>OY728157.1:1024792974-1034792974 GCA_963277665.1 Viscum album
AGAGGATCAAAGGAAGAACATCACTATCTATTTTCAGAACATATGAGGTGTGAGTTCAAGATTTATATTATTAAAGAGATAGAGTTTTTACCTAGTTTACATGTGACTAAAGGAAATATTCAAACATTCATTTCCCAATCCAAATTTTCCAAATAGGTGCTCAATGGATTTGTATTGGAAGATGATGTGGTTGTTTTTGTTTGTACTTTTCCAAATCATTTTTAACTTTTTGTTATCTTTTTATTATTAAAATAATTTATGTTGATCAATAATATACAATTTTTTTCATTTGTATAATAAATTTTTAATTTTTTTGTCATAATTATGTTTTTAGTGTTTATTTTAGTTTCTTTTGTATAATTTAATTTCATTAATTAGTTCTATATTACCTTCCAATTTTGATTATTATTTGTGTTTATATTATCATTTTTTAAAATTATTCTTTTAATTATTTTATTATTTCTATAATTAGTTTCTTCTTTTTTCTATTTTATTTTTTTCAAATTAATTCATCACTTTAATCATTTTTTATTTGTTAATAAATAAATGTAGCTTTTGTTTTTGAAATAATAGTTAATTAAATTAAGTTAAAAATTTAATTATTTTCTTTAGATACATAATAATATTTATCTATTATTTTATTATTTTATTTTATAAATTATATTAATTAATTATGTAATTAATAAATTTAAGAAAACTGACTTTAAATATTTCATATTTTTTTAAATATATTTATATATTTTCAAATTGTATTGTATTTTAATTTAATTATTGAAAAACTTGTAACTCAGATAATTTGGTGTCTAAAATTTTTAATTATGAATTAGAATATTATTTTAATTTCTAATTTGGTTAGTTAATTGATTCTTTGTTAAAGTAATTATCTTTTTGTGTTTTAACTTTTATTTTCTTGATAATTATTTAGCTACCGCAAGGCTACCTCACCCACTACTAGATTCACCAATCATTATACCCACTGGTGAATCCCAACCTATCACTGTGACTCAATGGTGAATCTTTCGAGTCACCTCCAAACACCCCAATAGTGACTCCCTTGATTCACCTTCACTCATCCACCCAATGTTGACTCATGGGAGACACTATTCTCCACCACACCCACCACCAGCAACCACCCCATGACAACAACCTTGACTCACTACCATGAGGAGTCTGTACAACACTGACCCTCTATTGTTTAACCTTCATCACTACCCAAATTCACCCGTCAACTCACCACATCCTACCAAAAAATAAAGAGAAGAATAAGAAATAACCCTAATCGATGATGAAGAATAACTGAAAAATAAACAATGAATTTTCCAAAAATCCCAAATCCACTGAATCGAAAATTAAACCCTCAAAAATCCATCCAATACACACATAAAATATGAAGAACACCATGAAGAATGTTGAGGCCACCTAAAATACCTTTTTGTCACTTGAGATGCTCCATCAAAATGTCAAGGCCACCACCCCACTAGTCCCAAATGAAGATCGAGTCTACTGCACCGTCATGTACTACTCGAACCATAACCACCACACCCACTGAAGAAAACAACTCTACCATGAGCGGCTTGGGGTTTTTGTAGAAGTTTTAGACCACTTATTTGATTTCAAGACCCTACATCTCATTGCACCATAAGCCTTTCCTCCTTTCATTTTTTTTGACTAGCCGACCTTCCCAACACCCTTTCATGCCTCCCACCGAAACACCCTGACCTCCGTTTTCTTGTATACATGTACATAATATATATATATATATATATACTTATAAATATAATGTTATATATAATAATTATAATAATAAATTAAGTATAAATTGGTTATTAATAATTAAATCATATGTTTATGTAATAATTAATTAATTTTTCTCTAATATTAATAATATAGAAACAATAGTAATTATATAGTTATACATTTAATAACAGTATATGTTTTTATAAATAATTAAATTATTATTTTTATTATTGTAATTATTTTTATACTTAAAGAATATATATATTATCGATTTTAATAATATAAATATTTAAATATAAAATACCTGTATGAAAATATATAGTCATTTCAACCTAGAGTTATTCATTTTGTTTTTTTATATTTTAATCATTGCTTATTATTTCTTTTCATGGAATTTTTCTCTTACCTCTTTTTTTAATGACGTGGGATCATGATGTAGAATGTAGATGAATATTCAGTTTGAGGAGTCTGAGCTATAGTGATAGTTGAGGAAGAAGTGGCACACTGAATGTGCTACACATAGGTGAGAGAAACCATTTCCGAGTAGTGATAGGAGTAAACAGAGAGCATTTGAAGTCTCCATAAGTAGAAGGAGACTGCTACCACATTCAAGAAATCATTGGATATGAGAAGATTAATTAGCACATTAAATAATCATCTAATAAGAGAATATAAATTTCTCGTTCAACATTCACTTCTTGAAGAGCAAGATATTACAGATCATTATTCCATAGACCATTGGCAGTAGAAAAAGGATATAGATCAGGACATCGGATGTATCATCCCTGGTAAATAAAGTATATGACATTTTCATATTTATTAATATTTGTGAATTAAACATTAATTTTACTTTCAAGGGGATTCTATGTCTGATAGCGTACTCAGCACACAACAACGTGTTTTTTTAAATCTTATGTCGCACACAACATTGTGTTATATCGAAAATAATATAATAATATTATTATTTAAAATGATAGTTAACGCCTGGCCATTTCATCGGTGGGAATGAATATAACTAACTAAAATATTATTAGACATGTTTTTTAAATATTTTCATTTTTATCCAATAAATTTTAGAGGCTTAAAATAAGAATAAATCTGATTTTAAGCATGAAATACTCTAATATTCTTCAAAAGGCCAATTTACTGCCTTTTGATGGAGAATAATTTTTAAATAATGTCTTTTTAACTTTTATATGTTCCATTTGACCAAATAAAATTCTTATTTAGAAGAGGGCCATCAAAATTTACTTTGGATGAAATTTTGGTATTTTTCTGATAATGTTCCTTTTTAATGAATAGTGAAAAATACTGCAATTTAATTCGAAACTGCCTTCTAATCTTATATATATATATATGGTTAGATTATATTTTTAATTGGTTGTAAAATATAATTTGATTAATTTTTTACCGTTTAATCCAATTTTTTCATTATAAGTAATTTAACTTTTAAATTGGACATATACAAGTGTCAGTATTTTGATAGTTATTATTTCTTAAAAACGCACTTTTTGGTTTTGACAATGGGAATAAATTTTAAATTAATTTTTGAAAATTCTGTGTTTTGAATTTGAAAAAATGGATTGCATATTTAAAATCAGGGGGTCCAAATTTTTTTAATAGGTATCTTTTATTTTTATAAATTATGAATAGTATCATCAGAAAATAGTTTATTTACCATAGTTAAATGAAAAATTTGGAAAATAAAGGTAAAAAATAATATTATAATCATATTAAATTACCCTAACACAATTCTTAACCCTATTATATCATACATTTCTGAACATGAGCATCATTTGGTCGATTTTTGGACCCCATGGCTCCACTTGTAAGTGAAAATGACACTTAATAAAAATTAATTTAAAGTTAAGAAAAATCCAACAAAAACAAATATCTTTTAGTAAAAAAATTCTAATGGGTTATGTAAGTGTTATTTTAGAATATAAGTAGTCATTAAAAATATTTAAATATTTAATACATCATGTTATTTTATTTATAATTCTTAGAAATCAAATAAATACATTTATTTATGGCACAATTATTATGTAATGATTACCTCATTAATGAATATTTTAAATTAATGAGATTGTAAATATTAAAATAAATTTATTTTGAAACATTTTAAGCCATAAACTAATTTTATATATGAGTATAAATTTTTATTTTTGGATTTATTTAGGTTTTTTTAAATAATCAAGTTGTTAATGGTTTTTTTAAAAGTCCTGATATGAATAGTTTATAAATTGATATAAATGAGTTTTTAAAACGAATATTGTTTTATTAGATGATAAAATAGTCCAAAAAATTTAATATTTGGAAAAATTACATATATAATGTTAAAAATTTCATTAATGACTAATTTTGGGTCGCTTAGAATTTTATTGTAAATATATTAACCATATAATAGCAATATAAAAGAGGTCATGATAAAAGATAAATTATTTAACTAATTGTTAAATCAAAATGATAAGGTTAATTTTAAGTCCTAAACTTTCTTAAATCCAAATTTATGAGATTATTTTGACCAATAGTCACCATATCTTCGAATTAAATGAGCCTGGGACCTTTTTAAATCAAAATTCAGTTTATAATAAAATAATATTTCAAAACTTTCCAAAAGAGCCCCTCCCCCCTTATAAAAATCTATCACCTATAAACATTAATCGCACCCCTCAAGCCACTTTTTCTCATACAAAATCTTCCATAATAATCGAAAAACATCTCTATCTTCCACCTATAATTATTAAATTATGCATAAGGTACTTCAAAAAAACATTTTGGTTCAAACCAATGAGAGTTACCTGACTTAAAGGTAATGCCTTCCCTGAAGTTCCCTTATTTTATTTTACTTCTTCACTCCCTATGCTCATCTTGTTATATGTTTAAATAACAAAACCAATATATTAAATATACTAGGTTGTTTTTATGATTAGTATTCTGACTAAACATCCACACATATCCACTTAATTGATATATACATACTATTTCGGTGGATGACAAACTATTGCCTGACGAAACAATGATTGTTTAATTATCTTCTACTAGATCTTATAGAGGCCATTAAGATGGCACAATAATTATATGTGATATATATTATATTTATATTGTCTCTATTTTTCTGTATTTTTCATTTATAGAATACCTTTATGGTTTCATAATTGGTAAATATAATAATTTCATTTGAGGAAGTGCAGACCCCTGCCCCCACAAAGTGATATGACTCGTTCATACCATACATAGAATGTATAAAGTACGGTTTTAATAAAATTATGTAATGTTTATAAAATATTATTTTATACTGGAATAATAATATACCTATGTATCATATTTTTCATTCCATTAAGAATTAAATAAATGAAATGAAAGTGGCATTCATTCGTGCATATGACTTACCGTCTCCATGAATAGTGCATTTCATTTTCATATATCCAGATGATATGAACTATTCTAAATACATATATAATGGATATATATGATATATATTATAACTAATCATGAATATCATTCTAGAGATAATGGAATTTTGACCACATGGCCATTTTTTAATTATAACAAGTTTATTTTTGACTCAATTTACGAACATCGACAAAATTTCCAATATGAACTCAAATAATTAACTAATTGTTATAGAAATTTAATAAGTGACATAAGAAGAATAAAATACTTGAAAATGGTTCTTAATAATGTATACATTAACTTTAATTCATTTTTCTGGAAATTTAAGAACGAATGAGTCAAGTCAAAGACGGGGTAAGGGAACTTCTTAACCCAATTTCCATTCATTGTGTTAAACTTCTATTTCTTGATTATGTCATGCTATGAATATGTGTGAATGACCTCAGATTATTTTAAAATTAATATCAACTTATATTGACTGTATTGATATTTTTCACACATAAGTTTTTCATTGATTTATCTTTAATCTAATGGTACAATCTTTTTAAGGGATTTCATCTAAATTTGCATTCCATTGAGATTTATTTGTTGTTATGCACCAATTAAATTTTATATGGGGTATATAAATCCCTTTTAAATATCATATATAAAATATCCTCATTCTTGTGATATTATAATCTCTTTTTAATGTTATTATGTAATTATTTTTATACAAGTATTTTCTCAAGTGGCAAGGGACTCTTTAACTAAAACATTATTTTAAATGTTTTAACGATTTATTCTTCTAAATCATTATTATTAATTTCCATGCTATAAAACTAGTTTTAGGATTTATTTATACGTAAATTAATGTTATAAAATGTTAATATCTTTAAAATTTTTAAATTGATATGGGACACATTGATACGAAACCTTTTTATTAAATCTTTTAAGTGGTATTGAAAATGTTTTTGATAAAGAATTGATTATGTCAATATCTTGAAATGATATCTTGTGATTGCAATATGGAAATTTTTCCTTCATTTATTCTTCATTTATATATTATGATTTTTTCATGGTTATTGGGAAGTTTTTACGTATTTGGGTGGTTCTGTGATAAACCTAGTGTGGGTGAGCCCAAGATACCTCTCCAATGCATTAGGTAACATGACTGACGTAAAAGTTAATGTTTCTCCAAATAGATTTAGGGAATATAATTTGATGGGTATTCCATATGTAACTACCTATGTAACAATGAAAGCTACACTAGTGCAGAAAACGTTTTTTACGTCAGTTATTTTTTATTATTTACGTCGGTTTTTAGGCGACGTTAATACGGACGACGTTATAAATAACGTTTTTACGTCGGTTATTTAAAACCCGACGTAACATCCCTAACATCACGGTGGTTATCACGTCGGTTCATATAATAACCGACGTGATAAATATGGGGGGGGGGGGTTTATCACGTCGGTTATTTTTTAAACCGACGTGATAAAACGCCTGGGATATCCTTTATCACGTCGGTTATGACATAACCGACGTGATTAACCCTTCCCCTGGCCTATTATCACGTCGGTTTCTTAAATAAACGACGTGTTAAAAAGGCCTGGAAAACGTTTTAGCATATCGGTTATCCAATAACCGACGTGGTAAATCAATTCCCAGGCCTTTTAGCACGTCGGTTATATTAAGAACCGACGTGATAAAAGGCCCGGGAACGGTTTATCACGTCGGTTCTTGAAAAAACCGACGTGATAAACCCCTACCGATTATTTACCACGTCAGTTATTTTATAACCAACATGATAGCGATATATTTTTTTTTAAAATAATTGCACTGCTCTCACCAAAAATCAACCAGAAACCAAACAACAAAAATAACCATGCCAGCCCTCCCCCAAGCCCCAACTGAACCCCACCCTCATCTATACCCACCTAACAACCTGGCCAGCCCTCCCCCACCACAACCCTTGGACACCCCCCACCCCTTCGACAGCCCCCCCCCCCACCCTCATTTACACCCCCACGACCCCTAGTACAGCCTCAAACACCCATTGGACACCCCTCCCATATCCCTTGGACACCCCCACCCCTTGGACACCCCCACCCCTTGGACAGCCCCCCCCCCCACCCTCATTTACACCCCCAAGACCCCTAGTACAGCCTCAAACACCCATTGGACACCCCCCCCACACCTTGACAGCCCTCCCAGACCCCTTGGACACCCCCCCCCCCCGACCCCTAGACACCCCCCGAGCCCTTGGACAGCCCCAAACACCCCTTGGACACCCCTCCCATATCCCTTGGACACCCCCACCCCTTGGACACCCCCCACCCCTTGGACAGCCCCCCACCCTCATTTACACCCAACCGGCCCCTTGGACAGAACTCCCAGACACCTTGGACACCACTCCCATATCCCTTGGACACCCCCCACCCCTTGGACACCCCCCCACCCCTTGGACAGCCCCCCACCCACATTTACACCCAACCGGCCCCTTGGACAGAACTCCCAGACACCTTGGACACCCCTCCCATATCCCTTGGACCCCCCCCCACCCCTTGGACACCCCCCCACCCCTTGGACATCCCCCCCACCCCCTGGACACCCCCCCGACCCCTTGGAAACCCCCCACCCCTTGGAAACCCCCCCCCCCCATCCCCTTGGACAGCCCCAAACACCCCTTGGACACCCCTCCTATATCCCTTGGAAACCCCGCCACCACTTGGACACCCCCCCACCCCTTGGACACCCCCCCCACCCTCTTTACACCCAACCGACTCCTTGGACAGCCCCAAACACACCTTGGACACCCCCCACCCCTTGGACACCCCCACCCTCATTTACACCCCCCCGACCCCTAGGACAGCCCCAAACACTCCTTGGACACCCCCCAAACACCCACCCACCCCCTTGGAACCTCTCCCCCCATACCAAAATCCAGACCAGAAAAACCATCAATAGTAGACCAAAACAAGAAGTAGAGAAAAATTAAACATTCAATTATATAACATTCAAAACTTACACTGTCAACTTCAAAAAAAAAACTAAATCCAACCTAAACGACTACGAAATACACAATTACATTGACAATATTCAAAATTACATTTTACATTACAAACAACTAAAATTCAATCAAACCTGTAAAATAATTTGACCACTCCACTTGTAAGTGTTTGATATCTTCAGCAGTAAAGTGTTGAGGGTCATCAAAAAGCTACAAAGGAAAAGGATAGTAGTCAATGTGTATAATGAATAAATCAAATTGAAATATTATGAGAAAGAGGAAATCTTACCAGGTCAAAACTCAGAACTGTCCCAGTTGTTATTATTTCATACATAAATCTTAACATGTAATATCCGCATTCGATGATGCCTTGTTGCTCATGACATTTCTGTTTGAATGAGTGTAAATTCAATATATTATTTTTATGTAATAAATCAAAATGTACAAATTATAAATGGATATTTACCTTCGCATGTACATATTTGATCTTGTAATTCCTTTTCTTTGCGCTTTTTTGAACGTGGACCCATGCCCTGTTAGAAAATAATACGAATGTGGTAAATTTAAAATTCATTATAATATATAAAACTATTGTGAAATTGAAACTTACGTTTCCAATATATTCTTAAAACTTTATCGCACATCATCATGGAGAGAGCATATCCAATAAAGTGTTTTCTCCCTAGGGCAAAAAACCCCTAACATCCAATGGTCCCTGATAAAAGGAAATTTAACGTTAGTGGTTTTTTATGTTAAAAGTTAATTAACTCTTTGAGAGGGATGTGTTTCATACCTCTCACAAAAAGGCATCGTCCAACACTGTTTGATTACATTCTTTTCAAATCTATCAGCAATATAAAGCATTCTTTGTTCCTCATCCAATGCACATGCTTCAGGGGAAATCAATTGTGGGTCCACGAATCCATATACATCTGTCAGCTCATTCCTCTCACAAATTTTATACAGATACCTAATACAAAGCAGACATAAGTATACATTTTTAATAAATATAACGCAAGGAAAAGGTGTTAAGACTTACATGATAAAAATTTGCACCACGTTGATGCCCAACTTATCTCCAGTGACAAACTCCATGATATCAGTTTTCATAATCCCCACACTTAGTTCACGTCCACAGACATGAGCTTCCATTGTAAAGTCATAATGATCCGCCAACAAATTTTAATATCTTGACAATTTGTCAAGACTGCTAGTATCTGCATCTGATGTCATAGCTATCTGTCTTTGCTGTTGTCTATATAGTATTTCTTTACCTTTGAGGTATTCCTGTAAAAATAAATTGAAAAATATATTAGTTTTCAAATGATAAAACATTAATAAAAATATAAAATAAAAGATATAACATCCATACCTCTATGGTAATGAGTCGAAGAAGTCTGGATGGCCAAAGTAAAAAATGGCCGATACTATGTCCAACTGTCGTCACCTCATCTGTAGGTAATGGTATCCGAGCTGATCTATCTATAATATCCTGTACAGTGACCCTCTGATTCTCTACCTCTAACTGTTGATGATGAACTGTATCTCCTATACAATATACCATCCCATATGCAACTATATGATGTTGAGGATCATCAACATACAACTCACAATAAGTATGTAGCTGCGACGGAGGAGGAGGATCAAAAATGGGGTCCGCAGGCTGAGGTGGGGGAGTGGGAGCTACTGGGAGAGGTGGAGTGGGAGCTGCACCCTGAAATTGTCTTTGCAAGTCTGCAAACATAAACTGCACTGATGCTCTAATCTTGTCCTCCATTGTCGCTTTAATATTATGGACTTCAGCCTCCAAGGATTCTATTTTTTTTATAAACTTCCTCAACGTTAGAAGTTGAGGAACGTGGCAACACTTTTCTTACCGATACACCTGCCGGATATCCTCTTACACGGCCAGGATGTTCGGGTTTTACCAATGCCACAGATAAAATATCTTCCCTCCCAGATGGTGTAAATGTCCCCTGTGAACTCTGCTCCTCAAGAGAGTCCTGTAATAATTAATTGAACATTTCTATAATGATTGGAAATATATGACGAAAATAGTAAACTTAAATAAATAAAATAGATATCTTACAATCCTCTCAACTACGAGTCTCGATTCTTCCGAAAGATATTGTCCTTTTTTGCCCTTCCGAGCTCTTTTCCATTTCTCATGTCTAGATGGAGGGGATGGAGGGGCCACCTCTCCAGAGCTTGAAGACTCAGCTCTTAGTTGTTGAAATTTTTCTGCCATCATTTGTTCTTCCAATAATGCATACCCTCCCCGAGATAAACTATGAGGGTATACATTTTTAGATTGGATCTCTTGATGAGCTTTTCTTGTTTGCTGTAAATTAAGAATAAGTAATCATTAACAAAACAATAATAAGATCATTTATATAAGAAAGCTTATAAAAGTTTACATTGCCCTTACCAAAAATGATTCTTTTCTTCTACTTTCAAAAAATTGTCTCCATGTGTCTTCATCTATAAAAGGATATATACGACATGGATTCTCACGACTCCTATGACCATAAATGAAATCAGATGAGAGGGTTGATTTCAAATCCCTCCATCTCCTAGCAGCCAATGATAAGCATTTCTTCCTGACTCCTCCAGTGTCAGGAATATCAAATGTCATCTGATAAAAAAGAGGTTAAAAATATTATACATACTAGAAACATTTAAAGAACAGTCAAACAATAGCAAAAGATCTTACCAAAATCTTCTCCCACAGCTGAGAAATTATCGCCTTATCCACACTTCTCCAATCATCATAGAGAATGCTTACTTTGCTCTTAGCCTGAGTTGCTACAAAACCCTTAAAATCTTTAGCATTTGGACCTCTAGGAAGATCATCATCATCGAACTCCACGACTATCCTCTCCTCCTTCTTACGGGCAAGTGATAATTTTGGTAAACGTGTGCACCCACGCTTACCAACCTTTGAACTCTTTTTCGTAATAGGAGCATGTGAATGTTCCTCCCCAGATGTATGACCAATATGCTCATCTCCAGAATCATGTGGCTGATCAACTGATTGATCTGTCATTTTCCTTCAAATCAAAAAAACAAACATTAGTTCACAAATAGAAAAGTGTACTAAATTACATAATAGTAAACATTGGTAATATGGTAAGCATGTTAAACAATGATAAACATGGTAAACACAGGCAAAAGGTTGCCAAGGAGTTGGCCCGAGAAATCTGAAAAGTGGACTCACTGAGTCCACCAGTCCGCCGCTGTGAGCTCACCGGCCAGCCGGAGGACCCAGGCAGTAGACTTTCCCACTGCCTGGTGCCACCGGCCGGCCGCTGGCTCACCACCGGCCGGCCGGTGGACAAGACAGAGCCTTCCTGTCTGGACCACCGGCCGGCCGCTGGATCACCACCGGCTGGCCGGTGGACCAGACAGAGAGCCTTCCTCTGTCTGGACCACCGGCCGGCCGCTGGCTCATCACCGGCCGGCCGGTGGACCAGACAGAGCTTTGCTCTGGACCACCGGCCAACCGGTGATCCACCACCGGCCAGTCGGTGCGCCCAGGACTTCTCCTCTTTACGGTTTTTATTGTTTTATCGTTTTGGTTCGATACATGTTTTAATAAGTAAAAAATTTACAATATCTAACATTATATGAAAAAACTAAATGTAAACAAGAAATAATCTTGTTTTACCTGTAATTTTAGGAATGTAAAGTTGGATTGTTTTCCCAAATTCCTTCGTCGTGATCGTTCCTTATGGCACAAACCATGTCTTCAACATACTCATCATTATGTTCTGTTAATCTTTCCATGGAAGTAGGGATCTCACATAAATCAGCATCTTCATCAAATTCATCCTCACCAACATATTGTTTTTTTCCTTGTAAAACAACAGCCCACTGCATATCTGATTGATATACTACATAGAAAATTTGTTTGGCATGTGTTGCCATTATAAAAGAATCAGCTGTGTCTTCCAATCTATTCAGATTAACAAGTGTCATTCCAAATTCATCGTGTCTGACACTATTGTTACCGATAAACCATTTACAGTTAAAAACAGGAACTTTAA
The DNA here is from genome assembly GCA_963277665.1 of Viscum album. Taxonomy (NCBI): domain Eukaryota; kingdom Viridiplantae; phylum Streptophyta; class Magnoliopsida; order Santalales; family Viscaceae; genus Viscum; species Viscum album. The sequence goes on from OY728157.1 coordinate 1,024,805,143, forward strand.
TTTTAAAGTAATCAGCCTCCCATATGTCTTCAATCACTCCATAATATGCACTTGATTCCGAAATTGGGTTTCTGTCCTTAGCACTCGAAAAATGCATTGCTTCTGCAAACACCAATACACCACTATTCTGAACTGCACTTCTGTTGTCCTGAGCTTTCGTATGAAATGTATAGCCATTAATGTCATAAGCGGACCATGTTATCACATTTAATGATGGACCACCCACTATCCATTTTAATGTCTCTGATACATCTTATCTACCAAGCAAGGTATTTTTAAACCATGGAAAAAAAGTTTGTTGTGCTCATTCAAAATCCACATTTATTTCTTCTTTGGATGACATTGTTTCAACTCATTAATATGCAATGTGATATACGGTTGAACATCAGCTATGTTATTCAAGATGTATGATTCTAACTTCTTCATATGTTCAGCTGACAGTGATTTGACTTTCAAGCCACGAATCCCCTTTCCCTCATTATTAACCCGTTCATGGCGAGATGGAGGCAAACCTATGTGTTGCGCCGTAGCCAAGTAGCTCGTACAAAACTCTGCTACCTCCTCAGAAATATACTTTTCAATAATAGAGGCTTCAGGTCGATATGGATTTTTAACATATCCCTTTAATATTTTCATATACCTTTCAAAAGGATACATCCAATGAAGATATACAGGTCCACAAAGCCTTATTTCTCGAACCAGATGAATCATTAAATGCACCATCATATCAAAAAAAGTGGGAGGAAAATACATTTCCAAATGACAAAGTATAAAAATAGCATCCTTTTCCAAAATGTTCAAAGCATTCACATCAATCGCCTTGTTACAAATTGAATTGAAAAAATAACACAACCTCATTATAGTCTTTCTTACACGAATGGGAAATATTACACGCAGTGAAACTGGTAGAATTTGTTGCATCATGACGTGACAATCATGTGATTTCATACCTATCAACTTCAAGTCTTTCAATGAGACAAAATTTTTTACATTTCAAGAATAACCTTGAGGCACTTTGATATCATGAAGACACTGACAGAAGCTACTTTTCTCCCTCTTCGATAATGTATGACAAGCCGGGGGAAGAAATGTTCGTATTCCTTTAGGAGTGGGAGCTAACTCCAAACGTATTCCCATTGATAGTAGGTCTAACCTTGCATTCAACCCATCTTTTGTCTTTCCTTTAATATCTAGCAATGTTCCAATCAAAGAATCACAGATATTATTCTCCACGTGCATGACATCAATATTATGTTTGACTTCATGATACCTCCAATATGGTAGCTCAAAAAATATTGACCTTTTCTTCCAAATATGTCTATCATTTCCAGATTTCTGTGTCTTTCCCAATGTCACATCAAGGTTTTTCACCCTCTCAAAATACAATTCTGGGGATAAAGGTTTTGGAGCAGTATCAAATTCTTGTGAGCCATTGAATGCCTTTTTTAGTCTTCTATAAGGGTGATCCATAGGCAAAAACTTTCGATGACCCATGTACACTGTTTTCCTCCCATGATGCAATTGACAATATGACGTCTGTTGTTCGCAAATTGGACATGCTTTATGCCCTTTAACACTGTACCCAGACAAATTTCCATATGCTGGGAAGTCATTTATAGTGAATAGAAGCACTGCATGCAGTTGAAAATATTCCATTTTATAAGAATCATACACCCTAATACCATCAGCCCATAACAGTTTCAAATCATCAATCAGCGGTGACAAGTATACATCAATATCATTGCCGGGTTGCTTTGGACCAGAGATCATGATACTCAACATGACATATTTGCGCTTCATACAAACATCAAGAGAGAGGTTGTAAATTACCAATAAAACAGGCCATGAACTATGTGTGCTACTGAGGGTTCAGTATGGATTCATTCCATCTGTGCACAAGCCTAGTCTCATATTTCTAATTTCATTTCCAAATGTAGGGTACTGGGCATCAATTTTCTTCCATTGTGGACAATCAGCTGGATGACGTATTTTTCCATCACATACCCGCTCATCAGCATGCCATCTTAACCTTTTTGCATCATGTGAATTAGCAAATAAACATTTGAAACGAGGAATTATAGAAAGATACCAAAATACCTTTGAAGGGAGCTTTGTAATCTCTACATCAGCTTGTGATTTTTCTTTCACCTTATACCGTGATGTCCCACATTTAGGAAACTCTTTCAGAAATTCATATTCCTTCCTATATATAATGCAGTCATTCGGACAGGCATGTATTTTCTTGTATCCCAATCCCATCGGGCATAATATTTTTTTGGACTTATAATGTGAATCTGGAAGATCGTTATCTTTTGGAAGAATGTCTTTCATCAATTGTAGCAGCTCTGTAAAACTTCTGTCACTCCATCCATGTTTCGCCTTCAGGTTAATCAATCTTAACACCGACAACAAAACCATAAAATCTGTACAACCAGGATATAATGGTTTTTCGGCATCACCATATAGACGTGCAACTGTCGGTTCTATCTCAATTTGTTCTACTACAATATCGCGAATCATTTCTTCAATTCCATCGGAGTTACCATCTTGCGATTCATTATCATCAGTGACATTCTGTCCAGTTTCGCCATGCCAAATCCAAGGGTTGTAACTCGGATTGAAACCACGACAAATCAGATGATCTTTTATCTCTCTACTTTTCAACTTCTTCATATTCAGACATTTCAGGCATGGACAGAAAAAAATGTCACTACTTGGAACATTTCGTTTAGCAAATTCCAAAAAGGCATCAACACCTTCCTCATATTCATTGCTCATTCGATGTGCCATAATCCAACTTCGACTCATTATTACCTATAACAAATAGCAAAAATATATATATTTTTTAGATAAGACAAATATATTTTTATATGAAAAAAATCATAATTTGAATGTAAAAAAATTTGAAATATAAAACAAATCGATGTGTAAACCCCCTTGGACACCCCCCGACCCCTCTAGAAAGCACCCCCACCCCTCCTGGACACAACCCCCCACCCCCGACACCCCTGGACACCCCCCTGGACACCCCCCAACCCTCTGGACAGCCCCCCACCCCTCCTAAACACCACCCCCACCCCCTACCCCCTTGGACACCCCCCTGGACACCCCCAACACCCACCCACACCCTTGGACAGCCCCCCACACCCACCCACCCCCTTGTAAACCCCCCTGGACACCCCCCGACCCCTCTGGACAGCCCCCCACCCCTCCTGGACACCACCCCCCACCCCCTACCCCCTTGGACACCCCCCTGGACATCCCCCAACCCTCTGGGCAGCCCCCCCCCCACCCACCCGAACAACCCCAAATACCCTCTGGAGAGGCCGCCACCCACTTGGACAGCCCCCCACACCCATCCACCCCCTTGGACAGCCCCCCACACCCATACACCCCCTTGGACACCCCACCGACCCCTCTGGATAGGCCGCCACCCCCTTGGACAGCCCCCCACACCCACCCATCCCCTTGGACACCACCCTGGACACCCCCCGACCCCTCTGGACAGCCCCCGACCCCTCTAGAAAGCACCCCCACCCCTCCTGGACACAACCCCCACCCCCGACCTGCTTGGACACCCCCCTGGACACCCCCAACCCTATGGACAGCCCCCCACCCCTCCTAAACAACACCCCCACCCCTTACCCCCTTGGACACCCCCCCTGGACACCCCCAACACCCACCCACACCCTTGGACAGCCCCCCACACCCACCCACCCCCTTGTAAACCCCCCTGGACACCCCCCGACCCCTCTGGACAGCCCCCCACCCCTCCTGGACACCACCCCCACCCCCTACCCCCTTGGACACCCCCTGGACATCCCCCAACCCTCTGGGCAGCCCCCCCACCCACCGGACAACCCCAAATACCCTCTGGAGAGGCCGCCACCCACTTGGACAGCCCCCCACACCCATCCACCCCCTTGGACAGCCCCCCACACCCATCCACCCCCTTGGACACCCCCCTGGACACCCCACCGACCCCTCTGGACAGGCCGCCACCCCCTTGGACAGCCCCCCACACCCACCCATCCCCTTGGACACCACCCTGGACACCCCCCGACCCCTCTGGACAGCCCCCGACCCCTCTAGAAAGCACCCCCACCCCTCCTGGACACAACCCCCCACCCCCGACCTGCTTGGACACCCCCCTGGACACCCCCCAACCCTCTGGACAGCCCCACCCCTCCTAAACACCACCACCCACCCCCTACCCCCTTGGACACCCCCTGGACACCCCCAACACCCACCCACACCCTTGGACAGCCCCCCACACCCACCACCCCCTTGTAAACCCCCCTGGACACCCCCGACCCCTCTGGACAGCCCCCCGCCCCTCCTGGACACCACCCCCACCCCCTACCCCCTTGGACACCCCCCTGGACATCCCCCAACCCTCTGGACAGCCCCCCCACCCACCCGGACAACCCCAAATACCCTCTGGAGAGGCCTCCACCCACTTGGACAGCCCCCCACACCCATCCACCCCCATGGACACCCCCCTGGACACCCCACCGACCCCTCTGGATAGGCCGCCACCCCCTTGGACATCCCCCCACACCCACCCATCCCCTTGGACACCACCCTGGACACCCACCGACCCCTCGGGACAGCCCCCGACCCCTCTAGAAAGCACCCCCACCCCTCCTGGACACAACCCCCCACCCCCGACCTGCTTGGACACCCCCCTGGACACCCCCCAACCCTCTGGACAGCCCCCCACCCCTCCTAAACACCACCCCACCCCTACCCCCTTGGACACCCCCCTGGACACCCCCCAACACCCACCCACACCCTTGGACAGCCCCCCCACACCCACCCACCCCATTGTAAACACCCCTGGACACCCCCCGACCCCAAATCCATGCACCTATGCCATGGTTGTGTGTGAATAAAGTAGTAACAACTGTAAAAGGGCAACCCATCCAAATGGACACGCCCCAACCCTCTCGGGGATTTATAGAAAACGATGAAAAATTAGTGAAATCATAAAATTACTCAATATTGCAAGTCAGACAAATAGATCTAGGGATGATAAATAAGATTATGGTGCCAAAACGAGTTAAAATGGTTCGCAATCGAAGAATCTTAGCTAGTTTCAACAAAAAAGTCACAACACATTTATATATACTATCCGCGAAAAAAAACGAACGAGTGGGAGGATTACCTGAGTGCTGTGAGTATAGATGATTGATCCGAGGAGATTAAATATGAGAAACGATGATCGCAAAACGAATCTAATCCAACGAAATGGACGAGCCGATTCGGGTTTACGCGCGAGAGAGACGAGTCGCGACTGTCGAAGGTAAACTCGCGATTGACAATCCACGGGTCTGGGTAAATTTTTAAATGCGTTATCAGGTCGGTTATTCAATAACCGACGTGATAATGTTTTTAAAAACCTTTATAACGTCGGTTATTTCAATAACCGACGTAAAAACCTTCCTCCGATTCCTTTTTGACGTCGGTTATTTTATAACCGACGTTATAAAGGGCTCAAAATCCGCGTTTTTTTATGTCGGTTATTCCATAACCGACGTCAAAAACATCTGCGGATTCTTTTTTTAGGTCGGTTATTTTATAACCGACGTAACAAGGCCTTCGAAAACCGCGTTTTTTACGTCGGTTATAAAAATAACCGACGTAAAAAACGAAGTCGTGCGATTAATAACGTCGGTTATTTTTATAACTTACGTTAAAGGTGTACCGAACACAGGTTTTTACGTCGGTTATTAAATAACCGACGTAAAAAACCTCGTTTTACATATTATGACGTCGGTTTTATATAACCGACGTAAAAAATGGTGACGTAAAAAACGTTTTCTGCACTAGTGCTACAATGTATTTATATTATGGCTTCCACAAGTTACCTTTATGATATATGATTTCTGTGTGATATTCATAAATCTTATGATTTTGTGAGGTATATTAAAGAGATTATGTTTTATGATTGAAAAGTATGATTTCATTGATTTGTATGTATTCATGGACTAATGTTTCTTTCCTTATTTTATATCCCTTACTAAGATTTTTAGGCTAATACCAAGTTTTTGAAATGTTTTCCAATGGACTTAAAGATTAATATGGTCAAGGATGTGATCAAGGAAAATTCATGCTCTCTAAAACATATAACTAAACATGTTTCTTTTTTTACGAGTATATATTTTATGAATAAAATGGATTTTGAGTACTAGTATCTACGTGTAATATTAAAGTTGTTATGTATAATTTTTTACCTAATTCTCTAAATCTCTACACCTGAAAATATCCTCAATTTAAATTATTAACTTAATTAATGATTATGAAATGTTAATGGTTAGGGCCTTATAGGTGGTATCAAAGGTCAGTTTATAAAACTTTAGAGGTTAGTTTGTTACTTAACCATAAGTGAAATAACCATAATGGTTTGAATATTAGAAATATTCAGAGTTATTTTAGATAAATTTAGTGGGTTTAAGATAACATAAATAAGTATATATTAGTTTTTACCCTCTCATAAGATATTATTTGATGATTTTTCTGATATACTCACACTAACATTTTCAGTTTTAGTAAATGGTTAGCTCTAACAGGAACCAAATTAACAATGTATGTGACAAATACTATGATGATTTTTGAATAAGCAAATGAATGAAGTGGGAGATTCATTGATAACTCTTTTTGTTATTCTCAACCAATTATATGGAGTTGTGATTGACCACATGGACCTTGGTGATTTGTATAAGTCATTATATATGCGAGAAATGAATCCCAATGGTAGTTCAGGTAATAATCATAGAGGTATGTATATTCAAAAACCTATGTGTCAATGGTGTGGAAAGAAACACCTAGGAAAATGATTCAAAGGGACGATAAGATGGTATAGATGTGGTAATGAAGACCATAAAGAAAGAACATTCCATGGAAAAAAGGAAGTATCCAGTTGACGCCTAGAAAAGGAAATAAGTTCTTTCCAAAGAATCAATTCAACGTTTTAAATGTGTTGTACATTGTCATTATACAATATATTTCATATGAATAAAGTTTGGAAATTGGATTAGTAGGATCATACAAATATATTTTTACTAATACTAACTCCATTCCAATTGAGGACGAGGAATCTAACAATGAAAAATGAAATTTATGGATTATTTCTTAGATGATGTTTTGACATTATTGAATCATAGGATATGATTCATTATTTTGTTTGTAGGAAATAATTGATGTCGAATAAGTTGGAAAATAATGGTTAATTCATCATTAAGAATGTTGAGTGAGTAAGAAGTCTACATATAAGGGATTCAAGGGTTATGGTATATTTTCGAATGAGGAAATACATAAAAGTATTAAGGATATTTTGATGATGGGATTACTTTAGAATACATATTCTAGTATGTGTAACCCTGAAGTTGGATATGTGAAAATTTTATTCAAGAATAATTTTCTTTTCTTGTGCGGACATAATGGATAACCTTAGTGGTTCATGTGATCTTTTTTGAGGAAATTATGGGTTATTAGTTTTTGGAATAAAAATGAGAGATATGAGATAATATTTATGGTTAAAATATGTTATAGTTATTTTTGAGGAATTTATCTCTTTTTTGGGAATATTAAAAAATTGTATAAATTTTTAAAAATGATGACACACAAACTGTGTGACAACACATCACGTCAGACAAACCTGTATGAATCTAACCCACAACCAAAGTTCTACTGAGATTTATCACCTACCACTGATCTACATAAAGTCCCAGGTTATTATGACTTATTCATTTTAGTTAAATGATTTTATTGATCAAGAATATGTTGATTTGGGATCTTATGTTTAATCAAATGGATATCATTATTATAAGAAAATGATTTGGTGATTCAGTGATAAAGGTTATTTTTGGAATTCATTTTTCCTTTTAGGAACAATATTTGTTTAAGGAAAATAAAAGAATATGGGATTTCATTTGAGGAGTAATGGTGGATTTTTTTTGGAATAATCTATGTTTTTATCATTAACATATGGTTATTTGGTTTATTTATGTAAATGAATAACCTATCATAAAGGATTTGTGATTATCTTAATTAAACTTTAGTATGAGACTTTAAGAGTCGTTGATGTTATTTAGAGATAAATTTTAATATTTTTGTGGAATACTATGTGATTAAATCCTTCTATGATTGGGGTTTCAATCTTAGTTTGGATTACATTGAAGAATTTTAGGGACAGTTGTTTATTGAATGTCCTTTATTAAAATTTGGGTTTTATTTGTTTAATTTTGGAGATAAAGAGTAATATTTATTTTTATGAAGTATTATACTTTTTTGGATATTATTTGATCTCGTACTATCCTTTTTGGTTTTGGTTAACTTCTAAAGACACAGGAAATATATGGTTCATTTTTGTGGACCGTGTTATTCTCTAGAAGTTGATTCTAGTTCTTAAGGAGTGACCAAGTCATCTTGAATACTCATAGATTGGAGAAAATATGGTATTTCAGAAGAAAATTATCTTTCTTTATTTTAAAGTGAAAGTTTTATTGCCTATTTTTTCTGATTTGGGACATTTAATGAGGTTTTGGAGCCCAATTTAAAAATTTCAAGGATGTAATTTCTAAAAGGGGGAAGGATGTAACATCCCAGGTAAATAAAGAATATGGCATTTTCATATTTATTAATATTTGTGAATTAAATATTAATTTTACTTTGAATGGGATGCTATGTCTGATAGCGTACTCAACACACATCAATGAGTTTCATTGAAACCATACGTTGGACTCAACTTTGAGTTATACCAAAAAATAATATAATATTATTATTATTTTAAATAATAATTAACACATTTACATTGTGTTGGAATGAATGAACATGAATAACTATAATATGATTACACATGTTTGTTAAATATTTTTACTATTATCCAATAAATTTTAGAGGCTTAAAATAAGAATGAATCTGATTTTAAGCATGAAATACTCATGTATTCATTAAAAGGTCAATTTAAAACCTTTTGATGGAGAACCATTTATAAATCCATTTTTTTCACTTTTATATGTTACATTTGACAAAATAAACTTCTTATTTATAATATGGAAATAAAAATTTACTTTTGATGAAATTATGGTATTTTTTTGATAAAGTTCATTTTTAATGAATAAAGAAAAAAACTGCATTTTAATTTAAAAACTACCTTTTAATATAATCTATTTATACGGTTATATTGACTTTTTAATTGTTTTAAAAGAATATTTAGATTATATGTTTACCATTTAATCCAACATTGGTTATTATAAGTAATATAACATTGAAAATAGACATAAAAAAGTTTCAATTTTTTTGATAGTTTTTATTTCTTAAAAACACGTTTTTTTGGTTTGACAACGGGAATTAATTTTAAATTAATTTATAAAACATTTTTGTTTTGAATTTTGAAAATTGGATTCCATATTTTGTATCAGGAGGTTTATATTGTGTAAATAGGATACTTTTGTTTTTAGACAATATGAATAGTAACTTCAGTAAATATTTTATTTATCATGTTTAAAAGGTATGTTTGGTAAATAAGGGTAAACAATAATATTTTAATAATATTAATTTTTTCTAACACAAGTACTAACCCTATTATCTGATACATTTCTGACAATTCACATCCTTGGGTTGATTTTGGGACCCCATGGACCACTTGTAAGTGAAAATGACACTTTATAAAAATTAACTTAATGTTATGGGAAATTTAATATAAACAAATATCTTTCAGTAAATTTTTTATAATGGGTTATATAAGTGATATTTTCATCTATTTATAGTCATTAGAATGATAAAAATATTTTCTATGTCATGGTATTTTATTTATAACTTCTATACATCAAATAAAAAAATTTATTTATGACACAATGATGATGTAATGATTACTTCATTAATGAATATTTTAAATAAATGAGATTATAAATATTAAAATAAATTTAGTTTTAATATTTTTATACCATACACAAATTTTATGGTAGCTTATAACTTTTTATATTTGGATTAATGTATGTTGTTCGAAAGAATCAAGTTGTTATTGGTTTTTTAAAAGTATTGAAATGAATAGTTTAGAAATTAACATAAATGTGTTTTTAAAATTAATAATATTTTATTAAATGAAAAAAATAGTCTGAATAATCTATGATTTTCCCAAATGACATATATAATTTTAAAAATTTCATTAATGATCTATTTTGGGCCTCTTATCATTTTATAGTAATTATATTAACCATATAGTGTGAACATACAAGAGGACACAGAAAAAGTTAAATTAGTTAACTAAATGTTAAATATAAAAGATAAGGATAATTTTATGCACTAAACCTATTTAAAATCCACTTTATAAGAGGATTTTGAACAATACTCACATTATCTTTGAATTAAATTAGTTGGGGACCTTTTTAAATCGAAATTCAGTTTATAATAAATAAATATTTTCAAACATTCCTAAAGAGCCCCTCATCCCTCTTATAAAAAGCCATCACCATTAATAATTACTCACACCACTGAAGCCCAATTGTCTAATCCATCCTCTACCCAAATAAGCTCCCAACATCACTCTCTTCCACCTATATTCCTTAAAATATTCATAAGGAACTTCAATAAAACCTTTTTGTTCAAACCAAAGGGAGTTACCCAACTTATAGGTAACATATTCTCTCAACACTATAGTAAAATAAGCATTTACCAACAGTTACAAACCATTGATAAAAGCCCCAAAACCATTGGGAAATTCTATCCCAAAGGTCCAAAAAACAATTGGGTCATGAGGCGTAGGGATAGCCATATCCCAATGGTTCAGCTTGAACCATTGGGATAGGTTGGTTGAATTTTTAAAATACCAATGGTTTAATGTTAACCCTTTGTAAATTTGTATCCCAACTGTTAAAAACCATAGGTTTATACAACTATACCAATGTTTTTTAACAATTGGTATACACCAATTGTAAAGGTTCATAGCGAACCATTTCCATTAGTTGGAATGTAAGGGTATACACCAACGGTTGTTAAACTGTTGGTATAACACCAACATCACACTGCTCTAAACAGTTTCATTGAAACCATTTGGATATATGTATACCAACGGTTTGAGAACCATTGTTATATAATACTCAATCTATATACCAAAGGTTCATATAACCTTTGGTATTTCTTATTCTTCACATAAAAAAATACACACCTTTTCATGCAAGCACCTATTCGAGCCAGAACCAGCGTACATGAGCCTTCCCTCTACAACAAGCTGCATACATCAGACTCCCCTCTCCAATTCTAGTACTGTAATTCCATAAATTATTATGTCTCTACATTTACTCTAGAATTACAGTACAAACCTGTAGAATAATGATGAATACAAAAAAACACTTATGCAGACAATATACAATGATTAATACAACACTTGATAATACATAATTCAAAAAAAACGTTCATACAGACAATACAATATACAAAATTCAAAACAAACTCATGAAATAAATTTTATGGTTTTGTGGTAATTTATAGGCCTTCCCATTTTATAAGAAACACCCCCATAGACCCCTGTAACACCCCCATGCACCCCCATGCCACCTTGGACAACCCCCTTTCACCCCCCTTGAACACCCCTGCACCCCATGACATCCCCCTTGCACCACCCAGGAGAGACCCTTGCACCCCCACTGGACACACCATCCCCCTAGAAACCCCCTAGACACCCCTTGGAGCCCCCCAGACAACCCCTCCTAGTCACCCAACCTGCACCCCCCTGCCCTACAGAATCTCCCTAGACATCCCTTGGACACCCCCTAGACAGCCCCTCCTAGACACCCCACCTACACCTTCCCCCTACCCTACAGACCCCCCTACACCCCTGAAAAGCCCCCTTGAACCCCCACTAGACACCCCTCCCCCTAGAAACCCCATAGAAACCCCTCCCCTCCCCTTCATACCCCCTAGACACCCCCGGGACCCCCTGGACACCCACTCCTAGACACCCCACTTGCACCCTCCCCCCTTCCCTACAGACCCCCCCAGAAAGCCCTTTTTCACCCCCTGTATATCCCCTCTTAGACACCCCACCTGAACCTTCCCCCTTTTCTACAGACCCCCCTGCACCCCCTCCTTGAAAACCCCCTTTCACCCCCTTGGGAAGACCCCTTGAACCCCCACTGGACACCCCCTCCCCCTATACACACCATGGACACCCCATCCCCCTACCATACCCTACAGACCCCCTAGACACCCCCCTCGAACACCACCCCCTAGGACACCCCCACCTAGACACCCCACCTTCATGACCCCCTGCCATGCAGACCCTCCAACACCCCCTGGACACCCCTTGGACACTCTCCCTAGACAACCCCTCCTAGATTCCCAACATGCACCCTCCCCCTTCCTTATAGTCCCCACTAGACACCCTGGACACCCCATGGATAGCCCCAGGCTCCCTGCTAGTACACAACATCGTTTCGGTTTTCCCAGAAAAACCAAAATTAAATTTTGGATAGTTAAGATATTAAAAAATATAACAAAATAAAAATAAATGACCTCAATGGATTCAGTATCCCAGAGACTCCATCTAGATTCCTAAATTTATTCATGAAACCCAATATATTCACATTTTTAGACACTATATTGTAGTCTAAAAAAATACCTCTAGTAATCATAACAACAATGTTTCTTATGTCCCAATTTTCGGCATTGATAAAAAACCATGTATTTTATCCTAGAATAAACCAGAGATAAAACAAATATAGTTTTTGAACCACCACTAATAGGGTCTAACAAAGCAATTCATTTTCTCTTTATTAGAGATTCCTCAACCACACCCAAAAATAGAATAATCATGAAATACCTCTGGTGATACGACTAATATTGCGTCAACATTTATATGTTATCTCCCAACCAATCTATAGAACTGATGTCCAAATGGAAAATAGGTAGGGACAAGTCATCAATAACATTACTCAAACCACGAAACCACTAAAAAATTGTCCATGTCTTGATTAGGAATATATGGAACCAACTTGATAAAATGATTTTTGTACTTGAACACTATTTTATCTCTTTAGTGGAGCCTAGAAAATTCGATATCCATAAGTAAATTCACTTCATTACAAAATAATTATAAATGAACCATTCCTTGAAACTTTTCCAAGAATAGTCTTTTTCTGTATTACTCTAAATAATAGACTTCCACTACTTATAACTATGACCCCTTAATATTATGGTTACAAAAATTACCTAAACAGACTCATAAATCTAATGCTGGATAAAAATATCCTCAACCCTTAGTAAAAAAACCAATTCATCCTCATAATTTTATTACCTAAATAAATGAAGAGGATTCCTGTTTTGTAACTCTCATAAATAATTCTCAAATTATGAAATGAGAGGAAGAACAAATAGCTCTAAGATTGAATCAAACAAAACAACCAGTCTAATAATATCTTTATCAACCAAATAATCCATTAAATATAAATAAAGATATACTCTAAAACAATAAACAAAAACACCATCAAAATGGAATTCTAAAATCCATCCCCATGAGACATAAAATAGATTAATAAGTAATCTCAAGACTTCATTTAAATAAAACTAAAATCCAATACTTTATAAATTCATAAAAAATCCAACAATATGGACTTTTACTTCATTTAATAATTGATCCAAATTCGCCTATTTAAACCAATATGGTTTTATCGAAAAATTATTTCAAAAAGAACATTCAATAATTTAAACATCATTTTTACCCATGAGATTTTGAAATAATCATCTTATAAAAAGAAAAATTAATTTTTTATGAAACCATTTAAACACATTTATAGATTTTGGTAAAACATTTCTAACAATCAAATAGTTCAAAAGCTTCTATTTTAGAAGTAAATTTGGATTCAATCCTTTAAAATATTCTAATTATGATTTATTAATATCACTTCTTCTATCTAGGTATCATACATATAAGGGAAATTGTGATTAGTCAGTCACAACATTGATCACAAGAATCATGGAAGACAATCACAAATCTGATCATCCATCAGATTCCCCATTGTTGTAGGAAGCTCCAACTACACTATATGATGTGTGTGTTGTGTATTGTTCACATAATAAAAAACGATAATGTAGAATAATTTTATCTACCTTGTTCAATACAATCACTAAATCATCAAGATCATAAAAATATCAAACTCTAAAGGACAAGTACAGAACAGAAAACCATAGATAAATGGTTTCATCAACACTTGTTGAGAAATTTAATTAATCATATTTTAGTAGAAAATATTTTATTCTTATTTTTATCAATCTTGTTATATAATATCATATGCAATTAATAATTCCCAAGAATTGAAAAATCAGGATAGGAATCCTCTCTTATAGCACATGGAACCAAGTGGTCATGGCATGAAGTGGGGAGGAATAGTGATGAAATAGTGTTTTTAAGTATCATTCAAACTCTATTATACTTACCAATGTCTATACTATATTTCATAATTTTGATTTATATTTATACAGGATTCCAAATAAATCTTATGTTGTTTTCTTTCACATTATAGAAACCTATATTATGGTATAAAAAACGGACACTTGATTTGGGATTTTGGTCTGATAAAGATATAGATTTTATATTCATTTTTTTTAAAAGTGGTACTAGGTAGTTGAAAATATTGATTGAGAGTAAAATTATACAGGTGTATTACTTATCATAGGTATATGAATTTCTTGGAACTGTAGTAATAAAACTTCATTCACCTTGAGGACAATAGAATTCAAGTATGTTTTAACATCTCAAAATGCAACAAAAATCTTATGGGAGGATTAATATATGTAAAAATTAGGGTGAATATTTTATACACAATTATAATAATATGTAATAATAAAACATTCCTCAAATTGTCAAAAATATAGTTAAATATTTTTATTCCTTGAAAATTGTCATTGAGAACCACTTCATGGAGTAGAAGAGGGAACATGGAGACATCTGAGGAGGAGGTAGAATATTGATTTACATATTTCTTCTCATTTAGATCAATCTTATTGTAACACCCTGATAGTTTATGAAAATTATTCTTTTTAATTTATTTGATGAATTTTGTTGTACACTACACCAAGATTAGATGCGCTATACACAACACTGTATTATCATGTAGTATATGCAACAATATTCTTGGCTTCTGTTGCACACAATTTCAAGTTCATTTGAATAAAATTCATTTTACACAACACTGAGTATAGATTTTGATCAATGTATAACTAAAATATATTTTGAGTATGCTATACAGAACACCAAATGATGATTTCCCTACATGCAACCCTAACTTGTATTGCATTACACGCAAGAGCGACCTTCCTAAATAGCGTGTGTTATACGCAATACTGAGATTTACTAAACAATGATATATTGTTATAACATTATTATGAACTAGCCGTTATGAATAGTATTAAACAAATTTTTAATTTTATAATGTATTAATTCATCTTACACATTTTTTGGAATGAGGTATGAGAACAAAATCAATTTTTTTGATAAAAGAAGTATTTTTCAAAGAATGTAGTTTTTCCGCCTTTTGATGGAACACCCTTTTTAAATATAATTTTTGACAAGTTTATAAGTTAATTTTTACCAAATAAACTTATTCTTTTAAATCAGGATATAAAAATTTACATTGGATAATGTTTTGATATTTTTCTAACAACGTTCTTATTTTGATGAATAGTAAAAAACGTGAAATTTTACTTAAAAAACAACTTTTTTCATCAAGATAATTTAAATGGATAAATTATAATATTAGATTGTTTTAAATTATAAATAGAATATGTTTTTTCCATTTAATATAATTTATGTCATTGTTATTAATTTTACATTGAATTCGTATGTAAAATCAATTCAAACTTTTGAAATGTTTTAAACAAAAACCTGTTTTTTTACAAAGGGATTAATTTTAAAATAATTACTTCAACATCTATGTTTTGAATTTGAAAAAATGGATTCTAAATTTGGAATCCGTAGGTCCAAAGTATGTTAATATGTCACTTTTTATTTTTTGGCATTATGAATAGTAACCACGATAAATTTTATTTACCACAGTTAAAGGTAAATTAGGTAATTAAGGGTAACAATAATATTATAAAATTATCCTAACATTTGTCTTAATATAATTGGATGATAATATTTCGTCCTAAAATATACTTGGGTTGAAATCGTATCTATTAGAATCCACTTGTTTGTGATTAAGACCTTTAATTTATTTTATTTAAATAAAATTGAAATATGTTTCACTCAAACTTTAATAATAAAATTATTTTTAATATAAGGTTATACAGAATATAAATTCGATTATAAATACACATTTGAAATCTAAAATATTTTTCTTTATCATGTTAATTTATTTGTAATTTAAAAAAAATATATAATTACCGTAATATCTTATACATTAATGATGCAGAAATTATTTATTTAGTAAAAAACCAATAATATAGTTTTTATTAAACTAATAATGCCCAATAAAGGAACAAAAACCTAACCAAAACATATTTTTTGTGTACATATGATTTATAAGAATCCCAATTTCGAATTTCATACCATTTGGATCCTTATAAAAGCGATTATGACACTTATATTATTTTATTTTAAATGATGTCAAAGTTGTCACCTTCATAATTTAATAAACACAACATTTTAAAGTAGCATGTTTTATAAGATAAATTCATCTAAAAGTATTATTATGAAAGAAATTCTATTTATACTGATCATAGTATTTTATTTTTAAATTTTATGCAACAAATAAGTATATTAAATAATTAAACAAAAATGTTGCAGTAATTATTTTATTAATAGAAATATCATATAAATGGTTTAAAAAATATTAAAATAAATATTATATGAATTAATTAATATTCTTCATTAATTTTAATAAATAATATGAATGTTAAAAACCTATTAAATGTTTTGGTTCGAATATATTCTCTGTTTGTATTTTATTTAAATTCAAATAAATGAATAGTGTCAAAATTTACAATATTGGTATTTTATAAAAATAACATATTATTAAATTAGTTAAAAATAAAGAAAATTAAAAAATACAAATTGAAAATTATATGGTCGAAAAGGTTATAAATTATCATATTATAGAAAATTTACAACATATAGGTATGTTATTATTACAATTTAAAATTTAGAATATTATTACCACAAAAAAATTAAACAAATTAAATAAGGATAAATCAAAATGATATGGTTTAAAATAAACCTAAAACATATGAAAATGTTTTTTTATGAGATTACAATGCTATCTCGTCACATATTAGAATTGTGCCATTTTTGGAGGTTTTTATGTGGGTTTTTAATTTATTATAAATTAATATTTTTTAGGTTTCCAAAGGTACCCCTCTCCTCCTTTATAAAAGGGAACCTCCTCCCTCTCCACTTCACACCAATTTGGAGCTTTCAAATTCATCCAAACCCGGACCATTACACATTTAAACATCCCTAGAAACCAACTATAGGTCTTGGTCTTCTTAAAAGACCAGATTTAGTGCCCTAAGTGGATGTTAAGAGGAAGCACGTCAAAGAAGAGGTAATATCCTTTACTGATTGTTTCAAACTTATTTCTTCTCCTACATCCTCTAGATGATTTGTTTCATTATTAATTAATAAATCCAATATCACTTATATGCTGATATTTTATTATGAATTCAAAAAAACCATATTCTATATTCTATCCATCCTATGAAGAAATGAAATCACCATGCGTGCGTACGTACGACTTACCGTCTCCACGCCACGGTGTAATCTTTTATTTCATCACTAACAAACATTGACTGCTATAAGGATGGAAGAAATAAATATATATGATTATTTTAAATTTATATTGATTATGAAATATTATACACCATACACTTCAATAAAATTCAACAATCATGGGAATGATATCATCACTCGTGCGTATGTACAACCTACCGTCTCCATGATGTTATTCGACTCATTCTTCATGATCTTCATTGAATAATGATTATATAAATGATTTTAATGAGTAAATATGATATATATTACACTAATACAATTTTTTAAATTATGTATCTAAAACCTAAAAAGATTAATAAGAATTTATTCGACAAAACATGCATAAGAACATAAAGCAATGAACACCCGAATAATAAGTAGTAATGAAAAATTAATAATAAGAAGATAATAATATGACCATATATAATATCATAACAATGAATATGATTCTGGAATAAGTCAATGAAATTATTTAAATCATTATACAAGAGTTTGGATACGTACAAGGCATATCATACCTGAGGTAAGGGATAATTTTTCCAATCTCATTCTTATCCAAGATTTTTTATTCGTATGTAATTAATGGGGTTATGTTTATCATCTGTGCCCATGTTTTCTAAAAATGCTTTCATAAAATGTTTACAATTCATCCATGTATGTTTAATATCATGTTTACCCTTTTTAAATTTTACTACATGGTATGTAAGGAATCTTTCTTTTGTTTACCATTCATGGTACTTTATGACTTTTTCAGTAAAAGTATGAGGAGAATGTTTTTTCAACTTATACGACATGAATGGATTTTTACAGTTTCATAACACCTTTTATTTAGGAATATTTCTCTAAAATATTTCATGATTATTTTCAATAAAATACTTTTCTGTTTAAATTTCATGGCATTTTTTGAAAAGAAAATGATTTTGAAGAAGAAAGGATAGTTTCCTCAAGAATTCATTTCAAGTGTTTTATGAAAACTATTTTTTATCTAAGATGAAATTATTTTTCATGTTTATGTTTCAAGTATAATGTAACAATTATTTACATGGTATGATTTTAATTATGATGAAATGATATCCATTTTTTATATGTATTATGTCATGATGGGATGATGTTTATGAAACCCATTTTATTCTTTGGGTTATGATAAATGATTTATGATTGTTTTGTGGCACAAGTAAAAATGATTTCAATATGAGATGCGTGGGACCTATATCTCCCTCTAATGAATTGGGTAAAGATTTATATCTCATGAGATAGACATGAATGGAATTATAAGTAAATCTAGTTCAATAATATAGGGATAAAACGACAATTAAACCCAGATTAGTATTGGACTTTGTCCACTATGATGGTCTTGGAAGCAATGCCTTGGCTACTATAGAAATCATATCATGTTCTTAATGGTTGGCCACAATTACATGTTTTATTCCCATGATATTTTATCATGATTAATGTTCCTTTATGATCTATGCCTTGTGTACTTCCATGTTTTATGTCATTGCTCAAAATTTTGATGTTTAGATTTTATTCTCATGTTTTTATGGTCAAATGTTTATGGATTGTTTTATGTTTTCCATGTTTACCCTTACTAAGAATTTGAGCCCACACATTTTATGTTTTATTTTCCCCAGGATATAAATAATGGTTTTAGGTAAAAAAGGGGAAGAAATTTATGGGATATGTTGAAGTTCTTTCACCGTGATTAGAAGACTTTGTTCTGAGTTTCCAAGGACACTAAACTATTACGGTCTTTGGGCATATATTTTTGTTATGTATTAAGTTTTCCACAAAAGTAATGTAATTTCCATATACATCAATATTTGGTTCTCTACTATTGGGATCAGAGTGAATGTTTAGTGAACCTTTGAAAACTTGGATGAAAAAACATTAGTGAGATCCATAGAGATATTTCTAAGGTATATCAAGGGATGTAACTAAGTATATGTATACATATAGGTTATAGTCCTAGAATTATGGTAACAATAATATAATTAAACCTAAGATGTTATATATTGAAGGTAATCCCCCTTTATTGTGTTGTTTTAATAGCATGATTTTTTCCTCTCACACTATTCTTTTTGGGTTTTAGATGATGACTAGAACCGGAAGGAACCATATTGATCAATGTAATTGACAATGAAATGATCGTCCTACTGAACAAACCACTGTTATGAGAGATGGAGTGCAAAATATTATTTCTATAATTACACAATATATGAATCATTATGGGATTCCAAATGAGTAGAGGAGGACATAATATTCTATTGAGCCCTGCATGAGGCAACATCCACCTTCACTAAATGGGTATTCTGATCCACTTGTTGCTGAACAATGGATCAGTACCATTGAAAAGATATTTTCCATAATTAACTATTCAGAGCATGAGAAATTCATTTTGGTTTTTACTGGTTAGAAGGTGAAGCAGACCAGTGGTGGACTCTAACAAATAATACAAGGCCCCAAGATGAAATTCAATCCATGGAATCGAAGGAGTTCAAGAACATGTTGTTTAATAAGTACTACCCTCATATCCTTTGAACGAAAATGGAAAAGGAGTTCCTTGAGATTAAGAAAAAGGATGATGAATCTGTTGGTATATACAAGCTTAATTTTACAGGGCTTTCAAGGTATGCATCTGGCTATATCATCAAACCTGAAACTAAATTTGATTGATTCTTCAGTTTCATAAATCCAATTCTTCGAAGGGAATTACCTATAAGAGACTTTAGTATCTATGAATAAATTGTGCAATATTTTATCAAGGTAGAACTGGAAGTTAGTGTTACATATCCATCTCATGGCTTTGACAAGAAACGAAATATGGAGTTCAAAGAAAAAATCTCAAAACAATGGTGACAAGAATACGACTAATTCTTTATGCTCAATGTGCGGAAAAAAGCATGGTGGAGATTGTCTTAAAGGGACTAGAAAATTTTTTAAGTGTGGAAGAGAAGGTCATCGAGCAGTTGAGTGTCGAAGTACTTGGAAAAAGGTAGATAATGATGTGAATAGTTAAAAGACTACAGAGAACACACCACCAACACTTTAACGATACAATTGCAAGGAAATGGGGTGTTATGATAACCAATACCCAAATCCAAGGGTTAATGATGATCCACATAAACAACCTATTAAGTAAAAGGACAAAGGGATGTCACATGAGATCACTATTATTGGTGTCGAGAATGAAAATGATGTGGTGGAATCATTAAGTGTTTATGTAATGGGAATCCAAAATAATGTTGTGGAATCTCATTTATAGTATCGTGGAATATTGGAATATTTATGTATTTGTTTATTGTGGTTTTCAATAATTATATAGTACCGGTAACCATGAAATATGATTGAAATATTTTTGGAAAGAAGATGATATGTGCATAAGGAATGGATAAGGAGAAAATAATATGTTTGATAATATTAATGAGCTCCGGACTGATATAAGGACAAAGTGATATCATGGTTTGAGTATAATGAAATTTTGTGATATTGGTATGTGGAAAGAGTTAACTTTTGACAGCATTCAGGATTTCACTAAGGTCCAATGGGTATTAATTTTTCAAGAGAACACATGATTAGGGTATTCACATGTTTGGAATGTGACCAACAACAAGACATATCTTATTACATATGAGAGATAAATGATGGTATTCACATGCTTGGTAGATGACCTTTCGAGTAATCATTTTATTTATACTATGAGATTCGATAGAAGTATTTTCAATAAGTATAATGGTTGGAATGGATTAATTTATACATCATATATTATTGGTTAAGGCTATAAATTTTTGATTTTATTTTTGAAATGTTTTAATAGTATAGTTTTAGAAAAAGGAAAACCCGTAGGATGAGCGATAACCCATCATGTCAGACATGGCTATGGGAATTGAACCCACAACTGAAGTGCGACAAGCCTTTATCGCCTTCCACTGGACTACACGAAGTCCCTAGTTTGTAGAAATTAGTTTTATGGTATGATAAATGAAGTATAAGTCCATTTTTGGAACCATATACGATTATCCTCACCATAGATGGACTTATGTATATTTAATATCTTGTGCTAACCTTTTTGTGATAGAGACATATAGAATGACCTATAACTCTATCGTACGATCTGATAATACTTCAAGAATGAAAAATTCAACCTCATTTTTTTAAATACGAGATGATGTGGAAATTTTTCATGGAATGACCAACGATGATATTATGCTAAAATCGAGTAAGATTTCTCCTTATGCAAATAATCATCAAATTTAAGGAAATGGTCTTCAAATTCAAAACTTTTGTCCCAGTACCCTCATATATGATGAATTATATGGTACCTTAGATCATCACAAATTTATGGCTTTGTGATTGTTGTCTTTTTCATATCCATGTCCTCTACCACTCTTCATCAGAAGTTGATGGTCAGATTTCCCTTCCATATACATATTTTCACCTATATTCTCCTATATGGAAACCTAGTGATGAGTTACTTTGGGTATCCTTTATGTTTCTAATGTCCCTTCTTCAAATGATGTTTTAGTATTCCATTTTACTATGTGGGTTTCTTTGAAAGAAACATTCAAGTAGAAAACCATTTATTACCCCAACAAATTTCAACGGCGAAATTCATTTTATGGGGGGTAGAATGTAACACCCTCAGATTTTATGAGAATTATTCTTTTTAATTTTATTGATACCTTTTGTTTTATGCTTCACAAAGATTGTCTCACGCTATATGCAACACCATATTATCTTGTAGTATACGCAACACTATTCTTGTCTTGTGATCCACGCAATTTCAAGTTCTTTTGAATAAAATTTATTTTACACACCACCAAGAATAGATTTTGATCAATGTATAACAAAACTATATTTTGTTAATGTTATATGAAACACAAAAGGAAGCTTTCCCTACTTTCAATCCTGACTTGGCTTGTATTACATGCAAGAGCGACCTTCCTCAATAGCATTTGTTGTACGCAATACCGAGTTTCCCTAAACAATTATATATTATTATAATATTATTATGAACTAGCTGTTACGTATAGTATTAACCAAATTTTTTTTATAACATTATAATTCATCTTACACATTTTCGAGAGTAAGGTATGAGAACAAAATCAATTTTTCATATAAAAGAAGAATTTTTCAAAGAATGTAGTTTTGCTGCTTTTTGATGGCACACCAATTTTAAATATAATTTTTGACAAGATTATATGTTAAATTTTACAAAATAAACTTCTTCTTTTGAATCAGGATATAAAAATTTACATTGAATAATGTTTTGATATTTTTCTAACAATGTTTTTATTTTGATGAATAGTAAAAACATGCTAAATTTTACTTAAAAACAAATTTTTAAATTGAGTTAATTTATATGTATAAATTATAATATTAAATTCTTTAAAAGTACAAATAGAATATATTTTTACCATTTAATATAATTTATTTCATTAAAATTAATTTTACATTGAATTTTTATGTAAAATCAATTCAATCTTTCGCAATGTTCTAAACAAAAACCCATTTTTTCGACAATTGGAAAAATTTTAAATTAATTATTGAAACATATATGTATTGAATTTGAAAAAAATGGATTCCATATTTGGAATCAGTAGGTCTAAATTATGTTAATAGGCCACTTTTTATTTTTGGGCATTATGAATAGTAACTACGATAATTATTATTTACCACACTTAAAGGTAAATTAGGTAATTAAGGGTAAAAATAATATTATAAAATTATCCTAATACTTGTATTAATATTATTGGATGATTATATTTCGTCTGAAAATATACATGGGCCGAAATGGTATATATTAGAACCCAATTTTATGTGATTAAGACCATTAATTTATTTTATCTAAATAAATGTGAAATATGTCTCACTCAAACTATAATAATTAAATTATTTTTAATATAAGGTTTTAAAGAATATAAATTTGGTTATAATTACTCATTTTAAAGATAAAATGTTTTTATATATCATGGTAATTTATTTTTAATTTTTAACAAATATATAATTACCTTAATAGCTTATACATTAATGATGCAGAAATTAGTTATTTAGTTAAAAATCAATAGTATAGTTTTTATTAAACTAATAATACCCATTAAAATCTGAAAAACCTAACCATAACTTTTTTTTTGTGTACATATAAACCATAATCATTGAAAGGTCAAATTTTTGACCATATGGATCCTTATAAAAGTGATTATGACACTTATATTATTTTATTTTAAATTATGTCGAAGTGGTCACCTTCATAATTTAATAAACATAACATTTTAAAAGTATGATGTTTTAGAAGATAAATTTGACTAAATGTTTTATTATGAAAAAATTTCTATTTATATTCATCATAGTATTTTATTTTTAATTTTTATGCAAAAATAAGTATATTAAATAATTATAGAAAAATATTGTAGTAATTATTTTATTACGATAAATATCAAATAAATGGATTAACAAATATTAAAGTAAATATTATAAAAACTAATTAACATGATACATGAATTTTACAGAAGAATATGACATGTTAGTATCCTATTAAATATTTTTTTTGAATATATTCTCTATGTGTATTTTATTTAAATTCAAATAATTGAATAGTGTCAAAATATAAACTATTGGTATTTTATAAAAATAAATTATTTAAAAATCAATAAAATATTTAAAAATTACAAATTTAAAATTATATGGTCTAAAATGTTATATATTATCCTATTATCGAAAATTTACAACATATAAGTATTTATTTATAACAATTTAAAATTTAGAATATTATTACCTCAAATAAAATTAAATATATTAAATAAGGATAAATAAAAATGATAAGGTTTAAAATAAACATAAAACATGTATAAATGTTATTTTTTGATGATATTACAATCCTATTGCATCTCACATTATAATTGATCCACTTTTTGAGGTTTAAGTGTGGTTTGAATTTATTATAAAATAATATTTTTTAAGTTTCCAAAGGTGCCCCTCTCCTCCCTTACAAAAGGGCACCTCCTCCCACTCCACTTCACACCAATTTTGAGCTTTCAAATTCTTCCAAAACATGAAAATTTTACTTCTAAACTTTCCTAAAAACCTACTTGAGGTCCTGAGCTTCTTCAAAGACCAACTTTAGTGCCCTAAGAAGAGGACAATAAGAGGCACATCGAAGAAGAGGTCATATCATTTTCTAATTCTTTCAAAATTATTTCTTCTCCTACTTCCTCTATATGAGTTGTATTATTATTAAGTAATAACTTCAGTATCACTTGTATGCTAATATGTTATTTTTATTATGAAACAACTATATTCTATCTTCTATCTATCCTATGAAAAAATTAAATCACCACGCATGCGTACGTACGTCGTACCGTCTCCACGCTGTGGTGTGATATTTTATTTCGTCACTAACATACTTGGATGGTTATAATGATGGAAGAAATAACTATATATAATTATTGGAATGTTTTATTGATTATGAAATATTATACACTATACACTTAAATACAATTCCTCAATCATGGGAATGATGTCATCGCTCATGCGTACGTACGACCTACCGTCTCCACGATGTGATGCGACTTGTTCTACATGATCTTAGTTGAATAATTATTATATAAATTAATTGAATTAATAAATATAATATATATTACATTAATAAAATTCTTTAAATTATGTATCTATAACCGTAAAAAGAGGAATAATAATTTATTGGAAAAAACACGCATAAGGACATAAAGCAATGAACACCCGAATAACAAGTAGCAATGAAATATTACTAATATGAAGATAATAATATGAACATATATGATATCATAAAAATGAATATGATTGTGGAATAAGTCAATGAAATTATTTAAATCATTATACAGGTGGTTTGGATATGTACAGAGCATATCGTACCTAAGGTAAGGGATAATTATTCCAATCTCATTCTTATCTGAGATTGTTTATTCGTAATTATTTACTGGGGTTATGTTTATCATCCATGCCCATGTTTTTTAAAAATGATTTCTTAAAATGTTTACTATTATTACATGTATGTTTAAAGTCATTTTTACCCTTTTTTGACTTTTACTACATGGTATGTAGGGAATATTTCTTTTGTTTAACATACGAGGTACTTTTTGAATTTTTCAGTAAAAGTATGAGGAGAATATTTTTTTAACTTATACGACATGAACATATTTTTATGGTTTCACAAATCCTTTTATTCATGAATCTTACTCTACAAGATTTCATGATTATTTTCAATAAAATAATTTTCTTTTAAAATTGTGTGGCATTTTGTGAAAAGAAAATGATTTTGAAGAAGAAAGGATATTTTCTTCAAGAATTCATTTCAAGTGTTTTATCAAAACTATTTTCCATATAATATTACACTATTAAGCATGTTTATGTTTCAAGTATAATGTCTCTATTATTTAGATGGTTTGATATTTATTATGATGAAATGATATCCATTTGTTTTATATGGATTATGTCACGATCAGATGATGTTTATGAAACTCATTTTATTCTTTGGGTAATGATGAATGATTTATGATTGTTTTGTGGCACACATAAGAATTATTTCCATATGAGTTGGGTGGGACCAAGATATCCCTCCAATGAATTGGGTAAAGATTTATATCTTATGGGATAGACATGGCTAAAATGACAAGTAAATTTAGTTCAGTAATATAGGTCTGGAATGACAAGTAAACCCGGTTTAGTAATGGACTTTGTCCACTATGATGGTCTTGGCAGCAATTCCTTGGCTACTACGGAAATCATATCATGTGCCAAATGGTTTTAAATAATTAAAATTTTTATTCCCATGATATTTTATCATGATTAAGGTTCCTTTATGGTCTATTCCTTATGTACTGATAGGTTTTATGTCATTGCTCAAGATTTCGATGTTTAGAGTTTATGCTCGTGTTTTTACATTCAAATATATATGGATTGTTTTATGTTCTCCATGTTTACCCTTACTGAGCATTTGAGCTCACCCTTTTTATGTTTTATTTTCCCAAGTATATAAATTAAGGTTTTAGGTAATAAAAGGGGAAGAACATTATGGGTGATGATGAAGATCTTTCACCTTAATTAGAAGATTTCTTTCAGAGTTTCCAAAGACACTAAACTAATATGGCCTTTGGGCGTCTATTTTTTTCATGTATTATGTATTCCGAAAGAGTAATGTAATTTCCATGTAAGTCAATATTTGGGTCTCTACACTTGTAATTAATGTTTAGGAACATATTTCTACTTCATACCTTTTCATTTATATAATAATATTAGAATATAGATAGCAATATCACAAGAGTTGAATTTCAAGGATTCGCCAAATGATAAAAATTGTTTACGAACCATGTAAAAACCCTTATGACAGGGTAATTCTAACACATGTGATCAATTTGGGTTCATTCATGACTTTATTTATAAATATAATCAATATGTATCTTCAATAAAATCATTTTACCCTTAATCCATATATTACTGAGAATGGGAAAGAGGAAGATTGGCAGACCATTGCAACTCATGGCTTCTTAGGATGATAGGGATTTTGATTCGGATTCCCCTACCGAGTCCAAAGAATTATAACTTGTGGAGGATTATAACAGTGTCTATTCAAAGAATGTATTGAACACCATCATTAACTCATAGGGGTTCATCAAGCACTCTCGAAGGCCGTAAAGAAAAAAGAATCCTCCTCCTTACCTAGCCCCCCCAGTCACTAGATTCACAAGCAAAGTGAAGATTATCCAGGTGGTTCCCAAGAAGGTGGTGAAATTTTTTAAAAAGGACATTATTCTACATGTTATAAAATCATTGATTTTTCTATTTCATATAATTTTTATTGACTATCCATCTGTGATTTCTGTTGATTTCTCACTTTTTTTAAAATTGTTTTCTTAATTAAAAACATATAATTGCAGCATGTTGTCCATTCAATAAAAGAAACCTAGAACTACAAGTATTAAAGATGTGTTTGGTTAAGTATATGTTATGACTAGCACCACAACAAAAAATGTTAATCATATTGTATTTTTTCATACACATAATGCACTAAGCATCTAGAAATAATTGCTTTTAAAAATACCGTGAATGATAAAAAAACTATTCACATACAAAAAAAAATGTATCCTCCCATATGGGTAAGGGAGAACATTACTAATGGTGTAATGACATATGATGTGTGAAATAGTTAGAATTATTTCTCAAGGAAAAAAAATGGTGTGAAAAAGATATTTTTCCATCAACAAGTGGCCTTGAGAGGCCATCTGGTACCGATAGAACATGGTACCTGAGTTATTATGGTGGTGAGTGCTTATAATCATATGCATACTAGGATTCAAGGAATGTTCTAAGAATATCATATAGTATATGAGGTAATCATGAGGTAATTATTTATCTTTTGGGTATGAGACTAATTTGAGTCTCAAGGAATCTAGTCGATTCCATAGTGTAAGATGTATGAGTACCAAGAGGTTGAACATTTTTGACATGGATAGTGAGACATTTTTTAGATAAGGTATTGGTCCCTAGTGACTAGAACCTTGTACCTATCTGGTGATCTATGATATGGACCATAGTCCCTTGTTGTTAATTCATACACTTGTTGGGTGACAAATTCTAACAAGTATAGTGATATATCTTTTGGACTGACATCTCCTTGAGTGATAAGGTGTTGGAAGGACAATTTAATTTGAGATAAACAAGTATGATAAATAAATTTATATTATTCAAAGAAAACAAAGACTAACTTTCCAAAAAACAAACACCAACAAGAGACATATGGAAAACTCAAACCAAATCTTAACATGATAAAAATAACCATCACTGCTCTTTCGTTTATAAGATATCACACCTCTATTGGAGGGGTTTTATCATAAAATCATGGCATTAATTTATAACACAAATCATTTAATTATTTTAACATTTATTCTAAAACTTATTCAGCACTAATCAAATGTAATAAGTTAAGAAACTAGATAAACATAACTATAACTATGAGTTTTCACATATAGTGCACCTCCATTGGAGGGGTTTTATTATAAAAATTGACTTTATTTATCAAATGAAACAATTATATTAAAGAACAGTTATTCAAGATATGCAATTCAATATAAATAAGAATAATTAAGGAAGAAGTAAAATTCAATTTAATTCAATATTTAATTAATGAGGCTAGAAGAGGGACCCTACCTCAAGGTGGAACCAAGATGTCTATGTTGGCTCTTGGATCTTTCTATGTAATTTTTTTTCTCCCCCACTAGGTATTCACACCTTCAAACACATGCAAAGACACATAGCTTCAATGAAAACACCCTAAAGGCCATGAGCATCTGCAAGGATATCCTTTCATATATGCTTATATTCATATACCATTCTCCACTCATCTGTGTATGCATTTATTCGAGTCCTTGATTCTTCCTTTCTGTCGTCAGTCTGAGGTGGAAGGCTGACATCAGTCAAAAAGAAATAGGTAAACATTGATGGGTTTCATAGGCTTGTCCATCTCCATGGAGGCATGGTGAAGGTCTTGTGGTCTCTTCTGGCCTAATTCGGCCTCCGTGTTGCGGCCCCATTCTTATACTAAACATTGGGTTGTTTTTGTCGTCTCCTTGAGTAGGATTGATGGTGACGACATGATTTTTCCAGTTTTCAGATTTGTATGATTGAGTGGGTATCAATTTTTTCATCTGAACTAGACTCATTCATTTTTTCACCGAACAACTAATCGAGCAGCGATGGGCAGGTTAAAGCATGACTTAATGTTTTTTTGCTGGGGAGGGGATTTCTGTTGTTGAAATTGATCTTTTTATGGATTTTGGACCATGGGGCACAGATAAATGTCTCAAGTCCTTGATTTCATGTTGGTTCCTTTTCATCCATTAAAAGGGGTTTATGATAATAGTAAAAAATTTATTTTTAGCCAGTCACTAATAACCTATATGATGTTTTCCTATATCGGGTTTTAGTGGAATTCTACTTAACCAAATCATTTATCAATTATTTTACATGTTATGAATCATCATATAATTATGTCATTATATGTTCTAGGTTGTGACCTCATATTTGAGTGGGTTGGTCTAGTATAACGATTCTCAAAAAGGATGGGTTCTTGAAAGTTGGTGATTTATTCATGGAATTAGACTAATTCTAAGTGTGTAAATTTAGATGATCTGTTGATGAATTCTAGTAATTAAACATAATAATCAAAAGATGTGATATCAAATTGTTGTATGGGACTAATCATTTCTGGGTTAATTTAACTAGAGGATGATAGACAAGTGTTATTATATAAGAATAGTTGTGGTAAGGTGGGAACTATATTGAGATAGTCAATAGATCATTGGGGATACATTATTGATAGGTGATTCTTATGATGTGGACCACAATTTTTTAGAATTGATATGTGTAATCGACGTATTATTCTGGTGAGAACCATATGTTTGGGGATGAGTGGTTTATGATAGAATGTTGATTTGGGATATATAGGAGCAGTTTCATGCTATCTCGATATTAAATATAGTGATGAGTTTAGATTTTGATATCTGGTGAATACTGGTCATTGGCGTTTGTAGTTACCGAGCCAAAAATCATTTGATATTACAAGAAACGATTCAATAAGTTTTATATTAATTAATGATCTATGTAGGTCAACATTGATGGGTAGATTATCACTATATAATATAGGAAATCCTTGAACATCTGTCTATGGTTTTTGCATGTTGTTCGTTTGAATCCAATCTGTGGTCTCACCATGAAAAGGATGTATAACTCCATTGGTTCCACCTCTTACATATCAAATGACATCCCCTTATGAAGGAATTACCTCAAAAATATATACAAGAGGAAATATGTGAGTTAATCAGCTAAGAAACCTCACCCAAAGTCATCAAGTACTGTGTTTTATGACTTTAATCATTAAATTTCTTAGGTTTCTCTTCATGTATAAAGAAAGTTCTAAGATCCTCTATAGAGACATAAACACTAACATGATTATTCAGTCATATATTTCCAAGGGATTGATAATAACAATGTTCCATGGGAATCATGGACTCTAAGAATGGTAAAATAAAAGGAAATTGAGTAACATAGTAGACCTATAGATATGTTGTTGACATGCCACCTAGATTTAGAGATGGTTCTTTAGTGATTTTATGGAAATTAAATCACACTGTCACTAGGTATCTAAGTGGAAACGTTATTTGTTGGGAAATGAGTGGTCTAACATATGTTTTAAACTTGGTATGATATGTGTATGGACAAGATGAATGTTTAGATAAAGTAAAATATTCCTAAGAGGATTGGGCCATCTAGTGATCAGTGCAGCAATTGTATGTCTAGAGTATGATGGGGAAATAATTATGTGGATGGATTAGAATCTATGTGAGTTGATAGAGTGGGATGGTCCCTCTGAGACAATAAAATTTTTTATGAAAGGTTTTAGTTCATTTAATGACCCAAGAGTTTATCTAAAGAGATGAAAGATGAGATGATAGTGTGGGTATTTGGTATTATCAGATAGATTTTCATTATGATGCAAAGAGTCTTGGTTTGATTTAGCTTAAGATGGAACATAGTTAGTGGGGCTGGATTATAATTCATGATTTTGATGAGGTTGTTGAATAGATTATTGAGACTATAATTATAGAATAGTCAACATGATGAGAGAACACTATAGTGTTTTGGATGAGGATTATGGTCAGTGAGTAGCCACTATGACAGGTCCGATGGACCCTAGAGGATTCCCATGTTGATGGGATAAGAATGTAGATGGGTTCTACATGGTGTGCTTTTGTGACTAGGAAAATCATGATGTGAATACTCCACTTTTTATAGTTGGATGATAAGATGCGAATCAAGGCATTGGATTATCCTCAAGAGATGAGTCTAGACTATGTGACTGAGAGGATAGACTATGATATGTTTGATAGGATTGGGTGAGTGTCCAACCCATGTGAGAATGATATGATGTATGGAGACACTTGGAGACACTTAGGGTTATTTATTCTATCTCATTGAGACACTTTGGGTTATTTCATGACTCAAACATACTCCAGAAATGTTCCCACACAATGTTTTATAAAAATAATTCCATCTCATAGAAGATCCCAAGGATACTCTAGCTTCCAATGTTTTCTCACACTCACACCTCATGGTATTACCATATACAATTGATCTATGTCAACTAGTCAGGATAGCATCACAACCCTCTATATGTAAAATGAAGTAAAAGACCTAAGTGGTCAATGAGATAAATAAAATAAAATAAAAACTAAACCAAAACATACCTATATCCTGTGACTATACATGTCACCACCCAATATATAAGAACAACAACACCCTATTGGTCAAGTCATGTTCCTGTATGAAAGGGGGAAATAGTTCCTTTTAATAATCTCTTCATTTTTTATTATGTTCTTTATATAACATGTTGTCAAAAACACCATACTAGTACACATAGCCAATGAATATGAACCTATGGTATATTAATTGAGTTGAATATTATGCACATAACCCTCTTCACTATGAAAATAACCTCAGATGGACAATAATCAATGTTTAGTTGTTGATCCTGCTCTTGAACCTGGTCGGGCACCAGTCTATGAACTAGATGGTCCAATTGGTCCTGAGTGTGTAAACCATTTCATTATACTATACTATAAATAAAGTTTTTGGTATCCTTTCTACCATAAATGGGAATTTATCAAGAATTGAGTTCCAATTGACTTCAGTTCCTAAATTAATATCCCATAAAATATTAGCAGATGTCAAGGGGTGTCTCCCATGGGTGTGTTGTGGTGTGTAGTGTCTATCTATGATTTTTGTGGTGCTTTTTTATTCTAGGAAATGTGTATTCAATGTTCAGTTTAATAAATAAATTGATCAATTGGAAAATACACCCATAGTCAATAGATACATACCCACATTTGATAGATAATACCACCCAAATAACCAACTCAGAAATCTGAGACCAACATTTTACTTTACAAATTCCAATTACTTAATATATGCAGCACCGACTTATGTTTTATGAACCAATCAATTAAAGGGAAAGAAAATCCCCACAATAACCCATAAAATATCATATAGCATCACTCACCACCAATTAACCCACATCATTGCACATCTTAAGGATGATACAACCTCATCACATATATATCATGATTAACAAAAAAATCCAATATAATATCAGCTTTAATAAGTGTCTATAGAAGAAAATAAGAGGTTTCTAAAAAATCATGAAATATATATTGAATGAATTGTTATAATGAATGGTTTACAACCTATGAATCTAAACCTAAATTTCTGGAAGACTCTATTATGAAAAAAATCACACTTTACCCAATAATTAACCACACCCTTAGTCTGTTACTACCCAAAACTCTAGAAATTAACTATTAATATGAATGGTTATCCTAAATATTAACCTAACAGTGAATTCCATGTAGCCTCATTTTTTAAAAAAGAATACTAATTCTTAACTAGAAGTACCAATCAACAACCCCCAATAAATTTGAGAGAAATGGAAGGAGGATAGGGAGATGAGAGAGGGGGGTACTACGCAGGGTGTTTGGGCATGGGGGGTATCGCGTGCAACTAGAGAGGGGGTCAGGGGTCATTGTTAGGGGAAATTGATCCAATAGGATAGGGGGGATGTTTCCAATAGAGGGATCTCATATGGGAGGGGGAACGTCACCAGGAGCTGAGACGGGAGGGGGATGTTGTCGTTGGAGAGGGAGCCGAGAGGGGAAGGGGGAACATCGCTAGATGAGAGGGACCCAAGAGGGGTTGTGGGCTGGGAGGCAGAGGTGGAGGCCTATAGGATGAGTAGTTTGAGGTTTGTGAGTGGAAAAGAGTGTCTGGAGGTGGATGTTTGGGGGTTCTCATAGGGGATGAAAAATCGGGAGGGATCCCTAAAACCTGAAATCTCGTGACTTTTTTCCTAGAGGTTAATAAAAACGTAGGTAATAGTTGTCTTTCCTGAAGGAATAACATAAAATTTTTGGAAACCCAAAATATAATTACCTATACCAATAGTATTTTAGAACCATTGGTATATCTTCTTTATCCCAATGGTTTTTTCAGATCGTTGGGCATACGTGTTTGTATATGACAGCTTTCATGTAGTGCATGTTCTCTTTTTTTATTTTACTACTTCAATCCCTATGCTCTTTTTATTCACCTTTTACATAACAACACTAGTGTCCTCAATATATAGTTTTTATGAGAATTATTTGAGATACATAGCCACACATTTCCAACTAATGAACACAAACATACTGTTTCGGTGGACGGTGAACTACTACCTCATGAAATGATGATTGTTCAGTTATCTCCTACCACATCTTATGGTGGACATTGAGATGGAACTCTATTTATATGTGATATATTTTATATTTATATTTTCTTTATTATTATTTATTTTTCATTTATATAATAACTTTATGGTTTCCATAATGGGTAAATATGATAATTTAATTTAAGAAAGTGCAGACTACCGCCCCATCAAAATGATATGACTCGTTCATACCATACATGGAATGTATATAGGATGGTGTTAGTGAACTTTTTTAATCTGTAAAAAATATTATATTATAGAGGAAAAATAATAAACATATGTATCATTTTTATTTCATTCCATTAAAATTGAAAAAAATTAAATGAATGTAGCGTTCATGCGTATGTACGGCTTACAATCTCCAGGAACGGTGCATTTTATTTTCATATATCCTAATGATATGGACTATTATAAATAAATATATATTGAATATATATGATATATGTGATATATAAATCATGAAAATCGTTTGGGAGAAAATGTACTTTTGACTACATGGACAATTTATAATTATTATAAGTTCATTTTTAACTAAAGTTCCAAACATTGACGAAATGTACAATATGAACTCAAATAATTAACTAATTGATATATTAAAGTAATAAGTGACATAAAATTAATAATAACATGAAAAAGGTTCTTAATTAATTATAAATTAACTTAATTTTATTATTCTGAATATTAATGTACGAACGAGTAAAGTCAGACACGAGGAAATGGAACTTCATAACCCAATTTACATTCGTTAGGTTAATCTTATACCTCTTGATAATTTCATGATATAAATATGTGTGAATATAATCAGTTTATTTAACAATTAATATCCACTTATATTGGGTGTATTTATATTTTTTACACATAATTATGCATTTAATTATCCTTAATCTAATGGTACAATCTTTGTATGGGATTTCTTCTCAATTAGCATTACATTGAGTCATATTTATTGTTATTCACAAATTCATTTTTATATGGTGTATTACTACCATTTGAAATATTATATCATTAATCTCCCTATTCTCATGATATTATAATATTTGTTTAATGTTATTATGTAATTATTTTTATATAGGAATTTTCTCAAGTCTCAAGGGACTCTTTAACTAAAACATTGTTTTAATTATTTTAATGATTTATTATAATAAATATTCCTCATTAATGTCCATGATTTCAAAATTGTTTTAGTATTTATTTATAGGGACATTAATGTTATAAAATATTGATTACTTTAAAATTAAAAAAGTGGTATGGGAAAATTTGATTAAAAAAATCTCTTTATTAAATGTTTTAAATGGTCTTGAAAATGGTTTTGATAAAGAATTGATTATGTCAATATATTATAATGATATCTTGTTATTTTAATGAGGAAATGTTATATATCCTTTACGAATGATTTATATCTTATGATTATGTTGTGGTTCTTGGTATTTATTTACGTATATGGGTGGTTTTGTGTTAAAACTAGGGAGGGTGAGCGGAAGATAGCTCTCCAATGCATTGGGTAACGTGATGGAGGTAAAAGTTAATGTTTCTCCTAATATATTTAGGGAATATAATATGATGGGTATTCCAAATGTAACTCCCTATGAAGGTGTAAAAGCTACAATGTAAGTATAATATGGATTCGACAAGTTACCTTTATGATTTATCATTTCGATGTGATATTAATTAATCTTCTGATTTTGTGAGGTATGTTAAAGAGATTATGTTTTAAGATTGAAAAGTATGATTTCATTGATTTGTGTGTATTCATAGACTAATGTTTCTTTCCTTTTTTTATATCCTTTATTGGTCTTTTTATGCTCATCCCATGTTTTTGAAATGTTTTCCACATGACATAAAGATAAATAGGGTCAAGGATAGGATCAAGGAAAATTCATGTTGTCTAAAACATGGAACTAGACATGTTTCTTTTTTTAAGAGTTTATATTTTATGAATAAAATGGATACATTGCATAAGTGTCTTCATGTAATATTCAATTTGTTATGTATAAGTTATGACCAAATTCTATAAATCTATAAACCTGAAAAGATCCTCAATGTGAATTATTTACTTAATTTAAGATTATGTAATGTTTAATGTTGGGGACTTATATTAGAGTTTCTATGGATTATTTTAGGAGAGGGAGACCACTCTTCTCTCTATATTTTCATTTATTTTCTTCATTTCTATTGCATGAAATTCTTTTTTT
This sequence comes from Viscum album, assembly GCA_963277665.1. Classification (NCBI taxonomy): domain Eukaryota; kingdom Viridiplantae; phylum Streptophyta; class Magnoliopsida; order Santalales; family Viscaceae; genus Viscum; species Viscum album. Next base: position 1,024,841,408 of record OY728157.1, read on the forward strand.
TTCAAATCAATTGATATATTGAACTTTATTATGATTATAATTTAATCTCATTCTATGTCATAAGCTATGTTGGTTGATATTATCTTCTTATTAAAATTAATTTATCTTCTAATAGATTCCTCTCCCTCTATGGACAATCATTCATTAAAAAACATGAAGAATTGGGGAAAAATTATCTTGATTAGGCTTAAAATCAAACCACCTTTAATTTGAGGATTTCACTGAAAATAGAATCTAGATCGAGATAGAGAGGCACACTGAGTTCACCCAAAAACATGAACTTAGTGATTATAGATTTGTTCCAAATATCTGATCAAATTTTTTCTAATGTTTATAAATTTTAGAGTTCATTTACAGACAGGTTGACATGAAGAAATATCTAGTCAACCTATTTCAATCAGATCCAAATGTACAAATTCTAATGCAAGAACACTTAAAATAGTTATAAAACCCATTGATATGATATACCCCTTTCCATCAAAATATTTAGTCACCACAATCTATTATTTCTCCTATATTCCTTCATGTTTTCACTCACACTTACTTTCACAGTCACACACAATATTTACTCAATTAACAATTTCATCACCTTCTACCATTGTTTCTTGTTTTTTGTTTGGTTGTTTTATTTATTTTTTTATTCTTTTTAGGTCAATTATATACACAATATGTCATTCCTTATGGTTTGAACCTCTTAAAAAAAATACTATTATAGGTATAATATAGGATTATTAATTTTAATTTTTATATGCATAACAACACACATATCAAAGGATTCCAAGAAAACGACAACACCAATAGCTACCTAAATTAAATTATCAAAATATGATGATGATAAGATGTTTGATATAAATGATTATAGGTAAATTTTTTGGATTTTATTGTACCTAATAGTGAACAAAACTAACACTATTTTTTGATCATGTCAAGTTACACAACACCAATGTTATCCCTATGAAATCCACATGCTATATGTTAAAATAATTATTTTTATCTTAATATCAAGGTGTAATTTCATAATTTTTATCAGAGATAATAAACTAAGAGTTAGTGGGATTAACATATATGTAATTTAAAATTTCAGTGGATGATCGCAAGTTAACTTCGAGATGTAATTTTTAACTTTGAGACTCTTTCATTTCATAGTTGAGTGGAAAGTAAGATAGTATTTTGTTGAGCATTAAAAAGGTTGAATACAACTAAACTAATCACGTGTGTACTAAAATTAGTTGGATAATGTAAAAGAATGAGGATTTTGGAGTTTATTTTATACATATAATTGAAATAATATGTTATAACACAATCCCCATTAGTCTAAAAAAAATCATGTCTCTTACTCATGGACCAAGCACATCGATAAAATAATTTTTTCTTTAAATATAAAGTTGAGTATGGGTTGGTGAAGTTATAGTATTTGTAAACGATTATATTGAAAAAATCATAAAAATTTCACTTCCCAATGTTTATTATTAATTATATCGATTTTTTCTTAGAGTCTAACCGACTCCCTCTCACTAGATGGGTTAGATGATGGACCCCTACACCCCCATGGAAATTTGTTATATAGAGAAATGTGATATTGTAAAGAACTAATAATTGTTATAATAAAACAATTTAATAACTTATTAATATTAAAATAATTTTATTATATATATATATTCACTATAATAATATCATGTAATTTTTCATTCAAAAAGGATATAGTTTTATTCTTACAAAATTAGTTTACATATATTACACGGTTAATTTAAAATATTTATTTCAAAATTTTATAATTTCAATTTGAGAAAAAATAATTTAATTTTTTAAATCATCATATCAAAACTATCATAGAGTAATTTTTTTTATAATTTTCTAAAATATTTTATTTTTCAATGAATAGTGAAAAGTACTATTTTTATTGGAAACTGTATTTTACTCTAAAGTATTTAAAAGGTGAAATTATATTTTATATTTGTTTTAAAATTTATTTAGTTTATTTTCATTAAAAATTACCCAATTATGGTATTTTTCATGAATTTTAAATTTTATTTTTTTTATAAAAACATTTTTATACTTAAAATATTTTTTTCTGAAAATCATTTTTTCATCACTTTTTACAGGTTTAATTTCTAAATTATGATTTTAATCTTCTAGGAATTGAATAAGGATAAATGGATTCCATATTTTTAATCATTAGTTCCCTACTTTTTGAATATGTTAATTCCATTTTTTGTTATTTTGAATAATGACCCTAGTAAATATCTATCACCATGGTCAAGGTAAATCGAGTAATTAAGGTTAAAAATAATCTGTTAAGGAATAAAACTATCTATTAAACTTGTATTTATTTTATTTTATATGGGTTTTTATACCAATACCATTAAATTAATTAAAATTTAGAGATTTCATAGCACTTTCCTTTGATAATGACCTTAATTTAATTTTTAATAAAATATTAAAAATTAAATGTCACTCTTCTTGTTTTAATATACCTAAATATTTTTCATAGGGATAAAAAAATTATCCTAATTTATAAAGTTTTATTTTAATTAAAAATTATTATTTTTCACATTAATTTTTTTTAATTTTTAGTGATGAAATTATTGACATAAATTCTTCTCACCAACCATATAGTGTTTGTGAATTTAGTATAAATATTATGTAAATGATTTTGAAAACACAAAAATTAATATTATTTTGGGGAGTTATAGAATCCCATTAATTTTATAGATAAAAAATACACATAATGAATGAATTAATGGATTATATATGAATTAAATTATTTTCTTTTTTTTAATGTAAAATTAAATTAATAGGTCATGAAATTAAATTAATGATATTTTGTAATTAACTATATTTTATTAAATAATTTAAAATTCCTAAATATCTTATATTAGGCCAGTTGAATTAGACATGGTATAAAATATCAACCATGGTCTATATATTGGTCACTATTCATTTTATTGTATCTTTTTTGACCCATAAATAATAATAAAAACATTGATATCACAGTAATTGGTAAAAGGGTTTATGGGGGTTAAAACAAAGAGATAAGGGTGAAAACATATCGTACACTTTTAAATTTCTTTTTTTTTTCTAAGATGATTTTTACAAATCCACATAATATCTTCAAAATATATCATTTTTAATATTTTACCAAAAATGTTAGTTTATATGAATTTAATAATTTATGAAATTCTAAGAGTGCCCCTCCCCTCACTTATTAATGGGAACCACCTCTCCTCTATTCCTCAAACGTATTGAGAACATTAGTTCAGAAATAAAATATATCTCCCCAACATCCCCCCAAATTTCCTAGAGACCATTGTTTTATCAAAAAACTATCATAGTAAGGATATAGGTATAAACTAAAAGAGTCAGTCTAAAGAAGAGGTATAGTTTCTAACCAAGAGTTTTCATTTTATTTTTTCTTATAAATCATTAAAATATTATTAAAACAAAAAATTAATTATAATATAATTATCTTCCATATAATGATATATTATTATTTTGATTAATAACTTATATCCTTCTCCTCTTTCATCTAATGTTAAATGAAATTGTCATTCGTGTGTACGGAAGACAATTGCCTCATGAACTGATGTTAATTGTTTTCCATCACCACCCTTCAAAATAGGTTATAATGATGTATTTAATATATATATATATATGAAAATATTGGAATATTTATTACTATTGTAAGATAAGATATCATCTAATTTCGTACCTTTCTATCCATTGAAAAATTCTAATGTCATTCGAGCATATATGTGGACTTTCACCTCAAGATGGAGACGTGATTTTTTTCATCATCATATCACATGGATGTTTTATATAATATTATTTAATAATATATTATGATATTGATGATGTATTCATTATTATATAAATATAGAATAATAATTACCCTTTTTTCAACATGATCTTTGAAAAATTGAAGTGTTATTCATGTGTACGTACAACCTACCATAAATATGATTATAAAATAGTTATTTTTTTATAAATAATATTATAGAGATTATGGAATAATGGCTAATTTTACTGTATAAACATAAAAAATTCATTTTGGAAATATGTTCCAAATATCATCAAAACAACTTATGTTAATGTAATTGATTATGTAATGAAATATAACATAGTAATAAATAAAATAAAAATAATAATAAACCTAAAAGTGTTCTCAATATTGTAAATAATTTACAAAAATTTATTATACAGGATTATAAAGAATGCACGTGATGAGTCAGAATCAAAGAAAGGTATACTTTAAATTAAAACTTAATTATAATTTTTTTGAATATTAATTTTATAATTTTTTTCTTTAATTTCCATTTACTTAAAAATATATCATTAATTTATTTATATGAACATACATAAATTATAAAATTAAATTTATGACTATTTTTAATTTCATAAAAATGTTTTCAAAGGGAATATTTTTAAATAAATTTTATGGTATACCTTGAATTTATTTATAAAAATTATAATAGAATATTTTATTTTAATGTATACAATATCACTGCTTTTTCTCACCACCAAAATCATTATTATATTTTATATTCATTTATAATATATAGTTTTTTATTTAATGAAAGACCCTTCTTACCTTCATTCTATGTATTTTAGTTCCAATTTTTTTTAAGGGAAAATGAATTTCGATACCTGAAAGTGTTTTTCATACAATTTAAAAAGAGTTCTTCGTGGGTTTTATAATGAAAAGGTGAAGGAATAAAAATGGTTTACTCATTATTTTGTAGTTTATTGTTATATATGATGACATGTGATCCTGATACAACTTATAAAAATGAGTTATCCAAAGAAAACTTATAAAGATGAGTGAGCCTAATACATATTATACGAACATGTTTGCTTAATATTTCATATATGAATGGGTGATCCCGATATAGATTATATTAATCAGTGAGCCAGATCTAGCTCTCCAATTCAATGGTAAATGTTCATTGGATTAACATGAAAGAAGGGGGAATTAACTAGTGTGGCTTCTCATATAAATTTAACAAGGGGACAATTATTTTTTACACAAGTTATAAATATAATTATTTATGTTTCCCAAAAATTGATTATATATGATTTCTATGTGTTTTAAATTATTTATTTGAAAAAATGGTGTTTTTATGGAGTAAACATTTATTTTATACGCTCAAAGACTATTTTGTTAAAGTTATGCTTTTATGCATTCGTGTTTTTCATTGGACTGACACATTTATTTATTTTATGTTACTTATTGAGCTTTAGGTGCTCATCCAAATTTTTTAAAAATTTTATAGGGTTTAATAATGAGTAAGAAAAAAGAATACTTCATGTTTAAATTCATATATATTAGTCATGAAAGGAATACATGATTCAATTAAATTTTTTTATATTGTGGGAAAATCAATACCGAGTAGATGTGTATACTTTTAAATATAGTGGAGGTTTTATGTTTGATTTATGGAATAAATATCTAAAATATAGAACAAAAAGATATATAGTAATTTAATAAAGTTAATTCTAGTTTAATGACACCCAATTATGTAATGTTTAAGGAAATGTACTTATAATGGTAACTCCCTTGATTCAAATTTTTGAATTTATAATTCATTTTTATTGACTATGACTGAAGTTCTATTAGTGTTTATTGAAAAATGGGTGGAGAGTTCATGAATCACTTCCTGGGGTAATTTATACATATTTTGATCTAACACCCAAATTATGTATGTTCCTTCCTATTTACAAATGGGAAACACTCTAATGTTGATGTTTGAGAAAGGGGGAGATTAAGAGGTTGTCCAATTAGGGGGATAATTTTATTTAAATGTTGTTTAAGATAATTTGGATCACATAGGTGTTTTCATGAGGCAATTTTTTCCTAACTCTTGTTTCTCATGCTGATCTTGACTCACGTGATCTTAGAGATAGTGATTGTTAAAAATATGATACTTGAACTGATTTGGTACTTTGTAAGAGTTTTTAACAAACCCAAATAGGCATATTGTTATAAAAATACCCCTTGGAATGTATTTTTTAATTTTTTTTATTGACATGTATGTTGATAAGGATTCACAAGGACTTCAAAATAATGGTACATGTTGTGGAGCATGATTAAGAAAATATAGAGGTAATTGGGAAATACAGAGGGAAGACCACACCATGGTGGAGATCATGGCTCTTATAAAGTGTCCAATATATTTAAACCACATAATTGATATTTATGTTTCATTATAAATATTTTCTTGAATGATGTAAGGATATTTAGCTTAGGCATAAAAGTGTCCATGGTCGAGGATGAGGGTCTTTTAGAGGCACGTTTTACTTGAAGACCTACAATTTCTAAATAAAAAGATTATAATGTTGGCCATGCCATATTGGGTTCCATGGTATCCACAACATGGGAAATCAAATGAGAAAATAACATATAGGTAACTATGGTGAATTTTTGAAATCCAAATTGGAATTGGGGAGACCCACTATGGGAATTTTGATAGTCGTGGTTGACTCATGAGTAATTATTTTCATGTTACTGACACTAAATATAAAATTAGTAAATGGGTGTTGTACTAGGGGTTTATACTAGAGTTTCACATATAGAAGTAATTATAAATAGTTTTGGTATCTATGTATTAGGTATTTTGTATGTGTTCTGTAGAGACCCAAAGCTTGATGTACATTGACATTACATTACTTTTTCGGAATACTTAGTACATAACAAAAAACACTCACACAAGGACCGTAATAGTTTAGTGTCTTTGGAAACTCAGAATATAATCTTCTAATCGTGGTGAATGATCTTTAACATCTCCCATTAAGATCTTATTTTTTTAAAACTAAATCCTTTATTTATTTCCTGGGGAAAAACAAAAAGGGTGATCTCAAATGCTCAGTAATGGTAAACAAAAGAAATATCAATCACATCATATTCATAAGAACATATCTTTTTGGAAATCTTAACCTGCAAAAGAGATCATAATTTCATAACATTGGATAAATCATAGTAGTGAAATGTAATCCTAATAATCATAACCTAAAACATGAAACTTTGTGGCATACACACATAATCATAGAGAATCATTTCTTATTAGTCAAGACTCATTGCCAAGACTTTCTTAGTGGACAAAGTCCCTTTCTGAACCGAGTTCATTCCTCGTTTCAGTCCTATTTCACTGAACCGGTATAACCTACCGTTCCAGCCATGTCTATCTCATGAGATATAAAATCTTTACCCAATGCATTGGAGGGAGATATAGGTCCCACCAATCTCATAATGATACCATTATTATGTGTGCCACAAAATCCTAAATCATACATCATTGCATAACCCATGTAGTAAAAATGGGATTCTTAAACAACATGACATCATAAAACAATTCATATAAGATAAAAGAATTCATAAAAATATTTCCATCACAACATAATCAAATCCATGTAATAATAGGGATCGAAACAGAACCCTATATTATCTTATATGGAAAATAATTTTGATAAAACACTTGAACTCCATTCTTGAGGAAAATACCCTTTCTTCTTCAAAAACACTTTTCTTTTCATAACTTGTTATACAATTCAAAACTAAAAGAAGTTGATTAAAAATAAACGTGAAAACTTTTAAAGGAATCTTCTTGGAAATAATGTTTTAAAATTTAATTCATTCCGTATAAGTTAGAAAAACATTCTTCTCATACTTTTGTCAGAAAAGTCAAAAAGTACCTTGTATGAAAAATGACAAAAGATTCCTTTCATATCTTTTACTAAAAACTCACCGAAGGGTAAAATTAGATTTATAAAATTGTAGGTGGATGGAAATAATATTACATATTGAGGAAACATGGATGTGGATGATAAAATAAACCCTAGAAAATACTAAAGTATAAACAATCTCGGATAAAAATGAGATTGTGATATTTCCCTTACCTTAGGTCCGATATGCTTTGTACGTGTCCGAACCTCCTCTTCTTTGAAGTGCTTCTTTTAGACCTCCTTTTATGGAACTAAAATGGGTCCTTGAAGAAGACCAGAACCTCTAAGATATTTATAAGGAAGTGGAGAGAAAAAATTTTTAGGGGATGGCCGAGCTTGAAGGCTCAAAGTGGTGTGAGGAAGAGAGGGAGGAGGTGCCCTTTTATAAGGGAGGAGAGGGGCACCTTTGGAATAACTAAAAATATTATTTTATTATACAGTCAAGTTCGGTTTTAAATAGTTCCAAATTGATTTATTTCGAGGATAAGGTGGGTATGGGTCCAAATATTCTCATACAATATAATTTAGACAAGTTTAGGTTCCTATTTGAACCTTATCATGTAGATTTAACATTAAGTTAAATAATTTTACTTTTACCGTGTCTTCTTGTGTTCTTATACTATAAGGTTAATAAACATACCATAACAAGCCAAACGAACCCCAAGTTGTTTATTATTAATATATCTATCCTTATATATGTCATTTGGCCGATCCTTAGATTTTTAGGAATTAAATAACAATTAATAATATAATATTTGTTTTAAAAACTAATTTATGTCAATTTTGACACTATTTGGTACATGATTTTTATGAAATTCATAACAGAATGATAAGTTCAAACCAAGTTACTTATATCAACAATAAAATGTCATATTAACCTAGAAAATTAATTTAGTCATAAAAAGTCTCAAATTACATTTATTTGGGCATTTATAACATCAATTGTGTCAATATTTCATTAATAAGACAATTACTACTTCATCTTTGTGTCATAATAAATGATACATTTTTAATCCCTAAAAATTATAAATAAATTCCTATGATGTAGATAATTGTATTAGATTTCTGGAGACTATTCATGTTTGATGTTTCATGAAGTTTATCACTAAATTAAAATTATTATACTTATAAGATTTAAGAAAGTGACATGTTGTCACATTCTTTGGTTTTAATAATAACTAAATTATTTTCATAGACCAAAGTCCATAAAATGAATCTAATCAGACCCTTAGCTTATATGGGTCTACTTTTAGCCATCCAATTGTATTTTTCCAATTGTTATGGTAATTTTATAATCTTATATTTACCCTTAATTACCCGATTTACCTTTAACTATAGTAAATAAAATTTACCGTAGTTACTATTCAGAATTCCCAAAAATAAAAAATAGCTTATTAACATAATTTGGATCCACTGATTACAAATATGGAATCCATTTTTCCATATTCAATACACAAAAGTTGCAGAAATTAAATTAAAATTAATCCCTTTGTCGAAAGAAAACAGGTTTTTCTTTAAAACATTTCAAAAGATTGAATTGATTTAACCTACGAATTCATGGTAAAATCAATGCTAATGACATAAATTATATTAAATGGTAAAAATATATTCTATTTATACTTTAAAACCATTCAATATCATAATTTAACAACATAAGATTTTACGAAGAAAAAAGTTGTTTTAATTAAAATATAGCGTGTTTTTACTATTCATTAAAATATGAAAGTCATCAGAATAAAATGAATAATTTATCCAAAGTAAATTTTTATTTCATGATTCCAAAGAATAGTTTTATTTTGTCAAATGGAACTTATAAAAATGTCAAAAACTAGATTTAAAGTGGGTGCGCCATCAAAAGGCGGCAAAACTGCATTTTTTGAAAAATACTTATTTTACCCGAAAAGTTTATTTTGTTCTTATACCATGTTCTAGAAAATGTGTAAGATGCATAATAATGTTATAAAATTAAAAATTTAGTTAACACTATTCATAACGGCTAGTTCATAACAATATTATAATAATATATCGTTGTTTAGTAAAACCCGGTATTGCGTACAACACACGCTATCGAGGAAGGTCACGATTGCGTGTAATGCAAGCCAAGTCAGGGTTGCGTGTAGTGCACAACTCCTTTGTTGTTGCGTATAACAGAATTCAACCATATTTTATTTATAAATTGAATATATATATACACTCAATGTTGTGTAGAATAACTTCTATCAAACGAACTTGAAATTGTGTGTAACAAGAGCCAAGAAAAGTGTTGTGTATACTGCATGCTGATACGGTGTTGCGTATAGCGCAAGATAATCTTGGTGTGTAGTACAATAGAGGATATTAATGAAATTAAAAAGAATGTATCTTATAAAATCTCAGGTTGTTACATTCTACCCCCCTTAAAATGAATTTTGCCCTCGAAATTCGTCGGGGTTATAAATGGTTTACTATTCGAAAGTTTCTCTAATAGAAACCCACATCGTAAAAAGGAATACCAAAACCAATCTTTAAAAAACAAAAGTATGAAACGTAATGGTTACCCAAATAATCTAATCACTGGGTTTCAAAATAGGTGAAAATATGAATATGGAAGAGAAATCTCACCATCATGTTTTGATGGAGAGTGGTAGAGAACATGGCTATGGAAAATCCAGCAATCACAAAGCCATAAATTTGTGATGATCTAAGGTACCATCTAATTTATCAGATATAGGAGCACTAGGACAACATTTTTGTTTTTCAAGATCACTTCCCTAAAGTTGATGAAATTAGAATTAGAATAAATACTTTCGTGATTTTGGTATAGTCTCACCGTTTTTCATTCTTTGGACAATTTCCACTTCATCTCATAAAGAAATGAAGTTGAATTTGACATTCGTGATGTGTTAGAAGATCATGTGATAGAAGATGGGTCATTCCACATGTCTCAAACAAAAGGTTAGAAAAGTTATCAAAAAAAAATACATTAGTCCATCTATAGTGAGATTAATCTTATATAGTTCCTAAAATGGACTTATACTTCATATATCATACTCTTTAATATAATAAAACTAGTTTATACTAAACAGGGACTTCCTTTAGACCAGTGGTAGGTGATAAAGGCCAGTCACACTTCGGTTGTGGGTTCGATTCCCACAGCCTTGTCCGACGCGATGGGCTGTCGCCCGTCCTGCAGGTTGTCCTTTTTCTAAAACTATATTACTATAACATCCCATAAATAATATCGAAAAAACATTTATCCTTAAACAATACTAACTTATGTCCAACCTAATCCATTCCAATCTTTAGGCTTATCCATAATACTACAGTCCACTCTAATAATATAGTGAAAACGATTACCAGAGATTTAATACCATCGTTGATCCCCATATATCATAAGATATGTACTGTTGGTCACATTTCAAACATTCAAAGGCCTTAATCATGTATTCTCTTGAATACCCATTGAACCTTAGTGAAAACATGAATGCAGTTAAAAGTTAACACTTTCCATGTACCAAAATCCTCAAAATTCTATATACTCAAACAATGATATAACTTAGTCCTTATATCAATCATGAGCTCATGAATACTGTCAGATATTTCATTTTCTCGTTTTCCCTTCATTATGCGCATATCATATTTTTTCCAAAAATATCTCAATCACTTCCCATGGTTACCGGGACCATAAAATTATTGAAAACCACAGTAGACCAATACATAAATATTCCAATATTCCACGATACTATATACAACATTATTTTGTAATCCCATTACATAAACACTTAATCATTCCACCACATCGTTATCATATTCAACATCGCCAATGGTGATCGCATGTGACTTCCCTTTGTCCTTTTCCTTATGTGGTTTCTCATGTCGATCATCACAAACCCTTGGATTAGATCATTTATTAGAATAATGCCCCATTTCCTTGCACTTGAAGCATTGAAGTGTTGTAGGTTCATTCTGTGTATCCCTTCCTTTGTTTGCATCATTAGGCATATTCTTCCAATCATTGCGGCATTCAAATGCTTGATGACCTTCCTTTCCACATTTGAAACATTTACTTGTCTCTTTAATACAATCTCCACTATACTTCTTTCCACAATTTGAGCATAAGGAAACATTCATCTTTTTTTCACCATTATTATGAGATTTCACCTTAAACTCCATCTTTCGTTTCTTGTCAAAACTATGAGATGGATAAGTAACACCAACTTCCATTTCTACCTTGATAGCACAACGTACAATTTCTTCATAGCTACTGAAGTCTCTTATAGCTAATTCCCTTCGAATATTTGGTTTTAAGACACTGAAGAATCGATCAACATTACTTTCAGGTTGGATGATAAATCCAGATGAATACCTTACAAGCCTTGTAAAATTCGTTTCGTATATACCAACAGATTCATCATCCCTTTTCATTAGTTCAAGAAACTCCTTCCCCATCTTTGTTCGAAGATTACAAGGGAAGTACTTATTGAAAAATAAGTTCTTGAACTCGTCCCATTCCATGGACTCAATTTCATCTCTTTGCCTCGTATTCTTGATAAGATTCCACCATTGATCAGATTCACCTTCCAAACGATATAATGCTAAGATGACTTTATCATGTTCCGAACATTGAAGAACTGAAAATATCTTTTCTGTGGAACTGATCCATTGTTATGCAACAAGTGGATCAGAAGACCCACTGAAAGAAGGTGGACGTTGCCTCATGAATGACTCAATAGAATATTGTTCCCTTCTCTACTCATTTGGAAGTCCAGAATGATTCATATCTTGTGTAATTATAGCAATATGATTTTTCACTCCATCTCCCATAATATTTGTTTGTTCAGGAGGACAATCAATGCATTGTCCATTGCATTGATCAACACGGTTCCTTTGGGTTCCATCCATCGTCTAAAACCCAAAAAGAATAGTGTGAGTGGCAAAAATCATGCTAGGGAAAACAACATAATAAAGGGGGAGTACCTTTAATATCTAACATCATAGGTTTAATTCTAAGATCATTAGCACAATTCCAGGACTATAACCTATACTTATACTTATCCTTAGGGACATCCCTAGACATACCTTAGAAATATCTCTAGGGATCTCACTAAAGTTCTCACATCCTAGTTTCCAAAGGTTGACTAAACCTTTCCTCTGATACCAACTGTAGAGACCCAGAGCTTGATGTACATTAACATTAAATTACTTTTGCAGAATACATAGTACATAACAAAAACAAACACACAAGGACCGTAATAGTTTAGTGTATTTGGAAACTCGGAATATAATCTTCTAATCGTGGTGAAAGATCTTCAACATCTACCATAAAGATCTTTTTTATTAAACCTAAATCCTTTATTTATGTCCTGGGGAAAAGAAAACATAAAAGGGTAAGCTCAAATGCTCAGTAAGGGTAATCAAAAGAAATATCAATCACATCATATTCATAAGAACATATCTTTTGGAAATCATAACCTGCAAAAGAGATCATAATTTCATAACATGGAATAAATCATAGTAGTGAAATGTAATCCCAATAATCATAACCTAAAACATGAAACTTTGTGGCATACACACATAATCATAGAGAATCATTTCTTATTAGTCAAGACTCATTTCCAAGACTATCTTAGTGGACAAAGTCCCTTTCCGAACCTAGTTCACTCCTCGTTTCAGTCTTGTTTCACTGAACCGGTATAACCTACCGTTCCATCCATGTCTATCTCATGAGATATAAAATCTTTACCTAATGCATTGGAGGGAGATATAGGTCCCACCCATCCCATAATGATACCATTATTATGTGTGCCACAAAATCATAAATCATACATCATTGCATTACCCATGTAGTAAAAATTGGATTCTTAAACAACATGACATCATAAAACAATTCATATAAGATAAAGGAATTAATAAAAATATTTCCATCACAACTTAATCAAATAAATGTAATAATAGGGATAGAAACAGAACCATATATTATCGTAGATGGAAAATAATTTTGATAAAACACTTGAACTCCATTCTTGAGGAAAATATCCTCTCTTCTTCAAAAACACTTTTCCTTTCATAACATGTTATACAATTCAAAACTAAAAGAAGTTGATTAAAAATAAACGTGAAAACATTTAAAGGAATCTTCTTGGTAATAATGTTTTAAAAATCCATTCATGCCGTATAAGTTAAAAAAACATTCTTCACATTCTTTTGTTGGAAAAGTCAAAAAGTACCATGTATGAAAAACGACAAAAGATTCCTTTCATATCTTTTACTAAAAACTCACCGAAGGGTAAAATTGGATTTATACAATTATAGGTGGATGGAAATAATATTACATATTGATGAAACATGGATGTGGATGATAAAATACACCCCAGTAAATACCAAAGTATAAACAATCTCAGATAAAAATGAGATTGTGATATTTCCCTTACCTTAGGTCTGATATGCTTTGTACGTGTCCGAACCTCCTCTTCTTTGAAGTTCTTCTTTGTGACCTCCTTTTAGGGCACTAAAATAGGTATTTGAAGAAGACCATAACCTCTAAGATATTTCTAGGGAAGTGGAGAGAAGAAATTGGCATGGGTTGGCCGATCTTGAAGGCTCAAAGTGGTGTAAGGAAGAGAGGGAGGAGGTGCCCTTTTATAAGGGAGGAGAGGGGCACCTTTGGAATAACTAAAAATATTATTTTATTATAAAGTCATGTTCGGTTTTAAATAGTACCAAATTGATTTATTTAGAGGCTAAGGTTGGGATGGGTCGAAATCCTCTCATCCAATAGAATTTAGACAAGTTTAGGTTCCTATTTTAACCTTATCATGTAGATTTAACATTAAGTTAAATAATTTTACTTTTACCGCGTCTTCTTGTGTTCTTATACTATAAGGTTAATAAACTTACCATAACATGCCAAAAGAACCCCAAATTGTTTATTATTAATATATATAGCCTTATCTAAGTCATTTGGCCAATCCTTAGATTTTTATGAATTAAATAACAATTAATAATATAATATTTGTTTTAAAAACTAATTTATGTCAATTTTGACACTATTTGGTACATGATTTTTATGAAATTCATAACAGAATGATAAGTTCGAAAAAAGTTACGTATACCAACAATAACATGTCATATTAACCTAGAAAATTAATGTAGTCATAAAAAGTCTCAAATTACATTTATTTGGTCATTTATAACATCAATTATGTCAATATTTCATTAATAAGACAATTACTGCATCATCTTTGTGTCACAATAAATAACAATTATTTAATCCATAAAAATTCTAAATAAATTCTTATGATGTAGATAATTGTATTAGCTTTCTGGAGACTATTCATGTTCGAAGTGGCATGAAGTTTATCACTAAATTAAAATTATTATACTTATAAGATTTAAGAAAGTGACATGTTGTCACATTCTTTGGTTTTAATAATAACTAAATTATTTTCATGGAAAAAAGTCCATAAAATGAATCTAATCCGACCCTTAGGTTATATGGGTCTACTTTTTGCCATCCAATAGGATTTTTTCAAGTGTTAGGGTAATTTTATAATATTATATTTACCCTTAATTACCCGATTTACCTTTAACTATAGTAAATAAAATTTACTGTAGTTACTATTCATAATTCCCAAAAATAAAAAGTATCTTATTAACATAATTTGGATCCAATAATTCCAAATATTGAATCCATTTTTCCAAATTCAATACACAAAAGTTGAATAAATTAAATTAAAATTAATCCCGTTGTCGAAAGAAAACGGGTTTTTCATTAAAACATTGCAAAAGATTGAATTGATTTAACAAACGAATTCAAGGTAAATTCAATGCTAATGACATACATTATATTAAATGGTAAAAATATATTCTATTTATACTTTAAAACCATTCAATATTATAATTTAACCACATAAGATATTACGATGGAAAAAGTTGTTTTTAATTAAAATATAGCGTGTTTTTACTATTCAATAAAATATGAAAGTCGTCAGAATAAAATGAAAAATTTATCCAAAGTAAATTTTTATTTCTTGATTCCAAAGAATAATTTTATTTTTTCAAATGGAACTTATAAAAATTTCAAAAACTAGATTTAAAGTGGGTGCGCCATCAAAAGGCGGCAAAACTGCATTTTTTGAAACATACTTATTTTACCCGAAAAGTTTATTTTGTTCTTATATCATGTTCTAGAAAATGTGTAAGATGAATAATAATTTTATAAAATTCAAAATTTAGTTAACAGTATTCATAACGTCTAGTTCATAACAATATTACAATAATATATCGTTGTTTAGTAAAACCCAGTATTGCGTACAACACACGCTATCGAGGAAGGTCGCGATTGCGTGTAATGCAAGCCAAGTCAGGGTTGCGTGTAGTGCACAATCCTTTGTTGTTGCGTATAACAGAATTCAAACATATTTTATGTATACATTGAATATATATATACACTCAATGTTGTGTAGAATAACTTCTATCAAACGAACTTGAAATTGTGTGTAACAAGAGCCAAGAAAAGTGTTGCGTATACAGCAAGCTAATACGTTGTTGTGTACAGCACAAGATAATCTTGGTCTGTCGTACAATAGAAGATATGAATGAAATTAAAAAGAATGTATCTTATAAAATCTAGGGTCGTTACATGTTAACCCTAAACCATGGGAGTTTATAAATGACCATGCTATAAAAGAGGATGTTATTCCATGTCTAGGATTTCTAGAATCTGTTAGGTTCCACATAAAACACAACACTATGTGGTCCAAAAAATAGATCAAGTTGGAGTTCCATGAGATTGTCTCACCATAAATATTTGTTTATGTTATTAATGAAAATAAATTTAAGTATAGTGATAGAATATTGATTGTGTAAATTAATTTATGGTTGAACAATATCGAATAAAACCATACTCAGTGAAGTAGTGAGTTACCTGACTATTTTAGAGGAGTGATTTCTCTATGTTTGTAAGGGTTGTAAACCTGCAGGGTTAGTGTAGCCACTCCAAAAATGTAAAATAAGTTCACATAATGTTTTATAACATGGATACATTGCCGATATATTCTCCTTGTACTAACATATTTTGGATGAACCATGTAAAACTGATGTGTCCCACTTTTCCCATGATTTATCTCTTCATATTTAGTGTGAGGGGGATATTTTTTTTCTACTCACCATTTAATAAGATTTATGGAGAGGTTAAAAGTAAATGATTGACATATAGGGATACCCCTCCTAGTTTATTTACCTTATTTGGGACTAATAATTAATGAGTGATTCCAATACATCCTGAATATAGTTGGAATGAATTGTTTTACACTTCCCCTCTATTTCATACCATTCAAGCCAGGACTATGGTTATATATTAGTTATGTGATTTTTTCTGAGGTAGAATAGTATGTGGTTGTGTTATGAGGTTATGGTATGTGTATTTGGTTTGGGGTTTTTGTATGTAGATTTGGAAATGGATGGGAGAACCTTGATATATGAAATTAGAATTTTAGGCTGACTAGAATAGTGGGGAAGTGGGTACAAGTGTAATTACTACTAAATATAGACCATTAATCAGTGTATCTGAATTTGGTTTCATAAGAAATAGGGAACACCTCTCCATTCACTAGAGGCTATAGACTAGTATAAATGTTCTAGAGTGTTGCAATAGATAGACTATACCCTCATAACAGAGTAAACACATTGGATAATAACCAAGTAAAATACATCACAAATAATCAAAATATAGGGAAGTAATAAGACATAACATACTAGAACCAATGTAATACAGAATAAATCCATAAAAAATACACATAGTTACTTCAGTATACAACAACTAAGAAGCCATTGGTCCAGTCACATATATGATATAAATAAGATAATAAAATAAGGCAACACTACCACTATTTAAGATCCTCAACATCCTAGTATTGAGACTATATTTGATCCATCTATCTTGATCATGAAACACTAGGACTATACCCTAACAAAACTATTGACCAGTGAGGTCTTCTTGGGTACCCAAATTCCATGTCCACCTGAGTCGGGTGTGGGTAAAACATAGTAGGGAACCGGAAATTTTGTCACAAGCATAACCCGTATGGTAGTGTATGTACATGTCATATGATCAGATAAATAAATAAATACAATGAGAAACTATAAATAAATAGCCACTACCATCCCACGGGTTCTAAGGTGAAACTCGCGATCAACTATACCTACATTGGAATGTTTTGAAGTGTCTTTAGGAATAATAAGTCCTTAATAATAAGATTGATACCTAGGAGGTATTCATTGGTGGTATAGCTATATAAGGAATAAAAATGAAACATAAGGGTTAATCCTTGGAAATAAGTAGTCACTAAGAATAATGTTGATAGAAATGATGTAATCCTAGGTGAATAATAGTCATTTGGAATAAATAAAACACCTAAGAGGTAATCCTAGATGATCAATGGTCCGTAGGTATGAATTCAATCTCTAAGAGGAAATCTTAGGTGTCTAATAGTCATTAGGTACAAATACCATCCCTATAATGTAATATTAGCAGACAAAATAGAACTCATGGGATAAATCCCAAGTGATATACTAGGTATTCATTAATAATATCTTAATGGTAGATAATTCCTCAAATCATATGTCACATCATTTCTATATCCACATTTGTATCATAGCATCAACCTTTGGGTTCTTTGTGGAAACTATAGGTTGATAGCATACACTCTTCAAGGATATCCCCCAATAGGCTCAATAAATCTATAAGTCACCCATTGAGGTCCCATGGATCTCATTATAACATAGAAACCCAACAAAGGATCCTCGATCTCTATCTCATATCTATAGTAAATCCCGTCACTTAGAGGGAATAACATCCCCCAATTTCAATGCGATTATAGTATGGCCTCACCAAAATCATAAGATAATCCCCCTTGAACCAATCCAATAATTTGGGCTAACAACCATATGCGATCCCAACTCATCTAGGTAAGTCTAATACAATAACCTATCATCAACCAACCAATGGATTACCCCATCGGGTGCTCACATGCTAGTGGGAAAGGAACATTGTCCCCACTCTCTAAAAAACTAACTCAATGACTCTAACACATCTTAAGCATTCATCAGGGGTTAATTGGTCTAATAAATCTAATTCAATTCCCATCTCCACTCAGGTAAAATGAAGAACCTATCATAAGGTCAACAACAACCACTAAATTATTTATTATTAACAATTGGGGTCTATAAATTCTATAAATTAATTTTATAATTGAGTTCTCATCCATTAGTTTTCAAGACACTAATTCAATTCCCAAGGGTCCATTGTGGCACTTAGTGATTAAATCCATCCATTGAAAATTTATTTTAAATAAATAGTTTATTTAATTAAAATGCCGAATCACTAGAAATGGTAATTCCATATGTCACATGCCTACACAATTGAAAATAATTTACTATATGGTTTTGATTAACGTACCACTTACCTCATTCGAAGACATTTACCTTAATCATAGCCTGAAAACTCCCTACCAATCCCAGGAAATCCTCACACCATCTCCTAAGAACCTATCCCAGGACACAACATCCAATAATTAATTATATCAAATTCATAACAAATTATTCAATTTAATCACAAAATTTTATAATAAGTTTACAATTTCATTCA
Source organism: Viscum album (assembly GCA_963277665.1). NCBI lineage: Eukaryota > Viridiplantae > Streptophyta > Magnoliopsida > Santalales > Viscaceae > Viscum > Viscum album. The sequence continues at coordinate 1,024,860,750 of OY728157.1, forward strand.
ATTAGGAGTAATGCATAATAACTCATCGGGTCACCTCCCAAGGTCCAATCCTTGAATAAAGGGGTGTGCACCACCATACAATATCCATTAAGATCATTAATATACAAAATCTCAAATTAACCTCTTCAATAAATCCACCCATTCCACCCAAAAAACCAAAACACCTAAATAATTTATCATTAGTGATGTAACTAAATAAAAAAACATAAAACATAGTTTAATAATCCTATAAAGATATATTTTAACCAATATTATAAAATACCCCTTGACATTGAGATGATCCTACCATGTTTTGGTTACATTTTCACCCAAGACATTGTTGTGTTACAATAAATCACTCCCAATGAAAAGAGGAAGATTCTGTAAAATAAAAGAAAAGTCGAGTGATAGATTTACCTCAAAAATATCCTTAGGAAAAATTAACATGATTTTATTGAAAAATGATGGATATATACCTCTTGGAAAAATGATATCTCCCCCCCCCACTCAAGACCCCAACATACTGGGTGTAAAACACATAGAATACCCTAAAAACATTTCCAATCCTTTTTTCTTGAAACACAATTCACCATGAAAGGCGATTCATCACAAGGTGACCCTTGTAAGGGTCCATATATAGGGATTTACATGAGGGTTAACCTATATAAGGGTACTAACAATGTATGTGGTTCATCCCATCAAGGGTGAATCCTTGTAAGTGAATCTCCATGTAGAGGTTACCCACAGGTAAAAGATTCCACATGTATGCTGATTTCTTATACTTGGTCACACCCCATGTAAGGAGATTCCCCACATATGCGAATTATAATATAAATGATCACTAATTATGTAATGGGATATCTACATAAGGGTATTCCATTACCAATTTTTTAGACAAAAACATTGAAATAATTTTGAAATTTCTTAATTATGGGGATCCCACATAAAGGGACTCCCGACATTAGTTCTTTTTCAATTTTTTTTCTATAAAATCCCCCCATATAAAGGTATTCCATTTTTCAGAAGTATATTAGATTTATTAGCCTAAAATACCATTGCCAAGAACATGAGTCATAACCTAAGCCTCATACTATATCAATAAAATTCTAGGTCTACCCCAACTATTAGATTCATGATTCAAATCCCAATTCTTTAAACAATCCCCTCTACAAGGCAAAAAATTAAAAATTTCCCTATAATTCATAAATATTAAAGGAGATATCATTTACAACCCCACCTCCATAACACATATTATCTTTAAGAATCCCCGACATTCTAATCCATTAATCTTGACCTATCCAAGTAATCAATTTATAACCAACTCATCTCGTTCTTCCCTGTAATGCCTAATGTGCTTTTCTACGCAATTCCAATCAGAAGGCACAATAATAATTAAAAAATCTAGATATCCCTATGAACTATCATATAATCATCAAGTCATATCTTAAATTTTTATTTCTATCTCAAAATACAATAGTTTCATTTAGTATTTTGTTACTAGATAATGGTGTTCCTCACAGTAAGTCTTTTCCAATAAGGGTTGATTTATATCCATGGTTTTCCCCACCATAGAATTAACTTATTAAAAACAAATCATTTTCATTCTACCAACATTATTCATTAATTTGTAATCTCACCTCACCCAAATACACATGAAATCACCCATAACCCCCTGATCCTTTTTTAAAATACTTGATTGTACACACCAATGTGTTATCAAAGAATCTGTTTATGATTCCTTGATTTCCAATTCTATCTTGTTATTTTCAATCGCCAAAATTTAATTTCATACCTACTAATTAGTGTAATTATATTATAAGATGATCATCCAACCAGATACATATTCATAATGTCACCCCAAGAACTAGTGCACCACCAATATTTCTCCCCCCCATGTCTCATCAAATACATCATGATCCCTATTATAACTCATAGACTCCATCTGATACCTATCCACACCCTAAATTATGTTTTAACTTAATAAAATGATAAATTCATTTCTATATTCAAACCAACATCCTAAATCTGTATTAAATATTCAAAAAATAGTATCACTACACCCATGATCCTACAGACAGAATGATTATACATCCCCAACTGATTATATGTTCCCCATCGTAAGAGTGTCCTTATCATCACTCCACAAAACAAAAAACTGATCTATATATCCAATGATCAATTAATTATCACATATTTTTCTATAAATGGTCATCCCTCTCATAACCTAGTGCTAACTTAAAATATTAGTCACCACTTATCCCGAGATTACGGGATCTTCATCCTCAACATATTTCAAAACTCTTTTCAATGTGAGCGTCACTCCAACCAATGACAATTGGTGAAATACCCACCATATTAATTTTCACATGCCCCCTTTTAAAAAGCCTAAATATATTTCAAATTTCATGAATCTATGATAATTAATGTCAAGGAATAATTTTTGGATGACCATCCCATTGTACCCTGACCCATATCTGATGTCACGTCTCAACATTATGATACATTTTCCATTTCATCGAAACTCTCAAAAACTGTTCTTGTAATATTTTATTGAATCCATCATCTCTAAACTCACACATGAAATATAATTAATATATAAAAATGGAATATACATGTAATTTATTCACACATAACCTCACACATTAAGAATTTTTTTGAAAAGGTAAGCCAACACTCACTCTCCATTTTTGAGGAATATTTAACCTTCAAAAGGACTCTCTCATAGGTTCTTATTCACTATTAAGTATGATCGAACCTGGATATTGATTGTTTGCACTCAAGTACCACCCATTCCCAAAATCTAACCCATGATACCATGATTCATACACCATCACCTATGCATAGAGCACTAGCTCCATAACCTACTTCATACAATAATACATATAGAGATATTCATTTAATCATCTTTACACCACATAATTTATCCTTTATAATAGTGCTCAACAACCCTCTTTAGAAAAATATGGCATTCCAAAGATTTCATACACTACAAAAACTTGTATTGGACTAACTAAAATCATCCATATCGATCAAAGGATAACATTCCTAAACCAATAACCATTCTTACTACATTCTAGTCCTATATAAAAAAAGAACCTCAATGCGTTCTTTCGAATGAGCTTATAATATCACCCATACTAATAAACATTAAATGATCACCCACCAAACCCAATGGGTTATCTCAAAATCAAAATCATCTAGCCATGATCAATCCATCCAATATCTGATCATATAGGACCATATTTTTCCATCGCATATGAAATAATTCCAAAAATAAACAAGGCTAAGCACCCCACCAATCCTTCTCGCATATTCAATCCTCAATACCAAAATCACTCTAAGTGATTTAAAATATGAATTCATGGTATCAATTTAACTATAGATTATATCTAATATAAAATAAAAATCATTGATAGTATACCGTAATCATCTACCCATTCTTCTAGTATCTAATTCACTCATAAGTCCGAGATAACCCCTATCAAGTCACCCTTACATATCATATGGGCACCAAGATCTCTACCATACATATATTAAAGTCTCTCTTAGGTCATAGATCATTAGAAAACATTCATGAACACGTTTCCTATATCTTAAGGAAAATCACATGCCACAACAAAATAAATATTCGGTTCTCATATACATATACACACCAAACATCAGATTCCAAGTCATAATACCACTCTAGGGAACAAATCCTCACCAAACCTCTTCATACGAGACTACCCCTTGAGGACCATGATATCATCCACACAAAAATATATATATATATATATATATATATATATATATATATAATGATTTGACATTGATTATTTGTATTAAGGACAGTATAGTCACATGGTTTGGTCTAGTAGAATGTCACTAATAAGATATTTGGTAAAACAACATTTAGGTTATTGATGACACTTTAAGTAACTGAACCATTTTTCACTTCTAGAAGTTGTGTCAATATTATATATAAGGGATTGGTCATCAATGAATCCAATTCCCATAGTAACCTACTATGGTTAACTATACATCCCTTATAATAGGGACTGAATACTTTTCATCACATGGAATGTCACTATAATATCTAAATAGCATATCATCCTAGAAAATATATTATGGTTTAGTTGAGTAGAATGACTCCAACAAGTTATATAGGATATAACTACATAACATTTTATTGAAAATTTAAATAGATGGTATTTATCATTAGTGATACTAATCACACACAAGAGAATGAATTTCTTGTGATTCCTATATCCTATGAATGATGCATGCACACCATCCACTTACCAATAAGTGAAGATCCAAAACCATAAATCATAAATCCAAAACCCATGTACGTGACACATGGTAAATCCATACAACCGTAAAAGAATAAACTAATAATAACAATACTATATCCATGTTATCCAAAAATTTATAGAATTTTTTTGTGATGCACCAATTCATGGCCTATATCTAGATCTGACAAATCCCACACCATACTCTACCACACCCTCAAACAGAAAGGCAATGAAAAATACACTATGATACCAATTTGTAACATCCCATAGATAGATACCACTAATAGATGTCTCAACCAGTGGAATAAAATGATATTAGGAACACCTCTTACAAAACCAAAGGATTTTATCTAGAAGTGAGGATCTGGGTGTTACCATGCAGAGACTATACTTTCAAATTAAAGTAAACATTGTGGAAAGGAACAAGTGACATCCATTAAAAATAATCATAGTACGTGGATAAAATAAAGAATAACATGGTATGACAATGTAATGTGTAAGGAAACCATCATATAGACACACAATAATTCTAAAATACATGTTACCACCTGATATTTTGATATATTTATCTTACAATTAATTTAATTTCTTCAACATCTTACGATACACAAAAATCTAAGTCTAAATGAACTGAAATATTTTGTACTGATAAAAAATATATGTTCAGGTTGTTTCAATTAATAAGAATAAACAAATTATGAAAAATATGGATATAGGTTTTATATAATGAAAAATTAGTGATTAATATATAATAAATATTAACTCAATTTTTAGTAAAGTCATTTTATGCTTCAAAATGGGTTTTATTTCTCATTATGACCATATATTATAAATAATTCATACAATATTTAAAAATTTTATTTAATAAAAATTATATTATTTTTTGAGATCAGAATATCAAAATTATCTTATGTTGAAATATTTATATTTTTATTTTAATATTAAATTTTCAGTGAATAGTTAAAGTACTAATTTTTATAGAAATAATTTATTTTCATTAAAAAAGACTCATAATTAATATTATTATATCCTAAATTTATATAATTAAACATTATATATAAATAATATAATTAAATATATAACAATTAGTTTTATACTTGATTTTGAATTAAATTCATTTTTTGGACTGAAAACGCTTTATTTTTTAAAACTGTTTTATATTGTGTTTTACATGTTTATTTTAAAATGAATTTCTACTACACATATAAATTTAATCTTTTAAAAAGGTTTAATATTTTGAATAATCATATCTATTATAATTTTATAGGTTTAACATTATTTTCAGTTGTTATGAATAGTAATCATGGTAAATATATTTTCACCTTGGTAAAAGAGCTAAATCTAGGTTAGAACTGTGGTTTAAAGCTTTAAAATTTCTCTAGAAGTTTACTATATCCTATTGTATTAGAGTTTTTTGAAATATATTATTGAATATATGAATACTTTATTTTGAAGAATTATTTTAAAATTGGTGACTCAAACATTATTTTTTTATGTTAAGTTATATTTATTTAAATTTAAAAACTATTTTGGGTTTTTTCATTTAATGGAATGGTTGGAATATACCATTAGATTTTTTATTCATAATAAAGTATAAAAACCTTAATTTTTTATTATTTAACAAAAAAATCATTTTAACTAACATATTAATTGATTTCATGATAAAAGAGTTTTTATGCATAAACAAGGTAGTTTCCTAAAAACTTGTTTTTCATGTAATTTACATTATTATAATTAAAGTAATTTGTTCCACTAACAAAATTGGAATCCGAAGAAATGGATCAAAAATTATAATCCAAATTTAATTATTTTCTTAGAATTTTTCAATTTTTTGTTCAGATAATTATGTTATCATGGTAAAAAATTTAAGTTATCATGGTTAAGGATAAAATGGGTTTAAAGTTGTTTAACTAGGATATAAGGAATAAAATGATTCCAAAACTTATGTAAAAGAGATTCTTTGAGTTAATTTAGACCCTCTCACTCCATATATTTAAATATGGTTTTACATTGTTCCAGTTTACAATATTAGGATATATATATATTATAATATTTTAAATAATTCCAACTGTGTCTTTTCCCTCACTTATAAAAGGAAACCTCATATTTTCCCTCATTCACATAATCTGATACATATATATCAGCCAATAACTACCATAATAACAAACTGTATTTTTTACATATGTCATATATCTCTTGATCTAACCAAATAACACCCTTTTAAGCATTATGGTGTAATTGAAAGGAGGTTTCTCAATGATGAGGTGTAACTCTTAATTGAGTAATTTTGATATTATTTATTATTATAATTTTAATAAATAGTTTTTTACATATAAAAAAATAATTAATCTAGTGTCATAAATATACAAATATGTTATTATAATCATGGTACAACCATATCTCACCTCTTTTTTATCATATGAAAAGCATAAACATCGATCATGCATAAGTATGACTTTCTATCTCTACATAGTGGAGTATTTTTTTCATCACCATATTAATAGAATGAATATAAATATAAAAATAATGAATATATATATATATATATGATATTTCTGACATAATTATGGTCTCGAAAATATAATATATCATTTAACTTATTATCCATTATCTTATTAAAAAAACATCGCTCATGTATATATGTGGACTAATACCTCTATTAAGTGATGTGATCCATTTTTTGTATCCACATTTCAGGGATTATTGTTAATATTAAAGTAATAATTATATATTTTTTTATATCATTACTAATATTTTGGAGTGGTTGAAATCATGATATATATGGAAGGATCAAAACCAATAAAACAAAACTTACATAAAAACATAAAAATTAATACCATAGAAATTTTAACAAAGATTAAAAAATCAATGGGTATTGTAATGTTATAAGATGATAATGTATGATATTATATATATATATATATCGTTATGGAATTAAACTATAAAAAATATAAATTTATTATATTTTATTTTAAAATCATTTACAACTAAATTCAATCATTAGGTAACAGGTTTCTTTTATAATCTCATTTTATTTTGGGATTGTTTTTTTCAGGTCTCCTTTTGGAAAATTTTGTAATCCTAATATCATTAACAAAATATAATTTATTATCCATTTTCTATTCAAGGTATTTACATTGACATCCATTTCTTCTCTTATTAGACTAGGAATCAATAAGTAAGTCACATGTAAGACAATTTCTTATAATGTTTTTTTGAATATTTATTTTTTACTATGATTTCTACAATGTCATAATTTTTTTATATGATATAAATAACTATTTTAATATTATTAAAACATTTATTAATGTAAAATTTCCCTTTTTGAACCTTATTTATTTTTTAAAATTTAATATTCTTCTCATTTTCTGAATGAATTTCTTTTTACCAAAAGTGTGAAAAATTATTGTTTTAATGTATATAGCATAAAAACTTTTATCTCTGTAATAAATACCCTTTTATTTTATGAACACATTACAAACATCTATTGGTATTTTCAAATAATTTTTTTCTCTAATACTTAGGATTTTTTGGATTAAAAATAATTAATTTAAAAATGAAAAAGGTATATTCCGCAAGAAATTATCCAGTGATATTTTAAAGACATTTTAATCTATGAAAACACCCACTGATGATAATGGGAAAATAATCCAATGATAAATATTTATTATTTATCTGGATGGTTATGATGATGAAATTTTGATGTTCGATATTATTTATTCAATAAGGATAATTTTTGACTTATAAAGAATTTTTAGAATCAATTGTATTAATCATTAAAATTATGAGGAAAGTATGGGTCTTATAAGTGACAGGTGTAGCATAGTTATAGATATACCCACAATGAATTGATGGTTACAATGAGACAAAATAGTTGGCATTCCATATTAAATGGTTATTTGGTTCATACCCACCCATTTATTAAGAATTATGTTTTTTTAAGAGGCCATGATGGTAAGATTCCAGACATCATGGTTGAGAGGCTGTGATCACGAATGCCTATAATTATGAATTTTCAATACAAAGAATTATTTTTTCATCATCCATATATTTTCTATGTGGATATTATCCATTTATTTTTTTCAAAATTTTTTTTTGATTAAATTTAGTTCTTTTATCCATCCTATCATGTGTATTATTCCATTATCATGATAAATTCTATTGTATGCAACCCTTAATGATCATATGAGATCATCCCTCATTTTTTTTTCTTTTCAATAGGATATAAATAAGTATATTATGAATTATATTAAGGATGAAAGAACATTTATGATGATATTTTTTATATATCCAATGTAACATGGGAATCATGTATGTATCTAATCTTTCAAGAATACTAATCAAATCGATCATGTATGGTGAAATCTCTTGTATCTTATACCAGTGTAATAAGTAAACACTGGCTCTTGGTAATATGAGTTTGGATCTTATAGTTTTTATCTGATAATGTTAATTATAAACCATATAAACTTGTTTTTTAATGATCATTTCTAACATAATAATTATTATTACCCCTTATAATATTTCAAAACATTTACAATTATATGGTTTTTTTTGTTTTATATTTTAATATTCATGATGATTATGACCTAATTATGTATATTCAATTTTTCTATAATGTAACCTAATAAAAGAAAGGAAATCGACACCGATTGTTAATGTTGTAATTACCCTATTTAAAAATCCAATACAATAGGTTTTGGAACCCATTATATCATAGAAATATTAGGAAATATAACCCAGGATATGATGAACTGTATTTACTATATAGAGAAACCTGTTACTAAATAATGTGATTCACCTATGTCGGATCACATCATGTTATACAATCCACTATATTTTAATAGAGGTATTAATCCATGGCAGTTGAATAATGTATTAAGTCCCTTGAAAATATATTCATATCTCTAGGATGTAATGAAAATGAAATTGTTATTCTAGTGGTGTATTATTTTAAGGAAGATACTGATCAATACTGGTCATTAATATAGAACACTATAAAGGAAGAAAAAGTAGAACTCATGGAATGGATAACTTTTAAAGTGATATTATTATAGAAATAATTCTCTCAAGAATAGTGATATGAAATGGATAGTAAGTTACATACTTTAAATAATAAATAAGAAGATGGTGTGGAGTAGTATGAGTTTAAGATTATAATATTATCTAGAAATTATGTGAATTAAATATGTAATATGGAAAGTAAGATCGATCATTTTTTGATGGTTTTAAGATGAGTCTCAGAAGGGGACTGGTTTCACAAAAGTTTTCATCAAATGATTATATAGTCTCCAATTTCATCATGATAGGTAAATATTTTCTAGGTTTATATTCTCATGGGAAGTCAAGAAAAGAAGAGTCTTGTTGAGAACCAAAAAAAACAAAATTTATAAAATAAGAAAAAAGAGGGTGATATTTATAACATGTGATAAATGTAGGAAATAATATCCAAGTACTTTATTAATAGGAACATGAGGTTGAGTGAAGTGTAGATAAAGGGCTCATTGGTATCTTGAAATAATGAAAAATAAATAAAGCACTAATATCTAGTGATTCAAAAATAAAAAAATTAGGAATTATCAAAACCAATTTACCAAGAATCATGAAAACATACCACATGATAATCTATGTGGATTAGGAAAAAATTATCTAATTACAATAGTCAAAGTGGAAGTTCCTAGTGATGTGGTGAAAGATACACTTATCATCCACTCAATATGTGAAAATGTTTTATTAGATTATGGTTCAAGCTATTCTTTTATATCATAAGAATTTTTTAGGTGTATCAAATAACCACCTAAATGATAAGATATTGATTTGGTAGTGACATATTTTAATTGTATGATTATCAGATATTATATCTATCGATACTCCCTAGAATAAGTTTGTAGGAATTTTCTTCCTACAAATACATTTATTATTCCTCTAGTTGAATATAATTATATTTTGGTCATATTTTGGATCTCTCAATATAAATATCATATCGATTTGCATGAAAAGGATGTTAACTAGGATATTCTAAATCCATATAGGATCCACTATCAATTCCAGGACAAAACTAGACTCCCAATGGAAATTTCTTCCACCACATGGGTTTGAGTACATATTCATGAGGGATATTTATCTACAATGGTTGGGAAAAAACTAAATATAAATTTTCACCATATTGTTCAAGAATATGATAGTGTATTTCCTAATTAATTTCATTTTCATACTCTAAATCAAGAAGTTGAGTTTTGAATAGATTTCATACATTCTATTATACCTATTTCAAATAATTTATTTAAAAATACCTTGATTGAGTTTCAGTAATTGAAGAATAAACTCCAATGGAATCTAGAAAAGAAATTTATTCATTCTAGTCTATCACATTATGGTGTACCTATTATTTTAGATTAGTATAATGATTTATTTAATACATATTTTCATTTATTATTAGGAGCATAACATGATCACAGTTAATAAAAAGTATCCCCTACCTCATATTAATGACATGGTTGATCAATTATGAGGAGGTTAGAATTTTTCAAATATTGATCTTTAATTTGGATATCTTTAGCTGAGGGTTAGGATAGAGGATATACCCAACAAAACCATCCATATAAGGCATGATCATTATGAATTTAGTTCGTGTCAGAATTTCAGGAAAATATTCTTATATATTAATTGATAACAGAATAGAATGAATAATATTGAAGAGTTGCATTCTAGAAAATGATGTGGGTTAAGTTGTATTATAAATATAAGAAGTGTGAATTTTTTATTTAAAAAGTTTCATTCTTTGTTAATATGATCACAAGTGGGGGTATATCTGTGGATCCTCCAAAGATAGAAGTTATTGAGAAATGCCCAAGAATAATCATAGTTACATAGATCCATATTTTTATAGGGTTGGGAGGATATAACTAATAATTTGTGATTCATTTATCATGACTGTATAATCCAATAACCATTTTGACTCGAAAGGGGGGTTTAGTTCTTGTAGAAAAATGAATGTGAATATAATTTCTAGAAACTAAAGAAAAAGTTGGACAATGGACGTATTCTTACACTACCATATAGAAGAGAAGGGGTTTTATATATATTTATATGATAATAAGGTACTAGGATTCATCCTATGGAATAATAAAATGGTGATATCATATTCCTCTCACCAAATAAAAATTGATGATCAAAACTACCTTACTCGTGATTTGGAGCTACCAATGAAAAAAATAATTGAATATATGGAGGCATTGTTTGTATGGTGAAAGGTGTGATATATATACTATCATAAAATTCCTTAAGTGTATATTTATAAATAGCTAATTTAATATGATATAGATATGATGTATAGATTTGATCAATGATTATGACTATTCAATACATTACCACCCTAAAAGGTGAAAAAGGTGGATGATCCTTTATGTCAGGAATACCATGCTTGTTTTTCAATAACAAGGATTTAAAGAGTAATTATATTTGTAGTTTTATATAATATGGATCAATAAATCATGTGTAAAGGTGGAAAATCATATCTTTATTATGTGACTGTTCAACCATCCATCCATGAGAGGAATAAGAACATGCATAAGGAAGATGTGGAATTACATAAGAAGGTAAGGAATGTTTCTGAGATCAACAATGATTGTGCTGTAATGGGAAGGTTTAATAACCATTTATGGATTCTATCAATGACATACATAAAGAACGGTCTGTTGGATATAGCTCATAATTCATCATTCCATATTCATTTATGAATTATGAAGATGTATAGAGATTTTAAAGATTATTTCTGGTGGGATAACATGAAAAGAGATATTTCATATTATGAATCCCAATGTGCAGTTTTGTATTTTATAGTTTAGAGATACATTTATAAGGGAATTTTACTACTATTATCCATACCATAGTGAAAATAAGAAATCATTAAAATGGATTTTATCATATGACACCTGAAAACATCAAAAGGACACAATGTTATTTATGTGTAGTTACTCATGTTATGAAATCACTAAATTTTATTTCCATTAGAGAATATTTATCTCCTAGACATCTTACTAGGTTATAAATTAATAAATTTGTGATATTTCCTAGAGTACCACTCTCAATAATAATTTATTGGGATTTAAGTTTTACCTCAACGTTCTAGAGTAGTCCCCTGCAGACTCTGGAAACCGAGTTGAGTTTTAGTATGTCTCATCATCATCATCATCAAATAGATGGTATTTTTGAGAGGAACATTAAAATTATATAATAAAAGTTGATATCTTTATCAATTGATTAAAAAGTTGGTTGGAATCAACACATTCATTTGGTAGAATATTATTATAATAATAGATTTCCCTTCAACATACAAATGGATCTTTATAAAGGCCTCTATGCTTGGAAGTGATGAAATACAATGTGTTGGGATGATGTTATAGAAAGAAATATATTTAAATTTGATCTATCTTCGGAAATAAAAAAAGATATATCTTTTATGTAATGCGTCGGGGTATCTCATAGTTTATGAAACATTAATAATGACAATTATTAGAGAGATATAGAGTTTGAAGTTGGTAAAATGGTATTCCTATCAATACATACTTGGAATAATTCAATGATATTTAGAAATATCGTCTAGTTGATATATTTACATATTTATTACTTTTAATTTAATTATTGTAATATGATTTTTCCTTATTGTTTGGATCTTCCACTAAATCACTCTCTAGTTTAACATGTGTTCTATGTATCCCTCCTGAGAAAGTACATACCTGATATTTCACATAAAACAAACTCATAGGTAATAAAATAAGAGAAATATATATCTTATGATGGAAAACTAATAGATATTATAGATCATAAAAAATGTTCTATGAAATAAGACCACTCACTTGGTGAACATTTTGTGGTGAGACAATAAATTAACAAAAGCTATGTGGGAACCTAATGATACGATGATGCAACAATATCCTCAATTTCTTTATATCAGAGTGATGAAATTATGAGGCATAAATTCTTATAATGGGTGTATAATGTAACACCACAAGATTTCATGTTGTATTTTTCTTTAAATTGATTTAATTTCTTTAATATCTATTGATATAGAAAATCAAGAGTCTAAATGAAATATAATATAGTATACCTTTATAACCCAACTATTAAATTTAGGGATATTAGTAGATATAAAAAAATTCTAAGAATATATATAAAGGTTTTATATGTTGAAAATTTACTGATTAATTCAAAATAAATGAGCAATCAATTTCCAGTAAACTAATGTTACACTTCAAAAAATACATTTTCTTCAGAAATATTTTTTTTGCAAAAGGATTTTTATAGCTCCTTATGAGTGTATATTATAATTAATTATTACCACCATTATTTTTTTATAAAAATGAATTTAGTTTTTAAAATATAATATCAAAAATATTATATGGTGAAATATTATATTTTTTATTAAATGATTAATATTTTATTTAATAGAAAACAAAACATGTTTTCATAAAACTGAAATTTGTTTTCATTGAAAAAGACCCATAATTATCTTAATTTAAGACTAAATTATAATAATTATCCGTTATTTATAAAAAAATTATAATTTATTAACTATTAATAATATTTATACTTTATTTTAATATAATATCATTTTTGTTCTTAAAACACTTTTTTCTAAAAAAATGTTTTTACTTTTGTTTTACGCATTTATTTTAAAATGGATTTACGACACCTAAATATAGAGAACAATGTAAAAAAGGTTAAGTATTTTGAATCCGAAAAATTAATTTAATTTAATATAGAAAAAATAATTTTTAGTCTTTATGAATATTAATAATGGTAAATATTTGTGACATCAGTTAAAGAGGTAAAAATGGGTTAAAACAATGCATTAAATATTTAAAATATTTGTAAAAATTTAATTTATCTTATTAGATGAATGTTTTTTTGAAAAAATATTTTTTTAATGGTTTAAATAATGTATTAAAAAACCTTATGTTTAAATTGGGAACCCAAGCTTGACTTATATGAAGATAAGTTTTATTTTATTCAAATTAAAAACTATTTTTGGATCTTTTCATTTAATGGAATAGAAGGAAGATTACATGAAATTTTTTCTCTGTAAAAAATTATAAGAGCCTTCCTTTTTATTATTTATCCTAAAAAATTCATGGAATCCAAATTATTAGTTTTTTTCAAGGATAAATTATTTTTATTGGTAAATCGAGTATTTTCTAAAAAAATGTTATTTATGTTCTTATATTAAAATTAATTTTTTACACCTACAAAAATATAATAATTTTTAATGGAATAAAATTTTTTAATTATCATGTATGAATCTGTTTATAAGGAAACTTATTTTTTGGAAAGATAATCTTGTTATGGTAAAAGTTAAGTTATTATGGTTAATGATAAAATGGGTTTAATGTGGTTTAAATTGGAGATAAGATGTAAAATAAACCCAACAAATGTCTAAATGTGATTTTTAGAGTATATTATTACCTTATCACCTCTTATATTAGAATATATTTATCCTTAATTACACATGAAAATATTATGATATATATATATATATATATTATTTAATCGTTTAAGTAATTCCAGGTGTGTTCTTTTCGTCACATATAAAAGTTAACCCACTCTTCTTCATTATTCAAAATGTTTGAGCCTTATATATTGGGATAGTAATACACAACACCATGATCTATTACTTATTTATGTCTTAAATAGTTTTTATTGAAAAAATACTATCATTTAAAAAGATTGATGTGTAGACCAAAGGTTTTTTTTCAATAAAGAGGATTACATTTTAACCGATTACTTTCAATTTTATTTACTCTATTAATTCTTAAAAATATATTGTAACCTTAAAAATATAATTAATATAGTATCATAAATATATTTTTTGTTATTATAATTATTGGGAAACCATTTTAATCCTATTTTTCGTCCTTCATAATGGAAAAACATTGATCGTGCAAACATACGACTTACCATATTCACATATCGATGAAATTCATTTTTAATTACTATTTTAATAGGATGTTTATGAACATGTAACCAATTAATATATATTATATTTATAAAATAATTATGGAATTGTAAAATATAATACATCATTAAACTTCTTACACTTCCACTACTTAAAAAGTGATAAAGTAACTATTGAATACATGTTGACTACTACCACCACAAAGTGATGTGGTCCATTTTTCATGTAAACCTTTAATATATTATTATAAATATGTATATAATAATTATACATGATATTTAATCTTTTTTAAAATTTATTTAATTTAATAATTCGTGAAAAATATAAATGAAATAAAACCACTGAACTAAAACTTTCAATAAATATGTAATATTTAACACAAATAAAATAACAATTTTCATAAATAATTTTTAATAAAAGTATATTGTAATGTTATAAGTGGATCATTCATGACATAATAATTACTTATATGGTTATTTTATATCATTATAATAAATTTAATTTCGTTACATGGGAGTTCAAAAGCAAATGTGAGGAATGTTAAACTTGAGATAAGTGATTTCCATTATAATCCCATTTTATTTTGGGATTTATTATATACATGTTTACTTATGGAAAATTATATGATCCTAATATAAAAACCACATTTAAAATTTATACTCTAGTAATATTTTTGGTTGAATTTTTTTATCCAATTTCTTCTCATGTTGTATTAGAAATGAACAAGTATATTACATGTAATACACTTTTATATAAAAATATTGTTTTGAAAATTTCATTACTATAATTTTTCATCCATATCCATATTTTATTTATGATATTTTCAATAATATTTTTAATATTATATATAGATTTATATGTCTTTTTTACCCATATTTTAACTTTTATAAAAAAATATAAATGGAATATTTTTTTTTTCAAAATGAGGTACTTTTTACAAATAGTGTGAAAAAATATTTGTTTTAACGCAAACCACACAAATATATTTTCCCACCATCATGGAAACTATTTTATTTAAATATTCTATTATATGTTTCTATTGTAATTTTAAAATAAAATAATTTTAATGTCCTGATCCAGGTTCCTGTGAAACGGTGCCCCAAAACCATTCTTCACATGACCTTAATTACACCTCCTCAGATTCCAGCAGTTTTTTTATAATAGTGGGGGTATAAGATGGTAACATGAGGAGATGATGCCCCATATTAGAGTAAAAAACCAGAAGAAAATAACTAAATACCATACACATTATAGTAAATGGTAATAATGAATAAACTAAAAAAAGAATATGTAGTAATAAAATGAAATATAGTAAATGATTAGACAAAAATGTCATTCATACAAAAAAAATCCCATTAGAAAGATACATGGTATTAAGAACTAAAATTAATTACTAAAAATGCCCCACAACATCTATGATCTGAAACAATCTAGTCACCTAAAATTATTGGATCAATCCTGGCCAACCCTTCAAAATTCAACACAAAACTCAACCCAAACATGTGCCTTTAAAAACTTGTGAGAGATACTCAGGTTACCATGTGATATGGAGGCCCAAGAAGGGTTTGGTACAAATCAATAGTCCACCACCAATAGTGTCTAAAGAAAATTCAAACCTATTTAAAATTTTATGTAGAATTATTAATAAACTATAAACAATCAGGTAATAAAAATAGGTTTCATTTTATGAAAATATTCAAATTAACCAAATGTTTCCTCAATTTCAAGTGGTACCCATACCCATAAAACCTACTTCATCACATACTAGTGATCTGAACCATTTATCCAAAGGGTTATATGTTGAAAAAAAGGATAATAAATCCATGTATCCAAACTTTATTCATAAAATCCTGTTTGACCATCCTGACCATATATTGTAGCAGTCATAAGTCAAAAAAATAAGTAGAATCTAAAAAAGTATAAAATCGAGATTTAGAACATCTTTTATGACCATCCCAACCGAGATATATATCAATATTTCTAAACCATTAGAGTTAGAAGCAATTTTTCATCCTTTAAAAACTATGGTTGACAAGGGATCCTAGAGAATCAGTATGGTTTGCCTAAGGGAGTGGATCATCAGTCCTATATACCACCAATAATATATAATATTAGTTGTTCCTAGAGTGTCAGTATGACTCATAAAGCATGGATAATGAATTACATGTCCATCATTATAATCCATTACATTATTAATCAATTCCATTTTTCATGGTCCAATATACATAAATTTTTTAATATACTAACATCAATTGTGAACCATCAATAATTTACTAATATTCAATGGATATTATAATTTTATCATTTACCAATGTCCCAATGACCTTCAAAACCAAAATATGCCTAAAAAGGCCCTTATCCTTTCACATATCATAAAAGATCTATAAAAAATTTCATTAATATGGAGAGAACACACCCCTTTCAAATCAATATTTGAATATCATTTGAAAACCTCTTCAAAATTACCTTGAGGTTAAAAACTCTTTTAAAAACATAATGCACATTAAACAACTATTACTTCTCATTGAAGATAATAAATAGATCATTTTACAATCACACCCTTAAAAAAATATAGAATTAAGATTTCTCATATGAAAAAAACATAATAAATAAAACGTTTTAGTTCATCAATTTAAAATTCCATAAACATGTCTTCCCATAATATTCTAATAAGATCTTTCATGAGAAAAACATGACAATTTTAAATTATTACCCATTTTATCACATAAAATATATCTCATTGGATTTTTAGTTTCTATTAAACCACTTTTATTGGTTTTCTATATCCCATGGTTATCCCTAGGCTGAGTCTCAAATCACCAATAGACCTAAGAATGTTTGTGAAGGGTCACTAATATTATATTAATTCCCACTTACATTTCTTAGTCAAATAAAAAAAACTAAAAACTGACACACTTTCACCCAATAACAAAAATATATTAAATAATTATCATTATATAATGATTAAATCACTTTGACCACCTACCTCATCAATGAAGATTCCCATAACCATTCCAAGGTCCGAAGGCCCTTCCAAGGTCCTTCCAAGTCCCATCCAACCTCTTCGTAATCCCACTTAGATTATAATGATCAACCATGTTCTAAAAATAGTCCATGGAAAAAAATTTAATTATTAGTAAAAATTATAATTAATTAATTAATTATCCCCCAACTAAGTATATTTCAAAAATACTCACTTGGTGATCAACTTTTATCAAAATCCAAGAAACCACCATAAAAGTTCCATAATAGAAAATTGACATCATTTTCAAGAAAATAACATTGAGGTTATACCATTAAATTAAATATTTAATTTTATTTGGAAAAAATATAAGAAAAGTTCCCTTGAACAAATACTATAATGGAGCATTACACAAAGACATGTGGAACTCATCCCCAGATCTCCTCTACCAATCTATCCAAAATCCAAATGATGCTTTGATGACCCCACTATGATACCATGGAATCATAATAAAATACCTAAACCCAAATATCTAACATTTTAGTGAATAAAGTAAAGGGATAAAGGGAAATAAGGTGAGGAAAAATATCTTCTTAAACACCAAATAACCACCATGAACACACCCCCAAGTTGAAGGAGGTTTAATGATAATGGGGGTTGGGAACCCATGGGTTCATGCAGACCAAAGGGGGGATGAAGAGGGTAGAGAAGCTAAAAACATTGATGATGTATTTTTATAATTTACCCATTTCTAATAAAATTCAAAGAGCCAGACAAGTTGGTTGTAGGTGTTTTCCAATCATGAACCAACCTTGACGTGGGAACTTTCTAATTCAACACACTCACAGGGTTTACTGACATGGTTGGTCAGATTGTGCATCAAACGTGCACACCCCACTAGAAATCAACATCAGCTCAATGCACGGTTTGTCTAAAACTGTGTGCATTCCATGCCCCATGTCTTGTAACCTATATTAACTCAAATGGTTTCCCCTTTTGATCACATTATTTCCCTCAAACCATGCTAAAATTATGAAACATAATCATAATAAATTCCTAATGAACTGAAAAACTATATATAACCAATGTGTCACACATTTTTTCCTAAACTCTGCATAACAAACTGTGCACAAAAAACTATAAACCCTAGGTAGAATTGTATGAAACTCCTAAAACCTAACCCAAAGCATCTTATGTTCATCAAAACAAAATAACTACCTATAGACACTCATTACTCATAAAAACAAATTAAATTTAATAATTACATATCTGAAAACATCATTTCAAGTCCTAATCTAATATTTGAACCCTCAACTAAATAAAAATTCAATATACATAAGAATTTTTTAATCCATTCGAACATAGGATCTTACGACCTCCGGACTATAATAATTATCATCCTTGAGAAGCCTCAGTCATAATATTTTAACCAATAACCATTTTTATATTCTAAGTGGTTAAAAAAATAATTAGTTACAACTTCAAATTCAAGGACCTCAACAAACTAAAAACCCAATATAACACTTGATGTGAATACCCAAACACCACGACAGAACATACCTAATCTCGTCCAATGAAATTACTGATTAGAAAAGCACCCAATTATTCACTGATCTATGGTTATCCCCACTATAATCATCTTATTATAACCATGAAATTCTTATTATTATCAATTATTCCATCAAAAAATTCCAAATTAACTCCAGACACATGCTCCCACCTTGTTCTAAACACAGTTTCTAACTTACCACATCCTAACATCCCTAAATATTTCAATCATCATCGAAACACATCATAATAATTGAAATCCAACTTGAGTGGATACACACTATCCACCCAAATGATAACTATGAACTAATTATATTTTCCACAAGATCCTATTAAATATTCAAAGTATCAGATGTTCAAAATTTAATCCTAGCCGGTCAATCCCCAACCGGCTCATCCCAAAAATTACTAGATCCCACTATCAGCATGTTACAACATAACCTCTAAACAATTCCTTCACACATGGTGGAATTAAATGATTATTAAAACATTAACATTAGATTCTATACCATAATCCCAATGAGTTTCTATAATAAGGTTCTCTATTGACCCTAAATTTTCATCTTTCCCTTCCGCACACATTGACACACCTCCAACACAATAATCTCTATTTACATTTTAGAACAACCATATTCCCAAATACAGAACAATACTCGATAGTCCACCACAATTGATTTACTATTTTCATTATTTATATATTAAATGAACACACCTCAATGATTCATCACTATCATCGCGGTTCAACCATGATGGTTCCAGGACCCAAACTACATAGCAACAACCCCTCCTGCATAAGGACCACACCTCAATGATCGACTAGTCACTCCCCAGCATACGAGTGTCATTTTCAACATCTTAATAAATAAAGTACAAACCTAATTACTTTTATTCAATCATGTAACCCACTGTATTTAATGATATTTAGGCCAACATAATGACTTCACTTAGAAACAGCTGATGGTGCACTCCCACAATATGAATTCCAATACAATTCTCCACAAGAACCACCTCCAAGAAGATACTTTTTAAACCATATTATAAATTTAAGTACATTGGCATGTAGTCATTTCCCTCACAGTGCACCCAGGATGATTTGAAGACATGGGGAATGTTCATGTATATAATAAGAGTATTCAAATATGTCACCAAAAAATACCACCACAACTCATCCATTTCTGAGTCCACCTCTATATGTAGGTGCATGTTATACTCATTCCAAAGGCCCTATGCCTACCTTATGACAAGTTTCTCATTAAATTTACGATGGTTCTCAGCATAATCATGGATTTTATATCTAATATATCACATTGTGAATACACTCTCATAACATCTGATCCATAAACAAATGAAAAAGTGGATCACCACACACTCATGTCATTATTATCTCATTAACACTTAACTATTATAAGTCCTTATGTAACCCAATAATAGAACCCTATTCTGAAATGAATGGGTAACATCCCATGAAAAATCAGACCTCAAGCACTGTTCGTTGACTATTACTCTCTCACATTCCCATTTCACTTAGCTAAGAGCAACCTTGGTTATTTACAAAACCAAAAGAAACTCACCATACCAAAACCACTTTCTCAATCACTGAGAACATGAGAATCATTCCAAAAATTGAACTATAATCGTTTTTGATGTTATGAAATTTTTTAATAAACTTCTTGAACTATTTAGGATAGCAACCTAATCGGCACAACTCAAATAAATACATGTGACACCAAAACATCAACACTTCATGCACTTTACCTCTCAAGAATAAAAAAGAAATATTCATTTCCATCAACTGGAACGAAACCCCTCCCACATGGTTTCCACAACAGGTGAACCCATGTAACTAAAACCATGTTCTTTGAAGATCCTACTTCCCCTAGTCCAACTCATACCCATCAATAACATATCCCTTATAAAACCATTACTCAGGATATGCACTCGAATGAACTTTCCCCTTTATAAACCAACCACTAGACTAAATATCCAACACACAATTTTTGTTTATCAAAAAAACAAGCATCCAATGTAAATAAGCCTCATATTAGGTTGAAACCATCATGAAAAACATTAAAAAGTCAAGAAACATTCACCCATGCCTCACAAAACCACAGTAACTTACAAATAATCCAACCCCTCCCATAAATCAACCAAAAAATCCACATAACACTAACTACTAGAACTAGAGTCACATCAAGAAGCTTAGTAGGATCTCCCACCTAGACCTATTGGGAAAGACTCACAACAAGTCACTATGTTTAACCATGTGGGTCTATTCCAACTCATAAAATCCCCAAACTTGTGGATTGTCAAACACAATTTTTTTAACGCTCCAACCCTAGTTACCCAGTGTAGGTGAATTATTAAATAAAATTGACATGATCACAATAGATCAAGTCTCAAAAGACCGATTAGATTAGTATCCTTGGAATTACTAGATACATACATAAGTTTTACATTAAATTATAAAAAAACAACAATATAGTGTCTCCTTTTAACACTGTTATACCCCTTAGCCTATTCCTGCATGTCAGCCACAACATACTTCTTCACATTATGGGAAAAATAAAACATAAGAAAGGGGTGAGATCAGAATCTCTGTAAGGATAACAATATATCCCAAACTATAATAAATAATCATAAATGATTAAGGCAATATATAATACTAAAACACAAGCCTTTTAAGCATAAAATTAATCATAATATGGAAAATATAAATCAAATAATTCCTTTTGATTATTCACATGGATATTATTCTAGTTTAATAATCACAAGTAATATCAATAACTAATTCCATAATGATGTAATGCATAATTCCAGACATCATTACCACATTTTCAAGGCCTCGTTCCAAGACAACAAATAAAATTCTTTCAAGGCCTAGTGCCAAGACACTAGTATGTCTCATGAGACCTATTGATGCATCAGGGAGCTATAACAGGCTCCACCCATCACATACTAAGTCCAATTCATTCCTCATATGAAAGGGTTTGAATGTTATCTAAACATACTTATTAAAACTAGTATAAGAAATGTCAATATTTTAACCATAAACCATGAATGGTATAAAAATAGCACATACACAATATAAATCATTCAATAATATATGAAATATTGTATTATAATAAATCAACTTCAATGAAGAATAATTAAATACATTGACATAGATGAAAACAATAAGTAAAAATATTTGAGAGAAATATTTATTTTTTATTGAAAACATTTTAAAGTATCATTATTTATTAAGAAGCTGTCTAAAAGATTTATTTGAATAAAAGTGTTCCATACCAATTTGAAACATTTAAAAGGAATTTTAATTTTAAAACATTCATGCCTATATAAATAAATCATCAAAACTATTTTTAAAAATGGAAATTAATGAGAATGATTTATAATAATAAATCATTAAAACATTTAAAATGATATATTAGTTAGAGTTCCTACCCAAATTAGAGACACTTGAATAAAAATAATAGAGGTAATAAAAAACTAATAATATCATGAGAATAAAGTTATTCATGATATACTATGTAAAATTACTGTATATACAACATAAAATTGAATTGGCGTATAACAACAAATAAGTCTCAATGGAATTTAAATTGAGATGAAATCCCTAATAAAGACCATATCCTTAGGTTAAGGATAAATAAATGATGTAATTATGCAAGAAAAATACAAATACACACAATATGATTGTATATTTAGTGAAAATAAATTAGAGTACATTCACACATATTCTGGTAAAAACAACACCAATGACTTGGATGTTATACTCAATGAATGGAAATTGAGTTAAGATTACACTTATCAAGTTCATATCGATGACTTAAGAATTTATAAATTGATTTTCTATGTGTATAAAAATTATATCCACACAAAAGGGAGTGGAAATTACTATATAAGTAAAAATATATATATTTCATACATAATCTTGGAGTTAAATAATCAATGAAGTTAGCATAGAACCCAAAGAGTGGAAATTGAAATTAGAAATTCCCTTAAGAGTTTTGTATCTTACAAAACATACACCCCAAGAAAGAAGGATCATACAATTAATATTTAAATAACCATAAATTAAATTATATTACACAAATAACACAACCATGGTAAGTTTATAGACCACATAAAAGTAGTGGAAAATACAACATGAATCTCAAGAGAATAAAAAAAAGATGAAAACCCCTTACCTGGTACATTTCCTTAGTTGAGGGTACATTAACCTCCATTATAATTGTTAATTAATTTATATAAAATTATACAAGAACTAAATACATAAATATGATATCATAAATGAATTTCAAATATTGATTTGTTAATAATATTTTAGTTGTATTATTATTTTGGGTGTTAACTGATTCATTTTTCATTTATATGTTTTGTTATGTAAGTGATGTTTTTTATGTATAGGATGTATTTGATTCATATTAATAATTATATTATGTTCTTAAAAATTATTTTTAATCATTAATTGAAAATTACTCTTGAATGGTTGCGATGGGGAATGAATCTCATCGTGTTCGTGGAGACGGTAATTCGTACGTAAGCACGAGCGAAAATTTCATTCAATTGAAGGTGAAATCAAATATAATTGGATGATATATAATATATACATAATAGTTAACATGTTATATTTATTATTTACATCAATTACAAATCATTATTATTCCCATCCAAATAATTAAGTGTTGAATAATTACTACACCAAGATGTGGAGACGGTAAGCCGTACGTACGCACGTAAGATGCCCTTTCATTCATAGCAAGGATAGACTAATGAATATGGTTGTGAAATATTTATAATAACATCACAATATGTATAAGGTACTGGATTTATTATTTTGGTATGGAATCAATAAATAAAGATGTTGTTGAAGAAGAAGGTAATTTTGAAGGAGGTGATGAAATTATTACCTCTTCTTCTGGTGCTTCCTTTTGATTTGTTCAAAAGGGATCCATAGGTTGGATTTATTATCAAAGGAAGGCCTCTAAAATGAATTTTCAGTAGTTTTTAGGATATTTGAGTAGGGTTTGGTCGATCCAAATGGCTTTTGAGGTGTGAAATTAAGAGAAGGGGAAGATCCCTTTTATAGAGAGGTGACGGTCTCTTTAGGAAAAGCTTGAAATATTATTTTATTATAAATTCATATTCAGTTTCTAATGGCTCAAAATGAATTCATTTCGAGGATACGGTGGGTATTGGTCTAAAACCATTCAACCAATATGTTTTAGATTGGTTTAGTTCACCATATTAACCATATATTTTAGATTTATCTCTTAGTTAAATAGTTTGACATTTTCCACGTCTCCTTGTATTTTATATTCTACAGTTAATAAACTTATGATAAAATTCCAAAAGAACCCAAAGTGTTTCATTAATAACATATATATCATTATACATGTCCTTTGGCCAAACTTTATATTTCTATGACTATAATATAATTTAATAAAAATGTATTTGTTTTAAAAACTGAATTATGAAAATTTTGACACTATTATTATTTGGTGTTTTTTAAAGTCATATAAACATGATTAATTAGAATTAAATTCATTAAATCAACCCCAAAATGTCATATTAACATATAAAATTCTTTAATGAATCCAAAGCCTCAATTTACATTTATTTTCATATTTATAATATCAATTATTTCAATCTCTCATTAATTAGGTAATTACAGCATCATCATTGTGTCATAAATAAATTTAATTATTTAATGTATAAAAATTATAAATAAAATTTCATGATGTATGAAATCATTTTATATTTATAATGAATATTTATAGTTGAATGTATCTAATGGATAACTCAATATTCAAAATGGTTTAGTTATTAAACATTGAATTTTACACTTTTAACCCTTCTTCAAATAAAATAATAATAAATGCTCTAATTTAATACAAGGGGAAAAATGATCACATTTTATTCCTAAGGTTTATTGTGGTAGAAATACACTTATCCAATAGAATAATAAAATGTGATTGGGTAATTATAATACCATTTTTACCATTAATTACCTTATTTACTTTTAACTTTGGTAAATAAAAATCAAAAGCTGTTATACACTAAAAATTATTTTCATCTTATTGAAAAAAAATTTACATAATTATGTAAACCGTGTCTTTAGGAATTTGGAAATTCAATTCCCAGAAGTGTTAAAATTACATTTAATGAAAATTGGCAAATGTGCCTCGAAGGTGGATAAAATACGCTAAAAAGTTCAATAAAATTTTAAACATCTAATGTTTTTATAGAATGACTCTAATGAATTGCATTTAATTTATATAATTATTATGTATCTATTTTGACTTAAAATAAATTTAAATAAAATAAATAAATATTTATATAAAAAGCAGGTTTCAAACAATAACATAATGTTTTTCACTATTCATCATAAATCAAATGTTTTCTGAAAAATACCAAAAAATAACTCTAAGATAATTTTTATATTTCAAATTAAAAAATGATATCTATTTCTCCAAATTATAAAAATAGAAGTCATAATAATTATTTTTAAAAAATATTCCCCATATTTAAAAGAGAAAGTGGGTTTTTTGAAAAGTAAAACTATCAAAAAATTGATATGTGTTTATGTCCAATTTAAATGTAAAATTACATTCAATGAACAACATTGGATTAAATGATAAAAATATAATCTAATTATACCTCAAAACCATTCAAATATTTAATTTAACACTATCAATTATTTTGATTAAAAAGTTGTTTTTAATTAAAATTTAGTATTTTGTACTATTCATCAAAATATGAAATTTATTATAAAAGAACTAAAAATGTTTCCAAACAAAATTTTTATATCCATATTATAAATAAGAAGTTTATTTCATCATATTGAATATATAAAAGTGTCAAAATTGGATTTAAAAATGGTTCTCCATTAAAAGGCAGTAAAATTACAATTTTTGAAAAATACTTATTTTATCTGAAAAATTGATTTTGATCTTATATAATGTCTAAAAAACACATAATATAAATGTTAAAATTATATGGAGTATATCAAATTCAAAAATCAGTTAATACTATTCATAACCACGTTTTGAATTTCTAGTTTGGTAAGTCGTGGTGCGCTCGAACTCGGTGTTGTGGTAGCGAAAGATATTGATGTACATTAAAAAAATAACTTACTATGATATCTTGAGTTGTTACATTCTTCCCCCAATTTAGAAATTTCATCCTTGAAATTTTACAATTGTTCTTGGTAACTTCATTGAGAGTCCCACATCAGAAGAATAGTTAATAAAAAAATCACATTAAAAGAAAGAAAGAGAGGTGAAAAGGTCACTTGAGATAACCCATATTAGGATTCTATATAGGAAAACATGGATATTGAAGATAAACTATGTGTCACATTCTAATGAATAGTTATTTAAAAAATGATTAGGATAAAGTTTACAATAAGAGAACCCCAAAATTGTGAAGGGTTAAACAACCATTTGTTTCCCAGTAGGAAAAGTAAACGGAAATTTTTTTTAGTTTTATGTTACATTTCATAAAGTTGAGGAATTTATTTGTGAGATTGACTATGAAGAAAAAGAGATATAATTACTTTTTAAGTATAGTTTCATCCTTTATTAAATTTCTACCACTAACTCATATTTTCTCCAAATGATGAGCATTCAAGATGAAATAGTCACTCCTAATGTGCTAGAATAAACTTTTTGAGAATCACATAATCCCCAAAGGATGAACTATATATTTCCCTTGTATTTATATATTAACCAAAACCCAATGGTTTTTATTAGATCAGATGATCCCCAAAATGGATAATCCATTTTAGAAACAAATTCTAAAGTTATTTTCCACAATTGAACAAACAATACCCAAATTTCAATTAAGACCATTCAATAAACAATTTACATTAAAATACTTCAATATAATCTATTATATGATTGAAACCAAAAACTCAGAAGAATTTAATCACATAGTGTTTCATAGTAAATATTAACATTTATCGCCAAATAACATCAACTACTCTTAAAGTCTTTTACAGAAGTGTAATTAACTAAATCACATATTCTATGATAAGTCAATCATTTCCATTAATAATATAAATACCTATAAAAATATATATAATTCCAAAATTAAAAAAAATCTACCATTAATCCTAAAATGAAATTCCATAGTATTCTATTTTCCTTAGGCATATAGTGTTCCCAGAAGAGTGTACATCTTCCAAAATACCATTTATCACTTAATCACAAAATCATTTTTCTATGATAATGATATATATTTGATAAAACATACGATCCCAAATCAACTTATTATTGATCAATAAAATCATTTAACTAAAAATTATTAGTCACAATAACCAGAGACTTCACATAGTCCAATGGTAGGCAATAAATCCCAATCACACTCTGGTTGTGTGTTTAATTCCCCCAGATTTGTCCAATGCGACTGGTTGTCACACGGTCTGAGTTTTTCCCTATTTCTAAAATATATTTTGTAACATTCCCAAAATGAGATAAATTCCTCAAAATAACCATAACATAATTTAACCACAAATGTTATATCATACCTCACATTTTTATCCCAAATATTAATAACCTGTAATTGCCTCAAATTCAAGGATCATATAAACCGAAATTGTTATTTATAACTATATCCACAAAAGAAAAGATAATTCTTCCTCAAATAGCATTTTCATATAAAAAACTTCGTGGTTACACGTGCAAGAGAATAATCGTTCAATGTAATCCCATAAAAAAGATCATTAATACTTTTAAACATTTAGCCATCCATTGATTTTGACATCAGTTCTTCCTTGACCTAGAGGTTATCCTATAGAATAGGGCATTGACTCAGGTAATTCCAAGATCCCATACATTTATGAAAAAAATACTATAATTGGATTCTTAGGATCATTTTTATATTCTTCTATAGGACTATTCATTTTTCCTCGACAATTCTTTACTTTATGTCCTTATTTACCACACATAATGAATTTATTTGTTCTATTGAGACACTTTCCTGGGTTAATCCTTCCACATTTCTGGCATTATAGAAATTGATCATTCTTTTCTCCACAGTTTCTACTACAGGAGCTATTATCATTCTCTTCCTTTCTCTTCTTTGTTACTTTTAGGATTTGGTTAATGTATATATCATTGATCATATTTTTGGAAACCTGCTATGGAATGAACATGATATCACTTATTCCTATCAACATTCAATTTAGTTACTCATTTCCGTAATCATTCCCACCATGTATATCATGTTCAATGTAACTATGACTTCCATGGAATCCATCCAATGACTAACACAAGAAATCATAGTGTGAGTCAAAAAATCAGTTAGAGAATATCATGAAACCTTATGTTAAATATAAAACACATTAGGATTAACCAAGGACATTTATTGTCAACTTATATTAAAACTATTCAAATCATTTAGTAAATAAAATGTGAATTATCCTAAGAATGTCCCATGGGAGTGTCATAACTAAGAGTGCAGCAAAGACCGTTGTTGTGTACCAGGATACCCCAAGTCTAACCCGAAACTCTTTGTTGGAATTTTCACTCCTAGGTACATTGGTGCTAGAACCGCCTCTACCTGCTTGTATCTAGATAGGAATGTATTGCTTGGAAAACCCACATAATATTTACATTACCAAATATTTTATTTATTATTTTATTATAATACTCAATGACTATCTTTGGGTAGTGTTTTCTAATCACAGTTTTTCTAAATCAATATTCATGTTTTGTAGTAAAATTTCGTTGATACCAACTATAATGCCCCGACCCTAGTTTCCCAGAGTTGGTGAAACATTACCTAACATTGGAATGATCACAATAGATCAAGTCTCGAAAGACCGACTAGTTTAGTAGCCTTGGAAGTAATAGATACATACATAAGTTTTACATTACATTATCAAATGAAAAAACAATATTGTCTCTCTTTTGAACGCTCTTATATAACTTCGCCTATTACTGTAGGTCAGTCAAAAATATACTTCTTCACATTCTGGGAAAAATAAAACATAAAAAAGGGGTAATTTCAAAATCTCAATAAGGATAAAAATATAGCAGAAACTATCATAAATAATCATTGACATTTAAAGGCAATGTATAAGGATAAAACAAAATACATTTAAACATAAACATCAGCATAATATGGAAAATATAAATCAAATAATTCCATTTACTTATTCACATGGATATTATACTAGTCTAATAATCACAAGTAATATTAATAGCTAATTTCATAATGATGGAATGCATAATTTTTGACATCATAACCACATAGTCCAGGCCTCATGCCCAGACTACAAAAAACATTTATTCAAGGTCTTGTGCCAAGAAACTTGTTTGTCTCATGAGGGTTACCAATGAATTTAGGGTCTATATTAAGTTCCACCCATCACCTAGTAAGTCTAATGCATTCCTCATATGAAAATGATGGAACATAATCTAAACATTCGTGTTAAAACTATCATACGAAATGTTAATATTTTAACCATAAACCATGAAAGGTATAAAAATATCACAGGCATAGTATAACTCATTCTATAAAATATGAAAGAATTAATTATAATAAAGAAACCTCAAATAAGAATAATGATGGACTTTGACATAGATGGAAATAATCAGTAAAACTATTTGAGAGAAATATTCTTTTTTATTAAAACATTTAAATGTCTCACTATTTATTAAGAAGCCATTTAAAAGAGTTTTTTGAATCAATGTTTCCCATACCACATTAAAAAATGTAAAACTAATTTAAAATTTAATACATTCATTCCATATAAATAATTCCTTAAACCCATTTCTAAAACATGGACATTAATGAGAATTATCTAGAAGAATAATTCATCAAAACATTTAAATTGGTATTCCAGTTAGAGTGGCTAACCAAATGTGGGATGCTTGAATAAAAATAATTGAGGTAATATAAAACTTATAATATCATTATAATAATGGGATTCATGATATATTAAGTCAAAGTACATTATATACCCTATATAAGTGAATTGGCGCATAACAAGAAAGAAGTCAAAATGGAATGTAAATTGAGATGAAATCCATTATAAAGACTATATCATTAGGTTAAGGATTAATCAATGATATGATTATTTGTGAAAAATATAAATACACTCAATATTATTGGATATTAATTGTATGTCAATCAGATTACATTCACATATATTATTGTAAAAACAACACCAATGACTTGGATGTTTAACTCAATAAATGGAAATTGAGGTAAGATAACTCTTATCATGTTCATATCGATGACTTGAGAATTTATCAATGTAGTTATTAAGGGTATCAAAATTATATACACACAATGGGTAGTTTAAATTACTACATAAGTAAATAAATAGTGATTTAACACATAATCTTGGAGTAAAATAATCAATGAAGTTTGTGTAGAACCCAGTGAGTGGAAATTGAAATTTGAAATTACCTTACTGATTTGGTAACTTATAAAACATACAACCCAGGAAAGAAGGAACATACAATAAATATGTAAATACCCCTAAATTAAAGTACATTTCACCAAGAATAAAATCATGGCCAGTACATACACCACACAAAAAGAAGTAGTGGAAAATATAGCATGAATCTCATGAGAATAAAAAGTGAGTTGAAAACTCTTTAACTTGTACTTTACCTTAGTCGAGGGTATGTTAAACTCCTGTATAATAGTTAATTCACTAAAATTAAATTATAAAATAACAACATACAGAAATATTATATCATATATGATCTTCCAATATTGATTTGTTTATAATATTTTAGTAGTATCATTATTTTCTGGTGTTACCTGCATCGTTTTCCTCTATATGTATTGTTATGAAAGTCATGTTTGTTATTGATAAAATGTATTTGATTCATATTCAGAATTATATTAAGTTATTAAATATTATTTTTAATCATCAAATGACAAATATTATTGAATGGTATACGATGGAGAATGAATCTCATAATGTTCGGGGAGACTGTAATCCGTACGTACGCACGAGCGACAATATCAGTAAATTGAAGGTGAAATTGTATATAATTGGATGTTATATCAAATATAAAGAATAATTAACTTGTTATATTTATTATTTACATCAATTATACACCATTATTATACCCATCCAATAATGAAGTGTTGAATAACAACCACACCATGACGTGGATACGGTAAGCCGTACGTACGCACGTATGGTGACTTTGTCATTCATAGGATGGGTAGAATAATGAATATGGTTGTACCATATTTATAATAACATAAAATTATGCATACGGTAATAGAGTTATTATATTGGTATAGAAACAACAAAGAATGAGGAAATAGAAGAAGAAGATAACATTGAAAGAGGTGATGAAATTATTACCTCTTCCTCGGGTGGTTCCTTTGGATTTGATCAAAAGGGATACTTAGGTAGGATTATTGATCTGTAGAAAGACTCTAGGGTGAATTTACAGTTTTTGGGAGGATATTTGGGTAGGGTTTGGATGAGACAAATGGATTTGGAGGAGTGAAAATAAGAGAAGGGGAAGTTCCGTATTATAAGAGAGGTGGGGGTCACTTTAGGAAAAGATTGAAATATTATTTTATTATAAATTTAATTTCGGTTTCTAAGGGAAAAAATGGAGTTATTTAAAGTATAAGGTGGGTATGGGTCTAAAACCTCTCAACCAATAGGTTTTAGACATTTTTAGGTGTAACGTTCATAACCCGAAAGCCACTAAATCAGTGCTCTGAGTCGGGTGGTAACATGACCTTAAGCGCGCCTCCCCGTATGCCAAAGGCTGCCGACTAGTAGTGGGGGTCTATGGGGTCATGTGGGGAGACTATACCCCCATTTTATAATATTAAGACACAATAGAAATAAACCAAAAACCTGAAATAATAACCAATAAACAAGGAACATGTATATCAACCATTTCCAATAATAAATATGTCATGTCATACTACATGTTCAAGATTGAACAAAAACCCAAAATCAGGACAACTACCAAAATCCCCAAAACTATCACAACTCCATGTCCGGATCCTCCAACAAGTGCTACCCATGTCCACTCAACTATATAGTAGGGACCCTTCCCCTTATCCTTACCTGCAAACATGACGTTTTCTCGGGTACCCAATGGCGGCCCGAGCAGGGTGTGAGTACAACTCAATAGGCCACCACCAATGGTGTCTCCAAAATATCTAGTATAAATAGGTAGTGCATGCAAATGTAATAAGAATGATAATTTCCAAGTAATTATTTAATGTTCCATTATCCAGTTCAGAGCTAGAGCCATTGCCACTTCCATTACTATTCATTTCACAACATTTACCATCACTTACCATTTCATCACATTTCCATGGGTTAATCACATACATTATGTAACATGGGTCTAAGTACAAAATTCACATGAAAGATGGTAACCACATCGTCATGCTATGTCACTAGGATCAACCCCCTCATAGTAACCATATTCTCACCTCAAAGCCTCAGTCCGGGTGGATGCAACCATATCCACTCCTCGAAGCCTTAGTCTAGGTGGATGCGAACATATCTTCACCTCGAAGCTTCAGTTAGTGTGGATACAACTCTTAGGATATTAGATCATCAGTCCTCATTCCTAACCTATGAATTTAGGGTGGAGTTTAGAGCATCAGTCTTCACTCAACCTGTGGGCGTAGATCCTCATGTCATACCCCACTCTACCAAGCCATGTGCACATGCTTATATATAAGTAAACATCATCCAACCATACCATTGACTCTTGGAAAAACCATTCACAACAAACCACAAGGGAATTAACATTATTCCTTAACCCATTAACACATTACCATTTCACATCATTTAACCATTCACCCAATTCCCATGTGTTATGCCTATCTCACTAAGAATTCAACACTATATGCATAATCTATCCCATGATGGTCTTTAATCCATTTACACATTAACCTATTTAACCCGTTCATCATTCCCATGAATCAACCATTCAACCCATACCAAATAACCCTTTGGTTATTGCAATGTTTAGGTGAATCTCCTTACTTTTATTCCGTGTTTAACCAATCATGCCAACATATTTGTCTAGGGCTCTGCCATTTATTAAAACAAGGTTCACTTGTTTAATAACAATCCCTAAAAATGGGAAAGCTGGCGCATCCGATGGATGGACCCAATTAGGTCAAGTCAATCCCAACACATCCCACTGGGATCGTGAGGGTTCCCATTTTCCATTTCAAACACCATTATTACCAAACATGCCAAGGTTATTCAAAACATTACCATGGGGAACAAGAACACAACTAAACATGCACAAATAACCAAATTACCATGGGAGATAACATGTAGACCACATATCTCAAAATCGTGGTTGAAACCACTCTCAATTGAGTCCTTAGACCTCGATCTGACCTGCCTTCAAAGCTTCAACCTAAAAATCACCTGAAAGATAGGGTTTTAGAGCTTAAGAACACGAGGGAGAGAAGATACAAAACCTAAACCTAAAAGAGAAGAAAGGATGGGATTATCCTAACCCGGAGCATCGATCCACAACCAACTACACCAAAAATTCCTTAGAAATGAGGGATATTGACCTCTTGGAGGTCTTGGGTGATTCTGTTTGTTGCAAGGGAGATGATAGAGGAAATGAGAGTAAATCCCATGTTGGGGTTTAAAATCCTGGAGTGGAAGAATGGTAATTTTTCTTAACTTTATATGGTTGCGAGGTTTAGCCACATGGTTTGAAAAACCATGTGAAAACCAATCACATGGTACAACCCAGAGGAGAAGGGTTGCACGATTTACCTGGGCAGGCTGCACGGTTTGCCCTGGCCATGGGCAGGCCGTGCGCCCTGGCTTGCCTTGCCCAGATTTTCTTTCTTTCGTGCCCCGAGCCCCTAGAACACCACCAAGGCCTCTCATAAATTCAGAAGACATCTCTTGAAGCCCAAAACAAGGGATTCAACCAAAACATAATGAAAACATACCTTTCCAAAAACCAGGATCTTACAACCTCCCCACCTTATATCTTCTCTTCCTCGAGCTGAGCTTCCAAGCCTCATTGACCCATCGAAGAGAAGAGTTTGGGCCACTGAGCCATCATATCCAATTCTAGTTCCCAAGATTCATCCAGAACATTCCCATGCTGCCATAGTAATCGCACTAATGGAAGAATCTTTCCTCACATGACATTTTAACTACAATCCTCCAAACAAATCAGATGCTCCTCAAAGGATGCATCAGCCTCAAGCTCCACATCCTCCACGTCAACCACATGAGATGGGTCACGGTGATATCATCGAAGCTGCGCCACATAAAATACATCATGCATCCCACCATACTACTGTGGAAGAGCCAATTGGCAAGCCATTGGTCTTATCCTCTCCACAATCTCAAAATGTCCCATATACCTGGGTGCCAACTTACCCTACTTTTGAATCCAATGATGAACCAACCTTGGAAACACCTGAAGGAACACTTTATCACCCATCACAAAATGAAGAGGTCTATGCCTCAGATCTGTATACGACTTCTACCTACTATGAGATGTAGCCATCCTCTTCCTAATCAACTTAACTATCTTTGAAGTCTCCTTCATGAGACTTGGCCCTAACAACTCAGATTCACCAGCCTCAAGGAAACACAACGGAGATCTACATGGCCTCCCATAAAGTTCCTCAAATGTCTCCATATGAATCGTAACCTGAAAATTGTTGTTATAGGCGGACTCAAACAACGATAGGCGCCTCTCCCAAGAACCACCAAAGTCCAAGATAGAAGCTCGTAACATGTATTTCAACACTCGAATTGTACACTCCGACTGCCCATCCATCTATGGGTGGAAGGCCGTACTCAAAAACACCTGCATAACAAGCGCCTTCTGCAACCCTTTCCAGAAATGTGGTGTGAAACACGGATCTTAGTCCAAAACTATGATTCCTAGAACACCTTTCA
Source organism: Viscum album (assembly GCA_963277665.1). Taxonomy (NCBI): domain Eukaryota; kingdom Viridiplantae; phylum Streptophyta; class Magnoliopsida; order Santalales; family Viscaceae; genus Viscum; species Viscum album. Next base: position 1,024,896,377 of record OY728157.1, read on the forward strand.
ATTTCACTATTTCTCGAACATATAGCTCACCCAACTAGTCTACTGTATAGGTTTCCTAAATCGGTAAGAAATGACCCACATTCGTTAATTGATCCACAACCACCCAGATTGCATCATTCTTCTGCAGCGTCCTCGGAAGACCCACAAGGAAATCCATAGTTACATTGTCACACTTATATTCCAGAATGAGAAATGGATGCAACAAACCACCTGGGTATTGATTCTTAGCCTTTACCTGCTGACAGTTAAGGCAACGTGCCACAAAACCTGCAACTTCTTTCTTCATCCCAGGCCACCAAAACTGCCTTCGGAGATCACGATACATCTTGGTCAAACCAGGATGAACTGCCCACTTTGATGCATGGAACTCATGCATCAACTCTTCCCGCACACACTTTGTCACAACCACACAATCACGAACACAAACAACACCTTCAGCGTCGATAGAACAACCAGAAGGTAGCTTCACACCTTTAAGATTTTCTTTCATGATCAAACACTCAAGATAATCAAGTTGTCCTTCCTTAAATCGACTCAAAAGAATCGAATCCACCATTAAGAAAGAGAGAGTGACCTGACCACTCTCCTCCTGCACCTCCAGGTGCATCTCTGTAAACAAAGCCATCACCTTCCACTCTGTGCTGGACTCCTGAACCACCTGATGCTGAACCTTCTTGCTCAGAGCATCAGACAAATCGTTTCCCTTTCCCAGTGTGTACACAAACTCAAAGTTGAAAGACTGGAGATATTCAACCCATCTTCACCACCGAATATTCAGATCCCATTGTGAGAATATGTACTTTAAAAACTTATGGTCGGTAAACACAGTAAACTGTTCTCCCAATAGATAGGGCATGCATCACTTCAAGGCAAACATTACTGCAGCCAACTCAAGATCATGAGTGGGATAGTTCCACTCATGGGGTCTCAAATTCCTTGACCCATAAGCCACAACCCTATTATCGTGCATCAACACAGCCCCAAGTTAGACTCCAGATGCATCACAAAACATGATGTACTTCTTACTTGGATCAGGTAAGATCAAGATAGATGCGGTCGTCAACCGCTTCTTCAACTCTTGGAAAGCATTCTCAAAAGCCTCAAACCACTCAAACCTGATTCCTTTCTTGGTCAAGCCTGAGAGTGGTGCTGAAAAGTGAGAGAAATCCTGAATGATCATTCGGTAATACCCGACCAAACCCAGAAAACTTTGAATATTAGAAACACTCTTGGGATGCTCCCAAGATACAATTGCCTACAATTTCTCTTGATCCACTGACACTCCGGCCTCCGAGATGATGTGACCCAGAAAATGCACCTCACCTATCCATAATTGAATCTTTGATAACTTGGAATATAGCTGATGCTCTCTTAACATACCCAAGACGATGTCAAGATGTTGGGAATGATCGTCGTGAGTTTTCGAGTACACAAAGAAATCTTTAAAAAATACAACCGCAAACCGATCAAGGTTGGGATTAAAGATCTGGTTCATCAAATCCATAAATACTGTCGGTGCATTGGTCAAGCTGAAAGGCATCACAAAAAACTCAAACAACCCGTACCGACTCCAAAAATTTGTCTGTAGTACGTCAGAAGCCCTCACACTCATATGGTGATACCCTGACCTCATATCAATCTTAGAAAACACTGATGCACCCCTCAACTGATCAAATAGATCATAAATTCTTGGAAGAGGGTACCGATTGTTTTTCACCGTCATCTGATTCAACTTCCGGTAGTCAACACACAGCCTTAACGACCCATCAGCCATCTTTGAAAAAAGCACATGAGATCCCCAAGGAGACGTACTAGAATTGATAAACCCCTTATGCTCCAACTCCTCAAGCTGAACCTTCAGTTCTTGGTGTTCTGCTGGTTCTATTCTATATAGCGGAATATAAACTAGCTCTGCTCCCATCAACAACTCGATCGTGAACTCGACATCCCTCTTGGGTGGAAACCCCGAGAAATCCTTAGGAAACACATCCTGAAACTGATCCACCATGGGAGGAAAACCAGATTTTCCCCCTCCCTCATCATCATCAATAATGAAACATGCCACTTGAGCCGTGAGTCCACTCATCTATTGAAAAAACAGCCCCGCACACCCTGCTCAAACATCCCATTCACCACGGTGGACATAAGTGTCACCCTCAAGCGATCTATATGATACTCTGTGGCGATAACAGTCTATGTGTTCTCGATACAACACCAACCAATACATTACCAAGATTAGGTCAAACCCTGACATCTTGGGAATTAACAATTCCCACATAAAATGATACCCACCAACTTCCAAGGCACATCCCTTCAACTGCTTGATATCCTCAACCCACAACCCCAACGGAGTGTCAACTGACATAACTCCACACACCCTATCCATAGGTAAACCCAGTGCTACAACGAGTTGAACAGAGATAAAAGAGTGTGTGGAACCCGTGTCAAACATTGTACTAGAAAAAGTAGAAGTTACAAGGATCTTACCTAGAACAATCGACGGTTCGGCTTCACCATCACCAGGCGCAAACTAAACTACCTGAAGTTGACCTACCCCTCTACCCTGGGCTCGAGCCTGAACACCCTGCGCTGCACTTCCCTACTAGCGTGAGTGATCTTTCCCTGGAGTTCCACATCCACGACCCCTGCCAGTACGGCCCATGGAGCTCCAACTTCCTACCAGATATGGGGAAACTGATCCCCTTACCATATCCGGTACCTACCTTCCATCATCATACTCGCCCGCCTGTTGAGGTTTCCTGCAGAACATCTTCACACATCCCATCCTGCTGCACGAACGGCACTCAACTGGAGGTCGAGGACACTGACCATGCATTTTCCCCGACCTACCACACTAATCAAAGAACACTTGGTTCCCACTCTGATAGGATGACCCCCTCTTCAGACCACCTTACTATAGAATTTCTAAAAGGCGCTTCCGACCTTCAGAAGATGCACCACTTTTCCACCCATCTGGCACGACAAGCCCACCACCCGAAGCTCCCTTAAGGTTCCCTTCAGAGATGAGTTCCCGATCTATCACCTCTGCAAACATCTTCATGTAGAATATAATTACTTGGGACCTGATCTCATGTCTCAACCCATCCTGGAAATGCCTTGCTCTCACTGCCTCACCCCCGGCTAACACTGGGATGAATCGTGTCAAATCATTGAAGTGACTCGCATAGTCCGTCATCGATAACGATCCACGAGTCATGCTCATAAACTCTGCAGCCTGCTCCTACCTCAATGTATTTGGGTAGAAATGACCCAAAAACTTCTCCTAGAAAACCTCCCATGACATCCCCTCAGCCTGCTTATTCTGAACCCGGATGTCCCACCAACGCCTTGCCTAGCCCCGCAACATATAAATGGCCAGCTTTACTCACTTTTCAACAGGGGTCTCCAGATGATCCAGTATATTCTGTATAGACTCTAACCAGAACTCCGCTACCTCTAGACCACCCTCTTCGGTGAAGGTTGGAGGGTGTTGCAACTAGAACTCCTTGGTCAGCTCAAACATACTTAGTGCAACCCACCCTGGGTCCCGATCCACCATCTGCATAAAATGAGCCATGTTCTCCTGGAACTAGTCTTCTCTACCTTCATTGATCACCATGTTTTCTTTCCCCTATACTAGAGGAGTGTTCCCAGCAACATCCTCCCATTTCCCAACTGGTGACCGACGTCATGGTGGCATTTCTCTACAATGCCAAGCACGATATTTAGAACGCTTACCATAGAACATTCATGACTTCATCAAAATCCCTTTACTAGCTACAAAATACCATTTTCATATACACATTCAATGACCTTATCACCTCAAATTCACCGCCCCGACCATACCTACCGTGGTCCATGATCCACATGGGGTAAACAACCATGCACTACAACCAAACTCACACAAAAGTTCACAAGAACATTTTCCACTTCATTTAAAACCCTTATATTTCATTAAACATCATTTATCCACTTGCTTTATTTCAATATTCTCGTTATTTCTTGGTTTCATGAAATTCATGAAGCACCCAACCTTCCTGCCTCACACACCCATCCTGTGCATGTTCCTAACACAATGCATGTCACCTATCTCCCAAGGTGCCTTCAATGATGCATGAATGCAAATCCTTGTGCCATTAAGGCCATGAGCCAAATATCATAAAATAGTCACATCAAACCACATGTGCATCACCCAACGGTGAAATATCATCAACTGTGACAACACACAACAAAGAACAACATTTCCCACCAAGGGTGACTTGGGTTTTCCTCGTACATGGGCTAGATACTCCCAAGCACGAGGTCATTTACCAAGGCCTGACACATCATTACCCTTGGAAACCTATCCCAAATAACAAGACCTTAGATAAGGAGAAGAAAGACCTCCTCTGATACCAATTTGTAACATCCCTGACCGAGAAGCCACTAAACTGGTTCTTCGAGCCGGTTGGTTATATGACCTAAAGCGCGCCTCCCTGTACGGTAAAGGCTGCTGACTAGAAGCGGGGGTCTATGGGGTCCTTTGGGGAGACTATACCCACTTTTTATTAGAGTAAGCCACTACAGAAATAAACCAAATAGCAGAAACAATAACCAATAAACAAGGAATATTTATATCCACCATTTTGCAAAAATAAATATGTCATGTCATACTATAATTGCAAGAGTGAACAAAACCCAAAAAAGGACAACGACCACAATCCCCAAAACAGCCCCGACTCCAAGTCCGGATCCTCCACCAAGTGCTACCCATGTCCACTCAACTATCTAGTAGGGACCCTTTCCCTTCTCCTTACCTGCAAACATGATGTCTGCTTGGGTACCGAATGGTGGCCAGAGCAGGGTGTGAGTACAACTCAATAGGCCACCACCAATGGTGTCTCTAAAATATACAGTATAAACAGGTAGTGCATGAAAAAGGAATATGAATGATAATTTCCAAATAATTATTTAAGGTGCCATTAACCAGTTCAGAGACAAAGCCATTGCCACTTCCATTACCATTCATTTCACAACATTTACCATCACTTACCATTTCATCATAGTTCCATGGGTTAATCACATACATTATGTCAAATGGGTATAAGTACAACAGTCACATGCAAGAGGGTAACCAAATCGTCATCCTATCTTACAAGGATAAACCCCCTCATAGTAAACATATTCTCACCTCAAAGCCTCAGTCCGGGTGGATGCACCCATATCCTCACCTCGAAGCCTTAGTCCGTGTGGATGCGGCCATATCCTCACCTCGAATCCTCAGTCTCGGTGTATGCAACCGTTAGGAGATTAGATCATCAGTCCTCATTCTTAACCCATGCATTTGGGGTGTAGTTTAGAGCATCATTCTTCACTCGACCCGTGGGCGTAGAACCTCAAGTCATACCCCACTCTACCAATCCATGTGCACATTCTAATATATATAAGTAACCATCAACCAACCATACCATTCACCCTTGGACAAACCATTCACAGAAAACCACATGAGAATTCACATTATGCCTTAACCAATTAACAAATTACCATTTCACATAATTTATCCATTCACCCAATTCCAATGTGTTATGCCTATCTCACTAAGCATTCTACACTAGACCTATAATCTATCCCATTATGGTCTTTAATCCTTTTACACATTAACCCATCCGACCCATTCATCTTTCCCATGAATCAACCATTCAACCCATACCAAATAAACCTTAGGTTAATTCCAAGTCTAGGTGAATCACCTAACTACTATTACACTTTCAACCAATCAAGGAAACTTATTTTTCAAGGTCTCTACCATTTATTACAACAAGGTCACTTGTTTAATAACAATCCCTAAACTCGGGAAAGCTGGTGCATCCCATGGATGGCCCCAATTAGGTCATGTCAATCCCAACGCATCCCATGGGGATTGTGACGGTTCCCATTTTCCATTTCAAACACCGTTTTAACAAAACATTCCAAGGTTATTCAAAACATAACCAAGGGGAAACAAGTACACAACTAAACATGCACAAATACCAAAATTACCATGGGATATAACTTGTAGACCACCTACCTTGAAATAGCGGTTGAACGCACTATCAATATACTCCTTAGTCCTCGATTCGACTTGGCTTAGGAGCTTCTACATAAAACTCACCCAAAAGATAGGGTTTTAGAGCTTCGGAACAAGAGGGAGAGAAGATAAAAACCCTAAACCATAAAGAGAAGCAAGGATGTGATTATCCTTTCCCAGAGCTTCGTTCCATAACCAACGGCACAAAAAACACCTTAGAAACGAGGGAGATCGACCTCTTGGAGTTCTTGGGCGATTTGGTTCATTCCATGGGAGAAGAAGGAGTAAATGAGAGGAAATCCCAAGTTGGGGTTTAAAAGCCTGTAGTGGAAAACATGTAATTTTTCCCAACATTAAGTGGCCGCACAGTTTAGACACAAGGGTTGAAAAATCGTGCACATGCTACTACCTGGAGGAGAAGGGTTTCACGGTTTACCTAGGCAGGCCGCACGATTTGCCCCGGCCGTGCGTAGGTCGTGCTCCATTTCTTGCCTTTCCCATATTTCTTTTCTTTCATGCCTCGAGCCCCCAGAACACCCCCAAGGTCTCTCATACTTTTAGAATACATCTCTTGAAGCCTGAACGAAGGGATTCAACCAAAACATAATGTAAACGTACCACTCCAAAAACTGGGATCTTACATTAGGTCACCGTATTAACCTTATCTTTTAGATTTAACTCTTAGTTAAATACTTTGACATTTACCATGTCTCCTAGTATTTTATATTATATGGTTAATAATCTTACAATAAACTATCAAGAAAACCCCAAGTGGCTCATTGATACCATATATATCATTATATAAGTCCTTTGTCTAAACCTTAAATTTTTATGACTATTATATAATTTAATAAAATAGTATTTGTTTTAAAAACTAAATTATGCCAATTTTGACACTATTTAGAATTTGGTTTTTGTTAAATTCATATCAACTTGATCACTTAGAAATAAATTCCTTAAATCAACCGTAACATTTTATATTAGCCTATAATATTCTTGTAATGCATCCAAAGTCTCAATTTACATTTATTTTAATATTTATAATATCAATTCTTTTAATCATAAATTTATTAGGTAATTAATGAATCATCATTATGTCCTAAATAAATTTAATTATTTAATTTCTAAAAATATTAAATAAAACATCATTATTTAGGAAATGTTTTTATATTTCTAATGAATATTTATAGTCAAATTTATCTTATGCATATCCCTATATTAAAAATGTTTTAATTATTAAACATTGAGTTTTACCCTTTTAACACTTTTTAAATAAAATAATATTAAATATCCTAATATAATAAAAGTGAATAAAAAGGATCATATTTTATTCCAATGGTTTCTTTTGGTCGAAATAAATGTATCTAATAGAATTATAACATGTGTTAGGGTAATTATAATATCATTTCTACCATTAATTACCCTGTTTACTTTTAAACTTGGTAATTAAAAATCAAAATTTACTATTCAACAAAAAATATTTTCATCTTATTGAACCAAAATTTACATAATGATGTTAACCGTGTCTCTCATATTTTTGAAATTCAATTCACAAAAGTGGTAAAATTATGTTTTATGCATATTTTCAAATGTGCCTGAAAGGTGGGTAAAATATTATAAAATGTTTCATAAAATTTTATACATCTAATCTTATTATAAAATGACTCCAACATATTAAATTGAATATATATAGTTTTTATCTATCTATTTTGACTTAAAATAAATCTAAATAAAATAAATAATTATTTGAATAAAAATTCAGTTATAAATAATAACATAGTGTTTTTCAAAATTCATCAAAAATCAAAAGTTTTCAGAAAAAACCAAAAAATCACTCTAAGATAATTTTGATATTTTAAATAAACAAATTATGTATATTTTTTGAAATTATAAACATATAAGTTTTATTAATTAATTTTAAAAAGTATTCTGATTGTCATAACCCTAAAGCAGGTTTTTGAGAAGTAAAAACTATCAAAAGATTGATATGTGTTTATGTCCAATTTAAATGTAAAATTACTTCCAATGACCAAAATTGGATTAAATGATAAAAAATATAATCTAATTATACCTCAATACCATTCAAATATATAATTTAACAATATAAATTATTTTGATTTAAAAAGTATTTTTAATTAAAATTCTGTATATTTCACTATTCATCAAAATATGAAAGTTATCAGAAAAGGACCAAAAATTTATCCAATCTATATTTTTATATCCCTATTGTAAAAAATAAATTTATTTCATCCAATTGAATATATAAAAGTATCAATTATTGTATTTAAAATGGTTATCCATCAAAAGGCGGTAAAAATTCATTTTTAAAAAAATACTTCTTTTATCTGAAAAATATAATTTGTTCTTATATAATTTATAAGAAACACATAATATGGATGTTAAAATTATATAGAGTATATAAAATCCAAAATGCAGTTAATACTATTCATAACTGCTTTTTGAACGGCTAGTTTTGTAAGTCATGGTACGCTCAAACTCGGTGTTGCGTGTAACACAAGATATTGAATTACTTTAAAAAATAACTTACTATTAAATCATGAGGAGTTAAAATCCTGTCCTAAAATAAAAAAACAAGAAAATTCCAAAAAATAAATATCTTTAGGGTCCCATATGTAAAGGGAATCAGAATCCAATCCAATAACCCACAACCTGGGAACCTGTCCTCCTTGAGAATTTTCTCATCAGACCACTCACTAGAGGACCTTTCCACATAATGAGAAAAATCCACCCATAATGGATCTAATAGTCATGTATGCATACCATACTAACATACTAGTGTCACAACATCAATTGTGCATGAGGACCAAATTCATATCCTCGACATCATGAATCTTATCATAGATCCAAAGAACCTTCCATCAGAGAAAAATCTATAAAATCACACACTTTAGAAATATAAAATGCATATCATATATTCCTACAACAATGCATAAGAAACCTCTTTCCTCTATATGATAAGAGTCTAAACCAAATCACAGCCTCTTTCCAATAGGAAAATACAAGGAAATACACCATGAACCATCAAATCAATGCAACATGTGTATCAACCAAATAGAAAATCATGTTAAATCATAACATAATAAATGATGGGAATCAATCCTAGAACTGGTAAACGAGAATTCGAATTGAAATTGGTGTTCACTATGCAACATCCCATTCTCCATCAAAAGATCCAAAAAAATATTATATCTCTAGTTTACCAAACACCAAATAGTAAAATTGAAGTACGGTAAAATACTTTGATGCCACATTGTGATGTCCCAAACTAGGTTCCCCTAAACAAATATCCTTAAACGGTTCACCACATAACCTCAAGCACGCATCATCATATGTTATAGGACACTAACACGAAGCGGGGGTTTAAAATGGTACTGTGAAGAGACTATATACCCATATAAAATTGAAAAACCATAATTAAATTATAAAATATCATATAGATTATAATAAATAAAAATAATAGATAAAATCAAATAATACCATACTATAAAAAATATAATAAAGGCCTGAACAACCATGTCATACGTACAACCAACCTCCCATAGGGCCAATTACAAGACATACCAAAAATAAAATAAACTATTAAAATTTCTCCATAATATCTCTGATTTGAACCCATCCTATCAACTAAAACTATTTGAGTAATTCCTCATGATGATGTGAAACTGAACATGTGCCTCAACACAAACATGTTCTTATAATAAACTCATGAGATTTTCTTGTGAATCCATGTGAATTTGTGTCCTATGTAGGGTGTGAGTACAAATTATAAGGTCAACACCGATAATGTCTAAACAAATAATATTCCAAACAAAAGTGTATACATCTATATGAATAAATCATAAATAATAAGGTAAATAAAATAGGTTTAATTTTTCTAAAAATATTCAACTTAACCACATTTTTCCTCTATTACATGTGGTACTCATACCCATTGAACCTGATTCATCTCATTCCAGTCATCTAAATCATTTTTCATATGGGGTATAGGTCATAAAACAAGGTGAATCGGTCCAAGTATCTAACTAGGATTCAAAACATCATCTCAAACCATCTCAACCATATATTACAGGGGTCACATGTCAGCAAATGAGGAGCATCATTCCCATTATACTACTAGGTTATAGAACATCACGTATGACCATCCCAACATGATATGGATCCCCATGTCCATACCCTTGGAGTTAGTAGAATCAATCCATCCTATGAAATCTACTATGCACTGGGGTTTCTAGAACATCATTATGGCATCCCAAGGGAGAGGAAAATTAGTACAATATCCCACTAAACATATATAATATCCATTGTTTTTAGAGAATCAGTTTGACAACTAAACCAAGGATGTAGAATTCCTTGTCTAACATCCTAAACAATTACATTATTGACCAATTCCAATATTTATGGTTCTATGTACTTATCCTTTTTAACATATTTACATCAATGGTGTACCACCATTTATTAATCATTATTCAAAACTATTTATCCTCTAATAATTTACAATATTCCTCGTGACCATTAATTCCAAAAAATGCTACAACAAGGCCCAAAACCTTTCACATGTAATTGAAATACTAAAACAAAACATCACTATCAAACATTTGGATGTCACTATTAAAAACAATATCATCCTATAAATAATTCAAACATGGTTTAATACTTTGATTTTCCATCAAACCCATTAAAATTTCCAACTCAACATTATCACTAAAGGTGTGACCACATTCCCATTTAATATAAACATTTGAATATTATTTGAAAACTCTCTTCAAAATCACATGGAGTTCAACACCTCTTTTTAAAACATAATCTACATTAAAACATCATTTCTACTCATTTACAACTACATCCATTTCAAATTCCAATCCCATAATTTAACCCATTTGAAAATACTCTTTGGAATATTACCTACTCTTCTAAAATGATAAATTAAAATTAAACCTTTTAACATTTCATAAACACATCTTCACATACTATTCAAATTATCACATTAACTAAAACACCATGAAAATTATAAATTATGACACATTAAATTCAATAAAATATACATCTATGTATTTTCAATATTATTAAAACACTTCCAATTGTTTTTCATACCCAAGGGGTAACCCTAGGCCTGGTCCAAATTTCCTGATGGAATCAATGGGGTCCATGACTGATCACTCACAAAAAATTAATGAACTATTAATTTTCTTAGTCAAAGACACACAATGCATCAAGTGAAATCATTTTCACAAACAAATATAAAAAAAATTTCATTACTATGAGTAAAGATTTTATACCACCAGCATCATCGAAAAAGCTTCTCATAACATTTAAAAGGTCTAGCGGCCTTTCCATGGCCCATAGAAGTCCTGTAAAACCACTTCAACAACCAACCAAGATCATTATAATCACATGATATCTAGACTCACACCAAGAAACAATTCATAATTAATTATAATAATTATAATTAATAAATTAATTAATCCCTAACTCAAAAAATTCCTAGAAAATGAAAATGGAAATCACCACTTATCAAAACTCAATGAAAACACCACAAAAGATCCATTATGACTACCAACACCATTTCTAGGAAATTTTTTAAAATTTGATACAATCACAAAAATTAATTAAATTTATTTTAAATAAAAAATATAATTAAATTCACTATGATTAAATTCATTAAAAAATGTTAGCCAATGATGTTAAAAAGTTGTCTTAGGATCTCCTCTAATCTAGTTGTACAAATACCCTACCATCCTTGGATGATCCCACCATGCTCCAACGGAATCAAAGTAAAATTCCTAAAATTGTATTTTTGAAATTAAAAGGAACAATGTGAAGGTAGAACAGTATGAAATGGGAAGAAATATCTCACATTAGGCACTGAAGAAACACCATGAACACGCCCCTAATTCAAAGGTAGGAGTAGAAAAAATGAGGTTGTAAAACCTGGTTCATGAACAACAAACAACGGAGGAAAAGGGGAGTGGCTAATAATATTGAGGGGGTGTTTTGGCCATTTAAACCCTTTTAATGAAATCTTCGAAACCAAAATATTTGGCCACTTAGTTTTCCAAAAAATGTGCTAACCATGTTGTTGGAACTATCCAAGAGAACTCCACCTCATAGTTTGTCTACATGATTGGCCAAATCATGCACCAACCATGTACACCCCACTAGAAATATTTTGAAACATGGAACACATTTAATTTTGAAACCCTACACAATTCATGAATCTTTTATCAACCCATCTTTTACCTCACATGTTTTCCCTATCGATGACATAGTTTACCCCAAACATTACTCCAACCATGAATTTTAAACATGATTAGTTAAAATTGAACTAAAAACCTCTAGAACATCAAGGTGTGGAATGGTTTCCACTAAACCGTGCCCACCAAATCATACACCCTAGTGAGTATTCTATGAAATTAATCAAATTTATCCAAAATCCTTAGAATCTCATTTGAACACACAAGCTACATCCTAAGACTCATTCCCCATATCAAAAAAACACTTCAAGGTATTACCACTATGGGAATATCATTACATGTTTTGATCCATGATTTTACCCATTCGGTAAACGAAAATTCAAAATCCTTTTGAAATTTACAAAACATTTACATGTGGGTTCTTAAAATACTTTTTCTAATATTATAGATATTTTTTGATTTATAATATGTGATTTAAAAAATATTAGGGTATTATTCGTAGGAAATTTTATAGTGAAATTTTAAGGATAGTTTTCATCTAAAAAACACACATTGCTGTTAAGGACATGATCCTATGATACCGTCATTATTCTTTATCTAGATAGCGATGAAGATGAAATATTTATCTTTCATATTTTTGAATCAAGATGAATAATTATTTACTTATAATTAATTTTGATAATTAATTTCATTGATCCTTAAAAATATGAGGATTTCAAAGGAAGTGAAAGTAGATGATGGGGCCTAGCTATAGATATTCACTTGATGCATTAACATGTATCATGAGACAAAAAACATACATGAAATATTATATGGTAATTTGGATTACACCTACCCACTAATTTAGAATGATGACTTTGGTTGAGAGGTCATGATGGTATGGTTCATAATATATTGGTAGATAGACAATGATAATAAATATTTATAGTTATGTATTTTTTTATTATGAATTGTATTTTCATTATGCATGTGTTTTATATGAGGATATTATGCATGGATTCTCTTTTAACTCATGTTTTTTATTGAATGACATGTGTTTCTTATTATCCATTAGGCCATTTTGATTATTTCTTATTTTATCTTAATAGCATACACTATACCTAACCCTTTCCTAGAATATGATCTAACCTTTTATTTTTATTCCTTTATATATTATATGAATAAGAATATTATGCATGATATTAATGATGTAAGAATTTTTATTATGTTATGTTTTATATTTCAAATATAATTTTGGAATTATGTATGTATCTTGTTTTTTGTGACTTCTGAACCAATGAATCTTGATCAATGATATCCCTTTTAACTTATACCAAGGTAATAAGTAAACATTAACTATGAGTTACTAGATTATAGTTATTATAATACAAAAAATAATCACTTACTGGGCAGATCATATATATAAGAAGAATAAGAAAATAAAATAAAGATTCACTTCCACTATTCCCAAGCTTGAACATCCTATTCTCTAGAAACTATCCAAGATATGTCCCTTAATTATGAAAAACAAGGTTCCTACCATACCTCAATGAGAAATCAATGATCTTTTCTTAGTTATCCAATGTTATGGTCATCTGAGAAGGGTGTAAGTGCAACTAAGTTAGGAACCATCAATATAACTCAAGAATATAAAATAAATAAGTGTGTTCACATGTGATATGCTCATTGGAATTAATAAATACTATTTAAACACATAAATAAATAACAACTATTTTCCCTTGTGTTCTAAGGATACCCAACGATTGAATATTACTTTTTTGACTAGTGCCTATGTTTATCTGTGAAATATATTTCATCATGTGTAAGGTCAATCCCTTGAGGCAATCCTAGGATATCTAATAGTATCAGGCCAAAATAAGATACCTAGATGTAATATTAGGATATGAAAAATCATAAGACATAAAGATGATCAATCTGAGGTGATCCGAGGTGATTAATTATCATCAGACATAATTATGATCGTTCTGAGGTAATATTATGTGATCAAAAGTCAGCAGTCATAAAGATGATCCTTATGAGGAAATCTAAGGTCATTAATATTCATCATTTTTAATGATGATCCCTTTTTAGAAATTCAAGGTGATAAATAGACATTTGGAATAATTCGGATCCCTATGAGCTAGTCCTAGGTAATCCATAGACATTTGGCAAAAAGTTGATCCCTAAAATGTGATCCTAAGAAATCCAATATACCTCAAAGGATGAATCCCATGTGACATCCTAATTATTAATTAATTATAACATAAGGGAAGAGAATTTATCCCATTATATCTCACATAATTTCTCTATCCACATTAGGCTCTAGTTATTGACATCTAGGTTCTAAGGTGACACTTGATGTTGAAAACATGTACTCTAATACACTAATAATAACTTGGGTCATCATATATTTAGGATACCCACTAAGGACCCCTATAATACATTATAACATTGGAACCCATCAAGGATTCCATAATATTTTTCTCATCTCTTAGGCCTAGTCCATCACTTGAATTGAATAATTCCCCTCAATGTCAATATGATCATAGAAAGACCACATTGGACTCATAAGATAATATCACTAACACTGTATTAGGAAAATAATATAATTTGCATCTCATAAACCAAATTACCTTATGTTGGTCTACTCATCCAACTTGTAACCAACCCACCCATGTGATCACTTTATAGTGTGTCAAGAACACTCTCCCCACTCTATAATCAACTATCCCAATTAATATATGATATCTCTTTATTTTATCATGAATTACATGGGATAATAATTCTAGTTCAACACTCTTACCATATCAAGGAAACTATGAAATATATCAAAAGTTCCACTACATACACTTATTTATTAAATAAAACTCTTTAGGGTCTGTATATCCCATAACACACTTTTATAATTTAGGCATCAACCGTTAGAGATCGAGACACTAAGCCAATGATCGAGGGTCTTTATCAGCTCTCAAAAATTAAATCTAGCAATAAATATTCCATTTTAATTAAAAAGACGTTTTTAATTTGAAAAGTTCAATAACCAATAACAGAGAGACCATATATCACATGAATACATAATTAAGATCCATTTACCATAGATAAATAGAAAAGGGGACATCTAACTCATTCAAATCCAATTACTTTAATCAAAACATGAAATCTATTTATAAAGATCATCCAAGCCTCACACCATCTTATGAGCACCTATATAAGGGCATAAAATCTAATAATTTGTTATATATAGTTTATAATTAATTATTCAAGTTCTTTATAACAATTTTAATTAATTGAAAATTTCATTCAATTGTGAATAATGCATAATAATTTATTAGGTCAACTATTGAGTCTTAATACTTGTAAAAAGTGGTGTACATCGCCACCGACATCCATCTGAACTTTTAATACATAAAATACCTAATTTATTTCTTCAATAAATCTATTCATTCAATAGAAAATTCCAAAAAACCTAAATAATATAATTTTAGCAATGTTACTAGATAAAACTAAACGAAACATAGTGTGATCAAACTCCTAATAAATATTTTATCCAAGATGAGAAAAATAATTTGATTTTGAGAAAATTACACCATGTTAGGGTGAAATATCATTTAATCCCTAACTAGGTCACAATAATTAAATAGTAAGTATAAGAGAAATAAACTGGGAAAGAAATTAAGTAAGGTGTTAAATTTACCTCAATTAATTATTTGAAAAAATGTAAATTGATTCCACTAAAAAATGAAGGTGATTTCCCTCTTGGAATATGAGGAGCCACCAATCATGTGATTCCACTATATACTGGATTAAAGACATTCAAAAAAAACATAAAAATCATTTTACCTTTTTTTAAAAATATGTTTCACCATGTAAGGGGACTCTTTAAAAGTTGACTAATGTAAGGGTCCATGTACCGGGATTCAACTGAGGGTTTAACCATCCGAAGGGATCAAATACATATGGGGGATAAGCCATGTAAGGGGAATCCACATAACGAGATATCCACATATACTTTACCCCTACTTAAATTGGTCTCTACTGTATATAGATTTCTTGAATACGGTCACACCCTACATAATAATGGGATTCCCCATGTATAAGAATTTCCTCATATGTGGTCAGTCTCCATGTAAGGGGTAACCCACATAAGGGTATTCTTCCTCTTATATAGAAAAATACTCTCCCATAATTTATAAAATACCAACTACATTGGGATACCATGTTATGTTATTCATATCAATGGTACATTGACCATTTTTTGGTATAGTCTCCCACATATGGGGATTCCATTTTTCATAATTTTTTCCCTAAACTCATGCTAAAATACTACCACTAAGTACATGAATCATCACTTAATCCCTAAACTATATCCAAGAACATTATTGGGGTTTACCCAAACTCTTCAATTCTTGATTAAAATTCTTCTTCTTAAAAAAAACACATCTTTAAGACTAAAAATTCAAAAAGATGTTGAAATTCATAACCTATAATGGAGTGGGTATTTATAATGGATAACATATTTTATATATTTTTATAATTTTATATATTTATATTTAGTATAGAATAATATTGGGGGAGAGATATAGCTAATAGTGAGTTGTTATTGTAGTGACTAGGGATGGGTGTTTGACCTAGTTTGTGTTTATTGTATTTTTTCAATGAGGATGAATTAAATACACATTATTTTAATATGTATTGAAGAAAAATGCATTTAAGTAGTTTATAGTATACAAGAATGTTGATTTAAAGGATATTATATTCCCAATATTGATTTATTTATGTGTTTGGTTGTAAGCAATGAATGAAGATTTTAAAAGAATATCTTGGTTCGTGGAATAGAGTTGTAGTCATTATTTATATGGGAAACAATCTTGACCATTTTATATCATTAAAGACCCATTAAATAGGAAAATTATCATGAAGTGCTTTATTTATTCCCATCAATGCATTGAGATTATATTATTTTATGATGATTGGATAATCTAGTTGAAGATTATGTGGATGTTCTTCATTGGGGTATGACAATATTCTGCATACATATACAAAAAATGTATTATGCTTGGATGTTGAATTCCCTAAAATTGAAAAGATCAAAAGCTGATAAGATTTTCATGAACAATATAGATTTATGGAAAATTTATCTCTATGAATAATATGTTTGAATCTTTTTCTTCCTAATATTATATCTAGAGAATTTCATCATGAATATATAACGGATTTGAGGAAGTCGTGTTCCATATATTTTGATGATAACTGAATACAATATCTTCATGAGGAAGTTAACTGAGATTTTA
Source organism: Viscum album (assembly GCA_963277665.1). Lineage (NCBI taxonomy): Eukaryota > Viridiplantae > Streptophyta > Magnoliopsida > Santalales > Viscaceae > Viscum > Viscum album. The sequence goes on from OY728157.1 coordinate 1,024,913,905, forward strand.
TATACTTATGACTAAAAATAACAAAAACTTGGGATGACTTGGATGATGTTTAAAGAAGAATTGTTGTTTCTTAGGGATTTATAATTATATTTACATACTATAAAGAGTATTAATGTGCTGCATAATCATTATAATTATTATGGTGATATTAAATATGATTAGAAGTTATCCTAATGTGTTTTAGATTTGTAGTGGATGTTTAGTTTTTTGGACGTTATTATCCAAAACGTACATGTTGAGGATGAAAAAGTTGGATTTTAAAAGTTAGATCATTGGTAAATGAAATGTGAATGTTTGAAATGTTTCTAATATACAATTACTAAGATATTGAAAATTTATGTCTGGAAGTAGAAATCCATCAAAGTACCTAAGCCCTCCATGAGTAATAAGGTCATACAACTTGATTAATTGAAGTATTCATAGGTTTTATTAAAGGTAACCCAGTTAGAACATAATAAATATACATAAAGTTGAGATACTAACTCAATAACTAAAGGCGATAAGAATCATATAGAAGGTTCATTTCCTTTATTCATAAAGGTACATAGGGAATAAAATGGAAAATTCTTGAGATATTGTGATGTGAAAAATCCAATTGAATAATAGGTAAGAATTTTTTCTCTCAAATAAGTGATAATTTTTTAAATTAAAAAAAATATATTTTATGTAAGAGAAAAAAATTATTTGTAGGAGTCAATAGTTTGAGGAAATGTGTCAAAGGAATGAAATATAATGGGTATGTAAGAATAATAACATGTTATGTCTAATTATTCCTCATTATAAATATTAAATTTTAAGAGACTTACACTGAAATATAAGGAAATTAAATCCCACACTGTGATATTTAAGAGTAATATTTATTTTGTAAGATTTATTAGTTTGAAAAAAATGTGAGGAGGTCACGATATTTTGTAATATTATTCCAAAATTTAAACTCTGACAATGCTATTATAAACATAATATATCAAATATCACTGGAAGATTATTAAGAAATGATTCAATTTTAAGAATGGAGAGTATGATCCTCACACCATGGAGAATAATATCACCCCATGATGATGTCAGAGTATGAGATACTACTCAAATACAATTTTGAGAAGTGAGATATAAACATGTCATGGAGAAGAAGAGAATTCCATGTTTTAATATGTTGTTGATTTGACATGCTTTATTTGAAGATAGAAACACTATGGTATGATATGCCACATTATGATGATGTCCCTATAAAAAACATGGAAATTACAATTCTCATGGATCCTATGGAAATTGTAGAGATATTTTATGAGTCTGGTTTAAAGGGGTTTTAAGGAAACAAATGTGGGAACCATGGTTATTATTTTCTGTAAAAGAAGAAAAGTTTTTCTTTGTTGTCAATCCTCTAAGGTATGATGGAGGATATTTCAATCGAAAAGTGGTTTTTCTTGAAGGCCTTGTGAAAATAAGCTAAAGGTAAGAGTTTCATGAAGATATGATTCATGAATTAGATTTTGCAGAGACTGGAAGATTTGAGGAGGTGTGATCCAAGATTGTGAATGTTTAATCTTTGAGCATGACAAAAGGTATTTTTTAGAATAAATATATTATTTTTATGTAAATGGAAAGAATTTTTTGATGAATTCCATGAAATTTTTAAAGAAATGAAGCATCAGAATTTGAGATAGTGTTTCTCTACGGTTGTGACAAGCTCTGTGAACTGGAAATTTTAGAGGAGCTTCGCGAGATGGAGGAAACATTTTAAAGACATTTTGACCGATCCACATTTCTCACTTGAAGAAGTATAGCTCTGTGATCGACCGTGCCTATAAATAAGGGGCCACCCCTCTACATTCAGGATGACTTTTGAGAGATAAAATCCATGTTCGTTGTGACATCGCGAAGCAAGGGGTGCTCCGTGAAGCAGGTTATCATAAGGGAGCTTGTGATTCGCGAAGAGAGTTACGAAGTCATGAATATGTTTTTTTATCTTAAATTATTTAAGGTTCGCTAATATAGGGGGTTCCGCGTTGGCTCAATGAGCTTCCTGAAGGGTTGTGCACCGCGAGGCAGTGAGCTTCATGGGGTTGGTTGCTCTGTGAGGCAATGAGCTTCACAAAGGGTTGTACACCACAAGGTAGTGAGATTCGTGAGGTTGGATGCTCAATGATGTAGTGATATTCACGAAGGGTCATGTACCGTGAGGTAGTGAGCTTCATGAAGGGTTGACCATTTCAAAGGGGCATTGCTAATGGTTGTTTTTTATTATCATTTTAGAGTGGTCAAGGATTTCAGTGAGCATTTACTCAGGTCCTTGATGCAAGGAGTACCTCATGTTGGATAGAGATAGAGACTCTAATTCATATCTATTGAAGTGACCTTCAAGTAGATAAAATGAGTTAGATTTCTCTCTCATCAGTGAGCTAGAGGGTGTTTACAGAAGTGTTCTGAGGGGAGTGGTGATTCATCCCTAATATTTTGTGAAGGTATTGTGTCTAGCACATAGTGACTATGACCGATCTCTTGTACTCCACAACTAGTGAAGATTAGTGGATTTAGGTATTACTGACACACTATTGGTGTATTCTCCTTGGACTTATCCCTTTGTAGTGATCCAAATAAAAGTGATATGTCATATACATGCTTTATTTTATCTAATAGAGTATACAAGTTCCTACCAACGTCGAACCAAGATCCACAACATTAAAAAGAAAAGGTTGACTCTTGGATTCACTCCTCCCCTCTTAGGGTGTTCTGGGGGTCCTTCATGTGGTATCAAAGGGAGGTTTCTAGTGTTTGACCTATCTTACCATCATGGAGATTTCATCCAATGTTAGGGGATTCCCCCACTTTGATGGAAATAACTTTAGGATCTAGAAGAATAGAATGTGATCTCATCTAAGATATGTTAGAATGGAAGTTCTCTTTGCTACTATGCAAGTAATACAAGTTACTAATCCAATAAGGCATTCTTTGATCGATGCAGACAAGATAATTCTTGATGCAGATGCTAAAGTATAGAATCCTCTCATTGTAGCCCTTTCTGATCTGATCAATCTAAAGGTGATGAGTTTCATCTCAGCAAAGTCCATGTGGGATAAACATGAAAATATTTATAAAGGAGATAGCAATGCAAATGATGAAAAAATACAAGTCTTGCACAATATGTTTGACTATATAAAGATAAATATAGATGAGATTGCAGACTCCTTCTTCAATCAAATTATAGAAGTGGTTGGAGAAATTAATGGTTTAGGCGATGAAATCAAAGACGTAGACATTATGAAGAAAATAATTCAAAATCTTCCTCCCCATTACAATTCAAAGGTTTCATATCTTGAGGAAGGAGATCTTTCCAAACAATCTCTGGATGATCTACTGGGTAGCCTGGTGTCATATGAAATGAGGGTAAATGTAGAATATTCTACAACTTCTGGGAGTAAGGAAATGGCAATAAAATCCATAGAAAAAAATAATGATTTCAAAATATAGTAGTGGTGAAGACTATGAGGAAAAAGAAATTCATTATCTCATTTCCAAGAAGTTCCAGAATGTAAAAGGGCTGTTTAAAGTAAAATTACCTCAGGTTTGCTTTTGTTGTGGAAAAGTTGGTCCCATTGCCTCTCAGTGGTCAAGAAAGAACGACAATGATGAAAGTGAATATCAAAACATTGAAAATCCACGTAAAAGGTTTTTCAAAAGGGGCGATTTTAAATCTTGAATGAAAGTACAGAATACGAGATTTTTCTATTAAGAGGGAGATGATGATAAATAATTATGTGAAAAAGAAGAATTAAAATTTAAAACTGGAGACCATGCATCCATGATTTCTACAATTTAATAGTCAGAACCAATAGTAGATAAAGCTAGAGATAATCAGTTTAATACTAATGTTGATCCCAAGTTACAACTTAATGAAGCTTTTGGTAAACTTGAAAATATGATTAAGAGATGAAATAAGTGGAATGAAATTCTGGAAGAATCATTAGAATATGTTGATCATCTTGAATCTGAAATTGAAAGGCTAGAAGAATTGGTGAAATTTCAATCATCGATTCTTGAAAGGACAGATGATGTAGTGTAACTAAAACAATAATCAAATAATATTAAAAGATCATTAATGATATTACCACAATACTAGAAGAGAAATCCATGAATGTTTAGGGACTCGAAGGTGAAGTTGTTACTCATAGTAATAGGCTCAAAAGTGAATCAAGTTCAATAGAAGCTAAGAATAAAATATAATTTGACAGGTTCTTAGATTCTGAGATGCTTTAGAGTGATAAATGAGGGTTTGATGGATTTGAAAATATTTTTAATGATAAAAAACCCGCACACATGGGAAACAATGGAATCAGTTGTGTTAATGAAATAGAGAAGACATATCTTCTCATGAAGTGTCAGTTTTGTGGATATCTGAGTCATTATATGTTATACTACGAAGAGGAAAGGAGTTATTTGAATAGTGGTGATCTAGGAGTTCAATAGAGGAGAAAAACAAATATCCATCCTCTTATTGAAGAATATATTTTTATGGATGATTTTTTTTGTTCTAACTTTAGTAATAAGGCCATCGATTTCAGGTATAATAGGAATATGGACACCTCATACTGGAGCCCAATACATGTCAATGCTCATCAACAAGACAATGTTTCTCTCTTAAATAGGTTTTCTTATATGGAAGAAGACTTTGATAATGAAGAACCGATGAACAAAAAAGATAGAATTGAAAGGCCCTCAATGTCCTTAATTCAATGTAATGTCTCATAGAAGGAAATGAATAAATTTGAGAAATTCAATCTTTCATAGGTAGCCCTCAAAGCTAAAAAATTAGTAGCACCTATATTTTGGATTGCATTGGTTCATCCTATTTGGCAGGTAATGCAAGCTTTTTTTCAAATTTCAATTAGAATGTTCATGGAACAATACGGTTTGGTAATGATGGAGCTTTGAAAATCCAAGGTATTGGAAGTAATGATCTTGCTAATGGAGATCAAGAAAACTAAATTCCTTTATGTGGATGGCCTACATCATAATATCCTCAACGGGAGTCAACTCTGTGACTCAGGAATTATAGTTACTTTTAATGAGAAAGGTTGCACTATTATTGGAATGATAGGAAATCCACTCATGGAAGGATGTCGAACAGAAGGCAACATGTATCAGCTTGATAGTAATGAAAATTTTTTCTACATAACTGTTGAAAAAGAAAATAACATGTGGCATCAGAGACTAGGGGACATCAATCAGAAAGACATGGAGAAGATATCAAAACTTAATACGTTCATATATATTCCCATATGGAAGCATGAATGATAAAAATCTTATGATGCTTGTATTCAGGGGAAGCTGGTTTTCAGTTCAAGTTAGTCTATAGTTCATATCATCCATAGAGGAAAAGGGAATCCCATCCTATTGATCTCATTCATATAAACCTATGTGGGCCAAAAAAAGTTGTTTTAACTCATGGAGAACGGTATTTATTCCTTTTCATAGATGATTATAGTATAATGGAATGTTTGATGGTTATACACAAGAAATGACAAGTGATTGAAAACATGAAAACATAAATTTGAATCACTAAGAATAATATTGGATGAACAATCAATATTCTACAATTTGAATCTCGAGGGGAATACACATCCATTGAATTTGGAAAATACCTAGAGAATCATGGGATACAACATGAGGTAGATGTTGTGAGAAATCCATAGAAAAATGGAGTTGTTGATCACATGAATCAACAGGTGAACAACATGGAACGAAATATGATGATTGAGAGTCGTATTCCATAACATTACCAGAAAGAGGAAATTCAATCTATAGTGTATATTCAAAATTGAACATGGATTTATATGGATGAAAGAAAGACACCATATGAATTATGGCATGGAAGGAATCCCTCTTTGAAGTACTTTCATGTTTTTGGAAGAAAATTCTTCATCAGAAACAAATAAGAAAACCAAGGTAAGTATGGTGACAATGTTGATGAAGGAATTTTCATTGAATACTCAATGAATAAAAAATACTACAAGTGTTTCAAAAAGTGATTAGGAAGGACTGTTGAAAGAATGGATGTTAATATCATTGATGATAAAAACAAAAATTCATCAGGTATTTCAAAAGATGATGGGATACAAAATGTGGAAAACAGTGAACATGGAGTAAATGAAAATACATAAATAGAGAAAGGTATACAAAATACTCAGAATTCACATCATGATGTTGACTCAAAAGAAGAATCTAATGAGGAAACAATGGTTTGAGAGAATTTGACAGAACCTCACAAAAGAAGTTGAAGAGATAAGATTGATCTATCTAACTTAATTGGGGATAGGAGTGCACCCACACAAACAAGGATAATGAAGAATAATGAACAATCTTCATTCTATTATATTGTAGAACCATCCTCATTTGAATAATATTCTAAGGATGAATCATGGGTGAAATCCATGAATGAAGAGTTGGATTGTATTGAACAGAATCATACATGGGATCTAGTCAAGAGACCCGAAGGTCACAATTTGATTGGTACAAAGTGGGTATTCAAGAACAAGTTTTATGAGCATGGAAGTGTTATCAGAAACACGTCATGACTGGTATGTAAAGGATACTCCCATATTAAAGGTGTTGATGTTGAAGAAACCTTTTCTCCAGTGGATAGACTAGACTCAATCAGGTTTTTTCTTACCATGGAAATCCAAATATAATATAAAGTTTATCAAATGGATGTGAAGACAACATTATTGAATGGTGTTCTTGAAGAAGTATACAATGAACAACAAGTGGGTTTTCTTCTTGGTACTTATGATACACAAGTTTTCAAACTAAATAAATCACTCTATAGATTGAAACATACACCACGAGCATGGTACTTTCAGTTGGATACTTATTTAAGAAATCATGAATTCAAAAGAGGATGAGTGGATCACAACCTCTATGTGAAGAATTATCAACAAGATCAGTTAATGGTATTGGAATATGTGAATGATATTATTTTCAGTCGATATATACAGGGATCAGTGGAAGAATTCTCCAATCACAATAATTTAGAATTTGAAATGTCTATGATTGGTGAACTCACACATTACCTAGGGCTACCAGTGATTCAAAAGAATAATTATACATTCATTTCTCAGGAAAGGTATGAAAGGGAGCTGCTAAAGAAATTTAATATGCATTACTCCAAACCAATGTTTACTACAATTAGAATTGGAACAAAACTTGTAAAGCATGATGATAGGACATCTGTAGATCCCACAATGTATGGAAGGATCATTGGGAGCTTACTGTACCTAACAGCGACACGGCCAGAAATTCTCATTGCAACATTCATAGCGGCTTGCTTTTTTGAATAATCTGAAAAAATAACATATGGAAGTAGTGAATAGAATCATCAGGTATATTCAAGGAACTCACTATTAAGGCTTATACATTGTTGTAGGTAAAGATAGTGAATTATTAACATTTTATAATGCTAACTGGGCTAGAGATGTAGTGGATAAAAATTACACCAGTAGTGAAGCATTCTATATTGAGAAGTAATGTGTTGGATGGTTGAGTATGAAATAAGAGAGTACTTCTTTGAGTACTACTGAAGCTGATTATATCTCTCCTACAAAATCATGCACTCAGTTAATTTGTATGAAGAAGCAATAGACTGACATAGGTGATGAGGTGAAACAACCAATGGAGATTTACTATGATAACAAGAGGGAAATTTATCTTACAAAGAATCCGGTTCAAAATTCTCGTACAAAACATATTCAAATCAGATATCACTTCATCAAAGAAAAATTCGAACAAGGCATCATTAAAATGGATCATGTAGGAACTGAAAAAAGTGGCTGATATCTTGACCAAGCCACTATCAGTGGTTTTGTTTGAGTAACATTGGTTGAACCTTGGTGTTCAGCCACCTCCCAGGGCTTATGGAGGATACATAATTCCCCTCTCTACAAATTGTTTTAACTATGTTAATCTTTTTGGTGTAGTGTTGCAGGTTTATGGGGGAGATACGATCCAGGGAGAGTTTGTTCTGAGATCTACAACATTTAAATCCCGGTCTTTGGGTTTATTTCTAATCGGGGAGAAATGACTAAATTTCATCAATGTGGAAATATAGAGAATCTATTTTCAAAATAAATTTCATTTGAGCACAAGAGAAAAAATTTCATGTCTTCCCTCCTGTTTTCTACAATGAGCACTTCCCACGTAGACTTAGAGTGATGGATGAGTTGTTTCTTAAAGGTTTTATTATTGATCGTAGTCATCTCATCGATGAAATTTATCTAGAGATTTCCAACAAACCCAAAGGGGGATATTGTTGGAAGCAAGGTTATTATTTGCTGTAAAAGGATCCTGGTTTGTGTTTTTTGTCAACCCTATAATGGATGATCAAGTATATTGCAAGGAAAGGAATCATACAGATCAATTAGTAAAAAAATTTGAAGGTGATGTTGTTTCCTAGTGCTTTCCAAATTTTTGGGGTCTAAAATTTGGAGAATGGAAGACATTTCGAAAAATGGCTCTTCTTGATGGCCTTATGAAAATAAGAAAAATGCAGGATTTTCATGAAGATAGGCTTCATGAAGTGGATTTTTCCGAGACTGATGATTTGAGGCGGTGTGCTCTGCGATTATGATTGTTTGAGCTTTGAGCTTCATGAAAGTTATTCTTTTAGAATCAACATTTTATTTTTATAGAAATTCTGTGGATTTCGCGGAGACATGCATGATATTTTCAATGAAATGAAGAATCACGATTTGAGATGGTTTTTCTTCAAGGTTACAACAAGCTCTGTGAACTGGAAATTTCAGTGAAGCTTTGTGAGATTCGGGAAGGGCCGCGAAGACATTTTCAGAGATCCAAATTTTTCACCTGAAAATGTGGAGATCAGAAATCGATTGTGCCTATAAATAAGAGGACACCCCTCTTCATTCGGGATGAATTTTGAGAGAGAAAATCTTTGTTCATTGTGACTTCACGAAGAAAGGGGTGCTTTGCGAAGGTAGTGAGCTTTGCAAAGGGTTGTGCACCATGAGGCAGTGAGCTTTTCATGGAAGGTTGCTTTATGAGGTATTGAGCTTTGGGAATGGTTGTGTACTGCAAGTCAATGCACTTCATGAAGGGTTGAGCATTGGGAAGGTGAATTACGAAGTATTTTTTTTATTATTAGTGTAGAGTGGTTAGAGGTTTCCGTGAGCATCTACTCAAGTACTTGATCCAAACAATGTCTCATGCTGGATAGAGACAAAACTATAATTCGAATCAATTGAATCGACCTTCATGTCTATAAACTAATATAGAATTATCTCACATCGGTGACCTAGGGGGAGTTTACCGAATTGTTCTGAGGGATGTGGTGAGTCATCCCTGAACTTTTGTAAAGGCAATGTGCCTGGCACAAAGTGATTATGACCAAACTCTAGTACTCCACAACTAGTGAAGATTAGTGGATTTCGGTATGACCGACACACTGTTGGCATATGCTCCTTGGACGTAGCCCTTTGCGGTGAACCAAGTATAAGTGTTGTGTCAACTATCTTCTTTCTTTGGTTTGACAGATAATACAGCTTCCTCCCAACATTAAAACAAGATCGAAAACTTTAAAAAGAAAACATTGACACCCTGATTCACCCCTCCCCTCTCAGGGTATTTTAGGATCCATAAAAAAATATCAAGGAAATTTTCATTATTGAGAAATAAGGATATTATATTAAATATATGTAAACCAGATCTAGATGAATATTTAAGGATTTAACCATAATAGAAGAAGGAGGATCTGATAACATAAAAGTAGATAGAATTGATACTATATTATCTTTAAGATCATTGTATATCAAAGAAGATACCCATTTCTAGGTTTGTGAGGTCATTTAAGTAAATGATAGAGAAATATAATACTAATGGGAAATATTTTATAACTATTCATTTAATAATAAAAATAAGATAAAAACACAAACATTATAACTAGTATTTATCATTCAGTCTAATAAATAATATTGAAGAATCCAATATATGATATTCTTATATCATAAATCTAGAGACCTATGATACCTCTATATATTAATCTTAGAGAAAAACCATTGATTACTATGAAAGGAAACATTGCATTGTGTTGCACGTTTATCGAGGAAATGAAATATATTCATTCTAGGAGAGTCTAAATAATTTAATAACAATTTCTATAAACAATATTCAATCCAAGTTATGTATTCAAAGTGAAAGTCCTTATTGTTTCTAGATCATGATAATGGAAAACCAATTATTTCATTGTACCTATTTGGTGCTACAAATGTTGGCCTAAGATATACACTTACCTGATATTTCTCTATATAATAGAATGAGAGATGTGTTCTCATGGGATAATAACCACTCTAAATTGGGGATATAGTCATTCATCTTGGATGCAAACCATATTAACAAATCCTACATGGCTTGTTCTTTTTGTTTCCTATATATACTAAATTAATTCTAATTGAATGTGAGAAAATACTGAAGGATCCATCCATATAATATATTTCAATTTAAAGAGAGAAATTGTTTGGATTATTAAAGAGTTATCAACAATGATTTAACAACCCTTATAGAGTTTTCCATATCAAATGTTACCCTAACAATGAGATCATAAGCCGGTTTCATTGATTATTCAATAAATATTTAGTATTATTCCTTCACATTGATAAAATATTTTATAGAGAGGAACCAACTATGTATACATGTATTCTCTTCCCCACATAAATATATTATTTTTAAAAATTTATGGTAAAGTTTTATTAATCAACTTAGACCTTAATCATTCATGATGTCATGAATGGTGAACATTGGATGAGACTTTTATTCCTTATTTGGAGTTGTTTCGTTTTTTTTCTTGGAACCATATTTTTTTATTTTAATGGAATTATATGATATTTTATATTGTTTTTAGGTTTTTGTTTTTATTTTATCTATGGTGTTTCATGTTAGTTCATGGTTTATTTTATTTTTTGGGATTAAAGTGGTTAATTCATCATATACTATATGTTATATACCTTCAAAATTAGACAATAACTCATGGATTTTTGTTGGTGGTATTTGTGGAGAACACTCCACTTTATTATAGAACTCTAAGTTCTATTAGTAAAGCTTGGTTGTAAAACAATTCTATTAGAGCTAGTGTTTCTCATTGGAGGGAGTTTTGTTTTTTCACTGCCGAGGATTAGAGTTATTTGTAGGGTAATAATATAATGTGAGATTAACATGGAATGTAGTATATGGAAGAAAACATAGAAATACAAGGGAGCTTTCTATCTGATATAAGGAATCTAATGTTCCATTGAACATGCTTATGAAAGATTTTATTAGTTGTGGGGTAGAGACCTGGGTGTGAAACATGTACCACCTTTGACAATTTATGTATTTAAATTGGGATAATTTCTTGGGAAATTGAAATGAATCTATGACAAAAAATTTATTTTATTTCATATCTTTGGATTATGAGATTTATTTTTCATTTGTACACTTAGTTGATGGGTGGATATATTATATAGTTTATGTTTTTAAGGTTCAATAAGCTAATCAGGATGTTCATGAGTGTATTTACAAGGAGGAAAAAAATTCATAAAGCAATTCTATTTCCAATATCCAAATGTAAAATTTTCTATGGTTTGAATGATTAGTTTGGAACTATTAGAATGATTAATATAGAGAGGATTAATAGATTGTGTTTTGGATGATTCATGCCCAGGAAGATCAGTCGATTCCCGACAAAATTAGTTTTTTACAAGGTGTAACTCAAAAATGATAGATCCTTTATCTTATTTATAAATATAGTTATAAATTCATTTGGCGTAGTCTTAGTATTCAGTTTTGAACCGAGTTCTTTTCTTCAATGTTGAAGGTGATGGAGTAAAATGTTGTCCTCACCATTCAATAATGAGTTTAAGTGTTTTAGAGTTTTGTATGAATATAATAAACCACCTACATTGTTATTTAGACCAACAACATGAAGAATGTGTGGGGGAATGGAATTTTATTTCGTTTTGTATCCAAATATTCATTTATTGGTGATCACCATTAGCTTATAATCTTATTCCATGTTTCTCATGAAAGGTTATATTTTTCAGAAAATGATAGCACAAATAAATAATTAGCAAGACAGAAGAAATTAAAACTTTTTACTGAGTGTAGCTATATATAAGGATTTATGTTTATCTTAGAAGTCAAGATTTTAATCTGTGAAGAGTCTCCCTAAACCCACCTACTCTCATTTTTCTAGATTTGGTAATTCTCATAATATTTCTAGGATCTCAAGTGTTGTGTTCTATATTTATAGAGGATGAAAATAATGATGGTATTTGTGTCTAAATTTATTAATGATTTGTATAAACCAACTATATTGCATTGGATAGACTCTTATAATATCCTTTTCCACCCTAAAAATAAATTTCCTCCTTTCTATTATTAGTATTCCTGTCCTTTTATTTCAGATCACCAATTCATGGTGTGGTAGTGAGAGGACAACAAAGGGATATTCTCTATCCCTAGGGACCTTGAGATGGAAATGGATGATGAAGTGGATGATATTTGAAGTGATTTGGTTAATTAAAAGGATGAACATACATATTGTGAAATTTTTATGATGACTAGAAATATGAATATCATTCATAGTACCATATTCTGATATTCTACATTAGACTAAACCTTGAACAATGTAATGTATCCACAATCCATTACTACCCATGAAATAGTCATGGAATTGGGACTTAAGATAGATAGTTTTCTGATAACCTTGATGTTTTTTTACTATTATGTTTGATTACTTATGGTGGTAATATTCGTACTTGATAAGTAACTCATATAATAGTTTATTTCTGTATTATTGTATTTATCATGGTTTTCTTTAAGAATCATATGAATGAGAATAAATTTATAGGGATATAAGGAAAAGTGTCAATATATCAATACATGGAATAATTTTTGTATTCAAGATGTTAGTGAAGGAGTAATAAGATAATTTGGTTTTGTTATAAATTTCAACCTAATAAAAAAACATATCATAATAGGTTGTTCTTCATTGTGATTTGTTTTAGGGGTTTTCTTAAGTGTTATATTTAAAGAAATATATTACTTTAATCCATTAGGTATTCTTAATTATCCCATTCCTTATATCATTATGATGTCTTTTAGTCTTTGTGTGAAGAGTCATGGGGATGGATTTTGGTATAGTGACTGGACATCGTAGGAATATTATTCAGCCTCAATTTTTCTATGATTTTCATGGTGTTTTTGAAATGTACCATTACAATATAGGTTATGTCCTGATGTATTTTTTGTGAGTGTAAAATTAAAAATGGATGTTAATATCATTTTATAGAGATTGACTGGATTTTTCCATGAATATTTTATTAACCATTTGAACAAGTGAATTAAGATAAAATGGATTGTATTTTTCTATAATAAACTTTGATTCATTGGGTTTCAAAGGTGGGTGTATGAGAGGTTTTTGGGGGAGATAAGGGTTTACTCTTTTTTTTAATTTCCAATTGAACTTGAATCATAATATGTGCCATTACACCATGTATTTTGACACCCAATTTATACTTAAAATCTCATTTTGATTATATATTTATAAATTATTTGTTATTCTATTGAGGACATCTACAATTTTTTGAACATTTCAAAATTACGTTAAGTTTACCTTCAATAATACTTGAATTTACTTCCTCTAAGATGCTATATTATACTGAATATAGAAAATCATTATCAACTCTCCCTTTTTATATGTATATTTTCCCCACTTTGGTTTTTTATAACATAATATAGTAGAGAATTAATACGAGGATTATTTATTCTAAATAATTTTGAGCATATTTATAAGAACACATAAATTTAAAAAATTGAGTTTCATCTACTTCTGATTAGGTGATTTGAGAATCAATTGAGGTCGGTTATTTAGAAACTCATTCATTTATTTATTTTGATTGTGGAATTAACATGCATTGGTTTTCATGGGTGTGCAGATAGAGTTAATTGATTCATATAAATTGAATAAAACTATGTGGCCATGTATTTACTAAAGTGTACATTATATTTTTGATACCTTTGAAATTATTTCTACCGTATATAGAGTTAAAATATTTGTAAAATTGTCTTGATCATGTGATAGTGAGGTATTTATTAATTGGATATATAGTGAGGTTGATGCATTTAGATTTAGAAGTTTAATTGTTCCCTGGAGATGGATATGGAATAAGTGATTGCTTAAAGTAAGGAAGATGAAAAGGAAGGGATTATGATATATTAAAATTTAATAATTTCTAGCATTTAATTGACTTATTTGGTAAATGGATTATGTGGAAATATAAAATGAGAAATATAATATATTTTCAATGATTATAAAGTGGAAGAGTGATGTATTAAATTGATTAATTAAATTGGTAAATTGATATGTTGACTTGTTTTATAGTTATATGTGGAAAACAATAGGGTAGTAGGGAATATATCATTGATCTAATGGTTGTAAGTGTGATTTGATAGGATTTTGGCCATAATATGGGATTGTATACTATTTTATTTATTTTTCTTATTATTTTCTTACATAATAACACCTAATTTAGATAACATAACAAACACCTGTATGAGATTTTGGTAATTGTTATACCCTTAACTAACATGATATAGTGAGATCATATTGTTGAATTATCCCCATCTTCTACCCTTCCTTTCATCTATGGATTTTGATATAAAGTAGTTGATATGCGGTCATGGAATGTTGTTTAATAGTACAATGTTGTGTACTGAAATACGAATTCTCATCATTTTTCAATGAAATTCAATTATAAAATCCTCACCATTTACATAATTAAATGGTAATTGTCATTTTTTTGTCTCTTTTGTATTTTTAATTAAATATAAAATAATCCATATTTTTTATATCAATATTATATTTTATTTTATGACTTTAAAACCAAATATTAGCCTTATTTTTTTTATATTTAGGTTGTTAGTTGGCTGAATCCATGTAGTAAAATTGAATGAAAATTGGGAGATATGATGAAAAGATTCCTATATCATATCTTATGGTATGTTGGTATCATAGGCCACAAAATAAAATACAATATATGTAATATGATTCATATTATATTATATCTAAATATCATTTCCTACCAACATATTTTTTATTATAAAAAATACTTGATTAAGAATAAATGAATAAATAAATAGTCTATGCATGAGTAGATCGAACCCCAAATGAGATATGAAATACTAACTCTCATCATAATAAGAATAAAGGGGAAGTTGTATATGAATTGTAATTATAAAATAAAGCCACAAATGAGGTACTTTATTGAACCGTTGGGAATTTAAACACACTAAATAAGTTTTCCACTCATGTAATGCAAAAATTAACCATATTGCATCAGAATAAGCTATATTTGAGTATCTCAAGTAGAAGTGGATGTTATGTATGAGAAATTATAAAGGGATATTCACTAAATGACATCTCTAACATTTCATCTCTAGATTAAAGATTCAATTTTGATATACATATAAGTAACATTTGAGGGTGAGTTGTTATTTAAGAGTATTCTCTAGTGATCCTATGCCTTTGTAACACTATGTGTGTCCTCTGAACATAGAGTTTATTGCAGACCATACTTTTATACATAAAAATTACATTTTATTAGATTAATATTCATTAAATATAATTATAAATGACACTAGAACCATAAAGTTTAATCATATTTCGAAACATGGATACATAAACAATAGTTTTATAAAAAATATACATAATCTCTCACTTAGATATTCATAAATTTCATTCTTCATATAAACATCATACTGAAAACATTTTTTCATATTATGAGTAAAATAAATCATAATAAAGGTTGAGCTCAAATGCTTTTTATGGGTAAAGAAGGGAGATATTAATAACCATTTAAACGTATCATGATTATATGATTACGAGAACATAATATTAACATTTTAAAATCATTCCCCACATATCAAAGATCACAATATTGTGTCATGTAAATAAACATCATTGTTCATAATTCCAGAATCATAAATAGATCAATGAACATGATCCATTAGATCATAAAATTGACATAAGATCATGTCATAAAATAGTTTCACATTTAGGGACTAATCATAATAATATCAATCTTATGTCCATGATACCCACCAATACATTCATAACAGGTCAGTCTTGAGATAACCATATATCTACCTACATTGGGCAAGGGAGAACCTCTTATGTACCATTTTATGGGCTTAGGATAACCTCCCATGTAAACTTTTTTGGGCATGGGATAACCTCCCATGAACTCATTGATCTCATATGAGATTAATATTTATCTAATTCATTAGATGAATATATATTATATGAACACATATCACATAATTGTAAACCCATTCATATTCACACCATGAGATCAGAAAAACATTAATTATAACTTATCACATGGAAACGAAAATGAGTTTCATAAACATTTAATCCCTATAAATCTAAACCATCTAGTGAAAAATGAAAATTATATCATTGAATAAAATCCACATAAAATAAAAATTATCATCAAACGGTTTTATCATAGATGAAAAGTTATTTTAAAATATCATTGAAATATTTCTTAAGGAAAATAAATTTTTTTTTAAATCATATATTTAAAGTAATTTTATTTAATATTAAGGAAAATATATTCTTTTAGAAGAAGCATGGA
The DNA here is from genome assembly GCA_963277665.1 of Viscum album. Classification (NCBI taxonomy): domain Eukaryota; kingdom Viridiplantae; phylum Streptophyta; class Magnoliopsida; order Santalales; family Viscaceae; genus Viscum; species Viscum album. The sequence goes on from OY728157.1 coordinate 1,024,930,581, forward strand.
AACTTGTAAAATTAGATTCAAATCATTTATTGTTCATGATGGTGGTAAATTCTACTATTTCTATGTTTGTTAAAATAAAGAATACATTAATATGTTTATTGAAAAGTCAAGAGAAACTCAATCATAAAATGATAAGAGGATTAATTTTAAATAATATAGTGAAAACTAAAACATGGGTACAAATAATTTAAAAAATTAATAATATAATAGTCAAAACCTTCTTGGAAACGTTTTTAGAAAACATGTGATGAAAGAAAAAAAAATTTCCCAGAGGGAGAAAAACTCGGTTTTAACTAAAAATATTTTTTGGTATCATTAGTATTTAAATTGAGAAAAATTGAAGCAAAATATGTATTCTAAAAAACCATTCTATAATAAAATACATGATATTATTGAGAGATATATTATGAAATTAAATAATCTAAAACATAATCATAAACAATTCTGATAAATAATTATATTTTAATATAAATACCTTTAAACTTTGGTACATTTTCCATAAAAACCTCATAAAAGGGAGAACATGAGTTGTTTTTTAATATCTCCATATCATTAAATAGAATCATAAAAAATTTCAAACATGGGAATTATATATACCCCGTAAAATAAACAAGTGAATATAGCATTGTTCCCATAGAAATAAATGGGAAAAGAAAATTTGTTACCTCGAGATTGAATTTCATAAAAACGATTAAAAATAATATATAAATTTTTTAAATTAGTTATAATTATATACTCGTGTAATTTAAAAACAAATAATACTCTATATTATCCACCTACTGTATTTTGACACAAGATTATTAATAATTCCTTTTTGAAATCATTGTTTCTATGTGTTCGATGTTTCTTTTTAAATGAGAATTTTTGTTAAGTAGTTCTTATAATTATAATTGGATCATGGTTCCATAATAATAATAATTTTAAAAATGATAAATATATAATATATATTAATTATATATATATTTCTATTCATCCATAAAGGGTTGAGATATAAAAATGAAATACATCATTCATAAAGATGGTAGGTCATACGTATACATGAACACCATTTTCACTTTTTAGTGAATAGAATGAACGAAATTTATATAATAACTCACCTTTATAGAATAACTATTAAATCATATATATCATATATATTAATTAAATATATCATTACTACTATCCATGTAATGAATAAATAAAGAACAAATCTAATCACTTCGTAGAGGTGGATGTCCTGGAATACGCCTGATCGATATTATCATTTTACAACATTTTGGAAGGTAAGAATTTAAATATGATAGAATAAATAAATAATAAGAATTATTTTATAAATACCATATATATTTATTATTTCTTTCATTATAATCATCTAAGTAAAATGGTGATGTAAAACAAATTACACTGCCATATGGAGATGAAAAGTCGTATGTATGTACGAGCAATGATTTCTCTTTCTGTATAAAGGACAAGAGATGGAAAATGGTTATCAAATAACGATAATAACATATTAGTATATTTTAAATAATATAGTTATTTTTTTAGTATTTTTTTCAATTTATTTATAGGATTTTTTAATTAGAAATAAACATAAGAGATTCGGGGAAGATGATTATCTCTTCCTCAGTAGACATATTTTAGAACCCTTTTTGAGGACCCTTGGAATGGTATTTGAAGTAGAATAAAACATCAATTTTATTGATGGATAATTTTAGAAGAGAATATTTTATGTTTTGGTCGAGCTAGATTGGCCAAATTGGTGTAAATAAAATAGATAAGGGATTCCATTTACAAGGGAGGGAAAGTAAAATACTTGAAATTATGAAAGATATTATAATGTAATTAAGTAATTATTATAAGAAATGAATCCAATTTCCCATAAATTTGAATATAAATATTATATAGACGAAATATTATAATAAAATAATATAAATATATATATATATATTTTTTTGCGTCATTTAAAACCTTATATTCTAGTTTAACCCCATCATTAACTGATTTTATCCTTTACTACAATAATGAAATTTTCAATCTCAAAAAGTTAAAATTTTACTTATAGGTTAAAAATTATCTTATAGTGTCCATTTGGAAATAAAATTGTATTGATTAATTATTATTAAAGAATGACTTTTTCATTTTGTAATTTTCGTTCCATAAAATATCTTAAATCGCATTATTAAAGAAAATTGAAACTAAAATGCAATATTTTAGAATTTGTTGTGTATATGGTATTTTATTCCATAAAATAAAATAAATGTATGTTTTTGTTTAATTTGTAGACATTACCTCATGCTTTTTGTCTTATTTTTTATATTTTACCCTTAATAGTGTGAGAAATATTTATTGCTTTCTCTTTATAATGTCCAAACATTAAAGGGAAATATTTACCAAATTTTAAAACAATTATTATTAATATGGTATCCATTTTTAAATATTAAATTTCTAGAAATGGTATAAATATATTTTATTATAAATGCATTAAAAAATGGTTTTTGAAAAATGTGTTGAAAGAATAAAAATTAACTTATAGCCAAATCATGAATATTGTTGAATCAAATAGAATCTATTTGACAAATTTTGAATCAAATTGAATAAATTACACTAAAAAAAAGAATATAACGGTAACATTTATTCACTTTATTTAGTTAATGTAAATGAAAGTATTTTGAAAATTGAAAATTTTCACCATTCTTTGAAAAATCAATCATTATAGAAAAATATTAAAATTTTACCCTAATTGAATTATAATATGAGGATTTAAAAATAATTTTTTTTATAAAATAAAATTTATAAAAATGAAAAAAATCATTTTTGAATAAAATTCCTTTTTGAAGCATAAATGAACATTGCTAAAAACTAAGTGTTTATTTCCAAAAAAAAACTAATCAATACAATTTTATTAAGCTCGAGAATTGTACATATATTTCATAATGATTCAATGATATTATAACCCATTAATTAAATTGTTATGTTATAATAGTAACATTAAAATAATCATATTTTTATAATATATAAAAATTATCTTAAAGATTAGTGTTTCGTGTTAAGTAAGCTATCAAGCTTATTATTCGTTTAACCTAAATTTTCATGGTGTTAATTTTTTCCCATCCCAAATTAATATTTTCCTATGAAATTTTATATTGGAAAAAAAGTTTCAATATTTGAAAATACATGTATTGAAATATCACATCATACAGATCGATAATGAAACCTCTTTTGAAAAGGAAAGGTGAAAAACATAACAGTTACCTAAAATAAATCATAATTGTTGTCCTAGATATGGAGAACATTATTAGGAAGTTAAGTTTTATAAACTATTGAAAAAATTAGTGTCTAATTGATAATATATATTGATAGAGAACATGGTTATGAGAAAATTGATAAACAAAAAACCATAAGTATGTGAGGGGTGGAAATACCATCAATTCATCAAAAATGATTGTAAAAGTGTAAAATTTTTATTTCAAGATTCCTTTCCTAATATTTATTGATTAATTTTTAATTAGGATAGAGAACATGAGAAAATACACTCACTTGATTTCGTTCTATTTCATAATGACAAATTCATTCTTTGGTTGGGGTTTGATGAATTTACACTTCATAACTTTCTATGAGAAATGAATATTAAAGATGAATTTTTAATACATAAATCACAAAAATTATTTGTTAATAGAATATAAGATCCATAATAGAACAACAATTTATTCTTTCCATCTCTATTTTTCATAAAAACCAAAATGTTTATATGATGTTCTACAATATGAATTAATACAATACATTAATCTCTAAAACCTCAACAATAACACTGAAAGTTCAACATAATAAATTTCAAAAATATTGAACCATAAGACTCCTCAAAAATATGTTTTAGGAAATTCCAAAAAAATATTGAATATAGTATCAAATATTTTTTGAAGGCCAACTATAACATTTATCCTCATATAACATGAAGGTTATCATAATTTCACATTCCAAACATGTGAATATTTAGATTCTATTAAAACATTATAATAAGTTGAATCACAAAAAAACTCAATAAAAGAATATATGATTCTATAAATTAACTCTATACTTATTCCTCAAAAAATAATAGATTAATGAATATATTCCATAAATTTAAAAATGTAATTAACTTCATCAAATATATGGTAAACCTCTTTGTATCAAATCACTGACAAATTTCAGGTTTATATCGACTATCCTATATACTTAATCATTGTAAATCATCTCTTTATCCAAACTAAAAATTATTTTATTAAAATCAGGCACATATTAAGGGCTATCTTTTCCTTAATCACGCATTCTCAAAAAATATCATCTCACCACTAAATAATATTTATTGGTTATCAGATCCATTCAACATATGATTAAAAATAATTAATGAAAGACTGTTGTGGAACAATCCTAATATGTTACATTATTATTATAAAAATATATATTTTATATCATACTTATAAACCATAATTATTGAATCCCAATATGCATACACTTCAATACTTCGTCTTTAATGGTTGGTATAACATTGGTCCTTCCTTGGTCTAGGAGTTAACCATTATAATAGGGAATTAACATAGATAATACCCATGTTCCACACAAATGAGACATTGAATTTCTCATCAATTAGTTTCTCTATGTCCTTCATTTCAACACATAAAACATCACTCCTTCCTTTGAGACATTCTATTGGGTGCCCTTCCGCATATTTTTTACATGAAGAAAGTTTAACTTTCATTCTTATATGGTCATTACCACCTGAACATTCATAAAAGTCTATCTTCCTCTTATTTTATGTGTTGGGAAACTTATTGATGTTTAAATTTTTATTCATATATCGTGATAGATGATTGGGAATAATCTCAATGTTTCACCATCCAGTTCATATTTCATTTAGTTTCTCATGTGAAAAATCATTCCATTGTCTATCACAATCCCCATTAACATGAATTTTTATGGTTCTAGCCATTATATAAAACTAAAAAACATAGTGTGACAAATATTAATCATAATGGGAGATATTGAAAAATCATTTATTAAATCTCTAAATCATGACACATTCGTTCCAATCAATGGAACCTTCGGTTCAACATAGGATATTTATGGCTATAATTGATTCAAATCCTAAATAATGGTTCATATATAAAATGTGAGTTATCCCTTGAATATTAACAGGGAGTGAAAAATTGTGATCACTTTCAGGGAATAGTGACTATGCACTAGAAGGATGTTTAAGATATACCCAAACAATAAATTTTGGTGTCATTACCCATAGATTCATTTATACAAAAATAATTTACCTGAATAGTATCCATATATTGATATTTTACTTGGAAAATCACATCGCATTATTACCATAGATTTGATTTTTACCTATACATAGGTTTATCCCAAGGGTTCTCACTAAAATTTTCTCATCGTAGTTTCCAAAGGCAACTAATCCTTTCTATAATAGTAACTATAGCGACCTATACTTTCTATACCTAAATATTACATCTTATTAGATGAATATTGATTACATAAAATTAAAATCCACACTAGAACCATATAGTTTTAGTGTCTTTGGAATAATTGATATATAAAAAATTGGTTCATAAAATATCTACATAATCTCCCACTTATTTCTTTATAACTAGAACCCTTCTTAGACATGTCATACTTAAAACTTTTCTTCATATCCTATGGAAGAAAATAATAAAGAGTGAGATCAGATGCTCAGTATGGTTAAAAATGGATGTATTAAATGTAATTTAAACAAAACATGAGAATAAGGTTATAAGACTTGTTATTAATAATTTAAAATTATACTCACCATATCATAGATCATATTACTCAGTCATTCCATCAATCCTCTTAGTTCATAAAACATGAATTATAAAGGGATAAAGGAACATGATCTATGATAGAATAACAGTGGAATAAGAACAAGTCAAAAAAAGAGTAATATGTATGGTATAATCATATCCATAAAAAATATTATATCATGTTTTCCCCTGAATACATTCATAACGTGTTAGACATGGGATATTCACTTATGTACCTACTTCAAACTTTAAATAACCTCTTATGTATCATCATTCTGGCTTGGGATAACCTCTAATGTACCCTTTTTAGTCTTGTGATAACCTCCACTATAACCTTTGAGATCTTAGAACATTAATATTTTCTAAAAACATTGAGAGTTAATTTAATTTCAGACCCACCCAGCACATAATCATAAATCCATTCATATATATGCCACAAGATCAAAAAAATTCATTATAACTTAACCCAAGAAAATGAAAATGATCTTCATCAATATTTTATCATCCTAAACATAAAACATCATGATAAATGATAAATATATAATCATTTGATCAATTAACTAGTAAATCATAAGTGACATCAAAGGTGATGATATAGATGAAGAATTGATTTAAATTATAATTGACATATTTGATAAGGAAAATAACCTTTTAATTTTTAAATGTTATATTAAATTCTAAAAATTTCCCAAATATAAGGAAATCATTTTAATTTAAAATGACTCAACAAGAATTTACAATAAGCATAAAATCATTGAGTGGTAATAATGGTTGTAAATTTTTTTCATGTCTATTACGTTGAAAAAAATATTTCATTCACATTTTAACTAAAAATCCAAAATAAATCTTTCAAAAAATGAATAAAATTATCCATTTAAATTATTTTTTTTAAAAATAAAAATGGGTAAAAATTAAATTAAACAATCATATTATAATAATAAAAATATTCCTTAAAAAATCTTTAGAGAGCATGGAAATGGAAAAAAATTATTCTAGATTTAAGGGAGAAATAAATTCGTTTTTCATAAAAAATGTTATCTTTTTATATTTAGTAATTAATGATAAGAAAATGAATGTAAAGGATTTATTCTCAAGAAATAACCATTTTATAATAAAATTTATGAGATTATTATGATATATAAAATGAAATTTGATTACCAAAAACTTTATAAAAAACAGTCCCAAAAAATAATGAGATTTTAACATAAATTCTTTATCATATTTGTAAATTTTGAATCAAAACCTCACAATAGATAAAAACTTATATTTATAGGAATATCCCTAAAAAAATTTTATAATAATTATAAAATATATTCATTATAATTATATACACCAATAAAATAAACAAGTGGTGAATATGGAATGTGTCCCGCATTAATTAAAGTTAGATGATAATCTCATACCCTATGTTTGATTTTATTTGAAAGTTTATTAACGTCCAATTTATTCCATTAAAATTCATTATAACACTATAAAAAAGTAATTTAAATACTTATAATACCATATATGATCAACTTAGAGAATTGTAACATCCATTTATTTATAACTCTTTACTATAGTAATCATTTTTTTGGTGTTCAATCACTACAAGAAATTAAACTTATAGTGGTAGATTTTTTCCTATGGAGCTAGTTTAAACCACTACCTTATGCTTCTACAATGGTATTATAAACCCACAGCTAAATTGGGTGTCGTCATACAATACACGATGGTTTCTTCAATTTAGTAGTGATTTAGGGTAACCTTCATAGTAAACACATTTTGTGGTGGTTATTATGGTTTTGGCAGCAGTTTTCCATGAAAAAATAAAATATTTTATTGGTGGCAGTGGTCTCTCCCAAATTTACCCATGTTTTTAAGGTTAAGAGGTCAATTGTAATGTTTCTTGGGTTGTCGAAACCTCATATACCTAAATAGTAACATACAGTTACATACATTATATGGATGGTTTTTTGCTATAAAGTGTTCAAATTAGGTTTATTTTAGATAAGTTTAATTGAATGCTAATATAATTAAGTGATTTCAATTTAAAATAATGTGTTTATCCTAGGTTATCACTTGGGGTGGATTGGACGTATTCCATTTTTAATTATTTCAATTTCTTATATTTGACATGGGTTCATTTAAGGAGATCAAACAACTACATCACATAATAGTTTATTACCAACAAACTAAAATACTAATCACCTATACACTTGGAGGATCAAATTTATGAGCACTCCAAGGTAATGATTCGTATTAGCACTTGATGTTTGTGGCCCTAAAACTCAGCAAGGATGAAGAATTTTTAAAATCATCAACTAAAAATATCAATTAAAGGACGTGATTAAAAATTAATGGGGTGATAAATAACATCCAATCCAGCCCCATTCTACCCCCTTGGATCACACCATAATTTGGCTATCCCTCTATTTATTCTATGATTTCAATGGAAGAGGGAAGTAGACTCATGAGGGAGGAAATGGAGAAGTAAAAAAACAATGAAATAACGATCACTCCCCCATTGTGTTGAAACCTACAAGGTTTGGTGTGAATAAGTTCACACATTGAGACAATGATATCTATGTGATATGAATAAAAACAAAATAAGAGTATAAAAATACATTTTTATTAAGAAACTAAGATGAATTAGAACAACTTACACGTGAATGTAAACTTGAGACAACAAAAATTATGCATAACATTATAATGAAAGAGAGCACCAACGATCCTTAAATACTCAAATACCACTACATTAAATATGAATTTTTAGAGTCTTTGGTCGATCCTCCAATATTGAAAATCATCCCACTTTAGTATGGTAGGCATAGGGTGGTGGAAAGCTTGTAAAACTTAGACTTTTCCAGTGTTTCCCTGAGGTGGAAGGAAGCTTGCATCAACAGAACATATACGACTAAATTAACTTCTACATGACATAATTTGAGTGAGAAATATAACAATAAAATGTATATCTTAATGTCTCCTCATATCTTTAAAAGTACACCCAAAATGAATTTTTTTGAGAGATAATATCGAAATTGTTGGATGTTTTTATGGGCCGTAGAATCTGTCCCATAATTTTATCTCCAAATTGGGACACCAAGAACACTATTAAAAAATTATAATTAGCACATTTCACTCATGGATGAAATGTTATACATGATTTAATCTAACTTAAGATAAATTTTGGGAAATATTGGGATTGTATCTTGGAGGTGATAGTCTTATTATTGGGCTTCTGTCTAGTTTAATTTTCCTAGAATGTTGTTGGTTCAAGGAAATCTTTGGCAGTCTTCTAATATGATTCTTCTAGTGTTCCAAAAACATGAATTGTTCCTTATAGCATAGGAGACATGAAAATAAAATATGAAAATAAAATCAAGATTATTTTTTATTTTAGGATGTGTTCAAATATGTACTGTAACAACCTGAGATTTCATAAGATATATTCTTTTTAATTTCATTCATATCTTCTATTGTACGACACACCAAGATTATGTTGCGTTATACGCAACACTGTATTAGCTTGCAGTATACGCAACACTTTTCTTGGCTCTTGTTACACACAATTTCAAGTTCATTTGATAGAAGTTATTCTACACAACATTGAGTGTATATATCTATTCAATGTATAAATAAAATATGGTTGAATTATGTTATACGCAACAACAAAGGAGTTGTGCACTACACGCAACCATGACTTGGCTTTCATTACACGCAATCACGACCTTCCTCGATATCGTGTGTTGTACACATTACTAGGTTTTACTAAACAACGATATATTATTATAATATTGTTATGAACTAGCCGTTATGAATAGTGTTAACTAAATTTTGAATTTTATAACATTATTATTCATCTTACACATTTTCTAGAACATGGTATAAGAACAAAAAAAACTTTTCGGGTAAAATAAGTATTTTTCAAAAAATGCAGTTTTGCCGCCTTTTGATGGTGCACCCACATTAAATCTAGTTTTTGACATGTTTATAAGTTCCATTTGAAAAAATAAAATTATTCTTTGGAATCAAGAAATAAAAATTTACTTTGGATAAATTTTTCATTTTATTCTGATGACTTTCATATTTTAATGAATAGTAAAAACACGCTATATTTTAATTAAAAACAACTTTTTTCATCGTAATATCTTATGTGGTTAAATTATAATATTGAATGGTTTTAAAGTATAAATAGAATATATTTTTACCATTTAATATAATGTATGTCATTACAATTGATTTTACCTTGAATTCATAGGTTAAATCAATTCAATCTTTTGCAATGTTTTAAAGAAAAACCCATTTTTTCGACAACGGGATTAATTTTAATTTAATTTCGGAAACTTTTTTGTATTGAATTTGGAAAAATGGATTCCGTATTTGGAATCAGTGGATCCAAATTATGTTAATAAGCTACTTTTTATATTTGGGAATTATGAATAGTAACTACGGTAAATTTTATTTACTATAGTTAAAGGTAAATCGGGTAATTAAGGGTAAATATAAGATTATAAAATTACCCTAAAACTTGGAAAAATCCTATTGGATGGCTAAAAGTAGACCCATATAACCTAAGGGTCGTATTTGATTCATTTTATGGACTTTTTTCCATGAAAATAATTTAGTTATTATTAAAACCAAAGAATGTGACAACATGTCACTTTCTTAAATCATATAATTATAATAATTTTAATTTAGTTTTAAAATTAATGAAACTTCGAAAATAAATAGTCTCCAGCAAGCTAATACAATTTTCTACATCAAAGGAAATTATTTAGAATTTTCAGGGGTTAAATAATTATCATTTATTATGACACAAAGATGATGCAGTAATTGTCTTATTAATGAAATATTGACATAATTGATGTTATAAATTCCCAAATAAATGTAATTTGAGACTTTTTATGACTAAATTAATTTTCTAGGTTAATATGACATGTTATTGTTGATATACGTAACTTGGTTTGAACTCATCATTCTGTTATTAATTTCATAAAAATCATGTACCAAATAGTGTCAAAATTGACATAAAATATTTTTTAAAACAAATATTATATTATTAATTGTTATTTAATTCCTAAAAATCTAAGGATAGGACAAATGACTTAGATAATGATATATATATTAATAATAAACAACTTGGGGTTCGTTTGTCTTGTTATGGTAAGTTTATTAACCTTATAGTATAAGAACACAAGAAGACACGGTAAAAGTAAAATTATTTAACTTAATGTTAAATCTACATGATAAGGTTAAAATAGGAACCTAAACTTATCCAAATTCTATTGGATGAGAGTATTTCGACCCATCCCCACCTTATCCTAGAAATAAATAAATTTGGAACTATTTAAAACCGAACTTGACTTTATAATAAAATAATTGTTTTTGTTATTCCAAAGGTTCCCCTCTCCTCCCTTATTAAAGGGCACCTCCTCCCTCTCTTCCTCACACCACTTTGAGCCTTCAATTGTAACAACCCGAGATTTTATGAAAAATATTCTTTTTAATTTTATTAATGTCTTGTGTTGTACGCTACACCAAAAGGAGCTTGCACAACACGCATCTTTGACTTTCCTTGCATTACACACAATCACAACCTTCCTCGATAGCGTGTGTAGTACGCAATACCGAGTTTCATTAAACAACAATATGCTATTAAAACTAGCCGTTATGAATAGTAATAACCACTTTTTGAAATTTTATAAATTTTATTTTTCAAAATGGACTTCATTTTTGGACTCAGAATATCGAAATTAGCCTAGGGTGAAATTTTGGTATTTTTCTGAAAACCTTCAATTTTTGATGAATAGTGAAACCACTAAGTGGTAGGTTAAAAACTGAATTTTGCATAAAACTTAATTTTACCGCTTCTGTGAATGGAATTTCAAAAATCCGACAGACACGGTTGATATCAGTAAGTAAAATGTGGTTCAATGAGATAAAATTTTTTTTTTGGTGAATAGTAACTTTTTACTTTTTTTACCGCGGTTAATAGTAAATAGGGTAACTAAGGGTAAATATGATATTACTATTACCCTAACACATGTCCTAATTCTATTGGATAAGTATAATTCGACCAAAAACAAACTTAGGAATAAAATATGAACATTTAGGCCCACTTGGATTAGATTAGGACATTTATTATTAATTTATTTAAAGAAGGGTTAAAATAGTTAAAATCAAAGTTTAATAAGTAAATCATTTTTAATATGGGGTTATAAAAAAGATAAATTCGACTATAAATATTCATTAGAAATCTAAAAAGATTTCCTACATAATGGTATTTTGTTTATAATTTTTAGATATTAAATAATTTAATTTATTTATGACACAACGATGATGCAGTAATTATCTTATTAATGAAATATTGACATAATTGATGTTATAAACACCAAAATAAACGTAATTTGAGTTTTTTATGAATTACACTAATTTTCTAGGTTACTATGATATATTAATGTTGATTTAGTCAACTTGGTTCGAACATTTAATTCTGTTATGACTTTCACAAAAAATCATATATCAAATAGTGTCAAAATTGACACAAAATAGTTTTTAAATCAAATATTATATTATTAATTGTTATTTTATTCTTAAAAATCTAAGGTTCGGCCAAATGACTTATATAAGGATATATATATTCATAATAAACAATTTGGGGTTCGTTTGGCATGTTATAGTAAGTGTATTAACCATATAGTGAAAGAAAACAAAAAGACACGGTAAAAGTTAAATTATTTAACTTAGAGTTAAATCTAATTGATAAGGTTTACAATAAGATCCAAACATGTCTAAATTTGATTGTTTGATGAGATTACAACCCTATCTCATCTAATCTTCGAATATGAGTCATTTTTGGAGGTTTTTAAGTGGGGTTAGATTTATTATAAATTAATATTTTTAAGAATTCCTAAGGTGCCCCTCTCCGCCCTTATAAAAGGGCACCTCCTCCCTCTCTTCCTCACACAACTTTGAGCCTTCAAGCTCGGCCAACCCCTGCCAAAATCTCTTCTCCACTTCCCTAGAAACATCCTAGAGGTTCTGTTCTTCCTCAAAGACCAATTTTAGTGCCCTAAGAGGAGGTCTCAAAGAGGCGCTTCAAAGAAGAGGTAATTACCGTTACCAATTCTTTCATCTTTATTTCTTCTTCCACTTCTTCTTATTAGGTTGTTTCATTATGAAGTAATAACATCAGTATCACTCATATACTGATATGTTATTATAAGTATTAAACAACCCTATTTCACCATCTATCCATCCTACGGAAAAAGAAATCACCGCGCGTGCGTACGTACGGAATACCGTCTCCACGCCGTGGTATAATCTATTTTCCACCACCACCTTACATGGATGGGTATAATGGTGAAAATAATAACTATACATAGTTATTAAAACATCATATTGATTCTGATATATTGTATAATCCACTCCAATTCAATTCAATATTTATGGAAATGATATCATCGCTCGTGCGTACGTACGGACTACCGTCTCCACGACGCGATGAGATTCATTCTCCATGTTAACCATTTAAGAATGATTATAAAGTACATATAAGAAATAATAATGAAATATATGACATTATAAAGCTACTGGATTTATGTATATATATATATATGTATGTCATCTACTTACTTCCATTTCAAGACAATAAGGAAATTAAAACAGCGTTCATGCGTACGTACGGACTACCGTCTCCATGAACGGTGTTTTTCATTTTATTTATCTATATTATATATATATATATATATACTGAATATATATGATATATAAATCATATTTTATATTCTGGAAGTAAGTAAATCATGATTTAAGTAATAATGATGTCAAGAACAACATGTCAAAACACCTACGATAAATGAAACGATTTTACCCAAAATGCTTCTTTAACATGGAATTTACAAAAGAACGGGTAATATAATGTCATAAGTGAACCATATATGATATCATAACAATGAATATGATTCTGGAATAAGTCAATAATATGATTTAAATCATTATAAGGGAGGTTCGGACACATACAAAGCAAGTCGGACATAAGGTAAGGGAAATATCACAATCTCATTTTTATCCGAGATTGTTTATTCGTAAGTATTTACTGGGGTGTATTTTATCATCCACATCCATGTTTCATCAAAATGTAATATTATTTCCATCCACCTACAATTTTTTAAATCCATTTTTACCCTTCGGTGAGTTTTTATTAATATGTATGAAAGGAATCTTTTGTCGTACGAGGTACTTTTTGACTTTTCCGACAAAAGTTTGAAGAATGTTTTTTTTAACTTATACGACATGAATGGATTTTTAAAAAATTATTTCCAAGAAGCTTCCTTTACAAGTTTTCAAGTTTATTTTTAATCAACTTATTTTATTTTAAAGTTATATGACATGTTATGAAAGTAAAAATGTTTTTAAAGAAGAAAGGATATTTTCCTCAAGAATTCATTTCGAGTGTTTTTCTCAAAACTATTTTCCATCTAAGATGACATTATTTGATATGTATGTTTCTAGTAAAATGACTCTATGATTTAAATGGTTTCAATATTCTTATGATTGAATGATATCAATTGTTTATGGATTATGATGGCATGATGTTTAAGATTCCCATTTTTATTACATGGGTTATGCAATGATGTATGATTTATGATTTTGTGGCACACATAAGAATGGTATCATTATGAGATGGGTGGGACCTATATCTCCCTCCAATGCATTGGGTAAAGATTTTATATCTCATGAGATAGACATGGCTGAAATGGTAGGTTATACCGGTTCAGTGAAACAGGACTGAAACGAGGGTTACTCGATTCAGAAAGGGACTTTGTCCACTAAGATAGTCTTGGCAATGAGTCTTGACTAACAAGAAATGATTTTCTATGATTAGGTGTGTATGCCACAAAGTTTCATGTTTTAAGTTATGATTATTGGGATTACATTTCACTTCTATGATTTATCCCATGTTATGATATTATGAGCTCTTTTGCAGGTTAAGCTTTCCAAAATCTATGTTCTTATGTACATGATATGATTGATATGTCTTTTGTTTACCCTTACTGAGCATTTGAGCTCACCCTTTTATGTTTTCTTTTCCCCAGGAGATAAAGAAAGGTTTTAGGTATAAAAAAAAGAATATCTTTATGGGAGATGTTGAAGATCTTTCACCGCGATTAGAAGATTACGTTCCGAGTTTCCAAAGACACTAAACTATTACGATCCTTGTGTGTGTGTTTTTGTTATGTAATAAGTATTCCGCAAAAGTAATGTAACGTCCATGTACGATAAGCTTCGGGTCTCTACAGCTGGTATTAGAGGAAAGGTTTAGTCAACCTTTGGAAACTAGGACGCGAAACATTAGTGAGATCCCTAGAGATATTTCTAAGGTATGTCTAGGGATGTCCCTAAGGATAAGTATACGTATAGGATATAGTCCTAGAACTACGGTAACGATCTTATAATTTAACCTAAGATGTTAGATATTGAGGGTTCTCCCCCTTTACTATGTTGTCTTCCCTAGCATGATTTCGTCTCTCACAAAATTCTTTTTGTGTTTTAGTTAATGGAGGGAACCAGAAGGAATTCGGTTAACATTGAATCCAATGGACAAATTGGTGACTATGAGCAACAAAATTGTGTAATGCCTAAAGATAAAGATATTGTGATTATGCCAAATCAGTCATCACGATATATGATTAACAAGGTGAAATTTAGTGGTATGCCTAATTCATCAAAGAAGAGGAAGATAAACTATTATGCATGTTCGCATGTTGAGGAGCATAAAGAAAGGAAGATTGAGATTTCTAAAGAAGGGAAGAAGAACCTTGAGGAATACCTCAAATGGAGGGACCGATGTTATCTGTGTGGAGAAAAGGGTTATAGGGTGACAGACTGTTATGGAGTTCAATGTCTTATTTGTGGAGAACATGGGCATTACCCAACACAATGCCCTGACCTAAAAAGATACTTCTAAATCAAGGAAGGACTTATTCCAGGACAGTCATTGATGTGGATGGACTGAAGTGTTTATGTATTGGTATTCAAGAATAATGTTGTTGAGGTAGTTTTATGGTGTATTGGAATATTTATGTATTGGTCTAATGTGGTATTCGAAGTGATTGAGATATTTTTGGAAATAAGATGATATGCACATAATGAAGGGATAAGACGATAATGAGATGTTTGATTGTATTCATGAGCTCATGATTGATATAAGGACTAAGTGATATCATGGTTTGAGTATATAGAATTTTGAGGATTTTGGTAGGTGGAAAGTGTTAACTTTTAACTGCATTCATGTTTTCACTAAGGTATTCAAGAGAATACATGATTAAGGACTTTGAATGTTTGAAATGTGACCAACAAAACATATCTTATGATATATGGGGATCGACGGTGGTGTTAAATCTCTGGTAATCGTTTTCACTATGTTATGAGAGTGGACTGCTGTATTATGTATAAGACTAAATATTGGAATGGATTATGTTAGACATAAGTTAGTATTTTATAAGGATAGAAGTTTTGTGATATTATTGATGAGATGTTATAGTAATATAGTTTTAGAAAAAGGACAACCTGCAGGACGGGCGACAGCCCATCGCGTCGGACAAGGCTGTGGAAATCGAACCCACAACCGAAGTGCGACTGGCCTTTATCGCCTACAACTGGCCTACAGGAAGTCCCTAGTTAGTAGAAACTAGTTTTATTTTATTAAGCGGTATGATATATGGAGTATAAGTTCATTTTTGGAACCATATACGATTAACCATAAGATGAACTTATAACTTTTGCTAACCTTTTGTTTGAAAGAGATGGAATGACCCGTCATTCTATCACATGATCTGATAACACTTCACGAATAACAAATTCAACTTCATTTATTTAAGAGATGAAGTGGAAATTGTTCAAGGCACGAACAATAGTGCGACTGTACCAAAATAAAGTAAGTATTTATTCTAATTCAAATTCTTCAACTTTAGGGAAATGATCTTGAAAACCAAAAATGTTGTCCTAGTGATCTTATAACTAATGAATCAGATGGTACCTTAGATCGTCAAAAATATATGGATTTGTGATTACTGGATTTTCCATAGCCATGTTCTCTACCACTCTCCATCAGAACATGATGGTTAGATTTTTCTTCCATATCCATATTTTCACCTATGTGGAAACCCAATGATTAGTTTATTTGGGTAACCGTTACGTTTCATACTTTTGTTTTGGTTTTGATATTCCTTTTTGTGATGTGGGTTTCTATTAAAGAAACTTTCGAATAGTAAACCATTTATAATCCCGACGAATTTCGAGGGCGAAATTTATTTTAAGGGGGGTAGAATGTAACAACCCGAGATTTTATGAAAAATATTCTTTTTAATTTTATTAATGTCTTGTGTTGTACGCTACACCAAAAGGAGCTTGCACAACACGCATCTTTGACTTTCCTTGCATTACACACAATCGCAACCTTCCTCGATAGCGTGTGTAGTACGCAATACCGAGTTTCACTAAACAACAATATGCTATTAAAACTAGCCGTTATGAATAGTAATAACCACTTTTTGAAATTTTATAAATTTTATTTTTTAAAATGGACTTCATTTTTGGACTCAAAATATCGAAATTAGCCTAGGGTGAAATTTTGGTATTTTTCTGAAAACCTTCAATTTTTGATGAATAGTGAAACCACTAAGTGGTAGGTTAAAAACTGAATTTTGCATAAAACTTAATTTTACCGCTTCTGTGAATGGAATTTCAAAAATCCGACAGACACGGTTGATATCAGTAAGTAAAATGTGGTCCAATGAGATAAAAATAATTTTTTGGTGAATAGTAACTTTTTACTTTTTTTACCGCGGTTAATAGTAAATAGGGTAACTAAGGGTAAATATGATATTACTATTACCCTAACACATGTCCTAATTCTATTGGACAAGTGTAATTCGACCAAAAACAAACTTAGGAATAAAATATGACCATTTAGGCCCACTTGGATTAGATTAGGACATTTATTATTAATTTATTTAAAGAAGGGTTAAAATAGTTAAAATCAAAGTTTAATAAGTAAATCATTTTTAATATGGGGTTATACATAAGATAAATTCGACTATAAATATTCATTAGAAATATAAAAAGATTTCCTACATAATGGTATTTTATTTATAATTTTTAGATATTAAATAATTTAATTTATTTATGACACAACGATGATGCAGTAATTATCTTATTAATGAAATATTGACATAATTGATGTTATAAACACCAAAATAAATGTAATTTGAGATTTTTTATGAATTCCACTAATTTTCTAGGTTACTATGATATATTAATGTTGATTTAATCAACTTGGTTCTAACATTTAATTCTGTTATGACTTTCAAAAAAATCATATATCAAATAGTGTCAAAATTGACACAAAATAGTTTTTAAATCAAATATTATATTATTAATTGTTATTTTATTCCTAAAAATCTAAGGTTCGGCCAAATGACTTAGATAAGGATATATATATTAATAATAAACAATTTGGGGTTCGTTTGGCATGTTATAGTAAGTGTATTAACCATATAGTGAAAGAAAACAAAAAGACACGGTAAAAGTTAAATTATTTAACTTAGAGTTAAATCTAATTGATAAGGTTTAAAATAAGATCCAAACATGTCTAAATTTGATTGGTTGATGGGATTACAACCCTATCTCATATAAGTTTCGAATATGAGTCATTTTTGGAGGTTTTTAAGTGGGGTTAGATTTATTATAAATTAATATTTTTAAGAATTCCTAAGGTGCCCCTCTCCTCCCTTATAAAAGGGAACCTCCTCCCTCTCTTCCTCACACAACATTGAGCCTTCAAGCTCGGCCAAACCCTGAAAAAATCTCTTCTCCACTTCCCTAGAAACATCTTAGAGGTTCTGGTCTTCCTCAAAGACCAATTTTGGTGCCCTAAGAGGAGGTCTCAAAGAGGCGCTTCAAAGAAGAGGTAATTACCGTTACCAATTCTTTCATATTTATTTCTTCTTCCACTTCTTCTTATTAGGTTGTTTCATTATGAAGTAATAACATCAGTATAACTCATATAATGATATGTTATTATAAGTATGAAACAACCCTATTTCACCATCTATCCATCCTACGGAAAAAGAAATCACCGCGCGTGTGTACGTACAGAATACCGTCTCCACGCCGTGGTTTAATCTATTTTCCACCACCACCTTACATGGATGGGTATAATGGTGAAAAGAATAACTATAAATAGTTATTAAAACATCATATTGATTCTGATATATTTTATAATCCACTCCAATTCAATTCAATATTTATGGAAATGATATCATCGCTCGTGCGTACGTACGGACTACCGTCTCCACGACGCGATGAGATTCATTCTCCATGTTAACCATTTAAGAATGATTATAAAGTATATATAAGAAATAATAATGAAATATATGACATTATAAAGCTACTGGATTTATATATATATATATATATATATATATGTATGTCATCTACTTACTTCCATTTCAAGATAATAAGGAAAGTAAAACAGCGTTCATGCGTACGTACGGACTACCGTCTCCATGAATGGTGTTTTTCATTTTATTTATCTATCTATTATATATATATATATATACTGAATATATATGATATATAAATCATATTTTATATTCTGGAAGTAAGTAAATCATGATATAAGTAATAATGATGTCAAGAACAACAAGTCAAAACACCTACGATAAATGAAACGATTTTACCCAAAATGCTTCTTTAACATGGAATTTACAAAAGAACGGGTAATATAATGTCATAAGTGAACCATATATGATATCATAAAAATGAATATGATTCTGGAATAAGTCAATAACATGATTTAAATCATTATACAGGAGGTTCGGACACTTACAAAGCAAGTCGGACATAAGGTAAGGGAAATATCACAATCTCATTTTTATCCGAGATTGTTTATTTGTAAGTATTTACTGGGGTGTATTTTATCATCCACATCCATGTTTCATCAAAATGTAATATTATTTCCATCCACCTACAATTGTTTAAATCCATTTTTACCCTTCGGTGAGTTTTTAGTAATATGTATGAAAGGAATCTTTTGTCGTACGAGGTACTTTTTGACTTTTCCGACAAAAGTACGAAGAATGTTTTTTTTAACTTATACGTCATGAATGGATTTTTAAAACATTATTTGCAAGAAGCATCCTTTACAAGTTTTCAAGTTTATTTTTAATCAACTTCTTTTATTTTATAGTTATATGACATGTTATGAAAGGAAAAATGTTTTTAAAGAAGAAAGGATATTTTCCTCAAGAATTCATTTCGAGTGTTTTTCTCAAAACTATTTTCCATCTAAGATGAAATTATTTGATATGTATGTTTCAAGTAAAATGTCTCAATGATTTAAATGGTTTCAATATTCTTATGATTGAATGATATCAATTTTTTATGGATTATGATGGCATGATGTTTAAGATTCCCATTTTTATTACATGGGTTATGCAATGATGTATGATTTATGATTTTGTGGCACACATAAGAATGGTATCATTATGAGATGGGTGGGACCTATATCTCCCTTCAATGCATTGGGTAAAGATTTTATATCTCATGAGATAGACATGGCTGAAATGGTAGGTTATACCGGTTCAGTGAAACAGGACTGAAATGAGGGTTACTCGATTTAGAAAGGGACTTTGTCCACTAAGATAGTCTTGGCAATGAGTCTTGACTAACAAGAAATGATTTTCTATGATTATGTGTGTATGCCACAAAGTTTCATGTTTTAAGTTATGATTATTGGGATTACATTTCACTTCTATGATTTATCCCATGTTATGATATTATGAGCTCTTTTGCAGGTTAAGATTTCCAAAAGCTATGTTCATATGTATATGATATGATTGATATTTCTTTTGTTTACCCTTACTGAGCATTTGAGCACACCCTTTTATGTTTTCTTTTCCCCAGGAGATAAAGAAAGGTTTTAGGTATAAAAAAAAAGATATTTATGGGAGATGTTTAAGTTCTTTCACAACGATTAGAAGATTACGTTCCGAGTTTCCAAAGACACTAAACTATTACGATCCTTGTGTGTGTGTTTTTGTTATGTAATAAGTATTCCGCAAAAGTAATGTAACGTCCATGTACGATAAGCTTCGGGTCTCTACATCAATCTTGGCCAACCCCTTCCAATTTCTTCTCCCCACTTCCCTAGAAATATCCTAGAGGTTCTGGTCTTCTTCAAAGACCCATTTTTGTGCCCTAAAAGGAGGTCTCAAAGAAGAACTTCAAAGAAGAGGTAATGTCCGTTACCGATTCTTTCATCTTTATTTCTTCTTCCACTTCTTCTACTTTAGTTGTTTAATTATCAAGTAATAACATCAGTATCACTCATATACTGATATGTTATTATATGTATTAAACAACCCTATTTCACCATCTATCTGTCCTATGGAAAAAGAAATCACCGCGCGTGCATACGTACGGAATACCGTCTCCACGTCGCGGTGTAATCTATTTTCCACCACCACCTTACTTGGATGGGTATAATGGTGTAAATAATGACTATATATGACTATTATAAAGTGATACTAATTCTGAAATAGTATACATACACTCTATTACAATTCCATTATCATAGGAAAGATATCATCACTCGTGCGTACGTACGGAATACCGTCTCCACGATGTGATGCGACTCATTATACATGATCTTCATTCCATAATTATTATATAAATGAATTGAATGAATTAATATGATATATATTACACTAATACAATTATGGAAATTAGGTATCTATAACCTAAAGGGAAGAAAAATAATTTATTCGACAAAACACGCATAAGAACAAAAAGTTATAAACACCCGAATAACAAGTAGCAATGAAATATTACTACTAAGAAGCTAAGAATATGACCAAATATGATATCATAAAAATATTTATGATTCTGGAATAAGTCAATAACATTATTTAAATCATTATACAGGAGGTTCAGACACGTACAAAGCATATCGGACCTAAGCTAAGGGAAATATCACAATCTCATTTTTATTCGAGATTGTTTATAATTTGGTATTTACTGTGGTGTATTTTATCATCCACATCCATGTTTCCTCAATATGTAATATTAATTCCCTCCACCTACAATTGTATAAATCCAATTTTACCCTTCGGTGAGTTTTTAGTAAAAGATATGAAAGGAATCTTTTGTTGTTTTTCATACAAGGCACTTTTTGAATTTTCCGACAAAAGTATGAGAAGAATGTTTTTTAACATATACAGCATGAATGGATTTTTAAAAAATTATTTCCAAGAAGAATCCTTTAAAAGTTTTCAAGTTTATTTTTAATCAAATTCTTTTAGTTTTGAATTGTATAACATGTTATGAAAGGAAAAGTGTTTTTGAAGAAGAAAGGATATTTTCCTCAAGAATGGAGTTCAAGTGTTTTATAAAAATTATTTTCCATCTAAGATAATATAGGGTTCTGTTTCTATCCCTATTATTACATGGATTTGATTATTTTGTGATGGAAATATTTTTATGAATTCCTTTATCTTATATGAATTGTTTTATGATGCCATGTTGTTTAAGAATCCCATTTTTACTACATGGGTTATGCAATGATGTATGATTTATGATTTTGTGGCACACATAAGAATGGTATCATTGTGAGATGGGTGGGACCTATATCTCTCTCCAATGAATTGGGTAATGATTTTATATCTCATGAGATAGACATGGATGGAAGGGTAGGTTATACCGGTTCAGTGAAACAGGACTGAAACGAGGAGTGAACTCGGTTCAGAAAGGGACTTTGTCCACTAAGATAGTCTTGTAAATGAGTCTTGACTAATAAGAAATGATTCTCTATGATTATGTGTGTATGCCACAAAGTTTCATGTTTTAGGTTATGATTATTGGGATTACATTTCACTACTATGATTTATTCCATGTTATGAAATTATGATCTCTTTTTCAGGTTAAGATTTCCAAAAGATATGTTCTTATTAATATGATGTGATTGATATTTCTTTTGTTTACCCTTACTGAGCATTTGATCTCACACTTTTATGTTTTCTTTTCCCCAGGACATAAAGAAAGGATTTAGGTTTAAAAAAAAGAAGACCATTAAGGGCGATGTTGAAGATCATTCACCACGATTAGAAGATTATATTCCAAGTTTCTAAAGACACTAAACTATTACGGTCATTGTGTGTGTGTTTTTGTTATGTACTAAGTATTCCGCAAATGTAATGTAATGTCAATGTATCTCAAGATTCGGGTCTCTACAGTTGGTATCAGAGTAAAGGTTTAGTAAACCTTTGGAAACTAGGATGTGAGAACGTTAGTGAGATCCCTAGCGATATTTCTAAGGTATGTCTAGGGATGTCCCTAAGGATAAGTATACGTATAAGATATAGTCCTAGAACTACGGTAATGATCTTAGAATTTAACATAAGATGTTAGATATTAAGGGTACTCCCCCTTTACTATGTTGTTTTCCCTAGCATTATTTTTGCCTCTCACACTATTCTTTTAGGGTTTTAGATGATGGATGGAACCCGAAGGAACCGTGTTGATCAATGTAATGGAAAATGCAATGATTGTCCTCTTGAACAAATAAGTGTTATGGGAGATGGAGTGAAAAATCTTATTGATATACTTAAACAAGCTATGAATCATTCTGGACTTCCAAATGAGCAGAGAAGGGAACAATATTCTATTGAGTCCTTCATGAGGAAACACCCACCTTCTTTCAGTGGGTCTTATGATACACTTGTTGCTGAAAAATGGGTCAGTACCACTGAAAAGATATTTTCAGTTGTTCAATGTTCTGAACACGATAAATACATCTTAGCAGTATATCGTTTCGAAGGTGAAGCTTATCAATGGTGGAATCTTATCAAGAATACGAGGCAAAGAGATGAAATTGAGTCCATGGAATGGGAGAAGTTCAAGAACCTATTTTTCAAAAAGTACTTCCCTCGTATTTTTCTAAAAAAGATGGAGAAGGAGTTTCTTGAACTAAAGAAAAAGGTTAATGAATCTGTTGGTATATACGAAGCGAATTTTACAAGGCTTGAAAGGTATGCATCTGGATTTATCATCTAATGTGAAAGTAAAGTTGATCGATTCTTCAGTGGCATAAAACCAAATCTTCGAAGGGCATTAGCTATAAGAGACTTCAGTAGCTATGAAGAAATTGTACGTTGTGCTATCAAGGTAGAAATACAAGTTGGTGTTACTTATCCATCTCATAGTTTTGACAAGAAATGAAAGATGGAGTTTAAGGAGAAATCTCAGAATAATGGTGAAAAGAAGATGAATGTTTCCTTATGCTCAAAGTGCGGAAAGAAGCATGGTGGAGAATGTCTTAATGGGACAAGTAAATGTTTCAAATGTGGAAAGGAAGGTCATCGGGCATTTGAATGCCGCAATGATGGGAAGAAGATGCCTAATGATGCAAACAAAGGAAGAGATGCACAGAATGAACCTACAACACTTCAATGCTTCAAGTGCAAGGAAATGGGGCATTATGCTAATAAATTCCATAATCCAAGGGTTAGTGATGATAAACATGAGAAACCACATCAATAAAAGGAAAAAGTGAAGTCACATGCGATCACCATTGGTGATGTTGAATATGATAACGATGTGGTGGAATGATTAAGTGATTATGTAATAGGATTACAAAATAATGTTGTATATACTATCGTGGAATATTGGAATATTTATTTATTGGTCTAATATGGTTTTCAATAATTTTATGGTACCAGTAACCATGTAAAGTGATTGAGATATTTTTGGAAAAAAGATGATATGCGCATAATGAAGGGAAAACAAGAAAATGAAATATTTGACAGTATTCATGAGCTCATGATTGATATAAGGACTAAGTGATATCATGGTTTGAGTATATAGAATTTTGAGGATTTTGGTATGTGGAATGTGTTACCTTTTAACTGCATTCATGTTTTCACTAAGGCTCAATGGGTATTCAAGAGAATACATGATTAAGGCATTTGAATGTTTGGAATGTGACCAACAAGACATATCTAATGATATATGGGGATCAACGATGGTATTAAATCTCTGGTAATCGTTTTCACAATATTATGAGAGTGGACTACAGTATTATGGATAAGCCTAAAGATTGGAATGGATTATGTTGGACATAAGTTAGTATTGTTTAAGGAATGATGTTTTTTCGATATTATTGATGGGATGTTATAGTAATATAGTTTTAGAAAAAGGAAAACCTGCAGGATGGGAAACAGCCCGTCGCGTCGGACAAGGCTGTGGGAATCGAACCCACAACTGAAGTGCGACTGGCCTTTATCGCCTACCACTGGCCTACAGGAAGTCCCTGTTTAGTAGAAACAAGATTTATTATATTAAGGAGTATGATATATGAAGTATATGTCCATTTTAGGAACTATATAAGATTAATCTCACTATAGATGGACTAATGTTTTTTTTTGATAACATTTCTAACCTTTTGTTTGAGACAGATGGAATGACCCATCATTCTATCACATGATCTTCTAACACATCACGAATGACAAATTCAACTTCATTTCTTTAAGAGATGAAGTGGAAATTGTCCAAAGAATGACAAACAGTGAGACTATACCAAAATCACGAAAGTATTTCTTCTAATTCCAATTTCATCAACTTTAGGGAAATGATCTTGAAAAACCAAAAATGTTGTCCTAGTGCTCTAATATCTGATAAATTAGATGGTACATTAGATCGTCACAAATTTATGGCTTTGTGATTGCTGGCTTTTCCATAGCCATGTTCTCTACCACTCTACATCAGAACATGATGGTTAGATTTCTCTTCCATATCCATATTTTCACCTATGTGGAAACCCAGTGATTAGTTTATTTGGGTAACCGTTACGTTTCATATTTTTTTTTTAAAGATTGTTTTTGGTATTCCTTTTTACGATGTGGGATTCTATTAAAGAAACTTTTGAATATTAAACCATTTATAACCCCGATGAATTTCGAGGGCGAAATTCATTTTAAGGGGGGTAGAATGTAACAACACGATATTTTATAAGATAAAGTCTTTTTAATTTCATTCATATCTTCTATTGTACGACACACCAAGATTATCTTGCGCTATACGCAACACCGTATTAGCTTGAAGTATACGCAACACTTTTCTTGGCTCTTGTTACACACTATTTCAAGTTCATTTGATACAAGTTATTCTACGAAACATTGAGTGTATATATATATTCAATGTATAAATAAAATATGGTTGAATTCTGTTATACACAACAACAAAGGAGTTGTGCACTACACACAACCCTGACTTGGCTTGCATTACACGCAATCTTGACCTTCCTCGATAGCGTGTGTTGTACGCAATACCGGGTTTTACTAAACAACGATATATTATTATAATATTGTTATGAACTAGCCATTATGAATAGTGTTAACTAAATTTTGAATTTTATAACATTATTATTAATCTTACATATTTTCTAGAACATGGTATAAGAACAAAATAAACTTTTCAGGTAAAATAAGTATTTTTCAAAAAAATACAGTTTTGCCGCCTTTTGATGGCGCACCCACTTTAAATCTTGTTTTTGACATGTTTATAAGTTCCATTTGACAAAATAAAATTATTCTTTGGAATCAAGAAATAAAAATTTACTTTGGATAAATTTTTCATTTTATTCTGATGACTTTCATATTTTAATGAATAATAAAAACATGCTATATTTTAATTAAAAACAACTTTTTTCATCGTAATATCTTATGTGGTTAAATTATAATATTGAATTGTGTTAAATTATAAATAGAATACATTTTTACCATTTAATATAATGTATGTCATTAGCATTGATTTTATCTTGAATTCGTAGGTTGAATCAATTCAATCTTTTGCAATGTTTTAAAGAAAAACCCGTTTTCTTTCGACAACTGGATTAATTTTAATTTAATTTCTGGAACTTTTGTGTATTTAATTTGGAAAAATGGATTCCATATTTGGAATCAGTGGATCCAAATTATGTTAACAAGCTACTTTTTATTTTGGGAATTATGAATAGTAACTACGGTAAATTTTATTTGCTATAGTTAAAGGTAAATCATGTAATTAAGGGTAAATATAAGATTATAAAATTACCCTAACAATTGGAAAAATCCTATTGGATGGATAAAAGTAGACCCATATAACCTAAGGGTTGGATTAGATTCATTTTATGGACATTTGTCCTTGAAAATAAGTTAGATATTATTAAAACCAAAGAATGTGACAACTTTTCACTTTCTTAAATCTTATAAGTATAATAATTTTAATTTTGTGATAAACTTCATGAAACTTCGAACATGAATAGTATCCAAAAATATAATAAAATTATCTACATCGTAGGAATTTATTTAGAATTTTTAGGGATTAAATAATTATCATTTATTATGACACAAAGATGATGCAGTAATTGTCTTTTTAATGAAATATTGACATAATTGATGTTATAAATGCCCAAATAAATGTAATTTGAGACTTTTTATGACTAAATTAATTTTATAGGTTAATATTACTTGTTATTTTTGATATAAGTAACTTGGTTCTATCTTATCATACTTTTATGAATTTCATAAAAATCATGTACCAAATAGTGTCAAAATTGACATAAATTAGTTTTTAAAAAAAATATTATATTATTAATTGTTATTTAATTTTAAAAAATCTAATGTTCGGCCAAATGACATAGATAAGGATATATA
The DNA here is from genome assembly GCA_963277665.1 of Viscum album. Lineage (NCBI taxonomy): Eukaryota > Viridiplantae > Streptophyta > Magnoliopsida > Santalales > Viscaceae > Viscum > Viscum album. Next base: position 1,024,958,095 of record OY728157.1, read on the forward strand.
TATTAATAATAAACAAATTGGGGTTATTTTGGCATGTTATGGTAAGTTTATTAACCTTATAGTATAAGAACACAAGAAGACACGGTAAAAGTAATATTATTTAACTTAATGTTAAATCTACATGATAAGGTTAAAATAGGCACCTAAACTTGTCTAAATTATATTGTATGAGAGTATTTAGTCCCATCCCCACCGTAGCCTCTAAATAAATCAATTTGGAACTATTTAAAACCGAACATGACTTTATAATAAAATAATATTTTTAGTTGTTCCAAAGGTGCCCCTCTCCTCCCTTATAAAAGGGCACCTCCTCCCTCTCTTCCTCACACCACATTGAGCCTTCATGCTCGGCCAAACCCTGCCAATTTGTTCTCTCCACTTCCCTAGATATATCCTAGAGGTTCTGGTCTTCTTCAAAGACCCATTTTAGTGCCCTAAAATGAGGTCTCAAAGAAGCACTTCAAAGAAGAGGTAATGACCATTACCGATTCATTCATCTGTATTTCTTCTTCCACCTCTTCTCCTTTAGTTTTTTCATTATGAAGTAATAACATTAGTATCACTCATGTACTGATATGTTATTATAAGTACGAAACAACCCTATTTCACCATCTATCCATCCTACGGAAAAAGAAATCACCACAAGTGCGTACGTACAAAATACCGTCTCCACGCCGTGGTGTAATCTATTTTCCACCACCACCTTAATTGGATGGGTATAATGGTGTAAATAATGAATATATATGACTATTATAAAGTGATAATATTTCTGAAATATTATACATACACTCCAATAAAATTCCACGATCATAGGAACGATATCATCACTCGTGCGTACGTACGGAATACCGTCTCCACGATGTGATGCGACTCGTTCTACATGATCTTCATTCCATAATGATTATATAAATGAATTGAATGAATGAATATGATATATATTACACTAATACCATTCTGGAAATTAGGTATCTATAACCTAAAGAGAATAATAAGAATTTATTCGACAAAACACGAATAAGAACAAAAAGTTATAAACACCCGAATAACAAGTTGCAATGAAATATTACTACTAAGAAGCTAAGAATATGACCAAATATGATATCATAAAAATATGTATGATTATGGAATAAGTCAATAACATTATTTAAATCATTATACAAGAGGTTCGGACACGTTCAAAGCAAATCAGACCTAAGGTAATGGAAATATCACAATCTCTTTTTTATCCGAGATTGTTTATACTTTTGTATTTAGTGGGGTGTATTTTTTCATACACATCCATGTTTCCTCAATATTTAATATTATTTCCATCCACCTACAATTGTATAAATCCAATTTTACGCTTCGTTGAGTTTTTCGTAAAATATATGAAAGAAATCTTTTGTCGTTTTTCATACAAGGTACTTTTTGACTTTTCCGACAAAAGTATGAGAAGAATGTTTTTTTAACTTATACGGAATGAATGGATTTTTAAAACATTATTTCCAAGAATATTCCTTTAAAAGTTTTCCCATTTATTTTTAATCAACTTCTTTTAGTATTGAATTGTATAACATGTTATGAAAGGAAAAGTGTTTTTGAAGAAGAAAGGATATTTTCCTCAAGAATGGAGTTCAAGTGTTTTATCAAAATTATTTTCCATCTAAGATAACATAGGGTTCTATTTCTATCCCTATTATTACATGGATTTGATTATGTTGTGATGGAAATATTTTTATGAATTTCTTTATCTTATATGAATTGTTTTATGATGTCATGTTGTTTAAGAATCCCATTTTTACTATATGGGTTATGCAATGATGTATGATTTATGATTTTGAGGCACACATAAAAATGGTATCATTATGAGATGGGTGGGACCTATATCTCCCTCCAATGCATTGGGTAAAGATTTTATATCTCATGAGATAGACATGGCTGGAACGGTAGGTTATACTGGTTCAGTGAAATAGGACTGAAACTAGGAGTGAACTCGGTTTGGAAAGGGACTTTGTCCACTAAGAGAGTCTTGGAAATGAGTCTTGACTAATAAGAAATGATTCTCTATGATTATGTGTGTATGACACAAAGTTTCATGTTTTAGGTTATGATTATTGGGATTACATTTCACTACTATGATTTATTCCATGTTATGAAATTATGATCTCTTTTGCAGGTTATGATTTCCAAAAGATATGTTCTTATGAATATGATGTGATTAATCTTTCTTTTGTTTACCCTTACTGAGAATTTGAGATCACCCTTTTATGTTTTCTTTTCCCCAGGACATAATGAAAGGATTTAGGTTTTAAAAAAAGAAGATCTTTATGGGAGAAGTTGAATATCTTTCACCATGATTAGAAGATTATATTCCGTGTTTCCAAAGACACTAAACTATTACGGTCCTTGTGTGTGTGTTTTTGTTATGTACTAATTATTCCACAAAAGTAATGTAATGTCAATGTACGTCAAGCTTCGGGTCTCTACATGTACCAAGTAATAGTGCACCATAACAAAGAATTACAATCATAATGTGAAATAATATTCAAAGTTTAAAATTCCCTAAAAATGTGTTCATGAATAATTAATATCATAAATATTATAAAAATTAACAATGAATATTAGCCTACTTTAGTGGCTAATCGCACCCCCAACATGAGTTTTTCTTGTCCCAATCAAAATGTATCTCAAAAATATGAAACTTTAATTCCCTTTTCCAAAAACATTTTAATACACTATGATCACTAAGAACCCTTATACAAAAAAAATCAAGAAATCCATCAAAATATTTTAATACAAGAGAGTTTCATAAGCATATCTGATGCCCAATTCCATTCCATTTTTCAAATTCATCACCATATTTCATCCAATATCAATTACGCATAAAGATGTGTTAGGTCATTTCATTGCTCTATGTGAAAATTTGTTGTTCTTTATTATTATTTTTTATTGAATACTCATATTAAAACTAAAATGATCACCAAACATTTGAAATTTATTTGGGGGACATCACGAACTAAAAATAATACCCCACTATCCAAAGGATTGCGTTGTGAATTTCTTATTTGGAAGAAAATATAAATGATGACGGATCAAATTAGACACCCACACTTTCCAAAATATATGCTCCTGAAATTATACATGGATTAAAAATCATAATCAATGCAAGCTAAATTATTTTATATTCATGGATATATAAATTTTTCCTTCCACACATTTTTTATACACACCAAACTAATTTTTTTCTTTCTTTTCACCCCCCAACATAAAACAAAATTGTCCCCAGTGTTTAAAGAAAATAAAATTTAGATGGGGGTAGATGTAGAAGAGAGGAGTTCTAAAAGTGATTTGAATAAATAAACATATAACAAATTCTCCTGGTTTTTGATGTTGAAGTTCATGATGCTCCTAATTATTCCTTTGATCATTATGCTACTCATGGACTCCCGGTGGAATATGGTAGAAAATTGTTGATGTTATGGATATAGTAGATTTCCCTCTTAATATATTTCACCTCAATAGCCTCTTATTTTCACTCACAAAATAAATTAGAAACCATTAAAATTCTGAGAGGTTCCCTTAATTAAAAACAGACAAAGACAAAAAAAACATACCTATTTATTTTAGCATACCAATGACTCATACAAGTATCACATAGAAAAACAAATAAAATAATAATAATAATATATATATATATAAGTCAAATATAAGTATATATATAAAACGTTATAGAATAAGGAAGTACTATAAGCTGTAGTTCAGTGGTAATAACATGCCCATGTCTCCCTATTGTCCCGAGTTTGATTCATCATAGATTCCCCAGTTGTGACGAGGTTTTCCCCATGACCTACGACGTGTCCTTTTATTTTTTTATTTTTAATTGTTATTATTACACTTTTTTATTATTATATTAACCTTAAAATAGATAAAATAAATTAAAATGGTGACACATTATCTTATTTGTTAATTCTAGGTAAGGTATTACTCAAGGATCACACCACATGACATGGATGAATATGGTGCTCCCCTTTTATACATATAAATAATCATAATAAAAGAACATGTAAACAGTTTATAGTAGTATTATATTCAGTTTTAAGTATTTATTTTCTTATAAAATTTATTTATTAATCCTATTTGAAAAATAAATATGATTCAAAATGATTAGAAACATGAGAACCATAGGTATCCTCTCGGTGCACGGTTTTGTTTAATGTCGTTAGCTCAACATGAACCCCCCAATGTAACCAATACCAACTTTAAAAATTTTATAGACCCAATATTTCTCCACTTCTACTAGATTGATATTTATTATTTCTTTATAATTTGTGTCATGTACAAATCTATGTTTTGCAATGAGTGAGAAAATCCAAGGAATATCAAAAATGGTTGATCTAGTTTCCTCCATAGTCTTTCCTAATACATCAATGATCGTTCCATATTTTTTTAATAGAATAATTAATTCTTAATGAATGGTAATGGTATAATCTATGAATGGGTACATGAGTGGGGAAATAAGGATAATAATTTTGATCTTGGTTTGGGTAGGACATTCACATACATGTGGTGATTTTGAATCCAACTTTGTTTCATTTTCCAAAGTTGTCAACAAAATTGGTTCATTTTGAATAGAAGATCCAACCATTAAATTGGAAAGATCAGTGTTATTAATGGGTATAGACTCAATGTTTGTGATTTATCTTAATGTTTTAGTGATTTTTGTTTCTCCCAAATCATAAATGGAACTATAATAGGGGAACTCAATCCACGAGGTCAAATTTCCCTCTTCTGAATACATGAAATCAATTTCCTCCTAATTTAAAGACCCTTCAACATTTTCATGATTCACTTCACCTAACCCAAATCCAAATGTTTGTTCATTATTAAATTCATTAGTGATTTTTGGTAAACTATAAACTCCACATAATGTTATGTAAGGGATAGTTGGGGTAGGGATGAGTTCCTCACAAGTATTAATGCATTACAGTTCTAATCTCAAAGATGAAACCTTGGAATTCATTATCTCCATTTGATTACACAATTTTTCAATAAATGTTTTTGGTGTAGAATTTTTATGAGGTTGAACATCGTGGACTTCTCCAAGATTGATCTCTTCAACCATCCTTGAGAGGGCTGGAAATTTATGCTTAAAACAGTCATCATTTAAATGATTGTGCATCTCACCAAGTGTGGGGTGATCATTCAAGGATTGATAAAAGAAATTCAATGAGTTAGGGGATTCCCAATAATGATTTCCAATTTGATTCCATCATGGGTTTATGATAGGGTAATTTTAAGGAGACTCCATTAGAGTAAATTGAAACTAGGATTTGAGATTTTAGGACATTCATAAACAGAAAGGTGAAAAGATAAGAGGAATGGGGGTGGGAATAGAGATATTGGGGGTGAGAAAAGGATGTTAGTGTCTATGATAAATTACTTATTTCCCCGAAAATGGTGAAAAAAATTTTCATCACCCAAAATTAAATCATGTTTTTATGGTTATGGGATCAATTGTAGGGTAGGTTGGGTTGTCGAATTCTCAGAAACCTAAGAAGTAACCTAAAAACACGTACATTATATGGATTGTTTTTTTCTATTAACTGTCCTATATAGTTTGCTTTTATATGGGTTTAATTGAATTCTAAGATACTTAATTGAAATCAATTTAAAATAATGAGTTTAACCTATGTTATCACTTGGGGTGGATTGGACGTATTCACTTTTCAATTATTTCAATTTCTTATATTTGATATGGGTTCATTTTAGGAGATCAAAAACTTCATCACATACTAGTTTTATAACAAAATCCATAATAATAATCAACTATACACATAGAGGATCAAATTTATGAGCACTAAAAGGTGAAGATTTTTATTAGCACTTAAAAGTAAATGGCCCTAAAATTCAACAAGGATGAAGAAGTTTTCAAATCATCAAATAAAAATATCAATTAAAAGATGTGATTATAAATTAATGGGAAGATAAATAAAATCCAATCCAGCCCCTTTATACTCCCTTGGATCAAACCATAATTGGTTTATCCCTCCATTGATTCTATGGTTTCAATGGAAGTGGAAAGTAGATTCATGTAGGAGGAAATACAGAATTATAAAAACAATGAAATATCGATCACTCCACCATTGTGTGATTATATCACAAGGTTTCATGTGAATAAATTCACACCTTGATGCAATAGTATCAACGTGATATGAAAAATGATAGAATAATAGTAGAAGAATAACTTTTATTAAGAAACTAAGATGTATTAGATCAATTAACATGTGAAAGATAGCTTGAGACAACAAAAATACAGCATAACATTATAATCAAAGCGAGACCAAATATCCCTAAATCATCTAACAACACTACCTTAAATTGGAATTTTGGAAGCCTTGATTTGAGGATCCAATAGTAAAATTCATACCACTTTATTATGGTAGGTTTAAATTGTTGTAAATCTTGTGGAACATAGACTTTTCCTCTCTTGACCCGAGGTGGAAGGCATCTTGCATCCACAGAACAAGCGTGTTGAAATGACCTTCATATGGCCAAATTAGAGTTGTCCATAAAAGAAGAAAATGGAAATCTAGAAGTTTCATACCCTCTTATAAAATATCATCCAAAATAGAATTTTGGTCTGAGAGAAATTATCGAAATGGTGGGTTGTCTTTCTGGGCCATTGAATCTGGCCAAAAAATTTATCATCAAATTAGACCACCTGGAACTCCATTAAAATATCAGAATTAGCACTTGTAACAGTTGGATGAAATGTTATAAATTATTTCCTATATCATGAGTTAAATTTTGAGAATCATTGGGCTTGTATCTTGGCCAATAAAATCTCTTTTTTGGGATGTTGTCCAGTTAACATTTCCCAGAATGTTGTTGGTTCAAGGCCAACATTGGAGGTCTTCTAATATGAATCATCTAGTGATAAAATAACATTAATTGTTATTTATATCACTTGAGACCTAAAAATACAATATGAAAATAAAATCAAGACCATTTTTTCTTTTAGAATGTGTTCTTACATGTACCATGTAATAGTGCACTTTAACAAAGAATTACATTCATAATGTGAAAGAATGTTCAAAGTGTAAAATGCACTAAAATGGTGTTGATGAATAATTAACCTCATGAATATTATAAATATTAAAAATTAATATTATCCTATTTAAGTGTCTAATCAGGTTATTTAAACCTCTATTAAAAATCATTTCATTTTTCCATGGGAAAAACGCCACGAAAACCATGCGAACAGCTACGAAATGGTAATGAAAAATGAGAAATCACTACTAAAACAAATTTACCATTTTTTCACAATAACTTCCAATAAATCAATAAAAAGTACAGCTAAATTAATCCATTAATTTATATAGGGATAGTTTGAACCACTTTGAAATATGGTCCATTTACATTGTGGCATTTTAAACCCCCGCTAAAGGTAGATATAAAATAAAAAATTGTTGCATATTCTCTATCACTAATACCAGTACCCAAAATAAAAAACCATTTCAATGTCATTATTAACAATATATTTCACCACTACCAAGAAAGTAACACCACACAGTACAAATCATGAGAACCTATAATCATACCAATCTATAACTTACTATCCTAAAAAAATTAGAGTCTTGAAAATATAATAACCTTTAAAACTACATCATTTGAACCTATAAACATGAAAAACATGTCTCCTAATAAAATTTAAAATTCACTATTTTAGAATTATTTCTAATAATACAAGAATTCATCAAACATGAAAACCTATAAATAGATAAAAAATATATCATATAATCCAAAATCCTATAGACTTCAAATCAAAGAAAAATGAAAATTATAAAACAAAATATTTGATTCCATCAGAACTATAACCTAATTGTTTATGAACTATTGACCAATACACCACTAACTAGAAAACCTGTAAACATGTTACTCTATAGCTTTTAGAATGGTAAAACCATAAACATGAAAAATAATCCAAAATGATCATACTAACCTCAAATCTTGAGAACCCAAATCATACAGACCTTCAATTGTATATCATATAAATACTAAACCAAAAAAATTTTACTTGTAAATAAGAAAACATATAAACATGAAATCCATAAAAATTTAAATATCCAAACATGAATTTCTTAGAACTAGAAATCATTCATCCAAAAAACATTAAATCTAATGATTTCTTAAAAAAAACTAAAATCTATAATACTGAACGCAAGGAATCCCCATACTTATATTAAAGAGTCCAACAACTTTAGAGACCATTAAACATGATATATCTATGCCTAAAATCCAACAATATTAAAAACTAACTTATTGAAAACAAAAAATGTGCAAACATCAAACCATTAGCCTAAAAATAAAAACATATGAAATTATCAAATATTAAATCCTACAACCTGAAGACATGAAACATAATAAATATGAAATCTATAAATTTTAAAATATGAAAACTATATAATTTATTTCTAGAAATTTGGAAAAACTATAATTCATGTGAACATATGACATTAAAATACGTAAAAACATCTTATAAACATGAAAACATGAAAAGTGAAAAATAGAACACTGGAAATGTACAAAAATTGAAAGATAAAACCTGAGACCCATTAAAATACTAACTTAAAAAAATGTATAAACTATTAAATAAGAACATAAAAGACAAAAAATATGTAACTAGAAACCTACAAACCTACGAACGTTAAAAGCATTAAACCTTATACTTACAAAATTAGAATCCTATAACATGTAAACTTCTAATGAGAAACACACAAGTTTTCAAACCCATATCTTTCAAACCTCTATACTATAAATCATATAACTGGTAAACCTATAAAACTATGAATTCTTAATCCAACAAACATTAAAAATATAATGCAGTAAACCTATATGCATATGAAAGTAAAAAACTTTAAACATCACGAATTTAAAATAACTCCCACCCCAAACTACATAATTATAAACATATATAGTTGTATCATATTATGAAAAGGCTAGCCGCATCCCTTCTGTATGGTGAAACTATTTCTAAAAAGTTATCACCACTAAAAACTCAACCATAAGTCATGATGTTGAATGCATTATCTTTATGATAAACCTTTAATGATTTTAGAAATTACACCAAAAACCTCTTCTTGATCCTTTACACTAGAGATATAACAACCTAGAAATTTTTACACATATTATTATATGATTCATAAATATAAATATCCATTAATACAATATAATTATAGTAAATTCCTAGTGTCTTTGGAAGACTGGGATTATAATATATAAAAAAACATGAGAAATCAAAAAATGATAGGTCATGAAAATGTTTGGTGACTAGTCTATGCCACACATTATACATATAAAAATACTGTTACCATCACCCTATCTACTAATCACTACATGATGATGTACATAGCCCGTCACCCTCTCCACATCTACCTTTACTTACAACTACTTGAACCTATAAGAACATTATATTGAAAATCAAATACTTTTTTATATTTATATTTAAACTCAAAACCAATAAATTTTTGAAAAATAAATGATTTTGAACCTTTGTTATTTACCTAATAACCTCCAGTCAATGAAATACCATCGGGGAAAGATCCGGTCATCTTATGATATAAATCAATTAATGCTTTTTTCAAAGGGGATATCTGAGCCCCCACATCCTAAACTTTTTTTTTGTATAGAAACTATCTATCCTTGAAAATATCAGGGTATGAACTGACTACATCTAGGATTAGATGCAGATGCAATTTTTGGTGACCTACCAAAGACCTTAGATGGTACGAGTCCCAAACCCATCCCATGTACTATACCAGGATGCTCCTTCCAATGGAATTTTCTTATTGGGTCATCCTAGGATACTGAATAGGAATACGTTGTATTGGCATCTCATAGTTCATTAATTTTTACCTATTAATAACATATCATTTACATTAGAAAAAGTATATATTAACATAGTGACAACTGAAAATAAGTTGTTATAATGAAAAATGAGTTCATACCCCAACATTATTGGTAGGATTGTAAACAAAACATCCATCATATTTTTATGAACATCTAACCACACTTCAGTTTAGGATGCCTAGTGCCTTATGCTTTGCGAATACATTAGACAAAGATAAATTTAAAATTTAAAATATTAAAAATATAATATTTTCATATAAATATTTAAACTAATGAAATTATTACTAGATATGATCGGCTTTTAGAAAAACTCTTTGACCCCACAGTGTGAGGGATGACTTGCTTAGCCCGTCTTGATGCATTATTCCTTGAAAATTTTGATGTAATATTAATTTATTCAATGTCATCTTATTTTCATATACATGCATAATTTTAAAATTAGATTAATAAAATCATATATACTTATATACCATGTTTCTCCTCACGATGTCTGTCAACAAAAACTTTACATTGCCCTTTTTGTATCCCATCGGGTTGCTTGACATACATCTATTAGGAGGCCAAATAAGTATCATTGAAATATCTCATAAATCTACATTTAATGTATTTCCATTTATTGCACATATTTTTCAAAACCCACTTCCGTGCTAACACATCAGTAATCGTAATGTGGAATAACATTTGTACACAGAAATTCATTTTGAAAATATTATTATTTAATAACACAATGACATTCAATTACACCATAATGTATTAAAATGAACTTTATTAGGGAATCAAAAACTTCTTTTTTCCATGTTGAAGGCATATATCTCCAATCATTATATGTAATAGGAAGAGAAACTGCCTTCATGGCCAGCTGACCTAGAATCTGGCCAATTAATCCTAAGGTGTCAAATGTTGGGATCCCATAGGAATCGAATGAGACAACAATATTCTCTTTGGTATGATTCCATACATCTGAACATTTTATATTTTTCTCCATACATCCATTATTTTTTGTCTTTTATGAACAAATATCTATTATTTAAAAAGTCAATATATTTATTCATATTAAAAATTTTACTTATAGTTGTTACCCTCCAGTATCCTCATGAAGAACTCGAAGTGGATCCCCGCTACCTCAATCCTGAGGTTTTTAAACCGAAATTCAATGATTGAGTAACTGAATGAATGCACACAAAGGGCATGAGAGATGGTGCATGGGAAGATAGTGTAGGGGGGAAAGTGGATTGTGTCTCAGATGCATTAGGGTGGGAGACCGATTGATCGTCATCTATTGGTGTGGAAGATGAAATAGGGTAATTCTTTCTCCTTGGCCTTCACGTCATTTAATCAAATAATATTATGTTTAGAACATATATTTCAAAAAAACTATGCATAAAAAAATTATAAAAGATAACAGATGCACAATAATAAATATATATATATATATATATATATAACAAAGCCTATCAAAATTGAATTTGTATTGAAGTTATGGGTGGAATTAAGTTTTTGGGTATAACAATTCATTTGTTCAATATTGAATTTATAAGTGGAATTTCATTTTTTGTAAAAAAGAATATCAAAATTTTTTTAACTACAAATATACTAAACATGCCTTCAATTTCAAGGGAATGAATTTAAGTAGATGATTTCGTTGATCTAACATTTTGATTTATGTACCATATTGCTCTAAATAATGGTGAAAGGAAGATGTATATTATTTTGTAATAATTTTTCATATGGTTCAAGAAAAGAGGGATTTAATGTGCTAAAATACAGGGTGAGTATGAACCAAAAATGGAAGCTGGTGATTCGATAGATCCAATGATATTTAATGGTATATAATTTTTTTGAACAACCAATGTATACGAAACAAGATTATGAAGTTATGAGATATTTAAAAATTATGTACCTAAAGAAAAAAATATCCAGATATTATTCATGTTCCAGATATTGAAAATATATAGAAAACATGTAGTTTTAATCTATTATGTATATTGTGTATACTCTCCTACTAAAATATAAATAAAAAAATGTTTATACGTAAATAAAAGTATTAATTTGTGAAGGAAAAGTAATGAGTATTTTAAAGAGGTTAAAAAATCATATATTATGGTTGAATTTTTTTTGATATATTTGTTGAGATAGATGAATAAATCAATATTGAATGAATATATGATAAATTAACACATGAAATAATATTTAATAATAGTTGAAAAAAAGTTGATATTTTAAAGGTTTCCATAATGTTTGTGTAAACAACACATTATTTATCTTCCAGGCATGGAACACATATATTTTGATTTTATCCAATTCATGTCCTAACACATTAAGAAATTCAATTTCATCCACCTCTCAATAAATTCAGGCCTTAAATTTAATTTTGTGGAAGACAATTGGAGAAGTATAAAATGGTTTATGAATGTTCCTCCATAACCCCAAGATGTCGATAAGGGGTGTTTTAATTGAGTTCATTATATGGGAGAAAAAATTGATCGGTAAAATTATTGACTTTGAATTATATATTTCTTCCTCAAGAAATGAAATACTAAATTTAGATGAATGAAATGTGTTTGAGAAGGAACTGATTCAATTGGGTGAGATTGAAATAAAATTAAAGTGATATACTAGAAAATGGAAAAGTTCTTACATAAAAGGATTCACATATAATCCACCTCATAATGAGATTCATGTCAGGTTTATACATGTTAGGAGATTCCTCTTGTAAAAGTAAATATTCATGTATGACTGGGTCCACAAAGGGGTACTCATGTATAGGGATTCACATCAAATTTTTCCACATATGAGCATCACCAGATGAGTCAACCACAAATGGAGGTTGATGCTAAGATACATGATATAGGGAAGGATCTCAACATAAGGGTGATGATGTAATGGTATTCATGAACGTAAACCATCATAAAGGGACCTATTTTAGTTTCATTTATGTTTGGGAAATGAGAATTGAGTTGTGGTCAATGAATGGGGATTTGGAGTTGCAAATTAATATAAGATGATAAATGTAAATATTTTATTTAAATTATTTTAGTATAGTGAATTCATGAATTTATATTAACATAAAATGGGAATAAATTAATATGATGAATGAAATGGTCTTAAAAGAAATCAAACATCAAAATAAAATTAATATTTAGTATGATTCTTATTTTGATTTTTGTATCAAACAACATGTGATGTTGTGTAGTCATAGTGTGTAGTTTTTGATGACCTTGTGGGTTTTCCATGTCATAGTTCCATGTAAACATGGAGTATGTCAATGTTTTGATTTATTGAGTATCTCATAATTATTGGATGTATGAGTATAAATGATAATTAAAAGGGTGATTATGACTATAATTCAAATAAATTCTAATAAATAGATATATTAAGAATCTATTATCCTGTTTTATTAATGAAATCGCAAATATTGTTGATGTTCATGGAGTTTCACAATTTCATTTTAAAAAAACTAATATTCATGATATTATTTTCTTATGATATTTATATACAAGATAAAATAATGAATTGTGTTCAGTTATAAGATCATTTCATAATTAAATATTCATTTATATACGTAATTTTCTCTAAGTCAGATATCCAACTACATTTAAGAAATCCTTAATCATCAGAGAAGAAGGAGAGTTGATGCATATAAGAAACACATATGCATTGATGAGATAACCAACAGTGTGATAAATGTTACTGACTGATAAAGGCTAAATTATAAAATCTATGGGAAGAAGGCTGGATGTGGGAACATGAGGAATTAATTGTCCCAATAATAATCATATATTTTACTAAAATTGGGTTACAATAGAGAATACTGACCCCAGTAGAGGATTAGAGGGGCAGAGAGGTCGTGGCGAGTCATGGTGAAGTACGATGTGGGACGATGAGATGCAGAGAGGCACAGAGACTGTTGGAAAAGCAAGGAGAGAGGTGGAGAGTCATGATGAGGGGCGGCGAGGCGCGGCGATGGGTGGAGATAGGGCCGATAAGGCTTCAGGGTGTTGGGGGTGTCTGGGGGTTTGGGGGTGTTGGAGGAGGGGGAGAGTGTCATGGGTATTAAAATATTTAATGGTTCAATGTTGATTTTTAAAATACCACTTATAATTAATTTTAAAAAATATATTAGTAGTTTAATAAACCGAGCCTAAATAACTATAGATAAACCATCACTTTGGGGTAGCGGCAATTTATTTTTTCATGAGAATTTGAATCTAGTAGTTGTTGTCCTTCTATGTAGATCATGTTTGAATCATCTATAAAATATTAACCATGATATAAATACCATATATATTCAATATATATAAATATATTTCGAATAATACATAAATGTATCAGATGGAAAATTTAATTACTCTATTCATGAAGATGGTAGGACATACGTATTGTGATGAACCAACTTGGGTTGACCTCAAACTGGTCACTTATGTTGATCCATGACATGGCCCAAAGGGTTTTCCCTATATGCTTGGGTTGAAAACTATTGTTGGGCATCAACAGAGTAAACAAATGGAATTTTTCCAACCAATAATGAATAAATATCTAAACAACAGAAATATAAATAAAGAAACCAAAATAAATTTAAATATTTAAAATGATAATATTTTTAAAATAACATGAAGATGAAATAACTAGACAATCATACTAAACTAAACTAGATGACCACAATGTCTCAATGTGACCCCGAAGGTCACTCTCCTATACTAAGGACAATAACTGGAAAACAATAATGAACTAAAACTCGTGATGAAAATGTCTCTATGTGACCCTCATGGACAGTATTTAATACCAAGGAAAAACATCACCCATAGTGATTGATACCAAGATAAACCTAAACCACAATATGATGATAATAAAGAACTATATGTATGAGTATTAAAACTCAGTTGGAATTATGAAACAATCTATTCCCAATGAACATCCTTTAAACTAAAAGAAACATTAACATAGTCTTTGAAATAAAATATATAAATGTAATATTTTTCACACACTTTTCATAAGGAAACCAAACATAGTCCATTGCCCCTTTTACCCCTAACTACACATTCAATTTTGATTACATTACCACAAAATATGGATCCCATAGTGCCACCCATTAACAGTGCTAAAAAAGTGCCGATAAAGGGGGTGTCTTTATCAGGGAAAAAATGTTCTTATAAAGGTCACTTTTAATGGTGCTTAAAAATCACTATTAAAAGTGACCCTTTATCAGCGCTTTTTCCACAGATAAAGGCACCCCTTTATCGGCACTTTTTTTAGCCCTATTAAGGGGTACCCCATTTTCAGCGCTTTTTCTAGTAGTGCTGATAAAGGGGGGGATTTATCAGCGCCTTTTCCTAGCGCTGATAAAGTTCATATTTTTTTAAAAAAATTATCATGAAAAATAATATTTTGATATATTATTATACTTATATTCATATAAATATAACAAATATTGTTTAAATGTGTTTTATATAAGTATAAATAGACTATTACATTTAATATATAATAAATTTTGTAAAAATTGTTTTAAATATTTTAAAAATATTATTAATCAATAATTTTCTAATTATCATCGACTAATAATCATTTAATAACAATTTGAAGACACAAAAAAAATAAATAAAATGATAAAAGATATTCAATAAGTTGAAAATGTAACTCAAACTTCAAATGGCCATAACTTTAGATCCTGGTGTCCGTTTGAGCTCTACAACATATCAAGTCAAAGCCTACAATGAGATCTACACGCTAGTGACCAAAAGGATCCTTCTGTCACATTTGATGAGGCAAAAAAAGACCCAGAAGGCCTCCCAAACTGAGTTTTTAGTTATGATACCCTGATTTTTTGAAAATCAAATAGCTATAACTTCTGATCTAGATGTCTTCTAGGACCTTAAGACATATGATATTGAATATTGTTTTATTTTAATTAATTTGACTAGCTTTGGAGTTGAAACGGACTTCTAGATTATAGATTTTGGTCATTTTGACATTCTATGGCTTTTCAGATACACACACACATATATGTATTTATTTGTAAATATATATATTTGTGTGCATATGTGTGTGTGTGTTTGTGTGTGTGTTTGTGTGTTGTATATATGTATATTTGTTTTATTATTTATCTATAAACACACATAAAAACATATTTTATAAACGTTTTTAAAACTAATCTTATAAATATATATTAATATACAAATAAATATATGGATAAAAAATTATAACTATATATATATTAATACATGAATATATATATATTAATATAGGAATAAATAAATAAATATATATTAATATAACTAAATATATTTATATCAATATGAATCTATATTAACATACGAATAAATTTAACTATATATATATGTATCATTAAATACAGAAAAATACTAAATGGATTAGTGGTAAAGGTGTAGGCATGCAAGGGGGTAGGACTCAGGTTTTAGTGTTGGTGGAAGTAAGGGTTTGCGGGAAAGTGGGAGGGGGTTGCGCGAGCAAGGGCCATGTGCAATGAGAGTGAGGGGGCTCCGCCTAGTACTAATAAAACGGGGGGTCATGTGCTGTTAAAATCTCCCCATATTATATATTTTTTAAATTTTTAAATTTTCTTTTGACTTTTATCAATTCTTAAAAACTACATTGATAATAGGGGACATTTATCAATGCTAAAAAAAGTGATGATAAAGGCCCCTTTTATCTACGCTTTTTTTAGTGCTGATAAAAGACACCTTTTATCAGCTCTTTTTAGAGTGCTGATAAAAGGGACCCCCATTATCATTGCCATGATTAGCAATTATTTTATAACACTATCAATTCTCTTTTCTAGCGCTGATAAATGTTATATTTGTAGTATTGTTAGCAGACATAATAATTTTAACTAATAAAGGTTACACTTCCATCTATAAATGAGAGAGGGAGGGTGAAACATTTACAAAACATTTATCATAAACACTTGAAAAAATTTCACTATTTTTTGAAACAATTCCACACTACTCATTAAGTAAACACAATGATCATACAACCGGGGAAATATGAAATAAGATCATTAAAATGACTAACTAATCATTCATCTCAAGTAACTAAGTGCCTATAGAAATGTGTGAATCATTGGAGATCATGAATAATCTAGAATATACAATACATGTTTATTTATCCTAAAAAAATGCCTCAATTCATGACATTAGTAACTCCCTCATATGCTGCACCACACCCTATATAGTACAGACTGAGGGGATCAATCTCATAGAAATAAAAACCAAATATATCATCCTATTATTGGCCACTAGGTAGTGCGTAATCTAACTAGTGTAAGAATCATTCTTATAAAATGATCTCACTATGCTAACTTCCCATGTAAAAAAGTACAAAAAAGAGGGTGGTAAAACTGATTCCTACTAAGAATCATATAATATGAACACATATAATAACTCAACCAACATGCATCACCCGAGTCACTCCAGGGCTCAATATCTTTCCATACAACCCATAGATATTGAAGGATTCTATACCAAGGATCTTCCATTACATCCAATTTAAATTGATCATGAGTATTCCAGAATGATGACATCCCATCTATTTTCTATAAACAAGGAAATAAGATCATTGAATGAGTTATTTAACAATAATCATATCCACCATTTTCAAAAAAGTTCCAAATGGTCCTCAAACTATTTTCTAAAAAACCATCATTTATCAACGAACCAAATAAATCATTTTAAATGGGTGTAAACACAACATTTAACAATTCACAATCATTTTCAAATCTCTTTTAAGAATTTCTATCATACATTAAATCTAGAACCATTTTTATAATGATTCCAAATGGGCCATCAGTCATCATCACATGAAAAACAATTTTCAAATTCCCAACACACACTTTTATCAAATCCAAAACCACTTTGGAAACCCATTCGAGGAACTCAAAAAATCATTTCACATATCACAATTGTATTCAAAGATCCAAACCATTCTTCAGATATCCCAAATAACACACAAATTCTATCAAGGAATTATAAAAAACAGTTGGTGTGTAATATTTAACAAAATAATGTTATTTATCACTACACAAGGAACAAAACGTCACTTTTCTGAAAAAAAAATAATTATATGAAGATCACACATTGATATTTAGCATGTAAGGAAGGTTTTTATTATAAGAAACTAAGGAATATAAAATTATATAAGAAATTTCAAGGGAAACCTACATCAAAACTATGGCGTATAAACAACACACACCAAAAATCAAACCACAATGGTTCCAAGATCAATTATCTCTCATGCGAAACCCAAAACAAAAAAAACACACAACATAATTCAATGGAAACACAAACCCCATATCAACAAGGCCAATGTAGAAAAAGATTGTGGAAATGGAGGAAGAGGGATATGTGGGGAGGGGATTTACCTTGAATATCTAGACCAAAACCTTGATAAAATTTAATATCTACACTATAGGAGAGGATATGAGCCATAAAAACAAAAGGAGAGGCACCATAGGGTTGCACAAACCAAGAGAAGAAAGAGGGAGACGTTTTGGGTAAAAAATACTAAGGGAGAATATATATAATTTCAGAAAAATAGATTAGAGTAGCTTACATGGTTTGGCCGCACAGTTTACTAAACTATGTACCAATAGTACACCCCTCACAAGACACACAAGGAACCCAAAATAGTTTGACTGCAAAGTTTACAACCCATTTGAAAACATTCCCAAATTCTACTATCCCAAAATGTCACATGGACACAAAATTACTTGGGATGATCCACATAGTTTACCATACCATTCGGAAACCGTGAAGATGATACATTCAATCACAAAAACCAAATTTTTCTCTAAAAATAATAATAATAATATTGAGTAATGATAGTGAGGTCAAAACTAAACAAAGAAATACTTCAAAATCTGCAACATGTCACACATAGAACTCAAGAAAAAAACCAAGAGGAAATAATTAACTAGAAAACATGATGAAAATGAAAAATTAGGTGTAACAATTATCCCCACTATTAATTCATTCAACTCTCAAATGAAAAAAATGTCTAATTGATCAATCAAATACTAATGATTATAACCACCACCATATCTAAAATCTCAAATAAAGAACACCTTACCTACAAAACAAGACTTAAATATCTTACATGAATTGATCTAGTGATCCCAAACCACTTCTCAAAAACACTTCTATAACCTTGTTTGAACAAAACCTCTAGGATCACTCCAAAACCAATGTTTACTTGGGAGAGGAACTTAGGATTATAATTCTCCAATTAGAGCTACCAACTGCTATGAAAATACTCGAAACTAAACAAAATTTTCAAAAATGGGGTAGCCTGAATAGACTCACCAAACCAACTAGCACTAATTTATCATGGAAGAAATTTCAACCGGATACATGTTGGGTATCTCCAAAATTAAGAACCAACTGGATTAAATATACTTGGAAACTTCCCAACATGAAAAACCCCACCACAATGGGAGGTAAGGGGAGGGTCCAACAAAAAGGAACACCAATTCAAATGATATCTATCCCATGACTCATCACCTCTGAATAAACACAAACTGAAGCTCAACCCTATTCATAAAATCCATCCACGCAAGGAAAACTAATCAGAAACCCTCATATAAGAAGAAACAGTAACAAATATTGAATGATGGATAAGTCCACCATGCTCTTTGAAACATGAGGAAATTTTCAACAATAGATATATAACAATAAGAACATGAAAAACTACCTCCCCGTAATGGTGTAGAAAAAATATGTTCCCAACTCCCTTCACCTCGTTGATTGCCTAACTACGTGAAAAGCTTAACTCTTTATCCTATGGTTGGATCACTAATGTTTGATGAATCTTTTGTGTCATATTCACGATCTAACGAATGAAACTCACTTGATCCAACAATAACATTAACCCAAATAGGGACTTTTAAGATGCACACACCAAACACACCACCACATGGAATAGACTATATAGAATTTCCAAAAGAAAAACACAGTTTCACTAAAATAGAAATTCTAATGAGATTCCTAACATCCTTCCTATGTTACAAAAAAATTAATCCCACCAAGAATAACATCCACAATAAAAAGAAACATTAAAATGATAAGCCACTTTTTATATTCCCCATAAAGTTAAGTATTCTAGAAAATTGGGTGAGTTAACATTTGAATAGGTGGATTTATCTTTAGAAACTCTAGCAAAAAATCATTAGGTTGATAAAAGCGAATGTCTTCTAATTGGAAATCACCCATAGCTACACCCAAAAATATCCATCGAAGATATATGGTGGAAAACAAATGGTAACATAGAGAATAAGAGTTCGATCAAAACCATATCATAAATAAAACTCACCTTGATCAGATATCAAGACGTGGTAAAATAACTCAAATATTCTAAAAACATTTCTATAATCCCAGTAAACACCACATCAAAACAAAATCACCAATAATATTTCAAACTCATAATAAAAAATGGACCTCACATTAAAATCAAAAGAGAACACACCACATAAAAAATGCTTACCAAAAAAGGGCAGAATAATCCATATAGATATATATCATTTAAAACATCATAATTTTCCACCTAAAACTCTATTTATAGGAAAAACATGATGGGTTGTGCACCCACCAATTGTAGTTTTTATAGTCCCACTCACATACACATTTTCGTGGCACCTAAGGCACATATCAACTCATTCCATACTAGTAAATCATCTTCTCAAAAAATCATCCATCCACTATCCACACATATCCATGAATGTGAGAACCCAAGGGAATACAAAATGAAAAAAATACACTTCCAATTTCAAAAAAATATGCTCGACCCATAATTTCACACTTTCAATCCTCTTCATAATTCAAAATGTATAAAACTCTTTGAAAATATCACTAAACACCGAGAAAAATCTATTTTAAAACTCCACACATCAAACCAATACATATTTTCTCAAAAACATCCTAATGATTTTGTCCAAAAATATGTTTAATACAATTGAATACATTTTTTCTCAGCTCAATAAACCCATGATATCCAATAATTTGGTTAAGAGACCATTTTTCTCATTCAAAACATGTTTCCAAAATTAATTTGAAAGTAAACCTTTTATTTTTTTAAAAAAAACTTTGATTATCCCAATGTTTTGATTCTAGAAACTCAATATTATTGAATTCATCCCAATTCATTCAAAAATAAATTTATAAAATAAAATTTTTATAATTCTATATTCAAAATGATTCTGAATATTTATATTTAAATGTTACAAAAAACAAAACATTAACATTTGAAATTCAGTTACCACAATTTCAAAATAAGGGTTCTTAAAACTATTTTTCAAATTAATGAAGACCCAATGTAACTAAAATGTGAATCTTGTGTCGATGGGTGACCTGTCTATATGGATGTCGTCCATACGCTAATCACACTACCTCTATGGAAATTATTTTAGGACAAATATTACCGTCTCCACATGGATTTATAGGACATGAAAGCTCATGAATAACTCTAACCCAACTCTCATTTCATATCCCAATAACAAGAAAAACCAAAAGAACCAAAGAAACAAAAAGAAACCTATCATTCCATGGAAACTGAAGGATCAGTCTAGAAGGTGTTGGCTAGACATTCCCCCAGATTTGCACCCCAATCATCGACAGTCCTACTATATCTATATTGACATTCAAATAACATTAGGAACTCTAAATTATAAGTTATATATAGAACCATCCTCTTATGATACTATTTTTTCATGAACGAACATGGGTCGACCCTGAACCGGTTACCCGAGCTGATCCATAACACAGACTGAAGGGTGTTCCCAATCCCCATGGGATGAAAATTAGTGTCAGGAATCACCCATGTAAAAAACAGGAACATTTTCTCCCAATAAAAAATAAATAACTAATCATAAGATAAACAAGGCAACCAAATAAATAAAAAAATTTCAAACTGAGCATCTTTATAAAAGAATCTAAAAATACAATAACTGGTAAACAATAGAAAACTAAACCGTATGACCAAAACATCTCCACATGACACCAAGGTTCTGTCTTCGATACAAAGGACAACCAACACCCATAGCAATGGATAAAAATCTGAACTATCACAACAAGATAAAAATAGAAAATAAATATTGTCCTCAGTATTAAAACTCGATAGGAATGCTCAAACAATATATTCCCAATGCACTTTATTTAAAATAAATTAAACATCAACTTCATGTTTGAAATAAAATATACGAACATAATATTTTTAACAAATTTTATAAGGGAAACCATGTTGTACCTCTCGAACCCCTCGTGGTTTAATTTTCATGATCACAATCACTCTCATATTTTACTAATCTTGTTTTCAAGTGTTTTTGTTGTTAGGCATGATTTCAGGAGCAAGAAGTGGCAAAGGAGTTTACTTGGACTGTTTTCAGTCCACCGGCCAACCGGTGGCATGACATCGGCCAGCCGATGGACCATTGACATAAAGGCTCTCCACTGTCCAGAGCACCGGCCAACCGGTGGCCTCAGCACCGGCCGGCCGGTGGAGCCCAGACAGAAGAGGTTGCTACTGCCTCCACACCGGCCAACCGGTGTCACACCAGCGGCCAGCCGGTGGCACCCAGCCAGCACAGTGGTTGCTACTGCCTCAGCGCCTGCCAACCGGTGGCCTCCTCACCGGCCAGCCGGTGGTGCCTGGACAGAAGCCCTCCTCCATTTTGCACAAACCGGCCAACCGGTAGCTCTGTACCGGTCAGCCGGTGGAGCCAGTCAAACTAGCCGTTGGGCTTTTGACCAGCCTGTCCACTTGCCTCCCAACGGCTCCGAAGCCTTTTCCAACGGCTCTGAAGGCCTCTAATGGCCATATGAGGGTTCCCCCTCTATAAATAAAGGACTAGGAACCCCCGGAAGCCTAAGGATTAACGTCGGAACAATTGTGAAGCCAACAGACACATTTTACATCATTTGGTGAAACTCTGGCGGATTCCTCCAAGGGAACCCCACTTGCTCCAACACACTTCCACATCCAAGGTGCACCACCAAAGAATCTTGGGAGTGCCCTTCATCAGCTCAATCAATCCATTGGCGCCCAAGACTTCCTC
Organism: Viscum album; assembly: GCA_963277665.1. Taxonomy (NCBI): domain Eukaryota; kingdom Viridiplantae; phylum Streptophyta; class Magnoliopsida; order Santalales; family Viscaceae; genus Viscum; species Viscum album. The sequence goes on from OY728157.1 coordinate 1,024,981,040, forward strand.
ATTATGGGTTTTATTGTTTTATTTATTTTGAGCATCATTTTGGGTTGGTGCCTACAAACCACATCTCTTTCTCTCATCCCTTCATTTGGGTTTTCACACCACCTTTAAGGTGTGAAGAGGTTAGTCAAGCCTTTCCTTTTAAAAGGCTTGAGTCAAAGGTGATCTAGCCATCACCCGTAAAAATGCTAGTGGATTTCTTGCTCAAACCATTAAAAAGCAAGCTGTAATAGGTGAGCTAGCCTTCACCTGTAAAAAGGATAGTGGGTTTCTTGCTACAACCATTGAAAATCAAGCGGTAGTATATCTCTCAACGGTTGAGTTGGGAGAGGATACGTAGGCCGGGTTTTAGGCCGAACTCCGTTATCAATTCTTGTGTCTTGCCTCATTATTTCCGCTGCACTTTTAACTTTTATTTTTAATTTGTTAATTAATTTTTAAAAGGAAATTCACCCCCCCCTCTTGCCATCACTTCCTTTTCTTCTCCGCCCAACAATTGGTATCAGAGGGAAATTTGAGTAATACCCTAACCGGTTTCAAATTTAAGATCCATTGTGATGGATTCAACCTCTTTCGCCCCCGAAGGCTATTCTTTGGGTCGTGCTCCATTTTTGATGGAACCGACTATAATTATTGGAAAACCCGCATGACCACTTTTCTTAGAAGTATAGGTTATCCTATTTATAAAATTGTCATGCAAGGTTACACTCTCTCTTCTCCCGATGAATCCAAATGGACTCAAGCCGATATTAAAAATTTTGAGCTTGATGGAAAAGCCATGAACGCTCTTCATTGTGGCCTTGATCGTAATGATTTCAATCGAGTTTCCACATGCACCTCATCTCATGAAATCTGGAAACTATTGGAGGTTACCCATGAGGGGACCAACAAAGTCAAGGATACTCGATTGGACATGTACCGTCAAGATTTTGAGTCTTTTACCATGCATCCATCCGAATCCATTACTGAAATGTTTACACGTTTTACTGATGTTTGCAATGGGAGAAAGTCCCTTGGTGATGATGTTTCTGCAGAAACAATGGTCAAGAAGATCCTATAGATCCTACCAAGCTCATGGGTTCCAAAGGTGACAGAAATCCAAGAAGCAAAGGACATCAAGAACATGCCGGTCGAAGAGCTCATCAGATCCCTCATGACTTATGAGATCACCATGAAGAGGCAAGCTGAAAAAGAAGGCAAACCGATCAAAACTCCAAAGAACATCGCCTTCAAAGTCCAACAAGAAGAAATATCCTCCTCCTCATTATCTTACTCTTCAAGCGGCGATTCCGAAATGGAGAATCTTGCCCGCAAGATGCACAAATTCATGAAGAAACACAAGAAGAAGAAATCTCGCAAGGCCCGCAAGGCTCAACCCAACGAAAAATCCGAGCCCAAGGTAACATGTTACGGGTGTGGTGAGAAAGGCCATTACAAGCCCGATTGCCCACTCAACAAGAAAAAGGCCAAGCAAAAGGAAAAGAAGAAGGCATTCAAAGCCACATGGAGTGATAGATCCACAACATCCTCCTCCTCCTCCTCAAGCGACAACGGTAACAAATGCCTAATGGCATTCCATGAGGTAACCTCTTCCGACTCCTCTTCCTCTTGTTCTTCAAATTAAAATTCTTTCAATCACATGTCTTATGAGGATCTCCAACATGCAAGAGATCAATTGGAGGAAGGTTTTCATGAACTTTCTTCCAAATTTGTTGCTTTAAAAAAGAATTTCAAAAAACTCTCTTCCGAAAAAGAACAACTTCTCAAAGAGAAGGAAGAGTTGACCCTCAAAATCCAAAACTTTCCCGATGTTGATTCCATAGAATCAACAATCAAAGATCTAAGGGAGACACTAGCCAAGTTCACCCAAGGGGAACAAAATCTGACCAAACTACTAGGTTCCCAACGTGTATCTAGAACCACCCAAGGGCTTGGCTATTCCAAGCAAGCTTCCTCCTCCCATGCTCCAACTATTTTTGTAAGGGGGAGCTCCCAATTTAAATTTTTCAATTATTGTAAAAAACCCGGGCACTTAATTTATGAGTGCGATTTCAAAAATGCCCGGTATGGTAGGCCCAAAAATATTTTCTTCAATGATGAATTTTATAGTAGAAGACCCGCCACAAGACAAGTATGGATTGAAAAATCCCTCTTAGCGAGTCTCACCGGACCGAAATTTGTCTCAGTTTCAAACACCTCTCCCCGGTGATTTGTTGTTTTTATTTAGGGGGAGTTAAGATCGTTTAAGCCTTTTTGTGTATTCAAATTCTTATTCAATTCTTTCAATTCAAACTTTCAACTTCAACACTTGGTATCAAAATTTTCATTTCGAAATATTCAATTCAAATTTTTCATTTCAATTTTCTTTTCAAAACTTTCAATTCAAACTGTTATTCATTTTTCATTTCAAACTTTCAATTCAAACTGTTATTCAATTTTTCATTCAATTTTTCATTTCAAAATTTTTGATTCAAAAATTTCAATTCAAATTTCAAAAATTTCAATTGGTTTAAAATATCTTTATCCCTCAATCATGTTTTATGCCCTGTGCTATTTTGATAATCACAAAGGGGGAGAAATTCTTGGTTGATTGGGGGGAAAATTCTTTTAAAGCATGCCTTTCATTTCAGTTTTTACATTGTTTGTTTTGGTGATTGTGATCATCAAAATAGGGGGAGATTGTTGTACCTCTCGAACCCCTCATGGTTTAATTTTCATGATCATAATCACTCTCTTATTTTACTAATCTTGTTTTCAAGTGTTTTTGTTGTTAGGCATGATTTCAGGAGCAAGAAGTGGCAAAGGAGTTTACTTGGACTGTTTTCAGTCCACCGGCCAACCGGTGGCATGACACCGGCCAGCCGATGGACCATTGACAGAAAGGCTCTCCACTGTCCAGAGCACTGGCCAACCGGTGGCCTCAGCACCGGCCGGCCGGTGGATCCCAGACAGAAGAGGTTGCTACTGCCTCCACACCGGCCAACCGGTGTCACACCAGCGGCCAGCCGGTGGCACCCAGCCAGCACAGTGGTTGCTACTGCCTCAGCACCGGCCAGCAGGTGGCGCCTGGACAGAAGCCCTCCTCCATTTTTCACACACCGGCCAACCGATAGCTCTGTACCGGTCAGCCGGTGGAGCCAGTCAAACTAGCCGTTGGGCTTTTGACCAGCCTGTCCACTTGCCTCCCAACGGCTCCGAAGCCTTTTCCAACGGCTCCGAAGGCCTCTAACGGCCATATGAGGGTTCCCCCTCTATAAATAAAGGACTAGGAACCCCCGGAAGCCTAAGGATTAACGTCGGAACAATTGTGAAGCCAACGGACACATTTTACATCATTTGGCGAAACTCCGGCGGATTCCTCCAAGGGAACCCCACTTGCTCCAACACACTTCCACATCCAAGGAGCACCACCAAAGAAGCTTGGGAGCGCCCTTCATCAGCTCAATCAATCCATTGGCGCCCAAGAATTCCTCATTATGGGTTTTATTGTTTTATTTATTTTGAGCATCATTTTGGGTTTGTGCCTACAAACCCCATCTCTTTCTCTCATCCTTTCATTTGGGTTTTCACACCACCTTTAAGGTGTGAAGAGGTTAGTCAAGCCTTTCCTTTTAAAAGGCTTGAGTCAAAGGTGAGCTAGCCTTCACCCGTAAAAAGGCTAGTGGGTTTCTTGCTCAAACCATTAAAAAGCAAGCTGTAATAGGTGAGCTAGCCTTCACTAGTAAAAAGGCTAGTGGGTTTCTTGCTACAACCATTGAAAAGCAAGAGGTAGTAAATCTCTCAACGGTTGAGTTGGGAGCGGAGACGTAGGCCGGGTTTTAGGCCGAACTCCGTTATCAATTCTTGTGTCTTGCCTCTTTATTTCCGCTGCAATTTTAACTTTGATTTTTAATTTGTTAATTAATTTTTAAAAGGCAATTCACCCCCCCTCTTGCCATCACTTCCTTTTCTTCTCCGCCCAACAAACCAAACATGGTCCATTTCAATTTTTTACACATAAAACCACATTCTCTTTCAAGTAAGAGACAAAATCATTTTTAAAGAGAAAGGTAACGTTCCATTTATAAAAGAGAGAAGGAGGGAGAAACATTACCAAAACCTATATCATAAACACATGAAAACATTTTACCATATTGGGTATAATTCCACACTACTCAAGAAATAAGTACTACTATCATATAATATGGGCAATGAGAAATAAAAACATAATAGAAATGAACTAATCACACGTCTCAAGTAACTATGTTCCAATAGACATGGGTGAAACCTAGGAGCTCATGAACAATGAAAAACATACTATACATGTTGAATCATCCCGAAAATCATGCATCACTTGATGGAATCAATAATTCCTTCATATTCCTCACTAAAACCTACCCGATATAGAATGAGGGGCACCATCCCATAGAAATAATAACAAAATATATCCCCCTACTTGGGGCCACTAGCTATTGCGAAATCTAACTACTGAAAAAATAATTCCCAAAAAACTCACTCACCATGTCAGGTTTCCATGCCACGATGTATGTAAAAGAAGGAGATACAACCGATGACAACTGAGAATCAAATAATATGCACATATATAATAACTCATTCAATAGACATCACTCAATTCACTCCAAGGATTAATCTCTTTCCATATAACCCATGATTCTTGAAAGAATTAATACCAAGTTTATCCCATTCCCAACAATATACATGGATAAAGAGGATTCCATAGTAAGTACATACCATCCATTTAGTATAAAAAGGCCATATGATCATCCCATGAGGGGTTTCACAATAAAAACTTCCACCATTTTCACAAAATATCCAAACAGGCCTCAAACTCTTTTCATAAAACCATCATTTATAAACGAACTCCGCCTTTCAAAAAGCATGTAAAAATACCATTTTAAAATTCAAAATCATTTTTAAAAAGATATTTTAATAGTTCATATCACACTTTCAATCCAAATCCATTTTTATAAAGATTCCAAATGGTCCATGAAACATCATCACATGCCAAACAATATTTAAAATCCCAATACACACTTCTTTAAAATCAAAAAAACTTTGGAAATCCTTTCATGGAAATAAAATCATCATTACATATATCAAAATTATATTCAAAAGGAAGAAACATTCTTTGATGTCACAAAGCACACAAAAAAGCCAACCGGGCATTGTAACAAACACTTGGTTTGTAATATTTAACAAAACAATGCTATTTATCACATAATAAGGAAAAAAACACCACTTTTCACACTAGAACACTTATCCAAAGATCCCACATCAATATTTATCATATAAGGAAGTTGAAAAAGACAATAAACCAATGAATCTTAAATTATAAAGGAATATTGATCGGAAACCTACCACAAAACCATGGGTAATCAACAACACACACCAAAAAGGCCACCATGATGGTTCCAAAATACAATATCTATAAATAGGAACCCTAAACAAAAAACCCTAACATAACTAAAGATAAATAGAAACCCTAGATCCATATGAGAATGAGTGAAAAGGATAGGGGAAATAGAGGTATAGTGAGAAGAGAGTAGGGGATTAAACTTAAATATGTAGGTCAAAGCCTAAAAGAAATCATAGATCTACATCATAGGAGAGAAGTGGGGCCTTGAAGAACAAGGTGAGAGGCCCCTTAGGGTCGCCTGAAAGAGGAGAGGAAGAGGGGAGGCTTTTTGGGTGAATAACATTAAGGGGGAATACTTGGAATTTAACAAAATTTTAGATCTAGGCTGCTTGCATGGTCTGGCTACATGGTTTACCAAACTGTGTGCCAATCATGCACCCCTCAGTGGAAATACAAGGAACCATGAATGGTTTTGTCACATAGGTTACAATCCATGCACCAACCATGCCAAATTTCAATGTACAAAAATGTCACCTAGTCACACGGTTACCTGGGTTAGACCACCTGGTTTATAAAACCATACGACAACCATGAAAAGGCTACTATCATGCCCAAAAACTCATTTTTTTATCCAAAAACGCTTGAGAATACTAAGGAATAACCATAGGTTATAAACTAAACAAATAAACACTTCAAAATCTAGAACCTTCCACACTTGTACCTTGAGAGAAAAATAGAGATCCAATAATGAACCAGAACAAATGATGAAAATTAAAAATCGGGTGTAACATGTAAGCATGGATACTGTTTTCACTTTTGGATGGATGTAATGAAAGAAATGTAAATAATAAGTCACAATTATTGAAAATATATTATATCATATTAATTCATTAAACTTATCATTATTTATTATCCATGTAAAGTGGAAATGAAAAATGAATCACATCTCTTTATGGAGGTGGTAGTCCACACATACGCAGAGGCAATGTTATCTTTTTCCAATGGATTGGAAGGTTAGAAAGAAGATGTGATATTATAATTACCTTAGAATAATTATTTCATAAATATCATATATATTCATTGGTTCCATATTTCTAACAATCCATGTAAAATAGTGATGTAAAATGAATTACACCGTTAGGGGAGATGGTGAGCTACACATATGAACGAGTAGTGTTTTGATTTCTATAACATGGAAAAGAGGTGTAAAATAGTTTTACTATAAAAATAATAACTTACAAGTATATTTATTAAACTAAATTAATTATTTTAGGATGGGTAAAATATATTTATATTAGGTATAATAAGAAATGAACTCGAAATATTCAGAAAAAAGGATTACCTCTTATTCGATATACTTCCTTTATATCCTTACTTATGAACCATTGGAATGGTGTTTTAAGAATGAAAAGACATATAATTTTTGGATAAATATGTTTAGAATATAATTGGTCATGTTTTGGTCGGGCTAGGTGGCTCAAAGTGGTGTAAAGAATGGACTAATGATGTGTCATTTTTTAGGGAGGAAAAAGACAAACATGTAAATAATACAAAAGAATAAAATATAATTAGGTCATTAGAATGAACAAATCGCAACGGGGAAAACGATTTTTTGCAATGGGTGCATCAACTTGTCGCAAAAAGTTAGGCGCGATTTGGTGTGGTTTGCACGCCAAACCACAAGAAGGGTATTTGCAATGGGGAAACGCTCCGGTGCAAATACCGGGATGCGGTAAATACAATTTCTAACAAGACCTGTCACAAATACCCAACATCAGTAAAAAATATTTGCAACGACATATTATCCCGTCACAAAAAGTTTGTCGGTCGGTCACTTTTTTCCGACGGAACCCATCGCAAATACCCTTTTAACCTCCGACAGGGAGTAAGGTGGCCGAAGGTATTTGTGACGGGTCCCGTCACAAATAATACCGTCACAACTAATTTATCCTATATATACCCCTCATTCATTTTTTCCTTCCTTCCCCTCAATTCCATCTTTCTCTCTCTATATAAACTATAATTTTAGAGTGAAAATTTTTCTGAGTTAGTTTTTTTACGAAGTAGTTGTGAAGCCATCTACACCTATAACATATCATGTTTAAAGGGGTTTATGTTTTATTTAATTTAGTATTTATTTTAATATTATATATTTATTTTAATTATTGTTGATTAGTGGTAATTAAATTAGATTTAAATTGTTTTGTCATAGGTATTTACTTGTAATAATAAATTGAAATTATTAGTACTATTTCTTAGTAATTAGAAGTAATTAATAATTTTTAACGATAATTATTAATATATCTAAATAATTAGCGGTAATTAGTAATTAGTTGCTGTAATTTGAATAAATTAATAGTAATTAACGCTAATTAGTAATATTTAGGGGTAATTAGAAATAATTACGGGTAATTAGTAATAATTATCGGTACATTTTAATAATTAGGAAAAACTAATAGTAATTAGGAAGAAATAGTAATAATTATGAAAAAATAGTAATAAATATTAACAATTAGTAATAAATACTAATAATTAGTAATAATTAGTAATAAATAGTAATAATTTGTAATAATTATTAATACATAGTAATAAATAGTAATAATTAGTAATTAATAGTAATAATTATTAATAAATAATATAAATTAGTAATAATTAGTAATAATTATTAATAAATAGTAACAAATAATAGTATTAAATAATAATAAATAGAATTAGCTAGTAAAAAATAGTAATAATTAACAATAATTAGTAATAAATAGAAACAAATAGAAATAATTATTAATAAATAATAATAAATAATAATATTTAGTAACAATTAGTAATAATTAGTAATAATTGGTAATAGTTATAATTTGTAATAATTATTAATAATTAGAAATAATTAGTAATAATTAGTAATAATATGCAATATATATTAATATATAGTTATATATAGTAATATATAGTAATATATAGTAATATATAGTAATAATTATAAGTAATTAGTAATATATTGTAACAATTAGTAATATATAGTAATAACTAGTAATATATAGTAATAATCAGTAATAATTATTAATAATTTGTAATATATAGTAATAGTTAGTAATAATTAATAATAGTAAGTAATAATTAGTAATAAATCGTATTAATTAGTAATAATTAGTAATAAATATTAATAAATAATAATAAACCATAATAATTAGTATTAATTATAAATAAATAGTAATAATTAGTAATAAATAGTAATAAATAGAAATGAATAGTAATATACAGTTATAAATATTAATAAATAGTAATAATTATTAATAATTAGTAATAATTATAAATAATTAGTAATATTTAGTAATAATTAGTAATAATAAACAATAATTAGAAATTATTAGTAATAATTAGTCATAATTTGTAATACAAAGTAATAAATAGTAATAATTAATAATAATTATAAATAATTAGTAATATATAATAATAATTAGTAATAATTAGTAATAATTAGTTATAATTAATAATAGTTTGTAATAATTTGTAATTGTTAGAAATAATTAGTAATAGTTAGTAATAATTAGTAATAGTTAGTAATAATTAGTAATAGTTAGTAATAAGTAGAAATAATTAGTAATAATTAGTAATAGTTAGTAATAATTATTAATAATTATTAATAATTAGTAATAATTATTAATAATTAGTTATAAATAGTAATAAATAGTGATGAATAATAATAAATAATAATATATAGTAATAAATAGTAATAAATAGGAATAAATAGTAATAATTTGTAATAATTAGTAATAATTAGTAATAATTAGTAATAAATAATAATAATTTGTAATAACAAGAATAAATACCAATAAATAGAAATAAATAGAAGTTTATAGCAATTAATTGGAATTAGTACCAATAAAAAGGAATGAATAGCATTGAATATAAATAAATAGAATAATTAGGAATAAATAGTAATAATTAGTAATAATTAGAAAAAATTTGTAATAATTAGCAATAATTAGAAATAATTAGTAATAATTAAAAAAATTAGCAATAATTACAAATAATTAGAAATAATTATGAATAATTAGGAATATTTTGCAATAATTAGCAATAATTAGCAATAATTAGAAATAATTAGCAATATTTAACAATAATTGTCAATAATTACAAATAATTAGCAATAATTAGTAATAATTAGCAATAAATAGCAACAAATATAAATAATAAGCAATAAATAGAAATAAATAGCAATAAATAGTAATAAATAGAAATAAATAAATATAAATAACAACAAATAAGTATAAATAAGAATAAAATCAATTGTAATAAATTATAACAACTTGGAAAAATTCCAGGTGGATTGGAGGCACTGCTTTTTCTTGATGACTCTTCTCCTTTCGACTCTCACCGACTCAAAACATTATAAAAAATATGATTCTATGTATGAATATCCAATCTCATATACAAAAGTTTGGATATGCATTCATAGGACCACATTTTTTATAATTTTTTCAAGCGGTGATAGTTGCAAGAAGATGACTCATCTATGAAGAGGGGACTTTTTTGTTCGGCAACTCATTTATATGCATCTTTCTCACACTGAGATCACAATCACTAATACAAATATGCCCTTTATCAGCGCTATAAATGGCCATTAACAGCGCTAGAAAAGCGCTGTTAAAGCCAGCTAAGATAAGGGGGGGTCCCCTTTATCAGCGCTCAAAAAAGTGATGATAAATACCCCTTTTATGAGCGCTAAAAAAAGAACTGATAAAAGGGGCCTTTTATCAGCATTTTTTTAGCGCTGATAAAGGGGTCCTATATCAGCGCTTTATTTATCAGTGCTTTCATTTTAGCGCTGATAAATGACCTTTTTATCAGCAATTTTAAAAAAGCACTGATAAAAGCTAAAAAAAATTTAAAAAAATTTAAAAAAATTTAAAATAAATTAAAAAAATTAAAAAAATCATGCCATTTTGGGGGATTTTATTAGCGCATGAGCCCCACTTTTAATAGCACTTTCATCCCCCGCCAGCACCCCGCACACACCCCCTCCACCCCACCCCCATGCGCGCTCCTCTACATCCAGCAGGTTTTGAACTCGAGACTTCCCCCTGCGCGCCTAAACCCTTACCACTACTCTATTTTAATTTGTTTTCTATTTCAGGATATCTCTATTTATATATATATATATAGTTATATTTATTCAGATAGTAATATATCATTATATTAATATATAGTTATATATTGTTATATTAATATATATATATAGTTATATTAATATATATATAGTTATATAAATATATATATATATATAGTTATATTAATATATATATATATATAGTTATATTAATTTATATATATAGTTATATTAATATATATAGTTATATTAATATATATAGAGTCATATTAATATATGTATAGTTATATTAATATATATATATATATATTTATATTAATATATGCATAATTATATTAATATATATAGTTATATTATTATATATATAGTTATAATAATATATGTATAGTTATATTAATATATATATAGTTATATTAATATATATATATAGTTATATTAATATACATATAGTTATATAAATATATATATAGTTCTATTAATATATAGCTATATTTATATATATCTCTATTTGTATATATATAGTTATATTTATTCGCATAGTAATATATATTTATATTAATATATATATATATAGTTATATTAATATATATATAGTTATATTAATAAATATCTCTATTTATATATATATAGTTATACTTATTCGTATAGTAATATATATTTATATTAATATATATATATATATAGTTATATGAATATATATGTTTATAGTGATATTAATATATATATTTATAGTGATATTAATATATATATAGTAATATTAATATATATGTAGTTATATTAATATATATATATATACCAAGATTAATATATATATATATATATAGATTAATATATATGTATATAAATATTCATATATTTGTATTTTAAATAAAATGGATATTAGTTAATATTTAGATAAAGATAATATATTTTATATGTAAATATATTTTATTATTTTTATTTATAATTAATTTTTATGTGTGAATATATAAAAATATGTATATATTGTTATATATTTGATTATAAATAGTAGTGAATTATAAAAAATGATAACATTTAAAAGACATAATATCAATATGAATGTAATACATTATAATAAATTCAGTCCTCACAAAAAAAAGTCAATAATACCCCCTTAAACGAGGCTGAAAATCCACAAAATGTTAAAAAATCGGGGAACCCCAACTAAACACTCAGTTTTGGAGGCCTTTTGGGCCTCTTTTGCCCTCGAAAACCCTTGACTGGGGGACCCCAGGTCATAGCGACGTAGAGATCATCACATTCTTCGATTTGATTTGTGGTAGAGGTCAAAAGGACACCCAGATCAAAAGTTATGCCCGCTTGAAGTTTGAGTTGCGTTTTCAACATATTTTGGATATTTTTTTAATTTTTTTAATTTTTTTATTCTTAAAATTGTTATTAAATGACTATTACTCCATAATAATTAGAAAATTATTAATTAAAAATAATTTATTTAATTTTTTAAGAAGCCATTTTCACTAAATATCTTATATACTAAGTATATTAAGTGTAAATATACATTTATACTTATATAAAATATATTTAAAAATTATATATTATATTTATATCAATATAAATATACTAATATACTAATATATTAATATATATTTCTTAATTTTATTTTGAATTCGACCCTTTATCAGCGCTTTTAAGAAAAGAGCTGATAAACCCCCCCCCCCTTTATTAGCGCTACTAAACAAGCGCTGCTATTGGGGGTCCTTTTATCATTGCTAAAAAAAGCGCTGATAAAGGGTGGGGGATTTATCAGTGCTAAAAAAGCGCTGATAAAGGGGTACTTTTATCAGTGTTTTTTTAGCACTGATAACAACACCCTTTATCAGCCCTTTTTTTAGCGCTGATAAAGTCACCCCCCTTTATCAGCTCTTTTTTGTTAGCGCTGATAAGGGGGGGGGGTGCTGGGAAAAACTATTTTTGTGGTAGTGAATGAATAAATCACTCGAAGGAATGCTTAAACATTCTTGTATGCAAGAGAACAGAATTGTGTACCTCTGAGCAGATTCTTCATTGTGATTTAAGTGTGAGAAAGTTTCATATAAATGTGACGTTAGACAAAAGAGTATCCTTCATTCGACCTGAAATTGTGTCGCTCTTAATTAATGGTAATTATTAATATGTAGTTGTAGTTATTTATCTTTTTTTGGGATAGTGTTTTTCTAATTTTAAATTATTCAATAACAGTATTGATTTTATATTTTTTAGAAAAATACATAACATAGAAGTAAAAAAATGTAATTTTTAGATGATCATGCTTGTATAAATCTTTGCATAAATCCAAATAGTTATGTTTTAATCTTATATATATTGAGGGTGTTAAAGCCTTCCTATCTGTTGCATCATTAAAACCAGATTTTCTTTCCAGAAGGCATAATTATGTGTCCTTGTAAAAAAATTGTTCTTAGAACGTTTGACACATTTGACAAGGTAGGGGAAATCTCTTGCATTTGGGTTTTAAACCAGATTATGTTTTTTTGTATCAACATCATGAATGCAGTTCCAGAGAAGGTACTAATAATTTGATTCTGGATCCATCACAGTTGCCAAATTTAGTACATGTTGTTGCAGGCCCATCTGTTCAAAAAATGAAACTCAAGATGATATTAATTTAACTCCTCAGTTGGTACTATATGAATTTTATGAGTTTTTGACGTATGTGGAGGATGCATTATATTCTATTAGAAAGATAGGAAAATGAGAAGTGGTTGCCAAATTTATTGCTATTAAATCAGATAATGCAATGTCAAACAACTATTTTGATGTGATATTTTCTTTGGTTAAAACACTATTACATGAAAGAAATGTATTTCCTACAAATAACTACGAGAGAAAGAAGTTGGTTTGTAATCTGGGACTTAGTTATCAGAAGATTCATGCATGTGGAAATGATTTCATCTTATATTCTGGTGAAAATGAGTTGTTGGATAGTTGTCCCAGATATAGAAAATCTAGGTATAATAAAGCACAACCAGGGAAGTCTGGATCAATTCCTATAAAATAGTTGAGATATTTCACACTTACACCCAGATTGCAGTGTTTATTTATGTCTCAGAACATGGCGTCAATGATGTCATGACAAAAAACCAAGATTTCAATCGGAAAAAGCTTGAATCATCCATCTAATAGTAATTCATGGATACATTTTGACCAACTGCATTCATCTTTTACTATAGAAGCCCATAACGTGCGATTGGGTCTTTCTAGTGACAACTTCTTTTTATTTGGTTCTTATGGTAGTCAGTATTCATGTTGGCATGTCTTTATATATCAATAAAATTTACCTCAGTGGATGTTGATGAAGGCTCCTTATATATTTTTGACCTTATTTATCATAGGACATCTGAAAAATAATATTGTTGTTTATTTGAAACCATTGATTGATGGGTTAAATTCATTGTGGAGTAATGATGTTAGTATATATGAAGTTGCTTTGAAACTAAATTTTATATTAAAAGTTTCATTAATGTGGAAAATTAGTGTCTTCCCAGCATATGACATGTTATCTGGTAGGAGTACACCTGGTCTGAAATCATGTCTTTATTGTATGAAAGACAACAAATAATTTATGATTTTCAATGGAAAAAACATTTCTATTTTGACTATCATCAAAAATTTCTTCCAACTGATCATACTTTTCAGAGGAAAAAAATATAATTTCAGAAAAAGGTCAATTGAAAGAGATGAACCTCTAAAAATGATCTCTGTTATAGTGTTAAAATCAGTTGTATTTTCATTACCTCTTATCAAATTTGGACCAACAGTAATCCAACAGAAAATTCATGGCCTTGGGAAAGAATACAAATTGATAAAACAATGAATTTTTTTGGTCTTCCATATTGGTCTGATTTACTGGACCACCACATGTCGGATTTCATGCTTATTGAGAAGAATTATTTTGGATAATTTATTTCATATAGTTTAAGATACACCAGGTAAGACCAAATATAATGTAAAGGCATGATTAGATCTTGCCCAAATTTGTTAGCGGCGAGAACTTGAACTATTTCAAAATGTCAGATCACATAGGTTAATGAAGCCAAGTGTAGCTTATACACTGTTGAAAGAGAGTCTCTTATTATTTTGTCAGTCGATTTTAGATTTTAGAATTCTATATGGCAATGCTTCCAATTCTGGAAGATGTGTTTTGAATATTCATATTACCGAATTAAAAATTCATGATTGTCATGTTATAATGGAAGAAAATATTCTTATTGGATTCAGAGGCTTGTTGAATTCTATGATTTAGTATTTTATAACTATAATAACATATTTTTTTATATACATTTTTGCAGAAACAACAAACTATGATTCATGATGAAAAATGGAAAAATATTTTGTTGTAATTTTATGTAAACTAGAAAAAAATATTCCTTCTGGATTTCTTTGACATAATGGAACATCTGATTTTAAATTTTCCACATCACCCTAAATTTTGATGTTTGGTATAGTTTATAAATATGTACTCATTCGAGAGATGTACACAGAAATTGAAGAAAAAAGTATGTAACAAATCATCAGTTGAAGTCTCAATTGCTGAAGCTTATTTGCAAGAGGAAATTGATTTTTTTTCTGCTGCCCCTTTTTTTGAATTTGAATATCCATAAAAACACAACCATATGGGAAGGAACGAGGGGAATTTTGATGATGAAATTGAAAATAAATTATTAGTTTTTAATTATCTAGATCTTGCCTTTGGTGGAGTTCATGAACGATGGATTTCAGATGATGAACATCACAAATCTCATAAATATGTTCTTCTCAACTGTTATGAAATGAAATCATTTTTACTATGATTTCTTTTATTAATTATTCTATAATTTATCTTACAATAAGTTATGTTATTTTATTTGTAGGTTATATGAAAATCAATTCAAGAAACTGCGTCCACAAATTACAGATGTTTCTCATGAAAGACGCCGGAAAAATGTTTTCAATGGTTTTAAGAAATAGTAACATAAATTATTAATGCTTTAACATATTAATTTAGTTTATTATTTATTATATAGATAATTGTTTTACAAATTTTCTGTTGTCTCAACATGATGATAAAATTGACATGTGACTGTGTATATTGAGTAACCCACCCTCCAAAATGGTTGAATCTTATAATACATATTTGGTTAATGGTTTTTGATTTCATAGATGTGAATATAAGGAATAAAAAGAATTAGGAAAAGTTGATATTTCTTGAGAGGATCACATCATAGAGAAATTGACGTTGTCTTTTATAGCATACAAGATGAAATTATTGAACTATGTTATCAAGGGAAAAATTACATAATGGTGTTTAAATGTCTGTGGTTGGATACTAAGAGAGTCTTGTGTGTTCATCTGACTCATTGAATCATCGATATTATATATAAAAGTATTCTTCCAGTAAATGAACCATTTTTACCGGCTCAAGAGGCACATCAAATGTATTATGCAAATTACTATTTTACTTCAAGAGACCTGAGTTATTGGTGTAAGATAATAAAAATGAAATCTTAGGAAAATCAGTTTACTCAAACTGAATGTGATTCCGATGAAGTGCAAAAAATTGATTTTTTCAGGAGACTACTCAAAATCAGTCTTTATACAAAGAGACATGAATATCAATGATGTCACCCCATAATTAAGTGTTGATGGTGACGATGATGTTAATGATGTTACAGATGAATTTGAAATGGAAAAAGATGGTGAAACTAAAACTCATATGGATATTGATGATGCTAGGAATGAATATGAAGAGATTGATATCGTCAGATATAAAGATGATGATGAAGGTGAACACTAACATAGTTAAATGCTGTTTATACTAATAAATAATATATATCTATGTATAATACTTATTTTCAACTATCTGCTATCAACAATAATTTTGTGTTTCACATGGAACCTAATATACTTCGTTAGTAGTAAGAATCTTAGCTACCTTTGGATGAGGAGAATTTGGGATCATCTAACCCTCAGACTATTGGTGGTTCAAGGGGTATGTGGAGGGGGCACGATCTTGTGTGACTGATGATTATTGACCCTGTCCCTGAGTGACTTCCACGTCTTGGCTTCGATCTACCCACGTAGAGGTATGGTAACCTATATATTTTAGTTATCTTTAATTAATTTATTTATATACTAATTGTTTGATTATTTATTTATATTCACATTTTTGAGCATGTAGCTATTGGATGGTGGATAATTATCATGAACAATTATTTTTCTCAGTCATGGATCAAATGGGAAAATATTCCCATTGATGTGTAGCTCGACATGTTCAATCATTGGCCGATACTTAAATAAAAAATAATTTTTTAAAAATTTATTTCATTAATTACTTGATATTATAAATTATTTGTAGCGTTTATTGTATCGCATCGATGATAGAATATGTGACACTACCCATGCGACATGATATGTGTCTATGCGTTCCAGTTTCTATCAGTTTTTCCCAATTTGAGAATGAAGGCCATTAAGAAAGCAAGAGTGACAATATCTGATAAGTCATGTAGAGCCCACTGACTATAGTACATTTCATCTCATGTTTGGGATGGATTATGTTCACACTAGTTGAGTGGTGGATTTTAGAGGAGATCTTCATTGGGTTGGTAGAACTGGGGGGGACTGGAGGTGACACATCAAGATGGTATCCATACATTCAGTACACATAGAGAGCATCTTGTAAGTATCTTTTAAAAATATTATATATGACAATAAATATAAATAATTTATTTTATATTCATATAGGCAGTCGAGCAGCCCAATATTACGGAGTATGACGTTTATCAGAGGATGTAGAGTGATCCACACACATGAGATATTAGAGATGATTTCCAGTGTAAGATTATCTTCAGTATTATTTCATTTTTAGTTTGAAAATTAAGTGCTTACAATATTTTTAGTATTTTAATTTCAAATTTGAACTGAAGGAGTCATATGAGGCCGCAACCTCTCAGACACAGGATAAGAGTCAGGCTGACATGACTGATCAAACTAGTGCCCACCATTTTGATGAGGTGACATTGATGTAGGCGACCCTGTATGCCTTCAAGAAAGGCTGAGTACTTAGTATCATCTCTCATTTGACTCACGGGACTTATTATGGTATTGTTATGATGTTGGCGTCTAGCTCAGGAGGATCTCGTGGAGAGGTGTCCTCTTCTGGCTCACAATATCAGGAGCAGTTGTGTGCTCAGAGTGAGCTTATAGAGAGTTTGCACAAGCAGCAGGAAGAGATGTCTCAATAGCAGTAGCAGCATGAAGAGAATATGCGTTGATGACAGCAGTAGCAACAACAATAGTATGAGGAGGATATGTGTTGATGGAAGCAGCTGCAACATGAGATCATAAAGTATATGCATCGTCTAACTCATAGTTTAGGGATGGAGTTTCTTCCACAATCTCCCCAACTCCTCCAAATCATCCAGAAGACTATCCCCCATAGTGATTTTTTAGGTTAAAAGTATTTGGAATGAAAATTTTTCATAATATAAACTATTTTCTATTTCCGTCTTTTTATTATGGTGAATATTTCATAATTTAATTTTTTTAATATTTTAATATTTTTTTTATTATTAGTATAATTATATTTCTTGTTTTCTTATTTTAATAATAATAATAATAATAATATTTTATGACTTATTTTTATTTTTTCTGAATATTGATAATTCTAATATTTATTATTATTTTTTTATTTTCATAATATTAATATTATTTTTTCATTAATCCAGATTATCAAATATATATATTTTTTATTTTATTAAGTATTTGTGATTGGAAATTTTGTGACAGGACCCCTTCGCAAATAGTTTATATATATATTTTCTGAATAGGTATTTACAATGGCCAAAAGGGCCCATCGCAAATACCTTTTTGTGATGGGCCCATCAAAAAAGGTTTTGGTATATATAACATATATAAACAGAGAACTATTTGCGACCGGGCAATGACCCCAACACAGAGATTTATATATATATATATATATATATATATATATATTATATAATATGAGATCTATTTGCGATATGATGGTTTCCTATCGTAATATGTATTTTTTGAGATGGGTACATCGCAAAAAATTCTATTTGTGACACCATTTTCTGCAATGAGCTATTTGTGACTAGACCCCATCACATATAGTCTATTGTAATTACCTCAAATTATAGTAATGATTATTCCAAATGGAAATAGATTCAAATAAAATAAGATAAGGTTAAAATATCATCATAAAAATAAATTTAAACCTGATTTATTTGAACATTAAATCTTATCTTCTGGTTTAACCCCATCATTAATCAATTTTAACCATAACTGTAGTAATGAATTTTTCAATCTTATTATGTTATAATTAATCATATTAATTATCAAGTAGCATAAAAATGGAAAATGGATAATATTTTCAACCATTTATAATGCTATTTTTTCTATTTAATGTTTTTTATGATTTTTAAATAATCTAACAAATTATTATTTTTCATAAAATATCATTAATTTCACTTTTTGAACTATCCATTAACTTTGATTTTAACATCATCAACATAATTTTGAAATTTTTTTATAAAATATCAACACATCCCTAACATGTTATTTTTATCAAAAAAAATCTTCAAAAACAATAATTCTATCAAATTGAATAAATTTGAATATTCTTAAAATCATTAAATTTATTTATATGTTAATTGAATATATTATCTATGATCATTTGGAAAGAATTTAAGTGACTTATTGAATCACTAAAAATAAAAAATTCAATAGCATGATAAAAAGATATTTTTTTTCTAAATAAACATTAATTACTAATATTATCCATTATTTATCTTTATAAGAAGATTTTATAGATATTAAAATCAAGAGAGTGACATTTTGGAATTTTATTAACATAAAATAATATAAATTTCATTATGAAGAGAAAATGGAATCAAAATTATACAAATTTAAAATTGTTGTATCCATGGTTGAATTTATTATCCTCACCTCAAATACTATATAAAAATGGGAATTACAATTAAAATATAATATAAAAACTATAAATAAATAATTTTAATGGAATAGGATTCATAAGAATCCCCACCTCTATATCTTCTTAAAAAACAAAATCATTGTCTATGAGGTACCGATTTACAACCTTCATGGATGATGGATTTTCATTCTTCAATTTCTACATCATGTCTGGTCAAGAAGAAATTTATATGGTAAAAACATACTATAATATAAGTATTATTGCATATTAAATTTTTTTTAACTTTTATGTATTCATAATATTAATTCTTTTGATAAAACTAATTCGTGATGATCGAAAAACTGCCAAAATAATCTAAATGATTATCACAAACGTCTTATTTAATGATTCATCCTCACCCAAAAAATCTAAGTGACTTATATAACCATTTAATATTATATATATTAGTTAATAACGTATAACTTCAATTTTATATAATTAAATTCATTCTACATGAACTTCCATACTCATATATATGTATAAAAATAATGAAATGCAAGGAAACAAATGCTCCAGAATGATAAAATTGTATTATAAAAAACTCATAAAAGCCCATAAATTAACTTAATAAAATTATAATGAATAAAATAAATGTAGAATATTTTATGAATTATGTTTCTTAATGAATATAATTTCAAATTTTAGGACATTAGGTTCAAGTGCAGAACACTATTAGAAATAAAGTAAGGGTTTTCTCGACTCACGTTTATTTCAGTGAGATGTGCCTTACTCGCCACTATTTAATATGTGTAGTGTAGTTCTAATTCCCATTGATTTTAAATATCCTGAATATAGTTATATGAATGTTATAAATGAATTATTTTATGATAATTTTTTTATGGGGAATAGGGTTTGACTTTTTGTATAGTGGTAAGGCTCTCTTCCTGAACCCCATTATCATTCAAGTTAAGTTTTCTACCACATAAAAAAATGCAATTATTAATTATTTTTATTAAATTCTAATTAATTGAGATTAAATGATTCAAAATATTTTATCTATATATGTACACCATTATTTTACAGGTAATTACATGTTTTACATGGTTTCATTCTGAATTATTCCCAACACACATTCATTATTAAATTGAACTTCTCAATTTCTTACCCATTTTAATATTCCATATATAATATATTTTAAGATTCCAATATTTTTCTAAAATCACAAAATTTTTCTTGTAATTTTTTTTAATTTTTGGTTTAATATAAAAAATTATGACAAATAAAAATTATTTTTCCTAGAGAACTCTTCATTGAAAAGTAAAAGGGATATTTCTCTCAAAATTCCTTGATGATTTTATTATAGAATTTTCATATATTAAAAAAAATATTGAATATTATCTTCTAAAAATATTTATCTCTTATGATTATCAAATTCAATTTTGTATTAATTTTATTATGATTATATTTAATATGAATGTGCTATCTCGATAGCCTTCACAATATTACTCAGAATTGTTAATGCTTATGTTTACTGATTGGGGAATGTTATTTTCATTTATTATTTATATGTTGTTTATGTTTAACATCATAAATATAATGAATATATTGGACTTAATAAGTGAAAGGTGGGGCCTACTATAGACCCCCAATGTATTGGAAGGTCTCATGAGACAATCTAGATATGGATTTCGCCAACACCTTACTGATTTATTATATTCCTAGAGTAAAGCCTTTTCAATAACAGATTGCTATCATGAATCCTCAAAGGTACATTTTAGATATCTATAGTTATAAATTTTCCTCATTATTAAACTAGTAATTAATAGTATATGTGATTATTGGACTAGCAAAATATCCATGGTTAATATTTATTATGACATTATTCAATCATCTTTTATTGTTTCCATTTTATGCTCAAGATTATGTTTTAATGGACCATTTTTTAGTTATTCATAATGTCTAATTTTTAATGCTTATATATGAAATATTACACTATATTTATTACCCTTAATGATCATTTGATCTCACCCATTTTTTATGTTTTATTTTACCCAGGATGTGAAGATGTATGATATGAATAACTTAAAAGGATAATAAAAGAGTTTATTGGTGCTTCCAATGGATTTTTTATGTTGTTTTCATTTTAAGTTGTAATGTAATGTTCATGTATGCAATATTGTTTTTAAAACTACTAGACAAATCAGTCCTTTTAGATTCATGTCGTGTATCTTTTGCAATGTATTCATATAAGGCACTGACTCAAGGATATTGGGTTTGAGGTCCTTATAGTTTTTATCATTTAATGTTTTGTGAAAACATTGGAAGATAGATTAAGATTACATAGATTCAAGAACATAACCCTATGATAGATTTTGTGGATGAAAATAAAATAATATATTATAATTTTGTTAAGGTGGATATTATGTGGATATTCATTGTAATATATCCATGTCTAGATACTACAATTGTAAGTGATTCTGGAAAAGATGTACCTAGGGGTAACAACTCTAACAAGGTGTCCTAGAAATATTTCTAGAAATATTTCCATCAAGATTAATGAGCGGATATGGAAAGACAATTATTGAGTTTGCGACACAGAGAGGATATAAATGTTTATATGTATGATTCCAACATTACAAGGTTAGAAAGGAATGATACTGACTACATACATTATCCAAGGTGGAATATTTACTTTTTCTTTGATCTTATTAAGCTAGTTATATGATAGGAAATAATATTCCAAACATTTTCATTATATTAGTATATAGTATTGTGTGCTATCAAGTTAAAGAAAGATTTTTATAATTCTTATGGTTTTAATGGTAAATAATAGAAAAATAGGATGATAGAACAAAATATGGATAAAGGTAAGAAGGGAAAGATGCATTTTCAAAACTGTGGTACTTGTCGAAGGAAACACCTTGGTATATGATTAAAAGGAAAATGAGTTTTTATTATGTGTGTAGAAAAATGACATTGTGCTCAAGATATCAAGTGAAAGAAAAAATTTTATAATGTTCAATGATTCATTAGTAAGGATATGGAGCAGTCTAAAAATTAATTCCCTATGTGACAAGGGAAGATGGCCTAAAAGAAGCAATGGGATCAAGGATATGATTATGCTGTTACTACAGTTGGAGTGTAATAATTAAAATATTTTTTATTTTAGATTAATGAATTATGTTTTTCTACAGTACTTCTTTAAGGAATTAGAGTCATCCTTTTTTTTATAAAGGTTTAAAGGTTATCAAGGTATTTATATGTTTCTTATGTGAAAATTAGAGATACATTATGTTTTTTGGGGAAAATATGATATTAAGTGAGATTTATTCTAAATATTTGGACATTGAAATTTTTGGAAGAAATATTCTTGATGAATCATAAGTATAACTACTTATGGAATGTATTTAGAAAAAACTATGATTTTGGATACACTTTTTAAACCATTTTGGTTTTGGTACACATTTAATGGCATAAGGAATGACCTATGGATCGTTTTTTCAAAGTGGATTAGTTATAAAAAGTCATCTTTAATGTAAAACTTTTGGCTTAATAAATAATGTAGAGATATATTTAAGCACAACCAAAAGATGAGATTATTAAATCAAGTATGTTTATTTTATGATGTTCTCCTCTAGATAGTAAAAGAAACCCTCAACTCTAGGAAAAGGATTTTGGAACATAAACTTCATCGGATTACTTTTCTCTCTATGAAATCAATGTTTTTTTAACTGATCATATATTTATGATTTTTTACGTTCGAAATTATAATTAAAATTTTATCTATCACTCTCCATAAAAACATGGACGATAGATTTATCATCGAGGTATAGGTTTTCACTTTATGATAATGTTTTCCTATTCGAAAGCCTATTTTTATGGTGAGGTACACATTTACCTTTCTCTCTTATTAATGGGATGTTTTATTAATCTCGTTTTCAATGTGGGTTTCGCACAATGGAATTTTTAAGTATCAACCTTTAATTTTCAAAGTGAAATTTAAATTTGAGAGGATGCAATTTAATGAAGGAGGAGGAAATGTGACAACCCGAGGACTTACCAAAAAATTTAATATATAATGTAATTCAAAAAACACTGAGTCTCTAGAAAATAACACTTTCTTATTATAATTATCTAAAAAAGATAGTTATATCCTAGATATTATTCATAGTAATATTTATAGTAATAACTACTAATAAATGTTATTTATAATGATTTCATATAAATAAAACATATTTATAATGTAATATATATAATTTTTGGTAAAATAAAAATTATTTTGAAAAAATTAACTTATGGTGGATATTTAATATTTTATAAGTTTCTTTTTTTATGAATAGTGAAACAAACTAAATTGTAGTTAAAAACTATATTTTCATCTGTAAAATAATTATTTCAATTCAAATTTATAAAATAGTTAAATTATACATACATTAATCCAATTTATGTCATTAGATCCATTTTTATATTGAAACTAAATATAATGACTTATTGAACTTTTGAACAATTTTTTACCCACCTTCTTATCACACCTGTAGAATTATAAATAAAAATAATTTTCCCACTTATGTGCATTGAATTTAAAAAAGCAAATATGTGTAGTTGTGATCAGTAAGATATTTATAGTCTGACAGGATCAACATAATTTATGGGGAATAGTAACTTGATCCTTTGGAATAGTAATACCCTTATGAATTGTAAAATGAAAAATGAATAGTCAAATCACCAATAAATGTATAAATAAAATATAGGAATATTATAAATGACATTATGATATAATTATATAATAGTATAAGTAAGTTAATATTTTATAAAATAATAATTATGTGTTGGTGTTTTTTAAAGTCATAAATATGTAATTACAAGTTATAAGTAATAAAATGATATAAAATATAATTTATTTTCATAAAATGTATTGATAAATTATTATTTTGTCATAATATGATTATAATATAATTTTATTAGTCAATACATAATTTTTTAAATTGTTATAAAATTATTTATAATTTTAAAAGCTGTATTTTTCAAGTAAATGATTCTTTTAATTCAAAATTAAATTTCTAATATTTAGAAAATGATTTTCATAAAATAGAGTTTATTTTAGAATTATTCTCATTAATATATGGTTTGGATTAAATTTTTGGTTTTTCTAAAATACATGAATTTTTGGGAATATTAATATACGATAATTTAAGATAAATTCTAAATACAAGAATTATTGTTTCATATGTGAAGTATGGATGATGTAAGCCCATAATCTCGAACAAAAAAATTATTATTTTAATATATTTAGTAATAAAAGTAAATATATTCATAGACCTGAACAAAAATAATAACCAAATGAATAAAATATTATAAAAACCCCATCTCCTCCACTATAAATACCACACCTCACCATCCCTTCTCCTCACACATTATAATCTTTGAGACAAGTAAAATTTCTACCCAAGTACTCTTCCCAAGTCTCTCTCCCACGTCTAGGAGGCTCTAGTCATAAAAACTACCATAAAAAGGTTATTTAAGGAGGTTCCTAGTGAGGAGAATTCGAGAGGTAAATCGTATTTCATATTCATTTAATTTCATTTTTCATTTCTTATCCTCTCCTTACCTCATTTATTCAAATTATCATGAAAACTATAGAAAAATATAAATAATATAATTATATCATGTTAATGGAGTATCCATCATCATGAACCTATCTCTCTCTCTCTATATTTTATTTTAAAAATGAAATCACCGTCCTTGAGGTCTCAATTTAAAACCTTCATGGATGAAATATTTTTGTTCTTCAATTAATCCTTCAAATATGGTAATGAAATAGTTTTTATGATTAAAAAATAATATAAAATATTTACTAAAAAATATTTTTTTAACCATTATAAAAATGTTAAATTAATTCATATGACAAAACTATTGTGTGATGATTGAAAAAACACCCAAATAATCTAAATGATTATCACTAAAATATTATCAAATGATTAATCCTCAGCCCAAATATTCAAAATAATATTATATCCATTTAATATTAAATATGATAATTAAACACATATAACTTCAATTCGGTAGAATTATTCCCCTTCAACATGAACTTCTACACTGATATACATGTATACCGTTCATGAAACCCAACGAAACAGACACTCCCGATTGAGACAATTATATCTTCTAAAGATTATTAATAATTCCATAAATTAACATAATATAGTTATAATTAATAAAATAAATGTTTAATGGGTTTTTAATTAAATTATTAAGGAGTATAATTTAATATTCCAGGACATTAAGTACAAGTGAATAACACTTTTAGACATAACGGAAGGTTTTTTTAAACTCATATTCATTTCTGTGAGATATGCCTAAATAATCACAATTTATTTTTCATGATGTATTTTTACTAGCCATTTATGTTACATATCAATAAAATTTTTTTCCTAATGGTATTAAATTTATTTTTTGATGATCATTCATTTTATGGTGCATGAGGTTTGACTATTTGTATAGTGGTAAGGGTTTCTTCCAGAACATCCATTTTCATTCTTGTTATGTTTTCTCATACATTATTAAAATTAAATTATTCATTATTTTTATATATTAATTCTTCATTCTGTTTACATATTCTAAACTAATGTATCCATATTATTGCATATTTATTTTATGGGTAATTACATGTTTTACAATGTTCCTTTCTCAATTATTCTAGATACACAAGCCCGATTAAATGTAACTCCTCGATTTCTTACCCATTCTAAAGTACCATACATAATCTAATTTAATACACCATTATTTTTCTAAAATCACTAATTTTTTTCATGAAATAATTTATTTTTTCATTTCTTGTTTTATTCAATCATTTATGACAAATATAAATTATTTTTCCAAATGAACACTTATTTTCAATGTAAAAATGGTATTTTGCTCAAAATTTCTCAATGATTTTATTAGAGTGTATATATATATATAAACTTCTATTTAATAATATTAATTATTAATATTTAACTATTATGATTATCATATACCATTTTTTATTAATTTTTTTGATTAGATAGAATGTTAATGTGTTATCTTAATACCATTCACCATATTAAATAGAATGGTTAATGACAATGTTTACTCATTGGGGAAAGTTATTTACATTTCATATGTATATGTTGTTTATATTTATTACCATTCATATAAGGAAATAATTGGACACATTATATGAGGGGTGGGACCCCTATAGCCTCTTGATTCATCAATAGATCTCATGAGACAAACGAGATATGGATTTTTCCAAGGCCTTACCCATTTATTATATTCCTAGATTGATGCCTTGACAATAATAGGTTGTTTTCATGAATCCCTGAAGGTATGTTTTAGATATCCATAATTATTTATTTCACTCATTTTGAAACTAGTAATTTATAGTCTATATGATTATTCAAATAGTTGAATATCCAATGTTATGTTTTATTATGGAATTATTCAATCAGCTTTTATTTATACCATTTTATGATGATGATTTAATTTAATGCCTTGTGTTATTTGTTATTCACTATCCATTATTATTTATGTTTATTTATGAAATATTCCACTTTATTTATTACCCTTAATGAGCATTGTATATCACCCTTTATTATGTTTAATTATCATCCAAGTTGCAAATAATTTATCTTATGAATGTCTTTTAAGAATAATATAGAAGTTTTTAAGTGCTTACAATGGGTTTATAAAGTTTTTTTTTCATTTTAAATTGTAATGTAAAGTTCATGTATGTAGTCTAGTTTCCAAAACTAATAAACGGGTTGGTCCTTCAAGATGCGATCTCTTATAATCATACCAATGTAATAAAGTAAGGCATCAGCTCTGGGATAAGGGTGTTGAGGTATTTATAGGTCCCCATTTATTTCAGTACTTCACAATCCCAGATAGTTAAGCATTATTCATGATGGTCCATTTGGGATGACGTATATTTGTGGAGAATTTTTAATGACCATGTTGTTTTTATGTGAGTCCCTGACCATGATTTCACATATATTTTTATGTTCTTCTACACTTTTGCTTGTGGGGGACTCTTGGTTCCCAAAATATTGCTCAAATAGTCCTTGAATTGGGAATTTATTGTCCAAAAACTGTATATAGATTCCCATCAGTTGTGCAAGTCATTCACATGATGTCAATTCACTAGGAATGTCTCTAAGTGGAATGAAATACCCTATAAACCCATTTTATTTTTTGAGATCTTCGATGCATGGCACATTGAATTATTGGGGACTTTTCCAAATTCATTTGTCTTTTTATAAATACTATTAGATTATGACTACATCTCTAAATTAGTGGAATAAAATGCTACATGTGGTGATGAATATATGGTGGTTATTGATTTTTTGAGGACCCAAAATTACAGTTGGGTTGGTTATCTAAGACTCATCAATAGTGATCAAGGTTTAAATTTTTTCAAGCAGAACATGAAAAAATTTCTACATAAGTATGGGGTATTCCATTAAGTCTCTATTTCATATTATCCCTTAACTAACATAGAAAAGAAATATTAAATCAAGAAGTTAATAAAATCCTTGAAAAATTGTACAACCAAATAAAAATGATTGGAGTTTGTGCTTAGATGATGCACTTTGGACATATTTTATATCTTTTAAAACTCCAATTTCAATTTCACCATATTAGAATATGTTTGTAAATGCTTTCCACCTCATATTGTAGGTAGAAAACCATTAATATTGGTGTGTTAGAAAATTTAATATGAATATTTTAGATGCTTGTGAGAATTAGAAGTTATAGATTTAGGAGTTAGAATAAATTCAGATTAATTCATATACAAACACCATAATATTCAAATATAGTAAAAAGGAAATCCATGAAGATATGATTCATCAACTGAAGTTTCATAATTTTGGGAACGACCTTATGAAAAATTCAATGATAAATATCTGCCTAGGTAAGATTCATTCCTAATGGATATTTCCTTACACTTTTACTGATGTTTACCCTTTTGGTGAAATATAGGTTTTATATAAGAAGAGTGTACAAAGGATTGTTATCAATGGGAAAAGACATAAATAATTATATGAGTATTTTCTAAAGCATTTCGTGGTTGAAATTCTCCTTAAATAAGAAACATACATGTGAATCCCACCATGTTTTATAATTCTTTCCCATGTTATCTTTTATTAAAGTGAAGAAGAAACATACTCTAGGGGTTAGTGGGTACATTCCTTCGATCAATATTATTTTCATTTCCTTTATTATTTCTCTTATTTTTTCTCCCTAAGGATTACTATTTAATTTTCCCACCCTGTTGAGTTCATTAGTATTTTGATCACCCTTCTTATTTATTCTCTTTATTACATTCAAAAAAATATTTTTACATTTCCCCCATCTTATGCTCCCAAGATAATTTATATTACTGAAAATTATTGTTTTAATTCATTATTCTATGTTATTTTAACATTTAATGAATATTTTTATTGTTATTGAATTGCAATTTCAGCATGAATTTAAAATTTGTGTGTGATTTTTAGTAAATTGGTTATTTTTCTATGATATTAGTGGTTATATCTCTATGAAACCATTTAGACGACTGATACCCTTTGTGTGTGTAGTTTATGTGGAAATGTGTAACTTTATATACACACACATCTTTTCTCCCAACCATCAAGTTTGTCTATTTCTTACTTAAAATAAGGAAAATATTGTTTAGTTTAATATTTATCATTTTTCTAAAGTGATTTTTTCATATGTATTTTATATATATAGTCTATTTATTTATTTCAATGGAGTGACCTATGCATGTGTACTTGTTATCCAACAATTTTATATCCTAAAAACAATATATATGTAAATATATAATATTTAATTAATAAGGTGATTAAATTTAAAACACATGGGTATATCTAGGTTGGGATATTGAGTCTTGAATTCAAGGATTTCTTAAGTTAGTGGATCATGAAATTAGATTTTAAAGTATAGGTTAGGTTTTATAGAATGAATTTGGAAAACCAAGAAAATTTTAAAATAACCAATATTTACTAGCTAAAAATTGGAAATAATTTCATGAAATGGACTTCATGAACACGCGTGGAGAATTTATTGAATTATTTAATTTTGAATTACTTTTTTAAATTGGTATCATATATCTCCTGGAATTTTTTTGGATACAATTTATGAGACATAGTTTTCCACAATCACTTGGAAAACTCCTTGGTGTGGCCTTTTCTTTTGTCACACTACAATAATGAATTAAAATTTTATTTAATGTTAAATAATCATAAATTTTGGGAATATATTGAATTAGTTTTTATAGAAATGTTACTTTTCTTTGGTGGGGAAATGTTTAGGAGTGGGTTTGTGATCGCATAGTGATTCACTATTCACTTCCCCACTTGCACCATTGTATTAAATCAGTTTTGTATTGAAAATTACAAATATAATAAAATGTTTCACTTTATTTTTTAGTTAATAACATAATTTTTAGCACTATTTGAAAGATAAATTTCACTTGTTTTGATGATTTCATTGTAGGTGGAGGTGATTTGGAGTGACCAAAATGAAATTGAAGAGAAAAGGGATAAAACTCTCAAGATCCAAAGCACACATGTGAACATATGTATTTACTAAAGATAATATGTGAAACCAATTGGGCTGATAATTAGTAAATAATTGAAAAATATTATGGGATACATTTCTCTATAAGACCATGGATCCCAATTCATCTATTTGGAGGCCTAAAATAGGCCCAAAATGTGGATCAATTATGTAAAGTCCATATTGGACCACCCTTCTATATTTGGGCCACATCTCTGTCCTCATACCTCCACCTGCATTTCTTACACCTCCATTGTGTATCAAAGTCAAAGATACATATATACAATAAATTTGAAGATATTTCATGAATTTGTTTGGTTAACCATCCAGTTGAAAAGGGTGGAAAACATATTACATGAATAGTCACCTAATCCCTTACGTTGTTGACTTCTTTTGTGGATGTTTTGTTATATTGTCCCATAAATCATATCTTTCTCATTAAATTTTGTGTAGTGACCAAGGGTGATTTTGATTCATTTTTCAGTTATTTTTGAACCCATTTTTATCCTCTTCTACATCATATACTTCTAAACCTCTTTGTGATCAATTTGTGAGGGGGTGGTGTTCTTTGTGGTAGTCTCGAGCTCCATGCATGTAATATTTGGATGGTAATAGAAATTCCAGTTGTGTTTTCTATTACTATTCATTTATACCAATTTATTATATTTATATTATTTTATGATCAAATACAAATTAACGGAACTAGAATCCTCATGATTTAATGAATAACCCAGATTTCGTGATGATTTTACCATGTTAGTCCCTTTCTCTCCCCTTCCCTTTCATTATTGTCTAGATGGATTACGTCAGTTGATAAATTCCTAAAGCATGAACCCATGAATATTAATGTTGTTATATTGTTTTAAATTTTATCATAGACTCAAATCTTTTCAAATCATCACATATTTTATGTGATTCCTTGATTGTGTTTGGTTCTTACATCGATGTAATTTTGTTAATTTTGAGTGGTCGTGGGTAATAAATATCATTGATTGATCAAATACTTGGTCTTAAACAAGCAATACTTCACAAACCATACTATTAATAGTGTATAGAAATAATTGAATCAATGGTATTTACCACTTCACTAGAGAGAATTGACAAAAGAGAATCAAGGGAATCTCACTTGCGTTGATCATGATTTCTCCAAATTATTTCTCTCGCTTACTAATATAGTTTCAATTTATAATTTTAAAACATTTAACCAAAAAATACATAATAAAATTATTTATTTCATTAAAACACAATCAAAACTCTTTCTTTAATCAATGATCTATGGATCCATCGAGAGATGACCTAGGGTTCCTACTATACTACATAAATTCATGTTAAAAAAATATCTCACTTGATGTGCTCGACTACAGAGTCATGTATTTGGGTTTTTATTTGATTTTTATAATCTTTTTTATGATATTATTACTTTTGATGCATTCTGCTTACTTATTTCAAGTTGTACTATTAGGTATATTTATATTCCACCTCATGTGGGCTCCACCTACATGTGTTAGGTCTTATGTAGATGATGAACCTTTTAACGATGTTATAGGAGAATGGATAGCATGTGGATAATTTTTTAGGCTACAAAAAACCAATATTTTTTTCAATTTGTTTCATTTTAGAGTCGTCCCATCATTCTATGTAGGCTATAATCTCTACATCTTTTATTCAGGCTTGTATTCGACCCCTTTATCACTTCCAATACATTATTGGTATACTTTGATTATGGGATTATTTATGCATGCATGCATTAATTTAGTTGTTCTATATTATAGCATTTAATGGTCTTGGATATTTGTGTGTGTGTACATGTACATTAGTATAATTACACCCATGTGTGGGATATGCCTACAGTGTGCTTGTCACTAACCCTTGGCCTATTGGAGGCGAGAATGGGGTAGTCGCGACTTGGGATCTGGTGAGTCGCGTCATAAGAGAGTTGTATGAGAGGGGTCAGTTCTACATTCTAAAAAAATCTATGATATTGGTTTAGGATTTTTGGTATCAGTGTTAAAGTGATTCGAGTTTGTCTTTTAGGATAGGTTCCCCAGTTTTGGTGTAGTGGAAAATGTATCCACTTACTTGTACTCTGAAAACCTACTTGTTGACTCAGTAAATATAGATACTAGTTGTAGATGAAATTAAAATTTTATACAAGAATTATATTGGAATAATTTTTTGTTTCCATTTAATTATTTAGTTAATTACCTAGATATACTCTTTAACCATGATATATATTTTTTATTTTAGCATTCTACCTTGGGGGTATCTTGGTAGGATTTCATTGTGTGTTCAAGAGCACGATCTACTGAGAGATGAAGCTTAGTTACAAGGGCGTGTATATAAGATAGAAACTTCAGGTGGTTTACCAATTATACCACAACCCATTTAGAAATAGTTATAACTATATGCACCATATAAGGATGTGTGTAGGATAAGTACAGTACATGAATTCTAGAGGTATTGAACTACAGTGTTTTTAGGTGAGTCAGACCCCGTTGTGGCTGGGGACTAGAAAGAGGAAGTCAACCAAGTTTTCCTCTTTATGAGTATGTATACATATCCGATGGAAGTCCACACAGTGAGTATTTTTCATAGATCCATTGGTAGATAGAGGTGTTCAGGGACTCCATCATATGACGAGACAACTCTATGATAGTTATACTTTGATCATCTCTTTAAGGATGATATTTAACTATCCACATTTGGATTGGTGCACATACAAGAGGTTTTTTATATTAAGTGGAGTAGTATGAATGTGGTAGAGTATTATACCTGGTTTATTAATCTATCATGATACTCTATGGATATGGTATAAGATCTATTATTTATAAAATATACCTTTAATCTAGTCTTACATATTTATATCATGGATTTAGTGATATCTATTTTCATTTCAACCAATGATGGAGTGCTTGAGTGGGCCTTAGTAGTGGAGAGCTTACTAAAAGAGAAGACATCAACAATGGGAGGTAGTAATTGGAACCCATGAGTTGAGACCTGAAATGTATGTAGACAATAGTAGTCATAGGGATCCAAGTAGGTGAGATACTTCAAGAGATGATCCCTGGATAGAGTATTTGTAGTGATTGGAAATTAGGATGGCTCGAGTAAGCTGAGGGAGAGGAAATTTTTTCCTATGATGGTCTGGTAAATCTTGAATGGGATTGTTTGAGACTTCATATATTTGATCAAGAGATGGTGGTGGGACCTCCCAGGCCAATATAGAGACTGTATCAGGGAGGTTCAATAGGAAAGAAATGTGGAAAAGGCACAAATATAGAAGTAGAATGTGGTCAAATGTTTGAACTCTTCCACCACCACCACTAGGTGGTCAATTGTAGGATTAGAGAGCTGGTGGTTATGGACCAGGATAGTAGCAATCTATGGAGTCTTATGAACTTGAGACTCTATAGATGATACAAGGTATGATATGTGTCCTTTATACAATAGTTTTAGCAATGATAGAAACAGGTACAATTTATTCCATTCATTCCACTTCTCTGGTTCGAGACATATAGATTTCAATTGATCCTTTGTGTTGAATAGTGAACTTGGAGACTCTGATAGGAGGTGAATCAGTGATTTCACATTTCCCTCAATAGTGAAATCTGAGACATAGTGGTTGGGGATTTTTATGGGATATATTTATAGTAGTATTGAGCCATTATAACATCATGTTAGCTATGTATTGGTATCCACAACTCATTCACATATTGACTATTTTATGTCAAAGATATAGTGTGTACATGGAGATGGAATGAGTTTTTCATTTTTTGGTGAAAATGAAAACCTCGAAAAATGGGATAGGATTATGAAAAAGATAGTACATCTAATTAATCCCCAGTGGTCTAGAATGAATCTTGTAGTATTTGATTCTAAGAGATATCAGTTTCTTATGGTAGTGGCGGTGTACAAAGATTTATTTCCTATGGATGTGTCAAGATTACCTACCCATTGAATGTAAAACAACTTCATTGAATTACAACCCTACACATCCATGATATTTTCACATACATATCAGAAGGATTCTGTAGAGATTTTTGGAATGTGTGTATAGGTGGAGGACTTGTAGAAGAAGATATTTGGGGAACCTAGTGATTCTCCATAGGAATCCCCACTATTGTTTCCAAGAAGGTGAATGGGATCTTGAGGTTATGAGTGGATTAACAGTTCTTGAACATGGTGATCATAAAGGATAAATATCATCTAGAAAGGGTCGATGACCTCTTCAATTAGTTGAGAGGGCCATTATGGTTCTTCAAGATTGACTGTAGATCAGGCTATCACCAACTGTGAGTATGAGATTAGGATTTACAAATGAAGAAATTTAGATGTCTCTATAGTCACTATGAGTACATGGTGATTAATTTTGGTGTGATGACTTCCTCTATAGATTTCATGGGAATTATGAAAAAGATCATTCATCCTATTTTAAATATGGTTGTGGTGGTCATCCTGAATGATATCCTAGTTTACTTCGTGTCTGGGGATAATCATGAGATAAACTTGAGGATAGTTCGGGACACACTATGATAGAACCAGACTTATGGAAATATCTTCAAGTGATGGTTTTGGATTAAATAGGTCACTCTTAAAGGAAACATCATCTCAAAGTAATGAGAAGAAGGGGATCCATAAAAAATAAAGGAAATTGTATCTTGGGATGCACCCAAGAGTGTTACAAATGTGTAGAGTTTGATTTGGATGACATGGTAATATCAGAGGTTTGTACCCAATTCCTCCAGAGTTGCAACAACTTTGTTAGCTTTGTCCCAGAAGGGGATTCCTTTCATTGAGATGGAGATGTCTAATTTCTATTTGTAGGAGTTGATGTAGAGGTTTATGAGAGACCCGATATTGATATTTTTTGATGAGGGTGTCGAGTACGTAGTTTTCTATGATGGTTTAGGGATAGAACATCGTTTTTTTAAGATAAAGAGGCAGGTAGTGATTTCCTATGGGTACCAGAAAATATTAACTCATTATAAAAACAATTTGAACCATGATCTTGAGTT
Organism: Viscum album; assembly: GCA_963277665.1. Classification (NCBI taxonomy): domain Eukaryota; kingdom Viridiplantae; phylum Streptophyta; class Magnoliopsida; order Santalales; family Viscaceae; genus Viscum; species Viscum album. The sequence goes on from OY728157.1 coordinate 1,025,016,019, forward strand.
AGTGGAAGGTGTATATTCCCTAATGATGTGGAGACTCTATATTATGGGAGATAGGTTATTATGTACTCTGCCCAAAAGAGTCTCACATATAACTTCTCTAAAAAGGATCTTAAAATGATTCAAATATAACAATGATATTTCCTCTAGGACTATGAATTCGATATTTTCTATACTCCATGGAAGAGGAATGTGGTGGAATATCATCATAGTCGTAGAACTTATTTTATTTTGTTGTGTAATGTGTCAAAGTAGTTTGCCTCATTTTCCATGTCCATAATGGACAAGGATGGTACTTCATATCTTAATTTTATGGTTGTTACCCTACAACCTTTACAATGTGTTAGGGAATATTAGTATGAAGATACCGATTTTGAGACCTCATAAATTATTTTATATCCACTAGATGTGATCTTGATAGATTTTTTGAAGGTGGGGATCACATTATACTTTTCAAAGGACACATGATATAACTAGTGATGTCGTGGGAGGAGATTTTGAAGGAATTTAATACATACCATTTAGATGTACATACACATGTATTAAGTGTGTACCAAGACCTCTGATTCTAGTTTTGGTTGAAAGGAATTATGTGATGTGTTGTAGTGTATGTCTCTTGATGCCTTACTTTTCTGTAGGTGAAGGCTGAGCACCATGTTGTAAGGGGTTTATCTCAACCTATTGAGGTGCTAGAGTAGAAGTGGGATTGGATATATATGGAAGTCATGATGTGGTTAACACATACATCATGAGGACATGACTTCATCTATGTGATCAAAGGCCAACTCACCATGTTTTCCCACTCCCTAGAAATTAAATAGTTTATTTAAGTAGAGATATTGGGACACTTGTACATGTACGAGATAGTCCATCTCTATGGAGTTCCCTAGATGATCATTTTGGACCGTGGTTCTTGATTCACATAACAATTATGGAGGAGATTTAAAGAGGCCTTTGAGATTTATTTGAGTTTTATTATATCGTTTCACATGCATTATGATTACCAAAATACAAAAACCATTTAGTTCTTGGAAGAAATGATATGGGATTTCATATTGGATTGTGGCCACAGTTTGGTGGATCATCTACCATTAGTGAATTTTTCCAAAAACAATAGCTATCATTCCACCATTGGTATGGTAGAATTCGAGGAATTGTATAGGAAAACATTTAGGGCACCACATTATTTGATTAATATAGGTGAGTCAACAGTCATGGGCCTAGATTTGGTGTGAGAAACAATATATAAGGTGAAAATCATCCCTGAGCGGATGATGACTACACAAAGTTGTCGAAAACGAAATATTTTGGTGTTTGATGAGGGAGACCATGTATTGCTGATGGTTTCACCTAGATGTGTATTACATTGATTTGGTGAAGAGGAAAAGATATATTTAAGATTTATCAACCTTTTATGGATTCTACATATAGTTCATGAGGTGGGATAATGCTTAGCTCTTTCTCCATTGTTAGAATAAGTATATGAATTATTTCACAAGTCACAAGTGAAGAGATATTTGCATGACCTGTCACATGTTATTGATATGGGAGATAAAAACATATAGGATGAGTCCAACTTTACTGAGTTCCGAGTTTAGAATGAGGATAATTAAGAGTGGATCCTTCATGGGTGATTGATTCCCCTACCGTGTGGCAAGTGGCATCACGAGAATCATCAAGAGAGTACTTAGGAAAGGGAGACCCAGATGTGATCTCATTATTTCCATACTATTGATGATGTTTTTCTATTTTGGGGTGAGAATCCCTAGGGTGGGGATAATTTACAGACTATTTTTTCCATGTAGTACTTACCAATAATATATATATTATTTTCAGATCAAGTCACTGAGAAAACGTGAGATTATGGAGCCAGATTATCCTAAAAAAATATTTGAAAAAAATTAAAAATATTAATATCAAACATATGAATTTGTTCTGAAAAAATTGGAATAAATACCATGTGGATGTTAATATTAGAAATCAAAGGGTTTTGATGAGTTCAAAACATGGGATTTACCCTAGGCATGACATATTCATTGTTGGTGTCATATGTTAATGTAAAGTTCTATTAAAGGCCCAAACAATAAAAATAAATAAATAAGTTTTATTTTATTTATTTATTTCAAAGCATAAAACTAACATCCCCTATATGAACATGGTTTTGACTAACACCTATGTTTAGTCTCATAACCTAGGGTTTGATAAGAGCTATTGGAGAGGATTCGTTGGAGGATCATTAGCGGATGAAAATGGATATGATTAATATCAAGGATCTTTTCACCCTAAAAAATCATGGATCTCACTAATGACAACAATAGAAGACCATTCTTAACTAGTGATCAATCCAAACACCATTTATGTTTTTTTATTTTTGTGATGCCAACCATTGTTTTATCACAGTATAATGTAAATTAATTCAACAAATAAGAATTGATTTTCCCATTGATAGTTGATTTATTTACAGTAGATTCATCTATTCATTATTTAATCACTGGTAATTTTTCAAATTATTTGAAAAAGGATTTATGATTAAATGATCAACAGATAAGGATCATTCTTGATGTTTGTGGTTTTTGGGTTTCTCCCCTGTTGCATCCCACTTTCTTCACAATCAATTTCTTTGGCCTGTTGTTTGATTAATACCAGGTAAATGATAATTTCTCTCCCATTATTTAGCACAAAAGATAAATGATATGGATTGGGTTCATTATTGAAGGTGTGATCAAGTAGAGATGTTGATATAAGATGATCATAGGTATATCATAATGATATAAAGGTTCCCGTTATTTCTGGTTTGATGTATGGAAACGACATGGATTGACCGTGGTATTTTTTAAGATGATTCAAAGCCAAGATTCATATCTCCAGTGATAGGATGGTAATAATAACTATAATCCATGACTCCCATATATAATCACATCGACAGCAACATGGATGATGACACAAAAAAGAACCCTATGGTTTTAAAAATTTCTAGGTTACACGACTAGTCATCTGGGATCACACTTCATGTGGGGCCTTGGATGGAATACTAAGGATTCCACAAAAAAATCATATTCCTTGATATGCCTATCACATGCCTTGTGACATGTTCTTGTGTATCAATGTGTATATATGAGGATAAATGGGAATGAGAAAGCTAATGAATTTGGACACAGTTAGAGTACATGGGTAGAGCTATGTACATGGACACGGTCAGGTGTACATATGCATTACTATGTGTACAAGGGTTGTAACATGGGAACAATTAGAAGTACATTGGCATGGGAAGGTGGAACCTATAGATTTTCAGCTCAAAATATACATGTATTGTACACTGAGAGGACATGATATGTATTTTGAGGTTTACCTTCTGTGTGAGGTAGTGACACATTGGCATACCTGGGGTTTTCTAGACATGTTGTGTACCACAAGTACACATCGTGAACATACATTGAGGGTGTTTGGAGCCCTTCTATTTTTCATTTTAGTATAATATCACTAGAATTTTATCCTTTTTTCTATCCACTAGAGTGTACAGTGCAACATTGTATCCACAGCTCTAGATTGTGATCCCTTTTAGAGGATGAGTCCTGAATAGAGTTTTTCTTTACCTTCTATGATACTAAAGTATGATCCTATATCATTCATTTTTACACTCTTGGTGGGGTTTGTGTGATCAGTGTGACCAGCTTGAACATGGAATTAAACCCACATATAACATGTTATTTCATTAGGGTTTGTTGTATCATTGAAAAATGATCTCCAACATAGCAGGTTGATACTGATTGTGTTTGTGGTGTCTCCCATCAGTCCTAGATATAATCCCCTGTCTTTGTGTAAAGATATTCATAGAGTAATGTGTTTTATTTAGAATGGATAAATTAACATGTGATCTTGAATGAGTTTCAATGGTGAGATCATTTCTTGTGGAGTGGGTTCTCCTGAAAAAATATTTACCTAGAATCATTTAACAGAATCATATGGCTGATATTTTTGTTGAGACCGCTTGGAGGAATGATGCCCTTACTAAGTATATATGGATTTTTATTTGATTGTTATATTCTTGTTATGATATTAATACTATTTATTTTTTGTGTTTAGTATTTTTGGGGTTTCCTTCGGGGTATTTCTGTACTCACCCCTTCACGGGATCTTCCCATACATGTTGTTTCTTATGATGATGATGCCCCATTTAACAATATCATGAGAAGATGGGGAGAAGGTGGGGATTAGTTTGGGATAAAAATAATGATGTGTTTTTTGGGTGATTTTATTTGATAGTGGTACCCTCTTTTTTATTAGGTTATACTCTATACATATTTCAGTTGGGCTTCTATTTCACCCCTTTATCACTTTCAGTACACCATTGACATACTCTAATTATTAGATTATATTTTAATGCATGAATTTTTATTAATTGTATTATATTTTATCATTGTATGTTCTTGGTCATGTGTGTATGTATTCATGTACATTAGGTTAATGCATCTCATTTATGGGATACCCCAACTCACCATTGGTCTTTATCCCCTGACCTATTGGAGGTTGTCTTTGGGTAGCCACTGATCGATCCCTAGTAGGCCGTGTAGTGTTAGTTGTTGGTTATGATTGAGATATATATGATTTCACATGAGTTAATTATTTAAGAGTGGGGGTGTGATAAAAAATAATCAACACTTTTTTTATGAAATTTATTTATCAAATGACCACTATTTTTATAATTAATGTTAAATTAATTTTTTAACTATTTTTTTGGATTTGGAATTTAATATGAAAGATACTAAATTTTTTCAAATTAATTTTATAATTTTGTTTGATATTATGGCAAATGTTAAAACTTTATCTTTTTGATATCTATGTTATGAAGTGTAGGAATCCAATCTATGAAATTGATGGAAAATAATTGTTTCTAAATAAATTATTCGTATATAATAACTTTTAGTATGTGGATATGATAGGTTGAGGCTAGAAATCTAAAAATAGGCATATGATTCATATTCTAAAAGATGTTCAAGTCATAAACTACAAATAGATTATAGATTATGAACAAAAGATGTGTAATAATGAATGTAGTAGTCCAAGGTCTATGCATGAGTAGACTAAACCTTAGGTAAGCTATGAAATATTATATCCCATCTATATAAGAATAAATTTGGGGTGGGATGAGCTATATAAGGTAAAGTAATGTAGTGTGAAAGTAACCTATTCTATCCTTTTGGAATTTAGACATACTAAAAAAGTTTTCTTTCCTCATAAAACCTCTCAAAAAAACTTTGTATTTGAATAATCTATGTAAGGTAATCTTGCATGGATGTGGAATTTACATATGATTAAATTTCAAAGGGAGTCACATTGAATTCCACCTTTAGTGTTTCATCCATATGTAAAAATCTATATTTCAGCTCATAAGAGTAGAAGTTGTGAGTGATTTATTTCATAAGTGTAAAATTATTTTATCCTCCACCTTTACAAGGCTAACTAAATCCTCTAAAAACATTATCAACCTCCAACAAACCATACAATCTCACTCAGATAGTATATCAAGAAAAAATTTAGTTAATGAAATTTACCCAATATTGACTCATGATACAATACAATAGATGTTGCCTTGAAAAATTGTCTTGGACACTGTGAATCATCATTTACCTTTATAAAATGTTCTCAAGATCCACCAACTTCACCCAATCAGGAAGAACACCAACATCAATAAATTATATCTATAGAATGTATACAGACATCGAGAATATTTTCGTTCAATATTGTTGGATAAATTGTATTATAACCCAACATAAAATTTTCATATATATATAAACATACATTGTTAAGTTATCATGTTGGATATACAACCAAAAGGTAAGGATACCTAATCTAATGTACATAAAGAAATATATGCCTTTATTTATTTCATGGAAGGCATCTCTTGTAAGGAAAATTCCTAAAGGTATCTACCACCACCTACTAATGGATAGAGAGTCTCCCTTATCATGGGTCCCAATCATGATTCTAGATTATGAAATTCAAGGAATAATATAGATTAATATCATGTTCCAAAATATTTTTTAGTGATATCCATATCCATTCTCATATATATGGAGAAATAACACCACACTAGTGGTTGAAATAGTAGTGGGAAGGTAATATTTCTTAAATACATTGATTTTAATAAAATTCCTCAGTTTGTTTATTTTATTACATATTTTCTATAGTTTGGATGGATTAATTAGAGGTGTTGTGAAGATACCATTTAATCTTCCTATATTTATTCTTATTAAAATATTAAAATATATATTCCCTCTCTCCAACTCATAATATTAATGGTGAATGGGGTAGGAAGGATAGTGAAATGAAATGTGGCAGATGACATGTGAGAGGGAATCCGGATTTAGAGATATCACTATATGTGGATAAAAACATCTTTATGTTAAGAGTTTCCTTTAGAGTGTTCCCTAAGGTCATATGAGTTTATTGGAGGTTTCTATGTATATCCCAATCTCATATAAGAAATAATTCATAATTAATTATGGGAATACTAAATAAGATTTGAATGTTCACATCACTATGAGGGTGGGGGATTTGATGTCTCAGATCTTCTCATTAAGTAAGAGGGACACTGGAGTCTTCAAAACTTAGGTAATCGATGAGATGGCGTGGAAATCAACCCAATGGATCACCATCAGTTCTCCTCCTTTACTAATGTGTTCCATTTATTTATTAACATTCTATCTTGACACACCACAAAATACAACTAATTTCTTTATTTCTAGTCACAAATAATAATAAAAACATAAATTATTACAAAATAATGATGAGTGTTTTGTTTAGATATTTGGGGATTACCCTAGTGAACCCCAATGATTTTTTCCCTATGTTTTTTAAATGATATATTATTGGACTAGTGAAAAGGAATTCATCACTATGGAATAGGTTTGTGCTATGTGAATACTTTACAGGGCTGTAGTATGTGGATATAGAAAGGTATGGGAGTTCCAAGAATTATAATATTGGGATATGAAGCTGACTATGTCATTGGAGATATTGGTATGGGGTACCCCATTTTCTACATTTTTATGAGTTAATATAATTTTATTATATGTGTACTTGTAGAACTAGGATATAGTGAGGTTGTGTGATATATGAATTGGAATGGGTTCATGTGTCATTTTTACTATTTATTCCATAAATAATTAGAATGATTCTTCCATAAATAATAGTTTCGATGGAGGAACCTACCATTTATTCTTGTATTCTCATCCATAATTTTATATAATATTTTATATAGATTTATATAATAATTTATAATACTAAGATTTACCTCATTAGCTTGTCATATAGTTATTGGACGATAGAGTAGTATTTGTTATCAACGTATGAATTTTTTTAAAATATTTGCAGAAATTTGGTGTTGTTTTAGTCATTCAACCTTACATGAATTTATATATTAATTTTTGGATTTTGGGTTTTATTAAATCTATATTTTTTTATAATTTATTTGTAATTTTATTATATTTATTATGATTATAGTTGGTAATTCCTTCTATATTTACTTTTAAATACCTTTGATGATACTGTCTAACTCATTACCATTTAGATGTGGGATTCATGGGTCACAATCTTCTTCAATATTGATAGAGGAGGAGTTCTAATGATGTAAAGATGTGATACCCCAAATTATAAAAATTCCCTTAGACATTATGAATAAATTATATCTTAACATGAAAAACATGATGTTAATTATTAAAGAGAAAAGTGATATATGTCATCGCATTAACAATGAGTATGTTTAATGATTTACACACAATTTATTATGGTTTATGAATTATTATATATATCTCTAGGATGATCCTCAAATATACTTCCATTTACATAAAACATTTCTTAAATATGTAAATAATGTTGTTTGTTAGAACTATCATATAATGTTACTATAACCATTTAAAATTTATTTAACACTTTAAATGATTCATATTAATGTTGAACTATTTTAAAACATAATCAATTGATGTTCAATCAATGAATGATTTGTTTTGTGGTAGATAATATGTAGTAAAAATAATTTTATGTAATATGATATATTGTATCATGGCACAACATGAAATATGCTCATATATTTTACCACATTGTAGGATTTTTTGTAAACATATATATTTCAATATTCCACTCTTACTAAAGCTTCTAATATTTATTTCAAATTAATCATATGACACATATCATGTAACAAATTCTGATACCCAATCCAAAAACATTTTTGGATATCCTATTAAAATATTTTGAAGCAACTATATTAAATCTCTCAATGTTCTATAAAAAACTCTTTAACAAAACTAATCCTCATTTACAAAACAGTTTTTGTGAAATTGTAGGACTTTATAAAACTATTTACAATTAGGAATTCATAATATATAATTGTAATCATGGTGTATCCTTTAATAAAATATCAGTGATGATCATGATAGAAATGGATCTATTTTAATCTCAATAAAACTTATGTATCACCATACTTATATACACCTTATTCAACAAATACAACATTAAAAATCATATAATTAATTTTTTATATATGTTGAGTTTGATAACAATAGAAAGATATTTAAATATCATATTTCAAACTCATAAATTATTAATTCACTAATTATTGTTTGAATATTAAAACTAAACATATATCATATCATTAACCCATATAGTCAAGTACATCACATGTCACTCATCTATGTAAATTGGTACATATCATGTCACATAGCTAGTTATGAACATACTCTTCCTTATTCATACCTTATAAATGGATTAAATGTCATTCCCATCACCTAGGAGAACAAATCTCATCTTATTCATGAAATCCCTACCACATGATGAGAAGCATACCCAACTACCCCTAGATTATCTTAATTTTAATTATATCAATGTATAAAATTTCACATTAAGGTATCTTGTTAACTAAATTAGTAGGTACTATTTTTTATCATGAACCCCTTCCATACTAATGAAAAAATGTATAACATTCTATATAGTTTACTGGTTTATCTGATCTAGAATAACAAACACCTTTTAATTTTATATTAGAGAACTTTATATCTCTATACATGGCCTTAATCATACAGATTTTAGCACATCACCACAATCCATGCCTTTCTATGATGATTATCAATATGGGATAATATAGAAACTTAATCCCAAATTTTCAATAATTATTCAACACTCATGAAATATTCAATTCATGGTAATGGATGATAGTATAGAAATTATTTTTTATAACATAATACATTTTTATAATATTAAAAAATTATAAGAAAATACTAAAAATTCCTTATACATAAGTATCAGTATAAATAAAACATAACATGCATAGACCTAAATAATATTTTTTTTATACTTTCATTATTTTATAAAAACATGCTAGATATATATGTAAAATTTATTATATCTTTATGTAGTAATTTATTCATTCTTATACATTCATATGATAAATAAACCCTCCCACTAAATTGTTTTTGTGTGATCACATATTTGAAGAAATTATATTTGGTTAGTTGTGAGGCAAGTGTTCATAATCTTTATTTTAAAATCATTGAACATCAACATCATATTAAAATAAATGTACATCATAATATAAAATAGTATAAAATATTTGAATTTTATTAACAAAAGGGACAACATTTTTAAATCCTTCAATAATATAAATTTTTTTTGAGATCATTGGTAATAAGTAAAAATGTGACTTTGTTCATATTAAATTATATTATAACAATCATATTCCACATACCTCTTCAAATTAACCAAATATTTTCTTTATAAAACTTCAATTTGGATTTATTTGGAATCTAATTAATCACCATTTCACAAATATTTCATTTTTTTTGTCCAATTATTTAATTTCTAAAATATCTATATTAATTCTTATTATATATTAGAAAATAAATTTAACCAAATAAATTATTTTTAAGACACATAATCATTTTTTGAACAAAAAAACACATCTCTTTTGATTTTATTTATTGAATAAATGATTAATTCAAAACCATATCTCATTTGACTATTTTACATCACAAGTAATTCAAACATAGAGATACAACCAAAAAATTAAATAAAAGAATTAAATATTTTAAGGTATATATATTAGATAAAATAATTTGCTCAATCTCAGTAAAACACGTTTAGTCAAATATAATTTCTTGTAATGTATTACAATTTGGATATGAATTCGCATGTGTTTCCATCCAATATTTATTTCAATGCAGTAATTTTTTTATTATATCATACGAACTATGTTTTATATATATGTTAGAGTGAAAAAATAAAAGTACATTAAATTTCATCCAAGAATCTAAATTAGGGTATTTTACCTTGATGAAATAACCACTTCATTCTCCCTTTAGGTTATTTATCAGTTTCATTTTTTAATTTTGGATTCTTTTACATATTAAAAAATATTTTATAATGTAAAAATTATACCAAATAAACATGAAAAATATAAGTATTGATATATATAACATTAATACTTGGTTTGTACTCTTCATTACTATTGATTATTGAAATTTCATGTGGTTTCATATATAATGTCCAATATTTCCACAACGGAAACAACAACAAGAATTTTAGACACCTTACATTGGTTTTAATAAACCAAATATTCAAATGTTACATCTAATATGTTTTTAAATATTTGAATATTACCATTATATATTTATAATATCCTAACAAAACATGAGTTTTGACCCACTCATATATTACTTATGAACCCACAACACATGGTTGAGATTAAGTAAGTATTTTTCAAAATCATTCATGATATAGTTCTTACTAAATTACTAAAACCATTTTGAAAATTGTTATAGAATAAACTCAATATATAATCTAGGCCTAAGATGATATTTCATGCTCTAAAAATAATTCGCATACCCAATTAAATTGAGTATATTTATAGAGTTAATAGTTCCATTGGTCTTGTGTCCTCTAAATAATTACCTTTTAACCTCATACAACACATTATTTGATTGTTTTAGATAGATCATATCAATGTTATCTATCATTTATAGGGAAAATGTTATTATTAAAATAATGTTGGTTTTGTAGAAACCAACATGAGATTAAACATATATAATGACTCCTTCATATGATTCTGGTAAGTATCCAATTTCGATTATTGAATGACATAACTAATAAGTTGTTCAAGAATGGGTTTCTCTAATATAGAATTTTTTTAATTAATAATGAATTCAAATTTTTTGTATCAATATAATAAGTATATTATATTAACATTTAATTTTATAAAACTTATTTCAATTTCAAATTTTATGGTGATGAAATTTTATCTAAAACATAAAATTTTATCATATGTTTTTCATTATGTATATGTATTTAATAGATAATTTTACTGTATATGTTCCCACAAAATTATTGACACCATAAACCATTTATATATATAAACCAAGATCAATATTTCAATAAAATTTTAGTTTATTTGACATTTCATTCATAATTTTACTATTTAGGTAGACAATAACTTCAATTATAGAATATATAACTCTTAAATAGTTTCATAAAACACCTTTACCTAATTCAGCTTATGGATTACGCCAAATCTATTAATCACGAAAAATAATCATATTAGTAGAATAAAGATGAATATATCCCAATTATTAAATTATATACAATCACCTAATCATATTAGGGCCACACATATGCCATATACCTTAAAAAATATACTCTATGGGTATTCAACTTTGGAATAACCTACCTATTTGGATAATTGATGTCGTGAAAAGAACTCACTTTAGAAGGAATCAAAAACTATGTATTTTTAAGGGATATGCGTTTGATATTTTTATCTTATCTCATTTACATGTTCCAAACATATCAATATATAAACCATTTATAACTAATGGTTTTTGTTTCTCACTTAAAATAAAAGGTAATTATATCTAGACATATCAAACTTCATTTTATGTATAAGGAATTTAAGACCCTTCCAGTTAATGGTCAAGAATTATATGAAAAAAAATCATTGTCAAAAAAAGTACAGTGTGGTAGGTAATAAACTAGAAAGATTTTCTTAGAATCCTATCTCTTAATCTAGTGTAGCCTGGCCCAATGTACTACTATCCCAATATTAATACTCTAGAAGGATACTAATCCTAATACCATTCTAACACCTAGGAATCATAAATAATAACCAACCATTAATATTGAGTACATAAAACACATATTATGGGTTGAATAAAACTAAATCTTATGTCATACCTACGTGTAAATCATTATATGCATGAATTATAATTTATTAAAAGTATATAATATTTTTTAAAAATAAATCATACAAGATTTCATAATGTGAAAACTTAAAATTCATTAATATTAATTAATAGGAAATAAATAAATAAATGAAGAATTTAAATTTTTAGGTATGAGGTAATAATTTATAAAATTTTCATAAATAAATATATTATGCATACTTTATTAAATAAATATAATTTTATGGACATTCTATAACATATAAATATGAACACTTCATAATTATATTCAAATATGAACTCTTCATCTAAAATATTCTAAGGTATTTTGTGAACACCTCCATAATTATTATAATATATAATATTTTAATAAATATTTACTTTTCATGTTTATTAATAAATTTAAATTTTGTATTTAACATAAAAATAATTTACATAATTATATATTTTAATAACCATGTAAAACTATAGTAAACCTAGTTATAATATATGAAAAACATTGGGTAGTTTTAGTAAAGTTTTTTAATAATAATACATGAATATGAACAATTCATATTTATTAAATATTACATTAATATTTGGTAATTAAATTATGAGCTATTAATAATATCAAAGAATTTTTTTTGTATTTTCTTATTGTTATAATAAATTAAATTTATATAAATAATCAATACTTTTAAAAAATATAAATTGGAAATTATAATATTCTACAACCTGAATGGAATTATCCTAAGAAAATTCCCCATGTTAAGAATATAAATTTATAATAAGGCTACTAGGATAATTTATTATATTAAATTTTTCTGTGATATGTGGGAAATAATATCTCAAATCATTATTTGTGTTATAGTAGTGGGAAATTTTATCTCCGTAACATTTCCCACTGAAACAAATATACATTAAATTAATTATTTTTATTATTGTGTCTATAATGATGAATCATTACAATCAAATATTTTTGTATCCATGACCTAGTCACCTCATAAAAAATGTTATCTCATAACAATGCCCATGATATAATGATATATAGATTATATTTTTCAGCATCAAACCTTATCTTCCTAAAATCAGAATATCTTTATTTTATTATCTATGGAAATATTATTGTTTATATTTTGATGAAACCATAATTATAACCCAAAACAAATTTCATGGTAGGGTATTAGATAATATTATTGTGTTTTGGAGTGGAAACTAGTTTTATATAGGAAATATCCCACTAAAACCGTTTCTATAAATTATAACCTTGATATGTTTTAATTGGATACAAAAAATACAATGATTTGTTTTGATTTTTAATCATCACTTAACATGTGATTTATGGAGATACCTTGGAACTTGAATATTGACTACCTCCTCTTGGAATATAACACAAATCAATTAAATATTAACTTCAATTTTACCACTAATTTTCTAGAACCATAGGATTAATGAGAATATATAAATAACAAATAAATACAATAAATATTTTCTTAAATGAATCAAACACAAATTTGTCATGGTTTAAAAATTCTTATATATGCCTCTAGGAAACTCCTAATATGTTTTATCTTTTACTACATAACATTCAAAAAAAAATTCATAATGATGTCTGTCAAAAATCTTGTAACAGAAATATTTAACCATTTATAATTTTTTTAACATTTATATGACTCATTTACCTATTACAGTCCATTGAAAAAACTAAAATAATGTTCAGTTGGTGCATGATAACTTTAACAAATAATAAAATATAAAACAATGTATTATATTATAGTATAATATAAGGCCCCAGCCTTAAACCTTACTTAATATTGAATTAAATGAATAATTCACATTGAGGATCTTTTCAGGTTTAGAGTTTTAGAGAATTAGAACATAACTATTACATCTTAAAAGATTACAAAGTAGACACTTCTACTAAGTCTCCATAAAATAAAAAACTCATAAAAAGAAAGATGTCTAGATTCCATGTTTTTGATATAATGAAATTCCCTTGATCCCATCCTTGATCTTATTCCACTTTAAGTCCTGTGAAAAACATTTCGAAAAACTTGGGGTGAGCATAAAAAGCTCAGTAAGGGATAAAAAAAGAATGAAAACTGTTAGTTTTTCAAACATCAAGTAAACCATGTATACTATATCAAAGTAATACCTTCACCTTCATGAAGTAGTAAAAAAAATCTTCACTGAATAAAGTATCATTACTTACATTTTTGTAACCAAAGGATTACCATAAAACCCATATAAAAAACACATAGAATATATAAAGGTAACTTGGGACATAAACATACTTAAGTGGAATAACAATACGGTCGACTTCCACACATATCACTTAATGGAATAGCCATACGGCCAATTTCCATACATACTTAATGGAATAGCCATACGGCCGACTTCCATACCCAATGCATTGGAGGTTATAATGTAACCACCCGTCCTGGTATTCACGACACCACCCGTCATATGGTTTATAACGTAACCACCCGTTAAAATGTCCAAGTACCAATATAAAATCATAAAACATAAAACCAATATAAATGAATGATAACATTTCCACATTTCAATCAAAATATATCATAAATATATTGACATAATAGAATCTTTTTTCAAAACCATTTTCAATACCAAAATACATAAAAGAGTATATGGTATTTATTTTATTCTAAAAACATTACGGCTTTTTGAGAAAGCCAAAGATCAAATAATACTCGCGGCGGCGGAAAAGGTCGTTGTCGTCGCGTATGTTAGGAGAAACATTCCTTTTTGTCGTTTTGTAAAACGCTTCGTAGAAAAAGATTCCTTTTGTATAAAAGTAAAATTCAAATGGGTTTATACACCGTATAAAAGAAAGTTGTGTATAAAACGAAATATGCCTCAATGAAAGGAGATTGAGACGAAGTCCCTTACCTTGGGTCCGACTTGACTCGATCGTTCTTTAACGTCCTGAATAATAAACTTGAGTTAATTTATACTTGATTAAGAACCTTTTTAAACTTCATTATTCTTTTTATATCACATATTTCCATGTTATAAACATTATGTAACCATTTATGTTAATAATGTTTGTTTTGTCAATATTTGGTTCTTAAGTCGAAAGTTGACTTCTTACAATTACATGTTGTTCATGTGGTCAAAAGTTCTTTATATCCAGAATGAAATTCCCGATTTGGATATAATATGTATCATATATATCCAGCATATACATGTATTTATAATATTACATAATCATTTAGTGGTAAGAAATGAAATGCACCGTTCATGGAAACGGTAAGCCGTACGTACGCATTAACACTACTTTCATTTCTTTGTCATATTAGTGGAATTAAAACTAAATGAGAGGTATGTATATTTTAATTCCAGAATTATATTCATCATTTAGATATATCATTAATTATATATATACATTATATACATGTAATTTTAATAGTACATTACATTTGGGGATAAGAAATTAAATGCACCGTTCATGGAGACGGTAAGCCGTACGTACGCATGAACGCTACTTTCATTTCTATCTCATACTTTAATGGAAAGAAATAATAATGATATAGAGGTATATTATAATTCCAGTATAACATCATATATAATAACTTTAAATCCATCCTTTACACGTCCCACATATGGCATTAACGAATCACATCACTTTGAGGGGGCGGTAGTCCGCACTTCCTTAAATGAAGATATCGTGTTTACCCATAATGGAAACCATAAAGGTATGCCAAAAATGAAAAATACAGAAGCTTAAAGAAAACATAATCATATTATATATGATATATAAAAATAGTGACATCATAATGGCCACCCTTGAAGGTGTTAAATGAGTATTGAACAATCATCGTCTCGGGAGGCAGAATTTCGCCATCCACGGAAACCATATGTTCTTTAACCATTTTATGTAGATGTGTGAGAGTGTAGCTCAAATAAATATTATAACAACATCCTAGTATATTGAAGATACTGGTTTTGTTACAAAATATGTAAATAAAAAGAGTTTAGAGGGTTGGAGAAGCAAAATAAAACAAATGAACAAGAGAGAATGAATTACCTTTAAAAGTGTAACTCCCTTTTGATTTGAGACTAAAGGCTTCCTTTGAAAGGATTCTGCCCAAAGGGAATCCTCTAGGATGAGGAGAGGGATGTGGAGAGAGTAATTGGGCAGGGTTTGGCCGAGCCAAAGGCTTGAGGAGTGTGTGAAATGGGGTAGTGGTGGGGGCCTTTTATAAGAGGAGAGGAGGGGCACTTTTGGAAAGTAAAGAAATATTACTTTATTTGAAAATGTGTTTCGGTTTTAAAAGGTCCCACATTGATATAATTCGTGGATAAGGTGATAAGGTTTTGAAATCCACTCATCCAATTGGTTTTGGAAATGTGTAGGTTTTAGATTTTTCATTATCTTTCCATTTTATTTAAATCGTCAAATAATGATGTCATCGCTGCATCATTATTATGTCATATATAATTTAATTTATTTAATGTCTAAAAAGTATAAAACAAATAATATGATGTAGGAAATCTTTTTAGCTTTCCAATGACTATTTATAATCAAAATTTGGACTTGTATAACCCTACTTTAAAATTATATTAGTAAAACAACTCATGTTTGTGTCAATTTAATTTTAACATTAAATAAAAAGTTATTTATGTCATTTCCCAACCAAAGTGTCTCCATGGGGTCCCCAAGTTGGCCCATGGCTTGTATTGGTCGGCCATGACTCACCCATTAGGTGTAGGACAAGTGTCATGGTGTTTTCACATTCTTATAATATCATTTTTACCTTAAATTACACTAATTACCTCTAATCGCGATTAATGAAAAAAAGTTACTATTCACCAAAAAATTATTTTAATCTCATTGAACCACATTTTACTTCTTAATGACAACCATGTATGTCGGATTTTCAAAATTCAATACACATTAGTGGTAAACTTTCATTTAACTGAAAAATCAGTTTGCTTGATTACCACTTAGTGGTTTCACTATTCATCAAAAATTGAAGTTTTTCAGAAAATTACCAAAAATTCACCCTAAGCTATATTTGATATTCCGAATTCAAAAATGAAGTCCATTTTACAAAATTCAAAACATATAAGTCAAATTAATTAATTTAATAATTAATTCCCGCTGTCATGACAAATAGCGTGTTTTTGTGAAACAATAAGTATCAAAAGATTGACACTAGTTTAAGTCCAATTTCAAAGTGTAATTGATTCCAATGACCACCATTGGATTAACTGGTAAAAATATTTTCTAATTTCAGTTTAAAACCAATTAAAATAATAATCTAATCATATAAATAATTTAGATTAAAAATAGGTTTTGAATTAAAATACAACATTTTACACTATTCATAAAAAAATGAACTTTATCAGAAAGGTACCAAAAATTTACACAAAGTAAATTTTGATGTCCCGATTCTAAAGAAGAGTTATACTTGGTCCAAAATAAAGTATAAGAGTAATCAAAACTATATTTAATGACGGTTCACCATTAAAAGGTGATAAGTCAACCTTTAGTGAAAATTAGAGTATATATGCCCTAAAATTGAACTCTTTCCGTATTTTAAGTCTTTATCTTTTATTGGGTAAATGTATAAACATTTAAAAACATATCTAATCATATTTTAGTTATTTCTATCCATTCCCGCCAGTACAACAGCTACTTGTAAACTAACATTTAAAATAATATTATTTTATTACTAGTGTGCTACGTAAGTTTCAAAAAAACTCATCGTTGCGTATCGGGTACGCTATCGAACATAACAACCCCTTTAAAATAAAATTAATATTTAATTCGTAAATATTAATAAATATGAAAATTCGTTATTCTTTATTTACCTGGGATGTTACATCCTTCCCCCCTTTTTGGAATTGCGTCCTCGCAATTTTATTCACTTATCAAAATAAGTGGGGGTATTTATCCCTCATAGCATTTTCAGATTCCCACGTTGCCTCTTCAATCACATGGTTTTTCCACAAAACCTTTACCTAATGAATCACCTTATTCCGTAACACCTGCTCCCTGTGGTCAAGAATCTGGACTGGTTGTTCCTCATAAGATAGGTTCTCTTCCAGCTGAACTACCTCTGGACTCAAAACATGAGATGGATCTGGCATATACTTTCTCAACATCGAAATGTGAAAAACATTGTGTACCTGAGATAAACTCGGAGGTAAAGCCACTCGGTATGCAACTGATCCAACTCTCTCCAGAATTTCATATGGTCCAATGAACCTTGGACTCAGCTTTCCTTTCTTACCAAATCTCATTACACTTTTCCCTGGAGAAACCTTTAGAAAAACATGATTACCTACCTCGAAAGATAGATCCTTCCTCCGGTTATCCGCATAACTCTTCTGCCTGCTCTGAGCTATTCTCATGTGCTTCTGAATCAGCTGAACTTTTTCTGTCAACTCTTCTACCAATTCTGGTCCCATCAGCTTCCTTTCACCCACTTTATCCCAAAAAGCTGGAGTTCGACACCGCTTCCCATATAATGCCTGAAATGGTGCCATCTGTATACTGGAATGAAAACTGTTATTATATAAAAATTCAACCAAAGAAAGATGTTGGTCCCAACTTCCCTGATAATCCATCGAACAAGCTCGTAGCATATCCTCCAATGTCTGAATTATTCGTTCTGACTGCCCATCTGATTGAGGATGAAAAGCTGTACTAAAATTTAATTCAGTACCCAACGACTTCTGAAGGCCTTTCCAAAAGTTAGAAGTAAACCTGGGGTCACGATCCGATACAATGGAGAGAGGAACTCCATGTAACCTGACTATCTCTTTAAGATACATACGTGAAAGTTGATCAAGAGAGAAAGTATCTCGTATAAAAAGGAAATGAGCAGATTTGGTCAAGCGATCAACAATAACCCAGATTGCATTATTACCTCGAGATGTCCTCGGTAATCCCACAACAAAGTCCATGGATATGTTTTCCCATTTCCACTCTGGCACTGGTAAAGGCTGAAGCATCCCTGCCGCTCTGCTTTAACCTGTTGACATGTCAAACACTTCACAGTAAAATCAGCAATATCTATTTTCATTCCATCCCACCAGTAATACTCCTGCTGATCTCTGTACATCTTAGTACTTACAGGATGAACTGAAAACGGAGAACTATGAGCTTCACATAACAACTCATTCTTCAACTATGAATCACAAGACACACATAACCTCTTCCCAAACCTCAAAACACAAGCACAATCTTATCCAAGAACTCATGGAAAATTTTATTCATAAGGTCCATGAATACAGCAGGTGCATTGGTTAACCCAAAAGGCATAACTAAAAATTCATAATGGCAATATCTAGTACGGAACGTAGTATTCGGAAAGTCTGCTTATTTTACTTTCAACTAATGGTACCCCGACCTCAAGTCAATCTTCAAAAAATACTGAGCTCCCTGGAGCTGATACCACTTCATTCGATGGCCCAACATCTACTGAAGTTGTTGCAAAGGATTTCACCACCCCTTTCTTCTTGTAGTCTGGCTGCATTCCCCCAGTTGAGTTCTTCGTTGGACACACGTTTGCATAATTACCCATTTCATTACACTTAAAACATCTTACCGTTGGCGTTTCATTTCCTGCTTGATCATCTTCCTTACAGTTATGAGCAATATGACCAGACTTACCACACCGAAAGCACTTACCAGACTTGGATAGACATTCTCCAGGATGCATTTTACCACACTTCTCACAGGATGGATATTTGGTTTTCTTACCTCCTTGCTTCTTTGATGAATTCTTCCCCTTTGCCTGCCAACTAGACCTCTTATTCTGTTGTTTGTCAAAGAACACCTTATCATCAGCAAACTCCATTTCCACCTTCTTCGCACATCGAACAAGTTTTTCATAAATTTTGAACTCACGAGAAGCTAAAGCCCTTCGATACTTTGGCTTTAACCCTGAGTAAAAACGGTTGATTTTACTATCAAGGTCTCAGATAAAATTTGGAGCATACCTTGCCAATCGAGTGAACCTTTCTTCATAGGAAGCCATTGAGTCTTCCTCTTGCCTCAATTCCAAGAATTGTTTTTCCATCCTAAGTTGAACAGCCTTAGGAAAATACTTCTCAAGAAACATACCTTTGAATTCATCCCAGTCGAGAGCATCAATCTCATCAGTGTCCCTGATATTTTTAACCATCGACCACCACTGATCTGCCTCACCCTCCAAACGGTAAATAGAAAGACTAACCTTTTGATTGTCTGAACACCCCATGACATCAAAAATCTTCTCCAGTGCTTTAATCCACCCTTCAGCTTGCACAGGGTCAGATGATCCTCTGAATGATGGGGGATGTTGCCTCATGAAATGTTCCACCACTGACATGTTCCTCTGTGGTTGATCTGGCTGATCTCGTGCATGTATACCACCACCATTTATAGCCTGAGTCAACTGTGACATCACTGCAACAAACTATTCAGTTCCGATTCCGACCATCTCAGGTTGCTGATTTGGAAGGTTATCTTCCTCCTGATGTCGTCCCAACATAGCTGCTTTGTTTCCTCTGTGGAAAACCATTCTGAACACAGAAATATCTTAGGCGAAGCAACATGGTAATCCGTAAATGCTATATCATTTCAATCATATTATAATTTAACACTTTTCTAACTCCTAAAGTTGTCTAAACCGACCTTTGATACCAACTATAAGGCCCCAGCCTTAAACCTTACTTAATATTGAATTAAATGAATAATTCACATTGAGGATCTTTTCAGGTTTAGAGTTTTAGAGAATTAGAACATAACTATTACATCTTAAAAGATTACAAAGTAGACACTTCTAATATGTCTCCATAAAATAAAAAACTCTTAAAAAGAAAGATGTCTAGATTCCATGTTTTAGATATAATGAAATTCCCTTGATCCCATCCTTGATCTTATTCCACTTTAAGTCCTGTGAAAAACATTTCGAAAAACTTGGGGTGAGCATAAAAAGCTCAGTAAGGGTTACAAAAAGAATGAAAACTGTTAGTTTTTCAAACATCAAGTAAACCATGTATACTATATCAAAGTAATACCTTCACCTTCATGAAGTAGTAAAAAAAATCTTCACTGAATAAAGTATCATTACTTACCTTTTTGTAACCAAAGGATTACCATAAAACCCATATAAAAAACACATAGAATATATAAAGGTAACTTGGGACATAAACATACTTAAGTGGAATAACCATACGGTCGACTTCCACACATATCACTTAATGGAATAGCCATACGTCCAACTTCCATACATACTTAATGGAATAGCCATACGGCCGACTTCCATACCCAATGCATTGGAGGTTATAACGTAACCACCCGTCCTGGTATTCATGGCACCACCCGTCATATGGTTTATAACGTAACCACCCGTTAAAATGTCCAAGTACCAATATAAAATCATAAAACATAAAACCAATATAAATGAATGATAACATTTCCACATTTCAATCAAAATATATCATAAATATATTGACATAATAGAATCTTTTTTCAAAACCATTTTCAATACCAAAATACATAAAAGAGTATATGGTATTTATTTTATTCTAAAAACATTACGGCTTATTGAGAAAGCCAAAGATCAAATAATACTCACGGCGGCGGAAAAGGTCGTTGTCGTCGCGTATGTTAGAAGAAACATTCCTTTTTGTCATTTTGTAAAACGCTTCGTAGAAAAAGATTCCTTTTGTATAAAAGTAAAATTCAAAGGGGTTTATACACCGTATAAAAGAAAGTTGTGTATAAAACGAAATATGCCTCAATGAAAGGAGATTGAGATGAAGTCCCTTACCTTGGGTCCGACTTGACTCGATCGTTCTTTAACATCCTGAATAATAAACTTGAGTTAATTTATACTTGATTAAGAACCTTTTTAAACTTCATTATTCTTTTTATATCACATATTGCCATGTTATAAACATTATCTAACCATTTAAGTTAATAATGTTTGTTTTGTCAATATTTGGTTCTTAAGTCGAAAGTTGACTTCTTACAATTATATGTTGTTCATGTGGTCAAAAGTTCTTTATATCCAGAATGAAATTCCCGATTTGGATATAATATGTATCATATATATCCAGCATATACATGTATTTATAATATTACATAATCATTTAGAGGTAAGAAATGAAATGCACCGTTCATGGAGACGGTAAGCCGTACGTACGCATGAACGCTACTTTCATTTCTTTGTCATATTAGTGGAATTAAAACTAAATGAGAGGTATGTATATTTTAATTCCAGATTTATATTCATCATTTAGATATATCATTAATTATATATATACATTATATACATGTAATTTTAATAGTACATTACATTTGGGGATAAGAAATTAAATGCACCGTTCATGGAGAGGGTAAGCCGTACGTACGCATGAACGCTACTTTCATTTATATCTCATACTTTAATGGAAAGAAATAATAATGATATAGAGGTATATTATAATTCCAGTATAACATTATATATAATAACTTTAAATCCATCCTTTACACGTCCCACATATGGCATTAACGAATCACATCACTTTGAGGGGGCGGTAGTCCGCACTTCCTTAAATGAAGATATCGTGTTTACCCATAATGGAAACCATAAAGGTATTCCAAAAATGAAAAATACAGAAGCTTAAAGAAAACATAATCATATTATATATCATATATAAAAATAGTGACATCATAATGTCCACCCTTGAAGGTGTTAAATGAGTATCGAACAATCATCGTTTCGGGAGGCAGAATTTCGCCATCCACAGAAACCGTATGTTCTTTAACCATTTGATGTAGTTGTGTGAGAGTGTAGCTCAAATAAATATTATAACAACATCCTAGTATATTGAAGATACTGGTGTTGTTACAAAAGAAGTAAATAAAAAGAGTTTAGAGGGTTGGAGAAGCAAAATAAAACAAATGAACAAGAGAGAATGAATTACCTTTAAAAGTGTAACTCCCTTTTGATTTGAGCCTAAAGGCTTCCTTTGAAAGGATTCTTCCCAAAGGGAATCCACTAGGATGAGGAGAGGGATGTGGAGAGAGTAATTGGGCAGGGTTTGGCCGAACCAAAGGCTTGAGGAGTGTGTGAAATGGGGTAGAGGTGGGGACCTTTTATAAGAGGAGAGGAGGGGCACTTTTGGAAAGTAAAGAAATATTACTTTATTTGAAAATGTGTTTCTGTTTTAAAAGGTCACACATTGATATAATTCGTGGATAAGGTGATAAGGGTTTGAAATCCACTCATACAATTGGCTTTGGACATGTGTAGGTTTTAGATTTTTCATTATCTTTCCATTTTATTTAAATCGTCAAATAATGATGTCATCGCTGCATCATTATTATGTCATATATAATTTTAATTTATTTAATGTCTAAAAATTAAAAAAAAATTACTATGATGTAGGAAATATTTTTAGATTTCCAATGACTATTTATAATCAAAATTTGGACTTGTATAACCCTACTTAAAAATTATTTTAGTAAAACAACTCATGTTTGTGTCAATTAAATTTTAACATTAAATAAAAAGTTATTTATGTCATTTCCCAACCAAAGTGTCTCCATGGGGTCCCCAAGTTGGCCCATGGCTTGTCTTGGTCGGCCATGACTCACCCAATAGGTGTAGGACAAGTGTCATGGTGTTTTCACATTCTTATAATATCATTTTTACCTTAAATTACACTAATTACCTCTAATCGCGATTAATGAAAAAAAGTTACTATTCACCAAAAAAATTATTTTAATCTCATTGAACCACATTTTACTTCTTAATGACAACCATGTATGTCGGATTTTCAGAATTCAATACACATTAGTGGTAAACTTTCATTTAACTGAAAAATCAGTTTTCTTGATTACCACTTAGTGGTTTCACTATTCATCAAAAATTGAAGTTTTTCAGAAAATTACCAAAAATTCACCCTAAGCTATATTTGATATTCCGAATTCAAAAATGTAGTCCATTTTACAAAATTCAAAACATATAAGTCAAATTAATTAATTTAATAATTAATTCCCGCTGTCATGAAAAATAGCGTGTTTTTGTGAAACAATAAGTATCAAAAGATTGACACCAGTTTAAGTCCAATTTCAAAGTGAAATTGATTCCAATAACCACCATTGGATTAACTGGTAAAAATATTTTCTAATTTCACTTTAAAACCAATTAAAATAATATTCTAATCATATAAATAATTTAGATTAAAAAGAGGTTTTGAATTAAAATACAACATTTTACACTATTCATAAAAAAATGAACTTTATCAGAAAGGTACCAAAAATTTACACAAAGTAAATTTTGATGTCCCGATTCTAAAGAAGAGTTATAGTTGGTCCAAAATAAAGTATAAGAGTGATCAAAACTGTATTTAATGACGGTTCACCATTAAAAGGTGATAAGTGAACCTTTAGTGAAAATTAGAGTATATATGCCCTAAAATTGAACTCTTTCCGTATTTTAAGCCTTTATCTTTTATTGGGTAAATGTATAAACATTTAAAAACATATCTAATCATATTTTATTTATTTCTATCCCTTCCCGCCAGTCCAACGGCTACTTGTTAACTAACATTTAAAATAATATTATTTTATTACTAGTGTGCTACGTAAGTTTCAAAGAAACTCATCGTTGCGTATCGGGTACGCTATCGAACATAACAACCCCTTTAAAATAAAATTAATATTAAATTCATAAATATTAATAAATATGAAAATTCTTTATTCTTTATTTACCTGGGATGTTACATATAATTTCACAAACAATATGATCATAAAAATTATGAAAGTATAAACTTTATGTTCATAAATATTGCTTTTAATGAATATGGAAACTACATGCATGAATATGACCTACATATCACCCAAGAAAAAAAGATACATTAGTGGATGTTTTACATATTGCGGGTAATGAAAAGAACATAATACACAATATATCATGGAGCTGTGTTTTTATGTATTGGGAAGAAGGGGATATCATATGAGGTGAAATAGTTTGTCCTTAAGAATTAATGAATAATATAAATAAGTAATATATATTTCTAAATGAGATGAAGGAGAAAGGAACACCCAAATCATAACTAGAATAGGTGAAAAGTGAAATTATCATTCATATTTGAATCATGGGATGATATAAAAAAATTATCTAAGACCATTAAGATATTATAGACATATATATATCAGAATATTTGTTTCATTTCCCAATCAATGTCAAACACACCACGTTATCAAAGATTTCAACTAGTGTATTTCACAGATAAAAATATAAAGGATTAATAAATTTTTAATTTGAGTTAGTATATACTATGAATTATGATATTTATATAATAAAATAACTATAATTACTTAAAGATGTGTTTATATTATTCTTGTTTTTATATTAAAAATTTGAGAACAAATAATGAATGTGATGAAATAGAACATGAAAAATGGAATGATCAAATTTGATAAAAACTTTCGTAGGATATTTGTAAAAAATATGGTTTCAAAAAATGAAAACATGGTGTCATAAAAATATATGGATTTTTCCTTACTATTATTTTTTTCTATATACCGTTAAAAGGAAACATGAAGAGATAAGTCATGAAATGAGTAAAATATCATATTTTTAATCATGGAGAAAATATTTAGACAGTTATATTATGATGATTTTTATAAAATTTAATGGTTATAAATTATCATCTGATAATATATCCTATATATAAATATAATATTACTCACATTAAAAATGTATAATTTATCCATTGAGATGGTTAATACATCGATATAATAAGTTGAACTAATCCTTCATATAAAAAATGTTTAGTAAATTGAGAGAGTATATAAAACTGATGGGTATCTAAGAAATATATAAAAGAGTCCCAATATTTAGAATCAAAGTTAAAGATAAGTGATACCAATGAAGTAAATAATAATAAATATCCACGTACCCATTAAGAGGGAAGGGAATAGAAGCTATTCCAAAGTGTGATGATAAAATGAATCAAAAATATCTGGTGGATGTTTTATGAGGCTATAGGGAGTTTTAGATAGAAAACATTACCAAATTGATATGAATTATAAAATCCTATATATTTCTTTTTTATTTAATGAATAAAATCTTTACTGGTTTTTCATGGATTAAAAATGTTAATGGGGTAGAGTTGTAATGCCCATGTTTTGGGTAAATTTGGAAATTTTGATTAATTTATGGGTTAATAAATTTTGATATTAAGATTTTGGTTTTCTAACGTATTATTTAGAAAAATAATAGGGTTTTATACGGTGATAGAGTGTTGGGGAGTTTGTACATAAATTCCGGTGGAAATGGTGGTTTTTGGGGAAATGCATGGGCAGTGCATGATCCACAAAACCATACATCATAGAAAATATGTGGCGGTAAGGAATGAATTGGAAATACATGTTTTGGGGTAAACTGTGTAAGGACTATTCATATTTCAAAATTTTATTTAAAAAATTATATTTTAACATAAAAATACAAACAACTCATTATTCTATTTACACATTAGTGGATCAAGAATATTCCATTGGTTTATCTCATTTTGGGTTTTGTCTATATTCTATACTCATGGGTTTATACATTGGATCGAATTAATTTTGTCTCTAATTATACATCTATTATTCATATAATATATTATTCATTATTTTTTCTTGAATTGGGGTACTTGGATTAGGGGTTTTTTCATTGAATGGAAAAACTATTCTAAATGTCAGATATTTTTCTCGTAGTGGCATGAGAAGTTTGTAGTAGGATGATTTCATATTTTTGATGAAAGAGTTAATTAAATTTTAGTATTTAGTGAATAATTATCAATTTTTTCATTAATAATTTATCTAGTGTTTTGTTGGGTAATAAATTTAGGTAAGTTGTATGTGATGATGTCTTATATACTTCATGACGTTAGAGATAAATAGTAACAAATATTTGGATGAAATATGAGTTATATGGCTTAAATTTCATTCTTTTCATGAATGAAACCTTGGTTATTTTGGAGAAAATCCTAGGATAATTTATTGTATTATGGATATAAAATAGGGACACACATTCAGAAATAATGATTAGTTCGGGTATGATAATTATAAACTATGTGATGTATTGTGGAGGTTTATTGTTTATTTTAGCATGGGTAAATTATGAGGGATTTGTGTGGTGTCTTATTCAGCATGGTACCAGTTCTATGTAAGTGTGATATAGTTTGTAGACTATGATGAACTTGATAGTAACTTTGTACGTTTCAGGATATGGTCAAATAAGTATTTGGTAGATTGATTAAATGTGGTGAACATTATAAATTTTAATGAGGATTATTATTGGTCATTATTTCTTATTATTGAATATCATGTACCAATGTTTATAATATCATCATAATTGTAATTAATTGTAAAAATTACTTATTCAAGGACTTAAACATTAAATGTACAGGCATCTCATTTTAATTCATTCTTGGAAATCCTACTAATTTGTTATACTTACCCCTTCATGTGTGTCTTTGTTCTTAGAGATATTGTTAATGTTGAATTAAATTTTAGGTGTGTTGAGTTTATATAATGGTGGATTATATTAGGATCCAAACATGTTTTTAAAGAAAAATGGATATGTTATTACTAAGAGTATTTTTCATTCTTTGTGTTCATTGATGGTTTTCTATATCTCATATATAAATTTTAGTAATAGGTTTGATGGTATATTTATTTAGGATTGTGTGACTTGTTTGTATAGTGAGGGAATGAAATCCTCTCAGTATATTTGTGAAACCATTGGTGATATTTATAATACATTAAATTTTATAGGGTGTGTAAATAATCAAGTAATGTATCAAGATGGCTTCGAGGTAGGGTTTGAGTAGTCGAGATGGGAAATGGAATTACATGCTTTCTATATGATGTACCCTTGAAAACATATAATATTAAAATAAAAATATATTTTTTTAACCTTTTATTTATTTCCCAACCATTTTTTTACTTTTTGTTTATGCATATGGATGTTAATACATACCAATATTATTTATTTTTAATATATAGGTCGAGAGATCGAAGTACTTGTGGATTGATTTCTTAACCCTTTTTATTTTATTCATTTTCAATAAATATATATGTAAATATAAATGAATACAATTTAATAACATTAAATGGGATGAAGAGGTATATATATGCTAATAAGGATAGAATATGAACCAAAGGAAGATGAAATCTCACTCAGAATGGTTGTTCAATTTTTTTATAAATAAATATTCATTTGATGGTGAATTCTGGATTTTATGGTTAAAAAAATTAATCTATTATAAATAAGTTTTATATTAATTTTTTATAAGAAAATATTAATATTTAATAGAGTTGTGTTAAAAATATTATGAGTTTAAACTTATTTTGTAAGTGTGTAATATAAAACAAAAACTAAAAATGACCAGAATGATTAGTGAAAATTAACTCAGGGGAGGCGATAAATAAGTGAATTTAATTCCATTTATGTTTCTTTTAGAGATAAAATTCATCTTACATTAATTTGAATGAATGTACCATTAGTATACACACCAAACATATATAGAAAAAGAACACTATATTTTTAACGTGGTTTACTACTCAGAATGAGTACATAGTCGTTATAGTGATTAAAATTCACCCAAGATCACAAAATTTATTAGTTTTTTCATGTTTATTACAAACACGAAGTGTTTCTTCTTTAATAATCATAAAACGAATCAAATGACTACACATAATTTTCCTACAAAATTTAAATTTTAAATCTAATTAAAAATAAAAAGAGAGACTAACATCAAATTAGAGTTCTACTAATTTTTATTTTTGAAACTTATACTCCTTCCAATTATTAATATCACTATTAAACATGAATATAATCATGTATAATCTTCTTTAATATATTTATTTTACTTTTAAATTTTTTCTATTTGAATGGATAATGAAAAATCTTCACAGTATTTATAGAAAATATATTTCTTTTTAGAAGAAACAAAAAATTCTTCAAGTTAAAATTAAAATTTTAAATTCAAAATAAAACTAATAAAATAATTTAAATATCACCAAATTCTTCTTCTTCTGTCACTTTTTTCTTCATTTTATGGAACAATCAATGTTGACATTGGTAAATATTATCACATGGAAGAATGTATTGAAATTTGATTAACTATTTATTTCCAACTAGTTTAGCCTTTCCCAGTGTGACATATTCCTCCATGATGAAAACTTTATTATTCCATAAAAAAAATGTGGAACATAGTTTTCATGGGTTCTCATTGTGGTAAGAAAATATTATTTATTGATCCTTTTATTCAAGATCATGGAATGAAAATATTTTCACGGCATGAACTTGAATGTCTAACAACTTGTATCAACATTTCACTTTTGAGATATCAAATCAATGAAATAATAGGTTCAACATATTTTGATATAAAACCTTTTGAAATATTATTTAATTTCTAGAAAATAATTTTAATTTCCTGATATTTTAAAATAAGACTAGATTGGATAGATTAAAGGATACACATGAATCATAATACCTATTGACGTTGTGAAATATGTTTTTCAAATAAATTTATGATTTTTGATATTTTGTGTTATAAACATAGTTTCCTTTATACACAATACTAAGTTTAGTTTTCATTACATATAAAATCAAGATAATATTGGATAGTAAATAACACCAAGTTATGATTATGCAATATGAAACAATGGGTTCTCGTACATTACACGTGACACTAAGTTTTAATAAAACTATGAAATATTATTAATATTATTTAAACATGACCTTTATAACCTAACTGTTATAATAAGCGGTATGGATATAAATAAATAATTTTTAATTATTTTTTTAATTATTTAATAAAAATGTACATTTATAATGAAATACTTAATTGATTCAACAACGTTATTATATGTTTGGAAAATATTATTTTCTCAAAACATTGTTTTTTATTTTTTAGAATGTTAAAATATAATTGTTTCGTAGTTTTAGAAGATAAATTTCATCAAATAAACAAATTTATTTAATTTAAAATTTAAAAAATATATTAGGGTTACTATTTTGTATTTTTCTGAAATGTTTCATTTTTTGATGAATATTGAAAAATAAATAATTTTCATTGATAACTATCTTTTCACATAAAATATATTAAAAGATTAATTATATGTTTAATTGGTTTTAATGAATAATTATTTTAATTAAAAATATAATAATCCAAATTATTTTAATTGGAATCAATTTAATATTTAAATTGGATATAAAAAATTGTAGTTTTTGTCATTTTCGTATTCAAATCCCGTTTTCTAATGAGTTTCGCGAGATTAATATCAAATTAATTATTTCTACTTATACAAATTTAATTTTTAAAAATTTATTTTGTATTTGAAATTATAATAATATATATTATATAATAGGGTCAACATAATGTTTTTTATCAAAAATAATAATTAATGTAGTAAATAGTAATTATTACATATAAGGTAAAAATGGGTTACCCAAGGGACAAATTAATGATATAAGGGGTAAAACAAACAACTAATTAGTGAAAAACAGACTGTTTATAAATATTTATACTTTTATTACCTTTGGATATATATTTAGGATTTTCTGGTAAACATTTCTATGAAAATGCCCTATATAAAAAGTTATGTAATGAAAATGACAAAAAATGAACCTTCTAGGCTATTAATATCTATAATAATTTGGGATAGGAACAGAAACAAAATATTTTCATTTATAAATTTGATTTTAAAAAAAAACATTTTTTTTATCCTAGAAATTTATTTGAAATTTTTAGAGGGGAAATAATTACCTTATATTCTTAAGAAACTCCAATGTCGTAATTATTTACCTTATAGTAAAAAAAATAAATGATGATAAAAAAATTAAAAGTGACTTAAATAGAATGAGTTATAATGTTACAATATTTTTATATAATTATATATCCTGCTACCTAGGTTTTAACATATTATATTCAAATTCAATCATGTTATAATTATTTTTTAAATAAAATTTAAAAGAGTAATATCAAAATTGATATTAATGTTACTTTGTGATAAATAATTTTTTACTAACTTAAATAATCTTAAAACAATTATACATTATACCAATTTAATTTTAATTTATACTAAATATCATTTATGTCCCATTCCTATTCCAATTTTCCTTTTATAATAAATACATTGACCTCTAAATATTAAAAATTTTGTGAGTGTGTTTAATCCTAAATCAGTGTTTCTGCATGTTACACGTGCTTGTGCTAAAACTAATTTTTATCACACATTGAATTTTTATTTGATAAACTAGATTTATTATTTATAATTATTGGGACCAAATTATATAACAAGTATCAATTTAATTTTGTCTAAAAGGATAAATTACCTAGGTTAAAAAACTAGTTACCATAGTGAAAAAACAAAATATCAAAAATATGAAAATATATTTATTAAATAAAAAGCATGTATAAAATAGGTATTTTATTATGTTATTGTGGTTTTAATAGAAATAATAATCCAAAAAATACTTAATACTTTAGTTGTGATCTACTTTAGGTATGTTTGACCTCCAAATAGTGAATACGTTTGGGTATTTAGAAAAATGAGACCTCCCTCAACTATAAAAGGCAACACCCTATCCTCACTTCTTCACACCTTAAAACCTATTTGGTTCATAAAGTACAAGAATAAATGAAATCCAAAATTTAATCCCCTAGTCATAAAATTATTATATTTAGTAGAAAGACAACCTAGGAATGATTTTGTGCAAATCTGAGCAGAATACCCTAAGAAGTGACACTGTTCATTAATGAACATCATTATTTTATTTCTTCCTCCACTTTCTATAGTTACCATTGTAAAATTATTATATAATAAAATCATTATATTAAAAATATTTATATTTTTTTTGTTGAGTACTTGAACTATACCTTCCTCCACTTCCATCAAAAGGGGTATGAAATCATCATTCGTGTGTATGGTGGACTATAACCTAGTGAACCGATGTCATTCATTTTTCCATTACCAACTATTTGGGATGGAGATAATGATTGATATATTTTTTAAATATGAAATTTATGATTTTATTATTATTATATAATTATTATATCACACCTAACTTTATATTATCTATTTTTGGGAATACGATTACATCATTGGTGCGTACGACAGACTACCGCCTCAAGAAGTGATGTGATTCATTCATGTTTTACATGGAATGTGTTAAGAACAATTTTAATAAAAATATGTGGTATATATTATGTAAAAATATATTCTATAATGATAATATATGTAACTTACTTCTCATTATTTCAATCCAACATTAAAATGGAAATATCGTCCATGCATATGTATGACCAACCATCTCCATGAACAATGTATTTAATTTTCAGGCACAAAATATTTTGGATTATAAATAATTAATATAAAATGAATATATATTATATTTATATCATGTGTATAATTTTTTAGATTATGTAACCATGATCAATTTAATTAGAGAAGAAATATTATAAATCCAAACATCTATGAAAACAAAATAATAATTACAAAAAAATCAACGTTACCATTAAATCGTTAATAAATGGATAAAAAAGGTTATAAGAAAATAATATATGGTATGATATATATGAATATGGTTATTATTATAATTATAATTAACTTATGTTTATTATACATTACTTTTGATCAATTATGATTAAATTCAATAATTATGGTAAGGGATTTCAACCTCACTTTTTAACTTCTTTGAGACACATTCCATATTCACCAGCTATATATATTTAATGTGGTGTACGTACATCCCATGAATTTATTTTTTTTGATTATTTGCATTAAAATTATGTGGAATTATATACATATTTTAGGATATCTATTTTAGGGGGTTTATGGTTCAACATTTAATTAATTTATAAGGCATTTTTTTCAAAAGTTTCATTATATGGGACATAAGTTGTGTTATTAACCTATGATCTTATATGACATGTATATACATCCCATTTACATGTTATATCATGAATTTAGTTATTTTAATGATATGTATTTTTAATTTAATGATAATATTTCATTTTTTTTATTCAATGTTACCAAACATGTTAGTGATTTATTTTCCAATCTCATAGTTTATTGGGATTGTTTATAATTATGATTCAAATGATGAAATATTATGTTCCATCTATAATGAAACTAATAAATTATATTATACTATAGTTTTTTAAAGAAAATACATGTTAACCATTTATATTCCTATCTTTATGTTCATAAGAGTTCAAAATAATATTTTTATGAAAAATCTCTTTCTGTTGAATGTTATATTTATTATTCCAAAACAATGTTTTCTAAAAATGTTTTCGATTTTTTTTAATATTTTTTTAAATACAAATAATATTTTACACAAGAAATTTTTTAAATTATTTTTTAAAATTATTTTATAATATTTCAAAGTTATCTTCATAGAAAATTATTTGGAACTATTTTTATTAGAAATTGACTTTTGAAGAAATGTTATTTTATTTAAGAACTGTAAAATGTGATATTTCAAAATAAGTATCTATATAAGATGAAATTATTTGATATATTTTATGTTTTATTGGGGATAAAAACCATGGATAATATACTTATTCTTTCTATGAATGATTTATGTTTATAATGACAAGATGTTTATGAAACTTTCTTCTCTTCCACTGGTTATACCATGATAATAATATTATGAAACATTATTATTCTCATGGGTTATAATAGGAGTAAATAAAGAAATAATTATGAACCTTGTTAATTTTACATATTTTATGACATGATTAAATTTTTATAAAATAATTTTATTTCATAAGTTTATATATGATTAATGTTTTATGATCTTATAACACACATATGTATGATTTTAAATATGTGACGATGGTTGTGTTATAACCAAGGAATGAAGTTAAATATTTACCAAGGATGAGTGACAACTATATATACCTCCAATTTATTATGAAACAAATTATATCCTATGATATAAACATGATAATAGTGGGGAGTGAACCCAATTTAATATGGGAATCTTTCCACTATGATAGTCATGTGATTAAACCTTGAATATTAAAATGTTATGCATATACCATTCATTTATGTACAAGTTGTTATAAATTATCCTAATTACATGTTAAAATTTTTATACAATAACCTTATTACATGTTCATGGTTTTATTTTCATACTTTTCATTCATGTCTGTAATGTTCTACATAGACCTAGCTGCATGTCCATAATTTTTTGTGAGGGACTAATTTCATGTACTTAATATAATAAGTGAAACTATTTATTTTTATACATGTTCACAATGGTATTAGATGATTTTTATTACACAAATATATGTTATACTCTAATTTTATGCTCTCATAGTTCAAGTTCATTTATTCCATTATAATTAATATCTTATAATCTGCCAATAATTTTTCTATGACTCATTATTATGATTTATGGATGGTTGGGTATGAACCTTGTAAGTTATGTTAATTATCAAATACCATTATGCTTATATTATTCATTAATTTGATGATATATTTATATCTATTATGTTTACCCTTACTTATCATCTAAGATCGCCATTCATTATGTTTCCCCCACCTAGGTTATAAACAAAGGTTTTATGTAGTGTATGTCTATGAATTGTAATAAATGGGAAGATATTTCTGGGAAAATTGAAGATCATTCCCCAGATTAGAATATTATGTTCAATGTTTCATATTTCACTAAACTATTATGGTTTTCAAGTGTGTGATTTTGAAATGTAATGAATATTTATCTAAAAAGATATAATATCAATGTTTGAGATTCTTGGGTCACTATAGATGTTATGAAAATAAAGGATTAGTTAACATTTAGAAACTATGATGAGAAAACATTTGTGAGGACCTTAGGAACATTTCAAAGGATATTTCTTGGGATGTGTTGAAGGATAAGTCTAAGGATGAGTCAATGTATAGGAAAATGTCTAATAATTTTGTTAAAGGATAGAGCGAGTAGTTTCAAATAAATTACATCCCTTTGTCAATACCAAAAATGAAAATAGCTATGGAACATATGTACCTAGGGGTTTCAACCTTGAAAAAACTTTATTGAGTTAGACTCGATTAGGTACTGACACGTGATAATGGGCGTTATGGGAAAATTGATTTGAAACTCCTAGGGTATATGATTAGGAAATTAAAGATATCATTTGGAAGAAACATGATTTATTTAAATATTTGATGACTATGAATGAACTAGGATAAATAGAAGGTGTCAAAGAGGAAAATAATATGTCTTTATTTAGTCTCGCTAAATGATTTTCCACGCCAAGTGATTTTCCATTATGATTATCATAGCTCACACTATGATTTTTGGTCTTAGTTAACGGAGGGAATTAGGATAAACATAAGTAACATTGAATTTGATGGATGATTTACTTTTGAAAATCAAAATTGGATAATGACTAGAGTAAAGGACTTCGTGATTATGCCTAATTGGTTTTCACAAAATATGATTAAAAACATATAACATAAAGCATCCCAAAACTCACTAAAGATGTGAGGGAAATTGTTCACTATGAGTTTAGATGACGGTAACCATTGAGGATTGATGATTTAGTTTCCTATATGATGAGAATATGGGATGAAACACCCAAGTGGTTGTCTTAGAGGAACCAGAAGTGTTTTTGACAATAGAAAAGAAGGATACAGAGAAAGTAACTGTAAAGGGAAATTGAAATTTTTCATAAATGAAATAGATGGGAATATTGGTATCCTATGATATCATTGACTATTGAAGGCCTTAATTCTAGAAATTATTAGCATTAGGAAAACCGATGGCCTATAGAAGATTTTATTGAAGAAAATATGCATTATTTTACATGTAATGGTTATATTTTTATGATAAAGAGACAATATATGTCCTGTGAAAGGAAAGAGGTATTAAGAAGTAATATTATGAATCAAAGACAATGGTTTCAGAAATAAGTGTAATAAATAGAGTATTTAGGTTTTAGAATTAAAATATTATGTTATAAAAATCAGAAAAATATATTAAAATTTTTAGTATAACCTCTTCGTAATGGATTTGACTGAATATAATGAATGATATTGGTGGGCTTGAAGAGTGATTCGACATGTAACAACCCGATATTTTATGATAAGTATTCTTTTTAATTTATTTTATGTAATGTGTTTTAAGCTACAACAAGTTTTTCTTGTGCTTTATGCAACACCATATTAGCGTGCAGTATACGCAACACTATTCTTAGATTGTGTTACACACAATTTCATGTTCGTTTGATAATAGTCATTCTATGCAACATTGAGTATATATATATATATTAAATGAATAAATGAAAAATGGTTGGATTCTGTTATAACAAGACAACAAAAGAGTCTTGCACAACACGCAACCCTGACTTGTCTTGCATTACACGCAATCGCGACCTTCCTC
Source organism: Viscum album (assembly GCA_963277665.1). Classification (NCBI taxonomy): domain Eukaryota; kingdom Viridiplantae; phylum Streptophyta; class Magnoliopsida; order Santalales; family Viscaceae; genus Viscum; species Viscum album. The sequence continues at coordinate 1,025,052,599 of OY728157.1, forward strand.
GATAGAGGGTGTTGTAAGCAATACCGGGTTTTACTAAACAATGATATATTATTAAAATATTATTATAACAAGCCATTATGAATATTAATACACACTTTTTTAAATTTTATAAATTTTATCTTTCAAAATGGACTTTATTTTTGGATTCGGAAAATCGAAATTAGCTTAGGGTGATATTTTGGTATTTTTCTGAAAACATTCAATTTTTGATGAATAGTGAAAACACTGGGTTACTATTTAAAAACCAACTTTTTATAATTATTTATTTTATTTAAATTTATATTAGGTCAACATTGACACATAATACATATATAAGTTCAATCTAATTCATTGGAGTCATTTTATAATAATTTTAGATATATAAAAATTTTATTGAACTTTTGACCGTCTTTTACCCACCTCCTAGGAAAATTTGAAAATTTACATAAAACATTATTTTACCGCTTTTGTGAATGGAATTTCAAAAATCTGAGAAACAAGGTTGATGTAATTATGTAAAATGTGGTTCAATGAGATGAAAATAATTTTTGGTGAATAGTAATGTTTTACTTTTTTTACCACGGTTAAAAGTAAATAGGGTAATTAAGGGTAAACATGATATTATTATTACCCTAAAACATGTCTTAATTCTATTGTATAAGTGTAATTAGACCAAAAACAACCTTAGGAATAAAATATGACCATTTAGGCCCACTTGGATTAGATTAGGACATTTCATATTAATTTATTTAAAGAAGGGTTAAACTAGGTAAAATCAAAGTTTAATAAGTACATCATTTTTAATATAGGGTAATACATACGATAAATTGGACTATAAATATTCATTAGAAAGCTAAAACGATGTTCTACATAATGGAATTTTATTTATAATTTTTAGACATTAAATAATTTAATTTATTGATGACACAAAGATGATGCAGTAATTATCTTATTAATGAAATATTGACATAATTGTTGTTATAAAAACCCAAATAAATGTAATTTTAAACTTTTTATGAATTAAAAAACTTTTATCGGTTAATATGACATGTTATTATTTATTTAAGTTACTTTGTTTGAACTAATATTTCTGTTATGATTTCCACAAAAATCAATTACCAAATAGTGTCAAAATTGACATAAAATAGTTTTTAAAACAAATATTATATTATTAATTGTTATTTTATTCTTAAAAATCTAAGGTTTGGAAAAATGACTTAGATAAGGTTATATAAATTAATAATAAACAACCTGGGGTTTTTTTGGTTTGTTATAGTATGTTTATTAACCTTATAGTGTAAGAACACAAAAAGACACGGTAATAGTAAAATTATCTAACATAAAGTTAAATCTAAATGATAAGGTTAAAATAGTAACCTAAACTTGTCTAAATTCTTTTGGATGAGAGGATGTCGACCCATACCCACCTTAGCATTGAAATAAATCAATTTGGAGCTATTTAAAACCGAATATGACTTTATTATTAAATAATATATTTAGTTTTTCCAAAGATGCCCCTCTCCTCCCTTATAAAAGGGCACCTCCTCCCTCACTTCCTCACACCACTTTGAGCCTTCAAGCTCGGCCCAAACCTTCCAAATTATCTTCTCCACTTCCCTAGAAACATCCTAGAGGTCCTGGTATTCTTCAAATACCAATTTTAATTCCCTAAGAGGACGTCTCAAAGAGGCGATTCAAAGAAGAGCTAAAGTCCGTTACTGATTCTTTCAACTTTATTTCTTCTTCCACTTCTTCTTATTTAGTTGTTTCATTATGAAGTAATAACATCAGTATCACTCATATACTGATATGTTATTATAAGTATGAAACAACCCCATTTCACCTTCTATCCATCCTACAGAAAATGAAATCACCGTGCGTGTGTACGTACAGAATGCCCTCTCCACACCGTGCTGTAATCTGTTTTTCCAATACCACCTTACTTGGATGGGTATAATGGTGTAAAGAATAACTATACATAGTTATTATAAAATCATACTGATTCTGATATATTTTATCATCCACTCCAATTCAATTCAATAATTATGGAAACGATATCATCATTCGTGCGTACGTACGGACTACCCTCTCCACGACATGATGAGATTCATTATCCATGTTAACCATTAAAGAATGATTATAAAGTATATATAAGCAATAATAATGAAATATATGACATTATAAAGCTATTTGATTTATGTATATATATATATATATATGTATGTCATCTACTTAATTCCATTATACTCAATAAGGAAACGAAAACAGCGTTCATGCGTACCTACGGCCTACCGTCTCCATGAACGGTGTACTTCTTTCCATTTATCGATCTATTATATATATGTATATTATGAATATATATTATATATAAATAATGTATTATATTATTGAATTAAGTAATCATGATCTAAGTAATCATAAGAATAATTACAAGTCAAAACACGGACGACAAATGAAACGATTTTACCCAAAACACTCTTTAACATGGAATTTACAAAAGAACAGGTAATATAAAGTCATAAGTGAACCATATATGATATCATAACAATGAATATGATTCTGTAATAGGGAAGTAATATTATTTAAATCATTATATTGGAGGACCAGATACGAACGAAGCATATCCAACCTAAGGTAAGGGATAATTGTACGAATCTCATTTTTATCCGAGATTGCTTATTCGTAAGTATTTACTGGGGTTATTGATATCATCCATGTCCATGTTTTATAAAAGTGTATTCATGTATGTTTAAAGTCAATTTTACCCATTTTGACTTTTACCCCATGGTATGGAAGGAATCTTTCTTTTATTTACCATACAAGGTACTTTTTGACTTTTTCAACAAAAGTACAAGAAGAATGTTTTTTTAACATATACGGAATGAAAGGATTTTTACGGTTTTATAAATCCTTATTTTCATGAAGCTTCCTAAAAAATATATCATGAATATTTTAAACCAAATCATTTTCTTTTAAAATTGCATGACATTTTTTGAAAAGAAAATGATTTTGATGAAAAAAGGATATTTTCCTCAAGAATTCATTTCAAGTGTTTTTTCAAAACCATTTTCCATATAAAATGAAATTGTTTCATATGTGTATGTTTCATGTATAAAGTCTCTATGATTTACATGGTTTCACTTTTCTTATGATTAAATGATATCCATTTGTTTTATATGGATTATGTTATGATGGGATGATGTTTATGAAACCCATTTTTATTCTTTTGGTTATGATGAATGATTTATGTTTATGTTATGGAACAAGAAAGAATGATTTAATTATGAGATGGGTGGGACCTACATCTCCCTCCAATAGATTGGGTAAATATTTATATCTCATGAGATAGACATGGCTGGAACAAAAAGTTAATCGAGATCAGTGTTACTGGACTGAAACGAGAGTGAACTCGATTCAGAAAGGGACTTTGTCCACTAAGATGGTCTTGGTAGCAATGTCATGGCTACTATGGAAATCATAACATGTGTTGAATGGTTTCCACAATTACATGTTTTATTCCCATGCTATTTTATCATGATTGATGTTCCCTTATGATATATGCCTCACGTACTTCCAAGATTCATGTCTTTTCTAAAGATTTTGATGTTTAGATTTTATGTTCAAGTTTTTGCATTGAAATGTTTATGGATTGTTTTATGTTCTCTATGATTACCCATATTGGGCATTTGTGCTCACCCCTTTTACGTTTTATTTTCCCCAGGATATAAAGAAAGGTTGTAGGTAAGAAAAAAAGGGGAAAATATTTATGGGAGATGTTGAATATCTTTCACCACGATTAGAAGATTATATTCCGAGTTTCCAAGGACACTAAACTATTATGGTCCTTGTGTGTGTGTTTTTGTTATGTACTAAGTATTCCAAAAAAGTAATGTAATGTCCATGTACGTCAAGATTTGGGTCTCTACAGTTGGTATCAGAGGAAAATTTTAGTCAACCTTTGGAAACTAGGATGTGACAACCTTAGTGAGATCCCTAGAGATATTTCTAAGGTATGTATAGGGATGTCCCTAAGGTTAAGTATATGTATAGGTTATAGTCCTAGAATTGCACTAACGATATTAGAATTCAACATAAGATTTTAGATGTTGAGGGTACTCCCCCTTTACTATGTTGTTTTCCCTAGCATGATTTTTACATCTCACACTATTCTTTTTGGGTTTTTGATGACGGATAGAACCTGAAGGAACCGTGTTGATAAATGCAATGATTTTCCTCTTGAACAAACAAATGTTATGGGAGATTGAGTGAAAAATGTTATTTATATACTTGCACAAGCTATGAATATTTCTATACCTCCAAATTAGTAGAGAAGGGAACAATATTCTATTGAGTCCTTCATGAGGCAATGCCCACCTTCTTTCAGTGGGTCTTCTGATCTACTTGTTGCTGAACAATGGATCAGTACCACTGAAAATATATTTTCAGTTCTTTAATGTTCTGAACATGATAAATTCATCTTAGAAGTATATCGTTTTAAAGGTGAAGCTGATCAATTGTGGAATCTTATCAAGAATACAAGGCCAAGAGATGAAATTGAGTCCATGGAATGGGACGAGTTCGAGAACTTATTTTTCAATAAGTACTTCCATCGTATTCTTCGAACAAAGATGGAGAAAGAGTTTCTTGAACTAAAGAAAAAGGATGATAAATATGTTGGTGTATACCAAGCGAATTTTACAGGGCTTTCAAAGTATGCATCTGGCATTACCATCCAACCTGAAAGTAAAGTTGATCGATTCTTCAGTCGCTTAAAACCAAATCATCGAAGGGAATTGGCTATAAGAGACTTCAGTAGCTATGAAGAAATTGTGCACTATGCTATCAAGGTAGAAATAGAAGTTTGTGTTACTTATCCATCTCATAGTTTTGACAAGAAAAGAAAGATGGAGTTCAAGGGGAAATATCATAGTAATGGTGAAAAGAAGATGAATGTTTCCTTATGCTCAAAGTGTGGAAAGAAGCATGGTGGAGATTGTCTTAAAGGGACTAGAAAATGTTTTAAGTGTGGAAAAGAAGGTCATCAATCAGATGAGTGTCAAAGTAATGGACAAAGGGTTTATAATGATGTGAATAAAGAAAAGACTGCAGAGAACGCACCACCAACACTTCAATGCTTCAAGTTCAAGGAAATAGGGCATTATGCTAATAAATGCCCTAATCCAAGGGTTAGTGATGATCGACATGAGAAACCAGTTAAGGCAAAGGACAATGGAAAGTCACATGCGATCAATATTGGCGATGTTGAATATGACAATGATGTGGTGGAATGATTAAGTGTTTATGTAATGGGATTCCAAAATAATGTTGTATATAGTATCGTAGAATATTGGAATATTTATGTATTGGTCTATTGTGGTTTTCAATAATTATATGGTACTGGTAACCATGGAATGTGATTGAGATATTTTTGGAAAAAGGATGATATGCGCATAATGAAGGGATAAGGAGAAAATGAAATGTTTGACAGTATTAATGAGCTCAGGACTGATATAAGGAAATAGTTATATCAAGGTTTGAGTATATAGAATTTTGGGGTTTTTGCATGTGGAAAGAGTTATATTTTGACAGCACTCATGTTTTCACTAAGATTCAATGAGTATTCATTTTTCAAGAGAATACATGATTAAGGCCTTCGAATGTTTGGAATGTGACCAACAAGTCATATCTCATGATATATGGGGATCAACAATGGTATTAACATGCTTGTTATATGAACTCTTTGATAATCTTTTTCACTATAATATGAGATTGGACAGCAGTATTTTGGATAAGCCTAATAATTGGAATGGATTATGTTTGAAATAAGTTAGTATTGTTTAAGGATAGAAGATTTTTTCTATATTGTTGATGGGATTTTATAGTAATGTAGTTTTAGAAAAAGGACAACCTACAGGATGGGCAACATCCCATCACGTTGGACAAGGCTGTGGGAATCGAACCCACAACCGAAGTGTGACTGGCCTTTATTGTCTACCACTAGCCTACAGGAAGTCCCTGTTTAGTAGAAACTAGTTTTATTATATTATGCATTATGATATATGAAGTATAAGTCCATTTTAGGAACCATATATGATTAATCTCACTATAGATGCACTTATGTATTTTTTGATAACTTTTCTAACCTTTTGTTTGAGACAGATGGAATGACCCATCATTCTATCACATGATCTGCTAACACTTCACGAATGACAAATTCAACTTCATTCCTTTAAGAGATGAAGTGGAAATTGTCCATAGAATGACCAACGGTGAGACTGTACCAAAATCACGAAAGTATTTCTTCTATTTCAAATTTCATCAACTTTAGGGAAATGATCATCAAAACCAAAAATGTTATCCTAGTGATCTTATATCAGATGAATCATATGGTACCTTAGATCATCACAAATTTATGGATTTGTGATCATTGAATTTTTCATATCCATGTTCTCTACCACTCTCTATCAGAACATGATGGTTATATTTTTCTTCAATATCCATATTTTCACCTATGTTCACCTATGTGGAAACCCAGTGATTAGTTAATTTGGGTAACCGTTACGTTTCGTACATTAGTTTTTAAATCCATGTTTTGGTATTTCATTTTATGATGTGGGTTTCAATTAAAGAAACTTTCAAGTAGGAAAGCATGTATAACCCCGATGAATTTCGAGGGAAGAATTCATTTTAAGGGGGGGTATAATGTAACAACCCGATATTTTATGATAAGTATTCTTTTTAATTTATTCGATATCATGTGTTTTATTCTATAACAATATTTTCTTGTTCTTTACACAACACCATATTAGCGTGCAGTATACGGAACACTATTCTTATATTGTGTTACACACAATTTCAAGTTCGTTTGATAATAGTCATTCTACGCAACATTGAGTGTATATATATATATATATATTCAATGTATAAATGAAAAATGGTTGGATTCTATTATAATGAAACAAAAAATGAGTCTTGCACAACACGCAACCCTGACTTGGCTTCCATTATACGCAATCACGACCTTCCTCGATAGCGTGTGTTGTACGCAATACCGGGTTTTACGAAACAACGATAAATTATACAAATATTATTAGAACTAGCCGTTATGAATTGTAATACCCAGTTTTTGAAATTTTATAAATTTTATCTTTCAAAATGGACTTCATTTTTGGATTCGGAAAATCAAAATTAACCTAGGGTGAAATTTTGGTATTTTTATGAATACGTTCAATTTTTGATGAATAGTGAAAACACTGGGTTACTATTTAAAAACCGACTTTTTATAATTTCTTATTTTATTTAAATTTATTTTAGGTCAACATTGATATATAATACATATATAAGTTCAATGTAATTCATTGGAGTCATTTTATAAAAATTTTAGATATATAAAAATTTTATTGAACTCTTGACCGCCTTTTACCCACCTCCTAGGAGAATTTGCAAATTTACATAAAACTTAATTTTACCGCTTTTGTGAATGTAATTTCAAAAATCTGAGAGACATGGTTGATGTCAGTAAGTAAAATGTGGTTCAATGAGATGAACATAATTTTTGGTGAATAGAAACTTTTTACTTTTTTTCCACTGTTAAAAGTAAATAGGGTAATTAAGGGTAAAAATGATATAATTATTACCCTAACACATGTCCTAATTCTATTGGATAAGTGTAATTCGACCACAAACAACCTTAGGAATAAAATATGACAATTTGGGCCCACATGGATTAGATTAGGACATTTAATATTAATTTATTTAAAGAAGGGTTAAAATAGGTAAAATCAAAGTTTAATAAGTAAATAATTTTTAATATAGGGTTATACATAAGATAAATTCGACAATAAATATTCATTAGAAAGCTAATACTATTTCAAAAATAATTTTATTTTATATATAATTTTTAGATATTAAATAATTTAATTTATTGATGACACAAAGATGATGCAGTAATTATATTATTAATGAAATATTGACAAAATTGATGTTATAAAAAATACCCAAATAAATGTAATTTCAGACTTTTTATAAATTAAAACAATTTTATAGGTTAATATGACATGTTATTATTTATTTATGTAGATTTTTTTTTAACTAATAGTTTTTTTATGATTTTCACAAAAATCAATTACCAAATAGTGTCCAAATTGACATAAAATAGTTTTTAAAACAAATATTATATTATTAATTGTTATTTTATTCCTAAAAATCGAAGGTTTAGCCAAATGACATAGATAAGGTTATATAGATTAATAATAAACAACTTGGGGTTAGTTTGTCTTGTTATAGTAAGTTTATTAACCTTATAGTGTAAGAACACAAAAAGGCACGGTAAAAGTAAAATTATCTAACTTAAAGTTAAATATAAATGATAAGGTTAAAATAGTAACCTAAACTTGTCCAAATTCTATTGGATGAGAGGATTGAGACCCATAACCACCTTATATTTGAAATAAATCAATTTGGAGCTATTTAAAACTGAATATGACATATAATTAAATAATATTTTTAGTTTTCCAAAGGTGCCCCTCTCCTCCCTTATAAAAGGGAACCTCCTCCCTCTATTCCTCACACCACTTTGAGCCTTCAAGCTCGTCCAAACCCTGCACAATTCTCTTCTAAACTTACCTAGAAACATCCTAGAGTTCCTGGTTTTCTTAAAAGACCAATTTTAGTGCCCTAAGAGGGGGTCTCAATGAGGCGTTTCAAAGAAGAGGTAAAGTTTGTTACCGAATCGTTCAACTTTATTTCTTCTTCCGCTTCTTCTTATTTAGTTGTTTCAATATTAAGTAATAACATAAGTATCACTAATATAATGATATGTTATTATAAGTATGAAACAACCCCATTTCACCTTCTATCCATCCTACAGAAAACGAAATCACAGCTCATGCGTACGTACGGAATACCGTCTCCACGCCGTGGTGTAATCTGTTTTTCAAATACCACCTTACTTGGATGGGTATAATGGTGTAAAGAATAACTATACATAGTTGTTATAAAATCATACTTATTCTAATATATTGTATCATCCACTCCAATACAATTCAATAATTATGGAAACGATATCATCTCTCGTGCGTACGTACGGACTACCGTCTCCACGACGCGATGAGATTCATTCTCAATGTTAACCATTATAGAATGATTATAAAGTATATATAAGCAATAATATTGAAATATATAACATTATAAAACTAATGGATATATATATATATATATATATATATATATATTTCATCTACTTAATTCCATTATACTCAATAAGGAAACGAAAACAGTGTTCATGTGTACGTACGGCCTACCGTCTCAATGAACGCTGTATTTATTTCCATTTATCGATCTATTATATATATGAATATTCTGACAATATATTATATATAAATCATGTTTTATATTATGGAATTATGTAATCATGATCTATGGAATTATATGAATAATTACAAGTCAAAACACGGAGGAAATATGAAACGATTTTACCCAAAACACTCTTTAACATGGAATTTACAAAAGAACGGGTAATATAATGTCATAAGTGAACCATATATGATATCATAACAGTGAATATGATTCTGTAATAGGGCAATAATATTATTTAAATCATTATACAGGTGGTTCAGATACATATGTAGCATATCACACCTAAGGTAAGGGATAATTGTACAAATCTCATTTTTATCCGAGATTGCTTATTCGTAAGTATTTACTGGGGTTATTGCTATCATCCATGCCCATGTTTTATAAAAGTGTATTCATGTATGTTTAAATTAATTTTTACCCATTTTGACTTTTACCCCATGGTATGGAAGGAATCTTTCTTTTGTTTACCCTATAAGGTACTTTTTTACTTTTTCGACAAAAGTACAAGAAGAATGTTTTTTTAACTTATATGGCATGAAATGATTTTTATGGTTTTATAAAGACTTATTTTCATGAATATTCCTCCAAAATATTTCTTGACTATTTTCAACAAAATCCTTTTCTTTTAAACTTTCATGAATTTTTTTGAAAAGAAAATGATTTGTAAGAAAAAAGGATATTTTCCTCAAGAATTCATTTCAAGTGTTTTATCAAAACCATTTTCCATATAAAATGAAATTATTTCATATGTGTATGATTCAAGTATAAAGTCTCTATGATTTACATGGTTTCACTTTTCTTAGGATGAAATGATATCCATTTGTTTTATATGGATTATGTTATGATGGGATGAAGTTTATGAAACCCATTTTTATTCTTTAGGTTATGATGAATGATTTATGTTTTTGTTGTGGCACAAGTAAGAATGATTTCATTATGAGATGGGTGGGACCTATATCTCCCTCCAATGCATTGGGTAAAGATTTATATCTCATGTGATAGACATGGATAGAATGGTAAGTTAATACGGTTCAGTGTTATAGGACTGAAACGAGAGTGAACTCGATTCAGAAAGGGATTTTGTCCACTAAGATGGTCTTGGCAGCAATGTCTTGGCTACTATAGAAATCATAACAACTATTGAATGGTTGCCACAATAATATGTTTTATTCCCATGATATTTTATCATGATTGATGTTCCCTTATGATATATGCCTTATGTACTTCCAAGATTCATGTCATTGCTAAAGATTTTGATGTTTAGATTTTATGTTCATGTTTTTGCATTCAAATGCTTATGGATTGTTTTATGTTCTCTATGTTTACCCTTACTGGGCATTTGAGCTCACCCCTTTTATGTTTTCTTTTCCCCAGGATATAAAGAAAGTTTGTAGGTAAGAAAAAAAGGGGAAGATCTTTACGGGAGATGTTGATGATCTTTCACCACGATTAGAAGATTATATTATGAGTTTCCAAAGACACTAAACTATTACGGTCCTTGTGTGTGTGTTTTTGTTATGTACTAAGTATTCCGCAAAAGTAATGTAATGTCCTTGTTCGTCAAGCTTTGGGTCTCTACACGACGCCAATGTGGTATTTTGAGTATGGAAATGTAATTGTTATTATATTACTAATGTTAGGAAAATTGTGTTTAGTTTGGACAAATAGATACTTAATATGAATTAAGTAAATCAGATGGTATTTATGAATATAGAACAGATAAAGGATTTTTTGAAAAAGTTTTTTGTCTTATAATTTATGGAGTTTACAAAAATATTGGATCTATTAAATATATTCAATAATATATGGTTTTATTCAAATAATGAAAAGGATGAATGTTTTCATTGAATTTATATGGTAATTATAGTTTCAATAGAATACACAGTGAAGGTATTAATATGTTTGGTATGTTAAAATTAAGTAAATTTTCATGCTGTATGGAGGAGTAATGTTAAGTTCATTTTGGGAATTTAGTTCCATTCTTTCTAAAGTTTTGGATTTTCAACTTTCTGAAGGGTCATAAGGTTAACCCATAATCAATTGGTAAATGTTAAAATCTGAATGTTTTTTTAGAGATTATTGTATCAATTTTTTGTATGAATATTTATTCATATTGGATAACCTATTCTAAGAAAATTAGTTGTGAGGATAAATAAAGATATATGGAATGATTTATCATTAAATCTATGGATCTTATGATCTGATAGTGCTTTTGGCCTATCAAATTCTCTTTCATTTATTTAGGTCTGAGATTACATTGAAATTAGTCAAGGTACAATCAAAGGGATTAATTTTTCTTATGAAATGGAATAAAATCATGCAAGTGTATATTATTTTGAAAATTATTCAACATTAGGAAAATGATCTTCAAATAAAATTTCATCTTATTATGCCCATTTCTTAAGATATCAATGACCATTCTCACTCCTATTTGGTGTATGATTTTATGATCTCTAACCTTATATAGATCACCCACCTTATAATGATGAGTTATAATTATCTATATCGAAAATGATTTACACTTTTCTTACATGTCCAAATCATCACTTCATGCTTGTATTCCCCAATTTTGAACCCTAGTTAGGATTTCATTTGTGTATACATTAAATTTCCAACATTCTCTTTTTAATGGAAGTTTTATAATTATTTTTCAAGATGAGGGTTTCAAGGAAAAAATTTATTCAAATGTTAAACCTTCAATGAAATTGATAATTTTTTTAGGTGAAATTCATTTTAAGGGGGTATAATTTAACACCCCATGATTTTGAAAAATATATTTTTTCAAATGAATTTATTCTTTTCTATATTTTTTGTTAAATGAAATATCGAGTATAGCTTTCATTACACAAAACAATGATTTTAGTTTGAATCAGATGATACACCAATAGAATATTTCTTTACACCAAACTCAAATTTATTCTTGTACTACTCACAACATTGGGTTAGATTAAGTTACACACGACACCATTTTTTTACCAAACCACGATATATTATTAATAATATTAAAATTTGATTAGTATAGAATTAATGTAAAACCTAGTGTTATGTATTGTAATAATTACTTTATTAATATTATCTATAATTTATTTATATAAATAAAACCAGTTTATATAAAAAAAACATAATTTATTTAATAATGATGTTGAATGTTTTGAAAACACTATTTTTGTGAAAAATGTTATTTTTATTTATTTTTATGATTTTGAATAAAAATAATATTTCACAATTTTAGAAACTTATTTTATAAAATAAACTTAAATTTTTAATTTTTAATTTTAAAATTATATTAGGGTAATATTTTTGGGGTTTTATATGAAAAGATTCATTTTCTAATGAATAGTGAAAATAATGAATTTAATAGAAAACTTAATTTCTGAAAATATTATTCTAAAAGTAAAATTACATTATAAATTGGTTTTAAAGAAGACGTTTTATAATTATACTTCTATTAATATAACATATTTCATTGGAATCATATTCATATTTAAATTGGATACAAAAACATCGTAATATTTTGATCAGTTTTTCTTTAAAAATACACTTTTTCATTAAGTAAGCAAGATTACGGTTAAATTATTTTTTCCACTTCTTTGAATAGAATATAAAAAATTTATTCTATATTTATAATCATAATATGTTATATTATCTAATAAGGATATCTTAATTTTTGGGCAAAATTAATAGTGAATACATTAAAAATTATTTATTGTGGTTAAGGTAAAAATGGATTACCATGGGATTAAATTAAATATATAAGGATTAAAATGATTTAAAAATTCTTCCAAATACCATTTTATATGATTATTTAGAAGCTTATTACCATAGGATAGATATTTATGAATTTTTGGGATACATGTCCATGAAAGTGACCTATATAATAATTTCCATAAAGAAAAAGGCAACAAGGGATCCTTATTTTATTTTAATATATATAAAAAATTGAAACATTAAAAAATAAAATATATTAATTTATAAATATTATTTGAAAATATAAATAAATTTTTTTACACGAAAATTCATTTTATGTTTTTGGAGGGAAATAACGATTTTAAATGATTATGAAACACCAATGCAGTAATTATTTAGTTATTAACTAAATAAATAAAAAAGATAATAAAAACATTAAAATGAATTAAATTGAATGAATTATCATATTACATTATTTTTTTTAGATTAATATATCATGTTACACATATTTTTAAAAAACATATTTGAATTCTATCGTTGCACTCATATTTTTAAAAATTAACTAAAATGAATAATGTAAAAATTGATATTAATATTATTTTACAATAAATAATATTTTTAAATGGTTTAAAATTACAAAATATAGAGACACTATACTTTTGAAGATATTATTAAATTATTTTAAGTATACTTAATCATTAAATACAAATCAAGGATTGTAAAGTCTACTGTCTATGGAAGTTTAGATACATAATTAAACATCTTGAAACCAAAATAAAAACATATTTATTTAATATTCATAATGGGATCCTAGATCCATTGAGCTCTTATATTTTTATATTATAACCAAAAGAAAACATGAATAAAATGGATGATCTAAAAATCAAATTATGTAAGTAAATATAAGAATAAAGCCTTGCATATTGGTTAGAAGGTATAACATAATGATATAAAAAGGCATGAAACGTGAATAATTATATAGAATAATAAAATATAGAACACGGGAGAATATAATATTATAATCATATTATTGTTTAAGATATATAAAAAATGACTTTATCATGAGTCAAGGCTCATTTAATATGGATGATAATGAGCTAGGGCTAACCACCAAGACTATTTCACATGGAGCATGAGTCAAGGATAACAACCATGATCATTTCACATGGAATATCATGAGACTAAAAAAATATCCAATTCATTGGATTTATATCTCATCTCACCCATAATAATATTTTCATGATTATGTGTACCACATGATGAATTAAAAAAGGGTTACCCATGGAAAGAAATGGGTATCATAATCATGTCACACAGAATAACAAATGACTATATCATAAATGTTTTCATGAAGGAATGGATTCAAAACAAAAAAGGACATTAATATGGGAAAATATACCGGTATAATGATAATTTATTCCCAATTTATGTGAAAAAAATGTAAAATGAGTTTTTAATAAACTTTATAAATGAAACATCTTAGTGTGATTTAAGGAAGATATTAAAGAGAATCTAAAGAGGAAATATATTTTTTTTCATAAAACTAGAAATTAACTAAGATAGTTTCTCATGATAAAATGTTATATTTATATAAATAATGGTGGTATGAAAAATATTATGAAATGCACTTGAAAATGGTTAAGAAAACATGATGTTCCCCTAAATTGGGTTTTCATTTAGGAAAGATTTGAGAACAGAACATTATTTAAACATATATTACCCCATAAAAAATATTATAAGATCTAGATACATGACATTCAAACATATAAATATAATTTATAAAACATTAATACAATTAAATATGATTTAAATTGATAAAATTTAGAGAAAATTTAACCTAAATTAAATATGGGGGTTTAGAAATGATTCCTTCACTTATGTCTGAAATGGTTCTGCACTTGATATAAATGGCCTAGATAACCAAATAAATACATTAATTAACTAACTATGAACTTAATCTACATGTAATTTATGAATTATAATGTTAATAAGTTCATTTATGTCCTTTTGGATGAGTTATAGCATTCAATTTGATCATTTGGGAGTTCTCATTTTCTTAGATTTCATTATTGGTTCGCTTGTATGTGAGTATAAAAGTTCATGTAGAATGTATATAATTCTCCAAAAGTTAAATAATATATTAATAATAAAAAAACATAATTTTAATTCTTTTTAAATTTTATTTCTAGATATGAAGATAAATCATTAGATAGTTTGTTAATGATAATTGTTTAGAATAATTTTAGCGGGTTTTTTCGATCACAACGAATTAGTATTGTTCTATTATTTAATATCATGTATATATTATTGTTTTAGAACATTATTTAAGATATAATAAATATATTATAATATATTTCAATAATAAAAATTGTTTCACAACCTGCCCTGTAGACAGTAATATAAATTGAAACCCATCATCCTTGAATGTGATAAATTAACACATTATAGACGATGTTTTCATTTTTTTTATAATAGGAGATGGGAATAAATTTATTATGTCTTATTCCATAATCATAATAAAATTATATTATATTTGAGTAACTAGATTTATATATATAATTTATTTTAGGTCATGAGAGAATAATAAAACAAAGAACTTGAAAAGAAAATAAGAGACAAGGAAAAAGGAATTTGCCTCTTGAATTTATCCTCTTTGAGAACCTCCTTAGGTCAATGGTTTTGGTCTTTTGATGAGAAAAATAGCTTCTAGATTTCGAGTAGGACATTAGGTATTGGATTTGGAAGAATTTGGAGAATTATAGGGAAGGTGTGAGGAGAAGAGTTGGTGAGGGGTGATATTTATAGTTGAGGAGAGGGGTGTTTTTTCATTATTTAACCGTTATTTTATTATTTTTCCTCAGGATTATGAATAGCTTCATAATTATCATAAAAAATATTAATAAAAATATGGTAAGTTCTATTTTAGGTTTCTTACATCAATGATGACTCAAGGAATTGTTTATTTAACTTATAATATACATAAACCATAAACTATCATATTTTACTATTCACAATAAAATCATGCATTTCAAGAAATCCCAAAAAATAAACTTATCCATTTTTATAATTGTAGCTTTAAAAATGAAATAAATTTTATGAAAATAATTTTATAAATATGAGAATTTTAATTTTTAATTAAAATCATTATTTACTTGAAAAATACCAATTTTAAAATTATAAATGATTTTTTAACACATTGAAAAAATAATTAAGGTCTCATAAATTATATTATAATCATAAGATAAAAAAATATTAATTTATTAGTAAATTTTATGGAAATAAATTTAATTTTAAAAAATAATATTATTTGTAAAACGGAAAAAAAATTCTTATGTTTTAAAAAATATCAACACTTAATTAATAATATCTAAAAAAATTATTTACTTATACAATGATATAATTATATAATATTACCATTTATAAGATTCTTAAATTTTTTTTATACTATCATGGGAGAGGATACTATTTATTTGGTCGATCTACTATTCATATGGGTCATATAACTATATCTAAAGTCAAGATAATATTTTATCAGTATAAGTTCCTCAACATATAGAAATAACTCTTATTTCGTTAATTATTCAATTATAAAGTTTTTATTGTGTTCTTAATGTGAAGTTTTGGTGGTTATACTATATAAAATAATTAACACGAGGGAATTTTCATTTATAAAATCTTGGGTCGTTAAATTATTCTCCCCTTATGAAATTTATTCCTTGAAATTTCATTTTACATTCTAAGATGAAAATTAGTGTGGGTACTTCTTATTCATCACTTCCTTAGGTTCCCATGATGCCTCTTCGTACTTATTGTTCAAACATAGTACTTTTACCTAGTGAATATTTTTGTTTTATAGAATATTATCTCTATGGTCTAATATCTCAACTATATTTTCGTGGTAAAAGAGATCTTTTTCCTGTCATACCACTTCTAAATTTATTTCATGTGTGGGGTCTGGTATGTAGTTTCCCAAGGGGATACGTGGAATAAATTGTGTACATGAGACATGGTAGGTGGAAGAAAAATTTGATAGGCCAGAGCTCTGACATGATCAATAATCTCAAACAGTCCAATGTACCTAGGACATATCTTTCCTTTCATGGAAAATCTCATTATCTTATTCAATGGAGATATGTGGAGTAATACCATGTCTCAAACATTAAAATAGAGGTCTCGTCGACAATGGAATGAAAATCTCATTTTTCGACTTTGTGATTCCTTGATCTGATGATGAATGGTTTTCAACTTTTCAACAATTTCTTAGAACATTTTATGTCCCAGAACCTTAAGTTCTCCTACTTCAACTAAGTATTCTAGTGTTCCACATATTTTCCCATAAATGGATCCATATAATCTATTTGGATGATGGAGTGGATACTATTGTTGATGTAAAATTCAACCAGTGGATAATGTTGGCCCCATTATCCTATAATGTCCTTAAAAAATTCTCTCATTATGTCTTCCAATTGTCAAAAATTCTGCTCAGATTGGCCATCAGTTTGAGAATGATAGGAAGTACTAAAGTTCAGCTCAGTGCTTATAGTCTGTTAGAGAATTTTTCCCGAACATAGACGTTAATATCAGATATCAATTGTATACAATTGATAGTGGTACTCCATGAAGTCTTACCACCTATTTTATGTATATCCTTGAAAGTTTATCTAGTGAGAATTCCTCTATAATAGTAATAAATTGAGCATTCTTTATAAGACAAACCACAACAACCCATATTGTATTGTTTCCTATCGATGTATTTGGATATCTAGTGATAGTGTCCATGGTAATGTTCTCCCACATCATGTTAGTATGAATAAAGGTTTCAATCTTCCTTATACTTAATTATTAAAATATTAACTTGATAAAATATTATGAACTTTGATGTATATTCAATGAACTCCTTTTTCATATTATCACATCAATGGTTCCCTCAAAGATCTCAATACATCTTTGTGCTCCCTGGGTGAATAGAGAAGGTTGAGATATGTGTATCATTCAGAATCTCATTTTTTATATCTATATTATATGGTATTCATAGTCATGATGAAAATATTACAACTATATCCCCAACAATTTTAAACTATGACGATTTTACCTTTCTCATAGCATCCAACTTCTTCTGGATTTACACATCATTCCTTCAAGAATCCTTTATTTTGATCACAATGGATGGTTGAAAAATAATTTGGTAATATATTGATGATATTTTTTCCTTAATTATTCCCTTTTACATCCTTTTAAAATCTAGGAATACTATATCCTTATAAATTATAGTCATTGATAATGATGCATGATCCTTTTTTACTTAGTGTATCTATCACCTTTTTCATTATCCGGATGGAAAAGGAATAAGTATTTATAATCCTTAATGATATATAACCTTCTTCTTTGGTACATATTATGTTTTTTAAATGTGAATATATATTTGAGACTCTTATGATAAGTATATATCTCACACTTCTCCCCATAGAGATAATACTTCCAGTTTTTTATTACAAAGACCATAGTTGCTAACTCTAGATCATGCGCATGATAGTTTTTCTCATATATTTTAAATAACCATGATGTGTATGCTATCACTTTATCATTTTTCATTAGAACAGAACCAAAGACATTATTTAATGCATCACTATACACCATAAAGAGTTTCCCATGTGTTGGTATTGTGAGAATCAGTGATATGAAATGCCTCTTTTACAACTCTTTAAAGCAGTCTTCACATTGACTCATGCAGAAAGCATTCACTCCCTTTTGTGTTAGTGTGGTCAATTTGTTTTGAAATGCTGATATATTCTTAAATTTTTTTAATAATACCATTCATGACCAAGTAAAATGTGGGTCTTAGTTATATATGTTGTATTGGGACACTCTTCTATTACATTATTCTTGGAAGGGTCTACAAATTATTCTTTTATAGTGAAAATATGCTCCAAGAATGATATGTTCATCATCCCAAACTCACATTTACTATTATTTTCATAATATTTCTATCTTCTAAATGTCATCAGCACTATATTAAAATTATCCTCATGCTCCACATTTCTCTGGGAGTATATTATAATATCATCTATAAAGAAAATCACAAATTTGTGTAGGTAATATCTAAAGACTCTATTCATTAAATCCATTAAAATTATTGGAGAAATAGTGTGCCTGAAGGGAATAACTATGAAATCATAGTATTCATAATTCATTAGAATGGTATTCTTGGGAATATCATCCTTCCTCAAATTAAATTGTTCATATCATAACTTATGGTCCACCTTAGAGAAATAACCGGACCCACTTAAATGATCGAAAAAGTCATGTATCCATGGATGGGGATGATTTTTCATTATCATGATTTTTTTTGATCTCAAAAAAATCAATGTACAAGATAATTTATCCATATTTCTTCTTAAAAAAAGAGGATAGGTGCACCCCATGGTGAAGCACTCAAGTATATAAAACCCTTTTCTAGATTCCCTTGTAACTGCTTCATTAGATCTCCCAGAAAAAGAGTGGCCATTCTATAATGTGTCACTGATATAGGTAGAGTTTCAAGAATAATTTCAATTGAGAACTCAACCTCTTAATCATCAAGGATACTAGGAAACTATTCAAATATCTCATCATTTTAGTCCATCTCAATGGGTATTTCATCAATCATTATTCTCTCCTTTTTCTTATTCATTTGAGAAATATATGTTTCCACATAAGGTAGTAATATTCACTCTTGATACAATGATTCTGAAAGAGATTCATCCTTATCTTTATGATTTTATATAATTAAACTATGCATTGGTATCCTTAGAGTAATATCACTTTCTTGATAGATGATGTTGTATTTTTATAATGTTATGAAATCCATGAAAAATAGTATCAAAATCTACAAAAGGGACTATGATAATAATTTATATTAATTTTAGTCCATAAATATTAAACTGGGAGGAGTTATAAACTTTTTATATAATAATTACCCCATATTCTATTCTCATAGACAACTCAACCTCTATATTTTTAGGTGGTGTTGGAAATGTTCAACTAAACCTACAAGACATTAAATAATGTGTAGAACCAAAATCAAAATATTAAATTATCTATTCTAAAATGAATAACCAGTGTACCTCTCACCACAGAATTTTCAGGCTCCACCTCAGTATTGCTGATTACATATTCCCTTCCTTTCTACATGGGAGGTTTTTTGTATATTTAATCTAAAAACCCTTGGATTGGGTAATTTTTTCACATAATTACCAGGTTACTTATAGTTTTAACAATAAAATATAGGATGTGTGTTGATTTTATCCTTCCTCTATTCTATAATATTTGTGGGATTCTTCATATCCCTTTATCATTTAACAACTAGATGCCCCATTCTTCCACATTTGAAGCTTTTCCTGGTTCCCTCAAGATAGTTCCAATGATGATTATTCCCACAATTTTTATACATAGGATGTTGGGTCTGTTTTCCTTCATGGGATTTATCTGCTGATCCAACCATAATAGACTCCATTTTTTTCTTTTTTCACTGGCTACATGTGACCACTGAGTGTCTCTGATCTCTATTTCAACCCTAATAGAACAACAGAAAATATATTTATAGCTATAAAATTCTATAATAGGCAATACTTTTTGTATACAAAGGTTTACTCCACTAAAGAATAAATCCACCTTTCTTTTAGAGTTCATGACCAAGCTAGAGTTGTATCTATCAATTAGGATAAATATTGATCCATACACCAAGATAGAGACATATTTATTCTACATAAGTCTAAAGATCTCTCTTTCTATATTTATACGGTGGGTATAAAGAAAATATTAGTTAAAAAAATTCCTTTAATTCCTCCTAATACATACAATAAATTTCCTCCTTGGACTTTGTCTTTTTGATCACTGTTCACCACTAATGAACTTCCCCATAAAATTGATAGACCACAAACACAAATTTATCTTCTTTTGAGCATTAGATGTTAGTGAATATCATTTTAATGAAATTAATCCACTTTTCCATGAGGAGATGATCTGTGGATCCACTGAACATGAGAGGACTTTTCTGAATAATGTATTAGACAAAAAATTTATCTCTCTTATGATAAGAAGGGTTTTCCTTATGATTCATGTTATTATTCATAACATGAGGCAGTTGAGAAAATACTTCCAGGAATTTCTTATCACTGATTCTTGTCATATTTAGAATATAATTATGAAAATTATCACATTGATTATCACAATGATTGTTGGCATGAGATCTTCTATTCCTATAAATTAACTAATAAAAATAAAGTACAATTGGGGGGGGGGCTTAAATACTTATATAAAAGGCATATTAAAAGGAAATTGTGAACATAAAAGGATGAATTATGAAAGGAAATGTATATCCTAACTTGTGATTCCCTGTGATTCAATCTATAATATCCAGGATCTTTTTCCTAACATATATTCGTATTATCATTTTTCCCCTTAAAAATGGTTCAAAATGAGCTTATGAATTTTCCAAAGAATATCCCATGGGAGTGTAAAAAGGTGTGTACTAAGGCTCATTTTTGTGTACAAGGTTTCCTCGATTCAGGATCGAAACACCTTATCAAAGTTTTTAATCCTAGTAATATCTATTCCAGAATGACGTACACTTCTATTATCTAGAATATGATTAAAATTTTTGATAAACCACATTCTATTTACTAACCAAAATTTAGGGATGTTTTCTCATACCTTGTCTAATCCATAGGGTTCATACTAAAGTTCTATATTCCTAATCTATAAAAATTATTATAAAAATATCTAATACCAAAAATAGTGACCGTCTCCTTTTATACATATTATTACATGATTTTAAACATACTAAACCATTATATACAAACCAAGGATCTTAAATTAAAATGTCTTTGGAAATTTTGATAAAAAATTAATCATCATGGAACCAAAATAAAAACATCTTTTATTTAATCATTATAATGAGATCCTAACTCTATTGAGCCATCGTATAATGAGAGCATAACTGGGTGAATATATGAATAAAAGGTCTGAGAGAAAAATCCTTATAACTAAACATAATAATAAAGCATAACACATGGGTTAGAAGACATAACATAACGAAATAAAAAGGCATGGAACATGAATATACATATGGAACCATAACATATAGTGAATATAATAATATAATATTGGAATCATATGATTTTGGAAGAAATATAAAATATGACCTCAACATGAGTTAAGGCACATTACACATTGAGGAGCATGAGTCCAGGCTAATCACCAAGACCGTTTCTCATAGAGCACGAGTCAAGGATAACCACTAAGATCATTGCACATGGAATATAATGAGTCTAAACATTACCCAATGCATTAGAGAAATATATGGGTTCACCCATCAAAAATACTTCATGAATATGTGTTCCATGTGAAGAATAAAAAAAAGTGTTACCAATGGGAATAAATTGGTATCATAATCATGTCACAAGTTATAAGAAGTGTTCATATCATAAATCTATCCTTGAAAGAATGGATCAAAAAGTAAATGTAAATTCATAAGGTAAAAGATGAATTTATCATGATAATTGATTTTTAATTTAAGTGGAAACTTGTAAAAGGAGTGTTTAAGAAACATTATAAATGAAATATTTTTTGTATGTAATAAGAAAAAATAATAAATATAATTAAAAGATGAAAAGGAGTATATTTTTTTAATAAAACTATTAATGAAAAAATATATTTAATCATGATAAAAAGAGTTATTTTATAAAAAATAATTTTCTCTTAAAATATATTATGGATTCCACTTGAAAACAGGTACAAAAATAAGGTGTTCCCTTGAACCAAGTTTCCTTTTATGGTTGATTTTAGAAGGTAACATTACATAAAAATGTATAACCCTATTAAATAAGGATGATAATATATTGATACATGAGTTTGGAACATATAAAAAATCGAATAAGTACAAAAAAATAAATAAGATTAACATTGGAAAAATAGATAAAAAACGTAACCAAAAGGGAATATGGAGGTTGGGAATGAATGCCTTACCTTAAGTATGAATAGTACTGCACATGATCCTAATGTCATGGATAATAAAATTAAATCCATTAATTAGATAATTAGGAACTTTTTAAACATTTAATTTAATTAATATAAATTTATTATGTCCATTTATAGTATATTTTATTAGTTATAGTGTTCAATTTCATCATTCGAGAGTGCTAGTTTTCTTAGTTTTCGTGATGGATTCTCTTGTGTATGAGTATGGAAGTTCATGTAGAATGTTTATAATTCTCCAAAATTTAAATTATATGTTTTTATTGAAAAAAAAATATTTTAATTGGTCTTATATATTATTTTTCCCATATATGATGATTAAACATTAGATATCATGTTTTTGATAACTGATTAGATGAATTTTAGGGGTTTTCAACCACAATGATAATGTTTTGTTATATTATCTAATATCATGTATTATGTTTCATTAAGAATGTTAAATAATATGAAGTACATATATTATAATATAGTTCAACCATAAAAATGGTTTCATGACCATCCTTGAATATTTTAATAGAAATTGAAAACTCAACATCCTTAGATGTGATAATTTATCATAATACAGGAGATGTTTTCAATTTTTTTGACCAAAATGAGAGGGGGAAAATTATGATGGATTATTATATAAACGTAATAAAATTATATTTTATGTAAGTTACTAGAATTATCATTCCATGTTGATGAGGTGAGACAAAGAAAGAATAAAAAAATGAAGAACTTGAAAAGAAAATGAGGGAAAGGATATAGAAATTTACCTCTTTAATTTCTCCTCCTTGAGAACCTCCTTAGGAAAAATGTTATTGGGTTTTGATGAGATAAAGTGATCATTGATTTTGTGGAGGGGGTTAATAAAACAAAAAAGCATAATTTTGACTAGGATTAAATTTTTAAAGGTGTGATGAGAAAAGGTGGTGAGAGGTGGTATTTATATTATAGGAGAATGATTTTTCCAAATATTTTAAGATTTAATTTATTATTTTTATCAGAAAAATGAATGGTTTGATCTTTATCATAATAAATATTAAAATAATGAAGGTAATTCAGAGATTTTTGTTCTTACATTAGAGATGACACAAGGAATACATTATTAAAACTATAACATAAATATACTATAAATTATTGTATTTTACTATTCACTAATCATTCAAGTATTTCAGAAAAATCCAAAAAATTCACCTTTACTATTTTTTGAAATTTAGAACTAAAAAATTAAACACCTATTATAAAAATAATTTTTTAAATATGAGAAATTTAATTTTTAAATGAAATCATCAATTACTTGGAAAACCCAATTTTAAAAATATAAATGATTTTGTAATACTTTTGAAAAACTAATTATTCCCTCATAAAAATATTTTATAATCATAATATTACAAATTTTAATTCCTCAGTACATTTTATGGAAATATATTTTCTTTTAAAATATTATATTATTTGTAAAATTGAAATTAAATACTTATAGTTCATAAATATATCAATAATTAATTAAAATTTTCTAAAACATTTATTTAATTATACAATGACACATTTATCTCATATTACCATTTATAATATGATTAATTTTATTGATACATTCATAGGTGATGTTATTATTCATTTGGTTTGTTTACTATTTATAAGGGTTATATTACTATTCCTTATCTCGTGTAACTATTTCATCAGTATAGGTTTATTAACTTCTAAAAAGACTTATTATTTGATTCAAACATCATTTATAATGACTTTATTGTTTTTTAAATGTTTTTTTATTATTATACATTTGACATAATTATAAGAGGGGAATTATCATTGATAAAAGTTTGGGCCATTACATGAAAAATCAAATATTCTTCAATGTTATTAATAAATTATAATAAATGTCAAAATTATTCCATTTATAAACAAATTTATATTTTATAATGACTATATTGACTGAAAATTGTAAAAACACTATTATAGTGGCTGTGGTTAAAACAATGTTTTTTTTTCAGTTTACGTGCGCTTGTGTTAAAATTAATTTTCAACACACATATGATTTTTATTTGATAAATTTTATTTAATATTTCTAATCTCTAGGTCCAAATTACCTTATAAGTTCCATTTTAATTTATTCCTAATGATTAAATTTCTTAGGTTATGTTGACTAATTACCAAGTGAAAACCCAGAATGGTAAAAAAAAAGGAAACATATATGTTAAGGAACAACATGTTTTAAAAATATGTTTTATTGTGTTCTGGAGGTAAATATAGACCATATATTCCCTCCAACTCATTAATAATCTATTTTGGAGCTAATTTAGTGAATATTGACCTTTTAATAGTGAATGAATTTGTGTATTAACAAAAATTCCAATCCCCCTCAACTATAGGAGGCCACCCACACTCCTCACTTATTCACACAATCACACCACATTGGTTCTGAAAATTGCTACCAAAAAACATATAAAATTATATCCCTTCATCTTAAAATCCTTATTTTTTTTATAAATACATCCTATGAAGGATTTTGTGAAATCCTTAGTTGAATACACAAAAAGAGGTAATGTTCTTCAATGCTCATCTTTATTTTATTTCCTTCTCCACCTTCTGGAATTTTTATTATACCATGATAATATAATAAAATAATTATATTAAATATAATTAGATGTTTTTATGTTATGTTTATAACATTAAAATATCTCCACTTTTATCAAATAGGTTATAAAATCACTGTTTTTGTGTAAAGTAGACTCTCACATCACGAACCAATGTCATTCATTTTATCCATTACCGCCCATCAAAGATAGAAATAATGATGTATCTTTTGTTTATATATGATATATATTATATTTATAATGTTATTATGATTCCAAAATTATTATATCCCACATACCTTTATAATTTCCATTTTTTGAAAAAACGATAGAATTGTTCGTGTGTACGTTAGACTACTATCTGGGGAAGAGATGCAATTCGTTCATTCTTTACATGGAAGGTATTAAGGATGATTTTAATGAAAATATTTGATATTTATGACATAAAAATTATTCTTAAATGATAATATATATCTCTTACATTTCTTTACATCAATAAAATAAGAAAATGAAAATAGTGTTCATGTATACGTATAACCTACCATCTCAATGAATGGTGTATTTCAATTTCTAAAACTAATTTTTTGGAATTACATTAAATACATATAAAATTAATGTATATTATATTTATATCATGGTTATAATTCAATATATTACACAACCATGGTCAATGTAAGATGACAAAAAATATAACACATCAAAGTATATACAGAAAACAAAGAAGTTATTACCCAAAACATAACATTTACAATAAATAGGTAATAATTGGGTAATAAAAGGTCATAAAAACAATATATGGTTTGATATATATGAATATGTTTTTTTAATATATTTATAATAAACTTATATTTTTTATACATGAGGTTTTAATGAGTATATTTGAAGTCATGACTTAAGGTAATGGAATTATGTCTCACTTATTACTTTAGTGAGACACATTCCATATTCACTACCTATTTATTTTATGGGGTATATTTATATCCCATAAATTAATTTTCATATTATTATCATTTAAAATTATGGATATTTAAATATCCATTTTAAGATATCTCTTTCATAGGGGTTATAAAACAAAAGTTAACAAATAGATAAGGGAATTTTGTCTCATTTTCTTTCTTTGGGAGATATGTTATGTTATCCACCTTTTCTCTTATATGAGGTGTATATAATTTTCCTTGGGTATATTATATAATGAATATAATTATTTTTATTATATTTAGTTTTTATTTAAATATATTATTTCTTGGGGCTTATGATTCAGAGTTACCCATGTAGTAAGAGTCTTTTGTTACAATCTCATTATTTATCTAGATTGTTTATTATTATGCTTCCTAAGTTGATATACTATGATATATATATATAAATGCTTGAATTATATTATCCTATTGTTATTTAATTATAATATAGTTTATCTATTCATTTTTTACTCGTTATGTACTCAAGATTTGGAAATAATATTTTTATGAAAAGACATCATTTGGTCGAAAACTAATTTCTTTCAAAAAAATGTTTTCTAAAAATGATTTCAGATTTGTTTTAAATTTTTATTATAAATATAAATGTATATTTTCTTCATGAAATTTTTTGAATGATTTTGGAAGCTTCCTTTTTATTTTTTCAAAGTTATTTTCAATGAAAATGATTTTGAAACTATTTTAGGTTTTAAAAAGTTATTTTCAACGAAAGGTTATTTTTCTAATTAAAGGTTCTAAAGATATTTCAAAATAATACACTATAAAATATGACATAAATTGATATAATTTAATCTCTACAA
Source organism: Viscum album (assembly GCA_963277665.1). Taxonomy (NCBI): domain Eukaryota; kingdom Viridiplantae; phylum Streptophyta; class Magnoliopsida; order Santalales; family Viscaceae; genus Viscum; species Viscum album. Next base: position 1,025,079,962 of record OY728157.1, read on the forward strand.
TGGATATAAACTAGGGATACCATTCTTATTTTTTATCTTACTAGTATATGTTTATAATTTTAAGATATTTATGAAACCTTCATCACTTTCACAGGTTATACCAGGATAGAAAAATTATAAAACCTAATAAATTTCATGGGTTATGAGATGATGAAATGTTGAAATTATTATGATGAATATATATTTTCAACAGGTTATGATGTGATGAAATGTTTATGAAACCCTTTTCATTTCATGGGTTCGGATATGATGAATGTTTTAGGATCTTATTGAACACATATATATGATTTTAAGTATTTCATGGTAGTTATGATATATCCATTTATAGTGGTTATTTTATAACCAAAGATAAGTGGGACTAATATCTCCCACAAATTCATTAGGTACGTAATTACATCTCATGAGATATAGTTGAATTTAAGGGAGAGTGAACCCGATTCAAAAAAAAATTCTCTCTATGATGTTATTGGGAGTGAACCTTCACTACTATGATGTTATGGGTGGAACATTATTTCATGTCCATATTGTTATGAATGAATCTAGTATCATGTCCACAATATTATATGTGATCCTTATTACAGGTTCCCAATGTTATGCATGGTCATATCATTCGTGTCTTTAATTTTGTGCGTAGACCTGGTTAAATGTCCAAAAGTTTAGACACGAGTCTAATTTCATGTCCATAACTTAATTAGTGACCCTTTTTCTATTTATAAAAGTTTATAATGTTATATTATAATTTATCTTCTATAAATTAATGTTTTATGCCGATGTTAAGCTCTTCAAGATCGTGTTCCTTGATTCCCTATTGATTAATGTATTATTAACTACCAATATTTGTACCTGGACTCATGTTTATGATCTATGATAGGTTGGGTATGAATTCGCTAAGTTATATTCTTTATTAAATACACAAATATTTATATTGTTCTTTCATATGATCAAATATTTATATCTATTTTGTTTACCCTTACTAATCATCTAATATCACCCTTGATTATGTTTCCATTTCCCTGGTTATGAAGAATGATTTAATGTAGGTTATGTATTTGAAGAGTACCAAATTGTAAGATCATTGTAGAAAACAATGAATATGTTACATCAGATTAGAATATTGGGTTCTATGTATACAATTGAACTAAACTATTATAGTACCCATGTGTGTTGTTTATCGATTTAATGAATATTCATCTAAAAAGAGGTAATATCCATATATGATAATCCTAGGTCTCTATATTTAATATCAATGAAAATATTTAATTAAAAATTGTAAACTAGGATAATAAAACTTTATTGAGACACCTAGGGATATTTCAATGGATATTTCTAGGTATTTATATAAAGATAAATCTAAGGATGAGTAAAAGTATAACAAAGATTCATGGAATTTTGGAAAAGGATAGAGCATGTGGTATCTAATAAACTATATCCATCTATGGATACTATAAGTGGATTTGTCTCTCGAATAGATTTTCATATGGGTAATAACTCTAAAAACACAATACTGAGCTAGACATTATTATGAACTTGTTCATCACTAGGGTCCATGATGCATATCTATTTTGAAACTCCTAGGGGATATGCTTTCGAAATTAAAAAACTCTTTACAAAACATTATAATGGATTTAAATAGATGATGAATATTAATGGTCTAGGAAATGAAAAATGTTTTATATATTAAAAACAATGATTCTTTATATAGAACTCCAAACTGATTTTTTAGACTGTTAGTTTTTATTATGATTAATGTTTCCTTCTTTATTATTTGTAGTCTTAGACAATAGTGGGAACTAGAAATAATAAGGCAAACATTGAATATGATGGAAAATATTATGGTAATAATACAAATGGGATTATGAATGGAGTAAATAATGTTTTTATTATGCCAAATCATTTTTCAATAAAAATGATTAATAATGTTCACCTTAAACCACTATAAAATTTTAATGGACCAGACACCTCCATTCCATTACCGTTTCAAAATATAGTGTTTGTGGTTTTCTAGAGGTAACGACGTCTTTTTTTTTTGGAGATTTACAAAATTCTAGCTTTTATAATGGTATCTTATTTGATGGTGACTAATCCATCATGGAGTTGTGATAGTGATTTGAAACGGTGGGTCAGGACCACTGAGTCTGGAACAACGAATCAAGAATAGTGAGTCACTAACAATAATTCACAAATGTTGACTCATCTAAAGGTGACTCACACTAGTAAGTGGTGAAGATTGGTCCTCCCAAAGGTGATTCAATTTAGTGACTCACAACAGTGACTAGATAATGGTGAGTCACAGATGGTGGGTCATGATGGTGAGTCATGATGGTGACTCACAAAATACTGATCACTTAATGGTGACCCACTAAATAATATCTCACCAAAAAGTAGCTCACCAAATAGTGAATCAATGAACAGTGAGTCACTATCGGTAGATCACCACTAGTAGCTTGCCTCACTGACTCTTCCAGTGGTGAATCATCTACCAGTGACTCACCCACTAGTGACATGTGATGGTGACTCACCTAATAGTGAGTCATTTCTAATAGTTTCTGAAATTTTTATTTTCCACTGGTTTTTCTAGTTTCTCTACATTAATATTTTATTTGACATAATATTAATTTAATTCTTTATTTAAATGTTCTTGAATACATTTGAAAGGATATAAAACATATCTTTAATTCCTAACACTCGGGAGGCCTTTAGTGTAACACCCCAAGATTTCATAGTGTGTTATTTCTTCAAAATAATTCAATAACTTTCACTCCACGCAACACTGAGTTCAATTGCACCATGACTTACCAAAAAAAAATCCATTAAAAGAGGTCATGAATAGTATTAACTAAATTTTAAACTTTATATAATCCTTATAATTTTAGAATCCATATTATGAGTTTCTTAGTCATAATGCAAGAACAGATTCATTTTCAGTATTGCACTTTTATCAACTTTTGATAGTGAAACCTTTTTAAATACAATATTTTAAACCTTTTGACTAAATGGAGACATAAAAAAATTTAAAATGAAACATCCCAAGCTTCCACGGTACGCTTTCCTTTGAATAAAACAGTAGCGTGTGTTGTACGCAACTTCGAGTTCTAACACACCGTAACCAATCAAACTAGCTGTTATGAATAGTAATACCAACTTTTTGAAGTTATATATATTTTATATTTTAAAATGGACTTCATTTTTGGATTCGGAATATCAAATTTAGCCTAAGGTGAAATTTTGGTACTTTTCGGATAACTTTCATATTTTGATGAATAGTGAAAATTACTAAATTTTAATTAAAAACAACTTTTTTAATCAAAATAATTAATAGTAATAAATTATGAATTTGAGTGGTTTTAAAGTATATTTAGAATATATTTTTACTATTTAATATAATGTTGGTCATTGGACATAATTTTACAATTAAACCGAACATAAACAAGTGTCAATCTTTTGATAGTTATTATCTCTTAAAAACACGCTTTTTGTTTTGACAGCGGGAATTAATTTTAAATTAATTTCTGCCACTTCTGTGTTTAGAATTTAGGAAAATGGATTCCATATTTGGAATCAGGATGTTCAAATTGTGTAAATAGGTAACTTTTATTTTTAGACATTTTGAATAATTACTGCGGTAAATATTTTATTTACCATGGTTAAGGGTAAATCCGGTAAATAAGGGTTAAAAAATAATATAATAATAATACTAAATTACCCTAAAACGTGTCTTAACCCTATTGGTTGATACATGGTCGACCATGGGCATCTTTGTGTCAATTTTGGGACCCCATGGATCCACTTGTAAGTGATAATGACACTTTATTTTAATTAAGTCAAAATGAATACAAAAATGACACAAGCATATATCTTTTAGTAAAACAATTGTTACGTAGGGTTATATAAGTTGGATTTTAGATTATAAATATTCATTAGAAAGATAAAACGATTTCCTACATAATGATATTTTATTTATAATTTTTAGACATTAAATAATTTATTTTATTTATGACACAAAGATGATGCAGTAATTACTATAATAGTGAAAAATTAAAATAATTGATATTATAAATACCCAAAAAAAAATATAATATGAAACTTTTAATGAATTAAACTAATTTTATAGGATAATATGATATATTAGGATTGATTTAATTGACTTTGTTCGAAGTAATCAATCTGTTATGAGTTTCACAAAAATCAACTATTGAATAGTGTCAAAATTGACATAAAAGAGTTTTTAAAACAAATATTATATTATTAATTGATATTAAATTCCTAAAAATCTAAGGTTCGGCCAAGAGACTTATATAAGGATAGGTTCATCATTAATGGACCACTTGGGGGTCTCTTAGATGTATATAGTAAGTTTATTAACCATATTATATAAAAATACAAAGAGACATTGTAAAAGTGAAACTAATTAACTTAGAGTTAATACTTAAAGATAAGGTTAATATAAGTACCCAAACCTGTCTAAATTCTATTGGTTGAGTGGTTTTCGACCTATCCCCACCTTAACCTTTTAATAATAAACTTTGGAGCCTTTAGAAACCGAATATGAATTTATTATAAATTAATATTTCTAACTTTTCCAAAGGTGCCCCTCACCCCTCTTATAAAAGGGCACTCCTACTTCTCATTTCTTCACACCTTCAAAGCCTTTTGGCTCGGCCAAACTCTGCCCAAATACTCTCCCAACATCCCTCACTACAACCTAGAGGCCTTAGTTTGACCAGAAATCCAACCTAAGGAGCCCTTTTGATCAAATCAAAAGGAAGAACCCGAAGAAGAGGTAATGATTTCACCACCCTTCTCCAAGTTCATTTCTTCTTCCACTTCTTCTTCCTTTGTTCTTACCATTCTAAAATAATAACTCCAGTATCTCACATATACTGTGATGTTATTATAAATATGGTACAATCATATTCAGTATTCTATCCACCCTTTGAATAACATGTCACCATACGTGCGTACGTACGGCTTACCGTCTCCACGTCGTGGTGTAATTGTTATTCAATATAATATTATTTGGATGGGTATAATAATGATGTGTAACTCATGTAAATAATAAATATAACATGTTAATGATTCTGTATATATGATATACCATCCATTTATATATTATTTTAATATCAAAAGAATGATATTGTCGCTCGTGCGTACGTACGGACTACCGTCTCCACGAACGCGATGAGATTCATTCTCCATCGTATCCATTCAAGTATAATTATCATTTGATGATTTAAAAATGATGTTTAAGGACTGGATATCATTCTGGATATGAATAAGATACAACAACCATGGCTTATGTAACAAAAAATATAAAAGAAAATGAGTAAGTTAACTCTCGAAACGACGATAATTCTAAGATATTATTAACAAATCAATGTTAAAAGATCATATATGATATCATATTAATATATATGATTCTTGTATAATTTAATAACAACTATTTCACCATTATACAGGAGGTTAACCTACCCCAACCAAGGAAAAGTACAAGGTAAGGGTTATTTCACAATCTCTTCTTTATCCGAGGTTGTTTATACGTAATAATCTACTGGGATCTCGTTATCATCCACATCCATGTTTCTTAAAAATGTATTTCAAAACATTTTTACTATTTAAAAGAATATGGGTTAAAGTCATTTATACCCTTGTTTGACTTTTTATAAGAGGTTTATAAAGGAATCTTTCCGTCGTTTTCAAAACAAGGTCCTTTTTAACCTTTTCGACAGAATTGAGGTAAGAATGTTTTTTTTAACTTATACGGCGGGTGCGGTTATTTTCCGCCGTTATAAAATCGTCGAAGCTTTCCATACAAGATTACAAGAATATTTTCAAGAAAATGTTTTATTTTATATGGCTCTTAAATGATTTCAAAAATAGAAAGAGATATTTCTCTAAAAAGTGTTTTGATTTCATCTATGTCAACATCCTTTAATGGATTTTACGCTTATTTGAAGTTGATTTATTATAATACAAAACTTCTATATTGTATTGTAGGTTTTGTGATATGTTTGACTGTGGATGTGCTATTTTATACCATTCATATTTTATGGTGAAACTATTGACATTTCGTATGCTAGTTTTAATCTGAATGTTTATGTTATATTTCAAACTTTTCTTCAGATGAATGTGCTAAACAAGTATGTTCCGGGTTGGGGACCGGTAAAAGTAAGCCCTCCAGGTTGGGGACTGGTAAAAGTAAGCCCTCCAGGTTGGGGACTGGTTAAAGTAATCCCTCCAGGTTAGGGACTGGTAAAAGTATGCCCTCCGGGTTGGTGTCCGGTTATTAGAGGCACTCCGGGTTGGTGTCCGGTTATTAGAGGCACTCCGGGTTGGTGTCCGGTTATTAGAGGCACTCCGGGTTGGTGTCCGGTTATTAGAGGCACTCCGGGTTGGGTTCCGGTTAGAAGTAACCCCTAGGTCTTGGGATGAGGCCTAGACAATGAAATTAACGTTTGACATTATGAATTCCATAATTATGAAAGTGGTTATTGATTTTTGCATGTGATTATTCGATTAGTAGAATATCCATGTGAATAAGTAAATGGCATTATTTCATTTTACTTTTGACATACCATGTTGAAGTTAAAGTTTAAAAGGCTTTTGTTTTAGTAATGCATTGCCTTAAATGTTTATTCTTATTTATGAAAGTTTCCGCTATATTGTTATCCTTACTGGGCATTTGAGCTCACCCCTTTTCTATGTTTTATTTTTCCCAGGATGTGAAGAAGTAAGTTATGAATGACCTGCAGGGATTTTATGAGGGGTTAATAGTGTGGATTGTGGAAACATTATGTTGTTGTAGTAGTTTTTCATTTTATGATGCAATGTAAAACTTATGAATATATCTAGTGTTTCCAAGGCTACTAAACCAATCGGTCTTTCGAGAGTTGATCTTTCTTGTGATCATGCCAATGTTACGAAGTAATGCACCGACTCTGGGTAGCTGGGGTCAGGGCGTTACAGTTGGTATCAGAGGAAGTTTAGTACAAACCTTGGAAGCTAGATTTAGATAAACTCTGATTAGAGAACGTAGACCTAAGATTAACTTTGAGGATTAGTATAGAAGAACTTCCTAGAATTTTGGTATTGTAGAGATTTTGTGAGTTTTCCGAGCAATACATCCCTGTCTGGATACGAGCAGGTAGAGGCGGCTCTGGCACAGATGTACCTAGGGGTAAAACCCGAAAACACCGCTTTGAGCTAGACTCGAACGGGAACTGGTGCACGACAACGGGCCTTGCTGCACTCTTGGTTACGACACTCCTGGGGGATATGCTTAGGATAACTCTCATTTTCTTTACAAATCATTTTGAAGGGATTATGAGTATATACTTCCTCAAAGAAAACATTCTTATGATTATGGATTATATCCATAAATAGTTCAATTTATGTTAAGTGTTTTATAAGTATGGGATTATGTATTTTGATTCATAAACTGATCTAGTGTATGCCATTGTTTAGAAATGGCGCCCAGTAGAAGGAATGAGAACTCCAGAAATGCACATGATCCAAAGAGAAGGAAGGATCATATCTTTCATGGTCTTAAGCTAGAATTTATAAGAGAAATAGTCTCCCATGTATTATCATCATATGAAGAAATAATATCATGTGTTGATAAGATAAGTAAAGAGTTTACTGAGTCCTATGGCTTTGAAGGGAAGAAAGAGAAGAAAAGGATGGAAGAGAGAAAGATGGATAAAAGTAAGAGGGAAAAGAAGAATTTTCCCATATGTGGTAACTGTGGAAAGAAACACCCTGGAACTTGCCTAAAAGGAATGGGAGTTTGTTATAAGTGTGGAGGAAAAGGGCACAAAGTACGTGACTGCAAGGGTAAGAAAATGGTTTTAAATGTACAATGCTTCATTTGCAAGGAGTTTGGACACTACGCGAACCTATGTCCCAGTCATCAGACTATGCCGCAAATGATGCTATTGGATAATAATCAAGTTATGATACTACCACAGATGAAGAGGAATGATTAGAGTTCTTATGTTGATTATGTCAATTGAGTTTTGTATCAACAATGTACTTGTTATAATAATTATGGAGTATATAAGGATTGTACTGCAGTACTATTTCATTAAGGACTTGAGATTGTGTGGAACAAAGAAAAGTGACTCATTAGCATGATAGATTTTTGGAAAATATATGGTTGAGAGTATGATAAACCATAATATAGTTCTGATACTGAGGTAGTGATTTTGGAATAATATGTGATTGTTTTGGATAAATTATATTGGATATTCTTGACTACCTTGGAACTGATTAATGATTTGTATATTCCATCATTGTTGGGGTTTAAAACATTTTTGGATTAATGAAGTATATCCAGCATTCTATATGGAATAAGGGAGCATGAATGTAATCAATAAGGAATATGGTAATACATGATGAAGGTATTCATATGCTATTACGGGGTAAAAAGGATCTATATTATGTTTACCTTCCTTATGAATGTTGGACTGTGAGTTTGGACAGAAGTATTTTGGATAGTTCTAGTTTGTATTATTTTGGATTGCCATAAAAGAACAACCCGGAGGTCGGGCGGCAACCCGTCGCGTCCGGAAAGGCTGCGAGACTTGAACCCGCAACCAAAGGGCGACAAGGGTGTATCACCTACCACTATCCCACGAGATGTTCTGGATTAAATAAAGTAGTTTTTTAAAAGATCTGGTAGATGAATTATAAATTCGGAACCCTCTATGAATAGTATAAATAGAATTTTTTTTACGAGTGAATGATGAGTTTTGGTAGAAATTTATTAATGGATAAAACTCTAATTATAAACTAAGTATATCTTCTTATGATCTTAGCCAATATCATAAATAAATTCCTCATCATTAATAAAAGGAACTTAGAACAAAAATGTTGTCCTAGATGGTACCTTAAATCATCACTAATTTATGGCTTTGGGATTGTTGGCCTTTTCATAGCCATGTTCTCTACCACTCTCCATCAGATAATTGATGGCTAGATTTTTCTTCCATATCCATATTTTCTTACATGGAACCCTAGTATGTGTTATTTTCGGTAATCTTCATACTTTCCACTCTTTATTTTAAATAGAGGCCCCATTAATTCATTTTTCGATGTGGGATTTCAACTAAGATATTTTGAAACGTCAGAAATGTGTTATCCTAATACCCTATGTTTTGTTGAACCGATGGTATTTCAAATCATCATAGATTGATGAATTTAAGGACCTCAATTATACACTTGTTTGTGATTGATGACCTCAATCACTACCTATAAATATTTACGTTTTTCCTCCGATTATATGTCTCTAATTTCCACCAATGTTCTCCTAATCGAGATCATAATTTGGTGGTGACCCTTTGATTTATCTTTTCCTCATATTAAGACTAAATTTTAGTAACCCAATTTCCGATGTGGGTTTTCCCACAAATATATTTTCTACTTTCAACCTTTTATTTTTGAAGAACAATTTCAAATTGCGAGGACGCAATTTATTGAAGGAGGGGAGAATGTAACACCCCAAGATTTCATAGTGTGTTATTTCTTCAAAATAATTCAATAACTTTCACTACACGCAACACTGAGTTCAATTGCACCATGACTTACCAAAAAAAATCCATTAAAAGAGGTCATGAATAGTATTAACTAAATTTTAAACTTTATATAATCCTTATAATTTTAGAATCCATATTATGAGTTTCTTAGTCATAATGCAAGAACAGATTCATTTTCAGTATTGCACTTTTATCAACTTTTGATAGTGAAACCTTTTTAAATACAATATTTTAAACCTTTTGACTAAATGGAGACATAAAAAAATTTAAAATGAAACATCCCAAGCTTCCACGGTATGCTTTCCTTTGAATAAAACAGTAGCGTGTGTTGTACGCAACTTCGAGTTCTAACACACCGTAACCAATCAAACTAGCTGTTATGAATAGTAATACCAACTTTTTGAAGTTATATATATTTTATATTTTAAAATGGACTTCATTTTTGGATTCGGAATATCAAATTTAGCCTAAGGTGAAATTTTGGTACTTTTCGGATAACTTTCATATTTTGATGAATAGTGAAAATTACTAAATTTTAATTAAAAACAACTTTTTTAATCAAAATAATTAATAGTAATAAATTATGAATTTGAGTGGTTTTAAAGTATATTTAGAATATATTTTTACTATTTAATATAATGTTGGTCATTGGACATAATTTTACAATTAAACCGAACATAAACAAGTGTCAATCTTTTGATAGTTATTATCTCTTAAAAACACGCTTTTTGTTTTGACAGCGGGAATTAATTTTAAATTAATTTCTGCCACTTCTGTGTTTCAAATTTAGGAAAATGGATTCCATATTTGGAATCAGGATGTTCAAATTGTGTAAATAGGTAACTTTTATTTTTAGACATTTTGAATAATTACTGCGGTAAATATTTTATTTACCATGGTTAAGGGTAAATCCGGTAAATAAGGGTTAAAAAATAATATTATAATAATACTAAATTACCCTAAAACGTGTCTTAACCCTATTGGTTGATACATGGTCGACCATGTGCATCTTTGTGTCAATTTTGGGACCCCATGGATCCACTTGTAAGTGATAATGACACTTTATTTTAATTAAGTCAAAATGAATACAAAAATGACACAAGCATATATCTTTTAGTAAAACAATTGTTACATAGGGTTATATAAGTTGGATTTTAGATTATAAATATTCATTAGAAATATAAAACGATTTCCTACATAATGATATTTTATTTATAATTTTTAGACATTAAATAATTTATTTTATTTATGACACAAAGATGATGCAGTAATTACTATAATAGTGAAAAATTAAAATAATTGATATTATAAATACCAAAAAAAAATATAATATGAAACTTTTAATGAATTAAACTAATTTTATAGGATAATATGATATATTAGGATTGATTTAATTGACTTTGTTCGAAGTAATCAATCTGTTATGAGTTTCACAAAAATCAACTATTGAATAGTGTCAAAATTGACATAAAAGAGTTTTTAAAACAAATATTATATTATTAATTGATATTAAATTCCTAAAAATCTAAGGTTCGGCCAAGAGACTTATATAAGGATAGGTTCATCATTAATGGACCACTTGGGGGTCTCTTGTATGTATATAGTAAGTTTATTAACCATATTATATAAAAATACAAAGAGACATTGTAAAAGTGAAACTAATTAACTTAGAGTTAATACTTAAAGATAAGGTTAATATAAGTACCCAAACCTGTCTAAATTCTATTGGTTGAGTGTTTTTCGACCTATCCCCACCTTAACCTTTTAATAATAAACTTTGGAGCCTTTATAAACCGAATATGAATTTATTATAAATTAATATTTCTAACTTTTCCAAAGGTGCCCCTCACCCCTCTTATAAAAGGGCACTCCTACTTCTCATTTCTTCACACCTTCAAAGCCTTTTGGCTCGGCCAAACTCTGCCCAAATACTCTCCCAACATCCCTCACTACAACCTAGAGGCCTTAGTTTGACCAGAAAGCCAACCTAAGGAGCCCTTTTGATCAAATCAAAAGGAAGAACCCGAAGAAGAGGTAATGATTTCACCACCCTTCTCCAAGTTCATTTCTTCTTCCACTTCTTCTTCCTTTGTTCTTACCATTCTAAAATAATAACTCCAGTATCTCACATATACTGTGATGTTATTATAAATATGGTACAATCATATTCAGTATTCTATCCACCCTTTGAATAACATGTCACCATACGTGCGTACGTACGGCTTACCGTCTCCACGTCGTGGTGTAATTGTTATTCAATATAATATTATTTGGATGGGTATAATAATGATGTGTAACTCATGTAAATAATAAATATAACATGTTAATGATTCTTTATATATGATATACCATCCATTTATATATTATTTTAATATCAAAAGAATGATATTGTCGCTCGTGCGTACGTACGGACTACCGTCTCCACGAACGCGATGAGATTCATTCTCCATCGTATCCATTCAAGTATAATTATCATTTGATTATTTAAAAATGATGTTTAAGGACTGGATATCATTCTGGATATGAATAAGATACAACAACCATGGCTTATGTAACAAAACATATAAAAGAAAATGAGTAAGTTAACTCTCGAAACGACGATAATTCTAAGATATTATTAACAAATCAATGTTAAAAGATCATATATGATATCATATTAATATATATGATTCTTGTATAATTTAATAACAACTATTTCACCATTATACAGGAGGTTAACCTACCCCAACCAAGGAAAAGTACAAGGTAAGGGTTATTTCACAATCTCTTCTTTATCCGAGGTTGTTTATACGTAATAATCTACTGGGATCTCGTTATCATCCACATCCATGTTTCTTAAAAATGTATTTCAAAACATTTTTACTATTTAAAAGAATATGGGTTAAAGTCATTTATACCCTTGTTTGACTTTTTATAAGAGGTTTATAAAGGAATCTTTCCGTCGTTTTCAAAACAAGGTCCTTTTTAACCTTTTCGACAGAATTGAGGTAAGAATGTTTTTTTAACTTATACGGCGGGTGCGGTTATTTTCCGCCGTTATAAAATCGTCGAAGCTTTCCATACAAGATTACAAGAATATTTTCAAGAAAATGTTTTATTTTATATGGCTCTTAAATGATTTCAAAAATAGAAAGAGATATTTCTCTAAAAAGTGTTTTGATTTCATCTATGTCAACATCCTTTAATGGATTTTACGCTTATTTGAAGTTGATTTATTATAATACAAAACTTCTATATTGTATTGTAGGTTTTGTGATATGTTTGACTGTGGATGTGCTATTTTATACCATTCATAGTTTATGGTGAAACTATTGACATTTCGTATGCTAGTTTTAATCTGAATGTTTATGTTATATTTCAAACTTTTCTTCAGATGAATGTGCTAAACAAGTATGTTCCGGGTTGGGGACCGGTAAAAGTAAGACCTCCAGGTTGGGGACTGGTAAAAGTAAGCCCTCCAGGTTGGGGACTGGTTAAAGTAATCCCTCCAGGTTAGGGACTGGTAAAAGTATGCCCTCCGGGTTGGTGTCCGGTTATTAGAGGCACTCCGGGTTGGTGTCCGGTTATTAGAGGCACTCCGGGTTGGTGTCCGGTTATTAGAGGCACTCCGGGTTGGTGTCCGGTTATTAGAGGCACTCCGGGTTGGGTTCCGGTTAGAAGTAACCCCTAGGTCTTGGGATGAGGCCTAGACAATGAAATTAACGTTTGACATTATGAATTCCATAATTATGAAAGTGGTTATTGATTTTTGCATGTGATTATTCGATTAGTAGAATATCCATGTGAATAAGTAAATGGCATTATTTCATTTTACTTTTGACATACCATGTTGAAGTTAAAGTTTAAAAGGCTTTTGTTTTAGTAATGCATTGCCTTAAATGTTTATTCTTATTTATGAAAGTTTCCGCTATATTGTTATCCTTACTGGGCATTTGAGCTCACCCCTTTTCTATGTTTTATTTTTCCCAGGATGTGAAGAAGTAAGTTATGAATGACCTGCAGGGATTTTATGAGGGGTTAATAGTGTGGATTGTGGAAACATTATGTTGTTGTAGTAGTTTTTCATTTTATGATGCAATGTAAAACTTATGAATATATCTAGTGTTTCCAAGGCTACTAAACCAATCGGTCTTTCGAGATTTGATCTTTCTTGTGATCATGCCAATGTTACGAAGTAATGCACCGACTCTGGGTAGCTGGGGTCGGGGCGTTACATTTAGATAGTCAAAAAATGTGCTCTTGATTTTGATTCAGCTTTAATGGATCTTGAAACTGTTTCTTCCAATGATATAGGATCTATAATTTCTAAAGTTGAGATACTCACTTTTTTGGGTGTTTCCCTTTACCCTTGATACCATGCATCCCCAACCATTTCTTCCCTTAGATGATATGTGTTTATGTTGCACCCTTGGATCATATTTCCTTGGAGTCTGACACATCCCCTATTTTACATAAGGAGGAGGGGATGATCATCTGTTTCTTGATGTAAAGATCACATCATCCCTCTTATCTGTGTATCATGTAGGGCCAACATACAAATGTTTCCATGTGATGATAGTTTGAATCCAAATTTAATAAAGATAATGTAATTTTCTTTAGACCTATAAACTATGGTTGGGAAAAAGTGACACATGATTCTATTTCAGTTTTACTAATATCATGATCTATAAGGGCTATATGCCAATTCGAAATCATGGTTGTCGGTGGTATTTTTTTTCGCACTCGGGGTGGATATTGATGGATTGTTGTTGATCATGTGTTGAATGGTTTTATATATATGTATATATTAAATTGATTAACTATGAATATCCAGTTAAAAAAATGTATATATCAAGACCAATATTTCTTTGTGATAACCCCTGAATTATCAGAGTGGAATTAATGAATTTGTGTTTTCTAAATATGCATAAACACTTATTTTTTTGATGTGTTTGTGTGATGTGTTTGGTTCTATTATTTCTTGTTCCTTGTGTGATTGTGTGGTGATGGGGTTGAGAGAACCACTGTAAGGTGGGGTGGTATGGGTGGTATACTAGAATCTCGAGTTGAGAGATTGACTGATTGTGGATTGGATGGGTAGTGTTTGAGTAGTAGGAGTACATGTTTGGGTTGTGCTTTGTTTATGTTAGTGGGTGTGATGTGTGTGGTTTTCTTATACAACAGGGATGTTGGGTATGGTTGTGATGAGATGTGTTATTGGGTTTATCTATTTTTTGGGATTATTTTTATCAATAGGATGTTTTAGAGGGAATGAAATTGATGGATGATGATGGCAGAGGTTTTTATGGGTGTTAAATATAGTGAAAATATGAAGTGAGTTGCTTTAATATGGTTCTTTTTCCTCAACACAGTTTAATCTATGTATCTTGTTTCATTTTGTGGTTGGTACTTTCATGTGTAGGGATGGAATGAATAAATGGGTTTTCTAAATAAATAACGATATTTTGATAAATAAGATAACTAGGGTTATGAATTTAATTGAGTTCTGTTGTGTAGTTGGGAATTTAGAGGTATCATCAAAGACAGTTTTATGGGATAGTTTTTTGTTTAGAAAGAACCCATAGGATGGGCATGATTGTTTGATAATAAATATATATACCTTTATTCTCATTGTTTTTTGTATATGCACACCACCCAACTTGAAAACTATGTGATAAACACCCCCATTATCATGGGAAAGGGAGATTTTTCCCAAAATCCTAGTGGGAGGATGGTTGGATAGTCAATGGATCTTCCCTGATTCCTCTTCTAGGCATTGGAAGCCCATGATTCTTTGTGCAGGTTGTGGTGTAGTTGGGAGGCCCATGTGTCTATAGTCTTGTTTTTCATTCCCAAGTGTCTACTGTATGAGATGCGGGGTGCTTCCTCGGTGTATTTGGGATGAGTTATAGTTGTGGACTAGGTTTCTATTAGTGGGATGTTGTATGTTTGTGGCCTAGGTATGTTCGGGTGGTATGTGGTGAGCATAGTATTCCCGGGTTGCGGGGATATCTTTGGGGATTCAGTGTGTTTGGAGATGTTGTGATTTGGGGCTAGTGGAAGAATATAGAAGAACCGTGTTGTTTTCAATTAAGGTATGAGTACTTAACCGGTGTGATGTGTTTTGGGGTACCTAAACATTAATGTGCTTATTATATAACTTGGCTGGACTTGCATTATTTGGTGAGCGTGCATCAGTGAGGTTGGGATGACTAGTATTCCTTACTAAGTTATGTTGGTTTCTACTATTTTCTGATAGGGGAATTAAAAATCTTCTTCAAATTGTGCATGAGGGAAATTAGTTTTCCCTTATTGAGCATACTTGTATGCTCACCCTACATACATAAAACGTCTTTCTGGTTTACAGGAGGGCTGCATGGTCTGTGCTGATCATTACTAGATTCATATTTGGTTCCAATTGTTTTGTCACTAATTAGCTTTTTCCATTTGGTATTTACATTAGAGATTGTTGGTTTATATTAGTTATATTTTAAACATGCATGTGGAATGGTTTTGGATTTCATATTTATGTGTGTGTGTGTGTGGATGTTTTGGAGTTGTTTTGGGATGAATCATATTTTCTCTCGATCATGTTTCTTAATAAAATGGCAATTCATTATATTTATTGAGATTCTATAACTTTGGTGTCAGTCTCAACACTGATGCCTACTAGATCTAGGACTTGAGGGGTCATTATCTCTCTTCCTTCATTTCCATCTTGAGAGGCGCATCTTTGGAGGGAGGGGGTCCTGACAGAATGGTATCAAAGGATGATGGTTGAGAGATAATATGGATTTTATATTTCAGAACAGTGAAGATTGTAAGGGTTAGTAGAGAAACAATGGCAGGTGTTCTTGGTGTATGACCTATTCCAGAGAAGATTGGATTGAACAATGGATTTTAGGGCCCCCATGATCCGATGCAAGGAATCTAAGCCTATAGAACGACTGGGTGAGGCTACACCATTTTCAAGGTAGTGGCCCGAGGAAAGGTACATGCATCATATTGACTTGTGTTTCTATTTAAATTTGGGTGTTTTTTGGAAATTTTAAATCTATAACGAAATGGGATAAATTAGTTGAAATGAATATTAAATAAAATTACATACTACTTGGGCTTAGGAGTTTATTTTTACCTTTTAAATCTATGGAACCCGATCATCATCCACATGTGGCTCAGGAATTTGAAGCTATACTGGTCAATCCATTAGTTCAGCGGAGGGTCGATCTAGTTGGGGAGGATGACCAATGGTAGGTGATGCTACATACTTTACATCAGAAAATATGGAAAAGTACATGGGAAAATTTTAAAATATGCTAATAGAGAGCTGAATCGGGGAGCTTGGGATCACATTAAATTTAATCTGGGATGCTACAGAGTACTGTGATACATTGGAAATGATCTAGATGAGGGGAAATTTGTTTCAATGTTGGATGTTGTACTTGGGGGAGTGGTAAGAGGCTAAAATTTTTTGGGTCAATTTTGAGAAGGATTTCTAATTAGAATTCTTTTCAATATCCATGAAGTCAAAGAAGAGGTAGGAGTTACACTCCCTCTAACATGGGATTATATCGGTATGATAGATAATGATAAAATTCAAGGATATTTTTTATTTTTATCTAGATCTCTTTCAAGATGATGAGTCTCATGTGAGAAGTCTAGGGGAGGCACTTCGTCTTTCTGTACAGTATGTGGTTACTCCATTCACCTAGCTGACGTAATTGGTGGTCCAGAATAAGGAAATGGAAGTTGAGCGGATGCACTCACGAGGAGGTCTACCATGAGAGGGGATCTAATATGATTATTCTAATGGAAATTATATTATAATTAGGTCTCAACAACCAAGGTCTTCCATGTTTCATCTAGAGGGGAGTCGACCTAAAAAATTATTGTTTCGACCTTCATATCATTGTTGTTTTCCTATGAACAAGGGAATAATTTGTTTCATTTGTATAGCCCAAGGAAATCATTATATTCAATGATCGATGGTCTTTCGAGCTCAATATGGGGGAGGTGGGTAGGTCTAGTGCCTGCCTCATCACCAGTTGTCATTAGGGAATTTTTAGTATGATGGTTAACATGATCATGCTCCACTGAGGGGATACAGAGTAGGTATAGGCTTACCTAAGGGTGTTCCATAGAGACCTCAACCAAGGTGTGGTTGAGGTGGAAGTCATCAGTAGAGGTTAAGTGGAGCTAGGTGTTGTCAGTTTCACACTGTAGAGGCAGCAATCCAAGTAGGGTCAGAGATAATTTGAGGTATGGTCAGTTTTTTAAGTACTCTTGCTTGAGATTTGTTTGATTCAGGACATTTCAATCCATTTTTGTACCCAGTCTAGCCCATGCTCTGAAACAATATCTAGAGAGGCTTCACATGCCCTTGGTGTTGAGTATGCTAGTCTGAGGTCATGCTTGCCATTTTTTAAGTGGGATAGGGATGTAGGCTGATGATAGGACCACATCAGTCTGATGAGGATATTTTCTTTTTATAGATGAAACCATATGATGTAATCCTTAGAATCAATTGGTTTTACTCTATGGATGATGTTATCAAATTATTATGGATACGAGTCTAATTTTTTGACTTGTATAACCAACGTGTGGCTTTCATTTTTGAGCATGGTTTCCAATTGGGAAGTTTGCCTATATATCCTCTTCCTTCTTTATTGGCTGAGAGGTCAGTGTAATCGGTTGATACTAAGATGGAGGAGGTTCCCATCATTATTATGGAGTTCTTGGATGACTAGACCGAGGTGGTTGTAACTCTACCCACTCAATGTGATGTTGATTTTGGGATAGACTTATAGCATGTTGCTTCTATGATTTATATGGATCATTATCTAATGGAACCTTTAGAGCTACAGGTGTTGGGGATTCATAATGATGATCTGATGCAGAAGGATTTTATCCTCCCTAGTGTGTCACCATGGGGTTCTATAGTCTTATTTTTGAAAAAGTATTATGTTGGTATGAGGTTGTGAATAGACTACCGGAGGATGAACTAGGTAATGTTCAACAACCATTACCCTCTCCCATGAAGTAAAGGACATTTAGACCAGATGAGAGGAGAAAGTTGGTTCTTTAATATCAATCAGCAGTCTAGAAATAACCAGTTGAGGGTGAATAAGGGTGATATCCTAAAGACTGCCATCATGTGAAAATATGGGAACATTGAGTTCTTGGTTATGTCGTTTAGTTTAAAGAACACACCAACCATGTTCATGGGGTTCATGAATTTAATTTTCCTTTAGTTACAGGACCATTTCATTGTCGTATTCATTGATGATATCCGGATCTACTCCAAGTTAGAGGAAGAACATAACAAAAATCTTAGGGCTATTTGGAGGTTCATTTACACAACCGGCTCTATGTAGATCTATCCAACAATATGTTATGAATGTGATAGATGAATTTCTATGGACATGTGTAGTCAAGGCAGGGTGTAGAATTGGACCTGTCGAAGGCCGAGGAAGTTATCCCATTAAAATCACTGATGAATGTGACAGATGATCATAGTTTTCTCAGTCTGAAAAGTCATTACTAGAGATTCGTAACTGATTTCTCTTTAGTTTCATCTGTGTTGATGGCCTTGACCATGAATGACCAAACCTTTGTCTGGAGTGAGCAGTGTCAGACATCATTTAGCTACCTGAAGGGAAGGTGGTCGGTTCTCTAGTTTTTTGGTTTCCAAAGGATGTGCTGATGTATGAAGTTCTTTTTGATGCTTATCATATTGTATTGGGATATATTCTAATGAAAATATGGGTATTAAACTCCTTTGGGTCTAGGTATTTATTTCCCCATGAGCATAACTATGCCAACCATGATCTGGATCTAGTAACGATCATGTTCCTACTAAAGGTGTGGCAACATTACCTCATTGGGGAGAACGTTCTGGTCTTCATGGGTCACAAGATCTTGAGGTATATATTTTACCATCAAGATATAAACATGTTATAATAGAGGTGGATGGAGTTCTTCCAATACAATGACTTCTATATCTCTTAAAACTTAGGAAATGGGAATGTTGACAATGATGATTCGAGTAGGAAGTCACAGAAGGAGGTTGTTTGGGAATCTGCATATGCTTGGAAGGTGATGAGGAGTTGGAATCCTTGCACTTAGATGCAGGAATGGATGGTGGTAGGGGATAAATATTTCATATGATAGTGAATTCATCTCTAATGCAGTAGGTGGAGGTGTCGTAGTGGAAAGACTCATAGGAAAAATTGATATGAAATCACGTTGACTATGGTGATTCTCTAGAGAGATGGTCAGATGATGTTCAGAATTGGATGTTGTTCCATGTGAGGCTATTTTTTCCACTAAAGATGCATGAGTAATTCCTCTGTGAGTTTCATAGAATTCTTTTAGAGGTAAACCAAAGAGTATTCAAGATGTACCATGGCTTGAGAGGGTAGTTTGGGGGTCTTGTGATAAACATACAGTGGATGAGTTTGGGGGAAAATGCATTCTATTCCAGCATGTAAAGAATGACCATTGTGTTTCTAGTTGTTTGTTGTAGTCCCTAGATATCCCCATGTGTAAATGGAATGAAATATTGATGGTTTTTTTCACAATAATATGAAGGGTTCATATGCTTCTATGTTATCTTGGTTGTAGTGAATCAGTTGACAAAATTAGCTCACTTCTTAGCAATTAAGGAGTCGAGCGTAGTGGATTCCTTAGCCTGGAGGTAAGTGGATTATGTGGTATGACTACATGGAGTTATGATATCCATAATCTCATATCAGGATGTGCGGTTTACCTCATGATTTTGGAGGGTATTTTTGTATGCTTGTGTCTCTCAGTTACACCTTAGTAATGATTTCAACCCTCGGAAGGATTGATAGATAGACCATACCATCCAGACATTGGAGGACATGTTTCGAGTATGTATTCTCAACATTGGTGGATCTTGGGTGTGAAAATTTCCATTGGTAGAATTCCCTTATAATAATGGATATCACTCTTCCATTGGAATGGATCCATTTGATACATTGTATATAATACTAGGTCATTCACCCTTGTGCTAGAAAACAGTTGGAGAGGAATCTATTCTTAGTCCGGACGTGGTGTAGATTATGACCAATAAGGTGTGTATTGTTCATGAAAGGATTAAGGGAGAAAGCGACTAGTATAATTTGCATTCCAATCGCAGGAGGAGGCCCTTGGATTTCGAGGTTGGCGACCATGTGTTCTAAATGGTTTCCCCTCGATGTGGGAATCTGTATATTGGAAGCGAATCAAACTTTCTCCAAGGTTCATCAGAACTTTCAATGTATTGGGAAGTGTTTGCAAGGTGGAATTCTATTTGGCATTGAAACCAAAGCCAGATAAGGTCCATGACATCTTTTATGTCTCTCAGCTTCATATGTATCTTCAAGATGACTATTATGTCATTGAATGGGGAGAGATGTATTTTGAAGATGAATCAGTGTTTGTCGAGTGGAAAATAGAGTAGATATAATGTTGGTAGCAGATTTTTCACAGACAGATCATTCCCTAGGTTCGAGTGTTGTAGTGGCGTGGTGGCCTGGAAGAGAGTACTTGAGAAAAGGATACATAGATGTGTGCCCCGTACCTAGAGATTTTTTGAGTTCTACCTAGTTATGTTTTTCCTTGTAATGTGATGTTTTAACATCGTTTTCTATGAGATTTGTTGTTTCCTTGTTTTGTGATGTGTGATGAATTCCTAAAATGTGTAAAAGTGTGGACTTTATTCTTAATTGAGATGCATTAATTGAGATGTGATTAAACCCATGAGGTTGAGTCAGTATTGCCTAGAGTTGATAGTATCTTGACATGGATGGATGAATTATTTTATTTGTGTTTTTAGAGTAATATGGTTGATATACTTGTGTGGTGTCTATTTTGGTCAGTTGTGTTAGCAGATGTCAGATGTGTTCTTGGATGTTGAGGTTTCACTCCAGCTTTTGAACAATACATGGTGGTTTTTCATGGAAAATTGATGTTGATAGCGGTGTTTCGAGTATAGTGATAGTTGATCTAATTAATATATGTATTTTATGCATATTGAGTTGAATTACCTGAAGAATAACCATATTTTTTCAATTAAAAACCATCAATTTATTTCCCATGTCAAATGGTGTAAATTGATATTTAAGATCAAATTACATAACATGAGAAAAGATAAAATTAAAATAAGGATAAAATTAAAGCTAATGTTTTCATTAAATGTAAAGGGACCGGTTATTTGTTAATTTCATCTCTTATCATTTAATTTTTTTCAATTATAATATTGTTTTATTTTTATTCTCACTAATATCTTTATATTTAACATATTGATGTTAATAATTATTTCTAACATAGTGATCATAATGAAAAGTATACATAAATCATCTTAATGGGGATTTCAATCAATTCTAATAATTCCATGTTTTCATACAAAACAGTTCTTTACATGAATTAAATAAAGCATGTAGATAATGGTATAAGAAAATTCATTCATTTATGATGTAAAATAAGTTTAATAAAATAATGATTAGTTCATGTGTTTACATTAAATATATTAATAACTAAATGATATACCTACTCTATTATGATGATTATATTATGATTATTTTCAAAAACATGAAATTTACCACCACTATTAAAATGTAATAGAAAATAGTATTTGAGATTAAATATAATGTTTGTACCAAGTAGATATGAGCTGTACATTTAATAATGAAAAAAAAAATAAAAATTGATCTCCTAATCACAATGTGGTAATGTGAATACAATTTTTAAAATATTTCTCATTGATTCTATAATGTGTGTTTATGCTCTAGATTGAAACCATTTCATAGATTCATTATCTCGGTCTCTAAAAAATACCACTGATATTGAATTTATGCATATAATTCCATATGCTAATATTGGTGGCAGCATAATATATTCCATGATATACACTAGAAAAGATGTTTGTTCCTATTTTCCCATTGAGAAAGTTCATCGCTAATCATAGTAGGCCACATTGGAATGAACTCAAGTAGTTTTTATGGTATATTTCGTCTATAGATTCATGGTCATTATTTTTTATTAGAGATGTTAAGAATGATAACGTTGTTTATTTATGTCTACACTCCAATAATAATGGAAATTTTGAAACTAGAAAATATCTAATTAGTTTTGTTTTTACTATAATTAAACCACTAATGTGGAGTATATTGCAATGAAATAGGCTATTAAAAAGGATATGGAGATTAAATGATTTATTTGTTAATTGAATTCAAGTAATTAATGTATTACTATTTACTCTAACTAAAAATATCAATTACACTTCTCTATAAACTATATATATCATGCAAGGTCTTAAAATATAGACATTAGGTTGAATTCTATAACATAAATTGTTCACAATGGACTGTTATATATTAATAATATAAAAAATAAAGACAATCCAGCCAATAGTTTGAATGATCCTATTAATTTATACTTATTTAAACATTGTTTAGACGATATATATATGGTTACACATCAATAAAATTATGTGTAAGTACATCACCATCAGTTTCTTTTAGTTTTGTTAGAGGTTTTTTATTTTTCATCGTTCAATTGGATTATAAAGTAAAACTACATGTGTATTAATTTTTTATTTTTTTTATTTTACCTATGATAAATGTACAATGCTCTATTTTTTTCTTTTATATAATCATTAATATCGAAAATATGTTCTTTTATTATTCTGTTTGGTATTTTTTTATTGTTATGTATGTTCTCATTATTCTATTGTATTGGGTCCTATTATTATCTTGTATTTTATATTTTATTTTTCCACGATCGATTTTATTCTATCATAGTGTTTTTTATGCCCACAAGAAATAACCATTTTATTATCATGTAGAAGGATATTTCTACAAAAAATTGTATTATAACTATTTTACTATAGTTCAATATATTTTAACTTGTCTCAAATATGTTGATCAATGTATAATATCCCAAATTTTAAATTATCGTGTTCTATGTCCCATTAAAAATATCATGAGATTTGGTTTGTTACACCCAAGCTCATCATGGTAATCTACTTTCTATCCCTCACTGAAGGTTGTTACATCACTACCTCAACTATTGCACCTCTATTATTTCCCTCATTTCTTAGTGTCCCATTAGACATTTCAATCGATTCAATATTAGATTTTATAGAAGAAATTAAAGAGCCTCTCCCATTTTTTTTAACTAAATTGATATTTTATATTCTTTATAACTTCTACTCTACAGTCATTTACCATTCATCAGCTTCATTCTATGATATTCCCATATATGAAATCTGATGGATATAATTAGATAAAACCTTATATGGACATCTCTATTAAATTCTTATTCAGTGAATCAAGATCAATATGATGAATATATGAAAGGTGTTTGAAGCTTCCTAGAACTAGGATAAATATTTCATTGGTAAGTCCATCATATTTAGGTTTTTATCTTCTTCTATTATATTTGTGTTTGATACTTCTAGTTATATAATTTTCATGGATTATTATTTCATTATTTATTCTACCATTACTTGTAAAATTCATAATATTAAAGGGGAAACTAGAAAACCCTATATGGGGATCAGTATTACAACTAATGACAACCTCCAAATAGCATTCACTATATTATTCCCTTAGACAATAAAATTTGTATTCCCCTATTCCCCAAAATTCATCCCACCTTATTCCTCATCTCATTCCCAATATCCCTCTAAACGAACTAATACATAGCCTCCCAAATTTCCTTAATACATCTCCATCCATGACCCCCTTATGTGACTCCCACCATGTACCCTAGTTCCTTCATTCTATGCCTATCAATATGCAGGAAACTCTAACATGAATCCTCCCACCCCATGATAAATTACTCTCATGTGAAACATCATCTGATTCCCTATATCATAGTGTCCCACCTTATATATGTTCCTCCATATTGTGAGTCCCGTACAAGATGATGATGTTTCATATTCCATCCCCCTGAGAAGATCAAACACCCTTAGCCCCATTTTTAGTTGGTTGCCACACAAAAACCCATAGCATGTTAAATTTTTGAAAGAAATCAAGGTTTGATCCTATCACGACCCCTCACTCCAAAGATTACCATCCTGGGATGATAATGGAGAAAGGGAGAAAATGGACTCTGAGTCCCACCACCAGTAGGTCTCGGGGTGGTGACCAACACCAAGGGTATAAAGGTCTAAAAAATGGTAAGTATTTACCTTTTTAATGAAAAACGATACGGGGATAGGATGTTTCATCCCAAAACAAAACTATGATATATACATTAAATAAATATAAATCCATAACACATTCATGTTTAAAATGGAATTGATACAAAATGAATATCTCCAAATTAAGTACCAAAAGTATATCTTGGTAGCGACAAAACAACTGAGAAGATATGAGCTAGTATAGTCCCACATGGTCTGTGAAGTCCTCCTAAAAACATGAAAAACGTTCTATATACATAGGGTGATCATACATGTATACTCACAAGGAAAACTATGGTACCTTGTGAACTTTTGAAATAATAATACTAATACACCCATGAGAAAACAACATAACCAAAAAGAACCTATGTTGATATACTAATCACCCTAACCTCACCAAGGCATTCTCACCAAACAACACAATTCAAATAAACTAATACAATGAACCTCGATTATAGGTTACCCTACACATTTTTCCCACTAATAATCCACTCTCACACCCTAACTGAAATATAATGGCGCTCTCACCACTTCCCAACACACCACATCACAACCTTCCTCTACACACATGGGCCTCACAACAACATCTCATCCCAGTATTGGGTCCATGAGCCATATCACATCTTTCCCATAGACACCTGGACCCCATAACATGTTACATAATAGCCAAATATACCTAGGTTACATACTATGACACATCTCGAAATCATCTGGGAAAGAACAACCCATCTCATCCAAAAGACACCTTGGAAACAATAACACATCTCACCACAAAGACACATGGGAAAACAAAATCACATGCACACACCTATGACCCACAAACCACTATCAACCCAAAGAATATAGGAATACCACCGCTTAGAATAAGTAATAGGGAAGATAGGGTGGCCAACCATCCATCCTCCTACCGAGAAGTTTGGGGAATACACCCTCCCCTGTGACAATGGGGTTGTTAAAATATAGTGATCAACTAGGTAAGGGTGTGTATAGAAATCAAAAATTAAATACATTTATATATAGATATAATATCGAACACTCATGCCTAACCTATGGGTTCTCAGACAATCAAATAGCTCACAATACTGCAAACTTTTCTACTACCTCTAATGCAAAAACCACACAACAAGAAACAACATCATTCCAATTCCCAACCATTTTTTTAAAACATTACCATTATTTATTAAAAAATAATTTATTTATTCCATTAACCAAAGAAAAACAAGTATGTTCCAAACATTATTATCCAATTATTTATTCATCTATTACATTACTATCTGGGAAAATACCATGTACAACACATAACAAAAAACACAACAACACATCACCACACATCTCGATAGCATCCTCTCTACACAACACTTATCATCCATCCTATAATCAAACAATATCTCAACATGGGATTCTATTACATGGTTAGGTTGATGTATCATCAACAAGTTCATCCACCACACCACCCAAATCAACCCACAACACACAATTGTGCTTCAAAGACATACCACAATACACACTAGAGCATATCCTCACATCACAACAAGGAATATTCACATCTCATGTACCCTGCACACAAAAACACACTATCCTAAACAAATCATCACCCCACATACCAACTAACAACACAAATAAGAATTTAATGAGGAATTAGTTATCAAATTCCACTTGTAAATTCGAGGGTTTTCACAAAGACTGGGTAATCCTAGGGAACCTTTTTACTAAAAAAGTGTACATGATTTAAAAATTTCTCTATACATGTGTCAAACATAAATCAACCAACTTGTAACTTGTTTAGTGTACAACCAAGGACCACCAATGACCATAGTTTTTCAGTAGGGTGTTTAGCCGGTATAATTTTGAACAAAAACCAAAAATGAATAATAATAAGATCATATGTAAATTTTCCACACCCCCTGCATATCGAACTAAAATAGATTCAATTATATTTATTTAATTTGGATTCAACAATAATTTCATTGGGAAACATTCTTACACCCAACTCGCATGATACCAAATTAATAGGGATGAAGGAAACCTACTTGGAAGAAGACGCCATTAGCACTTTATTATTACTCAAAAACAGGGGGTGTACATGTAGTAAGAAATGTTTCTAGGGAAAAAACAAACCAAAATAATAATCCAAGACACAAAAATTCCATGGGAAGAAGTATAAGGCACATAACATATGAAGAGAAAGGAGACAGAATTAAATAAGTTAAGGATCCCGACTTAGAAGGATTATATCCTAGACTAATGGGATATGAAACTGTTTTTAATTTTCCATCATAGTTGGATCAAGACCAAGACCATTCGTTTTGACCATTTGAAAGCCTAAATGATTTTATAAAAGTAAAAAATATGATTTATATCCCTTGAAATGACTTCAAAACCACATAAATAAGGCATTGAACTCATTTTTTGTTAAATAATACGTAAAAATGGAAAAAATATAAAAACTGGAAAAATGTAGAAATTTGAAAAACTATCTGAAATGTCTCACCACTCCTGACTCACCATTAGGTGAGTCAATATTCTGTAAGTCATCGCTCACTAGAAACAATTAGATGAATCACTACTCAATGTGCTACCATTTATTGAGTCACCATTCGGTGATATACTATTCAGTGATTCACTGCTAGATGTGTGACCATTCGGTGAGTCACCATATGGCATGTTTCCATTTGGAGAGTCACCATATAGTTAGGTACTTCTCACGAGCTACTGTTAGGTGCCACACCATTCAGTGAGTCACCATCCGTCGGGTCACCTTTGGACAATCTAATGTTCAGTGAGTCACCATTCAATGAGTCACCATTAGTTTGGTTACCATTCGATGAGCCACCGTTCAGCATGTCAACACTAGATGACTAACCATTCTATGAGTCACCGCTAGTGACTCACAACCAGGAGTCACTTCTAGAAGTCACCATTAGAGAACTTGAAAACTGGGAAATCTTTCTATGTGTTGAAATAAATCACCTTGACCTCCCAGAACACCTAAAAAATCAAATTTTTTACAAAGTAATGGACCAGAGAGGACTATTCCATTACATGAGATACCTTTAGATCTATTCTCACCATCAAGAATTTGAAATCAAACATAAAAGGGAAATCATTTCCAAACAACCACACTATGAGATACCTATCAAGACTCTTGTTATTCATAAAGAACTGCAACTAGCATAACATAATAACCTATAAGATCATAAAAACACCATGAAAAAACAAAAACCACATCATTTCCCACACAGAAATCTGGTAATCCCATCCTCGAAGTAAAGATAATTTCCACTCTGGGCGGCACTGAATCACCTGCATGGGTTTAATTGCATAACAATTAATGCGTCTTGATTAAGAGTATGTGATTCCCATTTTCACATGGTAGGAATTTATCACACATTTCACCACAAACATATCAACCCAAGCGAAAAAAACTAATTTAATCAATTCATGGTTCAATTATTAATTTTTTTTTAAAATAGAACCTGGAAGAACTCAAAACAACTACGGGTAATGGGCATGCATCTATGTTACTCACTCATAAGTGTTATCCTTCATGCTATCATGCCTTCGTAACATAGAAACCAAAGGAATGGTTCATCTAAGAAGCACTTTCTCCCAATTATCCCAGATCTCTATTGGTAATTCCACGTATGTAACATCGTCATAGATATCCAACTCTCCCCATTTAAGTACATGGGAGTCATCATGAAGATACTGATGAAGTTGAGAGACTTGGTAGATTTCGTTGATCCAATCTAACTGTGGTGGAAACACCAACTAGGATGACACATCACCAACTCATCCCAATACCTTCATGGGTCCAACAAAAGTGGGAGAAAGATTTATCCCTCCACCAAACCTCCACTGCCCTCATTGAGTGGAAACCTTCAATAACATGTGGTCCCCAACCTCTAACTCTTATAGCCTCCTCCTATGATTTGTATAATACTTATACCTATCTTCCACCACATTCATCCTCCCATGAATGAGTTGAACCATCTATATTGTGATCTATACGTCCTCAAGGCCATGTATAGCTCTCTCCCCAACCTCTGTCCATCACAATAGAGAACGACACAATCACTTGTACAATACCTCAAATGGAACCATTCCAGTAGAAGAGTGATAGATATTATTATAATAAAACTCTACCAAGGGTATTTGTTGTACTAAAGATCCTTCAAAGACTAATATGCATGCTCGTAACGTATTCTCCAAAATATTGAGCATCCATTCTGTCTTCCCATCTACTTGAGGGTGGAAAATAGTGTTGATTCTTAAATGGTTTCCTAAAGAATATTGAAACCACATCCCTACTTGTGAGGTAAAACACACATATAGTTCTTAGAAAATGGATCTTTTAACTCCATGAAACTATAGCACCTCATCCACATACCTCTTAGCTAAGGCATCCACTACACCCGACTCCTTGATCACTAATAAGTGGGCCGATTTCATCAGCTGAACCACTTCTACCAAGATAGCATAGTAGTCTCCATGATCGCTGAATAACCCTATAATGAAATCAGTGATATTTCAACCCACTTCCACTCAGGTACATCTAAATTATGTATGAAACCAATATGAAAATAGTGCTTAGCCTTTACCTTCAAGTAGACTAAGCATATTTCCACAAATTATTCTACTACTTGTTTCATCCTGGTACACCAAAACTACATCTTCAAGCCATGATACATTTTATAAATTCATGGGTTTACCACTAAAGGTGAGTTATGAAACTCAAGAAGAACTCCCTCACACATTGTTACTGGAATAAACAACCACCCTTGAAACAACATCTAATTCTGACTATCCTCTTTCCATCCCTCTTGAGCATCACCATGGACAACAAAATAACAAAATAACTCTAAAACCATGTCTCCCCAATAATATTACATAACTAGATACAACAAAAAATAATATACATTCATCTAAAACAAACAACCTCTACCACCATCAATTTCTGCATCTAAGTGCAAGGCTACCAACTCCACCAACATTTTCCAACCATCTGCAGATTCACAAAAAAACATCCTTCTGTGAATTTATTCTCAATGCATTGGCCATGTCATTACCCTTTACATTGGTATAAAATATATCAAAATCATACTCTTGAAGAAATTACATCCACCTCAACTTCCATATATTCAAATTAAGTTGGGAAAAGTTGTACCTCAAGCCATTGTGGTCTGTGAAGACCAAAAAGTGCTACAAAATGAGATGATGCTGCCATTGCTTCATTAAAAAAAATACTTCAAACTCTAGTTCATTGGTAGCATGATTATTCTCCTGGGTAAATAACCTCATGAAACCATAAAATATCACTCTCCACTTCTACATTAGAATGCATCCCTCACATAGATGGGATGAATCAAAAACACCTCAAACATCACCCTTTCCTTAGGAAAATGGAGAAATAGAGCTCTAACCAATATTTCCTTCTGACAGCTGAACACTACCTGGTACTTCTCACTCCACAAAAAATATTGGTCCTTCCTAGTTAGAGCTGTTAATGAGGTTGAAAATAGAGAGAAATAGGGTACAAACATCTGATAATAGCATGTGAGACTAAGGAAAATATAAACCTCTTTCACAATATTTGGATCTACATAGGAAACACCAACATAAAACTTCGACAGGTCCACTGATACACCCTTCTATGACACCACATATTTTAGGAAGTGTACATTATGTGTGAAAAACATACACTTAGATAACTTTCCATAGTTGGTGGAGTTAAAGAACCTACAGGACGATTCATATATTATTGGTATGATCCTACATGAAAATAAATATATCCTTCATGAATACAATGATGAACCAATCTAAGAAGTCACTGATGACAGAGATCATGTGTTCAATGAATATAGATGGTGCTTTTATAACGTAGAAAGGAATGACTACAAAATCAAAGTTCCCATACCAACATCTTAAAGAATTAATTGGAATATCACCCTCCTTCACCCTTAACATGTGATATAAAAACCTCATATCGATCTTAGAAGACTAATATACCACTCTCAGCTAGTCCAAAAGATTTTATATCATTAGAAGAGGGTAATAGTTCTTGACCGTCACCTAATTCAACCTCCGGTAATGTATAAAAAACCTCAAACTACCACCAAATTTGTTTGGGAACAACATAGGATCACCTAATAGTGACACCCTAGGCTGGGTAAATCCCTTCTTCATATGATCATCTATTTGAATCTTCATCTCCCAAAAATCAGAATGTAACATTGGATAAGGAGACATCATAATTAGAAAAGAATCAGGCTGAAAGTCTATCATGAACTCACCATCGCATCAAGGTGGTTGAGTCATAAACCCCTTAAGAAGAACTTACAATAACTCTCTAAAACCCCGGGGACATCCACAATCTCAATATCCACTAATTCAAATGTTAGATCATTCAACATGGAGAAAATAGGCTCTGCACGCCGACAGCCCACAAGACATCCACGATTGCCATGGAAAGCCGCACACTAACCATGCACATCTATAAACAAAACTCACATATATAATTATTCCATTAAGTCATGAATTTAATACCACTAATAGGTGTTGAGAACGAAATTTTATGGTCACATTTGTATCAAGAAGATATCCCCATGGGAATGATCTGGTCCCATCATCATTCAACATCCCCGTCCCACCTCAAAAAAGTTGGTCCAAACTCTTACATGAGTAATCAGCACTAGGGGTTCAAAAATTCTATCAACATGTACTAAAAATTCTGGTATAGAGATGATACAACAAATGAGTTTCAATCTTTTGAATCAAACAAATCACAAGCTAGGGTACTAAACAAGATGATCATACCTTTAATGATCTCTAGTCCTTTCAGAACTCTTCCCTCAACTACATACAACTAACCACACCCAGTTTTTACGCCCCTCTCATGATGACCGCCTCTGAGACCATTCCTAGGTCAAGGTCCCTAAGGAAAACCCTATTGTCAACCACTACCTTCTCCATCTCCCCTCAATAGAGAAAAATACTATTTTACCTACTCTTGAAACTTCCTGACTATAAACTACTACAAAGGCTATGCTAAACGTATTCTCCTCCACCAAAATGATCCCAAGAATCCACTTCTAAGTAACTCTAAATATGGCCTCAAACCCCCAAAGAATAAAAACCATATCACCAAACCCTTAGAAAGGGCACGTGAACCAATGGAACCAAATGGATGGAATGGAAACTAATTAATTTGACTCCTTGTTGGTAAAAAACTCAATGGTCCTAGCACGATGAACCTAACACTGAAAGACCAACCTATTAAAAAACTATACTGGTAGCCTCCTCATAGTAGACCACCTCATAAGTGCATCCTCTTGATTATTCCCACCTTCTGTCAAACCTTCATATACATTGGAAACGTACAAGGAGTAACAAAATACCGTATAGAAGGGTGGAGGGCCTCCTCAAGCTGTATTGCACAAGACTCATCATAAAGAATGATAACATTGGAAAAGTGAAGAAGATGCTTGAATTTGATCCCAATTTCCCACACTAAAATGCTTCTCTATTAAAGAGATAGTAGCTCTATCTTCTTATTAGCCTTCATGGTTGATGAATGAAAATTTCCTCCAAAATCTTTCTCAAAGTCGACCCAGAAAACATATGATTCCTTCTCTCCCCCTGATAAAGCATCCACCACTAAGATAGAGTTCCTCGCATTTGACTAACATTAAAAGAAACCCAGTACTCTTTTGGATCCGAGATCCAACTAAATGTGATCTGAAGCTCCTTGATCTAGATCTCAATATCCATGTTTAAAATACTTCCCTCATACATCCCCAAGGTCTACCACTAGAATGAACATAATTTTCTCTACCACTGGTCATCCTTCTCCACTGGATAAACCCTCCATTAATCAACCAGATCATCTTGCTAAGCCTCAACCGCCTGGGCCACACACGAACGATGACCTAGTGTCATAGATGAAAGGTAAACTTGGAATTCATATCCCATAGTAGTATGGAATATTATTTAATATTCATTTTAATTCATTATTTTCATAATATCCTTTTTAACCTTTCCAAAAAACCTAACTCAAATATGAAAATAAGTCATTATGATTCATGTACCTTTCCTAGGTCTGTACCCAGCAAATGGTGTATCCTCACTTGGTTATTTTTTAGGCTTAGAGTCCCTTCATCGGATCCTGGGGGCCCAAAAATACAATTTTCTAGATGTTCTTCCCTGGCCTATGTCCTGCACCAAGATCATCTAACTTTGTTTCCCTACCAAACCATTTAATTATAACTATGCAAAACTACCAACTATATCCTATCTCTCAACCATATGCTCTAATCCCATTATATCATGACCCCCTCCCTCCAAAGAATCCATTCCTAGGATGGCAATGATGAAAGGGAGATAATGACCCTCGAGTCCCACTAGCAATGGGCCATGGGGTGGTAACCAACAAAAGGGTATACAAGTCTCACAAAATAGAATCCATTTACCATTTCAATGAATCAAGATTGGGAGATAATATGCTTCACCCAAAAAATACTCCATAATTTATAAATACAAGATAGTAAAATCCTTCCCAATATATTCATTGAAAATAGAACTAATACAAAAAAGTGTCCAATGAAAGTACCAAAAGTATAGATAGGTAGCAACACATCAACTATCGTTATTTGAGCTATTAATGTCCAACACTGTCCACAATGTCCTCCTAGAAACATGAAAAAATTTAATATATATAAGGTGAGAATACATGCATACTTGGTAGGAAAACCAAATTCTCTTATGCACATGTTAAAGAATTGTACTAATGCCCCTATGAGAAATCGATAGAAACAAACAACTCCTAAGAAGGATTACTAACCACCCAAACCTCAAAAATGAAAAATCACCAAATATCACAATTAATGTAAAGTAATACAATGAACATCAATAATAGGGTACCATATACCACTTTCTGACTGATTATCCACTCTCACCCCCAATGTAAAATGTCCTGGTGCTCCCACCTATTCTGAACACACAACATCAAAACCTTACCACACAAACACACACTAGGGAATCATAACCACACCTCATCCCATCACGTGGTCCACAATCCACATCAAATATCACCTATAGACACATGGGACCCATACCACATCATATCATGCCGACAGACACTTGGTCCACATACCACATCACATCCTGAAAACTCTAGGGAAAGGACAACACGTCTCATCCCAAAGACACCTTGGAAAACACCACACATCTCATCCTAAAGAAACCTAGGAAAAACAACTCTCTAGCATACACCTGCTCCCCACAAACCACAAACTTCCTAAATAATCTTAGGCTACAACTACCTAGAAGGAGTTGGGAAGAGCAGGTGGCCATCCATCCATCCTCCCCCTAGGATGTTTAGGAAATACACCCTCTCCTGTGATGATGGGGGTGTTCGACACATAGCTGACAACTAGGGTGGGGTGTTTAAAGAAATCAAAATGGAAGTATGTATATATATATATAATACCAAACACTCATTCCCAAACTATGGGTTCTCATTTATACTACCATCTCACAGTACATCAAACTTCGTTAAAACCTCAAATGTGATCATCACACAACAAGTCACAACTTATTCTCAATTACCATCAATTTCTGTTAAACCATTACATTTATTTATTCACAAATAATTTGTTCATTCCGTTTACCAAACTAACCCAATAAATTTCCGTACATTATTAACCAATAATTCATTCATCAATTCCATTAGTATACGAGAAACTACCAAGAAAAATGCATAACAGGCAGCATAACAACTCATAACCACACAACCTGGTCATACCCTTGTTGTGCAATAATTCTCTTCCAGTCAAGAATAAAGAGTATCTCAACATGATATTCTATTACATGGTCTGTTTGATGTATCTTCTACATGTTCATCAACAAAACCACAAAAACCAACCCACAAGACAGACTTTTTTTTCACAAACATACCACAACACAAACCATAGTGTATCCCCACATCACATCATGGCCACTTCACATCCCATTTTCCATCACACACAACCACACTATCCCATAAAACTGATCATCCAACATACCAATTCAAAAAATATATTTACTGAGGTATCCCTTATTAAATTCCACTTGTTAATTCAAAGGGTTTCATAGAAACATGGTAATATCTGGGAATCCATTTAGTTTCTAAGTGTACATGATTTACAAATTTCAATATATTATAGTTCAAAAGAAATCAACCTATATGGAATTTTTTAGTTTGAAACCAAGGACCTCTGATGCCCATGATTTTCGGTGGGGTTTTTTCATATATAATTCCTAATAAAAAAATTAATAGGCATATCATACATCACTTTTCCCCACATCCTATATTTTGAATTTAAAATGACTCAATTATATTTATTTGATTTGGATTAAAATATCTTCACCTGGGAAAAATTAATACACACACCATGAATGATACAAAATTAACAGTGATAAATGAAACCTAATAGGAAGAATAAACTATTAGTACTTTCTAATTCCACAAAAATTGGGGGCACATGTGCAGCCGGAAAAGTCTTAGGGGAAAAAACTAGCCAAAAGAATAATCATAAAGACATGACTCTGATGGAAATATGGATTAGGCATGTCTCATAGCAAGAGAAAGGGTAAATAATGAAATAAGGGAAGGTTCATGACTTATAAGGATTATATCCTTGACTAATGGAATATAAAATAGATTTTAATTTCCTATCAAAGGTGGATCTTAATGAAGTCAACTTGTTTTCCCTTTAAAATCCTCAGGATTTTTAGAATGTAAAAGATATAATTTATATCCCTTATTATGGATTATAAACCACTTAAATATTTCATTGAAATCCTTTTTCATCAAAACATATGTAAAAGGGAAAAATCGGGAAAAACTATAAAATTCTTGAAATTTGAAAAACTGTTAGAAATGTCTCACAACTCCTAACTCACCGCTCCTAAATTATAGTTCCTCATTAGCCATTCAGTGAGACACAATTTGTCGATTCACCACTCACGAGCCATTATTTGATGACTCACCACTTGATGATCTACCATTCAGTAAGTAACTATTCGGCGAGTCGTCGTTCGGTGAGATACCATAAAACGAGTGACCATTTGGTGAGCTGTCATTTGGCAATTCACCGCAAGAAGAGTGACCATTTGGTGAGCCACCATTCATAGAGTTATCATTCAGATAGGCGCTACTCACCAGTTATTGTTAGATGAGACATCATTCGGAAAGTCACCATTTGTTGAGACACTATTCGATTAGCTACCATTCAGTGAGTCACTATTCAGTGAGTCATCGCTGGTGGAGTGACTATTCGACGAGTAACTACTGGGTGAGTGACCATTTGGAAATTCACCACCAGTGACTCATTTCCATCGACTCACCATTGGGAGTCACAACCTGGAGTCTCTGGCATTAGTCAATGGTGGAGAACATGAAAAACTAGGAAATATTGAAAAGAGTTGAAATAAGTCACCTTGACCTCCCAGAACACTTCAAACACTATATTTTCAAAATGTAATTGATTGGAGAGTTCTAGGCCACCAAAGATCCGAAATATATCATATTACATATTTTATTTAAAAGAATATCTGGAATTAATGTTTTTAGTAAATAATTATTCATGTACTTATAGATAGTAATTTAGCAAAAAGGGGTATAAATTTAACTTTGATGTATTTATGATTAATTATATCATTGTAAGAATTTTTATTCTTCAATTTATGTGTCAAAATATTTTTTTATTTTAATTTATTTTAGTAGTTCATAATTCTTATTTGGGAAATGTGATGGTTAAATCCCTTAACGATAGAATCATCATTTTTAGTCATTTAAGGTTGTGTCTTTTTATTATTATTTTATTATCTAAATCCATGATAAAATAATAATGAACATTGATGAATGAATATTGAATAATAAGGGGTCAAATATATAAAAAATTTATAATTACTATAAAGCTAATTTATCTTTGAAAATTTATGGTTTAGGTTATATTTATATTTTGTAATATTAAACGTGAACTAATCATTGTTTTTTAGTTTTAGTTTTATTTATATTTATATATAGTGTTCAAATGTTCTTTAACATTTTTCAATAGAGATTTAAAAATTTATTTGTTGTTGTTTTAAAATTATTTAAGTGGATTTGATGTAATTATTGAAGTAAAATTTAAAAAAAATTAATTTAGCTTGTTTTGAAAGAAAGAATTTTTATTCTCATAGTTTTACTTTAACTTCTTAAACGATAATTTATTATTTTTTATATTATGAAGAATTTTTTTTAATTGCTTAAGAATAAATTAGGTATATTTTGTATATTCATTGTTATAAGTAATTAATGATTAATAAATGAATTTAGATTTTTTAATTTATTTGGAAGTGATAGTTGAATTAATATAATATTATCAGAAGGGGTTTGTGTGAAATTTTAATTATACGAATATTTGGAGTTAAAGTTGTTTATAAGTTATTTAATTTTAGAATAAAAACTGGTTTACCAAGGAAAAATATTTTATCTTTTTTATTTTTATTTGAATTATGTAATACCTTAAAATGGTTTAAAATTAATTTTATTAATTTATAAATATATTTAATAAGTTTTTGGTTTTTTTTTTCAAAATAAAATGTTGAATATATATATGAATTTTTAATTATCTTAAATTTTTTTTTATTTTTCAATTATTTTATTATAAATATATATAACTGCTATATTGATATTTTGAATAGATTTTTTATGGAATATTTTTAGGTTATGAAACAATTTATAGATTTTATAATTTTATTTTGAAGTTATTTGATTAGTGTCTCATACACAAAATTGAGAAATAGATATATATTCAGGGAAAATGTTTTTCTGAATAGGTTTTTGAAAAACTATACGGCAAGGACAGGTCATGTGTAAGAGTTTGTTCCCTATCATTTATTTGAATGTATTTAGATGGATGTAGATTCGATAATAGCATATCTGATGAATATAATGCTCGATGACATGAAAAATTTGTTTCATAATAAAGAGAGTAACATCCTGAATGATGATATTGGAGGTAGTAATCTGTTTTATTATGTTAAAGGAATCTTATTAATTTATTGAAGATACCTGGGTCAACCCATATATTTTAAATAAGATATCATATTTATTGGTTATTAATACTAAAAAAGTATACACTTATATATATATATATATTATTTAAAAACTTATAAATTAGATAGGCATGTTTCAAATGATATTATATAATAAATTATTTATTCATATAAAATTATTATGATTACATTATGATACAAAAACGTTTTATTTAAAGTTTAAACATATTTCCATACAAGTTTCTCTAATATGATATTTTAAAAAGTGATATAAATGTAAATTATATAAATTCATTTTCATATTTAAGAGGATATTCCCATATATAATTTTATCAAGGTACGAGATAATAATATAAATTATCATTTGAAATGAAAGATTTTTTATTCAAAATAAAACAAAATACATTTATTTTGTTGTTTTATTTAAAATATTATTTTATAAATTTTATAATTTTAATTTTATATAATTAACATTATTTTATTATTAATAATATTAAAATAATTAAAAAACTGAATTAATTTTAATTTATTTACAAATGATAATTTTTTAGTGAATATTGAAAAATAAAATTTTTGGAAGTATTGTAACTTTTATTAAAAATCATTATTTAGGCATGACATAAAAGCTTATAAAATATTTTTAATGTAAAAACTATATTTAAGGATTAAAATAAATTATCTATGATTAATATTTTCAATTTTATATACATGATAGGTTTTTTGGTACCTAAGTTATATATTATTTTAATCAAAACTGTTTTATCATATTATTTTAATTAGTTATTCATGATGATCCATTATGTTTTGGATTTCTTTCAATGTCACATTAATCCAATATTTTTTTAATACACCTTTTTATGTCATAGATATTAGTACACTACCTTTTTTCGATTAAATTTAACTTTATCGGAAAAATGTATTTTTTAAAGAAATTGGTTCATTGTATTATGAATTCTTAATTTAGAATTATTTTTTATCTTCACTATAAATTTATTCCTGAAAAGTTTTTTTTAAAATTTAGATACATTTGATTAAAAATATTTATTAAATTCCATTTCATTTTTTTTATAAAAATATGTTATCATTGTAATGGTTTATCACCATGATAATGGTTAAAATTAATAGAAAGTTGTTAAACTAAAATATAATTCCCCAAATATCACAAAAACTTGTCTCAAATTATTTGTTTGAGTGTATATTAGACCCAACATGACTTATCCTTGATATTTTAATATATGGTACAACATCAATTTAATTGGATATTTATTATATTTTTATCATCATGTATTTAAAATAGTTCCACTACTATAACTTATAAAAGGATCCATTCACCTCCTTACTTATAATAATGAGTTGTTCTTTCTAGTTTAAAAAGCTCTAAAAAATCTCACTAATCCAGAATCCAATATCAAAGAGGTTTTAGTCTCCCCAAAATACCATCAAAATAAAAAATAATGTGTGTCCTAAATGTGGATATACACGAAAGAGGATGTTAGTGCATGTCGAATCCAGTGAAAGTCGGACATACATAATTCACAGGAAAAATTTTAATTTA
Organism: Viscum album; assembly: GCA_963277665.1. NCBI lineage: Eukaryota > Viridiplantae > Streptophyta > Magnoliopsida > Santalales > Viscaceae > Viscum > Viscum album. The sequence goes on from OY728157.1 coordinate 1,025,119,296, forward strand.
TTAAGACATGATACATATTCTTAATAATGTTTACTTTTAGATGATATTATTTTGATTTATTTTCCCAAAAATGTTTTATCATATATATTTTATGAAATTATTGTAATTTTCAAAGAAAATATAGTTTCTTTTTCTCAATGGAATATATTCAAGAATTAATAAATTTTTTAGGGTTTCTCGTCACAAATTATCCTTCATTGATATAGGATTTTAAATATGAACCAATTTTCTTTGATATTATATATTGAATACCTCTTTGATATTATATGTTATGATTCTATATTTATTCTTGATTTTTAATGTTTTTTCTCAAGTTCTCTCTATCAAAGGGTTTTTATTCAAAGGATTCCTAATCTATAATGGGGATTCATCCCAATTTTCCTTCTTTTAGATATGTTTCATATTATGAACCAATATTTATTTATACATATTTGAGAATTTTTTATTTTATTCATTGTATTTGTAATTTATTTTTTTTATTCTTTCATTCAAGGTATTTTTATTTAAAAATCCATAAGTATATTTATGAAAAATATACTCTTTAATATTTCTCAGGTATTTTACTGAGGTTTTACTCTTATATGTAAATATTAATTACATTATTTTAAGAATTTAATTCTATTTATTTAAATTTTTGTATTAAATCATCTTCAAAAAATTTTTACTTACATTACAAATAATATAAAATGAATTCTCTTTACATATTTTTCATATGTCAATTTAGACACCCTTTATAAAATTAGGAAATAGATTTTTTATATATTTACTAGTTGATTATATTTTCACACTAATTTTCCACTTTTAAATATTTATATTATTTTCCATATTCATATATATTTTTCATGAAAATATAATTTCTATTAATCTAAGAATTTTTTTCATTAATAGTTACCAAAATAAATGGATTTTTTCTTTTTTTTGAACAATATTTCTAATTATTTAAGGAAATTATTTTTTATCCTTATCAATATCATTTAATATTTTTTTTATAATTTACTTGGGATATGTTATAATGAAATAAAATAGATTCTTTCTATAGAAGACCTATGATAACCTTCTTTATGAAATCGATATTTCACCCATTTATTTTCAATGAGTTAATTAAGCTATGATGAAATAATGAATGTTTTTAGATGTTTTATGATTATATTTCAAGTCTTAATAAATATTATTAATTTTATTATTCAGGTATATTGTATATAATGATAGGTTAGTTTGATTTATCCATAAAATGAAATGGGTAATGATTCTAGTGTTAAATAGATATAATATACTCTTATAAAGATGATTGAATTATTAAGAAAAGAGATTCCATGATGATATGATGTTATAATTAAATAGTCTAGTTATTCCATTCATGTGAATATGAGTGATGAATATTTTTTCTCAAGATGAAATTATTTTTATTTTTATTTTTTTCTTTCATAAGAGATCATTCTATGGAAATATTGAAATAATAAGTTGAATCATATTTTCGTTATGTTATAATAGATCATGTTTATTGAATCATGATTTAATACTTCTCTCACTAATTTATTTTCCCAAGAATAATTATATGATTCGTGATTATAAATCAATATTTTATGTGGTAGGATTTCATTTTATTAATTTAATTTACCATCTTTGTGTTCTAATATTCACATGATCGTATTATGATCACTTATGATCTTCAATTTATATCGGTTTTGTTAGGCGTCACTGATAATTTGTTCTCAATAATATTATTTTTTATTTCCCATGGTTATTATGATGATAATTATGCGTGGTTCTTACTATTATTGTGTCGTGTTTGGAAATTTTAGTGGAGTTGTTAAAGGCTTACTATGAAAAAATAAATTCCTGGTATAGTTAGTTATATTTACATGAGATGATAAATATATGATTTCTATTAGTCAAATATTAGTACTAATTTAAAAAAATATATAAAATTAAAATTTAATGTGTATATATGTGGTTCAAAATTTGGTTTTTGATATTGTAAACATGAATGGTTTAATTTTGGTCAATTTTGTATAAAGAAATGCTAGCATGAAAATAATTTGTTTTTTGAAAAATATTTAGGTGTATATGGATATTATTTAATAAAACATATAAAAAATTATATATTATTTGAACTAGAAAAAGTAACTTGTCATTTATAATTGAATTCTTAAACATGAATACCATGAATAAGTGGAAATAAACATCCTTCAATATATTGTTAGTACTACTATAGATAGTAATTCAATGGGTAGTTATGATCCTAGAATTATACTACCATGATTAGATATTAACACATGACTGTGGTTTCACATATAATTCCATTTATGAATGCCAAATTAACTATACGGTGTTTTAAAAATAAAATACATGGCTCGATACGTATATTATTTTCTAGTCATTTTGGTGGATTGAAAATTAGCTTAATCAAGGCCATCAAATTCTTCTCTTCAAGGTGTTGAACAACATTTAACATATCAAAACCTATTAGATGTGTTACTTCACACATAAACCAAGGGTGATGAAATTATGTATATATCCTTAATTTTTAACAAGATGATGTGATATTAAGAGGCAATCAAAGAGGCCCAAAAGTTAACATACCCTTTATTTGGTTTTTATGGATTATTTTTAGTTATATATACTTAGAATTTTTATTAGATAATAATAATGTTTGATAGGGTTGGGTAGAATATGTGTTTAACCAGTTCTAATATATGGATGGTGAAACACAAAGTACATGGATCGTGGTTTTGGTTCCTCACAACTTTCCCCCGTGGTTTTTATAAAGAAACTAATTTTGCTACTTTCCACTCTTATTGATTGAAAAATAAAATGTGATAATAATATTGGTGTTTATAGGAAAACATTGATTGATGAGCTGTATGAATTTTGGGCAGATGGTGCAATGAATTTTTATTTGGAAGAAAATGAATGTTTTTGACTTGTAGTCATTTTTATGGAAAATTAATGACCTTCTAGTATTTTCAATCTATCATGTTATAGTATGAAATGATAATTTTCCAAATATTATTTTAATAAATGTATGAAATTAACTTGAATTTTGCACCATTTAATCTGGTATTACATTGGTGATAGATTCCATCTTTCTTTACTACACAAGTTTGAAAAAGTAAATGTATTATTTGGAAGAAATAGATAAAGTTAAACAACAATAAAAATATTGTTTATGTTATTGGTACAGAAAATAATAATGATGAAAAGATTCACATAATGTATAATTATCGAGAATTATTGTCCCATGAATTTCCATTAATTACTATTGTAATATAATCCACAATCATAATTGAAAGAAGTGATGAATTATTATCAAATTTCTTTGTTGGAAATAATTTTTTTTAAACGTTAAATTTAGATCTGATGAACATTGAAATTAATGCATGTAATAATTTTATATAGAAAATTTTGAGAATAATGGGTAAATACAATGATGGATCCAATATTCAATTTGATTTATAAGAAATAAAATTGATTACCCTGTTATATTTATAGTTTTTTGAGGTTAACATGGCATACAGTCCTTCTTGACAAATACACAATGAGTAATGAAGAGGAATATATAGTAATTTTAAAGTAATTAAAGTTTACTGATGATTATGTCACTAATATATTTAAGTGTCTCTATGTAGAGAGAATTAAATTACAAGGTCTAAAGAGTAAAAATAATAATGTTTTACTTAAACAATTAATCCCAACCACAATTTGTGATTTCTTTCCAATGCACTTTTTCCAATAAAAAATTTATGTTTATAATTTTTTTTATAAATCTATTCTCTTGTAATAATCTTACAATTTATTTTAAGATGATACATGATAAGAGTTTACAAACACTTTTCCACCTAATGAAGATATTTTGTATTCATTTTTTATGTTTTTTCCACTTAACTGTATATTTAACTAGTGAATTAATTATTTTATGTAAAATGTATTTTATATGGATGTATCTAATTTTGTGATATTTTAATACATTTAAATGACATGTGTACTATAAGGATCATCCAAAATCATTGATTTACTAGGGTTATTTTATTGATTAATTCCATATTTGATGAGATTCATATATTGATTATGTTTAAAAAATAGATAAAATTTCCTGGATTGAAAAAACTCCAATTAAAAAAGGAAAAAAAATTGATATAGAAAAAAATGAGTGGGTTCAGTCTTCTTGATAGGTGTATTTAAACACATAATTTTTTTCCCATCGAAATAGTATGTCATGTAGTTTGTCTATTTTTCCCTTTTTATATTTAACTTGTTCCTCATATTTATTGTGTTTCAATTTCTGGTTCATATAGATCAATTGAAATGGTAAAATCCTCATTCACCAAATCTTTAATTCCGAAAAGATCATTTCAATACATTTCATGAGTGGTTAAAGATTCAAATATTTATGTATAACTAAATTTATGGTTTTATAGTATATATTAATTGAATTTATTTTAACCCTATATACATTGACATATATGCAATTTTTATATTTATAAGATGTGTGAATTTAGTTATCATACAGTGAAAGAAGAACACAAATAGTTATATGATGGTACATTTTTTATGGTTCATCATAAAATGTATCATGATGAAAATATATATTGATTATGTACTAGTGATTTTGATATGAATTTTGAAGTAAAAAATAATGGTATTGGTTTTACATCCAATGATGTAGGTTATTAATTAATATTTATGGAGGACATTATTGAATTTATTTAGCATCATAGATTAAAATAAATATTTATTAGGTGTGATTTGGACAGTCGAGTTTTTTTTATCAAAATTAAGGGATTTTTAATTTATGTTTGTAAAATTTAACAATATTTTGTAAAAATATGGTTGATCATGTAATGATCCTCTTATACTGGAATCCCTTGCAAAGAAATTTTACTTTGTCACTACTAATTCTAAATATAATCTTAAAGTGAAAATGTGTATTAAGTATGTTTTTTCTAATGAATGACTGTAAAAAATATTAATGTATTTCCTAAGAAAACACATTATCAAAAAACTAGAGTTGTGTTAGAACAAGATAAAAAATGGGTTTATGAAGAGATATGAAATATTTTCATTATTAGTGAAGGATTTTTTATAGTTTTTTCCCTATTACATATATTAATTGTAAACATTATCAAAAATATTTATGAATAATTTTTATAAAAATTTCTTGTTTTAACTCTATTTTATTTTTATAAAAGTTGATATGTCATAGGATTCTCAAGGTTCTTCATCTTTAATTTTTTAGTATGCGTGTTTTCATTTTTTATTTCAATTTACTATAATTTAATTTATTTATATTCTCATATCAATTTAAGTTTTTTTTGTTAAAAACAAGTTGTTTTTTTACATATTGTGAATTTATATTTTATGGGAAATGATATATCTTCTAGAAGATGAGTAGGTCCTTGTAATGGGGATAAATATTGGGAATCTAGTACCATGTTGGATGTGTTTTTAATGACATATTTCATCCAATTGGATAGGGTGAGATTACACCAATTCATAATTAGGGACAAAAAATATGATACCCCATAGCTGTAACACCCCCGAATGATAAAGGGTTAAATGAATAAATGATATGACTCATGTCAACAAGGTGAACATCCTTTATTCGGAGACTGCCTGATTATAACATCATAGTTAAGAATTCTTGGACTAGAGTACAGATCAGGATGAGTGACCTTCTAGGATGTCTCCCAGGGTGTGCGTGAGTGAGGAAAAAGCACACTACAAATGAAAAGTGTTGGCCTGCGGGGACTGTCATTAGTTAGATAATTTGATCGGGCATGTGGGTGGACCCTTGGGAAGGGACCACGTTTCTGTGGGGAAACTGGAGGTACCTGACATGATAGGACCCAACAACCATGTTAAGGTGGGGTGGTTGTGCTGTCCCTGGGACATAGTTGTTACATTTGGTATCAGAGGAGGTATCCAGCCTTAAGTGCAGGGCACTGCCTGGGTTGAGATGTAGGGACCACAACGAGGAAATTGTGCTCTAAAGGGGGGTGGTGATTGTAACACCCCTAAATCATAAAGGGTTAAATAACTAAATTATATGACTCATTTCAACAAGGTTCACCTTCTATTTCGGGAGCCTGTCTGATTAGAACACCACCGTTAAGCGTGCTTGGCCTAGAGTAGTGATCAGGATGGGTGACACTCTGGGAAGTATCCTAGGGTGTGTGTGAGTGAGGAAAAAGAACACTAGAAAGGACAAGTGTTGGCCTGTGGGAAGTGCCATTAGCCAGATGATCCATTCAGGAATGTGGGTGGACCCTTTGGTGAGGACCACATGTCTGTGGGGCAACTAGTGGTACCTGGCGTGTGAGGTTCCGGCGACCATGTAGGTCCCACAAAAAGGACATTGTGCTCTATAGGAGGGGTGATTATAACACCCCTGAATGCTAAATGGTTAAATGACTAAATTATATCACTCATGTCAACAAGGTGCACCTTTTTTTTGGGAGGCTGTCTAATTAGAAATCCATAGTTATGTGTGCTTGGCCTAGAGTAGTGATCATGATGAGTGACTATCGGGAAAGTCTCCCAGGTTTTGTGTGAGTGAGGATAAATCACACTGGAAAGGACAAGTGTTGTCCTATGGGAACTTCCATTATTCAGACGATCCGTTCAAAAATGTGGGTGGACCCTTGGGTGGGGACGACGTGTCTGCAGGGCAACTGGTGGTACCTGGTGGGCCAGGTTCTGGTGACCGTGTATGTCCCACAAAAAATACGTTGTGCCCTAAAGGGGGGGCGGTGATTATAACAACCTGAATGATAAAGGGTTAAATGACTAAATGATATGACTCAAGTCAACAAGGTGCACCATCTTTTTTGGGAGCCTGTCTGATTAGAATTCTAAAGTTAAGCATGCTTGGCCTAGAGTAGTGATCAGGATGGGTGAACATCATGGAAGTCTCCCAGGGTGTGTGTGAGTGAGGACAAAGCACACTTGAAAGTACAAGTGTTGGCCTGTGGGGAATATCATTAGTCAGATGACCCGTTCGGGAATGTGGGTGGACCCATGCATGGGGACCACGTGTCTGTGGGGCAACTGGTGGTACTTGGCGGGCCAGGACTCGATGACCATGTTAAGGTGGGGTGGATGTGCTGTCACTGGGACCCAGTTTTTACTGTTGAGATTCCCACGGATGACTTAAAAGTGGATTTGATTCCCCTAGGATATGATTAAATGATTATAGTGGGACATTTAGGTAAACTTACTACTTAATTTTCATGACAAATTTTTTATTATTTTCATAGCCACTATTGTTTTTCAAAATAGGACAATTTTAAAATATTTTAAGATGCGTTTGACTTATGTGAATTTATAAATGTTGAACATTATGTAAATTTTTTAAATAAATGGTCAATAGAGATCACTATGTGCCATTTTTGTGTGTGTAATACATCATACAAGTATAGTGAGACATTTAGGTAAACTTTCTGCTTAATTTTCATGATTTTTTTTATTATTATCATAGCCACTTGTAAATTTTTCATAATAGGATAATTTTAAAATATATTTAGATGAATTTGGATAATTTGAATTTATAAATGTTTAACATTATGTAAATGTTTTTACGTAATGGTCAATAAAGATCACTAGGCATCATTTTTCTTTGTGTAATACATCATATAATGTGTTTTTCAGGATTTCTTCAGGCTGAGTTCCATGATTTTGATGTGTTCATATTGATTGTGGTAGAAATGGTAAATTTTATTTCTCTTAACATATAAATCATTTTATAATTTATTGTGTCTATTAACAGAATACATTCAATGTATACCATGTTTGATCATCATCCATGTAATCTTGCACCATAGGGTATTCCTTCAAAACTTAGCACACATCACATGTCAGAACATAAAAATAACATAAGATGATAATTAATTTGTCATTTAAATATTTTAAATGTTGTAATATAACATGAATATGAATATGAAACTGGTTTCCAATTTTATTATTTATATTCTACTGAGGTGATCCCATAAATCAGATATTGGTATTAATGAAGAATCATTAATTATGTGATCATAATGTTTTTGGTGTTATTGAAATAAAATTATTTGGTAAAAAATATAATTTATTGTTATAGAAATTAATAAAATTTCTTAAATAATTAATTATATATATTCAAAAAAATAATTCCATTACCAAAGATGATATATTACTTTAATTTTGAGGCATGACGATAATGGTTTATCATTGACATATAGAACGACTGTTACATTCCATGAAACTATTAGAATAGAGGCAATGTGTCCATGAAGTGGTCAAGGGAGGTGAACATAGGTTAAGGTACATTTATAGTGAAGACTATGAATCACAATATAGATTATCAGTTTCAAAAAAATCTAGGTAGAGTATGAGAATAGATTATAAAAAATTTCAACACGTATAGATGAAGTGATGAAACAATATTCTATTAATGGTGCATAAATATCAGTGACAAAGGTAAGAAATCAAATAAATTATAATCACATAGATTTTTGTTAATACGATTATAATATATAAAATTAATATATATTAGATGATATGGATACGGCTTCTAGGAATCATCATGAGTGTATAGGTGATCCAGATGTGGATACGTCAAATGCATAAGTAATTTTTTATTAATTTATTTAAAATTTCATTCGATATGTATAGTAAATGTTTTTATTATATATATAATGTGGTTATAATAAAAAAATGTGTCTCGGGCTGTAATATTGTAGTAAAAATATAAAAATTGATCCAGAATTTCAATGAAATAATAATAAAACAACCATGGGATGATTTTAAAAATATATAAAATTAATAGAATTAAATTTCAGTTTAGCTTTTATTAGGGAGACCATAAATGATATTTTAGGGTTTTAAATACATAAAATGTGAATGTAATTACCATAAATAATATAAAATAAGAAAACGTTGTCATGTAATAATGTGGAAATTTTATTGGGATAATTTGTGATGTGTATAAGAATATTGAACATTAATGTGATGTGTGGTGTGCTCGAAGTGACTAAATATAATGTTTTAAAAGATATCAATGTAATTTAAAAATTTCCATAGGGTGTCAAAACAAAGTAAATGAAATTAAATTTAACTGAAATAATACTAATTAAAATTCTATGTTTTGTTTCAAAATCCAAAAATTGACATCATGGTTTTCTGAGTTACGATTTTCTCAGGATGACCAAAAATGTATTTTTAGTGTTTTAAATGTTTAAAACACATGTTTAATGGTTAAAACCATATAAAAATACATTGGAATGATATTAAATCATAGTAAAACTATATTTAAATTATTATTAATGTTTATATATAGATGTAAAATCAACATAATATGCAGTGTGTCTAAAATGACTGAATTAATAGTTTATATATATATTTGTCTTTAAAAACATTTATCAACTGGTTAAAACTATAAAAATGGTGTCACATTTCATTGAAATAATATAAATTAAACATTCGATTTATTTTTAAAATATTGTAATTGACTTCAAATCAATCCAATATACAATTTTCTAAGGATGACCAAAAAACATTTTTTGTTATTTGGAACTTCAAAACATGAGTGTTACAATAAAAACCAAAGAAGACCCCTAAAATTTTTAATTTCATAGTATATTTTTTTTTTATAATTTTTTTTTAAATCAGTGGCACATCAATTTGAATTGAATTTTTCTTAAAATTTATGAGTAAGCAACTTAAAAAGTAATCAAAATCATCAAAAACAAGAATCAGAGGGCCAATACCATTAAAATGACATCATATTGTATTAAAAACATGGGGAATAATTCATATAATTAAAATTTTTATTTAGGAACTAACAAAATTCCTATATTATTTTTGATTATCTCATTATGAAAAAATAATTTTTTTATTTTAGAAATCTAAAACAATTGAGTGATTTTTAAAATGATGAAAATGAAATTTAAATGATGTAAAGTAATAAAAAATTATAATTAGATTATTTTTGATACGTAGTGGGAAATAAAACATCAATACGATATAATTTGTTCTCATAATTATTAAATAATTAGTTTTTAACGATATAAATGTCATTAAAAACATGTATCATGGGGTGAAAATGAAAAAATGAACTTGAATTTCCATAAAACAGAAGGAAATAATTTTAAATGGATTTCTGATATTGAAAAACTAGTTCCATTTTAATGTGATTTTATGTTCACTCTGGATGATTGAAGATAGGTTTTTAGTGTTTCAAAACTCTCAAATATGATTCCAATGGACAAAAACATAGAAAATCAACCTTGATTGAAATGAAATAATTTTGAAAATGTGAAAAAAAATTTATGATGTTTAGGAGTGTATGGAAAATTGATTCGACATGATTTTTCCATGAAATTATTAAATCAAAATATTTAGAAGATATCAGTGTGTTAAAACACTTGTTCTAGGTTCTCAAAACCAAGAAAATGACAATAGGTTTTTATGAAAAAACAAGGAAGAAATATCAGATTAATTATTGAAATGTGGGAATTAATGCAACATTAATAAATTTTTTAATTTCCTTAGAAAAATGGAAAACACATATTTTGTGTTATAAAACACTATAAACATTTCTGTAGCTTTAAAACCATTGAGAATGAACTTGAAATGATATTAAATCAAATGAAAATATTTAATAATTATTTTTGTTATGTTGCAGTTTAAAAATCATGAATCTGACATGTGGTGTGCTCAAAATAACCAAATAAATAGTTTAAAAGATATCAAAGTCTTTAAAAACATATTTTAGGTGGTATAGATAGAGAAAGTGACTACATTTTAAGGAAATAATAATAAAAACCAAATATATATATATATATATATTTGTTAATTATAAGAACTAAACCTACAAAAATTTAAGTGGAAAATTTTATAAGATGAATGGAAAATTATTTTATTTATTTAAAAATCAAAAAAATGTGTAATGATGGAATTCATATCAAACAACCTCATATTTCCCTGTGATGGAAATGGGTGAATAAAATGTTCTAAAACATATCATAAACATAGATAAAATTAATCAGGGGTTCAAAACCAAGTTTAGTGACCTCAAATTGTTGTGAAATCATAAGATATAATCCTTAGATTTATTGATGAAATATATGAACCTATAAATTATCAATTTGAGTATTATATTTATTTATATGACTAAAAAAATTTTGTGTCTTAAAACTCTGAAACATATGAGTAATAATCAGATCCATATAAGAATGACTTATAATTACATGAAATAATTAGAAAGATACATTTTAATTATCTTTGACTTGTAGAAGTAAACTAAAAATCAATTAAACATGTTACTTTCTCAGAATGGATACATAAAAAATTAATCGTAAAAAGAAGTTTATAAACAAAGATCATGTGGTCCAAAAAAAATCAAAAAACGTCATTTTTCCATTAAAATATAGTATGTAAAATGCTGATTGATATTTAAAATTATTGGACAAACTCTATAACAAAAAAAATTCCCACTTTATTCAGTATAAGTTAGTGTTTTAAAACTGTTAAACATGATTTCAAATTTCAAAAAATAGATGATAATTGGCACTAAATGATGTCATGTTATAGAGAAATTATATCCGAATTATTTACATCCCTTAAAATTAGGTAAGACATTAATTGAGGAAATATATGCTCAAAAGCAATAAACATAGAACCTTAAAATGATACCAAAGTCTTTAAAAATGTGTTTTAAATTATCAATGTGAATAAAACAACCTATGTTTCCACATAATCATTGAATAGAAATTGTAGGTTGATTTCTAAAATTCATAAACCGACACCACAATAATTCGAGTTTCTTTTTTTAATATTAAAACAATTGTAGCATTTTAAAACACTAAAATATATGAGTTATGGTAAAAACCATGGATAACGACATAAAAATGGTTGGGCATAATAAAAAACAAAGAAAAAAAATTCTAAGGAACTGAAAAAAAAATTAAGGCATTAAATTTATTTGAAGTGGATGAATAAAATTTTTAAGGTATTAAATTTATTTAAAGTGACCACAAAAATATGATATGTATTTTTCATTATGTGATTGAATAAAAAGATTTTAAATGTATTAATTTTTTTAAATATGTTCTATAGGGACTAAAAAAATGGAAAACAACTCTTATTTTAATATAATCCTTGGAAAATACTTTAGATTGCTTTTTATAATGTGGGAACCAAATCCACGTCAATTAGATTTAAAGTTTTCCCCTGAAGACAAAAAATTTTTTTTTGTGTTAAAAATATTACGTATTCATGTAATGATCAAAATAATATAGAATGTCCATGGATTTATTTTAAATGAAATGATGATTTCATAGGATTATTTTTTTTTGTTTTATAGTATATGGATTGTCATTATATTGTCTGGTGTGCCAAAATTGACTAAATAAAAATCTTTATAATATGTAAAAGTATTTAAAAAACAATAATCCTAGAGTCAAAACAAAAAAAAAAGACCATAAATTTTCATGAAATAATTTTAAAAATATTTATAATTTTTTTGGAATATAGTAAAAGAATCCCCATGAATTTTAGTTTTAGTTTTCTTAGGATGCCCATAAATACAATTTTAGTGATTTAAATAAAAAAAACATGTGTGTAATGGTTAAAACTATTGAAAATATCTCTGGAATGACGTGAAATTATAAAGAAACCATCATTTAATTATTTACAATGTGTAGAAATTGAAATCCCATTAGTATGACATGTTGTGTTCTCAAAATATGAATATAAATGGTTTAAAAATTATTAATTTTTTTAAAACACATGTCATGTTTTTAATACTAGAAAAATGATCCATGAATACAATGAAGTCATAGTATAATAATAGTACAATAATTTTTGGAATTTTGGAATTTTTGTAATGACAAACAGAGGTGTCATTTTCATGGCATGGCTAAAAAATGTGTATTTTTTATAACTCTAAATTAAAAAGTAATGGTCAAAATAATAACTAACACAGTTTAATTAAAAATAAAACATAATAAAATATAAATTAAATTATTTGGTATTTTTATGTGTAGAAAGAGTGTCAATCTAACATGTGATGTTCTTTGAATGATTGAATTAGCAGTTTTCCAAGATATCAAACTTTTAATAATTTTCATCATGTAGTTGAATCCAAAAAACCTCCATTTTTTTCAAATCATAAGACAAAAAAAATAGATTGATATATCAAATATATGAACATAATTCAATCCAATTGTAGATTTAGTATTCTCAGGTTCAACAAAAAAATATTTTTAGTGCTTGAAAACACTAAATTCTTTATATAATTTTTATAACCATAGAAATGAGATTTGGAATGATGTAAAATAAAATAAAAACCATATTTTAGTTATTTGTGGTATGTATGATTCAACTTCACAAAAATACAATTTGTGGTGTACTCCGAATTACAAAATAATTAGTTTTTAATGATATGGATGCTATTTAGAATGTATATATGGTGGTGAAAACCATGAATAATATCCTAAAATATTATCAAATCCTAGGATAGTTTTATACAAATTATTTTTATGTGTTTTAATGAACATTCCCTATTTGACAAGACCAATAAAATCATCTATTACTCCATAAGGCCTGAAGCGTGTTAATAATTTCCATTGGCTAGCCACAAGATCCCTGGAATCCCAAATAACCATTTAGAAATTCTATCTACATTATAAAATAAGCACTAATCAATCCTTTATTAGAATACCAGACCAAATAAAAAGTATAATAAATAGATATAATCTTATAAAAATATATAATTAGGTAAAATAAATCAATGAATAATATAATTTATTATAAAAATTACAACATCGTAATTTATTATTGGGACATATTTATGGTATCTATAATCAAAATAACAAAATTTGTATAAAGTACAAAAATATATTTATAAAATCCTAATGGTTTAATATACAGAATGATAGCCACAAAAACTATCTTAATGAGGCCATGTAACCATTATTATAAAACAACAATGGGTGGAAGCAATAAAAAACCACTACTGAAATGTATGGTTCCCTTACTATTTCCAATGTCCTACAAAATATGGTGTTCATACCCCAAAAGGTATATATCATGTGTATAGAAATGATACATGTTGGATACCAATAGATATCATTATAATTCCATTCTCTATGAAAACCAATCACTCTAGTCTGAAAGGAAAATTTATAACACTTTTATAATGAAATAGAAGTTCACATTAAATAATTAATATAATAATATTTCTTTAGTTTTCCTAAATCATTCAATGTATCAAAAATAGTAATACACAAGGCTCATGTTTTATAAAGTGAGTACATTTCGAATATGAATGAAAAATTCACTGAAATATTTAATACACCTAAGTATCATCATTTGTAACAAAATTTGATTTCAATATATATGCTTGAACATCAAAATAATATTAGGGAAAAGCATAAAGAATCATAGGCCCTAACCAGTGGAGTTTATAATGACCTAGTCTGATACATTGTTTCCTAGTTTTCTAAGCATATAGAATAATTTGTGATGTTTCCATGGTCTTCTACATGGCCATGAATAATTTCGTGGGAACTCTAAGTCCACATGGTAACATATAATATGCTTCCTGGGACATTCTCCCAATGGCCCACTCTGTCTCTTAGATAACTCATACCATTTAGTCCACAATAAACGCTATGTTACAAGTTTATTTCTACCATCACATACACCCATGTTCTCCCATGTTCCACACATTCTAATCATATAAACACTTAATAAGACCAAAATTTTCAAACCATACATTCCCATATAATAATAAACATTTCATAAGGTAAAACTATATTTTTAACACCTTTATATATAAATTTAGAACTAAAAATCCTCTTTTGATTATTTAATAAAAATATATTATATTAATTTAAATCAATGATTTGAAAAATCCACATTAAAAAAATTCCATTCCCACACCATAAATAAAATAAAACATGTATAGGTCATCATTTATAACACCATTTAAACCAAATTTGTTTATAAAACAAGGGAATTCATGAATCAATGTTTAGATAAGGAAATGTGACCTTAAATATAGAAACATACCTCAAAATCAAGCTAGAAATCACCACCTTTGATGAAAACTATGAGATCCATGTTGGATAGGTCCTCACACACCTAATCCACAATGAATCAACCAAAAATACTCATCAATAACCCTATAATTTGAAAAAAATGCATGCTATAATCTCCCAAATCAACATAAATGGATGTTCAAGGAAGATGAAGAGGGAGAGTAAAGAACGAATGGAAAATCCATAATTACCTCAAGAAAAACCAAAAATAACCCAAGGGGAATACTATAATATCCAAAGTGCTGAAGCTCTTGGCCATGGGGAAGATTATATAGATGAATTAGAGAGAAAAATGGGTGATTTTGATTAAATACTAGCATGTTAACAAATTATCCTTCCCTAAAATTTAATTACCATGAAAATAAATAGGGTTCTAATGCACGATTAAGAAAACTATGCAACATCCATGGGGAACCACTATCTACCAAAAAATAATGCTTTCTCAATGAATCTATAGTTTTTTAAACATGCAGAAGCCTTTCTGGATCCCTATGTCCCTAAAACTCCCATTTCCCATGTTTACCAGCATGTTTACCAGTGAAAATAAAACAACTATGTGACAAGGCATCTTCTCACAAAGAAATGTTTTCTAACCTACAACACTTAGAAAATAAAAGAATAAATAAATAAATATATCACAAAATGTGATGCACTAATAACTCCATGGGTTTCTAAATCTCCATACCAAGAAACCTTTGACCCTTATAAAATTTTCAAGGATCTTTATAAGAAAACATGTTATTCCACTAATCCCACACCAAAACACCCCCTCTAATTTCACTTATATATCACTACCACTTGTCCATAATACAATAACTACTGAGATATATCTACAATAAAGAACTCTACTCTGATAATACAAGATTGAAATAGGATACACCAAAATACAGATATCATGTCCCGTCTATAAATTGTCCAACTTTATCACATGATATGAGTATCTATGGTACCTAGATAACAACAAAAAATTGACAATATTGTGAATATAGTTCAACCACCGTGGAATTTCATAATTTTTTCTACCAACACAAGATTCTACCTAACATATATAAATTTATGATAAATGATGTAATCTTCAATTTCGTTCCCATGATATGTTTTCCCATATGAACAGATACTCAAAGGGATATCTGATAACTAATATCAAATAATAATATGCGAGGAATAAAATCAACATACAAATTCTAGAAAGATTGAGTGGTCTCTAAAAACATCGTATCAACATCACTTTCTTTATCTTATCTAAGCTTAGTCTCGATCCAAATAAGAAATGATCAACCAACTCAGCAATATTATGCTTTAAAAGGATCCATCATGGTAGATTCATGGAAATTGCTATTTTTGGGAAATTAAAACAAAGAATGATAGCTCTCTCTCTCTCAAACCCCTCAAGTCACACACACAAGAAAAACCATATCCCTATAAATCTATATAGGCACATAATATTACTATCCATCTATGGGTGATGATTAATTCTCAACTTCAACTAGGTTATGATAGTGTCCTAGAAATTATTCCAAAAACATAAGGAAAATAGGTTTCCTAATCGAATATTATCCCTAAAAGAAAAACATGAAGCCTTTTAACTCATCAAATATAGTGGTTATTAAGTAACTCTACCTTAATAGACTCCATAATGGGATGTAAATGGGACTACTTGGTAAACTAATATATAATCACACACATGAAATATTTTCGACTATGAGTAGAAGGTAGAATGATCGAAAATTCTATAGAGATCTTGTCATAATTTCATACCATAATGGAAGAAGGATCAAGAAACCCGGTTAGCTTATGAGTAATAGGATTAACAACCTATTGGATAAATCATTAGGATAAAAATACCTAATTGATCATCTCATCCATAGCCACCAGTAATAACTCTTCATAGTATAAGACCTCATTGAATACCCTAGGCGAATGACCCAATGACGAAACTTCCACACTTTTATTATCTACTACCTCAAGGTCAACGTAACCACCATCAAAATCCCAAGGAAGATGGTTCCATTATGAGATTTTGAGCAATCACCATATTTATCCTCATCAAATAAAACTCAGATATTTTGTTGAAAATTAGGTTCAACTGTATGCTTACACCAAACCCAATCAACAAGAGAGGGAGTGACCAGAAAACTGTTCAAGAACACCAACTAGATATACCCATACATCTCCAATAATAGAATAGTAAACAAAACCATCACACTTCAATCATACACTAATTCTATAATTTTATATATAAATAACTTCATACTTAAGGAATCAATGACCATATTACCCTTACTGGGTATACTCTATATTATAATAGAAGGTATAAAGATACTCCCCAAATATTTTATGGTGGAGGTTCATGTCCCTCTTGATGAATATGTACATTAGGATCTTATAATCAAAATAGAGTGTAAATAGCTCATAAATATCTAATGAAATGAAATATTTAATTCATGAATCAGAACTACAATCTTTAGTTCAAGGGTGGGTAAATTCTATGCATGTTTAAATATCTGACATGATCCATAGGGAACCACATGATTGTCTTACATAAAAAAACCCCCAAATCCACACACATTTATTCATAATACACAACATATACTTATCTAGGGTTTATAATAATGAAACATCTAAATAATGTTAAAAATAGAAAACTATTTAATAGAATGCTAACACATCTCAATACACTCAAACATTTTCTCTTTTCATGTTAATACTTCCAAGGGAGTAGTAATCATAGAGAAATCATAAAACAAAACAATACCTATGATATTTGGAAAACCTAGAAATATCTAGATCTCACAATTTTTCTTGGGATACTCCCGAAAAAAGACCACTTGGATCTTCATAGGTTCCACTAAAATACATCACTTAAAGATCACATGAATAGGAATGTTTCTTCTCAGATATAGGAATAACATTTAAAAAGATTAGAATATAGATGATTATACATCAAGGTTCTCAAAATAACTATCATATGATTTATATAGTACTCTGATATCTTAGAATACATCAAGATATCATAGAAAAACATGACCATGAAAGATTCTAAAAAGAAAATAATGATTTGATTCATCAATTACATCAATATCATAGGATTATTAGTAATTAAAAAATGTATAACCAGATACTAAAAATTAACATTTTTACGCCTAAGGGAGGTATTAGGAAAAAACTCCTCCTAATACCTCAATTGGTGATACCCTTCCCATAGATTAATTTTAGAAAACCATCTGGTTCCCCTGAGTTAATCAAAATGATAATTGATTTAAGGTAATGAGTTTTTGTTCTTAATGGTCACCTGATTCACCATATGATAGTATATGAAAAGTTAAAGACCACTATCTACCATATTTTCAAAATAATTGGTGAAACACGAATATTAATAACTCATTTTATTCATTCTCTTCCAATAAATCCTTTAACTATTATAACACAATATGATACATCTAGAATTATGGAAAGGATATAGGTATCACCTTGGGGATAATATTTTTATCGAACTCAATCTATCATTTGTGTGGAAACCTAAGAAATGAATTTGAAAAAAACATTATGTACTAGTCCATAACCATTGGAAGTCAACCATTAAAACCCTACCCCTAAATAAAAAAATAAATACAAAGAAAGTTGGAAAGAAATCCCCACCATATGTGTTGTAAAAGGCCCTTACTTTTTTAACCTTAGATCCTACTCACCCTCGAAGATGTGAGTGTTCTTACTAGATGATATAAACTAGTACCTATAGTGATAAAAATAAATCTGAGATTTGAGGCTACTCGTATAATCCATAATGATGATGATATAAAATTGTATAGAACCAGTTGGAGGATTTTCAACAAAAATTCCACTTTAGGGATTAAAACACATCATTCCATGAACTTAAATATTTAATCATTAAATATTTATAATTAAGTAATTAGATCAATTATAAATGGAATCCACATCGATCTCAGACCAAAACAATCATGAAAATATAATAAAATAATGCAGTGGGAAAATTATTTTTAACAAGGATTAAGCCACAAAATATGTGAAAAAACTATAAATGTCATTGTGGCTAGCCTAGAAATATCTTAAGTTCCATATCTACTATAGAAAAGTTCGCTACCTCATATATTCCATATTCCATATTAGCTAGATGAGAATCTCTTATAGACTGGTAATGTGATTCCCCACCCACAGACACTGCTTAACTCACATAAAAACCCATTGAAAAGGTAGAACCAACTACACTCCCATAAATATAAGTTCTGTTGAGGAACTAAAGATGATCAGGATAGCCAAACTAGTGGTACATCCTTGAAGCCTTTGGGAAATAAGGTTTGGTGTTTCAAGATATTTAAAAACATTAAAAATTCAGTAGATCAAACCAGGAATAAAATAATAGGGCTAAAATTAATGAATCATGAGCACCCTTTCCACCACCCGGATGAGGTTTATCCCTCTTCTTGTTTATTATTGAGAATGAGTTCTTGTTATTGGTATCTTTCTATGTAACCCTTTTGAGACCTATATTCCCAATTATGTCTTCCTTTTCCACAATGGATTTATCTAAAAATTCTGAAAAATTCTAAAGGAAAACCTTAATAATCATTATTTTGATATCTATATTGAGGAACATTTTAAGGAATTAGGAAATAAAGTAGTTATTTGTGAGGATCTCTCGAGAAATCAAAACTAGAAGGATAGACTAAGTACTATATTTCATCACTTAATAAAATCATTTTTCAATCATCACAAACACATAGGAATTCAACTCCTTCAATGTAAAAATGATAATATTTTTGATTAAAATCCATCTATAAGGGATTCAAGGTGATATCCCCAGGACTATTTTCTTTCACCATAGATTCCAATAAAATTCTAAATAAATTTTTGAACATATTAGATGGTAATAACACTATCAAGGTCTAATGGATCATCAAAAAATAATGATATGGTAGATCATTTTGATCCATTCCATAGGATTATGGGTACAATTATCACCACTAAAGACTATTAGATTCTAATTAGTGTGATCCGAAGCATGGTCCATTATTTATGATTTCCCTCTTTTACACTCATATAATAATGACTAAATCATTTGGATAACTAATTACTCTAAAGAAAGATCAATTGGAGGGTTTCCAATGGAACAAGATTTGTAGGTCCCATGCATCATCTAAAACATGCACTTTTGGAAGAAATTTTCTACAAAAAAGGATTCAAACTCCTTCAATATACAATTTTGTCCCAAAAAAATCAACTAAAACATAATAAACCATTATAATCAGTTTCCAACACAAAACATTAACATGACCAACACTATCATTTGAAAAAGGTGTTGAAAACATTAAAAATTTATAAAATATATTATGTACAAGGATTTTCCACATGGTATTGAAAATCATCTACCAACCATTGAAAACAGTACTATAATTTTAAAAATGTGGTCACATAGGCTCTGTATGGTTATAGGGGAATGTGCACCAAATAGTTCACCACTATATTCCATCCCCATTTTACCCCAAAATCATAATATATCAAAACTGATCATGGTTCCTTTCCAAAAAAAATCAATTCATGAAAAACATCAAATCGCATGAAAAAGAAAATAAGAGGTTAAAATTGAAAACATTACTATCAATCCCCAATGGAATATCTTGGATTGGAACAAAGGAGAGCTAGTTATGAACTCCTCAAGACCAACCAGTCAATTCCTAATGGTCCTATAATAGGTCTACCATATATCTCCAAATAACTAAAGGGATTAGATACTATTCTGTAACAATCCATCTCAGATCAATCTAAACCATCACTTGCTCCATTCCTCCATAGGGCTT
Source organism: Viscum album (assembly GCA_963277665.1). Classification (NCBI taxonomy): domain Eukaryota; kingdom Viridiplantae; phylum Streptophyta; class Magnoliopsida; order Santalales; family Viscaceae; genus Viscum; species Viscum album. Next base: position 1,025,140,189 of record OY728157.1, read on the forward strand.
ACTGCATATTCTCAGTCACCATGGGCTTGCAAGAATCATCATAACAGCACAAATATCTAATTGGGAGTGGATTCTGCTTTAGAGAACTAGTATGACCCATATATAAATTGGATGGACACACAAACCACAAGGTAGAATAAAAATATATAAATATATATAAATTTATAATTAGAGTAATCATGGAAATAACCAATAAATGACATCACAACCAACACAACATCTCAATTTACTAAGAATACATAATTATATTATATACATATTAAAAATATCAGAACAAGGATAAAGAATAAATGGATAATACATAAGATCCCAATGGTATAAAATCAAAAAACATCTCCATCTAAGATATATGTATGAGACCATGAATCTAGAATATCAAGACAACCACAAACATTAGTAATCAATATGGGACATTGAACTTTATGGTTCCATTACTCTTTTCTAGATCCTAAAAGACAAGGTCTATATCTACCCAATGGAATATGATTGTTGTGTGTAACAATACATAGTTATATATAACTATGATTCTATATATGACCATTATCCATAAAAACTAGTCACTCTAATTCAAAAACCATATTTGAAACACTTTAAATTTGAAAACTATTTCACTTGAAAGCATTACTTTTAAAGCATTCCATTATTTTTCCCATGAAATTGAATATTTAAAAATATAATAATAAACATTGAATATGTAAGTCTACCATTTTACCCAAAATAATCACAGGTCTCTGATACCATTTTGTAATGAACCATCCTAGGTTAACCTGAACCATCGCCTTATCTATTCCACCACATAGACTAATTCTCATTCTTGATCACCGTGGGTTGGAAATAAGCACTAGGGAATTAAAAATAATCATATGGGAATGGTTTAACCCATTAAAAAATAATTAGGCCCTCCTATGAATTGGATGGGACATGAAAAAAATTTATAATAAACAGATAAAAATATGAAATAAAAAAACATAACAATGACTAATAATATTTATCATAAAATTCACCACATGAAAAATTATAAAAAGGACATATACATATTATTACCATAGTTTAAATTTTAAAATAAGGATAAAGATCCAAATTCAAATACATAACAACCCAATGCTACACAGTTAAAAAACATCTCCACGTGAGCTAAATATATGAGGCCATGGAATTACAATCCCTAAACAACCACAAATATCATTAATCAAGAAGGTCCATTGAACTAAATAGTGCTCATAACCTTTCATGGTTTAATAAAATTAAGGTATTCATAAACCTAAAGGCATATAATGTGTGTTTGGAAGAAATACTAGCAGGATACCACCATTAATCTATATATGAAATTTCTCCATGAAAATAAATTATTCTAGTATGAAAATCTTATTTAAAACACCTCCCCTTTGAAAATAAGTTCACTAGAAATCATTTATTTTGAAAGATTCTATTATTTCCCAAGAATATTATAGATTTTAAAAATAATAATAAATAATAATTCTATAGAAATATGTGAATCCATAAAAATTTAATATTCTCAGCACACCAAACAAATGTCATCATAATACACAACATAGTATAAAAAAATGGGTTTTCAACATAAACTCATGAGAATACAGATCATACATGGAAAGGAAATAAGAATCATGGGATCACACTAATGGAGTATATGTATCCTTATTCTATGACTCTATCATCATTCCATGTATGCATACATAAAAAAACAAGGAATCTCTCTTCATATTATCTGATTCTAAAAACACTTCCATGAGATTTCTCAGTCCACATGGAAACAATTTAAATGACCCCTTGGTATTACTCCCAATGGACCTATTTGTCCCATGGATAATACACCATATCTAATCCATATAATATGATAATATTTCATTTTCATTGGTCACTTCACACACACTTAAGGTCTCTCATGTGCAACATGGTCTAATCAAATAAACAATAATAAATCTATTTTTATAATAAAACATTCCCACAATAATAAAGAATATCTCTCAAAATAAAACCCTTTAGAAACCATTTAATAATAACTTTAATATCATATATCCTCCTCAAGGAATTGTATCAGTCACATCATATTCATTTAAATGAAATTATTTTAAAAAAACTACTTCAGAATACCAAATATCCAACACACACCATGAATAAAATAAAACATGGAAGGATTATCATTTATAACACTATTCAATGGAAATTTGATAAAAACCCCAAGTTAATCAATAATCATTGATTATCCATATAAAAATGACCTTAAATAGAAAAAACTACCTCAAAATGATTCAAAAATAATTTCCATTGATAAAAATAATAAGAATAAATGTAAAAAGGCCCGCAAACCCTTAAAAACAAAGAATCAATGCAAAACACCCATAAAACCACTATATTTGACCAAAATATAAGAAATGGATATTAAAATACATTGAAATGAATGAACAAGGTCGATCATGGTGGAAGAAAGATTAATTCATGAGATAACCATGTTTACATGCATCTAAATAAATAATAATTAGACTAGAATAAAAAATGAAATTTTTTTAAGATCTATGCCTTGTGGAATGGGTTGTTTTTGAAAGGGATAAGAAAAAAGACTGATTTGGGTTAAATTCAAACAAGTGGAAAATGGTTCTTTCTTAATAATAAAATGAGTTTGACATCCCATATGGTTGTACAGTATGATTAGGAAAATTATGTTCCCACCATCAAAGATACATAATATTCTAAAAATAAAACATAAATATTACTGGAAACACACACACAATTTGAGAAAACATGCTCAGGACATGGGAAACAAATATATTCCCAAAACAAAACATTTTCATGGTTATAGTCTAGGGTAGTAATGTCTATGGAAAAAGCTTCCAATAAGATATATTTACCCATAAAATTATTTTCTTACATCTAACACTAAAAAATTACTAGACTAAATTTATAAACAAACAAGTAAATAACAAAATAATATTCACTAGTGACCCAATGGGTGTAACACATGTTGAATACGTCTTTAAATTAATCTGACATGTGGTTTTCCTAGAATGAATAAATAATCAATTTCGAAAGATATAATTGTCATTAAAAACATACATTATGAGTAGAAAAGAAAAAATATTACATTTTATTTCATTGAAACCATAGAAAAAATAGTTATACTTAGTTTTGAAATTTAGGAAATAAATCCACATAAATAGTAGCATCGGTGTGACCAGGATTAGAAAAGTTTTATTTTAATATTTTAAAATACTTCAACAAGTGTATAATGGTCAAGACTATAGAAGAAAAAACTATAATTTTTTGTGATATGAGGTGAAATTTTTTTAATTATTTTTTACATGACTAATAAAACATTAAATTAATCTGATTTGTTGTGTTCTTATAATGACTACATAATATGTTTTAGATGTTATTAAAGACTTTAAAATGTGCATCAGAGAGATAAAACCCATAAAACTAGATCATATTTCTCTGAAATCATAGAGAAGAAAAATCAAAAAACCATTTTGAAATTGATATAAGTGAAACAATCTTAATCTAAGTTTTGGTTTTCTAAAGATGACCAAATATGCATTTTTAGTGTTTTTAAACACTAAAATGTGTGTTTAATAGAAAAAATCCTATAGAATAACCTCAAAATTGTTTTAAGTAATAAAAATATTTTGTTTTAATTATTTTTTATTTGTAGGATTCGAAAAATTGCCAATATTACTTATACTATGTTCAAACTAACTGAATAATTAGTTTTATTGATATCAGATTCTTTTAAAATGGGAGTCTGGTGGTGAAAACAAGGAAAATAAACTCAGGTAACAAGAAAATGAATATCTAAAAACATTATATAATTTTTTAAAATATAGGAATTTACACTACAAAAATTGAAGTTGAGTTTTTCTTGAGATGACTAAAAACATAGTTTTAGTGTTTTTAAACATACAAACACTCATATAATTGTCTAAAAAGAACCATAGACTGACATGAAATCGTAGAAAAAATGAATTTTATTAATTTTTTATGTGTAAAAAAATAGCAAGGGAACCCAACTTTTAATTTTTTTGTAATGACTAAATAAAATATTTAAATAGATATGAAAGTCTTAAAATATAGTGTTGGAGGATATAAACATGTACACAACCTCATATTTCCTTGAAATCATAGAAAAATTGTTTCACACACAATTTATTTTTGTGGATTTCTTTACATTGCTTTGGGGTAACCTATTTTTCTGGTGGTTCTTTTAGAAATCATTAATTTTATGATCTTTTTATTTGATGGCACATTAAGCAATCATACCTAAGGGGAGACTATGAATTGTGTCTAAAACATGATTTTTTGGGTTAAATTTGTTCATTTTGAGGTTGGTATACAATTATAGAGAATTATTAGTGATTAATCATGTGAATTACTGTGTAAATCATTTTTTATATGTGTTTAAGGTGTTGTTGAAGGGGGTTGTGCATGATAAGGAAAAATAATGAATGATCTCTTAAAATAGTGATGTAGTTTTTTGAAAAAATCTTTTAAAAGATTGACTCAATGTTCTGTAATCAATGTTTAAAAACCATGGGAGTGGGTGGTATTTTTCTAGTGTAATCAATATTATTGGCACAGAGTTTGGAATTTATTTTTGCTAACTATATGATTTTCATAGTTTTGATAAAAGTTAAAATTTTTAGTTTTTAGAAACATGTGAATCATAATTTCTTTTCTTTACTCACATTTTCATTTGGTTGAGCCTATGATACAAATGGGGAGATATTTCCTTTCATCTCTTCATGATTTGAGCCTCCTATTCTTGATTTCATGCGAATCTCTCAAGGTATTCTTCTTATTTAATCTTCCTCTCTTCCATCTTTCCCCTTCACTATTTCCTATTTTATTTCATTTCATTGATGAACTATAATAGACATTGATATTGAAATTATATTTGGGGGAATACTAAACCCTGAGGTTTGGTTTTGTAAAAATTTTAGGTGGTGTTTCAATGCTTATGTGTGAAATCATCATCCAAGTAAATCTTTTCAAATGATTTTATTCTTTAATGAGGTATTTGTTTTTTTTAAATGCATCAAATTATACATTTAATGTAATTCACGAGTGTTTTTAATTTCCTTCTTCTAAAATTAATTTTGTTTATGATAATATAATGGGTTTCCAAATTGGTTTTCAACATATTCCGTTCCTATCTTGAAAAGGATTTTCCTATGTCTCTAAATATAATTTATATTTTGAATGATATTTTATTCTGTGTCTTTCTAAAATGAAAACATTTATTTTGTATGAAAAATGGGGACTAAAAATGGGGTTTTAACACCATTTTATTTTAAATATAATATTTTATGTTTTTAAAAAGTAATTTTAAAAAATGGGTGTGTGTTAAGATCATGTAATTTTTTTTATGGTTTAATATCCTTCATTATTATTTGAAAAGTAATTTCATTATAATGGTTTACTTTTTATGGATTTAGAATGTTTTATTAGAAATTGGGTTATCAAAGGATTTTTTGAAATGAGATTTTGGATGATGAAAAATGGATTGGCATTTTATTCATGTTTTGAAAGGTTCTTTTTGAATATTGTAAAGAAATTTTTTTATCAATATGTTACCCTCGTTGAGCCCATTTTTTCTGTATTGGGTATACGTAAATTTTTGGGCCACAATAATGATGTTTTATATTGTTATTCTATTATATGATTATTCTTCAGGAATTAACTAAAACGGTTTATTTCTTGTGATGGTGCATGAGGTGAGATGAGACTTATTTCATTGATTATTTTTGATTCATGTATTGACATCATTATTGATTTATTGATCACTATCAACTATTGATATAATGGGACAGTATGTGACTATTTAGATGGTCTATATATGTGTTACCCAAGTGTGGTGTGTTCTCACTAACCTGTTCCCTATGAGAGTTTTCCATTCTAATGGTATGTAATATACTTGGTGAGTTTAAGTGGTACTTAATGTGATGTTTTCAATTTACATTTGAGGACCCTTAATAACGTGATATGATGAAATTTTGCATATTGCAGTTAATTCTAGATCCTAGAAATTTTTTATGATTCTTAGTTCTTATTAGGGATTATTTAGGGGATTTAATTTCATATATTTCTTGTATTTAATAGTTTTAATTTGATTCCATGACATCATTATTTAGTTATTTTACTTTCTTCAACTCCTTTGTTTTCATGGTATATAAGATGGGAATATTAAATTATGATGGGGGTTATTTTCTAATTGAAAACTATTTCTTAAATGATTTTGAATGTGTGATTAATAATTTGAAATGTTTTTTAATGGTATTTGAGAAATTTTTTTTGGGAAAACAGGGAAGAGAGATGGTTTTTTCTCCTCATACATAGAAATACCAGTTTTCTTGTTTTAAATTTATTTTTAAATAATACAATTTATTTAATGTTTGGGTTTGAAACAAACACTTTTAGATGGGATATTCTGTGTTTTTTATAATAGATTGTTTTTTATATGGAAAATAGGAATGTAATAAATTATGTTATTTATTATGAATTATTCTTTAAAAGGGAAAATATATTTTCATGCCTTATCTTGATAGAAGAATTTATGTATTGTATTATTATGGTAATTGGACGTACTCCTTGGTGTGATCATATTGGGAATAATTCTCTCACCCCTCTATGCAGATTAGGGTATGTGTCTTCTTGAAAATATACTTATTTCAATCAGCTGGCCATGTATAGATTTTTTTGGGTGATTTCTTGGTATGATTCTGGATGTGTGGTGTAAATTATTGAATGACTCTATTGAACCCTGTCTCATCAAGATTTAAGATGGGAATGGGTTTTACATGATGGTTTGGTTAGGGGGAGTCTAAGAGCCTCACTCAATTTCTTACATCAGTTTTTCCAGTTAATCCAACTTTCCAAAAAACTCCCAACGGTTCCCTCATCCATTGCATGTTACTAACCTTCTTTGCAATGGTTGGTGATCATCTTGGTTTTCAGGCCCATCAAATCATGGGGACTTGTTTTAGTCGAGAGTATTTGAGGATGGGATCATTGCACCATTTTGTGGGGAATTGTTTACCACTCTATGAATAACTTATATATTTAGCATATGTTCATGAAATCTATCCGAAATTCTGTTATGGTATTGGTTACCCCTTTTTCAATGACATGATTTTGAACAAGTATCGATAGGGACCATCACATGTATATCACGAGTTCCCTATCACTCTATTATTTAATTATGATGATTTGTGACCTGACAATGTTCGAGCACTGTAGAGTTTGTTAATGTCTATGGAGATGTTTGGTGTATTGGAGATGGGATTGATCTTCTCTAAGGAATCTTATCCATCCTTTGAAAACATTAATCAAAACCCACATAGTTTTTTGACACAGTTTAAGGTCATATGACTGGACCCAACCATGTAGTTTAATGTACAATGGTAATGAAATGAATATTAGGCTCTGGAAATAGTGTGGAATCCTACATATCCAATTTAAGATAGAAATAAATTTCCAAATAGTTCTTATAATAGTAATCTATATCCTGATAAATATGGAAATAGAGGCCCCAGGTGGGACTTATGCATATGGGATATCCTTAAATTTCCTCTTTAGGAATGTATCCCTTTGAGCGAAAATGGAATGAAATCAGACTTACATCCCAATGGGGGGAGCACCCCAAGGAAATTCTCAACATTCTCTATGTACAACCATCCCTAGTATAAAAGGCCACATGAGCCATGCTAGGTGTGAGATACAAGAGATAGTGGTAGATTGGACACATTGCATGAGAGTATATCCATATGGGGCTAACACATTAATTTTTTTCTTTGACAGGAATGAGCAACCATCTCCTAGAAGATATGGTATGGAACATGATACTTAGGAAGTCATCAAACATATCCAATATATGGTAGGAATTAGTGTGATTGTATTTCGGTTCATCCCCCAACCCGTTGATAGATTTGTGATTTTCAAGGGAATGGTTGGGACTTATACTTAAAATGATTCCCATGCATGAGTCCTCTTCTCATAAGATAATGGATGAATAATAATGGTATACATATGGGAGTATTTAATTCTATATGATAATAATTATAGTAATAAGAAATTAATTTCAAAAAAAGTGGACGCCTATTAGATATCAAGACATAAAAAGGCATCCTACATATACCTAATATGGAGGGAATCAGAGTTCTTGTTGTTCAAATCATCCTAAAACTGCTGATGGGATAAGTTGGATGATCACACTCGGAGACATTATATCCATACCCAAGGATTTAGGAATACATGGTATTATACCAAGGTGGATTGCATATTGATTGGGAATATGTTATATTATGCAATTTGTTTGGGGATTATGCGCATTGGTTACTTCATTGGTTGGGGATTACACTCTAAGGATGCCCAATTGGTTTGGGCTTACACTATGAGGTTTCCTTATTACTATAATCATGCCATACCTTGGGTTGGGGCTTACACTCTAGGTTTTCCTGATTTGTATACTCTAGTTGGCACTTACACTCTGGGGTTTTTTGATTGGTATACTCTGGTTAGGGCTTACACTCTTGGGTTGACTATTTGACATTATTATTATTTATCATCTAATAGATTTAAGTGAGGTGTTGTTTAACATGGTGGTGTATCCAAGATCAAGTTATTGGTAAGGTTTCATGAGTGCATGGCCATAACTCATCAAGGGAACATACCTTATAAGAGGGGTATGAGGGAAATGGTTCTTGGATGGGGACCTCATTCCATGAGTCAAGATGGGGTATGCCAGACAAGATTCTTAAGTCCTAGAGGATTTTCTTAAAATTTCTTGTATTTTTCTTGATTTTTCACCTGATTTGTTGGGGTACCAATCTGATATGGTAGATACATTTTAGGATGTCTACCTAAACAATTAAAATGTATTATATTCCATCGCATGGGAGAAGAAGACAAGTTTGAGATGCATTGCATAACAAAAGTGGACATGTCTAGGTTATCCCTCATGATCAACTACTATATCTTAGAATAATTAGCCTAATCAAGGTATACATGTTCGAATTCATGTGCATGATCAATGCAGACATGGTCATGCACTATCATATGGATAAACTCATTTGTCTCTGAATTTTCACATGTTAACTTGGACATGACCATGGATGATATCATGATCGTACTGACATGTCAAGGCCACATTCACAGGATCAATGTTCATTTTCAATATCTCTTGTTTTGACAACATGGAAATGTCAAAGGTCCATCGCTTGATCATCTTAGATTTTCTTCATACTATTATATGCCAATGTCACCATGTTAATAAGAAATTTCATCATTATTCCGACATGTCAATGATGTCTCATGAGGTCGTCCATGTTTTCCCAAATCTTGTCTTTGGATAATGAAAACTTGTCAGCATATCCCAAGGACATCGTGAGACCATCGTATGGTCTCATGATCATGTGTCCCTTAACCAATCACATGACGAGGTATCACATATTTTTTTTGGGTCTTTTCTGCTGTACAATTTTCTCAAGTACATGTCCAAAGGGATAAATACCTATGATTCTTGGGAAATGATATATGCCTGAGCATACATGTTGACAGTTTTCACCATAGGGAATTCTTGGAAAAAGGAAGTCATATACACAGTATCATATGATTTCTAAGAGGGTACTTTAATGATGGACCTTTGTTCATGAAATTCACATGAACTCAAAAGGGACTCTCAAAAGTGTATGTGGACACGCACAAAGGCTTTCAGATGATTCCACAAGTGTGGGTGGGTTTGCTTGGTGCATATGGCCAATATTTTACTAGTTGGAAAACCTAAAATCAAGTGGTTGACTTCGTGACATCATGTGAGGACCACACATCCAAAATGCCCTCAAGGTTGACATCTCTAATGATTGCGGGTCTGGGGGAATGGATTGCACTATATGAAGTCTCAAGAAGGGGACTTCTGGTTGACCGGTGTTTTTACAATGAAACCACATGTTTCATGAAATCAAGTGATCCAAAAGAGCTCCATGAGGTTTGATGATGTGTTCTATGCCTTTAAGCGAGGGGGTTGCACACTGATGTCATCATATGCATGGACAAAAGCTCATGCTACATTATGATGGAGGCTGTATAACTCGGGAGGGGGGAAAGACCCCAATTCCACATTGCACTGCTGAGAAAAAGAACACTATGAGACCGAGAGACTGTGACTCTACTGTTATATCATCCAATGTTTCATGTCTTCAAGTATCAGTATGCATGTGCCACATGTATAGGAGATGTGTATGCTTTATTGTGTCACATTAGGCTATATCCTTAGGTGATCTCATAGTCCTAGGAAGATATTTCAAGGGATATAGTGAATGGGTGCATGGGGTTCTTGCCCAAGTAGAGGATCCATTATATAGATAAGATGAAAGGTGTTATTTCTCCATGAAATCGTATGATCTTAGAATGATGATGTGGGGAAATTATTACAGTGACATCCTTGCGATGGATTCTCATGTTAAGGCCCCCATTATTACCTATTGAAGATCTACGAAGTTAGTGGACGACCATCTCCAATCATCTTCCTCACTTCGTTTTCTAGGCCCCCTTCCCTCCCCCATTATGTGTATTTTTTGTTGATGGTAGATCAATATATATAGGTCATGGGATGGCTAAGGTGGAACCACTTTACATGGGGAAGAATGACACATTATACCAGCGGGATATGAGAGTCTTCATAACATTGTCATTTAATATAATCATGTGATACCTATGTTTTCCTTCAATGGAATCACATTATCCTGGAAAATATGATTTAAATCAAATAGAAAATATGTTAGAAGAGGAATAGTTCGTAGTCACTGAAACTTTCACGATGTTGCTCTTGGAAATGAAAAATTAAACCCACCATTTGGCGAATTCCCTATGCAGTTCCTCCTCATAGTGTTATTTTTCTCTTTCCTAAAGAGTCCGTTAAATTCCAATGAAAGAATTTATTTCATTATTTTTTGTTCCATCAATTAATGTTATAGATCATTTGTATCATTCAATTTGTTGGAAATAGTCTATATATTAGATCAATTTTAATCTATGGGACATTAGTGCAATACAAAAGGCTTGAAATATTCTTGGGTAATTTTTCCCCTTTTCTTCCTATTATATTTTCTATTTTCAGGCTTCTATAACCTAAAAATGGGTATCAGATCTGGTTCAAAGTATCCTAATTTTTTCGAAGATTGCCACTACAATTCAGCCACAAGTTCTGAATCTCTCTATGGACAACTATGAAAGGTTATTCATTCAAATTAATGCATTGTTTGGGTGATAATAATAATAGGAGATCTTCACTAATCGGTATATTGTACCATTTATGGAGGAAGAATATTCTTTCACGAATGAAGAAAATACAAACCTCAAAAATCAAAGGAAGAAAGATAACAAGGCATTGATCCTCCTCTATCAAGGGTTGGATGAATTGACATTTGAAAAATTTTCCAAAGAAAAATCAAGAAAGAAATCTTGGGATACACTTTCCACCAATTTCAAAGGTACTGATCGCGTTAAGCGGGTTCGTCATAAATCCCAAACACTGGAGTTCGAAGTGGAGCACATGAAAGATAGTGAGAGTATCTTTGATTAATTGTCACGCCTAATTCTCATAGTTAACAATTTCAAAATAAATGGTGAAAAAATAGAGGAAGTTCGAGTGAATGAAAAAACATTTCAATTTCTTAGAACCATGTTAAAACATGTGGTTCTAGAAATCTAAGAATCAAATGATTGGTAAATATTATCCATTGAAGAATTGATGGCTGGTTGCAATTCCAGGAGAAGAAAATGAAGAAGAATGTAATTTCTACAATATATCATGCCTTAGATTCCAAGAGGACTATACAAGTGAAAAATAATGGCCACACACATAGTTGCAATCATCGTGCAAGAGGAAGAGGCTGTGGATATCATCCAAGATATCATCAAAAGAAACAAACGTGTACTAGCTTATGTGGAAGAGTACATGGCGGAGGCCGATTTACATGTGGTCATGGAAACACAAAGAATGTTCAGTGGCAAAAATGTAAGAAATTCATCCATTATACCTCATATTGTTGGATAAAATTAGATCATGAGTAATGATCCAACTATGCTGAAGCATCTCATCATGAAGAAAAAGGTACCACACGCCTCCTAGGACAATAAAAGGCATATGAATACCCTGATGTATGGTATCTTGACATGGGTGAAAGTGACCACATGAGTGGCAAGAAATATCTCTTCCAGGAACACACTGAAGAAGTTCATGGTGATGTTTTTTTTGGTGAGTCATCAAAGGTACGTGTTATTGGAAAAGGTAAAATCAAAACCTATCTAAAGAATAGATATTTGAATTACATTTTTAATGTGTATTACGAACCATGTATGAAAAATAATATCATAAGTCTTGGCCAAAACCTTGAGAAGGGGTATGTCATACACTTGGATAATTAATCTTCATCTATATGATATGCTCACAGGAACTTCTCACTCAGGTCCAAAAGGAGAAGTATCTCCTATTTCCGTTGCATATCAACATGAAGGCTCGAGAGTGTTTATTTGGGATCATAAAGAACGATCCATGGAGATGGAATCTGTGCTTCGAGAATATCAATTTCAGTGGGCTTAAACTTCTATCCTCATCAAGCATGGCATTTTTCATTCCGGTGATTGAGTTTCCAAATTATGTGTGTGAGGCGCCTACATTCGACAAGAAACAACGGAACTCCTTTCCAAGTGGAGTGACCAGAAGTGAAAATTAACCACTTCATTTGGTTGAAACTGATATATAAAAACCCCTGGAAACAACCTCACATAGAGGTAATATGTATTTATTTACCCTTATTGATGATTTAAGTATAATATTTTGGGCGTATTTCATCAAAGAAAAATATTCTGCTTTCATTATCTTTAAAACATTCAATGATCATGTTGAAAATGAAAGTTTCCACAGAATCAAAGTACTCAGGTCTGATAGAGGTGGAGAATACACCTAAAATTAATTTCATGGTTTTTACTAGGGACATGGCATCAAACAACAATACACTACATCCTACACTCCATAGTATAATGGAATCACCGAACGAAATTACTGCACTATCCTCGACATGAATAGGACCATGCTGAAGGAGAAAGGGCTACCAAAGAACATCTGGGTATAGGCAGTGGCATGTAATACCTACCCGCTTAATATGTTTCCAATTAAGAGAATTATCAACTTAACACCAAGGATGGGTGGAGTTTCTTCAAACTGAGCATGGTGTGCTAAAGAATCATTGGGTGGGTCACCTATGCTCTTGTTCCAGAAGCGAGACGAAGGAAACATGATGATCGTGGTGAAAAGTGAATCATCATCAGTTATTGTGAAGGCTCTAAAGTTTACAAGATTTATAATCCACTAACAAATAAATTATTAGTGAGTAGATATGCAGTCTTTAGTGAGGAAGAAGTATGGAATTCGAATGATGAAGAATCTAAAAAAGATGTTCCAATCGAAACAGAAGTTCCTGAGGAAAGGGATGATCATTAGTTGAAAACACCCGCAACACCTTCCTCGAGCGCATTATTAGTTGGAAGAAGTCCATGATAACATTTCATCACTCTTTAAAGCACTCTAGTAAATAAAAATATGTCCAGCTCATCCTCACCAATGTCTCGTATAAAGATGAAAAATTTGAGTGACATTTATGAACAGACAGAAGAGGTAAATATTCTTTTCTCATATATAGATCACGAGAGTATGAAGTTTTTAGGAAACCATGAGGGAAGAATGCTGGATAATTTCTATGTAAAAATATATTCATTCCATATAGAAAAATGACACATGGGAGCTCACTACACTCCCAAAAATCTAGAAGAGTGTCAAATGGGTGTACAGAATAATGTGAAATGCTAATGGTGAGATCGATCGATACAAGGAAAGGCTCATAGAAAATGGGTAGAAATAGAAGTATGAGGTGGACAATGAAGAATTATTTTCTCATGTTTCTTTCCTTGACACTGTAAGGATGCTTATATCCCTTGATGTCCATCACATTTGGATGATCTAACAACTAGATGTGAAGTCTGCATTCCTGAATAGAATTATCGGGGAAGAGGTCTATATTGACCAACCTGAAGGCTTGGTTATGAAAGGGGAGGAAGTGAAGGTGTATCAACTAAATAATGATCATTATGGGTTGAAGTAGGCTCCTCATGCATGGAATGAAAACATCAACAACTATCTTCGAGAGAATGGATTCACTCAAAGTCCATATGAACATGTAGTTTACATCAAGAAGAATGATCGATGGGATATACATATTGAAAGCTTGTATGTTGATGATTTTCTATTTATAGGGAATAGTTGACCGATGTTTGATGATTTCATGTAGGCCATGTTCAAGGAGTTTGAGATGACCGATGGGGTTCTCATGTCCTTCTTTCTGGGAATTGAGGTAAAGCAACAACATGGAGGCATCTATATATCTTAGAGGGGTATTCAAGTGAGTTACTTGAAAAATTGAAAATGGAAAATTGTAATGTTGTAAACACACCTGCAGCAATAAGCTTAAAACTAACAAAAGATCGAGATGGAACAAGTGTTGACTCGACTCTATTCAAGATTCTGATTGGAATCATGAGGTATTTTACAATAAAAATCCTAGATATTATCTATAGTGTTGGGCACATAATCAGGTATATGGAGGCACCGAAATAGTCACATTGTCTACCAAAAAAATGTATCCTCAGGTATATTAAAGTAACGGTGGATTTTGGCCACTTTTATCCATACAATGAAGAAGAAAAGATATATGGTTACTCATATAGTGTTTGGGGAGGTGAACAAGATTAAAGGAAGTTCACTACTGGGTATATACTTTTTTCTTAGATCTACTACTTTCACCTAGAATTCAAGGAAGTAGAGCTGGGTTTCCCTATCCACATTTGAAGAAGAGTATGTGGAAGCATCCTCTACTTTTTCTGATAGAATATGGTTGAGAATTTTCTAAAGGAGATGAAGCATCCACATGATGGATCCAAAGAGATATATGAAGATAACAATTCAGAAATTGAACTTTCCAAAATTTTGGGGCAGCAGGAAAGAAACAAACACATTTATACTGGTTTTAATTTTCTTAGGTATCATGTTAAACGTAAAATGATAAAATTGGAATATTTCCACACTAAAGAATAGGTGGCAGATATTTTCTGAAACACACTACCAACAGATGCATTCAAATGGCTAAGAATGCTTCTCAGAATGAAGTTGTATTTGGTTTGAAGGGGAGTGTTGGAAATGCAAACTAAAACCCACTGGTTGGTGTATTCCCCATCGAATGGCTCTTCACTATGATGTTTTTCTCTTCCCCAAAGAGTCAGTTCAATTCCAATACAAGAATTTATTTCCTTGTTTTTTGATCTGTAATTTACTGATACAGTTTATTTATGTCATTTCATTTATTGGAAATAGTCTATATATTAGATCAATGGTAATCCGTGGAAAATTAGAGCAATATAAAAATCATAAAATCTACTTTTATGATTGTTGTCTATTTTATTACAATTATATTTTCTATCTTCCATATTATATATCCAACTGTTCCTTGGTACTTGTCTTCAGCAAGGTCATATGATCAAATGATGATAATATGATGGCTTAGATCATTGTTAGGGGATTCTACAGTTGGCTGTTGGAGTTTGAAAGAGCTCATGTGGGATGTCTCAGACATGTGCAGTTATCAGCGAAGGACTGGAGGCAGTGAACCTGGTTATCCCTGAGTGATCATATGGCTGTCTTTTAGTCACAATGTTGAATAAGTGGTTTCATAGAGTGGGAGGTAAAATATGGGGTATCATGCTACATTGGATTTGCTAAGATCAATTTCACTAGGCACAATATTGGCTTGATTGGAACTTACAAGGTGCTAGATTGAAGCATATGACTTGGATTAGCAGGCTGCGCGATCTGATGGTGTAGATTCAATTTTTGTGGGAAAATAATGTCCCACATGAAATTCTTGATGAACCCCCTCCTCTATATAAATAATTATATGGATTTCACTCGAATGAGCCAGCAATAGGGTTGATACTCATACCATATGCATCACATCATCCAACAGGCTTCATCACACTGCGTATTTGGATTAGGCTTTGTGTGCCTATGGGCTTGCATAATGAAGGCCCTATACATGTGACAAGCTTCTTCTTGTGGGAGATATGTTCCTCTTTTTTGGCAGTGGAGAATAAAACTCTATAAATTAAGAATAAAATTCATTATATAATTAAGGGTCCAAAATGTATATCCTTAAACCAATACCAATACTTCCATGCATACCATTCCAAAGTTCATTCATGAAACTATATCAATGATGGGAATGGTCTTCACATCCCTCAGGTCTTCAATGATAATGTTAAAAATACATAAATATTAGTGCTAACAAAATTCCCCCTTTTAATGAGATTCATCATAATGAAAAGAATTTTATTGTAAGGTAAAAATAGACCACTTTGGTGTATCTCTAAATGTATGAAGATCCATGATACTGATATTATTAATTAGATTTTTCCTGATTATGCTTGAGGATATCTCATGTGTTATAATCATGGTACGTCTGGGAACAACTACTACAATAAATCTAATACATGAAGTAGATTTATCTTGGGGCATGGATACCCTAAAATTGGAATGTATATGAATTACAGAATAGAACATGGATTGGGTGGAAAGGAACTTGTGTCTGAATATGAAGTAGGATACATCAATATTTCTATATATTTCATGAGGATGCAAATCAAGCAACATGTAGTTCTGAAATATACCACCATACAGATTATATTCATGCATATGACACAAAGGATAATAGATATAGAACTCTATAATGAATGTCCTTATATTGATCTTACTCATATGTAGTTGGAGAAATATCGCTATTTTTTAATATGAATGCCAGTCTAATGATGCTTGTATCAGTGCAAATATTGATTAGATCATCCCCAATGCCCATCCTTTTCTGTGTAATACCAAACAGATCTGATTTCTTAGATTTGACGGTATGACAACCCTTCATTTATTACAAACTTAAAAATGATTTATTACATAAAACTTCACTTGATACAACTAATAAGATTGATAGGTTTAGTGTATTTGGGGATTAGGATCATTACAAAAAAACATAAAACATGAAATACAAAATCTTTATTGAAAACTACCTTTACATGACCACAACATTCCTTCGTACTTAGCATTGCATGGGATAACCTGAGGACATGCATAAGAAAAGGGTGAGATATAAAGCCCAGTATGGGAATACACATGGAATAACATGAGGAGTAAAATACATGTTAGAAATTAGGAATATCAATGGAGTACAATAGAAACATGAACATAAAGGCATGATAAAGCATGATAATCATAACATTAAAATGTGGCAATAACACTAAACATAGAATTAGCATGAGCCAAGGCCCATTGCACATTGAGCATGAGTAAATCCTCATTGCACATGAAGCATGAGTAAACCCTCATTGCACTTGAATTAGAATGATTCAACACTTATGTCACATGACGTATCATGATACTATACTTTACCCAACGCGTTGGAGCGCTATAAGGGCGCACCCTTCTTAAGCATTTCATTTCATGCATAAGTGTGCCACATGGATCATAAAACATGGATTCATAAAACATAAGCATTTATTCCACGATGAAGGAATGTAGAATTCATACATGAAACTTTATAATAAATATGTAAATGTGCATAAAGTTTAATACCCTTGATGGATAAATGGGCATGGTATTCACTAAAAATGGCGTTGGCTTAGAAAATCGGTGTGATTTCGGCAGCGTAACGACGTGACATAAGAATTAATAAAAATGGTTGATGAGAGAAAAATGGGTCCCTCATCATATATACATGTAATGGACAGTAACGAGTTCATATAGAAACATGTCCCAACAATTCTAATGGAATTTAGATTCATGATACAAAAGTATTTCTTGAATGTAAAAGAGGAGAGAGAAGTTCCTTTCGGAATTTCGGCATAGTAATACGTGTACATGGGAGGAATTTAATGAGAGAGAAAGGGGTCTCCCATCATTGAAACATAAAGAGGGAAATATGAGAGAGGTGTGAAACCATACTCCAACATTTATAATTGAAATTAAAATAGCAAAACAACTTAATGAAAATTGGAAAAAAATGAGAAAGGAAGAAAAAACCCTTACTTGGAAGTGTGCTTCAAAAGGCTAGAGAGAGGCTTGTGAGAGGATTCTTGGGATCATGGGGAACCTTGGGAGGATTTTAGAGAGATTAGGGAAGAGGTTGGACGAACTACAAAGGCATTTAGTCAGGAGTAAGTGGTAGCATGGGTGGGTTTATATAGGAAGGGTGAGAGAAATATTTATTATTTAGGTTTGGGTCCCCTTATATTAAAATAATCCAAACCAGAAACCATCCCATGGTTTTTTCCCATATTATTTGGAAAAAAATATTTTATATTTCCAATGTCCGATCTTCTTAAAATAATAGGGTTGCTTATGTGGACGTGAGTCACACTCCCATGGAAAACAATTTAAAAAGACGAGGTGTTTAATAAGTCTTGAGGGGTCCATTAATGATTTGAAAAGTGAGTCAAACAAACCCAAAATCACATTATTTTAATGGTAAAACATATATTGTCCGAACCTAAAGATTATAGTATTTTATTACATCACTATTGGGTTATTATGATGTCATAAAACACATTATATATTTAAACGGTATTTAATTTTTACCCATTAATTTGACTATCTCAGAAAATTATGAAAAATTCACCGTTGGATAATTTCGACGTCCTGATTCCAGAAATTACATTTATTTTATCTAAATAATTTTCTAAATATGTTAATTTTCACTTTTAAAATAAAAACTGACATTTATCGAAATTTCACGGGTTTTGACAGAAAAGGCATTCAAAACTTAATAAAAAATATAATTGCATTCATAAAATTATAAGATAATTTATATTTAATAAAATTAATTTAATAATAATAATAATATTTTATTAAAATATTATTTAATTAAAAAATCCCTCAATTTAATAAAATATAATTCTTAAATAAATAATAACTAAAAACATTATTTGTACTTTAAAAACTATTTGCAATGTATCAATAATGACAAGAAATTATATTAATTATTATATACAAAAAAATAATGTACATGAACATAGTAATATTTATTTGTTACATAACCCCTTAAAACTGCTGCATAAGACATATGGGTAAGGTGTGCGATGGTGACTGACTTTTAGGGTGGCTCAGATAACATTTCTCGAGTGGTAATTTATATCAACTTCCACTTCTCCTGTAGACGGTCACATTTGAGCTTGACATGATGAAGCCCAGCTTGGTATTGGTCAAGAGAAATGGCCAAGGATTCCACCTCTTTTCTGAGATCCGAAAAATGGGCTTCGTATGGGGAAATTCTACTAGATGAGGCCATTGCTTCCTTTGTCTGAGTAAATTTGGATTTGTTAAATCCCTATATTTATACTAATCATGTGATCACTGTTCAACAACTATATTAGCAACGGTCATAATTATTAACATAAAACCAAAGAAGTTGACATTTTATATAAACATATAGAGACATTTAATTAGACCAAGAGGGATTTACATTAATGAAGCTTTGGGTCATTACAATATTCCACCCTTATTAAATTTCGCGCTAAAAATTTTCCATTCCTCAAACTAAAATAGATGTGGGTAACATAGCTTGATCATTAATTCTGAGTCCCAAGTCGCTTCCTCAAAATTGTGGTTTCTCCACAACACCTTGATGAGGGGCATTGTCTTATTTTGTAGAACCTTTTCTCTACGATCTAAAATCTTCACTAGTTTCTCTTCATAAGAAAGATAATCTTCCAATAGTTCCACCTACGAAGAGAGTACATGTGAAGGGTCCGGTATGTACTTCCTTAAGAGGGGTACTTGAAAGACATCATGTACTTTGGCCATAGTATGTCGAAGTTCTAGTCGATAGGCCACATCCTCGACACGATCAAGAATCTCGAAGGGGCCAATGTACCTTGGACTTAACTTCCCTTTCTTTCCAAACCTCATGACCTTCTTCCATGGAGATATGCGTAGATACACCATATCTCCAACTTTAAACTCAAGGTCTCATTGACAATTATCTACATAACTCTTCTGTCGACTCTGGGCTACCTTGATATGCTGCTGAATGGTTTTCACCTTCTCCACCATTTCCTCGACCATTTCTGGTCCAAGTAACTTACGTTCACCAACCTCATCCCAATATGCCGGTGTTCTGCACCTTTTCCCATACAGGGCTTCATATGGTGCCATTTGGATGCTCGAGTGGACACTATTATTATAAGAGAACTCAAGCCGAGGAAGACGTTGATCTAATCCTCCTTTAAAGTCCATTGACAACTCTCTCAACATATCCTCATGTGTTTGGATAGTCCACTCAGATTGGCCATCATTTTGAGGACGATAGGCCGTACTAAAGTTCAGTTCAGTATTCAGAGCATGTTGAAGACTCTTCCAAAACATAGAGGTGAATCTTAGATCTCAATCATACACAATAGATAGTGGTACTCCATGCATCCTTACCAATTCTCTGATATATATCCTTTCCAGTTGATCCAATGAGAAATACTCTCGAATAGCAATGAAGTGTGCAGTCATTGTAAGACGATCCACAGCATCCTAGATTTCATTGTTGCCTTTGGATGTCCTCGGAAGTCTGGTGACAAAGTCCATGGTGATGTTCTCTCATTTCTATTCTAGTATGGGAAATGGTTGCATCATCCCCTTAGACTTCTGCCTCTCTACCTTCACTTGCTGTCACACCAGGAACTTTGATGTATATTCAGTGATCTATTTCTTCATATTATCCCACCAAAAGTTTTCTCATAGATCTTGATACGTCTTTGTGCTCCCGGGGTGAATAGAGATATTTGAACTATGTACATCATCCAAAAGTACCTTCTTCAGCGCCAGACATGATGGAACACATATTATTTTCCCAAAACGCACAATTCCTTCTTCATTAATATTAATATCTGAGGATTTCCCTTATTCGATAGCTTCCACTTTTTCTTGAATTCCCACATCATCCTTCTGAGCATCCTTTAACCTTTCCAAAAGAGAAGTTTGAGCAATAATTTTTTAAAGGACTGAGGATGTTCCCTTATCTATGATTCCCATGTCCATATTCATCAAGTCTATGAATATTGGATCCTTCTTAATTGTCATTATTGATATAATCGTTGAATCCTTTCTACATAGGGCATCTGGCACCTTGTTCGCTTTCACAGGGTGGTAATGGATTGAACAGTCATAATCCTTGATGAGATTTATCCATCTTCTCTGGCACATATTAATCTCTTTCTGTGTGAAAATATATTTAAAACTCTTGTGGTCAGTATATATCTCACATTTCTCTCCATAAAGATAATGCCGCCAGATTTTCAAGGCAATGATCACCGCCGCCAACTCTAGATCATGCATTGGATAGTTTTGCTCATGGATTTTCAACTGACTTATGTTATAGGATATAAATTTATCATTCTACATCAGCACAAATCCTAATCCCTTATTTGAAGTATCACTGAAAACAAAAAAATGCTCCCCACCGTTGGGTAAAGTGAGCACGGGCGCAGTGATAAGCCTCCTTTTCAACTCCTTGAAGCTATCTTCGCATTCATCACTCCATGAAAACATTACTCCCTGTCAAGTTATCTTGGTAAGTGGGTTGGAAAATCGTGAGAAATTCATCACAAATCGTCGATAATATCCAGCTAACCCCAAGAAGCAACAGATATCTATTACCGATGTTGGCCTCGGCCATCCCTCAATTGCATCTGTTTTGGAGGGATCCACCGATATCTCATTGTTTGTGATGATATGGCCCATGAATGAGACTTCCTTTAACCAGAACTCACACTTTCTGTACTTTTCATAGAGCTTCTCCTTTCATAAAGTCTACAGTACAGTTCTTAAATTCTATTCATGATCCTCCTTGGTTTTGTAGTATATTAGAATATCATCTATAAAGAGAACCAAAAAATTTTCTAGATAATCTCTAAAGACTCTATTCATTAAGTCCATGAAAATTTCTGGAGCATTAGTGTGTCCAAATGGAATTACTATGAATTCATAGTGCCTAAATCTTGTGCGAAAAGCAGTCTTGGGGATATCTTCCTTCTTCACCCTTACTTGATAATATCATACCCGGAAGTCCACCATGGAGAAGTATTGTGCTCCACGCAGCAGTTCGAACAAGTCATCAATTCGTGGCAGAGGATACTTGTTCTTTGTCATGATTTTTTTAAGTTCACGATAATCGATGCAAAGCCACATTGACCCATCCTTCTTATTGAAGAATAAGACTGGTGCACCCCATGGTGAAGCACATGGGCATATAAACCTTTTATTTTGATTCTTCTATAGTTTCTTCTTCACCTATTCAAGCTCTACACAAGCCATTCTATATGGAGTCTTGGATATTGGTAAAGCTCTGAGTATATGTTCAATTGAGAATTCAACATCATTTCTAGGAGGAAGACTAGGCAGTTCCTCGGGAAACACTTCAGCAAATTCCCTCACAACAGGCATTTCTTCATGGATGGTTTCTTCCTTGGACTCAATCTTCTGATCCGGATACGCATTCTCATAAGGCAGTAATATCCATGCTTGAGATGATGGAGCAAAATGAGATTCATCTTCCTCCTTACACTTGTAAAGAATCAGGGGTCGATTCTTCATATGGAGTGTGATTTTTCCTCTCCCAACAATTTATGTTGGCTCTATATAAGGAAAGCGAATCCATGCCATGAATTTCTTCAAATTTCACCAGAGGGAGTATGACGTGGTTCTCTGGGAAATTCAATCCACATATTATAATAGGGGAGGACTTATATTCATGGGATGCAATGATTTCCCCAATTTCCGTACTCACCGTCATCTTGACTTCCATGATTTGTGGTGGTGCTGAGATTGTTCTACTAATCTTTTGAGATATAAAATAATGTGTATAACATGAATCAAAAAGTAAATTCTCTATTTTTGAATGAATAATTAGCGCACCTATCACCACTTCGTTGTCAGGGTTCACTTTGGCAGAAGTGATGGAAGAAACTCTTCCTTGCTGCCTTGGAGTTTATTGGTTGCCTCCGAAAACCCTTGTATTAGGGAACTGTTTTGAAAAATCACACGGTTCTTTGCATTTGTAGCATTGAACAACGCGTTGAGTTTTGAGTGGAGTGTTCCTCTCCTTTGTCGCAGCTGCGGGTCTTTCTTGCCGAAAATTAATAGCTAGGTTCCCTTCTATTCCATACCTGAAGCATTTCCTCATCCCCTTAAGGAAATTTCCAAGGTGCTACTTTCCACACATTTGGAATGTGGGGTGCTGGATCTTCTTAGCACCATTGGATTTGTCCATCGGACCACTAACATTGAAGTCCAAGTTTCCCTTCTTATCCCCATGATACCCCTGTGATTCTTCGATCACTATTTCGTCCTTGAGGGAACATCACACAATTTCCTCATAGCTGTCGAAGTCACGGATTGCTAATGCTTTCCGTAGGCTAGGCTTAATCCCACCAAATAAGTGGTCAACTTTGCATTCTGGGGTAACGACAAAGATGGAATCATATCGTGCAAGCCTTGTGATGTTTTCCTTGTACACTCCAACAGATTCATCGTCTTTTTCTTTGAGGTAAAGGAAGTCCCTTTCCATCTTAAGTCGGATGGTGTGTGGAAAATATTTATTGAAAAACATCTTCCGGAAACCATCCATTCCAACACCTCGATCTCCCCCTCAGGCTTCTTATTTTTGATCAATGTCCACCATTGATTAGCTTCACCCTCCATACAATATGCTGCCACTAGAACTTTCTCTTGTTAAGAACATTGAAGGATGGATAAGATCTTTTCAATGGTATATATCCATTGTTCAGCGATTGTGGGATCGGATGATCCACTAAAAGTAGGAGGCCATTGTCTCATGAAGCTCTAGATAGCAACTTGTGTGTTCTTAGGGGGGGGATGAACGTTCTTCTTGACCCGTGTTTCTGTTCAAAACTTGAGTCAGCTGAGAGATAAGCGTGACAAAGTTTGTGATTCCCACTCCCATTGGTTTGGGCATCTCATTAGTACAGTCATCACACTGATCTTCACAATGGTTTTTAGCTTGAGTCCTCCTATTTTAGGCCATTGGCTGGAATAAAAGGAAATTTACAAGGTAACATATAAACGATAATCCAAAGAAAAAAGTTGATGAATTATAAATAATCATTTATTTCCTTAACTCATGAGTCTATAGGCTTCAATCTAGACTTTTCATGATCTACTTTCTAACATATATTCATAGGGGATTTTTTTATTCCTTTAATAAGGGTTCATACTAACCTTGTGAATTTACCAAAGAATATCCCCTGGGTGTGTCGTAAACAAGAGTGCAGCAAGGCCCATTGTTTTGCAATAGTTCCCATTCGATTCTAGCTCAAAGCTGTGTTTTTGGGTTTTACCCCTAGGATACATCTGTGCCAGAGCCACCTCTACCTGCTCGTATCCAGATAGGGATGTATTTTATTGATAACCCACTTACTCAATACTAACCAAAATGTAGGGACGTATTTATTGTACATAGTGTTGTATCTAAGGATTTATAAGGGTTTTCTAATCCTAATCCCAAAAATAACAAAACCTATCCTCGGATACCAACTATTACTACCCTGCTTTTATTACAAACTTAAACATTATTTGTTACATAAAACTTCACATGATAAAACAAAGAAGATCGAGAGGTTTAGTGTATTTTGGGCTTAGGATCATTCTATAAAAACTTAAAACATGAAATACAACATATTTATTGAAAGCATCCTTTACATGACCACTACATTCCTTCATACTTAGCATTGCATGGCATAACCTGAGGACATGCATAAGAAAAGGGTGAGCTATAAAGCATAGTAAGGGAATACACATGTAATAACATGAGGATTACAATAAATGTTATAAATTAGGTATATCAATAGATCACAAGAGAAACATGAACATAAATGCATGATAAAGCCTGATAATCATAACATGGAAATGTGGAAACTACACTAAACATGGAATTAGTATGAGCCAAGGCCCATTGCACATGGAGCAATAGTAAATCCTCATTGCACATGAAGCACGAGTAAAACCTCTTTGCACTTGAATTATCACGAGTCAACACTCATTGCACATGACGTATCATGATACTATACATTACCCAATGCATTGGAATGCTATAAGGGTGCACACTAAGATGCATTATTATTTCTTGTAATAGCCACCCAGACATCCCCAAGGCATGATAAGGATACCCTACAACCATAGTAGAGTCAACCGGAACCAACAACCCATTGGTGGAATTTGATCAATCCCTACAGAATTAGGATACCTTATCATAGGAAAAAAATTGGAAGGGCATATTAAAAAAAATTATGATAAGTTCTAATATGGTTCATATATCAAGGAGGGGTATGACCATTGCACCTAAAATGGTGGGAAATAAAATTTTCTTCCTTTTTACTACCCCATAACTTCTCCTCCGACAAACTAACGACTTTTGTGCTTTCTTTTCTAACCAGAATAAGAACCTTTATGACAACCATACTTCCTATTACAACTTAAACATGATTTATTACATAAAATATCACTTTATACAACAAAGAAGATAGAGAGGTTTAGTGTATTTGGGGATTATGATCATTACATAAAAACATAAAACATGAAATACAACATCTTTATTGAAAACATCCTTTACATGACCACTACATTCCTTCGTACTTAGCATTGCATGGGATAACCTAAGGACATGCATAAGAAAAGGGTTAGCTATAAAGCCCAGTAAGGGAGTACACATGGAATAAAATGAGGAGTGCAATACATGTTAGACAATAGGAATATCAATAGAGCATAATAAAAACATGAACATAAAGGCATGATAAAGCATGATAATCATAACATGGAAATGTGGCAACAACACTTTACATTGAATTAGCATGAGCCAAGGCTCATTGCACATGGAGCATTAGTAAATCCTCATTGCAAATAAAGCATGAGTAAACACTCATTGCACCTGAATTAGCATGAGTCAACACTCATTACACATGACGTATCATGATACTATACATTACCCAATGCAATGGAATGCTATAAGGGTGCACCCTTCTTAAACATTTCATTTCATGCATAAGTGTGCCACGTGGATCATAAAACATGGATTCATAAAACATAATAATTTATTCCACGATGAAGGAATGTGGAATATATACATTAAACTTTATAATAAATAAGTAAATCTTCATAAAGGTGAATACCCTTGATGGATAAATGTGCATGGTATTCACTACACAATGACATTGGCTTAGAAAATTGGTGTGATTTCGGCAGCGTAACGACGTGACATAAGAATTCACTAAAATGGTTGATGAGAGAGAAAGGGGTTCCTTATAATATCTACATGTAATGGATAGTAAGGATTTCATATAGATACATGTCCCAACAATTGTAATGGAATTTAGATTCATGATACAAAAGTATCTCCTGAATGTAAAAGAGGAGAGAGAAGTTCCTTTCGGAATTTAGGCATAGTAACGGGTGTACATGGGAGGAATTTAATGAGATAGAAAGGGGTCTCCCATCATTCAAAAATAAAGAGGTAATTATGATGTAGGTTATAAACCATACCCAAACATTCAAAATTGAAATTAAAAGGGCAAAACAACTTAAATAAAATTTTACAAAAATGAGAAACGAATAAAAAACCCTTACTTGGAAGTGTGCTTCCAAAGGCTAGAGAGAGGCTTGTGAGAGGATTATAGAGAGCTTGGGGAACATTGGGAGGATTCTAGAGAGAGTAGGGAAGAGGTTGGAAGAACTCACAAGGCTTTGAGTGAGGCAGAAGTGGGATCTTGGGTGGGTTTATATTGGAAAGGTGAAGGAATTCTTTATTATTTATGTTTGGGACCCCTTATATTAAATTAATCCAAACCACAAACCATCCATTGGTTTTTCCCATGGTTTTTGGAAAATGGGAGAGGAAAAAAATATTTTAAAAGGCCAATGTCTGAAAATTTTAAAATAATAGGGTTGCTTATGTGGAGGTGAGTCACAATCCCATGGAAAACAATTTATAAAGACAAGGTGTTTAATAAGTCTTGATGGGTCCATTGATGCTTTGAAAATTAAGTCAAATAAACCCAAAATCACATTATTTTAATGGTAGAACATATATTGGCCGAAAATAAAGATTATAGTATTTTTATTACATCACCATTGGGTCATTATGATGTCATAAAACACTTTATATATTTTAATGGTATTTAATTTTTCCCAAAAATTTTACTGTCTTAGAAAATTAAGCAAAATTCACCATTAGATAAATTTGACATCCTGATTCTAGAAATAACATTTATATTATCTAAATAATTTTTTAAATATGTTAATTTTTACTTTTAAAATAAAAATCTACATTTAACGAAAATTCACGGGTTTTGATTGAAATGGCTTTCAAACCTTAATAAAAATTATAATTGCATTAATAAAATTATATGATAATTTATATTTAATAAAAATTAAATTAATAATAATAATAATACATTATTAAAATTTTATTTAATTAAAAAATCCCTTAATTTAATAAAATATAATTCTTAATTAAATAATAACTAAAAACTTTATTTGTACTTTAAAAACTATTTACAAGGTATCAATAATGACAAAATAGTATATTCATTATTATATACAAAAAAATAATGTACATGAACATAGTATGAGTTATTTCTTACATAAACCCTTAAAAGAGTCACATAAGACCTAAGGGTAAGGTGTGGGATGGTGAAAGACTCTTGGGGTGGATCAGATAACATCGCTCGAGTGGTAATTTATCTCAACTTCCACTTCTCCCATAGACAGTCTCGTTCGATCATGACATGATGAAGCTCAGCTTCGGCTTGGTCAGGAGCTAAGCCTAAGGATGCCACCTCGTTTCCGAGCACCGACAAATGGGCTTCATATGGGTAAATTCTACTGGATGAGGCCATCGCTTCCATTGTCTGAGTAAATTTGGATTTGTTAAATCCCTATATTTATACTAATCATGTGATCATTTTTCAATGGCTATATTAGCAATGGTCAAAATTCTTAACATAAAACCAAAGATGTTGACATTTTATATAAACATAATGAGACATTTAATTAGATCAAGAGGGATTTACATTAATGAAACTTTGGTTTGTTACAGATGGTAAGAAATTCAACATGTTTCTTTTTTTAAAATGTTCATGAATACCCATAGACATTAAATTTTTCATTAGTTCACCAACTCTTGATGTTTTGAGATTGTCTTATTTAAATGGATAATTTAGACAAGGTATCCATCTCAAATGACTTATATTCTACTTAAGTCAGTGAAATTAGTGAGCATATCATGATTTTTGATAAGGTGATATGGAGGGCCACACAAGCTTTGTATCATTTTATCTATTTACCGTAAATTGTTTCTAATATCTTATGGGGGAATACTTATCGGGAATGGACACAGATTATTCTCTGGCTTCCTTCTTATAATTTTTCGACCAGAAACATTTTTGTGCCTATTTCGTTTTATAAATACTAAATACTTCTTGGATCACACAAAGAGTATATCTAATGGGAATGTTCTCAACATTTTCCCAAAATTTCCTTTTTGGGTTTTCATCATGGTGAAAATTATGTCTCTTTTATTTGGTTGTTTCATGGTCTTTAAAAATAGACCATCAATGTGTTGTAGTTTAGGGTCTTCAATCTCATACCATTGTTGTACTATATTTTAGTGCCTTTAAACTCATACTAATGAGATGATATGTAGTTTAAAGTATTAATTTCATGAATTTATAGAGTATGTGGATTTCTAAAAAGGGATGAATAAAAAAATGTTGTGTTAAGTTACACAGTGGTGTTTCCAGGGCTCACGATGATTGGAGTTCCTTTCTTTAAGGAGGTTATTCCTTTAGCTGGTGGGTTTTATTCCTTATGCATCGATTTCATGGCCCAAAAATGGTGATATCCATTATATTCAACGGGATATGAATGATTTATGGAACGAAATATAAATGAGGGAGAAATATAAGGGATATTAGGATATCCTGGATAGATGAATTGTGGGTGATATAAATCATAACCCAAAAGCATGAGTCTATGAATTTGGGATGGGGATGACATGCTAGGTATGTCATGTAACATTTTGTGATGATTGGTTCCATCTCAATGTCTTCGGGGTTTGTAAGGATTATAATATCCTCTCTTTTAAGGATAATATTCCCTTAGTTGGTGGGTCAAATCCCATGTGCATCGATAGCATGGACAATAAAAGATGATCTCCACTTCTTTAAAAGGGTCATGATAGATTTGTGAAGACTCAATTTTATAGATGATGAAGATGGGTTTGGAAGGAATTCTATCCAGGAAGGGTTATGTCATACTAGAGAAATCCACCTCAAATGTGTATCTCGAGATCTACGACCTATGGTTTCGAATCCTGAGTTTTGGGCCATCAAAAGTTCTGAGAATGGAGTTTCACATCCCTACATTATGAAATGGTACAGAACACAGTGAAATAATGTTGAGGATGTCACATCCACTTGAATAGATTTTTTATAGGAATTTTAAATCATGAACAAAAAATATCCGAGTTAACTGGATGTATAGAAAACCGGTGGGTATAAGTCAATCGAGGACCACTATCTGATGAGTTGAAGGTGATAACTTCTGGATTTATGGGGGCCTTATTGGGAACTGATATCATGTTTAGCAGAGAGAGTCCTTATTACTAGTTTTTTATGGGGGGGGGGGGTTTCATTAGCTCATACTTTAAAGGCATCAATGTGATTTATGAAAAATGTTATATCCAAGAAGGTTTTGATAAATCTAAATGTTTTTCACCACCTAGTGAACATATTTTCACTGCAAGAATATGTGACAAACCGTTACACTAATTTTTTTTAGACAAGGAGGGAAAGTGATAATAGATTGCATATTTCTTGGGCCAAAAAGTGAACCCTAGTAGCATTATTTGTTATTCATTTTAACCCTAATAATTACTAAACTCTAAAAAAGGTGATATTAGAGAGAAAATAATTTAATTTTTCTTAGGCTTCCATTTATAATTTTTAACCAGACATGTTTATTGATTTTTCTCTAGCAGTTTGAGGCATTAAAATTTTGTCCATTATATGATAACGTTTAAGGACTTACAACATTGACTAATTTCCATGATGTTTATGGTATTGACTCATGTGGAACTAATATGGGAGATTTCACACAAGAGTCTAATTAGGATACCATGTGTCAATATTACCCCAAAATCCTTTTGAGGAGGAGGTCGAAATTTTGTAAATCACAGCTCGAGATCCTCAGGTCATGAGAAGTGAATTGGGACAATCATTCCAGGTTTGTCTTGTAGCACCCTACGATGTTTGGTTCTCCCTCAGTGATTTCAGGCTCATAATAATTTGAAGGCCCTTTATTTAGGACCAATTTATAACCAGTTGGTTGGTCTAAATCCATTTTTCATAAATAGAATGGCCAATTAAGAGATATATTATTTCATTATCCATGGAATTGAAAGGATTACTGAAGCCTAATGTATAAAAGATGTTAAGTGTCGTATATGAAAAGAGGTTTTTTAAAAGATCTTAGAATAAAGTTGTACTCTATTTGAATGAGGTAAGTAGCTTTTACTCCTTTTATATGGAATGAAAAATGGGAGATTGTATGTGATGTTTATCATCATGTTGTGGGGATGTTTGTCACGCAGTTTTAAAGTAATCTGACCAAGATGTTTTTATTATAGTTTAACATCGTGAAATAAGGATATACATTCATACATTTTACCATAATGTGGTAGGAACATAGGATCCTATGTGAATATATCAAAATTTTGTGGTTAGGAATAAGGGTGAAAGTAAATGAATCACTACATATCTCACAAACATGAGAATCAAAACACACATAGTTCTTGATAGCCATGTAGTTTAACATCATGCGGTGAGGACATTGATCCCCTAATACGAAATGGTAGAATCATGGTTGGGCCCATGAATTGAATTATGGGTTTCATTATTTATCCCATTGTGATGAAAATAAATCCCTACATAGTTATTAAATGATAAACTCTCTCTTCGCTGGTCTAACTCATACAGAGAGGTGAACATTTCTATCATTGATTATTTCAGCTCGGACTAGGATTAGATTTAATGACCCAAACATTTAGTAATGAAAATTCCCCTTGATCTAATAAAATTTATTATTATGAAAAATTGTTATATAAAAAATTCACTTATTTGGTTTTATATTTTTGGATTTTAAAATATAGTTAAGAATTGTTATCGTTGCTAATATAGCCATTTAATAGCGACCACATGATTAGTATAAATATAGTTCTTAAACATATCCAATTTACTCAGAAAAAGGAAGTGATGGCCTCATCCAATAGACTTTCTCAATATGAAGCCCATTTTTTGGAGCACGGAAAAAGCCCATTTTTTGGAGCACGGAAAGAAGGTATTTCCATTGGGTTTTTCTCTTGAAAAATCCCAAGATGTGCTTCAACACATTAGTATTGTATGGAACCACCTATGGGATAAATAGAATTTATTAGAGAATACCACCCAAGCGGTATTATCTGAGCCTCCCAAAGAGCCTGTCACTATCTCACACCTTGCTCGTAGGTCCTATATGGGTTTTATAAGGGGTTATGTAACAAGACTATAATACTTTGATTATGTGTATTATATTCATATAGAAAAATGAATATACATTCATTTTATTATTTTTACGATGTAAATTGTTTTTAATGCACAAATATTATTTTTAGTTAATATTTAATTATGAAATATATTTTAATGAATTAATGGATATTTTTATTAAATAATATTTTAATAAAATATTATTACTAAATTATTTTTTATTAAATAAAATTGATTGTATTATTTTATTGAATAAAATTGTTATTTTTATTAAAGTTTGAAATCATTTTTTTTCAAAACCCATGACTTTCCGATAAATGTTAGTTTTTATATTAAAAGTAAAAATTCACATATTTAGAAAATTATTGAAATAAAGTGAATATCATTTTTTCAATCATGATCTTGAAATTATCCAATGGTGAATTTTTCAAAAAAAATTGAGACAGTAGAATTTTTTGGCTAAAAAAATAAATTTCGTTATAAATATATAATGTGTTTTAGGACATCATAATAACCAAATAGTGATGTAATAAAATAATATAAATGGTATGTTCGGACAATATATGTTTTAACTTTAAAATAATGTGATTTTAGGTTTGTTTGATTTATTTTCAATGTTTTGATGGACCCTCCAAGATTTATAAAACATTTTAACATTTTAAAATGATTTCCTTGAGAGTGTGACTCACCTACACATAATAAATACTAATATTATAATAATTTCGGCCATTTTGATTATAAAATATTGTTTTCTACTCTACTTTGGAAAAAACCATGCGCAAAAACTGTTGTTTGGTTTGTCGTTTTGATTATTTTAATGTGTACTGTCCAAAACCAAAATAATAAAGAATTCCCTCCCCTTTTATATATAATCCCACCCAAGATCCTACTTCTAATCACTCAAAAACATTGGAGCTCCACCAACCCCTTACCTCCTCTCTATATAATCCTCCTAAGGTTTCCCAATCTCTCATGAATCCTCTCTCAAGCCACTCCCATGCCTTTGGGATCACACTACCGTTAAGGGATTTCTTCCTCTCTCATTTTTTTCTATGTTTCTTTATGTTTCTAAAAACTTTTCATAAATTAAAAATGTTGGTATATTATTTAGAACCACCCATATACTTCTCTGATTATTTTTTAATGATTATAGACCCCTTTATATCTCATTAATTCCTCCCATGTGCACCTGTTTCCTTGCGAAATTCCACAAGGGATTTATCTCTTCTCATTTTCATTCATGCAATTTTTTTGTTTTATGAATCTAAATTCCATTAAAAATGTTGGGAAATTTATCTATTTGAATCCATTAATGTCAATTTAATTTACTTATTATGATACCCCTCTTTCACTCTCATAAATAAATTTTATGAATTCTTATGTCATGCCATTATGCTGCTAAAATTGCACTGTGATTTTCCAAGCCAAAGTCACTGTGTAGTGAATACAATGCCCATTTCTCTATCAATGGTATTCACCTTTTTTAACATTTAATTATTGATTATAGAGTTTCATGTAATCATTACACATTCCATTATCAAGTAATAAATAATGATATTTAATTAATTCATGTTATGTGATCCATGTGGAATACTTTGCATGAAATGAAATGATTAAGAATGATGTGCCTGGATAGCGCTCCAATGCAATGGGTAAAGATTAGTATCATGATACATCAAGTGAAATGATGTTTTAATCATTCCATTTAAAGTTAAATTAGGGTTTACTCATTCTCCATGTGCAATGAGTCTTGGATCATGCTAATATCAAGTTAAATGCTGATGCCACATTTCTATGTTATGATAATCATGTTATATCATGCCATTATGTTCATGTTTCTCTTATGATCCATTGATAAGACTATTTCCTAACATGTATTTTATTCTTCATGTTATCGCTTGTTTACTCCCTTGTTGATATTTATAGCTCACTGTTTTCTTATGCATCTCCTCAGGTTATCCCATGCAATACTAAGTACGAAGGAATATGTGTGGTCATGTAAAAGACATTTTTCATAAAGATGTGTATTTCATGTTTTAAGTTGTTATGTAATGTTATTAATCCCCTAAGACACTAGAAATATTGATGTTATATGTTGTATAAAGTGAATATTTCATGTAATATTTTTTTTTATAAATCAAATAAATACCAGGGTTGTTATGGGTTGTATCAGAAGATAGGTTTAGTTAATTTTTGGATTAGGATTAGAAAACCCTAGTGAAAGACATAGGGATAAGACTAAGAATAATAGAAAAACACCTAATTTCTATTATTATTGAGTATGTGGATTATGAATAAAATAAATCCCCATTTGGATATGAGCAGTTAGAGGCACCTCAGGCACATATTTATCTAGGGGCAAAACCTGAAAACACCGCTTTGAGATAGAATCAAATGAGAACTACTACACAAAAATGGGCCTTTCCACACTCTTGGATACGACACTCCCGGAGGGTATTCTTTGGTAAATTCATAATCTTAGTATACAACATTATTAATGGAATTAAAAAATATCTGCTAAGAATATATTTTGTGATTTAGATCATGGATAACATATATTAAATCCTATAAATTAATGAGTTATGGAAATAAAAGTAATTTATAGGTTATAAACTTTTTTCTTTGGATAACCCATTATTTTTTACCCCTAACTTCCCTTTTATTCCCTCCAATGGCTGGTTATAAGAGGAATCTAACATACAACCAATGCGAAGATCAATGTGATGACAATTATAATGAGATTCCTAATTAGAAGGTAGTGGGAATAGTGATCTTTTCCACGAAATTATCTCTGTTAACAAATGTTTCAAATAGAAACATGGACCAATAATAACATTCACCCCCCAAGAAAGAACAAGTCAAAATTGATCGGTTCATGAGGTAAATGCTTCCAACTTTTAATTGATCATCTAGTCCCTCAATTTCCAAAAAATGAATCAACTCCATTGAAATGATATTCTTAATCCATCAATGTTCCGAATAAAAGAAGTTTCTTCTGGATTCTTATAATATAGAGGGGAAAACTGATCAATGGTGGACATTGATAAAAAATACAAAACATGAGGGATATATTGAGGTGTTGGTATTGAAGGATTTACAGAAAATGTTTTTTGACAAATATTTTCCTCACACCCTTCGAATTAATATAGAAAGGGAAGTCATTTACCTAATGAAAAGAAGTTGACAAATCCATAGGAGCATACGAGGAAAACATCAAAAGTATTGCACGATATGCCTCTGGCTTTGTCCATACCCCCAAATGCAAGGTTGTCCACTTATTTGGTGGGATAAAACCAAGCCTACATATATATATAGTGATCCGTGACTTCAATATATATAAGGAAATTGTGTCATGTTCCCTGAAAGATGAGATGGATATAGATGAATATCAAGGGTATCATGGGGATAATAAGCGTAAGGTGGACATTAATTTTGTAAGTCCAATGGATAAATCCAATGGTGATAAGAAATTATTCCACCCCACTTTCCAAAGGTGCGGAAAGAAGAACCCCAAAAATTTCTTGAAGGGGACAAGGAAATGCTATAGGTGTGGAAGAGAAAAGAACCTTTCCATTAACTGCTAACATGAAAAACCCGCTGTTGAAATAGAGGAGAGGAACACTCGGTTCAACCCCAAAAATGTTATTCATTTCTTCAACTATAAGAAACCGGGGTACTTTGCAAACCAGTTCCCTAAGACAAGTGTTTTCTGTGGAAACCAACAACCTCCAAGGTAGTAAGGGTGAGGTTTTGTCATTACTACTACTGAAGTGAACACCGACAATGAAGTGGTGATAGGTACACAAATTATTCATTAATTAATAGATAAAATACTTTTTTATTTTGGTTTTACACATTCTTTTATATCCCAAAATTTTAGTAGAAAAATCCTGAAACCACTATATATTATCAAAGTAAAGATGTTGGTGAGAAAGGAAAATGGGGCAATCCTTGCATCCCATGAATATAACTCCTCACCTATCCTGATTTTTGGATTTAACTTCCTAGAGAACCTAATAATTCTTTCACTGGTGGAAGTTTATGAAATTATTAGTATGGATTGTCTTGCCTTATATATATCCCACATAAATTACCTGGACAGGGAAATCACTCTTCATTTGGATAATCGACCACTAATTATATACAAGTTCAAAGAGTAGGATAAATCTTCTCTAGAACCGTCATCTCAGGCATGGATATTACTTTTCTATGAGTACGTGTAACTTGATTAGATGATTGATTCTAAGGAAGCAGCCATCCTCAAAGACATGACTATTGTGAGGGAATTCACTGAAGTGTTTCACAAGGAGTTTCCTAGTCTTCCTCTTAGAAGAAATTTAGAATTCTCAATTGATCATATACCAGGGGTATTTGCAATATCCAAGAATCTATATTAAATGGACATTGTGGAGCTTGGGGAGCTAAAGAAACAACTACAGAAGAATATAGATAAAGGGTTTATACACCCAAGTGCTTCACTTTGGGGGTGCACTAGTCCTCTTTATGAAGAAGATGTATCGGTCAATGTGCCTTTGCATTAATTATCATGAGCTCAAAAAAATCACGACAAATAAAAAGTATCCTTTCCCAAAAATTTATGACTTGTTTGATCACCTATGTGGAGCACCATACTTCTCCAAGGTGGATTTCTAGTCGAGATATTACCATGTAATGGTAAAGAAGGAGGATATCCCCAAGTTTGATTTTCGTGCAAGATATGAGCACTATGAATTCATAGTAATTCATTTCAGACTCACTAATGATCTAGAAATTTTTATGGACATGATGAACAGAGTATTTAAAGATTAACTTGAATTTTTTTTGGTATTCTTTATATATGATAATAAAATATACTCAAAAACCCTGGAGGAGCATGAGGAGAATCTAAACACTCTACTAGAGACAATTAAAAAACAGAAGCTCTATGAAAAGTACAAAAAAGTGTGAGTTATGGTTGAAGGAGGTCTCATTGTTGGGTCATATCATCAAAATCAATGGGATATATGTGGATCCCTCCAATAAAACTACAATTGAGGGATAGTCAAGGACAACATCTGTAATGGATCTTCATATCTTCTTGGGGTTAGTTGGATATTATTGCTGATTTGTTATAAATTTCTCATGATTTTCCACCCCTCTTACGAAGATAACTTAGAAGAGAGTATAGTTTTCTTGGACTGATGAATGTGAAAGGATCTTTAAGGATTTGAAAATGAGGCTCATCACTATTCCTGTTCTCATAGTACCCATAATAGGATAAATTTTTGTTGTATTTAGTGATGCTTCAAAGAAGTGCATGGTCAGTGTGTTATTGAAAAATTACAGTGTCATTGCATATGCTTCAAGGAAATTGAATGTTCATGTGAAAAACTATCCAACACATGATATAGAGTTGGATGTAGTAATCCTCACTTTAAAAATTCGGTGACGTTACCTCTTTTGGGAAAAGAGTGATATATATATGGATCACAATAACCTAAAATATAAATTCACACAGAAAAAGTTGAACCTGCACCCACAAAGATGGTTAGAGATGATCAGATGCTATCACTAATAAATTTATTACCACTCTGAGGAGGTGAACAAGATGAAATATGATCTACGTAGAAAGGACCCAGTGATTCAATCATTGATGTGAATTGAAAAGGATCAAATATTCATAGATTTGATGAACATGGAAATGGGTATCATAAATAATGGAACATCATCAATCATTTCAGAAATGATTGATCACATGTCTCTTTTGGAAAGGTTACAGAATGCTCAAAAGGATTGTGTGGGAATTAATAAGAAAGTGGAAACTATCAGAAAAGGTAAATCCTTTAAGTTAAATGTTAATGAAGAAGGAATTGTGAGATTTGGATAAAGACTATGTGTTACATAAAATATTAAGTTAATGAATAAATTTTGGGATGATGGACATTATTTCAATTACATCATTCACCTTGGACACAAAAATATGTATCAAGATCTCTGAGAGGATTATTGGTGGAATAACATGAAGAAGGAGATTGTTGAGTGTACATCAAAGTGCCTGGTATTTCAGAAAGTGAAGGTTTGGAGGAAGAAGTATAATGGGATAATGAAACCGTTGCCCATACTAGTATGGAAATGGGAGAACATAACCATCTACCATGTCACTAGACTTCTGAAGAAATCCAATGAAAACAATGCAATCAGGGTTGTTGTAGATCATCTTACAAAGACTTCACAATTCATTTCAATTAGAGAGGATTTATCATTGGATAAACTAGAACAAATATATATCTGGGAAGTTGTAAGTTTGAATGGATTACCATTATATATTATATCTAATCCAAATCCATGATTTAAATATATGTTCTGGAAGAGTATCCAACATGATCTGAATACTGATCTTAAATTTAGTACAACTTATCATCCTCAAACTTATTTCCAATCTGAGCAGAATATCCAAACGCTTGAGGAAATTTTGAGATCATTATCAATGGACTTCAATGGAGGATGGTATTAATATCATCCTCTGGTTGAGTTCTCTTAAAATAATAGTTTCCACTCAATCATTCAAATGTCTCCTTATGAAGCCCTTTATGAGAATATGTGTAGATCACGGTCATGTTGGGATGAAGTTGGGGAGTGATAACTCCAATTTTAATAAATGGTCGATGAAATAGTGGAGAAGGTTAAGACCATCCAGCAGCACATTAAAAATTCTGAGAGTCAAAAAAAGAGTTATGATAACAATCATTGATGAGACCTAGTGTTTTATGTTAGGGACATGATATTCCTCCGTATATCAACGTGGAATAGAGTCATAAGATTTGATAAGAAGGGAAAGATTTTTTCATGGTACAAAATCCTGTTTTGAGCTCCTTGTTCGCATTAGAGTAGTGGTCTATCGAATAGCACTCCCACCGAACATATCTCAAGTACATGATGTATTCCATGTATCACTCTTGAGAAAGTACATACCCGACCCATCACATGTACTCAATCCATATGTGGTACCATTGGAGAATGACCTCTTCTATAATGAGAATCTGATGAAGATATTATATTATACGGAAATAGGTTTTTGAAATAAGACAATGCCCCTCGTGAAAGTGTTGTGGAGAAACCACAAGTCTTAATAAGCAATGTGGGAACCAGAGGAATGGATGAAGTGGAGTTACCCACATCTGTTATAGTGTGGGAAAATAAAATTTTTAGGGAAAAATTTCTTAATAGGGGAAGATTGTAATGACCCATAATTTTATTAATGAAAATTCCTCTTGATATAATTAAATGTATTATTATGTAAAATGGTTATATATAACATATACACTTATATGGTTTTGTGTTTTTGGATTTTAAAATACCATTAAGAATTTTTACCATTTCTAATATAGTCATTGAACAGTGACCACTTGATTAGTATAAATATAGGGCTTTATCAAATCTAATTGACTAAGACAAAGGAAGTGATGACCTCATCCAGCAGAATTCCTCCATACAAAGCCCATTTTTTGAACTTGAAAAGGATGTAGCATCACTGAGCTTCTCTCTTGACCAATCCAAATACGAGCTTCAACACGTTATGCTTAAAGGGAATATCCTATGGCAGAAGTGGATGTTAATAGAGATTACCACCCGGGAAATGTTATCTATGCCATCCCATGAGTCTGTCACCATCACACATCTTACCCCTAGGACTTATGAAAGTTTTATAATGGGTTATATAACTTTACTCTATAACTATGATTATGTGCTTTAATTTTTTATTTAATAAATAATATACATTTACTTTATTATTGTTACGTTATAAATAGTTTTTAAAACAGAAATAGTATTTTTAGTTAATATTAAATTAAGAAATCTATTTTGATGAATTAATAGATTTTTGTTTAAATATTATTTTAATAAAATATTATTACTAAATTACTTTTTATTAAATATAAATGATTTTATAATTTTTATGAATACAATTGTAATTTTTATTTAGGGTTGAAAGCTGTTTTTTCAAAACCCTTGACTTTTCGATAAATGACATTATTTATTTAAAAATGAAAAACTCACATATTTAGAAAATTATTTAGATAAAATGAATATAATTTTTGGAATTAGGACATCGAAATTATCCAATTGTGAGTTTTTCATAATTTTTTCAGACTGTCTAATTTTTTGGTAAAAATTAAATATCATTTAAATATGTAATGTAATTTATGACATCATAATGACCCAATAGTGATGTAATAAAATTTTATAAATAGGATTTTCGGCCAATATATGTTTTATCTTTAGAATAATGATAATTTAGGTTTGTTTTATTTATATTACAAATATTTAGTAGACCCTCCAAGACTTATAAAACATTTTAACATTTTAAAATGATTTCCTTTAGAGTGTGACTCACCTACTCATAATAAATCCTAATATTTTAAAACATTATTCCATTTTACTTATAATTTTTTTTCACTAAACCTTAGAAAAAACCATCACCAAACACCATGGGTTGGTTTGTTTTTATGATTAGTTTAATGTGTAGTTTCCAAAATGAAAATAATAAATAATTACCTTCTTTTTCCAATATAATCCCACCATAGCTCCCAATTCACTTCACTCAAAAACTTTTCATCTCGACCAACCCCTGCAATCATCTCTCTATAATCCTACCAAGGTGCCTTGAGCTTCTAAGAAGCCTCTCCCTAGCCTCTCCCAAGACTTTGGGATCACACTTCTAAGTAATGGATTTCTTCCTCTCTCATTTTTTCATGTTTCTTTACGTTGCTATACCATTTTATTTTCAATTAATAATGATGGGGTTAGATTTTTCAGCTCCCCTATACTCCCATAATTATTTTTTAATGATGATAGACCCCTTTATTTCTCATGAATTCCTCTTCTGTACACCCCTTACCATTCAAAATTTCGTAAGATATTTGTCTCTTCTCATTTACATTCAAGCAATTATTTTGTTTTATGAATCAAAATTCCATTAAATATGTTGGGAAATGTATCTATATGACCTAATTAATTTCTATTTCATTTAAATATGATGACACTCCTCTTTAACTCTCATCAAATATTTTTATGAATTCTTATGTCAAGCTGTTATACTGCTGAAATTGCACCGTATTTTCCAAACTAATGTCATTTAGCAGTAAATACTATGCTTGTTTCTCTATCAAGGGTATTCACATTTATGCACATTTACTTATTTATTGTATATACTCAATTATTAATTCCACATTACTTTGTCATGTACTAAATTATGATGTTTAATGAATCCATGTTATATGATCCATGTGGCGCACTTATGCCTGAAATGAAATGATTAAGAAGGGTGCACCCTGATAGCACTCTAATTCATTGAGTAATGATTAGTATTAAGATACATCAAGTGAAATGAGGGTCTACTAATTCTAATTAATGTGAAATGAGGGTTTACTCATTCTACATGTTCAATGATCCTTGGATCATGCTAATAAGATGTTAAATATTGATGCCACATTTCCATGTTATGATAATCATGTTATATCATGACATTATGTTCATGTTTATCTTATGCTCTATTGATATGAATATTTTCGAACATGTACTATATTATTCATGTTATTCTTAGATTACTCCCTTACTGGTCATTATATCTCACCCTTTTCTTATGCATGTTCTTAGGTTATCTCTTACAATACTAAGTACGAAAGAATGTGTGTGTTCTTGAAAAAGAAGTTTTCAATAAAGATGTGTATTTCATGTTTTAAGTTGTTATGTAATGTTCTCAATCCACAAAGACACTATACCTATCCATATTATATGTTTTTTCAAGTGAATATTTTAGGTATTAAATTATGTTTAAGTGTAAAATAAAGAGAAGGATTATTATATCAGAGACCCAAGAGTCACTATGTATCCTATTAGGATTAGAATTAAGACACACATTTATCATTAATGGACTTTTCATTTTAGCATCATGTGGAAAGGACGAATATGGACCAAGTTGAAAAGTGGTAATATTGTGGATGGTCCCAAGGATGGGTGTTTGGGAATCTCTACACAACTTATAAAAAATGAGAATCAAGCCTTACTTAGTTCTGGAAATTCCATGCTGTTTAACATCAAGTCGTGAGGATAGAGGAAAACCATCATTAATTTATGAGAATAATGTGGTTGGGCCCAATGGTGGAAATCATGGAATCACTATGTATCACTTTAGAATGAGAATCATACCACACATAGTTATTAAGAGTCATACAGTTCAACATCTTGTGGTGAGGAATGATGGTATGCCTTTTAATTTCTTGTATTCAAGAGGAAGACACACCAATTGAAGCTGATATGCCTTGTTCATATGGGGATCCCCAACAAAAATTTATAATACCATGTTAGCTATACTCAGTGTGATAAACAATGAATGAAAAGGGTCTCATGCATTGACATTTAATATAACGACATAACATTTTTCTATCATGTGTGAATCCCTATGTATCTCATTGAAAATGAGAATTAATCCATACATAGTTCAAGAGATCCCTGGAGTTTAACATCATGCATTAAGGACGTGGGTGACTCCATGTGAAGGAAGATGAACATTATGGTTTGATGTAGTTTTATGTCATGTGGTAATGATATTGAGTCACCAATCATCAAGGGGGATGTTTTGGATCTGTGAAGTTTTAAATCATGTGGTATGTACAATGGATCCCCCGATGTGAAAGGAAATTAATCCTATATATGGGCCCATGAAAAGAGATTCATGTGATGATATGTATCTTGTGATATCATGAATCAATCCACACGTTGGTCTCAAGAAATCATGTAATTTAGCATTATGTAGTGAGGATGATCTCCATGCAGTTTAATGTCAAGTGGCATGGATAGATTGGTATGGT
Source organism: Viscum album (assembly GCA_963277665.1). NCBI lineage: Eukaryota > Viridiplantae > Streptophyta > Magnoliopsida > Santalales > Viscaceae > Viscum > Viscum album. The sequence continues at coordinate 1,025,182,773 of OY728157.1, forward strand.
TTATCATCATGTACTCTGGATGAATTATAGAGATTTCTCTAATGTGTATTCCCTTAACATTATTTGATGCATGACACATAAGATTGCCTCCACCAAACTAGGATGAGTCAGTATGTTGGATGCATTATCCAATGTGTCGATACAAACATGATGAAGTGTGGGATCAAAAGGGAAATATATCCTCAGACCCTTTGCATAGCCAGTGATGGGGTATAGTTCTACCTTTTTAATGGAATATTCAACATTTATCTACTTTATCACTAATCACTATCGAGTATACCCAAGGGATTTACATGGGCGGTCCCCAATCCTTTGAAAGTTGGAACCTATGTATCATCATCCTCCATTAGTTTCTTACCTCACTTATAGTTAAAATTCACTTCAACACACATGGATATATATGTACCAAAGGGGGCATTGTCACCATGTAGTATACCAAACTTCGCATATGAGACTGAATATATCTCCCAGAGATTGCGATGCCACACAGTTTGTCATTTTATGACTAGGATGTTCTCCATTATGATTATTGTCATGTAGTAAGGATGTGGGTATAGGTTTCTAGGCCAAGATATGGAATCCATGTATACATATGTATCTCATTAGGATGAAAATCTAGCCGTACGTAGTTCTAGATGGATCGTGCAGTTTTTCATCTTGTGGTAAGGATGTTATCCATGCAGTTTAACATATTTTTGTATGTTCATCTTAACAAAAGTTTATCATCTTGTTGTAAGGATGTCTTCCATGCAGTTTAACATCTTGTTTTAAGGACGTCAGCTGGGAAGTTTAACATCATGCGGTAAGGGCGGTGACCATGTAATTTAATTCCATGTAGTGAGTATAATGTACATGAAGTTTAAAATATTGTGGTAATTAGAAGATCATTGATGTTTAATGTCTTGTGGGAAGGATGAGATCCATCCAGTTTAATGTCATTTGGAGAGGACATTAGCCAGGCAGTTTAATGTTATTCAGTAAGGACAATATCTATGAAGTTTAACTTCTTGGGGGAAGGATGATGTCAATGTAGTTTAATGGCATGTGTTAAAGAAAATATCCATACAGTTTAACATCTTGCATTAAAGATGATTGCAATGATGTTTAATTTGATACAACAAGGACAAGATCCATTAAGTTTAACATCTTTGTTATGGAAAATGGACATGAAGTTTAATGTCACTCGGGAAGGACAATGTCTATACTGTCTAGTTTAATGCAGTAAAGACATGATCCCTAATGATTAACATCTTTTGGTAAGGATAAGATCCATGTTGTTTAACGTCTTGTTGTACTGACATTAGCCATGCAATTTAAAGTCACGTGGGAAGGAAAATATCCATGTATTTTATCATCTTCCGGTAAGGAAGATTGCCATTTAGTTTAATTTCATGAAATAATGACCAGATCCATCAAGATTAATTTCTTGTGTTAATGATGATGTCCATGTAGTTTAATGTCATGCAGTAAGGAAAAAATCTATTTAATTTAACATCTTTTGGTTAGGATGATGGCCATGAAGTTGAATCTCATGTGGTATGGACAAGATCCATGTCGTTTAATTTTTTTGTAGTAAAGACAATGACCATGAAATTTAATGTCATGTAGTAAGGACAAAATCCATACAGTTTAACATCTTGTGGTAAGGACAATAGTCCTGCAGTTTAATGTCACACAGTAAGTCCAATGGCCAATAACCCATCAGTAGAGTGTCTATTCTGAAGGATCATGGACATCACTTCTACATATTTCATGAGTTTTAGGAATGTTTAACACAATCAAGAATGTATATACTTCTTCCACTAATCAATATTTTAATATAACGAAGCTTTCAATCTTGTGCCTGAGACATTTATGGTATGGGAAATAGTTTTCAGGGTCTATTAAACCTACCTCATGAAGATTTCTCATTATCAAGAACTCAATCAAAACCATTCTTCATGGAAAATTTGAAATATCTGGGAACAAATTTTTCTTCGAAGTAGTATACTTTTCACGACCTATCTTCAAGAGAGCAGAGATCATCATGTTTCTCTAGAAAGTCATTTATGCCCCCATGGGTATGAGTGCATGGGTGAATCTATAGTATATGGTAAAGAATCCACATATTCTTTGGGTCTGGGGAAGATATTGAATCATTTTTTTCTAGGATGACACACATGATTCCCATAGATTTAAATGTCCCAAAACACATGATGTTTTTGTGGATCCATCTTAAGTCAGGTGGTTTCTAGCATACCCCCAAAGATGAGGTTTAAATTATGAAAATGACCCAACCCTATGGGATAGGGTGAGGTGGAACAATATTTGGAAATTTTTAGATGAGGTGATAATATATATAAAAATTCACCAAGCCTTGTTGGATGGGGAACATTGTTGTATGGTGGTCTTTCATAGGTAGGTACTGATACGTCACCCAAAATTAGAGATATCAGGAGTATTCCCAAAATTTTCTCCAGGATAAACATATTCCCTTATTGGCATTGACAGACATGTTCTTATATAGAAACTACATTGTCACCATCAAAGGGGATGGCTTGAGGGAGCCATAAAAACACTCCTTCGGATATCAGCAGTAAGGTGAGTGGATGATGATTGGAGTTCTGATGTGGACCCCAGAGACTGAATCCATTGCTACCACTGTACATGTGATCCATTAGGTTTATCCCTTAAAATTCTAACACGGGTGGTAAAACCATCTATAGATGTCTGTTGGATACCACTAGGCCTTTCTACTCTAATTCCAATGTCTTAAGGTAGCCTGAATATCATTGTCCTGAATAATTGCAAGATGGTATAATTTTTCCCTTTTTGGATCATGATCGTCATGATTTTATGTGGAGTCTTTGGACCTAACTAATATGATATTGAAAGTGAAACAATCCGGAGTGTGCTTCTCCTTGACAGAGTATCTCATTAGAGGGGATAGTTCCCAATGTAACATTGGGGGGGGGGGGGTCGGTGACCATGATATAGTTTGATTGGAAAGTTCCCATGATACCATTGGGGGGGGATCAGTTCCCATATTGTTTTGTCATCCCAGGTAGAAATAATGTAAAACTTCCCCCAAAATTGCCAACTGGGGAACTCCCTAGGATTACACCATCATTGAGGCTAGCCGTGATGAATTAAGAGGTTCCTGGATAGTAGTGACAGAAGATTGATGTTGGGCCACTGTTAAGATACACTAGTGGACCTCAAACAGATTATCAGTGGTAAGAATGTAAGCCTACTATGGAGTTTCATTGTTTTGATACCCTAAGTGGGCTATCCTACTAGGTTCCGCATCTTGGATTGTTGGTGTAGGCACAACATCTTATACAGCTCCTCGTGGATTCATGGGAAAATGACGATGATGAGGACTAGAATAGATGGGATCCCGCATATGAATCTTATGAATGATTGAGTTGATATAAGGATTTCTTTATTCACCTACCTAATGCCAGAAATGTTGGTGCTATTTTATTATGATAATATGCTCCGAAAGCTATTGAATGTAGAAATAAGGGTCACTTCCTCTCCTAAGGATTGTTGTGGGAAAGAATGAATGTGAAAAATTATCCTCCAAAGGATTTCATATTCTTTTTCGAGAGTTGCGATGAATCCATTGATGTGGTATTCTCAGACCAATATGTTCACCAATGGGTACTGAAAGTGGTGTGTTTCTGATAATGTAAGTTGGGTCCTCATGGCCAAATTAGCTTCTCTAGTGATCTTGGAATCAGTTGTCTCTTTTGATGACATCATTTTGATTTCAAGGAATTTTGATAATTAATGAGTAACTAAAAATTACACCTGATTAGTGAAACATCATATATAATATTTCATGTTCAATCAATAACTATTACAATTAATTGATAAAGAGTTAGTTCATTCATTTCACACAATGTTTACTGTGGTTAAAATAAACATGTTAGGTTCACTATTTTTGTTGTGCAATGAGAAAAGAATGGCCTGATGGGAATTAGATAACTTATCATTTTTTACCCATGGAATTAATGACATGGTTTAATGAATTCGCATCAGGTAAACTATTTTTTTATTCGAGAGTTAAGGTGTAGAATGGGGTTCGCTTGATAGAATAGATATGGGGGGAGTCTCAGGGTCAATCCCAATTGCTTAATCTAAGATTTATATTTCTTTCCTTTCTTAGAAACTCTGAATGGTTCCCTCATTTGTAGCTAGGTACAAACCTACTTTTCAATGGCTAGGGATTATATGGTTTTTTATGACCAATGAATCTTAATGACTCACATTGGTTGAGAGGATGGAAGGTCAGGCTCATTACGCCCTTTTGGGGGGAATTGTTTCCTACTATAGGACTTTCTTATAAATTTAAGATATATACATGAAATACTTTATAGACCCCGTTATATTACTAGTTACCCCTATTCCAATGACTTGATTATAAACACATATCTATAGGGACACTCACATGTATATCATAGGTTCTCTATTGCTCTCTTATTTAATTGTCATTATTTGGGCCGTCACAATATTCGAGCACACTGAAGTGTATTTTTGTCCAGGGAGATGAATGTTGTATTGGATATGGGATTGAACCTCTATGAGGGAACATATGTATCTAATGAAAATAGAAATAAAAACCCATGTAGTTCGTCTGACATAGTTTAAGGTCGTATGAATCGACCCATCTAGGTAGTTTAATTTCATAAGGTAAGTATTTGAATATCAAACTCAGACCTCAGTGAGATAGAGGTATGTTGAAAACATTTTACCAGAGCATATCCATATGGGGCTAACACATTAAAGCCTCCATTTGAGAGGAATGATCAACCATCTCATTGAGGGTATGGTATAGAGCCCGATCCTTACAAAGGAATCCTATGTATCATGGATATGGGGGAAATTAGATTCATTTTAGTTCAGTTTGTCCCCCCACATGAAGATGGATTTGAGGTTTTCAAGGGTACGGTCGGGACATATACTTGAAATAATGCCAGTGCATGAGTCCACTCTTCATCCACTGGAGGAAAAAAAGACTATAATACCATTGGGAAGGATTCAATATCGTAATCTAAGAATTCTAGGGACAAGAAAGGACTTCCAATGAAGTGGATACCTATTAGATATTTGGCTATAAAAGGCATCATACATATCCCTAATATGTAAGGAATCAGAGTTATCATAGTTCAATTCATCACATACTACTGATGGACTAAGATGGATAATCATACTCACATACATTACAGACATTCCTAAGGTTATAAATTATACGGGGTTATAAATTATACGAGGTTATAACAAGGTGGATTCTCTATTTATCAAGGATATGTTATTTGATTTTGGTTGTCTGGGATTACACATTGAGGTTACCTGATGGGTTAGGGATTACACTCTAAGGTTTCATGATTGGCTGTGGATTGAACTCCAATGTTTCCCAATTGGTATAATGATGTAATTCCCCTGGTCTTGAATTACACTATGGGGTTACTGATTGGTATACTCTGTTCAGGGCATACACTCTCGGGTTACCCGATTGGTATACCCAGGTTGGGGCTTACACAATATGGTGGCCCATTTTACATACTCATTATTTATCTTCAAATTGATTAAATAGAGCTTTTGATGACCATAATGTTCTATCTGAGAGAACTATATTGGTATGGTTTTATGAGATCATGTACCTAGCTCATCAATGACACTTCCCATCTATGTGGGGTATCTGGCCAAAGGTTCATAACCAGGGTCCTCATGGGATGAGTCCAAATGGGGTATCCCAAACAAGATTGGAATATCCTCAATTATTTGGGTGACATGTCTTGATTATCTTTCTAATATGTTGGGTAATTAATTCTACATGTCAAACACATTTGAGGGTGTCTGACTAAACAATTAACATAACTTAGATGCCTTCACATGGGGGAAACAGACATGTATGAGATTCTTTGCATAAATAGAGCATACATGTCTAGGGTCTCACGCATTATCAACAGTCTTGTCTCAGATTACATCACCAAATCATGTATGAAAAGTACAAGGTCTTTCCCATGATCAAAGTATACATGGGAATGAACTGTCGTATGATAAACCCAACCTATCTCTGAACTGTCACATGTCAATTTGGATGTTTCCATGGACATTCACATGATCATATTAACATGTCAATATCCCCTTCCCTTGATCAAAGTCCATATTATAGAGCTCTTCTTGTGACAGCAGGGACATGTCCAAGGGGCGTCACCTAATCATCTTTGTTTATCATCATAATATCATATGGAAATGCCACCATGTAAATTGGCAATCACATGATTAGGTTAATATGTAAATGATGTCCCATGGAATAATTTATGATTTTAAAGATCTTATATTGTGATAATTAGGGAATTTTAGGGTCACCCAAGGACATAGGGAGACCATAGAAGGGTATCATGATCATATGTCCTTGAACGAATCATATGATGGGGTCTTGTGGATATATTTTAGGGACATTGTACCAGTCTGGGTTTCACAAGTAAATTCCTAAAGGGATCACTAACTATGTTTCATGGGCAATAATATATTCCCAACTATACATGTTGATGTTTTAAAACATAGTGATTCAATGAAAAAGAGAGTTCATTTCTATAGGATTATATTCTTTCTTAGAGGGTAATCGCATTATCATCCTCTGTTCATGTGATTCATATGGACTCAAAAGGGACTCATGAAGGAGTTTGTGGATGTGAAAAGTGGATTTCCAATGATCCCAAAAAGATTTATGGGGTCCCCTGGTGCATATGACCAAGGGTTTACTCATTGAATAACCTTTATGCTGACTGGTGACTTCATGACAATGTTAGAGACCCACACATTCGTGATGCCCTATGGGGGACACCACGCATGATCACAGGCCAGTGAGATTAGATTTCACTACTAAAATATCTTGAAGAGTTTTATAGGTCAACTGGTGACTTTACAATGACACTACTTTTCCCATGCACTCAATAGATCTATAAGAGATCCATTTGCCTTCGAGATGGGTTCTATGCATTTGTGAGGGGGTGTTACGACTGATGTCATCACATGCATGGACAAAGACTCACACTGCATGATGAAGGAGACTGCATGACTTGGGTGGGGTGCAAGTCCTCAAGTCTACACTGTAAGGCCATGAAAAGGATCACAGTGAGACTGAGAGTTTACAACTCCAATGTTATAACGTCCACCAATTCATGTATGTGGGTATCAATATGGATGTACCCTGCATCCCAGGGAAGGGTATGATTTATCATGTCACATGAGGCTCTATTCTTAGGAGATCCGTTAATCATAGGAAGATCTTTCAAGGGATCATGTGAATAGGTAAAAGGGGGTCTAGGTCGAGCAAGGGTTCCATTTTATAGAGACAACACATGGTGTTATTTCCCCATGAAATCATGTGATCTTAAGATGATCACGTGATAAATTTTTTTTAGATACATAATCATGAACGATTCTAATGACGAGGCCCCTGATTACCTATAGAAGATCTATGAAGGTGGTGGACAACCCACTCATCCCCTCCACCTTGCTTCTATTCTAGAGCTCCAATCCCTCCCCATTTTCGTTCCTTTTTTTCTTGATGAGATCTTAGTATATATATGCTATGGGAGGATGAAGGCGGTGCTACATTACATGGGATGAATGACGTGTTTCACCTGTGAGGCAGTGTACGATTCATTGCATTATAATTTCATCTAATCATATGATTCCTCTATTTTATTTATATTACATCCCATGATCCAAAAAAATCCATTTTAAATCAGATAGAAAATACATTATAGGTGGAAGGGTTTGTGGTCACTGAACTTCTCATGATGTTCCTCAGTGATTGTTTTTGGTTGGGTTTCATGATCAATGTTTGAGGGTTATTCATTAATGGTTTTTATCTTTTTTATGGAAAAGGGACAAGGTTTGAAATAATTTGAAAAATGGGCCTCCAGATGCATGAACTCCATTCACACATCTTCAGTGTGGAGAGATATGTGAACAGGGTGTACGCATCATTCATCCCATCTTCGAATGATGCGTGAACCCCATTCACGCATCCTATTGAATGGTTAAAAAACCAACATTTATTTAGAAGAAAAAAATTCTTATGTATTTGATTAATTCAATTACAACCCCTTTCTTTTCAATATATTTTTTTTCTAAAAAGGGAAGAGAGATTTAGAAAAACATTTATATGTCTACAACATGATCTTCATGAATGTTCTATAGTAATTCGTTTTGATTCTAATTGATATATTAATTTTGAAATTAATTTAATATTTCTTCGTTTACCTCCCCCTAAAGAGAAATACTCCTAAACATCAGTTTTTAAATCTTATATAACTTCACCAAGGATGATCTTCTTCAGTACTTATTCTTACATGTTCTAACACACTGTAAACCCTATTAAGGATTTTTTCTTATTTTAGAATAATATGCAATAAATAATTTTCATAATGTCCACAATTTTATCACATGATGGAGGTATTTTAATAGTAAAATCCTTCAGTGAAGATTGTGTACCATAAAAACATGTGTCCTTTTATAAATATTGAATACGTATTTTCTCAAAATTTTCAAAAATGAACGTCTAATTTCATACATCTCTTATTTTGGTTTTTGTTATCTTCAATCATAATCATCTACTCTTCATAATTACTATTCATTGAAATTATTCTTCTTGAAATTTAATTTTTTTAAATAAAGAATCATGTTAAATGTTTTTAGGTTTCAAATCATTGAGATCAATAATATTTGTCAAGATTTATTGATGTTCACAAATCTTTTCATGAAGAGTTTTAATTTTTATTAATGAATAGCGATTAGAAATTATTAATTTTGGGAGATAATTTGATGATAGTAAGACACTTATTAAAAAAGTATAACTCTATAAATGATAATAGTAATGCACATACATAATGTATCATAAATAAAAAATCATTCTAATCTACTCCTCTGGAATGGATACTCATATGTACCACAACCAGGTTTATAGTAGACGTGTCCACATCATGTCTGTCTCTATCTACGCACTGGAGGATGCATCATATTATCTTTAGTAGCCACCCCCACATCCTACAATGTGACAGGTGGTGGATGTAAAGTCTCACCGTCTGTACCCCATCTTGCATCTTATGATAGTGGGGGCTGGCTGGAACTCTCACCAACATGGAAAGAAGATGGTTGATGTGTTGTGGATGTCTGTAATAAATAATAAAGGTAAACCTAGTCAGTGTCTGTATCTACCTGTGGCTGAGCTAAAGAAGCTGGAGGAGCATATGAGTAATCATGTCGAATACCCTACTCATGTTCAAGACCAACATCTGATAGATCAAGATGAACATCAACCTCATGTGCAACAGAAAGATCCATAATAGGGTCATCACCCCTAGTACATCTATAGGATCCTTAGTAGGTTCCGCACCCTCCTCAACATGTGGTGTATCAAAGAAAATTCCATAATTAATCTCTTCCATCTAAGGATACAACTGTGATACAAGGGTGTGAAAATATGTTTGGTCAAATAAAATGTGCTCTACTATATCAGATGTGTGTAGTAGACGACCGATACAAGTATCCTATAAGAAAAAATTATGTTGTTTAGAGATATGAATAAAAATGACACTGATTTGTCAAAGGAACTATGTATACCAGCCAATGAAAGCCTCATCCGTGTCATGTCTAAAATCTGACTGGGGACGTGTTGTAAAAAGCTGTGTAATCCATCTGATCCTCCAAAGGAAAACACATTGTCCCCACCCCTTTCAACTAGTCGTCCTATCGTCTATTCCATGAATAAATATATCTATCATGCTATCTCCTCTAATAAAAATCGCTCTTCCCTAACATCTTCAGGGAATGAAGTGAATATAACTGACTGGGCGGTCTAGGAACAGGCTGAAAGAATCAGAACTGCCTCATAACTATGTCGATCTGATGCCACTCGACTATATGAAAATGAATGAATGGTACCCTACAAGAGCCAATAACAAGCATCACTGTATTGTACGATGGAAGACTCTGGATAATAGATTCTGTATATGGAATCTATAAAATATGAAATAAAAAATAAATAATCAATTAATAAATGAATACATTTATAGTAAAGAATAAAAATTTAAAAATACAAATAATAATCACTTACATTTTGTGGTTGAATTCTATCCAACATAAGTCTGTAGGCATGAAAATCATGTTTGGGGGAATCTGAATGTCAATGTGTCTTACTCCACATGTAGATAGTATTGTTATATTTACATTTTATAATAGAAAGTTAAACAATTAATTTAGAGATTATATGAAAGGAATAACATACCAATGTCGACACGGATCCTCTGATACAATATCTGCTGGTAATGGAACACAAGCATGTGGTGCTAAATGAGGGATGTGATCCCATACCTACATCTATATAAGAACCATACATCTAATGATCTATATCTTTTTTATGTAATATTCACCTCATAAATGACCTATATGTATTTTCTAGACAAGAAGACCCCCAAATTTATCAGCCAACCTCATCCAAATCCTCCAAAAAAGATAAATACATCAAATGTACAAATGTAGTGGAGTGATAAACAAAAAGAATGCCACCTATCAGCCTCAAAATATATGCACGTTCAAATCACCGCATGATTATCTCTTCAGCATCCTCTGCTAACTATGTGAAGTGTTGGTATAAAAAAGGAATGCATAATCTACAACCAACGATGGTCCCACCAACATTAGGGACCTCAATGCTCAGTATTCTATGAACAAGATCCATCAAATCTACCCCAAGTCGGCCAGTCAGAGATGCACCATCGATGGGGAGGCCCAATATAATGGCCACATCCTACATGGTAATATTCATCTCCCCCTCTCTAAAATGGAATGTATGTGAATCTGGCCTCCGTCACTCTAGATGCACAAAAATGATCTGATGATTGAGAGAGGTGAAGTCACACATTGCTATGCCATAGAATCCAGCACAACAAAGATGAAGGATTATAGCGAGAGGTGGTGCAGTATGGTATAAATGATGAGATATGCGTACACTAAGAGGAGGCACTAGACATCACTCTAAAATAATCCATGATACATGAGTTTCTTATGATGTGAGTAATGGAAAACCATCTATCTGCACAAATGATATTATCATTACTTTATTATAGTGAATTCAATAAAATTTTGAAATGTTATTTAAAAAAATCTAGAACAATTAAATGAACATGCTAGTGTTAATATTTTCAATTTATACTTTATTTTTTGTTTGGGGATTAGTGTTTTTGTTTCTTGACAAATACCCTCTATAAATATAATACCCTAATACATAATTTTGAGATTAATTATTTATGATTTCTTCTTTAATTGAAACCTATATAGGCGTTCTAAGAATTACATGTGGGCTTCCATGATCTGGTAATTTTGTGTGGACCATAAGATACATGAATGCATATGGATGATAATCATATGGTTGGAATCAGTGATATGTCATTTTTCTTATATAATCTCAAGGTAGTATGCATTGGTACATGTGGTATGAGAGGTTCAATAAAAATCATCAACTGTTATTTAAAAAATCTAGAACAATCAAACGAAAAATGATTGTATTAATATTTTAAACTTACACATCATTTTGTGTGTGTGGATTACTTTATTTGATACATGTGGATGAATGATATATTCATTTATGTTCTATGTTTTTTTTTGAGTTTTTTGATAATCACAAAATTATTTCTCTGAGAATCAAAAAATGAGACAAACCAAAATTGAAAAATGATAGAAATTGAGAAAATATGAAATAAATGCATTCAATACTGAAACTTCCACATACAAATCAAAATATACATATTCATGATAAGATACACAAACTCAATCATGGATGAAAAGATATGGAGCTCTGTTCTGCCACTTGGGGACATATCTTACGAGTATTTCCTTCTGCATTAAAAATACTACATCATATTCTAACTCCTCGTTGACAAGGACAATCCATTTCATATATGATTCGACTCGATTTTGGTCTTCCTCTTGGCGGTAACCTAGTAGTATGAATCCAATAATTTAAAAAATGACAGACATTGAAAAAAGATAAATGAAAACTGAACCAAATTATGACTGAAATTGATTGAAACATAATTTTTTTATTTCCAAACACTTTTAGGGATAGTGAGAAACCATAGATCAAAACCACACAAGGACACAACTGACACAAACAACATCAAAGATCACTAGAAAAAACAACAAGAAGACCGGTGATATGGCCATGTATTCTTCCAGCATCATATTCTAATGACCATTTTCCCTTTGAAATCTACATCATATATTCATACACCTCTTCATTAGTAGTTCAGATCTCTTCAAGGAATCAATCAAATATTTCTTGTTAGGAATCATATGTTGAATCCATAAGAGAATAATGTATTAAAATAGAGAATAATTTTAAAAAATAATTTTAGAAAAACATTCCCAACTTGAGGATCGCCTTCTTTATGGCATCATCTCTGAAATGATTATGCACATTAATTGCAATATGTCTAATCAAATAAAGATGATAAGAATTCGGCTCAGTCCATGAAACCTCATCACCAACCACGACCTTTATAATCACTTGATGACGATTATATATCAGACACACACCGCGGTTTTGTGTGACATGAACACGTACACATGCCAAAAACCAGCTCCAACATTCAAAACTCTTTTTTTCAACAATAGAAAATGCAATTGGCAGAGGAGCACGATTACCATCTTGTATAGCATCAATGAGTAGAACACATGTATACTTTCCATACATGAAATCTCTATCAACTTGAATAAATTATTTTCAATAGGGAAAGGCCGCAATGCATGGCCTGAATGCCCAAAAAAACTTATTGAGCATTTCCTTTGTTCGATCAACTCGGTGACTGGGGGATACATACTTAACAGCCTCCAACTGATAAATAATCTGACTGTTGGGAGATAACTATTTCATAAGTTGTAGAAACATAACATAATATTCATCCCAATCACCATACACTTTTATAATTGCCTTCTATTTTTCATTCCATGCTTTGGTATATGATATCTTGTAGTTATAGAACTGTTGAATTCTTACCTGAACAAGGGTAATGGTAATATCATGACATGTTCGTATCATCTCACAAATAAAATTTGAAATAAACTCTAAATCATGGGTTGAGTGATCCAGCGAAAAGCTTGGATGCACACAAGTGTGTGACCCTTCGAATTTGGTTATGCTCCAACAAGCAAACAATTTATAAAATATTTCCCTTAATCTAAATTTACATTATGGAACATATTTTTTTACAACGAATGAAAGATTTTGTCTTCTTTGACTCATCAACCTCAAATGTGAAATTTTTATCAATGTGGTATTGCTTTATCACATTTTTCATTTGAAATTTACTTTCAAACTCCTTCCCGACATAGATGGCATTATCATTTGATGCAGACCTATTCCCTATAATGCATGGGAAATAAGATGTTGGTGTAATGACATCCCAATTAAAATGTTGTTCACAAGACATTCCATTAACTAAGGAACTCAATACTGAAGGATGATTACCACTAACCGGTGGATGTGATGGACATATGTCTCTCAAAGGAACCTCAGAAGGTTTATTTCCCACATCACCCTCACCCATATCCCTCAAAGAAAAATCATAAGGTTTATTCCCCACATCACCCTCACCCACATAATCTTCTGATAGATCCCTAGATTCTCTTACTCAAATAAACTTTCATTCACTATATCAGAAAACAAAGGGATGTCATGTACATTTCCTTCTAAATTTTGATCATCATCTTCAAAATGTTCTTCTATTACTGGAGTCAAATGAGAAGGAGGAAATGAAAAAGACTGATGTAAAGGACATACTTGTATAGATCACACAAAACATGGTTTTGTAGTAGTAAGATGAACCACATATATATTAGAAATCACCGCATACAACTCCATCAAATGATTGGAACACTGCTATCTAAATAAGGAAGATGCATCCATCCAATCATCATCATCGACCGAAGGGTACTTGGTCTTCTAGAAACGTTAAGGATTTTGTAGATATCGATATGTGATTGAAGAAATGGATTTATAGAAAATCAATTTTAACTGATTATAAAACTTATTGAGAACTGAATCCAATGTCATAGAACCATGATGATTTACCAATCTAACAGGTGGCACACTATTGCTAAATCCCTACTCCAAATAAATAGTCTCATCGTTGCAATATATTTGCACAGACATTATTACCTATAAAAAATTATATATAAATTATTATATACTACATCCTTATTTTTAATTATTTAATATAACATTATATATTTTAATTAGTTATGAATAATTAATCATAACTTGATCTTGAGACTTATGATTAGTTTATCATTATTTGATAAACTAACCAAAACCTATGGGTAGACTCATAGAGTCTCTATTACCAAATATTTCAGCAATCATTAGTCTCCTTTAATATTTAAATTCCTCATGTCAAACTCTTGTTCTCGAATGCCTCTTCAGGGACATCTCTCCAGGGATGCCTCATCAGGGACCCCCTTGTTGATTGCCTTTTAATTAAAAATTTACTCACATGCATGTGAGGGGGTCAAGGGACATGATATACATAACTTATTTTAAGGGGACACATAGGTACTTACATGCTTAGTCAGAGATGACTCATATGTCATCAATACAGAAAAATAAATCCAATTATTACAAATTAAATAAACACATTCACAAAACAAGACATGCAATTTCAATTATGCATCAGTCAGTCATCTCAAGATCAGTCATCACAAAACATACTGTGTTTTTTGTGTATTATTATTATATCTATTACTATATGAAATATATTAAATACCTACACCACTTTTTTATTTTAAATATGTTTAATAATAACTAATTTAATTTAAAAAATTTATTTATACAAAACTGTTTTTATACAGTTAAAAATAAATTCTATATATTTTTTAAAAAATTAAATATGATACATAAAACTAATATATTATTAAAAATTTATATTAACAGTGTATAAAAATTATAATATTAATAAATATTACATTCAAAATAACATTTTTTATAACATATTTAATTTCCATAATCCTTCAATATGAATTCATACAACATTTTAGACATGACATAATAAATTTTCCTTAACATTCAATACAATTTCATACAAAAAACACATCGTGCATAAATGAAATCATAAAAAAGACACTAATTTACATATTAGTAAATATGAAATAAATAAACCTTACACACAAACACTAGTCTCTACATATCACAAATCAAAAAAATAAATCAAACAAATGAAATAAAAAACACAATTAATGAATTGAAAATTTAAATATAAATTTTACCTTCTTAAAAGCATAAAAAATTGGTTGAGAAAGAAATTATGTAGGGAATATCCATAAAATATAGAGGAGAATAATAAATTGGGGAGGGAGACCCCCTTTTATAGATTTTCTTGGCCGGATGCATGAACGGTGTTCACACATCATTCATCCCATCTTCGAAGGATGCGTGAACCTCGTTCATGCATATTTGGCATGGAGAGATGCATAAATGGGGTTCACACATCCTTCGAAGATGGGATGAAGGATGTGTGGACCCCATTCATGTATCACTCCATGCCAAATATGCATGAAAGAGGTTCACGAATCTGGAGACCAATTTTTAAAAATATTTCAAATTGTATCCATTTTTGATAAAAACGTTTTAAAACCCATAAATTAAAAAAAAACCCAAGGATGATCATGAGATGCCTTTGATCATTGTTGGGGGGCTCTCATGGAAGCCTACTGAAGTTTGCAGTGTCTCGTGTTGGCTATCTCATACTTTTGTGGGTATTAGTGAAAGAATGGTGGTTGTAATCTTGGTGATCACCAAGTGATCATATGGCTGTCTTCAAGTCACCAAGTTGAACCGGTGGTGTTGGAGAGTGGGATATTGAAGACGGGATCTCTCACTCGGTAGGATCGGCCGAGTTTAAAATCTTGATTCATGAGATCATCTTGATTTAAACTCATGAGTCGCTAGATTGAAGTGGACAACTGGTATTAGCGGGCAGTGCGATCCAATGATCTGGATTCAGTTTTCATAGAAAATTCCCATCCCGCATCGAATTTTTAATATGCCTCCACTCCTGTATATAAAACATTCCACATCATTTAGAAAATATGGACACTAACAAGGTTGGTGCCTCTATCATATGGAACACTTCCACCCTTGGTCATCAGCCCATTCTCTATGTTTCTATGGGAAAAAATTTAATTAAAAAATAAAATAAATTATTTTTCGGATTAACGGTCCAAATCCTCAAGATATACTCATCCTTCCATGCATTCGTTTTCCAATTTCATTCATGTGAAACAATCACTATTTTTATTGGCCTTCACATCTCTAGGTCTTTGTTAGTAAAGTGAAAAATGAACACATATTAGTGCTAAAAAAATGCTATTATTATTTATGATGCCTAGTAATGGAGATTAGTATTTTCATTGTGACTTAGGATGATGGTAATTTGTAGGTCCCTGATCACCACCTTTCATGGTGAAACTTGAGATTCCGTGGGTAGCCATGATTTGGTTTTTGGTTTGACTATTTTTATTAGATTAATGTTTCAGTTGTAGTAATTTTATCCTCATTTTAAATGTTTGAGTTACCTAGGGGGTTTCATTGGAATTTTGGATAAAACCTAAATGTGAAATATAGGTTCTAGGAAATCTTTCTCATCCCAAAAAACCATTCTTTTGACCAATTAACTGATTTGTATTTTTTCGGAATTGTCTTTTGATTTTAACATGGTGTGTTAAAACATATTACTAATTATCGGAAATTTCAACAAATTTCATGTTTTTAATACTTAGAATCCTCAATTATTAGATAATTTTTTTTGTTGATTCCTAGTATTAGGAAAATAATAATAGTGGTTCATGTGATATATTGACATTGATGGAATTAAATTTGATTGCAGTTGTGGTGTGATCTTGCTTGTGAACTTGTTTTGAAACCAATTCCTTATTGTAAATGAAGGTTTCATGATTTTTCTAGTGTTAAATGAATCCTTTTGGATGATCATTAATATGGGTTTCATTTTTGTGAATGTTTTTAATGTGATATATTTTCTCATGATAACTGGATGTTTTTAAAAAAATTGTTGTTGATTAAAAATTAAAACCAAGAGTTGTTTTGAAATGTTTTATAGGATAATGATTTTTTAATGAAAGATATGTATTTAAGTAACTCGGTTTGAATGTATATTTTTATGATTTTCAATGGTTTGGAAAACAATATCTTGTAGGTTTTTTTGACAATTATTGCTTGATTAATAACATGTGACTTGGGAAATGTGTTGAATTTTTTAAAATTATTATTTTTAAATATAATTGAATATGAGTAATTTTATGGGATTTTGTAGATTTTTTTAATTTTAATTATTTATGTAACTCTCCTAATATCAAATGGACTGCACATTATATAAATAATTTGTTATTAAATATAAATTATGTGGAGACCTATGGCCCATATCCATTTCTGCAGAGATTAGTCTTGAGTGGTAATGGATTTTATCATACTCAATGTTCATTGATATTGAATAAGTATTTTTATATCTCATTTAGGTAATGGGGTATGATTATATGTTTTCCCAATGTGATGAACTTCTTGAGTTTTCCCTGACCCCTTCCACTATATTCATTTGGATGCGGAGATGTTATAGTTTCATTATATATACTATGACCAAAGACTTCTCAAGCATGGAATTTTTCATGGTGAGGTGAATTAGGACACCCTCATCTAATTGTTATTCATTTATTTTTTATTATTTTTGTGTAATTTATGATTTCAAGTGTTTTGGATTGAAATCATGAATTTTCTAGATATTTTTGTCTTGCAGAGTGAGCATGAAATGTTTAGGGGAGACTATAATAGATGTCGTGCGTAAAATTTGTTTAGTTCAATATGCTCAGTTCATGGTTTGTATGCATTGGTTGGGAATTGTTGTCTTAAAACATGTTAAATCTAGTGAAAACAATGTTCTCCACTTTATGAATATGGTTTTGGTGCACAATGTGTGTGATATTATAGAAAAAAATTTGGGTGGCCATGTAGTAGTGTATTATTTTTTCACATTTCTAATTTTCATGGTTGGCACATAGATAAGTGAAAAATATGGCAATACAATTATATTGAGCGGTGTTTGTCAATTGCAGGCCACATGAATGGAGAATTGGTTGGTAAACCATGAAACCAAACCATGAAAGTAACCAAGTCTTCTTAAAATTTTAAATTCATATTTTCTCATTATGTGTTTGAAAATATTTTTTTCCTTCTCCTCCCCAATTTTTATTCAAAAGGGAAAGGGATTCATCTACATAGCCCATTCCCACCCTCCCTTCATGATTCTAAGACACCTCTTCTAGATTTCACATAGATCCCATAATAAATTATCCCTATTTTCAATTTGTATCATCCCTTCAGACATTACTCTTAGAATTCATTTACCTCTTGAGCCCTAATGGTCCTATAACTCTAAATTAGGGTTTGGGTATACATAATCACAAGGGTTTAGCTGTGTATGATTTTTAAATTGTATTCCTTTAAGGATTACAAGTTCACCATTGGAGGAAAAATGTTTTGATGAGCTTCCTCTTGAATGATATATGTGTATGTATAAAATATCACTGATAATAAATGTCCTATAATATAGACAATTTCAAATTTCATTTTGATGAAATTATTTGTCGATACAATTAAACAAATGGATTTCATGTTGATTTCAAATGGATTTCGTACTTGGAATAAAGAGTATTTTTATGGTTATATATATATAATTTATATTTTAATATTTTTTACATTTCAGGAGGTTTTTTAAATTCCAAATAGGATATTAAATGGGGATGTGGAATTTAAAATGGGAATCTTTGAGATAATTGGTTTCCAATGAATCTATTTTAGGAATTTAATTGTTTATTTCCAAAATGCATATGTCTTAAGCCCATTTGAAATGATTTTGTGTATTTTTGTCCTATTTGGTTATTTTAGAAACAATCTACAAGATATTGAATTATTTTTAAATATATTTCAAAAAGTTTTTTTTGGGGAATTGGGTTTTCAAGGGATGTTTGAAAAGAAGATTTAAAATCATTGAATGTGGTTAGCCATCCATTCCTACAATTAAAGGCTCATTTTCCATTTTGTAAGGGAACCATAATGTAGTATGCATAAAAAATTTCTCTTATTTTTATTTTATTTTACATATCTAAATGTTGTGACTTAATGGTGTATGTTTTATAATCTTATTTTACTATACAATGATGATTGAAATGAAAGGGGTTGTTTCTTTAATTCTTATAAAAGGTGGAACGATGTATATTTAAATTTTATTTATTATTTTTGATTCGTTTAATTTTTTTATCGTTATTTATTTATAACATCTATTTATTGATTCCTGGGATCGAAGGTAGATATGTAGAAGGTCTCAGTATAAGTTACACTAGTGTAGTGGTTGCAATCTTGAAGGTTACCTAGAAGAGTTGTTCTCTCTTAGAGATATGTATTATAATCAGTGACATTAAGGGGTAATAAATGATATAAAATAGTGTAACAATAGGGTCCAATTAGTAGGTTCAGTGGATGAAAATTGGTCTTGTTTCTTTTAAGTTAGAGACTAAGGAAATTCCTATAATACTAGATTCCAATTAGGGATTATTTAATGGATTTAATTTCATATTGTTCTTGTATCCCCTAGTTTTTTTGGTTCCCATGAAACAATTATTTGTTTTTTGAAAATTTAATTTCGCACACTGATTTTTTCCTAGGATGACATTATTCGATTCCTATGGTTTTGGATTATTTTTTTTGTAGTTCATTAGATGATTTGAATGTGTGATTTATAAAGTTTAGAGATAATTGTTTTCAAAATGGTATTTGAGAAATCCTTTTTCTAAATAAGGGGAAAATGGATGGTGTCATATTATTTAAATTTGGAATCCATTATTTCAAAGTTTAATTTAATAAAATTTATTTGTTCAATATTTGGGTTTGAAACTAATGATTTTAAATAGCACATTCATTATTTTTTTAATGGGGATTGTTTTTATTGTATAGAAAAATATAAATTAATAACTTGTCTTGTATACTTACATTATATATGATTAATTAAAAATGTAATTTTTTCTATATTATGTTCAAGAAATAATTTTTGTGCTATCATATGATGGGAACTATGTAGATTTATTAGCATAATTTAACTAGACCCATTTCAATCACATCATATATGAAAATTTTTGTGCATTTTTTCATGAATCTCAACTATTTTAATTCATGTCATCATCTATTGATTTCAATTAGATATTAATCTTGGTAAATTAATAGACATGTCATGGTGGGGACTGAAATCTGTTTACATGGATGTGTTTAGCTAAAAATATTTGTTGATGTTTTATTATTAGATCTACATTATAGCTACAAATTCTGGATTTTTTATTTCATATTTGATTATAATGTATATATTTAGACTATATTATTAAATTTTATATTTTATATTAATTTTTATTTCATTCTTTTTTTTATTTTTTTTTATTTGTATCTATTTAATAGAGATTCATGGATGAACAGTGTTTGGATAGGTCATTTTAGATTCTCATTAGTTCCTTATACTCATTTATTTTGTTATTACAATGGTGAAATCATTTCCAAGAATGTGTTTGTGATACCCAAAAACTAATTTCTAGGTTATGGGTCTTATAAAATCATTTAAATCATAGTGATGTATTGGTTCAGGTGACATTTTAGGTCATCCATGGCTGATTGATTTTAAAAACACCATATGTTTATTTGTAAACTATATAAATTAACATCATATGAATACACTTTTTTGATTTTATTATGGTGATTGAGAATTTTTTCAATTTTTGATAATCTAAAAATTATTATAATGGTAAATCCATTTAGAAGAAGTGAAATGATATGAATTAATATGAAAATTTCTTTAGAAATATTTGTAACATTTAGTAGTAGACGACACATCAATATTTAATGTAGTTTTTTCATAATGACTAAATAAGTAGAAAAATATTTTAAAAATTATTAAAAAATGTAATATATTGCTAAAAAATGATAAAATACATTTCATTTTATGAATATTTAATTTAAATTTCCTAATGTATGTTACTTTTTAGTTATTTAATAAATTTTTAATGTACATAATTTTACTTTTAATTTATTTTGTTTTCTGTTTTGAGATAATAGATGTGAAGCATATAAAATGATTTGAAAAATTTGGTTTTGAAATTATTAAATTATTTATGCTTTAGAGATATATAGAATTTATAAATTATGGTTTTTTATTATTTGGTTTTCTTAAATACTAGTTGTAGATATATATTAATTCTAATATTTATAAAATAAGTATTCTATAGTGATAATAAAATGGTGGTCACTATAGAGTCATGCACAATACCCTATAGTGACCGGCATATAAGAAATTTCTATTGGTTATAAATCAATTGGATTTTGATATCATCAAATGGAAATTATATTCCCCACTTAGAATAGCCTATATCAGCATCTATATAGTGGTTTCTATTCACTATAATGACTGGACAATATAGGCCATCATATGGAAGTCACCATTATACTACAAGACATTAACAATCACTTTTGGTAGTATTTAATAACCCTTTTGGTAGTAGTTTACTCTCTAGTACTATATGAATTATTTGATAATTAAAAAAACATTGACTTTGTTGTATTCTTGTCATGGGTATAGTATAAAATTGTTCTAAACTCCAAACATTCTAGTTGATTCCTTTATGTCATTATGTATATCATGTATTACATAATATTTTTGCATCATGAATGTTGTCGGAGTGTTCATGAATCGAGACAAAATTTTTATGGTGGAGACTATAATGGTTAATTATTTTTGGAATAAGATATGTAAACAATTATAAATTTATAATCCTGAGAAGGTTTTATTCCTACCTTCAGGTTGACCTAGATCATGTAAATAAACATTAAGGTATGTGATGGAAAAAAGTAGGTTTGTAGAGGGTTCTTCATGTTTGGATTTTGTGAAAATGGTATTGTGATACGATTTTATGGGTTTCCATGTGGTTCAAATATATTTCAATTTGCATGATGATTTCTAATTAAATTTGGATATCTTTGTGAATATAAAATAAATATGCTCATGTTTTATTTATGCTTGATTAATTAAAACATGGTCAATAAAAGAATTTCCACTAGTATTTCCATACATGGATCTTTAATGCTAATCTTATGTTATTTAAGTTCATAGTTGGTAATTGTCATATTGTATATAAGATGGAAAATTGTGTGAAATAGATAATATTTTTTTCTTAGTTTCCTCACTTCCAACAACCACGATTCATCATTTATACAATGTAAATGACTTTATAGCATTCAACCCTTCTCAATCATAGAATTTTGTTGATAGAACAATTTTTTTTATTTCTCGGGTTATTCCTAATGAATTTAATGTGTATTCCAAAAGGGTTATAAAATCCATTCCCAAGGAAATATATAAACTATGGCCAAATGGAGGGGGTGAGGGATTTTGATTAGTAATGTATAACCAATTACTATATGGGTGTTATCTATGAATATTATTGTTTTTGGATTTGAAAAACTATATTACGTAAGATAGATAAAGGAATCTCATGTATTTTGTTATTATTCATTAATTTTCATCCCATTATACTTATAGTACATACACATCCAATAGACACCATTCATTATAAATAAAAATTTTCCAGGTTATAGAGTTTATCATTATTTCCATCCTAATAGATACTTTCACCATGTTGAGAAGGGTGAATTTCATAGAGATGTGAAACCATTATAGGTTATAGGTGGTAGAATAATTCTTGGGGAATATTTATAATCTTGTTACTAAGCTTAACTCATCAATATTATATCACCAAAAATTCCACTAATGAAAAAAATAAGAACTACATAAGTGATTGGAATTTTCGAAATACCTAGCTGTCAAAATAATACATTTTGAGAAGTGACAGCTGCAAGTGGTTTGATATCCAAGGATGGAAATAGTCTAAATAGAAACACATTTAGATTTAATTTCAAATGAAGAGATGCGACAAAATAATGAAACTATGATATTGTATGTTCTTGTCCGAACACCTGATCCAATATTGATGGTTCGAAAATTCAAGATTGAAATGTCCAACAGAACTAATCCATAGAGATAGATCACTTGTGTGGAGTTATATATTTATATTTATTGGACTCCATAGGACTTTAAATGTTTGTTATCCCATATTATATTTTGAAGGAATCATCATTAACTTGTTCATAGTATTAGAGGTAGTGCATCCGGGCATCAAATGGAAAATTTTAACAGAGAACCTGATAAAGATTTATATTATACATAAAATACACAATCCATAAAATTATTTATAATTTTTGAATAAGAGAGGATAAATTTTTAAATATCTAGAATAATTTGACTATTTTACATCCTTGGTTTACAAGGAATCTCAAGAATCAATATGTGGGGTATTCTCTATCATATTATGGGAGGAAATATAATTATTTATGAACCTACATAATCATTAACCTCTGTTTATTTATTTTTATATAGATTAAAATATATATCACTATCAAGAAAATTATTGGAGCACCGTTATGAGGAGAGTGGTCATGAGTTACCATTGGATCATGTGACAATGATCCATGGAAACCTTAAGATCTTTTAGGGATAAAATAATAGAGCTAGGATACATTGGAGACCTTTAAATATGAGGATGGTGTTGTGGGAGGTGTTATATATGAACCTATGAAAAAATAAATTACAAGGGATGATTTTTCCTCAACTGTATAAATTTAGAGCGGGATGATAGATTGAAAAGGGTATTATACTTCTGGTGTGGATTAAAATATACCCCTTTACAGAAGTGCGCAAATAAGAAATGATTTTGATGATTTGGGAAGAGAATAATGATGGAACGTAAAGTGGGTAAGTGTAGTGGGGAAAAAATATATTGAAATAATAATAAAAATATAAAACATAGAGTGCATACTGAAATATTACTAAGAATATCATCCTTTTTTACATTGTCTAGGGAAAAAATTGAGATTTATCTTCTATGATAATGAAGGTAAGTGTTGAGAAAACTATGATACTAGTGTTTCTGGACAGTGGATAAATATATAATTTAATTTCAACTAATATAATTTAACTACTTGGTTTAACTGTTTGTAAATTCAAATGTGATGGGTTACAAATTGGGAGATGGAAACTATGTAAGATCACATTTGATGTATCAAAATATTATATTTTACATGTCCAAATATACTTGTAAAATCAATACTCAAGTAATAATAATTGTATGTTTGGAAATTATTTTTATAATTTTCTGGTTCGGAACACTGGGGGAGTCAAAAACAATGGGTAGAAAAGAATATGAGGTATTTTTTTAGAGAAAAGGACTGCATTATATGAGGGGTAGGAAACATTAGCCTAACATCCTATTTATTTATTGAATTGGAAAATAAGCTCAACTACTTGGTCCACCATCAGATTTTGGGGTGATGGAATAATAATAGAAAATAAATTTTATTGAATTCAAGGGAACATAAGACATTAAAAAATCTATTAATAGGTTTATGTATTGTATTTGAAGATTCCAATTGCTTCACAATGTTATCCATAAGGTGCACATAATCTGATAAGAATAGGGAAATGACCCTTTAGTAGCGAGACCTTATCTGTTTCATAGTTTTTGAAAATTAAGAATAAGAGTCATGTATGGTATATTCTATATGGAGGTGTTTTTCAGCCCAATTCCATATATTATTATTGTTTAGTTTTTTTGATAAAAATGATAGTACAATGTGGTTTTGTTTAGACTATATGTCCCTTAATTGAGTAAACATAAATAATAAAGTGTTCTTTTGTGGTTGGAAAATTATTGGATAATGTATGTGTAGTGAGATGTTTTTTCATGTTGGACCTTAAATCATAATATAAATAGATACATATGTGGTATCAGAGTATATAAAAGATAGCATGAAAAAAATGAATATTTTTTACGTTCTTTGGCTGACCAGTGGATTTTCTTATTTTTATGTGACCATGAATGACCTTTTATAAACGATCCTCTATAGGTATTTATTGATCATAATTTATTTAAATATAATATAGAATCATGAATTAGAGTCCCACCTTGAACACCATTGGACTATATACCATATAATAAATAAATATGATTTCATTATTAATCTAAAAAAATATCTCTTGACCCAATATGAAGTGGATTACCTAGTTTATGTCATGGTATATACATGAGTCTTGATGGATCCTACCTAGATATAAGTGCTGTTGGAATGGACCAAAATGATAACTTTTAATTAGGTCAAGATGATTTTTCCCTCCCTAGATAATAAAAAATATTCATCTGTGGGTATGGGAGTATTTCCCAATACCCCACTTCTTTAACACGAATGGATGGGTTTCATTGGTGGATGAAGGTCCACAATTACTTTGACCACTTGAAACAAGTCCTCAGGAAATACATGGTCTATGCTATTTATTATATTTATTTAGTGTATATAGTAGAGTGGAATGCATCGAGATGAGGGATGGGAGTTTTTATATTGAATAATTGTTACCCTATTTACTACTTATGGAACTGTGAAAAAACAGTAATGAAATCAAAATATGAAAAATAGATTATTGATTTGTTCTTGGCCATTCATTATTTCCAACTTCAATAAGGTACTATTAGAAACAAACTTACAAAGATAACATATATAAAAGATATTATGTATTTGTTTCTAGACAATCATCATTGGATGCTACATTGTATAGCTAGTTCCATAATTATTTTCATGAAAAATCATGTCCCTATGTTATTATTACACCCATTAATTTCCACTATGTATAAAAAAAATTAGATCCGAAATCTATTGCTCTACAATTTTAATAAATAATTAAAAATAGGAAAAGAATTTTTTTATTAAATTCTATATTATAGAGGAATGAAGAATTATAGTTCTAAATTATCATATAATATATTTTTTGGAAGGAAGGAAGCATCTTAATAGAATAATCCCTCTATTATCCTTTACTTAATAAATAAACTCATTAAATATTTTTATCATAATGTTATATCCTAGGAATCACTTATTACAAGGTAATAAATAAAGGCTAGGGTTTCCAAGTCATTTTAGGTTCATCACAATAGGTTGTAAAATTATTGGACGGGATTTGTACCAATATTGAAGGGGGTATTCAGGTTTTTACCACATATATAACCACGGAGCATCTAATATATAATGGGTTCTCATATATTTTCATTTACTTGATATTTTTTTCCAAAATTCGATTTTTAAAATTCTCTATGTATTAGTCTCATTCACGAGTAGGTTTTTCAAAATATTTGGATATTATAGATTTTATTTATTTATATATATATACATAAAAACATTTAATGTAATTACAATTTAATTTGGGTATGTTTTGATCAACATGTGGTCAACTAACACACAAAATTTATCTATTTAATTTCCCAAATATACCCTTACAAAACAAATGAAACGGCTGAGGAATTAATGCATGATTTTTACCTTTTACGTGGCATTTAACCTCTATTATTATTAACTAGGATCCGATATTTTTCATCCATTTTTGGATGTATTATTTATATCTTATTATTATGAAATTTAAATCATCTTCCACATATCTTCTGAAAATTAGTGGCCTAACACAAGTGGTCAAATGATATTTTGTACATATATATGGTATTTTTATTGGAAGAAACCGATTGGGTATTCATATTTGAAACAATTTGTAGAATTTATCTATAACACTATGGGGAAAGCCTACATAAAAACAAAAAAAATTAATGTTTTCTAATGTCATCCTCCCCCAAAATTATTAGTTAACTTCACATGAAAATTTTGGTGGAAGTGGTAGACACTACCATGTGGGGGCGTGATAGGGATTTGTGGAAACTCAAACACTATTTGTCTCAGTTATATAGTCAAATGAAATAAAAGGATGTCTAAAATTAGTGAAACAATGATTTTTTGGATGGAAATTTAGTATATATAGAGATTTTATTGTATAAAGAATAATCTGTTTCTGAAAGAAGCTTTTTGAAAATATAACTCTAATTTTATATGCTTTTAATATCCTAAAAAAGTTCTGTCTGGTAGACAACTATCATATAATACCTCAGTCCACCAATATTAATCATATGTTACACATTTACATGATATGTAAATCTATTCAAACTCATTGTTACACGCTAAATTAACTATGGTCATCAAATGAGATTTGTAAAACTACTTTGAAGGGGGTGAATCGTAAGTCTCCAGATAAACTTGATAACTGAAAAGGGTACTCTATATCGGTTGGAAAAATAAATCCTGATGATTTAAGTTATCTTGGTAAAAATTTGTAGGTGAGGGATTATATTATATTTTTTTTGAATTAGTCTACAAGTGAGAGAGATAAATGATTGGGATAATATTTCCATCTATGGATTCAACCGACAATCATGGAAAGTTGAGATAAAATATAGTAGTGTATTATTTTCTTTTCAAGTTGGTTTATTCCGTTTTTAAATCTTGTTATAAACCCTTTGAATAAACATTGTACTTCTAAAATATTTATTGTTTGGGCATATGATTTGTTCATCTATATGCTATTGTCACTTCTTGTGATATAATTATTCCATAATAACCTTATGTTGTTGTCTATAAGACCTTTATTTCATAAGGTGCAACAAATTAATTTTTACATTATAAGAAATTAATTTATTCAAATTTCATGGAATACTTATGTTACTTATAACCTTTTAATCAATAATTTCAGCTACTCAAATCATGGTCATGAAATCTTATTTTCAAAACAAACTAAAAATATTTGATAATCAGTTTACCCATGTGTTAATATTTGATAAAAAATATTAAAATAAAAAAATGTGTTATTTTTTTGTTAATTATTAAAATGAGGGGTATTTATTGTGTAAAATACATATATATATATATATATATGATAATTTTTCTGTTTATCATAATGTACAACAAGACTAGTGATGTGAATGAAATCATGGGGAAATTGGTGGTAATTATAGTGTTTGGTTGACATATGGAAGTCAAGATTTATATTGTATAGAATTCAGTTATGCATTATATACAATCAATATACAATTTTTTTTAAGACTAATAATATTGTTTTTTAAAACTTCTTGAGGGGGGAGTCATCCTGACACTGTTATGGGTTTTTATATATCAAAATGTATATGAATTTCAATGACAATTTAATACAGATTCACTACTCATGGGTGAGTTTAATAAAGAACAAAAAATCATGGATTCTAATGGTATCCTTTAAGACACTCTCTATGTTTTTTATATTCTCATATTCTAGCCCCATAATTGATTTTTTTTTTGTATAGAGTGATGTACTTGTGCTTCACTATTTCATACCACCTTGACCTTTTCTCTATTTTTTTACTATAATTTCTCTCTAAAACCTAAAAATTGATTCTATCATAATAAAAAATTTATTTTGAAACAAGATGAAGAGAATATTTGAGTGAAATGTGGTTCATTTTTGTGAGTTTTTTAATAATCACAACGGGTTTTCTAGGATAGAACACAATGATCTATTAATTTTTTAATTAATGATATAACCTGATAATCAGGGGAAAAATACTTCTTAATCCTTTTAGGGATAAAAAATATTATGATTGGGAGTTTTTAAGGACCAAAATCAATATTTTTTCTGAAAGGAATGTAGGTAAATACTGTAATAGAAATAAATATGGAGTGGGATATAATTTTTTTCAATTATATAGAGATCCAGAAAATTTATATGTATTTTTAAATTTTAAATACTTATTTTCACATTAAAGATATAAAAAATATATTTGGTAGAGTAATTTTATTGTGCAAGTAAATATCATTGGTTGGTTGGGTATAATAAAATCCAGCTAAATCCATAGTGGTATGAAAATAGAGTTTTAGTAGCTATGTAGTGGGGACAATAACCACCACCTAGAAAGAGTATTAACACCATGTATTTAGCGAAGGCCTTCGAAAATTAAGTGGTTACCGATACAATTTTTTATATAGGGGTAAAATGGTTAATTTGGGGGTTTTATTTTATAGTTTCACCGAATATCCCTTGTATGTTGAAAATAAATATCGAAAATTTTTTCCCATTTTTTTATGTTTTCTATCATCTCTTCCCTGTTTGATGTTGGAAAATATTGGAGGTTTTATTTTATTGGTCATAGGTAATTCTTCCCTTTAATATTCATATATTATCTACATTCTTTATTATTTAATTTATATGGAGTTATTTAAGAATTTAGAGTATAATTCCTATAGATAATGGTGTAATCATATTTAAAAAAGGCATCTTTCTATTGTTGTGTATATAGGAGGATGAAAAATGATATGTTCCCACCATCACATTTTATTTCTATTGAAGAATGATGCCAAAAAAATTCATTAAATTTTCATTATAAAATTAGGGTTTAAATAATAATATATTATGGGTTAATTATTAATATTTTCAATAGTAGTCAGCATTGGTGTACATTGAGAGGTGTCAGAACCTGATTGGTTAGGGTTTTTACATGAAATTTTTCCTCATATCATTTTAATATATTGGAGATCATTATAATTGTTTTTAAAATGGTTTGGTGTTCAATTAAATAGCGTTTATTGATGTGATAGATATTTAATAGATTAATAGTGGTTGAAAAAAGACTATATAATTTAATATATAGTGAATGTTGGTAATTTTAATTTATATAGTGAATGTGGATATTATTTTCATTATATTTTCATACCCAGTTGTTTCATTAGATTCATATAATGGTGATGATTATTATTATATTTTCTATTATTCTATGGTATTGTATCACTCCATAAATAGAATAATATTGTGTTAGCTTAATAGTCACCAAAGGATCATATAATTTTGATAAATGGTTTTTTTTTCATCTCCATTAATGGAGTGTTAATGGTATATTTTATGGTTCGTGTTGTGGTTTTTGTTGAATTTTTTACTCTAATTTACATAAATGAAATATACTAACTAAATAAATTTGATCTAAATGTAAATTCATTTTACTCAGGGGAAAAAGTTTTTTAAAAATGAATTTATTATTCATATATATTTTTAAAAAAAAATAAGGGGTTTCTAAAGAGTAATCAAATAGGATTTTTAGGGTAAATGATGTGTAAAATGCTTGGTCTAGTTGACCATATTAGTGGGATTTCCAATTTTCTTAGATTAAGTATGTGCTTGAATGAACTCATATATTTTATTGATTTCTTTTATGTTATCATTTATTTAATTAGAATGTTTGATAGTGTGTAAACCATTTATAAAAACATACATTGGGTGATGGATATGTTAGTTTGAATCAAGATATTGAAAATATCCCTATTGATTTATATTTGTTGGATCATTGGGATAACCTTTATGATTAGTAATTTTCTATGAATCCTAATCAACTGTATATTTTTTGAGTGATTCATGGGTTTCAAGGAAACATTTAGTGAGTTATCACATGAATGTTATTATTATTTCATAAGGTAACCTTGGGAAAATTTGAATTATGTTGCCATTGGTCAATTATTTCATAAGAAAATTCACCATCATCTCTCGAGAAACAATTGATGTACACAATTAGTGTTTATCTTCCATATTTTATTTTATGATTTCCTTACTAATTTGCCTTTAATTTTGAGGTAAGTGATAGCCCATGAATCATGATAAATTCAAATTGTGGTCTTAGTTTTTGGAATAATAGAATAACATGTTCCCTTTATAGTAATGTTGGTTAAGATTTGTCTCTATTATATCTTTAGTTTTTTCAATTTGAAATCAGTGGGATCCCTCTTTATTATGTTATATTAAATGCAAATAAGATAGTGTGACTGGGCATATGACCTTCAAACTAATGGTTATTGTGTTATGAGCCTCTTAAACATGATATAACCCCATGTCTGGTAACATCTGGTATATACCCAGGGTTTCAATTTGTGATTTACGAGTGTGATTAAGTTTATATTGGTCATGTGAAGTAAGTGTTTTTCACAGTGGTGTTTTTTACTAATTTGTATAGTTCCCTCACGATGGATGGACAAGTCACAGTGTGGCATCTGAGTGAGATCTAGGTTAGATGGAGGATGCCACATGGGAGATTTGTTAATCAATATGATATGAAAATATGGTCAATCATTTTCTATGAAGTCATAAATGGTAACACCATTTCTATTTGATACAAGATATATTGATGATGTTGAGATATGATTTTTGGGATCAATGTAATATCATGTTGTTATACTATAACATAGGGTTGGCCATCTTTTACTATGAAACTAATAATTAGGAATTTGAGTTACTACCTTACTAAGTATAGTTTAGTTTTCGATTTTTTGAAGTATCAATGAGGTAATATGGGATAGTTCATGAGAGATAAGTTCATTATTTTGTAGTTTGTAATCCTATAATTTAGTTTTCCCATTTACATTATTTTGGGATTATTGGAAGTGTTGAAATTTTTCATTGATCCCTCATAAACTACTCTTTTTGTTTTCATTACAATTTAATAATTTATATTATTGGTTGGTATCTCTTTAGTTTCCCATTGTTTTAATTCTTTATATTATCTTTATTTCCCATTATATTTATCATTTTGATTATTTGAAAGGTTTTAAAATGACCAATAAAATTTTATAGGCTCTATTGGGTAACTTTTCATAGATGTTATATATATTACCCCTCTTAGGGATAATATTGGATGAGATGAGAGAAACAGAGTAGTATAACTCATTGGGTGGTGAATTTATATTGGTATTCAAATTTATATAGTTAGTAAATTTCTTATGTTTAATATTACCATGAGTCTATAAAGGGCTTTTTATATGTTTTTTATCATTATAAAGAATATTTTATTGTACAACATGAGAATTCATGGGTTATGATTTTATGTGGGTTGACTTGAACTCACCATAATAAAGAAATTCATCCACATGATGACATAAACATGGGGACTAGAGGTTATTGTGGGAATCATGTCACTTCCTTGGACTCAGTCCCTACATGTATTCATGACATGGAATTTTATTTATGTTGGTAGAACATATACTTAATTTTATTTAAATATATAAACATTGATAGGGAAGTATAACTGATGATGTTTAGTGTATGGTATCCAATTATTGGTTTATTATTATTTGAAAATTGTTTCCAGATGTTTTCTTATTTTTTTACTTTATTTTATTACATATGAACCATAAATATAAATGGAAATATTATCTATTTTATTTTTTGTTGAGAAGTATATTTTAATACTACTTCCCTATTTTATATAATTGTATCATATAGAACCTTAATTTTATATACTAAATGGTGAGATTCCTTTTCTATCTTAGTTTTATGTGTAATGGTTTTCGGTATGTTTGATATGAAAATCATTTATGAAATGATTTCTTAGAATTTTTTATTAAAATTATGGGTTATATTTTAGTGCATAGTCTCCCCATGAAATTAATATTTCCTCACACGAACTTAAAATCCTCTCACATCGAAGGATGAATTCTTGAGGTAATGTATCACTCTGTCTCTTCGAATGTGTATCAAAATAGGGTTATTTTATTCTTTATGTTCTTGATTTATCATGATGATATTTATTATAACATGATTTTTTATTTTAGAAATCATTTTATTAAGGCCCACAAATGATATATGGTGATAATTTAAATGATACATATACTATTTAAGTAAAATCTTATTCATGGTTTTGGTACACTAAAAGTAATAGTAGGGAAAAAATTGGTTCACTAAAATTGGAACAGTGAGAAATGAGATTCTATGATCATTGTAGTCAATCATGTATCAAACTTTTTTTGGGGAGAAAGTTACTATTATGGTTTTCCCTCTTTGTATTACATGGGAGGATGGCCATTCAAATT
The DNA here is from genome assembly GCA_963277665.1 of Viscum album. Classification (NCBI taxonomy): domain Eukaryota; kingdom Viridiplantae; phylum Streptophyta; class Magnoliopsida; order Santalales; family Viscaceae; genus Viscum; species Viscum album. Next base: position 1,025,215,729 of record OY728157.1, read on the forward strand.
CAAAGAGGTACCCTATTCCCCTAGGTTAGGACTAATTAGGTTGTTCCTTATAATGTTTCCCCTAGTATAACTATTGAGTATATTTTCATATGTGAAACCTTTACTATCCCTTATGGTATTACTAGTAAATATAATCCATATCAAGTAGTTTTATATATAGGTATAATTTATAGTATATTAGTATATGAAAAATAATAACATCTTCCCTCCATGTGTCAGGTTTTGAGGATACTCCACTTGATAAGTAATTTTCTATGAAATGGTAAAAAAAAATTCGTAAAACACCTTGGGTTATGGGAGGGATTATTTGATTTGTTTAGTTGTTTCATATTTCTTGAGTGATTTTTTCTATTTTCCATATTATTCTTGTTAAGGTTCATTGAAATATACATTCCCTCATTGCTTAATATAATGATAATTTGTCGTAAAATTGACTCTCTATAGAGGTTTATAGTCATGTTTTGAATCCAAACTTAACATTTTATACCAACACCCAACATGCACACCGTTAAAAATATGAAAATGTGTTCCAAATAATGGTTTAGAGACATTTGTCTTTATAAATATTATGTTTTGGGGAGTGAGTACTAAAAACTATTATATTCATCACACTAAGATTTTTTAAACAAGGTCTTTTCTTGATATTATCAATTGTATATATTTATTTTATTGATTCATATTAATTTTCTTATATAAAGAGTAATTTTTTAAATTTATTTTTTGTTATTGTCTTTGTAAATTTAATTTTTTAAATTTTTCATAGAAAGGATTATATTTTACGAAAATATATATCGGGGAATATTTTTATTGGGACATATATATTTAGAATTTTCTTACCCATAGAATATTCATGCCAATTGCTTGGAAAAATAGAAGTAGGAGAAGAAACGTTTATATGAGTTGAAACTATCCTATAATGTATATGAGATAAACCTATTTGTTTTTTTTCAAGCCTCTAATAATATATAAGTGTGTTTGATGTATTATGGAGATATTCTTAGAGAGTTTCTAGTATACACCTTGGTAGGTCATTGAAAAATCCATGATTGTAATCTTTATGAACTTATTGAAATAGAATTTTGATATCATAATATAATTTTAAAATATATTTATATTTTGTACATGACTAGTAAAATTATTTTTAATAAAATTAATGATTTCACCATTGAGGATGATAAATGTAAATAATTTTACCATTATATGAAATATTAAAATATCACTTGTAGAGGAAAATGTAATTAAAATATGGATACCATTTTAAAAATATCTATTTTATCAAAAAATAATCATTTGATTATAATTAAACTTCTTCTCTAAAATTATACATTTTAAATAAGAAAATGAAAGGTGGTTGGAATGAAAGTAATGGAGAATTTAAACTAGTAGTGTTTATGAGAAATAAATTGTTGAACATTTATAGGTGGAGGTATGTAATATTTAAAAAATTAATGATAAATTTCTTTGGGTTTTCATATTTATCTTTCTTATTTAGTTTTTCTTCTTTGAAGCATACTATAATATGCATTACCTAAAAAATCAATTGATTTAAATTAGATATTTCACAAATAAAAAATAATGACTAATATATGTTAGTTGTTATATATATGATGAATTCATTAAATAACATATATTGTGATATATCACATGAATATGTTTTATCAATTGATATACCTATTATTGAAATGTATGTAATATTTATTATTGAATGTAATGATATATCAGGAAAAATAATTTCATGATTTATGTGATAGAGTAGATATTGTCAATTCCAAGCATTGAAATGATAAAAAATTTATTTATTTTTTATTGAAAATTATTTATTTTAAGGAAATAAATAAAAATATTGGAAATATAAAATTTTATTAGTTTTGAAAAGTATTATTCAATATATACTTTTACACATTCACAAAATAGTGGGAAATTTTGGATAAGACAATTACATTATGTAAATTAATAGAAAAATAGTGTATGGAATTTTATATTAAAAATAAATATTATTTTAAATTAAATAATTATTTTTTATATATATTAATATGTTTTAGTGTTCGTCATACTTAATTTAGGAGATTCAAACACTAAATGGTCTGGAACTAAGGGTTACATTCTTTATCTAATATGAATATAAATACTGGTGTTATTTATTCACACTGGGATACAATTTTTTAAGTATGATATTATTGGTATCGACTATTTTTTTAACATAAGTGATTATATCTTATAGAAAATGTTTATATAATAATTTTCTAGTATATAAATGAAATAAAATTACATTGATCTTTTTGTATAATAACATGATATTTGTTGTTTTTTTAATTTGTTAAATAAAATCTTATATTATTTTTGGATAATTTTTTAAGATTTTATTCAAGGGTTAGGGGGACATTGATTGGAGAATTGAGCCTCCACTATCATTTTCTAGACAATTATTTTATTGAGAATTAAATATTTTATTATTTTTCATTATGGATATTTTTATCATAGGGGAGTATAAATTTTTTATCCTTTAGTTGGGGGAGTTATGAATTTCGTTTTTAGGAATGTTCAGTTTATATTTTTTTAATTTTATATTCCTTGGAGAGATATTATTTTATATTAATTATTTTTGTGGATCCATATTAGGTTTTATCAAACATGGATTATTATTTATAATTATATAGTGATAAATTTTCTTCAATTCATGTTTTTTTTCTAATATCGGATACTTGAATGGGGTTGTTCTATACTTATTACAAGTGAGTGAAATTTTTTATATTTCATTATTATTTATGTTATTGTCAATAACATCATTTAAGACTTATTGTTTTATTATTTTATTTATCCACTAATGGATAAAAATTTGAACCTGATTTATAATTATCTAAAAGGTGAGTTTTTGGTTCTCTGTAATTAGTTATAGTTTATTAATAATTACAAGAATATTATTTGTTTTAATCATGTTTTTAATATATTCATTTAATGTTAAAGAATTCATGATATCAATATTTTTTCATAAAGTGTGAATCTATGTTTTTAAAAACATGATCATAATTGAGTATTTTGATATTAAATTTTCTTATAATGATCATACATAGTTAAAATTTTATTTTAGGGTGAACAATATCTATACGTATAATATTCATGACGACATCGTAGAATATTTAATACTCTAAGGGAATTAAAATTAAATTATAAAAAGACAAATAAACATAATATAGATGTGATTACAACTATAATGTTACCCATGTTACATAAATTAGATAATTTTTTTACAAAACATCTTTAAATACATCATTAATAAAAAAACGAATCTATGAAATTTATACATAACATGAGTTATATTACTTGGAATTTGGTGATATTTGAATAATTATATTGAAAATTAACATTAATAAAAAAATATTCCATGAGGAAAATTTCTGAATTATTTGATTGTGTATTTTTTGAATTTACTACAATTTTTCCACAATAGAAACCACATGATCTTTTAAATAGCTGCCATTGTTCTATCTTATATATTGTTCCAAAAATAATATTTTTGTTTGGTTTGATTATTTTTAAATATAATATGGTTATATATATTCCTCAACTTGATCAAATGTTGATTATATCATTTTTTACCTTAGAAAATAAAAAAATTATCAAAAGTTTGTTTTTATTATGATATATGGGATAACATGCCCTATGTTTGGGATCTGAAACTAGTGACATGATTTCAATCTGTTCTAATTATTAATTCACATGGTTTATTATTATTCCATATTTTTATTTAAAATATACTTTATATACTATTTTAATACCCCTTCATCTATGAACCAAGTTGACCCACTCTTGAACTGAGTATTCACGTCGGGTCATAACAAGGATTGATTGTTGTTCACAGTCACCATTGGATAAAAAACCCTTCTTGTATATTATGGTAGTCATTTTGGAATATTTTTATCTAATGGAACTCTCAAATGGATTTGTATCATGAACCCATCATGGCCATGAAATAACATGGAAAACATAATCGAAAATACTACTAGATAAATTTAATATAATTAAAATGCACGAAATGAATAAAAATCAAAACCAGATAAAAAAACCTGAAAATTATAGTAAAAATAGATGTTCACATTTATAAAAGTTAAAACGAAATATGGGATGTAATCCTAGTTGGTGATACATGAACAAAATAAAAAATAAAAAAATATTGATACCCATCCCCGTGTGATGTGGGGAGTCAAGTTCTTACTAGGTCATCTACACAGAGTATAAGTATAATAATAAGTATACCATATTCTTTTAAGAGGAACCTTTACTATTTTTAAATTAATTATAATAAATTAAATATATAATTATTAAGTGTATGTAGGGTTTTAGAAATAATATACCTATAGGGTCCCAAAAAAGTATTTGATAAGTAAAGTTTGTTATATAAACACATGCATGATAGTTTGAAATATATTTTAAAAGTTATGTTTCAATATTTAAAGGTATGAAAACAAATAACTTGATTTTATAATTTGGGATTAAAATAAATTCCTTTAAAATAAACATTCAATAATCTTGCAATATGGGAGATCCCTATACCGTATATGGTTTATGGAACACTAAGTAATCATATAAATTTTTATCTAAAAATCAATACTTGTATGAACACAAAACACTAATAGGAACACTATATATCATAAAAGAAAGGTTTCTCCCAAACCATGATAAGGAATCCATCAAACCAATAATAAGTACAAGCATTGACCTACTGGTAAGGCGATGCTCATCCACATCACAATGATCTTCATCAACGTAAATTCTTTATAGATAGAGTGGCATAATCCCAAAAGGAAAACATAATAATATATTTCACCAAATAGATAATTTGGTTCCAATTTTTTTTCTATTTGAACTATATCACATTTTATTAAGAAGTTCCATTCCTCAATACACCGAATTTTTTTCTCATTTATCAGATTCACTAATATCTTTTAAAACTAATATTATTCTATATCCATGAGGAAAATTTTGAATGCATTGATATCATATATAATCATCATTCAAAACTCCATTACATAGATTATATTGATTAAAATAACTATTTTAAAACATGAAAAAAATAATTGATTCATATTTAAAGAGTTTCACATTAAACCATATAACATTAAAAATTCAAATCCTTGTAATATTTTGGAAACCACTACCCTATTATGGCAATCCAAATATGATGGGAAAAGGTTCCCTAAAGAGTTATGGAAAGACTATAAACACAGAAACATTCAAACCATGTTTTTTCAAATTAAAAATCCCATGTCACCACAATATTAGAGAAGAGAAAAATCAAATTAAGGATGAAGAAAATGATATTAGAAATGAAGGAGAGACACTTTCATGATTATTCTTTAAAGAAGATAATTCAAATACACCCACAAATATCATCATTGGGGAATTGTAAAATTTTCCAATCTATATGTGCAGGTGGATGTCAATATTGGGAGAGAAATTAGGGTCATTGGAATTAATTAAAAAAGGGGACCGTAGTAATTTTCAATAATTATTTTCAAAAAACCATATATAGGTCCCCTACTGTTAACCACATGGGGGGGGGAATATGTGTAGTTCCTCCCACAGAATACTCTATGGTATAACCCTGAGGATGTGTTGTGGAACTCCTCATGAAGGTATATGACTGGGGATCCAAAATACTAAGCCTCAATGGAATAACCCCTAGGTAGTGTAGTTGTTTACCAAAAACAATGCCTTCATTTCATACCCCTCCTATGGTACAACATATCCCCCTACTATTTTTCCCTCATATAGGTGTTACAATGTGTAATGGTAATTTATGTGAAATTTTTATAGTGTAGGTATGGGTGGATCCATACCATATCTATTTGGGATGGACTTATCCTCTTCCAAATTTGTAAGGGTAACTGAAGTTTCTATTATAAAACATGGTATTGTAGTGGTCAATGTCAGGGACCCCTAGGTGGTGACCTGACCACTCTATCCTAGGGGTGCACTATGAAGTAGAAATCATATTCTATATCATGGGCTCCTAAAAAATAAAAATATATTTATTTAACACATGAACCATAAAATTACAGACTCAAAAGGTCCCACGAACTAAAAGACCAACCCAAAAAAAACCAAGAATATAAATTAATGTCTAATAAAAATAAATTATTGGTTTTAAAATAGAAATGTATCTATTGGTGTTGAAATTACCCCTACCATATGGATTTATTCCCCCAAGAAGACAACCTTGAAGCTTGATTAATGAAAATCTGATGATGTTACATCATCTTATTATCTTTCTACAGCCAGTTATCATGAAATTAGATCCATGTTTCCATAAAACAAAAAATAACTAAATATCCTTCCATCACAAAATAATATACTATTATTTGATTATTTGATGTAACTTCTCATAAATCAAAAGATATATTTGCTACTCAAGGACTTCGTAATTGAACATGAGAGAAATATTAGTATGATACTTCTTAAATTGAGGAATTTGAAACAAATAACTGATTGAAGTTAACTATGATGGGAAATATAATCAATATCCAATATTTCCAACACATCCTGTAATATTCAAAGTAGTTACATATCTTACGGAATGATTCCTCTACTTCCACATTCTCTACATTCCTAAATGGTGCGTTACCCAAAAATAATATAACCATCTTTTAAGAAATTAAATGGATGGTGATGATGGTAAACATATGACTTATAAAGACTCAATACTTTCATAAAAATATTTTAAGTAGAATATAATATTTATCATAATCAAAGGATTACTAAAAGTTATAGTTCCATAAAATATTTACACCCTTCTAGTTGGGAGTATGCAAGGGAGATAAAAATTTGGACAAGTACATCATGAACTACAAATAATATACCTACCATAACAAGAATCCCCTGATATGAAAAACATTTATCAGTACTCCAAAATACATAATAAATATTACAGGACTATGATGTACTAATATTCCATGTTATGATATGAAATTACACAAGAATTTCACATTATCAATCCAAAAAATACAATTAGATATTTTATCGTAGTAGGTGTGATTATGTATATCCCCAAAGTCTCCAAATCCATTTTTTATATTTTTTAAAAGCCACTTTATGATAAAGTGGGAAACTCACAAAACGAAACCTCAAACCATATTACAGAATTCAAAAGCCATGAAATAACAAAATATCACCAAAACCACCTATCCCAGTTTGAAATTAAAAAATCAAAGATCTGTGTATCCCATCCTCCACCACATTATCTCGAGCCGCGAGCTGTCTAGATCCACCCACCTTTGATGTCATCACTTCGCCGGTGAGTACCCTACCACAGATTATCCCAACACAGTTTCAATTATAGAAAAAACCACACCGTCGTCACTTCTACCTCGACAGTCGATGCCGACATCCGTCACCACACCATAAAAAGTCACTGAATCCAGAAATGACTTCAACACGAAACAAGGGTAAAACGAATCCATTGCACGTAGAAAAAAAACAAACCTTCATAGATTCATTTGAGGAAGAAACATTGAGTAGATCTAAAAAAACAGTTACCATCTTCGTAGGAGAGAACTGATTCAAGACTCGCCTAGAGCACCGATGGCCACCAAAGTTCACATCCAAAAACCACATAGTTACCGCTGCACCAGGTCCGACAGGGAGAGGTACAAGGAAATTCACAGTCAGAGCAACGAACTAATTGGCTGTGGGCTCCAAACGAAGCCAATGATTAAGAAGCAAAGAACTAGACTCCGCTAGAACAAGTCGACCATGGTAGCTCCCGAACTCTCGTCGACCTCCAAACCACCAAACCCAGAACCATGTTGTTCCCAGTGCTCTAACTCCGACTTGGGGAGGCACAGAAGATCATGGGTTTAGAGAAGGGTTTGGATGGCCAAGGGCATCACGAGTACACGATCATTGACGGAAGGTCCAAAAGAGCAGTAGAAGAAATCCAATGACAGAGAGCACCAGAGAAGACACCCCATTGAAATTAAGCCACCAAAAATAAGGAGAATGAAGAAGAAATCAAGAAATAAGGAAAGACGATGAGGCAGGAGAAAGGGAAAGAATGAGGGTACTTGAAATTAATATTTAACTAATTTAACCTATGGTTATCAATACAAAAATGGAGTTACATATCCCCTTTCTTTGAAAAGTGAAATGGAGAAAACCAAGGAGTCACACATTTGAAAATGAATCCATCATCTTTTTGTTCATCTAGTAGGATTTTTTTCTCTTGGAGATTATCATGTTCCATAAGAAAATAGGTAATTTAAATTGAGTTTGTTTAGGGAAACATTTCAATAGAAAACTCTACTTCAAGTCTATAGGTTATACTTAAAAGACATCTAGAAAATAATTATGGAAATATCTTTCAATACCTGTATGTTTAGCTCCCATATTAACTTATTGATTATTACATACAAAGGTCTATATAGAACATTATAATGCCTAGATTAGAATGTAGTGATCCTTTAGGGATTTATTGTTGATCTAAATCCCCATGAAACACATGAAATTTCAATATTGGAGTGGTAAGGTAATCATATATTATTAAAAATCAATATGAAACGTAAAGGAGAAAATATAGTCTATAATTACAATTATATTATTTGAATAAATGTTAAGATATAATGAACTCTCATGATAACTCAATTCCTGAGGAAAACATAACATCATAAGGATATCAAAATCCAAACTCCTTCATCCCTAGGGGTATTGAGATATCCATTATATAAAGAATGCACATAGGTGAAAGTTCCAATAATTCAATAAATAAGAAAGAAACAAATGATTGATAATAACTGATATAAAATAATTTAGTTATCATATAGGATTTTATATATATGGTAGGTCTCAGAATTAGGATCCCTATTTTAGACTCTACATGATTTTTCTCCGTTGGGTGTAACTTCTTAGTATCAGTTTGATTGTTTGGTTTTCTTGTAAACATGTTTTTTCTCATAGTTTGATTTTAACCATAATATGATCCATCCATACCTCTATGTCTATGGGTTGAAGGTAATTTTTGACTTATATGTATCTGATTCATCAGTAGTTCCCTTAGGTTCTATGGACCCCCACCACATTGAGGATAAGAACAAGCTTTTAAAAACACTATTTATAGCCTTGGTACCGATGAAAGTTGAAATATTTAACAGAATAATTTCATGAGGAACAGAGGTTCCTAGAAAAAGAGCATTGATACAAAAAAATAAATCCACCACCAAAAACTACTATTTCTATAAAATGACAAGGGGTTCTGGAGCCACTACTCCCGATACTTCTTTCCTCATTATATATTCTCATTTTATCAAAATTAAAATTACTACTCCCACCTAACTTAAGTGGAACAACAGTTATCTCTAGACCACCCTTATTAAAATATACAATTTGGGATTTCTCTACAAATAGAAAATTGGTAATGTGCTTCAGAATAATTATATGATATTGGATATACAAATGGGGAACCATTTAATACATTATATGAATGAATTTTTTTCATTAAATACCATATCTGTTGAGAAATATACATTCTCTTAAAAATTATTTTCATACTCTACAATTGTTTTATGAACATACTAAAGTGATATGAATTCCTATAACATGGCATGTGTATTTGTTTTTAGATCAAATTGATCAGGGAATATAAACACAATATTTTTCTTTTATAGGTTTTGATATTTCATTTTTTGAATAAACTTGTCCCACAATTTTCAGTGGGGACCTTAAATAATAAAGATTTTTCATTTAACATTGACAGATTTCAGAGTCTATGAAAATAAAAAACACTCTTGACATTTTATATCCAATCCCATGCTTACAAATAGTGAGTTTGTTCTTTAAAAATATGCCTCCCCATTTCCATGCAGCACATGGGTTAGATCCAAACCACATCACCTCCACCAACTATATCTCTGATAAGATGAATACCCACCACCATAAATTGGTTCATTGAAATTACTTTAACATAATAAAAAAGGACTTCATACATTCATTTTTGGTATGTAGGGAGTGATTTTTAACATCCTTATATTTTAAAAGAATATTATTTTGATATATCATTCAATAAGAAACATTAAGAGTAAATAAAGAGCTAAATGTTAGAGAAATATTTTTTTAAATATAACCATTATAACATAGACATTAAATTGGAGTGTATAGCCAATTTTAAATATTTTATGAAATATAAATAAATTTTATAGTAAATAAAATGTATTTTTAATCTCTTTTTTAAATACGAACTATGTTTTTTATTAACGAATTTATTTCCAAATTTTTTTTATTGTTTTTCTTGAAAATAATTTATAATTATTTTTTTGATATTTTATTTTTTAAATTTTATAAATTGAATATTAATTTTTATATATTATTACCAATATTAACTTAGGGTGATGATTTTTTATTTTTCAAGAAATATTTATTTTTCAATGAATTGTGAAAAATATTTTTTTTAAAAGATGTCATTAATTTTAATAAATAAATTTATTTATGTCTCGTTATTATTTTAATTTAATTTAAAATTGAAAAATTTATTTTTAGTTATATTTAATTCAATTAATTACCTTCAAATCATATTTATATAGAATTTTAGAAAATGATTATTTTTAGGATTAAAAATGCATTTTTGATAAATGTTTTCTAGTACATAATATCTCACATTTTTAATTAATTAAAATACCCCCTAATATGTAATTATTTATATAAAATGTATATATTATATGTCTATAAATTATAATTCAAATTAATTTAAATATGATTACTACTCATATAATTAATAAAATATCATTTATAAGTTGAAAAATGCTTTTCATGAAAACATCTATGTCGACAAATTTTACAGGTTTTAGTTTTTAAATAAATTCACAAAATTTTGTTAATTTAATTTGACCAAATTGATTAAATATTTGGAATCAATATAAATTATATTATATAATAAGTTCAAAATTATTTTTTCTCATAATTAATAGTAAAAATATTAAAAAAATGGTTACCATTATTAAACAAATTGAAATTGTAAAAGTAAACGACCTTAGATTTAAAGAGGATCACATGTACAGAACATTTTTTTAGTATAAGTGTTGTTTATCATCCTTAAATATTCTTAAATAAATTATTTTTCATTTTAGGAACTTTTTTGAGTGTGACTTTCCATTATTAAATTGGTATAGTTATTTACAAAAATGACACTACTCCTCAACTATAAATGGGCACCACCTCCCCTGAATTCTTCACTCATATTAAGAAACATACCTAAAAATTTGAAAAATATCACCCCAAAATCTTATACATATTATCTATCCGATGGTATTCCAAAAATACCATTTTCATGGTCCTTAATAAGATATCAAATTGAGGGTTTTCTAGGAAAAAGTAATTGTCTTCATTGAGCTCCTTACGTTTACTTCTAAATTTTCAAAATTAAATTATTTACAAAAAAATTAAAATATAATAAAATCATTATATCCTATATAAAAATATTTTTTCATGTTTATTTCATAATATGTATCCATCCCCACTTCCATAAAATTGGAAATTAAACCATTTTTCATGTGTACGATGGAATACCACTTCATATACTCGTGTAATTCATATTCCATAATCGCCTTACATTACTGTTTATGAGGGTGGATTTAATTTTTATATATTATATTAATTATATATTTATAATTATATAAAATTTAAATATCATATACCTTCATACCTTACCTCCATTGAAAAATGACAACATAATTCATTTTAATGGAAGACTACCTCCCCACAAAGCAATGTCATTCATTTTTTATGACCACATCACATAAATGGTATCTGTATCTATATTTAAACAAATAATATAATATCTATGATATAACTATAACTCTATAATGATAAAATATCATATACATTGATTGCATCAGGATCATTGAAAAATTAAAATGTTACTAATGCATATTTAAGACCTACGATTTCTATAATTATGACATTGTTCATTTTTCCTAAACATATATCATGGTTGTTAAAAATATAATTGATCTATAAAAATGAATATTATATAATTATTAATATTCTATATATGATGTTTCAATGACCACTATTACCCTAGTAAACACACCAATGTTGATTTGAAATTATGAAATGAGCATCCCCATATCACCCAACATACATATAATAAAATAGTTAATTAAACATGTCATTAATGAAAAGGAAGTAAATAGTTTAAATATAAGTGATTAAAGTAGAAAAAATTTATTAATAAAACAAATAATTTACATAAATATATTATAAAAGAGATAATGAACATACAAGACAAGTATGGACTTGAGGGAAGGGTTTTGTCTAAAAACATCCTTCTTTGACACAAATGTTATTTTATGCACAAAAATTACATTATTTGGTTTATATAAAATACAATTTCATATAATATAATTAATACTTAATAATTCATGTTATTTTAAGATATATTTTATCTTATTTATTCATGGGGATTATGATTCACAAATTAATAAGGTGATAAGTGTAACGCCCCAACCCCAGCTACCCAGAGTCGGTGCATTACTTCATAACATTGGCACGATCACAAAAGATCATGTCTCGAAAGACCGTTTAGTTTAGTAGCCTTGGAAACACTATATACATTCATAAATGTTACATTACATCATAAAGTAAAACAAAACTAGATCAACATCTTGTCTTCATATCCCATCATAGTATCTATGAAAGTCATTCATAATATACTTCTTCACATCCTGGAAAAATTAAAACATTGGAAGGGGTGAGCTCAGATGTTCACTAAGGAAAACAATATAGGAGAAGATTTCATAAATAAACATAAACACTTAAGGCAATGTATAACTAAAAGAAAATCCTTTTAAACCTGATCTTGAGCATAATATGGAAAAAGTAAAATGAAATAATGCCATTTACTTATTCACATGGATATTGAACTGGTCGAATAATCACATGAAATATCAATAACCAATTTCATAATGATATAATGCATAATTCCATACTATCATAACCATGTATCCAAGGCCTCGTGCGAAGACTACAAATAAGATTTTGTCAAGGCCTCATGCCAAGACAATAGATTGTCTCATGAGACCTACCGATGCATCGAGGAGCTGTAGCGGGCTCTACCCGTCACTTATTAAGTCCAATGAATTCCTCATATGAATATGTTTAAACATATCATAAACCATAACATAATCATATCATATAAAACATGTAGAAATGAAACATAACACTTCCACATTTCAATCACAAGATATCAATACAAAACTTTGATATAATAAAAACACTTTCAAAACCATTTTCAATACCAAAATAAAAGAAAGTTAAAACTTTGTATTTATTTTTCATTAAAAAATGTTATGGCTTGTAGAGGAAGCCGAAACCCAAATAATGGCCATGGCGGCGGAGAAGTCGTTGTCGCCGCATACGTACGACAAGAAAAACATTCCATTCTGTCATTTAGTAAAACACTTCGTATAAAAATATTCTTTTTGAATAAATGTAAAAGTCAATGGGGTTTATACACCATATAAAAGTAAGTTCTGTATAAAACAAAATATGCCTCTATGAAAGGAGATTGAGACGAAGACCCTTACAATGATCATTTTTTTTAAATAAAGTGGATCTATTATGTGTATTAACTATAAGTACACATAAATAAATTACAAATACAAGATAGGACATAATAATATCATGAAATACTTTGAAAGTAGGAGATTAACCCAAAGAATAGAAATTGGGTTTAGAAGTTCCTTTACCTCGTGTCCGACTTGACTCGATCGTTCTTTAACCTCCTTAAAATTGGGTAAATCTTTTGATTTGAGCCAAAGGCTTACATTGGAAGCATTCTTCCCAAAGTGAGGCTTCTAGTAGTAACGGAGGGAAGTTGGGAGAGTATTTGGCTAGAGTTTGGCTGAGCCAAAAGGCTTTTAAAGTGTGAGTAAGGTGGTAGTGGTGGGGGCCTTTTATAAGTGAAGAGGAGGGGCACTCTTGGAATGTCATGAAATGTTACTTTATTAAGAAATTATTTTCGGATTCTAAAGGTCCCACAATGATATATTTAGAGGATATGGTGATAAGGGTTCGAAATATCCTCATCCAATAGGTTTTTGACAAATGTATTCCTTAGAGTTTACATTATCCTTTCATTTTATTTAAATCGTTAATTAATGAGGTAATCACGGCATTATCATGGTGTCATAAATAATTTAATTTATTTAATGTCTAAAAATTATAAAAAAATTATCATTATGTAGGAAATCTTTTTATATTTCTAATTAATATTTATATTCAAAAATATGACTTGTATTACCCCATTTAAAAATTGTTTTAGTAAAACAAGTTATGTTTGTGACATTTTTATTTTAACATTAAATGAAAGTTATTTATGTCATTTTCCTACCAAAGTGGCTCCATGGGGACCCCATGTTGACCCATGTATTGTCTCGGTCGGCCATGACTCATCCAATAGGTTTAGGACAAGTGTCAAGGTCATTTCATATTTTTATAATATCATTTCTACCATAAATTTCACTAATTACCTTTAATCGCAATTAATTAAACTTAAAAGTTACTATTCAACAAAAAATTATTTTAATCCCATTTAACCACATTTGACTTCCTTATGAAAACCATGTATGTCAGATATTTGAAAATAAAATCACAGAAGTGGTAATATTTCATTTAAATGAAAAATCAGTTATTTAACGACCACTTAGTGGTTTCACTATTCATCAAAAATTAAAGTTTTTCAGAACAATGCCAAAATTTCACCCTAAGATATAATTGATATTACAAATTCAAAAATGATTTCTATTTTACAAAATTCCAAACATATAAGTTGCATTAATTAATTTTATAATTAATTCTCGATGTCACAACAAATAACATGTTTTTAAGAAACAATATATATGAAAAGATTGACAATTGTTTATGTCTAATTTGAAAGTGAAATTAATTATAATGAACACCATTGGATAAAATGGTAAAAATATATTCTAATTATACTTTAAAACCACTAAATAGTATAATTTATCACTATAAATTATTTTGATAAAAAAAAGTTGTTTTTATGTATTGTTCACTATTCATAAAAAATTGAATGTTCTCAGAAAATTACAAAAAATTCAACTTAGGATAATTTCGATATTAAAAATGAAAAAATGAAGTCCATTTTGAAATATAAAATTTCAATAATTTTAAAAAGTGGTTATTACTATTCATAATGGCTACTTTGATTAGTCGCGGTGTTTTAGAACTCAAACTTGCGTACAATGCAAACTATTGCATTATTGAAAGAGAGGCGTATCGTGGAACCTCGGGGTGTTACATTCTCCCCTCCTTCAAAAAATTGCGTCCTTGCAATATGAAATTTTTCTTTTAAAATAAAAGGATGAAAATAGAAAATACCTTTGTGGAAAACCCACATCGGAAATAAGGTTAATAAAAATATAACATTAAAAGAAAGAAAGAGGAGTACAAAGGTCACCCGAGATAGCCAATACTAGGATTCTATGAAAATATGGATTTGGAAGAAAAACAAAGCATCAAGGTCTGATAGAGAGTTGTAGAAAACTGGATTAGGATAAAGTTAACCATAAGAAAATCACAAACTTGTGATTGGTTAAACATTCATTGAATCCCCAATTGGAAAAGTTAACCAGCAACGTTTTTGTTTTAAGTTACCTTTTATAAAGTTGAGGAATTTATTTAGGATATTTACTAAGAACATAGGGGAATATACATACTTGTCATGTAGACTTTCATTCTTTAATTAATTTTTTACCACAAACCCATCTTTCACTCTAAAAGGTAGTAGAACTCAACAATATTCTATTTATCCTAATTCTATAAGGTTCCAAATATTAACACATACCATTTAGATTAGTAAAACTATTTTGTAATAACCAGGGAATTCCTGTAGGCTAGTGGTAGGTAATAAAGGCCTGTCGCACTATGGTTGTGTGTTCGATTCCTGCAGCTTTGTCCGATGCGACTAGTTATGCCCCACCCTGCAGGTTGTCCTTTTCCTAAAACTATAGTATTATAATATTCCAAAAATAATCTTCATAAATGTTTTAACCTTAAATAATACTATCCAAAGTTGAACTTAATCCATTCCAAACTTTATAGTTATCCAAAATACCTCCGTCCAGACTTTCTCTAAAAGGTCTCTAAATTCCAAAATCAATTGTATCATCAGATTCCACAAACAAGGTAAAGATTCTCTTATTGTCACATACAAAAAATATGACTACCTTCATCATATTAAAACCTTACTGAAACAACAAGTACTTCAGTATAATCCTTATATATATCACATTATTCTTATAACCAAAATATAATCATTGAGTCCAAAAGCACCAATACATTAATTATTCTGCTTCAACTGTAGTAACAACATAAGATTGTCCTTGATTACTTGGCCTTTTCTGAGTTAAGTTTCCCTGACACTTAGGACATTCATTTGCATAATGACCCATTTCCCTACAATTGTAGCATTCAACATTGATAGCCTCTTTCTTTCCCTTACAATCACGAGCCTAGTGACCTTTTTCTCCACATTTGTAACAAACTCCCATTCCTTTTAGGCAAGTACCAGGGTGATTCTTCCCACAATTATCATATAATGGAAAATCCTTCTTTCCCATTTTCCCTTTATCTATCTCTGGTTCCACCGTTCTCTTCTTCTCTGGATTTACTTTGTTGTCATAAGACTTAGAGAATTCCTTTTCTGTCTTGATAGCACACGAGACTATATCCTCGTATGTTGAGAAAGATTGTGATAATAAAGCAAGACAGGGAAATGGTTTTAACCCATCAAATAAATGATCAATATTACTTATTGGGTTACGTATATAATCTGCAGCATGCCTCACTAAACTTGTAAAGTTAGCCTCATACTTTGCGACATTCTCATCCTCCTTCTGCCTCAGACTCAAAAATTGACTTTCCATATCTGCTCGATGGTCATGTGGAAAGTATTTTTCTAACAAAATTTCCATAAACTCCCTCCATTCCATACTTGATACTTCTTCATATTCCTTTGTGCTTTGAATCAGCGACCACCATTGATCGGCATCTCTAGTGAGGTGGTAAACTGCCAGGACAACCTTCTCCCTTTCACTACTCCCCAAGGCGTGGAATATTTTCTCTAAGGAGTTTATCCATTGCTCACCTACTAATGGATTTGTACCCCCATTAAATGTTGGCGGTTGTTTCCTCATGAAGAGGTCTAACATTGATCCTCCACGTTGCGGATTAGGGTTCTCCATACGAGTAAGGTTATTATTCATAACCTGAGTGAGTTGTCCAAGTATGGTAATAAGTTGATCATCACCAGTTGTATCTCCAGATCCACAATAATTATCTTGAGCAGGTGGGAAATCCCTATACAGAGTGTGTGCATTGATACAGTTTCCATTCCTTCCATTAGGAGCCATTTCTAAACAATGGCATAAACTAGATTAGTTTATGAATCAAAATACATAATTCAATACTTGTAAAACAGTTAACACTAATTGAACTATTTATGGATATAATCCATAATCATAAAAAATGTTTTATTTGAGGAAGTAAATACTCATAACCCTTTGTAGTGGTTTGTAACGAAAATGAGAATTATCCTAAGCATATCCCTCGGGAGTGTCGTAACCAAGAGTGCAGTAAGGCCCGTTGTCGTGCACCAATTCCCGTTCAAGTCTAGCTCAAAGTGGTGTTTTCGGTTTTTACCCATAGGTACATCTGTGCCACAGCCGCCTCTACCTGCTCATATCCAGACAAGGATTTATTGCTTGAAAAACTCACAATATCTCTAAAATACCAAAATTCTTGGAAGTTCTTCTATACTAATCCTCAAAGTCTATCTTTGGGCTATGTTCTCTAATCAGAGTTTATCTAAATCTATCTTCCAAGGTTAGTACTAAACTGCCTCTAATACCAAAAGTAACGCCCCAACCCCAGCTACCCAGAGAAGGTGCATTACTTCGTAACACTGGCATGATCACAAAAGATCAAGTCTCGAAATACCATTTAGTTTAGTATCCTTGGAAACACTAGATACATTCATAAATGTTACATTACATCATAAAGTAAAACAAAACTACAACAACATCTTGTCCTCATATCCCCACATACTATCCCTGCAACTCATTCATAATATACTTCTTCACATCCTGGAAAAATTAAAACATTGGAAGGGGTGATCTCAGATGCTCAGTAAGGATAACAATATAGTGGAAGCTTTCATAAATAAACATAAACACTTAAGGCAATGTATAACTAAAACAAAAGCCTTTTAAACATGATCTTGAGCATAAAATGGAAAAAGTAAAATGAAATAATTCCATTTAATTATTCACATGGATATTCTACTGGTCGAATAATCACATGCAAAATCAATAACCACTTTCATAATGATGTGATGCATAATGCCAGACTATCATAACTATGTAGCCAAGGCCTCGTGCCAAGACTATAAATAAGATTTTGTCAAGGCCTCCTGCCAAGACACTAGTTTGTCTCATGAGACATACCAATGCATCAAGGAGCTGTAGAGGGCTCCACCCGTCACTTATTAAGTCCAATGCATTCCTCATATGAATAGGTTTAAACATATCATAAACCATAACATAATCGTATCACATAAAACATGCATAAAGGAAACATAACATGTCCACATTTCAATCACAAGATATCAATAAAAAAAATTGATATAATAAAAACACGTTCATAACCATTTTCAATACCAAAATAAAATAAAGTTAAAACATTGTATTTATTTTTCATTAAAAAAATGTTATGTCTTGTAGAAGAAGCTGAAACCCAAATAATGGCCATGGCGGCAGAGAAGTCGTTGTCGCCGCATTTGTACGACAAGAAAAATATTCCTTTTGGTCATTTAGTAAAACACATCGTATAAAAAGATTCCTTTTGAATAAACTTAAAATTCAAAGGGGTTTATACACCATATAAAATATTGTTGTGTATAAAACAAAATATGCCTCAATGAAATGAGATTGAGACGAAGACCCTTACAAAGATCATTTTTTTAAATAAAATAGATCTATTATGTGTATTAACTATAAGTACACATAAATAGAGTATAAATAAAAGATAGGACATAATAATATCATGACATAATTTGAATGTAGTAGATTAACCCAGAGAATAGAAATTGGGTTTAGAAGTTCCCTTACCTCGTGTCCGACTTGACTCGATCGTTCTTTAACCTCCATAAAATCAGGTAACTCTATTGATTTGAGCCAAAGGCTTCCATGGGAAGAATTCTTCCCAAAGTTAGGCTTCTAGGAGTAAGGGAGGGAAGATGGTAGAGTATTTGGGTAGTGGTTGGCCGAGCGAAAAGGCTTTGAATGTGTGAGTAAGGTGGTAGTGGTGGGGGCCTTTTATAAGTGAAGTGGAGGGGCACTTTTGGAATGTCATGAAATGTTACTTTATTAAGAAATGTTTTTCGGATTATAAAGGTCCCACAATGATATTTTTAGAAGATAAGGTGATAAGGGTTCTAAATCTCCTCATACAATAGGTTTTGGACAAGTGTAAGCCTTAGAGTTTACATTATGCTTTCATTTTATTTAAATCGTTAATTAATGAGGTAATCGTGGCATCATCATGGTGTCACAAATAATTTAACTTATTTAATGTCTACAAATTATAAAAAAATTATCATGATGTAGTAAATCTTTTTAGCATTCTAATGAATATTTATATTCAAAAATATGACTTGTATAACCCTATTTAAAAATTGTTTTAGTAAAACAACTTATATTTGTGACATTTTTATTTTAACTTTATATAAAAGTTATTTATGTCATTTTCCTACCAAAGTGGCTCCATGGGGTCCTCAAGTTGACCCATGTATTGTCTTGGTCATCCATGACTCATCCAATAGGTTTAGGACAAGTGTCAAGGTCATTTAATATTTTTATAATATCATTTTTACCTTAAATTTCACTAATTACCTTTAATCTCGATTAATTAAACTTAAAAGTTACTATTCAACAAAAAATTATTTTAATCCCATTGAACCACATTTTACTTCCTAATGACAACCATGTATGTTGGGTTTTTTAAAATCAAATCACAGAAGTGGTAATATTTCATTTAAATGAAAAATCAGTTATTTAACTACCACTTAGTGGTTTCACTATTCATCAAAAATTGAAGTTTTTCAGAACAATGCCAAAATTTCACCCTAAGCTATAATTGATATTCCAAATTCAAAAATTATGCCTATTTTAAAAAGATCCAAAAATATAAGTTGAATTAATTACTTTTATAATTAATTCCCGCTGTCACAACAAATAGCGTGATTTTATG
This sequence comes from Viscum album, assembly GCA_963277665.1. Taxonomy (NCBI): domain Eukaryota; kingdom Viridiplantae; phylum Streptophyta; class Magnoliopsida; order Santalales; family Viscaceae; genus Viscum; species Viscum album. The sequence continues at coordinate 1,025,236,039 of OY728157.1, forward strand.
AAACAATATATATCAAAAGATTGACAATTGTTTATGTCTAATTTCAAAGTGAAATTAATTATAATGAACACCATTGGATATAATGGTAAAAATATATTCTAATTATACTTTAAAACCACTCAATAGTATAATTTATCACTATAAATTATTTTGACAAAAAAAGTTGTTTTTATGTATTGTTCACTGTTCATAAAAAATTGAATGTTTTCAGAAAATTAAAAAAAAATCAACTTAGGATAATTTCGATATTACGAATACAAAAATGAAGTCCATTTTGAAATATAAAATTTCTATAATTTTAGAAGGTGGTTATTACTATTCATAATGGATACTTTGATTAGTCGCGGGGTTTTAGAACTCGAACTTGCGTACAATGCAAACTATTGCATTATTGAAAGAGAGGCGTATCGTGGAAGCTCGGGGTGTTACAATAAGGGTTTATGATTTATTATCATTTTAATCAAGATTGTTTACATTTGAATTTAAATTAAATTCAATTATTGTATCATTAACAAGTAAACCATTTAATTTTGTTCCTCTATATATTCATGAAATTATCAGGTAATGATACCATGTTCCCCTATTTGGAACATAAAATTATTGAGAAAAACATTTTCAATAAAATCCAACATCATTTTCCATTACGATCTAAAATTATTTTCCTTCCATATCCATGTTATCTAAATATGTTTTCAAAATTTTATGTCATCCTATATTATTATTTATTAATGTGATTTTTATCTATGATAGTATTTTAAAAAAAATTAAAAATATTATTCTATCCTTTTTCCAAACATGATGCTTTTTTACTCTACTTATAAAAATGTGAAAGGAATAAATTTTTTGACATAATCCTCAAGAACACATCACTGCCTCCTTAAAGAAAAATAATTTAATTTATGATTACTTTAAATTTCTCCAAGGTCATTTTCAATGAAAATATTTTTATTAATATTTGATTTTTTTGGATGTTATGTAAGGGATCTCTCAAAACCACCATTATTGTGAGGTTATGAACTCTATATCAAACTCACTTTATATATATACATATGAACTAAAATATAATGATTATAAATTACACACACACACACACATATATATATATATCTTAAATACATTCATAGATCACCTTCCCTTTATTTAATGGGAAAATACTTTCCTTATAATCCTTTATCATATTCCAATACTATGAAATTTATATTTACTGTAATATGAGGAATGATTATTCAACTAATTTTCATTCAAATGGAAATTTTTATCTTTATGCCTTATTATTTATTTCCTTTTTTAAACATAATTTTCATGTACTTTAATATAATTGTATGGGTGAGAAAAATAATTATATAGCAATCCAATGAATCCGGTAATATTTTAGTCTAAGAATACATCATGTATGGGATTAGGGAGTGAACCGAATATATTATGGGATGTTGTACACTATGTGATATTTTATTAGTATTTATCCTTGACTATGTGTATGTCATGTTTATTATTTTCCCACATTTCCTATGTTACCATGATCTTATGATACGTAGTTCCTTAGGTCATGCATCAATGTGATTACTGTTGAACCTTCTCTTTTATGATGTCATGTTATACATTTGACATACGTGTTTTGTTTTCATGTAATGATTATTCACATATTGGTCATTTCACCTCACCCAATTATTTTATTTAATCCCCTAGTCAAGTTATGTAGTTTTAAGAGCTCAAATGGTTTTAAGAGCATAATATGGAGAATATAATAAATAAATTTTATTTTAGTCTTACTTTGATGTTTAAGAATATATTATTCAAAATAATGTAGGAATAAAGAACATTGGTTTATAATTAATGGTTGTTTATATAAAATATAATTGAATTATATGAGGAACACTTGGGCCACAGCATGAGAAACACTATCCCAGTAGAAACTGAGAAAATGTTTAATGAGTAACCCTAATTAGATAAACCAAGGAATGATAGTTCAAAATAAATTATAAAATCTAGGAATAGAATTTTAATGGAAATGAAATAAGTAACATGATTTCTTTATTAGGAAATAATAAATAAATACATGAAAATAAAAATTTCATAATCCAGCATCAAAGGAGATCTCCAAGTCATATATGGTTTCAAGCACCGTAGGTCCTTGTATCAACTATTGATCTAATGATTTATCCAACATCGAAAAAAAAATTATGTGGGTCATTACTTCTCCATATAGCATGGTATCTCTTATCTGAATATATCACATTTCTATAATATATAAATAGTTTTTTCCTTGGTCTAGAAGTGTGGTGATCCTCATGAGTAACACAAAAAACATAATTTAACTATAATGTGTTTAGTTTTTGGAGGATAATATAAAATGGGATGGTTAACACTAGTCTACCCCTTAGATACTGTAGTTCGAATATAATATAACCATTTCAAAGATACAACACATTATCTTTAAGGACCCCACCTTAATACATGACTATTTATCAAATTTAAATAAATCTTTTAAAAATATTTTTCTTGTCAGACCAAGTTTAAACATTTTAAAATGTTCATATCATATATAAAATCCATCAAAACAACCATAACCAGTATTAAATTAATTAATTTTTTTTAAATCCTACAAAAAATGATAGTATCATAAAACAATCATAAAATTGATTATATGAATTAAAAATATAATTATAAAACATTAGAAACAAGGTTGTTTCATAAAATAAGAGTGTAACATGAAATTAAAACAAACCCTTATAAACAAGTGGAAATAATTATACTATTACAGATATCCTCTTAGGAATGAAAGAGTGATTCTAGATAGGGGAAAATTATAAAAACTAAAACCCAGGACATGAAACTTAATCATCACTATCCTTATGTCTCTAAGGTCACAGAGAAGAGATAAATTCAAGAGGGAAGGAAGAAAAAATCAATTGTAATGAATAGTTAAATATAAATTATGATTCTTATAAAAACTATGTGAAATCCACTAAAAAATCATAATAAGAAGGAATATTAAAAGAACAGTTTTCAATGGGGAAATATAGAGTTCAATATTTGTAGATAAATAAGTCATACTTTCTTTAATTTTAAATGTTTTCATTATTAATTTCAATAATTTTATTTTTCAAAAAAAAAAATATATTGGGATACTTCATATAGTATCCTGAGATTCATGGGTTTGGTTTCCCTCCCATAGACGCCTCTATGGTGGATCCCTATGTTATGTTTTGGTGCACCTCCCTGAGGAAAATGGCCATGAGCCCAAATTACATGTCCTATATGATGTATCCTATTAGGGTGCATTACAATGCACCCACTATGGGAAAAAGCAATTATTGTGATGAGTTATTTGCGACGGGATTTATTCTTGTCGCAAAAACATTGACGAAAAGCGTATTTGTGACGGGAATATATTCCCATCGCAAATGGTCAGTTATTTGCGACAGTAATAAAGGACCCATCGCAATAGCTATGGCGCGGTTTTCACGCCAAAACGCGGGAATCCTATTTGTGATGGTCTCCTTCTACCTGTCACAACTACCCGGCGGTGGTAAATTCTATTTGCGACGGGACAATTGTCCAATCACAAAAATTATTCAGACGGTCTTACTTGCGACGGGTCCCGTCACCAATATCGGTGGCGGTAAATAGGATTTTGCGACGGGAATATCCGATAGTCGCTAATGGTATGTCACCAGGCAGCTATTTTCGACGAGCCCATCACAAAAACCCTTTTAACCGCCGCCCATAATGAATGCGGGCGACGGTATCTGCGACGGTCCCCATCGCAAATAGCGGCGGCGGTAAATAGGATTTTGTGACAAGGATATCTGCCCGTCGCTAATCGTATGTCGGTAGGTAACTATTTGCGAGGGGCCCATCGCAAAAACCCTTTTAACTACCGCCCCTAATTAATGCGGGCGAAGGTATTTATGACGGGATCCCGTCACAAATAAGACTGTCACAAATAATCTAACCTATATATACCCCCACCCATTTATTTCCAAATCATTCCAATCTCTATTCCTCTCTCTGTTTAACTTCTATTTCTAAGTAGAATTTTTTTTTCATTTTAATTTTTTTACGAGAAGAGGAGAGAAGGAGTTTGGAGGTGCAAATTGCATCCAAATATCGAAGGTATTTATATATTTTATAATTTTTAAATTATTTTTAATTGTTAAATTATTTTTAATTGTTATTTTTATTTTTAATTATTCATTTTAATTTTTTAATAGAATTTTTAGTATCTATATAGTTTAATTAGATTAAGTGGTTGTACCAAATAATCCTTTTCAGGATACGAACAATTAGAGGCTGCTCTGGCACATATGTCCCTAGGAGTGAAAACTCTGACAAGGTGTTTCAAGCTTGACTCGGGGTAACTTGGTACACGACAACGGGCCTTGCTGCACTCTTGGTTCGATACTCCCGGAGGATGTTTTGGTAATAATTATAAATAAATATATTTAATTAAAAATAATTAGAAATAATTATATTTAATTAGAAATAATTATATAATTATCAAATAATTAAGAAATAACTAAATTTAATTATATTTAATTAAAATAATTATCAAATAATTAGGAAATAATTAGATTTAATTGATTAGAAATAATTAGAATAATTAAAATAATTAGGAAACAATTAAAAATAATTAGGAAAAAATTTAAAATAATTAGGAAGGAAATTAAAAATAATTATAAAATAATTAAAAATAATTATGAAATAATTAAAAATAATTAAGAAACAATTAAAAATAATTAGGAAACAACATAATATAATTAGGAAACAATTAAAAATAAATAGGAAATAATTAAAAATGATTAGAAAACAGTTAAAAATAATTAGGGAAAAATTAAAAATAATTAGGAAAAAAATAAAAATAATGAAGAAACAATTCAAAATTATAATTAGGAAAAAAATAAAATTAATAATTAGGAAACAATTAAAAATAATAATTAGGAAACTATTAAAAATTATAATTAAGAAACAATTAAAAATAATAAATAGGAAACAATTAAAAATAATAATTAGGAAACGATTAAAAACAATAAATAGGAAATAATTAAAAATAATAATTAGGAAACAATATAAAAAATAATTAGGAAACAATTTAAAAAAATAATTAGGAAACAATTAAAAATAATAATTAGGAAACAATTAAAAAAATAATTAGGAAACAATTAAAAATAAAATAATTAAGAAATAATTAAAAAATAATAATTAAGAAACAATTAAAAATAAAATAATTAGGAAACAATTAAAAATAAAATAATTAGGATACAATTAAAAAAAATAATTAGAAAATAATTAAAAATAAAATAATTAGGAAAAAATTATAAATAAAATAATTAGGAAACAATTAAAAATAAAATAATTTGGAAACAATTAAAAATAAAATAATTAGGAAACAATTAAAAATAAATTAATTAGGATACAATTAAATATAAAATAATTAGGGAACAATTGAAAATAAAATAACTAGGGAACAATTAAAAATATAATAGTTAAAGAAAAAATTAAAAATAAAATAATTATAGAACAATTAAAAATAAAATAATTAGGAACCAATTAAAAATAAAATAATTAGGATACAATTAAAAATAATATAATGAAGAAACAATTATAAATAAAATAATTAAGAAATAATTAAATATAAAATAATTAGAAAACAATTAAAAATAAAATAATTAGGAAAAAATTAAAATTAAAATAATTAGGAATCAATTAAAAATAAAATAATTAGGAAACAAGTAAAAATAAAATAATTAACAAAGACGTAAAAATAACATAATTTGGAAACAAGTAAAAATAACATAATTAGGAAACAAGTAAAAATAACATAATTATGAAACAAGTAAAAATAAAATAATTAGGAAACAAGTAAAAATAACATAATTAGGAAAAAAGTAAAAATAACATAATTAAGATACATGTAAAAATAACATAATTAGGAAACAAGTAAAACCAATTAGGAAAATTTTCAAGCGTGATTGACCGCTCATCTACCTCAATTTTCTTTTCATTTTTGTTTTGAGGCTTGACAGGAAACTTCTGGCTCCACATGTAATATTTGCTTTTACTATCAAAATTATCTACCTTCTCGCCAGAATAGAGGTGAGGAGGTTTATAATTTTGACAGTAAAAGAAAATATTACAAGTGGAGGTAGAAGTTTCATGTCAACCTCAATAGACAAATGAAATGAAAATTGAGGTAGATGAGCGGTCAATCACGTTTGTTTTTCTATTCAATGATTGATTAACCACCCGACCTATATGCATATCTTCTCATTACTAATTAGTAACATAATTAGTAATATAATTAGTAACATAAATAGTAATATAATATAAAATATTATATTACTCTAATATTAATACTTATATAATAATAATAATATAATTATTTTATTATTATATGTTTAATATTTATAAAAAAATATTAATATTATTAATATTATATAAAATTTATAAAATATTATAAATCTCAATATTTCCAACAAATTTTGCTCTATTCTTAAAATGTTCAAATCTTAAAGGGTTTCCAATTTTAAGGTTATGCCTAATAAAAAGTTTGCGTCAGCCATGTCAAATGTAAACTCTATAATTGTCTTTGTTTGGTTGATCACCTCGCAAGTAGTGTTGCAATAGGACAACCCAAGTCATTTCTTTCTCATTTATAATAATTATATCACATGACCCTTTACATAGACCATTCTTTCATGAAAAATTAAGGGAAATATACTATTGTTCTCGTAATTTTTCAAGGAAGAATGATCTATATAAAGGGTCATGCGAAATGATTTCAGTCGGGAGAAAGTAAAAAAGAGATGAGCTGTCGGACAAAAGAGGCTCTTTTCCCTGACGACTAATCTCCTTGCAAGGAGATGAGTCGTCAGGCAAAAGAGCTGCCGCCAATTTGCTGGAAACAAGTAAGAATAATTAGAAATATAATCTCCACAACGATGATTACAAAATTTTATTTCATTATTCAAGCATATTTCATTTTGCCATATATTTCTAAGTATTGATAAACTAATAATAATTAGTGGGGATGAATACAATCTAATTGTGTCACCTATAATTATAGGTAATTATTAAGAAATAACTGTAATTATGTATCTTCTCATTTTAGGATTTTTTTTTCTTATATCAAATTATTTAACAACAGTAATGGTTTTAAATTTTGTAGAAACATATATATGAATATTGAATAAGGAAATCGACATCAATCATTATTTCAAGATCGTGCTAGGATAAATTAGTGCAGAAATCCAAACGGTTCTAGTTTAAATCCTGTATTTGTTAATGGTGTTGAAGGTTTCTTATCATTTTAATCATCAAACCCATAATTTGTTTCAGAAGGGATAATTAAGTGTCCTTGTAAAAAATGTGATCTGAGAACGTTTGAGACATTTTACATCGTTGGGAAACATCTCTTGCATTATGGTTTTCAATCAGATTATATTTTTTGGTATCAACATGGTGAACGCAGTTCCAGAGAACATACTAATAATTTTATTATGGATCTATCACATTTTCAGAATTTATTACATGATGTTGTAGGGTCATCTGTTCAACAAACTAAATTCGAGGATGATGTTGATTTACCTCTAGAGTTGGCACCATCTGAATTTCTTGAGTTGTTCAGGTCTATTGATGATGAATTATATCCTGGTAGCATGATAAGAAAATTAGAAGCAGTTGCAAAATTTATGGCTATTAAATCAGATAATGGAATGTCAAATAACTGTTTTTATCAGATATTTTCTTTGGTTAAAGAACTATTACCTGAAGGAAATGTGTTGCCTGCTAATTATTATGAGAGCAAGATACTGGTTCGTAATCTGGGCATTCGTTATCATAAGATCCATGTATGTTCAAATGATTTCATCTTATATTCTACTGAAAATGAGTCTTTGGATAGTTGTCCCACATGTGGAAAATCTAGGTATATAGAAGCTCAATCAGGGAGGTCTGGATTGATTCCTGTAAAATAGTTGAGATATTTCACGCTTACACCCGGGTTGCATCATTTATTTATGTCTCAAAACACAGCGACAATGATGTCATTGCACAAAACTAATATTTCAAATGGTAAAAGCTTGATTCATCCATCTGATGGTGATTCATGGAATCATTTTGATCAAGTGACTCCGTATTTTTCTTTAGAATCCTGGAACGCGTGATTAGGTATTTCTACTAACGGTTTTTGTCCATTTGGTTCTTTTGGTAGTCAGTATTCCTGTTGGTCTGTCTTTATAACTCTGTACAATTTACCTCCATAGATGTTGATGAAAGATCCTTATATCTTTTTGACATTACTAATCTTAGGAAATCTGAAATATAATATTTAAGTTTAGTTGACACCATTGATTGATGAGTTAAATTTATTGTGGAGTCATGGTGTTGGTATATATGATGCTACTATGAAACAGAATTTTGTAATGAAAGATGTTTTGATGTGGAAAATTAGTGACTTCCCAACATATGGAATGTTATCTGGCTGGAGTACACATGGTCCAAAATCATGAACTTACAGTATGGGAGACAACAAAGCGTTTATGCTTGTGAATGGAAAAAAACCTTGCTATTTTGACTGTTATTGCAGATTTCTTCCAATCGATCATCCTTTTCAGAGGAACAAATCTCATTTCAGAAAAGGCAGAATTAAAAGAGATGAACCTCCAAAAATGATCTCAGGTACATAGTTATAATCAGTAGTATTTTCTTTAAATTCCATCACTTTTGGACCAACAATAAACCAATAAAAAATTCATGGACTTGGGAAAGAATAAAATTGGATAAAACAGAGCATTTTTTGGAATCTTCAATATTAGTCTGATTTGTTGGTCCGACACATGTTGGATATCATGAATATTGAGAAGAACTATTTTGATAATTGATTTCATACAGTTTTGGATACACTGGGTAAAAACAAAGATAATGTAAAGGCATGATTAGATCTTGCCCAAATTTCCAGGTGACCAGAAGATAAATTGTTTGAAAATGTCAAATCAGAGAGATTAATGTAACCAAAAGAAGCTTATACACTGAACAAAGAGAGTCGCTTATTATTTTTTTGGTGGATTTCAGATTTGAGACTTTTAAATGGCTATGCTTCCAACTTGGGAAGATGTGTTAAAAATGGTCATATTACTGGATTAAAAAGTCTTGAGTATCATGTTATAATGGAAGGACTAAGGCTTATTAGATTAAGAGGATTGTTGAATTCTAATATTTGGGATTCGATAATAGATATGTCATATTTTTTCCGAGACATGTGTGTGGCGACAACAGACTACGATACACTAAGTAAACTGGACGAAGCTGTGGTTGTAATTATATGAAAACTGGAAAAAATCCTTCCGCTGAATTTCTTTGACTCAACGGAGCATTTGATATTACATTTTCCACATGAAGAAAAATGTGGAGGTCCGGTTCAGTTTCGAAGGATGTACCCATTTGAGAGATGCATGCAGAAATTGAAGAAAAAAGTACGTAACAAAGCATCAGTTGAATGCTCAATTACTGGAGCTTATTTGCAAGAGGAAATTGCTTTATTATGCTTTCATTATTTTGAATCTTAATATCCCTCAAAATTTAACCATAAGGGCCAGAAAAAGGGGATTGTTGATGATGATATGAACAATCAATTATCAGTTGTCAATCGGCCCGAACTTGGCTTTGGTGGAGTTCATGATAGATGGCTTTCAGATGATGAACATCATAGAGCTCTTACATATGTTCTACTCAACTGTGAAGAAATCTCACCAATTTTATAGTGAGTGCTTCTATCCCTTATTATATAGATTCTATTACAGTAAATTAATCATATTGTATTTGTAGGTTATATGATGATCATATCAAGAAATAATTTCTTCAAATTACAGTAGCTGTCTTAGAATAACGTCGGCAAAAAAAATTTCCTACTGGTTTCAAAAACTTGTAACATACATTCTTTTTTGGTTTTACATATAAAATAAATTTATTACTTGTAATAGTGATAAATGTTTTACAAATTTTCAGGTATCTGTACATGCTGATAATATTGATAGTCGATTGCTTATATTGAGTAGCCCACCCTCCAAAATGGTTAAATATTATAATGTTTATGTGGTGAATGGTTATCGCTATTATTCACGTGCATATGGGGAATCAAAGAAAACAATTAATAATGGTGTTTTTCTGAATGGATCACATCATAAAGATATAGAAGTTAACTTTTACGGTATACTTGAAGAAAAATTATGGAACTGTGTTATTTGGGAAAGAATTATGTAACAATGTTTAAATGTCGATGGCTGGATACTAAGAGAGTCTTGAATATTCATCTGACTCATGGAATTGTTGATATTAACCATAAAAGTATTCTTGTAGTAAATAAACCATTTTTATTGGCTGATCAGGCACATCAAATTTATTATTCAAAATACTGCGCCTCTACAAAAGGGTTGGATGATTGGTGGAGTATAATAAAAGTAAAATCTTGACAAAATCAGTTTACTCAAACTGAATGTGGTTCCACTGAAGTGCAAGGAAATGATATTTTTCAAGACAATCCTCAAAACACATCTTTTTTCACAAAGAGACATGAATATCAAGGATGACACCCCACGGTTAAGGGTCGATGGTGACGATGTTGTCAATGATGTTAGAACTGAATTTGAAATGACAAGAGTTGATGAAAGTGAAACTAATATGGAAATTGATGATGTTGATGAGGAATATGAAGACATTGACATTGACAACTATGAAGATGATGATGAAGATGAACATTTACACAGTAAAATGCTGGTTAGAATCATAACAAATATATATCTATACATAATAATTATTTTCAAATGTTTTCTAATAATAATCATTTCATGATTCAGATGGACTCAGAAACGTATCGTTAGTTATTGGATGTTGATCTTACTATGGATGAGGAGGTTATTGAGTTATCTGTCCCTCAAGATATTGGCACTACAGGGAGCACTCGGAGGGGGCGTAGTCTTGCCAGACTGATGATTCCAAATCCTATCCCGGAGCGACGTCCACCTTTTGGATTCGATGCGCACACGCGGTGCTATGGTAACCTGTGTATTTTAGTTATCTTTCATTATAATTTATTTATATTCTAATTGTATGATTATGATTTATTTTTCCATAGTTTTACACATATAGCTATTGGACAGGGGAGTGCTATCTTGTGCAATTATTTTTCTCACACCTAGCTCACATGGGATCAGATTCCCGCTGATTAGTAGGCCGCCATATTCGATCATTGGCTGGTACGTAATTAGTTATTATTTATTTTAAAATTTAATTCATTAATAACTTTACATTAGGTTTTATGGTATCCCATCGACGAGAGCATGTGTGACACTGTCCACGTGGCATGGGTGGTCTCTATCTGTGACCGTTTCTGTTATTTATTACAAAATTTATGAAAGTCGGTTGTGAGGAAAGCCGGAGTGACAGAATTTGATGAGTCCTGTAAAGCCCACCAACCAGAGTACATTTCATCTCATGTTTGGGATGGATTATGTACACACTGGTTGGGTGGTGGGTTTCAGAGGAGATTTGCAATGGGTCGACAGAATCGGGGGACACAAGAGGTGACACATCGAGATGGTAGTTGTACGTTCAGTGCACATAGAGGGCATCAGGTAAGTGATTTTTTTAATATTTTATAAAACTTTAAATATAAATAGTTTATTTTATATTCATATAGGAAGTCGATCAGCCCAATATTACGACGTACGGTGTTTATTGGAGGATGTACACTCATCTGGCTACTAGAGAGATTAGAGGTGACCGCCAACGTCAGATTGTGGTCAGTATTATTTTCTTTTCAGTTTACAAATTAAAATAATATAATCTTTTCATTATTTTAATTTCTAATTGAAACATAAGCAGTCATATGAGGCCGTGACCTCTCAGACACAGGCTGAGAGTCAAGAAGAGACGGGTGATCAGACTAGTGCCCACCATTTTGATGAGATGGCATGGACGCAGGCGACCCAGTATGGCTTCGAAAAGGGCCGAATAGTTGGTATCGGCTTTCATTTGACTGTTGCAGCTTATTATGGTACTGCTGCGATGTCAGCGTCCAACTTGAGAGGAGATCGTGGAGAAACATCATCTTCTGGGTCACAGTATCAGGAGCAGCTGCGTGCTCAGAGTCATCTTTTAGAGGATTTGCGTCAGGGGCAGGAGCAGATGCGTGAGCAGCACGATGAGGAGATGCGTCGATGGCCGGAGCAGATGCATCATCAGCACGATGAGGAGAGGCGTCGATATGAGGAGCAACATCAGAAGTAGATGGAGTATATGCATTGTCTGACTCATAGTTTAGGGATGGAGTTTCCTCCACCACCACCTCCAGGTCCTCCAGATTATCCACCCCCTAGTGGTTTATAACATGTAATAAACATTTGAGTTCGTAGTTTATTGTCATATAAATAATTTATAATTCCTCTTTCTTATTAGTATGAATATTTAATGATTTAATTTGTTTTTATTTTTTGAAATATTTTATTACTTATTAGTATTATTTTTAATGTCTGTTTATTTTAGTAATATTACTTTTAATATTTTATATTTATTGTTAATATTGAGAAGTTTATAATTTTAAAATTTTATTAATATTAATAGTATTTATATTATTTTATCATTAATATGTATGTTTATTTTAATAATAATATTATTATATTAATTTTTTATATTGTTAATATTAGTATTATTAATATATAATATTATATTATTTATATTCATATTATTATTTTTATTTGATATTAATATTTCATAATTATATTATATATATTTTTTATTATTAATATTATAATAATATAATTTCTTTATATTAATAATAATAATAATATTAATATATACATAATTTAATAATAATAATAATATATTAATTTTTATATTATTAATGTTAGTATTATTATATAATATTATATTATTTATATTCATATCATTATTATTTTATATTAATACTTCATAATTATATTTAATATTTTTTATTTATATTATAATAATAGAAATTTTTTATATTATTAATAATATTATTATTTTTATATAATATTATACGATTTGTATTAATTATTTTTATTATTTTTATTTTTTTTAGTATTTGCGACGAGAGTATTTGCGACGAGGTGTCCCATCGTAACATATTTTCTTACTGTCCCACTTGCGACGTGAAGAATACCCGTCGTAAAAACTATTTTTGCGACGATCTGTCGCAAATACCTACGTTGCAAATACCTACGTCGCAAATATTTTTTTTTAATTTCTCATTTGCGACGGGTCAGAAACCCGTCCCAACTAATATATATGTGACGAACTGTCGAAAATACCTTATTTATATATAAACAAAAAAAATTTGTGATGGGGGAAAAATACCATCGCAAATACTTTTTTTGCGACGTGACCGCCGCAGAAACACCTATTTGCGACAGGATCCCGTCGCAAATAACCCGTTTTCCTGTAGTGACCTAGAACCAAATATCATTAACATATCCCCATGGGATATGGGGTATCCCCATCATGAGTCAGCTGGTGCACCACATTAGGGTAACTAATGATACCTTTACACAATGTGTGGAGTGTGGCTCAATTCCATGTCCCTCTGGGTTATGATGTTTCCCCCTTGGGCTATTAAAAAAATCCATTTAGTATATTTATGGGTATCATGTGTTATCATTTTGCTGTGTTGGAAGGGGGTTCCCCACATCATTATCCTCCATGGTACAGTACATCCCCCCCACACCTAGGGGTCCATTATGGTAGGGTTATAATAGGCTACATTATGGTCTCCTATAGGCTAAAAGACCATAGAATCAAAGACGAACACATAGAAAAAACAATATTCTGATGGTACCATTAACTAAAAAAAATTCTAAGAACATATAATCAATATTTTTAAGTAATAAAAAATATATTTACATGAAGAGAAAATAGTGGGAATGAATCCTGTGTAATTTATGAATAATTTTTATGGAATTTTTTTTTGTTTTTACTAAACTGATAAAAGAGTTAAAATTATAAAACATCCATAGAATAAGTGGATTAAAAATACATATCATCCAACATTTGTTGAATCATTATACATTATTGAAATGATGAATGTGATATAAGAAAAATTCTGGATAAAATTTGAAACAAAAACGACACTATTTGTGAAATACTAGATAAATAAACGAGTTATAAAAAATAATAATAGTTCTAAAAGGATGAGGACAAAGACTTTGATATTTTGGAATCTATAATTGGACGGATGCTAAAAAATAGTGGTATGATTATAAAACCGTTCGAAATTATAGTTTAAAAATTATATTAATATGAACATATCATTAAAATATGAAATCAGGTATCTATGAAAAAAATACATCATTATACATGTAAATATCAATAAAAATCATAATTTTTTCAGATAACTATCACAATTATCCCATCATAGAAAACCTAATACTAAATTATGATAATTTTTTCTAACATGTTACAAATAATAAAACATGTTTGCATTTATGATGACCAATATCTATTGGCATTATATATATCACAAACAATATTTATTTAAATTACATTAAAATTTTATATTCCAACTTAATTTTTTTTAATTTAATTGAAATATATGAATTAAATTATAATTTTCCATAACAAAAAATATATAAAATGTAATGAAAATTTAAAATGTATATAATATAATTTTTTTTTCAAAAGTGGAAAATTTTAAAAAATAGTTATATTTTCATATTGATTAAGTAAATTGAGCAACATATGTTTTTGAATAATTTATAATTTCAATTTTCACTATTAAATTAATATTTTTAATATTATAAAGGAAACATTATTAAGCACATTTCATTAAGAATAATACTAAATATTTCATAGAAATTGTTAAATTAATAAAAAATAATATTTTAAAACATTGTAGAATGTAATAGAAAATAAATAACTCAAAAAATGATTCTTTAGATGGAGGCAATAACCAAGAGTGAGTGAGAGAAAAAATTGGGTGATGATATTTTTATTGTAATTATTTATACAAAAAACCCATAGAACAATCAAAAATAGTCTTTGATCAGTTGATAAATAAAATAATTTACTACATACCTTTTTTTGATGACTAATAATATTAGTTTACAAAATAGTTTACATGTTTTTTCACTTTCTCACAGCATTTTCATGATAACTATAATACAATCATAATATATACACTATTTATTTTAATTATATATATATATTTTATTTTTTATTTTTTATTAAATTAATGTTAAAAATAAAATTCCTTCCATATTTTATATTTTTTTGATGGAAGTCCTATCAATAAAAATTATCCATCATAAATAATTTTTTATGAAAAATATTTTTTTAAATTTTTCAACTTATGGGGTTTCCTAAAATTTTGTATCATAAATATCCCTTTAAAAAAAGTATTAATTTTTATTTTTTATATAGATGTGGCCTATTTAAAATATTAATCAAAATTATTTAATAAAAATATTTTTTCTCTAGTATGTTTTTTTCACTATTTTCCATCATAAATAGTTTTTATGCCATATAACATTCATTCCCAGCTTAAAGTTTTGGGAATACAATATTTGTTGTAATAATGAAAATATCTTATCATATATGTTTCAATTGAAAATAACTACATATAACAATTATATTTTTTTATTGTTCTGGATGAAGCCTTGTTTTTTTATTTAATTAAATGAAAAGACATCTTTTAACTGGGTAGAGGGAGACCCATTATATAGCCCAAAGGCCCAGATGTATGAAATCACTATTTTCCCAAAGGGCCCTCTGGTGAACACGAGAGCTACAACACCTGGGCTGCTATAACAGTTGTTATAGTTCCACTACTGCTATTGTTCCTGCTATAGTGCCTCCTCTACTATAGTGTCACCCCTTCTACAGTGACCTACTATATTACCAAAAAATTTCATCCCTTCCTAGAATCGATCCTATGTTTTTTGGATGCCAATAAAGAGCCTTTACCACATGGGAGAAAGATTATTAGTAATAAAAATTATATTTATGATAATAGTTTGTGTTATTGAATGTAATCCATCTCGAAAAATTTATTTTCAGGTACATATTGGTTTATAATATGGAACCATAAAAGTTATAACCTCTATGAAACATAAAAACCCTAATCTTTAGGATAATATTAAAAGATATTCCATAATGAGG
Organism: Viscum album; assembly: GCA_963277665.1. Lineage (NCBI taxonomy): Eukaryota > Viridiplantae > Streptophyta > Magnoliopsida > Santalales > Viscaceae > Viscum > Viscum album. Next base: position 1,025,252,206 of record OY728157.1, read on the forward strand.
ATAAAATTTAGTTTAAAAACACTTTCTATTTGGAATTGAATATTTTTATTGGTAGAATTATATATTTATATTATTTGATTCTTTCTACCATGTTTTAATATCATTGAAGTAGTAGTGGGTTGAACTTTAAAATTTCATTTAAATGATCCTCATAAAAATAAATTATTAGGAAATAAATATTAATATTTTTATGCTTTAAATTGTTATACTGATTTTATTGATATACATTTTTTTGTAAAACTGTACTTCCATTAAAATGTATTACACTAACAATTATTATTTCGTAGTCAATGTAGTGGTTGGTCTGTATTTAACATTATATAAAGGGATTTGGATATTCCAATATTAAAAGCAATGTTTTTGGTTTTGCGTGTAGCATAAAAATTGAATGGAAGTTGTCTATTATCAAAAATAATGTTTTTCCTTCACGTGTGAAAATGATAATTTATTTTCTAAGTTGTTTTAAATCTCTTTAAATTTTAGTATATTTATTGTTAAACACACCACTTAAAGATTTTGAGAATTTTAAAATTATGTAAGGGTCAAAAATATCCATAGAATTATATATATATATATAGTACCTTCTGTTTTTTACATTTTATATTTATACATTACTATTCATATTTCCCTCATCATCTCACTTTGTAATTTTCATGATGTATTTTAATTATTACAGCAACTCGACATCACTACACAAATATAATATTGTATTTTAACTTACAATTCACCCCCATTTTCAAACAAACATCACCTTTAAGGGACATAACAAGTATCTAATGTTGGATCACACACACATATATAGCTTATTAAAGGAAATATAGTATGGAAAAAGGTAAATTTTTGAATTTATTAATAACTTTACCTATAGAGAAACACCTTGGGATGCCCTATCATGGTACCTGAGTTGGTCTCCCATAGGGTTAAGTAAAAAATCCCAATCAACATGGGATGGAATGAATTTTTGGTGAATTAAAATTATTGAATTGGGAATGATTTATTCTAATATATGAAGAAAATATATCTAGGGTTTCAATAGAAATCTAATTTCATATATATTCCTTTTTTCATGTATATTATATTTGTAGTTTTTGAAATAAATAATAATAAATTAATTTATAACATGAATCAATAATTTAATACCCAAAATACATAACATTAAAAATAAAAATATAAAAAAAGATCCAAAAGAGTAATCAATACCAATTCAGTACCTATATAAGGAAAAATTTATAATAAATAAGGGAATAAAGGGAAGGAGGGATGATTTGGATAATTTCATGAGAATAAAAAAATATATATTATGAAAATATTATTAAAAAAGTATTAAACAATAAAGATCATGTAAATTCATTATAGTGATCTACCTATGAGACTATGTCTTGGAAAAATTGGAACTTCGTATTCGAAAGAAAAATCAACTACACTCAAATCGTTAGCTAGAGTATCATCCTAAACAAGAAGTATGAGAAATTTATAATGAATAATAAAAACTAGTGGGAAGGTTCATATGAAACTATCTAGAAAATAATCCCAAACAATTTCATTATATACAACGTTTAATCTAAACAGGAAGGGATTTTAGACAGTTTATAATTTTTCTTAGAAAAACACTTGTCAGTATACTCCCTCTTAAATACCAATGGTTTCAAATTCTTTTTTCCAAATTTATAGGCATATAAGTATCCCAATGATAACACATTAAATAGACTCTACAATTAAATACACTATGTCCATACATAAAAATATTAGTCTCAAATAATTTATAATATGCGAAATGTTTGCATAATTATAACAAATTAAGAAATATACATTGAAATAACAATAATGGAATTAAAATTAAAATTTTATTTCAAAATCACCTTTGATGAGAAATTGGGAAACCACAAAATTTCAAACCAAAAAAGCTCTAGACATAGAAAAATAAAATAAAAAAACATAAAAGATGAGAATAAATTTATTAGAACTAATCAACCTATATAATCCCCGATGAAGAGTTTTTACCACAGTGTCGAGATCATCCTAGATTAGATCCTCAAAAGGATTGTCCATCATTTCCCAATTCTGGAAATATTCCTCCAAACTGAACATCATTTCATTAAATCCTATTGTTAAAAAGAGATATTGTTTATTAATCCACACCCTTTGATAAACATTAATGTCAACCTGAATTATTCCCTCATATATTCTATTAACATCCTTATATTGAGCATTGATCAAGAGATCTCATTATATAATTAATTTAATAGTGTGTAGAATGAGCTCAATATTTTTTCTTTATCATCTTACACCATTCCTCAAGTACCCAATAGCCATTTTCCTTAAAATAACCAAACATGGACAATTTCATTCCACTTTGACAGACCAAACTCTTCTTATGTTCATGTTCGTGAGCCATGGGATCACCATCCACTATCATGGTCATTTGGGATGACCATGTTTCAATAAATTGAGGTTATCAAGATTAATATTTACACCATTTATCCATATTTCCCTTAATCACAATGCACCTCCATGCATCCCAGTTTATCTTTCACCCCTTCTTCCTCCGTGGGTTGTGAAGCCTTCCCCCTTTAATTCCATCTACACATTCTTATGATAGTCGACAAGAGATCTCACCATCATATTTGGGATTAGTTGTAATATCTGAGAAATTTGAGATTTTAATAATTACATATTTAATTATTTATTTCATAATTAAAACAAAATAAAGTATAATTTAACATGACGTGTAATTTGCTCCATAATAAAATATTTTTTATAATACTTCATTTTATTTTGTTTTGGAATATTTATGTGTATATTGATTGTTTTATATTTTTTATTATTTAAAAATTAACCGAGAATTAATTTAATACTTGATTTTAGAAATTTAGATGATTAAATTATTGTTAAAATATATTATACAATATAATAAATATAAAATATTATCGGTGAATATAAATTTATTGAAATAAAGTGAGACACTATTATAATGGTTCATGAAATGAAATAAATATTTATAGTAGTATTATGAACATGTGTATATATATATATTAATCTATGAATTATATAATTTAAAAACTAAATAATATTAAAATGTTGAGATTTAATCTAAAATAAATTTATGAAATATAATAGCCATACATGAAATATTATTTTGAAATGAAAATAATTGTGCAAATCTAAAATTGATAATAAGAATACATTGAATATTAAGTTACACACATAAAAAGTGTTAATCAATTAGTTGTTTTGATATACCGAAAGTATGGCTAACCAGACATGGGAAATGATAATAATAATAATAATGTTAATAATATTTTTTGGTAGGTAGTAAAATAAAAAAATTTAATTAATTAACATTACAATTAATAAATTGGGATTGATTATTTAATATATATAATTAAAAATATATATATATGTATTTATGAATAAATAAATAATTTCACTATTAACTGAATATTTTTGATAATTGAATAAAATTGATTTTATGTATATAATTTATTAATTACACAATGATATAACTATATTAATTTTTTTTATATAAAAATAAAAAAAAAATTATAAGTGATAAAAAATAAAAAAGAAATAGTAAAAAAAAATGATGAAAATGGGGTTGTCAATGTTTTCCTTAAGACCTTCCCCTGTAGCTGATGACCCCTATCATGACCCATCCTTGGTGCCCGTGCCCTGACTACCCCAAGCTTGTCTTCCATAGGCTAGGGTCTGGCAACGAGCAACAAAGGCGAATCCCTAATAAAAAGGTAAGGCATTGCCTTTAAACCTGTAACACACACAGACTGAACACAAGCAATAGAAGCAACAAGTACTAATATAGAAAAGAAAGGTGTGCTAAAAGTAGGTAGGCCAGTATACAAACCCAATTGAACAAAAAGTAAAAGTAAAAAGGGAAATCATCTCCTGGATTGTCCACTGAGGAATCCTACCTGAAGGGTAGGTATAGATCTCGAAAAATTCATCCCTATGGTACGTCCCATCTAGTCTAGCTCCGAGAAGCCACCATTCCATGACCCTCAGCCTCGATCATTGCTGACGGTCGTCTACACTGAACACAACAAGGTGCGGGTGAAGCCCGTGAAGGGGTGAGTATAACAATACTCAGTAGGGACCACGATACCTCCGAACGACTCCCAGAATCCAATAAGGATAAACCATAGTATTAAGATTAAACCACTATGTATAAACCATCCCTACATAGTTATATGCCTACACATACACCAAAGTTACTAATCACAGTCCGACTCTAACACTCGAGCCCAAGCACAACCCATTCCACAAATGATGTAATGTCAATAATCTTGATGATAACAACTAAAAGTAAAGACTCAGATCACAAAGGTATAAAAATCATGTAGAGGGGTAGATCTGATTAGATCTAGCCACTAAATAATCTCTTCTGTCAAAACCATGTAGGATCCTAGAACAGTATCAGTGCTATCAAACCCACGAAGGATCCCGGTATAGAAGTCATCACTTTCAAACACACGGAGGATACTAGTTCAGTATCGTCACAGTCGAACCCACGGAGGATCCTGGTACAGTATCATCTTTGTCAAACCCACGGAGGATCCTGGTATAGTAATAGGTCCACGTAGGATCCTATCATCTCAGTTGCAACCATCTATAGGATTCCTGCACATAGCATGCTTGATTCCGGGACGGTCTCCTCCTCAAGCCAAGTGTTGATACATTAACTACCACACATTCACGAGTTGGTGTATGCTTTAGTTCCATGTCTTCATAAGGAACCGAATGCGACAGACGGTGTGCCAATCGGACGCCCGATCTATGAGTTAATGGAATTTATGTTCTAGGGTCCAGATTGGTTTTTAGGTTCAAACCAACCCAAACGTACCCCAACTGTGTCCAAACCTTATGTAAGGTATGCCAAAAGTACCCTCTCATTCTATTTTTTCCGTCTTCATAGATGGTTTGTCGATCAGACAGTTGTAGCCCACGATATTGGTGAAAATGTGATTATGGGTTAAATGGGTCCGGACTGGGGTCTGACCTGGTCCACATGTCCGACCCGATCCGATAGTCTGGCCATGCCTGAGAGAGTGGCCCTACCTGGGTGGGTGGCCCGACCCGACAGTGGCCCAGCCCGAATGTGGTCCGGCCCGAGTGGGCGGCCCGGCCTGGCGGCCCGCGTGGCCTGGCTGACCGACCCGTGTGGCCTGTTGGGCCTCGTGAGGGAGGGGGTTTCACGCCCTCTGTTCTCAAATGAAACTAGCGCTATGCACCAGTTCAGGTGACCCATGGGACCCTTGAGGTCCCGCCTTGTCCGGATGGCCGAGCGGCCTGCCGATTCTGCACCACCAGAGTGGAACGATGGCGTCGTGCCTCTGCTTCCGCCACCACGGCCCGACCTAGTCATGGCCCCTTTCTCTTCAGCGCGGTATGACAACTCCGCGCTCCTCCGGCGGCGGTCTGGCCGCCTTGATCCTCCATAGCCTGTGCTGTCCACGACTGACTTCTCGGCGTGCCACGATGGCACCGCACCCCTTCGGAAACTTAGTGGCCTTTGGGCCACTGATTTCTTTCTCAGCCAGCCCGACACCAGCTGCCGTCACTCCGCCTCCATTGTCAACAAATGTGGAATTACGGGTGTTGTTGGGCCATGTTCATGCGGCCCACACCCTTCGCATTATGATGCTATCAATTCTCAAGACACAAACATATTTTTACAAGGTAGAACAGAAATAAGAATTAATTCAAATCCCCCTAACTCGAATTTGTTGTTCGTTGACGATGTCAGAAAAAGGGCGGACGTTGATTCTTCATTCACTGCATTCATCATGAACTCCCAATTCTCATGCTCGTGCATCATAAAGTGTTCGAAGGTGATGAAGTCGAAGATGGCGTTCTTCGCATTCTTCATTGGAGAGTTCTCCTCCTTCCCCAAGCTCCAGCAAAAAGATTATGGCAACCAAAATAAAATAATAACATATACATTGTTATAATGGTTGGCATGAATTCAAATGGATTCAAATAGGTGCCAATTAATTAAAATAATGAGTTTAAATAATTAATGGTGAGGGTAGGCACAATAAATTAAAGGGGGGAGGTGAAGAGTTCCATCCCACATAAATGGGTGGTTAGATGGGTTTAAAGCCCATGTGGGACCGACCAAGAATATCCTCCCAAGGAAGGTTATGTACAGGTGGGCCCTACCACTAACCTCCCCTTGGAGGATTTATCCACCATGAAATAAAAATAAGCCAACTCTTATTTTTTTAAGTTAATTAAAACCCCCCAAAATCTTACTTCCATTCTCATTAGAATAAAACTACGGTGAAGGTATCACTAAGAAATCACTGACGCAACAAGTTCAATGGTGCCATCAGATTTTAGTTATGAGAATCAGTTTAAAAGATATAAAATCCTACTCTTACATTTAATTATTGTACCCAAAAAAATCTTTAGAAATTGATTCCGGGCACACTGGGCCTCAGAATCAAGTGTTTTAAATTTTCACGGACTCGTAAAAATCCCATGAATTTATGAAAAAAAATTTCCAAAGAATTTATAGGTCTTTACATTCTCCCCACCTCAGGGTTTTATGTCCCCATAAGCTACAACTCACACTATGGGAACAAATGGGGGTACTGAGCAAGCATTTGAGCCACCCACTCCCTTTGGCTTTCCTGGAGGTTCTTGTGCTTCCAGTGAACGTGCACCAGAGGTATCGACCATCCACGAAGGAACCACTCTTTTCAATCCTCAATATCTATTGGAACCCCCGTGAACGTCACCCTGTCATCGATTTCCAGCTCTCCATGGTCGATAATGTGGGAAGGGTCGTTCACATATCTTCTCAGCTGAGATATGTGGAAGACTTCATGCACCCGGTGTAATTGAGCTGGAAGAGCTAAGCGGTAAGCCACCTCGCCTACTCTGCTAAGAACCTGGAAAGGTCCAATGAATTGTAGAGATAACATGATCCCTCAACCAAATCTCCATAGACCTCATCGAGGTGAGACCCGTAGGAAGGCATGGTCTCCATATGCGAAATCTAGAGGTCTCCGCCTTCTATCATCACATGATTTCTGCCATCTCTATGGAGTTTTCATCCGCTCCTGGATGATCTTCACCTTCTCTATGGCAGCTCATACCATCTCTTCTCCCACTAGTGCTGACCCCCCTGGGTCTATCCAGCACAGAGGCGATCTGCAGGGTCGGCCGTATAGTTCCTCAAAAGGTTCCATCCCTATGGTGGAGTGGTTGCTATTGTTATATGAAAACTCTAACAAGGGTATGTGATCCTCCCAGGTACGACTGAAGTCGAGGACGCATGCACGGAGCATGTCCTCGAGAGTCTAAATGGTCCTCTCATTCTAACCATCAGTTTGAGGATGGAAGGCGGTGCTCAAGCGACACTACATCCCAAAATCCTCCTGAAACACCTTCAATATCTGAGAAGTGAAAAGGTAATCTTTATTAGAGATGATAGTCGATGTCACACCATGAAGTTTTATGATCTCCTACACCGAGAGGCATTACAATCTCTCTAATGAGACCTACTCTCTGATCGGTAGGAAGTGGGATGATTTGGTGAGTCGGACAATGATAACCCATATAGAGTCGTGTCCTTGGGATGTATGTGGAAGTCATGTCACAAAATCCATGGATATCCCATCCCACTTACTCTATGGGACCTCTAAAGGATGAACCAAGCCTACTAGTACATATTGCTCCGCCTTCACTTGCTGACAAGTGAGGCATCGAGAGACAAACTCTGCTACCGAATTCTTCATACCAGGCCACTACTGCTATCATCAGAGGTCCTGGTACATCATCACCACTCCTGGATGTACCAATAGAGGGGAAATGTGTAACTCCCTCAACACTTCCTCTTGAAGTGAAATTATCACCAGGGTACATTCTCTTAAGAGGATGACATGCTTCCCAACTCCAAAAAGTCCATCAGGTGCCCACCCTATGGATATGTGAGCATGTCGTGTATCATAGTCAGTGTCTCCATGACGTGCCTCCCTAATTCACTGAATAAGTGGAAGAGTGACTATGAGAGACTGTAGAAAGGTTGATCCATATCTATCCAAAAAGGATATCAACAACTTGGACAACTGCTTCGTTACCTCTCCTAGCATTTGAATGTATGATCTCCTGCTAAGAGAATATGTTACAACGTTCCTCTTCCCAGTATTATAGACTATCTCATAGTCATAGTCCTAGATGAACTCAAGACAACACCATTGTCTCAGGTTCAGGTCAATCTGAAAGAAGATATACCTGAGACTGTGGTGGTTAGAGTAGACTGTAAAATGCTCATCGATCAGATAGTGCTGCCACATCTCCAAGGTAAAGACCACTACTACTAAGTCCAGGTCATGGGTAGCAGAATTTTGCTTGTGCTATCTCAACTGACGAGAACCATAAGCTATCACTGCTCGCTCCTACATCAGGACGCATCTGAGACTAGTACCTGATGCATCGCAATAGACTACATACCCAACACCCTCCTCTGGTATACTCAAGATGGGCCCACTAGTCAGCCTCTTCCTCATTTCTTGAAAACTCTGATGGCATCTCTCTTACCAAATGAATGGTTGCCCATTCTTCTTTAATATGGAAAGTGGTGCTGCAACTCTAGAGATGTCTGGCACAAATCTCTAATAGTACCCTTCCAGTCCTAGAAAACTTTGTAACTCCGTCACAATCATGGGTGGCTTCCAAGAAAGTACTACCTCGATCTTCATTGGATCCACTGCAACTCCATCCGTTGAGATGACATGTCCCAGAAAGTGTACCTCTCGGAACTAGAACTAGCACATCTAAAGCTTACCCTAAATTTGTTGCTATCTGAGTGTGTCTAGTACTAGCCGTAAATGGTAGGAATGGTCCTCCTCAGTATTTGAGTATATCATAATGTCATCGATAATGACTACCACAACGCGATCATGTTATGGCTGAATGATCATGTTCATGAGTTCCATGAACACTACTGGTGTGTTGGTTATGTCGAATGGAATAACCATGAACTCGTAGTGGCCATAACGGCTTCTGAAGGCCATATTCTGCACATACTCATCTTGTACTCTGAGCTAGTGATAGCCAAACTAATGATCTATCTTCGAGAACCAATGTGCTCCCTTCAACAAATCAAAGAAGTCGCAAATCCTCAGGAGTGGGTACTTGTTCTTCATGGTCACTTGGTTCATGCGATAATGAACAACACACAGAAGCAAGCTCCCATCCATCTTCTTGGCGATCAAAATCAGGGATGCCCAGGGTGAAACACTAGGTCGGATAAATCTCTTCCCCTATAAGTTCTCAATCTGTACCTGCATCTCATGAAGCTCCGCGAAAGCCATCCGATATTCTGGAGTGGATATTGATGTCGTCCGAGGGTACAAGTCAATGTAAAAGTCCATCTATTTGTGAGGAGGTAGTCCTAGAACATCGTCTGGCAAACCATCTTCATAATGTTCCACCACTACATGATAAGTCGGACTCTCCACATCAACTACTCTGAGGGTATGGCATGCCAACTACTGAGTGATCGGCTGCACCCTCCTCCGAGTCAGTCTGTCATTTGCTGCAAAGGTTTCCTTCTCACCGGTGAAGGCTAACCCAGTCCTATCCATGCAGACACACTGCAATTTGCACCAAATGTAGTCAATCTGTGAAACAACTGTGAATAACCAGTCCATACCCAAGATGACATCGTAAGGCCTCGACACCACTACGAGGAGATCCCAACTGAAGTTCCTACCTCCTAGAGTAAGCTCACACTGCCGGAACCAGTGCAAATTCATCAATTCTACTCTCATAGGAGTCTCTAGCTATAAGGAATGAGCCAACGGCTCTATCAGAATCTCTGAACTCCGAATGTGGGCATTGAAAATAAAATAATGACTCGCACTAGTGTCTATAAGTACTACAGCAAGGGTGGAGAAGACACAGATAGTTATTAGAATCAAATCAAGTGCATCGTGGTTGTAGGCCACGACTTCCTAAACCTGAGCTCACCTCTGTCCACCAGCACCCTATTGAAGGGGTGTACCTCCTAGTGGTGGTGGTGGTAGGACCTCGAAACATTGTCCACCACCTGCTACTCGGCCAGCTCCTCTACCACATCCGCCTGCTCCGTGTGGACCACAGCGATCGAACCTCTGCCTCTGCCTGGGGGGGGTCAATCTACTGTCTAATTCTCATCTGCATGGTGGGTCAGGTAGTCATGATCTATGTGACCCTGCCAGCCACATGCATATCACTATATACTCCTCGAAAGGCTAGCTCTGTCTCGTGTGCCCCACACAAAAAAACCTGTATCCTGGGGCCACCCACATGATGGACTGATCCGCTTGGACCTCTGTGACATCTGTCTATTATCTTATGTAGAATACTCCACTACGTGTCTCCCTATGGTGGGTCTTGCTATTGGTGACTGCACAGCAAGAAAACACTCCACAAGAAGGGCCCACTCCAGCACCCCCACCTGCGTTAGAATGCTGAGGGAGATCCTCAAAGCCCTGATCTCATGCCTGATTCCCTACTCGATGGTCTGGGTCATGAAGGATGGGTCCCACACCATATTTTTGGAGTAGCAAGAGAGGTCGGTTAATCTTGCTGAGTACAATGACACCATGATGCTGCCCTACTCCAGATGAAGCCACTCTAGAATCTGCACCACATGAATAGTGGCTGGAATAAACTCTGACTGGGAGAGACACTCAAAGTCTACCCAGAGTAGGTATTCACTGTAATGCTCCTAGATAATCAGTCTCCAACATCTGTCTGCTACAACCTGCAGGAGGCTTGCGGTAAGGAATACAATGAGGTCGGCTGGTGTCCCAACCAATCTGAAAACTCTCACAACAGCCTCCAGCCAATCCACAGCTGCCTGTGGGTATGTATCTCCCCTATAAATGGGTGGCCTCTAGCACTAGAACTTGTTAAACACACTCAGATGAAATCTATTCTCTGTTGCTGGAGCTGGTTCTATCGGTGGACCATCGGGTAGTGGTACCGCAGGTACATCTACTGTGATAGGGCCCTACATCGAGGCCTCGTCGCTCGGTGGGATACCATCTCATACAAAACTCAGAACCCTCGCTGGCTTCCTACGTGGGGCCATCCTAAAAATAAATAGATGTTCCACAGTCAATACAGTATACCAGGTTAGCTGACACAATGTAATCACGAAGAAAACTCTTCAAAGGAAACACACATGCAATCAGTGTTTTCGTGCACTTAGTCGGAATTCATAAGTCAGAGTCCTAGTGTATGGATACGTCGGCCGCCACACCAACACCGATTTCTCTAAACTGATAACCACACCCAAAATACATAACACCATTGCCATTAAATGAATCAGAGTCCATTTTATACAGTATAACTGAATCCTCTGATACCAATTTGTCATGACCCTTCCTCAGGGCCCGTGTCATGAATACCCCAAGCTTGCCTTCCATAGGCCAAGGGCTGGCGACTAGAACCAAAGGCAAATCCCTGATAAAAAGGGAAGGAATTGACCTTAAAACTATAACACACATATACTGAACACATGAAATAGAAGAAACAAGTACTAATATTGAAAAGAAATGTGTGATGAAAGTAAGTGGACCAGTATTCAAACCCAAATAACAACAAGTACAAGTAAAAAGGGAAATCAGCTCATGGATCGTCCACCAGGGAATCCTACCATAAGGGTAGGTACATATCTTGAAAAACTCATCCCTATGGTACATCCATCATTTTCCTGCTCTAAGAAACCTCATGTTCATCACCCTCGGCCTCGATCACTGCTGACCTTCGTCTACACAAAACACAACACGGTGCGGGTGAAGCTCGTGCAGGGGTGTGTATAAAATTACACAGTAGGGGACCCCGAGACTCCCAGAATCTACTAAGGATAAACTAGAGTAGTAAGATACAATCACAAAGTATCAACCATCCCTACTTATTTATATTCCCATTCATATACCTAAGTTACCAATCACAGTCCAAATCCAACACTTGAGCCCAAGAACAACCCATTCCACAATAAAAGTAAAGTCAATCATATCGATGATAACAAATGAAAGTCATGACTCATTACACACAGGTATAAAACTCATGTATAAGGGTAGATATGATTATATTTAGCCACTAAATCATCTCCTATGTCGAACCCACATAGGATCCTGTAATAATATCAGCAATGTCGAACCCACAGAGGATCCCGTACATAAGTCATCACTGTCGATCCCATGGAGGATCCCAGTCCAGTATCATTTCTGTCGAACCCACGGAGGATCATGGAACAATATCGCCGCTTTTGAACCCACGGAGGATCCTGGTATAGTAATAGTTCCATGTAGGATCCTATCATCTCAGTCGTATCCAGCCATAGGGTTCCCACAAACAACACGCTTGATTTTGGGAGAGTCCTATCCTCTAGCCAAGTGTTGATACATAAACTACCATGATGTCTCGTTTTTATGTATCTTGTAGTTTTGTCTCATCATAAGGAACCCAATGCGATAGACGACACGTCAATCGGATGCCCGGTCGGTGAGTGATAGGCATTTCCGTTCCAGGGGCCCGATTGGTTTTTAGTTTGAAACCATCCCTATTGTACCCTAACTATATCCAATCCTCAATTAGGGTATTCCAAATGTACCGTCTCGTTCTATGATTTACGTTACCACCGAAGGTACGTCGATCGGACATTCATAGCCCAAGATATGTGTGAAAATGTGGTTTTGGGTTAAAAGGGTCCGGACTGGGGTCCGACCTGGTCTGGGGGTCCGACCCGATCCAAGAGTCTTGCCCAGCCCGAGAGGGAGGCCCGGCCTGGTGGACCTGGTGGCCTGGATGGCGGGCACATGTGGTCGTGCGGTACGACCTACGTAGCCAGGCCGGCGGGCCCCCGTGGCCTAGATGACTGGCCCACGTGGCCTGGCTGGCCACATGTGGGAGGGGGTGCCACGCCCCCTATGGTTTAACGGAACTGGTGCTAACCGCTAGTTCAGTTGACCAGTGAGACCCTTCATGTCCATCCTTGTTTGGCTGGTCGAGCGACTAGCCGATTTTGCACCACCGGTGCATCGTGATAGTGTCGCGCCCCTGCTTCCTGTGCTGTGGACTACCCTAGTCGTGGCTCACTTCCTCACCACGACGTGACGATGATGCGCTACTTCCACTATGGTCCGACCTGGCTGCGACCCCCAGCTCTTCCATGAGGCACGACAGTGTCATGCTCGTCTGGCAGTTGCCTGGCCTCCTTGCTCCACCATGGCATGCGCTGGCCTCAGCCCGGTTCTCTACATGGTGTGATAGCGTCACGCCCCTTCGATGACCTAGTGGCTTTTGCGCCGCCGGTTTCCTTCACAGCCGGCCCAATGTCGGCTGTCATCTCTCCACCTCCATTGTCAAAAAAATGAGGAATAATGGGGGGTGTTGATTTGTGTTTGTGCGGCCCGCACCCTCCCCATTGATTTTATCAATTGGCATGACAAACCCCTATTTGAACAATATAGAATGGAAACAAGAATTAAATCAAATACCCCTACCTCAAATTTTTCGTTCTTTGACGATGTCGGAAAAAGGGTAGACATTGATTCATCGTTCACCACGTTCGTCACACACTCCCAATTCTCACACTCGTGCATCAAAAAGTGTTAGGAGGTGATGAAGTCGAAGATGGTGTTCTTCCCGTTCTTCGTTGGAGAGTTCTCTTCCTTCCCCAAGCTCCACCCAAAATATTATGCGAACTAAAATAAAATAATTGCATATGCTTTATTATAATGGTGGGAATTAATTCAAATGGATTCAAATGGGTTCCAATTAATTAAAATAAAGAGTTTAATTTATTAATGTTGAGGTTTGTCACATTAAATTAAAGGGGGAAGGTGAAGAGTAACATCCCACATAAATGGGGGGTTAGAGGGGGTTTAAAGCCCATGTGGCCCCCACCAAGAATATCCTCCCAAGGGAGGATATGTACAGGTGGAACCCACCATTAACCTTATCTTAGAGGTTTTAACCGCCAAGAAATAAAAATAACCTAACTCTTATTTTTATTTAACTTAATTAAAAACCCCAAAAATCTAACTTCCATTCTTGTTATAATGGAATTTCGGTGAAGGTCTCCCAAAGAAATCACCAACAATATGAGTTCAACATTGCCCTCAGATTTATGTTTCGAGCACTGGTTTAAAATATATAAAATCCCACTCGTACATTTATTGAACGTACCAGAACAAAACATCAAAAATTGGTTCCGGGCACAAGTGGACTCAGAATCGAGCGTCGTAAATTTTCACAAACTTTTAAAAATCCCATGAATTAATGAATAAAAATTCCATGGAATTTCTAGGACCTTACAAACACCACTAAACATTAATACAAAGTTTCCATTAACTACAAATATCACCACCATTGGATACCGCTTCACTAGCTTGTCACAATGTCTACTCTGAACCATCATTATATGATTATCAAATCCACATGATATTTTTCTTGAAAGTAAAGTCCAGTAAAGCCCTCAATAATTCAATGATCCAGCCCAAACCCTCCTTCCACTATTCATCCCCATCATTCGCATGACATGATGAAACCAACCATGCCCTAGGATTTACTTCTCCCTCATGACACCAGTTGATCTCCTGCACTTTACAATTATTCCTTTACATGCTTCATCTTTGTCCTCACCATCGGGGGACCCCTTTGATTTCCCTTCATCCGATGACAACACCAGTATGAACTATTTATATTTTCATATTTTCTAAATCAAAAAATTAGGACCCCAGATCATCAAATTAACATGTGGATAAAAATTTAAATCAATAATTTAATTATCTATATATATCATATTTGGTTATTTAAAATCTTTTTTATCCATATAATTCATCTAATTATAGTTGATATAAACCCGATTTAGGTCACATTTCACTATAATGATTTTATTTTGTATTTAGAACCAAATTATAACTTATTTTGGTTGTAATGAATGTTTCATCAAACTCTATATATAAACAACTTATTGGATACGGAGAACCCATTGTTGGATAGCCTAACTGGAAGCTCCCTCCCTCTATTTTCCTTCCATCTAAATTTATTCTTTTTTTGTGTTCCCTTGAGTAGGAAGATGCTACAACCATCACATTGATTACCTTCCAACATGAAATATGTTCATTTCCTTCTTTTGGTTTAATCACCCGAAGACAATAGAGTTATCTCCCCTTGGTTTCCATTCACAAAAATTTAAGGAGGAATTATTTTTCTTTTATGCATGAACTATCTTCAAATCCAAGACTATACTTTCAGGATCTATGCTTATTTATGTCTATAGATCGTTTGGTAAAAGGTTTTTCTCACTTATGTTCAAGTAAGGGGGCTATTGATTAAATAAAATTATTGTGTATATATAAATTAATTACGTTCATGTTCTTTATATAGATTTTTATATACTTTTAGGGTATTGAAATAATTTTTAAATAATATAGTTATGATTAAGTGTATTTCCAATTTAAGAAAGTGTGTTTTCAAAATAAATTGAAAGGTAACAAGTTTTATTTTAAAACTATTATTTACAAATTCTCAGTTATATATATATACAATTATATTGGGCAAAATTTCAAGTTTGATTTACATTAATTTATCATTACCAATTCCAATAACAATCATTTATTCAAGAGTTCTAGTTTCAAAAATATTATCACGTAAGGGTGTTTTTTTTATTTCAAACTCATCATTATTCAAGTACATTATATATATATATATATAATTTTATATTTTATATTTTCAAACATATATGTAAATTATATGCATATATGGTTTTAAATTCCTTTAAGTGTATGTATTATAATTTAAATCTATGATTTATATATACATGCATTTCATTTCAGGTTTATCAACCAAATATATGTAAGTAGTTTTTTTAATATTCCTCATGCGATATTAGTATTTTTTATATTTATGTTTAAGTGATTCAAGTGTTCCTGTTATACATTATTTTCAAAATATTCCATGTTTATATTCATTATATATATACGTATGTATGTCTAAATATATAAATGTGTAAAAATTCTAAAAAAATGTTTTATAATAATTACATACTCATCAAATATTCTAGTATGGAATGAAAGTTATTTCAATTTTTGTAAGGTGTTTCTTTCATTACACACACACAAATGTATATATATATATATATTCCTTTCCATCACTTCATGATTTGAAATGAATAGTTTATTCATTTCAAACATTATGTAATCCAAGATAATATTTTTAAATTAATAAATGAATAACTCATTATTTTAAAAATATTACCTCTTTAAGTCTAATATTTTTTTTTGTATTTTTTCATTTCAAGTTATAAGTTAAGGTTATATTTACTTTTACTAATAGTTATTTCATGAAAAAATAATTATATATATGTATATATTATTAATGGAATTATTTTAGGAAAATAGTAATTTTAAAATTATTATTAATTACGCCACTATTTTATGTTCTTATATTTTATGTGTTCATGAAAATTATAATAAAGTGAAATTTTATGTCTATCATATATTGTGAATTTAAATATATTTTTTCTAATATTTTATTTGAAATTATACCAATGATTATACCAGGGAAGTAAAAATTGATATTGATTATTTCATATGATATGAAATTTAAAATTTATATCATTTTATATAAAAGGATCATATATTATTTAATTATTTAATTATTCATTTTTTTCTAAGAAGATGTGTATTTATTATGTTTATTTAGGGATGAGTTTAATGCTTTAATGAAAGCTAATTTATGGAAAATTTTCAATATGGGGATGTTAATTATTTTTATTAACATACCATGAAAAAGGTAATTGACATGTGATTTGATTATACCAAATATAAAATTAAATTTACTATGAAATTTAATATTTATATATTTATATATAAATGTAATTGTCCATATATTTATTTCTTGATTTATGCTTTTTAAACAAAACTATCTAGTGAAAATGTATATATCAAATGAAAGCTCAAAAATGTATTTAAAAAATTGGCCCATTAAAGTTATAAACAATGGGAGTTGGGAGTAAACCAATTCATATAGAAAAGTTGGTTGGCCCAGAAAACCTTTAATGATTATGTGGCCTACTTGTTTTGTCTTCAAATTATTTCTTAGTATTTTTGGTGTAAAATCACTAGATTATTTTAATGTTTTTTAAAATTATAATTAACTTCAAAGGAAATATAATTCTTTCAAAAGTGTGACTATTTTTATAGAAATTAATGCATTCCATAAAGTGAGTGTATTTTGAAAAGGGTGTATTTATATATTTTCAAAGGCATAAGTATTTTCAAAAGCATTTTCAGAATCAAATTTTCAAATTTTTTAAAAAATAGTTTCCAAAAAGCTATTATATTTTGAAAAGTTCATTCAAAATTTTGTTTTTAAAAATTATAAGTATTTTAAAAAGGATTTATAAAGTTTTTTCCAAATATATATTTTAAAATTATATTCCACATATATATTTTGAAAAGATATTTTTAAAATTATATATCAATGGTATTTTCGATGATATTTTAAAATTTTTTATATGGTTTAAGTATTTTCCAAAAACATTTTCACCGACTTTCCCTAAAAACCCTTTCTCAGAAAATTTAATCACCCTATATTTTTATAAAATGTTTGTTGGTTCATATAGATATTATATTTAGTTTATCCCAATAATGATATAGCATTGGAAAATATTCATTACTGCCTCTTTATTTACCATGTTAACTTTGGTAATATGTATGAGTGGTTTTTTTCATCTAAATGTAAAACTAGAAAAAATCCACATTTATAAATGTATATATATTTCTCAGTTACATTTAAATAAAAAATACATTATTATTTATACCTGATCCATAAGCACAGGTTTGGGGCTCTATATTTTGTATCAAAGAAAAAAATTATATAACATCGGAGATTAGAGAATTTGGTTAAAATTAGATTAGTTTCTATATATAGAATTTTAGTAAACATATTTATAACCTTTTAGAGTGAGAAAAATCATTGAGTTATAAATCTACATTGAATCACCTTTAATGTTATGTGACCTTTTTAAATATTAAACTCTTTCAGTTCTAATTTTCTAAATTTTAAAATGGGAATTTTGAATTTTCCTTAACTACGACTAACAAAATTCAAGGATAAATATTTATTGTTGGTAGAATGTCACAACCTGGAAATTTAGAGTTTTAAAAAGTGTTTATTTGATGATTTATTTCATAATTAAAACAAATAATGTATAATTTAACATGATGTTAAATGTTTTCCACAATAAAATTCAATTTTTTTATAAAATGTTATCTTTAATTTTTTTTGGAATATGTATGTGTATGCTGATTCTTTTATATTTTTATGTAATTTAAAAATTAACATAGAAGAAATTTAATAATTTATTTATTAAATTTATCTTGTAACATGATAGTTAAAATATATAATACAATTTATGAAATATAAAATATTAATCGTGAATATAAATTTTCCAAATTAATGTGAAACAATATAATTAAGTTATAAGAAATCAAATAAATATTTCTAGTAGTATTATGAATATGTGTATATGTATTGTTATAAGAATTAAATATGATCAAAATTACATAATAATATATATTTGATATTTAATCTAAAATAAATATCTAAAATATGAAAATGATACATGAAATATTATTTTAAAATTAACTTATTTTTTAAAATAATAAATATATAATAATAAGACATTTAATATTATAATACACACATAAAAAAGTGATAAAAATGATGATGGCTCAAAATACATGAAGTATGGCTAACCGGACTTGGAAACTTACAATAAATATAATTTTTAATATAATAATGTTTGATAAATTGTAAAATAATAATAATGTAATTTATAAATAAACATTATTTATTTAATATAGACAATTAAATATATATATATATATATATATCTGTGTGTGTGTGTATTAGCATAACAAAAATAATTAAATTTTTAAATTAATATTTATGATTATTTTACAAAAATAGTTTTTATGTAGGTAATTTATTAATTACAAAAATATATAACTATATTATATTTTTGTATTTAAAGTATAAAAATAAAATGATAATTTATAAAAAAAAGATAAGCTAAACAAAAATAAAATATAAAAAAATGGGATTCCATCATTTTCCTAAATCCCATTCACTATAACCGATGACCCCCACCAAACCGCCCTTACTAGTTTCCATTGACCACAGATCTTTCTGACGCTGTTAGCCTCTTCACCCGTGTAACGTGCCATGAATTTACAAATACATTTATTATACAATGCATAGATCACTATGACTCTATAAACATCACATTGTTATATCCTTGCCATGTAAACATAATTTTGGCACATCTATGTTGTGAATTTCTAATATTTGACCTACATGGTTGCAGTCATTATGTTCTTTGGAGTCCAACAAGAAAAACTCAATTTTTGGTAAATAGTAACCAACCCTTATGAATAGTAACCTACCCTAATGAATATTACCTTACCATTAATAATAGTAACATGACTCTTATGAATGGTCTCCATACCCATGAATGTATAAATAAATTTAGGCAACTTAAAAATGATAATGAATATTTTAAGTGTTTATATTTTTCAATTATGTAATGATTTTAACTAAATATTTAATTAATAATATTTAGAAAATTATTTTTGAAAAATGGACATCATTTTTGAATTCTACACATCGAAAATTTATTAGTGTTAAATTTTTGTATTTTTCTAAAATACTTGGATTTTTAATGAATAGTAAAATACTATAATTTTCAAAATAAGATACATACACTAATTATAGAGTCATGTATGATGTTCTTTGGATATAATCCCAATTGATTTGGATTCAAATGATAAAATTACTATTCTTTGTCATCAAATAAACACTATTCCTTATCTTGTGAAGAAATAATAAATTAATGAACATAATATAGAGAAATCCCCTCTCCCCTCCTCTATATAGACCACCCCTCACCCCCTCTTCCTCCCACACCACTCAAGAATTAATAATTGTCTAAATTCAACCAAATACTCTTATGAAGACCTCTCCCCATGTCGAATTCCTGTCATTCTCACCAAAAGGGAAAAATAAAAGGTCTTAAAGGGTTTCTCAAAGAGGAGTACTCAAGAGTTGAACCTCTCATCCATTTTCTTTCAATTTATTTTACAAGTTCCATTATTTTGTTCTCTCTTCTCATATCACCTCATACAAATTACTTTATAATTATAGTACCATAAATTTACTATATTTACATTGTGATAATGGAATATTTCATTATAACATCTATTTTACCCTCCTTTTATACTATAAATGAAAACATTGTCCGATATGTGTTAATTTACTACACTCAATGAAGATGGGTTTTCAATTTGTGTTATTATCTTAAGTACTGGTCATGAAAGCTTTTAAATGTTTGGAAAAGATCATAATATATGTATTTTATCTTGTTTAATGTTCTGGAATCCATACACACTCATAATGTGGAATAATAAAATGAAACAATTTCATTGTGCACAAAACTACCAAGTTGGATCCAAGAATTTATCATTAACTAATCGAATAAGTCATCCACATGGTATATACCTAGAATCATTATAAGATCATTTATACAAATTTAATGTAAATAAAAATATATATTAACAATTATGTATGTTTATCAACATTTCAAACAAACTTCCATTCATTAATACAAGTAAATGGATCATGAAAACCAAGGAAGAAAATGGTTCCAAAACAATAAAATTTAATCTCTTAAACCCATCAAAAGGCCATGAATGAAACTAATAGGTTTATACCATATAAATTATATGTTTACGAGGTTATGTAATTATTAATTAACAAAGATAAATTTGATTACTCAGGTCATTAAGAACAATCAAGAATATGATCGAGCTTAATGTAAGGGATTGCGTAACTCAATTTCCATTCATTGAGTTAAACATAAATTTAATTGGTTACATTGTTCCAAGAATATGTGTAAATGACCTATGATTTCTTTATAGTGTATATACAATTATATTTTTGTATTTTTAATTTTCACACATAAATATTTCATTGATTTATCGTTACTCTAATGACACAATCTTGGTAAGGGATTTCATTACTGAATTTTCATTCTTTGTGTTAAATTTCTATTTCATTTGTTACATTTTTCCAAGAATATGTGTGAATGACCTCTGATGGTTTTATAATTTATATACACCTATACTTTTTATATTTTTATTTGTCACACATCAACATTTTATTAAAATATCCCCAATGTAATGATACAATCTTTGTAAGGGATTGCTTAACTTAATTTTCATTTGTTGAGTTAAACATCTATTTCATTGGATACATTGTTCCAAGAATATGTGTTAATGACCAATGATTGTTTTATAATTTATATCCACTTATATTTTGTGGATTTTTATTTTTCACACATATATATTTCATTTATATATCATCACTTTAATGCACAATCGTTGTAAGGGATATCTAAACTCAATTTCCATACGTTGAATTAAACATCAATGTCATTGGTTTTGTATTTTCCCAGAATATGTGTAAATGAATAATGATTTTTTAATTCTTTATATTCAATTTTATTGTCTGGTTTTATGTTTTTCAAACATAATTATGTTCTTCATTTTTTCCCAATCTAATGATACATTCTTGGTAAGGGATCCTCTCTCTCACTTTTGTTCAAGAATTTACCATATGTTGAGACCTTTTATTTTAAATTACTAATGATGGGGTATGTTTTCTCACCTCCCCTTTAGTAACCTTATGAATTATAAATAATGGTATAACCCTTTACCTCTTAGTAATCTCTAATAATAAGACTCATTACCATGCCAAAATTTTTGTAAATGGGTTTCTCATCTCACCTTCAATTCCGTTAGATTTCTATGGTTCAACACTCATTTCATGAATGTGGTGTGTGAGTATTGAAATTTGTCATATAATATCATGATTCTCTTTATATTTACGGTATTCAATTATTTATTGGATGGTTATTTAGTTTTGGTCATATGATTCGACTGATTTCATTGTAGTAGGGGACTTTGTCTCAACTTTCAATTTCGTTGTGACTTACTTTGTATTGTGAACCTAATAAGTAGTATGTAGTGTACGTACTGATCATTTGAGATCACATTTCAATTGAAATTATAATTCTATTAAATATCCATTTTCTCATATCGTGGATATGATTATGGTCTAAACCGTATACCGTTTTACATATGGTATTTCTTTTGAATGTTGTTTTAATTATGGAAGTGTGGAGGAATATGAATCCTATATTATATACAGATAATGTGAATTCATATTGACCTTTTATTAAATCTATGTATAAAGAATTATTTGGACATTCAATGATGGGTGGGGCCCTCTATAGCCCCTCTATGCATCGGTAGTTCTAATAAGACAAATCAGTTGGCGACAAAACCTTCAAGTTTGTTTCCAAAAATCAGACAGGTTTCTACCCTAATACCTATACCATTTTAACAGTATTACTGTATCATGTGCCATATTCATGACGTCAAACTAATAATAATTCTGTTTATTCAATTTCAGTTATTACTATCCATGAGGCTTTCAAAATGATAAAATCTATGGATGCAGATTCATTCTCAGTTTATTAATGGCATGTGTATTTCATTTATTTTCCATGACATGTTGAATATGACCAATTGTTTATGACTCAGTTAATGTTGAGTCACTATTACACTATTTTGAAACCCTTACTGAGAATTTGAGCTCACCCATTTCATCATTTACCTTTAACAGGTGTTGATGATGAGATCATTTACTGATTTCTTATGGATTTTTTTTAGTTTTTATCATTTATTTTATTTGGTAACTTTTTCCAATGCAATTTTGAGTGAAATCTATGTATCTAGTTTCTTCAAGACTACTAAACCGGTCATTTCTTTGGGCTTTAATTCTTTCTAACCATGCCAATATAACAAGTAATGAAATGGCTCCGATATATAGGGGTTGGGGTGTCAGAGTTGGTATCAGAGACAGTTTAGTAGAAAACATGGAAAATATATTTTGAAGAAGTATATTAAAGACGATTCCCTAATATAGTATTTGACGATAAACATACAATAATGTCTTGTTATTTTTTTAAGGAATTGATTAGGTGGATCTTTCATGAAATAAATCCATGTCTGTATATGAACATGTAGAGGTTGCTCTGGCATAAATGTACCAAGGACAGAAAGCTCCGACAAGTACTTTAGGGCCGGACCTGGGGTATCCTGGTACATGACAGCGGGACTTGTTGGACAATTGGTATTGAAACTCCTGGGTGATATTCTTAGAGTGACTCACATTTTCATTACAAGCCATTATAAAGGATTTTAATATAATTTATTACTCATAGAAACCATGTCTATGAGATTAACATTGCATAGAATTTTAATTTATTCTAAGTAATTTTTAAATTGAGAGTATAAATTATGATTCATAACCTAATATAGTGTATGAAATTATTTATAAATGAAATGTAATGGAAGAAGTGGAATCAATAATCATAGACAACTTTATGGATTATGAGTTTTCGTTAAACATATGGTTAGTCTCTAAGTCTATTATTTATGTTAAATCCTTGTTTTATAAGTTTTCAGATCAAGGAAATTCAGTTATAAATGGAAGAAGGAGGATCTCAAATGACATTCTTACCCCTTCTAGATTACTTT
The DNA here is from genome assembly GCA_963277665.1 of Viscum album. Taxonomy (NCBI): domain Eukaryota; kingdom Viridiplantae; phylum Streptophyta; class Magnoliopsida; order Santalales; family Viscaceae; genus Viscum; species Viscum album. Next base: position 1,025,275,893 of record OY728157.1, read on the forward strand.
ATTGCAATAATTATTGAAAATTCATGTCCAGAAAATTCTTAAAATTTTTCTAATATAAAACTCACTTGCATTCAATTGTTTGAGATATCGAACACCTCCATTATACCTCTATACCGTCAAGGATCATGAGTTGTTTTTATTCAAATCCTATTTTCTCAATATTATCATATTTTCAATAAAGGTAAATATTATTAAGGAATTTTAAATTATTTTACCTTATCACAAGATTTTGAACCATATTATAATTTTGAAAAAGGTACTGAATAATGAGACCACTCCACAAATTATTTATATTTTCTTTTTTATTATCATAATTCAGCACAAACTTATGTAATTTTAAAAGGACCATTGATTGAATGTTTCAACTCAAACTCGGTCTGACTATTTTATAAAAACCAAGTTTTTTCAAATGTTTTTAAATAATATGTCATACATGATTATTTTCTAAAACAATTTTTCTGTGAACACCCTTTTGACTCAAGTTATACAAGGTGTATCTGGTTGACAGAAACACATGATTTTGAAGGATCAATAAATCATTGTTGCAATGCATCAACCATCTATTTATGTTATAAAGATGATGATGAATCAATATGGACACCATGATCAAGGTACCCTTACTTTTTAAAAAGTAAATAAAATTTCGAAGATGAAATTTACAAAGGTGGGAATAATGTGAAACCCCATGAATTTACAAATAGATTTATTAAAAAAATTCATAGATTACTAAGACTCTATAAAAAGAACTTTGATTTATCCTATCCAAGTAAACATAATCTTGTCACTTCTACTAAGTGAAATATGAAAATCTGACATACACAATTGTGATCAGTAAGTTGTTTGGAGTCTGATAAGAAAAACACAATTTTCAGAGAATAGTAACCTACCCTTATGAATTGTAACCTACCATTATGTATCGAAACATTCCATTATGAATAGTAATATGACTCTGAAGAATGGTATCCATACCCATGAATGTATAAATAATTTAGGCACCTTAAAAATGAAAATTAATATTTTAAATGATTATATTTTTCGATTAAATAAATATTTTAATTAAATATGTAATTAATCATATTTAGAAAAATATTTTGGAAAAATGGACATAATTTTTGGATTATATATGTCAATAAATGTTTAGGGTGATTTTTTGTAATTTTTTTCAAATAATTAAATTTTTGATGAATAGTGAAACACCATAATTTACAAAATAAGCTAAATACACTAATTATAGAGTCATGTACGATGTTCTGATAATGTTAGCCCAATTGATTCAGATTAAAAATATAAAATTACTATTCTTGGTCATGAAATACTCTTTATTCCATGTATTGTGGAGAAATAATAAATTAATGAATATAATATAGAGAAATCCCCTCTCCCCTCCACTATATAAACCACCCTTCAACCCCTCTTCCTCCCATACCACTCAGACTTCAATCCTTGCATAAATTCTGCCAAATACTCTTCCCAAGATATCTCCCCAAGTCCAAAGCCTACTAGTCTCAACAAAAAGCTGAAATCATAGGTCTTAAAGAGTTTCCCAAAGAGGATTACCCAAGAAGTGAACGTCTCTTCATTTTTTTTCATTTTTTTTAAAAGTTCTATTATTTTGTTCTCTCTTCTCACCTCACCTCATAAAAATTCCATGATAATTACATTACCATAAATGTACTATATTTTCATTGTTATAATGGAATATCTCATTATAATATATCTTCCCCCCTCCTTTTATACTATAAATGAAACACCATCCAAGATGTGTTAATTTATCACACTCAAGGGAGACGGGTTTTCAATTTGCATTAATATCTTAAGTACTGGTCATGAAACATTTTAAATGGTTGAAACAGATCATAATATATTTATTTTATATTTTTAATGTTTTTTAATCCTTACACACTCATAATTTGTTATAATAATACAAAACAATTTCATTGTGCACAAAACTGCCAAGCCAAATCCAAGCGTTTATCATTAACCCATAAAATGAGTCATCCCCAAGTTATACAACTAGAATCATTATAAGATAATTTATATATATTTAATGTAAATATAAATATCTTTTAAAAATTATGGATTTTAAACCACATTTCAAACAAACTACCATTCATTAATACAAGTAAATGGATCATGAAAACCAAGGATGAAAATGCTTCCAAACAATAAAATTGAATCTCTTAAACCCATAAAAAAGGTCATGAATGAACCGTATAAGGATATACCATTTCAATTACATGTTTATGAGGTTCTAGAATTATTAATTAGTGAAGATAAATTTTATTATCCAGGTTGTTAGGAACAATAATGAACACCTTCTAGCTTAAGGTAAGAGATTGCTTAACTCAATTTCCATTCTTTGAGTTAAACATATAATTCATTGGTTAAATTGTTCCAAGAATACATTTGAATGACCTATGATTGTTTTAGACTGTATATCCACATATATTTTTTGGAATTTAATTTGACCCACATAAATATTTTATTGATTTCTCTTCACTCTAATGACACAGTCCTGGTAAGTGATTGCTTAACTCGATTTTCATTCATTGAGTTAACGTCTATTTCATTGGTTACATTTTTACACGAATATATGTGAATGATGTATAATTATCTTATACTATATATCCAATTATGTTTTTTGGATTTTTATTTTTTAGACATAAATATTTCATTAATATATCCCCACTCTAATGATACAATCTTTGTAAGGGACAGCTTAACTCAATTTTCATTCTTTGAGTTAATCATAAATTTCATTGGTTACATTATTCCAAGAATATGTGTGAATGACCAATTATTTTTTTATACTATATATCCAATTTAAATTTTGTTGAGTTTATTTTTAACACATAAATTTTTCATTGATTTATCGTCAATCTAGTGGCACAATCATTATAAGGGATATCTTAACTCAATTTCCATTCATTGAGTTACACATCAATGTCATTGGTTTTTTATTTTCCTAGAATATTTGTGAATAACCTACGATTTTATTATTATGTATATCCACTTTTATTTTGTTGTTTTATATTTGTCACACATAATTATGTCATTGATTTTTCCTCAATCTAATGATACGTTCTGGGTAACGGATCCTCTCTCTCACTACTGTTTAAGAATTTCCCCTATATTGTGAACTTTTATTTTTCATTCCTAATGATGGGTATGTTTTCACACCTCCCCCATACTGCACATAAGATGTATAAAAAAAGAGATACCCCTTTACCTCTCATTAATCACTCACAAGAACACCTCTTACCCTGCCAATATGTTTATAAGGGGTTTTCTCATCTCACCTTCATTTCCGTGAGATTTTTAATGTTCGCCACTTATTTATTGAATGTGATGTATGCGTACCTAAATTTGTCATACAATATCATGATTCTCTTTATATTCATGGTATTCAATGATTCATTTTTTTGGTAATTATATTTTTTTCATATGATTCGACTTATTACATTTTGGTAAGGGACATTGTCTCAACTTTCTATTTTGTTGTGACATTATTTGTATTGTGCACCTAATAAAAATTATGTGGTGTAACTACATCCCATTTTATATAAAATTTCATTTGAAATTATAATTCTATTAAATAACCATATTCTCATATCATGGATATGAATATTGTATAAACTATATACCATTTTTCATACACTATTTATTTTGAATGTTGTTTTAAAAGTGGAAGTTTTGATGAATCAATATCCTATACTATATATGGATAATGTAAATGCATATTTATATTTTAATTAATCTATATATATAATTCTTTTGAAATGCAGTTATGGAAGAGGAACACTATAGCCCCTCGATGCATCGGTAGGTCTCGTGAGACAAATCAGTTTGTGAAAAACCCTTTGAGTTTCATTCCAAATATTATATGGGTTTCAACCCACGTACATAAATCATTTTAATGGTATTATGGTATAATGTGTCTGATACATGACGTCCAATTAATAATAATTATTTTTATTCATTACCAGTTATCACAATCCATGAGGTTTTCACTATTAAAAAATCTATGGATGCAGGTTCATTCTCAGTTTATTAATGGCATGTGTTTTTCATTTAATCACTATGCCATGTTGACTAAGACCAATTTTTTATGATTCAATTAATATTGATTCATGCTTCCACTATTTTTAACCCTTACTAAGAATTTTAGATCACAAATTTCATCGTGTACCATCAACATATGATGAAGAAGAGATCATTTATTGAGATCATGTGGATGTAGTTTTTAGTTTTTATTATGTACTGTATTTTGTGACCTTTTGAGATGTAATTTTGAGTTACATATATTTATCTAGTTTCTTCATGACTACTAAACTGATCATTCCTTTAAAATTTAATTCCTTCTAACCATGCCAATATAACAATTAATGCACATGGTCCGGTCTAGATAGGTTGAGTTGTTACAACTAGCTGACATTGATGTCGACTCTGAACTACCCTCATCTGATCGGCCCCTTTAGGTGTTCTTCATCCCCGAAGACAAGTTAAGGAAAGAGATCAACTTTCCAAAAATCAAGACAAAATCATCCATCTAGTATTCATCACCATCATCTTCAATCCATGGTGAAATTGGCAATGCCTTAGTGTTGTATTCTACCTTGCGACACTAGATGATCATCTCCACTATACATTTCATCCTTCACATGCCATCTATTTTTCATCAACATCAATGGATGCATTTAATATCCCTTCATCCCAAAACTACACTAGTATTATCCTTCTATATTTTCAATTTTCTAAAAATACAGGACCCTGGATCTATGATTCCATATGTGGATCAAATTATAAATCATGTATTTTTTTATCTATTTAAAGCTTGTTTGGTTATTTCATCTCATTTTTTTGAAACCCTTGAAATAATCTCATTACAATAGATTTAAATTCTATTCAGGTAAAGGTTCACTACAATTCCTTTATTGAATTGCCTAAGCACAATTCCAGCTTTTATTGGATGTTAATAAGAAGTTTAATCAGGCTCTTTATATAAAATACTTCTTTCATAGGGAGAACCCCTAGTTTGATACCCTATGTTCAATATCCCACATTCAATTTTTGTTCTATATAATTTTATTCTATATTGACTTCCCTTAAGCTGTTATAAGCTACTACAATCAGTTCGAGTACCCATAAATAAGGAAGAAGGCCATTTCCTTTTTATGGTTCAAAAACCCAAAGGCAGAAGAGTTGTCTCTCTTCAGTTTCAATTCAATGTATTGCAAGGGGGAATTATTTTAATTTTATATGTGAACTATAATCAAATTCAAGCATATACATTTAATCACCATTCTTCTTAATAACCGTACATCCATGGTTATACGTATATTAATACTTATTCTAATGTTAGGGGAATTCTGTTATCATAAAGTTACAATGTATTTATAACTTATTTAAGTATATGTTCTTAGTATTGGTGTTTATATATTTTTATGGGTATTGAAATCATTCTTAAATATTCTAGTTTCGAATAAGGGAATTTTAAATTCATGAATGGGTGTTTTCAAATTAATACATAAGGGGAAATTTTTCATTTTTAAAAAATTATTTCAAAATTATCATATATATATATATATGATTATATTGGACTAAAATTTTATGTTTGAATTTTATGTGTCTATCATTATCAATTCCAAGATCACTTGTTATGTGCAAGAGTTATACATTAAAATTTATTATCATGTAACGTTATATTATGTTTTTATTTCAAAAATTTCATTCTTCAAGTACATGAGTACATGTATATATATATATATTATTTATAATTTCATGTTTTTAAAAATATATGAAAGCTTGATATATTATTTAATTCTTAAAATCATCATTTTTTTTTGAAAATTAGTATTTAGTACATTTATTTTGGGATGAGTTTAATGTTTTATTGAAAAGTAGTTTAGGGAAATTTTAAATTTATAGATGTCAATTGTTTTGATTAATAGACAATTAAAAGGCTAAATAACATGAAATTTTGTTGTACCAAATCTAACAAGTAATTTCCTAATAAAGATAATATTTATATATTTATATAAAAATATAAGTGTGAATATATTTAATGCATGAATTATGTTTTTTTAAAACTAAAATACTCTAGTGAAAATGTATATGGGTAATATAAGCTCAAAATGTATTTATACTATTAGCACATGGAAATTATAAACAAGGGGATTGAGGAGTGAACTGATTCCTATGGACAACAAGGTTGGCCTAGTAAGCCTTCAATTTTTAACGTGGCCCATGGTTTTTTCAAAATATTTCATAGCATTTTTTGAAAAAATGAAATAATTATATTAAAACGTTTTGAAATCGTAAGTTTTTTCAAAAGAAATATTTTTTAAAAAAAGTGTATCAACTTTTATAGGCTTTATGGAATTTCAAAAATCTTAAGTATATTCATAAGGGTATATTTATATATTTTAATGGAATAAGTATTTTCCAAATATTTTTCTCAACAAATTTTCAAAACTGTTTTCAAAAAGATATTATATTTTGTAAAGTGTCTTCAAATTATGTTTTCAAAATTATATATGTGAAAACTGGGTCCCAGTGACAGAACAACAACCCTGCCACCACATGGTGTTCGTGTCCTAGCCCGCCAGGTACCACCAGCTACCCCACAGACACATGGTCCCCATTCAGGGGCCCACCCACATACCTGAACGGGTCATATGACTAATGATTATCCCCACAGGACAACACATTTAATTTCTAGTGTGCTTTTTCCTCACTCACACACACCCTGAGAAATTTCCTAGAATGTCACCTATCATGATCACTACTCCAGGCCAAGCACAGTTAGCTGTGCAGTTCTAACTAGGTAGGCTCTTGAAAAGGAAGGTGCACCATGTTGACAAAGGTCATATCAATTAGTCATTTAACCCTTTATATTTCAGGGGTGTTACAATCACCCCACCCCCCTTTAGAGGACACCATCCTCATTGTGGGCCCTAAATCTCAACCTAGGTAGTGTACCACAATTAATGCTGGGTACCACCTTTGATACCAAATGTGACAACTGGTTCCCGGTGACAACACAACCACTCAGCCTTAACATGGTTTTGGGTCCTGACCTGCCAGGTACCACCAGTTGCCCCGCAGACACGTGTTCCCCACCCATGGGCCCACCCACATGCCTGAACGGGGCATCTGATTTATTATTATCCCCATAGGCCAACACATAACCTTTCTAGTGTGTTTTCTAGTTTGCTTTGTCCTCTAGTACCAAATGTGACTATTGGGTCTTGGTGACAGCACAACCACCCTGCCTTGACTTGGTCGTTAGGTCCTAGGCCACTATGCACCACCAGTTTCCCTATAAACATGTGGTCTCCACCTAGGGGCCCACCCACGTACCTGAACGGGTCATCTGAATAATGATCATCCACACATGCCAATACATGTCCTTTCCAATGTGCATTGTCTTTACTCACACACACCCTGAGAAACTTCCCAGAAGGTCACTCATCCTGATTACTAATCCTGGACAAGCACGCTTAACTGTGGAGTTCTAACCAAGTTGGTTTCTGAAAAGAAAGATGCACCTTCTTGACATGAGTCATATCATTTAGTCATTTAATGCTTTATATTTCCTGGGTGTTACAATAAGTATTTTGAAATTTATTTTTATAGTGTTTTCAAAATATATTTTTAAAAATTATTTATCAACCATATTTTCAATATTTATTTTTAAATTTTTATGTCAGATGTATTTTCAAATCTAATTTCAATTGTACTTTAAAAAGGTAGCATTATTTTCAAAAAAAAAGTTCTCTTGCTTTTAAAAAACCTCTTACATGGAAATTTATCATAAAAATGTTTTTATAAAATGTATTAATGTTTATACATATATTTCATAGATTTTAGATCGATAAAGTTATAACATGATAACTGTTTCATTACTGTATATTTATTCTCTATTTTAACAATGATAATATGTAAAATAGCCCCCTTTCCTCCAAAACATAAATCAAAAAATACACTCACTTACTTTTAAATAAAAATTATACATAATTTTTTTACTAGATCTAGAAGAAAGGGTCAAGGGATCTATATTTCAGAACCATTGGATATCATTGAAATTAAAATCTAAATTTGGTGGTTAGATTCCCTTTTAATATGGAAATGAATCCTACTTTTTTCGAGCATTCAACCTCTAGAACATCCAAGGGGTAGATGAATTCCTATTGTGGATTGTCCTACTTATTACATTCAACCAACCCACTTTTACTTCTAGTGTGATTGTCTTTGAGATTCCTTGGGCTATAAATACTGGTGAACCTCCCTCACATGCCACCTAAATCACCTCATTATGTGTATTTAAATCAGATATTTTCATGGACTCTATGTAGGTTGACGACTTTGGGAATTTGGTGTTTGTTTTCAGATAATCATTTACACAGACTCCCTTTATCCTCTCATGCCCAGATTGGGCATGGAAAACCAAATTGTGATTTACCACATATATTCTCTATATTCCAAATATATCAACCACCTTTGGATAAGGATTAATAATTCTCACCACATTAAATTTTGGATCATAATTTTCTAATTCATTTGAAGATAATTTATCAACATCGTGATCGTCATATCCATAAGACATGTAGATAAAAGGACCTTATTCACATGTGGCCTTTATGAGAACCTCTTATTCAGGATCATCTCTAATTTTCAATACATTTTAGAAATATATATCCAATCGGTAGATAATAATTTGGTCTAAAGGATCACAAATATGAATTTTAAACTTCATATCAACACCAGAAACAAACACTAAACCCTTAACATAAATACATGTAATACTCACTACTCTCCTCTTGTGGTGGGTAATGATTTAATGCTTATCCACTACAATCAAGTGAACATGTATCTTCTTTAATCAATATAAGTAATCCCATATCTCACAAATAACTATTTTATAATAACACAATTCTTCCCTATCCAAAATCTAAACATACTATACTAGAGGCCCTAAAACATCATATTCTTCACAAACTCATTGGTAAAAAATGGAAAAAAGAGCTAGTTTTACTTAAAAAATCATAAATAATGGATAGATAAATTTACTAACATTTTAATAGTTTGTTTATTATTAAATGGAAGATTGTTCCCTTAAAAACTAACCCAAATCACAAAGGATATGGTGTATCATTTCATTAGGAAAGCATAAGACAATGAGAATAAGTTGAAATAAAATCCATGGTAGATACTGGGGGATCTTTATCGGGATAGTACCAAACCATTATCTAGAAAAAAAATAATCATGATGTGCATATTTTCAAGGATAAAAAATATTATCAGTCATGTAATCCCCATAATCCATGAAATGAACATGCCTAATGAGTCCACCAATGGATGATGTTGTTGGAAACATAAAACATGCATTATATTTATACGGGAGGAGACATATTTTTTCATTGAGGATGTGAGTGACAGAATTTCATAAATCCATTTAAAAAATATATAACATTATCGATATGTGAAATATGAGTAAAGGGGTGACAAGAATTAGGGTTAGAAAAACTGGAAAAGGAATGAGGTTGATCCCCCTCAAGAGATGTCAACAGTCTCTCCCCATACAATGTGAGAGAGACTGGTGAATTGACTATTGCAGACATGGTTATAAATTAGGGGTTTCTTCTAAATCTTTTGATAATACCTTTTTAAACATGAGAAACATCATTGTAACCATGGTCATACTTTATGAAAACAAAATAAAAATACATCGTATTTCTTCTCAAAACGATATATGAAAAAGTTTGTAATTATTTCATTATAAAACTCTAATTATTATTTTCCCACTCATTTAGTGTGAACCCATAATACATATGAATAAAATTTACACATCAAAGTAATTAAAAATATGACTAAAAGTTAAAAAGAGTAAAGAATCAAATTATTTAAAAAATATTATTAGGGATTCCATATATAAAATTTATATAATAAAAATATGGATTAAAAAAACTAATCACATTCATGGACTAAGAAATAAATGAATTTACTTGGTCTTACTTGAAATATATTTTTTAATTGATATACAATAATTATTTATTTATCGAATGAGAGGATGATAGATCAATAATGGATGAGTGGCATCGCTAACAGTTATAATATCCATATTAAAAATGGTTTTACATGAACCCTTGGTCACCATTACAATAATAAGAGATGAAAATTTAAGAACAAATAAGAACATGATGACAATATTTTTTTGTTTAATTACCATTAATATTGAATACAAAATAAATATATTTTCCAGGGTGGAATCACAAAGAATAAGAGATCCATAGGGAATGATGGCCTATAATGTTCCTTGTGAAAATTTTAATATAATAATTGTTCTCCCATTTAAATATAGATTTATAATAATTTTAATTTTTTTTATAGAATAAATGGTTAGGTTTCATAGTAACCCCAATCATGTTCATAACTATGTGTGCATTACTTTGTAAACAAATTAATAAAAACATTCCACATACACAATTAGATAAATTTTTTAGAAATTAGAAATATTTTATTTATCTAAAAAAATTTAAACATTATTCCAAATCACATAATAACTGATAAACCTAATAAATTAAAAAATTTACACCTAAAAGTGATATCAAGGGTGTCATAATTCTTCCCACAACATCACTTTTTACCCAATAATTCTTATTTAAAGTCTATTGATCTAGGATGAGTTGAGGCCATTACTCTCTCAAGTATGAAATCCTATTCCCATATTTCTGGAGGTTCATTCCCATGTTTCTATAAGACATGAAGTAGAGTAATATACATCTATAACCACACTTAATGTTAAGAATAAAGAATATAAACTTGATGTTCAACCAAAAAAGCAACATGTTTTTATTCAATTTTTCCCAAATAAAAATAATACATGGATAAATATAATGATTTCATAATGGGAGAAATTTAAAATATTAGGAATTAAAACCATTTTAGAATTTAATGATTATCATTTGGGTATATTTACATTCTTTTCATCAACCTCAAAAGGGATCACGTATATCATCATTAGTTTATTCTGTATCCCTATTCCTTTGTGACCTATTCATGTTGATAATTTCATGAATTCCAAATATCCAATGATGAATTCCAATATTCTGTGACGTAGATTGACATACGAGTTATACAGTTTCTATGTTTTTACCAAACATCCAAGAATATGCTAGATTTTATAATTTCTTGCTTGAATAGTAATTCCATTGTTTATTTTTCACTAATTATTTAAAAATAATTTGAAGATATATAGAGTCAAAAATAAAACCAATTCATCATGATACCTTGAAATAAATAATTTATGACTAAATAACAACTTAAAAAATTTAGAGATCCATGGAAGTTTAACCATTAGATTAAGAGTCTTAGTCCATGAAAAGATTCACTTGGAATCCCATATCCTCATTATGTCCTTTCCAAACTGAATAAATTAACTAGGGTTCTCAAATAAAAATGATCTACAAAGTCACAAAATATAATTTCATAATGTCATGCACATAAATCATTCCATGTTATTAAAAAAGTATACTATACATTATCAGATAAAAATTGGATGATTTGATAACATAACTATAATCACCTATTAATTATTCTTATTAGGAGTTTAATGATGAAACTCAATACTTAAATATATGGATATCTCACTGATCCCATAATTTGGAATATGAAAAATGTTAAGCATTTTGTTAGCTCTATGGAACTCTTCATTCACCAGTTGATAAGAAATGAATAATGACATGAAATTAAAAATGTACCTTATCATTTTGGTATACAAATACAAGAATTTTATATAAAATTTTAGTTATTTCTATGTGAACATCCCATTGGTAGTTATGGAAATATTTCATAATGCAGGATCATAAAGAATGAGAGGCCACATAACATCCTTTATATAAGATGGTATTATCAAAGGGTAAAGGAAAATTGGTGATATCCCAATCATTTATGAATCCCATCACATATAGTCATTTCTAATCCACTAGTTACTATTAGTTAATTATTTAATGAAGAGTTGGTGTGATATGAACATTATAAAAGGCATCTCCTCTTTCACCTTTTTCATATCAAGGTGTATTTCTATAATGTGGTTCTATTGATTCCACTCACTATTTTATTATTCCAATTTATAATAATTAAATTTCCTACTAACTGCATCAATTAAAAAATTTCTCACAATAATTGTATAATTGGGGCCAAAATCTAAAAAATCCAATTATTCCACCCATCAGATTTATATGAAGTTATAATCATTTCAATATAATTTGTAACATAAAATCTTGGGACCAGCATACACAAAAAAATATCATCAAAGAGGAATCTTAACCATGTTATAATGTTACGATGAAAATTTTCTAATTAAAGTCCCTCAGTTATGTAGTTTTATCCATGTGTGGTCATGGAGGTTGATTTTAAAACAATGATATTGTATCTTGGGTTGGTTTGTTTAATTACGCGAACAACATGGGTATTTTTCGATGAAAAAAATATATATTTTATATTCATTATGATATTAATTCCTTTTTTAAGAAGAAACATTTACAACAATATATTATGAAATGAATAAATTTAATATATTAATTAAAATAAACAAAATTAGTAACAAAAAATTGAATGGAATATGTTAAAGTTTATTACCATTTATACCCCTATGTAGAATTGTTTAATTAAATGAAAAATAGATTTTTTTTTGTAATGGTAATAATCACGATGGAAGAAAAGTATATTTTAGGAACCTTATAGGAAGAAATAACATCATATAATTATTTATAATGACAATATTTCTAAAAAATTACTTTGGGAGTGATACAGAATAATCTTGGATTAGAAAACTTAAGAATATTTAATTCCTACTGTTGTTTGTGTGCATCAGATGTCCTCATTTTCAATATATAAAATAAAATAAACGTAATGATAAATTCCAATAATTGATAATTTATTTCGGATATTAATTTCAAAAACGAATTTAAATTGTTTAATAGTATAACATGGTATATTATTATAACAATTTAAGTTTACTTCATTGAAGAATATAAATTACATGGAATCCGATTGACAATAAAGGAAACAAATTAACAACTAAATTGAATTGAATGAGGATTTTATTTTTATTTACCTATAACATCATTCCCTATAATATGTTTTACAATTCGTATAATAATATCATGGATTTATGGTTATTAAATAAGGATATTTGTCATACTTATCCTTTTAAATGATTAAGTCACCATAATAAATAATGAAAATGATATTGATTAAAATGATAACACAATGGATGATTTTTGTTTGTTTATAATTTATTACTAATTATTCATAAATAAAAAAATTGATTACTAATTGACTCATTTAATGGATGAATATAATCAATCTATCATGTTGAATTATATGAATCAACAACATTGTTTACCATATCCTAAGAATTCATTTTTTGTAATTTCGGTATGTAAGAAAAATTATGATCATGGTTTTTAGGTGGGCTATTTGAAGGAAACATTAGTTGTAAGGGTAATTAATAAGTACATTATTCATTATTTTTTGTTATTTAGAATAATTTTAAGAATATATATCATTTGGATGATCATATAATTTCAAGATTAGAACATGTGGTAAATTTATCAGATACACATAAAATTAGATTTTTTGAATCTGATACTTGTGGAGGGTATCTATAAGGAACAATATTTATGTTATGTGGGAAGAAGACAATAATTTCGAGACACAAAATTAAATAAAACGGAATTTTTTTAAATAGGATACTGATTATAGGTACAGGAAAATTGAAATATATGTTGTGAGACAATGTTTACTAAAAAATATCCCTATGAGAATATACAATACATTAGTATAAATAGTCATCATGATTTTATTTCAATTTATGTAATAATTTTTATTTAAATAAAATTTAAATATAATTATTCAAAAATTTATGTTGTAAAATACCATATGGATTAAAATAACTAATACTAGAATATTTAATATTTTTTATTCATTAAAGTAAATGAGGCTATAAAAGATATACTTATATCAGAAAATAATTATTTGCATAATATTTTGAAGTATCTAAGATGAGTTCAATTAATCAAATTTGAACTCCAATGATAGAAATAATATATCTAATGAAATATGAAACTATAAAATTTATAAATCCCACATATTTTAGTTGTATTATTAATATATTAATATACTATCATTTTATAGGGCCATATAATTTTTAATTTAGTTTGTAAATTTTTTTGGTTCATATTTAATCATTACAAATGACATCTAAATGTTGGAAACTAATATTTTAGGATATTTTTTATATAAAAATTTTAAAAAAATTACTCATAATCTAACGCTTTACTTTATTATGATCTATATATAGTTATTTGGAACATGAAATTAATACCATTAAAAGTTATATTGAGTATAAGTTGTTTATCTTGGAAATAATGTTTTCCTGGTCCTTGAAAAAGATATATTTTATTTTATTATCTATAACTAAAGAAACCTATACAGTTAAAATATTTATAGAATGTTTGGTTGTTTATCCTCAATGGAATCATGGTGTCTAAATGCATAAAAATGACAGTATGATAAAAGTTTAATATTGTAAATTGTTACATGTTGAATTTTACACCCATCCAATAATTCATGCAAGGAGAAAAAATATTGGTATAAAATATACATTTAATATTGATATACTATGATCTAGATATATTGATTTAAAACTTTACAGATATGATGAATAAATTGTTTATAATTTTAAAAAAGCTTTTAATGAAGTACTCATTAGAGAAAAAATAATTCAAGTTATTTAAAAATATATAATTTTTGTTAGGATATTAAATGTTCTACTTAAATTTGATTTATTTGAGAGAAACTATTATATTAATATTGAATAATTTTGGCTGAATTTTATATTCATGTTATTTACTAGAATAATTTAATGTTATTTTTTATTATTTATTTAAAATATCAGGTAATAGTGGTTATATAGTAAATTATTATTTATTTAATGAGGTCATGTATATGTATGAGTGTGTTTTTAATAAATTAAATATATATAGAGATTATAAAAAAGTACCCATGGTACCCTTAATGTTTTTTACCATGCTATTTTTTCATATTATTTTTAATTAATGATTATGTAAAATATCAACCACTTATATATGATTTTTACAATAGATCTATTTAAATACAACCTAGGAATGATTTAAAAACGTAGAAAAAAACAAATACATTTCTCACCTACTTATACTCTTATATGAAGGGATTTTAGAAATAAAAATTGGTAAATAAAAAATAAAAACAGATCCCCTAATTTAATATCATTCAAAAAAATATTAAAATACTAAATGCACTTCATAAATAAAGAAATAAAATAAATTAATTTTTTTCCTTTAATATAAAACTATTTTTAGAGATTATAAATATGATAAAATTAAATGATTCTTGATTTATCAGATAAACCATGGAAAATATTCTAATAATATAATATAATTATCCATTTATTTTATACAAGACATGCTAACACCTCCATTAAAAGTAAAAAAAGAGAAATGCTAAGAGTTATAACAAATGATTTTGAATATCATCACCAACATTTGGGTTTTTTATAAAATATATCCTTATATAATGCACCAAAAATATGTTAATAATTATCTAAAAGCCTAATTAATTTATTAATTCCATTAAAAGGTAATATTTTGTTGTATAATTATTGATAACTTATGAATTATATTATCCCATGAATTTAAATATTTTTTAAATAATTGAAAATTAGTAAGAAATGTTATATCTCTTCTTCAAACATAACCAAGTGATTTAATTAACGTAATATCAATAGAGAATAAAGAAAAAAAGAGACATAATAAATGATTGAGATATCATATATCTCATGAACTAGATTAAAAACTATGTTATATAACATTTATCACTATATGATATGTAAACCTTTTAACAAAAATATTTCATGTGTTCATCCATGAACATCCACTAAAAAATGATTTTAAATTAATTTATTTTAATACCAACTACATGCCCACTTCCATGTGTACCAAACTACTGGTTAATTCTATAGTATCTAAAAGGTCTCCAAATCCTTACAAATTATACAACTATATTCTATTAAGTTACTCAATATATTTTAAATAATTATGGGAGGTATATGAGTTTTATTCTGGAATTATTGAGGTAGTAATGTTTCATGTACATAATAAAATAGAGTACACGTTAGTGAAAATAATATTTTGGAACTATAAAAAATATATTAGAGAATTATAGAGATATTTATAATGTGATTTTAAGTGTTTTAAGATGTTTTGGAGTGGTAAGAATATATTCAAGATAATTTGAAGTTGTTTTGAAATGTTTTAAAAATGGTCTATATTTATGAGTTGAAGATGTGAAATTTGGAAAGTCATAGAATGCATATGGTTTCCTAGGAGGTGAAATATATGACAAGGACAAGAGAAAAATTTGACACATGATATTCACTAGATAATGTGAAAATAAATATGGGAGATACATTATGGTTTGTGTGATATTTAATAAATTATGTAAGGTTTATTATTGATATATAATATATACCCATTTATATGGATGATTTCTACTGAATCTCATAATTAAATAATGGAAAACCTATATTATATATTGATATGTTGGATTTTTTAGTTTATATGTATGATTTCTAGTGAAGTTCCTTCTGAAATATCGTAAATTAAAAACATAATATTTCAATATAAGGATTTATCAGACTTTAAAAATGTAAATATGTAATTTCTATTGTGAATATACAATCAATCATCTAGTGAACGCAAAATATTTTAATGGTTGGTAATCAAAATGTTTCTAGCTCTGATAATGTATTCAAGTTTCACAATGATATGTATTAGTGAATCCAATATTCTTGTATATATGAAAGAGTTAACAAAGAATAATGGAAGAGTTATTTTGTGATATTGATGTATATATTATGTCTTTAGAGTTGATATGTAAGGATAATATGGTCTACCTTGAAGATATATTATAGTGAAAAAAATCATATTCAATAGAAAGAATAAATTTTTAAAATATGAATAAGGTCAACCAATTTCCTAGATAATAATTATTAATTTGAGAAGTGGAATATATTTTAGAAAATAAATATATAACATAAATATTTTATTTTTTGACATTATTTCATGGATAAAATATAATTTTTTTTGAATAGAATGTGATTTAAATTTTATTTTTTGAAGAGAAGATATAAATTTAGATATTAAATTCATGATGAAACATGAGATTAAGAAAAAATTTTATGATTAATTCACACATTAATTATAACACCTAAATGTTTGGTTTCTCACTATTTTTAGATTTGTTAATTCATTATCCCAGGATTGTAAAGTTCATTCACCACCTCAAAAATTCTTGAAAATCATGAATCCACTCATTCCTTGAGGTTAAATTGTTTTCTATATTTTCCTAGACATATTCATGCATATAAAAAAATATAAATTTAGTATTAAGAATAATTCATGAATGTGTATAATTAAGGTGTTGATTTTTGGTATAATGAATGAGAAGGATACCTAATTGTTATAGTGATGGGGAATAGAATTGAAAGCCATGTTTTGGATAATAATGAGATGATTATTTTATATAACGTATTAATAATTTTAATTAAAATTATATAAATTAATAAAGATATTTCGGAATGTGACATTATTAGTGATTTAATTGATAATTTGATATATTTCAGCTTATGTATTATTCTACTAATTCAATTTATGATTCTAGTTCGGTTTAGAATGGAAGAAGTTATATAAGTTGGAAAAATCACTCAAAATAAGGAATAATTACCATAAACAGTGTGAGAGTACTTAAAAAATAAAATTAATAATATAATTTAGAAGGATCTCAAAATAAGATAAATCCTACCAATGAATTTGACGGTAATTCAATTCCCATGAATCATGAAGAAGAAGTCCAATTTAGGAAAATGAGAGGGATGAAACTAGGTTTAAAATGGGGAGAATATTGGGGAGGTTTCATAAGGGGAATGTAGGAATACAACTCAAATTTACATTTAAAAAAACCTGAAACATTTCACATGCTAAAAGATCTGATTTAATGGGATTTTCCAGTTTTCCAAGTAGCCCACAATTTCTACTGGTTTTTCCACTAACAAGATGGTGGAATGAAAGTTGCATGATTTTATCCTGACTACTTCCATGGGATCTGAGTTCTATCTCATGACCTCTCCAAACATATGAAAAAACTTTTAGAAAGATTAATAAATAGTTTTTTTAATTTTAAATGGTTCTAGATCTATATAAATTTTGGTTTATTACTACATGCCCACCCTAGAAAAGTCCATCCCTAAGTAGAAGTCACATATAGTATAGAACTTCTTTCTATGAACAAAACACATAGTGTCTTTGTAGGTTTTATGGTTAGAACATCATAGACCTAAATATAATAGTGCTACTCAAAAACTCAAATCCATCATCATGACCCACATCCAAGGTAATTCATGAATTATTGATTCAATAATATCACACATTATCCATTGATGTTACTGAACTACACTAGACATCTCTCACCTTATGCCTTATCAAAAATAATTCTCTAAATTCTTAGAGTATATATCCTAAAAGTTTTCACCTAAATATTCACATCAAGAAACCACATAAATCACAAAGGTCTCACAGACCTGATCACCTGAGTCGCATTCCTTTAGATATTTACACCTTGGAGGAACACATGACTGCAATCCCATAACTATCAATTTAAAATTTGTATATCATTATACCCAATCCATATATAGCCAAATGAAATACACTTATAATAGTTCATATAAAATAAAACAATCACCAGGATAGTTTTTTCAACACTTTTCTCCCATCATTTTTTTAAAACCTTTAAAATGTGTACCATATGATTAACCAGTCCATTGTGTTCTCTTCACCATTAGACATTAAAAATAAAAAACTATGAGTATAATCATACATGAACCTTAACACTATCCCAGAATAGGATATTCCCCTATAATTTTTATTTTAACACACATATATTAATGAAATAATTTTTTTTAACTGAATTTAATTTATTTTATAGATTCTGTTGTGCCAAACACCATATTTTAAAATACCATAAAATACTATTAATATTATGACTATTAGAACCATGATTTTAAACCTGAGGGTATGAATAAAAATAAACACATTTTTCAAATTAGGAATATTTTTTAAAATATAAAAAATATATTGGTAAACAAGTAATTAATTTTTTTGAAGACTTTATATATATTAAAAATAATTTTTTTAAAAAAGGTTTTTTATTTCTTTTTGTGAGAAATAATAAAATTATTTTGTTCTCATTTATATGTTTTATTTGAGAAAATAAAATTAGTTTATGAAATATAAGGTTAAAAAATTAAATTTCAGCGTATTTTTTATAATTTTATTCAATGAATTTTTTTTAATGAATAGTAAAAAATAATTTGTTTTTATTGGAAATTTCCTTATTATTTAAAGTATATACAGGCCCCATTTTATTATAGGATTATTATTAAAATAAAATGAGTTAAATTATATATTTTTTAACCAATTAATGTAATTTTAATCAATATAATATTGACTTTTTATATCAAAACATTCTATAGAAATGAAAAATATTTCTTTGGAAAAACACTTTTTACAGCTTATATGAGTTTAAATTTAAATTAATATTTACCATTTTTGTGAATGGAATTTGGAAATTTGGGTTAAATATTTGGAATAAGAATAAATAATATTATATAATTTTTGTAACAAATTTTTTTGTAATAATAATTAGTAAAAATAGAAAAAAATTAATTATATTTGTTAAGGGTAAAACAAGTTTACCGAGGGTCAAACTAAAAAGATAAGTGGTAAAATGACCAAAAATGTTTTGAAATCCTATTTAAAGGCCATATTTTGATCTAATATTATTTTGGGTTCGATATTGATCGATTTTAGTGCCTTTTATAATTTTAAAAATGTTGGTATAACCTTTTATTTTAAAAACTACATGTATGTCCTTTACTCCATTTTAAAAAAATACTCCTCCCCTATCATATTCATACATAAAAATCTATTTAGTTTTAAAAATAGCTAACCAAATTAATTTCATATTACCCTAACCACATACTAGAATACGTTTTTATTAGTAATCCTTTCTAATAAGGATTTTGGTTCAAACCTAAGGAGTCTATCAGAAGAAGATGCATCGTTCTTAACCGATCATTTAGATTATTTTTATTTTTACACGACATTTACATATTATAAAAAAATAATTAAATAATATAATAACTATCTATAATATAATTATATATTATTGTTTTAATGTAATGTCCTACAAATATATCCTCTTAAATTAAATGGGAAATGTAACTCTTGGTCGAGTGTATGGTGGAATGCCGCCTCACGAACCAATGTAATGTATTTTCCATCACAACCTTAAAGGATAGAGGTATTGATGGATTTATTTTTTATATATGATATTTATTTGAAATTTGTAAATAATTAATTATAATATCACATCTACCATCATAAATACCTCTTCTTTTGGAATCAATAATGTTTCTTGTGTGTATGAGAGTACTACCCCCTCCGCGTAGTGCTGCGATATTAATTTAAATTTATTTTGGCATGGATGGTAAAAAGAGTATATTAATTAGGGAAATATGATATATATATATATGATATATAAACTATTTGCTGAATTTGAATTAGTATTTACCTTTATTTTGTTCCATTCTTCGAGAAAATGGGAACAATGTTTTTGGGTACGTACGACCTACCATCTCCGTGTACAGTATAATTTATTTTTCTATATCTTTTTTATTAGATAATTTTAAATACATATATAATGATCTAATATGAAATTTATATCATTATTTACAATATTTATATTATGGAACCATAATAAATACAGAAATTTATAAAATATTGTTCCAAAAATATTTAAAACTAAAAAGTTATTACCAAAAAATATGTTTTTTTAAAAAATAATTGTTAATTAATTACTAATGAAAATTAATGATATAATCATATATGGTATGTTATATATATGATTAAATTTTTTTAAATATATTTATAATAATTCTTTATTTATTATATATGATGTGGGAATGTGTATGAAAAATGTCGAGACTTGAGGCAAGAGATTTGTACTCTCTCTTTTATTTCATAGTGAAATATTTATTAACCACCCTAATTTATTTTTTGTGGTCACTATTATAACAAAATTAATTATAATATAATGAATATATTTATTTTCAATATATTTAATTTTCCGTTTTTTGTTATTATTTAATGGTTATTACAAATTAGAAGTGTCCAAAGAGGTTATAATGTCTCATCTAATATTTATTTTTATGAGACACTTTCCATATTCACCACATGCTAATTTTGGGTGGGGTATATACTAAACATGAATACATTTTATTATTATTATCATAAATAATATTTTCTATAAATAACCACATATTTTTTTCCTTTCATGTGGCTATTAATTAAATAATTATCAACATGGAACATGTTTTATGATATAGTCTATTTTTTTCTAAGGACTGTTGTTTATTATGTTTCCAATGACGAAATTTTATGATCTCTATCTGAATTCCATATTGAAAATTATTTAAATTTATTAATTTATAAATATTAAATTCATTCATATCATTTTACACTCATTATATAGTCAAGTAATAAAAATAATGTTTTCCAATAATGTCTAACTTCATTTCCCTCTTCGGTTGAGAACCATTTTACTTATATATCCATTTTTTTATAAAATTGTTTTAATGAAAGTTTTACAATTATTTAATTATTATTAAATTTATTTTTACCCATTTTATACTTTTTAAAAATGTTTTAAAATGAATCTTTACTTAATTTTCCAAACAAGGATTTGTTTTCTTTTTTTTCAAAAAATGCGAATAAAAGATTTATTTTATGGTGTACAAAATGATTGGAATTTTCATCCATCTTGACTAGTAAATGATTTAAATATTCATTTACATGTTTCTAAGGATATATTAAATGATAATGTTTTCATTAATATTTGATATATTTGTAAAATATTATGATTTAATTTCAAAATGGAGAATATATTTCCTCCCAGAAATGTTCCCAATTAAAATTCAAAATAATTTTCTCTTTAAGAAGAAATAAATTGAAAATAAATTTTTTTTACAAGGGATATATTCATATAATTCCATACATATTATTTATCTAGATTTTTTTATTTTAATGACAAAAATAAATTTATGTTACACGTTTTCCTCTCCATGTGTCATATAATTATGTAATGATGAAATGCTTATAAATCCAATTTATTTTCCATAGTAATGACATGATGATATTTTTATGAAACCCATTTTTTAATAGTTTCTTATATGATGAATTGTTATGGTATTGTACCATTTGTATATATGATTTTCAATATGCGAGAAGTTTTACATGTGTCTCTCTCCAATGCATTGGGAAAATTTTGATATCTTATGATACGAACACGACTAAAATAGTCTATGAATTCAGTTCATTAAGAGACTTTGTCCATTGTGGTACTCTTCGGATTAAACCCGTACTAATATGGTTGATTGGGGAGTGAAATCATTACACAATGATAGTTTGAGAAATGATATATTACTAGCAATAAAGTCATTCTATATTCTTATAGGTATTGTAATAATCTATGTATTACTTTAATATTTTGATCTTATTGATTATGTTTATTTGATTCATTTAGATTCATGTCTTGTGAACTACATTGATTTATGACATGACTCGAGTTTATGATCTATGATATATAGGGCATGGTTTTCAAATGTTATTCTTATGTTCCCATACCATTATGCTCATTTTATGTTGATATCTCTACTATTGACCATTAATATGAACATAGCTCATCGATTATGATGTTTCCCTTCAATAGGTTATGAAAGAGGTATTATATATGTTATCTCTGAGAAGGGATTCATTTATGAAGAACTTAGAATTATAAGATATAGTTCACTTATGAAGAATTTTTTTTACCCCATATTTCAGAGGCAATATACCTATAAATATTGGGAATTCATTGTTATGATATGTAATGAATATTCATCTACAATGATGTGATATCTACATTTTAAAATTTTGGGTTACTGTCATAGATATCAAATAAAGGTTTAGTAATCCTTTATAAACAATGATAATAAATAAGTTATGATATCTCTAGTTAAATTTTTATGGACAAGTCAATGGGTAAGCCATACAATAAGAAAATGAACAATAATTTTGCTGAAGGATACAATGATTTGATTCCATGAAATTGTATACCTTTTTGGGCACTACAAGTCTGTGCGGATCTATTATAGTTGTACCAAGTGGTAAGAACAATATAATAGTTCATTGTGATTTTTTTTTATTTACACATGGTGTACAATAGTGAGCATATTTCGCACATGGTTCCACACTCTAGTTTGATATGTTTTGTAAATTGAAAAACAATTTACATATCATTATGAAGGATTTGAATAGATAATTACTATATATGGACTAGGATTATCCTGAGGTGTCAATGATTGAAAAAATGTAATTTTTTAGATATCTTTTGATTGAAGAGTCACTTTGAAAAAAGATTCATGATGTTCATGTAGACTATTTTAGTTTTACTAAGGGGTTTAAGAAATAATATTGAATTTTGAGTCATGATAGGTATGCGAAGATATTAAATTATCTTATTGGAGAATAGTTACATAAGTTTTCTTATATCAAGAAAAGTATTTATGTATATTAACTACTATTCTTAATTATTAGATATTAAATTTGCAGTGAACCCCCATAATGGTATGATGATCCCATCCCATGTCTGTGATTCCACTATGGTTGATGATTATTTGAATCTTTTTCTAAAATCCTCATTTTTCATCATTTGGTTTAGTTTTATGTTAACATATACATGGATTTACATTCACTACATAAATACCACATCAATTGTGAATTAATGGTATTGAGGTTTGATATTCCAAACCAACCTATGTTCATCTACCCATGTGATGATAAATATGAACTTCCCATATAAATTTCACCCATTTAATGGGTCTTGATTTCTATTCAAAAGATATGACTATCTATAATTGTTGGGTAGAAACTCAAGAATAATGATATGCATATTTTTCATTAGTTTGTTGACGTATTTACAAAATATTTTACTAGTATTATACCAAATGATGGACTTATGTTCTCAATAGAACTCAAATATAGTGCCAAACATATTTCAAATACTTCATAAATATTTACCATGACTGAGTTGAAAGAATTAAAGAAGTAACTATGGGATAATTTTGAAAAGGGATTTATTTAGCGAAGTATGTCATCTTTTTTTGAACATGTTCTTTTTATTAGAAATGAATAATGTTCGATGACCCTATTATTTCATTATCATGATCTTAAAAAGATCAGAATTAAGAACAAGTTTCCTCTACCCCATATTGATGAATTTTTTTGATAAACTATGTGGTGCTCAATATATTTCAATGATTAACCTTCATTATGGATATTATGATTTGATGGTTAACAAAGATTATATACACAAGAATAAAATCCTTAAATGATATGGATAATATCTATATATAGGGATTTCATTTTCTCTAACTAATTCCCCCTCCATTGTAATGAATTTAATTCATATATTATTTAGATATTAACATGATATGTTTTTAGTAGACATTATATATTATATTAATATATATTAAAAGAGTGAATTGATCATGAAGATTATTTGTGGATTTTGATGAAGACCCTATGTATACAAAATTATCTATGTGTGATTTTTGGTTATAAAAACATTCACATTTGAGTCTTATAATCTAAAGGTATGGTATATTTTTGGATCCATCAATGATTTATGGTGTTGATTATTAACCTTGACCAACCATGGGGACTGACATCCAAAGTTATATTATATTAGTTTGATAATATAAATGGTTATTGAAAATTTATAAAGGTTATCCAATCCACTCATTGAGTTAACCCGGAAGGGATCATAGTCCTTTAAAATAGTTTAATATGAAGAAAATTTGATGGAAATGAAGAGAATATTAATATTTTCACCGGTTATTATATTACTATATAATGGACATGGTAATGTAATCGACAGTGATTCATTGGTTAAGTGATTTGGAATATTTATTTTGAAAAACTATATTATGATAACCTATTATTCATGATAATTGAAGGTTCATGAGAAAAAAAATACCTAACTCAAGATCTGATGTTAACAATAGTAAATTTTATATTAAAATATATAGGTATTTTTTTCGAGAATAGTGATATATATTTATATTCGGATCATAAATGTTTAAAGTACATAATGACGTCAACATATTTGAATATGCACAAGCGATGATTGTTAGAGAATATAAAATAATATGATGACTCAATAAGTTACCACCCTTATAAAGTGAAAAAGGTTGTCAAATATTTGATTCAAAAGGATCATGATAGATTTTATATGATACAGATAAAAAAATATCCAATATTTCTAGATTTTCAAATGATAGATCTGGATGTCTTGAAGGATGTTGGAAAATATTATATTTCTTAGACATTTTTCAACCATCTATCAACGTAAATATTAAAGAGTCGTAGAAGGAAGTTATATAGGGGAATAAGGAGGTAATAAATGTTGTTGTGTTTAAAACATGATTATGATGCAATGACAAGGTCTAGGAACCATGAATGTGTTCTATCCTTACCCATTTTGAATATGGAGCAATTAAATGAAGCTCATAGTTCTTTATTCTCTATTCCTCTTAGAAGTACGTAAGATGTTTAGTGAATTGAATTAGTATTTATGGTGGGATAAAATTAAGAGAGATATTGCATAATTTGTATCTCAAGTCTTGGTATTTCAATATATTAAATAAATGAGGCATAAGTAAAATGTGTTGTTACAACCATTTTCTATACTAGAATTCAAATGGGAAAACATTACTACGTTTTATTTCATCAGAATCACTAAAAAATGGAAATTACCTTATATGGTATGTAGTTGACCACATTAGAAATTCATCACACATGGTCACTATTATACAATATTTTTCTCCGGATAATATTTTTAAGATATACATTAAAGAAGTTTATGGTTATATGGAGTACCAATGTCTCTAGTATCTAATAAATATTTGAGGTTTACCTCGATGTTATTATTAATTTTGTAATCCTGATCTAATTATGAAGTTTAGTTTCAACACTACATATCCTTGAAATAGAACATAAATCCATGAGAAAAATTCAATCATAAGAAGATATACTAAGATCTAGATATACTTATTTCAAAGGGGGTTAAGATCAACACCATCCTCTAGATGAGTTTTCATATTATAATTACATTCATTCAAGAATTTATATTTCACCTTATGATTACCTCTACGAAAATATGTGTAGAAATCCAACATGATGTGATTAAGTGGGTGAATGATAGCAATTGGGACCATTGATATTTGAGTAGATAACAATGAAATTAAGATACACTCAACAAAACATTAAGGTAGCCTGATGTCAAAAAAAATTTATGTTGATAATCGTCAACATGATCTAGAATTTAAAAATTGTGAGATTGTGTTTCAGTGAATTCTTATCAGGTTTATGGTTATGAGAATTGATAAGAAACAAAAACATAAGACATATATATAATGACCCATTCATGATTCCTCATCAAATAAATATGATTTCATATCACTTGCTGCTTTCACTGAATCTCTCCTAATTCCACAACGAGTTCAATGTGTCTCTCCTGGAGAAGTACAGAGTGGATCATTCAGATTTACTAAACTTAGAAATCATACCACTAGATCATGATCCATCTTATAAAAAACATCCAATGAATATTCTAGATCACATAGTTAAAGTTCTATGAAATAATATCACTGAATTTTTCAAGATTTTATGTGTAAACCACAAATTAAAGGAATCTATTAGAACTTTAGTTATTATGAGGCTTAAGTACACATATTTTTTTATCATAGTGATAGAATTTAAATAGCGAAATTAATTTTAAGGTGGTATAATGACAAACTCTAAGATATTATGAAACAAGTTTATTTGAATAAATTTAATTTATTAAATTTATTATTTTATAGGGAACACTGTGTTTTAAAAAACCACAATATAAAATTAATATTATTATTATTATAACAAAAAACATAGTCATACCATAAAAATAATAAAATAAATATTTTTAAAAATGTATTATAATTTTATTATATAATTAAAATATATTGTAAAATAAGTACATAGTATTTGGTAAATCCTTTATAAACATTGAAAATATATTTCTATTAAAAATGATTTTTATAAATTTTTGTGAAAACATAATAACATTAATTTTACCACATTAGGAAAATGCATTTGTAAAAAAAAATTTATTTTCATAAATATAATTTTCAAAATTATATTTTATTTAATTTTTTATAATTGTGTGCAATGATTAAATTTTAAATGAATAACAATAGCGTTCTATTTTTAATTAAAAATTGCCTTTTGTTTGATGAATTTAGAGTATCCATTTTATTTTACGATTATTTTAAATGTAAAATATGTAAAATAATATATTTTTAACACAATTTTGGTGATTGGATTAAATTTCATATTAAAATTTCATATTAAATCATTATCTCCTTATAAAAATATTTTCTTTGGAAATTATATTTTTTAATTTATGTGCTTTTAAATTTTAAAGAATTTATTTCAATTATGTTATTGGGAATTTGAAATATTTATTTAATATTTTAATTATAATAATTAATATTATATAATAAGTTCAATTTTTTTCCAATTTTAAAATAAAAAACAATAAAAAATAATTAAAGCACATTAGGTAAATTCAGGTTTACAGGGAGTTTAAGCTAAAAATAATAGAGAAATGGAATAAAATATATTCAAAATAATATTTGATGAATACATTTATACCATTAATCATATATGGTTTTATAATTATCCATATTTATCCTTGTTTCATTTTAGATACCCTGATACACCGTTTGATCATTAAAAATTACAATTATGTCATGTCCCACACTTGTAAAAGGTAAATCCATCTGCTATATTATTCACACATCCAAAACCCTTTGTTTCAAGAATTAACTAAAGAAATTCAATCATTTATTCCTCACAACAACCTGGAGCCATTTTTTATTATAAAATCCTCTTATTAAGGATTTTAGTTCTTACAAAATGAAGTTTTATAAAGATAAGGTATTGATATTAGAGGATTATTTTTATTTTTTTCATTCACCATATTATATACGTATTATAAAAATACAATGATATAATATCTTCAGTATATTTTATATAATGCGTTATCAATTTTTTAATGTAATAACCTACATCCATACCCTCTTCCATTAAATGGGAAATGAATACATCGATTGTTTTTATATGGGAGTTCCACCTCACGAACTAATATAATCCATTTCCCATAAATTCATCTCATGGATGGAGGTAATGAAGAATTTAATGTTCATATAATATATTTATGAAATATTTATCATCATAAAATTATACTATCAGCTATACCTTCTTATATTAAAATCTTTTGGGAAATGATAATGGAACTCGTGTGCACATGTGTTCTATTGCTGCCACTCAGCGATGAGATATGATTTTAATTTTACATTGAAATTGATTGTAATAAAGATAGATTAATTATATATGATAACTACAATATAAAAATATTCTATAAATTTTAATTAATATTTAAACTTCTTTCATATCCCTTGATGAGAAAATGGAATCACAATTCATGTGTATGTATGACCTACAGTCTCCTTGAATGGGGTCATTCATTTTTCTATATCATATTATTTGGATTATTATAAATACATATATAGTAATTATATATGATAGTTATATCATTATTAATATTTTTGAGATTATAGAACCACAAATAAATTATAATAAACAAAATTACTGAACAAACAAATATATTAAAAACCAAGAAGTTATTACCTAAAACAATGTTTTTAACAAGGAATTATTAATAAATAAGCAATAAAAGGTCATCAATGTATCATATATGGTATGAAATATATGATTACTATTATTAAATATATTTATATTAAAAATATAATAATTATATAGGATTTCGAAATGTGTATGAAGAATGTCAAGACTTAATGTAATAGATTTCTAATCTCTCTTTTATTATTGGGTGAAATATGTTTTATTCACCAATCATTTCATTTTTGTGATGTATATACTACCCCATAAAAATTTTAAACCATAAAAATATTTATTTTCATGATATTTAAGATTAATTTTGTTATTCTATAATGGGTCTTATGATTCAAATGTTATTAAATGTTGAAATGGAATTTTGTCTCACTTTTATTTATGTGGGATACAAACCACATTTACCACTTGTTTATTTTTATTGTGTATATATATTTTATTAGTGTATTTTATAATTAATATCATGAAATTTTATTTGGTATTCACATATAATTTTTTTCCTTTCATGGGGCTTTCAATTCAATAGTTACTACAATGTTTTTAGTTTTATATTTCAATCTCTTTATTTATAAATATTTTTAATAAGTATTCTTTCATTGATGAAATAATATAATATATCAATTAAGAAAATATTTTATTTTATTATAATATGATCATTTATGTAAATTAAAATCTTTCTATCATTTCCCTCTATTTATATACTCAAGATTTCTAAGTATTTGTTTTATGGAAAATTGAATTTATTTATATCTTCATTCAAAATACCTTTTTCTTCAATACCTATTTTTTATAATAATGTTTTAATTAAAATTTGAATACTATAAAATTATTTATAAATATTTTTTACCCATATTTTAATTTTTAAAAAAGTTTTTAAAATGAATATTATTATTGTTTTCTGAATAATAATCTTTTTTTTCTTTTCAATGAAAATGTGAAAGGAATCATTGTTTTCATATATATGAATTGAACAATTTATTCCACCATCATTTTAACTCAATGGGTTAAGGAACTAATTACCATTATTGGGGGTTATTTTCCCTGATAATGTTTTATTTAATAATTGAGAAATTTTATGACTTTAAAGTTGTGATTTTAAAATGGAAATGATATCTTACTCGTGAAATGTTTCAACTTGTATTTAAAAATAATTTTCCATCAACTTTTTAATCATTTGATGTCATTAATGCTTTTTTTGGGGTTTGATAAAATCATACCATCCTTATTGTTTCCTAGGATATTTAATTTTTATAACAATAATATGTTTATGAAAAACGTTCATTTTTTGTTTATTATGTAATGATAAAATAATGAAAGGTTTGTGAATTGAATTTCATTACATGGGTTATAGTATACTGAAATGATTATAAAACCCATTTCTTTTTTGGTGGTACTAATATAATCAATGTTTTAACATCATGTGACACATGTTTGTTTGATCTGCATTATATGGTGGGTTGGAACTATATATAACTCAAATTAATAGGGTAGAGTTTGATATCTCATGAGATAAATAAAATTTAAATAGTAAGTGAAACATGTATAGTAAGGGAATCTATATAATATGATAGGATTGGGAGAAAAATAGAATGACTATGATGGTTTAGGGAATAAACCAATTTCACTAAATCTGTTTTGGAAATGATCCTCAAGTAAAAGGGTAATTATTTTATATGATTATATGCATATCAAAAATCTATGACTTGTACCAATGTTATGAAATGATGGTTTATGATATTTTATTATATTATGATCAATTCCATATGAACAACCATGATTTATTTAATGACTCATGTTTATGATCTTTAATATATTGGGTCTAGTTTTTGAATGTTATTCTAATGTTCATATACCCTTATAGTCATTTTATGTTGATATCTATATTGTTTGACCTTATTGAGCATTTGAGCTCATAAATTATTATCTTTCTTTTCCTCAGTAAATGAGGAATGTTGTTATGTATGATATATACAAGATGTTTTCTAGTTATGGAGATTTTATAGGAAGATAACATAGTTAACTTATAAAGTAGTTTTTATATATAGACCATCCAAAGGCACAAGACCTATACTATTCAAGCATGGATCATTATGTTATCTAATGAATATTCATCTTATAATATGGGATATGTATTTATGAAATTTATGGGTCCCTGTTGTTTGAACATGTTACCAATTAAATTTCCAAATTGATCCATCAGTCTCCTCTATAATTCAATTTTATAATCCACCACCGTACAACTGATCATGAAGTGTATGCTTAGAAACCCTGATTAGTATTATCAAATGAAAACCTTCCTATCCTATGGGTTAGACTTTTTTAATTGATAAAACTATCTCCAATAGAGAGAAAACCCAATAATTGACTTACTAGAGTCAGTAGTTTATCACCCATGACTGGTTTCCTTCTTATGACTGATAATGATGGCAGGACAAGGAGTATTGTTCACGTTAGAACATCAACCAAATATAAAAAAATAGTCTCCAGATCCCTAGATCACCTCTTATGGAATTCAACCAAAAATAACTCATAAAAATATACATACACCAAAAAAATCATGTGGATAAATCCACACTAATAGCTTTATAAACATCACACATTCAGTACAAACTTGATATCTTTAATCACATGATCTGCATGTTGGAACCCATGAGTTGTGGTCCACACATTATATAAGCACATGGAACTACTTCCAAGTCCACTCAGATGAAGAGTTCTATGACACACTGATACATTCATTATGTAATTACCAACATGGAAGATCATTATTAATTCTAATTAGGAACATCTATCCTCTATAACAGGCACCACTAACTCCCTAGTCAATTCACTTTTAGAGGGGCCCATTATCTAAAACCCACTAGAGATTCTATAATACTTTAATGAATCCCAACAAAAAACAATCAAGTTTAACGATCCATGTTAAAAAAACACTATATTAACAAAGTTCATATCACATTTATCTCATCAAAATGAAGCAAGTTCTCTATTAGAATCCAAAAAATCACATAACCCAAATGGCACCAAACATCTCTGAAACATTTTTGACACTATTCTAATAAAAAACCCAGGGGGATATATGCTTTTTTAAATATTAAAAAACTCAACCCACAACCCCCAGAGTCACGAATTATCAATTCTAACTCCTGTGCCCACTCAAAAATATAAACATGTATCTTGAATCGTTGATTTCCTGAAACTCTATAAATATTTATTTTTTCACACAAAAAACATAAATTTTTTCATAATCCATGTATATCCACATGTGAATCCATTTTCATGGGTTTCATTACAATATTATAGGAATCTACATGTACTCAAACAACCCTATAACCATCCACATAGGGTCAATACTGACAATATCCAAAAAAACATGCCAAAAAATAGGTGATTCCGGCATCCAAACTATCATAACTATCTAGAATGGTCTTAATACCAAAACACCATCACTCATGATGATTCCCTTATAGCTAATCAATGACATAACCATGCCCTTAGCTAAAACATTATCGAACCACCTATGCATAAAGCCCCCAAGAAAAAGTATCTACCAATACTTTAAATTCATAAAACTACCATAAACCTATGCTAACCCCATTCATGATCAACCTATGAAACTGAATCCATCAAATAAACATTATATCAGGATTCTATCTATTGATTGATGGGATCTAACACATAAACCCTTTGACTATTCCACAAAAAATACACTTCTCACAGGAATAACTCATGCACTATTCGAGAACAAATGATGTCTGATGTGATAAGGAAAACATTTTACTCTTGGTCATGTACAATCATTTGTAAATACCTAGTATCATTGGAACTACAAGATAATTCACCCACTAGAGGACCCTAAATATCCAATAACTATTATAAAAAATCAATATATAGGAAAACACAACAAAAAACATAGGAAAAATCATATGAAATGCATTGCATGAAACATCCCACTATATATTTCACAAAACCACATTAATTTGTCATAACCCTATATATCTCTAAATCCCAAAACTACCCATACACATAGTTATAACA
Organism: Viscum album; assembly: GCA_963277665.1. Classification (NCBI taxonomy): domain Eukaryota; kingdom Viridiplantae; phylum Streptophyta; class Magnoliopsida; order Santalales; family Viscaceae; genus Viscum; species Viscum album. The sequence goes on from OY728157.1 coordinate 1,025,308,922, forward strand.
TAAAAATAATGGATTATCATCATTGTGATTACAAAAGGTTTCATCATTATTTATTCACATTAATTAAACATCATAAATTAAACCCTATGATTTCAAATGTGAAAACATTTAATTACACATAATATTTAAAGTACCAAGCTATATTACAGTTCACATTCCATAATTTGGAATGAAAAAAATTCCTTCAAATGCTATAAAGAAAAAACCTTATATGTTTCATACTCTCAATTTATGTAACCAGATATATTACATTAATAATTTATTTTAAACATACCTACTAACCAGAATTAACCTAAGGATTTTTTATATCAGAATAATATAACACATTTATATGTGAAAACATATTACAAATGAATTTATGAACATTAAATAATAAACTTCTCTCAACTATTTAAAATCATAGTTAGATTTAACTTATATTAGACATAATCTGTAGATAATAAATATAAAACCATCACAAATGAACCTAGAAAACAATTTATCATATGATACATACATATTACACCAAGACACATTATATCTAATGTGATTAATGAACACACACACCATATTATCATACCTAAAAAGGGTAAAATTACCATAAATCAAAAACCTCACACACATTCTCACTAGTCATGGTTGAAATAAATCTACTGTAAAATCATAAATCAATATTAAAAATTCTCGTACTTTTAAAAATGATTTCTCCACTATAAATGGGGTTCTCAATCCAATTAATTAGGTCATTAAAATGAACTAAAGATATAATAACCTCCATTATATCATCAATAAATAGTATGTCAAAAGGAATTAAATCTCAAATACCAGCTTTTAATTCACTTCTACCCCAAAGTACTAATTCATTCCTAGACAGACTATCCCCACTATGACTTAGGAACATCTCCCTGAATGCCATATTTTTTCAACTAATGGAGATGGTCCAAAAGGTAATCATGGGGATACTATTCCCTCATGTTAGAGTTGAAATAAAGTTTGAATAATTTCTAATCAGACACAACATACAAATAAATCAATTATATTATATCTAAGAAAGGGTTAGTAAATTAATAAAACCAATAGACATGATAATAATGAATGATATATAAAAATGGTTGATCCCCCATGGGAGGATTGTAAATTGGTAATACCCAAAACGAATAAGATGAAACTAAATATAATATCCTATCCAAAAATTTTCTGCGAGTCCCGCATGACTCCGTCATCTATACATCGTCCTAGCATGATGATTCAAAACTAATCAACATTAGTCATTTACCTTTCCCTTTACCTTCAGAAACTAAGTTCCCATTATCTATGGAGGCCTAATAAAGGTGTTTGTGTATCTCATTATTCCATAAAAAAAGGTGTCCTTAAAATAAACACTCTGATAAGTAGTGCATTCATAAAATCTATTTACTAAAATATTAAACAATTAAACATTATAATATAAATGAAATAAATTAACAACAGACCCTATGCACCATGGTAATTCTTAATATGGGATAATACCACTATTTATTTTTAGGTATGTGACCCTGATCAAACATATATGATTTGATTAGTTTCTATGTGGGTCTGAGCACATCTTATTAAATTTTTCAAACATATCATTGTAACCACCATTCAAGTGTTTTTTTCATAAGAGTATCTTGGAACCCCAGCCATAAGAGAGTTATTGTTATTCCTCATAGTCTTACCCTCATGGGGGATTCATTAGTCATTATGGACCATCCTTATGTGGTTATCTTATATTTTATTGACTACTCTTACAATATTTTCATATATATCATGGAAAACTATTAAAGTGTTTTTTAGTTACCATGAACCACCATTATAGTTTTTCTTTGTTATGATGAACCATACTTATGATTTTTTCTTTACAAGGACCTCCCCTATAGATGTTTTCTAATATTAATAACATTTCCACCCACAATGGTTGCTTTCAAAGAAGAAACATTACTGTACAGATGGTATTTTCATTAAATTTAATAAATTGACAGCCCATGAGAGTAATTTTCATTATGTTGAAAAAAATTCAAACCGAAAGGAAATTATTATTGAACATAAAAAATTTCAAAAAACCAACACAATTTAATCAATCATGTCACAAATCAATATTTACACATTTATAAAAATATAATATCAAAATAAATGTCATAAATTCTATTTCAAATTTCTTTTTCAAAAAAAATTCACTTTACCATTCCACATTCCCATTTTAAAATACCTTTTTTAAAATAGCATTTTATAAATTACTAAACATTAAGGTCTTAATCAAGGTTTTGATCCCTTATGGGTATTTCAAGGGTTGAAATTCTAGGGATGGGAATTACTATGGAATCATTATTCATTTCATTAAGATTCAATACCGCCGAAAATCCAAATAGAATATCTATGATCTGGAATTTACATTTCAAGATTCTAGATTAAATCAAATTTCCCCATTCAATTATAACAAAAAACTACCCATTTAATTATATCATGCTAAGGAATGATAATGTTCTAACATGGATCATCCCTTTAATATTTCAAACCCTATTTCTGTAAAAAATATTATATTTATACATTGGCCATATCCATGTTCAATTAATTACCATGTAAGTCAATTATAGTCAACAATTCTTAATGTTCAGTCATTTCAAATAGAAGGTTTAACTAAGGAAATAAAAATTATATATAATTTATTTTTAATCAAGTTGATTCTCAGTGAGGCCAACATAACATCAAAACATTCAAACATAGAAATATTTAAAGACTATGGTATAATAATAAAGACCATATTACATAAGCTCACAAGAGTCTACTCATCGAATTTCATCTCCTAGTTTAGTCTAGAAATTATTAAATAAAAGAATCAGTCAACACCCGTAAAAATAGTGAATAAAATTCATAAATGGTGTGTGAATACTTGATATTTGAATGTATTAATGAAAAGAATGAAGTGGGATATTAGACTTATCTCAATCCAACAAAAACATCCAAATAGAATCCAAACACACAAGAATAAAAGGCGATCTATGAAAAGGAAGAACATGAAATTATGGGTGTTAGAGGGATACTACAATGAAGAAACCTTCATGATGATTTTGTTGGGATAATTAATGGGAATGGAGGAAAATGACTCAAGAGACCCCTTATAAAAAATCTGAAAAACTAACCATCTAACTAGTAACATTCTATTAGTAGCTGTGGATCCTAGTATCCCATTAGGAATACTAGTTTATCGAATGGATTTCTAGTCGGACTACAATAGCATGTTGTAGGCATGACTACTTCCTTGGGCCCATGGGATTCTCCTATAACCTCTATGAACCCCAAAACACCACTATCTAGGAACATTAAACATGGTTATGAAATTTGTAAATGATATCATATTTTATTAATGGTTGGGTTTTTTCGAAAGGCATATAATTTAACTCACTTTTGATGATTTGGTTCTTGGGAAAAGATAAATGAACCGATTTTTGTAGTATTAGTGGATTTAACCATATTGATGAAATTTTCCATTTTATACATGATTTTTAAAAAAAATTTAAATTCTAGACGGAATAATTTTATATCATTTTATTAAAATAAAACCTTTTTGATGATCTCAAACAACTAACATTTATAAATATTTTGTATCAATCCTTTATAATATTTTTATCAATTAAATAATATCATTTAAAATTAAGTGATCTAATTTGAAATTAATGAATAATGAACTATGGTATTTTAAGTATTTTAATTGGATCCAAATAACATTGTTTCTATACCAAAATTAATTTGTTTTAGTAATAGGTAGGTAATTTTTTTTTACAAACATCAATTAACATTGATTGGATTTAATGAATGATTTTAAATCATCACGTTTTTTGTGTTATTTTCATGTAAATTAAGAAATATATGTATCTAAATTCACTTGTTGATTACATAATTTCTTTAATAATATTTTTTTTAGTTTTATTAAATTTCATTCTCAACACACTGTTTACGAATCCATTAACGTTCATTGTTATTGAAGAATAATTACATCAATAAGTCACCGAGAAATGAAATAAATGAACCCAAAGGCTATAAACCTAATATTGAGTCGTAATATTTTTTAGAAACTCATAACCCATTACAATATATATATATATATATATATATATTAAAATGAGAGTTTGAAAATTGGTCCAGTGATTGTATTATAAAATTTATCAAACTATAAAATTATGTTGACTAAGATAGATTTCCATTATATATTACAACTCATCTTCCATTGATGCTACTACCAAAAAATTTATTCATCCATTGATTAAGGAAAAAATATTTAAGATAAATCAATGTATACTAAATGTAATATAGAATATATTATTATTTTATGGCTTCCAAATGATGACTCACATAATAACATACCAATATATATGAAAATATATCACTATTATAAGAAAATTTTACATTAACAAATTCTATACTCTCACGAGTATTCGCATATTCACAAAAAATGATTAAAAATTCTTTAAGGATCCAACTAGTCATTACCATAACTCTATGAGACATGTAGTATATGAATTCCCCTGTATGAACATTTCCCCATTAAATATTTTTAATATGTAATATGACATTAAAAGATTAATTTAATTTGATTAGTTGTGGGTTTTTGCGGAATGGTTGTCTTCTAAATATATTTATAAAAATTTAACAAAATCTATTATATGTTTAAATCCAATGAATATATTCTGTTACAGATTATAAAAGATATTTACAGTCATTATAAATGCATCCAATAATTATAGATTAAGGCATAAGACACCCATTTTAGCCAGAAATGTTCTCAATGATATCTCACATAATAGAGTTATATGGAAAATGGACTGAGGTTTTTAAATCCCTAGACTGGTTTACATGAGTAATAACTAAGTTATTTTACTAAAAGACTTTAGGCGTAGTTTGGAATGAAACTCTCTAAAATTTTCTTTTGATAAAATTACTAGAACATCGCATTCCCCCACACCCAGATAAAAAATTTATTTGTAAAATAAAATAATCAAATCATTGGATGTTGCCACTGACTAATTGAACCAGATGTTTGGAAGAAATACATTCTACCCAAAAAAAATTATACCATTTACACACATTACTTGACACTCACAAAATTAAAAAAATAATTGGTAATACATCCATCACTAATATAAAAAACAAGTAAATATAATACTATTACATGAGAAAAACTATAGTATCTTTATTCATTTCAACCAAAAAAGGGATTAAATGATATATAAAGTATAACATACAAATAATTTCACATTATATTTTGTATAAAAATCACAAAACCTTTATTAAGTCCATGAATCACACTTTAAAATGAATAACCAATTTTATGGACATTAATATTAGTTGGTATTAATAGTTAAACCCACTCCACTTAAATATCATAACAATAATATTTATCAGATGAGAGTGAATACAAACATGATGACACATTAGCCTCTGTAAAAACATTAAACCTCCAGTGTTTCACTATTGAACCATTGGTTTATAAAAACATATGATTTTGTTATTTCCCTTCGATAAGTCTTGTAACATTATTCATCACCTCACATTCCTCGCATCATTTGGAGCAGAAAATTAGATGAATTTAATTATGATGGACGCACTTATTCTAAACTAAACTAAAACCCACCTCCTAATACCATCTCAAATAAAGTCTGTTATCATGGAACATAGACAAATATCTATATGTAGCATGAAAAATAATTCTATATTTTTCTATCATAATTTTACTGTTTTTCCACGGAGGCATGATGTGGCCTCAGTCATTCTAGAACTACCAAAATGATAAAACTATATTTGTGATTTTGGCCTAAATTTTTTTTCCTCCGTCATATTTTAAATTCAAATGAAACTTTATGTATATTTTAATTATTATTATTTGAAATAAATTATTTCAATCCAAGTGTATTTCACTCTAATTATCAATGAATAAATTTCATCCCTCATGAATTCTCCATAGATCCCTGAATAGTTTTCCCAGTTATAGAAATTCCTTTCTAGCTTCCATTTATAAACCATACACCAAACCCGCAATAATTACTATAAAAATATTTTATAAGAATAAAATTTAACAAATTCTAATTCCACCTAATGAAAACTGATAATCCCTTTAAATATTTTGGTAATCCAAATATTTAGTGATTTATTTCCAATTAAAACTTTTAACCAATCCCCTCATGATAAATGTATATATTGACATATATACCTTTATTTTAAAATGATGAAGGATCAACTTCAGGACATACCAATGTTCCTTTAATGGATTCAACAATTTCCTGTACAAAACTCTAACTAAAAATGATATATCTTGATGATTAAAAATGAAAAAATCCATTAGAACTTAAAATAGATCAACATTATGTCACTGTATCCATCAACCAATGTTATTATTCCATGTATATTGTTTTTTATTTTGGTAATTTAATGTGTCTAACAAGAAAAGTAGAAACGGGTTTTCTTCCGGTCATGAAACACCATTTTATAATCATCTAAATTTAAAAAAGTTAAGATAACACCAATGTATTAGTCTTCCTATATATTTTTATAATCATCAAAAAGATCTTCTTAGACCCTCTACTATCATTAATCTCAAATATCATGAATAATTATTTTCTTTCAATTTCTGAGATCTTGTATCATCTAGTAAAACTAGATACTTATCATCAATATAAAAACAATTAAAATGAATGTACCAACAACTGATAACTTTTTATTTTGGTAGTGACCATAATTTTATCCCATGAATCCTTAGTTTGATATAAATATATCAAATTTGTAATTTAATTATAAAATAACATTGATAAATCCATATGAGATTTTATTCAATTTATATAACAATTTAGGGTTCCCATATTCTCTAAAACCTATTAAATAATTCATCCGTTTTCTTTTCACTAACTCATTATAAAGGACATTTTCCTTCATATTTATATAATTTAGGAACATATCATTAGATAAAACTATACATTTCACTATATGCATGATAGAATGATTAACTACTGATCAGATGATAGCTGAAAAATCAAATACTTCATTTTTTTGAAAACACATTACTACCATCCATGTATTATAATTATAAATTCCATCATCTTCTTATGGGATGTGATAATCCATTTATTGTCTTTTCTATTTACCTTGTAAAAGTTCATCCATCTCCTATCCTACATTGATAATTAGTGAATCTATCTCTTTAGTCATAGATGGCTTGCACTATTTTGAGCTATTGAGTAATGCCACTTATTATAAAATCAGTGCTTCAACATTATTTTTATAAACTAGAAAATTCAAATCAACCAAAACAATTATACTAATCCATTGAATCAAGATGACCATCTTAGTCAAATTTGTTTCTATGAATTTCTTTGCTCACATATATTTTTTGATGTATGACGTTTTGGTAATCTCATGACAAGATCATGAAATTATAATTCTGACAGTAAATATTTATCCACTATAAATATTTCTAAATAATATTGTTTAATAATGTCAATAGGTATTTAACTTCTCCTAACACATAAATATGAGTTCTTCAGGTGTTATTAACTTTTGGTAACCTTACTCTGATCATCCATGACTTTAGCTATTTATTTATCCTCAACTTTTCCATTTATTTGATTTATCCATTTTACATAATTCTACCATTTAAGGGAATTTCCCTTCCTAGATTTGATTTTCATCTCTCACCATCCCACAGTCGATATCCAAAATATTCACAACCATATTCAAAGAAAAAATATTCATTTAGTATCAATGTTTTCACATTTCATAGCATTTAAATGAACATAAGCTAAAATAAACAAGATTATAAGATGTTTAAGTACCAGTAACATTTCAGAGAATAATTCCTCTATAATGTTTGTCCCAAATTCTGATTTTGGACATCTATTGATGAGATACATAATTTATTTTACATCCTCTACTGAAATAAACTTGTAAATTCTCAAGTGAAACCATATACTCTGATATTTTCTCCACAAATGTAATATTAATTATTTCCCAACACTCTATTTAGATGTTTATTTCATGGAACCATGTTTTAATTCCTTAATATATTCTTTTATTAGATCTTCTTGATGTTGGATCCAATATACTATCCAACATTATCTATCTAGATTCACATTTACCTCTGGCCACATTCACCATCTACCAAGACATTATAATGAATTAATTCCTAAAATATTTCTTATTTATAATTTATAATGTATATAAAATATTGTTTTTTATCATAAATTAAATTTACAATGAATATTAAACCACCATATCAAGGAAAAATGGTAGGTCCCTAAATATATGAATTTACAAATTCCAAATTTTTATCTCATGAAATTTGAATGACTAAGTTGAATGATTCAAATCTCTGATTTGCCAACATAGAAAATTCACACTTTTATAATTTCCATGTGACTAATCATGATTATTCCTTTATCCAATAAAATTTATATATGATTATCAATGAGGTGACCTAACAACCATTTCCCAAAATTCAAATATATAGTAGTTATATTTCTAGTAACTAAAACCCCATCTAAATTTATACCCATGTAAATATACACATGTTCAAATCCGCATGAAACTATCATGGACCCCTGGGTAACTATCCATTCCTCTTTTCAAATGAATCCAATATCATAATTTAAATAATTCCCCAAATAAACTAATAATTTTTTTTAAATTATGGATGTTCCAATATTCTATTAGGTTCATGAATCCCTTATTTAGAATACGAAGGATGAATATAAATTTTCTATAAACATCTATTGATTCATTATTAAAAAGAAAAAAATTCTCAAATTTCCATAGTAGATAGTTTATGTGTATTTTTAATCACTCATTGAATAGAAAGATTCTCCATAGTATATAATTCAAGATTATACTATATATTTTCACATATAGAGTAATTTTTACCCCATTTTAGTTGACTAAAATAATATGATCTAATATAGCTTGATGTTTTTCATGTTTTCCCCTCATGAATTATTCAATTCCAATTACCATTACTTTTCTTAAAATAACTCTAGAATATAATATTTTATTCAACCAACAAACTTTGTCTATATTATTGAGATTTATTATCTTATTTCTTTTTTGATTGAATTTTTTTTTGATGTTTCAGTCCACTTATATTACAACTAAATGAAATATTTGTAGGTCATTAATCTTCACACCATCTATGATAATCATTCATGTTAAAATTATATATGTTATAATAAAATTACCAAATATTACACTTGAGTTACAAACAAAAACAACCACAGTATCCAGGATTTTTGGAAGTAATAATTGAAATATTAGATCCCATACATATTCATCTAATGTTACCTTTACTAATTAAAGATACCCAAAGATCATATTTAAGTCATTTACATGATCGAATATCTATTTTCATTCCAACAACATAAAATTGAAAAAATATCCCAATTTCAATATTTTGTTTAAGGTCATTTGTTTTTTATACATGTCTTTCATAGACATTATAACATGTATGATATTTTCCCTCTTATTTAATGCTGAAATAATCATATTGTGCTACTGAAATTATTATACGTTCCAAATTCATTCTATCGAGATTTTTCCATTCCACCTTTTCTATTGTATTACTCTTAACACCCCTTAATAAAATTCCATAAATTTGTAAATGAGGTAATTTTTTTTCTTTATCCTATAGAATATATAAATAATTTTATCAAAATTTTCAATTTAGATCAACCCATTAATTTGATCCCATCATTATATTTCAACAATTGTGATGACTGATAAATAAAAAAAAATTTATACCAATTATTGGTAACAGAACATCCCAAATAGTGCTTCAGGTAAAAACATGGAAACAACTAATAGTAATCCATTTGAAGAACATAAGAAATATCCTAGTAAAGAAAATATAACTCATGATGTTCCCTGTCACGACCCATCCCAGTGGGTCCTGAGTCGCAACTCCCCAAGCCCACCTCCAATAGGCCAGAGGCCGGTGACTAGCACTGAGCAGACATGCTATTAACATTGGAGGCATTGCCTATAAACCTGTACACACACACAAACATATCCAATCCCATAAAGCTGAAATTAAAAACTACTAAAATGGAAAAGATGCATGCATACACTAAATACCAACCACAGAGTACGACAGGAAAGTAATGTGCAAGAAGGTAAATCCCTGGGCCAAAAGTACAAGCCCACCAGAAAGAAAATCTGTAACAAAGTCCAACCTATAAGGAAAGGTGTTGGGACTGCTATTTGTAGCTATAGAAACACACCTCGGCATATCTGATCTCAATGAACACCGTCCGATCCTGGTCCTCCTAGAATCCTGTCAAAGGCTCGCTCGTCTGCACAAGACATGACACGTGCGGGCAAAGCCCGTGCATGGGTGAGTATAGCAATACCCAGTAGGACACCCCAAACCCCCAAAGGAAAACAACAATGGAAAAATACCACAAACGAAAGATACGGTCATCTCCACACAGTATATGTCTACAAAACATAAAACAAAATTTCTAGATATAATCATGCACGATCGACTATCGCAAACCCCACCACTAGAATCCATCATGAAGATTCCACTAAGTATGAATATGGGAGGACACACTCCTAGGTCTGAAGAGTGATATGAAGTACTCGTTCTGGGAGAACACACGCCACAATCACTATGAGAACATGATGCTCAGATGAGGATCACAGCCAAGTCATGGGATGATTCTGACAACCCAGTCTGAGCTAATCCACTAAGCAGAGGATCGGTGCTCGGGTAAAGTTTGTCACGTCAATACCAAGAACTACACCTAGGGTTATAGGAATGAATAGAGGATATGGATCTAAGTCTCATAGAGGGGATTCCAAAAACTCTATTCAGGGAGTTCTTTTGCAGGGATCGTACTCCTGTGTAAAGGAAACGATACCAGAACCTTCAGGGAAATGACCAAGGGTACAAATCATAAGAGAACTAGTCCAAGTAAGAGAAGACAAGAGGCTCAAGTCAATCAAGAAAAGGTTACACGACATGTTGTATGGTTACATTCTCTGTTCCTTGACCCTGGTTACTTCCCGTGTATACGGCCCACGTCATACGTCCAAGCCGTATAAAACCAAACTACAAGGCGTGTAGAAAAGTACACGCCATGTCCAAGCACCTAGGATCACTCTGTGTATACTGGCCATGTGCCCGTACACGGTCTCTGCCCATGTCTGTGTCACCTGCCCATGTACCAGTACACGGGGTATCCCATGTATCTAGCCGGGTTTGGTCGGGGAGGGGTGTACACCGCGTGTCCTTGGTCGTGTACCCTGCCCGTGTCAATGTACTCCTAGAGTACATGCTAGGCAGTCCGCCGACAAACAGATGCCATTTATCCCATACTACATGGCGTGTAGTCGGGAATTTTCCAGAACTTTCGTCTTCCTCTGTGCACCTCGGCTAATCTTCCGGATCTTGATCCAACTGCCCGATCATTGCGAAACTCTAGATTTGGTGTTGTCCCTCCCCTACGAAACTGATTCCGTCAGTTTTGGGCTTCCGATTGGCCTTTGAAAATTCATCCCGATCAATCTGCATGAAAATGATTGAATAACGGAAACCTCCTAACCGCATCGATTTGTCCGCAGCCATCGTTGTCGCACCACCGTTAGGTCGTCTTGATGTTGGATCTTCGATTTCAGATCATTGTGCCAATAAACGAGCATGAAACGATCGATTTTTCACAAGAATGTGAAGAACACACATGAAGAACGTGTCAAAATCAGAAGAGAAAAACACAACAATAGAGAGGGACGTACCTTGATCGATGTTCGTGTCAATCTTGGTTCGTCACCGTTAAAAGGTGGAGAAAACCCATAAAAATCACAAGAATCAAATCCCACGATTCTCGCAAATATCCCACCCTGCAAGGACGACTGATCTGCGAGCTAATTTGTTCGTGGATTAGTCTGTGTTCATTGTAGAAATGAAAAACGGGGAAGAAAAATCACATCAAACTTCCTACCTGGATTTCTGCGGCGTTCGTTGGTGAGGATCCGTTCGCCGCGTCATCGTCGTCGTGTTGAGAGGTTTTATTCAGAGCCTCCAGAGCTGCCATGGGTTTCAGGGTTATGAAGTTTGTAACCCTGTACCCTGCGCATGCCTTTATTTAAAAATAAATATATCTGCTACAATTGATTCAATATAATCTTGCTGCATAAAAAAAATATTTTTATTAAATATTTTATTACTCTTATGTCCAAAAACTAGATTTCACCACCAATCTACGCCGACTGATTTTAGGCATCGCCTAAGGTAAAAACGTTATTCAGAATGCAATTGTGCCCTTGGATTTATGATCAGAGCACCCGCAAATGAGTTATTCCACTTTTTCATGAAAACCGCACGTGGGCTTTATTTAATTATTAAATTAAATTCAAAAATTTGTTCTGGGCTCACCCGGTCTCGGAACTGCACGCCGTCTCAGAGTCTGGTCTTGAATTAATTCCCATATAATATTAAAATAATACATGGAAAATCCGGGACATTACATTCCCATTAAAAATATATACTATAAATAACAAGGAAATGAACCCTACACAGAACAGAAGTTCAATGATGAACAGAAATTAGTAAAAACTAAAAAATATTAAAAAATTAAATAGAAGTGAATTAATCTAAAACATAAAATATAATTAAAAAAACCTTGTTTAATGTGATTTTGATCAAATGTTCTATACACATGAGTGAAATGATAATACAAATTTTAAAATAATATTGGAAAGCAAGATATTATAAGAACTAAATATTACATGGTTCATGCAATTACTAAATATTTTCACTATGTAACTAATATTTAAATTTAGGAATCCATGAATCAAAGATTTCATTTTTTTCATTTTTATAACACCCCAATTTTTTTAATAAATGTTTCTCCTTGAATAACTTTATTGTTTTGGTAGCTTGTGTTCTACACCACACTATGTTTAAATGAACCATGATATACTATTTAAAAATTATTATTTTAATATGACCATTGTAACCTAGATATTTAATAGTAGGTTATGAATTGGAATAACAATATTATGAATCATATTAATTCATAATTAATTAGAACATAAATTTTTAAATGTGTTTTTTCATTAGAAATATGTTTTCTTCAAAAAATGATTTTATTGCTTCATTTGAGAAAAAAAATATATTTAATTTTAAGACTTTTATTAAATATATTTAAGAAAATAATCTTCATTTTTTAATTCAACACATCAAACTTATCATAGAATGAATTTTTTGGAATTTTATAAAAAAAATTATATTTTAATAAATGGTGAAAAATTCTTATTTACATTGAGGACAATATATTATTTTATATGATTGTAAAATTAATATCATATTATGTATTAGTTTTGAACATTTAATTTTTCTATTTATTATAAGTAATATAATTTGTGTCTTTGAAATGAATACATGATTTTAGTATAAATTCATTTTATTCTTAAAAAGGGAATTTCATAGGAAAATTGTTTTTCTTTCCATTTATATGACTAATATTAAATTAAATTATATCAATTTTGGGTTTTAATTTTTGAAAAAAATTTAATCCATATTTTTAATCACGATAACCATATTTAGTAAATAAATGCTTTTATTTTTTGTCAATATGATTAGTAACCATGGAAATATTTATCTTCTTGATAAAGGGTAAATCATGTTAGTATGGATTAAGAATAGTTGATAAGGCCATAATAATTAATCAAAATCTTATTGGATGAATTATTTAATACCACTAACACCTAAGGTTCTAAATTGAGATATTTAATGGACAATTGTCCATGAAAATGACTTAGAATTTATTAAAATCAAAGAAAGTCAAAAAATATAATAGTCATATTTTTAATAAGTATTATATTTCTAATTTGGGGTTAACTATTAGATATACGTAAATACAATTATTATTTTGAAATATAATATATTTACCTTCATAATGGTAATTTATCTAATAAATTTGGGGATGAAATATTTACATTAAATTCTAATAGGATGATGACACAATAAATATTCAGTTAAAGTAAAATAAAATAAATGTTATAAAAGATATTAGAAGTAATATAATATGAGATCTTTAAGGTGGTCTAAAAATTATATAATTTACCATAAAAAGTTTAAGATATAATAAAATTACTCGTTAAAATTTTCATGTTTCCTTGATGTTTTTAAAGGACAATGTTTTAACTAGTAACAAAATTAAAAATAATGATATTTTATGGGATTAATATTTGATAAAATTATTTAAAATTTATAAAAATAATTAAAAAATTAAAAAGTAAATATGATATGATCCAAAATTTTGTAAAATGGAATTTTTTTTCCATTTGACACTATATAAGTAATAATTACAACTTTATAATATTCAAAAAAAATTACGACACCATAAATCGAAACAGGTTAACTGATGGTTAATAAAAATGATAAAGATAAAATAAAACACAAAAAAATGTTGAAATTTTATTAGTTTGTGATATTAATAAAGTATCATATCTTAGATTCTAATCCACTTCCATTTTGTGGTATTTGGATAGAAAGTAAAAATATAATAATTTAATCTTTTAGTAAATTTCAAAAAGACCTATCTCATGCCCATATAAATACAACTCATCACCACCTCTTCTATACACACCTTCCATGAAATGAATCATTCCAAATAACATTCCAAAAAGATCTCCACCACTATCACTATATCCAATTGTTACTGCTATCATTGAAGTAAAAATTTCTAGTTCTTTAGGGGTTCATTAATGGAGCTAATATTCAAGATGTAACATTCTATAAATATATATTTTAATTTCATTTCACATTCTACCTTCTCCTCACCTATTTTTTAAAATAAATAATAATAACTATAGAATCATTTATATATTGTAATGTTATATTATTAATTTTATATTTTCTATCTAGTGTTTTTTCTCAAGATCTTTTATTCAGAGAATGTAAACCATTATCCAAATTATGGTGGTTAACATTCTCTATGGATAATGAGTTTTTGTTTTTCATTACCACATAGAATGATGGTCATAAAACTATTATTATAGTTAATTAATATTTTAATAAACATATTTTATTTATTTCATGTTCTAGATATAATATTGTAATGTCTCAGAATTTTCCGTATAATTTTTTTTAATTATATGGAATTATTTCGAGAGCACAAAATCAGACAGTGTGTGATTCCAAGGCCTGGAGTGCCCGAAAGGATCCGTGAAACTTATGTGAAGAATTAATTAATGCGCTTAATAATTTTTCTTGAAAAAGTGGAATAACTATTAAATGGTTGCACATAATAGAAATTTCAGGCCACCGTTGCACTCATGATGGTGGGTTTACCCTAGCTGCGAATTAAGTTTAGTCAGTGCGGGCCTCCTGTGAGAAAACCGAAAAATGGAATAACTATAAATAAAATAATTAAATAAATTATTTTATTTTTAAAATTATTATAACTCACAATCAATTTCATGGATTGAAAATCCAAGACCACCACTAAACTCTTGATGGTATGATTTATTTAAGAAGATACTAACTTTGGCTGGCACGGGCCACTAGTGAAAGTTAGTTTTTTTCCATAATAAAATAATTAAGTGACAATTATTTTATTATAAAATCCATAACTTTTAAATGGTAAAATGTATTAAAAATTAAAGAGTACTATTGGGTTATTTGGGGTTGTTTCACATAGAAAAAGCCTAACGTCAACCGGCACGGGTCGAGGGTGACTTTTTTTAATTTTACAAACTTTTTTTGGGTACATTCAGTAAACACACGAGGGGAGTTTTCTGTCTTTTTAACAGGTGCACGGATAAAAAATATCAGGGCACCATTGAATCCACAACACTGGGATTCTCATAAGGGAGGTTGTACTTTGACAGCAGTATGTTCGGAGAAGAGGTTTTTTTTGCGAATTTTAAAAGGAAATGAAATAAAATAATCTCACTATTTTATTTCTTTTCCACCAATGGACAAGCGATAGTGTGGGACCAGTATGAGTTAATTCAGTAAATGGATTGACCCTTCAAGTACTACGTAAATGTGTCGTTAAAATTTAGGAAGGTTCATATTAAATGAACATTCATAAATTCCTCGATCATTACTTACCCCCACCCCTATTTATATGGAGATTGGGGGAGGAATTTTCATGGCTTCACCAAGTGAAAAAGCTATGGTAATGTGCCGTGATGGCCAACACTTGGAAGTTGTAGTCGGTTCCAGCTGGCGGTGACGAGAGACCCCGAACCACAAACCAAATAACGAAGAACAAGCAGAGGCATTTGCGGATTGTTGTGGGGACAACGAATGCCGTCACTTCCTCAAACAAGGACGCTCTCTAATGAACTCAATGTAGGGTTATTTAATATGATTGAATTTAATTTATTAATCATTCATATTCCAAATTCACGAGGATGATGTCCAAATGAACGTGGCCATCATCCCACATTTAAACATTGCCCCTTTCCTTTTGATTTATAGAGCGTTCTTCGTGCGTTCTTCAAATACAAATATTTATGGATGCTATAACACAATATGTATTTGAGAACGACATATGGAAATAGAGACCTCAACCATAGGATTACGAATATGTGATCCTTTAATTTTTTGGGCTTGGAACGAAGTCGCAATGGATCACGAAAGATGGTGGCAGCCGACAACTGTATGGCCACATGAAAGAAGGTCAGTGCATGTCTGCACTGCCGGATGAGTTAGAGGCCACGACCAGTCAGCCCTGGTGAAGAAAGAGGTGGCATTCGGCATGCCGGCCAGACGCGTAGAGGAGCAGCGGCATGTGTCTGTCCCCTCGGGGGAGCTGGAGGCCGCGTCCACTTGAATGGGGAAGAGGCCGAAGGGTGGTCAGCATCTGGCCGATCGCGGTGGAGCAGCAGCTTGAGACTGTGCCACATGGAAGAAGTCTAGTTGGCCTTTCGGTTAGCCATGCCGCATCTGGATGGACCTCTCCAGTAGGTCCCGCTTTCCAGTAGTAGAATGGTCTGTGGACCGTTTGGGAAGACCGGGGAGCTCCTCCCCCATGGGTGTTGGTTTGGGAAGACCCACCACGACAGAGCACCAGCTAAGTAGGACACACCACAGTGGGCCTTTCCCAGTGGGCTGCACCCCAGCGGGCCGTGCCCATCAGGCTGAGTTGTGGTAGGCGATGCCATGGAGGGCCTTGCAGCACTGGGTCGTGCCCGGCAGGCCGGGACAGATCGTCCCCTACATGGGTCAGGCCCGCCAAGGCCTAGCCATCACAGGTGGACCTGAGTTTGGCCGGGTCTAACCGAACTGGGTTGGGTCCGCCCATTCTGGGTTTGGTCGGCCCAGGCTGGGTCGGTCCACGTTGTTCTGACGATGTCGGACCAGACCCGGGCCCATCTGTACAATGATTTGCCTTTTTAGTCATAACTTGAGATTAAGGCGTCCGTTTGACGAACTATCTGAGGAAAAAAAATTATAGGATTGAGATGATCATTTTGGTATAATCCACATGAGTTTTGGATAATGTTGGTCCATGATGGGGTTGGATAGAACCCCGAATCCAACTGGGCCCTCGGAGCAGAAATGTAAATAACATACAAACCAGGCATCCGATTGACGCACCATCTTTTGCCTTGGGTTTGATATGATATGGGGAACCTTTGGGATACATCTTCTTGGTAATTTAGGGAAGATGAGGTATGACCAACAGCTTGGGGAGTGGTTCTCCCTAGCGCGCTATGTACGAAACCCTAAGACTGGATGAGACTTGACGACTACTAACCATCACGACTCTATGTGACTATACAGGCCTAGTAGACAATGCGACTGTGTGGCGTTGAAGCCCCGATTTGGGTAACGCATCTATGTGACATGGCAGACCCATGTTACTCAATAAGAGGAGTACCTCATAATTCCAAGGTTAGTGGGAAGTGGCTCTGTGTGATGTGGCAGGCCCACATTACTCGAAAGAGGAGGAGTTCTCCAGCAGTCGAGGCGTTCAACATTGTGACTGAGGATGTTACATGTTACTTCTCCAATAATAAATCTTGGTGTTAGATATCTTTACTTTGTTCTTGTGATTGAGTTCATGCTATGTGGTACTCTACCTGTGTGGTAATTTACCTTCATTGTGTTACCCTGTGTTTTTTTCTTAGTGGAATTCTAGGAGACCTTCAAGGTCTTAGGGTCTGTAATGAGTATCTTTATACTCACCCCTACAAGGGCTACACCCACACCTTGCTGTATCTTGTGCAGTCGACGAGCATTTGGGATGAGGTTTGAGGGATTTAGGACCAGGCGGTGTGTGGGCAAGATGTGTGGACGTGGAGTGCTGAGGAGGCGATCTGTACCTACCCATCATATAGAAACCTCGGTGGAAGGATCAGAATCTATTTTCCATTTTTCAGTTGAAATGTTTTTTTTCTATTGTATAAGTACTTTTCAGCTGTACTTGTTCTTTTAGTTTTTCTTGTATTCCAACCCCTTTTACATTCAAGACACCTTTTACTACAGCTGTTTACTTCACTGTTGCTTCTTTTTGTGTTATCGGGCTGTGTGTTTGTACAGGTTTAAAGGAAAAGACTTCCTATTTTAGGGAATACGCCTTTCAATGATAGTCTCCAGCCCCTGGCCTATGGAAGGTGGGTTTGGGGTAGTCACGACACATGCCTTGGGGGATGTGTCATGAAAAATTGGTATCAAAAGAAGTTCAGTTCTACAGAATAACATAGAATCTGATATTCTCTATGTGGAGAAATAGTGTTAAGTGTTTTGAGTGTGTCTTTCTGTCTGGAGAGTCCATTGTTAGTGTGGAGGCCGATGTATCTATACACCATGACCCTTAATTCTAATTTCCGACTCAGTGCATGAAAACACTGATTGCGTGTGTTTTTGATATGTTTTTCTTTTGAATTCTTTGGAGTAATATCATCAGGTATGACTTAAAGACTGTGGTGCACCTGTTCTTTATCAAGATTTCACTACTTAAATAGCCACCCGGGTTTCTTGAGAGAGTAAGCGATGATGGACAACCGGGTGATGAGGCATTTATGTGGGGCCCTCTTACGGCGTTAGAACCTTCGGGTGGTGTACCAACAACACCTCTACCCATTGAACCAGTCTTGACACCAACCCCACCAGTAAAGGATTTACACCGACTGAGAACATTTCACGATTTCCAATGATAGAGGCCTCTGTGGTTTCAGGGAAGGAAAGATTCATAGGAAGCTATGGACTGGCCGGAGGCTGTGGCTAGAGTTTTCATCCCAGTTGAGACACCAGTAGAGCAGATGGTGATATTATCTTATAGTATTTTTCAGTGATTTACCATGTGGATGGTATGCATAATGATTAGGATTCAGTATGCAGACCAATTTCTTAGATCATACCTTTGGGTAGTGTTCCAGCTATATCACTACCCGTTGGAAAGCAGTTACAACCAGTGGTACAGGAAGAGGAAACATTTAGGAATTGTGAATTACATGAGTTTCAGAATCGTATACCCATCAGGTTCTGAGGTGAGTCCGACTCACAAACGGATGTACTAGATTGAGGAGGTGGCTGAGAGTTCTCTAGAGCATCTACAACATCTGTAGGACGACTTGTCGGTAGATGAGTATTCATCGAGGCATACCGACCATTCTGGGAACTCGTTGAATATGATACGATCAATGTTTCCGGGCTCAGACTTTTGAGCATGGTGTGTGTAATGACGTTTGATCCCACACTATTCCTCTATGGATTCCTACCTATATTATGGTGCTAGATATAACCTTTTCCGTTGAATGTTATTTTGGTGAGCAGATATAGCCATTGAATGTTAGTAGGGGGAAAGTAGGAAATTGTCGCAAGTCTCAGAGACTTGGGCATGTAAAATGTTTCAGGAAGAGGATGTGATATGGATAGAAAAATCTGTAGGGATATAGATGTGGGAGTGGAGCAAGTATTGTATCATGAGGTGGTGTACTTTTTGACATGTTATAACCACTACACCAATGTGGTCCCCACCAGGCTCAGGGAGCCGGTGGGCAAGACATGGGAGTAGTTGAATGTGGTCAAAGAGTGCAACCCAAGGGCTCTAGGAATGATTCGAGGTGCTGTATGTGTCTACTACTAGCCGCCGTATCAATATACACAGGGACCAATCATTCCTTCATTCCACAAATCCTGTCCAAGACCTTGAGTTTTTGGTTATACCGTTGAATTGACCCTCACATCTGGAGATACCTTTGGGAGGAGACTCAATAATCACACTTACGCTGATGGTGAGATCTGACCCTTGAGGCAAGATTCTCAGTTAGAACCTCTTGGTGGAAGCATTGAGGCCTTATAACTTTAGTTTTAGTATGGACTGGACATCCACAGTTCATACATAGATTGAATGTATTAGGAAAAAATGATATGGTTTACCTTCAACATTGGAATGGGATTTCCTTCGTTGGTGAAAAAGAAATCCTAGGTAGCACATGACAAACTACTACAAAGGAGGGTGCATCGGATCACTCTTGATTCGGCCATCTATACCCTTGTGGCAGCATGAGTTTTGAGTTTATAATTCCAAACCGAAGTGGCAGAGCATGGGGACATCTTTTCAAATGGTTTCATCAGGATTACCTTTCTGAAGGGATAAAGACGTCTGCTTTGGCTAGGTACTACCAGAGTTTTATGCCTGACTTATTTTGGGTAGTGACTTCCTTGTCACCTATGACAAAAAAGGGGGAGCGTTTCATATGGACAGAGAAGTGTTAACGAAGATTCCAGGAGCTTGGACAGAGACTGACGAGTAGAACTATACTACCCATGACCTGGAGTTAGTAGCAGTGGTCTTTTCACTAAAGATGTGGCAGAAATACTTGATGGGAGAATGTTTTATTGTTTTATCTAATAACAAGATTCTCATGTGTATATTCTCATAGAAGGACCTAAGCCTAAGACATCAACAATGTCTAGAGTTCATCCAGGACTATAACCTTGATATAGTGTATACTTCTGGGAAGGAGAACATGGTAGAAGATGCACTCAGTAGGAGGTATGGTCTATAAATGCTGAGTGAGGTGTCAGAGTATCTAGTCGCATTGTGGATATCCTTCATAGATAATGATGTAGAAGCTTACCACTGGTCTATGACTGTCAAATACCCAATTCTTTAACAAATTTAGGGGGACAGAACTTTAGATGTTAACTGCAAGGCCTGATGTGCTTAGGTATCCTTAGGATGGTCTCTTGATAGATTTTATGAAGGTGGAGAGCATGTCATCCTCTTTTGAGGATGTTCCATGGTGTCAGTGACACTTCGGGAGGAGGTGTTGAGGGAGATCCATACATCCCCTTTAACAAACCATCTTCAAGTAATGAAGTTGTACCGGGACCTCTAGTGTTAGCACTAGGGTCCTTGGATGAAGGAAGAAGTGGCAGAGTCTGTATCACGAAGCCTCAATTCTCATCAAGGGAAGACTACACAGAGTAGGAAGAAGTATTATGACAACAAGAGATAGATATCCTTGGGGTTAAAGGAGGGAGAAAATGGATTCTAATGGAGTATTGGATGAGGTATGAAGTTATCTCTATGGTTCATATGACCATTCTATATTCTTAGCCGAGTGGTCAAGGTGGTGTACAATCTATCTCTTTCCCCACAGATGCCCCAGGTGCATAATTTTTTCCAAGTGTCACAACTGAGGAGATGCATGAATGATCCATCACAAGTTATCAACCATGAAAATATGAACTTAGATGATGTGGCAACATTTATAGAGGTTCGAGTAGAGATTTAGGATCGATGGGAGTGGGTCCTTCATGGGAAGTAGATACCTCTTTTGCGTGTTTTATGGCAGCATAAGAACCTCTAGGAGAGCACAATGTAGTGTGAGGCTCAGTGTCGTGTTCAGTACCCCCCACTTGTTTAATTAGTCTAGGTGGTTTCTTTTAAGGACGTAAATCCCTAAGGTGGGGAGAATGTAATGTCTAGCAATTTTTGTATAATTTTTTTTAATTATATGGAATTATTTCGAGAATGAAAAATCTGATGGTGCACAATTAAGAGGCCCAGAGTTACCCGAATGATCAGTTGAAGTTTTGTTAAGCTTTAATTAATATGTGTAAGCAGTTTTCTTGAAAAAGAGGAATAAATTTTTAATGGTTTCCGGAAATAGAAATCTGAGGGAACTGTTTCATTCAAGATGGTGGGTTTACCCTAGGAGTTACTTAAGTTAAGCTGGTGTAGGCCTCCTGTGGGAAATCCCAAAAATAGCATAACATTAAATAAAATAATTAAATAAATTATTTTATTTTTCAAATACTTATAACTCTATAACGGTTGCTCAGATTGAAAATCTGAGCCCACTGCTGGACTCATGAGCGCATGCTTTATTTATGAAGATGCTAACTTTGGCCAATGCGGGAAACCAGTGAATGCTATTTTTGGGCTGTAAATAAAATAATTAAGTGACAATTATTTAATTTTAAAATCCATAACATTTAAATGGTATCTCAGAATGGAAATCTGAGAGTATTGTTAGGTTCGTTGTGGCGTTTTTCACTTAGGTAGAGCCTAACCTCGATTGACGCGTGTTGAGGGTGAATGTTTTTACTTTTCTGAACTTTTTTTGGGTACATAAAATAAATTATTGAGGGGTATTTTCTATCTTTTGAACTGGTGTTTGGATTAAAAATCTAAGGGCATCGTTCAATTTGCAGTGCCGAGATTCTCTTAAGGGAGTCTCTACTTGGACAATAGTAGGTTCGTAGATGAATTTTTTATTTGAATTTTAAAAGGAAATGAAATAAAATAATCTCACTATTTAATTTCATTTCCACCAATGGACAAGTTGTAGTGTGGGACCATCGGTGAGTTAATCAATTAAATGGATTGACCCTTTATCTACTAAGTAACCGTGTTGTTGGAATTTAGGAGGGTTCATACTAAATGAACCACAATAAATTTCACAATAGTTACTTACCCCCTTCCCGTATCTTATTTATATGGAGATTGGGGGGAGGAATTGGCACAACTTCACCAATCAACGAAGATCTTGTAAAGTGCAACGATACCCAACACTTGGAGGATGGAGCCGGTTCCAGAAGGCGGTGATGAGCGACCCCGGACCATGAACTGAAAAATGATCATAAAGTAGCATCGTTGAAGGCTTGTTATAGGGACAACAGACACCGATACATCCTAAAATGAAGAATCTCTCTAATGATCTCATGGTAGGGGTTTTTAATTTGATTTAATTTAATTTATTAATCCTTCGTATTTTGAATTCACCATGACGATGGCCAAACAAGCATGGACATCATCCCACATTTAAACCTTGCCTCTTCCCTTGGAATTCACCGTGCGTTCTTCATGCATTCTTGAAAACCGAATATTTACTGACACTAGAAACATAATATTTTGTTGAGAATGACATATGAATGCAGATCCCTGGACTAGAGGATCTCGAATATGTGATCGTTTAATTTTTTGGGCTTGGAATGAAGCCGCAATGGCTTACAGAAGAAGGCGGTGACCGACACCTGGCCGACCGCATTAAGGAAGGGTGGTGCACGACTGTGCCACCAGATGATCCATAGGACATGGCCTATTGGCCACTGTGAATAAAAAGGTGAAAGACATAATGCCAGCTGGCCACGTAGTAGAGCGACGGCATGCGCCCGCACCACCGATGGAGCAGGGGGTCTCAGCTGGTTGGCTGCGGCGGAGGTCAAAGGGTGGCCGGCTATGGTGGAGTAGCAGCGGGTGACCACGCCACTGGGAAAAATTCCGCTCAGCCTTCTGGAAGGATGGGCCACACCGGGCAGGACCCCTCTAGCATGTCCCACATGCTAGTAGCAGAATGGTCCACAGACCGTTAGAGAAGACTGGGGCGCGCCTCCCCCGGGTGATGGTTATGGCAGACCCCTCACGACGGACCACCAGCTGAGCGGGTTGTACCACAATGGGCCGCGCCCATTAGGCCATTCCCATTGGGCTGAACCTAGCAGGCCCATCTGGGCCATCCCCTATGTGGGTTGGGGCCGCCAAGGCCAGGCCATCCAGGCCAGACCAAGTCCCATCTGAACCCAGATTCGACTTTTTATCCGAAACATGAGAACTGAGCGTCTGTTTCATGAACCTTATGTTGCAACAGAATTCCTAGATCTTGAAGGTACTTTTGGTATAATCCAGTTGAGTTTTTGATAAAGTTAGAGTACAGTAGGGTTGGATCAATCTCTGAATCCTACAGGGCCTTCAGAGCCGAAACAATGATAACTTACAGATCGAGCGTCCAATTGATACTCTGTCTGTTGCATTGGGTTTATTATGTAATTTAGGACCTTTGGGAAACTTCATTGTGGGACTTAAGTGTGGTTTAGGTTGGACTAATTTCTTAGGGATTGGTTCTACCAAGAACTCTACGTACGAAACCCTACGGATGGCTAAGACTTGACGACAACTGACCATTACGACTCAGTGTGACTCGACAGGCCTAGTGGGGAGTGACGCTGTGTGACACGAAAAACCCACGATAGGGAAAACCTCTGTCTGATGTGGAAGAACCATGGTAATTGATATGATGAGTACCTCATCAGGCCACAAGGAGGAGAGCCTCTGTGTGACGCGATATACCCATGGCATGAAGCGCCTTTTTGTGACACGTAAGACCCACATTACTCGAAATGAGGAGTACCTCCGCAATACAAGGTTTGTGAGATGATCCTCTGTGTGACGCCGACGGACCTCTTTAATCGATATAAGATGAGTTCTCCAGTTTCTGAGGTTTTCGACATTGTGACTGGGGATGTTACTTGTTACTACCCCTAGAATAAATCATAGTGTGAGCTGTCTTTACATTGTTCTTGTGATTGAGGTCATGTTATTTGGTACTCTACATGTGCAGTACTTTACCTTTTTCATGTTACCCTATGTTTTTTTATTTTTGGAATTATAGGATACCTTTGGGGTCACGGGGTCCCTATTGAGTATCAGTATACTCACCGCTACATGGGCTACGCCCACACCTTGTTGTGTCTTGTGGAGTTGATGTGAAGATGGGATGAGGTTTGAGGGAGCTAGGACTAGGAGGTGTGCAAAAAATATGGGCATACGTGAAGCGCTGAGGAGGTGATCTATACCTACCCTTCTTGTAGGATCCTTAGAGGATGACTCAGAAGATGTTTTCTCTTTTTCAGTTGTAATTTTTTAGTTATATATGTACTTTCATTTTTACTCATACTTTTAGTTGGGACTGTATTCCAGCCCCTTTTACAATTATCACTCCTTTTACTACAACAGTTTACTTCAAATACGCTTCTTGTTGTGTTCTCAGAGCATGTGATTGTACAGGTTTAAAGGCAATGCCTTCCTGTTTTAGGAATACGCCTTTCGGGGCTAGTCGTCATCCCCTGACCTATGGATGATAGGAATTGGGTATTCACGGAATGGAACCCAGGGGATGGGTCTTGAAATATATATACATAATATTAAACAAAATAAAACATGTCTAGGATTGATGGAAAATCCGCCGAAAAGAACTGAATATTTATCATTACTGTTTTATAAAATAAATCATCCTTGTATTGGAATAAAAAAATATATATGAGGCCATTGATTATTTTGAATGTGTAAGAATTCCATTTCATTTAATTTCTAGAATATTATTCCCATTTTACAAGAACTCTCTTAATTATATACAAGTGAACTAACCATGAAACCAAAAAATTACCACACAAAGAATAATGAACTTGAGCTTTATAACAAAACAAAATGGCCAAAAATGTTCATAATAAAATTATATTAAATTAAATACATGTGTAAAAGGATTTTAATTAATATTTTAATGATCTAATATTATTATCCACAATATTAAGTATAATTGTAGAACACATTTAGACCTTAGTTAAGGGATCTCTCTAAACATCCATATTTCTTTTTGGGTAACTCTTTATCTCTATTTTACTCAATTTATCATTTCATTATTCACATTTACATTTATTATATTAAAAATATATGTTTCAATCATATATATCCCACTCAATTAAGCTTTATTTGATGTGTTTAATCATATTTTATAAGTTTCCCTTCTGAATTCTTTTTGATAAGAAGACCTGATTAAATGGTACATTTTGGTTTCTTACACATTTTTATTTACACTCTATAAATTTGTCTAATACTCCATCATTTCTCTAAAATCAAAAAATTTATCATAAAAAATTATTTAATTTCTAGTTTATGGAAGTAATTATTCCATTATTCTCTTTAATGTCTCTTTATTGTTTTCCCTAAAAACATACTTAAGTGTCACATTTCTAAAGTATTGTGGTCACACTATTTCTTGTTTTTAATTTAGTTGGACATAATTATTCAGGATGTATTATTATTATTCATTTTTTACGCCAATAAGGATTTAAATACCATATTTCAGGGATAAAATTATCATACCCCTATTTTATGCCATAGATTTTTTTTGAGACAGTCATTGAAAAAAACCTCAAAAATAACAAGGAATGGCATATTCTATCACTACTACAGAGGTGGATACTAAAAATTTAATGTTGATAGATATGATAACTATTTGTTCAATAATATCTATATAACTATATGATTTTGGTTCCATTCCTTCATTAATATCTTTAATGTTTAGTATAATTATTCAAACATGAACTCAAAAAATAAAAGTTGAGTTATCTGTGAGAATAGAAAATGGGAAAATTATTTCATATAATGTTTATAATTCTAACCCAGTAAATGTTATTAGACTAAAACATTTATAAAGACTTGTTTTACTTCATTTTTTCAAATTTTATTCTATATTAGTCATAGATTAGATATATTTAAAAAAATCCAACATCAACTATTTAGAGAGGGATATCACCATTCATGTCTTCAGGAATCCTCCAATTCTATAGATGTGTGAGGAGGATGATGAATCTCATTCAAAATCATCAACTTAAGTGGGGAAATTATTTGATTATGAGAAAGAATATAAATCTCAAATGATTGTGAAAAATGTGGGGATTATTCTGGAAAACATGCCCATTGTGAGGGACTACATCAATATGTCCCCGGAAGAATTTACTTGTCTTTATCTTAACCAAGATATTGTCTTCTCAATTAAATATATACTTAAATCATTTCCCATATCAAATATACCTTAATAGATGAACATCATTGAATGGAGAAACTAATGAAGAAGATAGAGTAGAATCTTTACTAGGGTTTCAAATGCCAGTCTGATTCACTATAGGGTATGCTGGTTTTCTTCATTAAGAAAAAGGATGGATCAATTCCCATATGCATTTATTATAATGATATTAATAAATCAAAATAATGAATAAGTATCCACTTCCACAGATAAAATAATTCTTTGATTAAATGTGTGGGTATTGTAATTTTTCTAAGGTGGAAATTCATTAAAGATATCACCAATTAAAGATGAAGATGGAATATATTCCCAATAATGCCTTTAGAATGAGTTATAGACGTTATGTGTTTATATTTATTCCCCTGAGAATAATTAATTCTCACGAAATTTTCATGTACTTAATGGATAGGTCATTAGGGGATACCTTGAAAATCCAATTTTAGTATTTATTGATGATATTCTATAATACTCCAAGGGCCTAGAGAAGCATGAGAAGCATTTGAGTATTATTCAATTGGATTTTTGAATAGAGATACTAAATGATGCACATAGTAAATGAGATTTTTTTAATATGGGATGTTTCCTTCATGGCGAATTCTATCACAAACAATGGCTTATATTTAAACCATTATTTGAAAAAGGAAACTGAGTAGTGTCCCAAACTATAAAATGTATCAATGATATATAGTTCTTTTATTCTTTATAGGAAATATCAATGAATTTTGAGACACATATATTAATTATAAATCCCACTATCCAATATAAATCAGAAGGGAGTAATGTTTTTATAAACAAGTGAATGTACATAATTATTCAAAGAGTTAAAAAAGGGTTTAAATGATGCACTAATACTTACACTACACACAAGTGGGGACCCTTTGTGTTATACACGAACACATCAATTTTTTTTTGGCGATTTACTAGTGAAAAATGATAATATAACAGCCTATGCTTTAAGGAAACTAATTTTTGATGAAAAATACTATCCCACACATGAGTTGGAGTTGGTGGATGTGATCATAGAATTGAAATATAGAGGCATTATCTCCTTGGGGAGAAGTGTTAGATATATACTGATCACAAGAGGATAAAATAAATATTAACTCAAAAGGATATAAACATGTGCCAATGAATATTGTTAAATATTATCAAGGATTATTACTACTCATCCACCGCCATCCGGTTAAATAAAAAAATTTGAAAAATTATCTACGTATAAAGTATCATACAAATTTATCAATTATGAGAATCAATAAGGATTTAATATTACTAGTCTTACAATGGATGTACATAGGAATATTATGTTAAGGAACATCATAATATATTTAACAAATGATTTCTTATCCTTCCCTAATGAAGAAGATAATGGGTCCCCAACGAAATGATTTGGAAATTACAAAGAAGGAAGAATCTATCGGAAATGGTAAATCCTCAGAGTTCAAAATTTATGATTAATTTTTTATAAAATTTTGATGGTGACTATGAGTACCATAAAACCCTAAGATAAAGAGGGATATTTTGAATGATTCACAAAACATTACCATCTCTATCCACCCAATGAGAACAATGATGCATCCTGATCTCTAACCGAACTATTGGTGGGATAATATAAAGAAGGACATCATTGAATATATATAAATGTTCCAAGCGTGTAAGAAAATTACGGATGAAAGGAAAAAATCTAAGGGGTTGATGCAACAATTACATATATATATATATATATATAAATGGGAGATAATTACAATAGGCATTTTCATGGCAGTTGCAAAGTCATCCAAAATAAATAATGATATATGGGTTGTTTTGGATCATCATAAAAATACAAGTCACTTTATTTCAATTATATAGGAATTAATACTCAATCAAAATGAATATATATAAATAATAAAAGTTGATCAGATGCACAAAATACCGTTATAGATTGTATCTGATCGAGATCCAACATTCACCTTCATGTTTGGGAAATGAATCCAACATGATCTAAACACTGAGATGGTAATTAGTATATCTAATCACTATCTAACTGATGTCTAGAATGATTAGACCATTCAGATACTAGAGGAAATTTCGATAAAATTCTATGTGGACATAAAAGGATAATGGAATAAGCATATTCCACTAGTGTAGTTATATTTCAAAAATAGTTTCTACACAAGAATTTGAATGGCCTTAACTGAAGGCCTTATTGGGAAGAGATGCAGGACACAAGCATTCTAGGATAAAGTTGGAGAATGACAGAAAAAGAGATCTGATATGGATGTGGTAATGAATGAAACATTTAATAATATCTAGTATCATATATGATCTACCCAAAGTCTATATAAGATAAATGATAACAATCATTGATCATAAATGGAGTTTGAGGTTGTAAAAAAGGTATTCCTTAGAATATCTCTATGGAATAGTTTCATGATTTTTTTGAAGAAGGGGAATCTAAGTCATTGGTACATCATTCCATTCTATATTATTTATCTCATTAGAGCGATGGGATATTGACAAAAACTTCTTCCAACCATATCTCAAATACATAATTTATTCCTCATATCGCTCTTGAAGAATTACCTAATTAGATCCATCACATGTACTAAATTCGGCAGTGGTATAGATAGAAAATTTTCATTATTATAAGGAGTGGCTTAGGAAGATCTTGTACCATAGATACAAAGTCATATGAACCAAGACCGCTCACATGGTTAAACTATTATGAAAGAACCCAAAAAATGATGAGGTTACACAGTTAGCAGAAGATTCATTAGAGGAGAAGTACCCTCACCTATTTTCATCTTTATATGTAAAATAAAATTTTAGGGTTGAAATTTTATTAGGGGGAATAATGTAATATCCCAATTTTTTATGAAATATTTTTATTTAAATAATTCAATTTCTTTGATTTCATGTGTTTCACACAACACTAGGTTTACAGAAATATGATATACAATTAAAATGTTATTATTTTAACAGAAAAATATTAACATAGAAATTATATTGGAGGGTATGAATAAGAATAACCATATTAAGAAATATATTAACTCTTTTGAAATAGACACAAAATTTATTTAGGTTGTTTTATTCTTAAAATGTATGTTTTATTCAAAAAATGATTTTATTACTTTCCATAATAAAATTAATATATTTAATTTTAGAACTTTTAAAAAATATATTGAAATAAATTAGCCTAAATTCTGAATTCATCAGGTAAAAATTATCTTTGTATGAATTTTTTAGAATTCTATAAAATGTTTAAAACTAAAATTAATAGTGAAAAATACTAACCTGCATTGAAAACAATATATTATTTTAAAAACTTACATAATTAAATTATACTTTGGAATATTTTGGAACTATAATTATTAGAAATTTATTATAAATGATTTAGTTTTATGCCTGGAATTGAATTTGTGGATATAGTATAAAAAATGTATACTTTAAACGATCATTGTTTAGAAAAAATAATTTTTGTTACATTTTTTCAATTAATTTGGAATTAATTTCCACCACAAATTTGTTTTGAATATTGTAAAATTGATTGAATATTTCGAACATAGAAGTGAAAATTTATTAAATATCCCCCTTTTATTTGTGGTCAACTTAAATAGTAACCATGATAGAATTTCTCATATCTATAATGGGTAAATTTGGTTAATCTAGATTAAAAATAAGTGATAAGTATATAATTTTTCTTTAAAATTAATATTATATGAATTTAATTCAACCCTTAATAGATAAGTATCATAATTGAGTTATTTAATGGAAAATATTTCGAGTAAATGTCTTAGAGAATATTAGAATCAAAGATAGTAACAAAATGTGACACTCTTATATTTATTGTGTATAATTTTTTTTTAATATGGGACAAACTAGAATATATACCTAACTATAAATATTATTTTGAAATATTAAATACATATCATCATTATGTTAATTTAAATAAAAAAATTTAAAATTAAATATTTAGCCTATATTATTTCACAATATTGATGTAGTAATTAATCAATTAAGAGAAAAATCAAATAAATGATAATAAAAATTTTAAAAGTAATATAATTTGAGATATTTATGGTTACCCATGAAATATAAAGATGAAAATGAAAATTTTAGTATATTAATAAATATTTAGTTTTAATTTTACTAGTTTTAGCTATGTTTCTAATTATCAATGTATTGAATCGTAAAAAAATAATCAATAAGGATATTTTAGGAGATTAATAATTTATTCAATTATTTAAAAATCGTAAAATTATAAAAAATAGTTACTATAATATGATCTAAAATGATATTAATTGGAAATTTATGGTCCAATTCACACAATATATGTAAAAATAAAAACATTAAATATTGAAATGGTTCATACCGTAGATATAATTCATATAGATTATCTAAGGGTTAATGAAAATGATGTGTTTTAAAATAAAACCAAATAGTATTTAAATTCTATAGTTCTCTGAAACTAAAAATTATATTATTGTAGATTATAATATATGTAAATTTGGTTTTATTTGAATATTAAAATAATTTATCTTAATTTAATATTTTGGTAAATCTCTAAAACACCCATATCCTCACATTATAGATACAACCCTCACCACCCCTTATCCTCACACCATCCATGTCAGGAATCTTTCCCAGAATCTACCACAAAAATATCTTCCCCACTCTTCCCACATATAAGTGATTTTGGTGTCACCCAAATACTAATTCCATGTTCCTCAAGGGCTCCTTAAAGGAGATGATAATCAAGAGGCAACAATCTCAAACTATAACTTTTAAATTTTCTTCTTCTTCTACATTCTCTTCACCTATTTCATCTATCAAAGCAGTATAACTCCAATATCATGTATATAATATAATTTTAATTTTCCAATGGAATATATTATATCCATAACTTTTTTATCATCTCTACTTTTCAAAGAAAGGAAAGCATTAGCCAAATTATTCCAACCAACCATCTCTAGGGACAATGAGTTTTCCTTTTCATTATCACCTTAAAGGATGAACATAAAAATATTATTATGGTTTGATCTGATTGTAATATGTATATTGTAACATATTTCATTATATAAAAAATTATATATAGTCATAATATTACAAAAAATATAATTCATTAGGGATGTAAAACTATCCAAAACAAACTAAACATATATCAATAATTTTTTATTAAAAGAATCAACTTCATGTTAGAAAAGAAATTGATATAAGGGACCATTTAAACATCTATAAGTATAGGAATACCATTTTATTTAAATTATATAATTTTATTTCCTATAAATAAAAACTTACATAATTATATACTGCTGAACCGGCCATGAAACTCTGGAATAAACGCATTTAATGTGACAAATTTCATCCTTATAACTCACCAAAATGGAAAAAATGAACTTAATAAAAATATAAAAAATTAAATAAATATGGGAGAGGCTTTGAATTTATCATTTAATGAATCCAATTTTATTTTCTCAGACTTTATGTACAATTGAATAACACATTCACACATAGGGTAAGAGATCTCGTAGAACCCTCATATTTCATTTGGGTAATTCATTATATCTCTTTATCTCAAGTTATTTCTTCATTATTCAAATATTATTCATTTATATTAAGAATATATGTTCCAAATATTTATATTTATCTCAATTCACCATTTTTGGGGAAATAAATTTTGTGTAAGGTTTCATTATCAATTATTTTTGACAAGAAAATGAGATTAAAGGAAACATCTCTGTTTATTAACCATTTTAAAGTACAGTCCATAAAATGATTTTGGCCTCCTATATTGTTCTAAAATAACTCAATTTATCATAAAAATATTAGTTCACTCCCCAGTTTTATGGTCATAATTATACCTTTATAATCTTGAAATTCCATTTATTCTTTTCCTTAGAACTATGCTTAAGTGGCACATTTCAAAAGATACCTAGTAATTTTTAATTTTGTTTTCAATTCATTTCAGAATCATTAATCATGAAATATTTTTTTCCCTTTTTTAATGACAAAGAATGATTTAAAAAACTACTTTCATGGATTCCATTATGATAAACCCATTGGTTATTTGTTATGATATGATTACGAAACCCATTTCCTTTTATGTGTAACCCTTTCATATAATACATATGTTTTATTATTTATGTGGAAAAATTATACAAGAAAATTTTATGATGGGAATTCCTATATATATATATATATTCACTAAATTAGATAATGTTTTATTCTAATGAGATATTATGTATAGGTTTATCAAGTACAACTAATATATTTCGTTACTCTTTCCATAATATGACATAGTCTTGGATGTAATCCTTGACAGATGTTTATATAAGGTTATACATTGCTTTAACATTACAATGTTTCCATGATCACAAGATTCCATGTTCTATATGTTATTCTTTTATAAGTATATTCATGATCCATGAATTTTACTTTAACATGTTGCACATTTTAACTCCTGTGTTATGCTTAATTTTCATATTTATTCACTTACATGTATTTTCAGCTCATCCCATTTTTCTTGTATTTCCTAGGATATCGTTTTCAGTTGTAATATCTTAATGGGATTTAGGATCTCATTACAAAGAATGTTAAAAATTTGTTTTATTCTTTTTTAGTTTGACCTAATTATGTACCTATCCTTAAAAATATATTATAAATTTTGATCCTTGGTTTGTATTTCATTAATAATTATTTTTAAAATCATATAATAATATCTTTCAAAGGAATTGTTATTTATAATTTTTTTTAATTTTAAATTTTTAATTTAGGATAACATTATAATTGAGAGGGGGAGGGGTTGAATAAATGATACATTTAATTTTTATGTTTCCTTTCAAAAGAAACAACCTTCGCTTCATCATAAATATTTTATTCGCTAAAGAAAAAAATTTAAACAAATATCCACTGGAACACAAGAATTTACAAAGTTCAATATTCATTATGAATAGATACATCCATAGAATGGCTTGTAGATAATCTAATACCACTCGATCCACTAAAAAAATCATTTTTTTTGTGGAAAAAACATATAGGATTTAACCTTTCACTAGTGTATCACTACATAAACCATCCAATTATAAGTGTTTTCCCTCTAGCTCATATTATTTAATACAATGTTTTTTAACAAAACATGTTACTGTGATTCTTTATCAACTCCCATAAATGTATTCATTTAAAAACAATTCATCAGTTTCATTACTAGAATGTTGTAGTAACTTCAAGTACTTTTTGGTTTGACTAAATAAAATTTCCAAGTCCAGTTTGACCAATCTAAAAATCCTTATTTGATTTCTCAATATGAAAGAATATGAATCTATAAGAATAAAATTGAACAATTCTGAACAGTTTATCCTTCAGTAAAAAAATCCAATATGATAATCTAGATCAATATGATAACTAGAAGAATTCAATTAAAATAAGTGTATGGTAATCAACCAAATATGAAAATCCACTAATTACAGTGATTAGATGAAGATGTTGCAATCTTTTCTATCTTTCATTTTGGTTTGGTGAAACTTCTTAAATAGATATAAATATAGAAAGTTATTCTACCAAAAAATGTAATGATTCTCTCTCTTCATCTTTCAATAGTACATTGATCAGTAAAAAGTACAGTGTACTTACATCATTTTATAGGTGACCCAAATTTGGTTTTGGAGGGAATCTTAAATTGTTCCCTACATAACCAATTTTCTCAAATTATAATGATATATTGAATTTTGGGTGCATTTATGACTTTATCATCGCTTCTCAACCCTTCTTGAATCTTCTTCACAACTTCATATCTCTTAGGTCATTATTTCAAACACCATTCCATTTCTTGTTATGATTTTATCAATATTATTTCTTTATTTTGATGATCTGTACCTGTTTAATATGTATGAATATGTAGGCATCTTTTATCTTATTCACAAACTATATTGTGAATATTTATTCTAATTCCCCGATATGATTGAGTCATTACATTTCAAAGCACCCGATGAAGAAAGAATTAGGATTCTACTAATATTTCACATAAATTTTTTGAATTAGTATCAACTCCAATATAATGGATCTTGAACCATTTATTATCATAATAATTATACCTAATGAATGGTTGACTAAATTTTTGACGAACTCTTTTTTTCGTATTAGTCCTATTAACTTCAAATCTCTTATATACGATATGCATCAACTTTATTTTCTAAATATTTATGTATTTCTGATTTTGAACTAGCTAAAAATTGATACCATTGGTTTCTCACATTTTCCACAAGCTATTTCGTCCATCAATCAAAATATGAATATGAGGGACTTATTATGATGATATGATATCTTTACCTTCACCAACTTTATTCATTCACAAAAATATTCTTGTATCATGACTTCATCCATGAATTGAATACATTGAGTATCAATGACATCATTGTCTGAATTAAAATGTAATTTATTTTGACTTATCATTTATATAGAAATCAACATTGTTTCTAACTCAACCTGAATATGATTGGCATGATTTCGATCCGACTAAATAAGATAGGCCACCCCTTATATCTTTTTCCACCTAGATATGAATAATCTGATTATGATTGGATAAAAATCTCCCACCACTTTAATTCATAAATAATGAATCATAATTTTACCTAAACCTTATTATTTTTTAGAACTCTAATATTTGTAAATAATCATCCGATTTTAATTATATTCATGCATAATCTGATTCTACACCATTATGATCACACCTTCTATGCCGAAATCAGGGTGATTATAATAACACTTTACATCAAGAAAGATTCTTCCACATACACTTCATCAACACCATCGACCTTTTTAGATATTCCATGTTTGATTCCTTTAATACGATGGTCAGTTCGGGTTTCCTCAAATAAAAAGTGTGGTTATTTTTATTTCTTATTAAACATCCTTAACAATAAAGGAAAACACTTGAAATCAATCATCATCCCTCTCATCTTTGTCCTAAAATTATCCCCTTTAAATTTTGTTTTCAACCAAGTTTCATAAATTACTATACCTTTTAACCTCAAGAAAATTATTACTTATCAGAAATTCTAATCGTACATGAGAAAAATCATTGTGGGAAAAAAGAATTATTGAATCAAAATCCAGGCTATCCAAAAGTAGTGATCAAGAAATCATTATTCATATTTCATCCTTAGCTTTTATTCCTCATCTCATTAAATGTAATAGAAAAAAATCAAGCTCCCTTGAACCACTCAAACAAATAGTGATAATAGATCACACACTTACACTGATGAATTCATAGATTAACAGCATCTCCTCCTTTTTACATGATTTTAAAAGGACATATTTGTAAAATAATTCTCTCCCTTAATAAAAATATCAAAGGAAATATGAGAGAGGGGAAAACATACCTCAACCTTGAAAAGAAAAAGGTTAGACACCCATGTTCATCCTCAATTTTGAAAAGCATTCCTTTTGTAAAGGTTGTGTGAAAATGTTAACAACTTGTTCCAATGTTGGAACATAATCCCGCTTCAATTAATTATTCTCCACATGCTTTTTGATGATGTGTTATTTTATATCAATATGTTTTTAATTAGATTGTTGTATCAGATTTCTGGTCATATTAATTGTACTTTGATCATTAAAACCCAAGAGAAAGGGTAACTTCAGTTCAATAAGTAAGTGTTCTACATGAGTTTTCATCCATAAAAGTTTTTTAGAGGCTACTATAGCAGTAATACATTCGGCATCAACTATACAATGTGTTACTGAATTCTATTTCATAGAATGATAAATAAAAAAATTCTTTCCCAAGAGTATACTCTACCAAATTTGGATATTCAATCATCAAAATTTCAGGTTTATATAGTGCACTCTGAAATTTTTCACATAAGGTAACAACATAAACAATGCTGATTCTTGAGCCAGTAAAACAGGACAACCATATAATAATATTTTGAAATTCATTATGATCAACTTATTTTCCATCACATTCATTATAAAACTTTTTTCCCACTAAAACCATTTTGAAAACATGTTTCGAGTTTTCTATGTCGAAATTCATAAGAAGTTCCCTAGAATACCATTCTTGAGAAAGAAAAATATTTTTATTATTTCATTAAACATAAAACCAAGGAAATTATTTCATTTCCCCTAGCATTTACATGCCAAACAACCTTTTAAATTCTATAAAAAATTATTCTCAAAATCATTCTTATCTACCAGAAAAGTTAAATTGATCAAAATAAAAAATTATGATGTGGAAATAATCATAAATTACTTTGATTCAAATATTACAATAAAATCATACATTTGTGAAAATAATTTTCCTTGATCAAGTTTCCAATTTGGAATACCATTCTATTAGAGCTTATTTTAGCCCATACAAGGCCTTCTTGAATATGCATAGACAAAATTAATCTTTACTGACAACAAATAAACATTGTTGTCCAATTTAAACTTCATCATCAAAATATCCTTCCATGAATGTTGATTTAACATAATTTTGGAATATTTGGTAGAATAATTATTCAAATATAGCATTATAAAATTTGATTGTTTCTAATATTTCTTCCTTAAAAATGGTTTTATCAAAATCAATACCTTCAATTTGTGAATAACATTTCTAAAAAAGTGCTTCATTGTTCCTTATTACTTCACCTTCTTCACGTAACATGTTTCTTGAAAACAGACTTTGAAACAATAATATTATTATTATCTGACCTTGGTATTATTTTTCATGTGTCATTCTTTTCAATAAAATCCAACTCATCATTCATTGCATGAACCGATTCTGGAAACTCAAAAGTTTTTTTCGCATCCTTCAGATTAAATTTTGAATACCAAGAAGTATGTGTTATAGTATTTGTTATTCTCCTTGTTTGAACCTTCTAATTTTGATCCCCAATAATATTCCAGGCTTACACAATTTTCCTTAGACTAGGATAATATTTTTGAGTATCTTCCTCATCACTATAATTAACTGATTTTGATTCCTCTTGTTCAATAAGATTATAATCATCTGAATCCTTATCATAATTATTATTAAAACATTTTTATCCTTCTCAACATCCTTATCATACCATGTATGTTTTCTCAAAAGATATTTCAATAAATTTCACATCAAAAAAATAAAAAATCCTTCATGTTTCTTTGCTGAAGAATTTGTATCCTCTTATATCTGAATTATAGCCAATAAAGATTCTATCTTCACCTTTCATCCCAAACATTCTATAGTTTCTACATTTCACCATTATGAGACATGGAATCCTAAACTTACTTATGTGTTTCATACTACGGTTTTTCTATAAAACCACTCCTATTTATTCATATTTGAATTTGGAATTAAGAAATAATGTTTTTGAATATAAAAAAAATACCCATTTCATTCCTCCAATAGTAATGAGAAAGACATTGTTCGAGTAATATATTTCTCCCCATCTAGAACAAACTTATATTTTTTCTTTTAGAAACCCCATTTTGTCGAGGAGTGTATGTGAAACTATACTCAGGCCAAATTCTATTATTTTTTATATAAATTTTGAATTATTAACTTTTGTATTCACCACCATTTTCGCCTCTCAACTTCATTACTAAATAATCAAATTCTATATAAAGTTTCATTTTTAGACTTTTGAGATTTTTCAAAGCATTGGACTTATGATTCATATAACTAGCAAAATTAATTGGAGTAAATTAATCAATGAAATTAATGAAATACTCATTTCTATTTATTTATTGTTTTATCATTGGCCCAGAGATATCTAAATGAATAAGCTTTAGGGATGGTTTTTCACAAATTTAAACATTCTTATGAATTAAATTTTAATGATTTATTTCTATAAAATAGTGAAATTCCAATCTCTTTTTATTGTAACATAAATAATATCAGAGACACTATATAAATTTATACCATTCTCATGTTTATTTAAAACATTTGTACTATACTTTTATTCCATAATTATTCTTTTACACCAGACTCATGTAACATGAGTTCTGTATTTCACTAACTTGAAAAGAGTTTGATTTTGTATATTAGACTCCTATAACTATCTTTCCATCATTCTCACTTTTTAGAAAAAACCATCATTATGAAAGTAACTTTTTTACCTTCACCACACAATTGTGAAATAGTTATCATGTTATGCTTCATCCCATAAACATAGAAAGTATTTTTGGATTTCAAGTTTTCTTTACCAATGGTGGATGATCCAACACCTTTTATTTTCAAGGATTCATCATTACCAAATGTCAATTTTCCTTCTTTAATGTATTTCAAATTCATAAAACATTTCAAATTTCATGTCATTAGAATAGAACACCAGTAATCAAGAATCCATGGTTGTTCTCTTATGTAGCTTTCAAAGTAGTTTCAGTAATAATTTTTTTTTCTTATTCCTTTTCTTTATTCACTTTTGGCATATGAAAATCGTCAAGAACCATTTTTTATGATAATAAAAACAATACTTCAATTTGAAAGGATTCTAGGTTGTTCATATGTTTCAAAAATAGTTTCTATATGTTGGAATGTATTTTCAACTTTCACACCATCCCTGCTAGGTTTATTTCGATCATCCTTTTTAGATTGATTCTTTTGATATAATTGAATCCCCCCGATACTATTACATTCAAAAGCTCTAAAAAAATTGTAGTATTGTTGGCTGAATCGGAACAAATTATTACTATTTCCAAATACACCAAAATTCCAGCAGTATAAATAAAAATATTATTTACCTCTAAAACATCCATAATGATCGGAATTTTAATATATTTATTAACAACCATATTATCATTATTATATTAATATAAAACCATAATGTTATCAATAATAATTTTCTTTTTATTTTCAGAATTATTACAATCATATGTAATAGAATCATTTTCATATTCGGAATGTTTATATGCATTTTCAAACTCTAGGTATTTTGAAAATTCTAAATTCATAACTTTTTAAACCATGGCCACAAACATAAATTTCCCATATTTCATATTTTTAGTTACAATTACATATTTTTTCACATACTTTTAATGTATATTTTGTTGATCATTCTCTAGTTTCTCTTTGAGATAACTTTCACCAATATCAAAGATAAATAATTTTTGAAAATTCTATCATTCTCTTAAACTTTACAATGTTTTTGATGGACAAGCCCCAACTATTATTCGTTTTTTCTTCAGTTATACAACCAAATTCTTATTAAAAGTATTTTAATACTCAATATATTTCTTCAAATAATCCATTTCGTATTCAATGGTAAACTTATCATCAGGGAATAATTATTCTTTTTTTCATTTCATGCCTTCTAGTCATAATCATGCATTCTTTCAACTCATATTTCAAATGGAATTCAAGTTGATTTTATTATTCTTCTTCAGAACTACTACTTTCAAACTATTAATCATTCCCTATTTCAATAAATGTTTTTTCAACACCGTAATCAATGGAATTTTTAGATTCAAAAACACTTACTTCTTCTTTTTATTCTTCTTTAGATAGAAAAATTTTTCTTTTGATTTTGAATAATTTTTCATCTTTTCTAATGGTAAACAATTCTCCTCTATCTCCCTATTTCTTCCATGACTAGTTTGGCATAATTTCTTCATTATCAACATCTTCTTATTACATTTTTTATGATAGTTTTCTACAATGTGCTCAACTGCTCCACATTTCAAACATTTCAAGGGAATATTACCTTTTCATTACCTTGTACCACTTTCCAAATTTTTAGAAAAATAGGATACAATTTCATCAAAATTTTTGCGTAACTCATTTTTGGAATCAAATTCACTAGCTTTGTCTTTAATAAAAATATTCTTCATATTTTCTTTATTAGCATCCTTGAAAGACATATATCTTTCAACATATTATATTCATTGATCATATTTATCCCTTCTCATTTCATAAGTGATGATAATTCTATGAAAATAATCTAGTGGTAAGGTTTTAGCATCTCTCTCTTCAAATGAAGATAATTTTTTATCAAATTTGTTTAGAAGGATTCTAAAGATCTTTTACAACATACTTCATACATCAATCTCTGGATTTTTTATTTTACTCTTCACTTTTTTATTTATTTTATATATGTTCTTCAATTTATCCCATATACCTTTAGCTATGGCTACAACTTGAACCCTTCTGAATTTACTTTTAGAAAATGATGATAGTAATGAATTCATGGCCTTTTCATCATTCTCAAGATTCTTCTTAGCAACAAATTTTGGAGTATTTTTATCATCAATATGAGGAAAGCCATATAATGTAGCATCCACAACATTATATTCAATATAAATATGATATGGAAACATTCAATATTTCTATAAATGATAATTCTTACCATTGAAACGGAAATACCCTTACTATTCAACCAATTCAAATTCTCCATCAGTAAAGATTAATTGAAGGGAAACTTCAGCTCTAATACCAGTTGAAAGTTCCCAGTTAGGATAATTGAATCACTGGGAGGGGGATAGGGTGAATTAGTGATACATTTTATTTTATGTTTCTTTGAAAATGAAGTAACCTTCACCTATTTTTAAATATTTCATTCCCAACTAAAAAAATTTCAAATTCACATCCAAGGGAACATATGAATTTATAAGGTTCACTATTTAATAATAATTTCTACATCATTGGTATGGTTTAAAAATAATCCAATATCACACTATCCACTAGAAAACAATCCTTTTTCTTGTGGAATACAATTAGTAGGATATTCTCTTTCACTCATGTAGGGATATTATGTAATCTAATAGTGGGTTTTCTCACCATAGAAAAAATGACGAAATACAATGTTTTTGTAATAAAGAATGTTACATGTTCTTCTTCATCATCTTCAAAAAATATATTCTTTAAAAAATAACTTAATTATTAAAAATTTGGAAATAAAATTGAATACATTGATATAGAACTCAGTCTGATTTCACAGTATGATTCACCAAATCTGATCTTTCAAGTCAGATTGCTCAATATGAAAAAATATGACTCTATCATAATACAATTGAAACAATTCTAATTTTTTTTAATTTCATTAGAAAATCCTAATACAATAATGATTCTCAATAAAATAACAATAAAAATATGATGACACATAGAGTAATGTAATCATTGTTATAAAATTATCCACTAAATATGACGATCAGTTGATACATTACAATCCTTTCACATCTCTTTTCACTAATTTTTTAATAAACATAATTAATAGAAATCAATACAGAAACTTATTCTCCCTAAAAATGCAGATCTTCTATATCGTCTTATATGAATAGTAATGTGTTGAGTAAAAAGTATGGTGTACTTACCACATTTTATAAGTGACCCAAACATCATTTCTATAGGAATTATGAATGGTTTATTGCTCAATTAAAT
The DNA here is from genome assembly GCA_963277665.1 of Viscum album. NCBI lineage: Eukaryota > Viridiplantae > Streptophyta > Magnoliopsida > Santalales > Viscaceae > Viscum > Viscum album. The sequence continues at coordinate 1,025,351,325 of OY728157.1, forward strand.
TACACAAATTTGAATGATTCCCTAAATTTCGTCTGAATTTATGACTTATTCAAGGATTCTTTATCATTATTGAATCTCCTTTATGAGATCATATCTATTCATACTTTCTTTTAAGACAATAGTCTTATTCCCATTCTGATTTTATCAATATGATTTCTCCATTACTATGTTCCATAAGATTTAACAATATATGAAGAAATAGATAGCGCACATCTTCTACACAAGGTATATTTTGACTCTTCATTTTAATATCTCGATATGATTTCATCATTACATTTCTCTAAACAAGATGAAGGTAAAAAATATGCTTTTACTTATTCTTCACATCAAAATGTTGAATCAATATCTAAAGATATACAATGTCTTTTACCCATTTGAAATCTAAAAAAATAATCCTAATGAATGGTTGAGTAAATTATTTGTGAACTCTATTTTCTATATTTTATTTGTGCCAACAACATCAACCCTATTGAATAAGATATCTATAAGATTCATTTTCTGAATTTATTATCCTTCTTTATTGGATATTACTAAAAACTAACCACTTGGGTTTCTAAAATTTTCCACAAAACTTCTCAACCTTCAAACAAATATGAATATGATGAAATCATAATGATGGTATGTATTTTTAGACATCACAAACATCCTTAATTCAAAACATTATTTTTGTATCTTAACTTTAGCCATGACTTTAATATGTGGAGGATCATGTCCAACATCATCAGAAATAAAATGGAAAGTATTGAAAATTCAAATTTTTTCCGAAATCATTATTCTTTAGAACTCTCCATAAATATTATTGATATTGTTAAGATCTGATTGAAAATGATTGTAATCCCCTTATCTATATTTCCACCCAGATATGATTAATCTAACTACAATTGAAAAAAACTCTTCCCAATTTTCTTTAATCAATATTGCATCACAAATATGTCGAAAACATATGATTTGTGAGAACTGAATGATTAGAAATGCATCATCATATTTTAATCATTGTCAATAATACTTCCATTCTCTACCATTACGATCACACCTTCCATCCTGAACTCAGTGAATGTTGGATGACCCTTTACTTCTAGCAACATTCTTCCTCATATGCTTCCTCAATACAATCAACCTTTTGAAATATTGTGAGTATGATTCCATGAATATGAAGGTTAGTTCTATTCTCATATAATACTAGGTGAGGTGATTTTTCTTTCCTATTAATCTACCTTGAAAAAAACACACCTAAATACTATCATCATTCTTCTCAACTTTATGCTATGAAAAATAAAAAAAAATTAACCTAGATAAATCTACTCCCATGAAGTACTGAATAATCTAAAATGACCACTTGTTATTGAATACCTACATATTTATCCTTAGGCAAAAATATATTTTCTAAAACACAAGCATTACACCATATAACCAAACAAAGAAGAAAACTTTTGATGTTCCTACTTCCATGGGACAAATCCTTCGTCCAATGTTTCCACCTCATGTTAAACCCATCACCCATTTCATGTAATTATGATGGATTTAATTTTTATGGTTGATCTACTAGTGAATTAAAATTTAATTCTACTCCTAATAAAAACTATCACCATACCCCAAAAATTTCCGAGTAGTGGTTATTCTCAAATAATTTCACATGGGGAAACTATTCCACTAATATCATTTTACCTAATAAAATATGCATAATTTAGAAGTTCACAAATCATTTACATATTAGAATAAAATGCATAATTTTAAATCGATGAAAACCATGATAAATAAATAACTCCATTAGATAACAAAATGAAACCTGTGTTGATAATATAATCATACATTAATGCCAGATCCCCCAATGGGTTGATCAATTATAATACTATAAAAAAAATCTAAACCAAAAAAATAGTCCTTAATATCACCTGACACTAATATTTATATACATGAGAATCTATCATATCTTATTATCATGTACTCGTGTCCATTCTTTAACCATTATATGAACTATAAATTCAATACATCTATAAGGGTGAATTAGTAAGGTTTTTGCATTAAACACTGTAGGTACCCATTAAAGTATTATATAATAATAATGATGATATATTTTTATTCATTTGTAAAATGAGTTAAATATTCAAGATTACTTGAAATCCAACAGTCATTCAACTAGTTTTAAAACAATCATCGTGGACGATTGACACATTCATACATTGGATAATCATTAGAAATGATGAGTACTCTCATGATTTGATAACAACATGATATTGAATGATTTATCACGTTTAATAATATTAAATTAATACAAATGAGTTATAAGTATATTAAAAATCCCATTGTGAATATAACATCACAAACCCATTAAGAATAGGTGGACAATAAATCACTATATGAATATTAATTGGAAAATGAGACATCGCTTTAATTAAAGATAATGAATAATATATCACCATTATAATAAAAAAGTTAAATAATTCATCACCAAACTATAAAAAAGCATTATTTATTTATCTATATTACCCTGAAAATTTTAGACCCCTATTTATTAGTTTTTTTCTAATTGTGAAATTTGAATTTTAAAAAATATAATTAGTTAATGGTAAATTGAGCTTTTTGGAATTATTTATTTGATATGATTGGTTGTTTTTTGTTATAGGTTATGTTTGTAAACAATATTGTTTGAGGATGAAATTAGAGGATTTATGTTGTGTGGTTTTATTATTTAAGGGACGTTTATAGGTCCTATATAATTTTATTAAAGGTAACACTTATTATTTAAAAAAATTTGTGGAAGGAGGTATCTAATGGGGATATTGGATACCCAGTTTGGCATGGATGTACCAAGGTTTTTTAAAGGTACACTAGCTATTTTGTGTCCGTATAACATGTACCCAGTAGATAATATCTTATATATTTTTAAAATGATGAGAATTTCGGTCATTAGACATCATTTTGTAAGCCCAAAAGTGGTTTCATTGAGCCTCACTTCCCCCAATAACTGTGAGCTCCACCAATGGTTCCTATTTGGTTCCTTAATTAATAATCAATGTTCTCTTCAATCAAATAATAATTTTACTTTTATTATTTCAAATAAAAAATTTAACACACCTCCAACGTCATCTTCATAAATCTAATACATATCTCATTATTTCCCCCTCTTCATGGATATGGACATTTCAATTCACCAAGGAATAGTAAGATCAACTATGTTTTCTGGGATTTACCTTTCCTTATCCAATTAATTCCCCAATGAGTTATTTTAAATATTATTGTCATATTATTTAAATAAAGTTACTAAGATAAGATTTACTATTTATTTCTAAATATTGCGATGGATTTTTGAGAATAATATTTTCTTAAAATAGGGGAATCTAGTAATCATGGTAACTTATGTATTTTAGAAGTTATCATGCATGTTTTTAGTGATTTTACATTATATTAAATAATGGTGATCATTTAATTTGGATTATTTTTTTGATATTCTTATCTAATTGTCAATTAGAGATTATTTTTAAGCACTTGTATAGTCCTTGTATTTTATTGATAAATCTTATTCATAGTAATGGTCGGTTGTCACAAACCTTTGATTACAATTCTGCCCAATGCTAGTCACATATTTTCTGCATGTATTTATAAAGTGGTAATAATTCTTGAACATTAAATTTATAATTATTATGAAATGTAATTAAAGTGGTATTTTCATATAAAATATTGATCATTCATAATGATTTATCAAATTATATATTTCAAATCATCGATTAATTATTTTCATTAATATTAAATCTCACTGTTATTTTATGTAAAGTATTTTATTTTCATTCCCTTTGTAATATATTTTAATTGTCAACATGAATGATTATGGTCAAATAATGTAGTCTATTATTTTTTTGTAGCCTTATATATTCTTTCCGAATATGTTAAAATATATTATCATATGTTTATGGTTATTTATATTGAATGTAAATAATAACTCATTATCCTCACAATAATTTTATATGAATTCATGTCTTGATCATGAATTCCAAAACAATTGATGTATCCTAATAATTATAATACATGGGAGATTCTAAAATTAATGGAATATCAAATATTACTAATTATATATACCTTGAAAACAAAATTCTATGATCTTTTATCATATTTCATAATTAGAGATCATTAAATCCAATTATATCCAAAATGATTTATAATTTATAATCTATATATAACCTTTGGTGAGTTTATTTGCATCAATATATAGATAATGGATGGGTTATCCAAGTGAAGATGAATAGTTAGACGTAATCCTCCAATGATTATTAAATTAATATACATAGTTATGTATACTATGAATATTTTATTTATCAAAAATTTAATTAATAATTAATTTTTCATAAATAACCATATTATATAAAATTAATCCTTTTTAAATATAATCCTTATAATGTCACTTCCTTTAATTTTTTTCAGATATAATCTTTGTTATAATATACTTATAAACCAGTTTTCAATGTAAGCCTATGGTATTTCATAAATTTAAAATAATAATAAAATGTAATGAAATATGTTTCTCACAACAGAATCCTAATTATTTGAACAATATTACACATTAATTTGTATACATAAAAAATTATTTTGGAATAATCTTATACATCATTGGGAATAATAAGTAATACTCAATTATACTAAATAACCTAGAAATATTTCTATTAGTGAACACTTATTTTTTTTCGATACCATGTATAATACCTTGTCATATAGAAATTAATAGAATAAATGGTGTACACCCAACTAAAATTTTACTCAGGATGCCTTTATGACCATATAACCATGAGGGGTATGTTATTATATAACATGTTCCAAATTTCTTATAACTCTTATACAATTTATTGGAGACCAAATCATAAATTTTATGGATTTATTGGGTTTAGATGATGATCATGTAAAATATATCATTATCATGTGTAAGTTATAAATATTATATATTGTATGACAATTAATGTAATTTACAGAAGTATCTATATTTTATTTGTATTACGTATGATGGTTTCATTGACCAATATAAAACATAACCATGTTACTTTATAAATACTATGCCTCGGTATATCATTAATGTAAAGAATGTCTACTGGTATTGTATGGAATATTACTACTACAAATAGATGGGGAAACACAAATAGGAATTTCTGTATAAGGTTTAATGGTATGTGTAACACACCTTGATTACTAGACACTCCTTCATTTATTCTTGATGGTATAAGATATAATATTTCCTTTATTATGATTAAATTATTACCTTTCACTCAATGGGATGGTCCACTTGGGACTTGAATCAGTGTACACACATATATGTATATGTATGGTTGAAAATATGAAAATGAGTGCGGTATTTATATGTGTGAAAGATCCACCTTTTGCGGATGGACCTACAACCAAATCTCAAATTTTTAATGTTTTCCTGAGTTAGGTATGTCGAGTATAAAACCTTTAGGTATATGGAGTAAATAATTATTTTAATATGAATATGGAAATTTAATTTCTATTTATCATTGTCATGCTGCATCTTATGATTTCATATAAATCCATTTTATAATATTTAAAAAAATAAAATGATATGTTAAAGCATATAAGTTTTATTAGTTATTGAATTGATACATTATTGGTGGTTCCTTAATTAGAATATTGATATATTCAGACATATCAACAACACTTCAATATAAAAGTAATTATTATTTTTGAAATTTAGGTGTGACTGGTATGTAATTAGATATTGGATGAATTCCTGACAATATAGTGTCTTGAATAAATTAATCTGTTAAGTCTATATAAGCTAATATATAAAGAGGCCATATATATAAAGAATTATGTTGGATCGTATCTAACAAACATAGTAATTTCAAGTCAGTGTAGTGCTTCTTGACATTTAATTTTATAGTGCATTTAGTATTGTTGGTGATTTTTATTATATTCAATTGTACAATATAATATTTCTTTTAAATTTTAAATCAATTATAACAAATTCAATGCTCTTTTGGTCTTTTTAACATCCAAAAAATGGATGATCCATTACAAATCATTGGGAGAGTATTTTTAAGACATATTAAATTATAAAATTGGGATGATTGTTTCTTCATGGTAGCTTATGAGCCATGAAACTAGTTAGAAGTACCTATATATCTAGGATTTTCTTCAAGGTAAATGAAGAACTAATTTTGTAAATACTCAGGTACATAGGTTAGGAATGTTATAAATATGTTCAACAACTCATCACTATTCTACAAGATAAGTATGAATAAATTACCACCATATAAAGTCTACAAGGGTGAATCTTTATTCGCCAATACTAGCCTAAGAATGAATGTAGTATCTCTTAGTGAATGAAGTATCATAAAAAATCAACTATATGAATTTTGTAATACCCTGAACCTATTTACCCCTATTCGGTGCATTATTACATAACATTGGAATGATAAAAAAAGATCAAGTATCGAAAGACCGATTAGTTTAGTAGCCTTGGAAACACTAGATACATTCATAAGTATTATATTACATGATAAATTGAAAAACTACAACAAAATAGTCACCATTGTCCACAATGATATCCCCTAATACTATACCTGTAGGTTAGTCATAAAATACTTCTTCACATCCTGGGAAAATAAAACATAGAAAGGGGTGATCTTAGATGCTCAACAAGGATAAATATATAGCGGAAACATTAATAAATAACCATAAACATTTAAGGAAATGTATAACTAAAACAAAAGTTTTTAAAAATTAACTTCAATATAATATGGAAAAAAGAAAATGAAATAATGTCATTTACTTATTCAGATGGATATCTACTAGTTGAATAATAAAATGCAATATTAATAACCACATTCATAATGATGGAATGCATAATTCCACACTATCACAACCACATAGTCAAGGACATGTGCCAACACTATGAATAAGATTTCTTCAAGGCATTGTGCAAAGACACTAGTTTGTCTCATGAGACATACCAATGCATCGAGGAGCTATAGCGGGCTCCACCTATAACTTACTAAGTCCAATGCATTCTTCATATGAACATGTTTAAACATAACAAAAACATTCATTTTAGAACTAGCATACGAAATGTCAATAATTTCTCCATAAACCATGAATGGTATAAAAACGACACATCCACAGTCGAACATATCACAAAACCTTCAATAAATTATGGACGTTTTGTATTATAATAAATCAACTTCAAATAAGCTTAAAACCCATCAAAGGATGTTGACATAGATGAAACCAAAACTATTTGAGGGAAATATATCTTTTTTGAAATCATTTAAATGTCAAATAATTATAAATGAAAAAATTTACATTGAAAATATTTTTATAAGCTTGTAAGGGAAGATTAGACGATTTTATAAGGGCGAAAAATAGCCGCACCCGCTGTATAAATTAAAAAACATTCTTACCTTAATTTTGTAAAAAATTATAAAAAGGACATTGTAAGAAAATGATGGAAAGATTCCTTTATAAACAACTTATAAAAAGACAAAAAGGGTATAAATTACTTTATCCCATGTTTTATAAAATAATAAAAATGTTTTGAAATACATTTTTATGAAACATGGTTGTGGATGATAAAGATGTCCCAGTAGATAATTACGTTTAAACAACCTCAGATAATGAAGATATTGTTAAATAAACCCTTACCTAGTACTTTTCCTTGGTCAAGGGAAGGTTAACCTCCTGTATAATAGTGAAATAATTGTTATTAAATTATTCAAGAATCATATACATTAATATGATATCATATATGATCTTTTAACATTGTTTTGTTAATAATATCTTAGTATTATCATCGTTTCAGGTGTTAACAGATTTGTTTTCCATTATATTTATTTTTATGTGAGTCTTATTTGTTATGGATGGGATGTATCATATTCATATCCAGAATTATATAAAGTCTTTAAAAAATAATTTTTAATCATCTAAATAAAATTATTCTTGAATGGATACGATGGGGAATGAATCTCATCGAGTTCGTGGAGACGGTAATCCATACGTACGCACGAGCGACAATATCTTTATTTTGATATTAAAATAATATATAATTGGATGGTATATCATATATAAATAATCATTATCATGTTATATTTATTATTTACATGAATTAAACATCATTATTATACCCATACAAATAATAATGTATTACATAAAAATTATAAAACAACATGGAGACGGTAATCCGAACATATGCACGTATGGTGACATGTCATTCCAAGGATGGATTGAATAATGAATATAGATGTACCATATTTATAATAACATCACAATATATAGAAGATACTGGATTTATTATTTTAGAATGGAAATAAAAATAAACAAGAAGTGGAGGAATAAAAGAACTTGAAATAGGGTGGTGAAATTATTACCCCATCTTCGGGTTCTTCCTTTTGATTTGATTGAAAGGGCTCCTTATGTGGGATTTCTGACTAATGGAAGGCCTCTAGGATGAAGTTAGGGAAGTGTTTATGGTATTTGGTCAGAGGTTCTCCGAGCCAAATGGCTTTGAAGGTTTGAATTAGAGAGAAGGGGGAGTTTCCTTTTATAAGAGGGGTGAGGGGCACCTTAGGAAAAGCTAGAAATATTATTTTATATTAAAATAATTTTCAGATTATAAGGCCTAAAAAATGGATTACTTAAAGGATAAGGTGGGGATGGTACGAAAACCACTCATCCAATAGGTTTTTGATCGGTTTGGTTTACAATATTATCCTTAACTTTTAGATTTAACTCTTTGTTAAATAGTTTGACATTTACCATGTCTCTTTGTATTTTTAAATTATATGGTTAATAAACGTACTATATACTTCCAATCAAACCCCAAGTGGTTAATTAATGATAAATATATAATTATTTAATTCAATTTCCATAACCATATATTTTTATGATTAGGATATCAATTAATAATATAACATTTGTTTTAAAATCTCTTTTATGTCAATTTTGACATTATTTCGTATTTTGTTTTTTCTAAATTCATAACAGAATTATTACATAAAAAAATCATCTATCCAACCCAAATATGTCATATTAACCTAGAAATTTAGTGTAATTCATAGAAAGACTAAAATTACATTTATTTGGATATTTATAATATCAATTATTTTAATATTTCATTAATTAGGTAATTACTGTGTCACCATTGTGTCATAAATAAATTAAATTATTTAACATCTAAAAATGATAAATGTAATTACATTACGTTGGGAATCATTTTATCTTTCTAATTAATATTTAAAATATAATTTATCTTATTCATAACCCTATATTAAAAATATTTTAATTATTAAACATGTATTTTAACTCGTTTAAATATTCTTTGAATTGAATAATAATAAATGTCCTAATCTAATACATGTAGACCAAAGTGGTTCATATTTTATTCCTAAGGTTGTTTTTGGTCGAATTATACTTATTCAATAGAATTAGGACATGTGTTAGGGTAATAATAATATCATTTTTACCCTTAATTATCCTATTTACTATTAATCGTGGTAAATAAAAGTAAAAAGTTACTATTCACCAAAAATTATTTTTATCCTATTGAACCACATTTTACTCCTTGATATTATCTGTGTCTCTCGGATTTTCTAAATTCCTCTCACAGAATGGGAAAATTTTAGTTTTATGTGAATTTGAAAATTCTTTATCATAAGTTCCTCGGGTTCCCACGTTGCATCTTCCATCTTATAGTTTCTATATAGAACATTTACCAGACGAGTCGTCTGGTTTCTCAACACTTGTTCTATGGTATCAAGAATCTGAATGGGCTCTTCACAATAAGATAGATCGGGTTCCAGTTCTACTTCCTCATAGGTGAGTGCATGCATTGGGTTAGACATGTATTTTCTCAACAGTGATAAGCGGAACACATTGTGAACTTGGGAGAGATTTGGAAACATTACCAAACAATAAGCTATAGCCCCAATTCATTCTAGAATTTCAAAAGTTACTATGTACATGGGACTAAATTTACCTTTCATACCGAAATGTATAACCCCTTCTATGGAGATACCTTCATGAAAACGAGATCTCCTACTTGAAATTCCAAATCCTTCCTTCAGTTGTCAGCATAGCTCTTCTTCCTACTTTGAGATTCTTTGATGGGGGTTTGAATTACCTTCACCTTTTCAATCACTTCCTCCAAAAGTTCTGGGCCTATTAGTTTTCTTTCACCAATATCATCCCAACAAGTTGGTGTGAGACATCTCTTTCCATATAACGCTTCTTATGGTTTCATCTGAATACTTGAATAGAATCTATTGTTATAAAAACATTCTACAAAAGGAAAATATTGATATGATATACCTTGAGTGTCAACTGAGTATGATATAAACATGTCTTCTATGGTTTGAATAATCTGTTCTAATTGTCCATCAGTTTGGGGGTGGTATGCAGTGCTCAAATGAAGCTCAGTATCCAGGGCTTTCTGAAGACTTTTCAAAATCGTGATGTAAAACATGGATCACAATAAAAAACAATCGATAGGGGTACTCCATGAAGTCTCACAACATCATTAATATATAGTCATTATATACATTCAAGTGGTAAATATTCTCTTATATCAAGTAATGTGTTGACTTGGTAAGACCATCAACAATAACCCATATTACATCATTCCTTCTATGAGTCTTTGGATGTCCCATGAAAAAGTCCAACATAATATTATCCCATTTCTACTCTGCTATGGGAAGAGGTTGCATTACTCCTCCAGTGTATTTCCTTCCAACATTCACTTGATGACAATCCATACATCTAGACAAAAATTCAGAAATCTCCCTCTTCATGTTGTCCCACCAGAAATGTTCATTCAAATCTCAATACATTTTGGTGCTCCCTGTGTGTATAATGAAATTGGAACTATGAGCATCATCCTAAAATTCTCTTTTTAGATCTGGTATATTGGAAATACAAAGTGTCTTCAAAAATTTTGAAATTCCATCTTCATACACAAAGTCATTCAATATCCCATCATTGACAGCATTAATCTTCTTTTGAAACTCTTCATTATCAGCCTGCAGAACTTTTTATCCTTTTGAGTAAAGATGGGTTGGAAACCATTTGAAAAATCATTGATGTTTGACCTTCCAGGGTTATTCCCATATCTATCTTTACTAGATTGATGAAAATATGATCCGTTTAAACTCTCATCTTGTTCAAAACTCCATGATCCTTTCTGCTCAAAGAATCTTCCACCTTATTTGCCTTCTCCGGGTGGTAGTGTATCGTGCAATCAAAATCCTTCAGTAGTTCAAGCCATCGCCTTTACTATAGGTTGAGTTCTTTCTGTGAGAAAAATATACTTCAAACTCTTGTGATCAGTATATATATCACATTTCTTACCGTAGTGATAGTTTCTCCAAATATTCACAGAAAATATTACAACTGCTAACTCATGATCATGAGTAGGATAGTTTTACACATGAATTTTCAGTTGTCTTGATGCATTAGAAGTAACCCTATCATTATCCATTAGGACACAACCATGTCCTTTCTTCGATGCATCACTATAAATAACGAACCCATTATTCCCCGATTGTAGAGTCAATATAAGAGAACTGACTAATCTTCTATCTAGTTCTTCAAAACATTTTTATCACTCTTTTGTCCAAACAAATTTAACGCATTTATGTTTAAGCTCCGTTAATGGATTATCCAATCAGGAAAAATTCTAGACCAATCGTCGATAATAACCTTCTAAAATAATAAAACTGTATACCTCGGTTATACTCGTTGGTGCTGAACATTCATGGATTTCTCTTTTCATAGAAGGATCAAAAAAGATTCTGTACTTTGAGAAAATATGGCCATGAAAAGAAATCACCTGAATCCAGAATTCACATTTGCTAAACTTTACCATATAATTCATGTCTTCTCAGAGTTTTCAGGATAATGCACAAGTTATTTTCATGATATTAGTAGCTTTTAGAGTATACCAAGATATCATCAATAAATACCACTACAAAGTCATCAAGATAATCCTTGAAAACTCGGTTCATTAGAACCATGAAAACTGAGGGTGCATTAGTCAGCACAAAAGGCGTTACTATAATCTCGTAATGCCCATACCTGGTTCAAAATGATGTTTTCAAAATGTCTTACTTCTTCACACACAACTAATGATATCCAGATCGAAGGTCAATATTTGAAAAATATTGAGCTCTATGAAGATGGTCAAATAAATCATCAATGCAAGGTATGGGATACTTGTTCTTTATTGTTATAGCATTGATATCCATGTAGTCAATGCACAACCTCATAGATCCATCTTTCTTCTTAACAAAAAGAATAGGGGATCCCCATTGAAAAAACACTAGGGCGAATAAATCACTTATTACTCAATTCCTCCAGTTGTTTCTTTCGTTCTAATAATTCCACATGGGCCATCTATAAGGTGTCTTCGTTATAGGCCTTGATCCAGGAATTAAATAAATGCAAAACACAAATTCTCATTTTGGAGGATGTCCTGGTAAATCTTTGGGAAACACATCAACATATTCTCTCACAATAGTTACATCCTCTATTTTAACATTCCATTCATCACCCTCGGTCATTTTAGTATCTTACTCTATAATAATTTAATTTAGTTGAGCTAATGGGGGTGGATCTAGATAAGAATTAGTTGGTGATGATTCTGCTCTAAAGATAAGGTGTTCTTTATCATCATCATAAAAAATAGTAACCTTCTTATTCTTAAAATAAATCTTCACATCATGGTCCTAAATCCAATCCATACTAAGGATTATATCAAATTCAATCATGGGTATGATGATGAGATCAGTAGAAAAAGAACATTTATATGCTCTAATGAGAAATAATTCATATTAATTTGTAGGAATGATACTTAACTTAGGAGTTTTGAGTGACAACTCCCTTGTTAAATCAAATTGGAAATATATAATTTTCTTAGAAAACTAGGAATATATGAAACAATGAGATGATCGAGAATCAAATAAATCATTTGATAAACTTGAGGAAGCTATTAAATTACTTACCAGTACGTCTTTTGGAGCATCTACCTTAGCAGTAGTTATATCATAAGCTTGGCTTTGATCTCTTGGACTTTTCTGAAGTAATTCCCTTAATTCCTAGGACATTAATTCTCATAATGTCCCATCACCCTGCAATTGTAGCATTGAACATTGATAGCTTATTTCTTCCTCTTGAAATCACGAGTTTGGTGTCATTTTTCACCACAGTTGTAACAGACACTGATTCCCTTCAAGAAAGTACCGGGGTGTTTCTTCCCACATTTACTGTAGAATGGATAGTCATCTTTTCCCTTCTTCCCCTTATTTCCATTTCTAGAGTGATCAATAGATCTCTTATTCTCTTTCTTTGCTTTAAAGTCGTAAGACTTAGAGAATTCCTTTTCTATCTTGATTGCACACAAGACAATATCTTCGTATGACGAGAAGGATTGTGAGACTAATGCACGACAGAGAAATGTTTTAACCCATCAAAGAAACAATCAATCTTACTTCTTCAGTTATGTATATAATCTGCAGGATTCCTTTCAATCCTTCTAAAGTTAGACTCATACTTTGCAACATTCTCATCCTCCTTTTCCTCAGACTCAGAAATTATATTTCCATATCTACTCCATGGTCATGAGGAAAGTATTTTTCTATGAAAATATCTTTATACTCCCTCAATTCCATATTTTATACTTCATCATATTCCTTCATGTTTTAAATCAATGAACACCATTGATAAGCATCTCTAGTGAGGTGGTAAACTGCCATGACAACTTTTTCCCTTTCGATACTCTCCAGTTCATGGAATATTTTTTCTCTAAGGAATTTATCCATTGCTCAGCTACTGGAGGATTTTCACCCCCATTGAATGTTGGTGGTTGTTGCCTCATGCAGTGATCTAACATAGATCATCCATGCTACGGATTATTGTGCTCCATACGGGTAATGTTATTATTCATAACCTGAGTGAGGGGTTCCAGTATGGTGATTAGCTTATCAGCACCAGTTGCATCACCAGCTCCACAACAATTATCATGAGCAGGAGGGAAATCCCTACACGGAGTGTGTTCATTGATACAGTTTCCATTCCTTTAAATAGGTTCCATTTATAAATAATGGAATACTATAGATTAGTTTATGAATTGCAATACATAAATCTAAATTTGTAAAACACTTAACATAAATTGAACAATTTTTGGATATAATCCATAATCATAAAAATGTTTTCTTTTAGGAAGTATATACACATAAACCCTTTATAATGGTTTGTAAAGAAAATGATAATTTTCCAAACTATATCACGCATGAGTGTCGTATCCAAGAGTGCATCAAGACCCATTGTCATGAACCAGTTGTCGTTTGAGTCTTTCTTAAAGTGGTGTTTTTGTGTTTTACCCCTAGGTACATCTGTTCCCGAGCCGCCTCTACCTGCTCGTATCCATATAGGGATGTATTTCTCTGAATAGTCACAAAATATCTACAATAACAAAATTCTAGGATGTTTTTCTATACTAATCCTAAAAGTCCATCATAGGCCTATGTGCTCTAATCAGAGTTTATTTAAATCTAGCTTCTAAGGTTTGTACTAAACTTTCTATGATACCAACTATAATTCCCCGACCCTAGTTACCTAGAGATGGTGAATTATTACATAAAATTGGCATGATCCCAAAATATCAAGTCTCAAAAGACTGATTAGTTTAGTAGCCTTGGGAAGCACTAGATACTTTCATAAGTCATACAGTACATGATAAAGTAAAAAACTAAAACAACTTAGTCTCTATTTATCACACTAATATCCCCTCATACTATCCCTGCAGGTCAGTCATAAAATACTTTTTAACATCCTGGGAAAAATAAAACATAGAAAGGGGTGAGCTCAGATGCTCAGTAAGGATAAAAATATTGGAGAAACTTTCATAAATAAGCATAAAAATTTAAGGAAATGTATAACAAAAACAAAAGAATTTTAAACTTGAACATCATCATAATATTGAAAAAAATAAATTTAAATAATACCATTTACTTATTCACATGTATATTATACTAGTCGAAAAATCACCTGAAATACCAATAACCTCTTTAATAATGATGGAATGCATAATTCCAGACTATCATAACCACATAGTCAAGGCCTTGTGCCAAGACACTAGTTTGTCGCATGATACCTACTGATTCATCGAGGAGTTATAGTGGGCTCCACTCGCCACTTATTAAGTCCAATGCATTTGTAATAAGAACAGGTTTAAACATAACATAAACATTCGTATTAAAACTTGCATACAGAATGTAAATAATTTAAATATAAACCATGAATGGTATAAAAATAACACATCCATAGTCAAACATATCATAAAACCTTCAATACAATATATAAGTTTTTTATCATAACAAATCAACTTCAAATAAGCTTAAAATCCATCAATGTTTGTAGACATAGATGAATCCTAAACTATTTTAGAGAAATATCACTTTTTTGAAATCAATTAAAATTCAAATAATTATAAAATTAAGAATTTACTTTGAAAATAATCTTATAATCTATTAGGGGAAGCTTCGATGATTTTATAATGGCGGATAATAGCTGCACCAACTATATAAGTTAAAAAAACATTCTTACCTTAATTTTGTCAAAAAGGTTAAAAAGGACCTTGTTTGGAAAATGATGGAAAGATTACTTTATAAAAATATTATAAAAAGTCAAACAATGGAATAAATTACTTTAAAACGTGATCTATAAAACAGTAAAAATGATTTCAAATACATATTTAAGAAACATGGATGTTGATGATAAAGAGGTCCCAGTAGATAATTACGTATAAACAACCTCGGATAATGATGAGATTGTGAAATAAACCCTTACCTTGTACTTTTCCTTAGCCTAGGGTAGGTCAAACTCAATTATAATGGTGAAATAATTGTTATTAAATTATACAAGAATCATATACAATAATATAATATCATATATGATCTTTTAACATTGTTTTGTTAATAATACATTAGTGTTATCATCGTTTCAGGTGTTAACAGATTCATTTTCCTTTATATTATTTGTTATGTGAGTTATATTTTTTATGTATGGAATGTATCATATTCATTTTCATAATGATATCAAGTATTTGAACATTATTTTTAATCATCTAATGAAAATTAGTCTTGAATGGATACAATGGGGAATTAATCTCATCGTGTTCATAGAGATTGTTATCCGTACGTACGAACGAGCAACAATATAATTTTTTTAATATTAAAATAATATATAATTGGATGGTATATCATATATACAGAATCATTATCAAATTTCATTTATTATTTAAATGAATTACACATAATTATTATACCCATCTAAATAATAATTTATTGAATAACAAGTACACCACGACGTGGAGATGGTAATCCGTACGTACGCACGTATGGTGACATTTCATTCAAAGGATGGATAGAAAAATGAATATTGAAGTACCATATTTTTAATAACATCAAAGTATATTTAATATACTAGATTTATTATTTTATAATTGAAATAAGAAATACAGAAGAAGTGGAAGAAGAAAAGATCTTGAAAGCGGGTGGTGAAATTATTACCTTTTCTTTGGGTTCTTCCTTTTCATTTGATCAAAAGAGCTCCTTAGTTTGACTTTCTGACTAAAGGAAGGTCTCTAGGATGATTTGAGGGAAGTAGAGAGGGTATTTGGGGAGAGGTTGGCTGGGCTAAATGGCTTCTAAGGTATGAATTAGAGAATAGGGGGAGTGCCCTTTTATAAGTGGGGTGAGGGGCACCATAGGAATAGCTAGAAATATTATTTTATAATAAAATAATTTTCAGTTTCTAATGGCTCAAAAATAGATTATTTATAGGAAAAAGTAGGTATGGGTCAAAACCACACAACCAATAGGTTTTATATAGGTTTTTGTCACTATATTAACTTTAACATTTAGATTTAACTATTAGTTAAATAGTTTGACAGTTACCATGTCTCTTTGTAATTTTATATTATATGGTTAATAAACATACTATATACATATAATAGAACCCCAAGTGGTTCATTAATGATAAAAATAACATTATATAGGTCTTTTTCCTGAACCATATATTTTTAAAAATATAATATCAATTAATAAAATAATATTTATTTTAAAAACTCTTTTCTGTCAATTTTGACACAATTTGGTTTTTTTTTTGCTAAATTTGTAGCATCATTATTACATCAGGAAAAAAATTTCTAACCAACCATAATATATCATAGTAACCTAGAAATATTTTTTAATTCAAAAAAAGTCTCAAATTACATTAATTTGGATATTTATAATATCAATTATTTTAATATTTCATAAATTTTGTAATTACTACATCACCATTGTGTCATAAATAAATTAAATTATTTAATTTCTAAAAATTATAAATACAATACCATTATGTAGGAAATATTTTAATCATTCTAATAAATAGTTAAAATTTAATTTATTTTGAGTATAACCCTATATTAAAAATGTTTTAGTTATTAAACATTTAATTTTAACTCTTTTAACTCTTATTTGAATTATCTAATAACAAATGTCCTAATCTAATCCAAGTGGACCAAAGAGGATAATATTTTATTCCAAAGGTTTTTTTGCTCGAATTATACTTGGCCAATAGTATTAGGACATGTGTTAGGTAATAATAAAATCTTTTTTTACCCTTTATTACCCTATTTACTTTTAACCGTGGAAAATAAATGTAAAAAGTTTCTATTGAAAAAAATTATTTTTTTCTTATTGAATCAAATTTTACTCCTTGTTATTAACTATGTATCTCATATTTTGGAAATTTCACTCACATAAGTGGTAAAATTATGTGTTAAGTGAATTTTCAAATTCTCCTAGGAGATTGGTAAAAGACGGTGAAAAGTTCAATAAAATTTTTATATATATGAAATTATTATAAACTGACTCTAATGAATTAAATTCAACTTATATAGGAATTATGTATCTATTTTTACCTAAAACAAATTTATGTAAAATAAATAATTTTTTAAATAAAAATTTTGTTTTAAACTACTACTCATTGTTTTTCACTATTCATAAAAAATTGAACGTTTTCAAAAAAATACCAAAAAATCACCCTAAAATAATTTTTATATTTTGAATCCAAAAATGAAGTCCATTTTGAATGTTAAAATTTTTAAAATTTAAAAAAGTGGGTATTACTATTCATAACGGCTAGTTTGATTGGTTGTGGTGTGTTTTAGAACTCGAAGTTGTGTACACACAAGCTATTGTATTATTCAAAGTGAAGCATACCATGGAAGCTTGGGGTGTTAAAAATAATGTATCAATATAATATACCATTGGGATACCAATTCAATAGTATACAAAACAAACCCAAAAGAGGATTTATCAACATTTATAAAACAGTGGAAAAAACATATAATGACATCGAAAAACAATAGGTGAATGATGTATGATAAAATGAAACATTGAGGAATTGAATATGACCACAAAATAGTATGTCAATAAGGTATCACCATAATAAACAACCTATAAGAATGATATAAAAATACATCAAATAAGGCTTGGTTAGATAACTAGTCAACTTGCTTCACTATATTTGGTGAAACACAAACTCAACTAAATTTATTTATATGATATAGTAGTTGTGATAATATAACCATAGCCCTTTGAAAATTCCAACTACAAGTGATGGACTTTGTGTCTGAAATCCATTTTCAATCACCCATATTGGAAGTTTATCTTCAATATATAACTCTATTTTATCGACAAGAAACAAAAATTGAAATATCAGGAATATCATAATCACACATGTCACCCCACCAAGATCATAGTCCTTAGCTATAACAAGTTAATACCCATTTTGAACAAATACATATGTACCTAACTCATGGAATAAATAAAAAACTAATTTCATATCATGTGTTATAGAAAAACATAATCCTTTCAGGATTTTTTGTCATAGGCATAACCCATACCACTAATTATTCGCCACATTATTGATGTATTCCCATAGTACAAATACTATATTCCTAAGAATATATTGCCATGATACAAACCCATGAAATCATAATCATGTGATATTATACCATATTTAAGCGATCACTCACATACATGAAAGACCACCAATAATAATTTCCATTGGTCTATTCCCATCACTTTCGTTAACAAACACTTTGATAGTTAAAAAAATGAGGAATAAATATCTCAACCCAAATTCTAACCCCCTATGAAAACTCAATGTTGCGTATTTATCTCAATTTCCCCCAAATAGAACCCTATTTCCAATCAAAAAATGACTTTTATCATAACTCCCAGTAACAATATATTTAGGCTATAGTACACCACTCTTAGATAATTAATAATCCCAAATAGTTTCTCTAAAAATAGTTCACAAGATTCAACACAACTTCACAAGTTGAGCTTACCATTAAACATCATTCATTAAAACCTCCATAGGAAACTATTGTCATCAGTCGTGTATGGAAACAATAATATTTATAATTCCCTTCCATCCCATATTTCAAAATTTCATATGAAAACATTAGTGGATTTATGATAAATCTAATAAAATGTAATTATTATTTACCTAGTAGGAATAATAGATTCTCTATATAGAAGGGAATCCACTAGCTATAACATCTTGGGAAACTCACAGAAACCTACAATGACTTACAAAAAAAATTAATTCATTATATAAAAATAGGCTATATTAGGCATCACCTACCTCTTTTCTAGAATTACCCCAAATTTAATCGATATTGACCATCTATCAAAGATCATACTAACCACTATCAAATATATCTATATATATCTCATCCGTTAAATGATCCAAATTTATTATAAATAAATTATAATTAATTTTTGTAATTTTTAATCAATTAATTAAAGAAGACATTATGGAGAATGTCACTAGGAATCTACGATCGACCAAAATAATTCAAAATATGGTTCATACCACTCCTGATTTACATCCAAAGAATTGATAAAAAATGTATAAATAACTATAGTGATTAACTAAAAAAATTATTTAGTTTCATGAAATTAAAGAATTTCAATTTAACAACATCATACCTCAATCAAAACAACATGTAATGGCATCTTCTCATCCTTCACAACATACGTTAGTTATCATATATGAAATCATTCTAATTATAGAATGATATAACCCTGATTTGATAAAATCAAATTCAAAATACCAATTAAATACATAAAAAATAAATCAATGAGCAAGATTGAGAAATTATGATAAAATTTGATGATGAATATATCTTAATCATTGAAGTAACAGAAATCTATTTCCCCTGATCAAGTGAATGAACATGTTACTAATGGGATATAATCCATCCATAGTAGTCTATCTTGAAAATAACAATCATGATGGGGTTTTAAAATGAATCCTCTTAGAAATACCTAAAGTCTCCAATATTATATAAGGATTTTTACTGTTCATCAGAATTGAAATTCCTATCATCGTACTACTGGGGGTATGAGCCATGGTGTAAAGCTACTCCCTACCCCACCATAGTTTCAATGACTTCTAACAAAGATATATCAAACATAGTTTCCCACAATAATTTTAATTAATTTAGTAAACATCATTTATCATTATACGGAGTCCAAATATACTATCGTCACTCATGGGAGATAGTTAATGAGTTACCAACTCTTTCCATTTCCAACCATATCGGCCTTGATGAAGCCCAAAATGGAAGCTGAATTTTAAAAAATTGATCAAAATACATTGATTAAATTAAAACAGACTCCCAAAAATTCAACATCATATCCTAAATAATCCTTTAAATACATCTCTATTATTTTATTCAGGGAATTGAGGTCAAAAACAAATTTACATTCCCAAACACCTATTTATTTCGGTTATATTTATATTATACATGATGTAATAGAACAAAACAATATCCAAACACATAGTAGTTTTGTCCATAAAATTCAATAGTAATTCATGTATTATATTTTTCAAGTAATTCTATAGTAATTATACTCAATAATATCCATAAATTGTGATCTAGTACCCCTCAACATGAATAACTCCAAAACCATACAACCTACACAAAATGACATCATCAAACATCACAATGTAAACTATGATTTCTAAATTAATGGGACATTTATTTATTAACATGTCTTATATGTAAAACCACACATTTAAAATAATTATTATATGACATGTTTTCATTTTATTTGTATTAAAACCGAGAATTATCTCATTGCCTACATATCAAATTTTTTATCCTATGATCGAGACTCACAACATCTTTGGAAGACTCACTCTATTGAAATTGCTACAATAATATTTCACGAGTACATAAATTTCCTACCTAAAATCACAAGAATAATATGTTTCCTGAATCTCACACCGAGTTTGTTTCCTTACAAATTGATATCACCAGGGAATAGCAACAAAATAACAAAATACATTATTCTCTAAGTAACTAGATACCACTACACCACTTTAATCTATGAATAGAAAAAAACCAAAACCACTATTCATATGTTACCTTCCAACCAATCACTATTAAAATTAACTATAATTCTTCCAAAATTCATAGAAGGAACTCCATTTAAATAAAATATAGTCTTGAGAATGTTATTTACATTATCACATATCAATGAGTATCGACCATCCCATTATCTATCAAAAGTAAAACATAGACACTCACAATCCCATTTTGTTTTATCTTTATAGACCCATAACATATGTTATAGTATAAGATAAATAATATCACACCACTATGTTATATGAATAATTAATACAATCTTAATTATGTATCAACGAACTCTTGTTCTGACTGATATCTCCCTATATCTAGTTAAACACTCAATGTAAAGTGACATTATCATCCATACATACAATAAAATTACATCATCTCCTGACTGTTTTCATTATTTCTAATTTTATTAAATATACATGATGTATACACTATATATATTCCACAATAATCTCTTAGATTCCCTAATCTAGTCAATATTTTGTAGAACCCAATGGTCATATGACCACATTTTTAATTCTCTAAAAGGTTCTAGATTCCTCCACTCTAAGTCCATATATTATTTATTATTCGTATTAACCCCTTTTAAACATGGTTTAGTTAGAAGACTTATAAGACATGAAGATAAAGAATTAGAAATTACAAGAAGGACTCATGGCTTGATGTCATAAAGGAACAACAGCCATAAAATGTTGTAAAGTGAGTCTATACAAGAATAACCCCTCCCTGCCTTCCTACCATTTAATACTTGCACAACTCCCCAAAATCAGGTCTGTGGTCTTCCCTCATCATCACACTTTATAAATAATGAGATAATGGCATCCTACATACCTATTATCCTTATAATTATAATATAGTAATTTAATCTTAATCACCATCCACACCTTATCCTACTAGTTTTCAAATGTCAATATATACTTGACTATCATTACTAAAAAATTTACTCAAACTAGATTACCCAAAAAAATATTAGATCCATTGGCTATTTTTATTTCAAATAAAAGAGTATCACACCTTTAATAAGTGTCATATTAGAACTAACCACATACCAATCCTCAAGTATCATTTATATCTCATGACCTCACTCTAAAGAGATAGGGAAAACTATAGTGTCTGTCTCTCCATAATTACTTATAAGTACCTCTTAACACACCAAATCCCATACTATTATCAATTGGACCAAACATATATCTTATTTAGAATAATATACACACTTTTAAGGATAACATACCACTATTTCTCATCCTTAACCATCATTATGACCGACCCCTTGGAGTCATGTGATTCACAACCCAGTCTCACTACCATGGAGGTTTTCAAAAATCATTCAATTAGAATTTTTTAAATTCCATATAAAATAGATCACACATAAATAATAAATAATCATAATGTATATAGGTTGATATTATGATAACATTTACTCATTAGAAATAAAATAATTATGAAATTCTACTCCCATATCCCAATGTAAAGAGAGATATCTCATAATATATCTAATTATATGGAATCAGTTTGACTATTTATCAATCATTTATCAACATTGAGATGGAAAAAACCCATATCGAAACCCCTATATACATCATAATCATTCTCACTAGGATTCATGCCTTATCAATCCTTGACCCAATCATATAATAATTTGATAATTCAATCAATGGATATTAGCCACACCCATTTTATAGACTATTATCCATTCATGTCATTCCAATTTTATATCAATGATAATTAGGACTCCAACATTAGTCACTCATCCATACATCACATATGTGTTCGCCATTATAGATGTTGTTAACTCTCATGGCATCAACTTTCCTATTATCATCAGTCACATTATTAACAATCATTATTTCTATAATTCTGATTATTTACTAATTTGGGAACCTTCTTATAATGGTGTTCTTGATTCCAAATTTTTCTTCAATTACAATTTCATAAATTAAATTCTATCTTATGTTGGTTTAATTCATTTAGGAAACCATGGATGAAGCCCTCGAGTTTGACTCTTGATTGGAATATTTCTTATATCGGATTCCCTAATGAAGATGGTCTTCAATATTTTGGAATTATACTTGGTTCTAGATTTCAGTTGTGCAACAAGCATAGAGCGGATTTTAATAATTTGTTTATGTATTGTTCCATAGTTTCAGCTCTTTAGAATTACATTATTGTCAATTTTAGTTACATATGGTTACTTATTGATTCTATCAAATCTCAATTACAACATTGTTTAGATTTTAAACCTTCTCAAAAAATCAAGAACCATTTATTGATTGTTGTTTCTAAGATCCTCCATGTGATCTGGTATGATAGAAACAACATTCTTTATAGTAATTCCTCATTCAGGCTCAATGAAAGCAAGAAGCAGATTATCATTACCATCTAGGATGTTGCCTCTACTCGAAAATCATATTTTGGAAACACTATTGGTGACTTTGAGATCCTTCTCCAACTTAGGGTTTATGGTTTAAATAGACATCCTAGATGATACTTTTAGGTATTTTGGAAAGCTCTTCATCCAAGATGGATCAATGTGAAAATTGATGGTGTCTCTAAAGGAAACCTGAGGCATGCAGGATAAGGTGTGATTTTCCAAGACTATCTTGGTGGGTGTCATGGTTGATTCTTTGGCAGTTTTGGTATGGCATCATTGCTAGAAGGAAATAATATGGGGCTGATCCATGTTATTTACTTTTCTAAAAGAATGGTTCAAATAGTATTTTGATTGAAAGTGATTCAACCACTATCATCTAAGCAATTTTGGAAAGGGACGGTGCACCTCACCTAGATGATCACTTCCCATTGAATTAATTACATTACTTCTCTTATGGAAATAAACAACATTTCCCCTCATGCATTTCGTGAGGCGAACATGGTTGCTGATGGTATATCTAATAATAGAGTCACTAGAACATTACTTGGATGAATGATTTTTCTGGTAATTTTATCCCTATTTATAGTAAATATTTTAATAATATCCCATCTTTCAGACTTAGGTAATATGCTTTTATTATAACATGAATAAACTATGCCTTAGTCTTTGACCGATGCTTCATCTTAAAAAAAACAAATGTGAACTTACCACATGTGAAGGCGGTGATATGACATCAATATATTTTTTTTGGAAGTGAAGTTCCATGTGGTCTTGTTTGGGATGATTTCCACTAGGACATACGGGTCATGTAATGTTTTAATTATTCCTATGGGCCTTATAAGTGTTCCCCTGCATCCCTTGAAATGTGGATTATCAAATAATACATATATATTTAAGGCCTTCGGGCCATTCAACCATTTGTGTCACTCCCTTCAATATTAAGGGTCTATCACCCATCCAACTTCATAGGAATATATATTCCAAGTATGGACACACTCTCACAGGCTACCCTCATCTTGAAACCCTTCATAATCATGAATATGAAAAACACATGATTTTCATATCAATATTATCTAATAATAATATGTTGAGTCCTCATAATCCCTTATATGTCTAAAATATTTCCATCCAATTCACCTATACCAAAAATTTCTTGTTAGATATATACAATTGGTGTGACTTCCCATAAACCATAGGTTATTGACTAGAAGTGATGGTTTATTTATATCATTTGGAGACTATACACTTCATTATGAAAAGAACATCAATCATAACAGATGTAATATCATGAAATAGCCCCTATAATATAGTATCTGTGTGAAAATAAAAACCAACACCAAGTGTGAGAAAAAGTAAGTAAAAATACTTATTAATGGATAAAATGATATATTTTACATGTTATGCAATACATATAAGAAAAATAATTATCATATAGGAGATAATCCTATAGAAAATGTAAAAAAATAGACAACAAAGTAGGTCTGTATATAAATATTCCCAATTCCTAGATTATTCCCCTCTCCTAACTCGAGACTTGAATCAATCTCAACCACCCAATAGAGGTCACATGACCATAGATATTTCATGAACCATGTATTCAATTTTATTACAATATCACTCAAGAATAGCTGAGTATAAATCATTAGGATACCACCAATGGAATCCCTTGGAAATAAAAGTTAATACATAAACATTCAGGATTTATAATTTTAAAATGAAAATAAATAAATAACTTGTCACATCATGGAATGCTCAATAGTCACAAAAACTGTGGCCATATGTTTTTTGAATAGTTTTAGAATGGAATGAAATAAAAATGATTTAAAAAATCCTAGATGGTGAATGATGCATATCCACTCATTAAATAATCCATTTAAATGATTTGTCTGAATAATATATCCATTAGTGAATGAGTCCTCACCATCACTCATAATCAAAGTGAAGAATTGGTCACCATTCAAACATCATTGGTGACTGATATTTCACCAAGTTATTATGGAATAAATTAATATACGTGTATGATATATGAATACTTTTTTTACTTTTTAATAGGTTTCATTATCAATACTAGCAACCATGTACATGATGCACAGCCATAAAAATTACATGGGTTTATGACACACAACTAAGATAACTCTTCATGTGGATGATAAACCACCCATAATGATCTCATGGTGAAAAAAGCACCAATATCAATACAATGGAGGATGATAAATGATAAATAATAATTTCTTATAAGATGATATACCACTCATATAACCCCTCTGGTGGATGATGAACCACCAACATATCATCCCATGGCAAGCTATGCATTGCCAATATATTATATTTTGTTATATGAGAAACCATAAAAACAGCAAGAGTGGAAAATATACCTATGATTATAACCTATATGTTTATGATATAACACTAATAAAAATAATGTTTAATTGCATATAAAATTTTTATTTTGGTCATTACATTCATAAACTAACAATTATACGTAGGGTTGTTATCACACAAAAAATGACACACTCAATGTCTGACGACTAGTCTACCTCATACAAAAAATATAATCTTATAAAGTTATTTTCCATTTTTTGAATGATTTACTACCTTTTTTTATGATCCAAATATTCAATATTGTATAAAAAATTTCATATTTAGCTCTTATGTCATGAGGTTACAAGAATCCATGACATGAAAATGGCCACCAATGACAATTACATTGTTGTCCTTCGATTATGTGGTAACTCATAGTCTAATATAACTAAAAAAATCTATGTTGTTTTGAATAATATGAATAAAAATAAAATTTATTCCCGAATGAAAAAATTTATTTTGGATCATATTTCATATGATAAATTGGAATCTTGTAAAAACCCACAAGAAGGAAAAAATACTAAACTCACCAAGCTAACTTATTATTATCATATATCACCAGGTAATTCACCCACAATAATAAGACTCTTTAAAAATTTAAAATAAAAAAATTGTAGTCATAAATAATGAAATATAGTCACACTATAAGATAAATAGATGTTAGATATAATGGGAAATATTTCCTTACTCATGAAAAAACCCTGCAAAACATGACACTGAAATCCATAAAGAGAAATCAGTATTCTAACACATGGAATAGGTTGGTGGAGACATTGGGGTGGGATCATGTGGAATGCCAAAAATAGGTGATTTATAATGTTTATTATTATTTTTAAATGTTTTCATAATTCTTTTTTAACATAGATTATGCCCACTGGGTAGCCTCCCAACCTCCACCGGGTTATTGTTTTAGGGGTTTTAGCCTCTCTACACCTCTCATAGAATCACCGCCTATACCATGGGTTCCACAAATTACATTGGACAAACCATCAGTTATCATATGGATTATTTATCAATGGTGAAAAACTCCTTAGATCAATATGAAAACCCAAAACAACCATTAAACCCTCTTTAAATCCTTAATCGATGATTGAGCATCAAAACATAGAATATATGAAAAAAATTGAACCTAATTATTTCCAAATAATGAATATGGGGTGTTAAAGACCCTCCATAATATAGTATCTTTTCTTCAAGATGCATCAAAAGTCATCACTGGTGAATAATGATAGCTATTATGACTACATATATGATAGTCCCAATCATGACCCCATTTGAAAGTAGATATCAAATCCATGTTATAGTAAAAAGTATGTAACAACCATGATGTAATTAAAAAATGAGTTATTGTATGTGTCATACATTTTATTCAATCATAGAAGGATCTCGCTTGATAAGATGATGTAGTGTAGTGTCTGAAATAAATTAAATAATGGTTTTCTCCCCCTAAAAAGTACAAAGTCTTATCTAGGACCTGTATCCAAATTCCAACCTCATATTATAGATCAATTATCTATTATAGGGACAATTATCTTGTTCTAAAAACAATTAAATATTCCTGGATATCATGCTACACAAGTAAGTAGTGAGTAATACTTCGAATTACTCAACCAATGATGTTATTTTTTATGTCTTGTAAATATAAACTCCCGATATATAAGGATATTAAATATGTAATAAACAAATAATCTTTCAAATCAAGGATTACTCAATTTTTGGACCATGTGTAGCCATTCCTGCATGGGTCTGTGCATGAATGACATGATATAATTGTTACCTAAACTCACATGGAGGTTAAATGATGTTTTAAAAATTATCTAAAAATAAAGGTTAATTATCTATCACTATAAAATACAACTTACTAAATGATTCATATAACTATTACACATCATATTGTATAATTATTTATCATAATTACTAACATAAATGATGAACACACTATCTCTTAGTGAACACTGACTCTCTAAATCGTGATGGAATATATACCATAACTACCTATACTCATATGGATCATGTGCCACTAATAGAAGTTGATAGGTGGACTATGCACTACCATGAAAAATCATTGAGTGGATGGTGAACCACTAAGAAAACTAATTGGATGGATGATGCACCACTAACAATGATATTTGGAGAGATAAAACACTTCCAATGTCAAGAACTATGTAGACGATACATTAATCATAATATTATCAATGTATAACACTTGTACAAACCTTTTACTTCATGTTGCACCATAAGAACAAATACCTTGAGGAATGATACATTATAAACCTATATATATTGTGAGAAAGATGTATATCTTATAAATAATGGGTTGATAATATAACACTAGTGATAATAACTTGGTTTATAATATAACACTAATCAAACAACATTGTCTACAATATATTAAAGTTTACAATAGTATATAACATTAATAATCAATCCATCATATAGTAGTTTTTTCTCACAAGGGAAAATACCCACTCAAACTCTCACATATTAGACAAATAATCACTAGTATATTGTCATCAAATGTTATCCACCCTAATGGAATGATCTAAAACATCCCTCACAGTACAAAACAAAACAAATCAGTCCAGAAATATCTCTCTGGGTTCTATGTTGGAATCAACATGCAACCTAAGGGAAATAGTAATCAAAGACTATAGAAACTATTTGGACCTCTCAAAGGACCACTAATATATTAATGAACCACACAAAATCATTAAACATATCATAAATTAGTTTCAAAAATTTTACTCCTGGATTTACATAGGTTTGGTATTTATATCATTTCAAATGACACATTAGAAATGTTTAAAAACCAATGTAAAATCTAAGATCCACATTTTAAGACCAATATTGTCCCTTCTCATCAGATACCATAGGTTGTTTTTTCCACAATTGGTCGATTCATAAAAATTTGATAAATCCCTCAAATAATTATAACTAGTAAAATATAGTGAAAATTTGAAAAAAAGTAGGTTTTATAGAATGAATAATCATAGCCAAAAACCACCCCTATAACTATCAACACTCACAATCAGCCAAGAATGAAGTGGATTCTCATACATGGTAGGATAGAAGATAATTAAGTGAGGGGAATTGTTTCTCTTGTAATGAATGGTGTTGGTCGTGGTAGTTTGGGGGGGGGGAGGGGTTGTGTTCATCAATATTTTAAATAATTTATTTATTTATTTATTTTTTAAATAATACAGAAGGTAACCACCAGGTGCATACCCAGCCTTCACATAATATTTTTTACAAACAAACTACTCGTTTGAGGCTCACCAACGTCCCAGTGTCCCACACATAAGCATCCCATATACTTTGGGTTCCTATATAAACTCACTAAGACTACATAAATATCACATTATTATGGAAAATATCACTGTGGGTCCATTATTAAAGAATCTCTACCACCGAGGTGCCCCCAGGTTCCCAGTACTAAACTCTAATGTACATAATGATGTATATAAAATGGGAAAAACATTGAGACCCTATATAACATTCCAAAACAAAAAATTCGGTCCCATACAACACCTCCAATTTGAAGGAAAATTATAATAATACATTTCATTTGATTAAAATTAAATCAAATTCATAAAACACAATTATATAGTGTGTCATACTCTCCCACATATCAATGGAACACACACCCTATAGATAATATTGGACAAATCTATAACCATGTTTTCATCTCAAACAGAGTAAAGAAATCCATATATAAATGAACCCACATTTGGGTTGTCATATATATCAGTTATCCCAAACCCATACCACCCACATTATGGAAGAATCATTACACACATGTGCATATTAATGATATCACCATCAATTTTTTGTATCTCAAAACACATCATAATGATGAAACAATTTTACTGAGTTCCACTTATATCTTATTTGGGAAAAATATAATTCTATTTGTTGGTTTTCAGAAAAAATAAAGATCATTTATTTGTTTAAAATAAGTCATTTATTTTTATAAAATCTTAAACATGTTGTATAAATAAAATTGGGAAATATGATTTGTGTCTGAAAACCTCTTTCCATACTGGGACAGGAGTATAACCATTAAAAAATTATAATGATATTATACTTATAAGAAACAACATTGATAATGGAAAGATATAAAAAATATAAAAACACCCTAGTTGCATAAATTTCTACCTATTAGTGTGATGGATAGTTCGAAATACTCATTCAATATCAATATTTTTTTGTATTATCTATATCTTCCACATCTCAAATAGTGTGACAAAAAATAATAATAATTTTGTAACCATATTATAACATTATAAACATTCTTAACATATAAAATAACTAATCTATGTCACTAAAAGACCTCAAAAATGCCTCCCCACATGATAAGGGATACTGACTAATAGTGAGTGTTTGATAATTTAATCTATAGAGACAATATCATAAATAATATAATGGATATTAATGGATATATATTAAAAATCATAATTTAGTTATTCAACAGAGTATAGTATATATCTAAAGATTAATAAAAACAATGATAAATCAACAGAAATATGATATAAAAATATATAATCTATAATTATAATATATTTATACATCAATATAGGATCACCCAATGGGATGAAAATATAAAATAATAGTAAAATATAAATTCAGAACAAAAGGATACCCAAACCCTAGTGTTAGTATATCGTTATGAAAATAATAACGTAAAATATAACATCCCACATCCCACGCAAATACACTAGAGTCCAAGAATAAACATTCAAGATAGAAATACAATCTATGAATCCCCTAGTTCTCATGATCATTCTAAGGGAAAAATATCAATAAGAAACCAACAATAGTTTCCTCAATAATAACCATAATATATATGGATTCATGTATTGAACAAAATAAATCCAAAAAATCAGAAGAATTTGACCTATTGTATTAGTGGATACTAAAAGATACCACTTAATGGTCGACTTATACCAATATTGTCTTGTATAAAAAAATAAATGTATTCCCCTTTCTTGGTTAGAACATGAGATTTAATTATTCATATAACATCAAAATGATAAATAAATTTTATGTATTTTTAAACATAATAAATAAATCATGGGTGGATGATAAAAAACATTTCCCTTATCAAATTGGTGAAGAATACATCACCATATAAATTAACATGTGTGAATGAGATATACCCATACTAAAAAATGGTTAATGATTCGTCAAATATACGAGGAAAAAGCTAAAAAATACATCACTATACAAATTGACATGGTTGAATGAAATATTAATAATAATATACAAAAATAAATGATGTATCCCCACACCTTTAAAAATGGTGAACAATGTTTCAAAAACATTATAAATATGGTAAATAATATAACTCTATAGTCGAAAATAAGGTTGAATGGGGCATCCTCAATTTAACCATAAGGATGGATCAGTTATCAGCTAGTGAATTAGGTATCCCCATGTTAATTCACTTGGTCAACATTTTATCATAGTAAATACCATTGAGTTAATAAACAATTATTCTACTCGGATAACATGGAAAAAAATGTATAACCATATTTATAAATCATTTTGATTGATATATATTGCAATCTAACATCCATGGTTGAATGATGTATCATCAACCATAACCATTAAAAATGATACATCACTATATCTCGGTTATTGAATGAGGTATCAAAATAACAACCTACCAAGGAGAATGATATGTAAATATTCAACAATCAATACTCAAGTGAAATAAGTATAAAAAACTACTATTATATTAATGTATCAATGTGATCAACCTAGTTTGTTATTAAGATATTCATGCCTAGGTGATAACATGATATTTTATGGAAAAAATTTTTCATTGTTAAAATCCTACACATCCATGCTATTTTTTTGATCACCCATATAGTTGTCCGAAACTCTATCTAGCCTAGGGTTTAGTAGTACATCACAATTAAATAAACATGAACATAAAAATCATAGGAATCATCATTATCAGAAACCATCCCTTAACTATAACCCAACACACCACATATATAACACACCCCAATGTAACCAAATCAAAACCCAAGGTTAATATCACTTGATAGAACACATATATTATAAAAATAGATACACCAAGTAGGTTAATCACAATAAAATAATCCAATAAAACTAGGTATTGAACAATTGGGTGAGTCTGGTCCCTTAATTATAATACATTAAATAATTAATCTAAGGTAATAATACAGATCCATAAACTCTCAAAAATATGATACTCTACCCATGATAGTTTTCAACTCAATATCATATAATAATACCAATGGTTAATCCCATCTTCCCATTCCCATATCTCTAACCACCAATCTCTCAATAAATTTTTAAAATGTAGTGTTAACTAAACCAACCCATACTCTATACAAAATTTAAAACCCAATGATGGTTGGTTAACCAACATGGATACCATTAATAGAGCAGTATTTCCAATAAAATAATTAATATTAAGGTTGATATCAATAATCCAACATTTAGACCATGTAACACCCACCATAGACATACTATAATCCCAAATTTGTTTTCTAGTAATATTCATATGGTTTTAATATAGCTCACAACTCTTGGTGAATGTTAAAATTCAATACAAAAGTCATACATGGGTTACTGGAGTATTTTCTAATGGTTAAATACCATTCAATTTCCAAATACATTTTATCCTGAAATTAATGATTAAAATTGTTGAAATTATTGGTTATATGACCATGAACAATACATTATGGAGTCATTATATTCCAATCAATCCCATTGGCCATTCCTATCAAAAGGTAACCCATATATAGTTTCATATTGGACACCACACCCACACATTCCATCACTTACATATTAAAACATAAAACTATTCAAATATAATGAAGATAATATAAGGCAACCAAACATAAATTACATAGTTGAAACCTATTAAATAATGATATCACACATTTCCATACTAACATTGACCAATTTGGCACATAATATTCCCTATTTATTAGAAGAAAATAATTTTTCTCATTAAATTAAAAATAAAAAACACCTAACGTAAAACATGCTATTTGACTATAGGGATTATTGTCAAAAAGAGTTTTTTTTTCATTGCATAGTTCTTATCGACATATTTTATTTTTTAATTGTATAATATTTTTTATGGATGATTATTTCAAGGTAAAATGATGATAAAGATAAGAAAACAAACGATAAAATTCATGAGATATGTATAATTAAATGAACATTAGTAAGAAACAAACTACTACATTGGAAATGTAGTGATTTTTTAATACATTTTTTTGATTATTGAAAATTTATCTTTTATAAAATCACTCAATTTAATAAGAAATTTAATTCTTATTTGAACTTCCTTCAGCTAACCGAATAGTGATAACTCATTATTATAATTCCTTATTTTGTATAATAGTCTATTTCTATGGTGGCTAGAAACTATGATATTACATTAGATTTTGACGCACTAATATTCACATAAAAATACAATCAA
Organism: Viscum album; assembly: GCA_963277665.1. Classification (NCBI taxonomy): domain Eukaryota; kingdom Viridiplantae; phylum Streptophyta; class Magnoliopsida; order Santalales; family Viscaceae; genus Viscum; species Viscum album. The sequence goes on from OY728157.1 coordinate 1,025,384,994, forward strand.
TAAAACGAAACTACTATATAATAGAAGTGGGAAATTTATATGAGGAAGAATTTTGTATTTTTAGAGATCTATAGGACATATTCTCATTTATGAGTCCCCTTATAAATACTCAGAAAAAAACATTACATACAAATAAATTATTAAACTAAAAAAATAAAACTCAAATTATATCCCATGGACTAGAAAAGTGAATTAAAATCCTATTGTAGAAGTTAAAAAAATTATATAGAAAAATAAGAGGATAAAACCATAAAAAATAGCATACCCTATATCAATACCCCATTTGGTTCATCATTGGGCCTGAAGCACATTCATTCTCATCATAGTCCAACTACAAGCATTTAGGGAATAAATATTTCTCATAGGAATTTTTTTAAATGATAAAATATAAAATTATATTAATAATTACATTTAATAATCGATAAAAATGAATATATTTATTAGATAAAACACCCATAAAAATTAAACAGAATGAAATTCATGTACGAAAAAACAATTTATATGAATGTTAAATTTAATTCAATAATCCATTAAATTCATGTAATATAAAAATATATTTCATATGTATTATATTTATACATTCATTGTAAATGCACTAAAAAAATTAATATTTATTTTATTAAAATAAATCATAAATCAAAAAGGGATTGATTCATGAAATATATATTGATAAATAACAAACATTACATAAAAAATTAAAACTTCCCATGTCCACTTGAATAAAAATTGAACCTGACATGGTACCACCATATACCTGAACCATATATAATTATTTCATAACACAATAAGGGGTTCCAATTTTCCTCCTATAATATGAAATGAAATTTTTTCATTCCCCTGAAGGTGTATATACCATGTTTCACAATTAATAAATTAATATTCCCATAAATCATCCACTATACTGATATAAGAATATAAGTCATGATATTATAGTTTGAAATACAAATAATAAATTACCGTTTAGTTGAGAAACATGGAAAAAATTAATATGATTTATAATTTTCATGATTCTCAAAAAAGTATGATTTCCACTTAAGACAATGTTCTATTATGTAATGAAAATTGTAAAAGGATTCATTTATAATGAAAAACATATAGCCTATGAATTTTACATGTAATTTCTTTCTATGAAATTAAAATAGTAATACAATGTTAAATCAACCATAGAGTTATTTTATAAAAAAGAAATAAATGGTTTAAATGAATATACATTTTAAAAATATTTCAGGTTATAATGATCATAAATTTTATAAAAAACAATTCTATTTAATATTAAAATTAAGCATGAATATTAGAAGTTTAATAGAGATATAGTGATAGTTTTTATGAAAAAATTTATAATTAAGAGTGTTTGTTTCAACAAAAATGTATCATTTTACAAGGTAAACTGTTAATATAGTAAAATAATGGAATCCATTTTAACTAAGTCAAAGAGAATAAGATGATGTGGAACAATAAAAAATAAACTAATCAAGAAGAATAAATCAAATCCATTATCTCTTCAAAAATATAGTATTACTTTAAAAAAAATTAAGTACCATTTCAAAAGTAATTATATATATAATTATATTATATAATAAAATTAATAAATAAAATATAAAACATATGGATCATGATCTATGTTATCACGCACTTTTGTCAATCTAGTGATAAAACTCAATCGATGGATATTAATTGTTTATCTTCTCTAATGTCTCGACTCATCTTAATGATTTATCATACATTATACAATATTTAATGAGTTCACCAATGTATGTTAATTTTAGGATTTTTTTCCAAATAAACATAATAGGTTGAATTTTAACATTATTGAATGCTTGAATGGATATTTTAACTATTATAATAGTTTGTAAGTCTTGAAAATGGAAACAAACCTTCATGATAATGGATTATATAAGTTTAGGGATGATGATAATTTTGTGACACTATCTTTTATGTGAATAATTAATGGGGAGATATTTCTATAGGATGATAGGAATGCTAGAGAAAAAATATTGGGTATTGTGTACCAAATATGGTTACAAGATTATTTCCTTCTTTTATGGGAAGGAGATCACAAGATACTATTAGAATATTGAAAAAGATATTAGCACAATTTGAGTGAAAATATGTTTCTAATAATATCTTGATGAACATTAATATAATTTATTTTAATATATAATAGAAAAGAGAAATATTTTATTGTTTAAGAGGAGATGTAACTTCTTATACTGCGTCTGTGACTAATTCATTCAAATTTATCTTTCCCACCATTCTCAGTACCGCCTTCTAAGTAAGAATTTCATATTTTCATTTTTATACATGGAATTTTCCAATGGTATTTTCTTTCTACTAGTATCATTATTCTAGTATAGGTCATGTTTTATAGTAATTCCAGCAAATACATTTCTAAAATATTTATTTCCATTCCGAGGCTGATATAAACACAAATGTATACCGAACCACTTCATTTCCAATTATATGCACATAAAATTTAATTTCAAAAATAAAACCATTAAAAAAATTCAGTGATATTATATATATATATTTATAGTCTATTGAGTGGAAAAAAATAAATTCTACTAAAAGTAAATTCTTTATCTTAATTAAATGAATTCATAAAAATAATAAACTCAATAAAATATGTATTTTTTTAAAATAAGTGGGTCCACATGATATATTATGGATAATTAATGTTGATAAGAAAGATTTGTTTCCATCATTTTATGGGCTTGTGGATAGAATCAACGGTTGTATAAAAAATAATACAAATTGATTTCATTATTTTTTTGGTAAGATTACTTTTATCATAAGTCCCATTTCTTTGGTCACAATTGATTTTCTGTTAGCTATCAAGATGCCTAAAGTAGTCTCCTAGAGAAATAAAACCATCCTTAATGGATTATTAAGGTATTGTCACAAGTCCATCTTGGAAATATGGTTATTAATTTTGTGACTATTTAATGAAGGGTGTATGAATATGGGAAAGATAATTAATTTATACAACCAATGTATGAGAATCAAACATTTGATGCTCTCATGGGGAAGAAATTATATGTCATACACATTAAAACCAAATAAGGTAGAATATCTGATGTGTTTTGTAATAAGAGTAATTTGACATATAAAAATTAGAAGATTATTAAGGGAAAATATTTATAATGTTTAAAACAATTGAATTTCCTCATTAGGTGCGATCTAATCTTGTTATTAAATGATAACTGTAATTGTAAATTTATTCAATTCCCTTGGATATCATATTCTAAAATTTGTTTTTGAATAATAATAGTGTGGAAAAAAATTAATTTAAAGACCATTAAATTATATATTTTGGGATTTGTAGGTGGTAAGATAACATGGGAGGAGGATAAAGGGTTATAGAAAAAAATTCAATCTTGGAGGATTTATTTGGAATGTGGAACCAACTGTAATATCATGGGGGTATAACGGTAGATATTATGGTATATTCTATTTTAATACCCGTTATGGTATATTCCCATATACCATGGTTTAGGTCTATCTATTTAATAATATAAAATGAATATAATTATTATGTCATGGTTTTTCCTTTCATTGAATGGAAATTGATGAAATTGTTTTTTGTTATTTATCCATTTTGGGTATTTTTGTGTTGTGGGGTCTCGACTGCACTATGGGATTCATAGGTTCATTTCCTTGGATAATAATTTTTTATATTGTTATGGAATAATGTCATGTATGTTCAATATTCCTTTATCAAGCATATCGGTATTAAATATTTGATATGTTTTAAGAGCATGTATTATATTGGAGATATACTATGTGATTTATAGAGTGTGATTTGACATGGACCATTCTAAATATGGGAACTCTATTATATTTGGTTTCAATAAAAAAAATTTTCCATTAAGTAATGACAAATTTTCATAACATTAGGTGTTATATTATATAAAAACATACATAAATTTTCAATCCATTTTGAATCCTTATTAATGGAAACTTTTCATAGAACCATTGTAATTCGTAGTGACCCTTTGGAGTCCTTTGAGAGCCATTGAATTAGATTTGGTCATGAACCTATAGATAATTATTTATGATGATACATGGTGAGATTATTACACATTCTCCTAACTGTCCCCTACCTTTTTCCCATTACGGGATATCATGGAAGTCATACTGTATTGGTTTTAGTAGTGACGGGTCATGGATTGATGGGTATATCCAATGATTTGATTTATGTCGTGAATGTGAGAAATCACATTATTTATATGTGAGTTATTGAATTCTCATGATCAATATATTTTTTTTGTAGATGGTATGAATTATCTTAATCAAATATAATGAAAAAAATATATTGAAATAAACTACAATATGGGAAATATATTATGTTAATATGATTTATAAGGTATTATATTTTAGATCGATGGTTGTTCGATGTTGATATTGAGGATTTTGTGATATATGGAATCCTGTTGTGATATAAATTATATAGTCACATTTTATAAATTGTTTACATCATTAAAACAATAATGGACTGAGTTTGTCAAAGTATTTAATTATATATGGAATCATGTTTTGATTTTGGATGTTTTTTATTCAAAAAACTAATTTTGTTCACTGTTTAGAAAATACATTATTTCTATATGTCTCTGTAGTTATTTTGTAGGATATTATGTGCCAGAAGAGGTTGTATTTGGATCCCTAGAACCAACTACAATGTAATTTGGATTTTATATATATTCAATGAAGTGAATATCAATAAAAATAACATTACCTATATTGTTTTTAATTATGTATAACCTTGATGTGATAATTACCTATAGTATGTTTCAAATTGAAAAGGTTATATTAGTTCTCTATTATAATGATAACCTTGTAATTCAATGCTTATATTCTTATGTTTAGTTATGATGTTTGATAACATATTACGATATTCCGTATAGTATAGTAATTGTTAGTTGTGTGAAATCATAAGAGAACGAGGCTTCTTCCCATGAAGTTTTCAATTTTTAATCACTAAGATGATAGATTATGAGAACAAACATGATACTTGGTTTTCCATATATTTTGGTATCATCTGATATTCCTATCTATTAGTATGTTTAATGGTCCTTATTATTTAATATTATCATTAATTCATTTCAGGGCTAACATTTTAATATTTAATGACAAAAACAATTACACAATATGTTTATGGGAAGTAGGGTATGCTGGGTGCATCAAGAGTGGCATGTTTTTAATGGGGAAGTAGAGGAAGGATTTCTTCCTTCCATCTTAATGGAATTTCATGTATCTACCCATTGGTTGAAGAATAATATTCGCATAAATTCAATGTTTATGATGTAATGATGTTTATTTAATTTAGTTAATGAAATACGTATAATGATTATTGGTTGATGATGAAGATGTGAAAACTACTTGATAAGATATTAAGGGAATGTTATTATATAAAACATCAAGTGTTCATATGTGGTTGTTGAAATTGAGACATTATGTTCTCTCTCTCGAGTGACAAGACTCATTTTTATAAATTAATGATGAACATTAGTCCTACCCTCTTTATTCCAATAATAAAAAAATACTAGAGGGTAAAACAATTAAATCTTCTATTAATCTCAATTAAATTCTATTTGACTTTATTTAATGGATTTTACATTATTATCATGTTTTAGGAATAATTTTATTCATGTTTTATTAATATTAGAAATTAAATAATTATTCATTCATCATATTTTCAAAAAAAATATTTATTTATTTTATTTAATAATTAATAAATATTCATTTTATTTTTTTCGATGTAAATATTAATTTATGAATAATTTTTTTATTAAAATATTCAATAAATTTTGAGAAGTTTAATTATACAAAGACTGTGTCTGGTGATAAATATCATTTCAGAAGATTGTAAAAAAATATTTGTTTTTGGGCATGTTAACACACATTCCACAAAATAATAATAATATTATTATTAATAATATTCTTATTATTTTGTGGAATTTGGTTTTAAAAATATTTTAAAATTATAATATTTTTGTTATGAAATTAAATAATACTTTAACATAAAATGTATCTCTATAAATAGGTGTTTATGTCTATGATTTATGGTTAATTGAGAAATAGATAATCTTCTTACAAAATAAAATTATCTCTCCCTATCAAGAATGAGAAAAGAAAGGGATATTATATCAAGATCCAAGGATGATAAATCAAAAATAACGAATCATAGAAAAAGATTCTCTATACTAGCACCCAAAAATTAGTTGGAAGTGCTTTGAGGGAAATGTAGAATATGTGGATTATAACAAGGCTTATATTCATTACACATTAATTAATGATTTGTTACATAATATTAAAATAATGAAATTTGAATGATCAATAAATCTTGTGTCTTTTGGAATTAGTTACATTACATAACAACATAAAATAAGGAAAAACCGCTGTATTTATTGATAACATCCTTATTATTCTTGTACTTAAAACTAAATATCATAATGATGGGATATACATATGAAAAAGGGAGAGATAAAAATCACATTAAGAGAAAAAAAAAGGAATAACTTGAATAATGTAATAAAAATTAGAAAATAGTAATATTATTAGGGAAAAAAGATATGAGAATCATAAACATGAACAATGAGGCATTATATAGAATGATAACATAAAGAAAACATGGGAAATTTGAAAAAAACAAAAAACACTACATCATAAACATAGGTCAAGGATAACATATAAGACATCATTATGGATAAATCCCTATAATAAAATCAGGTTTATACCATGTCCCAACATGACATCTCATGAGACTAAACATTATCCAATGCATTGACACGTTATATAATTTTGGGCGCACCTATCACTTTTATTTCATTCTCATTCTTAAATTCACCACATAGATAATACAAAATGGATTCATTCATCATCATATTTTATTTTATGATAAATTAATGAGGAATACATACATTTTTCATCCATTTTATAAGATGTATAAGTGTATAATGGTTAATTTCCTTGATAGGAAATGGGTATGGTATTCAGTACACAATTGTTTTGGCACAAAACATTGTAGGGAAATTTCAAACGCATAATAACATCGCATACAAATTCATAAAATGGGTTCAGGGGAGGGAAAGAGGTCTCTCATCATTTTGAAATAAAATATTCAATAATATGGACATGAAAAAATCTATACCAATATTAGTAATTGGAAAGAGAATACATAACATAATAAATAAAATTCTATATGTGTTTTTATAATATATAAATGGCATATTTTGTTGGTTTATATAGTAAATTAATAGAGATTTCTTTAATATCTCTCAAAGATAGGATTTTGATTCTATAAGAAAATTACCAAAAACTAAAGCCTTATAATGGTTTATTCCCAATGTTTCTGCCAATTTGATATGGTTTTAATTAATTTATAGGTAAAAGGTCCGAAATTAATAAACTATCAACCCTGTTTACGTGGAAGTGAGTCATACTCAAAATGAAATCATTTTAAAACATTAAAATATATTAATTATTTTGGAGGATTCATAATGGATTTATAAAATTAATAACATATACATAAAATTAAATTATTTAAAAGGGAAAACATATATTTAGTCGTTGATGAATTTTTATTGTATTTATTACCTCACTTTGGGGTCATTATGATGTTTTAATAAACACAATAAACATATAAATTATTTAACTTTTACCTAAAAATTTGACAATCACAGAAAATTATGAAAAATCCACAATTGGGTAATATAATCATTATAATTCCAAAAATAATATTTATTTCATCATATTAATTTCTTAAATAATTTTATTTCACTTCTAAAATAATAGTCCTCATTTATTAAGAAACTATTTGTATTCTAACAATAATTGTTCTTGGAAAATTATAAGAAAAAAACATGAAATCATACAAAAAATATTAAAATTTATATTTAATAAACATAATTTAATAAAAATGATTTATTAAATTATTATTTATTTAAAACCTCCATTAATTATTAAAAATCAATTCCTTAATTTAATATGAATATTACTAAAGAATACTATTCGTGTTTTACTATATCAAAATAAATAAAAATTATAAAGTAACAATAATAGAATGAAAGTATTTTCATTATTATATAAAACAAATTGTCCATACTCAAAATTTTAGGGTCTTGATACATATCCCATTAATACACCAGAAAAAACCCAAAGAGTAAGATACATGATGGTGATATTTTCATGGGGTGGTTTGGCATACATGGTTTGGGACATGATCTTGATGAGATTGAAATTCTATAGTAAATGGTTTCTCTCATGATTCTTTTGATAGGTATCATCTTGTGAATGGTCAAGGGAAAATCTTAGTGATGATATCTCCTTCAGAAGCATTGTTAAATTGGATTCATATGGTACAATCCTACTCATTGAGGTTATCACTTCCTTTATTTGTATCAATTGGATTTTTGGAAACCCTATATTTATACTAATAATATGATCACTATTCAGAAGTATATTATCCATGGTAATAATTCATAGATTTCATTTCAAAATTATAGGATATAAAACAAAATAAGTGAATACATGATAAGACATTTAATTAAATCAAGTGGGGAAGTTTAGTTATAATAGTTCAGGTAATTAAAATCATCCCCCATTAACAAATTTCTCCTTATAAATTTTATTTTCCCATAGTGAAACAAATAAGAATTACATTTTTTCAACACCTCCTATAGTTCCCATGTCTCTAATAAAATTTTTTTCTTTTTCTACAGTAGTTTGACAAGGTGTATTGCCTAATTTTGTTTTACTTTTTCACTGTGATCTATCATTTTCAGTGGTTTCACTTCATTTGGAAGATCATTCTCCCATGGTACCAAACTAGGATTGAGTTCATGATGGTGGTATGGTATGTACTTTATCTAATAGGATACATGTAATACCTCCTGAACTTGAGATAGGTTAGGTGTGAGTGCTAGTTGATTATACACCGCTATGATGTGATAAAGGATCTAAAATGGGTCAATATATCATGGACTAAGCCATCCATTATTCTCAAATTTCATCACTTTGTTCCATGCAGACATACAGAGGGATACCATATCTCCATCATTAAACACTAGGTCTCGATGTTAATTTTCAGCATAGTACTTTTCTGGACTATGAGAATCCTTGATGTGATACAGAATGGTCTTAGAAATTTCCACAATATCCTTATCCATTTTTGGACCTAGACATTTCCACAACTTCTTTCTAGCATGGATGTGTTATGCCCCTCTTCCTATGAATATCTTTATTGGGTTCCAATTGGACGAATGAGTGGAAGTTATTATATTATAAAAACTCAACCATATGAATATGATGATCCTATCTTCCTTTGAAGTCAATTGATCATGCTCTCCACATTTTCTCAAGAGTCTGGATAGTCTGCTCACATTATCCATCAGTTTGAGGGTGACAAGATGTGATAAATCTAATCCTAGTATTTAGATCATGCTGGAGACTTTTCTAGAACATGGAGGTAAATATTTCATATCTATTAGATACAACTAATAGTTTTACTCCATGAATCCTTATAACTTCTCTAATGTATATCTGTATAAGATGAACAAGTGACAAAACCAATCAATTATCAATGAAGAGTAAAATATTTATAATATTATCCACAACAACACAGATAACTTTATTCCCTAATGATTTATTTAGAAGAAAAGGGACAAAGTACATTTTGATGTTTCTATATTTCCATATAGGAATGGGTAATAATTACATCACCCCATTGTATTTTTTCCATTCCACTTTAACTTGCTAACACACAAGACATCTTGATGTATATTCCATTATCTCCTTCTTCATATTTCCCCACTAATAGTTCCCTAGGAGATCTTGATATATCTTTGTGATTTTAGGATCGATAAAGAATTTAGAATTATGTTAATCATCCAAAAAATCCTTCTTTGACTCATGATTTGATATTACACATAGTTGTGACCCCTTCGTTATAAACATTAAATAATAAAGATTTAATACTTCTTAGAATTTCCACTATCTTCTAAATTCCCACACCATTACTTTGAGAATCATTTACCCTATTTATAAGGGATTAGTGACAAATCATTTGTGAATGGGTTGATATTGTTCCATCATTTATGATTCTCATGTCCATCCTTTCCAAATCTAAGAAGACCTGATCCATCTCAATTCTCATCAATGATAGAATTTCAAGATCATATCTAATTAGGGAATCTTAAACTTCATTTTCTTTCCCTAGATGGTTTTTAATTTAGATTTCATTGTCCATTATCTTCTCAAACTATCATTGTTGTTTCATATATATCTCTTTTTGTGTGAATACAAACTTGATGCTTTTGGGATCCGTATAAATTTCATACTTCTACCCAATGAGAAAATGCCACCACATTTTCAATGTGCTGATCACTGAATCAAAATCTAGATCATGCGTTGGGTAGTTTTTTCTGTGAACTATCAACCACATTGAAGTATAGGATATCACCTTTTCTTTTTTCCTTAATACATAGCCCAATACCATCTTCAAAAAAATTCCAAATCCAACACAAAGTTCCCCAATTATTGGTAGTGTATGAACATGTGAATTGATTAGAAATATTTTCATCTCATTGAATCTATTTTCATTTTAATTTTTTATAAAAAAACATAACTTAATTCTGAGTTATCCAACTTATAGTGTTGGAAAATTAAGAGAATTTCATCACAAATTGGCGATAATACTCAGATAATTCATGGAAACTACTAATATCTATCATAGACATTGGAATTTTCCATATTTAAATTACTTATATGTTTAAATGGTACCAAAATATCCCATTTCATGAGATTATATTCCCAAAGCATTGGAGTTCCATAATCAAGAACAAACTTTTTGGTACTTTGCATTAAGATTATCCTTTTTCAAGGACTTTATAATTGGGGTGAGGTTTTCCCCATGCTCCCCCTTGGTCTTGGAGAATATTAAAATGTCATCAATAAAAAAATAAAAAAAAATAGTTAATCTTTAAAGGAAACATTCACCAATTTTATAATGATATTTGTAGAATTAGTGAGTCCAAAAAGGATTACTATGAACTCATAGTTCTCGTACATTTTATGAAAAGAACTCTTGGGGATACCCTCTTTATTAAACCAAAATTGGTAAAATCCCAACCATAGATCCTCCTTGGAGAAGTATTGTGATCCATATAGCTAGTTTAAAAAATACATAAATCCATGTTAGAGGATAATTTTTTTATCTTGAACTTTTTGATCTTACAAAAAACAATTCAATGGTGCATTAACCCATCCTTCTTCTTGATGAAGAGGACTGATTCGCCCCAAGGTGAAGCACTTGGGTATATGAAATCATTATCTAGATTCTCCTATAGTTATTTTCTCATCTACATAAGTTCCAAAAAATCCATTCTATATGGATTCTTGGATAATGGAAATTGGCATGGTATATGTTTGATTGAAAATTTAACATCTCAGTTAGGAGGAAGACAAGGAAATTCTTCGAGAAACACATAAGTGTATTCCCTCACCATTTTAATGTATTAAAGGATTATTATTTCCTTTAACTAAATCAATAGAGATTGATATTATTTATCATAGGTAAATAATATCCATTATTTATATGTTGATTCATAAGAAGATTCATCCCCCAACTTGCACTTGTATAAAATCCAAGGATGATTCACAATACAAAGAGTGATTATCTTTATGATAAATGTTTTTCTGCCTCTATGTAAGGAAATTGTATCCATACCAATAATTTAATAAAATAACACCAATGGGGTTATGAAAATGTTCACTAGGAAGTTTATCCCATAAATTCTGGCTAGGGAGGTGTGGAATACTTAGGATACAATAATATTCTAATTTTCTATTTTCACCAACAGATCTACTTCCATGATTTGAATAAAATATTTTCTTCATTATTCTTGAATGAATAACAAGAATTCATGTCCCCACTGCATTATTTGGATCCCCCTCATGGGTTGCGATGGAAAAAAGCTCATACTTTCTATTATTGATGTTGTTGGTTATCATTGAACAATCTTGTATTAGAGCATTGGTTTGAAAAGTGACATGGTTCCTTGTATCTGAAGCTATGAACGATGATATGTGGATTGAACAGATAACTACATTCCTCCATAACATTAGTAGTTATAAATTATCATAAAATATTTTCTAAGTTTTGTTCCTTGTCAGACGTAAATAATTTCATCGTTCACCTTAGGCAATTTCCAGGGATATTCTTTCCAGACTTTTGACAAGTGGGTTTTTGAAATTTCAGGGCACTGTTATATTTATCCATTATAAAAATTGAATTAAACTCCACATTCCTCTTCTTATCCTTATTATACCATTGAGATTATCTAATCCTCACTTCAACATTGAGGGTACATTAGAAAATTTTATCATTGCCATAAAATTATCATATCTCTAGGGATTTTTGTAAAGTTTGTTTTTCCCTCCTATGAAGCACTCAACCTTTCATTCATGGATAATGACAAAGACATAATCATATCATGCATGTCTATGAAGTTTTCTTCATAAAACCTGATTGTTTTTCATCTTTTTTTATGGAGGTCTAGAAAATCCCTTTCCAATTTAAGTCATAAATTGCGAGGATAATTTTTATGAGATAACATTTTCCATAATTACTTCCACACTATCACTTTGATATCTTCCCCTGCGATTTTTATTTTTTATCAATGTAAACCATTGATAAACATATCCCTCCATATGATAAATATAAATTAGAACCTTCTCATTATTATAACATTGAAGGATTCATAAGATCTTATCAATGAAGTTGATCAATTATTTTATGATAATGGGATGAGATGATTCATTGAATGTATGAGGACATTGTTTCATGAAGGTCTCAATATTGTCTTGTACCCTATTAGGTGGTTTTGGAAGGTCCTCCTAATCTATGTTTTTATTCAGAACCTGAGTTAGTTGAGAGGGTATCAGCATAATGTTTATGATTCCAACTCTCATCGGCTAGGCCATCTATTTGGGGTAGTCATCACACTGCCCTTCGCATACGATGTTTACATAATTCCTTATATTTCTGATTATTTTATAGAATAAAATAGAAATTAGGGATGAGTATTATTAAAATATTAAACACAAAAATTAGAATAAATTAAAATTAAAGAGATAACATATAAATTATGTGTATTTAATTAACTTATGAATTTCTAGGCTTGAATATATGTTGTCCACGACATATTTCCTAAAAAATAATCTTATTGGATTTTTTGTTTCATTAAAAATTTCTCATATTATTATTATGAATCTAATAAAGCCTATACCATATGGGTTTGATTATAGGTGTGCAGAAAGGTTGGTTTTCATGAACTTATTCCTGGCCAAGTATATTTCAACATGGTGTTTTACGGTATTACCCCTATGTACATCTGTACTAGGGCCACATCCACTTTTATAACCGGATATGGGTGATTTTTTTAATAAAACACTTACTCTTTACTCACCAAAATATAGTGATGTATTCTAATACTTAGTCATATATATAATGATATTTCTATAATTTTAGAATCCTCATCCCAAAATAAATAACATTCCAATTAATACCAACTATAATAACCCTTCTCTTTATTAAACATTAATTAATGATTTATTAATTAATATTAAAAATAATATAACCCAACTTATCATAAAGACTAGTGTATTTAGGAATTAGGTACATTACATAACTACTTAAAATAATAAAAGAAATATTTTCATTATTGAAAACTTATTTATCATTTTTGTACTTAAACTATATTGGATAAACTGGGGACATACATAATTAATGGGTGAGCTATAAAGCCCAGTAAGGAAATAAACATGGAATAACATGAATAATATAGTAAATGTTGGAAAATAGAAAAATAAATGGTGAAAAAGTAGGGAGAATAATTAATATTAACAATGTGGCGATATATAGCATGATGATATAAATAAAACATGAGAAATGTGGAAATATCATTAAATAATACATCATAAACCTAGGTAAAGGATAAGATAAGATAAATCATTTTGGGAAAAGTCCCATAAATGAGTTAGGTTCACCACTTGCCCCAGAATGTTGTCTCATGAGACTAAACATTACCCAATGTATTGGAGCGCTATATGATTCTGGGTGCACCTGTCACTATAAATTCACTCTCATGCTTATTATACCACATAGATCATACAATGTTGATGCATTAATCATATAGTTTATTCCTTGATCAAGGAATTTGGAATAAATATATCTATGTAACAAGAAAATGATGTATTTGTGTATAAAGATGAATACCCTTGACAGGAAATGTGTATGGTATTCACTACCCAAATGCTTTGGCATGGAAACTTACAGTGAAATTTCTGAAGCATAACAACATCACTTATAAATTAATAAAATGGGTTGATTAAATATAAATGGGCATATCATAAAATTTAAATCAGGTGGTATGTAATAGGGATAAATAAATTCATATCCCAACATTATGAATTGGAAATAAAAGGCATAATATAATAAAGAATTTTTAAGAAAGAGGAGAATGTGATGATACATTACGTGAGTGTGTGACTCCAAAATATTTAGAGGGGATTATTGGGAGATTGTGGAACCTTATTAGAAGTATAGAGATAGTATTTCGTATTGGGAAAGTGATCAAAGGATTTTGAGGTAACCAAAATGTGATATTGGGTCAGTTTTTATATGAAATGATTCGGGATTTATTTAATATTTCTCAAACATCGGTCTTGAACTCTATTTAATGAAAAAAATCAAAAACCCTCCATTGGTTTTCTACCATGGTTTCTACAAAAAGAGATTAGTCTTAATTATTTTATTGGGACAAGGGTGACCCTAATAAAATAATATCATTTTTTATATGGAATTGAGTCATATTCTTAATGAAGTTATTTAAAAACCTAAAATATATAAAGGAATTTGGAGGATACCAAATGGATTTATAAAATTAATCAAATAAAAATTAAATCAAATTATTTTCAATGGAGAAAATATATTTTTTCCATATATGACTTTTATATTATTTATTATATCGCATTGGGTCATTATAACAATATAATAAACATTGTATATTTTACAATATTTCATTTTTAGCCGAAAATTCGACTGTCTTAGAAAATTTGGAAAAACTAACCATTAGATAATTGCAGAACCATGATTCCAAAAAAAAATTTATTCTAATAAAAATAATATTTTATTTATAGTGTTAGAATAAGAATCTATATTTATTGATAAATGGCTGTTTTTTTTACCATAACAGTTTTTTGACCATAATAGTTTTTCATATATATTGCGCATACTTATATTACAAGGGTATTGATAAATATCCATTTAATACACCAGTGAACTCCCTAAGATTATGGTGTGAGAAAATGAGATTTTCAAGGTGTGGTTTGGTGTAAAGAGTTTGTGCCATGATATCAATTGGCATGAAATCCTCCCATTAATATTTTCTCTCAAATTGAAGTTGATGAATCTCAGCTTAGGCATGGTCAAGGGAAACTCCCAGTGATTATATCTCTCTTATAATATTTTTTAAATAGAATTAATAAGATATAGTCCTACTAGATGAGTAAATTACTTCCTTTCTATTTGAAATTGGATTTGTTAAAAGCCTATATTAATATAATCATATGATAACATTTTAATGAATATATTATTAATAGTAATGAGTCTTAATGGAATTTTAAATCTGATCGGATATAAAAACAAATAATTTCATACATAATAATTCATTTAATTAAATAAGTATGGTAATAGTATTTTTAATAGGCTGGGTCATTGTAAGGATCGCCTATAGTGGGATCTTGTAATTAGATCCTTACCATACAATGAAGGTAGTCTAAAAAATGGCTTTTTGATGATCTACACATAAAAAAATTATTGGATCCTACTATAATGGAAATTACTTCTTCCAATCATAAATTAATTAAATATAAATTTAACGGAAAAGATACTCTATTAGTATTTTGGGAAACTCTCTATTAAGATATTTTTTAATCATAAAACCTTCCAAATGTTCTAATACTATGCTTTATGTCATTATGAGGTATTATAGTGTCCACATTATTGGTTTATAATTGTTTATTTTCTTTTTGATCAATAAAAACAATGTCAATTATATTTTATTTTCTAGATAATTGATTCTGAATATGGTTTTTATTTTAAATTAGTAGGCATATCAATAATATTCATTTATTATTTCATTTTCCCAATGGACTAAGAATATATGAATAAGGACCTAGATCCCATCGGGATGTGGCAAAATTTTGGCTGGTAAAACTCGGTTACGTTGTGTGTAGCTAGAGTACACATCATGTTCCAAATTACAGTGTATCAAAATATTCCATGGGATAAACATCATGACAAAATTTAACAACAAATGGGGAATTTATTGAAAATAATGTGTTGTCAAGCCAGTCTAGTACATGGGTTGTTAGATTATGTGGCATGAAACTAGTGTACAAGTTTTGTAGTATACACAAGCTAGTGGTAAAATTTATGCAATTAGTATCTTCATTATAAAATGTAAAATAATGTAAAAAAAAATCAGTACAATTAATGATATACATGACATGAATCCAATGTAAACAACATTTTGTTCATTATTTCCCACTTATAAAATAAATTCCCTTCAATTTAGTGAGTTATACAGTCACATGATCCAAAGCTTTGCGCGCCTGTAGTGGTTCCCGCTGCTTTCTATTCAGATGGGGACATGAGTTCAACTGGAAAGGTGACCCTCCGACTATTGTGATCTGGGTTAGTTTCCCGAATCTCTCCCTTCCATTCCAAAATCCAGCTATTCTAGTGATGTTGGGTAACCTCATCAGTACATTCCTTTCTTTCTATGAACATTATCGGTCCTTCGGCCACCCGATTTCTCCATTGATCTGCGTGGAGGTTGATTTATCAAAGGCTCCCGTGGAATCCTTCTGGATTGAGGTTGGTGTTGAGTTCAGATACAAACAAACAGTGTTTTTTCAAAGCTATAAAGAATTTTGTAGTTCATTTTCTCGTTTGGGACACCTTCATCATGTCTGTCATTCGACTTATTTTTCTCCTGAGGTTGGAAATTCTACGAGTAGTGTCCCCTCCAGAAGTGGTGTTCCTCTTCGTTTGGAAGCTTAGTCGTATATCCTTGACACACAGGAGGATGGTACAGAGGCGAGAGAAGTGGGAGCCCGTATGTCCCCTGCTATTACAACCACCATTTCATAGAATGCTAGAGTGAACCATGTGAATGGGAAAATCAAAATCCCCCCACTGCAAGGACAATTTCGGTTTACTGCAATCCAAGGGTTGAAGACATATTTGTTAGATTAAGATGGGATTTGAATCCCTTCAAACCCGTGCAGGTACATGGAGAATGCAGCTCTTCGGTGCCTCCCTCCATTTCTGAAATGGTCATGGATGGGGGAGTGTAGCATGGAATGGTACTCGATATTAGTGATCATGCTCCAGGTGGTTATGACGGTCGTGGATGGGAGGAAAATTCCTTACAGTTGCAGTTCATTGGTCGTGGATTTGATCAGCTTGATGGTGTTGACATGGTTCCGGAGAAGTCCTCCTTGGACGTGGCACTTCACTGCGGTCTGTAGAACAACGATGGTATGGGGATGCCCTCAAGTTCACACATTGCCCACAAGTAAGGATCAGAGGTCAAGTTGGGGAATCATTTTGATGTTTTGAAGGATGATGAATATGAACAAACTCAAGAGGAGGTATCTTTAGGTTATTAAAGGATTTTTCATTCATTAATGGATAGAATAGACCACTATCAAGGGAAAGGACCTCACAACATTAGAAGGAAGAAAGAGAAACAGGAATTCGAGACCCAGGGGAATGTATTGTGGTGTAGGGAAAAAATCCAAGATTATCAAAGATTACTCCCACCTGCCAAAACCCATGGAGACTAGGTTGTCCAAGAAGGGTATGATAAAGGAAAGCACAATCCCACTGAAAGGGTAATGTGAAGCAGCTGTAAGGACTACTGAAGATAGAGATGGAGAGAATGGGGAGTGCATGAGGATTATCTTTCAATACAGGGAAGAAATTCTTGAAAAAACGGTAGGACCAAAAGTCTCAAAAAGAGGTTCATTGTAGATTTTACGAAAGAAAGATACAAGTAGAGACCAATGAGGGGAAAATATTGTGGCTAGATAAATAAGACCGTATTGAGGCCAGATCTTTCAATGAGAATAAAATAAACATAGATAAATTTATTCAAATAATGGAACAAATGATCTCTCCCCTAGAAGATCTTATTATCAAGGATTCAGACACCCAGGTTAGTTCACTACACTGGGAACTATATTGAGTATCCGAGTCATGTAATCTTAGTGTGGTGTTTAATGATTTTGTGAGATCTTTTAGAATGTAGTGTTGTATGGATTTGAAAATTGTTTACCATTTTCACTAAAAATGGCCTAATCTTAATAAAAATTTATATTTGGTGGTATATAGTCTAGATTAGTTACACGGTCGCATCCCCGGACATGTAACCCAGTTACCCAACAATGATGGATATCTCTAAATGAGTTTTTATGCTCTTTATGATGAAACATAATTAATTAATTAATTAATTAATTAATATAATTAATATAATTGTATATATCTTAAGAATAAGGAATGAATAGTAACTCAATTTTAAACAATTTTACTTTTTAATATTCATTGCAGGTATGACCACTCAAGAGCTTGACCAAGATGTATGTATGTTATGGTTGTTTTAATTTAATTTATTTTACTATTTTAATATTTCATAATAAAATAAATTTGTTGTCCATTGAGTAATCCCCCCTTCAATTATTTTGTAGGACCTACCTATCTGATGTTATTTGTTTAATTACCCTAAAGTAATCCTTTATTATCCTAACATGTGTGTGAGTTATAATTACATGTAATTAATATAGTATACCATGGTTCAAGGAGGTGGTTTATGATAAATCCATAATGATGCCAACCTAGGTGATACAGTGGGGGACAAGTGGAACATTTCCACACATGCAATGGATGATAAAATGAGTTAATCCTATAGGTCATAAGTTGACATATTTTACGTTCTATAAATCAAGAGTTATATATTCTACGGATCCTGTCATTTATTTATTTACATATTTTTCTATGAATTATTTAATTTTTGGAAACAATAATTCCATTATATAAATTAATATGTTAATGTCAAGAGACACAGTTTAAATAAATATATTATTCATAATTGTTATATCTAACATTTTTAATTAATAATTTAAAATCCACATAATATTAATAAGTCATGAAAAGGATAAGACAAGTTAATATTTTTCATAGTAAAATGAAAATCTATTTAATAAATATTATGTTAGGTATGGCCTTCCAATACTTGATTAAAAATGAAATCCTCAAAACTATGTGATTATCCAAAACTCAATGGGACACATACATTTTTCATGGAGTTATTTTTAATATTATGTGTTGACTTAAATATCTTACATTATGATATGTCTCCCATTATTCACTTGATGAAACTTGGGGACAAGGGTTATGGAAATCCAAGTCAATTTTTTTGGATAGGGGAGCCCACTCAATAGATCAATGAGCTACAATCCCATTTTTGATAATGATATGATTATCTAAATACCTTCATATATCATGACCAAACAATGTTGTGATTATTTTAAGGGGAATATATATCTTTTTCAATAGAATTTCCTTCCAACTAGACCTTACTAGTTCAATGGTTAGGGCTATTATGGCTTGATAAATAAATGGAATACTTAATAAAATTAATTATTATATATCACATATGAATTGTAATAATAAAAAAGTTATCAAAATATGTTATTTAAAGGTTATAGAAATTGGAAACTAAAACCCAAAAAAACCTTTATGATTATTCCATATCACATGGTATGTCCATAAAATTAAAATTTCATGATATTGTAGAATCTATACCATGGTTTCAAATGCCTGAGTGATTCACTATTGTTCGTGATGGTCTTATTCATTAAGAAAATGGATGGATCAATTCCCCTATGCATTGATTATAATGAGATTAATAAATCAAAATAAAGAATAAGTATCCACTTCCACAGATAAAATATTTTTTTGATCAAATTTGGGGGTATTGATATATTTATAAGGTGGAACTTGAGTAAAGATATCACCAATTAATGTTGAAGAAAGAATATATTCCCAAGAATGCCTTTATAATGAGGTATAGTCCTTATGTGTTTATATTCATTCCCCTCAGAATCTCTAATTGTCAAGAACTTTTCACGTACTTAATGGATAGGTCATTAGGTGATACCTTGAAAAACAGGTTTTAGTATTTAGAGATGATATTCTATAATACTCCAAGGGCTTAGAGAAGCATGAGAAGCATTTTAATATTATTCAATTGTATTTTTGAATGGAGATACTAAATGATGCACATAGTAAATGAAAGTTTTTTGATATAGGATGTTTCATTCTTGGAAACATCTATCACAATAAAATAATTATATTTAAACCATTCTTTGATAAAGTAAATTGAAGAGTGTCCCAAACTAGCAAATTTATCAATGATATATAGTCTCTCATTCTAAAAAAGGTATTATCTATGAATTTTGAGACCCATATATTGATTATAAATCCCAATATCCTATATGAATCAAAAGGGAGTAATGTTTTTATAGACAAGTGAATGTAATGAATCATTCAAAGAGTTAACAAAAATTCTTAATACTTCACTAATACTTAACCTACCCACAAGTGGGGAACTCTTTGTGTTATACACTGACACATCAAATTTTTTTTGGCAGTGTCCTAATGAAAAATGATAATATAACCTCCTATACCGTAAGGTATCGGAATTTTGATGACACAAACTATCCCACACATGAATTGGAGTTGGTGGATGTTATCATAGAATTGAAATATAGAGGAATTATCTCCTTGGGGAGAAGTGTTAGATATATACTGATCACAAGAGGATGAAATATATATTAATTCAAAATGATATAAACATGGTCCAATGAAGATTGTTAAATATCATCAAGGATTATGACTACACATCCACTTCCATCCAGTTAAATAAAATAATTTGAAAATTTCTCTAGGCATAAAGTATCCAAAATATTTATTAATTATGAGAAATAGTTAAGGATTTAATCTTATTATTCTTACAAAGGATGGACATAGAAATCATACGGTAAGGAAAATCATCATTCATTTCTCAAATTATTTCTTATCTATCCCTTATGAAGAAGATAATGGGTCGTCAAAGAAATGATGTGGAAATTTGAAAGAAGGAAGAATCTATCAAAAATGGTAAATCCTAAGAGTTCAAAATTTGTGAGGAATTTGTCATATGATTTTTATAATGACTATGAGTACCATAAAACCCTGAGATAAAGATGGATATTTTGAATTATTCACACAACATTACTATCTCTATCCACCAAGTGAGAATAATGATTCATCTCGATCTCTAATAGAACTAATGGCGGGATAATATAAAGAAGGACATCATTGAATATATATAAAATTTCTAATAACGTAATAAATTTATGTATGAAAGGAAAAAATCTAAGGGGTTGATACAACAATTACATATTTCTATATATAAATGGGAGATAATTAAAATAGGAATTTTCATGGTACTTCCATTGACATCCAAAATAAATAATGATATATGGGTTGTTTTGGATCATCATACAAAGACAAGTCACTTTATATCAATTATAGAGGAATTCATACTAAATAAAAATGAATAGATATAATTCATAAAAGTAGATAGGATGCATGAAAAACCATTATTGATTATATCTGAATGAGATCCAAGATTTACCTTCATGTTTGGGAAATGGATACAACATGATCTAAACATTGAGTTGGTAATTATTATATCTTATCACTATCTAACTGATGGATAGTTTGATTAAACCATTCATATAATAGAGGAAATCTCAATAAAATTCTAAGTTAACATAAAAGGATAATGCAATAAGAATATTCCACCAGTGTAGTTATCTTACAAAAATAGTTTCCACATAACAATTGAAATGGCCTTAACTGATGACCTTATTGGGAAGAGATGCATGACACAAGCATGCTAGGATGAAGTTGGGGAATGACATAAAAATATATCTGATGTGGATGTGGTAATGAATGAAACATATAATACTATCCAGTATCATATCTGAGCTACCCAAAGTCTATATAAGAGGAATGATAACAATCATTGATTATAAATAGAGGTTGAGGATAGAAAAAAGGTATTACTTAAAATATCTCCATGGAATATTGTCATGATATTTTGGAAGAAGGGGAATCTAATTAAATGGTACATCATTCCGTTATATATTATTGATCATATTAGAGATATGGGATGTTGAAAAAAACTTCTACCCATCATGTCTCAAATACATAATTTATTCCACATATCAATCTCAAAGAATTACATAATTATATCCATCACATGTAATAAATTCAATAGTGGTATAGATATAAAATTTTCATTCTTATGAGGAGTGGAAGAGGATGATCATGGACCATAGATACAAAGTCATATGAACCAAGACCGCTCACATGGTTAAAGTATTATAAATGAACTAGAAAAATGAAGAGGTGACAAGGTAACCAGAAGAATCGATAGAGGAGAAGTACCCTCACCTATTTTCATATTTATATGTAAAATAAAATTTTACGGGACAAATTTTATTAGAGTTAATAATGTAATATCCCAATTTTTTAGGAAATATTTTTATTTAAATAATTAAATTTCATGGATTTCTTGAGTTGCGCGAAACACTAGGTTTAATGGACCCATGATATACTATTAAAATATTATTATTTTACCACAATCATATTAACATAGAAATTAAATTATATAGTATGAAAGGAATATCCATATTATTAAATACATTAAATTTTAAAAAATAAAAACTAAATTTATTTAGGTCATTTTATTCTTAAAATTTATGTTTTATTCAAAAAAAGATTTTATTGCTTTCTATGATAAAATATATATATTTAATTTTAGAACATTTAGAAACTTTATTTAAAGAAATTAACCTAAACTCCTAATTCTTCTGGTAAAATTTCACTTTTTATGTATTTTTTAGAATTATATAAAATGTTTAAAACTAAAATTAATAGAGAAAAATACTAATCTGCATTGAAAACAATATATTATTTTAAAAAATTATGTAATTAAATTATAATTTGGTCTATTTTGAAACTATAATTATGGGACATTTATTATAAATAATCTAGTTTTACTCCTTGAATTTAATTTGTAGATATAGTGTTAAAAAATGTATACTTTAAAGGTGCAATGAATAGAAAAACTAATTTTTGTTACATTTTTTCAATTAATTTGGAATTAAATTCCACCACAAATTTGATTCAAATATTGTAAATTTGATTGCATATTTTGAATCTGGAAGTGAAAATTTAGTAAATATATTCTTTTTATTAGTGGTCAACTTAAATAGTAACCATGGAAAAATTTATCATATCTGTAATGGGTAAATCTTGTTAATCTGGATTAAAAATAAGTGATAAGTCTATAATTTTTCTTTCAATTTATTATTATATTAATTTCATTCAACCCTTAATTGATAAGGATCAAAATTGAGTTATTTAATGGAAAATATTTCAAGTAAATGTCTTAGACAATATTAAAATTGAAGAAAGTAACAAAATGTGATAGTCTTATATTTATTATGTTTAATATTTTTAATATGGAATAAAATAGAATATATACCTAACTATATTTTTTAAAATATTAAATAATTATCATCATTATGTTAATTTAATTAAAAAATTTAAAAATTAAATAGTTAGCCTAAATTATTACCCAATACTGATGTAGTAATTAATCAATTAAGATAAAACTCAATTAAATTATAATAAAATTTTTAAGAGTAATATAATTTGAGATATTTAAGGTTACCCATGAATTCTAAATATGAAAATAAAATTTTTAGTATATTATTAAATATTTGATTTTAATTTTACTAGTTTTATCTATGTTGCTAATTGTCAATGTATTGAGTAGTAAACAAATAATCAATAAGGATATTTTATGATATTAATAATTTATTCATTTATTTAAAAATCATAAAAATATCAAAAAATAGTTACTATAATATGATCTGAAATTATATAAATTTGAAATTTATGTTCTAATTCACACAATATATGTATAAATATATTATTTTTATTTTGAAATGGTTCTTACCATAGTTAAAATTCAAATAGGATAACTAAGGGTTAATGGAAATGGTGTGGTTTAAAATAAAATCAAACCATATCTAAATTTTATCATTCTATGAAAGAAATTGTTTTGTTATTATAGATTCTAATACATGGAAATTTCTTTGTATTTGATCATAAAAATAATTTAACTTAATTTAATATTTCGGTAAATCTCTAAAACACCACTCTCCTCCAATTATAGATACAACCCTCACTACCCATTATCTTCAAACCTTCCAGGGCCTAAAGAATTCACATAAACTACTAAAAAATATCTTCCCCACTCTTACCACATATATGTTTTTGGGAAAAAATACTGCAATTAATCATTGAAGCATTTTTGAGGTGATTGTGTTTGTTGACAAAGTGGAAATCTGAGTCGTGATTGTTGAGAAAGAAATACAATGACATACAAATTCGTTGACAAAGAGGATTTCATGATGGAATGTTGAGTTCAAGAGATGAGGTCAACAATCCATGTTTGATTCAAGAACGTCGACAAAAGGAATGGATGATCTGGAGGCGGTACAAAAGAACAGATACAAGGTGGCGCCATTTTCCAGTGTTTGCCAAATTTTTAGGCCTGAAAATCGAAAAATGAAGAAAAGTGGTTTTTGGAAAAGGGAGTTGTGTGCCGTGTACATGAAGGCTTGGAAACATTCATGCCATTTGTTTTTCAAGATCATATCATCAAAATATGGAAAAGGGATAAGGTTCGTGGAAGTTTTGGTGAGTTCGCGCAGGTGACTTGCGTGCTGTGAAAGATACTTGCGCATCGATGCCTTGGAAGTTTAAGAACATGCACGCCTATGGGTTTTCAAGATCTTAAGATCAAAATATGGAAAAGGAAAGAGGTTCGCGCAAGTTTTGAAGTAGGTCACGCATGTGACTTTCATGGGAAGAGACCTATGCGTCGAGACTTGCTCGCCGAGGGTTGACTTGCATGCCTTCACACAGGGTGGTCAGATTTCCTATAAATACTGGACCACCCCTCTTCATTATTCACCGGAGTTCAACACTTTGAGAAATCAGAGCTCTCGTCGCGTAGGTGCGGCGGTCGCGCAAGTGGTGTGTGGGTCGCGCAAGTGAAGTTGCGTGTCGGTGGTTGATGTTGCGCGCCAGTGTGAGAAGTTGCGCGCTAGTTGGTCGTTGCACGCCAATACTGGTATGGGAATAAAAGGAAGAGAGTAGTGCAAGTTTGAGGTTGGGGATGTTTGTGTCATGCAAGTGTCTAAGGAGGATTTTCATGCCAGTTGTGACTTGCGCACCGATACTTGTGCGTCGTGATAGACTTGCGCGCCAAGTAAGGTTTATTTCCAGCAGTGATTTTCAGGCTGCGTGGAAGCTGGGAGTTTTCCCTGATACCTTCAGTGCAAAGAGAGGTTAATCTACTAGTGAAAATTGGGCTTGAACAGAGCATCTACATACAGAGGAAGATGCATTCCTTCATGAAAATGAAGAGACCTACCGGTCTATAAACTGTGAGTGGATCCTTTCCGGAGCAGTGACTGAAGGAAGAGGAAGAAGGTGATCCTCTCCACCGACAGTGATCCAGAGAGAGAGAAACAGGGAGTGACCCTTTGGAAACCAGTGAGCTGACCCTAAACTTTGTAAAGGCAGTGATCCTAGGCATATAAGTGATCTAGGCCAAACCTTGTAGTCCAGAAATATTGAAGTTTAGTGGAATTTGGTACGACCGACAACTTGTCGGAATATGATCCTTGGACATAGCCCTTTGTAGTCAACCAAGTAAAATTTTGGTGTCCTGTGCATGCATTACTTTCTGTTTACTTTGTGCATCAGGAAAGAGATAGCAGATTGTTTTGCTTTACAGTGAAACAAGATCAGAACGGGCATTATTTTTAAATTAGTCATACCCCGATTCACCCCCCCTCAGGGTATTCAGCCTTGTGGACCTAATGTATGTGCTTTTGGTATCACCAAAATACTAATTCTATGTTCCTCAAGGGTTACTTCAAGGAGATGATAATTAAGTGGAAACATTATCAAACTAAAACTTTTAATTTTTTTTATTCCTATACATTATCTTATCCTATTTCATCTATCAAAGAAGTATAACTCTAATATTATGTATATACTATAATTTTAATTTTCTAATGGAATATATTATATCCATCATTTTTTTATAATTTCTACTATTTTATAGAAAGGAAATAATTAGCCAAATTATGCCAACCAACCATCTTTAGGGATAATGATTTTTCATTTTCATTATCACCTTAAAGGATGATCATAAAAGTATTATTATGGCTTTATCTGATTGCAATAAGTATATTGTAACATATATTATTTTTTTTAAAATGATATATAGTCATAATATTACAAAAAAATATAATTCATTAGGGATGGAAAACAATCTAAAATAAACTAAACATATATCAATACTTTTTTATTAAATGAATCAACATCATGTTAGAAATGAATTTGATATAAGGGACCATTTAAACATCAATAATTGTGTTAATACCATTTTATTACCTATAAATAAAAACTTCCATAATTATATATTGGTGAACTAGCCATGAATCCGTGGAATAAATGCATTTAATATGACCAAAGTGAACCTTCTAACTCACCCAAATAGAAAAAAATGAACTCAATAGAAATATAAAAATTAAATAAATATGGAAGATGATTTGAGTTAATAATTTAATAAAACTAATTTGATTTTCTCAAACATTATGTACAAGTGAAAAACAAATTCTCGCATAGGGTATGGGGTCTCTTAGAACCCTCATATTTCATTAAAGTAATTCATTATATCTTTTTATCACAAGTAATTTCTTCATTATTAAAAAACAATTCATTTATATTATGAATATATGTCCCAAAAATATATATTTATCTCAATTTATCATGTTTTGGTGAAATAAATATTGTATAAGGTTTCTTTATGAATTATTTTTGACAAGAAAATGAGACTAAAGGAAACGTCACTGTTTATTAACCATATTAAAGTTCAATCCATAAACTGATTTTTTCATCCTATATTTTTCTAAAATCAGTCAATTTATCATAAAAATATTATTTCACTTCCTGGTTTTATGGTCAAAATTATACCTTTATATAAAGTCCCTTTATTCTTTTCCTTAGAACTATGCTTTAGTGGCACATTTCAAAAGACACCTAGTCATTTTTAATCTTTTTTTCAATTCATTTTGGAATCATTAATCATGAAATATTTTTTTCCTTTTGATTCACTATAAATGATTTAACAAACTACTTTCATGGATTTCATTATGATAAACCAATTGGTTATTTGTTATGACATGATTACAAAACCCATTTCCTTTTATGTGTAACCCTTTCATATAATACATATGTTCGATTATATATGTGGAAAACATATACATGAACATGTAATGATGGGTGTTCCTAGATATAAATTCATTAAATTGGATAATGTTTTAGTATAATGAGATATTATGTATAGGTTTAGAAAGTAAAACTAATATATTATGTTACTATTTCCATAATATAACAAATCTTTGGAAGTTATCCTTGACTGAAGTTTTTATAGTGTTATACATCACTACAAATTTCCAATGATTCCATTATCACATGATTCCATGTTTTATATGTTATTATTTCAAAAGTATATTCATGATTCCTGAATTTTATTTTATCATGTTATACCTTCTAACTCTTGTGTTATGCTTAATATTCATGTTTATTCTCTTACACGTATTTTTAACTCATCCCATTTTTCCTGGTATTTCCTAGGACATCCAATGTAGTTGTAATATCTTAATGGGGGTTAGGATCTCATTAAAAATATTGTTAAAATTATGTTTTATTCTTATTTATTTTGACCTAATTATGTACCTAGTCTTCAAAATATATTATAATTTTTTATCCTTGGTTTGTATCTAATAAAATATTATTCTTAAAATCATATAATATTATGTTTCAAAGTAATGGTTCTCTATAAATAATTTTTTAATTTTAAATTTTTCATTTTAGGATAACTTTATAACTGACATGGAGAGGGGTCGAATCAATGATACATTTACTTTTTATGTTTCCTTACAAAAGAAACAACCTTCGCCTTATCTTAAATATATTATTCCCTATAGAAAATAATTTAACCAATTATCCACTGGAACACAAGAATTTACATGGTTCACTATTCATTATGAATAGATACATCCCTAGAATGGCTTGGAGATAATCCAATACCACTCGATCCACTAGAAAAAAAATCATTTTTTTGTGAAAAAAACATGTAGGATATACACTTTCACCCATGTATCACTACATAAACAATCCAATTATGTGTGTTTTACCTCTAGCACAAATTATGTAATACAATGTTTTTTTAGAAAAACATGTTACCCATGATTATTTATCAACTTACATAAATTTATTCATTTAAAAACAACTCATCACTTTCATTCCTAGAAGATTTTAGTATCTTCAAGGACCTTTTTGTAGAACTAAATACAATTGCCTAGTCCAATTTGACCAATCTAATAATCCTCATCTGATTTCTCAATATGAAAGAATATTAATCTATAAGAATAAAATTAAACAATTTTGAACAATTTATCCTTCAGTTAAAAAATCCTTTATGATAATCCAGATCAATATGATAACTGGAAGAATATGATTACAAGAAGTGCACGATATTCAGACAAATATGAGAATCCACTAAATAAAATAATTATATGAAGATGTTGCAATCTTGTTTCTCTTTCATTTCAGTTTGATGAAACTTCTTAAATAGATCTCAATATAGAAATTTATTCTCCCTACAAATGTAAAGCTTCTCTATATTATTCTTTAAATAGTACATTGATCAGTAAATAGTACATTGTACTTATAGAAAATTATAGGTGACCCAAATATGGTTTTCGATGGAATCTAAAATTGTTCCCTGCATAACCAATTTACTCAGATTTGAATGATACATTGAATTTTGGGAGCATTTATGAAATTATCATCAACTCTCGACCATTCTTAAATCTTCTCCACAGCTTCATATCTCTTCAGTCATTTTTTCAAACACCATTCCAATTATCGTTCTGATTTTATCAATATTATTTATTTATTTTGATGATATGTACCTGTTTAATATTTAAGAATATGTAGGCATATTATATCTCATTCAAAAACAACATTATGAATCTTTATTCTAATTCCCCGATATGATTGATTCATTACATTTAAATGCACCAGATGAAGAATGAAATATGATTCTACTAATATTTCACATCAAAAATATAATTCAGTATCAACTCCAATATAATGGATCTTGAACTATATGATATCAGAATAATTAAACCTGATGAATGGTTGACTAAATTGTTGACGTACTCTTTTTTTGTATTGGTCCCAATAACTTCAAGTCTCCCAAAAATGATCTTCATCACAATCATTTTTTAACAATTTATATATTTTAGATTTTGATCTAACTAAAAATCAAAACCTTGGATTCTCACATTTTCCACAAGCCATTTCATCCATCAAACTAAATATGAATATGATGGAATTTTTATGATGATATGATATCTTTGTCTTCACCAACATTATTCATTCAAAAAAATATTCTTGTATCATGACTTCATCCAAGACTTGAATACATTGAGTATCAACTTCAGCATTGTATGAATTAAAATGTAATTTATTGTGACTTCTAATTTATCCAGCAATCGGCATTCTTTCAAAATCAACCTGAAAATGATTGGCATGATTACGATCCGAATAAATAAGATAATCCACCCCATATATATTTTTCTACCAAGATATGATTAATCTGATTATGATTGGATAATATTCATCTACCACTTTCATTCATAAATATTGAATCATAACTTTACCTAATCCTTATTATTTTTTAGCACTACAATATTTGTAAAGAATCATCTAATTTTAATTATATTCATGCATACTCTGATTCTCCACCATTATGATCACACCTTATATTCCAAACACAGGGTTAGTCTGATGACCCTTTACATCAAGAATGATTCATCCTCATACACATCCTCAATAACATTGACCTTTTTAGGTATTCCAAGCTTGATTCCTTTAATACGATGATCAGTTCTGTTTTCCTCGAATAAAAAGTGTTGTTATTTTTATTTCATCCTAAACATCCTTGACAATAAATGAAAACACTTGAAAATGATCATCATCCCTCTCATCATTATCCTAACATTATCCCCTTTGTATTTTGTTTTCATCCAAGTTTAACAAATCACTATACATTTTATCCTCACGAAAATTATTACTTATCAACATTTCTAATCCTAAATGAGAAAACATGTTGTGGGAAACAAGAATTATTGAAACCAATGCCATGCTATCCAAAAGTAGTGATCATGAAAACCATATTCATATTTCTTCCTCAGCTTTTATTCCTCATCTCATCAAATTTCTTAGAATAACATTGTGCTCCCTAGAACCAATACAACAAATAGTAATAATAGATCACACACTTATAATGATTAATTCATATATTACTAGTAACTCCCCCTTTTTACATGATTTCAAAAGGACATATTTGTGAAATAATTCTCTCCCTTGAAAATTGTTTCAAAAGGAAAGATGAGATAGGGGAATAACACATACCTCAACCTTGAAAATAATATAGTTGGACACCTATGTTCACCCTCAATTTTGAAAAGGATTCCTTTTGTAAAGATTGTGTGAAAATGTAAATACTTGTTCCAATGTTAGAACATAATCAAGCTTTAATTAATTATTCTCCACATGCTTTTTAATGATGGACTATTTTATATCAATATGTTTTTAATTAGATTTTTGTATCAGATTTCTGGATAGGTTTATTGTACTTTGAACATCAAAACCCAATATAAAGGGTATCATCAGTTCAATAAGGAAGTATTCTATATGAGCTTTCATCCACAAATGTTTTGTAGAGGCTTGTGTAGCAGCAATATATTCACCTTCAACTATACAATTTGTTACTGAATTCTATTTCTTATAATTAAAAATAACAAAATTATTTCCCAAGATTATACTCCAACAAATGTGGATATTCAATCGTTAACATTTCATGTTCTTATAGTGCACTCTGGAATTTTTCAAATAAGGTAAAAATATAAACAATGCTGATTCTTGAGCCAGTAAAACAAAACAAACATACAATAAGATTTTTAAATTCATTATGGTCAACATATTTTTAATCACATTCATTAGAAAACTTTTTCCCCAGTGAAACCGGTTTGAAAACATGTTTCGAGTTTTCTATGATGAACCTCTTAAGAAGTTCCTTAGAATACCATTAGTGAGAAAGAAAAATATTTTTATTATTTCATAAAACATGCCACCAAAGAAATTAATTCATTTACCATATAATTTACATGTCAAACAAACTTTTAATTTCACTAAAAAAACATTCTCAAAATCTTTCATAGCTCCCAGAAAAGTTAATTTCATCAACATAAACAATTACAATGTGGAAATAATTTTTACTTACATTGATTTAAATATTACAATAAAATCATATATTAGTCACAATAATTTTCTTTGATAAAGTATCCAATTTGAAAAACCATTCCATTAGAGCCTATTTTAGCCCATATAAGGCCTTCTTCAAAAGGCATACACAAAATTAATCTATACCAACACCAAATAAACATGGTTCTCCAATTTAAAATTCCTCATCAATATCATCTTTCAAGAATTTTGATTTAACATAATTTTGAAATATTTTATAACATAATTTTGTAATAATATCATGATAAAATTTGATTGTTTCTCATATTTGTTCCATAAAAATGGATTCATCAAAATCAAGACCTTCAATTTGTGAATTCCATTTATAAACAAGTGTTTCGTTGTACCTTTTTACTTCACATTCTTCACATAACATGTTTTAGAAAACAGACTTTGTAACAATAATATTTTTATTATCTGACCTGGGTTTTATTTTTCATGTATCATTATTTTCAATCTGATCCAACTCTTCATTCATTGCATGAACCGATTCTGGGTACTCAAAAGCTTCCTTCACATCCTTCAGATTAAATTTTGAATACAAAGAAGTATGTATTATAGTATTCTTTCTTCTTCTTGTTTGAACCTTCTAATTTTCATCCCCAATAATATTCTAGGTTTACACTTGTTTCCTTAGACTAGGATGAGATTTTTGAGTATCTTCCCCACCACAAAAATTAACTGAGTCTGATTACTCTTCATTAATATGATTACAATTATCTGAATCCTTATTATAATTATTATCAAAACATTCCTTATCCTTATCAACATCCCTATCATACCATGTATGTTTTCTTCAATAGATATTTCAATAAATTTCACGTAAAAAAATAAAAAGTCCTTCATGTTTATTTGAGGAAGAATTTGTAGCCTCTTACATCTAAATCATAGAAAATAAAGAGTCTATCTTCACCTTTCATAAAAAACTTTCTATTGTTTCCACATTTCTCCATTATGATACATGGAATCCTAAAATTACTTATGTGTTTCAAACTAGGATTTTTCTATAAAACCACTCATATTTATTCATATTTGAATTTGGAATTGTGAAATAATGGTTTTGAATATAAAAAACAATACTTATTTCATTCCTCAAAAATTAATGATAAAGACATTGTTCAAGTGACATATTTCTCCCCATTTGGAACAAACTTATATTTTTCCTTTTAGAAACCCCATTTTGTCGAGGAGTGTATGTGGAACTATACTCAAGCTAAATTCTATTATTTTTTAGATAAATTATTAATTATTCACTGATGTATTCACCACTATATTCACATATAAACTTCTTTATTAAATAATCTAATTCCTTCACAAGTTTCATTTTGAGACTTTTTGAGATTTTTCAAAGAATTTGACTTATGATTCATATAACTAAAAATATTAATGGGAGTAAATTAATCAATGAAATTAATGAAATACTAATCTCTATTTTTTAATTTTTTTCTCATTGGACCGTAGATATCTGAATGAATAAGATCAGGGGATGGTTTTTCACAAATCTCATCTTTCTTATGCATTAAATTTTAAATGTTTTCTTTCTTTAAAATAGTTCAATTCAAATCTCTTGTTATTGTAAGATAAGGAATACCATAGACACAATATCACATTAATAACATTCTCAGGTTTATTTAATACATGAGTACTAGCCCTTTATGCTATAATTTATTCTTTTCCACCATACTCAAGTAACATGAGTTTTTTATTTCAGTGAATTTAAACAAGTTTGATTTTGTATATTAGACTCCTATAACTATCTTTCTATCATTCTCACTTTTCACCAAAAATCTATCATTA
Source organism: Viscum album (assembly GCA_963277665.1). Taxonomy (NCBI): domain Eukaryota; kingdom Viridiplantae; phylum Streptophyta; class Magnoliopsida; order Santalales; family Viscaceae; genus Viscum; species Viscum album. Next base: position 1,025,418,493 of record OY728157.1, read on the forward strand.
TGAATGTATATTGTTTACCTTCAACACACAATTGTGAAATAGTTATAATGTTATGCTTCATCCCATTAACATACAAATTATTTATGGATTTTAACTTTTCATTACAAATGATGGAAGATCCAACACATTTTATTTTGAAGGATTCATAATTACCAAATGTCGATGTTCCTCCTTTATAGTCGTTCACATTCATAAAAAATTTCAAATATCATGTCATATGAGAAGAACAACAACAATCAAGAATCCATGGTTATTCTCTTTTGTAGAGTTCAAAGAAGTTTCAGCAATAAGTTACTATTTTTATTCCTTTTTTATCCACTTTTGGCATATGAAAATCGATAAGAAACATTTTGTTATGAAAATAAAAACAATACATCATTTTGAAAGGTTTATAGGTTGTTCATATGTATCAAAAATAGTTCCTAGAGGTTGGAATGTATTTTCAACTTTAACACGATCCTTACTATGTTTTTTCGAAAATCCTTCTCAGATTGATTCTTTTGATATAATTGAATCCCCCCAATACTATTCCATTCATAACCTCTGAATTTTTTTTAGTATTCTAGGTTGAATCAAAACATATTATTCTTATTTCCAAATCAACCACAATTTCAGCAGTATCAGTAAAAAGATTATATACCTCTAAAATATCCATAATGATCGGAATTGTAAATATATTTCTTAAAAACCTTTTTATCATTATTATCTAAACTTAAAACCATAATGTTATCAACCATAATATTATTTTTCCTTTCAGAATTATTAGAATCATAATAAATATAATCATTTTCATATTCATATTGTTTAGATGCATTTTCAAACTCAAGGTATTTTGGAACTTCTAAATTCGTCACTTTTTCAATCTTGGCCACATACATAAATTTCCCATATTTCATATTTTTAGTAACAATTACATATTTTTTCTCATCCGTTGAAAGTATATTTTGTTGATCATTATCTGGTTTCTCAATGAGATAACATTCACCAAAATCAAAGATAAATAATTTTTGAAAATTCTATCATTCTCTTAAACTTTTGATAGTTTTTGATGGACAATTCCCAACTATTATTCATTTTTTCCTTCAGTTTTACTTCCAAATGATTATTACAATTATTTAAATACTCAATATATTTCTTCAAATCATCCATTTCGTTCACAAGGGTAAAATTATCATCACGGAAAAATTATTCTTCCAACTTTTTTTTCTTTTCAAGCCTTCTAGTAATAATCATGCATTCTTCTAACTCATATTTCAAATGGAATTCAAGTTTAGTTTCTTATTATTCTTCAGAACTACTACTTTAAAACTATTCATCATTCACTATTTAAATAAATGTATTCTAAACACCCTAATAAATGGAATTTTCAGATTAAAAAACACTTAGTTCTTCTTCTTCATCATCTTTAGATAGAAAACTTTTTCTTTTGAATTTGAATAAATTTCCATCTTTTCTTATGGTAAACAATTCTCCTCTATCTACCTATTTCATCTATGACTTGTTTATCCTAATTTCTTCATTATCACCATCTTCTTATTACATTCTTTGAGGAGAGTTAGAAACAATGTTCTCAACAACTCCAAATTCCATAAATATAAATTCAATTTTACCTTTGAATTACCTTGTAACACTTTTCACATTTTTATAAAAAGAGGATAAAATTTAATCAAAATTTTTGCGTAACTCATTTTTTGAATCAAATTCACTAGCTTTGTCTTTAATAAGAATATTCTTCCAAAATTCTTTTTTAGCATACTTGAATGGGATATATCTATCAACATTTTCTTTTATTTTCTCATATTTATCCCTTCTCATTTCATAAGTGATTATAGTGCTATGGAATCATCTAGAGTTAAGGTTTCAGGATCTCTCTCTTCAAATGAGGATAATTTTTCATCGAATTTGATGAGAAGGATTCTCAAGATATTTTACATAAAATTTCATACTTCAATCTATGGATTTTTTGTTTTACTCTTCACTTTTTTATATCCTTTATATATGATCTTCAATTTATCCCATATACCATTAGATGTGGCTACAACTTAAACCCTTATGAATTTAATTTTAGAAAATGATGATAGTAAAGCATTCAGGGCCTTTCCATCATTCTCAAAATTCTTTTTAGCAACAAATATAAGAGGAAATTTATCATTAATAGGAGGAAATTCATATAATGCAGCATCAAGAACATTATATCCAACAAAAATAAGGTAAGGAAACATTCAATCTTTCAATAAATGATAATTATTTCCATTTAAACTATAATACCATTACTATTCAAACAATTCAAATTCTCCATCAGTAAAGAATAAGAAAAGAAAACCTTCAGATCTAACACCAGTTGAACGTTCTCAGTCAAGATAATTGAATCACTGAGAGGGGGAGGGGGTGAATTAGTGGTTAAATTTATTTTATGTTTCTTTGAAAAAGAAGTAACAATAGCATCTTGTTAAATATTTCATTCCCTACTAAAAACAATTCAAATGCATATCCATGGGAACTCCTGAATTTATAAGGTTCCCTATTTAATAAGAATTTATAAATCATTGGGATGGTTCGAAAATAATCCAATATCACAGTATCCACTAGAAAAAAAATCCTCTTTTGTGGAATACAATGGGTAGGATGTTCTATTTCACTTGTGTAGGAATCTGTAAATAATCCAATAGCATGTGTTCTCCCACTATAAAAAATGATGTAATATAATTTTTTTGTAACAAAACATGTTACCATTTCTTCTTTATCAGAATCCAAAAATATATTCTTAAAAAAATAACGTAATTAATCAAATGTTGGAATTAAAATCGAAGACATTGATATAGAACTCAGTTTGATTCTCCAAATCTGATCTTCCTAGTCGGATTGCTCAATATGAAAAAATATGACTCTATTGTAAAGACTCGTAAAATTGAAGGGAAATTTTTTCTTAATTTTCTTTGCGATTTTAGAAGAACGCAGTTTCTGACGGCACCTGATTCCGAGGCCCGGTGTGCCCGAAATAATTTTCTAAAGTTTAGCTCGGGTACGTTCAGTGAACGAACAAGCCAGTTTTCCCAGCTATTGATCCGGTTCTCAGAATCGAAATCTGAGGGCACTAATGTAACTTTAGTGATGGTAATTTCTTACGAAGACCTTTTCTAGAGTTTCATTTACTCGGGTGAAGTTTTTAATTAATTAGGTTAACTAAAGAATAAAATAAAATTTTCTGCAATAGATTTTATTTTTATTCTATGAAGTGTTAACCTAAGCGTAGTGGTTGAGGTGGGACCCACATCCTAACTACTCCACTAGGTAGGATTTTAGTGGGGTGGGGCCCACACGATCCCTACCCTTTCAACTACTTCAACCCTTATTAATTACGTCACTCATCCGGACCCCAATTAAATGGAAGTCAACTCTTAATTAATTAAATTGAATAACCTACTCAATTAATTAATTAAGAGTTTACTTCCCTGTAATGGTTGGCCGGTCTGGGCGGTTGGCTTCTTCCACCGCGAGACCTCCGTGGGACAGCCCTCCTGCTCCGGCGGCCTGCTGTTCCGACCGCAGCTCCCCGAACCACCACAGCCATAGGTCGCGGTCTTGTCTGATCGGTGTGGCGCGACGGCGCCGCGCCCCTTCACCACGACCCCGCTCCAGCCGCGGCCTCTTCGAGTTTCTCTAGCATGGTGTGATAGAGCTACGGCTTTGTTCCACTTCAACGGCGCGGCACGACAATGCCGTGCTTCTTCTCCCACTCTTCATTATTTCCGTGCGGTGCAATGGCACCGCGCTACCTTTTCTCATGCCACAAAAAATTCAAGTATCAAAGGGGGAGGAGAGTCGGCGGTGTTCGTGTGGTCCGACCTCCTCCCATTATTGCGATAACATGCAACCAAATTAAAGAACAATGAAACGCGATGAAAAAAATATTCACAAAGAAGAAACAATTAACCCCTACCTCGATGAAATCATTGAACGAAGGTTCGTCACGAAATGGATATCGCGGAAGAAGGCATCGCGGAATTGAATGTCACGGAAGAAGATGTAGCGGACGAAGGCATTGCGGAATTGAATTTCGCGGAAGAAGAAACAAAGGATGGTGTGTCGGTGTTCTTCATCGGCAATGGTGCATTCTTCACATTCTTCAAGGAGGAAGAATGTTCTTCGGAACATAGAGATTTCCTCTCCAAATCATCTTTCACAATGAACTCACCACTCATGAAATAAGACTTTGTCTTATTTAATTGACACATAAGCGAATAATTCATTTGAAATTCAAAATGAATCCAAGAATTAATTAAATTGAATAACCTACTCAATTAATTAATTAAGAGTTGACTTCCATTTAATTGGGGTGCGGGTGAGTTACGTAATTAATATGGGTCGAGGAAGTTGAAATGGTGGGGCTCGTGTGGGCTCCACCCTAATAAAATCCTACCTAGTGGAGTAGTTAGGATGTCGGTCCCACATCAACCACTAATCTTAGGTTAACACTTCATAGAATAAAAATAAAATCTATTGCACATAATTTTATTTTATTCTTTAGTTATCCCAGTTAATTAAAATCTTCACCCAAGAAAATGCAACTCCGCAAAAGGTCTTTGTAAGAAATTATTGGTGCTGCGGTTTCTTTGGTGCCATCAGATTTTGATTCTGAGCACCAGATCAAAATCTTGGAAAACCCACTTGTTCGTTCAATGAACGTACCCGAGCTAAACTTTGGATAATTATTTCGGGCACACCGGGCCTCAGAATCAGGTGCCGTCAGAAACTGTGTTCTTTTAAAATCTCAATGAAAATTAAGAAAAAATTTCCCTTGAAGTTTACGTGTCATTACATTACTCCCACCTCAGGGCTTTACGTCCCCGTAAAGATACATCATAAACTAGGGGAACAAATGTGGGTACTGTGCACGCATCTGAGCCTCCCGCTCCCAAGTGCTCTCTTGAAGGTTCCCGTGCTGCCAAATGATGCACACTAGAGGAATCGACCATCCACATAGGACCCACTCCTATCGATCCTTGATCTCCACTGGGACCTTCTCAAAATTCAACCCATCATCAATGTCTAGCTCCCCATGGTCGATGATATGCATCGGGTCGTGCACGTCTCTCCTCACCTGAGATGCTTGAAAGACGTCGTGCACCCGGTGCAACTGAGGTGGTAGAGCCAGGCGATAAGCCACCTCGCCTATCCTGCCGAGGACCTGGAATGGTCTGATGAAGTGCAGAGATAACTTGAAACCCCGACCAAATCTCTATAATCCATATCGAGGTGAGACCCGTAAGAAGACGTGGTCGCCATCCTCGAACTCTAGTGGACTCCACCTCCTGTCAGCATAAGACTTCTACCAGCTCTGTGTTGTCCTCATCTGCTCTTGGATGACATGGACCTCCTCTGCCATGGCCTAGACCATCTCCGGCCCCATAAGTGATGACTCCCCAGGGTCTGTCCAGCATAGAGGTGATCGGAAAGGTCGGTCGTACAATGCCTTGTATGGTGCCACCCCAATGGTGGAGTGGTAGCTGTTGTTGTACTCTTACTCCACTAAGGGTAGGTGATCCTCCTAGATACGACCAATGTCGTGGAAACATGTGTGGTGCATTTCCTCGAGAGCCTGAATGGTCCTCTGCATCTGACCATCCATCTGAGAGTGAAAGGCAGTGCTCAGACGTAGCTGCATCCCTAATGCCTCCTACAACCCCTTCAAAAGCAGGGTGGTAAAACGTGTATATCGATTAGTGACAATAGATGATGGAAAACCATGAAGCCGTACGATCTCCTGAACATAGAGGTGTCCCAAGATCTCCACTGAGCCCTACTATCTGATGGGTAAGAAGTGGGTCGACATGGTGAGTCAGTCGGCAATCACCCAAATGGAGTCATGAACTCTGGAAGTGCATGGAAGTCCAGTCACGAAGTCCATAGATATCCTATACCACTTCCACTCCGGGACCTCCAATGGCTATACCAAGCCTGCTAGTACCTAGTGCTCTACCTTCACCTACTGGCAGGTGAGGCATTGAGAAACGAACTCATCCACTACCTTCTTCATACCAAGCCACCAGTGCTGTCGTCTAAGGTACTGGTTCATCTTTTTCATTCCTGGATGTACCGCTAAAGGGGAATTGTGAAACTACCTCAGCACCTCCTCCTGTAAAGTAGCTAGTACCATGGTGAATCCTTTGAAAAGGATGACGAGCTCTCCTCCCACAAAGAATCCATCAGGTGCTTGTCCTAAGGATATTTGTGCATGTCGTGTCTCAAAGTCAATGTTCCCACACTTTTCCTCTCTGACCTGCTGAAGAAGTGGAGGAGTGACTGTGAGTGACCGTAGAAAGGCAGCTCCATCACTATGCACGAAGGATATCTGCATAGTGTCTAGCTTCTCTGTCGCCTCCCCAAGTAGTTGAATGCCAGTCCTCCTGCTGAGAGAATATGCTACTACATTCCCCATTCAAGGAGTATGGACTATCTCAAAGTCACAGTACTGGAGGAACTCGAGCAATCGTCATTGTCTCAGGTTCGTGTCCTTCTGTGAGAAGATGTACCTGAGACTCTGGTGGTAAGAATAGACTATAAAGCACTCTCCCATCCAATAGTGTCTCCACATCTTCAAAGCAAAGACCACTACTGATAACTCCAGGTCATGGGTAGCATAGTTCTGCTCATGCTGCCTCAGCTGACGTGATCCATAGGCGATCACTGCCTGTTCCTGCATCAGAACACATCCGAGTTCGGTCCCTGATACATCGCAGTAGACTACGTACACGACTCTGTCCTCTGATAGCCTCAAGATAGGTGTGATGGTCAATCTCTTTCTCAGCTCCTAAAAGCTCTGCTGACATCTGTCTGACGACATGAAGGGTTTCCCCTTCTTTGTCAAATCAATGAGTGGTGCTGCAACTCTAGAGAAGTCTGACACAAATCTCTGGTAGTACCCAGCTAGTCCCAAGAAACTACGCACCTCTGTCATGCCCTTGGGTGGATCCCAAGCTATAAGTACCTCTATCACCGCAAGATCCACCACAACCCCCGCCTCAGAGATGACGTGTTCCAAGAAGTGGACCTCACGTATCCAAAACTGACACTTCGAGAGCTTACCATAAATCTGGTGCTCTTGGAGTGTGTCCAATACAACCCACAAGTGGTAGGCGTGCTCCTCCACAGTCGTCGAGTATATCAATATGTTGTCAATGAAGACTATGACAAATCGATCAAGGTATGGCTGTAAGATCCTGTTCTTGAGGACCATGAACACTGCAGGAGCATTGGTTATTCCAAAAGGCATAAACAAGAACTCATAGTGGCCATACCGACATCTGAAGGCCATCTTCTGCACTTGCTCATCCCGAACTCTGAGTTGATGATAGCCTAACCTAAGGTCTATATTTGGGAACCACCGTGCTCCCTTGAGATGATCGAAGAGGTCGTCAATCCTCGGTAGCGGATACTTGTTCCTCACGGTCACCTGGTTCCGGCGACGATAGTCAACACAAAGTTGCAAGCCCTCATACGCCTTTTTGGCGAACAATATCGGGGAATCCCATGGTGAAACACTGGGTCAGATGAATCCCTTTCCCAGCAAGTCCTCCAGCTGTGCCCATAGCTCTCGAAACTCGGCAGGAGCCATCTGACATGATGGGGTGGATATCGGGGCTGTCCTTGGGTATAGGTCAATATAAAAGTCCACCTCTCTGTGAGAAGGTAGTCCTGGAACATCGTCTGAAAAAACGTCCGCATACTAATCCACCGCTGCTGGTAAGCTCGGACTCTGCACGTCAACTGCTCCTAGGATGAGGCTAGCCAACTGATGAGTGATGGGTTGTCCTCTCCTCAGCGTGAGTCCATCCTGCACTGCAAATTCTCCCTTCTCGCCGGTGAAGGTGAACCTGCTCCCATCAGTGCGAACACATCGCACCTTGCGCCTAATGCAGTCGATCTAAGCATGGACTATAGATGACCAATCCATGCCCAAGATGACCTCGTAGGGCCTCAACGCCGCTACAAGAAGATCCCAGCCGAATATCTCGCCTCCTAGAGTAAGCTCACTCTGCCGGCACCAGTGCGTAATCGTCAAGTCTTCTCCCTTAGGAGTCTCTAGCCGTAAGGATCGAGCCAATGGCTCCGTCAGAATCTTCGAGTTCCGAACAAGGGCATCAAATATGAAATAATGACTCACTCAAATGTCTATAAGAACCGAAGAAAGGGTGGAGTAGACATAGATAGTACCTCGAATCATCTCTGGAATGCTGTGGCTATAGGCCTCTGCTTCATGGAGTTGTGCATGTCTCTGCCCGCCAGCTCCCTGTGGTCGGGGTGGACCTACTGGTGGTGGTGGGGGTAGAGCCTCAAAGCATCTCCCACCACCTGCTGCTCTGCCAGCTCCTCTGCCTTGTCCGCCTGCTCCCTACATACCCCCACGGTCGACCCTCTGCCTCTGCCTGGGTGGTCCCTCAACCGTCTCCTGCTCCTCCGCACGGTGAGTCAGGCAGTCACGAGCCATGTGGCCCTGCCCGACGCATGCGTAGCACTGTCTGCCTTTCGTAAGTCTGGTTCTGCGTTGTGTGTCGCGCCCCTCTGAGCTAGTGTCATGAGGTCATCCACCTGAGGGTTTGGTCCGCCTGGACCCATGTGTCATCTGTTGACTGCCAGTTGCAGAAGACTCTACTACGTGCTGCCCTGTGGTAGGTCTCACTGCTGGTGTAGGCTCAGCAAGAAAGATCTCAATGAGAAGGGCTCGCTCCAGTACTCCTGCCTGTGTCGGAATGCTAAGGGAGATCAGCGATTCCCTTATCTCATGCCTCAATCCTTGATCGAAGGTCCGGGCACAGAAGAATGGCTCCCATACCATGTCCGTCGAATAGCGAGAGAGGTCTGTTAATCTCGCAGAGTACTCGACGACCATCATGCTGCCCTGCCATAGCTGTAGATGCTCATGGATGCGCACCGCATGGAGGGTGGATGAGACGAACTTCGAGAGAAAGAGGCTCTCAAAGTCCGTCCAGAGGAGTGATGCCTCGTCGTGCACCTGTAGCATCAAGATCCACCATCTTACTGTCGCCGCGTGTAGGAGACTCACTTCTAGGATCACCATGAGGTCTACTCGTGTCCCCACCAATCAGAAAACTCATACAACTACCTCCAGCCAATCCTCTGCTGCCTGAGGGTCCGTCTCCCCGCGGAACCTGAGCGGTCTCTGACACTAAAACTCATGCAGTGCACCAAGGCAACATGCACTCTCAGTGGCTGGGCCTGGTAGCATCGGTGGCTTGGCAGGTTGTGGTAACGCCTGTTCCTCCGCAGTAATAGGGCCCTGCACTGAGGCCTCGTCGCTCGGTGGGCTATCGTCACGTACAAAACTCAGAACCCTAGCTGGCTGTTGTCGTGGGGCCATCCTGAAAAGAGATAGGTGCACCATGGTCAATAAAGTATACCTGGTGAGCTGACATAAAGTAATAACAAAGAAAACTTGAAACACTCACGAAATCAATGTTTTCGTGCATTAAGTCGGAAATCATAAGTCCGGGTCCTGGTGTACGGATACGTCGGCCGCCGCACCAACACTGGACTCCATGGACTGATAACGACACTCAATACTCTGAAAACTATTGTTTCAGAGAGAAAAAGATCAGAGTCCTGAGTTCTACAGTAGAACCGAACTCCTCTGATACCAATTTTTCACGACCCTTCCTCAGGGCCGGTGTCGTGACTACCCCAAGCCCGCCTTCCATAGGCCAGGGGCTGGTGACTAGAACCAAGGCGTAATTCCCGATAAAAAAGGGAAGGAATTGTCTTTATAAAGTAAAAAACACAAAAAGTTAGCAAGCACAAGTAAACACTAAGTAAAACATGGTACAATAGTAAGTGAGGTAAAGTAAGTGGGCCAGAGTACAAACCCAAACTGAATGTAAAGTACAACTAGAAAAGGAAAAACATCAACTAAAAATTAAGCTACAACGTCGAGCCATACACTTGATGTCCCACCTGATTGGTGGGTACAGGTAGCCTCCTCTGATCCTCAGGTCCAGCCGCCCGCTCCGAGTACATCCCGCCCAGTGGTCCACCTCCAGGTACGAACTTTCACTGCAAGCCTCAACCACGATCAGTGTTTTCCATCTTCTACAACCAACACAACGTAGTGCGGGCATAGCCTGTGCAGGGGTGAGTATATGATACTCAGTAGGGATCCCGAGACCCCCGAAGGTCTCCCAAAATTCACAAAGGATAAACCAAAAAGGAAAGATACCATCATGAAGTAACATCCAACACTACTTAGGTATATCTCCATACATATACCTAAGTCATCAATTCCCATTCGGCTCTAGCATCCATGCCATGTTCGATCACGTCCACAGAAGAGTACAAACCAATGCACATAGGATAACACAACTCAATCCACATAGGAAAGCAAGTCAATCATATCAAAGATATTGATTGAAGTCAAGACTCAGCTCACACAGATATACTTCTTCATTAGACGATAGAGATGATCAGATATAGCCATTGATTCATATAAGCCATCAGACCCACACAGGATCGATAGGTACTAACCCCCACAATATCCCACATAGGATCGATAGGTACTAACCCCCACAATGAACCACACAAGATCTGACCCACACAGGATCGGTAAGCACTGGTCCACAGAGGATCGCTGAGTGCTGTAGTCATCTCCGTCAAACCCATATAGGATTCCCATATGGTCTTCATCGTCTTCGCAGTCGTAGCCAGCTTTAGGGTTCCCACACACAACAATCTCATTCAAGGAGGGTCCGCTCCACGAGCCGAGGGGCTGATACATCAACGAACATGAAGTCCGGAGTTGATGTATCCAAAAGTTCTTTATCATCAATAGGAACTCAACTTCAAAGACAACACGTCAATCGAACTCCCAGTCTGAGAGTTATTTTTCTTTTCGTCCCAGGGTCCCGGTTGGTTTTTAAGTCAAAACCAACTCGACCATACACCAACTCTGTCCAAACCTTGATCGGAGTAATCCAAAAGGTCAGTTTCACTAAGAGGAATCCATCAATGTCAATGACACATCAATCGGACGTCCGGAACTCAAGTTATAAGTGTTTCTGTTCAGAGAGCCCGGTTGGTTTCGGGTTCGACCCAACCTAGCCGAACCCAAATTTCTCTGAAACATTGATTGTAATATACTAAAATGACCAACTCGATCCAAGGATCGCATCATAGCTGATAGTGCATCGATTGAAGGTTTGTAGCCCATGTTATGATATATAGACCGAAGAGGTCTGAAAATGGGGGTTTTGGGCCTGGACCAACCCAGCTCGATACCCCCTAGGTCGGCCCAAACCGGGTCAACCCGACCCAGGTCCGGGTCTGGCCCAATTGGGCGTGGCCCGACCTGGTACGATCGGGCAGCCCGCGGGGCCATCTCGGCTGGTCGAGCTGAGCGGAACAGGGGGGGGGGGGGGCTGCCCCCCTGATTGAAACACCACGACCCCCACGTGGGGGGGGGGGGGGGGCTCCTCTTCCCAGTCGGGGGTTACGAACCTATCGATCCTATGTGGGTCATTGCAGGGGCTAGTACCTATCGATCATGTGTGGGTCCGACGGATTAGATGAATTAGTGGTTATATCTAATAATCTCGATCGTCTTATGAAGAAGTATATCTATGTGAGCAGACTACAGACTTCAATCAATATCTTTGAAATTATTGACCTGCTTTCATATGTGGATTGAGTTTTGTTATCCTGTGTGGATTGGGATGTACTCATATGTGGATGTGATCGAACATGGCATGGATGCTGGACCCGAACGGGAATTTATAACTTAGGTATATGTATGGTCATATACCTATGTAGTGTTGGATCTTACTTCGTGATTGTATCTTTCCTTTGTGGAATATCCTTTGTGGATTTTGGGAGACCTTCGGTGGTCTCGGGGTCCCTACTCAGTAGCATATACTCACCCCTGTGCAGGCTATACCTACACTATGTTGTGTTGGTTGTAGATGACAGATAGCACTGATCCTGGTTGAGGCTTGCGGAGCAAGTTGGTACCTGGGGGTGGACCACTAGGCTGGACGTACTCCGAGCGGGCTGCTGGACCTGAGGAGCTGAGGAGGCTACCTGTACCCACCCTTCAGGTGGGAATTCCAGTGGATGGCTTGACGTAGCGGCTTTATTTTCAGTTGATGTTCTTCCTTTTCCCATTGTACTTTACTTTCGGTTTGGGTTTCTATTCTGTCCCACTTACTTTACAACACTTACTATTGTACCCATTTTTACATAGTGTTTACTTTTGCTTTCTTACTTTGTGTGTTTTTTTACTTTATAAAGGCAATGCCTTACCTTTATTTATAGAGAATTACTCCTTGGTGCTAGTCGCCAGCCCCTGGCCTATGAAAGGCGGGCTTGGGGTAGTCATGGAACGGGCCCCAAGGATGGGTCGTGACATCTATCATAATGCAATTGAAACAATTCTAAAAATTTTCTACTTCTATATGAAAATCCCAATATTATAATGATGATCAATAAAATAAATATAAAAATATGATGACATAAAGAGTAAGGTAATAATTGGTATAAAATTATCCACTAAATATGATGATTAGTTGAATACATTACAATCCTTTCGCTTCTCTTTTCACTGATTTTTAAATAAACTTAATCAGTAGAAATCAATACAGAAACTTATTCTCCATAAAAATTTAGATCTTCTATCTCATCATATATGAATAGAAATGTGGTTAGTAAAAAGTATGGTGTACTTATCACCATTTATAGGTGACCAAAACATCATTTATGCAGGAATTTGGAATGGATTCCTGCTCAATTAAATTACACAAATTTGATTTATTCCTTGAATTTCGGGTGCATTTATGAATTCTTCAAGGTTTCTTTATCATTATTTAATCTCCTTTATGAAATCACATCTATTCATACTTTCTTTGAAGACACTAGTCCTATTCCCATTCTAATTTGATCAATATGATTTCTCCATTACTATGCTCCGTACGAGTTAACTATGTATGACGAAATAGATAGCTCCCATATTCTACGCAACCTATATTCTGACTCTTCAATTTGACAACTCGATATTATTTCTTCATTACATTTCTCTAAACTAGATTAAGGAAAAGATATGCTTCTACTTATTCTTCACATCAAAATGTTGAATCAATATCTAACGATATAAAATGTCTCTTACCCGTTTGAAATCTAAAAAAAATAAACCTAATGAATGGTTTACTAAATTATTTATAAACTCTATTTTTTTAAATTTTATTTTTCCCAACAACATCAACCCTCTCGAACAAGATATCGATAAGCTTCATTTTCTGAATTGTTTTATCCTTCTTCATTTGATCTTACTGAAAACCAACCACTTTATTTTCTAACATTTTCCACAAACCTTCCCAACCATCAAAAAAATATGAATAAGATGGAATCATAATGATGGTATGTATTACTAGACAACACAAACTTCCATCATTCAAAAAATTATTCTTGTATCTTTACTTCAGCCATGACATGAATAAGTGGAGGATAATGTTCAGCATCACCTGAATTAAAATTGAAAGTATTGTAAATTCTAGAAATTATCATTCTTTCCAACTCACCCATGATATGATTGATATTATTAAGATCTGAATGAAAATGATAGGCATACCCTTATATATTTTTTCACCCAGATATGATTAACCTAACTACAATTGAAAACAACTCTTCCCAATTTTGTTTAATCAATCTTGTATCACAGATTTATCAAAAAAAATGATTTATGAGAACTGAATGATTAGAAATGAATCATCATATTTTAATCATTTTTGGAATACTTCAATTCTATACCATTATGATAACACCTTCCATGCTGAACTCAGTGAATATTGGATGACCCTTTAAATCCACCAACATTATTCTTCATATGCTACCTCAATACAATCAAACTTTTGAAATATTTTTAGTATGATTCCATGAATATGATCGTTATTTCTATTCTCTTAGACTACAAGTTATGGTGATTTTTCTTTCCTATTGAACTAACTTGAAACAAAAACAAAACTAAATACTATCATCATCCTTTTAAACATGGTTCTATAAAAAAATTCATTAAAAAATATGGTTAAAATACATAAATATACTCCCATGAAGTCTTGAATCATCTAGAATGACCACTTGATATTAAATACCTAAATATTGATCCTTTTACAAAAATATATTTTTCAGAACTCAAGCACTGCACCATATAACCGAACATTGATGAAAAATTTTCATGTTCCTACTACCATGTGAAAAATCCTTCATCCAATGTATGCATCTCACGTTAAACCCATCACCCAATTCATGGAATTATGATGAATTTAATTTTTATGGTTGATCTACTAATTAATTGAAATTTAATTCTCCTCCCAATAAGAAACTATAACTATACCCCAAACATTTCTGAGTAGTGGTGATTCTCTTATAATTTTACATGTGGAAAATATTCCACTAATATCATATTACTTAATAAAATTTGTATAATTTAAAAGTTCATAAATCATTTAATCATTAGAATACAATACATAATTTTAAATTGATGAAACCCATGACAAATAAATAACACCATTCGATAAAAAAATGAAACTCGTGTTGACCATATAATCATACATTAATGTCAGATCACCCAATGGGGCGATCAATTATAAAACTATAAAGCAAATCTAAAATACAAAAATATTCCTCAATATCACCTGACACTAATATTTAAATACTTTAGAATCGATCACATCTTGTAATCCGGTACATGGGTCCATTCCTTAACCATTATATGAACTATAATGTCTATACATCTATAAGGGTGAATGTGTAAGGTTTGTGCATTAAACATTGTAGGTCACCATTAAAGGTTACAATAATAATAATGATGATATATTTTTATTCATTTATAAAATGAGTTAAATCTACATAATAACATGAAATTCAATAGTCATTCAACTAGTTGTAAAATAATCCTCTCGGTGATTGACACATTCTTACATTGGCTAATCATTAGATATGACGAGTACTGTCATGATTTGATAACAACATGATATTGAATGATTTATCACGTTTCATAATATTAAATTAATAAAAATAAGTTATCAATATATTAATAATACCTTGGTGAATGTAACATTACTAACCCATTAAGAATAGGTGGATAATAATTCACTATATGAATAATAATGGGAAAATGATACATCGATTTAATTAAATATAATGAAGAATATATAACCATTATAATAAAAAAGGTTAATAATTTATCACCAAACTATAAACAAGAATGACTTGTTTATCTATAAAACCATAAACATTTTATACCACAATATATTAGTTTTTTTTTCTAATTGTGAAATTTGAATTTTAAATAATATAATTAGTTAATGGGTGAATGAGATTTTTGGAATTTTTGGTTTCATATGATTGGTTTTTTTATTATATGATATTTTTGTAAACTATATTGTTTTTTGGATGAAATTAAATGATTACTTTTGTGTGTATTTATGATTTAAGGGAATTTTATGGGTCTAATATAATTTTAGTAAAGGTAACACTTATTATTTAAAAATGTTGGTGGACGTAGGTATCTGATGGGGATATGGGATACCCAGCTTGGCCTGGATGTACCAAGGGTTTTTAATGGTACAGTAGATATTTTTTGTCCCTATAACATGTACCTAGTAGATAATATCTTATATATTTTTAAAATGATGAGAATTTAAGTCATTAGACATCATTTTTTAGTCCCAAAAGTGGTTTCATTGAGCCTAACTTCCCCCAATAACTGTGACCTCCACCAATGGTTTCTATTTAGTTCCATAATTAATTATCAATGTTCTCTTAAATCAAATAAAAATTATACTTTTATTATTTCAAATAAAAAAATTTAACTCACGTCCAATTCCATCTTCATACATCTAATACATATCTCATTATTTTCCCCTGTTCATGGATATAGAAATTTCTATTCACCAAGGAATAGTGAGATCAATTATGTGTTTTTGGATTTACATTTCCATGTACAATGAATTCCCCAAAGAGTTATTTTAAATATTATTGTCATATTATTTATATAATGTAACTGAGATATTATTTCCCTGTTTATTTATAAATATTTGGATGGATTTTTGAGAATAATATTTTCTAATATTTGGGGACTCTAGTAATAATGGTTACATATGTATTTTAGAAGTTATCATTCATTTTTTCAGTGGGTTTGCGTTATATTAAATAATGGTGATCATTTAATTAGGATTATTTTTTATATATTCTTATCTAATTGTCAATTAGATATTATTGTTGAGCACTTGGATAGTCCTTCATGTTTTTATTGATAAATCTCACTCATAGTAATGGTATGTTGTCACAAACCATTGATTACAATTATGCCCAATTCCAGTCACATGTTTTCCGCATGTATTTATAAAGTGGTAAAAATTATTTAACATTAAATTTATAATTATTAAGAAATGTCATTGTAGTGGTATTTTTATCTAAAATATTGATCATTCATAATGATTTATCAAATTATAAATTTCACATCATTGATTAATTATTTTCATTAATACTAATAATCACTACTATTTTATGTAAAGTAGTTAATTTTCATTCCCTTGGTACTATATTTTTATTGTCAACATGAATGATTATGGTCAAATAATCGTGTCTATTATTTTATTTATAGCCTTGTATATCCTTTCCAAATATCTTGAAATAGATGATCTTATGTTTATGGTTATTTATACTATATGTAAATAATAACTCATTATCCTCACAATAATTTTATATAAATTCATGGCTTGCTCATTAATTCCAAAACCATTGATGTATCCTAATAATTATAATATAGGGGAGATTATAAAATTCATAGAATCTCAAATATTAAAAATTAAATATACCCTGAAAACATACTTCTATGATCATTTATCATATTTTGTAATGCGATATTATTTAATACCACTATATCCTAAATGAATTATAATTTGTAATCCATATATAACCTTTGGTGAGATTATGTGAATAAATGGATAGATAATGGATGGGTTATCTAAGTGAAGATGAATAGTTATAAGTAATCCTCCAATGATTATTAAATTAATATACATAGTTATGTATACTATGAATATTTTATTTATCAAAAATTTAATTTATATTTAATTTTTCATGAAGAACAATATTATATAAAATTAATCATTTTTAAATATATTCCTTATAATGTCACATCGATTTTTTTGAGACATAATCATTGTTATAATATACTTATAAACATGTTTTCAATGTAATCCAATGGTATTTAATAATTTTAAGATGGGATTAAAATGTAAAGAATTATGTTTCTTACAATGGAATCCTAATTATTTGAACAATCTTACACAGTAATTGGTATACTAAAAAATTTATTTTGGTACAGTCTTATACATCATTGGGAATAATATGTAAGAATCAATTATAATAAATAACCTAGAAATATTGCTACTACTGAACCCTTATTTTTTTCTATACCATGTATAATACCTTGTCATATAGAAATTGATAGAAGAAATGGTGTACACCCAACTAATATTTTACTCAGGCTGCCTTTATGATCATATAACCATGAGGGGTATGTTATTATATAACATGTTCCAAATATTTTATGACTCTTATACACTTTATTGGAGACCAAATCATAATATTTATAGATTTATCAGGTTTATATAATGATCATCTAAAATTTATCATTATCAAGTGTATGCTTTAATTATTATATATTGTATGAAAATTAATGTAATTTATAGAAGTATCTATACTTTATTTGTATTGTGTATGATGGTTCCATTGACCAATAGAAAACATAACCATGTTATATTCTAAATATTATGCCTTGGTATATCATTAATGTAAATCATGTCTACTGGTTTTGTATGGAATATTACTACTACAAATAGCAAGGGAATCTCAAATAGAAAATGAAGTATAAGGTTTAATGGGATGTGTAACACAACATGACTTCTTGATACCCCCTAATCTATTATTGAAGGTATAAGATTTAATATTTCTTTTATTATGTGTAAATGATTACCTTTCTCTCAGTGGGATGGTCCACTTGGGCCTTGAATCAGTGTACACACATATACATATATGTATGGTTCAAAATATGAACATGAGTGTGCTATTTATAGGTGTTCATGATCCAAATTCTGGGGATGGACCTACCACAAAATCACAAATTTTTAATGATATCCTAAATTAGGTATGTTAAGTATGAAACCTTGAGGTATATGGAGTAAATCATTATTTTCATATTAATATGAAAATTTAATTTCTATTTCTCATTGTCATGCTTCATCCTATGATTTCATATAAATCCATTTTATAATATTTAAAAAAATGAATTGAAATGTTAATGCATATAAGTTTTATTAGTTATTTTATTGATACACCATTGGTGGTGCCTTAATGAGAATATTTATATATTCACACATATCAACAACACTTCAATATAAAAGAAATTATTATTTTCAAAATTTAGTTATAATCAGTATGTAATTAGATATTGGCTGAATTTCCCACCACTTAGAGTCTTGAATGAATTAAGGTGCTAAGTATCTATAATCTAATATATAAAGAGGACATATATAGAAAGAATGATACTGGAACATATATAACAAACATAGTAATTTCAATTCAGTGTAGTGCTACATTACATTTAATGTTAGAGTACATTTAGTATTGCTGGTGATTTTGATTATATTCAATTGTATAGGTAGATATTTCCTTTAAAATATAAATCAATTATAATAAATTCAATGATATTTTTGTCTTTTTAACATCCAAAAAATGGATGAGTCATTACAAATCCTTGGGAGAGTATTTTTAAGACTTATCAAATTCTAAAATTGGGAATATTGTTCCTTCATGATAGATTAGGAGCCATGAAACTAGTTAGAAGTACCTATGTATCTTGTATTTTTTTGGGGTAAATGAAGAACTAATTTGGGTAATGCTCAGGTATCTAATTTAGGAATTGTAAAAATATGGTCGAAGGTGCATCATAATTCTACTAGATAAGTTTGAATAATATACCACCATAAAAAGTCTACAAGGGTGAATCGTTTATCACCAATATAAGACTAATAATGAATGTAGTATCTCGTAGTGAATGAGGTATCATAAAAAATCAACTAGATGAATTATGTAACACTCCGACCCTAGTTACCCAGAGTCGGTGCATTATTACATAACATTGGAATGATCACAAAAGATTATGTTTTGAAAGACTGATTAATTTAGTAGCCTTGGAAACACTAGATACATTAATAAGTCTTACATTACATGATAATGTGAAAAAATACAACAACACAGTCTCCATAGCCCACACTCATTTCCCCATATAATACCCCTATAGGTCAATCATAAAATACTTCTTCACATCCTATGAAAAATAAATCTTAGAAATGGGTGAGCTCAAATGCTCAGAAAGGATAAAAATATAGAAGAAACATTAAAAAATAAGCATAAACATTCAAGGCAATGTAAAACTAAAAAAAGTTTTTATACTTGAACTTTATCATAATATGGCTAAAATAAATTGAAATAATTCCATTTACTTATTCACATGGATATTCTACTTGTTGAATAATCACATGCAATATCATTAACCACTTTCTAATGATGGAATGCATAATGCCACACTATCATAACCACATAGTCAAGGCCTTCTTCCAAGTCTACATATAATATTTTGCCAAGGCCTTGTGACATGACACTATTTTGTCTCATTAGACCGACCAATTCATCAAGGAGCTATAGTGGGATCCACCCGTCACTTACTAAGTCCAATACATTCCTCATATGGACTGGTTTAAACATAACATAAACATTTATTTTAAAACTAACATATGATTGTCAATGCATTATCTATAAACCATGAATGGTATAAAAATAACACATCCACAGTCAAACATATCAGAAAACCTTAAATACAATATGGAAGTTTTGTATAATAATAAAGCAACTTCAAATAAGCTTAAAATCCATCAAAGGATGTTGACATATATGAAACCAAAAATATTTGAGGGAAATATATCTTTTTTGAAATTAGTTAAATGTCACGTAATTACAAAATAAAATATTTACATTGAAAATATTCTTATAAGCATGTAATTCAAGCTTCGAAAATTTTATAATGGTGGAAAATATCTATGCCCACCGTACAAGTTAAAAAACATTCTTAGATTAATTTTGTCAAAAAGTTTAAAAAAACTTGCTTGGAAAATGATGGAAATATTCATTTATAAACATCTTATAAAAAGTAAAAAAATTATATAAATAACTTTAACCCATGGTCTATAAAATAAAAAAATAAATTTGAAATAAATTTTTAAGAAACATGGATGTGGATGATAAAGAGGTCCTAGTAGATAATTACATATAAACAACCTTGGATATTGAAGAGATTGTGAAATAAACCCTTACCATGTACTTTTCCTTGGTCGAGGGTAGGTTAACCTCCTGTATTATGGTTAAATAATTGTTACTAAATAATACAAGAATAATTTACATTAATATGATATCATATATTATCTTTTAACATTATTTTGTCAATAATATCTTAGTATTATCGTCATTTCGGGTGTTAACAGATTCGTTTTCCTTTATATTCATTTTTCTGTGAGTCATATTTGTTATGGATGGGATGTTTCATATTTATATCCAGAATGATATCAAGTATTTAAACATCATTTTTAATCATATAATGAAAATAAGTCTTGAATGGATACGATGGGGAATGAATCTCATCGCATTCATGGAGACGGTAATCCGTACGTATGCACGAGAGACAATATCATTATATTTATATTAAAATAATATATACTTGGATGTTATATCATATATACAGAATATTTATCATTTTATATTTATTATTTACATGAATTACCCATCATTATTATACCCATCCAAATAAGAATTTATTGAATAACAATTACACCACGACATGGAGACAGTATTCCATACATACACATGTATGGTGACATGTCATTCAAAGGATGGATAAAATAAAGAATATAGTTGTACCATATTTATAATAACATCATGGTAAATATAATATATTGGATTTATTATTTTATAATGGAAATAAAAAATAAAGAAGAAGTGGAAGAATAAAATAATTTGAATGAGGGTGGTGAAATTATTACCTCTTCTTCAGGTTCTTCATTTTGATTTGACCAAAAAGAAACCATAAGTGGGATTTCTGACGAAATTAAGGCCTCTAGGATGAAGTGAGGGAATTTGAGAGGGTATTTGGGTAGAGGTTGGTCGAGCCAATTGGCTTTGAAGGTGTGAATTAGAGATAAGGGGGAATGCCCTTTTATAAGAGGGGTGAGGGGCACCTTAGAAAAATCTAGAAATCTTATTTTACAATAAAATAATTTTCTGTTTTAATGGATAAAAATTGGATTATTTAAAGGATAAGGTGATGATGGGTCTAAAATTACTCAAACAATTGTTTTTGGATAGGTTTGGGTCATATATTAACCATAACATTTAGATTTAACTCTTAGTTATATAGTTTGACTTTTACCATGTCTCTTTGTATTTTTATATTATATTGTTAATAAACATACTATATGCTTTCAATCGAACCCCAAGTGGTTCATTAATGATTCAAATATCATTATATAATTTATTTGGACGAACCCTAGATTTTTAATATTATAATATGAATTAAAAAAATAATATTTGTTTTAAAATCTCTTTTATGTCAATTTTGACACTATTTGGTATTTTGTTTTTTATAAATTCATAAAAGCATTATTACATAGAAACAAATTAATTTAACCATCCAAAATATATAATATTAAACTATAAAATTAGTTTAATTCATAAAAAGACTGAAATTTTATATATTTGGATATTTATAATATCAATCATTTTAATATTTCATTAATTGTGTAATTACTGAATCACCATTGTGTCATAATTAAATTAATTAATTTAATGTCTAAAAATTATAAATAAAATAACATTAGGTATTAAATCGCTTTATATTTCTAATGAATATATAAAATCTAATTTATCTTATTTACATCCCTATATTAAAAATGTTTTAATTTTTAAACATTGATTTTAACTCTTTTAACTCTTATTTGAATTGAATAAGAATAAATGTCCTAATCTAATCCATGCAGAACAAAGAGGTTCATATTTTATTCCTAAGGTTTTTTTGGTGGAATTATACTTATCCAATAGAATTAGGACATGTGTTAGGGTAATAATAATATCATTTTTACCCTTAATTACCCTATTTACTTTTAACTATGGTAAATAAAAGTAAAAAGTTACTATTCACCAAAATTTATTTTAATCTCATTGAACCACATTTTACTCCTTGATATTATCTGTGTCTATCTGAATTTCGAAATTCCACTCATAGAATTGGTAAAATTATGTTTTATGTGAATTTGAAAATTCTCCTAGGAGATTGGTAAAAGACGGTGAAAAGTTCAATAAAATTTTTATATATCTGAAATTATTATAATATGACTCCAATGAATTACTTTGAACTTATATAGGTATTATGTATCAATTTTTACCTAAATTAAATTTAAATATAATGAATAATTATTTAAATAAAAATTCGGTTTTAAAATATAACTCGGTGTTTTTCATTATTCATCAAAAATTGAATGTTTTCAGAAAAATACCAAAAAATCAACATAAGCTAATTTCGATATTCCAAATCCAAAAATGAAGTCCATTTTAATGATTAAATTTATAAAATTTCAAAAAGTGGGAATTACTATTCATAACGGCTAGTTTGATTGGTTGTGTTGTGTGTTAGAACTCGAAGTTGCGTACAACACACACTACTATATTATTCAAAGAGAATCATACTGTGGAAGCTTTTTGTGTTACATTCTCCCCTCTATAAAATAATTTCATCCCCGAAATTTCTAGGATATTACTGCATACGAAGACTCGGGTGGTTCTTCATCATAAGTTCCTCGGGTTCCCACGATGCCTTTTCCATCTTATAGTTTCTCCATAGAACTTTTACCAGACGAGTCGTCCGGTTTCTCAAAACATGTTCTCTGGTATCATGAATCCTAACGGGCTCTTCATAATATGAGAGATCAGGTTCCAGTTCTACTTCCTCATAGGTGAGTACATGCGTTGGGTCAGGCATGTATTTTCTCAATAGTGATACGTGGAACACATCGTGAACTTGGGAGAGATTTGGCGACATTTCCAAACAATAAGCTACATTCCCAATTCGTTCTAGAATTTCAAAAGGTCCTATTTACCTGGGACTCAATTTACGTTTCCTACTGAAACGTATAACTCCCTTCCCTGAAGATACCTTCCAAAAAACATGATCTCCTTCCTGAAATTCCAAATCCTTCCTTCAATTATCAGTATATCTCTTCTACCTACTTTCAGCTTCTTTGATGGTGGTTTGGATTACCTTCACCTTTTCAATCATTTCCTCCACAATTTCTGGGCCTATGATTTTTATTTCACCAATATCATCCCAAAAAGTTGGTGTGGGCCATTTATTTCCATATGGCACTTCATATGGTTTCATCTCAATACTTGAATGGAAGTAATTGTTATCGGAAAATTCTACCAAAGGTAAATATTGATCCCACATACCGTGAAAGTCAAGTGAGCATGATCTCAAAATCTCTTCTAAGGAATGAATAGACCGTTTTGATTGTCCATCAGTTTGGGGTGGTGAGTTGTGCTAAAGAAAAGCTCAGTATCGAGGGATTTCTGAAGACTTTTCTAGAATCATGATGTAAAACATGGATCACGATAAAAAACAATCGATAGGGGTACTCCATGAAGTCTCATAACTTTATTAATATATTGTCTTCCTAAATGTTCAAGTGGTAACTCTTCTCTTATACCACGAAAATGCACTGACTTGGTAAGATGATCAACAATGACCCATATTCCATCGTTTCTTCTAGGATTCTTTAGTAGTCTCATAAAAAATTCCATCTTTGTATTATCCCATTTCCACTCTGGTATGAGAATAGGTTGCATGACTCTTCCAGGCTGTTGGATTCTAGATTTCACTTGTTAACAAACCATACATCTTGACACAAAATCAGCAATCTCCCTCTTCATGTTATCTCACAAAAAATGTTCCTTCAAATATCTATACATCTTGGTTCTCCCAAGGTGTATAGAAAAATTGTAACTATGAGAATCATCTAACAACACTCTTTTTAGATCATGTATATTGGGAACACAAAGTCTCTCCCAAATTTCAATATTCCATCTTCATAAACAAAGTCACTCAATCTCCGATCATTCCCAGCTTTAATCTTATTTTGAAACTCTTTATCATCAGCCTGAGAATTTTTTATCCTTTCTAGTAAATATGGTTTGGCATCCATTTAAAAATCATTGAGGTTTGAACTTCCATGGTTATTCCCATATCCATCATTACTAGATCCATGAAAATAGGACCCATTTCAACTCTCATCTTGTTCAAAACTCCATGATCCATTCTGATCAAAGCATCCTCCACCTTATTTGCCTTCCCCAGGTGGTATTGAATCATGCAATCAAAATCCATGAGTAGTTCAAGCCATCAACATTTCCCCATGTTGAGTTCTATCTATGAGAAAAAATATACTTCATACTCTTGTGATCGGTATATATCTCACAATTTTTACCATATAGATAGTGTCTATAAATCTTCAAAGCGATGATTATAGCTACTAAATCAAGTTCATGAGTAGGATTGTTTTTCTCATGAATTTTCAGCTGTCGTGATGCATAGTTAATAACCCTATCATTCTTCATAAGGACACAACCATTTCCTTTCTTCGATGCATCACTATAAATAATGAACTCATCATTCCTCGATGGTAGAGTCAATATAGAAGAATTGAATAATCTTCTCTTCAGTTATCAAAAAAAATCACACTCTTTTGTTCAAAATTATTTTACCCCTTTACGTGTGAGCTTCACTAATGGGTTAGCCAATTAAGCAAAATTCTGGACGAACCATCGATAATAACCTGATAAACCACTAAAACTGCATACCTCAGTTATACTCATTGGTTCTGGCCATTTTTAGATTGCTCTTTCCTTAGAATGATCAATAGAGATTCCATTCTTATAGACAATATGGCCATGTAAAGATATCTCCAGAATCCAGAATTCACACTTGATAAACATCCCATATAATTCATGTCATTCCAGAGTCTTTAGGATAATGCTCAAGTGATTTTAATGATATTTGTAGCTTTTGGAGTATGCCAAGATATCATTAATAAATACAACTAAAAATTCATCAATATATTCCTTGAAAACTCTGTTCATTATATCCATGAAAAAAGAGGCTGCATTATTCATCCCAAAAAGCATTACTGTAAAATCGTAATGCCCATACCAAGTTCAAAATGATGTTTTTAGAATGTTTTCCTTCTTCACACAAAACTTATGATATCCATATCGAAGGTAAATCTTTGAAAAATATTGAGCTCCCTGATGTTGGTCGAATAAATCATCAATGTGAGGTAGGGGATACTTGTTCTTTATTGTTATAGCATTGATCTCCATGTATTCAATGCACGACCTCATAGATCCATCTTTATTCTTTAAAAAAAGAATAGGGGCTCCCCATAGAGAAACACTAGGGTGAATAAATCCCTTATTACTCAATTCCGCCAGTTTTTTATTTCATTCCACTAATTCCACAATGGCCATTTTATAAGGGGTCTTTGTTATAGGCCTTGATCCAGGAATTAAATCAATGGAAAACCGAATTTCTCATTCTGGAAGATGTCCATGTAAATCTTCTAGAAACACATCAACATATTCTCTCACAATAGGTACATCCTCTATTTGATCATTCCTTTCCTCACCCACATTCATTTCATTCTCTTACTCCACAATAATTGAATTTAGTTGAGCTACTGGGGGTGGATCTAGATAAGAATTATGTTGTGACTATTCTACTCTAAAGATAAGGTGTTCATTATCAACATTATCAAAAACAGTAACCTCCATATTCTTACAATAAAACTTCGCATCATGGTCTAAAAGCCAATCCATATCGAGGATTATATAAAATTCAATCATGGGTATGAAGATGAGATCATCAGATAAAGAACATTTATATACTCTAATGGGAACAGATTCATAGAACTTTGTAGCAATGATACATCCCTTAAGAGTTTTGAATGGAAAATCCCGTGATATATGTAATTGGAAATATATAATTTTCATAGAAAATTGGGAAGATATGAAACAATTCAATGATCCAGAATCAAATGATGAATTTGATAAAATTGAGGAAACCATTAAATTACCTGCCACCACGTCTTTCGGAACTTATACCTCAGTAGTAGTGATAACATAACATTGTCCTTTATCTCTATTCATTTTCTGAGGTATGTTCCCCTAATTCTTAGAACATTCATTCACATAATGTCCCATCTTCCTGCAATTGTAGCATTGAACATTGGTAGCTTCTTTCTTCCCCTTGTAATCACGGGCTTGGTGGCCTTTTTCACCACACTTATAACAGACTCCCATTCCCTTCAAGAAAGTACTGGGGTGTTTCTTTCCACATTCACTGCATGATGGATATTCAGATTTTCACTTCTTCCCCTTATTTCTATTTCCAGAGTGATCAGTAAATCTCTTCTTCTCTTGCTTTTCTTTAAAGTCATAAGACTTAGAGAACTACTTTTCTATCTTGATAGCACATGAGAAAATATCTTCGTATGACAAGGATTGTGATACTAATGCATGACGGAGAAATGGTTTTAACCCATCAATGACACTATCAATATTATTTCTTGGGTTACGTATATACTCTGCATCATTCCTTGATAACCTTGTAAAGTTAGACTCATACTTTGTAACATTCTCGTCTTCCTTTGGCCTCAGACTCAGAAATTATCTTTACATATCCACTCAATGGTCATGAGGAAAGTATTTTTCTGAAAAAAATATATTTAAACTACATCCATTACATATTTGATACTTAATCATATTCCTTTAGGTTTTGAATCAATGACCACCATTGATCACAATCTCCAGTGAGGCGGTAAACTGCTATGACAACTTTTTCCCTTTTACTACTCCCCAAGGTGTGGAATATTTTATGTATGGAATTTATCCATTACTCAGAAACTCGTGGATTTTTACCCCCATTGAATGTTGGTGGTTGTTTCCCCATGAAGCGATCTAACATTGACCCTCCATCCTGCGGACTATGGTTCTCCATACAGGTAAGGTTATTATTCATTACCTGAGTGAGTTGTCCGATTATGGTGATTAGCTGATCAGCACCAGTTTCATCACTAGCTCCACTATAATTATCATGAGCAAGAGGGAAATCCCGACATGGAGTGTGCACATTAATACGGTTTCCATTATTCCACTAGGAGACATTTCTAAACAATGGAATACTATAGATTAGTTTATGAATCGCAATACATAAATCTTAACTTGTAAAACACTTAACTAAAATTGTATAGTTTATGGATATAATCTATAATCATAAAAATGTTTTCTTTGAGTAAGTGTATACTCATTAACCTTCATAATGGATTGTAATGAAAATTAGAATTTTGATAAACATATCCCCTGGTAGTGTCGTAACCAAGAGCGATGCAAGGCCCATTGTCGTGCACCAATTAACGTTTGAGTTTTGCACAAAGCGGTGTTTTCAAGTTTTAACCCTAGGTACATCTGTGCCAGAGCCGGCTCTACCTTCTCGTATCAAAATAGGGATTTATTTCTCAGAAAACTCAGAAAATATCTACGATACCAAAATTCTATGAAGTTCTTATCTACTAATCCTCAATGTCCATCTTAGGTATATGTGCTCTAATTATTGTTTATCTAAATCAAGCTTCCAAGGTTTCTACTAAACTTTTTCTGATACCAACATTAATGCCCCGACCCCAGTTACCCAGAGTCGGTGCATTATTACATAACATTGGCATGATCACAAATGATCAAGTCTCTTAAGACCGATTAGTTTAGTAGCCTTGGAAATACTAGATACATTTCTAAGTCTTACATTACATGATAAAGTGAAAAACTACAACAACTTAGTCTCTATATCCCACACTCATATTCCCTCGAAATAACCCTGAAGGTCAGTCATAAAATACTTATTCACATCCTGGAATGAAAAACATAGAAAGGGGTGAGCTTAGATACTCAGTAAGGATAACAATATAGCGGAAACATTCATAGATAAACATAAACATTTAAGGAAATATATAACAAAAAAAGCCTTTTAAACTTGAACTTCAGCATAATATGGAAAAAATAAAATGAAATAATGCCATTTACTAATTCACCTGGATATTCTACTAGTCAAATAATAGCATGCAATATCAATAACCAATTTCATAATGATGGAATTCATAATGCCAAACTATCATAACCACATAGTCAATGATTTGTGCGAAGACTACAAATAATATTTTGTCAAGGCCTTGTTCCAAGATGCTAGTTTGTCTCATGATACCTACTGATGCATCAAGGAGCTATATCAGTCTCTACCCATCACTTACTAAGTCCAATGCAGTCCTCATATAAACAGGTTTAAACATAACATAAAAATTCATATTAAAACTAGCATACGAAATGTCAATACTTTCTCTATAAACCATGAATGGTATAAAAATAACAAATCCATGGTAAAACATATCACAAAACCTTCAATACAGTATAGACGTTTTGTATCATAATAAATCAACTTCAAATTAGCTTAAAATCCATTAAAGAAAGTAGACATAGATGAAAACAAAACTATTTGAGAGAAATATCTCTTTTTGAAATCATTTAAAAGTCACATAATTATAAAAGAAAACATTTAATTTGAAAATATTATTATACTCATATAAGGGAGGCTTCGACGACTTTATAACGGTGGAAAATAGTCGCACCTACCATATAAGTTTAAAAAACATTCATACTTTAATTTTGTCAAAAAGGATAAAAAAGACATTATTTGGAAAACGATTGAAAGATTCCTTTATAAAATTCTTATAAAAAGTCAAAATAAACTATAAATTACTTTAACCCAAGGTCTATATAATAGTAAAAATGTTTTGAAATACATTTTTAAGAAACATGGATGTGGATGATAAATAGGTCGTAGTAGATAATTACGTATAAACAACCTCAGATAATGAAGATTTTGTGAAATAAACCCTTATCATGTACTTTTCATTGGTTGAGGGTTGGTTAACCTCCTATATAATTGTGAAATAATTGTTATTAAATTATACAAAATTCATATACATTAATATGATATTATATATTATCATTTAACATTGTTTTGTTAATAATATCTTAATATTATCATCATTTCGCGTGTTAACGGATTTATTTTCATTTATATTCTTTTTTATGCGAGTCATATTTATTATAGATTGGATGTATAATATTAATATATAGAATGATATCAAGTATTTAAACATTATTTTTAATCATGTAATGATAATTATTCATGAATGGCTATGATGGGGAATAAATCTCATCGCGTTTGTGGAGATGGCATTCTGTACGTATGCACGGGCGACAATATCATTCTTTTGATATTGAAATAATATATAATTGGATGTTATATCATATATAGAGAATATTTAACATGTTATATTTATTATTTACATGAATTAAACATCGTTATTATACCCATCTAAATAATAATGTATTCAATAACAATTACACCAAGACGTGGAGACGTTAATCCGTACGTATGCACGTATGGTGAAATGACATTTAAAGGATAGATAGAATAAAGAATATTGTTGTACCATATTTATAATAACATCACATTATACCTATTCTTCGGGTTCTTCCTGTTGATTTGATCAAAAGGGCTCCTTAAGTTGGATTTCTGACTAATGTAAGGCCACTATGATGAAGTGAGGCACGTTTAGAGGGTATTTTGTTAGAGTTTGGCCGATCCAAATGTCTCTGAAGGCGTTAATTTGAGAGAAGGGGGAGTGCCTTTTTATAAGAGGGGTGAGGGGAACCATAGGAAAAGCTAGAAATATTATTTTATAATAAAATAATTTTAAGTTTCTAATGGAATAAAAATATATTAGTTAAATACTATGTTTGGTATGGGTCGAAAATAACTCAACCAATAGGTTTTAGACAGTTTTGAGTCACTATATTAACCTTAACTTTTAGATTTTACTCTTAGTTAAATAGTTTGACATTTACCATGTTTCTTTTTATTTTTATAGTATATGGTTAATAGACATACTATATAATTCCAATCAAACCTCAAGTGGTTAATTAATGAAACATCTATTATTATATAAGTAATTTTCCCAATACATATATTTTTTGGAATAGAATATCAATTAATAATATAATATTTGTTTTAAAAACTCCTTTATGCTAATTTGAACACTATTTGGTAATTTGTTTTTTCTAAATTCATAAAAGCATTATTACTTCAAACAAAATTCATCTCACCAACCATAATATGTCATATTTACCTATAAAAGTAGTGGAATTTATAAAAATACTCGAATTACATTTATTTGGATATTTATAATATCAAATATTTTTATATTGCAGTAATTAGGTAATTACTACATCATCATTGTGTCATAAATATATTAAATTATTTAATGTCTAAAAATTATAAATAAAATACCATTATGTAGGAAATTTTTTTATCTTTCTAATGAATATTTATAATTGAATTTATCTTATCTATAATGTTATATTAAATATGTTTTAGTTATTAAACCTTGATTTGAACTCTTCTTTGAATTAAATAATAATAAATGTCCTAATCAAATCCAAGTGGAACAAAGAGGTTCATATTTTTTTGTAAGGATGTTTCTGGTCGAATTGTACTTAGCCAATAGAATTAGAAATGTTTTAGTGTAATAATAATATCATTTTTATCCTTAATGACCCTATTTATTTTTAGTCGTGGTAAATAAAAGTAAAAAGTTAATTTTCACAAAAAAATTATTTTTATCTTATTGAACCAAATTTTACTCTTTAATATTACCGTGTCTCTCGGTTTTTTAAAATTTCACTCACAGAAGCGGTAAAATTATGTTTTATGTGAATTTTCAAATTCTCCTAGGAGTTAGGTAAAAGGCAGTGAAAAGTTCAATAATTTTTTTTATATATTTAAAATTATTATAAAAGGAATCCAATGAATTAAATTGAATTTATATAGGTATTACATATCTATTTTGACCTAAAATAAATTTAAATAAAATAAATAATTATTTAAATAAAAAATCTGTTTTAAACTATTACTCAATGTTTTTCAGTATTCATAAAAAATTGAATGTTTTCAGAAAAATACCAGAAATTCACTCTAAGATAATTTCGATATTCTGAATCCCAAAATGAAGTCCTTTTTTAAAGATAAAATTTATAAAATTTCAAAACGTGGGTATTAATATTCATAACGGCTATTTTTCTTGGTTGTGGTGTATGTTAGAACTCAATGTTGTGTACAACACACGCTACTGTATTATTCAAAGAGAGGCGTACCGTGGAAGCTTTGGGTGTTAAAAATTATTTATCACTATAATAGACCATTGGGATAATAATGAATTAGTATACTAAAAAAACCGAAAAGTGGATTTATCAACATTTATAAAACAATGGAAAAAATCATATAATGACATCTAAAAACAATAGGTGAATGATATATGATAAAATGAAACATAGAAGAATGGAATATGACCACAACATAGTTAGTGAATAAGGTATCACCATAACAAACAACATATAATAAGGATATCAAAAGATATAAAATAAGTCATGGTTAGATAAGAAGTCAATTTCCTTCACTACATTTGGTGAAACACATACTGAACTAAACTTATTTATATGATATACTAGTTGTGAGAATATAACCATATCACTTTGAAAATTCCAACTACTAGTGATGGCCTTTGTGTCTCAAATCCATTTTCAATCACCCATATAAGAAGTATTTATTCTATATATACCTCTATTTGATCAACAAGAATCAAAAATTGAAATACCCGAAAAATCATAATCACACATGTAACCACACCAAGTACCTAGTCCTTAGCAATAACAAGTTAAACCCCATGTTGAACAAATACAGATGTAACTAACTCATGGAATATATATAAAATAATTTCATATTATGTGTTATAGAAAAACATAAGCCTTCCATGATTTCTTATCATAGGTATAACCCATTCCTCTAATAATTCACCACATTATTGATGTATTCCCATAGTACAAAGCCCATATTTCTAAGAATATATAGCCATGATAGAAAACCATTAAATCTTAATCATGTGATGTTATACCATATGTAAGAGATCACTCATAGACATGAAAGACCTCCATTAATAAATTACATTGGTCTATTCCCATCACCTTCATTAAAAAACTATTTGATAATTAAAAAAATTAAGTAATCAATATCTCAATGCGAATTATAACCCCCTATGAAAACTCAATGTTGGGTATTTATCTCAATTTCCCCCAGATATAACCCTATTTCCAATCACACAGTGACTTTTAACAAAACTCCCAGTAACAAAATATTTAGGCTATAGTCTACCACTCTTAGATAATTAATAATCCCAAATAGTTTCTCTAAAAATAGTTCACAAGATTCAACACAATTTGACAAGTCGAGCATACCATTAAACATGAATCATTAAAACCTCTATAGGCAACTATTTTCGTCACTCGTGGATGGAAACAATAATATTTATAATTCCCTTCCATCCCATATTTCCAAATTTCATACGAAAACATTTGTGGATTTATTGTAAATCTAATAAAATGTAATTTTTAGAAATCTAATAAGAATAATAGATTCTCTATACATAAGGGAATCCACCAGCTATCACATCATGGGAAACTCACACACACCTACAATGAATTACAAAAAAATTAATGCATTATATAAAAATAGGATATATTATGCATCACCTACCTCTTTTCTAGAATTACCCCATATTTAATCGATATTGACCATCTATCCAAGATCATACCAACCACTATCAAATATATCTATATATATCTCATCAGTGAAAATATCCAAATTAATTATAAATAAATTATAATTAATTTATGTAATTTTTAATCAATTAATTATGGCAGACATTATGGGGAATGTCCCTAGGAATCTCCGATTGACCAAAAAAATTCGAAATAAGGTGCACACCACTCCTGATTTACATCCAAATAATTTATAAAAAATGCATAAATAACATTGTTGATTATCTAAAAAATTACATAGTTTCAAAAAAATAAAATTTTTTAAATTTACCAACATCATACCTCAATCAAAACAACATGTAATGATATCTTCTCATCCTTCACAACATAGATTAGTTATCATATATGAAATAATTCTCATTATAGAATGATATAACCCTGATTTGATAAAATCACATTCCAAATACCCAGTAAATACATTAAAAATAAATCGAAGAACAAGATTGAAAATTTTTGAGTAGATTTGACGAGGAATATATCTTAATCATTGAAGTAGCAGAATTCTACTTTCCTTGATCAAGTGAATAAACATGTGATTAATGGGATATAATTCATCCATTATATTCTATCTTGAAAATAACAATAATGATGGGGTTTAATATAAATCCTCTTAGAAATACCTAAATTCTCCCATATTTTATAGGGATTTTTACTATTCATCATAATTTAAATTCCTATCATCGTACTTCTGGGGTTACGGGTCACGGTGTAAAACCGCTCCCTAACCCACCACAATTTCATTGACTTCTAACTATGATATATCAGAATAGTTCCCCCACCATAAATTTAATTCAATTAATGGGCATTATTTATCATTATAATTAGTCCAAATCTACAATCTTCACTCATGGGAGATAGTTAAAGAGTTACCAACTCATTCCATTTCCAACCATGTCATCCATGATGATGCCCAGAATGGAACATGAATTTTATCAAAAATGATCTAAATATCTTAATTAAATTGAAAATAAATACTCCCAAAAATTCAACATCATATCCTAAATAATCCTTTAAATACATCTCTATTATTCGATTCTAGTCATTGAGGACAAAATCAATTTTACATTCCCAAACACTATTTATTTTGGTTATATTTATATTTGACATGATGTAGTAGAACAATCCAATATCCAAACACATAATAGGTTTTTCCATCATATTCAATAGTAATTCATGTATTATACTTTTTCAATTAATTATATAGTAATTATACTCAATCATATCCATAAATTGTGATCCAATGCCCCTCAACATGACTACCTCCAAAACCATACAACCTATACAAAATGACATCATCAAACTTCCCAATGTAAACTGTGATTTCTAAATTAATGGGACATTTATTTATTAACATATTTTATATATAAAACTCCACCTTTAACATTATTATTTTATGACATAATTTCTTTTTATTTGTGTTAAAACCAAGAATTATCCCATTACCTACATATCAAATTTTTTATCCTATGATCGAGACTCACATCATATTTGGAAGAATCGCTCTATTGAACCAACTACAATAATATTTCAAGAGTACATTAATTTCCTACATAAAATCACAAGACTATATGATTCATGAATCTCAAACCCAGTTTGTTTCTTAACAAATTTATCTCACCAGGGAATAGCCACAAAATAAAAAAAAATGTTCTCTAAGTAACTAGATAGATCTACACTACTTTAATCTATAAATATAAAAAAACCAAAACCAACATTCATATGTTACCTTCCAACCAATCACTATTTAAATTAACTATAATTCTTCCAAAATTAATGCAAGAAACTCCATCCATATAACAGATAGTCTTGAGAATGTTATTTACATTATCACATATCAATGAGTATCAACCTATCCATTATCTATCAAAATTAATATATAGACACTCAAAATCCCATATTTTTATCTTTATAGTAACTCATGTAACATTATAAAATAAATAATATCACACCACACTATTATATGAATAATTAATACCATCATAATTATGTATCAACATCTTTTAGTTCTGACTGATATCTTCCTAGATCTAGTTAAACACTTAATGGAAAGAGACATTATCATCCATACTTACAAAAAAAATTTCATCATCTGCTTTCTATTTTCATTATTTAAAATTTTATAAAATATCCATGATCTATAAACTCCATTTATTTTACAATAATCTCTTAGATTCCATAAACTTGTCGATATTTTGTAGACACTAATGGTCATATTACCACATTTTAGTTCTATAAACGGTCCTAAATTCCTCTTCTCTAAGTCCATATATTTTTTATTATTCGTATTGACCCCCTTTTTAACTTGGCTTAGATAGAAGACTTATATGACATGAAGATAATGAATTATAAATAACTTGATCGACTCATGGCATGATGGTAGAGAGGAACACCAGCCATAAAATGTTTCCCAATGAGTGTATAATAGAACAAACCCTCCCTACCTTCCTACCATTTCATGCTTGAAAAACTCCCCAAAATCATGTATGTGGTCTTCCCTCATCATCACACATTAGAAATATTTAGCTAATGTTATCATAAGAATCTATGGTCTTTATAATTAAAATATATGGATTTAATCTTAATCACCATCCACACCTTATCATATCAGTTTTCACATGTCAATCTATACTTGACGATCGTTAATGAAACTTTTACTCAAACTAGAATAACCAAAAAGACAATATTAGATCCATTGGCCATTATTATATCAAATAAATGTGTATCAAACCTTTAATAAGAGTAATATAATAACTAACCATATACCACTCGTCAAGTATCATTTATATCTCATGACCTCACTCCATGGAGATAGGGAAAACTAGGGAGTCTGTCACACCATAATTACTCATAAGTACCTCTTAACACAACGCACCACATACTATTATCAAATAGACCAAAAATATATCATATTTAGAATAATATACACACATTTAAAAATAACATTCCACTATTTCTCATCCTTAACCATCATTATGGCCTACCCATTGGAGTCATGTGATTCACATACCCAGTCTCACTACCATGGAGGTTTTCAAAAATCATTCAATTACAATGTTTTACATTCCATATTATATATATCATACATAAATAATAAATAAGCATAATGTCTAAAGGATGATCTTATGATAACGTTTCCTCATTACAACACAATAATTATAAAATTCTCCTCCCTTATCTCAATGTAAAGAGAGATATCTCATAATATATCTCATTATAGGGAATCAATTTTAGCATTTATCAATAATTTATCAACATTGATATGGAAAAAAACCATATCACAACCCCTATGTACATCATAATTATTATCACTAGGATTCATGACATATCAATCATTGACCCAATCACCTAATAAATGGATAATTCAATCAAATTATTTTAGACACCCCATTTTATAAACGACTATCCATTCATATCATTCCAATTTTATATCAATGAAAATTAGGACTCCAACATCAGTCACTCATCCATATATCACATATGTGTTCACCATTATGGAGATTGTTAACTATTAAGGAATAAACCTCCCTATTATCATTAGTCAAATTATTAACAATCATTATTTCTCTAATTCTGAGGATATACTAATTTGGGAACCTTATTATAATGGTTTTCTTGATTCCAAATGTTTCTAAAATTACAATTTTATAAATTAAGCTTCTATCATATTTTGGTTTAATTATTTTAGGAATCCTTGGAGTAAGTCCTAGAGTTTTAATCTTGATTATAATATTGATTATAACAGAGTACCTAATGAAGTTGGTCTTCAATATTTTTGGATTAAACTTGGTTCTTTATTTCACTTGAGAAACAAGAATAGAGAGGATTATAATCATTTGTTTATGTATTGTTGCACAGTTGTAGATCTTTGGAATTACATTATTGACAGTTTTAGTTACAGATGGTTACTTATTGATTCTATCAAATCTGAATTACAGCATTGTTTGGATCCTAAATCTTCTCAACAAATAAAGAACCATTTCTTGACTGTTGTTGCTGAGCTCCTCCATGTGATCTAGTATGATAGAAATAATATTATTTATAAAAATTCCTCATCCAGGCTCAATGCAAGAAAGAAGTAGATTCTCACTGTCATACGGGATGTTTCCTCTACTCAAAAATCATATTGTGGAAACACTATTTGTAACTTTGAGATCCTTTGTTGGCCTAGGATTTCTGGTTTATACAGACAACCTAGATGAAACATTTAGGTATTTTGGAAAGCTCTGTCTCTAAGATGGATCAAAGTGAAAATCGATGTATCCTCTAAAGGAAAGCTGAGGCATACAGGATGTAGTGTGATTTTCAGAGACAATCTTGGTGGGTTTCATGGTTGATTCTTTGGCGGTTGTGGTATGACATCTTCTCTAGAAGGAGAAATTATGGGGGTGATCCAAGCTGTTTACTTTTCTAAAAAGATGGTTGGAACAGTATTTGGATTGAACGTGATTCAACCACAATCATCCATGTAATTTTGGAAAGGGATGGTGCACCTCGCCGGGATGCTCACTTCCCGTTGAATGAATTGACTTACCTTACTTATGAAAATAAACTACATTGCCACTCTGGCCTTTCATGAGGTGAACATGGTTGCTGATGGTATTTCTAATAATCAAGTCAACTAGAATATTACTTGGATGGATGATTTTCCTATTGATTTTCTCCCTATTTATAATAAATATTTTAATAAGATCCCATATTTCAGAGTCACATAATATGCTTTTAGTATATCTTGAATAAACTGTGCCATATTCTTTGGCCAATGCGCAAATTTTAAAATACATATGATTCATTACGACATGCAAAGGTGGTGATCTAACATCAAGATATTTTATTTGGAAGGGAAGTTCCATGTGGTATTGTTTGGGATGTTTTCCACTAAGACATATGGGTCATGTAATGTTTTAATTATGCCTATGGGACTTATAAGGGTTCCCCTACATCCCTTGAAATGTGGATTATCAAATCATAAATAAATATTTTAGTCATTTGGGTCATTCATCAATATGTGTCACTCCCTTCAATCTTAAGGGTCTATCACACATACCACTTCATAGGAATATATATTCCATGTCTGACCACACTCTAACAGGCTACCCTCATCTTGAAACCCATCATAATCAAAAATATGAAAAACACATGATTGTCATATCAATATTATTTAGTAACAATATGTTGAGTCCTCATAATCCCATATATGTCTATAATATTTCCAGCTTAATACACCTCTACCTAAAATGTCTAGTTAGATACATACAATTGGTGTGCCTCCCCATAAACCATAGGCTATTGACTATAAGTGATGGTTTATTTGTATCATTTGGAGACTATACCCATCATTATAACAAAAACATCAATCATAACAGATATAATATCATTAAATAGTCCCTATAAAATTGTATCAGTGTGAAAATACAAACCAATACCAAGTATGAGAAAAAGTAAATAAAAATCCTTATTAAAGGATAAAAGGATATATTTTACATGTTATGTAATACATATAAGAAAAATCATGATCATATAAAAGAGAATCATATAAAAAAGGTAAAAAAAGATATAACAAAGTAGGTCTCTATATAACTATTCCCAAATCCTAGCTATTCCCCTCTCTGAACTCTAGGCCAGAATCAATCTCATCCACACAATAGTGGTCACATGACCATCGATATTTCATGAACCTGGTATTCAATTATTTTAAAATATCACTCAAGCATAGCTGAGTATAAATCATTAGGATACCACTAATGGAATACCTATAAAATAAAAGTTAATACATAAACATTCATGATTTGAAATTTTAAAATGAAAATAAATAAATAACTTGTCACATCATGGAATGCTCAATAGTCAGAAAAACTATGGCCATATGTTCTTGGAATAGTTTTGGAGTGGGATGAAATACACATGATTTAAAAAATCCATGATGGTGAATGATGCATCTCTACTCATTTCATAATCCAATTAAATGATTTATCTGAATTAAATATTCATTAGTGAATGATTCCTCACCATCACTCATAATCAATGTGTAAAATTTTTCACCATTAAAACAGCATTGGTGATTGATATTTAACCATGTGATTATGGAATAGAAAAATATATGTGGATGATATATGAACACTTTTTATTACTTTGTAAGAGGTTTCATTATAAATATTAGCAACCATGTACATGATGCACAGCCATGAAAACTCCATGGGCTAATGACACACAACTAAGATAACTCATCGTGTGGATGATAAACCACCCATAATGATCTCATGGTGAAAAAAGAACCAATATTAATATAATGGAGGATGATAAAAGATAAATAATAATTCTGTATAACATGATATACCACTAATATAAACCCTCTAGTGGATGATGAACCACCAACACATAATCCCATGGAAAGCTATGCATTGCCAATATATTCTAATTTGATAGATGAGTTACCATAAAAAGGCCAAGAGTGGAAAATATACCAATGATGATAACCTATATGTTTATGAAATAACACTAATAAAAAGAATTTTTAATGACATATAAACATTTTATTTTGGTCATTACATTCATAAACTAACCATTATACATAGGGTTTTGATCACACAAAAAATGACCCACTCAATGTCTGACGACTAGTCTACATCATACAAAAAATATAATTTTAAAAAATTATTCCCCATTTAGGAATGATTTAGTACCTTCCTTATAATCTGAATTTTCAATATTGAATAAAAAATTTCATATTTAGGTCTTATGTCATGAGGTTACAACAAACCATGACATGAAAATGGCCACCAATGACAATTAAATTGATGTCTTCCAGTTATGAGGTAACTCATAGTCTAATCTAACTGAAAAAAATCTATGAAGTTTTAGATAATAAGTTTAAAAATAATAAATATTCCCTATGAACAAATTTACTTCGGATCATATTTCATATGATAAATTTGAAACTTTTAAGAAGCCCACAAGAAGGAAAAAAACTACATTGACCCAGCTAACTTATTATTATCATAATTCACCCACAAGAATAAGTCTCATTATAAAATTAAAATACTAAAATTGTAGCCATAAATAATGAAATATAGTCATAATATAAGATAAATAGATGTTAGATATGAGAGGAAAATTTTCCATACACATGAAAAAACCATGAAAAACATGACAATGAAATCCATAAAGAGAAATCAGTATTCTGACACATGGAATAGGTTGGTGGAGACATGTAGGTGGGTTATGTGGAATGAAAAAATAGTTGATTTATAATGTTTATAATTAATTAAACTATTTTTATAATGCATTTTTATCTTAGAATATTCCCATTGGGTAGCTGCCCGACCTCCACCACGTAATTATTTTAGGGGTTTTAGCCTCCCAACTCCTCTCATAGAATTACCCCCTGTACCATGGGTTCCAAAAATTACATTGGCCAAACCATTAGTTATATTATGGAGTATGTCTCAAATGGGAAAAACTCCTTAGATCAATCTGAAAACCCAAAATAACCACTAAACCCTATCTAAATCCTTAATCGATGATTACACATCAAAACATAGAACATATGAAAATAATTGAACCCAATTATTTCCAAATAATGAATATGGGGTGTTAATGACCCTCCATAATATAGTATCTTTTTCTCAAGATGCATCACCTGTCTTCACTGGTGAATAATGACAGCTATTATGACTACATATATGATACTCTCAATCATGCCCCCATTTGAAATGTATGTTATACCATTGGGATAGTCTTCCCTCGTAGGATCATATAAAATTGATCCATTATATACACTAGTCATTCTATAATTGATATCTCATAATATAACTCAATATTATTAATATATGTCACAAGATAATTGTTAGGATGATATCTTGAATGTTTATATATGTGAAAACATAATTCATAAAACACAATATTTTAGTAATTTCTAAAATATATACCATATTATTGATTGTGAAGATGACAAAATATTTCCCCATGAAACTAGGAATAAATTTTCCATAACCAGAAATATGATATTTCAATATGATAAGAAATAACTATAGGAAATCTACCTCTCTTTACATAAACACTAGAAAGGGGAATCAATGGATGTAATTTTATTTATACATATAATAATTGTATATTAAACATTTTATAATTATTTAAATATTTTTCAAAATTTCTTAAAGAATACTTAGTCTACAAATAGATAACCCTCTAGCTTTGAATATAATGTAAGTGACCATTAGGGGCTTCCATATAAGGAATCAAAAGTTGATGTTTGAATTTGAAAATGATAACTATTATTATATGAAAAATTTAAAAAGAATAATATGATTCTTTATTTAATCTCCAAATTAAAGGAAGATGATCATAATAGAACTAAAAACACCACGATTGTCTGATAAAACATACCATCTATTTACGGATGATAGGTTGTGATGAAAATAACAAATATATCAACAACCCTTAAGAAACCTTTCTATAAGTGTGACATAAATAGGAATCTTGATAAGATATGTTTCTCCAAGGCACAACATGAAGATTCACTTTCATCTAGATATACACTAGAGCCATATCTTTGATAGAAAAATCCTTGATAATCGATTGGAAATTTAAAACCTTTGTCAAACATTCCATGAAATACCATATCATATAATTACAAAAATATGAACTAGATAATCCCACTTTGATGTTTTTAATCACTTCATCCTTATTCCACTAAGGTGTGGGTAACCGTATTTTAAGAAATAAAGGTAGTTAATGATCAAATTTATATTAATGATAGGTGAGTCATTATGAAATTAACCCTACTATATACAGTTTATTCATAGATGACTAATAATTTTAGTGTATGTGATGATAATTCTTGGTAATAACCAATTGAATAACCCATTTCATGAAATTTGATGCCAACATAATCTCCTCATTCATGGTCATCGGCACTACCCCACTAACCTAAACATAAATGACAATGAAACATCCATGGAACACTAAATCACTGAAAACCCATAATATATAGTTTCTTCTATAAATATTAAATTTGACTCAGATAACTTACTATATTTCACCCTTTTGAAGATAAAATAGTTAATAGAAACTTCATCGATACTACTAGACATTGATGTTAATTTATTTGAAACGTTTCGTCACCTATCACTAATTACTACATACATACACCACCAATACCCGAGTCTTTAAACTAAAAACATGAGTTATGACATTTCATACCACATGGGCTTTTTCCATTTATATATAAAAATTCAACAATTACATATTCGACCTTTTATTATGAAGGAACAAGTTACACTATAAACATATATATTTTAAGTTTATATGGTCATTATATAGTAAAAAAATCATACCCAATATGTATTAATGAAACCTTCCCAAAAAATGAAATAAAACTTCTATATCTAGGTAATGCATTTGGTAGTTTCACTCATGAAACCTCAGTTACCTATATCCATTTGGAACCACCTCTATATCCTATAATATTAATTCCAAAATTTGGATTCATAAATAATAAAATTACATTATATTTATTTTACTTGGATAAGGTGTATTAAGGATTTGGAATAGATTTATCCCTTTATATCTTGAAGATATCTCTCACAAGAATCTAACCACTTGAATTTCACCCCTTTCTTGTTAATGGACATAATTAGTACAACCAAATAGTATATATCATTGATAAAACCTTATTAGCAACTGTAAATTCAATTAATAATATAAAAATTGAGAAAATTATGGGTTCTATACCATGAAACAATAGTGATTACCTTCTATATTTTCATTGATATACCTTCCAAGGATTAAATATTCCATAAGAAGAATACATCACATATCCAAAAATAAAACATTTAGAGATCAAAAATCAACAAATTATCCCTAAACATACTAAATATGGTCTCTTAGTAACAAGTGTGATATGCCTATTACTATGATTATACAATAATGTTAATAAAAAATATGGCAATAGATACAAATATATATAGATGGAATACAGTATTCATCAATACCATATACATATCTGGTGTGGTACCCAACCTAAATGAAATAATCGAGTAAAAGTACATGTTATACCATATCAAAAAATTATCATACCAAATATTAAATGGTATCACACATAACTATTTATTGTATGACATATTTTCAATCATTTAGAACCACATAGATCCTCTCAATAGATAAAATAAGTCCTTGGTATGAGGATGTGGATATGAGATAATAAACATAAATTAGTATATTATTGGACAATATTTACATAAAAAAGTGATATTTCCTCATCGAAAAAATGTAGGGTTCCCTAGAGGGGATTTTCATTGGAAAGTAAATCTATATTCTTCAACACCATCCTTAATAAAATTTATCTTCTATGTATTATTTGATACATTATGAATGGTTTAATTGATATTCACTCTACTCATGTTATAATCATGCTCATGGAATAAATAACACTTTTAGGTGTTAGAAAAAAGAAATACTTTTTAATTATTTCATGAAAATGATTAATAATTGGAGTAAGTACCATTTGAATCATCTATTAATCTCTAATAATAATAATAATAATCAAATATGAGATCAACCCCAGCTTCCTATTTCTATGACCCAAATTTCTAGTCTACCAATCCCAATCTCCATTTTGTGCATAAAAATAACTCTATAGTGATATAAAAGAT
The DNA here is from genome assembly GCA_963277665.1 of Viscum album. Classification (NCBI taxonomy): domain Eukaryota; kingdom Viridiplantae; phylum Streptophyta; class Magnoliopsida; order Santalales; family Viscaceae; genus Viscum; species Viscum album. Next base: position 1,025,462,130 of record OY728157.1, read on the forward strand.
ACTTAATTATAGTAGCCATAATAAAAACCTAATAATGAGTCATACAATCTATCTTAAGGATCATATCATAATTACACATTTATATGATAATGAAATCCTAGAGAATGTGCATCCCCTAATACCTATAGCACATATGAAGCCTCTCTAGTTACCCTCTAACATAACTTATATGGGTGCATCGATAGGAATCACCCAACATAGGTATTATATAGAAATCCATATATCATTTAAATAATAAAAATATATGAATTATTGTAACATAACCACATCAATTAAGTCATACATTATGGTATATTGAATGAAAATTATACCCCAAGATACAAAAAACCTTTTCCCAATGTTTCAAGATCATTATCAATAACATATGTACGTATTGATCCCGTGAAAAGTGAAATTATTTCTTAAATACATGGTTGAGTTTTTTTCTATCAGGAAATACCACCCCTATCCTCAGGAAACATGTCTTCTAGAAAATGATTTGATAGTGGAACCCCAACTAGAAAAATTCCATGAAAATCCTTATCTAACTGATGATCCTTAAGACTACATGATACCAAACACACCATTAAAATAAGTGGATATATTTGAAAACCTCTACCAGATCCCTTATTTCCTTTTAATAACAGAAAAAATTGGTTTTATATTCACATAATGGACAGTAATTCCCCAAAACTCATCATATATAACACTCATCTAATGCTCTCCAAGTAGGAAGTGGTGATGAACCCCTTACATAGATGTCCTACTTATCAATTCCCTAGAGAAACTCTACATACTCCCACCACATGATCTGTAATGAACCACTGTAAGCACTTAATGAATAAGCATACCACCCATATGGTCTGCCATCAATCTCATTACCCATTATAATAAGGGATTGATTCAATACCACAACAAAGGGTATTGACGGGATGATATTCAATTTTGATTTAATTTAGTACCTCTTCCCATTATGAAATACATATCCCTTGACATTTCATCACTCAAAAGTGTTTAAAAAAATAAGATATAATTAATGACGGTGAAATAATTCAACCCTGACATACCCCCTTGGATGAGATAAATAATATATCTATCGGTATTTCCCTCGGATCCATTAGAATGACATTATTCAAAAAAAGTTTTTGAAAATACTTCTAGGATAAACCTAATTTCTAATATTATTGGTCTAGAACCTCACGCTAGTTCTTTATTAAACCTCAAAGAATATAGAAAATATTCTTCACTTACCTCCCTCATATAGTCACAAAATGAACGATGATGTTCTGAATAGACTATATCAAAACAATTACAGCCTATGATCCATTAACACCCATAAATAGTCATCGATGTGGAAATTTAAAATATTTAATCACGTGTAAAATGTTTTTCTGAAGTATCATAATATCATTCCATATTGAAAATATCATAATACTAATGAACACACATGGATTCTTATCGAGAGTTTGAATAACAACAACAAGAATATATAACACCATGACCACTAGGAATTAATCATCCCCATCCCCCTTGATTTGAACAATATGTTTTTACGATGAAATTTTACATTAATTCCATGTACATGACTCATAATCCAATATTATCATAGGTGAGGATATCAAAGAGTGGGGTAAAAAAATAAAATAAATACTACTTTCCCCAAAAAATAGAACTTATGTTATGAGAGTCTAAAATATTGTCTTTAGTGAAAACCAAACTACCCAATATCGGGTTTAATATCATATAGGATCATATAGAAGGAATATTATATCATCCCTTGATGTTAGTAATCATAGAAAAATAAATTTTAGGCCAAAAAAATGTTATATTGGGAAATAGTATATATGTTTTTGTTAAAACTTTAAATAGTTTATCAATAAATAACATTAAAAAATATTAAAAACATATAAGTATAATATTAATAAAATTATGAACACATAAGTACACACATTTCATATGTGTCTTGTATGTAGAAGATGGATCAAGGGGACACACCCTCTTTTAAACTAGATCCATGAGTAAAAAATTATGAACCAAGATAACAAATCATTTTCAGTAAAAATATAAAACCATAAACCATGATAAGCAAGAATACCAATCCCGATCATGGTAACATGGACATCCCTCAAACATGGGATAAGTATAACAAATAACTTGGTCGATACCAAACCATGAAAAATTTCTACCACCTATCTACCATAATAGAAATAGAGTGGAAGAAAGTAACTTGGATTGGAGGCCACATTATAACATCTGATTCACCTCCACTGTGATTTTATTGGGTCTCTATATAAACCACATGAAATTTCCTATCTATGAGTGTATTATGAATAATATAAATTGTTTATGTATATCATGGTGATACTACACCTCTCTAGTATAGACTAAAATAAATTATAGTAAAATAAATACCATGAAACAAAACTCATAATATAACATCAGTTTGCAAGTAGATATCAAATCCATTTTATAGTAAAAACTATGTAATAACAATCATGTAATTAAAAAACGAGTTATTGTATGTGTGATACATTTTATTCAATCATATGAAGGATCTTTCTTGATAAGATTATGTAGTGTTGTGTCTAAAATAAATTAAATAATGGTTGTCTCCCCCCCCCAAATGTACAAAGTCTTATCTAGGCCCTGTATCCAAATTCCAACCTCATATTATAGATCAATTATCTATTAGAGTGTCAATTATCTTATTCTAAAAAAAATAAATCATCCTAGATATCATGCTACATAAGTAAGTTGTGAGTGTTACACAGAATAAATCAACCAATGATGTTATTTTTTATGTCTTTTAAATATAAACTCCAGAGAGATAAGGATATTTAATAGGTAATAAACAATTAATCGTTCAAATCAAGGATTACCCAATTGTTGGACCATGTGTGGCCATGCCTGCATGGGTCTGTGCATGAATGACATGATATAATTGTTACCTAAACTCACAAAGTGGTTAAATTTTGCTTTAACCATTATCTTAAAATATAGGTTAATTATCTATCACTATTAAATACAACTTACTAAATGATTCATATAACTATTACACATCATATTGTTTAATTATTTATCATAATTACAAACATAATTGATGAACACATTGTCTCCTAGTGAACATAGACTCTCTAAATCAGGGTGGAATATATACTAAAACTACCTATACTCATATGGATCATGTTCCACCTATAGAAGTTGATAGATGGATTACGCACTACCCAGAAAAATCCTTGAGTGGATGGTGAACCAATAAGAAAAATAATTGGATGGATGATGCACCACTAACAATGATATTTGGAGAGATAAAACACTTCCAATGTCATCAAATATATAGATGATACATTAATGATAATAATATCAATGAGGATGATATAGTAATTTTACAAACCTTTTACATCATGTTTTACCATAAGAACACATACCTTGATGAATGATACATTACGAACATATATATATATTGTGAGAAAGATATACATCTGAAAAACAATGGGTTGATAACATACCACTAATGATAATAACGTGGTGAATAATATATCACTAAAAAAACAACATTTTCTACAATATATTAACGTTTACAATAGGATATAACATTAATAATCAATCGATCATATCGTAGTTTTTTCTCACAATCCCAAATACCCAATCAAACTCTCACATATAAAAACAATCATCACTAGTCTATTGTATTTCCAAGTTGTTCCCCCTCATGGAATGATGTAAGACATCACTCATGGTCAAAAACAAAACAATTCAGTCTAAAAATCACTCTCCGGGTTCTATGTTGGAATCAACATGAAACCTAAAGAAAATAGTCATCAAAGACTATAGAAATGATTTAGACCTCTCAACGGACCACAAATATATTAATGAAACACACAAAATCATTAAACATATCATAAATTCGTTTCAAAAGTTTTACTCTGAGATTTACATTGGGTTTGTATTTATATAATTTGATATGAATCATTCGAAACATTTGAAAACTATTGTAAAATTTAAGATTTTCATTTTAAGACCAATATTGGCCCTTCTAATCAGATACCATAGGTTGTTTTTTCCACAATTGGTCGATTCATCAAAATTTGATAAATACCTAAAATAATTATAGCTAGTGAAATATAGTGAAAATTCATAAAAAATTTAGGTTTTGTAGAATTAATAATCATAGCCACAAAACAACCATGTAACTATCAACACTCACAATCAGCCAAGAGTGAAGTGTATTCTCATACATGGTAGGATAGAATATTGTGAAGTGAGGCTCACCAACCACCCACTGTCCCACACATAAGCATCCCATATACATTGGGTTCCTATATATACTCACCTAGACTACATAAAGAGCCCATTATTAGGGAAAATTTCACCGTGGGTCTGTTATTAAGAAATCCCTACCACCGAGGTGCCCCTAGGTTCCCAGTAATAAAATCTAATGTACACAATGATTTCTATAAAAAGGGACAAACACTGAGACCCTGTATAATATTCCTAAAGTAACATCTAGGTCCCATCCAACCCCTCCAATTTGAATTAAACTAATAAAAATACATGTCATTTGGGTAAACTTAAATCAAATTCATAAAACATAATTATATAGGGTGTCATACTCTCCCACTTAGCAATGTAGCATACACCCTATAGATAATATTAAACAAATCTATAACCATATTTTCATCTCCAACAGAGTAATGAAATCCATATAAAAAGGAACCCACATTTGGGTTGTCATATATATCAGTTATCCCAAACCCATACCACCCAAATTAGGGAAGAATCTTTACACACATGTGCATATTAATGATATCACCACCGATTTGTTTATCTCAAAACTCATCACTATGATGAAAGAATTATACTGCGTTCTACTTATATATTATTTGGGAAAAATATAATTTGTTTTTATTGGTTTATTTAATAACTAAAGCTCATTTATTTGTTTAAAATAAGTCATTTAGTTTTATAAAATCCTACACATGTTATATAAATAAATTTAGGAAATATGAATTTTGCATGAAAACATCTTTCCATACATGGCCACGAGTATTAACAATGAAGCATTATAATGAAATTATAAATATAATAAACAACATTGATAAGGAATATATAGAAAAAATATATAAACACCCCAGTAGTATAAATTTCTACATATAAGTGTGATGGATAGTTTGAAATACTCATCCAATATCATTATTTGTTTAGTATTGTCTATCTTCCAAATCTAAAATAGTATGGCAAATAATAATAATTTTTTACCACATTATAACATTCTAAATTTTATTAAAATATAAAATAACAAATCAATGTCACTAAAAGTCCCCAAAAATGCCTCCCCACATTCTAGGGGATACAGAATAATAGTGAGGGTTTGATAATACAATCTATAGAGACAATATCATCAATAATAAAATGGATATTAAGGGATAAATATTAAAAAATAATAATTTAGTTAATCATCATAGTATAGTATATAGCTAAAGATGAATAGAAACTATGATGAATTAACTGAAATATGATATAAAAATATATAATCCATAATTAAAATATATTTATACATTAATATAGGATCACCCAATGGGATGAAAATATACAATAATAGTAAAATATAAATTCAGAACAAAAGGATACCCAACCCCTAGCGTTAGTATATCATTATTAACATAATAACATAAACTATAACATCCCCCATACCACCCACATAAACTGGAGTCCAAGAATAAAAAAGAAAGATAGACATAAAATCTACGAATCCACTAGTGCGTAAATTCATGATAATGGAAAAAATCAATAAGAAACCAACAATATTTTCTTCAATAATAACCACAATATATATAGATTCATGTATTGAACAAAATAAATCCAAAAAATCACAAGAATTGGACCTATTGTATTATTGGATATTAAAAGATACATCGTAATGGTCGAAATATACCAATATTGTCTTATATAAAAAAAATAAATGTATTCCCCTGGCCTGGTCAGAACATGAGATTTAATTAGTCATATAACATCGAAATAATAAATAAATTTGAAGGATTTTTCAACATAATAAATAAATCATGGGTGGATGATACAACACATTTCTGTAATGAAATAAGTGAATAATACATCACTATATAAATTAAAATGTGTGAATGGGATATCCCCATACTAAAAAATGGTTAATGATCCATCAAATATACCACCAAAAATAAAAAAAACACATCACTATACAAATTTACATGGGTGAATGAAGCATTAAAAATACTATTCAAAACTAAATTATGTGTCCCCATAATTTTAAAAAATTTCGAACATTGTTTCACATACACTATAAATAAGGGGAATGATATAACACTATAGTAAAAAATAACATTGAATAGTGCATCATTATTTTAACTATAAGGATGTATGAGTTATCAGCTAGTGAATTAGGTATCACCATGTCAATTCACTTGGTGACCATTTTATCATAGTACAGACCATTGATTTAATAAACAAATATTTTACTTGAATAACATGGTAAAAATGTATAAAAATATAAATAACTCATTTTTAATGATATATGTTACAATCTACCATCCATGGTTCAATGATGTATCATAAACCATAACCATGAAAATTGATAAATCACTTTATCTCGGTAATTGAATGAGGTATCACAATAACAGCCTACTAAAGAGAATAATATGTAACTATTGAATAATCAATAATCAAGTGATATAAGTGTCAAAAACTAATATTATATTAATGTATCAATGTTATCAACCTATTTTGTTATTATGATATTCATCCCTATGTGGTAACGTGATATTTTATGGGAAAATTTATCATTGATAAAAGCCTACAAATCCATGATATTTTTTTGATCACCCATATAGTAGTCCCAACCTCTATCTACCCTTGGGTTTATTAGTACATCACAATTAAATAAACATGAACATAAAAATCATTGACATCATCTTCATCAGAAACAATCCCTTAACTATAACCCAAAATACCATATATATAACACATCCCAATGTAACCAAATCCAAACCCATGGTTAATATAACTAAACACATCACACATGTTATAAAAATAGATACACCAAGTAGGTTTATCACAGAAAACAAATCCATTAACACTAGGTATTGAACAATTGGGTGAGTCTGGTCCCTTAATTATAATACATTAAATAATTCATCTAAGGTAATGATATAGATCCATACACTCTCAATAATATGATACTCTATCCATGATATTATTTCACTCAATATCATATAAGAATACCAATGTTTAATTCCATCACCCCATTCCCATATCTCTAACCACCCATCTCTCAGTGACTTTTTAAAATGGTGTGTTAATTATTCCAACCCATACACTAACCAAAATCAAAAACCCAATGATGGTTTGTTAGCCCACATAGATACTATTAATAGATCTTTATTTCAAATAAAATAATTAATATTACGGTTGATATCAATAATCCATCATTTAAACCATGTAACACCCATAATAGACATACTATAATCCCAAATTGGTTTTCTGGGAATATTAATATGGTTTCAATATAGCACACAACTCTTGGTGAATGTTAAAATTCAATACAAAAGTCATAATTGGGTTACCGGAGTATTTTCTCCCGATTAAACACCATTCAATTTCCAATTACATTTTATCCAGAATTTACCGATTAAAATTATTGAAAATATTGGTTATATAACCATGACCAATACATTGTAGAGTAATTATATTCTAATCAATCCCATTGGCCATTCCAATAAAAAGGTATCCCATATATGGTTTCATATTCGACCACACACCCATACATACCATCACTTACATGTTAAGACATAAAATACTTCAAATAAAATAAAGATAATATAAGGCAACCATATAAAAATTAAATAGATGAAACCTATTGAATAATTATATCACAAATATCCATACTAACATTGACCAATTTGGCACATACGATTCCCTATTGATTAGAAGACAATGATTTTTCTCATTAAATTAAAATTAAAAAACACCTAATGTACAACATGCTATTTGACTATTGGGATTATTGTAAAAAAGAGGTAGTTTTTTCATTGCATAGTTCTTATCGACATATTTTATTTTCTAATTGTATAATATTTTTTAATGAGGATTATGTCAAGGTAAACTGATGATAAAGATTAGAAAACAAATGATAGAATGGTTGAGATATGTATAATTAAATGAACATTAGAATGAAACAAATTATTACATTGGAAATTCAATGAATTGTTTAATACATTTTTTATTATTGACTGTTTATCTTTTATAAAATCACTCAATTTAATAAGAAATTTATTTCCTATTTGAATTGGATTCACCTAACCGAATAGTAATAACTCATTATTATAATTCCATTTTTTTTATAATATTCTCTTCCTATAGAGGCTAGAAACTACAATATTACATTATATTTTGACACACTAATATTCCCCTCAAAATCCAATCAATAAATCCAAACTACTATATAATGGAAGGGGGAAATTTATATGAAGAAGAATAATGTATTTGTAAAGATCTATGGGACATATTCTCATTTATGAGGCCCCTTAATAAATACTTAGAAAAGAACATTACATACAAATAATTTTTTAAACTAAAAAAATAAAACTCAAATTATATCCCATGGACTAAAAAAGGGAATTAAAATCATATTGTAGAAGTTACAAAAAATCATAGAGAAAAATTCGAGGATAAAACCATAAAAAATATCATACCCTATATCAATACCCCATTTGGTTCATCATTGGGCCTGAAGCACATTAATGCTCACCACATTCTAAATACAAGTATTGAGGGAATAAATATTTCTCATAGGCATTTTTTTAAATGATAAAATATAAAATTAAATGAATAATTCCATGAAATAATAGATAATAATGATTATCATTATTAGATAATACACCCATAAAAACTAATCAGAATGAAATTCATGTACGAGAAAACAATTTATATGAATGTAAAATATAAATCAACAATCCATTAAACACGAGTAATATAAAAAAATATTTCATATGTATTATATTTATAAATTCATTATACATGCACTAAAAAATTAATATTTATTATATCTAAAGAAATGATAAATCATAAAGGGATTTATACATGAAATATATCTTAATTCATAATAAACATTACATAAAAAATTAAAACATCACATGTCCACTTGAATAAAATGTGAACCTAATGTGTTACCACCATGTACCTGAACCATATCTAATTATCTCACAACACAATAAGGGGTTCCAAGTTTCCTCCTATAATTGGAAAAGAACATTCTTCATTCCCCTGAAGGTGTATATACCATGTGTCACAATTAATATAATAATATTCCCAAAAATTATCCACTATACTGACATAAGAAAACAAGTCATGATATGATAGTTTGAAATAAAAATAATAAATTACCCTTTAGTTGATAAACATGGAAAAAAATAATATGATTAATACTTTTCATGATTTTAAAATATGTATCATTTTCACATAAAAATGTTATACAATGTAATGAAAACGTTAAAAGTATTCATTTAAAAATAAAAACTTCTAGCCTATGAATTTTACAAGTAAAATATTTCTTTGAAATTAAAATAGTTATCCAAAGTTAAATCAAGAATTGATTTAATTTATAATGAAAAAATAAATGGTTTAATAGATATTACAATTATTAAATATTTCATGTTATAATGATCATAAATTTTATAAAAAACATTTCAATATAATATTAAAATTAAGCATGGAATAATATAAGTTTAATAGATATATAATAAAAGGTTTTATGAAAAAATTCATATTTAGTAGTGTTTGTTTCAAAAAAATATATCATTTTACAAGGTAAGCTGTTAATATAGTAAAATATAGGAATCCATTTTAACTAAGTAAAATAGAATAGGATGATGTGGAATAATAAAAAATAAACTAATCAAGAAGAATTAATCAAATACATTATCTCTTCAAAAATATATTATTATTTTAAAAAAAATTCAGTACCATTTCAAAAGTAATTATATATATAATTATATTATATAATAAAATTAATAAATAAAAGATAAAACATATGGATCATGATCTATGTTATCACGCTCTTTTTTTAATCAAGTGGTAAAACTCAATCGATGGATATTAAGGTTTCATCTTCTCTAATGTCTCGATTCATCTTAAATAAATGAATTCTTTAAAATAATAGACTCATTAAAATATGGATATGATTTTTAAATAAGAGGTTCCACATGATCTATTTTGGAGATTTAATGTTGATAATAAATATTCATTTCCATCATTTTTATGTGCTTGTTGATAGAATTAAAGGTTGTATAAAAAATAATAAAAAATTATTTCATTAATTTTTGGTAAGATCACTTTAATCACAAGTACACTTTCTTTGGTCCCAATTCATTTTCTATTAGCTATCAGGATCCCTAAAGTAGTCACCTATTGAAATAAAACCATCCTTAATGGATTATTATAGGATTATAACAAGTCCATCATGGAAATATGGTTATTATTTTTGTGACTATTTAATTAAGGGTGTATAAATATGGGAATGATAATGAATGTATACAACCAATGTGTGAGAATCAAACATCGGATGCTCTCATGGGGAAGAAATTGTATGTCATACACATTAAAACCAAATAAGGGATAATTTTTGATGTCTTTTGTAATGAGAGTTACTTGAAATATAAAAACTTGATCATTTTTAACTGATATTATTTATAATGTTTAAAACATTTACATTTCCACATTAAGTAAGATCTAATAATGTTATTAAATGATAACTATAATAGTTAATTTATTCAATTCCAATGGAGATCATATTCTAATTTTTTTTAATAATATTTGTGTATAAAAAAATTAATTTAAATCCCATTAAAGTATATATTTAGGTATTGTTATGTGGTCGGATAACATGAGAGGAGGAGAAAGGGTTATAGAAAAAATTCAATCTTGGAGGATTTATTTGTAATGTGGAACCAACATTAATGTCATGGGGGTATAATGGTAGGTATTGTGGTATATTCTATTTTAATACCCCTTATGGTTTATTCCCCTAACTATACCATGGTTTAGGTCTATGTTTTAAATAATATAATGGGACTATAATTATTATGTCACGTTTTTCACTAACATTGAATGGAAATTTATTATTTCTTTTTGTTATTCATCCATTTGGGTATTGTTGTGTTGTGGGGTCTTGACTGCAATATGGGGTTCATAGGTTCATTTACCTAGATCATAATTTTTTATATTGTTATGGAATAATATCATGTATGTTCAATATTCCTTTATCATGCATATCAGTATTAGATATTTGATAAGATTTAAGAGCATGAATGATATTGGAAATATACTGTGTGATTTATAGAGTGTGATTTGACGTGGACCCTTTGAAATATAGGAACCCTATTATAGTTTCCTTCAATAAAATCATTTACCATTAAGTAATGAAAACTTTTCTTAAAATTATGTGTTATATTATATAAAAATAGATATTAATTTTGAATCCATTTTGAATCCATCATAATGGAATCTTTTCACAGATCCATTGTAATTTGCAGTGAACCTTTGGAGTCCTTTGAGAGCCATTGAATTATATTTGGTCCCGAACCTATAGAGAATTATTTATTATGATACATGGTGAGATTATTACACATTCTTCTTACCTTACCCTCTCTATTTCACATTATGGGATATCATGGAAGACATTTTGGATTACTTTTAGTTGTGATGGGTCATGGATTGATGGGTACATCCAACGATTTGATTTAAGTCATGGATGTGAGAAATCACATTATTTATATGTGAGTTATTTAACTCTCATGATCATTATATTTTGTTATAGATTGTAATAATTATCTAAATCAAATATAATGAACCAAATATATTGATATAAAGTATAATATGGGAAATAAATAATGTTAATATTATTTCCAAGGTATTATATATGAGATCGATGGTTGTTCAATGCTGATATTGAGGATTTTGTGATATATGGAATCCTATTGTGACATAAATTATATTGTCATGTTTTATAAATTTTTAACATCATTAAAACTATAATGGACTGAGTTTTTCAAATGATTTAATTATATATGGAAACATGTTTTGATTTTGGATGTTTTTTATTCCAAAACCTATTTTTGTTCACTTTTTAGATAATAAATGATTATTATAAGTCTTTGTAGTTATTTTGTAGTATATTAGGTGCTAGAAGATGTTGGATTTGGTTCCCTAGAACCAACTACAATGCAATTTGGATTTTATATATATATTCAATGAAGTGAATAATAAAAAAATAACTTTACACATATTTTTTGTTATTCTATGTAACATTGATGTGATAATTTCCAATAGTATGTTTCCCATTGAAAAGGTTATATTAGTTCTCTATTATAATGATAACTTTGAAATTCAATGCTTATATTATTATGTTTAGTTTTGATTTTTGATAACATTATACGATATTCCATATAGTATACTCATTATTAGGTGTGAGAAATCATAAGATAACGAGGCTTATTCCCATGTAGTTTTCACTTTGTAATCACTAAGAGGATATATTATGCGGACAAAAATGATAATTGGTTTTCCATATATTTTGGTATCATATGATATTCTTATATATTATTTTGTGCAATGGTCCTTATTATATAATATTATAATTAATTCATTTCAAGACTCACACTGTAAGATTTAATGATAGAAACTATTACACAATATGTTCATCAGAAGTAGGGTATGCTGGGGGCACGAAGAATGGCATGTTTTTAATGGAGAAGTCGAGGAAGGATTTCTTCCTTCCATATTAATGGAATTTTATGTCTCTTCCCATTGGCTGAAGAATAATATTCGAATAAATTCTATTTTTATGGTGTAATGGTGTTTATTTAATTTAGTTAATTAAGTACTTATAAGGATTATTATTTGATGATGAATATGTGAAATCTAATTGATAAGATATTAAGGGAATGTTGTGTTATAAAACTGCAAGTGTTCATATGTGGTTGTTGAAATTGAGACATTATGTTCTTTCTCTCAAGTGACATGACTCATTTTTAGAAATTATTCATGAACGTTATTCCTACCCTCTTAATTCCAATGATAAAAAAATACTAGAGGGTAAAACAATAAAATTTTCTATTAATCTCAAGTAAATTTTTTAATTCATTTAATGGATTTAACATTATTATCTTGTTTTAGGAATAATTTTATTCATGTTTTATTGATCTTATAAATTAAATAAATATTAATTCATCAGATTTTAAAAAAAATATATATATATATAATTTTTTTAATATTTAAGAAATATTCATTTTAGTTTTTTGATACAAATATTAATTTATGAATAAATTTTTTGTTCAAAAATTCAATAAATTTTGAGGAGTTCAATTAGACCCAGAATGTGTCTGGTAATAAATATCATTTCCGAAGATTGTAAAACAATATTTGTTTTTGTCCATGTTAACACACATTACATAAAATATTAATAATAATAATAATAATCTTATTATTTTGTGGAATTTGGTTTTAAAAATATTGTAAAATTATACAATATTTGTTATGAAATTGAATAATACTTTAACATAAACTGTAGTTCAATAAACAGGTTCTTATGTCTATGATTTATGGTTAATTGGGAAATATATAATCATTTCACATAATAAAATTATCTCTCCCTATCAATAATGAGAAATGAAAGGCATATTATATCAAGATCCAAGGATTATAAATAAACAATAACAAATCAGGGAAAATGATTCTCTATGATAGCACCCAAAAATCAATTGGCGCTGCTTTGAGGGAAATGTAGAATATGTGGATTATAAGAAGTCTTATATTAATTACACATTAATTCATGATTTATTACATAATATTAAACATAATCCAATTTGAATGATCAATAATTATTGGGTGTTTTGGAATTTGGTACAATACATAAGAACTTAAAATAAGGAAAAACCATTATCTTTATTGATAACATACCTCTTATGCTTGTACTTAAAACTGCATATCATAACTTTGGGATATTCATATGAAAAGGGTGAGATAAAAATCACATTGAGAGAGTAAAAAAGGAATAACATGAATAATTTTATAAAAAATAGACAATAGTAATATTAGTAGGTAATAAAAGAAGTGAGAATCCTAAACATGAACAATGAGGCATCATATAGAATGATAACATAAAGACAACATGGGAAATTTGAAAAAAAAAACACTACATCATAAAGATAGTTCAAGGATAACATAGAAGATATAGTTATGGTTAAATCCCCATAATTAAATCAGGTTTATACCATGTCCCAACATGAAATCTCATGAGACTAAACATTATCCAATGCATTGATGTGCTACATAATTTTGGATGTACCTGTCACTTTCATTTCATTCTCAAGCTTAAATGCACCACATTTGATAATGAAAGATGGATTTATTCATAATCATATTTTTTTCTATGATAAATTAATGTGGAATAAATACATTTTTATTCAAATTTATATGAATTATAAGTGTATAATGGTTAATTACCTTGATAATAAATGGGTATGGTATTCAGTACACAATTGTTTTGGCACAGAACATTGTAGAGAAATTTCAACAGCATAACAACGTCACAAACAAATTCATAAAATGGGTTCATGGGAGGGAAAGAGGTCTCTCATCATTTTGAAATAAAATATAAAATAATATGGACATGAAAAAACCTATACCAATATTAGTAATTGGAATGAGAAGACATAACATAATAAAGAATGTTTTGTAAAGAGGAGAACATGATGATCCCTTACATGAGTGTACGACACCAAATACATGGAAGGGGCTTCTTGAGAGCTTGGGGGAACATTGGGTGTACTCTATAGGTGGGATGTTAGAGTAAGTACATTATATATGTGTTTTTATTAAATATAAATTGGGGGTTTTGTGGGTTTATATATTAAATGAATAGATATTTCTTTAATATCTCCCAATGATATGATTTTGATTCTATAAGAAAATTTCCAAAAAAAAGTCTTATAATGGTTTATGCCCATTATTTCAGCCAAATGGAAGTGGTTTTGATTATTTTACAAGGAAAAGGTATGAAATTAATAAACTATCAACCTTGTTTACGTGGAATTTAGTCATACTCAAAATGAAATTATTTTAAAACATTATAATATATCAATTATTTTGGAGGATTCATAATGAATTTATAAACATAATAAAATAGACATAAAATTAATTTATTTAAAAGAGAAAACATATATTTGTTCATTGATGAATTTTATTAAACTTATTACATCACTTTGGGGTCATTATGATGTTTTAATAAACACTATATACATATACAATATTCAAATTTTTCCTGAAAATTTGACTATCACAGAAAATAATGGAAAATTCTCAATTGGGCAATATAAAAATTATAATTCCAAAAATAATATTAATTTCATAATACTAATGTATTAAATATTTTTATTTAACATTTAAAATAATAATCATCATTTATTGAGAAATATATGGTTTTTTAACATTAATAGTTTTTGAACAAATATAAGAAACAAACATGACTTCAAAAAACATATTATAATTTATATTTAATCAATATAATTTAATAAAAATATTTTATTAAATTATTATTTATTTAAAACCTCCATTAATTATTCAACATAAATTCCTTAATTGAATTTGAATATTACCTAAGAATACTATTTGTGTTTTACTCTATCAAAATGAAAATCATTTCTAATGTAACAATAATTGAATGAAAATATTTTTATTAATATATAAAAAAATTGTACATAACCCAAATTTTAGGGTCTTGACACAAATCCCTTTAATACACCTGAAAAAAACCAAATATTAAGGTGCTTGATGGTGATATTTTCATGGGGTGGTTCGTCCTACATGGTTTGGGTCATGATCTCGATGAGATTTAAATTCTATTGTAAATGGTTTATCTCATGCTTAAGTGGATAGGTATCAGATTGTGAATGGTCAAGAGAAAATACTAGTGGGGATATCTCCCTCATAAGATTTGTTAAATTGGATACATATGGTAAAATCCTACTCATTGAGGCTATCACTTACTTTATTTGTATCAATTGTATTTTTTGAAACCCTATATTTTTACTAATCATATCTTCACTATTCAGTAGTATATTATCAATTGTAATAATTCATAGAGTTCATTTAAAAATTATTAGATATAAAACAAAATATGTGAATACATGATAAGCCATTTACTTAAATCAAGTGGAGAAGTTTATTTATAATAGTTCAGGTCGTTACAATCTTCCCCCATTAAAAACTTTCTCCCTATAAATATTAATTTACCATAGTGAAAAAAATAATGTTTACTCTGTTTAATCACGTCCTCTAGTTCCCATGTCTCTTATAAAAACTTTTGGTTTTTCCACAGCAGTTTGACAAGGTGTATTGCCTAATTTTGTATTACTTTTTCTCAATGATCTATCATTTTCAACGGTTTCTCTTCATTTGGAAGATAATTCTCCCATGGTACCAAACTGGGATTGAGTTCATGATAGTGTTTTTGTATGCGCTTCCTCCATAGGGATACATGTAATACCTCATGAACTTGAGATAGGGTAGGTGGGAGTGCTAGTTTATTAGACGATACTCTAATGTGATCAAGGATCTCAGATGGGTCCATATATCGTGGACTATATCATCCATTATTCTTAAATCTCATCACTTTCTTCTATGCAGACATATAGAGGGACACCATGTCTGCCACATTAAACACCAGGTATTGATGAAAATTTTCAACATAGTTATTTTGGGGACAATGAGCATCCTTGATGTGATGCTGAATGGTCTTAACATTTTCCCCAATTTCCATATCCATTTTTTGGACCTATCCCTTTCCACAACTTCTTACTAGTATGGGGGTGTTATGCCCCTTTTCCCATAAATTTCCTAATTAGGATCCAATTGGAGGAATGAGTGGAAATTATTATATTATAAAAACTCAACCATAGAAATATGATGATCATATCCTCCTTTAAAGTAAATTGATCATGTTATCCACATGTTCCCAAGAGTCTGGATAGTCTGCTCACATTAGCCATCAGTTTGAGGGTGACAAGCTATGATGAATCTTAACCTAGTATTTAGATCATCCTGGAGACTTTTCTAGAACATTGAGGTAAATCATTCATATCGATTAGATACAACTAATAGTTTTACTCCATGCATCCTTACAACTTCTCTAATGTATATATGTACACATTAAACAAGTGAGAAATCCAATCAATTCTCAATTAAGAGTATAGTATTTATAATATTATCCACAACAATATAGATAGATTTATTCCTTAATGATGTCCTTATAGGACAAGGGAAAATGTCCATGGTGATGTTTCTACATTTATATGTAGGTATGGGTAATAATTACATCACCCCCTTGTATTTTTTCATTTACACTTTAACTTGCTGACCCACAAGAAATCGTGATGTGTACTCCACTATCTCATTCTTCATATTTACCAACTAATAGTTCCCTATGATATCTTGATACATATTTGTGATTCTAGGATTGGTAAAGAATTTATAATTATGTTAATCATCCAAAAACTCTTTCTTTGACTCATGATTTGATAATATACATAGTAGTGACCCATTCTTCATAAACATAAAAAAATAAAGATTTAACACTTCTTAGAATTTCAAATTTCTTCTAAATTCCCACACCATTTATTTGAGAATAATTTACCCTGTTTATAAGGGATGAGTGACAAATCATTTGTGAATGGATTGATGGTGTTCCATCATTTATGATTCCCATGTCCATCCTTTCCAAATCTAAGAAGGCCAGATCCATCTCAATTCTCATCCATAATATAATCTCAAGATCCTACATAATTAAAGAATCTTAATCTTTATTTTCTTTCCCTGGATGGTATTTAATTGAGAATTCATAATCCATGATCTGCTCAAACTTTCATTGTTGTTTCATATTTATCTCTTTTTGTGTGAATATATACTTGAGGATTTTGTGATCCGTATATATTTTACACTTCTCCCCAAATTGAGAATGCCTCTATATTTCTAATGTGAAGATCAATAAATCCAAATCTAGATCATTCATTGGGTTGTTTTGTCTATGAACTTTCAACCACATTGAAGTATAGGATATCACCTTTTTTCCTTAATATATAGCCCAAAACTTTCTTCAAAAAAATTCTGAATACAACACAAAGTTCACCAATTATGGGTATTGTAAGAACATGTGAATATATTATACTTATCTTAATATCATTTAATCTATCTTCATATTCATCATTCTAAGAAAACATGACTTCTTTCTGATTTATCTCGCTTACAGGGTTACAAAATCGAGAGAAGTTCCTCACAAATTGGCGATATTACATAGCTAATCCTTGGAAACTACAAATATCTATCAATGACATTATAATTTTTCGTATTTAAATTACTTATATATTTTAATGTTAAAAATATATCACATTTCATGAGATTATATTCCCAATAAATTAGAGTTCATTCAACAAGAACACACTTTTTGGTACTTTTCATTAAGTTTATCCTTATTCAAGGACTTTATCATAGGGATGAGGTTCTCCCCATGCTCCTCCTTGGTCTTAGAGAATATTATAATGTAATCCATAAAAAATACAAAAAAATTGAGGTAATCTATAAAGGACACATTCACCAATTTCATAATGATATTTGGAGAATTAGTGAGTCCAAAAAGGATTACTATGAACTCATAGTTCTCGTACATTTTATAAAAAGAAGTCTTGGGTTTATATTCTTTATTAACCCTAAATTGGTAAAATTCCAACCATAGATCCACCTTGGAGATGTATTGTGATCCAAATACATCATTGGAAATTACATAACTCCATCTAAGAGGATACCTTTTTTAACTTGAACTTTTTGAGCTCACAAAAATCAATCAAAGGCACATTGACCCATCATTCTTCTTGATGAAGTGGACTGATTCACCCCAAGGTGAAGCACTTGGGTGTATGAAATCATTATCTAGATCATTCTATAGTTATTTTCCCATTTCCTTAAGTTCCTCAAAATCCATTATATATGGATTCTTTGATAATGGAAATTTCCATGGTATAAGGTTTATTGAAAATTCAACCTCTCATATAGGAGGAAGACAAGGAAATTATTCAAAAAACAGATAAGTGTAATCCCTCACAATTGGAATGTATTAAAGGATAATTATTTCCTCCAACTAAATCATTAGAGCTTCATATTATTTATCATAGGTAAATATTATCCATTCATGAGAGGTTGGTTTATAATAATATTCATCCTCCATCTTGCACTTGTATAGAATCCAAGGATGATTCACAATATGAAAATTGATTATCTTCATGCTAAATGTTTTTCTACCTCAATGTAGGGAATTCCAATCCATACCCATAATTTAATAAAATTATACAAAAGGGAGCATGAAAATTTTCACTAGGAAGTTCATCCAATAAATTTTGGCTGGGGAGGTGTTAAATACTTGGGATACAACAATTTACCAATTTTCTATTTTCACCAACAGATCTACTTCCATGCTTTGAATAAAATATTTTGTTCATTATTCTAGAATGAATAATAAGAATTAATGTCTCAAATTCATTTTTTGGATCCACCTCAGGGGTTGCGAAGGAAAACATCTCGTCCTTTCTATCATTGATGTTGTTGGTTATCATTGAACAATATTGTATTAGATCATTGGTTGGAAAAGTTACCTAGTTCCTTGTATTTAAAGCTATGTACAATGATATCTGGGCTGAATAGAAAATTAAATTCGTCCATAACATTAGTAGTTATATATTATCATAAACTGTTAGCTATGTGTTTTTCCTTTCCAAACATTAATAATTTCATCATTCTCCCTAGGCAATTTATAGGGATATTCTTTCCGGACTTTTGAAAAGTGGGTTTTTGAAATTTCATGGCACTGTTATATCTATCTGTTAGAAAAATAGATTTAAACTCCAACTTCCTCTTCTTATCCTCATGATACCCTTGAGATTATCTAATCTTAACTTCAACATTGAGGGTATATCATACAATTTCATCATTGCTATAAAATTCTCAGATCTCTATAGATTATTGTAATGTTTGTTTTATCCCACCAATGAAGTAGTCAACCTTTCATGCAGGGGTAATAACAAAGTCATAGACATATCATGCATGTATTTGAAGTTTTCCTCATAAGACCTGATATATGTTTCGTCATTTTTGATTGAGTTCAAGAAAATGCATTTCCATTTTGAGTCATAGAGTGTGAGGAAATTTTTATGAGCTAACATTTTCCATAATTACTTCCACACTATCACTTTGATCTCTTCCCCAGATATTTTTATTTTTGATCAATGTAAACCATTGATAAAATTATCACCCTATATGATAAATAGAAATTAGAACCTTCTCATTATTATAACATTGAAGGATGGATAAGATCTTATCAATGATGTTGATCAATTATTACCTAATTATGGGATTAGATGATTCATTGAATGTATGAGGACATTGTGGCATAAAGGTCTCAATATTCTCTTTTCCCCTCTTAGGGGGTTTTGGAAGGTCCTCATAATCTATGTTTCTATTCAGAACCTGAGTTATCAGAGAGAGTATCATCTTAAAGTTTAACATTCCAACTCTCATCGACTAGGGATTCTCATTGGTGTAGTCATCACATTGCCCTTCGCATAGGTTGTTTACAAGATTCCTCATATTTCATAGGATTTTATAGAATAAAATAGAAATTGGGGATGAGTATTATTAAACTATTAAACACATAAATTAGAATAAAACATAATTAAATAAATAACATAAAAATAATGTGTATTTCATTATCTTATGAATTTTTATGATTGAATATATGTTATCCATGACATATTTCCTAAAAATACAATTATTGGATATTTTTTATTCGTTAATTTTTTTCATATTTTTATTATGAATCTAATAAAGCATATCACATAGGACATTCAATATAGGTGTTCATTGAGGTTGGTTTTTATGAACTAGTTCCTTATCAATTATATCTCAGCATGTGTGTTTTTGGGTTTTACCCCTATGTACATCTGTATTAGGGCCACATCCACTATTATAACCAGATCGGGATGATTTTTTTAATAAAACACTTACACTTTACTCACAAGAACATAGAGATGTATTCTAGTACTTATTCTTATCTCTAAAGATATTTCTATAATTTTCCCATCCAAATAAATAAAGATTAACATCCCCATTAATACCAACTATAATAACACTTCTCTTTATTAAACATTGATTAATGTTTTATTAAAAAATAATATACTTAATTGACCCAGCTTATCTTGAAGATGAGTGTATTTAGGAATTCGGAAAATTACATAGCTACATCAAATAATAATAAAACATCTTCATTGTTGAAAACATCTTTAACATTCTTGTACTTAAACCTACATTGGATAAACCGGGGACATACATAATTAATGGGTGAGCTATAAATCCCAGTAAAGAAATAAACATTGAATAACCTGAAAAATATAGTACATGTCTAACAATAGAAAAATCAATGGGGAAAAAATTAGGTAGAATAATTAATATAAACAATAAGGCATGATATATCATGATAATATAAATGCAACATGAGAAATGTAGAAATATCATGAAACAATACAAAATAAACACAGGTAAAGGATAAAATAAAATAAATCATGTTGGTAAAAGTCCCATAAATGAATTAGGTTCAATACCTGTCCTAGAATGATGTCTCATGAGACTAAACATTACCAAATGTATTGAAGCTCTATATGATTCTAGGTGTACCTGTCACTTTCAATTCATTTTCATGCTTATTATACCACATAGATCATACACGTGGATTCATTGATCATAATATTTTATTCCTTGATAAAGGATTTTTGACTACATACATCTATGTCACAAGTAAATGATGAATTTGTGTATAAAGGTTAATAAAGTTGATAGGAAATGGGTATGGTATTCACTACCCAAATCCTTTGGCATGGAATCTTGCAGTGGAATTTCTGTAGCATAACAACATCACATAAAAATAAATAAAATGGGTTGGTTAGAGATAAAGGGGAATATCATAATATTTAAATCATGTGGTAAGTAATAGGGATAAATAAATTCATATCCCAATATTATGAATTGTAAATAAAATGCATAAGATAATAAAGAATTTTTAGGAAAGTGGAGAATGTGATGATACATTATTTTTGTGTGTGACTCCGAACATTTAGGAGGGGATTTTTGGGAGATTGTGGAACCTTATGAGAAGTCTAGATAGGGGATTTCTTATTAAGAAAGTGGTCCAAGGATTTTTAGGGAACCAAAATGTGGTATTAGGTTAGTTTATATATGAAATGAGTTGGGATTTACTTAATATTTCTCAAACATTGGTCATGGACTCTATTTAATGAAAAAAATAAAAAACCCTCCCTTGGCTTTCTCCCATGGTTTCTACAAAAAGGGAGTGGTCTTAATTATTTTATTGGGACAAGGGTGACCATAATAAAATAATGTCATATTTTATATGGAGTTGAGTCATATTCTTAATAAAGTTATTTAATAAATTAAAACATATAAAGGATTTTAGAGGATACATAATGTATTGTTAAATTTATCTAATAAACAATAAATCAAATTATTATCAATGGAAAAATATATTTTTTTCATATATTTGTTTTATATTATTTATTATATCACATTTGGTCATTATGATGTAATAATAAATATCGTATATTTATAAAATATTTCATTATTAGCTGAAAATTCGTCTATCTTAGAAAATTAGGAAAAATTCACCATTGGATATTTGCAGAACAACGATTCAAAAAAAATTATTATTCTTGTAAAAATAATTTTTCATTTTTTTAATTTAATGAATTAAAATATGAATCGATATTTATTGAGAAATGGATGTTTTTTTGACCATTAAAGTTTTTTTTTACCATAAACGTTTTTCATATATATTGCACATACTTATATTTCAACGGTCTTGATAAATATCCAATTAATACCCTAGTGAACTACCTAAGATTATTGCGAGAGAAAATGAGATTTTAAAGGTGTGGTTTGGTATATATAGTTTGTGCCATTTTCTCAATGGCCATGAAATCCTCTCATAAACAGTTTCTCTAATGTTGAAGTTGATGGATCTCAGCTTGGGAATAGTCAAGGTAAAATCTCAATGATTCTATCTCTCTTAGAATCTATTTTAAATAGAATTCATATGATATTTTCCTACTAGTTGAGTAAATTACATCCATTCTCTTTGAAATTGGATTTGTTAAAACCCAATATTTATATAATAATATGATCACTTTTCAATGAATATATTATCAATAGTAATGATTCTTAATGGAATTTTATATCTAATAGGATATAAAACAAAATAATTTCATATATAATAAATCATTTAATTATATATGTATGGTAACCGTATTTTTAATAGGTTGGGTCTTTGTATGGATCGCCAATAGTGGGATATTGTAATTAGATCCTTACAATACAATGATGGTAGTCCAAAAAATGGTTTTTATATGATCAACCCGTACAACAATTATTGGATCGTACTATAAGGGAAATAATTTCATCAAATCAGAAATAAATTAATTATAAATTTAACTCAAAAGATCCTCTATTATTGTTTTGGGAAACTCTCTGTTAATATATTTTTAGTCATGAAACCTTCCAAATGTTCTAAAACTACTCTTTAGTCCTTTATTTGTTATTAGAGTGGCCACATTTTTTGTTTATAATTATTTATTTTATTTTTGATCAATATAAAAAAATGTCAATTATATTTTATTTTATAGATAATTTATTCTGAATATGTTTTTTAATTTAAATTATTCGACATATGAATAATATTCATTTAGTGTATCATTTTCCCAATGGCCTAAGAATATATGAACAATGACCTATATTCCATCAGGATGTGCCCCAAGTGTGGCTGGTAAGACAGGGTTATGTTTTGTGTAGATAGAGTACACATATTCTTCCAAATTATAGTGTATAAAAATATTCCGTGGGATACAAATCATGAAAGCATTTAACTACCAATGGGGAATTTATTCAAAATCATGTGTTGCCATGCCAGTCTATTACATCAATTGTTAGGTAATGTGGCATGTAACTGGTGTACATGTTTTTTATTATACATAATTTAGTGGTAAAACTTATGCAAGTAGTATCTTCAGTATACATGGTAAAATTATGTAAAAAAATATTCAAAATGATTAATGATATACATGACATGAATCTAGTGTAAACAACATTTTTTTCATTATTTCCCACTTATGCAATAAATTCCCTTCAATTCAGTGAGTTATGTAGTCACATGGTAAGGGAAATTCATGGTGTGTAACTAGAATTTATACATAGTGTTGTCACTACTGATGAACAAAGCGATTTCTTCAGCATGTTACAATGAATCATGGAATATATACCATACAATACATATCTGGCCTATACATGCAATATAGTGTAGTTTAGGTACACAGTCAAATCCCCAGACATGTAACCCAATTACCCAATAATTATGGATATCCCTAAATGAGTTTGTTTTGTCATTAAGATGAAACATAATTAATTAATAAATTAATTAATTAATATAATTCCATATATCTTAAGAATAACGAATGAATAGTAACTCAATGTTAAACAATTTTACTTTTTAATATTCATTGCAGGTATGACCACTAAACAGCTTGACCAAGATTTCAGTATTTTATGGTTGTTTTAATTTAATTTATTTCAGTTTAATATTTCATATTAAAATAAATTCAGTGGCCTTTGAGTAATCCCTAGTAAAATTGTTATGTAGGACATACCTATCTGATCCTATTTGTTTAATTCCCCAAAAATAATATTTTTATTAACATAAAATATGTGTGAGTTATAAGAACATGTAATTAATATATTATACAACGGTTCATGTAGGTGTTTTAAGATAAATCCATAATGATTCCAACCTAGGTGATACAGTGGGGGAATAGTAGAATGTTTCCACTCATACAATGGACAATAAAAGGAGTAATTCTTATAGGTCATAAGTTGACATATTTTCTGCTCTATTAATCAAGAGTTATATATTCATAGGATCATGTCATTTATTTATTTATTTTTCTATGAATTTTTAATTTTTGAAAACAATAATTATACTATATAAATTAATCTGTTAATGTCAAAAGACATAATTTAAAAAAAAAATATTATGCATAATTGTTATATATAACATTGTTAATTAATAATGTAAAATCAACATAATGTTAATAATTCGTAAAAATGATAAGATAAGATAATTTTTTTCATAGTAAAATGAAAACCCATTAAATAAATATTATGTTATCTATGGCCTTCCATTACTTGATTAATAATGAAATCCTTAGAACTTTTTGAGTAACCAAACCGTATTAGGACACATACTTTTCTCATGGAGTTATTTTTAATCTTATGTATTGACTTAAATATCATATGTTAATATATGTGTCCCATTATTCACTTGATGTAACTTAGTGGAAAGGGTTAAGGATATAAATTTCATGATTTCTGGTTAGGGGACCCCCACTCAATAGATCAAGGAGCTACAATAACATTTTTGAAAATGATATGCCAATCTATATACCTTCATATATCTTGAAAAAACAATATTGTGATTATTATAAGGGGAATATTTATACTTTTCAATAAAATGTCCTTCCAACTAGAAATTTCTAGTTCAATGGTTAGGGATATTATGACTTGATCAATAAATGGAAGACTTAATATAATTAATTATTATATATCCCATATGAATTGTAATCATAAAAACTTCTCAAAATAAGTTATTTAAAAATTATTGAAATTGGAAACTAAAACCACAATACCTCTATGATTATTCAATAGCACATTGTATGTCAAAAAAATTAAAATTTCATGATATTATACAATCATCTATGAGATTTTTTACATAAAAAATTATATTATATATTGGAATCACCAATTTATTTTCTTCCATTATGGTAATTTAGAAAAGGTGAAAATTTAGATTATAATACATATATTGTGGATGCTTCCAAATTTTTTTGTATTATATTATAAATTATGTATGGGGAGTTGATGATACAACATAAATACATGTATTCTTAACCCATAATATCTCATCTCTAACATATTGAGAAATAAAATGAAAGGATTGAAATAATTATGATTTTCAAGGAACTATATCAATGTAAACTGGAATATGTTTATCTAGAAACTTATCGTGTTATCAAAATACTA
Organism: Viscum album; assembly: GCA_963277665.1. NCBI lineage: Eukaryota > Viridiplantae > Streptophyta > Magnoliopsida > Santalales > Viscaceae > Viscum > Viscum album. The sequence continues at coordinate 1,025,488,374 of OY728157.1, forward strand.
GGTTGTATTGATCATTTTTAAAAATTTGGATTCAAATTGGATAATTTATTATCCATTAATTTTTTCTTATTAACTTTACCACTAATATTATCCTTATTTTTACAATCCTAGATAACTAAAATTGATATGCTGATCGGGAAACATTTATCCACTCTTCACAAAGATGATAAGGATTAGTTGAAACCTATTTCTCTACCATTTGTAGAGGAATTTGTGAAATTCAATGTTTAATATTGAATGTATAATATAATTGAAATATATTCTATTTATATTCCTTCAAAGATAAAAATTATTTAAGGTTCGTAGAATGAATAGGTGATACTTTCTTCAAATGTGAAAAATTTGGTCACTGAAAAATAAATTGTAATTAATTGAAAAAGAAAATAGTTTCATCCACTTAATATATATTCATGAAATTTATATTCATCATGTTTGTTTTTAATAAAATATTCATTCATTACACATGTATATAAATATATTAAATGAGAAATAATTTAATTTGAATAGAGTGAACTCAAACGGGGCTAAGAAACAGTGATTCCTTTGTCATCCAATGAGAGATTAATTTTTCTCATCTCTTGAATGGATTGATCCATGATTTTAATAATTTATACCAAAACATTTAGCTTAGTTTTTTTCAATACATAAGAAGACACTTTTCAATTTTAGGAATAATTTTTCTTTGGAATTTATATACTAAACTATTGGTATAGTGAATCTTGGATCACAAATATCTATAATAGTGAATAAAAAATTTAAAATATACGAATCCTATCAGATTGTGTGAATAAAATTCCATTCTAAATAAAATAGAAATTATTTGACTTTTTATACCACTAGAATGTGTTTTAGTGTTTATTTTATGAGATATGAGGTACAAAAAATACTACTTATCATGTTAAAATAATGAAACATTTATATATAATTATAATTTAGATATATTTTTATTTTAGCACAACATAGTCATGTAGACTATTCTAAATCTAAATTTAACTTCATAAACTTCATCATATCCCATTTATAAATTTTACAAAAACATAAGGAAGTAAATGATTTTATATAGTAATGATTTAATAATCTCCAAGATGCCTTGTTAGATAATATTTTATCCAAGTATATATGTTGTTCATAAATATTGGGTAAAGGTAATATAAAATTAAATATCCTTGCACCAATAATTTTATTTTTTTAGTAAATGTATGTTCAATGATGGTTCTTATATATATAGATATTACTAGTTTCCTACTATTTTGTTCCGGACATGTTTTGAAATTAAAATTGTAATGTGAAACCATGTTCCAACTATGTTTTCTAATGGATATTATTAGGATTTACACATGATAAAATTCTTTATCTTTTCATTGAAATTATTAATGGTCAAAATCTAGTTTTAGATCTAAAATAATATCACAAATTTATGTACATCTTAGTTCATAACCTTACATAAAGTAAGGATATTAAAAACTCATAACAAATATATTATAATAGAAATATAGATTCATTATTGATATTTGTAGAATACATTTCCTTTTAGTTTTAATCCTCTAGATACACATTTCTTTGGCTTAGTAATAGTAGAATCCCCTATAGTCATTGGGAGAAGTATTTCCAGTGACAGAAAGTACAGTGAAGGTTATAAAGAAATTAGTGGTTTACGGTCACCATAGTGGGTGGTAGATATATTTTATTCCTCCAGAATAATTTTTATACAATGATTCATTAAATATTATTAATGTATTGTTGAAAAATATTTTTAAATTTAGTTAATTGACTCCATGTATCAAAATTTAGTGATTCTATATTTTGAATGTTCCATTGTATTTATATAGATGGGGAGTATTCAAAAGAATATATACATGGATGGTAAAAGATTATACTAACAAAATATATTGATAAATTAAAGTTATACAATTTAACAAGGCCTATCATCAAATATTTATGGATAAAATCCTTTTCAATTTAACATTTTCTGAAAAATTCAAGGATCATTAGATTATGAAATTTCGATTCAAGGCCTCCTACAATAGATGAATCCTTATGGTAGATATATATATGACACATCTAAAGGAGAACCAAAGGTATGCTTCTCTAAGGAACAACTAAATAGTTATGTGAGATCAATAAATTCTAATATGATGTGTAGATCAGATAAATTTTTATTAAAAAATCATGAAAAATGGTAACTGAATACTCATTTGGAAATTAATGACTGACATGTGTCTCCAACAGGTTAGTTGGGGTGATATTAGATTTAAATATATATATTTTCTTATCACATAAAAACAATTGTTGGGACTTACTATTTTGTCCAGACAATGGAACAATGTTTTTCAAAAGTTTGAATTAATGTTGAAAATGTATTAAGGGAAATAAGATATAAAAAATGGGTCCATGAGTTTTATAAATTTGTTCATTGTATATATGTTAACATGGTATTGAAGAATACAAGTTGAATAAAATCAAGGAATTTTTTTTATTGTTATAAAATCCTTATGTTGAACATAAATGGGAGTATGCATATATTATGGAGATTAAAATAATATCACAGGATTAAGTTATAGGAATTCATCTCATGTGACATAATATTTACTAACTGTTGATATTTCTTATTTGTAAAGAGAAATAGTTCAATAACAAATTGTTCTAACAAAATCTCATATAAATTTTGTTAGATATTTCCAAAAGTACATGGAAAAGTAAAACCAAGTGACTTATTATTTTTAGGAGAAGTGAAAATAATATTAATCAATTTAATTGAACACTTATTTACACTTAATTCAATTCGGTATAGTATCACATTACATAATAATTCAATATGAATGGAAATATTATTATTGATAGTGGTTTTATAATATATAATATCCGAATAAATTTTGGATTTGAGGAATCCTTATAAAAGTTGCAAAAATTTATTTTTCTTGATTTTGCTTCATAAAAAAGAACAAAATATATTATTTTATAAAAACATTGACTATGGGCTTATTCATCATTTAAATACCTTAAAATGTGAATAAAATTATGACACATCATAAAATAACTACTTATAGGATTTTAATATGATACTAATGTTGAAAAAATAGATTCCCCTTAGAAAAACATGTTTATTGGAACTCTAGTAACAGGATCATGGTAGGCCTAGAATTATTAGAAATACTCAATAAAAGAATGTTTTATATATGAGGTCTATTATATTGTTAATAGTTGGACCTAGTGTATGTTGGAGTGTGTTTGAGTTACTACATAAGAAGAAACTGATTTTTACATTATATTATATGCATATTTAATGAAGTAAATTTTAATATAAATTGCTTATCACATGTTTGGTCATTATTCTGGATAACATTGATGTAATGTGGTCAAAGATTATCTGTCACATTTTAATGGATATAACAGTTACCTACTATGATGAGAGCCTTGAAATGATATGATGGTATTCATAAGATTAGTTTTGAGTTTGGTTATCATTTGATGATGGGGAACATAATATATAAAACATTAGGTGTGTGTACTCATTAGTTGATGAGGTTTATTCTCAATAAGTTCTCACTTGGTAATATCAATGATGTGAGATAATGTTAACATATCCACATATAGGTATTCGTCATGTTCTTGTACCATTATATATTCCTATCTATGAGCATGTTTAATGGTCCACAGACATTAAGAATATAATTTATGAATTCACTAATATTTACTAAAAAAATGTCACATGGTTTTTTTCTGGAAGGTATGGTACATTGGGAGTATCGTGAAAGACATGTTGTTAATGCTTAAGTTCATGAAGATATTTTACCTTCATATACAATAATGTTCATATTTTTCCCCTTGATTATATTATACATGTCACATAAAATACATGGACATGGTGTATAGAAGTTTATTTCATACCATTAATGAATGATGTATAAAGAATATAGGGTGATGATGCATATGAGTATAATGTTTTGGAATATATCAAGATAAATTGATTGTAATATACAAAAAGTATTCATTTGTGGTTTTCTAAATTGTGTCACTATATTCATTCACATGGGTTCCATGAACTAATTCAATAATTTATTATTGAACTTAATTCTTACCTAACTAATGAAAACTGGAAAAAACCCTAGAGTTTTTGATAGTAAGTGTTTTGTTGATATTAATTAATTTATGTTTTAAATTAATTAATGTAACAAATATTAATTTCCTAGAGTCTGAGTAGTGTTATTCTTCATTTATTGATCGTATAAATCAAAAAAAAATATTTCATCATATGAATTTTAATATAATATATTTAATTATAATATTAAATACTTAATAAATGTTTATTTTTTTATGGATAAAAAAATATTTATGACTATAATGCTTATTTGAGTATTCAATAAACATCAAGTAGTTAGATCATATCAAGAAAACATCTAGTATAAGGGCTATTCATACACTAGAATCTGTACAACCTATTAAGGGGAAGACACACTCGGTATAGGACCACATTAAAATTTCGGATAACAATGTCTCAACTTAACCAATACAGCATTCACAACCTGCATTGGACTCTATTCAGACCTCTTCTATCATGGAGGTTTGTGGTGTAGAGAAGACTCATAAAAATCCTCTAATTCCATGCACTGTCCTATAGTAGGATTAATCTATTTCCAAGGATCCAGGTACTTCTAAACCTATTTCTGATAGTCTAAATACCATTACTTTAAAATCAAAAAAAAAGAATAATAGTCCAAAGGATGTTTTGGTACAACAATGGGACACAACAACACCAAATGATCCAGGTAAAGCTACTCTGACTGCTACAAACTCACTTCCTATTGGTTCTCAAATTATAGCCCATACTAGTGACTTAGAGATCTCTATAAAGATACTATCTATTAAAAATAATAGTCCTTTTATGATTTCCAAAAAGATAGGTGCGGACTTAGAGATAAATGATTCATTGAACAACCATATTAAGTATAATGTTTGGGTTAAAATTCAAACATCCCACTTTCCAAATCCATCAATAGACAACTAATAATAATAATAATACACATAACATTATAAGTTCTAATATAAATAATGTTTTGGGGTAAAATAAAAAGGGTAATTCCAACTCCAAACTCAAATTCAAATTAAGATTATTTTTTTAATTGTTAGGGTATTTCTAACTCTGAAACTTGTACTGTTCAAAAAATAATGGTTAATACACATCATCATATATTATTTTCTATTTATGAAACCAAAATTTCCTTCTCTTCTAAATACTCTCATTTATACCAACATTATTATAATTTTACTAGTTCAATCAAAACTATCTCTCATATAGAATATCTCTGGGATTTTTTTGATTTCTTCATTACAGAATGTTGGTATTTCTAATGTCATTGATCATAATTTTACTTACAATTTTAATATTTAAGGAACACAATTATTTTGATATTTTTATTAAGATAATAATAGATATCAAGAAAGGATAAATCTTTGTAATGAGATTTATTATCATTGCACTAATATTAAATCCCCTTGGATTATCATTGGAGACATTAATTTCATTCTCAAGACATTTGAAAAAATTGGGCAATCTTATGCTTCCATATCTTCAAGATAATTTAAATCCTAGATTGATGACAACAACCTCATTGTGTAACGCCCCAGACCCTGTTACCGAGAGTCGGTGCATTATTGCGTAACATTGGCATGATCACAAAAGATGAAGTCTCGAAAGACTGATTAGTTTAGTAGCCTTGGAAAAACTAGATACATTCATAAATGGTACATTAAATCATAAAGTGAAAAACTACAATAACATAGTCTCCATACTCCACTCCCATATCCCCTTCAGACTATCCCTGCAGGTTAGTTATAAAATATTTCTTCACATCCTGGGAAAAATAAAACATCGAAAGGGGTGAGCGTAGATGATAAGTAAGGATAACAATATAGTGGAAGCTTTCATAAATAAACATAAACATTTAAGGCAATGTATAACTAAAACAAAAGCATTTTAAACTTGAACTTCAACATAATATGGAAGAATTAAAATGAGATAATTCCATTTACTTATTCACATGGATATTCTACTGGTCGAATAATCACATGCAATATCAATAACCAATTTCATAATGATAGAATGAATAATTCCATACTATCATAACCATGAAGCCAAGGCCTCGTGCCAAGACTACAAATAAGATTTTGTTAAGGCCTCGTGTCAAGACACTAGTTTGTCTCATGAGACCTGCCGATACATCGAGGAGCTATAGTGGGCTCCACCCGTCACTTATTAAGTCCAATTCATTCCTCATCTAAACAGGTTTAATCATATCATAATCCATAACATAATTGTATCACATAAAACATGCATAAAGGAAACATAAAATTTCCACATTTCAATCACAAGATATCAATGCAACACATTGATATAAAAAAACACTTTCAAAACCATTTTCAATACCAAAATAAAAGAAAATTAAAACTTTGTAATTATTTTTCATTTAAAAAAATTTATGTCTTGTAGAGGTCGCCGAAACTCAAATAATTGTCATGGTGGCGGAGAAGTCGTTGTCGCCGTATACGTACGATAAAAAAACATTCCCTTTTGTCGTTTAGTAAAATTATTCGTATAAAAAAGATTCCTTTTGAATAAATGTAAAAGTTAAAGGGGTTTATACACCGTATAGAAGAAATTTTTGTATAAAACAAAATATGCCCCAATGAATGGAGATTGAGACGAAGTCCCTTACAAAGATCAATTTTTAAATAAAATAGATCTATTATGTGTATTCACTATAAGTATACATAAAGAAAGTACAAATACAAGATATGACATAATAATATCATGACATAATTTGAAAGTAAGAGATTAACCCAAAGAACAGAAATTGGTTTAAGAAGTTCCCTTAATAAGATCATTTTTCAAATAAAATAGATCTATTATGTGTATTCAATATAAGTACACATAAATAAAGTTCAAATACAAGATATTACATAATAATATCATGACATAATTTTAAAGTAGGATATTAACCAAAAGAACGGAAATTTGGTTAAGAAGTTCCCTTACAAAGACCATTTTTTAAATAAAATAGATCTATAATGTTTTTTCACTATATGTACACATAAATAAAGTACAAATACAAGATAGAACATAATAATATCATGACATAATTTGAAATTAGGAGATCAACCCAAAGAACGAAAATTGGGTTAAGAAGTTCCATTACCTCGTGTCCGACTTGACTCGATCGTTATTTAATCTCCTGAATAATAAACTAGATTTAATTTGTATTTTCATAAGAACCCTTTTCATGTTCATTATTCCTTTTATATCACTTATTACCATGTTATGAACATTGTGTAATTATTTAAGTTAATAACGGTCATTTTCTCGACCTTTGGTACTTGAGTAAAATATAATCTTCTTATATTTACAATTTGTTCATGTGGTGAAATATCCATTATATCCAGAATTATATTCCTGATTTTGATATCATATATATCATATATATCTAGTATATACATGAATTTATAATATCACATAACATTTAGAGGTAAGAAATGAAATGCACCGTTCATGGAGACGGTAAGTCGTACGTACGCATGAACGCTACTTTCATTTTTATTTCATTTCTAATGGAATGAAATTATAAATATATAAAGTTATAATATAATTCCAGTATAATATAAAATATAATACCATTTACTCCATCCTTTATACATCCCACATATGGCATTAAAAATTCAAATCACTTTGAGGGGGTGGTAGTCCGCACTTCCTAAAATGAAATCGTCGTGTTTACCCATAATGGAAGTAATAAAGATGTGCCATAAATGAAAAATACAGAATCATAAGGAAGACAAAAATATAATATATATCATATATAAAAATATTGTCATCATAATGGCCACCATGAGAGGTATTAAAAGAAGATTGAACAATCATCGTTTCGTGAGGTAGAAATTCGCTAACCAAAGAAACCGTATGTTCTTTAACCACTAGATGAAGGTGTGTGTAAGTGTAAATCAAATCCTTCTCATAAAAACATCCTAGTATATTGAAGATACTGGTGTATTACAAAATAAAGGAATAAAAATATTTTAGGGGGTTGGAGAAGCAGAATAAAACAAAGGACAATAAGTGAAGACATTACCTTTAAATCGGGTAACTCATTTTGAATTGATCCAAAGGCTTCCTTGGTAAGAATTCTTCCCAAATTTAGGCTTCTAGGAGTAAGATAGGGATGTTGGGAGAGTATTTTGGTAGAGTTTGTCCGATCCAAAGGGATTGATGGTGTGAATAAGTTGGTAGTGGTGGGGGCCTTTTATTAGAGGTGAGGAGGGGCACTCCTGGAAGGATTGAAATGTTGCATTATTATGAAAAGAATTTTGCATTATAAAGGTCCCACAATGATATATGTAAAGGATAAGGTGATAATGGATCTAAATATTCCCATCCAATAGGATTTAGTCAATTTTATGCCTTATATTTTACATTATCTTTCCATTTTATTTAAATCGTTAATTAATTTGGTAATCGCTGCATCATCATGGTGTGATAAAAGTTTAAATTTATTTAATGTCTTAAAATTATAATAAAAATATCATGATGTAGTAAATCTTTGAATCTTTCTAATGAATATTTATAGTCTAAATGTTAACTTATATAACCCCATGCAATAATTGTTTTTGTAAAACAACACATGTTTGTGACAATTTTAATTTTACTTTAAATAAAAAGTTATTAATGTCATTTTCTTACCCAAGTGGCTCCATGGGGTCCCCAAGTTGACCCATGGATTTTATTGGTAGACCATGACTCATACAATAAGTGTAGGACAAGTGTAAATGTATTTTCATATTTTCAAAATATCATTTTTACCTTAAATTTCACTAATTACCTTTAATCGCGATTAATTAAACTTAAAAGCTACTATTCACCAAAAAATTATTTTAATCCCATTGAACAACATTTTACTTCATAATGACAACAATTTGTGTAGAATTTTTGAAAATAAAATAACAAAAGTGGCAATGTTTCATTTAAACGAAAAATCAGTTTTTTTAATATCACTTAGGGGGTTCACTATTCATCAAAAATTGATGTTTTTCAGAACAATGCCAAAATTTCACCCTAAGTAATAATTGATATTCTGAATTCAAAAATGATGTATATATTACAAAATTACTAAAATTTATGTTGCATTAATTAATTTTATAATTAATTCCTGCTGTCACAACAAATAGCGTGTTTTTAAGAAACAATATATATCAAAAGATTGACAATTGTTTATGTCCAATTTCAAAGTGAAATTAATTCTAATGACCTCCATTGGTTAAAATGGTAAAAATATATTGCAATTATACTTTAAAACCACTCAACAATATAATTTATCACTATTAATTAATTTGATTCAAAAAAGTTGTTTTTAAGTATTTTTCACTATTCATAAAAAAATTCAACGTTCTCAGAAAAATACCAAAAATTCAACATAGGATAATTTCAATATTCCGATTCCAAAATTGATGTCCCTTTTGAAATATAAAATATATATAATTTCAAAAAGTGGGTATTACTATTCATATTGGCTTTTTTGATTAGTCGCTGTGTGTTAGAATCTCGAACTTGCATGAAATGCAAGCTATTGCATTATTGAAAGAGAAGCGTATCATGGAAGATCAGGGTGTTACATTCTCCCCTCATTCAATAAATTGCGTCCTCGCAATTTGAAATTTTTCTTTGAAAATAAAACGTTTAAAATAGAAAATACATTTGTGGAAAACCCACATCGAAAATAGGGTTAATATAAATATAACTTTAAAAGAAATAAAGAGAAGTACAAAGGTCACCCGATATAGACCATACTAGGATTCTATGAAAATATGGATATGGAGGAAAAACAAACCATCAAGGTCTAAGGGAGAGTTGTAGAAAATAGGATAATGAGAAAGTTAACTACATGAAAATCTCAAACTTGTGATTGGTTAAACAATCATTGATTCCCTAGTAGGAAAAGTTAACTGACAACGTTTTTGTTTTAATTTACCTTTAATAAAGTTGAGGAATTTATTTAGGAGATTTACTAAGAACGTAAAAAATATACATACTTTTCATGTAGACTTTCATTCTTTAATAAATATTTACCACAAACCCATCTTTTACTCAAAAAGAAAATAAAACTCAAAAATATTATATTTATCCTAATCGTACAAGGTTCGAAATATTAACACATACCATTTAAGTTAGGAAAACTATTTTGAAATAGCCAGGGACTTCCTGTAGGCTAGTGGTAGGTAATAAAGGCATATCTCACTATGGTTGTGTGTTCGATTCCTATAGATTTTTCCGACGCGACGAGTTATCCCCCACCCTGCTGGTAGTCCTTTTCCTAAAACTATAGTATTATAATATTCCAAAAATAATATTCAGAAATTTTTTAACCTTAAAAAATACTATCCAAAGATCATATTAATCCATTCCAACCTTTATAGTTATCCAAAATACCTCAGTCTAGACTTTCTCTAAAAGGTCTCTAAATTCCACAATCAATTGTAACATCAGATTCCCCAATCAAATTTATGTTTCTCTTATTGTCACATACTAAAAATATGATTACCTTCAACATATTAAAACCTTAATGAAACAACATGTAATACAGTATAATCCTTATATATATCACATTATTCTTATAACCAGAATATAATCCTTGATTCCAAAATCACCAATACATTAATTATTCTACTTCAACTGTAGTAATATCATAAGATTGGCCTTGATCCCTTGGCCTTTTCTGAGGTATGTTTCCCTGACGCTTGGAAATTCATTTTCATAATGCCCCATTTACCTACAGTTGTAGCATTCAACATTGATAGTATCTTTATTTCCCATGCAATCACGAGCCTGGTGACCTTTTTCTCCACATTTATAACAAACTCCCATTCCTTTTAGGCAAGTAATAGGGTGATTCTTCCCACAATTATCGCATAATGGAAAATCCTTATTTCCATTTTTCCCTATATCTGTCTCTTGTTCCACCGTTCTCTTCTTCTCTTTCTTTACTTTGTTGTCATGAGACTTAGAGAATTCATTTTCTATCTTGATAGCACATGAGACAATATCTTCATACGTTAAGAAAGATTGTGATACTAAAGCTCGACAAAGAAAGGGTTTTAACCCATCAAAGAAACGACCAATTTTACTTCTTGGGTTACGTATATAATCTGTTGCATGCCTTGATAACCTTGTAATGTTAGCCTCATACTTTGTGACATTCTCATCCTCCTTTTGGCTCAGACTCAGAAATTTCCTTTCCATATCTGCTCGATGGTCACGAAAGAAGTATTTTTCTAATAAAATCTCTTCGAACACCCTCCATTCCATATTTGATACTTCATCATCTTCCTTTATGTTTTGAATCAGCGACCACCATTGATCGGCATCTCCAGTGAGGCGGTAAACTGCCATGACAAATTTATCCCTTTCACTACTCCCCAAGGAATGGAATTTTTTATCTAAGGATTTTATGCATTTATCAGCTACTAATGGATTTGTACCCCCATTAAATGTTGGTGGTTATTGTCTCATCAAGCGGTCTACCATTGATCCTCCACGTTGTGGATCAGGGTGCTCCATACGAGTAAAGTTATTATTCATAACCTGAGTGAGTTGTCCCAATATGGTGATAAGATGATCAACACCAGTTGTATCACCAGCTCTATTATAATTATCATAAGTAGGAGGGAAATCCCTACATGGAGTGCATGTATTGATACGGTTACATTCCTTCCACTAGGTGCCATTTCTAAACAATCTCATAAACTAGATTAGTTTATGAATCGATATACCCAATAACAAACTTGAAAACACTTAACATAAATTAAACTACTTATGGATATAATCCATAATCATAAAAATGTTTTCTTTAAGGAAGTATACACTCATAAACCCTTCATAATTATTTGTAATGAAAATGAGAATAATCCTAAGCATATCCTCCAGGAGTGTCGTAATCAAGAGAGAAGTAAGGCCCATTGTCATGCACCAGTTCTCGTTCGAGTAAAGCTCAAAGCGGTGTTTTCGGGTTTTACCCCAAGGTACATATGTGCCAGAGCCGCCTCTACCTACTCGTATCCAGATAGGGATGTATTGATCGGAAAACTCATGAAATCTCTATAATACCAAAATTCTAGGATGTTATTATATCCTAATCCTCAAAGTCTATCTTTGGGCTATGTGGTCTAATCAGAGTTTATCTTAATCTTGCTTCCAAGGTTATTACTAAACTTCTTCTGATACCAACTGTTACGCCCCGAACCCTGTTACAGTGAGTCGGTGCATTATTGGGTAACATTAGCATGATCACAAAAGATCAAGTCTCGAAAGACCGATTAGTATAGTATCCTTGGAAACACTAGATACATTCATAAATGGTACATTACATCATAAAGTGAAAAACTATAATAACATAGTCTCCATAGTACACTCCCATATCCCATTAAGACTATCCATGCATGTTAGTCATAAAATATTTCTTCACATCCTGGGAAAAATAAAACATTGAAAGGGGTGAGCTCAGATGCTCAGTAAGGATAAAAATATTGCGGAAGATTTCATAAATAAACCTAATCATTTAAGGCAATGTATAACTAAAAGTAAAGCCTTTTAATCATGAACATCAATATAATATGGAAAAATTAAAATGAGATAATTCCACTTACTTATTGACATGGATATTCTACCGGTCGAATAATCACATGCAATATCAATAACCACTTTCATAATGATGGAATGCATAATGCTAGACTATCATAACCACGTATCCAAGGCCTTGTTCCAAGACTACAGATAAGATTTTGTCAAGGCCTTGTTTCAAGACAGTAGTTTGTCTCATGAGACCTGTCAATGCATCAAAGAGATATAACGGGCTCCACCGGTCACTTATTAAGTCCAATTCATTCCTCATATGAACAGGTTTAAACATATCATAATCCATAACATAATCGTATCACATAAAATATGCATAAAGGAAACATAAAATTTCCACATTTCGATCACAAGATATCAATACAACACATTGATATAAGAAAACACTTTCAAAACCATTTTCAATACCAAAATAAAATAAAATAAAAATTTTTTAATTATTTATCATTTAAAAAAAGTTACGGCTTGTAGAGGAAGACAAAACTCAAATAATGGTCACGGCGGTGGAGAAGTCATTGTCGCCGCATACGTACGACAAAAAAACATTCCCTTTTGTCATTTAGTAGAATGCTTCATATAAAAAAGATTCCTTTTTAATAAATGTAATATTCAAAGGGGATTATACACCATATAGAAGAAATTTTTGTATAAAACAAAATATGCCTCAATGAATGGAGATTGAGACGAAGTCCCTTATAAAGATAATTATTTAAATAAAATATATCTATTATGTGTAGTCACTATATGTACACATAAAGAAAGTACAAATACAAGGAGGACATAATAATATCATGACATAATTTGAAAGTAGGAGATTAACCCAAAGAACGGAAATTGGGTTACGGAGTTCCCTTATAATGATCATTTTTAAAATAAAATAGATCTATTATGTGTATTCAATATAATTACACATAAATTAAGTACAAATACAAGATATTACATAATAATATCATGACATAATTTGAAAGTAGGAGATTAACCCAATGAACGGAAATTGGGTTAAGAAGTTCCTTTACAAAGATCATTTTTTAAATAAAATAGATCTATTATGTGTGTTCACTATAAGTACACATAAACAAAGTACAGATACAAGATAGAACATAATAATATCATGACATAATTTGAAAGTAGGAGATTAACCCAAATAACAAAAATTGGGTTGAGAAGTTCCCTTACCTCGTGTCCGACATGACTCGATCGTTCTTTAATCTCCTGAATAATAAACTAGAGTTAATATTTATTTGCTTAAGAACCTTTTTCGTGTTCATTATTCCTTTTATATCACTTTTAACTATGTTATGAACATTATGTAATTATTTAAGTTAATAACGGTCATTTTGTCGATCTTTGGTACTTGAGTCAAAAATAAACTTCTTATTATTACAATTTGTTCATGTTGTGAAATATACATTATATCCATAATTATATTCATGATTTAGATATCATATATATCCATTGTATACATGCATTTATAATATTACATAACATTTAGAGGTAAGAAATGAAATGCACCGTTCAAGGAGACGGTAAGCCGTACGTACGCATGAAGGCTACTTTCATTTATATTTCGTATTTAATGGAATAAAATTATAAATATATAAAGGTATACTATAATTACAGTATAATATAATGTATAATATCATTTACTCTATCCTTTATACATCCCACATATGGCATTAACGATTCAAATCACTTTGAGGGGGCGGTAGTATGCACTTCCTAAAACGAAATCATCACGTTTACCCATAATGGAAATGATAAAGGTTTTTCATAAATGAAAAATAAATAATCATATGGAAAACAAAAACATAATTTATATCATATATAAAAATAGTTTCATCATAATTTCCACCATGAGAGGTGTTAAAATAATATTGAACAATCATCGTTTCGTGAGGCAGAAATTCACCAACCACAGAAACAATATGTTATTTAAACATTAGACGACGGTGTGTGTAATTGTAAATCAAATAATTCTCATAACAACATACTATTATATTGAAGATACTTTTTTAGTTACAAAATAATGGAATAAAAAGAGTTTAGGTGGTTGGAGAAGTAGAATAAAACAAAGGAGAATAATTGAAGACATTACCTTTAAATCGGGTAACTATTTTTTATTTGAGCCAAAGGCTTCCTTGGGAAGACTTCTGCCAAAATTGAGACTTATAGGAGTAATATAAGGAATTTGGGAGTGTATTTGGGCAGAGTTTGGCCGAGCCAAATGGATTGAAGGTGTGAATAAGGTGGTAGTGGTGGGGGCCTTTTATAAGAGGATAGTAGGGGCACTCTTGGAATGACTGAAATGTTACATTATTATGAAATTAATTTAGGATTATTAAGGTCCCAGAATGATATATTTATTGGATAAGGTGATAAAGGTTCGAAATATTCCTATACAATATGTTTTATACAAGTTTACACCTTATATTTTACATTATCTTTCCATTTTTTTAAATCGTTAATTAATGAGGTAATCGCTGCATCATCATGGTGTCATAAAAAATTTAATTTATTTAATGTCTAAAAATTAAAAAAAATATCATGATGTAGGAAATATTTTTATATTTCCAATGAATATTTATAGTCTAAAAGTTAACTTATATAACCCCATGTAATAATTAATTTTTTAAAACAACACATGTTTGTGACAATTTTACTTTTACTTTAAATAAAATTTATTAATGTAATTCTCTTACCCATGTGGCTCCATGGGGTCCCCAAGTTGACCCAGGGATTTTCTTGGTCGCCCATGAATTATCCAATATGGGTAGGTCAAGTTTATAGGTATTTTCATATTTTTATAATATCATTTTTACCTTAAATTTCACTAATTACCTTTAATCGCGATTAATTAAACATAAAAGTTAGTATTCACAAAAAAATTATTTTAATCCCATTGAACCAAATTTTACATCCTAATGACAACCATGTATGTCGGATTTTTGAAAATCAAATCATAGAAGTGGTAATGTTTCATTTAAACGAAAAATCAGTTTTTTAACTATCACTTAGGGGTTTCACTATTCACCAAAAATTGATGTTTTTCAGAACAATGCCAAAATTTCACCCTAGGATATAATTGATATTCCGAATTCAAAAATGATGTCTATTATACACAATTAAAAACATTTAAGTTTCATTAATTAATTTTATAATTAATTCCCATTGTCACAACAGATAGCGTGTTTTTAAGAAACAATATACATCAAAAGATTGACAATTGTTTATGTCCAATTTCAAAGTGAAATTAATTCTAATGACCACCATTGGATAAAATGGTAAAAATATATTCGAATTATTCTTTAAAACCACTCAATAGTATAATATATCACTATAAAATATTTTGATTCAAAAAATATGTTTTTAAGTATTTTTCACTATATATAAAAAATTGAATGTTCTCAGAAAAATACCAAAAATCCAACTTAGGATAATTTAGATATTCTGAATCCAAAAATGAAGTCCATTTTGAAATATAAAATATATATAATTTCAAAAAGTGGGTATTACTATTCATAATGTCTATTTTGATTGGTCACGGTGTTTTAGAATCTCGAACTTGCGTACAATGTAAGCTATTGCATTATTGAAAGAGAAGTGTATCATTGAAGATCGGGGTGTTACAAATTTAAATTAACCTCACATGTGAAAAATAAACATGGTCTATAAGAAATTACAATCATGTGGTTACTAACAAGTTATATTGATCTGTCATTAATGTCCATGCTTTAGATAACTAGGACATTATCTCAAGCACCACTCTCCATAAACTGAACTCTGGCCACCATCCCATTTTTTTCAATATCTCCCCAAAAAGATGAAACCCCTAATACCTTTTAGATTTGACAATGCATTTTTCTATGATGTTGATTTCAATAATTTCTTCCAAAATATTTGGTCATCCATTTCACACACCAATGATGGCTTTTCATATACCGTCAAATTAAAACATCTCAAACTGACTCTAAAAAGTTGTTGTAGCTTCAAATACAAAAAATTTAGCCGTGAAATACTTTTTCTTGAAGAAGAACTAAATGTCCACCAGAACAATAACACTATTTCCGACCTCAATAGTGATCCTACTCAAGGAATATGTAATTCGGTTAATCTGAACTCTTTGCTCACATTTAACGAAAATATAAGGAAATAAGCATTTAAAGTGAAATGGATATTTGATGGTGATAGAAATACCATGTTCTATAACTCTATTCAAAGAACCAATATGTCTTGTAGTCCACTAACCATTATAAATTATTTGGACAAGCTTGTTGATAAAGAATATTACATTTCTCCCCACGTAGTATCGTACTATGAATCCCTCTTCAATGGTCCTTGTATCAACAATGATCTCCTTCCTGATGTCATTCTGACGGTGATCACTAATGAGAACAAAACTTTTCTTATTTCCACCTCATTGTAGCATGAAATAAAATACATTGTCTTTAATTTAAATCCTAATAGTTTTGTGGGTCCTGATGGCTTCAACAATAGTTTCGTCCAACATTATTGGGATGTGATTCATGTTGACGTTTATAATCTTGTTAAAACTTTTTTTTCCAAAGCCATGCTTCTTCATTATCTTAATGCTGAGTCTCTCAACTTGATCCCTAAAGTGGAAAATATTTCTAAAATTCACCTATAAAGTCCAATTACTCCCATTAACACTCTATAATATAATCACTAAAATAATTGCAAATATACTTTTTGCTATCATGGAAAAAATTATTTCCAGGAATCAATTTCATTTTATCAAGGGTAGATCCATTCAAGATTGCATCTATCTTGCCACTGAGTGTGTCAATAATTTAAATAAACTTAATAGAGGGGGATAAATTTCTATCAAACATGATATTAAAAAATATTTTGATACAATACACTTGAATTTTATATTCACGGTTCTTCAAAGTTTTGGTTTTAATGTATTTTTTATCAATGCAATCAGAACTCTTTTCAATTACGTGCTCATCTCCATTTTGGTCAATGTCTCTCCCACGGGATATTTTAAATGCTCTAAAGGTGTCAGGAAAGGTGGTCCCCTTTCTTCTATTCTCTTTACAATAGAAAAAGGAAATCTTAGCTGCTTGATCGCCTTTTTGGTGAACCAGAATAAGGTGAATCCCATCTACGTTTTTAAGAACTTGAATGCTCCCAAAAACATTTTTTATGATGATGATATCATTATTTTTCTTCAAGGTGATAAAAGAAACATTCTTAATATCAAAACAATGCTCTGTCACTATGAAACTGTTTTTGGGAAAAAATTAGTTGGAACAAATCCTGCATCTTCTTTGGTAATAATGTCCTCTCAACAGAAAATATAACATCATAAATGACCTTGGTGTGAAAAAGGCACTCTAACTTTCACTTATCATGGTGTTCCTATTTTTTGGGGCAGACCAAAGGCTATCCATTTTACATTTATTATTGAACAAATTCTATACCATCTCTCATCTTGGAAAGCTAAATCTCTCTCTATGGCAGGTAGGACCTGCCTTGTTGAATCCACTATTATCTCCAAGATGGTCTACTACATGATTGTTTACAAATGGCCTACTGGACTTAGAAAAAAATAAACACCCCTATAAATAACTTCATCTAGACTAGAAGTACTCTAGAAATAATACTTATGATTGTCACCTAGTCAACCTATTTCAAACCTATTAAAAAAGATGGAATCAATATAAAAAATGTAAAATACTTTAACTTATCCCTGCAATGTCATCTCACTTGGAATCTTATTTAAAATAAACTGTAAGCAAATAATTTCCTCAGATATAGATTTTTTTGATAAACTTATGATGAGGAATTTTAATTTTATAAACTCCTCCATTTGGCCATCCCTCAAAAAATATTAGTCCAATATTATGAATAAATCCAGATGGATGGTCCTGAGAGACTCAACCAAGAAATTCTGGTTGGATAACTGGAATGACATGACCTTAGTCTCTATGATATCTCATGACCAAGTCCCAAAGAACATAAACTACTCTGTCAGATATATTCTTAAATATCAACATGATCTTCTCCCTGATTCTATTCTAAATGTAATTGATAACTACTACCTCAATAAAACTAATGAATTCTTATTGGGAACCTTCTCACATTGGGATTATTAATTGAAAAAATTTCTACAATCATTATTTTTATAACTCTAAGGGTGATTATAGTTGGATAAAACAATTCAACAAGCCTTTGGATTGAACGTTAATGATTTCATCTTATATGAAACATTGTTCACAACTGAGTTACCTTTGAGACTTTCATTCAATATTTTCGAATCCAACACTGCTCTGAGTAAAAAATGTGTAACCAACACCGAGAAGATTCTAAAAATCTATTTCTCACTTATGCTACTAGTTATTCTCTTTGGAACAATATTATTGAAAAATTTTATTGCAGATTATTGATTCTTGACTCCATCAATACTCAATCAAATAAATGTGCAGAAATGGAAGGCTCTCATCAAATAAAAAATCTTTTCATAAAAACATTTCCTAATCTCTATCATGTGATTTGGTATGATAGTAATGCTATTTTTCATAACAATTACTCACACAATCCAAATATATGTTGTATGCGGATCCTTATTTCCACACATGAAGCTACTTAGATGCGAAAGGTATATTGTCACAACACTATGCATGACTCTAGTATTCTACAACGTCATCAAATAAAAGGTAATTTCAGTCAATCCCCGTGAACTCTAGAGGTTTTCTGGAGTGCTCTTCTTCTTGGATGGGTCAAAATTAATATTGATGCCCCTCCAAAGAGAATCTGGGTCCCACAAAATGTGGAGCTATCTACATAAATCACCTTGGTAATATCCATGGATTCTTCATGGGTAGTTGGGGGCATTTACACATCTCTTAAAGCTGAGATGATGAGTTTAATTCATGAAATTACCTTTGCTAAACACCTCAGATGGAACAACCTCTGGATTTAATGTGACACAATGACCATCCATAAAGCGATTTGGAATGGCATAACTCATATATCATGTCATGTTACTACTTGTGGGTTTGATTTCCCCAATTCTCTTAATGATCTCAATTTTTTCAACATTCATGTTTATCACAAAGAGAACATAGTTCTAGATGGCATGGACAACATGGGTTTAAATAAAGATATTACATGGCTTGATGACCTCTCTATTGATCTTATGCCCATACATGAAAAATATTGTTTAATTATTCCATATTTCAGACTCCTATAATCCCTCCCTCTTCACTTTTTGATATAATTATTGTGCTTTTTCTCTTTTAAAAAAACGTATTTGTTATTTCGTGTGTGAGGGATAATG
The DNA here is from genome assembly GCA_963277665.1 of Viscum album. Classification (NCBI taxonomy): domain Eukaryota; kingdom Viridiplantae; phylum Streptophyta; class Magnoliopsida; order Santalales; family Viscaceae; genus Viscum; species Viscum album. Next base: position 1,025,508,347 of record OY728157.1, read on the forward strand.
CCATAAAATAATGATAATGATGTTATTATTATGTGTAATAGGTTTTAATAAAGGTTATAATATTATTTAATGATAAACGCAATGTAATGTAATATTTAACCTATACACTAGCTATATAAATATATTTCCATGATAATGATGTATGATAAATCTAGAAACAGATAATAATTGTGTGAAAAAAATGTTCTATCAAATTCCAATTTCCCTCTCCCTCTCTATAATGAGAAATTTAAGAGATATTCATTTAATATCAAAGGATGACTGATTAACAAAAACAAAAATAGATGATTGATTTCCATACAAGATCCCATAAATCAATTTGTATTTTTCAATGATCAAAAGAGTATTTATGAATCAAACCTATAAGAATCCTATATTTAGATGCTTAAAAAACAATGAAGGTAATTTAGAGATGGTGATTTGGATGATTATCATCTAAATTGATGAAAGGATCCTTAGACATGGTAAATGATTTCAAGAATCATAAATAAATTAATTATAAATTTTACATGAAAATATACTCTATTTTGGTATTGGGAACCTATATGTTAAACAAAAATTTAAATATAACCCCCACTAATAGTGCTTATAATACTCCCCTAATTTTCAATGTATTGAATAAGTTATAATTTCTTTATATGGATCTTATAGATGCACTGTGGCTATATTTCCATAGTTGTAAATAGGTGATAATATCACAATGAATGTTGTATTTGATAGTTTGTGAGTAATATGGGGTGGTTTTTTAGATTACCAATAGTAATAGGATGTAATTAGAATGGTTGATCCATTAATAAGTATGTTTTTTAATCAATATATTAGTCAATTAAATAAATATGAATGTTTTTGTTAAAGAATGGTGATGTATTAGAATAACGTATTACTAAATATAAGATTGAGTGGGGAAAAAATTTAAAATGCATGGAAATGGTAAATATAGAATTGGTTTATTTCATGAATAATATGGGGAAATGGTAATTATTGATGAGGTTTTTTAATAGAAAATTGGTCTAGTTGATGAGGTATATGTGAAAATAATTTCTCGTGATGGTTTTGTAAGTGTGGTGATGTTAGCTGGTTATGATATGGCTACATTTATGTGAACCATATCAATTTGGATTTGATGTGGCTATAAATATACTTTTATTATTTTATATTTTCTTACACACCCCACTCATGTCAGATAAAATTAATGATTCCAAATTTTTTTGTGTTATTGGTATTCTTCCCAACATCCATGGGGAAGAGGACTCATATGGACAGTAACCCACTCTTTAGTGATCTTTATTTTAGGAATTATATATTATAATTTCAGAATATAGTGGGGGTTATGTGTAGTTCCTCAAGCCTGAAAGATTACTATGGGTGAATTAGTTGTCTAAATTTTATAAATTTTTACCTATCAATTCAATCTCTTGAACTTCTTTAAGATTTCAACCCACTTAGTGATATATTACTCGCTTACTTTATATGAAGATATATAGAGAGAGTAATAAATTTTATAAGGTTTTATATAATTATATATTAAATTATGTATGGTTTATTGACAAAAAATGGTTTATCCAATGTATAATAAGATTATTATAATGGATGATGAAATAATTAGTTACACACCGTAATAATCAACCCTCTAGTTGATTCTTGATATAGACCCCCAATTCATCATTCATACATTGGTTGGTTATACCCTCAACCATCCCATATTATTATTCTTATTCTCCTTGACTGGTTAGACACCCTAATTTTTAGTCTCTTCATAAATTGGTTGCACACCGTAGTCACATGTTCCATTTCTTCTCAAAGTTGTCCAACCAGAAATAGTAACATCTATATTTTCTGCTGGTTCCTTCTGAAAAAATTGAATTAGATATTCCTCCATGATTTTACTGGATCATTTCAGGTACTGATAAACATTAAAAAATTTAACAGCTTCTATTAGTGATTTTATTGGTTTTAGGACTCAAATATAACATATCTATAATGATTTTTCTTATTAGTTTTTCAAAAAATAATGAAAATAAATTCTCTCCCTTGTATGATTTATCAATTTTGACTCATTTTTACAATGATAAAGAGGCATATCATACTTATTAAAAATCCATCCACAAAAAATTGAGGATATATTTTTCATTTTTACCATTTCCTCACACCTTGGATCAAAGTAGTTATTCTCTTATAGTTCAGTATCTGTATATCAACTCACCCTCTTTCAATATTAAACATATTTTATATATATATTAATTAATGAAGTTTAATTTTATCTCAATTTTTTGTTCCATATAATAGGGGTTAGATTATGATATCTCATGATCTATAAAATCATATCATAGAAAAGATATTCTAATGATCCCTAGATCTTTTTCTCTAACTGTAGTTCACACTCCATGAACATTTTTGTATCCAGAAAATCTCAAGATATTTGTGATAGCTATTGAAAAAATTATTCTACATCATGTCTCAATAACATTGTTTTCAAAATATTTCGAATACTGTAAATCCAAATTTCCTATAACATGAACAATGTAACAGAAATTGGCTAGATGACAGGAAAAGGCAACGTATCCCAACTCTACAAAATACATATGTACCAATTGGAAACATGAATGTGAATTAGGATATGTCACTAATTATAAACATCATTTTTTAAAAATATACTAAATTAATGAATTGGATATATTGTTTCAAAATTAGGCTACATTTATCATTTGGTTATGTAGATCCCAAATTGGCTATGTGATTTTCCTTTGTATAGAAAACTAGTATGTGTATCACCTTTTATGTAAATGGATATGTAGAATAAATGAATATGTGATTATTTACTTTATGAAATTGGTTATGAGGGTCCAATAACAACTCAACCTCAAATAGTACCACCTCATTAGACTATTGGATCAAAAGAATATTTGATGGAAACAAGATGGTGGTGAATTGTTGTTTAAAACATTTAAACTAATTATAACCCAAACAAATTTATTACATTTATCAAACTGATTGTTCAGGTGAAGATCAATGTAACTTTTATCAAATTGATATTTTTCCACTTAATTAAAAGTAGATTAATTTTAAGTTATTTTTTTAAACATGCATTAAAAAATTAAAAAACATGTAAATATAAGGAAATTGAATCATTATAATTCTATTTAGTATTGTGTCAAAACGTTATCAAAGAAATAAAAAAAAAAATTTCATAATGTAAAGGAATTCAATAACCTTGACTAAAGTTATTTACAGGTTAAAGTAATTTTTTGGTCTATCTTTCATCAACCAAAAGACCCAAATAACTATGATAGGAATCGACTATGTCTTCATATCCCTGTACGAACTTGATCCGTATAATTGGATAATACCATTTTCCATTCTATAAAATCCATCAATTATAACCACAATTATATAGAAAATACAATTTCAAAATATATTCTAATGATTTTACAATAATAACATGGAATCCTTAGTAAAAATATTTATTAAAGTAACATATGGAAAATTATATTGAGTAGTTACATGAGACAAATATTTATATTAATTGAGTTTGAAAAAGAATTATCTTACAGATCCCTTAATGCACCCTTATTAAAATGTACACATCCAATGATAATATTTTGATGATTCTTAGTGTCGATTGCAACATCCTTGGATGATCTTTAGATGACTTCTCAACAAATATATCTTTTTAATGTTTCATTTCAGTAGCACCATTATAAATGTATTAAAATCATCCATATGATGGAACTAATTCTCACAATATGATAATAATCTTTTTTGTTTCTATTGAATAAATTTTTATTCTCATTGATAAAACTCTATCACTGAGATAGACTAAATAGAATTACAGTGATATATTTGATATCATCACACTGATAGGTTAAATCTATTCACACTGATATACTGAATATAGTCACACCGATGTACAAAATATCTTCACATCATTATATTTGATATAATCACATAGATTATTTATATATCGTCATACTAATAGACTATATTCAATCATAATGATGGACTTTTATGTAGTCATTCTAATATAAAAGACTTCTATCAGTCCAATGATCTATTATTTAGTTATTTTAATAGATTAGACTTGTAGGGAAATTTTATATTCATTTAGTTATGATACACTTCTATTTTTAGAAGAATAGGTTTTTTTACCAAAAAAATTCTAAAAAACATGATATAAACTGACAGAAAGACATTTTTTATGAGTATATTCAAATTTCAAAACTACATATATAAAGGGTAGAAAATAAACTTTTGAATCAATAATCTCCAATTTTGTTAAAATAAAAAACACAAAAAATAAAAGAAAAAATTTAAAAAATTCAAAAAAACATACAACCCATTATTCATTTAAGAATTCATCTCCCATTATCTTTATTGTTATCCACATTATTTATTATTCATATGTTTTCAAACAAAACCATAGATAAAAAGAAAATAAAAGATAACTTCTTGATAACATCACCCAAAAATAAATTTCTTAATTCATTTCCCATAATCAATAGCTTATACCAATGGAATATTTTCTCCCACTATAAATAATATCAACCCATTTTTTTGTTTCAAAAATAAATATAAATGGTATAAAGTACCTAAAATATTTATGATAAAAAAATATAAAATAATTTTTGAATGATAAATATTTAACGAAAATAAAATAAATAAATAACATTATTCTTGACCAAAAATTGGATGAAATTCAATAAAATATATATATGGGAGAACAATTAAACACACATTAATTCAAAAAAAATATTAATATTACATCATCAATAATATTTTGTAGAAATGAACATTATTATTTAATCTTCATCCTATTGTTGATTGTTTCATCTTTTGAAACTCTTCCTAATTCTTTTCATTTTCTGGTACCTTTTCCTACAATTTTTTTATCCTTTCCACTAAAACATGAAATCATCAAACTTATGATTTTAAAATTTCAAATTGTTCTCTATGAAAAGTTTTCATTGTATTCTTATCATTGAACTTCTTAAATACTTATTTCAGTAATTGATTATAAATATTCAAATTATTAACTTCTAAACTTCTTCATTAAGAAATTTTTTCTTCTCCTTTTATTATTTAATATATTTGTATTTGGATTCGAATAGACACATTATATTCTCAACAAGTTCAAACATAACATCAAATTCTAAATACAACTTCAAAATAGGGTAATCAATTTCTAATGAAACTACTTTAAAACATCAATTTGTTCATCATTAAAAGAAAAATATATTTTTTTACTTTACCCATATCACGATTTTTTTTAACACTTATCCTTTTTGTTTTCAAATATACAATAATTAAATTAAATGTAATACATTCTTGTTAAATATATAAATGAAATTTACTTATTTATTCTAATTTATATAACTCATGTAACCTATTGAGATTTTTTCCAATGGTATTATATATTTATAATATATAGAATTTAATCCAATAACTTCTTATAATTCTCATTGAATTATGTAAATATAAATTACATTCAATACATAGAATTTGTAGCTTCTAAATTCGTTGAATTTGTCGAGACATCAAAAATATGTCACTTAGAAGGTCTGACTATGAATTTTTATTTCTCATTATTAGTATTTTATTTTTCTATATTCCAAAACATCCATTAAATCTATATATATATTGATATCACCTGTATTTGGTAATATTTTCTAATAATTTTAGTCTTAAATAACTATATCATAATTCTTATCCTTCAAAGAAAAAATTATCTAAATCCTTCTCGAACTAATTAAAAAATGATTATGTTCTTAAACAACACTTTCCATTTTCTTCTTTATATTATTCTAATTTTTTTTGAAGATGCCACTTTCGATACTTATTCCAACTGTTCTTCTATTATTCCATATAGTTTTTCATTAATTATAAAGGGTTATATTCTAGGCATGAATCCTAATTTTTTTTTATTTTAAAACTTTTTCACAAATAGATTTTTTTTATCTTCTACCACTTTTCCTTTCCCCTTCTCAAAAGAAATTGGGAATTTTTAAGTTCCAATAACATCTTATTCTATAAAGGGATGTGAAAAAATAATTTGATTAATTGGATGAACAATTAAAATAGGATATTTAGAGAAATCATTTTGGGAATACTTATTAGTTGTTTTTTATATCACCAAGATATCCTGCTACTCCGTTCATCAAAAACTCAACCAACTTCCCTTCATTGGTATTTTTTTCTTTAGAATTAAAAACATCATTGCGTTTTAATGGATATGCCATCAAAAATTCCTAATAAAAATCTATGATCCCCAACATTATTTTCTTCTTTTAATACATAATATCTTGAGAATCATCATTAAGAATGGTTTTAGTTTTCCTCATTCTCCTAGTAGGTAAAAAATGTATTTCCTTTTCTATTTCACTTTTTCATTATATTTTTTAAAATTTTCATTACATTAAAACTTGTATGATTTTTAAATTTTTTACTGAACTATACAAAAAACTAATTTAATTCTAGAAATATTCTCTTCAATTATCAAGGAAAATGTTTCCTTCATCAACATAGATTGATTCATTGTTTTCATAACAAAGATGAAGTTTATCAACATCTGGTTGAAAAAACAAGGAAAATGGAATATTTTTAACTACAAAATATAATTATAAATAACCTCAAATAATAAAAAATCATATTCGACCAAATCTATTTTTCTTATGATCAATAAAATTTCTATCACAAAGATGTCAAAAACCATTATGTTTTCAAATTCCCCTTTTCTTGGAATTAAGTACACGTGATTCCATAATGCAACTTGGCCTTCATCCAATTTCAAATGGTTAACCTTTCTGAAAATTTGACTCAAAGAAAAAAATGATATATATTTAGATTTCTAAAAACTCCCTAATGTCACGTATAGCTTATGTGTCATTATATAATCTTCCCCATCTTAAGGTAATTCAATAATATCCAAAACATGATTAATATTTTACATGTAAGATTTATCAAAATGATTAAATATTATATATTTTAAATAATATTCTACATTAATCTCACAACAATAGAAAATATTTATTAATAATATTATGGTATTTATGAAAATTGGATTCAGTTTTTACACACACCTTCTCCTAAGTCTACTATTTTATAAAATCATTTATAAAAGAATTGATCTTATCATAAATTTTTTTATCCATCACCCTTTCTTTGATAGAAACATTATTTTCTATATATTTTGGAGTCGACATGTTGTAGAGTCTAAATTGAAAAGGTAATTATGATCAGAAAAATATGAAATGAATCAGATGAAATTATAATAATTATAATGACCATGAATTTTTGATATCATAGTGATTAATGTTCTAAGAATAGATGTTGGATGTAGTAAAACACTCATGTATTTATATCCACAAGGTGATGATTCAACTCCATTATATATGAAGAACTAAATTGAATTCCAAATAAGATGCGATAATCAATAATTTTCAATATAATATTTTAATAAATTTTATAAATTTTTAATGGTTTTTTTGAAAAACAATTTTCAGTCTAAGAAATTTAAATGAAGTTAAAACGTTTAAAATTATTTCAAATATTTAATTGTATAAAATATGAAATAAAAATAAACAATTATTAGAAAAAATAATATTGTTATATTACATATTGAATATTAGATATTATATTTATAATTAATGATATGAATTTATGTAGGATAGTTACTCAGTTAATTTTCTCTTCATAGTTTTTTGGAATACTAAATTTATGTGAAACAAGAAATTTTTGGAAAAAACGTATTTTTTTATAATAAAAAATTAGTGATTCCAAAAAATTTATAATAAATATGGTTTTAGAATATTAAAAACATTTTTAAATAAGAAATTATGTAAATTAAATTTATTTTAAAAAACTAATGTTGTATAAAAAATTAAAATTAGAGGAAAAAATATTTTTGTTGAAAAAATTAACATATGTACATCTCCATTGAAAAAATTTTCATTAATGTATATAAATTAGAAAAACAAGAAGTAGATATGAAAAATCACTTTGTTTTGATCATTCATAGTGTAAGATCCCAAATGTCATGTGATGTATATTCTTGTATAAATTCATGAATAACTCCCGTTAAAGCGGTTAATGAAAATTTCCCAATGTGAACATAGATTCCCAATGGTTTTCTAGGGGTTCGAGCATGAAAAGGGGGGAAAAGTGTTATCCAAACAATGTTGGGTGGTTGGCACATAGTTATTAGTAACTGTGCACCATAACTTTTCCATCCCTAAGAGGTTGGCTCATGTTAAAGAAAACATGAATTGGGGAAGAACAAAACTAAATGGGATTAGATAGACCAATTATATATGGACACCTCATAGTTTGTAAATGCTTGTCAGATTCAAGACATCTATTAGTCCTTGATCTCTCTTGGATAGAGGGTGGCACATGGCTGGTGCAGGGTTTGCACAACCGTGTGTCCAAACCATGCACCTCATTATAGAAAGGGAAATTTCCATTTTTCATCCATTGTTTAAGGATTTTAACCATAATTTATTCCTCATTATTCTTCCATCATCCAAGGTTTAGTACTTCATCCTCCTAGGATTCGAATGGATGACTATCCTTGGATTCTATTCTATTTGGAGTGTGTTTGTATGCAAATTGAATATCTAAATGTTTCTAGGTAGGGAATTTAAGGTTGTATTGAGTTAATATAAAAGGATAAAGTTAAATGAAAGGTTTTATATAAAAATGTTGTAGCTGGTCTACAACTTATATCATATAGTATTGGATCCCTACTATATTTGTATGTGGTTGTGTTATAGTACCTTCATGTTGTCCATTTGGTTTTTCTTTCTAGAAAATGGTAAACAGGTTAATTGAATGAAGAGTTCAAACCCTCATTATTCTCATGGGATTGGTTGAGGATGAGAAGACCAAGAAAAAAGTTACCATGGTGTGTGCCTATTCCTTTAATTGGCAATTTACTTTCTAAATATAAAATTGGAAGCGTTCTTGAGATAAAACAAAGAAAAATTGTTAATCTTGTTATCATGGAATATGATGTTTTTCAGCCTAACGGGAATGTGTTAAATGATCCACAACATGTATATGGAAAATGTTATGAGTGGATAACTGTCAATGAATCTTTCTCTTGTTAATAAATACTATAAATGAGCTATTATAATAAGGAATTACTCTCATGGTTGGGGTGATAAACTAAGGTTGTACTCCCATGGGTATGGCTAGACTTATTCTACATTAAAGATAGATAATTTGAGTGGGTTTTTAGATTGTGGATATCCTCCCACAGGTTGGGCTTCACTAATGCTCAAGGCCAACTGATGTAGGGATGGGTTATTGTGTCGGGCTGAGGCTTTAGGACCCTAACAAGTGCACATGTTTTGAATTATGAGAATAAGGCTTCAAGAAATGTGGATTTAAATGTATTATATTGACAAATAAATGTCTCCCTGATGTTGGAAACTTGAATCCCATTTTATGTTGTTTCCTTGACAAATAGTGATTGAATTAGGTTTGATGCATATAGTACACATGGAACAAATAATGATTGTGACTAATATAAAACTTGTTAACTAATGGAACATGATTATAATTTTCTTATATTTTTATTTACTGGATGTCTAAAAACAATATTTATACTAGATATTTTATAATCACTATTGGTGGTGGCCAACCAATGTTTCCAAATTCCCTGCTTGGTCCGCCCTTGGGTACTTGAGGAGACTTCATTATTGTAGGTTAAGACAAGGAAAAATTCCCTATGCTAGATGATTGCCCTTGGAATCAAGAATGTGCAGAGATGAAAGATCTAAATATCTTTTATAAACAAATTTTTGGGACACTTCCTCTTGTACTTGTGTTTTTGTTTCCTTCACTTATGGAACTATATAACAAGACATGTCAAATTAACTATTTGTTTTATTTATCTACATGAAACACAGAATGGATTTGTGATTCATGTTTATTATTTTTATTGATTAATTTATTTACTATTTTATATAATATGGAATAAACTTATAAAGGTCGTATAGTCTTCCCACATGTATCACTAGAACATCAATTCTAGTTGAAATCCTATAGTGTATAAGGAGGTATGACTAAGGTCATTTAGTAAACTGGATCAGGGAAGCAGTTATATTGGCACCTGAGTATGAGCATCACAAAGAGGTATAAAACCTAATTATATTCAATTATTTATTATATTTTGGAAATATAGATAGGAGATTAATATTTTTTAGTCCTTTTTAAAAACCTCATTTTTAATACTAGTTAAACCATGTATGGTGGAAAACACAAATACATAGGGTGGGATTATTTTTATGGATATTTATTATTAAAATTGATGTTATTTCACAGTGGGAGATGCACTTGAAGTGTGACGTTATTATTATTTACATGTTTATTATTGGAAAAAATGGAATGAGGCTGAGCATACATGAATCATTTTAGTAAATTAAGGTAATATGTGACACGAATCATGTTAGGCACAGATGGGGAAAAAATATTATCATCGGGTATGGGAATGGGAAATTTAATTTTATTCTATTTTGATTTAATGGAAAAGTGCCTAATAATGATATTATAACTGTATAAATAATTGAAAAAAGTGATTTTATGGATAAATATAGTGAAAATTGTGATTATTGAAAATGATAATGGAATAGAATGATCATAAATTAAATGGATTATTATGGTGTCAAACATGAATTGAATTTAAAGATTATCTTCCTATGATATACATGAACGACGGTATGGATTGTTGAGTGTAGTGATAGATATGTGAGGATTTCTATTGGGATAGTTTTTGCAGAATGGGGTTTTTATGGCTATTAGTGAGATTATTCTTTGTCAACTTTGAAATGTTTACATTATGTGTTTTGAGATGTTTTTTTGGAATTATAAATAGATTCCACCACAATGATGATTTTTACATGGGAGGCATGATTAAATCATTGATAATCCTCCACCAGTTTTGGGTAGGAATCCATGTTGGTTCCATGTAACATGGGGGGAAAACCGTTCAGTGGGAAAGTTTCATACTTTATATATATGTAGAAGTGAGACCTAGGATGGGCTATGCCATGTGTGCTTGACCTGACTAGATATTTTTAGTTGCACAACCCTCTAATGTTTGTAGAGAGGGTGGACCAAAGGCAACTGATTTATAGATAGAATCCATCCATAAAATTTTGGGTCACTTGTACAATCCTCCTAATAGGATAGTTAGGTTATCATTTTATATGTTTTTAGTCAGTCAAAATCCCAAGTGAGATATTCTCATTCAAATTGAGTAGATGGATGGTATGTAGTGGATATATTTCATGGAAAAGTATTCAGAATAACAATATATAGAAACATTTAGGTAGGATGACGTTTTGAAGATTATGAGGTTGAATTAGGGGACTGTAAATTATGGAATATGATGGCTTCTTCAATGACAAGTAATGATTTCTTCCATAATTTTTCAGTGATGAGGAAGCTACTGCAAGAGGTTTCTAAAAAATACATTGATATGATATAAAGGTCCAGGTATTTATCATTAGTTTAAAGAGGTTTTTAGATGTCATGGGTTAGGCTCTCGTTTTAAAAGGGAACCAAAATAAAGCTCGTAGTGATGGATATGTGATTTCACATGGGTATTCAAGGGTTTAGATACTGATGTTAGGAATATCCATTTTTAGGGTTTTCTCTAGGGAAGTGGTAAACCAAGTTTATAGGGATGATGTTTGATATCTCATGGTGGTGACATGGAGTTCTGTTATTAGTTCAGTACTCTGGGATGTATTTGTGGCTAGTGTCCTTAACCACCAATGGAGTGATTATCTTATAGGTAAATATGATTTTTGAATAGGTTCTGTAGGGACCCTTGAAATGTACGATGTTATGGAAGTTCATTAACAATTTAGAGTGCAGCAAGGGTATCTATAACCCCAAATCAAGAAGTATATTTATATTATACTAATCACTACAACTAGGGTGGTAGAGTTGATACTCTATGAAATGAATGTTTGCATCAGAAAGGTTGTTCAATATAAGTATTCTATACCGGATCTCAAGGTATAGGGGTAGGTCAGATACATGGAGTTCTTCCTGCACCAGGTGGTGGTGAAGTTTTACCTTTGATATTTCATGGAAAAATTCTTGTATCTTCCACACATGCTTGTTCATTATTTGAAGCAGGGAACCAAAATATACTATATTGCCTCAGTCTATCAATGTGTTCGGTCTTGCATTGGAATTTATGTGTGGGGGTTTTTTCAATTTAAACACTATTAAATTTATGAAAAAAATATATAATGTAATGCATGGATTGTTCTCTCAAGGATGGTGTGTACTACTTGTACTGGGAATTGCATAGGCTGAAGATTTCTAGTTTGACCTGATACTGAGGATGCATTGGTTGGGGTTGTATAGACCACATCAACTGTTAACTTTGACATGTAATTTTCACATCCCTTAACAGTGAAACTTATGTTTATCGAGGGGAATGAAATATCCAAGGAGTCAGTACAGGTCTAGTTCATCAGTAGTTGGCTACGATCTCAATCCAAGTGGTATGAATTGTTCTTTATTATGTGGGAATTGAGTATAATGACTTTCCTCATATGGTAGATCAATATTAGGATTTTTTTATTGTGGGTTTCTCAGGAATTCAACCTGAGAGATAGACGGATTTCATGATTGAATTGATGCAAAAATCTGATATGGTATCTATTATGCCAAATATAATGGCACCAATGTAGCTTTAGGAAATTAAGACCATATTGGAGGAATATGAAAATAAAGCGGTTATTCATCCAAGTATGTCACCTGTGGGATCTCTAGTTTTTTTCTAATAAGGCTGATAGGACATTGGATTTGTGTATAGATTTTAAAAAGTTGATTCTAACGATCATTATGAAATGATATCCTCATATTTATATATATGATATTTTTAATCTTCAAAAATGAACTTCAATGTTATCAGATATTGATGTTAGGTTATGGTTTCATCAGCTAAGGGTGATACCTTATAATAAACAATGAAATTATATTATAATTATGTATGGTTTTTAAGGGTTCATTGTGATTCCTTTGGTGTTTCAAAAAATTTACTATCGTGTTTATGGACTTAATGAACCAAATCATCAACTCGTAACTAGATTTTTTTTAAGATGAAATCTTTGTGTACCACCATACTCATAGAGATTATACCAAACATATTCACATAATCTTGAGTACACAATGTGAGCATAAAATATATTCCAAGATACAAAAGTGTCAGTTATGTATTGACAAGGTAAATTAATTGGGTCACATCATCTTAAAGGAAAGTGTATCAGTGGACTTAGTGAATGATCAAGTAGTGGTATCATGGAAAAACGTAATAATGTTTTCAATATCATTTGTTTTTTTGGATATCAAGAAATAATAAATGGTTAGTCATGGAATTATATCTCCTAGATGTACCAACATTTGGAATGGCCAAGAAGGATGCTAGGTTTGAGTTCTCTAGAGATTGTGAAAATGATTTTTAGGAGTTAAATAAGTATTTTAATACTACACCTCTTTTAATCCTACATGAGTTGGGTAAAAAGTATACATTCTTTTTTGATTCATCAAGGATTAGGCTTATGGAAGTGTCGATATAGTGAGATAGAGTTGTTACATATGGGTCATGGCAGTTGAGGCCACATGAATGGAAATATCCTATGTACGATGTACAATTGGATGTTATGTTTTATACTATGAAATGTTGGAAAAATTATATTTTGAGAGAAAATATTTTTGCCCATACCGACCACAAAATCCATAGGTAAATATTCTCGGAGAATGATTTTAATATTCAGAATCTAAAATTGGTTGTTCATGCTATATATATTTATTTTGAGTTAACTTACCTTTTGGGAAATAATATATAGTTTTGATGAATATTTTTGTAGAAATATATAAACTTTAGTAGATCAAGAATATAATTTTGAGTTAAAGATGAAGACCTAGTTCACTAAGATATATTTGAAGTTTAAATTGGGATAGGGGTTGATAAAAATCATACATTATTATTTGATTCAATAATTTTGAGTAGGATGGATTAGATATAAATAATTATTTGGAGTATTTTTACCTAAGGGAAATCATTGATAGAGCGGAGTCACCTTCGGATAGGAATATCGATGAAAATGAAATTGTTTATGTATTTGGATTTGTTGTGGTTCATATGTATTTTTGAAACGAGTTGATGTATTTGTTCCATAATTCTATGATGGAAATACATTTTGGTTTAGTCAAAATGTATCTTGATCTTCAAATATGATATTGGTGTCTTGGGATAAGAAATGATGTTGTAGATTTTTCAATGAAATGTTACACCTTTCAGCTTGTGAATGTGGAACATTAGTTACATGGTGGCCTATTATATCTGTTATCCATTAATGAATGGAATTTAGATGATATCACCATGAATATTATGGTGTCTATTTCAAAGAAACCTTGGAAGATTATTTCTATAGGAGTCTTTGTGGATCAATTGACGATGGTGTCCCATTTCATACTAAAATGAGTGTCTTTCATCATGGATCAGTTGGAGGACTTATATATTTGGTAGATAGTATATTTTTATTGGGAATATAGATTATATTCTTAAATAATTATACCTATCTTACATGGAACTTCCTATAATGGTTGTAGAAGGTTTTTGGTACAGAAGTGATTTTGAGTATGTTTGTTAACCCACAGAGAAATAGGAGGTTATAAGATATAATTCTGGTGCTAGTTGTCATGTTGATGTCATGTGTCCTAGACATTAATGGATCATGGGAAGCTTACTCGGTTCATTTCCAGTTATCCTACAACAACAGTTACCAAGAAACCATTCATATGGCACCACAGGAGGCACTCTATCGTGGGCCATGGAGATCGCCATTATTATGGATGGATGTAGGTGAATAAGTACTGTGGGGTCCATATATCTTGAAGGAAAATCTGAAAAGGTTCATTATATTTAAAAACATATGGATGTGGATCATAATAGAAATATGTCCTACACTATTCGAGTTCTTTGACCCCTTTTATTTTTCATTCGTAATTTTGTGTTCCTTTACTTGCCTCCATGGTTGGGTCACCATTGAATTCAGAGATAGAGTAAGCTTAAATGTATGTATGTGTGGATTTTATTGATTTTGGGGATGATTGGAAAATTGGAATACTGATTGCCCTTTCCATAGTTGTTTAGTGTCATACTAGATGTGTTAAACATCACATGTGTTTGATAGTGTCACCCAAACCCTTCTCTTGTGATCAATGTTATTGATGTTGTGATTGCTGTAGATGAGTTCATTTCTAAGAATTTGGTTTGTCTTTTGGATCATAGTGAAAATATTTTATGATTAATGCTTCTTCCATTGGACCATGTTTAAACAAAATATTATAATATTTTGGAGAAAACCAGAGGATGAAATGTTGATGTTTTTCCTTAGTTTCTTGATCTTTTTTCATTGTAATCTTAAGTATTCTTTGGGGAGTGACATGAGGATGATTAATTACGAGGGGCAGGTTTAAAGACCCCAAACATATAGTGATGTAATTTTTTTTTTGATTTTGTTTAACTACAATGGTAATGGTTATTTAAAATTTTCCCATGTGTATGAGGAGTCTCAAGGTTGTCCCAGGGTTTTGGGATAGGAATAGGGGGAATCAAGGTTCATCCAGTGCATGTTATAGGGTGGGAACATGATTAGTTTTAACTTCAATCCATAACTATATGGGACATGTGAGGATACTGTATGGTTGAGAAATCATGAAATGTGGAAGCCTAAAATTGTTCAGGCTTGGATTGATAAATTCTACATGGTCGGTGCATGATTTTTTAAACTATGTCAGCTTCTAGGAAACTATTTGACTGGTCCCCTCTAGGGAAATGGGTGGCCAATGGATGGTGCACATTTTCATCAATGGTGTTGTAAGACCATGTTTCCCAATAAATAGGGGGAATTCAAATTACCCCCCCCCACACATGATATTTAAGGGTTCTAAAATAAATTTATTCCCCATTCATCTTCCATCATTCTAGGTGACAAACCTATTCTACCAAAGATTCCATGTGATGATTCTCCTTTGATTCTTGGACATTTGGAGAGTGTTTGGGTGTGAATTGATAATCTATTAGATTCTAGTTTGGGTATTTTAATAATGTTTGAGTTTGAATAAATGGCCATGGGTAAGTGATCGTTCATTTACACACATGAGGTAGGTGGTTAAAAAATTATATCCCATAGTATTGAATCCCTAAAGTTTTAACATCTGGTTGAATTTTTTAAACATCCTATTTTCCATTTGGTAACCTTAGTAGAAAATGGTAATTACGATAATTGAATTCATAATTGAACCCCTCATGATTCATATGTCATACTTTGAGGATGATTAGTTTAGGATTAAAGATACCAAAGGTTTGATTCCATGTATAGTGACCTGATCCCATAAATCCCAGAGCCAGTGTCTACTACCCTTACATTTGTATGCCTAAAAGGTATCAGATATCAATGAACCAATTCGTTAGTAGTATTCGTAATCTAGATACATACATAAGTCTTGTATTACAAATTAATACACTAATTACAACATAATTTTTTTTCATTCCTGGGTAAAAACTGTATCCCATTTATTATATCTCGGGATATATTTCATAATATTCTCATCAGATTCATGTGGAAAGGAAACCAAATAAATGTGATGTCTAATGCTATGTAATATTTAAGTATTGTGGAAGAAATAATTAATCAATGAGAAAAAAATTACAACATGATAAATAAATAAACACACATACCATGTAATCAAAAAACTAATAAGGATGTTCGTGAACAATATATAAAGGTAATAACTTGAAACACATGCCTTTAAAATAACTAGACAATTAAACATGAATAGCCAAATGTAAGAAACTGAATCACATTCCATATAATCATTGAATTGAGATTGAAATTAATCCATAGATATATCAATGAAAAACATCGTGGATAAAAAATAACGGAACAAAAGTGAGGGAAATGACCAATTATTGGGCTTCATGTCTAAGGCATAGGAGAAACTATACCATCAATATTTATCATCATGAATGTTTTGGTCTATGGGTAGAAAATTTTCTATTCTACATATAGTCAAACTCGAAAGATTTTTCTCCAACTAATTTCATCTCATGTAACTATGAATCTATATCGGGGATTTCATTAACTAGTCCCCAACCTATAGGTCTTAACATAAATGGTCCCCAACCCATGTATTTCATTCCCTAATGATTCGTCAAATTAAATAAGCAATATGCCTTATCAAATATCTATATTGAATAAATGATATTGATTTATCAATATTTCCCCATATAATAAAAATACTATATATGTAAACACCATAAGGAAAATGTTATACAATTTAGGTAATAATAATATCCCTTAAAATTGATATCGATATTTAAGAGAAATTCAGTGTTAAATAAACATAGGAAATTGAAATTTAATGTGGGAAAGGAATCAAGGAAGCGAATGTCAATATTATCCTTGAATAAATCAATAATAAATAGTATATAGGAAGAATAAGGATGATATCAATAAAATATATCCCAATTTGACTAACAATAAAGGGTTTTTGTCATTAACTAATAGAAATACTATAAAAACAAATTTAAAAAACATTATTTTTGGAAAATATCCTTTTATTTTTAAAAACCTTTTCATTGAATGTAACTTTTGGAAACATGTTATTTATAAAGTAAACTTCTAAAAATTGAAAGAAATATTCAATTAAATGAGGAAAATTAACAACTTATATTTCATATATGGTAAAATGAACATTTATTTTATAATATAAAAAATTTAGAAAAATACCCCATTCCAAATGCAAATAAAAGATTACATTCAAAAACATTAGTAATAAAGAAAAGGTTAAAAATTAATTTAATTGAGTAATTTTAGAATGTTTAAAAACATTTTTCCAAAATATTTTTATAAAATTAGGTTTTTAGAAGGGATTAGGTTCTCAGACTAAATAAAAAAATGAAGCAGTGTGTTCTGAAAAGTATTTTCTAAAACCATATGAATTCAAAATAGTGAAAAAATGGTAATAATAGAGGAAAAATGTAATCAATAAAAATTTGAGAGGAAAATAAATGGGTTTATAGAAAAATGGTCATATAATTTTCTCTAATTGAAGAAAATATGAATGATAATTAAAATTATCTTGAGGAAAATAATAATTAAACATTCCAAAGTTACACATACCACTTTGAAAATTTTTAAATCATCAGCCCCAAGAATGATTAACATTAAATGAAAATTTTAAATACAATTACGATTAAATGATTAAAAATATAATATTTCAAAAGTATTATTATACACACCATAAAAAATAAGTAAGTGGTGAATATGATATTTATCTCATAGATGTAAAAAGTGAGATGAAAATACCTAACCTTGGGTCTCAATTGTCTCATGTGTCTCTATATTCATGAATAATAAACTTATGTTAATTATTTACATGATTAATAAACTTCTTAATGTTTATAATTAATTTTATTTCACTTATTAAAAATGTTCATACAACTACTTATACAATTATGTTTATATCGGGTGATTTGACCAAATTCGGGGTTTGTGTCAAAAACACATTTATTAAGTAAACTATCTTCAAAGAGGTCATTATATGACATTTTTATAATAATAATCATAACATAAATATCATATTTATATATTTAATATACATTTTAAAACAATAATTAAATATGGTTATAAAAAATGAACCAAGATTACAAAAGTAGAGAAGGTAGTTCATACGTACACATATGTAATGTTCCCATTTTCCCATAATCAATATGGAATAAAGGTAAGTAACATTAATATTTATAGAGTGATATTAATATCATAAATTCCATATAATTTTATAATAATACACATATATAATAATTTATTATATGGAATGAATCACATAGTAACGAGGAGGAGGTAGTTCACACCTTCACAAACATCATTATCACTTTTTAAGTGTTTGAAAGTGTACTAAAGAAAATGATATAAATTGTATTTAAAAAAGTTAACTATTTCATGAATATAATATCTATGTTTTTTATGTATCTTATTTTTAATTATAACCATTTTTTATACATTCCTTGTATCATGTGAATGAATCACATTGCTTTTAGGTGGTGGTAGTCCACACTTCACAGTTGATGTTATCCTATTTCCAAAAAATGAATATTTTAATGGTATGTGTTATAAAAGAAATAAATAGGTATAGAGAATTAATAAATCTACTAAATATCATTTATAAATAGTTTTAACATCATTATTCACAACCATAAAAGGTCATAAAGTAATAGTGAACCACAATTGTTTCGTGAGGTGGTAGTTCATCTTATACGTGTAATGCCCCGACCCCAGCTACCCAGAGTCGGTTCATTACTTCGTAACATTGGCATGATCACAAAAGATCAAGTCTCGAAAGACCGATTAGTTTAGTAGCCTTGGAAACACTAGATACATTCATAAACGTTACATTACATCATAAAGTGAAAAACTACAATAACAAAGTCTCCATAGTCCACACTCATATCCTCTTCTGACTATCCCTGCAGGTCATTCATAAAATACTTCTTCACATCCTGGAAAATATTAAAACATTGAAAGGGGTGAGCTCAGATGCTCAGTAAGGATAACAATAATGCGGAAGCTTTCATAAATAAATATAAAAATTTAAGGCAATGTATAACTAAAACAAAAGCCTTTTAAACTTGAACATCAACATAATATGGCAAAAGTAAAATGAGATAATGCCATTAACTTCCTCACATGGATATTCTACTGGTCGAATAATCACATGCAATATCAATAAACACTTTCATAATGATGGAATGCATAATGCCAGACTATCATAACCACGTAGTCAAGGCCTCGTGCCAAGACCGCAAATAAGATTTTGTCAAGGCCTCGTGCCAAGACACTAGTTTGTCTCATGAGACCTACCGATGCATCGAGGAGCTATATCGGGCTCCACCCGTCACTTATTAAGTCCAATGCATTCCTCATATGAATAGGTTTAAACATATCATAAACCATAACATAATCGTATCACATAAAACATGCATAAAGGAAACATAACATTTCCACATTTCAATCACAATATATAAATACAACACATTGATATAATAAAAATTCTTTCAAAACCATTTTCAATAAAAGAAAGTTAAAACTTTGTATTTATTTTTCATTAAAAATAATGGTGGCTTGTAGAGGAAGCTGAATCTCAAATAATGGTCACAGCGGCGGAGAAGTCGTTGTCACCGCATAAGTACGGAAAGAAAAAAATTCCCTTTTGTCGTTTAGTAAAACGCTTCGTATAAAAAAGATTCCTTTTGAATAAACATAAAAGTCAAAGGGGTTTATACACCGTATAAATGAAAGATGTGTATAAAACCAAATATGCCTCAATGAAAGGAGATTGAGACGAATTCCTTACAGAGATCATTTTTTTTAATAAAATAGATCTATTATGTGTATTCACTATAATTACACATAAAGAAAGTACAAATACAAGATAGGACATAATAATATCATGACATAATTTGAAAGTAGGAGATTAACCCAAAGAATGGAAATTGGGTTAAGAAGTTCCCTTACCTTGCGTCTTGTCCTGACTCGACCGTTCTTTAACCTCCTGAATAATAAACTAGAGTTAATTTATATTTACATAAGAACCTTTTTCATGTTCATTATTCCATTTATATCACTTATTACCATGTCATGAACATTATGTAATTATTTAAGTTTATAACGGTCGTTTTGTCAATCTTAGGTACTTGAGTCAGAAATAAAATTCTTATAATTACAAGTTGTTCATGTGGTGATGTATCCATTATATCCAGAACTATATTCATGATATAGATATCATATGTCTCTTATAAATCCAGTATATAAATGCATTTATAATATTACATAACATTTAGAGGTAGGAAATGAAATGCACCGTTCATGGAGACGGTAAGCCGTACGTACGCGTGAACGCTACTTTCATTTATATTTTGTATTTAATGGAATGAAATTATAATTATATAAAGTTATAATATAATTACAGTTTAATATAATGTATAATACCATTTAGTCCATCCTTTATACATCCCACATATGGTATTAACGATTCAAATCACTTTGAGGTGGTGGTAGTCCGCACTTCCTAAAATGAAATTATCGCGTTTTACCCATAATGGAAATCATAAAGTATGCTATAAATGAGAAATACAGAAGCATAAGTAAAACATAAACATATTATATATCATATATAAATATAGTGACATCTCAATGGCCACCTTTGAAGGTGTTATATGAGTGTTGAACAATCATCGTTTCGTGAGGCCGAAATTCGCCATCCACAGAAACTGTATGTTCTTTAACCATTAGACGAAGGTGTGTCTAAGTGTAAACCAAATCCTTATCATAACAACATCCTAGTATATTTTAGATACTGGTGTTGTTACAAAATAAAGTAATGAAAAGAGTTTAGGGGGTTGGAGAAGAAAAATAAAACAAAACAACATTAGAGAAGACATTACCTCAAAATCGGGTAAATCTTTTTGACTTGAGCCAAAGGCTTCCTTGGGAAGGGTTCTGCCCAAAGTGAGGCTTCTAGGAGTAAGAGAGGGAAGTGGAGAGAGTATTTTGGCAGAGGTTGGCCAATCCAAATGGCTTGAAAGTGTAAATGAGGTGGGAGAGGTGGGGGCCTTTTATAAGTGGAGAGGAGGGGCACTCTTGGAAAGTAAAGAAAAGTCACTTTATCATAAAATGAGTTTAGGATTTTAGAGGTCCCACACTTATATAATTCTAGGATAAGGTGATAAGGGTTCGAAATATCCTCATACAATAGGCTTTGGACAAGTTTAAGCCTTGGATTTTACATTATCTTCTCATTTTATTTAAATCGTTAAATAATGAGGTTATCACTGCATCATAATGATGTCATAAATAATTTCATTTATATAATGTCTAAAAATTATAAAAAAAATACTATGATTTAGGAAATCTTTTTATCTTTCTAATGAATATTTATAGTCAAAATTTGGACTTGTGTAACCCCACTTAAAAACTGTTTTAGTAAAATAACTCATGTTTGTGTCAATTTAATTTTAACATTAAATAAATATATATTAATGTCATTTTCCAACTAAAGTGGCTCCATGGGGTCCCCAAGATGACCCATGGGTTTTCTTTGTCGTCCATGACTCATCCAATAGGAGTAGGACAAGTTTCAATCTCATATCATATTTATTAAAACATTTCTTTTACCTTAAACTACACTAATTGCCACTAATCGCGATTAAAAACTTAAAAGTTACTATTCACCAAAAAATTATTTTAATCTCATTGAACCACATTTTACTTTTTAATGACAACCATGTATGTCGGATTTTTGAAAATCAAATCACAGAAGTGGTAATATTTCATTTAAATGAAAAATCAGTTATTTAACCACCACTTAGTGGTTTCACTATTCATCAAAAATTGAAGTTTTTCAGAACAATGCCAAAATTTCACCCTAAGCTATAATTGATATTCCAAATTCAAAAATGATGTCTATTTTACAAAATTCCAAAAATATAAGTTGCATTAATTAATTGTATAATTAATTCCCGCTGTCACAACAAATAGCGTGTTTTAAGAAACAATTTATATCAAAAGATTGGCAATTGTTTATGTCCAATTTCAATGTTAAATTAATTGTAATGACCACCATTGGATAAAATGGTAAAAATATATTATAATTATACTTTAAAACCACCAAATAGTATAATTTATCACAATAAATTATTTTGATTAAAAAAGTTGTTTTAAAGTATTTTTCACTATTCATAAAAAATTAGAAGTTCTCAGAAAAATACCAAAAATTCAACATAGGCTAATTTCGATATTCCGAATCCAAAAATGAAGTCCATTTTGAAATATAAAATATCTATAATTTTAAAAAGTGGTTATTACTATTCATAACGGCTACTTTGATTAGTCGCGGTGTTTTAGAACTCGAAGTTGCGTACAATGCAAGTTATTGCATTATTGAATGGGAAGCGTATCGTGGAAGCTCGAGGTGTTACATTCTCCCCTCCTTCAATAAATTGCGTCCTCGCAATTTGAAATTTTTCTTTGAAAATAAAAGGTTGAAAAGAGAAAATACCTTTGAGGAAAACCCACATCGGAAATAAGGTTAATAAATATATAACATTAAAAGAAAGCAGGATAAGTACAAAGGTCACCCGATATAGCCCATTCTAGGATTATATGAAAATATGGATATGGAGGAGAAACAAACCATCAATGTCTAATGGAGAGTTATAGAAAACAGGATTAGGAGAAAGTTTAACCACAAGAAAATCACAAACTTGTGATTGGTTAAACGGTCATTGAATCCCCAGTTGGAAAAGTTAACCGACAACATTTTTGTTTTAAGTTACCTTTTATAATGTTGAGGAATTTATTTAGGAGATTTACTAAGAACGTAAGGGAATATACATACTTGTTATGTATACTTTCATTTGTTAATTAATTTTTACCACAAACCCAACTTTTACTCCAAATGGTAATGGAACTCAAAAATATTCTATTTATCCTAATTTTATAAGGTTCCAAATGTTAACACATACCATTTAGATTAGTAAAATTATTTTGTAATAACCAGGGACTTCCTGTAGGCTATTGGTAGGAAATAAAGGCCTGTCGCACTTTGATTGTGGGTTTGATTCCTGCAGCTTTGTCCGATGCGACGGGTTATTCCCCACCCCACAGGTTGTCCTTTTCCTAAAACTATAGTATCATAATATTCCAAAAATAATCTTCATAAATTTTTTAACCTTAAACAATATTATCCAAAGATCAACTTAATCCATTCCAACCTTTATAGTTATCCAAAATACTTCTGTCCAACTCATAGTCCAAATTTTATAAGGAAGGTAAACATAATGAAGATCCTTTTTCCATGTAACAACATGTGAACACCTTCATCATGTATTCTTTTTAAACATACTGAATTACCATGATCCCTTATTCCTTATAGAATACTAGATATACTCCTTCTATCCAAAAATGTATAAAAATCATCAATCAGTTTCAAATAGGTTAAGAATATCCAATATAATTTATCCAAATCAATCACGTCTTATTCCAAAATCACTATCTCGGTATCAGAACCATATTATGGTTTATCTTTCTCTCAACCATATATTTTCCAAAAATTTAACCTACTGTGGAGTCACTTTTCTTGGTACCACACAATCTCAAGTCCTTGATGAAATAGTACTGCAGTACAATCCTTATATACTCCATAATTATTATAACCAGTACATCATTGATACAACACTCAAATTACAAAATTCTTTAATAACAACATAAGAACTCTAATCATTACTCCTCATCTGTGGTAGTATCATAACTTGATTATTATCCAATAACATCATTTTGGGCATACTCTGATGATTTGGACATTGGTTTGCGTAGTGTCCCCAATCCTTGCAGAAGAAGCATTGTACATTTGAAACCATTTTCTTACCCTTGCAGTCACGCACTTTGTGTCCTTTTTCTCTACACTTATAACAAACTCCCATTCCCTTTAGGCAAGTTCCATGATGTTTCTTCCCACAATTACCACATATTGGAAAATTCTTCTTTCCCCTCATCCCTTTATCCATCATTCTCTCTTCCATCCCTTTCGACTCTTGCTTCGCTTCAAAGCCATAAGACTCAGAGAATTCTTTACTTATCTTATTAACACATGATACTATTTCTTCATATGTTGAGACCACATGGGAGACTATTTCCCTTCGAAATTTTGGCTTAATACCGTGAAAGATACGATCCTTCTTACTCTTTGGATCATACATATTGATGGAGTTCACCACCTTCTACTGGGAACTATTTCTATACAATGGCATAAACTAGGTTAGTTTATGAATCAAAATACATAATTCCATACTTGTAAAATACTTAACATAAATTGAACTATTTATGGACATAATCCATAATCATAAAAAGGTTTTATTTGAGGAATTATATACTCATAACCGTTCATAGTGGTTTGTAAAGAAAATGGGAATTATCCTAAGCATATCCCCCAGGAGTGTCGTAACCAAGAGTTCAGCAAGGCCCGTTATCGTGCACCAGTTCCCGTTCGAGTCTAGCTCAAAGCGGTGTTTTCGGGTTTTACCCCTAGGTACATCTGTGCCAGAGCCGCCTCTACCTGCTCGTATCCAGACAGGGATGTATTGCTTGAAAAACTCACAAAATCTCTACAATACAAAATTTTTCAGGAAGTTCTTCTATAATAATCCTCAAAGTTCATCTTAGGTCTATGTGCTCTAATCAGAGTTTGTCTAAATCTAGCTTCCGAGGTTAGTACTAAACTGCCTCTGATACCAACTGTAATGCCCCGACCCCAGCTACCCAGAGTCGGTGCATTACTTCGTAACATTGGCATGATCACAAAAGATCAAGTCTCGAAAGACCGATTAGTTTAGTAGCCTTGGAAACACTAGATACATTCATAAACATTACATTACATCATAAAGTGAAAAACTACAATAACAAAGTCTCCATAGTCCACACTCATATCCTCTTCTGACTATCCCTGCAGGTCATTCATAAAATACTTCTTCACATCCTGGAAAATATTAAAACATTGAAAGGGGTGAGCTCAGATGCTCAGTAAGTATAACAATAATGCGGAAGCTTTCATAAATAAACATAAAAATTTAAGGCAATGTATAACTAAAACAAAAGCCTTTTAAACTTGAACATCAACATAATATGGCAAAAGTAAAATGAGATAATGTCATTCACTTCCTCACATGGATATTCTACTGGTTGAATAATCACATGCAATATCAATAACCACTTTCATAATGATGGAAAGCATAATGCCAGACTATCATAACCACGTAGTCAAGGCCTCGTGCCAAGACCGCAAATAAGATTTTGTCAAGACCTCATGGCAAGACACTAGTTTGTCTCATGAGACCTGCCGATGCATCGAGGAGCTATAGCGGGCTCCACCCGTCACTTATTAAGTCCAATTCATTCCTCATATGAATAGGTTTAAACATATCATAAACCATAACATAATCGTATCACATAAAACATGCATAAAGGAAACATGACATTTCCACATTTCAATCACAATATATAAACACAACACATTGATATAATAAAAATGCTTTCAAAACCATTTTCAATAAAAGAAAGTTAAAACTTTGTATTTATTTTTCATTAAAAAAAATGATGGCTTTTAGAGGAAGCCGAATCTCAAATAATGGTCACAGCGGCGGAGAAGTCGTTGTCGCTGCATAAGTATGGAAATAAAAACATTCCCTTTTGTCGTTTAGTAAAACGCTTCGTATAAAAAAGATTCCTTTTGAATAAACGTAAAAGTCAAAGGGGTTTATACACCGTATAAATGAAAGATGTGTATAAAACCAAATATGCCTCAATGAAAGGAGATTGAGACGAAGTCCTTACAAAGATCATTTTTTTAAATAAAATAGATCTATTATGTGTATTCACTATAGTTACACATAAATAATGTACAAATACAAGATAGGACATAATAATATCATGACATAATTTGAAAGTAGGAGATTAACCCAAAGAATGGAAATTGGGTTAAGAAGTTCCCTTACCTTGCGTCTTGTCCTGACTCGACTGTTCTTTAACCTCCTGAATAATAAACTAGAGTTAATTTATATTTACTTAAGAACCTTTTTCATGTTCATTATTCCATTTATATCACTTATTACCATGTCATGAACATTATGTAATTATTTAAGTTTATAACGGTCGTTTTGTCAATCTTAGGTACTTGAGTCAAAAATAAAATTCTTATAATTACAAGTTGTTCATGTGGTGATGTATCCATTATATCCAGAACTATATTCAAGGTATATATATCATATATCTCTTATAAATCCAGTATATAAATGCATTTATAATATTACATAACATTTAGAGGTAAGAAATGAAATGCACCGTTCATGGAGACGGTAAGCCGTACGTACGCATGAACGCTACTTTCATTTATATTCTGTATTTAATGGAATGAAGTTATAATTATATAATGGTATAATATAATTCCAGTTTAATATAATGTATAATACCATTTATTCCATCCTTTATACATCCCACATATGGTATTAACGATTCAAATCACTTTGAGGGGGCGGTAGTCCGCACTTCCTAAAATGAAATTATCGCATTTTACCCATAATGGAAATCATAAAGTATGCCATAAATGAGAAATACAGAAGAATAAGTAAAACATAAACATATTATATATCATATATAAATATAGTGACATCTCAATGGCCACCTTTGAAGGTGTTATATGAGTGTTGAACAATCATCGTTTCGTGAGGCAGAAATTCGTCACCCACAGAAACCGTATGTTCTTTAACCATTAGACGAAGGTGTGTGTAAGTGTAAACCAAATACTTATCATAACAACTTCCCAGTATATTGTAGATACTGGTGTTGTTACAAAATAAAGGAATGAAAAGAGTTTAGGGGGTTGGAGAAGAAAAATAAAACAAAACAACATTAGAGAAGACATTACCTCAAAATCGGGTAACTCTTTTTGACTTGAGCCAAAGGCTTCCTTGGGAAGGGTTATGCCCAAAGTGAGGCTTCTAGGAGTAAGAGAGGGAAGTGGAGAGAGTATTTTGGAAGAGGTTGGCCGAGCCAAATGGCTTGAAAGTGTAAATGAGGTGGAAGAGGTGGGGGCCTTCTATAAGTGGAGAGGAGGGGCACTCTTGGAAAGTAAAGAAAATTCACTTTATCATAAAATGAGTTTCTGATTTTAGAGGTCCCACACTTATATATTTCGAGGATAAGGTGATAAGGGATCGAAATATCCTCATCCAATAGTCTTTGGACAAGTTTAAGCCTTGGAGTTTACATTATCTTCTCATTTTATTTAAATCGTTAAATAATGAGGTCATCACTGCATCATAATGATGTCATAAATAATTTAATTTATTTAATATCTAAAAATTATAAAAAAATACTATGATGTAGGAAATCTTTTTATATTTCTAATGATTATTTATAGTCAAAATTTGAACTTGTGTAACCCCACTTAAAAACTGTTTTAGTAAAATAACTCATTTATGTGTCAATTTAATTTTAACATTAAATAAATATATATTAATGTCATTTTCCAACTAAAGTGGCTCCATGGGGTCACAAAGTTGACCCATGGGTTGTCTTGGTCGGCCATGACTCATCCAATAGGAGTAGGACAAGTTTCAAGCTCATATCATATTTATTAAAACATTGCTTTTACCTTAAACTACACTAATTACCACTAATCGCGATTAAGAACATAAAAGTTACTATTCACCAAAAAATTATTTTAATCTTATTGAACCACATTTTACTTATTAATGACAACCATGTATGTCGGATTTTTGAAAATCAAATCACAGAAGTGGTAATATTTCATTTAAACGAAAAAGCAGCTATTTAACCACCACTTAGTGGTTTCACTATTCATCAAAAATTGAAGTTTTTCAGAACAATGCCAAAATTTCACCCTAAGCTATAATTGATATTCCAAATTAAAAAATGATGTCTATTTTACAAAATTCCAAAAATATAAGTTTCATTAATTAATTTTATAATTAATTCCCGCTGTCACAACAAATAGCGTGTTTTAAGAAACAATTTATATCAAAAGATTGGCAATTGTTTATGTCCAATTTCAATGTTAAATTAATTATAATGACCACCATTGGATAAAATGGTAAAAATATATTATAATTATACTTTAAAACCACAAAATAGTATAATTTATCACAATAAATTATTTTGATTAAAAAAGTTGTTTTAAAGTATTTTTCACTATTCATAAAAAATTAGAAGTTCTCAGAAAAATACCAAAAATTCAACATAGGCTAATTTCGATATTCTGAATCCAAAAATGAAGTCCATTTTGAAATATAAAATATCTATAATTTTAAAAAGTGGTTATTACTATTCATAACGGCTACTTTGATTAGTCGCGGTGTTTTAGAACTTGAAGTTGCGTACAATGCAAGTTATTGCATTATTGAATGAGAAGCGTATCGTGGAAGCTCGGGGTGTTACAATACGTACGTAAGTTCGTCATCAATTATACAGAAGTGTATGTAATTTTAGGTAAAACCATATAATAAAAACACCTTACAATATTTATCATACTGTTTTTATTATATATTTTTTCAATAATGAAAATTTGATTAGTGAAAAAAATAAATAAAACTAAACATCTTAAGGAAAGATGTTACCTCTCATTTGGGTAACTCATTTCAGTTGGCACCAAAGGGAATCATTGGTTTTATTTAAACCAAAGATTAATATTCTAGGATTTGTGTAAGTATTTTTAGTAGCTGCTTTATAAGATATTTCCCAAATCAAATGGCTTGGTAGGTGGGATGATTTGGGAGGAGAGGAGTTCATTTTATAGCAGAGGAGGAGTGGTATTGTTCTACATTTGCTGGAAAGGGAGTTCCATCCTCTGTTTTCCCATATCAACTGGATCCAATAATAGTAAATATAATATCCAAGAGAGTATAGAGAATAAATATGGTCATACAATGGCTTTTTATTAAGTGTATACATCATTTTTTCCATTTATTTTAAGGTTAAGTCCCTTATGAATCTTAATTTCACCATAATCGTTGCAATTAATTTTAATTACATTCACAAATAAATTGGCTAAAAAGATAACTGGATGTTATTAAACACTATAAAATTATATGATTAAAAATATTATATCTATTTTTCTAAATTAAAATCAAAAAATTTTCAAAATTTAATTTAAATTTAATCTCATAGATGGGACGATAATGTGAGTTTTTAATGTAAAAATGTTCAAAAGTTTTATATGTTTCTATATAATATTTCATAGTGAAATATATTAAAACGAGATAAATTGAACTAATTGATAAAAATCAATCTAATTAAAGTATAAAACTATTAAAAAATAAAATTTCAACCTAAAAATAAATTAGATCAAAAAGTAGTTTTGAATTAGAATTCAGTATTTTACACTCTTCATTATAAAAAGATACTTCCTAAAAAAATATAAAATGTCACCTTAACCAAATTTTTATATTCGAATTTAAATTTTAAAATTTAATTTCATTTATATTTTTATAAATGTTTAAAATATTTTATTTAAAATAGGTTATCTATTAAAATTCTATAAAGGTGCATTCTAAAAATATTGGTTTTTATATATAATACTAGGTTTTTTATTCTCCCATTAATATAAAATATATTGGATGAATATCAAAAATATTTCAATGAATTTATATATATTTATATTACCTTAAAATAAATCACTAATTGTATTTCATTAATTTATTATGATAAAATTGCATTATGGGCCAATAAATAGTTTTCATTAATAACATTCCCCTTATATTAAATTGGTTGTTATATTAATTTCTAATTTATTGGTTATCAGGGGTTTAATTTTATATTTTTATTAACCATATATTTTTATAATATAGTAAATACTATTTATAACCACTAATTTTAGGATTAGAGAAGTCTATTTTTATTAAATAACAATATATTAAGGTTCAGTAAAACATATACTTGTGTATAAAGCAAGATATTGAAAAATTAACAGTTACATGTGACGTAGGATAACATAATGTTGTGAAATTTGTTTTTTTAATATATTAAATTAATTTTGAATGTATTAAATTATTTTTGAATATATTAAATTAATTTTGAATATATTAAATTAATTTAAAATATTAAATATTTATAAAGTCCAAAGATAATATATTCTATTATGCTCTTTTTGTTGTCTGTCTTAAATGTTATTCAATAATATATTATTAATTTATATTTTCTAGGTATTATAGTTTGGATGTTTCCCTTATGTTGTAAAACCCTAATGAATTCAAAAGTTGGGAATTACTAGACTATGTGTCCTTGGAAAGTTGAATTGAATTTATTTACATTTTAAATCAGTTTTCATATGATTTAGGAAACGTAGTTCCACTAGTGTGTTGCTAATTTGACCAGTAGTGACTGAATCATTTTTGATCAATATAGAAAACACCTAAATTTAATTATTATAGTTAATAATGTGCAAAAATATAAATAATGGATTTTTTTAAACTTTTTTTAACTTATTATTTTGATATGTTTGTATACTCTACTTAGACTTGACCTATTGTAGATATCATTGGTGGTTTCCTATTGAGTTTACTCACATCCTTCTTGGACCTCCCTTAGGTACCCGGTCATACTACATTATTCTAGGCATGGAAAATGGAAAAGGAAATGTTCTATATGTTTGATTTGGGGAATCGGTATGTTTGTGAATGACGAATCTGAACATGGCTTCAATACAAATTATTGGGATTCTTCAGCTTTCATTTATTTTTTGGGATTCTTTTATATTTTGAACTATATGAGATGAAATGTCATATTAACTATTTAGATGTGGTTTTGTACCCAGTTTTATTTTATTGATTTGTGATTATAGTTTATTTTTTATATTTTTTCCTTATTTAATATTATATCATGTATGTATTAATATGATAAAGAGGGTATTGTCTCCCAACGTGTCTTATTATGACCTTGCTAATAGTCTGCAACTTAGGGAATACGAGAAGGCATCCCTAAACCCATGTAAAAACTAACTTATGGAACCATTTATCATGGCACATAGGCCGGGGAATTAAACATAGATTCTATTTCATATATTCAAATCTATCCAAACTTATAACATACTAGGATCATTATACATATATATTACATTAGGTTTATAGAATATTTATTGAATTACAAAATTTAACACATAAGAATCATAAAAGTATAGTTCCTTTGAAAAGGGGGAAACATAGACACCTATCCATAAATGAAATACATGTCTTACCACTACATTCTTAATAACTATAACCCATATCAGGGGTATCATATATAATACATATATTAAAAATAATAAGAAAGGAAACATGATGAAGATTGAGATCATATCCTCAGTAATGATAATAAAGGGACATACATAAGCATAATATGGACTTAATTGTATGAGAACAAGAACATCACATTTAAAAACTATAACCTTCATATCAAAGATATTATTCCCGATTCATGGCATAAATAATATATTTTCTTAATACATAAGACAAAAGAGAATAAAATAACCTGATATCTGAGAGAATAAGTCATGGAATTTATGGCATACACATAATCAAATAAAATAATTTCTATACTACTTAGGGATCACTACCAAGACCATAATAGTGAAAAAAGTCTTTTACTGAATCGAGTTTACTCCACATTATAGCCATGTAATACTGAACTTCTTTCACTTCCCATTCCATCCCAATATTTCTAAACTGAGTACACTTCATGTTCAATTTTTTTCCTTATAAAGATAGGTAAATATTTATTCAATTCAAAAGTGTCATAACCATTCCCAGTGGAGCACATTCCATGACTCCCCAAGACCTTCTCTAAGAGGCTAGGAGATGGTGTCTAGAACCTAGTAGGAATATCATTATCATGTGAGGCATTTCCTATGTAATTGTAAACATAAACACATATAAAATCCCAAAAATGCTGAAATGTAAAAAAATATATGGAAAAAGGAATAAATACCACTAAAATCAATTAATAGAGTACCATAGAAAATTTAATGTTTAGTAAAGTAAACTGGGACAGAATATCAGACCACTAAAATAAAGTGACTGCAAACTAAAATGTCCAAGATGTAAACAAAAAGGTACTGGGGCTACAGTCTGTAGCTGTACAAACACATAGACCTATCTATGCTCATGAATCACTACATGGTCTTGGTCCTAGTACAGGTCCACCTAGGAATATATAAAAAAGGTCTATTGTCTTCGCAAGTCATGACACATGTTGGAAAATCATGTGCATGACTGAGTAAAAAAATTCTCAGTGGGACATCCTGAAATAAAAAATCAACACACAAAGAAAATGAATATTAATATATATATAGGTATGTGTATAGAGAACATATAATATATATATATCTAGATGTACATGATCCTAGACCCTTAGTGTAGAGGTAATTTGTACCTACCATGTTCCAATACTGGAGATTCGGTCTAATGATTCCACAAAGCACTAATCTAGGAGCACATACTTTTGAGCTTGATAGCACTGATGATGTCCACTCAAGAAGTACTATTAATCATGAACCGTCAAGAGAGAGTGACATACAGATAAATCTAAAGAGAGATATAATGCACTCTCTCTGGGAGAACCAACTACATGGTTGGGGAAGAACATGATACACAGATGAGGATCGCTGCCAGGTCCATGGTGTAAACCATGACTCATTCAGATTCTATTAATATGTAATTGACTAATGTTTGGTAGTATTTTTCATGTCGATAACATATCTCTACCCAGTGTATAAAAATGGATAGAGTATCCTGCTATGGGCCACATAGAGGGGAATCCTATCACAATCTAAAAATTCAAACTAAAGGGCACCATATTCCTGTGTATAGGAAATTATACCAACTGACCTTTACATGAATGATCAAGGGGAAACAACCCAATTGAAACATGTCCATGAAATGGTGTACAAGGAGATCATGCCATGTAAAAAGACTACACAATGTATAGAAGTTTCAAATGCTGTGTCACTTGACCCTGAGTACTTCTTCTGTACAATGGCCCGAGTAAGAAGAACATATACTGTGAAAAAAGATTTAAAAACATGTAGAGAAAGATACACACCATTTCATAATATTTGTGGATCCACCCCTTGTATTCTGGCCATTTGAAAGTACACAACTCCAACCTCTGTACATGTACACTGGGTAGCCTATGTAATCGGCATGGGTCTGACCGTGTTGGGGAGTAAAAGTTGTTTACACTTCCATTTTTTCATGTATCCATCAATATATATGTAGATCCTTGGGTATGGTTCTATATGCCATGTGACTTGTTTCAATCACCATATGATCCCCTAAGGCTTCACCAAATCCTATCCGCCACTCAGTAGGGCCTAGACACTATGTGTTTCAAAACACACACCTTGTTCATTATGGATTTCTAGAATGGTCGTTCTTCCTCCACTCACCTCGCATGATTCTATGGTGTTCAATATGATGATCCGTTCACCCCTATATTGATTTTATGAGGTCATACTTCCATTGTAACACTAAATTGGTATTTTTCAACCCTTCAATCAGTTCCAAAATCCCATTCTGATCATCCACATCAATGTCTCTTAAAGTATTGTATCTCCCATAACCCTTCGATCCATCCTTATATATAATCATCGCACCTCTAATAGGTTTTAAAAAAGTTGGATCTCTAATTCAGGATCGTTGCACCACAAAACAGAGGCCCAACTAGTATACATTTGTTATCCCATAAGGAATTTGAAGAACATGATGAGAATTTGGGAGAAAAAAATTGAACAACCTAACCAATGAACATCATCCATTATTCATTTCGGCCTTGATCCATTATTTTAGATTTATCAAGAGAAGAATAATGAGTAATCATACTCATAATCATCCCCAAATTCGAGCAGTTAAATCCCTCCAACAAAAAGTGATCGAACCGTGGGTCAACATTTTTGTGGGTTGATCTGCATTTGATGTTTAATTGAAAAATGGGGAAAAGATTGAATTTAAAAAAAGGCATACCTTTGATTTGGATTATTGTCTTGTGAATATCGATCAATTGGTCATCGTAGTTGGTGATATCCATCATGAACAATGTTCTTTGCTCAATGATATACGGTTCTATTGCTACTTCCTTACGTGGTTTCTATAAATCATACCTATGAAATTCTCCATCATTCCCTGCGTAATGCAGAAAACTCTGGGATTTCATCAAATAAATAATTTTAAAGGTAATAAATTTTGCGTCAACAAAATAACTTATCTTCATATTATATAATCATGATTATTCCATTTTCAGTTTTTCCCATAAAAGAATCACACCTATTAAGGATAATTCACACCTATATCAAACACCCCATTACGAACTTAATGGTGGTCTCCAATTTCCATTCAGAGTTACCATTCATGAGTTATTAGAATTTAAAAATTAAATAAAATCTATTTATTTATTTTACTTATAGTTATGTTCAAAAAATATCTTTTGCAGTCGACCCACACTGGTCAATGTTAGGCCTCACCTAAGGTAATGTCACAGCTCAAAAAATAACAGTTCACTCAGATATCTAATTCGGGAACCCATTTATGATTTATTTCATTTTTTTAAGAAAATCAATCACATGCTTTATTAAAAGAATAATTTTAGGAACAATATGCCATAAAATCCCTCATCGTCTCTATGCCTTCTTTCAAAATGTTCCCAATTAATTTCTAAAATAAAATCATTAAATTATAATTAATTATAATTGGAGGGAGATATTGGTCCCATCCTTTAAATAATGAAATCATACATATGTGTGCCACAAGATCATAATCATTCATCGTATCATAAAAAGTGAAATTAAATGGATATTATAAATATGTCATCATATATTAACCTATAAAAAATGGAAAAGTTTCATAATAATATCGTCATAACATACCCCTGAAATTAAGTGAGATTTCCAAATCATTTTATCATGTTACAGCCCGTGGAAGAGAAATATGATTATAAACATCACACCACAGAAAAATACACTTTAAGGAAATAATCTAGATGGTATTATTGGATCATATCCTTATTAATAAGTAGATATCCCCAATATTGGTCTTCATAGAAGGAAAACAATTCTGAATGATCATTTAAAAAATTTCATGAAGAAAATATCAATTCCTATTAGGAAATCACTTTTAAAAACAGAAAACATTTTAGAAAATTTTTATTGAAAATAAACTTGAAAACATATAAAGTATGCATATAAATAGTGACTAGTCTTTGAAATATAGAATTCTGATGATTTTATATACATTAAAATGAATATTCCTATAACTCTTGGTAACAAGGAAAAGGGAATTGTTTTAGAAAAAACGTGATGAACCATTTCCATTTTTTTAAAATTAAATCATGGTTAAAATTTCTTTTAAAAATCATTAGAATATAACAAATCATTTATTAAAATTATTTTCTAAAATCATGGGTTTTACAGAAATCATATTTCTGGCTAAATAGTGAAATAAGGTCATATTTTCTTAAAAATATTTCTTTAATTATCTTAACTACCAAGGAGTTTAAAACTGCTAACATTTTATGAAAGTAACGTGAATAAATGAAGTAGAAAAAAATTTATGAGCTACATTTTATATGGATCATATTAGCTTATCATTAGAAACATAATTATAAACAACTATGATCAATGAAGGGATTGGAAAATTAATTCTTTACAAATTTTGTAACTTTGAATCGTAAGACTCGTGAAGGAATAACATAAAATGAAAATTAGAATATCATGAGTATGAATAAAGTCATGATATTACATGTAAAAGGGGATATATTTACACATCCTAAATGAATATAGGTGTAAAACATAACATGTGTCTAAAAGAAGAGAAATTGAGAAACAATTACCTTACTTATTTCGTAACTTTGTAACTGTAAGACCATGAAAGAGTGATCCTGAAATTGATGTGATAATACAAACAATTTTATTTTTATGAATCATAAATTACATCATGGGTTGTATATGAACCAAATATAAGAAATATGCGGTGAATATATCATGTGTCTCAAAAAAGTAAAAACTGATATGTAAATCCATTACAATTAGTCATGAATTCATTAATACACATTCAATACACATTTATAATACCTATACGATTTTTATAAATCTATTATAGAAACATATTCATCTATATCATATCCAATATGAATTATTATAAACTTTTATGACATGTTTATTAATGATTCATTGTTAATGTAACGTTTTGGTTAATAACCGCTTGATTTTTCTTAAATGTTTTCATTCATGATATTTTCTTCTGATATTATCCTAATAATTTTTTCATAATCTAAAAAATCATAAATATGATATTAATATAAAATATATTTATAATATACATTTATTTATAATGACATTTTAAAGATAGAAACATGAAATGCAATACACTATTCATTGATATTGTAGGTTGTACGTACTCATTAATGTTGTTTGAATTTTCTAGTCATATTGAAAAACTAGAAGTTTATGATATATTATAATTATATAATAATTTATTCTATAATATATATCACATATTCTTATTAAACTCATCCTTAAAACTTTCCATGTAAACTATGAATGAAGCACGTTGTTTCCCAAGGCTGTAGTCCACCGCACTCACAAATGATGCTATCGTATTCCAACATAATGTAAAGAATGATAATACATGTGATACAACAATTAAAAAATAATTATAAAATAATTTTAATAATATATATAATATATAATAATTATTCCCATAATTATTACCAACATTTATTGTTTTTAATGGAATAATGAATGAAATCGATTCGGAATGTGATAATTCTCCGTACAAATGAATGATGATTTCCAAACACATTTGATTAAAGATTTAGTGGTTTTGGGTAATAGCCTTAAATAAAAACATATAATTATATATAATATACTGGGTAAATTATATAATAATGAAAAAATACGGGGTTTGAGTAAGAAATAAGAAAAAAAATTTCATTGATGAACATTACATCTTATTTTGGTATCTTCTTATTTTTCATAAAAGGCCATACTTGGATGGATTTTTTCACAAAAAAAAAGATTATATTTTGATTTTAGTGTTTTGGGAATATATTTTTATTGGTATTTTCTGATAATATGGTATTTATAGCTGTGAAGAGAGGGAGACATAGGGTGACATTTTATAAGGTAGGTGAGTGGAAAACTTATATATTTTTAGAAGAGTGAATTACCACTACATTATTCAAATTGGGAAAGCATCCAAAATGGATCAAATTCATACCATATAAATTATAATTTCAAAATATTCCCATGAAATTTAATTTCAAAATTGTTTAGTTCATTTTGACAAGATTATATTCTTATGTTCAACTGGTATGTAATCTTATTTTTACCTTAATCATTATAATTATTTTTTAATTCCATTCACCAATATAATTGGTCAAAAAGTATATCAAAATTATAAAAAAATTTAAAAAAATTATGATTAAAAATAATTAAATGATTTATAAAAATTTTAATTGCACATGTGGAAGAAAAAAAATTAACTCGGTGATGGGTCGAGAAAGTGAGTTTTTAATGCGAACAATCTAAAATATTTGTTGGAGTTTATATCCAATTTTAATGTGAAATTTGATCCCATGACAAAAATAAATTTAAATTTTTTTTAATTCGACTAATTATACTTTGAAACAATTTTAATTCTTAATTTAACATTATATATATATATAAGAAGAAATTTTGTTTTTAATTATAATTTAGTATTTTCAGTATTCATCAACAAATAAAAATTTTGAGGAAAATATGAAAAAATAAAAATAATTTCAATTTTCCATTAAGACATTAAATCTAAAAATTATTTTACCTAATTTAATATCTAATGTTTTAAAAAATTTATTTATTTTTGAATTTTTCTCAAAAAACAGATAAATTGTTTTTTTAGAAAATAGTATTTTCATAAAATATAAACGCTTTATGAAATATTATGCATATTTTATTATAAGAATGTTTCCTCTCTGTGAATAAAATATATTTTTATTTAAAATTTAGTTATTAATATTCATATTTTAGTCTACTAGAATGGTTATAATGGTCTAGTTTATATAAAAATATTATTAATATAACATAGTTTACAAATAGATAATGTTTTGTGTAAAATAAGCTAATCTATTGTTTAATTTATTCCGTTATTAACATCATTTTTTATATAAAGAAATATTAAATTGGTGTATTTTGTAACACAATTCATAATTAAAATAATTTATTTAAAAAAATTAATTCATAAAAAACCCAGGGTGTTACATTCTACCCCCATAAAATGAATTTCTCCATATAAATTCATCACTCTAATACAAAAGAAATGAGAATTCTTAAAAATAATAATATCATCAAGTTTCCATATAGAATTATAATATTGGTTGTCTTTCTATAAAATCTTGACCACGTGAGTTGTATTATTTCATAAAAGTTCTTTGGTTTGATAAAAAATCACCACCTTTTATACCTCAAAAGACATGTCTTGTTCTATTTGTATGACCTAAATGTTTCATAAATATGAAGGGTCAGATATTTACTTCATTGGGTGAGGTATGTGGAACATATCTTGGTTCTGAGAGTAGTTTTGTAGAATCTCAAAATGATAGCTACTATCCTGATATGATAAGAAATTTCAAAGGGACTGACATACCCAGGGCTTTGTTTCCACTTATACCCACATTTTATAACCTTTATTCATTGAGATATTACTATAATAACTATTTTTTAAACATGAAATTATACATCAATTCAAATATTATCAACATGACTTCTTTTCAAATTTTGAGTTGTGTTCATGTGATATTGAATGGCTATTACCATATATTCCATTTCTCAAGTTATCTCACTTCCCAATATAATTCTTTTTCAAACTTTATTTTTTCATATCTGAGATCTACATTTATTCCTATAGAAGGGTTCATAAAATGCTATCTATATTCATGAGTGAAATATAATATTGTACGAAAACTCAACTAGATTTATGTCTTGATACCAACCACATTTGAAATCAATTTAACAAGATCTCAACATATCTATGGGGGTTGAATTTTTATTTAATACTATGAATCTATTTGAGGATTATACAGAGTGTTGAAAATCGTCTCTTTATCAACTTCTAGCTAAATACATTAATAGAATTTTTAGCTGATCCTTTGATGATTTTTATATATAATGTAATATGATACTCCATGAAATGTTACCACTTTCTTAATGTATATCATGGAAAGATGATCCATAGGTAAGTATTATCTAATTTTAACAAAATGTGACTATTTAGTAAGGTGATCGAATACTATCCATATAGAATTATTTCCATTAGAAATTTCAGGGAGTTGGAAAAAAATATGGTGCTGCTTCCCCATTTCCATTCTATTATGGGTAATGGATGAAACATCCCCTTAGATGTTTCTATCATCCTTAACATTCTGACATACCAAGCACCAAGATACAAACTCTACGATATCTATCTTCATTATATACCACCAAAAATATTCTATTAAATATTATTCATATTCATACTTCTTGGATGAATAATGAATGAATAGCTATGATCATCCTCTAATAACTCCTTTCCCATGTCTCGAATGGAAGGAACACTTACATGGTTCTTAAAGCATATCATCCACTATTGATCAAGGATAAAATAAATAATATTTCTATCGTTTTATTACTTATTTATATCATACTTTTTCTCTAATTAAATATTCACTTAGATAGATGGTTTAACATTCAATTGATAATGATAATATTTTTCCTAGTCCTTTTGGATTTCCATATCCATCTTTTGCAAATCCATATTTTTTATCCTCAAAAGTGAAATACTAGCATGATCCTTTCGAATCAAAGCATCGACCCCCATGTTTTCTCTCCCAAGGTGGTTATGTATTGATTTTTCATAATACATAATTAGCTATAATAATATAGTATGGCATGTGTTCCACTAAACATATTTAAATATATACATTAATACTTTATGGCTGGTATATATATAACACTTTTCTCTATAGAGATATTTCCTCTACATCGTTAATAGATGAAATACTGAATCTAAATCCAAATCATGAGTTGGGTAATATTTCCCATGAACCGTTAATTTTAGATATAAATAAGATATAACCATTCCATTTTTCATAATAAAACATCACAATCATTTTATATAAGCCTTATTATAGATTTCATTCCCTTTTCCACTACCGGGTAATGTATGTATAGGAGCACTTACTAACCTTCTCCTCAATTCCATGAAGGATTCCTCACAATCATTTATCTAGAATAAATTGGCTCCCTTCTGATCACCATGGCTATTGGATTAGATAGTTGTGGTAAATTCCCCACAACACATCAATAATATCAAGCTAATCCAAGAAAACATTAGATCTTAGTCACAATGGTTTTTCTGGGCCAATATTCCATAGCCTCCATATTTGATGGATATAGTAATATACCCTCTCATGAGATTAAATGACCATAAAATGAAACCTTTTACCACCCAAATTCACATGCAATAAATTTTTCCAAACATCTTATCCTTCATTAATGTCTTTAGTGAAACAATTTGTAGTATTCATGTTCTTCCATTCTCTTCAAGTAGATAATTATATAATCTATAATGACTAAAATAAACTGATATAGAAAATTTCAAAATAATATATTAATAAAATAAATGAATATAGATCGGGTATTAGTAATACATAAAGGTTTTACTATATATTATTAGTTTCCATACCATATAAATAATGGCGTATTTAGTATATTCTCATTATTAACCCTCAATTGATGATATTTGTGATGAATTTCAATCATGGAAAAGTATTGATCTCCACAAATATGATCAAACAGTTCATGATTATAGTGAAGAGGATACTAGTTCTTAATTTTTATGATTTTCAACTATTGATTATCAACATATATTCTCATTGATCCATCGTACAATTTCGAAAAAAATGAATAGTTCCACCCTAAAGTGACACACATGGCCAAATAAATCCCTCATCAATGTTTTTTTATTTTCTTCATTAATTCATATTACTAAATTGATACCATTATATAGGGAGGCTTTGAAATTGATTTTTTACTAGGAAAGGGATATATTGAGAATTAAACTAAATATTTTGGTGGAAGACTATGAAAATATTATTTAAATACATCAAAAAATTACTGAATTATAGACATATAATTTATTTCATGTCCCACCCATATCATTTGAGATAAATAAACTATTTTAATGGAAATTTAGACTCATAAAATTGATTTAATATCGATTAAATTTCTATACTTAACGTCACATAGTTGGATGATCAAATTATCAGTTTTAATATCAGAGAGAACTCCCCTTACTTAAAAATTTATTTGGTATTTAAGAATAGAAATATAATCCATGACTATGGTTATATCAAATTAAACATGGGGGTGGATGAAATGATTTGGGAGAATAAAATTACCTCCAATGTCAACTAGATAGGTTTCATAGACTTGAGATCTGAT
Source organism: Viscum album (assembly GCA_963277665.1). NCBI lineage: Eukaryota > Viridiplantae > Streptophyta > Magnoliopsida > Santalales > Viscaceae > Viscum > Viscum album. The sequence goes on from OY728157.1 coordinate 1,025,550,482, forward strand.
CATCGTACCAATAGAGGTATTTAATTCTAATTCAGTAACCAATAATTTGAGAAGAATCATGATAACTATATCAAATTATTTAGATATATAATATGGGTATATCTTGATAAACTTTGTAGTTCATCATTTTATGGTAAGTATTCCTTTCAATACTTCATTATCATACCCCTATTTAAGAATAGTTATGACACGATATTTTCCTTGTCCCTCAATTTAAAAGGTTTCAGAATTCAATTATCATCATTAAAACTCAGGTTTGTTCATATGAAATTATATTATCTATTCTACTAACACATGAAGCACCGATGTAGTCGGGGGGGGGGGTGCATTCTATGAATAATTCTTTCTATTCACACTATTATCTAACATATTCTCATCTCACCTGTAATAAATTTTCTTGATGAACTTATCATACAAACATAAAACATTTACTAGTCCCCCTAGGTTAATTAAATCCATTATTGATCCCACATATAGTGTATAATAGAAACATTATCTTCCTCCCTATATGGATTATATATTTTCAAATGAACTTTATATTCGTTGTTTTCGACAAATCATTGATACTTATATGTAAGTGAAACATCCATTCCTGCCATTATTTCAAATCGAAAAATATTTTCATAGTTACTAGAGTATCTTATGGATAGTTTCCTTCAACTCCATTGGGTTCTAGTGATTGACTAAAATCAAAAAACAATGAGTAATAAACAATAATCATAGTTGGAAAACTCATAATAATGGGAAATAACTTATATAATATCTAAATTATGCCAACATCATTAATCTATGACACATTAGGATTATAATAGGTTATTCATGGTCATTTTATATGTATATCCTTCTTGATGGTTCAAAGATATTTTTTTAATTTCAAAATTGTATCTCCTAAGAGTGTCAGACCATGGGTAGAACAAGGACCATTACCAGGGATCTATTCTCAATTAATTCTATCTCAATATATTGTTTTTGGGGTATTTCTACCTAGTAAAATATTTTCTGGGTCCACTTCCACATTTAGTATCCATACAGGGATTTATTTCTGGGAATCCACTATCTCTACCCTCATCCAAAATTCTAGTACATTTTTATATACTTTGACTCGTCCATAGACTTATCCCTAGACCAGTCCTTGGGGATATTAGTAAGGTTTTATAATCCTATTTTCAAAAGTATATATAAACAATTTCCCTTATTCAAAAAATCATGACCCAAGGTTCTCATACAAGGATATTGTATCATTTTCTAGTAATGTTAATTTTATTACAAAAACATAGAAATGATAACTACAATATTGTTTTTCTATAAGAATCATAGAAACACAAACACCAGTGAATATATGAGCTTCATCATATTCCACTATTTTCATAATAACTATAAAACTTATTATTCATATCATATATAATTCATGTATTTATAACCCAGGGAAAGGAAACATATGGAAGGGTGAGATCAGGTTCTTTATAAGGGTAATAATGAGATATAAATAACAATAACAAGAACATAAGTGTATGAGAACATTAGAGTAAAATTTAAATACCGTACCCTACAAATAATAAATCTTAATCATGAGTCGTAGAATAAATATTTGTAGTTTATAAGATATAATTCCTAAGATAATGATATAACTTGAGATATGATAACGTAAGACATGGAATTCCTGGAGTACACATAGGCATAGAAATCATTTACATATTAGTCAAGAATTACTACCAAGACTATCAAAGCGGATAATTTCCTTTATTAAACTAGGTTCACCCCCTTTCCACAACTATATTACATAACTAGGTTCACTTCCTCTTTAATACTTGTACAATAGAACTATGTTTACTCTCCATTCCATTCAAGTCTATTTCAAGTGATATAAATCTTTACCCAAATCCTTATAGATTGATATATATCACACCCATCACTTATGATATTGTACATAATTCTGCCAAAAGATCATATATATTTTGTATATCATAACCCATGAAATAAATTTGGTATCATAAAGATGTCCTCATATCAAAACCTATTGAAAAGATACATGTTTTATATTCATTTCATTAAAGAATAACCCTTGAAATGAAGCAGGTTTTCTTATGAGTTTTATCATGGTACAACCTATAGAATAGAAATAGGTTTCATAAAAATCATGAGACCAACACAAAATCCATTCAAAATATTAATATAAATGGTATTCTAAAATTTTATTCCTAGTATGTAATAGGGAAAACCAACAGATGTAAAAATATATATAAAATAATTTTGAAAGATCCTCTGAAAAATTTCATAAGGGAAATACGATCTCCACATAGAAAAACACTTTTTTGAACATATATCATTTATAAAACCTTTTAATTTTAAAATAAACTTGAAACATATAAAGGAAGATTCAAAATAGTGATTTATCTTGGGGAGGATAATTCCATCCATGTATTAAATGGTAAAATGATTATTTGTTTCGCATTTTAGTAAAAGTTAAACATTCATTGTTCTTAAAAACTACATGATGATTTATTTATTAAGAATTTTTAAAAAACTAAAAAATGGGTAAAATTTAATTTTAATAATCACTTGAAGATGGATAAATTTTTTTGGAAAAAATTATTTTGAAACATGGTTTTGAAGGAAAAATAATTTCTGACTAAGAAGATAAATAATATTAGATTATAAAAAAATTCTTAATTAACTTAAGTTTAAAAGAGTCTAGGAATGGTACAATTACATATAAAAATCATGAATATATATCTGACAATAAAATTAATGAAGTTCTTGGTAGAGGATTGATATGGTCTTATAGATGTAGACATAATCATAATTAACAACGATAAACGATGGTACTATGATTTAAAATATTTACTACTTTAGTAACATTAATTCATAATATAATTGAATGAATGAAATATAATGAAAAAAAATATTTCATAAAATTGAATATATTAATTTAATTAAATATAAATTTTATTTTATATATATCTTATAAAATTTTATTGGTGTAAAACATGACATGTGTCTTAAAGAAGGGAAATTGAGACAAAACTCCCCGTACCGATTTTGTTACACAGAGACTGTTACACCACAAAAGAGAGATCCTAAAATGGATGCATAAATACAAAATAATTTCCGTATCATAATAAAATATTATATCAATGGGAATTATATATTCCACATTGAACAAATGTGTAGTGAATATATCATATGTTTCCGAAAAGTACAATGTGACATGTAAATCCCTTACCATAAGAATTGATTTCATTCATACATGTTACAACCTCCTTTATAACAAATAAAATATTATTATAAATATATTAACTAATAATACTCATATATATCATATCATATATTATTTTTTATGTCCTTTTATTACATTTTTATTAAATAATCCATGTTAAAGATGCATTTCATGTAATAACCACTTCTTTCATAAATGTTTCTATTCATTCTTTGTTTGGTTCTATTACCATAATCATGATTTTTTCATCCCCATAATTATAAATGTGATATAAATATCCTCTATATTCATAATATATATTTATTTATAAAATCTATAAAATTTAGAAAAAGTGAGTGAAATACACTATCCCGGGATACGATATGTCATTCGTACGCATAAACAATGTTTCCATTTTATTGTCGCATTTAAAGAAATAAAATTTATGATATATTATAATCCCAAAAAAAATTATGTCATATATATCAGATATTTTTATTAAATCTCTCTTTATTACATTTAATTTAAGCATGAATTAATAATATCACTTCATAGGGAGATAGAATGTCGTGCACATGAACAATGTTATCATATTCCCAAAAATGGAATGTATGAATTTTTATGTTCTATAACAATTTTAAAGTAATGATAGAATCATAAAAATCATAAATAGAACATATAAAGAATATTTATATCATTATTACCAACCTTGATATGTGGTAATTTAAATAATGAATGACATCTATTTGCGAGGTGGTAGTCCCACGTATGCACAGACAATGATTATGTAACCCATTTCAATGAACTATGATTATTGTTCTCGTGACCTTGATATAAAAAAACTCCAAATATGGATGATATTAAGATTATTACATACCATTTTTTTAAATGAAATTAATGGGTTTTAGGAATAAAAATAAAAAAAACGTTTGTTGATGAACCTTACATATTCTTCAGATTTTTGGTTTGTACCAAAGGCGTTTTTGGTTAGATTTCATGTAAAATTAGTACCTCGATGATGAGGTTGGGAGTTTTTTGAGATATTTTTTCTACACATGGATGTGCTAAAGGGCTTTATTGGTGTGAAGAGAGGTCGAGAGGGTATGTCCTTTTATAAGGGGGGTGGGAAATATGTAAAATATTGAAAGCGATAATTCCACTGATTTTTTTTCAAATGGAAGAAGTGTAAAAATAGATAAAATTTAAAAATTATACATGATAAGGTCAAAATATGGTAATAAACTGGGGTTTGAAGATGTTTGGATTCATTTTCACACCTTATATTCTATTTTTAACTACTATGTAATCTTGGTTTTCTACTTTAATTATTGTAAATGATTTTTAATTGACATAACTAACTAATTTTTTCAAAGAATAAGTTTAAATTATTACACATAATAAATTATTAAGATTACATATATTAAATTAATTTTTCCAAATTAAAGTCACATAATTGGGAAAATATATGTTTTAATTAATCTCATTGGTGTGCCATGAATGACAATTTTAAAGAAAAAAAGATCACAAAATTACAAGGCATTATATCCAAATTCAATGTGACATTGGTTCAAATAAAATAAATTAGAATAATATATCTATAAATTAACTAATTTAATTTGAAACCAAATTAAAATATTATATATATATATATATATATAAATTAAATAAAAAATCATATTCTAATTAAAATTTAGTAATTTTCACTACTTATCCAAAAATGAAAATTTTCCTAAATATTATTCCTAATATAATTTTTAAATTTTTAATTTAAAACTTTATTTAATTTTATAATACAAAATTTCTAAATGTTTCAAAAAAAATTAACATTATTATTGTACAATAAAAGACATAAAATGCTATTTTTTGAGAAAATAGAATTTTAATAACATATAAATACTTTTTCAAAAATGTATATATTTTATTCTCATTTTTATTCCTTTATATAAAACTATTATAACTACTATTTAAAATTAGTTTTAACTATTCAGTTTCTATGTCTAACGAATATGTTATAATGGACGAGATTAAATAACTATTTTTATAATATATATTGGTTATATCAAAAAGTCACAGGTGTGTTTAACACAAGCTAATATAGTTTAGCATGTAGTGAATTATTAACATGGTGTTGTGTAAAATAAAATATTTACTTTTATCGTAATTTATGTATTTTGTTTTCCATGTCAATAAATTTCACTTTTTTATGACATGTTTTCTGATTTTTTTAAAAAAAATCAAGTCATAGACCGTGATTTTGTGCGGCATCAACAACACTAGAGAATAAAAACAACTTGATCCCACATATTTGGCTTTATAAGTGGAAAGTGCTAAAAATTGTTTTTTCTTACCCGACCAAGACACTAAATCTTATCATAATAAATTAAAAGTTATCAATGTATTTTTTCCATCCATTTTATATCCACTAAATTCATCCTCTAAAAAAATTTCATATAATTTTCTAAAGGTAAAATAAACATAAATCCATAGTTCCCCTAAGATAAAAAATTCATCATTTTATTTCTTTATTAGGGTATTATTTTGTATTATCTTAATACCATGCACACAAGAATATATAAATCATTAAATATTGGTGAATAACTATTATGTATATTAAACATTAAATCATTATTCTAAAGATAATTTGCTAAATTGTCTTCCTAGATTCATCGACTTATAAAGTATTTAAGGTCCCAATATAAGTACTTATACATTTAGTGTTGTCATATACAAATAACATTTGAAGATATTTTATGTATTAATATAGATATATAAAACTATCTTATGTTTTTTTTTAATTTAAAATCATATAAAATAATTCAGCTCTCCCATCATACTCATTTCAAACGCTAATTTCATATGCTATAAAATGAAATATATTAATTATTTTTGAGTTTATACAAATATAATGTCATCAACATAAATTTAAACAATGATATTTTTTATAAAAAAATTTATATTAAAAAGTCTTTGATCTATAGCTTTCTTAACAAAGATGTTTTTTAACAAAATAGTTAATTTATCATACCAGGATATAAGGTATTGTTTAATTACTATAAATTTCCATAATAAATTAAATAAACAATTGAGAAATATTTAAAAAAACAGGGGTTGTTCATAATAAAAATCCCCCCTTTCATATCCATTAAAAAATCAACACATCACATACATTCAAAATAATTTGGATTAAATTTTTTTTTCATATAATAGAATAATACTATTAACTTCATGTATTGATACATGAGTATATAGTTCTTCATAGTCTATGGATTATTGTTAATTATATCATTTAGAAACAATTTTGTCTTCATTTATAACAATTATTCCCTTTTCATCACACTTGATCTGAAAAAACAATTTTACACTAATTATAAAAATATATTTTGGTCATTCAACTAATTTCCAAACATAATTCTTCTAATATTCATTGAGTTTATCTTTAATATATTTTTTTCTATTATTTCTCACTAAAGGCATCAACATAAGTTTTAGGTTTTAATTGTGATAAATATTTAAAAAAATTAACTTCATTTCATAAATAACTTATATTTATTATAGGTTAATCAACACACCCAATGATGTTATCAGTATGTTTATTTCATGAAATAAATAACATCATGTGTTTATGAAACACTATTTTTCAACAAAAAGATGATATTTATCTTTAGGGATATCTTTAGAAACATATTTTTCATTTTTATCTCATGAAAGGTACTTTCCAACATAGGCTGAAAATCAGTTTTTGAAAAAACAGCTTAAAATGTGGATTGACATCGTTTGAAATAAAAGAATATTATTCAAAAAAATAACATGTACTGTATCCTCAATATTAGGTGTGTTTTTATTAAAAACTATATATTTCTTACTAGTAATACAATAACAAGAAAATATTTGTGCATCAGATTTTGGAGAAAATTTATGTAAATTATCTTCAGAATTCAAAATTTATATATTTCATCCAAAAACATTGAAGTAAGAATGTTTTGGTTCCCATAAAGTTCATAATTCATAGAATTTTCTATTTATAAAAGGAATTGTAAATACTAAATTTATATCATATTAGGTTTTACTAACTACATCAGCCCAAAAATGATTAGGAACTAAGTATTCCCTTAGCAAGGTAGTTGTAATCACTTGAAAAAATAAATTTGTTCACTCAACCACACCATTTTGATGATGAGTTCTTGGTTACAAAGAGTTATCTATTATACCCTTTTTACTAAAAAAGTTTCAAATTTAGAATTTAAAAATTCTCCACTATTATCACTTTGAATAGTTTTTCAATGAATATTTTTTCTCATTTATAACTTATACACCAAATGTTTTGAAGAAAAAAGTTTTCATACTTATGTTTTATAACATATACCCATGTGTATCGAGTGTAATGACAAAATATATCACATACATAGTATTTTCAATAGAAACTTATTGTTCGTGTAGGGCTGAATAAGTCCATGTGAACTAACTGTAAATCATTATAAGTTTAAACTTCACTAATATATTTAAAACCTTTCTTATGCTGATTTTTTATTTGAAAGGATTGAGGATTTTTAATGTATTAAATGTTCATCTTGATAGATCATTAACTAGAAATTAGATAGATTGTTTTTAATAGCTCTATGATTATAGATTCCAAATATTCTATACCCTAACCATGAATTTTCTTCCATTTCACTATGGAAATGTAGATATTTGTTCCCAAGGTCATATAAGATTAGTGTACAAACCTTAACATTTTGATTGGCAGAATGAATTAATTTATATTTGGACTAAAAATGGAATTTTTATCATTCTTAAAGCTCAAAAGATATCCATAGTCACATAATTGAATTATTCTAATATTGTTGTCATTTTTCCGTAAAATAATTAAAAATTCAAAAATAATGCTTTTTAAAGAAGAATAGTATTATATATTCTGATTTCTCCTCCTTGGGAATTATCACCAAAAGTACCTTTTCCACCTTTCATTTTTATTATTTTCTTGAATAAATCATTTTTTATGGTCACATTTAGGGAAAAAAACTTTATATATAAGATATTTATTGTTTTTACATTCCTCATTGTCCTGAAAATTGAAATATTAGTTTTTCAAGAAGCCACATCAACTTGTTTCTAGTATTATAAAAAAAGTAAGATTATCTGAATACACCATTGTCATACACTTTTATGTTTAGGAAATGATAATTTAAAAAAAACCCATGAGGCTAAACTCCATGTAATAATTATTTATCATTCCAGTGACCACAACTTCAACATTTCATGCAAAATAGATCAATGTTGGGTAAAAAATTGTAATTTTGAAAAATAGGTTTCTTATTTGTAAAACCAATTCAGGTTAAGTCTCTATAAGTACATATTTATTTATGTATATTTTCATAGATAAAAATAATATTAGTAAACATTGATAAAATATTTTTCAAACTAGATGTGTTATAATTTAAATTTAAATCCAAACTGCTGCCCTTAATATAATTACTATTTGAACTTGGTTTTTCAAAATCTATTAAAAAAATATTTTTTTAAATTACATTTTTTTAATTATTTTGGAAGATAATTTATCTCAATTTTTGTTTTATCTATGTTTTTGAAATGACATAATATTTCATTATTGCAAATACAAATATTGGAGTTTTTTCAAGAAATTTATTCATTAAAAATATAATGTTAAATAGTTATTTTTCAAATATGATTTTATTTTAGTTTTGAATATATATATTCATCTTCATTACTAGGATGATTATTATAACCTTTTACTGAATATTATAATTTATTAGATGATATATAATTTTTATTATCACCAATATTATGGTAGTTTTAATTTAAATAAGGATTTTTTAGAGCTTTAAAATTCACCTATGCTAGGAAGTAATTGCAGATCTTCAGAATATCTACATAGAATCTGATAATATTATTATATTCACTCCCAATATCTTAATAACTTTATAAAGAACTATATCCACTACTTTTTGTCAACATTTATGAATATTTTTAATACATTTTATTATTTTACATATATTAAATCTTATAGTTCTGTTTCAAATTTATGCCATTTTTATATTCTTTTCAAACTCAGTACATTTGATCATATATGTACAAATTTAATGCATTCATAAATAAGGACTTCTAAGGAATTCTCCTTCTCAATCCAATCACCATGATTCATTATATACTTTTTTTATAAATCCATATTTTTAACTATATTATTTATCCTCATTGAAATATTATCAAATTATTTTTTAGATTATACTGTAAAATTGATGTTTGATTCAAAAATAAAATTATTTTTTTGAAATACTTTGATACTTTCTCAGATGAATGAAATTTACAAGATAAATTAAGAGTTTTAGGGAAACTAAATTCTCCGTTATTTGAATTCATCTTTTTTGCTTCTATTTTTATTCTTCCCTCATAATATAAATGGGTAACAAATAATCCATCCAATTTAGGATGTGTAATTCTACACGTATCATCTAATGAATTTTTCTTAGACTCCCATTATTTATTCATGATATCTATAATAGTTTCAATAAAGATATCATATCTAACATATTTCACTTCAAGGTATTCTAAAATATTTAAAATTTCCATTAATGTTTGATTCATATTAAAAAAGATCCTCTAGTTAGAAAATGTGGTGATTTATTGTCTGCATGAAGAATTTATCTTTGAGTCTAAACAAAAATTAGATTTCAAAAATGTGTGATGTCTAATTTGTTCAAAATACTGTTATCAGCATTAGAAGAAAAAATATGATTATATATGTTACTTTTCATATGATATAAAAATATAATTCTCAGATAGTAATTTTAATGGTATTCAGGCTTCTCTTGATTTGTGAAAACCAAAATATATTTCCCATGAACCATATAGATAACAGTCAATGTAAAAAATTAACAACACTGATATTTATACCAACATTTTTCAAATTTTTTCTCTAATATAAAAAATATTTACTATTAGATATCAGTGGTCTTATTTTTTTATATTCTCAAGAATACCAAAATTTTATCCATCTTACTTTCAAAAATAGAAAAATATTTTTACAATTTACATGTTGGTGTAATAATTTTTTAAAAAAATTGTTTATAAAAACATAAAATTATTTTCATAGAGAATAAAATGTAAAAAATCGCATTTCATGCAATAGAACCCCATATGATATAAATTTTATAATTGTAAGAGTTTATAATGTATACAAGATAGGTGATGAATTATAGTTTATAATATTTAAACTAATTGAAACAAAAAAAATTATTATGTTTATCAGATTGAGTGTGCTTCTGCACAAGAGCCTCAACCGGGTTGTTGAGGACTCAAAAAGTGAATCCAAGAGACCAGAGATAAAATCCAAATGGATACATATTTTTTGAGTTATTTTAGAATTACAATACCGAAAATATAGGTGGTACTCTGTTGGTATTGTTCGGTACTACATTAGTAGGTACTATTCATCCATTTGGGCTTTCAGAAAACTAGTTTTTCCTCGGGTCCTTCATGGCCTTCATGTTACCCAAGGCCTTTGGGTCAGTAAGGATTTCAGGCCCCATCAAGGGATTTAGGATACGTGAATTTGTTCTTAATAGGCCATGGAGGCCCTATAAGGATATGGTTTCTGATAAGGATACATAGATGGTGCATTCACCAGAGTAGAAGATACCAGATTTGGAAGGAGAGGGTTTGACAGTTTCCATTGGGACCAACATGTGATTGCAAGGGAATGCACGATGAACATCCCTGAGAAGGTTGAGATCTGACATCATGATGAAGACTCTGAATAGGGGAAGTTTCATGTTTTTATAGTCTAGATGAATTCTTCTATGTTCTTCTGGTCATGTAATGTCACGAAGACTATGGGCCATGTAAGGGTTCCCCATAAATGCTTTAAATGGGGATTATCAAAAAAATTATAGAAAGATGGCCTTCATTCCATTTGGGTAGATAGAGTGTGCTTTTAAAGTTCATAGTATCTTATATCAAACTCAATATTTATCCAATTAAAACATATTATAGACATGTTTTATTAAAAAACTACTCTTAAAACTTCCATAGTAGAATTTTAACAACGTGTAAAAATAATGAATTTAACAATTAAAAATTATTTATTAAAATAATTAAAACATTATAAAATAGTAGAATATACTTTAACCAGAGTTTAAAGGAAATACGAAAACATAACTAAAGGTATCCAAATTTTAAACCAAATATCAAGGTCTATCTTTCTTCAGCAAAATTCCCTTGATCACTATTTTCAAAATCATCTCTATCTTCCTATCCATATAATCCCTCAATAAATACAATCAAATCCATAAATCATTCCATCCCATGAATCCCTAAATCTTTATATTGTTAAAATATTGAATACAATTTCAAAATATGTCTGAATGATTTTTCATTCTTCACTCAAAATCTTTATAATAGAAAACTATATAAAATACTACAAAAAATTCACAAAAAATACTTGTAGAAGATTAATCATAAGATCAATTGAGTTTTCAAATACATCATATACATGCCCTTTGAGTTCACACCAATTTATATGTACAACTCCAATTTTTATATTTTGAAGATTATTTGATTTTGTTGCAATGAACTGAAATGATATTCACTTGACAGCTCAATAAGTACATCTTAAACCTATGTTTTTTCATTAGAACCATTATAATGATGTTAAAATAATCCATCAGATACAAATGATTCTTAATATTATATTATAAACATATTTATTCTTATGGAATAAATTATTTGTCCAATTGATGAAAATATGTCACTTTGATTGACTATATATCATCACACATATAGATTAGATATTTTTACACTGATAAATTAAATATCCTCACATCTATAGGCTGGATATAGTCCCACTGATAGACTAAATATTATCACACCTATGGGATAAATATCATCACATTGACACAATAGATATCATTACATTGAGAGAACAGATTCATTTAGATAGAAGGATTTGTATTTAGTCTATCTGATAGACTAGACTATAGTCAGTTTCATAGACTAGTCAGTAGTTATTTTGATAGACCAGACATGTGAGGGATGTTTATATTTATTTATATGTTTTTATATGTTTTATATAATATGTTTTTACTAAAAAAACATGGAAAATATAATGTTAGTAACTAATATTTTTAAGAGTTTCTTGTGATATTAATAAAGAAGGATATAAATCCTAGAATATAAAATTTGGACTTAACGTTGTCCACCATACATTCTCCAAACAACAAAAAAACTAAAGTAATGTTATTATCATTCGGAGATCTTTTTCAATTATTATATAGGTTCTATGAATACCACTTCACTCTTATGTCCTTTATCACAAGACCAATCATAACTGAATATTTTTAGAATCCTCAAAATTCCCATGTCCCATAGTGATAATATAAATGAGTAATGATCTATCTTATTATAAGGAGTATATCCTTCTTAATGTTCTCATTGGATATGGAAACATGGAAGAAATATTTATGGAAGACCCATTGAAATATATTCAATATATGATACTATCACCAGTAGATCTTCCATCTTGCATATGTTACTCTAATTATCAACTCTTCACCATGCATCATTTGGTTTATCCATTGTTGAACCAGAAGGCTAGGAATAGACCTATTAGATGAACATAACGCAAACCTTGATACTCATAAGGCATCCTTTTTTAACTAACTCATATAAAAGGGTTTTTGATACTCATAAGGCAGCCTTTCTTCCCAAACTCATATATATGGATTCTCAAAATATCACAAACAATTCAGAATATCATGTTTCCTTCACTATGAGTTTTCTTTCACTTACTCTTTGTGGAGAATTTATCAAAAAGACAACCAGGATCTCCATGTGATAATATATTAATTCTACATGGATCACCACTTAATCAGAACTCAAGAAACACATATTGAAATAATATTTACAACAAATGAAATAATTATTTTCCATAATTTCCCCTTTTTATTTTGTAATCAACATCCATTCACATCAAACTCAATATGTGTTACTAGAATTTTCCTTCTTATGGAAAATTTAATGAAAATTGTAATTTAGTTCACTCTCATATGATATGTTTTCTGAAAACCTATTCTTCTATATGAAATGATTGTATATATAATACTTCCGAGAGTATGATGATATCACATGGTTATCATTGCAAATATCCTTTACTTATTCTACTCAAATTCGACATATGCTAACCCGGTGTATAGAAAAAGATATATATAACCAAGAATGTATACCCAGTTAATAAAAATAAAATCCTTGGGAAATAATCATTATTAATTAGAATTTTTTTCATTAGGGGTTGGAAAAAAATTATATTTATCAATGAAATTCCATATCCTAGACACACTCCAGAAAACACATCAAAACTTTCAAGTGGAAATTCTATAGCTCCTCCTTTATCTCATCTTATCATCCACAAATCACCCCCCTTAATTTATATAATTTTTATAATAAAGGATGAAGGAATAATATTTTTATTAGCATTCCATAAACTAAAATTTAAATATGTTATCCATAAAATTAAGTATTTATATGAAAAATTATTTATCATTTTTTTAGCTTTGACCCCCACAAGGGAGACAGTCATCAATAATTTCACTATGATTAATCTAATAAATAATTTATTTTATGTTTTTAAACTATGATAACACAAAAAAAAATTTAATTCTTTATGAAGATGTCTAGTTTGGAAAAAATCTATAACTACCCCAATGTTTTTTTCCTTAATTCTAATACATCAGTGTTTTAAATGTATGACTGAAATTAGATGATATCTTTTATATACATGATTATCAGGATATGATTGCACACTCTAATTCATAGATTATTCACCTAATAACTTACCACTTCTTTATTGGTCCTAAATGTGAATTAAATGTTTGAGGTGATTTTCTCATCCATGTTTCTCTTCATTATACTATATTAATTATTTTATCATGGTTTTAAAATTATTTTTAGGATTTGGTATAATGGATCTTATCACACCAAACATTTCATTTTTTTGAGGTGGTCCATCTCTCTTTATCCATAAAATCATTAGTATTTCTAGATGCACATTTTATTTTATTAAACGATTCTTCTTATGATGTCAATGTGGTTAAACATCCTCTTTCATTATGGATATAATAGTTCCATTTCTCATAGAAAAAATCATTTAAGAAGGATTTTTCATTTTATGGAAAAATTTCATGATATTCATATTCTTCAGGTTGAATTATTAGGTTTTCCTTAAGTAGTACATTTTTTTTCTTTTCTAAATATATTTATTTCATATAATTAATTAGAAAAATAAAAATAATATATTTTGGAATACTAACAGCTTGTTTGGACATTCCACATGACTTCACATAACTGTTTTTATTCATACCTTCTTCCAAAATGTAGCAGTAAGGTTAATTTTCTTGGACCTAATTTGATTTTCATCATTCTTATTTGTGGTAAAAAAGTATAACTTCTCTAGAAACTATTTGGGAGTTATTTTATTTTTTATGTCCTTCATGTTTTTAAATGATGGTTGTATATTATTTCCTCATTGGTCTATTTTCCAATTATTTCATGATTCATGTTGAGATATATATCTATAAACATTATAACAACTTTTATTACGAACATAAAAAACATAATCATGATCTTCACACATGTTTCAACTTGTATTTTTTTCTATATATTTAATTTTTCATTTTCCTTTCTCCTAACTGACACATTCTTACGTTTTGTATATATAATTCAATGAATTGTACCAAAAATATAGTAGACAGTTTTGGAATTTTTTTTATCACCAAAAATGATCCAAAATTATTGATCTTTAATTTTGTGCATGTAGTACAAAATTTCCAACCAGAAGTTTTTGGTTCTTTTTACCATGTGTTGATCTACTTCTAAAGATCCTCCACTTATAAACTTTCTAGTATACATCATATATATTGATTTTGGAACTTCTCCATTTCTTATTATTCATATTGTTATATAATTTTTATTCAATCCTACAATTTGTTAAAAAATAGATTTAGTAAAATTATTAATTTTAGATATGGATGGTACCATATTATTTAAAAAAATGAGGAAAAACTATGATATGTTGTAATTTTCTTATTTACAAGAGATTAAGGTTATCATACAATAGAATATTTCAATGATTATTGTGTAGTAACATAAACACACATCTTTAATTGTGGTGTTTGAACAATATTTTTTTCAATATTGGACAATTTAATTTCCTATTCAATACATCTCATGAAGAGTGAATTCTTTTGATCACTAGGAAATTCAAATTTATCATAACATTACTTCCTAAACTTCTCAATAATCCATTCATGAAATGAATTATTCTATTTCAACAATGATTCATGATACATTATTCTTTTGGATATAAGATCTAGTTGATAAATCTTGATACCCATTGAAACATTGTACAATTTTCCAAATTCATGAAAAGCTTCCACAAACACATCCTGAAGGAAAACATTCTAAAACAATTATTTAAATTCTTGGAAAATTTATAAATATATTTCATTCTAAGTGGAAATTGTTTTATCTATTCCCATAATATTTTTTTTGAGGGTTTGGATATGCCTGCCCATTTTTAAATATGTATCCCATAATATCATCATTATTTTCAAGATACATTTTCTCATCATGAATCTTCTTAAAATTTTCCAAAATAAACATTTAAACTTCATTAATAAATTTTATTATATGATATTTGAATTCAAAAAGAATATACCAAAGTGAGTCTTTAACTTCAATGCCTATGTATGATTCATTAAAAGAATCATATTAAATGTAATTTCTGTAACATATTCTAATTTGATTCAAACAAGTTAGAAGTGTCTCTATTTTAATGGTAATATTATTCTTTATCATCCTTTATGTTGTTCATAGTCTTGTTAGAAATCATAAAAATATTGTCCCTAAGGAAAAAATACACATTTTCAATATGAGGTATCATACTCACTACATACAAAATCTCATTGATATTTTTAGTTAACTTATTCCTCTAATACAACAATAAGTTCCCTATAATGGATTTTTTACAGAGTGGGGGGTGAATCATTTTTACACTTTTTACAAAGTAATTATTTTGAATTTAAACACTTGAATTTTTTATGTTTCTTGGTCTACATAGTGATATCTCATAGTCTCACTTAATCACTTGAAATAGTGTAAGAGAAAAACAAATATTGACAAGGATTCGTAAAAATACATACTCCATGTTACGATGTTTATTTCGCCATCATGGATTCTGTATTATAAAATAAGATAATTTCAAATGATAAAGTAGCAACTAGTTACATAACCAGTAGTAAATCCCTAATTTTATTTTCGTTATACACCACCGAAAATCTAAATCTTATGTATTGGTTGGTTATACACAAATATATCCCATGTTTTTTTCTTCATCTTCACATTCCCCTTGGTTAGTTATACAACATAGTCTCAGTCCCATTTACTAACTGGTTGCACATCCCAATTACAAGATGTGTCTCTTCTCAATGTAGTTGATCCAAAAATAGAAATATCACTTTATTCTGCTTGTTTATACTAAAACACTTTAAATATAACTATTTACAAATGTGTATTGGATCCCTTCCACTTGGGTACAAAATAAATAACCTGAAATACTTCTTGAAATTTTTTTTGTCTTAAAACTCAAATATATATGATCAAGAATGATTTGATTCTACTCAGTTCATTGAAAACTCAACGTCATAAATTCTCCCTCTTGTAATATTTCTCTATTTTTATAATATCTCACACCGATACTAAAAAATATCATAGTTATCAGAAAATATTCCATTAATGATGAATGATCTAACTATATTATTTAGAATCCCCTCACACATTTGATACAAGTGTTTATTTTCTGAATATTCTATATCAAAACAATAGAACACACTCTATCTATTTTTTATCTTCTTTTATATATCAATTAATTAATGTAGAGTATGTTTCTATAAGTACATTTAACTTATGAATATCAGAAGAATTTTGAAATCCCAGGATCTAAATAAGTGTATCATAGAATTGATATTTTAACAACCCTTTTATCATTCCTTTATATATCAATTCATGTCAAAGATCATCATTATATTCAATAACTCCCACATTCTTTGTTATAGCCATCAAAGACCATATTCAG
Organism: Viscum album; assembly: GCA_963277665.1. Lineage (NCBI taxonomy): Eukaryota > Viridiplantae > Streptophyta > Magnoliopsida > Santalales > Viscaceae > Viscum > Viscum album. The sequence continues at coordinate 1,025,567,818 of OY728157.1, forward strand.
CACTGTGGATGGATAATGAAGTATTCAAAAGATTGCAACAATAGTAAATCCAAATTTCCCATAGTGTGAACAATGTTGTAGAAAATAGAAACATTATTTGAAATAGATTCATGGATTGACTTGAAAAATGCTTATGTACTGATTAGCAATGTGAATGTGAATTCATTTATTGTAGAAATCTTCTATGTCCTCTTTAGAAATCAGTTATGTAGATAAAATGACAACATGGTTTCTAAATTTTTTTATATTGATCATTTGACTATGTATATCCCAAATCAGAAACATGATTTTACAACATATAAATAATTATTTTGAACATCCTTTCATCAAATTAGCTACATTGAATATGTGGTTATATTATTCATTCCTTAATGAAATTTACTATGTTGATCATGAAACCAATAAAACAGAAAATAATACCACATTAGCCAACATACATTCCTAAAAAAACATAACTAAAACCCAATGTAGTAATATGGTAGATGGAAGCTCTATTTGATATATTACACAAGGACAATTAAAAAAACTTCTCTTCTAGGACGTTCATCAAGATCACTTGTCATGACTGGATATCTTTGGCGTCATCTGAATAGATGCAACCCACAAAAACAGTATAATTAAGTATCCTTCTTTCATACTATGGGGTTGAGATCCTTATTCATGATATCATTAAATGTATAAGCCTTCATTTAATATTGTAGGACGATCTATTTACATCTCCACCATATCCCTGACTCTCACAAATAGTTCTTACATCATGCGTAAGTTACTCTTACTATTAACAATCATTTATAGGTCAATTGATTTTTAAATTTTTGTTATCATAAATCAAATAACAACACCTTTAAATGAACTCAATACAGCCCATGATTCCCCTACGGACTCTTGTTTTATCTATATCACATACAAAACTTCTCATAATATTATATTATGTTGACTCTATTGGTTTTCCTATATAAATTATTTTCCTTTACTATATCTTAAAAGAGGGCCTATCAAGCAGGATAGATAGTGTCATTAATTATATCCATAAAAATTGTCCATGAATCACCACTTCATAAAAACTCACTAAACGTTTATTGAATCATCATTGAAAAATATTTGAAAATTTGGTTCAGAATCATGCTTCGGAGGATTAGAGGAATAATCTTGAGGTTCTCATTTTTGATATTGAATTAATGGGATGGATATAGATATAGAGATAAATATGATGTTTTGTTCCATAATCAATGAAAATATGGTATTTCCAGCACTATGAGATGTTTGGAAAGGTAGGGCTGCAGTCCAACCCACATCTGTTGTAACTTAATATCTATTATGTGTTTGTGGTTTTGATGGTATCTAAGGGTTGGATATGAAAGATGTTTGGCATTGGATTGTTTGAGTGACAAACAATCTGGGATGTGGTGGAATGGGAAATTAATGATTTTAATCTAGTATTATTCTATCACATTGGATTAGTGATTCGTTGAGAGTGCCTTGGTGATGTCGAATGGTAGATGACCTAGTTGGTAGTCATTGTTTCTTCTATCTATTCGCAAAATAATTTGTTCCATTCTTCCAAATTTTCACGAGAGTTTGTGTGTATGCTCCAATATACTATACATGTTATTCAAAATCACACACACACATTCACAATATAAATATATATTATTTTTTCAGGTTTTAGATCATGTTCATATTTTGAGTTAGAAAATTCTAGTTTGGAGATCATACATGCTAATGGAGTTGTTTCCTATTGATTTAAATTGGAATATCATTTAGGGATTATATATATAGGAAATTTATTTTTTTCTTATTAATATAGAATTTAATTATAATTTATATCATATCATAGAACTTATGTGTGATTGTTTTATATATTCATGTTTTTTTAGTGCAATACCTCTCATTTCTGTGATTTATACCATTAGTTGTAGTCACCACCTTGTGGTCTAATGAAGGAAATACATAGAGTTATTTGTCATCATCGCATCAATTATAGGAGGGGTATTAGTTGGAGATGATCATACAAAAATTGGTATAAAAATATTTGATGACAATTAGGATGGATATTTGGGATACACACAACTAATAAATCAATGGGTTAATAGGGAAACAATATTAGTTGAATGTAGTCCAAGATGTAAGAAATGAGGTCCAACTCTGTTATAGAATTTTAGAACCACCATGATCTTATGTAAGGAACTTCTTATTATGGATTTCATGATTCGAGATGTGTGTTAAGTAACTTATAAAGGAACATGAAACACACTTTTCTATGATTATGAATAAATCCGAGATATTTTTTAAAATAAAAAATAATCCAATGAAATGAACATGAATCAATTACATAGTGTTAATATTTAGAGTTGTGATTGACTAAAAATATTAAAGTTCTTCATCTCCCACATGTGTTTTAGTTTTTAAAATTATAGATGAAAAATCTGTTTGATATCAAAACTACATATCCATCTGAGGAGACCAAGGCTTGGAGGAAGACAATATGTGAGTTCACGTGTTAAGGATTATATAAGTATAATCGGGGTGTCTCTATTTTGACACTAAGTGTTTGTTAGGGGAGATCTAAATTAACATATGATAATCTATGTCGGGGTACATTATTGGGTTCTATTGCTAGTTATTCATATTTTAAGATACATGTAATGATTATAGATTTAGTTTCATTGGGAGTAGAATTTGGTAGATGTTTCACCGGATGATTTTCAACAGTAGCTGTGTTTATATATATATCCTCAATGATGAAGTTATTGAATAAAAATTAGTTGACCTCCCATCTCAAAGGGAGACTAAGTGTATGAGATATTGAGATCATATTTAATGAACACATTTTCATTATCTGATATTTTCCTTAATGAGGTGTCTAGAGTGTAGTGTTTACAAAATATTTTTTCGGGGTTATTTGATATGTGGTCACTAAATTTTGGTTACCAATTTATTTAGTGGTGATGAATAGGGACCATGATACTGTGGAGATTCATATATATCTAGGATGATCTCATGATGGACATCATCAGATATCCATGAGGATAAAGTTTATTGGAGGAGGATTATTGACGTTAGGATAGTTATGGCTCTAGCCAATTAGGAATTTACTTTAGGAGTTTAATTCTTCACATTTTTCAATGTATTAGAGTTTACATGAATGCACTAGGATATCAATTCTGATATGATTTGGTTTTGGGGATTATGTCCATTAGTAATATTAGTTCACAAACAGTCTAGGGCTTAATATATTATGAGACGTAAAATTCTATATCATCCCCAATAGTAGTAAGGGAGTCATTTTCCTTATCAATATAAGGGAATACATTAATTTTTCTCTCATTTTAATGAAACAATAGTGGTGGTACACCATATTATTATACCAATACGAAAGGACATTACCCTATGAAGTGATATAGAGGTGGTCATCAGTAGTGGGAAATAGAAGTTATGAATTTTTAGTTTCATTCAATAGAGATTTTAGTCCTACCGGGAAAATATATTGTTTGAGGTTCCATATATTTAAATCCTACATTAGGTTATGAATTATTTTATTATATATATTAATACTTCTTTTTTTACCCACCATGGATTGTTCCTCTTGAATTGAGGTGGATATTATTTCATTTCCCATGGTAATGACTATTCTAATTAAAGGTAAGATGCACCTCATAGTATTTTAATGACTGTTTGAGCTGATGATATGAAACAATTAGTTATATAATGATTTTTTATTTCCATGGATAAAACTATTTGATGTCATCCTTTATATCAAATGGTTAATTGTTTGTATTATTTTATTGACTACATATATTGGATTTATGGGGGTGACCAATGTGTGCTTTTAATTGGTGAAAAGAATATAAAATATTTTTTAGGTCTTTAGTTCATAAATTTTATTAGATAGACTAAATGTGATATGATTTAGTTGATTCATATATTTAGGCGTTTCCATGTGTTATCAAGGAATTTATAAATTTCACAATTTTGAATTTTTTTACCCTATTCCTTCAACATTGTATTGTGTTTTTGATATAATTATAACCTTGTGTCAATCTAATTACCATGGACCCCTATTGGATAATATGTTATGAGCTGTGGGAGTTGGGATCCAAATGAGAAATCTAACCTAGGAAGGATTTATCTAACCTAGTTTATCATATTGGGGAACTCTAATGTCATTCTCTAGATATGTGAATTAAGTTTTATGTTTATTTATAGACTAATACAAGTTGAAGAAAATGATTATTAAAAAATTTTACCATCCCCATGGATATATTATTTTTTAGAAGAGTTTATTCATTAAGATAGATTAGAAGGATTTATTTATGGTTTCGATATAATAAGTGGTGTAGGAATGTGGATCAAATCAGGAAGATCATTTTTAGATATTGATATGGAAACATTGATTATGCTTTTATGTCATCTTTTATGATTTAATCCTTTAAGTTTTCAAGTGTCATAAGAACACTATTTTTATTCAATTCATGAATGTGTTTATTTTTTTATTAATTTTATATTCATATACTTGATGTTGGAACAGTACACTATATAGAATAATGAGGATATTTTTTAGGTATATAATCACAAAAATATTTATTGGAAATTTTCCATGTGAATGTTTTGGATGTGTGAGGTATATTCCATTAGGCATATATTGGCTTAGTAGGGAGTGGTTGTCCATCCTTAAATGATATAGGAATTTATTTACAAGAAATCACTAATGAATATTGTAGTGGTATCCCAATTCCTCTGTATCATGGGATATTATCTATGGTTTGTGTATGACATCTCACATATTGTGCTCCCATTTACATTCATAACCTAGAATTAGAAGACCCACATTTTAATTGATCAGTATTAATCATATTTATACTATCTCAATTAGAATGTAGATTTGTACTCATGTATATTTATTTACAATAGAGGTTTTGATGATTTAGGTTTTATGAACACATCCCCCATCAATTTAGGATGTATTTTGATGCAATAAATAGTAGTGATATAGTTTGGGCCTAGGTAGTTACATCCCCATGACTGTGACAATTCCACGCATGATTATGGGTTGGTATTTGAGGTATTTTCTTCCATGGTATAGAAATTTTACCTCAATTTTTAGTTCTTAATGGTACTAAAAGATCAAAATATCATGGGGAATATTTTTTATTAACTTGAAATAAATATACTAAAGTAGTGTTATATTATGGTTGTAAAGGAACATTGCATTGATATCTTCTACACATCCAGAACACAGAATATTTTTTTTATTTAGTAGGTTAAAATTCATAGGGTGTTGTTTCTTATGAGTTGGTGGATACAAGACTAGAAATTTGGGATATTTTTCTAATGAATCATGATATAGGGGTGTCTCATAATAGAGGTTTCAAGTTTTAAGATATTGATCAATCCTGCATGATGCACTAGTTTGAGGACTCACAATGAGGAGACTTGGATATAGAAGTTATGAGGGACCATGTCTTCCATAGTGATTCTCCAGATGGATGGTTGGAGGATGTTAGTTATCAGGTGTTGTTTTTTTGTAGATGTTGTTTATTTAATCAGTGAATAATGAAGAGGTTCTCTATTAATTTCATAGAATACCTATAACACATATAGTTTTATGAATTTTTTTATTCTAATAAACTGAAATTCTTTTATTTATTTCATTTCATGCTATACCAAGTCACGATTACTTTGTATACAACAACAATACAAGATTTCACATAGTGAAACACATAGAATTGTGTGTAGTACACACAGTAATAATTTTTCTTTTGTTACTCACAATACCAAGTTCCTTCAATTGTTTGTTTTACATGAAAGATTGAGTTTTACCAAACCACAATATAAAATTTATTTTTTTATTTAATATAATCATTATCAAAAAAGAGTTTTAATAGAATGTATGAAAAGGATTAACTAAATTATGAAAATAACTGTTATTAATGTTTTTAAAATGAATTATTTGTTATCTAATTAATTTTATCTAAAGGTAATAACTATTTTAAAATAAAGAAATTTCTTTTCCAAAAACATTTTTTTAATGAAAAACACATTTTATACCAATAAAATAAATAAACCACTTTTGATAAATGATTTTAAGGAAACCCACACAGATATATATATATATGTATATATTTTAAAAAAACTATCCAATATTCATCTTATTTGTTTTCTTGGAAATAGGTTGGAATAAATCAAATTTTATCTATAAAAATATTAATTTTTTATAAAATGTAGTTTTTTTAATATTAATGGCACACGTATTTTAAATTTTTTTTCCACTTTTATAAATTAAATTTTATTTATAATTAAATTTTTAATGAGTAATGTCAAAATTGTCTTCAGTTGGTTTTATGGTATTTTTCTTATAAGTTTCATTTTCTATGAATAGTGATTAATATTGATCTTTAATTATAAATTAAAATTTAATATAAATAATTTATAACACTAAATTTTATTTTTAATTAGTATTAATATTAATATATAACAATTAAAAATATATTTATCTTATTTATTTCATTGGAATAATTTTTATATCAAATTTAGATATAAAAACATAGTTCACTCTTAAACTTTTTCACTTAAAAACATGATTTCTTGTCCCTTTTGTGGGAGTAATTAAAAATTAACTTTATCTATTTGGGGGATTAAATTTTTAAGAATGGTTTCAATATTTGAAACCTCATAATTTATTTTTTCTAATATGGTCGACTTAAATTTTTATAATATTGATTAGTGAAAGAAATTAAAATTAATTTTTTTATTAAGTTATAAAAAAGATTACTTAGTAGTAAAACATAAAATATTAAGCGTAACATTAACACAAAACAATAAAAAACCTATTGAATCTCCATTGTTTTACCATTATAACATAAGGGGTTTAAATTTGTGCCATTTTTTCACTTTTTTCAATTGTACATCTTGGGTGGAATTCTATCTATAAATCATTTACGAGTTTTCCACTCACCTCATTTATAAAACGACTCTACTCTCCCCCTCTCTTAAAAAATTTCAATCACATTGGATCAAACATGACCAGTCCAAATATCTTCCCAATTTCCATCCATAATCATAAAATCCCTAATTTGGTACGAAATCCATCCATGTAATTATTTTGTTTCAAACTTAAAATGTGATACCAGATGAAGAGGTATCATTCATCAATAAATGTTTATTTATTTCTTCATTAAACAACATCAATTGTTTTTATTTCATGACAAAATAATAACCTCAGTGTCTTAAATATGCTAATATTTTGTTATTTTATATATATAGCCTAAAAATACATACAATTATATCATATGGGTCACACAATCATTATTCATGTGTAGAGAAGACTACTACAACAAGAACTGATGTCGTTTGTTCTTCTATTACCACCTTTCATGGTTGTGAATAATGATCATTTTTTAGTTTATAACATATATATATATATTATATTTATTATCTTATTAAACTTCTATAATTTTTATATAACAAATAACTACATGTGTTCAATTTTTTGTTAATATGATAACTTCGTACATGTGTACGACAAACTACCACCTCACGAAGCAATGTGCTTTGCTCACGATAAATATTGAATGTATTAAAGATGGGTTTAATAAAAATATGTGATATATTTCACATAAATATTATTATATAATTATAAAATATCCTATAATTTTCTTTTTTTTCATTACCACCACTCGCTTCTTTTTTTTTGGTGTATCTTCTTCCCAATGAAATGTTATATAAACATTTTAAAATATTTCATGATATTAAATGTTTTAATTTATGTTATTATCAGAGACACATTAAAAATTCACCGCCTATTTATTTTCCATGCTATATATTATTCCCATGAATTTATTTTAAGAGGATTCTACCTAAAAGTATTGGTATTTACATATCCATTTTAAGATCTCTCTTTCCAGGTGTGTATTGTTCACAGGATACCAAATCGGTAAGAGATTTTTGTCTCAATTTTCCTTCTTTTAGAGTTGTTTTATGTAATGCACCAATATTATTTCACGATGTTTATATAAATCCAATTTTAATTGAAATATCATGAATTTATTTATCGTCATGATATTTTATGATTCATTTTGTGTTATTTATTTTTGTTTTTTAATATTCAAGGTTACCAAAGTGGAAAAACTTTTATGTTAAGATCTCACATTTTATCAGGACTATTTATAATCATTCCTCTAAATATGAAACCTTAGAATATACCTATCAAATATTCTTGAAAATTATTATCCTATAATTATTCATGAATACCTCAAGTAATGTAAAAATTTGTTAATTCATTGATACATAAGATAATTAATAAAATATTTTTAGATAAATATAACTTTTTTTCTCAATTTAGTCAGAAATATACCTTCTTCCAAAATACTATTTTCTATTTTTTAAAAAAATTATTTCAAATTATCTATTATTATCATTTTTAGGTAAAGTTATTTAAAAATTATTTATGTTTTGAAAAGTGTTTTAAATAAATTTTAGAGATTATTTTATATGTGTTCATGGTTATTTTTGATGAAAAAGGTTTGAAAATTGATTTATGATTTCTAAATAAAATTTCCTAGAGAAAAGGAATTTTTCATCATGAAATTACATAAATTATTTTTAAATGTTTATGAATATGTTTTCTAAGTGTCTTTCAAATAAAATAATTTTGGTGATTTTTTATGCAATAAAAATTGATTTTAAAGGAACGTTAAATTCCTTAAGAAATGATCCAAGTGATATTAAAAAATAATTATCCATATAAGATATAATATATTGATATTTTTTTCATTACTAGTGGTAGGATCAGTGTACCCCTTTCTTAATTATTCTTTTATTTTTTTGGTTTTAATGTGAAAAACTATTTATAACACCAGTTTTTCTTCAGCGGGAAACAACATGTTAAAATGAAAATGGAACCTTCCTATTTTTAGGAATTTTCTGTGATGAAATGATTATGATTCCTTTATATTTAATGTAGTTTAAGATATGATGTTATGTTCATGAAGCATATTTTAGTTTGGGGTTATGATAAAATTAATGATTATGATCTTATGAGACACATTTGTATGCATTCATTATGTTATGGGTGAGACCTATATCTCTACCAAATGGATTCGGTAATGATGGATAACTCTTGAGTATATATATTTTCCACATACCTGATTACATGTTCAAAATATATCGGGGAACCTAATTACATGTTTGTAATGTTATTTTGGAACATGATTACATGTTCTCAATGTTATGCGTGAACCTTATTACATGTTCACAATGTTATGCATGAACCATATAATATGTTCACAGTGTTATGTGTAAGCATGATTACATGTTCACAACACTATGTGTGTAATTTTCTTTCACGTCCATAACGTTATGCATAGACCAGGTTTCATTTCAGTAAGTATATGTGAGGTCCTAATTTCATGTATCCATCTCAATGAGTGAACTTATTTCTATTTATACATGTTAAAAATGTTATAAGATGATTTTTATGCCATAGGTCTATGTCTAATGATAATTTTATTCTCCCATGAATCATGGTCATTGATTTTTTTATGATTCATGAATTATGAACTACTAATCACTATTCCATCACTCATGCTTATGATATTCTATATACAAGGTAAGATCTTAGAATTCTTTTCTCTTGTTCTCATACCCTTATGATTATGTTATTATTACTTATTCCCATTATTTAACAATACTATGAATCTTATATCACCGTTTATTATGATTCATTTCACTATGTTATGAATAATTTTTTTAAGTTGGGGAACTAAATGGGAATATATTTGTGTGAAAATTTGATGGTCCTTCACCAACTTATTGGATTATATTACATGTTTCAAAAACACTAAACAATTTTGGTCCTCACGATTGTACTTTTGTAATGTGTTGAATGTTCATATAACATGATGTAATATCCATGTATGATAATCCTAGGTCACTCTAGTTGGTATGAAGATAAAGTTTTAGCTCCCCTTCTGAGAGTAATATTAGAAAACACTAGAGTGATCCCTAAGGATATTTAAAAGGATAAATATATAGATTTCTCTAAGGATAAATCTATGGATGAGTAAAAGTTTAGGAAAATGTATTGTAATTTTGGTAATCTTTTGACAAAGTAGATTCAATGAATATAGATCCCTGTGTTGATTCTACAAGTGGATGTGGGTTAAGGACAAATGTACATATGGGTAACAACATCAAAAAAATGTATTAATCTAGACTCAACCAAGAACTGGAGAATAAATATGAGAGTTGCATCACTAATAGTTTGACACTCCAAGGAGATATTCTATTGAAAAAAAAATGTTTACAAACCCTCATGAAGGATTTAAATAGATAATGAATAATAATAACCTAACATGAACCTAAGGAATCATAGATAACAAATATAGTGTTATGATTTTGAAATCCAATGAGTGATTTTCAAGATTATTTGGATTTTCACTTTAATTTTATTTTCTTAAACTATTATTTCTATTTTTTTGAATGGATAAAACTTGATTGAATTGGGTTAACATTGAATGTGATAGGTGATTGAGTAATGAGAATCTAATTGGGATGATGACAAGAGAAAAAGATGTTTTGATTATGCCTAATTAGTTTTCATGGATCATGATTAACAGTATGGACCTTAAATAACTCCAATAATTACCAAAGAAGATAAGGATATAGATCAGTGGGAGTTCGGGAAGTGGAGAATGTAGATAAAAAAAATATTCAATTTCCCTTATGTTTCATATATGAGAAGAAACACAAAATTGAATGTCTCAAAGGAATAGGAAGATGATTTATGTGTGGAAAATGATATAAAGAAGGTAACTACAAAGAGAAAATAAAGAATTAAATTAGAATGATTTATGGGAATATTGTCCTCCCTAAGATATCATACACAATTTATTTCTTCCAATGTGTAAATTTTTGGCATTATTGAAATTGATTTTCTAATTAGAAATCAAATGTACTGTATCAGAAAGGTGTTATGAGTAATGGTTATAATAATGACGATGAATGAAAAATGAATTACTTATGAAAGGATATAGGTATTAACAATGAAGACGAGGAAGCCTTGTAAATCTCTTAATGATGAGGTGGAAGAATAACATTTTTTATTTATTTGGATTTAGAAAATATAAATTGTGATACTAGTAAGTAATTTTCAGAATACTCTTTATCATTAAGGATTTTAAAGATCATAATGAAAGATACTGATGACCTAGAAATATTATTTAATGGAATTTATATATTTTATTGAAAATAAATTATTAAAGGAAGGTAACCCATAACATGTACCTAATGTGGTGAAAATTATGTTTAGTTTTGATAAATATATGAGTGATTTAGATAAATTTATATTAGATAAAACTCATTACCTTGGAAATAGAATAATGATATATTGAAAAAATTATTCTATGTTATCATTACTATATGTTATAATTTTTTTGAATTTAAGTAATATATAAAAAAATTATAAAAAATGGGGTGAATGCATTTTTTCGATATTGATTTATGGTAACACATTTTTTTACCATGTTTTATATGAAATACATTATGATATATATGTTATTAATGTCATGCTGGTTCAGTGAACATTATTCTAAAGTTTTCTGTTTTCATCATTCAGAAGGGTCAATTTGTTAACCATTATGAAATGGATTATGTTTAACTATGAATGATGATTAGAGATTAATTTATCATCTACTGATATGATAATTTATAAATATTATATTAGATTTTATAACCATTTTTTTATGATAACTAAAGATAGATTAAATTAAATATTGATATACCTAGGTATATTATTATCTATTAGTGCTTCAGGCATAAATAATTCACCATGACTTATTAGAGTAAGTGATTATGTGGAAATTGATCAATGAAACACTATAGAGTAATATTGTGACAATTAAATGGAATGATATCGAGTACGTATACATTTGTGTGAAAAAATTTCATCATTAGTAAAGAATATGGAAATATAATTTTGTCTTGTTATTATCATATTTGATTATATCAATGTCCCTTTCATGGATATTTGGTCTATGGTGTCAGGATCACTAATGTTCTCTAGACCAACCACATTCTTTGGACTAGTGATATATATCCCTAACTATATGTATTTATTTTTATCTTATGTGTCCACATGTTCACTTTCCACCAATGTTCCCCTATGTGGAAACCCAGTTATGAGTTTTTTTTGTGATACCTATATGTTTCCAAATTTCCCAATCTAAATGAAGTTTTATTATTCATTTAAACAATGTGGGATTATATGATGGGAAATCTAAATTATTAAATCATTGATTAACTTGATTAACTTTAAGGGTAAAATTCAGTTAAATTCTGGTAGAATGAAACAACCTCATTTTGTATGAATTATTTTCTTTAAATAAATTAAAATCTGTTGATAGATTTTGTTTCACACTACACCATGTTAAGATTTAATTTTATGAAACACCAAGATAATATTCTTCAAAATGAAACCCTGAAATTAACATGTGAAAAATGAAGCACTAATTTGGCATGTGTTAAACACAATATAGATATCTTTTGATATATTTTGCTGCACACAAGAATGCGTTTTACCGAACTACAATATATTATTAATATTCATATTTAATATGGTAATTATCCTCTAGCCCTTAGAATAATGATAAATAAATGGATTAAATAAATAAATAAAATATGGGTTATTAATTTTTATAAAATTAATTGTTTGGTAAAAAATTAATTATAAATGAATGTAAAAACTATTTTAAAATAAAGAAATTTCTTTTTTGAAAAACAATTTTTCTCACAAAACGTTTTATCACAGTAAATTAATTAAAATACATTTGGTAAATTATTTTCATAATATATATATATAAAGATTAAATAATCTATTTGAGATCTATATTATGTTTTTTCTTAGAAATAGATAAGAATATATCTAATTTAATGTATAAAAATATATACTTTTCCAAAAGGACTTTTCAATTACTTTTAATAGCACATTTATTTTAAAAAAAAATTAAAAAAATTGAAATTATATTTGAAATATAATCTTTATTTTTTGAGAAATATATAGAAATTTTTTGTTATAGTGAATTTTTTTTATTTTTCAAAGAACATTCATTTCTTTATGAATAATGAAAAATAATTATTTTTAATTAAAAACTAAATTTTAATCTAAATATTTTTTTTTTATTTTTATATTTTTAATTGGTTTTAGAGTAAAAATATGTCAATAATACATATATTAATCCAATTTATTTCTTTATATAATTTTATATTTAATTTAAATATGAAAACATTTTAAACATTTGATCCTTTTCCCTTTAAGAACCCGTTATCTCGTCCCATCTATATGGCTTATTTTAAAAAAAAATTATGGCATATAATTTAGATAAATGAATTCAATTTTTTGAATCAAAATAAATATAAGGTTTAACAAGGTCAACATAATTTTTTTTCAAAATTGGTTTCTGAATGAAATTAAAATTAATTATTGTAATTAACGTAAAAAAGATTATATAGTGGTTAAACATAGAATACACGGTTTAAAAACAACCCAAAACATGTCCAAAAACTATTTTATGGAAATATTTAGTCTTTATTATTACTATGGTATTAATTTTATCCATTTATTTTTGATAATTTTGACATATGAAAAGCATGTATGGAATTCTCTTTTTAAAAAAATTACAAGTTTAACACCCACCTACATTGTAAAAGGCCACACTCTCTCCCCATATCTTCACACCTATCAATATGTTTGTCTTGATAAATATTGATCTAAAAATATTCCTAACTTCTCTAAATATATCCAATAATCCTTTATTGGGACATATATCCATCTATAGAAGACTTTTAGTGCCAACCAAAAATAGATATCAAAAAAAGATGTAACGTTTATCATCAAACATTTTTATATTATTTTGTCCCTCAAACCAATGAAATGTTATTATTAAATTATTATATAACACCCTTAGTATATTAAATATACTTAAAAGTTATTATTTTAATGATATTACCTAAAAAATTAGACACATCCATCAAATGGGATACGCGATCGTCAGTCGTGTGTATGTCAGACTACCGCCTTGGAGACCGATATCGTTCGTTCTTCAATTACAACCTTTCAAAAATGTTAATGATGTTAGATAGATAGTATATATATTATATACATTTTATTTATGATGTTATTTTTTTTTAATATAATAAAAAACATACCTTCATGCTTTCCATTTTGTGGGAATATGATAACATCGTTCATGTGTACGACGGATAACCTCTTCATGGAGCGATGTGATTCATTCACACTATACATGGAATATATTGGATTATTTTAAATAATATATTTGATATATATCCGATAATAATTATTCTAGAGTAAAAATATACTATATACTTTTCTTCCTATCAATTTTAAAATAAATTGAAACCAACATTCATGTTTACGTATGGCCTAACGTCTCTATGAACAATGTATTTCATTTTCGATGTCAAATTTTTTGAGATTATTATCAATAAAAATATACTGAATATATATTTTATTTATATATCATGGTTATCATTTTAAAAAAAATTTAAAATCATTATTAATGTAAGAATATAATTCTTATCAATTCCCATATTATATAAAAAACAAAGTGGTTATTACCCGAAACGTAACATTAACATAGTAGTGTTAATAAACAGATAATAAAAGGTCCTAAGTAAAAAATATATGGTATGATATATAGGAATATATTTAAGTAATATTTGTATAATAAAATTATAATTATTATACATTAGGTTTGAATATGTATGATGGAATTCATGACTTAGGGTTAGGGGATTTCTAGTCTCACATTTATTTCTACAAGAATATTGTGATATTCACCATTAGTTTGTTTTGTTTGGTGTATCTACTAACCTATTTAATGTATTATAATGAATTTAATTTATTTAATGATATTAAAATTTTCAAATGACAATATTCATTCATGGATTTGATGATTCAAAATTTACTCAAGTAGTAAGGTATTTCTCTCTCAATGTTTACTTATGTGATACATATGTCATATTCATCATATATTAATTTAATATGATGTATAAATTTCCATTAATGTATATTAGTATGATTCTACCTTGAATTATTTTTACTAATATATTCATTTGATAATCACTCTTTCGTGGGGATTACAGTTCAAAGGATACCAAATCTATAAGAGATATTTGTCTTAATATTCCTTCTTTGAGATGTATGTTATGTTATGAAACTATATTCTATCATTACGTAAACATATAGGCCCTATGCAATGTAATATCATGAATTATTTCATCCTAATTATATTTTATGTTTCATTTTATTTTATTTCTTCATGGATCTTGGTATTCATGTTTAGAGATGTGGTAAGGGTTTTATGTTACAATTTGACTGTTTATTATGATTATTTATGATCATGTCTCCAATGTAAAAATCTCATTATCTACCTCCCAATAATTCTCATTAATATTATTCTACTGTAACACCCAGAGATTTTATGAAAAGTATTCTTTTTAATTTATTTGATGTTTTGTGTTGTATGTTACACCATGATTATCTTGCACTATATGCAACACTGTATTAGCTTGTAGTACATGAAACACTATTCTTGGATCGTGTTAAACAAAATTTCAAGTTCATTTGATAGAAGTTATTCAATGCAACATTTGGTGTATATATATATATTCAATGTATAAATGAAATATTGTTGGATTATATTATACACAACAACAATGGAATTGTTAACTACATGCAACCCTGACTTGGCTTGCTTTACACGCAATTGCGACCTTCCACAATAGCGTGTGTTGTACGCAATTTTAAGTTTCACTAAACA
This sequence comes from Viscum album, assembly GCA_963277665.1. Classification (NCBI taxonomy): domain Eukaryota; kingdom Viridiplantae; phylum Streptophyta; class Magnoliopsida; order Santalales; family Viscaceae; genus Viscum; species Viscum album. Next base: position 1,025,583,654 of record OY728157.1, read on the forward strand.
ACAATATGTTATTAAAATATTATATAAACTAGCTGTTATGAATAGTAATGCCTACTTTTTGAAATTTTTTAAATTTTAACATTCAATATGGACTTCATTTTTGGATTCGGAATATAAAAATTAGCCTAGGGTGCTTTTTTGGTATTTTTCTAAAAACCTTCAATTTTTTTGAATAGTGAAAACACAAGGTTACTATTTAAAAACCGACTTTGTATTTAAATAATTATTAATTTTATTTAAATTTATTTTAGGTAAAAATTGATACATAATACCTAAATAAGTTCAGTGTAATTCATTGGGTTCATTTTATAATATTTTTAGATATATAAAAAGTTTATTGAACTTCTCACCGTCTTTTACCCACCTCGTAGGAGAATTTTAAAATTTATGTAAAACAAAGTTTTACTGATTATGTGAGTTGAATTTCAAAAATCCGAGAGACATGATTAATATCAAGGATTAAAATGTGGGTCCATAAGATAAAAATAAATTTTGGTGAGTAGTAACATTTTACTTTTATTTACCACGGTTGAAAGTAAATAGGGTGATTAAGGTTAAAAATGATATAATTATTACCCTAATACATGTCCTAATTCTATTGGATATGTGTAATTTGATAAAAAACAGCCTTATGCATAAAATATTACCTTTTAGGTTCACTTGGATTAGATTAGGATAGTTATTATTATTTTATTTATAGAAGAGTTAAAAGAGTTAAAATCAATGTTTAATAACTAAAACATTTTTAATATAGGGTTGTGCATAAGATAAATTCAATTATAAATATTAATTAGAAATATAAACATATTTACTACATAATGGTATTTTATTTATAATTTTTAGACATTAAATAAGTCAATCTATTTATGACACAATGATGATGCAGTAATTACCTTATTAATGAAATATTAACATAATTGATATTATAAATAACTAAATAAATATAATTTGAGGCTTTTTATAAATACACTAATTTTTTTGGTTAATATGACATGTTATTATTGATTAAATTACCTTTTTTTGAACTAATCACGATGTTATGATTTTCACAAAAAACAATTACCAAATAGTGTCAAAATTGACATAAAATAGTTTTTAAAACAAATATTATATTATTAATTTTTATTCTATTCCTAAAAGTATATGGTTTGGAAATATGACTTAGATAAGTTTATATATGTTAATAATAAACTACTTGTGGTTCTTTTTTCTTATTATAGTAAGTTTATTAACCATATAGTGTATGAAAACAATAAGACATTGTAAAAGTTAAATTATTTAACTTAGAGTTAAATCTAAATGATAAGGTTAAAATAGTAACCTAAACATATCTAAAAACTATTGGTTGAGAGTATTTAGACCTATCCCCACTTTATCTTTGAAATAAGTCACTATGGAGCCATTATAAACCGTATATGACTTTATTATAAAATAATATTTTAAGTTTTTCCTAAAGTGCCTCTCTCCTCCCTTATAAAAGGGCACCTCCTCCCTCTTATCTTCACACAATTTTGAGCCTTAAATCTCAGCCAACCCCTGAAAATTTCCCTTATCAACTTTTATATAAACATTATATAGTTTTGGGTCTCCTTAAAAGTCCAACTCTAGTGCATTAAGAGGATGCTGAAAAGGGGTGCGTCGAAGAAGAGGTAATCTCTTCTACCGATTCTATCAAGTTTCTTTCTTCTTCGACATCTTCTTATTTTTTTGTTTCATCATAAATTAATAACATAGTTATCACTTATATACTGATATTTTATTATAAATATTAAATAACACTATTTCATCTTCATTCCATCCTACAAAAAAAAAATCATCGCGTGTGTGTACGTACGGAATACCGTCTCCACGTCGTGGTGTAATATGTTTTTCCACCACCACATTACATGGATGGGTATAATGGTGTAAATAACAACTATATATATTTATTATAACATCATACTGATTCTGAGATAATATATCATCCACTCCAATTCAATTCAACAATTATGGAAACGATATCATCGCTCGTGTGTACGTACAGATTACCGTCTCCATGACGCGATGAGATTCATTCTCCATTTAACCATTAAAGAATGATTATAAAGTATATATAATGAATAATAATTAAATATATGACATGATAGAGCTACTGGATTTATTTATATATATATGTCATCTACTTGCTTTTATTCCAGTCAATAAGGAAAAAACAGTGTTCATGCGTACGTACGACCTACCGTCTCCATGAACGGTGTATTTTATTTCATTTATCTATCTAATATATATATATACTTAATATATATAATATATAAATCATTATTTAAATTCTGGAAGTAATTAAATCATGATATAAGTAATAATAATATCAAGAAGAAAAATTCCAAAGATGTAAGATAAATAAAACGATTTTACCAAAAAGGCTGCTTTAACATTGAATTTACAAAAGAACGGGTAATATAAAGTCATAAGTGAACCATATATGATATCATAACAATGAAGATGATTCTTTAATAAGTCAATGACATTATTTAAATCATTATATAGGAGATTCAGATACGTACGAAGCATATCCAACCTAAGGTAAGTTATAATTATTCCAATCTCATTCGTATCTGAGATTGCTTATACATAAGTATTTACTGTGGTTATATTTTTCATTCATGCCCATATTTTTTTTCATAAAGTGTTTAATATTCATCCATTTATTTTTAATGTCATTTTACCCCTCTTTTACTTTTAATTTGTGTTATGGAAGGAATCTTTATTTTGTTTACCATACGAGGAACTTTTTGACTCTTTTGACAAAAGCCCGAGGGGAATATTGTTTTTAACTTATACGGCATGAACAGATTTTTACGGTTTCATAAAGCCTTATTTTCATGTAGTTTAATCTACAATATTTTTATGGTTATTTTTAATGTAATAATTTTCTTTTAAAATTTTGTGGCATTTTGTGAAAATAAAAATGATTTTTAATAAGGATATTTTCCTCAAGAATTATTTTCAAGTGTTTTATCAAAACCATTTTCCATCTAAGATGACATTTTTGCATATGTGTATGTTTAAAGTATAATATGTAAATGATTTACATGGGTTAAAATCTTTTATTATGAAATGATATCCATTTGTTTTATAAGGATTACATTATGATGGGATGATGTTTATAAAACCCATTTTATTCTTTGGGTTATGATGAATGATTTATGGTTATGTTGTGGAACATGTAATAATGATTTAATTATGAGATGGGAGGGACATATATCTCCCTCAAATGCATTGGGTAAATATTTATATCTCATGAGATAGCCATGGCTGGAATGGTAAGTTAATTCGGTTTAGTGATACATGACTGGAATGAGGAGTGAACTCGATTCAGAAAAGGAATTTGTCCACTAAGATGGTCTTGGAAGCAATTCCTTGGATACTATGGAAATCATATCATGTGATTAATGGTTTTCCACAATTAAATGTTTGATTCCCATTTTATTATATCATTATTGATGTTCCTTTATGATCTATGCCTTATGTACTGCCATGTTTTATGTCATTACTCATGATTATGATGTTTAAACATTATGTTCTTGTTTTGAAGGTCAAATGCATATGGTTTGTTTAATTTTCTCCACGCTTACCCTTTCTGAGCATTTGAGTTCACCCTTTATATTTTTTCTTTTCCCCAGGATATAAAGAAAGGTTTTAGGTTTAAAAAAGGAAGATCTTTATGGGAGATATTGAATATCTTTCACCAAGATTATAATATTATATTCTGAGTTTCCAAAGACACTAAACTATTACGGTCCGTCGGTGTTTGTTTTTGTTATGTGTTTGAAATTCCGCAAAAGTAATGTAATGTCTATGTACGTAAAGATTGGTTCATTAACGTTGGTATTAGAGGAAGGGTTTAGTCATCCTTTGGAAACTAGGATGGGAGAACATTATTGATATCCCTAGATATATTTCTAAGGTATGTCTATGGATGTCCCTATGGTTTAGTATAACTATAGGTTACAGTCCTGTAATTATTTTGATGATCATGAATAACCTAGGGTGAACCTAGGGTGTCATGGATTAAAGAATGTGTGATATGTTATACTTCCCATAAGTGACTTCTTATGATTATTTGGTTCCTTGTTATTTTAACAGTTTCTTACACCATGGTTTTTGGTTTTAGTCAATTGAGTGAACCAGAAAGAATTTGTTCAACATTGAATCCAATGGAAAAATTTGTTACTATGAGCAATGAAATTTCATAATTCCTAGAAAGAACGATTTTTTGATTATGCCAAATTAGTCATCGCGATATATGATTGACAAGGTGAACTTTAGTCATATTTCTAATTCATCAAATAAGAGGATGACAGACTCTTATGCATATTTTCATGGTGAGGAGAATAGAGAAAGGAAGATTGATATTTCTAAAGAATGGAAGAATAACCTTAATGAATACAACAAATGGAGGGGAAGATATTATCTGTGTAGAGAGAAGGGTCATAGAGTGAAAGACTATTATGGAGTTCAATGTCTTATTTTTGGAGAACGTTGGCATTACCCAACTCAATGCCCTGACCTAATAGGTTACTTCTAAATTAAGGAAGGAATTATTACATGAAAATCATTAAATAGGATAGATTTATGTGTTTATGTATTGGTATTCAAGAATAATGTTGTTGATTTACTTTTATGGTATATAGGAATATCTATATATTGGTCCATTGTGGTTTTCAACAATTTTATTGTACCAATAACCATTAAAAGTTATTGAAATATTTTTGAAAAGCAGATGAAATGCATACAATGGAAGTATAAGGAGAAAAAAATATGTATTATAATATTCATTATTTCATGACTGATGTAAGGAAAAAGTGATATCATTGATTGAGTATATAGAATTTTTGGGATTTTGGTATGTGGAAGGAGTTAAATTTTGACAGCATTCAAGTTTTCACCAAGGTTCAATGGGTATTCATTTTTCAAGAGAACACATGATTACAGTATTCACATGTTTGTAATGTGACCAACATGATATATCGTATGATATATGGGTGATAAATGATGGCATTCACATGCTCAGTAGATGACATTTCTAGTAGTTTTTTTCTTTATACTATGAGTTTGGATAGAAGTATTTTAGATAAGCCTAAATAATGGAATGGATTATGTTTGATATAAGTTATTATTTTATAATGATAATTTTTTTTCGATATTATTGATGGGATGTTATTAAAATGTAGTTTTAGAAAAAGGACAACCTGCAGGACAGGCGACAACCTTTCGCGTCAGACAAGGTTTCAGGAATCGAACCCACAATTGAAGTGTGATAGGCCTTTATCTCCTACTTATGGCTTACAGGAAGTCCCTGGTTAATATAAACTACTTTTATTTTATTAAGTGGTGTGATAGATGAAGTATAAGTCTATTTTTGGAACCATATACGATTAATCTCACCATAGATGGACTTATGTATATAACTTTTTCTAACCTTATGTTTGAGACAGATGTAATGACCTATCATTTTATCACATGATCTGATAACACTTTTCAAAAGACAAATTCAAATTCATTTTTTTATGAGGTGGAGTGTAAATTGTTCAAGTCATGAGATATGATAAGATTGCACTAAAATCAAGTATGTATTTATTTTAATTCAAAAATTCATTATCATTTGGGAAATGTTCTTGAAAACCAAAAATGTTTTCCTGGTGCTTTTATATATGATGAATCAGATGGTTCCTTATATCATCATAATTTTATGGATTTGTTGTTGTTGTCTTTTTCATATCCATGTTCTCTACCACTCTCTATTAGAACTTGATGATTAAATTTCTCTTCCATATCCATATTTTCACATATGTTCTCCTACGTGGAAACCCATTGATGAGTTAATTTGGGTAACCGTTATGTTTCATACTTCACTTTTTAAAATTAAGTTTTTGTATTCCATTTCACGATGTGGGTTTCTATGAAAGTAACTTTCAAGTAGTAAACCATTTATAACCCCAATGAATTTCAAGGGCGAAATTCATTTTAAGGGGGGTAGAATGTAACACCCCAAGATTTTATGAGAAGTATTATTTTTAATTTATTTGATGTCTTGTGTTGTATGTTACTCCAAGATTATCTTTCTCTATATGAAACACCGTATTATCTTTCAGTATACGCAACACTATACTTGGATCGTGTTAAACAAAATTTAAAGTTTGTTTGATAGAAGTTATTCTACGCAACATTGAGTGTGTATATATCTATATATATATATTCAATGTATAAATGAAATATTGTTGGATTCTATTAAACACAACAACAAAGGAACCGTGCACTCTACGCAACCCTGACATGGCTTTCTTTACACGCAATCGCGTCCTTCCACGATAGCTTTTGTTGTATGCAATACTGAGTTTCACTAAAGAACGATATGTTATTAAAATATTAAATAATCTAGCTGTTATGAATAGTAATACCCACATTTTGAAACTTATAAATTTTATCTTTCATTATGGACTTCATTTTTTGATTCAGAATAAACAAATTAGCCTAGGGTAAATTTTTGGTATTTTCCTGAAAACTTTCAATTTTTGATGAATAGTGAAAACACCATGTTACTATTTAAAAACTGACTTTGTATTTAAATAATTATTTATTTTATTTAAATTTATTTTAGGTCAAAATTGATACATAATACCTATATAAGTGCAATGTAATTCATTGGAGTAATTTTATAATAATTTTAAATATATAAAAATTTTATTGAACTTTTCATCGTCTTTTACCTGCCTCCTTAGAGATTTTAAAATTTTACATAAAACTTAATTTTACCACTTCTGTGAGTGTAATTTCAAAAATATGAGAGACACAATTAATATCAAAGTGTAAAATGGGTTTAAGAAGATAAAAATAATTTTTGGTGAATAATATCTTTTTACTTTTATTTACCGCGGTTAAAAGTAAATAGGGTAATTAAGGGTAAAAATGATATTATTATTACCCTAACATATTTCCTATTTCTATTGGATAAGTTTAATTTGACCAAAAACAGCCATAGTAATAATATATGACCCTTTAGGTCCACTTGGATTAGATTAGGACACTTATTATTATTTTATTTAAAGAAGACTTAAAAGAGTTAAAATCAAAGTTTAATAACTAAAACATTTTTAATATAGGGTTATACATAATATAAATTCAACAATAAATATCCATTATAAATATAAAAAGTTTTCCTACATAATTGTATTTTATTTAGAATTTTTAGACATTAAATAAGTTAATCTATTTATGACAGAATGATGATGCAGTGATTACCTTATTAATGAAATATTAACATAATTGATATTATAAATACCTAAATAAATTTAATTTGAGGCTTTTTATAAATTACACTAATTTTTTAGGTTAATATGACATGTTAGTATTGATAAAATTAACCTTTTTCTAACTAATCATGTTGTTATGATTTTCACAAAAATAAATTACCAAACAGTGTCAAAATTGACATAAAATAATATTTAAAAATATATATTTTATTATTAATTTTTATTATATTCTTAAAAATACAAGGTTCGAAAAAATGACTTATATAAGGCTATATATATTAATAATAAACTACTTGGGGTTCGTTTTTCTTGTTATTGTAGGTTCATTAACCATATAGTGTAAGAAAACAAGAATACAAGGTAAAAGTTAAATTATTAAACTTAGAGTTAAATCTAAATGATAAAGTTAAAATAGTAACCTAAACTTCTTTAAAACCTATTGATTATGATTATTTATACCAATTACCACATTATCGTAGAATTAAGTCACTTTGGATCAATTAGGAACTGAATATGACTTTATTATAAAATAATATTTTATGTTTTTTCTAAAGTTCCCCTCTCCTCCATTATAAAAGGCACCTCCTCCCTCTTATCTTCACACAATTTTGACCCTTCATGTTCGAAAAACCCCTGACCATTTCCCTTCTCAACATTCCTAGAAACATTATAGAGGTTCTGGTCTCCTCAAAAGACCAACTCTAGTGCATTAAGAGGAAGCTTAAAAGGGGTGCGTCGAAGAAGAGGTAATCTCTTTTACCGATTCATTCAAGTTTCTTTCTTCTTCAACTTCTTATTCTTTATTTGTTTAATCATAAATTTATAACATCATAATCACTCATATACTGATATGTTATTAAAAATATAAATCAACCGTATTTTACAATCTATCCATCCTACGAAAAACGAAATCATCGCGCGTGCGTACATACAGAATACCGTCTCCAGGCCGTGGTGTAATCTATTTTTCCACCACCACCTTACTTGGATGAGTATAATGGTGTAATGAATAACTATATATAGTTATTATAAAATCATACTGACTCTGAGATAATATATCATCCACTCTAATTCAATTCAATAATTATTGGAACAGTATCATCGCTCGTGCGTACGTACGAATTATCGTCTCCACGACGCGATGTGATTCATTCGCCATGTTAACAAATTCAGGAATGATTATAAAGTATATATATTAAATAATAATGAAATATATGAAAATATAAATCTTCTTTATATATATATATATATTTCATCTACTTACATTCATTCAAGTCAATAAGCAAAAGAAAACACCGTTCATGCGTACGTACGGCCTACCATCTCCATGAACGGTGTATTTCATTTCATTTGTCTATATTATATATATATATATATTAAATATATATGATATATAAATCATGATTTAAATTCTGGATGTATGTAAATCCTGATACATGTAATAATAATATCAAGAATAACAAGTCCAAACACGTATGAAAAATAAAATGATTTGACACAAAACGCTACTTAAACATGGAATTTACAAAAGAACGGCTAATATAAATTCATAAGTGAACCATATATGATATCATAAAAATGAATACGATTCTGTAATAAGTCAATGACTTTATTTAAATCATTATATAGGAGATTAGGATACATAAAAAGAATATCCAACCTAAGTTAAGGGATAATTATTCCACTCTCATTCTTATCCGAGATTATTTATACATAAGTATTTACTGTGGTTATATTTTTCATCAATTCCCATAAAATGTTTTTCATAAAGTTTTTAAAATTATTCCATGTATGTATAATGTCATGTTTACCCCTCTTTTACTTTTACTTTTTGCTATGGAAGGAATCTTTATTTTTTAAAACAAATGAGGGACTTTTTGAATTTTCTGACAAAAGTAAGAGGATAATATTTTTTTAACATATACGATAGGAATGGATTTTTACTATTTAATAATGCCTTATTTTCATGATGTTTACTCTACAAGATATTTATTTTTATTTTCAACAAAATCATTTTCTTTTAAAATTGCATGGCATTTTGTGAAAAGAAAAATGATTTTTAAAAAGGAAGGATATTTTCCTCAAGAATTCTTTTCAAGTGTTTTATCAAAATCATTTTCCATATAAGATGAAATTGTTGCATATGTGTATATTTCAAGTATAATATGTATATTATTTACATGGTTTCACTTTTCTTATGATGAAATGATATTCATTTGTTTTATATGGATTACATTATAATGGGATGATGTTAATGAAACCCATTTTATTCTTTGGGTCATGATGAATGATTTATGTTTATGTTGTGTCACATGTAAGAATGATTTCATTATGAGATGGGTGGGACCTATATCTCCCTCCAATTCATTGGGTAGAGATTTATATCTCAAGAGATAGACATGGATGGAACAGTAAGATAATCTGGTTTAGTGATACAGGACTGGAACAAGGAGTAAAATTGATTCAAAAAGGGACTTTGTCCACTAAGATGGTCTTGGCAGCAATGCCTTGGCTACTATTGAAATCATATCATGTGCTTAACAATATTCCACAATTAAATGTTTTATTCCCATGATATTTTATCATTATTGATGTTCCTTTCTTATCTATTCATTACATACTGCCATGTTTTATGTCATTTCTAAATATTTTGATGTTTAAACATTATGTTTTTGTTTTGAAGTTCAAATGTATATGGTTTGTTTTATTTTCTCCATGCTTACCCTTAATGAGAATTTGAGATCACCCTTTATATGTTTTATTTTCCCCAGGAAGAAACGAAATGTTTTATGTTAAAAAAAAGTATGATCTTTATGGGAGATGTTGAAGATCTTTCATCAAGATTAGAAGATTATATTCCGAGTTTCCAAAGATGCTGAACTATTACTGTCCTTTGGTGTCTGTTTTTGTAATGTATTAGAAATTACTCAAAAGTAATGTAATGTCTATTTATTTAAATATTGGGTTGTTACATCTACTATGGAAAATAATGACACCTTAATATAATGGTACATATTTTCCTGTCTTTGGAACTAATGATAATTATTAAATGTTTTAAAAAAATTTACAATATTTCAATATTTGGTCGGAAATTTATTTTTATCCAAAAAAATGTTTTATAAAAATTATTTCAAATATTTTTTAAATGTTATTTTAATATCATTTTCAAGGAAAATAAATTTAATATTTTTTATCTTTTATAATATGTTTTAAATGTTTTTCAAATACACCTTTATAGGTTTTCAATGTTATTTTCTAATAAAAACGTTTTCAAAATGTTTTAAGATTTAAAATGAGTTTTTTCAAATATGAAATGATAATTTAATAAAGATATATTTTAAATTATTCTTAAATATATAGTTAGAATATGTTAATATGTGTTTTAATGAAATGTATTTTCATAATGTTTTATATCTTAAAATTGTTTTCTAAAGAATGGTTGTTTTCTTTAATAAATGATCCATGTGATATTTCTAAGTCATTATCCAACTTGGATGACATCCATTGAGGTAGTATTTAATTTAATAGAGATGTGATCCATGAACCCCATTTTTATTAAATCTTTGAATGTTTTATGTTTTAGAGGAAATTTTTTTGTGAAATATGTTTCAATTCCATAGGTTAAAACATGTTTATATGTTTTTGAAGCCTACTTATTTTCATGTGTATTAATACGATTAAATGATTATAAAACCTACTATTTTTCAAAAGTTAATATATGAATAAATTTTTATGATAACCATTTCATTTCATGGTTTATTATATGATCAATGTTTAAGATCTTGGGGTACACATATATATGATTTCATTATGTGATGATTCAGACCTATATCTCCATCAAATGAAATTGGTATTGATGGATAACTAATGAATATATATGTTATTCATGAAAAAAATAAAATGGTCATAATGTTATGTGTGGACTTGATTACATATTCATAGTCTTATACGTGAACCTAATAACATTTTCAAAATTTATTGTGTGAACCAGATTACATGTTCAAAATAGTATTCATGGACCTGATTGCATGTTTACAAAATTATGCATGAACCTGATTACATGATAACAGTGTTATGAATGGACCAGTATTTCATGTCCACAATGATATTCATGTACCGATTGTATGTACATAATTTTGTGAAAGGGCCATATTTCATGTCCTCAACTTAATGAGTGAACCCGTTTCTATTTATACAAGTTCACAATGTTATAAGATGATGAGTCTGCCAAAATTCTATGTCTTCTTCCAATTTTATTCTCATTACTCATGGTATCTGATTTATATATGATTCATGTCTTATAAACTTCCAAACATTATTCCATGACTCATGATTAAGATATTTAATATTAAATTTATAATCTTCAATTATTATGTTCATGTTTTTATACACTTATGTTAATATTATGCTTACTTATCTCCTTTATTTATCTTTACTGAGTATCTAAACTCTCATTTTATTTGGTTTCCATTCCACATATTATAAAGAATGATTTTCATTTGGAGTACTAAATGGAAATATCATTATTCAAAACCTTGAAGATCATTAACCAATTTCGAACATTTTGTTCCATGTTTGCAAAGACACTAAACTATTACTGTCCTCGGGCATGTATTTTTGGTAATCAAAGGATTATTCAACTAAAATGTTATAATATACATCTATGAGAATCCAATATTGATATAAAAAAATTAACCTTATTTCCTATAAAATCAACGATGTATCATACCATTACAGTTTGTGGAAGGTGTCATAAGATGATGTGGCAAGTTGAGAGTAAATTTCATGATGTATGATTGTCTGAAGGTGAGTGTAGAGTATCATATCCTAATTTTTTTTATAACGGGTGTGTGTCACTGAGTTGAAATGAGAGGCCATCATGTGGGATTTATTTACCAGTTTACCTCAATCCCAAGATGTATGAAATGATATTTTCAATGATTTGGATTGGTTGATGATGTAGTATCACCTAGTGTCATTCCAAAAGTCAAGTATTATAGAGGTTCTACATTGGTGGTATATAGATGTCATGGTGAGATATCAAAGGTTACTAAGGACCATTATATTTGATATGGAATATCATTTTACCTCATGAGTCTGAGGAGATCTCCAATGTACTTTTTCTCTCAACTATGACTCAATATCTCATTCCACAGATGGAAATATTTTTATATAGATTTGATAATTAAAATTCTAGAGAATGTGGTGAAATGTGGGATATAGATTTTGGTGGGTCATAGTTGAAGCACCTTGCATTAGCTTATTTTTATTACAACAAAAACTATCAATCTTCCATCAGTATTACTCGATCTGAGGTACTATATATGTAACCTAATTGATTATCATTATTATCGATAAAGTATAGAGAATTAATATTTGTTTGTATATGTGATGGGAATAAAATGAAAATATGGCTCAAATGATCCAAATAAAGATAAATGTGCATTTATAACATCTAAAGTTTTATATTGATCAGTGGAGGAAGCATCTGGATTTAGTGGTTTGGGATTATATATTCTTTATATTTTTCCGTCATCATATCTATGAGAGGATTATCCAGTGGACTAAGCCTTCCCCCTATTTTTCTCAGTCTGTTAGTGATACTGTTTTGTTTTAACAATGTGTCATGTCAGTTGGTCCTTTCACTATAGTGTGACATCTAAATGATATTTTCCATGCCTCAAAATTTTCACAATATCTTTAATAGAACGTCCACATGATTTATTTATTGGAGTTACATATTGAGGATGATGTGATTTTTATGGAGTATACTGATCATATAAAAGATACGTGAGAAATGCATATACATGGGGGATTTACCCTTTTTGTTAAACTTATGTGGAGTTATTATTTATAGTATGAGATAATGTGGATGAATGATATGTTGACGAATTTCTAAAACCAGATAATTTATTAATTTTTAATGTTGTAATTATTAAAAATGTGTATTGGGTTATGGACTGATTAATAAGAATATCAATAGATATTTCACTTGAGGCTAATTCTTCATGTTTTATATTAAATTTTTATTATAGTGTTTTTTCATTTGAGCGGTATTACCTGGGGGATTGTTTTGGTTGGATGATGTCAGATTATGTCTAAGTGGTGTTTTTATTCTCCAGGAAGAGATCATTTTATAATAATCTTCTATAATGTTCTATAAAATTTTATCCCATTAAATTTCATGTTTTTTTATGTTGTACATGTTGATGGGAGATTGGAGTAGGGAATGTTGGGCTTGACCTAAAATTTCAAAATAGATTATTGATTTTTGGTGTTTACTTTGCAAGTACATCATGGATTCCAATAGGACAACTTGTTTGTAAATCAATTTCAGGACCTCTTATTCTATGACTACTTTTCTACAGTGTGATTTTTTTTAAGATTTTGGAAGGAACTGACCCACTAGGTTCTGTCTAGAAGGAAGAACATTGAGTCATCAGAACCCCAAGATGATGTCCAAATGGATAAGGGTTGGAGATTAAAAATGGAGAAAGCATAATGTAAATGGGTGGCCTTTTCCTAGTGCATCTTCATTAATGTGTGAAACAAACCATATACATGTAATAGGGGAAAGGTATAATAATAATAATAATTAATATCTGGAGTAAACCATTCATGTAATACCTCTATGTAATAAATCGATGTACAATAGAATAAAATTAAAGAGTAATTGTGAAAAATAAATTCCCATCCATAAATCAAGTCTCAAAATAACAAAAAAATTTATATAATATAGAAGAGAGAGCCAAAATCTAGATCTATATGATCAGCCACAATATGCATCATGTGATCCATGTATATCACTTTGTTCCACCAATTTCACCCCAAAAATATATATAGTCTGCATAAGACTTGACACAATCTAGAAAATCCCAATTAGGGGAGATTATATAAATACCTACTAGTCACCCTAAAAACTCACAAAGGAATAAACAGAGTGATATGATAGAATCGGTGAGCTCAATTCAAAAAAATAAGAAATTTAACCCCATAAATGTATAAAAATATACCTATAATGAAACCTCGTTGATAGAGAAAGGTGATCTCCATCTCATAGACCGGTCCAGGAGGATGAGTATACCTACATCTTCAAAGGTCCAAAATCATTTACCAATATCTTATGGGCCTTTTTGATAATTTCATGTGGAAGACCCACATCACTCTATATATTCACATCCTGAGTGGAAAAAATATAATATAGGACCTTAACCCTAATACAATTGGATTATGCTACTCCATAGATTAATAGAGAAACTGCACCCTAGTTCATCAAGGGGTTCCACATTATGACACCATATCATAATAAGTGGTTATTACACAGTGAATGGATGACATGGTTCCTAGTATGTCATGGGTTGCACTCAATATGTATCAATAGAGGAGATACACTTTAGTATAACAGAAGGATGATTATATCTGAGTAGAGTACCTACAACCTAGTACCATTGGGGGGGGAGGGTCCACTCAAAGTGTAGAGGACCCACTCCCTAGAACCATAGGGGTTCCACATATAGGGTATATGACCGACAAATTTTTGTGTTAAAACTGTTCAACTCAACTCGTGTAAGGAGTATGGGTGACCCACATCATCTTACAATTGGGGGTTCCAACCGTATTCTCTCTCCCATGATCCTAAATGATTATTACTACAGGTTCAACATTTCTTTGTTAATCATCATACACTCAAAACCACACTTCATTTCTCAAAATCCACTGAAAAATAAACCATCATATTAGAAATTGATAACGACTCAAGAAAGGCTACTCACATGCCATCATAAGTGTCCATGTGAAGAAGATACACTTGGTGAATGTCCCTAAGAGAATTATAGGATGTGTACCATGGTTCACATGACCTGTGACTACATGTGGACTCCTAACCATATCTATATCAACACAAATATATCCAAGACATGTATCAATATAAGATATGTAATGTTAATTCAAGGCATGTCTTGTCCACTCGGGGCCTATCTATGTTCTCTTAGTCATGCATGTGACCTATGGAAAAAACATATATACTCTTGATGTATACAATCATGTACACTTATACGGGATCCAAGACATGATAATATGAAAGATTTATTAGACACATGGGGATTATTACATGGCATGTGGTCTTGGCCACAAACAATTATCTCTGGCTTGGGTCCCTCACCGCTAAATGTGTTGATCTTGTTCATGCAGACCCTCTTAGTTTCCATTAGTTTAGTCCAACTTAATCCCTATTTGTTGTGTTTTTGATTTTTCATGTTTTTTTTACCATTTGTTTCCATAAATATTTATAATTAAAATATTTAGTCTTTCAGTTCTTTTTGTGGTCCTAGACTCATGATGTGTGATCATTATCAACCATGAAACCCAAACCACCACAGTTAGGTGGGGCACAAGGAATTTTCACATGGAATACAAAATAGTGAATCATGTTTTTAGAAGAAACCATGATTCATTCATGCCTTAATATCACACAGTAACTAACACCATTTCCACCACTTAGAATTTTGTGGTATCATATCTCAAAATTTCTGTTCTCGATATGTCGCCAATGGTCAAATTTCATCCACCCGAACCCCATATGGCTTCATCCCATCACTTCTATGGTCTCCATTTGTTTCTAAAAATTCCAGATTAATTGATTTTTCACTCACAACCTGTAACTCATCCCTATTAATACAAAAATCACTAATACCATAATCGTTCATACATCCACCATAATTTCATGGGTTCGATAATACTCTAACTTAAGCAGATAATATCAAATGAAACCCATGAGGGAAAATTATGAAGAACATTATTAATGAATTGATAAAATCACATAGGCAAAATGAAAATCCATTTTCCTAGAATTGTTGGCCAAAGATTATAAAATCATGATTTCTAGTGGGTGAGATTAAATTAAATGTGTATCAAATTAGATACAAGAATATCATGAAAATTTTGGGGATCTTCTGATAATTGAAAAACACTAGAAATCAAATTAGTTTAAAGATAAATGCTTGATTAAATAGAATATGGGTGTAAATAAACAAATAGTTTTACACACCTCAATTATGGATTATTAATTGGTGAAGAATTCAATCACCAGTGATGGGGATGATCCACTATATTTGATGCCTCCCGAACCACCTTGATCCGATCATTTTTTAACTTCCATTTTGGTCCCCTAATTAAGAATAATCAAAGGTACTCTCAATTATCCCAAATATTATGTGAATAACCTTAAAGAGTTTTTAATGAGTTATTTATAGATGTAATTAGGTTATTGGTATTAAAATTAAATAAATAAATTAAGTTATTTATTTCAATTAAATTCACCGTCAATGACTGCCTCATAAAAAATATATCATTAACCAACCATAGGTCATACCATGGGTAAACCCTAAATTATGGATTCTACTGTGGTATAAAATTTTCTATCCAAGGCTCCATTTGGTTATTATTCCCTGATTTACAGAAAAACAATTTCTCAATAAATTAATATAAACAATATTTTTATAATATCAATACCAAGATCACCAAGACATGAAATATTTAGTTGTCCCAACATCTTTCTTAAAACATATTCCTCAACATATTCTCAAAACCTTCATGGAAAAAACAGAGACACTATATTATTATTTCATTAAGGATTTTCACCCTAAAAAGTATAATCGAAAAAAATAGTGAGGATATTGAGCTCTAATCTTACTCTCTCACTCCCAGGATCTCTTTTACATGATACCATGCTACTAAAACACAAAATCCAATGTAGTGGACTATCCTTATAGGATAATCGCCTTTTGTTCCTTGATTTCCAACTGAAACTTCTTGATTGTGGCTCTATCTTTGATGTCTAGATCTCCCCAGTCTATAACTGGCATAAGATCATATATGCATCTCCATAGATTCTACATATAGAATATTTCAAGAACCCACTCCTATGTTGGGGGTATTTATATGAGATAATGAAACTCATCAACCCTTCATATTATCATGAAGGGCCCGATGAACCTTGATTATAGCCTTTATCCATGGAAAAACAAATGCAATCCTAATATTGGGGAGGCACTAAGGTAATATGCTCTACATGCTCGAACTCTTAACGTACATGATTTAAATTTTGATAAGATTTATGTTATCATTGGTCCATAATCATATTCAATTGAATCTCTTGAATATACACCATCATATCCTATACTATCTATGGACCAACAAGAGATGCCTCACCAATCCTAATCCAACACATGGGTGCATCCAAGGTCTCCTATACAGAACCCCTAAATGTTCCGCACTGATCTAAGAGTGATATCTATTAATAAATGTGAACACTACCATTTTAAAGTGATAATAATAGCTCTAAACAATGTCCAAAATAAAATCCCACAGTATATCCTCTATCATTTGAATAAATATCTTGGTATTCCCATTCTTTTGAGAGAGGAACACCATATTCATTCTCAGTCAGGTTGGGAATTCCTCCAGTTGACTTCTCCATAACCATACCAATAATTTTTCATATTCGTCAAAGGATATAGTTATACATACCCAAAGAAGCCAAACTATATCCTTCTTGTACCACAATCCCTAACACTCCACCAAACTCTACACTAGAAAATCATGGAATTACGTCGATTTAGAAAGTGGAACAACAATAAAACCGAATTAATTGAGTCCCCATATTGTATTTGGAATCCCTATAACAATGTTCATTAATATTAAATTCAATTTAAACTATGGGATCTCTATAGGATACTTCAAACCTACTACAAGCTGGTGGTCAGCCATAACCGGAGATAATGAGAGATGAACTCAGTTTTCTCATCCTCACGGTAATCCAAAAAATTGCTTCTGAAATTACTAGTAAATAATTCACATTCTAGTACATATTTACAATCGTGATGTATAAAACTACATAATCACCTCCTCATACATTATGAATAGAACCATTACCCACCTCAAAAATGTATGATGTATAACCCTACTTCACAAAATCCATATGGATAATCCCCTAAGGATAGTAGGTCATAAAAAATCATGTTGTTGACGTACCCAAACTTTGACTCTATCACTTGAGGAAGAAGAATAGGTCTCACCACCATAATTCAAGAAAATAAGAATTCATATCCTCTAAAAGGTTCTACATCAAAAAAAAAGTTGCTCAGATGCCTCTTCCAACAACAGAAAATTATACTTCTTACACAGGGAATATTCCACCATGTTTCCATACATAGGATTATATACTATCTTTTCATCAAAGTGTTGTTATAAAAAAATCCAATATCTCTATATTAAGTTACAATATCTCTATGTGAGGATGTACTTGGTACATTGGTGATCCATTTATATAACAAAAAACTCTACAACAAAATAGTTCATTAAAAAATTTATAATTAATAGATGCACTACTAGATCCAGGTCATGAGTAGCATAGTTCTTCTTCTGGGGAATCAACTGCCTCATCCATATGAGATCACCACTTACCTCTACAAAAACCTGAAGGTGAGCCTAGATCTAGAGGAATCCAAAAAATATTCTCCATGATTTCTTCTGAAAGTGACAACATAAGAGCACTAGGAAAATATATCATTGACTACTCAATGGATCCCAGAAACTACTCAGTCTTGATAAGTCATTACTATTTCTACATTAGAGTTGTTAAATGGGATTCTAATAATGAATGTTCAGGCACATTCCTCTTATAGAACACTTCAAATACATGAATTCACTATCCTTCTAACACACTCTTTGGTTTCCCCCATGAACGTACTATATTAATTATCCCTTGGGGCATAACTAATTTGTGATAATTAATAATATTACCCAATAAGTTAACATCATGAATCCACAACATTCACACTAAAAACATACCATAAAGGCAGTTCTTCCAAATTATGTGTTGGACCATCATCATTTTATTTATATAATACTAATCTATCACAAATTATATAAGTATATAATCAAAGAAAAAATCCAGAAAATATTACACATATACCTAGAAGATAATGTTCTTCCAATATAAAGAATATAATGGTCATTTTTTACTCCAAAATGTGTTAATATGAACTCATTGTGTCCACATTGACATCATAAATCAATCTACAGAATAAAATTTTCACAAACCCCCAACTACTGGTTGTTATACCTGATAACGATTTTCGAAAACCAACTCACACTTCCCAAATGGTCAAAGTGGTTGTCAATCCATGGAAAGGGGTACTTTTTTTCATTTTCGGGTTAATGTGATGATAATAAAAACAAATCATCAAAATATCATCCCCCATTTTCATGAAAAAAACTGGATCCTCCTAGGGAGACACTCTTGGACTAATGAAACCATTCTTCAATAGTTGATCCATATTCTCTCTTAGCTCCTGGATCTCAGTAGTGTCTATCCAATATTCCTATAATGATATTGTTGTTGTATTGCGGTAAAAGTCGTTGCAGAGTCCCATCCCACAACCTCATAGGTCGTGATATAATGTATTTACTGAATACATACATCAATTAATTCATTATAGATGTAATCTAGATTCCCGATGATCCCTCTAAACCAAGGGTTAAAAATTTTAACTGATGGGTAATGGGTTATTATCTCTTTTCTACTATGCCCACTCATTCATCAATGACATCTATATCACCAGTAAAATATAATCTCATCCAATCTGTTTGTATGAATTTTACATGTATGTGATGATATTCAATCATAGTTCAAACAATGGATAAGTTAATCAATACCCATGATGATTTTATAAGAATTGGTTATAGTGAAAAATAGAAACCATGAAAACTCTCTTCATTAAGAACCATCTCACACCTCATAGATATATGTGATTTTCATGAATCACTCCCAGTCATAAGCTTTAGAAAAATATTTTGGTCTAAGGCCTCAATGGAGATATCATGCACTCTTATATGGGATATGGAAATAAAAGAGTGACTCAAACATATGTCTAAAACTACAAGATATTTTTTTGAAAATAAACAGATCATACCTCATATAACCTCATTATCTCTCATGTTATAAGAATGAATGGCATCACAGATTCATGGGTCCCCCACTAAAAACTCCATGTGTAATGACCCCGACCCTAGTAGGCTAGATCTAGTGCCTTTTATTAATACATTTTCAAAATATTCATGGTGTCACATCCCAAGGGATTTAATAGCTTAGTATTCTTGGTAAACTAGATACATAATTTTAATATACCATACATTTTGAAACCTAAAATATGTAATTAGTTCCATTAAGTCTTCCATTATTCCCCTTTTGTGTAACCCTGCATATCAGTCATAACATACTACTCAGAATCATGGGGAAAAATAAATCATATGAAAGGGGTGGGCTCAAATTCTTAGTAAGGGTAAGCGTATAATACATACTATGAGTAATTATGTAAAAAACAATATTTCATGTTAAATACCTGATAAAAATGTCATTTAAATGATCACATGATCTAGTAAACATTACCATGTATTTTATAAATAATCAAATAATCACAAGGAATAATAATAATTATGGAACACATAATGTTGGAATTCTGCATTATCAAGATAAACCATCATGATAGTTAATATCAACATCTATCCTCATGATAGTTTAATTTTTCAGGTAGAAACCCATCTTATTTGTTTCATGATCTATCATACATAAAATTGAAACCTACTTGGAAATAAACATGAATGGATTGTCTCCAAATGATTTCATCTCAAGAGACTATATCTATATCGAGGGTTTTACTTTAAATGTTTCCCAACCCATGTATAACATGTCCAAATCACTCCTAATATAAATAAATAATACAATTCAATCAACATGTCTTAACAAAATCAATAACCAGACATATAGAATATCCACAATTACCTAGTAAAATTGAACATAAAATATTTACTGAAGTATAGAAGATGTTATCATAAGATATAAACATCAATGAAGTAAAACATTAATAAAATTATGTTGAAATAGAATATAATAAATTAAATTATATGATATAAAATTAATGATGAAAAGCTCTCATTAAACTCATATGGAAAACACATTCATATAAAAATACACTTTTCTTTTACGAACCCATTTTCAATACCAAAACACCCTTTTCTTTGATTATTTTTTCAATACCATAATACCCCATAAATATAAGTATAGTTTTTAATTTAAGAAAAATTAAATATTGAAGAGGAATAATATTTAAAAACAAATTTCATGGTAGTGGAGAATTCATTGTTGCTATATAAATTAAAAATAGAAAATACCTTTTGTTGATTTTCAAAACATTCTATATAAACCATATAAAAAAGATTCTTTTTTTAATTTTTTTAAAATTTAATTAAAAATAGACATAAAATTTAATTTATAATATTTTTAAATAAATATATAAAATAATTTCAAAATTATTGACATGGATAAAAGATTTTATAATTAAATAATGAACCATTCGAGGTGTACCATGCCACTTAGAATATATAAATCCTAATCCCTATTAAGAAATAACATTATAAAAACATTGAATAAAATCATAATAAATAAATTAATGGCATAATATGTCAAAGGGAATGCTTATACGCCTAATCAAATAAGGTTTCTATGTAAGATGAAATTATTCCTCAAAGAAATGAGATTGAGACAAAGTCCCTTACCTTGTGTTTTTTTTGTATGAATGTACATTAACATATGATATAATGGTTTTAAGATTGTTAATAACTCATTAAGTAACCATATTCAATTTTATAATATAATGTATTATCTTCATATAAAATATTATTACACATTTGATAACAATCATTCATTATCTACATTATTTTGGGTGTTAATTGCATAGTTTATCGAGTATGTTTTCACTTGTTATTTATTGTTACTGTTACATATATCATGAAATAATAAAATATAGATTGTAAAAAATGATATAATTATCATACATATATTCATTACATATGTATTCATAATAATTCTTAATATTTAAAGATATGAAATGAAATAAACTATTCAAGGAGACGGTAGATTGTACGTACGCATTAAATCTACTTTCATTTCCCTATCTTGTTAAAAGAGAGATAAGTAAATAATACATATTTATATTATAACTTAATTATAATATCAATGTTCTCTATTTCACATAATAATACTAAAATTATCCTTCATATGTTCTATATATATCTTGAATGAATCACATCACTTTGGGGAGGTGGTAGTCCATACTTCCAGAAACGATGTTATCATTTTCAACACAAAATGTAAAGTATATATGTATTTTTTTATAGAAATAAATAATAATAAGGATATAATAAAAAAATATAAAAAATATAAATATATATTCCATCATAATTCCCAACCATGAAAGGTGGTAACGGAAAAAGGAAAAGTCATATTTTCATGAGGTGGTAGTTCTCTGTACACATAAACAAAATGTTCATTACCCATTAGATGGAATTGTTTGTTAGTGTGGGTAAAAACCATAAAATAAAAGAAACTCAGTATATTTGGGATAAATTTTTTTTCATATAATATTTTAATAATTAGATTTTATGGGGTGTATAATGGAAATAAAATTGAAAAACATAAGGAAGGATGTTACGTCTTCTTTGGGAAACTCTTTTTGTTTTCACAAGTGGGATTATTTGGATTGATTTTTATAAAAAATGTTGATTATTAGATTATGTAAAGAATGTTTGGATATTATTTGGGAATGTTTTTTTCTCTCTCTATGTCTCAATGTGGTGCGGTAAATGTGAGGTAGGAGGTTCCCTTTCATAACTAAGGGGATGGGTGAGTTTGAAATCTCCCAAATGATTAAATCGATATAAATTAATTTTATATTTAAAATTGATATAAAGTGTGTTATTTATAATATAATGTGATTGTTTCTCAATATAATCTTAAAAAATATTTTTTTGAGAAGTATAGATCAAAATGGAACCATTCTCTTTTGGTATCAATGCTTAGTTAAACCCTTTAACTCTTATGGGTATATCACTTCTTTTTACACTTTATGGGTTAATATAGTAAATATAAAATGAAAAAAAAAGACAGAAATGTACCATATATGACATATTTAACTTCAAAAAATTTATTTTTTTTGTTGTATGATTTTGATGAATTTTATATCATTAAATGAAAAGTTTTTTATTTTGAAATATCATTAGTGTCAATTTTGACAGTATCCATTACTTGACATTTTAAAAATAAAATAACAATAATATATATTCTCAAAAATTATTTTTCCTCATCCCTTATACTTCAATGTATTCCATAGTATTTTTTTATCAAATTAATTTTATCAAATTATATTTATTATAATATTTTTAATAACCTTTCTTTTTTAGGTCCATTAATTAAACAATTTCTATATCATCATTGTGAATAAAATTAATTTAATAATTTCATCCGTAAAAATTGAAAATAAAATATAAAGATTAATATTAACATTTTACATTTATAATTAATATTTATTGTCTAATATTTCTTTTTATTATCCATATACGAAAATGTAATAATTATTAAAAATAAGATTGTTGCGTATTGGTCTTTCCATAGAATAAAACAATATAAAAGTCTCAAATTCATTCAAGTGGATCCAAGTGGCAATAAAATATGCCCAATGATGAATTGGGTTGAAAATAATCATCCAGTAAATTTAGGACATGTCTTAGTGTAATTTTATAATATTCTATTTATCTTAATTAAACAATTTACCCTTAACTATGGTAATTAAAATATTTCTAAATTTATTATTCATATGCCAAAAAATAAAATAAACATATTTACATAATTTGAACACATTGATTCTGAATGTGAAATAAATTTTTTAAAAATCAAAACATAGATGTTTCAGTAGCTATTCTGAAATTAATCACATTCATGGGACGATAAAAAGGGTTTTAAAAGTGAAAATGTTCCGAATATTAAAAAAATTTATATTAGAATTTGATGTGAAATTGATTCCATTGACATGAATTGGAATAAATTATAAAAATAATAATTTATTATATTTTTAGACCAATCAAAAGAATTTTTACACTATATATTATTTGAATGGATTTTTTCCAATTAAAATATAGTATTTCTAATTATTCATCAAAGCATCAAAACATAACATAAAAATGCTAAAAATTTGATCAAATTAAAATTTTATATTCCAATTTAAAATATAAAGATTATTTTTATCATATATAATATATAAAATTTTTAAAATTTGGATTTAAAATAGGTTTTCCATTAAAGGGTGGTAAAACTGCCTTTAGGGAAAAATAACTATTTTACATATCAAATTGGGTTTTTTTCATATATTATGCTTAAAAAATCTATTGCATAACTATAAAAAATATCTTATTGAATATATAAAATATATATTTAATTAATATAGTTTAATAATTTTATTAAAATTTATTTTATTAGGATAAAATTACTTTTTTAGCATAAAAAATAGATTTTATAAAAACATTATCATTTTATTTAATTTCTTCTTATATTAATTTCTAATTAATTTGTAACGAATGTATTGAACAATTGATTTAATTAGTTACTTAATAGTTTTTATAACTTCCATCATAACATCCTTGTTATATCTTATTATATTAAATAATAATATTTTAATAATATATTGTAGTTCGGTAAAAATCGAGTTTGATGGTAAGGAAAGGAAAACCATTGTTATGTGTAGCTTAAGCATACCAAGATGTTACTTATAAACCAAGATAACAAAACAATTAAATTTAGTCAAAAAGGAATATATTGGAAAGCCTTGGGGTGTTACACCTTGATCCTATTGTGGGATACCTGGTATGGGTTGAGGAAGTGGATCAAAACATCACCCACTACAAACGGATTCTTCACCTATGCCCCACCGACTCATCTTCCAACACCGCCTCCCTGGGGGATTTCTTTAGAATGCCTAGAATAATCCTAATCACATTGTTGCCTCTATCGTTATGGAATATCCAATGCCTTCTTTACCTCATTATCTTATCATGTTGGGAAATCACTTTTCAAGCTCGGTCTCCCATAACATGCATAACATTTACCCACTATAGGATGAAGAGGTATTCTATGGTATCCCCATGTCACAAACCGTCCCCCCGGGCCCGCATCGTGACAAGCCCAAGCCCGCCTTCAATAGGCCAGGGGCTGGCGACTAGAACCAATGGCGTAATCCCTAAAACTGGGAAGCCAATTCCTCTATAAAACGTAAACTTACACAACCAGAGTACAAGAGGAAGAAAACATTAAGAAAAAATTGTATACAAAAGTAATGCTGAAAAGTAAACGGTCCAGAAATATAAGCCCAACTGTAAAGTACAAGGAAAATAAAAATCAGGTACAACTAAAAGACAAACTGCTGGAAGGTGCCTAACAGCTCTTGGATCGTCCACCATGGAACCTACCAGAAGGGTAGGTACAAATACCCTCCTCAGTGATCCACGTCTATCCATCTCCACCAGGTACCGACTCGTCATGAGGTCCACCTCCATGTATCATCTAGTCTTGGTACTCTCGGCCTCTATTAGTATTTTCCGTTATCTTCATTCAACATAGTGAGGTGCGGGTATAGCCGGTGTAGGGCAGAGTATAACAATACACAGTAGGGACCCCAAGAACCTCAACGTCTCACAAAATTCAACAAAGATAAACCACAAAGTATGAAATCAATGGATAACCAATACTAAGGTATATTCCCAAACATATACCAAAGCTATCATGTAACCCATCTCAATCATGAGGAAAATAGAAATGGAATTAACTAAGCTCAAACCAGGATTTTCATTATCGAAACCATGGCTTCTAGAAAACTCTTCCTATGTTGAGTACAGTGGGCATGTCATGACTCTGAGGTGCTACTCACTATCCTCCGACAGCCGAGGTACTCCTACTGTCGAGTATCGCGGGTATGTCGCCTCACATAGTATCGATCCCCCTAATATCCTATAGAGGTACTCCTCCTATCGAGTACCACGGGTCTGCTGCCTCACATAGTAGTGCTCCTCCACCATGGTTTTTCCACCTCACATAGTAGCGCTCCCCGTTGGGCTAGTCAAGTCACTCCGAACGAATTGGACAAGCAGTCATCAGGTCTCAGCCAGCTTTTAGGTCTCTATAGTCTACTCGCTCGTCTCCGACAGGGTTATATCCATGAGCTACACGCCAATAACCCAAGTGTCACAAATTCCCATGAAAAAGTATCTCAATGGTCTGCCACGTCATAGGGTTTTCAACACAACAGACGGTGCGTCAATCAGACTCTCGGTCTGTGAGTTATTATCCTTTTTTCCCTGGGGGCCCGGTTGGATTCTTGTACAAACCAACCCGACCGTATCTCAAATGTACCCCGAATTACCATGGGGTATTTCTGAAGGGCCCTTTCTCAAAGGGATTACTAGCACCGCTAACATTTCGTCAAATAGACGTCTGGTGCCAAAGATATGGCCAACACAAGCAAAGGGTCAGAAGTGGGCTCGTGTCCGGTCCTACTCGGACCAACCCGACCTTGGTCGACCCGGTCTGGGTGGACTTGGTCAGACATGCTGGGTCTAACTCGGCCAGTTGGGTGGGTTATCCCGCTTATTTTGGCTCAGTCCATTGGGCCCATCCCCGCAGACTGCATGGAAAATTCGGGCCGAAGTCCCCATGTGGCTGACTCGGCTCGAAGGCCCGTGGAAGGTTCGACCAGCACTGCGAGGGGTGCGTCTTGTCCCAAGCGGCCAACGATGGGATGCATGGGGCGAGGGTCGGCCTTGGGTCTGATAGGAAGGGCGTCGGGTTGGCTCGGCAGCCAGCCTGGGCGCCGGGCAGCCGGCCCGGGCAACGCTGGGGCGCCAGGCAGGAAACCTGGGCGCCAGGGGGCACCATTCAGGCACTGGGAGGGCGTCGGCAGGGCGCAGGGTGCGCTGACAGCACACGGGGTGCGCGGGTAGGGTTCTGGTAGCTAGGCGGGCCGCAGTTTCTACCAGGGCACGTGCTGGGAAGCGCGCAGGTAGGTTGGTCGGGCATCGTGCGTCCGGCGGCACGGTTCGCGGAGGCCGCGGGTAGCGCGACCTCTATTCACCATCTTCGTCGTCATCACTATGTTTCCATGCCACTGCTACATCGCCATCAATCCATCGTTCCAAAACCGTAAAGGTTGCAGAGGGGTCGGGTCATGTTCATTTGGCCTAAACCCTCCACGTTAGAACGATAACAAGTGGCTCATGAAGTTGATTTAACGAGAGAATATTAAGAGTTAAACAACTTAAAACACACCCCTACATTTTTAATCAACATGCATTGGTTCATTGCAGGGAAAATGATGTCATTGTCATTCGTCGTACGCTTCCACATCCGAGCTCATGTGTCAGTACGTTGATGGATAAGGGGAAGGGAGAAGGGTCATCAATGAGATCCCACATCGGAAGGGGGGTTCCGAGGAAGAGGTTGGGGAAGAATTTGTCGTCGCCGACATCTTCGTGTTCTTCATCGGAGAAAGCGTGATCCTCCATGTGTTGGGCATCACATCACTTTACCAGCACTTCGTCTCCTGGTGAGGCCATCCCAAATCTTCCTCCCATGCACCCTATATATAGGAGATGGGGAGAGGTATGTAACCATCGTGGAATTTATGACGGTTCATTTATTAGGAACATTCCTCAATTCCAATGATATTGTTACTTAAATTGACAAAAAAGAAGGGGGGTTTAGAGAAATAAAAGTGTAGGCACATAAAATTAATTGGAAACAATTAATTTTATGTTGACACATAAAATTAATTGATAGATTTAATTTTGTGTGGACATAAATCATTTAATTTCACATTGAAACATAAAATTAATTGAAAGTAATTAAATTTAAGTTGACACACAACATTAATTGAGAGGGTTGTGAGGTTTCCTCTCCCTCCCAATTAAATGGGGTGTTAAGCCCCATGTGGATCCCACACCATAATCTCTGGCAAGAGGATATGATGCTCAAGTGGTCCGCACCCCAATCATCCTCCCATGGAAGGTCAGGGTGTGGAGGTCCCACCATTAACCCCCAAAGGGAGGTTCCAACATACAACACATGGCAGTTTAAAAATAAAATAAAGTGTTGTACTTTATTTTATTATTATTTTCTTAAAAAAATCAAAAAACTCACATCAAAACTCTTCAGACGAAACTGCAGTGAAGGTCTCACTAAGAAATTACTTACGCTGCGAGTTCAACGGTGCCCTTAGATTTTAATTCTGAACACCGGTCCAAAAGATATAAAATCCCGAACGTACGTTTACTGAACTGACCCAAAAAAAGTTCGGAAAATTATTATCAGTCACCGTCAACTCTAGACGGTCAAGGATTGGCTATTCCTAGGTGAAACATGCCCCAACGAACCCAACGGTACTCTCGTATTTTTAATCTGACTCATATTTTAGATGTTATGAATTTTTTACAATAAAATATTTGTCACTTAATTATTTTATTTGCGGCCAAAAACTAAATTTTTCTGCTTGGCTACGCCAGCCAAAGTTATTATCTTCTTAAACAAAGAATTCCCTCATTATTTCAGCAGTGGTCTCATATTTTTAATCTGAGCTACCATTTGTGAGTTATAAGTATTTGAAAAATAAAATAATTTATTTAACTATTTTATTCACGGTTATGCCGTTTTTTTGATTTTTCACAAGAGGCATGCACTGACTAAACATAAGTCGTGCCTAGGGTAAACCAACCATCTTGAGCGCAAAAGGTCCCTTGGATTTCTGATATGAGTAACCATTTATGAGGTATTCTACATTTTTAGGAAAACTACTTACAGGCATTAATTAATGAATAACAAAACATCAGAAATTGATTCCAGGCACACCGGGCCTCGGAATCAGGCACCGTCAGAAACTGCAGACTCGTAAAATTACAATTTATATAAAAAACAAGTTCCACGAGAATTATAGGTATTTAAATTCTTCCCACATCAGATCGTCAAGTCCCCATAAGCTACAACTCACACTAAGGGAACAAAAGAGGGTACTGAGCACACAACTAAGCCTCCTGCTCCCATGTGCTCTCCTGAAAGTTCATGTGCTGCTAGTGAACACGCACCATAGGAATCGACCATCCACATAGGACCCGCCCATGTCAATCCTCAATCTCCACTGGAACCTTCATGAAATTCACACCATCATCGATGTCCATCTCTCCATGGTCTATGATGTGTGAAGGTCCGTGCACGTATCTCCTCAGCTGAGATACGTGGAAGATGTCATGCAACTCGTGAAACAAAAGTGGAAGAGCTAAGCAGTAAGCTACCTCACCTACTCTACTGGGGACCTCGAAAGGATCGATGAAATGAGAAGATAATGTACCGCTTCAGCCAAATCTCTACAGACCTCATTAATGCGAGACCCGTAGAAAGATGTGGTCACCATCTTTGAACTCCAGTGGTCTCCGTCACCTATCATCATAGGACTTCAGTCTACTATGTCTAATCTTTATCTATTCCTTGATGAATTGCACCTTCTCTATCGTAGCTCATACCATCTCTAGTCGGTAGGAAGTGGGCCGACTTGGTGAGTCAGTCAACGATCACCCAAATAGAGTCATGTCCCCTGGACGTACGTGGAAGAGCCATCATGAAATCCATGGATATCTCATCCCTCTTCCACTTTGGGACCCCTAAAGGCTGAACTAAACCTACAGGAACTTGGTGTTCCGCCTTCACTTGTTAACAAGTGATGCATCGAGGGTCAAAATCTGCTACTACCTTCTTCATACCTGGCCACCAGTGATGTCGTCTATGGTCCTGATACATCTTCTCCATGCCTGGATACATTATTTGGGAAAACATTTATAGTCTTCAGACACATTTTTTGGGACAGATTTTGACCATTAAAACAAAAAACATGAGATAAAATTTATATTTATGTGAATATTAATTTTAATATTTTATGATTTGATAGATTATGGAGAAATAATGGACTTATAGATAATAAATTAAGGTTATGTTGAATTGTTTTTCTATATAATGGTATGAAAAATATTAATGCTTATAATAAGATGAAGTCCAAACACATGAACCATTGAGAGTATTCCCATATAAAGTCTCACATGTAGATGTTATCCCCCTATTTTCATGAATTTAGATGAAATATTAATACCATATATCTATGTTCCCAAAAAACCTTGTGTGGATTCCTAGATCATGGAATGAATTTCCATATCCATATTTGGGAACCTGGAATTGGGAATGGAAATTACCTTGAAAATTTTGTTTTCCAAGGTAGAGTTTTTCATATAAACGTTCTCTTAACATCCCATTTTAAAAATCAAGAAGCAGGTGTGATGGAATCTAAAATACGATAATAATGTTTTCATGAATCAAAGGCATGAAACCCTATGAAATTAAAAAAACCATTGAATTATATTTAAATAAAATACAAAATGTGTGGTGATAAAAATGGAAATAATGCCCAATATTTATTTGAATAATTAATATGGGAACCCTACATCAACTAATTTAGTATTATGACAAGACTTCATGAGAAAAAAATGGAAACAATATGAAACCCCACCACATTTAACTACTATGTATTCTCAACTCTTAAGGATTGACCTAGGTGAAGTATTGTAATACCCATGTTTTTTAAATGGATATTCTTCTAGCCATGGAGGTCACAAAGGGGTGTGCATTCTCCGATGTCACCTAATTGTGTTTCTATTATATCTACCCTCTTACTTATAAGCCTGAATCAACCAAGATATTCCCATGTATATTGTGTTCCACCCTCATCCCCAGGGTGGGATCAATGATGGGTTGTGATGTTAGTGAATTTTACCAATCCCAACTCATTAATCACTAACCCCTAAGAAAATTTAGTTTTAATATCATTAGTTTTTTATCATAATTACATAGAATTTTACTTATGTTAACTACTACCCACACCTTAATCCCAAGAATAAATTGAGTCTAGATAGTCATATTTATACATTAAAATAACATGAGTTAAAATCCTCATCATCATTTCCCAGAATACTATGATTCAAGAATCTCTTATTTTCTCTCCAACACATTGAGTAGAAATCCATATTTTCTTATTTCAAATACATGATTAGAAATAATCCTATTTATTTCTAAAAAATCCATTTATTAATATACATCCCATTTTTACCTAGAATACATATCTTTTAAACTCCTTTTGGTTCCCCATAATCCCTAAATTTTTTATAATCTTCTAGGTTTTTTCAAATTACTTTAGTTATAATCCTCCTCTTAAATTTCTCCAATTCCAAGAGTTGATTTACTCAACTCAACTAAAACATATACCATTGGTCTAGATCCTCCTCTTAATTTCCCTAATGTTCCTCATGTTGTGGTCCTCATCATTGTATTGTAAAATTTCATGAACAAACTATTCTATTATGTTAAAAAAGAAAAGTAATATCCTATGTAAGTCTCATTGTGAACCATTTCTGGGATCATCTATATTGTGGTACATACATCTTAATATTAAACTTCTTAGAAGTGGTCATAGATGAATAACATTAAAAGGAACCACTTTTGATCTTGTAATATGTACTTAAAACCATGAAATACAACATTAAATGAGGTCAAAAAGTGTTGGATTAAATTAACTTTAATTTTATATATAGGAATCACCATTCAAAGGTTTGATACTAAATTCACAACATTCACACCTCCTTTCATATGAGACTAATGCCTATTTAGATGGATATAAATTCTATTGTCACTTTTTTAATGAATTTAAAATGAAGAGTAACCATTATTTTTGATCAAGTGAGGGATATTATAATTCACTTATGTACTGTATTTTTAGGTGCATGTTGAAAGTTAATCAATTTCATGATATTATAAAAATTAATTTTTCTAGAATTGTTTTCAAGAAAATGTTATAAATATATATGAAGTTCCTAAAATAAGGAAAAAACCCTTCATGTGATTAGCTAACCCACACCCTATGATCTTAAAAAATATATAATCATAACTAATTGAGACGTCCATGAGGTATACGGCCTTTAAAAAGTTATATAGTCACGTGAAAAAAAAATTGTTTCATGTGAAAAAGGATGAATTGTAAACCCAACCTAAAATGGTTTTTATTATAATAATATACATGGTTAAATATATATTTATAAACTCAATAATTTTTCAACTAAATTAATCCATCACCACACATGTGATAAATTATATAATAAAAAATCCTAGGGAGGTTGATGGAATTGTCTGTTTTATGATTTATCATATATATTTACTTTAAAATATATTTATTAAGAAAAAATTAATGAAACATGTTGACATCCAGTTTAAAATTTTTTAAAAAAACCACATTCCATACCATTAATATCAAATAATCCTCATATAACATGTATATAATCTATCACACCCAGACCCTAGGATATTAATTTGGTTTTAATGATTAAATTATTTTTAGAATCTATTTCAGGTTTCTAGTCAGATTGGTTTTAAATATTAAAATTTTGGGTTTTTAGTATTGGTTTATGGTTGAAACATGGTTAGTAGAAACTATGTGAAACTCGTGTGAGTTTTCTATTGTTTTTGGATGAGATTATCACACGGACGATGCATGGATTTCAAAACTGTGCACCCTGCACATATAGGTTTTTGAGAAACTGAGATAGGGGTACATTGTTGGCCAACAGTTTTACTAATCAGGTGTCCAAAACATGTGTTGTGTCACCCCATTAGAAACATTTAAAAGGAATGAAATTTTATTGAAAATATTAATAATTTTATTATTATTATCATTATGATCTTTCTTTTTTCTACCCCCACACATATTTTCATGTAATACCCACACCCACTTCTTCCCCTCCTCTTGCAGGACAGCTATAGGGGCTACTGGTGTGTGGAAAATCCACTCCCCAAATCTCTCTAATCATTATTTATCCTCCTGATTCATGGTTCCTACACTTTATTATGTTCCTTATCATTTTATTATCATTTTCCTTCCTCAATTTCTCTATTTCATCATCCTTCCCTTGTGTTTCATGTGATTTGGGTGGAACCTATTACAAAATTGGGGCTTCATTGGTTATTTCTTGGTTCTTAGGTTTTGTGAAATTTTATTATGGATGGTTTTAGCAATACTTGTCAAAATAATTAGCTTTACTGTCAATTTTGGGTATGGTTTATCCCATTCTATTTCATAAGAAATTTTTTTAATTAGCTATGTTTTAAATTTTAGTATACTTTTTATTATTTTAGGGAATCCTATGACTCATTAAAGGATACCTTCATGTGTATACTTTGATAACAATACAAACACACACACACATATATATTTATAAATATATATCCTTATTGTTCATATTAAAATGTTGTTATGGTAATTCATACATTGTTTCAATAGGTACATATATATCTGAAGGTGAATATGCACGTTTTCAAGAAGCAAGTTTGGTTTTCCAGTGTCAAAAGATGCCTTCTTGGAGGTATGTTTACTATGTTCAATCCTTTCACTTACAAACTATTATTTCATTCATTTTTTATTTGGTGTTTTTATTTAATTATTTATTATATACATTATGTAAATTGATTATGAAGGTTGAAACTAACCTCTTTTGTGTTTCCATGTATTATTATGATTTGTCCATGGGTATTCCCTGATCAAGCATGTTTCTGAAATGTATTTGAATGGTTAAGCACATAGGTGAGTGAATTAGATTTTAAAATATTCTATTTATGATAGTTATAAGATATAAAAATACTTGTGTCCCTTTAGTTCATGTTTTCTAAAAAAGTTTAATGAAATTATCATTTTCCAAAGAGTTTCAAAAATATTTTTCAAGTGGTAAATGGTTGATTTACACTAATGAGACCTGGTCTTTACCTCTGAACATTTTTCAGGAAATGAGGAAACCACCATGGATACTCTCCATTATAGAGGGAATTCAAACGAATAGTGTTGGGAGGTGGGTGTTACCATGTATGGCGAACATCCTTGTGTTCAAGCTTTCTTCTTCAAAACCATAATTTTCTATAACTATTGGAACCTAGGAATATTTGTGGGCATGGAGAGACTGTTTCTATTTAGTCTTTATTAGAGGTATTGGATCCCCATGGAGTATCCAAGTTGGATTTTCCACCAGTAAGGCTAGTTGAGAGCAACCATGTTTGTAATTGACTTTCGATCACATTGATAGGATGATATATGTATTCAAAATATAATATTTCTAGGGACTTTTCACATAGTTTCTATAAATATCGAATGATATTTTATTCACATGTGTTCCATAATCCCTTAATTTGTGATATTTTATAAAAATAATTTCAACTATTTTTTAATACACTATATTCCACTGTTTGTTCTTAATTGAGTCATTTCCTTGATCTAGTGTTCTTCTTTGTAAAATTATTTATTATAAAATTCTTCATTATTAAAAAAAGTAAAAAAATGATAAGAATATAATTCTTTTAAATTATTACCTAGTTAGTTTTATTAACAGTATATTAAAACCTTATTCTTAATATATGTATTTCAAACTATCCTAACATGATATTCTTTTTATTGGAAGGGCAGCGTGTGTGTTTTGTTTTTTGGAAGATCCTTTAATAATATCAGTGCAGACATCAACTTTATCTTTTTATTTACATGTTCTTCTTGTTATGGATCCCTCTTAGAGGGAGAGTGGCTCTATGATTAGTGGTAAAATATGAGGTCACTTGGATGTATGTTTAAATGTTTGGTTTTATTACATTTCCTCTAATATTGTTTAATTTTATTTATTCTATTCATAATTATTTATATATTCTCATGGGATAAATCATTCCAAACATAGTATTCTCAATTCCAAGCACTAGTTTCCATCATAGGAGAATCAAAAACTTCATTGGGGTCTTTTGGCATACAGAACGTTGTGATTGGATCAGGTTTGACTTGAGTTGGTTTGTCATAAAATTTTATCAAAGCCCTGATATCCTTTATTATTTGACGATGTGTTGTAGTTTTGATCTAGGAGATTCAAAACAGAAATGGGCATAAATTGGTAGGTTTTTGATCAATTCCTATGTTGAAAGACACATGAATTTCCACAGTGGTACGGGCTGGTCTTGCATCAAAATTAGATCATGGATCTCAGGTTCTTTAATGAATTCTGGTTTATATAGAGATTTTTAATTATTTTTAAGGATTTTGTGGTTATTATGGTATGTATTTAGAGGAATGGTGGTTTTTTTACAAATTCTATCAAACCCTTCATAGACCATGAAACTGGCTCTCATGACCTCTAATGTGCTCACTTAGTTGGAGCATAACATGCCAAAATATATGGCCATGTTTTTGTATAGTTTTTGTTCTGAGTATTGGAAATTTTTATTCATTAATCATTTGATTTTAATTTTTTGGAATTGGTTTCAGTTTATTTTTGGGTGTTTCTTTTGGATTTAAAATATGGAATCAATTTTATCAATTTTATTCCAAAATGAAAAATATGAGTTCTATGAAAATTAAATGGTCTATTTTAGAAATTAATTAATTTTCAGAACTATTTGGAAGGGTTTTTAATGTTTTTATAAGATATGAAAAATTAAAATGCATGTTGAATTTTATTTTTTTTCTTTTATGATAATAATATGTTTCATAATTGGTTGACTTATATTTAAAGTTGTATGGAAAGTGTTACAGTTTCTTTTATTCATTCCTTGTCATTTTTATCAGTGATCAAATATATGTATATGGATGTATATGTGTCATAAATCGATGGTAATTCTAATGTGTGTAAGATTTATATAGAATAAACATGGATTTATATGTTTCTTAGGATTCATGTAACCCCAAATTGTTAGTGTTTGGGTTGTAAGGATAATAATGTTTTCTAAATTTTTTTTTCAAAAGATGGTATTTAAATGATTCAAAAAGTGAATGAGTAATTTTTTGATGTTATATCATCAGTTTTAGAAATTTTATTTTTGAAACATTTTTTTTATATTTTTTGTTTTTGGATTATTTTTTTCTAGGAGGACATGAAGTGGATAATGTATTTTTAAATGGTGTTCAATAACTATGGTGGTTTTGGAGATGATGCTTTTTAAAATAGGGTTCTTGGCTTTTTTTTGGTGGTTTTATAGTTTATTTTAGAATGAGATTTGATTTCATTATTTGGTTTTTTAATGTGTTGTATTATGATCTTGCTCTTTTGTTTTAAATTTTATTTCCCTATGATTTGGTTAAATGTTGATTTGGTTGTACATTTTTATAATATTTAGAGTATGTTACCCAAAAAGGTCTACAGGTATCTAAGGGGACCCTTTTGGAAGTAGAATTTTATAAAACATCTTTTATAGTGGGGGGGGTTGAGTTATTTAATTTTTAAAAAAATTGAAATTTATTCATGAATTGTTATTGTCTATAGGATGGTAGACCTCATGGCTCTTCAATTAGTCCAACAAATGATGAAGGAGTTGGTTGATCGCCGTTAGAAACTGATTTCTATTTCTCTAGAAAAATTATCAAGTTGTATGTTGAAATATCCTCTATTCCTATGGATTCATTAAACTGATATGTCTCTTTTATTAGTTCATGCATATTATTATTCATTCCACATGCTTGTCTAATTTCAATGAGGTTGGTTCAAATAGTCTAATATATTTTCCATAATACACTAATGGGTTTTTGGCTATGTGGTCTTAGAGATATACAGGAAGCACTATTTCTATAAAAGTATTCATCAATCTGATGTTTCCATTCCCTGAATATGGGGAATTAGTTGTTTCAAGACATTAGGGATCTATCCATTGGTCCTAAAGTGATGCTTTACATTTATTTGGGAAATATCCTGGTCTGGGGAAAGTATATAACCTAGTTATTCTCTCTAACATTAGAGAAGAACCAACCCTATGAAGAAGAATCAATGGAATTTTGTACCTATGGACACATGGTTCATCTGAAATCATTATTCTTTTGTTTTATTAGGATGAAAAATAGAATTTTATCCAACCCTTCAAAGGACCGCCATCACATTAGGAGAAAAATAGTGCAAAACAGAACTATATTTAGATTTTAATTCTTTATAAATGCATTATTTTTTTGGATGATGGTTTGGGTGGTGTGGTCTTTTTTTAGGAACTGGGTAAAATGTTTTATATCTTTTGAAATATCATGTTCGTAGTGGATGTGTTTTTTTTATAAATTCTTATTCTTTTGGATTTGGAATGCTGATGTTTTCTATTTTTTATATCATCACTCAATGTTTTCTTTCACGGAAAATTTTTTGTTGATCCATTTTGAGGAGCCAATATGTAATGATGGTTTAAAAATGGAAGGGTGAGCACCCACAGTGTGATCATAGTGAGCCTAGGTCACTGTTTATTATTCCTTTCTTCTTTGGAGTCTTTACTCTAGGTGACCATCTGACTCTTTGATTATGCCATGCCTGATGATGACCATAGTTGTTCACCTAGCTTAGATAATTCTTCATGTGGTGGATGTATATGAAGATCCAAAAATAGATCACGTTGGTTTTACTTGGTGTGTTATATGTAAGGGGACAAGGAGTTCCATTTTTGAGATTTTTTGGAGTATTAAGTCCCTTTTATTGGTCCCTTTTTGTATGGTTCAATTTAATCAGCCATTCTTATTTACTCCTCGAGTGTGTGTTTTTTTCTTTGAAGTTGAAATCATTAGTCTTTTTTAGGGATATAGTTTACCAACATGGGTTAGTGTTAATTCTTTGTCTTTATGTTTTTGGAACCTCACCTAGTGTAGTGGTATTATTTCATATGATGATGTGACCATCTTATTTATTTGGACTTTCTAGGAGAATAATGTGTCATGGTGAATATAATTTTCGCACCCCAACCCTATAATATTTATTACTTTTATTTAATTAATTTTTTAGAATATTTTTGAGTTTCTTGTTAGACTTCATTTAAATTTAAAAATATTTGGGTTTTTATTATAGATATATCATTTGTTCATGGATAATAGAAACCATGTAAAACCCCTCTAAGTCATCTGTTTTTTTTGTGATGATCCTATGATTATAGAATGGTTTTCTTAATAATGTTTCGTACCTGTAATGGTTTTCTTAAGGCTTAAATATAGACACATAGTGGGCGCATGAATTGTCATACCATGTGGCCAAACCATGAAAAATATCCCTCTTAGAAAAAAAATATTTAAATAATAGAAATTTTTTATTTCTTTTTATAATTTTTAGCATTATTTGTATAATTTTGTTTTTTTTCTTACTCCCATATCCACTTTTGTTGTGCGCCCCCCCCCCCCCTATTACCTGACAATCAATCAATTCATAGAGGGTCTCCCTACACATATGACCTCCCTAATCACACTCTATCAAGTTGTTGTTTCTCTTGCTAATTTATAACGTGATATCCTTAATGTAATTTACTTCTCCACCCCTAATTAATTTTCATCTATTATTTCTCGGTGTATTCCTCATCCTCTTTGTATATACATGATTTCTGGTAAGCATAACCTGAAAGTGGTGTTCCATTGGATGTATCTTGGTTATTAGGTTTTTTTAAAATTTGATTAAGTCTATTTATATACGTGGTTTTTGATGTTAGTGGGTTTAAAATCGATTTAGGTATGGTTTATCCTATAATAATTATTTGGCCTAATTTTAAATTAATTTTTTTTTAAATTTTAATCTTATTTTTATTATTTAGGTTATGTTGTGTCACTTTGAAGCTTAATTGAACGAGTATAGTTTGGTAAGAGAATACATACATAAATACACACGCACACAGATGTATATATATCCTTGTACATATTCTCTCATGGTTAGGGAAAAATATACATTGGGTCAAAGGGTACAAACAAATATGTGAATCTCTATATGCATGTATGTGTGAAACTAGTTTCGGTTTCCAACATCAAAAGTAGCATGTTTTGAGGTAGGTTACCAATGTCTAAGAAATTAATTTTTAAAAGATAGTTTAAAATTATTTATTAATTATTTTTATAATATTAGGAATTAATATTTATATGAAAAGTGATTGTAATAGATAAAACAATCCTCCTTTGTATTTCAATGTTTTTTTCCATGGCAATGAGTTTTATCTAATGAACCATGTTTCAAAAAATAATAATGGTGATTCAAAAAAAATATTTAATTAAATTATGATATATTATTTTTATATATTTTGGAATATATAAAAGTTGTTTTCCCCATTGGTTTGTGTTTTCCTTAAAATATTAATGTCATGTTAATTTTTCGATGAGTTTCAAAAATGGGTTTCAAATGTTAAATGATGTTTTTTCAACCGATGACGCTCAGCTAATATGTTTGAATGTTTTTTATGAAAAAAGGGGCCCTCCATGGATAATCTCCATTTTATAGAGAATTCACATGTATAGTGTTGGGAGGGGGGCCTTAGCATGTATGGTAGAATCTTTGTATTCATGTTATCTTCCTTGAATTTTTTGTTTATTAATATCCATGGGATCCTATGATACAATGTGGGAGTCAAGAGATGATTAATATTTAGTATTGATTAGATAGACTTGATCCCCATGGAGTCTCCATATGAGATATTCCATCAGTGAGGTTAGTTGAGAAAATTTGTCTGGTTATTGTCTTAGGACTGCATTGATATGCCAAAATATGAATTTTTTACCCACTTTGTCTAAGGTATATTCAAATGGTGTCAAAGTATACACATGAAATTTTATTTACATGTCTTCTATGTTACCACAATTTTTTATTTTTTTAATAAAATCATTTCCACTTTTTACTTTTCCTCTACATTATACTACTTGTTTGTCACTGAGTTATTTAATTCACCCCATAATATTTTTTGTTAAATGATTTGTTTGAAGATAATTTACTCTATTAAAATGATTTTTCAAAATTAATACGAAAATATTTCATTTGAATTTATTTTCCTCTTATTTAATTTAAAAGTAAATGAAAAAATTATTTTAATTATATTTTTTTCAAACCATTATTTCATAGTTTTCTTTTTAATGTTATTGCATAGGGTGTGGTTATTATTTTGGAATCCATACTATGAATATCAGTGCTCAAGCGTGCATAATTTTTCAGTTTCAGATTCTTATAGGTTTCTGTCACTCTCAGAGGAGGCATGGTTCTATTAAGGGTGGTGACCAATGAAGTCATTTGAAGGTATGTTAATCTGTTTAGCTATATTTATTTTCCATGGAAAGGGTTTTTTTATTACTATTGTTTATAATTATTTTTATGTTATTGATGGGATAAATCATTTCCAAATGAGTATTCTTTATTCCCAACTCTTGTTTCAAGCATGATAGGATCATGAACCCCACCCGAACCATTTTGCAGGACAACTCTGGTTAGTTGTTCAATATCAACTTGCGATGGTTCATGATAAAACCCATATAATAATACTTTTATATAGAATATGTATTTTAACATATGTGTTGGTTGAATATAGGACTCAAACAACAATACAATAAAAATTATTTGTATAGGATATCTCAAATTGGACTTCATTGTTTTGATGCATGGTCTATAACCTACTAACATCTACTATGAGACCTAAAAATGTCCTTAAATTTTCTAATATAAATCCAAAATTTATATAAAAAATATACATAAAACATAAACCAAATATATACATTCGAAAAATCTAATTGTAACTCACGTTTCATATTGATGTGTGTTGGTAAGATGTTACACATGACCCACCTCTTATGATTTACTGGTAATAACTATTGTATATCAATTTATCATATAACATAATTGAAAACTATGCTCTAATATAATTTTTTAACAAAACAAGATATCATACCATATCATTACAAGTGATTTGGTTTTTTTAAGCCTAGAAGTATATTATAAATAAAAATGTGAAATAAACAAGTTTCAATAGGATAAATATTAATCATTGGGAGTGACTAATCGCAAAAAACAACATATTTTTAATTATATGTATAATTAAAGATAGTTTATGAATTCACATTGTAAACAAAATATTTAATTGAAAAAACAACTAAAAAAACTATGTCAACTAAAGGTATATATAATTAATAATTATATATAAACAAAATACAAGAAGAATGATTTTAATTAAATAATTTGGAAACCAAAAAAATATTTATATAAGAGATACATCACATGGATAACCCATGACAAAATATAATTTCCATGACATGGCCCAACCAACTTTCACCTCACCTAGGCCAATTTTATGTTGAGAATGTTGCCTTAAAAACTATTAATATAATAAGGGATGGT
This sequence comes from Viscum album, assembly GCA_963277665.1. Taxonomy (NCBI): domain Eukaryota; kingdom Viridiplantae; phylum Streptophyta; class Magnoliopsida; order Santalales; family Viscaceae; genus Viscum; species Viscum album. The sequence goes on from OY728157.1 coordinate 1,025,625,080, forward strand.
GAGTATCACCATGTTGACATATCTAACAATATTGAAGGATTAATCATTGTTAACGTATAAAAATCATATATCAGAAACCCTTGGTAAGAAATAGATCTATTGGTACATGTTTAAATGATCAATTGAATTATACATGTCCCATTAATGATATAACAAGTACAATTGAAAGCCCTAAGTTAAAAACAAGGTAATGTAAACTTACCAAACATTTTACCTACCATACATATTATGAATGTGCACACTGTATATAATACTTTATCATACTACATCCATTAAAATCCTGACCTCCATCATAAATAACTATTATCCTAAATAAAGTAACAATGCATTAATATTATTCTTCCCTGAAAAATCTAGACCATCCTAGTCCTATCTATACTATCTCTAAAACTATGGATCATATGAACAAATAGAACACATCTAGGAATAAGGGCCATGAATGGTATAATATAATAATACTCTGTATGAAACATCAAAAACCATAAAGTGAACAAAAATAAATATGTCAGCTCAAATTTAGAAATAATTGGGTCTAATATATTGTAAAAATATAGATATGGTAAACCATAATAATTCCTAGAGTAATATAGTCGCCTCGGTCATCTGAGATCTATCCCTTGAAATTCATGTTTCTTGAGAAACATGTGGTGCTCAAAACACCTTAGAGAACTCAAATCATGAATTTAATATATTACCGCAACATTTCATCTCAAAAGAAACCAATAGGGTGTTTGTATTCCAAAGTCCAATAGTATCATATAATTCATAGACATCAAGTAGCCTATATCTCTCTTATGAAACCATATTGGGAGGTCTAATTACCTCCGATGTAATCTCTCTAAAAGAGGAAAAACCCATATCCTCCAATAAATACATCATCAACTAAACACCCAAACTACCAAAACATAACTATTTTCATAGTATCACTCTAAATATAGTGGATCTATAACTTTTGAAAATGGGTTAAATATTAACTTCAATGGAAGACCCACATCCCTAATGAGAATTATAAATGAATGAACTTATAAATTTTTAGATAGAGTATCCTAGTTCCATGTTTATGGGTGAAATATAAACTTTTTCTAATCTAATAGGCATGGGATCTATGTATCCTTCATATATGGGTGAAATAAAAACATTATTGGAGTATTACTCTCCCTATATAAGAATAAATTCCATGCCTATGAATGTTGTGAGAAACCCATTCCATTCCAAACATGTTGACCATATGAAAGATTCTTGTATTTTGAAACACATCACATCATATTACTAAATCTATTATCATTATTATAGTAACACCCTCATGATCCACATTGTAAGATACCTTAAAATAACTATGTGTTAGTCCAAACCTTAGACTGAATAATGTTTCAAGGCTATCAAATAGATATAGCACATGTACATGTCGGGAGAATGGTGTAAACGACAGGTAGACCACAAGACACCTTGTAAAAATTTGATAACACACTAAATTTCGTAATTTTATAAACTCATGACATGTGTAGGTGTACATAGTGTGTAGGACATGATAAAGTGTTCAAAAAGTACCTTGTCTACTAAAATACTATACCCTTTGAGGGAACACACCTTGTGGTCCAAAACACATGATGTGAAGACAACATAGCATCCATATGTTTGTATACCATATTCATGAAAATCTATCTGAATATGGATTCATGAAATGTTTAATAGTTAATATTTCATGTGATATTTTACTCAGTTTTCAAACCCTGGTGCCATATCTCTCAGAATATGAAATGTGTGTTCTGAGTTACTATTAGTATAGTATGTAAATTCCATGACATTGAAAATTATCTTATAAGAATTTATACATCAATCATTTTCACCACAATTAACATAGATATTCCCATGAATTAGGACTTCTACACATCTGTCTCCTCCTAAAATTATTATTTGACCAGTGATCACTATCATTGTAATCTTTTAGTGAATCCCTAAAGTCATGTAATTCTTCACCACCTGTGATGTAACTCATTGCAATTAACTCACAATGTTTCATAATCATTATGATTCATTCCTCACATTAGCATCTTCAAAAAAAATGTAATCAGATGAGTGTAGTCCCAATATTCTATCAAAATAGGTATCGAGATATAAAATACAAGGAATGGAATCTAAATAGAAGGCACTTGGTAATAAAATGAATATAATAGGTGGAAACAATAAAACCATATATTTAAATAATCAATAGTATCCATGCCCAATTCATCCATCAATCAGAAAACTTGAATAATTGAATATATAATGAACTAACTAATTCTATGATGGTTTATATCTCAAACCAATAAATTATATATAAATCATTAATTAATAGACCTTTATGTAATGGATCATGTATTCATCTATTGATTAACTGATCCATTTTTACAATAATAATCTTGAATGGAATAATGTATGTGAATAAACAATATTCACCTTTATTAGGATATATCATTTTTTAATAAAAGAGTTGTGTCAAAGATGTTAGTAATCCTCAAAAAATTCCTTTGATGCTGACAAATTTTCCCTTGACCAACATACTAATAAATCTTCTCAAATGGTTCACCTCTAATCGCATGGTAATATAGTTGTCCCAAGGGATTATTAAAATATTTTGTTAAATGGAGAGTGCATGGGATAAAACATTAATAAATTAATTTAAAAAATTATTTTGTTAATAATTATATATGTTCTCTTATTATTACAAACTATCACGGTGCTAGATGTGAATGAAAATATCACTATTCCTTGGGTAAACCACTCATTGTTTTCTCCACTACAGTCTTGTTTTTCTGATATTATGTCCCACTTATAAAACAGAATCATTCCATATAAATACATGTGTGTAAAATATAAATATAAAAAATAATAATATTATATATTAATTTAGAAACATGATTCTCTATAAAGACATAATGTTTGGGATATAAAACATAATTCAAATCTAAGGGTACTATTGGCAAAAAATTCAAAATGGCATCCTCCAGGATAAAATTACCATTCCACTAATTGAGAGATCCTGAGTTATTCAAAGATCCAAATGGATCTAAATCTAGAATCTCTAATATATGCTCCCTTATATTCATCTAACGATATTACATTTTATTCATCAAGATGATTAAAAGAGAAGAACCTCGAGAAGTAATCTCACATATTATTATTATGTGCAGGTAACCAAATATTACATGTACATCCTTAACCTATGATGTTATGATATCTAAAAGAACGTGGAAAAAATCATTAAATGAATGAGATATGTACCATAACCTATGATGATATTAGTTATCGTGGTTTAAAGGCTCTAGTTAAAAGGAAACATGAGACCACTCTAATCAAGTATTTCCATAAAATAAAACCAAAAAAAATACTAATTCTAATTTCATTCTCCACATGTATTGTAATGAAACCAAGTTCCATAAAACCCTATCCCAAAAAGGTTCCATAAAAAAGGATACCAAAGGTGAAAGAACTCTACCCCCCAAATTTTAAACCAATTATCAATGGTTTTCTTATTTGGGAAACCCATCAACACCACACTCCTGAATTGATTGCTTCAAAAATATATAACATGAATAGTACTCCTAAAAATTAAATTGTTAGAGTACCTCATATAATATTATATTTTGAGTCCCTCAAATGGTTCAAAATACTTTCTTTTCAGACTTTTACAATCCATGTAGGATCTAATTACATTGATAGGTGGCAACTTCTGTGCTACACACTATCTACCACACACACCCACATTGTGCATATACTATAGCTACCTAGATCATTGAATAAAATATTGTATCAGTATTGGACTCACATTAATTCCTTTTATATTATCATAATTCATTTAGTATTATGGTTGCCCTAACATAGAGAGCTTGGATCATTTCTCGTGATTCAAATAGTTTCTAGGTATAAACACCATTCCCCCGATCAATTATGATGTCAAGAGATGTGGTTCTCTCATCATTATCTTGTAGGGTTGGTATTACTCTCTTAGTATAGTGATCATATAATAGAAATATTATTACAACCATATTGGAGTGTTTCAAGGATCCTCTACCCAGATGATAGATTGAGTTTTCATTTCCACTATATATACGGGACATGGATTCTCAATCAATAGAGTTGGAAATTCATTCATATAAAGATATTTAAAAGGATAATAATTCACTACCAAGATAGTATTTATAAAATTTTAATTGTAAATAGATCATTTATCATTACATTGAGAGCCTATGTGTTTTATAATGTTTTTAGTACACCAAGTGTTCTGTTTAAAATATTTATTTGATATAAGGATACAACATTCCCACCTTCATGAGAGAAAGATTCATAAGTGCATAGAATTCCCATTTTGGTTTCTAGAGAATGAGAGGTTATTAGAGGTATGATATTTATTGACTTATAAGAGAATCTTCAATACTCAATTTTCTAGGAGATTCCATCGTGATGTGATGTTGTCGATGGGTATCAAATTCATGCTTCATGGACTATTTGGTGCTCTAGGAACCTCTAGTTATTCTTGCAACATGGCTATCATGTATTGTAACAGAGATGACCCAGACTACTCTATTTCACTAAATATTATTGTGACTATTGATATCAAGATTAATCTATAATTTTTTAATCATGGATATCCTCATACTAAGAGTTAAAGTAAATTTTTTATTTATATTCCCTTTATGTATTTTTAGAGAATCCAATTAAGTATATTTATACTCACCCCTACATGGGCCATGTTCCCACAGTTTTCCATTATATGCAGATGGAAAAAAAGTTTTACATATGTCATGGGTAGTGTTTGGTTAGAAGATTTTCGGGGTAATTCATGGTGAACCATGGTAATACCTTTTGGGATAATGGGGTTTAATGATGATTCTGGGGACTAGTATAGTTTGAGTATGGTATATGATTATTTTTACTATGGAGGATATACCTATGGATTATATTTCAGGTGCTTCTTGAGTGTATAGGTTCATTTCTTTTTACCATATGAGTTTCACATGTACGTGTTGTATCATATATTCTATATGTAAAATTCAGTTCATCATTTATACAAATACCATTTATGATTTGATTTTTAGTTTGTTTCAGAGATGTGTATCTATTGTAGGTTGACATACACTAAATCCTCCCTTCTTTTCAGATATTTCGACTTGATGATAGTCCCCACCCTATGTCTTATAAGTTGTGGGATTAGAGTGTAACTCCCAACTTACTTTTGGCTGGAGTGGGGCTCTGGTTGGTTGTTTCATGATAGGGGTTTCTACCCAAGAACACATACAATATGTTTTTTTGGTGACTATAACTTTGTAGGAACATCTAAAAATATATGAGGCACCAACTTTTGGAAACCCACAATAGGAAAATTTCTTCAAAACATATAATAACCAAAATCACGTGAAGTATATGTATAAATGGTAAAATGATCTATATATAACACATGGATGAGACAATAAGTACATGTAAAAACCACAGCATAAAAACAGGGGAAGTTATATAGCCACCAAGACTATAATATGAAAGACCAAAGAAGCTACCCTATACTATAAGTACTCTTAGATTATACTCATTTTCTAGTGGTAACTACCACCATAAAAAACACCATCCTATAAAATGGAATCACCAAGAATAACATAGAATCTTACCTAAACAATATTCACAAACTCAACACCACCTACACCATCTTTTAACGTATGTAGAATCTTCACAAACATGACACATTTTTTAATAATGATCATTCTTTTATGAAAATAGAAATACATGGTTGGATTCATTGAAAAAAATAAATGTAACACAAAGGAATACATAAACTCAACATTTGGAATTATAGGGCGTGGGAGTTAAATAATAAGGATTAATCCAGATATGAACAAATCCTAAAAGTCTTAATGACATATATTTGTCTTAGAAATCTCATCTCTTATCGTTTAAATCCATGTCACCTGAGAAATTTGAGTGATCATAACATTGAAGATAACAAAAAACCTATAATTGATATCTAGTCATGACATCCCATCATGAGAGAACAATCCATATTTATAATGAATAAATAGACTCATAGAATTATATACCTATCATACTTCCAAAAATCTCTTTGTTGCTATAGTACACAATGGGAACCCTACATTCCTCTAAAAAAATTCTAAATGTTGAGGGATTATCTATATACTCCCATTAATACTATATCATCATACTTACACATGAGATACCAAAAACTTAGGAAAACATTTAATATATATCTCTCTCCCAATAACGGTGGAGGATAAATTCATCATGAAATCAAATTAAATATTGAGTCCAATGGAATATACATATCTTATTCAGACTCTATTGGTATCCCAAATGCTGAATCAAAAAATAGATGGTCCAACTGCAATGCTAGTAAGTGAAATATTGACTCTATCTAATCCCTATGGTTTTGGATCCCACTCTGATACCTATAGGGTTGAATTACTAACTCTATTGTAGAATCCATGTCCTAATGGAGTAATACCAAATATAATTATGAATGATTATGGAATCCCATATCATTCTACTATAGTTGACTGGTAGAAGAGTTCTCATCCATGAAAACAGTTTCTATCATATTACTTTAACCTGACTCTCTATGATAGTAAAAACCTCGTGTTTTAAGTAGTATGATACTCATAATGGAATATTTGAATTTTCAAACCAATGATAAAATATTGAGTCATGTCGAATATAATTGTTTAGATGGTTATGATAGGTGCATGGTATACAAGACATGCAACACATAAGATGATTCCTATCTATATATTTAAGATCTAATGGAATATATATTTTTGACTACATAGTGTGTGTAGAATTACATATTGTGTAGGTCCATATAAGGTAGTCAACATGATCCTCATATCCCTATGTTATATTCAAAATAGATGGTATAAAACTTGTGGTCCAAGACACACATCACGTATACCACTCAAAATCCCTTGGTGTATACTCCCTATTTGAATCGATCAAGCTAGTTAATGAATTAGGACATGTTTGCTAGAGTATATTTCATGTTATATTATATTATAATTGGAAACAAAACTATTAAATATTATAGAATAAACAATGTCAGTTCCATTGAATTATACATAGTATTGATGGGAAATTTAAAAATTATCCATATTCTCCAAAATTCTTAACAATAACTGATATATTTACAATGATCCTAATGACTTTATTTATTAAGTGCATCATAAATTGATAATCCATTGAGGGAAATTAAATTTGATCCACCAATATCCAAAATCATGATCTTCTATCAAATCCCCTTCACCTGAAACAATTTCAATGCTAGGGAAGAACCATGTTCATGTCATCTCATCACACATTATCATCTAGATTCATCCCTCATGTTACCATTCTCATACTCTCTCTCAAATAGATGAATTACGTTATGAAATTATATCTCTATTGTAAAAATTCCATGTAATTGTCAAACTTGTAGAATTCATGTACTTTTTAGGTATCAATAATAAGGTGAATCATCGGTTCATTTATTTTGAAAAATATTTTTCTTCATTCATATCCATCCTGTTGAACCCTCTGGAATTGAGGGGGAGATTGTTGAACCCTCTGGAATTAAGTTGTTTTATTATGTTTTGATAATCCCAACCATTCCTTATTTATATCTTGATTTTACATTATCAGATATATGTTTACTGTGACTTAACTCATTCTGCCAAGAGAATGCTTAAACAGCTTACAGCTACCGTTACAGATAGTAGCTACCTTTATGACTTAAAGCTACCGATATCGAATAAGTGCTACCGCTACCGTTACAAGGCAGAGCCACAACTACCGATAAAGAGCTACCGTTACAAGGCAGAGCCATGCTACCGATAAAGAGTTACTGCTACTGGTAAAGGCAGAGCCACCGCTACTATTACAAGTCTACCATTACAGATGCCTACCGATACATCAAGTCTACCGACAGACAAGTCTACCATTACAGATGCCTACCGATACATCAAGTCTACTGATAGAAAAGTCTACCGTTACATATGCCTACCGATACATCAAGACTACCGACAGACAAGTCTACCGCTACACAAAGTCTACCGATACTCAGACCTACCATGACAAAGTCTACCGTTATCATGAGCAACCGTTCAGAGACAGAACCCCGACATGCTCTAAATTTCTTTATTATTATTTAATCTAACCAACGGTCATATTAGGTATATTTTAATGCACTGACATTTATTTAATATGTGTTGCTGGTTTTCAGGAAACCGTACCTTGTACTTGAAAAAAGGGAATTATATCTTTTTCTGAAGCTCGTCCTTTAAAGGAAGGATGCAGAAAAGAGCACACAACATACAGAGCACAGATACACGTTGGCGATCAAGCTCAAAACGGGCAACAAGAACAACTGGATAACTTGCACTCACGAGACTACTACTACCAGAATCCATAACATAGAGCATGCGTCGAGCAATTTATGAAAAAGAAGAACTACACAAACCTCTTTATCCTCTGAGCTGATAAGAGAGCTGAACCTGGAAGTCAAGGAAACAGATGATACTCTGTTTTCCAGACAAAAACCAGAAGAAGACTCAGAACGAATTCTAATCAACAAAAGGAGTCGAGATCTGCACGAAGATCACTAAGAGCCATTTCTACACTCTAAATATTTTCTCTGTGATTTATCTTTTTACATATTGAGCAGTGTGTGTTATCTGCTGTATTTAACACACACACTGTCTCCTGTGCTTAAACTGGAGGATTTGTAAATCCTCACTCAATAATCTTACGTATTTGTTTTCCCACTGGGACAGTGGTAGAGGTCGTGTGTGACCTAGACAGCTGGTTGTTGTGGTGTTTGTTCCCACGAATAACTGTGGCAGAGGTCTTGGACCTGGACAGTTGCAAATTGTTGAACCCCGATCCAGGGTGTGGATCATCCTTATATAAGACTTTTGAGAGGACTAAGTCTCGGTTGATATTGAACCTCTTGGTTAACTCCTCTGTGTTTTTAGTTAAAGTTTATATCCATACAATACTTATCTATTTCATATTCCGCAGCTATTACTTTGAAATATAATTTATTTTCAAAGATACTTTTATAGTTAAACTCGCAAGTGTTTATATTTATTATAAAACAGTAAGTTAGTTTCAAAAGTTAATTTAGTCATAAGATTAAGTTAGCTGAGAACTAATCAATCTTTGAGAAACTAATTGAAACTTTATAATCTGTATAAATTCACTACAGTTAAATTTGTTTTTGAAATTGGGGATTTTAATCAATTGTTTTTAACAGAAAATTTTTATTGGAACTCAATTCACCCCCCTCTTGAGTATCCACTCCGACCAACATTTGGTATCAGTGGAAAAAAAAGAAAAATAAATAAATAAATAAATATATTTTCTATATTACTCTATTTTTTAACTGTGATTTTAGTTGTATTTTAAAGTTCTTAAAATTTCTGTTATTTCTAAATTCTTATCACATTAAATTTTTGTTTATAATGGATAATAGACTTGAGGGTGCTTCTACTAACCGGCCACCTTTCTTCAATGGAAATAACTATGCTCAGTGGAAACTTAAAATGAAAATCCATTTAGAAAGTATGGGTTTTGATATCTGGACTGCTATAGAATCTCAATACAAAATTCCAGAAACTGAAAGAATAACTTGGGATGAACCTACTAAGGCTGCTTACAATAATAATTGTAAAGCCATAAATTCCCTCTACTATGCTTTAGGAGATGAGGAATTCAATAGAATTTCTTCCTGCAAAACTGCTTTTGATATTTCGGATACCTTGGCTGTTTCTCATGAAGGAACAACTAATGTTAAGGAAATGCGGTTAAATACTTATACTATTAAATATGATAACATTAAAATGAAAGCTGATGAACCCATATCTGACATGTATCTCAGGTTTAATGAGACAGTCAACACAATGAGATCACTTGGAAAGGGTGTTCCAGCAAAGGAACAAATCATGAGAATACTGAGATGTTTTCCAGATAGATGGAGAGGCACGTCTGTCTCAATCAGAGAATCCTGTGACATTGGAACACTTCCTATCAAGGAGTTAATTGGTAAAATAATGATGTATGAAGAAGAATTGAAGGTGAACAAAGAAGAAGATGATGAACCCAAGAAGAAATCTGTGACATTTAAAACTACTGCATCAAAGAGTAAAGACAAGGAGAAAGTACATGTGCCTACTGAAAGCTCGTCTAGTGAAGATTCAGATTCTGACAGTGATGAAGAAATGGCTCAAATATCCAGGTGATTCAAGAAGATCTATAAGAAGAAAAAGTTTTTCAGAAAACCTAGCTACAAATGTAAGTATGATCAACAAGTCAAGTGGAAGAAGGATTAGAAGAAGTTAGATAAAGAAGATGATATAGTCTGATATGAATGCAAGAGAAAAGGACACATCAAAGCCGACTGTCCTAAGTTAAAATTCAAGAAAAAATATGACTATAAGGACAAGAGGTACAAGAAATCTATGAATGCAACCTAGAGTGCTTCGGAGGACAGCACAAGTGAATCAGAAGCTAGTGAATCTGAAAGAAATCGTGCCAATATGTGTTTCATGACTAACACATCTGAGGTACCTATTTCACTAGCTTTAAACAATTTTTATTCTGGAAATGACCATGATTCAGACAATGAGGAAAATATGTCTAAAGCTGAACTGTTTGAATATTGCAATATGCTAGAAGATACTTGCAATGAACAAAAGAATAAATATAAATCTTTGAAGAAACAACATGCTTTGACTAGTAATATTGAAACAGGTTTAAGTGTGGAAAAAGAGAAGTATGCTCAACTATTGAAAGAGAACACTCAACTTAAATTATCAAATGAACAATTAAGAAAGGATACTGAAAAATTCACTGCTGGTAGGGATACCTTGACACAACTACTAGGAAAACATATTGCTCCCAAATATACAATCGGTCTAGGATATCAGCCTGGACAGAGACAAGTAAGCAAACCCAAATTTGTCCCAAAATCTGGACAGTTTTTTGCTAGTTCTGGTTCAGGACCATCTTATACAAAACAGTTTTCTAAAGGACCCAACAAAGTATTTTTGTCTCAAAATATGCTTTCTGGTCTTAGAAAAAATATAAAGCAAATATGGGATCCCAAAGTTTTATTAGCTAACCTTTCTGGACACAAAAAGATCTGGGTACCAAAATTATCCTATGTCTAATCTGTTTTGCAGGGAAATTGTTTAAAGAGAATCTGTAACACTCTATGGTATTTGGACAGTGGATGTTCAAGACATATGACAGGAGACTACTCTTGCTTCAAGAGTCTGATTAAGGTTGATGGTGGGCATGTCACCTTTGGTGACAATGCAAAAGGAAAAATCATCGGCTTAGGCCAGATTGGTAACCCTGATACAATTTTTGATCCCTAAAGTACTTTTTGTTGACGGATTAAAGTATAACTTACTTAGTATATCTCAGTTGTGTGATGATGGTTTTAATGTTAAATTTGAAAATAATTCATGCGATGTTTTTAATTCAAAACAAGACTTAGTTTTCACTGCATCTAGAAATGATAATGTATATTCTATTGATCTAAATTCCTTGGTCAAACAAAATGTTTCCTGCTTAAATGGTTTCTATAAAGAGTCTTGGTTGTGGCATAGGAGACTAGGACACTGTAATGTTCACTCACTTAGGAAACTTTCTAAGAAATGCTTAGTTAGAGACCTACCAAAATTAGAATTCCCAAATGATAAAGTGTGCAATCCCTATCAAAAGGGAAAACAACACAAAGTTTCTTTTAAACCAAAGAAAGAAGTTTCAACTTCTCAACCACTTGAATTGGTTCACATGGATTTGTTTGGACCTTCAAGAGTTTCAAGTTTAAATGGGAAGCACTATGTTTATGTTCTTATAGATGATTTTTCTAGATAAACATGGGTATACTTTCTAGCTCACAAAAGTGAAGCATGTTCCTACTTTGTTAAATATTACAAGACTGTAGAAAATCTTAGTGGACTCAAAATTAAGACCCTGAGGAGTGATCATGGGCGTGAGTTTGAGAATCATGAATTTGAATCCTACTGCTCACACAATGGCTATAATCACAACTTTTCTGCTCCTAGAACACCCCAACGGAATGGTGTAGTGGAAAGAAGAAATAGAACCCTTCAAGAAATTGCAAGGACTATGCTTAATGAGTATGACTTACCTATTTATTTTTGGGGTGAAGCTGTAAATACAGCTTGCTATGTCATTAATAGAGTTTTAATTAGACCTATTATAAAAAGTACCCCTTATGAACTTTGGAATAATAGGAATCCTAAGGTTAATTACTTCAAAGTTTTTGGTTGCAAAGTCTTTATCCTTAACACTAAAGACAATCTTGACAAATTTGCATCCAAGAGTGATGAAGGAATTTTCCTAGGTTACTCTCTCTCTAGTAAAGCCAATAGAGTTTTCAATAAAAGTACCAAATGTGTGGAAGAATCAGTTCATGTCAAATTCGATGAGACTGATCCACATGAGCCTAAATCCTACCTTGAAGATCTTGAGGAAGATTTGTCAAATCTGGACCTAAATGATAAGAATACTGAATCCCCTGTAAAAGAATCCAGTTCTGGAAATTTTCCAGAATCTACTCATACCAATTCCAGACCTGTAGACAACTCTGAAGAAGCCAGTTCAACTCCTTATAGAGGTGTTAGAACTCTCAAGAGTAATCCTCTTGATGCTATTGTGGGTGATTTAAATAGAGGAACACAAACTAGAGCTTCTCTAAGGAACCAGGTTGAACATCAAGCTTTTCTGTCACAACATGAACCCAAAGATATCAATGATGCTATCAATGATGAATTCTGGGTAATGGCTATGCAAGAAGAACTAAATCAGTTTTAAAGAAACAAAGTTTGGGAATTAGTAGAAAGACCTAAGGACACTCCAACCATAGGAACTAAATGGGTGTTTAGGAACAAAGTTGATGAATCTGGAACTATCATTAGAAACAAGGCTAGGCTAGTTGCACAAGGCTATAGTCAAGAGGAAGGAATAGACTATGAGGAAACTTTTTCACTTGTGGCTATATTAGAGGCCATTAGGATATTACTTGCTTATGCTGCTCATCTGAATTTCACACTCTATCAAATGGATGTTAAAAGTGCTTTTCTGAATGGATATATAAATGAGGATGTATTTATTGAACAACCTCCTGGTGTTACAAATCCCCATTTTTCCAATCATGTTTTCAAACAATCTAAAGCTTTATATGGTTTAAAGCAAGCTCAAAGAGCTTGGTATGATAGGCTCAGCTCTTTTCTTATTTCAAAAAGATTTACTAAAGGAATAGCTGATCCTAATCTTTTCATTAAATGGATTTCTAAAAAGGTTTTAATAGTACAGATCTATGTAGATGATATTATTTTTGGATCGTCTAAAAATTCTTTATGTATTGAGTTTTCAAAAATAATGCAAAATGAGTTCGAAATGATCTTAATGGGAGAACTAAATTTTTTCCTTCGATTTCAGATCTTTCAAAAACAAAAATGGTATTATTTTGAATCAAATTAAATATATTAAAGATCTTCTAAAACGTTTTTCATTTGATAGTAGTAAAGGCAGTGATACACCTATGAGTACCACCTGTAAGTTGGATAGTGATGAAACTGGAGAACCAGTAAATCAAACCAACTATAGAGGTATGATAGGAAGTCTACTGTACCTTACTGCTAGTAGACCCAACATCATGTTCAGTGTATGCATGTGTGCTCGATTTCAAGCAAACCCAAAGGAGTCTCATTTGACTGCTGTTAAAATAATTTTCAAATATCTAAAACATACTCCCAATTTGGGACTATTTTATCCAAAAGGGAAATCATTTGATTTATTGAGTTATTCTGATGCTGATTTTGCTGGTTGTAAGTTAGACAGAAAAAGCACCTCTGGAACATGTCACATCTTAGGAAAATCGCTAGTATCTTGGTGTAGTAAGAAGCAGAATTTTGTTGCATTATCTACTGCCGAAGCTGAGTATATAGCTGCTGGTAGTTGTTGTGCACAAATCTTATGGATGAAACGCACTTTACTAGACTATGGATATCAATTCAAACATGTCTCTATAAAGTGTGACAATACAAGTGCTATTAACATTTCCAAAAATCCGGTATCTCATGCTAGGACAAAGCATATTGATGTGAGACATCACTTTTTGAGGGATCACTATCAAAAGGGTGATATCACTCTTGAATTCATTGGCACTGAACATCAGTTAGCTGATATTTTTACAATCCGTTGAATTCTGAGAGATTAAATTACATCAAACATGAGTTAGGTATGATTAACTATAGTTTAGAGAAACCTCACCGTTAGAGAAGCCTCACCGTTAGAGAACTTTACTAGTACATTTTTTATAAAGGCCGAGACATCGAACCGTTTTATTTTATTTTATGATTTATGTGATTTATGAATCCTAAATGATATTAAAACTCGAACTAGACTCACTCAATCTCCTCGCGAACTTGCTTCTCGAACTCTCCTAAACCAAAATATCTCGACCTTCAGAACCCTAGCCTCAAATCCGTAATGGCCCGAGTCAAGAGACCTCAGATGACTGATGGAAGTGAAGCGCCGGCACCAAAGAGACAAAAAGTAACTAGTACTGATGCCAGTGGAAGTGGCGAGGGAAGTTTAGCTCAGAGAAGATCAGTAAATCCACACCTATCGAACCACGAGATAGTTGTTGAAAAAGAAGTATGTGCAGAATGGTTCATGGAAAGCAAGTCATTGGTTCTTAGAGTGTTAAAAGAACAAGGTTGGATAGAATGCTTTGTGAACAACAACGAACCTTACTATCCAGGATTGGAGAAACAGTTCTACGAATTCGTTCATTTTGAAAAGTCTGAAGAAGAAAGCAGAATGGTTTCTTATGTAAATGGTCAGGAAGTATCGTTTACTTCAGGAGAATGGGCTGAGAACCTAAGAGTTCCACATGAGGGTGATTTTACTTTTTATTCCAAGTCTGTACCTTCGACCAGTGATGTATTTCAATATGAAGACGCTTTGCTGAAACTCACAGGGAATGGGACCCCTAGAAAGGTGATTGCTGCAGAGATGGAAGGAGAAGATAAGCTTTTATTTAAATTTATTCAGCATGTTGTTAGTCCAAGAAGAGGAGACTTTGCCACTTTAAGATTCCAAGACATATATTTGTTGCATTTGCTAAAGCACACTGTGAAAATAAATCTATGTAGATTGATTATGGTTCAAGTAGAAGAAATTACTAGACCAAAGTCAAAATCAAATTCCCTGTTTTTCTCCAAACTAATTTCTGTGATGCTGAAAGTGAAGGAGATAGCTGGACCTCGGGATGAGCTGGTAGTGGTTAAGGATATCTTCTGTATTACAAGAACTATTTGTAAATACATGAAAGTCAGTTGGAATCCTTGGAAGAAATCATGGGTAAATGATGATGGAAAATTTTATGAGAAATTCAGTCCTGAGAATCATCCATCCAGACCAAAAGATGTTAGAGATCCTTGTCTTAGACCAGATGAGCCAGAACCAGTTTACAGTGATGATGAAGCTGAGGAGGGAGAGACTTCAGTTGAGGAAGGAGGAGATCCAGACTTACCCCCTAGTCCTATGCATCAAGTCATTTCTTATGGAGCAGCTAGCCCGCCAAAAGCACTACCAAAGAGAGAAATTCTCTTGAAGGATAATGATTCAGAGACTACAGAAGAAGAAGAAGAATCATGCAAATATGTTGTCAAGGACACCTCTGAGGAGGATGAGGCAACTGAATCCGATCATAGAGAACTGGAGGCTGATGATGAAGCAGATAATGATAATGTTGAAAGAGAGCTCAGTTTGAGTCCCCTAATAGTCAGTTCAGTTAGGATAGTGCCTGAGCAGGAAGATGTAGCAGCAGCATCTATTGATGAGAGAGTCATTAATGACTTAGAACTAATGGCTACTGAGTCTGCTGAAAGTGTGGAGAAAATTGCAGAATTACCTCAGGGAGAAGAGTTGGAAGAGATATCTCAGGAGAATGTTCCAAGAGAAGGAGAGAATCTCGGCTCAGTATCAGTATAATATGACATTGAAGGTTGCAAATCAGCTCCCAGATATATGATTCTTGGACTATCTTATGGTGATTCTGATGAGGAAGACCAAGCCCAAAGGGAATCAGTTACCTTACCCACTATGAATGGCAATGTGGCAACAAAATATGACCTTCAGTCCTTAAAAGCCGAATTGATAGAAGTAATAAGAGAAGTGAGATATGAAGAGAAGTATGTTTGAAGAGAAAAAAATGTGGAGCAATCCCTTGATTTATCTATTGGATGTAATATATCCAGTCCTGTGGAACAAATAATGGATAAACTTAAGGTGTGTCACACTCAGATTGAGAGATGGACAGGAGCTGTAGTTTCTCTTAGACAATCAATTGCCTCCTTGACTGCTTTAAACAGTTCTCAAACCCAAGTGCACACTGACATTAGCTATATCAAAGAAGTGGTCAAACAGTTTGTGGAAGTTTTTGAAGCTTTTAAGAAGACAGTTAAAGAACATCCGCACAGTCCGGATGAACTGGTACAGAAGATGGTTAGTAGTCTGACTCACTCTTTCAAGGAAACAGTGGCCTTCTCAATGAAACCTCTTCCCTCATCCAGTACAAGTTTGAACCTTGACCAGATCCGCACTATTCTTCAGGAAGAATTGGCTAAGGCTAGTCCCAGTGGTGCATCAGATACTCAGATTCTTGCTACCACTAGGGAAGTTAGTAGTTTTGTTCGTGATCACCTGCGGGTAGCTACTGCTTCTCAAGAGGCAATCAAAAATAAGGTGGATGCTTATTTTGACAAAGTTTATACCAAGCACCAAATGACAAACCATTTCAAGCTCTTGATTGAGAATATGAAGTTACCTCCGGTTACCCAAGCCTTCAGAGAATAGGTTAGTAAGCTCCGGGAGCTTACTCCTGCTTTGGATAAGTTTATTGAGAACAGAGATGATTTTGTCTCTGCTATGGAGCGAGGTGGAAGCATCATCATGGATTTCAGGAATCTCTTGCTGCCTTTCCTACATGTGGATGCTCGACCGGCGATTGCACCATCTGCCCTTCCACCATCTGCCTCTGGGAGTACTCCTCAACTGACTCCAGTTCAAGCCATCAAGAGCTTGAAACCTTTGATCCCTCAGAAAGATACAGATTACAGATCTGGTGCTGTATCAGTTGCTGATCCACCAATAGTTCTTTCTGGAATTCCAAAGCCTGCTGACTCTACCTCTGCACCCTCTGCTGATCCCAAGGGAAAGACATCTATTCGAGAGGATGATTGAGTGCTTCTATTTCTTTTTGATGGGATACATTGTATTTTTGTCCTTTTCTGATTTTCCCAAATGTAACTCTTGCTTCTAATTCCATTACTTCATTGTTCTCTTCCCTGTCAGTTTTATTCTGTGTTTTCTAGTCCCTCTCTATTCTCTGCTACCCTCTTTTTTGTTAATCACAAAGGGGGAGATATTCTTGGCAAACCAAAAGCGAAAGGGGGTGACAAGAGAAAGGGGGAGAAAAGAGAACCCAAAGAGAAAGGGGGAGAAATTCTTGGAAAACCAAAAGAGAATGTTGTTAATTTATATATATATATATATTTTTTTTGTTGTCTCTGACACTATACTGTTGATATCATAATTTGATATTTTTGTTTTTGGCATATGTTGTGATTATCAAAAAGGGGAAGATTGTTGAACCCTCTGGAATTGAGGGGGAGATTGTTGAACCCTCTGGAATTAAGTTGCTTTATTATGTTTTGATAATCCCAACCATTCCTTATTTATATCTTGATTTTGCATTATCAGATATATGTTTACAGTGACTTAACTCATTCTGCCAAGAGAATGCTTAAAGAGCTTACAGCTACCGTTACAGATAGTAGCTACCGTTATGACTTAAAGCTACCGATATCTAATAAGAGCTACCGCTACCGTTACAAGGCAGATCCACAGCTACCGATAAAGAGCTATCGTTACAAGGCAGAGCCACAGCTACCGATAAAGAGTTACTGCTACTGGTAAAGGCAGAGCCACCACTACTGTTACAAGTCTACCGTTACAGATGCCTACCGATACATCAAGTCTACCGACAGACAAGTCTACCATTAGAGATGCCTACTGATACATCAAGTCTACCGACAGACAAGTCTACCGTTACAGATGCTTACCGATACATCAAGACTACCAATAGACAAGTCTACCGCTACACAAATTCTACCGATACTCATACCTACCATGACAAAGTCTACCGTTTTCATGAGCAACCGTTCAGAGAAAGAACCCCGACATGCTTTAAATTTATTTATTATTATTTAATCTAACCAACGGTCATATTAGGTATATTTTAATGCACTGAAATTTATTTAATATGTGTTGCTGGTTTTCAAGAAACCGTATCTCGTACTTGCAAAAAGGGAATTATATCTTTTGCCGAAGCTCGTGCTTTAAAGGAAGGATGCAGAAAAGGGCACACAACATACAGAGCACAGATACACGTTGGCGATCAAGCTCAAAACGGGCAACAAGAACAACTGGAGAACTTTCACTCACGAGACTACTACTACCAGACTCCAGAACATAGAGCATGCATTGAGCAATTTATGCAAAAGAAGAACTACACAAATCTCTTCATCCTCTGAGCCGATAAGCGAGCTGAACCTGGAAGTCAAGGAAACAGATAATACTCTGTTTTCCAGACAAAAACCAGAAGAAGACTCAGAACGATTTCTAATCAACAAAAGGAGTCGAGAGCTGCACGAAGATCACTAAGAGCCATTTCTACACTCTAAATATTTGCTCTGTGATTTATCTTTTTACATATTGAGCAGTGTGTGTTATCTGCTGTATTTAACACACACACTGTCTCCTGTGCTTAAACTGGAGGATTTGTAAATTCTCACTCAATACTCTTACATATTTGTTTTCCCACTGGGACAGTGGTAGAGGTCATGTGTGACCTAGACAGCTGGTTGCTGTTGTGTTTGTTCCCACGAATAACTGTGGTAGAGGTCTTGGACCTGGATAGTTGCAAACTGTTGAACCTCGATCCAGGGTGTGGATCATCCTTATATAAGACTTTTGAGAGGACTAAGTCTCGGCTTGAGACTGAACCTCTGGGTTAAATCCTCTGTGTTTTTAGTTAAAGTTTATATCCATACAATGCTTATCTATTTCATATTCCGCTGCTATTACTTTGAAATATAATTTATTTTCAAATCTACTTTGATAGTTAAACTCGCAAGTGTTTATATTTATTATAAAACAGTAAGTTAGTTTCAAAAGTTAATTTAGTCATAAGATTAAGTTAGCTGAGAACTAATCAATATTTGAGAAACTAATTAAACCTTTATAATCTGTATAAATTCACTACAGTTTAATTTGTTTTTGAAATAGTGGATTTTAATCAATTGTTTTTAACAGAAAATTTTAATTGGAACTCAATTCACCCCACCTCTTGAGTATCCACTCCGACCAACACATCCTATTATGATTTTTTAATGTTCTTGGTATTCAAAATTTAAATTCAGAATATTACCTTGACCACAATAGTGATGATAATTGGAGTAGCACAAATTTTATATATGGTTTATCTAAAAGGCCAACTCAAGGTAATGTTTGTTATACCCCCAACATGGATTTTTCAGAATAAGTACACGTTAATACAAAAAAGGATCCACTATTACCAATCCATAACAGTAATGAATATATTATGACCACTATTTCTCTATAGTTCATTAATGACTTATTATATTATATTATCCTGAATCAAAAAGATCTTCTTCTTTAGGTAGTATTCTTCCATAATAAAGAAGGATTCTCCTTTACTCGTGTACAATTATTCAAATCTAATGAACAACTATAGTTAGTTGATATTGTTTACATGAAACTCTTAACAGATAATGAATTACATGTCTCTATCAATCTTTAAATACTTATGAACTAATATATTTTTATCATTCTCTTTCTCTGATGATTTGGTGTATTGGGTTATCAATATTTCCTTGAATAATGGATTCAAGAGTTTTTTCAACTTCTTGTCAATGTTAATCATCACCTACAAAAAAAATTATTTGAAACAAAACCATTAGTTTTCATGTGGGAATATCTCATTTTTAAATTATTTTTAATCCATTGTCATTTTCAAATATTAAGTCCTTTATTTAAATTTATCAGTAAAAATATATTAATTTATCCAAATTGAAATCTAAATACCCACCAAATGATATATATTATACATCCTCATTTAAATACCCTATCATTTTTTGGAATTATATATCATGAAACTCATTTTAAATACCAATGGGAATTGGGTTTGGACTTCTTCATCATGGGGTATGAGACTCCATGGATAAAATTCATTTATGCATCTCATTAATTTCCCACAAAGTGTAGGATCACTTTAGGCAGCATCATTATCTTATTTGGAATAATATCAAATAATTAATAGCTTCTGTAAAAAAAGTTAAAGAGGCTTCATCAGGTTAAATACCTAAATAATATGGATATATATATATATATTTAAACAAAAATCAAGACCCATTTATCACATTCATCCATTTTTACAAGATAGTGAGAATGCATTAATTATTATTTATCAATACCACATCCCCTGGTTTTTTCAGATGCGGAAAATTGGACATGGATTCCTAGTTTTTTCCTTTAAATTCATATACATACATAAAAATTATATATATATATATTTTTTATTTGGATCCTCCCTACACATTAATATTGTCCTTGTCTCTTGAAGAACTCCCTGTTTATGTTATTGTACCTTACACATTGTGGTTTGATTTTTCAAGGACCTCAGACATGCCATAATAGAAAAATCAGAACTATGATGAAAACTCATGCTAGTATATTTCATGAAATATGTAAATTTGATTATAGATCAATTGATTTTCATGGTTGTGATTTATTATTGTATCACATAAATGGAAGAATTATCGTGTGCTATAAAACCCTCGAGAAAGGAGGAAATATGACTCACACTCCATTGATAATACAGAACGGATTGGCTGAAAAACACATCATACCTTATTTACATATGACTTTTAGGAAAAAATACAATAATCACTTTCCCATTATGTAACATCATAGATATCTGTAAGAGAGTGTTTTGTTTATATCTCAACTCTCCATCCTATATTTGAGGCTGTAGGAGTGCTAAAAAACCAAAACATAATACACCCATCTCCTTTAAGGTCTCTACCTCACCTATACTATCCCACTCTACAAAACTCATGATCTATCTTGATCATGCACTTATTGGTGATATGTGTCCACCCGTATTCCATTTTCATCATACCCATGTAGATTGTCATCCATTGGGTGGTATACACAATTGTTATTGAAAATTATTTGGATATGTTTGATCATATTTCCCACCTAGGAAGTGGATTCATGGGACCCTTGGTTGGTGTAACGTCCTATGTTTTTGAATCATGTCAAAAACCTATATTGTTTTGAATTTTTAAATTAGTGTGTATACCAATTTCTTTATCATCAATCATAACCAAATTATTAGTGATTTTTCAACATTATATAATGTATTTCAATGGGTTTAAAGTCTTGGATACATTCTTCAGTGTTAGGTAGGTCTATGAGAACATCAGAGCCTCGAAGGCCTTCTTTTGGAGTTATAGGACCAGGCGTATGGTTTGGTGTAAACTGGGAGGCCTCTCCTAGAAAACCATATGTCCCAATTTTGTTCTGATACACAGTTTGGAAAACCATGTTTGTAGGGAATCATGTTTGTCCGACACCTCTACAGTTTTTACCAAAGGGATACGATAATATTTGCGCACAGTTAAAGAAAATCATGCGGCCAACAACATGAGTATTTTCATATAGGTTGTACCTCTACTATGTTTCTGAAATGGTTTGTGAACAGTTTGTAAAACAATTCATTCTAACCATGTTTTCCTTTAATGTGTGAATTTTAACCTTTTACGGTCCAAATATTTCCTCATTTTTCTTATTCTTCCTTTCATCATCTCCTGTGGGTCACACACAGTAGGACTTCTCCACCTCCACTCCTCTTTGGGTGTGGCCATGATCCTCCATCTAGGATATGTTTCATCAACCTCCTGCTGCATTGGATGTGTTTTGGTAAGGCTAACCACACAAATTTCACTCTTTCATTTTTCACTCCCTTCATGGAGCGATAAATCCATTGGATCCATTTTCTCTATTTTCATGTCACTTGATGGAAATATAGATTTCATTCAAAATTCATTGAGTTATAGGATCATAGAAGATGTGCCAATGTCTATCTATCCATTTTAGGTGATAAATACAATTTTTCATGTTTTTTGGGCATTTTTTGGGGTGGGTATTTTAGCACACCATTGGGTAATTCAGTGATACCCCTTCTATATTGATTGATTAATGCTAAAAAGAATGTATGAATTTATGGGATCCCATTAGGAAAGTCTAATAAATATAAGCTCATGCATGGAATATTTAAAGGCCTTTGACTACCTTGGATAGTTATTTTAGGGTTTAATATTTTGAATTAGTCTTTTCTTGTTCACTTAGATTACTTTAATTCAACTATATTGAATTGTTTTGTTTATTTGGGATGAATTATAAATATATATATATATGGTATGTTGGAATTAATAAATTAAATTTCAATGAGTAGTTATACTTATTTGATTTGGTGTATTTATATGAAATTATATAATTGAATTAGATGGGATCCATGGGATCAATATATTATTATCCCTAGGATGTGAGTTCGAAAGGAAATTAGGATTGAGGAAACATAGTATTCATATTGGAGTTGGCCCGGATATATATATATATATATATATATATATATATATATATATGAGTGATGTTGATCCAGGGATTGGGAATCATGGTTATTAGACAGAGGTTCCCTGGCCATTAGATTGGGGGAAAGGCTCATGATATTAGATGTAAATGACATATAACTTGAGATACATGTTTATATGGGAATTAGTTTCTAGTGTGGATGTGGAATAGGAACTAATTAGGTGATTTACAATCACCTGTGATGGCTAAATTTCATATTGGAGTCATGTGCACATAGGATGGCTCTATGATGAGGTGGTTTTGACCACTCATGTAGGTAGAGGCCTCAGGAAATGTGGCCACATAAATGGTTTTATGGTTAATTTCCCTAGAAATCCATGTGTATGGTGAGTAAAATTTGGATGACAGTGTTAATTATACTGGTTGAGGGTTGGGCCTTGTCATATTGAGCCCATTGGGCCTATTCTATTTTGGGAGGATATAGATGACCATTCCTTTAGAAATCATGCTATGAGATGAGAGTGATTTATATTTGACGATAGATATTGTTGTGCCTCTAGACATCATACTTCACGATGATGGGTGATTTAAAGCAGCGTCTCAGGGACCAGTTACATTTTATTGGGTGTTCCTTTAGGATATCCATGGTTGTTCCTTAACATGAGGCGTCCTTATAGAATGAGGTTTCAGTGACATTGGAGGTGAAAACTGAGGGTTTGACAAGAATTTTTGATATTAGGGGAAACCATGGGACATGGGACAAGGATCCTCTCCAATTTAGGTATTCCGATGTTGGTCGCGGCAGGTAAAAGTATCACGGTGGGTGCTATGAATCAGGGGATATTTAGATAAATGAATTACATCTTGTTGTATTGTATTTTTTTCTATCCATACCAGCTTATACACTTATATTGTGTATGAACACATGGGTGGTATCCTACCAAGACATGTTCTCACAGCCTACATGGACCCTTTGGGACATGTGTAGAATTTATGTTATTGTGTTAATGTAATGGAGCGACTTCATGAGTTGGACCATAGTAGCTATTTGGAATGAGATGTTGGAAAGGGACTATGAGTATTTTTCCTCTATAGGAGTTACATTTGTGTTTCCTTTTTCATTTTCTTATTGTATCAACAATCCTATATATGTGTGTGTGCGTGTGTGTGTTGTACTATTGGTCATCCATTGGACACCATCATTGTATATTGATCTATATGACATGTATTTTAGGAATTATCTGTTTTAGATTCCTAATAGTGGTATATTTGGTAGAATTTCTTTATATTCAACTCTATTTGACTTTATTTACCAACTAATATATTGTTTTCAATGTGAACCCACCATTATTGGCTCTGGTTTGTGTCTACCAAGTCATTAAATTTCTTTTTCATGTTATATATATCCAATTGGAACTTTATTATATCATTACCTGAGGATATATTCTCTGCATTATGGATCTCTTACACCATCACCACTAGACATTAGACTTTATATTATTAGGAGCCACACCTAAGGGAAGTGGTACACAACAGGATTGCACATAATGGGAAACTAATGAGGTTAGGGATGCTTCAAGTGGTATCAGAGAACTTCTTGAATGGGATTTAGTAGCATTGCAATACTGGATAAAAATGACATCAATACTAAAAATTTATTTTTTATTGGTCTTACTATATGGGATATTGTATACATGATATTAATACATTGTTTAAACTATGTTAGGAAATCCTGTTTGGGTGTGTGCATCCCCATGCACAAGAAATAGACCATTTTAACATGGGTGGGAATTACTGTTCTATTTTTCTCATTTTAAATTTTATATGATTTCCCCCGAAAGTGTTTTAGTTGGAATGAAAATATTTATTTTGTATGACATGAAATCCATGGCCTGGTATAAAATGGTTTGAGATTGATGGATCCTTGTCCAATTATAGAAATGGGTGTATTCATGACCATGTATTTTAGGCACATGATATGATGTTTCAATTTTAACTATAAATGTTCCATGATTTTAAATGATTTGTGAAATGTGATATTACATATGATTATATATATATATATATCTATGTGCTTTTGATATAAATTACAGGTGATTTGGTAAATGGTCCTAGATTTTATATGATCTTTCTAGTACTATGGGATTGGGTAATTTTGATCATTAGTTTAGGTGATGTGGATATTGGATTGAGGTGACATAGTTCGTCTGGAAAGGGTTGGAATAGGGAAATACTTTACACATGGCTATGTTGGAGGAGGGTATGGATGAAATGAGACCAGATGTTGTGTGGAATTACTATGATAGGAATGAGTAAGGGTAGTGAGTATGTTATTCATGTTAATACTTTCCCTATATGTGATTTATTTAAATCTTATATATGGGAATTCTGACCAAGTTAATGGTATTCAACACATTTCTAACAAGAAATCTCATATGGAGTATCTTTTCGGTATTGACCAGGAGTCTCTAGGGCACACACAAGTTGAGACCCTTGATGGATAGTCATATAGGGTACTTGATTAGGATTAGGTACAGTCTTCGGCTCATGCTCAATAATAGGTTCTAATGCCAGCCAATCATCCGCCAGATCCTACAGAATTTTGGTCTAGGATTGATGAGAAACATGGAGTGATCTTGGTTTGAGTTATCGAGGGTATTAATAGGGTTTCTTAGGTAGCAGATCCCTATATGGAATCTCTTACACGAGAGTTCTAGTCATAGAACCCACTACTTATTTTAAGTGAGGGTGGTCCACGGGGGGCAGAAAATTGGATCAAGCCCATGAAGATGATCTTCAAGAATTTATAGATGCCTCTAAGATAAAGGGTGAAGATAGAAACATATATTCCTAGAGGTATTGAGATGTGATGGCGGGACATGTAGGTATATGCTGGTAGACACAGAGAACTAGAATTGAAGGACCATGAGGATAGTTTCTTAAATCATTTATTCCCAGAGACACTCAGAGAGGAAATATCTTGGGATTTCTTGAGCCTTCTATTGGATGATAATTCGGTCATGAACTATGTTGTTCCATTTATTGAAATATCTCTCTTTGAACATGACATGGTGTAAAATGACACACTAAGTACGAGGAACATTGGGAACGGTTTTAAACATTAAATATAGGTGTAGGTAAACATTTTTTGGTTGGAAACATTCCCAAAGGTGGTGAATTAGGTGCACATTATTGAGGGAATCTTAAATACATGTCATACTTGAGATGGGAAATGACAATAGTTGATTTTACGAGAGATTCATAAAATGGTAGGAACCATGTATGTAATGAGTTCTATTAGGGAAGCCTAATCATGGACCATAGTAAACCACCTTAGAGTGGTTCTTCTATTAGTTTATATTAGTGTGGGAATTCATGGAATGTTTGGAATTAGTGTGAGCAGGCTATAAATGAGTCCTAGGTAAGTCGACAGGTTGAGTATCTTAAGTTATTTTGTAGAAATCCTTATCAAATATCTCATAGAAATATATCGTGATAGAATCAATGTTCTGAGATCATATCGATATTGGTACCAGGTTAGTGTAGTTGAGTTATTGTTCCCCACAAAAGTCATGGAAGAGAAAGTGATACGAGGTAGTGGGGTTAGTGGATGTTGGATAGTGTAGCACCGTAGGGAGGTCAGACATCAAGAAGCTGATATTCAGTCCAGGTGCATGTTGTTGAGAATCTAGGGGATGAGTTGATTTGTGAGAAGACAACAGTTATTGTATTCCATGGGCATAAACATGTTTTCTATTTTTTTGCATAGCCTATTGAGAAATGTCTCTTTCTGGTGTATAAGGTCCATATAAGATGTGTGTTACTTTATTTTCATAGGAATCTAGGCATAATTGTTTGTTGGACATGACTGAGGTGTGAGGAACTAATATTTTTTCTTATCTATTGGGATGTCGGACCACTTTTGTTCCATGTGTGACATGAGAATGATGCAGGTACCGACATAATGCAATATTATGATTGGTGTATGGTATGACACATGGGAGCTTGATGTGCTTCAGGAGTGTTGTTGTGTCACGGGGGTACTTTTGCATCTAGGATATAGTTAATGGTCATATTTCTTGATATTTGTTTTTTTCAGATAGATCAGGGAAGGTAACTCCTATGGTTATGAGCTTCCTTGAGGAAGTTAACGTATACCCTTTATGTCCGAGGTAGTTTAGGTTTATTTAAACATTATGGGTATGTTTGGTACCATATCCATGTGTTTATTTGTAGCTTAGGAATGATATATTCTGTGGTGAGGATATTACAAAGCCTTGGGATCTTAAATTTGGAAAAAACCACTATTGTTTTGAATTTTTTATTTAGTAGGTATTCTAATTTCTTTTTCAAAAATCAAAAGAGAATATTGAGAGTTTATTCAAAATTAAATATTAATTTTTTGATTGTTTTATTGTCTTGGAGTGTTACTCATGTAGTCAAAAGTGATTTGGGAGAATCAGAGACCCAAATGGTTGGTTTTGGAGTTTCATGTCAAGGAACATGGTTTGGGGTTAACCGTGTGGCCTCTCCTAGAAAACTGTGGATCATAATTTTGTGTTGTTGTAATGTTTTTGAAAACTATGTGGGATGGGGTTCCTGATCACGTATCACATCTAATGTTTTTAGAGGAGGGTTTCATCATGGTTTACCCAGGGTTAGAGAAAACCACGTGGCTTGCCACACAGGTATTTTCATATAGGCATTACCTCTACACTATACCCAGAAAGGCTTGCACAGGTTTTGGAAAAATAAGGGAGCTAATTGTGTGTCCCATTAAAGAGGGTATTTTTCCCTTTTCCTCTTATATTTATATCCATATTTCACTTCTTTTTCATTTTTTCAACTTTTAGGGGTTGCGCACAGCCAGTGTCATTCTCCTCTTCCACTCCTCCTAGTGTATGGGATATATCCTAGTTCTGTGATCCATTTTTCCTATGATTGGGTTCATTGGATGTATCTCGGTAAGTATTATAACACCAATTCCACTCTCTTTTTTCTTTCACCTCACAGATCTCTAAATCTGTCTGATCCGCTTTTCCCTCTTTGTATTGATCTTAATAGAAATTTTTTCCTTAAAATAGCTTACAGTTAAAGGCTAATACAATAGGTGACTACATCTATGTGTCAAAGGAAGGATTCTGTTATATAATTCTGTTTTCATAGTCATTGGGGGTGGTGAATATTTTCTAATGTTGTTGAGTATTTTAGCAAGACAACTTTATGATAAAATAAATGTATTACCATATGTGAAGTCTTTGAGAATTACCAAGCCATATACAATTGTGAGAAGTTAATTTTGAAGCTTTTGAGCATCATGGGTAGTTAAGGAAGGGTGTGTTATTTTTTAATTTGAGTTGTCCTATTTAGCTGTATTTTTACAATTAAAGTATATTTAATTGTTTTATTTATTTTATTCGAATTATATATATGTGTGTGTTATGTTGGAATTGAATAATTAAATTTAATTGACTTGTAATGATTGTTTTAATTGGTTTATTTATATGAAATTCATGAATATCATGATATCAGATCCATGAGATCTATAGTATTGGCTCAGAAAAATGTGGTGTCAAATCCATCAGGAATTAGGTGACATGGTCTTCTTTTTGGGCATGTCTATATGTATATATGTTAGTTAATTTTATCAGAGAATTGGATGGCATAGACATCAGACTCAAGCAGAAAGTTCATCCAATTGAGGGAAAGGCCCATGATATTGGTAGGGAAGGCCATATAACTTGATTAAAAATGTCAAAGGGAAATGATGTGCCATAGTGGATGTTGTTTAGGTACTTATTTAGTGATTTTTCTCACTCTTGACGGCCAAAGAACTTATTGGAGTAATGTGTACACATGTTGTCTCAGTGATGAGGGGGGTTTGACTACTTTTGTGTGTAGAAATCCCCAATGGTTTAACATAGGTTTTTTTTGAAGTTCATATTTATATAACTCCATGAGGAAGGTGGGGAGACTTTGGATGATTTCATTGAGGCTTTCAGCTGGGAGATGAGCCCCACCATGTTGAGGTCATTGGGCCTGGTCTATTTTGGGATGATGTAGGATGCCATTATTTGGGACATTGTGCCATCAGATGATGGTGATTTATATTTGAAAAATGATATCATTGTGCCTATAGTCATCATGTTTCAATCCAATGGGTGATTTCAAGTAGTTGTTCGAGGAACTAGTAAAATTTTCATTGATGTTCCATCAAACAGTTGGTGGTTTTTCTTGGACACGAGGTGTCAGGTTGGCATTAGGCATCAGTGACTATTGTAGAAACTAAGGGTTTACATGGGATTTTTTATATCAAGAGATACCTTGGACCATGATCTAGGGATCCTATCTACTATTAATATTTCATCATTGGTCGAGGCTGGTAAACTTTTCTTAGTGCCTACCGAGCACCTGGAAAGCTTTATATTAATGAATTTAATTGTTTTTTTTTGGTTTTTTTCTATACAAACCTAATTAGACACCTATTTTGGGTATGGAAAATTGAGTGGTATCCTTCTTAGATTGGTTATCACACCATACATGGGACCATTATTATACAGGTAGACTTTATGTTTTTGTGCTCAGGTAATGGAATATACATGCGAGCATGACCATAACAACTGTTTTGAATGTGATATTGGCAAGAGACTGTGTGGTTCTTGACTCTAAAAGAGATAATTTTGTGTTTACATTTTTTCCCTGTTGTACCATCACACCTATATATTTATAGTTATTTTATTGTTATCCATCCCTTGGAAACACTCATTGTATATTTATTTTTATGAAAAATATTGTATACATGATCTATCTGAGATTACATCAAATGGTATGTATGGAATGTTATATTTATATTCCACTATGGTTTACTTTATGATTCTGCTATTGTATATTGTCTAGTGTTATTTTGACATTTGTTGGCCGATTTTGAGTCAACTGTGTCTCTATCCTTCCACTAAATGTTAAATATATCTACTCTAACCTATATTATATATTTTCATTGGAATATAGTCCTCCCAAAATTGGTCTTTTACACCCTCATTTCTTGTTAATAGTCTTTGGCATATAGGGAGGTGCGCCAAAGGATAGTGGCACCTAACCTAATAGCATTGTTTAGGTGGATAATTGGTTCAGGGATGCTATATCTATCTAGTGGGTGGCTAATTTTTTATCAAGAATAAAAGCCAAAAAAAATTAAGTCCATGGTGAGCCAGTAATGTATATTATTAAAAAACTCTTCATGAAAGTACATGGACTTCAATGAAAACCAATCATGAAATAAAATAAATTTCCATGGACTTCATAAAATATATTCCTCATGAAAATAACTATCTCCCTGGTTTTTACCTACTATAAATAATGATTATTTCATTAAATTCAATTTTCCAAGAGTAATTTTTCGCAATTCAAAGAAATATATGATCAATCCAAACAATCATCACATTTAACAAGGTTAGGTTTTACGAATTACATCCAATTCCTTAAAAAATCAATAATAGTTTATGAAGCATCAACACCTCATCCACAACAGATATTGACTCATTGAAAAAAAAGTAAATTTTTATAAAAATAATCAGCCCCTATGTATTTTTTCTCAATATCTCTTCACATTATAAAATTCAGTGTGTGTACTATATGTTTACACCCCATTAATGAGAATCAAAAGTAATATATAAATGGGGTCTTATAATCTAATCTTTATTCTCAAAACACCTTCTCTTAATAAAGGAATTACATCACATAATGCAAGGAAAATAGTAATTAGTTGATAATCTCTTTCTCTATTTTGGATATCCTAGTGTAGAAAACATGATACATAAATACATGATTTTCTAAGAAATCCATTAAATACTCCGTTATGATACGATGAAAAATATATATAAAAAGGGATTTTTAGCACAATAAATACCTGATCTTGAACACATGACAAAAAACATATCTTAATGTTCATTTTCACAATATTAAGTCCACATTTATCTCATTTTTTCTTGAAATGAGTACTCCCCCTTAATTATCAGAATGGTTGAATTTAATTTGGGGTAGAAATTTTTATTCACGTATCTCAATTATCATGTATTATCCCCTTTAATAGATTGATGTATTCATTATCCTTGAAATTAATCAAATCCTTGTTGAAAAAACACATCTTCATCAATTTCCTTCACGTTAACTCAAAACATAAAAAATATTAGGGAATTTTTTAATCAACACTTTTATTATTTTTCTTATAAAGGAATACAATTATTTCATTTATTTTTTCGTCTCTTTATTACAAACATTATTTCTTCTCTCTTCATAATTTCTCCCCTTATTTCTGGATTTCTATGATTTTAATGAATTGACATGTTATGAAAACATTCCAAATAATTGTGTCAGAGCATCCAAAACTAACATAAGCTAATGAATGTACCTTTATTATTATCTTGTGTAGTATATATAGATTTGATATATATTTAATCTTTTTTTCTTTATGTGGAACCAAAACAATTTTAGACATTCTTTATGGAATGAATCATTATATATATTTACTTATTCACCCTTACTTTGGTGGTTTTATGAGTATTTTTACCGATGATTCATTATAACAATTTAATTTTAAATATTTCATTGAAAATTCAAATAAAAAATAGTATTGAAGAAAATTTATATTTTATAATTCTTGGTGGATGCATCCATTTCAGAAGAGAATGGTTTCATGGTCTTATATCCACAAAATCAGACTTCATGTAGTCATCAGTCTCAATGTTTACATGTCCTGGAAAATTTTACTTTATAGTAACATTGTAATTTCCAACATGGGGTGATTACTAGATATTTAATTCTTCTTCCAAATCAATACACTTCATGTTAAGGGTGTTCTTTGAGTCCAAACTAGATCTTAACTTTTCGTTCCCATCCTAGTTTATCTTCTTTATATGTTATTTATGAATCCTTATTTATTACTATAAGTAATTTTAATACATCATTACTATTTTACTACATATTATAAATGATTTGTTTTTCACATTCATATAAGTGTTTTGAAATGTCTTTAGGTCATGGAGAAATTATATAAAAACAATCTACAATACAACTTTCTTATGTGCATAACTTTTCTATTCACCATTTTTATAAATTTTGGATTTCACCCTTTTTTATACAAGTAATATGAGAGTTATTCACCATCTAAACATAATACATTGATAATCCTCCAGTTCATCTACTTATTCATCTTGATTTCTATTATAATAAATATGTCCCATGATAGTATAAACATACTCATAACCATATAATTGGGTACATTCGTTAGATGATCTTTTAATTAAGAATAAATAATTCTAAGGGATATATTATCATCATAGAATTAACACTCTATATTTTTTAAATCATAAAAAATGTTTAATAAATACCTTTACCATTATTATTACCTTCGGTTAGTAATGGTTCTCTTTTAACTTTTGGATTCTTATTCAGCTTATTTTCCACTCTTTTCTCACAATCAATCTGAGTGTTGGAAGAAATCTCTATATGAGGAAATGAAAAATCCTCCAAAAATATTCACTTCATAAAAATATTAAAAAATAATATGAAAACATTGAATAATTAGATTAATACTCCTCTGATACCAATTATATAATTAAAGGAATGATTAGTTACTACAGATAATGGGTGACTCATTGATCAAATTATTTTAAAAATTATTTTTAATACTATTAAATTAATCCACTCAAAATTGTTAAAAATATCGATCCACTC
This sequence comes from Viscum album, assembly GCA_963277665.1. NCBI lineage: Eukaryota > Viridiplantae > Streptophyta > Magnoliopsida > Santalales > Viscaceae > Viscum > Viscum album. Next base: position 1,025,657,606 of record OY728157.1, read on the forward strand.
AATATATACAATTGCTCATAAATTGAGAGTATATGTATTGATAATGATATAATTACATAGTATTTAATAGGATCAAATGAAATTCCATCAATGTTCCATGTTGGTTGTACCCCCCCAAATAGAATCTTCACTCTCTATACAAGTGAATAAACCAACACCAAATCCACTATTCTCTATCTACAGCAACACAAAATATGTAGTTTCCTATATCAAGCATGAGTCTAATAGAGGATTTATCTCTTCTATGATTCAGAATCAGAAATATGTTCTTCTTCATATAGTCATCCTCCAAAGGAAAACCATATTCCCCATTAATTTTGTATACTTCCTATAATATCTTCAAAATCAACATACAATAGTTTTGTTGGCCTTTAAATACATCTCAAATCTATAATGATCACATTATCTCAATATTAGAACACATAGGAACACATATATTTAAATCCCTTATTTCATTGATATATTATTGCATTATGTTCTCAAAATTACTTTACACAAGGGATGTAAGGTCATTTTCAATTTTTTTTAACACTATTCATCACCATCATACACACATTTATTCACAAACATTCAATTATTGAGCTTGTGATAATATTGTATTTAATATAGGATTTAAAATTGTTGTGCCCAAGTGAAGTAATTGCATTTGTTGTCAATAACTTGTCATGGTGTGCCATCTGATGAAGTACATCTTGATGATTCATGATTACAGAAGCATTAAATCTGATGATTGCTGAGCTGCTCTTTATGTTCATAAAACATGTATCCTGATGATACAAAGTCACAACATTGATTGAAGATCATGCATTGTCTTCACAATGCATGAGGAGTTGAAAGGCGTTCCATCCACAACTACTAAGTGGATGATGTGCATAAGTGAAGTGCACACTTTGAAGAAGATTAAAAGAACAAGGAAGAACCCTTTGGGAATTCCATTCTTAAATGTTGATTATATGTTGAAGAAGAATGGAGGAATTATAATGAAGAAGATTAATGCTTGAATTCTCAAGAAGATGAAGGAGAAGTAAGGCTTGAAGTGGTTCTCTTGATATGGCTTGATTTCATGGAGGACTTTGTTTTTGACAAAGTCTTATTCAAGACTTAGCCAAAAAATTGGCCAGCCCGTGGACACCTTGAGGGTTCAACCCCAAGGCACATGTGGGCCTAAGGCGCCACGCCCAAGGGGGAACCCGTGGGGCGAGTCCAGGGCAGCAGGACGCACCCAAGACACCGCAGAGGTGCTGGGGCATGCCCGGAGGAGCGCAGAGTGGGCGCATAGCGCGCCCGTGTGTGCATAGTGGGCGCTAGGAGCGCGCCCGCAGGGAGCAGAGTGGGAGCAGAGCGCGCCCGCTAGGAGAACTCGGCGCGGGGCGGCACCGAGAGGGTTGGAAGTTCAATTGCGGAGTAGCGGACAGCGCCAGGGTGATAATCCGCGAGAAAACCGTGCCCCGTTTCGATGTGGGACGCGGAAAAATTCCCGGGAGCGCATCCTGGCCGCACGATTGATCGCACGCCAGATCTCCGCCGCTCATCACATCCCGCGCGAGATCTCCAGATCGCGGCCGTTCGATGTATTTCAAATGCTGCATCCAACGGCCCAGCGTTCGTCCTCAACCTCGAGCCATGCCGAAGCCACCCGCGAGCCCCGCTGAACCAGGCGCCTTCCCGACGACGGATTTTGAGTTCTCGGCTGTCTCTCTCGAAGCCGAAGGCACCCTCGTGCTCGTCTGAGCATACTGAACACAACCATGCCTTAAAATATACTTGCATGCAATGAGATGATGAATTCGATGAAGGCCGAAGCAAACCGAAGGTGCGAGGCCATTCGGTGTTGATGTTCTGCATGGTTTGGATCGAAGGAAGGTCGTGCATGCGTTCTAAGTCGCATGCACGTGAAGGAAACTGAAAAATGGAAAACCCGCATTAAAATAGAGAAGAATAACGAGATACGCGGAAGATATTTAACGCCTTTGAAGTTTTCAAAGACCCCGCAGATTTCGGGCATTCAAAACGTATTTCCCCGCGGATCATCCATGCTCCTCCACTGCCTATATAAAGAGGAGTCCGAGGCCGAGTGAAGGTTGCTGTTCATTCGTGAAGACCCGCGATGCTCTCTGCCTCGCGAAGTAAAATCCTGCGCATCACTTACGCGACATGAGGCTTCAAGTTTTGTTCCGCGCATCACTTGTGCGAAGAAGCCCCGTGCAATCTATTTGCACGTCTGAAGTCCTCAGTGCCATCCTTGGCCCGAAGGTGTTCCCTGCGCGCTAATCCTTTGCGCGACAGGAAGGAGAGGAGCTTGCGCGACCTTGCGCGCTCCCTCTGTGCACCGCGCCCCCTGCGCGGTAGGCACTTGTGCGCCCAAGGTGTCCTTGCACCCTTGTGGCTTGTGCACCTCGTGGTGTTGCATCCTGCACACCCGAGTGTCTGTGCACCCCGCGGCTCAAGACACTTGCACGGAAGTGTTGAAGAAGAGGAGGCCGCGGCTCAAGCATTCTCTTGCGCGCCTCCTTTGAGATCAAGTGAAGAAGACCACCTCGGGCAGTGGGTGTGCAAAGTTGAGGAGAAGGCCGAGGACCTTTGTGCTTTGGATGAAAAAGGAAGACCACACTTTGTGTGTTTATAAATTGAAGAAGAAGGACAAGTCAAGTGTGTGCACTTAAAGAATGAGTAGTGTATGTGTGCACATGTGAAGAAGATCAACTTTGAGAAGAAGAGGAGTACACACTTATGTGTGTGAATACAAAAGAACTGATCATTCTAAGTGATTGGGTTTTTGGTGAGCAAGACCAAAGAGATCTTTTGAAGACTGTTGAAGCTACTTGAAGTTTTGAACAACACCTTTGAAGAAGTGAAGTGGAGCCATGATGAAGATGATGTTGTGGAGTTGGGGGGTTTAACCAACTTGTAATTGGGGGGTAACCAATTACTGTGTAATCATCTTTTGGCATAGTGAAGGATCCATGTTGGGGGGTGTAACCAACACGGCAAGGAGTAGGTCTTTGTACCGAACCGTGTAAATCTCTGTGTTCTGTGCTCTCATTATTACTGCACCACTAAAAGAGTAGATCTAGGCTTTAACCAGCTACAGAGGTTGAATTGATAATCCAAAGGGAACAATTCATAAAAAGAAAAAGTTATCACTGATTCACCCCTCCCCTCTCAGTGATCACAACCGATCCAGGCATTTCAAGTGGTATCAGAGGGAGGTTCCCATGGTAAGGATCTACTTCTGAGAAGATGGACAATCTGAATTCTGTTAATAGTAGGGGTGTTCCTACATTCGATGGAAAGAATTACCACAGCTGGAAGAATCGGATGTTACCCTACCTTCTATCTCTCGGCCTTGAAGTTAGAAATGCAGCCTTATTTGGATTCCCTCCTCTTGCTAATGAAGCTGCTATGACACTCGATGAGAAAAGAAATATGGAAGTTGATGGTAAAGCTCAAAATGCCATTCTTATGTCACTCTCAGAAAAGGTATACACAAAAGTCATGGGACTCAAGAATGCTAAAGAAATTTGGGACAAATTGGAAAGTAGTTATGAAGGCAACATGAAAGTCAAGGAAGCCAAATTACAGATTTGGAGAAGCAAGTTTGAAGATGTCAAGATGGGAGAAGAATAAAATATTGATGATTATTTCACAAGAGTCAATGAAATTTTCAGTAACATTCGGGGCTTTGGAGAAAAGTTGGAGGACTCCACTATTGTTAAAAAGCTAATGAGAAATTTTCCTGACAGGTTTGACCCCAAAGTCTCAGCATTAGAAGACAGAGATGATCTCTCTCTTGATGAACTACACAACATTCTCATTGCATATGAAATGAGGAAGATCCCAGTATTCAAGAAGAAGATCAAGGATGAGATGGCTTTTGAGGCCATGAGACAACTCAAGATAAAAGATGACGAAGTCCTAGAATCAAGTGATACTGACAATGAAGAAAAGGATGAAGATCTCAACACAATTATTTCTTTTTTTTCTAAAAGGTTTGGAAAAACTAAATTCAGGGGAAAAGGGAAATCACCATCGAGATGTTTCAATTGCAATAACATCGGACACTTTGCTGTAAACTGCCCCAAGAAGAGATATAGTGCTCCAGAAGTTGAAGATGAGAAGTCACAAAAGAAGAAATGGAGTAGATACCCAAGAGAAGGAAACAAATCAGGTGTAAGAAAGAAAAGGTTCGTTCCAGGTGAAAGAAGAAGCTATGTAAGCAAAGAGGAAGAATCAGACTCTACTTCAGCCAGTCAATCAAAAGAAGAAACGAATTTTATGGCTCATGTGGAAAAAGGGTTTGATACCTGCAGCAGTGAAGATGATGAAAGTGAACGAACAGAGCTTGAATACATATTGAAAGATGAATTAGAGGATTGCCTTAAGCAAAACATTAAACTCATGAAAGAGAAGAAATTGTTACAAAAGGAAACTAAAAGAATGACTGAGGAGTTGGAAGAATGTATGAAGAAAGATACAATGTACATTGACGAAATCAAGAGACATAATCTGAAGGTAGCTGAGCTGGACAAGATAGCAAAAGATCTTGAGGAGAAACTTCACCTCAAAGAAGAAGAGCAATCAGTGACACATTCCAAGTGGATTGAAGCACAGAATATCTTGACAAAGATGAGAGAAGACTTCAACAAGGCTGTTGAGGTCAAGGCAGAATCATCTTATGCTGGTGCTCAGAGGCAGGTCAATTTACCACTAAGTAAATCTCTAAATACATCTGTTATTTCTAACAATGCAGGTTCAAAGATAAAATTGAGACAAACATGGCATGAACCAACCTGTGTAAAATCATCTTCAATGGAAGAAAGGAAATCCTCAGGAAGGACTACTCAAATCTTGGACAGAAAATTACAACATGACTCTTATCAACAAAGAAGGTCAAGGTTCAAAGGCTACTGCTGGTGTTGTGGTGTGTTTGGACATAAGGCCTATGCATGCTGGTATAACATGTCTCGTCCAAACATGAGGCATGAGTCAAGGGGGAGACATCCTGAAACCCAGAGTGTTTTGCAGAAAGCATCAAACCCACCAACTCAGAACACATTTGACTGCCTGAGTGAAGCTTGTGGAAGATGTGACCAACAAGGTCATAGAGCTGATAAATGTATGACAACTCTTCCTAAACAAAAAGCCAATGACATGAAAGGGAAAGGCATTCAAGAAACCAATGATGAAATCACATGCTTTGCTGAAGTGGCTCTAAAAGCCAGCAGTAAAACCAAGTCATGGATTCTTGATAGTGGATGCTCATCCCACATCACTGGTGATACAAAAATTCTAAGCAACATTGAAAGTCATGAGGGAGGAACCGTGGTGTTTGGAAATGATCGTTCTCTGAAAATCAAGGGAGTTGGAAAGGCTATGATTGCAACAACAAATCTAAAATCCAATGATGTGTTGTTTGTTGAAGGATTAAAGCACAACCTACTGAGTGTAAGTCAATTATGTGATGATGGACATGAGGTGTTGTTCCAGAAGGACTCATGCATCATCAAGAGCTCAAAGGATGGAAAAATCATCACTCAAGGAAGAATAACCACTGGAAATCTATTTCAAATTGGTGATCCCATCAATTCTTGTTTTCTTAGCTCTAAAGATGAAAACAACCTCTGGCATAGAAGACTTGGCCATCTTGGTCAAAGGAGTATGAGTAAACTTCTGAAGTACAATGTTGTACGAGATCTACCCAAATTAAAGAGAGAAAGAGATGAAGTCTGCGACACATGTCAGATGGGAAAACTGACCCATAGGTCACACAAAGGAGTTGATATCATGTCTACAAGGCCTCTTGAACTCATCCATACAGACATATGTGGACCGATGAGACAGAAGTCTACAAGAGGAGATTTCTATTTTATAACCTTCATTGATGATTACACTCGGATGACCAATGTCATGTTCATGAAACACAAGTCAGAGGCAATCACGATGTTCAAGACTTTCAGAAGGCAGGCTGAGAAGGAACTAGAGCTCTGCATCAAGAAAGTAAGATCAGACAACGGAAAAGAATATACCGGTGATGTCTTTGAAAGCTATCTGGTCAAGCATGGAATAAAACATCAATATAGTACACCATATACTCCACAACAGAATGGAGTGGCTGAATGAAAGAATCGAAGCATAGTTGAAATGGGGAGGACTATGTTAGCTAAGCATGATATCTCTAAGTTTTTCTGGAGAGAAGCAGTATGCACTGCTATACACATACAGAACAGATGTCTCCTGAGACCAGAAACACAAACGACAGCCTATGAAATGTTGTTTAACAGAAAACCAACTATTAAATATTTCAAAGTCTTTGGCAGTCCCTGCATCATCAAGATTAAAAACATCAATCTGGGAAAGTTTGAAGAAAAAGCTGAAGAAGGAATCTTTATGGGTTACCTACCTAATGGAAAAGGCTACAGATGCTGGAATAAGAGGTTGAATAAAATGATTGACTGCAGTGATGTCATAATAATTGAAAACAACACCAAACCATACACTGTGGATGATGATGACTCAAAGAATGACACAGCCTTGGAACAGAAGAATGCAGAATTACCTTAGCCAACACCAACTGCTGGTGAAATCAACTCTGAATATACCAGTGATGAAGATGAAGGTAATAAAAATGGAAGAAGAAGATACAACAAATTGAAGAAGCATGTTGACACAGAAAATGTCCTTGGAGACCTACAGTACTCAGTAAGAACTAGAAGAAGATTGAGATTGGAAGATCAGACTGCACTGGTTTCTCAAGTTGAACCTCACACAGTGGCTGAAGCAGTTGTACATGAGGAATGGATACAAGATATTCATGAGGAACTCAATCAAATTGAAAAGAACTCCACCTGGGATCTTGTGCCAAGGCCCAAAAATAAAAATGTTATTGGGACAAAGTGGGTGTTTAGAAACAAACTCAATGAAAAGGGAGAAGTTTCCAGAAACAAGGCCAGACTTGTATGCAAAGGATATTCACAAATGGAAGGAATCAACATTGAGGAAACCTTTGCCCCAGTTGCAAGAATGGAAACTATCAGAATGTTCTTAGCAGTTGCAGCACACAAGCAGTACAAGGTCTATCAGATGGATGTGAAATCTGCATTTCTGAATGGAGATCTTGAAGAAGAGGTGTATATTGAACAACCAGAGGGATTTTTGCTGGACAAAGATGGCAGTATGATGTGCAGATTGAGAAAAGCCTTGTATGGATTGAAGCAGGCCCCTAGAGCCTGGTACTCAAAATTTGATGGTTGTCTTAAAGACATGAAATTTGTCAAAGGAACAGTTGACAGTAACCTCTATGTCAGAGAAATGGCCAAGGGTACCCTCATAGTCATTATCTATGTGGATGATATCATTTTTGCTGGTAAAAAGGAAGGACTATGTGAAGAATTTGCTGAGCAGATGAAAAGAACTTTTGAAATGTCGATGCTTGGTCAAATGACATATTTTCTAGGATTTCAGGTGGAACAAAGACAAAACTCCATATTTCTTTCACAAGAAAAGTTCGCAAGGGACTTAGTGAAAAGGTTTGGAATGGAAATTTCAAAGGAAGTCTCCACACCCATTTCTGTCGGAACCAAGCTATGCAAGGATGAAGAAGGCAACAATGTTGATCAGAAAGAGTTCAGAAGAATTATTGGCAGTCTACTTTATCTCACGGCTTCAAGGCCAGATATAGCATATGCAGTGACTTTGTGTGCCAGATTCCAAAGTGACCCAAAAGAATCTCATTTAACTGCAGCCAAAAGAATCCTGAGATATGTTAAAGGAACCCTCAACTATGGACTCTTATACCAACACAGTGAAAACATACAGTTGTTGGGATTCACAGATGCTGATTGGGCTGGTGATTGCACTGATAGAAGATCCACATCTGGTGGAACCTTCTTTCTGGGAGAAGGATGTGTTAGCTGGTACAGCAAGAAACAAAATTCTGTAACATTGATCACAGCTGAAGCAGAGTATGTGGCCGCTACACATGCATGTACTCAAATGATTTGGATGCAGGTGCAGCTATCAGATTTGAGGATTAAAGCTGAAAAACCATTGAGGATCTTATGTGATAATCAAAGTGCAATTGGGTTGTCTAAGAATCCTATCCAACACTCCAGATCCAAGCACATTGATATAAAATATCATTTCATCAAAGAAAGGGTCGCCAGTGGAGACATCAAGCTAGACTACATTCCTACTCAAGATCAGGTGGCAGACATTTTCACCAAAACTATGCCTACGGAAAGATTTGTTGAATTGAGGCTGAAACTTCATGTTCAGCCTTCTAATCTCACTTGAGGAAGAAGAAGGTCCCTCCTTATTCCCTAAATTTTTGTATTCTTGTACTTACATGCAGGGAATTGAAGGAGATGAGTGCATCCCCTAAGGGGGAGCATTGGTAGTTGAAGATGTGCAGGTTCCAGAAGCTCTATACTATGAGTATGGCTTTCATTCATCCCTTTGCATTTGTTGGCCAATAAGGGGGAGAAATCATCAGGCACACGAAATTCTCTCAGTGTGCTTCGGAGTATTGACAACCAAATACAAAGGGGGATATTGTTGTGCCCAAGTGAAGTAATTGCATTTGTTGTCAATAACTTTTCATGGTGTGCCATCTGATGAAGTACATCTTGAAGATTGATGATTACAGAAGCATTAAATCTGACGATTGCTGAGCTGCTCTTTAAGTTCATAGAACTTGTATCCTGATGATACAAAGTCACAACATTGATTGAAGATCATGCATTGTCTTCACAATGCATGAGGAGTTGAAAGGCGTTCCATCCACAACTACTAAGTGGATGATGTGCATAAGTGAAGTGCACACTTTAAAGAAGATTAAAAGAACAAGGAAGAACCCTTTGGGAATTCCATTCTTAAATGTTGATTATATGTTGAAGAAGAATGGAGGAATTATAATGAAGAAGATTAATGCTTGAATTCTCAAGAAGATGAAGGAGAAGTAAGGCTTGAAGTGGTTCTCTTGATATGGCTTGATTTCATGGAGGAATTTTTTTTTTTGACAAAGTCTTATTCAAGACTTAGCCAAAAAATTGGCCAGCCCGTGGACACCTTGAGGGTTCAACCCCAAGGCACATGTGGGCCTAAGGCGCCACGCCCAAGGGGGAACCTGTGGGGCGAGCCCAGGGCGGCAGGACGCACCCAAGACACCGCAGAGGTGCTGGGGCACGCCCGGAGGAGCGCAGAGTGGGCGCATAGCGCGCCCGTGTGTGCATAGTGGGCGCTAGGAGCGCGCCCGCAGGGAGCAGAGTGGGCGCAGAGCGCGCCCTCTAGGAGAACTCAGCGCGGGGAGGCACCGAGAGGGTTGGAAGTTCAATTGCGGAGTAGCGGACAGCGCCAGGGTGATAATCCGCGAGAAAACCGTGCCCCGTTTCGATGTGGGACGTGGAAAAATTCCCGGGAGCGCATCCTGGCCGCACGATTGATCGCGCGCCAGATCTCCGCCGCTCATCGCATCCCGCGCGAGATCTCCAGATCGCGGCCGTCCGATGTATTTCAAATGCCGCATCCAACGGCCCAGCGTTCGTCCTCAACCTCGAGCCATGCCGAAGCCACCCGCGAGCCCCGCTGAACCAGGTGCCTTCCCGACGACGGATTTTGAGTTCTCGGCTGTCTCTCTCGAAGCCGAAGGCACCCTCGTGCTCGTCTGAGCATACTGAACACAACCATGCCTTAAAATATACTTGCATGCAATGAGATGATGAATTCGATGAAGGCCGAAGCAAACCGAAGGTGCGAGGCCATTCGGTGTTGATGTTCTGCATGGTTTGGATCGAAGGAAGGCCGTGCATGCGTTCTAAGTCGCATGCACGTGAAGGAAACTGAAAAATGGAAAACCCACATTAAAACAAGGAAGAAGAACGAGATACGCGGAAGATATTTAACGCGTTTGAAGTTTTCAAAGACCCCGCAGATTTCGGGCATTCAAAACGTATTTCCCCGCGGATCATCCATGCTCCTCCACTGCCTATATAAAGAGGAGTCCGAGGCCGAGTGAAGGTTGCTGTTCATTCGTGAAGACCCGCGATGCTCTCTGCCTCGCGAAGTAAAATCCTGCGCATCACTTGCGCGACAGGAGGCTTCAAGTTTTGTTCCGCGCATCACTTGTGCGAAGAAGCCCCATGCAATCTATTTGCACGGCTGAAGTCCTCGGTGCCATCCTTGGCCCGAAGGTGTTCCCTGCGCGCTAATCCTTTGCGCGACAGGAAGGAGAGGAGCTTGCGCGACCTTGCGCACTCCTTCTGTGCACCGCGCCCCCTGCGCGGTAGGCACTTGCGCGCCCAAGGTGTCCTTGCACCCTTGTGGCTTGTGCACCTCATGGTGTTGCATCCTGCACACCCGAGTGCCTGTGCACCCCACGGCTCAAGACACTTGCGCGGAAGTGTTGAAGAAGAGGAGGCCGCGGGTCAAGCATTCTCTTGCGCGCCTCCTTTGAGATCAAGTGAAGAAGACCACCTCGGGCAGTGGGTGTGCAAAGTTGAGGAGAAGGCCGAGGACCTTTGTGCTTTGGATGCAAAAGGAAGACCACACTTTGTGTGTTTATAAATTGAAGAAGAAGGACAAGTCAAGTGTGTGCACTTAAAGAATGAGTAGTGTATGTGTGCACATGTGAAGAAGATCAACTTTGAGAAGAAGTGGAGTACACACTTATGTGTGTGAATACAAAAGAACTGATCATTCTAAGTGATTGGGTTTTTGGTGAGCAAGACCAAAGAGATCTTTTGAAGACTGTTGAAGCTACTTGAAGTTTTGAACAACACCTTTGAAGAAGTGAAGTGGAGCCATGATGAAGATGATGTTGTGGAGTTGGGGGGTTTAACCAACTTGTAATTGGGGGGTAACCAATTACTGTGTAATCATCTTTTGGCATAGTGAAGAATCCGTGTTTGGGGGTGTAACCAACACGGCAAGGAGTAGGTCTTTGTATCGAACCTTGTAAATCTATGTGTTCTGTGCTCTCATTATTACTCCACCACTAAAAGAGTAGATCTAGGCTTTAACCAGCTACAGAGGTTGAATTGATAATCCAAAGGGAACAATTCATAAAAAGAAAAAGTTATCACTGATTCACCCCTCCCCTCTCAGTGATCACAACCGATCCAGGCATTTCAAGTGGTATCATAGGGAGGTTCCCTTGGTAAGGATCTACTTCTGAGAAGATGGACAATCTGAATTCTGTTAATAGTAGGGGTGTTCCTACATTCGATGGAAAGAATTACCACAGCTGGAAGAATCGGATGTTACCCTACCTTCTATCTCTCGGCCTTGAAGTTAGAAATGCAGCCTTATTTGGATTCCCTCCTCTTGCTAATGAAGCTGCTATGACACTCGATGAGAAAAGAAATATGGAAGTCGATGGTAAAGCTCAAAATGCCATTCTAATGTCACTCTCAGAAAAGGTATACACAAAAGTCATGGGACTCAAGAATGCTAAAGAAATTTGGGACAAATTGGAAAGTAGTTATGGAGGCAACATGAAAGTCAAGGAAGCCAAATTACAGATTTGGAGAAGCAAGTTTGAAGATGTCAAGATGGGAGAAGAAGAAAAAATTGATGATTATTTCACAAGAGTCAATGAAATTTTCAGTAACATTCGGGGCTTTGGAGAAAAGTTGGAGGACTCCACTATTGTTAAAAAGCTAATGTGAAATTTTCCTGACAGGTTTGACCCCAAAGTCTCAGCATTAGAAGACAGAGATGATCTCTCTCTTGATGAACTACACAACATTCTCATTGCATATGAAATGAGGAAGATCCCAGTATTCATAAAGAAGATCAAGGATGAGATGGCTTTTGAGGCCATGAGACAACTCAAGATAAAAGATGACGAAGTCCTAGAATCAAGTGATACTGACAATGAAGAAAAGGATGAAGATCTCAACACAATTATTTCTCTTTTTTCTAAAAGGTTTGGAAAAACTAAATTCAGGGGAAAAGGGAAATCACCATCGAGATGTTTCAATTGCAATAACATCGGACACTTTGCTGTAAACTGCCCCAAGAAGAGATATAGTGCTCCAGAAGTTGAAGATGAGAAGTCACAAAAGAAGAAATGGAGTAGATACCCAAGAGAAGGAAACAAATCAGGTGTAAGAAATAAAAGGTTCGTTCCAGGTGAAAGAAGAAGCTATGTAAGCAAAGAGGAAGAATCAGACTCTACTTCAGCCAGTCAATCAGAAGAAGAAACAAATTTTATGGCTCATGTGGAAAAAGGGTTTGATACCTGCAGCAGTGAAGATGATGAAAGTGAACGAACAGAGCTTGAATACATATTGAAAGATGAATTAGAGGATTGCCTTAAGCAAAACATTAAACTCAAGAAAGAGAAGAAATTGTTACAAAAGGAAACTAAAAGAATGACTGAGGAGTTGGAAGAATGTATGAAGAAAGATACAATGTACATTGACGAAATCAAGAGACATAAACTGAAGGTAGCTGAGCTGGACAAGATAGCAAAAGATCTTGAGGAGAAACTTCACCTCAAAGAAGAAGAGCAATCAGTGACACATTCCAAGTGGATTGAAGCACAGAATATCATGACAAAGATGAGAGAAGACTTCAACAAGGCTGTTGAGGTCAAGGCAGAATCATCTTATGCTGGTGCTCAGAGGCAGGTCAATTTACCACTAAGTAAATCTCTAAATACATCTATTATTTCTAACAATGCAGGTTCAATGATAAAATTGAGACAAACATGGCATGAACCAACCTGTGTAAAATCATCTTCAATGGAAGAAAGGAAATCCTCAGGAAGGACTACTCAAATCTTGGACAGAAAATTACAACATGACCCTTATCAACAAAGAAGGTCAAGGTTCAAAGGCTACTGCTGGTGTTGTGGTGTGTTTGGACATAAGGCCTATGCATGCTGGTATAACATGTCTCGTCCAAACATGAGGCATGAGTCAAGGGGGAGACATCCTGAAACCCAGAGTGTTTTGCAGAAAGCATCAAAACCACCAACTCAGAACACATTTGACTGCCTGAGTGAAGCTTGTGGAAGATGTGACCAACAAGGTCATAAAGCTGATAAATGTATGACAACTCTTCCTAAACAAAAAGTCAAAGACATGAAAGGGAAAGGCATTCAAGAAACCAATGATGAAATCACATGCTTTGCTGAAGTGGCTCTAAAAGCCAGCAGTAAAACCAAGTCATGGATTCTTGATAGTGGATGCTCATCCCACATCACTGGTGATAAAAAAATTCTAAGCAACATTGAAAGTCATGAGGGAGGAACCGTGGTGTTTGGAAATGATCGTTCTCTGAAAATCAAGGGAGTTGGAAAGGCTAGGATTGCAACAACAAATCTAAAATCCAATGATGTGTTGTTTGTTGAAGGATTAAAGCACAACCTACTGAGTGTAAGTCAATTATGTGATGATGGACATGAGGTGTTGTTCCAGAATGACTCATGCATCATCAAGAGCTCAAAGGATGGAAAAATCATCACTCAAGGAAGAAGAACCACTGGAAATCTATTTCAAATTGGTGATCCCATCAATTCTTGTTTTCTTAGCTCTAAAGATGAAAACAACCTCTAGCATAGAAGACTTGGCCATCTTGGTCAAAGTAGTATGAGTAAACTTCTGAAGTACAATGTTGTACGAGATCTACCCAAATTAAAGAGAGAAAGAGATGAAGTATGCGACACATGTCAGATGGGAAAAATGACCCATATGTCACACAAAGGAGTTGATATCATGTCTACTAGGCCTCTTGAACTCATCCATACAGACATATGTGGACCGATGAGACAGAAGTCTACAAGAGGAGATTTCTATTTTATAACCTTCATTGATGATTACACTCGGATGACCAATGTCATGTTCATGAAACACAAGTCAGAGGCAATCACGATGTTCAAGACTTTCAGAAGGCAGGCTGAGAAGGAACTAGAGCTCTGCATCAAGAAAGTAAGATCAGACAACGGAAAAGAATATACCGGTGATGTCTTTGAAAGCTATCTGGTCAAGCATGGAATCAAACATCAATATAGTACACCATATACTCCACAACAGAATGGAGTGTCTGAACGAAAGAATCGAAGCATAGTTGAAATGGGGAGGACTATGTTAGCTGAGCATGATATCTCTAAGTTTTTCTGGAGAGAAGCAGTATGAACTGCTATACACATACAGAACAGATGTCTCCTGAGACCAGAAACACAAACGACAGCCTATGAAATGTGGTTTAACAGAAAACCAACTATTAAATATTTCAAAGTCTTTGGTAGTCCCTGCATCATCAAGATTAAAAACATCAATCTGGGAAAGTTTGAAGAAAAAGCTGAAGAAGGAATCTTTATGGGTTACCTACCTAATGGAAAAGGCTACAGATGCTGGAATAAGAGGTTGAATAAAATGATTGACTGCAGTGATGTCATAATAATTGAAAACAACACCAAACCATACACTGTGGATGATGATGACTCAAAGAATGACACAGCCTTGGAACAGAAGAATGCAGAATTACCTGAGCCAACACCAACTGCTGGTGAGATCAACTCTGAATATACCAGTTATGAAGATGAAGGTAATAAAAATGGAAGAAGAAGATAAAACAAATTGAAGAAGCATGTTGACACAGAAAATGTCCTTGGAGACCTACAGTCCTCAGTAAGAACTAGAAGAAGATTGAGATTGGAAGATCAGACTGCACTGGTTTCTCAAGTTGAACCTCACACAGTGGCTGAAGCAGTTGTACATGAGGAATGGATACAAGATATGCATGAGGAACTCAATCAAATTGAAATGAACTCCACCTGGGATCTTGTGCCAAGGCCCAAAAATAAAAATGTTATTGGGACAAAGTGGGTGTTTAGAAACAAACTCAATGAAAAGGGAGAAGTTTCTAGAAACAAGGCCAGACTTGTATGAAAAGGATATTCACAAATGGAAGGAATCGACTTTGAGGAAACCTTTGCACCAGTTTCAAGACTAGAAACTATCAGAATGTTCTTAGCAGTTGCAGCACACAAGCAGTACAAGGTCTATCAGATGGATGTGAAATCTGCATTTCTGAATGGAGATCTTGAAGAAGAGGTGTATATTGAACAACCAGAGGGATATTTTCTGGACAAAGATGGCAGTATGGTGTGCAGATTGAGAAAAGCCTTGTATGGATTGAAGCAGGCCCCTAGAGCCTGGTACTCAAAATTGGATGGTTGTCTTAAAGACATGAAATTTGTCAAAGGAACAGTTGACAGTAACCTCTATGTCATAGAAATGGCCAAGGGTACCCTCATAGTCATTATCTATGTGGATGATATCATTTTTGCTGGTAAAAAGGAAGGACTATGTGAAGAATTTGCTGAGCAGATGAAAAGAACTTTTGAAATGTCGATGCTTGGTCAAATGACATATTTTCTAGGATTTCAGGTGGAACAAAGACAAAACTCTATATTTCTTTCACAAGAAAAGTACGCAATGGACTTAGTGAAAAGGTTTGGAATGGAAAGTTCAAAGGAAGTCTCCACACCCATTTTTGTCGGAACCAAGCTATGCAAGGATGAAGAAGCCAACAATGTTGATCAGAAAGAGTTCAGAAGAATTATTGGCAGTCTACTTTATCTCACGGCTTCAAGGCCAGATATAGCATATGCAGTGACTTTGTGTGCCAGATTCCAAAGTGACCCAAAAGAATATCATTTAACTGCAGCCAAAAGAATCCTGAGATATGTTAAAGGAACCCTCAACTATGGACTCTTATACCAACACAGTGCAAACATACAGTTGTTGGGATTCACAGATGCTGATTGGGCTGGTGATTGCACTGATAGAAGATCCATATCTGGTGGAACCTTCTTTCTGGGATAAGGATGTGTTAGCTGGTACATCAAGAAACAAAATTCTGTAACATTGAGCACAGCTGAAGCAGAGTATGTGGCCGCTACACATGCATGTACTCAAATGATTTGGATGCAGGTGCAGCTATCAGATTTGAGGATTAAAGCTGAAAAACCATTGAGGATCTTATGTGATAATCAAAGTGCAATTGGGTTGTCTAAGAATCCTATCCAACACTCCAGATCCAAGCACATTGATATAAAATATCATTTCATCAAAGAAAGGGTCGCCAGTGGAGACATCAAGCTAGACTACATTCCTACTCAAGATCAGGTGGCAGACATTTTCACCAAAGCTATGCCTACGGAAAGATTTGTTGAATTGAGGCTGAAACTTCATGTTCAGCCTTCTACTCTCACTTGAGGAAGAAGAAGGTCCCTCCTTATTCGCTAAATTTTTGTATTCTTGTACTTACATGCAGGGAATTGAAGGAGATGAGTGCATCCCCTAAGGGGGAGCATTGGTAGTTGAAGATGTGCAGGTTCCAGAAGCTCTATACTATGAGTATGGCTTTCATTCATCCCTTTGCATTTGTTGGCCAATAAGGGGGAGAAATCATCAGGCACACGACATTCTCTCAGTGTGCTTCGGAGTATTGACAACCAAATACAAAGGGGGAGATTGTTGTGCCCAAGTGAAGTAATTGCATTTGTTGTCAATAACTTGTCATGGTGTGCCATCTGATGAAGTACATCTTGAAGATTGATGATTACAGAAGCATTAAATCTGACGATTGCTGAGCTGCTCTTTAAGTTCATAGAACTTGTATCCTGATGATACAAAGTCACAACATTGATTGAAGATCATGCATTGTCTTCACAATGCATGAGGAGTTGAAAGGAGTTCCATCCACAACTACTAAGTGGATGATGTGCATAAGTGAAGTGAACACTTTGAAGAAGATTAAAAGAACAAGGAAGAACCCTTTGGGAATTCCATTCTTAAATGTTGATTATATGTTGAAGAAGAATGGAGGAATTATAATGAAGAAGATTAATTCTTGAATTCTCATGAAGATGAAGGAGAAGTAAGGCTTGAAGTGGTTCTCTTGATATGGCTTGATTTCATGGAGGACTTTGTTTTTGACAAAGTCTTATTCAAGACTTAGCCAAAAAATTTGCCAGCCCGTGGACACCTTGAGGGTTCAACCCCAAGGCACATGTGGGCCTAAGGCGCCACGCCCAAGGGGGAACCCGTGGGGCGAGCCCAGGGCGGCAGGATGCACCCAAGACACCGCAGAGGTGCTGGGGCACGCCCGGAGGAGCGCAGAGTGGGCGTATAGCGCGCCCGTGTGTGCATAGTGGGCGCTAGGAGCGCGCCCGCAGGGAGCAGAGTGGGCGCAGAGCGTGCCCGCAGGGAGAACTCGGCGCGGGGTGGCACCGAGAGGGTTGGAAGTTCAATTGCGGAGTAGCGGACAACGCCAGGGTGATAAGCCGTGAGAAAACCGCACCCCGTTTCGATGTGGGACGCGGAAAAATTCCCGGGAGCGCATCCTGGCCGCACGATTGATCGCGCGCCAGATCTCCGCCGCTCATCGCATCCCGCGCGAGATCTCCAGATTGCAGCCGTCCGAGGTATTTCAATTGCCGCATCCAACGGCCCAGCGTTCTTCCTCAACCTCAAGCCATGCCGAAGCCACCCGCAAGCCCCACTGAACCAGGAGCCTTCCCGACGACAGATTTTGAGTTCTCGGCTGTCTCTCTCGAAGCCGAAGGCACCCTCGTGCTCGTCTGAGCATACCGAACACAACCATGCCTTAAAATATACTTGCATGCAATGAGATGATGAATTCGATGAAGGCCGAAGCAAACCGAAGGTGCGAGGCCATTCGGTGTTGATGTTCTGCATGGTTTGGATCGAAGGAAGGTCGTGCATGCGTTCTAAGTCGCATGCACGTGAAGGAAACCGAAAAATGGAAAACCCGCATTAAAACAGAGAAGAAGAACGAGATACGCGGAAGATATTTAACGCGTTTGAAGTTTTCAAAGACCCCGCAGATTTCGGGCATTCAAAACGTATTTCCCCGCGGATCATCCATGCTCCTCCACTGCCTATATAAAGAGGAGTCCGAGGCCGAGTGAAGGTTGATGTTCATTCGTGAAGACCCGCGACGCTCTCTGCCTCACAAAGTAAAATCCTGCGCATCACTTGCGCGACAGGAGGCTTCAAGTTTTGTTTCGCGCATCACTTATGCGAAGAAGCCCCGTGCAATCTATTTGCACGGCTGAAGTCCTCGGTGCCATCCTTGGCCCGAAGGTGTTCCCTGCACGCTAATCCTTTGCGCGACAGGAAGGAGAGGAGCTTGCGCGACCTTGCGCGCTCCCTCTGTGCACCGCGCCCCCTACGCGGTAGTCACTTGCGCGCCCAAGGTGTCCTTGCACCCTTGTGGCTTGTGCACCTCGCGGTGTTGCATCCTGCACACCCGAGTGCCTGTGCACCCCGCGGCTCAAGACACTTGCGCGGTAGTGTTGAAGAAGAGGAGGCCGCGGCTCAAGCATTCTCTTGCGCGCCTCCTTTGAGATCAAGTGAAGAAGACCACCTCGGGCAGTGGGTCTGCAATGTTGAGGAGAAGGCCGAGGACCTTTGTGCTTTGGATGCAAAAGGAAGACCACACTTTGTGTGTTTATAAATTGAAGAAGAAGGACAAGTCAAGTGTGTGCACTAAAAGAATGAGTAGTGTATGTGTGCACATGTAAAGAAGATCAACTTTGAGAAGAAGAGGAGTACACACTTATGTGTGTGAATACAAAAGAACTGATCATTCTAAGTGATTGGGTTTTTGGTGAGCAAGACCAACGAGATCTTTTGAAGATTGTTGAAGCTACTTGAAGTTTTGAACAACACCTTTAAAGAAGTGAAGTGGAGCCATGATGAAGATGATGCTGTGGAGTTGGGGGGTTTAACCAACTTGTAATTGGGGGGTAACCAATTACTGTGTAATCATCTTTTGGCATAGTGAAGAATCCGTGTTGGGGGGTGTAACCAACACGGCAAGGAGTAGGTCTTTGTACTGAACCTTGTAAATCTCCGTGTTCTGTGCTCTCATTATTACTGCACCACTAAAAGAGTAGATCTAGGCTTTAACCAGCTGCAGAGGTTGAATTGATAATCCAAAGGGAACAATTCATAAAAAGAAAAAGTTATCATTGATTCACCCCTCCCCTCTCAGTGATCACAACCGATCCAGGCATTTCAAAAATTATTCATTATTTTTACATTTTAATAAATTATTGAATTTTTTTTCAAAAAATTCATTTATCTTTGATAATTAAAATACAAATACCCAAAATATTTCATGTATGATAATTCATCATTGAATTACCACATAATATTTCGATATTATATTACATGATTTTTTTTTGAAGTACTCAAGTGATTTTATTTTTTTCTTTTTCACCTGGTGTGATTCTATAAGGCATAATAACATTCATGTATCTCATAAAATTCCCACACAACTCAACATCTTATCATGCAACCTTATTATCATTTAAAGCATAGACTCATAAGAAAAATATCTTTTATGGAGCAAACTCATGTTCTGATAATTTTAAATAACTAGAGTGTCTATGAATTAATTTTTTTAAGTAGTTATTAATTATAATGGCTCATCGTAATGAATTCATACTCAATAGTGAGCATGCATTAAATCTCATGCATTAACATCGCATGAACTGGTTTTTGGATTGGATCACTATACATGGATTCCTTAGTTTTCTCATTAATTATATAAAATTCTTATGAAACATCAATTTTTTATTATTTAAATAATACCTATGAATTAATCATGACATTATCAGTAGATATACTCTCGGTTTGAGCTACTTTACCTCATCTACGGTGGTTTTCATGTGTAAGGATCATGAACACACCTCGGTGCATGAAAATCAACATTCCAGTTAACTTATCTTGTTATACTAAATTAATTATGCATATTTCACTACAGATTAATCAATTACTATTGGTTGGATCTATTATTGGATATCATAAATATAAGAAATACCACACAAAACAAAACACTAAAGTTAGGGAAGAATAAAAATTTCTCACCATTGATCCGAAAGTGGAAAATGTATTGATTGGATGACATGTGTTCTTTATGTATTTTTTCAATGTCGAGATGCAGTGGCAGATGTCACTCTATCCCATATTGTATATATGATCATTTGATAACTTCCTTAAATACCTTTAGACTCTTTTAACTGATATAGTAGATAATAGTGTTTGACTATGGTAACATAATTCACCCATATTATTCCTAGACCTCACCTCACATGCATTGGTCTAACAACCCACTTTCATAAACACTATTGAGTATACTCAAGTAGGCACTATGAGTCCACCCATATATATATATATATATATATATATATATATATTATTTCTTATCTATGAACTCTCTCACCCTATTGGTGCCATGCATTATTACTATCGACAGAGGCTCCACTGAGGTAGACATGCCTTCCCATCTAGGTAATGGTATCATGGGTCCCTTGAATGGTATATGATTAGCCCTTTTATTAAGTAGGGAAACACAAATTTTACAATGAAATTATGTGCATACAAATTAACTAAAATTTCTTCTTTAAAAATTCTTTATGAAATTTAATAGAATTCAAATAAAACTCCGTAAAAAATAATAAAATTTTACATGGAGTTAAAAAAATATTCATTATGAAAATAATTATTTTCATTGTCCGAACTTATTATAAATAATTTTCACATCATAAAATAAATTTTTCCATTTCCAAATTTTCACAAGTCATTGGAATTTTATATCATTCCAATAAATATGCACCTTTAACAAAGAAAATTTTTCAAACATGAAATACAATGAAATAAAATAAATCTATGAATATTCTCCAAGAATAACTTCTTAAATAAATAACACATATTACCTCATTAAAAAAAGGAACATTTGTCATAATAATAATACAAAAAAATTGGAGGTCAGTGGAGAAAACATAAAGAATGTATTGGAAAATCATAAACCATAAAATTAAATAAACCATCAAAAAAATCTGTTATTTTTCCAATGATATTTAAAATAAAATCAATGAAGAAACCAGAAAATAAAAAAATTCAAAGAATAATTTTACATCAAAACCAAAAAGAACATATAATTAATTTATTGATGTAATATGAAATATCCAATCAAGGATTTAACTAATAGTATATTAATCCATTTTTGTAAAAATATTATAGATTTATATTAAAATAAAAAAAATAAAAAATATATATACCTCACATAATATTGATCATTTGTGAAGAATAAAGTTTCATATAAAATTATAGTTATACTCATTGTATTAATTTGATGCTGATAGATTTCCCCTTAATATAGACACCTAGAGTTATCCTATAGAAGTTCCTCTATAATCCTTGGACTATGTATCTTACCCTAGGTAATTTCTCAAATTACTCTTAAATGGAGAGTATTTTGAAAAAAAAAATATTTAATTATTAAATAAATTATTTAATTAATATTTCTATTGATATTCCAATGATTTTTAACAACCACATGAGATAATTTAACTGAAGATTATATCATACTTAGGGTAAACCACATGTTCTAGACACAACTACAATCATAATTTTCTAATATATAGTCTTATTTAAGTGATATAATCATTTTTTAATCAAGAATGTGTATTGGCTATAAATATTATAATATTTTTATTAAATTATTTCTAAGGCTCTTTGAATATTATTATTCCATACTAGAGTAGAATATATATATATATAACATAATATAATACTAGTAGAATCTTTGGTAAATATTTTCGGAACCATTATTAGTGAATAATAACTATTTTCCCCTAGGTATATCCAAAGACATTAAAATAAAAAAATTAAACTATTTCTAACTCAGGTAATATATATTCTTTTATATTCCAATATTCTATGTATATGTGACAATAATGTGAACTTCACTTGTCACCTTTTTTTACAAAACCAATGTTAATGATCACTATATATGACTAGTATAAAAAATATTCAACCTGAATAAGTTCAAACCATGTTTGTATTACCTTTAATGTGTATGTGTGGTGTATTAATAGAATGACAATATTATTCTATTAAATATTTGATTGTACTATCTTTATAAGTCAATCTATGTAATGCTAATTTAAAAAAAATTCAATTTTTTTTAACATTTACAAAAACAAATTAAGTTGATATTTATATTACATGATTTCAAAATAATCATGTTTAGTGCATTACAAAAAGTATAAGTGTTAAATAAAAAAAATAATGGGATTCATTTATAATGAATAAACTATAGATTAAAAATGTCTCAAGGAAAACATTTACTCAAAATTAAACTAGTCATGTGAGGATAAAAAATTACCTGAATTTATTTTATCAAGATTAAATCATATGTGTATATGACTAATAATTTATGACTATTTGACGTTATAATTATGTAGTTTTTCTAGGAAAAACTATAAAAAATAATTAAAATTACTAGAAAATCAATGAGAGTATAATGGAATTGTAGTATCAGGTTTTGTGAAATAATTGATAATGATTAAATTTAATTTAAAGACAACTATCATTATAAAAATGAATATTCATCATAATGAAAAATCAAAATAACTTTTTTAAAATGTAATAAGAGAAGAAGATGGAAAATAACATAAATAAATACAACATTAAAAAGTTATTAATAAAATCTATTACCTTTTTAAAAAATTAATTTTTTATATAGAAAATATATAAGTAATATTTTACAACATTTTATTAGTATTATAGTTTAAATAGAATTATAGAAATTGGATCAATCTAATTTTCATACTTTATGTAATAAAAATTCTTAAACACATCATTTTACCCTCATGGGATGAACAATAATAAACTTACTATTCACCAAGAAATGGCATCACTTGTGTATGTTGTTAGACACTGACTGTAATTTGTCCTAATAGGGGGTGAATTATGTTCTTTAAAAAATTATCTATGAAAAAAATAACCCTCTATTGTTTACAACTATGCAATATTCTATTATTTAATATAGAATTCATAATAAATAAAAGAATAAAAATTAAAAAAGGAACACAAATGTTTTAGTGGATGTGGGAGTATGAGTCCCCAATTCCACTCCTCCATCACTATTATCCCTGATTTTGTTAATTTTTACCAGACTAGTCCTTTTTTTGGGACTTCATGACTGGTTGCAATAATTTGACACTTTGATACAAGAATAAGAGCTTTTAACCTGGCTCTATGAATTCTTTAAAAACAAAATCCTTCAAAATTTATTTTATCTAGAACCATAAAAACTAAATATAATAATAGTTTTATTTCATAAATTTATGCTCACAAATACATGAAATAGATAATAGAAAACAACGATTTCTGATAGAAATAAGCAAATGAGTAAGTATCTTCTAAAGAGTATTCTGAATGCATCGATGATTTAAAGTAAACATAGCCGATGATATGATACTTTATCTTAATTGTTTTCATAGAAAGAAATGTTTTGTTATTGAGATAATTGAGTAATGAATTATCTTTATTTTTGTATAATTGTGCCATTCACTTATCATTCATAAGTTGCATCTTGAAAAAACTCAGTTTATAATGCATGAACATCAACATAATTAAAAAACATCACATTATTTTTTGAAAATCATGGATCATTAAAAAACCCCTATCCTTGAAAAATGATTATAAAAAGTAGAAAAATTTAAAATATATCAACCTTTTATTCTCTCTTCATATATGAAAATTATTTTATTTTATTTTTTCTTAAATAGAAAATTGACCATTTACGGATTATACTAAAGAATTAAAAACATCCCTTGAATGATTAAATATTAATAAATACCAACTTGAATAATGAAATATCCAAATTGATTAATGGAATTCATGAATACAAATAAGTGATCTGAAACCACGATTCTTATTTGATGTTCTGAATCCATCTATCTAATTTGGTTCATGTACCAAAAAAGAATTATAATGGTGTTTCATTCATGTGGTCGATTCTGATGTAGCTGATTGAAGAGATGAAGTTGATTCCACCATATAATAGATTAATGTAACTATGTACATCATGTAACCGATTTACATGTACAATTACTCACATAGGAAACTGTCCAGGTATCTAATTACTCCACATAATTATTTCACATTACCAAATTGTCATGTAATACATAGGAACTCTTGTGACATAGGAAATTTCCATGTAATATATTTTGTGAATTTGTTAATTAATGTATCTGGTTCCTTCACGTAAGACATTGATTGATATATCATTTTTTATCACATTCCAAATAACATCATGTAGACTAATTTTCTAGTCTTAGGAAGATTCCATCAAAAATTATTAGAATCCATATTTAAGGAAACTGACCACTGAATACATATTACTAATTTTTTTTTTGATAAATACACTTAGAAATGGGGTCGTTATTAAAGTTTGAAGGGTATTTGATGTAACACTCATAGATTTTAAGAGATATATTATTTTTAATTTCTTTGATGTCTTCTATTATACACTACATCAAGATTAGCTTGTACTATATGCAACACCGTATTAGCTTACAGTATACGCAACACTATTTTTGGCTCGTGTTACAATCAATTTCAAGTTCATTTTGTCGAAATTATTTACGCAGCATTAAGTATAGGTTTTTTAATAAGTTTTGATTATTTTATACGCAACACCAAATGGAGATTTCAATAAACACAGCCCTGACTTGGCTTTTATTACATGCAATGAAGACCTTCTTCGATTGCATGTGTAGTATGCAATACCATGATTCACTAAACGAGATATTATTATAATATTATTATGAACTAGCCGTTATGAATAGTAATACCAACATTTTTTAAATTTTTTAAATTTATTTTTCAAAATGGAATTCATTTTTGGAGTTGGAATATCACAATTATCCTAGGGTGATTTTTTGGTATTTTTCTGAAAACTTTCAATTTTTGATGATTAGTGAAAAAACTGGGTTACTATTTAAAAACTGAATTTTATTTAAATAATTATTTATTTTATTTTAATTTATTTAAGGTAAAAATTGATACATAATACCTATATAATTTTAATTTAATTCATTGGAGTCATTTTATAATAATTTTAGATATATAAAAATTTAATTGATCTTTTCACCGTCTTTTACCCACCTCCAAGGAGAATTTGAAAATTTTTATAAAACAAAATTTTACCGCTTCTGTGAGTGTAATTTCGAAACTCCGAGAGACACAGTTAATATAAATGAGTAAAATGTGGTTCAATAAGATAAAAATAATTTTTGGTGAATAGTAACTTTTTACTTTTATTTACCACGGTTAAAAGTAAATAGTGTAATTAAGTGTAAAAATGATATTATTATTACCCTAAAACATGTCCTAATTCTATTGGATAAGTTTAATTCAACCAAAAACAACCTTAGGAATAAAATACGACCATTTAGGTCCACTTGGATTAGATTTGGACATTTATTATTATTTTATTTAAAGAAGAGTTAAATTAGTTTAAATCAAAGTTTAATAACTAAAACATTTTTAATAAAGGGTTATAAATAAGATAAATTCAACTATAAATATTAATTAAAAATATAAATAGATTTCATACATAATGGTATATTATTTATAATTTTTAGACATTATATAATTTAATTTATTTATGACACAATGGTGATGCAGTAATTACCTTATTAATGAAATATTAACATAATTGATGTTATAAATACCCAAATAAATGTAATTTGAGACTTTTTATGAATTAAAATAATTTTATAGGCTAATATGACATGTAATTATTGATTAAATTGACTTTTTTCGAACTAATCATCGTGTTATGAGTTTCAAAAAAATCAATTACCAAATAGTGTCAAAATTGATAAAAAAATATATTTTAAAACAAATATTATATTATTAATTGTTATTACATTCATAAAAATATAAGGTTCAGAAAAATGAATTAGATAAGGTTATATATATTAATAGTGACCCGCTTGGGGTTCGTTTTTCTTGTTATAGTAATTTTATTAACCATATAGTGTAATAAAACAAGAAGACACGGTAAAGGTTAAATTATTTAAATTACAGTTAAATCTAAATGATAAGGTTAGAATATTAACCTAAAATTCTCTAAAACCTATTGGTTGTGATTATTTAGACCCTTATCTACATTATCTTCGAAATAAATCAGTTTGGAGCAGTTAAAAACCTAATATGAATTTATTATAAAATAATATTTTAAGTTTTTCCTAAGGTGCCCCTCTCTTTCCTTATAAAAGGGCACCCCTTACCTCTTCACTTCACACCCTTTTGAGCCATGAAGCTCGGAAAAACCCTACCAATTCCACTTCTCAAACTCTCTAGTTAGATCATAGATGTTCTGGTATTCTCAAAAGACAAACCCTAGTTCCCTAAGAAGAAGGTTAAAGGAGCTGCGTCGAGGAAGTGGTAATCTCTTCTACTGACTCTTTCAAGTTTCCTTCTTCTTCTACTTCATCTTCTTTAGTAGTTTCATTATAAAGTAATTACATAAGTATTAATTATATACTAATATGTTATTATAAATATGAAACAACCATATTTCACCTTATATCCATCCTACAGAATACGAAATCACCGCGCGTGCTTACGTACGGAATACCGTCTCCACGCCATGGTGGAATCAGTTTTTCCACCACCACCTTACTTGGATGGGTATAATGGTGTAAAGAATAACTATATATAATTATTATAACATCATACTTATTATATTAAATTATATCATCCACTCCAATACCATTCAATAAATATGGGAATGATATCATCGCTCGTGCGTACGTACGGATTACCGTCTCCACGACGCGATCAGATTCATTTTCCATGTTAACAATTCAAGAATAATTATAAAGTATATATAATATGTAATAATGAAATATATGACATAATAATTATACGGGATTTATTTATATATATATATGTAAGTTATCTACTTAATTCCATTCAATTCATTGCGGAAACAAAAAACAGTGTCCATGCGTACGTACGACCTACCGTCTCCATGAATGGTGTATTTCATTCTATTTATCAATCTATCATATATATATGTATATTCTGAATATATATTATATATAAATCTTTTTTTATGTTATGAAACTAATTAAATCAGGATATAAGTAATAATATCAAGAACAACGATTCGAAACACGTACGATAAATGAAACGATTTTACACAAAATGTTGATTTAACATGGAATTTACAAAAGAACGGGAAATATAAAGTCATAAGTGAACCATATATGATATCATAACAAATTAATTTGATTTTTTAATAAGTAAATATCATTATTTAAATCATTATACATGAGTTTTGGATACATACGAAGCATATCAGACATATGGTAAGGGATAACTTTTCCAATCTTGTTTTTATCCGAGATTGTTTATTCGTAAGTATTTACTGGGGTTATATTTATCATCCATGTTCCCGTTTTCTAAAAATGGATTCATGTATGTTTAAAGTCCTTTTTACCCATTTTTTTCTTTTACTAAATGTTATGTAAGGAATATTTCTTTAGTTTACCATACGTGGTACTTTTTGAATTTCTGGAAACAGTACGAGAAGAATGTTTTTTTAACTTATACGGCATGAACAGATTTTTACGGTTTCATAACGCCTTATTTTCATGAATATTACTATACACGATTTAATGAATATTTTCAAAAAAATCCTTTTCTTTTAAAATTTCATGGCATTTTGTAAAAAGAAAATGTTTTTGAAGAAGAATGGATATTTTCCTCAAGAATTCATTTCAAGTGTTTTATCAAAACCATTTTCACATCTAAGATAACATTATTTCATATGTGTATGTTTCAAATATAAATTCTCTATGATTTACATGGTTTCAATTTTCTTTTGATTAAATGATGTCAATTTGTATGATATAGATTATGTTAAGATGTGATGATGTTTTTGAAACCGATTTTATTCTTTGGGTTATGATGAATGATTTATGTTTTTTTGTGGCACATGAAAGAAGGATTTCATTATGAGATGGGTGGGACCTATATATACCTCCAATGAATTGGGTAAAAATTTATATCTCATGAGATAGACAAGGCTGGAATGGTATGTTAATTCGGTTCATTGTTACAGGACTCGAACGAGGAGTGAACTCGATTCAAAAAGGGACTTTGTCAACTAAGATGGTCTTGGCTGCAATACCTTGGCTGTTATGGAAATCATTTCATGTGCATAATGGTTTTACAAAATTACATGTTTTATTCCAATGTTATTTTATAATGATTTATGTTACTTTATGATATATTCCTTACATACTTCCACGACTTATGTCTTTGCTCAGGATTTTAATGTTTATATTTTATGTTCATGTTTTTGCATTCAAATGTTTATGGATTGTTTTCTGTTCTCTATGATTTCCCTTACTGAGCATTTGAGCTCACCCTTTTTATGTTTTATTTTCCCCAGGATATAATGAAATTTTTTAGGTAAGAAAACCAAAGGGGAGATGTTTAAGATCTTTCACCATGATTAGAAGATTACGTTCTAAGTTTCTAAAGACACCAAACTAATACAGTCTTTGGGAATCTGTTTCTGTCATGTATTAAGTATTACAAAAAATTAATACAATGTCCATGTACCTTAGGTTTGGGGTCTTTACAGTTGGTATCATAGTGAAGGTTTAGTTAACCTTTGGAAATTAGGATGTGAAAACTTTAGTGAAATCCCTAGAGATATTTCCAAGAAATATATAGGGATGTCCCTAAGGATAAGTATATGTATAGGTTATAGTCCTAGAATTACGGTAACGATATTAGAATTTAACCTAAGATGTTAAATATTAATGCTACTCCCACTTTATTATGTTGTTTTTCATAGCATGATTTTTGCCTCTCACACTATTCTTTTTGGGTTTTAGAAAATGGCTGGAAACAAGAAGATTCAGGATAATTGAGGATATGATGCACAATGGAATGATATTCTCCATGAGGAACCAAATGAAACTGGATTTGTAAGTCCAAACATCATTATTATTCCTAATCAGAAATCTCAAAATATGATCAATAGTTTAAACTTTTGTAATATTCCCGACTCAGCTAATAAGAGAATGATGGAGTTTCATGATGATCATAGAGGAAAGAAAGTTCAATTTCTCTCAAGTAAATCATGTGGGAAGAGGCATTAAAGAGAATGTTTCAAAGGAACTGGAAGATGCTTTGTGTGCAGAAAAGAAGGATGCAAATCCCGTAAGTTCAAAGTAAAAGATTCAATTAACACCATGGAGAAGGATAATGGTATTTCTATGACATCAACAATGATTAGGTGTTTTAAATGTGGAATGTATGGGAACAATGCAAACCAATGCCCTAAGGGAAAATCTCATGAAGAGAATTAGCATGGTCAAATGGGTAGTATTTATGTGGATGATGATGAGGAGACTACAAATGATATATGAGATGAAAGAAGTGTTGATGCTTGGTCAATGGTTTAAGAGGGTAGTGGAATGATTGTATGTTTATCAAGAGTTATGTTGTATAGGTAATTTAATGGTACTATGGAATAAAGAAACATCTAAGGATTTTTACACTATTGTTTTTTTTAAAGTATTTTAAATTATAAGTTGAATGGTACTGGTAACCATGAAAGGTTATTCAGATTTTTTTGGAAAGAAGATGATATGTGTATAATGAAGGGATAAAGAGAAGATGAAATTTTGATAATATTCATAAGCTCATGACTGATATAAGGTCAAAGTGATATCATGGATTGAGTATATAGAAATATTTGGATTTTGGTATGGGGAATGAGTTAACTTTTGACAGCATTCATTTTTTTGCTAAGGTTCTATGGTAATTCATGTTTCAAAATAATATTTGATTAAGGTATTCACATGTTTGGAATATGACCAACAAGATATATCTTATGATATATGGGAGATAAATAATGGTATTCACATGCTTGGTATATGAACTCTCTAGTAATCATATTCATTATACTATGAGATTGGACATAAGTATTTTATATAAGCCTAAAGATTGAAATGGATTATGTTGGACATAACTTAGTATTGTTTTAAGGATAAAACATTTTTTTCAATATTATTGATGGGATGTTATAATAATGTAGTTTTAGAAAAAGGACAACCTGCAGGACGAGAGAGAACCCATCGCGTCAGACAAGGCTATGAGAATCGAACCCAGAACTGAAGTGCGACAGGCCTTTATCGCCTACCACTAGCCTACAGGAAGTCCCTAGTAATTAGGAACTAGTTTTATTTTATTGAACGGTATGATAGATGAAGTATAAGTCCATTTTTGGAATCATATATGATTAATATCACCACAGACGGACTTATGTAAATTTAATAACTTATTCTAACCTTTTTGTGATCGAAACAGATGGGATGCCTTATCATTCTATCACATGACCTGCTAACACTTCATGAATGAAAAATTCAGCTTCATTTCTTTAAATCGAGATGAAGTGGAAATTGTTCATTGAATGACCAACGATGATATTACACTGAAATCAGGTAAGTATTTCTCCTTATTTAAATGTTCATCCATGTTAGGGAAATGATCTTGGAAACCAAAAATGTTGTCCTAGTACTCTCATATCTGATTAATCAGATCGTACCTAATATCATCACAAATTTACAGCTTTGCGATTTTTGGCCTTTTCATATCCATGTTCTCTACCACTCTCCATCAGAACTTGATGGTTAGATTTCTCTTCCATATCCATATTTTCACCTATATACTCTTATGTGGGAACCCAAGTGATGAGTTACTTTGGGTATCCGTTTTTTTTTTCAACATTCCTTTTTAAAATGATGATTTAGTATTCCTTTTTACAATGTGGCTTTCTATGAATGAAACTATAAAGTAGTAAACAATTTATAACCCCGATTAATTTCGAGGGCGAAATTCATTTTAAGTGGGGTAGAATGTAACACCCAATGATTTTATGAGATATATTATTTTTAATTTCAATTGATGTCTTCTATTATACACTTCACCAGGATTATCTTGTACTATATGCAACACTTTTTTAGCCTGTAGTATACACAACACTATTCTTGGCTCGTGTTACACACAATTTCAAGTTCATTTTGTGGAAATTAATTTATGCAACATTAAGTATAAATTTTGTCTAATAAGTTTTCATTATGTTATATGCAACACCAAACAAATCTTTCACTACACGCAGCCCTGACTTGGCTTGCATTACACGCAATCAAGGCATTCTTCAATAGTGTGTGTAGTACGCAATACCAAGTTTCACTAAACGAGATATTATTAGAATATTATTATGAAGTAGCTGTTATGAATTGTAATAACCACTTTTTTAAATTTTTAAAATTTTATTTTTCAAAATGGACTTCATTTTTGGATTCGGAATATCAAAATTAGCCTAGGGTGAATTTTTGGTATTTTTCGGAAAACATTCAATTTTTAATGAATAGTGAAAACACTGGGTTACTATTTAAAAACGGACATTTATTTAAATAATTATTTATTTTATTTAAATTTATTTTAGGTAAAAATTGATACATAATACATATATATAATTTTAATGTTATTCATTGGAGTCATTTTATAATAATTTTAGATATATAAAAATTTTATTGAACTTTTCACCGTCTTTTGCCCACCTCCTAAGAGAATTTGAAAATTTACATAAAATATAATTTTACCGCATCTATGAGTGGAATATTTAAAATTTGAGAGACATGGTTAATATCAAGTAGTAACATGTGGTTCAATGAGATAAAAATAATTTTTGGTGAATAGTAACTTTTTACTTTTATTTACCACGGTTAAAAGTAAATAGTGTAATTAATGGTAAAAATGATATTATTATTACCCTAAAACATGTCCTAATTCTATTGGATAAGTTTAATTCGACAAAATACAACCTTAGGAATTAAATATGACCATTTAGGTCCACATGGATTAGAGTATGACACTTATTTTTATTTTATTTAAAGAATAGTAAAAATAGTTAAAATCAAATTTTAATGACTAAAACATTTATAATATAGGCTTATAAATAATATAAATTCGAGTATAAATATTAATTAAAAATATAAAACAATTTCCTAAATAATGGTATTTTATTTATAATTTTTGGAAATAAATAATATAATTTATTTATGACAAAATGGTGATGTAGTAATTACCATATTAATGAAATATTAACATAATTAATGTTATAAATACCCCAATAAATGTTATTTCAGATTTTAATGAATGAAAATAATTTTATAGGTTAATATGACATGTTATTATTTATTCAAATAACTTTTTTAGAACTAATCATTACCTTATGAGTTTCATAAAAATCAATTACCAAATATTGTCCAAATTGACACGAAATAGTTTTTAAAACAAATATTATATTATTAATTGATATTCTAATCCTAAAAATATAAGGTTCGTCCAAATGACTTATATAAGGTTATATATATAAAAAATGAACCACATGGGGTTCGTTTGGCTTGTTATAGTATGTTTATTAAGCATATAGTGTAATAAAACAGGAAAACACGGTAAAAGTTAAATTATTTAACTTAGAGTTAAATATAAATGATAAGGTTAAAATAGTAATCTAAACTTGTATAAAACCTATTGGTTGAGATTATTGCGACCCTTACCCACCTTATCTTTGAAAGAAATCAGTTTGGAGTTATTAAAAACCGAATATGACTTTATTATAAAATAATATTTTAAGTTTTTTATAAGGTGCCCCTCTCATCTCTTATAAAAGGGAAACCCTTCCCTCTTCTCTTCACACCCTTTTGAGCCTTGAATCTTGTCCAACCCATGACAATTACTCTTATAAACCTCTCTATTTACAACATATAGGTTCTGGTCTTCTCAAAGGACCATCTCTAGTTCCTTAAGAAAAAGATTAAAGGAGGTGCATCGAGGAAGAGGTAATCTCTTCTACCGACTCTTTCATGTTTCCTTCTTCTCCTACTTCCTCTTCTTTAGTTTTTTCATGTTAAATTTATAACATCAGTATTAATTATATAATGATATGTTATAATAAATATGAAACAACCCTATTTCACCATCTATCCATCCTACGGAAAATTAAATCACCGCGCGTGTGTACGTACGGAATACCATCTCCATGTTGTGGTGTAATCAGTTCTTACACCACCACGTTACATGGATGGGTATAATGGTGTAAAGGATAACTACATATAATTATTATAAAATCATACTTATTATATGAAATTATATAATCCACTCCAATACCATTCAATAAATATGGGAATGATATCATCGCTCGTACGTACGTATGGATTGCCGTCTCCACGACGCGATGAGATTCATTTTCAATGTAAACTATTAAAGAATAATTAAAAGTATATATAATAAGTAATAATGTAATATATGAAATAATTATGCTACTGTATTTATGTATATATATATATATATTTATTTCATCTACTTAATTCCATTCAATTAAATAAGGAAACGAAAAATAGTGTTCATGCGTACGTACGGCCTACCGTCTCCATGAATGGTGTATTTCATTCCATTTATCGATCTATCATATATATATGTATTTTCTGAATATATATTATATATAAATAATTTTTTTCATTCTGAAATTATGTAAATCATAATATAAGTTATAATATCAAGAACAATAAATCGAAACACATACAATAAATGAAATGATTTTACCCAAAACACTACATTAATATGGAATTTACAAAAGAACGGGTAATATAAAGTCATAAGTGAACTATATATGATATCATAACAATGAATATTATTCTGTAATAATTCAATGACATTATTTAAATCATTATACAGGAGGTTTGGATACATATGAAGCATATCGGACATAAGGTAAGGGATACATTTTCAAATCTTGTTTTTATTCGAGATTGTTTATTTGTAAGTATTTACTAGGGTTATATTTTTCATCCATGTCCCCATTTTCTAAATATGGTTTCATGTATGTTTAAATTTATTTTTACCTATTTTTTTCTTTTACTACATGGTATGTAAGGACTTGGTCTTTAGTTTACCATACGAGGTACTTTTTGACTTTTTTTGGAAAAAGTAAGAGAAGAATGCTTTTTTAACTTATATGGCATTAACAGATTTATAAAGTTTCATAATGACTTATTTTCATGAATATTACTCTACAATATTTAATGAGTATTTTCAAAAAAATCCTTTTGTTTTAAAATTTCCTAGAATTTTGTGAAAATAAAATGATTTTGAAGAAGAAAGTATATTTTCCTCAAGAATTAATTTCAAGTGTTTTATCAAAACCATTTTCCATCTTAGATGACATTATTTCATATGTGTATCTTTCAAATGTAATGTATCTATGATTTACATGGTTTCACTTTTCTTATGATGAAATGATATCCATTTGTTTTATATAGATTATGTTAACATTGGATGATGTTTATGAAACCCATTTTATTTTTTTGGGTTATGGTGAATGATTTATGATTGTTTTCTGGAACACGAAAGAATGATTTAATTATGAGATGGGTGGGACTTATATATACCTCCAATTAATTGGGTAAATATTTATATCTCATGATATATACATGGCTGGAATGGTATGTTAATCCAGTTCAGTGGTACAGGACGAGAACGAGGAGTGAACTCGATTCAGAAAGGGACTTTGTCCACTAAGATGGTCTTGGCAGCAATGCCTTGGCTACTATGGAAATCATATCATGTTTTTAATGGTTTTCCACAATTACATGTTTTATTCCAATTATATTTTATCATGATTGATGTTCCTTTATGATATGTGTCTTACGTACATCCAATATTTATGTCTTTGCTCAAGATTTTTATGTTTAGAATTTATGTTCAAGTTTTTTCATTCAAATATTTATGTATTGTTTTAGGTTCTCCATGATTTACATTACTGAGCATTTGAGATCACCCTTTTTATGTTTTCTTTTCCCCTAGATATAAAGAAAGGTTTTAGGTAAGAAATCAAAAGGGGAGATGTTGAAGATCTTTCACCGTGATTAGAATATTACGTTCTGAGTTTTCAAAGACACTAAACTAATATGGTCTTTGGGCGTATGTTTTTGTCATGTATTAAGTATTCCACAAAAGTAATGTAATTTCCATGTACTCCAGGTATGGGGACTTTACATTTTAGATCACCAAAACATCAAGTGCATGGTATATGTTCTATGAAAATTAGTTTCCAAAACATATCCCATGTTTTTTTGATAAAAAACTACTACAATTTTTCAAACGGGTTTGGAATTTTATGATTTATTAAATATGGGAGTTCTAAGAGGATTAACTGAAATTGAATGATATAATATAAATAATTTAATGTTCTCCCAACAAGTTAGTCACTTATTTCATTATTTGAATGTCGAAACTCCCCCCTAAATGAATTCACCATATTTGAAGTGTATTTGAATAGAACGTTTCACCCTCATTTTTGACATTAAAATAATGGTTATGTTTGATAAAACTCATGTTGATATATCAATTAGTGTTACGAATTAATAATTTTTACTACCAAAACTAGAGTATATATTTTTTGGAAACACTATGATTTATTTAATAAAATATATAGTTTAATAATATCTAATGAAAACAATCACCAAAACACAATAAAAATAAATAAAAAATGTATAATATCATTATCTAATTTGAAATATAAAAATACATCCACCACAGAAAACTAAAAAATATTATTCAAGGAACCTATTTGGGGTTTGGGGAGGTTTTCTTGCTGTTATATTAGGTTGGGAATATTTAGCAGGTTGTAGATATACATGTTTGAAAAAGAATGTACTGAAGGATTATAAAAACCTTTAATTGTATGTCTGGATTGTTGGGAAGTACAAGAAGTATAAATAATAATATGTCTCATTCTTTTATTTGAAATAATTTTTCCACACACATATCTATCTTTTCAGTAACTTCTTACATTCAAAAATCAATAATCAAGAGGTATTCATGCTTATGAATATGAGAAACTGATGTTATGCTCTCCAAATTATTTTTATTAAGATGTTATAATTTCAAGGAAAATAAACATTTTGATTTCCTCCTAGTATGATTTTAATGCAACATAGAAATGTTTGTAGCTGCTATAATAGAAGGCACATCTACAAAAACCTTATTCATTCCAAGATTCATAAAATTTATCACATCTATTAGCCTATTAATCAGTGAATACATATCCTGATCGATGTTATTAACTTGATCTAATAAATATTGAATAACTTCTTTAACAACACTATGAGAATAATTAAAAATATTAGAACTAACAAATGGTTGTGGTTCAACTAAAATTGGAAATACAAGAGGTTTTTACACAACCAACTTCCAACCTATAACTGTAACTATTTTTTATAGGGATTCATATTCCAATACCATTGAATATAAACATGATTTGGAATAAAAATTTAAAATATAAATTTTTTATCTTCAAATAAGTACATAATATTTCAATGTATTTTTTTTGATATTCACTTTATTTTTAGATCATTATTACTAGATAACATCATAATTTTATTTTTTACATTCATTAAAATGTCCAAATTTTCTTTTACCACATCCCCAAGTTATTTCTCATAATTACCAATGTGGCCATTAATTAACATATATATGAGAACACTAATAATATTAATTGATTTATAAGGTTAATTAAAATTAAAATGAATGAGCATTTCACATTTCATACAAAAACATTTTTGAATTCACGTCAGCATAATGACATTTTTTAAGAGGAGAAACTAAACTTACCTCTCCAATAATTTGATTATCTCCATTGAGTGATTTTGGAAGAGCATTAGAAACCAAATACGATGAAGAATATAGTTGAATCATATTTATAAAAACATACTCAATTAATAAAAATATTTTTAGTGAGTGTAAAGACTCTTTCAATTCATTTTTTAAATATATTATTCCATCAAGCACTTGAGATAAACCTGATTTCATGGATGAAAGATCTCGAGACACATCCTTCTGAGGTAAAACCAAATAATGATGTTCACCAAAATCTACCATTGTAGGTTAACATCTTTCAAATAACTTATTAGTGAATTAATTTCATAATATTCCTCTTACATCATAACTATCTTACTACAATGGTTGATTTGTTTGAAGACTCTGGATCATTACTGATTAGGTGGAAATAATTCCAAAAAATATTATTAAAATTTAATTTGGAGATATATTAATTTTTAAGTTCTCTAATTTCCTTTTTAAATAAAAAAATTCCACTGTTATAGTATAATAATTCTCTCTCAGATTTTCAAGGTCCATGATTTATTCATTATAAAATACTTTCTTCTCCAAGATTTTTTCAGTTCTTCCAACAGAAGGAGGTACTTCATGGGATGTTTAGGAATACCATGGTACAGATTTTTCATGGGAACTTTTTTTGGATATAATGAAATGTAAATATCCATTATTGTATCTAAATGTTATCTAGGTAGAATTAGATCAGTTAATTCAAAAAATTACACTTAATCTGGACATATATGAACACCATATCTTATAGAATTAGATTGAAATTTCATATTATCATAGATATTAGATGTTTTCTCAAAGACTATCTATTTACATAGACTTTCCTCAGCTGATACAGAAGTTTCACTAGTACCATGGTTCAGAGAAATCACATCCCCCTGAATCTGAGTAGATGGATACACTAAAACAATTGATTACTATAACTGAAGACTCATTACATACCAATGATGTCTCATCTAATCCCAAAGGTGACACCACCTTCATTGGTGTCATATCTATAGATAGTGAAGTTTGAGCTTTATTCCCCAATGATTCACTTTCAATAATAACTGTCTTCAAATAATTTGAAATATAATATCAGAAATATAAAATTTTCATCAAATGAAATGATAACAGGGTATTACTTATATGAAGCATCACCGCATCCCCTTCATTTAAATCCACTTATTTATTATTAAAATATTATGTGATTAATCTACCGTAAAGATAATAGTTTAACATCCCTTATCCTTCACAATAATAATGTAATATTCTCAACATATTTCTTGGAAAACTAAAATATACATTGTGGATAAATAATTATATTAAATATATAACTTTTAAAGGTACATTCTATATCACTTATTCACTATGTGATATAACTATCTACTCAAACATTAATAAACATTCTATTTAGTAGGAATCACTAAATCTAGTTTCTTTAAGTAAAAAGATGTTCCATAAAAAAGTGAAAGCATCTATCGGAAATTCTAAAAATGTCCCAACATGTTCCTGACAAAAATAATAATCCACATCATAGAAAAAATAAACGAGTTCATTAATTTCAAATATATAAACTACCAATATATTTCCTTAACAATTTAATAATATTACGTTTCTATTTTTTGTTTCAAATCAATCTCAGTGTTTATAAAAAATCGATTAAATTAATCCTCAAAAACAAAACCCAGCTTATTATCACTAATGAAAAATCTCCAAACATGAAATTTAGTAAAATTATTAATTAAAAATTGGGTTTCCATCAACCATTACATGTCTTTGGATTTTCTCACAAAACCACCTCTTGCACCTCCTTTTGTTTTCAAAGAAAAACATGAGCTTCCATCCTCATCAAAATTCAAATTTTCCAATTTAAACAGGTTGGTTGAAGGTAAAGTAGTTTTTGGAAGGTTATAGATGTTGGATCTGCTTTAATTAGAGATTATGTATAAAAATGGAAACAATATTGATCACTGATTTCTTGTTTGGTCACATACCTGATTCCCAATTTTCATACGATCCCAATTTTGGTTTAGGATTAATTCTAACTAATAAATAAATAATATAAATATTGTAGGAAAATAAAATAAAGATATTTAAATTTTAAAATTTTTAATAAACATATTTTTAGTATAAATTTAAGTCACATTTATAATTAAACTAAATATCATAACAGAACCCATATTTTTTCAATATTAGTAACAACAACCACCATAATGAAAAAAAAGATTAGTAAAATTAGAATAAATAAAACTCATTAAATATTGCATTTAAAAATAAACAAAATTCACTTTCAATAAAACTGAAACATTAACACACAAGGGTTATAGTAAAAATATATGATAATTGATCTTATATAGAGGTGAATTCAATATAAATATATCCTTTTTATGCATGATCTCATTGAAAATGATTCACTAAGTATATATGCTTTGTTCATTAATGATTTATTGGATTCTAAGAAATATTTATAAAACTAGTGTTTGCACATTTAATTGATACATGATTATAATTGAATCCAAATATTATTAAAGTTAGTTTCATCTAAAGAACATGTGCACCAAAACTAACAATAGAAATATATTCTACTTTTGTAGAAGATGATGCAATAGATTTCTGCTTCATACTATATAATGATACTACTGATTTACATAGAAAATGTAAATTCATGATTTTCTCTTATTATATGGTCTTAAACCACCATATTTGGTATTTAAATATAATATTAAATTAATATCATATTTTTTTGAAGGTGAACAGAAAGAGAAATTTTTCTTTTTTAATATCTTAATATCATTTTAAAATCATTAAATTCAGATTATTTAAAATTTTCTTTAAATCAATTCCAAAGAAACACTACAAACATATTATCTAGTCTACAAGTAATAAAATATAATAAACTCCCAATTATTACTCTTTAAATCTTGTTGGAAACAGTTTTTCAAGATTCATGCAAGATAATTTTTTCATTATACATCATTACAATATTATGTACTATTCCTCATTCAAGTACAAATATATTAGTTAGTATAGTATGAATTTTAATTGATTTAGAACATTTCTAAAGTCTTATTGATAAATTTGAAAACTATAAAAAAAATTCATTGATCCATTATTATCAATTCTTATTATTATTTCATGAGTTTTGAAAACATGTTACACATTTTTTTTGAAACCAAAATTACATCATCAATATATATTTTCACAAAAAGTATCTAAATGTTATGTTTTCATAAATAAATTATGATATTCCATGCCTTTGGGAAAATAATTTGATAATGTATTGGAACTAAAATGCTCATATTAGGCTCTAGGTACTTTTTTAATACCATAATGTGATTTGGTATGTTTAGAAATTGAATTCATAATATTTAGATTTTCACAACCAGAAGGATTCATAAATTAATATTTATCCTTTAGAAAACCATCTACAAATGAATATTTTGCATCAATATAATATAATTTAAAATCCATTCATTATTTAAATGCTAAAATATTCTTAATGGATTCTAGTTTTTAAAATAGAGAAATGGTATCCTCATAGTGTATATCATCTTCCAAATTATACCCTTTAGCAAAAAATCTATTTTTATTTATAGTTAATACACAGATATCATAATTATTATTTCTAAAAACCCATTTTATTATATAATAGGATATTTCGAGGGATTATCATCTAATTCACATTCATTGTGCCTCTTGAACTAATTTAATTCCTCGTGCATAGGTGTAACCAAATATTTATCTACCAAGTATTCTTATTTATACGTAGGTTATATGTGGGACAAAATGGGTAAAAATATACAACGATTCTAATAATCCTTATAGTTATAATTCTTTCATCTAAACATCTGATAACAAATTCTATAGGACGGTTCTTTAGGGTTCTAGTCTTTCTATACGACACACATTCTGGTTTAATGGCATCCGAACATTCTGGATATGGTTTTAAAAACTAAAGCATAAAATAATCATCTTTTAAATTAAAAAGAGGTTAAAATATCATTTTTTCAAATTAATCTATTAGTTCATCAATTTGATTAACATTTGATGAAAATGATCACATTAATCTAACTTCACAAGAGGTTACTATTTAATATTATTTGATCGTTTATTGAAAATATAATATTATTTTGAAGTAGTAGATCCGGATAGAAATATTTTTTTTATCTCCTACTGGATAAAATTTACCAATACTATCCTATGTTTTTAGAATATAAACATTACATTTAAAACCATAATGTATCCAAATTTGGATAATATATTATTCCAAATCTCATAGGGTTTGTTATAAAAAAATATGTCTGATTGGAAATCTATTTAGAAAATAAAATTATGCATTTAAATCACTATCCAAAAAATGATATGGAAAGTTATATTAATATAAAATTTTCTAATAAAACCATTACAATGTCATATTAATCCTTTCAAAAAAAACTTTACTATTGAGGTGTAGTTGGGGTAGAAAATTATGCTCAGTACCATATTTTTAATAACATTCCTTCAACTCATTTTTTTAATTCTCCTTCGTGGTCACCTCTAAAAATAAATAGTTTTGGCATATTCCACTTTTGAAATATTTTTCAAGCATATATATATATAAAGATCATGAATCACTTTTTCTATATAAAAAAGAAAAAAATGAAAATATAGAAAAATAATCATCTAAAAAAATTCCTCTTAGGGATGAAACTATAGATGAACCAAAATAAATTATTTTCATAAGTTCTAGGGATATAGAATTTAAAAAATATTTAATTAGACTAAATGATTTATTTTTTATATTTATATGGCATCACATAAATTGTTTTCATTCAATTTATATAGACGGAAATCAGAATCTAAATTTTTTGGGGAAACGTTTCCCAATGAATACATATTATAGTGTCCCAATATTCTATTTTATATCTATTACTCATTTATTTATAAAATCCAAACCATAAAATATTTCTATTCAATGAATTTTGATCTAGTTTATATAAATTTTCTATTCATAGTTCTAATTTTTTTGATGTTTTCTCTAAGAAAGGAATATGTATTATATGAAAAATATATAAAATAACATTCATCGCAATGTTGAGAGATAATATTTTTTTTAATCCCTCTACATTGGGAACATTATTTATATGTACAGACTTATAATTTACAATTTATCTAATTAACATATTTTTTCCTGTAGTATTATCACCAATAGTGAAATGAAGTCCATCTATTTTTTAGAAAGTTTAAGATTTAAATAAATTTCCACTAATTTATCTTTAGAATCCATTTTACATACACGATATTTCATTTATGATCTTATAAATATCTATATATAATGAAAAATTAAAAGATAAATTATTTTGGTAACTATATTTTATTGGATCTAACAAAGTTAAAAATTAAGGAGTAATGAAATGAAATCATTTTTGGTTGTCAAAAATCATCGACACTAAATTTTTAAAACAAAATCCATGAAAAAATAATTTTTACCTTAACAGAATTGTGTTCCTTTAAATAGTAATCATTTTTATATTTTTATAGCTCATAGAAATGAAAATAGGTGATTTTTGAATGGTTGTTATATTTTTAACTTATTATAAAATATTTATTTTAAACAATTAGTTATTAACATCTACTTCATATTCAAAATAAGTATGAATAAATTTTATTATTACCATGAATTTATTTAACTAATCATCACCTTTTATAAATACACAAGAGGTATCGTTATGGTCATGAAATTATTTTTATAATTTTTCAATTTTTTATACATATTTATTAAATAATGCAGTATAATTTTCTACTTTATTTTCGATAATTTGAATTAGTTTGGTTATGTATTATTTTCTCCATTAATAATCATTACATATGATATTTTAATAATATTATTATTTCCTTTTATAGATTAATATTTGTCTTGTAGTAGTAGAGAATTTTTAACCAGTTCAAAAAATGATAATTTTTTGTTTTATGGTTCATTTTTGTGAGCATATGAATAATAATAATGTTCCTCATATGTATGTGGAAAAAACAACATTTAGTATTTTTATTATAATATTAAACATCATATTCTAGAAATGAAAAATCATTATAATCTTCGGAATCAGTACATGTTTCCTTTAGGGATTTCTTATCATTATTATTTCGAGCAACTTTATTGATGAAAAAAATCGCTATATTTTTATCATCTTGAAGAAGTGGAAAATGAGGGTTTATATGTCAAAGATTATTGCACTCATAACATCTTAATTCCTTATAATTAAGATCTAAATTTTTATATTTTTTTGATTGGTTTCATAAAATATCTTCTACATCAATAGATATTTCTAAATTTTTTGGAAAAGTGATCATTGTCACTCTATGACTTGGAACTAATTGAATATTTTTCATCATAATTGACATCTATCTAAACTTCTTAACACTTATTTCCATCCTTTAAAGTTGATAATTTTAAATCAATATTCACTTTCTTAAATAACTAATCCACTCCTACATTATCTTCCATTTTTTCATAATATATAATTACACTACCAATTTGGTCTTATATTTTAGAGAATTTGACCTCATTTTATTTTATGATAGTAGTTGAAATACAACTTCAACATGGTGGTAGTATTATGAGAACATTCAATGACTAATCTATTTCATAATAAGGTGTCCCTAAAGTAGTAACATTATTTACAGTTTTAATAAGTTTTTTATCCAAATTTGTTATAAATTCAGAATTAGTCATTCTAAAAGTTTCAAAAATCATTTTTCAATTATTATATATCATATCCCACATGTTATATTTTACTTAGAAAAATTGAAATTTTGATCAACATTTCATTAGTTGTTTTACATTGTGACACTTTATTGAAATCATCCAGAACTAATACATACCTTATATAATTCATAGATTTGAAAATAAAATCATAGTTTTCTTTTCAGTTTCATCATTCCAATTTTCTAGTTCATTATTTTAATTTTCATAAGGATTGATATATTTTAGAATAAATTTAAACCATGGGTCATTAAATATATAATCATATATCCCTTCTAGTAACTATAATTCCCACCATTAAATTTTTTTTATCTGACCCCAAAATATTTTTTCGTTATTTTTAGTTAGAGCTGTCAATGTTGAAGAGATATTCATATTTCATTTTTTTATAACTGAGAACTCAAGAATAAAATACTATGATACAAAATGTTGTCAGAGATATCATTTAATATGACTCATGTTGTGGGTCATGAATTATGTTCATTAAATTTTAATTCATTAAAAACATCTTTCTTTATTACAACTAACCTCTATTATTTTTATTTTATAGATAATTAAATTGAAATTGAATCAAAAAAATAAAAATAGATAAAGAGATTTATTGTGGTTCATGGTATATAAGTCCCCTAGTCCACTCCACTACCACTCATCTCCACGAGTGTGATTATTTTAACTAAACCAATCCTTTCTTTGATGACTATATGTCCTTTTTCCTGGTATTTCAAAACTGAGAAAAAGTAGTTTAAACATGGTACAGGTACAATAGCATTCAATTGGGCTGTATAAATATTTTAAAACAATAGTATTCAAATTACTTTTAAAGGGAACCTTTATAAAGAATGTTAAAAACATGAATATTTCATCTCACAGCTATAGGGAACTACTGAAGAAAGAATGATGTCTAAGAAAAATAAGATTTAGGGTAATAATCTCATATATAGTCTTTTTAATATGGAAAATATTTAAAACAAACAAAAATGAAGAAATAAGATGCAGTATTCTTTGTTTTTATAAATAATAGAGAATCATTGTTCAGATACGTGAGAAAATATTTTTCAATATTATTTGTATTCATCTAAACATCACTTCTCATGAATAATTATTCACCCAAACACCCAAATGTGATAACTGATGAAATTATTCATAAATGAACAAAATTTACATGATATGTAGAAAAGAGGGATCAGTGAAAGGTCTTTCCCCTTGAAAATTCCTTGATAACAATAGAGAAAAATAAAATATATAATCCTTGTATTCTATCTTGATACATGAATTTTAAAATATTAAATTTTAAAATGAAGAGGAAATATTGATTTTAAGGATTGTACCGAATAATTAAAAATATCACTTTAGTGATTCATTGGTAATAAATATTGACAAGTCGAATGACGTAGCCCAATTGAAGAAATGAATTCATGTAGCAAAATTATTGATATGAGACCACAGAGCTGATAAAATTTTCAAAATCTACATAGTAGTTTTTTTCTTCATTTAAAAAAATATAATTACATAGGAATTTCATTCACATATCTCATTTTGATATGGCTGATTGATGTGATGTAGTAGATTACACTATGTATGAGATTAAAATAACATATTTCTTC
Source organism: Viscum album (assembly GCA_963277665.1). Lineage (NCBI taxonomy): Eukaryota > Viridiplantae > Streptophyta > Magnoliopsida > Santalales > Viscaceae > Viscum > Viscum album. Next base: position 1,025,702,554 of record OY728157.1, read on the forward strand.
ACATAACCAATTTATGTATAAAATTACACCAATAGGAAATTTCTCATGTATCTGATTACACTATATAACCATTTTACGTATCCAAAATAAAATATATAATTCATTACTTCATTAGGTGATCTTAAAACATATAAATTTACATATTTGAGATTTTATGATGTATCACATTTACATATATGTTTCCTTCACTTAGGCAATTGATCAACATAGCTAGTTTTTTTTCACAACTGAATACAATAGGTAGATGAAATTTTTATACATAGGAACATTACATAAGAATTTTAAAAATACATATTTAATGAAATTAACCACCGAGTATATAAGATTAAAATGAAACACGAAAAATTCACCCAAAAAACCCCATCTATAAACTATGAAGTGAATTTGAGAACATCAAAAAAAGTACAAGGAATGTGATGGATCATCATTAGTAGTCTAATAGGGTCCCATTAGGAAAATCCTCAATATGGATAGTAAAGTTATAAAACATATATTTCCTACACAGCTACCTGATCCTTCCTAGAAAATATAAATATACTTGATTTATAAAATACAGGATATAATACTTTCCAAGGATGGGTCACCAATCTTAATCTCACTCACACCACCGAAAAATACTCACTGAGATGTCCTATTTAAATTTAATCAATTTTATTATAATGAAAACATTCATCCACAATGGATCTCATTTAAAAAATCATATATCTTTATATAATCTATTTTTCACATAAATATCATATGGGACATATCATTAAGGTGATTAATAAATTAATACCAATGTTAATATCCATAATATCCAAAAAAATTAATATTTTGATATATAATAAATAAAATCAAATTCCCCATTTTCTATCATACTTTAAAACACTTAAAATCATAATGATGCATAACAATAACAATTTTTTTCAAACAGAATAATTCAACTACCAAATAGAAAACCATGATATTAACTATTAAATCCATTAAAATTAACATTATATAAAATTATTATATAATATAATATTTCTATCCAAGTAAATCCATTTATTTATTTTATGTCAAATAATGCATTGCCTCATTATTAAAATTATTTGTATATAAGATTAATTTATGGAAGACTTAAGACATTAAACATGGAAACCCACATTAACGAAAAACCAAAAATTAAAGAAATCACTTGGAGGATTAATTTAAATCACATATACATATAGTAAGAATTATATATAAAATGAAAACATTATTTATAAACCATGATCATTTATATTTAATAGAAAATTAAATTACAAGATGTAACATACAAAAAGTTGATGAATTTGTGGACAAAAAGAGTTATTCCACCATGTGGTATTGATAAAAACCCTTGGATAAATATGTTGATAACATAAATTAGAAAACCCAAACCCAATAAATCATGGAATATAAACCTCAGATTATATATTCATTATAGGGAAAACATGGATGAATAAGGATTATAATGAATAGGGGTAGTGACTTTGACAAACGTGATATAAATAATAAATTCTCTTGTAAACATTTCACCTAGGGGGAGTTATGAAATTATATGGAAACTGTGAGGGTTGTTTCTTGAAGGATACTCAGAATATGGGGAATAATTAAATTCAAAACTATATAAATCTTATTTTCATTTAAAAAGATATATATATTTTAATTTATTTTATAGTTTAGTTATGTGGTCTACCAAACCAAACAAAAAATGTTGGGCATTTTAGAACTCTAATTTTAACATGTAAGGTAAGGATTTATAGCCTGGTCAATTCGTTCAACAAATTTTTTGGAATAAAAACATCTTAAAATACCCAAAATTACACTCCAAATACTTAGGAATGGAATGAAATGATAACCTGTGGAAATTAAATTTAAATAATGGTATTGTGAATCAAAAACCCTTGATATAAAAAAATAAGTAAGAAATAAATGGAATGACAATAGAACATGAATATAATGAACACAAACCAATATATTTTTTATATTGTGAAAATAAAAACAATATATGATGAATGGTGATTTAAATTACAAATTTTTTTTTCATTATTCTAAAAAAATTATAAAGAAAAAATAGTATAAACCCACACATTGGAATTTCTTTAGTGTGTTTAATTGAAAAAAATTATATAAAAGGATTATATTAGGAGAATAACATGGTAAGGACATGGGTCTCCATGTGGAATCCATCAAGTGTACATTTTCATCACCAATAAAAGCTTCACAACAAATTTATTATATATTCTAACACAATTACCTCTATCTAGGGATTATTGTTCAATCTATCCACCATAAAGATCTACTTGTTGTTCATCCAATATACTATATGGAACCACCAATTTTCTATTGGATTTTTAGAATAAATAAGGGTATTCTGGTTTGGAAATAGTTTCCATCCTATAGAATACAAGAATCTATGAGGGTTAAGAAACTAGTTGCTACCCATCACGAATAAAAATGAACACTTCCCAACATAAAAACAATAAACCCACAACACTTTTAACCTTCATTTTTTTATATTACATCAATATACAAAAATGTGGGTTATTAAATAGGATTAACGTATAAAATCTCCCATAAGATGAGGAAAAAACCATCTTAATCGTCTTTTTATTAGAATTATGTAATAATATTATTTCTATAAATGCATTGAATCATGAACCTATTACAATTATTACCAAACCATAGTCTACAATGTATATAAATATATTTTGATTTTTAAGAGTGTATGAAAGGGGATATAAAAAATGTCCACTTCTAAGAAACTGTTGGAGTTATAATATCTCTTTGAATTAATGTTTGAATCGAGAAATGACTCCATGAATTCAATATAATTTAAATATAAGGTTGAATGAACCAAATATGAATAAAAATAATAATCAATTTAATGACTGTTAGAATAAATTAATTTTTATGTGAGGCTCCTGACCATATAAGTAAATATAAAATAAATTGAATCATTAATATAAATAACCCTCATGGAAATTTATTAAATCACAATAACTACATAAATCTTTAAAAAAAATAGGAAATTAATTCTTAAAAGTGTAATGATAATTAGAGTAGGGATATCCATGATAATAGCATTTTGAATCATGAATACCATTTATAAAATAATAATCATGTGTGGAAAATAATTATAATACTACTAGATAGATTATCATGTAAATTTTGAGTATCGTGAAAAATAATATATTAGTAGAAGTAACAATAGTGTCAATATGGAATCGAAAATATATTGGAGAGGGTAATTAAAAAAATTCAAATAGGGACATGATTGAAGATAAAATAAAGGTTAGATAATGTAAAAAATATAATAATATAGAGAATAAAATTTAGGTGGAAGAAAATAAAATTGGATTAAAAAATATAATGTTCAAAAAAGTTTAGGTTTATAAAATTTACCTCACCATATCCCATAATGGATATAGAATTGAATGTGTGAGCCTTATAATAATAATTTATTTAATAATTAATTAATATTTTTATTACATATTTATTTATTAAAATTATCTTTCCAATGTATTTTCCTTTTAAAATCATCAAGGATATAATGAAAAAAATTATAGGATTTATTATTAATAACACTTAGAGAGGAGTTCTTTTTCTGGTTTAATGAATGATCTATATAATTCAAAGGGGTTTCATTAATATTTTAAATTCCATCCAACATTGAATCATTTAAAATCATTAAATACATTTTTATCTTTGGCGATACCATTAACATTATTCGCTGATGCATGCATAATTTTTTTGAATGGATGAAACAATGATGAAGCTGATTTGACTCTAACTTGTAAAGTGATTGATTATGTGCCCGGAATATATGTCAGAAAAAAGTGTCTTTATTGTGGGTAATTTCATATTTCATATTGAATTTATTATACTAGATATAAAATAATAATATAGGAGACCTTAATAATTGAAATATTATTCCTTATATTGGTTAAATCAATGACCAATGAAAACCGTGGAAGACTCATATTATGAGAAGGGGATGAGAAAATCAAAATTGAATTAGAAATTATTTTACGCCCCATAATAGTGTTAAAATATTTTATTGACTTATCCTACTATTATTATTTTTTTAACGATAATATTTTTTGTGTGAAAAAGAAATAACATTTTCTGGTAATTTACTTTATAGTGTAAATCCAAGAATATCATATTATCTCATAATTGGATGAAATGATGAAGACATAATAGATTAAAAACTATCATTGTACTACCACCAAGAATATATCTATTCGAATATCAATCATCCAAATTAACAATGATATAAAATCCCAACCACTCCATGATAATCTATTTTGAGAGATAAAAAATATTCTATTAGTAAAAAATAATGATTTTTCACATGAATATTAATATGAATAATTTAATATTTTGAGGAAGTTAAAACAAAAATAGTATGGATGATATCTAATATAGAAAGTATCTTCTCCACTAATTTACACATAATATAATATTAGATAGAGGAATCATGGATAGTTAAAAAGAAAAATGGATAATGGAAATCCCATGAATGAGGTTATAAAAGATATTTTCCACATACCATTGGATATGGGTATTATATTTTCTATCTCATATGGAGAATGGGTAAACCAACTAATAATTCTGAGGAAAATAGTGTGGAAATGATATAAAATGAAGATAATAAATTAATAAAAAAAAACACAGTATTCCTTGTATTTATGTACTTCCAAATGATAAATGTAGTTAATATAATGGATCACATATCACATCCATTAGTTAGACAAATTCAATAGAGGATATCCAAATAGGTTTTATTTTTTTATTTATGGATTCATTGACAATAACATGATTTTAGAAGACCGGAAATAAATATGAAAAACAAACATCAAATGTATATATTAGAGAGTAGTCTATTAATGAAATTATTTTAAATAATTAATGTGCCAACTAAATTTCAAGGCGGCATGGAACATATTTTAGTGAAGATATTCTGTAACCACTTCTATCATAATATATGGTCTATTCATATCATTCAGTATGCTGCAATGAATTTCATACACCTTGTGCACAAATATATCCTATGATAGAAAATATGGAATTTGTATGTCATGGTTTATAAAGTTTTAAATTATTTTTTGTAAATAAATTAAATTATTTATTAGTTCTTCCATTCAATATATCATTTATTTTTTTCTTTATAAATTATTCTGTAATTTTAATTGAGTCACATAAAAATTTATGAACAATATATTATTAATTTTTATAAAACTAAAAATCATTTGTATCATAACGACTTCACTTTAGTATTTATAAAATGATTAAGTAAATAGTGAAGGGTATCATAGGTTGTACATGCACGCACACACACACACATAGACATATCACTTATATCACTGTAATGGTAATGTGAGACCGTGTGTCTGATAATCTAAAATGAAATTCCATATTGAATGGGTTGTTCCATATCACTATTAGTAAATGGTTATATATAGCGGTGGGTATAAAGAAGGATCTAACATGAAGTACCCAAGGTGGTTCATGAAAGACTATAGATACCACTTATTGAGGGGTAATTTTTTCACTTACTGGTCAGAATGGATATCATATGATAAATGATGCTCAATATAAATATTGGAAAAGTATGTTCATCATTTACATATTATTAATTATTATTTTAAATTTAATTATATTCTTGAGTTTTTGGAGGTTTATATTTCAATTTAATACATTTAATATTTATTATCCTCCCCTTTTGAAACTGAATATTACTTTTAATTAAATTCCATTTTTTACAACAAAAAGTTTATGTAATGAAGAACATTCATATCAAAATACCACCTGCTATATCATAACCTTCAATAATAAATGTTTCAATATTAGATTTTGGATTTACACTAATCATTATATTAGGAATTATGATATATTATATTATAATATGTGAAGTAATCTCATTATACAACATGCCATATCAAAAACAATGTATAGTTATAATATATTAATCTTGTCAGTTCATAGATTACTATTTTGGATATCTTAGAATATAAAATTACATTATAACACTAGTCCTTGATTAATAAAAATAAGCATAGTTTAGTAAATTTTATAAACATCAATCATGATTATTTTTAAAGTCTTTCTTTATCAATACATATGATTTGTTGTTTAATAATGAATTACAATTATGTAGAACTTTTTATTTTACAAATATAAACTTATAAAATTAATTTAAAAATTGTAAAAAGAAATAATTATAAAAACTGTATTTTCAACTAATTTATTTAATATAAAATACGTTTACAAATTTACTTTTGAGTATAAACTGATTATAATTGGGTATTAGTTTTTTATGAAATATTTTACAATAAGTGAGTCAATATTAAATTAGAATATTTCAATACATATTTTATATGGTATCAAATTTTAATTTTAACATAATATAATTATATTGAAATTGAAATATTATTTTTAAATTATTTATATATTATTAAATAATTATAAATATAAAATAATATATTATTTTGTGAAATATTAATAAATAATATTACGGAATATTCTTAATAAAATACCATATTTTATAAATTTATTAAAACAAAGAAAAAAATTTTGTAGTTCAAATGATCAAGGTAATAATTAAATATTAAATGTGAAATTTCAATTATGTTAAATTTTTACATAAAAATATCAAATTTTCATAAGGAATATTAAATCATTATATTTATAATAATATTATATAATAAAAATTGGAAATTATTTATATTTAATATTATGTAAAATGATTTTTCGACAGAGCCCATGATGATACAAATATGAAATATTAATTTTCATTTTTTATGGATTATAAATATATATTAAAATTTTGTACTTTATGAATCTTTTATAAATAAATATATCATATATAATGGTTTCAATTGTTTTATTTATTAATTAATTAATTTTTTAATTTAATTTGGGAATATTATTTAATTATATAATGAATGAGTGAATGTTTTAATTTAAATATCCTAATGATTTACATAAAAATTCTATTCTATGTTATTTAGGATATAAGATTTACTTGAATTCAATAATGAATGATTTCTATTGGATTGTAAAATAAATATTAATGGTCTTTTATGATATATATATTTTTTAGTTTAAGTTTATTATAATTAAATTCATTGGTGAGTTTTAATCTATAAACAGTAGGATTTCAAGTTAGAGTTATCTCTTCTTTACGATCTTAATATAATGACCGTAACACTACAACAAAAATAGAATAAATTAACAGAATAATATTTATTACATATCAAAACGACTCATTCAATAACAACAATGGTTTAGTGAATTTGTAAATTTTGATACATAAAAGACTCATATACATAATATCTACATCATTTCCCATTAAGATCATCCCAACTGGCTCCCTTTATAGACATATCATACATAAAATTATTCTTCATAACAAGGGTATGGAAAAAAATTAAAGCGTGTGAGATTATATGTTCAGTAAGTAAATGAAAAATAGATTTCAATAAATTCTCATATGTTAAAGATAAGGGTATGAGAACATGATCAAATTATAAAATAATCATACGCAACCTATCAATTTTTTTTAGTCTTCAATCATGGAATAAGGTATTTTCAATCAATAGTCATACGACATAATAGTGTGGATTCTTCTTTAATCATTCATGATCGATGAGAAAATATAAATATCACAAAACATATGTTTTTGGAAAACACGTATGACTAGAAAATAATTTAATTAGTCAAGGCACTTTTCTAAGATAATCATAGAGGAATTATTCTATTCCATTCCATAATTTATTTATCAAAGTATTATACCCAGGATTTTCTTATTAAAAAGTGTATCATACTAAACTATGTTCACTCCCAATTGATTTCCTTATTAACTAATGAGATATTTTTTTTAACCAATGCATTGTGGGGATATATAATTTCATTCCACTGATTATATAATGAAAACCATAAAATTGGTTTCATAAAATCATATATCATTAATCATATCCTCATATCATAAAATTTGGAAAGGAAATTATGTTCAAAACAATTAAACAAGAAAATCATAAACCATCTAGATGAAGTATAAGGATATATCATTATATCATATACCCACTAAATCATAATTAATATCAATGGATGTTTTTAAGGATGAAATTTCCACTAGAATATTTCCAAAAGTTTTCTTTAGTAAAATACTGTTTTCATTTTCAAATAAATTATTTAATGTATAAATAGATACATAATATGACAAAATATTAATTCATTGCAAATAAAATGGGAATTTTTTATAAATGATTCAAATTACAACGAATTCATCGTGGCGGGAAAGGTTGTGGGTGTGGTTTATGTTAAAATATTGATTCCTTGGACATTTTTGATAAACCATCAAAACTAACTCATTTATAAAATAAAATGAAGATTCATTAATTTTAAAATAAAACTAAAAAATTTAAAAAAATGAAATTTGTAAATAATTATAGATTATTAAAAACATTCTTCAAAACATTTAATTATAAATATGGATTTAGATGAAAAGATTACCCGCCGAAGAGAGAAATGGAGTCAAATTTCCTCAAAAACATTCATTCAGTATATTAAGACCTAAAAGAGAGGAAAAATAATGGAAAATTTCAAATCTATGAAATTAAATAAAGGATAATAAATAAATAATATTTGGTATATAATGATCAAATAATTTCTTAATAAAAAACATAAGTATAAATAGTAACGTTAAAAATGAGTTTATTGCATTAAATGCTAACCTCAAGTTTGTATTGCATTGTCAGAACTATATCATCTGCTATAATAAATTTAATTTAATTGAAATTTTACCAAAAACATTAATAATTTCAATAATAATATAAACAGTTTAATTATAACATCTTATTTCTCATTCATTAACAGTGTTTCATTATCATAATTATTTCGGGCGTTAATAACATTATTTTTTGTGAATTTTTTGATTTAGTAGTTATGTTACATACAAATTGATCATGGTTAATTAGTAAATATAATTCTAATTATTAATATAACATAATATATATACAATATGATCCTATTAATAATCATTTATATAAATCAGTGATGGAAAATAAATAACATCAATACATGGAGATTGTTCTATCTATGTACTCATGAGTGACATTTATATTTTCAAATGGATAGAATAAAAGAACTTTTAGTTATAATTCAAATTTAAAAACAAAATTATATATCATAAATATCACACACACACACACACACAAATATATATATATATATATATTGAATATATAATAATATACATCAAAGAATGTTGGTTTTGAATGATCATTGTTAATATTTATAAATCATCTTTGAGAGACCCCAATTGGATTACACCTTAAGTATTATAGGATGGCTGTTAGTATGGGGGAATTAATCTAGAATTTTTTTATAATAGGTATTGTTTTATCTTGAATTATCATGTTTTGTGAACAAGGTGGGAGAAGATATCCCCTTTAATAAGTGATGGGAGAGAAACACATTGAATTTTATAAATTATTTCAATGATATATGGTCCACATCATGGGAATGTGGATCTAAATGGAAAAATATAAAATTGAAGGATAATATAATGTTTAAATATAATCATTCATTAATAGATATATTAGAGTGGGTGTAAATCCTACTCTTATATATTAGTTTAACCCCACTAGTAAATATTTTAACCTTAACCGTCGTAACAACATTTTCCTACCATTTAAATTCACTATGACCAAAAAAAAATTAGACACTATTAAATTATATTATTTGTTATTATTATTAATATTTAATCCATTTTATAGGATTCCATTTCTAAATGTGGCATAATTTAATTTTAAATAATCTTTTAATCCTCATTGAAAACCCATTATAGAAAAATGCATTATTAAGCATAAAACATGATTTAAATCAATTCCATAACATGTAAAAAACCATAATTTTAATGTAATAATACAATATTGAATATATATTTTACAATTTTCAATTAAAAAATTAATTAATTTAATTCCACTTAATTTATTATGACATATAATCATTGAAAAAATAGTTATTTGATAAAAACATTTCATGCATAAAAAATATACCTCTCCCAAAATAAACTATAATAATGATTCCAATTTAATTATATATATTATTACTAGTAAATAGAGGATTATATTACATTAAGATAAAATTCAAAACATAATGTAACGTTTAATTTAATGTAATAAAACATTTTCCATAAAATAATATTTTTTACTATTGATTAAAATATAAACATTTTAAACAAAATCATAGAAAATATAAATAAGAAAATATAGAGAATATAATTTTAAAAATAATATTAATATTGAAAAATATAATTAAAAAATGGTATAATATTATTATATAATTCTATTTATTTTTTTAAAAAACTATTTTAAAGAAAACATGTTTTTGAATCATAAAATTACATTACTAAAAAAGTACATATATATTATTAATTAAAAATATATATTCAATATTTAAAGCATTCATAAATATTTTTCATAATTTGGTGATTACTATTAATTCATTCAAATTTAATGATTATGTTATACATAATATCTTTTTCAAGGTTCATTTATACTTGGGGTTGTGTGAAAGGAATTCTATCAAATAACTCAAGATTATATCAAAGGAAATATAAGTAAAATATTAGGGTGTTACATTGTAAACCATTAAAAATGAATTTACCACATGATATTCCAATACTATGTTAAAAATAGAGGATATATATATATATCCTTACATCTTCATATTCCCATGTATATTCCCCCAATTTGGGATTTCTCATGAAAAATTTCTCTCAGTGAGTTACCTTGTTCTGTAGATATTTTCCAATAGGATCTAATTTTTCAACCAATTTTTCATCCTAAAAAGATGATTCTCATGAATTACAACATCTTTGTTTAGTATATGTGAAGGATTAAATATATACTTCCATATGAGATATACACAATTATATTGTGAATAATAAAGACGGTTGGGGGGAGTTCCATGTCATAATTAATGATAGAAATCCCATAATGAATATTTAAATAACCAAAATACCAAGGGATAAAATTTCCATTAATCCACATTATTATATAATAGTTCCATGGAGAAATTTATAAGTGTTAATTTTCACCAATTTCTACTTTAATATTTCACCAATTGTTGTCAGCATAACTCTTCTAACTAATTTGATCTACCATGATGTGTTACTAAATAGAACTAATTTCTCTTTCCATTTGATCTACAATTGTATGTCCAAATATATTTCTTACTCATACCTAAAAAGAATATGTTTTCCTTCATCACATATTTTCATATAGTGCTTCATAAGGATACATCTAAATGCATGAGTGAAAGATATTATTAATATAAATCATCAATACGAGGATTTCCTGTTCCCATAATCCTTGAAATAAAGAATATATGAACTCAACATATACTCTAGGTATGGAATTTTCTTTCTTGAGGGATGAACTATGTGAGAATAATTACATAATCGAAAAAAATTATGTTTTTATAGTTTACTGTCGACTTCACCAGACATAAGAGTAATCAGGGACCCTGATCAAATACAATAGAATTTCAGACTCCAAGAAACCTTAAAACGACATTAATATATATAATCATAATCATAATAGGAAATAAATATTCTTATATAATAATTAAGGGTTAATATTTGGTAAGGTTATCATATAGATCCTCAATAGAATTATAGACCCTATATTTTTTTTGTGAATCTATTGATAAAATCCTTAGTGATATAGTTTAGAGGGGGTTTAAACCCCCTCTAATTACATTAGTGGTGGTTATGAAGATCTTCCACTAATTTTCCTGCCTACTATTATTAGTGGAGGTTTTGGGAACCGCCTATATTTGTGGCTAAGCTAGAGGGGGTTTAATCCCCCTCTAATTAATCCAAATTAAAATTATTAGATGTATTTCCAAAACCAACTAAAATAATAATTATTTAAATGAATTCCCATGGTGTCTCATCTAATTCTCAGTGGAACCCCTCTAGTTCAAAAGTAAATCCCCCCTCTAGTTCCCTAGTGGATCCCCCACTAATTCTACAATAATCCCCACTAACCACCCGTTTGTCGGTGTGAGCAGATGGTCCCTCCTATTTGGCAAGCTATGAGCTGCACTCCTCCTCCCATTTGCTGGTTTGAGCATGTGTTCAACAGTTTTACCAAAATCCCACTCCACCAGCCGCCTTAATGAAATTTCATTAGTTGGGTTTCAAACCCAATATCACCAAGACACCTATATGGAATCTCTACCACCATGGGAAATAGAATTCACTAATATTATTAGACATTTATTTATACATATGTATATAAAAATATATATTAAGAATATTATTCAAAATAATACTATGTGAATAAATATTTAAACACATAAAAGTATATTACATTTATATATTTATATAAATTAATATATGAATTTTAATATTATGTGTTTATATATTTATATTATATTCAATTAGTACATTTAAATAAAGTATATATTTTATATGGGTTTTTACATACATTTGACTGAATATATTGTATAAATTTTTTTTATGTATATACAAGAATATTTAAATATTTATAAATATATTTATCTAATTTTTTGATATATATAATTAAATATTTTTATGTTAAGTGAATTCTTATTTATATAAAATATATATGTTTTTATATTAATATTTTTATATAATTTGTTTACAAATATTTTTTTATAATGTATTTCCATTAATTAATTTATTATTATGTATATTAATAAATATTAATTTTTAAAACATTATATGTAATTAATATATAATTAATATTATATGAAATAAAAATTATAAAAATTATATATAATGTATGCCAATACACATTTTATTATTATGCTCATTAATATATATGTATTTCGATAAATATAATTTTATAATATTATGAAAATTAATATATTTTTATTTCAATAAATATAGTTATGTAAGATCTTGTACATTAATATATTCCCCTTTGTATAAATTTTATATCATATAATATTAATTTTATATAACATTAAATAATATATATTTTTTAGAAATAAATTAATTATTCTTATAATATAAAATAAAAGAACTATAAGCTAGGGTTTTTATATGATATATATTTTTTAATAAATTCTATTTTTAAAAATATATTTTCTAAATATATTTAATATTATATGAAATACTATTTATACAGATAAATACATTTAAATGTACATAAAATTATATTATTATATTTATGTAAATATATAAATAAAAATAAGTAATATCATATAAATATTTTATATAATATTTTCATATAATATATTTAAATAAATGTATATATTTTGTTATAATTATATATATATATTATGGAGTTAGTTTTTTTTATAGTTGGGGTTCACAACCCCCTCTAATCACTTAAATAATAGGGGGTTTTGATGACCGTATAATATAGACACTTTATATGGGATTGTAAACCCCCCCTCTAATTTAATAGATTAGAGGGGTTTTGAACACCCTCTAATAAAATACATTAATGGGGGTTTTTAAGCCTCAATAATTTAATATATTATAGGGTTTTTGATCAGATACTAATATCAATAACAACTTTTATGAACCCCCACTATATTCTAAAATTAAAAAGTGTTAAAAAACACCTCTAAAATCTAATTGAATATTAAATAAATAATGATAGAAAATTTAGAGGCAGTTCTTATATCCCTCTAGTTTATGAAATTAGAGTGGGGTTTTATAACCCCCTCTAAATTTGATATTTATAGTGGGTAACACAAATAACCCAAAATTTAAACCTAAAATATATTAAAAGTGGGTTCATAGCCCCCAATAAATTCTATTATTGGGGGGGGGGGTGTATAACCCCTTATAATTCCACAGAAAATGATTTCTGAGGGGGATGTTCATAACCCCCCTTAAGTAACCGCCTCTAATATACAGTTTTTTTGTAATGATATCTCGTTTTACATCTTCATCTCAACACTAACATTATGATGTACCTAGAACTGAAGTACATACTCTATACTATATCTCTACATGTTACCCCAATATAAATAATCATTACAAACTTAATATATATTCATTATTTATGGATGAATGAAGAATGGAAACCTATGTGTTTATTGAAATAGTTTATTCTTCATTATTGGTATAGGTGGGAAACATACTTGATTCTTAAACCTTGTCATTCCATCGTAAAAATTATGGAAATTAGGAACATTTATCACCTTCATTTGAATATTCACATCATTCTTCTTCTCCACTTTGATCATCATATGGAAATATTATTAAATGTATATATTCTAATCATCTCCACATAAATGTAATTTATTCACTTAATTAATGAAGTTATTACCATTACTAATTCCAAATAATGATTCATATAATTTTACTCATGATGATTCAATCAGCATTAGATATAATAAATCCCCATTCCACTCTATATAAAAACACACTAAAAACCATTATTTGATTCACAAGTAAAAATAAACAACATTTATCAAGTGTAGGTTAGTTTGAGAAAAATGGACTGAACAACCTTCTCATTAGTTCCCTGAAATTTAATTCAAATTTATCAATCCAAGGGATCTTAAAAACCATTAGATATAAATTTGGTAGTGGATTAGATAGTCAGGATAAATAATTTACCAAGAATTGATAATATCATTCTAATCCAAGAAAAATATAGATCTCATTCATAGTGGGATTCTAAGACAATTTTTAATTCCTTCTATCTCTAATAGATCCATAAATATACCCTTTTAAATATTATATAACTAAAAAATGAAACATTATATATCCACAACTCACACTTGGTAAATTTCTAAAAAACATTATACTACCATAGTGTAATCAGTACAAACCATAAGGTATCTACCTATTATTCCTCGTACTAATTATGAATAAGGATATATTCTATAAAAACTACTACAAACTGATCAAGTTAATATCTATATACTATATTAATTATATATAGAATTATACATCGGGAGTTAGTATGAAAAAAAAAATTACTAAAAGTTAAAAATATCCATAATTGAAAAGGATTTATATTTGGGTATGTCATTACTTTTGACCCTTAATTGACAGTATCATGATCTAAGATCAATATGGGAAAACTATTGAGCTCTATGTAAATCATCAAAAAAATTCAATATTGGGATTTGGATACGTATTATTGATAGTGATTTTGTGATTTTCCTGATAATAAATGTATATACTCATTAATCCATCTTATTTATAATAAAAATATTTGAAGTTCATCCCTTAGTGACACACAAAGATGAATGAATACCTTCTCAATATTCTCATAAATCTGATCAGTCAATTATCAAAACTCAATAGGGGAAATATTATATGGGGTAATTGAGATAGATATGTCATCAGTTATGAGTTCCATTGAAATCTAATACTTCATTATTCAAACTTGTCCTAGGAAACTATCATGGAATAAAATTAAGACACTATTGAGAAAAATAAATATCTTTGATGCTGAATTTATCCTCTACCATGTGAGAAAAATAATCCCATTGAATGGTAATCACAAACAATTAAATGGATATTATATTCCTACGAATTTCATATTTATCCTCACAATGATTGCCAATCATAGGTTGGTTTGAAAAAAATCAAATTTTACTTTCTATCATCAACAATAAAAATGGTATTTACATAATAAATCCAATTCATGTAAAAAATAAAATAAAATTTAACTACAGGAAGAGTAAAAATATGATTAGGGATCAAATTCACACAAACATAAATTATGTAAGAATAAAATTCTTTAGATTTAGTCATCACACCATTATGAGTTTTTAATGTTATTTCAACATCTAATCATTATGGTGGTAATTTGAAACTTGTATATAATTTAGTAGATATAAAAAAGTTTCGAGAACTAGAATCATATATGATATCTGTAATTATTGAGTTGGTGTTAAACAAACCTCTCTCCACATTATTTTTTAACCCACATCAAAAATTGTAATCCCATGTTATTTCCTCATGTCATTGTTCTATTGAGGCTGATAATGTCAATCATCAGCATTAACCCATAAATTTGAGTATTGATTAGAATAATGTCCATATTAATTGATATAATAGAATTAGAGTGTGTGTGGTGTATTCTTTAGTTATTTCACTCTATTTTCATTAGATTCCATATTCCTCCCACTACATTAATATTTTATTTCCCAATGTCCGTCTTTTACCCACATAAAAAATTTACCTATGCCGTTATGAAAATTTCCACCACATTTCAATGAACATATATGGAATAAAGAAAAACTCATGCTCTTACCTCATTGAGTTTTAATTATTTTATTTTTAATTTAATTATAAAATTCATTTCTGATTAAAACCGTGATATTTATTGGTGAATCCAATATCCATTTACACCAATATTGAACATCATTTGATTTCATCATAGCTGCTGAAGTTTCTTATGTATAATACCCTTCAGAGGCATGGTTTGAAGATAAAAATTAATATTTAATTAATATTTTTTAGTTCAATGATAATAAAATAAGTGTAACTCTCTTGTATTGTAATATATCCTTCATTTTTACTAATGGAATCATAATCCTTCTACTTTATCTCAAGAATTAAAATTTTCATATTCATTTCATGAATATAAGGAATGTATGTTTACAAAAATAAACTCCTATAATCATCCCACTATATATTTTATAATTATTCCCACTTTAGCATATTATTCATAAGATTCTACCACTGATATATTGTTTCATTCAATTTATAAACAACTAAGATAAGAATATTCATTTTTAAAAACTGGAGAATATAAATTATATTTTTAGTCGTATTGATCAACTACTAGAAAATTAGTGGGTAAGAAAACCCACTAATAATGGTGGATTTTTCTTCATAAAGGAAACTATAGTATTGTCTTCCCTCCTTTTTCATTTGGAATCTCAATATGTTTTTTTACATGCTTATGTGTTGTAAAAATACCAAAATTATTTTTCATTATATATCCCATGAAATTCATTTACTAAAGAGGATAATCATTTAATTTTCCATCACATTAGTTAGTATTAAGGTTCTTTATGGTTCAATACATTAGCAAAAGAATTGAGAAATAACAATCACACTTGGAAATAATACCATTGAGAAAATCATTTATTAGGTTTCAAATCTTGAAATATTTTTTCAATATAAGACACATTAAGTTAAACCTAGTTTATCCATCAATACCTTATATTAAAATTTCATATCATGGTTCACTAATAAATTGAGAATTATCCTAAAATTATCCCCCAAAAATAATATCCAAGGTGAATAGTAAGGTCCCATTCATCATGAAACAAAATTGTGACTGAGATACACTTGGCCCACTTTTCCTAGGTTATTAACCCATAATTCATCTTTTAAAAATCATTTCCAATTATAGTATCCAGGAATTCATGTATTCTTTTAATAATGGAAGATTACATTCTTTACCATAACAAAGGATGTTCTTATATGCTTAGAATTATCCTAATGTTTTTCTTGAATGTTGTTTCATTCACAATACTGAAATTAACAAAACCTTACTTTGAGAACAATTACAATGAACTATGTTTTTTATTTCTAAATATAATATCTTATTACAAGAATATTCATTATATATTAATAAAATATATGTAATAACTATTAACCTATAGTGTATTTGGAGGCTTGGATACATAAAAACTGAGTGTATAAATTATATAGATCATTTCCCATTATGTAATTCAAAACTGCCTCACTTCTTAAGAATATAATACTGAAAACCATTCTCCATAACCTTGGGAAAGGAAACATAAGAAAGGGTGAGATCAGATGCCCATTAAGGGTAGTAATTTGAGTTATATATCAATGAAATTAAGAGAATATATGATAAATATAGGTCTATTACAATAAGTAAATTTTTTTAATAATAATCCCCAGTCCATCAATGATCTTCATACCTGAATCATGGTATTACATATTTGTAATCAAATGTTGGAATACATAAAAGTTCATGGTTAACAATAACTATTCATTATACATGAGAACATATAACTATCATAAGGATTACTTTTATGGAATAATAATAATAATAATAATAGAAAATCATTTCTTGGGTCAAGCTTCTCTTCCAAGACTATTATGTTAGATTTTGTTAAATTCAATTTCAATCATTTCCTTAGTCAATATTTACTCAAAAGAATATATTATTAGAAAAAGTTCCTTAATGATATTGGTTCACTCCCAAATCTAATACTTTTTATCCTATGATATATCCTCTATTTCAAAATATATTAGAGGAATAAAAACTATTAGGCCCACCATTCACATAATGAAATATATATATATATAAATATATATAAATATTTTTTTTTGTGTGTATGTGTTCCAAAAGATCATGAAACATTCACTATAAATTCACATCATATCTCATGGAAATGATACATTATTCATTAAAATTTCATCTTAATAATTATAAACCATAAATAAAATGAATAAAGATATTATCACTAGATCTTCCCCAATGAAGTCAAATGTCAAATCAGCATATGTTTTTATATATAAAAAAATCCTTAAAATATTAATTGAACACTTTTTT
This sequence comes from Viscum album, assembly GCA_963277665.1. Classification (NCBI taxonomy): domain Eukaryota; kingdom Viridiplantae; phylum Streptophyta; class Magnoliopsida; order Santalales; family Viscaceae; genus Viscum; species Viscum album. The sequence continues at coordinate 1,025,721,093 of OY728157.1, forward strand.
TTAAATTACAAATTTCATTTTGAAATAATTAATTTATTATTAAAAATTTTAAAAATATTAATTAAATAATATTTATTGAAAATAACAATTTTAAAGTGTTATGTAATCTTAAATGTAAGGATAATTCACGACTATAATATATTACAATCATGCAGTATATTTTTAAAATAATGATTCCTTTCAAATCTTATGTAAAAATTTCAAACTAATCGTTTAGTAAAAAGAAATGAATATTACTTCAAAACAATTTTTTAACAAATTAAAACATGGATAACATTAATTTTATTTCTCTTTAATTGATATTAAATTCATTGTTGAAAATATTTTATTGATGTTATGGGCCAGGAAAAAAATATTGTGGCCTGGAAAGGGAAATGAAATATGTTCTCTATAACAACATTATTATGGTATCTTGAAGACCTTATTGGTTTAAAATGAAATGAAATCATATAATATCAATAAATAAATATAGGAGAATTTAATACATAAAATTTGGAAGAGAATGATAATATAATTTCATTATTAGAAAATGTAATTATAAACATTCCAAATGAAAATGCGATTATAACATAAAACCCTTACTACTAGTTACACTTTTTCATTAGAACTATATCCTTATTTATAAAAAATATAAATTTATTATAATTATATACCAGAACCATATTTATAAATACAATACCATTAATTATTTAATTATAAGATCATAACATCAGTTCATTCAAAACATTTCATTATTTTAATCTTTTTGGGTTGAAACTACTTCAATTTTCATGAATGTTTTTGTCCAATAGTTATGTTCCATTGTATCACCCTAGAATCAATTATAGTATGCATTTGATTTTATATAAAAAAGCATAATTCAGATAGTTATATTTAAAAATGTGTTTATTACAAATATTATAATATTTAATATATTTAATTTTCCTAAGTCTGTTTAATTTTTTGAAATCATCTCATCAAAATTAACAAATGATAATTTTTTCGATTTTAAAAAAATGTTAGATATTTTTAGTGAATAGTGAAAAATAATTATTTTTAAATACCATAATTTTTTTTCATTGAATAATTTAATTTTAAAGACTCATTTTATTATGAATTTCTTATAAAATTTACATATTATCATTTTGATTTGGAATAAGATGGTCAACATTTTTAATTCTTTTGATATACATTATTTTTTTATGTTAAAACACATTTATCTTGAAAAACTATTTTGGTTCTGTATATTTATTTTTATATGATATAAAATGCCTATATTAATTGAATTCTTGAAGAAGGGAACCAAATTTTAAATTAGTTTTATTAAATTTGGTAAATCGACCACTTTTATTTTTAGCTAGTATGAATAGTAATAATGTAGAATTTGTCAGCTTAGTAGGGGTAAAAGGGGTAAAATAGGGTAAAACATTAGGATAAAGATTAAAAAATTATTTAAATCTTTATGATATCCTATTTTAGGTGTATATTTTTAATCATTAATTACATGTTATTAAAATAGGTAAATTTGGTTCATTTTTTCTTTGATATTTTCCTTTAAATTATTTTATGAAATGAACCAAAAAATATCATTCTCTTTACTATAATATCTATAATATTATTACTTAAGGATAAAATGATGTCTTGTTCAGTCTTATTTGACTAATTTAAATATTAGTTATTATTTTTAAATTAATTTAATTTATTTTAAAATTTTAGTGATTTCAAAATTAGTTTAGATGCTTACCCAACATTGACACAATGCTTCTTCTTATAGTATAAAAAAATAAATTATTTTAGAAACTTTAAATTTAATTTATTTTGACAGGATTATAGTGTAATTAATTACATATAAATATATCATATTATGTTAGTGTGAATGGTTTATATTTTATGTCCATTTTTATAATGTTTCCTTAAAAATTAAATGAAATTAATTGTTCTAAAAATTACATTAATGATATTTTATAAGATATAATATTTTATTAAATTATATAAAATTTATAAAAATGTTAACTTATTCCATGAGATTGGTATATACTTGATAATATCATCCATGATCCTTTTATTTGTCTCTTTTCCATTTATGGTATCACTATTTTCCTTTAATGTGTAATATATATATATATATAATTGTCAAAAAGCATTATACGGGTTAAAACTAAGAGATAAGTGTCAAAATAAAACCAAAACATGTCAAAATATTATTAAATGATATGATTTATAATCCTTAAAATATTATCGTATAATTATATCACTATAGAACAATTTTTAGTGAAAATTAATTTCTTTTTAGTTAATATTTTATTTAATTCAAAGAGTGTCTAACCGATAACTTATTAAAGGAAAACTCTTCTCTCTTTTCATTAAACTACATTGAGTTTCCAAGATGAACCAAAACCTAAACATTCATTCTATAGAAATTATTTTAGAAGTTATATATGTTCTTCTTTTCCATATGGCCAACCCAATGTCCTTTAATTTCATATATAATGGATACCCATCCGATAATAGGTAATCATCCTTATCAAATATTAAAATTTTATTCTTCTTCTAATTCCTCTATATATATTGTAACCATTGTAAAATAATGAAGCAAGTATCTTAAATATATGATTATTTTATTATTATTATTATCATACAACCATTTTTTTACCCCATTTCAATCCTAATGAAAGAGAAATCATTGCACATGCATATGTAGAACTTATCGTATCCACATAGCGATGTAATTTGTTTTACGTATCCATTTTACAAGGTTGGTTATAAAAATGATTATAATTAATATATATAATATTTATGAATTAAATAAATTATTCTCATATAAATATAATATCATATCTAACTTCTAAAATTCATTTTTTTGGATGATTATAACATCACTCGTGCAAATGTGTGGACTACCACATTAACAAAGCAAGGTGATCCATTATTCAATTTCATTTTAAAAGAATTGTAATTATGGTGTATTTAAATAATATAGATATGTATATATATATATATATCATTATTAAAATTATTGGGATTATTAAACCATAATCAATGTCTAAAGATAAAATCTTCCCAAATAAAAGATGCTGGAGAAAATATATTTTACACCCAAAACATTGATAATGTTAAAATATTGTCAATGAACGGGTGATAAAATGTTATAAGAAGATAATATATGATATTAGTTTTTTAATATTGTTCACGTATAAATTAATTACATGTTTATAACCATTATATATGATGTGAAATCACCATCAACTAAGAAGAGATGTGTGATAAAGGTTTCATCTCAATTTCAGCTTCATTGAGACATATTTTGTTTTAAGAACCAATTTTATTTTATATGATGTATATACAACCCCAATGATCTATTAAACATGAATATTTATTTATTCATGGTAATTAATTATTTCAATTCATTTTAACTCTTACAAGGGATTATAATTAAATTTCACCAATGAGGTAAAAATTCATTTTATAATCTCATTTTTTTAATTTCTTATATTTTCAATGAATGAATATTATTATATATTTTTCTAAAAAATATATTTTTTATCTTATATAGACTTAATAGGTTTTAATATACAATTCCGTATTTTTTACTATAATCAACACTAATCAAGAAATTAATTTTTGAACTAAAAATTTAATATTATTTCTCTTGGGATTATGTATAATGTTTTCCCAGGTAAAAATTAAGCAATTTTTTTTTTAAACGACAATTTCCTAGAATAAAATAAAGTTTTACGTTTTACATGTCATTTTAAAAGTTTTAAAATAAGTCTTTATAATGTTTTTCAAAATTTTTATTTTCAAATATCATTATAAAAGGTAAAATAATTTTTTTATTAACATATATTCTTTTAACTAGATTTCTAAAAGTCCTAAATATTTTACACTCTCTAGATTATTATACATGTTTTTATTGGATTCTAAAATATAAATATTTAATGAAATATTTTTTTAATATTTATCTTTTATTTTCATTGTTTTTCTAATGAAAATTATATTATTATTTGACCTATATTTTTTAGGAATTAATAATAATCTATTGTCTTTTATTAATTTAGTGTTCATTAATACAATCTTAAAAAATTAACTCTATTGTGACCAATTTTCAATCAAAATTTAATTTTTCTTTAATTTATACATTATTATTATCATGAATATTATTATTTAATGAATTTTATTTAATTTATACATTTGGTGTTTTACTTGAAATGTTATTTTATTGGATGAATAAATGTTTATTTGAAATATTTTATAATTAATATAGATATTAATTTATAATCTATATTTTTTATGAATTAAATAAAAAAATCAATATTTATAAAATTAATTGTACATACAAGGACAGTTGCGGCCCAAAATTAGATATACCATTAATGCATTGATATGACTCATGATACAACCCATATTTCTATCCATATTAAATGTGTTTTCCTGTGTATGTCAACCTATAGTTTAAATGGTCATGGTGTAGGGCCCTAGTGATAGAGATACCATGATGTATGAGATTATAATTTCTAATATTATCAATTTCATTCATTGATAATTAGCTATTTTTAAATATGTGATTATTGAATTTGATATTATCCATTGATATATTTTGTGCTAATGTTATTTTTTTAATGACATGTGTTTTCAGTTATTTACCTTCAAATATTTAATAGGCCTTATTTTCTAATAATAAATTCCATTGTACATAATTATAACTCTAAATTTCAGTCAAAATTATCTGGTTTCATTTACCTAGGACATGTAGAATAAATTTTTGAATGATTGTTAGGAATTTCATGACCCGTCCCTTGGGGCCCATTTCGTGACTACCCCAAGCCCGCCACCAATTGGCCAGGGGCTGGCAGCTGCACCGAGTAGTAATATCCCAGAAATGAGAGGCACTTTCCTAAGTACTTGTACACTTGAACCCATATCAAATACCAAAATCACATAACAAAAAACAAAAAGTTAAAAATGAATTCATACATCTATGAAATAAACATCATTTAACGATAGTGCAAAAAGTGAAATATAACTATGGATACAATAAAATCCCAACCAAAAGGGAACATAAAATCTCATAGAACTCATTTTTAGAAAACTATAGGTGAAGGGAAGGTACAAAAGTAATTGTATGAAGTAGCTGAATGACACCTTGTTTGTCAGACCACTCTTTAAGAACCACCTAGCCCCAGCCAACAAAGGACTCCAGCAAAGAGACAATTATTGTCACAAGACACAACCTATGTGGGAATAACCAGTGTTGGGGTAAGTAAAATAATACATATTAGGGACCTGGAAACCAATATGGTACACCACTATGAAATTTGTGAAATACCCCAAAAAAAATACACAAAGAAAAAAAAAGAAACACATGAATTACACCATAATGGAAACACATGAACTACAATCAATACAATCAGCTCACATAGGTAAACCTTAAAGTACGAAGTGATCGATTTCCAATTGTAGTACATAGAAATCCATGTCTCTATGAATCTTGATGTTTTAGTGGAAAATTGAGCATGGATGGTGCATGTAGAATCGAGGGTGTAGGGAGAGTCAACGGCGCACAGAGCATCTGTGGTGCATTGAGTGTCGATGGTGCTCATAGTGGCGATTGAGCCTGTGATGTCGATGGTGTATAGAGCATTGATAGTGCATGGAGCATCGATGGTGTATGAGGCAAAGTTGGTTGATGGAGCATCAATGGTTCAAGGAGAATCGATCAGTCTTGAATTCCCCCAAGTAACATTTTCACCATGACCGACTAGTCAAAAAAAGCTACAAGATTCTACTCATAGCAAGCTCTTTCCAAGAGAACCAAATACTATAGCCATTATGTCTTCATCTATCTTCCAAAAAACTCACATAGAGTCTCTCAAAATGACTGTCTTATCACAAGGGTCCCGAAGACACAAAATAATAATTAACTGGACACACTATTAGTATGATATGGGAAATTTAGTAAAAAGGGTATCCTCCCGGCTGGGTCTGGCCTGACCTAGTAAGGCCATCCAAACCAGGGTGGTTTGGCCGACCCGACTCTGTCGATCTGGGTTGTCACAAAATAGAATGGCATGTTGGGCCATGTGGTCCAGCCCTCAGTGCCACTGAAGCGTCCTGCTTTTCTAGCTTGGCCCGCATCACATGGGCCAGCTCTACTTAGACAGACAAGGCCCACCCTTGTCGCACCCCTTTGGTTTACGCGTTCTCCCTACTATCTGGCCTTCTGGCTCCCTCAGTCACTGTAGATGGATTTCATTTCACACAACCTCCACGTTGGGTAACATCCCAGGTAAACGAAGAATATGACATATTTCATATTTATTAATATTTGTGAACTAAATATTAACTTTACTTTAAAGGGGTTCCTATGTTCGATAGCATACCCGATACACAATAACGGGTTTCTTTGGAATCTTAAGTTGCACACTAATAATAAAATATTATTATTTTAAACGTTAGTTAACTTCTAGCCATTGTATTGGTGGGAATGAACAATACAAACTACAATATGATTATACATGTTTGTTAAATGTATTTACATTTATCCAATAAAAGTTAGAGTCTTAATATGTGAATGAAACTAATTTTAAGCATAATTTATATTAAAAGGCGGATTTATCACCTGTTAGTGGAGAAATCTAATTAAATATAGTTTTGGTCACTTTAATACATTCTATATGACCAAATAAAATCTTTATTTAGAATGGGGACATCAAAATTTACACTGTGTAATTTATTGGAATTTTTTCGATAAAGTTCATTTTTTTAATGAATATTGAAAAATATTGTATTTTATTACAAAAGTGCCTTTTAATCTAATTTATTTATATGGTTAGATTATATTTTTAATTGGTTTTTAAGTGAAATTAAAATATATTTTTACCATTTAATCCAATATTGTTCATTGGAATTAATTTCACATTGAAATTAGACATACACAAGTATCAATATTTTGATAGTTATTGTTTCATAAAAACACGCTATTTGTTTTAACAGCGGGAATGAATTTTAAAATTAATTAATGCCAATTCTATGAATTTAATTTGGAAGAAATTGACAACAATTTTTAATTCAAAATATCAAATAATTCTTAGGCTGAATTTCTGGTATTTTTATGAAAAACATTAATTTTTGATGAATAGTGAAACCACTTAGTAGTAGTTAAAAAACAGACTTTTTCATTTAAATGAAATTTTACCGCTTCAGTGAATTGAGTTTCAAAAATATGACATACAGGATTGTTATCAAGAAGTAAAATTTGGTTCAATAAGATAAAAATAATTTTTGATGAATAGTAACTTTGACTTGTATTTACCGCGGTTAAAGTTAAATAGAGTAATTCATGGTTAAAATAATATTACAATAATTCAAAATTACCTTAAAACGTGTCCAAACTTTATTTTATGAGTCATTTACAACCATTGTCATCATAGGGTTGATTTTGGGACCCCATTGAGCCACATGGGAGTGATAATGACAATTCAGATTAATTAATTTAATGTGAAAACAAAATTAACATTAACATAAATCTTTTAGTAATTAATTTTTATATGGTGTTATATAAGTCTTATTTTTTACTATAAATATTAATAGGAAAGCTAAAACGATTTCCAACATCATGGTTTTTTTATAATTTTTAGACAAAAAATAAAGTAAATTATTTATGACACAATAATGATGAATTATTTACCTCATTAATAAATGATTTAAATAAATAAGATTGTAATGATTAAAATATTATCCAAAACAAGTCCAATTATAATTGGATGATTTTATTTCGACCATGAATCATATTATATTCATAATTAATGATTTCGGGACCATTATAAACACAATATATTTATATAATAAAATAATAGTTTCACACTTTCCTAAATAGTCCCTCCTCCCCATTATAAAAAGACACCACTTATAGCCAATTCCTCACACCTCTCAAGCCATTTGGCTCGTCCAAACACTACCCAATTAAGCTCCGTACATCCCTCCCCTCCCCCTAGAATCCTTAACTTAGCCATAAGGCACTTCATGAAGTCCTTTAGGTTCAAACCAAAAGAAATTAACCAAATTAAAGGTAACAGTTTCCCTTAAATTGTTTTCCTTTATTTTAGTTCTCCAACCCATAAACTATTTTTATTCCATTATTTTGTAATGATACAATTATCCTCAATATACTAGGATGTTTTTATTAGAAGGATTCGAACTACACATACACACACCTCTATCTAATGGATGAAGATCATAATGTTTCTTGTGGATGGAAAACTAATGCCTCACGAAAAAATGATTGTTCAATTTTCTCCTACTACCTCTCATGGTGACCATTATGATGGAAATGTATTTATATATGATATATATTATGTTTCTTATTTCCTTATGCTTATGTACTTCCCAATTATATCAATTCTTTTTGGTTTACATAGTGGGTAAATAAGATAATCACATTTGAGGAAGTGCGGACTACCGCCCCCTCAAAGTGATGTGATTCGTTAATGCCTTATAAGGGATGTATAAAGGATGGATTTAATGATATTATCTATGATATTATACTGGAATTATTATATACCTATGTACCATTATTTTTTATTTCAATTAAAATATGAAAAATAAATGAAAGTAGCATTCATGCGTACGTACGGCTTACCGTCTCCATGAATGGTACATTTCATTTCTTAACTCTAAATGTTATGTACTATTATAAATACATATATATACTGGATATAAATGATATATATGATATCTATATAATTAATATCATTCTGGATATAATGGACTATTGAACACATGGACAACTTGTAATAAAAGGTGTTCATTTTTTTACTCAAGTACCAAATATCGACAAAATGACATTATTAACTTAAATGATTACATAATGTTTATAACATGTTCATAAGTGATATAAAAGGAATAATAAACTTGAAAAAGTTTCGTAAGAAAGTATAAGTTAACTTTAGTTTACTATTCAGGAGATTAAGGAACGATCGACTCAAGCCAGACACGAGGTAAGGGACATCGTCTCAATCCCCTTTTATTGAGGCATATTTTGTTTTAATACATGACTTTCTTCTATACACTGTATACACACAATGGAATTTTCAAAGGGAATATTTTTCTACAAAGAGTTTTACTAAACAACAAAAATTATTGTTTCTTTTAACCTAAGTGGTGATAACAACCTTTTCCACCGCCACGAGTATTATTTGATCTTTGGATTCCTCAACAAGACGTAGTGTTTTTAAATGAAAATAAATACCATATACTCTTTTATGTATTTTGGTATTGAAAATATTTTTGATAATGGATTTGTTATGTCAATATATTTATGTGATATATAGTTATTGAAATGTGGAAATTCTTTCTTTCCTTTATATTTTTTTTCATTCATACGATTTTATAATGGTACTTGGACATTTGACGGGTGGTTACGTGACAAACCAAATGATGGGTGGTGTCGTGAGTATTAGGATGGGTGGTTACGTTATAAGATCTAATGCATTGGTTATGGAAGTCAGCCTTATGGCTATTCCATTTAGTGATATGTGTGGAATTCGACCGTATGGTTATTCAATTTAAGTATGTTTATGTCCCAAGTTACCTTTATATGTTATGTGTTCTTTATATGGGTTTTTTGGTAATATCTAGGTTATAAAAAGATAATAAATATTCTTTTATTAAGTGAAGAGTATTTACTACTTCATAAAGGTGAAAAGTATTACTTATGTCAAAGTATTTATGGTTCACATGTTGTTGTGAAAAACTAACAGTTTTTTTCTTTGTGTATCCCTTACTAAGATTTTTATGCTCATCCCATGTTTTTGAAATGTTTTTCACAAGACATAATGTGCAAAAGGGTCAAGGATGGGATCAAGGAAAAGTCATGTTGTCTTAAACCTGGATCTAGACATGACCCTTTTTTTCAAGAGTTCATGTTTTGAAAAAAAAATTAAACTGTGTAGAAGTGTCTACTTTGTAATATTTTGAGATATAATATTTATGTCCTAATTCTCCAAAACTATAAACCTGAAAAGTTCATTAATGTGAATTATTCATTTAATTCAATATTATGTAACATTTAAGTTCGAGTCCTTCTAGTTGTTATTAGAGGTCGGTTTAGACAACTTTAGGAGTTAGGGTATTGTTAAATTAATATCCACAAAGTAATTTATGTTAATATTGAAATCATATAGAATTTATAGATTAGTATGTTCCTTCACCTAAGATATTTCTGTATTCAGAATGGTTTTCTGTAGACGAAATAGAGAATTTATGTTTGGACAACATCAGGAGGCAGACAACCTTCCAAATCAGCAACCTGAGATGGTCAGAGTCAGAACTCACCACTTTGTTGCAGTGATGGAACAGTTGACTCAGGCTATAAATGGTGGTGGTATCTTTGCACGAGATCAGCCAGATCAACCGTAGAGGAACATTTCAGTAACGAAGCATTTCATGAGGAAACATCCCCCATCATTCATAGAATCATCTGACCTTGTTCTTGGTGAAGGGTGGATTAAAGCATTAGAGAAGATTTTTGATTTCATGGGTTGTTCAGAACAACAAAAGGTTAGCCTTTCATTTTACCGTTTGGAAGGTGAAGTTGTTTAGTTTGGTCGATGGTGAAAAATATCAAGGATAGTGAGGAGATTGATGCTCTTAATTAGGATGAATTCAAAGGTATGTTTCATGAAAAATATTTTCCTAAGGTGGTTCGTCTTATAATGGAAAACGAATTCCTAGAAATAAGGTAGGGGGATGAATCAATGGATGCTTATGAAGAAACATTCACTCAACAAAAAAGTTATTCTATAAATTTCATACGAGATATTGGTAGTAAAATCAACCGTTTTTACTCATGATTAAAACCAAAGTATCTAAGGGATTTAGCTTCTTGTGAGTTCAAAATTTATGAAAAACTTTTTCGTTGTCTGGAGAAGGTGGAAATGGAGTTTGTTGATGATGTGGTATTATTTGACAAACAACAAAATAAGAGGTCAAGGTGGCAGGAGATAGGGAAAATCTCTTCAAAAAAGTCTGATGGTAAAAAACTTATTTTTACAGTTTGTGAAAATTGTGGTAAAAAAGAATGTTGGGGAATGTCTTTTTAATTCTGGTAAGTGCTACTGATGTGGTAAAATGAGACATAAGGCTCCTAATTGCACTGAAAAAGATCTAGGGAATGGTAGAACAAAATATGATTTACAATCAGTAAAATTTATTAAGTGCAATGAAATGGGTAATTATGAAAATGAGTGTCCAACAAAGAACTTAACCGAAGGAATGAAGCCAAACTACAAGCAGAAAGGGGTGGCCAAATCCTTTGCAACTACTTCAGCAAATGTTGGGCCATCAAATTAAGTTGTATCGGGTACACTGTTTGTTTTTTCAGATTATGCCTATGTTTTGTTTGATTCAGGGTCTACACACTCTTTAATTTCTGAGAATTTTTCTTGTAAATTGGGAATTCCATCTCATTATATGAATATTGAACTTATGGTAAAATCACCTAGAGAAAATCTAGAGACAAAAAGGAGACATAAGAACATTCATATCCTTGTGTGAGGTAAGAATCTACTTGAAACCCTTATTATTTTACCTCTAGTAAAGTTTGATGTTATATTTGGCATGGATTGGATTTCTGTTTATCATGCTATGATTGACTGCAAAGATGAAGAAGTTTATTTTCAGATTGATTTTCAATTTGAATACAAAAATGAACCCTTTCTGTTGATAACATATCAGGAAGCTGAGAAACTAGTAAAAGATGTAAATGAATGTTACCTTGCACATATTGTTAAAAACAAAGGAACTGTTCAGATTAACGATGTTCCAGTGGTAAATGAGTACCTTGATGTTCTTCCTAATGAGTTGCCTAGTATTACACCTGATCCAGAAGTTGAATTTACTGTTGAATTAGTTCCTGATGCTAAGCTAATTTTAAAACCCCCTTATCAAATGGTTAAAATTGAACTTTTAGAGTTAAAGAAGAAATTACCGGAGTTATTAGATAAAGGTTTCAATCGACCTAGCACATCACCATGGGGTGCTCTTGTCATGTCTGTTAAAAATAAATATGGTTTAATGAGACTTTTCATTTATTATAGAGCATTTAATAACATCACTCTTACGAATATGTATCCTTTCCCTCATATCGATGATTTTTTTGATCAGCTCTAGGGATTTCAGTATTTTTTGATGATTGACTTGAGGTTGGGGTACCATCAGCTGAAAGTAAAGGAATCAGATATTCTGAAGATAGCGTTTCGTACAAGATATGGCCATTATGAATTTTTTGTTATTCCTTTTGGGTTAACCAACACACCTGCTGTATTCATGGATCTTATGAATAAAATTTTCTGTGAGTTCTTGGATAAGTTTGTGGTTGTGTTAATTGATGATATTTTGGTTTATTCCAAAAGTAAGGAGGAACATGAAATTAATTTAAGGGGTTTTTTGCAAACCATAAAATAAAAGAACCTATTTGTTAAATTCAGAAAGTGTGAGTTTTGGTTACAACAAAAATATTTCCTTGGTCACATTGTTTCAAAAAATGGCATAACTGTTGATCCTTCTAAAACGAATGTTGTTGAAGAATGGCCAAGACCCAAAAATATAACCAAGATCCGTAGTTTTCATGGTTTGGAAGGTTATTACTGGAGGATTGTTGAATCTTTTCCATAGTTATCTAGTCCAATGACTATGTTTAGTCGAAACAGTGTTATGTTTATCTGAAAAAAAGAATGTGATGATTGATTTCAATAATTGAAATGAAGATTGGTGAATGCTCTTGTTTTGGCACTACCTTCTAGAAATGGTGAGTTTGTTATCTACAGTGATGCTTTGTTGAAAGGATTGGGGTGTGTCCTAATGAAAAATTATCAGGTAATTGCTTATGCTTCACGTCAGTTGAAACCACATGAGTTAAATTACCCAACACATGATTTGAAATTTGTTGTTGTTGTTTTGGCTTTAAAAATTTGGAGGCATCATTTTTATGGAGTGAAGTGTGAAATATATAATGATCACAGAAGTATGAGGTATATATTCACTGAGAAATAATTTAACATGAGGCAGGGGAGATGGCTAGAATGAATCAAGGATTATGATTGCACGATCCTTTACCATCTGGGAAAAGAAAAGAAATTGGTCGATGCTTTGAATCGAAAAAGTAATGTCTCATTAGCCATGCTACGTTTGGAATGAGATCCTCTGGTTTTTTATTTGACGAAATTTGGCATAGAAGTTGTTGTTGTAGGTAATTATTCTGTTTTTTTCATGTGTTAGTGAAATCATCTCTATCAGACATAATTAAGAAAGCACATAAGGAAGACAGTGAGTTGAAGAAAAAGGTTTTGTTGGTTCAGAAGGGTATGATTCCTGATTTTTTACATTGATCATGATTGTGTTTTGATATTTGGAAAATGATTATGTGTACCTTGTGATACAAATTTAAAGAATGAGTTGTTATGTGAAGCTCATAGTTCTCCATTTTCAGTTCATCCTGGCAGTAATAAGATGTACAGAGATATTCGGAAGTATTACTGGTTGGATGGAATTTAAAGAGATATTTTTGATTTTACTGTGAAGTGTTTGACATTTCAGCAGGTTAAAGCAGAGTGACAGTTACCGATAGGAATACTTCATCCTCTACCGGTTCCAGATTGGAAATAAGAAAATATATCCATGGACTTGATGTGCGATTACCAAATACATCTCAAGGTAATAATGCAATATGGGTTATTGTTGATCGATTGACAAAATCTGCACATTTTCTTCCTATTAGAGACACTTTATATCTAGATCAACTTGCTCGGTTGTATGTTAAAGAGATAGTCGGGTTCCATGGTGTTCCCCTCTCCATTGTATCTGATTGTGATCCCAAGTTTACTTCTAACTTTTGGAAAGTCCTTTAGAAGTTTTTGGATACTAAATTAAATTTTAGTACTTCTTTTTATCCTCAATCAGATGGGCAATGAGAATGAACAATTTAGAACTTGGAGGATATGCTACGTGCTTGTTCACTAGATTATCAGGGATGTTGGGACCAACATCTTTCTTTGGTTGAATTTTTTATATAATAACAATTTTCATTCTAGTATATAGATGGCTCTGTTTGAGGTATTATATGGAAAGCATTGTCTAACTCTAGCATTTGGGATGAAGTAGGTGAGAGGAAGCTGATTGGACCAGAATTGGTAGAAGAGATGGCAGAGAAAGTTCAATTGATTCTGAAGCACTTGAGAACAGCTCAGAGCAGGCAGAAAAGTTATGCAGATATCCAGAGGAAGGATCTTTCTTTTGAGGTAGGTGATCATGTCATTCTCAAAGTTTCTCCATGGGAAAGTGTGATGCATTTTGGTAAGAAGGGAAAGTTGAGTCTGAGGTTCATTGGACCTTATGAAATTCTAGAGAAAGTTGGATCAGTTGCGTACAGTGTGGCTTTACCTCCATGTTTATCCCAAGTACACAATGTTTTCCATGTTTCGATGTTGAGAAAGTGTATACCAGATCCATCACATGTTTTGAGCCCAAAAGTAGTTTAGTTGGAAGAGAATCTATCTTATAAAGAATAACCAGTCCAGATTCTTGACCGTAGAGAGTAGGTGTTGTGGAATAAAGTAATTCAACAGGTAAAGTTTTTGTGGAAAAACCATATGGTTGAAGAGGCAATGTGGGAATATGAAAATGCTATGACTGATAAATACCCCCACTTATTTTGATATGTGAATAAAAATTGCGAGGATACAATTCCCAAAAGGGGGGAAGGATGTGACATCCTAGGTAAATGAAGAATAAGACATATTTCATGTTTATTAATATTTGTGAATTAAATATTAATTTTACTTTAAAGGGTTTCTATGTTCGATAGCGTACCCGATACAGAACAACGTGTTTCTTTGGAATCTTACGTTGCACACTAATAATATAATATTATTATTTTAAATGGTAGTTAACTCCTATCTATTTTATTAGATGGAATGAACAAAACTAACTACAATATTATTATACATGTTTTTTAAATGTATTTACATTTATCCAATAAAAGTTAGAGTCTTAAAATGTGAATGAAACTAATTTTAAGTATAATTTATATTAAAAAGGCAATTTATCGCCTGTTAGTGGAGAACCCTCATTAAATATATTTTTGGTTACTTTAATAATTTCTATATGACCAAATAAAATCTTTCTTTAGAATGGATACATCAAAAATTACTTTGTGAAAATTTTTGGAATTTTTCTGATAAAGTTTATTTTTTAATGAATAGTGAAAAATATTGTATTTTATATCAAAAGTACCTTTTAATATAATTTATTTATATAGTTATATTATCATTTTAATTGGTTTTAAAGTAAAATTAAAATATATTTTCACCATTTAATCAAATTTTGGTCATTGGAATTAATTTAACTTTGAAATTGGATGTAAACAAGTATCAATCTTTTGATAGTTATCATTTCTTAAAAACACACTATTTGTTTTAACAACGGGAATTATTTTTAAAGTTAATTCATACGAATTATATGTTTTTAATTTTAAAAAATAGTCATCAATTTTGAATTCGGAATATCAAATAATTCTTCAGCTGAATTTTTGGTATTTTCCTGAAAAACATCAATTTTCGATGAATAGTGAAACCACTTAGTGGTAGTTAAAAAACATACATTTTCATTTAAATGAAATTTTACTGCTTATGTGAATTGAATTTCTAAAATCCAAAATACATGTTTGTTATCATGAATTAAAATTTGCTTCAATAAGATGAAAAAAAATTTCTGTGAATAGAAACTGCTGACTATTATTTACTGCGATTAAAAGTAAATAGTGTAATTCAAGGTTAAAAGAATATTATAATAATTCAAAATTACCTTAACACTTTTCCAAACATTATTGTTTGTGTGATTTACGACCATGGGAATCATTGGGTTGATTTTGGGACCCAATTGAGCCACTTGGGTATGATAATGACAATTTAGATTAATTAATTTAATGTGAAGACAAAATTAACTTTAATAAAAATCTTTTAGTAATTAATTTTTATATGGTGTTATATAAATCATATTTTCTACTATAAATATTCATTGTAAAGATACAAATATTTAACACATCATGGTATTTTTTTATAATTTTTAGACAATGAATAAATTAAATTATTTCTGACATAATAATGATGCAATATTTATCTCATTAATAAATGATTTAAATAAATAAGATTATAATGATTAAAATATTATCCATAACATGTCCAATTATGATTGTATGGTTTTATTTCGACCATGACTCATCTTATCTCTATCTTTAATGATTTTTGGACCATTAGAAACCGAATATAATTATATAATAAAATAATAGTTTAACACTTTCTTAAAGAGCCCCTCCTCCCCCTTGTAAAAGGAGACAAAATCTATCCAATTCGGCACACCTATCAAGCCATTTATCTCATAAAACCTCTTCCCAATTATTCTTCCTACATTTTTCTCCTCCCCCTAGAGGCCTTAACTTAGGCAGAAGGCACTTTAAGAAGTCCTTTTTGTTCAAACCAAAGGAAGGTACCCAAATTAAAGGTAACTGTTTCACTTAAATTGTTTTCTTTTATTATACTTCTCCAACCCCTAAAATCTTTTTATTCCATTATTTTGTAAGAACAATAGTATCCTAAATATAATATTGTTTTGTTAATAGAATTATTCTAACTTCTCTTACACAAACCTCTATATAATGGATGAATTATATAATGTTTCTGTGGATGGAAAACTAATGCATCACTAAACAATGATTGTTCGATTTTCTCTTACCTCCTCTAATGGTGGCCATTATGATGGCACTGTATTTATATATGATATATATTATGTTTAATATTTCCTTATACTTATTTACTTCAAAATTATATCAATATTTTATGGTTTCCATAGTGGGTAAATAAGATAATCTCATTTGAGGAAGTGCGGACTACCGCCCCATCAAAGTGATGTGATTCGTTAATGCCTTATGTGGTATGTATAACTGATGGATTTAATGATATTATATATTATGTTATACTAAAATTATAATATACCTATGTATCATTATATTTTATTTCCATTAAAATAATAAATAGAAATGAAAGTAGCGTTCATGCGTACATACGGCTTACCGTCTCCATTAACGGTGCATTTCATTTCATAACTCTAAATGTTATGTACTATTATAAATACATGTATATAATGGATATATGTGATATATATGATATCTACACAATGAATATCATTCTAGATATAATGGACTATTGACCACATGGACAACTTCTAATAAAAGGTGTTCATTTTTTACTCAAGTACCAAATATCGACAAAACGAACATTATTAACTTAAATGATTACATAATGTCTATAAAATGGTAATAAGTAATATAAAAGTAATAATAAACTTTAAAAGGTTTCTTAAACAATTATAAATTATCTTTAATTTATTATTCTGGAGATTAAAGAACAATCAAGTCAAGTCAGACATGAGGTAAGAGACATCATCTCAATCTCCTTTCATTGAGGCATATTTTGTTTTAATACAACACTTTCTTTTATACATTGTATAAACAACCTAAACTTTTCAAAGGGAATATTTTTCTACAAAGAATTTTACTAAATTACAAAAATGATTTTTTTTCTTTTAACGTAAGCGGTGACAACGACCTTTTCCGCCACCACAATTTTTATTTGATCTTTGGCTTCCTCAACAAGCTGTGATGTTTTAAAAAAAAAATACCATATACTCTTATATTTATTTTGGTATTGAAAATAGTTTTGCTAAATTATTTTTTATGTCAATATATTTATGTGATATATTGTGATTGAAATGTGGAAATGTTTTCTTTCCTTTATATTCGATTTCATTCTTATGATTTTATAATGGTACTTGGACATTTGATGGGTGGTTATGTGATAAAATGAATGTTGGGTTGTGCCGTGAATACTAGGATGGGTGGTTACGTTATAACCACCTATGCATTGGGTATGGAAGTCAGACGTATCGCTATTCCATTTAGTGATATGTGTGGAAGTAAGTTGTATGGTTATTCCATTTAAGTATGTTTATTTCCCAAGTTACCTTTATATGTTATGTGTTCTTTATATGGGTTTTGTGGTAATATTTTGGTTACAAAAGGGTGAGTAGTGATATTTTATTCCGTGAAGAGTATTTACTACTTCATAACGGTTAAAAGTATTACTTATGCTAAAGTATTCATTGTTTACTTGTTGTTTTGAAAAACTAATAGTTTTCCTTCTTTGTGTATCCCTTACTGAGATTTTTATGCTCATCCATAGTTTTTGAAATGTTTTTCACTGAACATAATGTAGAATATGGTCAAGGATGGCATCAAGGAAATGTCATGATGTCTTAAACCTGGAACTAGACATGACTCTTTTTTATCAAGATTTCATGTTTTGTAAAAAAATGGAAACTATGTAGAAGTGTCTACTTTGTAATCTTTTGAGAAGTAATAGTTATGTC
Organism: Viscum album; assembly: GCA_963277665.1. Taxonomy (NCBI): domain Eukaryota; kingdom Viridiplantae; phylum Streptophyta; class Magnoliopsida; order Santalales; family Viscaceae; genus Viscum; species Viscum album. Next base: position 1,025,739,549 of record OY728157.1, read on the forward strand.
CTAATTCTCTAAATCTCTTAACCTAAAAAGATACTCAATGTGAATTATTCATTTAATTCAATATTATGAAAGGTTTAAGGCCAGGTCCTTATACGTTTCCATAGGATTCCTCTAAAAGGGTCTCTGATCCGCGTCCCACAGTCGAGGCCTCCTTCCTCTACTCATTCCCACCGCCCACGGACTACGCCATCGTAGGATCCTCCTCAGGATGGGTCCCATTGGACCATAGTAGTTCGCCTTTTCAGAACCTATAATCCGACTGGGTAGTGCGCTTCCCTAACAACCGGCCACCCTGCCCGCGGACTATTGTTTTTCGCGCCCTCTGCAGTGAGCTGTCACCTGCTTGTTTCACTCCCGTCCAACATCTGCAATGTCTCCATGGATCACAACATTATATCATGGATCGTTGTGATATGGATTTTGTGATTAATGATCGATCATTCATGTTGGGACTCAATGGGAGATTAACATACCAAAAATGTGGTATATTTAGGGAGTACATATTGAGTACTTGACCACCAAAATAATTGATCATGGCCTTGTTTGTTCTGACTTTCTTCATTCTGTTAGTAGGTTCATGAAGAAACCAACCACAAAATAGTCACCAATATCTTTTCCCTTCAATACCACCATAATTATGCACGCCACAAGAGTGGTTGAACTAAGGATCAATTTGATCATGGGTTGGTCTTCGTTTAACCTTAATAATGGTAAAAGAAATCATGATGAGATTGACACACTACCTCGATATTGGATTAGTTGTTAACGAAGAATGAGGTTTTGTTTTGTCATTGATCCACGATTCATTGGTGTTTATCATCGAGAGAGAGATTACTTCTCCTAACCATAGGGTAATTCTAGGGTTATGGTGATAAACATGAATTCCTCTTACACAGCTTATAAAAAATGGAAACTACCACTACGTCAACACGTAACATCCAAATAAAATATATTTATTAAATATTTTAATGATGTTCACATAAAAAACTCACTATTGTAGCTGACCTTTACTGGTCTATGTTAGGTATTTCCTAAAGAAAATACCCCCTTATGAACTCAAAAGTGGTCTCCAATTTCCAATCCATATTATAGGTAATGTGTTATAAGGATTTAAAAATAAAATATTTTTTATTTAATTATTTTATTTACGGTTACTCTCATGGCGACTTTTTCTATAGATAACCTAGGTTGAACAATATTAGGTCAATCCTAGAGTAAAACCACTACTTTGAGTTCAATGTTGAAATTGTTTTTCTGATCCAGGAAATAGTTTAAGGGTTCTTTTAATTTTTTATAAAAATCTCATTTGTGTGCTATTAACTACATAACATTTTTCAATCAAATGTTCTGGCACAACGAGCCTCGGAATCTCATGTCATCTCAACACATGGTGTATTAATATTCCCAATTAATTTATAAAAATAAGTCCAGAGAAAATAAGAGTCAGTACATTCTCTACACTTTAGGGATTTACGTCCCTGAAATCCAAAAAAAAAAGTGCTAATCAACCAAAATAAGATGGTACTAAGAACAAATATGATCATCCTACTCCCATATTCTATCCTAGAGATTTTCATGATACCATTGAATGTGTACCAAAGGAATCCAACACTGATGAAGGATCCAGTCCTTTTGATCCTCTATATCTAGGGGGTACTCCACAAAATACACTTCAATGTCAATGCCTAGCTTACCCCTATCGATGTCGTGTGATGGATCATGCATGTACCATATTTACTGCGTCACTTGGAAGATAACATGCATGTTGGGAAATTTTGGGGGTAGAGGTATGAATTATTCCAGCTTGAAAACTATTCTTATAATCAATAAAAGAATGATGTATCTCAGAGATTACTTTCCACCTTGACCAAATCTCTTCAATCCCTATCAAGGTGAGACCTGATGGAACACATGGAATCCCATCTCGAACTCCAGATGCATTTGCCTCATGTCATCAAAAGTCTTATACCGGCTCTGTCTAGTCCTCATCCACTCCTGGGGGATCTTCAAATTCTCATTGGTATCCTATACCAACTCTGGACCCAAGAGTGCAGAGTCCCCTAGGTATGTCTGGCCTAGTGGCGACCTACACAGTCACTATTACAAGGTCTCGAACATTTCCATACCAATTATAGAGGGGTATCTATTATTATACGAAAATTCCACAAAAGTTAGGTGGTCCGCATAGGTGCAACCAATTTCTATGATGAAATAACATAGCTTTTCCTCAAGAACATAAATGGTCCTCTTTGTTTGGCCATTAGTTTGTGGATGAAATGTTGTGCTCAAGAACAGCTGAGTCCCAAAGGCCTCCTAGAATCCCTTCCAAAACTGAGATTTAAAGTGGGAATCATGATTTGAGAAAATTTTTGATGGTACATCGTGATTTCGAACTATATCTCTACAAAAAAATGACACTTTATAAGGGATTATTTTTTTACATTAGGAGGGGTTATAACCCCTTATTAATACATTAGCGGTGGATGTAAGAAACTTCCACTAATGTTCCTGCCTTCTGTTATTATAGGTGGTTTTGTGTTTTCCCTAGTAAAGTCATGATGACTTTAGTAGTGGTAAAAATAGTGTGGGTTTAAATCCCCTCTAATTATAATTAAATTTTTTCAAAATTATGCATATTTGAGGCTGTTATAAGGAAACTCCCCCCAATTGAATGAATTTAGGGGCGATTTAGGGGTGATTATGAAAACCACTCCTATAGTTCTTCATTTTTTTAATATACCATGCCCCCACCCCACCCCCTGGACCCCGTGTGACCCCTAATACAATTCCCATCCCACCCCTCCCATTCCCCAACACACCACCCCGACCCACACCTACGTCCCATGTCTCTAGTGTAACCCCCGCCCTGCCCTCCTCCCTTGGCCTTGGCTCCCGTTCCCAGTACCAGCACGCTCCCCTCTCGTTCTAAGAGGCCCACTACCACCTCCAACACCCAGTAACCCGTGCACCCCTCCCGCACCCAGTACCCCCATGTGGTCCCCTCCGATTCCCAGTACCCCCCGCCCATGACAAATGCTCCCCTCCTGTTCCCACCCCCAATCCCTCTATCCCGTTCCCATTACACCACACCAAACCCCCCCCCTTTGTTCTGTTCCATCACCAACCCTCCTTTGATTTTGAAAAATACAAATCTGCAATATTCGAACTGTGAACCAACTAACCAAGATGTCATGAGATCCAGAACAAAAAAAACCACTAAGGCAAGCGATTATTTGTTTATAAGATAGACATGACTATATTTATATATCTGACTATTTATTCTAATAAATATTATTAACATAATATATATAAATACTTTAAAATAGTCATATATATATTATTTAATATATTTATATGTATACTCAATTATATATATTCTATATTCTATATTAATATGTGACATAAATATATTACACAATTATATATGTATATATTGTGCGTATATAAAAATGTTTGTGTGTTTGTTTGTTAATAATAATATTATTATTAATTTTTATTATTCTTTTTAAATCTATTTTTTAATCTATATAAATTAAATTTTGGTTAAGTATTATACATTTATTTTATAATTTATATGAAACATGTATTATATTAAATACATTTTTATAATATACTTATATTAATTATATAAATACTTCATTATATATTTATATTATATATATATATATTTATTTAGTTAAAGAATTTAAATATATATATAAAGAGGTATATAATTAATATGTTTATATAAGGTCTTTAAAAGTATAATATATATAATCAACATTATATGAAATAAAATTTATACAAAAATATACTTAATAATATAATAAATATAAATTTATTTTATATACAATTAAAATTATTTAAAATACAATTTATAAAAATATTTATATAATGTATTTCAATAAATATATTTTTTATTATATATGTTAATATATATTTTTATTTTAAAAAATATAATTCTATAATATTGTGTATTTTAATAAAAATTAATTTATAATTATAAATTCTATTTCATATAATGTTAATTATAAATAATATATGTAACGACCCAAACATTTATTAATTAAATTTATGCTTGAATTAATTCAATATCTTATTATATAAAATGGTCAAATAAAACATATGCACTTCTTTGTATTTATGTTTTCGGATTTCAAAATACCATTAAGAATTATTATCATTGCTAATATAGGTGTTTCACAGTGATCACATGATTAGTATAAATATTTGGATTTTCCAAATACAATTTAATAAGACAATGGAAACGATGACCTCATCCAGGAGAATTTCTCTATATTAATCCCATTTATCGGAGCATGGAAAAGAGGTGGTTGCACATAGCTTCACTGTTGACCAAGCCCAAGCTGAGCTTTAACATGTTAAGCTAAAACTGAACCGCCTATGGGGAGAAGTGGAAGTTAATAGAGGTTTCCACCTGAACGATGTTATTTGAACCACTACAAGAGTCTGTCAACATTACCCACCTTAAACATAGGTCTTATTCAGATTTTATAAGGGGTTATGTTACAAGACCCTATAACTATATTTATGTTCACTATTTTTGTATAGAATAATGAATATACATTCATTTTATTATTGTTACTGGGTAAATTGTTTTTAAAGAAAAAATAGTATTTTTTTAGTTAATATTAAATTCAGAAATCAATTTTAAGGAATATATTGTTTGTTTAATTAAAAAATATTTTATAAAATAATGTTACTATATTAATTTTTATTAAATATAAATTATCATATAATTTTTATGAATACAATTTTAATTTCTATTAAGGTCTGAAAGCTATTTCTGTCAAAAACACATGAATTTTTGATAAATATTGGTTTCTATTTTACAAGAAAAATTTTACATATTTATAAAATTATTTAAATTAAATGAGTAATATTTTGTGAATCAGTACATTGAAATTATTTATTGTTGAATGTTTCATAATTTTCTAACACAATCAAATTTTTAGGTAAAAATTAAATACCCTTTAAATATATAATGTGTTTTATGACATAATAATGACTCCATTGTGATATAATAAAAATCAATAAAAGGTATGTTCAGCCAATATATGTTTTAACTTTAATAAAATGTGATTTTAGGTTTGTTTTATTAATTTTATGGTGCCTTAGTGGACCCTCAAAGTCTTATAAAACATTTCATCTTTTTAAAATGATTTCCTTGAGTGTGTCACTCATCTCCACATAAGCAAGAATAATATTTTAATAGGTTAGGCCTTTGCCCTTATAAAATAATGGTTTCCACTAATCTTAGTTAAAACCTTGGGCCAAAACCATTGGATTGTTTGAGGTTTTTATTAGTTTAACGTGTGGCGTCCAAAACCTAAATAATAATGAATTCTATATCTTTTCTTATATAAACCAACTCAAGATCACATTTATATTCACTGAAAACATTTGGATCTTGAAAAAAATCTGAAATAATCTCTTTAGTATCCTCCCATTATGCCCCAATCTCTTAAGAAATTTATCTCAAGCCCCTCCCAAGCCTTTGGGATCAAACATCCAAGTAAAGGATTTCTTCCTCTCTCATTTTTTCCATGTTTTTTTATGTTTAAATACCCTTGTATTTTCAATAAAAATGTGGGGGTATGATTTCACATCTCCCTATACATACCTCTTTATGTTTTTATTATGATATACCCATTTATCTCTCATTAATTACTCCCATGTACACCTGTTACCATGATAAAATTTCATATGGGAGTTCACTCTCCTCATTTACATTCAAGAAATTCATTTGTTTTATGAATATAAATTCCATTAAAAAAATTGTCACATGTATCTATATGAACATATTAAATTCTATTTCATGTACATATGATGAGATTCCACTTTCTCTCTCAGCAACCATTTTTACAAGTTCTTATGTTACGTTGTTATGCTTCCGAAATGGCATTGCGATTTTCCAAGCCAAAGTTATTGTGTAGTGAATATATTTCCCATTTCTATATAAATGGTATTAAAAATTAGTAACATTTACATATTGGTTAAATAGTTTCATGTATCAATTCAACTTTCCTTTATCATGAAGTGAATTATGATCATTAATGAATCAATGTTATATGATCCACATGGCACTCATATGCTAGACATGAAATGATTAAGTTGGGTGGAACTTGATAGTACTCCAATTCATTGGGTAAAGAATATTATCATGATAAATCATGTTATATGAGAGTTTACTAATGATAATTCATGTTCAATAAGGGTTTACTCATTCTCCATGTGAAATGAGCCTTGGATCATGCAAATAACCTATTAAATGTTGTTGCAATATTTCCATGTTATGTTAATCATGCTATATCATGCCTTTATATTCATGTTTCTCTTATGATCCATTGATATTACTATTGTCAAACATGTATTGTATTATTTATGTTATGCCTTGTTTTCTCCCCTAATAATATTTATAGCTCAACCTTATTTATTCATGTCCTCATGTTATCCCATGTAATGCAATGTACGAAGGAATGTGTGTGGTCATGTAAAAGACGTTTTCAATAAAGATGTGTATTTCTAGTTTTATTTTGTTATGTAATGTTCCTAATCCCTAGATACAAAAGAACAATTTTTATATTATATGTTTTATCTGGTGAATATTTTTTGTAATAAATTTTGTTTACATGTGAAATAGAGAAATAGGTTGTTATATTTTTTATCCGAGGAAATGTTTGTTATTTTTTGTATTAGGATTAGAAAACCCTAGTGAATGCATTAGGTATAAGAGTATGTAAAATAAAAAAATACCAAAATTTTGGTGAGTTTTGAGTAAGTGGTTTATCAGGATAATAAATCCTTGTCTTGATATTAGTAGGTAGATGTGGCTCTAGAACAGTTGTTTCTTGGGGTAAAACCTGAAAACACTGGTTTAAGCTAGACTCTAACAGGAACTAGTGCACGACAATTGGCTTTTCTTCACTCAAGGTTATGACACTCCACGGGGATATGCATTGGTAAATTCATAAGTATAGTATAATCACGTATTAAGTGAAAAAATGCCCCTAGGAATATAAGTTTGCAAGTAGATCATGGATAACATAGATTGATGAATATAAATTAATTAGTTAAGGAAAAAAAGTAATTTATAAGTCATCCATTTTTTTCTTTGAATTAAACATCATGTGTTACCCATAAATTTATTTTTATTCCATCTAATGGCCAGTAATAGGGGGACTCGGGCTAATAAACAATGCGAAGATCAATGTGATGACTGTTCTAATGATATGCCCAATCCGATTGGAGCGAGAATAGTGAGTTTTTCATGGTACTCTCTTAGTTAACATAGGTTTTTAATAGAATATTGGGTCAAGAAAAATGTTAACCCCCCCCCCCCCCCCAAGAAAGAAATGTTGAAATCAAGAGCTTCATGAGACAACAACATTGTACTTTTAATGGTTCATATGATCCATCAATTGCCGAACAGTGGATCAACTCCATTGAAAATATCTTCTCCATTTTTCAATGATCTAAACAAGAGAATATTCCTTTGGATGCTTATCATTTGGAGGGTGAATCTGATCAATAGTGAAAAATGATAAAAAAAATGAAGTCTGAGGAGGAAATCGAGGATTTGGAATGGAAAGCTTTCTAGAAAATGTTTTTTTATAAATATTTTCCTTGACACCTCCAACTTAATATAGAAATGGACTTCCATTCACTCAAGAGAAAAGTTGAAAAATCCATCGAAGTGTACGAGAAAAACATTATAAGGCTTTTAAAATATTACTCTAGCTTTGTCTTTACTCCTGAATGCATGGTTGACCGCTTCTTTGGTGGGATAAAAACTAGCCTACAGAAATTCATAGTGATCCTTAACTTTGGGAGCTATGAAGTAAATTTTGGATGTGCCATCAAAGTCAAAATAGAGATCAAATAATCTCAGGTGTATCATGGGGATAATAAGCATAAGTTGGACTTTATTTCTTGTGGTATTATGGATAAATCCAATAGTGTTAAGAAAATCCAGCAACACAAATTCCAATGGCGTGAAAAGAAACACCTCAGAAATTTCCTGATTGAGAAGAACTAATGATTTAGGCATGGAAGACAAGGGCACATAGACGTTATCTTCCAACACGAAAAAATAGCGGCTACAACCGAGGAGAGGAATGCTCCATTTGAACCTCAAGGAATTGTTCATTACTTCAAATACAAATAACTAGGGCATAATGTAAACTAGTTCCATATACCAAGGGTTTTTAGAGGCAACCCACAAACTCCAATGCAGTAAGGTTGAGCCTTTTCCCTCACTACTACTGATGTGAACCGCAAAAACAAAGTGGTTAAAGATATGATAGTTATTCATTCAAGGATCACGAACCTACTTTTTTATTATGGTTGTACACATTATTTTATATCTCGAATTTTTAGTAGAACAATCCCAACAGCACCACAAATCATGGAAGTAAATATGTCTATGAGAATGAAAAATGGGGCAATCATTGCATCCCATGAATATGACTCCTCCCCATTCATATTATGTGGATTGAAATTCCCAGAAAATTACTTCATACTCCCTATGGTAGAATTTGATGCAATTCTTGGCATGGATTGGCTTTCCTTATATAGATCCAACATAAATTTCCATTAGAGGGAGATCTCTCTACATATGGGGAACTGACCCCCAATTATGCACAAGTGCAAGGATGAGGATGGATCCTATTTTTCACCATTATCTAAAGCATGGATATTACTACCCAATGAGCATGTTTATCTTGCTCAGTTGATTGATTCTAAGTAAAAAACATCATTAATACATGTATATTGTGAGTGAATTCACTGAAGTGATTCCTATGGAATTTCTTGGTCTTCCTCCAAGAAGAGATGTTGAATTCTTGATTGATCATATACCTAAGGAGTTTCCAATATCCAAGAATACATATAGAATGGATGTTTCAGAACATGAGTAAATGGAGAAACAACTAGATGAGAATCTGGATAAAGGGTTAATACACTCAAGTGCTTCACTAAGGGGTGCACCAGTCCTCTTCAACGGGAAGGATGGGTCAATGCACCTTGGCATTGATTATAGTGAGCTTAACAGAATCACGATAAAGAACAAGTATCATCTACAATGAATTGATGACTTGTTCAACAAGATACTTGGATCACAATTCTTCTCGAAGGTGCATTTGTATTCGCGATATTACTTTGTAATGGTGAAGAAGGAGGATATCCACAAGGATGCATTTTGTACAATATATGAGCACTATGAATTAATAGTAATTCCTTTCAGACTCGCTAATTTTCAATCAATATTCATTGAATTGATGAATATTATAGTTAGATATTACCTCATCAAATTTGTGTTATTATTTATAGATGATATTCTATTAAACACTGAAACAAATGAGTATCATGAGGAGCATCTAATCACTATACTAGAGACCTTGCGGAAGGAGAACCTCTACAAATAGTACAACAAGTGAGATTTTTGGTTGAAGGATGCATCATTATTGTGTCATATCATCACAAGAAATGAGATATCTATGGATCCCTCCAAGAATGAAATAATTGAGGGATGAGTGAGGCCAACATCAGTGAAAAATATCAGTAGCTTCTAGGGGTTAGTTAGATATTATCACTAATTTGTGAGAAATTTCTCATGATTTTCCAACCGTCTTATAAATCTATCTAGGAATGGAGTAATGTTTTCTAAGAGTGATGAATGTGAAGAAGGAATTAAGGATTTATAAATGAAGCTTATCACTACTACCATTCCCACAATACCCATAATAGGAGAAGTTTTTATGGTATTTAGTGATGCTTTGAATAAGGTGTTGGGCTGTTTGTGGATGAAAAATGACAGCCATTTCCTATGCATCAAGGAAATTAAATGTTCATGACAAAATCTTTCCCTTAAATGATAAGGTTTTGGTTGTAGTAATAGTTGATTAAAAAATTTAGAGAAATTACTTCTTTGGGGAGAACTGTGAAATATACATGGATCAAAAAATCCTCAAGATTATTTTCATAAAGAAAGAGTTGAATGTGCACCAACGAAGATGGCTAGAGCTGATCAAAGACTTTTACTTATCAATCCATTATAACCTTGGGAAAGTGAACAAGGTGGAGGATTATCTATGTAGAAATATCCAAAAAATTCTATTATTGATGATAATAGAAAAGGATACAATTTTCTTTTATTTGATGAAGATGTACATGAGAATTGTAAAGAAGGGAACATCATCAATCCTTTCACAAATTATTGCTCATCCATCTACTTTGGAAAGGTTAAAGGATGGTAAAAAGGATGATGTGGAAATTTAGAAGAAAGTGGAAACTATCAGAAAAGGGAAATCATTGGATTTCAATGTTAATAAAGTAGGAATTGTCATTTTTGGGACAAGACTATGTATTCCATAAAATACAGAGTTAATGAATGAACTTTTGGATGATGCAAATAGTTTGAATTTATAAATTCACCCAGGAAATAAAAATATATATTGATATATCCAAGATCATTATTGATGGGATAACATGAAGAAAGAGATTGCTGATTATACATAAAAGTTCATGGTATTTCAACAAGTGAAGGATGAGAGGTTGATTTCTAAGGTGATGATGCAACCATTACCCATACCATCATGGAAATGGGAGAACATCACCATGGGATTTGTCATCGGATTTTTAAAGACATCCAAAGGAAACAATGCTATACAGTTTGTTTTGAATCATCTTATAAAGATGCCATACTTCATTGAAATTCAAGTGGATTTCTAATTGGATCAACTGGCATATATATATACCAGAGAAGTGGTAAGGATGCATGGAGTACCAATATCAATTGTACCTGATCAAGATCCACGATTTACCTCTATGTTTTGGAAGAGGCTTCAACATGCTTTGAATACTAAGATGAACATCAGTAAGCCTTATGATCCTCAAACTGATGTCCAATCTGAGCGGACTATCCAAACACTTGATGACATATTTAGGTCATGCTCAATAGAATCAGAGGAAGATGAGAAGAACATATTCCTCTGGATGAGTTGTCTTACAATAACATTTTCAACTCAAGCATACAAATGGCTCATTATGAAGACATATATGGGAAGAGGTGCAGAACACTATCATGTTGGGATGAAGTTGGGGAGAGAAAACTCATAAATCCAAAAATGGTCAAAGAAATGGTGGAGAAGGATAGGACCATCCAGAAGCACATTAAAGATGAATAGAGTCGATAAAAGAGCTTTGATGATAATTATCAACAAGACCTAGAGTTTGATATTGGAAACATGGTATTCCTCTGCATATCACCATGGAAGAGAGTGAGTGATTTTGGATGAAGGGAATTATTAGTACATGGTACATGGGAACTTTGGAGATCCTTGATCGCATTGGAGTAGTGGACTATCGACTAGAACTCCCACCAAACCTATCTCAAGTACATGATTTATTCCGTGTATTAATCTTGATGATGTATATACCATACCCATCACATGTACCCAATCAATAGGTGGTACCATTGGAAAATGTCTTATCCTATGAAGAGAATTCGGTGAAGATCTTATATCATAGAGAAATATTTATACAAAATAAGATAATTCCCCTCGTGAAAGTGTTGTGGAGAAACCAAAATATTGAAGAAGCAATGAGAAAAACTGAGGAAGTGATGAGGTGTATTTACCCACATCTATTTTAGTGTGGGAAATGGAATTTTCATGGGTGGAATCTATTAAGGGGGGAAGATTGTAGTGACCCAAAATTTTATTAATGAAAATTTCTCATGATATAATTAAATATATTATTATGTAATTTTTGTAAATAAAATATATACACTTCCTTGGTTTTATGTTGTTTGATTTTAGAATACCATTATGAATTTTCACCATTGCTAACATTACTGTTGAATAGTGATCACTTGATTAGTACAAATATAGTTATTTAAAAAACAATTTAATCTAACAATGGAATCGATGACCTCATGAAATAGAATTTCCCTATACGAAGCCCATTTGTTGGAGCTCGGAAAGGAGGTGGTAACACTGGGATTTGTTCTTGGGAAATCCCAATCTGAACTTCTACACGTTAAGATTGAACGGAATGAACTACGGGAGAAGTGGAAGTTAATAGAGATTACCGCTCAGGAAATGTTATCCGAGCTTCCCCAAGAGTCTATCACCATCACACATCTTACCGTTAGGTCTTATGCGGGTGTTATTAGGGGTTATGCAACAAGACCCTATCACTCGGATTATGTGCATTATTTTTAAATAGAATAAAGAATATATATTTATTTTATTATTGTTACTTAGTAAATAGTTTTTTGAATGACATATAGTATTTATCAGTCAATATTCAATTAAGAATTCTATTTTTATGAATTAATGCGTTTTTAATTAATTATTATTTAAATAAAATGTTATTACTAAATTACGTTTTATGAAATATAAATGATTGTATAATTTTTATGAATACAATTGTAATTTTTATTAAGGTTTGAAAGTTGTTTTGGTCAAAACCAATGAATTTTTGATAAATGTTTATTTTTATTTTAAAAGTAAAAATTCACATATATATAATATTATTTAGATGAAATGAATATGATGTTTGGAATCCATATTTGAAAATGATCCAATAGGTAATTTTTCAATTTGTTTCGAGACAATCAACTTTTTCAGTATAAATTTAAGATGGATTAAATATATAATGTGTTTTATGACATCATAATGACCTAATAGTTATATAATTAAAGAATATAAAAGGGATGTATGGCCAATATATGTATTAAATTTAAAAAATGGGATTTTAGATTTGTTTGATTAATTTAATGGTGCCATAGTGGATCCTCCAAGACTTATAAAACATTTTAACTTTTTAAAATGATTTCTTTGAGAGTGTGACTCACCTACACTTAAGAAACCCTAATATTTTATAGGATCAGACATTTTCCATAAAATATAATTTTATCCACTCCACTTTGGAAAAAAACTATGGTACGAAACAATGGGATGGTTTTTTGTTTAGATTATTTTAATATGTGGTGTACAAAACCTAAAAAATTATGAATTCCCTCTTCCATCCTATTTAAGCCCACTCAATCTCCCATTCCACTTCACCAAAACCATTATTATCACTAACAAACTCTTCCATACACTTTATATAATCCTATAATGGTTCCCCAATCTCTATTTAATCCTCTCTCAAGCACCTCTCAAGCCTTTGGTATCACACTTCCATGTATGGGATTTCTTCCTCTCTCATTTTTTTTGTCCAAGTCTTTTTAGGTTTCTATACCCTCATATTTTCAATTAATGATGTTAGGGTGTGATTTTTCACCTCCCCTATACTTCCCTCCATACGTTTTAATGATGATATACCCTTTTAAATCTCATTAATTCCTTTCATGTACACCTATTACCATGTCAAAATTCCAAAAGAGATTTCTCTCTCCTCATTTACATTCAAGAAATTCTTATGTTTTATGAATCAAAATTCCATTACATATATTGGGAAATGTATATATATGAACCCTAAATATCATGTTAATTTAGATATTATGAGAAACAACATTCACTCTAATCATCAATTTTTATGAATTCTTATGTCATGTTATTATGTGGCCAAAATTGCACAACGATTTTCAATGCCAAAATCATTGTATTGTGAATATCATGCCCATTTCTATATCAAGGGTATTCTTCTTTATGTGAATATACTTATTTATTATATAGGTTAATGTACAAATTACACATTCATTTATCATGGAATAAATGATGATGTTTAATTAATCCATGTTATATGATCTATGGGGCACGATTATGCATGAAATGAAATGATTAAGAATAGTGAACCCTGATAGCACTCAAATGAATTGGGTAAAGACTATTATAATGATACATCAAGTGAAATGAGAGTTTAAACATTCCAATTCATTTACAATGATAGTTTTCTCATGCTCCATGTTCAATGTGCCTTGGATCATTCTAATATCATATTAAATTTTGTTTCCACATTTACATGTTATGATAATCATGTTATATCATGCCTTTATGTTCATGTTTCTCTTACGATCTATTAATATGCATATTAACTAACTTGTTTTTTATTATTCATGTTATTCCTTATTTACTTCCTTAATGGGATTTATAGATCGCCCTTTTTTAGGCATGTCCTTAGGTTTTCCCATTCAATGCTATGTAAGAAGGAATGTGTGTGGTCATGTAAAAATGTTTTGAATGAAGATGTGTATTTCATGTTTTAGGTTTTTATGTATTGTTCTTAAGCCCCAAAGACACTAGAACCCTTGATCTTCTATGTTTTATCAGGTGAATATTTTATGTAATGAATTATGTATAAGTGTGAAATAAAGACATGGTTTGTTATAATATAAAAGCATAAACGTGTTATATACAAATATATTTTTTATTATTATTATATAATTTATAAAAACTACATGGTTGGTTTTTTATTTGATATATTTTTTAAATAAATTCTATTTAGGTATATATTTATATAACATGTTTATTCTTCTATATTATAAATAATTAATATTATATGAAACAAATTTATACAAATAAATATATATTAATTTACATAATATTATACAATTATATTTATGTGTAAATATAAATACAGTTAAATATAATCATATAAATATTTTATATAAAATTTTCAAATATTGTATTGAAATAAATTTAAATATTACATTTTAATTATATAAATATATATTATAAGTTTCTTTTTTTACAATGGGGGTTTACAATTCCCTTTATTCTTTTAAATTAAAGGGGGTTTTGGACCCCCTCTAATTTAAGATAGTAGAGAGAGGTTTTAAACCCCACTATTTTATGTTGTTAGAGAGGTTTTGAAGCCCCTCTCAATTAATGTTAGTAGAGGGGGTTTTGGACCCCCTTTAATTTATGAATGTAGTGGGGGATTGGAATCCTATATATATTTAGACATTAGAGGGGGATTTACACCCCCCTTTAATTTAAAACATTAGGGGTGTTTTGAAACCACTCTAAAATCCAACTTGATATTTAAAACATAATGTAAAATTTTTTTGAGGGGGTTCAAAACGCACTCAAATTTATGAAATTATGGGGGGTCCTTAACCCATTCTAACATGGATGATTATTGAGGATTTTATACAACCACCCATAATTTTTATAGAACATGAATTTAGAGGGGATTAATAATCCCCTCTAATGTCGATGATTATATGGGTTTGGGAAGAACCCCCTCTAATTATAAAAAAAATGAATTTAGGGGAGGTTGTGGAAACCACCTATAAATAAACCCCTCTATTATACTACTTCTTTTTGTAGTTTCTCTTACACGTAGAGGTGTCCCATTCTCTTTATGGATCTCTGTTCACAGATCGATATGAAGTGGTAGGTCTTGGTAAGTCAGTCAATAATCACCTAGATACTATCTTTCCCCCAAGATGTTCATGGTAAACCAATCATGATGTCCATTGATATCACATCCCACTTCTAGTTTGGAACCTCAAGTGGTTGGGTCAAGCCAGATAGAACTTGGCACTCGGCCTTCACTTACTAGGAAATGATGAATCTAGAAACAAAATCTTCCACTACCTTCCTCATTCCAGACCACTAGAACATATATTGAAGGTATGTATACATCTTTTCCACTCTAAGATGTAGCTCCAAAGGGGAATTATTGAACTCCCTCAAGACCTCCTCCTTCAACGTCACTAGAACTATTGTCCACCTTCTAAAGAGAATGATGTTCTCCCCACCATTTGAAAACCTATCAGGGGCATTCCCTCTACACATCTGAGCACATAAAGTCTCACAATTAGTGTATCTGATTTTGGCCTCTTTGACTAACTATTAGAGTGGAGGGGTAACTATTTTTTGCTAGAGATAGGATATAACATCTCCATCTACAAGGGATATCTATAATGTGTCCATATTCTGTAATGACTCACTCAAAAACTACATGATGGATCTCTTGATGAGAGTATCTGCCACTATGTTCTCATTCCTAGGAGTATACACAATCTCAAATTCATAGTCCTAGAGGAACTAGATCCATAATATCTCTCTTAGTTTCAGATCCTTCTGAGATAAGATATAATTGAGACTATGGTGGTCAAAGTACATGGTAAAATGCTATCCAATCAGGTAGTGTCACCACATAATCAATGATAATACTACCATAGCTAGCTCAATATCATAGTTCACATAGTTATTCTCATGCTATTACAAATTGGGTAATTCATAGGCAATCATTGTTGGCCCCTACATCAAAACACAAGTACGCTTGGTCCTCGATGCATCACAGAACACAACATACTCAACACCCTCCTCTTTTAGTCTCATGATGGGAGCACTTGTCAATTTATACCACATCTCCAAAAAAATGATTTCACTTCTATATACACATGAAAGGATACCCCTTCCGTTTCAAGGTCATAAAGGGTGCCACTTCCCTAGAAATGTTGAGTACAAAACTCAGATAGTCCCCAACCAAAACATGGAAACTACGCACATCAATAGCACTATTGGGTGGCTCCCGTTTAATAACCGCTTCAATATTTTCTAGATATACTACTACTCCAGCCTCTGAAATGACATGTACCTTAAAGTGGACCTCCCAAATACAGAGCTTACACTTTGATAGCTCACCATAAAGATGGTTCTCTCATAGTGTGTCCAAGACCTTCCTCATGTGTATCTCATGCACCTCCTTAGATAAAATGTACACTAGTAATTCACCAATGATGACCATGAATAACCGATCGATGTAGGTTATAATATCCTATTAATGAGTCCCATGAAAACTAATGACGAATTTTTCACACCAAAAAACATCACTATATACACATTGCAGTAATAATTAAATCTTATGGAAGACTTTGGGATGTCCTCATCCCATAATCGAAGCTGGTGATAACTAGATCTAAGGTCTATTTTCGAGATCCACCTTGTTCCCTTCAGCTGATCAAAGAGGTTTTCAATCCACAGTATTCGATACTTATTCTTCATAGTCAACTGTTTCAGGAATCGGAAATCTACACATTACCTCAATCTCCCATATTTCTTCTTCTATAACAAAACTAGGGATACCCATGGTGAAATACTTGGTCTTATGAAGCCCTTCCTTTGCAAGTCCTCCACCTATACCCTCAAATAAAGAAGCTCCACAAGAGCCATCCAATATGTTGATGTAGATATCGATGTATTCTTAGGGTATAGATCGATGATGGAGTCTACCTCCTTATGAAGGGGTAATCCTAAACCATATTCTGGAAAGACGTCTTCATACACATCCACCATTATAGGAAAATGAGGTCTCATCTCATCTAACATACCAAGAGTCATGTTATCCATCTAGTGTGTTATTAGATAAACCCCCTACATGTGAGTCAGTACTGCCCTTATTGGGTTTCCATTTCTCTAGTATAGGAAAACCTGGTCCCATTTACATAGAAATACCACAATATGTTCCTAAATAATCTATGTGGTAATGGAGTGTAGATAACCTATCCATACCAAGGATGATGTCATAAGGCCTTGATGCTTCGACAATGGGTTCCCAACTAAAACTCTCACCCCAAGAGTAATGGAAAAATATCAGCACCAGTGTGCGGTCATCAAATCTCATCCCATAGGAGTCTCTAAGTATATGTATCATTTAAATAATTCCAATGTAATATCTGTGTCTCAAACAAGGTTCGTGGAGAAAAAAGAGTGACTAGAACCTATGTATATCAAACATACATTTAGGGTTTAAAATAAATTTATGAAACCTATAATCATCTCAGGAGCACTTGGGGTCATAGGTCTCTATATCCTGAAGCTGTCCTCATCCCAATCCACAAGCTCCCTACGCCCATTGTGGACCACCTAGGGGTGGTGGTGGTAGTACCTCAAACCATCACCCACTTTCTGTTTCCCATACATCTCCTTTTCTATATCCACCACCAGCAATAAATCTATGATGTTCCTTTTCCTCTACCTCAGTTATGGAATCCCACCTTTTTAACCTAAATTTTCATTATATTTTACAAATAGAAGACCTTTAATGTCTAGTTTCTTGGAAATCAGGAACAAAATACCTAAAAACATAAAACAATCTTTCAAATCCCCATGAAAAGCATCTTGAAAAGTTCATCCTATGTTCAACTACTGAATCTCATAACATTGAGACATACATCAAAGTAAAGGATGAGCATAAAGCCCAGTATGAAAAGCAAGGGAATGAGTTTACTTGTGATATCAATAAGAACTTGATGAAAATTATAAAGACATCAGCAATGGAAGTAGAGAAAATTCATAATGATAATAAAATGATCCATAATATGAATATGTGCCTAAAAAAGTTATTTTGGACATTAATGATCATATCACGAAGGTTAAAGGATCTGATGGATCCACATTCTATAGGGAGCACCCACTCTGTTCTCTTGACGACAACTAGAGTTTTCCCCTGAATCCTACTGCAGCCGTGGTGGCTGCTCCTCTGTGCGGGGTGTTCTATGGCTTTTCAAGAATAATCTCTTTCCCTTTTCTCTATTATTCCTTTCACCTTTTAGGGTTGTTTTTGTTGTGTCTTATTTCACGGTGTTCTAGGACCGAAGATTCAGTCTCCCTCCTCTACTGCTCTTTTCATCTTCCCTATCGAGCAAGGGCCCATATTGGTCTAGTGCGATAGTTCAGATGAAAGCTTAGGATGGTGTCAGTGGTGCATTGGATTGGGGATTCAGTATTTCTGGATTGGGGATTTTTTGCATATATGGTGTTCTGCTTGTCCACATTGGATCTAGTTTTCTTCTTTTTTGGTCTGGTCCTCGTGTCTTCTAGGTGATGGCGCTCTGGTTCCCTTTCATGTCGATGATGACTTCTTTCATCTTGGCCTCGATGATGGTTGTGATGATGAAATCCTTGGTTGATCAACTTACTCTGACCCGTATTTCCTATGGGCCTCTCCTAGTCGGACCTAGCGTTGTGGTTACTATGTGGTTTTGGGATTTGTGGTTCAGTTTTTGAAGGGATTGATGGTGGTAGTTGCTCTAGTCGTGAGTCGTTCTATGTTTGCAGCATTCTTTTTTGGCATTGATTACATTTTTGGAGAAGTTTCATGATGGTGAATAGCAGATTTATTCATATGATGTTGTTGCATTACAAAGAAATTTTCTAGATTGGTGGTTTTTTGTTGTTTTTGTGGTGTTCAGTTATGGTTTTCCATGGAGGTGCTTATGTTTTCCAGCGAGCAGTTGGATATGGTATTCTACTGTTGTGATGAATTAGTGATGATGACAACATGGTCATTAATTGGGGACGACGACACCATGTTCAGCGACGATGATAGATGACAATATGACTAATGTGTTAGACGATGGAAGACAGCTTTTTTGTGATTTCTACTTATGTGAGTGTATTCCTCATTTTGTGATGGATTTTTGAATCTTGTATTTTGAATTTGGAAAACCATTATTGTATCGTGACACATTGAAAATCAAATAAAAAGATAATTTTCAGTCATAAAAAACCAAGTTTCATCCCCATGGTGTCATTAAAATTACCAAGGTTATTCACCAAGGTATCACGAATCTTGTCATCTCTGGAGATTAAATTTTTTACCCAATACATTGGAGATCTATCAAGGAAAACCCATAATATGTATTTACTTTCATGTTATCCACATCGATAAAAATAAAACATTTCATAAATAACACAATGAATATAATGAAATGGGTTTCATTTCGAAATCATGACGTTTTAAAAGTGCTTAGAAACCTGATCGTTATGTATTTTATAACCCTTGGAAAAGGAAAGAGGGTATATTGTATATCAAATATAGAATAGAACAGATCAGTTTTATGTATTTATAACTACCTCTAATGATAGAAATATATTTGGGTATTGAGATAAATAAAAATGGACAATTTATTAAGAAAAAGATATAGATATTTTGAGACAAAATTTCTGTACCATAACGGTAATATAACATGGTTTTAGAAAACAATAAAATAATAGGAGGAAAGGTTCTCCCATAAACAAATGAATCATTTACAGTAGAGGTATCGAATTAAAAGAAATATGATCATGGGGTTGAATGACACACCAAATAAAAAAGGAAACTAGAATGAAAAGTGAAAATAGATTTCTTTTACGAAAATTCAGCAGCCTAACAGTGTCACATAAAAATTCAAAAAATAAATTTATGAGAGAAGAAAGATTATCTAATAATTTGGACATGAAATGGAAATTAATAATAACATATAATAACATACTCATATATATGAATATGGAAATAGGAAGTCATAACTTAAAGGAAATCATGACTAAAAGAGGAGGGTGGATAGTTCCCTTACCTTGAAGTGTGACTTCGAAATCTCAATGGTTGGGACCATGGGGGGATTGAGGTCACCATGGTAGGTAAAAATACTATAATATCATTGAGAAGGATTTTTTAATGAAATGAATGAGGGAATGGATTGGTATTTATATTAAAAGAAAGAGATTATTTAATTAATTTCCAAGGGACACCTCATTGGTGGTATTTGAAAAACCATGGGCTTGACAATGGTATTTTCCCATTGAATTGGACATTGGGGACACCTCATAGAATATATTACTATTAAAAAGTCGACTAGAATGATTACATCATTATTACATAATTATTACATCATTAATGATATCATTAAACACTAGAAACTCAAAATGTTATTTTCACAATTCACCGAAAAACAAAAATTTTATAAAAATATCATAAAATAAACATAAACTAATAGGTATTATTTGAATTCAAAGATGAACACAATTATATAAAAATAATTTCCTAAATATTTTTTATTTAATTTTTTAAAAAGTCATTATTTATCCCATATAAAAAACATTAAATCTATAACGCGTTTTGTAACACCTTGAAAAAATGATCAAGGACCCATAAAATTATCATATAACCAAGACAATAAAGTAAAAATATATGATTATATTTTATGAAAATAAATTTCTATTTTAAATTATAAAATTAATTATAAAATTTTATATAAAATATTTATGATATATGAAAATACCAACACTTATACTATGATCATTTTTTCAAATTTTATATGACTAAATTTTATTTATAAATTCATGGGTGAAGTTTCTATTTTTTTGGCTGATTTACTATTCATTACAATTCATAAGGGTATGTTACTATTCAGGCATTACTATTAATATCTAAATTTATTTTTGATCACTACTATAGAAGACCATTTTTTAAATATCATTTCACATTATTAATTATTTAAAATTAACATGCATATTTTAATCTACCCTTTTTCCCAAATTCATCAGTAATATTCATCCTATATTCATCTAGACATTTAAAATTCAAAAATTTTACCATAATAATAAATATCAATTTCATATATACCAAGGGATTACAAAAATTATTCAAGGCCTTGTTACATAGCCCCTTATAACACCTACATATGACCTAGGTGTAAGGTGTGCTGTGGTGATAGAATCTTGGGGTAGCTCAGACAACATTCCATGAGTGGAGAATTCTATTAGCTTTAACTTCACCCGTAGGTGATTCTTTTCAAGCTTCTCAGATTGAAGATCAACATGGGCTTAGTCCAAAGCAAGGCCTAGAGATTCTACCTCAATCCAAAGCTCTGACCGATGGGCATCATGCGGACCATGTGTACTGGATGAGGCCATAGAATCTTCCTTCAGTATTAATTAACCAAGATCATTTGTATTTATACATAATAATTTCAATGTTAAGAGTTTTGTTTCCAAATATCATGTTGACCAACAATCATATAACAGTAGAAACCCAATAGTATAACTTTATTAATTAAAGGATATAGTTTTGTGGAGTATAATGGAAAATAACTAAAAATTTTTGGAAACAAATATTTTCAATAGTTCGGGTCGTTACATTCTTCCCCCCTTATGCAATTTTGTCCTTGAAATTTTAACTCGTTCTCTAAGAAGAGAAAAGGTATGGTTACTTCTACCTCATAGACTCCACTAGTTCCCACGTGGCTTCTTCACATTAGTGGTTCCTACACAACACCTTAACAAGTTGGGTAATCTTGTTGCATAGAACCTTGTTTCTACGATCCAAGATCTCCACCAGCTACTCCTAATAAAAGAGTTCATGTTCCAGATATACCACCTCTGGATTAAGTACATTTGAAGGGTTAGGTATGTACTTCATCAAGAGGGATACATGGAAGACATCATGAACTTGTGCTAGATTTTGAGGTAGTGCATTCTGAGAGGCCACTTTCCTATGCAATAAAGAATTTAATAGGGTCCAATGTACCTAGGGTTGAGCTTCCCTTTCTTTCCAAAACTCATGACTCACTACCATGGTGAAATTCGGAGAAATAGTTTTCTTCAACATCAAACTCCATGTCCCTTAGATGGTTGTCGGCATAGCTCTTTTTCATACTATGGGAATCCTAAATGTGTTGTTGGATGGAATGGAATTTTTCTTTCATCTCTTGCACAATATTAGGACCAAGAAGCATTATCTCACCATCTTCATGCCAAAAAGTAGTAGTTTTACATAACTTACCATATAGTGCTTCATAGGGTGCTATTTTAATGCTTGAGTGAAAGCTATTTTTGCAGGAAAACTCAACTAAAGGGAGATGTTGATTATATCCACCTTTAAATTCCATTGATCAGGTTCTCAACATATCCTCGAGTGTTTGACTAGTCCTTTTAGATTGGCCATCAGTTTGAGGGTCATAGGACATACTAATATTCAATTCAGTTCTCAGAGCATGTTGAGGACTTCTACAGAATTTTGATGCGAACCTTGGATCATGATCATATATGATAGAAAGTATAACTCCATGTTGCCTTACCACTTCCTTCATGTAAATCATGGTAAGGGTATCAAGAGAGAAATCTCCCCGAATGGATAACAAATGAGAAGTCTTGGTGAGATGGTCCACAGTAACCCGTATCACATTGTTCCCTTTGGAAGTTCTTTGGTGACCGGTGACGATGTCCATAATGATATTGTCCCACTTCTATGCTGGTATGGGTAGTTGTTGCAATACCCCTTTATAAATTTGTCCATCTTCCTTCACTTTCTAACATACCAAGAATGATGAACTATAGTAAAAAATCTCACATTTCATATTATCCCACCAATAATGATAACGAAGGTCCCAATACATTTTTTTGCTTCCAGGATGTTTAATGAATGTAGAGATAAGAGCTCCATCCATCAGCTCCTTTATTTCAAGAGTAGATTGAACACATAGTCTTGAACAAAATTTCATTACACCTTCTTGCTCAATATTGAACTAAGGAAACTTCCCATCCTTTATACCCTAAAAATTATTCTGTAAAAAGGGATCTTCTTTATTAGATTTCTTGATATTCTATAGTAATAACAGCTGAGAAATTATTTAGTTTAGGGTAGATAATACCCCTTCACTTATAATTCAATTTTCCATATTTACTAGGTCATTGATCAGAGGATCTCTTTGAATCCTCATCATGGAAAGGACAACTGGGTCTTTCCTGCTTAATGCATCGTCGACTTTGTTTTCTCTTTCGGGATGATAATGAATTGAACAATCATAGTCTTTGAGAAGTTACAATGATCTCTTCTATCTATTACTCAATTCCTTTTGTGTGAAATTATACTTCAAACATTGATCCTATTTGTATATATCACATTTCTCCATATAAAGATAGTGGCTCCATATCTTTATATAAAAAATGGCCACATCCAGCTCTAGATAATGCGTAGGATAGTTCTCCTCATGATTATTCACCTGTCGAGATGCATAAGCAATGGTTTTTTAATTTTTCATGAGGACGCACCCAATCCATTTCATAGATTCATCACTAAATATGAAAAATCCTTCTTTACATGAGGGTAGAGTTAAAACCAATGTCGTATCCAATCTCTTCTTCATCTCTTGGAAACATTCCCCACACTCTGTTGTCCAGATGAACATGAATCCTTTTATATTTGACTTAGTTAATGTATTAGAAATTATTTAAAAGTTTCCCAGAAACCTCCTATTATATCTCGTTAAACTAAGGAAACTACGAATCCAAGATATTGTTGTAATCTGAGGCCACTCCCCAACACCATTTGACATTGTAGGGTCAAATGTGTTTCCATTATTGGTATCGATGTTCCCCAAGAAGGAAACTTGTTGTAACAAGAATTCACATTTACTGAATTTCCCAAATATTCTATCCTTCTGTTGAGTTTTTAAAATAACCCTTATATGATACTCATGCTCCTCACAACTTTTGGAATATATCAAAATATCATAAATAAAAACTACCACAAAGTTCTCAAAGTAGACCTTCAAGACTCGATTCATCAAATCCATAAAAATAGCAGGTGCATTCATTAGTCTGAAGGGAATAACAATAAACACTTAATCCCCATATCTTAATGGGATGGTAGTTTTCAGAATATGTTCTTTATTCACCCTCAATTTATGTTAACCAGATTGAGGATCAATCTTAGAGAAGAATTTATCCCCATGAAGTTGGTCAAATAAGTCATCAATTATTGGAAGAGGGTATTTTTTCTTCCCTGTGATCCTGTTTAGTTCCCTATAATCAATGCTTAGCCACATCTATCCATCCTTCTTCTTCCTAATGAGAACCAGTGCTCCCCATGGAGACAAACTTGGTGAAATAAACCCCTTCTAAAAATGTTCTTAGAGTTGTTTATTTAACTCATCTAGCTCAACATTTTCCATCCTATATGGGGTCATTGATATCGGTTGGGATCTGGGTATGAGTTCAGTGGAGAACTCTACCTATCTTTCTAGGGGAGGTCTGGGTAACTTCTCAGGAAATACATCAATGTATTCCTAGATGATGGGGACATTTTCTATCCTCAAACTCTCATTTCCTTCTTCTTCTTCACTGATGAACTCCATAAAGAAGGATATAAGAGGTTCTTTTGTCAAAGACCAGGTTGGGATATATCTCCTTGGAAGATAACTGTATGTTTTCTATTCATGAATAATACGATTTCCTTGCTTCAGCATTTGGTCTTAGTATTATACTTTGTGATACATTCCATCCCTAGTATAATGTCGAATTCTAACATGGGGAAGACTACTACATTTGTTATAATATTGGGCTCCCTAAAGTAAATACTAGAGTTTCGAAACACTGACGGTTATTGGATAATCCCACCTGGAGTCTTTACTGATAACTATACTTTTGGAAAATTGGGGGTTGATTTTAAATTCTTTTCAAACATGGAGGAAATAATGGAATGCGTAGAACATGAATCAAATGATGTACTTTCTATCATTGAGAAAACAACAAGAGTACCTTCCACCACATCATTAGGAGCTTAAACTTCAGTTGTAGTGATTGCAAGAGGAAGACCTTGTTCCCCTAGATGTTGTTGAGACTGATGGTGATTCCCCTCCACTGCCCTCAGATTTGGATAGTGATTGGAAAAGTTCCCATGTTTTCCACACTAATAGCATTGGACATCTGGTAGGGTCTTCACTATCTTCCCCTTGTTGTTAGTTTTGGGATGTAGTGGTTTCACCTCACTACAACAATTCCCTGCAATGTGGCCATCTCTACCACACATGTATCACTTCCTTTTACAGAGCAGGAAGTTCCCTGGATGTTTCTTACAACATTTATTACACATGTGATGTTGTATTTTATTTCCTCCTCTTACCTTATCGAAGTTCCTCCCTATGCTTTCCACCATAGAACCTTTCTTGTCTTAGGATTTATGAGACCATTGTTTCTATCCAATATCCAATTCAATATTCATTGATCATCACACTATATCTTCATTACTATCATAATATTGGTTGGCTATATTCGTCCATAGATGAGGTCTCAGTCCACCGAAGAATCTATCAGCCTTACCATTTGGATCCATGGAAAATATAGAGGTGTAACATGAAAGCCTTGTGATGTTCATTCCTTAGCATCCCATAGATTCATTATCCTTCTACTTCAGCTCGAGAAACTCTTTCTCCATTCGTTATATCTTTGATCAAGAGAAATACTTGTTGAAGAATATCATTCTGAACACTTCCCACTCTATAGATTAAACTTCTACTCTTGGCCTTTTGTTTTTAATCAGTTCCCACCACCGATCAGAATCTCCCTCTAAGAAATAAACAAACAAGGTAACCGTTTATTGTCCAGAATAGAATAGTATAGAAAATATCTTCTCAATAATGCTGATCCACAAATCATTAATCAATGGGTTAGTAAATCCGCTGAAGGTTGGTGGTCGTTGACGCATAAGGGATCCAACAGAAAGATGTTCCCTTTGCATTGAGATAATACTCTTACCTTGATTCATGTTATTTCCCATTACTTGAGTTAGTTGGTTCATCATTCTCCTGAGTCCATTCCAGCTTCCATCAGAGTGTTGTCAGCGCATAGTCAATTGTGGTCACTATTTGCATTGTTCCTATGGTTTCCATCTATTTCGTAAAAGAATAAAACCTTAGTGAGAAGATTATTTCATTTATGAATCTTTTAACAATATAAAGTTTTATTTCTTAAAACATCATTCTTTAAATAATTACATTTCTCTAGGAATCCTTCATAATAATTCATAAAAATCTTATGAATAAACAATCATATCCCCAAAGAATGTTATAAACAAGAATGCATCAAGTCTCATTATTGTGTACCAGGATACCCCATGTCAATTATGAAAATCCTTGTCATAGTTTTCAGTCCTAGGTACATCTGCGCCAGAGCCATCTCTACCTACTCATATATAGACTATGATGTATTTGATTGATAAACCACTTACTCAAGACTCAGACAAACCCCAGGATTATTATTATATTTAATCTTTTCTATAGAATTCATTATAATGTTTTCATATCCTAAATTCCATAAATAAATAGTCTTTCCTTTGATAGCAAATATTTTAACCCACCCTTTTAAGATAACTTTTCATTACATTTTACAAACATAGTACCTTTATAGTCTAGTGTCTTGGAAATCAGGAAAAAAATACATGAAAATATAAAACCCCCTTTATTCCCCTAGAAAAAACTCTTGAAATGTTAATCCTATGTACAAATACTGCATCTCATAACCTAGAGACATTCATCAATGGGAAGGGTGAGAAGAATGCCCAATATGGAAAGTAAGGGAATCAATTTACTAGAGATATTAATAAGATCTTGATAAAAAAACATAATGACCCGAGAAATGGAATTAGAGGAATTTCATAATTAAAATAACTTAAACCATAACGTGAATATATGGCTAAAACATTTAATTTACACATTCATTGTAACAACCTGATATTTTATGAGAATTATTCTATTTAATTTCATTTATGTCTTGTGTTGTACACTACATTGAAATTAGCTTGAACTATACACAACACCGTATTTGCTTGTAGTATATGCAACACTATTCTTGGCTCTTGTTACACACAATTTCAAGTTCGTTTTGTGGAAATTATTTTACGCAACATTAAGTATATATTTTTTTTAATGTATAAATGAAATATGTTTTGATTATGTTATACATAACACCAAATGGAGCTTTCACTACACGCATCCCCGACTTGGATTTCATTACAAAAAATCAAGACCTTCCTCTATAGCGTGTGTAGTATGCAATACTGAGTTTCACTAAACGATATATTATTATAATATTATTATAAACTAGCCGTTATGAATAGTAATACCCACTTTTTGAAATTTTATAATGTTTATCATTAAAAATGGACTTCATTTTTGGATTTGGAATAGAGAAATTATCTTAGGGTGAATTTTTGTTATTTTTCTGAAAACTTTCAATTTTTGATGAATAGTGAAAACACTAGGTTACTATTTAAAAACGGACTTTTTATTTAAATAATTATTTAATATATTTAAATTTATTTTACATAAAAATTGATACCTAATACCTATATAAGTTCAATTTAATTCATTTGAGTCATTTTATAATGATTTTAGATATATAAAAGTTTATTGAACTTTTCAACTTCTTTTACCCACCTCCTAGGAGAATTTGAAAATTTACATAAAACTTAATTCTCCCGCTTCTGTGAGTGGAATTTCAAAAATCTGAGAGTCATGGTTAATATCGATGAGTAAAATTTTGATCAATAAGATAAAAATAATTTTTTGTGAATAGTAACTTATTACTTTTATTTACCACGGTTTAAAGTAAATAGGGTAATTAAGGGTAACAATGATATTATTATTATCATACCACATGTCCATATTCTATTGGATAAGTGTAATTCGACCAAAAAAAATAGAAATATAATATTACCCTTTAGGTCTACATGGATTATATTAGGACACTTATTATTATTTTATTTGAAGAAGAGTTAAAATAGTTAAAATCAATGTTTAATAACTAAAACATTTTTAATATTGGGTTATACATAAGATAAATTCGACAATAAATATTAATTATAAGGATAAAAATATTTCCTACATAATGGTAAT
This sequence comes from Viscum album, assembly GCA_963277665.1. NCBI lineage: Eukaryota > Viridiplantae > Streptophyta > Magnoliopsida > Santalales > Viscaceae > Viscum > Viscum album. The sequence continues at coordinate 1,025,767,945 of OY728157.1, forward strand.
TTATTTATAATTTTTAGACATTATATAAGCTACATTATTTATGACACAATGATGATAGAGTAATTACCTTATTAATGAAATACTAACACAATTGACGTTATAAACACCCAAATAAATGTAAATTGAGAGTTTTTATAAATTCCATTATTTTTTAGGTTAATATGACATGTCAGTATTGATTCAATTATCTTTTTTCTAACTAATCATGATGTTATGATTTTCACAAAAATCAATTACCAAATAGTGTCAAAATTGACATAAAATAGTTTTTAAAATAAATATTATATTATTAATTGTAATTTTATTTCTAAAAATAGATGTTTAGGCCTAATTACTTAGATAATAATATATATATATTAATAATGAACTACTTGGGGTTCGTTTCTCTTGTTATAGTAAGTTTGTTAACCATATATTGTAATAAAACATGAAGAATCGGTAATAGTTAAATTATTTTACTTAGAAGAAAATCTAAAAGATAAGGTTACAATAGTAACATAAACTTCTATAAATTTTATTGGTTGAGAGGATTTCAATCCATCCCCACATTATCTTAGATAAAAATCAATTTAGAGCTATTATAAACCGAATATGAGTTTATTATAAAATAATATTTTATGTTTTTCCAAATTTTCCCCTCTCCTCCCTTATGAAAAGGGCACCCCTTCCCTATTCTATTCACACCCTTTTGAGCCGTGAATCTCGGGTAAAACCTGCCCATTTCTCTTCTCCACTTCCCTATAAACATTCTAGAAGTTCTGGTCTTCTCAGAAGACCAACTCTACTTCCATAAGAGGAATCTTAAAGGAGGTGTGTCGAAGAAGATGTAATCATTTCTTCCGATTCTCTCAAGTTTCATTCTTCTTCTAATTCTTCTTCTTTAGATGTTTCATTATAAATTAATAACATCAGTATCACTAATATACTGATATATTATTATAAATATGAAACAACCCTATTTCACATTCTATCCATCCTACAGAAAACGAAATCACCGCACGTGCGTCCGTACGGAATACCGTCTCCAAGCTATGGTGTAATCTGTTTTCGACCACCACCATACTTGGATGCATATAATGGTATAAATAAATAACAATATATGATAATTATAAAGTTATATTTATTCTGAAATATTATACATACACTTCAATACAATTCCACGATCATTGGAAATGATATCATCGCTCGTGCGTACGTATGGACTACCGTCTCCACGATGCGATAAGATTCAATCTCCAAGTTAACCATTCATGAATGATTATAAAGTATATATAATAAATAATAATTAAATATATTACATAATAATGATACTGAATTTATGTATATATATATTTATTTCATCTACTTAATTCTATTAAATTCAATAAAGAAATGAAAAATAGCGTTCTTGCATACGTACGACCTACCGTCTCCATGAATGGTGTATTTCTTTCTCTTTATCGATCTATTATATATATGTATATACTGAATATATAAGATATATAAATCATGATTTACATTCTGGAATTAATTAAATCATGATATACTTAATAATAATATCACGAACAACAAGTCCAAACACGTACGATAAATAAAACGATTTTACCCAAAATGCTGCTTTAACATGGAATTTACAAAAGAATGGGTAATATAAAGTCATAAGTGAACCATATATGATATCATAACAATGAATATGATTCTATAATAAGAAAAGGACATTATTTAAATCATTATAAAGGAGGTTTGGATACATATGAATCATATCCGACATAAGGTAAGGGATAATTTTTCAATCTCATTTTTATTCAAGATTGCTTATACGTAAGTATTTACTGGGGTTATATTTTTCATCCATGTCCATAAAATGTTTTTCATAAATTGTTTAATATTATTCCATGTATTTATAAAGTCATTTTTACCCTTCTTTGACTTTTCCTTTGTGTTATGGATGGAATCTTTCTTTTCTTTATCATACGTTGTACTTTTTGACTTTTTCGTTGAAAGTACGAGGATAATGTTTTTTTAACTTATATGACATGAACTGATTTTTACGGTTTCATAAAGCCTAATTTTTATAAAGCTTCCATTACAAGATTTCATGATTATTTCCAAAAAAAGTCATTTTCTTTTAAAATTACAAAGCATTTTGTGAAAAGAAAATGATTTTGAAAAGAATGGATATTTTCCTCAAGAATTCATTTCAAGTGTTTTATCAAAACCATTTTCCATCTAAGATGACATTATTTCATATGTGTATGTTTCAAGTATAATTTCTCTATGATTTACATGGTTTTACTTATCTTATGATGAAATTATATCCATTTTTTATATGGATTATGTTATGATGGGATGATGTTTATGAAACCTGTTTTATTCTTGGGGTTATAATGAATGTTTTAAGTTTATTTTGTGGAACAAGTAAGAATGATTTCATTATTAGATGGGTGGTACCTATATATCCCTCTAATTCATTGGGTAAATATTGTAATCTCATGAGATAGACATGGCTGGAACGGTAAGTTAATCTGGTCCAGTGTTACAGGACTGAAATGAGGAGTGAACTCGATTCAGAAAGGGACATTGTCCACTAAGATGGTCTTAGTAGCAATGACCTGGCTATTATGGAAATCATATCATGTGATTAATGTTTTTACACAAATATAAGTTTTGTTTCCAATCTATTTTATGATGATTGATGTTCCATTATGATCTATGCCTTACGTACTGCCATGTTTTATGTCATTGCTCAATATTTTGATGTTTAAACATTATATTCACGTTTTTATGTTCAAATGTATATGGTTTGTTTTATTTTCCCCATTTTTACCCTTACTGAGGATTTGACCTCACCCTTTATATGTTTTCTTTTCCCCAGGATATAAAGAATTTTTTTAGGTAAGAAAACCAAAGGGGAATATCTTTATGGGGGATGTTGAAGATCTTTTACCACGATTAGAAGATTGTGTTCCGAGTTTCCAAAGAAACTAAACTATTACGGTCCTTGTGTGTTTGTTTTTTATGTATTAAGTATTACGAAAAAGTAATTTAATGTCTATGTACATCATTCTTTGGGTCTCTATAGTTGGTATCAGAGGAATGGTTTAGTCAAACATTGGAAACTAGGATGCGAGAACTGTAGTGAGATCCCTAGAAATATTTATAAGGTATGTCTAGGGATGTCCCTAAGGATAAGTATACATATATTTTATAGTCCTAGAATTACGGTAACAATCTTAGAATTCACCCTAAGAAGTTATATATTCACGATACTCCCTCTTTATTATGTTGTTTTCCCTAGCATGATTTTTGCCTCACACTATTCTTTTTGGGTTTTAGATGATGGTTGGAACCCGAAAGAACCGTGTTGATCAATGTAATTCAAAATTCAATGATTTTCTTCCTGAACAACCAAATGTGATGGGAGATGGAGTGAAAAATTTTATTGCTATACTTACACAAGCTATGAATCATTCTGGATTTCCAACTGATCAGATAAGGGAAAAATATTCTATTGAGTCCTTCATGAGGAAACGTCCACCGTCTTTCAATGGGTCTTCCGATCCACTTGTTTCTGAAAAATGGATTAGTACCATTGAAAATATATTTTCCATAAATCTATGTTTGATACATGATAAATTCATTCTAGTTATTTACCATTTAGAAGGTGAAGCAGACCAATGGTGGACTGTAATTAAGAATACAAGGCCCCAAGATGAAATTGAATCCATGGAATGGGATGAGTTCAAGAACTAATTTTTCAATAAGTACATCCCTCGTATTCATCGAACAATGATGGAAAAGGATTTAATTGAGCTTAAGAAAAAGGATGATGAATCTATTGGTATATACAATGAAAATTTTACAAGGCTTTCAAGGTTTGAATATGTCATTATCATCCAATCTGAAAGTAAAGTTGATCGATTCTTCAGTGGCTTAAAACCATGTCTTAGAAGGGCCTTAGATATAAGAGAATTCAGTAGCTATGAATAAATTGTGCATTCTGCTACCAAGGTAGAAAGGGATGTTGGCATTACATATCCATCTCATGGTTTTGACAAGAAACTAAAGATGGAGTTCAAAGAGAAATCTCAGAATAATGGTGAAAAGAATATGAATGTTTCTTTATGCTAAAAGTGTGGAAAAAACATGGTGGAGATTGTCATAAATGTACTAGAAAATGTTTTAAAAATGGAAAAGAATGTCATCGAGCAGGTCAGTGTCGAAGTAATAGAAAAAGGGTTGCTAATGATGCGAATAAAGAAAAGACTGCAGATAACGCACCATCAACACTCAATGCTTCATGTGCAAGGAAATGAGGCATTATGCTAATCAATTCCCTAATCCAAGGGTTAATGATGATCAACATGAGAAACCTCTTAAGGCAAAGGATAAATGGAAGTCACATGCGATCAATATTTGTGATGTTGAGTATGACAATGATTTTGTGTAATGATTAAGTGTTTATGTAATGGGATTTCAAAATAGTATCATGGAATCTTATTTATGGCTTCATAGAATTTTGAAATATCAATGTATTGGTTTTCAATAATTATATGGTACCGGTAACCATGAAAAGTGATTGTAATATTTTTCTAAAGTAGATGATATGTGCATAATGAAGGGATAAGGAGATAATGAGATGTTTGATAGTATTATTGAGCTCATGACTGATGTAATGACAATGTGATATCATGGTATGAGTATATAGATTTTTTGGGATTTTTGTATGTGGAAAGAGTTAACTTTTGATAGCATTCATGTTTTCACTACAGTTATTTTTGTAAATTATGTTTCAAGAGAATACATGATTAAGGTATTCACATGTTTGGAATGTGACCAACAACAAGATATATCTTATGATATATTCGGGACAAATGAAGTAATTCACGTGCTCGGTAGATGAAATTTCTAGTAATCCGACAGAAGTATTTTAGTTAAGCCTAAAGATCGGAATGAATTATGTTTGACATAAGCTGGTATTTTTTAAGGCTAGAACATTTTTCGATATTATTGATAAATTTAAAAATAATGTAGTTTTAGAAAAAGTACAACCTGCAGGATGGGAGACAACATGTCACCTTAGACAAGGTTGTTGGAATTGAACCCATAACCTAAGTGTGATAGGCCTTTATCGCCTACCACTAGTCTACAAGAAGTCCCTAGTTAGTAAAAACTAGATTTATTTTATTAAGCAGGATGATAGATGAATTATAAGTCCAGTTTGGAACCATATCCGATTAATCTCACCATAGATGGAATTATGTATATAAATTTTTCTAACCCAATGTTTGAGACAGACGGAATGACCTATCATTCTATCTCATGACTTGATAACAATTTTTGAAAGACAAATTAATCTTCATTTTTTAAGAGATGAAGTGAAAATTGCTCTAGGCACGACCAACGTTGAGATTGTACCAAAAACAAGTAAGTATTTCGCTTAATTCAAAAATACTTCAACTTTAGGGAAATGATATTGAAAACCAAAAAATGTTGTCCTAGTGCTCTCATATATGACGAATCAGATGGTACCTTACATCATCACAATTTTATGTCATTGTGACTGTTGGATTTTTCATAGCCATGTTCTCTACCACTCTCCATCAGAACATGACGGTTAGATTTTTCATCCATATCCATATTTTCACCTATGTTCTCCTATGTGAAAACCCAGTGATTAGTTAATTTGGGTAAGCATTACAATTCATAATTTATTTTTTAAAGTTCAGTTTTGGTATTTCTTTTTACGATGTGGGATTCTATGAAAGAAACATTCAATTAGTAAACCATTTATAACCTGGACGAATTTCGAGGGCGAAATTCATTTCAAAGGGGGTAGAATGTAACAACCCGAGATTTTATGAGAATTATTATTTTTAATTTCATTGATGATTTGGGTTGTATACTTCACCAAAATTATCTTACACTATACGCAACATCGTATTAGCTTGAAGTATATGCAACACTATTCTGGGCTCTTGTTACACACAATTTCATGTTTTTTTGTGGATATTATTTTACGCAACATTAAGTATAGATTTGGTTTAATGTATAAATGAAATATGTTTTGATTATGTTATACGTAACCCCAAACGGGGATTTCACTACACAAATCCCTGACTTTGCTTTCATTACATGCAATCAAGACCTTCTTCGATATCGTGTGTTGTATGCAAAACTGAGTTTTACTAAACGATATATTATTATAATATTATTATAAAATAGTCGTTATGAATATTAATACCCACTTTTTGAAATTTTATAATGTTATTCATTCAAAATGGACTTCATTTTTGGATTTGTAATATTGAAATTATCCTAGGGTGAATTTTTGGAATTTTTATGAAAACTTTCAATTTTAGATGAATAGTGAAAACGCTGGGTTACTATTTAAAAACCGACATTTTATTTAAAAATTTATTTATTTTATTTAAATTTATTTTATTTCAAAATTGATACATAATACCTATATAAGTTCAATTTAATTCATTTGTGTCATTTTATAATGAGTTAAGATATATAAAAATTTTATTGAACTTTTCACCGTCTTTTACCCACCTCCTAGGAGAATTTGAAATTTTACATAAAACTTAATTTTCCCGCTTCAATGAGTGCAATTTCGAAAATCTGAGAGACATGATTAATATCATGTAGTGAAATGTGGTTCAATAAGATAAAAATAATTTTTGGTGAATAGTAACTTTTTACTTTTATTTACCACGGTTAAAAGTGAATAGGGTAATTAAGGGTAAAAATGATATTATTATTACCCTATCACATGTCCTAATTATATTAAATAAGTGTAAGTCGACCAAAAAAAACCTTAGAAAGAAAATATTACCCTTTAGGTCCACTTGGATTAGATTAGGACACTTATTATGATTTTGTTTAAAGAAGAGTTAAAATAGTTAAAATCAATGTTTAATAATTAAAAATTTATTAATATAGGGTTATATATAAGATAAATTCTCATATAAATATTCATTAGAAAGATAACACGATTTCCTACATAAATGTATTTTAGTTATAATTTTTTTACATTATATAATTTAATTTATTTATGACACAATGATGATGCAGTAATTACATTATTAATGAAATATTAACATAATTGATGTTATAAATACCCAAATAGATGTAAATTGAAACTTTTTATAAATTAAAATATTTTTTCGGATAATATGACATGTTAGTATTGATTCCATTAACATTTTTAGAACTAATCATGATGTTATGATTTTCAGATAAATAAATTACCAAATAGTGTAAAAATTGACATAAAATAGTTTTTAAAACAAATATTATATTATTAATTGTTATTTTATTCCTAAAAATATAAGGTTCAGCCAAATGACTTGGATAAGAATATATAATTTTATAACTAACCACTTGGGGTTCGTTTGTCTTGTTATAGTATATTTATTAACCATATATTTTAAGAAAACAAGAAGACGCGGTAAAAGTTAAATTATTTAACTTAGAGGAAAATCTAAAAGATAAGGTTAAAATAGTGACCTAAACTTGTCTAAATTATATTGGTTTAGAGGATATAGATCCATCCCCACATTATATTTGAAATAAATCAATTTGGATCTATTATAAACCGAATATGACTTATTATAATTTAATTTTTTATGTTTTTCCAATGTTGCCCCTCTCTTCCATTATAAAAAGGGCACCCCTTCCCTCTTATCTTATCACCCTTTTGAGCCTTTAATCTCAGCAAAACCCTTCCCATTTCACTTCCCCACTTCACTATCAACATTCTAGTAGTTCTGTTCTTCTCAAAATACCAACTATACTTCCTTAAGAGGAATCTTAAAGGAGGTGCGTCGAAGAAGGGGTAATCTTTTCTTCTGATTCTCTCAAGTTTCTTTCTTCTTATACTTCTTCTTAATTAGTTTCTTCACTATAAATTAATAACATCAGTATCACTAATATAATGATATGTTATTAAAAATATGAAATAACACTATTTCACTTTCTATCCTTCCTATGGAAAATGAAATCCCCGCGCGTGCGTACGTACGAAATAACGTCTCCACGCCGTGGTGTAATCTGTTTTCGACCACCACCTTACATGGATGGGTATAATGGTGTAAAAAATTAACTATATATGATTATTTTAAAGTGATATTTATTCTGAAATATTATACATACACGTCAATACAATTCCACAATCATTGGAAATGATATCATCGCTCGTGCGTACGTACGGACTACCGTCTCCACGATGCGATGAGATTCATTCTCCATGTTAACCATTAATGAATGATTATAAAGTATATATAATGAATAATAATGAAATATATGACATAATAATGATACTGAATTTATGTATATATATATGTGTGTATTTCATCTACTTAATTCCATTAAATTCAATAAGGAAACGAAAAACAGCGTTCATACGTATATACGACCTACCGTCTCCAGGAATGGTGTATTTCTTTCTATTTATCGATCTATTATATATATGTATATACTGAATATATATGATATATAAATCTCAATTTAAATTCTTCAAGTATGTAAATCCTGATATATGTAATAATAATATCATGAACAATAATCCAAAACACGTACGATAAATAAAACGATTTTACCCAAAATGCTGCTTTAACATGGAATTTACAAAAGAATGGGTAATATAAAGTCATAAGTGAGACATGTATGATATAATAACAATGAATATGATTATTTAATAAATAAATGACATTATTTAAATAATTATACAGGAGGTTTAGATACGTACGAATCATATCTGTCATAAGGTAAGGGATAATTTTTCAATCTCATTTTTATTCAAGATTTCTTATACGTAAGTATAAACTGGGGATATATTTTTCATCCATGTCCATAAAATGTTTTTCATAAAGTGTTTATTATTATTCCATGTTTTTATAAAGTCATGTTTACCCTTCTTTGACTTTTACTTTGTGTTATGGATGGAATCATTCTTTTGTTTACCATACGTGGTACTTTTTTAATTTTCCGTTGAAAGTACGAGGAGAATGTTTTTTTAACTTATACGAAACAAACTGATTTTTATGGTTTCATGAAGCCTAATTTTCATAAATATTAATTTACAATATTTCATGATTATTTTCAACAAAATTCGTTTTCTTTTAAAATTACATGGCATTTTATGAAAAGAAAATGATTTTGAAAAGAAAGGATATTTTCCTCAAGAATTCATTTCAAGTGTTTTTTCAAAACCATTTTCCCTCTAAGATGGCATTATTTCATATGTGTTTGATTCAAGTATAATGTACCTATGATTTATATGGTTTTAATTATCTTATGATGAAATTATATCCATTTGTTTTATATGGATTATGTTATGATGGGATGATGTTTATGAAACACGTTTTATTCTTTAGGTTATGATGAATGTTTTAAGTTTATTTTGCGGCACAAGTAAAAATGATTTCATTATGAGATGGGTGGGACATATATCTCCATCCAATTAATTGGGTAAATATTTATATCTCATGAGATAGACATGGCTGGAACGGTAAGTTAATCCGGATCAATGTTACAGGACTAAAACGAGGAGTGAACTCATTTCAGAAAGGGACTTTGTCCACTATGATGGTCTTGGCAATAATGCCCTGGCTGATATGGAAATCATATCATGTGCTTAATGTTTTTCCACAATTACAAGTTTTATTTTCCAAGATATTTTATGATGATTGATGTTCCATTATGATCTATGCCTTACGTACTCCCATGTTTTATGTCATTGCTCATGATTTTGATGTTTAAACATTATGTTCATGTTTTTATGTTCAAATGTATATGGATTGTTTTATTTTCCCCATGATTACCCTTACTGAGCATTTGAGCTCACCCTTTATATGTATTCTTTTTCCCAGGATATAAAGAAAGGTTTTATGTATGAGAAAAAGAGAAGATCTTTATGGGAGATGTTGAAGATCTTTCACCACGATTAGAAGATTATGTTCTGTGTTTCCAAAGACACTAAACTACTACGGTCATTGTGTGTTTGTTTTTGTTATGTATTAAGTATTCCTCAAACGTAACGTAATGTCTATGTACATCAAGCTTTGGGTCTCAACATTCATGAACACATAACCATGGTTTATTCCCATGGTGTCATAATAATTACCAAGTCTATTCACCAAGGTTTCATGAAAATTGTCATATCTAGAGATTAAATTCTTTAACCAATGCATTGAAGCACTATCAAGAAAGACCATTAATATTTATTTAAAGTCATGTGATCAAAATAGATAAAAGATCAAACATATCATAAATAACCACAAGAGAATAAAAGAAATGGGTTTCATTTAAAAATTGTGACATTTTAAATGTGCATAGAAGCATGATTGTTATGTCTTTTATAACCCTTGGAAAAGGAAATTGGAGTTATTTTATGTCAATTCCAAAATCAAATATATCAATTTTATGTCTTGATAAATACCTCTGGAAATGAAATTATATTTGGGTATTCAGATAAATAAAACCAGATAATTTATTGTGAAAAAAGAGATATATTTTGAGACAAAATTTCTGCAGCAAAATGGTTATATAAATGGGTTTAGAAATCAATAAAATGAGAGGGGCCAAGGGTACCCCTTAAATAAATTAATCATTTACATTAGAGGTACATAATTAAAATAAATAAGATCATGGTGTGGAATGACACACCACTTGAAAATGAAACTTGAAAGAAAAGAGAAAATGTGAATTCTTTTACAAAAATTAGGTAGCCTAACGACGTCACATAAAATTTCATAAATTAAAATGATTAGAAAAGAATGTGTATCTCATAATTTGGAAATTAAATGGACAATAATAAGAATATATTATAACATACCCCCATATAAGATTATGGAAACTCGAAGATAGAATAAAGGAAATCATGACTAAAAGTGGAGGCTATAAGTTTCCTTTACCTTGAAGAGTGATGAAATGAACGTCTAATTGTCACCTATCGACTGATCAATGTTCCGGTGCTCTGCTAATGTGTATAGAAGCACTCGGGTCGAATCCTCGGCGATGACACATTGAAATAGTCGTTTGTTTTTAATTGATTTTATTCTGATGGGGGGGGGGGGGGTTTGTTTGCAGAGATTAATTGAAATGAATAATTGATTGTGATTGATTTAACAAATAGATAATGATTCGTGTGAGTTCATAATTAGGTTGGTTAATCTTGTGGTATCCTTGAGCATTGCTTTATATTGCATTTAAATTAACACCCATGTCACAAGATGATGTTGATTTGAATTCCCAAGTGTTAAGGCTTTAATCCAAGCCTTAACATAACTTAGGGTTATAATATTTATCATAGCTTGTTTATGGTAGTGTATTTATGGTTCAAATAATCCATGGAAACCACACATTAAACAAAACAAGTAATTAATCAATGACATGCTATGTCCAACATACACAATGTTAATTCAACGAATACTCATCGAACAAAAGATCTAAATCGCTTAACATACATAAATTAAAACTCACCCCAATGAGATATTTACTCAGCCATTAAGATGGTTATTAATCTGTTAATATATGTTTATGGTGATGAATTATAAATAGAAGAAAAAAGAAAGGGACAAGATACGATTGGTGTGCCGAACAGACAGACAAAAGATGAAGAAATTGTTAATTATAGAATGTAGATTGAATGAGGAAGAAAAATAAGAGAATGGATTTTAACTTGATTTAGGCTATTTTAAGAACATTAATATTAAGCTACAAAAGGTGGGTGATAGTAAGAGATATTGAATAAGGAACATTCATTAAAATATAATTACAAAACAAAAATTTACAAGATTTCAAATGAAGAAGAACACAAAAGAAAATGAAATGAAAGATAGGAGGAATGGTCTATCAAGTGAAAACATGAGTATGGAAGGTAATTTAAAGCCTTTGGGAAGGCTTTGGTCATTACAATATTTTCTCATCACTTCTGAAATGCCAACCCCCTTTAAAGAGAGGAGGGGTGCATTTATAGCCCAAGGAAGTGGACTGTTTTCATTCCCAATCTGTCCCTCCATTTTCATTTCCATATTGGCCATTCAGACAACCAAATCTCTAAATATCTCCTTCAAAGTTTTAGATAATAAAGTTTTAAGACTACTCTCAAAACATGGAGGCATTTAGACATATGGACCCAAAGTTATGGTGGGTTTATTAACCAAAGGTAAACTGTCTATTTCTATCCATTCTTTTTCAATGGCCAAAATGTTAATGGATTTTGGAATAGGAATAGACCTTCAAATATGAATGATTTCTTCAAAAAATTAGGAATCCTATATCTCCTCTTTCACATTGAAAAATATCAGCTCAAAATTATGTCTAGATCAGGATCCATGTCATCAATACTATACTGATTTTAATCCCTGGCCAAAAATGTGGGCTGAGTTTAAATGAATAAGTTGGTCCTCTTTTCCTTGAAGTTGGGCCTCGAAATTTTTATCCAACACTCCATTAATTATCCCTAGTACTTTGGAGGAGAATAAAATAATTTGGACTTCTTTATTGAGCCCAGAAATTAAATCTTCATGGCTGGTCCAGTTTCTTCCCAGATTCTGTAGGCCTTCTTGTGTGGTCTATATGGGCCTTAAAATGGAATATTTGGCCCATGATGACTTCTAATGAAATGTTTTATATTGAATTATGAATCCTAAAAAACAATAACCACACAATTGGGATCAGTATTCTGATATTTATAAATAAAATAGTAAAATGACCCAATTGGACTACTTCTAAAAAATGCTCAAAAATTATACGTAGTAATAAAACATTAATATTTCATATAAATTATGAACATTTAATAGAAAATCAGTGAAGGGAGTATTTAATAAGTAATGAGAATATTAATAACATCAACTCCCCAACACATAGTTTCGTGCATGTCCTCATGTGCAACAAATATAAAAACATGACAAAATCATTTTCACTCACCAACGAATATTAAAATTTTGTTTTCTCCAATGAGGGTAGGTTTAGACTATTTCACTCATCTATTTTGAATTTCACCACAAGTTGTTAAAAAAAATGTTCCAAAACTAATTCATTTTTTTTCATGCTCAAATTTAGAAATGAAAAATGTAGACACTCAAAAATCACACCTCTAAAGTTGATAAAATTCATTTATGGAGGTTCACTCTTTCACCAACCAAAAGTAAAAATATTAGTGTTTGAGAGAGCTCTCAGCTTAAAATCCCCATCCAAAGTCCACAAGAATCAAGAGGTCTTTTTAAGGGGATTTCTGTGGATATGGGAGGGTAGGAATATAATTTCCAAGATAGATAAGAAGAGGGTTAAAACACCAACATGGAAAATGCAATGAACATTTTTTTTGTGAATTGAGAAATGAAAGTAAATGGAAACACATATTTATGAGGGAATGATTCTGTGAAGAAGAAACAAAAGTGGAAGAAAAAATAAAGGGGATGAGAAGATGAAATATTTACAAAACCCAAAACTTATCCCAATAATAATATAATGCAAGTGTTCTTTTTTTTCTTTTTTTTTTCGAAAGTTGACCCCAAAATAGATCTCACACTCGTATCCCAACCCATGATTGATCTCCTCACAACAATAATTGTAATAGTTATAATAAGATCAAAGGTTGAGGAAGAGTGATTTTTGACATACCCAAGACACAACCCATTTTTTCAAAAATTGTATGATATTTTTTTCATCTTTTTTTATTTTTTTAACACTTGTCAATAGCATTTACAAAATTACATAAATGGGAGTACATTACATTCCCCAAAACACACTGAATGACAACCTCTCCCCCTAACTGAAATGGATGCTTTCCCTCAAGTAGATGATAACTCGTTAAAAATCAATAATAGGGCACCCAAACTAAAATCCATTCCCCACCACACTTAAATTTCATATATATTATGCAAAGAAAATCCATGTTGATATTGGGTGGGAAAAGGTATTGGTCTTTTAATTTGGCTATCAATTAAAATGTTTTCATAGGCTCAAGGGGGCTTTCAAAAGGAGGATTAATGTAAGGGAAATGGGAGGATATTTGGCGATTGTGATTCTCATGTGGTTTAGAAAATGCCACTATAATATTAATGCACACTAAGGTAGAAAATTCAGCTCGAAGGACCACCAAATCAATACTCACAAATGGGGTGAAAACACAGATTTTGAAAATATAGCCATAGGTGTCCTTGGAATGAAAGCAAATGTTGGTTCTAACAGTTGGGGAAAATCATTGTCCAAATCAAAAATTGAGCATTCAAAATGTGTTGGTTTTGACAAAAAATTATTTTTCCAAAGACATAATGAAATTACAAAATTTTTGAGACGAAAACATTCATGTTGACTCCCAAAAAAGGTTGGACAAAAGAAATTCTAATCAAGTCACTGATCCGGGCACGTGATTAGGTAGAGGGTTTTCTTTTCCTAGTCTACCTTTTATTTAAAGGTGAAAATCTTGGAGCATTAGTATCCATCTTATTATCCTCGGTTTGGAATCACTTTTCTTCAGTAAGAACAATATAGCATAATGGTATGTTAAGATGATGATTTTGGCACCGAGGATATTGGTTCGGAATTTATCTAAGGAAAAAACCACTGCTAAAATTCTACTCAAGTGATCATCTAGAGGGTTTTCTTTTCCTAGTCTACCTTTTATTTAAAGGTAAAAATCATGGAGCATTAGTATCCATATTATTAGCCTCGGTTTGGAATAAATTTTCTTCAGTAAGAACTTTATAGAATAATGGTATGTGAAGATGATGATTTTGGCACCGAAGAGATAGGGTCAGAATTTATCTAAGGAAAAAACCACTACTAAAAGTTCGTTTTCAGTGACATTGTAGTGTGTTTGAGTTTCATCCAATGTTTTTGAGGAATAATAGATGACATGATGAATATTTTCTCTTCTTTGACCAAGAACAGTCCCAATGTCTCTATTAGAAGCATCACACATCAATTCAAAGGGTAAGGACTAATCTGGGGGTTGGATTATCGGGGAAGATGTAAGAGCAGTTTTGAGTTCAATAAAGGCTCTCATTAAAACCTTATCGAAATGGAAGGTGACATCTTTTTGGAGAAACCGAGTGAGTGTGTGGGAAATTTTAATGAAGTTATGGATGAATATCCGATAGAAACCGGCATGACCGAGGAATGAACGGATGTCTCAAACAGAAGTGGGTGCAGGAAGTGATTGGATCACTTCAATTTTGGAAGGATCAACTTCAATTCCATCTTTTGAAACAATGTTCCCTAGAACAATTCCATTTGAAAAAATGAAGTGAAATTTTTCAAAATTCAACACAATTTTACACTTGACACACTTTTGAAGGACTAGAGAGAGTGAATTCAAGCATGATTCCAATGACTCACCATAAATGGTAAAGTCTTCCATGAAGACATCCATGCATTGTTCAATGAATTCAGAAAAGATACTCATCATACACCTCTAGAATGTTGCAGGACCATTGAAAAGGCCAGAATGCATTCCTCTATATGCATATGTTCTAATAGGGCATGTGAAAGTAGTCTTTTCGTGATCTTGATGTGCAATTGGGATTTGGAAATAGCCAGTGTATCCATCAAGAAAGCAATAGTGTGATTTTCCAGCTAATATTTCTATCATTTAATCAAGGAATGGAAGAGGGTATTGATCTTTTCATGTTTCAACATTAAATTTCCTATAGTAAATGCACACACGCCATTTGTTTTTCACCCGATTTGTGACTACCTCTCCATGTTCATTTGTGAAAACACTTATTCCACCCTTCTTAGGTACAACTGGAAATGGACTGACCCATTCACTATCAGAATTTGGGTAGATAATACCAGCTTGATGAATTTTGGTGATCTCTTCCCTAACTACCTCAAGTATGAGTGGATTGAGTCTTTTTGTGGTTGTCTAACTGGTTTGGATAATTCCTCAATATAGATGTGATCCTTGCAAACAGTAGGTTTGATTCCTGGTATGACTTCTAGGGTCCACACAAAGGCCTTTTTGTTTTCCACTAACACCTGAACAAGTTTGGACTCCTCAGTTTCGGTAAGTTAAGATGAGATAATGACAGGATAAGAGTGATCGTGGAAAGGGAATGCATATTTCAGGTGGTCAGGAAGAGGTTTTAGATCAGTCTCATCTTTCATTTGTGGGTTACACAACTCAGGAATGGAGGAAGGGACTTCAGTTGCTTCATATTCATTTTCTTTAATACTTTCCAAGGTGGAGTAGTAGAGATCAAAGTTGATGTGGGATTCAAGAGATTTTTCAAGTTCCTCTAGATTGATGAAGTCTATGAATGAGAGGTCCACATCAACTTCACCATTTATGACATGGTTAATCATGGTGAAAATTTCAAAAGATTCTTTGTCATTTTAACATGAATAACACGATGGAATGGGGTTCAATTGAGTCTCAGAAGTATCCTTAAAAGAATGGATTGAGAATGTAGAGTGATCCACATATGGGTATCGCATGGCTTGGAAAATGATGAACTTGACCATTTGGTCACCAAATTCCATGGATAAGATGCCTGAATGGACATAAATCTTGGTTCTCGCTATCATTAGAAATGGTTTTCCTATAATTAGGGGAGATAGAGAAGAGTTTATCTCACCTTCCATTTCAAGGACATAGAAATCATCATGAAAGATATGGTCATTGACACGAACAAGGACATCCTCAATTATACCCTCAGGACTGGTGGTGCTTCGATTGGCTAATTGAATTACAACACAAGTTGGATATAAGGGACCTAGATCAAGGTTGGAGAAGATGGATTTGGGCATGAAATTAATTGAGGCTCCTAGGTCTATGAGTGCATCATCAAAGTTGGAACTTCTGATTTGGCATGGGAGAGTAAAGGTCCCTGGATCCTTCCACTTTATGGGAATAAACTGCTGAGTGGAAACATTTTTGAAAGTCCTAAGATTCATATTGTGGGTACACAAATCCTCGTGAAACTTGGCATACTTAGGAATTTTTTTATGGAATCTAAGAGAGGAATGTCAGCTTGAACAAGTCTAAACATGTCGAGCATTTCAGGATCAATTTCAAATGAATTCCTGGGTTTAAAAATAGCTTGAGGAAAAGGAATTGGATTTATAAGTGGAATGGAATGAGGTGAGGGAATGGATTAAGTTTCCTTTTCAATTTTCATTTTCTTTTCATTTTATATGTCAACATTCAAAGGAGGTTTTGGGGACTTATCTCGTGGAATAGAAATTTTTTTCCCTAACTAAGTGCAATTGAAATTACATTACACTTGGGGTTGGGTAATGGTTGACCTAGAAGTTGGGAAGAATTGGATGGTTGATGAAGACTAAGGTGGGATGTAAGTTGACCAATTTGGGTTTCAATGTTATTGAGGCTTGAACGGGCGATGGAGGCAAGATCTTCCACTGCACTTTCCCATGGTTTCTTGGAAGAAGAGGATTATCCCTTATTAGGATTACCTAGATTTTGGTTCTTGGTAAAGTGATTGTATTGGTTTTGGAATTGGGAAGGTTCACTAGGATAATGGAATCTAGGGGGAGGATTATTCCTTTGAGGTTGTGGAATAAAAGGATAAGGTTGTTGGAAGTTACCAACTCCTTGACCATGTTGAAATTGGTTTGGTTTTTGAGGAGGGAATTGAGGGGGATGAGATATGGTATTACCATACCTAAGGCCTTGGTTATAGGAAGAAGAGAAGGGCTCAGAGTGAGGTTGGTTGAAATTTCTAAAAACTGACCTGATAGTTGAGGATTGGTGTTCCAATGAACATATACTTCATTGAGCTCCATTGGTATAGATGAATCAGATTTATCCTCTTGAAGTTGTGTAAATGTGTCAGTTGGATGAGATAGAGAGTTGCAGAGTCCACAGTTTTTGACAGGTCTACGAAATATTGATTGTGGAGAAGACAAGTTTGGGGATTTGGTAGCCACAACTAGTAGTCGCACAAGACCTGTAAGTTCACTCATCCACTCAGTCATCTTATTCAGCTTAATTGATTGATTATATTGGGCTTGTTTGACTTGAGCATGTGCTCGAGTATGGAATTGTTGTGTGTTTGCAGCCATGTTACTTATGAGATCTCTTGCTGCTGCAGGAGTTTTATCAACAAGATTATCGCCACTTGCGGCATCTATAAGAGTTTTCTCCATTGCCAATAACTCCTCATAGAAGTCTTGGATAACGATTTGGCTAGGGATTTGATGGTGTGGATTGGTTTCCATAAGCTTTCTGAACCTCTCCCAGTACTCATGGAGCGATTCACTTGGAAATTGATTTATACCACTAATTTTGCTTTCGAATAGAAGCAGTACAAGAAGCCGGAAAGAATTTCTCTTAGAAGAGTTGCTTCATTTCATTCCATGTTGTTATGGAACTAGAAGGTAGGTAGTAAAGCCATGACTTAGCAGTGTCATCTAGGGAGAAGGGGAATGCTCGAAATTTGATTTGTTCTTCAGAAACCCCTTGAGGCTTCATGGTAGAGCACACTACTTGGAACTCTTTAAGGTGAAGATGTGGATCCTCACCAGCTAGCCCATGGAAATGATGAAGAAGATGAATCAAACCCGATTTGAGTTTGAAGTCAGCCTCTATGATTGGATATTGAATACCAAGAGGTTGTTAATTCATGTCAGGGGTAGCGATTTCTTTAAGTGTTTGTTCCCTAGGATGGGCCATATCTAATTCAATTGGTTGGGCAGGTACTGGTTCTTGAATTATTTGATTATCTCTTATGTTCCTCATAAGTTGGTGAAGTGTTCACTCAATTTCAAGGTCAAAAAATTCCTAGGGATTGTTTGGAAGGCTGTGGGGAATTCAAATAGATTTTTGAAGAAAGAGGAAGATGGGGTTTTCTTTGTGTGTTTGTTTTAATTTTTTTTTAATTTTTTTGGGGTTTTTTGAAAATAACCAGAAACTAATGACTACTTAAAGCACCAACCTTGGAAACAGCTCCATTTGAAATGCACTACTGATTATCGCCTATCTACCGGTCAAGGTTCCGGTTCTCTTCAAATGTGTATAGCAGCACTCGGGTTGAATCCTCGGCGATGACACTTTGAAATAGTTGTTTGTTTTTAGTTGATTGTATTCTGATTGGGGGGTTTGTTTTCAGAGCTTAATTGAAATGAATAATTTGTTATTATTGATTTAACAAATTTCTAATGATTGTGGTGAGTTCATCATTAGGTTATTTATGCTTTTGATATCCTTGAGCTCTGCTTTATATAGCATTTAAATTAACACCCATGTCACAAGATGATGTTGATTTGAATTCCCAAGTGTTGAGGCTTTAATCCAAGCCTTAAAAAAACTTAGGGTTCTAATATTGACCATATCTTGTTTATGGTAGTGTATTTATGGTTCCAATAATCCCTGGAAACCACATGTTAAACAAAAAAAGTCATTATTCCATGACATGCTATGTCCAACATACACAATGTTAATTCAATGAATACTCATCTTGAAAAAGCTCTCAATCGCTTAACATACCTAAATTAAAACTCACCCCAATGAGATATTTACTCAGCCATTAAGATAGCTATTAATATGGTAATATATGTTTATGGTGATGAATTATAAAGAGAAGAAAAATAAAGGGACAAGGTAAGAGTGGTGCGCCGAACACACACAAAAATATGATGAAATTATTAAATATAGAATTTAGATTGAATGAGGAAGAAAAATTAGTGAATGGATTTTAACTCAATTTAGGATATTTTAATAACATTAATATTAATCTACAGAATTTGGGTTAAAGTATGAGATATTTAAGAATAAACATTCATTAAAATTGAATTTCAAAACAAACACGTACTAGATTTCAAATGAAGAAGAACATAGAAGTAAATGAAATGAAAGAGAGGAGGAAAGGTCTCTCAAGTGAATCATTGAGTATTTTTCGTCCTACCAATGCATTGGAATGGCTTTGGTTATACTCATAAGGTCTCATCTCTTCTGAAATTCCAACCCCCTTGAAGGATAGGAGGGGGATGCATTTATATCCCAAGGAAGTGGACTGTTTTCATTCCCAATCTATTCCTCCTCATTCATCTCCATGTTGGCTATTCAGACAATTTAATCTCCCAATATCTCCTTCTTAAAAGTTGTAGATAATAAATTTGGTCAACTACTCTCAAAATTGGGTGGTATTTGGACATATGGAGCCAAAGTTATGGTGGTTTTATGAAACAAAGTTAAACTATCCATTTCTATCCATGTTTTTTATGGCCAAAATGTGAATGGATTTTGGAATAGGAATATGCTTTCAAATCCAAATTATTTCATCAAACAAATCATCTGCCTATATCTCCTCTTTCTCAATGAAAAATAAAAGCTCTAAATGATGTCTAGATCAGGAGCCATGCCATCAACACTATACTGATTTTAATCCCCGGCCAAAAATTTGGGCTGAGTTTAAATGAATTAGTTGGTACCCTTTTCATTGGAGTTAGGCCTTAAAATTTTTATCCAATAGTCCTTTCATTATCCCCAGATCTTTGGTGGAGGATAAATGAATTTTGACTTTTTTTATTGAGCCCATCAATTAAATCCTCCTGGCTGGTCTAGTTTCTTCACAGATTCTGTAGGCCTTATGGTGTGGTCAATACGGGCCTTAAAATGGTAGATTTGTCCCATGACCTCTTCTAATGAAATGTTTTATATTTAATTGGGAATCCTAAAAAACAATAACCACACAATTTGGATAAGTATTGTGATATTTATAAATAAAAAAGTAAACTGACTCAATTGGTCTACTTCTAAAAAATGCTCAAAAATTATACTTAGTATTAAAACATTAATATTTCACATAAATTATGCACATTTCATATAAAATCAGTGAAGGGAGTATTTAATAAGTATTGAAAAATGAATAAAATCAATTGGCTTAGAAATCATGAAGGATGGGACCTTGTGGTGCAAAAGGGAATAATGGGAGGATTCATTGAGAGGTAAAAAGACTAGAACATTGTTGAGGAGGATTTTGGAATGAAATGAAGGAGGTGATGGATAGGTATTTATAAGAGAAGTGAGGGAATATTTAATTAATTTCCAAGGGACACCTCATTAGTGGTATTTGAAAAACCTTGGAGTTACCTATGGTATTTTCACATGGTATTGACCACATGGGACACCTAATATAATATCATACTATTCACAAGTGGTCTAGAATGATTAAATCATTATTACATCATTAATAATGCCATTAAACACCTGAAACTCAAAACTGTATTTTCACAATTCACCGAAAAAAAAACATTTTATAAAAATCTAAAAAATTCATCTGAACCTAATATTGAAGCTCTGAATTCACAAATTTACTCAATTATATGAAAATAATTTCGTAAATATTTTTATTTTAATTTTTAAATAAAATAGTTATTTATTCAAAATAAATAACTTTAAATCAATAACTCTGTTTGTAAAACCTTGAAAATATAACCAATGACCCATAAAATTATTATATAACCATAAGACAATAATGAAACAATTAATGAATACATTTTATGAAAATAAATTTCCATTTTAAAGTATTAAATTAATTATAATATTTTAAATTAAATATTTATGACATGGAAAAATACCAAAACATTTACTATGATAATTTTTTTCACTTTTAAGAAGTCTATATTTTATTGATAAATTCATGGGTGAAGTTTCTATTTTTTTTTGCTAATTTACTATTCATTAGATTTTATTAATATTCATAATGGTATGTTTCTATTCATACTTTACTATTTACTAAAAAACATGTGGATCTTATTTGAATCAAAATTTATTATTGATCAGAGTGGTAGAAGACCATTTTTTGAAAATAATTTCACATTATTAATTATTTAATGTTTCCATGAATATTTTAAAATACCCTTTTTCTAAAAATTAATTAATAATATTCATCCTAAATTTACCCGGTTATTTAAAAATCACAAATTTTACCATAATAAGAAATAAAAATTTTATTTATACTAAGGGATTACAAAAAGTATCTACAGCCTCATTATATAGCCTCTTATAACACCTGCATAGGACCTAAGTGTAAGGTGTGCCATGGTGATAGAATCTTGGGGCATCTCAGACAACATTGCTCGAGTGGTTATTTCTATCATCTTGAACATATCCCTTAGGTGATTATGGTCAAGCATCACATGTTGAAGATTATCTAGGGATTGGTCCAGAGAAAATCCCAGAGATTCTACCACCACCCCAAACTCTGACATATGGGCTTTGTATGACCCAAGTCTACTAGATGAGGCCATCGACTCTTCATTCTGTATTAATTATCCAAGGGAAGTTGTATTTATAAACAATAATTGTATTGTAAAAAGTTTTGTTTCCATGGGTCATATTGACCAACAATAATATAATAGTCAAAATACAATGGTATCACTTCATTAATTAATGGATATAGTTTTATGGAGTATAAAATGAAATAACACGCAAATTTAGGAAAAAATATTAGTCAAAAGTTCAGGTCATTACATCTGTAATCCCTTGACCATCTTCTGATTAGTCGTACGTTGGGTCTTAGAGTCTCTAGCCAGATGTCCCTGGCCACTGCATGAGTAACACATCAGAACCATTGGATGACTCGCCCTTACCTGGGAGTATCACATTGATAACCTTATGTCCCATGGTAAAAATTCTGAACTTCTTTGATCCCTATGTCATTTTCAGCAACCTGCTACCATTGAAACAACAACATGACGCCATGTGGTAGCTCCGACTACCGGTGACTTCTCAACCAGAAATATCTCTATGATAATGGATCATTCATATACACAAATATATGTAGAGATTATAATGGATATCATATATTCCCTGATCTATGGTAATATCCCCAGCATGAATGATTATGTCATGAATAATGGGTCCTACACCATATCTCTGGATTAGGGAGAAAGATCCATAAACCTCAATGAGTACTCAATTGCTCTATGGATACCCTACTATTGATGAAGTAGATCCTGTATATGCATAGAGTGTTATGTCACTAGTTAAGAACTCGTCCCTAAATGTTTGTTCAATTTATTTCCATGTTAGTGTTATCTCCTCATGAACCTGGATCACTAAACTCCACCATCACAGTGTTGATCTATGTAGCATACTCACGGTTAGGACTGCCATCAGGTTGAGAGGAGTCTCTAAAAGGTCGACGACACTTGTAACCACATCCATCCAATCCTTAGCTTCTTGGGGGTGGATCACCCCTAATCCCGGGAGGTCTCTACCTCTATAACTCATTCAATATACTAATCCAACATACATCCTCTACTGGTAATGCTATTAGAAACTACTACCCTCTGGGTGGTGGTTTCACTTGTACACCACCTGGGGGTGCTATCTCTGGTATTGGTCCAAGTACATTTGCCTCATCACAAAGCGAAACATCCTTTTGATCATGCAATGGAACCATTGCAATATATCCTTTGTAGAGGCATCCTAAAATAGATCAATACATACCAAAGTCAATAGATTATACGTGATGATATGATACTAATTCCTGAATGATATGAGAACACACTCAATCATAATTGATTCATGTACCATTATTTTCCTTATAACTATTGTTTTCATGAACCGTGTTGGAAAACCTACCTTAGAGTCATGGTATATATATATATGTCTGACGCCGCACAAACATTGGATTCACTGGAATGAAAGCCTAACTCGAAACAGTTGACACTATTTCCCCAAACCAACCTAACAGTCTATTGGTTCATTAGGTAGAACTGACCAGCCTTTGACCCATCCCCTGCGGCTCTAGCCATGACTACCCCTAGACCACCTACAATAGGCAAGGGGATTTCTACTAGCACCGAGTAGGTGTATCCCACAAATGGGATGCATTTCATGTACCTTCACACACACACACCCATCCCCATTCTAAAAATCACGAAACTGAAAATACTTAGTAAAAAATAATGCATACCTCTAAGAGACAAATGAAAGAGAATGATAGTACAAATACAGAAAAGTAAACTATGACATAATTCAATCCAAACCAAATTGGAAAGTATAATCATCTAAAAACCAACCGGACAAAGTCCTACCTGAAGGGTAGGTACAGAAACAACTGTCTAGAATACCTTAAGCACACATTTCCTTTTGGGCCACAATCTAAGAACCATGTGGCCCTAGTCCACTAAGGAATACATCAAATAAACAATATTCTTCATAAGTCAATAAAGTTTTGGGCATATACCATGCAGGGGTAAGTAAAACAATACACAGTTGGCACCCTAAAACCATAATGGTACACCACTAAGAAATAAATGATATACACAACAAAGTAAACACATGAATTACTCCACAAAGGAAACACATAAAGAAAGCAAACAAGAAAAAAATAAGTACAATCAATATGGTCATCTCATATAGGTACAAGTATAACGCACGAAGATAATGATTTCTAGTTGTAGTCTACATATCTCTTAGTATCTAGGACACTAGAATTTTCGGTCGCCAAAGAACATCGATGGTTCCCAGAGTGCCAATGTTGCATGGAAGATCAATGGAATGAAGAGTGTCAGTGGTTCAAGGTGAATTGATTGTTCCTGGAGTAGTGATGCCATCTGGTAGGTCGATGGAGAAAATATCACCGATCGTGCACAGAGCGTCGATGGTGCATAGAGCATCGATGGTGCATATAGCATCACTGGAGTATGGAGCATCGATAACACATTGGGTGTCGATGGTGCATGAAGCATTGATGGTTTATGGATTGTTGATGGGTTAAGTAGTCCTCTGTGTCACATATTCATCAAGATCACCTAGTCAAAACCATTCACAAGATTCTACTAATAGCGCACTCATTCTGGGAGATTCAACTCCTCGAGCAATCACGCCATCAACCATCATCCACAAAAATCACATAGTGTATCTAAAAAAGGGTTGTCTCTTATTCAGGGCCCATAATCAATAAATAGATCTTCAAATAAACATTCAATTTGAATTCTATGGAATATTTAGTGATAAGGGTTGGTCTTGTCTGAGTTTGGCCTAACCCCATCTGACTGACCCAAACTAGCCCTGTTCGGCCAACCTGACATAGTCAGGCTGGGCCGGCTTGGCCTGGTATGTTGGGATTTGCCTGAACTACCTCAGCCTTCTGATCCACCAAAGAGGCCCAGTACATGGACCTAGCATGGGTTTCATGGGCCGGTTATGGTCTACCAGACATAGCCCGCCTGACGGCATGGCCAACTAGCGCCATCAATTGACATGGACAGACCGTATTTCACAGGGTTTGTCCATGTTCCCCACCTGTTTCTAAGTCCTCTGTGTCACCACAGAATTCCTCATACATATACTCTGGGTTTCATCCGGCCGTCGTGGCCTACTACCATAGCTCTTGTCTACCTCCTTCAACTTGCGTCGTCATGGGCTCTTCCTCTGGCGCAGTCCTGGTGGATCACCATTGTGCACCCTACAAGAATACAACCTCCCACCAGGACACATGCTTCCTTCACCATAGAACACCATTTCATCAGCCCTTAGTTCATCAAATCCACCAACATGAGCCACCTCCTTCCTGTTGTGCTCTTATCTCACCTCTGCAATGTCATCCTCGATCATAACCTCTGGTCTCAGATTGTTGCACCATGGATCGGAGGTGCGACTATTGATTGTTCAAATAGGATTTCAAATAGAAATGAATTCATGAAGAATGTGACATATTTAAGGAGGAGTTATTTATGACATGAGCACCCAATTAATGGATATTGGACATGTTTTTTCAACCTTGTTCCATTCATGTTATCAGGATAACAAGGAAACCCATAAAAGAATAATCAGTAAGATCTATTTCCTTTAATCCCGTAATAATTATCCAAATTGCAAGAAGGATCAAACCATATATCAACATCCTCATGTGTTGGTCTACATTATTAATTTAATATAAAGATGGGGAAAGGAAATAATAAAGACATCAACACCCTACCTAAGGGTTGGATCAGTTGTTGAAAAATAATGGGGTTCTTTGTCATCATTGATCCTTGATCAGCATACATTTGTCATTAAGGGAGTGCTTCCTTCTCCATGCCTTAGGGTAATAATTGGGTTATGTAAATAACACTAAATTCCACTAACATATATTTTAAAAAAATAAAACCACCAATATGTCAACACATAATGTCCAAATAAAATATTTTTCATATGTTATCATCAAAAAAATCTTTTGTAGACGACTCATGTCGATTGATGTTATGAATCACTTAAAGAATAAACACCCTTAATAACTCAATGGTGTGATCAAATATCCAATATATATAACCATATATTATTTTTTTATAATTTTAAAATAAAATAAAAAAAATATTTTAACTATTTTATTTTTGGTTACCCCCATAGTGAATGATTCTGTAGATGATCTGTGCTGACCAATGTCAGTTTGTGCCTAGGGTAAAGGCAATGCTCTGAGCTCGAGAACACCGTAAAATTTCTGATTTGGGATACTATTTAAGAGTTATAAAACTTTTTATAAACGTCCGATACACTTTCTATTAATTTTTTTTTCAAACAAATGATTTGAGCACTGTAGGCCTTAAAATCTCATGTCGTCTCAACACTTGGTCTCATAATTTTTGCAATTAATCTAGAGGTGTAAACCCAAAGAAGATATGAGTCATTACAAAGGATGATTTACATTTTCTTTTATTGTTTTTAACATTTTATTTCCAATGTATGATGTGAATATTATATCTATCTATTCCTTCAAGACTACCAAAACTGAACGATCCAACTGGATAACATACGTTGTATCTTATATCAACTTTAGAAATTATACACCTACTATGAGTTACTTTATTTTGAGTTTTTATTTTTTTATTAAAGGAATATTATTAGAAAACATGGTAACATGATTTTAAATAAATTTAGGTAATATGAGTAATATAAAAACCCCTTACATAATTTCAAAACATTAATCATTTGTGGGATTTTTATATTATAGATAAATATTCATGTTGATTATAATATAATTAGAAATTTACATTATTTATGGATAGTTTATAATGGATGAAATTTATTCAACAATCATTGTAAATATTGGGATTTCCCCATTGAGAAAGAGAGTATATATAAGTTTTAGAGTTATGTAGATCATGGACATATTAGTGAAATTAAACCCATAATTGTCTAATAAAATTTACCACAAAAAGAAACTTGATTTTTTATTGCATGATACCTATAAATTTTATCATTATATTTGAAAAAAAGACGCAATTTTTTATAGGAAATACTAATATATTGGTAAATGATAAATGGATTATATCTTTGAAATGATATTTATTAACTAGGGATGGAATAAAAGGTAAAAGGTTATACTGGAAGTTTGTTTTCCTGAATGAAATGTTGATATATTATGTTCACTGATCTATAATAGAAGGGTGTATGAATAAATAGAATATATTGAATGTGGATTTTTTCAATTAACATTCTTTGAAAAGTATTTCTCTAGTTAGAAGAAAACTGAAATGAAGAGAAATTTCATGAGCTTAAATATAAATGTATAATAATGTATTATAGAGTATTAGAGAGCCTTTACCAGATTATCCATATATAAAAAAATTATAAAAGTATTCTAGAGAGCATGATTGAAAGTTTCATTGAAGACCTTAAGCTAATCCTTTGAAGGGTAATACTTTCTCAATCAGTTTCATCAAAAGATGAAATAATATTAATTAATATCAAAAAAGAGTATTAATTATCTTGATCATGTATCATCATGTGAAAAAAAGTGGAAAATTGGAAATATAAGACCTGAGAAAAAGATAAATCACCAATTATTAAGAACATAATAATTAAATTTATATCTAGCTAATATCATGGAAAAAAATCCCAGAAAGTGTTTGATGTGCCTGAGTGTTTGTTTAATTAATTGAGACAAAATTCATATAGATAATGACTAAAACATAAAGATAAAAATCAATGATATCTTGAAAGTCAACATTAGTGAATTGTTCATTATTCACACTAATATACCAATCATTAAGGGAAGAGGGTACATTAACCATAACATCTATTTTAGATAATGAATTATTTAATTTTGGATCATCACTCTCTTTTATATCTTCTATATTTCCCAAAATATAGATATTTCCCTAGAAACTTAAAAATGGAGTTGTCATTAAAAACTACTAGTTAAAATATCACCATAAAAAGTATATTTCAATCAATTATAATTATGACACATACACATGTGTTATTTGTATACTTGACTATTATAACATTAGTTGATTTTGATATAATCCATTTTATAGATTTAGTTTCAAAACAAAATGACAATATTTATTTCCAAAAGAAGGACAAATTTTTTTTGATGATTACATAGAATTACTCATCTTTAGAGTTGTGACATCATAATTTCAGACATATCTAGATCCACCTCATATAGCTCTTCTAAATTATTTTCATGGGTAAGAAGAGGAGACACAATCTATAGATGGAAAATGAAATCATCAAATTGACTATGTAACTATTATATGGGTATAAATTGTTATACTTCCTAATGAATAACATGGAAATAAACTTGAGTATGGTGTAGATTTTTCACTCGATTATTCCCATAATTCCATAAATTATCAATATATCCCTATAGAACGTCCATTGTGGAATTTGTGGAGTTAATGGTGCAACAATAGGTGTTTTGTGTTAAGGGATTTTAACCCTTTATTGTTACACGTTTTGGAACCCATCATATTTTTTATTATTTAAGAATATTGATCTATGAGAATATTCATTGATTATAGGGAAAACAATTCTATTGATATAATGAACAAGTATCTTCTACCTTACATTTATAACATGTTCGATCAGCTTTATGGAGTCCAATATTTTTAATGGTTAACCTTAAGTCATGGTATCAATAATTTTATGTAAAAAAGGAATATATTTTGAATATAATATTTCATTTGTGTTATACATGGGGTGAGTTTATTATAATTCCTCCTGTATTGACTAATGAACCCTCTCCTTTTACGGATATAGTGAAAAATGTATTCAACTAAGATCTTGATATTTTTTGGCTGTTATTTATTGATTATATCTTATTTTACTCTAAAATAAATAAGGACCATGAAAATAAATTATGGATCAATAGTGATAATCTCAGAGAAAATGTATTATAATATAAATTTATCAACTGTTAATTATGGATTCATAATATTTCTTTTATTGGCCATATAGTCTACAAGGATGAGATCTCAGTTGATTCTACATACACAAGGGCAGTTGGAGAATGGCCCACAACAATGAAGAATGTGAGGTATGTAGTTTCATTGGAATAATATTTTACTATCAAATATTTGTTACAAAAATTCTCCAGTTGGATAACCCATTATGTTACCATACATTTAATAGTGTTAACATCACTAGTTTAAAGTAATATGAATGAACATTTGATGAATTTATGAAGATATTGGTGAATGTTCTGATTTTAACTCTACCATTAGGAAATGGTTGATTTATAATATATGTTAATACGTTGATTAAGGTACTTGGTTATGTCCTTATATCGAAGGTTAATGTTATTTCTTAGGAATCAATGCAATTATAGTCTCAATAATTTAACTTTCTAACTTATGAACTTGTGTGGATAGCTATAATATTTTCATTAAGGATATGGAGACATTATCTATATTGTTAAATATCTAAGATATATATAGACAATAATAGACTAAATTAAATATTTTTATAGAAAGAGGTAAATATGTAAAAAACTCAATGGATGGAGATATGAAAGGATTGTGATTTATCAATACACCATCACCTAGGTAATAAAAATATATTTGCAGATTCATTAATCCAGAAATATTTTGGAGTCCTAACCAAAATTAGGATTGATAGATATCATGTGTTAATGAATTTAGTAATGATAGATATTGGTATTATTATAGAAGGGGAAACATTCATCCTTATTATAATGATTTCCAAACCATATTTATTATAAAATATATAATGTTCATCTCTTGATAATGTGAATTTCAAAAAGAATGTTAAAGACAAGGATGAAGGGAAATTATAAGATGTATTATATAGAGATCTTGTTATAATATTTTGAAAAACAATATGTGTTATATCTATAACGAAATTGAAATTGGATCTGTTAGATGATTCCCATGGATAAAATTTATTTCTATATCCTAGTATTACTATATCTATTGATATTTCAATAAATATTTTATTTTTAGTATAATGTTAAGAAAGATATTTCTAAATATATATCAAGATGTTTGGGTTTCAATAGGTTATGTTTTTGTGGCTACATCATATAAGAGTTATGTAATCTATACCTATTCTGATGTGAAAATGAGATGAAATTATTATTGTCTTTATCATATTTTTTCTATGCAATCCTATAAATAATGATGCAATATGGGTTATTGTTCATCGCCATACCGAATAATCCAAATTACTTGATATAATATAATATGTACCCCATGATATCCTTTAATAACTCTATATTAATGACGTTGTAAGACTTCATGATTCACCTCATTCAATTATGTATGATTGTTATCTCCTATTTATATTTAAAGTATGGAAATTTTCTCAGAAATATTTGGATACTATGCATCATTTGAGAACTGCCTATCACCATTAAAATGATGTATAGTCCGAAAGGACTATGGACACTTTTGATGACATATTAATGTCATTCTATTATAACATTCATGGTATATGGGATCAATACATAACTTTTTCAGACATTCAATATAGTAATAACTTCCATATATATATTAAAATAGTTTCATAAAAATCATTATACTTCAAGAGATGTTGTACTCCTATTTTTTGGGATAATTTTAGTGAATTAGATATTTTCATTTAATAATATGTTATGGAGGCAACATATAAGGTGAATGATATTCAAGCCCATATTAATGCAGTTAGAAGAAGTAAAAAGGGTTTTACTAATAACTAAATGAATTATTTTTAATTTCAATTTGGAGATAATGTTTTCATGAATGTTTCTCCATGAAAGGCTGTTATACATTTCACTACGAAAGGAAAATATAATAACATATACCGCATAATTTTTGAAAATTTATACTGAATTTGATCTATGATTTTTAATATGAACATGAAACTAATCCTGTTTAAATTAAATTATGAGTCACTTATATAATTGTTATAGAAATATATGAAATAAACAAAACAACTAATCACCATTGAGGAAATATAGTTGGATCTGCATTTATCATATTGTGGAGAGATTACCTAGATTCTGGAAATTAAAGAATATATTTTATGGAATCAGAAGTTTCAAATAATAAATATTATTTTTTGTAATAATATGATAAAAGCAAAAAATTTGGAACATCAAGGGATTTTGAGGAAGAATACCCAAATTTGTTAATGAGGTTCTATTAATTTCAAGGATGAAACTTCTTAATAGCTGAGTAATGAAATAATTGATCCTTAATTATATTAATCTTCTCTTCTTAAAGGAACAAAAACACATTACACGTAGTTTTATTCATAATTGTGATCCAAACCAAATATACAAAATTTTATAAAATAATTTTTTATAAATTAACTTTTTTAGATAATCATTTCAAAATTAAATTATGATGAAATTTTTTTATTTTTCAAAAAATATTGATTTTTCAGTGATTAGTGAAAAAAAAAATTTCTAAAAAACTCTCATTTCATTTCATAATATTAATTAATTTAAAATTAAAATTATATTTATTATTTCTCATTATAGTGAAATCTTACATATTTTATTTAGAATAATGTAATAAAAAAATTTCATGATTTTGATATATGATATTTTTATTCTTGAGACACATTTTTCTACAAAACTATTTTTATTGCATTTTACAAATTATATTATAATTAATTTCTATCATATAAAGGTAATTAATAATGAAAAATGGATACCACATATTGAACTTAATGAAATAATTTTTTAATTAGCACTATTTTATTTTTTTATATTATGAATAGTAATTATGGATAAATGTTTCACTTCACTGTGAGTAAAATTATTAAAGCATGGTTAAAAAATTTCTATAAAGCTTTAAAAATGATATATAATATTCCTTTATCTAATTTTTAGAGTTTATTTCAATAATTCACATCCATTTCACTAAAATATTGTCACTTGGTAAATTTTTTTTGATATTATCCTTTATATTATTATTTTTTAAATAAATAAAAAATTTCATTCTCTTAACATTAATATATCTAATAATTTATCATAAGTAAAAAAGAAATGTTATGTTTAGTATTATATTTTTGACTTAAATATAAAATAATTTATTTATCATTAAAATTTATTTGTAATTTTTACTAAATTAATAATTTTCTTAAATTCTTACAAAATGTTGACAAAATGCTTGGGAAATATTTAAAAAATCAAGTAAATGAATTTAAGCATAGTAAAATTAGTGATTTTTATTAATATATATTATACCAAAAAATTGGATATATATGACATATCATGGTTTTATTTAAGGTTTAAATTCAAAATCATTTTCTTTCATGATGTTTTCAATGTCAAATCAAATTAATAGTTTCCAAAAAGAAATTTATGATATTTTATAATAAATATTTTAAAAAATATTTAAAATTCATAAAAATATAATATCTATAAAATTGAATGGGTACTTCTTAAAATAACAACATTATCCAATTATGGGTATTTTTTCCTTTAATAGTATAATTCATCACCGTAATGTGTGGAAAACATTTATATTTTGGTAATTATTGAAGGGGTTAACAGGGGATTCAACAAAGAGATACGTGTGAAAATTGAATTAAAACTCATAAAAAGTTTATGGATGAAATAATCTAAACTCATAATCTTATTTTATTATTATTGTATTAATTTTTTTCCATTTTTATGGGAAGTAATTTATAGTAATTAAAAAAATTATATAATTCTCTGAATACCCCTCATACTTATAAAATGACTCCCCCATACTCATTTTTGTTATTTCACATTAACGAACCTATCCCAATAATAAACTATAAAATTATCTTCCAAACATATTTTTAAAAGTTCAATAGGTTCTTTAACATCCAAAATACACAATATGTTACCATTAAGTGGTAATCAAAATAATTTATAACAATCTGGAGGTAATTGTCTTTATTAAATCTTTGATATTTATTTATTCTTTTACTTTATCTAAATTAGTTGTACCCCTTCTAAAATAATTAAAATATTGTAATTAATAGTTTTATAAGTCTTTATAAATCTATTACTACCATTTTCACCTCTTTTTTAACATATGTAAAGATAAGCCATCCCTCTTGCATATATTCGACATACCATATCCACATAGCTTTGTAGGTTGTCTTTAATAACCAATTTTTATGGATGGTAACAAAATATGGATATAATAAATATATTAGATATTTATTAAATAATTATTATTTTTTAATTATAATATAATATCTACATTCAAACATTATAATCCATTGGAAAATGATACTGTATATTTAGTGTGTGTGTAGATTATGACCTCGATAAAGTGATCTGATTCATTTTTCATTTCCAATTTAAATGTATTGAAATAATGATAATTTTAATGAATATTTAGGATATGTATATATTTTTTAATATTATATATATGAGTTTAACAAAATTAATGTATGAGGAAAAGAACTTTTGAAAAAAATTATGCAAGAAAAATAAATGAGATAACACCTAAAACAGTGATAATAATGAAATAATATTAACAAATGCATGATAACATGTTATAATAGGACCATATGTGAAATTATAAATATTAAAATAGTTCCATTATAAATTCATAATATTTTAAAACATCTTATAATTAAGACTAAATCAAATTCAACTAATAGAAAACATTAGGTAATAGATTTCATTTCTATTTCCACTCCATCGAGACATATTTAGTAATTTGAACCCGTCTTCCATTTTGTAGTGTATAAAAATCCCTTTATTATGTATTTAATATAAATATCTATTTATTTATGAGAATTAAATGTTTTCTTCATATTTAATCATTCAAGGGGTTACAATTAAAATGTTACCAAAGAGGAATCAATTTATTTTAATATATCATTTTTGAGAATTATTATATCTTTTAATGGATTATTGTTATATATCCTTAAAAAATACATATATTTTTCATATTCAATTATAATACATAAAAGTAAAAATATTAATTCCATTATAAATGACAAAATTAATGTTTTATTATTAATGTATACAATAGTCATTGCTTTTCCATCCTATATCATGTTTTTGGCTCTTCAGTTTCTTCTGTAAGTTTGAAATGGATTTAAAAATAAATAAATTTAATTAAAACTTATTTAATTTTTACCATTTTATTTATTTCAAACATGGACTTGGTTTTTTATAAAACAAATTTTTTTTGATAAATCTATGGTTATATTTTATCTATTATTAATTTTGTGGTCATTAACATTTTCTCAAAACATTCATATTCATGAGATAATTTTCATTTCAATATAAAATTCCTCCAAAATAAATTCTCTCTCTATATCATAGATATTATTATTTTCTAATACTTATAAAATTATGATATATGCGGTTTCAGAATGAATGTTATTTGATTTTCTAGGAAAACATTATATTCTATATTTTTTACTCAATATAAACATTAATTGATAAATCATATTGTCTAAGAGTTAAATTGATAATTCAATATATCAAAAATCCATTGGATATGTATTGATAAGTGGCACCAAAAATTATATATCCCCTGAATCTATTTATATCTTTTAAGAGATAAATGAGTTTTCATCCCTTATAAAATGGGTTTTCGGTGTATGGCTACCCATAGTATAAATCGTCTTGGAACAAGGCCTTACTGGAAAATATATCATGATGTATAAGATCGTGATGTCTAGAATTATTCATTTTATCATTTATAATTCAATAATTATTATCATAAAAATTATTTCATTTTATATTATCTATGATTGAGTTTCATTCTCATTTTATTAATTTAATGACATATGTTATCATTTATTTACTATTCCAAATTGATTATTCCTTATTTAATAATAGTGGATTAGATTTTTCTTAACCCTTAATATGAATCTATTATCAGCACTATTTTTATTATTTTAACCAATATAATAAAAATAAATCAATGAATGAGTTTTAGGGATGCATAATATTTTTTGGTTTTAGATTTTATTTCTAGTGTAATAAATAAATCATGTATATATTTGGTTCATCAACAGTAATAAATAGATCGGTCCTTCTAGATGAGGTCCCATATTTCTTGTTCAATGGTAATAAATTAGAAATTGGATCGAGGTTACTAGAGTTTTGATTGTTAAATCCTTTCACCTTTATCATTATCAATTTTTAATATTAAGGGATTAAATGAAACATTGAGAATGATGTTAAATCAAAAATGTTTTTTTCCTATCAAATACATTATTCAAAATATTTTCAGTGATGTGAATTCCATAAGGAATGAAATTTTCCAAACTATATATTGACTAAATATAAAATAAAACTCAAATATGATCTTACATGATAAATTTATAATTAATTTATTTAGATCTGAAAAGTGATTTCTATTACCTTACGATTCTTTCTTTAATTTAGATGTTGATCATCTAAAAATAATTTTCAGATTACATTATTTTCACTATAATGATACCCGTGTAGAATACATCTATATGAAATCTAAAAATTCTCCTATGATCTCCAAGCAATAAAAATTGATTTTTGTGAGCTAGATCTATGAATCAATTAGCTTCATTTGTTCATGTTGATATCACATCGTAAGATATTCAAAGAATATCTATTAAAATTATTTTTATTTAGTGTGATATAGAAAAAAACATTTGAGAAAGTAATCATTGTGCATTTAAATTATTTATATATCTATTAACTATACATAATACAGATAACCATCTATTTATAGTTCTAGTGTTTAGTTTAATATATTATTTAATTTCATTGCAGTCTTAAAAAATTATCATTATTAAACTCCATTCTAATAATAATATTATTATTATTATGAAAATATTATATTTCCACAGATAACATACAATTTATAAAATATTATTTATCTCGCTTGTAAATTAATATTTTTCATTACACGCAGGGCTATTATATTCAAATTTAACTAGAATTATTTAAAAAAAGAAATAAAATATATAGGTTAAATATTTAATTTATCAAAAAACATTTGACATCAAAAAAACATGAATGAAAATATTCACCGATATTAAGAATAATATTTAATCAATTAATTAAATCTATATATACTATAATTGTTATCAAGGGAAACATATAGGTTGTGGCACACATGGATTATTTCTTGTGGAAATTTAGCAGGATTTCCAAAATTCCAAGATTAGTATCTAAAAATGGTTCTAGGACTCCAAGAGAAATAACATAATTTTTCAGTGATGATAACCACAAATGAATAATCATTATGTTATATGATACCATTATCAAAATATCTCATTAAAAAGAATGCACATCCATGTCACCAACTGTTATGATTGTTACATATTTCATTGACTATCTAAAATAAAAGCATCATTTCATAATGGTCATATATAGTAATGTGATTGTCCTATTAAAATAAATGGTAATAGATTTTAAAATTCATCAAAATGGAAGGAATATATCCTTACATGTATTATCCATTAATCACATGTCAATAATAAAGCTCCCAATGTAACGAAACTCACTACCAACATATGATATCACATTTTTCAATTGTAAATCTATGTTCATGAGTCATGACATTCATTAATGATAATATTTGTTTATGAGGATAATTATGAACCCTTGCTAAAAGAATATTAAATGAAAGCAAAACAAGAAGAATTCATACAAGTTAGTCTATTCTAATAATCTCCCATATGGAAGATTACCATGTGGCAACACAATGAGAATAAACATCATTCTATTATGATTACTCAAACATAGAAATCACATTCTATGTTTCCCATCGTAGATTATTTTCCAACCATACACCTATATGTAAGAATATCTTCATGGAATTTCAATATTCTCTTCATAGTGGGTAACTTATTTACCCTTATCAATGTGATAAATACTCCATGATATTATTACATTAATGTAATGTAGTAAAATGAAAAGTATTTAAAAATATATTTTATTAATATTAAATCATATGATATTCATGTAATAAAGGTGAAAATTGTTGGTCTTGAGACACCAACTCCAAAAAAACTCATGCTCGGACTGGATTCAAATTACCATAACATGTTGTCTTCTAGAACTCACATCAGAATTATGTTGATGATAACTGAAGGAAAAAATCAAGAGTACACTATGTTATCATCAATAGAAATAATATGCACTACATCCTTACATCTTTGAGAAAAAATAAACCATGAGGTGATACTTCCAAATTATGTTCTTCATCCACTAGTATAATCATGCCTCCTTTGCAATGACCATCATTATAATATTAAAAAATAGAGTGTGATTGGATA
The DNA here is from genome assembly GCA_963277665.1 of Viscum album. Classification (NCBI taxonomy): domain Eukaryota; kingdom Viridiplantae; phylum Streptophyta; class Magnoliopsida; order Santalales; family Viscaceae; genus Viscum; species Viscum album. The sequence goes on from OY728157.1 coordinate 1,025,805,335, forward strand.
TTTACATCTAATAAGAATTTCATGATTTTTTAATAATTTTATTAAAAATATTTACTTATTATATAACATAAAGGAAACAATATAATAAGAATCTACAATAGAATCTAACACCACATCCTTTTTTGAGATCTTCTAGGTCAGATCACCTCCTTTTAATGGGAGGATTCATCCCATTCTCAAATTCATATTATATTTAAATATTTGTAATTTATCATTGGTATGTCTTCGTTTTCATGATTCATCATAACCTCTATAGACTAGGAACATATCCTTGGTATTCCTCATTTACATAAGGATAGTCTTGACTATCATACAATGGAGATCACTTGGATTTTCCTGACATATTCACACCAAAAATAATAGATAAGTGGATTATAATATTCTACATTACATTTCATATATGATTGACCTAATTTATGATCCACAATTTAATACATTACTTTTTCGTCTTTTCTCATGTGTTTGAGGAAAAAATTTCCTTGAAATATGATTTTTATGTGACACTGGGAAAAAACCCTCTCGGATTGTTCCCTACTAATCCTCTTCATTATTTTTTTAATATATGTACATTGAATTAGGCTATTCAGTCTCTTCTATCCTTACCAATGTATCTTTATTAATAAAATATATTCTTTCTATAATATTTCATTCATAGGGAATCATTAATTCAACCGGGTCTTAACATACTACAAGACTAGTACTCATTTCTAATAAGTAATATTCTATTAACATATACATTTATGAAAATGACCACACACTCACTAAACCATTTATAGAAACAATTTTCACCTTCAACATTTATAAAACCAGATTGTATATGGGTTTCATCAAAACAAATGTTTTATGGCCTAGTATCTTACATTAATACAGATTTGGATTTTTTTCAATATGAATATCTTGATGTAATCATTTAGATTAACAAAGTATTTGGGATGTATCATATAGAATTATTTCTGAGTGTTACCATAATGGAAGGCTATTTTGAAATCAATTTTCTGAATCAAATAGTCATTTATGGTTACAATGAAAAGTATAATTATGATAGATTTCATTATTGAAACTATTGAATAGGTTTTGATGCAGTCAATTAATAGTCAATATATAAAAATGTTGGTAACCAATCATTCCTTAGAGGCACTAAATTTTCCTTTTATAGCCAGTTTCTTCTTTAAACACCAATTAAAAATAAATGAACATTACATCCATTTGTATATCTAGTAAAATTCAGAATTTTTTTGATACATGGAGTCCATTTCATAATTTATGTATTATTTAAACTTGTAAATATTTTTTCCATATACTACCTCCAAATATTTTTTATAATAATTAGTAAAACCTAATGTTGAGTCACCATCCTTAGTGACTAAAAACCAAACTCTCATCATTCTCTAAAATATATTTTACTCCTATACAATACATGTGCCTCTGGAACAAAACCATCATGAAATGGTCATTATTCAATTTATTCTGACGAAAAATATTTTGTATCTTGAGCCAAAATTTCATTAAAGACTATATCTCTCCCACCCTCTCATTTACAGACAATTTTTCACTCATGAAATGTGTCATGTATTTCATCCAAAACCATTTTTATAATAGATTGTAAATGTAGTATCCCATTATTTCATTGGGATAACATATAATGGTATAATTTTTAACTCAAGGATTATTCTTGTTACATGAAAATTCATAAAATGATTCTCTCAAATCCGTACATGTTATTATGAAAACATGGGGTTCTTTCCATTACATAACTGGAATTCATTAATGTCTAAAATATTAGTGCGTAGATATTTTAGAATGTTTTCTATTTTTTGTAATGAATATTCCCAAAATGATAATGCAATATTCAAATGCATCATCATTGATCTCTCCATTTCTAGTAGTTTCTAGTTCCTTCTTTCACTTAAAACATTCCATTGATGTGTATAAGGAGGACTGGGTTAAAATAGAATCCCAAAATATCATTAATAATTAATTAATACATTATTAATATATTCTCCACCATAGTTTGAGTGTAGTTGTTAATATTATTCCAAGATGGTTCTTATCTTCAAACATATATTTCATATATATTTTAAAGGAATATGACTTATAACACATCAAGAATACATATTATATCTACTAAATTATTCAGTAAATTTGATAAAGTATGAATATCCACCACATTATTAAATATGAAATGTTCTATACACATTGGTGTGAAGTAATTTAAGATGACACTTAGTCATTTCACCGTTTCCACTAGATGACATATTGAAATTTTTTATTATAAAATTCTATGTCATACACACTATGATTATTGCTTAAAATAATTTAAGTATCCAACTTTGCATAATTTATTCAAATGTTATTTCTTTACCACACCCAACTAGTGATTACGTTGTTTGGTGTCATATGAGTCATGTGAATTTGAGTTTTTATCAATTACCATTACTCAATTTTTATTATCTAAGACCTAAATATTGTTACATAAATGTAACTTTCCAAAAAAATATGTTATCATTAGAAAAGAATAAAAGTGATTTCTTAATTAAAAAAAATATATCCATCTATATAATTTATAGATACAAAAATAATGAATTTATAAATTGATATAACATAATGAAATCCTACGAAAACCATGATCATTAATGTAATCCATTTGAGTTAGAAGTACCTGATAGCTACAATATTATGTTTAGCTTCATTTGATTTATTTTTATCTACTTCCACTTAGTCAATATGTCTGATTTGTCTTGGTTCCTATATTGTAATACATATGTGAGCTCCATGATAAATATATAATAGCCAATTTTTTGAAATAGATAAATTTCAATAAATAACAAATATTTAATATTCCTCTTGATTCTTTTATTGGGTTCTTTATTGTTTCTTTGGACATTCCTTCCACATGAAAATCAAACAAAATCTTGTTCCTTTTAATTCCCCTTGATCATTCTCTTTTTTAAATGGATTGAATAATATTTGGGCTTAAATCATATTGATCAACATTTTATGTCATTCACAATAAAGATTTATGTCTTTTCACACATCATTTCGTTTATCCAATTTACAATGATGAGTAATATGATCTGGATGATATTTATCAATATTTTTCATATTAAAATTATCAAAAAATTAGGTAATCTTTGTTATAGTGATGCGATAATATGATTAGTGCACATTTCTTCATTGTGTTTAAACTGTAGAATAACTAGGTGCTCAATATATCAATTCCACTTGAATATGTGAGGTCTAGTTGGAACACCCACTAAAAGCTTACTTGGAATTAATACCTTGGAAATGACAATCCATTCATGTATTGTTCTATACTAATAATGACCATAGAGGTGATCAATAATTCTAAATTAATCAATGTTTTGATTAGACTTCATGAGTTCACTAGATATATATGAAATCATCAATCATTGAATGTTTACCACATCATTGAACTTTTTTTCAATGAAAATGAACTCATTATCACTTTTTTACATAAAAAGTGAATCAATGGGTAAATATTATATCATGTAAGATTTCATTCCATGGTGAAACACAATCATAAGGTGTCTGAACCACTGATGGAAGTTAATACATGTGAAGAGAAGACCTTTCACCCATATCGGTCAAAGGGACGATGTGATGATGAACAGTAAAACTAATCCAATAATTTAAAAGAGCATAATATTATTAACTTTCATGATTAAAAATTAAGTGAGGAATAATAAATTTATTTGTTATATTAAATCTACTATTATTTTTTCATCAAAAAATATCTTATACCAATGAACATAAAGGTTCATATGTCTTGTAAATTATTATAGAATAGATCCATATTACATTTATTAGTGGTCTAAAAATAATCCATGAAACTGTAATCAGGTGTTTAGGTGTTATTACTTTCTTGATTCAATCTTCTAGCACCCTGAACCATTGAGTGGACACTCAAATCCCAAAATTGTGACATAAATTTTTAACCCGAAAAAATAAATTGGTATTGAATAATCATTTTACAATATATTTAATAGAAGTTATGTTATATCCTCTTAAAAACCAATGTGAACTTCATAATGAAATTTACTTTCCAAAAATTTTCCATGTGAAAAATAGTTCTATATTTTCATTCGCAATTGAGTAATGGAAGGCATAGTCTGACTTAATATTTATTAGTGGGATTTTTATTTAGTTTATATATATTTTATCTTGTTTTATCCTTTACATTCCCATAAAATAATAATTATATATTATTTAATTAATTATCCATGTTTGATTGAATATTGAATGATGATCCATTTATTTAAATTTCATATTTACACATTAATTCATTTATTTATATAGTCTAAGTCATGCATCCTTAAAATAAATATTTCATATATTGAAATAAATAAATAACTAAATTACCAGATCAAGATCTCATCTAATAATTAATTTATTTAGAAGAAAGTAAATTAACATATGAACTTGGTTAATATCTCATTTTACATTCTTGAAATGAGTTGTTGTATTCCACCCATCTACGGGTATCACTTGGGTTGGCATAATAATTGTTCCTTCTTGAACCGACACAATAGTCATTGGGATACTCTATTAATTACATTTATTAATAAGTCACAGGAAAAAGAGGATAACCAATGGATTAGTTGAGGATTACTATGTAAATAGTTTTGGACAAGTTGGTCCAATATAATAAAGGATGGGGGATGACTCACATGACATCAAAATTTATTTAATAATAAATAATTTAAAAATTAAACATTAAATTAAATTAGTTAATTCCAACACATACATTGTCCATGGTAAAATTCATGAATGGTTATAAAAAATAAATTATTAGACATTTAAAAAAATTATCCATCATTAATTTCATTTCAACAATTGATAAAATAAAAACAAATTAATCTATTTATTTTATATTATTTTTCAATTAAATATCTTTATAATATTTAATCCAATCATAAAATACATGAAAATCCCACATTTATTTAAATGAAATTAATTATTTTTTTCAAAATGAATAATACAATACATATCTCTTTCACATGGACATAACCTAGAGATTACCTTTCCAAACTACTCATCATTGTCTAATAGTAAGTAACACTCTATTATGACATATTGTGTAAGAAGAATGTAATCTCATCGAATGTATTATCAAACAAATAACCCTTAGAATCCATGAAAATTATATAGCCTATAAAATTTAATGAATTAATCCTATAATATAAAATAGCCATAAATGATTCATAATCTTGACGTTCATCCAAAAATAACATAAAATATAATATTATATAAAACATAGCGACTATTGTGTACTATCAACTTAATGACCAACATAAGTTGATTCAAAAAGGGTTATGGGGTCATTAATAAATTTTAATATTTCCACATAATCTAGCAAAGTACATGGTGTGTGTAGTCCAGCAACACTGCATGTACATATCCACATAGAATATCCATAATACATGCCTTGTGACTCATTTAGTACTTACTATGAATATTTATGAATTATATAGAATGTATAAAGTATACACAACATGTAATTCTAGTCACATAGTATTCTATTATTCACGAGATTCGTGTTAATACATATTTTACATTAATTACACAACAATGGTTTACTCCATGTTTTCTATATTAAAATAAATGTGGAAAACATGGTGTGTAGATAAACTAAATGGTGTGTACTTTGGAAAAATGGTGTTCCACCTTGGCAAGTCTGCAAATGGTGAAATTATTGCACATGGTATGCACTTATTAATCAAGGTCTTGAAATCCACACAAGCAACCTTATGTAATGACAATGGATATATGATGTGTGAAAAATTAGTACATGCAAGGTTTTATAATTCTATAGGGACAATATCCTTTTCACATTTAGATGGGATATTCATATGTAATATTAATTTATTATTTAACAATCATTTATTGATTGTCAGAAATGAAGAAGATAAATAAAACATATATATGATAGATAAATAATGAATGTAAACATGAAATTAATTTTTAATTTTAAATGAAAAACAATAAACAATGATATAAAAATTATTAATTTTTACATGACCCATTTCATACAACATAATGGTTATCAGAGAAGAAGTGCTAAGAATGGTGAAAATTCAAAAGGTATTTTTCGATATGATGGATGTTTAATAATAATTTTTGTGATGTGAATGTTGTGACCAATAATTGTTTTTAATCGGATATTGACTACATAAAAGCTGAAACCCAGAGAGGATGTTCAAAGTTAAATGGATAATTAATTTTTAAGATATAAAGAAATAATATACCTTGTTTTTGGATCCATTATTAGATAATTATTTGGATCATCTAAAAATCCTTTTTTGAATACCTTTTTTGAGACCTAATAATCCATGTGTAGAATCCCTTTAGAGGTGAACAACACACACCCTAATGATTTTGGAGAAATACCATTTGATTTTTGTTTTCTAGAGTGGGGAATCTATTTTGATATGTCATTCATGCATATCACTCATCCTTAAAAGTTGATAATGTATCTCTTGTAATTACAATTCTTAAGAGTTACATATAAAAAGGATTTCATGATAGAACTATTTTTTGACAAATATTCTATACATATCAACTATCCCTAGAAAATAGAAATAACCATATATTTATCGATATATTTTTTATGTCAAAATATTATTTATAACCATGTTAGACCTCAAATAAAATAATAATATTTACATATTCCACTTACAATAATAATAATAATAATGTTTTTTTGTTGTATAAAATATTATTTTACAATCTTATAAATTAATTTTTGTCACCTGACACGATCTTGGTCCATACGAACTGCTGTATCATTTTATGAAAACTAGAATAAAATATTTTATTCGTCAATAAATATTTGTGATCAATAAAAGAGAAATAAAATTATTGATGTTTCATAAGATTAATATTTATTAAATTAATTAAATTAAATTAAAATTAATCAAGTTAACCATAAAAAATTATTGTGTGACCCTCTTGGATTCATTATTATTCAAATTGTGCAGGTTTTCCTAATGTCCATGATTTTATTCTAGAAAAGGTTAAACTCCCCCATTTGAAATAGCGTATTTTCCCAATAAATTATGCCACATATGAACACCAAATTTTTAGTATATTCCATTTATCACAATATCTCATCATGTAGGTTTCACATCCATGTCACTTGCCTATATGCTTGATACCTCATTATTTGAATATCAAAAATAAATACCTCGTTACACCATGGACATGAAATTTTATGTGATGTTTCAATTTCAGTAAAATTAAAAGGAATAAACTTTAATAAATATGGATGGGACCAATACTTCCAAAACTATTCCATTAATAACATGTCAATCATGAATCTCCCAACAAACCTCACCTGACCATGAATATATGGAGTCATGATCTTCATCAATAAATCTAAGCATGTGAGTCATGACTTGCATTAATGAGAATAACAAATCCCACATAACACCCCACAAGATCAAAACTATAAATATTTTATGACACAAAAAACATGTGGAATTCTTAATGTCATGTTTATTCAAATAATCTACCATCACGGTGATTACCAAGTGAGAACTTCCTATGAATAAAAGTCTTCCAATTACAAGTACTCACACTAGATAGTAGCATTATATATGTTCCATAATAAAACATTATCTTACCATAGATCTATATTTAAGAATATAATCATCAAATTAGGATCTTTTAATCATATTTGGAAATGACTATGTCTTTATAAATGTGAAATAATCTCTAAGAAATTATTACACTAATGTCATATAGAACAATAAACAATATGTAACATGTTATTTTATTAATATTCAAATCATCATATAAACAAGTAACAAATATAGAAATATATTGTGGTAGAACACCAAATAAAAAACTTTTTTCTCTGTAATTTTAATCATTATATCAATTATATATATACATATATATCTTCATTATATGTAAATTAATAATCATTAATTTAATTAATAGGCAAAAAATGAATTATATCAATATGTTGTGATGGTAGGTTTTATGTAGACATATGGGATGATTCAATTTTAAAATGGATAATTATTATTATATCATAAATATAATATATATAAAATTAATATATTAAAATAACCCTCTTCGAAAGAGAGTAGTGGAAAATTAGTCACATCATTGTGTGTAAGTGATAGTGAACATCTATAAACGAGAAATACATTCCCCTACCATTTGATAAATATGTGGTAAATGGTAGATATAAGGCCCCAGCCTTAAACCTTACTTAATATTGAATTAAATGAGTAATTCACATTGAGGATATTTTCAGGTTTAGAGTTTTAGAGAATTAGGACATAACTATTACATCTCAAAAGATTACAAAGTAGTCGCTTCTACTAAATTTCCAAAAAATAAAAACTCTTAAAAAGAAACATGTATAGTTCCATGTCTTAGGTAGCATGACTTTCCCTTGATCCCATCCTTGACCCTATTCCACGCTATGTCCTGTGAAAAACATTTCAAAAACTTGGGATGAGCATAAGAAGCTCAATAAGGGATACACAAAGAATGAAAACTGTTAGTTTTTCAAAACAACAAGTAAACCATGAATACATTATCAATGTAATACTTTTCTCCTTCATGAAGTAGTAATAACTCTTCACTGAAAAAAAAAGTATCATTACTTACCTTTTTGTAACCAAAGGATTACCATAAAACCCATATAAAGAACACATAACATATATAAAGGTAACTTGGGACATAAACATACTTAAGTAGAATAACCATACGGTCGACTTCCACACATATCACTTAATGGAATAGCCATACGGCCAATTTCCATACATACTTAATGGAATAACCATACGGCCGACTTCCATACCCAATGCATTGGAGGTTATAACGTAACCACCCGTCCTGGTATTCACGGCACCACCCGTCATATGGTTTATAACTAAATTACCCATTAAAATGTCCAAGTACCAATTTAAAATCATAAAACATAAAACCAATATAAAGGAATGATAAAATTTCCACATTTCAATCACAATATATCATAAATATATTGATATAATAGAATCGTTTATCAAAACTATTTTCAATACCAAAATACATAAACGAGTATATGGTATTTATTTCATTTCAAAAATCATAATGGCTTGTTGAGGAAGCCAAAGACCAAATAATACTCACGGCGGCGAAAAAGGTCATTGTCACCGCGTACGCTAAAAAACATTCCTTTTTGTCGCTTAGTAAAACGCTTCGTAGAAAAAGATTCCTTTTGTATAAAAGTAAAAGTCAAAGGGGTTTATACACCGTATAAAAGAAAGTTGTGTATAAAACGAAATATGCCCCAATGAAAGGAGATTGAGACGAAGTCCCTTACAAAGACGATATCCTTAGTTTAAGGATAAATCAATTACATAATTATGTGTGACAAACGAATACACCAAAGATAAGTGAATATTAAGTGTAAAATAATCATAGGTCATTCACACATTTTCAAAGGATGACATATTCAATAACAACATGTTTAACCCAAAGAAATTGAAATTGGGTTAAGAAGTTCCCTTGACAACCTAACAGCGTCACATCAAAATGAGTTGATAAGAGATAAAAAAAGAGTATCTCATCACTTGGACATAAAATTTACATCAATAAGGATATATGAGAACATATCCCAACATAACAATATGTAAATTAAAAGACCCAACAAAAGAAGCCTTTTAAAAAGGGGAGGGTGAAAGGTTCCCTTACCGACATGGGTAACTTTCGAAAAGTACACCCCATTGAAGAAATGTCATACAATGAATATGTAAATACCCATAAATGGAATTATATTACAAAAGGAGTGTAATAGTGGGTAGTACATAAACCACTCAATGGAAATTGTGGAAAATGTAGCATAAATCTCACGGGAATAAAAGTGAGATGAAAAATCTCTTACAAAAACTCGGCATCCTAACGGCGCCACTTAAAACATCCAAAATGGATTGATGAGAGGAAATAGGGTCTCTAATCACATCAAAATATTGTTTACAAGAAGAGGAATATAAAATAACATCCCCCAACATAACAAATAAGAGCATAAAAGAAGTGATATAAAGGAGAGTACTTTAAAAGAAAGAGAGAGGTAAGATCTCTTACGAAAATTCGGCAGCCTATCGGCGCCACTCAAAACATCCTAAATGGATTGATGAGAGAGAATAGGGTATCTCATCACATGAACATAAAAATTACAGTAATATTAATATAAAAGAACATCCCAATAACAATAAAGATGAGCTTTAAAAGGAATGACATAAAAGAGTGTACTTAAAAAGAAAGAGAGGAGTAGGATCCCTTACCTTGGGTCCGACATGACTCGATCATTCTTTAACGTCCTGAATAATAAACTTGAGTTAATTTCTATTTGCTTAAGAAACTTTTTCAAGTTCATTATTCCTCTTATATCACTTATTTCCATGTTATAAACATTATGTAATCATTTATGTTAATAATGTTTGTTTTGACCCATGGCTTGTCATGGTCTGCCATGACACATCCAATGAAGGTAGGACATGTTTCTAGGTCATCTCATATTATTAAAATATTATTTTTACCTTAAACTACACTAATTACCACTAATCGCGATTAAAAACTTAATAAGTTACTATTCACCAAAAAATTATTTTAATCTCATTGAACCACATTTTACTTCTTAATGAAAACCATGTATGTCGGATTTTTGAAAATCAAAACATAATGATGACAAAATTTCATTTAAACGGAAAAATCAGTTTTTATAAGTACCACTTAGTGGTTTCACTATTCATCAAAAATTGAAGTTTTTCAGAAAATTAACAAAAATTCACCCTAAGCTATATTTGATATTCCAAATTCAAAAATGAAGTCTATTTTACAAAATTCAAAACATATAAGTCACATTAATTAATTTAACAATTAATTTCCGCTGTCAGAGCAAATAGCGTGTTTTTCTGAAACAATAAGTATCAAAAGATTGACACTAATTTAAGTCTGATTTCAAAGTGAAATTAATTCCAACGACCACTATTGGATTTAATGGTAAAAATCTTTTCTAATTTTACTTTAAAACCAATTCAAAAGATAATCTAATCATATAAGTAAATTATATTAAAAAGATGTTTTGAATTAAAATACAACATTTTACACTATTCATTAAAAAATGAACTTTATCGGAAAAATACCAAAAATTTACACAAAGTAAAATTTGATGTCCCAATTCTAAAGAAGAGTTTTATTTGGACCAAAATAATGTATAAGAGTGATAAAAACTATTTTTAATGACAATTATCCATCAAAAGGCGATAAGTGAACCTTTAGTGAAAATTAGGCTATAAAAGCCTAAAATTGAATTCTTTCCGTATTTTATGCCTTTATCTTTTATTGGATAAATGTAAAAACATTTAAAAACATATATAATCATATTTTAGTTATTTCTATCCATTCCTGTCAATACAACGACTACATGTTTACTACCATTTAAAATAATATTATTTTATTATTAGAGTGCAACGTAAGATTCCCAAGAAACTCGTTGTTGCGTGTTGGGTACACCATCGATCATAGCGTCCCCTTTAAAGTCATATTGATATTTTATTCACAAATTAGGATAAATAAGAAAATTTCATATTCTTTATTTACCTGGGGTGTTACATCCTTCCCCCTTTTGGGAATTGCGTCCTCGCAATTTTTAAAATTGAGCTTGGAAACATCCTTGAAAGTCCCACATCGGAACAAGAGTCGGTAAAACAATCACTTTAAAATAACGAAAGATAAGTACAAAGGTCACCCGAGTTAACCCATACTAGGATTCCATGTATGAAAACATGGACATGTAGGAGAAAACATAGGGTCATGTTCTGATGGAGAGTGATAGAAAACATGTTTAGGAGAAAGTTAACCACGAGAAAATCACAAACTTGTGATGGGTTAAACGGTATTCGATTCCCCAGTAGGAAAAGTAAATAGACAACATTTTTGTTTTAAGATAATTTTTATTGGGGAATTTATTCATAAGGAAACATAATCACTTATCATGTTGACTTTAAACTTTTATTAGATTCCTTACACAAACTCATATTTTCTCCAAAAGGCGAGTATTTAGGAAGACTTGTTCACATTAAGATTACTATAATCAACTTTTAGAAAATCACCTAATCCACAAAAGAGAACTATATACATCCCATGTCTTTAGACTTTAACCAAAACCAAAACCAAAAAGGCTAGTAAAAGATCCGATAATCCAGAAAAGGATAACCCTTTATAAAAAGAAAATCTATTCTTAACCACCAAAATTTGTCCAAAAAAACCCAAAGTTCAACGAGGACCATTAGATAAAAAATTTGTCCATAAAATCCTTCAAAGTAAACCAAACTAATATTGAAACCCAAATATTTGAAGGATTTAGTCACATAGTCTTCCAAGTTAAATCGTAACATTTATCTCCAAACAACATCAGTCGCTCCTAAAGTCTCGCATTGAAAAGTAATTATCCTAATCACATATCCTCCATGATAGGTTAGTCATTTTCATAAATAACCCAAAATCAACTTACTCTTAATTCATAAAATCATATAACTAAAAAGAATCAGTCAAAATAACCAGGGACTTCACGTAGTCCAGTGGTAGGCGACAAATACCAGTCTCACTTTGGTTGTGGGTTCGATTCCCGTAGCTTTGTCCGACGCGACGGGTTGTCACGCGGTCTGTGTGTTGTCCTTTTTCCAAAACTATATAATTCTTAAAAAATTCCCCAAATTGAGATAAAATCTTCAAAAATAATCATAACATATTTTAACCTCAAGTTTATCTCATTCCTTTCATTTTCCATCATATCAAAGAGTAACCCATAATTAACTAAAAAGTAAGGATCATATAAACCCTAATGGTTACCTTTTTAATTATTACCTGAACTTCCACATCGATTGGTCATCTCGTACATGATGCATTATAGAACATACCAAGGTTCGCGTGGTTGATCATGACTCCTTGATAGTTGGTTTAGAACTACCACAAGTTTCCTCATTGAGTACCCCATTTCATCGAGTCTCTTAATCAGAGAACCACCATAGTTTCCTTCAAACCAATTGTCACTTTGGTGCCTGCGAGATCCAGCCATTCACTAAAAACAGAAATGTCTGTGTGAGTATATCAACAAAACTGTCATGTACTAATGAGGAAGGTAAACACTAAGATATACATACTCATTCACTTTATCTAAAACTAGGACTCTTTCTAAAATCCTAACCATTATGGTAATGTCACTTATTCTTAGAGAATACCCTAACCTCTAAAGTTATCTAAACCTACCTTTGATACCAACTATAAGGCCCCAACCTTAAACCTTACTTAATATTGAATTAAATGAGTAATTAACATTGAGGATCTTTTCTGGTTTAGAGTTTTAGAGAATTAGGACATAACTATTACATCTCAAAATATTACAAAGTAGTCACTTCTACTAAATTTCCATAAAATAAAAACTCTTAAAAAGAAACATTTATAGTTCCATGTCTTAGGAAGCATGACTTTCCCTTGATCCCATCCTTGACCCTATTCCACGCTAAGTCATGTGAAAAACATTTCAAAAACTTGGGATGAGCATAATAAGCTCAATAAGGGATACACAAAGAATGAAAACTGTTAGTTTTTCAAAACAACAAGTAAACCATGAATACTTTATCAATATAATACTTTTATCCTTCATGAAGTAGTAAAAACTCTTCACTGAAAAAAAGTATCATTACTTACCTTTTTGTAACCAAAGGATTACCATAAAACCCACATAAATAACACATAACATATATAAAGGTAACTTGGGACATAAACATACTTAAGTGGAATAACCATACGGTCGACTTCCACACATATCACTTAATGGAATAGCCATACGGCCAATTTCCATACATACTTAATGGAATATCCATACGGCTGACTTCCATACCCAATGCATTGGAGGTTATAATGTAACCACCCGTCCTGGTATTCACGGCACCACCCGTCATATGGTTTATAACGTAACCACCCGTTAAAATGTCCAAGTACCAATTTAAAATCATAAAACATAAAACCAATATATAAATGAATGATAACATTGACACATTTCAATAAAAATATATCATAAATATATTGATATAATAGAATCATTTATCAAATCCATTTTCAATACCAAAACTCATAAAAGAGTATATGGTATTTATTTCATTTCAAAAAACATAACGGCTTGTTGAGGAAGCCAAAGACCAAATAATACTCACGGCGGCGAAAAAGGTCGTTGTCACCGCGTACATTAAAAAACATTCCTTTTTGTCGTTTAGTAAAACGATTCGTAGAAAAATATTCCATTTGTATAAAAGTAAATGTCAAAGGGGTTTATACACCGTATAAAAGAAAGTTGTGTATAAAACAAAATATGTCCCAATGAAAGGAGATTGAGACGAAGTCCCTTACAAAGACGGTATCCTTGGTTTAAGGATAAATCAATTACATAATTATGTGTGACAAACGAATACAACAAATATAAGTGGATATTAAGTGTAAAATAATCAAAGGCCATTCACACATATTCAAAGGATGACATATTCAATAACAATATGTTGAACCCAAAGAAATTGAAATTGGGTTAAGAAGTTCCCTTGACAGCCTAACAGCGTCACATAAAAATGAGTTGATAAGACATAAAAAAAGGGTATCTCATAACTTGGACATAAAATTTAAATCAATAAGGATATATGAGAACATATCCCAACATAACAATATGTAAATTAAAATACCCAACAAAAGAAGTCTTTTAAAAAGAGGAGGGTGAAAGGTTCCCTTACCGACTTGGGTAACTTTCGAAAAGTACACCCCATTGAAGAAGTGTCATACAATGAATATGTAAATACCCATAAATGGAATTATATTACAAAAGGAGTTTAATAATGGTCAGTACATAAACCACTCAATATAAATTGTGTAAAATGTAGCATAAATCTCACAGGAATAAAAGTGAGATGAAAAATCTCTTACGAAAACTCAGCAGCCTAACGGCGCCACTTAAAACTTCCAAAATGGATTGATGAGAGGAAATAGGGTCTCTCATCACATCAACATAATGTTTAAAAGAAGATTAATATAAAATAACATCCCCCAACATAACAAATACGAGATTAAAATAAGTGATATAAAGGAGAGTACTTTAAAAGAAAGAGAGAGGTTAGATCTCTTACGAAAATTCGGCAGCCTATCGGCGCCACTCAAAACTTCCAAAATGGATTGATGAGAGAGAATAGGGTCTCTCATCACATGAACATAAAAATTACAGTAATATTAATATAAAAGAACATCCCAATAACAATAAATATGAGCTTTAAAAGGAATGACATAAAAGAGTGTACTTAAAAAGAAAGAGAGGAGTAGGATCCCTTACCTTGGGTCCGACTTGACTTGATCGTTCTTTAACATCCTGAATAATTAACTTGAGTTAATTTCTATTTTATTAAGAACCTTTTTCAAGTTCATTATTCCTTTTATATCACTTATTTCCATGTTATAAACATTATGTAATCATTTAAGTTAATAATGATTGTTTTTTCAATATTTGGTTCTTAAGTCGAAAGTGGACTTCTTACAATTACATGTTGTTCGTGTGGTCAAAGGTTCTTTATATACATAATGAAATTCCTGATTTGGATGTCATATATATCATATATATCCAGCATATACATGTATTTATAATATTACATAATCATTTAGAGGTAAGAAATGAAATTCACCGTTCATGGAGACGGTAAGCCGTACGTACACATGAACGCTACTTTCATTTCTATTTTGTATTTTATAGAATGGAATCATAATGATATAAGAGTATATTATAATTCCAGTATAATAACATATATAATATCATTAAGTTTATCCTTTACACATACCACATATGGTATTAACGAATCAAATCACTTTCAGGGGGCGGTAGTCCGCATTTCTTAAAATGAAGATATCGTGTTTACCCATAATGGAAACAATAATGGTATTCCATAAATGAAAAATACAGAAGATTAAAGAAAGAATAAACATATTATATATCATATATAAAAATAGTGACATCATAATGGCCACCTTTGAAGGTGTTAAATGAGTATTGAACAATCATCGTTTCGGGAGGCAGAATTTCGCCATCCACGGAAACCGTATGTTCTTTAACCATTTTATGTAGTTGTGTGAGAGTTTAGCTCAAATAAATCTTATAACAACATCCTAGTATATTTAATATACTGTTTTTGTTACAAAATAAGTAAATAAAAAGAATTTAGGGGGTTGGAGAAGCAAAATAAAACAAATGAACAAGAGAGAATGAATTACCTTTAAAAGTGTAACTCCTTTTGATTTGAGCCTAAAGGATTCCTTTGAAAAGATTCTACCCAACGGGAATCCTCTAGGATGAGTAGAGGGATGTGGAGAGAGTAAATTGGCAGGGGTTGGCCGAGACAAAGGCTTGAGGAGTGTGTGTAAGGTGGTAGAGGTGGGGGCCTTTTATAATAGGAGAGGAGGGGCACTTTTGGAAAGTAAAGAAATATTACTTTATTTGAAAATGTGTTTCGGTTTTAAAAGGTCCCAAATTGATATAATTCGTGGATAAGGTGATAAGGGTTCGAAATCCACCCATACAAAAAGTTTTGGACATGTGTAGTTCATAGATTTTACATTATCTTTCCATTTTAATTAAATCGTCAAATAATGATGTCATCACTGCATCATTATTATGTCATAAATAATTTAATTTATTTAATGTCTAAAAGTTATAAAAAAATAATATGATGTAGGAACTATTTTTAGATTTCCAATGACTATTTATAATCAAACATCTGACTTGTATAACCCCATTTAAAAATTGTTTTAGTAAAACATATCATGTTTGTTCCATTTTTTACATTAACATTAAATAAAAGGTATTTATGTCATTTTCCAACTAAAGTGGCTCCATGGGGTCCCCAAGTTGACCCATGGCTTGTATTGGTCGGCCATGACACTTCCAATGAGGGTAGGACATGTGTATAGGTCATCTCATATTATTAAAATATTATTTTTACCTTAAACTACACTAATTACCACTAATCGCGATTAAAAACTTAATAAGTTACTATTCACCAAAAAATTATTTTAATCTCATTGAACCACATTTTACTTCTTAATGAAAACCATGTATGTCGGATTTTTGAAAATCAAAACACAATGATGGAAAATTTTCATTTAAACGGAAAAATCAGTTTTTATAAGTTCCACTTAGTGGTTTCACTATTCATCAAAAATTGAAGTTTTTCAGAAAATTACCAAAAATTCAACCTAAGCTATATTTGATATTCTGAATTCAAAAATGAAGTATATTTTACAAAATTCAAAACATATAAGTCACATTAATTAATTTAATAATTAATTCCCGCTGTCAGAGCAAATAGCGTGTTTTTATGAAACAATAAGTATCAAAAGATTGACACTAGTTTAAGTCCGATTTCAAAGTGAAATTAATTCCAACGACTACTATTGGATTTAATGGTAAAAATATTTTCTAATTTCACTTTAAAACCAATTCAATAGATAATCTAATCATATAAATAAATTAGATTAAAAAGTGGTTTTGAATTAAAATACAACATTTTACACTATTCATTAAAAAAATGAACTTTATCGGAAAAATACCAAAATTTTACACAAAGTAAAATTTGATGTCCCGATCCTAAAGAAGACTTTTATTTATACCAAAAAAATGTATAAGAGTGATCAAAACTATTTCTAATGACAGTTCTCTATCAAAAGGCGATAAGTGATCCTTTAGTGAAAATTAGGGTATAAAAGCCTAAAATTGAATTCTATCCGTATTTTATGCCTTTAACTTTTATTGGATAAATGTAAAAACATTTAAAAACATATATAATCATATTTTAGTAATTTCTATCCATTCCTGTCAATACAACGGCTACATGTTTACTAGCATTTAAAATAATATTATTTTGTTTTTAGAGTGCAACGTAAGATTCCCAAGAAACTCGTTGTTGCGTGTTGGGTACACCATCGAGCATAGCGTCCCCTTTAAAGTCATATTAATATTTTATTCACAAATTTGGATAAATAAGAAAATTTCATATTCTTTATTTACCTGGGTTGTTACAGTAGATCCATCATCATAATAAGATCTTAGTATATTAATTATAATCGAGAAAACATGTGATGATGTATAACAAAATTTTCGTGGATGTATATGAAGAAATGAATTGAATCAGCTTTATTATGATATATACCTCTTCTTTTTGAGATGTTTTTGGGCTTACCCAAGATTTCCAGAAGGATTGGTCATATCAAAAATCCAGAAGCTTAAATATGGTGAGAAGGATTTAATGAATAGTTTTGAGAATGATTATCAAATATATAAGGCTCATATTGTGTGAATAATGTAGAAGAAGTGCATCCCATTTTTAAGTATGGGGGTGGACACAAATGGAATTTCCGAAAATATTTCAATGATATATTGCAACATCTAAGGGAATGTGGATTAATAAATACCAAATATTCTTATTTAGTATAATATAATGTTGAAATAACTTTTACCGATAAGGATTATAGTGGTTTGAGTGGCCATCCAACCCTTATTTGTTGGTACAATCCCCAACAAGCCCATTTTTACCTTAATAAAGGTAATATTTTTCTATATTTTCTCTATTCAATATGACCAAAATAAAAGTTGCACATGATAATATATTTTAATTTTTTATTTGAATTATAAAACCTATTTTCTATATTAGATTTATATTGGTGGAAATTTTGTATTTCAATTCAGCTTGCAATCCATAATGAAAACCCAATTTAAAAAAATTCATTTTTTAGAAGAAAACATAATTTACTAGTTTTATATACCTTATAAAATTCATAAAATGAATTATAAAGTATTATTTATAATATATAATTTATAAAATTTTTAAAATGTTAATCAATATAGATTAATATTATTCATTTCAATAATTATTTCAATAAAAATATTGATATTTTCAAGAATAAAATGACATTATAGAATATTGAGAACATATTTTTTATAAATTAATAAATAATTGATAACTATTTTAAAAAATAATTATTAATTTTTATTAGGTAATTATTATTATATATACCATCTAATTTTATAGGTAGTTTATAAATTTATTTATTATCATGGTTGGTTTTTTGATAGGGGTTAAGCATAAGGAAATCTATAAAATATATCATGTTTTTTTAAATGAAAATACAAATCTAATCTGGGGTTGTTAGAATTCTGATCTATTTTGAAACAAATGGATTACTATCATATTATACATTATCTTGTAGATATAGTAGTTTTTTTTGAATTAGTAACCAAAATAGGTTTTTATATATTGTGAATGAGATGAATTTGTATATATATATATATATACATGAATGAAATTTTATTTAAGGTATGAAAACGAAATCACTATTTTTATTATGCGTCATACATTAAAATGTTTTGAACATATTAGTTTAATTTAATGTAAAGTAACCTTGTATTTTTAAAGAATTGGTTATTAGTTTGATTTTTCTCCAACAAGCGTGAAGATATTGTAGGAGGATTTTGAGGATGAAACAAGAATTTTTAAAAACACAGAATAATTCATATAATTATAATTGTTTATCTAATATTCATGAAAAATAAATATATTGATGGGAGAGACAACATTATACACTATATGATTTAAGTGATTCTAAGATAAATATAAAGGCCAATAGTGTTTTGGAGAAGTTTCTAATTTGAATAGAGAGAAATATAGAATAATAAATAATCTATTTTAAGGTATTTTATTATATACATATGTTATTTAAAGGTATTCCATAGTTTCTAATACATTAAAAAGGTAGGTTGTTATCAGTGTAAGTGTTATGTGAGTAAATATTTCAATGTATAAATATCATTGATCTCTCATGTAAATTTAATTGTAATGATATGATGGATTCATATGTATAATGACATAATATTAAAAGCTATGTAAGGGACATGTACACCTCATAAGGGCCAGATGATGGATACACTATATATGTAATGGTTTAATCAGAGTTACATGAAGGTAATAATGAATTCTGGTGAGTTTTGTAAAGTTGATAACTAGGTTTTATAAACATAATATTATTTAACATAACCTATGAAAATTTAATTGTTGGGGTTATGTGAAGCTAGAAAGGAATGAGATTTATCTAGAGCATATTAATATAGTTAATCTACGAAGAAATAAAAACATATCCAATAACTTTATCTTCAAATTTTCGATCATTCATGGTCAATTGAATTTTTTTATAATTCATTTTTTCCCATGTAAAAAATTTGTTAATTTTTGGTGATGAATATCATTAAAAGTGTGGTAAATTGGCTTATATTCACTTCATATGGTTAGATGTTGGACTCAAAATAAGTCATGTACTTAGTGAAACATTTATTTATATGAATGGGGAAAATTTGAGTTTCTAGAACTCATATATTCTATATATATTTATTAGGATGATTCTTTTCTTATTGAATTTACAAAAAAATCATGAAATTACTCAAATATATAATCTAAGTATTTAAATGTAGGTGTCTTAGTGTGGTTTAATGGTATGTTTTATATAAAATTTTTATTTTATTTCGTTATCAATATTTGAAATCACCCCCATATTAAAAGCTATAATTCATCATAGATTTTAAATTCAAATAAAAATCATGGAGGATTCAATAAATCATTAGAGAAATTTATTTTTCGAATTAATAATAATATTATAATGGAAATAAGAAAAATAATGATGTGGTCATTGATGGTGATATAACTGATAAAAATCTAAATTCAAATTCCATTGTATTAAAGAAAATATTGATCAATAAATGTAATAATGTATGTTGACTTTTTTGTCATTTATGAACCATCCTTTTAAAAGGAAGGTTGTTTGTTCATGGACAGATTCTATCACATGTGAATACAATATCATTTCAAATTTTGGAGGGTGATAGATTTTACAATGCCTCTCTCATTCTCATATATTATTAAAAGTATCTCATGAATATGGTATAATAATTTATGTCAAAGCATCATGATTCACTCTAAATACCTTATTCATTAAAAATATGGGGAAATATTCATAGATGGTTATACATGGGTAAACAATACCGCTCATCTACTTTTTCTATAAAATTTCAAGGATGTGGCCTATACATACTTTATACTATATATTTAATAATTATTCAATAGTCACGGATGAAAACGCCCCCTCACTTGTAATCACTATTACATTAGTGGTTATCTATTCCATGAAACCCAAGAAAACTTACAAATTATTAAGATATTTTATTATTGCCAACCCTTGAAAATTTTTGGTATGTTTTATGTTCCAATTTATTATTTCATATAGGTGATAAAGATCTCTTAAGAGTATATCAAATGTTTAAAATAAATTTTTTTATTCGAAAATAATAGAAATTTTATAAATAAAAATTATTCACCCCCTATTAATTCTGTATGAACTATTTTTAAAATTTATACTAATTAGATATATTCTCCCTTGATATCCATCTCATTCTAGGATTAGATATATAAGGTCATAGATTTATGAAATGTATAGGAGGTATATATTTTACTGGAATTAATTATCATGTTTGGAATAATATTATGATTTCTTTTCTTCCCTCACATTGTTTGAAATTTAATGATACTGTTATTGAGGGATTCCCACCCATTATAGAATATTGGTCCATATCATTTTCTGAAAATGGAGTCATTGAGATTGATGGGAAATCTAGGGATAAAATACTTTCATCATTTATATCCAACACCTACACTAATGTGATGTGATTTAATACCATTATAAAATGTGTAACTATAAAGCCCCGACCCCAGAAGGACAGTGTCGGTGCATTATTACATAACATTGGCATGATCACAAGGAAATCATGTCTCAAAAGACCGATCTGTTTAGTATTATTGGAAACATGATTCATACATAAGTTCAACATTACAACTTGAAAATAAATACAACACTAATTTATTCCTTTAGAAACATCCAAGACTCCTAGATTAATCCTCGAAGTCACCCATAGTTAACTTCGTCATATCATGGGAAAATGAATCATAAGAAAGGGGAGAGCTCAAATTCTTAGTAAGGTTATGAAATACAACGGATGATAACATAAATATTAAACATGGTTAATAATTGAAAACACATGCCTTTACCATTAATAAACATGAAGAATTTTATGGCAGGAATATGAGATTAGTAAATAAATCCATAATAAAACATATTCAGGGGTATTCTACTAGTCGAATGACCACATAAACCATCAATATTTTTTTCATAATGAGGGAATATAAAATGTCGGACATTGTGAAACATTTTTTCAAGGCCTCGACCATGACGTCTAAAAAATAATAAGGCCTTGGCCAAAACCATATATAAAATTGGTAAAGGACTTTGCCAATTCCATGTCTAGTTGTCTCATGAGACCTAAAAATGCCTCAAGGAGCTATAACGGGCTCCACCCATCACTTATTATGTATAATACATTCCTCATATGAAAAGGTTGAAATATAACATAATCATTCGTATTGAAACTAGTATACTAAATGTCAATACATTATCTATAAACCATGAATGGTATAAAATTAGCACATACACAGTCAAACAAATCAAAAAACCTTCAATAAAATATAGAAGTTTTTTATCATAATAAATCAACTTCAAATAAACATAAAATCCATCAAAGGATGTTGATATAGATGAAATCAAAACCTTTTTTAGAGAATTATCTCTCTCTATTTTGAAATAATTTAAGAGTTACATAATTATAAATAAAACACTTATTTTGAAAATATTATTATAGTTATGTAAGGGAAGCTTTGACAATGTTATAACGGTGAAAAATGGTCGCACCCGTCGTATAAGGTAAAAATCATTCTCATCTTAATTTTTTTGAAAAGGTCATAAAGTACCTTTTTTAGAAATCGATGGAAAGATTCTTTTCAAAACATTAAAGGTTAAATAAGGATATAAATTAATTCTCCCCTTTATCAAGTAAAAAAAATTGAAATACATATTTATGAAACATGGATGTGGATGATAAAGAGGCCTTAGTAGATACTTACGTAAAAACATCCTCGAATAAAAAAGTGGTTATAAATAAACCCTTATCTAGTAGTTTTCCATTCTAGAGGGTAATATAACATCATATATAATGGTGAAATAATTTTTATTAATTTATAAAATATTCATATACATTAATATGATATCAAATAGGATCTTTTAACATTTCTTTTTTATAATATCTTAGTATTATCATCATTTCAAGTGTTAACTGAATCGTTTTCCTTTATATGATTTGTTAACTAAATAATGTCTTTTATGGATCGAATATATCATGTTCATATTCGGAATTATGTTATGTCATTAAAAATTATTTTTAAACATCTAATTAAAATTATTCTTGAATGGATACGATGGGAAATGAATCACATCGCGTTTGTGGAGACGGTAATCCGTATATACGCACGCGCAGCAATATCAATCTTTTGATATTAAATTAACATATAATTGTATGGTATATCATATACAAAGAATAATTATCATGTTATATTTATTATTTAAATCAATTGAAAATCATTATTATACACATCAAAATAATAATGTATTAAATAACAATTACACCATGATGTGGAGATGGTAAGCCGTATATACACACATATGGTGACATGTCATTCAAAGTATGGATAGAATAATGAATTTGGTTGTAACATATTTATAATAGCAACACAATATATATAATATACTGATGTTAGTACTTTAGAATGGAAAAAACAAAGAAAGGAGATGTGGAAGAAGAAAGGAACATGAAAGAGGTGATGAAATATTTACCTCTTATTCAAATTCGTCCTTCTGATTTGATCAGAAGGGCTCCATAGTATGGATTTCTAACTAAGTTAATGCCTCTAGGATGAAGTTAGGACATTTGAGAGGGTATTTGGGTAGGGTTTGGACAATCCAAATGGCTTTGAAGGTGTTAAATAGAGATAAGGGGGTGTCCTTTAATAAGTGGGGCGAGGGACACCTTAAGAAAAGTTTGAAATATTATTTTATAATAAAATAATTTTTGGTTTCTAATGGCTAAAAATAGATTATTTAAAGTATAAGGTGGGTATGGGTTAAAAAAAACTCATAAAATAGGTTTTATATAGGTTTGGGGGACTATATTAACTTTATCTTTTTGATTTAATTCTTAGTTAAATTGTTTGACATTTAACATGTCTCTTTGTATTTTTATATTACATGGTTAATAATCATTCTATATACTTTCAAGAAATCTTCAAGTGGGTTTTTAATGATACACATATCATTATAAGTATTTTTGAATTACCATATATTTTTAGGATTACAATATTAATTAATAATATAATTTTTGTTTTAAAATCTATTAGATGTCAATTTTTACACTATTTGATATTTTGTTTTTTCTAAATTTAAGATAGCATTATTACGTAAAAAAATTCATCTAACCAACCCTAACAGGTCATATCATACTATAAAATTATTGTAATTCATAAAAAGTATCTAATGATATTTAATTAGATATTTATAATGTCAATTTTTTTAAACATTCATTAAATTGGTAATTAAGCATAATGATTGTGTCATAAATAAAATAAATTATTTAATGTCTAAAAAATTTAAATAAAATACAATTATATAGGAAATATTTTTATACTTATACTTAATATTTATAGTCAAATTTATCTTATGTGTATCCCTATATTAATTTTTTTTTGTTATTATACTTTGATTTTAACTCTTATAACATTTCTTTGAATTAAATAATAATAAATTTCCTAACCTAATAAATGTAGACCTAAAGGATCATATATTATTCCTATGTTTTTTGGTCGAATTAAACTTATATAATATAATTAGGACATGTTTTAGGGTAATAATAATATCATTTTACCCTAAATTACACTATTTACTTTTATCCATGGTAAATAAAAATTAACGGTTACTATTCACCAAAAATTAGTTTCATCTTATTGAACCACATTTTACTTACTCATATAAACTGTTTCTCACAGATTTTTGAAATTCAACCCACAGAAGCGGTAAAATTAAGTTTTATATAAATTTGTAAATGCTCCTAGGAGGTGGGTAAAGACAGTAAAAAGTTCAATAAAATTTTTATATATCTAAAGGTATTATAAATTGAAACCAATGAATTATATTAAACATATATAGGTATTATGTATCTATTTTAACCTAAATTAAATTTAAATAAAATAAATAATTATATAAATAAAAATTCGTTTTTATAGTATAACTCAGTGTTTTTCAGTATCCATCACAAATTAAAAGTTTTTAGAAAAATATGAAAAATTCACCCTAAGCTAATTTTGATCTTCTGAATTCAAAAATGAATTCTATTTTACCAATTTAAAAACATATAAGTTACATTAATTAATTTAAAATAAATTCCTGTTGTCAAAAATGAAAAGTTTATTTTTAAGAAATAATAACTATCAAAAGACTGACACTTGTTTATGTAGAATTTTAAAGTGAAATTTCTTAATATGAACATCATTCGATTAAATGGTAAAAATATAATATAGTTATACTTACAAGAAATTAAAAATTAAAATAAAAAATATTAATTATTTGGATTAAAAAAAGTTCTTTTCAGTTAAAATATAGAATTTTTCACTATTCACCGAAATATGAAAGTTATTTGAAAAACACCAAAATATTATTGAAACTAAATTATTATTTCACGATTCTAAAGAGAATGTTTATTTTCACTAATTGAATATATAAAAGTTTCAAATATTTGATTTAAAAAGGGTTCTCCAATAAAAGGAGGTAAAATTGCATTTTTTGAAAAATAATAATTTTATCTAAAAAATGAATTTTTTCTTACATTATGTCTATGAAACTAATTATATGGATTCTAAATTTTAGAGGATTATATAAAGTTCACAATTCAGTGAATACAATTCATAATAGCTTTTGAACGGGTAGTTTGGTAAGTCGTGGTGCGCTTGAACTTAGTGTTCTGTGTAGTGCATGTTATTACATTACTTTAAAGAAATAACGTACTATGAAATATTGGGGTGTTAAATTCTCCCATCCATTAATAAATTGTGTCTTGGCAATTTGAAATTGTTCTTCGAAAATAAAAGTTTGAAAATAGAGAATACCTTTGTGGGAATACCCACATCAGAAATTGGGTTAATAAAATTTCATCTTAATAAGAGGAAAAGGGGAATGAAAAAGTCACCACAAAATAATTATCTTGAAAAGGGGAACATTGGTGTAAATTAGAGACACATAATTGGGGGAAAATGTAAATATTTAAAGGGAGTGATTGAGGTCATCAATCACAAACAATTGCATAATTGAGGGCCTCAATGCCATCAATCTTTGATGAATTAAAATATCATCTGTTCAAAAAAACATAAGGTATTAGGATAACAGAATTTTAGTTTGAAAATCCCTTACCTAATGTTTATGAATTAATTACTTCATAGAATAAGAGAAGGAAAAATATATATACTTGACATATAGAGTTCCATATTTTAACTAATTTCTACCACAGACTCATCTTTCACTCTAAAAGATAATAGAACATAAAAAATATTATATTTATCCTATTTATATAGGGTTCCAAAAAATTAATTAATAATTCATCAACCAGAACTTTTAAAAAAACTACATTATTCATTCTACAACATCACGTGGGCCAGTGGTAGGTGATACACCCTTTTTTCCCTTCAGTTGCGTGTTCAAGTCTCACAGATTTGCCGAACGTGATGGTTTGTCGCCCGACCTCCGAGATGTTATTTTATGGAAATAAAAAAATATTCTCAAACTAGAATGATCCAAAATACTTCTTTCCAAACTCACAGTCCAAAATATATATGTAAGGTAAGCACAATGACGATCCTTTTTTCCATGTAATAACATGTGAACACATTCATCAAGTATTCTTTTAAAACACTAAAACATCCTGAATTACCATAAAACCTTATTGATTACATTCATTCTCCCTTCTTCAATTTAGAATACTTGAAATACTACTTTTATCCAATAAATATGTTAACTCCAACAATGATGAAATATACAAATCGTTAATCATTTTCAAGGTAGTCAAGAATATCCAATATAATTTATCCAAATCAACCATCTTTTATTCCAAAATCACTACCCCATTATCAGGACCATATTAAGGATTAACATTCCTTCAACAATGTGTTTTCCAAAAGTGTATATTATTATTAAGTCACTTTTCATATAACCATATAATCTCAAATCCTTAAAAAAATATTACTGCAGAACAATACTTATTTATCTCAATAATTTATATAACCAGTATATTGCTGATACAACACTCAAATGAAATAATTCTATACCAACAATATAAGAAATCTAGTCATTCCTCTTCATTTGAGGAATTATCATAACTCGATTATTATCCAATAGCCTCATTTGTGGTATACTCTGATGACTGGGACATTGATTCATGTAGTATCCCAATGACTTGAAGATGAAGCATTTTACATTTGAAACCTTATTTTTACACTTGCAATCATGTACTTGGTGTCCTTTTTCTCCACCGAAACAACAAACTCTCATTCCCTTTATGCATTTACCGAGGTTATTCTTTACAAAGTTATCACATGTGGGAAAATTCATCTTTTCCGTCTTCCCTTTATCGATATTTCTCTCTTCCATCCATTTCTTCTCTTTCATACCTTCAAAGCCATAGGATTCAGAGAATTCATTACTTATCTTACTAACACATGATACTATTTCTTCATATATTTAGAATACATAGGAGACTATTTATAATCTAAATGTTGGCATAATACCATGAAATATATGATCGTTCTTACTCTTTGGATCATACATATTGATGTAGTTCACATTCCTTCTACTAGGTGCCATTTCTATGCAATGGCATACACTAGGTTAGTTTATGAAATTTAATGAATAATTCCAAACATGTAAAATACCTAACGTAAATTGAACAGTTTATGGATATTATGCATAATCAAAAAAAAATATTTTCTTTGAGGAGGTATATACTCATAAATTTTTCATAATTATTTGTAAATAAAATGAGAATTATCCTAAGCATATCCCCCGGGAGTGTCATAACCAAGAGTGCAGCAATGCCCGTTTTTATGCACCATTTCCCATTCAAGTGTAGCTCAATGCTGTGTTCTCAGGTTTTACCCCTAGATAACTATGTTCCAAAGCAACCTTTACCTGCTCATATCTAGACAGGTATGTGTTTCTCAGAAAACACACAAAATATTTACAATACCAAAATTCTAGGATGTTCTCATATACTAATCCTCAATGTCTATATTAGTGTTATGTGCTCTAATCAGATTTTATCTAAATCTAGATTCCAAGGTTTTTACTAAACTTCCTCTGATACCAACTGTAATGCCCGACCTCAAAAGCCATGAGTCTGTGCATTATTACACAACATTGACATGATCACAAGGAAATCATGTCTTGAAAGACCAATCAGTTTAGTATTATTTGAAATAAGATACATACATAAGTTCAACATTACAACTTGAAAAGAAATACAACACTAATTTATTCAATTAGAATCAACCAATTGTCCTAGATTAATCCGTTAAGTCACTCATAATAAAATTTTTCATATCCTGGGAAAATGAAACCTAAGAAAGGGGTGATCTCAAACGCTCAGTAAGGGTATGCAATAAAGTGGAAGATAACATAAATATTAAGCATAGTGAATAATTGAAAACACATTCCTTTACAATTAATAAACATGATCACTTTTATGGTAGGATTATGAGCATAGTATATAATGCCATAATAAAATATAATCATGGGTATTCTACTAGTCAAATGACTAGATGAACCATCAATATTATTTTCATAATGAGGGAAGGTATAATACTGGACATTCTGAAACATTTTGTTAATTCCTTGGCCAAGACGTCTAAAAATGATTAAGGCCTTAGCCAAAACCATATATAAAATTTGGAGAGGCCTTGTCCTATTCCACGCTCGTGAGACCTATCGATGCATCGAGCAGCTATTGTGGACTCCACCTGTCACTTACTAATTTCAATACATTCCTCATTTGAAAAGGTTGAAATATAACATAAACATTCATATTAAAACTAGCATTAAAATGTCAATAATTTAATCATAAACCATGAATGGTATAAAAATAGCACATCCATAGTCAAACATATCACAAAAACTTCAATACAATATGGATGTTTTGTATCATAATAAATCAACATCAAATAAACATAAAATCCATTAAAGGATGTAGACAAAGATGAAATGAAAACCTTTTTTAGAGAAATATCCTTCTATATTTGGAAATTATTTAAGAGTCACGTAATTATGACAAAAACATTTGTTTTGAAAATATTCTTATAAGCTTTTAAGGGAAGCTTCAACGATTTTATAACAGCGGAAAATAGCTGCACCTGCCGTATAAGTTAAAAAACATTCTTATCATAATTTTTTCAAAAAGGTCATAAAGTACCTTTTTTGAAAAATGAAGAAAATATTCATTCCAAAACATATAATATTTAATAAGTTTATAAATTACTTTACCCCTTTATCTATATTTTTTTTAAATTTGTTTTCAATAAACATGGATGTGGATGATAAAGAGGTCTGGGTAGATACTTACGTAAAAAAACTCGGATAATAAAGAAGTTATAGAATTCACCGTTAACTTGTAATTCTCATTGGTAGAGGGTAGGTTAACCACCTATATAATGGTGAAATAATTGTTATTAATTTATGCGTGAATCATATACATTAATATGATATCATATATGATATTTTTACATTTATTTGCTAATAATATCTTAGCATTATCGTCATTTTGGGTGATAACTGATTCATTTTCATTTATATGATTTTTTACAAAAGTAATATTTTTTTATGAATAGGATGTATCTTATTAATTTTTTTAATTCTATTAATTCTTAAAACAATATTTTTAATCATCTAATGAAAATTAGTCTTGAATGAATATGATCGGGAATGAATCTCATCGTGTTCGTGAAGACGGTAATTTGTACGTACGCACAAGTAACAATATCATTATTTTGATATTAAAATAGAATATATTTGGATGTTATATCATATATAATTAAACATAATAATGTTATATTTATTAGTAACATGAATTACACATCATTATTATATCCATACAAATATTAATGTATTGAATAACAATTACACCACGACGTGGAGAGGGTAAGTCGTACACAGGCAACTATGGTGACAGGTCATTCAAAGGATAGATAGAATAATTAATATGGTTTTACCATATTTATAATAACATCATAGTATATATAATATACTAGAGTTTTTATTTCAATATGGAAACAATAAATAATGAGGAAGTGGAAGAGGAAAATAACTTGAAAGAGGTGAAGAAATATTTACCTCTTCTTCAGGTTCTTCCATTTGATTTGATCAAAAGTTCTCATTAGGTTGGCTTTCTGACTGAATGAAGGCCTCTATGATGAACAGAGGAAAGTTTAGAGGGTATTTGGGTAGATTTTGGCCATTAGAAATGGGTTTGAAGGTGTGAATTAGAGAAAAGGGGGAGTTCCCTTTTATAAGATGTGTGAGGGACACCTTAGAAAAAGCTAGAAATATTATTTTATAATAAAATAATTTTTGGTTTCTAATGGCTCGAAAATAGATTATTTAGAGGATAAGGTGGGTATTAGTCTATAGCCACTTTAAAAATAGGTTTTATATATGTTTGGGTCATTATATTAACTTTATCATTTAGAATTAACTCTTTGTTAAATTTTTTGACATTTACCATCTCTCTTTGTATTTTTCTATTATATGGTTAATAAACATAATATATAATTCCAAGAGA
The DNA here is from genome assembly GCA_963277665.1 of Viscum album. NCBI lineage: Eukaryota > Viridiplantae > Streptophyta > Magnoliopsida > Santalales > Viscaceae > Viscum > Viscum album. The sequence goes on from OY728157.1 coordinate 1,025,836,233, forward strand.
ACCCCAAGTGTTTAATTAATGATACAAATATCATTATATATGTCTTCTGCCCAATCCTTATATTTTTAGGAATAGTATATTAATTAATTATATAATATTTGTTCCAAAAACTCTTTTATGTCAATTTTGACACTATTTAGTATTTTCTTTTTTTATTCCTAACAGCATTATTACATCAAAAAAATTCATCTACCCAATCGTAATATGTCATATTAGCCTATAAAATTAGTATAATTCATTAAAAGTCTCAAATTACATTTATTTGGATATTTATAATGTCAATTATTTTAATCGTTCATTAATTATGGTATTTACTCCATCCTCATTATGTCATAAATAATTTAACTTATTTAATATCTAAAAAAATATAAATAAAATACCATTATATAGGAAATATTTTTAGATTTATAATTAATATTTATACTCTAATTTACCTTTTGTGTAACCATATATTAAAAAAATTATTTATTAAAATTTGATTTTAACTCTTTTAACTATTCTTTCAATTAAATAATAATAAATGTCCTAATCTAGTCCAAGTAGACCTAAAAGATCATATTTTATTCCTAAGGATGGTTTTTTTGGATTACACATATCCAATAGAATTAGGACATGTGTTAGGGTAATAATAATATCATTTTTACCGTAAATTACCCTATTTACTTTTAAGCATGTTTAATAAAAGTTAAAAGTTATTATTCGCCAAAAATTATTTTCATCTTATTGAACCACATTTTACTTACTAATATCAACTGTGTCTCTCATATTTTTTAAATTATACTCAATAATGCGGTAAAATTATGTTTTATGTAAATTTGCAAATGCTTCTAGGGGGTGGGTAAAGAAAGTAAAAAGTTCAATAATTTTTTTACATGTCTAAAGTTTTTATAAAATGATTCCAATGATTATATTGAACTTATATAGGTATTATGTATCAATTTTGTCCAATTTTTTTTTAATTTAATAAATAATTATTTAAATAAAAATTCAGTTTTAAATTATAACTCAGTTTTTTTACTATTTATAAAAAATTGAATGCTTTCAGAAAAATACCAAAAATTCACCCTAAGAAAATTTTGATATTCCTAGTTAAAAAATGAATTCTATTTTACAAATTTCAAAACATAGATGTTTCATTAATTAATTTAAAATTAATTCCCATTGTTAGAACCAAAAAGTGTATTTTTTATGAAATAATTACTATCATAAGGTTGACACTTGTTTATGTCCGATTTTAAAGTGAAATTACATACAATCATCATCATTCGATTAAATGGTAAAAAAATAATCTAATTATACTTCCAAACAACTAAAATTTTTAATTCAACGCTATAAATTATTTTTATTAAAAAAATTTGTTCTCAGGTAAAATATAGTATTTTTCACTATTCACCATAATATTAAAGTTATCAGAAAAACACCAAAAATTTATTGAAACTAAATTCTTATGTCCTGATTCTAAAGAATAAGTTTATTCTATCAAATATAATATAAAAAAGTTTCAAATATTGTGTTTAAAAAGGGCTCGCCATTAAAAGGGTGTAAAATTTCATTTTTTGAAAAATAATTATTTTATCTAAAACAAAAAATGAATTTGTTCTTACATTATGTCTAATAAAATCATAATATGGATTCTAAAATTATATGGATTATATAATGTTCAAAAATCAGTTAATACTATTCATGACCACTTTTGAACGCTAGTTTGGTAAGTCATGGTGCACTTGAACTTAGTGTTGCATTTAGTGAAAGTTATTTTAATAAATTGAAGAAATAACATACAATGAAATCTTGGGGGTGTTACAGTAACATATTGTATAAGATGTTTGATGATTACATCAATATACAAGGAAAAAATCAAAATAATAGAGGGATAATTTTGAGATAACATAATGGATAAGGATTAAACTATGGATAACTATTATACAAGGGTTAATGAAATTTTATGTCATATTAAAGGATTTATATACAAACAATATGAATATATTATAGTCAAAAAATTAATTTGGAAATTTCTAGATAGATTTTATCTAAATACATCAGCCATTGGATATATGGAATATCATTCACTTAATGAGTTTCACAATGTTGTCTTGATTTTTGAAATAAAAAAATATACCATTTTTCTAAATAAGGACATAGAGGAATTTCACACCTTACTGCATATATTCCTAGAGATAGGAAAAACATTGAATCTGAAGATGATGACGATGAATTGAAATTCAAATGAAATTCAATATGTAAATATAGTAGAGGCTAAAAAATAAGTAAGGGAATGTGAATATTTATAAAAAAAGTGAAAATATGCTAAAATACAAGGGAGGTAAAAAAAATCATCCTGATTTAGTGAATTGGAACAAAAATATCAAAAATAAAAAATATTTATGGAAAAATTTCAAATAATAGAGACAACACAAGCATTTAAGGGGAATGGGAATAAGATGAAGCCTAAATTATTTAATTGATGAGACTAAATAATTATATAAATCCTAAAAGAAACACATAGATTGATAATAATGTTAAAACATTTAATAATGAAACTAATATGAAGATTAATTATTATGGTGAGTTTCATAAAAAATATTGGGAGTACATAGAGGAGATTAACATTCTCTAGGGGAAAGTGGTAGAGCATTAAATGGACATACAAGAATAATAAATGTAGATGAAAAAATAAATTAAGGGAATAAATTATAAGAATCATGATTTATTGAGTTTTATAAAATTATTTTAAATGTTATGGTTGAATATATGATGTTATTCATGTAAAGACTGAGAAATTTTAGAATGATCAAGAAATTAGTGAGACTATTCTGTTAATTTTTACATGTGTAAATTCTAAAAGAATTTAATCTTTATATTTAATATAGTAAAATCATAAAAAAAATTCTAAAAACCTATGTAGATAAAAATAATTATAGTCATCATTCAACCACCAAAGAAGATGATAGTTTAAATAATAAAACATTCTTCAAGATAGGTTAAAAATAATGTTTTTGTTTTATCCATCCAGGGAGTATAATTTCAGCGATAGGAATAATAGATTTGCGATTAATCTAGTTTCATGAGTTACTAAAAAGGCTATTGTACTTATGATCTTGATTATTATGTTTTATTCAATAATATATTTCTTCGTATGAGTAACATGAGACCAAAATATAATGGAATCAATACGACATATAGAATCAGCAAATATGTGCTTAGAAAAAAAAGAATTATTACTCATATATGATACTTGTATAGAAAAGGCTTGAATATATTAATAAGATATGTGGCATATTGGATTATAATTATTATAATTTTGTGGTTTTTTTGAATAGGATACATTGCTAATGACCATGAATAACCATAGAAATATATGAAACATGAAACCAAGGATGAGAGTTTTTTCATTATAGAAGTAGATATAAAATCTAGAAAGGGTAGAAATACATAGATCTTTGAGATTATATTATCATCACACATGAATAGAGCTAAAAATATCCTAAACATATTAAAATTATTAATAGTGGTATAGTGACTTACAAATGAAATATCTCTATATATCAAAAATATTTGTGTCACAGAGTTTCAGTCAAGAATTTTAATTCAAAATATATTTTCATTACTAATAGGCTCAAGAAAAACAAGATATGTTTGAGTCATCTGTGTGATGATGAGAATGAGGATTTTTTATAAATATTTTTCTCATCAAAAGAATAAAATATGATAAGATTATTAGTTTCGGTTCAACAACCATTAGATATTATTTTCATACTAAAGATTCAAAATATTAATGTTACAAGTGTTCAATAGATAAAAACAAACTTTTTCATATAAGTATTTTCCATCTATATTAGAGAATATTAATAATTTTCAGCAAATATGGGTTTTTCAGAGAATTTATCTTTCTCAAAATATAAATGGGATATATCTTTAAGGCATACCAAAAATGGAATATCACCTGGGGAAGAAATGAAATAATTGAGATCCAGACCATAAAACCTATTGAGATAATACATTCAAATTTTTGTGCATCCATGAGAAATAACTCCACATATGGTGATTATTATTTACTCAAATTTACTTATTATTACACTATAATTACCAGTATTAAGTTTATAAAACATTTGTTTTAGGTAATTATCATTCATAAAAACATAATAAGTATAGTTGATCAGGAAGTTGATATGTGAACTAAAAAACAAATATGATAATTAGAAGGAATTTTAAAAATATAATATGAAAATTGTCTTGAAAATATGGTATAAAACATTATTATATCACTCTTATACTCCTTAACAAAATAGAGATTCTGAGTGATTGAAATTTAGATTCTTGTATAAGGAAAGTACAATTTTAGAATAATAAGGTATAAGCTTGTATATTACAGTAAATCCATGTTCAGAATCATTCGTAAGCATAAATGATGTCTATAAATAAATAACATGATCATGAAGACCAATGAAAAATGATAAAAATAGAATCCCACATAGAAACAACTCACTATTTTTTATGTTCATTTTTTATAAAAAATTTAAAATAATCATGTGAATTTTTGAATAAAATGATAATGATGGTAAATGTTTTGTATATATATCAAATTAATAAGGATAAAAATGATGGTATAATAGGTTTCAGAATGTTTTGGATTATGGTGACATGAAAATTAATTAATACAATCATATTTTATTTCTCTTGATGCATTATATTATGGTATTAGATATAAAAATCCTGAATAATTCTGAATAAGATATAATTGATCAAGAAGAATCTGAGCTATAAATAGTTTAAATTGTGTTTAATTTTATATTTGATGAGGAGTATTATTTTGTTTAAAAATAAAAAATCAATAGGATGAAAATTTATTTTTTAGAGAAAATATTATTAAATAAGAGTCTACACTTATAGAGATAAGAAGAAAACTCAAATATAATGATAAAATAGTAGATCTTACAAGATAATGATTGAGTTTTGAATATCAAAGGTAACTTATCTCTCAAATAGGGCCTAAATTAGTTAAATGATACTTTGATAATGATGAGTGGTTTGAGTTTATATGTGAAGAGATACTAAATATTTAAAAAAAATCCAAATTGGATCCTATTTCAATACCAAATAATAAAAATGTCATTAGAAGCATGTGGGTTTAAGGAATAAATAGAATTATTAGGGAAAATTTGTTAGGAGAAATTATATTATGTTTAGAAGTGATAATATCAAATAATTGTTTATTTAAAAGTGAAATTTACTCTATTTTCATGGTTGGAGGTCATTAATATTTTCTATGTGGTAGTATCTTATAAGAAATGTTAAATTTATCTAATTGAAGCGATGTATTCAATTTTGAATCGTAAAATTGAAGAAGTTGTGTATTTTGAGAAACCTGGTGGGTTTGTGATTTAAAAATATGGATCATGAGTGTGTTATTTGATGAATGTTTTCTATGGGTTAATGACATCCCCATAGACTAGTTATTTGATGCTGGATAACAACTTGAAATAGATTAAATTTGTCAAAGTAAATGTGAAGAAAAATATAAATATTAAAGAAATATTTATTGGAACACTTATTGTAATATTATATGTTTATGATCACACTTATATATGTTATCATGAGATTAAAAATCAATAATTTTCTAGTGAAATGATGTATTAATGTTATAAGTCCTTGCAAGGTGGGATGAGGTATTTTATTGAATTTAAAGCCTTCAAATAAAAATCTATTATTTTCATTCCACCCAAATAGTATTCTATAGAACATTTAAAAAAGTTTGAGTTGGAGTAATCAAAATCATTATTTATACCAATTCAATTGGGAAATATATTATCTAAATATGATAAACGTGTGAGTTTAAACCAAAGATTATTTTGAAGATTTATTTTAACCATGCTCGATATCATAGCCTCAATGTAATATAGAGTTTTTACTCTGTGTCTATAAAAAATATCTCAGTGAACCAAAATAGTAAAATATTATTTATGCTAAAATATTTCTATTATTTTTCAAATATAATCCAATATTAGGAATTAATTATAAAAAATGAATAAATTTGAACCGGTTTTGGTTTATATACGTTGTATGTGTAGTCTAAAAATAATAATATAAGGTCAACTTCAAGTATAATCTCACTATTGAGAGATAGTTGTGTGATTCTAGACATTAATAATTTTATGAAATTTTATTTAGTACTACAATGTAAAATTATATTTCCACTTCTAGTGCATGAACTTAAATGATTTGGATAAAGGATAAACAATATGTTTTTTTAGTGATAGTCGATAAACCACTCAAAATTAACTAAGATAATAAAAAATCTATTGACATATTTAAAAATCCCTACAATACCCTATATCTAAAACATTGACATAATAAACAATTTCATTAAAGTAGAGGTGGAAAATAGAGACACTAAGGAACAACATATCTCCAATCATGACCATTTTTGGAAGTTATCATTATAGTTGTTCATAATGATAGATTTTACAGTTGTAGGATAAATATGTGCACCTTCACCTCCAATATAATGAAACATATGAAACTATATCCAACTTATCAAAGGGTTGTGTTGATTAAGGTATAGAAAACGTACAAAATTATTTAATAAGAAAACACATATTTTTTCATTCCACATTCAAATTTCATGGATGTGTTTATTTTAAAAAGGATGAGTTGATTGAATAGGTGACCTCATGGATTGATTGGGAGAGTATCTTATCACTTGATTAAAATGTTTTATGTACCCATGGGATGGATATCTTAAAAAATACAACCATTTATAGGTATAGAGTTTAATATTTTTTTCATATTGTAGAGGTTGTGAAATTATTATTAACATGAACTCTGTGGGATTCTGAGTATATCTATGTTTATTTGGAAAGGTTTATAGGTATTTAAAAAAAACTAAAAAGAGGTCATCGACAAACCCATGGAGTCATTGATGAAGTAATAATTAGAGTACATTTTTTCAACATCCTTAAAGAGATTTTATGAGGTCTATATGGATACAAAATGGATGTATCTAGGAATCATAACACATCAAATGTGATTATAGTTGAACTAATCTACAAAAAATGGATATTTTTTTATTTTTGAAGGAATAAAATTTATTACAAGTTGGATGTGTGCTTGTGCTAATTGGGCAGGCGTGGAGTGATTTAGATAAGGTTCTAATTTCAATAGAGTGAAATATGGATGAAAAAAGTGTTTTTTCAATGAAAGTTTATGGTTTCAATTATCTATATAATGGTAGGACTAACATTATATGGTACATATAAAAGTAATAAATTACCTAGGTAATTATAATATGATTTGATACAAGACTACATAGTTGTCATAATTCACTCAGAAAATGATGATGTTGAGTATCTGGAGGCTTTGTATGGGAATTAATGCAATTTTAAAATATATTTAATAGTCTAAGAACACAATTTATGTGCTATATGATGGATTCAAGTCCTTCTTAAAGTTCTATGAGATTCTATGTGAATGTAATAATGAATTTAAATTATATTTTTGAATATAAGAACTCAGTTGTGTAAAGGTAATATACCTTTCCATAAGTTATATAAGTGTAAATTTTTAGATAGTGTCAAGGTAGAAAATAATGTGGTTCATCCAAACCATTTTCATTTAGTTTATTTGGGACGAATTCATAGAGGATACACTAACCATGGATTTACATTGTCGATAATTCTTAGTCAATTAAAATTATCCATATACATGATCCTTCACATTGAAAAAATTAGTAAATATTTCTTGCATTCAATTAGGGAAAGTGTTGTAACTACACACTTTCTCTTACCTCACCTTCTATCTATATGGCTTGTTTTCATACTCAAAACCTCACATTCACTTAGAAAAATACAGAAAAAAAATTAGGTGAAAATATTTTTTCAACAATTCATAAATTCTAAAGAATTGAACAATTATTTTTCTTTCTTGACCATTTATATATTAAATATAACATGATTATGAATGCCATTAATTCAAGTAAAATTTTATTATTTTGTGATTGGGGTTTAATTAGAAGGTCCATATCAAAAATTTCATTTGATTTTATAATACTTATTTGAAATAATATCTGTAGTCAATGTTTTTATTCTTCAAGGATAATGAATTCGTGTAAAAATCATTGGTGTTTCTATAAATCAATATCAAAATATATTTTGAAATAAATCTGAACAAAAAAATTTAAAAAATAAGATGAAATATGAGTTCATTTATTGAGATATAGATGATAATATTATATATTATAATTATAATGTATTAGAGAAAAATGAGTTCGGGAATAGTGAGAAGGTAAGATGTATCTTCTATTGATCATTTGGATGGACTCTATTGAAGAATAATGATGTTAGATATTGTGTGTATAAACTAAAGAATAAATAAATAATCCAAAATAAGTCTAGAGGGTGATTAAATTTTTGATGTAGCTCTTATATTCTTCTGGTTTTAAAATCTATCCTAAATTAGTTCTAATCCATGATGCAAAGTAATCCTGAAGCAATCTAAGGATTTGATTCATCCAAGATAGATATTTTTTTTCAAGGATGGTGGTAGGAGGTAAAATAACTCCATTCAATAGTTTGTATATTCATTTTAGAGGAATCAACATGCCCATAATTTTTACTATCCATTAAACATCTCTTAAATAGTTATATAAGAACAATGTACCTCTCTTATGTTCGTAGTTTCATTAGTAGTTACCTAGTTACTGAAACAAAATCTAACATAGAACGAATTAAAATATATTGCTTATGGAAAACCTTGTTAAATTCATAAGTGTACATTTCTCATTTTTTCTTAAATATGGGTGTGAAGGTGGTAATAATATTGGATCATGAATCTAACAAGTCACAAGGATTTTATTTAAAAATAAATGAATTTATAATAATCAAAACTTATTCACCCTCCCTCTATATGGTTTCTTAGATAATTCATGAGCATAAAATGTATAGTGTAAAAAACCAAATCATTATAATCATTCAAAAATAAAATTAATAAATTTTATTAGATGGTGAGAAATAAAATACCAATAAAAATAAAGCATGTTATTTTCCTTCCAAAGAAAAACCTTGTGAAGACCTTGATTATAAAAATAGGTAGTTCATTCCAAAGATGGATTACAAATAATTATATAGTTAAATGAAAGTTGTATGTTGGTGATCCAAATAGGATTAGGTTCATTCATATTTAATTATCATTTTATTACACTTTTCTAGATAACCCATATAAGATTACATGATCAAAATAATGGTGCTGGGATAATCAATATAAAGAATGTTGGAATTAAGTTGTCAACTAAGTAATATAGGATTGATATATGATATTATTGATTAGATACTCTTCCTATATAATTTATTTAATAGATAAACATCAAAAACACTCAAAACATAGTGAAATATCTATCGTGGCATTTTAATACATAATATTTAATTAAAAAAAGGAGTAACCATTTTACTAGAGGTACATTTTTAAAATATTTTATAAATAATTATAAAACATAATACTAAATAATACAATAATATATTTTATAGTAAACTAACATTAAAATTATAAATGATCAATGAGATAATTTTTATATTATTAATAGTTGAATGTAATAATTATTTTTTAACAGAACAAAATTATTTGTATATTTTATAAGATTGAAGAAATAATATTTGTACAAAATAAAAGCATTCCCAATAAAATGGAAATTTATTTTTTCCATGGGATTATCTCAATGAATAATTGTGTTGATACTCTCATTCTTAGTTCTATGGAGATCAATATTAAAATTCAAAAAGAGAATATGGATGTGTTGAATATGATAGATAACCTAATAATTCGATATTAGGAATGAGATACGATTGTGAGTAATTAATCATTTAAATAATTCATTGGATAAAAAATAAATGATGGATCATCATTCATTTATCACTTTCTCAAAGTGATTAGGTTTGTCTATAACATATATTGGTTGTGTTATTATCCAAAATTAATTAGTAATAATTTTTTGTAAATTAATGTTTGATATTTTAGGTTATATATTATTATACACATACATCACATAAATAAACCAAAAAAATATTTCATTGATAGAGATATAAACATTAATCATTGAGTAAACATATTAAAATTAAAATCATTACAGGGCTAATAAATATAAAAGTGAATAAAATAGAAAAATGTTGGTTTCCACCAATATATTATAATCATCACCCCAATGATCAAGATTATGGAAAGGAAATTGAATATTAGTAAACCAATAAATGTATTATAAAAGGGAAATATATTCCCAATGGGATAAATAGTAATTAATATTGAATGAAGGAAATAAGTGGTGTTTATCAGAAGTAATATGAATGTTGGAATACTAATTTCACCAATAGAATAGTAACCTAAAAATTTAAAATACTAACCAGACCATTAGGGGTAGTGTCCTAGCCATTGGAATAGTAATATGACCTAAAAAATAACAAAATTAATATTTAGCATGACTAATTTATGAATATATAAATATTCTAATTTAATAAAATATATATCAAGATTAAAAAATCAGTGAAAATATAACAACAATTTTTGTAAAATTTATATTAATGTAATTAATAAGAAATAATTATTTATACATTAAAATTTTAAATTTAAAATGATTGAAAATTAATTCTCGATAAATAATGTAATTGTTATTATCAATATGTCGAAACTATTCAATGGTGAATTTTTGGAAATTTTCAAAGAAACAGAAAAAAATTACATGAAATGTAAAAATAACATTTTTCAAATAAAATTTGTTTTATGACATAAAGATATTGAAATGATGAATTAATAAATACTAAATATATTATTTAAGTCCAAAATATATTTAACATGATAAATGGTTCATTTAAAATATTATTCTCAATTTGGAAACATAAAATGAAATTCACATAGCATAGAAGGCTAATATTTTCCTATAAATAAATTTTATTTCCTATTTTTATGATTCCTTTTGAATTCAAAAATAAATATGAATTATAAGGTGATAAAAAAATTGAATATAATTTTACATTATTCATATATATTTTATAATTTTATAGTTTCCAATATTCAGTGGTTTATGATGGATATTATTTATTATTCAACATTTTATCCTAAATATAACCATCTCATTATGTATATGTAACAAGTCTCCATCCACATGAAAAAATAACCCCTTCTCAGTTAAAATTTCTAAATAATTTACAAAATTACCCCACTTAAGACCTTTATAATAAATTTCGATAATATCATGAAAACTAAATCCCTACATAATGGGATTTTAGTTTCATATAACAGAAGAAACACAAAAAAATGAATGCTTTTATCAACACTACTCCCATTTACGCCTTCTCTTCCACCTTTTCCCAATTATATTTAAAATCTTAATATATGATTAATTAGTAGTGTTTTAATATTATATTAATGAAGCTAACCTACTACAATAATTTAATTAATGACTTATTATATTTTATAATTCTCTTTCTTCTTCTTTAGATGATATCTCATTAATGGTTAGTTGGTAGCCAAAGAGAATGTTTAAAATCCTTTTCATAACACTACTTTATGAATAGTTATAATAAATTATTTTCGATGTATGAATTTATAATTATATTTATGTTTAAATTTTGTATGTAATAATTTTAATTTTTAAATAACCTTGAACCAATATAGAGAAACTAAAAAATGAAATATTTTTTAAGGAAAAGGTTATATCCAACTTTTACACATTTACTGAATGACATTAAATAAAGAAATCAAATTGTTATAATTGATAAATATTACAAAAATGACAATAATTCAATACTTTTCCCATGTTTTATTAACCCTATGTTTATTATTCAGCATTCATAAAATTTAGGAATTAAATCAGGATATAAGGTGTGGGGGTTCTCAAATCAAATGTCATTTTTGTTTTAGAACTAATTTTACATTTATTTTGTTTGAAAGCTATTAATATTTCCTTGAATCACCTTCCAAAATTTCTTCACATTTCATTTTTGGGGTTATAGAAATCCCCCCACCATAAGAAAACTTTTTAATCCATTAGAAGTTTTTCTAAAATTCTATAATTTCTAAACATATCGCATTGACTCTCTTGAATTATTTCTTTTCCACTAAAGAATAATAATTTTTACATAAAAATATTATCCTTATTATTAATATCAGATCAGAAAAACATATTCCTAAATGAATTATTTATAAAACATTTATGAATCTCATTCTATCACATAGTTTTATTTGATGATTACAATTGTTATACACTTTATATGGCATGCATGATTATGGGAATTTTATGATGTAATGGGTAGGACCAAAATTAAATATCCCTCCAATGAATTATTTATTATGATATATCTGTTGATATTATTATCGTTGGTTGAAAATAATATTCTAGAATTTTTCACCATTACGGTGTTATGACTTATGGCCATATATTATGCATGGGAATGATGTTATCATTGTTCAAAACTATTAGTGGTATTCTACCACAATGTTATTATGTTTCATTATTTGGCATATTCCACACCCGATGAATATATTTAATGTTTACTTCGTGATTATGATGATGCTCTTATACTAATGATTTTATAAGGTTTATTTTGTTTACTTTGGTATTGTTGATTTAGTTCCCTTATTCTTCCCCTTACTAGGATTTTATCTCACCTATTTCATTAATATATTGAATTAGGTGAATACATGTACTATAGAAAACATGAGAGATATTATGAGGATATTAATGAAGAATTTGAATTCTCTTAATATTTTATTATGATCGAGTCATGTATCAGCCTAATTATCCCATGATAACCAAACATTTATATCCTTGAATGATTTTCTATTATATTTAAAATCATATAAAAGTTGTAATAGTATTGTAATAAATTTAGTCCTTTATAGATGATATTATGGGATGGTTTAGTTAATCTAGGAATTAGGATTTCAAAATGTTAATGAAAAAAATAAGGATTATTATATGTTTTGGCATACAATTTTTTTTTTGTAATTTATTAGAGTGTGGTTTCCATGAAATTAAGTACCTATAAAGATTCTATAAGTGGATGTGTCTATTGAATAGTTCTCCCTATGGTTAATAACCCCAAAAATAGAATATTGGTAATTTAATCAGTCATAAACTTGTGTAGAAAAAAAGGGTCCTTATTCCACACATAATTAGAAACTCATAGTTGAAATGATACAGTTAATAAAAAACTCTATATGAAAACTTATGAAAGATAGATAGGTAATGTAATTACTACTATTCATGTTTACGAAGGATTAATGAACACGACACAATAATAAATTTTTTAAGGAAAAGTTTAAACACAAGGATTCAATAATATATTAATTTAAAAATAAGTTTTGATTACGAATAAATTATTATTTAATCATTTATTGACACAATTTTTTTTCAACCCTTTTCTATTTTTGAAAATATTCTGAACAAGAAGAACAAAGAATAACAACCATTGTAAGGGACAATGTAATGATTGTCTAAATTCAATACTGAATTCTATGGGAGGTAATGTTCAAAATGTCATGGTGATGATGAGACAAACTACTCAGGATATGAATAATAAAATGAATCACATGGGAAATCCTCCTTCATTGAAGAATTCAAAACTAGATATCGAGCCATTTATATAGAAATGTCTACTAAAATTCAATGGAACTTTAGACAGAATTTGTATCTAATAGTGGTTCACCTCATTGGAGGAAATATTTTCAATTATCTAAAAATATAAGAAGGATAAAGTCACATTGTTTTTCAATCGTTTAGGCCTAGAGGCATATCAATGGTGGTAATTGATAAATAATACTATTATTATGGATGAGGTAAATGAAATAGAGTGGGAATAAATTAATATTTTACATCATAACAAGTAATTACACAAAAATATTCGATCTAATATGGATAGAGAGTTCTTAGAGCTTTAATTTTTTTTTGCTTAATTTGGTATGAGTTATAAGGAAGATTTCACAAGTCCTCCAAGATAATCCCCAGATTTGTAATAAACAATGATAACAAAATATATATATATGTTTTACTAGTTTAAAAATAACTCTATGAAAATATCTATCTATCAGAGACTTCAGGTGATATGAATAATGGTCCCATTGACACATAAATAAGAAAAAATAATGGTCATTAATGCTCTATGATCAAATGAAAAAGGGGGAAATAATATCCAACCAACCACTTGTCATAAATATGGGTGGAATATTCAATTGAATGGTAAATAATTCAAGTGTATTATAGAATACCACCATGGTCATTAATGACAATGATACATGAATAATCCAACAAATAAGATGAATGATAAAAAGGAACAGCATACGGTTTAATTATTTAACTATAAGGAACAATTTAAATATGAATTTGAGGGATCTAAACCATAGTTCAACTATCTTAACTAGTGTTAGAAACCAACATTTAAAAATGATAAAGTAAACTCTTATTCCATAACTAAGTCTAAGGTGGAAGATGGAAAATATGTGGAACATGGTAGACTCCCTATTAACTCCAGAATAGAATTTTTTTTTGATTCTTTTTCTAAGTCTTCCTTTATGTTTTGATGTTTTGGTATAGATATTGAGTTACAACCATGATACCTCAATGTAGAGAAATATATAAAATCATCATGTGGTTCAACAAAATATTCCTATGTATTTTAATCTTATCCTAATAGATCTATTGGGAATATTTTTCCAATAAACTGCGTAATCCTTTTGTATTTAAATTTGATGATATAATATGCATGGATTGGATCATTTTATACAGAGCTCACATCAACTTTTGAGAAAAATAAATCTATTTTAATAATTCAAACAATCCCATGATCGTGTACAAATTAATATAATATCACAAATCACCTTTTTGAAACCCATAAATTATGTGGGTTTTGATACCTAGTGAAGAAAAATACCTTTCATAAATGGATGAGTCATAGAAAAGTATCAAACCAGAAGAGATTAATGTTATAAGAGAACATACTAATATATTCATTAAAGAGTTACTTAGATGTCGACAAAATATTAAGGTGTAGTTCTCAATAGAACTTATATCTGGATTAACTCTAATAGTAAAATTCCCTTATAGGGTGGCCCCAATCGAACTAGATTAGTTAATGAAACAGATTTAAAAGTATTTGGAAAAAGGGATTTATACACCCCGATGCATCTCCTTATCTAGAAATAGATATTTTTGTTATAAAAAATGATAGATCTGTTAATAAATGTATTGATTATTGAGATATCAACAAAATCATCATAATGGAAAATGTACCCCATGATAAGGATTTAGGGATTGAATTATCAAATATGAGGACCTCAATAAATCTAAATGATGTATCGTTATTCTAGAAATAAATTGTTGAATGTGAAGAAGGGATATGTTTATAAGGAATCATTATGTATAAGGTTTGGTCACTATGTGTTCATAATGATTATAATTGGACTTACTAATATCCTTAAAATCATCATGGATAGAATGAATAGAGTATTTAGAAACTACCTTGACAATTTAGTTGTAGTTTTAATTGATTATATTCTCATTTACTCTTTGAGAAAGGATAAGGAAGAGGAGTATCTTATGATTGTTCTGGAAATATTAAAAATGAAGAAAATATATTCAATTTTTAGAAATTTTACTTAGTGTAGAATAAAGCCACATTCTTAGACCACATGATCACAAGTGAGAGAGTTACTATTGAACTATAAAAAAATTTAATTGGTGAATAAACAAAACCATGAAGTGAAAAATAAATCTATTTGTTTCATGGAATAATTGTGTAATATAAAGGTTTTTTGATAAATTTATCATAATTTCTTATCAAACTAACTATATTTACATGGGAAATGAATAATTATGTCTATATATAAGAATATAATGTATTGTATAAGGAGATTATGCAAAGGATAATCACATCTCCTAAACTCACACTACCATCAAGTGGTGATAGTACTGTGATATATAATGATTCATTAAAAGAAGAATTGTGTTGGGTACTCATGAAGAATGTTAATTTGATAGACCTTAGCTCATGAAATTTGAATATGTATGTATAGAACTAGCCTATTAATGATGTAAAGTTATCATTTTTAATCATCATCTTAAATAATATACAAAACTAACTCTATGGTTTGAAGTGAGACCTTTATGAAGGCTACAAGTCTGTTTAGTATATTTTTACATATAAATTACACAACATGAATCAATGAATATGGTTATAGCTTGTTATGGACTATGATTGCACTATTCACTACAAAGCTTGAATTTTGAACAGCTTAGATGATTTTCTTAGTAGAAAATATCGTGTTACTCTATCTATGTTGTAGATTGATAAAATCCTCATCATAATTTACATTCAAAGGTTATATGTGTAGATTTTAATTTAAGGGAACACATACTATCATTTTCAAATTATTTTCAACTATATATCTAAGAGAATTTCAAGGATGCACAAATTGATGACATTGAGATTCAAAAGAATGTTGAATTAGTAAAGTAGGGTAATATTCATGAAAATCACATCTATTAATATTGTTTCATTTGGTTTGGAACAAGAAATTTTTTCCTTCATTACATGAGATGAAGATGAGTTATTGGATAATTCACATAACACATATGTATTCATCTATCATAGTTGTTCCATGATGTGTCATTATCTTAGAGAGAACCTTTTGTGGGAAAACATGAAGAAGGATATTTCTGAGTACTTATCAACGTGCAAGGTATATCAATGTGTTCAATACAAGTGAAAAAAGTCCAAAGGGATTAATTATCTATCTCCAATAAAAACATAAAAAATTGAAAACATCACCATCAACATTGTCACTAGTCTCGCAAATACATCTAAAGACAGAAATGTGATATCAGTTCTGGTGGATTGACTCACCATGACTACCCACATCATCACTACTAGGGAATATTTTCTAGTTTTAAAACATGTTATGAAATACATAAAAGAATTAGTGAGGTACTGTCGATTCTGCTTTCGACCATCTCTGATTCTGATCGAAGGTACACTTAGAAATATTACAGAAGTCATCAATATAATATGAATAGTAAATTTAATTTCAATATGATCTATCACCGAAATAAAATTTCTAATCTAAATTAAACATTCAAATTATTTAGGACATTTTGATAGCTATATAAATGTAATTTAGAGGATGATGGGATCAACACCCCCCTTTAGTTGAGTTTTCATAAAACAACATCTTCCAATTTAGTATTCAGATGACTATGTATAAGGATATATATAGTAACTGATATAGAACTGCAATATATTTGAATGAAGTTTTAAAATAGATATTATATACCTACTGATGTTTATTTTATAATGGGTTCAATTCAACTGATAACACGTAGATTCTTTATATAGTTGTTAAAAGATATATGTTGACAACCATCGAAGGGACTTGGTGTTTGATGCTAGATAAATATTTTTCTATTGAGTATCTTTATGGAATAAAGACATTATATTTTATATAGAATGGAGATCTTAACCCTAGGTACATTGGACACTTTGAGATCCTTGATTGCATAGGACTAGTGGATTATAATATTGCACATATACCAAACATGGATCATGATCATGATTTCTTTCATGTATCTATCTTGAAGAAGTACATACCTAGCCCTTCACATCTACTGAATATGGAGGTTGGACAATTAAAATTGTAATATCCTATGAGGTGTAGTTAGTTAACGTCATGGGCCATAGATATGAAGTTACATAAAAGAAGAATACACAAAATATGAATGTATTATGGTATAATGATAAATATAATGAGGTGATGTGGGAATTAGTGTAAATAATGAAGAAAAAGTACCATCATCTATTCTCAATGGAGAATGTGAGTTTATTTTTTATTGAAATAATTTCTCAAGGGGAGAAATATGTATTTACCAATAAACTTTTAGTAATATTTATTCCCTAAATAAATCTATGAAATATTATATTATATAGTATTATAAACATATATAACAAAATAAAACCAATAACAATTTATTTTATTAACATATATTGGTACATTAGTCATTATCTAAACCCATGAAAATTCTAAATATCAAATGTGGACATAAAATATACCTTCGAAAAACTATTATGGGAAACTTTTGAAAACCCCAATGTGCTAAAATAATTACCCCCATTAATAACACTTTTTAAAATAAATAGAATATTAGAAAACAAATATATATTTTACCAAATGAAAATCAAGAACTATGGGAAAAATTATAGTGAATTTTGAATGAACTAATGAAGTTGTATTTATAAGAGATAATATGGCCATTTGAATATTTATATGACCATTGGATTGATATCATGAATGTTGGGAACTTTAGAATAACCCTTGGGAATAGTAACATGACCATTGAAATTTTTATTTCACCTAAAAATTAAATTTTAATTTAAAATATTTTTTTTTAGTAATTTTAAAAAATATAAATAACATAATTCCATAAAATAAATATCAAGATTAAAATATCAAAAATAATATAGAAACATTTTGAATAAATAATATTTTAATGTATTTTAGAAAAATAATATTAATTATTTAATAAATTAAAATTTCATAGTAATAATTTTTTTCATAAAATTTGTTTCAATTTTAGAATTTATATTTTGAGACAGTACAAGGGTTATTTTTTTGATTTTTTCTAAAAATCTCAAATTTAATGTGTATAGTAATACTATTATTTTCCAAATATTGTATATTTTATGACATAATGATAGTGTAATAGTGGATCAATAAATATTAAATTGGTTATTTAATCCCAAAATAAATTTAATAAGAGATATAGTTACTTTAAAAATAATAAAACTAATTTGCATTCCCAATAGTTGTTTCCAAATCTTAAAAGAATAAATTTTTCCTTTAAATAAACATTTTTTCATTTTTCTTCATTCATTTTGAATGAAATTATAAATTGTAATTATATGGTGATTAAAAGTACTCAAATCAAGTTATTTAATTTATATATATTTATTAATGTCAATAATATTTATATACAAAGGTTTAAATTGGAAATTTCTTGTTATTATAAATTTTTTACTAAAAATACCCCTCTACTTAAGTTTATATAACCTATTCCATTCCCCTTAGAATACCACACCACCCTCAAATTCAAATTCATATTATCTTCTAAATTACACTCAATCAATCCCCATGTGTCACATAGTGATGTTTAGGAGAAAGTAATTTCCAATCATCAAGAGTGTTTAGTATGATAAAATTGGAGGAATACTAAGAAAAAAATATTTTGAAAAAACACTTCTCCCATTTCCATATTTTCTTAGAATTATTTCCAATTCTATTTAAAAATTTATCCTTGTATAATTTAATAGTATGCTAAAATTTAATTAGTGATTTTAGCCAATAATTAAAATAATACTTATGTGTTGTTTATGTTTTATACATGTCTTTTTTTACAGCATCCCATTAATGGAATGTTAAACAATAATAAAGACATTTACAATATATTTCATATCACTAACTATATAGAGTGTTATATAAAATTGTTATATATATATAAATATATAAAAATATATTTTCTATCTTTTTGTAACAAATTATAATTAGGTATAAATTACCTTGAAATAAATAGGGAAAAAGAAAAAAAAATATATGATTTTTTTAAGAAAAGGTGATATCAAAATGCATCGCCTTAAATAAAGGAAATTAATTAACATAATAAAATGAATATAATAAGAAAATAGTTAAAACATTTCATTAATTAACTTATATATCCATGTTTTAATTATTGTTTTATTATTTATGTGGTTGAAAATAGATAAATAAAACTGGCATTTTATGTATGGTGAGTCTCAAACACAAACTCCATATTTTTAGGTTAAATCAACATTCCCATTTATTTGATAGATTTTATTATAATTAATTTAAATTATATTCCTTGATACTTTAATTATTATATTCTTCAATAAATATATTCCTTCCCTTTTTAAATTTTTTTAAATATATTTACAAGTATTTTTCAAAAGACTTAAATTTTCTAAAATATCTCATTTACACCAATTGAGTGATTTCTTATACACTCAAAAATTTTGATGTTTTTTTTCAAAAATATGATCTAATTTATTTATTTTTCTATTCAAGTGGTTGTTAATGAACTTATTTTTTTTTTTTGAATACTTTATGAAACTCACTCTTTCCCTTTGGTTTATTTCATGACCATGGTTGTTATTTTTTATATGTGGCATTCATGATTTTGATAATTTTAGGATGTTATGGGTAAACCAATAATTATATATTCCTAAATTCAATTATTTAAATTGATATTGCAACACACATAAAATATAAAGTAAGAACATTTTATTCAATAGTGTGTACGACACGCATCACAAAGCTCATAAGGGAATATAATATACTGAGACTATTATATATTTACAATTTAAAATAAATTTAATACATGATATAGATTATAATGAACAAAAAACAATTTTATATTCTGTGAAACTCAAGAGAGAAATTTCTTGATAGCATTTGTTAGATGCAAGAGAGACCTTCCTCGATATCATGTGTTGCACATAAGAATGAGTTTCACCAAATAATAATGTATTGTTAACATATTATTATTTAATATAATAAGATATAATATAGATGTTAAATTATTAGTTATAGATATTAATTACTAAAAAATAAAAATTATGGTTTATAATAGTATTTAATGAATTCATTTCGTAGCAATTAATTAGAAATGAAAATTATAACAAATTGGATATAAATTAAATATTATTATTTTCTTTCTTCCAAGGGAGTTTTGTCATAATAAATATATTTAGTTACAATTAGTGAATGTAATTCATAAAATAAAATTTTATGTTTTTAATCAATTAATTTTGATAATTATCTAATATATTTGATAGACATAAGATATGAGTAAACTCAATATTACATATAAAAAATCTATTTTTATTATAGAACTCTTACTTCCTTTTATTGGAGAAAAATATTTTAAATTGATTTTTGAGAATTTGACAAATTTAATATGTAAAAATATCAATATATTTTAATTATAAATATAATAATTATGTTAGGGTATCATTTTTATATTTTTCTATGAAGATTCATTTGAAATGAATAGTGAAAAATATTAAAATTTAATTCTATATTACTTTTTCAAATAATTACTTTATAGGGTTGTATTTTATTTTAAATTAGTTTTTATGTTTAAATAGATATTATTTTTATTATTTTATCCAATTTATCTCATTTTAATCAATTTCACTTTAACATTTACTATAAAAACATAGCTATCTTTTGGATGTTTTACTTAAAAACCCGCATTGTCATCCCGTATGTGGGATTAAATTTTAATTAATTTCTTCTAATTAAGAGCCTATAATTTTTAAAAATAGATTCAATATTTGGAATAATAATAATTTATATTTTATAATATTTAAAAAATAATTCTTAACTCATTTTTATTTTCTGAAAGTGATTAAAATTAATTAAACCTATTAATGTTAAATTAATCATCCTTTGTAAAAATATTACAAGAGTTCCACTCCATCAATATAAAAGGGCCTCCTCTCCTCCCATTTCCTCACACATCTCAAGAAAACTTTTATAAACTAGGATATTCAGAAATATCTCATCAAAATACATAACCTAATACTAGAAGCCTATAATTTTGAATAAATCAACCCATTGACTATTATGGTTCAAACGAAAGGGAGTTACCTGATTAAGAGGTAACAAACTTCCTGAAGATTTTTAGTTTTACTTTCATTCTCCTATACCTAAAATCTTCTTATTGTATTATTGTATAAAAAATGAATCCTCAATATAGTAGTATATTTATATGAAATGGTTTTTACCTCTACTTATGCAAACTTTCATCTAATTTGAAACAAATATACGGTTTCGGTGTATGGAGAATTATTGTCTCACGAAATGAAAATAGTCCATTTTTCATTTACATCCTCTAATGGTGGGAATTATGATGGAAAAACTATTTATGTATGACATAAATGAAATTTATTATTTATATACATTTATTTAATCATTTTATTTCACATACCTATAGTAATTTTCATTTTATATCAATACGATAACATAGTTTGTGAATGTGTGGACTACTGCACATATAATCAATGTGATTTGTTCACTGTATACAAGGAGTGTATAAATAATAGTTTTAATTAAAAATATTTTACATAAAAAAACAATAAATTATATTAATTAAAAAATTATATTTATGTAAATATAATAAATATATATATATATATATATCATTTTCCTTATAACCCTTTTACATACATAAAAAGTGATGTCATCATTCGTGGACGTGTTGACTACCACCTCCTAGACACGATGTGATTCCTTTTAATTAAAAATAAGTATATATATAATTATATATGATTAAATAAAATTTTATTTATTCTATAATTTTCATTATAGAAAGATTCATATTAATTTATTTCTTTCCACAATGATCATTGAAAAATAGGGATGTTACTGATGCATACATACGACATATCGCCTCCATGATTGTAAGGTTGATTCATTTTTCATAACCATAAATAATTATTGGTTTTAAAAAAATTAATTGATGAATAAATATGATTGTTATTTCATTATTATTATTCTTGAGATGTTATATATTGACCCTTTTGACAATATTTGACCAACTAGGGTCGTTTTTTGACACATAAACTGAATTCCGTCCAAACACCTGATGTAAATATAATTGTTTCTGTAGATTTATATAAAATAGTACTACGTCAAATAAAATAATTATAACAATGAAAAATGGTATCTATAATTTATAAAATTAACATAATTTTATTATACATTTTTTAAATGATGATATCCTGAATGGAAACTCAAGGTATGGAATTCTCATCCCACTTTTGACATTCATGAGATAAATGTCATGTTCACCATATTCCAATGTGGTGTGTTATTTATACTAAAATTTTTTATATACTATTTAAAAATGTACATCATCTTCATGATATATAATATATTCATTTGATTTTATTCCTTGTTGAGGTTTATGATTTAAAAAGTTTCAATGTGGTATGGGAAACTTTGGAATGTTTAATGATTATTTTCCTCAACAGTAACATTAATGATCATTAAATGGAATTTCCATTGGAGGAAGTTACATTAAAATTTTATAATAAACCATTTAATTTTTTTCTACTCTTCTAATTCATGGTCATTTTTCTTATTAGTACTTTTTTGCCACTATTTGGTACTCAAATTGTTTTAAAAATGATTTTTTGAAAATATGACTTCCTTAACCTTTTTTTTCAGATAACATGTTTCCTTCTGAAAACTATATTTTATTAAAATGTTTTCCAAAAAATTTTAAAGACGATTTGTTAATGATATTTTTACACCATTTTTCTTTTACCAATTTTTTCAAATGAATCTTTATCTCTCTTTCTAAATAAGGAATTCTTCTATACATTAAACATGAAAAATAGATTTCATTTTTACCACATTTGGATTATACATATTTAACTACCATAGTTTCCTGGAATATTCATTTTCATATTTAAAAGATTATTTTTTAAAGAAAATATTTTCAAAATTTATTTTCAAAGAACAGGTTTTTCAAATGGTTTTTAATAATAAATTGGAATTTTATTCAAAAAATTTTTTAAATGATATTTTATAATGTTTCCATTGATCCCTGACAATAACCTCTTTTTTACTTCACTTAGGGTATGTTGTATCGTTTCCATCCGTAATATTCCTTGGGATTGTTTATGATTGATTTCTCCAAGGAGAGTATTCTCATTCACTTCACTGATTCCTTTTAGTCACCTTTAAATATTCAATTTCCTATGATCATTTGACATTGAATTTCCCCAAAGTATCCATTTCGTTTTTCATGGATATGATCAATACTAAAACTATATACCAATTTTCATATGATGATTTATTTGAATTTTATTTAAATAGTTGGGGAAATATTGATAAATCTGTATATTCTATTTCATATGGATATTTTATAAGTCACATTTTTAAATTCATTATTCATTATATAAATAATTTTTTTGACTAGTACAACATGGGTGGGACTTTTTTATAGATATCCCCTCTCTATGGAAGTTGTCTCATGGGATGAGTTTTAAATATAAATATTCCTTGAACTATTTTTTATCAGATATTTTTTTTATACATTTTGAGAAAGGTATTGAAAGTAAAAATACTAAGTACCTTGGAAACATGGCTCCTAATAATCATGCATTATTATTATAT
Organism: Viscum album; assembly: GCA_963277665.1. Lineage (NCBI taxonomy): Eukaryota > Viridiplantae > Streptophyta > Magnoliopsida > Santalales > Viscaceae > Viscum > Viscum album. Next base: position 1,025,860,461 of record OY728157.1, read on the forward strand.
TAGTTTCAGTTATTATTCATCCATGAGATTTTTCATCGACATATCTATGTATAAATTTAATTTATAGTTATTTTGGTGGAATGTGTTTTATTTTCATACCTTTCAATATTTACTTTTTCCTAATCTATTTATTTGGATAAAATATTTTTCTAGTTATTACCTTTCCATATATATTTTTCACTTATATTAGTTTATTTATTACATGGATTGTGTGTTCAGTTATTTCACTTTCCATATTGACCATTGTTATTGATTCACTATTGATTCCACTATACTTTTCCCTTATTGAGAATCTGAGCTCACCCTTATTATGATTCTTTTCCCAGGAATCCATAAAGAGTTCTATTAAATATATACAAAGATTAACAAGATGGAATAATGTTTCCCTGAAAGGTATTTATTTAGAATAAACAATTTTCTTGTAATTAGTATATTCCCATGTAATACATGTCTCATTTATGTATCTAGTTTACTAAAAAACTAAACTAATTGGTCATTCATGGGTTTATTCCCTGTAATCATGCGAATTTAATTCATATCAGACACCTTCTCTTGGATATCTAAGGTTAGTTCACTATAGTTTGTATGAGAATAATTTTAGTAAAAGCCTTGTGAACTAGATTTAGAAGAACCTATATTAGTGAACATAACCCTAATGTAATATTTGAGGATAAGTATAAAATAACATCCTAGTATTTTTTAAGGTAGAGAATATATGGGTCTTACTAGAAATAAATACCTATCGTGATACTAAAATTAGAAAAGGTTTTAGCATAGATGTACCTATGAGTAATAACTCCGACAAGGTGTTCGGAGCCTGACTTTGGTTAACCTAGTACAAGAAAAAGGCCCAAACTATGCACTTAGTTTGAAAATCATGGGGGTTTTTCTTATTATAATCCAATATTTATTTACAAACCATCATGAAGGATTTAAATAGATAATGAATATTAATTTCCAAGGATAAATATATATCATTTTATAATGAATATAAGGTGTCCTGATTTAGAAATACTATGAACGATAATATGGATAAACCTCAGTCTAAGGAAGGGCCTTTGTGGAAATAAATGGATGATGTATTTATGTGTTAAGGTCTTATTGATAACCATATTTAAAAGACTATTTAGCGATGAACCTAATTTCAGGGATGTCCATCATATTTATTTTGAATATTATATTCTTATTGTTTTTTAAAAGGACAACTTTTATGTTGGATTAAAACCAATTAAATATGGAAAGGTTGCGGGTATTGATATCGTGACCAATAGGGGATAAGTGATTCAAACCAAAAACTAACCTAAATAATTTCATAGAAATTTTTTTAATGTTTTTATTTAAACAATTTTTTGAATAATTATTAATGATAAACCAGTAGTACAACTTTTTTGGATTAGAGATCAATGTACAGACCATATCGGATTTCAATGATATTTAAAGAAATATTGTACAACTCTTCACTCTTTTTTAGTCTGTATGAAATTTATAATTTTTATTTTAGTAATTTAGGAATAAAAAAATAATTTCATTAATGGTAATTCATTTCTAGTAGTGAAGGAATGAATTATAATTTGATCGAAGAACAACCAAAAGATAGGCTTGTTCACAAGAAATTGAATCCTATATGGGATAAATTTTTTGATATATTAATATTTTCTAAAATAATTACATAAACTTATAGACATGAAAATGAAATAAAAGGTTATCTGAATACCATTTTATTATTGAACTGACATCCTTATAAACTATCAATTATTTGTGTATTTGAAGCATTCATCTTTCTTTTGACAAATAATTTGTTTTTTATTGAGAACCTCATTCACTCCATATAAATATTTATGATTTTCCTCCATGTATGTATATTCACTTTCCACTAATGTTCTCTTACATATAATCCTAGTTACAAGATAATTCATTTTACATTTTTTCTTTACATTCTCTCTTTTCTAGATGATGTTTTATGATCCCTTCTCACGATGTGGGATTTAAAACATAGGATGTATCGAACAATCTATCACCATGACCAATTATAAATGGAGAGTATGAAATTTAATTAAGGTGGGGATAATGTGACACCCCCAAAATATAAATTAAGAAAATTATATTCGATAGTTTGTTTGAAACACATCACTAATTGCATAAGGTAATTTAATATCCCAAGACTCTATTATAAATTTACTATTTAAAATAAATTCAATGAATTATAGATCAAGTAATTATTGAAACACCACATTATCTTGTGTTACATGAATGAGTGACCATCCTATATAGTATTTTTTACATGCAAGAGAGACCTTCTTTGATATCTTGCATTATGCCAAGAATGAGTTTAACAAAATAACAATGTATTATGAAAATATTATTATTTAATACAATACGATATAACTAATAAATAAATTAGTAGATATGAATAGGAAAAACTAACTTATAAAAATTATGGTTTGCATCAATAAATAATAAATTCATTGAGTACCAATTAATTATAATTGAAAATAAGAACCTATTTGACAAAAAAATATTCTTTTTAATCATACAATGTATTTTTATCATAATAAATTAATTTAATTTAATTTAGTGAAAGATATTAATGAAATATATATGTTATATATTCAATAAAATATTTTTTTATAATTATCCAATATATTCAATTGACATAAGATAAGAAGAAACTCAATATTACACAAAAAAACCAACATTTTTTAATGCACTTTTACTACCTTTTAATGGACAACCCAATTTAAATAAAAAACATTACACTTTTATAAATATAATATAGTGACACAAACTTTACATACATGGTTAATACTTCAAAATTGAAGAATACTTATTAAAACATATAACAAAACCATGAAAGGACCATATAGGCATAGTGTCTTTAGAAACTGAGAAACATAAACAACTGGTTCATAAAGCATCTACATTGTCTCCCATTTATTTCATCATATCTATAGTCCCTTTTTGGAATATCTTACATAATAACCTTCATCCTAAGCAGGGAAAAGAAAACATTCAAAAGGGTGAGCTCAAATGCTCAGTGAGGGTAAACAAAAGAAATATCAATCACATCAAATTCATAAGAACATAACATTTTGGAAATCTTACCCTGCAAAAGATATCATATTTTCATAACATGGGATAAATCATGGTAGTGAAATTTAATCCCAATAATCATGACATAAAACATGAAACTTTGTGGCATAAACACATAATCATAGAGAATCATTTCTTATTAGTCAAGACTCATTTCCAAGACTATCTTAGATGATAAAGTCCATTTCTGAACTAAGTTCACTCCTCGTTTTAGTCATGTTTCACTAAACCGGTTTAACCTGCTGTTCCATCATTGTCTATCTCATGAGATATAAAATCATTACCTAAGGCATTGGATGTAGATATAGGTCCCACCCATCTCATAATGATTCCATTCTTATGTGTGCCACAAAATCATAAACCATACATCATAGCATAACCAATGTAATAAAAATGAGAATCATAAACATCATGACATCATAAAACAATTCATATAAGATAAAGGAATTCATAAAAATATTTCCATCAAAACATAATCAAATCAATGTAATAATAGGGATAGATAAATAACCCTATATTATCTTAGATGGAAAATAATTTTGATAAAACACTTGAACTCTATTCTTGAGGAAAATATCCTTTCTTAACATGTCATACAATTTTAAACTAAAAGAAGTTGATTAAAAATATATTTGAAAACTTGTAAAGGAATATTCTTGGAAATAATGTTTTAAAAATCCATTCATGTCCAATAAGTTAAAAAAAATTATTCTCGTACTTTTGTCGGAAAAGTCAAAAAGTACCTCGTACGAAAAACAACAAAAGATTCCTTTCATATATATTACTAAAAACTCACTGAAGGGTAAAATTGGATTTAAACAATTTTAGGAGGATGTAAATAATATTACATATTTAGGAAACATGGATGTGGATGATAAATATTCCCCAGTAAATTAAAAAGTAAAAACAATCTCCGATAAAAATTGAGATTGTGAGATTGTCCCTTACCATAGGTCCGATTTGCTTCGTAAGTGTCTGAACCTCCTGTATAATAATTTAAATAATGTTATTTACTTATTACATAATCATAATTGTAGTAATGATATCATATATGGTCATATTATTAGGTTCATATTAGTAATATTTCATTACTACATGTTATTTGGGAGTTTATTACTTTTTGTTCTTATGCATGTTTTTTCTAATAAATTATTATTAATTTTTATAGGGAATAGATACATCATTTAAAGAATGGTATTAGTGTAATATATATCATATTAATTCATTAAAACCATTTATATAATCATTATTCAATGAAGATCATATAGAATGAGTCGCATCACATCGTGGAGAGGGTGGGTCGTACGTACGCACGAGCGATGATATCATTCCCATGATCGTGGAATTGTATTGGAGTGTATGTATACTATTTCAAAATAAATAACACTTTACAATAACCATATATAGTTATATAGTTTCACCATTATACCCATCCAAGTAAGGTGGTGGTGGAAAACAGATTACACCACGGTGTGGAGACGGTATTTCGTACGTACGCACGCGCGGTGATTTCGTTTTCCAAAGGATGGATGAGAGGTGAAGTAGTTTTGTTTCATATTTATAATAAAATATCAGTATATGAAGGATACTGATGTTATTATCTCATAATGAAACAACTAAATAAGAGGGAGTAGAAGAAGAATGGAACTTGAAGAAAACGGTAGAAGGTATTACCTCTATCTCAAAGTTCCTCATTTAAACTTTCTCTTAAAGCACTAGAGATGGTCTTTTGAGAAGACTAGTACCTCTAGTAGGTTTTGAAGGAAGTGGGGAAGTGAAATTGGTAGGGTTTCGCCAAGCTTGAAAGCTCAAATTGGTGTGAGGAAGAGAGGGAGGTGGTGCCTTTTATAAGGGAGGATAGGGGAACCTTTGGAGAGTGTGGAAATATTATTTTATTATAAACTTATCTTCGGTTTAAAAAGGTCCAAAAATAATTAAAGATGAAGATAGGATGAAACATAGCCGAAATAAAATAATCAATCAGAATTGGACATGTTTTGGAAAATATTTTAATCATTATAATCTTATTTATTTAAATCATTTATTAATGAGGTAAATAATTCATCATTATTGTGTCATAAATAATTTAATTTATTTGGTGTCTAAAAATTATAAAAAAATATCATTATGTAGGAAATATTTTTATCATTACAATTAATATTTATAGTCAAAAATATAATTTATATAACCCCTTATAAAAATTAATTACTAAAATATTTTTGTTAATGTCAATTTTGTCTTTACATTAAATTAATTAATCCAAATTGTCATTGTCACTACCAAGTGGCTCAATGGTGTCCCAAAATCGACCCAAAGATTCCCATGGTCGGCCAATACTCATAAAATAATGTTAGGACAAGTGTCAAGGTAATTTTGTATTATTATAATATTTTTTTTAACCTTGAATTACACTATTTACGTTTAACTATAGTAAATAAAAGTTATCGTAGTTACTATTCGTAATATCAAAAAAAATAAAAGTAACCTATTAACATAATTTGGACCCACTGATTCCAAATACAGAATCCATTTTTCAAAATTCAAAACACATAAGTTGCAGTAATTAATTTAAAATTAATCCAGTTGTTAATCAAATGAGTTTTAAAAGTTAAATCATTGCCAAAGATTGAAATGTTTTTACAGATGAATTAAATGTAAAATTAATGATAATGACATACATTATATTAAATGGTAAAAATATATTCTATTTATACATTAAAAAAATTAAATATTATAATTTAACCATATAAAGTATTGTGATGAAAAAAGATGTTTTTAATTAAAATATAGCGTGTTTTTACTATTCATTAAAATATGAAAGTTATCAGAATAATATGAAAATTTTATCCAAAGTAAATTTTTCTATCCTGATTCTAAATAAGAATTTTATTTTTTTCAAATTTAACTTATAAACTTTTCAAAACGTATATTTAATGTGGGTGCACCATCAAAAGGTGGTAAAACTGTATTTTTTGAAAAATTCTTCTTTTATCCAAAAAACTGATTTTGTTTTCATACCTCATTCTAGAAAATGTATAAAATGAATTAAAATGTTATAAAATTAAATATTCAGTTAATACTATTCATAACGGCTAGTTTATAATATTATAATATATCGTTGTTTAGTGAAACTCAGTATTGCGTACTACACATGCTATCGAGAAAGGTCGTGATTGCATGTAACGCAAGCCAAGCTAGTGTTGTGTGTAGTGGAAGATTCCATTCCGTATAACATATTACATAAAAAAATATACTTCTCATAAAACATCAGGGTGTTACACTCTACCCCCCTTAAAATGAATTTCGCCCTCGAAATTTGTCACTTCGTAACAAACGGATGAGGATACCTCTCCCTCATCATATCCTCAAGTTCCCATGTAGCTTCTTCTAATTGGTGGTTTCTCCATAAAAATTTCACCAAGTGAGTGGTCTTGTTCCGTAGGACTTTTTCGCTATGATCCAGAATCTCTATCGGTTGTTCTTCATAAGAAAGATCTTGTTCCAGCGGTACAACTTCTCAGCTGAGTACATGTGAAGGATCAGGTATGTACTTTCTCAGGAGAGATACATGGAACAAATCGTGAACTTGAGAGAGATTCAATGGAAGTTCCAATCGGTAAGCTACCTTCCCAACATGATCCAGAATTTCAAAAGGACCGATATATCTAGGGCTCAACTTTCCCTTCTTTCCAAATCTCATTACTCCCTTCCAAGGAGATATTCGTAAGAACACTTTATCACCCACTTCAAACACTAGGTCTTTTCTTCAGTTGTCATTATTACTTTTTTGTCGACTCTGAGCTTCTCTTATGTGTTGTCAAATAGATCTGACCTTTTCTTCCATTTCATCAACAATATCATGTCCTAATAGATTTCTTTCCCCAACTTCATCCCAGCAAGTTGGAGTCCTGCATTTCTTTCCATAGAGAACTTCATAAGGAGCCATCTGAATACTAGAGTGAAAGCTATTATTATATGAAAACTCCACCAAAGGTAGGTGTTGATCCCAACCACCTTTGAAATCTATAGAGGAAGCTCTCAACATATCTTCTAGAGTTTGAATTGTCCTCTTAGACTGACCGTATGTATGAGGATGATAAGAAGTGCGGAAATTCAACTCTGTATCCATAGTATGCTGAAGACTTCGCCAAAACATTGAGGTCAACCTCGAATCCCAATCAGATATAATAGAAATTGGTACTCCATGCAATCTTACCACTTCCTTTACATATATCCTGGAAAGCTGATCTAGAGAGAAATCCTCTCTAATAGCAATGAAGTGTGTAGACTTTGTAAGACGGTCAACTATGACCCAGATAGAATTATTGCCTTTGGATGTTTTTGGAAGTCCAATGACAAAGTCCATAGTGATGTTTTCCCATTTCCATTATGGTATGGGTAATGGTTGTAACATCCCCTTAGACTTCTGTCTCTCTGCTTTAAACTACTGACAAACCAAGCATTGAGAGACATATTTAGAAACATCTCTTTTCATGCCATCCCACCAGAAGTACTCTTTCAGGTCCTTATACTTCTTCGTGCTTCTAGGATGAATAGAGAATGAAGAACTATGAGCCTCATCTAGAATCTATTTCTTTAATTTTGGGATGGGAGGAACACAAACCTGATTCCTGAACATTATTATCTCATCACAATAAAGGTTGAATTCAGGAACATTTCTCACCTACTTTTGTAACTCGACATCTTCTTTTTGCACCTCTTTAATCTTCACATGTATAGAAGGTTGAACATTCATTTGAGAAAGATATGATTTTCCCCTTTCATTATAATTCCATGATCCATCCTTTGTAAATCCATAAATATTGGATCTTTTGTGATCCTCATCATTGATAAGCAATCATGGTCTTGTCGACTTAATGCATCTTCCACCTTGTTTGCTTTCCCTGGGTGGTTATTAATTGGGAATTCGTAATCCTTAATTAGCTCCAACCATCTTCTTTGGCACATACTCATCTCCTTTTGTGTGAAAATATAATTTAAACTTTTATGATCAGTATAAATTTCACACTTTTTTCGATAAAGATAATGCCTCTAAATATTTAACGCAATGATTGCTGCAGCTAACTCCAAATCATGAGTTGGGTAATCTTGCTCATGGATTTTCATGTATCGTGAGGCATAGGCTATCAACATATCATTTTGTATAAGAACACACCCTAGCCCCTTCTTGGATGCATCACTGTAGATCACAAACCTTTCTCCACTACAAGGAAGTGTGAGCACAGGTGCACTGGATAACCTTCTTTTAAACTCCTGGAAATTCTCTTCACATTCCTCCATCCACACGAACTTAACTCCTTTTCAAGTCAACCTGGTGAGTGGATTGGATAATCGTGAAAAATCCTTCAAAAAACATCGATAATATCCAGCCAAACCAAGAAATCTTCGGATCTTAGTTACTGTTGTTGGTATCGACCATCTTTCGATAACCTCTGTTTTTTCTGGATCCATAGATATCCCCTCTTTTGAGATTATGTGACCCAAAAATGCTACTTTTTGAAGCCAAAATTCACACTTGGTAAATTTGGCATAAAGCCACTCCATTCTTAGGGACTTTAATACAATTCTCAAGTGATTTTCATATTCTTCCTTTCTCTTTGAATAGACAAGAATATCATCTATAAAGACTACCACAAACTGATCAAGATAGTCTCTAAAGACTCAATTTATTAGATCTATGAAGATAGTAGGGGTATTATTAAGACCAAATGGAATCACTATAAATTCATAGTGTCCATACCTTGTACGGAAAGCCTTCTTTGGTATATCCTCCCTTTTGACCCTTAATTGATGATACCCTAAACGAGGATCAATTTTGGAAAAGTATTGATCTCCACGTAGTTGGTCAAATAGGTCATCAATGCTTGGGAGAGGATATTTGTTCTTGATAGTGATCTTGTTATGTTCTCGATAATCAATACAGAGTCTTATTGATCCATCTTTCTTCTTAAAAAACAGAACAGGTGCTCCACAAGGTGATGCACTAGGGCGTATGAATCCTTTATCAAGATTCTCTTGGAGTTGCTTCTTCAATTCCTGCAACTCAATTGGGGCCATTCTATAAGGTGTCTTTGAAATAGGAAAAGCACCCAGTACTAGTTCTATTGAAAACTCAACCTCATGATTTGGTGGAAGACCTGGAAATTCCTCTGGAAATACATGATCAAATTCCCGTAAAATGGGCATATTATTTATCGTGAGTTTCTCTCCAACCATTTGAGATAAATAACCTTCATTTAGTGGAAGCACGGCCCATAAGATAGAATAAATTTCCACTGGAATGTTATGTTCATCCTTGCATCGATAGACGATCATAGATTGATCTGGAATATGAAATGTGACTTCCCTTCTTTGGAAATTGATATTAGCTCCATATAAAGAAATCCAATACATGCCAAGAATCACATCAAATTCCACTATAGGAAGGATCACAAGATTTGCAGGAAGAATATTCCCACAAACTTCAATCAGAGAAGAATTGTAAACTTTTGATGCGACTATTGTTCCATTAGGAGTTCTCACAACCAACTCAAAATCTAATTGTTGAGGTAATATGACGATACCCTTAGAAAAGTCTTCAAAAATAAAAGTGTGGGTGGATCCAAAATAAAATAAAACATTTCCTACTTTAGATTGGATGGTAAGTGTACCTCTCACCACTTTGTTATCGTACTCTACATCGACGATAGTAATTACATGTGACTTTCCATTATCTTTGGCCTTAAGAGTTTGTTGACGTCGATCATCATCATCAACCCTTGGATTTGGGAATTGATTGGAATAATGCCCTATCTTCTTGCACTTGAATCATTGAAGTGTAGTAGGAACATTCTGTATATCCCTTCCTTTTTTGCATCATTAGACATCTTCTTCCCATTATTTTGACCTTGCAATTGCCCAATGACCTTCTTTTCCACACTTATAACATTTTCTTTTCCCATGAAGACAATTTCCCCCATGTTTCTTTCCACACATTGAGAATAAGGGAAAAGTCATCTTCTATTCAGTGTGGTCTTTAGATTTTCCTTTGAATTCCATTTTCCTCTTCATATCAAACCCATGTGACTGATGGGTTACACCAATCTCCATCTCAACCTTGAGAGCACATCGAACAATTTCCTCGTAGCTATTGAAGTCCCTTATGGCTAACGCCCTTCGAATAATTGGTTTTAAGCCACTAAAAAATCGATAGATCTTACTCTCAGGTTGGATAATAATTCTGGAAGCGTACCTTGCAAGTCTTGTAAAATTTGCTTCGTAGGTACCAACGGATTCATGATCCTTTTTCTTCAGTTCAAGAAACTCCTTCTCCATATTTGTTTGAAGAATACTAGGGAAATACTTATTGAAAAATAATTTCTTGAACTTGTCCCTTTCCATGGACTTAATTTCATCCCTTTTACTCATATTCTCAATAAGATTCTGCCATTGATCAGCATCACCTTCCAAACGATACACAGCTAAAATGACTTTATCATGTTCAGAACATTGAAGAACTGAAAATATCTTTTCAGTGGTAGTGATCCATTGTTCAGCCACTAATGGATCAGAAGACCCACTGAATGATGGTGGAGACTACCTCATGAAGGATTCAACATAATGTTTCCCTTTCATTTTCTCATTTGGAAGTCATACATGATTCATAGCTTGAGAAAGTTGTGTGAGCATGGCTAAAAAATTTTTCATTCCAGCTCCCATAACATTTGGTTGCTCAGGGGGACAATCATTGCATTTCCCATCGCATTCCGCATTAACACGGTTCCTTCGGGTTCTAGCCGTTGACTAAAACCAAGAAGAATAGTGTGAGCAACACTAATTATAATAGGAAAACCACATAATCAAGAATAAAATTTCACACTTAAGGTATTATCATAGGTTGTTCATGGACATTTCTAAAACACTAAGATTTTGTTCTATGCGTAGACATATCTTTAGGTTTCCTACTAAGGCTTTCACATCCTTGTTTCCAAAGGTTGACTATACCTTTCCTATGATACCAACTATAGAGACCCATAATTTATATACATGGTTAATACTTCAAAACTAAATCATATTTATTACAACATATAACAAAAACATGAAAGGAAAGTATAGGTATAGTGTCTTTAGAAACTGGGAAACATAAACAACTGGTTTATAATGAATCTACATTTTCTCCCATTTATTTAATCAAATCTATATTCCCTTTTTGGAATATCTTACTTAATAACCTTCTTCCTGACCTAGGGAAAGAAAACATAAAAAAGGGTGAGCTCAAATGCTCAGTAAGGGTAAACAAAAGAAATATCAATCACATCAAATTCATAAGAACATAACATTTTGGAAATCCTACCCTACAAAAGAGATCATAATTTCATAACATGGGATAAATCCTGGTAGTGAAATGAAATCCCAATAATCATAACATAAAACACAAAACTTTGTGTCATACACAAATAATCATATAGAATCATTTCTTATTAGTCAAGACTCATTTCCAAGACTATCTTAGAGTGCAAAGTCCATTTCGGAACTGAGTTCACTCCTCATTTCAGTCCTGTTTCACTGAACCGGTTTAACCTGCAGTTCCAGCCATGTCTATCTCATGAGATATAAAATCTTTACCCAATGCATTGGATGGAGATATAGGTCCCACACATCTCATAATGATATCATTTTTATGTGTTCCACAAAATCATAATCCAAACATCATAGTATAACCCATGTAATATAAATGGGAATCTTAAACATTGGGACATCATAAAACAATTCATATAATATAAATAAATTCATAAAAATATTTCCATCACAACATAATCAAATCAATGTAATAATAGGGATAGAAATAGAAACCTATATTATATTAGATGGAAAATAATATTGATAAAACACTTGAACTCCATTGTTGAGGAAAATATACTTTCTACTTCAAAAACATGTTTCCTTTCATAACATGTCATACAATTTTAAACTAAAAGAAGTTGATTAAAAATAAACATGAAAACATGTAAAGGAATATTCTTGGAAATAATTTTTTAAAAATCCAATCATACCGTATAAGTTAAAAAAACATTCTTCTCGTACATTTGTGGGAAAAGTCAAAAAGTACCTCATACGAAAAACGAAAAAAGATTCCTTTCATATCTTTTACTAAAAACTCACCGAAGGGTAAATTGGATTTAAAAAATTTTCTGAGGATATATATAATATTACATATTGAGGAAACATGGATGTGGATGATAAATATTCCCCAGTAAATTCTGAAGTATAAACAATCTCGGATAAAAATGGAGATTGTGAGATTGTCCATTACCTTAGGTCCGATTTGCTTCATAAGTGTCTGAAACTCCTGTATAATAATTTAAATAATGTTATTGACTTATTCCAGAATCATACTTATTGTTAGGATATCATATATGGTCATATTCTTAACTTCTTATTAGTAATATTTCATTACTACTTCTTATTCGGGTGTTTATTACTTTTTGTTCTTATGTGTGTTTTGTCGAATAAATTCTTATTCCTCTTTATAGGACATAGATACATCATTTGCAAAATGGTAATAGTGTAATATATATCATATTAATTCATTCAATTTATTTATATAATCATTATTCAATGAAGATCGTATAGAACGAGTCGCATCACATCGTGGAGACGGTAGTCCGTACATAAGCATGAGCGATGATATCGTTCCCATGATCGTGGAATTGTATTGGAGTGTTTGTATACTATTTCATAATTAATAACACATTACAATAATCATATATAGTTATTTATTTGCAACATTATACCCATCCAAGTAAGGTGGTGGTGGAAAACAGATTACACCATGGCATGGAGACGGTATTCAATATATTAGGGATACTGATGTTATTACCTCATAATGAAACAACTAAAGAAGAGGAAGTAGAAGAAGAATGGAACTTTAAGGAAATGGTAGAAGGTATTACCTCTTTCTCGAAGTGCCTCCTTTAAAATTTCTCTTAAGGCACTAGAGTTGGTATTTTGAGAAAACCAGTACCTCTAGTAGGTTTCTAAGGAAGTGTGGAAGTGAAATGGGTAGGTTTTGGCCGAGCTTTAAGGCTCAAATTGGTGTGAGGAAGAGAGGGAGGAGGTTCCTTTTATAAAGGAGGAGATGGGAACCTTTGGAAAGTGTGGAAATATTATTTTATTATAAACTTATCTGCGGTTTCAAAAGGTCCGAAAATCATTAAAGATGAAACTAAGATGACTCTTCGTCTAAATAAAATCATCCAATCAGAATTGGACATTTTTTTGAAAATATTTTAATCATTATAATCTTATTTATTTTAATCATTTATTAATGAGGTAAATACTTCATCATTATTGTGTCATAAATGATTTAATTTATTTAGTGTCTAAAAATTATAAAAAAAATATAATAATGTTGTAAATATTTTTATCTTTCCAATGAATATTTATAGTCGAAAATATAATTTATATAAACCCTTATAAAAATTAATTACTAAAAGAGTTTTGTTAATTTCAATTTTGTCTTTACATTAAATTAATTAATCCAAATTGTCAATGTCACTACCAAGTGGCTCAATGGGGTCCCAAAATCGACCTAAGGATTCCCATGGTCGTCCATTACTCATCAAATAAGGTTAGGACAAGTTTCAAGGTAATTTTGAATTATTATAATATTCTTTTAATCTTGAATTACACTATTTACCTTTAACCATTTAAATAAAAATTACTGTATTAACTATTCATAATATCAAAAAAAAAAGTAACCTATTAACATAATTTGGACCCACATATTCCAAATATGGAAACCATTTTTCAAAATTCAAAACATTGAAGTTGAATTAATTAATTTAAAATTAATCTCGTTGTTAAGCAAACGGGTTTTCAAAGTTAAAACATTGCCAAAGATTGAAATGTTTTTACCTATAAATTTAAGGTAAAATTAATGCTAATGACATAAATTACATTAAATGGTAAAAATATATTCTATTTATACTTTAAACGATTCAATATTATAATTTAACCATATAATTTATTCTCATGAAAAAAGTTTTTTTTAATTAAAATATTGCGTGTTTTTACTATTCATTAAAATATGAAAGTTATCAGAATAATCTGAAAATTTTATCCAATGTAAATTTTAATATCTTGATTCTTAATAAAAAATTTATTTTGTCAAATTTTACTTACAAACTTTTCAAAAACTAAATTTAATGTGGGTGCGCCATCAAAAGGCGGTAAAACTGCATTTTTTGAAAAATACTTCTTTTATCCAAAAAACTGATTTTGTTCTCATACCTCACTCTAGAATATGTATATGATTAATTAAAATGTTATAAAATTCAAAATTCAGTTAATAATATTCATAACGGCTAGCTTATAATATTATAATATATCATTTTTTAGTGAAACTCAGTATTACGTACTACACACGCTATCGAGGAAGGTCGTGATTTCATGTAATGCAAGCCAAGCTAATGTTGTGTGTAGTGGATGATTCCTTTCCATATAACATATTATATAAATAATATACTTCTCATAAAATATCAGGTTGTTACATATAATATGTCTAAAATAAACGTCATATTCTAAATAGAAATATATAAATTAGGTTAGGGTAATTGTTGTGGTTTTTCATGTGAAGATTAAATATTTAATGAATAGTTATCAATGCTGAATTTTAGTAGAAAAATGCATTTTACCCAATTTTATTTATATGGTTAAATTATATTTTAAATTTTTTTAATGTTTAATTTTATAAAATATAATAATTTAATCCAATTTAGGTCATTTGGATCAATTTTAATTAGAAATTTACTATCAAAATATAGAATCTTTTGGATGTTTTTTATTTAAAAACATGTATTGCCTTCCTCTCTACGGGATTAAATTTATATTAATTTCCACTAATTATGTGTTTATAATTTGTAAAAATGGATTATACATTTGGAATAGTCATAATTTTTAATTTTTAATATTTAAAATTATTATTTTGACAAAAAACATTAGTGAATGTGATTAAAATTAATTACAATGATTAATGTTAAATTAGGCCTAATAAAGGACTAACACTTGAACTTAAGGCCAAATTGACCTATAAAATTGGACAAGATTTATTTTTGTCCATATTTTGACCCTATCATCCCTTTACTAGAATTGGGACCATTATTGGATCCACTTTTAACATGAAAAATGTGAATGGAATTCCCTTGTAAAAATATTACAAGAGTGCCACTCCTCCTTCAGAATAAAAGGACCTCCTCTCCTCTCACTTCCTCTCACCTCTCAAGACACATTTTTAAGGACCATATCTTCAAAAATATATCCTCAACATCCATATCCTGTTTATATAAGCCTAATTTTTTTTTAATGAATCCCAAGAAATATTTTGGTTTAAACCAAAAGGAGTTAACCAGTTAAGAGGTGACAGACTTTATTAATCTTTTTAGTTTTATTTCTATTCTAAAACCCCAAAATCCTCTTATTATATTCTTTTATAAAAATTTTTTTATCATAAATATACTAGGATTTTTTATTCTATGGTTTATAACTAAAATTTAACACAAAACCATATAATTGGTAATGAACAGACTATTTTTCTGTATGGTGAATTACTGCCTCAAAAATTGATGATTATTCATATTTTCCTTTACCACCACTCATGGTGGACATTATGATGAAAAATATATAGATATAGATACATATATATACAAACACACACACACACACACATATATATATATATATATATCAAATTTTGATATTTATTATTTATTTATACTTATTTAATCCTTTTATTACACATATCTTTAATACTTTTATTTTTATGATAATATGATAACATCGTTTGAGGAAGTGTGAACCATCGCTACCTCAATGTGATGTGATTCGTTCACACAACACATGAAATTTATGAATGATGTTTTTAATTAAAAATAAGTGACATAAAATAACTCAATATGATATTAATTACATAATTACCTATTTAAATAATATATATATATATATGTCCATTTCATTATTACACTTTAATATTCTTAAAAAGTGACAACCTCATTCGTGGACGTATAGACTACCGCGTCCTCAAAATGGTGTGATTACTTTTATGTAAAAATACTTGTATATATAAGTATATATGATTAATGAAAATTTTATTTAAGATATAATGATCCTTTTTAAAATATTTATGTCACTTACTTTCATTATAAAATGATCATTGATATATTGGAACATAACTTCTGCATATGCACAACATATTATCTATGTGATTGTAACATTGATTCATTTTTCATTAAGATATTTTATTATTGGTTTTAAAATTATAATTTAAGAATAAACATGATACTTATTATATTTTTATTATTCTATATATTTTATATAATGATGCCTTTGACCATAGTTTACAAACGAATGTCTTTTCGGACAAATAAGCCGAATTTTCTAAAAACACCTGACTTAAACATATTTTTTTAAGTATATGTATATAAAATTGTAATAGGTAAAATTAAAGTATTATTAAACATGGAAAATTTTATAAATCAGGTATAAAATTAAAATATGTTTTTTATATTTTATGTTAAAGGACATTCTCCTAAAAAAAAGTCAATATAAGAGATTCTCATCTCACTTTTTAAATTTGTGAGATAAATGGTGTGTTCACTAATTACATAATTTTCATGGTGTATATACAAACCATTTATATATATAATATTATTAATTAATTTATATTAATAGTAATTTAAATTTTAAATTATTATTATTCCTTTATGAGGTTTATGATTTAAAATGTTTCAATATTGTATAAGATACTTTGGAATGTTTAATGATTATTTTCCTCAATAATAACATTAATGATCACTGAATGTTTTTTACATTCAAGGCAATTATATTACCATTTTATTAATAAACCCTTTACATTGTATCTACTCTTATAATTCATCACTATTTTAATGTATTAGTTCAATTTTACAACTATTTATTAATCAAACTGATTTTAAAATGATTTTACGAAAAAATGACTTCATTTCAATTTTTAGTTTGAGAACTTTTTTTCTTCTAAGAACTATGTTTTATTAAAAAATAAAGAAAAATTAAAATTATTTTTCAAAGTCAATTTTACCATTGTTTTCCTTTACCATTTTTTAGAAAGGAATCATGTTGTTTCTTTCCAAACAAGGAATATTTATAACCATCTAACCTAAAAAATGGTATGTTCAATTTACCTCATATGGATGGTATAGGTACACCCACCGTAAATTCATTGAAGTCTCATTTTCATGTTTAAATGGTATATTATTAAATAAATTATTTTCAATATTTATTTTCAAATAAATGATATTTCAAAAGTTTTTTTAATAATAATAGGTTATTTTCCTCAATATTGTTTTTAAAAAATCTTTTATTAATGTTTCCATACATCAACAACAACAAAATTTTATTTTAATCCAATTGGGGTGTTTTATACTAATTACATCCTAAATCATCATTTTGGATGGTTTATGATTGATCTTAAAAAGGATAGTATTCACTTTTTGGTTCTTGATTTCTTTTAGTCCCCTTGAAATATTTAGTTTCCTATTATAATTTGACAATGAATTCCCCAAATTATCCATATCATTTTCTTGGATTTGATCATTTCCCAAACTGTACACAAATGTTCATATTGTATTGACTTTAAATGTTATTTATTTTTTAGGGAAATAATAAGAAATCTATATCTTCTTTTTCATATAGATATCTGATAGGGCACATTCATAAATTTATTATTTAGTAAATGAGGAAACTTCTGGACTAGTTTGACAAGGGTGGTGCCCCTATATAGATATACCCACAATGTATTGGTAGTCTCATGTGATGATTCATTTGGGTAGTCACATTAGATGTGTTTTTACCTAATATTTTTTTAAACCATTTTGTGAATGGTCCTGATGGTAATGTTTCCATGTACCTTGGATACATGGCGTCCAGTAGTCAAGAATTTTCATCATATTAGTTTCAGTTATTATTTTCCCATGATATTTCTCATCAATGTATCCATGGATAACATTCATTTGTATATATTTATATGGAATGTGATTTAGTTTTATATCTTTTCTTTATTTATTTTTTCTGTATCTATTTATTTGGATGGCATGTGTTTCCAGTTAATACCTTTCCATATTATTTATGAACTTCTATCTAGTTTATTGATTAAATGGAATTTATGTCGATGTATTTACCTTTCCATATAGTCTATTCTAATTTATTATTAACTTCTTATTAAATACTTTCCCTTACTGGTCATTTGATCTTGTTTTTATTATTTTTCATTCCACATGAATCGAGAAATCATAATATGAATGATATGTAGGTATTCACAGGATGGAATAAATTATTCTCTATGTTATTAATATAAAAAAATATGTTTTAATTTTTATATTAATTTGTAATACAAGTCTGATTTATCTATCTGGTTTACCAAGAATACTAAAATTATTGTAACATTGGGGTTTGAGTCCTTGTAATCATGTTAATGTAATTGATAATAGATACCCACTCAGAGATGTATAGGGTCAGTTTTCTATAACTATAAATCATGATATTATGGGTATTATGTGTGAACAAAATGTTATATTTTTTCACAATTATTATGTTATGATTTAGGTACATATGTTATGTTTTAACATGATACTATATTTTTTCATAAGTATGTGTTGAATTTGATGACTATGTTATGATTTTCAATTACTAGGTACATGAAACATTTCATGCCTTTATCAATTACTTACATCATGATAGTTATGATGATCCTATTCTTGTGATATTATTTTTTAATCTCAACCATTTACTATTGATTCATGAACCTAATTCCTCCCCTAACAAATATTTTTGTACATCCTTCTCCTTGATGTATATCCATAGGTTATTTCATGTGTTAAGAAGAAATTAATAGCTACTAGGAAGATAAATATTGAAGATTTATATAATTTTTATGTTTTATTGGGAACAAGTTTTTTATGGTCCTAATTTTTCCATGATACCAAAAATTTGGACCCATGAATTTAATATTATTAAGTGACTATCAAAAAAAGTTATACATCTAAGAAAATGTTGGGTCACTATAGGTTTTGGTCACTATTAAGTCATTTTCATGATGTGAACATTATATTACAATATTTTTAGTAAGGGTTAGAATATTTTTTTAGAATTAAAATATAAATGATTTCAATAAAATGGTACCCCAAATATTTATTATACTATGGAAAATTGAGAAGGAAATGGGGCATATAAATCTAGTTTATTGAAGAAAATATAAATGGGAATATTTTTATATCTAATAAAGAATATTAAAGGTTCCAATTTTAAACATTTTTCATATAATAATAAAGGAGTTGTAAGGAGGGATGATAACTATGTTAATTATGTCCAAAAATAATATCAAACATATAATTTAAAAAATATATATAAGGGGGGTATAAAAAACTATAAAGAGAGTGTTAGTTTGTTATTAATATTATATAAATAAATTAAGCTATTATGAAGGTAGGATTATTGAAATTTTATATCATATATTTATTGTGAATATGAATTTGTTTAAAATTGGGGAAGAATTAACATATAGTGCTTGAAATTTATATCTACGTGATGAAAAATGAGCTGATACAACATAGAGTTTTGATATGATACCACAATTCATGGGTGTAGTGAAGGTTATGTGGAACAATGGAAATATAATGTGTAAGTATAATTTCAAACTTTTATCAAATTCAATAGAAAATATAAAAACAAATTCATGAACACTCCCTTGAATTTCATAGGCATCATCATGTCAATTTTCTTTATAACTATTTTAATCATATTTACCTCAACTTTTTTATCCTTCTTGATCAAATCAAATATACAACAACCCAATTTAATTTTCATCCTTTATGAATCCAAATATAGATCCCTCATAATGTATCTAATCATGGTTAGTGAAACTATGAATGAAATTTTATATCTTTCATGTTCTCATGTAACAACCTAGGAAATTTTTATAATTGATAAATTTTATTCCTTATGTATATATAATATATAGTGTGGTATTTACAATAAGAATATAGTTTAATTTTCCAATAGAAAAAGATTTTTTTATTTTATATAAATTCAGTTTAATGAATTCTATTATTTTATTGAAAAAATTAATTTTTATATTTTATATTTCCAATATTATAAAATTAAAATAATTTTTTTTCGTAAATCAAAAAGTATTAGTATGATTTTTGTGAATTTTATGAGATTATTTATTATTATGTTAATAGTGATAGATTATGATTTTTATAAGATATTATCTTTATTTTTAATAAATAAAATTATATAAAAGTCCAATTTTGTTTTGAATTTCATTTATAAAGTTTCATAAGTCTTATTTAATTTAAAATAATTAAAATATTCTTTATAAAAGTAAAAATTAGACCATATTTTTGTATAAGTTCAATTTTGGGGTGAAAATGATGTTTTTATAATAATTTTTTTTTTGCTTTTGGTATATTCATATTAAAATTTATATCATTCACTTATAGAAATTTTAAAAGGAAAATCGCATCTATATATGGAATTATGAGGTTTCAGTTTTGCAAACTGGTCCCTTTATTTTTTTCGTTATTTATAGAAACCATAGTAAATATGGGATGCCTTGGAATTCCTTATACATGTAAATAATTGATATAATATGACATAAGTCCTTTCCACCATCCTAAAACATGTTAATAATTAATTTTATAAGTTTTTTTGACCTCAAACATCTATTATTTTAAAATTTGGAAATTTCTTTTAACACCTTTTTTTAAGAAGAAAATTATTTTTGATATCATATATGAAACAAAACATTGAGACTAACGAGACCATGATTATTTAAATAATAACATTTTAACCTAGCTGTTAAATTATAAGGTATGCATTGGATTAAATAATCTTTTAAATATATAACATTAATAATAACTATAATTTTTGATAAATTCCTATAAAATAAATAACTCAATTCATAATGATGACATTTTATACATTAAAAATATGTTTTCAATGATTTCTATTCATTGGGGATATAATACTATAATTTACATCATCAAAATTTAGAAATTTTATTTAAAAAAATTAAAATCAAATTTTAAATAGTAATATTAATGTTAACATAGGGGTATATAATGGGATTTTTCTGAGATGATCGATTTTTTAATGATTAGTGAAAATTATCGATTTTTCAAATAATTTCATTTCTTATCACGAAGTAAAAATATTAAAAATTAAAATTAAAAATTGTATTTTGTATTAAAGTTAAATATTAACTATTTTAATTTGTATAATATAATTAAATTCAATAAAATTATAATTTTTCTTGATTCTGGTTTACGTATTTTTTTTGTGATTAAAAACGAGGTTTTCAAAAAACAATTTTTATGTTGTAGAATTTAATTCATATTACTAATTCAAAATACCCCTTACTAAAAATTTATTATAATTAAATTTATATATAATATATATTTTAATATGATTTTATATTCATATAATGATTAAATCTAGTCATAGAGTAAATATAGGATCATTTATAGCTTTAAATTTCATTTCCAAACAAACCGCTATTAGTTTCATTATTCAAATGTAATTTTTATTATATTATTCCATTTTATGATTTGAATTTTATAAAATGGATACTATATTTTAAATAAAAATAATTAATTTTACATAATACGGTAAAATTAATTTTTGGATTTAATGGATTTTAAAAAGAGTCATAATTAATTATCGTTGTTAAGCTTAAACAATGTTTTGCGTGTTACATGCACTTCTATTAAAATAAATTTTTAAAATTCATAGTTTTTTATTTTAAAATTTTATTTATAATTTTAATTAATTGGTTCCAAATTATATAATAATTTTCATTTTATTTTTAGTATTAACGGATAAATTTCTTAGGTAAAAATTAGTTTCCATGGAAAAATCTATAATCATAAAAACAAGAAACGTGGAAGGTAAATGGATTAACTTATATAAAACATGTTTATTTTTTTTCAAGAGGTGTGGATTTATGTTATCTATCTTCAAATACATTTTTATCATTTTTTAGGAATGTCTCTTGAGTGTGACTTCAAATTATTGAATAGTTTTTTGTATTTACAAAACTACCACTCCTTCCCACTTATAAAAGGGAACATCTTATCTAGTTTTATTCACACATAAAAATACTTTTAGTTAATCCATGATATTTTAAAATATCTTCTTCACTCCCCTTAATATATTATATAGTCAATTAATTTATCATAAAACCCTCATTGGATGTCTTTTTGAGCATTCCTAATGTGTTTTTCCATATAAGTGGTATCCTTCTTCAATGGTATTTACTTATTTATTCTCCCCATTCATCAAATATTATTTAACTGTGATGAGAAATAAAATCATTTTATCCCATAGACTAATATTTTATTATGATAATGGTATAATATACATCCATCTCCACTTCCATTAAACTGGAAGCAAAGTCGTTGTTCATGTGTATAACATATTACCACCTCACAAACAAATGTAATTCATTTTCTATCATCACATATAATGGAAATTTATGATGAAGGATTTAATGTTCATATACATGATTTTAATTAAAATTTTATCATTCATGAAATTTAATATATCATATATTTTCATACCATTCAATTAATAGAAAATTGATAACAATGTTCTTGCATGAGTGTAGATTGACATCCTAACAAAGTGATGTGATTCATTTTTTAGTACCGAAGGGATGATATATAGAAGTATTTTTAAAAGAAAAATATAATATTTATGATATAATGGTCATTATAAAAATATAAATTAAATTTACCTTAATTAATTAATCATTTAAAAATGGAAACATTACTCAATTGTATGTTTGACCTATCCCTCTATTATTGTAGCATAGTTAATTTTTAAAAACCATTGTTTCTAATTATTTTTAAATGTTTATATTATATAAAAATGTTATTTATTTCATGAATATTATTCTACAGATTTTTCAATAATAATATCTTTCACCTTATTTATCATTCAAAAGTGATTATAGATATATCATTTGAACATCGTCAAAACATTAGAGTTTAATCTAAAGTATATGTAATTTCATATAACATGATAACAAATATGATAAAATAAATAATAAAAATGAAAATTTTCCAACGAATGTAAATAATTTATTTAATTTAATTATTTAGGAAGAAAAAAAATTCATGTGATGAATTAGGCTCAATGTAAGGTATCTGTATAAATCGCCCTTGTCTTCAAGTGATTACCATTCTCTGTCAAACTAACTTTCTCTCACACATCAATGTTATGGATATATTATAAATTATGTTTATATTTATATAACATATGTAACTATGTTATTATCCATTTATGGGGAAACACATTTATTATTATCATTTCCCAAACGTCTTTATTATGAAATTTCTATTTATTATAATGCAACGAATGACTATGTAACCCATTTCCAATAAATGGGTAATATGGTTTCTTGTAGGCTTCCCTTTGGCTATGGGAATGGTTCCCCTATACATATTCTTAAGAAGCTATTGAAACGTTGTCAGATGACTATAGCTTGATCCCATGTGGAACTAATATATTTGAAAAAAATATTATAAATAGTACATATTGATAAAAATTCTTGAGTATTGGAATGTTTTAGAAGAATATAATCTTTGTAGATATTTTTTAAGAGAATATAAGAAAATATTATCTGGTAAGATTGAACACATTCCCATAGAAATATTTAAATTAACACGAGAATTGTATTTAGAGAATGTTTAAGTTAATATGGTCTATTATTTTGAATTTTGGTGTCAATGTATAAATCATACTGAAAAAAACATTTTACACAGTTTTTTTCTATGAGGTGATTCATATTTGAACAAGTTGATTAATTTGTAATATTTAGAGTAATGGATGAAAAATAGAGATTCATGATGTTTTAACTTGATATTGTAAATGATACATGTAAAACTTTATGTATTCTTGTATAACATTAAGTGCTTTATATGACATCAGGGTATAAATATTAGTGTGTTGTTGATATAAAAAGTTTAATTTTGTGTTTTATCATCACATTATTGTATATCATTGAATACTCTGTATGACTTCTAACATTATATGACTTTTTTTGTTAGCATACAACTATGGAAATAATATGATTTATATTTTCTTGTAAAAATAATGATATATATGAAAAAAAGATAAAAGTCGATTTTATTACTTCTATTGTGGGAGAAAATTTCATGGTTTATAATGATTAAATTTTTTGGAATTCTAAAATTTTAAAGTATTAATAAAATAATGAATCAAATCCATGTCATTTGATCGTTATTGATTTAAATATCATGAACATCATGGCATGATTATAATATATTATGAAGAAGAAAGTATAATTTATAGGGAGTTTAATTCAATAAATAAATATTCCAAGACCACTTCAACCATTTTTATGAATACATGTTTACATGAATCAAGGTGAATATTATGTGGAAGGAAAATTCATTCATGATTAATGGATGGTTCAATGGAAGAGAACTATGGCAGTTCAATAATTCATCTTCAAGTTTTTTTCGTTTATAAAGATGAATAGTGTGATTTTTCAATGTAGATTATTTAGCGATTTAAATTCAAATATAATTTATATTTTCATTAGAAGAATAACTACTAACGATAATCAGTTAAAATATATTTTAAATTATTCATGTGATTATGTGAATAAATGTTCAATTAATAATAAGATGAGATTTGTTTGTGTACTGTTCAATATAGGAGTATAGTATAAAAAAACTGATACAACAATCCCTATCAACTAAGATAGTCCACACTCAATCCACATCAGATATTCCCATAGGAGCTTTGTCCTTAGAGGCTGAGGATGCAGGTGTCGAAGGTAGAGGCATAGGCCGAGGGATGTTAGTTAGCATGATTGGAGGTGCTGCAATAGAAGCATCAGAAAACCTGTAGTGATTTGATCTCTAAGGAATCGAGGGGGTCAAGCTTCTGATGGCCTAGGAAGGAGTCATCAAAGGATTAGTACTAGTGGAACCTAAGGCTGCTGAAGAAGCAGGCAGAGAAGGAGGAACTATGATTAGAGTGAAGTCCACCTGGGGGAAAGGAAATAGAAGATTCCGGAAGTCTATAATGATACTTCCACCTCTCTCTATAGAATAAATAAAATCATCCTTATTCTCCAGGAATTTTTTCAAAGAAGGGGTCAATTCCCTGAGTTAGATAACCTGATCCTTAATGGCTTGACTGACAGGTGGGATCCTTATGTTTTTCAATAGCAACTTGAAGTGACCATCCATTTTATGTTTGGTGTAAACCCATTTGTAGTAGAAGTCAACTTGATCTTTGATGACCTTCCGATCCTGAGCAACATCCCTTAAATAGTTCCCACAAGATTATGAATTTCCCTTGTGATGGAAATGACCTGAGAGTATGAGGAACTTCCACCAGTGAACATTTCAACTTCTTCTCTAACAACGGTCTAGGAGGAATTGATGTCAATTGGATGAGAGGTTGAAGTGGAAGCAGATGTAGCTAGATAAGCCAGAGAGAAGGTCATTGTTTCCTTGAACGATTTGGTTATGACACTGATCAACCTTTTGACATCATCATCTTATCCTTTCACATTTGTTTCCATGAATTTCATAAAATCCTCAAACACATTAACCATCTTATGAACAATACTTTTGACATATTCACGGTCTCTGTCCACTTGGGTACTTAAATCCATATAAGAATCTAATTTGGCAATAGTCTATTTCAATAAAACCATAGTACATTCCAACTCTTTTACTTGATTCTGACACTCCTTGAACTCATGAAACACAGCTGAGTGAGAGGCAGGGACTATCCTTTCTACTGCAGATGTCATGAGTCATTGATTGACTGTTATTGTTCTTGTTATTTCAGTGCCTTTCTCATCAAAGTGTTTCTATAGGTATGATTTAAAAGAATCAAGGTCTGCCTTTGTCACATAGTCTTGATGGAAAGATATTTCTGAAGGGGAAAAAGTGAGGTTTGGCATTGAGGGTCTTCTGATAGACCTCTCAACTTCTGAGTCGTCGTATTCTAGACCCAACACCATAAATCAAGGGTCCTCAGACCAGCCTTCAAGCTCATGCAAAATAGCAACTGAGTCTATAAAAATAGTTTCCTCACCATCAATTTGTGCAATCTCCAGATCGGCCATATTCATTTCCTCTAGACCACCTTGATCAATTGCAACATCAGGATGGTTCACTTCTACTTCCACCTTGTAATCATCAACTACTTCCAAGATAGGTCCAACCTCGACTAAATCAGCAAATTCCTCTTGTTCTCCATTTCTACCGTTTCTATATGTCCTATCATAGGAATAAGACATAGAAATTCCTCTTCATTTTAAGAATCAGTTATCTCAAGGATAGAATGACTTGATTCAGAGTCCTCATCCTCATTTGAGGTATCTCTAACATCTCTTAAGAAAATGTCATCCCCTTCTTCTTCACTAGTTTCCTTATCACTATCCCTTAGGATAGTTTCCTTTCTAGGAAATATCTTTAATGGGATAGGCTCACCAAAGGATATATTAGTCGCACAAGGATTGGAGGGAAGGTCAGGATCACTCTTGTCATCTATAGGATAGTCTACTCTTTTTTTCACAATAGCAACTTCCTCTTCTTCATCTGAATAGGTAGGCTCTGCTTCATCAGGCATAAGAACATGTGCTCTCTTATTCTTAGGCCTAGTAGGATGAGTCAAAAGATTAAATTCTTCATTCACCATAGCCTAATCATTCACCCATAACCTCATCATGGATTCCTGTTAATCTGCCTCAGCTTTCAAATCACTCTGGCGATGCAATGGTTATCTTGTACTACAACAAATTCTTCCTTATCTCCATCAACTACATTTATTTTCAACAAAACAGATATCCATTTGGTATGGAATATGGCATTATATTTGGAACTATTATGGGTCATGTATTCAAGTTGAATCATCAAAAGACTACACAGGTTGATATTATGTCCATGCTTTAGAAAATATAGTATGGATATGTCCTAATACTTCAAAACAATGAAGTCCCCTCTCCTGGGACTTATGCCAAGCTGAAAAATTTGAAAAGGATCTTATCATCTCCTGCCATTTCAGCAGTAATGACTTTCCTAGGAATTCCATTCCATATCAACTCAGCTAAATAATCTTCATAGAAAAATAACTCACTATTCAGAGTAACCACTTTTGAGTAATATTCATAAATTCCTTTAAGTGTAATCCTTAAACAATCATCCAACTTAGTTGAGGATAAACATAAATTTACTCCATTTACTCTGGAAGTCATCCAGTGCTCATTCTTAGACTTTCTGAACATCAGATACTCATAGAACTCCTTCACCAATTTTGGGTAAAAGGGTCCATTGTTGTTTCAAAACATTCATCCCGGCCTTGAGCTTCCAGTACCTTAGGCACAAATGATCGACTCCAAAGTAGCCACTCTGAACATAATTACTTCTCAACTACTATTTCCCTTTTTGATAAATGTGGGTTCGTTACCTTTTCTATTGTTTAGATTCCATTACTCGACTCAACTCTAGGTCTCTTAGGATCATGCGCATATCCTTCATCATTGACAAACAACCTCTTCAATATAGACATTAATCTGGAGTGGTTTGAGGTTTTGGAAGAGGTTTAGGTTATGATAATTTAGAGAAATAAGTTCAGAATTGGGTTTGATGTGGACCAAAATGTGGTCTGTGTTATATTTTTATCATTTAGGGATTGAAAAAAAACAGATAAAATAAATAAGTAATAGTACAAAAACGTTTCAGAATCCTGTTGAGAGCCCACAAATGCAATGTCTCATACTTTGAATATCTATCAGTAAAGAGGTATCTATAAGGACTAATGGTGAGGTCCTAACAGTGAGGTTCAACAGTGAGGTTCTAATAGTGATGTCTGACGGTAAGGTTCTAATAGTGAGGTTCTAACAATATGGTTCTAACAGTAATGATCTAATGGTAAGGTTCTAAACGTAGCAATTTATCATACCTAACTCATGTATGATGTAATTTAACCTCTCAAAATTCGATGGATTTTTGAATATGTCACCCAATTGGTCTTCAGTACTAATGAATTCAAGAGTGATATCACCTTTTTGAAAATGATCTCTCAAGAAGTGATGTCTTACATCAGTATTCTTTGTCCTTGAATGAGATATTGGGTTCTAGAGATGTTAATATCACTTGTGTTGTCACAGTTTATAGAGACATGTTTGAATTGACATCCATAGTCTATTAAAGTCTGTTTCATCCACATAATTTGAGCATAACAACTACCTGTAGCTTTGTATTCAGCCTCTGTAGTAGATAATACAAAAAAATTCTAATTCTTACTACACCATGATACTAGTGACTTTCCTAAAATGTGACTTGTTCTAGAGGTTCTCTTTCTGTCTAACTTGCAACTAGAAATGTCAGCAACTGAATAACAAATTAAATCAAATGGTTGTACTCTTGGATAAAATAGTACTAAATTTATAATATACCTTAGATATTTGAAAATACTTTTAATAGAATTTATATGAGATTCTTTGGGATTTTCTTGAAATCGAGCACACATGCATACACTGAACATAATATCAGATCTACTAGTAGTAAGATAAAGTAGACTCCCAATCATACCTCTATAATTGGTTTGATCCACAGGTTCTCCAGTTTCATCAGCATTCAATTTGGAAGTTGTATTCGTAGTTGTATCACTACCTTTACTACTATCAAAACCAAAATGTTTTAGAAGATACTTACTATATTTATTTTGATTAAAAATAATGCCATCTTGTTTTTAAAATTTTGAAATCCAAGGGAAAATTTTAGTTCCCCAATAAACTCATTTCAAATCAATCTTGCATCATTTTTGAAAAATCAGTACATAAAGAATGTTCAGAAGAACCAAAAATTATATAATCTACATAAATTTGTACAATTAAAACATCTTTGGAAATCCTTCTAATAAACATAGTTGGATATTCTATCCATTTTGTAAAACCCTTTGAAATAAGAAGAGAACTAATTCTATCATACTAATCACTTGGATCTTGCTTTAGATTATATAAAGCTTTAGACAGTTTAAAAACACAATTTGGAAAATGGGGATTTGTAAATCCAGGTGTTTGTTCAACAAATACATCTTCAATTATGTATCCATTTAGAAATGCACTTTTGACATCCATTTGTTAACATTTGGTATTTAGATGAGCTGTATAAGAATGTAGTATCCTAATGGCTTCTATTCTAGCTACTAGAGAAAATTTTTCCTCATAGTTTATTCCTTCATCTTGACTATAACCTTGTACAAATAGTCTTTCCTTGTTTCTAACTATATTTAAAGTCTCATCAACTTTTTTTCTGAACACCCTTTTAGTGCCTATGGTCAATGTGTCCTTAGGTATGCCTACTAGTTCCCAAACATTGTTTCATTGAAACTGATTCAATTATTCTTGCATATCCATCACCCAAAATTCATCATTGATTGCATCATGGATATTTTTAGGTTGAAGCTGTGAAATGAAATCTTGATGTTCAAACTGGTTTCTCAAAGAAGTTGTACTTTGTGTTCCTCAATTTAAATCACCTACTACAGCAACTAAAGGATGATTCCTGAGAGTTTTAATACCTCTATAAAGAGATGAACTAGAATCCTCGTGATTGTCTATTGGTTCAGGCTCAACAGGTGCAGATTCTAAAAGATTCCCAAAACTGGTTACTTTTACCAGTGGATCAATATCATAATCATCAAGCTTTATAATTGACATATATTCTTCTAGGTATTCGAGAGAGGTTTTGGGTTCATGTGGATCAGTTTCATAAAATTTGGCATGAGCTAACTCCTCCACACATTTTGATTTCTTATTGAATACTATATAGGATTTACTCGAGATTGAGTAACCTAGGAAAATTCCTTCATAAATTTTGGAAGAAAATTTTTCAAGATTATGTTTAGTATTAAGGATAAATACTTTACAACCAAAAACTCTAAAGTAATTAACCTTAGGTTTCCTATTATTCCAATGCTCATAAGGGGTCTTCTTATGAATCAGTCTAATCAAGACACTATTCATAATTTAACAAGTTGTATTAACATCTTCATCCCAAATGTAAATTGGAAAATCGTATTCATTGACCATTGTACTATAAATCCATTGAAGAGTCATATTTCTTCTTTCTATGATTCCATTCTGATGAGATGTTCTAGGATAGAGAAGTTGTGACTATAGCCATTGTTTGTGAAAGAGGATTTAAACACATGATTTTCAAACTCAAGGCCATGATCACTTCCCAAGGTCTTAATTCTAGGTCTACTAAGGTTTTCTACAGACCTGATGTATTTGATAAAATAAGAACAAGCTTCACTTTTGTGAGAAAGTAAGTATAGCCAAGTGTACCTAGAAAAAACATTTACCAGAACCTAAACATACTACTTCCAATTTATACATGAAAATCGTGATTGTCTGAACAAATCCATGTGAACCAACTCTAGCAGTTGAGAAGTAGAAACTTCTTTCGTTGATTTGAAAGAAACATTGTGTGGCTTTCCCATTTGACAGGGACTACACACTTTTTTAAGAGGGAATTCCAATTTAGGTAAGGCTCTAACTAATCCTTTCCTAGTCAGTTTTCTATGTGAGTGAACATTACAGTGTCCTAGTCTTCTGTACCACAACCAGTATTCCTTATGAAATGAATTCAAACAAGAAACATTTTGAGTAACTAAAGAATCCAAATCAACATCATATATATTATCATTTCTTATATTAGTAAATATTAAATCATTTTGAGACTTAAAAACATTACATGCATCATTTTAAAACTTAAAATTAAAACCATCATAACACAATTGAGAAATAAATAGCAGATTGTATTTTAACCCATCAACAAAAAATACATTTGAAATTAATATAACATTAGAGTTACCAATATGGCCTAAGATGATGATTTTCCATTTAAAATTATCACAAAATGTGACATATACACCATTAACTTTAATTAGTATTTTAAAATATAAATAGTCACCTATCATATGTCTTGAACATCCACAATCCAAGTACCACAGAGCTTTAAATGAGCTATTTAGACAATTTTCCTACAAAACAGATTATGTGTGGGGTAACATTGGTAGCCATATTTTACAGGGTCCATAGAGGTTAGCAAGTAATAATTTAATAACCCATCCTTGTCTCATAGATTTTATATAATCAAGAGATATATTTGGGACATAAACACTATGTTTGTTTCTTTATCGAATTTTTTTTCAAGAAACGGTCCAGAACTTGAACTAGCTGTGAATTTTCTAGATTTTGGAATAAATTTAGTTTTAATGATCCTTCTCTGTCCTGACTGATATCCTAGACTGGTTGTATATTTTGGGGCAATCTATTTTTCTAGAAATTAAGTCAAGGTATCTCTACCAGTAGTAAACTTCTCAAGTTATCTTCTTAATTACTCATGGGATAATTTAAGTTTAGTATATTATTTTAATAATTGAGAATATTTTTCTTTCTCAATATCTATGTCATATTTATAATTTTCATTTAAATCATGTTGTCTTTTCAATAATTTATATTTATCCTTGAATTAATTAAATATATTCTCAAGAATTATAGAGTATTCAAATAGTTCATCGTTAGTAATATTTTCATCATTGTTTGATTCACCTTCATTCGATGAATAATAATCACTAGGCATAGGGGAATTGAGTGTCACTAAAGATTTTTCTGTCATGAAACATAAGTTGGCAGGGTTGTTCTATTCACAATCAGAAGCATCAGATCCACTGGAGCTATCTTCTGAATCACTCCAGGTAGCATTCATAGCCTTTTTATATCCTTTCCACTTATCATCACATTTCATCCCAAATTTTAGCTTGGGGCAGTCTACCTTTACATGACCTTTTCTTTTTCACTCATAATAGATTATTTCAATATCTTTATCAAATTTCTTCCAATATTTCGTGTAATTACCTCATTGTTCATACTTACCCTTATAATTTGATTTTCTGAAAAATATCATCTTCATATAGAATTTCTTGAATCTCTTTGCTATGTGAGCCATCTCTTCATCACTATCTGAGCCTTCACTTATGGAAGTATATATAGTAACTTGACCTTTTTCATTATCCTTGTTCTTTGAGGTAGTAGTCTTAAATGATAAATATTTATTCCTAGGTTCTTCATCTACTTCTTGATTCACCTTAATTTCTTCTACATGCAGCATAAGTTTTCCAATTAGCTATATCACTGGAAGCATGCTTATGTCACAAGATTATCGGATGGAAACAGATGTTCCCCTCCATTTGTCAGGTAGGAACTGAAGTAGTCTCATGATTTGGCCCTTGTTGTCTACTGGTTTTCAATGAAATCTAATAGTTTTCAATATTTTTATGAACCTGAGATACATTTCAGAGATAGGTTCATCAGGATTAATTTTAAGGTTATCATATTTAATAGTGTATGTATTTAGTATAATTTATTTAAACTTATTTGTTCCATCATGAAAAACATATAATGCATCCCAACATTAATATGTAGATTTACAAGAAGATATTATATTTAATTCATCATCAGCTAGAGAATAGTATAAAGCATTCATTTCTTTACAGTTATAGTTATTTGTGGCTTTAGTCAACTGAGACCATGTGTCCCTAGCAGTAAGAGGTAATGTATGTTGTTCTTCAATTATGTCCTAGATTTCAGGTCACATGCTCTCTAGATACATTTTCATTTTTAATTTCCATTGAGCATAGTTATTACCCTTAAAGAAAGGTGGCATGTTAGTAGCAGCACCATCAACTCTAGTTTCCATAGTTACATAGAATTTAAAGAATTAAAAATGTAGATATGATAGAAATTTTAAGATCTTTAAGATAAAACTAAAATCATAGTTAAAAATAATTTTAAAATCTTGAAAATAAATAATCCTCTATTACCAAATGTTGGTCGGAGTGGATACTCAAGAGGGGGGTTAATTGAGTTCCAATTTAAAATTTCTGTTAAAAATATTATGGTTGAGAAAACCCCGAATTTAAAAAATTTACTAGTTAATTAAGGCAGTTGAAATGTGAAAGTTCAATTGATAAACAAGTATCTAAAAGGGTGGTTAATCCTTAGACAAATCAGTGTATAACACTAATTCATCTTTTGAAACAATATTATTGAATTAAACAAATACACACACTAACCAAAACTAAATATCAAAGTGTAATAAAAAATAATTTTATGTTTTAGAAAATATACGAAGCAGATAAAATCAAAACAGATTATATGAGAATTTTTAAAATTAATGTAAACAAGAGGATCAATCCCAAGCCAAGACCATATCCTCTCAACTTGGTCATCACCTGCCACCAAGAAGTTTATATTATAACATGATACACAGCCTGTATCGGGAATCACAATAGTTTTCACAAACTGTCCCGGGAACACACCCTCTACCACTGTTCGTCATGGGACAATCGAACATTACAGGCCACACAAGGTCTATTCCACAGTTATATGTGGAAAATACAGATAAAGTGAAGTTTTATGTGAGGATAGTTTAATATCCTCCGGTTCAAGCACTTGAGATAGTGAATGATATAAACAGTGACACAAACTTCTCAAAGATATAAAATAAAGAAAAATCATATAGTAGTTATGATTATAAATAGTTTCTAAGGCTCTACATGTTTTCAGATCATCTCTTGACACGATGGACTGAGAAACATTGAATTTCGAGTCATTCTCTGGATGTTGTTTCTAAAACCGAGTGTAGATACTCCATGTTCTATATTTTAGTATACTATTTATGATGATAATAAAGAGCCGATAAATCACAGAAGGCATGAATGAGTTTATCCCAGAATGATATTCATGAAGCTTGTGAGTTCAGGATCTTAGTTCTGAATTGTTTGGATTTTTGATCTGGCGAGTAAGCTCTATCACACTTTTCATGAAGCCCTTTCTTCATTTCCTTGTATGTGTTCCTATATTTGTTTGTTTCCTTCCATATATTCTTATTTTTTGGTCTCCCATTTTTATATTTGAGGTCTGAATATTGTAATGAGTAGATCACGTTCATACTTTCTCGTACCTCATACTATCCACGATATTATCTCCTGAAATGTTTACAATCAGCATTAATTAATGACAGAGAATTTATTTTATCAAAAATGACATTTGGAATAATATAGAGAAATTGAAATTGTTAGAAAGAATATGCATCGGTAGATTGGTAATGGTAGCCTTCATATCGGTAGGCTTCAACAATAGGTGCACATCAGCAATCTCCAACTGTAGCCTTTAATAGTATACTCGCACCAGTAACCACGTAATGGTGACCTTGTCACGGTAAACATTTAACGATGACCTTGTAGAGGTACCCTTGTAAAATTATCCTTGTATGGGTAACCTTGTAACAGTGTTTGTGTAGTTGTATCCTTGTAACAGTAACTACTTATAGAAGTAACCTTGTAAGGGTGACTATGTAGCTGTAACCTTGTAACGGTAAGCTTGTAACTGTAACCATGTAATGGTAACCTCTGTACATAGATGAATTATGTACTGTGAGATTAACCAATCAAGCAGTGGGATTGAATGTGAATAAATATTACTCTATAGTAACAGGAAACGTTAGTGACAAATGATTAGCATAAAATGAAGACATGGATCTCACATAAATGAAAACAAGATTTGGGATTATCAAAATATGATTTGAGATTATAAAAATATGATTTCGGATTATAAAAAACAGGTGAGTCAAACAATAGGTATATGAAAATACTAGGTAAATAACACATTAATTTTTTTCAGGTGTGGAGTATTGGTAATATCAAAATAGACTACCAATTATCAAACATTGATGAAGATACTGATGAGGAGGATGTTAGGACAAGGAGGTTATAAAAGAATAAATATAATAATTAAATGGATAATTATAATTATAGTTGTAATATGTTATCAAAATTAGGATGTATAAACATCTGATCTAAATAATGTGATTGTAGTTATACTGAACATAATGTTTTGTCTTTTAGTGATGAATATAATGAAATACACCTTATTTTAATGGGTATTGAAAAAATTCTCCTTGTTATAAATAATGATATGAAATATAGGAAGAAGATATTGGGATGGATTTATTTATAAATATACAGTTTATTTATTTCTTCTCTAAGAAAAGTATTCTAGATAATGGTTTCAATTTTTTTGAAATGAATAATTTTTACATAAATTTCAAATTATTTTAGTTTTTAGAGTAGATTTTTTTCTGAATGTTACTAGTGATTTGGATAAAATTATTTATTATTAAAATACAATTAAAAAATATGAATAAATATGCGAAGTAAAAAATGAATTAGTTTAATCATTTGAATGAATAATTCATCAATGAAGAGTAATATTTATTCATTTAACAATCCATCTTATAGAATTTTATTTTAGAATATAGGTAATGTTTATGGAGTAAAGAGACATAAAAATATATAAAAAGAATATCCTCACTGGGAATAATTATGAAAATATTGTTAAAGAGTTCATGAATAAGAATAAACCCATGAAGGTTAAATTTTATAGACAATTTTTGGAAAACCAATAATATTTAAATTAGTGGAACACTAAATTTATTTAAAAAATTTCTATTGTTACTGACTCTAAAATGTTTGAGAATAATAAAAATGTAAATATAAACATTTCAAGAGTTCGTAAATTTTTTTAAAAAAAATGATGAAATTTTATGCATAATGTTATTAAGATAGAATGTACTATATTCATAACAACATTTTTTATTGAAAGAAGTGTATGATTTTATGGCATTTACTTGTACTGTGAAAACACTTTATTTAATGGAAAATATATTTGGGATTTATTAACAAATATAATAATATTACTATGAGGTTGGGGATAAAATTTTTATGGGAGTATTTTTTCTTAAAAATGATTAGATTCTCATGATTAGATTATGAATTATTAACAAAAATATATGAAGTAGTTCTATGTGATGCAATAAGTCAATAGAAGTAGTGACTAGTTAGGGAATTTTTTAATAAAGGGAACAAACATATACTATGTTATAAAAATATGTCCAATACACAAAATCCTTATATGTTAATGGTTAAATAGAAGGATAAATATTTACATGTTGAAGTTTCACTCAAAACATAAAAATTATAATGTTATGAGATTATGGAAAGTTAATAATCATCTAACATGAAAATATATTTATAACTTATGAAAGAATATAATGTATCTATGACGAACCTTGAAAATGGTTGAGTGGTAAATATTTCACAAATAACTAAAAGAAATTTGTTTCAATTGGGTGATGTAAAAAAAATCAATATCTTGGAATGATATAAGAGAATGAAATATTGAATTCAATGCATTGACATTTTGGAAAAAATAATAAGAAAAATATATCCCTCTATAAAAATTTTTATGATGTTACTTGGTGTAAATAGAATTATAGAGGATATGATCATCATGGAAAAAAGGGAATTTTTTTTCTCTTCGCAAGTCAATATTTAAATTCAGTGTGCTAAACCATTTAATCTCATTCATTAAGATGTATATGGGATAATATAGAGGAAATAAATTAATGAATATAAATAAAATTTTGTTTTTATTGATTTGTTCAATTCATTAATTTTTTATATCTATTAAAAACAATCATGAGGCCTTAATAATTTTTTAAAAAATTTATAGTAGTGCTAAAAATGATTGTGTTATTGATCTCAAGAAAATCAGGGCCAAAAATATAAAAGAGATTACATATGAGATGCAAATAGATTTTCTAAGGAATCATGGAATTTAATATGAACATATTGGACTATATAAATAACCCCAAATTAGTGTGTCAGAATAAAATAAAATGGGTTTCATGGATATTTCTAGAAAATTACTGTTTGATCATAATTAATACCAATATATTAAGATGAAATATAATTGTGTAATGATTCACATCCAAAACTATTTTTTATAGAACAAAACTTTTGAAATATAACCATATTATATTTAATATAAAAAATCAAAAAAAAATTAGTATCTTATTTTTTTGGTATACCTTGAATTGTCCTGATTAATTGTCACAACCCACCTTCCTCGAGATGAGGGAAGGGAAAAAAGTTCCCAGAACATCCTTCCTCTAGATGAAGGAAAGATAATGACCCCCCCCCCCCTGAGTCCCATCATCAATAGGGCCCACAGTGGAAACTATCACTAAGGGTATAGAATCCTACACAAAATGGAAGTAATTATCCTTTTTCATTAAAATAATAGCAGGAAATACAACGGTAAAAAAATTACAAGAAACACCAATTTTTTATATAAAGGAAACCAAAATACAACCCATTCAATATTTATAAATAAACAACGAAAAAAGTAAAACTAATTTACTAAAAATATACCAAAATAATTAACTATATAGTAGAATTGGAACTATCTCGATGCCCGAGCATGAAAAGTGTAGCATGGTCCTCAAAGTCATCCTGCAAAACTAAATTTTTTTTTACATACATAGGGTGAGTTTACAAGTATACCCATTAGGATTACTAAATCCACCCATGTATAATTGGGGGAACATACTGATGCCCCTGTGAGAAATTAGTATAACCTAAAGAACCTACCAAGGAATATTAACCAGCCCAACCTCACCAAGGCACACTCACAAAATAATTCATGTCAATTAATGTAGTAGTATAATAACATCATAATTTGGGTTCCTCACACCACTTTCCAACTTGTTAACTACTCATTCCTAACTGCTAACGTCATGATGCTACCAATCTTCCAAAATACAGTCCCACTGCCACAACCTAGCTACACACACCAGAACCTAAAACCACTCATGAATTCCTCCCACTAACACTTGGGCCCCAACTACACCACACACCTCATCCAAATAAATATGGGCATCATTTTCAAGACATATGGAAAAAATATCATATCTTGTAAATACCTGATCACCTAATCCACACAAAAAAACAGGGACAAAGAATCTTGGACTGAGTAATCCTGAAGCCATTATAGCCTTCCAGGATAAGCTCGAGTGGTAAGAACATAGAAGAGGGTGAAAGGAATAAATTCATTAACCAGCCATTAATCCTCACACTAAGATATTGGGAAATACACCCTCCCCCATGAATGGGGTGTGTTCGACACATGGTTCCCAACATGGCTGGGGTGCATAAAGAAATCCCGAGGAACTAAAATTTATACTTATAGGTAAACAAACACTCATTCTATCCTAGGGGTAAAAACAGAAAAAATAACCCACAGATAACCATGATTACTGATACACCTATATACACAACTATGAAAAAAATACTTTTCCATAGAATAAACCCAACTCCCTTTTCATCCAAATATTATATATCTATTTATTAAGGGTCCACTTTGAATTATTCTATCACTAATTAGGGAAACTACCAAGAACAACATTTTCAATCTCCTCAGTAGTCGATGAGCCTGATTAACTAAACACAGAGCAACCAAACTACCACCAACTATCATTCTTCAATGTTATAATACTCAATCATTCCCCCTAAACAAAACTCAGTATCCCTGCTACACAACAACACCACACCCATCATTCTTATTAACATGAAGTTACGACACAACCCAAACCTGCATCCCTGCTAGAAAAACATATCCCAAAAGTATTCCTACAACATACCAAGTCCGAAACCACATCATAGTCCTGTTTCCCAACGTTTCGTGATGTCCACATCACAATGAAGGTAGTCCCACTACTTACATGTCCATCCATTCCACAATCAATCAGTCTCTCAAACAAGGATACCAACACACATCCTGCACCACCCCGTATATAATCCCATAAAGCCCAACCAAGAAGCACATCACACAACCAAACCTATCAAGACAAGTGTATTCAGATTTATCTAATAAAGGTTCATTAACTCCACATTATTAATAGGGGTGATCACTGAACGGGTTTATTATTTGGATTCCATTTATTTAACCAAGTGTACATGATTAAACATACTTTCGTTTTATAGATGTTAAATCATGAGATCAACATAAAAAGAATTTCATTACAAGTGGACATGAAATGACCACCAACAGTCATGATTTTCAGAAGTCACATGACTACAATAAACAGTAACTGAATCAAATAAAACAAGATATCAACATTCAGCCACTCCCAACCCTTTATTTTATTGACCCCATTAACTTTTGAAAATATTTTAGTTATCGTGTTACAAAGCATACAACCATTATTCATAAAGAATCATCATTATTCCCACCCAAAATGATACACAATTAATCAAAAGAAGAAGAACCCCTTCTTGAAACCACAGCTGACCAAATATTCTCCTTTCACCAAGAATAGAGGATCACATGAGTAGCCGGAAATATCTCAAAGAAAACTGAGCAAGAGTGGACTTAAAAAATGTGCATTAATGATCCAGAGATGATGGTTTCAGGTTCACCAATAGGGAATGGAAAAGACACTGGGAACGGAATATTGCAGCTTTAAAGAGCTAGATCCTATATTATAGAATGGATGGTTTCAAACGACATTAACATGGGATCGTGGTAAAGATGACATGATTTGAGTATTTAAAATTTACCAGAATGTTAGGGTATTAAATATATAGTAAACATTATTTGAAATTCCCTTAAAAACACCCATATAAGGTATTAAATTTGGTTTACGAAAAATAAGACATAATTGGGGTGAATCTTGAAAAACTAGGGAAACTAGAAATCAGTTAAAGATGGGTGAGTCACAGACATTGATCCACCAAAGGGTGAGCTACCAACGTGACCTATTGATGTTGAGCTGCTGACTTAATGACAAATCGATTCCACGAGCTACTGAATCTGATCCACCAATATAAGGAACTACTGATGCCTCAACCTACCATTGCCTTGACCTGCTGATCCTGATGCCCCTAACTCAATGATACAGGTGCCCCTGACTCAAAGATGTCAATTACCTTGACTCACCAATGTCGATGCCCCTGACATGCTGATAGTAAAAACTTAACATTTTTAGAATAGTTGAAATGATCTACCATTGAGTCCTTGAACACCCTATACACTGAATTTTTACAAAGAAATATCCCAGAAAAAATATAAGACACTATATCAGATACCTCTCAAACTATTCTCTTCCTCAAGAATTTGAAACTAACCCAGAAGAAAAAATATCTAAACAACCATCCCTTAAGATACCTTTTATGAATCAAATCACCATATGTTATTTGATGACTGGAGTGAGAACATAGAAATCCAAGGACACCTCCTTGTCATCTATCTCAGGAAAATATATAGAAACACTGAGGCCCCACTTCCCCAAACAACCACGCAAACACCAATGTCACATAGTCCAAACACATGGATTATGAATCTCCTTCCTCCTAGTCATGATACAATCCTCTTTGGGCAGAACTATCTCACTTGTATAGGTTTAATAAATTACACATTAATTCATCCCAATTAAATATTAGGTCTTCCTCTCTCCACATGTCAGGGCCTTCTACAGAATGCATAGAATAGAGAAACAATTCATATGAAAGCGAACAAAGAAAAGCATTATATCATAAAAAAATCACAAATAACACAAGAGAAAAACTCAAAACCACTATGGGTACTGGGAGCATATATATTCACTCTTTTCCCAAGTACTCTCCTCGAGGACACCATTCCTCCACATCACATGAAACAATGGAATGGTCCATCCACATCACACCTTATCCTCAAGATCCTAAATTCTTACAGTCTGATCCAAGAGAATCACATCATCCTCGATATATAACTATCCCCAGTAGAAGATGTGGGAGTCATTATAAAGATACCGATGTAGCTAAGAGATATGAAAGACATATTGGATCCTCTCCAACCACATGGGAAACAATAGATGATATGATAACTTTCCATCTTGACCAAAGACATTTAAAGCTCAGATGAACCTAGGAGAAATCTTTCTTCCTCTTCCAAACTTCCACTACCCATGTGGAGTGGATAACTTCAACAAAACATTGTCCCCATTATCAAAATACAAATTCCTCCTCTTATGATTAGCATACAACTTTTATCAGTCATGAGCTGCCTTAATCCTATTATGGAAAAGCTACACCTTTAACATTGTACTCTTCCCCATGTCTGGACCAAGAACAACTAATTCTATAACCCCTATAAAATACAATGTTTAATAAAATGGCCTCCCATATAGAGCATTGAATGGTTCCATACTAATGGATGTGTGATATCTATTATTGTAAGAGAACTATACCAAGGGGAATATCACACCCAAGACCCACTGAAGTCCAAAACACCTGACCATACCATGTCATCCAATGTCTAGATGGTCCCATATGTCTATCCATTAGTCTGATGGTGGAAATCAGTGATGAGGTGTAACTAGGTTCCAATGGTAAGCTACAATCCCCTCAGGAATTGAGATGTAAAACATGTATCTTGATCCATGAAAATGGATCTTGGAACCCCATGCATACACACCACCTCATCTACATACCTTCTTGCTATGGAATCCACTATGATGGACTCCCTGGTCACAAATAAGTGATCTGATTTTGTCAACTGATCCATTATTTCCCAGAGATCATCACATTTTACTTCATTCATGGGTAATCCTATAATGAAATCCATTGATACGTCATCCCACTTCTACATTGTAATGTCTAAGGGAAGCAATAGACCACCGGGAACACTATGCTCAACCTTTATCTACAGACACACTAGGAATATTGCCATAAAATTAGTCATTTTCCACTTCAACCTGAGACACTAAAACTATTCTTTTAACAATCAGTACATCTTCTAAACTCTTGGATTCACCTCAAGGTGTGATCTATGGAACTATAGAGAACCCCCTCATGCATTCCAACTGGGAAAAAGCTTCATGCATACCAACATATGATTCTGACTATCCTCCAACCATCCCTCTGGAGCATCGCCTTGGACAACTTGATAACACATTACATTAGTATCTGAGTCTCCCCACTGAGACTCCTCCACCTTTTACATTATGGGTGAATGGAATGACATATGAAACAGATAGCCTCTTCATCCATCCACTCTCGCATCAAGATGAAAAGTGTCCTTATTCTCCATTTCCTTCCAACCATCCATGGATTCCCAAAAATCCTCTTTCTGTGACTATATTCTTAAGGAATCAGTGAACATGTTCACCTTTCCTATGGTTTAAGAGATCTCGAAGTTGTAGTCTTAGAGAAACATTATCTACCTTCATTATCTGAAGTATAGGTCTTTTTGGGAGATGATATACCTCAAACTCTTATGATTCGTGAAGACCAGAAAGTTCTCCCCAATGAGTTAATGTCGCAACAACTTCAACATGAACATGAACACTATAATATCCATATCATTGGTGGAATTGTTACATTCTTGCAGATGTAACTTCATAGACCCATATGTGATCACTCCATGCTACTACATCGACACGCATCCCTAGACATTTATATAATAATCACAAACACCTCTAATGATACCCTTTCTTCTAGAAACCTAATCATTGGGGTACAAAACAACCACCCTTAAGTTTGCTAAAATTTGAATAACACTGCTCACTCCATATGTAGTCCTTGTCTATTCTGGTAAAATTTATCAATAGAGACACAACTTGAGAATATTTGAGTATGAATCTTAAGTAATAGCTTTCTAGACACAAGTTGTTGCAATCCTTTGCAACATTCTTGTGTGATTCCCAAGAATCAACTACCTTTTATATTGATGGGTCCTCTATAATACCCATCTGAGACACCACAATTCATAGGAAGTTTGCATATTACATCAAGAACCTACACTTGGACAACTTCCCAGGGAGATGGTGGTGTTGGAGGACCTCCATATATTCCTCATATTCTTGGCATACTCCTCCTTTTACAATGTATAGATTTGGATGTCATCGATGAACATGGTGATGAACACTTCCATGATCTTATGGAAGAAAGAGTTCATGATCCCCGTGAACATGATCAGTGAATTTTTAACACCTAATGGAAAGTCCATGAAATCAAAAGCCCCATTCTGATGTGTGAATGCAGTATTAGGGTAGTGACCAACCTTTACCCTCTAATAGATATATCTAGACTACAAATATATATAAGAGGAAAAACATGATCACATTAACTGGTTGAAAAGATCTTCCATCCTTGGGAGGGGTAATAGCTCTTGACTGTTACCTGATTCAGTCTCTGGTATTCTATGCATAGCCTCAGACCACCATATTCTATATTTTTTAATAAGATCGGAGCACCCCATGGTGACACACATGGATGGATAAAACCCTTAGTCTTTAGGACATCAACCAGAATCCACAAATCTTGCAACTCATAAGGTTTCATCCAATAGGGAGCCATCGAAATAGTATGGTCACCAGATTTTAAGACTATTTAAAACACAAAATCACATTGAGGGGGTTGAGGAACAACCTCCTATGATAAGACATACAGGAACTATCTAACAATCCACGAAACCTTCACCACATTTATGTCTACTGATTCCAATAACATCTCAGTAGACAAGGAGAGAAGGGTCTGCACACACTAACAATCCACCTGACAGCTCTGCTCGCCAATGAAAGCTTCGAAATGGCCATCCATATTTGAGAACATGACCCCACTTTG
Organism: Viscum album; assembly: GCA_963277665.1. Classification (NCBI taxonomy): domain Eukaryota; kingdom Viridiplantae; phylum Streptophyta; class Magnoliopsida; order Santalales; family Viscaceae; genus Viscum; species Viscum album. The sequence goes on from OY728157.1 coordinate 1,025,904,210, forward strand.
AAAGAACATGATAACAGTGTATACATAAAACAACCATTTTATGAATTTGATGACCTTATATAGCTGCATCTGTAGTAGAGGAATATCCCAAGCAGACTAATGCAGCCCCAACATCACTCTACATCTCTGGAAAACATCGAACATACTGGTCTGACATCTAACTGGTGTACTCAACACCAGGGGAAATGAAATTATAAATACATATATTTCCAAGGGATGGGATGGACTAGGTGACACAAAGGTGTTATAATATCATGAATCAGACAAAGCACAAAAAAGAGTACCAAAGAAACAGACTTTACATCGAACAACATCCAGACCTGCTGAAACAGCTACCTCGGCAGCGTGAAATTTCTCACACCCATCTCATCTACCACTATTCTTTCAACAGCATCCCTAACCATTCCTTGGTCAAGGTACGTATGTATAATCTGGAGGAAGGCATACTATAGCATCATCTACCCTTAGTGGACCAGGAGCTCACTACCCCAACTGTTGGAAAGGCCTGATTGGAAACTCCTACTGTCGGGGTGGGTGTTATGCCTTATCACCCCTACCATACTATGCTCGAATTGGGCAATGGTTCTGAAGATGGACACAACCTCCACACAAATAACACCTCAGTCCCAAGCCTATGGAGAAAGGGCGAGGACCCAGAGATTGGAACTAGAACTATTGAGGCCTACTCCCCGCTAGTCAAACCCTACAATTCCCTAATGTTATAGACTGTCTACTGAATGCCATTCCAATAAATGAACTCAGTTGGATCCCCTCTCATGGTAAAACTCCATGTGATTGCATCCTCTACACTACTTATGCCTTCTTCTAAAACTCTATGTATATCAGTAGAGTAAAGGGAGTTAAGGTATACTTAAAAGAAGGTCAGAGTGCCCCCTCCACGAGTCTTGCCTGGAACTCCTCATTCGGAATATGGTCTAGAGAAAATCGTAGGAGATCCTTGAACATGATCCCTAGTTCCCTCACTAACATACTCCCCTATTGGAGGGAGATAAGCACCTATATATTCTCAGCCTTCGTCTTTGAGGAATGGAAATTTTCCTAAAACTCCTTCACAATTTCAATATATGAGACATGGGTCTCATTCCTCTAACTAAGGTAAATCTTCCACCACTAACATGCCTCTACTCGCATCTGGATCACTTTCAGAGAAACCCAATAATACCTCAGAGCAAGGATCAAGGTTTATATGATTGTTAGATCCTCAAGACAGCCCTCCAACATTAAATATGAAATGTTTTCATCATACATTCCTAGGGTCTACTATTGGAAAGCAAGAAGGGTCTTTTTCCATAAGTCATCTTCATCCACTCGATTGTCCCTCCACTGATCAACAACGTCATCCTACTAGGCCTCACCTTCCCATACCACAAGTGGGTGACATCGAGGTTCCATAGGAAAAAGGGTAAACAAGGAACTCCTCAGCCAAAGTAGTATGGAAATTTCCTTTTACGATTCATTTTAACCATTTATTTAAATTAAATTCCCAAAAAACACAAGACACACAACAACACAAGTAATTATGAAGCATGTACCTTGCCTAGGATCCGTACCCGAAAATCATTGTACCCTCACCTGGTCATTCAGTAGGTTCCGAGTCCTTAAATCGAATCATGGAGGGCCCTAAAATCTAGCATCCTAGCTAGTCTTCTCTGGCTTATTTTACACACCAATATTTCCTAACTCCATTAGCCTACCATCCCATGAAATCCTTATTGTTCCAAATTACAAACTCCATCCTATATCTCAACATCCCTTTGATACCGTTCTTTCAGGAACAAAATTTTACATGATGAGGGAAGCGATAAAAAAAGATTCAGTCACTTCCTTCTTCAAGATAATGGAGAGATAATGACCCCTAGTCCCAGATTTATTAGGCACTATATTGGAGACTATAACCAAGGGTATATAATCTCACACAAAAATGGAAGTAATTTCCCCTTTTATTGAAATCAGAATTGGTAGATAAGATATTAAAAAAATCCATGGAACACCAATGTTTTATAAAAAGGAAACCAAAAACACTACCATGCATGATTTAAAAATAGAGTGAAACAAAATTCAATCTAATGTACTAAAACAAATTCCATAAGAATGAACTATGTAGTGGAACAACAACACTCCCATCACCCGAGCAAGTAAAGTCCATCAGGGTCCTCAAACTCCTCAAGGAAACCTGAAAATAGTTTTACAAATATAGGGTGAGTATACATGTATACCTAGTAGAGAAACTAAATCCACATATGCATAAGTGGGGGAACAGACTAATTCCCATGTGAGAAAATAGTAGAACCTCAATATCCTACCAAGTAATAATAACCAGCCCAACCTCACCAAGGCACCCTCAAATAACACAAGTCAAGTAAAGTATTACTACAAGAACATTGAAATTTGGGTACCCCGCACCACATTCCCATTGTTTAACTAATCATTCCAAACAACTAATATCATGGGGCTGATACTCTTCCAAAACACATCCCCGCTTCCACAACCATCCCACATATAGGTAGACCTCAAACCACACATGAATTTTTTTCCCTTAGACACCTGGGCCACACTCGCATTATTCATCTCACCTGAAGACACCTGGGCTGCATCATAATGACAATTGGGAAAACAATCCAGGATCGATAACATCTAAACCCCTCATCCAGAAAAACATTTCTAATGGATCTTGGACTATGGTAAGTATCAAGCCATATAGTCAGCCCAAATATTCTCGAGTAGTAAGAACTCTAAAGTGAGTTTGAGGAAGAAAATCAGCAATAAACCATCCATCATCCCACTGAGATGTTTGGAAAGACACCCTCCCCCTTGAATAGGGGTGTTTGGAACATGGTGATCAATAAGGTTAGGGTATATATAGAAATCACAAGTAAGTAGAATTTATACATATATGTAAAAAAACACTCATCCAAACCTAGACGTCCCAAAACAAACAACCAACCAACACAGAACCATTCCCGCTAAAACCCCTATATGAAAAACAAAAAATACATCCACTTCCAAATAATAAACCCAATCCCCATTATAATCCATCAATTTTCTATTTATTTATTAGGTGCACACATTGGTTTATTCAAACACTGCAAGAGAAATCTACCAAAAAATGTAGTACCCCTGGTTTCTTGTATGTAACCCTTACTTGATGATTTTCATGATTTTAAATGTTATGGGTGACGTATGGGGGAATCTGACGATCTTGGATTGAAGATTGAAGAAAATGGGAAGGATCACGGGTGACTCATGGTTTGTCGAACCGTGCCACCAAACCTTGTGTGTCTGACTGAGGAGGAAGTGGCTTCTGCATGGTTGGTGCATGGTTAAGGGACACTGTGCGATGAGGCCATGCGTGAAGGATATCCGAGGCAGAAGGTAATGCACGGTTAGCACATGGCTTGTCAAACCATGCAGACTAACTGTGCGGTCACTTAATGTTAGATCCTAAAGTTGTGGATCTAACTCGTTTTGCCTTTATTTTCTTTGTTTAAACCTACTAAGTGTCCCTAACATGATATTACTCTCCCTTGATGGTTGGAAGACTTTTCCCAAGTGTTCCGGAGGCGATCTGAAGTCTTCTCTTGGTGAATCGAAGCTGGATTCTTATGTTATGTGATCGTTCTTGATCGGTTTCTTAGATCTAATTAGATATAATTCTCCTCTCCTATCGTTTTATTAGATCTACACCCGTTATAGGAATATCTAAGGGTTTGGATGCCAAATATGACAAAATTTGGTCTTTGTTGTGTTAGGAGAAGAGATCTAAGGAGGGTTTTTGAAGTTTTAACCCGGTGTTCTTGAGCGGTCTTCATTCGTGGCTTGGTTTCGCCCAATTTTTGGTGGTGGGTGGATTCACTCTCAATTCCTCTTTCTTAGAACATGAAGGCCTAGTTCAAATTGATTTAATCTCTTGGTTTTCATTGTGAAATTGTGGTACAAATCTGTTATAAATCTTATTTTGTGATGATTTATGGGTTTTGATGAAATTGTGGAAATTGAAAGAACTGTTTGTGAAAAGTGTTTTGGTTTCTTGAATTTAAAATAGTGATTTTAAAATATGGATTTGCAGAATTTTTAAAATGTTATGTGGGAACAAGGTTTTCAATAAAAGGGTGTTTTATTGAAATGGTTTTGGCATGGTTGAAATGGTGTGGTTTTTTGGGAATACTTGGTGTGTGTGTTCATATTGCATTTACGAGGCTTGGTTAAAATATGACCTTGTGCTTGGTGCCGAAAGTGTAATGGAACATGGGGAATAATTACCTTGTGAGGACATGGTAGATCAATGAGAATCCATGCATGAGTATGCAACTATCGTAACGATGCATACATAGTGGATTTCACGGGTTGTGAAATGGTTGGTTGTGTGGATTTGTGAAATGGAATGAAAGTGAAAAAATGGAAATGTGAATTTGATTGGGAAACATTACTTGATTGCTTTTGTTGGTAAATGGTTTTTGTGGGAAAATGGATTGATATGGAACTTGTTATATTGTGAAATGTTTTGGAATGGTTTTATATAAATTTTTTTTATATAAATGTGCTAACATGTTTTATTCTAGAGGTATGGGTTGGGATATCATCGGGGAAAACCTACTGAGTTTCATTACTCACCCCCTGCATTGGCATGTTGGTGCTTTTCCAGTTGTCATATATCGAGATGCTGGAAAAGGTAAAGTGTCACACGTTTATAGCACTACTTTGTGACTCTTAGGCTGGTTCATGATGTTGGAGCTTGGAACTTGTGAAGCATGGAGCTGGGTTGTCATCTTGAAGTCTTGTACTTGTCTTTCCACTGTTTACTCTGATTTGGTTTTGTACTCCGTTGTTGCACTTAGTTGGGTTTTTATGAAAATAATGGTTGAGCTTTTTTGGTTTTAAATCATGCATCATATAGTGGTTTCTTTAAGATGTTTATCTAGTTTGCTCTGTTTGATGGTTGTTTTCAGTTAAAGGGTAAATCATCCCCCATGTATTTTGAAACCCTTCGGCATTTATTGCCAACATTTGGCACCTTGGGTATGTCGCTTAAGGAAAAGTAATGACTCGTTACACTCTCAAGACAATGAGAATTAGTAGGTCATTACAAATGGTATCATCTTGTTCGGTCCTTGCCTAATAAGTGTTCTTCCATGTTCTTGGTCTTGGAGTTGAAATTCCTTCTTGTCTATTCCTTTGGTGGTCATCTTAGACAGGAGTAGGATTGTTGGAACTTGAAATGTATAGCATAAAATGATATAGCAAACCCGTTTATGTTGAAATTCATGTTACCAGGGTGTTGGGTACATAAGTGTTTTGGATACACTTCTAGAATATTGGAAATATCATTTTCATGGGTTTAGCTAATGAAATGAGCATGGAATGCATTGAGGAGGAATGCCTTCCAACTAGGATTGAAAAAATCATTTTGAGAAATGTATTATGGTGTGGTGAAAAAGCGTGATTTCTGAAAATTTTAAGCACGTTTTCTAATAAAATATTTTGAAAAGACAATGGTTGATGTATTTTGAAAATAGATTGATTTCCAAAAGAACAAAAGATTTGTTTTATAAAATGTTGGAAATCGATGTTGTGATAGTGGTGTAATAGAGATTGAAATACTAAGCCTTCAGTTTATAGGAAGTGAGACTAATGGCGTGTGTCGTTTATATAGAAAATGGAACCCGTTAGACGTCGTAGAAACCAAACATAAGAAGCTATGAAGAATGTGGTTTCACCTAAACCACGTGTGAACTAAGAGCTGGTTCAGAGTATCATTCAAGCATTTCAGGCGGTGGACACCGAGAATCGGAGGGATGAGTCAAGGCATATAGGCCATTCCATTCAGTTCTAGAAGCAGAATCCACCCATCATTCGGGGTGATTTTGAACCAGAAAAGGTGGAGGTGTGGCTAAGCAGGATGAATCATATCTTCGATTTCATTGGCACACCAGTAGAGCTGAAAGTAAAGTTGGCGATATATCCTAGAGGATCTTGCATGATAGTGGTGGGAGATATTGGTGCAGTCTAAGATAGACCATGGACTGGACTGGGAGGAATTTGAGGAGTTGTTTAGTCAAAAATTCTATCCTCACACGATCAAGATACAAAGGACAACTACCTTTTTTAGCATTATGTAGGAAAATCTCTTTGTCACAGAGTATGCGGATAAATTCATGAATTTAGAAATCTTTGCACCGGAATATATTCCAAGTGCATCGCTGAAGGCACACATCTTTGAATCAGGATTACGACAGAAGATTCGCTTGAAGATAGCTGTGCTCTATATTACGAATTATACAGAGATGGTAAACATAGAAACAATAGCAGAAGGAGACATCTACGGAGTTATGGGAGGAGGAAGTATGATGATACCCATGGGAACTGGTGGGAACTCTAATGCTGGTAACAAGAGGAAGAGGGACACGTACATCCAAGGTGGGAGTGAAAATCAGAATCTGATGGTTGGATCGATGAAAATTCCTCCACAACCCATCATAAAAGATGGATGTTTTCAATGTGGAACAATTTTCCACATGATAGGAGAGTGTACAGCACCACCAAGAGCTTGCCAAAATTGCAAAAATATTGGGCATCTTCAGCGATATTGTCGTAGTGCTCCGAGGTCGGTTGCACGTGACAGCTCCCAAGCGTCGCAAGCATCTTATGCTACGACTGGGTGAGGACATCAAAATAATCCTCACCTGCCGAATAGAGCTAGTTATGGTGATTCTAGGAATACCATGACTCCTCAGGCATGGAAATCGCAACAAGGAAATAAGGAGAAAAGTGCAGCAACAAAGAAATTGAATGAAGCGGAACATGTGATTTTGGATGACCAGTCAGGATCGTCTATGATTAGAGGTACGATTATATTGAATTCTACCATCATGCATGTGTTGTTCGATATTGGCACATCACATTCTTTTCTTGCTTCAAGGATTTCTGATTTCCAGAACATACAACTTGAAATGATGCCTTCTGTGTTAAAACTGCAAACTCCTCTGGGTGAAAGAGAATGTCAAGATTTCCTGTATAGATCATGTTATATAACCGTTGATGGAGCTGAGATGAAATGGGAATTCTCCATGTTGGATATGGATGTCTATGATATAATTCTGGGTATGGATTGGTTGACAACATTTAAGTCTCACATCGACTATTATGGGAGAACGGTTAGTTTCACAACAGAGGACGGAATCAACAATCACTTCCGAGGAGAGAGGATGGTAAAGAAATATGAAATGAGCTTGTTGGCACCAATGGTGGGAACAATATCTTACAAATTCGAAGTGCTCACTTTGGCATCATTAGAAGAGATCGTGGAAAATATTTTTCCAACTATGGTGGATCAATTTCTTGATGTTTTTCCTAAAAACTTCTCTCAGGGTTACCACCTGTAAGAGAAGTGGAGTTTACGATTGATCTCCTTCTGGGGACCAGTCCTATCTCACTTCCATCTTATAGGATGTCACCAATGGAGTTAAAGTAATTTTAGGTGTAGGTAGAGGATATGGAAAGTAAATGTTTTATTCGGCCAAGCGTGTCTCCGTGGGCAGCACCATTTTTTTTTGTATTGCAAGCTGATGGAAGTTTGAGGCTATGTGTGGATTATCGTAAACTTAACCAAGTTACAATAATGAATAGATATCCACTTCCACGCACTGATGACCTGTTTGATAAATTGAGGGGAGCTCAGTGGTTCTCCAAAATTGACATACGGTCAGGATATCACTAGTTGTTAGTTCAGAAGAAGGATATTCCGAAGACAACCTTCAAGAGAAGATATGGCCACTACGAATATGTAGTCATACCTTTTGGTCTTACGAATGCACCAGTGGTCTTTATGGATTTGATGAATCATATATTTCATCCATATATGGATTCTTTTGTTGTGGTGTTTGTGGATTAAAAAATGGTGTATTGAAGAACAAGGGCTCAGCATGAGCAACACTTGGAGACAGTGCTGGAAATATTGAGGGATAATCAGTTGTATGCCAAATTGTCAAAGTGTGATTTCAGGATATAAGAAGTACGTTTTTTGGGCCATGTTGTTTCTAAGAGAGGTGTTTCAGTGGATCCAAAAAAGATAGAAGCTATTATTTCATGGCAACTGCCGAATAATTTCTTTGAAATGAAAAGTTTTCATGGTATATCTGGTTACTACCGATGCTTTGTGTGTGAATTCTCATGACTATCATCTCCCATGACAGCTTTGAAAAAGAAAAACGGTGCATTTCAATGGATGGAAGAATTTCAGAGATCATTTCAAGAGTTGAAGGTTCACCTTACATCAGCACCCATCTTGATTTTTCCCTAATAAGGACAAGGGTATGTGGTGTATTGTGATGCTTCAGAAATAGGGTTGGGTTGTGTTCTCATGCAAGGAGACCATGTTGTTTCTTATGGTGTAAGGTAGATGAGGGTGCATGAGAAGAATTATCCAACACATGATTTGGAGTTAGCTACAGTTGTCCATGCCTTGAAGACTCAGCGTCATTATCTCTTTGGTGAGAAGTTCACTATGTTTACAGATAAAAAAAATCCTAAAATACATTTTCTCACAACAAGATTTGAATCTGAGGCAGAGGAGATGGATGGAGTATCTTCAAATGTTTGACTTTTACTTGATGTATACACCAGGTAAGGGAAATTTGGTGGCCGATGCATTAAGTAGAATGTCATATGCTCTGCTGGAGAAAGAAGCTTCAGATGAATGGTAGTTGATGTTGGTCTTAGCTGATATGCATGTTTAATGTGAAAACCGAGGTGATGTTGCTATTTTCATTTCAGATACACTTGTTCCTGATATGGTGGAGATCGTAAGAGAGGTACAAACATCTGATGAGGAATTTCTGACAATGAGTTAAAAACTCAATGGTGGGGAGACCACTAATGGCTAGAAACTGGACGTGGGTTCAGTTTTGTGTTTTAGATATCGGATGGTTGTACCTATATTTTTTCAGGAACAAATCCTTAATTCTTACCACCATTCAATATGGGTTGTACATATGGGTACACAGAAGATGTATAAGGCTCTAAAGGCACAGTTTTGGTGGAGCGACATGAAAAGGATGGTGGCCTAATTCGTCTTGCGATTCTCAAGTTGTCAGCAGGTTAAAGCAGAGCATTAGAGACCAGCTTGTATGTTATAGTCTTTACCTATCCTAGTGAGGAAATGGGAGTAGATAGCAATGTATTTTGTTACAGGTCTTCCAAGAACGGTCCAGAAACATGATGCCTTTGGGTGATAGTGGATCGTATAACTAAGTCGGCCCACTTCATCCTAATTTGTGAAACCCATACGGCTGAAGATCTGTGAAAAATCTATATCCGGGATGTGGTAAAGAGACATGGTTTACCCGTGTCTATCATCTCAGATAGAGATTAGAGGTTCAAATCTCGATTCTAGAAATCCTTACAATAAGCCCTTGGGACTCAATTGACTATGAGTACGGCGTATCATCCTCAGACATATGGGAAATCTGATCGGATGATATAGATCTTGGAAGACTTGTTGCGGGCTTGTGTAATGGATTTTGGTGGCTCATGGGAGGAGCATATACCCTTAGTGTAGTTCTCATACAATAAATGCTATCAATCCTCGATACACATGGCTCCATTCGAAGTATTGTATGGGTGTCCTTGTCATTCTCCACTATGCTGGGTGGAAACTGGTGAAACATCACTAGTTTGGCCGAGCCTTGTCCAAGAAAAAATGGGGAAGATTCAGTTGATTAGAAAAAGGATGGAGATGACTAAAGGTTGTCATAAATATTATGTAGATCACCATCGCAGACCGTTGGCGTTCGTTGTGGGAAATCATGTCTTCTTGAGGATCTCTCAAAGACTTGGACAACGTCATTTTAGAAAGCAGGGTAAATTATCTCCTCAATATATAGGCCCTTTTGAGATACTGGAATGGGTTGGAGAGGTGGTGTATCAGTTGGCATTACCACCACAGTATAGTGCAGTGCATAATGTGTTCCATGTATCTCAGTTGAAGAAGTATCAGCCTGATCCTGACCATGTGATCAGATGGCATCACGTTGACCTAGTGCCGATGCTTCGTTGGTACATATTCCAGTGCGGATTGCGGATAGGCAGGATAAAGTCTTAGGTGGGAAAAGCATAGGTCTTGTTTGGGTTTTGTGGCAACATGGTCAGATTCAGGAAGAGACTTGGAAACACAAGAAAGAAATGAAAGAGTAGTGTCCAGAACTCTTTCAATCAAGCGATGGTTTTATACTTTATGAGGAAGGAAAGGACAATGGTGGGTAGAATTTAGTACCCCTGGTTTCTAGTATGTAACCCTTACATGATGATTTTATTGGTTTTAAAAGTTATGGCTGAAGTATGGGAGAATCAGAAGATCCTGGAGTGAAGTTTGAAGAAAAGGGGAAGGCGCACGGGCGGCGCACGACTTGTCAAATTGTGCGGCCAAACCGTGCATGTCTAACTGAGGAGGAAGTGGTTTTTTCACGGTCGTCACATGGTTTAGGGGAACTGTGTGATGAGGTTTTTCGTGAAGTATGTCCGAGGAAGAAACTAACACACGCTTAGCGCACGGTTTTTCAGACCGTGTAGACTAACAGTGCGGTCACTTAAAGTTAGATCCTAAAATTGTGAATCTAACTAGTTTTGCCTTTAATTGCCTATTTTAAACCTCTTAAGCGGCCCTAACTAGGTATTACTCTCCCTAGAAGGTTGGAAGACTTCTACCAAGCATTTTGGAGGCTATCTGAAGGCTTCTCCTAGAAAATCGTAGACAGATTCTCAAGGTATGTGATCGTTCTTGATCAGTTTCTTAGATCTACATAAATTTACTTCTCCTATCCTCTCATTTTCATAGATATATGCCTATTATGGGTATATCTAAGGGTGTGAATGAAAAATATGACAAAATTTGGTCTTGGTTCTTTTAGGAGAAGAGATCCAAGGAGGGTTTTTGACATTTTTACCCGGTTTTCTTAAGCATTCTTCATCCATGGCTGGGTTTCTCCTAATTTCTTGAGTTAGGTGGCTTCACTCTCGATTACTCCTTCTAAGAACATGAAGCCTTAGTTAAAATTGATTTAATCACTTTGTTTTGATTTTTAAATTGTGGTGCAATTCATGTTATAAATCTTCTTTAATGATGATTTATGGGTTTTGATGAAATTGTGTTAATTGAATGAATGCTTTGTGAAAAGTTTTTTGGTTTCTTGATTTTAAAATAGTGATTTTAAATTGTGGATTTACGGGATTTGGAAATTTGTTTGTGGGAAAAATGTTTTCCATAAAAGGGTGTTTTATTGAAATGGTTTTGGCATGGTTGAAATGGTGTGGTTTTTTGGAAAAACTTGGTGTGTGTGTTCATATTGCATTTACGAGGCTTGGTTGAAATATGACCTTGTTCTCAGTGCCAAAAGTGTAATGGAACATGGGAAATAATTACCTTATGACGACTTGGTAGATAGTTGAGAAACCACTCATGAGTATGGAACTGTCATAACGATGCAAGCATAATAGATTTCACGGGTTGTGAAATAGTTGGTTGTGTGGATTTGTGAAATGGAATGAAAGTGCCAAAATAGAAATGTGAATTTGATTGGGAAGCATTTCTTGGTTACTTTTGTTGAAAAATGTTTTTTGTTGGAAAATTGCTTGACATGTAACTTTCTATATTTTGAACTGTTTTGAAATGGTTTTATATAAATTGTTTTTTATAAATATGCTAACATGTTGAATCCTAGAGGTATGGTTTGGGAATTCATTAGGGAAAACCTACTGAGTTTCATTACTCACCACCTTCTTTGGCATGTTGTTGGTTTTTCAGATTGCATATACCGGGATGTTGGAAAAGGTAAAGTTCCACATGTTTATAGCACTACTTCGTGACTGTTGGGCTGGTTCGCGATGTTGGAGCGTGGAACTTGTGGACCATGGAGTTGGGTTGTCGTCTTGAAGTCTTGTAGTTGTCTTTTCGGTGATTACTCTGATTTGGTTTTTTAATCCATTGTTGCAATTAGTTGGGATTTTATGAAAATTATGGTTGAGTTGTTTTGGTCTTGAATAATGCATCATATTGTGGTTTCTTGGATATATTTATTGAGTTTGCCCTATTTTTTTGTTGTTTTTAGTTAATGGTTAAATCATCCCCCATGTATTTTGAAACCCTTCGTCATTTATTTCCATCCTTTGGAACCTTGGGGATGTCTCTTAAGTACAAGTAATGACTCGATACACTCTCAAGACAATGATAATTGGCGAGTCATTATAAGAACAACATCTCCCACTTCCATTGAAGGTGAAGAGATTGATTAAAAAAACACACAACTACCAGCCTACTGCCAACTATCATTCTTCAATGTTATACCACAAAATCATTCCCCTACAACAAAACTCGGTAGCCCCACTACCCAATAGCAGTACTCTCAGTACACCTATTAACATGAAGTTAGGACACAACCCAATCCTATAGCCCCGTTGACGAAGAATTTCCCAGATGTAGTCCAACTGCCAAACAAGTCCACAATAACATCACAGTCTTACTGCCCAATGTTTCCCAATGTCAAAATCACAACATTGGTATTGCCAAAGCCTATATGTCCATCCATTCCACAGTCAATGTGTCTCTCAAACTAGGATACTGAAACGCCCCATGTAGCATCTTGTACTCAAGCCCACAAAGCCTAACTGGGAAAAATAGCACAAAGTCAAACCTATCAGGCCAAGTGTATTCTTATTTAGCCAATAGATGTTATTTAATTCCACATTGTTAATAAAGGTGATCCTAGAACAAGTTATATTCTGGGGATTCAATTTATTTAACCAATTGTACATGATTAACCATTATCTCATGTTACATCCAGTAAATCATGAGATCCACAATAAATGAAGAGAATTACCAATACATAGGAAAATAACACCAATCGTATTTATTTTTAGAAGGCACACATCCACAACAATCCGTATTAAAAACAAATAAAATATAAAATCAAATTCCAACCACTCCCAGTCTATTATTTCATTGACCCCATTATCTTTTTATTCTATTTTATTATTTGTTTTAATAAATTATTCACGTATTATTAACAAGGAATCATTATTACACCACCCCGAATGATATACAATTAAAGAGAAGCCGAAGAATCCCTAATTGAAAGCATAGGTGAAGAAATATTATATTTGTGCTAATAATAGGTGATCATGTGAGTAGCAAGAAAGAACTCCAAGAAAAATGAGAAGGACGATATTTATTATAGGCGCATGACTCTTCTATAGAGGATGGTTTTAGGTGAACAAAGAGGGAATGAAAAACTCAATAGGAAGGGAAGATCATATATTTGAAGAGATAGATCCTCTATTATATGGTGAACAGTTTCAAAAGTCATTAACCAGGGATCATGATAAGGATCATTCAGTTTGAGTATCTCAAATCCCACAAATTTTTAAGATATTAAATATATACGTAACTTCCTTTGAAATTCCATTAAAAAAGCCCAAAAAATGATTTAAAATTAGTTTACATCAAATAAGATGCATGAGGGGAAAAACTAGGAAAACTAGAAATAATTCACTGATGGGTGACTCACCGATGATGAGACACCAAAGGGTGAGCTACAATCATGACCTACCAATGCTGATCCACTGATGCAACAACCAACGGATGCCTCGACCAACTGATTACTTAACCTACGGATATTGATCCAATAACGCAACAACCTACTTATTCCTGGACCTAACAACACCTTGACCTACATATTTTGACATCCTTAACTCACTAATGTCGATCCCCATGACTTTGCGATGTCGTCACCCCAGACTCGTCGATGCTGTCGCCCGTTACTCGCCAATGGAAAAACTAAAAATTTAGTAAACTCTAGAAACAACCTACCATTTAATCCCATAACACCTCGGACACTGAATTTTCACAAATGTATGTCCTAAGGAATCTCTTGGTCTTTAAATTAATAGTGAATGTCTTGGGATGGTTGATAAGTGAGGCGTTGATGGAATTATATTATAAAATACTTTAAATTAAAGAAGATATCACTACAACAACAAACGGTCTATAAATATTATTGATATATTTGATGTAAATGAGTTAAAATATTCAGTGAAATAATTCTTGCATGATGGTGATTATTAAATAAGTGATGATAATGTTATTCTTGTTGAATAACAATAGAAAATTTAAGAAAGGGATGAAACTTTCTAGGATGTACATATTGATGAAAAAGATTAATTATTTATACTTTTGAGGAATAAAACTCATTACTCTCATATAGGGATTAAATGATTAATTTTGGTCCAAACCCTTTTTAAATATCAATGTAATCTAGTAAAAATAGGGTTTCCACTAAGGAAAACATCTCATACCATATCTTTTCTCAAGGTAAACTAAGTAATTCTAAATAATACATGAATCATCAATAATTAATTGATTCAATGAATTAATAACTAAACTTGAAGGATAATAATAACTCATTAAATTTGGTACCCAATCCTTATTAAAATAATTTCATTGAGAAAATTCATGTTTACAAATTAAATTTTAATAAAAATGGTGAATTTTTAATAAATAATGTATAAAAAGTGTATAAAGGCAATTCATATATAAAATGAGTATATTTTTATGAGGAATTTTCACTTATTTCAATAAATGAATGCCAAAATATATTTATTGATATTACAAAACAGTAAAAACACAGTTGTTTTAAATAGATTCTTTATATTCATTTTTCAAGGATGATTCATAAGAGGATGTATTCATTAAGAAACCATTTGGATTATTTCATTAAAAGATTAAAATTTTCTTTATATTTTATATATTTATTTGTATAGTATGAAAAAAATGCATGGATTAGTGTTATAAGATGTACAACATCTTGAAAATAATTAATTTCATAAATCGGGAGTGGGTAATAATATCTCCATTATAGATGAGAAAGTGGTATATCTCATTATTATTTTATATATAGATAATATTTTATTTTATTTAAATGATGAATATGTTTTTGAGTTCTCTTACAAGTAAATTAATATGATAATTGAAATGATCATTCACTGATATGTGTAGTATTTTCATGGCCAAAATATTTTTCATGAAAAGAAATACATTATCAATTCTTAATTGAACAATGTTGGGGATGATTTAAAAATGGATAAACATTGATTATTCTATGTCTTTTTTCATAGTAATTTTAGAGGGAGATTTGTTTTTTGGAAAATTTGAATAGGGTGAATAAATTCATATAAGAGTTTTCCAGAATCTTATTGGTTTAATACTGTACTTGATTTCATTAAGAATATATTTGGTTTTTCCCTTACCCTTTGTGCTAGGAACCAATGTTCACAAATAGTGCCTCATTTAAAATATTCCAATAGGAGACTAAAGAAAACATAGTTTTTGGTAAAGGAACATTTTTTCATATATTTTTTTATAAATTTTTTTTATGTTTTTGGATGTTATTATGGGTTTTTGAATGTTTTTAATTAAGGTTAGAATGTTTTTGGTTTTTAAACGGTTAGTGGAAACTATATACCATCTTCACGAAAATGTGAAATGGGGGAGAGTTTTAATTGTGTAGAACCACATTTGGTGTATGTTTTAGTTCATATTTTTGAGTGACAGGTGGAAACTATGGTTATTGAATCAAAATGAAATGAAAAGTTTGTTCATGGTTTGTATATCTATGGTATCCAACCATTCAAGGTGTAGCCTTAAAAAAGTAACCCAGTATGGTGGGTACATGGTTTTACAAACAATGTGGAATATCCAAGTGGCATACACTTTTCACACACATAAAATGTGTATGGAATATGGATTTTGTTTGTAGACACCCTTAAATGAACTATTCTATTATGATATCATATTCCTTCTCCTCCCTATGCTAAATATTATTTTCTTATAAATATATATATTATTTTTAAGCGAATCAAGGTGATTTGGATGTCAAAATTCATCTATAATTCATAATTCTTTGCCTTTAATCTTAGATATATTCATCTCATTACTTATAGAACCATATTTTTAAATTTTATAGGAAATATTTATTTCCTCTTGTGGGAATATATTTCATATATTCTATAATTTATTTATTGAAAGGGGATCCAATCTGAGATATTTAGTATTGGTGTGTAATTATTTATTTTCTCCAAACATTGATAGGTAGAAAGATTCTCTCTTATATCTACTAGACATAAAAAAATATGTTTTAGTTTTCATGAAATGATTAGATTTAAATTTTGGGTAAATTATTTTTCTAATCATAATTGAGACCACTTTTAGATTATGGTATTGATGTTATAGTAAGTTGATGGTTTCGTGGAAAGCACACTTGGGTGACAATATTAATATGATGATTTTAAAATTACAGATTTTGTATTCATGTAAAAGTATTGTTAAAATGAAATCAATAAATAATTATTTTATATGGAATTACATTAAAAGAATTTGGTGTATATGGTTTGTGTGAGTTCATTCATAAACATGGAACTATGGGAGGGGCATGTGACACTAGGGAACTGGTGTAGGAAGCATTCTGATTACATGGTGAATTGATGAGATACCAATAATGTGTTTTTAAATCTCAACATTGAATGCATGTTGTGTGTGTTTGTTTGGATACATGGTTATGTGTATAAAAAAATAATTAATAATGTTTTAAAAGGATAAATTTAATTATTTTCATAGAAATTATTTTCTTTTGGTATATAAATTGTATTAAATTGCATTTGAAACTACTTTATTAATTTTTATAAAAAAATTTATCGTAGTGGAATCATTTTCAAATTCTTTAGGTAGATCCAATTATGATTAGAATCACCCCATAATTTATACTTTTTTTAAATTCAATTATTTCATCAATCGAGAAATTGATAATGGAAAGGTATCATAGTTCATTAGTAATTCTTGTTGATGTTTTGGGTGAGGCATGTGCAGTTGGAGCATAGAGTTTGTTGGGAGTTGATTTGAATGTATTGATCCTTGTTTTCTTTTGGAAAAATCTTATATTTTCATCATAAATATGATATGATATTTTATTTTTTAGTATGCCTATTTTTGTAGTCATCATCCTTCATCATATATAAGATTGGATGTTTATTGTTATGTTCATATTGTATTTTTATTTAAATGTAAAATCATCCACCAAATTCTCTTTGAATTGTAGGGAATTTATATCCAACATTTTGTGTTTTAGGGATATCACCAAGGGCCTAAATACACCATATTATTTTCCCTTGACAATGAGGAGGGGAAATATTTTATAAATGGTATCAATATTTGTTGGTAAGTCTGTCTTTTTTGTACATATGGTATTGATTTTTTTCAGTCCTTGATTTTGAAGGCTTATCATCGTGTTTCTTCCTTGAGTTGTATAGTGAATCATTCAATGTTTGTGATGGTGTTAAGGATATATTTCCTTCGGATCATGCAATGTATATCTTAAAATATAAAGATAAACTTTTTATTCTACGTATCAATTTAGCAGTGTAATTTGATATATAAGATTTTTAAGAAACTCTTACGTAGGGTTTCATCATCATCATGGGATTAACTGATTAGAATTTAATAATATAAATTTGTAGTAAGTCTTTCATCTAGAATAAAATTATTAATTTTGAATGTAAAGGTTTATAAAATGATGAAAAATTTAGATTTTGGAAATATTACAAATTGTTTGATTTTGAAAATATTGATTGAATAATATAAAAAATTATTAAAATATTGAAAAAGGTTAGATTTTTGAAATTCATTATTTTGATAAGTGTTGATATTGTAAATTGGAATTAATAAGCCTGAAATATATAATATGTGAGACTAAATGGATTTTTTATAGTTAATAATATCAATTAAGTATTATATAAATCAACTGATTGATACTGCTAAAATAGTGCATGCAAATGATCCATAGGTAAATAACTAGTTTGGTCCAATGCATTATCCAATATTTTGAATCCATGGATAGGGTTAATAACAATGTCGATCCTTGAAAAGTTGAGTATTCGGATTAGTCTTAAAAGTATAATGAACCAATAATTTTTGGGGACTCAAAGCATGAAAATGAATATTTCTATTTGAGTCAGATGAATCAAATATTTTATTTCTTTAGGATACTAGAAGAGTTGAAAATAATTTTGTGAGTGTGTATGATTGTGGATCTACCGTTCAAATTGTGGGATTTATATTCCGAGGTTAAATTTGAAAATTAGATACATTTAATTATTTTAAGTAATTTTTTGGAACAGATTTCTATCCTCACACCATTTATATGGAAAGAATAATAGATTTATTTAGGTGTGTGTAGGATGACCTCTTGTTGGAAGAGAAATCAAGTAAATTTATAAATTTCATCTGCTTTTTCCAAAACATTATTATAATTGAATATATGAAGCCGTGTATTTTTTTATCAGGGTTGATTCTAGAAATTCTCTCATCAAATGCTATTATTTATAATAATAACTACACAAAAATGATAAACATGGTGATAGTGGAAGAGAGAGACTTATTGGATAATATGGTTGGTGAAAACATGTTTATTCATATGAGTAGATGTGGAAACTATAATAATGGGAAAAAGAATAAGAGGTTAATCTAATTATAGAGTGGTGGGAAACCATATAATTAGAACATAGAAGTCGTAAATATTCCTCCTCGACCAAACTGTAATCTAGGATGTTTTCGGTATGGTTATTTTTAGTATATTAAGTGAGTTTGTATGAAACAAGTTATATTTTTTAAAAACTATAGTCATTCTGGACATCTTCCATCATCGTATAATAACGCTCTAAGGTCTTGTCCTAAGGACACATCTCTTATTTCACAAAAATATATATTCTTTGATAGGAAGAGTATACATGAATAATTTTTTTCATCCGATTGGATCAATCCAAGATAATTCAAGAAAAACCATGACTCATCAACCTATGAAATATCAATTGGGTAAAAAAGGAAAATTCATAGCATATAAGTAGTTATATGTATATTACAAATGGAATGTGGATGATCAAGAATTCCCTTTGATGTTGTGAGGTATGATTCATTTGAATTATACCCTTATGCATGATTTATTTGACATGGTCATATCTCATGTATTTATTGCTTCTCATTATATTGATCATCTATCATTAAATGTGGAAATGATTCCTTCTATTTTGAATTTTCAATCTCCTCATGTAAAAAGTGTGTGTGGAGCCTTTATATGAAATTATATTTCTGGAGCTGTCAATGAGAATGAGTTGGAATGGGATATTGTTATGCTTGATATGGTTGACTATGATAATTTTGTTGTATGGATTGGTTGACATAATTCATGGAAATATCAACTATTACAACTAAATGTTTAGTTTTTCATTTCATGATGTTATCAAAAATGACTTTTGAGGATATTGGGCTTTAATGGAAGGTTAAGTAGGACTTCATTCATAGGTGATTCGAACTAAGTCATTAAATTTTGCTACAATTAATTTTTTATCTATAGAGGGGATCCAAAATTATGATTTTCCAAACATCTATGACCAATATCTAGATATTTTTGCATATAATGTGTTATCGATTCATTCGAAAATGGACGTGGAGTTCATAATTGATCTCTTTCTAGGGACTAGAATGAATTTACTTCCATCTTATCGGATGGAGCAAATCTAAATAAAGAAATAGAATTATTAATTAAAAGTGTTTTAATGTAAATTATCATTCAACTGAGTATGTATTCATGGGTATCACTAGTTCATTTGTAAAACATCCAATGAAAATTTTAGTATTTTATTATATTATCAGTTAATTAATTATATTGGGATAATGAATCAATATTATCTTCAATGAATCTATAAAAGTTAGGATCAATTAAGGGGCCCCAGTGGATCTCTAAAGTTGACTTATGTTTGTTATATCACCAAATATGAGTTCTAAAGGGGATGTTATGAAGGAAACATTCTGAATTAGATATGGCCATTATGAATATGTGGTTATTCCATTCAGTACTATGAATGTATTAGTCATATTTATAGAATCGATTAGTGGAATCTCTCAAAGGTATCAAGATTCCTTTTTGGTGGTCTTTAATGATGATATTATGGGGAATTCAATGACAATGAAGTATCATGAGAAAAAATAAAAATAGTGTTGGGTGTCTTATGGGAGAAGCACCTTTGTAAAATTTTCTCATAGTGTGATTTATGAATACAAGAGGTGAGAATATATGGCTGTTTCATCTTTGAGAAATGAGTTTATATACGTCATTAAAGGATAATAAGTAGTTATCTTTTAGAAACCACTAATGAATTTATTATATATATGTGGTTTCTTGAGAATATTGGGATACTATAGATGATTTGATTATTATTTTTGATATTTGGCCTCACTAATGACCAACTTGATGAGAAATGAAATCACATTATTATTGAATGTGAAATTTCATAAATACATACAATAACAAAAGAATAAACATACATCATCACCTATACTAAAGTTTCTAGAGTCTGGAAATGGTTATGTTGTCTATAATAATGCATCAACACATATGTTGGGATTCATTCTCATATAGGGAAATCATGTTGTTTCATACAATTCATGGTAGTTAAGGATTCATGTCAAAATATTCCAACACGATATTCAGTGTTGGATATTGTCATTTATGAAGTAATGATGTGGCAATATTTACTTATTGTTAATAAATTCATAGTATTTAAATATCGTATGATTTCGAAACACATTTTATCATAAAGGGATTTTAATCTAATATAATGGTGATAAATGGAATATATAAATAATTTTGAATTAAATTTTTGTTCATAAACATCAGAAAGGAAATTATAGAGTAGCTTCCATGAGTTAGAAGTCATGTGATTATTTTGATAAAGGGGATTCAGATCAGTGGAAGCATATATAAGTGACAAATGATGGACATATTTAATATATAGATCAGGGTAATGTTATAGATTTATTTATATTTCCTGTTATTCCTAATTTGATTGACCATGTTAAAATTTATAGAACATCTAATCCTAGATGTTGTTCCATGATTTCCAAAATTATTACAAGGGAGGACATTGAGGGATGGAAGTTGTGTGTGAGTTCATTATTGTAGTATAGAGATTGGATGGTTTTAAATTTAACATATTAGAAATAACATTGTTCATCCTACCTCCATTTAAGATAGGATGTTCATATTGAAATTATGATGTTATATATACCACTGATATAATATTTTTGGTGGGATAGAATGAGGATGAAACTAGTAGTGTTTTTATCATGATGCCTCACTTGAAATTAACTCAAGGAAGATATCAATGGATCAATGTAATTTTTTAGTATTTATTGATTCTCTACTAGAAACGGGAGAATATATCCATGGATATTGTTATAGGTTTACCATGAATGGTTATAAAATATGATTCCATATGGGATATTTTGGATCAGCTCTAAAATTCATCTCACTTCATCATTATTAATGAAACTAATACCACAAAAGACTAGTCCAAACTCTACCTATGGGAAATTGTAAAGATGTATGACATTCCAATCTCAATTGTATCTAAATAAGACCTAGTTAAAATCTAGTTTTTTGAATTCATTACAATATTACCTTCGAACCTATTTAACAATGAGTATAAATAATCATCCACAAAATTTATCGCAAATTCAAAAGGTAAATCCAAAATTTTGAGTTAATGTTTAGGGATTATGTAATTAATTTTAGTGCCTCAAGGGATGATCATATACAATTAGTGGTATCCTTGATTTTCTCCACTTTATTGGGTGAAAATAGTTCATAATTCACTAATTCTACTAAGCCATGTGAAATAGAAAACAGATAACATTTAGATGATTTGAAAGAAGATAAAAATAGATCATGGTTTTTAGAAATGATATCCTCTTAATCATTCAAAACAATTTTCATTTGAGGTGAGTGATCATGCTTTCATGAGAAACTCTCAGAGACATCAGAATATTTATTTGGTAATTAATGAATGTTGTCTCCTCAGTACATATGCGTGTTTGAGATACATGAATGGGAAAATGTGGTTGAATATCAGTTGTCTTTTACAGAAAGGTTCATTTTGGTGCCCTATATGTTTAATGTATCTTATTTGAATAAGTACCAACATAATCCAGGCCATGTGATCTTATGAGATCACATTAACCAAGAGCACAACTCAATATTGAATCATATTCCCATAGATACTGAGTATTGGTAAGAGAATATAATTTGGTTCAAATCACCTTTTATATATGGATTTTATTCATACATTGTTTGATTCAAGAAGAAATGTAAGAAAATGACATGGAGATTCGGGGGAAATGGCATGAACTCTTTTAGGGAGACACTAGTTTTCATCATTTTTGGGATCTAAATTCCAATAGTATTGAGAATGGTGCACCCCTATCGGTTTTCGGTACATAGGAATTTGTTAAATTATTTTTTAGTCTATATATTTTTTGGTTAAGGTTTCCAGATGTTCTGATGGATTTTTTTTCTTATTTTAGAGGCATTTTTCATGGTACATTATTTTTACACATTTTTTAGAACATGTTCACCATCATTAGGAAAGAATGAAAATGAGCAAAGATGACAGTAGTTATAAAAAAATTTGGCACACAATTTTTCAACAACGTATATGCACCCAGGAGAATCCATACCTCATTAAATATAGTGAAAAACACAATTATATCATGGCTTATCTTAATAGATGATCCAACTAGGTTAGGTGTGGAGTTAAGTAAATATTATCATATGGATGGTGTATAATATTCCAAACCATGTGGCCTAACCATGTGGAATACAATTAGAACCACGAAATTTGTGGATATATTGAAAATTAAATCTTGAATCTTCCTTTAATAACATATTTTATATAGATATGAAATTCCATTTTCTCCCATGGCTGGAGATATGTTTTATTCCAATTAGAAAGAGATTCATGGGTAAAAAAATTGTATTGGTGGTCTAGATTCATCATTAATTCACTATTATTCACTTTTATTCTTAGATATATTCTTGGCCTCTATCCCTAAACCATATAAATATAATGTAGATGATATATATATATATATGTTCTATTATGGTAATAAGGATGATATGTTATTTCCTCTATTGAAGGAAGGTAATTTAAATCCTAGATCTTGAGAATCATTCAATCATTTGTTATTTTCATTAATCATTGAGGGGATGGTGGTTTCACTCTCACCTCTACATGACATATAACAGGAAGGCTTAATTTTGATGAAAGGACTTCAATGAAATTGTTTTGGAATCCATGTCTAAATACTGATGGAAAACTTTTTTGGCTTATGGTTTTGAAATTATGCAATGTGGATTCTTTCATGGAAAACACTATTTGGTGATTTTTTTAAATAATGAATTTAGAATTATGGTTTTTTTAAAGGCATGGAAAAGGTATTATTAAAAGTATTTATATAATGAATGTTTTTAGTTAGAAAGGTTTTTAATAAAATTTATCATACATGGTTATAATTAGTGCATTCAAAAACATGACCCTGTGGAAGGGGTGTGTGCTATGAGGAAACCATGTATGGTACTCCTTCTAGTTAATTTTTGGATCAAGGAGACAACACTGAAGAATATGGAACTATAAACATGGTATTAAATCTATTTTTGTGTGGAGATATGTTTATGGATACTCCAAATCAATTGGAGTGTTTGTAAAGGATTCATTTAATGTATTCAATGGAACATGTTTATTATTTTCATATAATCTATTTTAAACTAACTTTTAATTTTTTTAAGAATATTTATTATTTTTCTTATCATTATGGTGCATGTTGGAAATTCAATGGGGAAATCCTAATAAGTTTAGACTCACCCGCTTCATGGGAACTGTTGTGTGTTTTTAGATTCCATATTTTGAGATATCGGTAGAGGAATGGTATCTCAGTTCTTTAGTGATACTTCTTGATAATGTGGGTGAGGCATGTGGAGTTAGAGTACAGTGATATTTTGGCTTTGTTTGTATTGATATATTTATACATGATTTATTTTGAATTTTTCTTTTATATAAATTCTAACTCTTATATGGTTACATATTTTTCCATTTTATTTTGGTTTTATTTTTTCACACAAAAAATAGAAGAATTTTTTCATTATTATGTTCATATTGTTGTTTATAATTAATTTGAAAATCATGCTACATGTGTTTTTGGAATCCCATAAAATATATTTCCTAACATTTGTGATTGAGTGTAGTTATATTACATAGATAATTTTTTTAACATCATAAGAAACATACATATATGAATACAGGATCAATTAAAGATAATTATGTGTCCTCCACTCAACCTAGAACCTAACTAATTTCCATGGGAGGGAAATTAGAGGAACCTATTGTTTATAATTAGATTTGAATATATCATCTATGTTGTAATTTAATGATATGAATTTATCAAGGAATATGGTTCTTCATTTATGATGAAATAAAATTGATTTCATATATCACTTTATAAAGAATATTTTTAAATGAAATGAAAAAATACTGAATGTTTTTCTATTAAAAGTGAAATTTTTAGATGTGTTGAAAAAATAATTACCAAAGGATGCATTTAGGAATCTATGGTTGATGTTTGGAATTCGTTCTCACCCATATCAAGGATATGTGACAGTTTTTAGTCCCATGTATCATATTACCATTGTAAATTATTTTCAATGGGGGAGAAATGAAATGAAAACTGGAATTTTCCATTATGTTTATCATCATATGTCATGAAAAATATGGAGAATATAATATTGGGAGAGGATTTATTTATATGTTTCACATTTTATAGTTATAATCTCATTGGTGGTTTATGTATTTTGAGTTAGTTGTTAGAATGTGTAAACTATGATTTTATAATTTTTCATGTGTGAACAATTCTAATAGTCTTTTTGATTTCTATACTAGATTTTTTTATTTAATAACTTCCTTAGAAAAATCTAAATTGTTTAAAGTAGATTTGATGTTATAATAATGTATTTATTGAATGATTTTTATCATTCATATGTGATGACGATATATTGTTTAGAATGGTTTTCAATCTTATAAATATAATGATTTTGTAATCATTTTATTAATGAAAATCAGGTGAATATGTTTTTAAAAATATTAATGAAAATTTTCTATTTTTATGGACTACATGACATTATTAATCAATAGTTATTTTCCAACATAAATTTTTCTAAATTAGGCAAGGAGAAATTGGATGACAATTCAATTCTATATATTGTCAGAATAATAATGAATTTAAATTTCTTATATGAAAATGAAATATAGAGCTAGAAATTATTAAGACCAATTCATGAGTTACGAAATATCTGAGAGGGAAATAATATTGATGGATATTTTCAATGACCTGAGATGATGTTATTTTGTTGTGAGATTGTATAAATTACTCTTGAAACAAGAAAATTATCTAGAGATAAAGGTTCATAGAATTTTAAAATAGATATGGACTATAATTTTATTTTTTATTTCAACGTCAGAAATAATTTTCAAACTAAAATTATATAATGTTTATTTATTTGAGGAGAAATTTATATAAATAATTTACGTATTTATATAGTTTTAATGTTATGGATAAAAATTGGAAAAGTTGTAAGATTTTATTAAAATTTTTCACATCATATGTGTAAGAAATTATGTTTTATTGAATGATATTGTTGGATATATATTAATATATAATATGGGTTTGTGGTTTTCATATGAGATTAGAATAGTAAATTTGGGGTTTGAGTGAATTCCTCACATGTCTTTGAATTATTCATATGACTTTACTATATGACACTAGAAATATTATGACATTATTTTGGTATCTATTGATTTTGGAAATCACATGACATGGAAATTTTAGGAAAATGGTTTGTCATACAAAATAATGTTAACAAAGAATCCCATGACTTTCACATTGGTTGAAATTTTCAAGGATTCTGAATATCGATTTTTTTATATCTAGAATTAGATATTATAAGTGAAAATGTCATCTCATTCTAGGTAAGTTGAAATTCATTGATTTAATCATCATGAGCTGTCAATCATGTTTCTAGAAGATGATGAAGAAGGAAGAAGAATTTACATGGTGTTTTATTCTATAATTGAATGCTTCCTTATAACTATTATAATTCTCATGTATAAATAAAAACATGGAATATGGAGTGAATTCACTACGGGAAAAACCGATTATTGCGACGAGGTATTTGCGATGAGATTTATTCTCGTTGCAAAAACTCTGATGAAAAGCATATTTGTGATGGGAATATATTCCCTTCACAACTAGTCAGTTATTTGCGACGGGAATAGAGGACCTGTCGTAATAGATATGGCGCGGTTTGCATGCCAAAACGCGGGAAGCCTATTTCCGATGGTCGCCTTCTACCCGTCGTAACTACCCAGCGGTGGTAATTACTATTTACGACGGGTAAATTTTCCCGTTGCAAAAAAATATTCAGCAGGTGTTATTTTCGACGGGTCCCGTTGACAATACCGGCGATGGTAAATAGGATTTTCCGACGGGGATATCCACCCATCGCTAATGGTATGTCGGTGGGCAGCTATTTGCAATGAGCCCGTCGCAAAAACACATTTAACCGCCGCCTGTAATGAATGCAGGTGACGGTATTTGTGACAGGTCCTGCCACCAATACCGGTGGCGGTAAATAGGAATTTGCGACGGGGATATCCTTATGTCGCTAATAGTATGTCGGTAGGTAGCTATTTGCGATGGGCCCGTCGCAAAAACCTTTTTAACCACTGTCAGTAATTAATGCGGGCGAAGGTATTTGCGACGGTATCCCGTCGCAAATAAGACCATCGCAAATAATATAACCTATATATACCCCCACCCGTTTTTTCCAAATCATTCAGATCTCTCTTTCTCTCTCTCTTTAACTTCTACTTCTAAGTAGAAAACATATTTTTTTTAATTTTTTTCTTACGAGAAGAGGAGATAGGAAGTTAGAAGAATTGTTTCAAAATATCAAAGGTATTTATATATTTTTTTATTTTTGAAATTATTTTTAATTTTTGAATTATTTTTTATTGTTAATTTTATTTTGAATTGTTAATTTTAATTTTTTTAATAAAATGTTTAGTAGATATGTAGTATAAT
Organism: Viscum album; assembly: GCA_963277665.1. Lineage (NCBI taxonomy): Eukaryota > Viridiplantae > Streptophyta > Magnoliopsida > Santalales > Viscaceae > Viscum > Viscum album. The sequence continues at coordinate 1,025,931,292 of OY728157.1, forward strand.
TACATTAAGTGGTTGTACCAAATAATCCTTGTATGGATATGAACAAGTAGAGGCGGCTCTGGAACAGATGTACCTAGGAGTGAAAACTCTGACATGGTGTTTCGAGCTTGACTTTTGGTAACCTGGTACACGACAACAGGCCTTGCTGCACTTCTAGTTCGACACTCCCTGAGGTTGTTTTGGTAATAATTAGAAACAATTATATTTAATTAGAAATAATTAGAAATAGTTATATTTAATTATAAATAATTATATTTAATTAGAAATAGATATATTTAAGTAGAAGTAGTTATCAAATTAATTAGAAATAATTAAAATAATTATGAAAAAATTAAGAAATAATTAGATTTAATTATATTTAATTAAAATAATTATCAAATAATTAGGAAATAATTAGATTTAATTTATTAGAAATAATTAGAATAATTAAAATAATTAGAATAATAAAATAAATTAGAAACAATTACATTATTTAGAAACAATTAAAATAATTAAAAACAATTAAAATAATTCGGAACAATTAAAATAATTAGGAACAATTATAATAATTAGGAACAATTAAAATGACAAGGAACAATTAAAATAATTAGGAACAATTAAAATAATTAGGAACAATTAAAATAATTAGGAACAATTAAAATAATTAGGAACAATTAAAAATAATTTGGAACAATTAAAAATAATTAGGAAGAATTAAAAATAGTTAAGAATAATTTAAAATAATTAGGAACAATTAAAAATAATTAAAAATAATTAAAAATAATTAAGAACAATTAAAAATAATTAGGAACAATTAAAAATAATTAGTAAATTAAAAAAAAATTAAGAAACAATTAAAAATAATTAGGAAAAAATTAAAAAAAAATTAAGAAACAATTAAAAATAATTAGGAAACAATTAAAAATAATTAGGAAACAGTTAAAAATAATTACGAAACAATTAAATATAATTAGGAAACAATTAAAAATAATTATAAAACAATTAAAAATAATTAAGAAACAATTAAAAATAATTAGGAAATAATAAAAAATAAATTGGAAACAATTAAAAATAATTAAGAAACAAATAAAAATAATTAGGAAACAATTAAAAATAAATAGGAAACAATTAAAAATAATTAGGAAACAATTAAAAATAATTAGGAAACAATTAAAAATAATTAGAAAACAATTAATAATAATTAAGAAACAATTAGAAATAATTAAAAAACAATTAAAAATAATTAGGAAGCATGATTGACCGCTCATCTAGCTTAATTTTCTTTTCATTTGTGTGTTGAGGCTTGACAAGAAACTTCTGCCTCCACATGTAATATTTTATTTTATTGTCAAAATTATCAACCACCTCGCCAGAATATAGGTGAGGAGGTTTATAATTTTGACAGTAAAAGAAAATTTTTCATGTGGAGGCAGAAGTTTCCTGTCAACCTCATCACACAAATGAAAAGAAAATCGAGGTAGATGAGTAGTCAATCACGTTTGTTTTTCTATTCAATGATTGATTAACCACCCAACCTATATGCATATCTTCACGTTACTAATTAGTAACATAATTAGTAACATAAATAGTAAAATAATATAAAATATTATATTACTCTTATATTAATAATTAAATAATACTAATAATATAATCATTTTATTATTAAATGTATAATATTTATAAAAAAATAATATTAATATTAAAATTATAAAAAAATTATAAAATATTACAATTATCAATATTCTCAACAAGTTTTCCTCAATTATTAACATGTTGAAATCTTTAAGGGTCGACAATTTTCGTGTCATGCCCAATAAAAAGTTTGCGTCAACCGTGTCCAATGTAAACTCTATAATTTTCTTTTCTTGGTTGATCACCTCACAAGTAGCATTGTAATAGGACATCCCAAGTCATGTCTTTCTCTTCTATAAGAATCATATCACAAGAATTTTTACATAGACCATTCTTTCTTGAAAAATTATGGGAATGATAGTGATGTTCTCTTAATTTTTCAAGGAAGAATGATCTATGTAAAGGGTCATGAAAATGATTCTTAAAGACATGAACAACATTACTTGTGTCGTCCTATTGCAACACTACTTGTGAGGTGATCAACCATGTAAGGAGAATTATAGAGTTTACATTTGACATGGATGACACAAACTTTTTATTGGGCATGACCTAAAAATTGACGACCCTTTAAGATTTGAACATGTTATGAATAGAGCAAAATCTATTGGAAATATTGAGATTTTTAATAATTAGTAATAATTAGTAATAATTAGTAATAAATAATAAAAATTAGTAGTAATTAGTAATAATTAATTAAAAATCAAATAATTTCGAGTACATGGTTATAAATTGGCACAATTTCCAGCGGATTTGAGGCTACCTTTTGTTCAACGTCTCATATCATTGCTACTTTTTCCCACTGAAATCAGTATAAAAAATGTGCTCTAACGTATGTCAGAGAATGTTTTTCATACTGATTTCAATTGGGAGAAATTTAAAAAGAGATCAGTCATCGGACAAAAGTGGCTTTTTTCCCTTACGACTAATCTCCTTGCAAGGAGATGAGTCGTCACAGCAAAAGAGCTGCCTCCAATCCGCTGGGAACAAATAAGAACAATTAGTAATATAATCTCTACAACAATGATTACAAAATTTTATTTCATTATTCAATCATATTTTATTTTTCCAATTATTGCTAAGTATTTCTAAATTAATAATAATTTGTGGGGATGATTACAAACTAACTGTGTCGCCCATAATTATTGGTAATTATTAAGAAATAACTATAATTTTGTATCTTCTATTTTTAGGAGATTGTTTTTCTTATATCAAATTATTTAACAATAGTAATGGTTTTGAATTTTTTAGAAACATATATATGAATATAGAACAAGGAAATCAACATCAATCATTATTAGATGATCACACTTAGATAAATCAGCACAGAAATCAAAACGGTTCTAGTTTAAATCCTGTATATGTAAGTGGTGTTGAATCATTCTTATCATTTGCATCATCAAACATGGAATTTGTTTCAGAAGGGACAATTAATTATCCTTGTAAAAAATGTGCTCTGAGAATGTTTGAGACATTTGACATCATTGGGAAACATCTCTTGCATTATGGTTTTCAATCAGATTATATTTTTTGGTATCAACATGGTGAATGCAGTTCCAGATAAGATACTAATAATATTATTCTGGATCCATCACAGTTTCAGAATTTAGTACATGATATTGCAGGGTCATCAGTTCAGCAAACTGAAATCGAGGATGATGTTGGTTTACCTCCTGAGTTGGAACCATCTGAATTTGCTGAGTTGTTCAGCTCTGCTGAGGATGCATTATATCCTGGTTACAAGATAAGAAAATTAGAAGTGGTTGCAAAATTTATGGCTATTAAATCTGATAATGGAATGTCAAATAACTATTTTGATCAGATATTTTTTTTGGTTAAAGCCCTATTACCTGAAGGAAATGTGATGCCTGCTAATTATTACGAGAGCAAGAGACTAGTTCGTAATCTGGGCATTAGTTATCAGATGATCCATGAATTTTCAAACGACTGCATCTTATATTATGGTGAAAATGAGTCGTTGTATAGTTTTCCCACATGAGGACAATCGAGGTATAAAGAAGCTCAATCAGGGAAGTCTGGACTGATTCCTGTAAAACAGTTGAGATATTTCCTGCTTACACCCAGGTTGCAGCATTTATTTATGTCTCAGAACACAGCGACAATGATGTCATGGCACAAAACCAATATTTAAAATGGTAAAATATTGATTCATCCATATGATGGTGATTCATGGACACATTGTGATCAAGTGAATCTGTCTTTTGCTTTAGAATCACGAAACGTGCGATTGGGTCTTTCTACTGAAAGTTTTTGTCCATTTGGATCTTTTGGTAGTTAGTATTCCTATTGGCATATCCTTAAAACTCCTTACAATTTACCTCCATAGATATTGACGAAATAGCCTTATATATTTTTGACAATATTAATCCCAGGACATCTGAAAAAGAATATTGTTGTTTATTTGAAACCATTGATTTGTGAGTTAAATTTATTGTGGAGTCATGGTGTTGGTACATTTGATGCTGCTACAAAATAGGATTTTGTAATGAAAGCTGCTTTGATGTGGACAATTAGTAACTTTCTGGCATAAGGCATGTTATCTGGCTGGAGTACACATAGTCCAAAATCATGTCCTTACAGTATGGGAGACAACAAAGCATTTATGCTCATGAATGGAAAAAAACCATTCTATTTTGACTGTCATCGCAGATTTCTTCCAATCGATCATCCTTTTCAGAGGAATAAATTTCATTTCAAAAAAGAAGAATTGAAAGAGATGAATTTCCAAAAATGATCTCAGGTACAGAGATACAATCAGCTGTGTTTTCATTACCTTCCATCACTTTTGAACCGACAATAAACCAACAGAAAATTCATGGCTTTGGGAAAGAACACAATTGGAAAAAATGTACCATTTTTTGGAATCTTCCATATTGGTATGATTTGTTGGTCCGACACATGTTGGATGTCATTCATATTGAGATGACTTGTTCTGATAATTTATTTCATGCAGTTTTGGATACACCGGGTAAAACCAAAGATAATGTAAAGGCACGATTAGATCTTGCCCAAATTTTCAGGCGACCAAAACTTGAATTGTTTCAAAATATCAGATCACTGATATTAATGAAGCCAAAATAAGCTTATAATCTGACCAAAGAGAGTCTCTTATTATTTTGTTAGTGGATTGTAGATTTGAGACTTCTAGATGGATATGCTTCCAACTTGGGCAGATGTGTTAAAAATGGTCATATTACCGGATTAAAAAGGCATGATTATCATGTTATAATGGAAAAGCATATGCCTATTGGATTAAGAGGTTTGTTGAATTCTAATATTTGTGATTCGATAACATATATATCAGATTTTTTCTGAGACATGTGTGTGGCAACAACAAACTACGATGCTCTAAGAAAACTGGAAGAAGTTGTTGTTGTAATTATATGCAAACTGGAAAAAAGCTTTCAACCAGAATTATTTGACTCAATGGAACATTTTATATTACATTTTCCACAAGAATCAAAATGTGGAGGTCTGGTTCAGTTTCGATGGATGTACCCATTTGAGAGATGCATGCAGAAATTGAAGAAAAATGTACGTAACAACACATCAGTTGAAGGCTCAATTGTTGAAGCTTATTTGCAAGAGGAAATTTCTTTATTCTGCTCTCATTATTTTGAATCTGAATATCTTTCAAAATTTAACCACATGGTCCAGAACGAGGGGAATGTTGATGATGATATGAACAATCAATTATCTGTTGTCAATTAGCCTGAACTTGGTTTTGGTGGAGTTCATGATAGATGGCTTTCAGATGATGAACATCATAGAGCTCATACATATGTTTAACTCAACTGTGAAGAAATGTCACCAATTGTATAGTGAGTGATCTTATCTTTTATTCTATAGATTCTGTTATAGTAAATTAATCATATTGTATTAGTAGGTTATATGATGATCATATAAAGAAACAATTTCCACAAATTACATCATATGGATTAGAAGAACTTCGGTAATAAAATTTTGCCTACTGGTTTCAAAAACAAGTAACGCACATTCTTTTTTGGTTTTATATATAAAATCAATTTATTACTTGTAATAGTTATAAATGTTTTACAAATTTTTAGGCATCTGTACATGCTGATAAGATTGATTGTTGATTGCGTATATTGAGTAGCCCACCATCTAAAATGGTTAAATCTTATAATGCATATGTGGTGAATGGTTATCGCTTTCATACACGTGTATATGGGGAATCAAAGAAAACAATTAATAGTGGTGTTTTTTTGAAGGAATCACATCATAGAGATATTGAAGTTGACTTTTATGGAATGCATAAAGAAATTATTGAACTGTGTTATTTGGGATAGAATTATGTAACAATGTCTAAATGTCGATAGCTGGATACTGAGAGAGGCTTGCATATTTATCTGACTCATAGAATTTTTGATATTAAACATAAAAGTCTTCTTGTAGTTAATGAACCATTTTTATTGGCTCATCAGACACATCAAATTTATAATTCAAAATATTGTGCTACTACAAAAGAGTTGGATGATTGGTGGAGTATAATAAAAGTTAAATCTCGAGAAAATCATTTTACTCAAACTGAATGTGGTTCCACTGAAGTGCAAGGAAATGAATTTTTTCAGGGCACTCCACAAACACATCTTTTTTACAAAGAGACATGAATATCGAGGATGGCACCCCACAGTTAAGGGTCGATGGTGACGATGTTGTCAATGATGTTGCAACTGTATTTGAAATGACAAGAGATGATGAAAGTGAAACTAATATAAAAATTGATGATGTTGATGAGGAAGAAGAAGACACTGACATTGAAAACTATGAAGATGATGATGAAGTGAACATTGACATAGTAAAATGATGGTTAGAATCATAACAAATATATATCTATACATAATAGTTAATTTCAACTGTTTTCTAATAACAATCATTTCATGTTTCAGATGGACTCAGAAACATATTTTCAGTTGCTATAGGCTAAGCTACCTATGGATGATGAGGTTCTTGAGTCATCTAACCCTCAGGCTATTAGCACTATAGGGAGCACTTGGAGGGGGCGTGGTCTTACCAGACTGATGATTCTAGATCCTATCCCTGAGTGATGTCCACCTCTTGGATTCATTGTGCACACGCGGTTGCATGGTAACCTGTTTATTTTAGTTATCTTTCATTATAATTTATTTATATTCTAATTTTTTGATTATTTGTTCTTTTTCCACAGTTTTACGCATATAGCTATTGGACAGGGGAGCGCTATCTTGCGCAATTATTTTTCTCAGCCCTGGCTCACATGGGATCAGATTCCCGCTGATGTGCAGGCCGCCAGGTTCGATCATTGGCTGGTACGTAAATAAATATTATTTATTTTGAAATTTAATTCATTAATAACTTTATATTCGGGTTTATGGTATCCCATCGACGAGAGCATGCATGCCACTATCCATGCAGCATGGGTGGTGTCTATGCGTGACCGTTTCCGTCAGTTTTTTCATAATTTGAGAAAGGTGGCTATGAGGAATGCCGGAGTGACAGAATTTGATGTGTCATGTAGAGCCCACCGACCAGTGTACATTTCACCTCACGTTTGGGATGGATTATGTACACACTGGTTGGGTGCTGGGTTTCAGAGGAGATCTGCATTGGGTCGACAGAATCGGGGGAGACAAGAGGTGACGCATTGAGCCGGTAGTCGTACATTCAGTGCGCGTAGAGAGCGTCTGGTAAGTACTCTTTTTAATATTTTATACAACATTAAATATAAACAGTTTATTTTATATTCATATAGGAAGCCAAGAAGCCCGATATTACGACATACGGCATTTATCAGAGGATGTACACTGATCCTGCTACTGGAGAGATTAGAGGTGACCGCCAGCGTCAGATTGTCGTCAGTATTATTTTCTTTTCAGTTTTCAAATTAAATGCATATAATATTTTCATTATTTTAATTTCTAATTGAAACATAAGGATTCATATGAGGCCATGACCTCTCAGACACAGGTTGAGAGTCAAGACGAGACGGGTGATCAGACTAGTGCCCACCATTTTGATGAGATGGAATGGATGCAGGCGACCCAGTATGGCTTCAAAAAGGGCTGAGTAGTTGGTATCGACTCACATTTGACTCTTGTATCTTATTATAGTACTGTTGCGATGTCAGTGTCCGGCTCGAGAGGAGCTCATGGAGAGATATCATCTTCTGCCTCACAGTATCAGGAGCAGTTGCGTGCTCAGAGTGAGCTTATAGAGGATTTACATCAGAGGAAGGAGCAGATGTATCAGAAGTACGATGAGGAGATGCGTCGATGGCAGGAGCAGATGCGTCAGCAGCAGGATGAGGAGAGGTGTCGATATGAGGAGCAACATCAGGAGCAGATGGAGTACATGCGTCGTGTGACTCATAGTTTAGGGATGAAGTTTTCTCCACCACCTCCTCCAGGTCTCCAGATTATCCACCCCCCAGTGATTTTATTACATTTAATAAAAATTTGAGTTCATAGTTTATTGTCATATTAACTATCTATAATTCTTCTTTCATATTGGTATGAATATTTCATGATTTAATTTGTTTTTATTTTTTTTAAAAAAATTATTACTTATTAGTATTATTTTTAATGTCTGTTTATTTTTGTAATATTACTTTTAATATTCTATATTTATTGTTAATATTGAGAAGTTTATAATTTTATAATTTTATTAATATTAATAATATTAATATTATTTTTTCATAAATATGTATGTTTGTTTTAATATTAAAATTATTATTATATTAATTTTTTATATTTTTAATATTAGTATTATTATTATATTATATTATATTATAAATATTATTATTATTATTATTATATAATATTATATTATTTATTTTCATATTATTATTATTTTTTGATATTAATATTTCATAATTATATTATATATATTTTTTATTATTAATATTATAATAAAATAATTTCTTTATATTATTAATAATATTATTATTATTATTATATACATAATTTAATAATAATAATATTATATTAATTTTTATATTATTAATATTAGTATTATTATATAATATTATATTATTTATATTCATATTATTATTATTTTATATTAATATTTCATAATTATATTTTATATATAGTTTTTATATTATAATAATATAATTTTTTTATATTATTAATAATATTATTATTTTTATATAATATTATACGATTTGTATTAATTTTTTTATTTTTTTTATTTTTTTAGTATTTGCGACGAGAGTATTTACAACGGGGTGTCCCATCGTAAAATATTCTTTTACTGTCCCATATGTGACCGGATGAATACTCGTCGTAAAAACTATTTCTGCGATGGTCCATCTCAAATACCTACGTCAGAAATATTTTTTAAATTTTCCATTTGCGACGGGCCAGAAACCCGTCGCAACTAATATATCTGTGATGACCCATTGCAAATACCTTTTTTATGTATAAACAAAAAACATTTTGCGATGGGGGAAAAATATCGTCGCAAATACTATTTTTGTGATGGGACCACCACAAAACAACTATTTGCGATGACGTTTTCTACAACGGGTTATTTCCGACCGAGCCCCGTCGCCAAACGCCTTTTGTGACGGGATCCCATCACAAATCGCCCATCACAAATATTCCGTTTTCCTGTAGTGATTGTTTCTGTATAATAAAATTTAAAAAATTATTACGGATTTTATGGATGGGGAAATCCTAATTCTTCATGTATACTTACATTTTAAGAGGTTAGAAGTTGAGTTGTGATTTTTTGAATGCCAAGTCTTTAGGATTTTGAATTCAAATATTCATATTTATTGTATTATAAGAATAAATATTGATGAATGTTTTTAAAATATTTGGTTTACAATTCATGTGTTTTGGTAAATAAATATTCAAAGATAAATAAGAGAAATATTTAGTGTAAATTAGTGAATTGAACAAACATAATATAGTTAGGGATATTTTGGATATTAATTTAGTTATCCATGAAGATCCTAATATATATATATATATTAATGAATAAACCAATAAAATATATTTTAAAATATTTCAATCATGTTAAAAATTCATACATTTGCGTTGTCATGATATTATGTGAAAGAAAATTTGATGGGTAACTTGCTTCTATACAATAATTAAAGAAAATGAAAATTCTAGAATATATAAAAACTTGATAAAATCCTATCAATGATTGATGTTTCTATTTTATATAACATTTAAAATAATTATATATTATGGAATTTTAATTTTTTCAGGTGCACCAAAGAATTTTCAAGGGGAATGTAATGAAAATTCGTGTATAAACCCTTCTCACTTATACATACATGTAGATTTCAGTGGGTTGTGTGATATTTGAGGAATCCATATTAATCTAAGGAATAATGTTATAACATTGAGAGGTGAACACTTAAAATCACAATTCTCTTTGTTATAGTATTTGTTTGAATTTTTTTATGAACAACAAGCATCACTCATTGTAACCAATGGAGAAGGATACCTTGAATGAAACATAAAAAGATATAATATCACTAATTCAACCCCGCTTAGTTTTCTATTATACTTCATGTAGCTGGTTCCAAAATATAATTATAATAAAAATTTATGATTAATAAATTATTATATAAATATATAGGTATACATTCTGGTATAGTAGTGTTCGTTTTACTATAATTCTCTTTATTTGGGTTTAAGAGATAGTAGAGTATAATTTTTATAATTTTCCATCCTCTATTACTATGGAATGTACTTTTAGAAATAAATCATTCCATGGAAATGGGATTCTTCCAGTAGAAATATAAATATTTTTAATTGACATTCTACATTCTCATGGGGATATCCATTAAAATATAGACATGGGTAAATCCTATGGAAACAATCAAGGGAATATTTCTACTACAAATTATTGTGTCCATTCATATTGTGGAAAAAGGCATTGAGGATTATATATATGATCCATTGATATGGTTCATTACCTAGGAAACAGCCCAATAAGTTATTTCCTTGAGTAAATAACCCATGATCTCTATGATTTTGGTGTGGCCCTTTCATCTACCATGGAGAATATATTCTTTTAAACTCACAGAAAACCATGTAAATATAAATAAAATCAAGAAAGTGAATTCGTGAATATATATGGTAATTTAAGATCAAAATTTATAAATTCATAATATATATCACATTTCTAATAATGATCCATTAATAATTGATGAAAAATATTAGTATTCTTTGTAAAAATATGACTTTTGTTTTTTTTAAATGTAGATAAAAATGCAATTATAAAATTTTATTATAACATTTTTAAAACAAAAAACAATTTCCATTTTGGTGTGTTTCCTCCCCAAATAATGTTCTCATCAACTACAAGATATAATATAATTAGATGTAGTAGTATATAAAGAAATAGAGTATCTTGTTTATCACTAAATCAACAAATTAAGGATCATCTCAATAAGTTATAGGTTTATAAGGTAATCTTTTTATTAGGTATAGAAAACAAAAATTCAGCATCAAAATATGAAATTCAATGAATTCCATATATATTCAAAATATAAAATAAAGAGACTCAACCCAAATTAAATTACCTAAAATTCTTTTGGAATATTTTAGAAGATATTCAATTAGAATTTTTTTGGATAAAATAATAATTATAAACATAGAATATTTTTTTAATCTCATATAAATATGTAATAATAAGATCCCAATTTTTATTTTTTATATTTATATTTTCACTAGTTTCATTTGTTCATCCATATCATGATTAACATTATTTTCCCAAGATCAAGAATTCACTATTCTCAAATGTATATTCTTTTTTTATGACATCTCAGATCTTGTTCTAAATTTTCACTTCTAACAATGATATACATATGTTAAAAATGTATGTAACACCCTAAGATTCCATGGTACGCTTCTCTTTGAATAATAGAGTAGTATGTGTTGTACGCAACTTCGAGTTCTAACACACACCACAACCAGTCAAACTAGCCATTATGAATAGTAATACCTACTTTTTAAAATTTTATAAATTTTATCTTTCAAAATAGACTTCAATTTTGGATTTGGAATATCTAATTTTTCCTCTGGTGAAATTCTGGAACTTTTCGGATAAATTTTATATTTTAATGAATAGTGCAAATTACTAAATTTTAATTAAAAACAACTTTTTTAATCAAAATGATTAATAGTGATAAATTATACTATTGAGTGGATTTAAACTATAATTAGAATATAATTTTACCATTTTATCCAATGGTGGTCATTATAATTTATTTCACTTTGAAGTTGGACATAATCAATTGTCAATCTTTTGATTGATATTGTTTCTTAAAACACGATATTTGTTTTGATAATAGGAATTAATTATAGAATTAATTAATTCAACTTATATATTTTGAATTTTTAAAATAAACATCATTTTAGAATTAGAAATATCGAATATATCTTAGGGTGAATTTTTGGTATTTTTCTGAAAAAACATCAATTTTTGATGAATAGTGAAACCACTAAGTGGTAGTTAAAATACTGATTTTTTGTTTAAATGAAATTTTCTGCTTCAGTGAATTGAATTTCATAAATCAGACATACATCATTTTCATTAGGATGTAAAATTTGGTTCAATCGGATTAAAATAATATTTTGTGAATAGTAACTTTTAAGTTCTATTAATCGCGATTAAAGGTTATTAGTTTAACATAGGCTAAATATAATGTTATAATAATATGAAATTACCTTTACACTTGTCCTACCCTTATTTAATGAGTCATTTCTGACCAAGACAATCCATTGGTCAACTTGTGGACCCCATGGAGACACTTGTGTAAGAAAATTTCATTAATAACTTTTTGTTTAATGTAAAAATAAAATTGTGACAAACATGTGTTGTTTTCCTAAACAAATTATTACATGGGGTTATATAAGTTAACATTTCAACTATAAATATTCATTGGAAATATAAAAAGGTTTCCTACATCATGGTAATTTTTTATAAATTTTAGACATTAAATAAATTAATTTTTTTATGAAACAATGATGATGCAGCGATTACCTCATTAATTAACGATTTAAATAAAATGAAAAGATAATGTAAAATATAAGACTAACACATATCAAAAACCTATTGGATGGGTATATTTAGAACCCTTGTCACCTTATACTCGATATATTTAATTGTGAGACCTTTAAAATCCGAATCTCATTATACAATAATGTAACATTTCATGACTTTCCAAGAGTGCCCCTCCTCTCCTCTTATAAAAGGCCCCAACCTCTACCACATTACTCACACCATCAAAGCCATTTGGCTCGGCCAACCTCTGCCCAAATACTCTCTCAACATTCCTCCCTTCATCCTAGAAGCCTTAACTTAGGTAGAAAGATCTTCAAAAAACCATTTTGGTTCAAACCAAGGGGAGTTACCAGATTTAAAGGTAATGTATTCTCTTTTGTTGTTTTGTTTTATTTTGCTTCTCCAACCCCCTAACCTCTTTTTATTCATTTATTTTGTAACAACACCAGTATCTTAAATATACTAGGATGTTTTTATGAGAAGTATTTTATTTACAATTACACACACCTTCATCTAATGGTTAACGAACATACTGTTTCTGTGGGTGCTGAATTACTGCCTCACAAAATGATGATTGTTCAATCTTATTTTAACACCTGTCATGGTGGCCATTATAATGAAACTATTTTTTATATATGATATATATTATCTTAATGTTTTCCTTGTGCTTCTGTATTTTTCATTTATGTCACACCTTTATGATTTCAATTATGGGTAAACTCAATAATTTCATTTTAGGAAGTGCGGACTACCACCCACTCAAAGTAATTTGAATCGTTAATGCCATGTGTGGGAAGTATGAAGGATGGAGTAAATGATATTATATATTATATTATACTAAAATTATAATATAACATTATATAATTATGATTTCATTCCATTATATATGAAATAGAAGTGAAAGTAGCGTTCATGCGTACGTACGGCTTACCGTCTCCATGAACGGTGAATTTCAGTTCGTACTTCTAAATGTTATGTAATATTATAAATGCATGAATATACTGGATATATATCATATATATTATATCTAGATCATGAATATAATTTTGGAGATAATGGATATTTTATCACATGAAGAACTTGTAATTATAAGAAGTTTAATTTTGACTCAAGTACCAAAGATCGACAAAATGACCGTTATTAACTTAAATAATTACATAATGTTCATAACATGGTAAAAAGTGATATAAAAGGAACAATGAACTTTAAAATTGTTCTTAAGAAAGTATAAATTAACTCTAGTTTATTACTCTGGAGATTCAATAATGATCGAGTCAAGTCGGACACGAGGTAAGAGAACTTCTTAACCCAATTTCCATTCTTTGGGTTAATCTCTTACTTCCAAAATTATGTCATGACATTATTATGTCCTATCTTGTATTTGTAATTTATTAATGTGTACTTATAGTGATTACACATAATAGATCTATTTTATTTAAAAAAATGATCTTTTTAAGGGGCTTCGTCTCAATCTCCTTTCATTGAGGCATATTTTTTTTTATACACAACATTCCTTTATACGGTGTATAAAACCCTTTGACTTTTACTTTGAGTCAAAAAGAATATTTTTATACAAAGAATTTTTACTAAAGGACAAAAGGAATGTTTTGTCTTACATATGCGGTGACAATGACTTTTCCGCCGTCGTGACCATTATTTGAGTTTCAGCTTCCTCTACAAGCCATAACTTTTTTTAAATGAAAAATAAATACAACGTTTTAATTTTCTTTGATTTTGGTATTGAAAATGGTTTTGAAAGTGTTTTTATTATATCAATGTGTTGTATTGATATCATATGATTGAAATGTGGAAATGTTATGTTTACTTTATGCATGTTTTATGTGATATGATTATTTTATGGTTTATGATATGTTTAAACCGTTTCATATGAGGAATGCCTTGGACTAAATAAGTGACGGGTGGAGCCTATTATAGCTCCTCAATGAATCAGTAGTTCACATGAGACAAACCAGTGTCTTGGAACTAGTCCTTGAAAAAATCTTATTTTTAGTCTTGACATGAGGCTTTGGCTATGTGGTTATGATAGTCTGGCATTATGCATTCCATCATTATGAAAGTTGTTATTGATATTGCATGTGATTATTCGACTAGTAGAATATCCATGTGAATAAGTAAATGGAATTATTTCATTTTATTTACTCCATATTATGTTGAAGTTCAAGTTTAAATGGTTTTTGTTTTTGTTATAAATTGCCTTAAATGTTTAAGTTTATTTATGATAGTTTCTGCTGTATTGTTATCCTTTCGAGCATCTGAGCTCACCCCTTTCTATGTTTTAATTTATCCAGGATGTGAAGAAATATTTTATGAATGACCTGCAGGGATAGTTTGAAGGGTATTTGAGTGTGGAATATGGAGACCATGTTAATTTAGTTTTTCACTTTATTATGTAATGTAACATTTATGAATGTATCTAGTGTTTCCAAGGTTACTAAACTAATTGGTCTTTCGAGACTTGATCTTTTGTGATCATGCCAATGTTACGTAATAATGCACCGACTCTGGGTAATTGGGGTCGGGGCGTTGTAGTTAGTATCAGAGGTGGTTTAGTACTAACATTGGAAGCTAGATTTAGATAAGCTCTGATTAGAGCACATAGCCCTAAGATAGAATTTGATGATTAGTATATAAGAACTTCCTAGAATTTTGGTATTATAGAGATTTTTTTGAGTTTTCCAAGCAATACATCCATGTCTGGATACGAGCAGGTAGAGGTGGATCTGGCACAGATGTACCGAGGGGTAAAACCCGAAAACACCGCTTTGAGCTAGACTCGAACGGGAACTGGTGCATGACAACGGGCCTTGCTTCACTCTTGGTTACGACACTCCCGGGGGATATGCTTAGAATAATTCTCATTTTTTTACAAACCAATATGAAGGGTTTATGAGTATATACTTCCTCAAAGAAAACTTTTTTTTATGATTATGGATTATATACATAAATAGTTCAATTTATATTAAGTGTTTTACAAGTATGTAATTATGTATTTTGATTCATGAACTGATCTAGTTTATTCCATTGTTTAGAAATGGCGCCTAGTGGAAGGAATGGAAACTGTATCAATGCATGCACTCCATGTAGGTATTTCCCTCCTACTCAAGATAATTATAGTGAAACTGGTGATACAACTGGTGCTGATCAGCTTATCACCATACTGTGACAACTGACTCAGGTTATGTATAATAACCTTACTCATATGGAGCACCTTGATCTGCAACGTGGAGGATCAATGTTAGAATACTTCATGAGCCAACAACCACCAACATCAATGGGAGTACGAATCCATTAGTAGCTTAGCAATGGATAAGTTCCCTAAAAAAGTATTCCATGCCTTGGGGAGTAATGAAAGGGAAAAAGTTATCATGGCAGTTTACCACCTCACTGGAGATGCTGATTAATGGTGGTCATTGATTCGAAACACGAAAGAAGATGAAGAAGAATCTAATATGGAATGGAGGGAGTTCCAAGAGCTTTTCATAGAAAAATAGATTTCTCGTGACCATCGAGAAGATATAGAAAGGCAATTTTGGAGTCTGAGACCAAAGGATGATGAGAATGTCACAATGTATGAGTCTAACATTACAAGGTTGGCAAGGTATGCTGCAGATTATATATGTAACCCATGAAGTTATATTGATCGTTTCTTTGATGGGTTAAAACCGTTTCTCCGTCGAGAATTAGTGTAAAACCCGGGATTCTTATGAGAAATATTTTGTTTTTATGTTATATAAATCATCAAAGTAATCTTTCACTACATACAATAATAGCTTGGCTTTCTTTACATGCAACCGTGACCTTTCTCGATAGCTTGTGTTATACGCAATACCGAGTTTCACTAAACAACGATATGCTTTAAAAATATTATTAAAACTACCCGTTATGAATAGAAATACACAATTTTTGAAATTTTATAAATTTTATCTTTCAAAATGGACTTCATTTTTGGATTCATAATATTGAAATTAGCCTAGGGTTAAATTTTGTTATTTTTCTAAAAACATTCAATTTTTGAGGAATAGTGAAAACACTAGGTTACTATTTAAAAACCAACTTTTTATTTAAATAATTATTTATTTTATTTAAATTTACTTTAGGTAAAAATTTATATATTATATGTATATAAGTTCAAATTAATTCATTGGAGTCATTTTATAATAATTTTAGCTATATAAAAATTTTATTGAACTTTTCACCGTCCTTTGCCCACCTCCTAGGAGAATTTGAAAATTCACATAAAACATAATTTTACCGCTTATGTGAGTGCAATTTTAAAAATCAGAGAGACACAGTTAATATAAAGGACTAAAATGTGGTTCAATTCAATGAAAATAATTTTTTATGAATAGTATCTTTTTACTTTTTTTACCACAGTTAAAAGTAAATAGGGTTATTAAAGGTAGAAATGATATTATTATTACCCTAACACATGTATTAATTATATTGGATAATTTTAATTCGACCAAAAACATCCTTGGGAATAAAATATGACCATTTAGGTCCACTTGAAATAGATTAGGACATTTAATATTATTTTATTTAAAGAAGAGTTAAAATAGTTAAAATCAAAGTTTAATAACTAAAACATTTTTAATAAATGGTTATACATAATATAAATTTGACTATAAATATTTATTAGAATTATAAAAAGATTCCCTACATAATGGTATTTTATTTATAATTTTGAGACATTAAATAATTTAATTTATTTATGACACAATTATGATGCAATATTTATCTTATTAATGAAATATTAACATAATAGATTTTATAAATACTAAAATAAATGCAATTTTATACTTTTTATGAATTAAACTAATTTTATCCGTTACCATGACATATTAGTATTGATTTAATTAACGTTTTTTGAGCTAATCATGCTATTATGAGTTTCACAAAAATCAATTATCAAATAGTGTCAAAATTGACATAAAATAGTTTTTAAAACAAATATTATATTATTAATTGTTATTATATTCATAAAAATCTACGGTTCGGCCATGATACATATATCATGATAGGTTTATCATTAATGGACCACTTGGGGGTCGCTTGGATGTAAATGGTAAGTTTATTCACTATATAATATAAAAATACAAAGTGACATGGTAAATGTCAATCTAATTAACTAAGAGTTAAAACTAAAAGATAAGATTAATATAATGCCCTAAACTTGTCTAAAATATATTAGTTGAGAGTATTTCGACCCATCCCCACCTTAGCTTCTAAATGAATCTATTTTGAGCTATTGAAAACTGAATATGACTTTATAATAAAATAATATTTTTAGTTTTTTCAAAGGTGCCCCTATCCTCCCTTATAAAAGGCCACCTCCTCCCTCTCTTACTCACACCACTTTTGGCATTAATGCTCGACCAAACCCTGTCAATTTATCTTCTCCACTTCCCTAGAAACAACCTAGAGGTCGTTTTCTTCTTCAAAGACAATCTTTAGTTCACTAAGAGGAGGTTAAGAAGAGGCGCTTCAAAGAAGAGGTAATGTCTGTTACCGATTATTTCAACATTATTTCATCTTCTACTACTTCATTTTAGTTGTTTCATTATTAAGTAATAACATCAGTATCACTTATATAATGATATTTTATTATAATTATGAAACAACCCTATTTCACCATCTATCCATCCTACGGAAAATGAAATCACCGCGCATGCGTACATACGAAATACCGTCTCCACAACGTGGTGTAATCTGTTTTCCACCACCACCTTACTTGGATGTGTATAATGGTGTAGAAAATAACTATATATGATTATTTTAAAGTGATATTGATTCTTAAATAGTATACATACACTTTAATATAATTCCACGATCATGGGAATGATAGCATCGCTCGTGCGTACGTATGGTCTACCGTCTCCACGATGTGATCTGACTCGTTCTACATGATCTTCATTACATAATGATTATATAAATTAATTGAATGAATAAATATGATATATATTACACTAATAACATTCTATAAATGAGGTATCTATAACCTGAAGAGAAGAATAAGAATTTATTCGACAAAACACGCATAAGAACAAAAAGTAATAAACAACCGAATAACAAGTAGCAATGAAATATTACTAATAAGAAGATAAGAATATGACCATATATGATATCATAACAATGATTATGATTATGTAATAAGTCAATGACATTATTTAAATCATTATACAGGAGATTTAGACACTTACGAAGCAAATCGGACCTAAGTTAAGGGAAAATCTCGCAATCTCAATTTTTATCCGAGATTGTTTATACTTCAGTAATTACTGGGGCATATTTATCATACACATTCATGTTTTGTCAATATGTAATATTATTTTTATCCTCCTAAAATTTTTTAAATCCAATATTACTCAACGGTGAGTTTTTAGTAAAAGATATGAAAGGAATCTTTTGTCGTTTTTAGTACGAGGTACTTTTTTTACTTTTCCGGCCAAAGTACGAGAATAATGTTTTTATTTAGCTTATACATAATGAATGGATTTTTAGAACATTATTTCCATAAAACATCCTTTACAAGTTTTAATGTTTGTTTTTAATCAACTTATTTTAGTTTAAAATTTCATGACATGTTAAGAAAGGAAAACTTTTTTTGAAGTAGAAAGGATATTTTCTTCAACAATGGAGTTCAAGTGTTTTATCAAAATTATTTTCCATCTAAAATAATATAGGGTTCTCTTTCTATCCCTATTTTTAGATTGTCTTGATTATGTTACGATGGAATTATTTTTATGATGTCCTTTTATCTTATATGAATTATGTTATGATGGAAGTATGATTATGAATCCCATTTTTTATTACATGGTTTATGCTATGATTTATGATTTTGTGGCACACATAAGAATGGTTTCATTATGATATGGGTGGGACCTATATCTCCTTCTAATGCATTGGTTAAATATTTATATCTCATGAGATAGACATGGCTGGAACGATAGGTTAGGCCGGTTCAGTGAAACAGGACTGAAATGAGGAGTGAACTCGGTTCAGAAATGGACTTTTTCTACTAAGATATTCTTGGTAAAGAGTCTTGACTACTATGAAATGATTCTCTATGATTATGTGTGTATGCCACAATGTTTCATGTTTTAATTTATGATTATTGGGATTACATTTCACTACTATTATTTATCCCATGTTATGAAATTATGATCTCTTTTGCAAGTTAATATTTCAAAAATGTTATGTTCTTAGGAATATGATGTGATTGATATTTCTTTTGTTTACCCTTACTAAGAATATGAGCTTACCCTTTTGTATGTTTGCTTTCCCTAGTTCAATAAGAAGGTTATTAAGTAGGATATTCCAAAAGGGACTCTAGATATGATGAAATAAATGGGAGACAACGTAGATGAATTATGAACCAGTTGTTTATGTTTCACAGTTTCTAAAGACACTATACCTATTCGGTCCTTTAATGGTTTTGTTATATGTTTGTAATAAATGTGGTTCAACTTTGAAGCAATAACAATGTATGTAAAGTATGGGTCGTTATAGTTGGTATCAGAGGAAAGGTATAGTCAACCTTTGGAAACTAGGATGTGAAAGCCTTAGTAAGAACCCTAAGGATATATCTAAGAATAGAACACAATCATAGTGTTTTAGAAATTGCCATGAATAACCTAATATTGGAACTTACGTATAATATTTTATTCTTGATTATGAGGTTTTCCTATTATAATTAGTATTGCGCACACTATTCTTCTTGGTTTTAGTCAATTGTTGGAACCCGAAGGAACTGTGTTAATGCGGAATGCAACGGGTAATGCAATGATTGTCCGCTTGAGCATGCAATCTTTATGGGAGCTAGAATAAAAAATATTGTAGCCATGCTAACACAACTTCCTCAAGATAGGAATCATGCAGGAATTACAAACGAGCAAAGGAAGGAGCAACATTCCGTTGAATCCTTCTTGAGGCAGCGTCCACCCTCATTCTGCAGGTATACTGATACATTAGTTGGTGAACAATGGATCAGTACTACTAAAAAGATATTTTTAGTTCTTTAATGTTCTGAACATGATAAAGTAATATTAGCAGTATATCTTTTGTAAGGTGAAGCTGTTTAATGGTGGAATCTTATCAAGAATATGAGGCCAAGAGATGAAATTGAGTCCATGGAATGGGATGAGTTCAAGAACATATTTTTCAATAAGTACTTCCCTTGTATTCTTTGAAAAAAGATGGAGAAGAAGTTTCTTTAAATAAAGCAAAAGGATGATGAATCTGTTGGTACCTACGAAGCAAATTTTACAAGACTTGCAAGGTACGCTTCTGGAATTATTATCCAACCTGAGAGTAAGATCGATCGATTCTTTAGTGGCTTAAAACCAAGTCTTCGAAGGGCGTTAGCCATAAGGGACTTCAATAGCTATGAGGAAATCGTTTGATGTGCTCTCAAAGTTGAGATGGATATTGGAGTAAACCATCAGTCATATGGGTTTGATAAGAAGGGCAAAATGGAATTCAAAGGAAAATCTAAAGAGAAAAATGAAAAGAAGATGAGTTTTCCCTTATGCTCAGTGTTTGGAAAGAAACATTGAGGGAGTCATCTTAAAGGGACATGTAAATGTTTCAAATTTGGAAAGGAAGGTCATATGGCATTTGAATGATGCAATGATGTGATGAAGATGTCTAGTGATGCGAACAAAGAAAAGGATACACATAGTGCACCTCCTACACTTCAATGTAACAAGTGCACGGAAATGAGACATTATGCTAATCAATGCCCTAATCCAAGGGTCGTTGATGATGATCGACATCAAAAAACTCTTAAGGCTAAAAGCAAAGGAAAGTCACATGCAATTTCTATCAGCAATGTGGAGTATGATAACAATGTGGTGAAAGGTACACATACCATCGACTCTAAAGTAGAAAATGTTTTATATGATTCTGGATCCACCCACTCTTTTATTTCTAAAAAGTTTTCTAAGGGTATCACTGTATTACCTCAGAATTTTGATTTTTAGTTAGCTGTGACGACTCCTAATGTCACAACAGTCGCATCAATAGTTTATAATTCTTCTCCAATTGAAGTTTGTGGGAAAGTGCTTCCTGCAAATCTTGTGATCCTTCTTATAGTGGAATTTTATGTGATTCTTGGAATGGATTGTCATTCTTTATGTGGAGCTCATATAAATTTCCAAATAATGGAAGTCACATTTCATATTCCAGATCAATCTATGATCGTTTGTCGATGCAAGAATGAACATAACCTTCTAGTGGAAATTTATTCCATCTTATTGTTCTTGATTCTACTAAATGAAGGTTATTTATATCAAATGGTTAGATAGAAACTCGTGATTAAGAATATGCCCATTGTATGGGAGTTTTATGATGTCTTTCTACAAGAGTTTTTCATTCTTCCACCAAATCGTGGAGTTGATTTTTCAATAGAACTCATATTGGGTGCTTTACCTATTTCAAAGACACCTTATAGAATGGCCCCAATTGAGTTGTAGGAATTGAAGAAGCAACTCCAAGAGAATGTTGATAAAGGATTCATACTCCCTAGTGCATCACCTTGGGGAGCACCTGTTCTATTTGTTAAGAAGAAAGATGGATCAATGAGACATTGAATTGATTATTGAGAACTTAACAAGATCACGATCATGAACAAATATCCTCTCCCTTGCATTGATGACTTATTCGACCAACTACGTGGAGCTCAATACTTTTCCAAGATTGATCTTCATTTAGGGTATCATCAATTAAGGGTAAAAGAGAGGATATACCAAAGGCAACTTTCTATACAAGGTATGGACACTATGAATTTATAGTGATTCCATTTGGTCTTACTAATGCCCTTGCTATCTTCGTGGATCTAATGAATATAGTATTTAGAGACTATCTTGATCCGTTTGTGGCTGTCTTTATAGACGATATTCATGTCTATTTGAAGATCAAGGAAGAACATGAAGATCACTTGATAATTGTATTGAAGACCCTGAGAATGGAGAAGATTTATGCCAAAATTAAAAAGTGTGAATTTTGGCTTCGAGAAGTTGAATTCTTGGGTCACATAATCTCAAAAGAGGGGATATTTGTGGATCCAGCAAAGACAGAGGTTGTCGAAAGATGGTCGAGACCAACAGCAGTAACTGAGATCTTAATTTTTCTTGGTATGGATGGATATTATCGACGTTTTGTGAAATATTTGTCACGATTATCTAATCCACTCACTAGGTTGACTCGAAAAGGAGTTAAGTTCGTTTGGATGGAGGAGTGTGAAGAGAATTTCAAGGAGCTGGAAAGAAAGTCATCCAGTGCACCTGTGCTCACACTTCCTTGTAGTGGAGAAAGGTTTTTGATCTAAAGTGATGCATCCAAGAAGGTATCGGGGTGTGTTCTCATGAAAAATGATATGGTGATAGCTTATGCCTCATGACAGTTGAAAATCCATGAGCAAAATTACCCCACTCATGATTTGGAGTTAGCTGCGGTAATCTTTGAATTAAAGATTTGGAGGCATTATCATTATGGTTAAAGGTGTGATATTTATACAGATCATAAAAGTTTAAAGTATAATTTCACACAATGGAGCTGAATATGCGCCAAAGAAGATGGATGGAGCTGATTAAGGATTATGACTGATCAATTCATTACCACCCTGAGAAAGCAAACAAAGTGGCAGATGCATTAAGTCGACAAGACCATGCTAGCTTATCCATGATGAGGATCACAAAAGATCCAATATTTATTGATTTACAAAGGATAGATCTTGGAATTATAAAGGAAGGGGAAAAACGTATCTTTCGCAAATGAATGTTCAACCATATATACATGTGAAGATTATAGAGGTACCGAAAGAAGATTTAGAGTTACAAAAGGAGAGAAATGTTCCTGAATTCAACCTTGATTGTGATGGGATAATAAGGTTCAGGAATCGGGTTTGTGTTCTTCCTATCCCAGAATTAAAGAATGATCTTCTTGATGAGGCTCATAGTTCATAATTTTCTATTCATCCTGGAAGCACGATGATGTATAGATACCTGAAAGAGTAATTCTTTTGGGATGGCATGAAAAGAGAAGTTGCTGAATATGTCTCTCGGTGCTTGGTTTTTCAGTATGTTAAAGCTGAGAGATAGATGTCAAAAGGGATGTTACAACCATTACCCATACCAGAATGGAAATGGGAAAACATCACTATGTACTTTTTCACTGGACTTCTTAAAACATCCAAAGGCAATAATGCTATCTGGTTATATTTGATCATCTTACGAAGTCGGAACACTTCATTGCTTTTAGGGAATATTTATCTCTGGATCATCTTACCAGGATATATTTAAAAGAAGTGGTATGATTGAATGGAGTACCACTTTCCATTATATCTGATCAGGAACTGAGGTTTACCTCATTATTTTGGCAAAGACTTCAGCATAATCTGGATACAGAGTTGAGTTTCAGCACTGCTTATCATCCTCAGACAGAAGGGCAGTCAGAGAGAACAATTCAAACTCTAGATGATATTTTGAGAGCTTGCTCTATGGATTTCAAAGATATTTGGGATCAACACTTACCCTTAGTGTAATTTTCTTATAATAATATCTTTCACTCCAGTATTCAGATGGATCCTTATAAAGCACTCTATAGAAATAAATGCAGGACTCCAACTTGCTAGGATGAAGTTGGGTAAAGAAAGCTATTAGGACCTAATCTTGTTGATGAGATGGCAGAAAAGGTTCGATCTATTCAAAAAAACATAAAAGCAGCTCATTGTCGACAAAAAAGTTATGCCGAAAACCGAAGAAAAAACCTAGAGTTTGAAGTGGGTGATAAAGTTTTCTTATTAATATCTCCTTGGAAGAGAGTAATGAGATTTGGAAAGAAGGGAAAGCTGAGCCCTAGGTATATCGGTCCTTTAGAAATACTGGATCGTGTTGGGAAGGTAGCTTACGGATTGGTGCTTCCACCGAATCTCTCTCAAGATTATGATGTGTTCCATGTATCCCTCCTGAGAATGTACATAACTGATCCTTCACATGAACATAGCTCCGAAGTTGTACCGCTGGAGCAATATCTTTCTTATGAAGAATAGCCGATAGAGATTCTAGATCGTAGTGAAAAAGTCCTACAGAACAAGACCGCTCTTTTGGTGAAAGTTTTGTGGAGGAACCACCAATTAGAAGAAGCTACATGGGAGCTTGATGATATGATGAGGGAGAGGTATCCCCATCTGTTTCTACAAAGTAACGAATTTTGAGGGTGAAATTCATTTTAAGGGGGCTTGAATGTAACATCCGAGATTTTTATTAGAAATATTTTGTTTTTATGTTATATAAATCATCAAAATTATCTTTCACTACACACAACACTATCTTGGCTTGCTTTACACGCAACTGCGGCCTTCCTCGATAGCTTGTGTTGTACGCAATACCGAGTTTCACTAAACAACGATATGCTATTAAAATATTATTAAAACTAGCCGTTATGAATAATAATACCCACTTTTTGAAATTTTATAAATTTTATCTTTCAAAATAGACTTCATTTTTCAATTCAGAATATCAAAATTAGCCTCGGGTAAAATTTTTGTATTTTTTTGAAAACTTTCAATTTTGGATGAATAGTGAGAACACTAGGTTACTATTTAAAAACCAACTTTTTATTTAAATAATTATTTATTTTATTTAAATTTATTTTATGTCATAATTGATACATATTTCCTATATAAGTTCAAATTAATTCATTGGAGTCATTTTATAATAATTTTAGATATATAAAAAATGTGTTGAACTTTTCACCGTCTTTTACCCACCTCCTAGGAGAATTTGAAAATTCACATAAAACATAATTTTACTGCTTCTGTGAGTGGAATTTTTAAAATCCAAGAGACACGAATAATATAAAGGACTAAAATGTTGTTCAATGAGCTGAAAATATTTTTTGTTGAATTGTAACTTTTTTCTTTTTTTACCACGGTTAAAAGTAAATAGGGTAATTAAGAGAAAAAATATATATTATAATTCCCTTAAAACTTGTAATAATTATATTGGATAAGTTTAATTCGACCAAAAACAACCTTAGGAATAAAATATAACCATTTAGGTCCACCTGGATTAGATTAGTACATTTAATATTATTTTATTTAAAGAAGAGTTAAAATAGTTAAAATAAAATTTTAATATAGAAAACATTTTTAATATAGGGTTATACAAAAGATAAAATCGACTATAAATATTAATTAGAAAGAGAAAAATAATTCCCACATAATGGTATTTTATTTATAATTTATAGACATTATATAATTTAATTTATTTATGACATAATGATGATGCTGTAATTATCTTATTAATGAAATATTAACATAATTGATGTTATAAATATTAAAATTAATGTAATTTGAGACTTTTTATGAATTACACTAATTTTATAGGTTAATATGACATATTATTATTTATTTAATTAACTGTTTTCGAACTAATAATGCTGTTATGATTTTCAAGGAAATCAATTACCAAATTGTGTCAAAATTGACTTTAAATAGTTTTTAAAACAAATATTATATTATTAATTGTAATTATATTCCTAAAAATATATTATTCGGCCAAGATACTTATATCATGATAGGTGTATCATTAATGGACCACTTGGGGTCTCTTAGATGTATATGGTATGTTTATTAACAATATAATATAAAAATACAAAGTCACATGGAAAAGGTCAATCTAATTAACTAAGAGTTAAAACTAAAAGATAAGGTTAATATAATGACCTAAACTTTTGTATAATTTATTGGTTGAGAGTATTTCAACCCAAACCCACCTTATCATCGAAATAAATATATTTGGAGCTATTAAAAACCGAATATCACTTTATAATAAAATAATATTTTCAGTTTTTTCAAAGGTGCCCCTCTCCTCCCTTATAAAAGGGCACCTCCTCCCTCTCTTCCTCACACCACTTTGAGCCTTCAAGCTCGGCCAAACCCTGCCAATTTCACTTATAAACTTCCCTAGAAACCTCATATAGGTCCTGGTATTCTCTAAATACCATCTTTTGTGTCCTAAGCGGAGGTTAAGAAGAGGCGCTTCAAAGAAGAGGTAATGTCTGTTACCGATTCTTTTAGCTTTATTTCTTCTTCTACTTATTCTTATTTAGTTGTTTAATTATGAAGTAATTACATAAGTATCAATAATATACTAATATGTTATTATAAGTGTGAAACAACCCTATTTCACCATCTATCCATCCTACGGAAAACAAAATCACCGCGCGTGCGTACGTACGGAATACCGTCTCCACGCCGTGGTGTAATCAATTTTGCACCACCACCTTACTTGGATGGGTATAATGGTGTATAGAATAACTATATATGATTATTGTAAATTGATATTGATTTTTAAATAGTATACCTACACTTCAATACAATTCCACGATCATGGGAACTATATCATCGCTCATGCGTACGTACGGCCTACCGTCTCCACGATGTGGTGCTACTCATTCTAAATGATCTTCATTACATAATGATTATAAAAATGAATTTAATGAATAAAGATGATCTATATTACACTAATAACATTCTAGAAATGAGGTATCTATAACCTGAAGAGAATAATAAGAATTTATTCGTCAAAACACGCATTAGAACAAAAAGTAATAAACACCCGAATAACAAGTAGCAATGAAATATTACTAATAAGAAGCTAAGAATATGACAATATATGATATCATAACAATGAATATGATTCTCAAATAAGTAAATGACATTATTTAAATCATTATACAAGAGGTTCGGACACTTACGAAGCAAATCGGACCTATGGTATGGGAAAATATCGCAATCTTAATTTTTTATCTGAGATTGTTTATACTTCGGTAATTACTGGGACATATTTATCATCCACATACATGTTTCATCAATCTGTAATATTAATTTTATACTCCTACAATTTTTTAAATCCAATATTAATCAATGGAGAGTTTTTAGTAATAGATATGAACAAAATCTTTTGTCTTTTTTAGTACGAGGTATTTTTTTGACTTTTCCGGCCAAAGTACGAGAAGAATGTTTTTCTTTAACTTATACGGCATGAATGTATTTTTAGAACATTATTTCCATGAAGCTTCTTTTACATGTTTTGAATTTTATTTTTAATCAACTTCTTTTAGTGTAAAATTGTATGACATGTTAATAAAGGAAAAATGTTTTTGAAGTAGAAAGGATATTTTCCTCAAGAATGGAGTTATTGTTTTTTATCAAAATTAGTTTCCATCTAAAATAATATAGGGTTCTGTTTCTATCCCTATTTTTATATTGATTTGATTATGTTATGATGGAATTATTTTTATGATGTCCTTTTATCTTATATGGATTATGTTTTAATGGCATGATGATTAAGAATACCATTTTTTTTACATTGGTTATGCTATGATTTATGATTTTGTGGCACACATAAGATTGGTTTTTTTTATGAGATGGGTGTGACCTATATCTCCCTCCAATGAATTGGGTAAAGATTTATATCTCATGAGATAGACATGGCTGGAATGGCAGGTTAGTCCGGTTCAATGAAATAGGACTGAAACGAGGAGTGAACTCAATTCAGAAATAGACTTTGTCCGCTAAGATAGTATTGGCAATGAATCTTGACTACTAAGAAATGATTCTCTATGATTATGTGTGTATTCACAAAGTTTCCTGTTTTATGTTATGATTATTTGGATTACATTTCACTACTATGATTTATCCCATGTTATGAAATTATGACCTCTTTTGCAGGTTAAGATTTCCAAAATGTTATGTTCTTATGAATATGATGTGATTGATATTTCTTTTGTTTACCCTTACTGAGCATTTGAGGTCACCCTTTTGTATGTTTTCTATCCCCAGGTCCGGAATAAAGTTAATAAGTAGGATATTCCAAAAGGGACTCTAGATATGATGAAATAAATGGGAGATAATGTAGTTGATTTATGAACCAGTTGTTTATGTTTCCCAATTTCTAAAGAAACTATACCTATACAGTCCTTTCATGATTTAGTTATATGTTCTAATAAGTGTGATTCAATTTTGAATCAATAACAATGTATGTAAAGTATGGGTCGTTATAATTAGTATCACAATAACTCTCAACGTATGGAGATATAGTCTCGTGTGCTATCAAGACAGAAAAGAAATTCTCTAAATATTATGACAATAAAGTAAAGCAAGAGAAGAAGAGAATGGTGGAACATGAGATAGATAATGGGAAAATGGGAAAGAATGATTTTCCATTATGTGATAATTGTGGGAAGAATCACCCCAGTACTTTCCTAAAAGGAATGAGATTTTTTATAAATGGGGAGAAAAAGGTCACTAATCTCATGATTGCAATTGAAATAAATATGTTATCAATGTTGAATTCTACAAGTTTAGGAAAATGGGGCATTATGCAAATGAATTTCCTAAGCATCCGGGAGACATACCTCAGAAAATACCAAGGGATCAAGGCCAATCTTATGTTGTTACTACAGTTGATGTGGAATAATTAATGTATTGGTACTTTTGGACTCATGGATTATATTCTGGTTATAAGAATAATGTGATATATATAAGGATTGTACTGCAGAACTTGTTGTTTTCAGTAAGGTTTTACTATGATGAAGGTAATCATATTTTTAGTATGTGACAATAAGAGAAACTTTACTTTGTTTGGGGAATCTGATGTTACAATTGACTTTGGAATTTAGAGACCTTTTAGAGAAAGTCATGACAGAGGTATTTTGGATAAATATAAAGGTTGGAATGAATTAAGAAGATCTTTGGATAGTATTGTTTAATGTTAAAAATTTTATGAAGATTATTTTTGCAAAATTATAATACTATAGTTTTAGGAAAAGGACAACTTGCAGGTTAAGGGATAAACCATCACATCGGACAAAGTTGTAGGAATCGAACCCACAACTATAGTACGACAGGACTTTATTACCTACCACTAGCCTACACAAAGCCCCTGGTTATTATGAAATAGTTTTCCTAATCTAAATGGTATGTGTTAATATTTTGAACCTTGTACGATTTGGATAAATATAATATTTTTGAGTTCTATTGCCTTTTGGAGTGAAAGATGGGTTTCTAGTAAAAATTTATTAAAGAATGAATGTCTACATGACAAGTAGGTATATTTACTTACGTTCTTAGTAAATCCCTTAATTAAATTCCTCAACTTTATGAATGTTAAATTAAAACAAAAATGTTGTCGGTTAGCTTTTCCAACTGGGGAATCAATGATCGTTTATCCAATCACAAGATTGTGATTTTTTATAGTTAACTTTATCCTAATCCTGTTTTCTATAGCCCTCCATCAGACCATGATGCTTTGTTTCTCCTCTATATCCATATTTTCATATAATCCTAGTATGGGATACCTTAGATGACCTTTGTACTTCTTTTTCATTCTTTTAAAGTTATATTTTTTTTAACCCTATTTCTGATATGGGTTTTCCAAAAAGGTAATTTCTATTTTCAACCTTTTATTTTCGAATAACAATTTCAAATTGCGAGGAAACAATTTACTGAAGGAGGGGAGAATGTAACACCCCAAGCTTCCATGGTACGCTTCTCTTTGAATAATACAGTAGCGTGTGTTGTATGCAACTTCGAGTTCTAACACACACCACAACCAATGAAACTAGCCGTTATGAATATTAATACCTAATTTTTTAAATATTATAAATTTTATCTTTCAAAATGGACTTCATTTTTGGATTCAGAATATCGAATTTAGCCTAAGGTGAAATTTTGGAACTTTTTGGATAACTTTTATATTTTTGACGAATAGTGAAAATTAATAAATTTTAATTAAAAACAACTTTTTTAATCAAAATAATTAATAGTGATTAGTTATACTATTTATTGGTTTTAAAGTATAATTTTAATATAATTTTACCATTTTATCCAATGTTGGTCATTAGAATTAATTTCACTTTGAAATTGGACATAAACAATTGTCAATCTTTTCATTGATATTGTTTCTTAAAACACGCTATTTGTTTTGACAACGGGAATTAATTAAAAAATTAATTAATTCAAATTATATGTTTTTAATTTTATAAAATATAAATCATTTTTTAATTAGGAATATCAAATATAGCTTAGGTTGAATTTTTTGTATTTTTTTGAAAAACTTTAATTTTTGATGAATAGTGAAACCACTAAGTGGTAGTTAAAAAACGGATTTCTCATTTAAATGAAAATTTACAACTTCTGTGAATTTAATTTCAAAAATCCGACATACATCATTGTCATTAGGAAGTAAAATTTGGTTCAATGGGATTAAAATAATTTTCGGTGAATAGTAACTTTTTTGTTCTATTAATCGCGATTAAAGTTAATTAGTATAATTTAAGGTAAATATATGTTATAATAATATTAAATTACCTTTAAACATTTCCTACCATTATTGGATGAGTTATGGACGAACAAGACAATCCATGGGTCAAATTGGGGACCCCATGGAGCCACTTCGGTATGAAAATGGCATTAATAACTTTTTATTTAAAGTAAAAATAAAATTGTATCAAACATGTGTTGTTTTAGTAAACAAATTATTAAATGAGGTAATATAAGTTAACTTTTAGACTATAAATATTAATTGGAAAGATAGAATGATTTCTTACATCATGATAATTTATTTATAATTTTTATACATTAAATAAATTAAATTTATTATGACACCGTGATGATGCAGCGATAAACTCATTAATTAACGATTTAAATAAAATGAAAAGATAGTGTAAAATTTAAGACTTCAACAGGTCAAAAACCCTATTTTATGTGTATATTTCGAACCCTTATCACCTTATCCTAGAAATATATAATTTTGGTACCTTTAAAATCTGAAACTCATTATATAATAAAGTAACATTTCATGACAATCCAAGAGTGCATCTCCTCTCCTCTTATAAAAGGCCCCAACCTCTACCACCTTTCATACACCATCGAAGAAATTTGTATCGGCAATCCTATTCCCAAATACTCTCTCAACATTCCTCCCTTAATCCTAGATGTGTTACCTTTGTCAGAAATCTCTTCAGGAAACCATTTTGGTTCAAACTGAGGGGAGTTACCCGATTTAAAGGTAATGTCTTCTCTTATGTTGTTTTGTTTTATTTTTCTTCTCCAACCTCCTAAACTCTTTTTATTATTTTATTTTATAACAAAAATAGTATCTTCAATATACTAGGATGTTGTTATGAGAAGGAGTTTATTTACACTTGCACACACCTTCGTCTAATTTTTAAATAACATATTGTTTCTCTGGGTGGCGAATTACTGCCTCGTGAAACAATGATTGTTCGATCTTCTTTTAACACCTCTCATGATGGCCATTAAAATGACACTATTTTTTAAATATGATATATATTATGTTTATTTTTTCCTTGTGCTTCATTATTTTTTATTTATCTAACACCTTTATGATTTCTCTTATGGGTAAACGCGATAATTTAATTTTAGGAAGTGCTGACTACCGCCCTCTCAAAGTGATTTGAATCGTTAATGACATATGTGGGATGTATAAAGGATGGAGTAAATGATATTATATATGATATTATAGTGTAATTATAATATACCTTTATATCATTATGATTTCATTCTGTTAAATATGAAATAGAAATGAAAGTAGTGTTTATGCGTACGTACGGCTTACCGTCTCCATGAACGGTGCATTTCATTTCTTACCTCTAAATGTTATGTAATATTATAAATGCATGAATATACTAGATATATATAATATGTCTGATATCTATATCATGAATATAATTTTGGATATAATGTATATTTTACCACACAAACAACATCTAATTATAAGAAGCTTATTTTTGACTCAAGTACCAAAGATCGACAAAACGACCGTTATTAACTTAAATAATTACATAACGTTCATTACATGGTAATAAGTGATATAAAAGGAATAATTTCCTTGAAAAATGTTCTTAATAATGTATAAATTAACTCTAGTTTATTATTCTTGATATTAAAGAATGACCGAGTCAAGTCGGCCACGAGGTAAGGGAACTTCTTAACCCAATTTCCGTTCATTGGGTTAATCTCCTACTTTCAAATTATGTAATGATATTATTATATATTAACTTGTATTTTCAATTTCTTTATGTGTAATTATAGTGAATACACATAATAGATCAATTTTATTTAAAAAATTATCTTTGTAAGGGACTTCATCTCAATCTCCTTTCATTGAGGCATATTTTGTTTTATACACAACTTTTCTTTATACGGTGTATAAACCCCTTTGTGTTTTACTTTTATTCAAAAGGAATATTTTTATACAAAGCATTTTTACTAAAAAACAAAAGGAATGTTTTGTCTTATGTAAGCGGCGACAATGAATTCCTTGCCTCCATGACCATTATTTGAGTTTCGGCTTCCTCTACAAGACATAACTTTTTTTAAATGAAAAATAAATACAATGTTTTACTTTTCTTTTATTTTGGTATTGAAAATGGTTTTGAAAGTGTTTTTTATTATATCAATGTGTTTTATTGATATCTTTTGATTGAAATGTGGAAATGTTATGTTTCTTATATGCATGTTTGTTGTGATATGATTATTTTATGCTTTATGATATGATTAAACCTGTTCATATGAGGAATGCATTGGACTCAATAAGTGACAAGTGGAGCCCGCTATAGCTCCTCGATGCATTGGTAGGTCTCATGAGACAAACTAGTGTCTTGGCATGAGGCCTTGGCTACGTGGTTATGATATTCTGGCATTATGCATTCCATCATTATGAAAGTGGTTATTGATATTGCATGTGATTATTCAACTAGTAGAATATTCATGTGAATAAGTAAATGGAATTATTTCATTTTATTTGTGCCATATTATTTTGAAGTTATAGTTTAAAAGGATTTTGTTTTAGTTATACATTGCATTAAATGTTAAAGTTTATTTATGAAAGGTTCTGCTGTATTGTTATCCTTACTAAGTATCTGAGCTCACCTCTTTCTATGTTTTAATTTTTCCAGGATGTAAAGAAATATTTTATGACTGACCTGCAGGGATAGTCTTAAAGGGATATGAGTATAGACTATGGAGACCATGTTATTGTAGTTTTTCACTATATGATGTAATGTAACATTTATGAATGTATCTAGCGTTTCCAAGTCTACTAAACTAATTGGTCTTTCGGGGCTTGATCTTTTGTGATCATACCACTGTTACGTAATAATGCACCGACTATGGGTAAATGGGGTCAGGGCGTTACAATGTACATATAAACCAATGAAATGGCTCAATTGGTTTTTTGGGTGACACGAAAAAATCATCAATATATAGGCATATACATAACAAATTACAGAGTTATGACTCACGTATCAATTAATTGAATTAAAAAATTCCTATTACAATATAAAACATGTGATAAATAATTACATAATTAAATATGTAAGACAAATATATATGTATGTTATATCTCATGTTCATTCGTAACATTCAACTGAAATCAAATTTACAATTTTTTAATTTTCATTTAAATTGTTTCATTTTAAGATAAATTTAATTTTTGTAAATTAATAAAATGTTTTTTTATGTTCTATTTAATTAAATTTTCATGAGATATATTAAAATTAATATTAAAAAAATTTATAAGTAATAAAACAATTAATTTTTTTTAGAATAATAGAGTTCAGTTCTTATAATCTATAGGTAATAAAACCTTTATAACAACATATTATTAATTCCATTGATTTGAAATTGAATGGTGACATGACATGTTAAGACACATGACATTTCATATAATATGTTATATATTAAACCTCATCATTTTCAATATACCACATGGTATGTATATCCCACACATCATTCAATTTCATACCCATTATGCAACTCAATGGTGTAAAATCATGTTTTTTAATAGGTGTGTCTTACCACACAATATTCCATTATTGTTCACAATATGTACTAACATGTCTGGGTATCATTAATTAAAACAATTAATTTTATTAAAATTATAATTTATCTTCCCTAAAAATAAACAGAGAAAGGATATGAAATCTTTCACATACTGTCAAACCAATAGAGACTTGTATTTTTTGAATCCAACACATTTATCAAAAATTAATATGAAAGATTTCAAATGATTTAATTAAAACTATATTAAAAAATGGAAGGTTTTCTATTTTTTAATGAATATTGGTTCATAAGATAATTGAATCTTGAAATACATTAATTAATATAAATTTCATCATCTACATAGGATCAATGAAAATGCATTAATTTAGATTTACTAACTAAAAAATAAAATCCCTTTTATTAGGATATTGTTGATTGTTTTATTAAAAGTATAAGTGATCCAATAACATATTTTAAAAAATAACATAAACTTTTCAATAATGAAGAATGAATATGGGAATGTTACATGAATTAGTTAATAATACCTTAATAAATAAAAAAATTAGAATAGTTAAAGTTTAGTGGAATGATATTAGAGAAATGGGAACATGTAATCCAAAAAAATTATTATTAAAAGTAAAATAAAAAAATTATTAAATTACCCATTGTAACAAAACATGGAACTAGATGATTTTCCCCAGACATTTTCATAGTAATCAATATATTGACCAATTCATGACATGATAGGAATGGATAAAATCTAAAACTAACCATATATCCTTGCAATAAAACATCAATCTATTAATTCATATGTTTATCCTCCAACATTGAATAATCATCACCCTTCCAAGTATTATTTTTATAGATGTTTTCACTATTTAATTTCCTTGAATCATTATATATTTATTTATTTAATTTAATTTAATAAATCCCAAAATCATTAATATATTTTATGAATGTCGTAAATATCTCCCTAAAATATCCACATTGATTTTTAAAAATATATTGATTTAAAACATTAATAAGATATACAAACTTCTAAAATAAAAATGTACGGGACTTAGTTATTCAATAATGAACATATCTACTATAAATATTGTAGTAGCACATAAATATTTGGCATTGAATCTATATTTTATGTTTCTTCTAAAAAATCCCATCTTGATGGTATTCTTATTTTGACATGAAAAGTTTACGAAATTTTCTCTTCCAATTATTCTTTTTTATCATTGAAAAACAAAAAATATTAACATTTAATAATTCTTAGTCATAAAGTAACAAATTATTATAATGACTGCTAAAACGATTACACATTCTAGTTTTCTCAATCAATAAATTTATTTATTAAATTCCGAAGTGTATTTTCAGATAATATTTTTATATAATTAGGTTATAAATCATCCATAACAACTCATATATTACAAAGTAGACCCTTTTACTTTATATTCAATTGTTGGTGGTGAAAAATGTTCCAGATGAATAGTTAATAAAGATGTGGATATTTCATAGTAAACCAATCCATGAATGGAAAAGAATGCTATTAAGGTCATGTATCATGAAGCCCTACCTATTTGCGATGAGTCGAAGCACATGAAGAACCTGGTGAGGAATACCCTAGGTGAATTCATGGAGGGTTGAAATTTTCTTTTGTGAGTTAGACAGTTCATTGCGACTGCATTAAGGATTGATGGTTTCCATTATGAGTCTGACAGATATATTACCATTCGCAAATACCTCTCTACCATAATGATCTTCTCCAATAATTGTGAAACCCAATTATTAAAAATACCTCCCCTGATTACAATCTTTGGAGTATGGTCATCTATCCTTTCATCTTCTAAATTCATCCCAATTCATGAACATCCATTTCAACATAAACCTAACCATAATGGAACATCCAAGGTACCAAGGTTTTTGTAACCTTCTATTAATGTGTTCATGAAAGCCACCACCCTAGGGGGATATTCATTTTGTGAATTCATTTTCCTTTCATGAAGGAATACGGACCTCATAGGAACTTGAGGCTTTGTGAATGTGATGTCCTAAACATGGATGCAACAAAACAGGTGCCCCAATCCCAGTGGACCACATGGCCTAAATTACATCTCCCAAAACACCAATGGTTGTCCTAATATTTTTCCATGGGGAGACTATTCCCACATTAGTAGAGTGTATCAAAGTGGAAGGAATAAATATTAATAGTAATCTGCGGAAGCAATATATAATATAAAAAAACAATGGACGGAAACTTATGTAAGAGATAAATGAGAATAAAATAAATGTATCAACTGAAACAATGATGATGTAATGTCATGTAACTATTAAATGAGAATAAATAGATCCAAGACATTTGTCATAACATGTTTTACAAGTTAAAATAGTAAAAATACTAGACGAAGAATCCTGAGATCCAACTCGGTCATCTGTTATCAAGCTCTATCCTATCAGCACACAAATACGTGTTCGAAGCTGTATTATTGCCTTTGTCAACACTTGTAGTCATGTAATATACTCTTGGTACCATACGGTGCCCGAAGAGGGTGTGAGATAAATCTTAGTGGGAAACCACCAATGGTGTCTATAACATCTGGCTAGTATAATGAAATAGAGTAGTGTGCAAGCATGTATATATATTGTAATTAAAACATTACATTATAACTAAATATCCAAGTACTTGATTCTTCCCTCGACTAGTGTCTGAACATTTTACTAGTTCATTAATTATGTAATTTCCATTTAATGTTGATAGGTCAAATGAGGCATAGTCAGCACTGGAATCACCAAATGATTGTATAAGTAGTGAAAGTCCCTAGACATAACAAGGCTAACTAAAAATTATAACTGGTTAGGGAGATTATGGGTAATAACCCAGGTTACATAGGTCTACGAAAATGCTAACTCAGAAGTAACTGAGTCTAGCTAAGGGGTGAGAGTGTAATTCAAGGATCATAATCCAAAGAATTCCAAAATTAGGAGCCTATTGAGTCTATGGTAATCGAACAAGGTAAAGTAGGGATAAGAAAGGATAGGGAATTTTGGGCTTTCAACTAGGAATATACTAATAAATAATAGATCCAAGGAGTGTATCCATGTTATCCAATAATAATTTAATGGACCCCATGGTAGTATAATCGGCATCTAAAGAATATACAAGAACCAGAGTCTAGGTGGTTGTGAACATAAGAATACCGCATCCTAGAATTAGAATGGGGTTCTTGAGACACAAGTTACTCTCCTCTCATAATCTAATGAAATCTTGAGTATATCCATTCCTATTTCATATTGTAGTCATGTATTCATTAATTTGGATCTATCCTTGTCTTCCATTAGTGTGGATAGGCCAAATAGCATTTCAACAATTTAATAAGGTCTCAATTAACCTTTATGTAATATTAAATTATAAAGGTTCACATCACTACCTTCCATCAATATGGAAAGGGGTTCTTTAAACGTGTATCCTATAATCAATATCATTTAATAATTCCAAGTTATATAATTTGTATATTTTTCATTTCACTTTTAATATTAAATTTGTAGCACTTAACTTAGGAGGGTCAATTGGTGAGCATACATGGTACAATCCATTACATAGTTCTCATTTATAACAATCCATTTATTATAGGATGGCCCACCTTATAGAAGGTCAAGAAAAGTATAATGTGGATGGTTGCTCAAACGTGCCAAAAAAATAAAAACTAAAAAATACCATAACATTTGACATGTGGAGGATTGATTTGTGGGTGCAAATGCTAATAATTAATCACATATTTAGAAGGAGCATAACCATACATTTATAACATGTATAATCATAGAATGTATATTTAATAAAAAAAATCTGATGAAATCTGTGGGCCCAACACTCATATTCCAAAATCAATGAACTTTAGGGATGAGTTATATGACACTCACTTTAGGCTTCTATGACTCTCTTCCTCCGATATTGGACCTTAATTTACATCGAATCATAGTAGATCTAAGAAATTGTGAAAAATTATAACATAATGATATCTAGGTCGGGAGATAGAGAGATGAAGAACGACTAAAGTGGACCCAAGTAATTACCATTGCGCATCCAACATGGTAAATGGGATCTCAATCGGATATCGGACGAAGGATATCTCTTTATACATATATTTCTCCTTAAAAAATATCCAAATTGATAGGAAAAATTCTTCATCCCACTAGTTCTTGGTTCGGGAGGGAAGAGGGGATAAATAGATCATTAAGGTAATTTTAAAAATTTTACCCATAATATTATCCTGGGAAAGGTTTTTTGCACTGTTTTTTAAATCATTCACAAACTATGCAAGATGGTTCTTCCCAAAATAAAATCCTCATATGGTTTGGTCAAACCATGTTCTAGCCATGCACAATTACCTAAAAAAAGGGGTGTTCTAACGGTTACGTTTCATGGCCTTGCAGAAACTGTACGAGATGGATCTATTTAAAATAAATCAATCTACACGGTTAGGGAAACAGTGAACTAACCATTAATTAACTGTGTGACTTCGGTAGTTTCCCAAAAAAGAGGTGTTCTGAGATCTAAAAAATCCTCGGACACCCTCAAAAACTTTTCTAAATCATTAGACATCCATATTAGGTCCAAAGTATCTATGTAGACCAAAAATTAAAGGATCCGTACCTATGTAAAAAACTGATATCTTACAGTATTCTCCCCTTAATAGAACTCCCCTTCACTTATCCTCCTAAGGGTAAAGAATCATTGTCTGAGAACAATTATTACCCATTGAGAAAGTAGATTAGCTTCTCAATCCCAAGTCTCATCTTGTACATGGTTGTGCTACGAAAACACTCATATAAGTGGGGATGACCTACTTTAGAGATCCTTCATGCTTCAGTCAAAAATGCATACTGCATATTTCTCAAAGGTAGCATCAACATCTAACTAAACTTCTTTAAGATCAAAAGTATGATATAGTTTAACATGATATTGGAAAAGACATGAGACCTGAAAGGCGGCATGCATGGAATTGTACCTCTAAGGTCGTATCATCTGATAGTCCCCCGACCGGACTCTCTCTATAATTTCAAATGGACCTACTTAATGAGGTGATAAATTTCCCTAATTCCTAACTGTCTATGTCCATGCCTAGGAAATTCCTAAAGAAAAACACAATCCCCAAACTCAAACTCAAGAGGTCATCATTGACAATCGACATAAGATTTTTGTCTAGAATGAACAACATTCATATGCTTCCTGATCATCTGAACCATTTTTGAAGACTCTTTAACGAGATGAGGACATAGTAGGGATACCTCACATGCCTCTATCCAGCACAAGGGTGAATGACATGGCCTACCATATAAGGCCTCCAAAGGAGCCATCAGAATCATCGCCTAAAATTTTTATTATAAGCGAACTCAAAACGAAATATATGATTCTCCCAAGAACCACCAAAATCAATGACGCATGTTTGGATCATATCCTCTATAACATGTATTTTTTGTTTTGAATGTCCATCAGTATATGGGTGGAAAGATGTTCTTAGAAGCACCAGAGTCCCCATATCATTCAACTAACCGTTCTAGTACCGTGAAGTGAAATGAGAATCCCTATTTGAAATGATTGAACATGGAACCCCATGTAATCATATGATTTGACGTACATATAGTATTCCCAACTCATCAACTATGAAAGTCTCCTAAATAGGAATAAAGTGGGATGATTTTTTTAGTCATTCAATGATGACCTATATAGCATCACTATGACCCGACAACCTAGGTAAGCCAAATACAAAATCCATTGCAATATCATCCCATTACCATTCTGTGACTGGAAGAATATCTAACAATAATTCAGGTGGAACACCTAATTATGAAGCCAATATTCTAATGTTTCATCACATGACACCAATACTGTCGTGGCATATCTTGATACATCTCCCAGATTCCTATACGAACAACCAACTGAGAAGCCTGTGACTCTTTCATCAACTTCTATGTCAAATTTGTTGGAATCCAAAAACATCCAAATAGATGCAGGATGTCATATCTATCCATAGATTAATCTAGAAATGGGATATCTTATAATATTCTCTCAAAGTGGACAAAAAAATAGGGATTTGTAAACTACCTACTCTTCACCTTCTAAAGGAGGGAAGAGTTAATTGTTAAGGCTGCGAGATAAGACTGCTCATAGCTATCATGAAACTCATATGATCTTCGTAAAAGTTTGCCATTAACTTTTATTCATCACAATCATCCATTATAACTTTCATTTGAGATTTCTGACTCAATGCATCAGCGACCACATTTCTCTTTCCAGGTGAATAAGCATGCTCAACATCAATGGACTAATGATATTCAACCAATACCCAAAATTTGAGTTCAAGTCTAGATGAGAAAATGCATAATTGAGGTTCTTGTGATCTGTGTACACCACAAAGTGGTCATCCAACAAATAATGACTCTAGAAAGATACGAAATGGATAACTACTGATAGCTCTAGGTCGTGCATCAGGTAATTTCTCTCTAGAGTCGTCAACATCTGAGATCTGTATGAAACGAATTTGTCTTCCTACATAGACACTGCTCATAGGACAATGCTTGAGGAATCTCTGAAGACAAATGTAACCGTTTCTAGGTACTGGATGAATCAGAATCAGTGTCGAGACAAGAATGTCTTTTAGTTCTTGAAATCCTTTCTCTCATGATTCTGACCACATGAACTTAACACCCTTCATTGCAAGTCTAGTAAAGGGTGAAGAAATACGGTTCAATATTTTTTCTGAAACACCTATAATATACAGTTAGCCCAAATATTTCCTGATATCAAACACATTCACGGGATTCTCTAAGGAAACTACAACACTAACCATTTCAGGGTCAACAAAAATTCCTGATTCTGATATAATACGATCCAAGAAGTGGGCCTTATTGATCTAGAAGCCAAAATTAGAAAGCTTGGAATAAAGATGACATGCACTCAGTGTACTCAGAATGATATTAAAATGTTTGAAATGTTTTTTATAACTGACAGAATACGAAAAGATTTCATGCACAATGACCACAACAATATAGTCCAAATAAGGGGGAAACCCTTTTTAATCAAAGACATTAAAATGGATGGAACGTTCATAATAAAAAATGGCATAAAATGATACTCATATAGACCCTACCTTATACGAAAAGTTTTTTACAGTATATTAGTTGTCTAACTCTCACCAAATGATTACCTGACCTCGGGTCGATATAAGAGAAAACCTTTGATTCTTAGAGCTATAAAAAGAGAACATCTATACGAGGAAGTGGAATATAATTCCTGGCCATAAGTTTGTTCAACCTTTTGTAATCCATGCATAGATGTATGCTTCCATTCACATTCTTGGAGAAGAGAATTGTTGAACCCCAAGAGGATGTAATAGGACGTGTGAAGAATATGACCTATAGGTCCTCTATCTACCGCTTGATTTAATAAATCTCAGTAGGTTCCATCCTGTTTGTATGAAAGGACAATGGATCTACTCCTTTAACAAGATAAATTATAAACTCTACCTATCTATTAAGTGGTAATCATGAGAAGTCATTGGGAAATTCTTCCCAAAAATAATAAAATACTAGAGGGAAATCAGTTTGATGAAAACCCATATCCTCTACAAAAATATTTTCAATATGGGTAGTCACTTCACGTAGCCCATGCTGCTTCAGTCCTGCTCTCTCAGCCTAGACATCCCACTCACCTTTAAAAAGACAACATCTACCTTCTGGTGATGTACGATAGACCTTGTGGCAATATCAGTTACAATGGCATGATAATGGACTAGTTTATCCCGATAATGACATAAAATCCTATTAGATTGAGAAAAAAGAGATTCCATATGAAATGGAAACTACCTACCTGAATGGGATAGTCCCTGCACTGGTGTATTCCCTCCATCCATATTACCATTGGTGTATCAAGGGTCATTACACCACAGTGATATTGTATCTGTAATATGATATTTCCCTCAAAAGAAGCAGAAATAAAAGTGTTCTGAGAAAATGTATCAAAAAAAGAAGAGACAATAGTGAAGGTTACTAGAATAGGACCTCATACTGTAGATTGTTCTACAACCAAATCCTTGGGTATCATCTCTAAAGCATGAAACTGACATAATCTATAGCCATGTGTAATAGATGGACTACCATGATCATGATTTCTTTTCTGGCACTTCTAGAGATCAGGGGTCAGACTACCACAACCACAACGTCCTCCTCACCCAGACTAGCTGCTGCTATTCCAACTCGAGCCCTAACGTAGCGCAAAAGAACTCACTCTTATAGGTGGAGTGAGTATTGCTCCTTTTCAACAAAAAGTTGGTGGAAAGGACATGTAGAAATTCTAAAGATGACCCATATAGCCACAAGCCCAATACTCTATAGAATCTCTATCACATTGGGGATTATTATACCCTAGTATTCCCCACTAATGACACACCACAGAGCTATCAAACTAGATACACTGGATGTCACTTCCCATAGAATAATCCTCAAGGGAATGTTTCCTTCCACTGGAAGAACTACTGGCCGGACACAACACTAATCCTGTAAACCTGTTACTCATTCCATCCCTCAAGATATGCTATGTGATAAAAGCTAGATAAAATATTGTAGAAAAAGAAGGAAGGAATAACACATTAACATGATTTTGGATGTCGTACTGCATCCCATTCTCAAAATGACTAGCACGTGAAAGCTTGTCGCTTCCTAGAAGCAGTTCAGAGCACTATAAATCAGGGAAACATGTTGAATATTCCACAAGTGACATAGACGTATGAAACTATCATGGTCTACATTAGTTGTAATAATCTATCACAGTCTTGGGAATTAGGGCTCAGGTTTGGTATAGCAGTTAGTGCCTCATGTGGAACTCTTGGATGTAAGACTAACAGCTCGGGGCCCAGCACTTTTGGAGCATGGTCATCACCTCCCTCTTGGGGAAGAACATGAGGATTTCATGGCATAATTGGTCCATAAATACCATCACACACCTCAGAACAAGCATATAATCTAGAAGAGATCATCACTAGTGGAAACTGAACATATGTAAACTCACTAACAAAGTAATACTATCCCCAAACTACCCGCTTAGACAGAAAAGTATCAGTAGGTTCGCAATTATAAGTTTCATGTAATTTTTCAATAAATTTCCAAGTTCACTCACTTACCTTTCATTAATATTACAAGGTGGGATAAAAAGTAAAACGAATTCATTTTTTATTCCAAGATTCAATTTATAATGGATATCCATTTATGATGAATATGTTCCCATAGACCTATCACCCGATACAGAACCCACTTACTTATAACATAATGGATTGACTCAGAAAACTACTCATACCAACCCATGAGGGCCCATACACCTCATGAATTGAGACATCCAATCACTCTATCAAAACCAAAGTAATACATGTACAAGAAACTATAATAATATAACACAATAATCACCATCATATCAAGAAATGAAAAGCAATGAAATTAACCTATATGGAATGGAAATATGCATGACATGTGAATTTTAGGTTCCTATAGTGA
The DNA here is from genome assembly GCA_963277665.1 of Viscum album. Lineage (NCBI taxonomy): Eukaryota > Viridiplantae > Streptophyta > Magnoliopsida > Santalales > Viscaceae > Viscum > Viscum album. The sequence continues at coordinate 1,025,975,357 of OY728157.1, forward strand.
TCCGCGTATCAATGCTCCTTGCCCTCATATCATCGGGCTAAGGATGAAATAAATTCATAAATAGTGTAATAATCTACCACGCCACACAACATGTGCATCACCTAATGGTGAAATAATATCAACTATAATAGGAAAAAATAGAATAATAATTATAATTTGGAAAACTTGGTTTTTACCATGAACATGGGTTCACGACACCCAAGCATGGCATATAACCAAGTCCCAAGTATTATTTTTTTCCAATCTATTATCTACAAATAGTAAGGTAAGAAAATAAAAAACCTTTGAAACCACATTGTAACGTCCCAGACTCAGATGCCCCTTAACGGGTTCCCTGAGCCTGGTGGGACATATGGCTTCAAGCAGAACTCCCAGAATGCCAGAGGATGTCGAATAACAGTGAGGGCATGGGGTGTGTCTATGGGGAGACTATGCCATAATTAGCATAGTGTAGCATAGTAGAAGGAATAAAAATCAATAGTAATCAGTGGATGGAATATATTAAACAAATAAACAGCATATGAAAAATTATGCAATAGATAAAAGAGAATAACAATATTAGTATAAACTAAAATAATGATGATGTAATGTCATATTACTGGAAAATAGGAAAACAATGATAAAAGAAAATAGGCAAAACATGTTCCACAATTTAAAAGAAAACAAATACTACTCTAATAATCCAAGGATCCAACTTGGACATCTGTTATCAAGCTCTATCCTAATATAAAAAACGATGTTTTAAAGATGTATGCATCTATTTTTCAACACCTATTGTCGGGTAATATTCTCTGTGTACCAAATGGTGCCTGATGTGTGTGTGAGATAAATCATATAGGGTCTCCACTAATGATTTCTATAACATCTGGCATGTGTAATGTAATATAGCAGTGCGCAGGAATTCATATATAAAGTAATGAAAATATTACATTATAAATAAATAACCAATTACGTTATTCAAACATTGGCTGCTGTTTTATCACGTAACTAGTTCATCAATTAAGTAATTTCCATTTATTTTTAATAGTTCATGTGGGGTATTGTCAGAACTGTCATTACCTCATGATAATATATGTTGTGAAGGTTCCATGACATAATAATACAACCAAAAAATTATAACTGATGAGGGAGTTTTGGGGTAATTATCAAGGTATTGTAGGTCTCAAGGAATGCTAACTTAGTAGTATCGGAGTCTAGCTAAAGGGTAAGAGTTTAATCCAAATAGTTTAATTCAAGGAATTCCATAATAATTCGCCTACCGAGTCAAAGGTGATCATCTAAGGTAAAATGGGACTAATCAAGAAAATGCCCCTATGGGATTTTACCACGGCATCTACTTGTCAATGCTAAATACAAGGAGTATATATGAGGTATCTTGTAATAACGTAAAGGTCTCTACAGAATTATATCTAGCATCTGAGTTATAGACAAGAACTAAAGTCTATTTGTGTGTCAACTTAATGAAACTGAATCCTCGAATTGGAATGGGGTACCCAAGTCCCAAGGTAATCTCCTCTCATAATCCAAGGTGAGATCAATTCAGTCCAATTTTATTTGATATTTTAATCATGTATTCATTCATTATGTTCAAGCCTTGTATCCCATTAGTGTGGATATGACATGTAGCATATCATCCATTTAATCAAAACACACTTAACTATTAAGTAATATTTAATTATAGAGTCTCACTCCACTACCTTCCATAAATATGGGAAGGGGTGCTATGAACATGTAATATTTATTAAATCTCATTTCATAATGCCATGTTATATACTTGTAATATTTTATATTTCACACTTCTCATTTAATAATAAATTTGAATAAATTACCTTAGGTTGTTCAAGTGGTGAGCATACATAGTATATTCCATTATTAAATTATCATTAATAACAAGCCATTTATTATAGGAAGGATCGCCTTTTAGAAGGTTAAGCAATGGAACACCCGAATGGTGGATCAAACACAACAGAACACTAAAACCCAAATATGGCACAACATTAAACAGGCGGAGTATTGAGTTGTGGGTCTAATATCTAAGCAACAATCACATATTTAGAAATAGCATAATCATACAATTCTAACAAGTACAATCAAGGCTTGTAAAGTTAATAAATGGATATTGATGAAATCGGTGGGTCCCACATGAATATTCCAAAATAATCCACCTTTAGGGATAAGATATAGTCCACCCACCTTAGGATAATGCCTTGATTTTCCTCAGATTCAAGTAAATCTATGAAAATATAAAAAATACCAACATGTTGATATCTTGGTCGATAGTAAGACATAAAAAGAACTGCTAAAAAGTACATGAGTACATACCATTGTGCAACCAATATGAAAATGGGAGATCGATTGGATGTCGTACGTAGAATATCTCTTGATCCCTAGCTACGAACTTCAAAAATATCCAAATTGAGTAGAAAATTACTTAATCCCTATAGTTCTTGAATTAGGGAGGAAGAGGGGGTAAATAGATTATTAAGGGAATTTTGGACAATTTTACCTAGAATTTTGTCCTATGCATGGTTTATAAAACCGTGCGAGAAGGTTCTGCCTGAAATTACAACCCAATAAAGTTTAATCAAACCATGCACAAGCCATGCACAAATGACTGGGGAAAAGGGGAATTTTCATGGTTAGGTTGCATGATCATGCACAAACCATGTGTGATGGCTCTATCTAGAATAAAAAAATCCACCTTGTTAGGAAAATTGTGTGTCTACCATGCATCAGCCATGTGACTTGTTCAATTTCCCCAAGAAGAGGTGTTCCAAGCTCTAAACAAGATCGAGACACCCTCAGGACATTTTCTAACTCATTAGGTTTCTGTATTGGGTCCAAAGTAATGATTTAGACTGAAAATTAAAGGATCTGTACCAGATTTTAAAAAATTGGGTTCTTGAATTGAATAATTCACCATTCATGAAATACTACTCTCATAAACTAGTACATCATCCCATGGTATGGTCACCATGTTTCATTAATCCTCCTCTTTGGAAAACCCCTAACCTCTGCAAAGCACTTTAGCTTTATGAAGCACCTCCCTGTGAGGCCATATGATTTGGGAAACCAATCTCATCCGCATCTCTATGCTTCCTCTCTTCTATAAATCTTCATAGAGGTTTAGTTCCTAGATCCTCTATTAACATCCATGATTATTTTGGTTACACGTGAATTCCCTATTTGGCACGTGATCCCCGTTACTTTTTCCCACTCAACTTCAAGTGTGTCATGAATCTCCCACTTACCATTTTATTCACAATATTTGTTTGTTTTAACTTATTTATTCTAATAATATGCACGATAACATTGACCAAATTATTGAACACTCCTCCCAATCATTAAAACATGGCCTTATAAAATACATTCCACTACTTGAGGTTTATAAACTATGGCCATGTTAGCCCAAGGGGTAGGGATTGTGTCTCCCCATTTCCAAACTGCATGACATAAAACTACCTAGAACCACATCCTAGTTGTATGATGTTAAACTTTGTGACTATGTCCTATGAACATGATGTAAAACTGTATTCTTTCCAAATGTGGTGAGAACCAGATTCCCCAGGTATAATTGTCAATGGATGACCCCACACCAACCCATTTCGAGCAGCGTACATGCATAATCCCCACACCTTTTCACTCAAGGATTCCTCTACATACTCCCCACATACCTTATTCCAAAAACATTGGATTCTCTTTGTACAACTCTCATATAATTAAATCATCCTTGGAATTATATTCACCCCACATGGAATAAAATCCTACTTTGGTAGCTTTTACACGTAATCTCTCCATCATAACTCTTTGATGCTTCATTTGATACATAACCATCAGGTCTATTGTGTCCTCTTGTTTCTCACACTAAGAATGACTCACATGGGAAAAGAGGTTAGTGGTGATCATAACATCCTCCCAAACCCTCAAATGGTCCTCATCCTTTGGTATAATCCCCAACCATTCCAACCTACATTGGAATTGATTCCAGACCAACTGGGATATGTAGGAAGTATCCTTAAACCTTAAATCCACATACATCCTAATTATATCCAGGTTACATCATTGATATGATCATTCCCCTCACATGAGAGACCACATATCCTCCATCTACCTCAAGAATTTCAATTCCTAATCCCCACACCAAATTGAACAAGATAAATTCTCTAGTGAATGGATGTTTCCATGAATAATATCCACACTATCCCTTGTTGATGGTCCCTTTGTGATGCAGAAATAATTATAGCATGACATTAACTATCATGAAATGGTCCTATCAAACAACCTTTAATTGTGCCATTGAATTACATGTATTTTGATCCCTTCCACCTTGACAAGGTCTGCATGATGCCTCTATGAAGTTTAATCTGGGGAAATGGTAAACTCAAGTGCCCCCAACTAGGGACACACCTCCTGGATCATCCTTCTAGGGGTATTTTGATCAACCTCCATAGTGTAAAATCATCCCATTATGGGGAAAACTTATTGGATCCACCTCCACAGGTCACTCTGGTCCAGCCTTCAGTAAACTCTAAGATCCAACCACTTCCCTCCAAGAAATTCACAATTTGATATTCCTCTATAAGGTTTCTTTATCAGTCAAAATCCTCCTCAAAAGATGTAAAAATTGTGGCCCAAAATACATACTTTATGAAAAAAATGAGATGCCTGAGGTGAAATCCATAGATGATTGAAACTACATTGTCAGCTACCTCATGAAATATAGGAGATGATTAAAGTGAAATATTGGGAAGATATAAGCCTCTGGTTCTAGATACCTTGTGATCTACATAGTATGTCTTCAGTTTAGCACCTATGATTCCACCATGGAATGCCCACCTCAGAGGAAGAATACAGGTAACCTATGTGCCTAGTGTCTAGACAAGCCAGTGATGGCCAATGTGACTATTTTCTTAAATGAATGTTTCATTCCGTTAAGGACCCACTAAAATTTTCAAAAAGAAGAAGTGTAATTAACCAAAATTCAAAGAGAGATAGAACAACAACAAGTTCCAAAATTATGAATTAACACTATGATGGAGACTTAGACTATGTGAAAAGTCCATGGTGGAATCCATGGAAGGAGGAATTTCCATCCCATATTACCATTTCGATTAATGATAATATATCATCATTGAAAGTAAATAATAAAATCCTCCTTCTGAAAGTGGAAATGTGAGTTAACATATATTCTAGTACATATTAAAAAGTTGGTGTCGCACCTCGAAAAAAGAATCAGAAACAAAAATGGTGAAATCAATGTGAATCTATTTTCCAAGATATGGGAACTATTAGCGTTTGAGACCTTAGTAGATAAGAATGTCACCAGATATTGTAATCTAGTTTTAGGTTTCCCCATGAAAATAGTGGGTCAGGAATGGAACTCATCAAAAATTGGGACAGTTAAACATTGGGCATTCTATTCTGTGACATTGTAGTGTGAATATCTCCCTCAGTCCATGAAATATTGGAGGATGTTGGAGAATTTGGAATTGATTTAATTTTATTCAAACATATAGATGAATCCACCCACTTTGCAAAATCTAGGATACAACAATCCATACACACATCACGACTAGACACAGGGGTAGGATAAATGTTATCATAGAAATCCTTCATGACTCCACCACTTCCTGGACATTCTCTACAACTACAACTATAGGGTTCATGGGCCCTGTATCACCTTAATGATAATCCAAATGAGGGTGATGACACCCTCATAAATTGATATGAATAGGTGGGGGTCCTTAACACAAGGTATATGGCCCGATGGGACCAGGAGGCTTCAACTTCTTAGTGATACCACCACCCCAATGGCCACACAGTGAGAAAACCCTCCCCATTATAATATCGAACCACTTTAGGAGCCCCTCCCTTCAATGATCATATCAATCACTCCCCTACACCAAGGAGGTTGGGGATGGAATTATCACCATGGCCATGTCTACTTCTCAGGTCCAGCCAAGAAGGGATCCCACAAGGCCCTATCAGTGCCAACAATGATTAGTCCTTTAGGATGAAGATGAGGCGTACTATACACCTACTCCGTCAGAACCAATTTAGACCATCTGACATTAACATCAGGAACATTCCCAATAAAATTAATTATAAGTGGTATCATCATCCACGACTCTAGTTGTAACTACCAAAATCAGAAGATACCCCCAGGTTCCTATGATAGATGGGCATGGATCCATCAATGTTTAGTTGGGATCAAGAATTTTTACACCCTGCAGGTAGGCTGGGATGACTCTGTCAATTGATGACACAACTGTAACTTTTTAGGGGCTAACCCATGATGAGTAATTTTAATGCAAAGGTTTTCCCTGCACCTAACCAAAATAAAATTAGTTCCTCCCTACTTTGACATCCAATATGGCGGTCCTCCCCATGTCATCCCCACCATTCAACATGGAGGCCATACTCATGTTAGATCTTATCAACATGAATGTCCTCCCCATGTCAGTCCAATATGAAATAGAGGTCCTCCCCACTCTAGTATCCATAAATGAAGAGGTACTCTTGGATTCATCAATAATCAACATGGAGTTCATCCCCAAGATAACATTGACCAATTAAGAGGTCTTCCCCACTTCTTCTCTAATAAATAGGTAGGTCATCCCCATACATATGCATCCCAACATGGATTTCCTCCCCATTTCTTATCCAAATAGAGTAGGAGTCCACCACACTTCATTAATGGTCACCATGGAGGTCCCCCCAATGTTTTCAAAAGTCAAAGAGAATATCCCCCCATGTATTTAGTAGCCCGTATAGAGGCCTTATCTATATTATTTCTCATCAAAATGAAGGTCCTCCATATTCCCATCTTTATCCATGTGAAGATACTCCTCATGCTTCATCCCGCCAGTATAGAGGACGTCCTCATTCAACTATTGTGGTCCAGCATGGATTTCCTCCACATGTCCCTACTTAAGGAAGCATAGGTCCTACCTACATCATAAAAAACCAGAGTAGAGGTCCTCCAAACTCTGACAAAAATAGATACATAGGACCTATCTATGTTTCAACTAATCGTATTAGTAGTCATTCTATCTCAATCACCCACCAAAATTAATTTTTCCCCATAATGAAAAAAAATCCATGTCCTGAAGAACTATCTTGGGGAAGAAGGGTGGACCACCACTACAAAAGAAAAAATTCATGGAAGCATCATGTCATCATTAATTGAGTTCACCATTCACATTCTATAGAATAATTTGACTGAATGATGGAACCTTCACCCTTGTCATCAGAATCAGATTTTAGGGAAGGAGCCCAATAGGTGAAGTTCATCATGATGAATGTTGAGATTAACATGATTCACAAATCCCTCTATAAGTATATGTAGGTGGATGATGTATTAGATCCCATCCATGTGATTATAGTAAATACACCAATATCATAGAAAGTTTCCCTCTCTAAATCTACCCATGATCATGGAAAATTATTTAATTATTGGATATATGGTAAACTATGTGGAGATACACTGATTAGAACTACCACTCTTGCATGTGGGGTAGTGGAAAACATGTCATCTTACATGGATGTGATAATGAAGTTGGTATGGCCCTAAAGATATGACCCAGCGTCTAATGAATACATAACTCATGCAACAACATATATAGAGTCCAACCAACCTATTTACTGATCCACATCAGTTTCATCACCCATCTCTCAAGAAGCAACAACTAGATATTGGTCCAACGAAAAAACAAGGAATATATTATTAGAAAGAAATCCCACAGGAGACATTGAATGTTAACAAGTTATTGGTGGTATTTTGGATGAATGAAACTTCCTACATCATTATCATGGAGTCCCTCATTAAGGACCAGGTTACATTCTTATGCCAGACTATATTGTTGATTCTTCATCCCCTTGTTGACCATCAGTTGTTTTACCCTTGAATTTGTAAGCACGTTGAAGAAAATAATCAGTAGTACTACATCGTTGAGTTGAAATCACACCCTATGGCTCCCCACCCATCATCCTTTATATACCACTGGACCTCCCAATAGATATGTGTCAAAAATTTTATAGTTCTCTATAGAATCATGGAAGAGGCATCTCTATACATGAAGATCTCGGGATGGGGAGAGTATGTTGCGCTCCACTAAAGCCCTATCCTGTTACAACCAAACCTACTCATTGATATTGAAAAATTTACTCAGTGTATAGTTTGGGTGGACATGTAAATTTTTTAGTAACAAAACATTTGGGACATTGATGTAATGTTTGGAATAAAAAACCCACCCCATAAGGAATCACGGTATCAGGTAGACCCTCTTACAAATGTTTTTACTAGCCTAAAAAGGCAAACACTCATCCTTGGGGATCCCTCTACATTGTTTCCATCTGTTCAAAAAATAAAAAAGGTTAAAGTGAAGATTGGGACCTAAAATCTCTCTAAGATATCTCATATTTCATAGAGTATAAAGGCTAATCCTGTAATCAATGCCTTTCTCTAGTAGGTCATAGATCACAAGAGAATCATCAATAAGCTCTTTTTTGAGTAGTTCATGGATTACATAACTCCTCAAATGTATCATATTCCTTATCCTTAGGGTCACCCTTGAGTCATCCTTATCTAGTTGTTCCCATTTGAGCCTGTAAACCTCACACATCTTCATAGAGAATAAACTATAGTGTAAGGAAGGAGATCAAGCTATGAGTCACTGAATCCACCTGAGGGGTGGGATAATATTTCCTGGGACCAAAAATTTTATTCTCCACAATATTTAGAGCCTTATTTATGTGTTAAGGAGCTTATAAATGCACAATTGCTCATGGATCCTCTTCATGATAGGTACCATCACCAGGATAATTTTATAGTCGCTCTCACTACTTTCCGTGAGGCTCTTGAGACCAGATTAGTGGAAAAAAAATCATGATTTCATGTTATATCTATCATGGTTGGATGATATCTGATCTCCCCTAGATTTTAGAAAACCTATATTTTCCACTTTCAATGGGATGGGTGACCATGAACAACATTTTTTCAACTTCATCTGATGGTGTAGCCTATATTGAGAACCCATAGCAGAAGGAGGCCTCCAAGAAAAAATGTTTCACAAAAATATTAAAATGGTCTATGGTAATTTGGTATATCTAGTTACTGATAGGGTCAATAACTAGTATGGAAGACATATAAAAGAAGTTCCTCTTCCATTTCAGCTATAGTACTCAGAACACAAGCATTATCGACCACTTCCATTGTAAGAAACCGCATAACGAGTGTGTCACACACCTCATCACCTAGTGGAAGGGACTCATATATTAACATGGTATTCAACTAACCAAATATCATATGTTAATGATGTCTGTTGGAAACATTAAGTATGGTCCATTACCTACCCTCATCACTTAGAACATATTAGGTGGGTTATGGGATTTATCATAAAAGGCCTGTCAACTAGAAGAATCATTTAAGCAAGCCAAGTAGGACCATCCTTTGCCTTTTCAAGATCCTAAAATAATAATCTCTAGGGTATATACTGACACTATAGTATAGGTGGAGGCCATTGAGACACTACATTTGTTTCACACATGAACCATAGCTTCATCAGGTGTAGCAAACTCAACTAGAGCAGAATGAAAAAGCATAGACATTCCAAATAACAACAACCTAGATGAAGGAATGTGTCTCTAAAACCATTTTAGAATCTATCCCCTATTTAGATATAGGCACCCTGATTTCCCTTCTCAGTTAGTAGAAACTACACATATTGTTTTAATGATGCCGAATTTCATAGTTATTTATTCACTATCGCAGAATAATGTATTATGATGATTCTAGAGTGTAAAATTCCACATAAAGTTGAGTATATTAATCTCCCATACCATTTATATTACCATTTTATCCTTGGACATTCCAATAAATAAAATTATGTGTTCAAGGATTTCCTTCATGATCTAGTAGAAAACAGTTTGGACAAGTTGTGAAACATATTGCAACTAGTGTAAAGCATCTCTACCAAGCTTGAAAATGATAGTGGAGGTGAATGGGAGAAACATTCTAACCATATGACTATGAATAATGATGACTGGATATCTTGTAGTGTATTTTATAATGACCATGTAATCATCTATTCCCACTTATTATTGCATGAATCTCATGAAGTAATTGCGCCATCTCTGAATGATATTTCTACATCCCCATCACAACCATATTATCTTTGAAGAGTGGGAAATGACAACATAAGGGTAACAAAGGTTCACTAATGGTGCCAAAATAATCACATACCCTAAGTGATTTCATGTCTGAGGAGGTTGGAACCTTTCGTATAGTATTCCCAACATTGGAAGACCCATCCGATGATGGGTAGGAGTATTAATCCATGAACATTATTGAGTTGTTAGATCCCCCCATAGTCCTCGGCTATGGTGAATGTCAAGAAATTCCACATGATTCCTTTTTCTGATTCTGTCAAAGGAATAATAAAAGGCATGAAAAATTCTAGAATTATCTTTCCATTATAACAATACAATATGTCCATGTTACAAAAACCAGTCTCCAAGTATTCTGAAAGGCCCTGTAGACATTGCCCCCAGGCCCGCTCAGTCAAAAATCCCGCCACAACTGACTATGCTAACTGAACAGGTAGAACATCAAAATCCGCATTGTGATCGGCCATGTCTAGCTAAAGTCTGTTCTCAAATAGCTGACATTCTAACATTAGTGGTTTTGGGTGAGTTATATTAATATAAGTAGGATATTTCCATCACCAGACAAAATCTATAAGTATAACTATTATCATCTTTTACACCCCCATCAAAAGAGTGACACCTCTAGGAAACAATGTTCATTTGGAAAATAAGTTTTATGTTCTAATGTACCTCTCCAACATAACTGTAATGCTCTTGATCCATGAGGCCCTCTACCTATCAAATGTGATGTGTGAGGCTCCCACAGAGTCCTTGATAATTCCACTATAGTTTGAAGTGGAATTATCTACAGAAGAATCCTACTATTCATGGGAAACTAAGAAAGATGAACGTCAAGAGATCATTTAATTCCTTATAGAAGATGGGGGATCCCTCGGGTAGGGGCACATCCACCCGATGAACATCATTGGACAATTAAATGGAATTGAAATATGAAATTACCTGGTTGGCACATGTTCTGGGATCAATCCTATCCCGAACCGAACAAAACATAACCTGGGACTAACTAATGTTGATTTGAGCCCTTGGGGATGAAAATTCAGGTTTATGACATTATTAAGGAGAGATATTATAGGGGAATATGATTGAGGACCCAATTTAGTGGATTTATGAAAATAATTGAATTCCTAGTGGTCACACAAGATACCACCTATAACACACTGATGGTTAGGCCCAATTTCTACTTCATGTTGTAGTCCCTTCTTCATATCACTAATGGATCAAGTACATAATTAATGGTCAATTGGACATGATTTATGGTGATACATCTCTCATTGACTCCTATGAATCCCATTATCTAGATTCCATAAATAATAATATTAAGGAAATGAATGTTCTGTTAAACAAGGTTGAGAACTCCACCATTGAAACTATCCAATGTATAGGCTAAGATGACTCTTTAATCCTAACAATCCACTATTTCTGGTCTATAATTTCATAAATGGCATATATATTTTTATTTTATGAGTGTAAGGGGTACTGTGTACCTATGTTCAAGTAATTCCATTAGATTACCTTAGACTCTTACATAGGGTAGTTCGGAGGGATACTAAAAGCCCATACCCCTACGAGGTACAAAGATGTTCTCCCCATGTAAAACATTGTACTTCATACCCACATGTTTAGTAGAGCCAATTTGATCTAACAAAAGATAACCTACCACAATTGTATTGATATCAAAAATGGACCCTACAGTTGAAGGCCAGATGGGATTGCAATAATAACATCGGTCACCATGATTTCAATAGAGCCAAAGTCCCCCAGTAATGATTCCATCTCTTCCCAAGCATGCACTATGTCCCCAAGAATCAGTCAGTCCAGATAATCTATAACCTCCCACTGATTACCCTATCTCAAACAAAGAAGAGGATTTGGAAGACAATCCCCCCATATTCAAAGCGGTTAACTTCACCACTATTGATGAGCTGATTCATGTAAACCTTGATACCAAGGAAGATCTAAGGTCAATGCTCATCAATCCATCCATGGCTGTGGAAGAGAAAAAATAGTATGTGGACTTATTGAAGAACATTTTTAAGTATTTTCTTACCATTATAATAATAATCTAGGACTTGACCCTAAAATATCCATCGACCATCTTGTCCTCCCAGTGAGTTATATATGTTTCAAGAAACCTCCCTAGAACATTTTCCACTCACATAGTGACATTTTCATGGACGATTTTGATAAAATTATCAATTCCAAAATCAATATGGATGTTCAGTACCCTAATTGGTTTCCCAAAATCATCCATGTTAGGGAAAAAATGGTAAAATTAGAATTTTTTTCGACTTCCAGGATATCTACCACCATTATTAGAAGGATTATTTTCTACTTCCAATGGAAATTTTTTTTATTGAGACCACAACTTGGTTCTAAGATCTATGCCTCAAGGATAAATTCTCCGAATTCAACATGATCCTTATGGATCTTTAAGATGAATATTCTACCACCCTCAAAGTGTCACATGGAAAAAAAATTTATCAGGTAATTCCTTTTGGTCTGGAAAATAAAAGTAACACATATCCGTGATCTATAAACCATATATTCAAAGTGATCCTTTGGAATATAGTTGAATTCTATTATAGAAAACATTATCGTAAAATCCCTCCATTATCATAACCATCTTAGAGACCTTGAAGAAATATTCACCATCCTCTACTCCCAAAATTTCAAGATAATCCCCTAGAGGTGTTTATTCACTATTACCTTGGAAAAGATTCTCAGTTTTGTTGTCAAATGTAGAGGCATCGAGAACGACACTTAGAAGATCAAGGACATCAGCTAGATGTATCCCCAAATAAACCTCTATAATAATTGAGGTCCTCAAGGATAATTAGCCTAAATATTCCAATTCATTGTGAATCTAATAGAAATGTGTAAGACCTTTTCTAGGATCACAAAGAAATGCACCACCTACTGATGGGACAATGAGTTTCATGCCACCTTCAATGATATTAACTAGTATCAACAATAGATTATAGTTTTGATACCTCCCATCTTTGAGAATGCACTGGTCCATTACATGAACGCCTTATAATTATCTTTCAATTCCCTTCTCACCCAAAAGAAAAAATGACGGAAGGAAGAATAGTTTATACCATCTGAGAAACGTCAGCCTTAACACAGAGTACTGATACTCACCTATGAAAAAGAGTTGTCTCACATATTTTTCATAGTTCAGATGACACAAAATTGTTCTAAGAATCATGAGATAATGATATTGTCCTTAGTAGAATCAATGAATTATATCCCAAATCTTCAAATTTCAATAGGATAACTATAGTTATGAGAATCTATCCTTTAATATTTATACATCAAGTTCATTCAACATAAATCTATCAAATGAAAGGTCTTGTCCAAATTTATGGATGGCTATATATATCCTAAATATTTTCATATATATGTCAATTTTCTGGATGATTACATCCTCTCATTATATCTGGATGTATCAAGATAGCATATTCACTTCAATGGTAAATATAGAATCCCATCCGGTAAAAGTCTTAATGATCCCAAGATCAAATGGGATAAGCATGTGGATATTCAAAGTATGAACTTACCAGGCTTTTCATCCCTACTAGTTCCTTCTATCAGACGGATACACCAACAATGAGGCAGAGTATCAAGATCTATTTACCTGTATCTAGTTGGATCTCATGATTGATGTCCCACACATACATGTGAAGTGAGACACCAAATTAGTTATCAAACAGATCAATGGAGACTATATCATCATGAAGGTAGATATCACTCCCTTGTTGGAGTGCACTCACTCATTGATGGAACATTACTCCTATTTTCTAGAGGTGAGTAATATTCCATGGTCATAGAATGGTTGAGTCGATTCCTTAACTAGTCTAGCCTCCTCTCCTATAGAGCCTAACCAATATGATTTGTTCATTCATCTTGAATATCAAATTTTAATTTCTCCCATAATCCCATATTATAATGAAAACTCAGTGGTGAACCATATGGCCACCAGTGGTTCTATTTTAGGTCCAACAGATCCCCCCACAGTAGAGGAAATATTCAATTAGACAACCCCTTTCATCGTGTATCTCTACAATGATGACCTCACACTGAATAGAGGTGATCATGAGTGAATCCATTTTAGTGTAGCACTATTCTCCCCTCAGGGTAAGAAAAATCTTATGAGAACTCTAAACAGACATGGTTTATAAGAAATTATCCTCCATTTTATTAATGGAGATGAAATTCTCTAGGTTATGCTGAATGTTCATGTCAGGTCATGTGGTTATCATCATGATGGATTGAAGCTCTCTCATCAGATTTGAAAGATGACTAAATTCTATCACACTATGGTTCATTACAACATCATGTATACTGAGAGTTTTCATGAGTGTCAAATTCATGAAAAAAAATTTCATCGACCATCAGATCCCTTTGATACTACCAAGTACTCATGGCCCCTAGGTGTTTGGGTACACGATGTCATGGGACCCTTTCTAAAAGAAATTTCTCTCAACTGTAGCTTCATTCTGACTATGAAAGATTAAATTTCCATATGGGATGACTTGATTCCTCTTAGGGAATTAAAGTCCATATCTTTGATCTAATTTGTGAGGTCCCACATCATTCTATGATTATTAGTCCCTCATGCCATTATCACTGATAACGACCCCAACACCCGTGCTTTTATTATAATAAAGTTTTATTCCATGTACAATATATAGTTCAACCATACTTCCCTCTAGAATGCACAAAAAAATGGATAGATCTATTTGTTCCACAAAACCCTCTCCTAAATTCAATAGAATATGATTCACCAAGAAAAGAATCGTTGTATAGACATTCTTTTCAATTATCTCAAGTCCTATCAGAAATGGAATCGAGATTCAATCTAGGTTACCTCATATTCCCTAGTGTATGGAATATAATCATTCATTTATATAAAGATTCTACATCCATGGATCCGAATAGATTTCTATGACTAGACGATTCTATACATAATGACATAATTTTTTCTAGCTGAGTTTGAATCCCTCAAAGAGAATATGATAATGGCCTTGAACAATCTAGAGAGACCAGTGTACAAGATATGAAGGGTGTTTAAATAGATTTTTCTCCTATTCTCCTTCCTTCTTGGTGATATGGTTTTGGCCCTTACTATATCAATGATACCTAGTATGAAGCAACCAAAGATGGAGCCCATGTGGGGTGGACCTTGCATCATTCAAGAAGGTATATTCAAATCTCGTGTACTCTTTGATCAATATTTATAGAGAGAAAATTACACATTCTAATAATGCCATGTTTCTGAAGTAGTACTTCACATTATGAGCCATCATCCACCCATTAACATGACAATAAAATTCATAGCACCTACATATAGCTTGCATGATGTTAAACTGCGTATCACCAATCATTCTTGTTTCATAAGCCTGAAATACACACCCACCATCATTCTAGTTTCAAGCTCTTAAAATTCATGATATAATGTTTTCTATATGCATTATAGAAAAATTAATAGAAGTAAAATCCTAGTTTCATGATGTTAAACTACCTAACACGTATCATCCACAACATATGATGTTAAATTACATGACCATGTCCCATGTGCTTGAAATTAAAATACGTTCTTCGTCCACTCCCAATGACCATAAATGACGATCATTTGTTACATGTAACATGACCTTAATATTTTGTAAAAATATCTATGTTTTATGAACATAAACTTGGAATCATAGTCCAAGCATCATGGTTTTTAACTATGTGTGAACCTTCTTAGGAATCTGTGGTGTGGAACCATCCTCCTAGGCCCTCATTTATGTCTTTTATTCCACTCATATATATATATATAAAGGCATCATTACCTAGGTCTAAAACATATAACCTTAAAATAATGGCATATGGTCAATGAAACAAAACCTTAAACTATTTTGAAAAGCTCCGAGAAACATGGCCTTAAACTAGAAATCCTATTTCAAGCATCATGACTTCAAAATCTTTACTAGATTACCTAGGGATGTGTCATGTGGTGTTGGTACTTCGTAGACCTCATTCATGTTTTTTTTCTAGGACACCACAATACAAACTCCCATTAAATATATTCCCTCATTTTTCCAGACACTACGACATTAAACATGGATAATATGGATTATAAAACACAAACATTAACTCTTTATAGTGATTCTATGCCCCACAAAATTAAATTGTATGTGAGATTATATCCAAATTTTGTTTTGTTGTGTTGGGACACTTCATCCCTCATTCACATCAAATTTTTCATAACACCACACAATACATTTCCTCTTGATTCATTTCTCCCTATTTGGTCTAAAACCAATGCACACAAACTAAGAAACATGGACTAAGAATCATCACTTCAAATTGTGTGGATACCTTCTTCAAAAAGTGTATTGTGGCACCGACCCACCTAGGTCCTCATTCACATTAGTTTCATAGTTGCACCACAAGAAACATGTGTGTTTGTGGTCCCAACCTCACAGTTATAAACTCTATAATCATAAACAATGATCTTACATCCTCAACGCATGACGTTAAACATCTATTTTACCCTGTTTTTAACTAGGATTCCTCATATGATAATTATAGGATGCTTAAAAAATGTTACCACATTCCATAAACAATGTACGAACCACGATAACCATTGGATTCCTCTTTTTCAATTGTCATAGAAGATCACCCCTACCTCTGTCAGTATATTACTATTATATGTTTTATTACTATGTGTTGATTGATTCCCATCAATTTAGGAAACATAGGGACACTCAAAATTCTTGACTTTGAGCCAAGATACAAATTCAATACCCCTTTGGCCCCTTGGCCTTAGTTACAGTCCAGTAATTTTGACCATAAACCGTATGCCACTCATCATAATGTGTGTATGTGGTGTGTTAGCCTTCTTATCCTCATTCACATCTGGATTTACCTCTTCCATTCCATATATACACCCTGGGAAAAAATTCCCCATATTCAAATTAAATGACTCTAAAAAATTCACCATGTTCTAGACTATATGACCAAAAACAGTGTGTGTTTCCTTCCAAAACAATGTCTGGTTGATTCCAATCCATATAGGGTATGTAGTGACGTTTAGACCTCTCAAATCTAGGCCCAACTAAAAATACATCAAATCCTTCATCCACTTGGCCCCATCTTATTCCAAACCTGATGACCAAAAACTAGTGGCCGTGGTCCATGAAATACGACTAGAACTATTTTAAAAACCTAGATTTTAATTTCACTTTCTAATACGCTCTATTCCTCACAATTATTCTTTCATGGTTTGGATTTCCATCAACATTAAAATCCAGACGGACCCCCTAACGGTGATGGTCACATATCATTTTGGCTCAGGTCCTATATTGGGACAACACCCTAATAGATCTCATACGAAAAACAATGGATCCCATATTTGGAACTTGGTCAATATTTTATCCTTAATTTCCTTACCCCATTCCTAATTGGTTATATTTTTGGTCTTTTTTTTATGAACATGGTCAATAGTCGATTCGTACTCTCTAGTCTCCCCTTTATCTAGGTCTTGAAAGCCACTATTTTAAAAAGTTTCATATCCCTCTGTCTTGGTGGAGTTCCAACACTTTTTTTGTTTCCCCTTCATGAATATGTTCATGTCACGTAAGCAGTATGATGTCACTTAGAAATTCTTAACTTATTATATCCCCACCCATAGAGTGTTCTTCCTATGTTAGGAAGACCCCCTTACCATTCATTTTTTTCCCACAATGATAATTACCCGCAGTGGATTAGGTGTTCTGGTAGGGTGTATGCTAATATAATAAAGCTACACAAAGGATACAATGGTAACAAATCTAGGACCATAATCTAGAAGTCTATGTCTAATAATTTTTACTTTAAACTATATGATATTCCTACTTGGAATGTGGGGTGTGTTTCTAGGCCTCTTTGTTCCTCACTCATGTCAGGGTTTCCAACCCTCCATGTTACACATATCTGTTTGAATCATACCATTTTCTGATCATTATGAATTTAAACTATTTACTTACAATATTGTCTATGCCACGAGGCTTTAAAATGAGAACCATCTACATCATGATACTTGTGTTGTATGAAAGCCACTTTTGGTTCATTCATTTTAGGAGTATTTCCTTCATTTGATGAAAATACACTTGGAACATACACTTACATATTTCATGCATCGTGACATTATACTGTTGTCCATGGTCAAGGACACATGACCTTAAATTGTGAGTTACACCCCCCCATACGACATTAAATTATGGGACACGCCCTTATCACATGAAATTAAATGTTACCCTTCATCTTCCTTACCATATGACATTAAACTATGTTATGTTATCCTTAGTTACATAATGTAAAAATTTATAAAATCCCAAACCCTCTCCATAGAGATCCTCTCCCTCTATGATGGTCATATACCACATATTTCACATTTTCATCTTTATCTCGGTATCTGAGATGAATCTCCTTTATTAGATATGTTTTTTATTTGTTAAGTACAATAAACCTACATAAATGTTCTCAAATACACGATAGAATGATTCTATGATTGTTTTCATCCATTCAAAAATTACATCACCACGTTTCAATGCCTCAAATTCCCTTTTATTGGATCTTCATCCCCCATTACATTTAAAGGGACCTCTTAATGGAATGGTATCGTGACATATTGTCTATACTGACATGCTGGGCTGACATCCCAAAAGACATTGGACAAAAATATAAGATAGGTTCCATGATTCAAACATGGTGAATCATCAACCATTATTTTTCTATCACCATTCATAGATCATGGTACATATAATGTGTTTTGAATATGGTCAGATATTATCATGTATCACCATGCCACTCTCCTCATGATTTAAATTTTTTGAATTCTGATTCAGATTCTTTTTCCCCTTTTTATGATAGAATTCAACACACCTAGTGTTATCCCATTTTTGCACTAGTTCACATTGGAATAGAATGTTGGTTGTTCTATGATCCTTGTTCTCCAGCCACAACCTATCTCATCTTGAACACTTTTGTTTTTAAATCCACAACAGTATACGTTGAGTGATATATGATTGTCTAGATTTATCAAATGATAATAAATTAGATACCCTTTAATTAATTCCCACACCAGGAATGAACCACATGATCTTAGGTATTGGTTGTTTATTATATTAGAAATAATATTGAATTAATAAAATAATTTAAGAAGATATGTTTAATCATGAAAATTAAGAAAACAATAGTTCCAGGGGGCTTCCACATATCAAAGCCTCCCCTCTACAAAGTGTGCCAATATAGATCCACCTCAATGATTGAACACTCAAGCATGGACACCATCCGATGAGTGGTCTTGTAGACTTGGTTCCACACTTCCATGTATTTCTTTTCTTCATTAGCCTTGTAGGAAACATCATCAGCCATAATCTTCTTCTAGTTTTTCTCTGCCAAGAACTGAATGTCATCCTCCTTGGCCTCAGATAAGTTAATCCTTTAGACTAGTATTTATATTATCTTGAGTAGTAGAAGTTGTCTCTTTCTCTTATGTCAGCGCATTCAAATTGGGAATCTTTTCTCCATCGTTTTGAAGTTCCTCAAAGACTTTCTATTATTTTCCTCAAGGAAATATCTAACACCTTTCATTATGTACGTGCTCGATTGACAAGGAGTTCTAGGGGAAAAGCATGAAAAGTTATAAAAAACAACCCACTAGTCACTATACTGACTAACCAATGGAATAAATATCCCACTCGTTGTAAGAGTTCATTCATATATATATGATTTATGATGTTCCACATGTTCCACTATGGCTTGAAATAGATATCTTAGTTATAGTCATCGACCATAAATCTAGAATCCTCAAAATCACTAGGTTGAACAAGATCATGAGGTGGAATTATTTATAAAATATTTTTGTACAGATCCCCTAGTTTTAAATATTAAAAAATGATATCCAAGAAAACTATTCCATTTTTCATAAGGAGAAGATATATTACTATCCTAGGGAATAGTTCCAGGTCATCTTCTCCACCTGTTCTAGAAGTTTTTGCTACAAATTTTGGTTCCTAAGAGGTTGAAGTTTTCATCTCAGTCCATTGACTAACCCTGATAGAGGATCAATCTAATCCTTATCTCCCATATCCACCACTGATGTTAAGTCAGGTATCTGAACATTCAATGTAACCTCCAAAACATTTTAGGCCTCAAGCACAATCATAGGCTCATCAACCAAAACTTTTTCCCTAGAAACCACTTCTGATGGTACCTCGTTGGTCTACTCATCCATCACAAGTCCTTCGAGAGATCTTGTTGTGGGCATTCCCTTGTAACATCCCAGTTCTGGAAGCCAGACAGAGGTTCCCCGTACCCGGTTGGTCACATGGCCTCAAGCGCATTACCCCGAACACCAGAGGCTACCGACTAGCAGTGAGGGCCTTGTGTGTGATAATGGGGAAACTATGATCTCATTGGCAGAGTACACAATGGAAATGAGAAATAATAAACAATAACAGAAGTAGTAAACAATCCATACACAAGTGAACAATATAAGACTAAAACAATAAATATCTGGAGCACATATGTATATGAAATAATGCATGATACATATGTCGAGAAAAGAAGAAAAATAAGTCACAATTATGAATAAAATACTACACCAATGTAAAAAAGAAAAATATATAAGTAACTCCTCAACATCGCAATCCTTAGCATGGTCCCACGCTCTCCTGCTCCGATGCAAGTCATGTACCTGAAGTAGAATGACACTTGACCTTGTCTATACCTGCAACAATATAATCTGTTTGGGCCCAAAAGCAATACCCAAACAGGGTGTGAGACTAAATCCCAGTACGAATCCACCCAAATATCTATGCCTAACAGTCAGTGATAATATGGTATGTAAAGTACAATAAACCATAAATAGTAAGCAGTAACCATTAATACACAACAGTAAATAATCCAAAAAATCAACAAGCAGTAGTGAAGCAAATAGCTAATCACAAACAAGAAACCCTAAGGGAAGTACTCATATACATCCCCTCTGGTCCTATCCAAAAAGTTAAAACAACCCTCTGGGCAGTACACTCAGCCTAACCCCTCTGGTTTGGTCATAAGAAATTATAAGACTCTCTAAGGAAGCATCCTCAGTCAATTCACCTTATAGTCTAAGGTAGTCAAGGATTATTTGATGAAGATTATGCAGTCTAATCCCCTTATAGACCCATGGTCTAGAGACTCTATGAGGAAGATCACTCGGTCAACTCCTCCTATAGCCTCAGGTATATCACAGACACTCTAAGGAAGCTCACTCGATCAATTCCTTCTATATCCTGGAATGGTTTTGGAAAAAAGCAGACAAAGTAATGACCCTACAATGAAGCTCACTCGGTCTATCCTCCCGTGGTATTCAATATCCAAGACTCTCTGGGAAGCTCACTCGGTCTATCATCTTGTAGCCTATAATATCCAAGACTCTTTGGGAAGCTCACTCGATATATCCCCTATAGCCTATAATGTCTAAGACTATCAGAGGAAGCTCACTAAGTCTATCCTCTTATAGTCTATATCACCAGGTTCTCATGGATGCATGCAAGTCAGTGCATAATAATGCTATATGGCCAATGTAAACCTACATAGCTACTTGGATAACCAATCTATAGCATAAAAATCATGTTAGGGAACAATACTCTATCCTACGGTCAGAAGTTATTGAAAATAGGTATAATGGCCAAAGGCAGAACAAGACCAAAGATCGTAACAGTTCAAGGCATGGGAAAAACATCCAAGTAAATCAATTATGCTTATAGATCACAAAAAATTTACCTCTACACTGGCATACAAGTAAGGCAGGAACTCAATAGTGGTAAAACAGTAATCACACAATACCCCGTTCATGGGTATTGGTGGAAATTGGACATAAAACTCAAAGACATCGAACGGAAAGGCACAAAACACCTACGATGATGCTAGAAGATCAATATGCTTGAACCAATATAATTGGTTCTCCTTATAATGTTGAAGATCTTAGAAAATGTCCAAAACACTCAACCTATGATATCTTGAGAAAGAGTGAAAAACATGGAATGAAACTCAAGAAGAAGGAGGAGCTCACCTCTGCGGTTCCAATGCAATCAACAATGGTCGATTAGAAGAACGAACGGATGGTCTAGGTCTCGGAGGATGTTCTCAGTCGTACGAGATGATCTCAGTCAAAGAAGCTAGATTAGAAGACAATTATTTCGATTAGATGCGACCCAGGCCCATTTAATGAAAAAAAGAAAAATACACGGAGTGTAATTTTGAAGAACATAGTGTTTACATGGCTTTTCTATAATCTTCTTTAAGATACCTCTACATCGCCCATACACATCGTGTGTGTGGCCTGGACACAGCCAACAAACATCCTCGCAAAACAAGAAAGTACACGATGTGTACTTATAATGTACATGCACTATGTTTTAAAAATTTACAGATTCTTTTATTTTCCTCAAAAACTCGAGATAAAAGGAAAAACATACCTGATAAGAAGGTCTGGGTTATTATAAACTCCCAACCTTAAAGAAAATTTTCCCTGAATTCCTTTAGTGCGGTGTGGATGAAGAAACCCTAAACAGCTTCGGCCACTGTGATCATACATCAGCCTCCCTCTCCCAAGTCTTGTCCTATACTCACCTGTGCTTCCATAGTAACCATAGCAGAGGAACAGACCGACAATGGATAACCTTCATACTATGATCGAAAATCCGGATAGGATTCTCCTCAAATGATGCATCCTCTTCGAGCTCAACCTCCTCAGGTTGAAAGACATTAGACGAATATGAAAAGTAACGTCGAAGCTAAGAAACGTGGAAGACGTCATGCATAGCCTGGTACCTCTGAGGTAATTGCAACTGATAGGCAACTGTTACAATTCTCTCCAATACCTCAAATGGTCCGACGTACCATGGTGAAAGCTTGCCCTGTCTTCAAATACACTTGTGTCCTAACCTCGGTGCGAAATGTAGGAAAACATGATCCCCGACCTCGAACTCTAGAGGCCATCTCCGCTGATCCGCAAAAGACTTCTATCAAGACTGTGTCATAGAAATCCTATTCCTAATCAACTCTATCTTCTATAAGGTATCCTGAACAAGATGAGGTCCCATCAAAGCTTCCTCTCCTGCCTCTAGCCAACATAAGGGTGATCGGCATGACCTACCTTACAAAGCCTCATAAGGTTCCATCTAAATAGTCTCCTGACAACTGTTGTCGTAGGAGAACTCCACAAGATTTATATGCTTCTCCCATGAACCTACAAATTCTAGAATGCAAGCTCTGAGCATATCCTCAAGAACCTAAATTGTACACTTGGACATACCATCTGTCTGGGGATGGTATGTTGTACTCAAAAGTACCTGTGTACCCAAATCTTTCTAAAGCCCCTACCAGAACCTAGAAGAAAAACGCACATCCCTGTCTGAAAAAATAGAGTATGGAACTCCATGTATATTTACAATCTCATGGATGTACAACCATCTCGGATCATCAACACTGATGGTCTCCTTGATCGGAAAGAAGTGGGAAACCTTCGTAATTCTATCGATGACTACCCAAACAGCATGATTCCCTTGAGGTGACATCGACTACCTCGTCACAAAGTCCATCACAACATTATTCTATTTGGACTCAAGAATGGATAACAGCTGTAAAATACCATACATTCTCTGATGCTCTACCTTCACCTGCTGACATGTAGTACACCTCATGACAAAACCAACAACATCCCTCTTCATACCTATCCACCAATACTAACAGTGTAGATCGCGATACATCCTGGTGACTCCAGGATGAACTGGCCAGACTGAGGAATGAGGATCCCACATCATCTCCTCACGTATAACTATTGTCACCCATACGCGTCCCTGGAAATGCAAGATCTCATCCTCTCCCACTATCCATCCAGGAGAAGGGCCCTCTCCTGACACATTCTCCCGCAGGACTAGGTCTTCTGTGTCTGATAGCTGCTTCATCTGAACCTAATCAAGAACTATAGAGGTTACAGCTACAGAAGATATGAAAGTCTGTCCTTGTCTGTCATGCACCTCCAAATACATCTTAGAGAATAGATCCATAAGCTGCCACTCACTACTGGCCTCCTGAATTGCCTATATCTGAGTTCTCATACTCAGCACATCAGCAATTTCATTACACTTCCTAGGAATATAGGAAAGCTCAAAGTCGAAGGAATGAAGATACTCGACCCACATGCGTTGTCTCAGATTCAGGTCCCGCAGAGTGATGATGTATTTGAGACTTTTTTGGTCAGTGAAAACCACAAAGTGCTCTCCCAGAAGATAGTGTGTCTAACAGCGTACAGCGTGAACCACATTTTCCAACACTAGATTGTGAATCAGGTAATTCCTCTCATGTGGCCTCAACTGCCAAGTCCCATACACAAAAACTCCATCTCCCTGCATAAACACATCCTCCAGTCCAATACATGAAGCATTGAAATAAACGGTTTAGTTCTTCCCAGCTCTGGAAAGACTAGTATCAGTGCTGACATTAACCTCTCTTTTAGCTCCTAAAATGCTGACTCACAAGATTCTGACCATAAGAACTTCTCGCAATTCTTTGTCTGACCTGAAAATGGTGATTCTAGGTGGGAAAATCCCTTAATAAAGTGACTGTATTATCTAGCTAGCCCTAGAAAACTCTGCACCTCAAAGACATTCTTCAACTGATCCCAGGAAACTAAAGCTCTCACTTTCTTGGGGTGCACTGATACTCCTGCCTCTGAGATGACGTGACCCAAGAAGTGAATATGATCCATCAAAAAGTGGAACTTCGAGAGTTTATCATAAATCTGATGCTCTCTCAGTGTAGTCAAAACGATATCAAGATGGGTAGGATGGCCATGTCGAGTGTGAGAGTAAACCTAGATATCGTCCACAAAAACCACCATGAAGGAATCCAATTATGGATGGAACAATAGGTTAATCAGTTCCAGGAAAACTGTTGGTGCATTCGTGAGACCAAAGAGCTTACCCGTATACTCGTAGAGACCATACCTGCTCATGAAGGCTGTCAGATGTATATCTGATGATCTAACACGCAACTGATGATAGCCGGATCTCAATTCAATCTTCGAGAACACTCGGGCTCCATGATGTTGATCAACGAGGTCATCGATCCTCGGAAAAGGATATCAGTTCTTGACCATCAACTGGTTCAACTTCCGATAATCCGCACAAAGCGGAATGGTACCATCTTCCTTCTTTGCAAAAAGAACAGGTGAACCCCAAGGAGAAGTAAAGGGTTGGATGAAACCCCTTTCTTGAAACTCCTCCAATTGCTTCATGAGCTCCTACAACTCAGGTCTAACCATCCTATAAGGTGGAATGGACACTGGTTCCACTCCTAGCACGAGCTCAATAGAGAAGTATACCTCATGCTCTAGAGGAAAACCTGAAAATTCATTCGGAAAGATGTCTCTGAAAGGGTCCATCACTGGGGGAATGTATAATTACGAAGTCCCCTGGTCATTCGGATAATGAAAAGAAATCTGGACTGTGACCCCTCCAATCCCATGTTTCTCGGGTCTTGCTCGACTCGCCTGGAAATCCCACTCACCTCTATGAAGAAATTATTCAGTCTCTAGTGCTACGAAACTCACTCTGCGGCGATAGTAGTTGATGCCTGCCTAAAAGAAAACTAACCAATCCATCCTGAGAATGACATCATAGCTCTTCATCTCTAAAACAAAGAGGTCCCATAATAAGTGACACCCTACAACCTCAATATGAGACTCTCTACACAGACATACACCAACAACTCTAGTCCCCAACGGTGTGTCTAGATTCAAAGTACCAGTAGAGGAAAATATATAGAGCCCAAGTCTTTCGACAATAGAAACATAGATAAATCTATGCATAGCACCAGTATCGATAAGATATGAAGATAAAACAGAGGATACTAAGATCGTACCTCGAACTGTAGAAGGTCTGGTATCCTGCTCCTGATGGGTCTGCTCCATAGCGAATGTCTGGCCGGTACAGCAGCCCTGCATCCCTGGCTAACCACCCTGAGCTGATCCACTCTACTGTCACCGGTAACCTAGTGTCTGACCACCACGTCCAAGACCTCCACCTTGGCTGGAACGGCCAAAAGAACTCCAGTTCCTAGAGTGGTGAGAAACTAGCAATGCATCTCCTAAATCTGGGGTCATAGAAAATCCCCTACCACTAGCTGTAGGTGAGAAGATATGAAAAAAACATTGTAGATGGTCCATAATTCCGCAATATTGGAACTCCATCGGGTCTCTCTGGCACTACAGCCTAGTATGCCCAGTCCTCCCGCATTGGTAGCATACTACCTAGCTATTAGAAGATGCACTCTGCCGACTATAATCTCCTCGACATAGCTCCCTTCGGCGCTTCCTACTATCAGAAGGAGGAACACTTGCTTTGGAGGTCGAACCACCCTGGCTCACTGCCCCAAAATCCCTCATATTGTTCTTTGTGATCAGCACCTAGTTGACGATAGATTATATCAAAGTCAACCTAAAGATGTTCACATGTGAGGGGATGTCGTGCCTCATACCATACTCGAACTTCCATACAGGGAACAACACATCGCCTCCTAGAATAGGCATGAATTGATGTAGATCAGTAAAGCAAGACAAGTACTCCATAACAGAAAGAGTACCCTACTCCAGACTCATAAACTCCAGGGCATGATCGGCCCTCAAGGTCTCCGGGTAGAAGTAATCATAGAATATGCACCTAATCTCTTCCCATGTCATACCCTGCAGGTGTCCTGACTATAAGATCACCTCCCACATCCTCTTGGTAGATTCTCGAAGCATATAGGTCGCAATCTTCACCCGCTTCCACTACTGGAAAAAGGATTTTTACCAACACTTGTATACCAACGGTTCAAAGGAACTGTTGGGAAATACCTTGAAGATATTACTTTTCCCAACGATTTTATGAAACGATTGGGAAAAGTGGGGGGAAATAATATTTACTCAATGGTTTCATAAAACCGTTGGGAAAGATTGGGGTTTCATTATTTTTCCCAACGGTTTTTAAGAACGGTTGGGAAAAAAATCCCCAAATACCACAATGCAGGCAGCAGCCTCCCCACAATTCCATAAGCCTTCCGCTCGTCTCCTGGAGCGATTCCTTGGAAGAAGGACTTCCCAATCCCCACATCTTCCATCGGATCAGCACCTACCAAGTTAGACTCCTTCTATATTTTATCAAGGATATAGTTCCACCTCTTATAAATCATATCCTTCTATTCTCGATTTTGTTATTCCCAATTTTTAGGGTTTTTGTAAAATTTTAATGATTGTTCCACGAATTGTGTACTCAAATCCCTATATCGGTGTATGTCCCATTTATGTTTTCATTACTCATTTTCATTTATAAGGGAATGGTGTCTGTTTATTGTGTTCTAATTTTGAAGATTCATAGTTATTTTTAATCTGCTTCAAATATTATAGCTTTATGTATAGGAACTAATAAGAAATTGTTTGTAATATTTATTGATATTATTTCATGAAAATCACTCCTTTCATTAAGATCATGCCAAACATGAAGATCTTCTTCATCTTAATTTTTGTACACTATGTGTATTACATAACAAGTATGTATCATGTTTCTATGAAAATATATATATATATATGTATATAAAATGACACATTGTTCAATTATCCTTTTCACAATAGAACATATTGAGTATCTTCTTGAACTTTTCCAAATAGTATGTGGTCCCTAATTAGTACTTCTTCCTTCTTCATGAAACTAATTAACATAATGTCAAATTTTCAATATTAGTGAATATTAGTTTTTCTAATATAACCATTAATCATTCTGCCTTCGACATCATACATGTGTTATTCAATCACCTTTTTAAAACACAATGACCATTTTCACTGATTTGGGGTTCCTCAAAATGCTTGGGAAAATCAGAAAAATGCATGTATTGAATCTTGTTTCTCATATGTTTTCATGGATACAATTTCATCTTGAAAATCATGACTACATGGTTCAAATATCATGAGGACCATGAGATTATTATTCTTCACACAAATGATGTTTTTTCTACAACTATGTGTTTTTGTTTTCACTTTTGATTTGTCCGAAAGGGGAGCTTTGTGGTAATTAATCAATGTTGTGGGTGGTAATTTATGATGTAAGATATTATGACTTCATTTTCCTTGATATATCATATATTATTATTGATTTATGTTCAATTTGATTATCTTTAACTAGTGATGTTATTTAATAAGTTGTTATTAATGGTTGTAATAATGACGATGTGGTATAAGGGTTCATATGGTGTGTATAAGAGTTCATGTGGTGTGTATAATAGTTGACACGGTATCAGTGAACTCAATTCATTAATTTAAGCCCTCATTCTCCCTAGCGTGTAACAAATTGAGTGATGTCAACTCATCCTCACATGATTTCTTACCATAGATAGTGTCCAACATATGGAATACGAGCTTTTGAATTTATCAGTTAACCAGGATCATATATTCCATTTCCCCCAAGATGAATGTACAAATATAACTTTAGGGTCAAATAAATATGGTTCTCATTGTACGTTGTATATTATGTGTCCTTCTTGGCCAATACTCACTTTTATGAGGGTGGGGTGCTTTTCTCTACATCGACTAGAAACTTATTCCTTTATCATTTACTTAAATTTATTTTATATTAAAGTTCAATCCTATTGAATTGTTTATGACAAAATGACTTATACAAATTCTTTTTACAGAATGGACAGAAGTTGGATGTATGAAACAGATCGGATCTCAAGCGATTTTCAAAACAATTTGGAGAGATTTATAGATTTTTCATTTCATAGTGCTTCAGATAGTGGTCGCATACACTGCCCATGTTCCAATTGTGTTGGTAGACCTTGGTTGATCCATGAAGAAGTCAGCTACCACATAACCAAAAATGGTTTTCAAGCAAACAACTTTGTGTGGTATCACAATGGGGAGAAAATGAAATCTCAAATTGGTGATGATCGAAATGAAAGGACTGGAATGGAGAATTTGTTAGATGATCGGTTTCCATTTATTCGTCGTCATGAAAAATAAAGGATTTAGACTCAAGAAGACTTCGATATGAGGACAGCTGATGCATCTAGTGAAAATGATGATATTGATAGGGTGAAAAAATTGAATGATGCTTCCATGACTCCAGTATATCGACAATGCGATAAAATGAAAATGCTGGAATTTTTAATCCAATTTTTTCATTGGAAAACTATGTATGGAATTTCTAATACAACAATCCATTACATTCTAACCCTCTTGAAGGATTTACTTTCCAGATGATGCAGTTATTCCCTCAAACCACTATATGGCATGGAAGTTAGTTGAGGAACTCGGATTTTCAAGAAACATAATTCATGCTTTCCCGAAAGATTGAAGTTTATTCTGGGAGGAAACCGCTGAACGAAATGATTGTATAAAATGCGGAACATCCCAGTAGAAGTCAAAATCTGATGGAACACCATCCCGTGTTCCACAGAAAGTAATGTGGCACTTTCCATTGATCCCTAGACTTCAGAATCTTTTTATGTCTGATGGAATATCAATAAAAATGATATGGAATGATATCGAGAGAAAGAAGACTATTGATGAGTTGGTTTATCCTGCAGATGGATTTTCATGGAAGAGATTTGATGCTCGACATCCTGATTTTGCAGATGACGTGAATAATGTGAGGCTGGGTCTTTCATGAGACGGTTTTAATCCGTTTGGTCAGATTCTTACTTCACAAAACACATGGCCAGTTTTTATACACATTTATAATCTTCCCCCATGGTTGTGTATGAAAAAACCTTTCACTTTCATAAGTATACTCATATCTGGTCCTTCTAATCCCAGCATTGATATTGATGTATACATGCAACCTTTAATAAAAGAGTTGAAACTTCTTTGGGATGTGGGTGTGTGCACATACGGTGCATGTTCGAAAGACATATTTCAGATGCGTGTTGCGCTTATGTGGATGATCAATGATTTTCCGACTTATGCAATGATGTATGGATGGAGAACGAAGGGAAAACTGTCATGTCCTGTTTTTATGAGGAATACACGATCTAGAAGACTGAAACATCGTTGTAGTTTCAGTTTTATGGGACATCGATGATTCTTGCCAAAGGATCGTCCATATATAATGAATCGTCGAAGATTTGATAATACCATAGAGACTGATGATCCACCTCCGTGTATTTCTATAACGGACGTGCTTAATGAATTGAAAGATTTCAGTTTTTTCATTCAGGAAGGGTGAAACGAAATCTGGAAAGAGAAAGAATGTTTCCACTGAAACCCGTTACAATTGGAGGAAGAAGAGTATCTTTTTTGATTTTCCTTATTGGTCAACCAATTTGTTACGTCATTACTTAGACGTAATGCATATTGAAAAGAATATATGCGAAATTTTGCTTTCGGTTCCTCTAAATGTCAAGGGGAAGACAAAAGATGATTTATGATCTCGGCGTGACTTGGTGGATTGGGGAATCAGACCAGAATTGCATCTTGTGCATATCAGTGAAAATAAATGGCAACTTCCATGTGCTTCTTATGTGATGACACCTACAAAAAAAACAATTTCTGGAAGTATTAGAGACTATTAGAGTACCTGATGGCTATTCAAAAAAAATATCTAAATTGGTCAACAGAAGAGAGTTGAAGCTAAAATCATTGAAGACTCATGATTATCATGTTCTACTGCATGATTTGCTTCCAATAACAATCCGTCATCTTTTGTCCAATAATGTAAGGGTGGATGTTATTCAGTTGTTCCATTTTTAGAGATCTTTGTGCTATTAAGTTTCCCATGTCTTTCTTGCAAAAAATATTGATAGATGCCCCATTAATTTTGTGTGAGTTGAAGAAAATATTTCCTCCATCATTTTTCACTTGCATGCTGCATCTGAATGTCCATATTCCCACATAAATACTTCTCTAAGGACCTGTTTCTTTTCGTTGGATGTATCCAACAGAAAGAAATATGTTCACATTAAAGTCTTATGTCTGAAACAGAAATCATCCTGAAGGTTCTATCGTGAACGGTCACTTGGCTCAAGAATGTATGGATTTCTGCTCGATGTATTTTTCTGATCTTACTACAAGATTGAACAGACCAATGAGAAATGAAGAAGAATAGTATGAGAAAATTGATCCCAGTTTTCCATCACTTCCTCAAATAGGATGAATTCCTGGATCATATATATTGAATACATTAAGCCATGAAGAGCGGGAGATGGCACATCGCACAGTTTTGTTCAACTGTGATTTGTTCAATTACTATATCAGGTAAATAATTGATTATGTATATCTTACATATATATCTGTTAAACTATTAATATTTTTTATCTACAGGGAACATAAAACAATGATAAATAGGAAGCATCGTTCTTTATCTTTGAGAAAGAGAGAGTATTTACATAGGAAAGAGTTTTCTGCTTGGTTAAAATTGAAGGTATAAAAAAATTAATGTTTAAAATAATTATATCGATATTTAATTAAGTTTAATAGTCATTTATATTGCAGGTATTGAGTTTTTTTGCTGACTCTGTCTCTGAGGAAATAAGAGCTTTGGCTTTTGGTCCTAATACCGTGGTTTGTGACTCTAAATAAATTCTTATCAACGGGAACAAATTTATTGTCACTGAATGAGCAAAGAACATGAGAACACAACATGATGGTGTTATGGTTACTGCCACAACAGATTGTTATGCCAGTGCATCAGATAGTAGACAGCGATTTGAAAATGTGGGTTATTATGGAGTTGTTGAGAAAATAATAATATTGGATTATTACTGTCATGGATGAGTCACAATGATGAAATGCCATTGGTGTGATTCGATGACGAGACAAGGAACATTTATTGATGATGTTGGATTTCGAGTAATTAATATAACTCGCACTCTTACTACAGAAGAACCATATGTGTCGGCATCAATGGATAAACAAGTTTTTTATGTCAAATACCAACTTCAACCTGAATTTGATGTCATAGTTGAAGTAATTCCAAGACATATTTTTGATGATGGTGATGATGGAATTGACACTATCCCTAGTGCCATTGGAACCAATCCATTTATTTCTTTTGATGACTCAAATAGATCAATTGTCAGAGTTTATTGTGAACCTGAAGTTGTGGTTGAAAATATATAGAATCATTCACCCATGTACTCAATTCTTTTGCTTTACCTCGAGTTGGGTTGTTAAGGTTGGTAATATTCAAATTGATTTAGTATTGATCATAAATATGTTTTAGCTGAATTGACCGTTATGTTAATTTTCAATGTTTATTGGTTGCCGTTTTATTTGAATTGCATTTTCTAATTTGAAATTAAACTATATTCAAACATAGTCAAACAATATTTTTAACTTGGTGAACATTACAACTTGTATGATTTATTAAATCAATTCAAGCTCTTCTAAAACAATTGATAGCTGACTTGACCATTATGTGAATTTTCAATGTTTATTGGTTGCAGTTTTATTTGAATTTCATTTTATAATTTGGAATTGAATTGTATTCAAACATAGTCAAACAATATTTATTACTTGGTGAACATTACAACTTGTATGATTTATTAAATCCATTCAACCTCCTCTAAAACAATTGATAGCTTAATTGACCATTATGTGATTTTTCAATGTCTATTGGTTGAAGTTTTATTTGAATTGTATTTTCTATTTTGGAATTGAACTATATTCAAACATAGTCAAACAATATTTCTAACTTGGTGAACATTACAACATGTATGATTTATTAAATCCATTCATTCTCTTCTAAAACAATTGATATCTGACTTGACCGTTATGTGAATTTTCAATGTTTATTGGTTGCAGTTTTTTTTTAATTTCATTTTCTAATTTGGAATTGAACTATATTCAATCATAGTCAAACAATATTTCTAACTTGGTGAACATTACAACTTGTATGATTTATTAAATCCATTCAAGCTCTTCTAAAACAATAGATAGCTTAATTGACCATTATGTGAATTTTCAATGTTTATTGGTTGTAGTTTTATTTGAATTTCATTTTCTAATTTGGAATTGAACTGTATTTAATCACAGTGAAACTATATTTCTAACTTGGTGAACATTACAACTTTAATGATTTATTAAATCCATTCAAGCTCTTATAAAACAATTGATAGCTAAATTACCAATGAATCCACCTATTCCCTTATATATTTATCTTTTGGGTTACACATTAGTTTTCTTTTGTCTAATTAATTACATATTTGTTTTCAAAATGCAGGAAATGAAGCCAATTGAAGATACACGAAGGAAAAAAATGATGGAGAACAATCATCGAATGACGGAGTTGGGAATTCCATCATTAGTGCCTGTAGTGAGTACTTTATTTAAAATTGATAAATTTAAAGAATATATAATGTCATGTGATTAATATTTTTGTAAACATTTTTGTAGTATCCGCATATACGTCGAAAATTATTCTACGAGGAGCCTAGTAATGGACCTTGTACTCAGGCCAGTGGTACGAGGAGGGTTCGTACCAGAGGTGGACGAGTAGCTATGCATACCCGACTAGACCCTGCCCCTCCCACTGACATGTCATCCTTCCTAAATTCTGATCCCGGTGTGTCATTAGAGACACATGGGATATTTAGGCCTCCCATGTTTTCGCTAACTTCTGTATCTTCTGGCCCATCATTTTCACATCCCATGATGATTCCCACTCCCCAGTCATCATCCGGTCAGATAGCTGTCCCATCTTCTTTTCTACTCCTGTCTATCCGAATATCTATATTCCATCATCTTTGACTCCTGTTCCACCACAGGGTGTACCATCAGTTTCTTTGGATCTAGCGGCACTAAGAGATCAAACGGGCACATGTATATTTATAGAACCCTAACAACTTTTAAAATAAATATTTATTTTCATTATAACATGTTTTGATAAAATATTTGTTTTTCTTTCATGACAGATACATCTACTGACAAGAGGCGTGGGAGGCGACGTACACGCATGTGTTCAGTGTGGAACTACCACACACAGGTTATAGTGGATTATAATGAAGACAACCAAATTTTTGAGAAAACATGACAACAATGTCGGAATTTTTTGGTGACGCTTTCCAAATACTCTGACATCATTCCCGTTGGCCCACAATCATGGAGACATTTTCCACATGAGGTCAAGGATAGAGATTGGGAAGAGATATAGGTAAAAAAATATGTTCTATTTAATGCCATGAATTAATTTTTTATTTATATGAATTAATATTTTGATTTCAACTTCGATTTAATTTTCCCGATGGTGAGGGTGCACGATAGGAACATCTAAAGGATTTAGGAGAGATTTGGAGAGCCTACAAGCATGAGTTGTATATTGGATGGGTTGCTCGATTTAGCACTGAGTTAGAGGAGGTACCAGTGGTGGATGATTGTCCTATAGAGCAGTATCGTCAGATGATTACTCATTGGATGAGTACCCAGTTTAAGGTATTAATAACATTTGAGGTATTTAAATAATAACTTTCATGTTTTTCATTAATACTATCTGTTTCATTTTCAAATTTTATTTACGAATCATCTGGAAAAAATAAAAAGAACATTGATGCAAAAAAATACCTCCACACACTGGGATGCACTACTATGTCTGGTCATGAGAGGAAGCAGGTATGACAATTGTTTATAAGTTTTCTTTATGACTTACAATTTCTTTTGTTTCTTCAATTATTTAATAGTTTGCAAATGTTTTCATATAACTTTAGTTTTCAATGTCATTGTAGAGGAAAATACAAAATATTGAAGGACGTGTGCCTCGAGAATAACTGTTTTTCTCGAGTAGAAGAAAAAAGGATGGAAGTGCCGTCAACAAAGCGACTCAGTATTATATTTTATGTTTTAATTTGTTGAATTTATTTTTTAATTTCTATTTTGTAACTTAATGATATATTTATATTTGTAACAGGCTGCTTTAGAAGCCCTCGATTCCCAAAAACCAGACAATTTTTGGCCAACAGATCACTTACATCAGGTGTTGGGAGAGTAGCATTCTAGGAGAGTACGCTGCCGACCTAGGATAGTCCCGACTAGGTATTGGCCCTCCTTAGGTATGATCTGTAGTTCCATCGAGCTGCAGCAAGTTAGGGCACAGGAAGAACAGTCTGAGAAAAGGGCCACAGAGACAGCAGAACAGTCTGC
Source organism: Viscum album (assembly GCA_963277665.1). Classification (NCBI taxonomy): domain Eukaryota; kingdom Viridiplantae; phylum Streptophyta; class Magnoliopsida; order Santalales; family Viscaceae; genus Viscum; species Viscum album. The sequence goes on from OY728157.1 coordinate 1,026,010,707, forward strand.
TAGGCCAAATAGTGCATTTATGAAATTTATTGAAGTTCTACGTCCTACACTTCTAGAAAAGGAGATCCCAGATTTTGATGAGTATATGTCGTCGATACGTTATATATACGGTGCACCAGGTGGCAGTTCTAGTGGTGGTCAGGAAAATGTCCATCTTGACGATGATGATGGCGAGGAGTCTGATACGGAAGAGGAGGGAGAGGAGGAGGGCGAGGCGGGAGGCAACGGTGAGGAGGAAGGTGGGGACGAGGAGGAGGGAGAGGGTGAGGACAATGATGGGGACGAAGAAGAGGGTGATGATGATGATGGTGACGATAGTGATGGTGATGTGGGACAAGTTGATCCATTACATTTTTGACTGATATTACTAAGATTTGATATTTAAACTATTCTAGTTGTTGGTTTTATCTAGACTCGTATTATAGTATTGGAGTTGAGTTATTTTTATATATTATCTGTTTTTATGGACGTTGTTGTATTTTAGTGGTTGTGTGTTTGGTGACCCCCCTCCTTCCTGGACCCTAGACAACCTCCACCCTCCTCCCTGGACCCTGGACAGCCCCGCCGGACAGCCCCCCAGACAACCCCCCAGACAGCCCCCCCCCCCCCTCACCCTCCTCCCTGGACCGCGGACAGCCCCCAGACAGCCCCCACCCTCTTCCTTGGACCCTGGAAAACCCCCCGAACGACCCCGGAGAGCACCCCCACCCTCCTCCCTGGACCCCAGACAGCCCCCCGAACATTCCCCCACCCTCCACCTTGGACCCCAGACAACCCCCCGAACAACCCCCGGACAGCCCCCCCACACAGCCCCCCACCCTCCTCCCTGGACCCCAGACAGCGCCCTGGACAACCCCCCAGACAGCCCCCCGGACAGCCCCCCGCCCTCTTCTTTGGTCCCAGAACAACCCCACGCACAGAGGATTCTCATAAAATGTACAAAATTTTAAGTACATATAGAAAACTGACCAAACGCATTTTTTTTCCATTTAATATTTAGGATAACTATCCATGGGTCATATGTGACGTGTACGAATCAACCCCGCCTCAATCAGAGGTGCGGTGTGGCCACCACCACTCAAAGTGTCTACCTTTTTTTTCAAAAGGACGTTATTTTAATTGAAAAACATCAACTAGAATACGGAAAACTGACCTAACGCATTCGGATTGTGTCGATACATTATCACAACGATCCATGGGTCATATGTGACGTGTAACAGTCAACCCCGCCTCAATCTGAGGCGCGGTGTGTCCGCCACCACTCAGTGTGTCTGTCTTTTGTTTCAAAAGCACATCTTTTGAAGTGAAAAACATCAACTGGCATACAGAAAACTGACCAAACACATTCGGATTGTGTGGAAAATTTATCACAACGATACATGGGTCATATGTGACGTGTACGAGTCAACCCCGCCTTAATCTGAGGCACGGTGTGGCCGGAATCACTATAAGTGGCTCTCTTTTGCTTAAAATGGATAACAATTTAAGTACATATATAAAACTGACCAAACAGTTTAGGTTTCCAATGAAACATTAGTAGAACGATCCATGGGTCATATGTGACGTGTACGAGTCAACTCCGCCTCAATCTGAGGCGCGGTGTGGCCGGAACAACTCAAAGTGTCTTCCTTTTGTTTCAAAAGTGCGTCATTTTAATTGAAAAACATCAACTAGAATATGGAAAACTTTCCAAATGCATTCAGATTGTGGTGATACATTAGAACAACAATCCATGGGTCATATGGGATGTGTACGAGTCAACCTCGCCTCAATCTGACTCGTGGTGTGGCCACCAATACTCAAAGTGTCTGTCTTTTATTTCAAAAGGACATCAATTGAAGTGAAAACCATCAACTGGCATATGGAAAATCGACCAAACGCATTCGTCTTGTGTCGATACATTAGCACAATGATACATGGGTCATATGTGAGGAGTACGAGTCAACCCCACCTTAATCTGAGGCACGGTATGGCAAAAATCACTCTAAGTGGCTCTCTTTTTCTTAAAATGGACAACAATTTAAGTACATACGTAAAACCGCCCAAACGCATTCGGTTTCCATTGATATTTTAGGAGAACAATCCATGGGACATATGTGACGTGTATGAGTCAACTCTGCCTCAATCTGAGGCGCGGTGTGGCCGGAACCACTCAAAGTGTCTTCCTTTTGTTTCAAAAGGATGTCATTTTAATTGAAAAACATCAACTGGCATATGGAAAACCGACCAAACGCATTCTAATTGTGTCGATACATTAGCACAACGATCCATGGGTCATGTGTGACGTTTACGAGTCAACCTCGCCTCAATCCGAGGCGCGGTGTGGCCTCCACCACTCAAAGTGTCAGTCTTTTTTTTCAAAAGGAAATCATTTGAAGTGAAAAACATCAACTGGAATACGAAAAAATGACCAAACTCATTCGGATTGTGTCGATACATTATCACTACGATACATGGGTAATATGTGATGTGTACGTGTCAACCCCGCCTTAATCTGAGGAACGGTGTGGTCCGAATCACTCTAAGAGGATCACTTTTGCTTAAAATGGACAACAATTTAAGTACATACGGAAAACCGACCAAACACATTTGGTTTCCATTGAAACTTTAGGAGAACAATCCATGGGTCATATGTGACGTGTACGAGTAAACTCCGCCTCAATCTGAGGCGCGGTGTGGCCTGCACGACTCAAAGTGTCTGCCTTTTGTTTCAAAAGTACGTCATTTTAATTGAAAAACATCAACTGGCATATGGAAAACTGACCAGACGCATTCATATTGTGTCGATACATTAACACAAAGATCCATGGGTCATATGTGACGTGTATGAGTCAACCTCGCCTCAATCTGAGGCACGGTGTGGCCGCCACCACTCAGAGTGTCTATCTTTTGTTTCAAAAGGACGTAATTTGAAGTGAAAAACATCAACTGGCATACGGAAAACTGACCAAACTTATTCGGATTGTGACGATACTTTAGAACAAATATCCATGGGTCATATGTGATGTGTACGAGTCAACCTTTCCTTAATCTGAGGCACAGTGTGGCCGAAATCACTCTAAGTGGCTCTCTTTTGTTTAAAATGGACAAAAATTTAAGTACATACAGAAAACTGACCAAACACATTCGGTTTCCATTGAAACTTTAGGAGAACGATCCATGGGTCATATGTCACGTGTATGAGTCAACGCCGCCTCAATCCGAGGCGCGGTGTGGCCGACACCACTCAAAGTGCCTGCCTTTTGTTTCAAAAGTACGTCATTTTAATTGAAAAACATCAACTGGCATATGGAAAATCATCCAAACGCATTCTGATTGTGTCGATACATTTTCACAAAGATCCATGAGTATTATATGATGTGTACGAGTCAACCCCGCCTCAATCCGAGGCGTGGTGTGGCCACCACCCCTCAAAGTGTCTGTCTTTTGTTTCAAAAGGACGTCATTTTAATTGAAAAACATCAACTAGCGTATGGAAAACCGAACAAACGCATTCCGATTGTGTCGATACATTATCACAACGATCCATGGGTTATATGTGACATGTATGAGTCAACCCCGCCTTAATCTGAGGCACGGTGAGGCGGGAATCACTCTAAGTGGATCTCTTTTACTTAAAATGGAAAACAATTTAAGTACATATGGAAAACCGACCAAACACATTCGGTTTCCGTTGAAACTTTAGGAGAACAATCCATGGGTCATATGTGACGTGTAAGAGTAAACTCTGCCTCAATCCGAGGTGCGGTGTGGCCGGCACCACTCAAAGTTTCAGCCTTTTGTTTCAAAAGTACGTCATCTTAATTGAAAAACATCAACTGGCATATGGAAAACTGACCCGATGCATTCATATTGTATCGATACATTAGAACAACAATCCATGGGTCATATGTGACGTGTACGAGTCAACCCCACCTCAATCCGAGGTGTGGTGTGGCCGCCACCACTCAAAGTGTCTGTCTTTTGTTTCAAAAGGACGTAATTTGAAGTGAAAAAAATCAACTGGCATACGGAAAATTGACAAAACTCATTCGGATTGTATAGATACTTTAGAAAAAAGATCTATGGGTCATATGTGATGTGTACGAGTCAACCCCGCCTTAATCTGAGGCACGGTGTGGCCGGAATCACTCTAAGTGGCTCTCTTTTTCTTAAAATGGTCAATAATTTAAGTACATACAGAAAAACGACCAAACGCATTCGATTTCCATTTAAACTATTGGAGAACGATCCATGGGTCGTATGTGATGTGTATGAGTCAATGACGCCTCAATCTGAGGCATGGTGTGGCCGGCACCACTCAAAGTGTCTGCCTTTTGTTTTAAAAGTACAACATTTTAATTGAAAAACATCAACTGGCATACGGAAAACTGGCCAAATTCATTCGTATTGTATTGTGTCGATACATTGGAACAACGATCCATGGGTCATATGTGATGTGTACGAGTCAGCCCTGCCTCAATCCGAGGCGCGTTGTGGCCACCACCACTCAAAGTGTCTGTCTTTTGTTTCAAAAGGACGTCATTTTAATTGAAAAACATCAACTGGCATACGGAAAACCGACCAAACTCATTCAGATTGTGTCGATACATTTTCACAACGATCCATGGGTCATATGTGACATGTACGAGTCAACCCCGCCTTAATCTGAAGCAGGTGTGGCGGGAATCACTCTATGTGGCTCTCTTTTGCTTAAAATGGACAAAATTTTAAGTACATACGGAAAACTGACCAAACTCATCCGGTTTCCATTGAAACATTAGGAGAACGATCCATGGGTCCTATTTGACGTGTACGAGTCAACTCCACCTCAATCCGAGGCACGGTGTGGCCGGCACCACTCAAAGTGTCTTCCTTTTGTTTTAATAGGACGTCATTTTAATTAAAAAACATCAAATGGCATACAGAAAACCGACCAAACGCATTCGGATTGTGTCAATACATTAGCACAACGATCCATGGGACATATGTGACGTGTACGAGTCAACCCCGCCTCAATTTGAGGCGCGGTGTGGCCGCCACCACTCAAAGTGTCTGTCTTTTGTTTCAAAAGGACATCATTTGAAGTGAAAAACATCAACTAGCATATGAACAACCAACCAAATGCATTCTTATTGTGTCGATACATTATAACAATGATACATGGGTCATATGTGACGTGTACGACTCAACCCCGCCTTAATCTAAGGCACGGTGTGGTCGAAATCACTCTAAGTGGCTCTCTTTTGCTTAAAAGGGACAACTATTTAAGTACATACGGAAAGCCAACCAAACACATTCGGTCTCCACTGAACCTTTAGGAGAACGATCCATGGGACATATGTGACGTGTAATAGTCAACTCCGCCTCAATACGAGGTGCGGTGTGGCCGGCACCACTAAAAGTGTCAGCCTTTTGTTTCAAAAGTACATCATTTTAATTGAAAAACATCAACTGGCATACAGAAAACCAACCAAACACATTCTGATTGTGTCGATACAATAGCACAATGATCCATGGGTCATATGTGACATGTACGAGTCAACCCCGCCTCAATATGAGGCACGGTGTGGCCGCCACCACTCAAAGTGTCTGTCTTTGGTTTCAAAAGGACATCATTTGATGTGAAAAACATCAAATGGCATACAGAAAACCAACCAAACACATTTGTATTGTGTCTATACTTTATAAAAATTATACATGGGTCATATGTGACATGTATGAGTCAACCCTGCCTTAATCTAATGCACGGTGTGGTCGGAATCACTCTAAGTGGCTCTCTTTTGCTTAAAATGGAAAACTAATTAAGTACATACGGAAAGCTGACCAAACACATTCGGTTTCCATTGAAACTTTAGGAGAATAATCCATGGGTCATATGTGACGTGTAAGAGTCAACTCCGACTCAATCCGAGGTGCGGTGTGGTTGACACCACTCAAAGTGTCAGCCTTTTGTTTCAAAAGTACGTCATTTTAATTGAACAACATCAACTGGCATACGGAAAACCGACCAAATGCTTTCGGATTGTGTCGATAAAATAGAACAATGATCCTTGGGTCATATGTGACCTATACGAGTCAACCCCGCCTCAATCTGAGGCATGGTGTGGCTGCCACCACTCAAAGTGTCTGTCTTTTATTTCAAAATGACATAATTTGAAGTGAAAAACATCAACTGGAATACAGAAAACCAACCAAACGAATTTGTATTGTGTCGATACTTTAGCAAAATGATCCATGGGTCATATGTGATGTGTACGAGTCAACCCCGCCTTAATCTGAGGCACGGTGTGGCCAGAATCACTCTAAGTGGATCTCTTTTTCTTAAAATGGACAACAATTTAAGTACATATGGAAAACCGAACAAACTCATTTGGTTTCCATTGCAACATTAGGAGAATGATCCATTGGTCATATGTGACCTGTACGAGTCAACTCCGTCTCAATCCGAGGCCCGGTCTGGCTGGCACCACTCAAAGTGTCTATGTTTTGTTTCAAAAGTACATCATTTTAATTGAAAAACATCAACTGGCATATGGAAAACCAACTAAACGCATTAGGATTGTGTCGATACATTAGAAAAATGATCCATTGGTCATATGTGACGTGTACGAGTCAACCCCACCTCAATCCGAGGTGCGGTGTGGCCTCTACCACTCAAAATGTCTGCCTTTTGTTTCAAAAGGACGTCATTTTAATTGAAAAGCATCAACTGGCATACGGAAAACCGACCAAACACATTCGGATTGTGTCGATACATTAGATCAATGATCCATGGGTCATATGTGACGTGTACAAGTCAACCCCGCCTCAATCTAAGGTGCGGTGTGGCCGCCACCACTCAAAGTGTTTGTCTTTTGTTTCAAAAGGACGTCATTTGAAGTGAAAAACATCAACTGGCATACGGAAAACTGACCAAACGCATTCAGATTGTGACAATACATTAGAAAAACGATCCATGGGTCATATGTGACATGTATGAGTAAACCCTTCCATAATCTAAGGCACAGTGTGGCCGGAATCACTCTATGTGGCTCTCTTTTTCTTAAAATGGACAACAATTTAAGTACATACGGAAAACTGACCAAACGCATTCGGTTTCCATTGAAACATTAGGAGAACGATCCATGGGTCATATGTGATGTGTAAGATTCAACTCCACCTCAATCCGAGGCATGGTGTCGCCGGAACCAATCAATGTGTCTGCCTTTTGTTTCAAAAGTACGCCATTTTAATTGAAAAACATCAACTGGCATACAGAAAACTGAACAAATGCATTCGGATTATGTTGATACATTAGAACAACGATCCATGGGTCATATGTGATGTGTACAAGTCAACCCTGCCTCAATTCGAGGCACGATGTGGCCGCCACCACTCAAAGTGTCTGTTTTTTGTTTCAAAAGGACATCATTTGAAATGAAAAACATCAACTGGAATACGAAAAAGGAAGCAAATGCATTCGGATTGTGTCGATACTTTACCACAACGATCCATGGGTCATATGTGACGTGAACGAGTCAACCCCTCCTTAATCGGAGGCATGGTGTGTCCAAAATCACTCTATGTGGCTCTCTTTTTCTTAAAATGGACTACAAATTAAGTATATATAGAAAACCGACCAAATGTATTCAGTTTCCATTGAAACTTTAGGAGAACGATCCATTGGTTATATGTGACGTGTACTAGTCAACACCGCATCAATCCAAGGTGTGGTGTGGCCGGAACCACTCAAAGTTTCTGCCTTTTGTTTCAAAAGTACGTTATTTTAATTGAAAAACATCAACTGGCATACGGAAAACCGACCAAACGCATTTGGATTGTGTTGTTACATTTGAATAAAAATCCATGGGTCATATGTGACGTGTATGAGTCAACCCCGCCTCAATCAGAGGTGCGGTGTGGCCACCATAACTCAAAGTGTCTGTCTTTTGTTTCAAGAGGACATCATTTGAAGTGAAAAACATCAACTGACATTCGGAAAACCGACCAAACACATTCGTATTGTGTCGATACATTAGCACAACGTTCCATGGGTCATATGTGATGTGTAAGAGTCAACCCCACCTTAATCTGAGGGACGGTGTGGCCAGAATCACTCTATGTGTCTCTCTTTTTCTTAAAATGGACAACAATTTAATTACATATGGAAAACTAACCAAACGCATTCAGTTTCCATTGAAACATTAGGAGAACGATCCATGGGTCATATGTGACGTGTATGAGTCAACGCCGCCTAAATCCGAGGAACGGTGTGGCCAACACAACTCAAAGTGTCTGCCTTTTGTTTCAAAAGTACATCATTTTAATTGAAAAACATCAACTGGCATACGGAAAACCGACCAAACGCATTCTGATTGTGTCAATACATTATTATAACGATCCATGGGTCATATGTGACGTGTATTAGTCATCCCCGCCTCAATCCGAGGCGTGGTGTGGCCGGTAGCACTCCAGGTGTATGTATTATGTTTAAAATGGACATTATTTTAGGTAAAAATATATTGTATACAAAAAACCAATCAAATTATGAATTGAATTTCAGATTCCACATATAATTGTCATATAAATTTTAAATTGAAATCTAAATGAATTATATATGTTTATAATTACGTTATGAATTATAATTTAATTATGGATGTGTATAGTTCCACTATTATATATTAAATGTGTATGAATTTTTTCTCTATATGTAAGTTTTAGTTGGTTATTGTAGGTACAATAATTGTATATGTATGTGTTAGTTTATTGCAGGTACAATAATTGGATTTAAAATGAGAGGGAACCCACAAAATGAGACCTGTTGGGAAAATTGGAGAGCTGGTTGCAAATTGGGGAGCTGCTGGACAAATTGCAGAGCTGTTGTGCAATTTTCCCACCAGAGGCTATGTCAACGGTTCAAAACCATTGGCATAGAATGTCTAGGTTTTTTACCAACGGTTTATAAAAACTTTGGTAAAAAACTTTTCCCAATGGTTCTAAACTATTGGGAATGATGAGATTTTGGGGTTTTCCCAATGGTTTTAAAAACCATTGGGAAAATATGGTAATTTTTAGCACTTTATCCCAACGGTTGTAAACCGTTGGGAAAAATCTTTCCCAAAGGTTTTCTAGAACCGTTGGGATATGGTAATTTTTCTCCACCCTATCCCAACGGTTCACTGTAAACCATTGGTAAATGTTTTTCCCAATGGATTACTTCCCTACGGTTTGCAGAACCGTTGGTATATCATATACCAACGGTTCTGTAGCCTTTTCCAACGGTTCTAAACCGTTTGGAAATCTTGTATTTCCAGTAGTGTTCTCTAGAGGTATCTTGAGGTGCTCGAAGGTTGTCGGTGTGGCTTCGAGCCACGACTCTGCAACCTGAGGTCCTCCATCCCCTGAGAATGTAGAAGGATTCTACTGCTGGAAAACCCGTGTCACATCATCCATTAATGGGTCTAGAGGTAGAGCTCCCTCGAAGGTATGTATCTTTCTATGGAAACCCTCCATGAAGTGTGCATCGATACCTGTAACTTGTATAACTATTGGTGCCAAGGATGGAAAAACAGGAGGATCTATAGGAGGCCCCTGATCGACTATATCTGGTGTTTGATCACCGTCTGGCAGCTGAAGTACAACTGGAGGACGTCTCAATGGCATTGCTCTGAAAGGTCAAAAGAATTCCTTAGTTCGGTATTATCAAAGATTTAAAACACAAGAGTACATGAGGGGAAACAGAAGAAATAAAACATTCATGTTTTACAAAACATGACTACACGGTGTGTTTAAAAACAAAACGACGTGTTGTTGTAAGTCGATCACATGGGCGTGTACGTCTGCTACAACTAGTCATGTAACGCCCAACCCACACGGTGTGTTGTCCCCACACACAACATGTACTTGAACTCTATTCCCCTGCCCAGTCACCTTACACAACTAACCCACATGGTCCTCTTAATCCTATCCTACACGGAGTGTATGAACTCCACACTACATGTACTAGACAAGGTTTCAACGACCCAGGTTGTTATTTACATAGTCGGCTACATGGTTTACTCTACACGACATGCTCTTTGAGAACACGATGTGTACATGAAGGTTTTCCCCGACCCATGTTGTTCGTGACAGGGCTGAGTACTTAGGTTACATTGCACGACATGTGAAAACCGGACACGACATGTAAAGTCAATGTTTCATCCATCTGTGTTGTTAGTAACACATGTAGACACACGGTGTCTACAACACGGCATGTACCTACCATACACGGTGTGTTCCTAAAGATTTTTTTCACAACCCCGTGTTTCTACCCACACAGTCGAAGACAAGGTTTGAAAACTACATGACCTGTATTCATAAGTACACGCCGTGTATTCTAGGATTTTCCGGTTTATAACTCAAAAAATGATCTGAATCCAATAGAAACACCGAAAACAATCATGAAGGTGAAAAATTCAGATCTGCGAGGGCTCGTACTCCCCGCGAATCAAAGCTTGGAATCTCCTATATATCATATATAAGGGAAAAATCAATGATCCACTATGTTCCAATTCATGAGGGCCCATAACACCTGATGAATCAAAATTTGTCATTCATTCCAATAAATATATATATAAACAAATGTTTTATCAAACAACATGGATTCTACCAGAACATCTATCAAAACAGCATGCATAATCTACACAACGTCTATCACAACAAAATGAAATCACTAATGCATTATAGATGACATGGAATGAATGCATGGAATGTGATTTCTTACAAATTCCTATATGATGCATGAGATGGAATACCCTCATCTAATCAGTTTGTGACAGAAATAGAAAAGCAATAACAACAACGGTAACATCACAAGGCATGTGAATCACTCTTGGTGAATTCAAATCAACTGTAACATAGAAAAACCAGAAACTGTAATAACACAGGTAGATTGGATTTTCCTTATACACGGGTTAGCTACTCCTGGGAATAGTTTATTACCAAGTACATATTCCTTCATATCCATGGATAATTTCTCCAAATAGAAAGTCAATGGATAATAATTCCTCTAAAGACACTTTGTAATGTCTTGATTCTAGAAGCCACATAGAGGTGCCCCATACCTTGTTGGTCACATGGCCTCAAGCGCATTCCCCCGAATGCCAGAGGCTGCTGATTAGTATCGAGGGCCTTTGTTGTGATAATGGGGAAACTATGCCCTCATTGGCAGATCACACAGTGGAAAAGAGAAATAATAAACAATAAAAGAAGTAGTAAACAATCAATACACAAGTGAACAATGGTAGACTAAAACAATAAGCAACTAGAGCACATATGTATTTGAAATAATGTGTGATACATATGTCTAGGAAAGCAGCCAGACATGTCACAATGATGAATACAATACTAAACCAATGTTCAAAGAAAAACAGTTAAAAAATCCTTAACATCGCAAGCCTTGGCTTGGTCCCATGCTCTCCTAATCCAATGCAAGTCTAGTACCTGAAGTAGAAGGGAACTTTCCCTTGTCTATACCTGCAAAAATATAATCTGTTTTGGCCAAAAAGCATGACCCAAACATGGTGTGAGACTAAATCCTAGTAGGAAACCACCCAAGGATTGGTGCCTAACAGTCAGTGAGTATATGGAAGGTAAAGTACGTTAAAAAGTAACAGTAAGCAGTAACTAGAAATACACCATAGTAAACAATCCACAAAATCACTAAGCAGCAGTGAAGCGTATAACTAACCACAAACAGGAAACCCTCTGTGAAGTACTCAAATCCATCCTCTATGGCCCTATAAAAAAAGATCCAACAACCCTCTAGGCAGTACACTCATCCTAACCCCTCTGGTTTGGTCATAAAAAATTATACGACTCTCTGAGCAAGCATGTTCAGTCAATTCCCCTTATAGTCTAAGGTAGTCACGGACTCTTTGAGGAAAATCATGTGGTTTAATCTACTTATATCCCCAAGGTCTAGAGACTATTTTATGAAGCTTTCTCATTCAATTCCTCCTATAGCCTCCGGTCTATCACAAACTCTCTAAGGAATCTCACTTGGTCAAATCCTTTTAAATCCTTGAATGGTTTAAGGAAAAATCAAACAACGAAAAGACCCTATGAGGATGCTCACTCTATCTATCCTCCCGTGTTCTATAATATCCATGACTCTATGGGAAGCTCACTTGGTCTATCCTCCTATAGTATATATTATCCAAGACTCTCTGGGAATCTCATTCAGTCTATCCCCTATAGTCTATAATCTCCAAGACTCTCTGAGGAAGATCACTCGGTCTATCCCCTTATAGTCTGTAGCACCAGGTTCGCATGACCCCGTGCAAGTCAGTTCATAATAATGCTATATGGCCAATGTAAACCTATAGAGCTACTTGGATAAACAGTCTATAGCATAACAAACATGTCAGGGAACAATACTTCATCCTACGGTCACAAGGAATGGAAAACAGGTATAACGGCCAAAGGCAGAACAAGAACAAAGGATGTAATAGAACAAGGCATGGGAAAAACATCAAAGCATTTCAATTATCATTATAAATCACAAAACAATTTACCTCTACACAAGAATACAAGCAAGGAAGGAACACAACAGGGGTAAAACAGTAATGACACAATACCCCGTTCACGAGTATTGGTGGAAATTGCACCTAAAACTCAAAGACATTGAACAGAAAAGCACAAACCACCTACCTTGATGCTAGGAGATCAATATACTTGAAACATGATGATTGATTGTCCTTAGAACGTCAATGATATGAGAAAACATCAAACATTCTAAACCTAAAATATCTTGAAAAAGAGGAAAAACATGGAATGAAACTCACAAAGAAGGTAGAGCTCACCACTATGGTTCCAACACAATTGATAGCGGCCGATTCAGAGAACGGACGGAGGCTCTAGGGCTCGGAGGATGTTCATGGCCGTACGGGATTCTCTCAGTCAAAGAATCTAGAGAAGAAGACAATTATGTCGATTACACACGACCTCAGCCCGTTTAATGAAAAAAAATTAAAATACACGGAATGTACATGTCTTTTCCATACTCAACTTTATGCGGCCTCCACATCGCCCCTACACACCGTGTGTGTGGCCCGGACACGGCCAGCACACAGCCTTGCGTGACATCAAAGTACACAGCATGTATTTTGAAAATTTCCAGATTCTCCAATTTTCCTCAAAAACTCCAGAAAAAGGAAAAACATACCTGATAAGAAGGTCTGGGTTCTTACATCCTTAGAACCCCTCCACCATGGATGTGGTCTCAGTAGTCTCCAACAATGGCATCTCAATGGTGTGTTCACCCACCATGGTCTCCAAGTCCATTTCTAATAGGAGAGAAGAATCTATTTTCACTACCTCATCCTCCATGACCTCTACCTTAGTGGCAGGAACTGATGATTGATTACCCATGGACACAACATCCAAAAGGGTCCCCACACTATCCCCATTTTGTTTTGAGGTCCCCCCTCCCTCGTTAAATGTTCTACCATGAACATACCCTTATTTTATTGTTTATTATTCATATATATGTAAAGTAAATATCATACAACGATCTTTAAGATCATGTGGTGTTAAAAATATAGAAAATATTGCTGAGTTTACCTGGTCGATAGTAGTATGCATGCCCCCTTCTATGATTTTATAAGAATCACTCCACCAAGATTATTCTGGTTATTCACCTTCAACCACGCCGAGAGCTACACATCTCACAGGGTAATCTTGTAGTGAAGACATTCCTACCAGCATCCTCAATCGATCATTCAAAGAACTCACTATGCCCCTATAGTAAATGATATCTACTACCTCTAACATGCATTATATCGTTTCCGAAAGAGAAGAATATATTCCTTGTATTGCATGGACCAATCCTGTGAGATATATTCCATCAGTAATGAGACACTACAACACCCCATGGGGTGTGGTGATCTAATTTTGAAGTCCCCAGTCCTCCCAAACATTACGATACACATCATCACTGGAATGATTTGGGCATCATACCTATTTACCTAGCCCTGGAACATGCACCCTAGAGATCTCTAGAGAGAAATACCATTCCTCATGTGACCATCTACCTAGAATCATCGATCCTGGTGTCGTTCCTCCCCCAACAACTCCTTCCAGTTCATGCCCATGTACTGCTAGTGTTTTTTTGTTATTGTCCTACCCAGTAGACAAGATATGCCTGCATGAAACCCTTTATCGGCCATCTGGCCCCAGCCCCACTACGGAGGGATCATACAATCCTTGGTTTGGGTTGCCCTCTTTTTCAGCATGACCACAGGATTGGAATTCACTCAAATATTTTCTTAAATCATGAGTAATCCCACACACTATAGTGGGTTTTGGTTACTCATTCTACAACATTCCAAATTTGTGTGTGATCATTCACTATATCTTCCTCATCATTGAAGGGTGACACTCATGATGAACTTCTGAGTACACATTTATTGTCATCCTCTATATACATATGAATTGACTCATAAACTAGTGTAGATTGTATGGCTTATAGACTTGATCATAGTTGACTCTGGCTGCTAGTACCCCACCTCAAATGACAAAGAGGTGTGATCCCTATAGACCCAACATGAATGGGTTGCTCCTTGGAATGTTCAATATTATCAGCCATAAGTTTGTTGTGGGAGGGGAAATGGGGATCATGTACTTATAACCCCCCATGATTGTGGAAACCAAACAATTAAGGAAGTGAAAACGCCTAGACACACAAAGTGATTTCTTCCCTTGGTGTAAGTGCAAATGTACCATAAATAACTTTTCCAGTACTATTCCCCATCACTAGCATCACTACCATTATGAATGTTCTTGGTCACACCCCCATGTGTACATCCCTCACTATGATCAAGCAACCACAAATGAGTGTCGTGATATATCTCTCTAGTCTAACTACTATACGATCCTTTATATTAACATTGTATCCCCATAGATACAATTGGATCATTTCTAGGATCATCCAATCGGATTTTTCCTGGCCCCGCTGGTATACCCTAGAACATGTGTGTGGCATCTTTGTAAAATTACGTACTGGATCCTCTAAATAAATATTCTCCTATATTGGTCTATTTATTAATTATCTAAACCATTTCTTAAGTGGAAAATCTATTTTCCATAAATTCTCTTTGTAGATTCCCTTCAAAAAATCTAGAAGAACCATTCCCAGAGCTGACAACTACTCATGATCTTCCCATACATTCTCCACAATGAATAATTCATCATAAATCTCCCCCAAGATCGTGATCCTCTTGATTTTTGAAGGTCCTATATGAGAATTTTGACCTCCCCATGTTGAAAATGCAATATTTTTACACCTGGTGACCATCTTATCAGCATCTCGAGCATTATATACTATGGTCGGTAAACATGGATATTCGAATCCCATTCTAATTCTTAAATTCCTATCTTCTTCAGCACCTCCTTGAATTCTTAGCATGAAGGGAGTGACTAGTTATCCATGGACCATTCGTATATGAAATTTCCCCAATGTCACAAATCCCAACCATCATCCAATACCCTTTACAAATCCCCCAAATCCAACTTGAGAGTCATATGATACAGTGGTGGTGATTTCTCATCTTCCAACTTCTCCAAATAAAATTTATTGATATAGGTGTATATAAAATATATTGTGATGGGTGTGTTGTATTTGTAGTTGTGGCCTATAGAATTCTAGTTCCACTGGTACTGCCCTGTTATTCGCCTGAAAATGTATTTTTGATCATCCCTACTTGACACCAAGATGAAGTCATCATCCCTAAATCTAAAGACAGAAAGTTTAAACCTATTAAAAAAGGATATTTCATTTGATTATCTAATAGTAGCTCCAACATTGTCTCATGATTTTATGTGCATTGGATTCACTCCCAATTCATGATTTTGTTTACCACATCTTCCCTGAGAGAGGAATCTACATGGAAATTATAAGAATCTATTGGATTCAATACATAATTAGTTTATATTTCTGGTTCATGAAGGTTGTTCATGAATATTTTTCATGAAGCCGGTTCTCATGGGACTAGTTTATAGAGGTTGCTTCAAGAAGATTCGATCAGTGATGCCTAGTTCACTAATCACCATTCAGGGAGAAAATTTCCAATAATCTGTTTCAATATGTATAATTCATGGATCACGTTCACAATGACAATTATATTCATGAAAACAGATACAAATATTCTCTTTTAACGAAGGATTATTATGATAGAGGTTCCCCCAATCTGCTATTTTTTAGTGTATAGAGTCTTAGACTTCACAATGACCTTCACACAAATGGCAAACATGAATCAACATTAGGAATGTTATTCAAAAAAGGGAGTATATTTTTTATCTTTAGTGATCTTATCTCATAATACAACCTACCTTTTCCCCATAGACTCCAATTTTGAGGGAGTAATTGTTGGCACCAAATTCCATTCCATTGAAATAGTTGAAGAAGATGTATTCAGTTTGGACTAAATCCAAGAAAAGGCAGTAAAATAAGGTTCTTATGGTTATTTTCCGCAATGCCCTTACACATCATGAATAGCTGGAGCTCATGAATTTCATGGAAGAGGAATCCTATTTGTGAACACTCAAAGTATTGATGATATGATTTTCAATTATTATTGTGCTTCCTGACCACACAATGTGTTGATAGAATCCTTCACATGTCAAATGGAACCTTACCCATTAAAAAATCCCACTATTTCTTATCCAAACACATCCCATATTTTCAACACCCCTTTTCTATAAATACCACCCTTATTCCAATCATTATATGATGGTCATCTACTATTTTGGCTTCCAAATTTCTCCAAATTGAAAAACCTCCTTAGTATCATGAACCTGACCAAAATGGATCATCCAAGGTACCTAGGTTTCATGAAATCCCCTTAAATGTGTTCATGAAATCCTCCGACATATGTGGAGAATCCTTTCAAGAATACATATGTATTTCATTGATTAATAAGGCCCTCAAAGGCACATGAGGCTTTGGGAGTCATTCATACTTCATGAAGTACTCATATCATAAACCATGACTTCATCCCAAGGTAGGGTCACCCTTTTCAAGAAGCCCCCTCCTTCACAGAGCCCCTAATATTATAGAAGAACTTTAACATTATGAATCAACACTCTATGAGGTCTTAATATTTTCCAAACATTTATCCTAGGCCTCTCCATGATGCCTCCCTTCTGTTGGTACCTCTTCATGAAGGTTGAGTGCCCATGCCCCCATACCCTTCCAAGATCGTTTTTGATGCACCTTGAGACCCAATGTGACTTGTGCCACTCATTCCTTTATCCCAATCCACATCAAATGTGGCATGAGACTCCCACATAACTTTTGATTCTCAATATATGTATGAAAATTCCTATTTATTTTTAGCATATACATAATTACATGGAACTCATGATTGACCACTCCTCCCAATCATTAAAACTAGACATTTCTAAAAGCATTCCCCTCGTATAATTGAATTAACAGTGGTCATGTAAGACCTATGTATAGAACGTGAGTCACTAAATGTCAAAATATCATTTCGTAAAAATACCTAGAACTACATTTTAGTCATATGATGTTGAAATTCATGATAGTGTCCCTAAAATATTATCTAAAATAGTATTATTACCCTATGTTGAGAGCATATTATTCCCCATTTCTAATTGTCATGGGATGAAACCACACCTAAATTCTTAGGGATGATTCTCCGTGTAATCCCCAAACCATTTCACATAGGTAAACCTTCGTGTAATCCCCACATACCTAGTTCTGAAAGAACAAGATTATTCATGTATAAATCATAGGTAATGATATTTTCCTTACATTGAATGAGATCCTCATCACATGTAATGAAGTCATACTCGGGAATCATTCATTCCTAAGACCCACATCATCTCTCATTGACACTTCTTTTGGTATATGAGTGTCGGGTTTATAGATTCCACTTATTTTTCACAAATAGCATGACTCAGGTGGTCTTAGAGGTTAGTGGTGATTATGAAATTCTCCCAACACAATAATTAGCCTCCTAATTTTTTATAAGACCCAACCATTTCAATCTTCCATGGATTTGATTCCAAATTTACATGGATATGTAAGAATCTTCCATAAGGTTCAATCCCAACGACCACATCCATCCTAATTTTCTCTAGGTCACATCCCTGATAAAATCATGCCACTCACCAGGGAGACCACATCTCTTCTAGGTCCCTAAGGTATCTCAATGAATAAGACTCATACCAAATCCTACAAGGAGAAATATTATTTTGAAGGAAAACATCCTTTCTTATTTCCCTCACCATCCCCTGTCAATGCTAAATTCGCGACGTGAGTGTCCTTACGGCACAATGATAAATAGAAAGAACTAGCTCTACCATGTGATATTAAACTATTCCATCAAATTATCTGGGTTTTGATCTATGACTCCTATACAAGGTAATAATATGCCTTTCTAGGGTTCCATATCAACCAATGTAAAACCTAAGTGCCCCCTCTTAGGGATACACCTATTCTATCCACCTAATGGGACATTCTGACCAACCCTCGATGTGTGAAATATTCAATTTATGTGAATCACCTCTTGGATTAACCTCCCCATGTCATTCTCCTCAATCTTTCTATAAAAACCTAGTTTTTACATATTCCCTCCTAGGGATGAAACTTCATTATCCACCTTTATAGGGTTTTTTTATAAATCAGATATTTCCAACAAGATTATAATATTTCTCCCCCCAAATACATACTTTATGAAAAACATGGAATACCTATGGTGTATGGCTTGGAAGATATGTTCCTATGACGTTAGCTACTTGATGAAAAACATAGAGGACAAAGGTGAATTAATTGGAATATATACCCCTTTTGTATTAGATACCTCATTACTGACATAAGATGTCACGGTTTTATGCCATAGATGCCTCCATGAGATGTTCTCCTATGAGGAAGAATAAAGGTGACCAATGATCCTAGTGTCCAGAAATGCCCGTGATACCCAATATGACTGATCTCTTGACTGAAGGTTTCTTCTAGATCAAGAAACACAAGAATTTACATATAGAAATAGTGTAATTAATTAGTATAAAAAAAGAGATGGCATGGGAATGAGTTCCACAAACATTACTTGATTATATAAGGGAGACTTGTACTTGGTGATAATATTCAAGGGGGTGCATTGGAGGAGGAACTGACATCTCATCCTCTAGTTTCAATCAAGGACCATACCTCATTATTGAGAGTGAATAAATTCTCCCATCTTTGGAAATCAGGAATGTGGGGAAACTTGCATGCCAGCACATCATAACATGTAGGTTGTGCACTTCAGTGAAATCTTTGAAAGAAACAATATTACATAATATAGAACATTAAAAAAACATGATTTATTTTATAGAAAAATAACCATTATTTATAAATGAATTCTTATTTTCTATTACACATCATTGAATTTAATGGAAACCATTTTTCAAAAATGGGATTATCAGAAAAATATAATTAAGTGACATAAGAAAAATATATATGGTAGTCTATTGAAAATAATAAAATAGATGTATTGTTTAACTTTATCTCTTATATTCTATGAGATTAGGAAATGAAACTTTTCACCAAGAAATAGAAAACCCATATTTTTCTAAAATAATAAAAAATTACAACCCATATAAATCAAATAAAAATCTTTTATTGAACATTGATCATCATATTCAAACAAAATATTTTAGAACCCTTTCAATTGGAACTACCATAAGATCGAATTACAATAAAATTATTTGAGGAAAACAAGGAAATTCAATGGAGATCCATAATGGGGATCACCATTTGTATAATCTATATTTGGATCACTTATTTTTCCTGACCTATAAGGGGTTTAAAACCATCATATAAGCTATATTGGGCACATTTGAGAGATAAAATGGGGCTCAACCATTAATATAAGATATATTAGGGTAACATGTTTATTATATAGTTCCAAAATGCCATAAAATTAATAAAACATTTTATTCCTTCAACTCTTCATCATAAAACCCAATTAAAATACTTTTAAACATAAATAAAAACTAATTTGTTCATCAAATTAACCTTAACATTTTAAAATTACTTTTAAAAATAAATAAAAACACACATCATAAAACAGAATTTTTTTTGAAAATAACTATGGAAATATATAATGTAATAATAGAATCACTTATGAATCATGGTGGTAGGAAAATACAGTAATAATCTGTTAGATAAAAAAAATTCCCTATATATAACTATCGAAGAACATACAATGTACCTTATTTGGAAAACAACAGAAAAATTACATTGAAACCATTTTATAAAAACTAAAAAATATCGAAAATGTATTTGAAAAATAATTGGAAAATAGTATCACTTTTTTTGAAGACCTTTTTAGAAAACTAGTAAATTTATGAAAAGTGTATTTTAAGGGAATCTTTGAATTGATATTTTTTAAAATAATGTCTCCTGCCTTAAGATCAACTCATCCCATAAATTAGTTATGATCCTGAATAATAATAAAAATTAATTATTTAAATTATTAATTATCATTTTAAATTTTATTATTTATTTTATATAACATATTTTTAATTTATAGAAAATTATATAAACATTTATGTACACTTCTGATGTTTTTATGATATTCACTATATATATCAAAAAGGTTTCAGTAAATAGACTATGGTAAAAAAGGATATCATTATATCATCTATAAAATAATAATTGGATAATTATCATTTTTGGCATTAATTATTCTTTTAAATTCAACACATAAAAATGGTTATGAAAAATGAACTACAATTCAATCATGGAGACGGTAAGCTATACATAAGATTGAGTAATGTTTAAATTTTTAAATAATAATTATGAAGAGATTTTTGGTATGACATTATCTATATATATTGATAATAATAACTTAAATACAATATTACCTCATTAAATATACAAATATATATCATTAATTTTATATGGTGATTAAAAAATGAATCACATCACTTGGTGAAGGTGGTAATTCACACATATATTTTTCAATGCATGGAATAGTGAAAGGTAAATGACATATTGCAATTATAAATATGTAATTAATAAAATATATATAAATTATTTCAATCATTATAATCTATCTTTGGAGACTGTGATTGAAAATTATTAACATCAGTTCGTGAGGCCGTAGTCTGCTATACACACAAACAATGAATTATTTTCCCATTTTATAGAATAGGATAGTGATATTTGTCAGACAAATAACATAATAAATTATCATTATATGAATAATTATTTAATTATTATTTAATTATTATTAATTAAGGTTTATTTTATTTGTAAGTGTAAACAAAACTAATAATGCAGATAAAAACATTACATCTTCATTGTAAAAACCTTCATTGGTCATCAAATTAAGAACACTATGTTTTTCGTTATGACTAATAAAATTACACAAGAATGAGTAGAGGGATACTATGGATGTATTTTTGTGGGGATTATCATAACAAAATATGTTTTTAAGTGTGACAAAATGAGAAGATGAAAATCCATTTTATAAGAGAGGGGATGAACACTTTTGGTTTTTCTCAAAATATTAAATTAATATAAAATTTTTTTCTTTTAAAAATGAATCCAAAGGGAATTATTCCAAACATAAAATGAGTATGTGTAAAAATTAACTCATATATTAAAAATTATGGATGTTTTTATATATTTAAACCTTTATATTTTGGTCTTAAACTCTATTTAAACCCTTTAATATTTAAAGCACTTACATTGATTATTATTCGTTGAGCGTAAATATATAAATTATAAAATGAAATAATAACCATAATTGGTAAAATGTTATATTTTGATGTTTATCCTATTAATTTTGCAGAATTTAATATTTTTAGCAAATTTATATCATTTAATAAAATATTATAAAAAATAAAATATCTATAATGTCTATTTGTAGAACTATTCATCACTTAGACATTAATAATATACAAACAACATCTAAAATAAAAAATAAAAACATTTATCTATATCTATAAAATTTTATTATCTTCATGATTTTTTTGACAACATTATTTTTCTACAATTTTATTTATTTAATTTTTCTATTAATTAAATCATTATTGCATCAATGTTGTTTAAGAATTTAATGTTATTATTTAATCACTAAAAATTTAAAATAAATTATCATTATTTATTTAAATATATTATCTTCTAAAATACTATTTTTAGTTCAACATTTTTCTTAGATAACACCATATTAAAAATATTGTACATAATAAAAATAAAAGTTTGACATGTTTGAAAATTATTTAAATAGAATAACATAAAGTTAATAATCTCATCCAAGGAGGCCTAAAATCTAACAATTCAACCCTTTTATGATTATGGTTGATAAATACTCATAAGAAAATATTCTTGTAACTTATTGTATAATTTAACATTTCTTATCAGTTTATTTTTAACATATATTATCTGATTTACCCTTTACTGTGGTAATACAAAAATTTATTGTTACAATTTATATTGAAAAATTAAATAGAATGGACCTAATTACTAAATATTGACACACTAATTAAAAATATGTTATAAATTTTTAAAAATTAAAAACACAAAATTAGGTGAATTTACATGAAAATCAAACTGGAAGGAAACAACAAAAAATAGGATTTTGAAAAAAAATAACCTTTTTAAATATAAAGTGTTTTATGCTAAATTCAAGTATAAAATCCATTTCCAAAATAATAATTGGATTATTTCAAATAAAAATAAACAAATTTTAATTTTAATTTAATATCAGACACATTTTTACATTTTAGAGACATTCAAATAAAATTTCATTTTCAATAAAAATCTATATTTTTCATTTTTCTTTGGAATATAAATATTTTCCTAAAATTATAAAAAATCATCCTAATATAATTTTGTAATTAGGAATTATAAAATGATATTAATTTAGTAAAATGAAATTTTTATAATTAAAAAATTAAATTCTTAAATAAAATCATATAATAAATTTTCTTAATAAAGCAATTTGTTTATTATTTTAGTAACTACATAAAATGTTTATAAATAATTTAAATTCATAAATCATGTGTAATATTAAATATTAAAATTAATTATTCTACCAATTTCTTGTGATTTTACATTTATTGCCCCTTTTGAAATTGTTTCCTTGTAAATTAGAACACAAGATCGGTAATTATGTTTTGACGTTTTATAATTAATTTATTAAAATTTAATGTCATAAAAAAATAAAAAAATACTATAACACATATTTATATTCCTTTATTTATACCATGCATATTTTTTTTGTTTCAATTTTTTTTGAATCACAGGATTTTTGGGAATGGAGAGCCTTTGTTGGGGAAACCAACCTGATTTTTATGGAGGTATGTTTTTTTGAATTTAATGGAGTCTAGCATAACTGCACCAATGTCCATGTAAGTTTATACCTATGTTCAAAGAACATTATAGGTGGTAATGGGTTTTTAGAAGAATCTAGATTATTTTTTATCTTTTCGGTGACTTGATAACATGAAATATTTATATTTCATGAATCAAGATCACGCTATGGGTTAGTCTCTACGAAGATGTTGTGAACTGGTTCATGAGGTTAGATGTTTAAATGGTGTGTATTATTTTCCTGTCATGTAATGCTCAAGGATGTTTTTTAATCCAATTCGATGTTTTTTTGGAATTTTATTTAATTTAGGTAAGTAAACACTGTGAAAATGATTTAGAACATGTATTTTTCAATTCATGTGGTTTTAAATGCACAACTCATCTGATTTTTATTTCATTCTATGTGCAACCCACTTCAAGTGGCCTAGAACTCTCAATGGTGACTTTATAATATCAACTTTCCCTATAGATCATTATTTTGATGATTTATTTTCATTTTAGTTGTCATTTATCTCTCCTGGTGAGGGAGAATTCTTATTATTCTATATCCTTGGAAGTGTATGTGACATTGGTTATTGTGTTCATTCAAATTCTTGATCAATTTGTTTATTTTATATATCAATTATACATTTTTGATCTTTTTCATTCGAAGGTAGATCTGTGGTTTTCCAATCTCCATCTTCCAAAAAGAGTATAGGGTTACATCATTCTTGTGGTATGTGGATATATTAAAGTGTTATTAACTCATGAATTTTGATATATTATTGTTGAAATGGATTTCCATTAAAGAAAAAGGGTTTTGATTATATTTGATAATGGTTTTGGAAATGTTTTTGGAATTGGTTATGAACAAACATGGATCATTAAGAACCTTGGGTTCATCGAGAAATATACATTGGTGACCCATGTGTGTGTGGAACCACTAGGGGATACATTTGTGATAAATACAGGCTATGGAAGGAATTGATACCTATTCCAATCAAATTATTAATTATTTATAATTCTTTTCTATCTAGTTCTGTATTACCAAATGATATGGCCCAAATGATATTCTTTTTCATTTATAACATGTCTATCACATGATTGTTTATTTCATGTATACTCTCTCACTTGATTAATTGACATATTTTATACCACTTTTATTTATGTTTTTTTTATTTGGCATAAATTTATATAAATAAAAGGAAATGTAAAAAAATGTCCTTATTTATGAAATTTCTTTATAAACTAGATTATTTGATAAAAATATAGAACTTGTTAATTATTGAAATATAACACATATAGATTATTGGGGGGTATTCCAATAAGCATTGTTCCCTCACCATACTTTTGAAAATTGGAAGCTGTAGAAATTTTTTATTAGACTCATGGAATGGGATGTGAACAATGTTGCATACCAGGTTCACTTTTATCCATCATAGCAGGGTGGTTTGGAGGTGATGAGTGGTCAAATGGATAATTTTTTTGTATTTATATTTTCAAATTTTTCTAGATTATCCACATTGATTTAGTTTTTTTATCTTATTATATATCTTTACTTGTAATGGTTCTCTATTAGTATGTATTGTTTTTTTATAATAAATATATTTTCTATAATCTTTGATATAACTCACTATGACGGCCCAACTTAGGTGGCTTCAATAGATGACCTGGGTTGGTTTGAGAAAAATGGTTAACAGAGGGATTCTCAAGAATAAGTGTGTTAAAAATACTTATGTTTTGTTATATTCCTTGGCTATATAGGAGTTAGAACCTTTAGAATTCCTATAGTAATTTCAGGAAGGGGCTTGGCTACGTCACTTTTATCTCTGAACTCTAGTTACCTTTCATGGTCATAAATGTTTTACCAGGTTTGAGACTTTGTTTTTGAGGTCTTTTGAATGAACTGTATGGAATTTTTATTAAATAAACTTATTATATTTTAAGTATTCTTATTTAATTCATAGAATTCTTAATTTCTATAAATTATTAATTTTTAACACTTTCATATAAATAAATAATTTTACACAACTTAATATTTACCCTATACCCATGGTTTCAAACCATGGGTATATCCCATAAAATCATGGTTATATGATATACCCTTGATTCTGATAACCATGGGATCTTACTCCATCTTTATAAATCTAATCTATACCCATGGTTTCAAAATATATTCCATGTCATTGACCCATGGAAATCAGTGTATGGGAAATATTCCTCTATGACAGTTACTATATACCCACTGTTTCGAAACCATGGGTATTGGAATTCAAAAATTCATGTCACTACATTTGAACCACGGACTACCACTTTAGAATCTAAGAGGCTAACTACTTCACCACATATGATTATCGGAATAAAAATATATATTTACTTATATTTTTTGAAACTGTGGATATGGGTTAAAAATGTGTTAATAGGTTTTCGAGTGGGAATTTTTTTTTCTTTCTCATTCTTATACATGAAATTTATAGCTATGTTTTACAAAAACTGTGGTTATAGGGTTCATCAATACCCATGGTTCATGGATAATGATGGGTATATTTTTGACCTATACCCATGGTTGTCTGATGAACTATGGGTATAGGTCTTGATTGAAACCCTATAATGATGGTTTTTGAAAAAACAATGGATAATGGTCTTAAAACAATTCGTATGCCCATGGTTTTGTAAAACCATGTGTATGTTGGATAAATATAACAATGGTTTTTTCCAAAACCATGGTATATCTTTTTTTCCAGTAGTGTTGGTCCAATGATTTCAGAATCTTGTTGTTTAAGATTGTTTTTTTGTATTATGATTGTTATACATATCCTCTTAGAAGATATATTCCAAATCAGAGAGTAAGTAGTGAGACAGGTTCTATAGGAAAACCCTCTAATAGAATATTTTTTTATAAGTAGTAACAAACACTATTTAGACACTAGATCAAGTAGGTGTCGGGAACACAATACGAGTAGTGGATCTTTCCTCAAAATTTACAATGTAGTATCCACATTCCTTTCATAGTGACAAAGAACCATAATAATATGATTAAAGGAATGAACATATTGTGATAATTTTTATTGTTATAAATAATCATATTGAAACTAATGTGGTTCTTTATAGATATATTATTTTAGGTCCTCACAATAGATGGTGGGACACTATTGTGAAAAAATGCTTCACATGAATCTTACCCTAGATTCTTTCAAGAATATCATCTACTATAAATTTTATCTTGAGAAGTAATGTGTGTAAAATACATTGTAGTTTATAACCTCGAAGAAAGGGAAGAATACCATTCTTGATAATTCCACCCACATTTTTGAGATGGTGAATATGTAAATAAGGCTAATCGTTAATGTATATATAATGGATTAGATATTTGAGTTCGGTCTCCGAACTGATATTCATAAATGATGACTCACATATTCATTATAAAAGTTTTGGATGTATAATAGAAGGCAGCTAGGGTAGAGGCTGACATATCTTGAAAAATAGTTTTGGATGGGCTTTAGTTGGCACTTTAATTTTCCATAATATATCTTCTTTCCAGAATTAGAAGTGAAAATTTAGCTAGTTTTCATTAGCAATAGTTTATGAGGGTTAATCTATGTAGAAATAGACTATTTTCTATTAGTGTTGGAGGCATGGTCAAACTATGATAAATATTCCATTTGATCCAATGGAATGTCATCGTTATAGAAAATGATGTCTACTAAAGCATTTTAGTGATAGGATTTTCGAAGGAATTATAGTTGGATAACATTGACCAAGGGATATTTTGTTCATACTAATGATTAAAAGGGTTTTAGGTCTTATCCTCAAAATTGGGGGTATGCTGATGAGGCTAAAAAATCTTACATAGGATCCATGACTTGACATCTTTATATAACACAGTATGTGCAAGAGGAATATGATTTAGGTCCAACTACTGTTAGGGGTACATTGTTTATTTTGTCTCATATGGTTAAAGATTTGTTGAATATAGGTGACACTCATTATTTTATATAGACAAATATAGTTGTTGTTTTGTGATTATGTTAGGAGATTATGAAATTCTTGTTGGATCTTTACATTCTATTGGGAACGCGTTCTGAACAGGGTTTCAAGTGTCCCACATGTTAGGTGATGATAACCAACATTGAGATGGAGAGGGAATTATTAGTGATCAATATTTACACATTTTAAATGATTATTGGAATAAATTTGACTGTCGTCATTTAGGCCCAAATAGGGTATTATCTCATTTAGGATTAGTTTTTATATTCTAATGGGGTCTCTCATGTTTATCCGGGTGAGTGGGACTCTAGATTGGGAAGTTTATGGTCTGTTTTTAATTATGTTTAGTTAATATCATAATTGTATTAGAAATGATTCTTATTGTCATTTACAATTGTTTTGGGAATTTTTTTCTTGTATTGGTGTATGTATATGTCACGGTCATTCCATATGATTATTCTGGTTTACAACTAGATAGAAAGGGTTTAGTTTACTATTGAACTACTCCCTATATGATTCCCATTTCTATTCCATATAAAATATGGATTCAAATGAGTTGTTATAACATAATAACTAGAATAATGATCTCTAAGATAATGGATTTAATCATCCTGGAATGTAATCATAGGATTCTCTGGTCTACACTGCTAAGAAAGAAGATGCGAGCCTCAGACATTGTATTTATTATCAAAAGTTAAACTAACTGACCATAAATAAAAAATACCCCTTACCCAAAATTTATGATCTCATTGATCTCCTTAGAGGGGTTCAGTAGTTTTGAAAGATTGACATTCTGTTCGAGTACAATTAGTTGAGTATCTGTGAAGTGTATATACCATATACATCATTTATGATCAAGTATGGGAATTTCATGTTGATGGTTATGCCATTAAAACTGACTAACATTAATTTGGTCTTTATGATATTGGTGAAAAAGATATATCATCAGTTCCTAGATACTTTTTTGTGGTGTTTATGGATGATATTTTATTTTACCCAGAAGTTAGTGGAGGAGAACAAAGACCATTCATAAATACTTCATAGAACTATGAGGGAACAATGTTGGTATGACAATATATATAACAATGAGTTTTGATTTCCTAAATTAATATTATAGGGGAATGATATATATGATAGGGGGGGACTGAGTGGATTTAAAAAAATTATATTCTATTAAGTCATAGGAACGATCCAGAAATTTAACTGATATCTATAGAATAGTAGGTTTGGTGGGTTATTAAAATTATTTTATTCTAGAATTATCCTTGTTTGATCCCAGATGATATGTTTAACTTATAACGG
The DNA here is from genome assembly GCA_963277665.1 of Viscum album. Taxonomy (NCBI): domain Eukaryota; kingdom Viridiplantae; phylum Streptophyta; class Magnoliopsida; order Santalales; family Viscaceae; genus Viscum; species Viscum album. The sequence continues at coordinate 1,026,039,301 of OY728157.1, forward strand.
AATAATGTTTCACCAAAATGATAAGATTCATACATAGTTTTATTATTTTATGGTAATAGAACATGAACTCCATTTTTTGTTCTTAGATAATTGGGTTTGAGACCTAAATTGTTCTGTGATTCTTTGGAAACAGGTTTGGGGTGAGTCCTGTTACAGGGGAGATAAGCGGAATCTTATGTCTCTAGATAGTTACAGCCCTAAAATAAGAATTACCATACCCACAATCATTAGTTGAAAGTAGTTATTCATGAACTCAAAAAGTTGGTCTCTTACCTCTTTAGATAAATTTTTATGGTATATTCTAATCATAAAATCTTGATGTATATTTTCACAAAGAATGATACAGAAACACAATAGAGACACCTAGTGGATTTTCTCAAAAAAATTATTTTGATATTTCATATACTCTAATAAAATGTAATGTGGTCCCTGATTTTTAGTAGGAAATTTCCTATACAATAACTAATGTAATCATAAGAAGAGTGGTATTTGATGAGTTTTTTCCCAATATGATCTTAGTAATGTAATAGGTTTGTATGTAATAATTGAAACGTTTATTAAGGGAAATTTCTATTGATCTAATAAAATATATTATTATGTAATATGGTTATATAAATCCTTTTCACTTCCTTGGTTTTAAGTTTTTGGATTTTAAAATACTTTTAAGACTTGTTAGAATTGCTAATATAGTCTTTGAATAGTGATCAAATGATTATTATAAATATAGGGTTTTAAAAAAACCATTTTACTCAAACAAAGAATGTCATGGCCTCATCCAGTAGAATTTATCTATATGAAGCCCATGTGTCGAAACATGGAATGTAGGTATCATCACAGGGCTATGCTCTTGACCAGGCCCAAGCCATGCTTCAACACATTAAGCTTGAATGGAGCCACCTACAAGAGAAGTTGAAGTAAAAAAAGATTACCACCTAAGAAATGTTCTTCAAGACACCCAAAGAGTCTATCACCATTGAAAAACGTACCCTTTGGTCTTATGTGGGTGTTATAAGTGGGTTTTAACAAGACCCTAGCACTATTATTCTATTTTTTATTTTTTTGTATAAATAATATACATTCATTTTATTATTGTTACATTGTAAATTTTTTTTAAAGCACAAATAGTATTTTTAGTTAATGATCAATTAAGAAATATATTATTATGAATCAATGATGTTTTTGATTAAATAATATTTTTATATAATATTATTACTAAATTTCTTTTTATTAAATATAAATAATTTTTTCCAATACATTGGTAATTTTTATTATGGTTTGAAAGTTGTTTTTGTCAAAACCCATGATTTTTTGATAATTTTTTCTTAAAAGTATAAAAATTTACATATTTAGTAAATTATTTATATAAAATGAATATCATTTTTGGATTCATGACGTTGAAATTATCAAATGATGAATCATTCATTATTTTCTGAGATAATTGAATTTTTGGGTAAAAATTAAATACCGTTTAAAAATATAATGTATTTTATGACATCATAATAACCTAATTGTGATATAATAAAATACTATAAAATATGTTTTCATCCAATATATTTTTTAAGTTTAATCAAATGTGATTTTATATTTGTTTTATTAATTTTATCATTCCACAAAGAACCCTCCAAGACTTATAAAATAATTTATCATTTTAGAATTATTTCATCTAGAGTGTGACTCAAATCCACATAAGCAAGACTAATATTTTAATAATTTCTTCCATTGGAATTATAAAATAAGTTTTTACCCACCAATTTGGAAAATCATATAGGAAAAAACCATGTTATGGTTTTTGGTTTTGATTAGTTTAATGGGTAGTGTCCAAAACCTAAATAATAAATAATTACATCTCCTTTCTTATATAAACCCACGGAATTTCCCATTCGACTTCACTTAAAATCATTTTTATCATGACCAACCTTTTCCATAATCTCTCTATAATCCTACCAAAGCTCCCCATGCACCCAATAATCCTCTCTCAAGCCTCTCCCAAGACTTTGGGATCACACTTCCAAGTAAGGGATCCCCACTTTCCTTCTTTATTTATGTCCATGTTTCCCTATATTGTTATTCCATTTTACATTGAATTAAAAATGTTGGGGTACAATTTTTTACCTCCCCTAAACATTCCTCGTTATGTTTTAATGATTAGATTCCCCTTTATCTCTCATTAATGCATCACATGTACACCCGTTTACATCACAAAATTCCGTGAGGGATTTCTCTCCTCTCAATAACATTCTAGCAATCATTTTATATTATTCAACTGAATTCCGTTATATATGTTTTAATATTATATTTAATGGTTTCCTTACAATCCATTTCATGTATAAATGAGGAGATACCACTTTCAATCTCAAAACCCCTTTTTACAATTTCTATTTGGCTTCATTATGCTGCAGAAGATACACCAAAAATTTACATTCCAAAATCATCGTGTAAGTGAAGAGAATAACCATTTATCATCAAGGATATTGCAATTTATGAACATTTACTTTTTTATTGAGTAATTAAATTTATTTATTCCACATCACAAATTTTTTTAATAAATTTTGATATTTAATGAATACATATTATATGATCTATGTGGTACACTTATACAAGGAATTAAATGATAAAGAAGGGTGTGCCCTAATAGCACTCCAATGTTTGGGTAAAGAATAGTATCATGATAATCCATGTTTAATGATGGTTTACTCATGATAATTCAAGTGAGATGAGGGTTTAATTATGATAATTGAAGTTTGAGGAGGTTCTACCTGTGTTCCATGTGCAATGAGCCACGACTCATTCTTATATCATGTTAAATGTTGTGGCCACATCTCCAAGTTATGATAATCATGCTATATAATGCCTATATTTTAATGTTTCTCTTATACTCTATTTATATGACCATTTCCTATTATGTATTGTATTCTTCATGTTATTCCTTGTTTAATCCCTTAACAGCCTTTATAGCCCACACTTTTCTTATGTATGTCCTCAGGTTATACCATGAAATGCTAAATATGAAGTAATGTTGTGGTCATGTAAAATAAGTTTTCAATAATTAGGTTTTATTTTATATTGTAAGTTGTCATTTATTGTTCTGAACTTCCAGGGACAGTAGACCTCTTGATCCTCAAAGTTGTCTTATGTGTATGATTATGTAATGAATCATGTTTTTGTGTGTATTAAAGAGAAGGTTTGTTATAGTTTGTATCAGAGGATATATTTAGTTATTTTTGGGATTAGGATTATAAAACCCTTGGGAAATCCTTATGGATAATAGTAATTATAATAATTACCTCAATAAATTTTGGTGAGTATATAGTAAGCGGTTTATCAAGAAAATACATCTCTTTTTGGATACTAATAGGTATAAGTAGCTTTGGACCATATGTATTTATGGGTAAAACCCAAAAGACCAATTTGATATAGAATCGAACGAGAACTGGTGCATGGAAAAAGGATTTACTGCACTCTTGGTTCAACACCCTCATGGGATGTGATTTGGTTAATTCCTAAGCATAGTATGAAACATTATTAAGGGAATAAAAAAATGACCCAAAGTATATATGATGGGAAGTATATCCGGGAGAACATAGATTGAAGCCTACAAATTCATAAGTTAAGGAAATAAATGTAATTTTTAAGTTATCCCTTTTTCGTTGAATTGATCATTATTTTCTACCCTTAACTTACATTTTATTCCATCCAATGTTCGGTAATAGGAGGATGATGGCTAACAACTAATTCAAAGATCAATGTGATGACTATTTTAATTAGATTCCCAATCTAATGGGACTGGGAATCGAAAACATTTTCACAATACTCACTCAGTTAACTCTTGTTTTGAATAGAAACATGAATTTAGTGGAATGTCCAACCCCCCCTCCCCTAAGAAAGAACATCCCTTAATCTTGAGCTTCATGAGAGAAAGTCCACCTACTTTTAATAGATCATTGGATCCCTCAATCGATGAACAATGGATAAACTCCATTGAGAAGATCACTTCCATCCTTCAATGTTATGAATAAGAGTAGGTTCTTCTGGAAGCTTACCTTATAGATGGTGAAGCAGATGCATGGTTGACATTGGACAAAAATACAAAGCCTAAGGAAGAGTTTGGGGCATTATATTTGAAGGATTACCATTAAATTATTTTCTAATAAATATTTTCCTCACACCCTCCAACATAAGATGTAATTGTACATCCTTTCCTTCAAGAAAAAGTTACAACAAATCCATTGGTGTGTATATGGAAAACATCACAGTGTTTTCATCATACGCCTCTATATGTTTCCTTAAACATGAATGTTAGGTTAATAGCTTCTTTGGTGGGATAAAACCTGGACAACCGAAATCCCCAGTGATATGTGACCTTGATAGCTATGAGGAAATGGTCCAATGTGCCTCAAATTCAAATTAGAGATCATAAAATAGTAGGTTTATCATGGGGATATGAATTATAAAGTGGTGTTTATTTATAGTTGTTTGATGGATAATTGCAACAATGTTATGAAATTCCAGTGTCCCACTTGCCAAAGGTGTAGAAAGAAGAACCCCAAAAATTTCCTAAAGGGGATGAGGAAATGATTTAGGTGTCGAAGAGAAGGTCACCTGGACATTAACTACCGGCAAGAAAAACTTTCCGTATTGAAAGAAATGAGGAACACTTCATTAAACCCTCTACACATTTTTCATGGATTCAATTGAAAAGAACCGAGGATCTTTTCAAACTGGTGCCATAATCCAAGGGTTTTAGAAGGAATCCAATAACCTCCTAGGAAGAAATGGATATATTTTTCAATCTCAACAGCCAAAGAGAACCTCAAAAACAATGTGGTGATAGGTACACTGGTTATTCATTCAGGAATAGTGAACACAATTTTTGATTTTGGGTCTATGATTTATATCTCTAATGTTTAATAGAATAATCCCAACACCACCACAAATTAAGTAATTAGTGATGTCCATGAGAATGATAAATGGGGAAATCATTTAATTCCAAGAATATAACTGCTATCATGTCACAATTTGTAGATTGAAATTCCCTGCGAACCTCATCATACTCCCATTGGTATAATTTTATTAAATTATTGGAATGGATTTGATTTCCTTATGTAGAGCCAACATAAATTTCAGTGAGAGGGAAATCACTCATCGTATGGGAAATCAACACCCGATTCAACACAATTTTAAGGAGGAGGATGAATATTATTTAGAACCATCATCTCAAACATAGATATTAATTCCCTATAATAATTTATATCTTTCCTAGATGATTGAGTCTAATGAAGAAACCATCCTTGAAGATATGCCTGTTGTGAGGGAATAAAATGAAAAAGAAGGGTTTTCCCAGATAGCGCTCTAATGCAAGGGTAATGAAAAGTATCCTGATATGACAGTTTTAATGATGGTTTACTCATGATAATTCATGTGTAATAAGGGTTTAATCATACTAATACATGTTTAATGAGTGTCTACTCATGATCCATGTGCAATGAGCCTTGCCTTATACTAATATCTTGTAAAATGTTGTTGACACATCTCCAAATCATGAAAATCATGCTATATCATGACTCTATTTTCATGTTTATCTAATTCTCCAATGATATGACAATTTCCTAACATGTTATGTATTCTTCATTGTATTCCTTGTTTAATCATTTACTGGTCTTTAGAGCTTACTCTATTTTTATATATGTCCTCGTGTTATCCCATGAAATGCTAAGTACGAAGGAATGTTGTGGTCATGTAAAAGATTTTTTTATTAAAGATGTGGTATTTTATATTGTATGTTGTGGTGTAATGTTCCTGATTTTACAACACACTAGACCCCATGAACCTTAGAGTTGTCTTAATTGAATGTTTATGTAATGAATCATGTTTATGTGTGTATGAAAGAGAAGGGTTGTTATAGTTGTTATCAGAGGATATTTTTTGTTATTTTTGGGATTAGGATTATAAATCCCCATTGAAAGATTTTGGGAGAATACTAATTATAATAAAAACATCACAAAATTTTGTTGAGTATAGAGTAAGTGGTTTACCAAGAAAATAAAACTCTTTTTGGATACAAACAAGTATAAGTAAATATAGAACATATGTATGTTGGGGTAAACCCAAAAAAACCACTTTGAGATAGACTCGAATGGGAACCAGTGTAAGCCAATATGCGTTTTTGCACTCTTGGTTTGAAACTCTCATGGGATATGATTTGGAAAATTCATAAGATTAGAATGAACCATTATTAAGGTTATAAAAAATGACCCTAAGAATATATGTTGGGAATTATATCATGGATAAAATAGATTGAAGCCTATAAAATTATATGTTAAGTAAAGTAATGTAATTTTTACGTTATTCCTTTTTTTCATTGGATTGACCTATATTTTTTACCCTTAACTTTCCATTTATTCTGTCAAATAGTCGGTAATAGGAGGACTCGAGCTAAGAACAGATGCAAATATCAATGTGATGACTGTTATAATGAGATGACCAATATAACGGGAGCGGGAATCAAAAATATTTCCAGAATACTCTCTCAATTAACTCATGTTTTGTATAGAAACATGGCATAAGTTGAACATACACCCCCCCCAATAAAGAACATGCTATCATTCAATGTTATGAATATGAGATGTTTCATCTAGATTATAATCGAGTGGAGGGTGAAGTTGATAAATAGTGGAAACTGAACCAAAATAAAAAGCAATAGGAAGATATTGAGGAGTTAGATTAGATTAATTTTCAGAAAATGTTTTTTTGATAAATATTTTCCCCGTACCCTCCAACTAAAGATGTAAATGTAATCCCTTAACCTCAAGAAAAAAAGATGATGATTCCATTAGAGCGTACAAGGAAAACATCACAAGGATTGCTCGATACACCTCTAGCTTTGTTGTTATGCATGAATTCAAGGTTGATAACTACTTCGGTGGGATAAAACTGAGCCTAAATAAATCCCTAGTGATCTGTGACTTCAATAGCTATGAGGAAATTCTCCAATGTGACCTCAAAGTCAAAACAGTGATTGCAAAATCTTAGAGTTATCATGAGGATAAGAATGTGAAAGTGGACATTAATTATAGCTATCTAATGTATAAATTCAATGGTGCTATCAAATTCCAGTACCACACATTCAAAATGTGTTGGAAGAAGAACCCTGAAAATTTCTTGAATGAGATGATAAAATGATTTAGCTGTGGAAGAGAAGGTCACCTGGACATTAACTGACTACAAGAAAAACCCAGATCTACGATAGAGGATAGGAACACTATGTTTGACCCTCAACACATTGTTCACTGATTCAATTGAAAAGAACCAGGGGACTTTTCAAACTAGTTCAACAATACCAGTGTTTTATAAGTCAACCAATAAACTCCTAGGAATCAAGGGGGATATTTTCCCATCACTCTTTTCAAAGAGAACCTCAAAAACGAAGAGTTGATATGTATGATGGTTATTCATTCAAGAATAGTGAACATACTTTTTGATTCTGGTTATATTCTTTATATCTTGAATGATTAGTAGAATAGTCCCAACACCACCCTAAATCCTATAAGTGGAGATATCCATGAGAACAAAATTGGGGCAATCATTGCTTCCCAAGAGTATAACTCCCCCTGTCACAATTTTTGGTTTGAACTTCCCTGTGGACCTCGTCTTACTCCATCTTGTTCAATTTTATGCAATTCATGGAAGGGATTGGATTTCCCTATATAGAGCCAACATAAATTATGGTGTGATGGAAATAACTCACCTTATGGGGAATCTAACCCCAATTCAATACAGTTTTAACGAGGATGATGAATCTTCTTTAGAACCATCTTCATAAGCATGGATATTACTACCCTATGAGAATTCATAACTTTCTCATATGATTGAGTCTTAAGAAGAAACCATCCTTGAATATATGAGTATTGTGATGTAATTATCTAAATTATTTCCTGAGGAATTTCCAAGTCTTCCTCCTAGAAGATATGTTGAATTTTAGAAAGATCTTATACCTATAGAATTGCCAATATTTAAGACTCTGTATATAATGGATTTTGTGGAGAATGATGAGATAAAGAAACAACTACAAGAGAATCTAGGTAAAGGGTTTATACACCAAAGTGCTTCACCATGGAGTACAATAGTCCTCTTTTAAAAGATGAATAATGGTTCAATGGGCCATTGCTTTGATTATCGTGACCTCAAAAAATCATTATTAAAACATGTATCCTCTACCATGAATTGATGACTTATTTGATCAGCTACGTGGATCACAATACTTCTCCATTGTGGATATGCGGTCTGAATATTTCCACATAAGGGTGAAGAAGGTAGATATCCCAAAGACTTCTTTTCATACAAGGTACAAGCACAATGAATTCATAAAAATTCCTTTACGACTCACTAATGCTCCAAAACTATTCATAGAATTGTTTAATATAGTATATATATATTACCTAGAAATTTTTTTCATAGTCTTTATAGACGATATTATAATACACTTCAAAACCAAGGAGCATGAGAAGAATCTGATCACTATACCAAAGACCTTGTGAAAGGATATGCTCTAAAAATGTACGGCATGTGTGATTTATAATTGAATAATTCTAATTCTAGGGTCATATCATCACAAGAAATGGGATATCTATGGATCCCTACAAGATAAATTCAATTGAGGGATGAATGAGGCCAAAATATGTGACATATATCTGTAGATTCCATTGGTTAGATAGATATTATCGTCGATTTGTGAGAAATTTCTCAGGATTTTCAAACCCCCATACCAGGATAACTCAAAAGGGGGAAAAGTTTTCCTGGAGTGATAAATGTGAAAAGAGATTCAAAGAGTTGAAAATGAGTCTTATCACTACACATGTGCGCAGACTACCCACAAGTAGAGAAATTTTTGTAGTATCTAGTGATTCTTAGAAGATAGACCTGGGATGTCTGTTGATGAATAATGAAAAAGTCATTGCCTATGCTTCAAGGAAATTAAATGTTCATGAGAAAAACTAACCAACACATGATCTGGAGTTGGCTGTAGTAATTTTCACATTAAAAATTTTGTGACATTACTTATTTGGGGGTAAGAGTGAAATATATATGAATCAAAATATCGTCATGTATATATTCACAGAGAAAGAGACGAATAAGAACCAACGAAGATGGTTAGAGCTGATCAAAGACTATCATAGCTCAATTAACTATCATTCGGGGAAAGAGAAAAAGGTGATAGATGCTCTAAGTATAAAGGGTCCATTAACTCTTTCATTAATGAGAATTGAAATGGATCAAGTCTTCTGATATTTGATGAAGATGGACATGGGAATGAGAAATGAGGGATAATCCTCAATCCTTTCATAAATTATTGAACAACCATGTTTTTTTGGAAAGGTTAATGGATGAAAAAAAGAATGTTGTGGGAATTTAAAAGAAATTATAAATTATCAGAAAAGGGAAATCCTTGAAGTTCATTGTTAATAATGAAGGAATTGTGAGATTTAGGAAAATATTATGTGTTCCATCAAATTCAAAGTTGAAGAATGAAATTTCAGATGATGTACATAGTATGAATTTCTACATTCGACAAAGAAACAGAAAGATCTATCAAGAACTCTATGAGAATTATTGATGGGATAACAAGAATAAGAAGATCGTTGAGTATACATCAAAGTTCCTAGTTTTTCAGCATGTGAAGGATGAGAGGTAGAATTCTAAGGGGATTATTCACCCATTACACATAACAACATGGAAGAGGAAGAACATCACCATGGATTTTACCACAAGACATCTAAAGAAATAAACTAGAAACAATTATATTTGGGTTGTTTTGTATCATTTTACAAAGACTTCACACTTCATTTCAACATGAGAGTATTTCACAGTAGATTAAATGGCCTAAATATACATCAGAGAAGTGGTAACGCTACAGTGAGTACCACTATCGATTATATCTGATTGAGACATGATCTAAATAATATGTTAATCTATAGTCCCTCTTATCATCCTCAAAAAGATGACCAATCTGATTGGACTATCCAAACAGTTGAGGACATGTTGAGAGAATACTCAATGGACATTAAAATAGCATGGATCAAAATATTCCTCTAGTTGAGTTCACATACAATAATTAGTTCCACTTAATCATCCAACTGGATCCTTATGAATTCCTCTATGGGAAAAGGTGTTGAACACCAATATGTGGGGATGATGTTGGTTATTGAAGACCTCTAGGTTTAGAATTGGCCGATGAAATGGTGGAGAATGTTAATACCAACCAGAAGCACATTAAAGCTGCTCAAAGTCAACAAAAGTACTATGCTCATAATCATCAATGAGACCTAGAGTTTGATGTTAGAGACATGGTAATCCTATTCATATCATTGGGGAAGAGAGTTATGATATTTTTGAAGAATGGAAAGAATAGTATAAGGTACATCGCCCCTTTTGAGATAATTGATCACATCAGAGAAGTGGTATGTTGACTCGCAATCCCATCAAACCTATCTCAAGTACATGATATATTTTATGTATCACTGTTGAGGAAAAACATAACTGACTCATTATATGTACTTAATCCAGAGGTGGAACTATTAGAGAATGACCTCTTATGTAAAGAGAAGCTAGTGAAGATAATATATAGTAGGAAAAAGTTCTACGAAGTAATTAAATTCCCCTCATCAAGGGGTTATGGAAAAACCAAAAGTTTTAAGGGGAAACGTGGGAATTGGAGGAATTGATGAAGCACTGTTACCCTCATCAATATTAGTGTGGGAAAAGGAAATATCGAGGGTGAAATTTCTTAAGGGGGGAAGATTGTAATGACCCAAACTATTATTAATGAAAATTCATCTTGAACTAATTTAATGCATTTTTATGTAATATGGTTATAAAAATCATATACAACTCATTGGTTTTATGTTTTTGGATTTTAAAATACCGTTACGAATTGTTTCCATTGCTACTATAGCTATTAAACAGTGATCACATAATTAGTTTAAATATAGGGATTTAACAAATCCATTTTACTTAGAAAAAGGAAACGATGGCTTCATCTAGTAGAATTGTTGTACCTGAAGCCCATTTTTCAATGCTGGGAAATGAGGTATCATCACTGGGCATTGAAATTGACCAAACCCCATCCAAGCATCAACACATTAATCTTGAATAGAACCTCCTATGGTATAAGTGAACGTAAATAGATATTACCACCTAAGCGATGTTATCTAAGCCTCCGCAAGAGTATTTCACCATCGTACACCTTACTATTAGGTCTTATGGAGGTGTTATAAAAGGTTATGTAATAGACCCTAACACTATTATTTTGTGCCTTATTTATTTTATAATGAATATGCATTCATTTTATAAATTTTACTTTGTAAATGGTTTTTAAATCACAAATAGTGTTTTTAGATAATATTCAATTAAAAAGTATATTTTGATGGATTAATGGATTTTTGAATAAAATAATATATTAATATAATATTATTACTATATTAGTTTTTATTTATCATAATAATAAAATATGAATACAATTGTAATTTTTATTAATTATTGAATGCAATTTTTTTCAATACCCATGATTTTTTTAGAAATGTCATTTTTTATTTTAAAAGTAAAAAAATCACAATTTATGAAATTTATTTAGATAATATGAATATCATTTTTAGATTCAGGATGTCATAAGTATCTAATGGTGAATTTTTCATAATTTTCTGAGACAGTCAAATTGTTGGGAAAAAATTAAATACCATTTAAGAATATAACATGTTTTCTAACATCATAATGACCAAATAGTGATGTAATAAAATACTATAGAAGTAATTTTCATCCAATATATGTTTTTCCTTTAATATAATTCGATTTTATATTTTTTTGATTAATTTGATTCTGCCTTACTGGACCCTCCAAGACTTATAAAATATTTTAACATTTTAGAATGATTTCTGGGATAGTTTGACACACATCCACATTAGAAATCCTAATATTTTTATAATTTGGTCTAGTGCCCTTATAAAATAATATTTTCAACTCCACTTTGGAAAAAACACAGTAAAAAACCATGGTATGGTTTTTAGTTTTTGATTAGTTTAATGTGTAGTGTCCAAAAACTAAATAATAAGGAAATATCTCTCCTTTCCAATATAAACCCACTCAATATCCCATTCCTCATCACTAAAACCAGTAGGAGATTGTATAACAACTTTTCTCCTCTCACTATAATCCTCAAAAAACTCCCTAACATATCAATAAGTCTCTGTCAAGCCTCTTCTAAGCCATCGGGGACACACTTCCAAGTAAGGGATCCTCACTTTCCTTCCCTCTTTATTTATGTCTTAGTTTCCTTATAATGTTATTAAATTTTATTTTCAATTAAAAATTTTAGGGTATGATTTTTCAACTCCCCTAAACTACCCTATTTGTGTTTTAATGATTTGATACACTTTTCTCCCCCATTAATGCCTCCCAGGTGCACCCGTTGCCATGCCAGAATTCCGTAAGGGATTTCTCAATCCTCATTTACATTCATGCAATATGTTTACATTATTCAACTAAATTCCATTACATATGTTGGGATATTATATTAAATGACCCCCTTACTATCCTTTTCAAGTATAAATTTTGAGATACCCCTTTTGTTCTCATAAACCCATTTTAGGATATCTATTAGACGTCGTTATGTTGCAAAAGTTACAATAAAAATTCCTTTCCAAAATCATCATGTAAGTGAAGAGTATGACCATTTATCTCTCATGTATGTTTTCCTTTATGAACATGTACATGTTTATTGAGGAATTACATTTATTTATTCCACAAAAATTATCTTTGTAATAAATTATGATGTTTAATAAATCCTTTTTGTATTATCTATGTGGCACACATATGAATGGAATAAAATGATAAAGAAGGGGGTTCCCTAATAGTGCTATAATGCAAGGGTAAAGAATAGTATCACAATAATTCATGTTTAAGGATGGTTGACTCATGATAATTAAAGTGAAATGAGGGTTTAATAATTCTAATTCAAGATTAATGATAGTCTACTCGTGCTCCATGTGCAATGATCCTTGGATCATTCTTATATCATGTTAAATGTTGTTGCCACATCTTCATGTTATGATAATCAGGATATATCTTGTCTCTATTTTAATGTTTTTCATATTCTCCCTTGATATGACTATTCCGTAACATGTATTGTATTCATCATCTTATGAATTGTTTAATAAATTACTGTCCATTATAGCTCACACTTTTCTAATGTATGTCCTCTGTTTATCCCATGAAATGCTAAGTACAAAGGAATTTTGTGGTCATGTGAAATAAGTTTTCAATAAAAATTTTGTATTTTATATTGTATGTTGTCATGTAATGTTCCTAATTTTCCAAGACACTAGACCTATTGATCCTCTGAGTTTTCTTATGTGCATGTTTATGTAATGAATCATGTTTATGTGTGTATTAAAGAGAAGGGTTGATATAGTTGGTGTTACAGGATAGGTTATGTTATTTTTTGGATTAGGATTATAAAACCCTAGTGAAATCAAATGGGATAATACTACGTATAATTAAAACATCACTAATTTATTTTTTGAGTATATATTAATTAGTTTATCAACAAAATACAACTTTTTTTGGATACAAACAAGTATAGGTGGCTCTGGTACGTATGTATCTAGAGGTAAAACCCAAAATATCACTTTGAGAAAGAATGAAATGGGAACTAGTGCATGCTAAAAGTCCTTGCTGCACTCTTGGTTCAAAACTCTCAGGGGATATGATTTGGTAAATTCCTATGCTTAGTATAAACCATTATTAAGGGAATAAAAAAGACCATAAGAATATATATGTTGGGAAGTAGATCATGGATACCATAGATTGAAGCCTATAAATTCATAAGTGAAATAAATAAATGTAATTTTTAAGTTATTTCTTTTTTCATTCTATTCACCTTTATTTTTTTAAACTTAACTAATCTTTTATTCCATCCAATGTTCGGTAATAGGGTGACTCGAGCTAAAAAATGATGCAAAGATCAATGTGATGACTCTTCTAATGAGATGCCCAATATAATGTGAGTGGGAATCAAAAACATTATCAAAATACTATCTCAGTTAATAAACATTTTGAATAAAAACTTGGGTTAAGTGGAACATCTAACCCTCCCCCCACCCAAAGAAAGAACAGGCCATAATCAAGGGCTTCATGAGACAAAGGCCACCTACTTTTAATGGATCATTTGATCCCGCAATCGATGAACAATAGATAATCTACATTGAGAAGATATTCTAAATCCTTCAATGATATGAATAAGAGAATTTTCTTCTCGATTCATGTCATATGGAAGGTGAAGTTGATCAATGGTAGACATTGAACAAAAGTACGAATCCTAAGGAAGATATTTAGGCGTTATATGGGAAGGATTTCCAGAAAATTATTTTTCAATAAATATTTTCCTCACACCCTCCAAAAAATATGTAAATGGACTTCCTTAACTACAAGAAAAAAAGAGACAAATACAATGGGGAATAAAGGGAAAAATCACAAGGCTTTTGTGATACGCCTCTAGATTTGTCGTTACACTTGAATGCAATGTTGATTGCTTCATTGGTGGGACAAAACATGGCCTACAAAAATCCCTAGTGATCTGTGACTTCGATAGTAGTGATGAAATAGTCCAATGTGCCTTAAAGTCAAAATGGAGATCATAAAATATTATGGGTATCATGGGGATATGAAGTAGAAAGTGAACTTTAATTACAGATTTCTAATGGATAAATCCAATTGTCCTATGAAATTCCAGTAGCCCACTTGCCAATGGTGCAGAAAGAAGCACCACCAAAATTTCCAGAAGGGGATGAGGAAATGCTTTAGGTGTTGAAGAGAAGGTCACCTGGACATTAACTATTGATAAGAAAAACATGATATTGTGATAGAGGAGTGGAACATTCCGTTTAACACTCCACACATTGTTCATTGATTAAATTGAAAATAACCAAGGATATTTGTAAACCAGTTACATAATCCAAGGGGTTTAGAAGGAAACCAATAAACTACAAGGATGAAAGGGATAGATTTTTCCATCACTATAGAAAAATAGAACCTCAAAAATGAAGTGGTGATAGGTACACTAGTTATTCATTCATGAATAGAGAACATACTTTTTGATTATGGTTCTACACATTATATATCAAATGTTTATTAGAACAATCCCAAAACCACCAAAAATCAAGGAAGTAATGATGTGCATGAGAATAAAAAATGGTGCAGTCATTTCATACCAAGAATATAACTCCTCCCCTATCACAATTTTTCAATTAAACATCCCGGCGGTCCACGTCATACTCCCTCTAGTGTATTTTTAAGCAATTATTGGGATAGATTGGATTTCCCTATATAGAGCCAACATAAATTTTTGTGAGAGGAAAATCACTCTCCATATGGGGAATAGACCCCTGATTCTATACTTTTTCAAAGAAGAGAATGAATCTTCTTTAGAACCATCATCTCAAGAATGAATATTACTACACTATGAGAATGCATATCATTCTTAGATGATGGAGTCTAAGGAAGCAACCATCCTTGAAGACATGCCTATTGTGAGGGAATTATCTAATGTGAATCATTGATAATTTCATGGTCTTCCTTCTAGAGGAGATATTGAATTCTTGATTGATCTTATACCTCATGAATTGCCGATACACGAGACTCTGTATAGAATGGATTTTTTGGATCATAATGAGATAAACAAACAACAAAATGAGAATCTAGATAAAGGGCTTATATGCCCAAGTGCTTCACCATGGCATGCACCAGACCTCTTTGTCAAGAAGAAGGATGGTTCAATGCACCTTTTCATTGATTATTGTGATCTCATCAAAATAATGATAAAGAAATATTATCCTCTAAAAAATTGATGAATTATTTGATCATAAATGTGGATCACAATACTTCTTCAAGGTGGATATGAGGTCTGGATATTACCACATAAGGGGGAAGAAGGAGGATATACCCAAGACTGTTTTTATAAAATATATTCTCACATTGAACTCATAGTAATTCCTTTACAACTCACTAATTCTCCATCAATCATAATAGAATTTATTAATAATGTATTTATAGATTACATTGAAATTTTTTGTTAGTATTTACAGATGATATTATAATATAATCCAAACCCATGGAGCATGAGGAGCATCTGAGAACTTTACCAACAACCTTGTGAAAGGAGAAGATCTTAGAAAAGTACAACGAGTGTGAGTTATGGTTGAATGAAGTCTCATTATGGGGTCATATCATCACAAGAAATAGGATATATATGTATCCTTCCAAGATAAATGCAATTGTGGGATGGAAGAGGCCAAAACATGTGATGGATATCTTTAGAATCCATGGGATAGCAAGTTATTATCGTCGATTTGTGAGAATTTTTTCACAATTTTCAAACCCTCTTACCAAGATAACTCAAAAGGGAGTCAAGTTTTCCTAGATATATGAATGCAAAGAGAGACTTAAGGAGTTGAAAATGAGTCTTGCCACTACACTTGCGCTCACACTACCCACATGTAGAGAATTACTTGTGGTATTTACTGATTATTAAAATATGGACCAGGGATGTGTGTTGATTAAAAAAGACCAAGTTATTGCCTTTGATTCAAGGTGATTACAAGTTCAAGAGAAAAACTAAAAAACACATGCTCTGGAGATGGATTCAGTAATCATCATTTTAAAAATTTTGTGACATTTCCTCTTTGGGGTGAAGTGTGAAATATATAGAAATCAAAAAATCCTCAAGTTTATATTCACACAGAAAGAGATGAATATGCACCAACGAAGATGATTTGAGATGATCAAAGACTATGACAGCTCAATTCACCACCATTCAGGGAAAGTGAACAAGGTGGCATATGCACTACATAGAAAGGGTCCAACCACACTTTCATTGATGAGGATTGAAAAGGATCAAATATTCATCGATTTGATTAATATGGACATGAGAATCAAAAATAATGGAAAATTCAGCGATCCTTTCACAAATGATTGCTCAACTGCCTCTTTTAGAAAGGTTAATGGATTCTCAAAAAAATGATGTGGGAATTCCGAAAACTCTGAAAACTATCATAAAAGGGAAATCATCAATGTTCAATGTTAATGAAGAAGGAATTGTGAGATTTAGTACAATATTATTCATTCCATCAAATTCAAAGTCAAACAATGAAATTTTGTATAATTCACATAGATTGAATTTTTCCATTAACTAAGGAAACATAAATATGGATCAAGATCTCCTAGAGTATTTTTAGTGGGATAATATGAAGAAGGTGATCATTGAGTATATATATCAAAGTGCCTGATATGTCAAAAAGTGAACGATGAGAGGCAGAAGTCTAAGGGGATGATGAAACCATTACCCATACCATTGTGGAATTAAGAGAACATCACCATGGACTTTGTCACAAGACGTATGAAGACATATAAAGGAAATAATGATACTTGGGTTTCTATGGATTGTTTTAAAAATAAAATACAATTTATTTCTGTTTTAGTGGATTTATCATTTGATCAACTGGAACGAACATATATCAGAGATGTGGTAAGGCTGCAAGGAGTACCATCATCTCTTATATCCGATTGAGATACAAGATTTACTTATATGTTATGGAAGAGTCTCCAACATGATTTGAATATAGAGCTGAATAATATCATGGCTTATCATCCTCAAACGAATGGACAATCTGAGTGGACTATCCAAATAGTTGACAACACATTGAGAGCATTCTCAATGTACTTTAAAAGGGGCTGGGAACAATACTTTCATACAGTTGAGTTCACTTACAATAATTGATTCCACTCCAGCATCCAAATGGCTCCTTATGGAGCCCTTTATGGAAAAGGGTATAGAACAGCGACATGTTGGGATGAAGTTGGGGAGGGAAAACTCCTAGGTCCAGAAATGGTCGATGAATTGTTGGATAAGGTTAAGACCATCTAGTAGCACATTAAAGATTCTCAGAGACGACAAAAGATATATATTGATAGTTATCAATGAGACCTAGAGTTTGATATTAGAGATATGGTAATCCTCTACATATCACTGTAGAATAGAGTTGTGTGATATGGGATTATGGGAAAGCGTAGTCCTATGTACATCACCCCTTTTGATATCCTTGATCAAATTGGAGATGTGGAATATTGAATAGCAATCCCATTAGACCAATCTAAAGTACATGATGTATTCCATGTATCACTCTTAAGGAAGTACATAACTTACCCATCACATGTACTTAATCCAGAGGTGGTAGCAATGGAGAATGAAATCTCTTGTGTAGAGAAGATAGTGAAGATCATAGATAGTTGGGAAAAAGTTCTATGAAATAAGACAATTCATGTCATCAATGGGTTGTGGTGAAAGAAAAAGTTTGAACAGACAATGTGGGAATTGGAGGAAGTGATTAAGCATAGTTAACTTAATCTTTTTTAGTGTGGGAAAATTAAATATTGAGGGTAATATTTCATTATGGGGTAAGATTGTAACGACCCAATTTTTTTTTAATGAAAATAAATATTGATCTAATTTATTGTCTTGTTTTGTAATAGGGTTATAAAAATTATATACACTTCATTGGTTTTATGATTTTGGGTTTTAAAATACCATTAAGAATTGTTACCATTTCAAATATATCTATTGAAAAATGATCACAACGTTAGTATAAATATAGGGCTTTAAAAAATCCATTTTACTCGAAAAAATGAAACGATGGCCTCATCCAGTTGAATTGATCTACCTAAAGCCCATTTTTAAATGATCAGAAAGGAGGTACCATCACTGGGTGTTGATGTTTACCATGCCCAAGCTGAGCTTCAACACATTAATCTTGAACCGAACAACCTACAGGATAAGTGGTATTAAATAGTGATTACCACCCGAGCAATGTTATCTGAGGCACCCCAAGTGTCTGGAACCATCACACACCGTACTTTTAGATCTTATACAGGTGTTATAAGGGGTTATGTTACAAGACCCAATCACTATGATTGTGTGCCTTATTTATTTTATAATTAATATACTTTAATTTTATTATTGTTACATTTTAAATGGGTTTTAAAGCACACATAATATTTTTAGTTAATATTCAATTAAAAATTCTTTTTTTTTGAATTAAGATATTTTTTAATTAACTAATATTTTAATAAAATATTATTACAAAATTATGTTTTTTTAAATAAAAAAAATTATCAATACAATTGTAATTTTTATTAATGATTGAAAATTATTTCTTTTAATACCCGTTAATTTTTTATAAATGTTGGTTTTTATTTTATAAGTAAAAAATTCACAATATTATAAAATTATTTAGATAATATGAATATCATTTTTGGATTTAGGACATCAAAATTATCTAATGTTGATTTTTTTATAATTTTCTGAGACAGTTGAATTGTTAGGTATTAATTAAATACTATTTAAATATATAATGTGTTTTATGACATCATAATTACCCAATAATGATGTAATAAAATACTATAAAGGTAATTTTCATCAAATATATGTATTTCCTTTAAAATAATTTTATTTTATATTTGTTTGATTAATTTTATTCTGGCATGGTGGACCCTCCAAGACTTATAAAATATTTTATCATTTTAAAATGATTTCCTTAATAGTTTGACTCACATGGACATAAGAAATCCTAGTATTTTAATAGGTTGGTCTACTGTAATTATAAACTAATGTTTTCTACTCCACATTTGAAAAAACCATGGGAAAAAAACATGGTATGGTTTGTTTTTTTGATTAGTTTAATGAGTAGTTCCCAAAACCTAAATAATAACAAATTCTTTCTCCTTTCCTATATAAACCCACTAAATCTCCCATTCCTCTAAACTCAAACCATTTGGATCTCATACAACCTCTGACCACCTATCTCTAGAATTCCCCAAGTATCCCTAAGATCCTAGTAACCATATATCCAGTTTATCCTAATCCATTGGTGTCACACTTCCATGTAAGGGATCTTTACTTTCCTTCCTTCTTTATTTATGTCCATGTTTCCTTATATTGTTCTGCAATTTTATTTTTGACTAAAAATGCTGGGGTACGATTTTTCACCTCCCCTACACTTCCCTTCATATTTTTTAATGATGAGATACCCTTTTCTCTCTCATTAATGCCTCCCGTGAACACCCATTACCATGCAAAAATTCTGTAAGGGATTTTCTCTCTTCATTTACATTCTAGTAATCCTTTTATAATATGCTTCTAAATTCAATTACATATGTCGGGATATTATATTAAATGAACCCCTTATGGTCCATTTGAGGTATAAATGTTAAGATTCCTCTTTCCATCTCACCATTAAATTTTATGATTTATATTTGACGTATGTATACTATTGTAGTTACACCAAAATTTCCATGCCAAAATTATCATGTAAGTGAATACCATACCCAATTCTCTATCAAGGGTATACACCTATATTCCCATTCACTATTTTACTGGGGAAATAAATTTAATTATTCAACATATCTTATTCATGAAATAAATTATGATTTTTAATGAATCCATGTTTTATGATCTATGTGTCACATTTATGCATGAAATGAAATGATTAAGAAGGGTGCGCCCAGATAGTGCACCAATGAATTGGATCAAGAATAGTATCATGATACACCATGTAAAATGAGAATTTACTCATGATAATTCAAGTGAAATTTGGGTTTTATCATGATAATTCATGTGCAATGAGGGTTTACTGGTGCTCAATGTGCAATGAGCCTTGGCTCATGCTAATATCATATTAAATGATGTTGCCACATCTCCATGTTATTATAATCATGATACATCACGCCTTTATGTTCAGGTTTCTATAATGATACATTGATATTCCTACTACCAAACATGTATTGTATTCTTCATGTTATGCCTGTTTTACTCCCATACTATTCATTATAACTCACCATTTTCTTATGTACGTCCTCAGGTTATCTCATGAAATTCTAAATATGAGGGAATGTTGTGGTATTGTAAAAAATGTTTTGTATAGAAATATTTATTTTATTTATTAATTTCTCATGTAATGATCATAATTTCACAAGAGGCTAGACCTCTTAATCCATAGAGTTTTCTAAAGTGAAAGTTTTTGTAATGAATCATGTTTATGTGTGTATTAATGAGAAGGGTTGTTATATTGTATTTATGCATTTATAGCTTAAATGAGTGATAAATATTAATTTTAGAACTGGGTTTGGCTCAAGAATATTTCTAACCCTAAGTCATATATCATTATTGATATCATTTATGATGGAGAGATGCTGATTGGGTGGACATAGTTTCCCAGGGGAGCTGTGTGCTTCCATATTAGGTTGGTTGTTCTGATTTCCATGTGGTAGGTGTTGATTGTCACTAGAGACTATTTGTGTTAATCTATACACCCAGGTACTTCCAATATGTATCATTATTAGGTATTTTGTTATTGATTGTCATTGATTACATGCTCACCTAATTATTGTGTCTCACAATGTTGTACTTTTCAGTTAATTAAAGCAAGAACACCAGAGTCCAACTCGTTTGTTATAACCCTTACCCATTCTGGTATAGAAATGATATAATATTCACATGAATTTAATTATTGTTTTAACCAAAACTTCTTATGGTAAGTATTTAATTTCTTTGATCATTAATGAATCATGATATCAGTGAATTTCCTATATATTAACGAGAAAATAAAGGTTGAGCTGTATGGGTTTTTGTATGATTGAGAGATTATGACACATCAAAGAATTCCTTTTTTAGATGATTATGACTGGGATTAAAGGGTCACAAATATGTTTAGGATATGATTGTAGTAATAAAGGGGTTCACGGATAGTATATCATTCATGAAGGGATGGAAAAATAGAGACAGTTTTCCAAGTTCATGAGGATATGCTCTAGGTTTGGATTCTTTCTTTCGGTGGTTCTTGGGAAAATAATTTTCCATTTTTTGAGCTTGACTATAAAAATAATTACTAAGCCTCGATTAAAATTAAATCCATTAAGGATTTATTTGTGATCCCATGTAGATCTTCATTATGCTAGGAATATTTGGGATAGTGGTCCTTAGTTGGTCTAAGTCTTGTTGGGGCGATGAGAGAGAGGGAATAGTTTATCTTAAAGATATTTATCATGACATAGTGTTTTCATAAATATTATGAGTACCATATTAGAGGCCTCAAGAGTTTTAGGTTTGGGGTTAGGTCTTTCATATAGGTTCACCTCACTTGGGGCATTGTTAGTTGGGTAAAAAAGGAAACCATTCATCGAGGTTTGGGGTCCCCTTTCAGATCATTATACTACTGGTGAAGGTGGCCTATCAGTTGGACATATCATGTTTTTTTTAATTCAATAAATGAAATGTTTCATGTTTCTTAGAAAATTAGATATTAGATAAATCCTTTTTATATTATTATATGGGAGGCTATCAACATTAATCCTGATATCCCTGTTTTTGAGAAAGAAGAGTAGATTATAGATCACCAAGAGAAGGTGATGCATAGTAAAAGTATTCCTTTGGTAAGAGTAATATAAGAGTTAGAGAGATGGAGATATGATAAATGGGAGTGGGATTTATTATGTTGAAAGTAAGGGTCCTAGGTTATGTGGAATTTATCTAGACAAACAAATTTACGGTGGGGAGAATGTAACACCATGTTATCTTTCTTCATGAATGACTGATCATTTTTTATTCCCTTTTTTGGTGCTTTTCTCATTTATCAGGAATGGGGATCATATTTTCGGGAATACGACATAATTTTCAAGGATGTTAATTAGTTTGAATTTATTTGTGTCTGAGTACAATTCTGTCAAATTCCTTAAAAATTTCAACCAAATTTTTGGTATCACTGAAGGTGATTTTTGGATTTTGTATTGAATCTGGGGGTTTTTTTTATATTCATGGTGAATTCATGATGTAAAAAGGTGTAAATGTTTTAAATCATGGTCATGTATTCTATTGGTTAGATGGAGTTTTTTTGAACTGGATTTGTGTGTGTGGTTTACAAGATATGTCTTGGTTTCACATCACGTAATGGTTGAGGTAGGATTTTTTAATCCTAGTGAATACATTTTAAATGAAATTCCAATTAATGGAACTGAACTCCATGAAAAGGATTCACAAAGAGTAATCTTTGAGTCTAGTGGTTCTAAATGCCTAGATTATATGATTTTTTTTCATTCGATGATAAGCCTCTTCCCTCATGAACCGGGGATTCGACATGTTATTTTATAAGATCAATGCTCATTATATATCATTCTTTTAGCACTTTATTGTTATTGTGATTGTGGTGAGCCTATATAGGTATGATATATCTCTAATTTTTCTTTTATATTGGTTTTATATGCATCATTGGCTTCAGTTTTCATTCATATTCATGATTAATTAACATATTTTATCAATACCTTATATCTTCAGGTCAAACCTTGCATTTTGATGAAAAATCAATGATATTATAATCTTTTTTTGGAAAATACAGATAGGGTTCCATTATTCACGAGGTGTGTGGATATATTAAAGTTCAATAAATTCATAAAATCTTATATATTCTTGTTGAAATTTATTTTAATTGATGAAAATGGGTTTTAATTAAATGTGAGCATGTTTTTGGAAATGATTTTGAACAAACATGGCATAATGGGGACCTATGTGTCAAGAAATAGACATAGGTGACAATAATATTGGTGGAACCAATAGGGGATACCTTTTTTAATATTGATATACTATTGATGGAATAAATTTTGGTCATCAAAAAATTAGGAAAAGTACAAGCTCTTTTATTTCTTATATGTATTCTTGTAGGATATGGTTCATATTTTGTACTTTGAATTTTGTAATAGGTTAATCACATGATAAGTTGTTTTAAGGGTGTTTTTATACCTATATAATTTTTTAATATTTTCATTTATACCTTTTATTTTCTGGGTTTTTAATATATATATATATGGTATGAGTTAATGTAAATTAAAGGAAATGTTTTAAAAAAAATATTTATGAAAATGATTTATAAATTGGATTATTATTTTAAAAGATAGAACATGTGAATTTTTGATATTCAAACTCTTATTGGTTGATTGGTTCTAGCCTACTCAGCTTTGTGATCATGTACTGTTTTTCAAATTTGGTTGTTATTGACCATAATTTTCAGTATATAAGAAAATTTAATCAAATTAGGATGAATTCTATGTTCTTCTTTTATTAGTTTCCTTCATAGATGGATGATTTGGAGGTGATAGATGGTCACATGGAGAACTTTTTGTTATTTTAATTTTGGTAGTTTTATAGTTTAAGGCCTTGGTTTGGAATGAATGGATCTTGTTGTATCACTGTCATTGACTCTATACTCAGGTTTTATGTATTTATTATTTATATTCAAGATCTGTTTATTTAATTTTTGTAAAACCTCATTGTGATGGGCCAACTCCAGTGGATTTCCTAGTAGAGCTGGTATAGTTCATTAAATATCCACTTAAAAGGAGACAAATGAAATAATATAGGTCATATGGAGGAACACATACTAGTTTCTAGATAGAATAACATATATGGACAATGAAAAAGTGGATATGGTTGAGAAACCTCACACTCATGTACTGATATATATTGATAGAGAGCATGATATTTTAAAAGTTAACCACCAAAAACCCAGAAATATGTGACTGGTAAAAAAAACATTGATTTCTCAGTATGAAAATAAAATTAATTTCATTTCTATTTCATAATATTTTCCCCTAAATTATGGAATTGTTATATTTAATAGAGTAATAATGTAGGGAAATATAATTACTTGACAAGAATAATTTCATCCTTTATTCATTATTTATCACAATCCCACATTTTTCTCTAAATGATGAGTAATCAAGATAAATTTTTCATTCTAATACTATAGAATCAACTTCCACATATCATAAAGTCCACAAAAGGATAACTATTTATTTCTCATTTCATTTATCATTAAATAAAAATAAATATGGTCAGAAAAAGATGAAATAATTCCAAAAAAGAATAAACCTTCAAAAAAATAAAAAATAAGTTTAATCTCCAAGATAAAATCATAATATCCAAAATTAAAGATAGATCATTCAATATATAACTATCCTTAAAATTACATAAAAATATTCTAGACTACGATTGAAACCCAAAAATATGAAGGATTTGATCACATAGTCTTCAAAAATAAATTTAGTATTCATCTCTAAATAATAAACACCACTCTAAACGACTCATACCAAAATGAAAATTCCCTAATCACATAATTTATAAGACATTATAATCATTTCAATATAGCACTTGAATCATCATAAAGACACAATATGATCATATATGCTTCAAAAAGATAATTCTTCCTCTATTTCTAAAACAAATTCCCATAGTATCATATAAAGTTCCCATAATCACATTGATCAACAAATAAATCTCAAATAAAACATTTTTTTTCCAATTGTAAATACACATTATTACCTAAATATTTGATATAATATAAACCTTAAAGGACACTAATACCTTTAAACATATTCCCACTAAAATTAAAAGAATTATATATTAAATAACATTTTCCATAAAACCTATATTAAACATAAGGGTTGTATTACCTTAAATATCTATTAGAATTATCCTAATAATATTAATCATAAACCTCTTAAAAACTAAAAATTTATTTCTAAGACAATGAAAAAAATACAAAAAATAAACTTGTAAACTCACGATGGTATCCAAAAATTGTTAGACAACATCACATGAAAATGTCATAATCTCTAACGTTTTCTGAAACCTCTTCTGATACCTATTTTAAAGACCCAATGTTGAACATTAAATATTATTGTTTCAATTGAAAATATTTATCTATATTACAATCCTATGAAAAAAATATTATTTATAGTTTCTGATAGTTCATTCATAACTCATACATAACAACTCATATATTACAAGGCACACACCACTAATAATTATATATTTCCTCAAAATTTCAGCCCTTTAAAGAAAAACATGATTTATTATCATGAAAAATATACATGAAACTAAATTAAATTCTTATTTTCCTTTAACATACTTAAACTGCGTGAATTTTTTTAAAAAACATGGGATGAGAACAAAAAACTCAATAAGGGACAAACTATGAAAGAAATCTGTTAGACCTGTGAAAAACATGGAAACCCATATAATGTTTAATTTTTAATCAATGTTTTTTTAGAATGTGAAGTCAAAAATTTCCACATTAAATACACACAAATTCTTCAGAATAAAAACACTTTTAAACAAAAAAACAAGTAAACAAAACCCCCCTTTTGGGAACATATAACAACAGGCTAATAAAACCCAATCAAAACCATTGCATTTGGAATAACCATTCAGCTTAATTCCAATAAAATTAATTGGATGATATGATCATTATCCAATAAATTATAGAGATATAATGGGGCTCACTCATATAACAATCTATATCGAGATCACCCATATTTCATGAGTTATAATGGGGGTCAACTGTGACCTATAATGGGGATCAACCCCTCATATAATCTTTATTTGAATCAATGAGTTTTCATCAAATTATCATGTAAAATACAATAAATTAAAAAATTTATTATTTTTTCTTTTTAGATGTAATTATATTTAAAAAAAAATAAAACCAAAATAGAAACAGATTTGGGAATCAAAAAACCAGATTTCTTTAAATAAAATTAATCTAAAACCTATGAACCCCATAAAGAAACCATATTCCTTGCGAACAAAAACAAGAAAAATATAATTTAAAATTAAAATTATTGAGGCATCATTATATTGGTAAAATATTCTCATTCCTTATAATTTTTAATAATAGTAATTATAATGTTTTGTAAGAAAACTCACAAATTACCTCATTTGAAAAACACTAGAAGAATTCCTATCAATTTTTTTTGAAAAAGTCAAAAAGATTAAAAATTAGTTTAAAAAGTAATATGTGAATTGTAAAATCCTTTATGATTTTTTTAATAAAACATGGACAATGATGAATAAGACTTGAAAATTAATCTTTAAAAAGAAAATTTTAAAAAGAAAATCCATTAACATTAGTTCGAATTGTCATGTATATTCTTTATATTCTAGAATAATAAAATGACTGTACTTTTTTACTATATTAATAACCGTTTTCAAGAATATTATTTCTTTTATATCAATTATTTCCATGTTATATACAATTACATAATAATTTTTGTTTGCGTATGATGTTTTGATGATATTCATTATAGAAGTCGTCAATTGATTAAGTAAGTTGACTATTTTCAAAATAGTAATAAATAAAAAATATCAAGAATAATAGTCATGAAATTATTGTCATTTTTATAAATCCATTATAATTTTAATTTCAACAATTAAGTATCATTATGGAAAATAAACCATTTTATAATCAAGGAGACAATATGTCGTATGTACGCATGAGCAACGTTACTATTTTACAGTGATACTAAAATAAAGATGGTAAGTATAATTATAAATTTATATATTGTTAAAAATATCATATATATAATATTAAATCTTTAAAAATAATCATATATATCATTCATGTGAGTTCATCCTTAAAAATAAATAACATGACTTCGTGAAGGTTGTAGACCAGACATAGACACAAATGATGTTATTAGTTTTCAGTTCATGAAAAGGTAAGAAGGTATATAATTTATTATTATGATAAATATTTAATTAATATTATATATAATAATTATTTCCACAATTAAAAATAGTCATTGGATATGGAGATGAAAAACATGTTGGATCGATTCATGAGGTGGTGGTTTTTTATACACACAAATGATAAATTGTTTTCCCATTTGATGTTAGTGGAGATGAATATAGGATATTATACTTACAAAATTTCAAATAAATATATGGATAATACATTAATTATTATTTTATCATGTTTTAATATGGTTTAAGGGATGTTCGGAAATAAAAAAAACTAAAACTTATGAATAAAAAATATACCTATTCTTGGAAAACATCATTTATTAACACCATAAGAACTATAAGATTTATATTATGACAAAAAAAGAGACCTCTATAATTAGTATAGGGATAAAAGGAATGTAATTTTGTATGTATGAATAGAACCCAAAAAATTTTCATGTGTGATGAAATGAGAAGAAGATATTCTCTTTTATAAGAGATGTGAGGGGTATTATTGGCATTTAAACAAATATTAAAATAATATAAATTAATTTTAAATTTTAAATCGATAAAAATAGATTTATTTTATCTATAATATGTTTTTGGGTAAATATATCCATATATAATAAAAATTAGACATATTATGACAATATTTTAACCCTTATCATTTTTTTGACCACTATTAAAACCCTTTAACACTTACCTTAACAATATTAATATAACAAACAACATCTATAATTAGACACAATTATTTTATTAAATCCAAGAAACTCATTATAGTTAATCAAATTTTTTTATCACATTATTTATGTCAAATTATATTTATTTCAATTTTTTTAATATTATTTATTTTATTTTAACATTAATTAAATAATTAATGCATCGGCATTGAGTAATCAATTAAGGTAACTATTTCCACACAAAAAATTGAAATGGAATTACCAAGATTAATATAAAGCATATATATTCTAAAATAAAATTAATATTCAAACAGATACTTTTGATAACACCATATAAAAAATATTATAATAATTAAAAACAACAGTATGACATGATTGTTAATTCGTTAATTAAAATAAAGTAAAGTTTATAATCTAATCAAATAATCCCCAAAGTGTAATAAATTTAGTCCATTGATTATTATATTCGATAAATACTCATAAAAAATATTTATGTTAGTTTTTTGTCATTTAATAGTTCATATCATTTAATTTTTAACATGAATTTCCCAATTTAACATTTAACGTGGTAATAAAAATTAATTTGATTACTATTCAAATATTATAAAAATAAAAGATAACAATACAGAAAATTTGGAACTACTATTTCCAAATATGGAATACCTTTTTAAAAATTCAATACACCCGTATTTATGAATCTAATTTTATATTAAACCAAAAAAACAAAAAAAATAATATTTTAGAAAAAATGCCATTTTAATGTACATAATTTATTTATGCTAAATTCTAGTATTAAATACATATAAGCCAATTAATAGATTATTTTTAATAAAAATATACTAAGAAAAATTTAAAACTATTCCAAAACATAATTTTATGGTGTAAATATTTTAAAATAAAGGAAACTTTTCATTAAAATCATTATTTTTCACTAGTTCGTGAAAAATAAATTTTTTTATAAAATTATAAAAAATGCATCCTAAGATAAATATTACATGATGAATATCAAAATTAGAACAATTTTTTAAATTAAAATTTTATAATTTCAAAATTAATCTCTTATATAAAATAACACAAGAAAATAGATTAATATAACCATTTCTGTTTTGATTTTAAGAAATACATAATGTATTTATAATGATTATAACTACATGATATAAGAAAAATAATGAATATTTAAATGATTTCTTTTTTCATTTTTTAGGTTTATAATTTTACCTTGGAAATTTTTTTGTCTCTTATATTTTTTCCCCTAAACTATTTATATCAAAATGCATATGTCCACATAAAAATGGGTCTATTATTTAAAATACTGTTTTTTATCCCTCACTAGAACCTGGAATATACATTATCTCTATTAACATGGAACGGTTTACATTATAGAACCCAATGTTAAATTTCATATATTTTAGTATTTCCACACT
Source organism: Viscum album (assembly GCA_963277665.1). Lineage (NCBI taxonomy): Eukaryota > Viridiplantae > Streptophyta > Magnoliopsida > Santalales > Viscaceae > Viscum > Viscum album. The sequence continues at coordinate 1,026,069,051 of OY728157.1, forward strand.
ATACTCTTGATCACTACTTAGACTCTTTTTTTCATTATTCTTTTCATCTCATCATTGAGTTATATTACCGTCTCATTACGGATGGATAATAATTGTTGATTCTATGCTTAGAGATGGCCCAAATTTTAATATAAATTTAAATATTATGATTTTTTATTACAAAATATATGAAAATAATTTATGCCCATTATTTCATTAAACATTGATAACATGACATGTCCCAAACCAAACAATGAAAAATCTAACCCGATACCCAAGACATCTCATGACATAGCCTAAAGTGATTTGTTGATCTCCATGGGAATTAAACTAGTTGCCATGTATCAAAACATACATCATGGGAATAATTTACCTTTATAAAAAAATTTATTCCCCTATGAAGTCCCACACGACCATCCTATATATGGTAATTTAATGTATATGAAATTATTAGTTTCAAGAAATAAGAAAATTTTAACAAGTCATATGAGAGTAAAAATAACTAATTAACTATATATAAAATGTAATAAATAGAACCAAACATCCCACAATCAATAATAACAATCTTTGATAATGAGAAAAAAATGAGTTTGAATATGAACTAAGGAAAATAAGAAAAAGGGTAATAATAAAAAAGAATATCTCATAAGAATATTCAAAAGAGATCCCAAGAAGTAGTCTAATATTCTTATCTCAAAACACCATGTGAATCCTATTCTCTTACCACCTCCTACACAATAAAATTGTAATTACAGGACCATTATATACATCAAATTTAAACATGTGACAAATTAGTAAAATGATATGTGTGAGAAAATATGTGAAGTAATAAATCTCCACACACCCTACGCATAACGTTTGAATATATGCCCATTTTATTATAGTGTAAAAGATAGAACTATGAAACTATATGATTACTTTAAATAATATAAATTATTAATATTCTTATGTCATATAAAAATAACCCTTTTAAAATATTTGAAAAAAATTATGATCTTTCTTTCATAATACCAATTATTTGATGTGTAAGTAGAATATTTTTTTGTTAAATGTGTATTTATGTTTAAATAAGGAAAGTTACTATCATTAATATGGGTAAAATAAGTATGTAAAATGAAATATATTTTAACAAAAATTTCTTTTATTTACGGGTCATTATTTTTTATCAAAATAGGATAACTTGATATGAATATTATTAAAAAAATCCTAAAATGATAGAAAATATCAAATGAGAAAAACAAAATTAAAATAATTATAAAAATAAAACAAAGAAAAATAAATTAAATTTAAAAAATAAATAAACAGTAATAATATGGATCAATTCAAGATAGTATTAAAACAAATGTATTGAATATTTTTAATCGGTATGTTAAAATTTATTAAATAAGACTCTATATTTTTTGTCAATATGAATAGTAACCATGGATCATTTTATCACCTCAATAAAGGAGAAATTATGTTAAACTAGGTTAATACTAAGTGACAGGGGCATAATTTTTTGTCCTAATAATTTTTGGATTAATAAATTCAACTATTAACACCATAGGCTTTAAATTGAGTCGTTAAAAGGATAAATGTCTTGGAAGATAACATAAATATTATTTAAGTCAAAGAATGTTATGAAATATCACTCTATTTATTTTTAATATCCCTTATGTGTTAAAATAGGGATTAAAGTATGTTATAAAATAATATATGTATCTATTTTAATCTAAATAAAATTATTTTCATGATATATTTATTAGTAATTATATAATGATCGAAATTTATTATGCAACACCAATGTTGTATTTACCAAATATGTAAAAATATAATAAATGATTTAAAAAATTAAAAATGACATATAATTTGAGTGATTTAATTTTTTTACTTAATTTTATAGGTGAACATAACATATTGGTGTGGTTTCATAATATTATATATGTATTAAAACTTTTTTTGTTATGTATTCAAATAAAAATTTAGTAAATAGTGTCAAAATTTATTAGGAATGAAATATTATGAAATAGTTATATTATTAAATTATATAAAATTAAAAAAATTAAAAATGTGGAAAAGGGAATAGGGTATTGTCAAAAATATCCATTTATGATCCAATTATTACCATTTATGAAAAAAAATTACAATCTTTTTATATTGAAAATGTTTTTAACGTAGTTAAAATAAAAGTTGTTTAACTAACAGTAAATCAAAATGATAATTAATAAAATGGCACAAAAACATTATTAAATTATATTTGTTTATGGTAATAAAACCCCAACCTATATTATATTCAAATAAATTACCATTTGGAATACTTTGACTGAAAATTATATTTTTTTGATTTTCAAGATAGCTCTTTTATTTTGGAGATGTGACCAAAAACACAAGATTGGATTTGAAATTTATTGGATTCAAAATTAAAAATTTATATTTGAATAACACATTAAAAATTATAACCTCAAGAGTACACTATCAATGATTCACTTACATTATATCAAGTCACATCGATGACCATCATTCCCTTGGGAACAACATTTTCGTTATTGTATACCTATCACTTCTGGAGTAGATGATCGGATAAAAAAATGTTGAAGACCCCTTCAACCATGACATACTTTTTTAACCATCATTATCATTTTTATCATGAAACCACCACCGTATTCAAAACCTCACTACCTTTTAGTTAACCACAATACGAATTTTTTTACAAAATTCAAAAAATGCACATTGTCTCAATTATAAAAGTGAACCTCACATGTCTCTTCATTACACTAGATGTTGCCTTATAAATATACCATACTCTTCCAAATTCACTTATAATCTAACATTTATCAATTTTATAGTTTTTTATTCTTAAAATAATGACTCTAAGGTCCAAACGTTGATATCTAATTGAGTTCTTTCCTAGATGTGTTATTAGCCTTAACCGATCACTTTCTTTTAATATTGATTTTACCTCCTTTAAATATATTTTATTTATCTTAAAATAATAAATCCATTATTCTAAATAAAATAAAATTTTATTAAAAATATTTAAACACCATTATACACCATATTCTTAATCAAACATTAACTAAAATTATCACTCTTTCATACGTAAGACTTACCATCTCTATATAGAGATAGAATTCATATTTCATAACCATATTTTATGGTGGTGTAGTTAAATGGGTTTAAGATAAATATATTATATTTTTGAAATATTTATAAATCTATAATACTAATATCAGGTATTTCTTCTTATCATCTAATCTTTTGGGAAATGATAATGTTGATTGTGTGTATGTGTGGAATACTACTTCCAAAAAATGATGTGATTTGTTTTATTATTTATATTTTAGATGGTTCTCAATGGTGATAAATTTCATTAATATATATGATATATATGATATAAAAATTATTTTAAAATTAAACTATTATTTACCTTTATCCATTCCATCCTTCAGGAATTATCTAACAACATTCACATGTACGTATGACAAATTGTCTCCAAGAATAGTGTATTTCATTTTTATACCTCTAATTTTTATGAATGATTATAAATATGAATATAATTAATATATATTATCCTTTTTACATGATTAGAACTATTTAAATTATGGAACCAAATTCAATGTATAAATATCAGGGTTGTCGACTAGAAACATATTTGTAAAACAAAAAGGTTTTAACCATGAATAGTGAATTTAATAACATAATTATTAATAAATGAGTGATAATATGTCAATAATAAATTATACATGGTATTATAGCTTTGAATATTGATTCGTAATACATTTATAATAAATCAATATTTATTTTGCATGTCGTTTTAATGTTAATGGAGAAGGGAGAGGCTTGAGGTAACAGATTTATGTTTAAATACTATTTCAATTAAAAATATTTATAATATAATTTCAAATTTAAAAATTACATGATAATTATCAAATAAGTACTGTTAATTTTATATTCAAATTTTTATTTCATTATATTATATTTATTTATTTTTTCCTGACTTTTATTATTTAAATTATTAAAATAGTGTTTTTAAGGAGAATCTTAATTAGTTATATCTTGGTTCAAAAAAAATGTTTCTTTCATATCCATGTTTTCTAAAAACATATTTTCTTTTATATTTTCCCGTTATTCTATAAAGCCATTTTTACACATGTTTTAATTTTTTTTAAAATGTTTGAAGAGAATATTTTTCCCATTTTATAAATCTAGTATTTTTTGACATTCTCAAAAAATTATGGAAGGAATGTGAAATGAATAGATTTTTCCTTCATAATGGATATTTCTTTATTTGGAGCTTCCATTAAATTTTTATAGGTTTCTTTTTCCATAAATTTTTTTCTATTATGTTTTTTTAAATTTTTTTATTATTTATTTCAAAAATGGAAATCTATATTCCTCAAAATTGATTTAATGATATTTTATAATTATTTATATTAATCATAGAAAAACACCTTGATTTCAATTATAAGATACTATGAATATGATCCAATGATACTATCATAATTTTTTATCAATATGGTCTATGAATTTGATGAAAGAAATTTTAGGAGTCCATTTTCATTTCAATGGTTTATGTTATTGTAAAATTACAATGAAACACATATATTTTCATGAATTTAAATATTTTGAATGATTTATGATCTTATGGAACATATATGTATGATTTTATGTAAATTATTGGTTGGACCAATATATTTCTCTAATTATTGGTATTCAAGGTACAGTTTTCTAATGTGAGAATAAAGTTATTATACCCTTATGATCATCTAATTATTATGTGATAATTTATTTCTCCATTGTTTACCCTTGTTGATAATCTGATATCACTAATTACTATGTTTACTTTTCCCATGTTGTGAATAATGTTTTCGGAATTATACTTCTATAAAGGGAACTACTTATAAAGAAATTTATTGGAGTCTCTTAAAAACAAATTTTTTATTATCCCATGTTTCAAAAGATATAAAACTTATATGATTATAGAACAGATCATTGTGTGATGAATGATATATTACAATATTATTATCTAATATCTTTTTATGAGAATTATTTGTCAGTATAGTTACTATTAGATCACGGTTTAGTTAATCATTTGAATCTAGTATGAGAAAACTTTTGTGGGAATAATGGGGATACTTTTATATATAGGGTAACGTCTTAATGTTTTAGTAATAATAATAGATGACCTATGTTAAACCATACGATTAATTGATTGTAAATAAGGTATATTTAGTTAAACGTTCAATGAATGATCTTTCACGATAATGTGTTTTTTCACTATGATAGTCTCTAATAAAATAATTCTTTTTGGATTTAGTAATTAGATATAACCCAATGTAACTATGCGAAAAATTAATGACATGTCCTATGAAATGAACATCCTCTTGAGAAAGTAAATTTATTATGTGCTTGGGTGAAATATATTATATCCACTCTCACCAAACTCTCTCTAGAAATTCATAGTATCAGGGATCATTTTGAACTATGAAATGAATCAAGGAGAGAGAAACATGTTATTTAATATATTATACAAAAATGTCCACCCTCTTTACATGGTTCTTTTGATCCATGGGTTTCTTTTAAATGGATCTATATAATGTAAATGATATTTTCTATTCCTTAGTGCTTATAAAATGAAAAAAAAAATTACCTCTATATTTATAATTATAAGTAATATAGGAGAAATAGTGGAATCTTATTATAAATATGAGGAAGGAGGATAAATTTTACCCCATGGAATGGATTGAGTTTAAGGGAATATGTTTTAGTTTGTAATTCCCTCAATTCTTATATGATAAAATGGGAAAGGAATCATATTATCTTAAGAACATGGATGGTGTATATTTTTTTCATACGGGGAATGTTTTACAAGGAATGAAATGTATGATTCGGTTTTATTCATTATTCTTAAATGAAATATTGATCGATTATTTAGTTGTATAAAACTAACTCTTACAATTCAATTAGCTAAATGATACATTTTAACTTACCATTAAATCATTTTTTCCAGTAAATGTGGACAGATATGTTAGAAACCCATAAGGTTCTTATGACAAGAAGTAGAAAAAGAAGCTTTATAGAATCCCCATTTATTTATCAATGGGAGGGAAGAAAATGTTTTAACCACATATATGGAAAAAATTTGGGAGGGATAACTTAGTTGAATGCATGAATTGAATGAGAAAATGTTTTATGTGTGGGAAGACTGGTCATCGAGAAAAATATTTCCAATGTGATGTAAAGAGGGAAGTCAATAAAATAAATTGGGTTATTGCTCAACATAATACACCACTCACAATATAGAGCTATAAATACAATGAATTTGGGAATTTTGTGAATCAATTCCCAAATGTAAGGCCTAATGAGGATAATACTCTAAATAATACCTTCCATTAATTGGATAAACAGAAGGATTATGCAATCAAAATAATTGAGAAAAATCCTAATATTTTTTGTATATTTATCCTCTACTATAGGGTTGAGTATTTCATGTTTATGTTTTCATGAATCCACCCAATAAAAATAATATTGTTCATCCTTTTATGAAATTTTAAATGATTATGATCATTTATTACCTCACTCTATATAGAATCATGAATAAGGTAATCACCTTTTTAATAAAAATCACTTTATGGTTACCTTTTAGTTCAAGGATGAAACCATACTTATAATGTAATTGTTTTGGGTTAAGATAAGATGTTATTTTAGTAATTAAGGGTGAATTATATTTAGTAATAGTATATTTTTTCATGTATAATTATAATAAATTTTATGAATACTATTATGAGATTATAAGATTATGGATCATGTAAGTTCAAATACATTGAATCCCCTATTTTACTATTTTATGTGATTGGATTTCTAAGTAAAATTGTAACATGGTTTTATAAAGAATACACAACGGTTCTATAAATAAACCTTTTAGTTGGTATATGATTTAATGGTATATTAATTATTAACTATTTGATTGTGAGATATAGATAATATTGACGGTTGAATAATTGTTCATGTAAAAGGTGTAATTTTGAGAGATATTTATGGTCATTTTATGGATTACCGATCATGTTAGTGTCTTAATTTGATTGATTAAATTTTGATGAAGTTCACCATGTTACATGTTTTTTGTGGTATTATTTAATGGTGTTTAATAATATGTTTGGGATTTCTATTTTGGATTATGTATATGTAATCCTTATGTATAGAATGATATTTAACAAGAAAAATAATCTAGGGAGAATGGAAATAAAATTTAATGATGATTTAGTCTGAAGGGTATGATATAACCTTTTTTATTAGAACCTTCTTTAATTTTAATGTAATTGAGGTAAATGAGTCTTCAAATATTAATTTTGTATTTCATTATTTAATATCTTATTTATCATTATAATTATCCTATGACAAATATTTTTGTTTAGTTAATTCCTAAAGATAAAATTAATGTATGGATATACTTTTTTGATCCAATAGATATCAATATCTATGCTTAGGTCATGGAAAATCCATATTTAATACAGATCATTTAAAGAAATATATTAGATTATTGTGGGAATTGATTAAAATATTAGAATTTAATTATCAAGGAAATATATTTAATTATTTTATTATTCTATATAGTAAATTAATTCTTCAACTACAGGAAAAAAATATTAAGAAAAAAATTCATATAATGACCAATTAAGATGATTTTAAAGTATTTTAACTCCTCACCAACTTGTCTGTTTTTTGGATGATAAAGATATCTTTGATACAATCTTTATCACTTTATATCAGTAATTGTGAGTTGTTTTTCACTTCCATGTACATATTTTAACATCCCAATAATGTTTCCCTCATATTATTAAATGATTATATTTTATTTTATATAACCAATATGTTTTCTACTTAGCCATTTTATGTTATTCTTTTTAATTCCTTTGTATGATGTGGGTTTTGAATAAGTATTTTTTTGATATTATAAATCTTAATGGATAATAAATATTATGTAGGATTATAAGGTTTTATTGGTTTTGGTTTCATTTATTATTTTTTCTAAACTACACCAAAATGGGATAATGGAATGTTTCCCATGTGTAGAAAAGGTGTAGTGGGTGTTCTGAGGGTTTAGGTCCTATAAATGGTTGGAAATTGGACAATCTATACTGAGAACATGGTTGGCACATGGTTTGTAGTAAATGTGTTCTATAACGCTGTCACCAATAGATGGAACAGTTAGGGAAATCAAATAGGGTGGAAATGAAAACCAAGCATCTCAGTTTCTACTTGGAGAGAGGGAAATTCTTGGATGGCACAAGGTTCAGAAAATTGTACAACAAACTATAGACCTCATTAAAAGTGGGGTTTTAACAATTTTATCTCCTGATTTTCTTTCCTTATCCCTTTATTTTCTCACCCATTAGACCACCACACCAAGGGTGATGAACAATTAGATCATCCCTCCTCTATGGGGGTTTCTTCCTTATTTTTTATGATGATTGGAGAACTATTTGTTTTTAATTGAACAGTTTGGTAAAACATTGACTCTGATTTCATTCATTTTCTAGAATATGATTTGAATGTTTTTTATCAACTTATGAATCCCTAAAACCTTATATTCCATGGTGTAATTAACCATGGGGTTTGACAGTGTTTTAGTTTGAATCAAGAGCCAATGTTCGATGAGTATTTGTCTACGATATTTTTTTAGATGGTCTATATTATTTTCCCATAATACTAATATTTTATAAGTATATGTGGTTGTGACTATGTGTCTCCTTACTGTATTTTAATTACTTCCTCTATGTAATGTGATTTAATCCTTATATTGATATGTGAGTCCCTCTATATACCATTTTTGCATCTATTGGAATTGTGATACAAAACTAATTGCTACACCTGGGGTTTTCCCAACCCTTAAAAATAGTGGAATAATGTGGCAAAACATTGAAATAAGGATATCATGAGACTGAAAGGATAAGTTTTTTCTATTAATAATGGTTATGGTTGATGGGACGATTAAAAAAATTTATGCTAGTTTACCGAAAATATAAAGGAGACATTTGAAGTGTGTTAAATGGTGTGTTTTGGATTTTGACCCGGATTTGGTTTTCGATAAAATAATATGATGTTTAAAATGTTGGTAATTTATTAAATGAGTATTTTACCTATTGGTATTTTGAAAAATGGTGTGTCTTATTATATTTCATGCGATGATTTGAAATGTGGTTGTGGTTCATCTTTTTGTGAAACTTCTTAATAGAATATTTTAAATGGTTTTAAATGGGAATGAAGGACTTGGGTCATGATTTAGTATTAAAATAGTTGGACCCATTTTTAAAAGGGTGAATTCAAGGAGGTTTTAAATGGTTATTTGGTATGTGGTTTTAAGGCATTAGAAAAAGGGTGGGTTTTATTAATATGTTGATTTGGTTTTAAGGGTCTTTAGGGATTTTTGTAATTGATATGGTATATTGGTAAGTGTTATAACTGGTTGAATAAGTATTCACAAGGGGTAAATGGTTTAATTAGGGTATGGGGGTGTGGCTCTCCTCCCACAGGTCGATGTAGACTGATTCTTTATCCCTCTGAGGTATTTCATGTTTTGGGATATTAGACTAAGTCTCCTCATCATTGTGTCAGGATAAAATGATTCTCTAGTATCCAATAATATTTTAAAATGTCTAAGATATTGTATTGAGGCTCCTTTATTTGGGATGGTCAAGAATTAGTCTCTAGCATCACTAATATATTTTATGACAAGAGTATTCGACTTAGGCTCCTCATCATTATTTTGGGATAGACTTATGATTTAGGTACCACAAATGTATTTCATGGTTTTGGATGATTTATTAAGGATCTATTATCCAATAGTATGGAAATGATATATTTACCTAGACTAATTATCCATGGTATATGGTTAATTAAATTTATTAGTGACTGCCCGTTTTTACAAAAATTACGAGACCCCATGGGTTATAGCATAATCCCTCGTCCTTTTGGGAGTGGGTTTGGTCGGTTTAATTTAATAATAGAACATAGCTGGTAAATGGTTAGTTAACAATTGTTTAATAGTGACACATGTTTATTATTTCCCTTGTATACTTATTTGGCCATGATTATCAATAAAAAAGGTTGTACAAACTGGAAATTTATCTAAACATCGTTGGTGGTGGAATACTAAGTTATCCTCAAAACTAACTTGGGCCGCCATGATACTTCAGTACCCGATCAGAATTCAATTATTTCTAATACAATTTTAGGATATTATCTTGGTGCTTGTTTTATGAATTAGTTGATGGGTTATAGAATTGGTTGTTAGGACTTGTCTTAGACACAGGATTGTGGTGTTTTGTTTTCCTAGTTTTGGTATTTTGGATTTTTATTATAGGGTTGTCTATTATGTAGTGCACCCATCATATTTTTATAGGATTTTTTACTTGGTTAAATGTTTTCTCTTGTTGTATTATATCCATTTATTATTCTTTAAGGTTAATACATCAGTTGATATTACTTTTTTTGTTGATCTAATTTGGGAAGTGTTTATAGTATTCCTTTGTTTTTCTTTAAACACATGCTACTAGTCGACAATCATTGGCATATGGGAAGGTAATGTCGAGTCTATGTGGTGACCCGACTATTGTCCCCGAACATAGTGCCTCCTGATTTGGGGCATTCTAATGCCTTATCAGAGCCAATGTAATTTTTCTTACTATTTGGTTATGGAAGAAAAGATACTAGGATCTTGTCTAAGCTTAATAATGAGATCAATCTAGGATTTCTATAGCCTCATTCATAGGGTAAAACCCAAGATACCATGGGTGAAAATTAATGTATTGTTTTCATATTTTACTATTGTTTATATTTCCTCCTCGAGTAGTGAAGGATGTGATGTTACTGATTTGTGAGTATTTTTCTCTTGGCATGATATTTTAATATATGGAGTTTGAATTCATGCACATGTTAGGAACATAGCATTTATAGGTTATCTATATATTTATTAAGATTGATATCTACTTGGCATTTATATGTTTGTAGTCTAATTTTGGTCTATGGTTTATTCATATTGATCTCTCTTTGAAATTTTTATTATTGTAAATGTTTTGAAATATGAGTTTATTTAAATATGGGGCTATCCAATTTTGGGGAAATAAAACGATTTTTAAAAAAGAATTATCAGGTTTTTAGTGGTAAATAAAATTTAGAAGTAATTTATAATAATTTCACCTCTATATAAATTGGATTGGGTATTACTAGTGTGTTTATTAGACCATGTGTATGGGTGGATTGGGTAATTAAAGTGCCCAAGTTTTGAGACCTTGGGTTATAGGTTGTAAGACCATAATGTGTAGGTTTTGTAGCATAGTGGAATTTTTTTTGTTACTATGATTAATTCATAATATTGAGTTTTTAAAATATCTTATGCTAATAGGGATGTGTTGAACATTTTGTTTTGAGACCTTGTGAGTTATGTTTTGGACCATAGAGTGGGTGTTTGGCTCATATTGTCAATGTATGTGCATGGGTATGATTACTGTGATGCCTAGAGTAAATGGATTACTGGTACGCTAGGCATAGTGTTTTTTTGGAATGGCAGAAGGAGTGAAACCCATGAGGAACAATATTTTTAGGGTATGATGTGTATGGAGTAGACGGGTAGTTATTGTTTCTTCATAAAAGTTACTAATTTCTAGTGGGTTGGTGGTTTTTTGACTTTCCAGGGTGAACCTTGAGAGAGGGCAGTCTGGTTTCTAGAATTGTTTGGTACGTATGGAAAAGGTGGGAATTTTGGACCTTGATAAAGGTAGATAAAGAGTACATCCTAATTTGGGTTTGGCCTCATGGGACAAGTAATAAATTCATTGGTATTATAGTTTTTAATTTTTTTTTCATTAGTGGTTTTGGAAATTGAGGGTGTCCTCGAGGGAGGGTATCCTAGTTTTACAGGTTCCCAAGAATGTGAAGCATGGTTGGGTGCTTTAGAGGTATAATCTATGCATGGTGAGTTCCATTTAATTTTGGTAAAATTAATTATTATTACTCATTTGGGGGGGAGCACCTAATTGATTCTAGTTTGTTTTTAGGCTAGGTTTAAAAGAACATTGGTCATTTGGTGTATCTTACCCATCTATTTTAACTAACATTAATGATGAAATTGGTGTTGAATTTTAAAATACAATATATGGGTGAAGGAATTTTGGATACATGATTTAGTTATGGAAGTTACTATTGGGATGAGGTGTGGTCATGTGGTTGAGCTTATTGTGTGAATGGTTGGGTTTTTGAAGAGGAATGATGATAATTCCTTGAGTCTGATGAGGTCAATAGACTAGGAGGCATGGATAGTTGAGTAAGTGGGAATCTATATTGAGTGAGTGGCTATAACAATTTTAATGACCCCTATTTTTCTATTGAGATCTATATATTGGAATTTTTTTAAAGAAACATGGTGTAATTTGGGAGGTGTGAATAGGTGTCTCGGGATAAAAAACTATTGTTTTATGTGTGATAGAAATGGGAATATTTGGTAATATATGAGAATGTTTGGATTTAGATTGTGGTGATGGATTTTTGGGTTTCCATTGTGATTCACCAATTTCATGTTGGAATAACTTGAGTGGTGTTGCATTAGTAGTTCCAAATGGATTGTTGGTTCATAGATTCATATCAGAGTGTTAAGAGGTAGTAGTGAGTTATGTGTTGGATAACCCATATTGAATATTTATGGTTTGGTGATGAAAATAGGATTTTCGTATGAACGATTGAGTTGTTCGATAAGATAAGGTTCCCCCATTGTGGGAGGAGACATTAATGGTGAATCAGTAGTGGTGGTACTCATTTGTGATATCATGGTCTACTTCCATATGTTAGATGATCATGTCGAATAGCATTACATCATCTTGGGCACACTGTGAGGGAATTTAAATACTCCATGATAATTAATGGATACTATTTATTTAGACGTAGATCCTATTTGTGGTTTCATTCATGGAGATGGGTAAGAGAAGTTGTGTGGTGGGAGGGGTAGCTCCAGACCTCTTTAAATGTGATTTGTGTGGTGGTTTTCAAGTAGGTGAATGCTAAAGGTGTTGTTCTCCGAATCTAAGGATGGGTGGTGGTTAAAATTTTGTTTTGTTTCTCATGGGGTGCTGAGATTCCAAAACACACCTTATGGGGATCTGGAATGATGGGGGATTAAGCTGTAGTGGTTGAAATTGGTTGGGTGAGGCAATGAAACTTTAACTCTTAAAGGGGTAGTGATATGTTAGTCATACATGTGTGGGGTATATTGTTGGTTGGACATGGTGGCACTAATGTTCCAATTAGAAAGCTATTTGGTACATGTTTGTATTACTTGGGAATTCCAAGTGGTCCTTGGATGTGGTGGATAATCGATCCATGGGTTGTTATTTGGTCATGGGAATTCTAAAAGAAATATAGAGTTTTTGTGTTATAGAAGTGTTAGTGGGTGCTGAAGAGAATGGTAATGATTTATGGGAAATGGAGTATTGGTGATATAATCATACCAAAATACAAGTAGGGACTCTAGTATGGGTATTTGGATGATCATGTAATGTCTTTAATTTTAAAGTAATATTGAGCAAATAATGTAGTGATTTGACAACAGTGAATGTTGGGAATTTCCAAAATGATATGGCTAGAAACTTTTTGACTCATTAGGGTAAAAATACAAAAATATGGTGATTTTTATACCACCTTCGATTGATGTTTTGAAATTATGAGTGAATTTCATAAAGGAAATGGTTCTTTAAGAAGAACCATTCTATAAGTTTTGACATATTGTTATTAGAGTTGCATCCATTCTTTATGGTTTTGAGGGAATGGATGGAAGCTAAAGTTTGATGGTTTCCTCCAAGATGATTGGGGATAGTTATTTGGGAAAACCTCAGATATATTAATTATGTTTTAATTCAGGTTCTCAAAGTTATTTAATGTTACATGTTACAAACACCTGAACATAGTGCAGGATAGATAAATAATATGCTGGGGTGAACTATACTATGGATGTGGTTGGTAGATGGCGTGATTAGTGGTATGGGTTGGATGGGATCATGAATGATTCTTCATGGTTTTCAGGTTTTGGTAACAGTAATTGGATTGGGAATTAATTGTTGAGTTTCATGAGAATAAGGATGTGATTGGGGTGTGTTTATTATGTTTGCCTATGGAATGAGGATGTTGGGACCTGATTAGTGGACTAACATAAGTTGTGGAAGGTGGTTGGGGAATGATATGCTCTTTCGGGTTAATACATGTTTGGGTTATCATCGGGTTTAGAAATAAGGACAAGTTTGTAACATGGTACACTAGGTTGTTTGGTGTTGTGGGAAGAATCAGGGTGGAGGTGTACCAAATATATCTATGAGGGTGGTGTAGTAATTTGATCGATTCTATCTTCTTTTGGTATTTTTAGTCATATTTTCCACACATTTTTCTTATGTGTTGATGATAGTAATGATGGGATTGGGTCTGGTGCATCCCATTGAGGAGTATCTAACTTGTGATTTGAATCAAAGTGATAAGTATTATGGGGTAAGACCATGACATGATCTGAATATAGTGATGGGATGTATGTTTTTTAAGGACATGGGAGAGAGAAGTTGATGGGTGGGCCATGTGGCCCAACCCTTTTTCCCAAGATTCTTTGGTGATTTCAAGAAATACATATCGAGGACGAGTTGTGATAAGGTGAGATGTTTGTAAGATCCTGATGTTTAAAGGGGTTATTTATCATTTTAGTTTTGTCTTAACTCCTGCTAAATGAGTTAATGTATGGATTCCCATATTCGGGAAACGACTTAGGGTTATTCTGGGGGTTTGGGTCATAGAGAAGACAGAAAAGTGGTCAATATGTACATAGAGCATGGTTGGCATGTGGTTAGTACTAACCATGCAGCATAATCCTGCAACTTGCAAAAGGGGTGGCAGATAGATAAGGAATCCATGTAGGATGTAAATGAAAACCATGTGAATACGATTCCTCTTAGATAGAGAGAATCTCATAGTTAGCACAAGGTTTGTAAAACTGTGCGACCAAACCATGTACCTCATTAAAAAGTGGGGTTTTTAACCATATTCCTTTCATATATTATTTAATTTTACCGTGATTAACTCTTGTGTTAATCCCCTATAGTCAGGGTGATGAACCAGGATGTAACCCTCCTTCAAGGATGATTATCCATCAATAAATAGGTATTTTGAGCACAATTTAGTGAGAATCAAATCCTTTTGTAAATTTTCAACTTAGTATCCTTAAATTTTTTTGAAGAGACATGGGCTATTGTTTCCTATTATTATAAATATGTATACAATTTTTTCCCTAGATATTATTTCCCATGGGGTTAGATATCATTTTAGTTCAAACCAAGGGACCGGTTGGTGAATCAGTTGTCTATGAGATTAAGTTCAATGATCTATAGGGTTTTTCCCACAATGTAAATTTTTTAAAATTGTATGTGGTTTTTTCTATTAACTTCCTTAGTTTATTTTAATGTATTTGTCCAATTAAATATATTTGTACCTTAGACTATGGTTCTAGGACCTCCAAATACCCCCTTAAGGCCTTGTGGTAAATCAAATCCTATCCTAGGGCTACCCATGGGGTATACCCAACACATAAATATAGTTAATGAAGAGGTAAAAATTGAGATATGTATATAATGAGTGTAAAAGGGGGTGGGGAGGTTTACATTGACAATGGGTATTCTTAAAGGGATTATTAAAAATTTTTATTATAGCTTTAATTAAATTTATACGTGTCTTTTGGAATGGTTTATATGAAATCCATTGTAATATTATCTGGTTATGGTTTTCAATGATGGAATATGATATCTAGAAAGTGGGTAATTTTTTAAAATGAGGTATTTAAATGAAGGAGATTTGAAAATGGAGTTTTAATATTAGAATAATTTTTTTTGGAAATGATGGTGTGGTTTCCCTTTATTTGTTGAAAATGTCATTATATATCATTGAATTTTTTAGAAATGGGAATGAAAGCCTTAGGACATGATTTAGGATTCATAGAAAAGGACCCATGTTTAAAAGGGTGTCTTTAAGATTTTATTAAATGATTATTTGATTTTGAATTTTATTCCATAAGTATAAGGGATTGATTTTTTAATTCTATGATTTGGTTTTAGGACACCATTGTGACCTTGGTAATTGAAATGATATATGTGAATATTTGATAAATGATTAATGAAGTATGTCTACGTTGGTAAATTTTACTTGCTGGGTACTGGACCGATGCTCTACCCCCACAGGTCAGGATAGACTGATTATCTTATCCCCATTTATGTATTTCATGGTTTGGGATGATGGAATGAGGCTCTGCATCATTGGTTTAGGCTTTTTTTACCCTCTAGGACCCACAGATCTATTGTATTATTGGAGTATTGGACTTAGGCACTTGATCTTTAGTTTGGGTAGACTGATGCTCTAAGCCCCACCATTGCATTTCATAGCTTGGGATGTTATAATCATGCTCTATCCACCCAAATTAGGGATGTGATATGGTTACATTGGGTTATAGCATAGGATCTTTGGTTTCTCAAAGCAGATTAGGTTGTTTGGATTTCATGATAGAGTGTAAAAGGAAAAATTGTTGATTAAAATTTGATTAATTATGAAACATGATTACTTTATTGTCTTTTATACATATTTTGACTTTATTATCTTCATACATTATTTTATATACTGGTTATAGATAAAAACACCTTGTATGTTGGCCTACTAATTCGTACTCACCCACTGATTGAGCTTCTAGGACATTTTGGTACCTAAGAAGATGCTACTTGTTTTTTGGTACATGTGCAGGATAATAACCTATTATTTAGTTTGTGGAGTGTATTATGGTTTAAAACATGGGGTTCAGGAATTATGTAAGAATCATGACTATGTTGGGGTATTTTTCTAGTTTTGGTATTTTGGGTTTTTACTGTATGACTTCCTGACATGTAGTGTACCCATCATTGTTTTTGAAATATGTATTTCTTAGTTACTTGATAGATCTTTCTATTTTCTATAAATTTATTATTATTGATATTTTTTAAGTATTTTCATTTTACAAATATTTTTTCAAATATAATAAATGAGTAAAGTCTTCACACATCTTTATTAAGACCTATGCTAAAAGTCGGTAGCCTCTGGCATATTGGAAGGCATGCCTAATGTCATGTGGCAACCCCAATCAGGTCACCTGACACAGTATCTCCCAATTTTGGGAATTAAAAATTATGAGGGTGAAATTTATTTAATGGGTGGGCATAGAATATAACACAATTATATTTTTTGATTTTTTTTCAAATAGAATTAATTTCTTTCAGAGCATGCATTGCACACAACACTGAGATTAAACAAACAACAATAAACTATTAAAAAATTATTATTTTTTATATTTATAATGTATCTGTAAAATTTAATGGTTATAAAATTATTAAATACATTATGAAATATATAATAATATCCTATAGAATATAAACGTATTGATTAAGCATTTGGGAAAAATGAATTCATTTTTTTAGCAAAGTTATATTATGCATAAAAAATTTACTACATTCAATTTTTGGGATAAAAAAATATATTTTACTGTTTATAATTAAAAATTATATTTCATAAAACTAATTAAATTTTTGGAATCATTATATCAATATTATCTTAAGGTGAATTTGTAGGATTTTTCTAAAAATATTGATTTTCAGTGATGATGAAAAATAATGATTTTTTATTTAAAGATATATTTGTTATTCAATAATGAAAAAAGATCAATTTTTTCTAAATTTTTTTACATGTAAAATTAGAATTATTATATTTGAAATAATCCAATAAAATTAACTATAATGAATATTATTATTGAATTTTGAGTAAAACCATTTTTATACGTAAAATGATTTTTCTTGAAAAACTATTTTTTTACACGCATTGTGTTTTATCTTGATAAATTAAATTGATCACTATTGGAGAATTATTTTAATGAAATAAATATATTATATACTAAATAAGATGTTTCTAACATTTATCTATCTTTTTTATAGAATTAGATTCGAATATATTTAGTTTAAAGATTAAAAAATAATTTTTTAAAAGTGATTCTCATTACGTTTTCACACTTATCGTAAAATTTATTTCAAAGAATTATTGGTGATTAATTAGAAAAATTTTATTCCATATATAGAATTATTGTATTTATATTTGCTAAATAGGTTCAATTTTTTTCAATATGATTATTACCTGTGGTAAAATTTAAACCCTCAAAAGGCTAAATTGGGTAAATATAGGTTAAAACTAAGTGATAAAACAATGATTTTACATTATAATTCATATTTCATAAATTTAATTACACCCTTAAAATTTTAGTATCCCAGTTTATTTTTTTATGGAAAATATTCCAACAAAATTTCAAATATATTATTTAAATTAAAGAGAGTTATAAAATATCACTCTCTTGGTTTCTAATAGTTATTCTCGTGTACACATTAAAAAATATTAAGTAATTAATGAATAAAATATTATTTTTTCATATTAATAAAATTATCTTCATGATAGAATTTTTTTTATTTTATAATAATTATATAATGACCTAAATTATAAATGAAACTTTGAGGATGTATTTTTCGAACAAATATAAAACATTATTTTAAAAATATTAAAAGAAATATAATTTGAGTGATATTATGTGTTGAAATAATTTAATTGGAGAATATTACAAATTATTGTTGTGTTATATGATTATATTTGAATTAAAACATTGAATTTATGTTTTTTAAGTCATATTATAAAAACAGTCTCTAAATTGACAATAATGAAATTTTATGAGAATAATATTTTATTAAATCTCACAAAATCACTAAAATTGATAAAATATAAAAATATGATAAAATATGTTGTAAAATATAAAACTTTTTCCACATATGGGTAAATATTTACCTTAAAATTAAAAAATAGTAACCCATTATTATTGGAAATGTTATTAGCACAGTTAAAACTAAAATATTAAAACTAAGGGTTAATCAAAATTTTAAAGATGAACATGAGACAATAAATTGTCTACGTAATATTGCTTAATGGTATTACAATAGTATACAATCTTAAATATGAATAAATGTCCATTTGGAATCATTAGGTACTATAATATTCTTGTTTTAATTTTGTTTTTTTAAATTGGAAAGTGACGCTCACCCTAATTACTAAAGGGAACCTCATCCCTCACCCATTTACTATACATTGATTTGTATATTATGACCATTGTGATGTAATGAACCTAGATACAACTTAATGGGTTCTCTGATCCTAGTGGGCCACATGGACTCAAGCTCATCCCCCCAATTTCTAGTGCATGCCAACTAACAGCAAGGGCCTAGAGTGTGCCCATGGGGAGACTATTCCTTCATTTCTAGAGTGAAGTAATGCAGATAGATATAAACAAAGTTAAATAGTGGAATTAATATAAGTAAATAGAGGAATAAAGCTAAACTGATAACTAGACATGTGTAATAATAAATAAATCAATTGGAATAATTGTTTATAAAATGTCATGTCACTAGAAAATTAGAAAACATGGCTAAGAGATAGATGTCGTAAAATGTTACAAAAAAATTATAAAGGATATAATAAGATATTCCCAAGCATCTGGTGATCCTTCTTGGTCATCTTCAATCAATCTCTATCCTAAACAACAATCAATCAAGTGTTTAAAGTTGTTTGTTTCAATTTATCATCACCTACATTTATGAAATCTGCCATGGTTACCAAACGATGCTTGGAAAGGGTGTGAGAAAAATATCAATGGGCATCCTTCGATGAAGTGAATATCCTCGGGCCTATGTAATGGAAATGTAACATTGTGTATGTTTTTATATATAAATTAAATAAGTAAAACATAAATAATTACTGAAGTACCTTCTTCAACCCATGGATGGTGTTTGTTCATCTCACAATTTCATTATTTGATTTTTACCAATTTATAAATAAGTAAAATGTTAGTTGTATTGAAGGTAAAATTATATAACACAAAAACATGTAATGATATTAAATGATAATGTTCTACTTTAATAACAAAGGAAATGTATACCTCAAAGATCTCCAAAACAGTAATCATTGAATCCTAGATAAGGGGTAAGAGTGTAATCCAAGGATCATAGTCCAAGGAATTTAACAATAACATGCCTATAGAGTCTAAGGTTTCCATCCAAGATAAAATAGGTGTATGCAATGAATGGACCCAATGGGCATTAACCACATAACATACTTTTCAAATATGGATCCAAGGAGTGTATCCAAGGCATCATGTAGTAATACATGAGGGATCCTATAGTGTTACACTGATCATCAAATGTTAGGTAAAGATCGGGTACTAGTTGGGTATCAACCTAAGAAAGATGTATCCATGAATTCGTAATGGGGTCCTAAAATTCATATGGAATTACATCGGGAATCCATGGTGATATCGAGTAAGGAAACTCAAATTTTGATAATAAAGTCATATACAATTCATAAGGTTCATTACATTGCCTATCTTTAGTGTGACATGGTTAATTGAGAATACAACCATTTAATGAAGTCATAATTAGTCTACACGTCCATTTGGTTCAAGACTTTACTTTATTAGTGAGACAAGACCGCGTAGAAATAAATCCATTATTTAATCCATTTAAGGAATATTCGGAAATTATGGTTCAATTGTATACATTATATCAACATGGAAAGGTGTTCTACTGTCATGAAACCTATTATTCAATTATATTTAATAATGCTAATTCATATACTTATTATACATTACAATTCCCATTACACATTTAATTATCTATTAAAGCACATGAATTAGGAGGTTTACGTGATGAGAATGCATGGAAATTTACATTATACAATTCAAAATATAAATCAATCCATTTAATATAGAATGATTTCCTTTAGAATGTTTAATTCGAGGCACATCCGATCGATGGATCAAATGTGTCAAAAAATTGAAAAGAAAATTATAGAAAAACATCGTAATTGTGATGGATGGAGTTGGGGGGGAATAACCACTAAAAAATAATCACATATTTAAAAAGGACATAACTATATGGTTAAAATGATTATAATCATGTAATGTAAATTCAATAAACGACACCGGGTGAAATATGTGGGGCCCACATTAAAAATACAATGTAAACGAACTTTAAGGATAGTTATAGACCACCCAACATTGGCATGTACAAATATCATCCTCCATTATTTTCTTCTAATTTGTCTTGTTTCATTGATGATCATAGAAAAAGATAAAAATGATCAAAACATGATAACTAAGTCGACAGTGGGAGAGACGAAGAGTGGCTCAAAAAGACTCGAGTATTTACCATTTCACATCCAACATGAAGAATGGAATCTCGAATGGATCCTAGGTGAAGGAGATATCTTGATTCATATCTTAATCCCATTAAGGAATAAAAAGGGTGAAAATGGGGGTTCTGTTCGTAATAATTCTGGATATGGAAGAAGGAAGGATTAATTATATCATTAGGGATAAATTGTTAAAATTACCCAAAATATATCATATGAAAATTTTGTCTGCATGGTTTGAAAAAATGTGCACCATCCCGGCATTAATACCTAGAGAAAGGGGAATACAACTTAGTTTGGTTGCCTGGTTAGGTAAACAATACACAAACCATGTGAGATGGATCTTCCTAAGAAAGTAACCCTCATCATGGTTTGATCTAACTATGCATACTACCAGAACGACTTACTCTAACCATGCGCCAGTAACAACTTTCCCCAAAATATGGGTTTCGGTCTCCAAACAATCCCTGAACACCCTTGAAACCTTATCTAACTCAATAGTAATAAAAATTAGGTCCAAAATAAATAATTAGACTAAAATTTAAAGGATCTATAACTGAGTGAAAAATTGGGTTCTTAGAGTCTTCCCCCCTTAAAAGAACTCATCCCCGATTTCACTATCCAAGGGTGGTGAAACACTATCTGAGAAAATCTCTAGACACTAAGATTATATTTCAGCCTCCTAGATTCATTTCACATGTTACACATGGTCGAATGGCCATATCACCCATACTAGAGGAAAAAAATAACTTTGTAGAGCCTTCGTTCTATGGTCAATTTTGTATACTAGACACTCCTCAAATGTATAATTGGAATCTAAATCAACTTCCTTAGGATCAAAGGTATAAGATTGTTCGACATGAAATTGGTGATGCTGTGAAACATGGAAGACATTGTGCATAAAATGGTACCTCTAAGGTAGTAGCAACCGATAATCTAGTAGCCCGACTCTCTCGAGAATCTAAAATGGCCTTACTTAAAAAGGATATAGATTCCCATACCTCAGTAACCATCTTTTACCTAGCTTGTGTGATACATAGTCAAAAGCATGATCTCAGAACATGAAAAATAGAGGACATAGACAGTGATTGACATAATATTTCTATCTAGAATGTGCAACAGTCATGTACTTCTTGATCAGTTAAACCTACTCTAATGTCTCCTAAACAGGACGAGTCCCCTGTACGTCAACCTCAAATACTGCTAGTCAGCAAATCAGTGAATGAAGTGTCCTACCATATATGGCCCCAAAAGGATCCATATGAATTGTTGACTGAAAGCTGTTATTATAAGTAAACTCAGTGAGATGGATATTATTCTCCCAAGAATAATCAAAATCATGTATAGATACTCAGATCATATCCTCTAGAACATATATTGGTCGTTCTGATTTTTGATTGGTCTGATGGTGAAAATATGTTGCTAAAATCACCAGTGTTCTCATATCTTTCTTCCATTTCTACCAAAACCACGAGGTGAAAGGAGAATCCCTATTTGAAAGGATAGTAAGAGGTACCCCCGTGTAATTGTATGATCACATTGACATACAACCTTCCCATCTGGTCATCTAAATAAGTCTTCCAAATAGGAATGAAGTGATCCACATTTGTTAGCCTGTCAATGACATACCATAGAACATCTCAACCTCTAGAATAACTAGGTAATCCAAATTTGAATTTTATGGAAATATCTTACAATTTTCATTCTAGGTATAAAATAAGTTATAACAAGGCTATAGGTCTCTGATGATCCTTTTTTACCAATGGATAGTTGGAATACCTACTGATAAATCATGGTATCTAACATTTCATCCTAGGCCACCAATACTAGTGTCGCATATCTTGAGATATTTTGGAGATTCCTGGATGAACTTCCCATTAAAAAACATCATACTTGCACAACAAATCATCAATCATATTCTTAAAAAACCTAGACACATCCATGAATATGCAAGAAATTGAATCTTCCAACAGACCAATTTGGAGATAGCCTATCTCTTGATATACTCACTTTGAGGACCATGTCCAAAAGATATCAAAATAACCTACCCTTCACCATATAAATGAGAGAATAGGTAACTTCCAAGGAAAAGAGGTAAGTATGGTCATGGATATCATGAATCTATAGATGAATATCAAAAAATAGGTTCATTAAATTTCATTTTTCACTGGATCCCCATACCACATGTGCCTATGTTTTCCAACTCTACACAAATGCAACTACATTTCCCTTAATAGGTGTATAAGAAAGATAGAAATCAAATTATTGTAGATATTTGACCCATTACCACTATCTATGGTTCAATTCCCAATGAGAAAATATATATTTTATTCCCTTGTGGTCAGTTTACAGAAAAAGATGCTCACATAATAGATAGGGTGTCTACCAATGTAAGGTATGGAATATTGCTGCTAGTTCCAGGTCATGATCTGGTGGTTTCACTCTGGAGGAAAAAAATGTCATGATCAATATGAAACGGCTTTATCACCCTGAATCATTACTACTCCAGGGTCATTTCATGATGGATCACAGAAGATGATATAACCTATGACTATATTTGGCATAATCAGAATAGCTTCTTAGACAAGCCTCCCATTCAACTCCTGAAAGTATTTCTCTCATGCTTCATACCACATGAACTTATCAACCTTCTTTTTAATCTAAGGAAGAGGTGAATCAAGGAGGGAAATTTTCTATATAAAACACCTATAATATCCATCTAGTCCCAAGAAACTCCGTAAATTAAAAAATGTTCTTAGGCTGCTCCAGGAAAAGTATATAACTAAAATTTTTTTGGTCAACTGGTACTCCTAAATCTAATATGATGATTCAGAATAAGTGAACATTTTGGATCTAGATTTGGAACATAGCATAATCTGAAAAAAATTCTCTCTCAATGTACTTAAAATGATTTCAAGGTGTTTTATCATGGACTTTATGAGTATAATAATACAAAAATATGTCATGCATAAAGACTATGACTAAATAATCCAAATATGGGTGAAACACCATATTCATTCGAGCCATTAAAATGTAGGGTGCATTCTTAAGATCAAACTATATAATATGGTTTTCATAAAAGAAATTCTGCTTTGGTAGGTTGTATGAGGTATGTCTAATGGCCTAACCCACACCTGGGGATAACCTAATCTCAGGTCTATCTTATTGGTGACCTTTGCTCTTTGGAGCTAGTCAAAGATATTTTCTTTTCAAGGAAGTGGATATCATTTTTTGACCATAAGTTGATTCAAACTTCTTTAATCCACACATATACATAATGTTACATTCTTTTTATTGGAGAAAAACATGGGCGAACCCCATGAAGATGTACTTGGTAGTATAAATCCTTTGGCCTCTAAATACTCAAACTACTACTTAATCTAAAAAAGATATAAATGTGAATTCCGGTACAAAGGAATTGACACTATAACTTCTACTAGAAAAATATCTATTGTAAACTCTACCTCTCTCTCAGGTGGAAATCCCTAAAAAGTTTCATAAAATATGTCCCTAAAATGATCCACCATTAGAGAGAAATCATATTGACATAAATCTTAATCATCCATGAATTGATTTTAAATCTGGGAGGTCACTAAACCTACACCATTACACTCTAGTACAGCTCTACCATCCTGTACATCCAACTCACCCTTATATAGATAATCGGTTCCCTATGATGATGATAATGATACCCTTTGATGATAGCTGTCTAAAAAATCTTAATCCTAAACTAACCAATCCATCTAAATACTTACATTGAAGCTTGTAATCTCGAGAACTAATAGGTTCCATAAGGAAGGGTAACTTCCTGCCTCAAGGGGATGACCCTTAAATTAGTGTATTCCTTTTGAATTAACTTCTAACAGTGTATCTAGGGTCATTACACCATAGTAATATTGTATCTCCAGTCCAAGACTTTCCGTAATTGATACATAGATAAAGGAGTTCTAATAAACTATGCCTAATAAAGTAGATAATATGGAAGATTCCACAAGAAGTGTACCTCGTACTATAGATGGTCCCATAGACTATTCCTTTGGTATCTTATGTATTATCTATAACTAGCCTCACACATACCCATGGAAAATAGTTGGACTACCACGATAAAAAATGCTATGATGATACTATTGGTGATCAATATTTTGACCAATAAGACCATGAATTCCTCTTTATCCAATCCTATTAGTTCTATTCCAACTTCCCTCTAAACATGATGTAAAATATCCTACTCCTCTAGGTGGAGCTGGCAAAGATCCATTTCCTCTTAAAGCTATTGGAAAGGTCCTACAAAACCTTTGATGATTCCCGATATGAATTTTGTCCCAACACTCCATTGGGTATCTATCACAATGATGCATCATGTGCACTCATTTCCAACACTAATGAAACACTATAGAGCTATCCATATGGGTACTCTGGTTGTCAATTCCTAACGAGGCACCTTTAGGTAATGCTTCTTACCTTCGAGGGAAAAGCTATCCTTCCACAACACCAATCTTCTATGCTTTGTGCTATTGTCATCCATCAGATTGCACTCAGTGATAATATAATAATTGAAAATTTCATAAAATGTTGGTAGGTGAATGAAATTCACCTGTATATGAATAAAATACACAATCACATCCTCAAATGATCTAGAATGAGAAAACACGTCACTCACTAGAAGTGCTGAAAACTGCTGCAACATAGTGAAATGTGCGGAATATTGCATAGCTAATATATAACCCTTCTTGAGATTCATGAATTCTCTACCTATGTCAACTCTCAGAATTAGAGTAATGAACTGATTAGATAAAATATCATGTAATTCATCCCATACAATGCCTTGATGGTGGTTAGTCTATGAAACCACAACCCACAAACACTTGTCCAAATCCCTAAGAATGTATGGGGATAGCTTGATCTTCCACTCTGGAGGAATCAACTAATTCTCAATGATACACATGGTAATATCTATCCATGAATCAACAACCTGTGGACTGTCATCCCTTGAGAATGTAGGACGATGTTGCTTCTCGAACTCATGAGTCATATTAGCCATCGTAGGCGAAACTTGTGGAGCAGCTTGCATGGACTGCTTCAGATAAAGAAAATTATCACAAACTTTGGAATCAATTCCCAAATTTTATTTAAAGGTAGTGCCTCATGTGTCACTCATGGAGGTAATAATTTTAGCTAAGGGACATCCATGTCTAGACTATGATCGTTGCCACCTTCCTGGTGTGCGATATCGGGGGAATCATTGTGGAATTGATCTAGAAATGTTAAGAACATGCCTTAGAACAAGATTTATGGTGGTAGAGAGCATCACTAGAGGAAGATGAATGCAGTATTACTCACTAACCAAGGCATACTACCACAGATACCTACTTATAATGTAAGGTATTAGTATGTTCTCATGTATAATATTCATTTCATTTCATTTTAAATTACTTGTTTCACTTCTTTACCATTCATAAACATGACAAGGCAGGTTAAGGATGTGAAACAATTTCATTATATATATATTACTTCATTTTATAATGGAAATTCATTCAAATATAATCTATTTCCATACACCATATCACTGAAAATGACACCCATTTATTTATAAAATAATGGATTGACTTAGTAAATTACTCATCCGAACCCTTGAGGGCCCATAGACCTCATGAATTGAGACAGGAAATCACTCTATTACAACGAAGAATAACACTATCAAAAGATAACAGTCTCATCATCACTAAATAATCACAAGAATATCATGTAATGAAATGTAGTTAAATTCACTTATATAAAATCATAAAATGCAATATATGACAATTATAGGTACTTATAATGATGCATGAGCGATGATAATTGACGTCAAAATATCAAGCCAAAGAATAAATAAAATCTCATTCAGAGTAATAATAAAAAACCCCACACAATATGTATGTCACCAGTTGGTGAAATCATATCAATTGTAACATGAAAAACCGAACCACAACTATCTCCTAGGTAGCTTGTACTTTACCTCAAACCGATGTTTGCGACGCCCAAGCTTGACTTATGACTAAGTCCCAATAATTCTTAATCTCCATACTTTTTTCTCAAAATACTAATGAAAGAATAAAATAAAACCCTTTGATAACACTTTGTGATGTCCTGGACACGAATTCCACTTACTATGTTCCCTGAGCCTGGTGGGCCACATGGCCTTCATCACATCTCCAAAAATATAGGATTCTATCAACTAGATGTGAGGTCTTGGGGTGTATATGTGGGGAGAATATTCTATCAATACCTGAGTATAAAACAATGAATAAATATAAGCATATGTAAATAGATTAAGTAGAATAAGTAAATATCATAAGTTTACTAAAGTAAAAAATAGACAAGGGGAACCATACTTGAATGAACAAGAATAACTAATGATGACATGCCATTCCACTAGATAACTAGATAACATGGATAAGAGATTGTGGGCATAACATGTTTCAAAAATTCATTAATTAAATCATAAGAGTGTCCCAAGCATCCCATGAATTGGATCAGTCATCAGATATCAAGCTCCATCCTAAACAGAAAGAAATCACATGTTTCAAGACATATGCTTCCCTTTATCAACACTTTCAGTTATGTAGTCTGAACTAGGTATGAATCAGCACCCGAAGAGGGCGGGATATAAATATCTATGGGCCACCACCAATGTTGTCTCTAAAATCCAGCCTATGTAATAGAATTGTGACAGTGTGAAAATATGTATATATAATTTAAAGCAGTACAATTTAACTAAATACCCAAGTACCTATTTCATCACTAAGATGGTGTATAAAAATGTAACAAGTTCATTATTATATTATTACTATTTAATAAATATGTCACTTGTTAGCAATCGTTAAGGTTCTAGTAAATAACAAGGACACGTGTAGTGATATTAATTAATAATGTTCCATGTTAAGAACCAAGGAAACGTAGACCTCAAGGGTCAATAATTTAGTAATAATTGTATCATGTCTGAGGGGTAATACTATAATCCGAGGATAATAGTCCATGTCATTCCCCAATAAGATGCCAACTTACTCCAAAGAGTTCATCCATGGTAAAACTGGGCTAAGAAATAACTGGGCCTGATGAGATTTAACCATGGAACCTACTTGTAAATGATTGATAAAAGGAGTGTATCCAAGGCATCCTGTAGTAATACATGAGGGATCCTATGATGTCATACCATGAATACAAATTCAGACATGGATCAGGTTCTAGGTGGGTCACATCATAATGAAGCCATATCCATGAATTCGAAGTGGGGTCCTTAAGTGTTTAACGGATTCCATCAGGAATCCAAGGTGATATTAAGTCAGGGAAATCCTAATATGACAATGAATTCATATATAATTCATATGTTTCAATACACTAACTATATATAATGTGATAAGGGTAATTGATAATGAAACCATTTAATCATGTCATAATTTAACAATAATTCCATTTCGTTCAAGCATTCATTTCGTTAGTGTGACAATACCAAGTTGTAATGAAACCATCATTTAATCAATTTAAGTGAAATTCAATAATTAAGGATAAAAATATATTCTTTCATCAACATGGTAATGGGATATATGGATGGTCAACCTATTATTCAATTTTATTTAATATGGAATAGTCATATACTTAGTATACTTGAATGCTCACATTTCGAATTTAATTAATAATTGAAGCACATACCTTAGGTGGAATGAGTGGTGATCATACATGGTATTTTTTTTAATGAAATTAATAGTATAAATAAATCCATTTAATATAGAAATATTATTCTTATAAAGGACAAGCAAAGTAATACATGAATGGTGGCTCAAAATGTGTCAAAACACTAACAACTAATCACATAATTGGAAAAATTGCCTACATGGGAGGGATGTAGTTGTGGGCGTAAACACTAACAACTAATCACATAATTGGATATGTAATAACCATATGGTTTTACTGATTATATTAAGGGAATTTAAATTCAATAAATGACACTTGATGGAATCAAGAGTCCCCACACGATAGTTCCAAAATCAATTAACTTGAGGGATGAGTTATAGACCACCCAACATAGGCTTGTATGACTCTCCTCCTCTAGTATTGGCCACTAATTTGTCTTGGATTAGATTTGATCTGATAAAAATAGAAACCAATCACGCCTCGATAACAAGGTCAACAATAAGAGAGATGAATAACAACTTAAATAGACTCGAGTAGTTACCATCGCACATCCAATGTCATGAACAAAAGCTCAAATGGATTGCAGACAAAGTAGACATATTGATCCTTATCATAGGGCTTTATAGGTTTCAAAAAGGTATAAAAATGGTGGTTCTTCGTACAATAATTATGATTATGGAAGAATAAAGTATTAATTAGATCATTAAGGTTAAAATGGTAAATTTATACAAAATTTATCTTAGGCACAATTTTTCCACATGGTTTAAAAAAACATGCACCAACCATACATGGGTACCTAGAGAGAGGTGTGTACCTCATGGTTAGGTTTCAGGGTTATGTAAACAATGTGACAATCGCATGATATGGCTCTACCTTAGAAAGAAACCATATGCACTGTTAGATCTTACAGCATGTCCTACCAGCACAGTTTACTCTAACTGTTCAAAAAGCCCAGTTTTTTTAAAATTATGGGTTATAGGGACAAAAAAATCCATGAACATCCTTGGGGCCTTCATTAACTCATTAAAAATCCATATTAGGTCCAAAATAAAGATTTAGTCTAAATTTTAAATGATACATACCTAAGTGAAGAATCTATTTCTTATAACTATCCTCTACCAAATCCACTTATAAGCATCATGATATACTTTATAGAGCTTCTTCTATTCTGAAACGATAAACTCTAGTGATATTAATAAGAGATCTAAAGAATTCCTTTAAAATAATATGTAAGTTATTTAATTGTTCACCTTATTTCCAAAAAATATTTACCCATCTAAATATATTGTATTTATCATAAAATAATCACTTTTGTATCCCCAATATTCTGAAGTGTATTATGATTTTGAAAACACCATTATACACCCTATGTTCCTACAAAATAAAGGTTAATTTTTCGCTCATGCATACATATGACTTACCGTCTCCATATAGTGATATAATTCATTTTTCATTCCCATATTTTATAGATTAGTATTTCATTGGAATAAATTATATACATGAAAATTTTAATATAATTATACTTATGTAATGATAAAATCATGTATAACTTCTTAGCATGCAATTATTTTGTAAACAATGCCTTCGCTCTAACGTGCGTGTGGAAAACCATCTCCCTGATGTGATTCAATTTTTTTCATTTATATTATACTTATATGATAATGATGATGTATTTAATGTATATATATAATATATAGTAAATAATAATTTTTATAGTTTTTAATTATTATTTATGTTTCTTTCATTACATCATTTTAAAAATTGAAATGACTTTCATGTTTACATATGACATACCGTCTCCATGAACTGTGTAATTCATTTTTATATATCTTATTTTTATGAAAGAATATCAATATGTATATATTGAATATATATTATGTTTATACCATATTTAAATTTATATAAATATTCAAACCATTTTAAAGGAATAAGTATTGTGATTGATAAACTGAAACCTGTTAGGATAAAGAAGTAGTTATCACCAATAACATTGATTTTAATAAAAAAAATTATTAATAAATGGGTGATAAGATGTCAGAAAACAAATCATAAATGGTACGATATATATGAATATGTTTATTTAATAAATTATTAATATATCTATATTTATTATACATGTGGTTTGAACATGAATGATGAA
Organism: Viscum album; assembly: GCA_963277665.1. Taxonomy (NCBI): domain Eukaryota; kingdom Viridiplantae; phylum Streptophyta; class Magnoliopsida; order Santalales; family Viscaceae; genus Viscum; species Viscum album. The sequence continues at coordinate 1,026,100,132 of OY728157.1, forward strand.
GTGTGAGACATGAGGTGAGGAATTTATGTTTCAGTTTTATTTTAATCACGATTTTTACACTTGAATTTCCATTACTAAAGTTATATGCTCATTATTTGATGAAGAAATTTAGTTTTTTTACCTTTTGTTCATTCATAAAACTATTTTTTTTTCATTTTTTTCATTACATTATTTATTTAAGACATTAAAATAGTGTTTTTAAGGATAATCAACTTTAGTTCTCGTGTGTGTGGAAAAATATGTTTCTTTCATTTCCATGTTTCCTAATAAAATGTTTTAAATAAGTATTCTAAAATTCTAATATGATTTTTCAAGCAATTTTTACCCATGTTTGAAATTTTTGAAATTGGTTTTAAGGTAATCTTTTGATCTTTTTTCAAACAAAGTACTTTGTGAAATTTCCAAAAAAACGTATTAAATTTATGTTTTTTTAAGTTATAAGTAATGAGGGATGTTTCCATCTTTCATTAATATTTTTCATTTTGATTATTACATTACATGATTACAAGGTTCCTTTAAAATAATATTTTTTCTATTATAATAGAAAATTTTTTAAAATAATTTATTACAAAAATAGAAAGTTTATTTTTATCAAGAATGATTTAATAATCTTTTAATTGTATTTAAATTCAAAAAATGAAAAAAAACCCCTAATTTCACATATGATTTACTAGGGATATCACCTACGGATTACATCCTTATTATTTATCTATATGGATTATGAATATGGTGACTTAATGTTTATAAAACCCATTTCCCATGGGTTATAATATGATGAAATGATTATTAAACAAATTATTTATCCTGGTATTTGATTTGATGATATTTTTATGATATTGTGGCACATATATAAATGATTATAATTTTTTTATTATTGGAGTATATATATATATATATATATCTTTGTTTAATTGGGTAATGATGGAAAAATCATATGGTGAATATTCTATTCATGGATATGATTTCATGCTAATAATTTAATGAGTTGACCAAGAGTTTATGTCCATAACATTATGCATGGACCTAGATTTCATGTCTATATGTTTATTTATATACATGTATTTAAGTTTTATAATATTATACGTGGACCTAGTTCCATGTCAAAATCTTAATGTGATGGCCTCATATCATTTCCTGTACTTAATATGCGAACTTGTTTCTATTTATACATATTTACAATATTATATTTTTATTTGTACTCCACAAACTCATGTGTTATCCCAATGTTGTGTTCTTATGGCAATGTTATTTTATTACTTTATTACTCTTGACCTATAAAATGCCATAAATTATTCCATGAATCAATGTTATGATCATTTATATGTAGTTTATGGTTTTTTGTTTTTAAAATCATTTTATTATACACTTATTCTCATTCTATACGGATGTTATCATTGATATATCCCATGCTTGTCCTTACCAAGATTATTATCTCAACAACTATTATGTTTCCTTTCACTAGGTTATGATGAAAGGATATAAGAATAATATATCTAAGAAGATAACTATTTATGAAGATATTGATTGGAGGATATTATAAACCAGTTGTTTATATGTATGTGTTTCCAAGTATATAAACCTATATGATTATGGTGCGGGTCATTATGTTATGTAATGAATATTCTTTTATTGAGATGTAATATTTATGTAGGAATTTTGTTCGAATATATACTTATGATGAAATATAAATTAAATTGAGTAATCATAAACTAAAATAATGATATATATATATATATAATGAAAAATAAACCTAATACCCCCACACCTACAAAAAACATCATAAAATAAACCAATTTTTCAAAAATAAAATATAATAACAACAACCCCTTTTGGGATGAGTTCATCAATTTCACAATATAATTATCTACTTTAGTTTCGACATAGAAATATATAGGGAATCAGTTCAAAGGCATTTGTGAAATAATAATACCATGTTTATAATGTTTCATAAGTCTATAAGAATGCTTTTAGAGAAATCAAGTTACAAGATTAACTATTGAAAACGAATCCATTAAAATATCATCAATGTTCTTGAAATAATCCATGATTCTAAAATTATATATTTTATAGGTTAAAAATATACATTTGTTTTAAAAAAATTATTTTAAAAGAATATAAAAGGAATATAATCTAACACCAAGTGTTCCAGGTTTATATAAAAATAGTTTTAAAGAATTATGATAGGAGAAATCCCTTTTAACCTAAGGCTATTCATGGGAAAGCTAAACACAGTTCACTATGTGTCATTTTATATACATACTATAGACTTGGAAACATTAAAAACTTGGATTAAATATATATAAGTACTCATATATTTAAATTCATATTGTTTTTCAAGGATAGTTCTATATCAATTCATTAAATCTATAGGTACTGATTTTTTTTCACCACAATACGGGTAAAGAACACTTTAGAATCCCTTTATGAACCATAAACTAAGAAAAAACCATGTAAATTTATGTTATAGTAAATCTAATTATTCTATGACCATTTTATAGAAATGAATAAAGAGGAAAGGGAATAAAAAATGGGATGAGACGTAAAGGTGTTTACCTTAAATAATTGTCCTCAGAGATTAATGTACCATTGAGAACCCTGAGGAGAATTCTAAAATGGGAGATTGGGGTAAATTTATGAATCAAACACTATTATATAGGACACATTGGAAAATAAATCTACAAATATCAATAATACCCAATAAATTATCCATATATAAAGTTGAACATAATGGACATCATAGCGTGACCACCTGTTTCACTACACGGTTCTCCGTGTATGCCATCACACTAAATTTTTTAAAACATAAAACCATTATTTATCTACCCTTACAAATCTTATCAAGATAACCCTTTTCTAATATCTGGATATAACCATTATGTATCACCAACACCCACATGTATATATAAGATACATCACTATTTTACTAACCAGGCTTGGGAAACCCTAATATATCATTCTAGACATCATTACATATCATTTGATAAATTTGATGAACACTTATGTAATGGGTGTTTACAGATACATATTACAAGGTTAGAACTATGTATCACATTATGACCCATATATATGTTTACTTAACCAATTTTCTAAAAAAAATAATGTACCTTTATGCATAACAACAAAAGCACAATGTAAGTTTATGATAGTGCTTGAGGACATATATTTTTTTTCAAACTATAATAAAAGAATTGACATATTTAAATGAATATCTGCTCCCAAATTATACCCATTCCTCACAATGTTTCCATGTGTGACACCATTGTTTTCTTTTGGTGGAACAACTCCATCTATGAACCCCTGGTGTAACAAAACCTATAGTGAGAAGATGTGAAAATACAAATAAAATTTAATTTTTCTTCTTGGGTAGTTTATATTGTAAAATAGTAAGATATCATGGAATACTATATTATATTATTTTTAGGACAAATATGTTGGTTCTGTAATAGTTTTTTTATCATAGGAAAAGGGTTTGGTCGAATTTGGGCTTCTTTATAATTTCATGAAATATTTAATATTTAAGAAATTAAATAATAAATAATTGTAATTGTTTAAATGGAGATATATTTATTTTGGAGTATCCTGTTAATATTTTCAATATTTTATTTAGTTTTTGAAGATGTTTTTTTCTAGGTAGGTCATAACATCATATTAGGCAGTTTGGCTGGGCCGGTGCCCCATTTTTTAATCTTTTATTTTTTTTTACATTAATTTTCCATTATGATTTTCATTTCACCACCTTCTCAATGAAACAACCCAGGTAAATAAGGAATATGACATTTTCATATTTATCCATATTTTTGAATAAAATATTAATATGACTTTAAAGGGGATGCTATGCTCGATGGCGTACCCAACACGCAACCACGAGTTTCTTGGGAATCTTACATTGCACTCTAATAATAAAATAATATTATTTTAAATGGTAGTTAACATGTAGCTGTTGTAATGGCGGGAATGGATAGAAATAACTAAAATATGATTATATATGTTTTTAAATGTTTTTACATTTATCCAATAAAAGATAATGGCTTACAATACGGAAAGAATTCAATTTTAGGCGTATATGCCCTAGTTTTCACTAAAGGTTCACTTATCACCTTTTGATGGCGAACCGTCATTAAATATAGTTTTGATCACTCTTATACATTCTTTTGTACCAAATAAAACTCTTATTAAGAATCGGGACATCAAAATTTACTTTGTGTAAATTTTTGGTATCTTTCCGATAAAGTTCATTTTTTTAATGAAAAGTGTAAAATGTTGTATTTTAATTCAAAACCACTTTTTAATCTAATTTATTTATATGATTAGATTATATTTTGAAATGGTTTTAAAGTGAAATTAGAAAATATTTTTACCATTAAATCCAATAGTGTTCTTTGGAATCAATTTCACATTGAAATCAGACTTAAACTATTGTCAATCTTTTGATACTTATTGTTTCATAAAACATGCTATTTGACATGACAGCGGGAATTAATTATTAAATTAATTAATGTGACTTATATGTTTTGAATTTTGTAAAATGGACTTCATTTTTGAATTCAGAATATCAAATATAGCTTAGGGTGAATTTTTGGGATTTTTCTGAAAAACTTCAATTTTTGATGAATAGTGAAACCACTAAGTGGTACTTATAAAAACTGATTTTCCGTTTAAATGAAATTTTGCCATCATTGTGTTTTGATTTTCAAAAATCAGACATACATGTTTTTCATTAAGAAGTAAAATGTGGTTCAATGAGATTAAAATAATTTTTTGGTGAATAGTAACTTATTAAGTTTTTAATCGCGATTAGTGGTAATTAGTGTGGTTTAAGGTAAAAATAATGCTTTAATAAAATGAGATGAGCTTGACACATGTATTACCCTCATTGGTTGTAACATGGAAGACCAAGACAATCCATGGGTCAACTTGGGGACCCCATGGATCCACTTTGGTTGGGAAATGACATAAATAACATTTTATTTAATGTAAAAGTAAAATTGACACAAACATGATATGTTTTACTAAAACAATTTTTAAGTGGGGTTATACAAGTCATCTTTTTTATTATAAATATTAATTGGAAAATAAAAAGATTTCCTACATCATAGTATTTTTTTTATAATTTTTATACATTAAATAAATTAAATTATTTATGACATAATAATGATGCAGCGATGACATCATTATTTGACGATTTAAATAAAATGGAAAGATAATGTAAAATCTATGAACTACACATGTCCAAAACTTATTGGATGAGTGGATTTCGAAGCCTTATCACCTTAGCCACGAATTATAGAAATGTGGGACCTTTTTAAACCGAAAAACATTTTCAAATAAAGTAATATTTTCTTACTTTCCAAAAGTGCCACTGCTCTCCTCTTATGAAAGGCCCCCACCTCTACCTCATTTAACACACTCCTCAAGCCTTTGGCTCGGCCAAACCCTGCCCATTTATTCTCTCCACATCCCTCTCCTCATCCTAGAGGATTCCCTTTGGGCAGAATCCTTTCAAAGGAAGCCTTTAGGCTCAAATCAAAAGGAGTTACACTTTTAAAGGTAATTCATTCTCTCATGTTCATTTGTTTTATTTTTCTTCTTCAACCCCCTAAACTCTTTTTATTTACTTATTTTGTAACAACACCAGTATCTTAAATATACTAGGATGTTGTTATAAGATTTATTCGAGCTACACTCTTACACAACTACATCAAATGGTTAAAGAACATACGGTTTCCGTGGATGGTGAAATTCTGCCTCCCGAAACGATGATTGTTCAATACTCATTTAACACCTTCAACGGTGGCCATTATGATGTCACTATTTTTATATATGATATATAATATGTTTATGTTTTATTTATGCTTCTGTATTTTTCATTTTTTGTCTTACCTTTATGGCTTCCATTATGGGTATACGCGATATCTTCATTTAAGGAAGTGCGGACTACCGCCCCCTCAAAGTGATTTGATTCGTTAAATACCATATGTGGGATGTATAAAGGATGGAAATATGATATTATATATGATATTATACTGTAATTATAATTTATCTTTATATCATTATTATTCCATTCTATAAAATATGAAATAGAAATGAAAGTAGCATTCATGCGTACGTACGGCTTTCCGTCTCCATGAACGGTGCATTTCATTTCTTACCTCTAAATGATTATGTAATGTTATAAATGCATGCATGTACTGGATATATATGACATATATGATATCTACATAATGAATACAATTATGGATATACTAAACATTTGGCCACACGAACAACATGTAATTGTAAGAAGTCCACTTTCGACTTAAGAACCAAATATCGGCAAAACAAATATTATTAACATAATTGATTACATAATGTTTATGACATGGTAATAAGTGGTATAAAAGTAATAATGAACTTGAAAAATGTTCTTAAGGAATTAGAAATTAACTCAAGTTTATTATTCAGGAGATTAAAGAACGATCGAGTCAAGTCGGACCCGAGGTAAGGGATCTTACTCCTCTCTTTTTTTTAAGTACACTCTTTTATGTCATTCCTTTTAAAGCTCAACATTCTTGTTATTGGGATGATCTGTTATATTAATCCTACTGTAATTTTTATGTTCATGTGATTAGAGACCCTATTCTCTCTCATCAATCCATTTTGGAAGTTTTGATTGGCGTCGTTAGGCTGCCGAACTTTCGTAAGAGATCTAACTTCTCTCTTTCTTTTTAAGTACTCTCCTTTATGTCACTTCTTTTAAGCTCCTATTTGTAATGTTGGGGGATGTTCTTTTATATTACTCTTTCTGTAAATTATATTTTAATGTGATGAGATACCCTATTTGATCTCATCAATCCATATTTGGAAGTTTTATGTGGCGCCGTTAGGCTGCCGAGTTTTCATGAGGGATTTTTCATCTCACTTTTATTCCCGTGAGATTTATGCTACATTTGCCACAAATTACATTCAGTGGTGTATGTACTGCCCATTATTCTACTCTTTGTGTAATATACTTTCTTTTATGAGTATTTACATCAATTATCTTTTGTCCTTCTTTCATGGGGTGTATGTTTTGAAAGATACCCAAGTCGGTAAGGGAACCTTTCACCCTCCTCTTTTTTAAAAGACTTCTTTTGTTGGGTCTTTTAATTTACATATCGTTATGTTGGGATATGTTCTCATATATCCTTATTGATGTAAATTTTATGTCCAAGTGATGGGATACTCTTTTTATCTCTCATCATCTCTTTTTGATGTGATGCCGTTAGGCTGTCAAGGAAACTTTTTAACCCAATTTCGATTTCTTTGGGTTCAACATGTAGTCATTGAATATGTCATCCATTGAATATGTGTGAATGAACTTTTTACACTTAATATCCACTTATATTGGGTGTATTTATATTTGTCACACATATTTTTGATATTGATTTGTCCTTAATTTAAGGATACCTTCTTTATAAGGGATTTCATCACATTTGACATTTCTATTGAGGGTTCATTATTGTTATGCACCAATTCACTCTTATATGTTGTATATACTGTCCTTTGGAGTATTATATCATGAATCCATTTATTCTCATAGTATTATAATGTTTTGACTAAATGTTATTCCTCAACTATTGTATTCAAGTGTCTTTAATTTTGGTAAAACCCCTTTAACCAAAATATCGTTTTAAATGTTTTAATTATTTGTTCTTATTAATATCCATGTTTTCAAAATGGTTTTAAGGATTTATTTATATGGATATTAATGGTTTAAAATTTTAAGCTTCAAGGTGGTATGGGACACTTTGATTCAAAAATCTCTATATTAAATTTTTTAAATGGTTTTGGAAATGGTTTCTTTTTGAATGGATTCATTATTTCAATATCCTAAAATGTTATATTGTGATTGAAATGTGGAAATGTTATGTTTCCTTTATTCATGATTATATGATATGATTATGTTATGGTTCTTGGGCATTGTTATGAAGAACGGGTGGTTCCGTGATAAACTAAGGGCGGGTGAGCCCGATATAGCTCTCCAATGCATTGGGTAACGCGAAGGAGTGAAACGTTAAGGTTTCTCCGAAGAGATTTAGGGAATATACTGTGATGGGTATTCCAAACGTAACCAAGAGGGTTAATCCCCACGTAATAATGTTATGAATGCCTCAAGTTACCTTTATGTCTTATGTTTTCTATAATTTATTCATGGTTTGATGAGGTATGCTAAAGTGCCTATGTATTATGGGTAATGTATGATTTCATTCTTATGTATATATGAACTCATGTTTCCTTTCCATATTTTTATAACCCTTACTGAGCTTTTTATGCTCATCCCATGTTTTTGTAATGTTTTTCACAGGTCAAGGGAAAGGTACATGATGTGATGATAGTGTCAAGGATGTTTCAAGAAAAATCCGTGTTATATTTTAAATATGTTTCCATTGATGGGAAGAATGAATACTGTCTTTTATGTAACCACTTTGTTTAAATGTGGAATGTAATGCAAGTTTCATGATCTATTTCTCTAAAACTCTAAACCTGAAAAGATCCTCAATGTCTAATCTTGTAATAACTCAAGATTAAGTAAGGTTTAAGGCTGGGGCCTTATAGTTGGTATCAAAGGCCGGTTTAGATAACTTTAGAGGTTAGGGTATTCTTTAATCATAAGTGACATTACCATAATGGTTAGGATTTCAGAAAGAGTCCTAGTTTTAGATAAAGTGAATGAGTAAGTATATCTTAGTGTTTACCTTCCTCGTTAGTACATGATGGTTTTGTTGATATACTCACACTGACCTTTTTGTTTTTAGTAAATGGCTGGATCTAGCAGGCACCAAAGTGACAATGGGTTTGAAGGAAACTGTGGTGGTTCTCTGATTAAGATACTCAATGAGATGGGGGATTCAATGAGGAATCTCATGGTTTTTATAAAACAACTATCAAGGAGTCATGATCAACCACTTGAACCTTGTTGAGTTCTCTAATGCATCATGTACGAGATGGCCAACTCGATGTGGAAATTCAGGTAATAATTATTAAGGCAGCCATTAGGGTTTATATGATCCTTACTTTTGAGGTAATTATGGGTTATTATTTGATATGATGGAAAATGAAGGGCATGAGATAAAATTGAGGTTAAAATATGTTATGATTATTCTTGAAGATTTTATCTCATTTTGGGGAATGTTTTATGAATTATATAGTTTTGGAAAAAGGACAACACGCAGACCGTGTGACATCCCGTCGCGTCGGACAAAGCGGCGGGAATCGAACCCACAACCAAAGTGCGACTGGTATTTATCGCCTACTACTGGACTATGTGAATTCCCTGGTTATTTTGACCGATTCTTTTTAGTTATATGATTTTATGAATTAAGAGTAAGTTGATTTTGGATGATATGTGATTAGGATAATTACTTTTCAATGTGAGACTTTAGGAGCAACTGATGTTGTTTGGAGATAAATGTTACGATTTAACTTGGTAGACTATGTGACTAAATCCTTCAAATATTTGGGTTTCAATCTTAGTTTGGTTTACTTTGAAGAATTTTATGGACAAATGGTCCTCGTTGAACTTTGGGTTTTGTTGGAAAAATTTTGGAGATTAAGAATAGATTTTCTTTTTATAAAGGGTTATCCTTTTCTGGATTATCTGATCTTGTACTAGCCTTTTTGGTTTTGGTTTTGGTTAAAGACGTGGGAAGTATATTGTTCTATTTTTTGGATTAGGTGATTCTCTAGAAGTTGATTATAGTACTCTTAATGTGAACAAGTCATCCTAAATACTCGTCTTTTGGAGAAAATATGAGTTTGTGTAAGGAATCTAATAAAAGTTGAAAGTCAATATGATAAGTGATTATGTTTCCGTATGAATAAATTCCTCAATAAAAAGTAACTTAAAACAAAAATGTTGTCTATTAACTTTTCCTAATGGGGAATCGAATACCGTTTAACCCATCACAAGTTTGTGATTTTCTCGTGGTTAACTTTTTCATAAACATGATTTCTATCACTCTCCATCAGAACATGACCCTTTGTTTTTTCCTCCATGTCCATAGTTTCATACTTGGAATCCTTGTATGGGTTAACTCAGGTGACCTTTGTACTTATCTTTCTTTATTTTAAAGTGATTTTTTTACCGACCCTTCTCCGATGTGGGACGTTCAAGGATGTTTCCAAGCGCAATTTTAAAATTGCGAGGACGCAATTCCCAAAAGGGGGGAAGGATGTAACACCCCAGGTAAATAAGGAATATGACATTTTCATATTTATCCATATTTGTGAATAAAATATTAATATGACATTAGAGGGGACGCTATGCTCGATGGCATACCCAACACGCAACCACGAGTTTCTTGGGAATCTTACATTGCACTCTAATAATAAAATAATATTATTTTAAATGGTAGTTAACATGTAGCCGTTGTAATGGAGGTAATGGATATAAATAACTAAAATATGAATATATATGTTTTTAAATGTTTTTACATTTATCCAATAAAAGATAATGGCTTAAAATACGGAAAGAATTCAATTTTAGGCGTATATGCCCTAGTTTTCACTAAAGGTTCACTTATCACCTTTTAATGGCGAACTGTCATTAAATATAGTTTTGATCACTCTTATACATTCTTTAGGACCAAATAAAACTCTTATTAAGAATCGGGACATCAAAATTTACTTTGTGTAAATTTTTGGTATCTTTCCGATAAAGTTCATTTTTTTAATGAATAGTGTAAAATGTTGTATTTTAATTCAAAACCACTTTTTAATCTAATTTATTTATATGATTAGATTATATTTTGAATTGGTTTTAAAGTGAAATTAGAAAATATTTTTACCATTAAATCCAATATTGTTCGTTGGAATCAATTTCACTTTGAAATCAGACTTAAACTAGTGTCAGTCTTTTGATACTAATTGTTTCATAAAACACGCTATTTGACATGACAGCGGGAATTAATTATTTAATTAATTAATGTGACTTATATGTTATGAATTTTGTAAAATGGTCTTCATTTTTGAATTCAGAATATCAAATATAGCTTAGGGTGAATTTTTGTGATTTTTCTGAAAATCTTCAATTTTTGATGAATAATGAAACCACTAAGTGGTACTTATAAAAACTGATTTTCCGTTTAAATGAAATTTTTCCATCATTTTGTTTTGATTTTCAAAAATCCGACATACATGGTTGTCATTAAGAAGTAAAATTTGGTTCAATGAGATTAAAATAATTTTTTGGTGAATAGTAACTTATTAAGTTTTTAATCGCGATTAGTGGTAATTAGTGTGGTTTAAGGTAAAAATAATGCTTTAATAAAATGAGATGAGCTTGACACATGTATTACCCTCATTGGTTGTAAAATGGCCGACCAAGACAATCCATGGGTCAACTTGGGGACCCCATGGATCCACTTTGGTTGGGAAATGACATAAATAACATTTTATTTAATGTTAAAGTAAAATTGACACAAACATGATATGTTTTACTAAAACAATTTTTAAGTGGGGTTATACAAGTCATCTTTTTGATTATAAATATTCATTAGATAGATAAAAAGATTTCCTACAGCATAGTAGTTTTTTTAATAATTTTTAGATATTAGATAAGTTAAATTATTTATGACATAATAATGATGCAGCGATGACATCATTATTTGACGATTTAAATAAAATGGAAAGATAATGTAAAATCTATAAACTACACATGTAAAAAACTTATTGGATGAGTGTAGTTAGAAGCCTTATCACCTTAGCCACGAATTATAGCAATGTGGGACCTTTTGAAACCGAAACACGTTTTCAAATAAAGTAATATTTCTTTACTTTCCAAAAGTGCCCCTCCTCTCCTCTTATAAAAGGCCCCCACCTCTACCTCATTTAACACACTCATCAAGCCTTTGGCTCGGCCAACCCCTGCCCATTTATTCTCTCCACATCCCTCTCCTCATCCTAGAGGAATCCCATTGGGCATAATCCTTTCAAAGGAAGCCTTTAGGCTCAAATCAAAAGGAGTTACACTTTTAAAGCTAATTCATTCTCTCATGTTCATTTGTTTTATTTTGCTTATCCAACCCCCTAAACTATTTTTATTTACTTATTTTGTAACAACACCAGTATCTTAAATATACTAGGATGTTGTTTTAATATTTATTCGAGCTACACTCTCACACAACTACATCAAATGGTTAAAGAACATACGGTTTCCGTGGATGGTGAAATTCTGCCTCCCGAAACGATGATTGTTCAATACTCATTTAACACCTTCAACGGTGGCCATTATGATGTCACTATTTTTATATATGATATATAATATGTTTATGTTTTATTTATTCTTCTGTATTTTTCATTTTTTGTCTTACCTTTATGGCTTCCATTATGGGTATACGCGATATCTTCATTTAAGGAAGTGCGGACTACCGCCCCCTCAAAGTAATTTGATTCGTTAAATACCATATGTGGGATGTATAAAGGATGGAAATATGATATTATATATGATGTTATACTGGAATTATAATATACCTTTATATCATTATTATTCCATTCTATAAAATAAAAAATAGAAATCAAAGTAGCGTTCATGCGTACGTACGGCTTACCGTCTCCATGAACAGTGCATTTCATTTATTACCTCTAAATGATTATTTAATGTTATAAATGAATGTATTTACTGGATATATATGAAATATATGATATCTACATAATGAATACAATTCTGGATATAATAAACATTTGGCCACACGAACAACATGTAATTGTAAGAAGTCCACTTTCGACTTAAGAACCAAATATCGGCAAAACAAATATTATTAACTTAAATGATTACATAATGTTTATGACATGGTAATAAGTGGTATAAAAGTAATAATGAACTTGAAAAAGGTTCTTAAGGAATTAGAAATTAACTCATGTTTATTATTCAGGTGATTAAAGAACCATCGAGTCAAGTCGGACCCGAGGTAAGGGATCTTACTCCTCTCTTTCTTTTTAAGTAAACTCTTTTATGTCATTCCTTTTAAAGCTCAACATTCTTGTTATTGGGATGATCTGTTATATTAATCCTACTGTAATTTTTATGTTCATGTGATGAGGGACCCTATTCTCTCTCATCAATCCATTTTGGAAGTTTTGATTGGCGCCGTTAGGCTGCCGAACTTTCGTAAGAGATCTAACTTCTCTCTTTCTTTTTAAGTACTCTCCTTTATGTCACTTCTTTTAAGATCCTATTTGTAATGTTGGGGGATGTTCTTTTATATTCCTCTTGATGTAAATTCTATTGTAATGTGAGGAGATACCCTATTTGATCTCATCAACCCATATTTGGATGTTTTATGTGGCGTCGTTAGGCTGCCGAGTTTTCGTGAGGGATTTTTCATCACACTTTTATTCCCGTGAGATTTATGCTACATTTGCCAAAAATTCCATTGAGTGGTGTATGTACTACCCATTATTCTACTCTTTGTGTAATTTAATTTCGTTTATGAGTATTTACATCAATTATCTTTTGTCCTTCTTTCATGGGGTGTATGTTTTGAAAGATACCCAAGTCGGTAAGGGAACCTTTCACCCTCCTCTTTTTTAAAAGACTTCTTTTGTTGGGTCTTTTAATTTACATATCGTTATGTTGGGATATGTTCTCATATATCCTTATTGATGTAAATTTTATGTCCAAGTGATGGTATACTCTTTTTATCTCTAATCAACTCTTTTTGATGTTATGTCGTTAGGCTGTCAAGGGAAATTTTTAACCCAATTTCGATTTCTTTGGGTTCAACATGTAGTCATTGAATATGTCATCCATTTAATATGTGTGAATGACCTTTTTACACTTAATATCCAATTATATTGGGTGTATTTATATTTTTCACACATATTTTTGAGATCGATTTGTCCTTAATTTAAGGATACCTTATTTATAAGGGATTTCATCACATTTGACATTTCTATTGAGGGTTCATTGTTGTTATTCACCAATTCACTCTTATATGGTGTATATACTGTCCTTTGGAGTATTATATCATGAATCCATTTAGTCTCATGATATTATAAAGTTTTGACTAAATGTTATTCCTCAGCTATTGTATTCAAGTGTCTTTAATTTTGGTAAAACCCCTTTAACCAAAATATCGTTTTAAATGTTTTAATTATTTGTTCTTATTAGTATCCATGTTTTCAAAATGGTTTTAAGGATTTATTTATATGGATATTAATGGTTTAAAATTTTAAGCTTCAAGGTGGTATGGGACACTTTGATTCAAAAATCTCTTTATTAAATGTTTTAAATGGTTTTGGACATGGTTTCTTTTTGAATGGATTCATTATTTCAATATCCTAAAATGTTATATTGTGATTGAAATGTGGAAATTTTATGTTTCCTTTAATCATGTTTATGTGATGCGATTATGTTATGGTTCTTGGGCATTGTTATGAAGAACGGGTGGTTCCGTGATAAACTAAGGGCGGGTGAGCCCGATATAGCTCTCCAATGCATTGGGTAACGCGAAGGAGTGAAACGTTAAGGTTTCTCCGAAGAGATTTAGGGAATATACTGTGATGGGTATTCCAAACGTAACCAAGAGGGTTACTCCCCACGTAAGAATGTTATGAATGCCTCAAGTTACCTTTATGTCTTATGTTTTCTATGATTTATTCATGGTTTGATGAGGTATGCTAAAGTGCCTATGTATTATGGGTAAAGTATGATTTCATTCTTATGTATATATGAACTCATGTTTCCTTTCCATATTTTTATAACCCTTACTGAGCTTTTTATGCTCATCCCAAGTTTTGGAAATGTTTTTCACAAGTCAAGGGAAAGGTACATGATGTAATGATAGTGTCAAGGATGTTTCAAGAAAGAATCCGTGTTATATTTTAAATATGTTTCCGTTGATGGGAAGAATGAATACTGTCTTTTATGTAACCACTTTGTTTAAATGTGGAATGTAATGCAAGTTTCATGATCTAATTCTCTAAAACTCTAAACCTGAAAAGATCCTCAATGTGTAATCTTGTAATAACTCAAGATTAAGTAAGGTTTAAGGCTGGGGCCTTATACTCAATGCACAATTCATACACCCAAGAGGGCCTATGACATTATGTAATTTAATAGATATAGAAATGGAGGTATGGAGATGTTGCTTGGGGGATCTCATTGGGAGTTAGATCAGGGTTCAGTGGAGGTGTCCCATGGATCTTCAATTGAAGCTTCCATTTTTTACACAAAGGGGTATGCCATGTGTTGATTTGTTTCACCCTAATAAATTTATTTTTTATTTTTCAAAAATTAAATATATGCGTTTATGAGGACCACATGAGGGTTTATATTATGTCAATATAGGAGGAGTGAGTGTTTCTGGAAGATTGTAGGGGTTTCTATTAAGAAAACCCCATTTTCATGGTGTGTAGTTTAGATAAAACACGTAATGTGATTTTTCATTTTAATAAAAGGATTGTTGATTATCACTACAAGGTTTTTGTGTGTTTAAGAAAAATTTTGTAATACGAATCAAGGTGTGGCCATGGAATCATTCAAGAACCCTCTATAGGTGCACAGGGCCATATAATGTACATGGCTAGACCATTTTCTATGTACATGACTAGAGGCCATTTAGAAGATTTCACCAAAGCCTGTGTGGGTCACATAGTCATGTGTATAGTTAGGAACCCTATATGGGAGCCCTGCTATATAGGTAAATTTCACATCACAGACATGGAAAAGTTGTAGATAAATTGGGATTTGGTAAATAATTTGTGATGATCGTTGCGGGTATACACCAAGTTAACGAGGAATACATTTTATAATTCTATGTTAGATTATTTTGATTGTTTTATGTCCTTGATTTATAATTAAACATGTAAGTAGTTCATCATGAGTTTTTTCCCACATATCACTATAGTTGAATCCCTTAAGCATGTATAAGTCACCAAGAGGGTTATTTGTATGGGATGATCTTTTGAGGGAGGTTAATATTGAAGTTTTTTCTTTAGATACCTCCTAACGGTTGGGATAATATATAAATACTAATATAGGTTCTTGATCTTATTTTTTGTATTAGATATATTATGTGAGGCATGCTAATTTATGTTCTATTGAATATTTCATGGAATGTAGTATTGAGTAGTGATTTGTCCATGTAATTCCAAGGGGTTTGAGTGAACTCATTAATTATTCATGTATGGTGTTATTAAACCTTTTCATGAATTTTAGTTCTCATTGAGCCTTTAGGATGGGGTGAAACAATGAGGTATTAGGTATGTATGGGTGTTCTTGATTGGATCTATAGATTGTTCTGAGGGACCTAATTACGTGGTTCTTATGGGAGTTGTGATGTATGATGATACACGTGTGCCTAATGTGATGCTCGTTGTTGGGTTCTATGCTAGAGATATTGAATTAGGTTTCTTGTGAGAAGAATAACGATAGAATTTAAATAACTAGAGTATCCCATTTTAGAGTTTCCTTTTATCATTGTGGATTAGAGTAAAATTTAGGGTTCCTCTTCACCTTGTGATACTATGAGGGTTGGTTCCCATTTCCTAATCTTTGGATATTGGGTCTGAGTGTTGGACAGCCTAGTTCTTGATATCATTGTATGTAAATTTTTATGTAGTTATTTCTATTCATTTTCGGATATTGGAGGAGACCTACATTATAATATTTATGTGATATTTTAAACAAGGTGTTAATTAATTTCCCCCAAAATTGGTTGGATGGGGTTAGATGGGTCATGAGAGAGAATAGATTTTCGGGATCAATGTACATGTAACCAATAGTTTAGTGTTACACTTTGGATTGGTTGGGGATCATTGAATATAGTGGTTCTACCAAGATATATGATATACGTTTCCATGAACATTAAATATATTTTTGAATAGTTAGGTAGTGTCCATTGATGAATCCTTTATATCCCGCTTGGTTATATAGGAAACAAAATACATTGAATGGTTCTCAAATTGGGTTGACCTATATGATCTGGTCTATAATTTAGTCTATTCTATTAGAGGCCATGATTATCATAAATGCGTGTAGAAATTTTTGACACTATTGGAGAGGCATTGCATCTATCATTCTTTTTTTTCATTTCATTAGATGTAATGGAGATCCACTTTATATAGAGGATTTACCAAAATTTTTGGCAATGGGTGATTCATGTGTTATGAATTGATTCTATTAAGCTATAATGGGGATAAATTTACTATCGGTTCTAGTTTAGAACCCAATGATCATTTTCATATATTTATTTAATTTTATTCAACAATTTTATTTATTTAATGATTTTTTTTATTTTTATGCCAGTTTATTAATTGAGTTAACTGAGGATATCATGTGTTATATACAGTTATTATGAAATGGGATGCTAGGAAATGCATTGTGGGTTTATTTCTAAGATTTATTTCTCTCCCCTACACATTGACCTCAGTGTGCATAAGGACATTAATTATTATATAATTTTTTGGAACAAGATACATAGTTGATAATGCTAAGTCCCAATATTTCATGATCTTGCAGGATTTCTCATGTGGTGTGTTAGTATTGAGTTAGATCAATTCAACCATTGATGGTTATAGGCTATGTGGTATAGCTTTCTTTTGGTAGTAGAGACTTGTGTATTTTATTATATATATTTTTATTATATCTTTATTTTTCTTTTTCTGAGAGGGTTACCAACTATTGTGTTAGGTCATAACAATGAGTCTATATACTATATTTATTTATTATAGAATGTATATTTTTTAGTTATTTATTACTTGTAGTCTAATATTTAAGGATTATTATGTGTTTGGTTTATTTAAACTTTTATTGAATTATGATATGAGTCAATATTATCTCCACTATAACATTTTTTACCCTCAACGCTAGTCGGAATCCTCTCTAGTATGTGTAAACATGCTTGAGGCATTATAATAAGATGTATTGTGTGATGGGTCTTGTCGACCTGAGCTGGTTTATAAAAAAATAACATTAATGCTACATTATTTGCTAATTTAGATACATTTTATAAATTTAATGGCCCAGACCCTCCTGGTCCATCCCTTTGCCAAATTTCTGGTGTTTGTCACACCCTAGACCCATTAGGTCCCAATCCTATGGGTGGTGTCTCGGTGGCAGGATGTCATCATAGTGTCAACCATCGGTGACACTAATCGTAGAATGTGGGGGGGGGGGGCTTGTCGGGTTTTTCTTCCCCAGTTTTCCTGGTAAACCCTATTTTAAGTATTTCTAACCCTTTTGAAGTGGTTCATGGATATATTTAAATCCCCTAATATATAAATTCCCCTAAGAGTGGGGAGACCCTCACAGACACATACTGTGTGTCAGTGTTACTCATTTTATCTATCTAAATAAACTAGTTTATCCCAAAACTGTTACAGCCACCTCCCTAATGAGAAATTAAATAACAATTAACCCCCACTGGGTTTAACCATTCAACTGCATGGTGAAACCACAATCCACCTTTACACCAATTCAAAATTCTCATCCTGTAACTCCAAGATTCTGCTACTTTATATCACACAAGAATTATTTTCTTATTTTTCATGGTTGGGTTCATTCTCCCCATTGGTGTGTTTTGAGTCCCCTTCTCAGGGCGAGTGGTACGCCTATACTGTAGTTTTTTCTCGACATTCTTGGAGTCCTCAGAGTTCCTCCCCTTCACATCGCACATCACCGTTCTTGGCATGGGGAGAGAAACTTTGATAATTGATCATCTAGGTGGGGTTTTTTCTTAGTATCTCTTTATTGGGTATCATGCGGGGTGGGTATTAAAGTGTTTCTTATGGGGATGGATGAAACCCGACCTTAAATAAGAAAATAGACATACATTTAAGGGATGAATGGGTGTGTTTGATGATTCCAGTGTTCTCGTTTACCCATCTTTATATGTTTTGGATTTTATTGGCTTATTTCCACTGAAAATAATGGTTGGTAGTGGTCTTTTCTTGCACACTAATAATACCCTATTTTCAAGTTAATTATATGATCGAATGGATGTAACATGGAAATGGGTAAATCACATAAACTCTTTTGATTAAATGGATTCCAATGAATAAAAATCCTTGTGTTATCACCCGGTTCACCCAACGGGAAGACCGACCTAAATTTATGGCATATTCAAATTTGAAAACTCCATTGTTGGTGATGTCTACGGTTGATACTTGTGATGTGATGTAGATGGGGATGGGATCCCCTGCTGGGTTTCAGTTGTTGTCATATGATCCTGTGCCCATATGTGGGGGCTTGGTTTGGTTCTTGTACTTAGAGATATCTCACAGATTCCTTTTTTGTTGTGAATTTACAAGAGAATCGAGTGTAAATGCTTCAATTGTTGTTTAGTTGTTTTTTTCTAGGAATGTGTCTATGCCTGTTAATTCCCCAGCTGTGAAGAATTAATTTAAACAGAATCACTTGAATATGAAAACGATAATGGGTTCAATGGGGAATTGTTTTCTAGGAATGAGTTGTGATAGGGTTGTGCTGCTTCTTATGAATGAATAATAAAGAGAGAGTTACTGGTTGGGAAGGTTTTTGAACCCCTTGGTTGGGATGAGTGCTTGTTTACCAAAATGTATATTTTAGTTCTTATGTTTTATATTTATGACCCTCCCATGTTGATCCCCTCATGTTAAACACCCCCATTTCATGGGGGAGGGTGTTTTCCCAACACTCATATGAGTGGCTGGTTATTAGCTACTTTTTTTCTCCCCTTCCCAATTAGCCCATGACTCTTTGGGAAGGATGTGATGACCTGAGATCCATTATAGCCCTAGATTCTTTGGGAAACACATGTAGTGGTGGTTTGACTAGGTTTGTGCGGGCAAGTGGTTTCCCATGTGCCTTCGGGATGAGGCCCATCTGTCTTCGGGCGTGGTCATAGTGGTTCAGACCCAGGTTTGTGTGGGCATGGTTAGGTTTGGTTGTTTTGGCCGAGGTGTCTGTGGGAATGATGTGTTTTAGTAATAGCCTAGGTGTTTGTGGGCGGTATGTGAAGTTGTGAGAGACCAGGTGTGTGTGGGCGTGGTGTAGCAGTGAGACTGCATTGAGAATGTTGGGAGAGGTCTGATGCATATGATGTCTTCAATAACTAGTGGGAAAGTGGTGTGGGGTACACTAATATTGATGTTCTAATACCATTACATTACTTGACTATTGTTATTTGGGGTATGTACCTTGGTGAGGATGGGGTGGATAGTTTCCTTTCAATGTGATCTGGTTATCTACTTTTCTCATGAGCATTAGAATGTCTCCCCACTTGTGAAAAAGGGGTTTTGGTTTTCCCTACTGGGTATACATGTATACTCACCATATGCATATAAAACAACTTTTAGGTTTCCATGAGGACTTCGGGGATCATGTAGGATTGTTCTAGTTCAGACATTAGGAAAGTTTTTTTCTGCTTTTTTCCTTTCTTTGGTACATTCCTTTAGTTTTTTCATATACTTTTGTAGCATTTACTTTTGTACATGCATATAGAAATGGTTTTCTTTTGGATTTACATTAACCTCTAGTTATAGTGTTGGTTGGATTTACCATCTTATCTCCCAATCCTGCTAAATGAAAAGGGTAATGCCTTCCATCTGTGTGTGATTCTATACCCTAGGTGCCAGTTTCTACTCTAGGTCCTATTGAAGTCTGGTTTTGGGGGTCAATATCTCTTTTTCAGCTTAAGGAAGGAAGGGTCTGGAAATTCCGTTGTCCCTTCCCTCATCTTGGCGAAGGCGGGTTGTGACAACACATGAGATTTTTTAATATGTAAGATCATATGATTAATATCATACTAGTACTACATGAAAAACTTTTCTAATAGTAATTCCTACTTATTAGATAAATGAGATTGATTTTTTTTCATTATAATGTTTTGTGTATAAGATTTCACTATTGTTGATTCAATTATGTTTTAAAACATATTAATTTATTATTTTATTACTCTTTTACCCTTGGTAATTGGATTGTGTATAGGAATAAAGTTAGACACATATGAAGGTGGTGACAGGCTTTGTATCTGGCTGAAAATGATGATTTATTCTGGTCCTACGTGGGATCGAAGGACTTCTGTTTGGATGTACTATTCTGGCTGTGGCATGAGCAACGGTCGTGATTTATCCTATAGCTTCAGTTTCAATCTGCAGCGGTGATGATTTCTCCATCTATTTGCACGGTGGTGGCGATGACAGCAACAGCAGGTCATGTTAGCACATAACGGTTGGTATGCCCGAAGCAACGACGATGACTAGGGTTTACTGTGTCGCCATTTGGAATTGATTTGCTGGGTTTTTTTGAATTGTCTATTTTTGGACTTTTGTCTTTCCATCATATATCAGTTTTCCTCTGGCCTTCGGGCATGTAATGGGTTACCCTTTCCCAGTTAAAAGGGAATCCGTTATTTTTCCTTAATAAATAGGGCACTTCCCTAAGCTTCCCGAGTACTAATAATTGAGGATCAATAATTTAATGTATTTGAAGCAATTTATAATGGTTTCCTTATATATCAACATCGAGTAATTCTACTCAACTGAACCATATGTAATTTTTTTATGATAGGTTATATTGATCTAATATATATATTTTCACTTGTAATTTAATAGTATTCCCTTAATTGTAGGATTCATGGATATCTATGTGTGTTGGTGTTTACTTTGGATTCCTTACTTTCTTTGTTTTGATGAGGGAAAATATTCTTATGAGATATTTTGATCAGTCTTATATTTCCCTTAAGATGTTGTTGCACAAAATAGTGTCATGGTTTGGAATAAAGTTTCCTTTATCATGAGAAGTGGGGTTCTAGGAGTGCTCTGGGTTTCATTGCTCAGTCGATACAGAAAGCTTGGTTTCTGCCTAACCCTAGTATATTTATTAAAAATCTATTGGTAATGAGGGTTCATGGTAAAAAACTTATGGTTTTGGAATGATACATGAGGGACATACGCTAATTTGGGTTTTCATGGATTGATGGAGATTCATCATTTATATTGAGGATTATAGAGGGTGATCCTAATTGTTAGAAATTACCTACATTAGGATTGTGATTAGTGTATTTTTCATGTAATAATTGGTTTTTATAGTCCTATATCATGTGAACAAGATTTTGTTTTTTATTTTTGGGTTACATGGGATCAATGAATTATTGGGTTTGGATAATTATAGATAGGTCTACACTTGAGGAGAAGTTTAATATCATTATTATTGTTGAAATTGAACTATCTTCTAATAGATCCCATGGCTCCCATTTATGTTGTATATTTAGTTTGGGGGATGTTATTCATAGTGAGCACGTTACCAATAGTGGTTGGTGGCACGCGATGGTTCTTAGTTATGGGTGAGTTGAAAAAGTCTAATCCATTATTATAGTGATATATAAAGAATGATCCATAGTCACTTGAATTTCTGTTGAGGGTGAAGATAAATACATTTCTATGGTGTGGTGCTTCTTATCAGCAAGGAATTATGAAACTCATATTAGCATAATTTTTGGAACTCTATGGCCAGTTATTGGATTGTGAATGTGTTGTTAGATATCCTATTTTTTAGTCTAAATCATTGTAGTTATTTGATAAATGTGGTTTCATGAGGTATAGAGTTCTTATTCTCAACATTATCAGAAGCCTAATAATATTGCGTCGAAAAAATTAGAAGGAATATAAAAATTTGATCTTTAGTTATTTAAAGGAGAGAAAATGATAATTTCACTAACAAATGATATATAATAATTTTTTTGAGCATTATTCTGGTATCAGAATATGTTTTTTACCTAAGACATGAGTTTTGTGGAATTTTTTGATGATGAATTTTTCATGGATTATTATTTATTTAAATAAATAAATATTAACTATTCATGGTTTTTATAATGGATATATCCTATTTTATAGTGTAAAACATAAATTATGTCTTGGTGGTTGAGTGGGTATTTATGGGGTCTTGTTTTAATGTGATAACCTCGTGTCATGTATCACACCTGGGCATGAGCCCCTATTTATTTTTTCATTCATTTTACATTTCACTTTATCTTTATCTTCTTTCCTACGAAATTTTGTGTATGGCCAATTTTTTCTCCCACATTGTGTCATTTGACTGAGAGAAAAACTGATGGAGAGGGATATGAGATTGATTATTGTTGAGATTTTCTAGAGATAGATACGAGTTTCGTGGTAGTGTTTTGAACATCCATGATCAATGATTTATTTCTTTTTCTAGGACATATTTTTATATTTTTCCCCCATTATCATGAAATATTGATTATTTTTATTTTTCAAATCCATATATCAGTTTATAGGGAACCCTTGAGGGTCAATGTACAATTATTTTGGGTGGAACATGGGTTTTTGAAGATTATGGAGCTTTTTGTTTGGAAAACTTTTCTAAAAAGAGTATAGTCTATAGAACATACATTGTGTGTTCTTATTTTTTGTTAAATGGCAGAATATGATTAGTATATAGATTTTTTTTCATATCACACTAAATAGGGAGGCTTGGGGTGTGGATAAGAACTTAACTAAACACCATGTTTGGGGGAACATGGTCATGTAATGTAAATTTTTTGGACTACTCTGTATAATATAGATATAAGATTTATATTTTATTTGGACAATCCTTATTTGGGTTACACAACCAAGAAATTTGTGTGGGTGGCACACTACATTGTTAATGTTAGTGGATTGTACTTACAAAAGTACTCACTAGGTTAGCTATGGTACATGACCTTGGAGTATCATTGAGGGTATATATTGATTATCTAGTGTATAATCTATGTACCCCCTTCTTGGATTTGTTATGTTAGTGTGTTTCCCTTGAAAAACAATTAGTCATAGTATTAGTCTATTATATGTTTTCTTCAAATATATCATAGTGGTTTAATATTTTCGATTATTAGAGGTAGTCAAGAGTTGATTTTAGACTCTATATGGTTTAGAAATAGAAGCTACATTTGGTTCTGATTTAGAATCATCTTAAGGATTTTGATGAGATGTGAGGCAAGAGTGATGTAAATGATTATGTCAATTTCCAAGTATTTAGGATACTGTGAATGTTGTTTTATATTCTCTTAGTATTTCCCTAGATTTTGGGATTTTGATTTTACATGGATTGGGAGTTCAAAGGTGTTTAATTTGAGTTTATTTAGTATTCTTGGATTAGATTAATAGTTAGTTGATTGAGGTTTAATTTTGTTAATTCTTTGGGTTAGAGTGAAAATGTGTAGTTTTAGGTATGGATATGTTACATTTTTAGGATATTGAAATAGATTTGG
Source organism: Viscum album (assembly GCA_963277665.1). NCBI lineage: Eukaryota > Viridiplantae > Streptophyta > Magnoliopsida > Santalales > Viscaceae > Viscum > Viscum album. The sequence goes on from OY728157.1 coordinate 1,026,124,341, forward strand.
GGGACATGGTAAGTATTCCCTTGTAGACTTGTTGATTTTTGGGGTTTAACTTATGGTTGATCTAATGCCCAATTTTGGTTTGTGTAACAGGGTGGTTGTTTAAGTTGTATTATAATGGTATTGACCTATGGATTTGATGTATCTAAGGATCCCATAGTATGTTTTCCTATTCTTGTCCTGGTTTATTGTATCACTTAGTGTATATAAATAATTTTTGACCAAAACAGTATTGGTTCTAGTTTTAGATATTTTAGATGTTGGGTTTAGGTTTTGGAAGACTGTGTGATTGATGTATGATATAAGGAATGTTTAATTATTTCTTGTTCCAATTGTTTATAACACCTGATACCTTTGATATATTATTAGTATGTGATTTGGACCTGTGTTTTATTAAATGATCTCCTCTATTGTTTGGTTCGTATTAGATTGGTCTATGGATAAAATGGATGATCTGAACAAGTTCACATGTAAAACTATTTTTAATATTATGATTTGGATAGGTATTTGGGATTATTTATATAGTGAATCTCTAAAGATAAAATATATATGTGTCCATACACATAGAATTATTACATTCATGGTTTGGTAGTGTGCATATGTGGGACGTTTATATCCAATATAGTTTTGTAAGACTATATGTATATTGATTGGTTATCTATTTTTGTGGAACATGATATTATTGTCTCCATTTTATATAAATAAATTGGATACCTAAGGATTGATAAATGTGTGTGGTTATACAAGATACCATGGGTGAGATCCTAGGGTCATAAATTCATGCCTTTCCATGCACTAGACACTTCAAAACATATTTTTATCAAGAATACACTCAAGATGTTATATGTTTTTTGGTCCATTTTCAATAAATATTATGTCTTATTCCAAGTAGAGCATATATATTACTCAGGTATCATGATAGAAACTATGGCTCATAGTCTTCTTTAGTTTTATTTTGTTTTATCCTTTTTATTTTTTTACTACTTTATTTTCTTCTTATTCTAGTTTCTTATTCAACTTGTCTCGGAATATATAATTTTCCAACACATGTTATTTTAAAATATTTTAGGAACACCAATAGGGGTTACCTATAATAAATTATTTTCCACCCCTATACATTCACCTCCGTGTGAGTGAAGGTATTATGTATGAATTCAGGATTCAAAAAGAGTGAAAATTTTATGGGGATGAGGTCCATCATTAAATTATTTAGTGGGATTTCTCATTTGATGTTTTATGTATGAGATGGAGTAGTTTGACCATTTTTGGAGACTGGGTTTATGGAATGGAAATGTATTGTTAGTAAACCCATATGTATTTTTTTGTCTATAGGTGTGGTCAGCCATGTGGCCGATCATTTTTTGCATTATAACATCATAGGGGGTCATTATAGTGTATATCATCTACATAACATGATTATTTATTTTTACTAATTTCTAATGCTTATATATGTGTATGTTGATTAATAATTTTTTTTATTTCACTCTAATTTTATGGAAGAGTCCCTCCACTAATTCTTTCGAGGTCCCCTCTATTAGTCAGCTACCTCTGGTGTATGGGAAGGTATTCCTATTGTTTTTTCATAATATGAATCATGTGATGGGTCATGTCGACTTTTGAAGGCCCATGACCTTAGTCCAACCCCAAATATATGATTCAAATAATATATTGACACCTATAAATGTAAAAAACAAACACCAAATGTAACACCCCTGATATTTATAATATAGTTGTTCATAAGTTAATACTATATTCAATATCTTGTATCATGTAGAACACCAAAAAAAAATTAGCATCAATATATTAGATTATTATTATTAATAATATATTGAAATAATAAAACCAATTGTAAATAAAACAATATTAATCAAATAGAAATTGATACAAAATAGGATTAACACAACAAATATTTTTAAAAGGGAATTTTTTTCAACAAAAGTATTTTTCTATTATATCCTCTATATTAATTTAAAAACAAATTTATAAATAGTTTAATTTATATTTTATAAAACTAATTACATTATTTGATTAATCCTTTCATTATTATATTAAGACAACTTTTTAGATTAATACTGTAAAACACTTATTTTTATAATATCATCACTTTTATGGAATTATAATAATACAAGTATGGATTACATGTTTTTAAAAAAAATAAGAAAATATATATATTTATAAACTAAATTTAATACTTTTAAAAAATAATATATTGAATTTATGAAATCATTTTTAATGTTCTTGAAACTTATATGACATTTTAATTTGAAAAATGTATTAGTTCAATAATATTATAAATAATTTTCCTTCACTTATAAAAATTACTTCTAAAAATTGGATAAAATATTCCAAATAAATATTTTCATATTATATAATAAGGTATAAAAATTAATAATAAATATGTGATTACTAATAAATAATTTTAATGTCCATAATAATGGTGAAAGTGTAATTTCCCAATAATTATTTTATTAATTTTTTCAAATTTTTTCCTCAAAAATTAAATTAAGATAGTTAATATAATATTTTTTATATGGTTTTTAAATAATTAAAATATATGTTATCATTACTTTAATTGGAAAAAAATGTTTTCTGTTATTAATAATACTAAATGGTAATTTTTTTTAGAAAATAGTATTTTTATATTAAATTTTCTGATTAAAAATTTAATTGTCCATTTAGAAATTTAATAAGACTATATGGAGGATGTATTTATGCTTCTATAATAAATATTTTTTCATGAGGGTTTCCATTTAAATATAATATAATATTGACTACCTAGGAAAATACTAGTTTCCAAGGTAAAAACCAAACTGGTAAAATGTAGCCAATATATAGTAAAAAGATCAAATCATGATTAAATCATGTGAAAAAATAAATTATGGAGGTGTTCACAACCTTATCACGCCATAGTCATCATTATTTGAATATTATGGATCCAATGGCCCTTCAATAGTATAACACCATTATAGAAAACTAATGGTTATTCATAAAAATTTCCATCCCAATTATTTTAAAAGTTGAACACTTCTTCTACTTTTTTAAACCCCTATAACATAGAATTTAGTCCTAAAAATGAAATTATGATCCTTCAAAAATCCAACCTCATTTATGTAATCCTATCATCCCAATAAGATAAACTAACTCCTCCATTTGCAAGGATAATTCCAAAAAATGTCGGTTCCTAATAGGTGTATTTCTTGATTAATTATTTATTATCAATCTTCAATATGAAATATTCTAATTGTTTCCATAATATAATTTCACTGGTAGTATTAATATACTATAATGTTATAATATTAATGAGGAAACATTTATTTAATTCCTTACATAATAAATGAATAATAAAACAACATCAATCATTTGTACATGTGTTGTACTACTACCCCAAAACAGTATGGTTCATTTAACATCCCCACCTTTCATTGTTAGTAATAAAGATTGATTTAATGGTTCAATTTGATGAAAATTTTATTATTAAAATTTTCAAATTATAAATTAGCATATACATTTATTCAACCACATTTTTATGTAATGGAATCATTAATTATGTGTATGACAGACTAACCCCACCATATACAGTGAAATTTTTGTCATTATCCCCCCTTATGGATTTTTATAGGAATTAATTTAAGGAATATATATTATTTTTATGAAATTTTTAATCATCAATAAATGGTATATTTACATTATATAAAAACATATCCTTACAAATATTGTCATAATAACAAGCCCTTGTTTGAGTAGGTCTTTACCACCTATTTGAATTGTGTTATAATGTTTATATCCTGAATGATTAAGGATTTCTATATAATTTTAACATCATTTATAAATACTTTTTTTATCATTTGTAATAAATCATTATAGGTATTGCTAATATTTATTATATTTGGTAATATATTTCCACTACATAATTAATCATTTTTTTAAATAGATTATCAAAATTTCAATTTTCACAAACAATATGCATGTGTCTCACATAATCTAGGAATGATGTGCTTTTGGATAATATTAGATAACAACACATCTATTATTAATTTTTTTTAAATGATCAACATTACTCACACTTGATATTGAATATAAATAAAAAACTAAAAAATATTGATGTAGTGATTAATTATAAGTTAATATTAAAAAAGTTTATAGATATGAAAATTCATCTCAAATATATGATTGTGATACTTATATTTATTATACAAGATATTATATCATGATGGATTAAGCTATAAAATAAGGTAAGTGGTTAATTTTATGAAATTAAACTCCACAGACATATTTTTGTTTAGGTAGAATGATATCATTGATATGAAATGAGTAATTAATAATCATTATTTTATTGATATTCATTAAATTATTTGGGTTTGTATAGGCACATCAAGCTCATTATTTAGATGTAATTCTATATAAAAGTTACCAATGTTTTAGAGAGTTTGGTTAACAAAACTCCCTTTAGAGAGTTATAAATATTCATCATGAATATATTTATTCTATTATTCGATGTTTCCACACTAATATTTTATTTACTTGTTCCTTCATTTCATGTAGACTGAAAATAAGTTTTTATTATGACCCATATATTTACCTTTTACAACTATGGGAAAAAATATTATCTAAAAACTCTTTTACAGTTTACATTTTTTATGGGAATTATTATTCATAATGATTCCATTCTATGGTTTAAATTTTATCCAAATGATTTTAAATATTCCTAATTTTAAATATTATAGGAAATATTCATACATATATTTATTAAGTAAAAGATTTATTTTTAAATGGAATTAATAATTTTATAATGTGGTTTAACATTTTTATTTTTTAAAATGGATATTTATGTATATTCATATCTTTTAAAAGAATTATTTTATGAAATATTTCTGTAATATTTTTTTATAAAAATTTTATTTGGGTTTTAAATAATTATTTCAAATTTTTTTTCAATCTCATATATTATGTTTCAGCGAATCAATTTTTATTGAGATTTCATTCCCTTAATGAAATGGTAATTCCCTCTTATTTTTTTAATGTTATTCATATAGTCATCGTAATAAGTTATTTTATATCTATTAAGTAATCATTGGTGTTACTTTGGCAATAATATTTTTTTTAATCCACCATTCTAATTCATTCATTGGATGTCATATGGAATGATCCATCAAAATTTATTTATGTTATCCAACTTTGTTAAATGGATTAATTAAGTGATGTATGAAGTATTAATTTTTTCATGTTAAATGATATATATATATATATATGTTATAATATTATTTTATTGGTTGGGTCATTAATCTCTATCCAATGCATTGGTCATGGATGTATATATCATAAAAATGAGTTTATGTATTGATATTTTCCTTATTCACAAAATGACGCTTAAATATTTTGATTATTTACAACAAGAGGTGTGAACATTATATTTGATTACAACTTGATTAATGGAAAAAATCAAAACATAAATATCGGTATTTTTTTCCATCATGAATCATAAACATTTTTTGTTTATAATTTTATATTTTAATATGTTAATGTTATTTCCAATTTTCTTTATTAAGATATGATTCAATGTTTTCATGTATTTCCATGTCATATGCTTATCATTTTGATCCATGGATCATGATTATTATTTCCTTATACCACTCCATTTTACTATTGTATATGTTTTTTAAATTACATTAACATTCATCTTAATTTATGGATAAATATTATTGGATCATGTTCATTCTTATAGGAATTTTTTTCTGAGCCCTTGTTTTATAATACGAATAATATATAACCATTCATCTCATATTAATGTTTTTTCCACTTATTAAACTTTTAATCTCATCCCATTTCCTATTATTAAATTTCCCACGTTATTAAAATGAGAATAACTTATGGAAATTATAGAAGGGGGTTCAGTGTGGTCAGATTATCGAGATGTATTCACAATTTTTTTGAATATAATTTCATTATATAACACATCCTCAATGTAAATAAAGTAAATTCATGGGTTTGGGTGTCATTATAAGATTTATAATCTAAAACCAATATAGTTTACATAAAATAATAATAAATATTTCTCAAATTATATCAAATCCAATGTTTGATGAATTTTTTAGAACTCGACCAGGGAATATCGATTTCCGTCATCACTTATGGTGTCTGTGTTGATATTATTGTTTTTAGGGATTCATTTAGATTCTTTTTTGGATTGGGATATGATAAAATTAATAAAAGACATAAATAATTATAGAAATAGGATAAAATTAATAATTATTGGACATGTAGAGACATTTTGGTTCTCCTATAAAATGGATCCTTATCCAGATACTGGAAAGTGTATAATGAATTGGTACAAATTCACCCCAGTGTAATCACCGTAAAAACGATAATTTAGTATCAACTCCATACTCACTATGGTTCATGATTACTGGGCTTATGACTACAATCCTATAAGGACACTTCTAGGGGATATTTTTCGGATAATGAAATTACTATTATTATTAGTTATAAAGGATTTCTTTCAAGACATCCACTTTTAAAGAATTATTGATTTAACTAAGAGTGTTTTAGGTTGAACTAATTTTTTTTTAATAATTTCATAGAGTAATAGATTTTGCTATAAAATTTGTAGTTATTTTCTCAATGATAAACTTTACAAATAATAAATAGAGTCATAAATCATATAGTGATTCATAACCATCTATAAAGAATTATGATTAAAAAATTGAACTCAATTGTGTTTCCAAACAATCCACAGAAGAGAATGATATAATCTTATGATATTATAACTAACTAGCATGATTATGAAAATAATATTAAAATTAATTTATGTAAAAAATTCTAATAAGTATCATGGGGAATCACTTAATAAAATGAATATATGTTTTATATCATGAAAAGGTGGGAATAAAAAAAATAATTACTATATGAAATTGAAGAACATAGAAGACATAGTGAAAGGAAAAAGAGATATTTCATTAGTAAAAATAATAGTTTAATGTCTTGAATGTGTTGATATGAGGAATTATCTAGTATAATTCCATATTCAAAGATATAACTATGATAATATGTGCTTGAAACATCCATGAAAAGGGAAGGACTATGATACCAAAACTACATAAGTTGGTTTAAATATAAAATGATATGATAAATAATAATCCCTAACTCATGGACTATGAGTGTTGTATTTATATCTTGTCAACACACTCTTATGAACCAATAAATTTTGATAAATTCATAACCTCCATGTTTTTTAGTTGATAAATTATTAATAAAAATGCTTAATTGTATGAATATTGAATCCAAATATTAAATATTCCCATTAATAATTATTTTTAGAAATATGTATATAGTAATGTTTTGTATCCTTCCTTTAGTCATGTTTTATGTGGTGTTAGGAATTTTTTAATTTGAAACTCTATAAAAAAGATATTAGAAATGTAATTATGAACATGATGGGAGAAATCACTAGAGACATTATTGCTCAAAATAAATTTGGGTTTATACCTAGAAGGTGAATATATAATTGATTATTTATACTTATAAAATATCCAAATTGATGAAAAATAAAGAGAGTAATGTGAGTTTTTTCATTAATATTGACAATTCAAAATCCATCAAAACAATCAAATGGAGGTTCATATGTTCCATTCTCATGTATTATGGATTCTCCACTGTCTTCATTAGGCTCATTAATATCATTATTATTAGTGCAAGGATCAAATCCTTATTAATGGACCTCCCAATTTTTTTTCCAATGATCCAGGGGAGATCAAACAGGAGTCCCCATTTCATTCCTTATGATTTTTATTTCTAAAGATTACATATGTATATGAATGAATGAGCAAGTCCAAACTAGTCTATATAAGAGGATGGGGGATGACATGTATTTTTTATCCCCCTTGCATCTCCTATATGATAATGGAATTCTCATTATTTGAAAATAATGAAAGAATCCCTATAAAGCATATATTTTTATGGTTAAGTATTGATGGATCTTAAATTAATTAGTTAGAATAAGTCATTCATTAACATTAGGGATGTAATTTCAGTTTCTATGAGAAATAGTATTTCCAAAATTTTGGGGCTTAAAATATGTTTCACCCCTTTCACATATCATGGGATACCTTTTTCGGGGTAACATTAGAAATTGTTACCAAGTGAATAAATTCTCCAATATTTTTTATTATTTGACCAGTTGTAAGGGGATCGATATGTCAATAGATTGTAGAATATGTATTTTCAACTTAGTAGTCACATCCTTATTTTTTAGGCATTTTCAGTTTTCAAATGGCTAAGGAGTCTCCACAATAACTAGAAAAACATGACTACAAATTTCCTATAAATGAGATCTATCCTTGAAAGTAAGCTTATAATAGTGGAATTGAAAGATTTTATTATTCCCGTTGATATTTTAGGTTTATGCGTCAATGATATCAGGATATTTGGTAATGATATCCACTCCATGTTGTCAATGAATCTCATTAAATTTGATGATAATTCATGTGATTTTCTATAAAACATATTTGATTGGAAGCTAATCACTGAATACTATCATTATATTGAATCATTTTTATGGTCAACAATTAAAAAATAATTTAATGTAATTATGTAAAACACCAAATGGTTGGTTAGAAATATCTCCAACCAGAATTTTTGGATCACCAAATGTACTAACACAGTTCTTATATTAATCATTTTTTCTCCCCCAATATTACAAAAAATATCTATTTCTAAAATATTTATTAAAAGAAACAATTTTGGTGACATAGTCAAGTTACCTATGAATTTATAATATACACCATTCTTGATATAGACATTCTCATTTAGATGTTTTATGGAAATGGTCATTTCAACACCAAAATACATTTCACTTTGGAATATGATGGATTCACAACTATTCATTTATGGCTTCACAGATTTATAAACCCTTTAATTCTGAAAATGAAATGTATTTTTATCTAAAAGTTTTAAAAAACATGGTTTCGTACACATCACTAGATCTAATTTATCAGGATTCAGTTTACTAGAATTTTACATTTTATTTTACAGCTACATAAAATGTACCAACCAACATTTTTCATTAAATTTTTTATACCAAGATTTGAAATCATTTGATTTAATTGTTTATAAATAATATATGAATAAAAAACTTGGAAAATAACCTATTTAAACCTATCATTTCTGCTAATTATTGTGAACATGATAGTAATATTCTTCTGACGGAGGCTATATACCTTGTTTTTTTACATCTGGAAAGAATTAAATTCATTGATTTTTTATGAGTTGAAAGCCTCATTTCATGTAGTAATTATGTAAATAAATAGGGAACTATTCACAATATCCAATGTTAAAATAGGTGTGATAAATAATACCACTTATATTATGGGTATTTTACATTAGTTGGGTGTGGATAGTAGAACAAAAAATCTGTTGGTCCGGAATAATTTTTTTTGAATCCCTCCAATTCGTTTGTGGGTAAATATTAATGTTAATTATGCGGTTTCTATCATTCCAGGACCCTCTGAAGATAGTGGTTTCTTATATACCTACCATGAATTCATTAATGGATATTATTATCATTACATTAGAACTAGAACTCCTTATGAGGATGAGTTGTGGTGCATTATTCATGCTATTAAATATTTTTTCGAACATGAATGTATATATCTCAAGATTGAGTTTGAATACCAACTTGTAGTTGATGCCTTGAATTCTAGAAACATAAACATTCCCTAGAGAGTACTTCCCTAGTTAATTTAATTTCAGCATGCTGCAATCCATCTCAATATGGTTGTCTCACATGTCTATAGGGCCATCAAAAATGTTGTAGAAGACATGTCAAAGAGGTAGATTGGGGAGATTTTCTCTATTTAGTCATTTTAGATTCCAGATTTCATTACATCCCTAGTGGATGCGGACATGTAGGGTGAGATCCAATCATGCCCCTATAAACCCACTTATAATGTGTGAAATGTTCATTATCATTTTTATTTAATTAATTTTTCATTATCAATATTATAACAATCCTAATGAATTTGTTATAAGTATTAGATTCAGATAAATTTTGAATATTTTTCTAAAATAATTTATTTTTATATAAATAGTATAAATACACTAATTTTTATAATACTATCATATTTATTAAATTATAAATAAATATTAATTTACTAAAAAATATCTGAAAATTATCTTTAAAATGTGTTTTTATAATGTATAACAGATAATTTAAAAATATTATTATAAATTTATGATATATATATATATATATATATTGTTTTGGTAGTAAATGTAATATTTTACATTAAAAACTATTCGTTTATCTTATATTAAAAAATAACTTTAAACACTTATATTAATAATATCTAACCAAATGGATTTCATAATTTTGATCTACATGTTCATGTTTTATTATGTTTTTTTATACAAAAATGTGTGATTAATAAGATAAAAGCATAGAACCATGATAATGTGAAAAGTTTTATTTTCAATGAATTTTTTATCAGTGTAGTGAATTTTTTTTCTAATAAATTAAATTAAACAATTACATATAATGATTCTAATATCATTTTTTCACCTATATAAAAATGTATTACTATTCATTAAGTGGGTAATAAATTTTATATCTGTTCATGTAGAAATAATTTTAAAAAGAAAATACATTGGAAGTAATTTTTTTTTCTAAAATACCATGAGACCATATAATGGGAGTGTGGATCATGAATGCCTAAAATGATGTAGGCCAAGAGGGTTTAAGGTAATAATAACTCTGAAAACATGGTTTAGTGATCCATGAGAAGGGAAATGATGGGGTATTAAAACCCAATGTTCACAAAGATATATGATATTTTTTCCTTCACACCATGTGTGTTGTAATTTTTTATTATTATATTATAATATTACGAAACTGGCGACTAAAAATCCTAATGTTCATTCATCATTATGACAATAAAATTAGAATCTATTTCCTTCACTTTTATGGAGGAATTTCTTTCCAATAAAATTGTAAGACCATTAAGATGATCGTAATTCTATGTAATATATTTTACCATTACCATATAAGGAAATAAACACCACCACTATAGAGCCACGATGGTCATGAAAAATTACTCCACTTCCCATAACACAATTGGAACATGTGCCCTGTATATTCATCTATATCATAGATATAGGAGGTCCCCATTGATCCCTGAGATGTGCATGAGTGGGGATATTTTATGGAAGGTTTCTACAGAAAAGAAACTGGTCCATTATTTTTCACTGATCATCTGTGTAAAGATATCATGTAACATTTAATTTACCTAAATTTTAATATGTTAGAGAATTCATGTCATTAAATTGTATCTACCATCATTGATAACTTATATAATAGACCAAAATCCAAATTCTGCAACCGACTTATGCCCATTTATTAAGTTCTAATTCATTTCATCATCACAAAACCATGATCATTGTAACATTTTAAAATAATTATATGAAGGCTCGATAACGATAAATTCTGTCTGGAAACCCTATATATAATCTCCCACTAAATTTATAGGATGTTGTGTTTTGAAATTTATTTTTCTAATTCTTTAAGAGGTAGTGGATTTTGAATTCCATGTGCATCCCTTTTTATGAATTTCAATTACAGTTGGTATAACATAATTATATTCTCATAAAATCAAAAAATACAACATATCCCGAGGTGTCGAGTCATAGAAACAAAACATCATTTGATCTTCCTCATTCAGAGAAATAATAATCTTAGTTATATCATGTTCATTATGAAGAACCAATTTATAATCATTTAATAATCATATACTATATACATCAACTAATAAATTACTATAAAAATTTATTGATTCTTTATAGATAGATTAATTTTATAGAATATGGTAAATTCTGTGGATGACTAAAAATTGTTGATAAGAATAAATAATTGAGGGTAAAATTATCCTCTTGGACCAGTTTAATTTCCAGATGGGGAACTCATCTAATCCAATTACCAAATAATAGTGATAGAGGAGAATATGGAGATGTTCTTGAAATATTCTACCTATGGGAGAAGTGAATCTTTGGAAATTTTTGATATCATCTGAATTCACGCAATATTTTATTCTCATATATTCATCCCAAATTGAATTTCTCATAAAGAAATCCATTGATTATTTAGAATACCTATAACTAATTGATTTCTCAAGACTCATGAGTTTGATACCTCCTTTGGTAAAATATTTATGCAACCTATTTCATAAATTTTATTGGTTTATAACTTCAATCCAAGAGTCATATAAGAAACCAATGATAGAACTCTCAATCCAGTGAAAGACCATTTCAAAACATGGATAAAGGATATAAAATAAATTATGGAGGATTTATCTACATTATATCATCCCAAAATAAATTATTTATATATGTTTGATTCATTCCACATTCAATAGTGTTATAAAATTATGAAAAAAAATAATGCATTTTCAAAAAAAATCGTGGATTTTCACTTGTAATAGATGAAAAATAAACAACATAATGGCACCACTATTACATAAAATTTCATCCTAAAACACTAAAACGTTACTCTTCATAGTATAAAATATCATTTTCAAATTCTAATGGTCTCAATAAAATATGCTTATTCCTCCATTTAGAAGAATTTTTTCAAGGTAAATCTCATGGAATCGACAAGAGTATTTCGTAGTCTATTTTTTCTTAATAACCCTTTCTAAATATCTTTAAAAACAATAATAAAAAACAATATTTATCAATATACTTGAATTTTATTATTTTATGTAATCTTAAATTATTTAATTCATTCCATAGAATAATAAAAGAAAGAAATATTATTAATGTGTATGTGTAGACAACCACCACCATGAAACGATGTGGTTTTATTTTCATCAAAACCATTGATGGATAGTAATAATCAGGGATTTTGCAAATGGATGTTTTAAATATTTGATTATTAGAATTATGATATGATAATTTATTAAATTACATAATTATATCCCATTTAGTAAGAAATTAAATTGTTAATTATGTCCCTCAATGTGTACCACATCAATGAGACATGAAATTAATTTTTCATCAACACACTTCATTGATGGGTCAAAGAATGAATTTAATGAATATATATTATATTTATAACATTTTAACATTTTTAAATTTTTTTAATAACAATATAAACAATATATCCATTATAATAAAAGCATTGTAGTATACTCTCATTTAGGTCAATTTTTACAACCGATGTGAATGATGTTATAATTTTTAAACAATCTATGATTATAGAATTTCATATCATTATAATATAATTTAATAAAAATGAATTTAATATAATTTAATGATTCCATAATGATGTATTTAGTATATGTTATTTTTATTCATATGTAACCTTCTGATATTTAATAATGTCATAACTAGTTCTTCAAAATTTACACTTTAACAAACCTTGTCCATGTATTTCACCAAATGAAATTATAAATATAGAGTAATTGAATAATTGAATAATAATTAGTATTATATATCCAATAATCATGGAATGAGGATATTTTGGAAATGAATGTGGAATTACATTACTCTTACAAAATAACTTCAAAACAATCAATTTTAGTCAAACCTGATATTGAAAATAAATTATTACTATCTCATATAGACATACAAAATAATTAGTAATGTCATTTTAAATAGTTTTTATATGAAAATAAGGTTATTAATTAGGTGAATAGGATAATGGTGTTTATTATATATATGGTCTTCCATGATCGTGTAAGATGAAATATAAGTTATGTGGTTCTTTATATCATATTTAAGTCCATGAGATATATTTCATACTATGAATTACTATATCCTAGATGTGGTTTCCTTTCATCATAATTAATATTTTTATAAATTTTCGTTGATTCACATGATACCAAATATTCAAGGATTTTTGTGAACATAACTCTATTTATTAAGATATAATGCTTCTTCTTGAACATCATTCTTCCAATAGGTGTCACGTCAGCCTGATGATTTTATTTCTCTATAGAATCAATTCATATCAAGAAAAAATGTATTTTAATTTTACTTATTATTTATTTTTTGATGACTATGGTAAGAAAAATTCAAAAAACGCTTTCAAATTTTCTTGGGCAATATGAGGATTCTGTTTTATGATGATTAATTTAATTTTTTTTAAATGGGATTTAAAATGATATTAACTATCGATTAAATTAAAAATTAAATAAAATATTATAATATTTCTATGAATAATAGTCTGATTTTTTTATAGAATAATTAAATTTTAAAATGGGTTTTCAAATATTTTTGTTTTCTGAAAAGAATTTTAAAATATTTCTGTATCATCTTAATAGATGTTTTCATGATAATATTTCTATTACAAATTTTTTTTCATGAAAACCCATTATTTATTTTAAATAATTATTATTACATGTTTATCAAGATAATGTATTATATATTAGTTAATTTTTTAATTCTTTTTAGGAATTTTATAAAATGGTATTCCTCCTTATTTTATATGTGATTTTTCAAAATATATTATAAATACATTTTTGATTTATGAAGAAATCCATAAGAATCCTTATCTTATACTATGGGTTTTTTAGGCCACCATCCAACATATTTCATTTGATGTTTTTTGTAATGTTATTAGAAATCTTATTAAGAAGTCTGAATCTTTTCAATGGGATAATTAATTTACATTGGAACTATGAATGTTCTCATATTCTAATGTAATTTATATATATGGATGATTAGTATGTGATGTGTGGGACCCATATATCACTATAAATCATTGGGGAAGGATTTTTATTTCTTGAGTTAAGGATGTTAGTAAGGAAAATTTTATTGGTTTCCAACATAAAGTGTGCTCTTTTTTTTTGTTCACAACATGTAGTGTGAAAATATTTTTTTTCATAGCAGGTAGCATGCACATTATTTTATCAAAATATAATAGCTTCTATATAAAAATAATTATTATATTATTCATTTTAATCTTATGTTTCAATATATTAGTCTGTTTCCATGATATATTTTTATGATTATGCTCCCTAACTTATTTTTATCATCTCGTGATTCCAATAACTTTTTCCAAGGTATATGTCTTCTCATTTTAGAATACATCTCTATGAATCATTATATATACTAAAATATTATTGTTCTAGGGTCATTTTAATTATAAATTTCTCACATCCCATGTCTTTTACTATACTTAGGAAATGACCCTTGGTTTCATGTTTATAGGTTTTTCCATATATCATGTGTTTGGGCCTACCATATTTCATATGATTATGTTAATCATGTTATAAATATGAGAATAACATTAAATAATAATATATCTAGGATAACGTGATTCGATGGTGAGGAATCATATACATGATTCATCAAATAATATTCCCATATAGCTGGTCCCCAAAGACCCAAAACCACCCTATCTTTGGATTATATAAATTTTTGTGTGATTGAATGTTTCGATTAAAGAGATTTTGTGATATAATGTTAATTTCTTCATAATTTGTATGATATCAATGATATAATTAGTGTTTTTTATCAATGAACCCTATAGTACGAGTTTGTGGTGTCTCATGATAGACTCAAAATCCATAGGAAATAACAAAAACATAAAAAAAAATATAAAAAATAAAACAATTTGTTTTTAAAATCACAATATGGTTACTATTATTCTCTAAAACATATAACATTACAATCCATGAAATTTATCAGTAGAAAAATTTGATGAAAGGGAATATTAAATTACTTTTCTCCTTAAATTAACAACTCCAAAATCATGGAGATAGTTGACTCCCTCCATGATAATTTTAACATAATTCATATGATATAATTCTTAACAAATACTTGGGGCCATAATGATTTCCTAGATATATTACACCACATCCTTTACAAGGAATCCAATAAAACTCATTATAATCGATTTCACAAAGGAAAATTTCACATATGGTGGTTTCCCATAATATTTAAAATTCATATAATATCGTGATTCTCAAAAACCCCATTAATTATTCCTAAGGAAATATAATAAGATATGAGACTTGATAAAATGTTCCCCAAACCTATTCCATTTACTCCTAAGTGTTAAACCACTAAAAAACAACATAAACCCATAAAAACAAAAAAAAACTAGTCATACATTAAACATTAATGATTTATAAATTTTGTGACAAAAATATATAAATATAATCCTCAAAGTATGTCCTCAGAATTATATACCTAAAATTTTATCACCTATAAATAAAATCTAAAAATGATCCAATTTATTATTACATATATGAATAGATGAATTAAAATAGTAATTACCTTAAAAAATATTGTGTTCATGATAATGTTCAGTATATTAATCCTAGATATCTCTAAATGTATTTGATATTTCTCATGCTATTTTAAATATAAATACTATTAAAAACCATTAAATATGAAAAATAATAATAAAAATATATTATGTATAAGGAGATATAAAATTTTAAGGATTCATATTGCATGGATTACTCAACATGTGGAATAGAGGAGACTTATGTCTGGAAGAACTCAATATGAAGATACATGATCGAACGATGATGCTACAACAAATATAATAACATTAAATATACTTCCACATTAAATAAAAAATGATCCCCAAACCACCCTTAGAAATAATGGAAAAATAAATCACTTTATGGACTATTGATATAACAATCTCAATATCCACTTATTGTTTTACCACATGTACATAAAGGGTATGGAAAAAATATTTATTTTAAACATATTTTCATAATAAATAAATCTTCCAAAATTATTATATAATAATTAATTATTAATATCTATCTCATAAATACCCAGCAAGATCAGCCAGAAGCAATGCTTCTGACTATTTATTAAAAAAAGAATAAAAGAGTACAAAGGAGATGAGCGGGGTCAAACAAAGTGATTTGCCCTCATCTGCCAAAGCCCAAAATTAAAGATCATAATAAGACATATCATTCCCATAATCAGAGTTATCAACAGTTTCCCATTCAGATTGAGACTTACCCTGTTTAAGGATATTAGGAATATCAGAATTAAACATGCCTGATAGCTTTGAATATCGCGTACACACAGTGCGAGGTGTATTAGAGTAATCCTTCCTTGGACTTCGCCTCGAGGGAGTATGAGTGTGATCAGCCTCCCCTTTACCTGACATGAGTGCATATTTGAACAAAATATTCCCACCGCTACCTGCTACAACCCCTTCCACCTCTGAGACTCCACACCACTTCTTAGATATCCTAGAGGAATTCAAGAGATTCTGGATCTCCTGATGACAATCAACCTATTGACCAGAGTTATAAGTCGTCTCAACATTCTCATCACATAACAAACCTGTACCAGGGCTATCACTCATGCATGTATTTGAGGGGTCAGTGCAAGGAGGAGACCCTACAGCATATACAGTAATATTTTTCCCAGTCACAAAAAAGCCATAGGGAGTAACTGCACAACCATCCATGGATGTAATACCCTTGGAAATACCAACCCACGCAATAGAAGGACCACTCATTGGGGATGTAGAGTTTTCCTGAAAATTAGAAGGACCACTATTGACCCTCAATGGTGACAAGTCAACCATCAGTCCCTTCCCTTTCAAACGCAACTGATGTTCTTCTACAGAAGCCAACACATCATCCTTATTGGAAGAGGGCTTGATGTTATGATCAAGGGGCTGTGATGCATCCACATCATTCCTCTTTGATTTCCTTCTACAGAGGTTGGATGAATGACCCTTCATCCCACAGTTCTCACAAGAAATACATCTCCGAAATAGTTCTAATGAATGCCTAAGAGACATAAATTCATTACAAAAAAGTGGCTTTCTTTTATACTCAACATCAATTTGAATGTCATATGTTGGAGTTGAAAGAGTTACCTTGTCAATCAGGGTGGAGCTAAGATCAACCTCTACCAACATTCTAGAAAAGTGTCCAAACCGAACATTCTTAGTCTCCTTGTCAAGTCATATAGGAGCCCCAATTTCCATGCCAATATCACGCCGAATCTTTGGGTTCCAAAGAACCCAATTAAGACCATGAAGACGAACCCATACCTGGAAAAAAGAATTCCGTGCACGTGAGGCATTGAAGTCCAGAGACCAATCATGAAGGTGTAGCCAACCTGGCTTCAATGAGAGAGATCCAGAGCCCCACGCATGCATTTTAGAAGCATCTAAAGGAAAAATGCAGTGAAAAAAACCACGTCCAAGAGAAACACACCACCAATCAGAGAAACCCCACAAAAAAGAGATCCGTCGGACCAATTCATCAAACTACCAAGATTTCTAACCCTTGGGCAGGACAAGACGTGCAATCAGAGAGATTCTCCCAATTTCAATACATTCAGAAAAGACTTCAGGACTCACCTCAACATATGCCAATGACCCTTTTCGAATCATTCTTCCAGAACGCGAGTCAGTGAAAGACCCAGATGCAGACTTCAGCACATCATTTTGATCGATCCTCTGGGAAGCAAAAAAATGAATCTGAAGGCAACATTATAGCAGCTAATTTGTTGGATCCATCACAAACATCCGAAGCATCCAATTTGTTGTACCCATCACAAACATCCGAAGAGTTCTTCAGTGGTAACTTTGGATCAGACTTGGTACCCCAACCCTGCATGCCACCATCCCCGAGAAAGGCACAAGCCAAATTCTGGGATCTGAGGTCAATGCCGGAAACGTGATCCCACAATCCACCATCGAGCCGACCGCGGATAGCATTCTCATGTACAACGCCATCCGCCGGGTGCCTGCAGTCACCGGGATTCGTCGCACCGACCTTCCAAGCGACAGTCTGGACATCTACATCCTAAGCAGCACCCGGCCGAGATGTTGGAGGTTTAAACGTAGAGGTGCAACCATCAATCCGATGCGGACCTTCCTTCCCAATGGATCCGACTCAACCAGAAAGAATCACGGAGCAGAGGAAGTGGGGAATCGACATCGCAAACCCTAGAAAGCCGATACTCCATCACCGCAGAGCTCTCCTAAATATATTATATAAAATCTATGAAATACCAATATTACTCAAATAAAACCTATCGACTTTTCTCATAAGAAATACAATACATTGGATTATGGATTTTCATTAATTTAGGGAAATCTTGATGAGTGAATAATATGTTGAAACCAATCCATGAATGGTCCATCATTGTATTAGTCCATATTTTTTACTTCCAAAAAATCCAAATTTGACATTCAAGTATATACAAATCAGATATATGTTTAAGGGACTTAGAAGTTTGGGAATATTAAATATCAACCCTAAATCCCATGATCACTGTTTCGCCACATGTGAGTCTTGTTGCATATGGAATAGATGTGGGATAATGTTTTAAAATAATTAGACATAGTCTCTATGATGAGCTAATATTAGAATAACTCTATTATTTATAATTAGTGTGGGAAAACAGTTGAATAAGATATTATTCAATCAATTATAGTGTTTAATTAGGGAGAACCACCCTAGACTCCCTTTTGAGTGTATGTATGGAATTTATGTGAGAAAAACATACAACAACATTAATTCAAAAAAATGTATAAATATTACTCAATAATCCAAAAATTATAAAACTAAATATATATAGATAAATCAATCTACTAATGGAATGAAAATCCACTTAGAAGACATTAACACCTGACATTTACAAACCACATATCAAAACAACAGAAAATAATACAACTATTCCTTTTAAATAATCTAGATTACCCTTTAATAAAAATTATAATTCAGAAATAATTTAGAAATATGTTTATATGAAATCCTCAAACAACATTTTCTATATCCGAGAATAACCTTAATAATTCCAATTCACATTTTAAATTTATATAATCTTAAATAATACATTCAATTATAATCATTTTCATACAAATCATTAAATATAAACCACAACGATATTCATAAATATCATAAAATATAACATTTATTATAATATAAAATTACATATTTGTTAAAAATTCATCATTAAATTCAACATTTCTGGGAAAACTGGTCCTTTTCCCATTAATGTTTTCGATAAAAGGCATTAGTTTCTAGAGGATGGTCATTGTTTCATTATCTCTAAAATCATAACCATTTTATTAGCATCATAATGATTCGTTATGTACATTTTAATAAATATTCATATAATGTGGTAACAAAAAATGAATAATATCACTTGGTAGAGACTACCTCCCATATGTATACAAGAGTAATCTATTAATCATTAAAAGAAATTAAATAATGAATTATGAGTAATAATATATCATTCAATATTCATAATAATATAATATATATTCATGAAATTTATCCATATCCTATCCATTTATATACGATTTTAAAATTCAAAATCATCACTTCGTAGAGGTGGTAGTATAAACCTATGCATTGATGATGTTTTAATTTCTCCTATTATTGAAATGAGGTATATAATTGTCAAATTATTATCATAAAAATATAGTATAATAAATATAATAATATCCTCTTGTTAAAATGGTTGTGGACTATTTGAATGAGGGAAGGAAATAGTGAAACTGAATGTATATCAGAAAATCAAATGACATCTTCTTTGGGATAGATCATGCATATTTCACATTAATACTCTAAAGAAGTGTAATTTTTGAGGAATAGAATATCTAGTATTTGGGGAAGGAATTTGTGAGTTAATATTGGCTTTAATTCAACATGATATTTTGAATTTTAAATATATTTTAATGGGAAATGAGAGGGGGTGTTTATACCTAATGAGAGGGGTTTTAGGGTCAAAATAAGGAAAATGTTGTTATTATGGATTACCATGTTTTTCTGGAATTAATTTAAATTAGTTTGGTTTATAATTAATGATAAACTAGTTATATATATTTCTAATCCCCTTAAACACCAATTTAATGTAGTTGTCTTTTGGTACATTATATCTTCTCCATATAATTTTAACATTTTACCATAATTTTAATTTACCATAGTATCAAACATTTCCTTGGTTACATATCTATAAGAAACCAAATGAATTTAACAAATAAAAAAATAGCGAAATTTTAATTCCAGATATGAAATAAATTTTTCCAGATACAATTCCTATTAGTGGGAAGAAGCTAATATTTTCAAATAAAACGCAATGATAACCATTTTTTTAAAAACAATAAATTAATAATAACACTGAATTTCTTCTCATCCCTTATATATTAAAAATAATAAATAAATTCTAAATTACATTAATGAATATATTTTCATAAAATTTAATTAAAAACATTCCTAAATACTTATATATTAAAGTCAATAATATAAATAAATTTTTTATATAAAAGTATTTTTTAGAAAAGACATTTCTTTTATTACCTTAAATTTATATTATTTTTATTAATAACAAATTTCTTAGAAATCAATTAATTTTATAAATTTATAAAAAATAAATCTTCATATGATAAATACTTATAATTAGTTTCTAAATAAAACATATATGCCAAAAAAATCTCATAATAAATATTTCATAACTGAATGGTAGGATCATTAAATTTTCTTAAGTGACTTATAAATTTTATTTTAATTATTATATTTAATTTAAATAATATGTATATATTTATTTTTATTTATTTATTTATTATTTTTATGATTTTTTAGAATTATTCCCAAAATTTTAATGTTTCTTTTTACTCAAGCTATCAAATACATTTATTTCATAATTATTTGTTTATTTTCTCATTTTGTTACAAAAAAACCCTGATATACTATCATAATAAAACCATAATGAACTAATAAGAAAAACTAATACACATTAGACAATTTACTATTTTATTATCCCAAATATGTTTTCCCTTATGTATAATCCAAATTTCCCATATATATCATCAATAGAATTGGGTCAACCCTTATATACATGGTGAATACCCTTAATAATTGTCAACTCTCATTAAGAAATCCCAATGTAACCCTTATATATTAATTATTTGATATTATTAATTATTTTTCTACCCTTATTCATGGGTGGGTAACTATTGTGTAAATATACCCATATGCCTGAGGAATAGGAAATGTTTTTCTCATGAAAACTACACATCGGTAGCCTTTTTCATTTTTCTCTAAATCCTTCATGTAATGTTTTTACTAGGATATGTATTGATCTATGATAAACCCCTAGAACACCATGAATCAATGTTTTATGAAATATTGTTCTCCCTATAGACAAAATCTAGCCTTGATTCTATTCCAATTTTACAAACTCAATTCATAACCAACATACAC
Organism: Viscum album; assembly: GCA_963277665.1. Classification (NCBI taxonomy): domain Eukaryota; kingdom Viridiplantae; phylum Streptophyta; class Magnoliopsida; order Santalales; family Viscaceae; genus Viscum; species Viscum album. The sequence continues at coordinate 1,026,146,531 of OY728157.1, forward strand.
AGCCATATGACCTAACCTATTTAAAAACACACATGATATACTTGGTATCCAAAATAAATAAAAAAATACAGAAAAAAATAAAAAACAACATCGTTGGTGTTAGTCAAATGTTTCTTCCTGAAAACCACAATTTCCAAAAAATAAAATAAGAATAGATTTGGTAAACCAACTTCCGTTACACATATCCCTGGACATATATCTATATATCCTAAAAAATTAAATCCATAATATTAATTCTTTAAATCCCATACTAAACTAAATCAAAAAATTATCTACTAGGAGTAAATATTCAATCATGATTTGAACGATATATTAAATTCCATATATTTCATGAAAAAATAGTCGACTTGGTTTTTTACATTGCCCTTGAATTGATGGTACTTCTCAACCCATCCTTTAACATTCTTCAACATATTTCTAGTATTAATATACAATTATAATATAAAGACTTGAAAAAAAAATTTATTTTCATCCATAACTAATTTAGACTCAAGATATAATTATTCTAAGGTATATTATCTTTATCTAATGAATTGAAATATATGTAAGAATCTATAATGAAATAACATAAAAAAACAATGAGTATATTAAATTAGGTTATTATGCTTATAATATTAAGAGTACGTAGTTATAGATGTGAAAATTTTAAAATTAAAGACCAAAAAGTGTCTTAGCACATGAAGTAGAATGAAATACATAAAAAATCATTTATACCAATTATTAAATATTTTTTTTCAAATGAAAAAATACATAAACTCATTTCTAGCATCAAAATATACAGTAACACTGGAAAATATGTGTAAAAAATATTTCCACCCATTTCAGTATATTTTTCTTCAAATTTTATATGATATCATTGAGATAAAAACAAATGTAAATTTATGAACCTTTTACATTTAAGAAAGTAATTACACTCTATATTTTATCTTTTAATACATAACCACACCCAGAAAAATGCTGAATCCTATATTTCACCACACATATTTTATAATAAATTATAGAAAAATACCTTGAATCTTATGGAGAGGATAAATAAGCTTTTACGGTCGCTTTTTATAAGGTGTATCGCGATCTTAATGAATTTAACACAAGTTAAAATATTTTATGGCTTTCAAATTATTATGATGAAGTAAGTAATCAATCAATTTCCTTAAAGTCTTAATTTAGTTCAAAATATACCTATTTCAATAATAACAAAATAAAATTTGTAGTAGTGATGCATATCTTGAGACTCATAATAGAGAGAGGTTATAAGAAACAATTTTTTTATATATCTTAGAATACCCTAAAGAATGGTATTATTAATATTGAACAACAAATACTGAAATGGATAGTTAAAACATGAAAATTAACATAATATTCAGGAAATTAAATAAGAAAATTTTTGGGGATATTTAACTTCTATATATCAACAAATCATACCAAATCATGTTCCACCAAATAGTTATTATCATATTTATTTTTACAAAACCATTAACTATATTACTCATTTAACTATATGAGAAAAAGCTTTTGAACATGGTCTAATAGTTTCCAATTCTAATATTACTATCATAGATCATATATAGAACTTGAAAAGAATGTATTTATTATAGTCTCTCAAATATTATAAATTTAAATGTATATGGAATATAATGATATATTGAATTTAAGATAACACACTCATCGCATGAATCTCTTCATATTTCAATATTGTACTTATCATGTTCCTTTCTTCGACATCATTATATTCTAATAATCTTATGTACACATGTGAAAGGAAATGATCCATTGAATTAATGATCTAAAATATTCGGGTGATTAAAATCTATATTATAATACTTTTTTCCAAAAATAAATTCATAAAAATGAATTCTCCCTAAATAAATAAATAACTGATGTCTGTTTTTGGAAATAGTTTTTTATATTTTTGTAGGTAGACATGGCCATATCATTTCATGTAATAAAATAATTGAAATAAATTACATTATTTGGATCAGTCAAATGTTTTATATAATATTATTACCCATAGATGGGTCTTATTATATAACACCATAATATTTTAAAATAAGATTATTTTTTCATTAGTTTTTATGTCACACAAAACAATGCATAGAATAAAATAAAACACTTGGGACATAATAAAATATATAATTTTAAATAAATTTCTTCTCTTTGATAATATATAGAACATTCATCCCTAAGTCCAAATGAATCATAATACAATATAGTATTATTACATAGAATTAAATTAATGGGATCAAATAGTAATAATTACATTAGGAAATCAAGGTAACCTACTTTTTAGAAATAAAATATGATTCATTTAAAAAAATAAATGTTTTATGTAAAAAATTTACTTTTCTAAAGGAAGATTTAGTCTCTCTTTTCCAACAATTTTTAAAATTATTTTTATATTGTTTGTAAATTTTATTAAACATTATCAATTTTATTTTTTTAAATTAGTATCTAAAAATTAGATTATGGTGATTTTTTGATATTTTTATGAAATATTTCAGTTTTTGATAAATATTGAAAAATGCAGAATTTTAATTGAAAACCCTCTTTTAATTTAAATTATTTATAAATATAAATTGTAGTTTTATTTTCTTAAAAGTATCATTAGTTAAATTATATATCTATTTATCCAATTAATTTATTTTGTTTCATAATCATATTGAATACTGATATAAAAACATTTTGAATTTATAAACATATTTTCTTTGAAAACACACGTCCTCATCACATATATGAGATTAATTTTGAATTTTAATTTACTTGTTTATTTGAATGATGTAAACCCCAAAAAAATAAAAAATTGACATCATATGAAATAACATATATGATAGGAAATACCAATTATATAAGGAATATAACCTCTTGAGACTTTACAGTATATTTACTATTTGAAATAAATTTAAGCTATTCAATTGAAATTTTTTTATTAAGCACTGAGTTTATCAATGGTTACATGAGACAATATGTTTCTTAAATAATTTATGTTACACATAATACTGAGTTTTACCGAACAACAATATACCATTAATATTATCATTTAATATGATTCTTATTTCCAATCTGTTGGAATGGAGGGTATGTATATGATTAAATAACTTTTGAATATATATTTTTTACACATGATTATTATGTATCAATTTTTTAAAATTATTAATAATAATCATTTATAGGGAAAAAATAAATGTTTTTTGAAAAACATTATTTTTCAAAAAGATGGTTTAGTCTCTCCTAGCTCATATAATTTAAAATTAATTTTTTCACATTTAGATTTATTTATGAAAAAATGACAATAATTTAATAAATAATAATAATAATAATAATGATCATACAGTTAATTTTGAATGTTCTGGGTGCAGCAGAAGCTCATGGGTTTATGTGCCCACTTTTCCTTTTGTCATTAGAAATGATCAATCTGGGATCAATATGAAGATAAACACCAGTCCATATGGATCGATTCACAGAAATATACAAAGAGGAAGACAGGTCCCGAAACCACAAAAGTGGATCATCATAGGTTCATTATAATTAATTTAATTAATTAGTAATAAGTGCCTTTTAGGGCCTTCTTTCTTTGTTGATATTTCAGATCACGCTCCGAGGTGATTCATCATTACGTCACAGAAGCCATGTATAGACTTCCTCTAGCGGTGATCTACACGTGTACCATGTATCTATGGATGTCGCCAAAGAAATATTTGTATTCTAGTGTGGAGAAGCCTTTTCTTGCATTGTCCACCTTATATCGCCTTGATCCGGTGGAGTTGGATCACTCTCGGTCTTGAGAGTGTTCTTGGAGGACGAAGTTCTTTCAGTCTTGATGGAATTCTCCAGAATTTTTGAGCACAACGATTCTCATCAGAAATGAGTAGGGGTTGTGAGTATATTTATAATCGAGTTTGAGGTTGTAAAGTTAGGAAAATAAATAAACATTTTATGTGTTTTATTTATTTCATTAACTCTTGAAAACCCCATGTCGAGTCATTAATTCCTTGACCTGCGCCCACATTGATTATAATAAATATCATTTATAAAATTATATTATTTTCTCAAAATCCCGACTGCAAAAACTACACTGTGTGTAATCATAAATACAGGGTGTGTACTTGTTTTCCATTGAAAACTACATGGCGTGTACATTCAATGTACATGGCATGTAAATCTTATTTTCATATATTAATTTCCCTTCCAAAAATAAAACTACACGACCTGTAATCATTAATACACGGCGTGTACTTTTTTTCAAAATAAAAACTACACGTCATGTAATCATCAATACATGACATGTACTTTTTTCATTTTATTCTTCCTGCAACATTAAAATGAATTTGGATTCCTTGAATAATTATTAAACCATGTACGGGAATAGTCTTTATTCTACTTGAGATACTGTGATACACTTAGTGTGTGATCCTTTATGCCTCTTTCTCATTGGCATTAGGTCGGCTTGCCTACGGTCCAAGATTTCTGTCTAGAAATGGGTCAAGGAACCCAAGTGAAAGAAGCTGACACCATAATGACATGTCACCTCATAAAAACACATACTGTGTAATTTAATCCCTTTGTCTCAATATCTCATCAAGCAGGTTTTATGATAGGGTCATAAACCTATATGAATGATATGTCATTATTTGACTTGTAGAAATAAACTCGTCGTTACACCATGGCCATGGAATTTGTGTGACAGTTCTATTTCAATTAAAGGGCCTGAGATATCTACTTCCATAAATATGGAAGGTAAAAATCCTTCCTCGACTTATACATTAACAACATGCCATTCATTACGCACCCAGCGTACCCTACTTCCCACCAACTATCTACATGACGGTTTTCATCAGAAAATCTAAGTGTGTGAGTCATGACATGAGTTAATGATAATCTTCTAGTATAAGGACCATTACACACGCTCGCATATGGAAATACCTGATTACACCAAGACATGTGGAATTACTACTGGATGGTCTGTTCTCATAATCTCCCATCTTGGAGATTACCATGTTCATACTCCATGAGATAGAGTCTCATCTTATTACGAGTACTCACACATGACAGTTTGTATACTATGTGTCCTATCATAGTATGTCATCCAATTGTAGAACATTATTTACGAATATTGTTATAGAATTTCAAGGTTCTCATCATAGCGGGGATCTACCATGACTTTATCAATGCAATAAATATTCCAGGACATTATTATATTATAGTCATGCAGAACAATGAAAAATATATAATAAGTGAACATTCATGTAATAAAAGTAAAAAACAATTGGTTCTCAAGAAACCAACCCTAACAAACTCCCACTTGGACTATAGCCAACTGCCTATGACTTTTAGTCTAGTAGACTTCACATGATGGTCATCTTTCTGCTAAGTCAAGGCTTTAGTCAAGGGGTCCACCACATTGTCTTTCTTGGAAATAATGTGCACTGCAACCTCGCCTCTCTGAGAAAAATCCCTTAAGAGATGATACTTCTGAAATATGTTCTTTGTCTACAGATGTGCCCTTGTCTCTTTTGCAACTTCCACTGCTACAGTATTATCACAATAGAGTGTGATATGTTCTTTACTGATCAGTACTACATCCATCTCTTGGATGAATCTTCGCATCCATACTGCTTCTGTAGCTACCTCAGAAGCTGTGATATACTCAGACTCTGCTGTAGGATATGCGACCACACATTTCTTTGAGCTCTTCCAACTCACTACACCTCCATTAAAACTGAAGATGTATCCAGTTTGCGACTTCATGTCATCTTGATCGGTCTGAAAACTAGCATCTACATGTCCTCTAATGACTATTTCTTCATCTCCTCCATAAACCAGGAACATATCCTTAGTACTCCTCAGATACTTAAGGATTGTCTTGACTACCATCCAATAACGGTCTCCTAGATCGACTTGATATCTGCCTACAACACTTAATGTGTAATCAACATTTAGCCTTGTTCATAGCATGACATACATGAATGCCCCAGTCACGGATGTGTAAGGGATCCTTTTCATTTTCTTTCTTTCCTCATGTGTCTAAGGACACATTTTCTTAGAAAGATGAATGCCATGTGTCACTGGCAACAATCCCCTCTTGGATTGTTCCATAATAAATCTATTCAGTATCTTGTCAACGTTTGTACTTTGACTCAAGCCCAACATTCTCTTGGATCTATCACAATGGATCTTGATCCGAAGAATATTTTCTGCCTCACCCAAGTCTTTCATAGAAAATCATTTATCCAACCATGCCTCAACTGACTATAAGACATGTGCATCATTTCCAATTAGTAATATGTCGTCAACATATACTATTATGAATACAACTGCACTTACACTAAAACTTTTGTAGACAAAATGCTCACATACATTCTTAATGAAGCCAATTTCTTTTACAGCTTCATCAAAATGAATGTTCCATGACATTGATGCTTGATTTAGTCCATAAATGGATTTCTGCAACTTGCATAACTTGTTGGCATCCTTTGGAGTCACAAACCCTTTAGTTTGTGTCATATATACATCTTCCTGGAGGTTCCCATTAAGGATTGTTGTTTTGAAATCAATTTTCCAAATTTCATAGTCATGGTAAGTAGTAATGGCCAATAGGATTCAAATGGACTTCAGCATCACAACTGGTGAAAAGGATTCATCATATTCAACTACATGACACTGTTTAAACCTTTTGCAACCAGTTGTGCCTTATAGGTGTTGACTTTCCCCTCCATGTCCAGCTTCTTCTTGAATACCATTTAATACCAACAAGCTTTACATCAACTGGAGGATCTACCGAAATCCAGACTTGGTTTTGGAACATGTAATCCATTTCAGAATTCATGGCTTCTTACCACTTGGCATTATTTGTTCCTTCAACTGCTTCCTAGTAAGTAAGAGGATCATCATTGTCAACCAATAATGAGTCACCATCCTCAGTGATAAGAAAACCATATCATTCTAGTTCTCTAACCTCTCTCATGTTCCTATGTAGTTCTTGTGTCTCTGGAACAGATTTTCCTTCCACGGGGCTTTGTGGAATATGTTTCTATACCAAATCATGTGTATCTCCAGACTCGACTTCATCGAAGACTATATCACTCCCAAAATCTATTTTGATGATGTGATCCCACTCAAGGAATACGGTGTGTCTTTCCATTGTTACCTTTTTATCTAAGGGGTTGTATTGGTAATATTCCCTTGTTTCCGTGGGATATCCTTTAAAGGTACACTTTGTGTTGTGGGGTGCATGTTTGTTATCTGAAGAGGCCTTAACAAATGCATCGCAACCCCACAAATGTAAATTTGATAACATGCCTTTACGTCCACTCCATAACTCATATGGAATACCATTTATCGATTTATTTAGTACTTGGTTTCGTATGTGTTTTTCTGTTTGTAATGCATATCCCCAAAAGTATAACGGAAGACTCGCATGACTCATCATTGATCTCACCACGTCTAATAGGGTGTGGTTCCTCCTTTCACATACCCCATTCCACTGTTGTGTATAAGGAGGAGTGAGTTGAGATAGAATCTCAAACTCCCATAATAAATCAATGAAGTTTTTATTAAGATAATATCCTCCTCTATCTGAGTGAAATTTATTAATCTTCTTACCAATATTGTTCTCAACTTCATTCTTATATTCTTTGAACCGATTAAAATAATCTGACTTACACCTCATTAAGTAAATATATCCATATCTACTAATATCATCAGTAAATGTTATGAAGTACAAGAACCCACCCCTTTCTTCATTTATAAATGGTCCACATACATCTTTGTGAACTATTTCTAGATTCTCTTTAGACATTTATCCTTTCCCACTAAAATGGGATTTGTTTATTTTTCATTGTAGACACGCATGACATTCACCAAGTGGTTTTAGTTCAAAATAATCTAAATACCCATCATGATGTAATTTTGTCAAATGATTCTCATTGGAATGAACTAACCAGTGATGCCAGATTTTGGTGTGGTATGATTCATGTGAATTATCTTTGTCATCGATTTCCATTACTTGGTTTGTGTAGTCTAACACATAAAGGTCGTTATATAAATTTTCCCAAATAAAACAAATTCTATCTTTATAAAAGTTGTAACATTCATTTCCAAACATGAAGATGAATCCATCAGTATCTAATATGGATACTAAAATAATGTTTTTGGACATAGAGGGTACATAATAACATCCTTGCAATACCAATACCAACCAAGTAGGAAATGTGAGGTGGTAGTCTCTAACAACTAAAGTAGCGAGTCTAGATCTGTTGTCTGCTCGCAGATCCACCTCACCACAGTCAATCTTTCTAAATCTACATGGTTCATCTATTTGGATATAAATGTGAGAAACTCAAGTAGTATATAATAACCAATTAGTAGAAATAGATAGATTTTATTTGATAACAAACGCACCTAAAGCTTCCCCTTTCTTCTTTGGCTAGGTGTAGTTTTTCTTCTAGTGGCCCTTCTTGCCACATGCGAAACAAAAGGCCTCCTGTTCTCTTGCTTCCCCTTTGATCTTCCTTTTCTTCAAAGGCCTTGATGAAGATTTGGTAATAACTCTCTTCACTTTCCCTTTCATTTTATTCACCATAAGGACAGAAGACTTTTCACAATTCATATCATTTTCCACTTGGTAAATGAGGATAAGGAGATCAGACTGAGACTTCTCAATGTTATTTGTTTTCAAATTTACAACAAAGTTAGAGAATCTATAGGGGAGTGTTGCAAGAATGAGATTGGTACCTAGTTATTTAGGGATTTTAAACCCTAGAACCTATAAGTGATCAATGTAGCCAATGAGCATGACTACATGAAGCCTAGATGGGGCACCCTCTCCAAGATTTCTCTGGAATAGTGCCTTGGAGATCTCAAACATTTCCTATCTTGATCTCTCCTGTTATATACCACTGAGGTGTACGAGCATCCTGTAGGCATCCATGCCTTAATGAGACTTCATGAGCTCACTAGACATTGATGACAACATCAAACATTGAATGTTTTGTGCACAATTAAAATGGTTATCATAGAACAGGAAATCAATGTCACTTTTACCTTGGGGAGGCGAATCAATATGTGAGGACTCCAGCATGTAAAACTTTTTTTCATGGCGTAGGATTACCTAAAGGTTCTTAAACTATTCCTGAAAGTTACTATCATTGAGGATATTGACTTTATCACGAATTTATCGCAGAGAAAATGTGGTGGACAAGCTTGTGATATTGATTTTACAAATTAAAAGAGTAAATTTATCAGTACCTTTTGATTACATTTAATGAAAAATAATAAATGAATTTATTAAGTCTCCCACTATTTTATCAAGTCCCAATGGACCTCACTTTTGAACTCGGAATGTTTAGTTTATTTGACATTCTAGTGGCAAGGATACATATTCCCCTTCGCATAACCCAAACAAGGGTTGGTCAAGCTATTTGAAGGTATTTAGGTAGGAAGGTCTTTGCCAACTATGAGCTTACAGTTCCTTGATCTGTTGAGTGGACTCCCCAGTCCTGAAATCCTAAATTGGATTTCCTCAACACTTGCCTCTATTTTACCAGAAGTCTATCACGGGATAATCCTCTTGAGGTAAAATGTTTAAGTCAACCCGGATTTTTAATAAGAGCTTCCTTTATAAACGTAAGTGTCCCAACAAGGGTTGGTCAAACACATAGTTTTATTGAGTCCTTCCCTTAATCAAGTAATATAAGGTTTGGTCTATCTTAAAATGGTATTTGTGGGATTTTACTCTTTATGCATAGTTTTAAATTATCACATGTTCTTTAATATTAAGTGATGCTTGCTTAAGTGATTAACCATATTCCGATAATGTTTATGCATAGTCCAGTTTTTATTTTATTCTATATTTTCATGCTTATTTATTTCATTAAATATATGATCGTGACAACACATACATAATAAATAAACCATACAATCAGATAGAAATAAAATAAGATGGCATGATCATGAGCTTCTATTGGTTATCTTATCTAGCGGTTTGATAAGTGAACCCTGAACTAGGTAAAAACAACTTGAACCGATGGATCGTGTTTTGTAGCTCCCACCTGTCCACCTTTGCATCTTCTTGGGTTGGTTTTACCTCATATTAATATTTTGAACCATCTCCTCATGCATGGGAGATCCTCTATTACATGGGGAATACAATAAAGAAACAATGGGAACACAGAACCTACATTTTATTGGAAGAATGCCTAGAGGCCGACAAATTTAAATCAAAAAAAATGTAAATGAAACCATACACACATACAAAGGGTATTTGGTCTAGCTCATGAACATCCATAGCATGAAATGACATTTAAACATATTTATAATTCAAATTCTTTTAATCATTCTATTACTTATGATAAGTCGTGCTTGAAATTAATTAATTACGATCTTATAATTAATCAATTATTTAACTTAAATTATTTATGAATTTCCTGGAGATTCTTCTCTTCCATATTCATTGTATAGGTCTTTGTACTTGTGGAGGAAACCTGGTGAAATTCCATTTCTGGAAAGTACATGGTTTGTAGGATATATTGAAACGCGTTTATTTTTCACCAATTATCCAAATTACACACTGGGGGCTTTGGCGTGTTCTCTGTACTTTCGAAATTTTGGAGTACACGACGTGTAGATTAATCTAACACGGCATGTACTTCCTTGTTACGTAGTTACCAGCCTGGAAATCTCGTGTACATGGAACACAACTTCTCCTTGTACACGGTTTCACTGGGGCCGGATCGGACTATCTGGCATGTTGATTTAACATACACTCCATGTATTCCGGATCCACGTGCCATTTATTTCTGAACAACACGGGGTAATAAATACTTAGGCATACTCAATTCACATGGTGTGGTTTAGTGGACTAGTATGAGTTCATTGAACCTAAGTACGCGGCATATAGTTTTCACAACATGTCGTGTATTCTTGTGTCGTACGGACCGAAAGAGAGGCTCCTCCGGATGAGTTCCTCATTTTTAATTTAATAAAAATTAATTTAAAATTTTGTTTCTATGATGTTAATAAAGAAATGAAGGAGGAAGAACAGATCTTGATCATTCAGTTTTATAGAATGATTTCTCCTAAATTGAATCAAATATAAATGCGTAAATTATCAACAAAAATTAAATAACAATAACCAATGTTGTAACCTCCCTATGATACCAATTGAAGGTTCCGGGCATAACGGAAGTTCATGGGTGGATGAGCCCACATGGCCTTTTGTCATCAGAAATGATCAATCTGGGATCAATACGAAGATAAATTCCAGTCTTCGTGGATCGATTCATATAAATATATAAAGAGGAAGATAGGACCCATAACCACAAAAGTGGATCATCACAGGTTGATTATTATTAATTTAATTAATTGACAAGAAGTACCTTTTATGGTGTTCTTTCTTTGTGGATATTTCTGATCACTATCTAATGTGATTCGTCGATGCGTCGCAAAACCCATGTGTAGACTTCCTCTAGTAGTGATCCACATCTGCACCACGTATTTCTGGACGTCGCCAAAGGAATCTCCATGTTCTAGCATGGAGAAGCCTTTTCTTGCATTGTCTGCCTTATATTGCCTTGATCCGGTGGAGGTGGATCTCTCTCACACTTGAGAGCATTCTTGGAGGACAGAGTTCTTTTAGTCTTGAGAGAATTCTCCCGAATTGTAGTGCACAATTATTCTAATCAGAATAAATTTAGGGTTGTGAGGATATTTATAATCCAGTTGAGGTTGTAAAGTTATGACAATAAATAAACACATTACACATTTTATTTATTTCATTAAATCTTTAAAACCCCTTGTCAAGTCATTAATTCCTTGACATGCACCCAAACAAATTACAATGAATATCATTTAATAAAATGATATTCTTTCCTCAAAATCCCGACTGGAAAAAATACATGGCGTGTAATCATAAATACACAGTGTGTACTTGTTTTTCATTGAAAACTACAAAGTGTATACATTTTATGTGCACGACATGTATATCTTTTTTTCATTTATTCATTTCATTTTTAAAATGAAAAATACATGGCATGTAATCATTAATACATGACGTGTACTTGTTTTCAAAATAAAAACTACACGTCATGTAATCATCAATACACGACCTGTACATGTTTTTATTTTATTCTTCCACCAACATTAAAATGATTTAGTCTTCCTTGAATAATTATTAATCCACATAGGGGAATAATATTTATTCTACTTGAGATACCTGGATACACTTAGTGTGTGACCCTTTAGGCCTTATTCTCATTAAGATTATGCAAGCTTGCCTAAAGTCCAAGATTACTTTCTAGCACTGGGTCTAGGAACCCAAGAGAAAGAAGTTGACACCGCATTGATGTGTCACCTCATACAAACTATTACTGTGTAATTTAATCCCTTTGTCTCAATATCTCATCAAGTAGGTTTCATGTAAGTGTCATAAACATATATGCATGATCTTTCATTCTTTGACTCCAGAAATAAACTCGTCAATACTCTATGGCCATGGAATTTTGGCGATAGTTATATTTCAATTAAAGGTCCTGAGATATCTACTTCCATAAATATGGAAGGTACAAATCCTTCCTCGACTTATCCATTAAAAACATGTCATTCATGACGCACCCAATGTACCCTACTTCCCGTCGACTATCTATGTGATGGTTTTCATCAGAAAATCTATGTGTGTGAGTCATGACATGAGTTAATGATAATCTTAAAGTCTAAGGACCTTTACACATGCTCGCAAATAGCAATATCCGATGACACTAAGACATGCGTAATTACTATTGGCAGGTATGTTCTCATAATCTTCCATCTTGGAGATTACCAAATGCGAACTCTATGAGAGAGAGTCTCATCTTATTACAAGTACTCATACATGACGGTCTATATACTCTGTGTCCTATCATAATATTTTATCCAACTGTAGAAATTTATTTAAAAATATTGTTATAGAATTTTAAGGTTCTAATCGTAGCGGGGATCTTCCATGACCTTATCAATTCAACAAATATTCCATGACATTATTATATTATTGTCATGCAGAACAATGAACAATATATAATAAGTTAACATTCATGAAATCAAAGTACAAAATAGTTAGTTCTCAAGATAACAACACTAACAAAATTTTGGTGTTTTTATGAAAATATTCATTTTTTGATGATTACTAAAAAAACATGATTTTAATTGAAAATTGTGTTTTCATCTAAATTAATATTAATGTTATATTATAGATTAAATTTATTTTAATGTCAATATAGTTCAATTTTAAATATATTTATATAATTTATTTCATTGTAATCATTTACATATTTAATTTAGAAATAAAAACATTGTTAACATTTTAACATTTTCTCTTAAAAAAACATGTATCTTCTAATGTATATGGGGTTAGTTTTAAATTAAAATTTACAAATTATAAGAATTAAATTTAAATAAATGGAAAAAAAATTAATAAGAGTAATTACAAATTTATAATAAGGATAACATGATTTTTTCCCACAAGTGATTAGTAAAATAAAATAAAATTATTTATAATGATTAATGTAAAAAACTATTTTGTAGGGGGAATAATCCATCAATTTAAGGGGAAAATAACCAAGAAACATGTCTTAAAAATATAGTATAGAAATATTTTTACTATATTCCTCCAATATTATATAATGGACAATTATTAGGGCTTGGTTAAAAGGAAAAACTCATTTGTTGAATTCACTCATTCAAAAAATTAAAAATATACCACTCAACCAACTAATAAAAGGTCACCCACTCCCCTCCTCCATTCACACCTTAAAAACCAGTTGGAATAGTGATTATCTCAAAAAATTACTATAAAATTTCCCAATACACACCCTATAATCCTTAGTTTGGTTATAAATCCATCCTAGAAATGGTTTTGTGGAATCCAAAGGAAGATACCCAAAAAGTTGTAATGTTTTTTGAAAAATACACTTCATTTTACATATTTCTCCACCTTGTTAATTTTTTTTATACTAGGATGATATTAAAAAATCAAAATCATACATTATTTTTTATGGTTTCATAATATTTTCTTTAGATGAAATAATCTACACTTCCATCAAATGGGTTACAAAGTCCTTATTCATGTGTACGATGGACTACCGCTTTGCGAACAAATGTTTTTCGTCATTCCATTTCCAACCCTTAAGGTATGGTATGATAATGGATATAATATATATGTGTGATATTTATTAAATTATTGTATATATGGATTCATTATATCACATATATCATATTATATTCCATTTTTTAGTTGACAGGATAATGTCGCTTGTATGTATAGTGAACTAACTTCCTACGAAGTGATGTGATTCACCATTCAATAACACATTACATGGATATTAATAAGTGAAAATATTAATTATTATATGTGATGTAAATTATATAACTATGATATTAATTACATAATTATAATTTTTGAAACATAATATATCATTTTCTTTGCATATTTTTTTACTCAATGAAAGAAGATAATGTCATTCATTTAGAAGTGGACTACCACCATCATGAAGCGATGTAAATACCTTTTCATCCCCACACCACACTGATGATATATATGTATATTTAAAGGAATAATATCATATTTATAATATCATTATAATTTCTAGAAATTTAATATATTGTTACTTCAATTCCATAATGATTATCGCAAAATAGAATGGTTACTCATGCGTATGTACGTCCCATAATTTCCATGACCATAAAGTACTTCATTTTTCATAACCCTAATTAATTATAGGTTTTAAAAGAAAATTTTATTTAAAAATATTAAAATAATTTTATGATAAATATTTTCAAGATGATAAAAATGTATAATATGTTTACGAATCATGACATTCATAATAAAAAATTCATGAGAAAACAAGTAAATATTAATGACGAACCAGTGGTCTTACCATTGAGGTTTTTAGAATAAAATATTTTATTTAATAAAATTTTCAAACCATATTAGTCTTAAATAATAGTTATAGGATCACATAAATACCTTTTTTATGGATCCTACTATTCATGAAATGTGAATATTAGTTCTTAAGGAAAAAATATTATTTTAGGGTATTAATTTTCTTGAGTAAAGGGGAAAATTTTAAAATTGATGAATGTGAAAAAAATAATTTAATTTTTCTATTAAATAGAAATTTATCAAGTAAATATATGTCCAAATATTCCTAGATAATAAATTCATTCCTAAAAAATAAAAAAATTATTTTGAATTTTTTTACCATATTACATTCATATATGATGTATCATATGGGCCTTAAAATCGTCACAGATGTATGTTTTCGAAGCCCTTAACTATCCATTGAAAAATAAATATCTTTTTATAAATGAACTAAACCAATCTATAAATATTTTTACTATTTTCTTCCATTTTCATATATTTACATTCTATTGATGTTCTCTTACTCCTAAACCTAGTTATTGTGATTTATGATATCATACATACTTCATTTTATCTCTTATTAAGAGGATGTTTTATCAACTCTTTTATTATTTGAGATTAAAAAAATTCAAAATATTGAACCCTTTACACTAAATATAATGACTAAATTTATATTATAAAATTTATTTAGGATGGGGAGAATTAACACCCTAAAATAATAAAATATGAACATCATATTGGATATCATATATGGCACGCAACAGTAATCATAGAATGGAATATAAAATCCCCATAAATTCTGATATATTTACTATTTTAAATAAATTTAATATATTCTATATATTTTTATTCAGGAAAAAATTATTTTATCTTTAGTTACCTACAAAAATTAGTGTCTTCTATATCTTACATTACACGCACAACTATGTTCTACAAAGAATAATATACTATAAATATTATCCATCAATATGATAGTTATTACCTATGAATTGGAATGGAAGTTATGGATTGGATTTATTAAAATATGAAATCATTTATTTTACAAAATATTATTGGTTATATATTGATTATAAATAATAATAATAATCATTTAAAGAGACAGAGAAATGTTCTCCCAAAAACTATATTTTCCTTAAAGACATTTTAGTCCCACTTGGAACATGTAATTTGAAATTAATTTTTAACATCTTTACCAACTTTTCTGGAAAAAAATTATCTTACTTTTTAGAATTTTAGTACCAAAATTAGGTTAGGGTTAATATTTTTTTATTTTTCTAGAAATTATGATTTTTTTATCAATAATGGAACACTTGATTTTAATTGAAATCTACAATTTCATCTAAATAATTTATAATATTCAATTATGTTTTGAATATGTTTCTAAATCAAAATAGTTAAAATATAAATATATTAATACAATATATATCATTGAGAGAATTTTCATATCTAATTTAGATATAATATCTTTGTAAACTTTTGAAAACATTTACGTTAAAAACCTTCCTTCTCGCCACGTTTGTGGGATTAATTTTTTTTCACCTATATGAATTTAATTTGGGAAAAACTATTACATATTTGGAATTAAAATTATTTATAATTTATAAAAAGGTTAAATAAATTTATTTACCAAATTTATTAGTAAATAAAATAAAAATTAATTACAGTGATTAAGGTAAAAACAATTTTACCGAGTGATTAAACTTTAAACATGTGGGTTCAAATGACCAATAAACCAGACTAAATTCCATTTTTTTAATATTTAGACATTATCCCTTATATATAATGTAAAATTATTAGGGCCTGTTGGAATGAAAAAAATATGGGTGGAATTTAATCGTTAAAAAAATTACAAGTGTGCCACTCACCTCACTTATAAAAGTCCACCCATCTCCTCCTCCCGTAACTCTTAAAACCCCATTTGGATCAACCAATACTAATAAAAATCACTCCAAAAATTTACTATCTTCATCCTACAATCCTTATCATGTTAATAATTTCATCTTAGGATATTTTTTGTGAAAACTAATGGAAGTTACCTAATGAAGGTGTAATCATCTTCAACAAGTGTATTCATTTCCCTTCAATCACAACCATCATTTTTTATTATACCATGGTGATATAATATATTCAGTATATTACATATAGTCAGATTTTTTATAAAAAATTTCATTTCCTAAAAGAATCTCCACTTATATCAATTGTGTTTTGAAATCATTATTTGTGTGAATAATGGACTATCGCCACACGAACTGTTGTCATTCGCTTTTCAATTTCTAAGTCTCACGGGTGGGTATGATTGTAAATATAATGTATATATGTTATATTTATAAAATTATTATACATATTCTGTAATTATATTATATATATCTTGTTATATTTCATTTTATAGGATAATTCATAAAATCTCTCGTGTCTACAGTAGACTACCACCTCGTGAATTCTTGTGAATAGTATTTCGTTAATTGTTTACATGGATGACGGTACTAAATAATTTTAATTATTACATGTGATATAAATGAAATAATTATTATATTCATGAAATTTATATCATTTACTAATGATAATATATTATAATTTTTCTTTATAGTTCATTCATTGAAATACGATAACGTTGTTTGTGTACATGTATACTACCGCGTTCACAAAGTGATGTCACCGTAGTTTCATCACCAAACCACATGGATGATATATATATATATAATATTACATTTATTATATCATGGACATTATGTAAATGTAATATATTACCTATTACTTTTCTATAATCACTATTGAGAAGTGGAATCCTTACCCATTCGTACATATGACCTGACATTTCTATGGTCATAAAAAACTTAATTTTCCTTATCCATAAGTCATGATTGGTTTTCATAGTAAAATTTATCTCAAAATAGGAAAATTATTTAAATATTATTATTCTTGAGATGTTGAGACTTTATATAATGTTAAAGAACTAGAACATTGATAACAAAACACACTTGATAAAACAAGGAAACTAACAACCAAGACTATGAAAATAATGAAAGATTATTAAAAAAATAGGTTATAAGATATCATAAAAGGGTAATATATGATATCATAAATAATAATTTGGTTCATTAATTAGTTAATAACATGTTTAAAACTATAATATTGGTTGTTTAATCATTTAAAAAAAAGTAAGGGTAAGGTAAGAGATTTCATCTCAATTTACCTTCTATTAAGACTTATTTGTTTTAATAAAGGAATTCACTTTAATATGGTGTATATAATTAACCATTGAAATTAATTATCATGAATAATTCAGTATTTATTTTATTTTAACTTTATATTTTAATTTTTTCATCTAAGGGTATTTTAATTAAAAAATAGTAATTTGTAATGAATATCATTACAAAATTTCCATTTATTGGGTTATATTAATTCTTTTTTGATATTATATTATTATTTTTATAATAAATTTTTACTATTTTTTGTTGTGTTTATAATTTATTTTGATGATTTAAATTGGATACACATGATTTTCTTCAATGAATAATTCTCAAATTGAGTTTTTGATCATTTATAGGGTTTGTTTCACGATTAGTTTTTAATAAACATTATTTATTCATGAATATAAATTAAAATGGAATTATTTGATCATTATTTAATAAACCCTTTAGTTTTATAATCTTTTTTTACTCATGAAATTTCAATGTAATAGAATGATTTTAAAACTATTTGGAACTTAATATTATTTAAAAAATATTTAAAAAAACCAACGTCATTTCTCTATTCAGTCAAAAATCTATTTTTCATCACAAAGCATTTTTCTCAAAAAAAAATTGAACTTTTATTTTTTGGTTAATCATTCAAATGATATAGAAAAAGAATGTTTACCCATTTTTTCTCATTAATTTTTTTTACGTAATATTATATATTTTACAATAAAATTCCCATTTGGCTTTTAGAAAAAATGTGAAAGGTAACTCGTTATCATTTTCTAAACTAGGAACTTCCCTAAAATATTTATATTGTAAAAGAAATGTTATTTTTTGTTACTTTTACAGAATTTATGGAATTACCTGATTTCATTATCGTTATTTCATTTAATCTTTTATTTCAATTT
The DNA here is from genome assembly GCA_963277665.1 of Viscum album. Lineage (NCBI taxonomy): Eukaryota > Viridiplantae > Streptophyta > Magnoliopsida > Santalales > Viscaceae > Viscum > Viscum album. The sequence goes on from OY728157.1 coordinate 1,026,165,502, forward strand.
TATGTGGATCTTTTGAAAAATAATGTTTTTGAATGTGATTTTCAAAGAAAAGTTTTTTCTAAAACATTTTTTAAAATGGAATGGATATTTTCTTGAAGTTTTTTTAAAATATATTTTATGGTATTTATATTCATCAAAGATAAAAACCCATTATATTTACTCTAAAGAATACATGTTATATTGATATTATCCTTATTCTTCCTCTTAATGGTTTAAGATCATTTTTACCAAGGAACATACTGAAATTCACTTCCTTGATTCAATCCTATAGTCCTTAAAATTACCTTAAAATATTAACATTTTATTGGAAATAATATTTCTTCTAAATATCATTACTATTTTTCAGGGATATTTTTGTTTCCAAAACCAAATACCATTTTTACATATGTATTTTACTTTATATGTTATTGGATTTTGTAGAGAAATATTGATAAATCAGTATTCCTTACTCAATATGAATATATGATAAGGCACATTTTTAATGTATTAATTATAATATTATATATAGGAGGAATTTTTGGATTGGTATGAAATGTGTTGGGGAATGTATAATTTAATCCCCTCAAGGCATCTATAGTCTCGTGATACAAAATTAGTTGGACAAAACCTATGTGTTTGTAACCCATGTGTTTTAAACAATATTTTGAAATGTCTTAACAGTATTATGATAAACCTTATTATGAAAGGTCTTGACGATAAAGTAGTCATGTTGTTAAGAAACATGATGTATAAAAATTGATCATTTCCTTCATTAAGAATTCATTGATTATTGTAAAGGATATTTTCACTATGATATTATCTCTTGATGCATTTCATTTTCATCTTATTGATTAAATGGAATTTGTATTTAGTTACATACATTTCAATGTTTATTATTCCATATTCATTTATTTAAATTTAATTTTCCCTATTTATTCAAATTTTAATATTGATTATGCTTATTGATTAATTATAACTTCCACTGTACATAGACCTTACTATGCATTTGAACTCACCTGTATTTTGTTTCCTTTCATCTTGATTTAATGATGATTACTATGAATGATATGTAGGGATATTCTATAAGGAATAATGTTACACTCGAAAAAAATATATATTTTAATTTGTGTATTTCTATGTAATGTGGGACTCCATAACATATCAACATTACCCAGACTACTAATCAATTTAGTCTGTTGGGATGCGATTTCGTACGTCTTGTGGAAATTTAGTATAGTACAACACAAACTCCATGATACTAGGATAGGTTTCGCTATTAATGGAATTTTAAAAAATGGTTTCCTTATATGGAATTATAATAAATTATATTATATAATAAGATAAAAAAAATTAAATATAATAAATTGTGAAAATCGTAACCATTATTTATTACTGTTATGGTAAAAATGGATTTACAATTGGTAGAACTAAAAAAATATTGGTTAAAATGACCTAAATCATGTGTAAAAAAATTTCCTTTCCATCTTTAGACCCTATCATTTTTGAGGCCTAATAATACTTTATTTTGGACCCTTGTATATTTTGAAACTAGGGTTAAAACATTTTATTTTTAAAAAAATTACAAGTGCTCCACTCATATAACTTATAAAAGGACACACATTATATAATATTATACACACCTCTAAACAATTTTTTTCAGTAAATTACATTCTAAATAACTTCCCATCTTCCATCATTTCATTTTAAAATCATTATTTAGGAATAAATCCAATAAAGGATGTCTTTTGGAGGAAGCATATGTAGTTTACCCAAAGAATACTTCATATTATCCAATGAACATTTTTTTATTTCATCCTCCCCTCCATTAATTAATGTTAATACATTATTATATTTTAAACTATGTATATTTAATATATTTTTATATTAACTTCATTACCTACAATAACACCCACTTCTATTAAATGGATGAAAAAATTATTATTCATGTGTAAAATAGACTACAACCTCATGAACTGATGTCAACAGTTTTTGAATAAACACCTATCATAGTTGAGTATAATCAAGAAGATAAAGTATATATTTGATATTTATCATTTAATTATATACTTATAATCATTATATCATATATATATATATATATCTCTTTTTTCCTTTTCATTTCACAGGATATACAATAACATCACTCAGGTGTGCGTCACACTACCGCCTCAAGAATCAATGTGATTAGTATTTCACTAAATAATTAAATGGAAAGTGATAATTTAAACTATATTAACTTATAATAGGTATGTTTTATCCAATTTATGTGTTATCCTTATTATTTTTTTGAGTGTGGTTGAGAAGGAATTTGGAGGATACGTGTAATGGTGAAGTCTGATATTTGTTGGAATTTTTAGCATAAAACATGTTGTTTTTGTAGTGAGTTGGGGATTTACATATCGTTTAATTATGTCACATGACATGTAATCATCACCATGATGATTCTATAAAATGGGTACATACATTCCTTATAATATTCTAAACTCCATGTAAATATTAAAAATAGATATTTAATAAAACGTTATTTGTCTTTCATTGTATATTGAAATCGAAAATTAAATGGTGGGTAATTGGATAACATGCCATGTAAAATACTAAGAGTCAGTTTTAAGCATTTAATTTCAATAAAATTTTTATTTCCTTCCACCAAGTTTCCTTTCTCTCGACCTAGAGTCACTTCCTAGGAAATTTTGGAGGTATCCTGTCCCTCTTGATAAATCATTCGACAAATGATCATCATGTTGGTTACATCTTATTGAGTCAATAAAGTTTTCCTTATGATTTTTCCATTCCATCTTGTTTTGAAAATCAAAAACACCTTATAATTAAGAAAATATATATTTTACCTCCATAAAGAAAAATTTTATTCTTTAAGGAAATTTACCCTAACCTAGATTTTCTTATACATATCAATATTTTTTCTTAAATACAAAAACCAGATTCATACCCAAAACCCCAGAATAATATAATATCAAGAATTGGAGTTTTCTATTTTAGGATCCGATTTCTGGATGTGAACTATAATGAAGTTCCACTCTGAATTCTGGATATGAACTTTCATGAGATCGACTCTGAACTCTTATGAAGTTCAACCCTGAAATTTTATGAGTTCAACTCCGAACTCATATGGAGTTTGACTCCAAACATTAATGAGTTCGACTCTGAACTCTTATGAAGTTCGACTCTGAACTCTTATGAAGTTAAACTCCGAAATTTTACTAGTTCGACTTCGAACTCTGCATGTTCAGATTCTGAACACTGGTGAAACAAGACTCTGAATTTCCTTAGAAATTTAGACTTTGGACTTCTACAGATTTTAGGTTCTGAATTCCTATAAAACAGAATCTGATCTTTTCTTTTTTTAACATAGACTCCAAATTTCTTTTTGGTTAGACTCTGAACTTTTATTTAATTACATTCTAAATTATAGTTTTGATTATGCTTACACTTGTTTCATTACAAACTGATTTCATTCTTTCAATTACACATGATTTGTTATAAAACAATGTCATCCATTCTGTTTCTAATTAAATGTTGGTTTAGTGAAATGTGTACAGGTCCCTCTGATATTCAAGGAAAATATGACAGTTAGAGGAGGGATATGATCGTTTCAACTGAGCCTATAAATAGGATCTCATTTGAACGAGCTAAATAACAAGTTGATCACTCTAGAGACCACATGCTGTTAAAGTAATTTCTAGAGAGAGAAGATTTTCATGCATTCTTCATACTGAACCGCTCATCCAGATTGCTTCATGTGACTCCAAATGTTGGTGATTACATTCGAGGGATTTCGGGGATAGGAAGACAGAGTTTCTGACTACCTTGAAGTTCTAGGGCTTCCTTGTTGAGGAAGAAAGAGGATCCAACTCCCTTGAAGTTGAGTGCTTGCGGTGATAGTAAGACAAAGACTTCAATCTTTGTATCGAGGGCTTACCCTAGTGTGGGTAAGACATACATTCTTGAAAGTATAAATCAAGGGACCTTTATCCAAGGTTATTGGATACCCTTCTCTTTGGTTTAAAAGAGTTATTGTTTGTTACTTGTAGTTGTACTACTTGTTTTTCAGTTATATATTGTATTATAAGGAAAGTATAATCTTCTTATATTTCGTTACACTTGTACTATGATTCATTTAGATTATATATTCTTTAAGGTCGAATCTCATATTGTAAACTTTAGTTAAGTTTCAATTTCCAGATCTATATTTTTGGAACGTGTTTTCAGAATCACTTTCCAAATTTAAGCAAGTGCATAGAACTAGTAGTTTGTAACTTCATACCTTGTTCCAATTCTCCAATTTGTGCTAGAGGTTTTGTGAAATTTTATTAGTTTAACATTGTTAAACTTAGATCTTTCCTTGATTAAGGAAATTTTTAAAGTGTACAATTCACCCCCTCTTGTATATTGAGCATCTACATCATCATTTTGATCCTATAATTGGTATCAGAGCAGGTTTCTGAAATACTTATACTCACATATAAGTTTTTCATGCTCACTTTTTCATTAATCTTCATCCTTTCTTAGAAATATATTTTCATTCCAAACTTTGTCATTCTGAATTGTTCATTCCAAATTTGTTCATACTGAACATTGTGGTTACGAACTTTTCCTACTAACAATTTTGGTTGCCAATGTTTTTCTTAGAAGGGTAGGAATCAACGTTGGTTCTATTGACAATATAAACCCTACAAGACCACCAATTTTTTATGGTAATAACTATGATTTTTGGAGAAATCGAATGAAGACTTTCATTATCAATACTCGATTGGATAATTTCGTTATTTTTAATGGTGATTATAAAATTCCTGATAAAGAAGTTAGAACTTTCACTAACCAGGAAAAGAAAGAATATAAACTCAATTATAAGGTTTGCAATACGTTACTATGTTTAATGACTAGAAATATATATAGCCAAATTTCTTCTTATGAAGTAGCTAATTGTATTTGGAAGGAGTTAGAGGTTACACACTTTGGCACTTCTAATGTGATTGAAACTAGGAGAGCTATTCTTAGAGATGAATACCATGGATTCAATTTTCCATATGGAGAACCAATCTATAAATTTCAACAGAGGTTTATGACTATAGTGAATAGTGTTCAGTCTATGGGAGAAAAAGGGTTGGATGATGAAGCCATTGTGGATAAGATTATAGATATTATGCCCAATGATTGGGAATCAAAAATAACAGCTATTGATGAGAACAAGAAAGTCACTCAAATTTCATTAGATGAACTATTTGGAATTATTATCCAACATGAAACAAGAATGAAGAGAGATGTTGACAACATCAAGAAGAAAAATGGAAATGGTACTGTTGCGTTTACATCAACTTCAAATCTTATGAAATCCAAGACTCCTGAGAGAGTAACTAGATCCAAGTCTAAGAAGGTTGTTATCCCATCAGAATCTAGTGATAGTGAAGTCTCAGAGAATGAGTTAGAAAGTCTTACTTGAAGGATGAATAAGATAGCCGGTAAGAGAAATTTCTAATCTAAGTATAAGAAAAAGGAAAGGAAAGACAGGAATGATGGAGAAGTTACTTTCTATAAATGCAAGAAAGCTGAACATATTAGACCGGATTTCCCTTTTCTCAAAAATAAATAAAGGAAAGAACTGAATTATGAAAGGTTCAGAAAGAATTATTATAATGATAAAGATAAGAATGTTCTTAAAGATAATGATACATGGAGTGCCAGTGGTGGTGACTCTTCAGATGAATCTTCTGATTATGAATCCTTAGGATAGAAGAATCTTGGTCTTATAGCCAGATTACCTATTAACAATCATTGCTTCATGGCTAAGGTACACAATGCTTAATCATTGACAAATGTTTCTTTATATTTTAATGATAGTATATATTATAACTCTTCAGATGAATAATCCTCTTCTGATGAAGAAAATACTTCACCTACCTATGAAGAAGTTTCTAGGTTTGCTGAACTTCTTGAGATTAAGAATTCCGAACTCAATAAAAACATGATAATGAAAACTCTAGGAATACTATTCTTACAAAGGAAATATCAGATCTTTCTAAATATTTGATAGGAAAAATGCTGATTTTATAAGTATCTCAAAAAAATCTTGAGGAAGTATGTTCTGAGAACAACAAAATTTCTAAATAATTAGAAAAAGTAATTTCTATGAAAAGTGTTTTCGAGCCTAGCTCTAGCTCTAAATCTAATGATTTTGAAGATAGAAACATGATTATAAAACTCAAGTCCAAGAATTTTTCCTTAAAGAAGTGTTTACCAAACATTACCCATGGTAATGAAATTTTTGAAAAACTGTATTCACAAATATGACCTTTAAGAAAAAAATCTGGATTTGGTTATACCCATGCAAAACCAACTTTTAGTAACTAATTTGTTCCACAAAGGGCCCCATTTTGTACCAAGTGTCAATGTGGTGGTCACTGGGCAAAGAGTTTCTCTATAAATAAAACCCAATATTTAGGTTTTCATAAAGCTTATTTTTCAAAAAAAAATGTTGGTGCCCAAAATTTTGTTATCTAGAAATCTCGAATCCAATCAAGTTTAGATTCCAAAAGTCTAATTCTATTCTTATTTTTAGGAAAATAAACGAAATACCGAAAACAATACATGGTACATGGATAGTGGATGTTCTCGGCACATGACTGGTAACAAAAGCTGTTTTGAAAAGATTATCAAGATAAAAGGATGAAAAGTAACTTTCGGAGATAATACTCCGGGAGAAATTGTTGGTATAGGGAATATTGTTCTTCTTGGTAAAACATTTATTTCAAATGTTTTATTTGTTAAGGGTCTTAAGCACAACCTCATTAGTTTAAGTCAATTATGTGATGAAGGTTGCCTTGTGAATTTTAGGAATGATAAGTGCTTAGTACACAGTTCCAAGGAAGAGTTTATTCTCTCTGCCAATAGGCAAGAGAATGTTTACCCTTTGAACTTAGAAGATCTTAGGAGAAAATATTTACCTTACCTAAGTGAAATGGAAGATCATTCTTGGTTATTGAATAGAATATTAGGACACTATAATCTTAGTAACTTATGTAAACTCTCTAAGAAGAAATTAGTTAAGGATCTACCAGAGCTTATATTTGATTCTTTTAAAGATTGTGATCCTTGTCAATATGGTAAGCAACATAAATCTGGTTTTAAATCCATCGATGAAGTCTCATCAACTGATGCACTATAGTAAGTGCACATGGATCTTTTTGGGTAAAAAAATCGGAAGCATTTGAGGAAAATACTATGTGTCTGTTTTAGTTTATGATTACACTAGATTTACACGGGTCAATTTTCTAGAAAAAAAGTCTGAAGCTTTTTCTTATTTCAAAATTTTTAGAGCCCAAGTTAAAAATGAGAAAAATCTTCCACTGAATACTATTCATAGTGATCATGGAGGAGAATTTCAATATTCTGATTTTGAAACTTCTGGTAGTAGAAAAGGTATTACTCACAACTTTTCAGCACCCAGAACTCCTCAACAGAATGGTGTAGTTGAAAGAAGAAATAGAATTATTCAAGAGATAACTAGAACAAGGTTCAGTGAATATTCTATATCTATACATTTCTAGGCTGAAGTTGTAAGTACTGCTTGTTATACTATAAATCGAGTTTTGATTAGACCTTTTCATAATAAAACTCCTTATGAGTTATTGAATGATAGAAAACCTATACATTCCTACTTCAAGGTTTTTGGTTTCAAGGTATTCATCTTGAATACTAAAGATAATCATTACAAATTTGCACCAAAATTTGATGAAGGAATTTTCATATGCTACTCCACAACTTCTAAGGCTTATAGAGTTTTCAATAAAAATACTTGTATTGTTGAAGAAACAATGCATGTAAAATTTAATGAATCTGATCCTTTTGTTTTTAAACCATCCCAACCTAAATCCTCAGATGTCTTTTCAAAAACTGATTATCAACCTTTTATAGAAGATCATTCTGATAAGTAAAATGTTCAAGAAGATACTTCTGAAACATTTACCCTAGAATACTTTTTACCCTATGTTGATGAACAAGTTTTACAAAACCCAAACCACGTATTCCTTAAGAATCATCCCTTTGATGGGATCATTGGTGATGTAAAAAAACTTGTAATGACTATAAGTTCATTGAGAAATGATGTAAAACATCTAGCATTCCTTTCCCATTTTGAACAAAACTTCACTGATGAAGCTTTAGGTGATGATGATGGGATTAAAGCTATGCAAGATGAACTAAATGAATTTGAAAGGAATAAATTTTGGACCTTGGTTGAATGACCTAAGGAATCCTCTGTTATTGGAGTAAAGTGGGACTTCAAAAACAAGTGTGATGAAAATGGAGTCATTGTAAGAAATAAAACTAGACTAGTTGCTAAAGGCTATAATCAGTAAGAAGTAATAGACTATGAAGAAACCTATGTTCCAGTAGATAAAGTTTAATCTATTCATATTTTACATGCCTTTGCAAAATTCTTCAATTATAAACTTTTTTAAATGGATGTGAAATGTTCATTCTTTAATGGTTATGTTCAAGAGGAAGTTTTTGTTGAACATCCTCCTGGTTTTGAAGACAAAAAACATCCTGATCATGTTTTTAGACTTACCAAAGCTTTGTATGGCCTTAAACCGGCCCCACGAGCCTTGTATGATAGACCTACGGGATTTTTTCTTCGAAATTACTATGTTAAGGGAAATGCAGATCCAACCCTTTTTATAAAAAAGGATAAGAAAAATGTTTTGATAGTTCAAATTTATGTTGATGACATTATATTTGGTTCAACTCAGCAATCATTAACTGATTCTTTTGCAAGTATAATGAAATATGAGTTTTAAATGAGTATTATGGGTGAGTTAACATTTTTCCTTGGTTTTCAAATTTCTCAAAGATTAGAAGGAAACTATATATCTCAAAATAATTATATTAAAGATCTTTTTAAAAATTATGGATATTACCACAATAAGAGTATATGTACTCCCATCGGTACCTCATACTCTTTAGATCTTGATCAGGATGGAAAACCGGTAGATCAAACTTCATGTAGAGGTATGATAGGAAGCCTACTATACTTAATAGCTAGTCAACCAGACTTGATGTTTTTAGTATTCTTATGTGTGATATATCAATTCAATCCTATGTAATCTCACTTAAAGGCGGTAAAAAGAATTTTTCGCTGCTTAAATGGAACCATGGATCTAGGATTATTTTATACTTCTGGAAAAGATTTTGTTTTAAAAAGATTTTCGGATGATGACTTTGGTGGATGTAGAATAGATAGAAAGAGTACATTCAGAACTTGTCATTTCTTAGGAGATTCATTAGATTCTTGGTCATGCAAGAAGCAACACTCAGTAGCCCTCTCCACTGCTGAAGCAGAATATATAGCAGCTGGAAGTTGTTGTGCTCAAGTGTTGTGGAAGCAACACCACTCACATACTATGGCTTGAGTGTTACAAAGACTCAAATTTTGTGTGGTAAAAGATGTTCTATTCACCTTTGTAAAAACCCTGCACATCATTCATATGAAAAGCAGATAGATATTAGACATCACTTTCTTAGGTATAACACACATAAAAATGATATCATTCTTCAGTTTATCGGTACGCAAGATAAACTTGATGATATTTTCACAAAATCATTACCATCTGATAGATTTGAATACATTAAAAAGATGTTTGGAATGATAATCGTAAGGTAATCATTCGTCATTAACTTCCTGGTTAACAACTCTCCTTACAGTAATACACTTCTTTTAATAGGGGGAGTACATTTGTGTGCTAGTTTACCAAAAAAAATTGTTGATTTTTTTTTTCTTCTTCTTTTGTAACTAATTTTTTTTTCATAACACGTTTTTGAAATTCTCAAAATGGATCTTTCTGTAATGATAATTTTTGTATTGAACTTTCCGTAATGAGAATTTTTGTACCGAACTTTCCTTAATGAGAATTTTCATACTGGAACTTTCGTAATGAGATTTTCGTAATGGAACTTTCGTAATAGGAATTTTCGTACTGGAACTTTTTTAATGATATTTTCATACTAGAACTTTCGTAATGTGATTTCCATACTGGAACTTTCATAATGAGATTTTCGACTAGAACTTTCATAATGAGATTTTCATACTAGAACTTTTGTAATGAGAATTTGGTACTGAACTTTCCGTAATGAGAATTTTTGTACTGTAAATTTTGTAATGAAATTTTCATATTGGAACTTTTGTAATGGAATATTCATACTGGAACTTTCGTAATGAGATTTTCGTACTAGAACATTCGTAATGTTTTTTTTTTAATTTATTTCTTCAAGAAGAATATTACCAATTACGAACAATTTTTCTAGACAATCTGAAAGGTATGATTTCCTTACTTAAATTTTCGAAATCATATTTTTCTTGCAGGTATTTTCCTGATTTTTAAAATAATTCGGATTCTAGTTTTCCTTAAATCTGAATGTTTTTCTTAAAACCTCAAATGATCGGAGTAAAGTTTTCTTTGTGGGATTTTTCTCAACCATCAGATCAGAGCAAAAGTATTTTCAACCATTATAAGGATTTTGGAAGACCATAGGTCACATGCATCACCTATATAATGGAGACCCCAAGACTTGTCCCACATCGGTTTTTCAATGATTTCGTATCTCGAATCCCTACTACTCTTCATAAGACTACTTCTGATCTTTGCAAAGCCATTCTGAATCTTTCAGATCTCTCTATTCCGAATGTCTGTTAAAGCAACATCTCAAGATATTTCAACTACAAAGCCAATATCAAAATGTATAGTCTTTAGGGATGTTTGGTGCATACGGATTTTTATAGAATTGACTCTTTTATAACCAAGAATATCAGATTGAATAATTGGGAAGATGCATTCTTGTACAAGTCAGAGAAACAGGATCCGGTTTACACTGATTTGCTGATCGAGTTCTATGAGTCTGTTTCCTTTTAGATAGAAGATAACAGAGACTGGGTTTCATTCAAGTCTTATGCGGAGACTTACAATTTATCTTAGACCAAGTCTGTGAGCTTGGTTGGTTTATCCTATGAAGGGGATGCTGAGTTTTGCTCACATAAGCTTTCAGATGATAAAAGAAGCTTCAACAGGGTGAAGGATTTAAAATTTATTGGAGTTAAGTGTGCTACGACTGCTAAGATTGCTCATCTCACTCTGAACAATAAGATTCTACTGCTCTGTGTACAATGTTTTCTCGTACCAAGAAGAGGCGACAAGGATAATCTGAAGAAAAGTGATATCTATGTCTTATATTTCTTGGTAAATATAAGAAAGATAAAATTTATGAGGAATGTCTTTATTAAGAACAAGAACATCAAAGAAGGCACATTGAGAGCTCAAATAATTATGTACCCTGCCATACTATCAAAGCTGATAGTTCGGTGCTTAGAATCCTTCATGGTTGCATGAAAATAAAAAGTCCGAAATTGTATGCTTATGCTGGTAAGATGATACATTGAAGAGGATGAAGATGGTATTTTCTAGTGAATCCGGAGAATTATACCCTCTATCTGTGGAAGAGGTTGAGGCAGCTCATAAAGATACACAGACTCCAAAACCATCCAAAAAGGCATGGAATAAGACAAATATTAAGGAAGTGGTTGCTGATGAATGAAAATCCAAAGTCTAAGGAAACTCAGTCTGCTCCCCCCAAACCGAAGAAAAAAAAGGCTAATCCTAATGAAGTTGCTGGGAAGTAGAGGGAAGACAAAGAAAAGGGGAAAGAAGGGGATCGACAGTTCGGACTGGACCCTGTAGAGGCAACGACCTTAAAAGAGAGAGCTGCATATGAATTTGAAAAGCAGGCAAAGGAAAAGAAGACGAAAAATAAGTTTCCTGAAGCTGAACTACTGCAATCTCTTTTAAGAGATACTGAAATAGCTTCTGAGTAGATTGCGGTTCCGGAAACTTTCCTTATAGAACCTTCATTACCTGAAACTCCAGCGAAGAACTATATCACTATAGAAAAGTTTAAGGGTGAATATGTTGTTGATTAAGTAGAAAAACAAGAAGCTGGGGAAGAAGTAGGGGAAGAGGTTGAAGAATAAGAAGAAGAAGAAGAAGAGGGAAGTGAATATTTGGATGCCATGATCAAGCAAGTAGAGGATTATCAAGATAAGGCAGAATTCGAAAAATTAGTTACTCCAGGAAAGGGGGTTGAGGAAGATAGTAAGGGTGATGATAAGAAACAAAAAGAAGAACAAAATGTTTTATTTGATGAGGAAGAATCCTATGAGATGGATTTTCAAGAGGAATGAGTAGAAAAGGAGAAACAAGATGATGATCAGATTATTCAAGTTTTTGAATCCGAGGAAGAATATCCTAATGAGGAACCCATTCCGAAATCTAACAAGGGGAAGCAAGTCCTGATGGATACACCAATAGAAGAGATTTTCAAGAAGAAGGAGGTTGTTGGATCTTATAAAATAAATATAGTGAAAGTTAAGGAAGAGTTATCTCCAAGAAAATTATCTGATTCGGAGTCATCAGCTCATGGTCATGATTTTGTGGTTGAATCTCTGAAGAAGTTGGTGGATACCATTCTGATTTTTCCAACTATAGATTCTAGATTCCAGATACCGCAATAGAATATGAATCAGAAATCATATTCCTTATCCATGGTCATGGATAAGTGTATAAAGATTGAGGCTGACCACAAAAGTTTTCTTATCAATTATGATGTACATAGAAAATCTTGCATCAAGACAACTCTGTTGTCTAAGAAATTTGAACAACAAATGGTTGATAATGATAATTTTTAGAATGAGGTGGAAGATGCTTTTGAAACTGAGGATAGAAAGATAAAGAATCTTCAGGAAGAGATGATCATTGATCAAATCACTCTAAATCAACATGATATTGACCTGAATGGGAAGCTTAATTCAGTTGCTCAGAACTGTAAAAGTGAAAGAGACTTCCGGATTGAGTTTAAGGAAAAGCTATAAAAGCAAGATGAATTAATAAAGATGCAGAAAGAAGCCATGGAGGCTCAGGAAGAAGCTTTAAAAGACCAAGAAGAAATGTTAAAATCCTTAGAGTGGCAAGTTGAGGAATACCAAAGAGACATGAAGAAGCTCAAAATCTTGTTGAAGAAGCTGATCCTGAAGGAAAAGGAAGACAAATGAACGAACTCCGATCCTTTTGTTGTATTTGTCTCTATTTGTAAATTTTCTCAACTCTAATGAAAATATGGTTGGTTGTATCTTGTTATATACTAATGTTTCAGGTACCATATTTTCCTTTCCATTCCCTCCAATTCTTTTTGAGAATCACAAAGGGGGAGAAGGAAAAAGAACTACTCCTATGGGGGAGAAAGAAAAATTTAAAATGTAGAGGAAAAATTTCTAAGTGAAATATCCTTAAAGTAAGGAGGAGTTGCTCACTTTGAAGTTTTTCATTTCCATGGTAATGAATACTCTACTCCAGAAATTCAGAATACAATCCTTAGAGTTTCAATGCCAAAGGTGGAGTTAGTTGTATTCACATTCAACCATGAACAAAGGGAGATGAGTTTTAATTTCAAAGTCTAATGAAATTTTTCAAAGTCCTTATATTCCTTTTCATAAGGATGTTTTTGATTTCCATAAAGGGGAGATTGTTGAGTCAATAAGGTTTTCCTTATGAATATTCCATTCCTTGTTGTTTTGAAAATCACAAACACCTTATACTTAAGAAAATCTATATTTGACCTCCATAAGGAAAATTTTCTTCTTTATGGAAATTTACCATAACCTATATTTTCTTATACATATCAATATTTTTTCTTAAATACAAAAACCAAATTCATACCCAAAACCCCAGAATCATATAATATCATGAATTGAAGTATTCTGTTTTCAGGATCCGAATTCTGGATGTGAACTATAATGAAGTGCCACTCCGAATTCTGGATATGAACTTTCATGAGTTTGACTCCGAACTCTTATGAAGTTTGACTCCGAACATTCATGAGTTCGAATCCGAACTCTTATGAAGTTCGACTCTGAACATTAATGATTTAGACTTCGAACTATTATGGAGTTCGACTCTGAACATTCCTGAGTTCAACTCCAAAATCTTATGAAGTTCGACTCTGAACTCTTATGAAGTTCAACTCCAAACTTTTACTAGTTCGACTTCGAACTATGAAAGTTCAGATTCTGAACTCTGGTGAAAACAGACTCTAAATTTCCTTAGAAATTCAGACTCCAGAGTTCTATAGATTTCAGGTTCCGAATTCCTATAAAATAGAATCCAAACATATCTTTTTTTAACATAGACTCCAAATTCCTTTTTGGTTAGACTTCAAACTTTTATTTACTTACATTTTGAATTATAGTTTTTCTTATGCTTACACTTGTTTCATTATAAAACAATTGTGTGCTTTCAATTACACATGTTTTGTTATAAAACAATGTCTTTCATTCTATTTCTAATTAACCATTGGCTTAGTGACACATGTACATGTCCCTCCGATATTCAAGGAAAATATGACCATTAGAAGAGCGAGCCAATCTTTCCAACTGAGGCTATAAATAGGAGCTCATTTGAAAGAGCTAAATAACAAGTTGATCACTCTAGAGACCACACGCTGTTAAGGTGATTTCTAGAGAGAGAGAGTCTTTTAATGCTTTGTGCGTACTGAACTGCTTGTTAAGATTGCTTCGTGCGACTCCAAATGTTGGGGATTATATTCAAGGGATTCCAGAGATAGGAAGACCGAGGTGCTGACTACCTTGAAGTTTGAGGGCTTCCTTGCTGAGGAAGAAAGAGGTTCTAACTACCTTGAAGTTGAGGGCTTGCAGGGATAGCAATATAGAGACTCCGATATTCGTATTGAGGGCTTACCCTGGTGTTGGTAAGATATACTTTCTTGAAAGTATAAATCAAGGGACCTTTATCCAAGGTTGTTGGATACCCTTCTCTTTGGGTTAAAAGAGTTATTATTTGTTACTTGTAGTTGTACTTATTGTTTTTCCACTGTATATTGTATTTTAAGGAATGTATAATCTTCTTATATTTCCTTACCCTTGCACTCTGATTCATTTAGATTCTATACGCTTTAAGGTAGAATCTCATATTGTAAACTTTAGTTATGTTTCAATTTCCGGATCCATATTTCTGGAACCTATTTTCAGAATCACTTTCCAAATTTAAGCAAGTGCATAGAACAATATGTTTGTAACTTCATACCTTGTTCCATTTCTTTAATTGGTGCTAGAGATGTTGTGAATTTTATTAGTTTAACTTTGTTAAACTTAGATCATTCCTTGATTAAGGGAATTTTTAAAGTGTAAAATTCACCTCCCCCTATTATATATTGAGCATCTACATCATTATTTCGATCCTACACATCATACCTATCTAGGTAAGTAGTATACCAATCCATTAGGTCTATATCGATTTAATCCATGAATTTATAAAGATTTTATAGGGATTGATGGTTCTAGAGACCATGTTTTTTAATATTTATTCTAGGATGAGTTCTTAGATCTTTTTTACCTTCTTTTTTCATTACAGAGTCTCATTTTGGGCTTTGTGTTTAGAGAAACAGCTAGTGGTTGTATTTTAGATTGTATAATTGAATAAATAATGATTTACTAATGTTTTGAAATTAATTCAATTAATTTGTGAACAATAATGTTTTATTCTAATTTTGATTAAAATTGATATAGTTAGGATTTCGAGGAATAACCTAAACTATAATGGAATTAGGGATTAGGAACTATATTGCAATTGATGGAAATTGCAGAATGATTTATGAATTTATTTTGAAATAATGGAATAAATTTAAATGATAAAAACTAATGATTGTATTTGGTTTGAATATTCATAAACAATGAAAACCCCATATTTAGTTTTTTGGAATGAAATTGTGTTATTGAAATTGGAAATGGGAAAATTTTATATCAAAATATTTTGAAATGATTTTATCATTATTAATTATTT
The DNA here is from genome assembly GCA_963277665.1 of Viscum album. Lineage (NCBI taxonomy): Eukaryota > Viridiplantae > Streptophyta > Magnoliopsida > Santalales > Viscaceae > Viscum > Viscum album. The sequence continues at coordinate 1,026,181,395 of OY728157.1, forward strand.
GATTGAGAACAAGTGATCTTGGGTAGTTAGTGGATAATTTAGGTTTAACATTCTAGGATAGTAAAGCCCAAAAAATGGATTTACGATTTATGACTCTAACAAAAACCTAGTTCAGAAGATGCAATACCTATTGGGTTATTGATGACTCTAATTTGGTGTGATCTTGAGGGACATGTGTACACATATTTCATTCATAGATAATATGAGAGATATGGGGATCACATAACCAAAATCTATCATACTAGAGGTAAGAAGACCATGTTTCTTGTGGTAATTATTGGATGATATGTGCCACTATTTTTTAAACTTATTATATGTTTCCAAATTATTTATATTAACTACTTTATTTAAAGTGTTTATTTAATCATTGTTTGAATTTATTTCCATCATTTGAAATGATAATCATGTTTTGTTTTAAACTATAAAATTTTCCTTCTATGCATTTTTTGATTAAAATTGAACACATTTTTTTTTTATGGAATGATATTATGAACCACTTTATATGACACTACTTGGTGTTTTAACTCACACCATACCTTTTCCTTCATTAATTTATTTATCTTCTTCTACCAGGTCCAAGTAAACTGAAAGAGACTCTTGGAGGAGGTGTTTAGTCCTCATCTCTTTGGTCATGGAGTGATGTGTACTCTAGGATATTAAGTTATGTTGTCTATTTTTAGTAACTTTATGATATAATGTTTTAATATTTTTTATACATTTTTTTCGATACTATCTCTTTTTAGCGTTTTGAGAATACTGATATGTATCTTAACTATCAACTATTTTTGTGGAAAATGATTTCCCATTTAAAATTTTTGTGATGCCAAATGCTAGTCTCCAACACATAGGGAATGGAAATTCCCTACTGCCTATTTCAAGACCTACTCGGTTATCAGGGTACTAGGATATATGGGTAGGTTCATGGAAAATCATTATCATATGTGAGTTTCAATCATGTTTCCTGATGCTATTATGCAGTTGAGAAATTTCATCTAGGATTAAGTTGTAGTTCTGAGTGTGTTCCTAGCTATATCTAATTTAATGACACTAAATTAACCATTGGTGGTTTGGGAAATGAGTATTTAGGATTATTTATTGTATTTTACCAATTTACGATTTGGATAAGTGTATATACTAATACCGTTCTTCTATCATAATGAATTTATTTTCAATATTTTATTTATTTGATTATTAATTTGATTAATCTTATGAAATATTTAATATTGTTTGATTGTGTTTTATAGAATTATGACTCCTAAAATATTTGTGAATATGATCCAATAGGATGTATATGATGAACAATAATGATAAAATCATCTTGTGGAATGAAATATGGTTGAGGTTGTTCTTTGTGGTGTCCAAACTTTGGGACAAGCATCGACACCCGTACTCTATCATGATCTAGTTGGGGAACCACAAAGGGATGAATCTCAGAATTCTTTTAAGATGTTTAGTAATCAAAAACCATATTTTTTCCAAGGCATCTAATGATCTTCATGTGGTTAAGTACTGGATAAGAAAGATAAAGATTCTATTTGACTTGTAGAACCTCATGAATATATTAAGGTAATGTCTGTTAGCTTAAAGATTAAGGGACTAAGTAGGAGATGGTGGAATTCCATGGTTATAAGGAAGAATAAATAGGGGTTATAGTTAGTTTACATTAAATATATTTTAACCAAAATTCTATATCCAGATTCATTGTGCTAGCTAAGGCTACAGAGTTTTTAAAATGCTAGTTGGATGATAAAACCGTGATAGAATATGTGAATTGATTTCTTGATCTTTTCTAGTTTCTAACTATGATTATATTTAATGAGGAGATTAAGAATCCATTGTTTGTGATTTGATGTTGATTTTATATTCTTTCTCATGTTTTCATTTTGAATATATCCAATTATTATAATGTGTTGGATAGGTATTTGATGGTGGAACTTGATCTGGTTCGTAAGTAATGTTTGACTAGAGTTTCTTTTTATCCTATTGGATGTTCAATGAGTTACCATAAAGGCAATAGTATTTTTTATGACTCTCATGTTGAACCTAGACATCAAGGTTCTTCTATACCTTTTTCAGTTCCTTGAAGAGGCTCATTGATATGATTCAAGTGTGGTATGCATGTGTATTTGAAAATGTTTTTCACTGAGGAACAAAGGTATGTAGTTCATGCTGTTGTTTATGATATAGGAAGAAGTTCTGGAATATAAATAATTACCCACAATGTGAAACAATCTCTTCAAAATAAAAAATTATGACAGTGCAATAAAATTATTCAAGATCAAATGTGTTCTAGCCACAAGAATATGGAATGATGTTTCTTCACAATATAGAATATTCTCCAATATAAATTCAAGTTCAATGATTTTGAGAGGTACTTTCATTATATATTTATCATTAATGAGTACCTTTTTGATAATTGTTCATCTAATTCACTCATTTTGACTCATGTTTTCATTCTTATAAATCATCTTATAGAGATATTATCTTATGTGATGGATATTACTACACCCCTCAGAATGAATAGAGAGAAGGTTCTTCATTTTCCTGTTTGTATTTTCTCATTATCAACCATTAATAAAACATGTTATTTTCTTATTCTCAATATGAAACATCTTGATTTCATTTTTTGGATGGAATGAATTATATCCAATAATGACCTAATTTATTTTTTTATCTTAGAAGGATCTAATTTACTATGCTCAATGTGGTGTGTCATATCATTTTGGAAGAATGGGACTCAAGGACAAGAAAATTCAGACCATCTAATTGTGATTTAGGGAGATTAATATCAGTTTGATTATATGTAGTTCGAATATTTGATTGATGATCTCCCTAGAGTTATTTTTTAGTCTCTGGATGTTTTTTCTTCTAACATCTCTAGATTTCCACTAATAAGAGATGTCAAATTTTCTATAGATGAAGTTCCTAGAACATAGCTAGTTTTTTTTCTTCTAAATGAATGGAACTAGATAAAATAATATAGATTAAGACTTAGTAATATGATCTTACACCTGAGTTTTCCTCCTTAAGAGGTGCATGTTCTCTTTACTAGGAAATATGATGGAAGACTTTGATTATGTGTTGATTATCAGAAAGTTAATCATGTTACCATAAGTAAAATTTATCCATTGACACAGATTAATGATCTGTTTGACCATTTGAATGTCTCTAAGCAGTTTTCATTGATTTATCTTTTTTAATATATCACTGTTTGAAAATAAATGAATCTGACATTAATAAACTACCATTCAGAGTAGGAATGGCCATTATGAGTACCTTGTCATGCCCTTCAGACTAGACACTGCTCATATAGTCTTTTATATATTTGATGAAAATAATATTTCATGATTTTTTAGATACATTCATAGTGTTTTTTCTTGATGATATCCTTGTCTAATTTATTTTTTATAAGGATCATGTTTTTTATATATTATCAGTTCTAGAAATGATGAAAATCAGTAAATTTTTTATGGGTTTTGAAATTTATTTTATGGATTCATGAGGTGATGATATTTGGACACATGGCCTCACTACATGGTTTATCAATTTATCTTGATAAGGTAGAATTTTATATGACATAGGAGAAACTACATAATGTTTTTTAGATTACTGGCTTCTAGGTTTTAGTAAGATATTATCACTTATTTGTAATGGATTTCTCAAAGGTGGATGATCATATGACTACTCTAATTTAGAAGGGGTATGGTTCAGTTGGGATGAAAAATTTCATACTTATTTTTTTATTTAAAATTTATTTTTACTTATGTTCTAGTACTGGTTCTTTTACAAATCAGGTAGGGCTTTGTGGTATTCGATGATGCATCTGGTTCATGTCGGGATGTGTTCTTATGCAATGTGGTCATTTGGTAGAATTTGGATCCTGGTATCCTAGTCCACACGAGAATAATTATCCAACCCATGACCTTGAACATTAATATTAGATTCATGATCTTAATATTTTGCAGTATTACATTTTCAATGAATAGTTTAACATGTATTATGACAAAAAAAGCTTGATTTATATATTATCTCCCAAATGTTTGAATCTATGACAGAGGTGTTGTGGGAGTACATGATTTTGTTTACTTTCACATCACCTATACCCCCAATAAATTTTATTTCATTTCAAATACATTAAATTAGAAAACTATAACCCAACTAAAGAAAGAATCATTAAAAGAGTGAAACATGATGGCTCTTTTTTCATAGTTTCATGTTGGGGTTTGGGAAATAGGGGTTGAGGATATTTTGGTTAGTGTTCAGCTGACCTCTACTATTCATAAAATTATTCTTTGGGAATTTTATCATGATGATAAATTCTATAGAATTAGAGACCCTATTTATGGTGGGGAGACCATTTCTAGGTTTTTTTTCTCTTTAGAGGGTGTTAAATATTTTTGGAATCAATTTTTTGTGATGTTAACTATAAGGAAAGATATGATGGGTGATTTACATAATTTTAAGTGGGTAGTTAACAAGGAAACCATGATGATTTTCTATGATATACGACTATGATTGCAGTGTTTAGGTATATGATGGGAGATTGTAGATTTAAATTATCATTGTTATTCTTATGAATAGTTTTAGACTATGCACTAGTGACCTTTGGGTTTTCTACAGCCACATCATGAGCTAAATTGTATTTGGGATGAAATTTATATGGAAATTTCGGTACAGTTTGCATTTACATATAGAAAGATGACTGATACATTGTTTATTATCAATAGGCAGTCAATTTTGACTCCCATTATACTAATTATTTATAAAACCTTTGTTATGGACTTGGTAAATATATATGTGTGAGGTAATTTTAATCTGAATAGAGTTCCTTATATTATAGTTCTTGAAAATGGTCCATATTTTACTTCTCACTTTATGAGAGGCCTTCCAGAGGCACTAGGATCTCAAATTCATTTTAGTATGGAATAACAACCACAGACAGATGACTAGACATAGAGAGATGTACTTATTATTTAGGATTTGATTAATTCTTGTGTGCTCGATTTTGGTGGATCTAGGTATGACCATTTAGCACTGGTTGAGTTTTCATATAATAATAGTTTCCAGACTATGATCAGAATGGCTCCTTTTGGGGTGTTTTATTGATGGCATTGTAAATCGATGTTGTGTTGGTTGGAGATTAGTGAAATTTAATTGGTTGGACCAAGAGTAGATCAAGTGGTGACTATAAATATTTGATTAATTAATTATATAATTTTTATAGAACTAATCTGGTATAAATATTATACTAATTGACATCCTATACCACTGTAATTTCCAATTGGTGATCATATGTTCTTTAATTCCTCACCCTATTCGTGACATTGATGGATTATAAGGAAGGGGATAATTTCTCCTCATCATGTGGGACCTTTGAGGTTTTTGGGAATTTTGGGATTTTTTTTACTATTTATAACTTCTAACATACTTAATTTTGATACTTAATTTCATCCATGTACCTCATCTATGGAATTATGTTTCTGATCCATCAAATGTTATGAGTTGGGGGTGATATTATTTTTTAGACTAATTTTTTTATGTTTGAGCATCCAGTCAGGATAGTTGATTCTAACAAAAAGGTACTTAATGGGAGGAATATACATTTTTCAATGTGCTATGGAATCATGGTAATGATTCTCATGATACTTGGGATCATGAGGCATTGATGAGGGAGCAGTGGACTCACCTTTTTCATGTGGAAGATTCTTGATAGGATTTATGGGGATATAATGTTTTTTATGGTAGGGAGTTTGTAACACCTCATTACCTTTTTGATAGGTATGTTATAACCCTTTTCATGGTTATCTGTTATGGTTGGTTAAGTAGGGTGGATAAGTAATTATTAAGATACCTATAATGATGAAATTAGGTAATATTTGAAATTTTAATCTTAAAATATAATATTTTTATAGTCTATTGGGGATTTAGACATCATGTAATATTGTTACATTTTGTTTAATAATCTCTTAAACGATTTTAATAAATGGGTACCCAATGTTAAATTTTACACACCTTGTACAAATTACATTCCATTTAAATATTAATAAATTGATTTTTAATAAAAGGTGACCGGTTCTTCGACACATATGGAACTCCATAATTACACCATCTATAATTGGATTACATGCCCTGAAAAATATCAAGTGTTAGTTATAAGTAGGCAGTTCGATTGGAATTCACATTTTTTTCCTCTATGTTTCATTGATCATGACCTAGAGGATCCTTCCAGAAAATTTTAGATGGATCCAATCCCACTATATTATCTGTTTAATGATTTATCAACATTTTTTTTATGGTTAACCTCTCTAGGTAATGGTCTCCATTTCTCGTATTTCTCTCTCTCTTACATCCATGGATATTGATAAATTATCATTGGATTGATGTATCTAAACACCATGGTGTTGATTATTCATTTATGGTTGTGTTTCTATATCTCTTACTCCTTAAATCTTTATTAGTGATTCCCATTTAAAGCATCATGTTCTGTGGAAAATATTGTCGGATCCACTTAACATTGACCAATTGAATAAGCCATAAATTTATTGTCTTTTGAAATGGATTTTAATTAATTTTTGAAAAACCAAAATTGATACTAATGGTGGTTTAAATTGATATGATATGAATTTTGGGAAGAGAAACCCAATTTCAATGTAATTAGAGATTAAGTCCTATTTTGAAATTGATAGAAATGGGGAAATGATTTCTAAATTTAATTTTATAAAATTGGCTTAAATTGAAATGAGAAATACCTACGATGCTTTTTTTGGTTTAAGGGCCTGAACTGATGAACCCCATCTTTTTTGAATTAAATTGGCTTATTTAATCTATAAATTAGTTAATTATAATTCAAATAATTTTAAAATTATTTTTCCATTAATGAGTGATTGATTATATGTTGTGATCCTGGGTAGTTGGTGGATTATTTTGGTTTAACACGCTGGGTTGGAAATTCCCTAAAAATAGATTAATGATTTAAAACTATTAAAAACATTGTTTGGTAAATCCTTTCCATGATGGTATGTTGATGTCTAATATTTTTTGTGAGTCTGAGGGATATGTGTCCACAAATTGGCGTGATCTCTATTTTGAGATGTGTGAGGATCTCATAACAAGAATCTATTATACAACATGTAAAATGACCAAGTTTCTTACAGTGAATATTTGAGGATAAAATGCAGTATTTTTTCAAATTTCATTATTTAAGACTAAATATTAATATAAACAATTTTATTTAATGTGATTATTTAAGACATGTTTGATAATTTTCCATTATTTTAAATGAAAAATAATGTTTTGTTCTAAAATATGAAATTTTTACTCCTTGATTTTTTTATTAAAATTAAAATTATTATAATATTTATTTTTATTGAACACTTGGTGAGACCTTACTATGTTTTCTAGCTCACACCCTAACATTCCCTTTGCATTTCTATAAATTTTCTGATAGAAAGTCCAAGTAAAGGGAGAGCATCACTTTGAGTAATTGGTTGATCTTTATCTATTTGGTATTGGAGTAATGTGGCCCCAAGGATGTTTGGTTATCATGTTTATTTTATAGTACATTGATGATGTACAGTTTAAGATTGTGATATACCTGTTTGGTTTCTTATATAGTCTCTCTTTAGAGTTTTTTGTATATTGATATGAATCATTATCTTACACATTGTTTCTAGAAAATTCATTCTCACTTTTAAATTGAATGGTTTCAGGTTCTAGTCTTCAACTCATAGGGATCATGGAATACCTTTGATCTTTGTTGGAATCTACTCAATTATCCTTGTACTAGTGTATTTGGTCTTATTCCAGGTAAATAAGGATAATTGTAATGATTATATCTGACATACAAGACATATTTTTTATATTAATTACATATTTATCATAATGGAAATATAATATGATAATATATATATATATATATATATAATTGTATTTCTCACATTTTCCTACTATAAGAGATGATAAAAATAGTTCATTTATGCATGGACTACAACCTTCATGAACTAATGGGACTCTTTTTTCATCAATACACCACATGTGTGATAAATATAAAACTATATAAAGAAACAAATATTGTATTTATGACATTATTATTAGTATAGAATGATAAAATATTACTTAGCACTATTTTATAATGATCGTTTAATTGAATTGTCACCCATTTGTATGTACGACCTTTCCACTCCACGATTAGAATGTACATCATTTTTCATAATCGTGTTTAATTATTTGTTGTATAAGTAAAACTAATGTACAAATATTATAAATATTTCAATATTATTATTCTAGATATTATGGAACTATATTATTTATTCATGTACTAGACCATTCATGATCAAACACGTATGATAAAACTAGGAAATTAACACATGAAGCAATGAAAATAATGAATGATAATTGATGAAAAAGTGACAAGATTTTATAAAGGGATCATATATTATATAAGAAATATTGATATGGTTTTTTATAATTTGATAAAATATATAAAACCACTATATATATGGTTAAATAATATTCAACCAAAATTAAACATGATTTTTTTGTATTTATTAACTCAATTTCAATTCATTGGGTTTAATATATAATTCATTTATTATGTCATTATAACATTATGAGTGAAATTACCATTGATTATATTATTTTTTATTTAGAGTTTATTATGTAAATTTTTATTGATACCCATAATTGATTTATTGATTAATTTTCATTTCAACATTATGATCATTATCATAGTTTATTTCACAATCTAATTCTAATTGATATTTTTTATAATTGAATTTTAGTTGAAGGAATTAATTTGAACATTTCAAAATAAATCCATTTCATTTTATTCTTATATTGTTATTCATTTTATTTTTATATTATAGAACCATTTTTCCACTCTTTGTTGCTTAAAATTATGGAAAATTATTTTAACAAAAATCGACTACATTCCTCTCTTCAGCTGAGAAAAAATTATTTTTTCTATAAAATTGTTTTCTTGAAATGATTAAAAAAAAATTAACCCTTTATATATTATTTATTAAATAAATTTTTACCCATTTTTATTATTTTTTAAAAAATTTCATGAAATCATTATATAACTTCCAAATGAATTCCCATTTGGATTTTAGAGAAAATTAGAATTGAATATTTGTTGTAACATACTCTACTTGGATGTAATTTACCTCAATTATAACAACTCAATGATTTAGATTTTTGTTATTAATTTTTAAATTTTATTTTATAATAAATTTATTTTCAAAAATTTTTGTGAAATTTTTGTTTTAAAAAGTTATTCTTAAAATGAGAATGATATTTTCCTTGAGATTGTTTTTAAATATATTTTTATGGTGTTTTTATCCATAAAACTCAACAACCATTTATACTTACCACAATGGGTATATAATGGATTGATATTATTATTATTCTTTCTATCTATCATTTATGATCATTTTGACGAAGAATGTATTGAAATTCCCATTCTAGATTCTATTTTTTAGTAATTAACTTCTCTTCAAACATTCACTTTCTAGCAAAAATTGGACATTAAATTTACCATTTATATCAATATTATTTATCATGTATATTTTTATTCTTAAAAATGTATATAATTTTTAAATAAAGTGATCTACATTGAATGTTATTTGTTAAATGTGAAATATTGATAAATATGTATTCTTCAGTCCATATGAATATTTGAAGATAATGCACATTATTTATGAATTAAATTGATTATTCAATATATAAGGAATTATTTGGACATTTAGAAATAGAGGGGTCTGAGTTATAAATAATTCCTTGATTGATGAATATGTCTCATGAGACATAAACTAGATAGCCTTAGAAAACGTGGTTGTGACATTTAGTTTTAAACTGTCATGAAGAAATATCTTGATAGTAGTGGTTTTCAGGATTCCTTATATCAATACATACAAAAATTAAGTATTCCCTTTGTAGAAAATTAATTTATATTATTATCCATGAAATTTGACTCTTTGATATTATATAAGGGTATTTATTATTCTTAGTTATTTTATTGAATGGAATTTGTTTTCAGTTATTTATATTGAGATGTTTATTATTCCTTATCCTTTAATAATAGTCATGTTATTGATTAAATTTAATGTTTTTTCCTTTATTTACCTTTTTATAGAAATAATTATCATGAAATTTTCTCCATGATATTATCTCTATATTAATTTAGTTCTTATCATGTTCATTAAATGGAACAGCTGTTCAAATATTCACCTGTCCATGTTAATTATGATTATTGATTAATGAGAAAATTCATTGTACTTAACCCTTACTGAAAATTTGACCACGCCATTTTTTTATTTTCATAGTAATCTATGAAGTGTAATATGATGATATTAAAAGATATTATAGATGGTATAATTTTATTCCTAGAAAAATTTTGTACTTTTTTTCAAATATAATGTTAGACCAATGAATGTATCCAGTTCACCAAGACATGTAAACTATTTGGTCGATTGGGATGTGATTCCTTGAATATTATGAAAACATAATAAAGAAAAATGTGGCTATATGATTTTATGTTGTTGGTCTATATGGTTAGTATCAAATTAATTTTAGCATAATCCAGGAGAACTATATTAAAGGAAATAGTGATTAGGGATCGTAACCCTATCATAGAAATTGGGGACTTGTATAGATTAAAATCCAAATATTTTGGTAAGGTATATATTATGGGGGTTTCCTACCAATATATCTTGGTTTGAATAACTCATAAAGACCTGGTTCTAGAAAATTTTTTAATATGGGTAATAAATTAGAAAATGGTGAATTTGTCTTGAATCGATCTTTACCTGGGGTTTTAAAACTTGCCTTTTTTGGAACATATTTTAACACTCCATAGGGATATTCTTATGATAATTCACATTTTTATAACAAAAAAATTATGATGTATTTAAATATATGATAACAACGAATGAACAAGGAAAAACCTAATGTTTATTATATTTACAATAATGTGTCTTGATTTAGATATTATATATATGATTATATTATTTTCCATTTATAATTAGTGGTTATCATTGTAGAATGTTTTGTTTTAGTCAATTTGGAGAAACCATATGAATCAAGTTAATATTTAACATTAAGGAAATTGTTGTGACTATGAGAGAAAAATAGGATGACGATAAAAGTGAAAGATATCAGGATTATTCCTAATAATTTTTACAGAAATATGATTAATAATATATATATATAAACCAACTCCATGTCTCACTACATAAGAGAAGGATGTAGTTATCTAAGAGCTCAGGTGATGGAGACCATAGAGAAAATAATGATCGATTTACATCTTGTAATAGATTTGGAAGAATAATCCTCGTAATTTTTGTCAATTGAATGAGAAAGTTCTTTACATGTGGAAAGGAACAAAATAAGAGAAGGAATTATTGATTATAATTTAAGAGTTATATGGAAGGGAATAAATCTCATATAATGTATCTATTTATAGTAGTTTTTCCTAAATGTGGATAACCTGAAAATTATCTAATTCAATCCTATATTCCCAAGGTTGAATCATAGAACAATAAAATTGTGTTAAAATAAAACTATTGAATTGTTTATGCATTTTGATTCAGTAATTAAATTGTTGAAGTAATTTACTAATCATATTTTGGTTATAAGAATCATGAAAAAACTAATAATTGGGTAATATTTTATAATAATATGTTTATCTTATAACATAAAATTTATGGATACCATCAGGGTTTTATAATTTTATACTTGACCATAAGCTCAATGTCTAAAAAATACCTTTTAATATTTTATGGTATTGGAGTTTATCAAGAAAAGGATACTATTGGGGAAATTTATGTTAAAAAAACCATAAGATTACAAAATGTTTTATTGGAAAATGTAATTTCAGAATAATTCAAATAAATTTTATAGAAATAATTTTAAGGGTTTTGATAATCATTATGGTGGATATGTTCATTAATGACATTATAATAATGGTCAAATAAGTATATTAGAACTTTTAGAAAAAAAATTTGGTATTGAAAACATTATTTAATAGGTTATTTAATGATTTAATTTTTTTCAAGGATTTCCATCATATTTTTGATAACATTATAAGAATTACATTAATATAGTTTTAGAAAAATGGAAACTTGAATGCTGGGTAAAAACTCATCTCATCCGAAAATGTTGTGGTACTTTAACCCATGACCAAAGGAAGTTGATGGCTTAGCACCTACCACTATAATATACAATATCATGGTTAAATTTTCATTTATCATATCCAATTATTTGAAAAAATGAATATTAATAATGAACTATTGGTGTTAAATTTGATATATAGAGATTAATATATAATATTGGATAACTTTTTCTAACCCAATTGATTTTTTAAAATATTTCAAGGTAGATGCAATCAAGTAACATTATTTTGTGGATCAAAATATCACTTGAAAGTAAATTTTAGTGAATAAGGCATAAAAAATAATATTTTGATATTAATTTATTGGAGTAAGTGAATAATTGTAAAATAATTGACTAAAACCCAAAGGATAAAATAGTTCTTTTGAAATATAATTATATTAAGTAAGTATATATCCTTACAATCTAACAAAGTAAATGAACTATGAAACATTAGGAAGGGGACCTAAAAAATTACTATCCTATTACATTCATATAAGATGAATCCTTTATTATTTAAAATAATCAACGATATATGTTTTTTATACCCTTATCATTCCATTGATCATTCACTTTATTGTGATCAATGATCTGAATCACACTCTATAATTATTTATGGTTTACATCAATGTCCATATCTTTACATTTAACCAATTTTCTCCCATATATAAACCGTATTATTTTTCATTCCTTGTGACCTTTTTACTTCCCTTTCACTCTATTTAAGGGGATATTTTTTAACCATTTTACGATGTGGGATTTTCAACAATGATCTTTTGAAATATCAAAATGTTGATTATTGAGATCATGTTTAAATTACGAGGCGGAAATTTATTAAAGAATGGTAAAATGTAACACAAATACATTTTTAAAGAATAATTTTATTAAATAGTTTTTATAACACACAACCCTAAGTGTAGAAGAAAATATAACCCGATAGATATTATGAAATATTTCATTTTAAATTAATTTAGTCTCATTGATAGCTTGTGTAATACACATCCCCATGTTAAAATGAACCATAACAAAGTATACCATTATAATCATGTCATTAAATTGGTTATCATGAATATTAATAACTAAATTATTAAATTTATGGTTATTTACTAATTGAAAATTAAATAATAATCATCTTATAGAAAAAGATATGTTTTTTAAAAAACATAATTTTCTAAAAGATGGTCTAGTCTCTCTTTACACAGAAAAAAAAATAATTTTTGAAACATTAATAAAAATTATATTAATTAATAAAATTTATTTATTATCCAAAATATCAAATTTAGATTAGACTTGATTTTGGGGAATTTTCTTAAATATTCTTTTTTTATGAATATTGAAAAATCTGGAATTTTAATTGGAAACTGCATTTCCATTAATTTATTTACAATGTAAAATTATAATATGAATTGGTTTTAAATTATCTTTGGGTCAAAATTTTTTATATTAATAAAATTTAGTTTATTTGAATCATTTTAATAATGAATTTTGATATAAAAACATTGAAATATTTTGAACATATTCTCCATGAAAACATGCATCTAATCGTGCCTATCGTGTTATTTTTTGTAATGTCTTGTTCATTATCATTGGATTGAGAGCACAATGGGTCATTACAAGTCCATATGATACGTCACCAAGATGATAATGGATGGAAATAAATGGTGAATGGTTTCAAATAAAAGCGGGAAATGATTTACCCTTTAATAAATACACCAATGAACTGACAAACCATAACCAAACCACTAACTAAATGATGCTTGAACCAAGGAAATACAACGATACAATTTCATGTATCTCAAACACACATAAAAGTGTATAAAAGTGGAAGACTAACCAAGAATCAAAGTACAAAGTGGATAAAAAACTATAAAATCTCAAAATACCACAAGACTCCATGCTTCACAAGCTCCAAGCCCCACAATCACCGAACATCCCAAACATCACAATGTGGTGCAAAAAATGTGGGAAACGTTACCATATCTCCATTAATAGAAGATAACATCTACTAAAGAACAAATGTTACAAAGTAGGGGTGAGTAAAAAAAATTAGGTTTTCTCCAATGACTTCCCTACTCATTCCACTATGATATAAAGGTTTTCCACATTTATATAACATAGTTTATATAATAATTTTTCCAAAATAGTTTATAACCAAATATAAATAAGTTCCACAAACAGTTTTCAACCAATTGAAAAAAATAAAACCAATTTCCATAAAGTTATTTTTCATAAAAATAAAAAATTAAATCTTCAAAATCAATTCTTATTATTATTTAGCATACCCATTCCATAGTTAGAAACGCACCCACACTTGCATGCTTTGTTTGATAGTTCCATATTCTTGGGTGGTGTCACGTCCAATTACCTTGTGTCCTAATGACACATTCCCTCGATCCAGGGTCATTTCCCTTATACCACAATGGTAATTGTTCTTTATTAATGGACTATTAAGCATGATCTCACACCAACAACAATTATGCGAAATCATTCTATTTCCAAAACAAAACCGCTTTAATAAAACAGATCATTTATAGAAAACCAAAGAGAAACAAAATTCAAAGAAATAAATAATTTCAATTAAACATTCCATTTTATTGAATAAATCTAATCACATTTATGTTCCATCAGTCTAGAAAAGTCACTTTTTTGAAAACCATTTTTTAAAACCATGAACCAAAGCACTCGTTGAAAATCCCCACCTTTCTTGATTTCACAAACTCTCACTCAAGAGGGTTTCCAACATGTTTTCAACTAGCAATCACAATAAATTAAACAACACACATATAATTTTAAATCAATCAAATCAGTTATATTATGTGGATTCTAGAAAGAAGCCTAATACCTCAAAGGTTTTGATGAAAACCCGAACGAATGAATAACGGACAAGAAAACCTGGTCGATTCTCCTAGAATCTACTATAAAATTATTCTCTTATAATGATCAAGGTTAAATCACATCATATGTGTATTTCACACACATATATCTACACCTAACAGGTTTAGATAATAGAAAATGTGAGGAGATGAGAATTATATCAAAGTAGATCTAAGAAACTGATTAGGAAAGATGAAGAACGATCACATACCACAAGAATCCAGTTACGATTCACTGTGGAAATCCTTCAGATCACCTATGGATTGATGTAGGAACCTTTTTTGGCCATAAGAGAAGAAAAATACCGATTTATGTCAACATAGAAGAAAAAAATCCTTTTAGAGGAAAAAACATGTGAAATCCACTTTTTTAGTATCTCACTGAAAAATTAGTGTGCATAGTTCACACGATTTGAAATATTTTGGGCTAACCATGCATTAACTTCTACCTAGGGAGTCCCTCGCATGACATCCTTTAATGGTCTCCCAAACTGTGCTCCAACCAAGCTGGTTCCACTACATCAATAGGACCATTATTCATGGTTTGGCCACAAGGTTAGGAAAACCGTACGCCACCCATGTGACTTCCGTTTTTTCCTCAAAAACTACGTTAGAATTTATTCCAACTCTCCCAACTATCACCCTTAAACATTAAAAACATAAAAATAATCATGTAATTGTAATGTACCAGAATATAGGTGTACTATATTCTTCCCACCATTGGTATTTTTGTCCATAGAAAGTAGAAAACCCTCACCGATATGAATGAGTTCCAACCAATCATCTTTTATCCCTTTCTCGTGTTCCCAAGTATTTTCAAGAATCTGACCATGATGACATAAAAATCATACTAGAACAATGATTTTTCCACACAATACATTCTCTCCCCTATCCACAATCCATACCAAGATATGTATCAACTAAGAATCTGGCACTAGGTCAACATTATCTCATTTGATCACATGGCTAGGATCTGGCTGATACTTTTTCAACTGAGATACATGGAACACATTATGCACTGAACTAAACTATGGTGGCAATTTCAACTGATAGGACACCTCTCTGACCCATTCCAGTATCTCACAAGGGCCAATTTATCTAGAAGATATCTTTCCCTTCTTTTGGAAACGATAATGTATAATCTATCATGATATCTTCAAGAATACATTACCACCCATGGTGAACAAAAATGGTCTTCGACGGTGATCTCCATATGATTTATGAAGAATCTGAGCCATCCCCATCTTATTTATAATATATTGGATCTTCCATGTTGCTTCTTGGACAAGGCTCGGCCTAACTAGTGATGTTTCACTTGTTTCCACCCTACATAGTTGAGAACATCAAGGCTTCCCATACAATGCTTCAAACAAAGCCATATGTATCGAGTCATGATTGCTGTTATTATATTACAACTTACCAAAGGTATATTTTAATCCCATGAGCCACCAAAATCCATTACAAAAGCCCAAAACATGTATTCCAACTTTAGTATCATCTTCTCAGACAAGCCACCTGTCTGAGGATGATACATCATTCTCATAGTGAAATGAGTCTCAAGGGCTTTCTATAAGTATTTTTAGAAACAAGACATGAACCTCAGATCTCTGTCTGAGACTATTGAAACTAGTTTGACATGCCTCTTCGCCACTTCCCAAACATATATATTTTACAGATCCCCCCATATGAGTTTCTCAATTGGAATTAAATGGCACGACTTGGTAAGACAATCCACTATCACCCATAAGGCATTGGGTTTTTGCTCTTTTAGTGTATGACCTAAAACAAAATCTCTTGCTATTTACTCTTATTTGCATATTTGAATAGGTAAAGACTGCAACATACCTACTGGTCTTTGATGCTCTACATTAACTTTCTAACAAGTTATGCATCGTGAGATGAACCCAAACACTTTCCTTTCCATACTACTCCACAAAAAAATGTTCCTTTAACTCTTTATACATCATTTATGTTCTGGTATGCACAACCTTTTCTAAATAGTGGTATGTACGAATGAGTTTTTTTTGAAAATCCATTGGTACAACCATCCAATCTCTAATATACAAAACTAAACTCCCCTAATGTTTCCACAACTAAATGGTCACCCCACCATTGAGTTTTCAACTCATTACCATAAATTATACATCAGATTTTGTTCCTCTATGATCATATTTATTAAATCTGTAACAATCGTAGCCAATAAGAAAACTATAACATCACCTCAGTTTTCACATTCCACATGCATGACTGCTTGGACTGATATCAACTACCATTCATATGATTCTTCTTTTTCTAACTGAGCATATGAATTTCTTCAAAATGAATCTTCCACTAAATTAACTTTTCCTAGTTTATACATCCAGTCAAAGTCAAACATTTTGAGTTATTCCACTCATCTCCATTGCCTCATATTCAATTCCTGTTGTGAGAGAATGTGTTTCATGTTTTTTTGGTCAGTGATCACTGTGAATTTCTCACCAAAGAGATTGTGTCTCCATGTTTTCAAATCATGAACGACTATAGATAACTCCAAATGATGTGTTGGATAATTCTTATCATGAATATTTAATTTCCCTGAACCCTAGGGCAACATATGGTCTATTTTAATGATATCACATCCCATCCTCGATCTCAAAGCCTCACAAAAAATGACATACCCTAGAATTTATTCTGTAAAAATCATGAGTGGTTCCAATGTAAGATGAACTTTTGGTTCATGTAAATATTTCAGTCCTTCCTCCATCAAATGGATTAGAGTATTATTTTTTGTCAAATATATCATTATCGATGCTATTGTTGAAAAATCATGGACAAAGAATCAGTAGTAACCAACTAGTCCTGCAAGACTTTGTATCTCAGAGACATTTTTTGGGTGTTTCTCGGATATAACAACTTCTATCTACTATGAATCCGCTGAAACACATTTTTCAGAAATGACATGTCTAATAAAATGTAATTTCTATATCCAAAAATCACACTTTGATAATTTTGAATACAAAAGGTGATCTATCAAGATTTATAAAACTGTTTCCAGGTGCTCATCATGGTTAACCATTATCTTTAAATAAACGAATATGTCATCGACAAACACCATAACAAAAGAATCCAAATATTCGAAAATATCTGATTCATCAATTCCATGAAGACCTTTGGTTCATTTGATAGACCTAAATGTATGACTATATATTCGTAGTGGCCATATCTAGTCCTGAATGTTGTCTTCAGAATATCAACATTCCAAACTCAATCTTGGTGATATCCTGGTCGTAAGTCAATCTTGGAGAACCACTGAGCTCCTCTTATTTGATCGAACAGATTATCAATGCATGGAAGTGGATATTTTTTCTTTATCATAACTTTGTTAATCTTACGATAATCAACACACAACCTAATATTTCCATCTAAATTTTTTATGAATATGATCAGTACTTCCCATAGGGATGTACATAGCTAAATGAAAACCCTACTTTCTATCCCCTCTAAATTTAGTTTCATTTCTCCTAACACTATTGGTGAAATACTATGAGATGGAAGGGAAATATGGATAGTCCCTAGAAGGTTTTCAATCAAAAACAATCCACATCCCTTAATGGTGGTAACCCTGAGAAGTTATCATAAAATACATCTAGAAATTGATCCACAACTGCTAAAAAACTATTTTCCTTGATCCCTTCCATTGATGCCAAAGTCAATGCTACCAACTGGTAAGAGATCATTTCCCCCATTACCTATAGGTATCATCATACCTCCTCCCATCGATCCCAATATATCATGTTCATCCATAGTTTCTCTTTTCACCATCTATACATAATCCATGATACAGAGCCCTACAATCTTTGATCGTATCTCCTACTGTAGCCTCAATTTGATGATGTGTGCCTTCAAAGAAGTAATTTCCACAACTTTAGGTGACAAATGAACAAAATTTCTAAATTTATCTAAATACTATTTGATAGAGAGACACTCTTGTTTCAGGATGAATTTGTTTTTTGTTTTCTGGATCATGAACATCTGAGGATACAATTGTTTTTTGAACAAATCCTCCAAATCCTCCCATGTAAGGCCTTCATCTAATTTTTTCACCACCGCTAAATCCCAACACTGGGGTGAAAGATCCCCAAGAATATACATCGCCATATTTACCTTCACATCCACCATTATATTGATGAAATCGAAGATATGATTCATCATACTCATCCACACTTCCACATTTTGAGGCTCAGCATCACCTCAGATGTTAAGTGGATTCTACTTCATGAATATGATGTTATATTCCACATTTCTTGGCTCTTTATTCTGGATCCCTGTATCCAAATTTTGAAAATATTGGTCAATACTCTTAACTATCTCTTGGTTCACCCATTGTTCTGGTGCAACCACATTCTATGCCACTTCTTTGGGTTTGTTTTGGCGACCTCTACCGGGTACCATTTTCTAAACCAACAAAAAACTCCGCCAATATCACACTCCAGTTACTGATGGCCTAGAATTTTAAATTCTATCACATCAACTATCACAACATTTTTTCCAAAAATGACCTCTTTCAATTTTAACCATTTTTTAATTGATTAATTCATGCTTTTTGAAAATTAAACCATTTTCAAAATACCATAAACATTCCGTTTTTCAAAATCGTTCATTTGAAAAAAAAACACATTCATACTTTTTAAAAAATAAACACTTTTCTACATCAAGAATAATTCCTCAAAATGATGTATTCACTCCTAGTGGGATGCCATTCCTCTACAATGCATGTCATTCTCATCAGATTTTCTAAACCCATGTCATTGAGATCCCTAAATCATGTATGAGTCTATAAACACTTACATACCCTATTCCATGGTAACTAGAATTTCACCCTAAAATGGTTAGCTAGGTCATTTTTTTCTATACATGTCATTTTATGACAATCCTACTCATCTCTAAGATTTTATCCCAAAGGATAGAAATGAAAGGATTTCAACTCTAAGAAAAATAACTCTAATGTAAACCTGTTGGAAAATGGTAGAACATGATGATAACATTCGTACCTAACAAGAACGACAAAACTGATACCATTTTTAATGAATTGATCAATACCATTGGCTTGAGAACACAAAAAGACATTACTTGGCCTTAAGATACATCCCCAAGATGCCAAAGGCTGATAATAAATGTTGAAGGTTTTCACATTCAGGTGGGGGAAGATTTATCATTTGATAAATAAACCAAAGATCCAATAAACCATAACCAAACCATTTCCTAAATGATACATGAACCAAGTAAACACAACTAATCTACTTCAAGTATCTCAAAAACACATCAATGTGTGAAAAATTGGAAGACCAATTAAGTATCAAAGTACATAGTGGATAAATAACTAAAGATTCTCAAAATATCACAACAATCCATGATCCCCTATCTCTAGATCCACAATCACTGAACAACCCAAACATCACGAGGTACTGTTAAAAACTTGGGAAATGTTACCTTTTTGTAGTTCTAGAAGATAGCATCTACAAAAGCACCAAAGTGACAAAGAAGGGGAGAGTTAAAAACTCAGTGGGTTTCCCCAATGACTTACATACTCATGACACTGGCATAGAAAGGTTAACCGCATTTATATTACATAGTTTATATAAAATAATTTTACAATCCAATTTATAACCCAATATAAAAATGTTCCAAAAATTGTTTGAAACAATACGAAAAAAAACTAAATTGAACCAATTTCAAACAGGTAGTCTTTTAGATAAATATCTAATTAAGGATTTAAAACCAATTGATCTTATCATTTTGCATTCCCATTCTATAGTTCACAACACAAACATGCATACATGGATAGTTTGACCGTTCCATATTCATCAGCAATCACTAATCCAATTACCTTATGTCTTAATGACACATGCCCCCGATTTAAAGTCATATCCCTTGTACTCTAATGGTACTCGACCCTATTAAGGGGCCATTAAAAATGAACTCACACGAACAAAATTTAGGAAAAATATTTCCATTTCCAAAAAAACAAATCTATGAAACTAAACATTTATTGAAAACCAAACAATATCCATTTTCAAAGAAAAAATTCATTTTAATAAAACATCACCTTTTATTGAAAACATCTAATCTCATTCACATTCAGTCAGTCCAGAAAAATCCCCCTTTTTAAAAACATTGTTTTAAAACCATGAACCAAAACACAAATTTAAATTCCCCAAATTTATAGATTTCACAAACTATCCCTCAAGAAGGATTCAAAAAAAAAATTCAATAACTATTCACAATCAATTCAATACTATACATTCCATTTTAAGGAATCTCAATCAGTTCTACTGGTTGGAGGTAAAAAATAAGCCTCCTACCTCAATGGTTTTGACAAAAACCACAATGAATGAAGAACTCATAAGAAAACTGGGTTGATTCTCCAAGAATATAACTTATATCCATTCTCATATCTATATCAAGACCAAATCACATCATATTTTGAATCAACACACCTATAAATACCCACAAGAGGCTTAGATCTAAGAAACTGGGAGAAAAGGTGCAGTAGATCTATGTAGATCTAAGAAACAAATCAAGAACGATGAAGAATGATCACATACCTCAGGAATCTGTATTTGATTCACCATGGAAGGCATTCAGATCACCTCCAAATCAATTCGAGAACCTTTTTGGCCTTAAGAGAAGCAAAATACCGATTTATGGCCACTTAAGAGAAAAAACAAGCAATTAAGAGGTAAAATGTGTCAGATCCACTTTTTTAGGATCTCACTTAAACATCTACATGGTTACATAACATAGTTAGACAAAATTTGCACTAACTATACTATTTCTATGGCCTAGGTAGACCCTCACATGGCTTCCTCACATGGTCTCTATAACTGTGCTCTAACCATGATAGAGCCACTACCTCAAGAGGACCATTTTTCATGATTTAGCCGCACAATTAGGAAAACCATGTGCTACTCGTGCAACTTCCATTTTCCCTAAAAGGTAATTATAGTGTTATCCCAAATCTCCCAACGATAACCCTTACACTTTATAACCATAAAAAGCATCAATTAAGGTTTACATACTAGAAACTAGGGGTATTACAATTTCAAATTAAATTTTCAAATTTTTTGAATATAATATTAAAAATGGATTAAATATTTTGAATAATATTTATTTAAATAATCAAATAATGTAAAAATAATATTTTTCCAAAATTAATAGGGAAAAAGGTAAAAAATAGTTTCAACGGTAATGGTAAAAATTCATTAAACAGGAATAAAATAAAAATATATAGGTTAAAATGACAAAAATACTTTCATAAAATATATATTATGTCTTTATTTACACCTTATAATGTTTAATAATATATAATAATACATTTTGGTCCTTTTTTGTAATCATTAAAACTTTTGTATTCATTTTTTTTCAAAAACATTCAAGCCTGCCACTCGCCTCTATTTTAAAAGGACATCCCCTCTCCTATCTTATCGCACCTATTCACCCAATTGGTTTGTCCAAGACCTATAAAATTAACTTTCCAGTATCTATTACCTCTTATTATAATCCTTATAGTATTCATAAATCCAACCCTAGAATAATTTTTGTGAAAACCGAAAGAGTTTAACTGAAAAAATGTAACATTAATCAATGATTGTTTTTATATTATTTATTCTTGTAACTCCCTTTATTAGTATTGAAACATGATTATATAAAAACCTAATTACCTTACATATACTTATATGTTGTTATTTTAAAGAAATGACCTTCAAATAACCCTAATTCAATCAAATGGTTTACAAAATCATTACTTTTGTGTATGGAAGACTTCCACCAAGTGAATAGATGTCATTGATTTTCCAATTACCACATCTCATTGATGGGTATGATGATTGATATAATATATATATACATATATATATTATTTGTAACATAATTATACTTCTAAAATCATTATATCATATATACATATAATACATTCGTAATTGTTGGAGATACGTTAATGTCGTTCGTTTTTACAGAGGACTACCACCACTCAAAGCGATATGATCACCATTCGCTACCACATTACATATAATGTGATAAAAATAATAATAATTATTATATTTTTTATACATGAATTCATTATGAAATTCATGACATATTTACCATTATGAAAATACAATATATTTACCATTTTCATTCATAAATTTTCTCTCAATGAAAGATGATAACACAATCATGTATATGTGGTCTACCACTTTCATGAAGTGATATGACTTTTGTTCCATCATCACACTAAATGGATGATATATATAAGTAAATTTAAATAAATCATATATTATATTTTATAATATTATCATTATTAAATGATAAATTGTTGCATACCACTTTTCCATATTGATCATAGAAAAATTGATATGTTACCCATGAATACATATGACAAGTCGTCTCAATGATCATGCAATACTTCTTGATTTGTTTTAAAAGTTAAATTGATGTAAAATTAAGATAATTATATCATTATTATTAATTTATAATATATCATGGAACTATGTAATATGTGAAATAACATGACCTTTCATGAATAAACACACATGAAAAAACAAGGTACTTAACACCCGAAACAATGAAAATAATGAATGATAATTAAAAAATGGTAAATAATATGTTATAAAAGGACCATATGTTATATTATTATTATTATTATTATTATTTCATAGGTTAATAAATTTTTTAATATTAATATATATGAGGATAAATTAAGTTCGTCTTAAAGTTAGTGTTTTTTAATGGATATCGTAACTCATTTTTCATTCATTGGGATAAACATATAATTCATTTATTATGACATAAAAATATTATAGTTTTAATATAGTTTTATTATATTTTATTTTATTTACAATGTATTTATGTGAAATTATATTTTATATACATAATTATTTAATTGATTAATTCTCACCTAAATGTTATGATCATTTTTGGGTTTTATCTCACAATTTCATTCGGATCGAGATGGTTTCTTCATTTATTATAGTTGAAGGATTTTATTTCAATATTTCATAATAAATGTATTTCATTTTATTATAATTTGGTTATTCATGATATTTTTTTATGTAATCAGACCATCATCCACTCTTTGATATTTATAAGTATTGAGAAAATGATTCGATAGAAACTAACTTCATTTCTCTCTTCAATCAGAAACCATTTTCTTGCAAAACCATATATCCTAAGAAAGGATTTAAAAAACAATTTATCAATTTCAAAATGATTTTATATATAGGTTTTTAACCATTTTTAATTTATACAATTGATAAAAATGAAACGGTTATATCATTTTCAAAAAATTCACATTTGGTTTTTACCAAAAATGTAAAATAAATATTTATTTTAAAGTACCTATCTTTTATGTAATTTTGTTATATAAGGAGAAATAAAATTTTAAAATATTAAATTATAATAATAAAATAATATTTTCAATTAAAATCATTTTAAAAAATATTTTTGAATGTTTTGTTGCAAAAATCGATAATCAAAATGGAAATAGTGTTTTACTCATGATTCATTCCAAGATATTTTTATGTTATTTCTATTCTTCAATATAAATAAATTGTTATTCATTCTAAAAAAGTTATATGATTTATTGATACTATCATTATTCATTATATTAAAGGTTTATGATCATTTTAAAACTAAATTTATTTACATTAATTTTTTTATTCAATTTTTATGTCATTAAATTTCCCTTGAATGATTAAATTTTTGTGATCATTAGACATTAGATTCCCCATAAATATCAATATTATTTTTCTTGAATATTTTTATTTTATTATCTATATATAATATCTACAAATTGTGTTAAACCTTGAAAGTCATTTTTTATATTAGGAAATATTTATAAATCTATATTCATTACTCAATAAAGATATTGGATGATAAATCAAATTTTCAATAAATTCAATCAATTATTAGATAAATAATTAATGACTTTTACAAGAATAAAAAAGTGGGGCCAATTTATAGAAATCCAATCAATGTATCAAAATGTATCATGGGATGAATTCGTGGGATATCCTTAGTTAAGTGGGGTTTTTTCTATCAATTTTAAACTATCTTCAGGATAAATATTAATATAAGAAGTTATCATGATTCCTAAGACCATGACATATTATAATTAATTATTTCCTTCATTGATAATTTTTTAATATTATTATAAATTATATTTTTTTCAATGATATCATATACGGATTATTTTTATTCATAGTTTATTAATTAAATACATTGTTTTTCCAGTTATTTACAATTCCATATTGATTATCCCTAGTCCTGAAATTATATCAATGCTATTGATTAAATGGACCACGCTATGATTTATTTAACATTCCATATTTATTATAATCTATGATATTTTTTTCTACAATATTATCTCTATATGCATTTAATTCTCATCATATTGATTTAATGGAATTTGTGTTGAGATATTTATCATTCCCTGTAGATTATTCTTCACGATTCATGATATATTTTACTATACCTAACTATTACTAAAAAATTTATCTCAGCATTATTTTTTATATTTTAAATAATATAGGATGTGTACTATGATTTATAAGCAAGGATATTCTAGAAGTAATAATGTTATTCAAGAAAACAATTATGTTTTAATTTTTGTTTCAAATGCAAGGCAAGACTTTCGTATGTATCTAGATTACCAATAATATTAAACTATTTTTTTCTTTTAGATGTGATTTCATTTATATTATACTAATGTAATAAAAAAGTCAATTTCTCTTGGATAATGGGATTATGTTGTATATATATATATATATATTAAATTCTATAATATCATCTTAATTTTTTCATTATGGTATAAACTTAGCAACTTCTCTGCTACCAATGGAATAATATCTGTTTATTCCTACAAAATATTTGGACAATACAATGTCTAAACAAACCTCTTAGAATGTCATAAACTTTTGTTTCTTAGAATAATATCCAAAAACAAAATCATGTCAGGATGATCACTTTTCTTGTTCATTTGATTAATTATATTCATTCAATATTGGTTCTAAAAGGTCATTAATTTAAATAATTGATAACATCAATATCCTTCTAATATAGACTGTTTTATTCAACAAAATCCTCATCTTCCCCATTATAATTCTTAATTACAAAATTAATATTAAATTTAACATTATAATAATGAATTACGAAATATAACTCCCAACTTTGATCATAAATTATGCCTTATTATGATTTTATAATTGATTTCCATGTATAATGGTTGTTTTCTCTACAACCATCTATACGTCATGGAAATCAACAAAAAATTTAAATTTATTCAATTTAATCTAGTAAATCCTCAATAGATCATTATGGATAGAATTTTTTTTTCTAATTGAATGGAATTATTTTTTGGATTCATATCTTGTAGTATTATTCTCCTGAAAATTATATATAATATCATTTTATAGCATTTTAATAAATCATAATAATCTCATCTGAATAATAGGCACTAATTTTATTTTCAATAGAAAAAATAACAATATCATGTTTCTTATTTAGTATAATACTATACATTATGATAGAAAATTCTCCTATAAGTTTAATTTTTATTATTTATTTTTTAATATTAATTTCTAAAGATAAATCATTCCTGAACATTAAATTCTTCGTCATAAAACTAATGATTTAATAAAATAAATTATAATATGAAATTAATAAAAAAATAATTTAAAACATAAAGTCACCACTATAATATTCTCTTTCAAGAAATTTTTTTGTTTTTAAACATGAATCTAAATATTTTTCATATATTTCATTTAATCTTTATAATTCTCTTTCAAATTATAGCTGATATCCTCAATGGGTTTCCAATTTATCAATAAGGCTTACACTTATGCTTTGATTTTTCTATATAGTAATTGTTCTTAATGTTGCTGTTTGAACCATGGTTCTATTTTTTGATACCCATGTTTTATTGTCTTCTCCAACACTGAATGTGGTTTTATTAGTGAAAAATATCATAATTCCTAATATCACTACATGTAACTATTTTTTTAGTTGGCCAATATAAACATGAATTTCAATATTGAGATATTACTTTATTGTCAAGTAGGGTTCACTATATGTGATCAATGTTATTTTGAACATAATCTTCTTGTTGAGTTTCTCATTTTCTTTGTGATTCTCATAATGGTTTTAATTAATTCAAACCATTTTTTCTACTAATAATTTTGTTATAGTGATTTCAGAATTAATTTATCTCAGTATTTATTTATTTTCTAAGGTAATATTGTTCAAATTATTACATAGATTTTTCCATTATAATGATAAAAATATTATATTAATTTAACCAGTTTTTGGTGAAATAAAATCAGTTATTTTCAGGAAAGGGGGAATTTATCGAAATATGTCATAATTTTTTTACTGATATTTATATTTTTAAAATTATGATCTTTGAAATATTTTGATAAGATTTCAATATATATGGATAAATTTTCCATCAAACCTATCTAGAAGTAAATATATGATATTTATCTAAATTTCATTATTTTACGCAGAAATCATAAATGATATATTTGGTTATCTAAAAATTAAACTAAGTAGTTGTAACATTTTGTGGTTTCTAGAGTTTATCGATTTGGATGGATAATTTTTTCATTGATTTATTGATGAAAATATCCAAATCATATGAATCATCATTTGAGTTAAATACTAGAATTTTATCTTAATTTTATTAGTTTATATGAGAGACTAAAATGGTTGTTTAAGAGCTCATTGAAATATCTAATGTTCTTGGTTGTTTTTAGAGAGATTCAATTTTTCTAGATTTTATTTCAATTATTTTTCCAGGATATTAGGTTCTATGGAATTTAGTTTTTTTAACTTCATGATCCATTAGAGAGAATTATAATTTATCAAAAATATAATTCTTTTGGGATATTAGATGAAAATAATGTTAAAAGTATTTAATAATTAGTGAAATCATATGGTAAGTAGTTTAGTTTTTAAAAACATTTTGATCATTGTGTTTCTATACCAACATGGGATAAACACTATTTTTATATAGATGTTTTGGGATGGGAACCCAATATTTGAGATAAAATTTATCTTTAGAAACCTATCGTTTCGTGAAATGATCCCTAAGTTGTCATCAATGTTAACCCTACACTACAGGCCATCCATGAATTTATTCTACCACATTAAAAATTAAAATTTTGTCTTCTATATTAGATTATAATCTGAGAAATATTCCATATGAATTTCTACATCATCCAGGGTTTATGTAGAGGAGGATTCAAAAATCGAAAGAGACTCACCACTTGTGATCCTAAATAAAATGAACTGAAACTATAAAAAAATAATTCATTTTTCATCATGTAGATATATCACCGCCTCAAATTTAATAAAAATATATATTTAGAACTATATATTTTTTTTCATGGTGTTTAATGGAGGAACATTTATACCACTATAGTGTGATGAAACCTAACAGAAATGTTGTAAAAAGTGCATAACTCATAGTGATATTTGTGTAGTGTTTGGTAAATATTATGCCATGTATGCACTGTACCCCATGACTTCCTTCCATATATAGATTACTATTTTACCAAACAATCATATACATTGCAAATATACCAATTATACCACTATTTTGATTTATATTAAGATAAAAAAATTAGAATTATATTCGGAAAATAAAGAAGGAGAATACCCTTCCAATGAATGGATGGGGTATAGGGTCTTGATGTGCCAAGTATGATGATTCTTATATTAAAAGTTTGTGTATATAATCCTATCCTCTACCCTTTATCTTATTGTATGCCTTGAAACAAGTAATATCATACTTAATTGGAAATATCCCAACATACAAAAATTTTCATTTTTGTGGAGGGAAAACTGAGCACACCTCATATAGAGAAGGTGACTTCATGTACCTCATATTATTTCAGATGTTGATGATTTGGATGGACTGCAATGAAATTAGAGATGTGTATATTTGAAATAAGTATATTTGAAACTATTTAATGATGGTGATGTTTTATATAAATCAACATAAATAGAGGAGTTTGAATAAGATCAATACAATATATTAAATATGATATTGATGATGAAATTAGTGGATATTTTGATATAAATATTTTAAATATTGGTTTGATATGGGTTATGTTGGTTACTATTTACTCAATTTTAATGATGATGAATATTCTTGAAAAATAAAATGAATATTTTTTTCTCATATATAATAAATAGATTTTTGTGTGTTTTTTATCATGATTTGTGTAATTCTATCTACTAAAATTTTATTTACAATATTTTATCACTTTTATCTATGTATAAATTATTAATAAATATTTAAGTTGTTGATCTAATAGTTTCCTTATTTTTTTAGTTTAAAATTTAGAAATAAAAATTATTATATTATTTTAATCTCATTTTCTAGGGAATTTTCTCTCTCCATGTTGTTTAGATTCAAATTTTTTTATTCTATAATAGATGATGTTGCAATGTTTCAAGAACTATTTTGAATGAGTATAAAGAGGGTTGAATGGATTTAAAATTTTGATTTAAATTTATCTATTATTCTAGATAGTTCATTAGATGACATGTAAAAATGTTTTTAATATAAT
Organism: Viscum album; assembly: GCA_963277665.1. Classification (NCBI taxonomy): domain Eukaryota; kingdom Viridiplantae; phylum Streptophyta; class Magnoliopsida; order Santalales; family Viscaceae; genus Viscum; species Viscum album. The sequence goes on from OY728157.1 coordinate 1,026,211,003, forward strand.
TCTATGATGATTATTTTCCTTTTTAAGTGGTAGAAAGATGTTGGGATTATTTTGGAGATAGTTTTGTAAGCTCATAACTCGAATTGTTTTAACTATCGAATGGGGTAGGATCTACAACAACTTCTCAAATATTTATAATCTTTATATATATATATATATGTATATTTATCTATATGGTTAAAGATTATCCAGATGTGAAGAACATAAAAACTCTATCAAGGATAATGTGTTTAAAAAAATTATTTCTAGGATTTGATATTTGATTATAAGGGAATATTTACTTCTAAATAATTATTATCTCACTCTATAAAGAAGATATAAGCATGTATTCCATTTTTTAATATATTTATTGTTTTTTATTATTGATTATCATAATAATCTATCAGTTGGTGCTAAATCTTGGTTCCTAAAAAATACCATCCATCTATATCTTATATTTTTCAGTTGAAGTGTCAAAAATTTATACTATGTCATGTTAAAATGTAATCTTCTCATAAAAAGCTGGGTGAATATGTTTGGTAAAATCCACCATTGTTTCTAAAATGGTCTACTCCCTTATGATTTATAAATGGCCTGTTGGAATCTTCAAAAAAATTAATACATACATTAAAAACATTATTTGGATGGGAAGTATTTTTGAAAATAATCTTGTCACCATTCCTTGGAAATCTTGTTGTAAACCCCTTGATAAAGGTGGAATTGGCATAAAAAATTTAAAGTTGTTCAATTATGCTCTTCAGGCCTGTATAACTTGGTGTATTAATAATTCATCTTCTAAAGCATCTGAATTTTTTAACTATAGATTCCTACATAAATTTGAAAAGGGAATTTTAATTTCATCAACTCTTAAATCTAGCCATCTATTAGAGACTCATACCATAGTATCATGGAAAATGCTAGATGGATGGTCAGTGATTATTCTTTCATTATTTTTTGGTGTGACAAATGGTGTGGTAACCCCCTGACATCACTGTTACCACCCAATGTTATTCCTGATGATACTAGTTAGTCTATAAAGGATGTCTTAAAATTACATAGACATGATCTAATTCATAATATTGTGTAGATTATTGATAATCATTCCTTTTCTTTTGATGGGAACTTCCTTGTTTGGGAACCTTCTCCAAATGGCATTCTAGACACTAAAAACTATTATAAGCATAACTTTTCTGATAATTAATCTAATTATCTATAGGTGAGTCATTTTAATAATCCTTGGATTATGCCTTCTAGGCACACCCTTATTTGTCGCATTTCACATAATAGATTGCCTACTGAAATTACTCTGCAAAAATTCGGCATTCAACTTTGTTCTAAATGTCACTTGTGTAATCAACACAGGGAGGACGATGATCATCTTTTTCTATCTTGTGCGATGGATTTTTCCTTATGGAATTTTTTTTTGAATTATTTATTTGCAGATGGATATTAACTGACTCTATTTCATTGTTTTTAAAATGCTGTATTAGACACGAAGATTCTTTACAGGTTAAAAATATCTTTCTTACGGTAGTGGCGGAACTCCTGCACGAGATCTGGTAAGTTAGAAATTATCTTATTAATAATAATCTCTCATTTAGTCTCAATGAAGGAAAATCTCAGATTCTTATTGATATTCATGAAGCCACCTCAATAAAAAAAGACTATTGCAACAAATATGTTGGTGACTTTGAGATCCTTCGCCATCTCCGTGTTCCTGGAATCTACCCTAAGCCCAAACGCTCCTTTGAAGTATTCTGGCAATCTCTGATGCCAGGATGGATCAAAGTGAACTTTGATGGTGCCTATAAAGTCCATACAGGCCCAGCCAGTTGTGGTGCTATCATCATAGACTCAGCTGGCCAGTGTCAGGGTTGCTTCTATGTTGGATGTGGTCACTCTTCATCTCTGGAGGCGGAAATGCTTGGAGTCATTCACATTGTTGATTTTGCGCTTCAAAGAGGTTGGAGAAAGATTTGGATTGAAAGCGATTCTACCACCATCATTCATGCCATTTGGAATGGAATCATTCATTTGGCATGGCTGCTCACTACACGCTGGATGAATTTCTTGAAGACACTTCATGGGATTGATTACATTGCTACTCATGCCTACCGTGAAGCGAATGCCATTGTTGATGCTCTTGCTGACAAAGGAGTTCATTAGAGCATGACTTGGCTGGAAACTCTGCCAGCTGATTTATCTTATCTTTTTGATAGAAATTGTAAAAAAATCCCATCTTTCCGACACTTGTAACCTTTTATATTAATAAATTATTCTTTGGTCTTTGACCAAAGAATTACCTTTTAAAAAAATCACTCTAATTTAAGAAGGATATTTTTAATTGATTAATATTTTTATATAGACACAATTCACCCCATCTTATGCCCTTATCATATTCAATTTTTTGTAAAATTGGTATCAAATATTGGGATCTAATAGATATATTTATCATTCATTGAATCCTTAATTAATAGTTTATTTCAGTCTTATATGAACAAGTTATTTTAGAAGGTTATTCGTTTAGAAAATATTCAATATTTCATTTCTCTAGAAAATGTATAGTTAAAGTCCCATATGTAGAAAAATTTTATTATATGTTCTTAGAGAAGGCATGTTGATGATTAGTGGTCCTTATTTTGATGGAAATATATATTATTTCTTGAAATATATTATTATTATCTATTTGAGGGACCAAATTTGTATAACATATATGATTATTTTTAGAATATAAAATTTCCTTGATAAGATATCGAAAAATGGGATGCTACCATTAAATTTGAATATTATCTAAAGTCAATGGAAATGTATGTTATCATATGCGATCTTAGGAATGATGAGTTTATTTATTTTTCTCAATGTGATACTGTATATAAAATATTATAAAATATTATTTTTTTAATATGATGGAACTAATACAGTTGGAAAATTGAGGTAAAATACCACTAAGATTATATTTGAAACTTTCAAAATATAAGATGAGGAAATCATCTCTCAAATGAATGTGAGTTTGGAAGAAGTTTTCAATTATATTCCACCATTGGGAACTCCAATTCTATAAATGAATTAAGAAATAAAGGCACATATATCTTAATATTCTATGTGGAATAGATTCTATATATTTATTTAAAAATCCCCATATGTTAAATATTTAATGTTTAAATAATTTATTGAAAACATGATTATATTTAAATTTATGATGCAATATAAGCCAAAAACTCTTATTTATATAAACAAATAAAATGATTTAGTAAATATTTCTATGAATGAATTTTATATTTTATATTTTATTCATTCGGATTTAAGTGGTGATATATTGGGTCGTTCTTGAAAATTTATAAGCTAGTACAAAAATAGAATAAATAAATTCAATAATAATAAAGTAAATTGTGTTTGAATCTATGAATGTAAAAAAAATGTTCTTTTGGGACCTGGTTCTCCATTTATTAAATCTAAAATTAAATATGATCAAAAATAAAATTAAATAAATCCATTAAGGTTAATTGGACTATATACGAATATTTATGATTCTTATCTTCTTTAAAATCTAAATTTGTTCTTTAAAATAAAAGGGAAAATCTATTTTTTATGCCTCACAATGATGAGGAAAATTTATATTTCGATCAAAGATCTAATTCTAAAAGTATTTATTATTATAAACATTATCAATATTTTTGTATGATTCAAAATAAATTTTAATCCATTATTATATAGAATATAAATCTCAAAAAAATATTATGAGGTTATTTTAATTGAAAATGAATATTTGGTTAATAATATTTCTTATTTATAATATAATTCATTCAAAATTTCATGTAGATTTCATGACAAGAAATATCGAATTAATGGATTAATTAGATTCTTTAAAAAATCATCTGACATTCTTATCATGTGAGATATTTATTTAAATAAAATTATTATTCAAGATAAAATTAATAATGAAAAGCTTGGTATTATTATTAATGAGGATATTTCCAAATCATAATGGAATAATTGTTTTCTTGGTTTAAAAAAAATTAACATGTCCACTATGAATATTATTTATTGTGGTAATAATAGATACTTTGTTAATGACTTATTTTTTTGCAAATAATAAATTTTGCGTTGTTAATCATGTTAATTATTCAAAATAATTGTCTAAATATTTGTTCAAATTTTCATCATAAAATGGGCATATTTCATCACCAATGTCCTTAGATAATAACACTTCTGGATCCAAAAGCATAAGGGTACCAAAAAGAAAATGTTATTTTAAATATTTTATTTTTCCCCCTCACACATAATTGATTCATAATTAAATAGTTTTATGAAATAATTGAAATTTCTATAATTTTATAAAAATTGAGCAATACTAAAATACGTTATTATTTGAAAAGAATGATCCTTAGAGATTAAAATGTTAAAATATCTAATGTTTTTCATTTCCATTTTAATATTTAATAAAAATTCACTAACTATTTTGTATAAGGGATATGTTCTTTTCAATTTATAATCATTTTATTCCTCTTTGTTTGATTATTTTTATTCTTGAAAATTACATCTTTTATCACCCTATTTTTTTATGTGATGAATTAATTAAATGAATTATTTTTATTATCATCATCAAAGTTTATAAAAATTAATTCTATAATGAGTTAATATATTGAATGATATTTTGATTCTACGGTGGTTTAAAATATAGTACATTGAAAATTAATGTCATGTATCAAAACAAAATTCAAAATTATTTGAAAATGTTTTTAGTAAAATTAGTTAAATTTTTTATTTAAATTCCTTGAGTATATTAAATATTTATGATAATCTTTAGGGGTATTTATTTTAAGTTTTTAACATGTGTTTTAGACATTTTATTATTATGTCTTCAATTAATTTTATTGATATCTATTTTAATTCATTATAAAATATTTTTACACATTGAATAATATTTTCCATGTTTTCAAATCCCATTGAGTAAAATATTTTATTCTTTTTTAGGAGGCATGAATTAATAGCGATATTATATTGATATTTTTATTGATAATATATTTTTCATTATCCTCTCATAAACTCTCTTTTTTGCCTTTTATAATGTGACGAAATCTTTAATTTCAAAATTTTATTAATTTTTTATACTTAAAAAATGGGGAGAGAGTCATTAAAGAAATTTAGGGTCTTATAATTATAAAAATAAGTTAAAATTTTGAGTGTATCCTTATCATTTTCTTTCTCATCTTGGTTTTCAAATTTCATTATCCCATATTTTTACTAAATATTTTGTTTTAGTGATTTCAGATTAATTATACCTCAATATTTATTTTATATATGATTCTGTATTGATCATATTCTGAAATTTGTTTCCTAATGGAAATATAATAAGATTATATTAATTTTATAACATTTCATAGAAAGATAAATCTTTTGTTTCAAAAATATAAGAATTATTCGATGATGTAATAAATTTTATAGTGAAAGTGAAATTTCTCAATTTAAGGACACCTTTTTAGTTTTATAATATCAAAAGCTACTCTCCTCAGATTCTCATGAAACATGTGATATTGTATATCTATTATATTAATCTAAATTTTATTATTTAATAAGGAAGTATAGAATAATATTTTATTTCTCATAAAATAAACTAATTTATCTATAACATTTCATGGATTATTATTTTATTGATTTTAATAGCTATAATTTTCGAATTCTCTCATGATCCTAAAATATCTAAATTACATACTACAAGATTACTTGAAAATCCAAGAATTTATCTCTATTTTTTAATTAAATGGAATGGAGAAAAAATTGTTTGATGCTCAATAAAATATCAAATGTTCTTTGATGTTTTTACAATTCTTAAATTTTTCTAGATATTCATTCATTTTTTTTAATGATATATGGGGATAACATGAATAATGTAAAGGATCCCAAAAATTAAAATGATACTTGAGAATAGTAGGATAAATTATGCACCACACATGAACTATAGACCATGATCATCCTACTATATAGAGAATCCCATTTTTTGTATATTATATGTGTTGGAATTGTACATATTATAAGGATTGTATTATTTTAATGAAGATAAAAATAGTATATTTTTAACTGAAAATTAATAATGGGTAAAACTGTTTACATGAATGGTTGATATACATGATCTTGAAGTATTAAAGCATATATTTTATAATAGTTAAAAGAGGACGTTTTGATTAGTTTTTTACCCATTGATCAGAATTAAACCCTCACTATAAGTATTATCATTATTAATTGAAAAGTTATTAACATATAGTAATTGACCTAGGTATTAAGGGAACACTGTAAGCACCTCATAAATAGAATATGATATTCATAAACTCATAATATGGGAAATGAATAATATTTGGTTGAACTCACATGAAATATTATAAGTGGATGTTTAAAACAATGTTATTTTAAAATGTAGTATAGTGTAAATAAATTAAATATATAACAACATGTGAGAATTTGACTTTGAAGAACCTTAACATGTGATATTTAAGAAGGTAGTTCTAAAAAATCAGTGGATACTGCCTTATGATGCCGGAATATTAATTCCTATTTTGATACATATTATAAAAGTTATAGTTTAAATGATCATAATTATGATGTTCAAGAATTAAAAATAAATTAAATGTTTATTTGGGATATTTTAAAATTCGTTTATGTTACTATGTTTCATTATGATTTTAGTAATTTTTTTAGAAATTTTATTTTCAATATTCTATTGGGTTTATCTATGATGACATTATTCATTAACTATTTATAGTTTCTTCAAATAGTTTTTGAAGATTTTTAGCAAAGAATTTAGGGACAAAATAGTTTTAAATGTTAACATATTTTTCAATATAATTTAGAGATTTTATTTTTTTTAATTCAATAGTTTTAATTATTTTATGGTTGTCATTGAAATATTTCAGTTACATTTTTTAAAATGTTAAATAAGGTTTTAATATATTTAATAGATTTTTTAAAAATTATTCAATTCTTATATTTTTCTTGAGATTTTATCTTATGAAATATTCAAAATAGTTTGAATGTTATTGTATAAATTAAATTTTGTAATTATTCTACTATATTCATAGTGGTATTTTTAGAATCCCTTAACTAGAATAATATTTTATATTTAAAAGGGGAGAATCCACTAAAAATGCAAGAATTTTTTTCTTTATATATATATAAATATTCCCCTTATAAGTTAAATATGAATCAGTTACCACAATCATAAAAAATCAGTTTAGAATAAAGTGTATTACAACTTTACTTTTTACCATTCAACATTAAAAAATTAGAGATTATTTCCTTGTATATAATTATTCTATTACATTTTAATGAAGCAATAATATTTTGCTACATTTAATAATCTATTTTCTAGTAGTCTATATTAAAGATAAATGAAATTTTCAGTTGCTACTATAACATTGTAACAAACCAATTTCTGTTATATTCTTATCATCTATTTCTAATAAAGTGTTTACTAAATATACTAAATCATATTAGAGTGTCAGTATCTCAATATTTTTTATCATTGTCATGGATCCATATATAAGATACTGAATGCCCAGAAAAATCAATTATTTATGGTGTGAAATCCCTACACTCGATTGTGGAGGTTCCCTTGAAAAATATATTCTAAGTAAAAAACCATTATGCTTATCCCGAGAATGTTGGTGGTCTGGACTAAAAGATTTTTTATCCCCAAACCAATATAAATATTTTTTTCATATTCTTTAATATATTTATTTTCCACATGAATATTCATATTTATGAGATAAGGGCAGGATCTCTCCCATTCATAGAGGCATTTCAAATTTGACATTATATTTAAAATGACTCCATTCAGGGCCTTCTTGTTTATTCAACATAGTCATTTGGATGTAAAAACTATTTCATTTGAAACTTATTTCAATAATTTTCACCACAAAAATCAAGAGTCATTTCTTGAATACATTATAATTTATATTCTAACATAACCATTAACTACTAACAAATCACCATATGATAAACTGTTATAACATAATTAATGCTTGACTATGCCTTTTGATCGTGATGTGGAATCTATATTAAAAAATAATTGAATCTTTCCAAATCTATGTAAAGTGACTCTATTTTATAGAATTTATATTGGTTAATGGAAATATTAATGAACTCTAGATTTATTAGGAAGTGGTTATCCAAAATTAGAAGCACTAGATAACATGGTTATATCCCCAAAAATTAAAATAAGAGATAATCCATAAATTCTCTTTTCCTTGGATCATTAACTTCCAAAACATTTTCCATCCATTGTTATCATTTATCTCCATCCATGTTCTATTTATTATTTTGATTCTTCATATTTCTTTCTATCCAATGATCATACATAAAATATTTATTTCCTTTTCTTTGATTTGAGAACACTAGAATAAATAATGTGACTGAAAATCACATCATAAAAAATACAAGTGCAAGAGAAAGAATAAAATGTAAAAATAGAAATTGGATGATAAAATTCATTCCATGATCTAGTATACATGATATTTTTCTATTTTCTTAGTCCGCAATAAAATTTATTTAAACACTATAAATCACTTAGAATAAATAATACAAAAGTAATAATCTTTATAAATTTTAATTTATATTCATTAGTACGAAACTCTATAGGTGAAATATATATTATATTAGTAGTTGAACCCATATACATTTTTACCCTAGCATGAAACCTCTTGTTTTTAATATAATATGATATATTTTGAATTATTTAATTAAATATAAAATGAAATTAATATACTATGAATGATCCAAATACTATTTTTTATAAATCATAAAGAATTATAGAATTGAATTTAGAAAACCATTGGGTATTATTTATATTATTGTCAGAGAATAAACAAAGAGAACTATTTTCCATGAAAATTAATATCTAGTTAAAATAATTAATTTTTAAAAAATATTGTTTTATATAATTTCTGGGTGATTCAAAATAATTTTTTATTAAAGAACATAAAAATATTCTATAATCACAAATAATATAATAACTACTCATACATTTGAAAAATAACCTATTAATTAATAAAATAATGATCACCCTAAAAAAAGAAAGGAATGTCCCCTGGGAAACAATAATGGAATATACCATCATGAATCATTACTAAACAAAATATAATTTAACCATTATTTCACAAATAATTACAACAAATAATTCAAGAATGTCACACCATAATATTTAACAAAAAAACATAATATTTATCAATGCTAACCATGAGAATTGTTCCTGAAAATCTAAAACTATCTTGAACCTACATACATTAATCCTTTATCCAATAACTCACACTGTTATCCATGAAATTTAACATATAATCTCTTATTTTAATCCTTTTGTATATATATATTCTACATAACTAAATTTATTTGTATTTTAATATATATATACCCTTATTAATTAATCTCGAAATCCACAACAACCAAGTATAATCTCACCAATATCTCAGAAATATGTCCACTTGGGTTTCCAAGATAATAGAAATAAAAAAACTTCAGAATATATTATATTTTAAAAAATCCAAATACAGCGGTATCATTCATACTATACTTAATATATCAACAACCAATAATGACACTACTCTAAATTATTTTTATATGAATATATCTTTTTTTCATTTTTCAAAACGATCTCATCATAATGGGTATCTCATTATGGCTTGAAATGTAGACAAAATAAATCTTTATTTGAATATTATATATCATGAAAAAAAATATATAATTAAAACCATTGAATTCTTATTAATGACCAATGTCATTACATGATGAAAAATTTCATACTCTCAGTTTCTCCTCATTTTCTTGTAATATTTCACCACATGAGGCCACAACACAATTAGTATGTTATCTATAATATTATTTTTTATACAAAATTTGACTCCCATATGGAATACCAGTCACTCTAAATGAGAGTATATTGACACAACCATATTAAGTATTGTATTGTTCTGTGTTTTTATACCACCTTACACATTTTCTCCATAACATGAATCATCTACACCTCTCATTTCTTATATTCACACCATCAATGTATGTTGCCGCCTCATGGTGGTAGGCCAACATCAATAGTTACTATGGGTAAGGTCTGAAATTTTTTATTTAATTTATATATATTATTTTTCTGGAAATAAAAACATCTACATGTATTTCCATCCAAACATTTAATATTAAAATAAATATGAAATAATAACTCATTTATAAACAAAATTATCAGGAATTTTATATTAAAAATTTTGATCTATCATGTACCAATAGATATTTATATAATATATATGGAATGTGACTATCCACAACATTTAATGTATCATGATGTCCAGAAATACATGATTTTCTTTGAATTATACATCATTTTCATGGTCCCATGTAATTATCCACATGACACACTAAATATAACGTGCTATGTACCTTGTTGGGAGTGATTATGGTCATATTGAGTTTGATCTTGAAAAATATTATATGTATTTCACTTTATGAAGCCACAATTAATGAAACATCCAGTTGTCTTGTTTGAGGATTTTTTTTTGTTTTTATAGTCTCTTTTAACTACATTATATATGGAAAAAACCATCTTAACCATTCCACATATTAAGAAAATTATATATAAGGAAAAAAAGTATAACAAATTATCAAAAAATTAATCTAATTATAAACATAAATGTGACCAACCTGATACTGTATGAATGTTCTCAAGTGTAGTGGAAGAATTTGGTGGAATCTTAATTTTTAATTTTAGTAAAATAAAAAAATTCAAATTCAATGAAACTAATGACTGCATTCTTTAATTTTTTAGATAAGATCATCCACATTTAATTTTTAATTAATTTCATTTTAATTACATGATCCATTTTATTCATATTTAGTGATTCATTATTATCACCATTATGTTTTATTAAAGAGTCCAACTGAGGATCCATCTTGGTGTATCCACACCATCTCTATAAAACATAGAAGGATATATTTTATCTCCCATTCCCAAGCATGAGAAACAGGTTTTTTATATTACTCATAATTGGTGATAGTAAGAATATATTTTTGTCCTTCAAGGTTTCTAATAGATAGAGAATAAGGGGATTCAATCTAAGGATCGATGCAATATTTGACGAATTGTTGTAGCTTTTTACTATGTTCATGACAAAAATGAAGTAATTTTTAATATATTTATTTATTTATTTATTTTGGTTGAAATTAAATAACTTCATAGTGTTCATTATTCATTTATATAACCTATATCATACCCCATGATAAAATTTATGTTAAAATAATAATAATAATAATATCACCATTATTTTACATGGAATGTGATTTATCTAATAACATTAATAAAAAATTAAAAAAATTTGATGATATTATATAAAATAAATCACTTTCATTAGGAAAATATAATCATCCATATTATTTAATAAAATTTAACAAGACATGAGAAAAAAATACATTCATTTAATAGTTTATTTGTAAATAATATATTCACAGAATATGTGAATAAATATTATTGTTTATACACATTCACATAACATGAATAAGATAATTATTTTAATATATTCACTAAACTTGTGAATAAATAAAAATTATATTCATTAATATACCAATAAATATATAAGGGACTAAATTTAACTCACATATTCTAAATAGAAATTTCTCAGGATTTAATTTTTATGATCTTATATTATTGAATAAGATTTTTCAACTATCCAAGAAAAAATTTATTCTGAAAAATAAATTCATTATAACATTTTATGAACCATTCTCAAAATAAATAAATAGAACATATGTATATTCCATGATTGGAATCTAGAAACATGTCTAGAAACCAATAATTAATTATATTTGTAATGAAACTACAAAAAAATCTAGAAATGCTACTTTATAATTTAATCCTTTTCCCTTTTGATATACCATGAATAATTATCCAAAGTCATTTTATCACTAAATTTTCATTATTTATATTTCTTTAACATTCTAGTGTTTATTCTGATATCTCTATATAAAATGATTTTTTATGAAATTTTATTTTTTCCTTGGTCCGCTGATATCTTCTTCCATTAATTATGAAGGGAAAATTAATTATTAACAATTAAATTATTACTATATAACTTTTGAAACAACCAACACATGATACTTATCCATGTGAGTATGCCACTATGGATATCATCCTCCAATGATATTATGTTATTCCTAATACACATTAATTTTTATCTCACATAAAATGGGAAAACCCCGTACTCTTAGATACAAATATCCAATGATACCTAGAATAATATAATTTTGATTATTGGGTTTATCCTAAGGACATCCATTTTGTAAGGTTATCAAATGTTAACTTCTTGAGATGAATTATAAATTTTTATAGTTATCCAAAACCTATCAGTCATACATAATCAATGTATTTATAGATTGATGTATCAAAAACATTATATTTATTTATTTAAAAACATCATTATGGACAATATGGGTTCTCATTATAGTGTCAGGATTCATTAAAAAAATGATGTGAAATATATTATATGTATTTTATCATATAATAAAAATATAGTTGATAAGAATATATATCACAAAGCGTATATGAAACATTGAAATAAAAAGTAAATATTTTAGTTTGTTATAGTGAACCAATTATAACAAATGGTTTCTGATTTATTTAATTCTCTAGAATTCATATAAAATAAATGGTAGGATTTCTTTCTATGATGAATTTGTTTTTTAAATGTTATATTTAAAAAAATAAGGTATTGATTTCTCACCACACATCAATGCTATATTATAATTAATATATATTCTATTTTAATGGAAATTTCACTATAAACATAACATTCTATGTGATATGTGATTTTACAATGATAATTTTATAAATATTTTCTATAAAGAATATCATTTATTTTTTAAGTCATTGAAATTTGGTTTATAGAATTAAATTTTTTAAAATAGAATTTCTAACAGTCTATTATAACTATTATTGATCTTATATAAATTTTAAATTTAAAAATATTATTAAACAGTTCTAACTAAATGTGAATGAAACATTATATTCTAGAATAGTTCATGATGTGTTGTTAATGAATGATCATAATGTGAAGAATTAAATTTAATGTATTCTTTAATAATGATATAAAATAAAATATCAAAAAGAAATATTCAAAAATAATTGATGTAATATTAATTTTTATTCATATGTTTTGAAACAATAGATTTCACTATCATCATAGCATTTTATTTTTTTGAGGTTAATATGTCCAAATATTATGTTCAAAGAGTTCATCACATTTATTATAGATTATTATGTAACCATTATTCAAATAAATGTATTTCGAGATTATACACTATTAATTATGTTTGGTGAGAATATTTATCAATGGTAGAATAGTTATATTATAGGAATAACAGAGTGATGTAGTGAGTTTATCAAAACATCAGAAATGAAACCACCATAAGGTCACTTTTGTAGACTACCAAATGTTACATAGTCAGTCTAGTGGTTATATTTATTTTTTTAATATATTTTTATGGATTTTATATATATAAATTTTATCATATTATACAAATTTATTATCTAATTTATCATTATTTTATGTTGTCTACATATATTATATTAAATGATATGATATCTGACCTCTAAAATAATGAAATTTCTTAATCACTAATCAGAGATCATTATATATATTCATAGGTTGTGAAAAATTTGTTTAATTATGTTTGTTTGGTTTTATATAGAAATAAAAAATTCATTAATGAGGCATAAAATGAGGTTTCAGTTTAGAATGACCCAACATTCCTACAACATGGAGTGTCATACACTATTTAAATGGTAATATAGTGGTTTATGATTCATATTTATTCATTTTTATCTTATTTTGACAATATTAATAAAATTAGAACCTTTATAAATTTATACTTATCTCACACCACCAATATAATAAAACTAATCAAATGTTGGTTTAGTATATTATTGAAAATTTCATCAATTGACTGTAACTTATATGGGATTTCTCATCTCATATAATGACTATGTATTTTTTTGTCACAAAGAACCTGTGGTTACCCAATAGATAAGAAATTAACTCTATTCTAAAATTTCCCAAATGTTGTTCATGATTCCCATGGGATGTTAACTAGAACCTAAGCATCAAGAATTCTTAATAGGGGTTGATTTAAGAAAAAGATTTCACAAAAACGTTAAGAATAAAAATATAAATAGAATATATGCAATTAATTTCTTTGTGGAAAAACTACATAGAATAAAAGATAAAATCCTTTAAGTTATCATCGTAATATATAGTGAAAATAATCCAATCTTTACGACCAAATCCAAGGGTCCCACTATAAAGAGCTACCACCACCTCCAAGTGGGTGTTTTCATTTTCTATAACCTATAAAAAAAGAATAAAAAACCCCCAAAGGGATATTTAGGGTTCTTGAATGTGACATGCCAAAGTTCTAAAACAATAACATTGTATTTGATAGTACATGAGACATAAAATATCAACATTAACCAAGCCATTAATGTTTCCATAAATTTTATTTCTTAAATAGTTTGTAGAACAAGAAACCCCTTGTCAAAGTAAACCATTATATAGTATACCTAGTCATTAAACTGGAGGTATAAATAATAATAACTCAATTATGAAAATTATCCTTAAATATGGATTAATAATAAAATAATAACCGTTTAAGAATAAGATGAAATATGTTTTCAAATGTTGTATTTTTCTGAAAGATTGATTATTCATTCTTTGTGAAAATAAATTAATATTAAATTTTAGCAATTTAGAAAAAATATTTCAAAAAATAAACTCCAATTTTTAAAATAATCATATAAAAATTATCTTAGGGTGAATTATTAATATTTTTATGAAATGATTCTATTTTTGATTAATAGTACAAAGTACTGAATTTTAATTAAAAATTTCCTTTTCATTTAAATTATTTAGAAAGATAAATTACTTATTAAATTAGATTTAAAGTAAAATTATTTCAAATATGTATCAATTAGTATAATTTTGGTCATTGTTAAAAATCATTTTGAATTTGGAAATAATGACATTGTAAACATTTAAACATTATCTCTTTGAAAGCCCGCTTTTACATTACAGTTGTAGGATTAATTTTAAATTATTTTTTCAACTAATTTGAATTTAATTTGGAAAATCAGATTCCAGGTTTGGAATAAAAAAAATTTATATATTATAATAAGGTCAAAATATTTTTTTACAAAAAATAATAGTGAAACCCGAAGTAAAAAATATATTTTCCAAAAAATAATGTAAAAATGTATTTACTGGGGGTTAACCTAAAAAGATAAGGGTAAAAATGGATAAACACATTTATAAAATATGTTTTATGGTTGTATATAAACCCAATAATGTTTTATACTCTATAATATTCCATTTTGGGACCCATTTGGATTATGAAAAATGTGGGTACAATTTTTTTAATAAAACATTTCAAATTTGTGACTCACCTCACAAATAAAAGGTTACAATCTCTCCTCAAATATTCACAATTAAAAATCCTTTTGTTTCACCATATACCTACTAAAATAACCTAATAAAATCACAAATGGAATACTATAATCCTTATTGTTTTGGTACAAATCCATCATTGTAAGACTTCTCATGCAAAACTATGGAGTTTAAATAAAGACGTGGTAACATTCTTCAACAAATGTTTTTATTTTATTTCTTTTTCTATGTCCATCAATTATTTTTAAAACATAGTGATATTACCTCCAAGGTATCTTCTATAAAGTGATATTCTCTTATAATTTTATCATGACCTAAAATCATACCCACATCCATCAAATGTATTACGAAATCATTGTTTGTGTGTATGGAAGACTACAACCTTGCGAACTGATGTCATTTGTTTTTTCATTACTACCTCTCACAATTGGGTATAATGATTGATATAAAGTAAATATTTTATATTTATAACATATATATATATATTATGTCCTTATACCATATATACCATTTTATATTCAATTCCTTAGGCGATATGATAATGTTTTTTTGTGTGTAAGGTGGACTATCATTGCACAAAGCGATATGATTCAGAATTCACTAACGGTTTACATGGAATGTAATAAGGATATATTTAATGAATTTATCTGATATACTTGAAATAATTATTGTATTCATGAAATATGTATCATTTTAAAAATATAATAAATCATTTTATTTTGTTTACACTGAAAATGTATAACATCGTTCGTGTAAGTGTGGAAAACCACCTTAACGAATTGATGTGACACAATTTTCATCAAAAAAACATAGATAATATATATATATATATATATATATATCATTTTGGGTGTGTTTATTTAATTAAATAATAATCTATATATTTGATATATTGATCATTAAATAGTGAAGAAATAATATATTTCTTCTTTACATTATAATCACTAAAATTAGAAAAATTACTCATGTGTACATATGGATTACCCTCTCTATAATAGTAACATAGCCCATTTTTCATCAAAATATATTAATGATTTATTATAAAAATTTAATAGATTAAAAAATATGGTAATTATTTCATGATTATTATTTTCAAATAAAATAACTATATAATATGTGCAATAACAAGATCATTCATGATGAAACACGCATGGTAAAAAAGGAAACTAACACCTAAAACAATGAAAATAATGAATGATTATTAACGAATAGGTGATAAGATGTTATAAAATGATCAAATATTATATTATTAATACATGACTAGAAAGAATAGATAACATTATTAATACAAATATACAGGATTTCAACACACGTTAAACTGAAAGGAAGCGTAAGGTACAATATTTCTTAGCTAAATTTCCATTAATTGGGTAAAACATATAATTAATTGATTATTTAAATATAATAAAATATTTTAATGACCTCTTATAGTTTTATATTATTTTTTGACACTCTATATGTGTATTTTCAATTTATACACATAATAAATTCCTTGATAAATCCCCACCTCAATTATAAGATATTTTTAATGGACTTTATCTCAATTTTCCTTCATTATGGAATATTGTAATGTTATGAACCTAATTTCATTTATATGGTGTATATACCTCACATTTGAAGTCAAATAAAATAATTCATTAATAATTCATTGTATTTTATGTTTAAATTTGATTATTTTCATCCAATTTTATTTAAATTATGAATTACCCAGTGGTAAGGAATTTTAGGACTCAACATCATTTCATTTGGTTATATTACTTCTTATTCATCATTAATATTTTATGATTATAAGTGTAATTAATTTTAATCATCTTATATTGAATTTAAAATTATTTTATTTTATTTTTAGTTGATACAAGTTATTGATTTATTTAATAACTCTCACTTTAATGTTATGGTCATTGTAAGAGGTTATTTCATAATCTCATTCTCTTTGATATTGTTAATTGTTGAATTTCCGCTGAACAAAATTATATGATCATTTTTATTAAACCCATTTAATTTTATTATTCTCAATTTATCCATGAAATTTTCATGTAATATTTTTTGGATCGAAATTCATATGATGATGTCTAAATATAGTAGGGTTAAAATAATAGTGCTAAGACATTCATTTATAACCTTAAAAGAAACAATATTTAATAAGGTTAAACAAACAATATTAAAAAAACCTCTTATGTATTAATATAGTGATTCAACTTAGACATTGATTTTGATAGTGTAAATACTGTAATCAAATAGATTCAGATATATAAGTAACTGGTTGTTATGATAAATTAATTTGAAATTTACAACATGTAGAATCGTATTCAGAAAGTAGTGGTTATATAATCAGAGATTAATCATATTCATTTTAAAAAATTAATATATATATAGAGTCCTAATAAAAATGGTTATGAAAAGTTAGAGTAACAAAAAATTGTATTTATTCTTTCTTAAATCATAGAGAATAATAATCAATGTAATATCTTATTCACAATGTAATATAAAGTAAAAAAATTGTATATAATTAAAACTATTATGATAAAAATAATATTCAAATAGAAAAATGAATATAAAATTATCACATTCTATTATATATAGTGGAAATTAAATAATTGTAATAAAACAAATTAATACAAATGAATACACTTCTTTTATCCCAAAGAGTATAGTGTCCAATGAACTAAAATAGAGGTCCCTTATTTTAAACTTACTTGAAATTTTTTCTTTCCATTTAAGCGAAAGCCCTCAATATGATGATCAGTCTATCTCACTATCCTAATGAGACCTCTATACAATAATCAGTCTATCTTATTATCCTTGCAGGCCCTCAATATGATGATTGGTCTGTCTGACTACCCCTACAAGCCCTTAACACAATGATCATATTTTCTCTGTATCCTTGTCCATGTGAGCCCTTGATTATATTATCGCGATCAGTTAATAAGATTTAAAAACAAAATAAAAAATGGTTTTAGGTACAAGGAATAATAATTTCACAATTTTATGATTTAGATATCTCACAGAATTATGTTTCTTAAAATGAATAATAGTCATCCCATTAGACATTTCCTCCACATGTATCATTCAATTCTTCTTCAATCACTTGTTCTTTATCCACTTCTCTTTTTAACAATTAAAATGGGTATGTATTTATAGTAAATTTTCCAACAGTCATCTTTATCCACTAATGGTTGTATTTTATTCATTATTTTTATAAGGACTTCGACACCTTCCACATCTACTATCATATTTTAATAGAATGTGAAACATAATTTTGATGTACAGAAGCATTTTTATATATACCATTAGCATTTAAAGGGATTGTGCGTTCAATTATTTTCCATTCTTTCTTGATTAATCTTATTGATTCATGATGTACTCAAGATTAAAGAACCCTTACTAGGAATTTTATCTCCCCATTATTTTTTTTCATTTCCTAGAAATTCAACGAGTTTTATTATTATTGATATTCAAGGTTATACACGAGGAAATATTTTATTGTTTAATGAAATTATGTTTTTTTCATAAGTAACACAAGATTCATGTATGCATATATTTATTAGAAGATTGGACTATTCTTCCTATAGGGATGTGATTTTTTATATCTTATGAAAATTTAATAAAATAGTTACTTTCACCAGGTTACTAGGTCCAGGTCTTCTAAAGTTTCGTATCTTTGGAATTTTGGTATAATACTTGGGAACTAGATTTATATAAACATAGATTGAGGATCATCACTCTATGGTTAACATTGAGGATAAGTATAGAGTAACACCCTAATGTTTTTTAAATTATTTATTATGTAATTTTTCTTTAAAATGCATCCATGTTTGGATATTACAAGTAGACATGGTTCTAGAACAAATGTTTCTAGTGGTAATATCTTTAAAAAGGTATAATTATTTGTAAACTGATAATCACATAGTGCTTGAAAACATTCCTTACTTCACACTTTGTTTGAAACATACAAGGGATATGCTTATGATAATTCTAATTTTCCATTCACCCCAATATGAAATATTTGAATTGATTGTGGAAATAAATTACCAATGTTAATCCCAATGTGTCTTAGATAGAAATTAAGTTGTATAAATGGAAGGGTAAATGGATTTATGAATAAAAAAACAAAGTCATAAAGGAAATTATTACTGAAAGAAATTAAGGGTATAATGAAATAAAATAAATATCATCCAAGAGATAAATTTATAGTTAATTGTCTCAAATATTTATAAATATGGTATTATCTTAGTCGATTACATCATTTGAAGTATAACCAAAACAACAAGGAATGACCTACACTAAACTAAAATGGTTGAATTATTTTTTGGGATTCCAGAATTATATTTTAGATTTATTTTTTGCAGTGGTATTTTGGTATAAGAATAATTAAAAATTTAACAATTATATTAAATTTCAACAGATTATATTCATTCATTAACTTAATATTTATTTATAGCATCATGGTTTTATGAGCTTAAAATTGATCATATGTTAAAAGTATTAAACACATATTTTTGGGTTTTATATGATTGGATTATTCATAGATTAAGGATATTCTTGGTGAAATTTATAGCAAGAATATTTTTTTTGTGGAAAATATATTTTAGGAATTATTATACTATATTTTATAGAAATATGTTCAAATATTTTGATATAATTTGGTGCTAATAAGATCATTATTGACTTTGTAATAATATTCAAATAATATTATTAGACTTTGGGAAAAATGGTTGTATTGAAAAAATTATTAAAAATGTTATTTAATTATTCATTTTATTTAAATGATGTGTATCATATATTTTTTGAAATATCAAAGAATAATATTAATATCATTTAGAGAAATGAAAACACGCATGCTTAGTGATAACCTGTCACATAGAAAAAGGACATGTGGCTTGAACCCATTATAGATGGATGTTAAGGGTTTCCTGCATATAACTATCCTACATTATTCCCAAGTAATTATTTCATTTTTTTGTTAAATTATTTGAAAAATAAAATATTTATTATGAACCATTGTATTAATATTTAGGTTTTGAAATTAATTTATTATAATAGTTAACTTATTCTAACCATATCGGTTTTAAAAAATAATTAGAGATATATATAAATATATATAACTCTTTTATGGATATTACTATCTTTTAAAATGGGATTTTATTACCCAAGGAATGAAATTCATTTTTGGATATTCATTTCATTGACTAAGGGTTGAATTGTAAATTTATCTAATCCCATCCAAAGGATGGAATTGTTCTTATGAAATATAAATGTATCAAGTAAATTTATTTCCATATATTCGTTAACAGGAAAAGATTTTCTAAAAAAAATAAAAGGGACATCGAAAAAAGCATCCCATATTATATTCATATATAATGAATCAATATTCATTTTAATCATCATATATTTAGGGTTTTTAGTCCCTCAACATTCCATTTGACTTTCAAATTCTGGGGATCAATGACCTCTATCATTCTCTATAATTATTTGTGATTTTCATTAATGTACACATCTTCAAATGATACCAATGTGCTCCTAATTATAATCATAGTTATGTATTATTCCATATTACCATTTTAAATCCCCTTTCACTCATATAATGGGGATATTTTATTAACCCTTTTATGATGTGGGTTTTCCAATAATGGTATTTCCAAATTTAAAACCATTGATTACCAAAATAAGTTATAAATTGTGAGGACACAATTTACAAAAAGTTGGGAAAATGTAACACCATAAAATTTTAAAATAATAAAATAATATTGAATATTTTTTTTAACATGATACGTCGAATTTAAACAAACCATGACGTATATTTCTTTAAATTCAATCTCTCCGATAGCTTGTAGAAAACACAAACCTAGGTTGAATTAAACTAAAATATAGTATACATAGTATATAAATTGGGGTTTATTAATAGTTATAAGTAAATTATTAAAATTATAGTAATCTATAGATTTAAAATAAAATAAGAATCATTTAAAATAAAAATACTTTTCCACTAAAAAAAGTATTTTTCTAAAAGAATGATTCCTCATGCTTTGCACAAAAAAAATTAAAATTAATTATTGAAACCTATAAGAAATATGTTATAAAAACTAAAATTAAATTTGGAAATAATCAGATTAAAATAATCTTAGGGATAAAATTTAGTATTTTTTTGAAATGTTTCATTTCTCGATGAAAAATTAAAAATACTGAAATTTAATTGAAAAAGTTTTTTCATTAAAATTAATTATAATGCTAAAATATATATATAATTGGATGTAAAGTAAAAAATAGTTATATTATATATCTATTTATCCCATGTATTTCATTTGAATAATTTTGATATTTAATTAGGATATAAAAGCCTTGTAAACTATTGAACATTTTATCTTTTAAAACCCACTTTATCATCTTGTAAATGTAATCCATTTTAAATTATTTTTATACTAGTAAAGTTAATTGAACTTTTAATAATTTATTCTATATTTGGAATTAGAATAATATATATTTTCTAATAATGTTAACAAATTATTTCAGGAAAAAAATAGTGAAACAATTAACAATTATTAACCATGGTTAAAGTAAAAATGGATTGATAGGGGTGAAACTAAAATTATATGAGCTAAAATGACATAAAATATTTTATAAAATATAATATATTTCGATATTTCAACCATATAATGTATAAGACTCCATAATACTAAATTTTTGACCCTTTTGGTTTCTAGAAAATGGGGTAATACCTTTTTATTTTCAAAAATAACAAGTGTTTTACTCATCCCACTTATAAATGGACGACCCTATCCTATCCTATTAACACATTAAATAATTGGTTCTAGAAACACCACCCCAAATAAAATTAAATGTTCTATCCTTTGATCCTATAATCCATTTATTTTTAAGAAATACAATCTTTTATGGATTTTGGTGAGAACCTGAAGTGTTTACCCAAAGAAAAGGTATCTTTCTTCGATGAGTGTTTTTATTTTATTTCTTCCTCCATGTCTGTATATTATTTTTAAAAAGGTATTATAAAATTAAATCATCATAATAAATACAAATATATATTGTTATAATAAGGTGATTACCTATAAAAATATCCACTTTCATCAAATTGGTTCATAACCATCAGTCTTGTGTATGGAAGACTACCTCATTCAAAACCAATGTTAATCGTTTTTCAATTACCACCACTGATAGTTGGGTATTATGATGGGTATATATTATATATATGAAATTTAAAAAATTATTATACCTATAGAGTTATTATATTTTATATAAATTTTTATTTTTCATTTTAAAAGTGATACGATAGGGTAGCTCATGAGTACGGTGGACTACCACCTCACAAAGTGATATGATTTGTCATTTTCTATGCTTCTCAAGGAATTTAATAGGGATAAATTTAATTAATATATGTGATATAAGCAAAAAATTATGATATTAATGAAATATTTAACTATATTAAATGAAAATAAATCATTTTTTTCTTACCATAAAATATGATAATATCATTCTCGAACGTGTGGACTATGGCACGCACGAAACAATGTGAATTGATTTTCATCTCCACACCGAATGGATGATATATATAAGTATATTTAAATAAATAATATTTTAAATATAGTATTATTATAATTTTGAAAATATAAAATATTAATTTCCATCTTTACATAATGATCATTGAAAAATGGAAGCATTACTCATGCGCATGTATGACTACCGTCTCAATGATTGTAACATAGTCCATTTATCAATACAATCTTTTATGATTGGTTTTAAAATAATAATTTATTAAAATATTTAATAATTATTTCATTATTAATATTCATGATATGGCAGATCTATATGATATGTGTATAAACTTGATCTTTCATGACAAAACATGCATTAAAGAACAGGGAAATTAATACCCAAAATAGTGAAAATAAAAAATTATTGTTAAAAACTAGTGATTAAATGTTACAAAAGGATAATATATTAAATTATTAATATCTTTTTTCAAAAATATAACAACATTCCAAAAAAACTATTACACATGGTTTAATAACACATTCAAGATAAAGTAATAATTAGGAAAGATATTTCATAACTCAATTTTCATTTATTGGGATAAAATTACACTTCATTTACTTTGTCATGCTAAGATTATGATTATAATAAAATTTTATTTTTTAATGTTGTATTTTTACATTTTTTATGTGAATTAATATTTGATAAACATTATCAATTCATTTATTACTCCCTTCCTTAACAATGTGATCTTTTTAAGGGACTTCATCTCAATTTCCCTTCAATGGGGAATATTGTAATGTTATTCACCTAATTTATTTTATATGGTGTATAAACTTCCCCATTTAAATTTAATATTAATTCATTTATAATTCATGATATTTTATGTTTCAACTATATTAATATCATTCAATGGGATTTTAATTAATACAAACCAAGTGGTGATGATTTTCATAATTCAAATTCATATCATTATGTTATATTAGTTCTTTAGATTCATTGATATTCTAAGATTATGAGTGTAGTGATATGTAATTATATTATATTTTATTTCCAATTATTTTATTTGGATTTAATTTTGGTAAACATAATTTTTTGGACTAATTATTAATTCAATTTTATGATCATCATAAGAGTTTATTTAGAAATATCATTCTCATTAAGAATGTTTATTATTGAATTTATATTAACGGAAATTATTTGATCATTATATAATTAATCCATTTAATTTTATTATTTTCTATATAATAATATTATTTACAAGTAATGGTACCATTTTATACTCTTTGGTACTTAAAATAATTGTTAAATGATTTTAAATAAAATCCAACATCATTTCTCTCTTCGTTCATAAATTTTTTTTCTTCACAAATAGTGTTTTATTCCAAAAAAATGTTTCCTAATTTTTTTCAAAATAACTATTTTTAAATTATTATAAAAAAATTTTAATACCCTTTTACAGAATTTAAGTTTTTTTTTTTAAAAAAAAATAACATAATCGTCATGATGTTTCGAAAAATTTTCCCATTAGGATTTTACTGAAAAAGTGAAAGGGGTATTATTTCATGTGTATGACATTAATTTAATTTCATGATTACATGATAACTCAAATGTTTGAAAAAATATTTTATATATTCAAAATGTTATATATAATTTTTTTTCTATTTTTTCTCACATTCTGTTTAAAAATGTGATTTTTAAAATTAAATGAATATTTTCCTCAAACATATTTTTGAATAACTTTATATAGTATTTCAATTCGTCAATGAAAACAAACATTTATTCTTATTTCAATGGGTACATGATTTTTTTACCATCCTTATTCTTTATATGGATGGATTATGATCATTTTACCTTGGTATATATTGTAATTCAAATTTTGGATTCACTTTCGTAGCCCTCAACAATTCCTCAAAATATTCACCTTTTTATGATCATTTGACATTAAATTTACTCATAATATCTATATAATTTATCCACGATATTGAAATATACTAAAACATATCTTGTTTCTACATATATTTTTTTAGTTTTAACATTATTTTATTAGCTAGGTAAATATTGATAACTTTATATCCTTTTCACAGAATGGATATTTGATTGTAAGGTATATTATTTTATGATTTAAATTCATAATTCGATATCTGATTAATTATTTGGACATACAGTGATAGGTGTGACCCAATATTATATAGCCCCCTTATATATTATTAGGTCTCAAGAAAAAATTATTAATCTATCATTAAATTTGTTTCTACCTTTACATTTAAACTATCATGTGAAAGGTATTGTCAATATAGTTATCCTGATTCATGTGTTCATGAAATATAATAATTAATAATTTCCAACATTAAAATATTTTTATTATAATCAATGATATTTTCACAATGATGTTATTTCTGGTTGAATTTAATTATAATTTTAATATTTAAAAGTTATATGTGTTTAGTTATTTACATTGAAGTGTGGATTATTACTTATCTAATTATGATATCCATGGTATTAGTTACCTTTAATTAGTTCTCAGTTATTTCCCTTTCAGTATTGATTATACGTTTTGATTCATGATTGATTCCATTGTACATAACCCTTATTTATCATTTGAGATCACCCTTATTTTGATACATTTCCAAATAATTCCATGAATGTTACTATGATTAATGTTGAAGGATATGCTTTTCGGAATAATTTTATTCTTGGAAAAGATTGTAATTTTTTATGTAATTCAATCCTCAAGAAGTTATCTTATTTAGAAATAATAATAAAATATTCAGTCCTTTAAGAATAAATACCTTGTATCATATTACAATTTTATAAAGTATACACCGTCTCTGAGCTACTAGGGTCAGGATCAATATAGTAAAGCCCAATCCCAATAATACATCACTAAATAATTCTATAATAAATACATATAAATAAATACAACTATTTATAATTTCCAAAAAAATTGGAAAAATAATAATTTCCATGGTTCACAATGAAAATTTCATTTCAAATCATTTTAAGGTAATGTATAAAATATTTATGAATAAGATTTTTAAATAAGTAACGGTATGAAAACCATTCATAAAATCACATGTAGTGCAATTCATTTTCAATCATAACACCATGGTTTTGATTCCCAATGTTAGTTGGTTCAAGGAACCTGTTACCAACCATTATTAGTGATATATATCTCCAGGTGTGCACACATACTTAGATCTTATGACTAGGGGGAATGGAAGTTTATCCCAATAATCTAACCCCCTTACCTCATCATGTTTAGAAATTTTATTCATCATCAATCCAATCCTTGTTAGAGAAAACACATGTATTGCATTTTTATCTTTGGCCACCAACCTAACAACATAGGTTCCTATGTTATTCGAGTAAATCAATCAAATGGAAAATCACTAATATCAATATGGTTTCAACTATAATCAATAAATCATAAAAAATAATAATATCAAAGATTCCATTTATTTTTAGTATCCATAAAAAAACAATTTCATAAAAACTCATTAATTTCAACAAAAATCATCTCAAACCCAAAATATATTTTATACCATCATTTTCAATAATAATTAAAAAAATAATTATTCATAAAATTCCATTTAATTAAATGAAATTTTCCTAAAATAAATATTTAATATTAAAATCTTTATTGAAATATGTTCAACCCACATCATCCCAATTGAAAATATATTTAAAATAACTCACTTTTAAATTTGAGAGATAATTATAAATTAATTTCAAATGTTGAGTGAAATTAAAATATCATGTGATTGAAATTTAATTATAAACCCACCTGACCTAAAATCATTATCCCTAAACACCCAACACAATATTCACAATAATTATTTTGAATACTAGAATAGATCAATATTTGATCCCAGAAACTGAAACACATATCATGTGTTGGAACCACCATTGACAATAAGATATATAGCCCTTGAATGAGATGAGAGGGAAAAGAGGAGAAATCGTGATTAGATTAAAGATACACATGACAAAATAGATCGAATAAATCAATAAAAACATTCACTCATGAAATTTCATTGTTAAAAGGGAAACAATCATATTATATGTGTCTCCAAAGTCATAAGGGACTAAAAACTATTGAGGGAAATGAGGTTAGAAATAAAACAGGGATTAATGGGTAAACAACATTATATAGCCCATTCCAAACTCACCCAGATTAGTATCATAGGATAAAAAATATATTCAACCATGTTTCTAGTGGTGTTAGAAGAATGAATATTTCTTAGGAAGAGAAACTAGATGGATGATGGAGTTCCTATATAAACTCTAGTAAACTATCCTTCCACTGGATAGCTATTGTAATCCAATAAGTTTTCTAGTATAATTCTTATAGTGATACCATATTAACTTATATCCACTAGCTTTCTAGTTGACCTAACTATCCATATGATTATCCTCTTATATATATATATAATATTTATGCTTTATGTCCACATTTATGAAAAAATCATGAAAACTTATAGTCTCCTCAAACCAGAAATAAATAAAACCCACCCTCGACCTATTAAAATAAACAATAACCTTAAATCCCAATGCAAAATCAAGGGGAAGAATGAAAACCAATGAAAATACATAATATAACGGGTCAAAGTGATTTAATTCATCCAACCATGAGTGCTTTCTTACCCCATAAAGAAAAATAAGTTGAAAAGTATATAAATAGATTAGACCATTACTCTATTATAATCTCCTCACACTCCCACATATTACAAGAAATAGAAACTTGATTCCATAGAACCCAAACCAATTATAAATAATTACCATAGAGAAAATAAATTGAGAATAAAAAATAAGAATTGGATTCTTTGTCATAGTCATACTATAATCCACATTAAGGTCCTCGCATTTCCAAACATGAGATAGTTTTGGAAGATATTTCATGATTTTCATCATGTGGAAAATATCAGGGATTAGAGCCATTAGAGCTATAAAGAAAGAATTTTATGACACATTTCTATTCTTCTCAATAACTATTAATGGTCCAATATAACGTAGTTCTAGCTTCTCTATTTTTTGGAGGTGTTAGTTAATCGACCTATATGAATATCTCAAAATTTCGTGGTCACCAACTAATAATTACATATGACATTAAAGTCAATTTTTATAATATTTATATTAGCTCTTAATTTTCACCAACATCTACACAATTTTCTCAGACATTTTCATCATTTCATGGACTAAATTAGGCCCCATACAAGAATCTTCACCAAAATCTAAATAAATTGGTGATTTATATAGTTATATATATAATTGTTCTAATTTTGAAATTTTAATTTAGGACTAGTAGTTATTATTGTAGTAAAACTCAACCATACCCAAATGAAAATCCTAAACTCATCCAAAGTCTTGGAAAATAGAATGAATCATTTCATTAATAATCTTTATAGATTGTTATGTCTGAAAATACATAACAGGTTGGAATTTTGAGAACAAAAATATATTGGATAACAAGAACTCATGGTGGACATAATAATGAATGTTATAAACTAGGGATCCCTATTATAAAAAACGGTTGACAGAACTTCATGTAATTTCAAAATCTCCTAGACATAGTAATTTCCTATATCCTCATCTTTGACGGTATGATGAATATGATAATGATGATCTGATTTGGTTAATTTATCAATCACTAACCAAATCACATTATTTATTCATGAAGAACATAGAAACCGAACAAAAAAAATTACATCAACATATCATCCCACATAAAAGTCATTATAGGAGGGGGATAAAATATCTTAAGGATTTTGATAATCGACCTTTATCATTTGACATATATAACAATGGAAAAAATTATAAATGTCATATTTCATACATAATAATGAGAAACAATTCATTGTATCAAAACAATTTCATTCTTCTTAGGTTCATTGGGTACTAGGAATGATGAATATCCACCATTATAGCCTTCCCCATAAGAATAAAAATAAAAAAAAACATTTCTAAAAGAAAAGGATTATATATGAATATAGATATAATTCATTTATAGTCTCCCAATCATATAAATAATAAATAATGCCTCAGAACTCGTTATCAAGTTATTGTTCCAAGATAATAAACTAAATATGAAAGGATTTAAAATTATGACGCACTAAAATAACATATATCTGATTCTTATAAACTCCAAAAAATTTATGATTTAATATATCCATGAGAATCGAATCCTCTAATAATTATGTCATAGAATGGGATGGTATATTTTGGATGAGGGAACCAACAACAGTGTTACCATTTCTATGAGTATGGGAAATATCAGTTTAAAAATATTTTAGGTACTCCTCTCATTGCCTCTAATAAAGATTAAAATCTTTTTATGATAAGATATAAATAAATATCTTTTGATTAGAGTAAATGTAAATCCTTTCTAAAAAATGTGGTTCCAAAATGTCATATATTATAGAACCACATCTTGGAATTCAAGATCTTATGTAGGATATTTCTTATCATGATGTTGAAGGTAAAAAGAACCATAAGACACGATTTGATCTCCATAAATATGAATGTCTTCCAAACCCAATGTTGAATCATTTTAAATGATCACATAGCCCTACCAAACCATTATATGTGATAACACTATAGATAAATTCATATGGAACTACAAAAAATCAATATAATTCATATATTTAGTATCCTAAAAAATATCTCTATTAAGAGTGAGAATATTTAATGGTGATGCTATCTTAGAGAAATGTTTCTTGAACCAGGGATAATACTCTAATAATTTGGAAATTCTAAAAATATTAAATATATTTTGTGGATCTTCCTATGAAATTAAATCTTTCAAATTTTTGGGATCAAATTAGATACCATGTTTTGAGAAAATATTACATAATAATATTATCTCACAAATCTAGAATTAGAATTTATAAAAAGTAGAATAATGTTTATTTCCCCTTATTATATCCAAAAAAATATCAAATGAAGAACACAATCCTCTATAATTTTGAATAATCCATGATTTCATCCATGATTACCAATAAAAAATAACCATGTTAGTGGTGGAAAATAGTTTTCATTAATTTCATAAACATAGTAGTATCATAGGTTGTATTGAATTAAATAAAACTTCTTTCAAAATTTCTATACCTAATCCTAAAATTTGTATGTGGGGTATTAAAATCCTTAATCCAAAGATATGGGTAATGAGGGTGAACCTAAATATTATAGAATAACCTTTACCAAGTAAGATTATCAATAAATCATTAATATATGAAAACAAAACCTTTATATAGCCATACACTGATTGATCATTCCATATTCAATTCATAAGAAAAATTAATTAACATTCATAGAAAAAAAGGACTAGTTCATCCCATGGTCACACACTAGATCAAATGATTCTATTACACATCAAGTCATAATAATATTTATTCTACTAATATAGTTTTTTTTCATGTAGTATTAGGTAATATATGGATTATATATACGTGGACCAAATTTTATAGGGAACTAAACCA
Source organism: Viscum album (assembly GCA_963277665.1). Classification (NCBI taxonomy): domain Eukaryota; kingdom Viridiplantae; phylum Streptophyta; class Magnoliopsida; order Santalales; family Viscaceae; genus Viscum; species Viscum album. Next base: position 1,026,241,406 of record OY728157.1, read on the forward strand.
CCAACTTCAATGTTAGATTATGAATGTTTAATGAAACACTTATGAAATTTTTGTAGATTTTACAAGATGTTCTCAATAACATGTTTCCTTATATTATTAAATAGTATATATATATAATCCTAGATATCTCAAGAATATGGTTTTTGGCTTGGCTACCTACCATGTCCCATTATACTCCCCCTTATGGGTACTATTGAACACCATTTGGTGAAAACATTTAACTTGAGATTTATTATCCACCAACCAATCAATTATAAGAAAAATTCCTATATATAAATAATATTATGGATATAAAATAACATTCTCTATATATATCACAAGAGGAATCAAAATTTACATTACATAAGGCATGGTATCTATTAGTAGATTCAATAGATCCACAGTGTGGTTTTCTATAAAAAAAATTAGTGGAACTAATATCAAATAAATAAATCACTAAATATTATTCAATATTAGTGGTACCTCTCAAAATCTTAGAAACCATAACATATCCCACTAGAGACCCATCTTATGTATTTTGTTTTTTCATTATTTATGACTTCTATTTGAGTCAAATTATTCTCAAAGAAACTTACTATTAAGAATATCTTATCTATACCAACGAGATCATACCACTCTGAAGACTGGTAAAAACGTTTCAGAACCTCTGTATGTTACAATTTAGTTTACAAGAGATTCACATCATTGGTACATCAATGAAACCATTATTAATGTTCCCCATCATTCCATTTTGGTGATAAGTCATTTTTCCTTTATATGTCAATGTACTATATAAATATAAAGTCCTATATCAAGGATCACCACTACTGTTTCCACCATGACAATCATTTTTCGTTATCATCCAATAAATATACCATTAAGTAAATTTACACCATCAAATACAGATCTAAAACATCTACATAGTTAGTCATATTTTGAAAATTGAATTAATATTATATATATGAATAGAGGCCAATCAAAATTTATTGTTCCTTCATTATCTCATTCAATTCATCTTCTACTGAAAACAGAACAAGTTCAAAAAATAATGTGAGACAAATTCACAATCCAATAAACATTTTAGTGGTTAATAAATTCCTTAGAAAAAAATAATCATTTTATAATTTCTCCATGAAAATAGAATTTATTTAATTATACTATGACAATTATTTTTATTTTTCTTAACTATATCATCTAACAATCTCCCACTAATACACCCAAGTTGCAAGATGAAATATTTGACCTAAATGGAGTGCAAAATATCTATGAACTAAATGCATTTTTCAAACCTTCCTAGATAATCATCTACAGATTATAGATTATTTATTATCTACAAATGTGTTGTTTTTAAATTAAGATACAATTTAGTAAAATCTAGAATCTCATCCATTTATGGTTCCACCCCTACTACTAGAATGGGGATAGTGTGATTCCTTGTCCATGTGAATGGACCACACACACTAATACCATTATGAGGTTATATTCAACTAGTGTGTTTGCTTGTTCTGGGTCATTAGCATATACCTCTTGAATCCTGGTCAAATATCTTTATTTGGGTATGTTAATAAACAATATCAATAATAAATTAAAATAAATTAGTTAATAGTTACATAAACATACTCTTTATCAGAAAAAACGCAATGTTGGTATATAAATATGAAATTAATGTTTGATAAAATTAAAGAATCTGGTCAAATTATTACACAAACAATTATTTTCCCTACTACCCATTTCTATTTAAGGCGTGTTATAATTATATCTAGCGAGGATGACTATCAAAATATCCCCTCAATCATAAAAAAAGTTATCTTATTTATACCAAGACATTCCAATATCATATTAATCACCAAGAATAGACTAAACATCCCTTTGATTAAAATTTATTTTAAACCTCACATAGTAAATCAGTAAACATGATGTTCAATCAGCATTGACATAGCCCGATTGGCATTCTAATTTTCCACTATAACATATTAACTCTAACCATTGGTTTGGATGGAGTTAGGGTCCCACTTACATTAGGGAACATCCTTAGGTTAGAAATGTTTGAAAATAAATGCCAATGGTTTACCTAAAAAGGGGTTTGATTTTTTGTGATTTAAAAAAATACAACAAGTCATGAAAAATTATAACAATAAAACCATTTATATTATTCATGAGAAATAAAACATAAAATATAATAAAATATGAGTAAAATAATAATATCATGAAAATAGATAAACAACATAGAAAAAAGAAATAATAATACTCCAAATAGTAAAAACTATATAAACATGGTGGAGCCACTCCAAATGATGACACAAACTACCCCATGTTCTATCTCAACCATATATGATATTGACATCAAGGAGTACCCCTACTAATGTAATAAAACCGTCCCTATCCTATATCACAAAAAAAAAATTAACATACACATATAAGTTAATATGAATTGGGTGATTAAACATACTTGGTAGGAAAAAAGATATCTTTTGAAGTATTATTCTAAATCTAGAAGTAGGTCACCTCAAATATTATAAAATAGACATGAAGTATATTAGAATTCTCTAATTTGATTTCATAATATTTCATAAAGATAAAAAAATTAAAAAAGTAACATAACAAAGTATTATATTCAATTTAAATTAGAATATGAAATTCATTAAATTTCATTTTGGTATAATAATGTATTTTTAGACACACACTCCAAAAAACTAACACATGCTAAATTACATCATTATTATTGTTAGTGATGATACTTCCTTCACCAAGCCATCAAATGGTGGTAATATTCATTGTACCATTATATTTTAAACTGATCATCAAGAATATTTACCCCATGGGTTGTAAAATAAAAATAATGAATAAATACCAACCATGATAATTTATATTTAATACCCACAACTATGTTACAGAATCCAAGAACATGTTTTAAAACCATTTTCCTTTTAAGGAAACCATTTTAGTCAATTTATTGAACATGTTATGGAAAAAAACAATATCCTAATTTAAAATTTAAATATTTATGAGGTGAATCAACCATATTTCTATTATGTTGAAATAATTTAAAATAATAATAGATCTATTCTATAAAAAATATCCTTCAAAATAAAATAATTACGGAAGGTTGAAAAAACCACATATGTTAGGATAGTTTGGCACATCCCACATCTTACAAATATAAAGATATATTTTTGTACTTATTTTACAATAAATAATTAATAAATTAAACAACTAAAACATTTATACTCCTGGATATATGGGTATGGTATCCCTGTTCAATGGTTTTATTCAAAATAAAATGACTACATCTAGAACAATGGGATGAATGAAGATCATAACATTAATTGGAAAGATCAAGCGCTTGATGGATAATAAAAATTGGATTCAGGATTTCACAAATATATAACATATCCTAATGTATCCACTAATATTGGGATCTAGTGTCATTGGTGGAAGAATTAACTTAACAGAAAAAGCTCCAAGTTAAAAAATGAATTTATGTAAAAATTAATTTTAGTCACATGGAAAAGTCACATGGTTTGAAAACCCTTATTCCAATAATGTGATTCATATTTATATTGATGAAGACCGTGATTCATGGATATCTATATATATTTATAAAACCATGTTCCATCCATGAGTCTCTCTATTGATCCCCAAAACTTTCTATGATTTTCCTGTATACTTTGCATAGTTTCTACAAATTGTTCTCAAATTCTCATCAATTACAATTTCTTATAAAACCTTCCAAAAATAATAATACTCTTCCCATGTATTAACAAAAAAATTATTACGTTAGATAAATAATTACTCTAATGAAATATATAAAACTTATGGTAATACATTCACCCCTCCGATGAGATTTTTCTTCCTTTGAAAGATGGAATAGGTTTATCAACTACACCTGAATGAAATTCTCTAATTCTCAGATTTACTCTTGAATATTACCTTGATTTTACTATCACCCTAAAAAAAGTATTATTTTCCCCAACATGATCATCTAATTTTGATCTCAAATTAATATTAGTATATGGATAATTGTTGATTCTAGTTTAAGAGTTACATCTTCTTAACTGATTCCATTACTGGTATCTTGGTGTTAGTTCATCAGTTGATAGACATGGAACACATTATGGAAAAATATGAATAATAATAATAAATATTACATATATGAAACTATGTAAATTTGTTTTGTAATCTCAAATATTCCAACATATCATGGAACCCATTTCCCTTGTTTTTAAGATTGTCGATGACCTAGTCTCTATGGCCACATTATGAAGATATAGTCATTCATGTTAAATGATAAAGGTTACATTTGATGACATTCATATGATTTATGTTAGATTTATGCCATGGATATACATTTATAGATTATTTTGAAGTTCATTAATATTTCATGGACTAATATATCTTTAACCAGTGATTTTTTCCCACTCCCACCCAACATACTCAGGAACTATAAAAAGGAACATATAATTGCTCAAATGATTCCCTACGTATAATATCATGGTAGGTTTTATTATAGTAAAATTACCCAAAAAAGGAATACTATAATCCATTAAATCAATAATTTTTATGAAGCTGGCTTGGATCATATCATACAATATTTAATAGTGTGTTTGGATTTCAATTCTGTCTAGGGACAATATGTTGTGCTCATGGTGTATTGAATTCTGAGATTGTATTACCACAATCACAAAAATTGATAAGTGAGTCAAGGATATCTATTAGAGATTACTGAAACAAAAACCCCATGAAACTTAAATAATTACATAATATATAAATCTTCTAAATCCTCCACCATGTTGTGATCTCTAATTGGAATAAAGTGTGAAAAAATAGAGAGTTGATCAACATTCACACAAATAGAATCCTTATTTTGAAGAATCACCTATTTACCAATTAAAAACTCATTGAAATATATTCCCACATTCATATAGGTATAGGAATAGATTGCATAATACCAAAGGGTTGTTGATGTTCATCCTTTACCTATTAAAAAGTTACAAATTTCATAACATAATAAACAATATTTCAATTCATACATGACCACAAGAAATTTCAATTAATTTATTGTAAATTTTTATAATACCTGGGTAAAAACATTATAAATTGATATATGCTAAATGAATATATTCATAGAATTAATTAGAAACTATAATTCTATTATGAAATTGTAACAGATTGTTTGGATCCTCAATCTAGTCATTGTAAGGCTTATTACAATTTTGGACTATCCTAATTGTAGAGAAATTAGGATATTCTTATTGAGATTATTTTATAAAATCCCTTATGATTGGAAAAAATTATTTAGTAACAAAATTACATTCTCATTCATTTTTACATAATCCATTTTATTTTCATCTGTAATTTCAATATAATCCCATTGGTTATTGCCTCATGGCTTATATGTTTTAAGAATTTCGACTCATGGAATCTGTAATAGAAATCCATTTTCCTTTTGTGTACATTATGTTTATGTAAAACATTTTAAGATACTCAATTGATCATCAATTCCACATGTTAAGTCGTAATTTATATAGGATATATTTCTTACTCATATGATCAATGAATACTGTGAAATTTTTTCTGAAGGGATAATGACACCAGTTTTTTAATGAATAAATTATTATAGAAAATTCCATTTATTTCATTGGATAATTCTTCTCATGTGATCATAAATTTCTCAAACAATAAAACACAAAATGATTTTCCATCATAGAAAAAAATCGAGACACAATCAAGATGCATCATAATATACAAAATATCAATGTCCTAGTTTTCAAAAAATTAGAATGGTTTTATATTTGAGATGAGAATTATGATCTAGAAATATTTTATTAAATTTATTGATCCTTATTAATATAAAAAAAATTGCATTAGAGTATACAAATGATATTCAAGACATAAAAAATCCATTATAGAAGAAATTAAAATTTACAGTTTCTAGGGTGCACATATATGGATTATGAAGGAGATTGTACAGTTAACAACATTACATATGGTCGAACATTATTCCTCAATTGGAGTAGTGTGAGTTGGAAAATAAAGATGAAATATTTAGTGTATTTGAGTAGGTTAAATATAGAGTATATACTAACTAGACACTCCTATATAATATATTTTTTATTCAAGTGTAGCATAGTGATACAAAATTAGTTGTTGACAAGACTATAGATTTATTATGTAAATTTGAATTCCATATATCTCTAGAAAAATACTTTTTAGTAATAAATATCCAATTATGTTTGAATTATATACCATTTCATCTAATAAATAGATTCATATGGTGTGATAAATGTAGACTACATTCCACAAAGTATTAGATTTTATAAATTTATACAAAGGAAATTATATGAGAGGGGTTTGATGTTAGTAGGATGATAATTTATTTCTAGTCTTGCGTTTAATCTTATCCACTTACATTAATATTTGATAAATGTATCACTATAAGGATTTTTATTTTATTGAATGAGGGGGAGAAAATGATGATATAACCCAAAATCAAAAGGGAAACTAATTAATATCAATATAAATATTTTTCAATAACTAGGGAATATGAATTTGTGGATGACGATTAATGGGGTAGATTTGTGAATATGAGTAAAGGATGACATATTTGGATTCAATAATTGAGTGGGGTTATTGAAGTCACTTGTGCACAATTTTCTATCACTGAGGAATAGAATTATCCTAATAAAGTGTCCATATCTGGTGGTGTGCTATAATATATTTATCATCAGAGAATGGTTGTGAGGCGATGTCCCTCTTGAGACTTAATGACTTCAAGAATATATTTGATATATCTGGAAAGAGTTGAATGTATATTCATACATAAAGGGTATATTGATGTTATTTTGGAGATTTTGGTGGTTTTCAGTTATTTTAAATCATGTTTAATGATGATTTTATTTTATTAAGTAATGTTTGATTGTGGTTTTAGTGTTTTCAAGAACGTTGAAGGTGTCTAAAAAGGAATTGATGATATATGATGTGTGTTTTTGGTGTTTTGGAATGTTTATGTCATTTATTCAATATTTTACTCTCTGAATTATCGTACAAGCCTTGTGTAAGAAATTTTAGTAAATTTGTTTTAGGTATGTGACCACATACGTTTATTGATCAACACCTATGATATTTTTTTAGAAAATATGAAATTTTTTACCATATTTGAATACTAATATAAACATAACATAGTTGTTTCACATATAATATATTTCATATTCAAGTAAGTATAATTTATTATTCATAAGATATTTGTTCTTTTCTTATAGAATTTTACAGATATAAATTTTTTTTCTATGTATATTGATCCATATATAATAATTTATATACAAAAGAAGTATTTGTGTTCTAGGTATGATAATTTACCATATTATATCTTTCATTGTAAAAAATCTATTTTTCCTTCCATTGAAAATCATTGTATTTAAAAATCCTTCTAATATATGTTAGAACCATTATTCCTGAATTCATTCCCTAAAAATATTTTAAATGGATTGTGATTAACAACTATTTACATAAAAATGAGTTTTATTAAGTGGATATTGTGATCACCCATGAAATGATCTATTTGAAAAAAGATGATTCTAAATGTTTTTTTATGAAATTAAATAATTTTTATATATCAAATATGGGATGGTAGTGTGATTCTACTAATAAATTAATAAATCATAATAATTATATTCAACTGGTAAATAAGTTATTAATTTTTTTTATTGAATCATCATTTTATAATAACGATATTCAAATGTGTTGTGTTGTGAAGTTATTCTTCTAGATCTGAGGAATTAATGTGTGGTCTCAAAGTCAAGTTAGAAAGAATAATAGGATTATGAATTCAAGGGTTCCAAAAAAACCTATATGTAGATTATTTCATGTGTTTCATGTTAAAGTGTTCTTTCAAACAATTTTATATTAAAATTAATTAAAAGGGGAGAAAGGAATGTTAGAAAGGTATTTTTACTAAGGAAATGTTTTTATATGAAATAGATTATATTGTGAGATCATGGGAAACAAACATTAGATGAAAAATAATGATATAAGGGATGGTTTTTATATATTATTCTATTTGGAGAAGTCACAATATTTATGAGATGGTAATATAATTTCTTGAATTTGTATAATTAGAGTTTTTAGAGTTCTTGATAATATAAATCTTTAAATAAAGTGAAAATTGAAATAATAATAAAAAACATAGTAAAAAATAAATCATAATGACATATCCTATAAAATAAGGTAGAAAGTATGTTAGATATTTTTTTATGGTGTTGAGCCTCATAAGATATGTGAATATAAAATCAACATCTAGATCTACATGTTTTGAGTAGATAGAGTTGTTTTTTTAATATCATGAATTGTTAAATATTAAATTTCTGAATAAGGTTAATACATTATTCTATCAATATATATATCTCAAGAAAAATATCAATAGTATAACAAAAAGAAACCATATTATCAAGATATCATCATCAAATATTTTCATAATTATATTAATAGTGGGATGTTGTGTAAATTCCAATAGGATGTTAAGGAACATGGTTTTAGAGAATGGCTGCCTAATTACATGAATTTGATAAAAAATTAAGTATAAAATTATTGAATTCGAGGTTATAGAACACATTATAGAGTTAAGAACTCATAGAGTGTTTAAACCTTATAAAAATTTGTTATTCCTTATCCAATTTATTATTTCAATTTATATGGGTAAAGCCAAGTGAGGAAAATGTGTGAATCATGTCTTAACAAAAAACATAGGTTTTGTTTATTTCATAGTTGTTTATCAATTTGGAGGGTATTCCAGGTGTTTATAATTAAATTAGAGTTCTATAAGATTATTTTATCTACTAAGGTGCTCATGAAATTCAATATCAACTCCAATGACATATCTTTTTTGTTTATAAGATACAATTGTCATAGTAAATTTTTTTTAATTAGATACTTTAATAAAACATTAATAGGTTCCAAAATAATATTTTTCTCCTTCAATAATGTATTATGTAAATAAATTTTTATAATTAGATACTGTTAAATTAAAATAACATTTCAATATCAATAAATATAATGCATATGTTTGTATAATATTTCGTTTGTAATTCCACAATCTTGTAAAATAAAAATAGACCATCATTTTCAATCAATAAATAAATACCCTAATTGTAGTGACGTGGAATTTTTATTTTCAAAAACCAATCATGAAATTACTAAGGAATCCTCCTAAAATAATTGTAGTATTGATTATAAGAATAAATAATATTTAAAAACATGTTGTTTCTATGTTTTATAATAATTATTATGGAATAATTCTATGAAAAATATCAGGGTTTTAATCGTAAAAATTTAATACCACTCTTTAATCTAATAATACAAGTTATTTTCTACATTCATATGTGTATCCCAATGGGAATTCTGGAAATATCATAGCACAAAATCATGAATATTTAGTAAATAACAACTCTAACTTCATGTATAATTTATCAATCCCTATATAAGAATGTATTCATGAAAAATAGTTTCATTTCATACCAATACCTTAAGATAATGTAGTTAAATTCCATGAAATATTATATATGATTCTCTAATAATAGTGACCCAAGAAAAAAATATACATAACCCTAAATTATGGATTTAAATAAATGAGATGATCTATCATTATTAGGCCTATAAACACAATTCACTCTTAAATAACATAATATAGAGAATATGAATCTCATATCCATGACCTAAACTTTGACAGCTTTCCATGAAACACATAATATTAATGAAAATCCAAAAAATGAATAAAACAATTTTCCTCATATAACCTTAAATATGCCTATTAAATCATTAAAAAAAGACAATGGAATACAAAATATATGAGTTGAATATCTAATGTATAAAACTTAGAAATATACTTAGGATATTTTTCATACATAATAACATTATAAAATACTCATAATACATGTACATATATTGAAATTTTAACTCTATGATAACCTCCTTTTAAATAATCAAGTGATAAAAATTGAAATATAGATTAATATTAAATGAGTAGGTCTTACCCAATGTCATTTTATGAGTTTATAAATCCATGGGAAATGATAAATTATTCTCATTATTATCAACTTTATCAATTAATAATTTTTCAATATCCTCTGATAATATTTCTACAAAATATTATATTCAAAATAAATATTAAAATAGTGTGTATAGTTGAGTAAAATAATAATATAAAACTATTAATATAAAAACTATAAATATATTTCCCCATAAACATTTAGAAACATTAGACCTCAACCTTGAAAATATCTCATTCATCATCTAAATTTTACAAATTATTGATATGATCCATATTTGATTAATACTCTTCACAAACAATAAACTTAACCATATTTACATTAGAATTTTATTTCTAATGTAACATAATTAGACATTATATCTTAATTTTCTTCAATATAATGGACCACCTAATTAATGATAGTTTCTAGAAAATTAATGATCTCAATGACTGCTTGATGAATTAAGGATAGATAATCAATTCCAAGAAAAATTGAAAAAATTTATTCTAATAGAAAACTCTGAAATTATTCATTTAATCTAAAATGATCATAACAAAATTCACTTCATATAAGGGTCTTACCTATAACATATATCACTAATACCTTTTTCCTATGATCATGAACACATCAAAAATCATTCATCTTTTGACCATGAACAATGGTAGAGATGATTATAACACAAATATATCCATCATATTCTCTATTGTCAAAGGGTAACATATAGGATAATAATAGTTAAGATTGTTGATTATAATATAATATGATCCCTTGTTTCTTATAGATTTATTGTTATTTGTGTGGATAAAATTGGCATTCTTCCACTTACAATCATCTTCAATGATCTCTCCCCAAAAACCATCCTAAAAAATAATATGTTTTCTTATAACCTAAGGAATATATTATAAAATAATAGTAAACTATAAAAGATGCGTTAAATTGGTCATAATATGAAACAATTATAAAAAATGAGACAGGAAACCAATACACATGAATCCTTAACATCCTTATTGGATAATAATAATGCAACTTACCATAATGGAATATAGTATAAATTGAAACCTCAATAGTTTATCAATAATTTTACATATAAAATCATGGATTCGGGAATGGTAAATTTTTTATAGTGTTAAATAGAGATGATGGAAACTCAAAAAAACATTCATAGTTTACTTGAACCCATTGTGTGAGATAAAAAAATAACCTCAGGAAAAAGCATAGGGATAATCTCTTCAAATAATTTGAATAATATCCTTTACTTACACTTGCATTAAAAAAATATCAAACACACCTACTCAAATGAAATTAACTCAGTCTAAATAATAAGAAAATTAGTTAGATAATTATACTCTCCCATAAAATTCAAATCATCCTTATATAGATATGAGAACATAAAATTAAATAGATAAGAATAAATTAACTCACACATATAATTAAACAAATCCATTCAGAATATTATATTATATGTGTTCATATAAAGAATTATAACATCCAAGGATAAAAATATAATAGTCTTATGTATCATAAAATAAACATGTATAACTTTAGATATCATTGAAATCTCTTAGAAGATAAACAATAGAAATATTTTAGAAACAATAAATGTATATGATTAAATTTACTAAAATATTTACTAAGTAGTTTCTCAAACATTTTTTGGTGGGCTATACCCGTCCATAAACAAGAGTGGTGGTAGAGTATCCATTGAAAAAATCACCATCTGAAAAACATAAATTAGAAATAAAAATATCATAGTAAAAAATCTCAAAATAATTATAAAAAAATGATTCCTTGTTCATCATATCTAATAACTGAAATAATATTATAAAACTAATAAATACCAAAGTGTATAAAAATTGTACCCCCATTTATATCCTTTAAATTCCATTTCATTGAGTCAAAATTAATCTAAATAAACCACATAGTAAAAAAAATACCACTTATTGTAAATGAATTACATAATTCCTAAGGAGAGTCTATAACATCGGAAAACTACAACTGTGTTCACATATGTACACAAAAAAATTGGGTAAATATATCATTATATTGGCATAGAAACCTCACATTTAAAACATCTACATAACTGGGTCAAAATATATCAACCAGAATGTCTAGAACAATATATATATATATATATAAACAACATTTATTGAAACCTTGTATACTAAAAATCAAAATTCCTAATCCATACGAGTAATATTCATACCTACTAAAAATGTATAACCCCTAGGTCAATGGGATTCTTTAAAGGAAATGTAGAATAATGTAAGTGGACCTCTATGATTAAATATTAGTGTATGGACAACATCATTCATTAATTTCCAAATGATGATCCATTAATGTATTTTGAAATCTATTATTCTACTATTATAATGAAATAATGTTTTTCGATGAACATTGTTTTAATTCAATAACAACAATTATAAAACAGGATGGTTGGGATGAAAAAAAAAAATCAATTCAAAAAGGGTACACTATGATATCATTAGATATACGCTTTTGGATCTAGTATAACAAAAATATATTATTTATTATAAACAATAATTATAGAAAACACCGAAAATAAAAAAAATGTGTTGTAGAGAAATCGTAACATTATTAATATTAAACATATATAATATGAAAATAAAATAATATTATTTATCATTAACTACTTATTGTTCATTAATACATCTAATAATGGATGAGCTTTAAAAAAATAGTATAATCAAATGAGAACAAGATGAGAAAAACTGATCAAAAATTTTACAGATCCTTGATTAAATTAAGAGAAAAAATTAATTATGAAACATAAGGAATGGCATATAGAAAAGTATTTAAATTCTACGATCATAAAAAAATTAAATTCATTTCGGTCATTCTGATCATTTTTTAAATTGTAAATGCGACCGATAATAGGAATGTGATAATCATAAAAATTTACAATAGAAATTACATAGGTCATCGTAAACATATTCTATGGATCACCTCCATGATTTAAAAATGTAATGTTATAGGATATCATATTAATGTATCCCATGACTCTATGAGAGGGAATGGTTGAAAAATGTTTTGAAATTTTATATTGATTCATTAGGATCTTTACCTCATTTCTAAAGGAATGATTTAAACCAATTACATTCAATAAAACACCCGAAACAATTACATTTGTAGGAAATAATACAATGAACACATCACTTTTACATAGTTTACACAAGGATCTTGTCTAAGGAGAATGTTCTAAAAAAAATCATTATACCTGAATCCACTATAGTTCACTTTTTTCTCTGAAATAATTTAATTCAACATTGCCACTCCATTATAGGAGAACTACCATTATAAATAATTTTTTTAATGATCCAGAATTTGTTTCAATGATATTTTTTCAAGATTAAATATTTTTTACGTTTTATATGATATCGTACACACAAAAATTTAAGAAAATTTTATCTCTTTGATAGTGATCATTACATTTTTCATTAATGAAACTAGCTAGAAATAAAAACAACAAAACTCAACAAAATATACAAAATAGAAGATCTAAAATAAGAATTAATGGAATGCCCCAATCATCAAGAATCATTGATCCCATGGAAAACACTATAGAAATAAAACAAATTATTTTTAAACCAGACAACATCTTCTAAAATTAAAAAAATAACCTTATGATTAATTATAGTGAATTATGAATTAAAGAATAAATTGGTGTTTATAAGGTATAAAGAGAAATATGATTGTTTGGATTCACCATTTATATGACTTTTGTTCAATATGACCATTGGTCAAAATGGATGTTAGAATCTATACCCATTTTTTATAACTTTAACATTATAACAACTGATTATAGGTTGTAATGAAAATGGATAATTGATATATAAAGGTGAATCAATGGGATCAACTAATATATCTATCCCTTTTGAATCCCATTTTCCATAACATGGGGTGGAAGATTCATCACGGGGTTTTTTCCAGGACAAATCCCAATCTGAGTTTTAATAATATAGGCATGAACCAAATCACCTATAGGAGAAGTTAAGATTAGTGGAGATTACCCCTTGGTCGATGTAAGGTGATTCACCCCATGAATCTATGGCCATTACACACAACAAAATTTTATAATACATGGGTGTACTAATGGATTTACATTTCTTGATCATAGTTAATTAAGCTATAAATTCTTTTGTACAAATAAATTTTTTGTTTTATCAATTTCACTTTGGAAGATTTTTTATCTATAAAATATATTTTAAATTAGGATGAAATTGATAATTTGATTTTTGGAGGCAAAGAAAACATATATGTATTTTTATATAAAATATAATCAATTTTTATTATAAACAAATGAATTCTATATATTTTTGTTATTGAAATATTATATTACAAAACTTTTTTTTAAATAATATATGATAAAATAATTTTATAATGGTTTAGGAAATTTATTATAAGGGTCATAAATTTAAATATTCCTTAAAATTGTTATTTTCAAATAAATTAGGATTTTGTGTATTTTAAAGTTTACATTGATCTAGAATCAATCATATCCTAGTGCATGACTATTGGCCTTACTAAAGACCTGGTTTGACACTCCCATGGGATATGTATTGGAATTTAAAAAAATCATCAAAATCATCATGATTGATTTTAATATGTCCATGAATAGCCTGATGTAAACCTAAGCTGTCATAAATTGAAAATAAGGTATCTTGTGTAAGAAAAAATGTAAGTGTTTTTTCACGACTATGTGGTTTCCAAATATGAAAACGGTTTCACAAACTAGGATTTTTTATTTTTTTCAATAGAGGGAACTATAAGGAACTGGATTAACGTTAAATGTAATAGAATATGTGTTTATGAGAAATAAAATGGGACGATGGATAGAGTAAATAATATTATGATTATAACAAATTAGTCACCATGATATATAATTAACATCATGAACCCAAAACACTCTCAGACTTAACCTATTATAGTAGGATATAGTTTGTTTATATTTAGTGAAAATAAGACAGCATGAGAAAGAATACTTAGTTACCTAAATGTCAATAATATGGTAGGAGTCACTTAAGGGAATGTCAAAAAGGGATGATAATATTTTTTGACTATAGAAAAATAAAGACACAAATAATGTAGTTTTTTAGGATAAATGAAAATCTTAGTTAACTTGATGGTTTAGAATAATGATTTCCATAAGGCAACATCAATGGTTTGATGTTATAAATATAGAAAATATTGTAATTATAAAAACTGATTTCATATGGGGAACATATCATGAATAGTATTAGTAAGGTGGTATAAATAAATATTTTGTGGTTGATGATGAAAAGACAACAAATTAAATATGAATAGAAAGTGGTACAAATGAATAAGATGATTATTCCTTGTTAACTGTTTAAGAATTAAGTATAATGATTGAAGTGTTTATGTATTGATGTTAAATAGTTAAAAAATATATAAATATTGTTTAGTATAAGTATTTTTCTATATATTTTATGGAATATGTGAAATGGTGTTGATGATAAAGAAATATGACTTAATGAAATTGTGACATTTTATGAAATACACATGATTTGGGTAAAATAATCATTAATATGTTCCTAATGTTGATATACTGATATCAGGATAAAGAGATTATTAATATGGATAATTAATATTAGAAATCATTGATTACTGTAGAGTTGATTAATGATTTATTGACAATGTCTTTTGTGTTATCATTTATGATGTTTACATAGATTTTGAATTAATGGAAAATATACAATACTGTGTGTTTTTTATGGAATAAAGAAGAATTTATGTTTTAAATTATGTTTTATGGTAATGTATGATCTTATATTATTTTAATATAATATATGATGAAGGGATTTAAATTTTTAGAATGTTTCAATTAAGAGGGACATCATGGTGTTTGTGGAGTTAATGATAAGTAAATTTTGGAAATTTAATTACCTTATTTCTATAATATGGATTTTAATAATTTCAAATGGCTATAATGTTAACCATTTAGGAATGACTTATGTTGAAAAATGGAAAATAAATTACAAAGTAATTCATTACATCACCGTATGAATATTTATCCAGATTGGATAACCTATGTAATCTATTTTTTATGATGATAACTAGAGAAATAAATATTTCCTTATCATTCTAGTATTGATCTTTTAATACATTAGTGATTTAGGAATAAAAAATCCAACTTCAATTCATAAAGTAATAGATGATGTGGAAATTAATGAAATAACAACTAAAGTATTAGATTATTCTTATGAAATGAAATGAAATAATTTAAGTATATCTTCAAATGAAAATTGTTCTACATTATGAAAAAGGATCTTAATGTAAAATGTTATCCTCCTATTATTTATGATGATATTAATGAACTTTATAATACCTATTTGGTTTATGGATTTTTTGTTTCTTATTTTCCAACGATCATTCAATTTATTGTGATCAATGATCTATGTAGTAAGGTAATCGTTAATTTATTTTTTAGGTTTGTAAACCATGGCTTGATTAGATGTGACTTATAGTAACATGTATTTTTTTGTTTTTAAATGACCTCACTAGTACGACTATCTACATTGTTTAGGAATGTTATTATCAATAGTGGATGTCTTCCCGCATTGTGATAGTTGTTAGTTGGATACTATCTTACCATGACAAAGATAGACTGATCTATATCTTTATATATATAGAAGATTTGGATTGTATATCCTAAACCATACCTTTAAATAGGGAGATAGTAGTTCTATTATGAACATTTATCCTTCAAAGTCTTGCAGGATATGTATATGTATGGATTTTTCAAACTCTTTAAGATTGAGAGTCTGAGAAAGTATGTCACATGAATTCTTGGTGTATGTCACAGTTATAAATATTGATACATTGTTATTTTTGGAGACATATTTCTAAAATGATGAATAATATCATGGTGGAAACTTTTTGTTTCATGGGCCCCAATTATGGTATTGGACCTGAAAGAATCTTGTGCTTTTTGATGAGGTTAGGGAATTATTAGTCCTCCTAGCCTACTACAAAATGTTAATGGTTAGAAAATGGAGTTAGATGAAGATTCATAGTTAGTGTGTGATCTGGTGTTTTGAAATTGTGAGTATAGTGTTATAAACCATTTCATGCTCATGAAATTTAAAAAAAAATTCTAGCCTTTATAATATATTATATATTAGTTTAGTAGGATCTACATTTAGAATGGTGATATAATGATAGACCGAAAAAAATCTTGTCCGATGATATATGGAAGGTGTATGAAATGGGGTATCCATATAGTGGTGGTACAATAATCAATGTGGAATGAGAGTTTTGAGTACTCAAAAATAATAAACATCTAATATGAGAGTTGAGTTGTTTATTTTGGACTAATGAGAAATATAACATAATGAAAACAACATTTAGTGTGTTTATAAGGTGCCTAGTGGCACCACATAGTGATTATGGAATCCTAAAAGTTTCTCAACTGTAATGAGTGAGGAAATAATGGTGAAACATGATATCATAGTGAGTGGAAACATAAGAGTCATAGGATAGTGTTTTTTCTGATATTAGGATATATGAATCAATACAATTTATTATGGAGATCAATCATGGAGTTAATTAGATAGTAGTGGAATACATAATTGTTATATTATAAAGCATAAAGTGAGTCTAATTATATGGGTGAATTAGGATATGACGATAAGGTATTATGAATATTAATGTTCTAATTATAGTTCATTTCAAGTCGTACCATGCTTATATGTCAAAGATAAGATAAATATTATATTAGGGTACACACCATAAATTTCTATTGACTCTAGAATTAATTTGGGTTTAATTTTGGTAAATTTTCATAGTGATAAGGAAGATAGACCTAATAGTTCATGAATAAGTGTTCATGTATATTATATTCAATAGACCATGATTTGTTTTTTTATTTTGATAAATCTAAATATGGGTTTATGATTTCGATGATATGTTAGATCGGTACATTTGGAATCTAATATGTGTTAATATTAGTTTTAGTATAGTTCCTTGATCGGGTATATGTCTTGAGAAATGAACTAGTATGGTAGAAATGACTATAAGATATTGGTACACATGGATAGTTTAATATCTAATATATAAATAAATTATTCATTAATTGAATTTACTCTAAATCATGAGAAAATAGGTTTGAGGAACAATCACTTATATTTTATCAAGTTTATCACCCAATAGATATTTTTCTAGTTTAGATGGACTTTGATATGCATTTTGGAGTGATATCAAATATAAATATTAAGAAACAAATTAGGAGTGGGGAATGAATATTAAATTGTATTTTTTAATGTTTATATTGTGTGAAAGCAGTTGGGCTCCATGAGATATTTTTTAGTGGCATTATAGATAATGTTTTGTATGTATGATCAAGTATAAGGTTTCAATTATTAGTTAAAATGTGTCATTCAAGGATTGAAACAATATGTGATGTATATGAGTGATGTGTTTCAAATTTTGGTTATTATAATATATTGAGTAGGTTATGGGGACCACAATTACAAATGGGATATCACGAATTATATAATGAGTTTATACTTTGTAATTAGTTAATATCATGAGATTTTAATGAATAAATTTCTTAGAGAATAGAATTGTTATGGGGGAATTATTATGAAAACACATCCATTATATGATACTGGAATTGTAGAATCATCAAATCGTAGTATAGTTGATATCATATTTATTTATTATTTCTTAATTATAATTCCTAATTGTATGTGATAAGTGAAATATAAAATATTAATAGATTTTTTTGGATATTCATGTTTGGTTTGGAAAGATCCATAATAAGTTTTAGGGATTCAAAATATTGAAATTTTGGGGAATCAGGTTGTATGAAGAAAACTATACCTATTTCTCTTATACAAGAAACCTTATGGATGTTTTAGAAGTATTCTACCCATGTTGGGACAATAGAGTGTTTTGATTCTTGCAATATGTACCCAGTGTTTCATTAGGTGAGTAGTGAAGGTGCACCCAAAACATGGTGTTGTCTGATCTTTATTTATGATTGCATTTTATTCTTTTTTATACAGCACATCATAACTTTAGTGGTGTATTTATAATTATAGAAACATTTCTTATGAGTAGGGATCTGTTTAATTGCTATTTCCCTTCCTTATTCATGGATGACTTAGATTAGTCTGGGAGTAATTTTCACACAATATTATTTGATTTTATATTAATTTATTGGTATTTTTTCTTTCTCTATTCTTATCATCTAATTCTATTGATCTACACTCATCTATTTGGTATAGATTCCAATTGATCATGATGTAATAAGGCCATTACGGTGGTCATTATCTTATAATGGATAGAGAATGATTGGAAAAGGTGGACACGCAAGGTTTCCTATTATTTCTTTGGGGGTCAGATAATGTGTTGATTTATTAATTGACATTCATTCATTATGTTAAATTTATATTTTAATATGGTAAGATTGTGTATCTTTTTCTAATAGTGTACATAGGGGTGTGTCAGATATAGATTGTACCCTATTAAATAAGTAATTTTCTATAGGAGGTAATTAGTGGTTTTTACATCATTAATTAATAAATGAAAAGCAATGAATTAAATTTATAAATAAAGTCTTTGTTTTTCAATTAATGTTTGTTCTTTTTTGATGAGTTAAGGGATTATGGATAATGACGGTGTATGAAAATATCTTATCTAATATTTATAGAGTTATCTTAAATGGATAACTACATTTGTAATATAAGTATTCCCTTGTATTACATAATTATATGATTATCAATATATTCTTTACAATGTTTGAGAGCATAGGTTTGTTTGAATGAATAAAATTTCAGTAATGTGTTTTTCCCTTGTGTGAGGTGATTTTAGGGATTCGTTTTAGGATCATTGTGTGTCACCTAATATTTTATATTTATTACATATCCAATGAATATTTTATTACCTATGTTAGAGGCTTGGTTAGATTGATTTTATGGTCCAAGAATGATTTGAATCTTTATATTATAGCTCCATAGAATATTAAATGTCATATTGGTTTATGACTCTTTAATATTGAGATTATTTCATTAAGAATAAAGATTGAGGTTATATTATATGAATAATTTATGAACAAAGTATATTATATGATAATGGATTTAATTTAGAACTTAATTTGGATTCATTTATTTTTAATGATGATTTATTACTATTAGTATAATGGAATGATTATTTATATTTATATATTTATAATGTGTTCATGGATGGACTTTACATATTGTGAAGGTGTTGAAGTACTTAATTAATGTAACCATAAGGGTTTTCCTTATCCCTAACATAAGTTCTGAACCTTTAATGGATACCTTGAGTAATCCTTGATAATGGAAACACATATATGGTTAAGGATAAGGGGTGACCTAACCTAGTAATAGAACATTTGATTAGTGAGTCTCTAATACAGAGCAACCCTTATAAGATTTTTGATGATACAGGATCAAACATAATCAATTGTAATGTATGAATTACCATATGATATATATGTGTATAAAATTTTGTCCATGTGTATATAGGTGTGGATTTTTTTTGATATTTATGTCAATTTCAATGATGATAACTCAATCACCATGAATATGTTAATGTGATGATTTATTTATGTTTATAGTTAAAAATTGTTTAAATTTTATAATCAGATAGGGATGCATCGGTAACTATTTTAATTAATCTAGTCATGAATCATTCACCTATGTTTGGTATTGATATAATACTATTCACTATATATGTATATATATATATTGTTTAGTGATTCATAATCCACCTTATTTATATAACTATCGATGTATCATTTAGCATAGATGGTATATTGGTGGAAGGTTATCCCTAATAGATAATGATTTTAGTTATGTACCATTTCCATTGGGTACTATATTGGTTTTGTATCATTCACTAATATGATTTTTTGTGATATCTCATTTAGAATGTTACAAAAATATTCTCATATAGCATTCACCTAAAGTTATTTATAGGATAATGTATCATCAAAAAACATTGAATTATTCTCTAAATTATTGGTATAGTTAATTATTATTAACTATTGATAACTCATTTGACATATTATGTATATAGTGACACATCATTCACTCGGTGACACATTTTCTCCACGTTTATGTTATTGTGATACAATATTCACCATGAGATACATCAACCTCAATGGATGTTTTGAGTATAGGGAGACATCATTTACATAGAGATACATCATTTCTCATGCATACATGTATATGTTCATACGCCATTTACAAGAAAATATAAAACTTTTCCATTTTGTTAGTGGAATAATGTAATATGATTCTACATTCAATGCATCATTCTCTAATATTGATAGTATGCTGATATATCATTCATAATTCTATGGATTTTGTTCTATTTTTGGGGATGTGATGGTGAAATATCATTCACAAGGTTTAATATTGTAATTAAATTGAAAATACTTTCACTCTCATGTTCATCTCAGACCATGGTACATTAATACCATTATAAAAATAGTGGAAATAGGTTTGATGTGGAGTACTATATTCATTAATGGTATGTTTTATGATAATGATTAGTTCTATGTAGTTTTATTTAAACATTATCTTACCGTATATGTGATAAAACCATTAGGTTTTCTTACACAAATATATGATAGTATTGAAAAATATTTTTATATTATGGTGTTGGTTATTTATTTGTGAAATGTTTTCTTCTATTAAACCATTTTATTTGATCTATTAATTTATGGATGTTTAGTTTTCTACCTCACACTGATTATTATCATACTAAGGATATTTTCTCTACAAATAGTATTTTCATAAATTAACTATTATTCTGTAACATATTGGATTTTGGGAGGCTCATGAAAGATTATATGAAATCAGTAGATCGACTTTCATTAATTTTTGATTTGTTAGATAATTATTGTAAAAACTCATCAAATATATTTCAACTACCAACATAATGATCAGGTAAGGTATAGAAGAATTTTGAACAATAACAAGATAATATGGAAAAAATTTATATAGAATTAATGGTGAGTATAAATTATACCCACTATGTTTCCTACAAATATATATCATGATTGTTTAGTAGAATTATACAAATGAATAAATTAATTAATTGTGAAAGTGAAAATTACTACACCATATAAAAATTTATAATATCATATAAATAAATAAATAACACTCTCAAAATATATGCATATAATAGGCATAATAATCAAAAATATATAATAGTAAATTCTCATTGTAATTGATTCCCTATTTACCCACACACACAAATATAATGTATCCAGTTAATCTTGCACCATCCCACATCATACGATACCCACAACCTCATTATGAAACCACAAAATCCATGTCCACTATATATCACAACCCCAAGCCAAACCACTATATATAAAACAATCATACCCATAGTCCAAAATTAGGTTACAATTAGGGTAATCATCAACCATCCATTCCCCTAAAATTATATGTATTGAGGGTTCATATACTACCAAAATCCATATGGACATCAAATTAGGCTAACCAACTCAGGTAATGGGGCATAGTAATGGTGAAATTTATGTCATCTTTTATTAAATTTTTTAAAAAAATAGAATAATATATAGAACAACTTATACTATCACATATTCCCCAAAATAGGATGAAATAATCCAAAATTTAATTATCATATAAATAAATAAACTCATGTGTCACAATTAATATTTTATTATGATTTCTAATGGGTAAACATAGATAAATTTTTATATTTCATTAAAATCATGAAATAAGGTTTTCAATAAAAAATATGAATAATATATGTAGATAATAATAATAATAATAATAATAATAATACACACACCAATGTAAACATCATAGGCTCAAATTATCCAATGAATTTCATTTTAGTTATAAAAAATCTAAAATGATATAAAATCCTTAGGAATATGATTTTCATAAAAAATAGAAGTGTATAACTAACATCAGTGAAGAATTTATTGATGAATTATTAAAATGGTGGAGTATATATATATAGTGTAACTGTAAAAGTGACCATTAGGATTTGAATATTACTGGTCTATTGGGAAATATTAGTATTTTCCAATTTAACAATTCATCACAATTACCATAGGGAGTTATGACCAATGGTAATTATATTTAAATTACATTTTTTGAATATAGAAGAGAATTATTAGAGATAATTGATGTATAAGGGTGATACAATGGTCAGAACTAGTTATATTATTCCATTTTAGACCTATTTACCATATATTGGGAGGGAGGCTACATAATTGGGTTTCCCCCTTAACTAATCACATGGAAAGATACAAAAATATATTCTCTAGTGGAAGTTCTGGTGAGAGAGAATTATTTTAGTGGGGATGAATATCGATCAATGAATAGTGGGGAACCCCATTAAAGTACCACTATAACACACCTTGCCAACATATATTATGTTGTTATAATAATGGGTTATGTTTGTTGAATATAAGATGAATTAAGGTGAAAATTAGTTTAGAAAGGAAATCATGGTTTCATAAATATTAATATTTTTAATTAATTTATCACCCTTATATAAATTATAATTTTAACATTATTAGTTGGTGGGGTGTAAAAAAAATTCTTGAAAAAAATGAACACTAATTTTATTTTTAGGAATATGTATATATATATACATTTATAATTTTCAAAACAAAAATGAAAAAATTAATTTTTAATTTCATAAAAAAAATTCATAAAAATATTATTAGCTCATAAGTAATAAAACTAATTTAGACAATAATATGTAGTTTTTAAAATGGTTATAAATACGATTAAACCAAAAAAAATTTTATTTTTAGATATATTAGTATTTTATTTAAAAAATTAATTTCTTATATTTATATAATTATATGGATAAAATTAAAGACATTTTTCAAATAAACATATTGAAAATAACAACATGTGAATTTTTCAAAATTTTCTATGATAGTATACTTTTTAATTAAAAGAAACATATAATATAAATATTGGGAATGTATTATTACATCATAATGGCATAAATTGTTTCTAATAATTAATCATTTTAATTACAAAATAATAAATTTATTTTATCATTAAAAATAATTTATTTTAATTTAATAAGATTAATATTCCTATCATATAGTGAATCTTATGAAACCTTGAGTTTAATTTAATATTTTTAAAACAATTTTTTAATATGACTCACACAACATGAATTAAATTAATTTTAGGAGTTCATCCCATATATTACTAAAATACTAAAAACAAATTACCCTTGTAAAATTTTATAGGATAAAAAAATTTGTAGGCTAACGGTTTTTTATTTTTTATATACTAGATGTCCAATGCCTATGTTTAGAAATTAAAAAATAACCACACCTCTTTTCATATAAATACACACCCATTATCTCTATCTTATTCACTCCCAACACTTTTAAAAATATTTTCCTCTACAATTATCACTCTAAATATTCTATATGTAGTTTATATGATTCCTATGACCTCTTCTCGTGCTCTCAAAAGAATCCTTGAAAGTGAGGAATCATCTATAACGCTCTCTCCCTCTTCTTTTATTAATGTAATTCATTTGTATCAATAATATTTATTTTTAACTGATTATGTTTCAATGTGTTCATATTTATTCTTTTACTACCCAAATCATTCATTTTTATTAATATAGTTAATTTATATTATATTAAACCCATTCATAAGATGTTATTTACACCCATTCTATGGCTACAATCATCCTTCGATTTCCCATGCCTGAATTTTATATTATTAATACCCTACCCAAAATTTATTCAAGGGTAATCATATAGATATATATATACATCCATGAATATATAATTCTAAATATGAAACCCACATTACCTATTTGTGTGATAAAATGGATAAGTGAATTCTTATAATATATTATCTATGTAACATAGAAAATGAATGACATATGATGAGTGTGGCCTAAGAGCACATTAATGAATTAAGAAAATAATTAGTCTCTATAAGTAATATTTTTATGATACCACAGTGATAACATTTGTAATATTTTTTATAACACCTTGGAGATAAAAATTAGATATATTCTTATGAATGTATCAATTTTATACTATATCAACATTTCTATGATATGCATCATTTATTTTTGATCATGATGTTACGATATACCTCATGTGTTTATGCTAATGATCTATTGTTATTATTACATAATTGTTTATGGTCATGAGCATTATGGTTCATTTAGTTATCCCCTATTAGGCTATATATTCATCCATTCCTATTGATTTTTATCCCTATGAGATTACATGGAGTGAAGTGGACTATGATTGAAATAAGGAAATATTTCAAGAGGATTAAATAAAGAATAATTTTATTTTTTATTTATTTAATTCATGTATTATATAACTTGTTTATAAGAAAATAAATCTTAAAGGATCTCATTTAATTTTTTATTAATATTTAATGAAATATAATTATATTAAATTATTTGTATGAAAAGGCGGGTCTCCAAAATTGGCTATAGAAATATGATTTGTTCATTATGGAAATTACAGGAAAAAACATTACATAAATCCATTGGGATAAGTTAAAATATTGGAGAATTAAAAAAAAATTCCTAAAATATATAATATATGGTTTCTTAAAGAATGAAATACTTGTTTGGGTATTGAAAAGTTGATTCAGCTGTGGAAAAAATGCACCTTTGGGTAATAACCCTGAAAAAAGATATTGTTTTATTCAATCGATCTTCATTTAGTGTGTGATGAGTTGAAATAATATTGCACACCGATATAGACACTCTTGAGTGATATTCATTAGTTAATCACATCCTTTTACAAAGTATTATAAAGGATATGTAAATAATTTAATTATTTTTAATTTTTAAAGTATAATATCCAAGAAGTTTGTTATTAGAAATTTATTTGATTTAAATTTACAAGAGAACTATAATTATTATGTAAACCCCTAAGAAATTATTATTTATATATATATATAGATTAGAATAAATTTAATTTCATATATACATTATGATTCATAGAATAATGAGATTCTTCAATATCATTCATTACAATAAATGTTGAGTTTAATTAAACAATAATATACTATTAATATTATTATATTATATGAAAATTGTCACATTACCATTATAATGATGGTGAATAATTGAATAATATAAATAATAAAAATATAATATTTACAAATTTATATTTTTTATTTATTTATAATAAATAGAAATCATTTTGATTAGAAAATATTTTTTCTGAATAACTATATTTTTCTAAAAGACGCTTTAGTCACGCTTTGCGAAAATATTTGAAAATTGATTTCTACCACATTAATAAAAAATCATTTGATAAAATCAACTTTATTTTTGAAATAATAATTTCAAAATTTTATGAGGGTAAATGTTTGGTATTTTTCTTAAAATGTTTATTTTTTAATGAATTGTAAAAATATATATAATTTTAATTGAAAACATCCTTTTAGTTTAAGTAAATTATAATGTTAAATTATATTTATAATTCGTTTTAAATTAAAATTAATTAAATTTTATATTCATTAATCAAATTTAGGTCATTAGAATCATTTTAATATTTAATTTTAATAAGAAAATAGTGGTAGATTTTGAAACTTTTACCTTTAGATAACGAGTTTCTCTTCACGTTTGTGGGATTAATATTGAATTTAAATTTTCCACTTATGTGAATTTAATTTTTAAATGTGGATATAATATTTTTAATTAGACTCATTTATAATATCTAATAAGGTAAATATAATTTTTTAAAAAAATGAATAGTAAAAACATTCAATATTTATTATCACAGTTAAATAAAAAATTGGTTTGTTGAGGGGTTAAACTAAGAAGAAAACGATAACAATGACCTAATTTTTTTTCCAAATCCCAATGGATGGCCATATCTTGACCCTTATGACCTTATGATCAATTCTTAAATGTACTTGTGACCCTTTTCAATTAATTTGTCTTATAAAATGTTTTATGTAAAGAAAAATACAAAAAGGGAACCTTCATTATTTTTAATATCTATAAAACATTGAGATTTAGAAAAAATAAAGGTTAGGTTATAGATATAATTTTGAAGTAAATTTAATATTTTTTATCATAATAATTTATTTACATTTTTTACATATTAAAAAATAACTTTAAATGATTAAGAAATGCCAACATTGAAATTATTTAGTGAATAATTAAATAAAATAAATCATACTAAAAATATTAATAGTGAAATGAAATTATTTCATTACTATGTTGAATTAATTTTTCATATTAATATAGTATTATATATAGGTTTTAACAAAATATATTTCTATTCCAACAATGTTTGTAATTTTATGATTCAAAGTAAATGAATAATGTTACAATTGACATTAATGTTATTTTAAAATAAATGATGTTTCATTAAATGATTAAAAAGTACTAAAAATCCTAAATTCGACCAATTGTTTTTAAAAATGTTAATAAATATCCACTATTTCCCATTCATGGAAAAATTATTCTCCTGGAATGGAAATATTGACTATTAAATATAAAAAACACTATAAGCATAGTTAATGTTAAAAAAGTATTTTTCACGTTAATTGTGATTGTCTTAAAAATATTTTTCATCATAAAATGTTTTTTTATAAATTAGATAAAATATTTATATTATGTGGTTAAAATTTACCCAATAATAGTCATTTTATTTTATTATAAAAGGATAAATTAACATTGTTAACAATATTCATTACCATAGTGAACAAACTAAAAGGTAAAAATAAGGAAACAAAGATGTTAAGGGACAGCATGTTTAAAATATGTGATTTATTTTATTTTGGAAATTTTTCTAGACCATATAATCCCTCAAAATATTTTATTATTAATTTTGAGCCACGTGAGGTTTGTTTTACCTCCCAATAGTAAATATTTTTGGGTATATAATAAAATGTCACTATACTACAACTATAAAGTGGAACTCACTCTCCTCACTTCTTAAAACCATAAAACCACTTTTTTAAAGCCAATACCAACCCATATAACATCCCAAATATTATCTATCATCCTAAAATTCTTATTTTTTGTATAAATACAAACTATTGAGGATTTGGTGAAAATTTAAGGATGACACTTGAAGAATATGTATCATTCTTCAAGAAGCATATTTGTTTTATATCATTATCCACTTTCTGAATTTTTTATTAACCAATTATTATATGATACAAAAATATATTCCATATACTAGGATGTTTTAAAAACATATTAATGAATTAAAACCTTCTCCACTTCCAGCGAATAGTTTATGAAACCATCATTCATTTATACGACGGACTACCACCTCATGAATCAATGTTGTTTTCTTTCCAATTAATACTCTCATGGTTGGGTGCTATAATTGATATGAAGTATATATATGATATATATAACTAAATAATACAAATTTTTTAATTATATCATTTATAGTCCTTTTTAATTTCTTTCCTGTAGTTGATACTGTAACATTGCTTGTATATATAGTGGACTACCGTCTCTCAAAGCAATGTGATTCATCTTTCACTAATGCTTTTCAAGCATGGTGATAAGGGTAATGTTAATGATTATATGTTATATATATGAAATATTTATGATATTAGAAAGTATGTATCATTATTTAATGATAATATATATTATTTTACTTCTAACCTTTTCACAAAATGATAGATTATAATGTTGTTCGTATATATGTGGACTACCACCTTCACGAATCGATCAGACTATATTTTCATCACCAAAATAAATGGATGATATATATATGTATATTTATAGAAATAATATTATATATATTATATTATTATCGTTCTGAAATTATAAAATCTTACTTATCTTATTTCCATAATGACCATTTTAAAATGGAAACTTTACTCATGCATACATACAACATACCATCTCCTTGATCTTACCATGCATCATTTCTCGGAATGGTCAATATATATTTATTATAAAATTTTTATTTGTTTATAAATATAGAAATTATAACATGATAATTATTTTATATATGATTAAAATATATAATATTCCCAATAAATGGTTCTTTTGTGATAGAATATGAATAAAAAACAAGGAAAAGAACTCCTACAATAATAAAAATAATGAAATATTATTAATAAATGGGTGATAATGTGTTATAAAAGAATCATTTATGGTGTTATAAATATTAATATGGTTCTTTTATAAGTTAATAAAATGATTAAAACCACAATATATGATGTTAAATAATGTTAAATCAAAAGGAAGTGTGAGGTAATAAAATCAATTTAAATTCTCATACCACTGAGAATTATTTACTATTATTCACCATTTCACATTTATATGGTGTATATAAAACCCCTTATACATTTAATATCCTGATTTACTCCAAATTAATGGTATTTCTTATTTCAAGTAGAAATATCTAATCCTTGTGTATTTGAGGTGAAAGATAGATAGTGGTAAATGTTATTGTACAATCTCATTTTCTTTTTTATTGTTAATTATCCCTTGAAACAATCAATATATTGTTAAAATATTTAATTGTATATTAAATTTCACTCAAATATCCAAATTCTGGATTAATTTATATGATTATTTTTTAAAATTTACACTATTTTTACATAATTCGTTTACATTAAATGCTATTTGATTAACATTGGACATATTGGAAATTTTTTATGCTTTACACCATACATATTCATGATGATAATAAATTTTATAAATGAATCATATCGATTATTAGACATATAAGTAAATGTTTTTACATGAAATAAAAGGATTAGGAACCCTTTATAGAAATCCATTCGATTCATCTGTATCTTAATGTGACATATTAGTTAGAAAAGTCATATGGGTTTTTACCTAGAATGTTTAAACCATCTTATAAATAGTTATAAAGATAAAGGCATTATGTTCCTTGGAACATGACATCTATTAATTAATCATTTCATTAATTTTATTTATTATTATTAGCTACATGAATTTCAAAATAATATTATCTCTGCATACTTTTCCTTCTCAATTTATTGATTAAATGACTTGTTTTTTAATATATTTTCCTTGACTTATTTATTGTGACTTATCCAATTTTCAAATGGAATGTTTGTTCACTTATTTACCATGAAATATTCATTTTTATAATTTATTAATAATACTATAAGTTTTACTTAACCCTTACTATTCACTTGATCTCAACCTTATTTTTTCTTTTCCCTTGGTTACTAAGATAAATCCTTTGAATGAGTTTAAATGATGTTGAGAATTTTATTTCGTTATGTTTTATATTGTATTCCCAATTTAAAATTGGTATCGTGTATATTTCTAGTTCTCTAAAAATTATAAACTGGTCATCCCTTTTGGATTTTAACCATTGTATCTATTCCAAATTAATAAATTAAGGCATCGGATTTATGCTACAGGTTTCTAGGTCATTACAGTATGTATTAAAGGAAGTTTATTTGAAACCTTTGGAATAAGATTTATGGAAACATAGATTATGGAAGATAACCTTAATATAAGCTCTGAGGATATGTATAAAATTACATATTAATGTTTTGGTAAGGTATAGATTTTGGGGTTTTCCTTGGAAATACAACACTCTATTGATACTAAAAGTTGATGAGGTTCTGGTATAGAGGTACCTATGGGTAATAACTCTGAAATTGGCCCATTGGTAATGACTTGAGATTTACCTAATTTATAAAATTGGCCTTTATGTGCACCTAGGAAGATAATCCAAGGGGATATACTTATGATAGTTTAAATACTATATACAACCATTATAAAATATATGAAAATAAATGTATCCCTAATGAAAACATTTTTATTATTACGATATTAGTTATGTATAAATATTTTAATTTATGATATTTATTTAACTCATTTTGGGATTATAAATTACATAATGGTGTGATCTAATATAGTACATGTCATTGTTTAAAAATATTTCCACAAAGAAAGAAAGGTATTAATACACAAGGGAAATATTTAAATTTCCCGACTAAGGATTCTAATTCAATTAGTTTTGGAAGTGAGACAATTATGTATATATTATGAAAAAATAATCCGATTATGAAAATTACCTTTACAAGATTGAGAATCCCATTCCCCAAAAATATTCTCCCATGTTGGATCTTCTTATGCTATGGAATCCCCACACATTTAGTGGAACTACTAATCTAATAGTATTCGAGAAATGGATTATGACTCTAGAGAATATATTTAATGATTTGGGATATGGTGAAAAGTTAAAAGGTTAAACATGCAATATATTGTAATTAGATTCTAATCAATGGTGATTTTTGATCCTAGATACCTGGGAGGAAGAGTAAATAGAATTTATGGAATGAAAATCCAATATGGAGGCATTCATTGATAAATATTACCCTCTTGAGAAACAAATAGATATGGATATTATTATTTTTTCTTAAGTAAAAAGAAATACCAATGTGTTTTGAATTATGAAGATAACTTTATATGATAATATATGTATTCTACATATTATATATTCAACATGAAGTTCATGATTTCCTATTACATCGAAGGACATAATCAAAGACTCTAAAGTGAAATGGTCTCTTAAACATTCTCATAATGTGATGAAATAGTTTTATTTGATATCAAGATAATGAATAAATTCTCTAAGTCTTTTGAATTAAAAGGGTAGCTAAAGAAGAAGAGGGGGTATTGAAAATAATAGATAACATTTTTAAGGGAAATAAGGATTTTTTTCATATTTTATAATGGTGGAAATAATCTCCTTAAAAATTTATTCATTGAATTTGGAGTTTTTTATAAGTACTCATAACAGGGTCAAAATGAAAAATAATGAATAGTAAATAAAGAAAACACTGTTATTTAGTGTTTCAGTTGTAAGGAGACATGGAACTCCACAAATTAATTCTCCAAGAATAAATCTAGTATATTTCAGAAAATTAGATGGGATAAAGGTCATACTTATGCTACTAATAGAATTCATGTTAGTTTATAATAGTTCTTCTGTATTTGGATCAAATAAATATATGTTAAAATTATTTCATTTATTATATTATCATCTTAAATATAATGAAATATATATATATATATATATTGATTATGGTGAATTACTATTTCATTATGGATTTGAGAGATTAGGTAGAATGGTACCAATGACCAAGATAAATGACTTAGTAGAATTTTTAACAACATGGAAAACATAGAATTAAGGTAAATATAACCCAATATATTTTCTTGATGTTAAGATAATGATGTTGGGATAAAGAGATGAATTATGTGGGTATTATAAATTAGAAAATATTGACTACCTTGGAACTGATTAATGATTTTTTGATGAATTAATTTATTCTACCATTGATGTGGTTAATAACATTTTGGGATCTAAAGAATATATCCAATAATTTGATTTTTATTTCTATAATATGAATACATTAATGTTTTAAATATGGTTTTATGGTAAATTAGGTCATTACCATGTTTCAAGAGAATACATTATAAAGATATTCACATGTTTTGTATGTTCTGATTAAGATATACATTAAATTTTTGGGGAATATATTTTTGATATAATGACATTACTTCTTAAATTTTTAGACATATTTTTGGAAATATTGAAGTTAAACTATTTATGGAATGGACTATGTTTAAATTCATGTTTTATTGGGTACATTTTTCTAACCATTATTATTTTAGTAAAGAAAGGAAGAATATCATGTTACTCGTTTATAGGTCATATGATATGATAAAAAAAAATTAGTTCATCAGGAATAAATATAAATTTATGAATATTAATTTCTTGGAGTAATTGTACAATTTGAAATTGATTTAATAATAACAAAAGTTTGAAATTTTTCATATAAAATCCAAATGTATTAAGTAAGTATACTTACTTACGTTATTAGACAATAAACCAATAACTCTATTCTATGAAAGGATATTAAAATGAAAATATTTTTCTATTATTATCATTTATGAAGATATCAATTTCGTTTTCCACAAAAAATTTAATTATTTTTTTGTATTCATTAACATTTTTTAGATCACTTGTTTTCCTATGATCAATGACCTATAACACTCTATATTAATCCTTGGATTTTAGTATTTTCGTTCATATCCATGTTTTCCTTTTCCAATAATTATCGCCTACATTTAATCCAATTTTTTTATTATTCTAGATGATATGTTCACTTCCCATTCTCTCTCATTAAGTGTATTTTTATTAACTCTTTCTATGATGTGGTTATTTTTTCGACAACGGTATTTACAAATTTTAAAGCCTTGATTACAATAATCAAGACTAAATTTTTCGGAAGAAATTAAATTTAGGTGGGGATCATATAACACCACAATTAATGACAATATATTTATTATAGACCAAATTTAATTTATTTTTATATCGTAAGATTCACACAATAATGAATTCTGTAAATATTTTGTGCCGCACATAAGATCGAGTTTTACCAAACAACAATATACTATTAATATTATCATATTGTATGAAAATTATCACCAAACCATTAGAATGGAGGATGATATTGCATTAAATAAATTATGAAAATTTTTAGTTCAAACATATACATTTTTATTATTGATAATAAATAACAATCATTGGGAAGAAAATTTATTGTTTTCTGAAAAATTTTATGTTTCTAAAAGATGATTTATTCATTCTTTATGCACATAATTTAAAAATAATTTTGACAAAATTTTGAAAATTTATTTTAAAAAATAATTTTTTAATTCATATTACCAAAATTATCTTTGGGTGGTTTTTAGATTTTTATGAAATGTTTCATTTTTTGTTTAATATTGACAAATATTGATTTTAAATTGAAAACACAATATTTTATTAATTAATTTATAATTTTAAATTATATTATTAATTCATTTTAATGTATCGTTATTTAAATATTGTATCAATTAATTCAATTAAGTTAATTATAATCATTTTCATATTTAATTTAGAGATAAGAACATTGTAAGATTTTGAAAATTTTCCCTTAAAACTCACTTTCTCATCACGCCTGTGGGATTAATATTAAGTTAAAATTTTCCATTTCTATGTATTGAATTCTAAAAAATGGATTAAATATTTTGTATAATATTAATTATTAGGTAATTTGTTTTACCAAAAGGAAAAGCGAAACATAAAAAATTAATTACCTTTGTGAAAGTAACAATGAGATTGCATAGGGGTTAATCTAAGAGTAAAAGGGTTATAATGAACTAAAATTTTTCCCAAACCAAATTTAGGGCCATATATATACCCTTAATAGCCTAATATATATTTCTATCTAATTTATTGAATATTTTTCTTGAAATTTTCTTATATTATATGTTTTGTAATGGAAAATACAAAAAAGAGACCTTTATTTTTCATAATATTTATACATATTTGGGATAGAAAAAATATTGTCAGTTATAGATATTATTTGGAAATAGAAACAATTTTTTTAATAATATTGATATATTTTAATTTCCTAATGGTGAAATAATTACATTAAATTTTTTTGAAACACCGACATATTAACTATTTAGTTAACAATTAAATAAATATAAGATAGAAAAATATTAATTGTGAAGTAAATTGGATGAATTATTGTGTTCCATTAATTTTGTAGAAGAATATATCATCCTTAGTTGTTTTAAAAATAATATATTTGAATTCAAAAGATTTGTTGATATTTGTAAATTCAAATTAATTAAATAATGGAAAAATTTGCATTAATGTTATTTAATAATAAATGATATATTATTCAATGATTCAAAATTACTAAAAATCCAACCTTATACCAATTATTTTTTAAATGTTAATAAATATCAAATATTTCCCATTTCTGGATCAATTATTTTATTATAATTACTATATTTACACTAAAATAGTAAAAACACTCTTAGCGTGGTTAAGGTTAATACTATGCCTTTTCAAATTACATGTGCTTATGTTAAAAATATTTTTCAACACACGTAGTTTTTTTTGTATAAATTAGATATAATATTTATAATAACTGGTTACAAAGTATCTAATAAGTATCATTGTTTTAGAATTAAATGATAAATTACTTAGCTTAAAAAGACTAGCTGCCATACTGAAAACCAAAATTGTAAAAATAAGAAAACATATTAGTAAAAGAAAAAATATTAAAATATGTTTTTTATTAATTATTAGAGATATTTCATAGAAATATAATTCATATAACTCTTTAATTACCAATATTAGAGCTACTTGAGGTAATATATACCTCCCTGTAGTAAACACTTTTTGGTAGTTACAGAAACGCCACATCTCCTCGAATATAAAAGCGAACTCCCTCACCCCACGTCATCAAACAGTCAATCCAATTTTTGTAATATAATACCTACACAAATAAGTATCAAAAAACCATAACATAATCCTTATTTTTTTCATAAATCCAACCTATAAATTCATTTATTAAAATTCATTGAAGATACCCAAAAAAGACACAATGTTCTTCAACGAGCATATTTTTTTATTTTCATCTCTAGATCCATCAATTATTTTTAACCAATGATTTTATAATATAAAGAGTATATAAATTATAATTGTATTTATTATAACTAATTAATGATTTAAAAACATATCTACTTCCCTATAATGGGTTATGAAATCGTCGTTCTTGTCTACAGTGAACTATCACATTGCGAAACGATGTTGTTTATTTTTTCATTTACACCACTAATGGTTGGGTGTCACGATGGATATGAACTATATATATTATATTTATAACATAATTATACATCAATATAATTCTACAATTTATTTTTCTTTTCTTTTCCATAGTGGATATGATAATGTCGCTTGTGTGTAGGAAAAATGGTCACCTCGTGAAGTGAGGTGATTCTTCATTCACCATCACTTTACATAGAAGGTGATAAGGGTAATATTAATAATTATATGTGATATAAATTAAATAATTATGATATAATATAGATATTTATCCTTATTTGATGATAATATATATCATTTTATTTCTTAATTTCTCAATAAATGAAAGATGATAACGTCATTCATGTACATGTAGACTTCCGCATTCACAAAATAATGTTACTCTTTTTTTTTCACCACATCACATGGATTATATATATAAGTATATTTAAATAAATAATATTTTATTTTTTATTTTATAATATTTCCGAAAATATATAATATTACTTACATCCTTTCAATAATTATCATTGGGAAGAAGAAATGTTACTCATGTGTATATACATCATATCGTCTCTATGATCATAACAAACTTAATTTCATGAAAATATCATTCAGGATTAGTCGTAAAAGAATTATTGATGAATAAATATAAAAATTATTTCATTATTATTATTCTTTATATGATGAAACTATATAATATATGAACGAACATGATAATTCGAAACCAATACCATATAAGAAAACAAGGAAAATAACACTAGAAATAATGAAAATAATGAAATATTATTATTGAACAGATTATAATATGTTATAAAAGGATCATATATGATCTTATAAAAATTTATATTGTTTTTTAATAAATTAATAATATTTTTAAACCCACTATAAATAGTTTAAATAATGATCAATCAACATAATGATTAAGATAAGTTATTTCATCTAAATTTACATACCATTGAGTCTTATTTGTTATTAGACACCTATTAAATTTTACATGTTGTACATATTTCTCCATTAATATGTATGATTGTGATTGATTCATAATTCATGGTAATTTTAATATTCAATTTCAATTTTATCATCCAATTGAATTGGAACTGAACGATACCAATTGGTAATGGTTATTGTGTAATATCATTTTCATTAGTGATTGTAAACTTAATCTTGAAGAAATAACATTATAATAATAATTATTCATTGAATAATAAATTACTATAAAAACATAAACCTGATTAATTAATGGATATTATTATTTCCAAAACCATATAACTTTTTTACATAATATTATTACTTTGAGTGTCAGTTGATTAACTTGTGTAATATTGATAAATTTGTTTCCTTTAATAATTAATGATACTTGATTATAAGGTATATTTTTCAAAAATTAAATTGACTTTTTGATATATGAGGAATTATTTTAACATGAAATAAAAGGGTTGGTTAATGTTTTAAGAAATCATCTCAATGCATATATAGACTCATGAGATGAACCAATTGCCCAAATAAAAATGAATTTTACCTAGTGTGTTTTAAACCATTTTATGAGAGGTCTTCAGGGTAATGGTATCATATTTTGGGGAAGCATAAAATCTATTAATTATTAATTTAATTTATTTAAGTTATTTTTATTATCCATGTAATTTTGAAAAAGATATTATCTCTAGATCTATTTTTTTATTAGTTTATTGATTAAATGGAATATGTTTTCATTTATTTACCTTGTTCTATTGGTTATTCCATATCATGTCATTTATGTGGAATTTGTATTTTATTATTTACATTTACATATTTAATATACTTATTGATTCATTATAGATTCCATTGTATTTAGACCTTACTTATCATTTCAACTCATCCATATTTTCTTTTTGTTCCCCATGTAATGAAGATGCATCTTTCTAATGAGTTTGAAGGATGATTTGAATTTTCTTTTGTTATATTTTATTTTCTATTCCCAATAAAAAATGGATGTTATGTATGTATCTATTTCTCTAAAACTACTAGACTGATAAGTCTATTGGGATTCTACCCATTGTATCTACGAAAAAAATAATAAAGTAATCCATTTATATGGGATACTAGGGTTAGGTTCATCACAAATAATATTTCTAGTAGTAATACATTTCTCTCTTAGGATTTATTCTTCTATTAAAATGAAATTAAACAGAAAGGCTCTTTTAAACAATTAATATGAGTAAAATAAAGAAAATTTCTTATTTATATTATGTGGTATATAGACTAATACTTCATGATTTTGATGTTAAATCTTTCAACATTGGTCTTGAATAATAACCTAATGAATGTTGAGTGTCATAATTGACCAAGGAATAGATAACTTGTAGTTAAACCCTTTATGCATCAACAACCACTTGTTTTTACTGGTTCCTCAAATACAGTGATCATTAAATAATAGATCAATTCTATAGAAAATTTATTTTATTAAATTAATTAATTTAATAATGAGAACATTACATTAGTATTTAATTCCATACATAGAGATGTAAATTGGTAGCGTAAAATGATTTTAAACAAGAATCTAATGGTTGTGGTGGAATATATTTAGTTGTAAGTTTTCATAAATATCATTTTAATAAACTATTTTCCATGTACACTTAGAATAAAAATTTCTAGGGAATTATTAGAATTTAATTAAAAAGAAAATGAATTACTTGGATGTTATGATATGAAAATTACATGGCTTGACATATACATTTCAAAAAAATTCACATATTATAAAGAGCGTATCAATCAATTATTTTTTGTAAAAAAACCTCATCTGTGTAAAACTATTGAACCTTGAGACTTTAGGTGTTATGAAGTCATAGTGGACTATACTCTCAAAGTATAAACTAAGTTCAGAAATGAACAGTGGTCTCATAGACTCAATGAAAAGAAGTGGAGGAAATAAGAAATTTTTTGGAATAATTTTAAACATGGAAAATAATGGATGAAATAACCAATATCCTTTGTAAAATAAGTGTGTTTGAATAATTATAGTAAATTATTTAAATGAAGCATGAATTGATATAATTATGTAATATTTCAATATAGATCAGGACATTAATAGAGATTTAATTCCATATATGAGAATGAAAATGGAAAATGGATTTTGGTATAAACCCAACAAAAAAATAATTCTTCAAGATCTATGATCATCGATATTTTATCAACAATTTGTCAATAAAAAAATAATTAAGGGTAACTTCAATCAATCCCTATAGAGGATAGGGGTTCAAGGTCATGCCTTAGAAATAATGATGGTTAAAGTTGAGGATCTTATAGATGTCGAAGAAGGTACACTCATTATACACTAAATGATATAAAGTAAATTATTTAATTATAATTATATTTATTATACTATTTCATTGTTGTTTGAATAGAATAAAAAATTTCACCTCGAACTACTATTGGTAATTTTTTTATTAAAAAGAATAGAGAAACTATTCAAGAAATAAGAAGATTTAGAAATTCCATTATTTTATTTTGTGAGTGTTAATTATCCATAATCATAGTGGGTTTTTAAATTTTGGTATGTAACATAATAATGGGTATGGATTGAATTTAAAAATATAATTTTGTGATAAATTCTATATCTAATGAAATTCTAGTTTTCCAAACGGTGAAACATATTTTTTATTACCAAAGGGACGATATATCAACTCGATACTTTTCAAGATCACCCTCTTATATTGTTATTTTATAAAATAATTTGTGGAGAAGGTAAACTTTTAATGTATAAAAATCATATATATACCCATTATTTAGAAATAAATTGATTTATTTATTTATTTATTTCATAGACCTACACCAGAAAGAGAGGAAGAGTTCATAATATTTCAAATACATGGATCCAATTAAAAATTTATGAAACATTATATTATATAATATGTGGAGTTAGAATAATTTAAGAGAAATTTTAGACATCTTATTGATAATGTTTTTATTCAATGGAGTATACCTCCTTGGGGAGAACAAAATCTTTCTATTAAAATAAGTATTTATCAATATTATTATGCATTGATTATAGAGAACTCAATGATATCATCAAGAATAAAAAATACCCTCTACTACAGAATGATGATTTATTCATACAGATCCATGGGGCTCAATAATTCTTCCATATTGAAATCTAATTAGGTATTCATTAACTGAGCATAATGAATGTAGATATTTCAAAGGATATCTTCCAAAAAAGATATAGGAACTATGAGTTTATTCTTATTCCCTTTTTCTTAACTTATTCTCTTACATATGTATGCAATTGATCAATAGAGGCTTCATGGAATACCATGATAAATTTATGGAGATATTTATTAATGATATGATGATATATCCCAAAATTCCTAAGGATAATGAGAATCGTCTAATGATCATATTACAGACTCTAAATAAATATAATCATGTTGGAAAATTCATTAAATATGAGTTATGGTTAAAATAAGTATCATTCTTGGAAAATATTATGACTAGGAATATAATA
Organism: Viscum album; assembly: GCA_963277665.1. Taxonomy (NCBI): domain Eukaryota; kingdom Viridiplantae; phylum Streptophyta; class Magnoliopsida; order Santalales; family Viscaceae; genus Viscum; species Viscum album. The sequence goes on from OY728157.1 coordinate 1,026,281,523, forward strand.
TTGATTAATCTAGTAACTCAAAACGCCATAGAGGTGTTTTCTTGTTATACAACAGAAAATTATATAATTAGTTTCCATAGACTCTCATTAAACAATAGATGGTTTGTGAAAACTTTCTCATCATTCTTGTACACTGACCAAGATAATAGAAAATTTAGATAAGTTTATGTTGGAAATGTAATGTGAGTAATTTTTCAATGAACTTTAAAATCTATAGGTTAGTGAACCATTTCAATATTTACCCCTATTAGGGAATGATATGTGATTTATAGTGATGCATCATTGAAGTGACATGGATTTGTACTCATACAGATTAAAAAGGTGATTTATTATGCATCTAGAACGACAAATCAATAAGAGTTGAATTGTATAAACCATTATTATGAGGTAAAAGTAGTTATATTAACATTAAAGATACATATACATTATATTTATTTTGAGGAGTTAGACATATACACATACCACAAAATTTTGAGGTATATATTCACACAAAGGAACTGAATGTGATACAAAGTTCATGGTAAAATATTTCTATGTACAATTATTATTTAATTCATTATCACCATGTAAAGGTAATCAAATACACTAATTCATTTGATTAGGTTAGTTTATGGAATTCTCATAATTATGAGGAATGAAGGAGATCCCTTAATCAAGTAGATAGTTAGGTGGACATGTAATTCCAAATGGGAGTAACTCATCAATAATATTCTATATTATTTCTCAACCATTATTACTAGAGAAGATCATGAAATAATGAAGAGATAATAACATGTTACAAATGGAGATAGAATCTATGTGAAATGGTGTGCTTTATGAGTGCAATTAAGATCAAGTGGGAGTACTGAGGTTTTCTATAAATATATGAATATTATTTTTTAATGTATTAAAGAATGAGTTCATTGAAGAAGCTCATGGATCTACATTTTATATAAATTTTATACAAAAAAATAATTTATAGACATCCATGAGATACTTGTTGGTTGGATAATATGAAAAGAGATATTTTTTTATTATACTACTTGATGATTAGTATACACGTTTTTGATTTTATAATTACATCTACCCAAAGGAGTTATTTATCCACTACCCATGCCTGTATGAAATTGAAAAAACAACTCCACTAATTTTGTTACTAGCCCTACTAATACATCCATGTAAATAAAATATATCTGGGAAACCATTCATAGATTAAAAAATTCTCCCACTTTCAGCACTACATAATAATATGTGTGCTTTATGTATCATAATTTTTTTATCATGAAATGATGATAAATCATGGAGAACCACTATCAATATTTTCTAGTCTTTATCCATGAAATAAATATTTTTATAATGAAATATTCCATAAGATATTAATATAGAATTATATATTCACAGAAACTATCATCGTCAATCTAATGAACCATCAAAGGGGGATATTAAAAAATTGGAATATTTTTTGATGGATATCATGCTTCTTTTTCAAGGGAGTTGGGATAAAGAAATTCCAATTTTAAAATTCTTATGTAAAAATATTTCTCACTGAAAGATTAAAATTGATTTATATTATAAACTATATGTAAAAAACTATAGAACTCTATCATGTTGGGATACTTATATGAAAATAAAACCATTAAGACTAGAAATTATAAAATTAATTACATATAAGTTACATTTTATCTAGAAACATATCATGAATAAATATATTTTTCAAAAGTGTTATGCTAAAAACAATTGTAATGATTATAATCTCATATTTGGGATCATGTATTCCTCAAATACCCTTATGAAGAGATCCATGTTATATGGAATGAAATGAAAACTATGTCTATGGTAAATTTGACTATTTGAGATTCTAGAGCATGTGGGAGTTATTCCCTACAAGTTACTACAGATTCCATATCATTGGGTGTTTCATGATATCTTCAATATGTCCCTAATAAAAATATATTTTTTAAATCCAACACACATACTAGTAAAATTAGGTACCGAATTTGAGCCTAACATATCATGTGAAAAATAAATATTCCAAATTATTGATGAAAGGTAACATGTGATGAAGAACAGGATAACCTGAATTGTGAATGTATTTTGAGAAAATATAATTTTTTAAGAAGTAGCCTACATTGAATCGAAATATAGATTTGAATGTAACACCCCGAGCTTCCACAATACGCCTCTCTTAAATAATGTAATAGCTTGCATTGTACACAAGTTCGAGTTCTAAAACACCGAGACTAATCAAATTAGCCGTTATGAATAGTAATAAACGCTTTTTAAAATTATAGAAATTTTATATTTCAAAATGGAATTAATTTTTGTATTTGTAATATCGAAATTATCCTAAGTTCAATTTTTTGTAGTTTTCTGAGAACTTTCAATTTTTTTATGAATAGTGAAAAATACTTAAAACAACATTTTAATAAAAATAATTTATAGTGATAAATTATACTATTAAGTGGTTTTAAAGTATAATTATAATATATTTTTACCATTTTATCCAATTGTGGTCATTAGAAGTAATTTAACATTGGAATTGGACATAAACAATTGTCAATATTTTGATATATATTGTTTCTTAAAAACAGGCTATTTGTTGTGACAGCGGGAATTAATTATGAAATTAATTAATGAAAATTATATGTTTGGAATTTTTTAAAATAGACATCATTTTTGAATTCGGAATATCAATTATAGCTTAGGGTGAAATTTTGGCATTGTTCTGAAAAACTTCAATTTTTGATGAATAGTGAAACCACTAAGTGGTAGTTAAAATACTGATTTTTCATTTAAATGAAACGTTACCACTTCTGTGATTTGATTTTCAAAAATCCGACATACATGGTTGTCATTTTGAAGTAAAATGTGGTTCAATGGGATTAAAATTTTTTTGGGGAATAGTATCTTTTAAGTTTAATTAATCCTGATTAAGGGTAATTAGTGAAATTTAAGGTAAAAATAGTATTATAAAATATGGAATGACCTTTACACTTGTCCTACCACTATTATATGTTTTGTGGACGACCAAGAAAATCTATGGGTCAACTTGGGGACCCCATGGAGCCACTTGGTAGGAAAATGACATAAATAACTTTTTATTTAATGTTAAAATAAAAATGTCACAAACAATAGTTGTTTTACTAAAAAAAATTCAAATGGGGTTATACAAGATATATTTTTGACTATAAATATTCATTATAAAGCCAAAAATATTTCCTACATCATGATATTCTTTTTATAATTTTTATACATTAAATAAATTAACTTATTTATGACACCATGATGGTGCACCGATTACCTCATTAATTAACGATTTAAATAAAATGAAAAGATAATGTAAAATCTAAGACATACACCTGTCAAAAACCTATTGGATGAGTAGATTTCTAACCCTTATCACCTTATCCTCGAAATATATAAGTGTGGGACCTTTATAATCCTAAAAAGCATTTCATAATAAAGTAACATTTCAATCTTTCCAAGAGTTTCCCTTCTCTCCTCTTATAAAAGGCCCCCACCACTACCACCTTACTCACACCTTCAAAGCCTTTTGGCTCAGCCATACTCTGCCCAAATAATATATAAACCTCTCTACCTTACTCCTAGAAGCATCAATTTGGGCAGAAGTCTTCCCAAGGAAGCCTTTGGCTCAAATCAAAAAGAGTTACCCGATTTTAAGGTAATGTCTTCTCTAATGTTGTTTTGTTTTATTTTTCTTCTCCAACAACTTAAACCATTTTTATTCCTTTATTTTGTAACAACAATAGTATCTAAAATATACTAGGATTTTGTTATGATAAGGACTTTGTTTAAACTTACACACACTTTCGTCTAATGGTTAATGAAGAAACTGTTTCTGTCGGTGGTGAAATTCTGCCTCACGAAACGATGATTGTTCAATATTTTTTAACACCTCTAATGGTGGCCATTTTGATGACAATATTTTCATATATGATATATATATTATGTTTATGTTTTCCTTATGCTTCTGTATTTCTCATTTGTAGCATACTTTATGATTTCCATTATGGGTAAACGCGATAATTTCATTTTAGGAAGTGCGGACTACTTCCCCCTCAAAGTGATTTGAATCGTTAATGCCATATGTGGGATGTATAAAGGATGGAGTAAATGGTATTATACATTATATTATACTGGAATTATATTATATGTTTATATAATTATAACTTCATTCCATTAAATACGATATAGAAATGAAAGTATCGTTCATGCGTACGTACGGCTTACCGTCTCCATGAACGGTGCATTTCATTCCTTACCTCTAAATGTTATGTAATATTATAAATGAATGTATATACTGGATATATATGATGTATATGATATATACATCATGAATATAATTATGGATATAATGGATATATTACCACATGAACAAAGTGTAATTATAAGAAGTTTATTTTTGACTCAAGTACTTAAGATCGTCAAAACGACCGTTATTAACATAAATAATTACATAATGTTCATAACATGGTAATAAGTGATATAAAATTAATAATAAACTTGAAAAAGGTTCTTAAGAAATTATAAATTAACTCTAGTTTATTATTCAGGAGATCAAAGAACGGTTGAGTGAATTCTAACACGAGGTAAGGGAACTTCTTAACCCAATTTCCATTCATTGGGTTAATCTCCTACTTTCAAATTATATCATGATTTTATTATGTCCTATCTTGTATTTGTACTTTCTTTATGTGTACTTATATTGAATACACATAATATATATATTTTATTTTAAAAATTATCTTTGTAATGACTTCGTCTCAATCTCCTTTCATTGAGGCATATTTGGTTTTATACACAACTTTCTTTTATACAGTGTATAAACCCCTTTGACTTTTACGTTTATTCAAAAGGAATATTTTTTATACGAAGGGTTTTACTAAATGACAAAAACGAATGTTTTCTTGCCGTACGTAGGTGGTGACAACGACTTCTCCGCCACCGTGACCATTATTTGTGTTTCAGCTACCTCTACAAGCCATAACTTTTTTTAATGAAAAATAAATACAAAGTTTTAACATTCTTTTATTTTGGTATTGAAAATGGTTTTGAAAGTGTTTTTATTATATCAATGTGTTGTATTGATATCTTGTGATTGAAATGTGGAAATTTTATGTTTCGGTTATGCGTGTTTTATGTGATACGATTATGTTATGGTTTATGATATGTTTAAACCTATTCATATGAGGATTGCATTAGAATTAATAAGTGACGGGTGGAGCTTGCTACAGCTCCTCGATGCATCGGTAGGTCTCATGAGACAAACTAGTGTCTTGGAATGAGGCCTTGACCAAATATTATTTGTAGTCTTGGAACGAGGCATTGGCTATGTGGTTATGATAGTCTGGCATTATTCATTCCATCATTATGAAAGTGGTTATTGATATTTCATGTGATTATTCGACTAGTAGAATATCCATGTGAGTAAGTAAATGGCATTATTTCATTTTACTTTTTCCATATTATTCTAAAGTTCAAGTTTAAAAGTCTATTGTTTTAGTTATACATTTCCTTAAATGTTAATGTTTATTTATTAAATCTTAGGCTATATTGTTATCCTTACTGAGCATTTGAGCTCTCCCCTTTCGATGTTTTAATTTTTCCAGGATGTGAAGAAGTATATTATGAATGACATGCAGGGATAATATAAGGGGATATGAAGAGAAGATGTTGTAGTTTTTTTTACTTTATGATGTAATGTAAGACTTATGAATGTAACTAGTGTTTCCAAGGCTTCTAAACTAATCAGTCTTTCGAGACTTGATCTTTTGTGATCATTATAATGCTACGCAATAATGCACCGACTCTGGGTAACTGGGGTCGGGGCGTTACAGTTGGTATCAGAGGCAGTTTAGTACTAACCTTGGAAGCTAGATTTAGATAAACTCTGATTAGAGCACATAGCCCAAATATAGAATTTGAGGATTAGTATAGAAGAACTTCCTAGAATTTTGGTATTATAGAGATGTTGTTCGTTTTCCAAGAAATACATCCTTGTCTGGATACGAGTAGGTAGAGGTGGCTCTGGCACAGATTTACCTAGGGGTAAAACCCAAAAACACCGCTTTGAGCTAGACTCGAATGGGAACTGGTGCACGACAATGGGCCTTGTTGCACTATTGGTTACGACACTCCCGGGCGATATGCTTAGGATAATTCTCATTTTCATTACAAACTACTATGAAGGGTTATGAGTATATACTTACTCAAAGAAAACATTTTTATGGATTATATCCATAAGTAGATCAATTTATGTTAAGTATTTTACAAGTATAGAATTATGTATTTTGATTCATAAACTAATCTAGTTTATGCCATTGTTTAGAAATGGCGCCTAGTGGAAGGAATGGAAACCGTATCAATGCACACACTCCGTGTAGGGATTTCCCTCCTTCTCAAGATAATTATTGTGGATCTGGAGATACAACTGGTGTTGACCAACTTATTACCATACTGGGACAACTCACTCAGGTTATGAATAATAACCTTACTCGTATGGAGCACCCTGATCCACAACATGGAGGATCAATGTTAGACCGCTTCATGAGGAAACAGCCACCAAAATTTTATAGGGGTACAAATCCATTTGTATCTGAGCAATGTATAAACTCCTTAGAAAAAATATTACATGCCTTGGGGAGTAGAAAAAGGGATAAGGTTGTCATGGCTGTCTATCGCCTCACTGGAGATGTCGATCAATGGTGGTCGCTGATTCAAAACCCAAAGGAAGATGAAGAAGTATAAAATATGGAATGGAGAGAGTTCAAAGATCTTTTCTTAGAAAAATACTTTCCACATGACCATCGAGCAGATATGGAAAGACAATTTCTGAGTCTGAGACAAAAGAAGGATGATAATGTCGTAAAGTATGAGGCCAAATTTACAAGGTTAGCAAGTAATGCTGCAGATTATATATGTAACCCAAGAAGTAAGATTGATCGTTTCTTTGATGGGTTAAAACCATTTCTCCGTCGATCTTTAGTATCCCAATCCTTCTCATCGTACGAATATATTGTCTCGGGTGCTATCAAGACAGAAAAGGAATTCTCTAAGTCTTATGACAACAAAGTAAAGAAAGAGAAGAAGAGAATGGTGGAACAAGAGATAGATAAAGGGAAAAGGGAAAGAATGATTTTCCATTAGGTGATAATTGTGGGAAGAATCACCCCAGTACTTACCTAAAAGGAATGGGAGTTTGTTATAAATGTGGAGAAAAAGGTCACCAAGCTCATGATTGCAAGGGAAAGAAAGAGGCTATCAATGTTGAATGCTACAATTGTAGAGAAATGTGGAATTATGCAAATGAATGTCCTAAGCGTCAGGGAAACTTGCCTTCAAAAAGGCCAAGCGATCAAGGACAATCTTATGATGTTACTACAGTTGAAGCGGAATAATTAATGTATTGGTGCTTTTGGACTCAAGGATTATATTATGGTTATAAGAACAATGTGATATATATATGGGTTGTACTGTAGTAATTGTTTTTTTCATTAAGGTTTTAATATGATGAAGGTAATCATATTTTTAGTATGTGACAATAAGAGAAACTTTAATTTATTTGGGGAATCTGATATTACAATTGATTTTGGTATTTGGAGACCTTTTAGAGAAAGTCTGGATAGATGTATTAAGTTGAACTTTGGATTTTATTGTTTAAGGTTAAAACATTTCTGATGATTACTTTTGGAATATTATAACACTATATTTTTATGAAAATGACAAACTTCAGGGTGGGGCATAACCCGTCACGTCGGACAAAGCTGCAGGAATCGAACCCACAACCATAGTGCGACATGCCTTTATTACCTACAACTAGCCTATAGGAAGTCCCTGGTTATTAAAAAATAGTTTTTCTAATCTAAATGGTATGTGGTAATATTTGGAACCTTATACAATTAGGATAAATAGAATATTTTTGAGTTCTGTTACCATTTGGAGTGAAAGATGGGTTTGTGGTAAAAATTTATTAAAGAATGAAAGCCTACATGACAAGAAAATATATTTCCTTATGTTCTTAGTAAATCTCTTAAATAAATTCCTCAACTTTATGAAAGGTAACTTAAAACAAAAATGTTTTCGGTTACCGTTTAACCAATCATAAGTTTCTGATTTTCTTATGGTTAACTTTCTCCTAATACAGTTTTCTTCAACTCTCCATCAAACCATGATGGTTTGTTTTTCTTCCATATCCATATTTTCATATAATCCTAGTATGGGCTATCTCGGGTGACCTTTGTACTTATCTTTCTATCTTTTAAAGTTATATTTTTATTAACCCTATTTCCGATGTGGGTTTTCTACAAAGGTATTTTCTATTTTCAACCTTTTACTTTCAAAGAACAATTTAAAATTGCGAGGGCGCAATTTATTTAAGGAGTGGAGAATGTAACACCCTGAGCTTCCACGATACGCCTCTCTTTCAATAATGCAATAGCTTTCATTGTACGCAAGTTCAAGTTATAAAACACCGAGACTAATCAAAGTAGCCCTTATAAATAGTAATAACCACTTTTTAAAATTATAGAAATTTTATATTTCAAAATGGAATTCATTTTTGTATTCGTAATATCGAAATTATCCTATGTTTAATTTTTTGTTGTTTTCTGAGAACTTTCAATTTTTTATGAATAATAAAAAATACTTAAAACAAATTTTTTAATAAAAATAATTTATAGTGATAAATTATACTATTAAGTGGTTTTAAAGTATAATTATAATATATTTTTACCATTTTATCCAATGGTGGTCATTAGAATTAATTTAACATTGGAATTGGACATAAACAATTGTCAATCTTTTGATATATATTGTTTCTTTAAAACACGCTATTTGTTGTGACAACGGGAATTAATTATGAAATTAATTAATGCAACTTATATGTTTGTAATTTTGTAAAATATACATCATTTTTGAATTTGGAATATCAATTATAGCTTAGGGTGAAATATTGGCATTGTTCTAAAAAACTTTAATTTTTGATGAATAGTGAAACCACTAAGTGGTAGTGAAAAAACTGATTTTTTTGTTTAAATGAAACATTACCACTTCTGTGATTTTATTTTCAAAAATCCAACATTCATGGTTGTCATTAGGAAGTAAAATGTGGTTCAATGGGATTAAAAAAAATTGTGAACAGTAAATTTTAAGTTTAATTAATCGCGATTAAAGGTAATTAGTGAAATTTAAGGTAAAAATAGTATTATAAAATATGGAATGACCTTTACACATGTCCTACCACTATTTTATGTGTCATGGCCGACCAAGACAATCCATGGGTCAACTTGGGGACCCCATGGAGCCACTTGGTAGGAAAATGACATAAATAAATTTTTATTTAATGTTAAAATAAAAATGTCACAAACAAGAGTTTTTTTACTAAAACAACTTTTAAATGGGGTTATAAAAGTCATATTTTTTACTATAAATATTCATTAGAAATATAAAATAATTTCCTACATCGTGATATTTTTTTTATAATTTTTAGACTTTAAATAAATTAAAATATTTATGACACCATGATGATGCAGTGATTACCTCATTAATTAACGATTTCAATAAAATGAAAAGATAATGTAAAATCTAAGACTTAAACTTGTCAAAAACCTTTTGTATTAGTATATTTAGAACCCTTATCACCTTATCCTCAAAATATATAAGTTTGGGACCTTTATAATCCGAAAAAGCATTTCATAATAAAGTATCATTTCAATCTTTCCAAGAGTGCCCCTTCTCTCCTCTTATAAAGGGCCCCCACCACTACCACCTTACTCACACCTTCAAAGCCTTTTGGCTCAGCAATCCTCTGCCCAAATACTCTCCCAACTTCTCTACCTTACTCCTAGAAGCCTCAATTTGTGAAAAAGTCTTCCCAAGGAAGCCTTTGGCTCAAATCAAAAAGAGTTACCCGATTTTAATGTAATGTCTTCTCTAATGTTGTTTTGTTTTATTTTGCTTCTCCAACCCCTTAAACCCTTTTTATTCCTTTCTTTTGTAACAACACCAGTATCTAAAATCTTCTAGGATTTTTTTATGATAATTATTTGTTTTACACTTACACACTCCTTCGTCTAATGGTTAAAGAACATACTGTTTCTATGGGTGGCCAAATACTGCCTCACGAAATGATGATTGTTCAATATTCTTTTAACACCTCTAATGGTGTCCATTTTGATGACACTATTTTAATATATGATATATATATATATTATGTTTATGTTTTCCTTATGCTTCGGTATTTCTCATTTTTGGCATACTTTATGATTTCAATTATGGGTAGACGCGATTATTTCATTTTAGGAAGTGCGGACTCCCGCCCCCTCAAAGTGATTTGAATCGGTAATGCCATATGTGGGATGTATAATTGATGGAGTAAATGGTATTAAACATTATATTATACTGGAATTATATTATACCTTTATATAATTATAACTTCATTCCATTAAATACGAAATAGAAATGATTGTAGCGTTCATGCGTACGTACGACTTACCAGCTCCATGAACGGTGCATTTCATTTCTTACCTCTAAATGTTATGTAATATTATAAATGAATGTATATACTGGATATATATGATGTATATGATATATAAATCATGAATATGATTATGGATATAATGGATATATTACCACATGAACAAAGTGTAATGATAAGAAGTTTATTTTTGACTCAAGTACCTAAGATCGTCAAAACGACCGTTATTAACATAAATAATTACATAATGTTCATAACATGGTAATAAGTAATATAAAATGAATAATAAAGTTGAAAAAGGTTCTTAAGAAATTATAAATTAACTATATTTTATTATTCAGGAGATAAAATAATGGTCGAGTGAATTCGGACATGAGGTAAGGGAACTTCTTAACCCAATTTCCATTCTTTGGGTTAATCTCCTACTTTCAAATTGTGTCATGATATTATTATGTCCGATCTTGTATTTGTACTTTCATTATGTGTAATTATAGTTAATACAAATAATATGTCTATTTTTTCAAAAAATTATCTTTGTAAGGACTTCGTCTCAATCACCTTTCATTGAGGCATATTTGGTTTTATACACAACTTTCTTTTATACGGTGTATAAACCCCTTCGACTTTTACGTTTATTCAAAAGGAATATTTTTTATATGAAGCATTTTACTAAACGAAAAAAAGGAATGTTTTCTTGTCGTATGTAGGTGGAGAAAACGACTTCTCCACCGCTGTGACCATTATTTGTGTTTCGGTTTCCTCTACAATCCATAACTTTTTTTAATGAAAAATAAATACAAAGTTTTAACTTTCTTTTATTTTGGTATTGAAAATGGTTTTGAAAGTGTTTTTATTATATCAATGTGTTGTATTGATATCTTATGATTGAAATGTGTAAATGTTATGTTTCTGTTATGCATGTTTTATGTGATACGATTATGTTATGGTTTATGATATGTTTAAACCTATTCATATGAGGAATCCATTGGACTTAATAAGTGACGGGTGGAGCCCGCTATAGCTCCTTGATGCATCGGTAGGTCTCATGAGACAAACTAGTGCCTTGGTATGAGGCCTTGACAAAATCGTATTTGTAGTCTTGGCACGAAGCCTTGGCTATGTGGTTATGATAGTCAGGCATTATGCATTCCATCATTATGAAAGTGGTTACTGATATTTCATGTGATTATTTGACGAGTAGAATATCCATGTGAGTATGTAAATGGAATTATTTCATTTTACTTTTGCCATATTATGCTAAAGTTCAAGTTTTAAAGGCTTTTGTTTTAGTTATACATTGCCTTAAATGTTAATGTTTATTTATGAAAGCTTCTGCTATATTGTTATCCTTACTGAGCATCTGAGCTCACCCCTTTCAATGTTTTAATTTTTTTAGGATGTGAAGAAGTATATTATGAATGACATGCAGGGATAATATAAGGGGATATGAAGAGAATATGTTGTAGTTTTGTTTTACTTTATGATGTAATGTAAGACTTATGAATGTATCTAGTGTTTCCAACGCTACTAAACTAATCGGTCTTTTGAGACTTGATCTTCTGTTATCATGCCAATGCTACGCAATAATGCACTGACTCTGGGTAACTGGGGTCGAGGCGTTACATTGAATGTATATGAGATGGAACAATACAAGAGGAGTTAATTATTTTTTATAAAAATTGTATTTAAACTCTTAAAAATAATATTGGTTTAATAAATATTAAAATAATATAATTTACAAACAATACAAATGATCTAACTAGTCCTGGATCCGATTGATATGATATTGCACGTAATCAAAAATAATTTTATTTGAATTGAACGAAATGATTAGAGTATAAAAAATGTAAAATTTTCTACCATACAACATATAAAATCTCTTAATACAATATTTAATAAATATATCATAATTAAAACAATTTCAATAGAAAAGAATATAAATAGAATGTGGAAATACAATTATTCCCTTCCTATTACTAATAGTAGGAGAAATAAATGGTATTACAATTCTGTTATCCCAAATTGTAGGGTATCCTTTCACCTATGATAAAAGGTATCTCTTAAAAATAGCTAGTAAATCCCTCAATATGATGATTGACATATCTGTCTTCATATCCATGGAATCCCTTGATTAAGAAGGTAACTAGAACCTCTATATTCCAAATACTTGAAATCCCTCGATCCAATGATTGGTAGCACCGTCTTCTTATCCCCGAAAGACTTCGATCACTATCACAATGATCGGTCACAAAAATGAAAATAAAGAACTTATGGAAATACAATAATTAGGAACAAGTCATTCACATCTTGTATCTTCATGGATTTTTGAACGAAGCAAGATATATATCACATAGTCTCTCTCTAGAAATTGGTTGATGCAAATTTGACTTATCTAGTTCGAATGACCTCCTGTTTATAGACCTCAGTTTCTAACAGTCACATTTCCTCCAATGGCGATATTTCTCTCAAAAAATTCCTAGAGACTTGGATAACATTCATTATAATGGTCAAAACCATACAGAATACACAATGTTGTTTTTATTGATATATAACCAACTTCACAGCATCATTTCGATGAGAAGATAGGTTATAAAAACATTACGAATGAATAAGTCCGATTAATTTCAATTAGAAGCATGTATGTGGTAGTGTAGTAAAACATGAGTAAGATGCATAACATGAGTATGATACATAACTTAGTCATAATACATATCATTGATATTATAACACCCCAAAAATTTTATGGTATGTGTCTCTTCAATACATTCAATTCATAACCGATATTTTATAAACACTGTGTTTCTTTGAAAAAACACTCGGTTATTTAAGAGAGTAATATCCTAGCCATTGAACATAAATTTCCCACTTGTGTGTTTTAAATATTGAAAATCTGACATACATGGTTGTGTTTAGGATGATATTTAGAGCCTAATAGAATTAACTAAATTTTTGGTGAATAGTTACCTACCCTTTTGAATAGTAACCTATCCACATGGATAGTAACTTACCCTTATGAATAGTAATATGACTCTTATGAATGGTATCCACATTAATGAATGTATAAATAAATTTAGGCACCTTAAAAATAAAGATGAATAATTTATGTGATTATATTTTTTGATAAAATAAATATTTTTATTAAATATTAAAATAATAATATTTAGAAAATTATCTTTGAAAAACAGACATAATATTTGGATTCTACACATCAGAAAATGTTTATGTTGATTTTTTTAGATTTTTCTGAAATAAATGAATTTTTATGAATAGTAAAATGTAGTAATTTGCAATAAATGCTAAATATGGGATTTATTGAGTCATTGATGATGATCTACTGACGTAAACCCAATTGGTTCGAAGTCAAATTCATTTATTACTATTCTTGGTCATGGGATACTTACTATTCCTTTTCTTTTGAATAAATAATAAACTAATGATTAAAAAATTATGAAAACCCTCTTCTCCTCCACTATACAACCCCCTCTCAGTCCCTCTTCTATTCACTCCTCTTATGCCTTGGGAGATGCCAATATTCTTCCAAAATCTCACCCCAAGATCCCCCCACATCCAAATCCCCTATCCTCTTCAATTTACCAAAACATATCCCCTTAATAGGTTCTTAATAGAGGAAGTCGCAAGAGGTAAATTCTCCATTCCAAATCCTTCTTTTCTTTTATGTTCTTGTCTTTTTGTTTCTTTCCTCACCTCACATTACCCAAATCTTATGATAAATCTGGTAAAATATATGTACTGGTATATTTTTATTCTAATGAGATATTTCATTATATTCAATCATTCTCCCTGCCATTTATTTGAAGGAAATGAATGCATCGTTGGAGATGTTCCAATTTAGCTCATTCAAGGACAACGATTTATCATTTTTTTATTACCATTTATTCTTTTCATGAAACCATTTTTGTTATAGTTGAACCAGATTATTATATATGTAATATAACATATTCTTGGTTTTGTAGTCCTTTTTTACAAATGTTATTATGTTATAAATAAAAACTTGTTATTTGTAATCAAACCAACCGATTAACAAAACCGATTTTCACTACGGTTTTATATAATAATTCAACATCACTCAAAGAAACCAAATTAAATTTAAAACCATGTAATCTCCTGGATGTGTAATAATATAATATAATGTCAATTTTTGACAACCATTTTCATTTTACATGTTTATCCAAACATGAATATAAGCGAACCGGTCATTTAAACCAAGTTAACAAACGAGCTCAAACAATGAAATTGAATCTCATAACCAATAAAAAGGGTTATAAATGAACATAAAATGGTTATACTAAACCAAATATTATAGAATAGGTTATGTAAATATTATTTAATAAACCTAATTTTTTTATTTAGGACTTTAATAACAAGTGGAGAATACCAACAGATTTAAGGTAAGGGATCCTATCTCTCACTTTCGTTCAAGAATATCCCCTATGTTGTGCTCTTTTATTTTTAATACCTAATGATGGGATTTGTTCTCACACCTCTCCCATACTTCCCTTATGATAAATGGGTAATGGGATACCCATTTACCTCTCATTAAACCCTCACAAGAACACTCTTTACCATGATGAAATGTTTGTAAGAGGTTTTCTCATCTCTCTTTCAATTCTGTGGGATTTCCATTATTCGACTCTTATTTCTTATATGATTTATAGGTGTACAAAACTTTGATATATATTATCATGATTCTATTTATATTCATGGTATTCATTGATCCATTTGGTGGTTATTAACTTTTGGTCTTACGACTCAATTGATTACAACGTGGTAACAAGTTTTGTTTCTGTTTTTACATCATTGTGACTTGCTTAGTATTGTGCACCTACTATTTATTATGTTGGGTACCTACATTATATTTGAGATAAATTTTCAATTGAAATTATATTCCATTAAAATTTCAATATTCCCATATCTTAGATATTGTTATTTTCTATGTCGTATACCATTTTATATATGGTATTTATTTTGACAGTTGTTTTGACTGTAGAAATATTGATGAATTTGTATTCTCTATTATATTCGGATATTGTAAAGGTATATTGCTTATGTGTTGAATCTATTTACAAATAATTCTTGCTACATGTAGCAGTGGGTGTGGCCCACTACATACCCTTAATGAATCAGTAGCTCTCATGAGACAAATCATTTTTGCGACAAACACTTTGAGTTTGATTCCAAAAATCAGATGGGTTCCTACCCAATGAACTGAACCATTTTTATGGTATTATGGTATCATGTTCTAGATAAATGATGTCCAATTAAAAATCATTCTCCTTGTTCATTATCAATTATTTCTATCCATTAGGTTTTCACTATTACATAATCTATGGATACAATTTCATTCTCAGTTTATTAATGGCGTGATTTTTTCAATTATTCACCCTTCCTTATTGATTATGTCAAATTGTTTACAATTAAGTTATTATTTATTCAGACTTCTGTTATTTTTTACCCTTAATGAGTGTTTGAGTTAACCCCTATCATTTTTTACCTTCAACAGGTTTTAAAGAGGAGATCATTTATTGAGTTCATGTGGTTATAGTTTTTAATTTATGTTATGTATTGTATTTGGTATCCTTTTCCAATGTAATTTGATTTACATTTATGAATCTAGATTCTTAAATACTACTAAACTAATCATTAATTTTGGATTTTATTTCCTTTGAACCATGAAAATATAAAAATTAATGCACCAACTCTATTCTATAGGGTTCAGGGTGTTACAGATATGATACATGATTATGATGCAGAACATGAACATGATGCATATCATGATCATGATTCATAACACGACTACAATGTAGTGTTACGATGCATTATATGAATACGATGTGTATCTGAACTACGATAAATAACATGGTTACGATGCATGAATAGGATGAGTAATATGAATACAATGTTAATCATGAAAATGATGCATAACAAGGTTATGATGCATAGTTACAATGCATAATATGAATATGATGTGTAACGTTATTACGATACATACAGTTACGAAAACATCATATGTGGTTTCGATTGTAAAACAACATATATGGTTACGATGTAAAATGACATAAGTGATTATGATATAAAACAACATAAGGGATTATGATATAAAACCACATAACTAATTACGATATAAAATAATATATATTATTACAATGGAAAACAATATTTATGATTACTATAAAAAACAACATATAAGATTAAAATGTAAAATAACATATATGATTTTGATAAGAAACAACATATATGATTATGATGGAAAACAACATATATGATTATGATGACAAACAAAATTTATGAAAAACAAGAAGTAATTTGTGATTTTAAAAAAAACAATGGGAAATTTGAAATGAATTTTGACTCAACAACCTATGATCCTGAATAACCAATTATGGGGAAATAATAAAATTTATTTTTAGGTAGAACATAATGTTTTATGGTGAAATTTATTAAGGGGGAAATATAGTAATCCAACATTTATTTCTCTAATTATTAAAAAAATATTATGTATTGAAATAATTATTTCATTTTGTTTTATAAAAGAATCACATAAAATAACTGTTAAATTTTTTTGACCCATCATGCCATAATATTTAATATCATATCTAGGAATAACACATGGGGAAAAACGAAAATACTGCATTACACATTGTTATATACTCTATAAGCTATATTTTCCCCCTAAAGGGCACTCTTAATATGAAATTAGTACAAGGAAATGTAAGAAATATGAGTATATTTATCAAGAGAAGTGAAATACCATCATAAGTGAGGTAGTTAATAATGATGAATGAAAATAGTGGAGTATATATACCAAGTGTAATGAGAAATGTAATTATCATGATATAGTCGTCACCTGACTATTGGCCAATATGATCATTTTCCAATATGACCATTGTTCAATGTGATTGTTAGGAATTATAAACATGATTGGGAATAGATTAAATAAGTGGGGCATGAGTGGAATAACATATGAGTGAATTTGAATTTTGTTGTGATAACCGCTAGATCAATGTTATCTGAACCAACCAATGAATGCCCCATAAATACACAACATACCATTAGTGATTACACTAACATAATAAGGGGTTATCTATATTGAACTTATATTAAACTATGTTAAAAACCCTTTTAGAAATTAAAAAATGGTTTCATTGATCTTACAATTTTTTTAATGTATTATTCTTATATTTATAAAAAAACCAACATTATTATAAAATATATATGTTAAAATAAAATCTTGATATAAAAAACCATAATTTTAATTTTTTGGAAATTTATATATGATTTGTATTCATTATATAAATTCATAAAAATGAATATATATTTTTATTAAAAAACTAATAAAAATATTTATTGATATATAAATAATAAAATTGATTCATTCAGTCATCTAATTTTTGAAGAGTTATAAATTTAATTGCATAATTAAAATTGAGTTTTCCAATAGATAATTATATTATTTTATTGGAATAAATTTCCCATATTTAGATTAATTTTTAGATAAAATTGAATTTAGTTTGGAAATCAACCTGTCGATATTATCTAATGGTGATGTTTTCATACTTTTCTGTGATTGTTGATTTTTTTAGAAAAACATAAAATACAATATAAATATATGGTATTTATTATAATATCATAATGAAATAAAATTCATTTAATAAATACATTAATTATTTTCTCAACAAAGTCATGTATTTTTCATTAAAATTATTCATTTTAATTTAATATGATTAATTTTCAAAACCATTAACGAATCATCCTAACCATACAGAGTATTTTGATAATTTAGAACCAATTATTTATGGACATGACTAACTTACAAACCATGAGTTACATTACTTTTAAATTTCAACTCATAGAATTTTAAATAACTAAATACCAATCCACATTATAAAAAATTATGTTGAAACCATTGATGGAATAATGTTTTTTCATTTTGTATTAACTAGATAACTAATTCTTAAGTTAATAAATAAATAAATAAATCCCCCTCTTTAGTTTTAAATACACACACACTCTCAAATTAATATCTAATATCATTCATTTCAGTATAAATTTCCTCTCAATTTTACTCTCTTATGTCTTTATATAGAGTTTTTATGGTTCTATAGATCCCTTATCAAACTTTGAGAAGCCACGTTGCATGTATGGGAGCCTCTATCCCTCTCCTTCAATATACTTTTATTAAATAATATCATTTGTACCTATGTTTTCTATATTTAATATTTTATACATCAATGTGTTTATAACCATTACATAACAATAAAAATTTATTACCTATTAATAAGATACTACTCATCTAACCTATTTACCCCATTTTATAATATGTTACATAAAAGATTTATGATTTTGAAATCTTCCTTTGATTTTATATTCATTGATTTTATATTTTCAATAACAAAACATATATTCATTCAAGGGCATTTATATAGATAATACTATATCTCATTGATATAGAAATTCAATGTTGGAAACCTATATTTCCAACTCCTAGGTTAAAATAATGAAATGCTTTATTATGATATATGAATTGCATGTCGTAATTAATTTTTAACATTTAAAGGGTGAAACTTGAAAAATTACTAATGGATTGGTAAAAAATTAATCTCTAATGATAACATGTTTAATATAACATGGTGAATAACCTTTGTAATATTTAATAAGGCAGCTTAGTGATATACATTGGTTATATACTAATGAATATCTCATTTTTGGTTGTATTCAAATTTCCATGTCATACCTAAATAACTTATAGTCATATTATAATTTTATACTTAATATATGTTTGGTAATGTCCTACGGTTATGGGTTATGAATTATCCAAAGTCATAGACTTCATGATTCCATTATTTATCTATTATAGGTCTTTCTTCTCACCCTATTATATTGATAAACGTAAAAACTAAATTCTATGATGTTACATGAATTGGGATATAAATAAATAAGTCTTTGAGGATGAAAATATAATGTTAATGTTTATTATTTCTTTTTTAAATTCAAGAATTATTTACATAAATCCCATGAAACTAAACCTCTAAATAACCTGTGTACTTTTTTAATGATAAGTTTTTGACTTAATTCATGTTAAAAGGAATATATGAAAAATATGGGTTACTGTATACAACATCATCATTAATAAATCTCATCAAATACATATTATATTCACCTATCACAATAGAAAAAAATTAATATCTCAATGAAAAAATATATTTTAGCCATTTAAAAAGCTGTTATTATCATGTTATAATAATTTTTTAATTACCACAACATTCAATTTGAATATTAAAAATTATTTTAAAAACAATTTTAAATTATTCTTATAAAATTGCCACCTTATAATATTTATTTATTCTGTATCTAGTGCACAACCTACATGATCGATCAAACAATGTCATTAAAATACATAATTAAATCACATAAATATCAAATTACCAATCAAAAATCCATAGACCTTCAAAATAAATTGAAAAAAATCATCTTAAACCAACAAAAAATTATAATATATATATATATAATGATGTATTTAAAAAACATATGGAGATAAAATATACTTTATATTAATAAATTAATCACATAAATTTATTAAAGATATATGTTATGACTTGTGGATTAATGGAATAATTGAAAGGGATGGGTGAATCAATATTCATGTAAAAATTTTCACAATTTCATTCCATTCAAATAACCCTCATTTAATTATTCAGTCAGGATCCTCTCAATTTTGTGTAATGTATCCCCAGTCAAATAATACAGTAAATAAAGACACCAGAAAACAATGATGTTTACAAATTTTTATTCTAATAACAACTCTATTCTATGATTGGTTTTTACCACCAATAATGTATTATACACTATAATAAAACACATTCAATTACTTGAGGAGGGTGTACGACACACCATAACATCATTAGAGAATCACCAGCCACCCACATGTGTCCTACATGACCAAAACATCCAAATTCCTTCTAAACATATACAATAGATTCCTACTATTATCATATCATTAGACCTTGTTATCCTTTTATTACTTATTTCATATAGTTTCCACAGATTTTAACCATGTATATTCATGTTTGATCATCCTGCTCCTATTTGGATGTAAATTATTAGAATTCTATAGGATGTATCTACTTCAGTAAAACTAACATTTTTCTATCCAAGATACTTCATCAAATTCAATAACTTATTCAATAATAGTGTGCATCTTGGTCACTAAACACATTTTAGATCCAAAAAAATGAATATATTCAACTATATATCTCACACATATAGCTTCAGTGATTTTCAAACCCACCATCTCCTTATAAAACATTTATAAAAAATGATGTCATTGGATTTTATTTTTCCCCAAAACGTCATCTCAATAAAAATCGATCTTGTAATGATGATGAAATTCTTCTACTTGTTCGATACAGCATGTAGTAAATACATATCCTCTTATTTTAGATAATTAGTTCTCTTGAATACTCAAACATAACACATTTCCAATCAAATTTGAAATAAGTTACATAGCAAATATATTTTTTCTTTTGTTCTTTTTGATCATTTAAAGCCCTCATGCGTGTATGTGACTAAAAATTGAATTAGTTATTTATTTTCAAAATGATGTAAATTTCATTTCAATATTAAATAAATCCACCAATGAAAAATCACACTTTTAGAATTTCCATTAAAAATTTCTTTGAATTATCATGCTCATATTCTTTTTTAAAATATTATTCATCATGGACTTTATCATTGGTGATTATTCTTTTGAAACTTAACTAAAATATCGTCTCAAAATATCTACTTATGGCATGAATCCTTTTTCAAATAAGCTTCCAAAAAATATTCACTTCAAATAATCCAACTTTTTTCACAATAAAAATAAAAAACATTAGTGGTTTTAGAACACATCATCACTATAGGTTACATAAAATGGTCATTTTTTTGTAACGACATGGGAAAATTCCTAGATTTGAATCACTCTCACTCACGTACACTCAAATAGCCTTATATCTATAAAAATATAATATATGATAAATAAAATATTGTGGAATGATTTTTACTCATATATATTATAATTGAAAGCATGATGTTTACATTTTTTCATAATTTAATATATTTTTGGGATCCTCTTATTCTATCTTACACATAATAACTCAGAAAATGGATTATATGATCTTCATGATGTTTTGAATTGAAAAACAAAGTATTTTTATAGATTTATTTTTATTTTCATATAATTAACAAAATTTGGATAATCAATTTTCAATTCTTCTTCAATATTCTCTTCCAAGGATAATTATTACCCTCTATTTTTACTCTTCTTTCAATGAAATACAATTCAATGTCTTTTTGAAATTTGATTCAATAAGAATATCCTGTGAATAATCTATTATAATTTCAACTTCATCAGATTCGATATAAAGAAAATAATTTTTTGATATATCATAAACATAAAATTTTGTAAGTAGTGAACTCATACACAAGGATAAAAAATACATAGATTCTTAAATCCCTATATGAAAGAATTGTCTTCTTCTCAATGTGAATGTTTTCTTCAATTATCTCTTTGAAAATTTTAAAATGTTATTATTATTTAATCTCTATCATGTAAATATGTTGGTAATTTCAATTTAATCATTTAATTAATTTTTTTATAGAGAAATGTTCTTATAATTTTGAATACATTTTCTGAATGAGACTTATTTATTAAAATTCATAAAATTCATAAAACATTCTGAAATAATTATAGTGATGTCTTACGATCAATACATGTATTGTGGTTATAGTCCTATGATTAGGAAAATAATAATATTAAGTAGAAAATATATAATTAAATTAAAATCCTAAAGTTATATTTTCATGGTGAAATGTTATAATGACTAGGAAAAGCATTACACTTAGGACATTGCCATATTTTCTTTACCTCCAAAACCTAGACTTCTATAGTAAGCTTAAAATTGAATTATTATTTTTTTCTTGGATACTCCAACATAATAAAACCATCTAAGTGCTTATAAAAATGACAATTTAAATTATTATTGTAATCCCAAACCACAAGAAATGAACTTTTTAAGTATTAAAAATAAAAAATACTCATGATAGAGCATTAATTTGAACTCTTATACCAAATCAATTCTATCTCTCTATAAATAAATCATGATCCATCAATAAAAAACAAAACCTTTATATGATAGTTTATAAATAGTGATCAAATTGGTTAACCTTTTTATTATTTTGTCTTCCAGGACACAATCCGAATTTAATCCATTAGATCGGTTCTATATAGGCTATCTAGCCATTAGTTTTTCCACCAATAACTCTTCAATTTAAACTATTTAATATTTGCCATCTTCGCCCTCAAAAAATTTCATGGACATAAATACAAACACTTTCCATCATCAGATTTTATTTGGCCTTCCCACTTGAATAATTATATCCATGTATTTAAGGGTACGATTCATAGAAAAATATGACTCGACATCCAAATTTTATCAAATGAGATTCAAAAATGGATGTTAAAGTAAACACAGAAGGACAATTAACAAAAATATTTATTAAAAAAGACATTAAAAACTTAATTTTTTACCGTTCATGCGTTTTTTTACAAAAAAATCCCATTTTGAAGGTAATTGAGATTATATTAAAACATTGTGTTTTAATAAAAAAAAATGTTATAATTAATTGATACTTTTTCAAAGTTATTAATAAAACCGACATCAAAATCTTTCGAAAAATATTCATTCTTTTTTTTCAAAATAAAATAAAAAAAGATCAAATATATATATATATATATATATATATATATATATATATATATATACAGGTTACCCTCATTAATTCATTGATAATTTTAAAAAACCCCAATAAGTGTGAAGTGTGACTCTGGAGCCTTCTTCATATTTATTAATATTCTATATTTTGATCATTTTTATAACATTATTTTTATCATTATTCTTATCTATGAGATCCTCTACATTCCTTTGATTCTTTATTCATCCCACAAACCTTCACACCCTTTATAATGTTTTTATTAAAAAATCATCATATTTCATATCTATATTGAATATTATCATATCATTTATTTTAATATGAATCTCATAAATCACAAATTTTTTATCTCTTTATCACATATTTATGAATGACTGTATGAAGTTTATGTGAAACTAATATTATCAGGTTGAACTAAAATTACATTTTTTTAGTTGTGATGGGTTTTATACATGAATTAATGAAATATGTTGAGTTTTTAAAGTTTCACTGGATTTATTGAACTTTGGAAATAGTTACTTCCAAATTAAAATGATCTTTAATATTCCAATTATAATGAAAATAAAATATTATTCCCATGGGATTGTGTTATAATAAGATACACTCATTACCAAATTAATATGTTTTAGTTTAGAGGAATAATAATGATTATAATACTATATCGAATATAGGAAATCAAAATAAAATATGGATCTAAAATTCATCTTTGATTAATTATCATGTATAGAAACAAAACCATTAGCTAAATAAATTTGATATCATAAAATAATTTCTCATTAAAAGTGTCTATTTTCAAATTCAATTATTTAAATTTGGTTAATGTCGATTTAATGTGAGTTTACCATTGATGTAAACATATTTTACCCAATTTGTTCACCATACTTGAAGATATTTGGAAAAAATATTCCTAATTGTGGAAGCGAAACATGAAATCTTAAAATAAAACTGTGCATAAATGAAATAAATCCATATCATATATTTAGTACACAAAAACTATCATGGACTTCTTTATTGATAATTTATATTTCATTTCGTATATATGAATGGAGGAATTGTTTTGATGAGATTGATGATTTCGGGACCAAAACTGAAGAAAAAAAATATTAATATGTATTATCTAACATTGATGGATGATTTTAAAATTATATGTGAGAAAAATATGATATAATTTTTTATTCATACTACAATGAATATTTTATTTCTCATAATAATGTAATGTTAAGTACAAACATATTTCTAGCATGTGGAGGAATAATAAGATACACTATTAACGGATATAATTATTTTCTTATTTATAATGAAGAGACTTCATATTATAAATTCCAAATATATTCTAATGAGTTTACAAATGAAATCATTATGTTTTTAGAAGGTATAACCCATATAATTACTTTAAAAATGAATTTAAAGATTTATAGGATCATAATATCCATTAAAAACATCATCAACTAAAGAATATTAAAACATGGTGAAAAATATTGACTTCCAATTTATAAAAAAATGATGTTTTGGTTGTCAAAAAAAAAATGGGTGGAATTGTCCTTCATATTCAGTCTACCTTATAGGATATTTTAAGAGATAAAACATAACATTCAATATATACTGGTTGAGAAAAACATATTTGACAGTTTTATTGAAATCTTGTTAGACATACAATAAATGGAAAAATGTTTCTTTATAAATGATAACACTTAATATACATTGGAATAAATTTAGTGTTATTTCACACTATCTAATTAAATAGAATGTATTTATATCCATTTTTTCACACATTAAGAAATAGTATTATACTGAATTTTTTTCAATGAATAAAATATATTGAAATACCAATTGGATATTCATAAAATGTGAAGAATTTGGTGTCAAAAAAGGATTTGAAATTAATAAGTATAAAATCTCATGATTGTTATATATTTATGAAATAACTAATATTGGTAAAATTTTATATTATAATTATAATACCTATAGGAAAGTGTATGATTAGGTTCTATTACTTTATCAAATACATTATTATCATGTTTGTAGATTTAAATTTTCTATATGTGTTGGAGAATGATGATTCCCTCATACTTTGTCAACCAATAATATATTCCCCTTACATTTTTCTGATATAACAGTATATAGGTGGATTAGTTTTTCATGATAGAAGAAAATAAATAACCCTACTTATTTACATTATATATATATATATATATATTTTTAATGATATAAGAAATTTTTTATCGATATTTAAAATGAAAAAATTGACCAAAGGAATCTATTATTCAAACATATATATTGAATGAGTTTATTATGTTGTTTAATTATTTTTGGTATGTAGTGGAGCATATTTTTCTCCCTATATCAAAACCATTGATAGTTGATTGTGATAGAATAGGGATTCATGGTTTAAAGATGAAGTTAATCCCAAATGATTATGTGATGTAGGTGCATTAATAAGTTTTGAACAACACAGATGATGTTAAACCATATATATCATCAGATATTTCTAGATTGAATCAATGATATCTAGAAAATGAAATGTGGTTTGTTATTGAGTATAAAAAACATTTTATCCACAGTTTTAAGATGAAGACAACATGGATTTATCTATATTTGAGACATTGATATGGTAAATATGGGGACCATCTATTAATGTGAGGACTTTGTTTTATTTTATTAAAAAATGGTTGAATATAGTAATATTAAAAATTTTGCATTAATTAACATTTTAAAATCCAATGAATTTAAAATAATGGACTATGTTTAATAGCATTCAATATATGTAACAACGACCTTAAAAGAACAATGAAATATTATTATTTAAAAGTGATTGTTATAATATAGCCATTGATTTGGAGACAATTAGCCATATTAACAACCTTATAAAAAACATAGTGTACATACTCATGATATATTAGTAACTAATAATTCCTATATAATCACTAAATTTTTTAGTAATGTCAATTTATTATTCAAAAATGCATTTCCATCAAAAATGGTTTTTCTTAGAATTTATGGGTGAATATTATAATAAACTGTTGAAAATTTTAGAATATTAATTTTATAAATTATTATTTTTATATCAGTATATAATTTTATACTTCAGGTATAATTTATTTATTTTTCATAAAATATTGGGTTTTCAGTGGCTAGTGAAAATTTGTATTTTTGTAAAAATCATATTTATTTTGAATATGTTATATAATTTAAAATAGAAATAATATATTTAATTTAATTTAAAGTAACATATGTATTTTTTATAATTAATCACCTTAAATTATTTTGAATAAATTTTATATTTTATTTTAGAATAGGTATTTTTTAGAAATAAAAATGGGAGTTTTCTAAAAACTATTTTAAAGTACAAAATGTTCATCCTTTTTAATTAATTAAAAAATTATCTAAAGGGGAATGTTTAAAATTATATTTATATATTATGTATCGTCAAATATTAATTTATTTTCCTACAATGATAATTATTAATAAAATATATAATATAAAATCATCTTTATTTGAAAAATAAAGTTCTGGAAAACATTGTTTCTCATTTCCCCTACTGGTTTTTTAAAATTGTGAACATTATATTAATTTAATTTGGTAAAATTGATTCAAAATTTGGATTTATAATTTTCAAAATAGGTATTAGGTTCATTTTCATTTTTACTCATACAAAATAAAATTTGGAAAAAAATAAATGATATATCGTAGTGTAGGCACAATAATAAAATGGGTTAAAGTTATTATGTAAAAGCTTAATACACCTAAAATAAATTAAATGGTTGATTTATGTAAAGAACATACATAACCATACTTTAAAACATTAATTATCATTCTTATACAATTTAATTAATTCCACACAAATTTGGATGGTTTTAAATATAAAATAATCATTATTTAATCATTCAAAACCCCCGACTAAAGTATAGATGTCATCCTTCACCCACAAATTTCCCTCCACAATCCTTGAAGGTCCTAAAATATCTATAAAACTCTCATCCCCCATATACCCATGTGAAAGTTCTCCTAGTATCACATAAATACTAATACCATTGTCTTTAAGGGATCATTCAAGGAGGTGATATTTAAGAAGAGGATAAAGTACAAAAAACTAATGGGAAGCTTGAGGTAAGGGTTTCTCTTCTCACTTTAATTTATGTGATATATGTGTTTTATTCAACACTTATATCTTGTGTGTGGTTTATTTACTACCCTTTGATATTTTATATCATAAATATCATTATAACCATAGTATTAAATGTTTCATTTGACAATTATTACTTTTGTGGGGCATTGGGTTCGACTATTTACAAATTGTGAAGGGAATTCTTAACCAAATATCAATTTTTGATTAAACAACTTCATATATGATTATGTCACACAAATCATTCTTGTGAAATTAATTTTGAATATTTTATCTTGTATTTGCACTTGTTTTATCTGTATTTATAGATGATACACATATTTGATTAATTTTATTAATGTTCACTTCAATAATATGATATTTGAAATGGGATTTGTTTTGAAAAATTACCTTCCTAATGTTACACTTAAAAATAATTTTTCCTTCCATGTTTATTTTTTTTATAATTATTTCCATTTTTTTACTCTCATATTATTTTTTAATGTTATTTTTAATCTTGTTTTACTTTTTAGAAAACTTTTTTAAGGGTATGTTTTTTCATTTTATAAATAAGGTTTATTATGACTATTCCAAAAAAATTGTAAATGAATATTTTTTATCTTATATGGAATAAGAGGTCTTTCCTTCCATTATGAGGAAGTAATGTTTTGAAACGTCCATTTCATGTTTACATGGTTATTTTAAAATAATATTTTATCTTTTATAATTGCACAAAAAAATAAAATTTAGTTTTTTTATAATGAAAAGTGTTATTTTCCTAAAAACATTTCTATGGTATATTCATCAAAGAAAAACGATCATTCCCTTATTCTTAGTATTTTGGTATTTAAAATGGTTTTAAAATTAGTGGGTTATTCTGATCTCCTAATGTTCTTTTCATATTGGATTAAATATTTTTAAATGATTTTTTGAAAAAGATTGTAATAATAAAATTATTTATTCATGATATGGTACTTGATAACTATATGAAACATTAATGAACCTAATACATCTTATATGAGGGGAGAGCCCCATAATAGGTCTCCAATTCAATGAGTTACAGTTATGTTCTTCGAAGAATTATATTTGATTTCATCCATAGAGTTATTCCAATTCAAAGATTTTTGATAGGGTTTTATAAATATGTATCCCTATGTTACCAAAAAAATTTTAAATTGATTGATATGGGTTTTAAGATATTTCATTGAGAGAATGTTTATCCTTTTTTTATATGAGATTATTTTGTTTCTTATAATCAAGGAACATTGAAGGTAAAGGTAAATGTTATATGAGTTTTTAAATTGTTCACTTGAATAATTTTTTTATTTCTTTATATGTCCCTTACATGGATTTATTTTTCCATCCATAGTTTTAAAAAAATTCATAAGATTTACATTATAATAGATATAGGGATGAGATCAAGGGAAAAATTTCAATGATCAATCATAAAAACAGAACATATTTTTTATAAAAAAAGTTATTCTTGGTAAAAATGATTACTGAGTACAAGATTCAACTTATAATTTATGTGTTAATGTGTTTAAGATTGTCCTAAATCATTACAACTATAAACATAAAATATATTTGTGAAAATAATGTTATTTATAGTTTTAAAATAACCTAAATAGGTAATATTTAAGTCTGAGTCCTTACAATTGGTATTATATATTGATTTATATAACATTATAGATTTGGATATTGTTCCTAGAATTACCTTGAAAGATTTTACGTTATAGTTAAGTTGAATTTATTTATTATTTTAAGATAATCATGTTTATCTATCTAACCTATGAATTTTTATATTGTATTTCCACATAGGTAATAGGGAATCTATAATAGTAAAGTAGTAAGATGAAAATATCCTCAAAAGTTAACATCCCAAGATGGTTAGAACCAAAACTAAGTAGCTTTTTACCAAAAAAGGATTATTTTACTGAAGATATAAATTGTGGTGGCATACATACTTGAGATAAACCATATCTACAATAGAGGAATATGTCATTAGTGAATCATTTTATGACACAACAGCCCGCATCATTTTTTAGGAAATCAGATTTTGTGGAAGCTAGAGGATGGTTCAATGTTGTATAAAAGATATTTCATTTCATGGGATGTTCAAAAATTCAAAAGGTAAACCTTTACATTTTTCATTTTTAAGATTAATCTGATTAATGGTGGACTTTGTAGAATGATACTTGATAGAAATATAATCTTGATTCCCTAGAATCGAACAAATTTGGAAATATTTTCTTCCAGAATTATTTTCCTAGGTCTATTCAACTCAATATAGAGAAACAATTTTTGAAATTGTGGAAAAAAATATGAATATTATATTGATGTAAATGAATATGACCTAATGATATATTCCACGTATGTGCTAGATATTATTCAAGACACTGATAATAAAATTTATATATTTAACTAAAAACCATGTTTTTAAATACAATTTTCCACATGTGAATTTATAAGTTATCAAAAGTTTGTTTGTTGCCCTAAGAATTTTGAGTTGAAATTTTCTAACACTTCTATATCACGATATGACAATAGTAATAAATGGTCAAATTGGTAAAAAATAGAGAATAACTAAAATAATAATTCCGAATGTAAGCCTAAAAAATGTTTTATGTGAGGAAAAAAAATTTTGGGGAATGTTATTCTGGATTCAGAATGTCTTACTAGGGTGGTATGTTTGTCCATAGGGTTCATGACTATATAAAAAAGAGTCCTAAAAATTAAAAAATGTGATAATTGATACCTAATTAATGGTAAGATGTTCTAGCTATAATGAGTTGGTACTTTATGATAACATGTGTCTGAAGTCAATTATTTATTGTAGAAAACATCATCATTATAAGAAAAAATGGTAAAGAAACAATTTTACAATACTACAGTTGATGTTGGTCCATCTTGTAATATGATGGTAGCTGCAAGATTCTCTGTATTTTTTGAATTATGATCATATGTTCAATAACTTAGTAAAACCACTTTTTCTAATCTATGTAATTGATATAATTTCAAATACATTTATCAAGATTTGGTAATTTTTTTTGATACATGTATCACTTTATTATTATTATATGAAAGTGATTATTTTAAGAATAATACCTTTAGTTTTGGTATAAATAATTTTAAAGGTATTATTAGCCTGTATATTTTTTTTGTGATCTTTGATTTTGAGGTAATTATGGGTTTTCACAATTTGGGAACATATGTATTATCAAGAACTATTTTGGTGATCAATGGTAATGTGGGAACCTTTTAGAATACTATGAAATTTAGTTTTCTGAATATGGTTTGAATTATATTTTTCCAGTATATAATATTTTATTGTGTATTTATATATACTCTTGTGATTTATGTAAATGTTTAATTTATGTTGAATATTATGTTATTCACGAACTGCCAGTTGGAATGAGACTTTATAAGTGATTGATATAATTTTGATAAAAATGTTAAATTTATCATGGAAGACTATGTGATCATATCCCTCTAATTTTTTTGTTTCAATTTTAGTCTTGAATAATTAGGGAAATTTTATGGAATGTTATTTATTAAGTGATGTATGTCAAACATTGGGTATTACTATAGAATTTTTTGTAATAAAATATTTTTTCATAATATAGAGTTTTTTTTATTTATATAGAACATCATTATCTTATAATAACCATTTTTATTTTGTATGATTCTTAAATAAAGGAGTACTAGATAGTTATATTATTATGGATTTGGTGATCTGTAGATGTTGATTATTATTCTTTAAGTATGAAAAATTCAACTTAAATACTCATCATTTAGAGAAAATATGAGGATGAAATTATAATTTTCATGTATGTATAATTCGTAATTTTCTTAGTATTGTATGTAATGTGATTCTTAAAAATTAAGAAAAATGATTTTTGAACAAAAAAATTATCCATTTTATTTTCTTACTGATTAATGAATGTCCTTTAAAACCATCATAGAATTATGAACAAGTGATGGATAACTTTTTAAAGACCATGTACTCTATCACTCTCTATCATAACATGACATATATAATTCTCCTCCACATTCATATATTAATATTCCAATATTTTTAATCCTATTTTTTGGGTGACCTGTGAATTTTCCTCTAACTCTATTAAAGAATAATTTTTGTTGATCCTTTTTACAATGTGGGATTTCCACAATGGTACTATGAAAAATAAAATCCCTTATGTTTTGGTCCTGAGATAAAATTTTGTGGATTAAATTTATTAAATGGGGTATAATATAACGTCCCATTATTATGAAATGAAATACTATGTTAAATAGCATGCATGATATGTAACACCGAGTATAAAAAAACTACAAAATATTATTATTTAAACGTGATCGTTAAAACCAAGCCATTAATTTGTAAGTAATGAATAGTATTAGTGTAATTATGAAATATATAATTGTAATACTCATTTCTAAATTTTTATTTAATTATTTATAAATAATCACTCAAATTTTCTGTAATGCCATTTTATTTTTTCAAATAAATTTTCTTCAAGAAATGGGTATTCTTGAAATTTTTGAGTGAATATTATAATTATTTTTTATGAAATTTAATAAAATAAATTTCATAAAATAAATTTTATTTTCTAAACTAATAATATAATTCCTTTAATTGGGTGATTTTTATATTTTTAAGAAAATATTGGGTTTTTAGTGAATAATAAAACATTCACAAATTTATAGAAATACTGATTGTTTTTAATAAATTAAAAAATATACAAGTATCACTTTATTTTGAATTTTTTTCAAATAACATAACTATTATTAATTTTTAATTGATCCAATTAAAATATGGTGAATCATCTTTATATTGTATTTTAGAATAAGTTTTCTTGATTTAAAAATAATTTTTTTACGAAAACTGCTTTAAAGTATAGAATGTACCTCATTTTTAATTAAATAAAATTTTCCATAATTAAGGATGTTTTAAGTGAAATTTTATGGTTATTCATAATTAAATATAAATTTATATCTATAAATTTATTATTATTTATCATACAGTTAATATAGAATCATCTATTTCTTGAATAATACAGTTCTTGAAAACTCGCTTTTTTATCACGTCTACAGGTATTGTTTTTAATTTTTCAATTCTGTAAATTAGATTTATTAAAAATAATTCAATATTTGGAATAAAAATTTCCAAATTAGATAATAGTGTCATTTTCTTTTTTATGAGTATAAAATTTTCAATGGTAAAAAAATATTTATTTTAGTATATGTAAAATAATGAAATGGGTTAAGGTTAAAAGGTAAAATATTCAAATGCCTAAAAACTAAAACATTTAATTTGTGATTGATGTGTTACTAACACAAAACCATACTTAAGAATAAAAAATATCTATATAATTATTTGGAATTAATTATACCCAAATGTGGTTGGATTAAAATATATAATAATCATTATTTAATCAATTAAAAATAACCCCTCCTTAGGACAAAATACCACCCCTCACCAACCCATTTTTCCACACAATACATGAATTTCATTAATATATTCGAAAAACTCTTCTCCCAACTCTACGCACATCCAATTTCTTCTAGAATCACCCAAAGTCCAATTCCAATGTCTCTACGGGTTCCATTTAGGAGGTGATATTCAAGATAAGGTTAACGTACTAAAAACTAAAGGGAAGTGTGAGGTAATGGTTTCTCATCTATCTTTTACATCGGTGATATATATGAATTATTAACCACATATTTCTTGGATGTGTTGTATATACATCCTTTGAAATATCATATCATTAAAATCATTATCTTTTTAGTATTCAATGTTTCATTTTATAATTAGTATTATTATGGGGAATACGATTCAATGAATTAAAAAGTATAAAGGGAATTATTAACCTAATTTTCTTTATTTGGGTTAAATTTATTATTCCTTTATTATGTCATACAATGATTTTTTAAAATGAATTTTGAATATTTTATGTTGTATTTCTACTATTTTTTTGTTTTTTTATAGTGAATACACAAATTTTATTCATATGATTAATGACGACTTCAATGAAAAGATATTTATATGGTTCTTTCATTTAAAAAATATCTTTTAAATGTTCACCATAAAACTCCCATATTCTTCCATAGTTTTTGTTTCATAAAAATTATTCTAAAAAAGTTTTTACTATTCTCCTATAGAAATTTCATTTCATTCTTATTCTTTTTTGGCAGTTTATAGAAAATTAAAAGGTGTATTTTATCATTTTTTAAAAAAGTTTCTTTGATACATTTAAAAATATATATAAGGAATGTTTTTTAACTAATACAGAATGAGAGGATTTTTCCTCTAACAAAACACATTAATGTTTCGAATAATCTTTTACATGTTTTTATGGTAAAATTCTATGAATATATTTTTTTATCATTTTATAGAAATTTAATAAAAATTATTTTTCAAAATGGAAAATGTAATTTTCCTCAAAAATATTTCAATGACGTTTTCTTCAAATCAAAGCTCTCTTTCCCTTTTATTCAGTATTTTTGTATTCAAACTGGGTTTTAAAATAAAATGGTATTATTATATCCAAGAGGGTTTTTCATTTGGGTTTTAGATATTTTTGAATGGTTTTTTATGAAAAGTGAAAAAATAAAATTTTCTATTGATGATATGTTATTTGAAAATTATATGTGACAATGGTGAGTCTAATATAACTTATACAAAGAATTATGGCCCATTATTTCTCACAGGTGAGCCCTGTTTTGCTTATAAGAATAATTTAGTCCAATTATATCTCATCGGTGAGCCAGATAGAGATTATTAGAAGGGTTGAGCCTCATTATAGAAAATCAAAAATGGTTGATACTGATATAGATTATATAAAGGGTGATCCCCATTATAGTACTCTAATTAATTGTGAAAATTATTATGTTTTCTAGAGATTTATATTTTAAGTATTCCATATAGAAATTCTAACTGAAATGTTTTTATGAATATGATGTTCTAAGTTATCAAACAATTATTTTAAATTTCATTATATGGGTTTTAATGTATTTCTTTGAGAAAATCAGTTGTTTTTTTCATGTTAAAATGTTTTATTTCATACAATCAATGAAAATTTAAGGAAAAGGTAAATGTTATATGAGCTTTATTTTTTATCAAAGTTCAAATAATGATATTTAATTATATATCCCCTATAGGGATTTTTTTATCATCCCATTTTATGAAAAAACACAAGATTTAAGGGAAAATAGTGCCAAGTATGAGATCAAATGGAAAATTTTGAAGATCTATGATTAAAAGATAAAAATATTTATTTAAAAAAATGTTCTTTTTGTGAAAAAAGTCATTAATGAGTATAAGAGTCTTGTTAAAATTTATGTGTTTACTATGTAGGATATTTTTTTAAATCTCTAAAACTATAAAGCTAAAAGATATTTGGGTAATGAAAGTGATTTATAGTTTTAAAATAACTATAATATGTAGTGTTTAAGGAAGGTTCCTTACAAGATCTATTGTGGAACTAAATATTTTAATTGTAAACAATTTCAAACAAATTTATTTATAATCAACATATTTTTTAGTAACAAAGGATATATGGTTAATTAATTATATTAACTTTTGTGTGATAATGTCCAAATCTTACTGGGATGATGATAATAATGGACTTATATATTATTATTTTTATTTACACTCCTTCACTTGATATTATTTATTTTTAAAGAGGACCATCTATTATGGTGATACATGTCAAAAAGATATTATATATTATTTTCTTATCGAATGACTAGTGATATTTCCTTTTATAAGGGAAAATAATACATTTGGGTATTGAGGATGATAATGAAAATATGGATTTATAAGTGGTTCCTTAATTTAATATTTTATTATAATACAAATCACAATAATTGATATTTAGTTGATGATATCTAAAATTATCAAGATTAAGGGATATGGTAAAACACTATGTTAATCAATACATTTTTAGGTAAATATTTATATTTTATATATTTTGTAAATTTACACTTTTAAAAACAACATTTATTTCATTTTTATTTTTAAATCTACATATGTTGATAACTTTTATCATATTTTGTGACGTCGTGGAACCAGAAGCAAACTAGTAGGTGCCCCGATTCTGGTGGGACACATGGTCTCAAGTGCATATACCCAAACACCAAAGTTTTCCAAATACTATTAAGGTCTTATGGTTTTTCTATGGGAAGAATAATCCCTTATTACCAAAGTGTAGAACAACAAATGATTATAAATAGAGGTAAATATAGGAAGAAATACAAGTAAACTGAAGAAATAGTGAAAAATATGGATAATTATAACAATAACTGAAATAGGTGTAATAACATAAAAAATACAACAACTGAGGATTATATGTCATGTCACTAAAAAACATTAAGATATTGATACAACACATCAAGCATAACATATTCCACAAATGTATAATGGAATTAAAATGACTATCCCAAACATATTTAGTTCTGGCTCTGTCATTTTTTATCAAGCTCAATCCTAAACAGTATGCAATCAAGTTTTCAAAGCTATATTCTTTCCTTTATTAAGGTTTACAATCACCTAATCTACTCTAGGAACCAAATGCTGCATAAAAAGGGTGTGAGATAAATCTCAGTGGGCCACTACTGATGATTTCTATAACATCTATCCCATTTAATGGAAATTTAATAGTGTGACAGTGTTTATATATATAATAAATTAGGATAATGTTACTAAATACCCAAGTACCTACATAATCCATTGTATGGTCTTTAAACATGTAAAAAAATCAATATTTTATTATTACAAATTTATAGATAAGTCACATGTTGGTAATTTAAAAGGATCCAAGTTGTAACATAGAAAACATGTAATGATATTTAATAGGGAAGTCCCAAGTTAATAACCAAGGTGACATACACCTCAAGGGTAACCAACTCAATTATACTTATAGCCTATATAAGGGTAAGAGTGTAATTAAAGGTGCATCATCCATAGATTTTTACAATGATATGACTACCGAGTCTAGGGAGCTCATCCAAGGTAAAATAGGGCTAAGCAATGATATCCCTAATGGGATTTTACCATGGAACCTAATTTTCAATAGTGGATCTAGTGATATTGTCAAAGGAATGTGATAATGATACTTAAGGGATCCTACAGTGTCATACTGAGCATCCAAAAAATATTCAAGGATCAAGATTTAGGTGGTTATAAACCTAATCAATTATTATCATTGAATTATAATGGGGTGTTTGAGTGATCAAGGAATTCCATGATAAGAATCCAAGGCATGCTCGAGTCAAGCCCATTCTATTTGATATTGAAGTCGTGTAATATTTAATTTTTTCTATGTGTTTCCTTTCATTATTGTGATAAGTCCATGTATCATACAACCTTTTAATCAATTTATAATTAATCAATAAGTCCACTTGGTATATTCCTTTCCTTTCATTAGTGTGACAAGGTTGTGTAGCATTCAACCATTATTAATTCTATTTATGGAATATTCAATAATTAAGGTTCATTCATCAATCTTCCATTAATGTGGAAAAGGGGTGATACGTGCATTTAACCAATATTTCAGTCACATTTAATATGGTAATGTCATATACTTAATATACATTCCAAATTATATTTCACATTTAATTATAAATTTGAAGCAATTTTCTTAGGTGGGTAATGTGGTGAGAATATGTGGTACATTCCATTATGCAATTCACAATATAAATTAATCAATTTAATATAGAAAACCTTTCCCTTATATGGTTCAAGCAATGTCACACACAAATAGTGGCTCAAACATATCAAATACTAAAAACCGAATTATGGAATAACAACCCACATGGGATGGATAGAGTTTTGGAGTACCCACCAAAAATTAATCACATATATAGAAATAGAATAAAAATAATGTTTTAAGTAATATAATCAGCTCATATAATTTCTATAAATGGAAACTGATGAAATCGATAGGCCCCACAAAACAATTTCAAAAATTTTGCCCTTGTGGGATTAGTTATAGACCATCCATCTTAGTCTT
The DNA here is from genome assembly GCA_963277665.1 of Viscum album. Classification (NCBI taxonomy): domain Eukaryota; kingdom Viridiplantae; phylum Streptophyta; class Magnoliopsida; order Santalales; family Viscaceae; genus Viscum; species Viscum album. The sequence goes on from OY728157.1 coordinate 1,026,318,877, forward strand.
CTATGACTATCTTACTCTTTTTTTGGCCTTTTATTGAGATTGGATTGGATTATATCTAAGAAAAGTGGAAAAACGCTAACACCTTGATAACTAGGCTGAAAGAAAAATAGAAGGATAAAGGCTTAAATAGACTCAAGAACATACCATTGTACATCTAATGTGATTAAAGAAAGCCCAAATAAATCTCAAATGATTAAGATACATCAATATCTAGGTTATGCCTTAAAAAATATCCAAAATGGGTTCCGTGGAGTTAAATCCCTTTGGAATCGTATTAAGTGGAAGGAGGGTTAATAGATAATTATGGGAAATTTTTTAAAATTACCATGAAAATTAGTTTGTACGTATTTTTTCCACATGGATACATGGGAAGAAGGGGAAATTTAATGTTTAGGCCATATAACCGTGTTCCAACTATGTGATATGGTTTTGCCCAAAAATTTCTATCTACATAGTTATTCAAACTATGTGCTAACAATGCAACATGGCCAGTTTTCCCAAAAATATGGTTTCTGGGATCTGAAATTTCCCAGGACACCCATAATACATTTTCTAACTCATTAAGAATCTTTATTAGGTATAAATTAAATATTTAGACCAAAATTTAAAAGATCTATACCTGAGTGAAAAAATCGGGTTCATAAAATCAACCCCCTTAAAATAATTCATCCTCAAGTTCACCTTCGAAGGTTATAGAAATACTATCTGAGAACATCTCTGGAAATTGTGCATCTGTGTTATCCTCCCCTCCCACGTCTCATCCTCACATAGCTCTTCTTCCAAAGCACCTGTAATAGGGTGATAGAGATACCTTGGAGAGCCTTAATGCTCACATCTATGATGTGTACTGGATACTTTTCAAAGGTAGCATCAGCAACTAACTCAACTTCCTTAGGATCAAATGTATAAGATGGGTGGGCATGACACTGTCAAATCTAGGAAATATGGAAGACATCGAGCATGGAATATTACATCTACGGTAGTAAAAACTGATATGCTACCATAATGACTCTTTCTAGAATATCAAAAGGCCTTCCATAACAAGGTGAAAACTTCCCTAAATTCTTTAACCACCTATGCCCGATCCAAGTTGATACCTAAAGGAAAACATGAACCACAACCTTGAACTCAAGAGTTTGGAAATAGAGATCTGCATATGATTTATATTTATACTGAGCAGTATTCATACACATTCAAATCTATTGAACATTCTCTAAAGTGACATAAATGAAATGCGGACCTAGTAGGGCTACCTCCCCTACATATAGCCTACACAGGGGTGAACAACACAAACTACCATTGAAGGCCTCAAAAGGAGTCATCTAAATTGTCACATGAAATCTATTATTATAAGAGAACTCAATGATAGGGATATTATTTTTCCAATAACCACTAAAATCAAGGACACATTCTTGATGCATATCATCTAAAAATTATATTTTCCATTCTGATTATCCATCACACTAAGAGAGAAAATATGTTATTAGAAGAACCTGTGTTCCCATAGCCTTCTATAATCCCTTCTTGAAACGTGATGTGAAATGAGGATCCCTATATAAAACTATAGAATGAGGGACCCCATGTTATCATATGATCTCATGAACATATAATCTTCCCAACTCATCATATGATGAATTCTCTTGAATATGAATGAAGTCGTATACTTTATTTAGTCTATCAATGACATCCCCTACAACATCACTACCTATAAGATACCTAGCTAAAAAGAATACCAAGTCCATAAAATCCTCTTATCAATTAAACTCTAGGACTAGAAGTGGCTATAACAATCCTGCAGGTCTCTGGTGCTTGGACTTCACCTCCTGATAAGTGGAACAACTATTAATAAATCTTGTTATCTAACATTTCATCCTAGGACACCATTACTAGAATCAAATATATCCAAACATCTTGTAGATTCCTCAATAAACTTCTCACTGAGAATTGTGGGACTATTTCATCAACTCTGCTCCCATGTCTGTAAGAACCAATATACATCTGCATAGATTCAGGATATTATCTCTATCTATAGACCAATCCAGATTCAAGTTATGTCATCATATACTCCCATGGAGAAAAATGACTTCAGGATCTGAAAATTGTATATGCTTCACCTTATCAAGGAGAGAAGAGTTAACTATCAATATTGAGAGGTATGACTTCTTATGACTATCGTGAAACTCTAGTCGAAGCTCCAAAAAGTGGTCCATTATCTTCTATTCATCACTAGCTTCCCATACAGCCTGTGTTGGAGTTTTCCGACTTAGTGAACCTAAAATTACATTTCCCATCCCTGGAATATTGGAAAGTTCAAAATAATGATACTGCATATATTCCACCCATCTTGGATGTCTAATGTTTAATTCATGCTGATTAAAGATATATTTGAGGCTCTTGTTGTATGTGTACACCACAAACCACTCAACTAACAGATAGTGTATCAAGCAATGTAAGGAATGGACAACTGCTTCTATATAAAGGTCTAGAATTGGGTAATTTCTCTCATGAGCCCTCAAATTATATGATCTATACATAATGAATTTGTCCTCTTACATCAGCACTACTTATAGGCCGATTCATGATGCATCATATTACATGGTATAAACTATACTTGGATTCAGAAGTATGAAAATAGGTGACGTTATAAGACTCCTTTTCAGCTCTCGAAAGGCTTTCTCACATTTTTTAAACAATAGGAACTCAACACCCATTTTTGTAATACAAGTGAGAGGTTATGAAATGTAGGGAAAATCTTGTATGAAATGCCAATAATATCCAGAAAACCCTAAGAAACTCTATATATAAAATACATTCTTGGGATTCAACCAAAAAACTACAACAATAACCTTTTCTTGGTCTATAAATACACATAATTATGAGATAGTATGACACAATAATTAAAATTTTACAATTAATAAGTGGTAATTAGAAAGCATGGCGTAAAGTTGATGCTCTATCAGTGTACTCAGAATAATGACAAGATGTTTGTCTTGGTTTCTATGAGTGTGAGAATACAATAAGACGTCATCCACATAGACCACGACAAAAGAATCCAAATAGTGATGGAAAACTCCATTCATCAGAGCCATGAAAATGGAATGTGTATTCATTTGAGTAAACGACATAACAAGGTACTCATAAAAACCATACATGCTATATAAAGCTGTAAGAGGTATGTCTGATGGTCTGACTCTCACCTGATGATAACCCGATCTTAGGTAAATCTTAGAGAGTATATTTTCTCCTCGGAGCAAGATGAAGAGGTCAACTATTCGAGGTAGTGGATATCGGCTCTTTATAGTGAGATGGTTTAACCTTCTGTAATCCACGCATAGACATAAGGTTTCATCAACTTTCTCTAGAAAAAAGAACGGGTGAACCCCAAAATGATGTACTGGTCCATATAAATCCTTTGACCTCTAAATCCTCTAACTTAACTCTAGTCACTTGAAGTTCTATTTTTGTCATCCTATATAGAGTAATTGACACAATAGATGCTCCTTGAACAAGTTTGATAATAAACTCTACCCCTCTCTTATGAGGTAATCTATAAAATTTGTTGATAAAGGTATCCCTAAAACAATCCAATATTGGAGGAAAATAAATTTAGTGAAAACATTAATCCTCCATAATGATATTTTCAATCTAGTTGGTCACTCCACCTAGCCCATGATGATCTAGTCCATCTATATGATCATGGACATCCCACTCACCCTTATATATATTATTTCATCCCTCTTTTTTTGTAAAAGCTACCATGTGACGATTATTGTCTACAAAATCATGATATTTAACCAACTAGTCTATCCTAAGTATGACATAGAATCTTGTCGTCTTTAGAAGAAATAGTTTTTATAAGAATGGGTAACTGCCTACCTAAAGGGGAAAATCTCTACATTGGCATATACCTTATATTCATAAACCTAACAACGTATATAGGGTCATTACACCATAGTAATATTGTATCTCCAGTCTGAGACTTTCCACGAGAGATACGTAATTAAATGAGATTGAAGAACATGTATCAAATATAGTGGATACTATAGTAGATTCCACAATTGTAGTACCTCGTACTGTAGATGGTACAATAGCCTGATCCTTAGGTATTGGTTGTAGTACATGAAACTGACATGATCCATGACCCTATGAAATATATTGACTACCACAATCAGAAATGCATTGTTGGTGCTATTGGAGATCAGGGGTCTATATTCCACAACCACAACCTCCTCTTTAGCCAGTCATGTCAGTGCTATTCCAAATCCCCACATGACGCGGCGTAAAAGAAATTTCTCCTATAAGTGGAGATATTGGAGATCCTTTTCTATTTAAGTCTAGAGGTAAGGTCCTTTATAAATACCAAAGATTCTTCATATAGTTACAATCCTGACACTCCAGTGGGTCTCTTTCACACAGAGTCCTTGAATTCCCTCACCATCCACATAAATGACTCGGTTTGGAGTTATCAAAAAGGGCACTCTAGTAGTCACTCCCCTGATAAAAAACCTCAAGAGAATGTTTCCTTCCACTGGAAGAACTAATGGCCTAACATGACACTATTCCTTTAAACTGAGTAATATTGACATCCCTTAGGTTATGATTAGTGATAAGAGCCTGATTGAATATCTTAAAAAACTTAGGAAGGAAAAATACATTCCCCTGTGTACAGAGAGAGTACTGGAGCCCATCCTCAACTCATCTAGCACATGAAATCTCATCATAAGAAAAAAAAGAAGTATAAAGACATTTAACTCCATGTAACACACTAAATTTCCCATAACTGATATATAACCCTTCTTGAGATGAATGAACTCTCTAGCTCTGTCATCTCTCATTGTTTGAGGAAAAAATTTATCATTGAAGGCAGTCTGGAAATCAACCAATAACATGCCCTGATGATGACTAGCCAAGGTAATCACATCCCACCAATGCATGGATGAATCCTAAATCATGTATGTGGAACGTTTGACCCTCCACTCTATAAGAGTTTCCATATGCTCAAAGATTGATAGGGCGGATTCAAGACAATACTTAGTAGCCTATGGATCGCTTTCCCCTAAAAAGGAGAAGTATGATACTAGAAGAACGAATGATTCAGATTAGACATTATAGGTGAAATATGTGGACCACCATGCATGTATTTTATCATCCCTATGAAAAATAATGAACCTAGGAATCAGTTCCTGAATCCGGTATAACAGCCAGTGCCTCAACCAATACTCTTAAAGGTAAGACAATCTGCCCAAGGCCATCACATTTATAGCATGGTCGTTACCACCCTCTTCGTGTATGATATGAGGACATCATAGTGTCTTTGGTCTAAAAATGCCAAGAACACACCTCATACAAAGCTTGAGAAGAAATACCGAATCACTAATAGAAGATGAATGTAAGAAATCTCAATACCCAAGTCATACTACTCCAACTACCCACTTAGATGGTTAGGTATCTGTATGTGTTCTAGTATAACAATAATTTTGTTTGAATTTGGATTACTAGGTTAACTCCTTTACCACTAAAAACATGAAAATATGGGATATAAATGGGAATCTATTTGATTATATAAGTCATGTTTCACTTTATAATGGATATCAATTCCCATTGAATGAGTTCTCATTCACCTTATCAATGAAAACGACACCCATTAATTTATAGCATAATGGTTTTACTCGATACATTACTCATCCAAACCCATGAGGGGCCATAAACCTCATGAATTGAGATAGGAAATCACCCAATTTCAATGAAGAATAATAAATGTATAAGCCAAGTATCATAGCATCACTCAACAATCACTATAAAATCATGAAATGGAAAGTAGTGAAATGCACTAATGTGGCATGTAAATATGTATGAAATTTTAATTATATCTTCCTATAATGTTACATTAAACAATGATCCTTTACCTCATATCCTTGGTCCATGTATAGAAGAAATCCTCAATCAGAGTAACTATCAAAAACTCTACATTGCATGTCTATCGTACAATGGTGAAGTAATATCAACTATAATAGGAAAATGTAGAACAATAATTCAATTTTGGGTAACATCAATTTTACCCAAAACATGGTTTCATGACGCCCATGAATGACTTATTTCTATGTACCAATAATTCATAATCTCGAATGTATTGTCTCCAAATAGTAAATAAATAAATGAAACCCACTCTAATACCACATTTTGACATCCCAGACCTGGATGCCACCTAAAAGATTCGGTGACCCAGTGGACCACATGGACTCAAGCGCATCACCCTGAACACTAGAGGATTCTAAATAGTAGTGAGGTCCTAGGGTGTGTCAAGGATAAAATATGCCCTTATTACCAATTTGTAGCACAGTGTCGGATTATAAATAGTGGTAAATAAAAAATTAAATACAAGTAAATAAAAGGCACAACAGAAAATAGGAAAATAGTAACAATAACTAAAATAACTGAAATAATATAAAAGAATAAAACAACTAATGATAATATGTCATGTTACCTGAAAACCATAAAACATGGATACAATAAAGAAGGCATAACATGATCCATAAAATCATAATAGAAATCAAAAGACTATACCAAACATCTAGAGCTCTAGCATGGCCATCTTCTATCAAAATGAATTTGAAAAAACAACCAATCGGTTGTTTGAAGATGTATGCTTCCCTTTACCAACACCTGAATTCATGTAATCTACTATGAGTACCAAACAATGCTCGAATATGGTGTGAGATAAATCTATGTGGGCCACCACCAAGAGTTTCTATAACATTAATCACATATAACAGAAGTGTAACTGTGTGCAAGAATGAATTTATATAGTAAATTAGTACACTTTAACTAAATTCCCAAGTACCTAATACAGTCTTCGGCTGGTGTCTGAACATGTAATCAATTCATTATTTTATTATTACCAGTTTATAAATAAGTCACATGTTATAACTTTAAAAGGGTCCAAGTTGTAGAAATAAAACCTGTAATGATATTTAATAATGAAGTCCCAAGGTAATAACCAAGGTGACCTAGAGCTCAAGAGTCGCCAACTCAGTTATAACAGAAGCCTGGCTAAGGGTAAGATTGTAATCCAAGGAGCATAGTCCAATGCATTCCATAGTGAGATGCCTACCCAGTCTAAGGAGTTCATCGAAGGTAACAAGGGGCTAAGTAATGAATGGAACCAACAGGCTTTAACCATGGCACCTACATGTTAATTTTAGATCCAAGGAGTGTATCCAAGGAATTTTGTAATGACATTAAAGGGGTCATATGGTGTCATTATAATAATACAAATAATATATAGGGATCAGGACCAAGATGGGCCTCACCCTAAGAAATCAATATCCTTGAATCTGAATGGGGTTCCTCAGTGCTCAAGGCATTCCCCGATAAGAGTCCAAGGTGAGATCGAGTAAGGTAAAACCTATTTGACATTGAATTCATGAAATATTTCATTTGGTTCAAGACTTTCCTTTCATTTGTGGGATTATTTTAACTTTCATGAAACCTTTTAATCAATTCATAATTAATCAATAAGCCAATTTGGTCCAAGCCTTTCCTTTCATTATTGCGACAAGGCCAAGTAGCATCCAACCTTAATTAATTCCATTTAAAATATATTCAATATTTAATGTTCATTTTTCTACCTTCCATTAATTTGGTAAGGGGTGCTACGGACCTGAATCATATATTTCAATCACATTTAATATGGTCAATTCATATACATAATATACTCTCTAAATTTTGATCCACATTTAATTATTAATTTGAAGCCCTTAAATTTGTTAGGTCAAGGTGTGATCATACATGGTACTTTCCATTATGAAATTCACTATATAAATCAATTAATTTTATATTTAAAATCTTACCATTATAAACTTAATGAAAAGTTACACTTGAACGTGAACTCAAACATATCAAATACTATACACCCAATTCTGGAATAACATCCTATATGGGATGGATGGAGTCGTGATTGTACGCACCAAATGTTTTTCACATATATGGAAATTTTATAACGATATGGTTCAAAGGAATGTATTCATGGAATATAATTTCAATAAATGGAAACCGCTGAAATAAGAGGGCCCCACATGACAATTCCAAAAATCAACGAACATTAGGGATAGGTTATAGACCACACTCCTTAGGCTTACACAACTCACCTACTCCAGTAATGACCCTTCAATTATATTAGATCATAGTAGATCCAATAAAATATGACCAATGATCACACCATGATAACAAGGTCGAGAGAAAAATAGAAGGATAAAGGCTTAAAGGGACTCGAGTACTTACCCTTGTACATCCAACATGATGAATGGAAGCCTGAAAAGATCCAGGATTATAGATATCCTTCAATCCCGAGATTATGCATTCGAAAAAATAAAAAATGTGATTCAGAGAGTTAAATCCCAATGTAAATTATATTTGGAAGAATAAGTATAGTTAATAGATCATTAAGAGAAAATTTTTAAAATTACCCAAAAAGCTAGAATGTACATGATTTTTTTCCGCACGGTTTGAAAAACCATGTGCAAACAATGCACGGTAACCTGGGAAAAAGGGGAACTTGCATAATTAGGCTGCCCAGACTTGTGCCAATATTGCGATGTTGTTCTGTCCAAAAATTTACATCCTCATGGTTAGGAAAACTATGCACCAATAGCATGGTAACCTTGCGACATGGCTAATTTCCCTAAAAAGAAAGGTTTTGGCCCCCAAACATTCCCTAGACACCCCTGAGACCTTTTCAAACTCATTAAGAATATATATAATTTCTAAATGAAGTATTTATACTAAAATTTAAAGGATCTATACCTAAGTGAAAACTAGGTTCATACAATTTTTTTTGTAAAATATTATATTCAACTCTTCCAGCTAAGTATTTTTAGTAAAAACCAATAATTATTATGTTTTGTAACAATTTAGAAAAAAACAATTGTTTTAGTGTTTTCCTTTAAATTTATAAATTCTAATGATTTATATCCTTTTTAAATTAATATTAATATTTATTGGATTATGTTACATATTTTTTGGTAAACAGTCATGATATAATTATTATTTTTATGACACATAAAAATGTATTGACATTATATTTTTACTTGATTATTTTTGAATTCATTGTTTTAGATATTTAGTTTTCTAATAATATGTAGGTACTCAGAATATCATTAAACTGTATTATTTCATGATAGATACATAGTAAAATATGAACATTAACTTGGGTACGTGATTATTAGTTTTCATATTAATATATCATAAATAATGAAATTATATTATCTAAGTAACCCATTATTTGTTAAAATTATTTGTTGGTATATTGGTGAGATTCATAATATGGATTTATATTCTTATTCTCTAGTGAACATGATTATTATAGTTCAATGATGTGGGATAACACTTTTATTAAAACATCGGTTTCTCCTGGAGAGAAGAGGAAAAATTATATTAGTTGTCTCTTTCGATTGATCTATATGAAGATTTTCATTTATTCACATTATCACCCATTCTCTTTATTCATTAAACTTAAATCTTATTGTTATATATGTTTTAATAGTTGATATTGGAAAATATACAACATTTTAAAATATTAACCACTTTATATAATTGATAATGATTCCAAAAAAAATAAATATGGGCAAATAATTGTAAATGGATTTTATATTAGATAATATTTGTTTTTTCATTTATATATATATATATATTGATTTTTTTTACATTTTAATGTTTTATATTCACAGTTTCATTAATAAAAACGAAATATTGAATGTAGTTATTATGTTTTATGATTCATGTTTAAGATCATTAAAATTGAGGTAAAATAACTTTAATATGAATAGTTATATTATGAATGATATTCTTTCCATAAAAATATTATATTTTTTATTTTTATAACAATCATTGTAAATTTGTTTATTTTCATTATTGTTGTGTAAAACAAGTATGAAGACCCTACCCACCTTCAAAAAAAATTAGAGTATTTTTTAGATATGGTTACTTGGTATATTTAGCATTAGGTATATATATCTATTAATTAAAGATTTATAAATGTGTATTTATTTATGGTTTTTTGGTTTTTAATTTTTCATCATTTTTATACATGAAAAATATTCAATTGTCTTTTGGGCATGTATTTTTTGTTATTTTTAAAAAATTTCTTTTTCCATGTCGGTGTATACAAAAAATTACAACGAATGTAAAAAGTATTATATTTTAACAATGGATATCACCTAAAAGAAATTTAAAAAATAGATTTCAGTCTTAGTTTTTCTAAACAACCATTGTGGGTTTATGGAAAATTATATTTTTAATTCCTTCCACATCATTTTATATCTAATAGTGGCATGTAAATGATATATAATTTTATTTTTTCATTATTTTATTGATATTGGTTTTCAAAAAACCATATATTGAAACTATTTTTTTAATATCATCCATGCCATATTCAATTCAAAGCCAATGGTGAAGATGAGAAAATATGATGTTAAAACATTTTTGAACTAGTGAAGCCAACTCCACATTTCACTTTTCACAATATGCAGGAAGAAGATTCTAAATGACCTTTCCAATATACCCATCATGGGATATCATATGATTCTCAATGGTAGGATACCCAAACCCATCACCCATATCATTAACATTGAATAATGATGTTAAAAATAACAATCTAAATATGTTATAAAAATATAACCATCAACCCCAAGGCTCTTCAATCTTCCACTGTAAATTTTTTTTCAATTCCTTATTTACTCTAATTATCATTTTCATTCATCTCCTCCTAAATTACAATTAATCCAAAGGGGTGGGAATTTTTATGCCCTAAAATTTAAGGGCATCTTACCTTTTACTTGGTCATCTAGGTTGGTAATTGGGAGGACTTCCCCAACATTGATCATCTTCTCCCCTACCATGTTTGATATCACTTGTTATATTCCATAAATTCAAAGATAAAATTATTTTAGGTTAGAATGGAAAAATTCAAATACAAAGAGAGGATATTCTTTAAATTCATCTCCCCTTTAAGATATCACTTGGTGGAATTTCTATTAGAATCAGTACTTACATGTTTCTTATAATTATGGGAACATAGGAGTAACATAAAATCATATTTATTCAATATGGAATAACATTTATCTTAGAAAAGGTTCCATCAAAAAAATAAACTCTATTCCTATATTGTATGACCTATTATAGAAAATAAGGCATCAAATATTAAATTAAAAATATAAAATTTTGATAAATAATAAAAGTTATTTATTTCTGCTTATTAGGGGAAACACATTTTTTTATATTCAAAAAAATCTACAATCTACACTCACTTGAATAAATAGTTGTAAATATTTCATGTTCCAGGTCATCCACGATGGCTAGATAAATTTTTTTAATTTTTGGAATAAATAAATATAAGCTAAATATGGGGAAAATTAGAATCATACCACACTATAAAATTTCAACAATGTCATCATTATTGAATAATAACATTGATGATAATGACTAGAATAAGTTACCATTAACAAATCATCATCCCAAGGTCACATATATCATCCACTTTTAATTTTTTTTCAATTCCACATTTACTTAGTTAATTAATTTTATTTGTATCCTCCAAAATGAACATTCATTAAAAGGGTTAGAAATTACTATCCCCCTAAATTTACAGTTAACTTTCCCCTCCTCTTGTTTATCAATGTTGGTAATTGGAATGTTTTCCCAATCATTAAACATATTCTCCCCAACCATATTTTATATCCATTAAGATATGGTTTGAAATGAAATGTAATACTATTTGAGGATGAAAATAATAGAAATTGAAATATATTAAGATAATATTTTTCAAATTCCTACCCCAATAAGGAGGACACCTATTTGACTTTCTGTGAGAATCACTATACACTAGAGGTATGTGATTGTGGGAACATTGGAGTATTATTGAATCATTTGTAATAACCTTGGTATTACATTACCCTTACAAATTTTCTATAAAAAATTCAACTTTATGTCTTTCTAGGATAACACATTGTATAAAAAAATGGTGATAGGATTATAAAACAAATCAATCAAGACTTTTACTTAAGATACTGGTTTTTCTCTTTCATGTTTTTTTGGGAAACACATAGTGATTTTCTTAAAAAATTTCAACAATATAGTCACAAAAAAATGTCAAATAAATTTTTATTCTATGCCATCCCAATTAGGTATCCAAACAATCCACCTTAATGAAAATAATAAATACTTATTTTAAAAAAAATCATTGTAATTTAATCATAAATCATTTTACAAATATTGCTTTTATCATTACCTATATTTAATGAAATTGTCAATAATAACAAAAATAAGTGACCAAGAATATAATCATCTACCCAAGGGAACATTAATATCCCTCTTTGTAGTTATTATCATTTAAAAATGTGTTTCTATAATCAATGTTATTCATCTTAATCTTATTGAAAATGAAAAAATAGTTGTAAATTCATCTTCCCCTAATTCTAAGGGCCAATTTTCACTACCCTTTATTATAATGGTTAAAAATCATGAAAACATACTTAATAATCAAATTATCTTCCCTGAACATATATGGTAACATTTGAGATATCATAAAAATTAAATGACAGTACTATTTGAGGTTAGAACTTATAGAAATTGATACATATGTGGTGGATTTTATTTTAATCCATCCCACATTTATGATACCACTTGGAGAAAATTCTAGGAGAATAACTACGTGCTTATTGAATGTTATTTTTGGGAACATAGGAGTAATGTAACACTATTTTTAGTTAATATGGTTTCAAATTTCTATTAGAAATAGATTATCAAAAAAATAAACTCTCTGTATAAGATGGATGACTCATTATAGAAAATAATAGTGACATAAATAAACAAAAAAATCCCAAATTTTTACACATCACACTAGTTTTATATTTCTCCTTTTAGGGGGAAATAAATACTGATTTTGTAGATAATTTAGGAACCTAGGCTTATTTTATCAAATATTTCAAAATATTTCATGGGCCTGGTCATTCCCAATAGTTACATAAACACTCCACCTAAATGAACATAATAGATAATAATTAATAAAGTATGGGATAATGAGAATCAAAAATAATTCTAAAAATTTAATAAAATTTTTCTACAATATCCTATTTATAGTATATTAATGAATCCCTAGCAGATCGGATTCTTTTACAATATCCAACTATAGTGATTATACCCATTCAACATCATCTTAAATTCACCAACATTAATGAACCATTAGATTTATTTGGGAATAAGGGGTGTATTCTAATAGTTAATCTACTAGAGTAATTGGGAATAGAAAAATTTCACAACCAATGAAAATCAGTTCTAAAATTATTTATGCTCCCAAAAATTTACATCAATGTTTGTTTCCCTTTTGGAAGAATTTTCTTCTTCTCTTGGGGTGTGGACTTTTTTCTTTTGAAAAAGTTTTAGAACATCATCTAATAGGTTATTTCCCTTTTTTCTTTAATAGATTTCATTATTTAGGTAATCATTTCATACATATCACAATACAATGGATTGTATTCTTTGACCTTTGACACACCACATTATCATCTTTCACTTTTACCTTCATGGGAAAATTCTCTAATACTTCATTAAGAGTGTCAACCACTAATCCATCTCTATAATCTCTCACTTTGAAGTATTTTTTTCATCCATTAGGTATAATACCATTTTTATTATCATTCATCTCCATTATATATTGGTCTATGATTTTTATACTATTTATATAGTAGAACAATATATTTATTCTAGGTATGACCTCATTCACATCTATCATTTCTTCATTTTGTGTGATGATGATTCAGTATTCCTCTTTATAGATTTTTTCCAAATGAATATTTAATTAATTTTCTCACATTTATCCCATATAGAGGAGTTTATTTTTCATTATCAATATGATTATAGTACATTATAGGATTTTAGAAAAATAAATTACAGTTCTAGCCACCAATGTTACACATCGCTTTGGTAGTTGTCTACACATTAATATAAATACATCAGATCTATAATATTCTTTTTCTATGATGTTTAATTAATTATTTTATATTTCTCCTTAATAATAACCATCTCCCCCATTGATTTAGAACTTTTATAATTTACACATGATGACAAATAATTCTATCAAATAATCTCTATGTGCATTAATATCCTTTAGAACCAACACCTTGCAATAAATCTCATTCTATTCACTTTAGGTGAAAACTATCTTGCATGACATGCATTTTATTTTGGGGAATATTACTAATCCTTTTGGGGAATAGTTTCTCTTGGACACATACACTTCCATCCATGATATGATCATGGATATCTTTAAATTTTATATCTTTAATATTTTATTATTATTTTACTTTTTTCTAGTTCCACTAGTACTTAAAATTTAGTAAAAGTCTCTTAATATGTTCTATGGTATAAATGTTCTATGATTTGGAGGTCGAGTATTCTCCACATGATCTCAATATCCTTTCAACAGCATTATTAGCCTCCTTTTATTTATGAATAACTTTGGATGTTTATGTGTAAGCACAACTTTTATTGTCTTTTTCGAAAGGTCTAGTGTATTCCTCCTCTATATTTTTCACCTTAACATCCAGCTCAAGGATCATCATATTGAGGATGAAAATCCCATCCTCCAAGTTTTTCATGATTTCTTATTATTATAAAAAACATCCTTATCATAATTAAATCTTTACAATTCTACCGTTATTAATGAAACTATTTTATTTCAGAAATCATAGATTCTTTCCCAGTTATTATATTATTTTTAATAGTGATGAATTTTGAAGAAAAAAATTATCCAATTCATTATCAATTTAACGTATGTTATGAATGATAGTTTTCAACTGAAGTGAAAATAATGAGATTTATTTGAAGGTGGTGATTTTGTAGGAGATCCAGGCACATAGAATCTCACTATATTAGAGTCTCAAAGATCTTCTCTTGGATATAGTCTCAATAATCACACACTTGCACCTCATAATTCATGTCTTTCTAGAATCTAACTAGAATTATTCTAAATTATCCATATATTATAATGGATCCACACCTTTCTATACTTTTATACACTAAGTCTCAACTGATCCAAATAGTTTCAAATTATATATCTCTGTGATTACTTTACCATTATCACTGGAAGTATATCAAAAGCACCACATGGGATGTCTCCACATCAATAAAACTAGTCTTATTATTCTAAAATTTGATTCTATGAATTCATTCTAGACTTTATGAGTTTTCTAAAGGTTGATCAATTACCAAATATCAAATTAAATTAACTTTTCAATCTATTTACATGGTTTTCTCACTCAATTATCTCATATGATATTAAAACCCTAAATCTAATCATAATAACCTTTCTATAACATATGTCATAAGATTTTAATATTCTCAAAAAATAAACTCTATTCAAAATACTCATAGAATAATTATCGAAATACTATAATTCTTCTACACTATATAATGAAATATATTCTTATCTTCATCGAGAGAGATTAAGATACCTTATATGCTCATATATAACACATTCACAATCACAAATGTAATAAACTACGTAACATATTTCTTTTCTATATTATTCTACCCAATATCCTCAACTCCTAATATGAATAATTGGATTGAAATTAAATTATTAATTTATATTCTAAATACCATTAGTTGTATATTGAGAAGAAAAATTGGTCTCTATGGAAAAAGAACCATTATTGATAACCTATTATAGGTTTTCAGAAATTCATGTGTACAAAAGTTTTTCTGAGAGTATATTACACAAATTACCACATTTGAAGATTTATTTTTTAAAACAAAACCAAAAATATCATCAAATAATATATATTTCTTTTATAATATATTTTTATTAGAATATTCCAAAAAAATCAACATTTCAAATTATTTTTTTCCATCCAACATCCCAACGGCCTTTTCTTTTTAATTATTATAATTCCCACCTTTATGGGAGGAAGGGGGAACCCTAACGGACTTCATGGACTTAAAACAAAAAACACTCAGAGGTAAAAAGAGTAAAACCAGACTAACAACATGGATCTACCTCTCCCCAGCATTTGATCATGATGAAGCACTTCACCTTTGCAAGGCATTACGAAAAACAAGTGTCCTATGTCAAAGCACAGGCCCGATCCGATGGCTAATGCCATACCCTAACAAACGACCAAATTAGTAATGCTCTGCAAAGACAAACTACCAACTCTGAATCCTCCTCTAAGGTCTGTTCCATGATGTCAAGACCAGCTGTACTAACTTCCCACCTTCAGGAGAAATCCATACAACCCAGCAACTTCCACCATTAATGACATGAACTCTTTCAACACCATCTTGAGGAACTCTCTAGGAGTTATGGTTGCAATTCCCTTCAACCACACATCCACAAGGTATAAAAACATTCAGAAAATTCAATAATAAAAATGAAATCCAATCCATGGAAGGACCAATAAATCTATGGTGTGATGACCATCGTAGTAGGAACCAATCCCTGAATTTAAAAAAAAGCAGCATTGCACAAAATCATTACAAATTCAAAACATTCACAAACTAGAATAAACTAGTGGGAGATGACTACGCATTGCCAACTGTTTCACTTTATATGACGAACCAGTGCCAGATGAAGAATCCACCACACCCAGGACAGCCTCTGAACCAGAAGAGCAACACCGAAGACGACGAAGCCGTGAAACAACCATACGCCCAACACCCATCAATACAGAAAAACACCGTGAGAAGACCACCGAAAAAGAACAGAGGGGAAAACATTCACCGCTATTGCACGAAAGACCGCAGATCTAACAAAAGAACACAGGAGAGACATGTGGCTACAACTCCAGACCTCAGCAGATCAGTGCTCATCCATCGATTTCATGGCTCCATCATGGAAGTCGAGCCCACCGATGATCACAAAACTTCAACGCCGCAAAAACCCATTGTAGGCTACCACCCACAATGCCACCAGAGAACTTGAAAACCCCCGAATCAACAGGCCTGAGCCTTCCGCGATGCTGAAATTTGGAATCAAACCTTGACATCACTACAGAAGGAGGAGCACGACTCTAAAATTATCCATATAAATAGTACGAAAAACATATCTATGGAATGGAAATCATTTTCATTATAGGTAACACATAGTACTTCTAAAAATTAATCATTTCTTGGGAATATTAGAAGACTTTAATAATATTCACTCAGTAGTAATCGATCAACTCTGAATAAACAAATATATAGACTAAAATAAACAAAAATATGAGGTTTAATGGTTTTTTGTTTTCAATATTTAGTGAAAATAGATGTTTTATTTTTCACCATCAATGATTATATTCATTGGATCATCTTATTTTATATTTATCATAATAATATTGGATAATAGATTCTATAGGTATTATGATAGTCTAAACACAACAACACATCTCCAATGTTAATATATTTTTATTTCCTAATGATTATATAATTTTGTAAACTATAATTTTCTTTTTTTCTATGAATTTCACTTTACATAGCTAATAATCATATTATCTATCTACGTATGGTTCAATAGAACATTATTCCAAGTGTTTTTTATGTTTGATTAATTGAGGAAAAGTCTGAGAAACAACTAAAATAATTTCAACATCATTAGATTCAATATATAGAAACCCTATTTTACATCAAAAAGGAATATAAATTTTTTTATAATTGTTGATATCATATGTTGGTGTCATGATAAGTTAACATCCACAGTTCCTTATACAAAATCATTATATTCTACTCTTGGTAATGGTTTCTATCCATAAAATCTCTCAAATGTTTACTAAGAGTTGAGGCATTATGATCGTCAATATCATTATATTCAAAACCTCATAATTATACTCCACAAAATTATTTTAATGAAAAAATACACAAGTTATTAAGAGGATAGTCTCTATATTATCACACAGTCTTAAATTTCAATAATCTGATATAATGGGATGCAAAAAATAGGATTAAGTCTTATGGTCGATATGTATGTTGGGGAAAAATTCATTTGATTATACCTTTTTCAATCCCCATGATACTTGAATGATTTTTGTTTAGTGCATAAAAAAGTACGTTCTGAGTGATGTCTTATTATTTGTTGTTATAGCCTTACACATAGGATGTACCCATTTTTTTCTTTAACTCCAAACTTCATAAATTTTTTGTAAGCATCAATCTAAATTCTGATTGCATCCAAGGAGTCTCTAACCTATTAAAACGTTATTATTACTTGTTTAAATGATAATTAGAATTATTAGTATAATTACAAACTTTGTTTAGGGAATTTTTTAGTAATTTAATGATAATGAGTACACAAAATAGATTATTTAATTGAACCCATTACCAGCTTATGTGTAGATCATATTCAAAAAATGATCCATTTTGATCACTCCAACATTTTATAGGGAGTGGATAAACACTTCTCAAATGGGATGTATTATATTATATTGCTCTCCTCTTTGATTTGAACATGATTTTTACATGTTATTAAATTCCATATATTCATTAAATCCTTAGTTTTATTAGCTAGTAGCTCTTCCATTAAAATTATTTAATACACAGATTATTCACATTCATAACTTGTAATAAACATGTGGACCAATTCTTTCAATTGATTTAATATGGGTTATCCACCTGAATTTGTTCATCCAGTTATTCGAGTGTATCCAAATACACTTTTCACTTTCCCCAATTGTTGGGTAGTATTTTATCAATTTCCATTCCCATATACCCATCAATAGAGATCACATATTTCTTAATGGGTAGATAATAAAACACATCACCCATTCTTTCACCATTACATGATGAAATTTATAATTAAAACTAGAATAAAATACATCAAATATAATCTTCAACTGAATTTTACATCTATATAATGCATGAAAATTACACATCAATGGAAGTAAAAGAAATATATTTCATGGTTCTCTATCCCAATGTGTAATATGACTTGTTATATCAATCATGAATGAATAATTATAATCAAATACCTCCATCATATTAAATAACTAATTATATATTTCAACCTAATATTTACCATTTCGAAAATACATTATCTAATTACATAAATATCGCTAAAAATATGATAATATAAAATAAATTATAATTGTCACACTATTAAAAAATTGATACATAAAAAATGATATTACCCATGTCAGAAAAGTGAACCATTATTTTTCAGATCCTACCTAATTAAAACTATATTATTTGAAATTATATTCTATAGTATTGTTATAATGGGTGAACTCAAGGGATTTATTCTAGGGTGTAGGTGAGTGAGTACAAATCACACTAAAATAACATGTCTTGGCCAACACATATTGTCATAAGTGTTATATATTACCTCATATAGTTATAGAAAATGGTGTGTGGGATACTTGAGAAATGTGATATAGGAGACCCCTGAGTTTGGATGACATGGAATATAGACCAGGGAGGTTGGGTAATAAAAAATGGTATCAAATCGAATACTGATCCTAAAGTGTAGTCATACTTCATCGGTTTTTGTTTTGGGGTCCACAATGTGGATTTTATTGTATAATGGGGGTGAGTGTAACACCCTAGAAAAATTAAATCATAAATGACTAAATATTACTTCCCATGTCAAAAAAATAAACTTTATTTTTAGTTTAATACATGTTTATAACACCATATTAAATAATTATTGGCCTTATGTAGGGTTTAGATATGTGACCTCATAGGAAGTATCCTAGTGCGTGTGTGTGAGAATGATCAGAGAACCCTGAAATAATATGTGTTGTCCAATGTGAACACTCATTTTCATGATAAATGATCCTAATTGATATTAGAGTTTTGTGTACTAGGAAGGTATATAAGGTATTAAAGGAGATCCATGGTGTCAGATAACTATGTTCGTATCATGGGGAGGTCATTTTTTGACACCTATAACTAAGGAAAATCAAACCTCCACCCATATTGTCACGAACCAACCGAGATCGACCCTGAACTAATCACCTGATCTGGTATGCAGCATAGACAGAGGAGTGTTCTCAATCACCATAGGCTAAAAACTAATTTCAAGAATCAAAACACACAATTTAAATTATTTCATCCCAAGATAAATAACCAAGATCAATAAGGTAAGAATAAAAAATAACCAAACAAAAATTGAACATAATAAATAAAAATCTCTTCCATATAAAAAATACAACTAAAATGAAATGAAACATAAACTAAAACAAGCCACGCTATACTGTAACCAATAAAACCACTATATGACCTCAAGTTCTCCACCACACACATACCATAATGCCTCATCTATGTTTAGACAAACCCGGAACCTGAATAGTAAAAAACATGCAATTTGAAATATAAAGTAGGAGTGAGCACCAAAATGATTAGTTGGGAGGCTAAAGATAAACCACTGAATCTGAATATTTCATTTCCCTAAAATATTCCACTCAAAATAGTTTAAAATATATTTATCAAGATAGAGTTTTTTACATTTTATAAAACAAAAAAACATTTTCCCCTTTAAAAATCCAACACAATCCACATTCTATTTCCTAAATAATTGATCATTTTAAAGTCAAAATTCAAACAAGGAAAACTAGTGCAGTGAGAACAAACTGATAGTAGTACATGTTGTAAACAAGTATAATAGAAAATAACCAATAAATATAAAATATAACCATGGGAAATCGTAAAAATAACTAGAAGACCCAAGGATGTATTCAGTTTGGAACCACCTATTAACATATGGTGAAGGCCCTAAATTCATAACCAACTAGTTTCCCTAAATAGGCTTCAATAGCTGAACATTCCTATAGGCGTGTCTATAAAACCATGAGGGTACTAACCAATCTCATTGGTGATAGAAATAAATTGTCACTCGATCATCTAAAATATTCCTAGAAACCCACGGTGGTAATGAAAATATTGTGTAAGTTGGAGGCCAACGCACACGTGGCACCACTCGGCTATCACCACTGAAGTTTCCTACCCGAAATGTGGACCCAAATATGTGATAACCCATAAAGGAAACCCCTACTATAAATGTGACCCAATATACATACATACAAATTTGATAAAACATGTCTCCAACCAGGCTGTTATACTATATAAACTTTCAAAACATTTCATTAAATATTTTGGGTTGCCAACCCAGAACACATATTTTCTAAATCTCAATCCTTTATAACAGATTACTTAAACCGCATATTTTAATTTTTTTTAACAAACTGGCCATTTACTTTATGTGTTCAAAAACATTTCCAAACTATCAAACAAACACCACTTTTACATTTACCAATCCAAATTAGCCTTTACCTTGTTCAAACTCACTCCAAAACACATTTCAAAGAAAAACATACAATCCTTAATGAATACATTTAAAACCATGTATTCTAAAACACATGAATACAAACTTCAAAAAAACATATTTAAAACCTTCTTCAGAAATCACATAAGGGGAACAACTTTAAATAAATGTTAAAAATCATTTAAGAAACTGATGTTCAAAGAGATTAGCATTTTTCAAGTTCCATATTTATTTGAGAGCACATCCATGTGTTCCCCCATGGATACGACAACATCCAATGGCACAAGAAACCCCAAGAAGAAAATTGAGAACCACTTTAGCAAAGCCACCACTTGATTTTAAACCAAATCCATCAAATTATGTTATTAAATGAACAAAACACCCCCCTTAAAAACATAGCCCATTTCAAAGATATTTTACCCCTTTAAGTATGACTCAACATCACCAACTGATACACAATAAACTAAATTTACAAACAATAAAATACCATCACAATCAAAACTAAGGCTAAACATTTATTCAAAACCCCTAATTTACATTAAAAGAACAATGAACATTAAATTAATCACCCAAGGTGCCTTAACTGAGACATTTTACACAAATCATCTTAGAAAAATATATTTAATAAATTCAATCATTAAAAAATAATCATTTTCATCTAGCCATGGATATAGTAGAGGTGAGAATAAAATTTCAAAATAAATTGGAAACACACCAGTGCTTATGGAATGCTTAGGAAATGGAAAAGTTGGAAACACCTAACTAAATCTACTGCAAACACAATGACACTTTAGAATAATGAAAGAAAAACCCAAAACACAAATCTTTCCACCCCAGGTAATGAGAAAAAAGGCACGAAACACAATATGAGGTGTTATGGTATAGTTAATTTGAATAAAACACCATAAATAAATGGAATACCAACAAAATAGAAGAAGAGAGGGATACCGGTAAGAGGAAATGTGGTCGCATCAGAGTAGGGTGGAGGCCCAATGCTGGGGCTTCAGGTCGTGTCGGAATGTTGGTGTACAGGGGGTCATGCTTTCTGGAGGCATGCCCAGTAGGGGGTCAGGTTTACTGGAGGTGCACCAGGGGATGGTGAATCTCATAATAGTGTGATGGGGGAGGTAGTAGAGAGGAGGAGGGTGGTTCTTGGTTGCTTGTGCCCTGAAGGTCGAGCGGCCATAGGGAAGGGGGGTGCAGTTGTGCAATAGGTAGGTAAATGTGAAGAGGGGGTGACACCCCCTACAGTTTCACTTTTTTCAATAATATAATAATACTAATAATAATAATAATAAATTATTTCTAATGATAATATTAATAATAATATATTTATTTTTAATGATAAAATCAATAATAATCATAACAATATTAATCATTATTATAATAATAATAATAATTCAAATAATATTAACAAAATAATAATACATTATTAAGGTATTATAATTATAATAAAACACTTATTATTTGTAAAAAAAAATTATTCAAGATAATAATTAAACATTAATTAAAACACTCTTATTATTATTATAAACCAAATAATATTTATTTCACTTTTTTACAATGCAAATATCAATGCCAATTTAAAAATAAAAAAATAGTTTTAGTTTTAATAATAATAATATTATTATCTACATGATATTATTATTTTTAATATAGCACAAACATTTAAATATTTTTATTTATATAAATTTTTATTTATTTTAAACAATAAGAAACTGCACGGGCACCTGACCCAACCGTGTGGTTATAGCCAACTGTGTGGTGATCACGCACTGGTCTAAAACCCACCAGACTCATCAAACAGCAAAAAAATTGGACTAGTGGTCAACCCGCACCTTGAAAAGGAAAACTAAAGACAATAAATAATAAAATAAAATAATTTCAAAAGGATGAGGTGTAAAAATTCTCCCCACAAAAAAAAATTCTTCCCTTCGAAAGTCACCAAGCTGAAAGTTAGTCAATAATTATGTCCATTACCGAACAAAACGGGATGAAACCAAGAATTTAGGGGTGACTATTTATTCACCAAGACACGCCTAACCGATATGGACAAAATTACAACCAAGAACAACGGGAGAACACTAGGGGGGATTTCCCCCGCACAGGGATTCTACTAGCATAGAAATTAAAACCCAAACATACCACCCTGGGGAGGGGTGCCAATATGGTACCGCCCAATTGATCCAAACCAACTTCCATCACACGAGTTAAACAACACCCCCACTTGAACTAGACTCTTTTCACAGTCCAATTGAACCCCCAATATAAGGGGAAGAATCGTGAAATGAAACACCAACCAAAACCTAGCAACATAATGGATCCAAATTCTACCCATTTTTTAAAACCCAAAAATAAATAATTGAGACAAGCCAAAACAAAAATTAAAACCAACCCATGTGAGGATCAAACATGCATTAAAAATGAATGGTTCCAAAAGCAATATTCAGATAAAAAGGAATGCTTGGATTATATTAGAATGAGTCCATAATAATATCATGATGAAACAATGAACATAAAACAAGAGAAAAACATTAACAACAGAAAAAAAGAGCAGAAGGAATTTAAATGTTCCACTCTCAACACAGAACACAAAACCTAGACTAAGGCTTCAAACCCCCAAAACTCATGATTGTGTGTGAGCTTCACACTAAGACCTATGGGTGGGGATGTGATGGATGAAGTACCTCTTTCCTAATAGTCAATATCTAGAATCACCCAATCGAAACTCCGTCATCAAACTATGTTTCTTACAGAACTTTCGCTAGTGTCCCAAATAGCTGTAATGACGGTGAGGATTTAGAGGGATGGGACAAGATGGCATAGAATTTATGAACCTTCCAAACCAATGGCATAATATAATGTAATCTGTAGAACTAGAATTTGACACATATGGAAGGGATACCACAAAAATAGGTTCCTCTAGAACACCCTTCTCACTATATGAGGAACCTTCATGAAAGGTGAGAGGAACTAGATTTTTCAAGCACTTCCACACCAGATGCCGACTACAGGTAGGGCCAAGACATGGATTCA
The DNA here is from genome assembly GCA_963277665.1 of Viscum album. Lineage (NCBI taxonomy): Eukaryota > Viridiplantae > Streptophyta > Magnoliopsida > Santalales > Viscaceae > Viscum > Viscum album. The sequence continues at coordinate 1,026,343,196 of OY728157.1, forward strand.
CCAAACACTAGCATATTAACTAAATACATTCTCTTACCTCTTTTTTCCTTCACCTCCTTAGGTATGGTCCATTGGATGAAGATGAACTTCAACACCTCCCACCTCATCTAAACTCCATTTATGATGATACATCCACCTCTACACGTTATGGATGGACCCTTCACTAAACCAAATACAATATGAACTATAACAAACTCAGGAGTTCCCCCCCCCCAAAGACATTATATACTCCACTAAAACCACTTCATTTCCCCTTATGGACCCCAGAGACCACAAAGGAAATGAAACACTCAATAGAAACCAGAATTGGGTATTACTCATTAACAACTTATGAGGAAATTTATGGGAAAATATTCAGAACAGTATGAAAAAAAATCCTAAACCAATATAAAGCCAAAGAAACATCAATAAAATCTTCTTCATCTAAACACAACCAGCTCAAAAACCAAAAAAATAGAAACATATCTAACAACGTATATTTCAAAATCCACCCTTTTCATTTAAATTCTAAAAACCACTTTAGATATTTCAAAACCATTTGAAATAAATTCCTTTATATTTCAAAACCTCCTTCATTTTAGAATCATACTCACACTAACCAAAACCAAAAATAAGTACAACATACACGAAACCAACAGAATGGGGATCTAGATCTAGTGCATAAACCGGTGACATTATAGTGTGTGATGACCCATGAAAGCATTAAAACCCAATAGGTACTTAAACTGTGTTCTCGAACTTCCCGTGGGTCAAAAAATCATGTGAGATCATGACGTGACAATGCTTTTCCTTCATTTTCATCCCACTATCCCAAAACAAAGCCGGAGAAGATAAGGAGTTTATTCCCAAACTAACCTTGGTAACTCATGTTTCATCTTGAGTGGTGATGATCAGGAAACAACCCATGACTTACCTCCTGATTCCCAACCATCCTAATCTACATATACCAAAAAACCTAAATATCAAGGGCCTCATCTTAATAGTTATTCCATATACAACATACAGCTGAAAGGAAATAAAAATGAAACTGAAATGAAACACGTTGGACCAAGACTGACACAACACTTGTGGGACCTAAAGGTAACCACCTTCCACTAATCAAACATCCTCAACCATGAGCAGATAAACTAGGAACTTGAATAGGGAAAACAATACAACAAAAAATATAAATTAGGCATTAGCACCAAATTTCTCAGAAGGGATGCCAAAGATAAACCACTGAATCCAAATATTCCCTTTCCCCAAAACATTACACTTAAACTTGTTTGAAATATATTTATAAAGATATATTTTTCCTCATTTTATAAAACAATCATCATTTCCCCCTTTATAAATATAACACACACCAGATACCATTTCCTATATAAATGGTCATTTATAGTAAAAATCCAAAAAATGAAAACCATGGCTGTGATAAAAGAAACAGATAATAGAGCATTCTGGAAAATATTTTAACAAAAAATAACCAATTAATATAAAAGATAACCACAAGCAATCCTAAACATCCCTTCAAGATGCCGAGATTTACTCAGTTTGGAACCACCATCCAGAATATGGTGAAGCCCCAATGTCCATAACCAATTAGCTTCCCTAACCTGGCCTCTCTAGTGGAACATCCCTACTAGCATATTTAATACTCTAGGCGGATACAAATCCCTCTAATCAGGGCTAAAAATAAACCTTCCCCCAATCATCTAATTGTGTCCCATGAACCCCTGGTGGTAATGATAATACTATGTAAGTAAGAGGCCAACGCACATGTGGCTCAGCTCAGCTGTCACCCCTTCACTTACCTACTACAAACATAGACACCAATATTAGATAACCCCTTAAATAAATTCCACTTATTAAGGTTCCCCATATAAATACATACTCATTTCATAAAATAAGGTTCCTACGAGGAAACTATAATATATAAATGTTTAAAACATTATGGGTTTCCAACTAGGCACATGAATATTCCAAACAACAAGACATTAAAGATGTTCACAAAAAACCTAAATTTTAATTGGAAGTTACAAATTTTCCTTCAACTAAACGTGTCAAAAAACATTTCCAAAATATCACACAAATACCACTTTTACTCTTATAAAACTGAACGAGCCTTTACCTTTATCAAACTCACTCCAAACCTGTTTCAAATCCAAATAATGATTTTTTAATAAACACATTTAAACCCATTATTTGAAAAACACTTGAATAAATACTTTGTAAAATATGATTTAAAACCTTCATTAGAAATCACACAAGTGGAAAAACATTATTTGAAAGCTAAAAATCATTTAATAAATCATTTTTTAAATAGAAAAAAGTTTATCAAGTGTTGTCTTTATTTAAGAGCACATCCATGTGTGCACCTACTACACTGATGGATGTGCCAAATTCCAATGGCACACCAATCCCCCTGAAGAAACTTGAGAACCATTTTTGAAAATTCACCACTTTCATTTAAACCAAATGTAACCTCTTAAGTGGTTTAATGAACAAAAATATCCCCCTTACAACCATAAAACCCTTCAAAGATATTTTACCCCATTTAATATTCCATAATATAACCATCCCATACACACTATACCAAATTCCAAAACTAGAAACTTTCATCACCATCAAAACTAAGCCTCATTATTTCTTCAAAACCTCCGATTTAATTTAAATGAAAAATAACCTTAAATATAAGAACCCAAGGTTTTTTTACTGAGGAATTTTACACAAATCATCTTAGGAAACTATTCTTAATATATTCAATGAACATAAAATCTTCTTTTTTATCTAGCCATGGGTATAGAAGAGGTGAAAATAACATTTTATAATAAATTGGAAACAGAAAAGTTCTCATTGAATTCTTAGGAATGGTAAAAGTTAGAAGAACATGCCTTAATCAAGAGCTGACACAATGACACTTCAGTATAAGGAAAAAAAATACCACCAGACCAATCCTTTCACCCTAGAAATTGTGGAAAATGCACTAAACAAAATTTGAGGCATTAGGGTTTGGTTAATTTGAATAAAAACACCAAAAAAATTTGGAATGCCAACAGACTAGTAGAAGATAGGGATTTCAGTGAGGGGAAATGTGGTTGTGGTGGAGCAATGGAGGAGGAGCTGCCTAAGGGGTTCAGGTTACATCGGAAATCTACTAGAAATGGGGTCGGGTTCACTAGAGGCACTTCTGGAAGGGGTTCTGGATTGGTGGAAGCATGTTGGGGGTCAGGTGCAGCTTACGACAGTGCAAGGAGGGAGGCTACCAGGAGGAGGAGGGAAGTGTTGGGTTTTTGGTGTGCTACAAGTTGACTAGCCAAGTAGAAAGGGGGAGGGTTCTGGTGCATAGCATGCATGAAAAGGGGAAGAGGGGGATTCCCCAAAGGGTTTTCACATTTTTTCTTAATATAATAATATGATTAATGAAAATAACAACAATAAATTAATTATATTGATAATCTTAATAATAATAAATTTTTTCTAATGAGTATATTAACAATAATCATGACAATATTAAAAATTTTCTTAATAATAATATTAATATTAATATTAATACCAATAATAGAATATTAATAACACATTATTATGGTTTTATTTTTATAATGAAACACTAATAATTAAAACAATATTATTATTATTATTAATAATAAAACATTAATTAAAACACTATTATTATTATTTTAAACATGATGATATTTATTTTAATATTTTACCAATATTAATATCAATAACAATTTTAATAATAAAAATAATAATAGTAACACCATAAATAATATTACTATTATTATTATCTACAAAATATTATTATTATTATTACAGAGTAAAAAATTTCTTTATATTATATATAAAAAATTTATTTATTTTAATCATTAAGTAACTGCATCGGCACCTGGGCTGATCATGCAGTTATAGCCAATTATCTGGAGACTTCGTACTAGTCTAATACCCACCAAACTCCTCAAATATCAAAAAAATTTGACCAACACTTAACCTATTCCTTGAAGAAGATAACCGTAGTCAATAAATAATAAAATAAAATAATTTTAAAAGTTTGGGGTGTGACACGTGCTGAGTTAGTCTCATGAAATGAGAAAATATAAAAAAACCAAAAAATATTCAAAGGTGGCCAAAGAGGTCCCCCTCTATTGTATGTAGATTCATCCTATCCCAATCCCCAAATGGTCATGTTATATATTTTCTATATAATCTCAAACATGAATCACTTAATATAATTGGTTAATGATTTTCGATAAGGGTTGATAAACAAATCCTGATGAGAATATTCCCTATATTAGATAACTGCAAGAAAAAGAATAAAGGACTTGAATCATCATCCAAATGAAAAACATAGTATTTACATTAAATTTATAATAAAACCATAAAAATATTATCATATGATTTAAAAATATAAGATACATTTTAATATCATACAATGAATATATCATGTGTAGGGCCACAAAATACATCTCTTATACACAAAATTATCAACATATAAAAAATAATGTAGACACCTCAAAACTATACATGAAACTCCACCTAGTCCCCTCCTTTAGTTCCATTTAAAAATCCCACGATCAACTATTTTATATGTATCCCTCTCCATTGATGGTATCTTGATTCATGAAGTTTACACTTGTGCCATTATTCCTATGTATGGTGTGAGTGAAACATTTAAAAAACACCAATACCAATATACACCTAAATAAATCACTTTTATGAACCATTAGAACTGTTTCTTATTTCCTTTTTTTACAATAGATATTGTAGATTATTGAAAATTTATTGAGAATTTTTTTTCATATTATTTATAGTAGTTGATGATTCTTATAAATGTTTTGAGAATGATATAGTTGGATTCCTGTATTTACTCAGTTCATGAATAATATTTTTAAGAGAATTAGAAAAGTATATATATATGATCCCTTTGATAATAATTTGGTTAATTACTTGAGTGGTTATGATGTTATATGTAATATCATACTAAAAATATGATATATCTTATAGAGAATAAGTAAGAATAATTATGAGCTATCATAATATTATGTATGTTATATCTAACCATACATAAGAAAAACAAAGAGTTTATAAATGATATATAACATCTTATAGTTGATACATAAAATCTCACAGCTTGTATTTATGATACTTCAAGGTGAATATTGGGATATTACTATATCTACACTTTTTTATGTAATATTTTTCAATTTTTTTCCTCGTATATAAGATCTTCTAGTATACATAGTAGATAAATTGATTCTTATATACGTTTTTTTGTGAATAAATAATATTAGTTGGATCACATATAAGATTAAATGATTGAATGTTTATATTAATCCCAATATTTTCTAATGTTAACATATTTTAAAATTTAATGATATTTTAATTCAAAGATTTTTAGAGTTCTATAAGAATAAAATTGAAATATTATATTCAAAAGTATTTCTTAAATGAAATTAGTTTCCCAATACCATGAAGAGAGAGTTGTGATTCAATTTTATGATTTTCATTAAAGATTTAATATGAGTAGCACGTTGTTATATATAACCATTCCTTACAAGAATATTTATAAAATATGAGGTATTTTTTGGATGGATTAAAAGGAGTATAAAATCTTAGATTTGAGGATAATTAAAAGATGTGAAATTTAGAATATATCTATTTTAAAAAAATAAATTATGTTATTTTGATTTAAATCCCATTCATGAAGACCAATGAAGTGATATTTTCCAAATGATATTTAGCACATTTAAAGTGATAATATCACATGTCCTGTCACTAACAATGTATAATTTTCTAGTATAGTTTTTTCAAAAATCATTTAATAGTTTTTGATTTATTTTTGTAGGGTTTTCGTAATTTTTGGTGGAAATATAGTTTTAGGCCATAGTTTTCTCACACAATGACTAAGGAAGGTTATTCCACAACAATTTTATCTCACACCCTGACCTAACCTAGGTATAGTGGTCATTTTATATGAATTTATGTTATACAATAACTGAGGGAGGTCTCACCATGATCCAACCCTATAAGAGAGGTTGTTTTATTTTGGGGTCTATCACAATATCAAATGTGAAATATATATTATGTCCTATTATTAAAAAGGTAACTAAAATTGTTAAATTCATTATATCCCCTTACACATTTTTTCGATTTTCTCTAAACTATCTTTTCCCATTGAAAATCTTAGTCCCTATGCATGGCCATCTCATATACCTCATTGATTAAGGTTTATTTTTAAGGGATTTTCCACCAATTTTAATTATGAAATTACCATGTAAGTGTATCTCTTGTTCTATTTTGTGTATATTACCTTCCATTATGGGGTTGATTGCTACACTAAGAACATAAATTCCTAATTTCTATTCTTCAATAAATTTAATAGTAATGGATTTTATAATAGGGAGTCTTATTGTCATTTATTGTTCTTCATCATCCATTCATAGAATATTACCAATATTAGAAAATGTTTTCACTAAATTATTGTTTGTTTTTCATTGTTTATCATATTTTAATAGAATTTATATTCATTATTTTTTTCCAAATAAAGATTAAAATTATTAAATTCATGTTATATAATCATTAAATGGTGATATATTTGATATGAGTGTTTAATATATTTTATTAAATTGGTTACAAGAATGGTTTGAAATGAAAATTTGAATATAGAATAAGGTGAATATCAAATTCTGTTTAATGAAGTTAACCATTGAATGGGAATTAGGATGAAATGTGATATTTTGATTCATCAAAAATGGAACATCACATGGGAATATAGGTTCTTTGGTTGGATAAAAATGATAAGTACTTATATAAACTAGAACACCCTATATAGACTTGAATTATGTCACACTAACTAATCTATATTATAATATGGATGTGGCTTAATTCTAGGAATTAATGAATTTATGACTAGAGGTTCATAAAAGATAATGGATATGGTTTGGTTTATCTCTATGCTAGTATAAGTATTCTAGGTTCCATAGACCATAGATAAATTGGTTATTTTGCAATAATTATTATTTTTAATGTATTTTTTAAGGGAATTTATCTACATATTCATACTTTTATAAATATTAAAAGATGTTTTTTACTAAAATTATTGGAAATGTATTTTCATGTTATGTATTTTAAAAACTATAACGACTAGATTAACTAACAATTATATGTCATTAAGTACATGAAGGAATACTATTGTTATATTTATGATCTCACATTACATACCCATAATGGATGTATATAGACTATTTTTTGGAAGATTTATGTATTGGAATGGTGACTCTAAAATGTGTGGGTATTCTGGTTATTGGATCTTGGGTTGTAGTTGGTGACATTGTGGCTCACCCAAACCATCACTCCTGAATGCAGTGTCATGTATACATAACATTCAAAACTCCAATTGATACACTTTTATGTTTAAAAATTTATTCACACATTCACAATACAAGTACCATTTATTTTATAGTTTTAAATAATTAGTACAAATTACTAACTAATAAATCTTGACAGTTCACATCTACTAGAATTTTTTTTCTTTACTTATCTAAGAATGTAATTAATCCGTAAAAAGACATTAATGAATCCCATAAGTTCTGTAAACATGATAAAATTCAAGTATTGGGATATATTATAAATTCTTTCATAAAATATAGAAATTGATCAAAGAAGGGGTGATATCAAAATATCAAAAAGGGTCAACATAATAATAAAGGTGAAAATGAGGGATGTAAGGCATAATATGATATCATGATTAGGATGATAATAAGCATGGATGCATAAAATAAAGATATTATATAATGTGTACATAGATTGAACAATGACAATATCATAAGAGTGTTGGATCATTGGAAATGTGGAAACTATATAATCACTACCTTAAATGTAAAGTCTCTCAGCCTTGTTAACATTATATAGTCAACAAGGCAATCTATACACCACAATAGATGTATATGTTCACTTCCCACAAACTATGATATTTCATTAGTTGAAAACATTTCCTATTGTATTAGAGGGTTATATAATTTTAGGCCCACCCGTGGAATAATGAATACCATATATATGTGTTCCACATGGTTTCAATTAGAACATCATACATATATAAGGAAATAAAATGGATTTTATATCCTTTTCAAGTAATACCCTAAATAATCACTTATAATTTCATAAAGATACAATACATGATTAACTTTTGGAAAATAAATGGGTATACAATGATAAGAAGCACAATTTTAGGTTAATAACATTGAATAAAGATGATTACCCATATGGTATTTATAATATATCATAAATTGATATACGATTTATATAATAGTAACCCCAATAAATTGATGTATTGGGAATATAAGTTAATACATTTAAATCCAGTAATGAAACATAAGGAATTCAAAGAGGAAATCAATTTGAATTAAATCATGAGTTTTGAAGTGGTTGATTAGGAAAGACAAAAATTATTTTGGATCATAAAATAGATGTTAAAAATAATATTATAATACATCTAGATAAAAAATTTGGACATTCTCATTTGATGAGTACACATGATCAAGAATAAAACATAGATAAAGATCACCCATAGAAACATTATGAGAATTTCTTTGAAAATAATCAAATTCTATAAAGGAATATTTCATTCAACCATTTGAACAAAAAATTAATTTTTTTAAAACATAAAAGTGTAGATAGAAATTGTATTAGTAAACATTAAATGTGGTGGAACGATACATTCATATGGAAACATGTATTCGAGATTCCTTTTAGTTGAAAAAAGTCCATACAAAAACATTTAAAATATTGAATTACTAAAAAATATATATTCATGTTATTTTAAAAATTCACTTTTAAAATAATTTCCAAAGAAGGAATTTTAGATCATCTCCGTACATTACTATAAATGAAAATAATTTTTTTTAAAAATATTATAGGAAACATTGAATGGTTCATTAAAAAAAATTAGAGAAACTTGAATCATATAAAGGATGATAAAACTGTTAATCAATAATTGTTGAATATAATTACGAATATAACTCTACATTTTATAAAAAATAATATTTATTATTAAAACATGGAAAAAGAAGTAAAATGTATATGGAATGTATACGAATTATTATTATAAATAGTTTTCTTTTAAATGAAGAAGTGACTCATTAAATTGGATAATATTAATAAAGATATGCAATATCCATATAGAAAAAGGAAATAGATCATTTAAAAATATAATGGTAGAAAAAGAGCCAGTGAATATCATAATCAAGAAGATATTTCATGACTAATGGGAAAATACACTTGAGTCGAGAAAGAAATTAAAACTTGAGTAACATTTTTTCAAATTGTTTTAAGTATAAATACATATAAAATAAACCTCAAATTCCATGAATAAAATATATTTAATGATAACATAATAATTTTTTATAATATATATCATAAAAATTTAACTGTTGCATAATGTAAAATGTGTCTCAATGAAGGGAGCTTGGCATGAATATCACATATTCCTTAAGAAAATTACAAGAAAAAAATCCCTAAAAAAGGAAATATTAATGTGTATTTTATTATTCAATGAATAATATTGATAAATTATATTAAACATTTAATTGGAAGTACATAAAAAATTTAGAATAAATTAAGATAAAAATGAACATGTGTCTCAATGAAATAAGTTTTGAGATGAAACAATTCCAGGTGTTTGGACGGGTTCATCACTTGCACATAACTTCCCAAATAAAAATATTTATGTTTTAAAACACCGTAATAAGATCCATCTTCACTAATAACTATTTTCAAAATGTATAGTTATAATCCTGAGTTTATCATTTATTAAATAATTTTCACTTATGACGATTACTCGAGGTGGTTCATTGATTTTTATATGAAAATATTGTCATGATGAACGTGGATATGTTTATTTATAAAATATATTATCATCCTCTAAAATAGAAAAATTATTAAAAATATAATTTTTATTCATAAATTTTAATATTTAATGTCATAAATGATTGGTGGTAATGGAAGACAAAGCATTTCTCTACGTAGAGGCAGTAATCTGCACGCACACATGGTTAACATTTTAATATCCCATAAAATTTGAGGTAGGTATAAAGTAGATTAATAATACAGTTATAAATTGATTACTTGTTCATTAAAAACCTTTTTAAACTATCTATGTACAATAGTGATGTGAAATTGGTCACTTCGTGCATGTAGGAGGTAGTCTTCACATACACATGATGATGTTTTGATTTTTTAGTAGTTTTAATGGAATAAGTAATAGTTAAAATCCATAAATAAATAATAAACAAAAAATCATTAATATTGATTTCATATTATTGTATTATATAGAAGATATTATTTGTGGTGTAAAAATAAATAATTAGAAAGAAAGGTTAAGAAAAACATGATACCTTTAATGAGACATCGTTATTTCTCCTCAATGTATTTTTGAAAATGGAGTAGCTATAAAATCATATTGTGAACATAGGTCGGAGTTCATGTAAGGGAATTATAGGATAGTTAGGTAGGGAATAATTTTAAGATTAATTGTAATGGTATGATAATTATGAAATGGGTGGAATTTGACTCTATTTATAATTAATAAAAAGTGAACTTTCTAAGGAAAATATTTTTATGTAAGGGATAAGAAGGTATGTAAATTACATTTATGTGATTTAGGTGTGTTATTTTTGGTGAAAAAGTTTTGTAATATTTTAAACCCAATAAAATTGACTATAGATGATCTAAATTTCATGTGAACATAGATAAATCTATGACACTTTAGATTAGTCATTTATACACTTATTACTCTTGATTAAATATCAATCATGTTAATTATTTTATTAAAAAATAGAATAAGACCCTTACTATAAAATTTTGTCGTTATGATCATTAATTTTTTCTTAGTTTAAAATAATCAATTCCAGTAATATGATAATATTTTAATTGAAATTTAACATGCATAACACATAATTTTTAAAAAATAAAATAGTGTTTTTAAATATTAAACATATTTTATAATATTTTTTTTGATGGTTTCTATTTTTTATAATTAAAATTGATTTATTATAAAATAAAATATGGTTATATAAAGTTATTATCTCTCCATAATAATAATTTCATAGACAATCAGGATAACTACGTTGCGATAATTCTAGTAGTGGAGGTGCTATAGGAAATCTGGAGTTGGAGAGTAGAGGATAGGTAGTAGCTGGAAAAATATAGTTGGGATGACTCCAATGTTGTATATAATTAGTTTATTCTATAGGTGTGGCTTCTATATCATAGGGATCTTGTGGAGGCTTTTTTGGAACTAAATTAATTTGGGGTGGACTTGTGTTGTGGGGGCTTGGCTGTAATATGACACCTTCTTGATAGATAGAGGATGAAAAGTTGGGAAATAACAATGGTGTATGGGGAGTCTGGTGTGATGTATTTTGTTACTAAAAACTATGTAATATCCATGATATGGGGGAAAGCAGTGTTGTGGAGCTTATTTCTTGTCCCATAGGCTACGGCGAGGAGTTGGGTTGTGGTGTTTCCCCCATACCAGGTTTTTGGGTCATATGGTATAGCTTTCCCAGTTTTTCCATGTTTTTATAACTATTTTATAGTATCTATAGTGTGGATACAACTTTGAATATTAATTTTTGGTTTGATCAATAGGGAAACAACATTTTGAAGAACACTACAACATAATGCATCTAGTTATCGATAGTTCTTCGGTGTCATCCTATGGGATGCTCCATGATATTTTGTTTTTCAGGCTGGGTATGAATTCCCATACCCCTAAAACCCATAAAATCACATTTTTTAAAAAGTAAATACTATGTTAGATAGTTTACAAGATATTAAATGCTGATCTTAAATAAACAACTAAATATTATTATTTATATGTTATCGTTATAACCGAGCTGTTAGAATGATAGGTATGGATATGATTAACTATATTATGAAAATATATGTTATACATGTATATGTATATTAACTAAATATTTATATAATATATTCAATCTAATTTTTAACATGTACCTTATGTATTTTATAGACATGATTTTTAAAATTCATTCACTTCTTAGAATAAAAAGATGAATTTTTCTAAAATGATGGTTTCCCACCTTTTAATAGAAAACATGTTTTAATAATAAATTTTGACAATTTTATAAATTTTATCTGATAAAATAATCTTCCTCATGTAAATAAGAATATAATATTTTAATATGGTTTGATATTTTGTATTTTTCTGATAAGTTACATTTTTTATGAATAGTGAAAATACTGCATTCTAATTGAAAACTGAACATTCATCGAAACAATTTTAAATATTAAATTATATTTGAAACTGGTTTTAAAGTAAAAATAGATAAATTATACATATATTCATCTAATTTAGGTCATTGGATTATTTGTTATGTTGAATTTGGATACAAAATCAATCTTTTGGACATTTTCACGTTAAAACTCTGCTTTCACACTCCACCCACGAGTTGAGTTTTAAATTAATTTAATCTACATATGTCTTGTGAATTTTATAAATGGATACCATATTTTTAATAATATCTCCCATATTTATTAAATAGAATCATTTATTATTTGAAAATATGAATTGTAAACATAGTAATTTTAATTACTACGATTAAGGGAAAATCAGATATTTAAGAGTAAAAATAATATTATAAATATTAGAAGGTGGACTAAAAAATTATATAATTTTATTATATTAGTATTATTCATTAATAATAATGAATTTATAAGTTATGTGACAATTTATGTATATTTTAATAAGAATATAAGCATTGTATTATTTTATTCAATGAAAAGTCAATCTTGACATACTTTTTTTTAATAGGAAAAATATTTTTAATATGTTGTTATCTATAGAATATGTTAATGTATAAATATTATTTTGAAATATAAAATAATTATATTTATCATGGTAAGTTATTTATAATTTTCAGTGAATAAATAATTTCATTAATGTCTTGCACAATGATGATGTAGTGATTTTTTAATTTTTGGAAATAACAAATAAATGATATTAAAATTTTTAAAATAAATATACTTTTAGAAAATTAATATATTCCATGAATTTTATATATTAAAATGTCATGTTATGGATGTATTAAAATATTTTTTCTGATATAACTTGTTTAATTGATATTTTTTAAAAACAATTTAATGAATAGTGTAAAAATAGGCATTACTGGTATTAAAAAATAAATTATATTTCATTCCATTATATAAAATTCCTAAAAAACATAAATTTAGAAAAATTCTTTGAATACAGTTTAAAATTTAATCAATTATCTATTTATTGGTCTTTTGTAATATTATAGTAACTATATTAACCCCCATGGATTAATAAATCTTGTTGTAACGGTAGGAGTTAAGGGGGTTAAAACAATGATAAAATAATTTGTGTATAATAATTACCGAAAAATGCCCAAAAATTATTGGATTATTAATATTAAACCCTTTACACCTTAATATATAATTTTATTTCTTAAAAGGAAACCTTTATAAGAATAGAACTTGTATATTATTTAAATCAAAGACACAAAAGATCACTCCTTTAAATTAAATATCTTTTTTATGTCCACATTAGGAAAAAATAAAGATATGGAAAAATATATTTTAATCTTAATTAAATTATTTTAATTTAGTTAATTTTTTTAAATTTTTTATAACATTTATTATTACCATTAATTATTATACAATGGTAATATATAAATAATTAAATTAATATAACAATAAAATAATTTATTTTAAATGTGTTAATATTGAAATATATTGGATGAATTAATGTGTGTGGAAAATTTTATAGATCTATAAGATGTATTATTTATTTTTGAGAGCATTATATTTAAATTCCCACTTTCTCTTGAGGTATTTATGTCAAATTAAATGAATAGTATCAAATTTGATAATTATTATATTTTATTGAATTAATTTTTTTTTTAATTATTTAAAAATACAAAATATTTCAAATAATCACAAATATGATAATATGCTTTCTAAAATTTCTTCCCATTTTAATTTATAGGCCATTTGTATGTCTTTGGATCTATAATAGTGTAGCATCCCTTATAAGTAATGAATAATAGATATTTTTATCTATGTCTATTAATGATTAAGATAGTGTTTTAGAGGCTTAAAATGAAAATAAATCCAATCTTAAGCAAGGAATACACTAATATTTTTTTAAAAGGATTATTTTACTGCCTTTTTATGGCAAACCATTTTTAAATCTATCTTCTTACAATTTTATAAGCTATGTTTGTCAAAATAAACATATTCATTATGATTGGGACATTGAAATTTACATTGGATAAATTTTTGGTATTTTTCTGACAATGTTCATTTTTTAATAATAGTGAAAAATACTGCATTTTACATCAAAACTGCTTTTTCATTTAATTTAATTATATGGTTAGATTATATTTTTAATTGGTCTTAAAGTGTAATCTGAATATATTTTTACCATTTAATCCAATGGTGGTCATTAGGATTAATTTCACTTTGAAATTTATCATAAACTAATGCCAAAATTTTAATAGATATTGTTTCAAAAAAACCCGTTATTTGTCATGACAACGGAATTAATTATTAAATTAATTAATGCATCTTATATGTTTTTAATTTTGTAAAATAGACATCATTTTTGAATTCGTAATATAAAATATAGCTTAGGGTGAAGTTTTGGTATCTTTCTGAAAAACTTCAATTTTTGATGAATAGTGAAACCACTAAGTGGTAGTTAAAGAAACTGATTTTTTGTTTAAATGAAACTTTACCTCTTCTGTGATTTGATTTTCAAAAATCCAACATACATGGTTGTCATTAAGAATTAAAATTTGGTTCAATTAGATTAAAATAATTTTTTTGGTGAATAGTAACTTTTATGTTTTTAATCGCGATTAGTGGTAATTAGTGTAGTTTAAGGTAAAAATAATGTTTTAATAATATTAGATGATCTTGAAACATGTCCTACGCTCATTTTATGTGTCATGGCCGACCAAGACAAGCCATGGGTCAACTTGGGGACCCCATGGAGCCACTTTGGTTGGGAAATGACATAAATAACTTTTTATTTAATGTTAAAGTAAAAATGACACAAACATGAAATGTTTTACTAAAACAATTTTTACATGGGGTTATACAAGTCATATTTTTGACTATAAATAGTCATTGGAAAGATAAAAAGATTTCCTACATCATAGTAATTGTTTTATAATTTTTAGACATTAAATAAATTAAATTATTTATGGCATCATGATGATGCAGCGATTACCTCATTAATAAAGGATTTAAAACAATTGGAATGATAATGTAATATCTAAGACCTAAACATGTCAAAAACCTATTGGATGAGTGTATTTCGAACCCTTATCACCTTATCCTCCAATTATATCAATGTGGGACCTCTTAAATCCGAATACCATTTTAAAATAAAGTGACTTTTCTTTACCTTCCAAGAGTGCCCCTCCTCTCCTCTTATAAAAGTCCCCCACCTCTACCTCCTTACCCACACTTCCAAAGCCATTGGCTCGGCCAAACCCTGCCCATTTTGTCTCTACACTTCCCTATATTACTCCTTGAAGCCTTACTTTGGGAATAAGGCTTCCTAAGGAAGCCTTTGAGGTCAAACCAATGGGAGGTACCCGATTTTAAGGTAATGTCTTCACTTGAGTCCTTTTGTTTTATTTTGCTTCTCCAACCCCCTAAACTCTTTTTATTCATTTCTTTTGTAACAAATACAGTATCCTAAATATACTAGGATGTTTTTATAAGAATTATTAGAGCTACACATACACACACCTACATCTAATGGTTAAATAACATACTGTTTCCGTGGATGGTGAATTTATGCCTCCCGAAACGATGATTGTTCAACATTCTTTTAACACCTTCAAAGGTGGCCATTAAGATGTCACTATATTTATATATGATTTATAATATGTTTATTTTTCCTTAAGATTCGATATTTTTCATTTTGGGCATACCTTTATGGTTTCCATTATGGGTAAACGCGTTATCTTCATTTAAGGAAGTGCGAACTACCGCACCCTCAAAGTGATTTGATTCGTTAAATACCATATGTGGGACGTATAAAGGATGTAACTATGATATTATATATGATATTATAATGGAATTATAATATACCTTTATATCATTATGATTCCATTCTACAAAATACGAAATAGAAATGAAAGTAGTGTTCATGCGTACATACGGCTTACCATCTCCATGAACGGTGCATTTCATTTTTTACCTCTAAATGATTATTTAATATTATAAATGCATGCATTTAATGGATATATATGACATATATTATATCTACATCATGAATACCATTCTGGATATAATTGATACATGAACAACTTGTAATTATAAAGGGCTTATTTTTTACTCAAGTACCAATGATTGTTAAAACGACCGTTATTAACTTAAATAATTACATAGTGTTCATGACATGGAAATAAGAGATATAAAAGGAATAATGAACATGAAAAAGGTTCTTAAACAAGTATAAATTAACTCAAGTTTATTATTCAGGAGATTAAATAACGACCGAGTCAAGTCAGACCCGAGGTATGGGACTTCGTCTCAATATCCATTCATTGAGGCATATTTTGTTTTATGAAAAAACCTTCTTTTATACAGTGTATAAACCCCTTTGAATTTTACGTTTATCCAAATGTAATATTTTTTATATGAAGTGTTTACTAAATGACAAAACGGAATGTTTTTGTCGTACGTATGCGGCGACAACGACTTCTCCGCTGTCGTGACCATTATTTGAGTTTCGGCTTCCTCTATAAGTCATACCTTTTTTTAAAAGAAAAATAAAAACCATGTTTTACTTTTCTTTTATTTTGGTATTGAAAATTGTTTTCATAATGTTTTTATATCAATGTGTTGTATTGATATCTTGTGATTGAAAGGTGTAAATGTTATGTTTCCTTTATGCATGTTTTATGTGATATAATTATGTTGAGGTTCTTGGGAATTACTATGAAGATGGGTGGTTCCGTGATAGACTAAGGGAGGGTGAGCCCGATATCGCTCTCCAATGCATTGGGTAACGTGAAGGAGAGAAACGTTAAGGTTTCTCCGAATAGATTTAGGGAATATACTGTGATGGGTATTCCAAACGTAACCAAGAGGGTTAATCCCTATGTAAGAATGTTATGAATGCCTCAAGTTACCTTTATGTCTTATGATTTCTATGATTTATTCATGATTTGATGAGGTATGTTAAAGTGCTTATGTTTTATGGGTAAAGTATGATTTCATTCTTATGTATATATGTACCCATGTTTCCTTTCCATATTTTTATATCCCTTACTGAGCTTTTTATGCTCATCCCATGTTTTTTGAAATGTTTTTCACAGGTCAAGGGAAAGGTACATGATATGATGATAGTGTCAAGGAAGTGTCAAGAAAGAATCCATGTTTTATTTTAAATATGTTTCTATTGATGGGAAAGAAGAATACTATCTTTATGTAACCACTTTGTTTACATGTGGAATGTAATGCAAGTTTTATGATCTAATTCTCTAAAAATCTAAACCCGAAAAGATCCTCAATGTGTAATTTTGTAATAACTCATGATTTAGTAAGGTTTAAGACCGGGGCCTTATATTTGGTATCAAAGGTCGGTTTAGATAACTTTAGGAGTTAGAATTCTATTAAATGATTATCCAAAAATATTTTTTTTATGGTCAAATTGAAGTGATATAGTATTTGAAGATTACCATGTTGCTTAATCTAAGACATGTTTGTTCAGAATGGTTTTCCGCAGTGGAAACAGGGAAGCAGTGCTTGGAAGGCATGTAGAAGGAAATAACCTTCCGAATCAGCATCTTGAGATGGTCAGAATTGGATCTGAACAATTTGTTGTAGTAATGGTGTAGTTGACTCAAGTGATAAATGGTGGTGGTATCCATGCACAAGATCAGCCAGATCAACAGAAGAGGAACCTGTCAGTGGTGGAACATTTCATGAGGCAACATCCCCCATCATTTAGAGGATCATCTGACCCTGTGTTAGCTGAAGGGTGGATTAAATCACTGGAGAAGGTTTTTGATGTCATGGGGTGTTCAGATAATCAAAAATTTAGTCTTTCTATTTACCGTTTGGAGGGTGAGGCAGATCAGTGGTGGTCTATGGTTAAAAATATCAGGGACGCTGATGAGATTGATTCTCTCGACTAGGATGAATTCAAAGTTATGTTTCTTGAAATGTATTTTCCTAAGGCTGTTCGACTTATGATGGAAAAAAAATTCTTGGAATTGAGGCAAGAGGAAGACTAAGTGGCTACCTATGAAGAAAGGTTCACTCGATTGGCAAGGTATGATCCAAATTTTTTATGAGACCTTGATAGTAAAATCAATCGTTTTTAATCAGGATTAAAGCCAAAATATCAAAGGGAATTAGCTTCTCGTGAGTTTAAAAGTTATGAAAATCTTGTTTGATGTGCTGAGAAGGTGGAAATGGAGTTTGTCGATGATCAAGTGTTCTATAACAACCAACAGAATAAGAGACCATGGTGGCAGGAGAAAGGTAAGAATTCTTCAAAAAAGTCTGATGGTAAGAAAACTATGTTTCCAGTTTGTGATAAATGTGGAAAAAGGCATGCTGGGGAATGTCTTCTGAATTCTGGAAAGTGCTACCGATGTGGTAAGATGGGACATAAGGCTCGGGATTGCACTGAAAAGGATCAAGGTGAAGGTAAGACCAAATTTGATTTACAGTTAGTGAAATGTTATAAGTGAAATGAGATTAGTAACTATGCAAACGAGTGTCCGAGAAAGAGCTTGAGTGATGGGAAGCTGTTAGAATACAAGCCAAAAGGGGTGGTGAAATCCTTCGAAACTACTTCATCAAATGTCGGGCCATCAAATGAATTTGTATCAGGTACTTTGTTTATTTAGATTATTCCAGTGTGTTGTTTGATTCAGGGTCTACACATTCTTTCATCTATGAAAACTTTTCTAGTAAAATGGGTTTACCATCTCAAGAAATGACTCCTGAACTTTTGGTAAAAACACCTGGGGGAATTGTTGAGGCAAAAATAATTTATAAGAATCTACCTATCCTTATCTGTGGAATGAACCTACTTGCAAACCTTATTGTTCTACCTCTAGTAGATTTTGATGTTATCCTGGGTATGGATTGGCTCTCTATTTACCATGCTAAGATTGACTGTAGAGCTAAAGAAGTTTCATTTCATAAAGACTTTTAGTTTGTGTACAAGAAGGAACCCTTACTATTGATAACTTATCAAGAGGCCATGAAACTTGTAAAAGATGGAAATGAATGCTACCTTGCACACATCGTTGAAAATAAAGGAACTGTTCAGATTAATGATGTGCCAGTGGTAAATGAGTATCCTGATGTTTTTCCTGATGAGTTGCCTGGAATAATACCAGATCGGGAAGTTGAGATTACTGTTGACTTAGTTCCTGATGATAAGCCAATTTCAAAACCCCCTTATCGAATGGCTCAAATTGAACTTTTAGAGTTGAAGGAGAAATTGCAAGATTTATTAGAGAAAGGTTTCATTCGACCTAGCACATCACCATGGGGTGCTCCTGTTTTATTTGTTAAAAAGAAAGATGGTTCAATGAGACTTTTCATTGATTATAGAGCCTTGAATAACATCCCTGTTAAGAACAAATATCCCTTTCCTCATATCGATGATTTGTTTGATCAGCTCTAGGGAGCTCAGTATTTTTCAAAGATTGACTTGAGATCGGGGTACCCTCAGCTGAAGGTAACGGAAGAAGATGTTCCGAAGACCGCGTTCCGTACAAGATATGGCCATTATGAATTTGAAGTAATGCCTTTTGGGCTAACCAATGCACCTACTAGATTCATGGACTTAATGAATAGAATTTTCCATGAGTTCTTGGATAAGTTTGTGGTGATTTTAATTGATGATATTTTGGTGTTTTCTAAAAGTAAATAAGAACATGAAAGACATTTAAGGGTCATTTTTCAAACCTTGAATGAAAAGAAACTGTATGGAAAATTCAGCAAGTGTGAGTTTTGGTTGCATCAAATTTCTTTCCATGTTCATATTGTTTCTAAAGATGGGATAACTGTTGATCCTACAAAAACTAAGGTTGTTGAAGAATGGCCAAGACCCACAAATGTAACAGAGATTCATAGTTTCCTTGGTTTGGCAGGCTATTACCGAAGGTTTGTTAGAAATTTTTCACGGTTATCTAGTCTAATGACTAACCTAACTCGGAAGGTTGTTTTGTTTATCTGTACAAAAGAATGTGATGATTGTTTTCAGGAATTGAAAAGAAGATTGGTGAATGCTCCAGTTTTGGAACTACCTTCCAGGAATGGTGAGTTTGTTATATACTGTGATGCTTCATTGAAAGGACTTGGTTGCGTCCTAATGCAGAATGATCAGGTAATTTCTTATGCTTCACGACAGTTGAAAACTCATGAGGTAAATTACCCTACACATGATTTGGAATTAGATGCTATTGTTTTTGCTTTAAAAATTTGGAGGCATCATTTGTATGGAGTAAAGTGTGAAATATATACTGATCACAAAATTTTAAAGTATATATTCACTCAGAAAGAGTTAAACATGAGACAGATGAGATGGCTGGAATTAATCAAGGATTATGATTGTACAATTCATTACCATCCAGGAAAAGCAAATAAAGTGGCTGATGCTTTAAGTCGAAAAAGTAATGCTTCAGTAGAAATGTTGCGTTTGGAACGTGATCCTTTGGTTAAGAAATTCATGAACTTTGGAATAGAAGTTGTTGGTGCAGGAAGTTCTTCTGTTTTGTTTCAGGTATTAGTGAGATCATCTCTATCAGAAAGAATCAAGCAAGCACAGAAGCAAGACAGTGAGTTGCAGAAAAAGGTAGAGCTGGTTCAGAAAGGTAAGTTGCATGAATTCAACATCGATAATGATTGTGTTTTGAGATTTGGGAAGAGATTTTGTGTGCCTTGTGATTCACAGTTGAAGAGAGAGTTGTTATGTGAAGCTCATAGTTCTCCGTTTTCAGTTCATCCTGGAAGTACTAAGATGTACAGGGATCTGCGGGAGTATTACTGGTTGGATGAAATGAAAAGAGATATTACTGATTTTACTGTGAAGTGTTTGACATGTCAACAGGTTAAAGCAGAGTGGCAGTTACCGAAAGGGATGCTTCAGCCTTTACCAGTTCCAGAGTGGAAATGGGAGAATATATCCATGGACTTTGTTGTGGGATTACCGAAGACATCTCGAGGTAATAATTCAATCTAGGTTATTGTTGATCGCTTGACTAAATCTGCTCATTTCCTTGCTATACGAGATACTTTTTCCATAGATCAACTTTCCCGTTTGTATCGTAACGAGATAGTCAGGTTACATGGAGTTCCTCTCTCCATTGTATTTGACCGTGATCCCAGGTTCACTTCTAACTTTTGGAAGGGCCTTCAGAAGTCGTTGGGTACTGAATTAAATTTTAGTACAGCATTTCATCCTCAATCAGATGGGCAGTCAGAACGAACAATTCAGACCATGGAGGATATGTTACGAGCATGTTCTATGGATTATCAGGGAAGTTGGGACCAACATCTTTCTTTGGTTGAATTTTCATATAATAACAGTTTTCATTCCAGTATACATATAGCACCATTTGAGGCATTATATGGGAAATGGTGTCGAACTCTAGCTTTCTGGGATGAAGTGGGTGAAAGGAAGTTGATGGGACCAGAATTGGTAGAAGAGATGGCAGAAAAAGTTCAGCTGATTCAGAAACACATGAGAACAGCTCAGAGCAGGCAGAAGAGTAATGCGGACAACAGGAGGAAGGATCTCTTTTTTGAGGTTGGTGATCATGTTTTTCTCAAAGTATCACCATGGAAAAGTGTGATGCGATTTGGTAAGAAAGAAAAGCTGATTCCAAGGTTCATTGGACCATATGAAATTCTGGAGAGAGTTGGATCAGTTTCATACCGGGTGGCTTTACCTCCGAGTTTATCTCGAGTACACAATTTTTTTCACGTTTCGATGTTGAGAAAGTACATGCCAGATCCATCTCATGTTTTGAGTCCAGAGGTAGTTCAGCTGGAAGAGAACCTATCTTATGAGGAACAACCGGTCCAGATTCTTGACCACAGGGAGCAAGTGTTACTAAATAAGGTGATTAATCAGGTAAAGGTTTTGTGGAAAAACCACATGATGGAAGAGGCAACATGGGAATCTGAAAATGCAATGAGGGATAAGTACCCTCATTTATTTGATAAGTAAATAAATTGCAGGGACGCAATTTTCTAAAGGGGGGAAGGATGTAACATCCCAAGTAAGTAATGAATAATAGATATTTTTATCTATGTCTATTAATGATTAATAGAGTGTTTTAGAGGCTTTAAATGAAAATAAATCCAATCTTAAGCATGAAATACATTAATATTTTTTTAAAGGATTGTTTCACTGCCTTTTGATGGAAAACCATTTTTAAATATATCTTTTGACAATTTTACAAGATATGTTTGTCAAAATAAACATATTCATTATGATTGGGACATTGAAATTTACATTGGATAAATTTTTGGTATTTTTCTGACAATGTTCATTTTTTAATGAATAGTGAAAAATACTGCATTTTACATCAAAACTGCTTTTTCATTTAATTTAATTATATGGTTAGATTATATTTTTAATTGGTCTTAAAGTGTAATCTGAATATATTTTTACCATTTAATCCAATGTTGGTCATTAGGATTAATTTCACTTTGAAATTTGTCATAAACTAATGTCAAACGTTGCAAAGATATTATTTCAAAAAAACCCGCTATTTGTCATGATAGAGGGAATTAATTATTAAATTAATTAATTCATCTTATGTGTTTTTAATTTTATAAAATAGACATCATTTTTGAATTCGGAATATCAAATATAGCTTAGGGTGATGTTTTGGTATCTTTCTGAAAAACTACAATTTTTTATGAATAGTGAAACCACTAAGTATTAGTTAAAGAAACTGATTTTTCGTTTAAATGAGAATTTGCCACTTCTGTGATTTGATTTTCAATAATCCGACATACATGGTTGTAATTATGAAGTAAAATTTGGTTCAATGAGATTAAAATAAATTTTTGGTGATTAGTAACTTTTAAGTTCTTAATCGCGATTAGTGGTAATTAGTGTTGTTTAAGGTAAAAATAATGTTTTAATAATATGAGATGAGCTTGAAACATGTCCTAACCTCTTTTTATGTGTCATGTCCGACCAATAAAAGCCACGTGTCAACTTGGGGACCCCATTGAGCCACTTTGGTTGGGAAATGACATAAATAACTTTTTATTTAATGTTAAAGTAAAAATGACACAAACATGAAATTATTTACTAAAGCAATTTTTACCTGGGTTTATACAAGTCATATTTTTGACTATAAATAGTCATTGGAAATATAAAACGATTTCCTACATCATAGTAATTTTTTTATAATTTTTAGACATTATATAAATTAAGTTATTTATGACATCATGATGATGCAGCGATTACCTCATTAATAAAGGATTTAAATAAAATGGAATGATAATGTAATATCTAAGACCTAAATATGTCCAAAACCTATTGGATGAGTGGATTTAGAACCCTTATCACCTTATCCTTCAATTATATCAATATGGGACATCTTGAATCCGAATACCATTTTAAAATAAAGTGACTTTTCTTTACCTTCCAAGAGCGCCCCTCCTCTCCTATTATAAAAGGCCCCCACCTCTACCTGCTTACCCACACTGCCAAAGACTTTGGCTCAGCCAACCCCTGCCCATTTTGTCTCTCCACTTCCCTCTATTACTCCTTGAAGCCTCACTTTGGGAATAAGACTTTTCAAGGAAGCATTTGAGCTTAAACCAAAGGAAGTTACCCGATTTTATGGTAATGTCTTCACTTGAGTCCTTTTGTTTTATTTTGCTTCTCCAACCCCATAAAATCTTTTTATTCATTTCTTTTGTAACAACTACAGTATCTTCAATATACTAGGATGTTGTTATAAGAAGTATTCGAGCTACACTTACACACACCTACATCTAATGGTTAAAGAACATACTGTTTCGGTGGATGGTGAATTTATGCCTCCCTAAACGATGATTGTTCAACATTCTTTTAACACCTTCAAAGGTGGCCATTAAGATGTCACTATATCTATATATGATATATAATATGTTTATGTTTTCCTTAAGCTTCTATATTTTTCATTTTGGTCATACCTTTATGGTTTCCATTATTGGTAAACGCGATATCATAATTTAAGGAAGTGTGGAATACCGCCCCCTCAAAGTGATTTGATTCGTTAAATACCATATGTGGGACTTATAAAGGACGGAACTATGATATTATATATGATATTATACTGGAATTATAATATACCTTTATATCATTATGATTCCATTCTTCAAAATACAAAATAGAAATGAAAGTAGCGTTCATGCGTACGTACGACTTACCGTCTCCATGAACGGTGCATTTCATTTCTTACCTCTAAATGATTATGTAATATTATAAATGCATGCATGTACTGGATATATATGACATATATGATATCTAAATCATTAATACCATTCTAGATATAATGGATACATGAACAACTTGTAATTATAAAGGGCTTATTTTTTACTCAAGTACCAATTATAGTTATAATGACCGTTATTAACTTAAATAATTACATAGTGTTCATGACATTGAAATAAGTGATATGAAAGGAATAATGAACTTGAAAAAGGTTCTTAAACAAGTAGAAATTAACTCAAGTTTATTATTCATGAGATTAAATAACGACCAAGTCAAGTCGGACCTGAGGTATGGGACTTCGTCTCAATCTCCTTTCATTGAGGCATATTTTGTTTTATACAAAACCTTCTTTTATACGGTGTATAAACCCCTTTGACTTTTACGTTTATCGAAAAGGAATATTTTTTATACGAAGCGTTTACTAAATTACAAAAGGGAATGTTTTTGTCGTACGTATGCGGTGACAATGACTTCTCCGCCGCCGTGACCATTATTTTAGTTTCAGGTTCCTCTACAAGCCATACCTTTTTTTAAAAGAAAAATAAATACCATGTTTTACTTTTCTTTTATTTTGGTATTGAAAATTATTTTCATAATGTTTTTATATCAATGTGTTGTATTGATATCTTATGATTGAAAGGTGGAAATGTTATGTTTCCTTTATGCATGTTTTATGTGATACGATTATGTTGAGGTTCTTGGGCATAATTATGAAGACGGATGGTTCCGTGATAGACTAAGGGTGGGTGAGCCCGATATAGATCTCCAATGCATTGGGTAACGCAAAGGAGTGAAATGTTAAGGTTTCTACGAAGAGATTTAGGGAATATACTGTGATGGGTATTCCAAACGTAACCAAGAGGGTTACTCCCTACGTAAGAATGTTATGAATGCCTCAAGTTACCTTTATGTTTTATGATTTCTATGATTTATTCATGATTTTAGGAGGTATGTTAAAGTGCTTATGTTTTATGGGTAATGTATGATTTCATTCTTATGTATATATGTACCCACATTTCCTTTCCATATTTTTATATCCCTTACTGAGCTTTTTATTATCATCCCAAGTTTTTTGAAATGTTTTTCACAGTTCAAGGGAAAGTTACATGATATGATGATAGTGTCAAGGAAGTGTCAAGAAAGAATCCATTTTTTATTTTAAATATGTTTCCATTGATGGGAAAGAATAATTCTATCTTTATGTAACCACTTTGTTTATATGTGGAATGTAATGCATGTTTTATGATCTAATTCTCTAAAACTCTAAACCCGAAAAGATCCTCAATGTGTAATCTTGTAATAACTCAAGATTAAGTAAGGTTTAAGGCTGGGGCCTTATAAATAGTCTTATTATATTTTAATATTTTGATGATTTCCCAAAGTTTCGCTCATCTAAATTATAAAAGAAAACCTACCCCCACATGTATTAACACCACATAGAACCATATCTGTAGACTAGACACTACCCATTTATCTTACCAACATCCTTAAACAAGTTATATACGTTTTTTTCCTTCAAAAATACCAACCCTAGTGTCCTGAAGAGGATATCTAAAGGAAGATCACCGAAGAATCGATAATTATCTTTAACGAATCTTTCAAGTTAATTTCTTATTCCATTTTTTATTCATATGATGACTCCATGATAAAGTAATAATTATATTATATAATATATTATGAGATGTTATTTTGATTATGGTATTAGCATATTATACCATTTATCCATCCTATGAAAAACTAAATCACCACGCGTGTGTATGTACGACTTATTATCTCCACATGGTGGTATAAACTGATTTTCATCACCAATTTTCTTGTATGGGTATAATTTGGGAAATAATGGATATATATATATATATATAATATGGAATGATATTTATTAGATATAAATTAATATACCATACACTTCATTATGATTTCAGCATAAAAGGAGTGATATTATCCCTCTTACGTACGTACAACCTACCATCTCCACGACGCGATCTGATTCATTTAACATTTTCACCATTCAAGAGTGATTAAAATAATTTATATAATGAATAAATATGATATATATCTCCATAATATAATTATTTAGAAAAACTAACTATATCTTATTCGTAAGAACCCGAGCATTCATAAAAAACAGGCATCATAAAATGAGGAAGTAAAAATTAAAAACAAGGGTAATAACGTAATATTGTTAATAAATGGTTTATAAGATGATCTAATATGATATAATATGATATAATAAATACATATATGGTTCTTTTATAAATAAATAACATTATTTAAACTATTTTACACGAGGTTAAATCATTTTCAACTAAAGGGACTCACAAGGTAAGGGATTATCATCTCACTTCTATTTTTGTAAGATACATGAAATATTCCCTACATTGTGATTTTATGTGGTGTATATACTTCCTATTTAATAAAATATCATTAATATGCATGTCTTCAAGGTATTTAAAGTTTAATTTTAATTTATTAAGAATTAAAATCAATTGATTATAAAGAGGAAAGGTTTTATTTCACACTTTCATCATCATTCGAGATTATTTCTATTTAAGTATTCATTAGGGAATATTTATCCTCCATATCAATATGTTTTAAAAATGATTTCAAAAATGTTTTTAATATTCTCCAATGATTTTGTAAAAGTCATTTTACAACTTTATACGTTTAAAAAAATGAAAGGGATTTTTCCTATCGTCTTCCAAAATAAGGTACTTTGTTGGATAAATATAAAATTCTATAAGATCTAAGGAGAAAAATAAAAAAGAATTTGGGGGTGTTTAAAAATAAAGTCCAAGAGACGCACCAATGGAAAAATCATCACCCACATGTGGAAGGTAACCGACACTATCGAACACTTTGATTGGGACAATATGTGATGCCTTGGAGGCTAGAAATATCATCAATGTGATTACCTTCACTCCATGTTTAGGAAAGAAGGATTCCATAATAAAGGAGGCCTTTATGTCTAATGATCAAATAAATAATATCCCATTGAATATAAGAGGTACCTCTAACATATATCCATATAATATTCAAATTTGATTCCACGTTTGTCAAAGTGATTCCCTTAGAGTGGAAAATCTGAAGACCATTGAGCATGGCTTCTCCTTCCACCTTGAGTGAATTCCTTGCTCCATAAATATGAATGAATTATAGTGACATAGATCCCCTTGAGTCATATACCAAACCTCCCAAAATTAATACATGGTTTAAAAAATAATTTACTTTATGACTTTTCTTATGTAAGTGTAAAAGGATTTTTATTTAAACATATATGGGATGAACAAAATTTCTTACAGTCATGTCAATTTAAATTTTTGAATCTTCCTTTACAATTTTAAATGTTTTATTTCAAATCAAATTTTTTCTTTAATAATTGGGGATCCTCTTAAAAAAATTATTTCAAAGCAAAAAAAGGGTATTTCTATGAAAACATTTTCAATCGTTTTATTATAGTATTTTCATCTATTTTGACACCCTTTATTGAATATCTTCCTTAGTGGAGGTTGATCTCTTTTGATGTCATCTAACATATTTTATTGAATGGTTTGTGATTAGTTTAAATATTAATGTTCTATTTCTATAAATTTTACCATATTACTCTCGATGGATTATAGTTAATGTATTCACATTTCATATTCTAGTTTTTCAATACAAATGACTATTTCTTTTTTATTTTAACCATTTCATATAAGGAATGTATTGGACATAGTAGGTTAAGGGTGGGTATATATATATCCCCTAGATGCATCAGTAGTTCTTTTGAGACAAACTATATGGGGTTTTGGATAATGTCATTCCCATTTTTGTAGACTTCATTATATGGTATGTGATAATAAGATTTAGTTGTCCCAAATTTTTCATTCTATCATTATGATATTTGTTATTTATATTTCATTTGATTTATTGAAAAATATAATATCCTTGGTTAAGTTTCACTCCCATGTGAGTATTTATATGGGATTATTTGATCATATTTTATTCCTTCCATAATATGCTCAAGTGGTTGATTATATTGAATTTTCATCAGAAAGGTACATTTCAATAATCATTTATGCTTATTTATGACAGCCTCCACTATATGTATACCCTTAATGGGAATCTTAGAACACCCATATATTATGTTTTATTTTTCCCCAAGATGCCAATAATTTTATTATGATCGATATTCATGGTTATTCTAAGGAGAACAATGGTGTTATTAATGAAAATAATTTTTTTCTTTTATATTTAAATTGTAATTTGAATTAAAAATATGTATCCAGTTTTCCAAGACTACTAAACTATTTGATCCTTTAATATATGATTCCATTTAATAATTACAATTTAATAAATTAAAACAATTAATCGTGGAAACTGGGGTTAGGGTCTTTATAGTTGGTATTAGAGGATGATTACTAGAAAACATAGGATCTAGATTTAGGAAAACAAAGATCTAAGAATGAATCCCTAGGGAAGAATATTGAAATATTCTCAATGAAACAAATCTTGTGATTTAGAGATTAGTAATACCTAAATTTTAAATTTATTTTATGTGATTCACTAGTACTGATAATTTATATTATGTCTTAGAAATTTATGATATAATATAGTGTTTCCATATATGTAAAAATGGAACCTGGTATAAGGAATGGGAACTGCATGATTTCATATAATCCAAATTTTAATAAGGATTGTTTCTTCGATGGGTTTAAGCCTATAGTTTGAAGTGAAATAGTATCCCAAACATTCTATTCATATATGGAAATATTATCATGCACTAAAAATAAGGAGAAATAATTTTAAAATTATTATTTCTTAGGAAGGAAGTATAAGCAGAAGAGGACAAGAGGGAAAATATGGATGAAGGGAAGAAGAAGACTTTATTTATAAGAACATTCCCTATGTATGCTCCACATTATAGGTCTGGAATCCATAAAAATAATATATAAAATCAAGAGACACAACTGAATTCCCACTACTAAGGTCAAGTTTGGGTCAAGTTCTCTATTATAATCAATTTTAGTAACATTTTATTGTTACATTCATTTTCATTTCATTTGAATTTATACTCATTTCAAAATTATCACAATTCATACTAAATAGGTTGAAAAAAATGGTTCACCAAATTCTGATCCATAAGGTCCCATACTCCTCAAGAACCAAAGACTGGAGTTTACCTAATTCACACCATAATGTGTTCAAAAATACATATAATAGAAGCAGGTGCATATATCATGACACCTAACACAATAGTATAATAAATAGTAATGAATCCAAAATGGAATAGAATTATGCATGTCTTGTGATTCCTGTATAGTTCCTAAAATGATCTATGGGATGGAATTTCCTCGTTGCATTAGGTTTCAAAAAAATAGATCCCACAATCATATAATAATAATATCACAAATCATGTGCATCACCCATTGGTGGAGTCAAATCAACAGTAGTAGTCAAAATAAAAAAACATAAATTTAATTTGAAATATGTATTTCTCATGTATGTCTATTAGTTATGCCTAGGAATATCCCTTTTCTAAATCCCATTCCATTCCTACCTCATATTTTTATCACTAAAAATTAAAGAAAACCAAAAAAGAATGCTCTGAAACTAATTTTGAACATCTCTAAATTGGATGCCACTCAAAAGTTCCCTAATAATAGATGACCATATGGTCTTAGGCACATCTCCCCAAATTCTAGTGGCTTCCAACTAGAATTGAGTGCTTAGGATTTCGTATGGGGAGAATATTCCCTTACCACCATAGTAAATCACAACATCACATCAATAACATAAAAGTAGATAGAGAAATATAACAACCAAACATGATGTAAATAGTAGAAGAATGATATATAAACGATGTTGGAATACATCTTATATACAAAATTATGAACAAGTTATATTTCTAATAAACATCAAAATGGGGTATACAAGGAAGGTGTACAAAAAATACATGTATCCAGGGTAAAAAAATGCAAAAAAGTATCCCATCTAGCTGCACAAGACTTAACTCGGTCCTATTCTCCCCAAATACTATGTAGAAATCAAGAACGTGTAGTACATAGATTTCCCTTATCCATACCTATAATCATATAACATGTCCAGGTACCCAAGGAATACTGAATAGGGTGTGAGAAATAATCCCAGTTGGTAACCACCCTTGGTCATGTTCCATCTAGTAACTGAATATATAACAGACAGTGTGCAATAAGTAATATAATATGTAATGTAATTACTCAAAGTAAACATCCAATAATATTCTGGATCCCATTTTATATCGATTTTATTTTTTCATTTTCATTTAACAAATAAGTCTCTAATTTAATAGTTAGTCATGGGTCATTTATAATCATGTTCATTTAACTATTCAATCTCATTTAATTATTAAGTCTCGAAACTATATACAAATCCTAGCATCCCTCATATTAATTTTCTCTAGAATCCCTAAATAGGTCATCACAAAAGTGTAATACCATACTGAATCCCAGATTGTGATTTGGCTCGGAAGATGCGTGATGACAACCATTTCATTCATTAATCAATTTAGAACCTGATCACATCAATGAAATTCCTAATTTGGAATCTAGGCATTTCTCTATATATAATATAAACCCACACCATACAAGTCTATACATGGTGATCCTCAAGAACCCAGGTATCACTCTAGGTGTGGTATAATATTTATAGAATTCGAGTCCATCCTTGGAAGTCCACTAAGGGATACCAAGTATCACCTATGGAATAATGATAAAATTCCCTTTGGTTTCATCTTGGAAAACCAAATGGATTTAAAGTATCACTCAGAATATAATAGTCATCCCCTATGACTCTATCCTTGGTAGTCCATATCAGGATTCCATGTGCCACTTGGTCTTAATCTAGGTACAAGCCAATTGTGTCTGTTCTTAGCATTCTCTTATAAATCCTTGTGTCACCTAAGGCATATAAGAATTTATTCAATTAAAAAAAATTCATCAATTTAATTTAACAATTCAATGTTGATACCAAGAACATCTCAAATTATTTTCACCTCAAAAGGTGACCGATTTCATTGGCCAAACCTAGAAAGCTTACCATTAATTTAACTCATGTGAGAATTTAATTTATATAAGTATATAAATCATAATAATTCATTACATGAAAAGTCCTATGATCATGGAATCCATTCTATATCCTATATCATTTAAATTCATAATTAAACATTAATGGATACATCGATATTAACATCCCAGAACAAGTGGTAATGGGAACACCTAAAAAGGGGGTACAATTTCATATATCATTAAAATGTCCCATTCAAATACCCAACACCCCCAAGGGGTGGTTTAAAATCAAAGGGATCTACCTATAACCATTCATCAATGGGTGTATTTAATTGAACAATATATACCTATAAATTTCATTCAAGGTTCCAAATTCATTTCATGGAATTTCCTAATAATTGGGCACATGGAACAATGTCGTATATAAACACTTCAACTTTTAGAAAAAGTAATTGGACCACCTACCACAGGTCCTTAGTTGATAGTTTTCCCAATATCATCTTCTAATTCAACTCAGGTCAGTGGAAAAACAAATAAAAGAAAAAAGAACATATAAATAGGGAAAATTAGCTTACACCTAAATAGAACAACTAATAACAAACCAAATAAGGAATGAAACAAAACGAATCAATAAATCACCAATATAGATCCAATGAGTCAAGTGGTTCTTGAATTGGATATCGAATGGATATTCGGCCGTAATTTCAATAACAGTCAGCAATATTGGATTCAAATAGGTGAGGTTTTTGTGTGTAGAAGAAGTGAATAAATATGTTAGAAATAGATTTAATTAGAGGTAAAGTCATAAATTCAACCAAATACATTTCTTTGTACTATTTGGCCACATGGTTGGCCAAAATATACACCAATTTTGCATGCTTCACTATTGGGAAGGGTACATCACATGGTTTCCTTTCAGGGTTTGACTAAAAATTTGCAAACCATCCAAAAATCCTATATCAATGTTCCAGACATGGCTGCACGACCGTACACCCCAAATCGCACTATTTAATCTAATGGTGTGGCCTCCTGCTTCACTCTAACCATTCCTTACATAGTTTGTTATACCATGAGGACATCCCCTGCAGAGTCTGAACTAACCATGCACTAGGCTTATTTCACCCAAAAACGTCGGTTCTAGGCTCTGAACCAGCCCCAGACACCCTTGATACATGTATAACCTACATGGGAATTAATATTTGGCCATATTTGAATGTTTAAACTAAAAATTTATGGAAATTAAATGATATATAACTCACTAAAGAAATGGGTTCTTATATACCCATTTATTAAAAATTATTGGGTTCAGGTCTCAGTAGAAAGAGTAAGATGTCTATAATTATGTTTTCCATCATTTAGAAACCATTCATTATTATCCATGAAATTTATATCTTTTCAATTTCAATATATATATTTCATGAATATTATATTGATTATATGACACATTTATTGATGATTTTCTCAACCATATGTTTATTCCAAATTTGTTGACGATAAATTCAACTTTATAAAACCCCTTATTGCGCATTTGAACTCACCCATTAATTTATCCCTCTCCAAAGTATATTGATAAGGGATCTTTGAATCAATTCAAGGATCAATAAAGGAATAAGATTATTTTTATGATGTTTATAAGCTATAATCTACATTTCAATTGAAATATGGTAATCATGTATGTATTTTTCCTAAAAATATAGTATTATATATTATTCCTATGTGATATGGTCGCTTGTATCTTATAATAATGTTATATAAAAAAATCTATAGGATACTAGAGTTTTTTATTGTTTCTTGTCAAATCAAATTTAGTAGGACATTTGGAAACCAACTTTCAGCTGAACATAACTAGTATGAGATTTATGAGAAACACGTATACTTTTCATTCATAATTCCATATATAATCATTTTAATATTGTAGTATAATATTTATAATTTTATTATACAGTTTAGAATATTCTATTTTATATTTTTTTACAAGTTGATTGAAAATCTATGTCAACCCCCATAATAAATGTGGGGATTTACCCTATGAGATATCGAGTGTTGTAGATGATAATATTGTGGAAATATTAGGGAGGTGGATGTAATTTATATTGAATAACCTTTCTAATATAGAATAATCGAATACTTTACATCATGATTCAATGTTGCTAGACCACTTCATTTCTCTAAAAACACATCACAATAATGGAAATACTAATCCATTACAAGATAAGTAATGGATCAAGAACAGAAAAAATATCATTATATATTGATTAATAAATAAAAAATTAAATTTTATTCTATAATTAAATTATTCAAATAGAGATTTTGATCAATGGGGATAACTAATTTTATATACTATATTAAGAAGAAAAATAAAGTTTTGATATAAAACATTTATGGTGATATAAATTGGGGAAAACATTAATCTAAAAAACATGGATATATTAAATGGGAATTTAATTGTTAAAGAAGATATAGTAAGATAATTTTTCTGAGTAAAAGTCCAATATTACAAGAAAAACATGGATTATTATAGACTATATACATAATACAAAAATAATTATTGAGCATTTCACTGTTTTGATTAATCTGAGCTTAGAATGAAAAAATATATATCTCAAATATTTTCCAAATATGATGATATGGTATCATGTCCCGTAAATACATAGAATGAATTCTTACAGTGTTATATTTTGAATTTAAATCAATAAAAGGAGAGTATAACCGAGAATAAAGGATAAAAATTATAAAATAGAAGAATAAAAGAGAGATATAACATTAAACATTTGATAATTTTTAAAGGAAAACATAGGAAATAATGAATCCACAAATATCTAGAGCTTAAACTAAAAAAATATGGGGAAAATTTGTAATCACTCATTTTTCAAGGGAGTTAAACTTAAAATAAAAGGTTATGGGGGGAGTCCAAGATTTTTTGATTACTATAATGAAACACAAAGACCATAAAGTTGATACTATAGATATTTTGATCATTAAATAAAATATATCTAATTATTATGTTATTATTGATCTATGAACACTTTTATATTTTGAAAATATAAGAATTAATGAATCTAAAAATATCTAGTACTTCAACTGTAAAAAGGTGGGGCACTATTCAAATCCCTCATGTGTCAAGGGAATATTACTCAAAAGATGACAAAGGGAGGAAGCCCAAGAATTGTTTATTACAAAAATTGAACATGTTGACACTAAAGATGTGATTTTATGTATTTTTATAATTAAATAATTCCCATCTATCTTTTTATTTTATTATTTATCTATGAAATATTTTATATATTTCAAATCTACAGAGAAAATTAAATCATTACCTAACTCCCAGAGAAATCATTTTTCAATCTTGAAACCCAATAGTAGTTTAATTGTTACGAAGATATTTCAGTCATTTTCCCATTATTATACATAGATACCATTCATGAAAACATGATTAGTATACATCTGGTTGATTTTATTTTATCCTTAGTTTTGAATGGATTTCGTAGTTAAATAATAAAAATATTTCCAAGAGAATAAGATTAGGATTTTATAAGAAGTCGTGTAATTACATGACTTTATAGGGGGTATTTATTATCTTTTTCTTGTATAGATCCACCTCCACTATCCCACCATAAAGATATTATTATAGAAGAATGTAATAAAGGATATATAGATGAAAATTGAAACCTAATAATGATGTATATACCTATTCCTTATGGATAAACTTATATATTTAGTGATTAATTACATATACATTTGTTTGATCATGATGGTGGGTTTTATATAGAATGCATCCATGATGAAACCCCAATATCTAATATACACTAAAAATGGATCTAGTATAATTAATGGAACCAAAGAAACAAATGCTGGACTAGTGTGATGTCAAACTCATTTATCCCTTTGTTTCATATTGGAGAGCCCCTTTATATTAAGAAGGAGGATGTGTATATAAGGTTAATTATTGATTATCATGAGTTCAATTCAATTAATATAATATTTTTTATTATCTACCATTCATGTATCTCAATATCTTTCAATGTTCAACCATTAGTCTTATAATTATCATTGATGTGTTATGATGAAATTTCATACAAGGTGATATTAATTCACATAGATTAACTAATGAACCTTGTATGATTATGGATATGATGAATTTATTAATCAAGGATTATATAGACAATATTTTGTGTGTTTTGTTGATGATATATTAGTATATCATAAAAGCTAGAAGAGAATAAAAAAATCTAAATCACTCTTGAGAATCCTAAAGAAAAAGAGTTATATATGAAATTTATTGTGTTTTAATTTTGGATCTGGGATTTATCTTTTAATGGCTATATTTTCTCTATTTATGATATATCTATTGATCCATATAATACAATGGATTCCAAATTATGAAAAAATTAATTAAATTTCACTAATATACAAAGATTTCATGGATTAATAGGTTATTAAAAGTGATTTTATTTAAAATTATCATTATTTTATAACCTATTAACCATGTTTAAAAAAACATGGGTTATGTTTACATGGTTTATGTAAATGTGAAAAATATTTTAAGGAGTTGAGGAAGATATTTTTCAATGCACTATTATTCAAATTA
The DNA here is from genome assembly GCA_963277665.1 of Viscum album. Classification (NCBI taxonomy): domain Eukaryota; kingdom Viridiplantae; phylum Streptophyta; class Magnoliopsida; order Santalales; family Viscaceae; genus Viscum; species Viscum album. The sequence goes on from OY728157.1 coordinate 1,026,379,311, forward strand.
ACTCTGGGAAATGAAATGTTTTTTATATATAATGACACATCTAAGATACAACATGTTTGTGTAATTTTGTAGAATGATAGTGTCATTTCATTCACATTATGCTTGTTCAATATAAATGACCATAATTTTTTATCCCATGTACTTTGTTTGGAAATTGTAATGTTTCCCTTAAAGATATAGAGGAATTATCTCTATTGTGAGATATATCACATATATATGGATCATAATAGTTTCAAAAACATTTTATAATATAAATAACTTGAATTGAGACAAAGGAGATGGATGAAAATACACATGGAATGTGACTTTTAAATACACAACCACCATGGTAATGAAAACAAGATAGATGATTCATTAAGTATAAATGAACATTGAGTTCTTATAAGGGGATATATAAGGATCCAATATTCATTTATTTTGCAATGATTGATATTTAAATTTATATGAATATAAGAATATCACTCTTTTACATATTAGTGTCAAACCATTATTACTAGAGAATAAAAAATGGTCCTAGATTAATTTCAAGGTTTTATAAAGGAAAATAAACTTTTTGATTGATGGGATATAAGAATTATTCATCTATGAGGATGTATATAGAAAATTCTAAAGAGTATCCTACAACATAATAATATTAAAAAGGAAAATCATTTATGATATCATATATACCATGAAACAAAAATATTATTTGAGAATTTAACACCTCAAGATTTTATGATATATTTATATTTATATAAGTTCAATCTTGTTAACATCTTGTGATGCAGACAACAATGGGTATAGTCGAAACACAACATATTATTAAAATAGTATTATCTTAAACATGACCATCATAACCTATCCATTATTTTTTTGTATTAACAGGAAAAAATAAATTATGAAAATTATGGTTATCTATTTATTAGAAATAAAATAATAATCATTTGAAAGAAGAAAAAATGTTTTTTTAAACTATATTATTCTAAAATTTGGTCTACTAATGCTTTTAATAAGTAATTTAAAATTAATTATTACAAATTTTAGAAAATTCATTTAGTAAAATTATAATAAAAAGTTAAATCATAATATTATAATTATCTTAGGTTCAAATGTTCGTATTTTTCTAAAATGTTTCATTTTTTATGAATAATGAAACATTCTAATTTTTATTTAAAACTAAGTATTGGTTTAAATTATTTACAAAGATAAATAATATTTTTAAACTATATTAAAATTAAATTAAATTAATTATATTAAAGTAACTAAATTTTATGCTAGTGGAATCAATTTCATATTGAATTTTGATATCAAAACCTTCTATAGTTTTGATAACTTTTTCCTTGATAACCATCTTTTTGGTCTTGTCTATGGGTACAAAATTAAATTATAATACGCTAATCAAGTAAATTTAATTCAGAGAAATAGATTCAATATTTGGATTATAATAATTTATATTATCTAATGAGGTCAAATTAATTTTTTACTATTATTAATAGTTAAACAAATAAAAATTAATTATTACAGTTAGGGTGAAAACTGATTTACAGGGGTTAAACTAAAAAATAGTTGTTAAAATAAACTTAAAAATTAAAAAAAAATATTATTGTAATATTTTACCTTATTTAATCTATTATATGATAATGGTACATTATTTAGGCTTTTTTCATGATAAAAATTTGTTTGTAATTGATTCTCTTCAAAACATACATGTGCATCCTCTCCATACTTATAAAAGGACACCCCATCACCTCCCATATTCACACTTTCAAATCCATTTAGTTTTGAAAATCTCAGAATTAATCAAATACTTTCTTCAAAAAAACATCCTAGAGAAGATGGTTTTATCCAAAATCCATCCTAGGAATGAATTTGGTTCAAACCTAAAGAGGTCATCCAAGAAGATGAAACATTTTTAAATGACTATTTTTATTTTATTACTTCATATACCCCATTAAAATAATATTAAATTATGATAGTATAATAACACATGTGTATCACATATACTAATAATTTATTATGTTAATTTCATAACCATTATCCTTCTTTAACTCCATTAAATGGGAAATATAATCGTCGATCGTGTGTACGTTGGACTACTGCCTTGTGAACCAATATAAATAATTTTCTATAAAAACATCCCTAGATTGGATATAATGATATACAAATCATATAAATATTTTTTAATAATATTTTTGATATTATAATAATTCTTAAATTATAATATCTCATATACCTTCTTACATTCCTTGTTGATTAAATTTTGATAATGTCACTCATGTGTACGGTGGACAACCATCTTGAAAAGTTATGTGATTCATTTATCACTTTCCCTTTAACTAAAATGTAATAATGAAACATTTATTGACTATATATGACATATATCAAAATAACTTTATTATTTAAAACTAATATATCACCTAATTCATTACTCTTTCACTCGTTAATGGAATCATATCATCACTCATGTGAACATATGGTCAAACATCTCCATGAAGTGGTGTAATTCATTTTTCATGTCCATCCTTCATTAATTATCCTAAAAATGAATCTAATTAGTAAATATGGTATTTATAACTCTAATATCATTATTTAAATGATATAACTATATAATATGGATAGAAACCAAAACATTCATGAAATAATATGTGTGAGAAAACATAGAAATTAGTACCTATAATATTGAAATGAATGAAATATTTTTAACAATATTGGGGTTAAATTTTATATGGGGTTCATATATGATATTATAAATAAAAATATGTTTCTTTTATAAATTAATAAAATTAATGAAATCATTATATATAATTTTTAATCACACTCAACGAAATGGAAGCTTGAGATAAGGGACTTCGTCTCAATTTCCCATCATTGATGCATATAGTAATGTTATGCCCCAAAATACTTTTATTTTTTATATATAATTACCATTTAAAATATAATAAAATTATTCAATAATAATTCATTGTATTTTATGTTTCAATTTGAATTATTTCACCTAAGGGGGTTTGACTTGAAAATTACATTATGCTAAATAATTTCATACTCAATTTCTTTTAATTGGGTTATATAACATCTTCATTACCTTCGTACATTAAAATATTATGTGTGTAAATACTTTTGAATATCATAGATTTTATTTCTACTAGTTTTATATAGATTTATATTTGATACACATAATTGATTTATTTATTAATTATCACTTCAACATTTTGATCTAAGTAAGGGATTTCATCTCAATTTCCATTTCATTGAGGAATATTTTTTAATATTCAGATATTCACTTTCATATGTGGTGTCTAATAAACATTTTATATATTTAAAATTAATTCCAATTTATTCATTATTTTATTTTAAAACCCTATATTTCTATTGAATTGATATTTACCTCCTATTTCTTATTTAATTTTGATATTGTAAACTTTCTCTAGATACAATAACTTTCAATGGATCATTTTTCATTGGATAGTAAATTTATTTTAAATATGCTAGTTTTTTATATCATAGAAATGAATATTCCTAAATATTTTTCTATTTTAAAATATGGTATTTTCATTGAATTTAATTTGACTATATGGTAAAATATTGATAAAATTTTATTATTTACTTAATACAAATATTTGATGAAACATAAAATTATTCATGAATCAAATAATTTAATTGATATATGAGGAATGATAATGATATGAAATTATGGGTGGGTTCATTTATAGATATACCCTTGATTAATTACTAGTCTTATGAGATTAATTATTTGGGTACACGTATATAAATAGGTTTCTAGTGTATACCTACCCATCATTTTTAAACTACCTTGCGAAAGGTACTGACAATAGTGGTATCATGATTCTGGAGATCATGGAATCGAATAATAAACCAATTCCTTCATTAAAAATTAAGTTATTATTATCAATACTATTTTTTCAGTTATATTATCCTTTAATGTGTTTTGTTTTATGTTTATTGATTAAATGTCATGTGTTTTAAAGTATTTTATGTTCCATATTTATTATACCTTGTCTATTCGTGGTATTCAAATCATTTAAATGGATTGTTTGATCAGTTATATAGCATTCTATATTTGTTAAATTTATTTAATCATGGTGGTGTCAATTATACTTTACCCTTACTAAGCATTTGATCTTGCCCTTATTTTACTTCTTTTCTATGTAATCCAAGTAGTTTACTTTTAATGATATACAAAGATATATCAGAGGTAATAATGATATTCATAGATTTTTTTCATTTTTTGTATTAAAATTTAATAGGGTAATCATATATGTATCTAGTTAACTAAGTATACTAAACTATTTATTCATTAAATTTGTGATTCCTTTTATCTTATTCCAATGTAAAAAATTAGACATTGACACCAGGTTATTGGGGTTGGGGTCTTTATCTTTGGTATCAAATAAATTTTAGTAGAATTCATGGGAACATGATTTAATAAAACATTTATTATAGATGATAACCCTATAATATACAATAAGGATAAGTACAAAAAAATAATAACAATTTCATAACGTAGAGGAAATGCGATTTTTTCTTTAAATACATCCCTATTTGGATACTACTAGAAGATGTGGTTCTGGAACAAATGTACAAAGGGGTACTTACTCTGAAAAAGGTGTGTATAGCCTAACTAAAGAAATTCCCGATACAAGATAATGATCCTTACTATGTAGCTTCTTTCACATTCATTAGGGATATGAATTGAATAATTTACAATTTAATCACAAACCATTATGATGTATTTGAAAAGATAATGATAATGAATGACCTTAGTTAAACCTAATTTTTCTTAGAATGAAAATAAGTTATCATGCTTTAAATATCATATAAATGAATATATGTTTTTTACACTATGATTATTGTTGTTCACATAATGATTTTTGGTTTAATTCAATGGATAAAACCCAAATAATCATGTTAACATGAACACGAAGTAAGATTTAGTGAATATTAGAAACCAGATGGGATGAGGATAAATGTGAAAGATATCATAAATATGCCTAACAAATTATCATAAAATATAATTAAAAAACTTGTACCCTAATAAACTCTCATACTCTCTAACTATGAGAATAATGGAGTTATGTAAGAGTTCAAGTAATGGAGACTATAAATAAAGAAGTCTCAATTTGTTTCATATAAGAATTGTGGGATGAGACACCTAGGTAAGGATCTAAATGGAATGGTAAAATTATTTATGTGAAGAAATAGGGGCATAGATAAAGGAATTTCCGACAAAAAAGAAAGACTATGATGGTATGAAATAAATTTTACCATAGGGATACATTTATAGTTACTTTTATTAAATATGACTGACTGGGAATTATCCATGAAAATTCCATATTCTAATAATTATCCCCTATAGTAATGAAGGAACTATGTTGAAATTAAATTGATGAAGTATTTATGTATTCCGATTCAAAGATTAAATTTTATAAGTTTTTTTAATGGTACTCTGGTCAAAACAATCATGAAACATATAAATATTATGTAAAATTTTATAATCATATATGTATTAATTAACTTAAGTGTTTTGGATAACATTATTGGGGTATGATTTAATGTTTGATCATAAGTTACAATTTTTAAAGACACCATTTAATTTTTTTTGGTAGAAATATTACATGATTAAGGATATTTTTGGAAAATATTTATTGAAATATAATCTACTGGTCTTATATTTGAAAAACAAATTTGAGGAAGAATTCACTTAAAATTTATTCAGATGTAAGATTAAAGGTATTTTTAATCATTAATGTATATATTATCTTTGATGCTATAGTAATTATGGGTCATCAAAATTTAGGAATCTTACATGAATTATAATAATATGGTTGTAAAAAAGCTACAGCTTACATATAAGGTGTTTTCCCATCAGATCTGGAAAATTCATGGGGATTGAACCAAAAAATTATGGATGGTGCGGTTTTCACACCATCCACTTGACTACATGATGTTTTGGTTTATATGTCATTGTTTTTAATTAAATAATTTGATGAATAAATATTAATGATGATCTAATGGTTCTTCAGTTAATTTTTAATTAATAATATATTATTTGGGATAACATGTTCTAGCCATATTGTTTTTGGAAAATATTTAGAAATAGGAGGAAAGAATTTTCAATCTTTAATAGATTTTATGATTTGATAGAATTTAATTTAATGATTTAAAAATAAAAAATAAATTTTTTATATTCATTTATTTGAGTAAGATATGAAGTTGAAATTGGTAGAATCACAACCAAATGATCAAATTGTGCTTATGAAATAGAAATATATAATGTAATAATTTTATTTTTGTTCTTAGATTTTAAAATAATGTTGTAATGTTAGGAAAATGATCTCAAAATAAAAAAAATTATCCTAGTAAAGTTATATCTGATCAGTCAATTATCTTTGACTCATTAGAAATTTATGGTTTTATGGCTGTTAAATTTCTTTAGATCATTAAAATTCATGTGATCAACGACCTATATCATCCGCCATTATTATTTGGAAATTATGCTTTTATTTTATGTCCATATCATCACTTCCAACCAATATTAACCTACATGAAAACATATTTATTTATTATTTTAGATGAATATTTATATTTATATTTCCCTATTTTTAAAGCAATTTTTTAACCCATTTTATTATATGGGTATTTAAAAAATTTATTTTCAAATAGAAATTCACTGACATCCAAGTGTAATTATAAATTCCAAAGACACAATTTATTAAAGGTATGGAGAATATAACATTTCAATATTTTCAAATAAGAGCATCATGATTGATAGATTATATGACACAAAAAATCGATATTATAATATAATGTAACCCCTTAAAACATTATTAAATATTTATTTATAAACAAATTCAATCTCTTTTAAATCTTTTGATTCATGAGAAATTTGGTTTAAAGAAAATGCCATAGACTATTAAAATAATTTTATATAAAAAATCATTGTTATAGCTTAACCGTTACGTTTTTTGTTTTTAATAAGTATTAATAGATTTTGAAAATTATGATTATATATCAATTACACATAAAATAATAATCATTTAAAAAAATAAAATTTTTTCTAAAAAAATGTTTCTTTATAAAATTTGGTTTAGTCACCTTTTACATTCATAATTTAAAATTAATTATTACCACATTTAGAAAATTATTTAATAAAATGAACCTAATTTTTTAATTTTTCATATAAAATTTATCTTTGGTGGAATGATTTTGATTTTCCTAAAAAAATATCTTTTAAACAAGAATTGAAAATGCAGTTTTTATCAAAAGTCACTTTTTTAAATAATTTAAAAAGATGAATTACAATTTCAATTTGTTATAAATTATAATTATTCTAATTTTATATTAATAAATCCATTATTGGTTAGTTTAATTTATTTCACATTGAATTTTGATATTCAAACTGTATAGAATTATAATAATTTTCTCTTTGGAAACCCAATTTATCTTCGCATTTATAAACATAATTTTAAATTGGATTCTGCCTATTCTAAAAATTTAATTTATAAAAAATTATTCCATATTTTTACACACGAATAATTATATTATCTATTAAGTTCAACATAATTTTAACCATTATTAATAGTAAAATAAGTAAAAATTAATTAATATGATTATGGTAAAAACTTTTTTCTGGAGGTAAATTAAAACAGATTAGAGATATAATCACCTAAAAACTTATAAACAATCCATTTAATATAAACATGTATAAAGTATCATCTATGTGGGTCAATAATGACCCATTTGAGGGTTTTGTAATGATAAAAACAAGGGTGTAATTAATTATTTTTTGAAATTCCATGTGTGTCCTCTCCTACACTTATAAAAGGCCACCCACTCTCCTATCATGTTCACACTTCCAAATCCATTTGATTCGGCCAATACCTGAACAGATAAATTAATTAATCACCTACCAACATCGTATATCCATAATTTTGATCATTAATCCAAACTAGGAAGTCTTTTCATGAAATATTAATGAGGTCATCTGAATAAGAGGTAATTCTCTTAAATTATGATTTTTTATTTTACTTCTTCTTCCAACTCCTTCAAATAATTCACAATAATGATACTATAATAACAATATTATTTCAATTATACTAAGATTTTATTATTTTAATTTAATATCTTATTTAAAAATCATCATCCATCAAAAGTGAAATAAAATCATTGATCGCGGGTACAACGGACTAACACCTTGTGAACTGATGTAAATCATTTTCCATAAAAAGATACCATGATTGAATATAAAGCTCAATTTTACATATATATGTTATATTTATGATATTATTATACTTCTACAATTATAATATCTCATATACCTTCTAACATTCCTTGTCATTTATTTTATAACAATGTCGGTCATGTGTACGTTTAACTACCACCCCACAAAGTGATTTATTTTTTTAATTATGATTTAAATGGAATACAATAATTATAAATTTAATTAATACATGTGATATATATTAAACTATATTAATTTGTGAAAATAAATATATCACCTTCTTCCTTACTCTTTAACTTATTAATGTAATAATATCATCGCTCTTCTAAACATATAACCTACTAACTCCACAAAGTAATGTGATTCATTTTTCATGTCCAACAGTAAAAAATGATTTTTAAAATTAATATAAGTGTTGTATATGATATTTAGAAAATTAATATCATTTTATATATGATCAAACAATATAATATACATAGAAAGCAACACTTCCATGACCAAACTTGCATGATAAAACTGTTCCTTTAAGACATAAGACAATGAAAATAATATAATTTTATAAACAAATGAGTGTTAAAATATTATAATGGGGTCATATATATATTATTAAAAATATTGAAACTGTTATTTTATAAATTAATGACATGATTAAAAGTAATTTTTTAGAGTTTAAAACATGTTCAACGAAAAGGAACCATGAGGTAAGGGACAATATCTCAATTTCCCTCCATTAAAGAATATTGTAATGTTATACACTTAATTTAATTTATAACCTCTATATAATACTAATTTGAAATATAATATCATTAAAAGATAATAATTCATGTTATTTTATGTTTTAATTTTAATTATTTAATTCAAATGGATTTTAATTGATAATTAGTATGTGGTAAAGATTTTCATAACTCAATTTATTTTTATAGAGTTATATTAGTAATTCATTATCTTTGAAAATATCTGATTTTTTGTAAATAATTTATTATATATTATGTTGTATTAAAAAAATATTTTTTATTTTTATTTGAAAAAATGACTAATTCCTTGATTAATCCTCTCTTTAGCATTATGATATTGGAAATAAATTTGATCCAAATTTTTATTTCACTTAGTCATGTTTATTATCATACACCTATTCACATTAATGTGTTATATATTTTTCCATTTATATGTTTAACATCAATACCTACTTATTTTTTATTTTATTGAAATTTCTAATATTCCTAATTAATTGATGTTCAAATCTCATTTTTTTTAATTTTGTGACTGTTAACATTCCCTTGAGACAATTTCATTTATGTAGTCATTTTTAATTGGAAATTCAATTTATCTTAAATATACATATTATTTATATAATGGAAATGATTATTTTCTAAATCATATAACATTTTTACATATTATTTTTACTTATAATTTCATTTGATTATATGTGAAAATATGGATATATTCCTATGCTTTTCCAAGTACATATTTTTGAAGATAAGGCATAATATTCATGAATAAAATTGGTTATTTAATATATGAGGAATGATTTGGACATACAGTTATAGGTGGATCCTAGTTATAGATATCCCCTCGATGCATCAGCAGTCTCATGGGGGGATTTAATTGGATTTACTTAGTTAAATGGGCTTATAGTTTATACCTACTAATCATTTTTATACTATCTTGTGAAAGGAATTGAATGTATATGTATCGTGATGCCAGAGAAAATAAATCCCAATTATTTATAATTTCCATAATTAATAATTTTGTTATTATTAATATCCATGATATTTTCATAATTAATTATCTCTAAATGAATTTCATTGTCAATTTATTCATTTAATGACAAGTGTTTTCAATTATTTACATATCCATATTGATAATTCCATATCTAATCATGATAGTATAATTATTTAAATTTAATTTTTGTTCAGTTATTTGCATTTACATATGTGTTATACTTATATAATCATGATAGTATCCATTTTACTTAACCCATACTGATCATTTGAGCTCACCCATATTTTGTTTCCCTTCACAGGATCCCAGGAAGTGTACAATGAATGATATACAAGGATATCGTAGAGGTAATAATGTTATTTTTGAAAAAAATAATATGTTTTAACTAGTGTATTCAAATATATTATGGAAATAATATATGAATCTAGGTTACCAAGACTACTAAAATGTTTGTTTTTTTGGGATGTGATTCCTCGTATTGAATTCCAATGTTATATAGTTGACATCGACTCTGGATTAGTGGTGTTAGGGTTATTATAAAGACTGTGTATACCATATATACCTATATTGAAGAAAAATTTTATGTACAAATCCAATAGATGAAATTTATTTATACACACTCATAAAACATAAATTTATAGTGATTTAAGAGAAATGTTTTTTTGGAATAGTGTGAAGATGGAAATTTATGAGTATGTATCAATAGTATTGGATTCTTAATAGATAAAGGATGAGGGATAATATCCTAATGGTGGCATAAAACCTCTCCATATACCTATGTATATATAGGATGATATTAATGTGTAATTTTTTAGTGCACTGTAATACCCACCTTTGAGGAATGATATTGTGTGGGTTATTATATATCAACTTCCCAAGTCTATTCATTTCCTTCCAGTATGGGATAATCTACCACTTGACTTCACTACACAACCCTCTTTAAATGATGTTTTGAGACATATTGGTGCACCTCTATCAATTGTTTCTAATAAATACCCATGGTTTACATTGAAATTAAATAAGATTTCTCAAAATCATCTTGATAAGAAGATATATTTGAGAACCACATATCATCATTAAATTGAAGGATAATATGAATGTACAATACAAACATTATATGACATGTTAAAGTCTAAATCACTTGTGTTTAATGGGATGTGGAATTATTAACTACCCTTTTTTAATTTTTATATAATAATTGATTTTATTAATTCATTCATATATCACCATATGAAATATTTTATTTGAATTGATGTTGTACTTCACTTTTTTGGATCAATATTGAGAGAGGAACATAGTAGGCCACAAAATCATTAAGGATACAATGATGAAATTTTAATTTATCCATATTAATATTGAGATATCATAATGTAAATAAATATCCATATAGATGATATAAGAAATAATTTTGAAATTCAACTGGGGGATCATATTTTTATAAAGATATTGTATAGATGGGATTTGTAAGAAAGGGAACCTAAAACCTAGGTTCCGATGGATGTTTAATTTTTTGAAAAGTTCTAGGGATATTCCTTGAATTTGAATATACATCTAATTTTATCTAATCTTAATGATGCATTCCATATATAATTCTTGACAAAATATATTCAATACTAGATGTGTATACTCAACACTAAGGAAGTATAGTAAGGGCCTGATTTTTCTTATTCTGAAAATAATATCTATATTCTTGGCACTGGAGATAATTTTTTTCATAATTATATATCCTGATAAGTAAAATTACCTTGGGAAATCAAAGTGATATTGGATAGATAATGGGAACTCGAGGATGTAATGATGAAGAACTATCCACGCTCTCTTATAAAATGACATTCTAAAAATTTAAAGGATGATATTTTTTATGGGAGAAGAAATTAAGACCTGGGAGTCCACTATATTAAGTAAATATCATATCATAATGAAAATATAGTATTTTTTACATTTTATAATTTCATAGAAAAAAAATATCACAATACTTGATTTATAATATGATAAACTAAACATTTTTAATGATTTAGCATGTCAAAATTAGATTAAGATGACCTTTTTGTATTTTTACTTAAAGATGATTATTAATGATTAATGAAAATTCAATTTATATCTACATATATAATATATTTTTAATTATATTAAATTTATATACATAATATAATAAATAATAATCTATATATTGATTATCAGTTGGATGTAAATGAATATTAAATCATTTCATTATTAAACAAAAAATGTTCATATAAGTATTTCTGTATCTATATTTTATTTTAAAAAATTAAATTGTTCAATTATATTGAATGAATTTGAGGAAATGTATTGATACTATCTTAAATAGAATAAATTAACATTAAATAATGTTTTTTACTAGGAAAGGTATATGAATAATCTTATTCTAATGCTTACAAATGTAATTTCACTAAAAAAATTTAGAATTATAAGTTTGATAATATTTAAGTAAATTTTTATCAACAATTTAAAATGAATATAATAAAAATAATTTAACATTTGGAATCATATTATTTTAATTTTTTAATAATCTTTATTTCATTTATTCATAAATATTAGTTATGACGGTAATCATTTTTTTGACATGATAGAGGATAAAAAGGGTTTATAATGGTACAAAACATTAGGATAAAAATTCAAATATCATAAAAAATTTGCCCTTAATTAATTTTTTTATTCTATTATTGACCTACCATATCATATAATTGAACATGGGAAAATATTTTTTCACATTCCTCTTAAAATGTAATTTATATTAATTTATGATTAATAGTATTAACAAAAGTTCCACCCATATCCCTTATAAAATGACCCCTCTACCATTTCCCTTATCCATACTCTATAATCACCAATGCTTAACCAAGTCCAAAAAAATCCAACCCCAAAATTATTTTTCATGTTTTTTTTTGTTTTTATCTTCCCAAAATACTAAATTAATAAGGATTAATGTGTGACCAAAAGAAGGATATTAAACAAATGGGTAATTTTATTTATTGACTTCCTTCATGTTTCATTCCTCTTAATCCTCCAAAGATTCAACTATAACCATAAAAACATGAGAAAATTTGTATTATTTTGATAATAAAATATTATTATATTTATTTCAAAACCATTATATACCTTCAAACCCATTATTTATAAAAATAACAATGTAAATCATGTTATGTGTCAACTACCAACTCCATTAACAAAATATTTCATTTTTTATCACCTGTGTATATGAATTGTTATAAAAATTATTTTATTAAATAAATGGGATATTTATTATATAATTTTCATTATATTGACATAAAAAACAATAATAATTCATTCTATTTTTTCCAATGATAATGTTAATATCACTTATGTTGTGTGTGAACTTCCACCTCCCTGAGAAACATTTTAATTTTTTCATCACCAAATGACATGACTTGTTCTAAACATGGATGTAATGAATAAACGTGATATTTATAACTTGGTTAATGTTATAAAAATATAATTTTTCCATTATATAGATAATAATATCAAATAATGGTAAATTTTATTTTTAACACCTAAAAAGAGAATATAAATTTTTTTCTTAATTTGAATTTATTTTTTACAACCTATAGATCGAGAAAAATTTTGTGTTACTAAAATGTTAATTAAAAATTATATATACAATTATAAATATGATGAAAAAATTTTATAGCACCCTTTTATTTATCAAAAAATATCTAAATTTTAGGGAAATTCACCAAAAAATCATGTGGTCGATGTAAGAAAAACAATATACAAAAAATGAATTATGTATGATAATAAATGGGAATTAAAAAATAAAATTTATTTAATGAATTTTCATAATAATGTATTTTGTAAATTTATTTTTATTATTCATGAGGTTAAAACATGATCGGTTAAACAAGGATCCACGTTAAGGGTTATATTAAAAATATCACTTTTTATAAGGATTATTAATATTAAAATTTATATTATGGGAAATGTATGTTCATTCTCTCCATAAACCGATATATTTTGTTCTACTTTAGTTATTTTAGGTTTTTTCAAGTACTCATTTTATTTTTCCCCTTTTTTTACTCAAATCAACCTAATGATTTTTTATAAGAAAGATGTACCTTATTTTACATTTTTCATCAATAATATTTTTCTCTTATACCCATATTAATTATTTTATTTCAAAATGACCTTTCCTATACTAAAATATATTTTAATGCTAGTTTATTTTATAATTGAATCTCTGATCAATATTTTAAAATTTATTTTCTTAACATTACTCAAACAATCCAATTTTTACATTTATTTAAAAACCGAAAAAATAATTTATTATTTAAATTTTTTACATGAACATATTTATCCACCATTATTAATATTAATAATTATTTAAATTTAATTAAATGTTTTTATTTTCTAAAAAATATTATTTATTTAAATTATTCTATTAATTTTTCATTTCTATTCCAAATGAGAACGAAATTATTTTTCCAAAAGTTTTAAAAATGGATGTCATTTCACATATGTATATTTTTATTTTTTTCACTCCAGATTAGCTTACATAAGAATAATTTCTTTTAAATATTATATTTTTTAATTCAAATTTCAAAATAATATTTTTAAATTATCATTTAAATCTTATAAAAAAAATCTTTCTATGAACACTAACTTCATGTTTGTAGCTCTATTACAATAGTTTTTAAAAAGTTACATTTGAAGTCCTTCTTTAATTTTTCACCATGTTTTATAATTATTGCAATTACAATAATATTTTTATTTCTAAAAAATTGATTTTCTCCTTTCAACCCTTAAAAAAATACACTTTATAAATTATTCGACACAAAATTTTTTATTCTCAGTTTATTCATTTCTTTGATGTTTTGTCCTCTGTAGATCTTTATCATTATTTTAATTTTATTATTCATTATCAGGTCCATGCTACTTGTAACCATGGATATTTGTGGTTTCATTTCCACTAATTCAATTCTTTCATAAATATATACACATTTTCAAATATGGTTTTAGTTTTAAGAATATTACTAAGAATGTTATTTTGTTATGTAGAGAATATTTAGATTCTATTGTCCTGATTCAATAATGATATTTACATATTATTATGTAATTTTTATTATGTATTATTTTTTTCATTTAATATATAAGGAATGAATTGTTTATGTTTAGTGGTGGGTGGGGACTATAATTATATAGATCCTCAATGCATTAAGTACAGTCTCATGATAATAAAAATTAACATGCCTTATAATTGGGGTATTTTGTCTATACCTACCTATTTATGAATAGGGTTATAGTTGAGGAAACTATGGTAAGAATGTAATGTATGGAATTATGTGATTCCATAATTTAGAAATTAGTTATTATTTTTAATGTGATTACTATGTTTTCATTGTCCATGTATATTTTTGGGGATCATGATATTGATTATATGGAACATTAAATGATTATTTAATCTTCTAATTGTATATGACCTATGTATTCCTGATAGAATCCACTATATATAACCCATTACTAGAAATATGAGCTCATAATTTTTTTCAATCCCAAGGGTACTAATAATAGATCTTTAAATGAATTAAAATGAATTGGAATGTTTTTCCTTTGTTTATAATCATTATTTTATGCTAATATTGTATTATAACAACCATGTTTTTATCTAGTCTCCTAATACTACTAAATTAATAGATCATATGTGGTGTAATATCTTATGTCCTATATTATTATTATATAATAAACACTATATTTGTGGAAAAATACTTTGGGATGATAGGTATTTATCCAAATATCGATTTTGAATAATTGAAATTTCCAGAAATGTTATAAGTGCTGGTGGAATCTGAGTTAAGACTATCAACAGTGAGAGGTGTCGTCGATATAACTTGTTTTATAGTGACTGTATTATTCAATTTTGGTTTGTCTTTTTAATTTATATCATCTATTATAATGGATTTCAATAATATCATATCCAATATTACACCTTGTGTTATAGATATATATTTCCCTCTTTGGAGGTAGATAGAGTGAGGATTTTGATCTCCATAGTTTTTTATGTCCCTTTTATAATGGTTTCTGTCATGGGATTTTCATGTCCGTGATATGGATCTCATTAACATTATCAAAAATATTTACTGTATGAATTACATCAAATATCTCATCGATTTTTATCAATATAATGTGAATTTTTCAATCCTAGATGGGAGATCACATCTGATTCATGGTGAATGAGTTCCATTAAAGAGTTAGGAAAGACCTACTCTTACTAAGGTTAATTTATTAAAATTATATATTCTAAAAGATTCTAATGAATTGAATCTTTGGGGTTAAATTACTTTTTGTTTATTTAGTTTCCCAATATGGTTTTAAATGATTTTATTGGTTTATCCCTGAAGAATAAATCACATTCAATATTTACATATTTCCAAAAACACTACCAATATCATATTATTCTTATCTCATATAATCTAAGGAATTGAATGAATTGAAAATGTTGTTGGGTTCTTTTGAATCCAAAGGGGTCACTCATTATAGTGTATCCCTATGGGATACTCTGATTCTATTTTCTAATAAGGTAGAAATTAATCTCTATTTGTAAATTTAAATAGGACACTCAACCAAGATGATATTAATAATAATTATCACTTTTTATGAATCATTAACCTATTTGATCCATAAAAAGGGCTAATCTGGTTCTCATATTTTGACCTTTGATCATGTTACAATTAACATATAGTTATAATTAATTATAACCTTATGAATAAAATTAAAAGTAGGTATGGTCTCATTGAATATCTGGTGATTACATTTAGTTTTACTAATTTTTAGTGGTATTTATAGGAATTATGATCATAATATTTTTTTCTGATACCTCAATACGTTCATTATGGTATTTATAGAATTTATTTTGGTTTATTGTAGAATATAAGAGGTTAATGGTCAACATTCGATAATCCTTTTGGGAACACATTATGATCATCTTTTTTATAAACAATAATCAAATTGAAACTTTTAGATCCAAAAAATCATTTTCATTGAACATGTGGTATTAGAAAAATGTATTTTTATTGATCTAGAAATGTTGATAGATATTATATCATCAAAATAACCATGTAATATCTTTAATATATGATGTTTATTTGGTCTCATGTGTTATTATCAGCAATTTAAAATGGATTTATCCATTCAAGAATTAAATATAACTACTCTCACTCATAAAGTAGTGAAGTTTTTATAAATATTGAAATGTTAAATTACATTTTATGTGCAAGATAACGGTTAAAACAAAAATGTATTTTTAATTTTACAATGGGATGGATATAGATTTTTTATTTATTATAAAACATTATCTATGTGTTTGTTCTATATTCTTATATAGGGTGATGATGTGGTAGTGTATGAATCTCTCAAAATTCATCCCCTTAGGAAGGATTGTACATCCCATGACTTGGTGGTTTTATCTATTACAAATGATGGTAAATATTGTTAGCAGTTTCATTTCCAAAATAAATTAATTTTTTATTCTAATCCTAAGAGTATGGGTTATATATTATCTCAAAATTATTTGAATCTCAGGAAAAGGAAATGGGATGTATATGTTTTGTAATTTTGATTTTACATAACATAAATTCAACTAAAAGAGAATGTGGCCCCTAATGTTCTTGGTCCAATATCTATGGTTGGCTAGTGATGAATTAAACCTAATCGGTCACTCTTCAGAAATTAATTTATAGGAAATGAAAGATGTCGAGGATATTCTTATTACTATATTATATCTAAAACCTACTCATCATTATAATATTTTTTATTATAAATGGGTGGATGAGTATTTTCCACACATATTAAGGATAATAAATTATGGGGATACCTACCTTGAGTAGTCTCTATCATCCATGGGAAATAAGTTCTTTTTGATCTATTATGTGGTTTATAAAAAAATGGGTATGATAGCTGATAAATTATTTCCATATTTTAATGTGGGTTGTCCGCCCTAGTTTCATCATGTCATACTATGACATAAGGAATCATTTTTTGTGTTTGTGTCTAAGATATGACATAGGTGATTTTTTATAATGATGTTATCTCAATTATTATGTTAAATATAAGAAATAGATTCTATATAGTCTAGTTCATCCTATCCTTTTACCCACATTTAAGTGGGTGATATATCTATATATATTAATTTTTACTGGATAGTACCCCTCAAGAGAATAATCATATATTTGTGATAATTTATTAATTGACCAAATCATCCCAATTTATTCTAATAAAGGACACTATTATGGTGTCAGTACTTGGAAATAATTTCAAGGATAGAGTGAGGTTTAATGAGATACATTCTGTTTTCATTTCATAGGAGTATCCCTAGTTCTTCTATCAATATTACAAAGGCCCCCAAGAGGAGATGAGATCCCATGTAAAGATAATTATTTCATATCATCCACACATATATGGACACATAGAGTATGAAATCAATATTTTAGATAATATTCACTTTTCATGCATATGGGAATCTAGAGGATCATGGGATATCCACCTAGCACTGATTGAGTTCACTAATAATAATAGTTAGCATTCATCAATTATTATGGATTGATTTTACGACATGTTTTATTGAATATAATTGTCTCCCATTTATTATACTAAGGTGATAGAGATATCCTTGGTCGGACTGAGCATTGTTGAAGAGCCAAATGGTGAGATTTAGTTAATCAAATCATGGTTAATGAAGGATTAGAGTATCAAAAAGTCTTAAATGGTTCATCAATGAATTTATTTTGAGTTTTTTATTAATAAATTATTTTTAATGGTATGTACTAGGTTGGGTAATATATGGATAAGGTTTAAGGGGAAGCACATTCAATTATATATAGACCATTTGATATCACATATTTGATCAGAAATATTTTCTTTCAGTTGGAATTTCCAAGTAAATATATATCAATTAATAATTTAAACCATGTATCCATATTAAATAAATATAATATTAATCCCACACTTTTTTAAAACTAGGAAGAGTTAGATATGGATTATAATTTCACGATAAAAGATAAACCAATCTAGATTATTTACTCCCAGGTAAATGTGATATGTGGGAAGTCTATTAAATTTGGATTAGTGTTATAGTATAACATTATAGATTATAATGAGACTTGGGGGAGGGAATATTTTAAAAATAATCCATTAAAACAATTAATTCTTGATCACCAATTTCTATTTTGACTATCTATTGGAGTAAACTGATATGGTGGGGAGAATTTTCACACATATGGTTTCTTTTTCATATATAGAATTTTTAAACTATTTATTATTTTCCTATTACCCTTTTTTACATGTTTTCTATAGTATTTTTTTATGGAAAACAATATATTTCAATTGTATTCCAACCATGCTGCATCTATGGGATGTAACCTTATGACCTAACCAAGTAAGATGAGAAATTTGATTTAGAAAGGTATGTTTCTCAATAACCAAGGGAGGTCATAATATGACCCAAATAATCAAGAAGGATCATTTTTATTGGATTTTGTTTCATTTCATGACTAATATTGGTGACATTGCGACTCATCCGTAGGAGATGGGATGTTTTATGGGGTGGTTTGTCAAACTATTACATGGGAAGGTCTCTCCATATAATTTTATTTCTTCAGTTAATCAAAATTATAAAATTTCATCTTTTACCTTACTTGATGTAACTAATTTCTAAACCCTTTATTTTTTTCATTTGAAACCATGCATCCCCCACATGAATATATCTACATAATCCTCCAATATGCCTTATTTCAATGAATTTTTAAACAAATTTCTTTCCAAAATCATTATTTAAGTATCCCCATTATCTTTTTCAGTTCCCTTATCCATTGTTTCTTTGGTACCATCTCACCCTAAGGAAATTGAGGTATAGGGATTATTATATATGAATTTAAATAGTGTTTGTAATGATGATATGACTTCATCATGTATTTTAAATTTCATTTTCGTCAATTCTTTGTAGTTTCTCATTATTGTTAGAAGTTTTCCATTATGTTAGTTAAGTAGTTTTATAACTTTTTTTAATGATACTAAATATTTTACTTACATTAAAATTTATTTTTTATTTTTTTAAAGAATATTAAAACAGTTTTAGAACCAAATATATGTGATCTATGAAATTATAATTTTTTTTATTTTGATATTAACAGGAAAGTTGATTTATAATGATTGTTTTTAAATGATATTTTGGGTCAAATGTATTTTTTTTAGGAAATCCCCATTTGAATGGAAACGATATTTAATGGTTAAATTATACTTCTTCTGAATAGGAATAGCACATGGGAACTTAGGCAGTTAGATGGGAAGACTAATTCTTATACTACTACACATTAGAATTCTCTAATAATCCTTGTATTACACAACATTGACTAAAAAATACTATGATATGTATGAAACATACCAATGGTATAACATATATTTCTTACTAGAGGCTCATGCATGGTGATGGATAGGAGTGGTTTGACCACTGAGTTAGTACTAGGTACTACAGAGCCTTGATCTAGGAAGCCATATAAATTTACCTATGGATATTGTAGAGACCCCGACCAGAGTATCCCGGATTTAGTGCCTTAATTCATTAAATTAGTATAGATACAAGAATTTAATCCCAAAGTATTAATTATTTTTATAAGTTTTTTAAACATAGATATATACATGATACCCATTATACATTGGGAAAATATAATAAATCCTAACAAAGGTAAAAGATCATCATCATGGAAACTCATTCTAAGAATTCATCTTCATATTCTGGGGAAAGAAAACAAAATAAGTGTGAGATTAGTTGCTCTGTAAGGGAAAGTGTTTAAAAAAATCTATGAATAAATAAAGAATAATTAATATTTAATGTTATATAACTGAAAAACATTACATTTAATCAATAACATGATCATAATATGGAAGGAATAACTAATTACTAGATAATTCAATATAAATAATCACATAGGAATGAAACATTACCATTGATATTCTAATTAATCCAATAATATCATGTAATATCAATAAATTAGTTCATATTAGTGGAATTAAAAATGCGGGATATCTAAAAATTACTGTCATGTATTTTTTCCAAGACTACTAATACCGTCAAATAATCATTCCAATAATCTAATACTATATAGGATTGTTTCCAATAATCTATTAAGTGATTAATTCATCATCCAAAAATATATCGAGTTCATCTCATGAGACCTACTAATGTATTATGGGGCTATATTGGGTCCTACTTGTAACCTAAGAAATCCAATTACTTCCCCAAATTAAATAGATGTAACATAATTAAAAAAACATTCATATTATATCATACTAAATGTACATACTTTCCTAAATAAATAAATATAATCATAGACCATCCAGAGGAAAGTCAACTATATAAAAATAGTTCATCCTAGATAAATTAATCATAATCTATTTGGAGAAATAATTAGTTTGATATAGTTGTAATACATAACCATTTCATTAAGGATAAACATTTTTTTCATTAATGAATATAAATACCATAAAAATATCATTAAAAACATTATTGAGGAAAAATTTCTTTAATTCTGAGAAAATATTTGAAAAAAACATTGAAATTAACTTTTAAAAAAAATTCTTCCAAAATATCCACATAAACATAGATTGTGAGATTTAGTGAAATCATGGTCATGCTTATGGGAAATTATGTACATTCCAAAACTAAAATTCATTTTTCCTGATAAAAAGGATAGAAGATATACTTGATCAAAAATAGATAATATGATTACATTAAAAACATTTAGTAAAACTAAAAAATGGGTACAAAATTATTTTAATAAATATTTTTAAAAAAATTATAAAGAAAATATTTTTGAAAACATTTATTTAGAAAACGTGATTTTTTAAGAAAATGTATTTTCGATCAAAGAGATAAAAAAATCAGATTTTATTAAAACATTTAATCAAATATTTTGAGTACTAAAGAGTAGAAAAAATGGTACTATCACTTTAAAAATATCATGAATAACTAGAGAAGAAAAAAAATAATGTATTTATAATATAATTATCATAAAATATATTTTATTTTTAAATTCAAGAATAAATAATTTATATTAGAATGTGATTGTAAAATAAACCCTTAAATGATGATAAAATTGAAGTGAGAATTAATAAATGAATAGATTTTTTGTATCAGTTGTAAATCCATATAAAACAAGTGGAAAAACAATAATATAAACTCAAAAGTAATTATACACATACTAATAGAAAATTAATTACAATGAATAAATAATATAACCCAATAAAAATAAAATTAGTTATGAAATTTCATTATGACTTGGTGACATTATGTTTAAATAAGAAAATATAAAATAATTCAAATGGAAACTTAAGATACCATTAATAATTAATTAATTATGGTATTAAATTTTAATGTATCAATACATACACTATATAATATTAATTGGGAGAATAACATTATAATTTTCCTTAGTGAGATGAAATTGAGAATAAATACCTTACCAGACGCTTTACTTTGGGTCATTCTTGGTTTAAAATTCTGTATATTGGTTTTAAATATGGTATTAACTTATAAAAGAACCATATTAATATTTATTATATAATATGTTATTATTTTATAACATATTATAGCCTATTTGTTAATAATGATTCACTATTTTCATTATTTTGTTTGTAAATTACCATGTTTTTTGAGTAATTCTTAACTCATTATTTTTTTGTTCTTCTTAATTCAGTCATGATTTAATAATATAAATAATGTAAAACATTATTTAAATATCATATATATATTTATTATATAATGTATTAATATTTATCCATGCAATTTGGTGATATGAAATGAAATACATCGGTCATGGAGATGGTAGGTTGTACTTATGCATGAACATTGTTTCCATTTTCTATTCGTATTTGATGAAAAAAAGAAAATGATATATATTAATTATCATTAATGTATCATTTTTATTTAATATATTTTAGATATTTATATTATAAACTTCCTTAATAAATTCCATGTAAAGTGTGAATGAATCACATCTTTTCATGAGGTAGTAGTCTGTTGTACACACGTGCGACATTATCATATTCTAAAAAAGTGGAAAGCATTAAATTATGTGTGATATAATAAATAAAAAATAATTATGATATCATAAGAAACATTAATATAATATATAAACTATAAATACATCATTATTCCCAATCATGAGAGGTGGAAATGTGAAAACAGATGACATCAGTTCACAAGATGGTAGTCCACTGTACTCACGAACGATGCTTTTGTAACCCTTTTGATGGAATTGTGTGAAGTTGTAGATATCAACCTTAACATAATGACATATTAGGAAATTGATTATATGATGGTTATTATATGAACATTTTATAACTGTAATTTAATTAGGTGTAGAATGAAATAAAATTAATATGCTTTTATAAGAACACTATAACTATTTTGGGTACCTCTTTATGTATTCACTAATTCCTTTCTAAAATGGATTTAATACCAAGATAATGATTCTATAAATACTATAAAAAAGTTTAGAAGTGGTTTTTGAATATCGTTTTGATCCAAATTTATTTATAATCCATTACTATGGAGGGGAGGGTGGCCTTTTACAAGTGGAGGAGAGGATACACTTTTTATTTTGGAAATGTGTTCAGTGCTCCCATGTTTTTTAATGTCATATAGCACCAATAATGGAATAGTTTCAATCATATATGGTATAATGTCTAAATATTTCCCTAAAATTGATTTTCGACCTATTTATATGTAAATTTCCCTCTAATGATTATAGATTATTCCCTCGGAAAACTCTTCTTTCTCTTAATCATACCGATTAATTTTAATTGTTTTCAATAATAATTTTGGTAAAAAAAATAATTTTACCATATTAGTCATTATAAATTTTTCTGATTAAAATATTTAATCCATTTTTTCAAATTCAATTCATATAATTGGATATTTATAATTTAAAATTAATCCTTAAGATGGATCAATAAAGTAGGTTTTTAAAGTGAAAATGTTCAAAAGTTTACTATGTTTTTATATCTAAAATCAAAATAAAAATGATACTAATGAAATAAATTGGACTAATATATGTATAATTGATCAAAAATTACATTTAAACCAATTTAAAATATAATATATCATTATTAACTATTTATATTAAAAGTATATTTTCAATTAAAATTCAGCATTTTTTCCCTATTCATTAAAAATGAGACTTGACATAAAAATACCAGAAATTCACCCTAAGATAATTTCTAAATAATGCATTCAAAAATAAAGTTTATTTTTTAAAATATTTGATATAATAGTTTCAATATTTATTTTTAAATCAAGTGCACCATTAAAAGGAAGAAAAACAACCTTTAGAAAAAAATAGTTTTTTATGTCTAAAATTAGATTTGATCTTATCTTATTCTTATAAAATATATTAGATAAATTTAAAAACAATTAAATTTATACATTATATAAAAATGTCATTAATATAATCTAATAATTGTGATTAATTTAATTTATTATTATAAAATTCCTTTAGCGCGTAAGAATGTTTTTTATAAAAACCTTACCTTTATATTCAATCAGTTTTTATATTAAATTATAATTAATAGTAATGAGTGAATTCAACCATATATTTTTATAAGTTATTTAATACTTTTAATAAAATCTATTTTTTTCTAAGAAATAATTTTTTTAAATTAATAATATTTATAGTATTTCATAAAACTCAGTATTACATGAAAGGAAATCTTTTAAAGAAGCTTTTTGTTGTGTGTAATATAAGTTAACTCAATATTTCTTGCATTGAAATAAATTAAATAGATTTACTTTTTTTAAAATAGTAAATATATCATAATTTTTCTATATGTTATATTCTATTATATATTGGGTGTTTTATGTCACCTATTAAATTCAATATGATATTCATATTTTAAAATTTTGGGTTGTTACATTCATCTCACATTAAATAAATTTCTCTGTCACGCTTTAAAACTTATCTTAGTAATCTAGGTTTTTATATTTGAAAATTAATGTGTGGAAAAACCAAAATCATGAAAAGGTTTGGTAAAAAATCCTCTTAATAAGAAATAATGGGAGGTATAAATGTCATATGGAATAACACATATGTAGTTTTGTAAGCAGGAAAACATTAAGTGCAGGTGAAGATATAGACATAGTGAAAAATATTAAGTAATTATAGAGAGATATTGTAGTCATTGATCTAAAATAAGTGATTTATTAATGTAAATTTAAAGGACTAAGAACCATAAATCTTTTATGATTTAATATACCATATGATTCATTGGTTATGAAGGTTATAAGATAAAATATTTTGTTTCATGATAATTTTCCTAAAGTTGAAGAATTGTTTTAATGTCTAAGAATATAATAAAATAAATTCACATGATAAATTTCTATTTCATAAGAAACATATCATCCATTGGTCGATCAATTTCCAATTCATCAATTATTCTAAGAAATAAATATCCAAAAATAAATTTATTTATGCCTAGGGAACTAAAATTTACTTTTAATGAATCATAATATCAATAAAGAGTGGAAATTTTTTTCATCCGTATCTAAATTTTTTCAAAAACCAATAGGTTTAATACATTAATCTCTAAATATCAAATTCATTTCTGCTGGTTCACCATTAATTTTTTTTTTATTTTTTTATGTCATTTTACATTATTCAATAACATGATTACCAGGACATCACATAGCTCAGTGGTAGGAGATAAACCCTTATCGTACTTCAATCAAGGGTTCAAGTCCCATTTCCTTCCCATACACAATGGGTTTTCACCCTATATGTGGGTTGTCCTTTTTATATAATTTTAATTATTATACTATTCCCCAAAAAAATGAAAATCATTGAAATATTAGTAATCTTTGAACTACCTTTTTAATATGGTTTTAAAACTACCCATTTCTCACAATATTTAATAATATTATTTCTTATTATTATAATGTCACTAATTATAATTTAAACCCTAAATGATATAATTAAAATTTAAACATATATCTATAAAATTTACAATAATTATTGGTTAAATAACTTTTTTCACTAAAAAATATTATTTTCATAAATATTTCCCAAAATATCCTTAATCTTTTAAGAATACCATGACATAAAACCTAAAAATAAGTGTTTAAGAATTTAATCATATAGTCAAACTTAATCTTGTAATTGTGTGATGGTATTCATAAAACATGAGTTAATTAAGAATGATGTGCATCTATAATTTAACACATTCCATATATTTATCATGATTCTTATAAAGAATTTCATTGGATAAAATAATACTAAAATTCAATTTTTTTTGAATCCCAATACATAAATACTCCTTCAATATTTTTTCCACATAGGTCCCCCCCTTTTCTATGGTTTAACCAAGGTCATTAATTGAAATTATATATTAAAAAACCTTTATAATGGTTTCTAAATAAAAAGTGAATTATCCTAAGAATGTCCCCAAGTAGTGTCAAACATGGTGCGTAGTGAGGATTTTTTCCATATACTAGGTTACTATTGAGTCATTCTCAAAAATACATTTCTAGAGATATCACCCCTATATACATATGTTATAGAACTACTTCCACATTTTTAATCTAGATAGGAATTTATTTCAAGGAAAAATTACATAATCTCTACCTTAAAAACATTTGGAAGTTCTTATATACAAATCCTCAAATTCATCCTTAGGGTTATCTTCCGTAATCTATGTTTTCCAAAATTTAGTTCTCAACGTTTCTACTAAACTTACTCAAATTTAAACTTATAGATATCTCAACCTTAGTAGCCCATATCTAGTTCCTTACTTTATTACATTAGTTTAAATACTAGATTCAAGTCCCATGTATTAATTAATTTTTTCTTTTTTGGAAAACAAGAAACACGCATGATAGCAATTTCATATTGGGAAAACAAAATAAAGCATAACAAATGTAAAATATCAACATCCTTAAATTGAATTACTATAGTTAATCTTCATATCCAGGGGAAAGTAGCAGAATATTGGGGATCTTAGATGCTTAGTAACGGTAAGTGTACAGTGAAAGCCCTTAATAAATAAGGCATAATCAATATAGAAAGGTAAAAAACTAAAAAACATGTCATTTAATCAATAAATAGAGAATAATATGGATGAATAAATATTTATTAGATAATTAAATTTAAATAATAACTTGTTCTTGAAACTGAACCATGGATGTTCTAGTTAATATAATAATATCATGGAATAACAATAACTAAATTCATAATGATAGAATGTGTTATAATGGATATCTTAAAATTATAGTTAACTATTTTTTTCCCAAACATCTAATATTATCGAGTATTCATTCTAAAAATATAATATTTTCAAATATTCATGACAATAATATAGTTAATGGGTAATGCCTCAGCCAAAAACATTTCTAGTTTGTCTCATAAGACCTACCGATGCATCGAAGGTGTATAGGGGTCCTCACCTATCACATATTTAATCCAATGCATTCCTCATATGAAATGATTGAAAAATATATAGCATAAATATTCATTTTGAAACTAGTCTATAAAATTTAAATACTTACCCAAAATAATAAACTTAATCATATATAATCCGAATTAAATTGAACAGTTTCAAAATAGTACATCCACAATTAAATTGATCATAACCCATCTTGAGAAATAATAACGATGATATCATTACAATATATATCCATTGGAGTAATGATAAAGGGTTTTTTTCATTTACAAATATAAATACCATAAAAATATCTTTAAAACCATTCTTAATGAAAATATCCTTTCCTTTTTCAAAAATCATTTTCAAAATAATTTTATATTAAAATCACTTTAAAAATATTCTCTAAAAATATTCTCATATAGAAGAAAATGAATCTTTAAAAAAATCATGGTCATGTTGATGAATAAATTCATACATGTGGTAAATAAAATTCCCTTTGAATGGTTCGATAAATGATATTCAAATTTTTTAGGAAACTTTTTTTGAAAACCTTATAGAAAACAAGGTTTTGTAAAAAATGTAGATTTCTAACTAAAGAGATAAATGAAGTAGGATTTTTGAAAAATATTATATCTAAAAATTTAAGTACCAAAATGTGGAAAATATAATACTATCACATGAAATATATCATGAATAAAAATTGGATAATAAAATTAAATTATTTACTAAATAATTATTATATAACTTCCTTTATTGTAAATTCAAGAATAAAAAATCTTTATCAGATTGAGATTGTTAAATAAACCCTTAAAAATGATCATAACGTTGAAGTGAAAATTAATAAATGAATATATTATGAGTATCAATTGTAAATAAAAATTAAAAAAAATATAAATATTTAAATATATATTCAAATTTCATTATACACATAATTATTTAATATCAACATCAATGAAGAAGTAATATAATCAAATGAAAATAAATTGAGTTATGAAATTTTTAACCACTTATTAACTTTATAGTCAAATACCATTAGATGACATAATTTAAATTGAGGCTTAAGATACCATGAATAATTAATTAAATCACGGTATGAAATTTCAATTTGGTATTATATACACCATTAAAAATTAATTAGGTTTATAACATTATAATATGCCTCAATGAAATGAAATTGAGACTAAATCCCATTTCTTATGCTTTCCTTTGGGCCGTACTTACATTAACCTTGTATTTATTTGTTTCAAACATGTTATTATCTCATAACATAACCATGTTAATATTTATTATATCATATATGATTTTTTATAATATATTACGTACCATTTGTTAATAATCATTCATTATTTTCATTGTTTCAGATGTTAATTGCCTTGTTTTTAGTATATTTTGACTTGTTATTTTCTATTAATATTAAATAATTTATGATTTAATAATATAAAATATTTAAAACATTATTTAAATATCATATATATATTTATATATATATATTAAATATTTATTAATTGGTATCCATAAAATTTGGTGATAAAAATCAAGTACATCGTTCATGGAGACAGCAGGTCATACTAATGCTGGAACGTGGTTTCTATTTTCTTCTCTTGTTTAATGAAAGAAAAGTAACTGATATATATATATATATATATTATCCTTAAATTATCAATTTAATTTCTTATATAATTTTTTTATTAAAACAATCCATAATACATTCTTTTTTAAGAGTGAGTGAATCACATCTCTTCATGAGGTGGTTGTACTCCATACACACGAGTGACATTATCGTATTCCCAAAAACAGGAAATCATGAAGATATACATGATATAACAGCTAGATAATAATAATAACATAATTAATATCATTAATATCATATATAAACTATAAATTCATCATTATTACCATATTTTAGAAGCGGCAATGGAATAACAAATGACATCTATTTTCTAAGTGGTTGTCCAACATGCACACAAATGATGATTTTGTATCTCATTTGATAGATTTGTATGATTTTTTATCTCCTAACCTAAACATAATAACATTGAAGTATATTTAATATAATTTCAATATTATATAATCATGTTATAATAGGAATTAAAGTTGGTAGAGGGAAATAAAATGAAAATACTTTTAGAAGAGCATTACCACTTCTTTGGGTGTCCTCCTTAGGTTTTACTAGTTCCTTCATAAGAAATAAATATTCCCAAGATAAAGATTCTGATATTTGGATAGGGATTTTGGGGAGTGATTTTGTTAGATCTTGGTCAATCTAAATGGTTTTATAGGTTTCAATAAGGGAAGAGAGAGGGTGGCCTTTTATAAGTTGGGAAGGGGACACACATGGTTTTTTGAAAAAGTATTGAGTGATGACAAGGTTTTTTAGCTCCATCGGCTCCAATAATAGTCCAATATTGATACTATAATTTATAAGGTTTAAATTATTAAAAAATCAGTTTTCCTATGTGTTTTTATCTCATTTATTCCTTTATTTTTAAAGTGTATTCCTTCTGTAAACATATTTTTCTCTTAATCATGGTGATTAATTATAATTATTTTCAATTTTTATTATAGTAAAAAATTAAATTTATACTTTGATAAATTATATATTAATATGTTTAAAATTATGTAATTAATATTTCCAAATAAAATTCACATAATTTGAAAAAAAATGGAAATTAATCTGACACACGGAACAAGAAATGAGGTTTTTTATGTGAAATTGTTCAAAATATTACAATGATTTTATATCAATAGTTGATATAACAATGACTAAAATGAATTAATTGGATTTATAAATGAATAATTGGTAAAATATTAATTTAAGATCAATTAAAAATTAAATTTAACATTATAAATTATTTATATGAAATGTCATTTTTCAATTAAAATTTCATATTTTCACTATTCCTCAAAAAAATGAAACTTCTCTGAAAAATACCAAATAATCACCATAACATTGTGATTTAGAAATAAGAAGTTTATTTTTCCATATAAAATTTATTAAATTTTACTTTTATTTTTAAGTTAAGTGTTACATAAAAATGGTGGGAAACCTTCTTTTAGAAAAATTAGTCTTTTATGCGTAAAATTAGATTTTTTATTATATTATACCTATAAAATAAATTGGATGAAAATAAAAAAAAATATTTTATATTATATAAAATTCATTAATATAATCCAATAATAGTTCTTAATTTAATTTAATAAGATATATTTCCTTTGGTGTGTTAAAATATTTTATTAAAAAAAATTCTTTTATATTCAATTGGTGTTTATATTCATTTATTATTAAATAGTAACAAATTAATTTAAACATATATTTTCATAATTTATTTAATCCTTTTAATATTATATAATTTAACGTGTTGTATAAAATTTTTATTTTAAATAATAATATTAATAGTAATCGATAAAACTCAGCCTTGTGTGTAACACAAACTTTATAAGAAAATCAATGTTGCATGTAACACAAGCTAACCATTTTATGTGCATCAAAATCTATATATTAGATTTAATTTATAAAAAAATAAATATTATTTATATTCTTAGGATTTTATATTTCTTTATTTGATTTTTCTCATATGTTACATAAGAAATTGAATATTAAGTTCATATTTAAATATTTCATAATAAAACATAAAATGTTTGAAATATTTGTTTACAAGGATTTTAAATTCATGCATAAATTATTTAAAATATTATTATTATTATTTTTCATTAAAATGTGAAAAATGTTTTTTTTTATGTATTATTGTTCAAATTATCATGTTGGGATTTTATAATAGAGGTTTCACAAGAAATACATGGTGGGATTATAATAGGATATTTATGCTCACACCCTATTTAGAACCAATAAAAATTTATGTTGTCATTAATTTAGTTATTATAGTTAAAAGTAAGGAATCACATAGGGGAGGAAGGTATTATTGTTAGTGTAGATGGGGTTGGAGGTGGATAAATTTTATGAATTAATCCTTATGTCAAACTTGTATGGGTAAATGTTTTCTTTTATATTTTTTTGGAACTGGGGGTATACTCTTATATAGCTAATCTTACATCCCATTCAAATAATTTTATTTATGTTGCATGCCCCTTTTTCATTAATTTTATGGATAAATTTTTAAATTTTTTATTTTCATTATTCCACGGTTGTTTTATTAAAATTAGATCATAATGATGAATTATTATTTCAGTTCTACTCTTTTAGGTTCATAGAACACCCAATTATACCAATATCATTCTAGGTTCTTAGTTAGAACCCACTTGATGGATTTTTTTAGAAAAATTCTATAATGGAATATTCATGATGTTCGGGAACTGTTTTCTATCCCTGGGGTCTAGGAATTCCCTTACATCATTTCCAAATATGATCTCAGGTTCCTGGGTTAGGGGTTTTCTCGTTCATTCGTGACATTTGAAACATTTGATGGTGTTTCTAAATTGAAATTATGAAAATATATTTTCATGGTATAATGAAATATTTATGAATAATAAAAAAGTATTAAAGATTTATATAAAATTATAATGTCTAGTTGTTTTTTTAATTTTAAAATTCATTGAAAATAATAAAAATATAATTTACTGACTAAAAGAACAATGATTTTATACTAGTGCTGATATACATAAAGGTAAGTATCATTTACAATGGATCCTATATTTATTGAAAACAATTATTAAATTTATAAGAGGATCTATCATTTATTGTTTAATCACATAGAAAATTCAAGGAGGTATTCTTGTTTCTATTGGAAACAATTTTTATAATCTAGTCAGATCTAGAATAAACAATTATCATAAGATGATGGATTTTTGGGAGACAATAACTATCCAGAGATAAGATTGTTAGTCAAGGATGATACATTAAATTATTATTTATTCACATTATCATATTATTTATATATATATATATCATATACTTTTCCAAGACACAAAAAATATATAATTATCTGTCATGGGATTGAATATAATAATAATCATGTGACCACTTAGATTTGGAATTATTTTATTGGATGAATTTTATATGTGTTTCATATCCTTTTTTGATCTTGACCATAATAATTAGAAAATGATTATTTAAGGAAACATTTAAAATACTATTGAATCATATTCATCCCCACATCTTAGTGTCTTTCAATCTGTCACATAGACACTAAACATGGTTTTAGTACAATTTGGGTTCCCTCTAATTGATCCTTTTATATATGAATAAAAAATAAATAATATCAATTATATGAATTATATAAAATACCAAAAATTGGGGTAAATAAATAATTTTTATGGATTAATGGGGTGAATTCTTTTATTATTTTTACTATCCAAGTGGTTATTGATGTGGCTATAGTGGGTTTTATACTAGTTTAAAAATATTTTCCCAAAAATATCTGTCGGTTAAAGAAATATAGATATTGATGCCTTGGAATTAAATGAAGATACAATATAAATATCGGAAAATGTATCTATAAATTTTATTGTAATAGTCTGATATTTTAAATAAGAACATTATTTTTGATAGTGTATGTGACACTAAATAATGAGCTTAAATAACCTATAAAATATATTTCATTAAATCTAATTTATTTGATACCTAGTATAACACATAATGTCATACCTAAAAGAACACTAATATGATATAAAATTTTAAATTAATAATTAAATATTTAGGTATGGATATTACTAAATAAATTATGAAAATTATTGTTATATATCTATTAGAAATAAAATAAGATTCCTTAAAAAATGTTTTCTAAAAAAAACTAAAATACGGTGTATTAGTGCTTTATAAACAACATTTAAAATAAATTATTAGAATCAAAATAAACAAAAACTGATAAAATGAACATAATTTTTTTAATTAGTATATCAAAATTATCAAAGGGGGGATTTTTGGATTTTTAAGAAATACTTCATTTTGTATGAATTGTTAACATATTAAATTCTAATTAAAAACAGTTATTTCTTTTAAATAATATATGTAGATAAATTATATATAATTTTTTTAATTTAACATTATTTTAAATTTATATATATTAATTCAATTTAGGTAATTTCATCAATTTCATATTTAATTTTCATATAAAAATTTGTAAAATTTTCAACATTGTTTGCATCAAAAACCCACTTTCTCATCACATCTGTGGGATTAATTTTAAATTTAAATTTTCTACATAGGTGAATTGAAATTTAATAAGATGATTCAATATTTTGTATTATCATAGTTTTTTTATATAATTAGGTCTACTTAATTTTTTACCAGAATTAATAGTGAAAATAGTAAAAACCAATTATCGCAGTTAAGGTTAAAATGGGTCTATAATGGTGTAAAACAAAGAAGATATGGGATAAAAATGACCCAACACACATTTTAATTAAATTGAATGGATATATATACATATTTGACTTCACAATATATAATATAGGGTCAATTTAATCTTTTTACAATTAAATGACTACCATTTAGGATTCTTTTGGAAAGTTTCAAAGTAATTTTCCAAGATGACCACTTTTTCCACTTATAAAAGGGAACTCCTTCTCCTAGTTTACTCACAAATAATAAAAACTTTCAATATAAAATACTCTAATTAATTATCTCCTCAACATCATTATTCACATTATATTTCTATTGGTCCTCCCAAAGGACCATCCCTAGTGTCCTTAAGAGGAGATTCAAAGATATTTCTCTTAGGGAAGAGAATTATCTTAAGAAATATCTTACATATTCTTTCTCCCTTTTACGAATTAAATTATTTATTTTCACATAGAATATAAAAATACCAGTATAAACCATATACTATGTGGTTACTATGTTTATGTAATAATAAATATTCATCGCCACTTCCATCAGATGGGAAACAAAATCATTGATCGTTTGTACGGTGGACTACCGCCTCGCGAAGAAATGTCATTCATTTTTAAATTATGAATTAGATGGAATGTAATAAGGTTAAAATTAATGAATATATTTGATACATATTATATGATATTAATTCTTAAAAATTAAAAAAAACAACTCTCTTAAGCTTTCACAATTAAAGAAATGTTCTTGGCGCTTGTTCAAACATAGAGCCTACCATCTCCACAAAGCAATGCAACTCGTTTTCCATTATTAAAATCAATGATTATTTGTAATAATTTATCAAATTATTAAATATTATATTTATACAATTATTATAATTATGGTTATTAAATAATTATTTTACTTATTTAAGAACATTAACATTCATTACAAAACACAAATTATAAAAAAAAGGCAATTAACACTAAAAATAATGAAAATAATGTAATATTGTTAACAAAATGGGATGTTAAATATTATAATAGGATCATATATTATACTATAAATATTATTATGGTTCTATAATAAATTAATAAAATGATTAAAAAATTATAAATTTGTTTAAATCGTGTTAAACTGAAGGAATGTGTGATGTAAGGGGCTTCCTCTATATTTCCCTTCATTGAAGAATATTTTAATATTGGGCACCTAATTTCATTCATATGGTGTATATAATTCCTATTTTAAATTTAATATCATTATTAGATAATAAGTAATAGTATTTTATGTTGAATGTTAAATTATTTTAACCAAATTGATTTTAGCTTAAATGTTTCTAAGTGGTAAAGAATTCCACAACCCAATTTATTTTTATTGGGTTATAAAACTTCTTCATTGTCTTAGAAATTATATTATAATGTGTGTAAATATATTTGACTGTATAATTTCATATTTACACTTATTTTATGAGGATATAACTTTTTAAAGTGAATTTATTCTTCGATTAGTCCTCCCTTCAACATCAAGATCTTTATAAGGGTTTAGTTCATACCCTTATTTAACAGACACTATTTATACTTGAGTTTCCATTGATGGAGATTATGTGACCACTATAAAATAAACACATTAACTTTTAATCCACTCTAGTTATTAGTTATGTTTTCAATTAATATTTTTCTTTTCCATATTTTAAATCATAAATTGATTGAGAAAATGTTTTTATGAAATACTGACTTCATTTCTCTATTATGTCAGAAATATTTTTTCCAAAAACAATAATTTCTAAAAATGTTTTTAACATTTACCAATTTATATAGTAATTTCATTTTTACAAATTTTTAATTTAAAAAAATTAAATGAATATATATATATATTTCAAAATAAATTTGATATGTATTTTTTCCAAAAATGTGAATGGATTAATTTTTTATCATACTAAACATGTATGGAATTTTTTTTCATAACCAAAAAATGATTTAAAAATCATTTATATGTTTCAAAGGTTTTTTTAAAATAAATATATTTTCAAAAAAAATTGAACACTTATTTCTACAATTATTTTCAAGTAAAAACGGTTATATTCCTCAAGAATGTTTTTAATCAAATTTTTTATTGTATTTTAATTTATTGAATACATAAACACATTATTATACTAATGATACACAATGGATATGTGGTATTGATATCATAACTATTATTTATTTGGATGGTTTAAGATCATTATGATCAAAAAAATTACTAATATTCAATTTCATAATTCAATTTTTGAAGTCATTAACTTTCCTTTGATACATAAACTCTATTGTTATCATTGTACAATTAATTTCTCTAAAATATTTGTAGATTTTTTTATCATGGATAATATTATATACTAAACCATATATCAATTTTATATATGGTGTTTCTCTTAATTATCAATATTCATTTCATCATGAATATTTATATTTCTAAAACTGTATACCATTTTTACATATAGTGTTTACATTGATATTTATTTGACTAACTATGACATGTTGATAAATTTGTACTCTTTACACAATACGGATATTTTTAGATAAGTAATATTGATTCATGAATTATTTCGGTCATTTAATATATGAGGCATGATTTAGAACTATTGTAACTGGTGGTGCATAGAATTATATATACCCTTGATTCATCAATAATATAATGAGGTGAATCAGTAATATTTCATTAAACAGTCTATAACCTATATTTTTAAACCATCTTTTGAAAGATATTTATGATTGAGTTATCATGTCTCTATAGATAATGATGTCTACTAATTAATAATTTTTTTATATTTAGATTTTATTTACAATTATCCCTAATATGTTCACAATTATATTATCTCTAGATGCATTTCATTCTCAATTTATTGTTTAAATAGAATTTTTAGTCTTTTATTTATCCTTCACTATTGAATAAGAATTATTTATTCATTATATGCAAGTTATTAATTAAATTTAATGTGAGGTCAGTTATATTAATTTTTATATGGATCATTATTTATATATTCATGATAGCTTCTATCATAGTTGACTTATAACTAGAGCAGAAAATGGTTTCTAATATTATTATTTTTAATGTCAGTTAGTACATGATGTTATTTCACAAGGCATTATAAATAGGTTTTTAATATATTTTAATAAAATCACATTGTAAATAAATTATCTAATTTATTTTTCATTTCATTTATATAATAACGACGTGAAACCCCAATCTTAATGGGGTTTTCATGTCATAGTTTTGATAACTGATTTTAAAAAATGACGTGATAATGGTGTTTTTATGTAGTTTATCAAATAACCAACATGAAAACCCACTTTTTTAATAATTTCCTTTTCAACCCTTCTCTCTACCAGCAATAGTGAAAAAGAAAAAAAGAAAGAAAATAGCAGAAATAGCAGAAGACCAACTAGCAATACACATTTACAATTATAACTTTCCAGATTATAATATATTGTACAAAAAATAAAATACAATAACACCCAAACACAATTACAATTATAACTTTAAATATTATAATATATTGTACAAAAAAATAAAATCCAATCAAACTTGTAAAATGATTTTCCAAATAAATTTGTTAGTACCTTATCTCTTGATTAATATAAGGTCGATGGGTGATCAAAAATATACAAATTCATTTCAATGAATTTAAAATTTTATATTAATAAAAAAAATAAAACCCTAAGTAAAATTTTATAGTTAAATCTTACAAGGTGGAACTTCATAATTGCCCTTGTTGAAATTATTTCTACACAAATCATAAAAAAGAATAATATCCACATTCTTTTACACCTTATTTTCTATAAAAATTATGTTTAAAATATTTTAAAATTCAAAATGACATTATTAAGTAATATATTAAAATGTCACTGGTTTTATAAGAAAATTATCCTTTTCTTTTATATATTTGATCTAGGTTCTCTTCTTTCTTATGGTATCTCAAAAGAAATTGCATTCTCTATTTGAAAATAATATAAATGAAATAAATTTAAACGTAATTATAATATATAAAAGTATTAAAATTCAATGTTATATGTCAAATAAATTCTTAAAAATCTTTCCAACATCACCATAGATAGAGAATAATAAGTAAATTTCTTTCTCTATTGGAAAAAACACCTAACATACAATGGCCACTAATATAAAAGAAAATTTAATATAATTGGTTATTATGTTAAAATATATATAAAAATTTGTGATATATATTTTTCATACTATTCATGATAAAGAGACATCTAGAATAGAATAATTTCATTATTTTGAAATCATTTATCAAAATAAATTATTCTTTTATCTTTATACATTTCCATCATTATAGGTGAAATAAACTATGGGTCCATAAACCCAAATACATTTTTCCTTTTCATGATTCATAAAAATTTCATAAATATAACTAATAAAAAACAAACCTAACTAAAAAGTTTAAATAATTTAACAATATTTAAATATTTATGTTAAAACAATATTTAAAAAACTTGCATCGTGTTAATGCCAAATTGATCTCCATTTTTAATCTCCATGATAACATTTTTCAAAATCACTGCAATCATGGAATTCCCACAAATACCATATTCAATTGGAATCTCAAAAATATCAAAAAAAAATGAATATGTTCACAATATATCAAGACTACTAGAATTTGTATCTGAACTTATAGAAAATTTTATTTTTTGTTGTCTATATAATATTTATTTAAATTTATAGAATTATTATAAAAAATATAAATATGTAAACATTATAATGTTAAACCAAATTTAATAAAAAAATAAAATAAAGATAAAATATAAACATACCTCTCTAGTAATATGTAAAACAATTCTATAAATTCAAAGTAAGAAGTGGATGATACATTTTCAAATTGTACACACCACATCTATAGACAACGGTACTCATACTGATGTGTCTATAATATCTTTTATAGTGAAATAATGATACACTATCTTTATCTATTGATAATGAATGGTATCTCCAAAATAAAATATAATCTCATATGAAAAAATATGATACTATGTGTTATAAAAATATAACTCATAATAACTAGGAACCTATGGAGAATGGTTGTATGAGTAGTTTAAGAAATAATGGGGTCTACAGGCGGAGGTGGAGTAGTGGAAGCAGTTGGTGGAGGTGTAGTGGGAGTTGTAGTCCAAAACTTTTTTGGCATGTTTTCAAACAACAATTTTACTAAAGATTTGATCATATCCTCAATTGTAACATTAATATCCTGAACATAATCTTCCAAAGATTGTATTTTTTTTATGAACATTATCCATTTAATTATCTAACAACCATGGAAACTCTTTTTTCATCGATACACATGTCGAGTATCCTCAAACACAACTTTGGTGTTTGGGATTTCCCAATGTTGTAGCTAAAATATTCCTCCTACCCTCAACTATAAAGTCCCCCTATGTTCTCTACTCCTCTATAGAATCCTGTATGAAATATTTGAAAAAATACATATTGAATCAAATTATATAAATATATAATTGAATTAACTTAAATAATTAAATAAATTATGTATCTTACAATCCTCTTAGATAAAAACCTCTACTATTACATAATATATTTTCCTTTTTTTATCATATGCCTTTTCTATTTTCCATGTCTAGTGGGGGTGGTGTGGAAACATCTACAGATGCTGGAGATGTGTCTCTTAGTTTTTGAAATTTTTAATAAATAATTTTTTCTTCCAATAACATTTACCCTCCCCTAGATAAAGTGTTATGGTATATGTTTCTAGATTATATCTGTTGGAGAGATCTCCTCTATTACTGTGAATTAAGAATTAATTAACCATTAATAAATAACTAATAAGATCATTAATATAAAAAAACTTCTAAAACGTAACATTTCACTTACCCAAAATTATTACCATCGTATACTTTATATAATTATCTTCCATGTATCTTCATCAATAAAAATATCTATATCACATTGAGTATGATGTTTCCTATTCCCAAAAATGAATTCTGATGTGTTGGTTGATTTGAAATTCATACTTCTCCTATAATCCAATGATAAACTTTTCCTCCTAACTCTTCTAGTTTTTATTATATCATATGTCATTTGATAAGAAGGGGTAAAATATATATTACTACAACAAATTTATTTTAAGTAAAATAATAACAAATGATATTACCAAAAGGGTCTCCCATAAGTGAGATATTATAAATTTTTCAACACTTCTCCAATCATCAATCAAAATATGAACTTTTGTTTTAGACTGTAACTAATATAAAAGTATTGAATTGTTTTAAATTTGGTCCTCTTGGACTATCATTTTCATAAAATTATACGGGTATCTTGTGGTCTTATCTATGAGAAACTTTTATTTTTGTAAACGCGTTCTTCCATGTATACCAACCCTCAAAATCTTTTTTAACCCAGTGGGAATAAATGTCTCTTATAAAGAAGGATGATGCGCATCAATAGGACAATGTGTATGTTTCTCCCCATGTGTACAAGTATAATCATCTACATAAATATGTATTGGATCAAAATATTGATCTTTTATTATCAAACAAATCAAAGCAACAAACAATTCATACACAAATATACAAATTCAACTATTACATACTAAGGTAAATAAAAAATGAAAAATTATCAATCAAAAAAGTAAACTAAACTAAACATAACACATTTTTTCTTATTTTATTTATTTAAATAAAATTATAATAAAAACTACTGATATTTTAAATTTAAAAAAATGAATGAAATCAAATCCAAAAACAGTGTGTGATTAGTAAAATTCTCTAATATAACAAACCATTTTTTACAAAAAAATGAATATTTTTTAATATAATCTTATACAATATGTTTCGTTTTATTTAAAAAATTATATATAAAATAATTTTTTTTTCAAAAAAAATGTTTGTCAATTGATAATTTTTTCAGAGGTAAACATGTTAACATAAAAAAACTAAAAAAATATAAATTAAAAAATTTACTTATTTTTTATAATAAGTGTTTTAGTAAAGAAAAAAATTATGATATATAAAATTTTATAAATTATAAAATACTAAACAAGGAATAAACTTATGTTTCCATTAATAATATAAATGTACTAAATGATGGTTTTCCAAAAAAAATTATTCATGTTCATTCGGTATATCACAAACCATGATAATGAGGTGATCATCAATAATATCTTTTGATATTTCCATGGAAGTAGGATTCTCAAATGAATCATTATCTTCATAAATTTTATCATTAACCAAATACTTTTTTATTGTTAATCAATAGACCATTGTATATCGAATTGATTAAAAATATTGAAATTTTTTTCTAGGTGTTTCCATTATAAAAGGATGAGTTATGATTTACAATATATTAATATTAACTAGTTTCATTCCAAATTCATCATGTCTGGTGCTATTTTTTCTAATAAAATATTTATGTTTATATACTGGAATTTTAAATTTAATGTAATCAAACTCTCATATTTATTCAATGACTATATAATATGCACTTGATGCGTAAATTGGGTTTTTTGGAAATCAAAAAATTAATAACTTATGTGAACACTAATACACTACTATTCTAAACTAAACTCACATTGAACTGATCTTTCATATGAAATGTATAGCCATTAAGTTCATACCCAGACCATGTTATCAAATTTAAACTTGCGCCACCCACTAACTGTAGGATCGAAATACTGATATAGATGCTTAATATACAAGAGGGGGGAGAAATGTATACTCTATAGATTTCCTTAAAAAAGGAAAGATCTAAGTTTAACAAAGTTAAACTAAGAAAATTCACAACACCTATAACACCAATTATATATTGGGAAAAAGTATGAAGTTACAAACTTCTAGTATTATGCACTTGCTTAAATCTGGAATGTGATTCTGAAAAACAGGTTCCGGAAATATGGATCTAGAAATTGAAACTTAACTAAAGTTTACAATATAATATTATACCTTATATCATATAGACTCTAAATTAATTAGAGTACATGTGTAAGGAAATATAAGAAGATTATACTTCCTTACAATACACAACGCAATGGAAAAACAATTTGTAAAACTATAAGTAACAAGATATAAGTCTTTTAACCCAAAGAGAAGGGTATCCAACAACCTTGGATAAAGGTTCCTTGATTTATACTTTCAAGAAAGTATTTCTTACCCACAGCAGGGTAAGCCCTCGATATGAAGATCAGATTCTCTATCTTGTTATCCCTACAAGCCCTCAACTTCAAGGTAGTTAGAACCTCTATCTTCCTCAGCAAGGAAGCCCTTGAACTTCAAAAAAGTCGTCACCTATGTCTTCCTATCCTCGGAAGCCCTCGATTGTAATCACTAACAATTGGAGACCCACTAACCAAGTCTGCACAAGGCAAAGTTGGAACAAGTCGTTCAAACTTTCTGCACGATTCTTGAGAGTTGATAAGAGCCCCTCTCTCTAGAAATCACTTCAACAGCATGTAAGCACAAGTTGTCAAATTTGTCTAAGTTATTTCAAATGAGCTCCTATTTATAGGCTCAGTTGGAACAGTTGGCTCCCTTCTTCAATGGTCATATATTCCTTAAATTTCGGAGGGACCTGTATACGTGTCACTCAAACAACGGTTAGTTAGAAACAGAATGGACAACATCATTTTATAACAAAACATGTGTAACTGAATGCACGAAATTGATGTTTATTGAAACAATTGTATGTATAAGAAAAATTGATGTTCGAAATGTAATCAAATAAAAGTTCTAAGTCTAACCAAAATGGAATTCAGAGTCTATAATAAATAGATATTCGGATTCTGTTTTGAAGGAATTTGAAACATTAATTCTGTAGAAATATAGAGTCTGAATTTCTAAGGACATTCGGAGACTGGTTTCACCACAGTTCAGAATCTGAACTAAAAAATTTCATATTCAAACTGATATAATTTCTTAGTCTAACTAGTAAAAGTTTAGATTCGAACTATTAAAAGTACGAAGTTGATCTAGTTGAAGTTCGGAGTCAAAATCATAAGAGTTTGGAGTCGAACTCATAAAAGTTTGTATTCAAGAATTCAGAGTGGAACTATATGAGAGTTCGTATCCAGAATTCAGATTCGAACTATATGAAGGTTTGTATCCTGAATTTGGAATGGAACTACATTAGAGTTCGTATCCAGAATTCAGAATGGAACTTCATTAGAGTTCGTATCCAGAATTCGGAATAGAACTTCATTAGAGTTCCTATCCAGAATTCGGAATAGAACTTCATTAGAGTTTGTATCCAGAATTCGGAACCTCAAACAGAATGCTTCATATCTAAGTATCATATGATTCTGAGGTTTCAGGTATGAATCTGTTTTTTATACTTAAGAAAAATATTGATATATGTAAGGAAATCTAGGTTAGGGTAAATTTCCTTAAGGAATTAAATTTTCCTTATAGAAGTAAAATATTCATTTTCTTAAGTTTATGGTGTTTGTGATTTTCAAAACAATATGGAATGGAAAAGTCATAAGGAAAACCTTATTGACTCAACAATCTCCCCATTTTTGGAAAGCACAAACGACCTTACGAAAAATAATATAAAGACTTTTAAAATCTTCATTAAACTTTGAAATTAAAGCTTATCTCCCTTTGTAAATGGATGATGATGAATACAACTAACTCCCCCTTAGGCATTGAAACTCTAAATATTGAATTCTAAATTTCTAGAGTGGATTTTTCATTATTATTGGAAATGAAAAACTTCGTGATGAGAAACTCCCCCTTAGATAATCTCCTCCTTGCTTAGGGCTAGTTCTTGACTTAGAAATTTTTCCATTTCCATATTAATTTTTTCTTTATCCCCTTTTGAGTAGTTCTTTTTCCATATCCCCCATTGTGATTTTCAAAATCAATTTAAGGGAATGGAAAAGAAATAATGTGCATGAAACATTAGTACATAATAGGACAATATATAACCAACCAAAAATTTCATTAGAGTTAAAAAAAATTACAAGGAAATAAAAATGCAACAAAAGATCAGATTTGTCTATTCGTCCTCCTTTTCCTTTGGAATATGTTTCATCAGTAAGATTTTTAACTTCTTCAAGTCTTTTTGATCATCCTCAACATGCTTATCCAATGCTTTGATCCTTACATTTTGAGCTTTCAACACCTCTGTTTGAGCTTTCATGGCCTCTTCTTTCATCTTTATAAACTCATGTTGCTTAACAAGTTTTTCATGGAGCTCAATCTAGAGATCTCTATCCCTTCTAAAATTTTTAGCACGAGAGTTAACCTTATCATTCATGTACTTCACTTTTTGACTCTAAGAACATTGTTCAATGATCATCTCATCCTAAAGATTCATAATCTTGGAGTCCTTGGTGTTAATGGCATCTTTAACATCATTCTGAAAATGATCATACTCATCCATGTCTTCTTAAGCTTTCTTAGACCACAAAGTGATTTTTCTGCATGATTTCATGTGTACTTCATAACTGATAAGGAAATTTATGTGTTCCACCTCAATATTCACACACTTATCCATCACAATGGATAAGGATTCCGACTTCTGATTCAAGCTATGTTGCAGCATCTGGAATCTGGAGTCAATAGTAGGGAAATCAGAATGGTGTCCACCAACTTTTTCAAAGGCTCAACAACAATGTCATGACCATGTGCTGATGACTCTGAATCTGATAACTTTCTTGGATATTATTCTTCTTCAATTTTCTCCAACTTCCTTTTAGAAGAACCACCAACTTCTTTCTTCTTAATGATATCTTCTCTTGGTGTATCCATGAGTACCTTCTATCTTTAATCAGTTTTTATAATGGGTTCCTCATCTGGAGATTCTTACCCACTCTCTGATAGTTGAAAAAT
Source organism: Viscum album (assembly GCA_963277665.1). Lineage (NCBI taxonomy): Eukaryota > Viridiplantae > Streptophyta > Magnoliopsida > Santalales > Viscaceae > Viscum > Viscum album. The sequence goes on from OY728157.1 coordinate 1,026,423,781, forward strand.
TTTAACTTCATCTGGTTTCTCCTTCTCTATTACTTCTACAATATAATTCTTCTCATAACTTACTTCCTCATGAGATAACTCATTTTCTTCTTCCTGTATATCATTTTCCTTAACATATTTCTCAACTCCCTTTCCCGGAGTGACTAACTTTGAGGATTCATCATTTTCTTGATAATCTTCCACTTGTTTGATCATGTCATCCAGATCATTACTTCCTTCTTCTTCTTCTTCTTATTCAACAACCTCTTACTCTACTTCTTCACCAGCTTCATTTTCTACTTCTTCAACTACCTCTTTACCCTTAGATTTTTCCAGAGTGGAGTATTTCTTCCCAGGAGTCTCTGGTAAAGGTTGGACATCAAAAGTTTCTGGAATGGGAATGTTCTCAGATGCTATTTTAGTGGCTTTCAAGAGATATTTAACAATATCTTATTATGACATCTTATTCTTCATCTTTTTCTCTTTTTCCTGCTTTTCTAACTCATCCACAACATTTTCTCATAAGGCCTTAGCCTCAGTAGGGTCCAATCCGAACTGTGGATCCCCTTCTTTCCTCTTCTCCTTGTCTTCTCTCCACTTAGCAGCTAACTCATCTGGATATTTTTTTTGTTTTTCCATCTTGGGAGGTGAGGAATGGGTTTCCTTAGCTTTGGGGGTTTTGTCTTCAGCAAACACTTCCTTAAGCTTCCTCTTTTTAGTAACTTTCTTCACTGGTTCAGCCTTCTCCACATTTTTCGGAATAGTTTCAGCCTATACCTATGGCAACCTATAAAAATCTCATGTCTCCTTTGAAAAATCCATATTCATTATTTTCATTGTATCATCACTGACAAGAATAAGCTTGCAATTTCTAACATTATACTTACATGAAACCTTGAAAGAATATAAGCACTGAACTATCAGCTTTGATAGTAAGGCATGGTACATGATGATTTGAGCTCTCAAGTTTCCTTCCTTGGTATTCTTGATCGTTACAAGGACATGACTCATCATATTTATTTTTCTTAGATTCACCAAGAATTCTAAGAAATATATGTCACTTTTATTCAGAGTATATTTATCACCATTTCTCGGAACCAAGAAAACTTGTACCCAAAGCTGAAGAATCTGATTATTAGGGTATAGGTGAGGAATATTTGTTGTCTTGACATAAGCAAGTCCAATGAATTCTAAGGCCTTAACCTTAATAAAACTACCTTGATCATCCAAGAGATTGTGTGAACAAAATTTAGCTTCTCCTTCATATGCTAGCCCCACCAAGTTTGTCGCCTTGGTGTAAGTAAGGTTGTTTGTTTTTCCATAAGACTTGAAAGAAAACATTTATCCTCCACCGTCCTTATAAAAATGTGCTTATTCAAAGAATTATATAAGTAACTCCGGATAGAAAGGACCTTGATCACCTGTCTTGAATACACATACATCTTCCCAACCATTCAGCATGATGTTCTTGGGGATGATAGAATCGTACAAGTAAAAGTTCTGGTGGACCAGTCTCTCTCTGTACACTTTCCATTTTTAAATTGCCTTCGAGGAAGACATATCTTGGTAAGTAGCTTCGACAGACATTCAGAATGGAGAGTTCTGAAAGATTCAGAATGGCTTTAACAAAGATCGGAACAGCCTTAACAAGAGAGGCATCGCTTCTATACACGAGAGGTTTTAAAAACCGATGTGGGACAACCCTCGGGGGTCCCCTTTATATAAGCGATGAAGTTGACCGTTGAACTTCCAAAAAACATCTAATGGTTGAAAAAATCTTTGATCTGATCTGATGGTTGAAAACATACCCGCAAGGAAATCATGAATCCGATCTTTTGAGGTTTTAAGAAAAACAATTAGATTTAATAAAACTAAAATCTGAGAAATTTTAAAACTCATAGGAAAATACTAGAAAGCCAAATATGGCAATGAAAAATTAAGTAAGGAAATCATACCTTTCGGATTTGCTAGGAATTTTATTCGTAATAGGTAATATTCTTCTTGAAGAAAATTTTTACTAGGAAAGACTCATTATGAAAACTTCATTACTAATATTCTCATTATGAAAACTTCATTACAAAAATTTTCGAGTAAGAAAACATAATTACAAAAAATTTCAGTACGAAAAGTTTGAGAACGAAAAATTTCAGTACGAAAAGTATGATTACGAAAAATTTCAGTATGAAAATTTGAGTACAAAAAATTTCATTACGAAGTTCCAGTTCCAAAAATTCCCATTACGAAAATTTCAATTCCGAAAACTTCATTATGAAAATTTTAGTTTTGAAAACTTCATTATGAAAATTTCAGTTCTGAAAACTTCATTCGGAAAATTTTAGGTACAAATGTTTAAAAAACTGACTACATAAAATTTTATTACAATAGTCTTAAAAAATGACTACAAAAATTTTTGTTACAAAAGCTTTTTTTTAAAAAAATGACTATAAAAATTTTTATTATTCTATCAAGAAAATGTACTCCTCCTTTGAAAAGGAGTTTATTACTGTAAGGAAAATTGTTCAAAAAGAAGTTAATGAAGAAGAATTACCTCACGATTATCATTTCTAACATTTGTTTAATGTATTCAAATCTATCGGAGGGTAATTTGTGAAAATATCAGCAAGTTGATCTTGTGTTCTGATAAACTGAAGAATGATATCTCCTTTAAGTGTGTGATCCCTAAGAAAGTGATTCTTAATATCTATGTGATTTTCATGGGAGTGATGTGCAGGGTTTTTACTAAGGGCAATGGCACTTGTGTTATCACACAAAATTTGACTCTTAGTAAAACTCAAGCCATAATCTGTGAGTGTGTTGTGCATCCACATCACTTGAGCACATCAACTTCCAATTGCTACATATTCAGCTTCAGTAGTGGAAAGTTCTACTAAGTGTTGCTTCTTTCATGACCAAGAAACTAATGAATCTCCTAGGAAATGACAAGTTTTGGATGTACTTTTTCTATCCATTCTACATCCACCAATGTTAGCATCCGAAAATGTTTTTAAGATAAAATCATTTCCAGAAGTATAAAATAGTCCTAAATCCATAGTTCCCTTTATGTAGTGAAAAATTATTTTCACTGCCTTTAAATTATATTCCTTAGGATTGGATTGATATCTGGCACATAAGCATACTGAAAACATTAAGCCTAGTCGACTAACTGTCAAGTAAAGTAGACTTCCTATTATGCCCCTAAAAGATGTTTGATCTACTGGTTTCCCAACTTCATCAAGATCAAGTGTGTTTGAGGTACGAATGGGAGTACTTATACTCTTAGTGTTGTCATAACCATATTTTTTATGAAGGTCTTTAATATACATATGTTGGGATATGTATATTCCGTCTGGTTTTTGAGAAATTTTAAATCCAATGAAAAATTTTAACTCGCCCATCATAATCATTTCAAACTCAGATTTCATTAGATTCGCAATGGAATCAGTTACAGATTGCGGAGTTGAACCAAATATAAGGTCATCAACATATATTTGAAGAATCAAAACATTTATCTTATATTTCTTAATAAAAAGGGTTGGATCTACATTTCCCTTAATATAGTTATTTTGAAGCAAAAATCATGTAAGTATATCATACCAGGCTCATGGGGCTTGTTTAAGACCATACAAAGATTTGGTAAGTTTAAAAACATGATTAGGATGTTTTGTATCTTTAAAGCTAGGAGGTTGTTCAACAAAAACATCCTATTGAACATAAACATTAATAAAATCACATTTCACATCCATTTGAAAAGGTTTAAAATTAAAGAATGTTGTAAAGACTAGTAAGATAAGAATAGATTCAAGTCCAGATACTGGAGCATAAGTTTCTTCATAGTCTATTCCCTCTTTATGATTATAGATTTTAGAAAATAGTCTAGCTTTATTTCTAACGATGACTCCATTTTCATCACACTTATTTCTGAAGACCCACTTTACTCCAATAATATAATTTTCCTTAGGTATTTCAACCAAGGTCCAGACTTTATTCCTTTCTAATTCATTTAGTTCATCTTGCATGGATTTTATCCAATCATCATCACCTAAAGCTTCATTATTTCTTTTTGGTTCCAATTGGGAAAGGAATGCTAGATGTTCTACTTCATTTCTTAAGGCACTTATAGTCCTTACAGGTTGATTTACATCACCAATGATACTATCACTAGGATGATTCTTTAGAAACACCTGAATTTGGTTTTTTAAAACCTATTCATCAACATAGGGTAGAAATTCTTCTGGGGTAAATGTTTCTGAAGTATCTTCTTGAAAATTTTCCTTTTCATAAGGATCTTCTATCAAAGGTTTATAATCAGTTTTTTAAAACACATCTGAGGTTGTAGGTTATGATGGTTTAAAAAAAGGATTAGACTCATCAAATTTGACATGTACTGTTTACTCAACAGTACAAGTGTTTTTATTAAAAACTCTATAAGACTTAGAAGTTATGGAGTAGCCTAAGAAAATTCCTTCATTAGATTTTGGTGCGAATTTGTGTAAGTTATCTTTAGTATTTAGGATGAATACCTTGCAACCAAAAACATTGAAGTAGGAAAGTCTTGGCTTTCTACCATTCCATTACTCATAAAGAGTTTTATTACGAAAAGGTCTAATCAAAACTCGATTTATAGTATAACAAGAAGTACTTATAGCTTCATACAACAAATGTCTAGCTATATAATATTCACTCAACAAGGTTCTAGTTATATCTTGAAGAATTCTATTTCTTCTTTCAACTACGCCATTTTGTTGAGGAGTTCAAGGTGTTGAAATGTTGTGAGTAATACCTTTTATACTACAAATAGTTTCAAAATTAGAATTTTGAAATTCTCCTCCATGATCGCTATGAATAGTTTTCAGTGGAAGGTTTTTCTCATTTTTAACTTGGGATATAAAACTTTTGAAATAAGAAAAATCTTCAGACTTCTTTGCTAGAAAATAGACCCATATAAATATAGTGTAATCATCAACTAGAACAAACACATAGTATTTACCTCCAATTCTTCCAGTTTGTGTTGGACCAAAAAGATCAATGTGCACTAACTGTAACACATCAGTTGTTGAGACTTCACCAATTAATTTAAAACTAGATTTATGTTTCTTTCCATATTGACAAAGATCAAAAACATTAGTAGAATTAAATCTATACTCCGGTAGATCCTTAACTAGTTTCTTCTTAGAGAGTTTACATAAGATTCTAAGTTTGCATTGGCATAGTCTTCTATGCCATAACCAATAATGATCTTCCATTGCACTAAGGAAAGGTATGTCATGGCTCCTAAGGTCTTATAAGTTCAAAGTGTAAACATTATCTTGCCTATGGGTAGAAAGAAAAAACTCATCCTTGGAATTGTGTACTAAGCACTTATCATTTGTAAAATTCACAAGGTATCCTTCATCACATAATTGACTTATGCTAATGAGGATGTACTTGATACATTTAACAAAAAAACATTTGAAATCACTGTTTTACCAAGAAGAACAATATTACATATACCAACAATTTCTCCTTGAGAATTATCTCTGAAAGTTACTTTTCATCCTTTCTTCTGGAATATTTTTTCTAAATAGCTTTTGTTACCACTCATGTTCTGGGAACATCCACGATACATGTACCAAGTATTGTTGTAGGTACTTCATTTATATTTTTGAAAATAAGAAAATAATTAGACTTTTGGAATCCAAACTTGTTTGGATCCATGATTTTTAGATAACAAAATTTTTGGTATCCAAATTTGTTTAAAGAAATATGCTTTATGAAACCCAAGATATTGAACTCTATTCAAAGAACAGTTTTTCTTCTAATGCCCACCACTTTGAAACTTAGTGAAAAACAGGGCTCTAGAAGGAACAAAATAGTTGTTTTTGAAAACTAGTTTTTGGTGAGTATAACCTAATCCAGTAGTGTTTCTGTGAGGTTTAATTTGAGAATACATCTTGTCAAAATATTCCATCCCGGAGGTAAATTTTGAAAGTAGCTTCTTAAGAGAAAATATTTCATATTTTATTCTAATGACTAAATTCTTATCCTCAGGAATTATTTCCTTAGAGTTATATTTTTCCTCAAAAAAGTTCAACTTTAAAATAGAATTCTTAAGATCTTTAGAATGTTATTCCTTATCAGAATTTTCTTTCTCAAGGTCTTTAGAAGGTTTTTCTAAAATCTCTTGTTTATCTTTAAGATCTAAAGAAAGATCTGAAATCTCTTTTGTAATAATTTGATCCCTAGTATTTTCCTTGTATAATTTCTTATAAATTTTACAATTTTTTACGTCAAGTAACATGGAAAATCTAGATACATCTTCATATGAAGGTTCTTCATTTTCTGAGGATGAAGTATCGTCATTATAAGTACTTTTTTTGGAATAGTAATTCTTATTAGGAGATAAATTTGTTAAGGCCTTAGCAGAGCATACCTTGGCCATAAAACATGTATGTGGAAAAGAAGTATTACCAATTAATCCCATATTCTTCTGAGCTAATGAATCATATTCTGAAGATTTACTTTCTGAAGAGTCTCCATAGCTATCACTCCCTGTAGTATTAGCTTTTAAACTTTTCTTAGCTTTTTCTTCATCAAACATCTACATGTTCCTTTTAGAATGCCTCTCTTTTCATTATTTCTTTTTATGAATTGGGAAATCATGTCATATGTGTCCACTTCTCTTTTATTCATAGCATGTGACCTCTGAATCTTTCTTATCTTTCCTTTCCTTCTTCTTATACTTGGATTGGAAATTTCTTTGACCAATTATCTTGTTCATTCTTCAAGAAAGATTTGCTAACTCATTCTCTGAGACTTCACCCTCACTAGATTCGGATTGGATAGTATCCTTCTTAGACTTGGATCTAGTTACTCTCTCAGGGGTCTTTGCTTTCATGTGATTTGATGTTGTAGTAAAACCAACAATACCATTTCCATTCTTCTATTTGATGTTGTCAGCATCTCTCTTCATTCTTGTTTCATGTTGGAGAAGAGTTCCAAAAATCTCATCTAAGGAAATTTGAGTAACCTTCCTGTTCTCATCAATAGTTGTTCTCTTTGATTCCCACTCATTGGGCATAATATCAATAATCTTGTTAATAAGAGCTTCATCATCCAGACCTTTATCTCCCATAGATTGTAAGCTATTCATGATAGTCATAAATCTTTGTTGGACTTTTCTTATAGGTTCTCCATAAGGAAAATTAAAGCCATGATACTCAACTCTCAACATAGCTCTTCTGGTCTCAATCACTTTGGATGTACCAAAATGAGTATCTTTGAGTTTCATCCATATACAGTTATCTATTTCACAAGAATGAATTTATCTATATATGTTCGTAGTCATTGAACATAGTAGAGTATTGCGTACCTTATAGTTTAATTGATAATTATGCTTCTCTTGGTTTGTGAAAGCACTAACTTCCTTATCCGGAATTTTATAACCTCTAGTAAGCATAACAATGTTATCTACCCCAGTATTGATAACCAAAGTCTTCATTCAATCTCTCCAATATTCATAATCATTTCCATAAAAAATTGGTGGTCTTATAGATTTAGGTGGTAGATGGAACCAACATTTAATCCTACCATCTTAAAAAGCATTCTACACAGAAACTTGTTAATAACAAAAGTTAGGATTCAAGGAAAATATTCCTTAGCAGGGAAGATATTACTAAGAAAGGAAAATATAGAACAATAAAAAACTGAGCAAGAAAAACATATATGTGAGTATAAGTATTTCAGAGACCTCCTCTGATACCAATTGTAGAATGTAAATAATGATGTATATGCTTAATATACAAGAGGGGGTGAATTGTATACTCTAAAAATTTCATTAGACAGGGAATGATCTAAGTTAAACAAATTTAAACTAATAAAATTCACAACACCTCTAATACTATTGAACGATTGGGGAAAAGTATGAAGTTACAAACATCTAGTTCTATACACTTTCTTAAATTTGGAATGTGATTCCGAAAAATAGGTTTTGTAAATATGGATCCGGAAACTGAAACATAACTAAAGTTTAAAATATGAGATTCTACCTTATAGAATATAGAATCTAAATTAATCAGACTACAAGTGTAAGGAAATATAAGAAGATTATACTTTCCTGGCAATACACAACACAATGGAAAAACAAGTAGTAAAACTACAAGTAACAAGATATAAGTCTTCTAGCACAAAGAAAAGGGTATCCAAAAACCATGGATAAAGGTCCCTTAATTTATACTTTCAAGCAAGTATTTCTTACCCACACCAGGGTATGCCCTCAATACGAAGATCAGAGTCTCTATCTTGCTATCCCCACAAGCCCCCAACTTCAATGTAGTTGGAACCACTGTCTTCCTCATCAAGGAAGACCTCAAAATTCAAGGAAGTCGGCACCTCTGTCTTCCTATCCCCGGAAGCCCTCGATTTTAATCACCAATAATCGGAGTCACACTAAGCAAGTCTGCACAAGTCAAAGTTTGAACAAGTCATTCAAACTTTCTGCACGAATCTTGGGAGTTTATAAGAGCCTCTCTCTCTCTAGAAATCACTTCAACAGAATGTAAGAACAAGTTGTCTAATTTGTCTAAGTTCGTTAAAATGATCACTTATTTATAGGCTTGGTTGGAACGGTTTTCTACCTCCTCCAACAGTCATATTTTCCTTAAATTTTGGAGGGACATGTACACATGTCACTCAAAAAATGGTTAGTTAGAAACAGAATGGATGACATCATTTTATAACAAAACATGTGTAACTGAATGCACAACATTTTTTTTGTAATGAAATAAGTGTAAGTATAAGTAAAATTTAAGTTTCGAATGTAATCAAATAAAAGTTCTAAGTCTAACCAAAATAGAATTCAGAGTCTTTAATAAAGAGATATTCGGATTCTGTTTTGTAGGAATTTGGAACAAAAATTCTATAGAAATCTGGAGTCTGAATTTCTAAGGAAATTCGGAGTCTGGTTTCACCAGAGTTTAGAATCTGAACTAACAATTTTCAGAGTCAAACTAATATAATTTCTTAGTCTAACTAGTAAAAGTTTGGAGTCATACTAGTAAAAGTTCGGAGTCGAACTAGAAGAAGTTCGGAGTCAAACTCATAAGAGTTCGGAGTTGAACTTATAAGAGTTCGGATTCCAGAATTCGGAGTGGAAATATATGAGAGTTCGTATCCAGAATTCGGAGTCGAACTATATGAAGGTTCGTATCTAGAATTTGGAATGGAACTACATTAGAGTTCATATCCAGAATTCAGAATGGAACTTCATTAGAGTTCGTATCTAGAATTCGGAATGAAACTTCATTAGAGTTTGTATCCAGAATTCGGAATGGAACTTCATTAGAGTTTTTATCCAGAATTTGGAACCTCAAACAGAATGCTTCATATCTAAGTATCATATGATTCCGAGGTTTTAGGTATGAATCCAGTTTTTATACTTAATAAAAATATTGATATGTGTAAGGAAATCTAGGTTAGGGTAAATTTCATTAAAGAAGGAAATTTTCCCTATAGATGTAGAATATTGATTTTCTTAACTATAAGGTGTTTGTGATTTTCAAAACAAGAAGGAATGGAAAAGTCATAAGGAAAACCTTATTGACTCAACACTAACCATATAAATTTTTTTAATGCATCTGATCTACCAAGCATGAACACTTTAATCCATGGAAAAAAATTTACTCCCATTAAAAATACACATATATTTATTCTTTGGATAACATTATCTCAACACATTAATGTGAAATGTTATATATAACTGGGAATATTCTATTTTATTCAAGATATATAAATTTTACATATTTATCTTTTCACATGTAAACAATTTTAATTTCTAGTACTGAATACCCTTTCCAGTATAATTAACTCATTCATGGTGAGATGTAAGCAATCCAATGTGCTCCACTGTAAACAAGTATCTTGTATTAATCTCTGTAACCTACTCAAAAATATACTTCTCAAAAAAGGTAGTTGTAGGTCAATATGGATTCATAACATATCCGATAAATATCATCTTATTAATTTTAAAAGGATGCATCCAATGTAGATTTATATGTATGAAAATCAGTATTTCTAAAAAAATGAACCATTAAATGCAGCATAATATCAAAACAAATGGGGTAAAATAAATTTCCAGATGATAAAGTATAGAAACTAATATATTATACAACATTATCAAAGCATTTAGATTAATAACCTTTTTAAAAAATCAATTGAAAAAATAGAACACCTTAATGATTTCCATTCTGACATGTATGATAAATATTCCACACAATGAAACTGGTAGGAGTCGTTGATTAATGATGTGACAACAATGACATTTAATACCTATCAAATTCAAATCCTTTAAAGACAAAAAAGTTTTTACATTTGAAGTATAAACAAGATGAACTTTGATATCATGATGATAGTGAAAAAAGATAATTTTCTCTCTATTGGATAATGTATAATAATATGGGGAAGAAATGTTTTCCTTCCATTAGGAATGAGATAAAACTCCAAATATATTCGCATTGAGCATAATTCCAATATTTCATCCAACTGATATTTTTTATTTCTTTTAATACCTCACAATGTTCCAGTAATTATTTCATAGATATTCTTATACAAATTCATGACATCAACGTTATATTTGGCTTCATGATATCTCCAATATGGTAGCACAAAAAATATTGACTCTTTCATCCAAAAATTTCTATCATTACCAAATTTATGTGTCTTTCCAAATATCAAATCATTTTTTTACCCTCTCAAAATAATGATCAGTGGATAATGGTTTTGGAACAATATCAAATTATCGTGATCTATTGAATAGATTTTTTTAATCTTCTATAAGAGTGATGCATAGAAAAAACAAATTCATTGAAAATTGTACACTATTTTATCCCATTATTTAGTTGATAATATCAATTTTATTATTCATAAATTGGAACTAATTTATACCCCTTAACACTGTATCGATAAAAATTTCCATATACAGGGAAGTCATTTATAGTGAACATAATCATTGCATGCATATGAATATTTTTCATTTTATAATAATCATACAGCCTAATACCATCCTCCCATAAATGTTTCAAATCATCAATTAATTATGAAGAGAAAACATTAATATCATTTCATGGTTGTTTTGGTCTAGATATCCTAAAAATCAACATGACATACTTTCACTTCCTACAAAATTTAGGATATAAGATGTAAATTTCCAATAAAACATGAAATGAACTATATGTTCTACTAATGATTTTATGTGGATTCATTTCATCTATAAAAATTACAAGTCTAATATTTAAACCTAAATTTAGAATGTAGGAAACTACTAATAAATTTTCTTTCACTTTGTACAATCAGCTGGATTCCATAATTTTCCATCATTTTTCCACTCATATGTGTGACATATTTACCTCTATTCATCATCTGAATTTAAAAATAAAAATTTCTAATGAATAATTATAGGTAAAAACCAAAATTCTTTTGGGTGGGTCTCAATAATTATAAATCATCCTATTATTTATATTCAAAATTATACCGTGGCATCCCATATTTAAGACACCCTGATAGAAATTCATATTATTTCCTTTATATCACACATCCATTCATTAATACATGTATTTTTTGTACCTTAATCCCATAAGAAATAGTATTTTATTTTCATTATAATGTGAACCTAAAATTTTAATATCATTAGGAATAATATCATTCAAAATTTATAGTGACTCTTTACAACTCTTTTTATCCCATCAATATTTCACTTTTATGTTAATCAATCTTAACTCAATCGACAAAAATTTAAATTTCATACATCTTGGATATAATAGTTTTTCAACATCACCATATAGATTACCAATTTTTAGTAATTTCTGAATTCCATCTACTTCAATATCATGAATAGTTTATTCTATTTGATCATTGTTATAATCTTTCAAAGAACCAATATCCATATATTTGAAATTCATCCAAGTTTCACCTTTCCAAATCGAAGGGTTGTAAATCGGATTAAAAACATAAAAATTAAATGATCGTTAATCTCTGTATTTTTCAACTTCTTCCTATTTAATCATGTAAAACATGGATAAGAAAAACATGTAATTGTATGGAACATTTCTTTTAGAGGATTGAAAAAAATCATCATCACCTTCCTCATATTCATCAATTATTTTAAGTTCCATAATTCAAACTAGACTAATTATTAGCTATAAAAAGATAAAAAATAAAAATCTTTTCAAAAGAATATATTGGTGATAAAATTGAGTAAGATGGGGGAGTATTAAATTATTTCAATGATAATAAAAAAGACACACTTATGTTTGAATTAATTAGTAAAATGAATCTAGATTTGAAATTATAATGAATATAATGTTTAAATACATAATAACATTAGAGATTAAATTTAATGTGAATTGTAATTATTATACAACAATGAAATAGAAATTAAAGTAAATTTATATAAAATATTTCATAATTTGGTTGTGATACAAATTTGATTTTTATAATAAAAATATTCGTATTTCAAAATTATAATTATAAATTACAGACAATAATGGAATATAAGTTTAAATATTATTGATAAATCATAAAAATCATTGCATATAAGTAATTTACAAAAGAAAATATAGTTATACCAATCTCTCATTTTTTTTATTTTCTTTTAAATTAAATTAGGTGAGACTTGAAATTGAGTATTTTTTACTCAAATCCACAAAGATAGATTGGACATAAGACCCACCTCCCCAAGATTTTATCCATTAAATGAGTTGAAATTCATCTTTCTAGTTAAAAATATTTACTTCATAAATTGGTTCACAGAAGGGTATATTATCCCTTTTTATTTAGTTGAGTGAGTTGTTATTTTTTATTTTTTTGAAACATCAATGAAGTTCACATTTGTTTCAATAATAAATGGTGAGAGGTACTCAATGTTATTTTTAAAGGGGAACACTTAATCATGGACTATTTTATTCTATGAAAACTCTATCTTATATTTCTTTGTTATATTGTGTATAGTGTAAGTATGTTTGAATCCTTGTTGATGGTATAACTATTTTAGATTTATAATATGAGGTTTGATTGTTTCCATAGCATAAGTAAATTTATTGATAGATTTCAATTAATTTTTCAGTATTATATAGACTATGGTGAAGTCAATTTTTCAAATTTAGTGGACAATAATATCATCGAACCTTGAAAATTATTATAAAACTTATCATATACTTCATAGAATTTTTGAAATAATAATATAAAGGATTATACTTTAAACTAATTATCAACTAGGATGTCGATCATAATAAGATTTCATTAATAAAATTCATAGTAATACATGAATTATTTTGTATTTGGTTCCAATAACCCATGTATTACACATAAATAACAAGATATTTCACTAACCCATGACATAAATAATTATGTTATGAAATGTATATTTTTGAAAAATTAATTTAGGTAAAGCTCTCAATCACCATTAATTCCCATTCTATCATAATATAACATACATATGTAAAGAAACATATTAGTAGTTTATATTGTGTATTCACCAAAAATGATGAAATTTTATTGAAATGAACTCATAATATATATACATAATATTTAATATATGATTTTTTTAGGATAGGAATATGCTCACATCAAAAGAAAAGTATTGATATGCATATACACTACTTATATGATATTTTATATTAAACTATAAGAAAATTGAAAGGTATGTATATATTAAATTTCATGATTACTATGCCTCTACTAAATGAATAACACTAATTGAAATTTATCTATATATAAGGAAGTGTATGAATAGACAATTAATGATTTAAAAAACTTCCAAATAAGAAATATTTAGAGATTCAACACCTAAATTTATGATTTCATGCAGTATAAATGTTTGTGAAACAAATTACTAAAAAATAATTTCCCTATATTATAGCCACCAATACATTATGATATAATAATTATATTTATGATATAATATATAACTTTAAGATATAATTCATTCCATATAGTAGTGTACTTAAATCAATGTATACTTAAGGTAAATGAAGAGGCTAATGTGAGATTTGGGATTAAGAGATTTATATTGAAATTAAAAAAGATGAGGATTACAAAACCTTTGTATTAAAGAAGATTATAATTTTTGATTTTACTCCTTGTAATGAAAAAAATACATATTTAGCGATTTATGTCCATTGAATGACTAAAAGAGAGGTTCGATGTATGAGGCTTACTTGATAGATGAGCAGATCAAATGTGCAATAATGAGATGATGAATATTGAGGATGTATGAAGATGGAAATATGATATTGGAGTTCACAAGATCATATAATACAGTCTACGGATTCTTTGTGATAGAAACAATTCTACATTATATAGAATTAATAAACTAAAAATGATTAAAACAAATGATTCTTTAAATTTTAAATTGTATATAACATCAATTATTATATAACAGACATTAAAAATTTTATTTTTGACATCATTTGATATGATGACCAATGTGAAAAATTATATTTTTCGTGTCGGTTATCATATAACTGATGTGATCAAGAGTGAAAAACACTTTATCATGTCAGTTATATAATAAGTGATTTGATAAATGGACATATTTTTATTATTCAAATCTGTTATAAATTACTAATGTGAAACATCTAATGTGGTAAATACTTTTTATAGCAGTTTGTACTGAGTATTTGAGCTCTAACTTAATTGGTTTATTCTCCATAATATTCAATGAAGTGTGTTATGATTGATATAAAAGGATATTCTAGAGGGAATAATGTTATTCTTGGAAAAAAAGTACTTTGTAATTTTATTTCAAATGTAATAGGTAATCATGAATGTATCTAGTTTTCTAAGTTTACTAAAAAAATTAGTTGTTTGGGATGTGATTCATTGTATCTTATACCCATATAATAAATCGAACCCCAAATTTGGTTTTCTGTGGTCAAGGATTCTATAGATGGTATCACAGGATGTTTAATACATTCCTTAGGAACTATATTTTAAAAACATAGATTATTGATTAAAACCCATGGATAGAATTTGAGGATAGGTATAGAAGAAAAACCAATACATTTTATATAAAAAAAATTATGTTCTATTAACAAGAAATAAATCCCTGTATTGATATAATAGGTGGACATGGTTTTGGAATATATGTTACTAAGTGTAATAACATCATAAATGGTGTAATGTGATTAAACCAATCATCACTCGGTGCACGATAACATGCCTTAATATGCACCTGGTTTGAAACTCATTGGGGATATGATTATGATAATGTGCATTTCCATTACAACCCATTATGAAATATTTTAATATATAATGAAAATTAATGACATAAGTTAAACCTATGGTGTCCTATATTGAGAATTATGTTTCATTATTTATACATCCAATAATTGATTATATAGTTTTCCTGTTATGGTTATTATTGCTCACAGTATGGTTTTTCATTTTAGTATATGTCCATAACCTGAAGGAATCATATAAACATTGAACATGAATGAAAATTTTGTGACTATGAGAAATATATGTTGACTAATGTGAAATATATTTTTATTATTCCTAATAATTATTCCCAAATATTAATAACATATTATAGCTTAAGAAACTCTTGGAATCTCCAAAGAAGAGAAGAATGGTGTTCTCTAAGATCTCACGTGGTGGAGACTGTTAAGAAAAGAAGTATCAATGATATTAATGTCATAAATTTGGAATGAGGCACCAAATAAAGTATCTGAATAGAATAAAAAATTATTTCTGTGTGAAAAGTAAGTTTAGAAAGAAAATAATTGTTGATTCAAAATGAATATTATGAATGAAGGAAATAAATATCATCCTAGGGATCCATTAATAGTTCATTGTCCTAATTGTGGTAAAACTAGGAATTATTTGATTAAATTCATCCTTCTAAAGGTTAACCACTAGAATGGGGAAGGAACTATGTGAGAATAAAGTGAATAAATTATTTTTGTATCATGATTTAAGAATTAAATTGTATAAGTATTTTACTATTGGTATTTTGGTTATAAGAATATTAAAAAATGTAAGATTTATGTTAAATTTTAGAATCATTTTTGTCATTATTAACTTAATAGTTATGAACAGTATCATTGGTCTATGAGTTTACGATTTATCATAATATAAAATTCATAAACACCCCTTTTATGGTTATATTTTATGTGAGTGTACCAATATTAAGGATATTTTGGGGGAAATTTATGACAATACAACCCATTGGTTTAGTATATGTTATTGTAAAAAATTTATTTTAGGTATAATTATTTTACAATTTATACATATAATTTTAAATGAATAGATAAACATTAGTGTTGATATGATCATTAGTTAAATTATAAAAATATCAAATAAAATTGTTATAATTTTTCAAAAAAATAATATTTATTGAAAATTGGTTATTGAATTTTATTTCAAGGGTGCCCATCAGATTTTTTTGGAATCGTTATTGGAATTATATTAATATGGTTTTATAAAAAGGACAACCTACTTGTTTGGTGACAACCCACCGAATCCATTAAGGTCGTAATGATTTAACCCAAAAAAGATGAATGATAATTTTTTAATTCCTACAACACACCTATGTGATATACATGTTAATATAACAATAGTTAAACAATTTAATGAATAAATATTAATGATGATATACTACTACTACTTTTGAGGTTTATAGATTAATTGATTATGAAGGATACCTTATGATGACTATACTAGTTTTTTAAATAGTTAGAATAAATTTGAAATAAATTACACTACTTTATTGATCTTACAATCCTTTAAATGTGAGTTTTTTCGATTTAGAAAAAAAAATCATTTTTGGGTTTTAATTTTTTTGGATTAAAGTTTGAATTGTAAATTGATTAAATCATAACCAAATGATGAAATTTCTCTTAATAAATAGAAATGCATCATGTATGTATATTTACATATATTATTAGATTGTAAAATAATTCCTCCACATTTGTAAAACGATCTTGAAAACAAAATTTTGTCCTATTAAATTTGTATCTGATTAATCAAATGGACTTTAAAATCATCACAAATTTATGGAATTTGTGTCCTTAACATTCCATTCATAGTTCAATTTCGAATGATAAATAACCTTTATCACTCTCTATAATTATTTATTCTTTTATTCAATGAATATTTATTAAATTTCTACCAATGTTATCCATACATAGATATATAGTTCTATGATATTCCATATGAACTTTGTACTTCATTTTCTCTCTTATTAAGATGATATTTTATCAACCCTTTCATGATGTGTTATTTTTCAATAATTGTATTTCCAAATTCCAAAAATTTGATTAACATTATCAATTTTAAATAGTAATGATGTAATTTATTTTAGGTGGAGAGAATTAAATAACATAATATTTTAAAATAATAACATTATGTTACTAATGCATGTTATACCAAACAAAATTATTAAACAATCCACCAAATAAAATTCTTTAAATTTATTCTTTTCGATAGCTTATGGAACACAAAACACTGAGCATAAATGAACTGTGATATAGTATACCATTATATCCAAGTCATAAAATTATTTATTATGTATGGTAGTAACTAAATAATGAAAATTAATGTTATCTATAGATTAGAAATAAAATATTAATCAATTAAATGAAAAAAGTGTTTTTTAAAACTTTATTTTTTCTAAAAGTCTATTTAGTCATGATTTCTGCACATAATTTAAAATTAATTTTTACTACTTTGATAACAATTATTTTATTAAATGACATGAATTATTTTAATCATCATTTCACAATTATCTTAGGGTGAATTTTTGGGATTTTTTATGGAATATATTATTTATCAATGAAAAGTGAAAAATACTTAATTTTAATTGAAAAAATTATTTTTTTATTATTTATTAACATTAATTAACTTTTAAATTGGTTTTAAATATGAATTAGTTCAATTATATATCTATTAATCCAATATATGAAATTTTAATCATTTACTTAGTGAATTTGGAAATAAAAATATTTGACACTTTTAAATATTTTCCTTTTTAAAACTCGTTTTCTAATCGTGTCTACATGATTAATTATAAATTAAAATTTTCTACCATTGGGAATAGAATTTTGAAAAATGGATTCCATATTTAGAATATAAATAATTTATATTTTCTAATATGGTCAAAATTAAATTTGACCAAAATTAATATTGAAAATAGTAAAAATTAATTACATTTTATATGGTAAAATGGGTTTACCAAGGGGTTAAACTAAAAAGATAAGGGTTAAATATGACCCCAAAAAGTATAAATTATATTAAATGGTCATATATAAATATCATCCATTCAAAGTTTGAATCTGGGATCATTTTGAAGCTTTTTTTTATGGGAATTACATTATTATTTTGGATTTTTTTGATAAATCTCTATGTAATTTCCAAGGAAGTCTCATTTCGCCACATATAAAAGGGAACCCTCATACCAAACTTTTTTACGCCTACCAAGCCATTTTTAATGACCATAGACAAAAATATTATATCCTTAACATCCTTATTCATATTTTAAAGCTGATATTCATCACAAAATACCAGCATCGGTGTCCTTAAGTGGAGCTCCAATGGAGGTTTCTCTTAGAGAAGGTAATTATCTTAATAAAGTTATTTCATTTTCATTCTTCTATTTCCACATTAAATTTATGTCCTAACATGTCAGATATAATAAAAAATTATCTACCATATATTGATATATTATTATGTTGCATTCATAATAATTATCAGTCTCCACTTCTATCAAATGGGAAAAAAATCATCAATCGTGTGTACGAAGGATTATCACCTCATGAATAGATATAGTTCAATTGCCCTAATGAATTTTAAAAGATGTATATAATGATGTATTTAAAAAATTTATATTATATTTATGATATTATTATACTTCTCTAATTTTAATATCACGTATACCTATTTACGTTCCATTCCATTTCAAATAAGTTAACATCACTCATGTGTGTGGTGGAAAACTACCTAGTGAGGCGCTGCAATTTTTCTTTCACCTATGATTTACATGGAATGTAATAATGATAAAATTAATGAATATATTTGATATATATGAGATTAAATTTATTCCATAAAATTAATATAACACTCACTTCCTTACCCTTTCACCCATTAAGGTAATGATATCATTGTTTATGTGTACATATGGCCTACCATATCCACGAAGCGATGCAATTCATTTCCCTTGCCAAAATTTTAATATATGTTAAAATAATGCATACAATTAGAAAATATTATATTTATATTATTATTATTATGGAGATGAATTAAAAATATCCAATATACAGCAGCCAAAACATTCATTATAAAACATGCATGACAAAACAACCCAATTAACACACAAAAAATGAAAATAATAGAATATAGTTAACAAATGGATTATAAAATGTTTTAATAGGGTAATATATTAAATTATAAATTTTATTATTGTTATTTTATAAGTAAATTAAATAATTAAAACCACAATACAGTTGTTTAAATTTCATTCCACTAAATGAAATCGTGGGGTGAGGGACTTTTTCTCAATTTTGCTTTATTGATACATATAGTAATTTTATGCACCTAATTTCATTAAAATGGCCTATATAATGAATTTTTTATATTAATATAATTACTACCAAATTATTTCATCAAACGTTATATTACATTAAAGTTAGGAAATGGTAACGAATCTCACAACTCAATTTCTTTTCATTGGGTTATATTACTTCTTCATTTTATTTTACATTATAATATTATGTGTGAAAATAATTGTTACTATTTTATGTTATATTTTCACTTGTTTTTTTGGATTTAATTTTTTCACAAAAAAAAATTGTTTATTAATAACCACTCCATTGTTATGATCATTATAAGGGTTTATTTCACAACTTCATTTAATCAAGATTGTTTAAACTAAAGTTTACACAGAAAGAAAATATTTCATTATTTCACAATAAACTCCATTAATTTTATTCTAAAGTGTTTATTCATTATATTTTAAAGTAACAGTACCGTTTTCAACTATTTATTACTTAAAAATATTTAGAATGTTTTTAATAAAATATGACATCATCCCTCTATTTAGTCAGAAAACCATTTTCTTCCAAATCCATGTTTTATAAAGAGTTTTTAAAAAATATTTTTATCATTTTCCAAATGTTTTAGTAAAGGATTTTTAATCCATTTTTGAAAATAAATTTTTATATACTTTTCAAAATAAATTTTGTTAGGGTTCTACTGAAAATTTAAGAGGAGTGTTCATTTTAACATACTATTCATGTATGTAATATTCTATTTTCATGACCAATAAATGTTTAAAATCATTCTTTAGATGTTTTAAATGTTTTTTTAGAAAAATTTACTTTAAAAAAATTAATTTTTTGTATTGAAATGATTTCCAACATTAGAAATGTTATTTTCCCTAAAAATATTTTTAATGAATTTTTTTTTGTATTTCTATTCATCAACGACATCAACCCTTTATTATAGTAATGATATACTATAGATATGTTATATCTATATTATACTTATTCAATATTCGTATGATTTATAATCATTTTGAAAACATAATTTCTTGAAATGGACTTTCTTGGTTTATTTTCTTTTAATAATTTACATTCCATTGAAAAATTTACTCTCTTGTTATCACTATACAATTCAATTATCTTAAATATACATACTCTTTGTATCATGTATATGACTATTTCCTAAACTATATATCATTTTTAAACATGGTGTTTCTATTAAATATAAATAATATTTTTATAATGAATATTATTATTTACAATACCATATACCATTTTTAACATTTGATTTTCACATTTATAGTTATTTGATTAATTGGGAAATATTGATAAATCCATATTATTTACTCAAGACGGATATTTTTTGATAAGTCGTATTAATTAATTAATTAAATCTATCCTTCTATATATGAGGAATTATTTGTACTTGTATTGATAAGTGGGGGCTGGAATTATATATCCCCTTGATGCATCAATCTATTCAAGAGGTGAATCAGTAAGCTAGCATAAAAGTGATTTTTACCAGCAGTTTTAAACCATCTTATGAAAGGTGTTGAAGATATTTGCATCATGATTACTGAGATCATGGCATCCAGTAATTAATAATTTCCTTCATTAGAAATTCATTTTTTATTATACATTAGATTTTCACAATGATATTATCTCTATATTCATTTAATTCTATGTTTACTATTTAAATGGATAGTGTGTTCAGTTATTTATCTTATCATATTGATTAAACATTATATAATAATGATATCAAAGTTATTAATTAAATGTAATGTATGATCAGTTATATACATTACCATATTGATTTTTTTTATTCATGATAACATCTGTTATAATTAAACCTTACTGGGCATTGGATCTCGCCCTTATTTTGTTTCGGTTTCATTAGGATTTCATGGTTTATAATATGATGGATGTGTAACGATATAATATAGGAAATACTGTTAATATCATAAAAAAATTATTTTTTAATTTGTGTTTTCAAATTTAATATGGGAATGTTTTATTTATTTAGTTTACCATGACTACTAAACTATCCAGTACTTCAATATGTGATTCCATGTATATTAAGATAATATAATAAATTTGACATCAGATCTAGGTTACTGGGGTTGAGGAACTATAGTGATGCTACTCAAAAAAACTAAATAGATATGTGATGATCTTGGGAACCTATTTGAAAGAAATATTAAAGAAAAATAACAAAACCTATAAATTTAGAGTGAAAATTTTTAGGATATCAGAGAGGATATCATGGATCTATTGAAGACCACATCAAAATAGTAAATGAGAATATTAGTAATAGAATAGATTATTGAGACACATTATAAGATTCAACCACTGTAGAATTGTTTTTGAGAAAAATTCTTAATTTAATTGATGAAAAAAAAATATCCTTTCATGATATAGTCTTGAATGACATACTTATAGATGAGTTGAAAAGCATAATAATTTCTTATGATAATAGTAGAGCGCATGTTTTCACTATAGAGATCATTTATGATAAGGACATCATATTAAAGAAAAATAATAAGATTAAAATTAATAAGTATAAAGAAATAATTCATAAAAACTCTAGAGATGGATAAAAAATATGTATTATGAAATGTTTATGTCTCATATTTTTAGTGACTTCATAATATGGAGAGGTAAATAAAAATCAAAGCATCCATTAAAATAATTTTTTTTGGGTAATAAAATATTTGTTTAGATTGTTTTTAAAACAACTTTATACTTGTTATGATGGTCAAGAAGAATTTGTTTCTCGTAATATGTTTAAATACCGTGAAATATTATTTAGGGAAGAAAAAATTCCCAGGAAGGATGAGATAAAATTGATGAGAAAAGAATGAGGAAAAAACATAAAAATGGCATGATTCAATATAATTTTAGAACTAAAGTAAAAAATATTCTTGGATAAAGTTATTGAAAATTAAATTAGCTCAATAATTGGTGAATAAGAAGAATATGATTAAATAGAGTCTATCTTAAAGAAAAATTAAATATATTTTTGTGATAAAAATATCACACTCAAGAAAATGAACTTCTTTATTTTGAAAGAGAATGAGAAGAAAAATGAATGTGAAAATGAGTTAATGAAAAGTGAATTTAATGGATTAAAATAATCCAAGCTTCATAATGTATGAATTGGAGAACATGATATTATGATATGAAATATTAAAGTGAAATATTTTATTAAATAATATATGTTAAATATGAATCAATTAAGGCACATTGATGCATAAAAAACTCAATAAATGTTCAGGTAATACTAAAAAAAATTTAGAAATAAAACATTAATGTTATCATGATATTTATAATGGTATTATAATAATAAATCTAAAATAATACCCTTAAACCACAAAAAATTAATATATGTTTTTCTAAAAGTAAGTTTTATAATGATAATTTTTTGGAAATTTTCAGACGAGAAGAATCATAAGGAAACAAATAAAATATCAAATGAAATTTATAATTAATTAGGGATGAATAATAACGAAAGGAAAAGGTAATAAATAAAATTAAAATTTAACCTGGTTAAATAAATATTTTTAATTTTTTTTTAGTTTTTTAATAAAATATCAGGGTTTAAAGTCTATTTTTTGAGTTTAATGAAATAAAAACTATTAATCCTAGTACAAAATTTCGTTTCAAAAAATAAAATAATGACATTAATAGAAGGGGATAAATTCTTAGATTATGATATGATATCATGAGAAGAAATAACTTATGAACAAGAGTTCATCCAGTCTTATAACATACAATTGACTAAATAATATGGTAATTTGTTTGGCAGATGAGATGAATATGTTGATTGTGATCAAGAAGGTATTACAACACTTAATGGACATATTCTACAAAATTTCTTGGATGATAATTATTTTAAAATTGAAATGATGATATATATGTACTTTCTATGTGGATATAATTTCATATAGAAATTAAAAAGGCATGGAATATGAATATTTGTTATGCATATCATATGACAAGAGACACTAACATCATTAATGGTATAGAAGATCGTAAATTTTGATCAATTAAATTTAGAAATTATATCTCAGTGAAAATTAAAGGAGATTTTTTATCTATGATTGAGGATCTAAAATTGAAATCTAAAGATCTTCTATTTGTTAATATCATAAAATAATATTTTTTAGATTTTATTCCAAATATTTTATATTAAATATAAGTTAATTTTCTAAAGAAAATATTATATCACAAAAATCTAAATTGAATAAAGAGTTATTATAACTGGAGAAAAAAATGGTAATCTATTCTAAATTTTGCATTCAATTGAATTTATTATTTTTGATCAAAAATGATAATTAAAATTGGATTATGATACTTGGATATATATATCAAATGCGTTTGATTAGTATTTTTTGGGAAGATATGAAAGGAAAATTTTCCAACTTAATAATGAAAGAAGAGATATTTTTTAACATTAAAAATGGGAAAATGGGCTGATGACGCCACAAAGAAGTTGAAATTTGGTCTACAATGACACTTGAAATATTTCATTTACATTTATATTCTCTAGAGTAACATTAGTACAATATAGGTTATCTAGGGTGCATTACATTCATTACTAATTTTTTATCAATTATTACATTTATGTTTAAAAAGAAAAAATATTTCTATTTGGGATTCCCAAAATCATTAAAATATAAGTCAAAAATTATTTGGGTTTTTTTATGATATGATCAATTAGGGTACAACCAACACTTCTTAATTGGAGGGTGGGGGAATTAGTGCGATTAATTTTGCTTCCAAATCCAATTCATTATCATGATTACACAATAAGACTTTATTAATCTCACAATACATAAATAGTTAAAATATAACAAAATATAATTTTTAATGTGATCCAAATTCATTATGGATAATTATTTCCCTCATTATGGTATATCCCCTTTTTATTACACAACTTGTTTTCCATTGTATAAGTAAATGATCTTTTAATGTTTAGTTTCTCATAGAAATGGTACATAATAAATGAAAACATAAACCATTATTCTAATAAACATGAAATGATTCATTATATTATTATTGTAATTAAAATTATTTTATCTCATATCTTGGGGACCTATATAAATGGAAAGGGTGACCATAATGTCTAGTAGTGGACGAAAAGGGGAACATTTTACATCGGATCTTGAGAAATATCAATAAGAAATTTAGGAATATCAAAAAAGAAAGAGAAAGTGGAGTATCATTATAATAAGAAATTGAATCATAAAATAGGAATTTGGATACAATATTTAAATAATAAATTTATAAGCATGTCACCAAGTATTTTAAATATAGGTTAGTAACACTATAAAATAAATAGGTTTAGGTATTAACCAAATACTATAAGATAATTTCTTGATGAAAGTAGATAAATTTTGAGAAGAAAATTTGGATGCATAATGGGTATTAAACATGGTTATAGAAAATGGTAAAAAGAGATGGGAAAAAGATATCACAATCAAAAAATAAAATTTTTGAAGAAAAGTAATATAATAAAATTGACAGAATAACAAATTTTTTAAATTTAAAATACAAGAAACTTAAAAAAGGGAAACTTGAAAGGAAGAGAGAAGTTGTGATTTCCCTTACCTTGAAGAGTAGTTCCTAAAACAAGATTATTGAGACCTTCGGGGAATGAGGACACCATGAGAATCCTAATTGGGACTCAAAACTTCTATATATTCATAGAGGATGAACATTGAGTGAATTTAAAGGGATAAATGGTTGGGTATTTATTGAAAAAGAGGAGGATTTGTTTATTAATTTCCTTAGACACCAAGGTAGTGATAAATGAAAAACAGGGGCTTGCCCATAGTATTTTCCCATGGTATTGGAAAGTTTGTACACATATTATGGTATTTTAATCCACAAGAGTCAACCATACTTTTATATTACATATTACATCATTATGACATAATTATGATGTTATTAAAAATACTAGAAAACTCAAACTGAATTTTTAATATTCACAAAAAAATAACATATTTGAGAAAATTCTCATTAATTCTCCCAAAACTAATTTCAAATTCATGATTAAAAAAATTATATTTATTTTGTCACATTAATTCAATAAATATGATAATTTTAGCTTTTATATAAAAAAATACCTATTTAATAAGAATAATAGCGAATAGAAAATATATAATTAAATTTCTGACACATGGGAAAATTAAAATTATTATATCATTTAAATATAAAGAAGACTATTTTTATAATAATATTTAATTAATATAAAAATTATTCGTAATACCTTAGTTTATTATAATAAGTATATATTTTTTTAAAAGTAAACTTTCAGTCAGAAAAATCAATTTATCATATTTGTAATATTTTGAAAAAAAATAATCTCAAAATGGAATTAATGGAACAACAATTTTATTTTTATAAAGGGATTGTACATTAAGTAACGAAGTCCTTGAAACATAAACCCTTATAAGACCTGAATACAACCTAAGGGTAATTTTTTCTATGGTGATAGATTCATGGGGTGACTCATCTAACATCACCCGAGTGGTAATTTCCACTAATTTTTACTTATTCCATCACAAATGTTGTTCAAGCTTCACTTGTTGAAGCTAAAATTGGTATTGGTCAACACTGAATCCTAGTGACACTACTTTATTCCTATGTTCTAAAAAATGGGCGTCATACAACATGACTCTACTGGTTAGTTCTATTATTTCCCCTTTCTTTGTTAATTCTCCTTTGTCATTTATACTTATAAAAACTAATTATAATATTAAATTTATTATCAAAATTGTAGTTTCCAATTGTTATATTAACCAATAGTCATAACAAAACAATGATCATGATGGCCAAAATCTAATGGTCACATTTTAATTTATATTCACCTCATAATTAATGATATATGGTCTTGTTGTTTATAATATAAAGTGACACACAATTTCAATAAAAAATTAGAATTAATAATGTTTGATTTGTTACATTCTTCCCCCTTTAAGAAACTTCATCCCTAAAATTTCTTCTTCTCTCTTAGTTGAAAAAAGGTGAGGTTACTTCTGCCTCATTGTTTCCTCTAGTTCCTAGATTTATTTTTATATTTTTGGTCCCTCAACAAAACTTTGACGAGGTGGGTAGTCTAGTTGAACAGAACCTTGTATCTATGGTCCATGATCTATATCAGCTTCCTCCCATAAGAGAGGTCATGTTATAATTGTACCACCTCTATATTTTGTATATATTAAGGGTTAGGTAATACTTTCTCAAGAGAGATAAGTGAAGAACTACATGAACATGATCTGGGTTTGGTGTATGTTCTAGTTGATAGGCCACTGCTCATATGCTATCAAGTATTTTATAGGGTCCAATGTACCTGGGTTTGAGATTCCATTTCTTCTCAAACCACATGAATCTCTTCCAATGTAAAATTAAATGGAAGGATTTTTCACCAACATCAAACTCCATGTCTCTTCAGTGGGTTTCATCTTAGATATTTTACCAACTTGAGGTGCCTTTATGATTTTTTGGATGGATTGAACCTATTCTATCACCTCTTTCATAATATTATGCCTAAGAATATTTCCCTCATAAACTTCATTCCAACAAGTTGGATTTTGACATCACTTCCATATAGATATTCAATGGGTTCCATTTGAATACTCGAATGGAATCTATTTTTTTATGATAACTCAGCTATTAAAAGATATCGATATCATCCACATATAAATTATATTTAGCATGTTCTCAGTATATCCAATGGTGTTTCAATAGTTATTTTAGTTTCTCCATTAGTTTTTTGGTGATAGGACATAGTAAAATTCAATTCGGTACTCAGATCATGTTAAAGACTTCTATAAACATTTTATATGAACCTTGGATCACAATCTAAAATGATTTAGAGAGGTACTCCATGATGTCTTACCACATTCTTCATGTATAACATGGTAAGTTGTTCAAGATAAAAATCTCCACAAATAAAGATAAAATGGGTAGTCTTTGGGAGATGGCCCACTATAACCCATATTAGATTGTTTTCTTTGGATGTTTTTAGGAGACAATTGACAATGTCTATAGTCATATTGTCCCACTTCCATGTTAGTATGTGTAGAGGTTGTAAAACCCATTTATGAATTTTTCTCTCTACCTTATCTTTTTAACACACAATGAACCTTGAAGTGTATTTGGAAATATCCCTTTTCATGTTATCTCACCAATAATGATTACAAAGGTCTGTGTACATTTTAGTGCTTTCGATATTTATAAATAATGTATAGCTATGATCCTCATCCCTCATATCCTTATTTATTTATATAATATATGTAACATATATCACATTCAAAAAATTTAGTACACCTTCTTGATCAATACTGAACTTAGGAAGCTCCACACTCTTCATATCCACCATCTTTTTTTGTAAAAAAGGATCATATATTTTATATTTATTAATCTCTAGTAATGATGGTTGAGAAATTATTTGGGATATTTTTTATGATGTCCCATCCTTTATAATTCCCATGTCCAATTTTACTAGGTCTTTGATCCAAGGATATCCTTGAATCCTAACAATTGATAGAACAACAGGGTCATTTCTACTTAATCCATTAATGACATTGTTTTCTCTTCTAGTTGAAAATGAATTGAATAATCATACTCTTTATGTAGTTCCATCCATCCCCAATGTATCATGTTTAATTATTTTTTAATGAATATATACCTCAAAATTTTGTTTTCTATGTATATATCACATTTCTCTATATAAATATAATACCTCCGTATCTTCATATAAAAAATAACTATAGTTTACTCCAGTTCATGTGTAGGATAAATCTTATCATGAGAATTTAACAACCAAGATTCATAATAAATATCTTAGTAAATTTTCATGAGTATGTACCCAATTCCTTTTAGAGAAGCATCGTAGAAAATAATGAATCCTTTACCAATAGAGGGAAGATTTAACATCGGTGCGGTAACCAATCTATTCTTCATCTATTGGAAACTTTATTCATACTCCATTGTCCATATTAACTTAACCCGTTTTCATGTTAGCTTGGTTAGTGGATAAGAAATTCATGTAGGGTTTTTTACAAAGCTACTATAATATCCTACTAATCTAAGGAAATAATGGGCCTTCGTTATTATTGTAGGATACGGCCACTACTCGAAAACCTTTGTCTTGGCATGATCAACTAATATTCTTTCATTGGTTATAGTTTCCCCTAATAAAAAAATTTATTGTAACCAAAATTCACATTTTTTAACTTTCCAAATAGCCTCCCCTTTTTCATATTTTTCAATATAACCCTTAGATAATCCCCATGCTCCTTGTGACATTTAAAATATATCATAATAACATTAATAAAAACTTCCACAAAGGTATCAAGGTAGTCATTAAGGACTCTTCATAAAATCCATAAATATAGTAGGTACATTATTCAAGCCAAAGGGAATAAAAACAAAATCATAATGCCCAGATCATGATTGAAAATAGGCCTTGGGAATTTCTTATTTCTTAACCCTCAATTGATGATAAATATATCAAACATCAATCTTGGAGAATAATTATTCCCCATGAAGATGGTAAAATAAATCATCAATCCTTGGGGGAGGGTACTTTTTATTCATTGTGATCCCATAAAGTTCCCTTAAATAAATTCAGATCCACATTGATATATCCTTTTTATTCACAAAAATAATGGGTATTCTCCAAGGAGACACACTTGGTCAGATAAACCCCTTATCCAAAATATCTTGGAGTTGTTTTATTAATTATTCAAGACTACATTTTCTATTTTATATGGGGTATTTGATATCATCTCGGATCTAGGAATGAGTTCAATATATAGCTCTACCTCACTTTATGGGGGAGTTTGAGGTAACTCCTCATGAAATATTTCAATGTATTCTTGAAAAATGGGGACATTTTATATATCTATACTTTTATTTTTTCCATTATCTTCACTAATAATTTTCACAAAGAAAACTATGGGAAGTGATTATAGACATTGATCAGGTTGATATATCTCTACTCTAGAAAACAACTATAGGTTTTCCTTTCAAGTTTAAAAATATTTCTTTACTTCTACATTTGATCTTAACATTATACTTTGAGAGCCAGTCCATCCCTGGTATAATCTAAAATTCTAACATGGGAATGATGACTAGATTTTTTATGATATTATGCTAAAAAAATTAAATACTAGAGTTTAGTACACACTATTTATACATGGATTATCCTGCCAGAAGTATTGATTAATTTCTATACATCTAGAAGTTTAAGGTTTGATTCTATATTATTTGAAAACATAGAAGAAATAAAGAAATTCATAGAACTAGAATAAAAAAAATACTTCCTAACTTTGGGAGAACAATGAGTGTACCTTCCAAAACATCATTTGGAGCTTCAAATTTAACCTTAATGATAGGAAAATAAAAACCATGATCCCTTGGCCTATACTGAGGTTTATGGTGATTCCCCTCCACTGACTTCAGATTTAGACCGTTATTGGAATATTTCCTATATTTTCCACACTTAAAGAAATGGACTTCAGTTTGGGTCTGCACCATCTTCCCTTTTGCATTAGTATTTAGAATTGAGGATTCACCTTATTGTGATTGTTCTAAAAAATATGGTCATCTCATCCACACTTGTAATATTTTCCTCTCATGGGAAATCAATTCCATGAATACTTCTTCCCACATTTTTTATATGTGGGAAGTTTCTCTTTCTTTCCCCCTCTTCCTTGATCAAGTTATCTCCCTAAGTTTAGCTCTAAATAACTCTTATTTCCAATACATTTCTGAGACTATAGCATCTCACCAAACTCTTTTTCAACCTTCATATCACTTCTCACAATCTCCTCATAGTTTTCATAATCTCAATTGGACAGATTCCTCTATAAATGAGGTATTAGTCCACTGAATAATATATCAATCATTCTATTAGGTTCCATGAAAAAGATAAAGGTATAATTATAGGATCGAAATAGTGATGTAGATGCTCAATATACAAGAGGGGGGGTGAATTGTACACTTTAAAAATTCCTTTGGAACTTTTAAAGTTAGTTATGAATAACTATGTTTTCCTTAAGAAAAGGAAAGGTCTCAGTTTAACAAAGCTAAACTAAGAAAATTCACAACACCTCTAACACCGAATTCAAACTAGGAAATAGATTCCGAAAGTAGGTTCCAGAAATATGGTTCCGGAAAGTGAAACTTAACAAAAGATTACAATATGATATTCTACCTTAAAGCGTAGAGAATCTAAATTAAACAGAGTATAAGTAAGGAAGTATAAAAAAGTTATACTTTCCTTATAATATAAAATGCAGCGGAATATAAACAAGTAGTAGAACTACTAGTAATAAGATATAAGTCTTTTAACCCAAAGAGAAGGGTATCCAACAACCTTGGATAAAGGTCCCTTGATTTATACTTTCAAGCAAGTCTGTCTTACCCACACCAGGGTAAGCCCTCGATACAAAGATCGGAGTCTCTATCTTGCTATCCCCGCAAGCCATCAACTTCAAGGTAGTTGTCAACCTCTGTCTTCCTCAGCAAAGAAGACCTCGAACTTCAAGGTAGTCGGCACCTCTGTCTTCATATCCCTGGAAGACCTTGAATGTAATCACCAACATTCGGAGTCACACGAAGCTTTGAGAGTTAATAAGAGCCTCTCTCTCTCTATAAATCACTTCAATCATGTAATCACATGAGTTGATGATCAGTCAGCCTTTCAGCCCTGAGCTCTTTCAAATGAGCTCCAATTTATAGTTAAGGTCCGCTCCTTCTCCAATGGTCATATTTTCCTTAAAGATCGGAGGGACCTGTACATGTGTCACTTAGACAACGGTTAGTTTATAACAAAATAGATGACATCTTTTTATAAAAAAACAAGTGTAACAGAATGTACAACATCGTTTTAAAATGAAACTCAAAAGTTCGGAATAAAAGCTTCAGAGTGAAGGTTCGGAGTGTAATGAAAATAATAAAGAGTAGACAAATTATAGAAGAGTAAGCAGAATAAAAGTTCAGAGTCTAATTAAAGAAAATTTTCGGAGACTAAATAAATTTGGAGTGTATAAATCAAAGATGATCAGATTCTGTTTAATAGGGGAATTCGGAATGAGAATTCGGAATGATAATTCGTCATCAGAATTCGTAATGTGATTTCATCATCATAGTTTTTAATGAAATTTCATTATCAGAATTCGTAATGAGATTTCGTCATTAGAATTCGTAATGAGAATTCAATGTTGAACTTCATAAGAATTTGTATCCTTAATCTGGAGTAGAGCTTAACCGGAGTTCGTATCCGGAATTCGGAATAAAACTTTATTGCAGTTCTCATCTGAATTCGGAGTGAAACAACCTTACAGTTCTTATCCAGAATTCGGATCCTAAAACAGAATGCTTTATATCAATGTTTCAAGAAATTCCGAGAAAATAGAAATGTATACAAATCTCATACTTAATAAAAATCTAGATGAAAATATGATAAGGATAATTTTTCTTATAAAAGTGATTTTCCTTATAAAAGAAATTTTCCTTAAGAAAGCATTTTTCCTTAAGAAAGGTGTTTGTGATTTTCAAAACAAGAAGGAATGAAAAATTCATAAGGAAAACCTTATTGACTCAACAATCTCCCTCTTTTTGGAAAGCACAAACATCCTTGAAAAATAAATTCTAAGAAGAAAAAGCTTATCTCCCTTGTTTTAAGAATATAGATGAATACGACTAACTCCCCCTTAGGCTTTAAAACTCTAAGGATCATATTCTAGATTTCCGAAGTGACATTTCATTTATGAATAAGAAAGTCTTCTTGAAAAACTCCCCCTTAGATAAACTCTTATTAGAGTTCTTTTTCCTTAAAGATATTTTCCTTCTCCCCCTTAGATAAACTCTCATTGGAGTTCTTCTTTTTTTTAAGGATCTTTTCCTTCTCCCCCTATGTGATTTTCAAAAAGAAATCTAGGGAATGGAAAAATTAACAAAGTACCTGAAAAAATTAGTAAAAACAACAAAAGAAACGACATGCACAATTTTCATTAGATTTGAAATGTCGCCAACAAAGAAAACTAGATACAACAAAAAGATCGGATTTGGTTATTTCGGATCTTTTTCCTTCGAAATAGCCCCTTAAGAATAGTCTTGATCTTCTTAAGATCTTTATGATCTTCTTCAGCTTGCTTCTCTAAGACAACTATTCTTGTAGATTGGGCTTCAATCTTTTCTTCTTGGGCTTTCAGCTTTTCTTCCTGAGCCTTGATCTTTTCTTCCTGATACTTCATCTTCTGTTCAAACTCGATCTGATGATCCCTTTCAAACTTCCAGTTTTGAGAAACAGAATTCAACTTCCCATTCAGATCTCTGACTTCTTGAATCTGGAAGTTCTTTTCATCTGTCAGCTTCTCTTCAAAGGATGAAGTTAACTCATTTATCTTCCTGTCCTCAGTCTCAAAGGCATCTTTAACATTTTCTTGAAACTCATCAAATAACCTCATCTCTTCAACAGTCTTCTTTGACCAGTTTGTCATCCTCTTGAAAGTTCTTCTATGAGCTTCATAGCCAACAAAAAACGTTTTGAACTGAGCCTCTATTTCAACACACTTGTCCATAACCATAGATATGGAGTCTGTTTTCTAATTTAAAGCATGTTGGAGCATCTGGCATCTTGAGTCAATACTTGATAAGGTCGGAATGGTTCCCACCAACTTCTTTAAAGACTGAACAACAAAGTCATGCCCCAACGAGGATGACTCGGAATCTGAAACTTTTCTTGGAGAATTTTCTTCCTCAATAAGCTCCAACTTCCTTTTAGATGAATCACCATATTCTCTTTTCTTTCTAGCCACTGATTTCGGAGTCTCAACAAGGAGTTGCTTTCCCTTGACTTTTTTCGGAATCGATTCTTGATCAGGAGTTTTCTGCTCGCCAGTAGACAATTGAATAATATCATCAACAACTTTTTGAACAACATCTTCCTCATTATTATCATTCTCTGGAGTTACTAACTTAGAGGATTCAGCCTCTGAAGTTCGGAGTGATAGGTATTCTGAAGGCGACCCCTTATAATCATCTACTTCTTTCAATAAGTCTCTTGTTTCACCACTTCCTTCAACAACTTCTTCTTCCTCTTCCACTTGCTGAATCTGCTCGATTTTCTCAACATGTTCAGTTGTAATCTCTTCCAGAAAATCAAGGTTTCTTCCTGGAGTTTCAGGTAGAGATTCCAAGGAGAAAGATCTCAGAACTGGAATGCTTTCGAATACTATTTCATTAAATTTTAACAAATCTTGGACTGCCTCAGCTTCTAACATCTTCTTCTTGAGCTTATTTTCCTTTACATGTTTTTCAAACTCATCATCAGTTCTCTCTTTCAAGGCCTTAGCCTCCGCAGGGTCCAATCCGAACTGCGGATCCCCTTCTTTCCGTTTCTCTTTATCTGTTCTCCACTTCGCAACAACTTCATCAGGATAGGCTTTCTTCTTCTTTGGTTTGGGAGGTGCGGTTTGAGCTTCCTTAGATTTTGGATTCTCAACTTCAACTGCAACTTCTTTCATCTTTATTTTCTTTACTGTCTTAGATGATTCTGGTTCAGCAGCCTTCGGAGCCACTTCTTCTTGATTAGGTAAATCGAAGAACTCACCAGTCTCCTTGTTGAAAGCCACATCCATCCCCTTAAGGGTATCATCACTGACCAATAAAATTTTGCAAACCCTTGGCTTAGATATGCAGGCTTCGTTGAAAGATTCAAGGCACCGAACTATCAACTTTGATAAAATTTCTGGGTACATTACGATCTGGGCTCTGAGATTTCCTTTCTTAAGATTCTCAATGGTCATAAGAATGTACCTCATGAAGTTAAACTTCCTTATATTTATCAGAAAATCTAAGATGTAGATCTCACTCTTCTTCAAACTGTCTTTATCACCTTTCCTCGGTATGATAATCCCTTGTACCCACAACTCTAGAATCCGGAAATTTATAGGCAAACTAGAAATCTTCGGAGCATTGTCATCTGAGAGTCCGAGAGTTTTCAAGGATTTTTCTTTATCGAAGCTACCCTTAGAATCCGGCAAAACGTGAGATATAAACTCGGCTTCTCCTTCATAGGATAGCCCTACCAAGCTTGCTGCCTTGGTATAATAAAGCTTGTAAGTCTTAACATAAGACTTAAAAGAAAATTTCTCCCTATTATCTTCCTTAAAGAAGGAAACTGATTCATAAAATTCAAGAAGTAACTCCGAAAAGACATCGTCTTGATTCCCCGGTTTGGATACAGAAATATCTTCCCATCCATTCAACTTAATGTTCTTTGAAATAAGAGAATCATAGTTATTGAAGAAATCCGAATGGACTAGCCTTTCTCTGTAAACTAACCATTGTGAAATAGGTTTGGTGGATGACATCTCTTGAGATGCTAACTCCGCAGACATTCGGATCTGAAGTCCTCCGAGATGTTCGGAATAGATAAATCGGAAGTTCGGAATGGATTTAAAACAGAGAGGCAAAGATTTGGGACGCGAGAGCTTAAAATCGATGTGGGATGAGTATTTGGGTCCCCTTTATATAGGCAATGGAATGACAGTTCAACTTCCTCGGTTGATCTAACAGTTGGGGTAAGCTGAGATCAGATCTGACGGTTGAAAACTTGAATCCGATATTTTTGAGGTTTTTATTAAAACAAAGAATTAAGAAAACTATAATCCGAAAACATAATACAAGAAAATGCCAGAATGAAAAAAAATGACTACGAAAACATGAGTAAGGAAATTATACCTTTCAGATTGGCTTAGGAGGATTATTCGTAATGGGTAATATAAAAATGACTACAAAAAAATCATTATTATGAAAAGACAGAGTTCGCAAAAACTTTACTATGGAAAACAAACTCAGTACGAAAAACTCATTACGGAAAACTCATTACTGAAAACTCAGTACGAAAAACAAAATTAGTAAGGAAAAACATAGTACGAAAAATTCATTACAAAATTTTGAAAACGAAAAACTTAGTATGGAAGATTCGGTACGAAAATCCCGTTATGAAAATACCAGTACCAAAATTTCCATTCCGGATGTTTTCAATACAAACACTTTCATTCCAGAAGTATTCTGTACGAAAGTATCCATTCTGGAAAATTGTAGTTCCGGAAATTCCATTCCGGAAATCTTCGTTCCGAAAAGTTTGAAAACAAACTTTGAAAAGCTTTGTTAAACTAAAAATCAAATGTACTCCCCCTATAAAAAGGAATTTATTGCTGTAAGGAGACTTTTTCAACAAAAAGTTAATTAAGGAGGATTACCGTACGGTTATCATCCCTAACTTCTGTTTAATGTATTCAAATCTATAAGAAGGCAAAGATTTTGTGAATATATCAGCAAGTTGATCTCATGTTTCGATAAACTGAAGAATAATATCTCCTTTAGCATTATCTCTGAAATTTACCTTTCCTCCTTTCGTTTTGATAATCTTTTCAAAATAGATTTTGTTACCAGTCATGTGCCGGGAACATCCACTATCCATGTACCATGTGTTGTTGCTGGTACTCTCTTTGTTTTCCTGAAATCAAGAAGAAAATTAGATTTTCGGAATCGAAACTAGCTTGGATCCGAGATTTCGAGACAATAAAATTTTAGTTACCCACATCTTCTTAGAGAAATAAGCATTGTGAAATCCTAGAGATTTGGTTTTGTTTAAGGAACAATTCTTTGCCCAGTGACCACCACATTCACACTTGGTACAAAATGGGGCACTTTGAGGAACAAAATAATTGTTACTAAAAACTGGTTTTGCATGGGTATAACCAAATCCGGATTTATTTTCTTAAAGGTCGTATTTGGGAAAACATCTTATAAAAATTTTCCTTAACATGGGTAAAGTTTGATAAACACTTATTTAAGGAAAAAATTTCGGACTTGAGTTTTACAACCAAGTTTTTATCCTCAAAATCATTAGTTTTTGAACTAGAGTTAGACTCAAAAACATTTTTCTTAGAAATTACTTTTTCTAATTATTTGGAAAGTTTGTTCTTGTCAGAACTTACTTCCTCAAGATTCTTTGAAATACTTTCAAAATCAGCATTTTTCTTATCAATATCTTTAGAAATATCTGATATCTCTTTCATAAGAATAGCATTCCTAGAGTTTTCCTTATCAAGTTCCTTATTGAGTTTGGAATTCTCAATTTCAAGAAGGTCAGCAAACCTAGTGACTTCTTCATAAGTAGGTAAAGTATTTTATTCATCAGAAGAAGATTCTTCATCAGAAGAGTTATAATACTTACTATCATTAGAATTTAAAGAAACATTGGTCAATGATTCAGCATTTCGTACCTTAGCCATAAAACAATGATTATCAATAGGTAATCTGGCTATAAGACCAAGATTCTTCTGTCCTGAAGATTCATAATCAGAAGATTCATCTGAAGAGTCACTACCACTGGCACTCCAGGTGTCATTAGCTTTCAGAACTTTCTTAGCTTTGGCTTTATAATACTTCTTTCTGTTCCTGTCTGAATGTCTTTCTTTCCTTTATTTCTTTTTGAGCATAGGGCAATCTGGTGTAATATGTCCAGCTCTCTTACATTCATAACAAGTAACTTCTCCATCTTTCTTATCTTTCCTTTCCTTTTTCTTATACTTGGATTGAAAATTTCTCTGTCCAGCTATCTTGTTCATCCTTCGAGCAAGATTTTCTAATTCATTTTCAGAGACTTCACTCTCACTAGATTCGGATTGGAAAATAACTTTCTTAGACTTGGATCTGGTTACTCTCTTAGGAGTCTTAGCTTCCATCTGATTTGAGGTTCTTGTAAAAGCAACAGTACCATTTCCATTATTATTCTTGATGTTGTTAGCATCTCTCTTCATTCTGGTTTCATGTTGCAGAAGAGTTCCAAATAGCTCATCAAGAGTAATTTGAGTGACCTTCCTGTTCTCATCTATAGTTGTTCTCTTGGACTCCCACTCATTGGGCATAATATCAATTATCTTATCGACAAGAGCTTCATCATCTAAACCTTTCTCTCCCATAGATTTTAGACTGTTAACAATGGTCATAAATCTCTGTTTCACTTTACAGATTGGTTCACCATAAGGAAAATTGAAGCCATGATATTCATATCTAAGCATAGCTCTCCTAGTCTCGATCACTTTAGAAGTCCCAAAGTGTGTAACTTCTAACTTCTTCCAGATACAGTTAGCTGCTTCACAAGAAGAAATTTGGCTATATATATTTCTAGTCATTGAACACAGTAAAGTATTGCGTACATTATAATTGAGTTTATATTCTTGCTTTTCCTGGTTAGTAAAAGTTATAACTTCCTTGTCAAGAATTTTATAATCACCAGTAAGCATAACAAAGTTGTCCACTCTAGTATTGATAACAAAAGTATTCATTCGATCTCTCCAGTATTCATAATCATTACCATCAAATATAGGTGGTCTTTTAGGATTCAGATTATCAATTGAACCAACATTGACTCCTGCCATACTTAAAATAACTTTGCACACAAACTTGTTAGTAGCAAAAGTTTGTAATCACAAAGTTCGGATTGGGAATTTTCGGAATGGTAAAGTTCGGAATGGAAAAGTGAGCAAAAAAAACTTATTTGTGAGTATAAGTATTTCAGAGACCTACACTGATACCAATTGTATGATTGGTATAGAGTATGAGGTTTCCAACCTCTGATACCAATTGTAGGGTCGAAATAGTGATGTAGATTCTCAATATACATGAGGGGGGGTGAATTGTACACTTTAAAAATTACTTTGGAAATTTTAAATTTACTTATGAATAACTATGTTTTCCTTAAGAAAAGGAAAGGGCTATGTTTAACAAAGTTAAACTAAGAAAATTCACAACACCTCTAACACCGAATGCAAAATTGGAAATAGATTCTGATAGTAGGTTCCAGAAATATGGTTCCCGAAAGTGAAACTTAACAAAAGATTACAATATGAGATTCTACCTTAAAGCGTATAGAATCTAAATGAAACATAGTATAAGTAAGGAAGTATAAGAAAGTTATACTTTCCTTAAAATACAAAATGCAGCGGAATATAAACAAGTAGTAGAACTACTAGTAACAAGATATAAGTCTTTTAACCCAAAGAGAAGGTTATCCAAAAACCTTGGATAAAATTCCCTTGATTTATACTTTCAAGCAAGTCTGTCTTACCCACACCAGGGTAATCCCTCGATACGAAGATCGGAGTCTCTGTCTTGCTATCCCCGCAAGCCCTCAACTTCAAGGTAGTTGGCAACATCTGTCTTCCTCAGCAAGGAATCCCTCGAACTTCAAGGTAGTCAGCACCTCTGTATTCCTATCCTCGGAAGCCCTCGAATGTAATCACCAACATTCGGAGTCGCACGAAGCTTTGATAGTTAATAAGAGCCTCTCTCTCTCTAGAAATCACTTCATGCATGTAATCACATGAGTCGAAGATCAATCAGCCTTTCAGCCCCGAGCTCTTTCAAATGAGCTCCTATTTATAGGTAAGGTCGGCTCCTTCTCCAACGGTCATATTTTCATTAAAGATCGGAGGGACCTGTACACGTGTCACTTAGACAACGGTTAGTTTATAACAAAATAGACGACATCGTTTTATAACAAAATAAGTGTAACAGAATATACGACATCGTTTTAAAATCTAACTCAAAAGTTTGGAATGAAAGCTTTGGAGTGAAGGTTCGGAGTGTAATGAAAATAATAAAGAGTAGACAAATTATAGAAGTGTAAGTAGAATAAAAGTTCAGAGTCTAATCAAAGATAATTTTCGGAGTCTAAATAAATTTGGAGTGTATAAATCAAAGATGATCAGATTCTGTTTAATAGGTGAATTCGGAATGAGAATTCGGAATGATAATTCGTCATCAAAATTCGTAATGAGATTTCATCATCATAGTTCTTAATGAAAATTCATTATCAGAATTCGTAATGAGAATTCGTCATTAGAATTCATAATGAGAATTCAATGTCGAACTTCATAAGAATTCGTATCCTAAATCTGGAGTAGAACTTAACCAGAGTTCGTATCTGGAATTCGGAATGAAACTTTATTGCAGTTCTCATCTGGAATTCGGAGTGAAACTTACTTATAGTTCTTATCCAGAATTTGGATCCTAAAATAGAATGCATTATATCAAAGTTTCAAGAAATTCCGAGAAAATAGAAATGAATCTGAATCTCATACTAAAGAAAAATCTAGATGAAAATATTGTAAGGATAATTTTTCTTATAAAAGCGATTTTCCTTATAAAAGCAATTTTCCTTAAGAAAGCATTTTTCCTTAATAAAGGTGTTTGTGATTTTCAAAACAAGAAGGGATGAAAAAGTCATAAGTAAAACCTTATTGACTCAACAGTAATGGGAATGTATTTTTATGTTTTTATCATATATTCCCGTAGATTTATTTTCCATCAAATTTAGTTCTAGTAGTTCCTTCTCCATTATAATCTTCATTGAACAGGAGAATTAATTATTAAAAAATATTCCCTTGAACTCTTAAAACTTCATAGCACCAATATCCCCTCTTGGATTAGTGTTTATAATTAGTTCCCACCACTAATAATATTCTCCCTCTTAGAGGTATACTATCAAGGTGATTTTATCTTTTTCCGAACAATGGAGTAAAAAAAGATATTTTCCATAGACCTTATCTATATTTTATAAATCCATGGGTTTGTAGATTCACTAATAGAATATGGTCATTATTATAAAATGGAATCAATGAAAATTTTATCCCTTTCAGGATAATATTTTCACTCGGCTTGATTCGAGTTTTTTCTCATAACTTAAGTTAGTTGATTCATCATTCTCATGATTTTTTCCATTATAAATTCAATTGTATGGTCATCATCACCTAGTACATTACACTCACCATTTCCACAATTCCTCTTATTTACCTCTATTTTATCGAAGAAGAAAAACTTAGTGAGAAATGTTTTTCTTTTAATAATATTATAATTCATGTCTTAAAAAAAAGTATGTCATTCATTAACAACAATTACATTTTCTATATATCCTTAATCATGGTTCATAAAAGGATTTTAATTAACCAATAAAATCCCTTGGGAGTGTAAAAATAGGTAGGTAATAAGACCTGTTTTCATATACAAGGTTACACTAAGTCAGACCCAACATACCTAGTAGGAGTTGTTACCCCTATGTATATCTATACTAGAACCATGTCCACTTTTTCATTTCCATACAGGGATTTCATAGCTTGGAAACCACTTAATAATTTACCAAAAATGCAAGGATGTTAAACATATCCCTAGTGTTCTTATGAAAGTTTTCAAATAAAAATATCCACACACAAAAATAAACCTTCCTTCGATACCAACTATGACATCCCATCTTTTTATTACATAACTTTTCAGTTCAGTTTACAAAAAGAGGATCTTTTAACATTTAGTTTCTTGAAAAAAAGGAACATAATACAGGAAAACAAAAAACATTATTTGATACCACTTGAAATGGTTCATTATATGTTCATCATAAGTACATTTACTCCATCTCATTACTTGGGGAAATATATAAAGTGAAATGATGAGCATAAGGCCCAGTAAGGAAATATAATGGAAAAAGTTTTCCTGTGATCTAGAGAAAATATCAATAAGAATAATATCATAAATGAATCAAAAAGAAAATTTTCATTATAATAATAACATGAATAATAACATGTAAATGTTGATACAAAATATAATTGAGTTATTCATAACCATATCACCATGTCTTGTCACAGAGGTGTCATAATAATTACCAAGGTTATTCACCAAGGTATCATAAACATGTCATATCTTTAGATTAAATTTTATGCCAAATTCAATGGAGTGCTATCAGGGGGATCCATTTATATGAATTAAATAATCTGAGTCACATATATCATAATACAACATTTCCTAAATAACTCATGTATAATAGAAAAACTTTTTATATCAAAACTATGGCGTTTTAAAAAAGTGCTTAAAGACGATATCATTATGTCATTATTAACAAATGAAAAAGAAAGTTGGCTTCCATGTATGTTAATTAAATAATAAAATAGATAATTTCGATATATAGGTGAATAACCCTAGAAAATAAAGTGGATTGTGTATTCAAAAAACTAAAATAATAAAATTTCTTAAGAAAAAGGAAGAAATTTTGAGAAAACAATTCGGTAGCATAACGGGTATGAAACATTGTTTTAGAAAATAATAAAAAGAGAGGGGAAAAGGGCTTCTCATTTATAAAATAATCTTAATAAATTAAGGGGATAGATTAAGATGTATAAAATAACAATTTCTGGAATTTTTAAACATGGACCACGTAAAAAGGGGACTTAAAAGGAAAAGAGATGTTGTGATTTCCCCTTACCTTGAAGTCTAGTTCCTAAAACTTGAGGATTATGATGTTGGAGGATTGAGTACACCTTGGAAGGACTTCATGGGAATTAAAATGACTATATATTCAGGTAATATTAATTTTTATTGAATGAAAATGGATAAATTGGTGGGTATTTATAGCGAAATATGTGGATTTCTTTATTAATTTCCTCGGACACCTATGTAATAGTAAATTAAGAACCAGGGGCTTTACCATTGTATTTTCCCACATTATTGGACACTTGGCACACCTATTATGATATTTTAATCCAAAATACCCTACAATAATTTTATATTCATTATTTCATTATCATAAAATAATTATGATGTCATTAAGTATACGGAAAACTCAAACAATATTTTTAGTATTCATGAAAAAATAATGTATTTTAGAAAATTATCATAAATTCACCCTAACCTAGTTTAGATGTGTTTATTTCAAAAATGGATATTTATTCTTTCATAATAATTCTCTAAATATGATAATTTTACTATATATTTATAAAAATACTTCTTTATTAAAAAATATAGAGGATGGAAAATGCATAGTGAAATTTATGACACATGAAAAAAAATATTTTATAATTTATATCTAAAGAAGGGTGTTTTTATAATGTAATGTAATTAAAATAAACATTATTTATAATAACATAGTTTATTATAATAATTTTAACTTTTCTGAAAATCAAATTTTCAATTTTTAAATAAAATACATCACATTGGTTATATTTTTAAGAAAAACTAAACCCAAAATGGAATTGATGGAACAATAATTTTATTTATACAATGTGAGTATACAATATGTAAATAAGTACTTGATAGATAAACCCTTAAAACAACTGTATATTACCTAAGTTTAAGGTGTATGATGGTGATAGATTCATTGGAAGACTTGGCTAACATTGCCTGTGTGGTAATTACCACCAACGTGAACTTCTATCATATGCGATTTTGATAAAGATTCACATGTTTAAGCTCTGATTTTGATTGGTCAAGAGATAATCCTAGTGACACTACCTCCTTCCCAAGTTCTAAAAAATGGTCTTTGTATAGAATAAACCTACTTGTTGGGGCCATCGTTTCTCCATTATACATTAATTATTATTTCAATTTATACTTACAAACTCTAATTATAACATTAATATTATTATCAAGAGTATAGTATCCAATATTCATACTAACCAATGTTCATAATAGACCAATGGTCATATAACAGTTGAAACTAGATGGTTTCATTTCAATTTATAATCACTTTATAATTAATGAGGTATAGTTTTGCTTTGTATAATATATTATAACACATGGTTTTAGGAAAAATTATCATTAAAAATGTTTGGTTTGTTACATTATTCCCCCTTAAGAAATGTTTTCCTCCAAATTTATACTCATTCCCTAAGTTTAGAAAATGTGTGGGTACTTATGCATCATTATTTCCTCTAGTTCTTCTGTCATCACTTCTATATATTTTTGGCTCCTACACAACACATTGATGATGTAGGTAGTCTTTTCTCATAGAACATTATCTCTAGGGTCCAAGATCTCCACCAACTACTCCTCAAAAGAAAGTTCATGTTCCAGTTTTACCACCTCTGAATCCAGTACAAGTGAATGGCTAGGTAGGTACTTCCTCAAGAGTGATGCATGGAAAACATCCTGAACTTGATAAAGGTTTGGTGTAAGTTCTATCCAATCGGAAACTTCTCCTATGCGATCAAAGATTACATAGTTTCCAATGTACCTAGGGTTGAGAATCCCTTTCTTCCAAATCCACATGACCCTCTAACAAGTTGAAATTTGAAAGATGGATTTGTTGCTAGCATCAAACTATAAGTACCTTCAATGGTTTTCAGCATTTTTATTGTACCAACATTGAACGGCCTTTATGTGTTGTTGGTTGGAATCACCCTTTTTTCATATCTTGCATACGATCAGGCCCCGGAATATTTATCTCACCAACTTTATCCCAACAAATATGAGTTTTACATTTCTTCCCATAGAGATATTCATAGGGTGGCTTTGAATACTTTAATGAAAGATATAGTTTTATGAGAACTCAAATAATGGGACATATTGATCCCATACATCATTAAATTCCATTGAGAATGTTCTCAGAATTTTGTTGAGTATTTGAATAGTATTTTCATATTAGCCACCAGTTTATGGGTGATGGGCCATACTGAATTTCAAAATTGTACTCATATCATGTTCAATACATCAACATAATTTTTATGTGAACCATGAATCATTATCATAAATGATAGACAACGGTACCCTGGGCATCCTTACCACTAGTTTCTCATATTTCTAGGAAAGTTGATCAACAAAATAGTTTTCCCGAATATAGATAAAATAAGAAGTTTTGGTCAGATGGTCCATTATGACCCTTATCACATCTCTTACTTTGGATGATCTTAGGAGACCAGTGACATTGTCCATAGTGATATTTTCCCACTTCCATAATGTTATGGGATATGGTTTTAATACCCATTTAATAATTTTTCACTTTTCCTTCACTTGTTGGCACACCGGGTACCTTGTAGTGTAATCGGCAGTCTCCTTTTTTATGTTATCCCACCACTAATGATTACAAAGGTCCCTATATATTTTTTTGCTTCCAGGATGTATAGAGAATGTATATCAACAAGTTTCATCCATCAAATCCTTCTTTATTTACAAAATATATGGAACACATATCCTTTTATGAAATTTTAAAACACCTTATTGATCAATATTGAACATAGGATACTTCTCATTCTTTGCAGCCACTATCTTCTTCTATAACAAAGGTTCTTCTCTTTGATATTTCTTGACCTTATCTAGTAAGGATGGTTTTGAAAACATTTGGGATAGGGTTGATGATATCTCTTCCGTTTTGTTTTCCATTTCCATTATTACTAGGTCTTAGATCAAAGGATCCCCTTTAATCCCCATCATTAACAAAACAATACGGTCTTTCCTACTAAATTCATTGGGTACTTTTTCTATCTTTTATGGTGATAATAAATTTAATAATAATATTCATTAAGAATTTCCAACCATCTCCCATGTCTCATGTTTAAA
Organism: Viscum album; assembly: GCA_963277665.1. Lineage (NCBI taxonomy): Eukaryota > Viridiplantae > Streptophyta > Magnoliopsida > Santalales > Viscaceae > Viscum > Viscum album. The sequence continues at coordinate 1,026,468,678 of OY728157.1, forward strand.
TATTTTTTCATTAATAGATAATTTAATCTTTGGTGGTTTATGTATATTTCACATTTCTACCCATAAAGATAGTGTCTCATATCTGAAGAACAAAAACAGTTGTATCATTCCCCAAGTCATGCATTGGATAATTATTCTCATTATGATTTAAATGTTTATATGTATAATAAATCACCTTTAAATTTTTCATGAGGATGCACCTATTCCTTTTCATATATTCCTTACTAAAAATAATGAAGACTTATCTGAGTGTGGGTAGAGTTAACATCGGTGTAGTAACAAATCTCTTCATCAGCTCTGGGAAATATTGTTCACACACCTTTTTCCATATGAACTTAACCCATTTTCTAGTTATCTTTGTTAGTGTATTATAACGTCATGAAAATGTTTTAACAAACCACCTATAATATCATTTTAATCAAAGGAAACTAAAAATATATGTTACTACTATAGGATGAGGCCACTCTTACGCAACCTTTATCTTGGTATGATCAACTGATATTACATCATTAGTTGCAATGTTCCCAAAGAATTCAACTTTTTGTACTAAAAAATAAAATTTTATAAATGTTTCAAATAGCCTCTCCTTTCATATTTTTTTCCATTATAACCCTTATATGATCATCATTCTCATCATAACATTTAGAATATATTATAATATCATCAATAAAAACTACAACAAAGTTATCAAGTTGGTATTTAAGACTCTACATCAAATATATCAATATAGAAAGTTCATTACTCTAGAAAAAAGTTAATAACAACAAAACCATAATGACCATATCTTGATCAGAAGTCGATAATTGGAATATCTTCTTTATTCTTCCTCAATTGAAGATAACTAGATCGAATATCAATAATTAAGAATAATTCATCCCCATCAAGTTGGTCAAATAAATCATCAATCCTTGGGAGAGGGTACTTTTTCGTCAATGTGATCCCATTAAGTTCTCTATAATCAATGAATATCCAAATTGATTCATCCTTCTTCTTCACAAAGATAACAGGTGTTTCCTAAGGAGACACACTTATTCATATAAACCCCTTCTCTAAAATATCATGGAGTTGTTTCTTTAATTCCACCAGCTCCACATTTTCCATTCTAAATGGGAACTTTGATATCATCTTGGACCCAGGAATGAGTTCAATAGTGAACTCTACCTATCTTTTTCAAGGATTTCCATGTAACTCAGTAGGAAATACATCAATATATTTCAAAACTATGGAGATATTTTCTATTTTTATACATTTATTTCCTTCTTTATCTTCAGCAATAATTTTCATAAAAAATTCCATGCCAAGTGCTTCTAGAAAAATCTCGAGTCTATATATCTATCCATTGAAAAAAAATTATATGTTTTCCATTCAAGACTATTAATATTTCTTTTCTTCTATATTAGATATTATCATTATAATTTTAGATCCTGTCTATCAATAGTATAATGTCAAATTCCATCATAGGAATGACTACTATATTTTCAATGATATTATGTTTTCCAGAGTAAATACTAGAGTTTATATAAACTATTTATACTTGGATAATTCTTCAATATTTATTGACTGATAGCTCTATATTTATAAGTTTGCGTATTAATTCTAGATTCTTTAAAAACATGGAGGAAATAAAAGAATGTTTAGAACCATTATCAAACAATTTACTCGATAGCTTTGAGAGGACAACAAGAGTACCTTCCACCTCATTTAGAGGTTCAAATTCTGAAATCATGATTGAAAAATCACAAACTTTATCCGATGTATTTTTTTGAGGTTTATAGTGATTCCCCTTATATGACATCGAATTTGAAAAGTGATTGGAAAAGTTCACAGTCTAACCACACTTAAAGAATTGGACTTCAGGTTGGGCCTACACCATATTCCCTTTTTTGTTAGTGTTGGGAAGTTGAGGTTTCACCTCACTATGATAGTTCTAATAAATATTATCATATCATCCATACATGTAACATTTTCCACTCCAAAGAAATTAGTTACCCAAATGCTTCTTCCCACATTTTTTTAGGTGGGATGTTTCACTTCCTTTCCACCTCTTCTATAATAAAAGTTCTGCTACAATTTTGGCTCCAAATATCTATTTTTTTTCTTTGGATTTTTGTGATTATTGCATCTCAATAAACTTCAGTTCAACCTTCATAGAAATTTTCACTATATCCTTATATTTTTCAAAGTATATATTATATATATGAGTTCATATTACATTGAATAATCTATCCACCTTTCCATTAGTATCCATGAAAAATATTGGGTTTAATATAAAAGTATTTTGAAGTTCATTTTATAGCTTCCCATAGATTCATTTTCCTTCTATTTTAGCTCTAGTAATTCCTTATCCATTTTCATTCAATTTGAATGAGGTAAAATACTTATTGAAAAAGATTCCCCTGAACTCTTCCTACTCCATAAAATCAATCTAGCCTATTGTATTTCTATTCTTAATTATTTACCACCACTGATCAGCTTCTCCCTCTAAGTGGTGCACTTCCATGATGACTTTATCTTGTTCTAAACAATAGATTATAGAAAAGTTATTTTCTATAGTGATTATCCATTTTTCAATAATCAATGGGTTGGTAGATCCATTGAAAAAAGGTGGTCTTAGATGCATAAATCAATAAATGAAATATTATTCAATTTGAGGGGAATATGGTCTCTCAGCTTGATTCAGCTTATTTCTCATAACTTAAATCTCTTGATTCATCATTAAAATGATGTTTTTTATTCTGGCTTCCATCAGAGAGTTGTAAGTGCCTAGTCTATTTCACTCACACTTTATGTGGTTCATCTTATTTCCTTCCATTTTCTAAAATAATAAGACCAAAGTGATAAATTTGTTTCTCTTAAGAATATTATAATTCAACAAGAATTTTATGTCTTAAAACAAAATTATGTTATTCATTAACAGAATTTATATTTTCTACAAATCCTTCGTAATGGTACATAAAAATCTTTTAATTAACCAATAATATCCCCTAGGAGTGTAAAACTAGGTTTGTAGTAAGACAGGTTGTTATGTACCAGGTTACGCTAGGTCCGGCCCAATGCACCTGGTCAGAGTTTTTACCCCTAGGTATATCTTTGTAAGATCCACATACACTTTTTTGTGTCTAAAAGAGGAATCTTTTTCACTAAAACCACTTACTTAATATTTTTCAAAAATAATATGATTTTAAATTTCTCACTAGAATTATTCCTAAAGATTTAGAATCCCAATTTCCACAAATAAATAAACCATAACTTGATACTAACTAAGGCATCCTGACTTTTCATTACAAAACATTTCATTACATTGTACTGACAGATGATCTTTTAAAATTTACTTTCTCAGAAAAAAGGTACATAAAACATGAAAACTTAAAACATTATTCTAATCCATGTGAAAGTTTTCATCATAGATTCATACTAAGTACATTTCCTACATTTCATAACTTGGGGTCACACATTAAAGAAAAGGGTGAGAATAAGGCCCAATTACAGAAAGAAAGGAAAATATTTTACATGTGATATTGTGAAATATCAATAAGAACATGAAGAATTACATAATGGAATGAGAAACAATAATATAACAATAATATGAAGAAGAAATTGAATAATGACATGTAAATTTGTCTACCATATTTAAATGAGACATTCATAAGAATATTAGAAAAACTTTTCACTGAGTTTTCATAATATTTGACAAGGTTATTCAACAAGGTATCATAAAACATGTCATCTGTATAGATTAAATTCTTTACCCAATACATTATAGCACAATCAGGTAAAAACCATAATATTTATTAATTAATGGGAGACATATATATAATAATAAATCATTTCATAAATAACTCGTTGATAATAGGAATAGATTTTCAAAATAATTGTTTTTTAAAAAAGTGCTTAAAATAAGATCTGTATGACATTTTTCACCCAAAAAAAAGAAAGGTGGGTTTAATGTATGTTAATAAACAAATAAAATAGATAATATTGGAATCTAGTTGAATACCCCTAGAGAATAAATATGTTTTGGTATTCATAAAATTAAATAAGAGAATTTTATTAGGAAAATATAGAAATTTTGAGAAGAAAATTTGGCAGCACAACAGGTATGAAACATGGTTTTAGAAAATGGTAAAAAGAGATAGGAAATGGGCTTACATTCATAAAATTTTCTTAATACAGAATATGGTAGAATAAAATGTACATAAGAACAATTTTTTAAAATTTTAAAGACATACCACATAAAAAAGGGAACTTGATAGGAAAAGAGAAATTGAGATTTCCCTTACCTTGAAGAGTAGTTCCTAATAATTGAGGATTGGGACCTTGGGGAATTGAGGAAAGATCGGGAGGCCTCTTGAGAGATAAAACTACCAAAGATTCATGGAGGATGAATTTTTAGTGAAACTAAATGGATAAATGGGTGGATATTTATAGCTAAAGTGGAGGATTTGTTTATTAATTTCCTAAGACACCTATGTAGTGGTAAATGAAAACCCATGGGCTTTCCCATGGTCTTGAACACATTGGAAAAATATTATGATATTTTAATCCAAAATATTCAACAATAATTTTATATTACTTATTACATAAATATGACATAATTATGATGTCATTAAACATATCGAAAAACTAAAACTGTATTTTTACTATTCAAGAAAAAATAAATTATTTTAAAAAAATCACATAAATTCAACCAAAAATAATTTTTATGTACTGATTAAAAAAATTGATATTTATTTTATCATTTTAATTCTCTAAATATAATAGTTTTAACTTTTATATAAAAAATTACTTATTTATTAAAATTAATAGTGAATAGAAAATACAATGTAAAATTTCTAACACTTGAAAAAAATAAAATTATTTTATCATTTATATTTAAAAAATTGAGATTTATAATAATATTTCATTAAAATAAAAATTATTCATAATATGTTAGTGTATTATAATAATTATATCTTTTCTAAAAAGTATACTTTCTTTCTAAAAAATCAATTTATCACATTCGTCATATTTTTAGGAAAACAAATCTCAAAACAAAGTCGATGGAAAACAATATATATATATACAAAGTGATTATACATTAAGTAACTAAGTCATTGACACATAACTTTTTTTAAATCCTACATATGACATAATGTTAAGGTGTGTGTTAGTGATAGATTCATTGGGTAGCTCAGCTAACATCGCATGAGTGGTAATTTTTACTAACTCAAACATCTCATATAGGTGATTTTGTTCATCCTTCACTTGTGGGAGCTTCGCTTCGGCTTTGTCAAGAGCAAAGCTCGGTGATGCTACCTCCCTATCAAGTTCTAAAAAATGGACTTCACATGGAACAACTCTTCCAGTCTATGAAATTATTTCTCATTTTTTCATTAATTATCCTTTATTATTTCTGCATATAAAAACAAATTATAATATTAAAACTAATATCCATATTATAGTTTCCAACAATCCTATTAATCAATGGTCATATAATAGTTAATACCTGATATTAACATTAAAATTTATACTCAATTAATTATTAATGATATATAACTTTGTTTGGTATAATATAATATAACACACAATTTGGGGAAACAATTATCATTCAATTAGTTTGGGTCGTTACATTTTTTTATGGTTTTGTCCTCTAAAACACATGAAACACTCATTTTATTATCAGGAAGTAGATACAAGAAGAGATAATATTAAATATATTAAAAAAATATGGCACCAAAATAATATAGAATAAAAAAGAATAAACCAAAAAAATTATATGAAAAATGATCTCTAAATAAAGAATGTTATTCCACTAGACTCTACATATTTTTTGTCATTAACATTCTCTTTTCACTATAATTCCATTGTACTAATATCATCTCTCAAAATTATTCATGAATAGATAAAACTGTTGAGTCCAAATTCCTATTTTGACTATTATGTCCTGTTTTGGGAATCACAAATCTGTTATTATATGCTTATCGTACTGACTAAGCTTATCATACTGATTATGTTAATCATACTGAATCTGTCAATCATACTGACTCTGTCAATTGTACTGGCTCTGTCAGTCATACTGACACTGTCAATCATACTAACTATGTCAATCGTACTAACCCTGAAAATCATATTAACTCTTTCAATTGTACTGACTCTGTCAATCGTACTAACTCTATCAATCATACTGACTCTATCAATTGTACTAACTCTTTTAATCGTAATGAATTTTTTGAATCATACTCACTTTGTATCATATCAATACATTACACTAATTAATACTTATAGTAATCATATTTTTATCGCATGCTTGTTTTTATCCTTTATCGACACATGTCAATCGTACTCATGTTTATCATCCTCATATATCTTCTGTTTTAACCAAAACAATGTTGAGGAGTTAGTTATAAACTAATCAATACAATTTCATGTTTTCTATTTCAATATGACCATTATAATGCGAGGTGTCCATGTCCCTCTGAGTTTTTCAAAGAAATATGACCGTTGGAAGAAATGTGACCATTGGAACCTGAGGCCTATAAATAAAAGTTCATTTGAAACTGAGAAGGACAACTGAGGGACTTTGATCATTATGTGCTTCTATCAAGTTCTAGAGAGATACAATGTGACTTCTCTCTTGCTTCGTGCGAAAGCCTTGAAATTACAAAATGTGAATAGCTTGTTCTTTGTTTTTTTGTTTCAATAAGTGCTTTGTTTTTCTTTGTACGACTGATCAGGTGATAACGATCGAGGGCTGTTGAGGATAGAAAGCCGATGCTACTGATCTTCGTATCAAGGGATTTCAAGTTTTTGAAAGATAGAGGTGCTGATTACCTATAAAATCAAGGGCTTTGTAGGGATTGCAAGACAGACATACCGATCATTGTATCGAGGGCTTGCAGGGATAGCAAGACAGACATATTGATCATCGTATCAAGGGCATACCAAGGTGGTGGTAAGAAAGACCTCTTATCCTAGGTGAAAGGGTACCCTCCTCTTTGGGATAAACGAATTTTAATACTTTTATATTTCCGTTGTTGTCTTTACTATAAAGGAAATTTTTTTCCTTTATTAATTTCATATTAATTTATAATTGTTTCAATTACAATCATACTGTTACATATTGTATTGATTGATTCTATACTCTTTATGGTAGAATCCTTCACTGTTTTATAACTGTTATTATTATATTCATTGTGAATAAAATTTCTTTACACTTCTTATAGTATTACAGCATATCATACCTTTTTACTCAATACATTTGTGGAAAATTGTATTTATTGTGAATTGTATATGTTTAGGATCATTTAAACTAATTTTATTAAGTATTTAAACACAATGTTTTTAACCCTAAAATTCACCCCCCACCCACTTTTATTGTTCCATATAATATACATATAATTCTATATATCAATCCAATAGTATGTATCAGAGGTGGTTTCCACTGATTTGTTTTCTAGCTCTATTTCTTTCTTTCAAACTTTTGTTTTAACTACTTACTGCACTAATGTGTGGAGTGGAAAAAATTTGGTTTATTAGATGGCAGGGATGAATATTGGATCAACTGAAAATATAAATCCAACTAGACCACCTGTCTTTTATAGGAATTATTATGTGTACAAGAGATATTGAATGAAGACATTTGTTATTAATACTAGTGTAGACAATTTTATTATGCTTACTCAAGCAGAGTATCATTGATTTCATTTGCCCTATGGGGAGCCAGTATATAAAGTGTAACAAAGATTTATGAGAATTTTCAATAGTTTACAATCTATGGGAGAAAAAGGTCTTGATGATGAAGCTCTTTTAGACAAAATTATTGATATAATGCCAAACTAATGGGAGTCAAAAGGACAGATATTGATGAAAATAGAAATGTTTCCCAGATTACTCTTGATAAACTTTTTGGAACTCTTCTATAGAACGAGACAAGAATAAAGAGAGATGTTGATTTCAATAAGAAGAAAAATGGAAATGGATGTGTAGCTTTTATTAATACATCAAAATCCAAAACACCTGAAAGGATAATAAGATCCAAATCTAAGAATATTTTTTTATTAGAATCAAGTGATTGTGATCATTCAGATAATGAGTCATCCAATCTTTCTCAAAGGATGAACAAGATTATGTGAAAGAAAGACTTCCAATTCATATTCAAAAAGAAAGATGGAAAGGATATGAAAGATTTAGAGGTAACCAGTTATGAATGCTAGAAATTAGGTCATATAAGACTTGATTGTATTTTACTGACGAGAAAAGATAGAAAGGAGAAACATTCTGAAAAAAATAAGAAAAATTATCACAAGACAAAGACAAATAAAGTCTTGAAAAACAATGTTACTTGGACTACAAGTGGTAGCGATTCATCAGATGATTCTTTAGAATATGAGACCTCAGGACAAATAAATATTGTACCTATATCCAGACTACCATTTGAAGATCATTTTTTAATGGCTAAGGTACACAATGATAAAGATATTACAAATGTATCCTTGAATGAAAATTATACTGATAATAAATACTATAAATCTTCAAATGATGAGTCCTTGTCATAATAAGATAATACATTACCTTCTTTTGAAGAAGTGTTTAGGTTTGCTAAACTACTTGAGATTAAAAATTCTAAACTCAAGAAAAATCTTGATAAGGAAAATTCTAGAATTTCAATTTTAACTAGAGAAGTATCATATCCTTCTAATGATCTTGATATGAAAACTTCTGATTTTGAAAGTGTTTTAAAAACCCATGATAATTTCAATTCAGATAAGGATAATCTTTCTAAGGATCTTAAAAATGTAATTTTTAAGAAAAAATTTTTTGAGCATAACTCTAGTTCAAAATAAAATGTTTTAGAGGATAATAACTTAGTTTTAAAACTAAAGACAGAAATTTTTTCCTTGAATAAATGTTTTTTTCAAAATTTAATTATGGAAAGGAAAACTTTGATAAAATGTATTCTCAAATTAGACCTTTGAGGAATCATTCTGGTTTTGGTTATACACACTCTAAACCAATTTGTAGTAATAACTATTTTTTTCCTCAAAGTACCCCTTTTTGTACTTAGTCTCAATGTGGTGGACACTAGAAAAGAGATTGTTCTCTTAATTGAACTTAGTCTTTAGGATATCATAAAGCTCATTTTACAGAACAAATGTGGATTCCTAAAATTCTTTTTTATAAACCTTATGGATCCAAACAAGTTTGGATTCCAAAAAACTAATTGTTTCTTTTTTTAGGAAAATAAGAAGTGTGCTAACAAGAATATTTGGTACATTGATAGTGGTTATACTCTACACATTACTAGAAACAAATATTTATTTGAAAAGATTATTGAATCAAAAGTTGGAAAAGTTACATTTGGAGATAATGCCCAAGGAATGATTATTGGATAGAAGATCAATGGTCATCCTTTTTTTCTTATAAATAGACCCCTCCCCTACCCAAACCCAAATAGGTTTTCTGATCTCATGGAAAAGATCTTCCCCATTGTTTTAAGAATCCATAGGATCTTCCATTTTCTACATCTATATGTCTCAGTCCTCTACCAACACTCCTGCTGAATTTTCTTCAAAAACGTTTTCAGAGAAAGACTTCTTTAGTTAAAGTTAGTTTTTTGGGTCTTCTTTGCCACGTATGATTCAAAAATTAGAATGATTATTTTGTTTCAAGGCTGGGAACATCTTTTTGTTGAAAAACCAGTATCTCATGATCTGATTCTTGTTGAAGATGTTATTCAATTCTACAAAACTGTGTCTTTTGAAAAAAATATGATGATCAACATTGTTTTGTACGATAGAAAATTCTCAATGTATGTGAAACAAGTATCCCACTTACTAAATGTCTCAACATAAGGTGATTATTTATATCCACCGCATAAACTACCAGATGAAGTTGGTACGTTTAATAAAGAAAGTGCTGAAAATTTGTTATTTCTTATAAATTAAGAGATTAGAAAATTAGCTCATTTGTCTCTAGATAATAGGTTCATGGTTCTTTGGATGCAAGGTTTTATTATCCCAAGGAAAGGGGATAGAGAAACTCTTATGGTTTCTGATATCTTCATGCTAGACTATCATGTAAACATGAGAAAGGTAAATCTCATGGGATACATCTTAGAAAAAATCAATAATGTCAAGTCTGGAGCGATCAAGTCTCATTTGATTATGTATCCATCTATTCATACAAAGTAAATTCTTGAAAGCATGAAGTTTTGTAAAATTACATTAAAAGGGAAATTGAAAGAACTAAAGCCTTCTTGGATAAGTAAGAATACGTTGAAGAATTAGTATGTTTGTTTTGATATAAAATCAATGCTTTTTTTCAAATATGTAGAAGCTGAATCGGCACAAAATCAATCGGCAAAAAATTAATCAACACCTTTTCCAATAAAAGATAATACAACTGTTGTTTCCATTCAAAAGTCATACCCACAAACCAGTTCTAATCCAATGAAGAAACCTAAATACTGTAATGAAATTGTGGTTAAGTAGAGGAAATACAAAGAACAAAGAAAATAAGGTGATCCTAAGTTAGGTCTTTATCTAGATAAAGATTTTGCTTAAATGATAAGGGTAGGGGATACTCTTCAGGCTGAGAATAAAAAAGAAGACTCCTTTGAAAAGGAAAGATCAAGACTTTGAGGTTTCTAAAATTATAAAATTGGTTGAGGAGGCTAGTGCTAAACTTATGGAAAAATTGCATCAAGAACCTATCATACAGATACTTCAAGAGAAAGAGAAAGGGAAACAAATTTTGAAAGAAATTCAGGAAGTTCAAGAAGAGGAAGAAGATTTTATTTTGGAATTTCTTTAGAGTTTAAAAAAGAGTATAGAAGAATATTTTCAAAAGAAAAGTGAAGGAATTCAATAGGTTCTACATAATGATCATGCACCAGCTAAATCTTTTGAAACTCTATATAGAATTCCTTCCTAAGTAAAGCAAGGTGCTCAATCTTCTCATACAAAAAAAGTAATCGTTATCAATGACAAAGTGAAAGAAGAAAAAAAGATTTGTATAATGAGGATTCTGATTCAGAACACACAATTTCTCTCAAGAATAATGATTACATTGTTCATGTTTTGAGAAGGATTGAGAAGACCATTCTTTATTTTTCTAGACATGAAAGGAAAATTTATGTCATCACTGAAAATCAAATTAAGAATATTAGTTCTGTAAGAGAACATAGAAAGAGATTATTTTCAATTGAAGCTGATTTAAAATTATTATCTAAAAGTTTGAGTACTCATAAGAAGGTTTTCAATAGAATAACTAAGTGTTCATACAAAAAAGACAGCTCAGTGAATGATCATGAACTATCAATTGAAGACTTAAAGAGGCTTCAAATAATATTGATATTGCTTTCAATAATCTTCAAAAAGAATCCATTGAAAGGCTGAATCAGATTTCAACAACTCATGGAGTTGATATTCCTTCAATAAAAGAGCTGCAAGAGAGAATGAATGCTTTCCGGTCATTGTTTTCGAATGTTTCATCTTTCAAAGATGAAATAGATCTATTGAAGAAGAAAAATTCTATGTTATCTAAAGAAAATGAGAATTTTAAAGACAGAATTGATACTCTTGAAGAAGTAATCAGAGTCCAAGAAGAGACTATCAAGAATCAGGATCAGTGTTTTGCTGATCAACAAGAGATTCTCAAATCTCAGGGTGATTCTATCTCTGAAGACAAGAAAGAAATCAGAAAAATGAAAGTAGTTCTTTATGTACTGATCTAGAAAGAAAAGGAATGAGAAAATAAATGAGTGTTGTTGTATCTTTCTTTTCTCATTTATGATTATTCTATTTACTTTTGTTATCTCAATGAGATTTATGTTACATGTACCATTTCCTTGCATTTTTTTTCTCTAACTCTTTTAGGAAACTCATGATTACCACATTCTTTGGGGATAATGTTTTATAAGGGTATAATTTTTTAATAAAATACTTTTAAATCAAGGAAAATTTATGAATAAAATCCTTAGTAAAGTACATACCTAAGGGGGAGTTAGTTGTATTTAATTTCTTATTCAGACGAGTTTCCATTAACTCAGGGGGAGATAAGTATTTCTTTTTTGTTTTTACTTTATGTTTTGTGATTTCCAAAAAGGGGTAGATTATTGAGTCAAAATTCATCTTTTGACTTTTATTTCTTATTTTGGAAATCCTATTCTATTCATATATGCTTATTGTATTGACTATTCTTATCTTATTAATTATGTAAATCATACTGACTCTGTCAATCATAATAACTCTATCAATCGTACTGAATCTTTCAATCATACTAACGCTGTCAATCCTACAAAATTTGTCAATCGTACTGACCCTGTCAATCATACTGACTCTATTAATTGTATTGACTCTATCAATCGTACTGACTCTATCAATCGAACTAACTCTGTCAATCATACTGACTCTATCAATCGTAATGACTTTTGTGAATAAAACTCACTTTTTATCATATCAATATACTACACTAAGTAATACTTATAGTAATCATATTTTTATCACATGCTTGTTTTTTCCTTTATCAACACATGTCAATCGTACTCATGTTTATCATCCTCATATATCTTCTGTTTTAACCGAAACAATGTCGTAGAGTTAGTTATAAACTAATCAAAATGATTTCATGTTTTCTGTTTCAATATGACAGTTATAATGCCTAGTGTCCAAGCCCCTCCAATTTTTTTAGAGAAATATGACCGTTAGAGGAAATGTGACTGTTCGAACCTAAGGCCTATAAATTGGAGGTCATTTGAATCTGAGAAGGACAATTAAGACACTTTGATCATTCTGCGCTTCTATCATGTTCTATAGAGAGACGCTATGACTTCTCTCATGCTTCATGCGAAATCCTTGAAATTACAAAACGTGAATGGTGGTTTCTTAGTTTTTTTATTTCAATAAGTGTTTTGTTTTTATTTGTGCGACCAATCATGTGATAATGATAGAGGGATGCTGAGGATAGGCATACAGTGCTAGCGACATTCGTATCGAGGGATTTCAAGTGTTTGAAAGACATAGGTGTTGATTACCTGCAAAATCGAGGGCTTGTGGGGATAGCAAGACAGATGTACCAATCATCGTATCAATGGATTTTGGGGATAGCAAGATAGAAGTATTGATCATCGTATCAAGGTCTTACAAAGGTAGTGGTAAGACAGACCTCTTATCCTAGTTGAAAGGATACCCTTCTCTTTGGGATAAAAGAATTGTAATACTTTTACATTTCCGGTGTTGTCTTTATTAGAAAGGAAATTTTTTTGTTTCCTTTCTTCATTTCATATTCATTTGTAGTTGTTTCGATTAAAATCATACTATTACATATTGTGTCGATTGATTCTATAAGCTTTATGGTATAATTCTTCACTATTGTATTACTATTATTATTTTATTTATTATGAATACAATTTATTTAAACTTCTTATAGTATTATATCATATCATACCTTTTTACTCAATACATTTGTGGAAAATTGTATTTGCTGTGAATTGTATTAGTTTAAGATCATTTAATCTAATTTTCCTAAGTGTTTAAACACAATTTTTTTAAACCTAAAATTCACCCCCCCCCCCTCTTGTATTGTTCAATCTAATATACATATACTTCTATATATTGATCCAACAAAAACATCATAGAACAATATTTCCATAATTTTAATTTTTAATTATATATTAGTCACTTCAATTTAATATCTTTTTCATACAGCTCATCTAAAAATACCGTTAATCTCAAAAAAAATCTTCATTATTATTTGTGATAAAAAAATCATATATCAATTCACCAATAATTTCACCACATAATCTCAATGAAAACATTTTATTTTTTTTTACTTTGATAATAATAATTATAAATTTCTTATATATGATATTTATGAAATATTTTACATTTATGAATGTACTTATATCTATTAAAATTAGGACGATCATCCACTTAATTGGGGTTTCATTTGAATTTTTTTGAAAAATTGAATCAATTTTCATGACATAAAATAGTTAATCATTTTATTTCCCCCATAAAAACATATACATCATCCACCATAGCATGTAAATTATTACCTATGGACATGAAACAACATTTTAATAATTCTCCACAAATATCATCATCAATCAAGAATTAATAAAAAACCCATGTTATTGGAAATATCTTATAATATTATAGCATCACATTTTTTATCATCCACAAATAATTTCAAAAAAATATAAAAATAATTCCAAATAATTATATATTTTTATGAATCACTCCATATAAAATAAATGACTGGTATATATTCTTGAAATAAATCATATGTTTGTGTAATTTTTCAAATTTCCATACGAATTACATCAAAATTTCTCATTTCTATTCTAGAAATGACACAAAAGTTTGAGGACTTTAACTAATATCTTTTCCACTAAATTTAAAATGACTCATTTGTATTCACACTTCCTTGTATTTACTTTTATGAATATAAATATTATTATGTTGTATGTAAATCATTTTCCAATTAAATATTTCCTCCCATAAATATAATTTATTTCATAGTAATCTGTCTTAAAAATTTTAACAAATTCTCCTTCTCCAACCCAAAGTTATGTTTACATTACTCAATGACGATTTCATGAGATTTTTAATTTTTCATATAATTTCCATTTAGTTAGTTTTAGGCATTAAAAATTTCTCTTACACAACTCATTATATTTTTGATTATTAGGTTCTACTCTAATGCTACTTATATTCATATCAATCCTATTTCATTTTCACACCATTAATTTTAATTATATAGGTACTTTAGATTGAATTAGTGAAAAATAAATCCATACCATGGTATATCCAATAACATCAATTTATCTATAATAACTGTAGGAATATAAAAAAATTATTGTAAAAAATTTTAACATCATCCACAAGTGGGTATAAGAATATCCCCCCTTTAAATTTTTATCAAAACAAATGCCCCATATTTTTGTTTCATGTTAAGTCTTAAATGGAATCCCCTTCAAAATATTGATGTCTAAAATATGAAACAGTTCTCTCCATTTTATTAATGCTAAAGACATAGTGTTTTTTAAAGGATAATGTATTAATTTTTTTAAGGCAACGAGACATAAAACAATCAAATCTATGTCAATAAGACTTTATTTCATTAGAAAAAAAGTGTCATTAATTTTTAAATAAATTATATCTTAAAAAATATTAAATAAATTATACCAATTATGAGTTTTTATAAAATAAAAATGAATTTTATTTTCAAAATAATTATTTAATTTACTCAAAAAAGCATAATAAAATAGTTTCATAATAAGAAATGTCCTCCCATATATATTAATACTCCCACATTATATAAATTTAATAATAATTAATAAATAAGAGGAAACAAAAAAACCATAACTCTGTATTTAGAAGTGAAATTCACTACCATTTACAACAATAGATTATAAAAATCATCTGTTGAATGTTTATTTGTGAAGATACCAACAATCTGGTCATTAATTAGAAAACCATCCTTCTCCAAAATTCTTTCAACCTCTATTTCATTCATATAATGACACATAATATCAATTTTCATTGATCATTATGATTAAATTTAAATAATTTAAATATTTTATAAAACTTTGAATATCACAACCAATATCAAGTGTATATAAAGTTGTAACATTCAAAACATCATGTTTAGATTTTATCTAGTTCACCTTTATATATATATATCATTAATTTAGACACAAATTCAACTTAATTAGTACTCATGTTGATTGATGGTTTCTTCCTTGAATACCATGTTACACATATATTTCCCATAAAAAAATTTCTACCTAATGTAGACATCCTTTCATCAACACCATCTTCCAAATTATCTTTAGTAAATCCCATTAAATCCATCTCACCCGTTTTCTTATATAATAATATATAGTTGAAAGTATTCTAAAAATACATCAATTTTTACTTAGCTTCTAGGGGATGTAATTATTTGGTATTTGATCAGCATATGTAATTAATTTTAACAATATAGGAAATATTTGACACATATTTATTCTAGTATAAGGGACACTTGATTAACATTTTAAATTATTGATCATTAACTCCATTTGTTTCATTATCCTTACATAGTTTTTCATAAAAATAATTTATATATACTCCACTTGATTCCTCCATATTAAATCTCATAAATACTCCCTTGGCATAAATTTCATGTGATTTGATTATGTGACATATATCTTGGGTAATTTTGAATTAGAAAATATTTTCACATCCCCAATCATAGATACATCAAACTATTTCTTCTTGTGTGTGTAAAACTATTAACAAAGTGTTTCTTCATTACTTGAAAAAATAATAAAATCAACATAGAAACTCATAATGAGTGATGTGTAGTTGGTCTGCTTAATATTAAATTTTCAATTCACTATCACTTAAAAAAATAGGCTTCTCATGTACTCATTTTTCATGAGATACTATGACCTTGGAGATTATTTTAGTCAATAAACAGTTTTTCACATTTTACAGATCTCCATGCCTTCTATATAAAGAATTAAACCCTCTGGTTTCTCTATATAAATTTATTAATTTAATTCTCCACTATATAATGTAGATTTTATATCTATTGGGTAAAATTGAATCTTAATGGGGTTGAAATTTATATGAATATTCTTATGGTTTTAGGTTTATCAATAAGAAAAATTAGTTCATTAATATACATATAATCAATATGTGAGAATCCATTACATATATGTTACTTTTATTATTAAAAACATCATCATTCACATTATATATTTTCTAAAAATAATAATTTTCACCTATAATGTTCTTCTCCTTGGGATTGGTAACAAGCTCTTATATTTCATTAATATAATGTTGAATTTTCACTTTTCTAATTTCATGGATACTTTATTCTCAAAGTATCCACTAATAGTTTTACGATTATACATTAAAAGTAAATTTTTATGACACCCATTAATGAGTTTTATTCTATTTTTATCCCATTAATTCTTATCCATGAATATATTATCATCATTAATATGTTTCATTTATCTTTAATTTATTCTTGTATTTATTAAATATTCAAAATAATCACTAGAATAAGTATAATAATAATCTTCACTATGAATGAGTGTTTTCTCATTATGATCAATATGTTCATGATTGAAATATTCAGCACCATAATCCACCATAATAGAAATTTTTATTTCCTATTCTTTCTCATTTACTATAACAACATCCAATTCCACTATCTTATTAGATTTTTCTTATAGATCCTACCAGATACTAAATTTTATTTATAACATAGGAACATTACTTCTTTATCAAACTCATAATTTTTACTAAAACATCTATATTTCATTTTGATGAAACATGATCTTACGTAGACTCCAATGTTATTTACATTTGAATTATTTTTTAAAAACTATTCTTAATGTTTCAAATATAAATTTTTCCTCATAATACATCTATTTGTAATTGTTTCATGAGATTAATTTTCTTGTATTAAAAACTGTCCTAAGGTCCCATGTCCGTCAAGAATGTTTTTGGATATATCATTCATAATCAAGTTATTTTGTTACATTGTTCCACTATTTTATGATTAAATAGTTAATTGAAATAATTTATAATTCCTTGTTTCTCTTGATATTTTGAAGAATATTTTTAATCAAAGTCATTACAATTTTCTGACCTTAATATTCTTAATAAAAACTCAATTTTCTTTAAAATATCCATCTAAATCTTAAGAACCTACTCAATGTTTGATATTTTGGAGAAATGGTCATAATTATCTTAATTATTATGAATTCAATAATGATGTTGCTAAAATAACTTAATCTACGTGTTTATTTCATTATAATGAGCACATAAACATTATAGTGTACAAGCTCCATTTTTTTTATTTTTTATATAAACTACTTTGTGACTTCTCCATAACATTTTATATTCTGATATATTTTTATGTTATGTGACATAATAATTAAAAATGTTAAATTTCTTAAAAACTATACATTAATTAGTTTCATCTCATTACCCTTACCAAGGTAACCAATTATTTAATTCAATAAGTTATTATCATCATGAATACTCAATCATCGATCCATTTTCTACCCCATTTCATTTTATTCATAATGAATTATCATTGAAAAATGTGAAAGTTCATAAATGTTTGTAAATATTCATTAAGATATGTAAATAACATATCATGTCATAAGGTTACTATTATCTATATTCCATGGAATCTCATATGTGATAGATTTAAATCAATATTCAACCACATTTTATTCTTGATTGAACAATTGTTTTTCATAACAAGTATATATTTTTTAAAATTACTTAATTGTGATGCTATGAATGTGTGAAACTCAATTAATACATGAAATTCAACCCAAAACCTTGGACAAACTTTTTCTAAACCTAAAATATTATTTTTTATTTTAATATTTATTTTAGGTTATTATAATTATTTATTTATTATCATTTCTTATTATTGGGTACCCCATATCCAATGAACTTATTTTAATCCAGGTGATAGAATATTATATAATAAATTGTATTCTTTTTTTCCAAACACAACACAACACCATTAATACCCTTCAATCATCAAACTTATAATGAAATTATAGTTTTTCATATATTTCTATATAAATCCTTTCTCAGAATCCCATTGAGATTATTTTACTAACAACTTTTAAGGATTTATTATTTTAGAATTTAAGTATGGCATATATATTTTCTATAAATTTTCACCTTATAAATATGAGTAGGTATTTACATTCCATATATCCTCACAAATAATATATATTTTTATTATCGTTTGAATTGTGTAGAATAAATGGATTTTTATTAAAGTAAATCTCTTAATGAGATCCCATTTTCATGAAATTATCTCAATTGAAAATAATATACCTGATGTTTGTTACCTAGAGGGCTCACATTCTCCTACTATAACACTGTTTTATTCACATAAATTTTTTATCTACTCATCAAATTTAAAAATATTCATCTTCAACTTGTCTACCTGAAATGGTAATATTTCTGTTAATGTCATCATGATTTTTCAACCTCTCATCATTTTATATATTTAAACCTTTAACATTTTTCCAATACATTCCTTATCAATTGGGATATGTATAATATTTTTTAATTTATTTTTGATATATGAATTCTAAGATCTATATATATTAATTTCATCTTAGAGCATCTTGAAATCAATTGTCATTGTTTATTCCTTGGATGGTTTTTTTCTACAAAAAATCGCCATTAATTTTTGATTCTTACTATAATAAAACAATTTACTCTCTTTATTTTACCAACATAACATTATAATATTCCTATATTGAAATATCAAATTCATCAATACTTTCTTTTATATAAATATAAAATCAATTAAATCTTATTATATAACCAAGATAACTTTATGATAGGCCTATACTGAAATATCCACATCATCACTAATTTATTTTCTATCGAAATAAAATTATTCAATTGAAATAATATTATTTTTATAAAATATAAAATTCATTTTATTATTTCCTTTTCGTTAATTTTATATTATATTTTTTTTTATTATTATATATTTTAAAAACATTATATTTATATATGGAATCATTAATCTTCAAGGAACACATGAAAATTAAATGGATAATCACTACATTGTTATGGAAGTAAAAATTATGATTCTCTTGATACATATATTTATTCTATTTTAAGATTATTAAAATCAAGTTGATCATTTCAAAGATATATTCCATATTTTTTTTTATTTTTATATTTGTTTTCATATTCAATCTTCATGACCCTAATATCATAAAAAATCATTCTATTTTTATCTTTATTTTTAGATCATCCCCCCTTCTCATTTCATAATTGTTAAGAGTATCTTGGAATTAAAATATAGTTAAACCATAAAAAACATTTTCTTAATCAGTTAAGATCTTGTAATAAAACATGTTTGGTAAAATAATCATAAGTTTTATTACAAAAATAAAACATTTCTTTATTTCTATAAATATTATAATATGGATGATTTTTCAATTTACTCGAGTAAAAAAATTCACCACATGAATAATTTTTATAAAACATTAAATAATAAATCCATTTGTTAAATATTTGATCCTAGATTACTTAATATTAATTTTCCTTTTAATAATACTATAGTTTTTTTACCAAATCTCATGAGAACTATTTCATCCCATTATATTTTATAATTCCATCTCAGATAAAGAGGAAAAAATAAATTTCATTTCTTTCCAACATTCATTAATTCTTCCTTATCAGTTAATTTCTAGTCTATAATGTCTTTGGGAACTGTGGAACTATAAATATTATAATGATGAACATCGATACATAGTTGTAAAATATAGACAAACATAATATAATTTCAAATGAGTAAACTTATCTGAACAAATTTATGAATTTCTATATATTGTATATAGTAAAATCGATTGACAGGAAAGTCATGTGATATCTCATAGGGTGAACATGTACTATAAAACCAATATGCAGAATAAAAATGGATATAATTGACAGTGAGAAGTGGGGTTGAATAGTATTATTAATCTTTCATCCACATTAAACATACTCTCCTAAATATCCAACAAGTCACTATTCAATTCACAATTATTAAAACCAAATAGAGGAACACAACCAGTTTGTTAATAAGGACTTAATTCAAGAAGGATGACTACCCAAAAAATGTATAGAGGTTTTTACCCACTCATAGAAAACAATCCTTTTGTAATCAAGAAGAAAATACTTTCTTGGTAACAACCTTGATCCAGTTTAAAAAATTTAACCCCAAACAAACTCTAAATTGCCATAGAAAAAGAAAGAAATAAATTTTGAGAAATGATTTCTTGAGAAATCAATATCCCCCACTTACCTCTATTTATTTTTATTTTTTAGTCTTCACCATGCACAACGAGTCTAATAACCCAATTTCAAATCAATGAAATTCTATTAAATATCTACAAAATTCTTGAACAAAAATTCTCTAACTATTAATTTTTCAAATATATTATACATATAAATAGAATATTGTGTTCATAAATTGTATATGATAACCCATTAAAATTGAAATATCAAATTTACATCATTCATGATCATCAAATATTCATGTAACTAATCACCAAAAATCTCACCATTTAATCACAATAAAAATTAATATTTATTCTTTATACTATAATAGTATTTGAATCTTTGTCTCTCTATAATACCTAAGAAATATTGTCCACATTTGTAAATAATATAAATTTTAAAAATTATAAATAAAAACTTCTAAATGTTGTTTTTATTTTGAAATTTTCCAAGATTTAGTGTGGAAAATCATGTCACAACATGACAGAGATCACTAATTTCCATCCCCAATGAAAACAACTTCATCATATACATTGTAATAACACTAATTCACCATAAAATGGAACCTATGTCGAGTAATTCTATAATAATATTAATTTTTTAATGTATTAAAAATAATCCCATGACAATTTTAACATTTCATAACAACACAAAGTCATCTTTTTTAGTTTCCATAAATAACATTCAGAAAATATTAATTAAAATTTTCACCAACAGATAGAATTTTTTTATCACCCATTATAATAGAATTCAATTATACATATTGTAGAAATAACTCTTACATTTTAGAAAGTTGTTAATTTTTTAGATGTCCTGTGTGAAATTAACTCATATTTATTTTTTAAATAATTCATAGGTATGAGTACTTTTATAAATTTACAAAACCAACAGTATCAAAGTGACACATATGTTTTATATTTTCCCTGGATTTTAAATTTTTTACCAGAATATTATACATGTATTTATATTTAATTCTATAATTTCATTATTTTGTTGTTTATATTTACTTATACACATAGTAGTGTGTATGAAAGATATTGATAATTTTGTTCCCTAACTGAATGATATATAAACTACAGTGATAATTTCAAAGGCTGTCATTATTCTTGTTATGTCTGTAGAGATACTTTCATTCACTAAAAAAAAGATCTTATATAGCACATTACTTTTTTAATTCCTCGGTCCATCTCCACGGTTATTTATATGCATTCTGTTTCTTATTTATTTTCCACTTTTAAATCAGAATTTTATAGATCCCGTTGATTAAATTAAGAAAACATCAAATCTACTCAAGGGATTTCCAAAAATATTAATTAATCTCAATCTAATTCTTAAAACCTAAAACACATGTATATACATTAAATATAATATCATCTTCAAGTGGTTTTAATATTTCATATGGATTATGAGAATAGTAAATAAAATAAGTTATAATATCATTTCATTTAAATATTATTATTTTTACATGATTTCAATAATTATTACATTTCCCCTTTCTTACTATAACAAAATTGTGTAGCAAAGAGTAAAAATAATAGAATTGTTGAAATGGGATTAACCATGTCTATTAATGTCATTATATCAAAATTATATTTAAGATATATTGTATTTATAATAATTAATTTTCCCATATAGTAATATTAATGGAATTGAACATTACCGCCTATGAAATGAGAGATATTTGGAATCCCACTTTGATATACTTCTATGTGTATGGTAATCTATGATCAATGAAAGATATGAATTTTGAATTGGGAATGAATTGTGAAAAATATATTTAGGGACTATTCAGAGGATACTTATCTAATGAAAACCTTAAAATATATGAAAAATAATTCAAAAGTCATTAAATTTCTTTGATGTGACGATTTCTAAAAATAAACCCAATTTTGGTAATGAAACGCTAAAAATTTTGATCTTTTTAAAGATGAAAACAAGAAAGATTCTTTAATAATGATTGAATAAAAATTTGGAAATTAAACATATAATTTATATACTAAAGTATAATTTATAAATTATTATATCATAGGTAAAAAAATATTACTAAATTAATAAAATAATATTATAAAATGGAATATTCAAATTAAAACCATGAGAAGGATGATGCTCAATAAAAAATAACTATTTTATATCAAATTTTATGAATAATATTTTATAATTTTTTTAAAAAAAATAATGGATGAATTAAATTAATGTAAGGTATTATTATATTGAAAAGAAATGCAATATAGAATCTATATTCGAGACTTCATGGAAAGACTATCATTTGAACTGTGATGATTTTTCAAAACATACATAATTAAAAAGAGTATTTTCAAGAAAAAAAATATTAGTTTTTAGAGGATAGTTTCATGTTAAAGGATTCTATTTTATTGTTTAATTTTAAGATATTTTAGTATTATTAGATATAATAATGTTCTTGGTTATTATAGATCATAGGATATATAAAATCTATAAACTTGATATGAAGACTACCTTCGTGAATAGATTTACTTAAGAACAAACATTTAATAAGATAAATAAAGTACATAAAATTTATAGTGATGGTAACTTGGTATATATCTAAAAGAAAGTAAGGTATAGGATAAAACTTGTACAAAGAGCCTTATAATTTGAGTTGAAAAATAGTTTGAATAAAGTGAGTTTTACTAAAGGGAATGTCGAAAAAATAAATATATAATGTAAATGAGAACATGTTCTCATATATTAATAGAATATATTTATGAAATTATTTTTATATTTAATAATTAGTATGATTGGGAGGATTCTATTTTGAAAATAAATATGATTTTTTAATTTAAATTCTTAGTGAAATGAGCTTCATCCTATGTTTTTATGTCTCATAAAAATAGATTTTAAATTTAAATCTGTATAATGATATTCTAAGAAATTATTGATGAAATTTTATGTGGAAGAGTATAAATTTTTTTTCAAACCAATGAGATTTTGTGTGATGATAATCAGGGATGATGATGGGAATTGTGTCTACCAAGAATAATTAAGAAAGATTACAGTTACCTGGATTGTTCTCACTACATCAATAACTAATATTATTTATGTAGTAACCTTGTATTCAGGGTAAAAATATAATCCAGAAGGGTCACAACTGAATAATAAAATGTGGGTTCTTATATATATTAAAGTAATATTATGTCCATATTTTTTTTATAAAAAATGATGAAATGAACATTTTTGGGGATGATGATGTTGAATGTGTGAGGAATTGTGATGATATGAAGTCAACATGAAGGGGTATAGTTTTACTTGGGGAAATTTTATTGAGTTGGAATTTTAATAAAGAAAATATAATTAATCAAAACAATGTATAAGATGGCCATCTAGATTCTATTAATGACTCTCCAAAAATTATTTGATGGGAGAGTTGTTGGGAAACATGAATGTGAGACTTTTGAAGCTGTTGAGATTTTATTAGGATATCCAATGTTCAATTAGTTTTTCAAAGAATCCATTAAAAACCACTTTATCAGTCCATAATGATATCAAATATGAATTCATTGAATAAATGCTTTACAATTGAGTTTTATGTTTGAATATATTTTTTAAAATGATCACATTACATATATTATCACTAAGTTTATTTAAAGGGATTTATTTTAAGAAAATATGGATGAAAATTCATATTCTTCCTATCCATATTCTTAGAAAAAATTTATGAATACTCAATAATCCAATGATTAAATTTATAAAGGTTAAAATTGCACACATATCATGTGATTCCTATTTTATGAAAAAATAGTATATTATTAATAAAATAGAGAGAATGTATTCGGTGGATTAGGTGAAGAAGATAATTAATTTCATAAGAAAAAAAATATTTTCTACTATGGGATGTAATTATCTCAGAAACATTTATTTATCATTCTTATAGTTCAGGAAAATTTTTATTTGAGGAGTTTGATTTGACCAATGTATGAAAATTTTTTGGAGTCGAAAAAAATAAAATGGGGATATTGAAGAAAATTAGAAATATTAAAGGTTTGTTTTATTTTTTATCAATAGTTAATTATGATTAGTGGGAAAGTTTTATGAATTTTTTAAGATGATTTGAAGTGGGTGAGTTTTCCAAGAGATAGTATGAGAAGGAAGGAGTTGGATTTCTAGAATTTCTTATATGAAACATAATATATTTGGGTTAATATAGTTTAATATATATATATACGATCTCTGAAAACATAAATGAGTGATTTCATATAGTGGATAAAATATGATCTGTAAAATTTAACTAATGATGAAAAATATCTATAGTATAATTTAAAAGAATAGTTCTTATATATCACTATTATATGTAGGATCTGTCTAAAAATTAATAACAAAATTTTGTAGTTTTTAAAGGATATGTAACATGTTATGGTTGATATATAATATCTTATTTATTGTCTGTATGATATTTTTTAGTGAAACATAGAAATAAAACATATGTGTACATTGGTTTTTATCAATTATCTATGGTTTTTTTCTAGTATATAAGATTTTATAGCTAAAAAATTAACTAAAGTTTTGTTTTATTATATTGAGAACAGGAATGATAAACTCGAGCATACATCACATAAAATGAAGGCAATGTAAGTAAAATCCAAAGCCCACATAAGATTTAGTTTATTCTATAATGAATGATTTTTCAGAATAAATATGTTTTATTTTAAGATTTATTTTATAGGAAAATTAAAAAATATATGATTTTAAAGATATTATTTAATAAAATAAACATCACATTCTGATGATGAATTATACATTATTTAACCTAATATGAATATTGATAAGTTAATTTGAAGAACATTTTAGGAGATAAAACCTTTCACAATACTGTTATTTTTAATATATACATTTAAATGAAACATTAATTATGGAATTAATTAAATATAGAATAAAATTTTATATTTGAGGACAGTTAAAATAAAATAAATTTACATGATCTCTGTAAAAAAAATTATAGAGGTTAAAATATAGATATTTAATATCCATTCATGGATATCAATGATAGGATATTTTTATGATGATGTTTGAATTATTTTAAATAAATATATCCCATTATTCAATTTCATTCTATTTTAAAATTAAAATATTAGAAAAAAATATCTCAAATTTTCATCCATTTTATGTAGAAGTGGAAGAATATATGATTGATATTGAAAGACAAATACATATAGTCATTTATCTAAATACTATAAATTATTGAAATGAATAATTATAATAGTTGTTAATGAGTTCAAGAACAATGATATTCTAATACTGATTATATTTCTTACATCAATGTCCTTGATGAAAAAAGTCTTGATTTTTATTAGATGATTTTGAAGGATAATGAATATATATTATTTAGTACTTCAGTAATCATTGATTCCAAAGATAAATTCTTGTTTTTTGGTTGGAATAAAATTTGTAAACTAATAGGATCTTGTATAAATATCTATCAGAATATAGCTTCTATATAGATTTTGCATTAGGTTTTAAGGATGATACATTCACTTCTTATGTAATGGGTTTATCATATGAGTAATACATCTTTGTCACTGATTTACCATAAAAATAAGGATTTAGATACAAAAAATGGTTTCAAACCATTTGAAAACTATTTTTATCTTAAATTTTTTTTATATTAAATACATATTAGTGAAGGTTATATGTTTATCTTATTTATAAAATATTACATTCGGTTATTTGATGAAATTTATAAAAATATTTTGACATTGATTAAATCCCCATCTTAGTGTTAATCTGTATGTGTATTAGAAACTACACATTCAATGAATATGAGTGTATGATCAATATTATATTATTTCCAAACATTCTTATATTGTTTATACCATTCTATCCCAAGGTAATAATATCTCCCTATCAGAATGATCATACTAACCGTTACTAGTATTGGAATGGTATGGTGTTTCTAAAGTTAGAACATGGTCAGAAGTGAATATACTATTATACATTTATTAAACCTTTTAGGTTAATGGAAAATCACCATTAATATAGAAAATGAATAATTTATGATCATTGTAATCAATATTATTATTGAATATGGTTTTATCTTCAATAATGTGTTTCGTTTAACAAAAATTCATGACTAAAAAATTGTAACTAGGTGAATAAGATATTACCATAGTCCATCAGTAGGTGAATAGGATAACACTATAATTCATAAATTGGTTTATGGGTTACGACCATAAAAATAATTTTAAAGGGATATTATAAATAAAAAGGAGTATAAGTGAAAGTATTACCACTACATTAGTATCCACTATGAATATATAGGTTAACACCATAGTCATAACATAGGTGAATGATATATCACCACTATATAATATATCTATGTTTAATGAACTATTATAGTACATTAAAAAGTATCCTTGGTGAAAAAGCTTTCACCAAATCATAACCACTTACAAATGAATGGGATATTACTTTATTTATTTGATATCAAAGTAAATTGAATATCACTATACATATAAATTTGATAGGGTGAAAAATTTATCAATATTTACTTTCAAAGATCAATGTGAATGATTTATCACTATTATCTATAATATAGATACAAGTGAATGCATAATAATAATTAAAATTTACAATATTTCATCATAAATCAAAATGAAAATTGATAGTTTAACATTCACTAATTGGTCTCATCAATGTAATCCTACAAAATAAGATACACAAACCATTGATAGTAACCCCTAATATGTATATATCCTATACCACCAAATATTTCATATATAAGTTTATATAATAGTTTTTAGCCAAGATTTTAATTTTTTTTATTTTTAAAGAAATAGACAAAAAAATAATGTCCTAGATAAATAAAATAATATGACAAAAGAAAAAAAAATAATTATATAGATAACCTAAAATGAAAATAAATTATATAAAATGCCTATATTTAATTTGGAATAAAATAATTAATATTAATATTAATACTGTAGGATGGAAATATAAATCTCAACTGTGAACGTTATGTTATTCTCCTTGGTATGAAAATTTAATTATATTCATCAAATATCAAATAAACATTATTTTTTAAAAATTAAATATATAAAATATAAATGATATATAGAAATTCATCATCTCTTATAGACATTTTTGATATAATAATAAACTTATATAATGATAATAGATCATGACATGGAATATATATATTACAAGAAAAATATTATTTTAGAATAATGATATGAATATATATATACATATTTTTTTATCAGAAGAGAAATGGATATATATTCATTATTATTATTTAATCATTAATTGTTGATTTATATATATTTATATTTATAGAAAATTAAAATTTATATATAAGTTTTATATAAATACATGACCCTATGAAATTCCTTCCATGTTATATCCTTCACAATGAAATCAAGATTTTATAATGAACTATGACTTAGATTTTTAATATTTCTAAAATTAAAATTTATCAATTCAGAAATTGATTTTATAAATAATTTTTATCAACCCATGAACCTCAATAAACTTTTATATATATTTTTTAATATAATAAATATTTCATAAAATGGATTTATGAAATACCTTTAACCAAATTGTCGAATCTTTGAGAAGAATTTTATTATATTTATAATTTAATTTTCATATAGTAATGAATTCATTAAGATACAACATTAATCAATCTATTTTAAATGTTTTATTGATTTTATAATTGTTTCATGTAATATTGAAAAGTATCCTAATTTTTTTTAAATGAATTAATTATTTCATATGGCATTTTATTTATATTAAATGAAAAAATAAGTTGAAAAATCATATTATTACTTAAAGGAAGACCTTTTATAATGAATTTATAATTTCACATAATAATTATTAAAGTTATTTTTTAGCCTTATCAGAATTATAATATACTACAATATTATATGACATGTTTTTATTATATGGAATTTCCTTTTAAAATGTTGAGTAACACATTTTTCAGTGAAATTATATTTTATATAATATTTTCAATTTTCATTTAGAAATTAATTCCTAATATTTTTTGTCTTATTATCATAAAATCGGTGTCAATTTTTGATAATTTTGTCATTATACATATAACATAGGATTTTGAATGGTAATGTATTTGTTTCGAATAATGTTCACACACTAAAAATATTTTTTCATGTATTTATTTTAATGATAATTTTCTAAAAAATAGAATATGTATGTGATAAAATGAATAAAATATTTATTTTTGGTATTTTGACATCTCTAAAGAGTTTAATATGTTATTGTTTGTTAAAATTAATAAATTAAGGCAACATGCTGAGAAATACGATTATATTGTAAATATGAAATCATACATATGAAATTGTGGCCCAATTTCATCAATTTTGTTCTAATTACCAACTATTGAAACATAATTTTATAGTTTACATTAATATAGATAATGGGACACTATGAATGTAGTGAATCACTTAATATAATGGAATATAAGAACATTTACCAATTTATTCAAAATGGATTTCGTTTTCCAAAAACTATAAATACCTACCCCACTTATAATTTCTCTTCACACATAATTTTAAATCCCTATTTTTATATCTCTTAAAGTTACTCGCTCATAGAAAACTCTTTAATATTATTGTGTTTTGGTTGTTAAAGATCTATTAATTTTCCAAAAGGATGAAATATGTCAATGGATCCAATTTTCATCTCGTCATTTCCAATTTTGAATCTTTTATTGTAATTAGTTTTGAAATTTAATTTAAAAATAAAACATTCTTCTATAATATCATCCATTTAATGAATTGTACCTGAAAAATTATTCACTAACACTCATTAATCTCATTTTACAAATCCATTACCATGCCAAATTAGGGGTCATATTTCTATTCCCCTCTTCTATAATACTATTTACATTTCCATTTTATAATCCTTTTCAAATTTCAAATTTCCAAATGTAACATAGTTTAAATTTAATCATAAATATATTATTTTTGATATCCTTTGAAAGTGACACCCCATTTCACTCAAACTATACTCCATTCGTATGTCTTTTTTGTATTGAATTTATTTTAATAGGTGTCAAACTCTATATAGTTCCATCATAAAAACACTATATGTATAAATTATTTTTTGGGAATTATGGATATATTATTTCTAATTGGCGGATTTTTTATTTTGAATGGTGGAAAATATATTACACTTGGAGATTTTATTTCATATTAGGAGGATTTATCTAACTTTTGGGAGGGGTTCAAATTTTCTATCAAAGCCTACCGACCAAAAACATAACCTTAATAAAATTTTATATCCATAATTCATATCAAGTATATATAAATACATACCCTTAATTATATATGAAATTAATCAAAAAATATTTTGTCCCAAAACACAAGATATAAATTTAATACAATTTATAAATACATTGATCAACTTAATATTTATAAATACTTAAAAACTACATTTCTATATTATTAAAATCATAAGAGTAATTATTTTAACAAAATTAGTACCTTGTTATTTATAATCATATTTATGGGTATTAAAAAATACATCCAAATAGTTCAACAAATTTTTGAGAATCTATTGTCTTTAATTTTTTTCAATCTTTCTTATATATAGTTAGTATTCTATCCATAGTCTTTAAAATAATGGGTATTCACCAATATATATATAATTCAGTTTATTAAGAGAATAAATTAAATAGACTATATTCCCATTTATCTTATATAGTGTGGGTACCATATATATAATATTTTTTATAGAAGAGTATTCACCGAGATATACATATGATTCATTTGGCTAGGGAAATCTTGATAATCTATATACTAATTATTTTGATATGAATAATTATTGATTATTCACAAATGATTAAGAAAAAGATTCAATTGGGAAAATTATTAATTTTATTTTTTATTATTTAATTTTATATGAAAAATGAATTTGACTTATTAAGTGAATAGTGGGACCCAAATTATAGAAACCCTTTAAGTACTAGCAGTTCTCATGAGATAAAATAGCATGGCTATTTGTTTAAATATTGCCCTTTTATGTGTGATGTCAAATAATGTGGCCATGATGATATGGGTATGATATCAAATATTACGCATTATAATATTATGAAATCATTAATTTATATTCATTTTATTATTTATTTAAATTTTTATAATATAAATGTATTGTTTTATGTCCATATATCTATCACTATGGTATTATTTTTATCTATTATAACTAAATATATTACCCCATTATTAGGAGATATTTGATTTTATTGTAAATTATCCCATACTAATAGTCTTAACTCACACATTCCCTTTATTATGTATTTCCCCAAGTAATGAACAAGAGTAATTCATTTGAAATTTTATTTATGTAATTAATGGTGTAATTATAAAATATTAAATTAAATATTTGAAGAACCTTGTATTTTATCTCATAACAATATAATTCAAGGCTCATGTATATATCTAGTCACCTACTGACTGCGAATATTTGGATCATTGGTATAATTTCTTCTATAATATGTCTTGTGGGTAATGAAAACCCATCGACTATTTATGAATGTAGTTGGGGATTTTCAAGGTCATCCCTAACACTTATTAGTATGTAAAATATCCAACATAATCCCTCATCTCAGAAGGTATTAACTAATGATCTAACATTTTATATCGATGTTAAAATTCGAGGCCAATCCACTATAGTGTAAATTATACATATATATTTTATTACTATGTGATTATCAAGAAGACCTCACAAGGTCATTACATGGAGAAATATCTAGGGTAAACCATCATGGGTAAAAATTCCAATGTTTCACACCACTTTTAAGAAGAAACATGGCCATAAATGACCATGGATATGAACTTAATTTCAATGAAATGCTATCATATTCTAGATAGGTTACTCACTCATCCTAAACCAAGGAACATAGGTTCACTTCCATTTTCAGTTGTTTTTTCACAACTTCCAACACCTACATGTCATAGATGACATAAAAAATATAATAGTAAACAATATTAGGTACCACCTACATCATAGTAATAAATTCTTTCTCATCAAATATCCATAAATTAGTTAACCTAAAAGGATTAAAAAACCTAATCTAGAGAAATGACCTCAAATTATCCCTTTATAATGAAGATAATTGATAATTTGAAGTATTTAATGAATAGATTAAGGAGTAACCATAGACTTGTCTATATAGATCAACCAAGATAGACATGTCTTTAATTGGTTGATAAATATAGGATATAGAGACATAACCAACCATTGATATAAGTGGTGCAGTTCAGCAAATGAGATGACAATGAGGATTCATATTTTATATTTTTTAACCATTTAATCCATTTAAATAATATTATAGAAAAACTACACTATGTTATATTGTTGTGTTACCACTTGGGTTACAATGTGATTCCCTAGCCTAGGTTCATATTATACCATGACCCTTTGATTCATGGTGAAATTACCACTTATATGTATAGAATAATAAATCTTATCCACTCATATATAACATTTTCAAAGGATTCATATAGAATCCATCTTTAATGTGGAACAACCAGCCACCTCATCCTAAAAAATTATCTTACAAGATCTCTCACTATATAGAATGGCCTCTTGTTAAAGTATGATTTTATTCATGTAGTATACATACATCCTATATCCTAGAAACATTATCAAATACTTACCCCAAACATCCATAAACTTAACTAATATACAATATAAAAAATATAAAAAAAATTAATTGTTTTAGAAAAATCATTCCTCAAAAATTTATGACGTATTACCACCTACCACAATAGTGTAAATCCTCATCAAGATGCATTAATAAGAATCAATATTGAAACTGTATAAATATTTTTCTTATATATCAAAATATTACTCCCTTGTCTCCTCCTAGATACATTAGTGCTACCATTATACACCTAATCAGGGTACCATTTGTAACACCCAAATATTTTAGTTTATGTTTACCTTTAAATTAAGTATTTGTTGAATGGATTATATCATACAAAAAACAAAATATTATGAAACAAGATAGACTTTTCAATGTATTATAAACATTAATACATTGTTAAAAGAGAATTTTAAATATCATTAGGAAAATTATAACAAAAATTAATCCACAAGTAAAGAAATATGTAGCCAAAATGATTTATTTTTCATATTATTAATACTATTTTCAAGAATAATTTTCTTATTCTAATTAAAATGAGTTAAATAAATTTAATTGTTAACTAATAAATAATTAATGGTTAGTAAATAAAATCATTTGGTTTTAAAATTTATATTTTTCAATGAAATATATTTTCTATATATTATATATTGTTATCTTAATTAACTAAATTGTTCACTATTTAACAATGAATTTAATGAAAAGTATTGATTATATTTTTTAAAAAAATAAAATTAACCCTTATTTAAGGATTTTTACTTTGATGGAAATCATAATAAGTTCACTTTACTGTTAAAAAATACATTTTTATAAAAATGGGTTTTTCACATTATGTGTTACCATATTGATATTAATTTATGTCATTTTTAGAAATTCTATCAAGTAAAAATGGATTTCATATTTTTAATCAGAATTTCATTTTTTTAAATAAGTTCAATTTCAATTCTAATTACAAAAATAAATTACCATGTAAAAAATTAGTCAATTTGGTAATGGTTAAATTGAAATAAATAAAGTTAAAGGAAGAAGTAAAAACTCAATAAATCCTAGAAACTTGACTCTAAATGAGATAATGAGAGAATATACAGATTTACAATTTTTGATTCACTTTCCATGAATAATTTGTATATTTTTTTAATAAATTAATATTAATCTGTTATAAATGGACCCATTCACCGCTCTATTTCTCATCGCAAATAATTCATCTAATCAAAACAAACTAAAACAAAAGGATTTCCAAACAAATTATAATAAAGTTCTATAGATTTTAGCTTCACCAAAATAAAAAACTGTAAAGGCGTAATGAGTGGTGTGAATGATGATATAAAAGGAAGAGGTAATAGTTTTTACCTAGTATTTTCATGTATTTTATTCTTAGAATCCATATAAATATATCACATAGACAATAATATAATGATATTAGTATAATTAGTGTACTGAACATTTATTATGTTTATGGATCAAACATTATCTTTCTTCCCCTTACCAATTATAAAATATAAATCTTGATCATGTTAGGGTACAAAAACTGCATCCATGAATGAAATTTTCCAGTTTTCATCCCCACCCAACTTAAATGGTTAAGAGGTTTGTTTAATGAACCAATATTATACTTATGACATGATTTTTATTTTCGAAAGTTAAATTATACAATATAGTAATAATATTATCTATAAATGGTTATTATAAATTTAACCACCAAAAAAAGTATATTGAGACACTTTTCATAATTTGAATCAATTTTTTTCAAACCTATTAAACTGTATTAATTTTTTAATACCAGAATGAAAAATAAAATATAACTCTACAATTATAGTGTGTTTGAAGATATTATATAACTCTATGGTCAATAGTAAATATATTGAAACATTTTTCATGAAATTGGTCAAACAACCCCATGTTTCCAATAAGAGAAAAGGTTATATAATAATTGAATAAAATAAAATAATAAATAGATCAACAAAAATGAAATGTTCATGTTAAATTTTCATAATAACGTATTTAATAAAAATAGTTTGGTTATGCATGATGATATATTTGACACCCCCAAATCAATGATGTTTTGATGATTAATTATTTTTTAAGTATTTTAAATTTTCTAGGTGATTTTCCTAGTTCTACAAGCGTTTTTAGCTTGAGAGGAGGTTTCTATAGTGAGGGAGACTACAATGTTCCTTATTTCCCAGAACATGGGAGTTTTAGTAGTAGTTTTATCAAGAGTGTATTTTTTATCAAATTTGATATGGAAAGTGGGTGGGGGTTAATTTCATTTAAAAAAATTAAATTAAAATTAATATAGATTCACTTAAAATAGAATAAATTGTTAGACTATAATATAAATGTAAAATTACATCATAAATATAAAATAATGGATTTGAACACAATTCTAAAATACTTTAGATACCATCCAATATATGTCCTTACATATCCTCTACTCAAGGTCATTGAGAAGTTTTAGATTAACCCCTTAGAAAAATTAGTAGGCCTAGGTAATAAAAAATTAATAGTTCCTGAATAGAGAAACCAAATGATCCAAAATATGGTGTAATTATGTTTGAAATATTATGAAAAACAACCACCGTCATTTAGTGTAAATATTAATCCATATTTATCTAAAAAATATTTCATGAACTTATAAAATATCATTCTCTCATTCTGATGTATTGAAAAGGAAAAAATTCATTATAGCATTTTATCCTCTTAAGGGATATGCAAACGTTATGTGGTCACTAATTAAAAACCCATAAGATAAAGTTGAGACAACTTATATGGAATATGGAATATTCATCAAGATATTCTATGGAAAATCCATTCCTGGTTATCAATTTCTGTAAATGGAATGGAATTTTCTCAACCATAGAAAAAAGGAAGAGGAAAATGATGGTGAGTATAAAGTAATCAATACAAGATTAACTATCCCTTATACAAACTATTTATGTATAACATAATGTAAGATTATAAATTTATTTTATATATTAAAGACAATACTTCATATTTTATTGGAATATTAGACCATTTTATTAAATTAGGATATATAAAAAATTGTCTTTAGGATAGAAAAAGTGTTCTCAATGATGTATTTATTTAAGAAAAAACATGACAAGATGAGGTCGTATGAGAATTGTAAGTTGAAAAATTTAGAAAATAGGAAGAAAGAAATCATGGGATTTCCAACATATGGTAACTATGGTAATAAACAACCTTGGTATTATAGGAAGAAAACTAGGGTATTTTATATGTATAGAGAAAAAATATGATAATATCAAGAAAGCTGTAAAATGAAGAAGCTATTGATTTTTAGTTCAATTATTGTAATTTTACGGGAAATTATGTGAATAAATACCCCAATCATAAATGTAATTCAACATATAAAAACCAAATGGAGAATGTCTTGGCTTGTTCAATTACCAAATATAATGTCTAGGTTCCTAATAGTGTAGTGGTTGGTATGTTGATCTTAGTTTCAAAGTTAACTAATGTTTTATTTCCTTATAGATCATCACACTCTTTTATAAATTAATTTTTTTTCAAAAACATTATATATTTCCCTACCACCCTTTTATGGAAATTATCAGTTAATAAATCAATTGAAAATATTCTTGAAAAGAAAATGTGTCATATTTATCTAATTATGATTCATGGGTATGCCATATTTGTAAAAATAGTAATTATAACTATTTTTTACTTCTATATAAACCTTGGTGTGGATTATATTTAAAAATATAATCAAAATATTTATTTTTAATGAAATTATATTATGCTTAGTAAAGGTGAGGTGGAATGTCTTTCCTTTTGAAGGGAAAAATTATCATCATCTAAATCCTTTCAAGATCCTCCCCCAGTAGCACCATATTATGAAATTCTTGGAAAGAGGATAATCTGGAATGATATATATATATATATGGATGATATACTAAAAATATATAACATTCTTGTTATAAAGAAATTCATTTATTTTTTATATAATAATTACTTGGTGATCCGATAGAGTATAATGTTGAGTTCTCTATTGATCTTATTCCTATTGAAAACCAATATATAAAACACCTTATACAATATCACCATTGGAGTAGTTAGAGTCGATTAAATTGCTGCATGATTTGACTAATAGGATATTTTAATTCCCTAGTGTTTCACTATTGTGAGCCCCTATTTTATTCATGAAAAATAATGATGCCACATTGTGACTGTGCATTGATTTTGGAGACATAAATTCCCCTTAAATAAATAATAATTATACTTTTCAAAAAAAATCATAATAGATTTTCTCAAATTTATAGTGGACAATAATTTTCTATGATTGATATTAACTCTTTTTTTCATCAGATAAGGTTGAAGAGTGTTTATTTATCGAAGATGATATTTTAAAAAAGTTAATAACATTATGAGTCTATAGTAATGCATTTTGGAATGAAAAATTAACCTTTCTTATTCCTAGATCTGATGAATATAGTATTAAATGATTATTGTTATAACTTTTTTAAGGTATTCATTGATGATATCTAGATATACCCTAAAAAATATAAAAAGTATAAGATTCATCCAAAAATAATCTAGAGACCCTCTTAAAATATGAATTATAAGGAATATATAGTAAGTGTGTGTTTTGGTTTAATGAAGTTCTGTTTCATTGCTATATTATCTCCATGGATTGAATTTTTGTTAAACATTAAAGATAAAGGTTGTCAAATAATTGTTTAAATAGATGAAAATAACTATGATTTCATGATTCCTAGGTTTACTAGGTTACTATTAGTATTTTGTTCAAGATTTTCCCTCTTTAGCCAACTCGTTGACAATGATAACAAGTAAAGTGGTTACATATAGATGACTAATGTAATGTGGTAGTTTTATTGAATAGTTAAATAATATATTGATTAATGTGATTGAATTTACTATACCATTAGGTAAAGAAGGGTTTTTAATATATTGTATTATATCGAAGAAAGAATTTTATTGTGTCCTTATGTGGAATGGTAGAGTGATTGCATATGCATCAAGGCAATTTAAATCCATTAATAGAGTTATCCAACTCGTGAAAGTGAGATTGAAATCATAAACCTTTATATTAAAATTTTCCGACATTGCCTCAATGGTGAAATATGAAATATATATATGTATACAAAAAGAGTGTGAAATATATCTTCTCTCAGAAGTATCTCACCAGGAGGAAAATATAATGGTTAGAGAAACTCATGGACTATGATTTATCTATACTTTACCACTCCTTGAATGAAAAAAAGTTTTAACATACAGTAAGGGAGACCATAGAGTTCTAAATGAGATACGGATTAAATAGAATACTATATATAGAGATCTTGTAAAGATATATTTGGTGATTTTTAAGAAAGGGGATCCATAATTCCTTTTTTCAAACAAATGGATATACTATCCTTACTAGAAAAGATATAGAATTTTAAAAATGATGAAGCTGACATATAGAGAAAGATTAAATAAGTAAATAATAATAAATTTTTATATTAATTATTTAAGTATAGAGATTTGATATTTTGGTAGAATTTATTCTTCCCTCTATACTAGTGAGGAAAAGGGAACTACTAGATGAGGCACATAACTCAAATTTTTCTATAGACAGTAGAATAATAAATATATATATGGATTTATGAAAACAGTTTTTATAGGATGGTATGAAGTGTGAAATTGTAGACAATGTTTCCTTATGGTTAGTATGGCAGCATGTAAAGGATAAAATAAAATATCCTAATGGATTTAAAAAACCATTGGCCATACCTATTCCGATGTGGGAAAATATTTTAATGTACATTTTCACTAGACTCCTAAACATTCCATGTAATAATGTTTCTCTTTGGGTCATCATTGATCATATTACTATGTAAACTCATTTTATAGTGTTAATAGATGATCTACCCTTTTTAGTCTTTCTTAGATCAATGCAATTAAAATTTCAAGGCTTTATAGTAAACCATTATCAATTTTATCTCATCATGAGCCTCTGTTCATATCAAAATTCTATAAGTGACTTCACATTAAACATGTCACTGTACTAAATTTAGGTTCCTTATATCATATCTGGTTTCACCGGCTATCTAATAGGGATATATAGACTTTTTAAGAAATGATGAGATCATGTTCTCTTGACTTTAATGGAATGTGGGATTGGCATTTTCTATTTGTGGAATTTTCATAGAATACTAGATTTCATTTTATAATTTTTATTGATCTATATAAATCATTTTATGGGAAGAGGTTTTATACTCAAACCTATTAGGATGATATTGGAGAAAGAATTTTTTTCCCTTATCATGTAAAAGAGATTATTGTTAAATTATGAACTATTCATGATCATATTTTAGAAACTTGGAGACAAAAAAAGATATTTACAAATAATTGAAGTAAATTCATTAAATATCATGTTAGCTATCATGTATTTTTTAATGATTCTCCATGGAAGGTAGTTATGTGATTTGGTAAAATGGGGAAGTGAATCACTAGGTACATTGGTAATTTTTATATTCACGAAACAATTACAACTATATCACACCAATTGCCTCTACCACCCAACCTTTCCAAAGTACATGAAGACCTCCATATTTTAATACTTTGGAAATAAATTAAAAATATAATAGTCATTCTCACATATAATGTAATATATTTGGAGAACAAATATACTAAAAATGATGATCTTGTCTAGATTCATGACACTATAGAAAAAAAAATTATCAGAAAACTTCATTGATGAAGGACCTTTGGAGAAGCCGCCAACTAAAAGAGGAAAACGGGGACCCTAAAAAATATATGAAGAAGGAATTTACACATTTTTTAAATATTATATATATTTTAAAATTTCAGGGATTATATTATTTTGGGGAGAGAATGTAATACCTAAGGCACTATTGTTGCAGGAAAACACCATATCTTGAACTGTCACACAATACACACCCTAAAAATTATTTATTGAATAATTTATTTATAATTTAAATTTTTGAATTTTAAATTAATGAAATTAACTTCATTTTTTTTTTATAATATTAAATTCAAATTGGAAGGTATTTTAGGAATTTTCAAAAATTGTCGAGTTTTTAGTTAAAAAATATTATTTTCATGAAGCATGTAATTCAAATAACATTATCATATATTGGAATGAGATAGAGGAATAAAAAATATTTTATGTAATAAAATATTTTTTTAGGAGAAAATATACATTTTCAAATATTCCTTTACCTTATAAATCCAATGTCTAAAATTATTAATACTAATTGAAATGGTACTTTTTTAAAAATAATATATATTTGTTTTTTTCTTGGAATCATTTATTTTCAAGTGTGATTTGTTTTTTTCTTGTATTAAAATCCTCATACCATTTATTTATTTTTAATAAATAAATATATTTCATTAATATATGTATCAATGATTTTTATATCATATTTAAAAATTTAAATTTTAAAAACTGCTATTTTTATAAATTTTATTTTTACATGATTAAGTGTTTTTATTTAAAACCTGTAATTTCACACATTTAGAAATTTTATTAGATAAAGTAATATTAAAATTTTATTTATCTTCAGTAAAAATATTTTATCCACAATAATAAAATGATATTAGAATTATTTATAATACAATTTTACAATATTAAGGGTATTATCGTTATTTATTGACATATTCTATCAATTAAAAAAATCATCGCTTGTGTCTACGTGTAGACTACCACCACCATGATAAACAAAATTCATTTTTTATTACCACCCACTAGTGATGGTTCTTGGAATGTATTTAATTGGTAAATATGTTTACTATGATATCATTAACGTTTTATTATGAAAAATTATAAAGCCTATAAATTATATGATCAATAAAGCCTTTTTATTAATTGAGTCCTTTAAAACAAGCATGTAATGAAAAACAATTATTCAAATTATGAATTAATTTCATAATATTTTTCTTTTTCTTTTTCTATATACTTTATATTTCTATTATATTACACTAATACACATTTAATTGGATATTTATTCTTATGGTATAATAATATTATATAAAAACCACCACATAGTATTTCATTAAATTAGAGGATGATCATGTTTTTTTATGTTTAACCACCTACTTTCACAATACTATGAATTTATATCACTAATGGATATGGTAAAATAATTACTATAATAATATAATGTAAATTTTTTATTAACATTTTGCCTTTGATTTTGGATATGTTTTAACAATATTTAACATATCAATTAATAAAAAAATCATTGATCAGCAAGAATCACCAAAACATGATTGTTATCAATTTCATCTTTAAGGATAAAGATTAAAACAATTATGAGAGTAATTTGAAAATTAATAAATAATTACAAATAATCCACAAAATTATCTTTAATGAACTATTATTGATGAAAATTTAAATAATAATTAATATACACAATTTTTTTTGAAACTAGTGTAAACCATCAAAACAATAAACACATTGTGTAGAAAATATATAGAATTCCATTAGAAAATGACTATTTTAAATGATTATGATAAAAAATAGAAATGTTTAAGGTTTGAAATTAATTTATTAAGAATGATATATCTGTGATACATGCGGTTAAAGTGTGTTATTTTAAGTTAGGACAAGAGGTAAGATTTTGGCATCTCAATTTTCTCTCTAAGAGACATGTTTTGTATTATACACCAAATTTAAATTTTATGGTGTGTATACCACCTATTTTAGATGTTATATCACAAAATATACTTATTCATAGTATTAAATGATCAATTTTA
Organism: Viscum album; assembly: GCA_963277665.1. Lineage (NCBI taxonomy): Eukaryota > Viridiplantae > Streptophyta > Magnoliopsida > Santalales > Viscaceae > Viscum > Viscum album. The sequence continues at coordinate 1,026,509,823 of OY728157.1, forward strand.
AGATATATCTTTCAAGTTTATTTGATTTAATTCATTCCCAATCCATTAGTGTGGTTTCTTAATCTAGTTTTTCATTAATTGGGACCCAACTTATATTCAACATGTTTTTCCTTTTGCGATTTTCATACATTTCAATAAAAAAAAATTACCATATTACTTATTAAATATATGAGATTTATAGTATGATGTTTTGATCCCTCCCTAATACTATTAATATTCAATAGTTACTAAAATGTTTGTAAAACATAGTCTTTTCCATTTTATAAAAAATAACAAACAGTTTCGTAATGAATAATTGTACATATTTCCCCCAAAAATGACTACCTATCTAGATTTAGGAATGAAAAATTTGTTTTGGAATATATTCATATTGGGTTAATCACCCATAAAAAGTTTGGTTGTTAATTTACATAATAATCACCATGAAGAATGACGGTTTGGCCTAGGACTAAACACATATCTTCACAATCATAGAATATTATCATTGAAATACTAACAGGAAATTTATTTGAAATGATGCAAGATTTTTTCTACCATTTCCTTGGTCTCATCCCATTACGAACTACTAAACCAAATTAATACCATCCACGAATAACCAACTATATTGATATTACCTTAACTAATATATTTCTTCTATAAGGGTAATTCCTATTACATTAATGGTACCAAACTTAATTTATGTTAATTAAGGTATGTTCTCCTTGATATCAAAATTATTATATTAAATATGGATGTATTTCTTTTTTTTATTTTTCATTATATGGATAGACATTATTTTATTCCTCAATAGGTTCCTTGGAGAATGGTATAAATGGTCTTGATGACTCATATGGTGTATTCATTGGACATTATCATGTGATGGGTGGGGGATAGAATTATATAACCCCACCATATATTTACAACTATCATGAGAAAAATAGGCTAGGATTAAGTGTATTCCTCATCCAATAATTGGATAGTGTCTTGGAACATGATATTGATAAAATGTTTCAATATCTAACATTATGAATTTAGTCTGTATGAGATAAATGATTATTTTTATCCATGATCCCAATTATTTTCATAGATAAAAATGTCCTCAATTTTTGTTGAGTATATCTTCATATTTTTCATGTATTCCTTCTATATCACTTATGTAATGTTTATGTTATGATAACTTCCACAATATTCTACACTGGTACCCAAGAACCCTAGAGGAGGACTATATATATAATTTTAAAAGATATTATAGAAGTGATAATTATGTTGTTACAATGAATTAATTCTTTAACATATGATATCCAATCTAATGTATGTATGTATCCAGTAATTCTTGAATATTATTTCATTGAATCCCACAAGAACTCTTGTATTCTATGCCAATAATGTAATATAACTACCATCTTTGGTTTTATCAAGTTCATAATGTAACCCAATGGTAATATTTGGTTTGGTAGTGTTTTGGGGCTTTAGGGTTATTAAGAATAATAATTTTAATTTTAATAATTTGTTTTCATTCAGATTTTAGAGTTTGGATCAATAGTTCTTTTATTGTATTTTTGTGTTACATGATCTAAAGTGGACCCCCATCAAGTCCAAATAGAATATCAAGATAGATATTTTGGTGGTTCAACCCAAGTAAACCCTCATGTTGATCAATCTTTATATAACTAGTTTCCACTCCCTACTCTAGCTATATATCAAAATAATATTCATCTCTAAACCTAGTCCTAAGATTATTTTTAGAAGTTATAAAATTGTAGTCCCCCTCAAATCATTGGGAAACCAGATTCTCAAGTGGTAAGGGAATGGTTGTAGAGTATTGAGGGATCTTCATCCAAATTGAAATTCTCATTCCTCTTAATATAAATTTATATAAATTTATGTTAGATATCCTAAAATATGTGTTATGGAAGTCCGTGATCTAAATAATACACAAAGTCACCTTCATTAAAAAGGCATTAAAGAATTTTTCATTCAATGATATTTCCTTGATATCAAAAAAACTGGTGTTGATGGTGTTATATTCCCTCTAACAAGGTGATCGGTTAGTAATGGAATATAATTTTGTATTCACCAATATGGTCATATACTTTCCCGATCTGTAAATTCTTAAATCCTTGAAGGATTGATATTTTCACAAGGTTCTTCATGGAGATCTTATTTTAGAAATTCCTTCTTCCTGCCTTGGTACATATAATGGTTTATTGGAGAATATCATAATGATTGAGTCTTTCATTATATTTATTATAAATGTAATTGATGATTCATCTATCATATGGAGCGATAGAGGATGCTCCATCCATGGGAAGGAAATGTGATCCATGTTTTCGAATTTTGGTAGTGAAATTACGTGTCTACTCTATTTATTTAAGATAAAATAATATAGGTGAATTCTTTAGGTGTGTCATTAGTGTGGGAAGGCTAGATATAAGAAGTATTCATTTCTATAAATACATAAGACATGTCTTAAATATGGTTTTATGGGTCACTTTTAAAGGTTCTATAGATTTGTTTCTCAAAATAAAGTTACGTTTAGATATTCCCATTTGAATATCCTCAAGTTTAACGCACCAAAAACTATATTGAAGAATATATCCATTTAAAATTTTTCCATTCCATTTTCTTTATTATATTTTTGGGTCATTGAAGCGATTGGTTTTTCCCAAATATATTTATGTGATGTAGTGGTTTAGACAAAAAAATAATGTGGGAATCAAATCCTTTTATAAATGTATTATGAAGTATTTATGTAATATTATTATGGTTATTTCTATATTTATCTGATGTTGTGTGGATGTGTTTCTCTTGAAAAAAATATTATATTTCAAGTTATTATATTTCATTGGATCCATTGAACTTTAATTATCTCAATTTTTTTAGTGAAAATACTATTCTTAATATTGGTTTGATACATATACAATGAAATGTATTGTAGAACCCTATAATCATTCCTCCATGTATCCATTTTAGAATTTTTGGATTTTAATTGTTGAGATAGTTAATTTCCACTGCCTGAACCATACTTATTTTATTTTTTTATCAATATTTGGATCATGGATTATTTTATATATGATCCAATATGTAGTAAGAGGCCCATAAAAGTATTCATTTTTCATGGTAATAATTTGGTCAAGGTTCCCTGTGTTATTGGAATCGTTCATTAGAGATATAAATTATTTCTCCCTTATAGATAATTGACACTCTATTAGTCTATATATAGGCATTTAATTATTTATTCCTTGGTCTCTTGAGTTTAATTAAATATTTTAATTAGGTACATATTGAATACCATATTATATATTGATAGATATTTTATATATTTTAGAATTATAATTTTTCCATTATTTCCCCATCTCTCAAACTTTTCTCCATTGGGAAATTTGAACATCATTTTTGGTTCAAAATCGACAATTCCTTCTATTGAATTATGAGGGATGAAAGTGATATGGTGGGTTGAAATGTAACACCTTGACCTCAATTATCTCATTTGTATTATTTATATTTTTGTAATATTTTTCTCCCTCTATTATAAGGAAGTTTTTCATTGCAAATTAGTGTTTTTGGTCATGTAGTTCATATTGTATAGTTTTCACACAATTACTATAAACCATATCCAAATTGTGTGACAATACTGTAGTTTTTAATATATCCAAATAACATGGTTAGAAAATGTTATTTCAATACATGTGTCTGACTTGAAGGTAGTGCCCCAGCTTCCCACTTGATGGCACATAGTTGATGCACAGTTTTTCCAATCATTTGTCTAAACTGAGTGCAGTGCTCAAATTCATTAATCATGGTATTTTACAATTTTAACCCTACATATTTTTCCCTAATCACACCCATCTCCCATAATTTGGATTGTGTGTATCCCGTGGACTCTCCCTACTTTTTTTCTCCTATTTCCATTGTGGTGTTTAGAATTTATTTAAATTGTGGGATATATTCTTCAATGTATCACTATTAATCACATCACCATTATTTGTACCCCCTTTTCCTCTTCTCCCTCTACACTATACTATCTTGATAACATATGGTTATCTTAAGAAAAATTTCTATTTGGTGATTAAATTTATTTTCTTCTCGTGATCTTTAAAGGATCATATGGTTTGGTTATGGTGGAATAACATCACCATATGAAAAATCAGTGACATTCAAAGAAGGTGGTCCCCTTCATAGATCTTAAATTTTAGAACAATGATTTCATGTTCTTTTAAACTCATATTTTATGGGTTTTATGAATTTTATCAATTATAAATAGTTTCATTTTTTGAATTAATGTTGTTCCACATTTTCTTTTCATAGGATTTAAATAGGATTTCACTTTTTCAAAGTATAATGTTTATTTTATGAATATATGTTTTCTAATTGTTTGTATAGTTGATTGGTTCACTCATTGAGGTTTATGGTTAAATTATAAAGGGATATTTTTTTGGTAATGGGTCATATGGATTTGTTTTATTAGAAGGTATCATGAGACCAGATTAACACTTTAAAAAATGTTTTCTAAAAATAATTCCCCTAAAAGCATTCCCCTTTGTGTTATAAAAAATGAATTTTTCAGTTTTATGGATTATGTAGTGTCTAGTTAAGGGGTTTATGTTTTAGTAAATTTATTTTAAATATAATTTGGGATATTTTTTTGATGCAGTTTGAGGTGATTGTGTGTATTGATTTTGATTTCAATATTTATATTTTTGTATAATAATTTTTTGGCCCACCTCCATTTGGATATCATGGGAAAAAATGGGCCATTAGTGAGGGTTTATAGAGACACATGATATAATAGGTTCCAATGAATATCTATCTAGTGGACCTAATATAGATTCTATTCTAAATATGGTTTTATACCCCTTGATTAAACCACTGAGGATAATTCCGAGAGTTATGATTTTTTACTTTTAAACCATCACCACTACTATTTAGCAGTATTAAATCCTTTTTTTATTTCTCATATTCCTTATTACCTCCCAAGATGACTATTTTTTAGTGTTATATTTTTCCATTTCCTTGTAACCACAATTTCAAAATAGACATTTTTTATTATTCTCTCCTTCCCCAATTTTTAGAATTATTACACTATAACATTGATATCATTTCTATATAAATATTTATAGTGGTTCTTTTTAATCTGATTGTTATCTTTTTTAAAAATGGAAATTTATTTGAAAAAAATTAAATTCATTACTGTTTTGGAAAACAATAAAAAGACTTATTTTATATATATTTTTAAACTAGTGTGAAATTATTTTAATTTTAAAGAGTATGCAAGGAATAATAGGTGGTCATCTATTAAGAAATTATTCTCAAACCTACCATCATTAAAGTTACTTGGTAATTTTGGACATGATAGATTGATATTGGACTAATTATTAATATTAGGTTATTGGTTTGGGTTGATGATGGGGGAATGTTGATATACTACACTTCCATATGAATATTATTGATGGGGTCTGATTTAGTTAAATTTTTCATTCTTCAGTAACTTTGATGTATCAACCCTATAGGCTCTGCTGTTATGTATTCTTTATCATGTATATTTTCTAATAACATTTTATTTTGTTGTTTCCTTTTCTGGTTTAGACTCCTATCATGTGGGATATTTTTTATTTCATCTGAATTTGTTTTTATTTATTATTTTTATATAAATTATTATTTTGTTATGTGGTCATCCATCATATAGAATTGTGAAGTTAGGTTTTTTGGTGGAAACAATGAATTTTTTATTTATTTTTTAGGTAAGATATTTATCATTTATACTCATTAATGACCTTATAGATTATCACCAAACCCTGATGATTGAGGATGTGTCTTGGGAACATCACAGGCTAACTCAGATGCTTAGTCTAGGTGAAACTAAAGCTAGTTTCTGACAAGGCCTTTTATTAAATAACATCGTGTTAATCATTTTGGAAATAAGATCAATAAATTTGTTTAATGGTGGTAATTTACTAAAGTCATGGATTTCTTTCATTAGATGGATTATAAGTAGAGTAATACTTCTCATGTTAAAGTATATTGGAGGTGATTTTAGAGAGGCTCAAGTTTTTAAATCATTCTATAACGGTGAGGTTTTCTATATAAAGGGTATATAAGGACAATATTTTTCTAACCTCACTAGGTGTCTAAATATTATATGGGGATGTAATGATTGAAAAATGACTATTATAGGATATAACTTCATCCACATTCTATTTCCATATTATGATATAAGTGATAAGAATGGGGCTTTGTCTTATTTTCCATAAAGTAAGTTGCCTTTTAAATTCATGAGTGGGATTCACATTTTAATCCATTTGATTTCAATAACAGCCAATCTCAAATTTTGATAAGTCTTTTTGGATTGAATTAGACATACTTTCACCCAAATGTGTTTTGGTATGTTATCCTCCACTAGTGTAGTAAGATAAATCAAAGGGATAGATATGGTTATTTCAATAATATTATTGAAGATGGTAACCTTTTTAAACTTTATTGATCAAGTTATAGTTTCTATAACTGATGATATCATTTAATTGTGGATTAAATATGAAATAATATTAGTTTTTTTCTCTATTTGTAAGATTATTTGGAATAAATTTTAATATCTTCATAGATTTAAATTATGTGAACTCTGCAAAATTTTAGTTCAATCATTTCACACATATTGGATGCAGATCAATAGTGACAAGGTAAAAGGAAAAAAATAATGTGTAAGATCCTATATGGTTATTTTTCTATGTTTGTGATGCCTCATTTACATCTAATAATTTTAATATGGATATTAAAGAACTAGATGAGTTTACCCCACTATAACGGATGTTAGATTTTCTCCAAAGTGAATATGAACTATGATTCAATTAAAAGTAATGAATTTAGAGATCAAATGGATGGTCTCTAGGATACTGAATAATGAAATCCGCAAAAAGTTGACTCCTTTACTCAATGTAACAATCGAATATATATGTTTAATGATAGTTGTATAATGGGGGAACAATCAAAAGTTTATTTTCTCACACAATTGGGGATTTAAGAAATATATAAATATTAATCTACTTTGAACCATAATGAGGGGGTTCTCGGAGTGTCCAAGGGTATGGATTAAATAATACCTTGGGTGTTCCTTAAAATTTTATTGTTAGTGATCATGTTAGCTCTTTTATTAAATTTTACACTAGGAAACAAAAAATATCTAATGATAATAATATCAATGTTAATGTTTATGATGATCCAATTAATACTTGAATAGTTAGTGATAAACATTATTTGACTGATGTTCAATTTTATAATAGATATATTCTTGGTATTATTGATTTTGGATCATTTAAGAAATATGATATTAATGATAGAGAGGATAAAGAATACTCTTCTAGTTTTACAATAGGTAAAAAATTGGGATGTTGGAAGTTTTAAACCATTGCAATTGTATTAAAAAAATCATAGAAATATTACTCAAATTAGAAAAGGATGTTCATTATAATATTCTTTAGTAAAAGGCTTATATCTTACCTATATATTCATACAAGGATAAATATGAGAAACAAAAGGATTATATTACAGTTTATGCTATACTATCAAAATATATGTATCAATGGATAAAAGATCATGTTGAGTATTATTTCAAGAATTATGAATATGGTTTGATTAGTATTGATGAATTCCTTCTTGTAATAAATTATATAATTTCTATGATTAATAAGGTTGCACAATATAATCTAAATTTAGACTATAAGTGCCTTATCTGGTAATTATTCTTGTTTTTTCTTGTTCTAAAGAGAATAGGTTGAAACATAAATTCTTTAGTGTTTATCTAGTTTCCAAGAATTTGTTTTAAAATTGTAAAAAAAAAATCTCTATAATTCCATGTTTTGGGGGTCTATATTCTTATTTCAGTGGTTCTAGTTGTTATTTTTAAATCATTGTTCATATTATTAATTATCATGGATAATTATTTTTTAGAATTTAATTTGGGATAGATTTCATAAATCTAATGTAGTATATATTTGATTTTATAGTGTAATTTTCATGTAATTCTAATATTTTTTTATTTATATATATGTGTTAGTTTAAAGATCAGTATATCCTGGGACACGGTTGAGTAGAGGGTCTCATAGCTAGATCCATTAATGGTTTCTTGGTCAGTCATGAATCATTAAAATATAACTAATATGATGAACTGTTATTTACTAATTGGTTGTATTTGTGTAGTTTCTAATATATTATTGTATGTACCTCTTCATGTGTGGAATCCAAGCAGCATATTTTTTGGTTTGTAGTTGGTGTATATGGGAATTTGAGTTTAATAGTCCTTTAATTATTCTTGGATGGTATATAGACACTCATTTATGGTTCATTTTCTTTTTATCTACATATTGAATGATGGTTTTTCTCTCTACCTTTTATTACCTCATAATATAGGTTGCTGCATTAGGAAATTGGAATTTTTATATTTGTTTGTGTTTACTTATGATGATTCTTTTATATAGTCATCCCATTATTTATTTGTTGGTAAATGATTAATAGAAAATTTATTTTTAAGGGCATAATTTCAATATCTTGTTCCATGGATATTGGAGGCACTTATGAATGATGTTGTATCAATGGTATTTGTTTTTGTTCTTGGTTTCACTTGGAAGGGGGAGATTTATCTGTTTAACTCAACCTATATGATGGATTATTTTCTAGTTTTTATGCCCTTTTTTGATGGTTTATACACTTTTTTTGTTTTTCATTATGATGTCTCTTGAATTGTTAGTAATTTTGATAATGAAACAATTGTGTTTCTTTCATAGTCTTGTTAATAATTTTAAAACATAAATGTTTTTTCTATGTGTGTTATTTAAAAAAATTTCAAATAATGGGGTTTTCAAACTATAATTGACACACTTTATTATTATTTCTATTTTTATTGTTTTTTATTGTTTTTGTAGTTATAGTTTCATAATAAATATGGATACCCAACACCTATGGTTTATTTTTACAATAGATATAGTGTAGACCTAGATACATGTTCATATCCCCATAAATAAATTACTTAATAATATCCTGATTCATGTACTAAAATAAATCATTCAAATAAAATACCTTTTCCAACCATATGTAAAATAGGATCTAACTAAAAATAATTACTCAGTTTTGTACCATTACCATGTTTACTATCAAGTAATTGGTCAACATCATCCACATAGGCCATGTTTGGTATACAGAAATTAAAAATAATTATAATGGAATTATAATAATAAAAATTGAAATGAAGTTTTATTAGAAGATAAAATTATTTTTGATGGGATGAGAAAAGTAAAAGGTAAATGTTTGGAGAAAATATCAAAAAATAAATAAAATTTAAAATTACTATAATGATCATATAAATATGGAGATAGGGTAAGGGTGTACTGAGTTGATTTTGGGTGATGGAGTGGGAGTTGTGGTAGGAGATGGATCTTTAGAGGGAGTTGTGATGTTACTAAGAAATAGAGATACAATGGAAGGGGGTGAGAAAGAAGGGAGTTTTGGGGTATCAATGAGTGAGGGAGATAGGGTAGCGATGATATTATTATAGGAAGAAGTGATGGTAGTGTAAGTAACATTTGGAAGGCATTGTATTAGTAAAAATGGAAGTCATGGTAGTGGATACAATAGAGGGAATGATGGTGGTGGCCATGGAAGGAAATGATATTTGGGACTGTAAGTTGATGACATGATTTTTCTTCATAATTTATATATTTTAATAGGAGATTGATGTCTCAAATTCAACTAATTATAATATTTTATGAAATATATTCCCCTGTAAAATATATTTCAATGATGATCTTGATACTTTTGTCAGTTCATTTCAACAATATATTTCAGAAACATAAAGGAAAATATTGATTACTTTTCTCATAGAGTTTAAATAATATTTGTAATTATATAACTCTATAAAGATATTGAGATACTAGATAAATTTTGTAATGTATAACGGTTGGATTTTATTTTAATATGAATTCATTATATGTATTTTTATAGGTTATGGATCCACTATTTAATAAATATATTTTAATGATGGGTGCTGTAAGATATGTTTAAAAAAATATTTGGAATTATTATTATAAATATTAGGGATATTTTATTTTATTATATATTAAATTGAAGTTCTAGAGAAGTTTTTATATTATTTTAGAATATTATAATAATTATTTAAATGTTATATATTTAATAAAACTTCATTGGGTAGAGTAATTCCTGAATTCTATATGTTTTAAGGGATGAAACCAAGTGTATAACTGGATTTGTATGAATGTATTAAATTTTGGTTGAGTTATATAGGATTAAAAAATCCCAAATGTGTTATGATATATAAAATCCATGGTGATGGAGATACATGAGAATAAATTCAAGACTATGTGAGTATAAACCTGTAGAAAATGAATCATGTGGGATTAAATAAAGATTGTAGATGAATTAAATGAGATTATGAAAGATTAGTTTTAAATTATCCTAAGATTTGTGTGTGATTAAATTATTCCAAAAATATATTCAAATCATGTTAAATGAGTTCCATTATTAGATTAACGAGAGGAGATTCTAAATCTCACATATGTTTTATCAAAATTTACAGAGGCTATTTCTAAAATGGGAGCTTGAATAAATTAAAATGTATTTCAATTATTGGTGATATGTAAAAAAAATATAGATGGAAGGTTATATTCTAAAAATTTTATGTGATATGTAAGATCTTGTAAAATAATACTATTATTTTAAATGTAACATTATTTCTAAGAAATATCTTTTTCAAATAAATATATACTATTAAGGTAGTTATTTTTAGAATTTTTGATTTCTGAAATTTTGTTTTTTCAGGTTGTAATAATGTGATGTTTTAATTGATTTAATATATAAATCATTATGATGTTTCTTAAATGATTTAAATTTTGTGATTATTTTTCTAAATCATGATTCAAGGTAATGGATTTGATGATGAATATTTAAGAATAATGGGTTTTTATTGTGAATAATATAACTACACCATATTGAAAGTCATTGCGTGTTTTTTTAGAAAGATTAAAATTTAAAAAATTATTTTGTGGGGAATTAAGTTGAAATAAAATATAAGTCTTATGGATGGTTAAATAAATATTGGTAGATGTGTTAAAATTTGAATAAGTAAGACTGCTACTAATGTGATATTCAATAATTTTTTTGACTAGTATATAAACAGAAAGATAATTAATATAGGAGAACAAGAGGTGGATATTGAAGAGTTCTCATATTTTAAATATATAAACCAATATCCTCATGAATATTTGGGTAATATAATGAATAATAAGTGTATAAAATATGATGTAAGGAAATATTATTTCTTCTGAAGATATTCATTGGTGAAATAAAATATTGATATTTCCAACATTTTTATTCTGGAATATTTATTATATTTAAGAATAATAATAATATAATATAGATAACTAGACCCACTATTGTTGGTTATTCAGGGTGTCAATGTTATAAGGAATCTCAATGATATAGTGACCAGACTATTGTAGAACCTTTAAGAATAATTTATGTTTGATAGTCCAATCATGGTGCTCTTAATATAACAAACATCCAAAAAACATCAAGAATATCAGTTTAAAATATTAACATAATGTGGAAACATAATAATTAAGGTATTCATTTTTTATTACTATGTAAGGGGAGGTAGCTCTTTTTATGTCCTCATATCTAAGAAATGAGATCATATTCCTTGTTTTTATAAGAGACGTGATTATTCTTTTCAATAACCCCACAAGGAATCTAAAAAAATCTTGTATTTGATGTAGTAATTGTTAAATTAAAATCCTAATAAGAGATTATTTTTATACTTCTATGTAATTTGGTTGGTGAAATATAGAAAAGGGTTCCATGTGATCTACATTCACTGGATTAATAATTTATAATATAAGATAATCCATGTTTGTGTTGTATAAAAACTACCATACACTAATTAAAATATTTCTCATTGGTATTAAACCTCATAAGTCCTTGAATATCATATTCTTTTCCATAATTTTAATCATTTCATGCATGATAACAACTTCTGGTAAACAGTTGAGATATATATTCACTATATAGTTACAAAGGAAAAAATGGTAACTATTTTTTCATAACATAATATTCACCCAAAAGGATTCGGCCCCCTCCCCACTCCCCCCCTCCCTCCTTCAGTGTGGATTCACCGATCTAGGTGGAATGAGAATTTATATCATAGCCAAAAAAATCCCATTATTTAGAATCTATAAAATTTAATATTTTATTTTATATTTTTTCCTCTTCCAAAGTAATCATGAAGTTGATAATTTTATAATAGTTATTCATTACTATCTAAATTATATCCATTAAACGTCCCTGATGAATAAGAATATGAATTAAATTGGAATTTGGAAGAATATATCACAGTTGTTAAATATGAAAGAAATCCAAACTTGTAAATGTTGTAAAATTAAAGATATCATATCTATGTTGGTTATTAGTTATCTGGTTGAAAAATAAACTAGAAAAGAGATTTAAAACCATTCTATCTTAAAATATTAAATATTGATATATATATAATGTAAATTTAATCTTCTATAAATAGTTTCCATTTAAAAAACATATTATATTTTTTTAGATCACATTTTTATAGAATTATTTTATAAAACATATGATTATTCATATCCCCCCTTGGAGAAAACCCTATAGGATATCCCTAGATTTATAGAAACTTTTATTTTTTATCTCTTCTAAATATTTACATGAGGAGAACACCGACATTGATGAGGAATAATTAATGAATGAAAAGGCCATGGAATAAAAAAAAATTGTTGGAAAATACCTCACCAAAATAATTAAAGACTAAAATTATATGGTATATGGACCATGAAAACATTTATAAGAAATTATATGTAGTTACTAAAAGTATCTCCATAATGTAGAGAATCGAGGAAAATGATTGAAGATAAGTATCATTCTTTGGAATAAAATTATAAGGTCTTCATTAATTTTTATAATTTCTAATTTTATGTCAATGGAAACAATATAAATTAGCATGATAATGTATTTTAAGTAATAGATAGAATTCATAAAGATAATATATAGAGTACAACAAGAGAATGTAAGGAAAGAGGTATTATCATTTAATATTATAAGAAAAAGAGAACATGATGTTAACGGGGATTTATGTAAAATTAAAAAATATAGAAATAAAGCTAGCTCGAACATTACATAAATCTAAGAGAATATCGTCTTATATATATTTTCCAAATAAGGATAATTTTTATAAATTTTTCTATCATTTGGAATAAAAATTTTAAGGTCATCCACTATTATAACTCATAAAATATCAATAAAAAGTATTATTATTTCTAGTTTACATTATTTGTTCCATTAATGTTTCTATAAATAGAGAGTATTTTTAAAATAAATATTGAAAAATATGGTTTGAGAAAAAAATTTAATGAACCCATAATTATATCAATGGTCATTGTATGAATTTATAGGATGTGTTTTCAAAAAAAAGACTGAATGAATAGTGATCTTGTGCAAAAATATCTAGTTATAAACACTAGATAGAATGTTTTTAGAGAAGCGGATATGGGTTTTTTTCTATGTATAATAATTATAACTATTTGGTCCCAAGGAAAATGATTTTTGGTATAATATTCCCATCCAATAAATCCAAATAAATCCTACATCCAATAGGATCCATGGTAACTTATAGTAAATTTCATTTGATAATTAGAAAAAATATATCTATCTAAAATATATTTGAGAATATTAGAAATATATAAGATATTTTCAATTATAGTGGTTTATGTGAAGATTAATTTGGGTCTAAATCAGAAGTTCATATTTTAGAAGACTTTTTATAAGGGGGAAATATGTTGAAGAAAATGGGATTAAATAATGAAGGTGTTTACCATTGATAAATAAGATAAAGAAAAAAATTAATTTATTTATACCAAAGAATATCATGAATAATTGTACACTATGGGAGTGAAATTACTTATATTATAGAAAATAGGACATCACATATCACTATAATGAAACCATAATTGATGGTATCAATAGAAAAAATCTAGAGAAAAGGGGAAAATAATTTTAATAGTGTAACAAAATGACTAATTTCTTTGATGGAATTTCAGTTAATGAAGGGAAAAAATTAATCTGATAATAAATTTTTAATTAAAATTTCTAACATAGAGATTCATGAGAAACCATATTTATGATCCATGATAGATTATATATAAGAAACTATCTTTACTTGTATTATGATTTTTTTGTCATAATAATTAGAAATGGTAGGTAAAATGGATAAATTAGAAGTTAATGCAAGTTCTATTGGGAAGAAAGAAATTTCACATGAATAGAAAATCAGATTTCATGGGAGGTTTTTGAAATCTGTTGGACCAAGAGTTCTTAATACTCAACATAGATGATGGAAGTAGGCTAGAAAAAAATCAAATGATTTTTTCATCGTGATTCCAACTCAAGTAGAGATACTAAAAATGATAGAACAAGATCTAACAGATGAATATGATTAGATGTATGATGTAATGAATAATATTATACAAAATTATATTATACAATAAAGAAAAAAAATAATACTATAAAAAGGGAATGCTATGTGGAAAATTTAAAAACATATATTGACGTGTTCCATAAAAATAGTGCTAAAAATGGAAATTTTACTTGGTTGAGAAGAAACTATCAACCTTTTAACTATTCATTTCAACCAGGGAGAGAGTTACCCAATTCTTGGTCAATGAGGGGTTTTATTTGGATGAAAAATTATTATGCTAAGACATTACTCTATTCCCATATGGTTTCGAGGAGAGTTTATTAATAAAACTAGAAACTTCTAAAAATTCCCATATCTTTGAATTTCTATAGGCATGATTTTCAAATAAATTTTTTTATTGGGTTTTCCTACAAATGATAGTTAGGAAATCAGAGGTATTGTTTTGATGTTAATTTCATTATGAATTAGTGGTTCTCCCTCAATAAAAAAATTTGTTTGTATCCTAGGTTCTGCATCATATTGATATTATTCCATAGTGATGATGGTCTATAGGTACCTATATTTTAATCCAAATAGATGGATTCATTAGTTTTTATCTTTGCCTATAAATTTGGTAGATGTTCATGAAGTTGGGATTGGGCCCATGAAGGGGCTTCTAATATATCCTTGAGAATGGAATCTGAACCATTGTAGTTTGGTTCCACGTAAAAGTAAACATTATAACTCTTATGGTTTTGTTATAAGGACTAATCTATGAAATATAATAACATAAGGTAAGGATTAATATGTGAAATAATTCCAGTAATAGTTTCTATGGGAGTATAATATGAGTGGCCCATTTTGTTTGAAAATAAATGTAATATATCCCTATGATGTATGGTTAGTCTTATAAGAAATATGAACCTCTTAAGGTATGTCACACCTAGTGTTTGGCCTATTAAGGATAAGTTGGTGAGACCCTTATGAGGTATTTCCCTCTTTATTGGAACATGTTTTTATAAATAATATGTGTTGATAGTGGGATGATCCTAGGGGATTATGGCCCTGGTGTAGGTGGACAAAAAATTGATGATGTTTGGTCATAACCTGAGAGAGGCAATCTATATATCTCAAGAAAATAATAAACAAATCACACATAGTTCAAAGATTATGGACTTATGTGTCATGAAAAGGTGTGAAAATATATGTTTAGGTTGGTATTGTGTACATGATTATTTCCTGAGATGTTTCATTGGGATTATGAATCTTTGAAGTAATGTATCATAGGTAACATGTCTTTGAGAAAGAGAATATGGATTTATATTATTAAATATTAATAAGAGGTCCAAATGTGGGAATATTAAATATTTTGATGGTATAGTGATCACAAATCTCAAGCATACATTAGTAATGATTGGTGTGACAAAAAGAATATGGTTATTGATAAAGCACCTTCCATTATATATTATTCTAATATACACCTAAAATGAATGAAAAATATGGAATCTAATTCGTGTTCACTATTAGATGAGGGGGTATTAAAAGTAGGATGGTTATACGATCCTTTGAGAAAAAATAGGGGATTACTCCATATGGTATTACCATCTCCCACTAATGAGTTGAGGAGAGAAAGATACCCAGGGGTTTCTATTAATAGTTCCACTATCAAGGCTTTCACATATATTGTACAAGCAGGATTTAAAAATATATTCTTTCATTGTAACCCGTTTTTTTAGTATTTAAGAGGATTTCCCCAGTAAGGGGACTAATAGTGGAGATATACATATTATGATAATTATGGATACCTCTCTCCT
The DNA here is from genome assembly GCA_963277665.1 of Viscum album. Taxonomy (NCBI): domain Eukaryota; kingdom Viridiplantae; phylum Streptophyta; class Magnoliopsida; order Santalales; family Viscaceae; genus Viscum; species Viscum album. The sequence goes on from OY728157.1 coordinate 1,026,526,089, forward strand.
TGAGTGAACTCATACATCCACTGGGAACCTTTATCACTTTGAATAAGACATGGGCCATCCATGTTTCGTTCGATTATCCAAGGGGTTATTAATAAATTTATTAATATTAGGATCTCCATTATCATTAGGGTAAAAGATTTCAAGACCCTTGGGGTACCTATCTATTATAGGATACATATAGGATAAACCTTTTATCAATGGAATACAATATTGAAAGGGGTGCACATATGTGTGCAGGCCCAAGTTGTATGGGCCCAATAGTTTCATGGGAGATTCAAGAGTTTGGTTGGATTTATTAATAAATGGTAGTGATTGAAACAACCCTATATATTATGATAAGTATTCTTTTTAATTTATTTGATTTCATGTGTTTTATGCTACAACAAGATTATCTTGTGCTATACACCACGTTGTATTAGCTTGAAGTATACGCAACACTGTTCATAGATTGTGTTACACACAATTTCAAATTCGTATTATAATAGTCATTCTACGTAACATTGAGTGTATATATATATATATATATATTCAATGTATAAATGAAATATGGTTGGATTATGTTATACGAAATAATAAAGGATTCTTTCACAACACACAACCCTGACTTGGCTTGCATTACACACAATCGCGACCTTCCTCGATAGCGTGTGTTGTACGCAATACCGGGTTTTACTTAACAACGATATATTATTATAATATTATTATGAACTAGCCATTATGAATAGTATTAACTAAATTTTGAATTTTATAACATTATTATTCATCTTACACATTTTCTAGAACATGGTATAAGAACAAAATAAATATTTCAGGTAAAATAATTATTTTTCCAAAAATGCAGTTTTGCCGCCTTTTGATGGCGCACCCACATTAAATCTAGTTTTTGAAATGTTTATAAGTTCAATTTTACAAAATAAACTTCTTCTTTTGAATCAGGATATAAAAATATACATTGGATAATGTTTTTATATTTTTCTGATAACTTTCATATTTTAATGAATAGTAAAAACACGCTATATTTTAATTATAAACAACAATTTTCATAGTAATAACTTATGTGGTTAAATTATAATATTGAATGGTTTTAAAGTATAAATAGAATATTTTTTACCATTTAATATAATTTATGTCATTAGCATTGATTTTACATTGAATTCGTAGGTTAAATCAATTCAATCTTTTGCAATGTCTTAATCAAAAACCTGTTTTCATTCAACAACGGGATTAATTTAAATTTAATTTCTGAAACATCTGTGTATTGAATTTGAAAAAATGGATTCCATATTTGGAATCCGTGGGTTAAAATTATGTTAATAGGCTACTTTTAATTTTTGGGAATTATGAATAGTAACTATGGTAAATTTTATTTACCATAATTAAAAGTAAATCGGGTAATTAAGGGTAAATATAATATTATAAAATTACCCTAACACATGAAAAAATTCTATTGGATGGATAAAAGTATACCCATATCACCTAAGGGTCGGATTAGATTCATTTTATGGACTTTTGACCATGAAAATAATTTAATTATTATTAAAACCAAAGAAAGTGACAACATGTCACTCTCTTAAATATTATAAGTATAATAATTTTAATTTAGTTATAAAAATCATGAAACTTAGAAAATGTATAGTCTCCAGAAAGATAATAAAATTATCTACATCATGATAATTTATTTAGAATTTTTAGGGATTAAATAATTGTCATTAGTGGTGATACATTAATGATGCAGAAATATTTTATTAAGTGAAAAATCAGTAATGTGGTTTTTATTGAAATAATAATACCCATTAAAAGGCTCAGAAACCTGACCAAACCTTATTTTTAGTGTATATATACACCTTAACCATCCAATTACCTAATTTATAACCGTTTTGATTCTTATAAAAGTGATTATGACACTAATATTATTTTATTTTAAATGATTCCAAAGATGTCACCTTCATAATTTAATAAATATACCAATTTAAATATTGTGATTTTAAGATTATAAATTCTAGTAAAATTATTGTTGTAAAATTTAATATATTTTTCTTCATAATAGGATTTTATTTTTAATTTTTATGCAAAAAATATTTATATTAAATAATTATACAAAAATGTTTTAGTAATTATTTTATTAAGAGATAAACCAAATAAATGGTTTTAAAAATAATAAAATAAATATTATATGAACTATTTAATGTTATCCACTAATTTTCTAGATACATATGACCTTTTATGAATCTAGTAAATCTTTTATTTCGAACATATATTCTGTATATATTTTATTTAAATTAAAATAAATGAATAGTGTCAAAATTGACACTATTGTTATTTTATAAAAATAACATATTATAAAATTTATTAAAAATCAAAAAAATATATAAAAATTATAAATTTATATTTATATGGTCTAAAATGTTATAAAGTATCCAATTATGGACAATTCTCAACAAATCAGTAATTATTTGTTGTAATTTAAAATTTATAATGTTATTACCACAAATAAAATTAAAATGATTAAGTAAGGATAAATCAAGTTGATAATGTTTAAAATAATTTCCTAACATGTCTAAATTTTATTGGTTGATTAGATTACAACTATATAGCATCTAATATTCAAATATGAGTCATTTTTGGAGGTTTTAAGTGGGGTTAGATTTATTATAAATTAATATTGTTAAGATTTCCTAAGGTGACCTTCCCCACCCTTATAAAAGGGCAGCTCCTCCCTCTCTTCCTCGCACCAATTTGAGCCTTCATGCTCTTCCAAACCCTGCCAAATTATCTTCTCCACTTCCATAGAAACATCCTAGAGGTATTGGTCTTCTTCAAAGTCCAATTGTAGTGCCCTAAGAGGAGGTCTCAAAGAGGCGCTTCAAAGAAGAGGTAATGTTCGTTACCGATTCTTTCAACTTTATTTCTTCTTCCACTTCTTCTTCATTATTTGTTTCATTATGAAGTAATAACAACAGTATCAATCATATACGGATATGTTATTATAAGTATGAAACAACCCTATTTCACCATTTATCCATCCTACAGAAAACAAAATCACCGCGTGTGCGTACGTACGGAATACCGTCTCCACGCCGTGGTGTAATCTATTTTCCACCACCACCTTACTTGGATGGGTATAATGGTGTAAATAATGACTATATATGATTATTTTAAAGTTATATTTATTCTTAAATATTATACATACATGTAAATACAATTCCACGATCATGGGAATGATATCATCGCTCGTGCGTACGTACGGACTACCGTCTCCATGACGCGATGAGATTCATTCTCAATGATTAACCATTCATGTATGATTATAAAGTATATATAATAAGTAATCATGAAATATATGACATAATAATTATACTGTATTTATGTATATATGTATGTCATCTACTTAATTCCATTCAATTCAATAAGGAAACGAAAACAGCGTTCATGCGTACGTACGGCCTACCGTCTCCATGAACGGTGTATTTATTTCCATTTATCGATCTATTATATATATGTATATTCTGAATATAAATTATATATAAATCATTTTTTACATTCTGGATCTAAGTAACCATGATCTAAGTAATAATATGAATAATTACAAGTCAAAACATGGACGACAAATGAAACGATTTTACCCAAAATGCTCTTTAACATAGAATTTACAAAAGAATGGGTAATATAAAGTTATAAGTGAACCATATATGATATCATAACAATGAATATGATTATTTAATAATTCAATGAAGTTATTTAAATCATTATACATGAGGTTCAGATTCGTACGAAGCATATCGGACCTAAGGTAAGGGATAATTTTGCAAATCTCATTTTTATCTGAGATTGCTTATTCGTAAGTATTTACTGGGGTTATTGTTATCACCCATGTCCATGTTTCATAAAAATGGTTTCATGTATGTTTAAAGTCCTTTTTACCCATTTTTAATTTTACCCAATGGAATGGAAGGAATCTTTCTTTTATTTACCCTACAAGGTACTTTTTGACTTTTTTAACAAAAGTACGAGAAGAATGTTTTTTTTAACGTATACGGCATGAAAGGATTTTTATGGTTTTATAAAGCCTTTTTTTCATGAAGCTTACTCCAAAATATTTCATGACTATTTTCAACAAAATCATTTTCTTTTAAAATTGCATGAAATTTTTTGAAAAGAAAATGATTTTAAAGAAAAAAGGATATTTTCCTCAAGAATCCATTTCAAGTGTTTTATCAAAACCATTTTTCATCTAAGATGACATTATTTCATATCTGTATGTTTCAAGTATAATGTATTTATGATTTACATGGATTCTCTTTTCTTATTATGAAATGATGTCCATTTCTTTTATATGGATTATGTGATAATGGGATGATATTTATGAAACACATTTTATTCATTGGGTTATTATGAATGATGTATGTTTATTTTGTGTCACAAGTAAGAATGTTTTCATTATGAGATGGGTGGGACCTATATCTCCCTCCAATTCATTGGGTAAAGATTTATATCTCATGAGATAGTCATGCCTGGAACGGTAAGTTAATCCAGTTCAGTATTACAGGACTGGAACGAGGAGTGAACTCGATTCAGAAAGGGACTTTGTCCACTAAGATGGTCTTAGCAGCAATGTCTTGGCTACTATGGAAATCATTACATGGGATCAATGGATTCAACAATTACATGTTTTATTCCCATGCTATTTTATCATGATTTATGTTCCATTATTATCTATGCCATATGTACTTCCATGTTTTATGTCGTTGCTCAAGATTTTGATGTTTAAACATTATGTTCATGTTTTTAAGTTAAAATGTATATGGTATAATTTATTTTATCCATGCTTACCCTTACTGAGAATTTGAGCTCACCCTTTTTATGTTTTATTTTCCCCCATGATTAAAAGAAAGGTTTTAGGTAAGGAAACAAAAAGTGGAAGATCTTTATGGGAGATGTTGAAGATATTTCACCACGATTAGAAGATTATGTTCCAGGTTTCCCAAGACACTAAACTATTATGGTCCTTGTGTGTCTTTTTTTGTTATGTATTATGTACTCCTCAAAAGAAATGTAATATCTATGTATGTCAAGCTTTGAGTCTCTACATTTGGTATCAGAGGAAAGGTTTAGTCATCCTTTGGAAACTAGGATTTGAGAACTTTAGTGAGATACCTAGAGATATTTCTAAGGTATGTCTAGGGATGCCCCTAAGGATAAGTATACATATAGGATATAGTCCTAGAACTATGGTAACGATCTTAGAATTTAACCTAAGATGTTAGATATTGAGGGTAATACCCCTTTACTATGTTGTTTTCCCTAGCATGATTTTTGTCTCTCACATTATTCTTTTTGGGTTTTAGAAAATTGAAGAAAACAAGAATATTCACGATAATGGAGGATATGATGGACAATGGAATGATATTCTTCATGAGAAACCAAATGAAATGGGATTTGGAAGTCCAAACATCATTATTATTCCAAATCAGCAATCTCATAATATGATCAATAAACTCAAATTTGGTAAGTTTCCTGACTTGGCTAATAAGAGAAAGATGGAGTTTCATGATGATCATAGAGGAAAGAAAGTTCAATTTACCCTATGTAAATCATGTGGGAAGAGGCATCAAAGAGAATGTTTCAAAGGAACTGGAAGATGATTTGGGTGTGGAAATGAAGGATATAAAGCCAGCAAGTGAAAAGGAAAAGGTTCAATTAACACCATGAATGAGGATAATGGTATTGCTACGACATCAAAAATGGTTAAATGTTTTAAATGTGGAATGTACGGGCATTACGCAAACCAATGCCCTAAGGGAAAGTCTCATTAAGAGAATCAGTATGGTCATATGGGTAATATTTATGTTGATGATGATGAAAATACTAAAAATGATATGTGAGATGAAATAATTGTTGAAACTCAGTCAATGGTTTAAGAAGGTAGTGGAATGATTACATGTTTATCAAGTGTAATTTTTATTAAGAAATCTCATGGTACTATGGAATAAAGAGACATCTAATGATTGTTACACTATTTTCTTTCCTTAAGTTTTGAAAGTGTGTGATGAATGGTACCATTATTTTTGGAAAGTAGATTATATGTGCATAATGAAGGGATAGGGAGAAGATTAAATGTTTGATAGTATTCATGAGCTCATGACTGATGTAAGGAGAAGGTTATATCATGGTTTAAGTATATAGAATTTTTGGATTTTGGTATCTGGAAAGAGTAAACTTTTGACCGAATTCATGTTTTCATTAAGTTTTAATGGGTATTCATTTTTCAAGAGAATGCATGATTAAGGTATTCACATGATTGGAATGTGACCAAAAAGATAATGGATGATAAATGATGGTTGGTTGATGACATTTCATGTAATTGTTTTCTATATACTATGAGGTTGGACTGAAGTATTTTAGATAAAGATTGGAATGGATTATGTTGGAAATAAGATAGTATTGTTTAAGGATAGAACTCATTTCGATATTATTGATGGGATGTTATAGTAATGTAGTTTTAGAAAAAGGTCAACCTGCAGGACGAGCGACGGCCCATCACGTCGGACAAGGCTGTGGGAATCAAACCCACAATCAAAGTGCGACTGGCCTTTATCTCCTACCACTGGCCTACAGGAAGTCCTTGTTTAGTAGAAACAAGTTTTATTTAATTAATCAGTATGATATATGAAGTATAAGTCCATTTTAGGAACCATATATGATTAATCTCACTATAGATCAACTTATGTATATTTAATAACTTTTTCTAACCTTTTGTTTGAGACAGATGGAATGACCCGTCATTCTATCACATGATCTGCTAACACTTCACGAATAACAAATTCAACTTCATTTATTTAAGAGATGAAGTGGAAATTGTTCAAAGCACGAACAACAGTGAGATTGTACCAAAATCAAGTAAGTATTTCTTCTAATTCAAAATTTTCAACTTTAGGGAAATGGTATTGAAAACCAAAAATTTTGTCCTAGTGCTCTTATATACGATGAATCAGATGGTACCTTAGATCATCACAAATTTATGGCTTTGTGATTTTTGGCTTTTTCATAGCCATGTCCTCTACCACTCTCTATCGGAACTTGATGGTTAGATTTTTCTTCTATATCCATATTTTCACCTATGTTCTCCTATGTGGAAACCCAGTGATTAGTTAATTTGGGTAACCGTTACGTTTCATACTTTAGTTTTTAAAGTTAAGTTTTGGTATTTCATTTTATGATGTGTGTTGCTATTAAAGAAACTTTCAAGTAGAAAACCATGTATAACCCCGACGAATTTCAAGGGAGAAATTCATTTTAAGGGGTGTAGAATGTAACAACCCGATATATTATGATAAGTATTCTTTTTAATTTATTTGATATGATGTGTTTTATGATACAACAATATTATCTTGTGCTATACGCCACGTTGTATTAGCTTGAAGTATACGCAACACTATTCTTAGATTGTGTTACACACAATTTCAATTTCGTTTTATAATATTCATTCTATGTAACATTGAGTGTATATATATATATATTCAATGTATAAATGTAATATGGTTGGATTATTTTATACAAAATAATAAATGATTCTTGCACAACACACAACCCTGACTTGGCTGGCATTACACGCAATCGCGACCTTCCTCGATAGCGTGTGTTGTACGCAATACCGGGTTTTACGTAACAACGATATATTATTATAATATTATTATGAACTAACCGTTATAAATATTATTAACTAAATTTTGAATTTTATAACATTATAATTCATCTTACAAATTTTCTAGAGCATGGTATAAGAACAAAATAAATTTTTCGGGTAAAATAAGTATTTTTCAAAAAATGCATTTTTGCCGCCTTTTGATGGCGCACCCACTTTAAATCTAGTTTTTGACATGTTTATAAGTTCAATTTTACAAAATAAACTTCTTCTTTTGAATCAGGATATAAAAATTTACATTGGATAATGTTTTGATATTTTTTCCGATAACTTTCATATTTTAATGAATAGTAAAAACACGCTATATTTTAATTAAAAACAACTTTTTTCATGGTAATAACTTATGTGGTTAAATTATAATATTTAATGGTTTTAAAGTATTAATAGAATATATTTTTACCATTTAATATAATTTATTTCATTAGAATTGATTTTACATTGAATTCGTAGGTTAAATCAATTCAATCTTTTGTAATGTTTTAATCAAAAACCCGTTTTCATTCGACAACGGGATTAATTTTAATTTAATTTCTGCAACTTCTGTGTATTGAATTTGAAAAAATGGATTCCATATTTGGAATCAGTGGGTCCAAATTATGTTAATAGGTTAGTTTTTATTTTTGGGAATTATGAATAGTAACTACGGTAAATTTTATTTACCATAGTTGAAGGTAAATCAGGTAATTAAGGGTAACTATAATATTTTAAAATTACCCTAACACATGAAAAAAATCTATTAGATGGCTAAGAGTATACCCATATCACCTAAGGTCGGATTAGATTCATTTTATAGTCTTTTGACCTTGAAAATAATTTAATTATTATTAAAACCAAAGAAAGTGACAACATGTCACTCTCTTAAATCTTATAAGTATAATAATTTTAATTTAGTGATAAAAATAATAAAACTTCAAAAATGAATATTATCCAGAAACCTAATAAAATTATCTAAATCATGATAATTTATTTATAATTTTTAGGGATTAAATAATTGTCATTAATGGTGATACATTAATGATGGAGAAATTATTTATTAAGTGAAAAATCAGTAATATAGTTTTATTGAAATAATAATACCCATTAAAAGGCCCACAAGCCTGAAAAAACCTTATTGGTAGTGTATATCTACACCTTAATCATCTAATGACCTAATATATAACCGTTTGGAGTCTTATAAAAGTGATTATGACACTTATATTATTTTATTTTAAATTATTCCAAAGTTGTCACCTTCATAATTTAATAAATATAACAATTTACATATTGTTATTTTAAGATGATAAATTCTAGTAAAAGTATTATTGTTAAAGGTAATGGATTTATATTCATCATAAGATTTTATTTTTAATTTTTATGCAACAAATAAGTATATTAAATACTTATACAAAAATGTTGTAGTAATTATTTTATTAAGATATAAACCAAATGAATGGTTTTAAAAATAATAAAATAAATATTATATGAACTATTTAATGTTCTCCACTAATTTTATAGATAAATATGTCCTTTTATGAATATATTAAATCTTTTAGTTCGAAGATATCTTTTGTATATATTTTATTTAAATTCAAATAAATGAATAGTGTCAAAATTGATACTATTGTTATTTTATAAAAATAACATATTATAAAATTGGTTAAAAATCACAAAAATATATAAAAATTATAAATTTAAAAATATATGTTCTAAAATGTTTTAAAGTATCCAATTATGGACAATTCACAACAAATAAGTAATTATTTGTTATAATTTAAAATTTAGAATGTTATTACCACAAATAAAATTAAATTGATTAAGTAAGGATAAATCAAGTTGATAATGTTTAAAATAATTTACTAACATGTCTAAATTTTATTGGTTGAGGAGATTACAACCCTATCGCATATAATATTTTAATATGAGTCATTTTTGGAGGTTTTTAAGTGGGGTTAGATTTATTATAAATTAATATTTTTAAGATTTCTTAAGGTGTCCCTCACCTCCCTTATAAAAGGGCACCTCCTCCCTCACTTCCTCACACCAATTTGAGCCTTCAAGCTCGGCCAAACCCTGACAAATTATCTTCTCCACTTCCCTAGAAACATCCTAGTTGTCCTGTTCTTCTTTAAAGACCAATTTTAGTGCCCTAAGAGGAGGTCTCAAAGAGGCGCTTCAATGATGAGGTAATGTTCGTTACCGATTCTTTCAACATTATTTCTTCTTCCACTTCTTCTTCTTTAGTTGTTTCGTTATGAAGTAATAAAATCAGTATCACTCATATACATATATGTTACTATAAGTATGAAACAACCCAATTTCACCATTTATCCATCCTACGGAAAACAAAATCATCGTGCGTGCATACGTACGGAATACCGTCTCCATGTCGTGGTGTAATCTATTTTCCACCACCACCTTACTTGGATGGGTATAATGGTGTAAATAATGACTGTATATGATTATTGTAAAGTTATATTGATTCTTATATATTATACATACACTTAAATACAATTCCACGATCATGGGAATGATATCACCGCTCGTGCGTACGTACGGACTACCGTCTCCACGACGCGATGAGATTCATTCTCAATGATTAACCATTCATGTATGATTATCAAGTATATATAATAAGTAATCATGAAATATATGACATAATAATGATACAGGATTTATGTATATATATGTATTCCATCTACTTAATTCCATTCAATTCAATAGGGAAATGAAAACAGCGTTCATGCGTACGTACGGCCTACCGTCTCCAAGAACGGTGTATTTCATTCCATTTATCGATCTATTATATATATGTATATTCTGAAAATATATTATATATAAATCATGTTTTACATTCTGTATGTAAGTAACCATGATCTAAGTAATCATATGAATAATTACAATTCAAAACACGGATGACAAATGAAACGATTTTACCCAAAACGCTCTTTAACATGGAATTTACAAAAGAACGGGTAATATAAAGTCATAAGTGAACCATATATGATATCATAACAATGAACATGATTCTGTAATAATTCTATGACATTATTTAAATCATTATACAGGAGGTTCAGATACGTACAAAGTATATCGGACCTAATGTAAGTGATAATTTTGCAAATCTCATTTTTATCAGAGATTGCTTATTCGTAAGTATTTACTGGGGTTATTGTTATCATCCATGTCCATGTTTCCTAAAAATGGTTTCATGTATATTTAAAGTCCTTTTTACCCATTTTTACTTTTACCCAAAGGTATGGAAGGAATCTTTCTTTTATTTACCCTATAAGGTACTTTTTGACTTTTTCGACAAAAGTACGGGAAGAATGTTTTTTTAACATATACGGCATGAAAGGATTTTTACGGTGTTATAAAGCCTTGTTTTCATGAAGATTACTCCAAAATATTTCATTACTATTTTCAACAAAATCCTTTTCTTTTAAAATTTCATGACATTTTCTAAAAAGAAAATGATTTTGAAGAAAAAAGGATATTTTCCTCAAGAATTCATTTCAAGTGTTTTATCAAAACCATTTTTATCTAATATGTCCTTATTTCATATGTGTATGTTTTAAGTATAATGTATCTATGATTTACATGGATTATCTTTTCTTATTATGAAATTATATCCATTTATTTTATATGGATTATGTGATGATGGGATGATATTTATGAAACCCATTTTATTCGTTGGGTTATTATGAATGATGTATGTTTATTTTCTGGAAAAAGTAAGAATGATTTCATTATGAGATGGGTGGGACCTATATCTCCCTCCAATGCATTGGGTAAGGATTTATATCTCATGAGATAGTCATGGCTGGAATGGTAAGTTAATCCGGTTCAGTATTACAGGGCTGGAACGAGGAGTGAACTCGATTCAGAAAGGGACTTTGTCCACTAAGATGGTCTTGGTAGCAATGCCTTGGCTACTATAGAAATCATTAAATGTGCTTAATGGATTCCACAATTACATGTTTTATTCCCATTCTATTTTATCATGATTTATGTTCCATTATGATCTATTCCTTATGTACTTCCATGTTTTATGTCGTTGCTCAAGATTTTGATGTTTAAACATTATGTTCATGTTTTTAAGTTCAAATGTATATGGTATGTTTTATTTTATCCATGCATACCCTTTCTGAGAATTTGAGCTCACCATTTTTATGTTTTATTTTCCCCCTGGATTAAAAGAAAGGTTTTAGGTAAGGAAACAAAAAGTTTAAGATCTTTATGGGGGATGTTGAAGATCTTTCACCGCGATTAGAAGATTACGTTCCAAGTTTCCAAAGAAACTAAACGATTACGGTCCTTGTGTGTCTGTTTTTGTTATGTATTATGTATTCCGCAAAAGTAATATAATATCTTTGTACTTCAAGCTTCGAGTCTCTACAGTGATGTAATCAAATCAATTTCACATGTCCATGTGTTCGTATAAGAAGACGTGTGAACAGAGATGGGTTCTTTGATCACAATACCATAAAGATGTTAGGAAATATCTTCTCTGAATGGTGAATTTATGGTTGTGAGATGGATGTATGGTCAAGTGATTTTGAGATTTAATAGTTTTTATACAGTTGAAATATTTTCTACACATGTTCTAATCTCACACCCATCCTCATGCAATTGAGAAATTATTCTTTAAATGTATTCAGAATCCACCAAAAAATTACTTATTGATTCTCTATAATGGAGTCTTTGAATATATAAATCTCTAACTATGTTACACATTGGTATCTACATATGATATATTATTGTGTTTTAATGTATAAATGTCAGGTTTTATATATTTTTAGTTCTTATGAAACATTATAAAGGAATGACCCCATGTGTAGTGTTCAAAGGGGTAGATAGAGGTAGTGGATATAGGGCCATCCCATGGATTTGAGTGAAAACATTCTCATATATCCCCATAATATTTTAGTGAATGAATCTAGTGCTTAATTTGAATAATAATGAGAACAAACTAGCCCATAACCAATAGTTTTTTTGGATGTATTTTTTGTGAGGAAGTTATCACATAATAACTTTGACTTCATGTATATAACCATATAGTGTCATGAAACAAACAATGAGAGTAGATCAATCCATCAATGATTGAATATTTGGCTTCTAGTGAATGTGTCCAGGGACATCTCATGAGAAATTAAATGTCACGTGATTATAATAATCAGACATGTGATACATAGTGTATTACTTGATGCTTGTAAATTATTATTATATCACACATATTTTCCTACTTTTTATCCATGTTCATATAGTGGGTTCCAACAAATGTATCCCTTGGAAATGATATCAGAAATGAAAAATAAGGATTGTATTAATGGATATAAAATCTTATCTTATTCAATTTAACATATAAATTACAATTACTCTATAAAGAGTTCTTGGATATATTTTGGTGGTCTAGTGGGATTTTATATTTCCAACCCACTCATAGTAGATCATGATGTTTTTTATCCTACATAACTTCATTATGTGATCTCATTTCATTCCACTTACATTAGAATTATTCACTTGATTATCACACATGATATCCCTAAAAAATATACTCACATAACTAATACAAATTACTAGGATAGTGTAATATAACTCTATTACCAAATCACCATCATGAATATTCTTAATAAATTTTGGGGATTATGTTTCATCTTCAAATTTAAGTGACCATGTGACTCTCTAATAACACCGAATAAAGCATTTGAGTCCCTAACTCAATTATGTTTAGGTGGTCACATGAAACAAATTAATTAATTAGATTTCAGGCCTTTTTATTGATCACATGATCATTTAACCCTATAATAGTTCATTTATTAGAATCATTTTGAAATCCTTTCACTTATAAAATAAATGACTTATCTATGATATTTATAGTATCAAGAAAGGAAGTTGAGGAGATTGTAGCCCCTTATAATTCTATGGTCAATAGTGTTAAGGCTGGATAGTTTGAGAATAGGTATTCCAATCCTAACCATTATATAAGCTTAATGGGTTGGAACATAATGATATACCCTTGATCCAATTGGATACACTTGAACAAGTTCATTCTTCAAAATGATTTCCTAATTTTACACTCTCTCGAACATAAATTTTTACTTTCTAGGATTACCAAAACTCATCATATGTATCTACGAAACATATCCCATGTGGGATATTTTTTATCTCAAGATGATCGCTCAAATTAAAATATGATGAAGAATGTCATGAAGGATATCCGGGTAATTTGCCATAAATTTAAACATCATACTCATGTTTATAGATAATTAATTAAAAAATTGTAACATAATATTAGTTTGTATGTTATTCAGGTTGGGATCTATAATATAGTGGTTCCTTTATAATGGATTAGGGTAGTCCTTTCTCATTAACCCTCATATTTAATGATTTTATAATGAAGTTCAATATGATGGGTTTGTATGGTCTAGTTCAGTTTCATAAACTCCTTCCTTTTATAAAAAAATCTGTATTTCATACCTATATATCAGGTGGAGGTATCACAATAACCAACACCAACTTATGCATAGAGAAGTGGGATGAAGTCTCTAAGACATGGATTAGATTAGTGGTGCTCCCATATTAGGAGATATATACCATAAATTTCGCCCCATTTCTTCTATCTAATATAATTATGAATGGAATACGCCTATTTTTAGGAATGTATTTGGTTTGCAGATGGAGACCCCTGAATGATACAAATGGTATGAGGTCAATTCCTCCTACAAAAAGTGAGTATTGTTGTTCATAATAATTTTCAAAGGATATCCTTTAGAAAATAATCATAAGACATACTATCCACTCACATCGTGAGGTGCGACAAATTAAAAGTTATTGTTCCCTACTGAAATGACTAACTAGGAAGCTAGAAACAGTAAGGGTCAATCTCACCAAGAAATAGATAAGGAAACCAATACGAGTTAGCGAGTCTTATCCAATTATATAAGAAAAAATAATTAAGGTAATATAAGTGAAAGAGTGAATTGATTTGTGAAAATTAAATTTCCTAAAAACAAAAGTGGTTAGAAAACAAATATAAAAATTAATGTGTCTGGGTATTAATTTGATTAAGGTTTTTTACAATATTCAATAGTTGGCATAAAAATTATTAATGAAAATTGTTTTCCATAGGGATTAAATTGAATTGATCTTTCTTGGTCTGATAATAATCAATTAAGTGGTTAAAATATTAATCCCTTGGTCTAGATATAAATTACTTAAAGAACATTTAAATTATTTACCCCTAATGCAAGTGGAAATGGGTTTATACAATGGTCATATATTCGCCTAATGTAACTCCTTTAGTTTTCACTGCCGATGTTTTTCTTTGCCTAACATAACACCAATAATATATATGGAATTTATTAAGTAAATATTTCTAAAACATAATTCACAATTAAATAAAAACTTCATAATTTCAACTATGAGTCACACATATCCTTATTACAACCCCAACACAGAAACTTAGCCTCTTATATTCATGGTAACATAACTCAGATTGATCAGAAGTGCAATACCTACCATGGATATGAGAGGAAGAAGGGGGAAGAGAGAGAATTACACTAAAATAGAAATTAAAATGGGAAAGGAAATCACAACTTTGTATTTTGGGGAGATCAGTCAACGGAGTGACAACACCTCCCCTGGAATTATCCAACCTCCAAAATAGAGGGCTTTCCTTATATTTATAGAAAATTAGATGACACTATTTGTACCTAGAATAGAAGTATTGTACTCAATTCAACCACATTTTCATCAAATTCTCCACTGGTATGTGTCTAACTATGACACCCCTTTATTTTTAACATGATTTTAGTCGTTCAGTGGGGTACACAACATGTTGTGTCTCCCCACATGGAATTTATAGTTTTTTTCATCCACCAATCGCTTCTATAAGGGACTACACATCATGTAATCATGTAGTAAATGGTGTGTTGGTTCTGGAAGCCTACATAGGCATGTAATCAGCCTGGATAGTCCAAGTTAGTGTAAGGTTACATGGTGTGTGTTTATAAAGTAATCACCATTTATATGAAAACTTTTTTTCTGATCACTCTTTATCTGTGAATGGGGTAGGAATCTCTTGAAATATTAACAAAAACACTAAAATAAGGCATTTAATCAACAAAATAACATGTATCTAGTGATAAAAAAATTTTATACTCAACACTATATATGAAAGGGTATACAAAAATAATGCACATAAAACTCCCCCACACTAATTTATTTACTTTCCCACAAGAAAAATCTCAACATATAATTAATATAATATAAACATTAAAAAGAAGGAAGCATTAAATTAATTGTAGTTATCAATACTATATCCATAGACGTGGATTTTAAAAGGCAAAACAAATATTGAAATTTCTATTATTTTCTTATCATACCTCTTATATAATTTAATTTAATATTTTAATTAACTTTTACTTACATTTTTAAACCCCCCATAGATACGCATTCCACTTAATGATTTACCTCACCAGAAAATGACACCATTATCACTCAAGATCATTTAATCAGATTTATGCTCAACATCAAGTATATGTACTCTATCCATAGGCTTGAAAATATTCTCAATATCCACTTTACAAATCTAATCACAAAAATCATGAGTTCTTTAAATAAGTTTCAAATGATTTTAAGGCAAAGGGAAGGTAGGTAATGATGTAAAAAATAATCCCAGAGGACTGAAAATGGGGGATGAATTATAAAATAACAGTGCATGATATTCAATAAAAAATCTCAATGAAAATTCTTCCCCAACAAGATCTCTCCAGGGTCTCCATCACCGTGATATTCCCTTGACAACATTGGTTTGAAACCATCAATAATTTTTAAGAATGAATTTTTCCCCTATTTTAATTTTTTCAATGTTTTTGTAATAAAGGGACCACTAATATTTAATGCATAGTGGTTTGTAACCCTTCTACCCAAATAAAAATGATTAAATGTCCCTTATACTTAATTTCATTATCTATCACCAAAATATACCATGAATAAAAAAACTCTCTCTTATAATCTTAAATGAATAATCATGCAATATTATCAAATAATTAGTGTAAGAATGATAAATAGGTTTTTAATTTGGATTCCTATCAAGGAACATAATAGTTTATACTAGTTTTATAAAGATCACTTGTAGGGTAGTTCTCAAGTTTAAAAGGGATGAAACTATCAATAAAATACCTCAATCATTTTAATGTGATTCAAAATCTTCATGTTTTAAAGAGAAAAAGTCAAAAATTCTAATAGTTATGAATATCCCAAGAATACCTCAATAAATAGGCTATAAGAAAGAATATGTGACAAGTCATATAATACCTATCTGGGATGAGGAAAATAAAATTTCAATCTGGTAATGATATTAGTAAAAATAATCAATCTAATAAATGAAAAATAACTAAGGATTTAATCCATAAATAAAACTATATCAGCAATCATTTTATAATTCTATAAAATTAAAATCATAATATAGCCATTTTAAATTACCATTTCGGACTCTATTATTTATAATTATAATTAATCAAAAAAATCCATATTTTAGAATATTTCATTTATTAATGATGTATCATGGATTAGTTTTAGGTAAAAGACTAGTGTATTCAAGATACTCTCCCCCATGTATAATACAACACATATTCCTCCAAGGGAAATACTAAGGACAAGAAGAGGATATGGAAAAACACAATGGGGATTAGGTGAGGGGGAGTATTTAATGAGGTAATCCAAATAAAAGTAAAGGAAAATAATGTAAAAAGATAATTCCCTTGTGGTGAGCTCAAAAATATGGAAATAAGAGGAATGGAGATTCCCATAACGCTCTAGAGTATCTGTGGTGGTTGATAAAATAGAAAAATAATTTTTCTTACATAAAACCATCGCATCATGATCATTAAACAAAAGATATATATATATAATGATATTATCGTGTAGAAATAATCATTGGCTTGCCTCATAGGGGGGGATTGTCTGAGACAGGTGGATCTGGTATTGTAGGGGAAACTATAGTGAAGCTAATGGTATTTCGTATTTGCTCTGTGTAGTAGAATTTAGTTCCACATACTCACTGGTAGTACTAGGAGGGTCTGATTTATCCAAGGATAGGTGTATGGAATTATTATACAAAGCTATAAATGGTTTCGGCACTTCTAAAGGCTGAGGATCTAAAAGAAGAGATAGTTCTAGTAGAAGGGGAATGCCCAATTTATAGATAATGAGGCCCATAATTCCATCTAAATGGTCATGTTTCAATGCCATGGTATCCTGATGGTGCTCTAAGATTCCCTTTTGATGATCCAAGGTGGCCAAACAATGGACAAGATGACTAGGCGAAGTGAGATTGGTAGATCAATTTAGGGTGCAGGTGGAGGTGGGATTGTGTATGGGATAGAAGAAGATAGAATTTTGGAAGTGGAGGGAAGGGAGAAACATGTAAAATGGGTTGAAGAAGGAAAAAACACTTGTGTAGGGGATGGTACCTAATATGTAGCACCACTGGGGATAGGTGGGTCATCTCCAACCATAGCTGGATATGGGGCATCTTGCACAAGCACAATGTTATCTCACCAATACTCAACCATATTCATGTTTATAATCACGGAGAAGTATATACATTTAGGAGAGAGTAAGATAACATGAGGGAGAGATGGATCAAACACCCCCAAGTAGTGTTCTAACTGGGTGGCAGATAATTCACCGTTCTCATTTCCTTGATGGCCATTAATCATGGAATTTAAGTAAGAGATAAAGAAACTAGGTGTGTTAGGGTAATTATACTAAATAATGTACGTAAGGAGCTCTATTTCACAGCTGGACATGAAACCCATGTTCTAATTACATGTAAATAGTATGGTGTGGATGCACTGATGGATGAAATGGATGGGAGGGGAAATGATGAGAGTGATCCTCTAGGAATTAGGGGTGTACTTGCTGTAAGGTCTAGAATGTTCTCACTGCATAGAAATGAGGTCAAAGCACTTATGATGGGTAAGGGATGCAATATGCGGTGGGGTTGTTGGATGGGGTTGGAAGCTACACCCTTGGACATAATTCACCATAGTGAGTGAGAAACATTATCAACACAGCCAGAATCTCATAGGATTCATCATGTCATTGGGTGTCTGGAGGTAGGTGGGCCAATCGAACATGAATGTAGCCTCAAAGTCTAAAAAAATCTATGAATGTTGGAGTATTAAGCTGTAGAATTTTAATAAGTTTTTTGTTCCTGAGGAGATCATCAATCTTCTCTAACATAACTATATATAGAAAAACTGTGATATTGAGGAAGAGGTTGCTCAGTAATGAAACTCGTCGCATCATGTCTGCCACTAGATAACACTCATCGAAAACTATGTAGGGGTGAGATAGTGATGGAGCTACTACCGAAGAGGGTTGAGGTGGGCCTCATATTTCGATTTAGAGGGTCCAGCTGTGGTGGTGTTGGGTGGATCAGAATATTTCATAGGTGGCTCTGAAGTCATCGTAGCTTTGGATGATAGTGTGGTTCCAGAAGGTGTTATTGTAGTCGTCGATGGATCGAATCATCTTGCGCTATAAGTAGGTGCTTTTAAACTAGATCCCTCTGTAGCAGTGTAAGGTGTGGTCATAGTAAGAAGTGGATCACTGTATATTGATGATGGTTTCATGGTGTCTACTAGAATGCGAGATGATGTTGAAGATGTGGGTTTCAGTAAGATATGGGGAAACATCTCCAAAGTTGGTGTCTAACACACTAGAATATATTTCACTGATGGCACCATCAACCATCTAAGCCAAATATTATGTGGGACTGCCCTCCATCAGTAGTGGGCATAGAATGATTCCCACTCACTCTTTAACTATCTTTCATTATCTGAAATAGAAATAAAAATAGAAAATAAAAAAAAAATTAAAAGGAAAGATGAAAAGTGAGAAAATGTACACAAAAAAGTACACACCATATGGATTAATTCTACATGGCATGTAGTGTGATTGTGTTTCCAATCTTTTTAGTTTGGAGGAACACTACATGTGGGAATGTGTTTGATAAAATGATGTATATTTTATGTATAAATGGATACACTCTGTATATGAGTACATCATAATGCAACATGTTTGTGTCCTTACACAGATTCATCCAAGGTATGGGTCGGGATCATTATACACAGTGTATTCCAAACACACACACAATGTGTTTTCGTACATGGCCAACCAACCAATGTATCAGCCCAAACATAACCAAATATTCAAGATCCAATATGCGGTTATAGTGAATGGTAATGACTTTTTACACGGGGTTAGAGTACAAGGTCAATTAAGCCATGGTGAAACAAATGTACATAGAGTGTATCAAACATACATTCCATGTGTTTTACAATTTTAGAAATCAGAATGAGTGTTCATGTACTTAGAATGCATGGAGTGTGTTCTTCATTGAACCATTTTACTATGGGTTTTGGCTGATCGCTTCCCCCAATACCCAAGTGACTTAAAATAATTAAAATCAGTGAGATGAAGGGAGTAGAAAAAATTACATCAAGTGATGATTTAAATGATGGAGGAACCATGGCCTGAATTGATGGAAAACATGATATTTGAGGGAGGGAGGTGAATATGCATATAGGGAAATCCTTGGGAAGAAAATTGGGAGAGGGGTCTTCACACAAGTTGTGCCTAGTTTGGGTTCTTGACTTTTATAGTTAGGATACATTGTGTGTGCCCTGACGTACACGCCATGAAGAATCATTTTTATATTATTAATATTTTTATATATTTATTAACTATTATTTATAATTTAATATAAATAAAATTATACATATTTAAAAATAAAAAATTAAACCTATACACATTGTGTACCAGGGGAATACACATTTTGTTTTCTAAAATATGAAAAAGGGAACTATAATCTTCTGTCTGGTGCTCGGGGAGTGATTCAAACCAGTGATTGACTGATCCAAATGCACGCCCTCAACCTTTAGAGTGACGGTTTTAGTACTACACATTTTTATTAACTTTTAATATTTCAAGTATAGGTACAGTACTACATGGGTAAAAGATAACACATGGTGTGTGGTTTTAATTAGTGAAAGAATGAGATGAAATGGAAAGATTAGCCGATTCAAACCTGGGTATTTTAAACTATGTGCCACAACTCTTCCAATCATCACACATCTCCCCATGGTGATTTCTTAATTTATAAAACATTTTAAAATATCATAAATTATTGATACACATTACATTAACCAAAAAATACACTAGGTGGTTTTATTTAAGTGATAAAAGGATAGAATCAAACTGGCTATCTGGACTCAAACCTGGGTCTTTTGGACTCAGGGTCTATGACTGTATCATTCAATTCATCCTCATAATTTTTTTTTCTTTATTTTTAAATTGTTTTATTTGCTTTGAACACATCTCACACACAATTTACAAAAAACATGGGATTAAAAATAATAAATCTCATACTGAAGGAAATTGTAGAGCAATTCGAACTAGTGATGACTCATATACACTCCAGCAAACTTGTCATTGGAAGAATATTCATTCCTATTTATTAGCCTAATTAATATTTTTTGATACTAAAAGTTATATTATAATAAAAACTAATTATTAAAGTACATGTCATGTAAGAAGGTACACACGGCATGCGACCTTATTTTACTCTTAATGAAACAATAACTAAAAGAAAAGATGGTACACAACATATGGAGGATATGTACATGTCATGTGTTTATTAATAATATAATAAAAAGAGAAATAATATTAACTTGGTTTCCTCCCAACAAGAACCATTGTTTTAGGTATTTGGATTGACCTAAGTGAGGGTACTTGTAATCTGAAGTTGGATGTGGATTCGGTTGCGTGAACCACCACATATGTCTGTCTCCCACATCTTTCAACCAATTTTCTTGATATTCATGTGGTCTGGGGGAATCTTGTAGTATCCTTGGTCCTTATCTAGTTTATCGTGGAGGTGGTATTTTTCCTTGTTCTGATCTAACACTTCCTCCACCTCCTTAGGTTCCTACTTTGATACACTGAACACCAGAAAATTATTATAGGCATCCCCCGGATCAGGTTGGTGATCAAATGAGGGTTTAGAAAGAAATAATTGATCAAATTTCATACAAGCATGACATTAAAATGAGCCGTTTTCAAAAAAAATTCTATGAAAATAATTTTCAGAAATTATAATTGAATTACTAGTGGGTCTCTCATCAGGACATGCCTCCTCATCAAAAATTGTGTTACATCTCCCAGCCTCAAACTCAGTTGGATTTTCCATATGGGTGATTATCTAGGAAACTTGGTTAACTAGACTACCAAGTCATCCCAACCTTTTTTTCCAACTGGTGTATGGAGAATACTTCCATCCTTGATATAAATCTTTAAGTATTATCTGAAGTTGGCTCCAGAGGAGAAGAAGAAATGGGTGGGTTGAAAAATGTGAATGGGTATTCCTCATATTGTATCACATCATCCAATCATGTATAATATTCATCTAGGTTTGAGTACAACATCACTAGATCATACAGATAAAAATACTCCCCATGTGGATCATGCCAATTTCCAGTTGAATAAAAATCCATAAGAAAGTGGGGTCAATGGTCCCAAGAAAAGACAAAATAAAAGAACAAGTCAAAATATTGGTAAATCAACCTTAAATCAAACATTAACTATTAATCTCCATGATCCCTAGTAACAGAACCATTATTTGACTAATCTTGTCATGAGGTGAAACAAATGGAATATTATTGTTCCATTCTGAACCTAATAACTATGTAGCTAGTAGCATTTAGGGTCGATCCCACGGGCAAATGGAGAAGAAATACCAATACGAGTTAGCGAGTCTTATCTAATTATCCAAGAGAAAAAAATGAAGGGAAATTAAGTGAAATATTGAAATGATTTTTTTAAATTATATTAAATTAAAACAAAATAAGATACGTAACAAATAGAAAAACAAACATTCCAAGGTTGAAATTTGATTAAGGTTTCTTGTAATATTCATTATTTATCATTAAAATTATTAATAAAAAATATATTCATGGGGAATCCATTGAATTGACATTTCTTGGTTCGATATCAATCAATTATGGGGTTAAAATATTGATCCCATGGTTCAGTGATTAAATACCTAAATCACATTAAAATTCATTACCATTAAAGAAAGTGGAAATGGGTTTATCCAATGGTCATGGATTATCCAACTATAACTCCTCTATTTTTCATACTGGTGTTATTCTTGGTCTGACACAACACCAACAGTAAATATGGAATTGATTCAATAAAGTAATTATAAAATATAATTCACAATAAAATTAACACTTCATAATTTCAATCACAAGTCACACGTAACATTATTACAACCCAAACATAAGAACTTTTCACCTTATGACCATGGTCATCATGTGAGGATTGAACAGAATCTCAATCCCTACCATAGATATTGGAGGAATAAAGGGGAATAGAGTTAATTACACTAAAATAGAAATGAAAGAGGGAAAGTAAAAAAAAATTGGATTTAGTCTATTTTAGACATAGATCCAATCTTTCGGTGGGGTACACATAGTGTTGTGCCTCCCCACATGGCATGTATCGTCTATTTTAGCCAAAAACCATTTCTATAAGGGACTACAAAGAATTTTATAATGTATTACCTAGAGTGTTGCCTCTATCTAGATACATAGGCGTGTACTCAGCCTAGCCAATCCATGCTGGGGAAGGTTACACGATGTGTCTTTATAAAGTTCACACCATGTATATGTGAACATTAGTTCTGATCACTCCTGATTTGTGACTTTGGCTATAATCTCTTGAATAGTCAATAAGAACATTGAAATGAAGAATTTTATCTCGAAAAGAACATATATCTGATTAAAAAAATTATACTCAATAATATATATGAAAAGGGGTACACAAAATGGGCACATCACATACTCATCTTTTGAATCTCCTGGGGAAGAGGGTTCTTATTCAACCATACTAAAAGACAACAAATTTAATAAATGGTGGTGGGAGGAAATATTTTAGGTTGATCTTCTTGTTTAAATAGAGGAAATTTTGGAAACATTCCCTTGTAGTTACCATCTTTCAATCCTTGAAAATGGTTGAGTGAGAGTGGCCACCTTCATAATGGTACCTCAATTGGAATGTGTTAATAAAATTATCTTAGATGTGACCATAGTGGAAAAATATTATTACTAGGTCTATCAAATTTTAAAGGGAGATCCCCATACAGGATATCATCCCTCTTCTGTGTATTATGGTCATTGATGGTATCCTCTATAGGAGGTTAAGAATTCAGTAGTATTTTGGGAACTCAAAGTTCCATATTCAAGAAATTTGTAAAAACATTAGTGAGGTCAAACCTGGTTCATTGAATAAAAAAATAAAAAATAGATTAAATTAGTGTGACCTATCTATATAGACATATTTTAGATATCACTGACTAACACTATCATCCTCAATAACTAGGGTATCATTGAGGATCATTCTTATTTCGAAGAAATTTTTTAGGGTTCCTTAAAACCTTTGATGGGTGGCTAGATCATTTTTGAATTATATTTTCCCAATATATTTTGGAGAAACTTATAATGAGTTCAAATTAAATTTCTAGTACCCATTATAGTATCAAGTTATAGAAACATATGATGGTTACCAACAAAATTATTATCTTGGAAAGGGAAGAGACCCATATCAAATTGACATTTCCCACATCCAATATTGTTATGATCCTATCAAAATCTTATAGAGATGGAAATACCTGACCATAATTGGATCGTCAGTTGGTGGTGCCAATTTAATGATAAAATTTCCACTATAAGTGGGGGATGAATCAAAGGAAAATTCAATTGTACTAGCAATAAAGGGTTCTTCTTTATGTAGTGCACTACCAAAAGATGTGACCAAGAAGCATGTTTGGTAGTTAGATCAAGTTCCCCCAACTAGAAGATCTCCAATTGGTAATACAGCTTCCACATCATCCAATATAGTCAATAAGTGTTTCCCATGCTATTTTAGTAAAGGGGAGACTAAGAAATTTACTCTCATTTTTTACATTTGGATGGTTCTCCTCTTGGATGAGGTGAAACTGTAGGGATTTTTTAACATGGATAATCCTGAGGATATTTCATATGAAAAAATCTATGTTGGGGCTGAGGCATATGTCATGGATATTTAACCTATAATTTATTCCTCGCATGGTTATGTTCAATATATAAACATGGAACTATAAATGATAGTCTCTTATATAATAGAAACTGGGGAAAATAGGTAGGTTATCTTTCTTCTAAATAATATGGGAGATAAATCTCACTTTTATAATAATATTCCCTTTTATTGACACCCTAATAATATATTTTTTAGATATAATAGGAATATTGGGAGACTAGATCAACCATTTCATATCTTCTATATTATCCAGGATGAATAATGGTTGATGTTGGATCATCATTTGATGAGGGGGTTGGAGAAAAATGATCTTGTGTATAGATAGAGAAAAATAAATAGGTTGTTTCTAACCATAATGTAATTATTCATATATCACCCACAAATTCCCCCTCTAGATCTGCATAAACGTTTTCTATTTTAGGGGATTCCTCTTTAAGATTCTAGGAAGATAAAGTGGGTGGGGAAATTACTAATGTGAGTCCACCCTGAGTAAACTAGTGTTTAAATCATTTACATTCATTTAATTTGTATTAACATAGTAACATTTCAAAACTTTTATTGAAAATCAAAGTTATCATTAATACTTACAAAGGATATAGTTACTTATTACCTAATAACATAATGTTTCTACACTTCAAGTGAGGTACATGGTAGGTAAAATGATTGTGGGAGATCAAGAATAATTAAAGTTTATTTTCCATCAAATAATTCAACTCAATACATATTGATGCTTGAGGTTAGTGGGAATCTAATAATGGGTCTCAACAATTGATTCTAAATACCAAAAAAAATGTTATTTAAGGGTTCTAACTCTCTTACAACTCAAATAATCCATGATTTTGAATGAATTTTCCATGGAATAAGTAGCATCTAATGTCCAAGTGGTGATATACATAGTCTCTAGTATTGATGTGGTGATTTTCATTCCATTTCACCTATCCTATGCACATACACACTTAAATTCTCAGGAAACAATCACTTATTCTTCATCTAACCATTCCAGATTCATCCCATCATTTAAAAAGGGTGATTTCATTATCTAGTGTTTCATTATTTCTCAAGATCGTATTAAATTTTCAAACCTTTATCTATTTTGGGATCTCTCCATAGTTATGATCTTGACATGTGATAAGATAATATTTCGGTCATTCATCGTCTTGACGAAATGAAAAAAAAAATCAATTTGTACAATAGATGATGTCGATACAAATATAAGTATTCTATGCTCAACTATACTGTTTCTTTTTTCTAATTTAAAAACATTATTTGTTTTTATCAATATGTATAACACTGAGTGTGGTATTTTCAAAACAAGATACTTTTGGGTCTCATACAATTGGAAGTATAGAGGTGTGGGTCTCTTTATCCTCAAGTATTTTGGTAGATTAAAAAGTTTAATTCTAGTACAACGACTTAGTTACTGATTACATCCCTATTCCCAGAATAAGCTTGGTGTAGGGCCTAAAACATGTTTTATTCCAATATAAGTTCCATTGGTTGGTGTGGAAGGATATCTTTACCTAATCACTAGTGTACCATTTTATAAACATACTGAATGATTGGTTTATCTCTAATATATGTTCACCACCCTCATCTATTTAGATAGTGACTAACATTCACTCTATGAAACTGTTTGAGTGGTGCTCACCATCATGGAGTAAGGAAGGCCAAATGAACTAGAGATAGTATCGAAATATTCTTCATCCCCTATTGCACATCATTCCAATGAAGCATCACAATATATAGTGGTGTTACTGAATTATTATGGAATAGTTTCCATATGTACAGATAATGTTGATAATACCTCAAAATAAATATCATGCCTTCATTATATGATCACCAAAGCTAAAATGTTAGTGGAGGAAGAGCAACAATTTATCATGGAAGACAAAAATGGTTAAATGGATAATACTACAAGAGTGATATTGTTGTAATCCTTTGAATATTTAGAAACAAAAAAAATTAATCAGTTATGATAACTCATAACTAGCTTGGGGAAGAAGATGGGTGATCATGGAGAATCCTTAAAACCTGGGTTGTCATAACATTGTAACATTAGGATCCTCCTTTTAGGGAAACATGGGAGATACTCTAGAATGTGGCGGTTAGTCCACCCTTTGAAATTATCAATGAATGAAGTTATGTTAATTCACCGTGTTATTATTGATCTTTTATTACTCACTCAATCTTGATGTCCCAATATCTCTTAAATAACCAAGACATGTAATGAACTCAATAATTTTCAAGCATCCCAAGACATATTTCAACAAATTATACTATAATTAATTCCTCCCATGTTTGGATCATGGATAAAAATAAGTATACACACCATCTTCAATGCACTAGGGATGGTAAATTTGAGAATGACGATGAATTTATCCTGCAAATGGATTACAGATAGATATTTTCATAAACACAATAATGTATACATTAAAGTGTTCTATTAAGAAATTACTAAAATTTCCAAAAAGTAATAGATCATGGATGTATATTTTTATAACCACCATAAAAAATTTTCTAGAGTTTTTCTAGAAAAAATAATGATGAATTCTTTTTTGGTGTGTCTCATAGATGTATATTTGAATAAACACCATCATAGATTCCCTATAGTTTTTCTATTTAGAGATAATGATGACTTAAACTAAGAAATGTATAATTTGTAAATATTGATATAAACATCATCATTGATTCATTTGAGATGGTACATTAGTTAATGATTATTAATTACACTATGGTGTGGCACATGGATTGATGTACCTAAAAACACTATCGCTAATACTCTAGAGATGGTGAATTTATAAATATTGAAAAATTCCACCTGGTGGTAGCTCATGAATGGATATCAGTATAAACACTATCACTAATTTCATAGAGCTAGTATATTCAGTAATGATAATGAATTGTTCAATATAAAGGAGTAGTTTGTGTAATCATGTAATGGATGGCAAGTTATGTAACATTTTTCTGGGTCGTGATATAAGTGAGCATAGATTGACTACTGATGGGACCATATGGTGGCTCTCGTAAGCTTTTTTCATTTACCTTTTATTTCCCTCACTTGTACTTAGGTCTTATATAAGAAAATCCAAGTGAGTATAGATGTTAATATTTCTCATTATACCCTTTATGGGTAGTCATCTTGATAATACTTTTCCATTTTCTATTTTTTTGGGCATAATATTTCCTAGATCATGAATGGTTCATATCAAGAGAGCAGAGGAAAAAAATCCTATACATATTTTACGAATTTTAATCCTAACTAGTACTATTCCCCCCTTCCATTTGTAGTTTAATGTCATGAATTTCATATCAATGTGTATTTTTTTAGGTTCATGTAGCTATGATTAGTAAAATATTCAAAAATGGGATACCATAATCTTACCCAGATAATGGGTATAATAAATGGTTTTGTAATGTCAATAATATTTAATCCTCAGGAATAGTTGGATTTTGGGTTTTATAAATAACGTATCATGGATTTTCAACAACATATGATGAGTTTGGATAGGTACACAGAGGATGTATGTTGAAAAAAATCTAATGAGAAGTTTTGTTGTGAAATTGTCAAGGTATAACAATGTTAGAGTTTACTCAACTGAATATGAAAATACCTCTGATTAGTAGGCTAGATTGGTATCACATATATAAAATACCAATGGGGAAATTTTTATATAAAAAATTAAAGGTGTATGTTGGATTTGGATACACTTTTTACTGATATCCATGAAATGTTTTTCAAACACATTGAAAATAATGTATTTTATAGGTAAAAAGATATACATGGATGGTTCTGAAAAACTAAATATCATGTTGTACTATACTGAATGCATTATCAAGGTGAAGGGAGATGATAAACCACAACTCTTACTTTTTCTTGGACTACTAGATCAAGATATCTTGACTCAGTTTTAGAAAATAATCATATTATCATCTCTATGATAATTGTGACTCCTGTATTTAAACTTTTCCTTTTTTACTATGATTTTTAAGATTAAATATTAGTAAGAAAAAATTAATATTTACATAGAATACCCTTTATACATTTTCGGTCCGATTGGGTTTTTCTATCCTTCACTAGTAGAATAGGGTATTATGATCTAGACCATCTAAATCTTGTGTTTAAGGTCCTATTGGCTTCGATGAGGGTACACAATGTTTATGACTATAATGTGTGGACCAAGGTGTGCATAGTTTAAGGTCATGATTCATAGACTAATGTGAACATAGGTTAAGGTCATAATGTATGGACCTAGTAAAAGTGGGTATATGACATAAAAACACATTAAGAACTCCCCCAATAAATAATAATCTAATATCATTTTGAATGGGGGATGAGGATGTAATAAATTATGGCTTATAGTAATTGGGGCATGAGTAACGGTGTGTGATAGACACATAATGGATGATCGATGACCATGTTTGAAGGATTGAATATATTGAAATGTTGTAAGGTAATACAAAGATAAGATAATATTATTCCAATGAAGAAAATGTCACTTGATATCGGTCCATAATGGTTTCACATGTGTAGGAAAATGATTGGTGAGTGCACACTCAAACAAACAAAATTTTCCATGAAGCTATATACACTTGTTAGCGATATCCATTAATGATGTATGGTATCTCAAGGTAATTAATACATTAAATGTGATCTAAGGAATAATTTTTTTAGAAAATGTGATAGAGGCATAAATAACTAATCTAACCATGGTTAGGATATTGTGGCCTTTTGAAAATGAATGATAATGGGTGATGATATGTATATCCTAATGTCATGCGACAAGCATGAAACATTCAATCAGTTTATTGTTATTCAATGATAACTTAGATGTCATGTAGTTCAAAATCATGAGCCACAGACTCATATATATATATATATTATTTTAACATATTTTGATAATAAATTATGTGTCATTTATTTAATGTTATTTGACAAGAACTTTTAGATGATTGGAACATTTTGTCACCACATAGGTCCATTCTTATGCGATCGATGCTAGAATAGGGTAATTTCTACATATTCCCCTTTCTTCTAGTAGATTAATGAATGAATTCACACTAAATGATCTAATAAAAGGATGTTAGGAAATTTTTATTGACATATTCTTTGGCTAGTCTATCAATATAATATCTACGAATCACTACATATCCAAGTATAAGGAAATAAAAGAATCATGTAGTCCGTAAATTTATCCCTATGAAGATCTAGATCATTTGTGGGAAACACATTTTCAATATAATTTCATTAATAAATAACTCAATCATGAGGGGAATTAAATATATTATAAGTATAGGTAGGACATCCAACATTTCATTTAGCTCATTTTCCACAAATTGGGATCATCTATGAGGGATAAAAGTTGGGTTTCCCCATGGTGTAACACTATCTGGAAAACAGAATTGTTTCTAGAATAGCTAAAATAATATCATAGAAGGGGTTCATTTTTGAAATTGAAGCTAGTTCCAGAATAGAGGGTCATGGGGACACTACTTATCCTATAGTAATTGGAATCAGGAAAGTAGTAGTTCTTGAAAATAAATACCCCATTTAAATCTTACTTGTACATATAGGGAATCAATTTTTTCTATTAAAATTGTTGCTAGACCCAAGATAATAGACTCAGGTTTCAATATGTATCATGTATAAATAAGAATCAAGTTACACGTAGTTCATTAAATAAGGTAACCTAAACCGTTCTAGCTCATATATAGAATTAGTGGTAATTCATTATTAATAAGTTTATAAATTAGGGATCCCATGTGGAGGACTCATTCATATATCTGGCTCAAACATAGGATATGAATTTTCAAATTTCATGTCATATGTTGATCTAATTTTCATGTGAAGTAAAGGAATATTTTATTATTGTTGAAATATGGGAAAGAATGTATTGGGTAAAAAGTGATCTAATCAGGAACCCAGATGATGTGGTGATGTTTTTATATCTATATCTCAACATGGTTCAAGAGTTTCAGTTGTCTCTAATTATCCTATGAGGACTTTAATCAATACACATGTAGTTCATATATTGGAATTCCCTATGTTGGTTAGGATATTACATTTAGGTGAGGAAATTTATAATTAATTAAATTTATAGCTAATCAAAGTTTAGGTGATCTTGGAATCACTTCATATCATAGAGATATGGGAGTGAAGAAACACATAGTTATTAAAATAGGTTCCTCTAAATAAATTTTTTGCATATGCAAGGGAAATATAGTATAATATTTTGAATTTTTTGTTATTCATAGGATATAGGATTTTGGTGTCACTGTATATCCTAATGTATTGTTAATAAAGCTATATGTAGATTATAATGTGAGTGATTCCATGTATAGATCTTACTAGTGTAAAGGGAATAAGGGGCATTGATACTCTGCTTCATGAGAGAATTATATAGCAATGAATTCTACATAAGTTAATATATCATGTAGTGGATAAAGAGGCCACATGGTATGAAAAACTTCAGAAAGTTTAGAGTCATACAGAGTGAACATTATCTTAATAATTTAACATCATGTAGTGAGAATGGTAACTAAGTAGTTTAACATAACAAAATAAATATTCAAATCCATTAAATTTTAATATAATTCCACCAGGACATGGATTTCATGCAGTTTAATAATGCTGGATAAGGACTTGGTTGTTATGTAGTTTAATGTCCCACTGATAGGACTTGAATTTCATGTAGTTAAACATTATGAAATTAGGAATTGGTTCCTATAAAATTTAATACATTTTCACCAAAACATGGATAACATGTAGTTTAATATCATTGGATGAGGACTTGGGTAATATGAAATTTAATTTAATTCCATTAGGTCTTTTATATTGCGAGAGTTATGAAAAAATATTCTTGAGAAGCCTTGTATTGGTATGGGACATAATGTGTTCACCACCTATTGTGGCCAAGAAGTAAGAACTATTGGGATACACTTTTGTATGATTTATGGCCCTTACCACATTGGTTCCTACATTGGAGGCTCCATCCCTAGTATCATTAGAGTTTTAATGACCAATAACAACTATACATGACATAATGATCATAATGTGTACATTATTATTGAAGGTCCATAAAATCTGATTCTAATAGAAATCTAGATTATGCAATGTCTGCAGCCTATTCTTGTCAATTCTTTCTAACTCAAAAACTAACTTCTATTATTTTTATTTTTCTATGTTATGACAATATATGAAAACCCATTAGAAGTAAAATATGTACCTCAATGGATATAACTACATCATTCCCATATATAAGAGAATATGGGGTCGCCTATGTGGTGATGCGGGTTGTCATACGATAGGCACACAAGCCATACAGAAGTTTGTCCGGTTATTGTTTTTTATCTTTATATATCATTTTCTATATTATATTTGATAGGTTTTTATTTATAACCTCTATTTATCTATTTTACACTATTTGATAGTCATGTGAGTGATTGGACATAATGTTATACTCCTAATAAAGAAACATCAATATAGAATAATGGAAGCTAGCATTATTAATTATCAATATCATATGAGGGATGAAATTTTTGGTTATGACGTTGGACTTGACAATGTTGATAATATTTTACAACCAAACATACATAAGGTGTATTACTATATCCCATTTGTAAAATAAGTGGGTTATGGTAAATATATTCCTAAACCTATTTGTTGTGGAAGGGGATATGATCCCATTACATTCAATCCCTATATAGAAAATGTCTATGTGCATTTGTAAGTATACAAAAATACTTTTGGATGATAGATAAAATTAGTTTTTGTTGAACATGCATTTAATTTCTGGATAAACTCCACATAGTCTTATATCATCATTGGCCTAAAATATTCATGCCTCTTAATTTTGTGGTAGATAATTGTTCCTGACTGGTGACCACCATAATATCCTAAATGGACTTCATGCATGAAAGTGAGGGTCTCTACATCAATGAAATTGATGAGGACTCCCTAAAAACCTAGTTTATGTTATATTTTCTATTTTTTTGGGCCACCATAGAGGGAAAAAAATTATATCAGAACAATTATTTTTTGGCTGGGTCGAATGGAAGGATCTATTTTTTGGGTTAGTCTAACATGGAATCATTCTATCTAAAAATGGTCGTCAGATCGTCATGACCCAAGGTGGAAATATTCTGATTTATATACTGCTTATCTCCAAATATGACGTAGGAGACTACCATGTGTTGTTATATGAGGAAGACTATCCCATCCTAGTTATGTCTTCTAGGGTTGTGGCTACATTTCACAATGCATCAATATAAGCATTCCATGAGTGGTGTGTGTGATTAAATATTGGTGATAAATGATCTTCTATAAAAAGTACTCACACATACATGATTACAAGGGACAAATATTTCATCTTAATTGTGTATTCTTGATGGATCTAAATGTTCACCACCTCTGAGTCTCCCTTAACATTTAGATAGGATATCAAGAGGTATGAGGCTACCTCAGGACTTAGGATAAGTGGGACACCCTGAGATTTTGTGAAATCATTTTCAAATAAATTTCATTTTTTCTATATTTTTCATTTCACTAAATACTAAGTTTATCTTTTGTTACACAAAAAACTGATTTTAAACAAAACATGTGTTATAATTATAATATTATTATTTAATATGATACTTACCACCTAGACATTGGAATATAGGGTATAAATAGTTTTAAATAAATAATGAAAATATATGGTTTACACTTGTATATATAATTAATTATTTAGTAATAAATTAATTAAAAATTAAATACAAATATATTTCAAATAAAGGAAATCATTTTCTGAAAATATATTTTTATTCAAACAAACACTTTTTACCATAATAAATTTAAAAAACAAAATTTTTCAATTTATTTTAATAAAATTTATATATTATATATTCAATCACCTTATTAATATTAATCTTATGGTTTTTCTAGAAAATGGGTAAAAATACATCCAATTTTAGGCTTACAAAGAGTATATATCTAAAAGGAATTTTTGGATCTTTATTTTCATATTATTTTAAAAATAAATTTTATAATTTTAAAAATTTATTTCTAAAAAAAATTATTCTGTTAATCATAATATCACAATTATCTCTGGATTATTTTTTGATAATTTTTTCAAAATTTTAACTTTTTTGTTGAATATTGAGAAATGTTGAATATTAATTGAAAGCTTCCTTTTCATTTATGTTATTTATATAGATTGATTTTATTTTAAATTAGTTTTAAAGTAAATTTTTTCAATTATATATCTATTAATAAAATTTATGTCAATATAATTAATTTTATATTGAAATTTGATATAAAAACTTTTTAATCTTTTAAACATTTTCTCTGTGAAAACCCTCTTTCTTATCGCATCTACGTGATTAATTTTAAATCAAAAATTGAAACTTATGTGAATTTAGTTTATAAAAATGGATTTCATAATATTAAAAAGAATAATTTATATTATATTTAAAGTTCAACATAATTATTAACTAAAATGAAAATTGAAAATAGTAAAAAATATTTTCCACATTTAAGGTAAAAATGGTTTATGATCAGGTTAAAATAAACATATAAGGGTTAAATTGACCAAAAAACATGTCTAATATAACTTTTATGTATATATTTTGAATTTATCGTGGATAACAATTGATAATAATCCATTTTGGAGCATTTTGACATGAGAAAACATGGGTATGCCTTTTTCTTTTAAAATCAAAAGTGTACCACCCACCTCACTTATTACCAATTATGTGAATTAAATTAAAAAAAACTATTCCATGTTTTTAATAATCATAATTTATGTTACTAAATATGTTCAAATTAACTTGTTACAAAAATTAATACTGGAAACAGTAAAAATTCATTATCGTAGTTAAGGTCAAAATGGGTTTACCAAGGGTTAAACTAAAAAGATAAAGGTTTAAATGAAATAAAAACCTATATAAAATATATTTTATAGCCATATATAGACCATATCATTTATATGTATCTAAAATAATCCTTGTTTATTCCTTTTCTAATA
The DNA here is from genome assembly GCA_963277665.1 of Viscum album. NCBI lineage: Eukaryota > Viridiplantae > Streptophyta > Magnoliopsida > Santalales > Viscaceae > Viscum > Viscum album. Next base: position 1,026,560,919 of record OY728157.1, read on the forward strand.
AATAAAATGTGGGTACACATTTTCCATTACAAAAAATACGGGTGCCCCACTCACCTCACTTATAAAAGGACACCCCTTCGCCTCTGTTACTCATACCATAAAACCATATTGGATTAGCCTTTACCTAACCATAAAAGTTCATAACATCCATCATAAAATTCTATAAGCCTTATTTTTCACAAAAATACATCCAATTAAATATTTTTGTGCAAACCAGATGAGGTTACTCGAAGAAGGTGTAACATTCTTCAATAAAGGTTATTATATTATTTATTCATATAACTCCTAAAAATATTAAGAAAACATGATGATATAATAACCTATATGTCTTAAATATACTTAAATGTTTTTATTTTAATTCGATGGCCTAGAAATATCTTTAATTACACTAATTGGGTTAAAATATCAACATTCGTGTGTATGGTGGACTACCGCTACATGAACCGATATCATGTGCTCTCCCATTACCACCTCTCATAGTCTGGTATGATGACAGATCTAAAAATTATACATGAGAATAATAAAAAAATTATTACTCTTGATCCATTATGTTATATATGACTTTTTTTTACTTTCCATTCCATATGAGATTTGATAACGATGCTCATGTGTATAACAGACTACAACCTCATCAAGTGATGTGACTCGTTTTCAATAACAATTTATATGGAAGATAATGAGGATACATTTAATGAATATATATGATATAAATGGAATAAATATGATATCAATGATATATTTATTATTATTAAAAGTTAATATATAATTTTATTTCTTATTATTTCATGCACTAGAAGATGATAAGGTCATTTATGTACATGTGGACTACTGCCTTCACAGAGCGATGTAACACTATTTTCGTCACCCTACCACATGGATGATTATTATAAGTTTATTTAATGAAATAATATGGTATTTATGATATCATTACCATTATGTAAATATAATATATTAAATATATCATTTCCATAATAATTATTGAAAATGGAAATGTTACTCGTGCATACGTACGACCTATTATCTTTATGATTATAACAGAATTCCTTTCTCAATACAAATATTCATGATTATAAATAAATTTGTAACTTATTAATAAATATAAAAATTATTTCATGATTATTATTTTTGATATAATGTATCAATGATCAATGTAGTTGGACAAACAATAACAAATCAAATCATATACCAAAAACAAAGTAGTTATTACCTAAAACATGACATTAACATTGAATTGATAATAAATATGTAATAAGAGGACATAATTAAATCAGATATTGTATGATATATATGAATTTTATTATATAATATATTTATAATAAAATTTTATTGATAATAAATGAGTTTTAATATAGATCAAAGGAAGTAGAGACTTACAGTAAAGGATTTCTATTCTCTCTTTTATTTCTGGGAGACATAGTCCTATCTAACACATTCTCTTTATGGTGTATATAATGAAACCTTGAAATTTTTTATAACTAATATACTCACTTTCATTAAATTTAATTTTTCATTTTATTATTATTTATTTGGGCTTATGGTTCAAAATATTACTAATGTGGTAATTGATTTCTGCCTCACTTTTATTTTTTGGTTAGACACATTCCATATTCACCACGTTTTCATTTTATGTGATGTATATAATACCCATGAATTTATTTTTTCATTATTATAATTAGAATTATTAGTATTTACATATCAATTTTTTATATCTCTTTTAATGGGATTTTGGTTCAAAAGTTACCAAATTGTTAGTGGATTTTTGTCTCAATTTTCCTTCTTTGAGACATATGATCATGTTATGAACATATCTTCTTGTAATAGGTGTATATAAATACCACTTGACATTTAATATCATGATTTTATTTATTCTCAGGATATTTTACATATCCTTAAATTATATAATTTCAAGGGTATTGGGTTTCAAATTTACCAAAGTGGAAAAGATTTTATGTTTCAATATAATCATTTATTGGGATTGTTTATGATTATGTTTCTAATGGAAGAATATTATGAACCATATATCAAGAAAATAATGAATTTATTATACTATGTTTATTTCATGAGAATAATTTTTTCCATTCATAATTTTATCTTTCTATAATAAATATTTTAAAAGGGATTTTGTTTAGGAAAAATCAAATGATCAGTCAAAACCATTTTTTATTCAGAAACCATGTTTTCTAAAAATGTATTCCTAAATTTTTTTTAATTATTTTAGAAATGATTAATTGAATTAATTTTTATCAATGATTTAATTTTTTAAAAAAACTAAAATGAATCCTCAAATAAATTTAAAAGAAATTCACATTTGGATTTCACAAAAAACATGGACGAAATATTTGGGTACGACATAGATGGAATTTCACACTATAATGGCCATTATATTCTTTTAAGTCTCTACTATAAATTTTCCTAGTTATTTTTTAAAGAAAGTATTTTCAATATGTTTCATTTTTTAAAAAGTTATTTGAAAGTGGAAAGTATATTTTCCTCAAGTAATGTTTTAAATGATTTTTAAAGAATACACTATAAGTATTCAATCTTATTTTTAATGAAATAGATATCAAAAAGTTTTATGTTTTAATAAGTGATTTTAAAATAAAATTTATCCTCCTAAATAAATTTTTTAAGTGATTTATCTTTCAAAATAATTTTCCAGATAAGATAAAATCATATAATTTAACTTATGCTTTAGTGGGAATATGAACCAATGATACCATTCTTATTATTTCTCTAAATGGTTTATAATATAAGGATATTTAGGAAATCCATTTATCATCCAGGGGTTATAATATGAAAAAAAAAATATAAACCCATTTATTTTTTCACTAGTTATTCATTTATGAGATGATGAAATTATTATGACCCCTATCTATTTTCTACAGGTTGTGATATGTTGAATGTTTTTTGAAACCCATTTCATTTTAAGGGTACTGATATGATGAATGTTCTATGATCTTGATGAATATGAATATATGGAATATTTGATGGGTGGTACAAATATATCCCTCCAATACATTGGTTAATGATTGATATTATATGATCTCAAAGGGTTCATGGGAGGGTATCCCAATATCGAAGAGGGAGCATATTAGGTTATCCCAAGATAAAAAGTGAGTTCATAGGAGGTCCTCCCAACAAAAAAGTAGGTAAATGGATGGTTATCCTAAACCTATAATGTTAGGAATGTCTTGGTGGGTATCCTTGAAATAATATTTTCTATGATTATTTGTAATCCACAAATTTATGTATTATGTCAATGTATGTGATCATGGCTTGTTTTATATTATTTCCTTATGATTCATGTCTTACGAGCTTCCAATATTTATAACATGAATCCAGATTATAATTATTGATATGTTGTGTATGGTTTTCAAATGTTATTCTCATATTCCCAACCCCTTATCCTAACATTATGTTAACATATTTTCCTTGTATACCCTTACTGAAAATTTGATCTCACAATTTCTTATGTTTCCATTCACAATGTTATGAAGAAGTTTTTTAAGTATGATATATTTGTGAATATTACTAAAGTGGGAGATATTTATGGGATATGTTAAAGATATATCCCTAAATAATAAGATTTTATACCATTTCTCCAAATTCATAAAAATATTATGGTCCTCATGATTATGTTGTGAAATGTATTAAATATTCATATAAAAATATATAATATCTATGTATGAAACGTATAGGTCCTTATAGTTGGTATCAGAGTAATTTTTTAGTTAAACATTGAAAACTAGGATGAGAAAACTTTAGATATATCCCTTCGGTTATTTCGAATGATATTTATAGGTATGTATCTAAGGATTTGTATAAGGATTGTTCAAAGTATAGAAAAATGACATCTTATTTTAAAAAAGAATATATAGAGTGATTTCTAAGAAATTACATCCTTTTTTGGATACTACAAGATGAGGGGGTTCTGGAACAGAGAAACCTAAGGGTAATAACTCCAAAATGGTTTCATTTAGATAGACTTGATCATTACTTAATTCACAAAAATGGGCCTTTTTACACACTTTTTTTGACACTCTCGGGGGATATGTTTTGGAAATTTAAAAACACTTTATGAATCATAATGAAGGATTTAAATAATATTGACCATGATTGAGCTAAATTAATCTTAAGGATCTCTATATTCAAAAGAGGTTTTCATGATATAGACATCCTATAAGTAATATTTCATGATTATGTGGTTCCCCACAATTATTACTATTTCTTACACTTTTATTTTGTTCTTAGTTGATGGAGAGAACCTAAAGAAACTATGATAATTCTTAAAAATATGGAAAATACAATGATTATCCTCTCGAGAAACTAAACGTTATGGGATATGGATTGAAAAATATCATTACTATGATCACACAACTTTTTCATGTTATTAATCATGCTATACATAAAAATGAGAAAAGAAGGAAATAAAATTCTTTTGAGTCCTTCATAATCTAATGTCCATCTTATTTTAGTTGCTCTTCTGATCCATTGGTTACTGTGTAGTGGATCAGTACCACTGAAAAGATATTTTTCATCCTCTAGTTCTTAGAGCATGGGAGAGTAATTTGACCATATAATATTTGGAAGGTGAAGCTTATCAATAGTGGAAGATTATCTAGAATATGAATAAATTGGATGAATTGAAGACATGGATTGAGAAGAGTTTATGAACATACTTCTCAATAAGTAATTTCATCTTATTCTTCATATGAATATGGAGAAGTAGTTCCTTGATCTAAAGAAAAATGATGATGAATCTATTGGTACTTATGGGGAAAATTTTTCAACACTTTAAAGGAAAGCTTCTATTATTATCATCCAACATGAAAGTACGGTTGATAATTTATTAAGTGGCTTAGAAACAAGTCTTCAAAGGGTGTTATAAATAAGATACTTTATTCGCTATGAAGAGATTTTTTGATGTGCTGTAAATTTAAAATGAAGGTTAGAGTAACTTATCAATCTCATGGTTTTGATAATAATAGAAAAATGGAATTCAAAGGGAATCCTACATATCATAGAGAGAATAATATGAGATTTACTTTAGGATGAAAGTGTGCGAAGAAACGTGGGAGTAATTTTATTAAGGGAGCTAGTAAATTTTTTAAGTGTGTAATGGAATGTCATCAGGAAATTGATTTCTAAAGTGATGGGAATGAGTTAGCTAATATATGAATAAATATAAAGCTTCATAGAATGTACCACTCACACTCTAGTGTTTTAAATTCATGGATTATGGGAATTATGTAAATCAATTCCCTAATCCAAATGATAAAAAGGATGATAAGCCGCAACAACCACTTAATTCAAAGGAAAAAGGAATTATTATGGAATCATGATATTTGAAGTGAATCATGATAATTAGGTCTCTCTAATCCATCATTCCTTTGTTGGTAATTTCATGATTGATTTGGTATGAATGAACCCTATGAAAATATTATTCCTAATCCTTCTGTAAAATTTCATATGATTATCTACTTTAATATGAATTTTGGAATAAATAAATCACAATTGATATTCTATTAATACAAGTTTGAATCCAAGCTTCTAATATAGATGTTTTTGTATGAGATATGGTATTATTTAAAGAATAATGGGAACAATATCTTTTGGAATCATTTATGTCTCTTTGTAAGATTAACTTAATAGTTTGGGATAAATTATGCGTTCATTATTTTATGGTTGATCATATGTTCAAAGTCATTAACAATGATTTTGAGGTTATATGTGATGGTTTTTTATCACAATTAATGAAATTTTAGGATAGATTTATAAAAATTCAACCCTTTTGTTTTTTATATAGTGAAAATTTTATTTTTTTCAGAATGCCTTCACTCTTTGTGTGCATATGATTAGTGGTACTGGTATCCTTCAAGGTTTATATTACCATTTATGTTGACATAATTATGGGTTATCGTCCATCACATTACAAAGTCAGTAAAATTCACTACTATCAGAGTAGATTTATTTTTTGATATGTTTTCTAGAATATACATTAAGTAAGTGGTAAGGATTCATGGTGTACCACATTCAATTCTATTTTATCGTATTATATAGTTTTCATTGTATTTTTGGCGATTTAGTTAGCAATATATTCATAAAAATTGGAGTTTCACCACAACATATCATCCTCCGATAGATGTTAAGTTTGATAGAATAATTCAAACCCTATAGGATATGCTACAATATTTTTCTATGGATTTAAAAGGTGGTTGGGATCAACACCTTCCTCATGTTGAGTTTTCCTTAAAAATTAGATTTCAGTCGAGTATTAAGATAACTCCTTATGGATATCATTATAGAAAGAAGTGTATAAATCAATTGTAATATAATAAAGTTTCAAAAAGAAAACTATTGGTACTTAAGAAAGATATTAATATAGAACAAAGGTTACATCCATTTAGCAACATATATGAACAAAAAAAATTAACATAAATTTTTTACTGGTACTTTTCAAATGGATCTAGAATTTGAAGTTTTTAAGATGGTATTTATCTATAGAAGAAATAAAGGAAGAATAATCCGAAAGTATATTATTCCCATTAAAATACTTGATCATATCATTATATTAGCCTATAGTTTGGTGATTCCACCAAACCCCTCTCAGGATCGAGATGTTTTCCATTCTTCAATTCTGAGGAAGTACACACTAGATCCATAACATGTATTGAAATCAGATGTCGTTCCACTAAAACTTGATATTTCATAAGAGGAATAATTAATAGAGATTTTGGATTTCATAGATAAATATATAAATCACAAGACCATGCACCTAGTCATTGGTTTCGTTAAAACCACCATCTTGAAGAATCTATATGAGAAGTTAAGGATTTAATGAGGCATAAGTATCCTCATTTTTTGGTACTAATGTGATTAATTTTGGGGGAGCAATTTAGTTTAAGTGGGATAGAATGTAACACACTAGGATTTTTTGAATTTTTTATACAAATATATTTAATATTTTCTTTATTTTTCATTACATGAAACGCAAATTTTAGCTTTCATGACATGAAATACTGATTTTATCTTGTTATACATGCAATGATGAGTTTAAACAAAATATGAATTAATATTAAAATACTATTATTTAATATGATAGTTATCACTTAGTCATTGGAGTAGCGAGTATGAATATTATTATCTAAATTATGAAAATATATTATTTACATATGTATATAGAATGAATTATTTGGTGGTCAATTAATTTAAAAAGAAAACTAAAACTATTTTAAAACAATGTAAATATTTTTCTAAAAACTATTTTAATGAAAAAAATACATTTTACATTAATAAATTAAAAAACCAATTTGTGTGAATTATTTTAATGAAATATATATATTATATATTAAATAAATTAATTATTATTTATTTTATGTTTTTCTTGATAATAGATAATAAAAAATCCAATTTTTTGCACAAAAACTATATTTTTCTTTTAAATGGATTTTTCAAATTTTGGTCCTCTAATTTTTAAACTAATTTTTGAAAAATATAAAATTTTATATGTAAAAATAAAAAACATTTCCAAAATCATCATATAAAAATTATTTTTGGGTAGATTTTATGAAATTTTCTAAAAATATTGATTTTTTTTATGAAGAGTGAAAAATACTGAATTTTAATTGAAAAATTACTATTGTTTAAAATTATTTATAAAGTTAAATAATGTTTTAAAATGATTTTAAAGTAAAAATATTTCGATTATATATTATTTAATATAATTTATGACATTATGATCAATTTCATTCTAAAATTGGATATAATAACTTTGCAATCTTTTGAACATTTTCCCTCTAAAAACTCGTTTTCTCAGTGATCTATTGGATTAATTTTAAAACCAATTTTGACACTTGTGTGAATATATTTGAAATAAATTTTTTCCATGTTTTTAATCTCCATAATTTATATTATCTAATAATATAAACTTAATTTTTTACCAAAATGAATAGTGAAAATAGTAAAAATTAATTATCGCGATTATGGTCAAAATGGGTTTATCGGGGAGTTATACTAGAATGATAAATGTTAAAATAAACTAAAAAATTGCAAAATATCTATTTTATGGCCATATTTTTTTCATATAATGTCTAAGTATCTACAATAATCCATTTTCATTTCTTTTGGAAAGAGAAAAACATGGGTACACATTTTTTATTTCAAAAATTACTAGTGTGCCTCCCAGCTCACTTATAAAAGACCACTCATTATTTTTTATTATTTACACATTAAAACCCTTTTGGTTAAAATTTTAACATAACATAATACTGTATGAAATACCTCATATCCTTCTAGAAACCTTTTTTTCATTAATTCATCCTACAAAGGGTTTTGGTGCAAACCTAAGGAGGCTACCCAAAAAAGATATAATTTTCTTCAATGGCCATTTTTATATTATTTCTTCCTAAAAATACAAAAAACTAGTTTAGAACGTGATTATATAATAAAATCTATATATTAAATAAAATTATATGTTTTTATTTTAATGGAATGACCTATAACCATCTCTACTTCCATCAAATGGGTTACAAAATCATCATTCGTGTGTGTGGTAGACTATCGCCTCGTTAACCAATGTCATTCATTTTCCCATTACCGCCTATCATAGTAGGCTATTATGAAAGATATAATATATATATATGTGATTTATAACACAATTATACCTATTTATTCATTATATAATATATAAAATTTTTACTTCATATTCTGAAGGGGATACGATAACGTTGCTCGTGTGTATAACAGACTTCCACCTCATGAAGTGATGTGATTTGTTTTCACTAATTCTTTATATGGAATATAATTAGGATTAATTTAATAAATATATGTGTTATAAATTAACTAATTATGATATTCATGAAATATTTATCATTATTAACAAATAATATATCATTTTTCATACAATTTCTCTCTAAGAAAGTTGATAACATCATTGATGTATGTGTAGACTACTGCCTTCACGAAGAAATGAAACTCTCTTTTCATCACCCCACCACACAGATGATATGTATATGTTTATTTGAATAATTAATATTGTATTTATAATATGATGATCATCCTGTAAAGAGATGATATTAATTACAACCTTTCTATAATGATCATTGAAAAATGGAAATGTTACTCATGCATATGTTCCACCTACCATCTCTATAATAATAACATACTTAATCTATCAAAAAAATAATGATTATATATTAAAGTATAAATGATGTATAAATATAATAATTATTTCATGATTATTATTTTGGGGATGATTGAACCATGATAAAGTAGGTGGACTAAAATAAATAAATCTAATCATATATGAAAAACAAAGTGGTTATTACCCAAAACGTGAAATTAACATGGAATTGATAAAAAAATTAGGTTTGGTTATATAATATATTTATAATAAATTTAAATTTATTATAAAGTGGGTTCATTGAAGTATAAAGGAAGTTTAGATTTACCATAAAATATTTCTACTCTCTTTTATCTCAGGGAGACATAGGCCAATTAACCACTCATTTATTTTTTGTAGTTTATATAATTCCCAATTGACATGTAATCCAATTAAACTCTTTATTTTCATGATATTTAATTTTTCATTTTATGTTATAATTTATTGTGTCTTACTATTAAAAATATTACTAAAACGGTGAGTGATTTCCATCTTAGTATTATTTTTCTGTGAGACTCATTTCATATTCACCATGTATTTTTTTGTGGATTATATACATACCATGAATGTATTTTATGATTATATCACATAAAATTATTTTTATTTACATATTCATTTTAGTATATCTCTTTCATGGATTTTATGGTTCAAAATTTACGAAATATGTAAGGGAATTTTTTCTAAATTTCCCTTATTTGAGACATATGATATGTTATGAACCTACCTACATGTAAATGGTTTATATATTAACCCATTGACATGTAATATCATGAATTTATTTTTCATTATGATTTTTAATTTTTCGTTTTTTGATATTCCTTCATGAATCTTACATTTCAAATTTTAACAGAGTGGCTAATATTTTATGTTACAATCTCATTATTTATCGGGATTATTTTGGAATATGTTTCCAATGATAAAATATTATGACCAGTCTCTCAATAAAGTCATAAAATTTATTCTCCGGTTTACATGTCTTAAGAATACATATTTTAAATTCATTATTATATGTTTACATATTAAAGCGTTCAACCAGAATATTTTCAAATAAAATCATCTTTTTAGTCAAAATCCAATTTTCTTCCAAAATAATGTTATATAGAAATGTTTTCCAAAATGTTTTTATCATTTTTTTAAATGATTTATAAAATAAATTTTCACTAAAGTTTTAATTTTTTAAAAAAATGAATCTTCATATCATTTTCAAAAACAATTCCCGTTTGGATTTTACCAAAAATGTGGAAGGAATATTTGTGTACAACATGGACGGGATTTCCCTCCCTAATAAACAATATTTTCCTTGAAGATTAATTAAAAAAAATTAAATGTTATTTTTAATGGAATGGATTTTGAAAATGTATTATATTTTAAAATTAGTTTTTAAATTTGAAAGGATATTTTCCTCCAAAAAAATTAATATAATTTAAAGTTTTCTTTATAGTTTTTCAAGTTTACTTTCAATGAAAATGGTTAATAAATGGTTTTATGTTTTAAAATTTGATTTTCAAATAACAATTATCTTTCTCCATAAATGTTCCAAGTGTTGTTTTTTTCGAAATCATTTTCCATATAAGATGACATCTTTTGATGTTAGATATTATTTATTGGGGATATGAACCAAGGATACCATTCTTAATCTTTATATAAATGGTTTACGATGACAAGATGTTTAGGAAACCCATTTCTCTTCCAAGGGTTTTACTGTGATAAAATTCTAATAAACCCTGTTTCTTTTTCCACTAGTGATGATTTAATGAGATGATGAAATGATTATGAAACTTTTATATTGTTCACATGTTATGATGTGATGAATTTTTATGAAGACAGTTTCATTTCATGGGTTTTGATATGATCAATGTTCTATGATCTTGAGGCTCATAAATGTATGGATTATCTGATAGTTAGGACTTCTATATCCATTTAATTCATTGGGTAATGATTTCTATTATATGAACTAAAAGGGTACATTGGAGATTATCCCAATCCCAAAATAGGCTATATAGGAGGTTATCCTATGCCCAAAATAGGGCACATAAGAGGTCATCCCAAACCTGAAGTAGGTACACAGGTGGTTATCACAAGCCTAACATGTAATAAATAACTTAGTGGGTAGCCTCAACATAATATTTTATATTCCTATGTGTATGACACAAATCTATATCTTATGTAAATTTTATTCTCTCATAGGTCATATTCTTTTATTTCCTTATGATTCATTCCTTATAAACTTCCATTATTCATTCTATGACTCAATATTGTGATCATTAATATATAGGGTGTCGTTTTAAAATTTTATAATCATATACTCATACACTTATTCTCACTTTATGTTTATTCATTTACCTTTTTAACCCTTACTGAACATCTGATTTCAACCTTTTTTATAATTTCATTCTCCATGATATGAATACTAGTTTAAAGTATGGTATGTATGTGAAGATTACTAAAAGGCGATGTTGATTATCTTTTTTAAAATTATAATATTTGGTGCCCAATCTCTAAATACACTAAAGTAATATGTTCCTCATGCATTAATTTTGTAATGTTTTGAATATTCATATAAATAAATTTAATATCTATGTATGAAAATTATTGGTGATTATAATAAGAGCTTGATATTCTTCCTCTTTTTTGCTTCATCCTTTCAATATAAAGAATGAATAAGGTATAATAACATTTCTGGGGTAGATAATGAATGTACCTAGATAAAATATATCAAGCTTAAAGATCTATATTATTTTCCTATTCAATCTTTGAGAGGCTCCATCAAAATACATCTCCCATATTTGGAGAGTTCCATGTGCATCAAAATCTTCATCATCTAGTAGTATGGTATTTACTGGTATACTCTCTAGGGAAAGATGTGATGTGAGGAAATATTTTAGTTCCATATCTTTTATTTCCCTACATGGAATGAATTATATGTTGTACAATTTATTGATAATTTACAATTGGTATAAAAATATTGTTAGTATAGGGTGGTAGAGAATGTATAGAATTAGGTCGGTACGAGAGGCATGGTGGACATCATGGTGCTTCATGTAGTTCTTCATCGTTTGTACTCTTAAAATTTTAGAAAGGAAGTGATTAAAAATATTGGAATACCATTTTTATTATCTAGAATCATTCTACAGATATAGTAGATACTATTTTTTTCCCTAAATAATTATTTTGTTTATGTGTGGAATCGATCGATCACTCTGTAGAGGCCACATATAGAATTAGTGGAATCCATTCAACAATTTTCATTAAGAATTGTGGATGTAAATAATATTTCTTTAGGTTTTTGAAGGTTTATTTGTAGTCATTATCTAATTGATAAATGAATACAATTATTATCTACTTAAAAAAGGGGAGGAATTTGTTGACTAGAATAGCTATGATTTTTATAAAGTAAGTAAGGATTCCCTAAATCCTTCTAAAATCATTTTGGATTCATAAAGTTGAAATTTTGAGTATTTCACTAGTATTTTTAGGTTCGACCTCAATGTCATAGTAACATACCATAAAACTAAGGAATTTTCCAAAGATTAACCTAAAATCACGATTTAAGGGGTTTGTTTTCATGCAATGTTACAATCATTTTTTGAAGAAAAAAATTGAATGTCTGCTAGATGATCATAGATATACTGATATAGAGTCACTAAATTATTTGTTAATAATTATACCATTCTTCCCTAAAAGGGTTTTAATATATAATACATTACCCATTAGTATTTTTCACCATTATTATTCAAATAAAAATGGCATAACTAGGTTATAAAATATCCTTTAGGGTATAAAGAATATAGTGACCTCCCCATATTCTGGGCCATCTAGATTTGATTATACCCTGAGTACTCATCCAAAAAAAATGTCATAAAATCATGGATTCACATTATTGAAGAGTTTATTAACAAAAACATAGAGATAATAAATCATTAATTGTTGATTGATATCCCTGAAATCTATATAGACTATAATATTTCAGTTCTTATTCTTAATGGGGATGGTGTTGAAAAGATATCTTAGGTATTGAAACTCTCTAATGAAGTTGGATTTAATGTGATGATAATCTTTGGACTGTACCTTGGTATCATGAGAGGGATGAATTCTACTAAATTTATTATTGGAAAACTAGATGATTGTCTGGTATTCCCAGATAGAGGTTGTCTACATCATAATCCACCCAAAAAATTTCAATTTAATTCTAAGAAAACATGTAATAGTTTTGTTTCAAGATATATATATATATATATATATATATATCTTTATATTCTAAGGGATTGGAATAACTTTTATGTATGGGTATTAAGTCCTATTTTATACCAAAATTTACCTATATGATCTCATCAATATTAGAAGATACCCCTTCCATGAATGTTGGTGGGGTATCTCGAAATTTATTCTATTCTTATCCAATCTCAATATCAATGGAAGTTTTTTTAGGTGTGCTAGATAGTGTGGGGAAACCTCTGTCTTTTGGGCATGGTGAGTATCAGTTCTAGGCCTAGATGTAACTAATGTATAGGAAATATGAGTAGATGTACTCCAAAGATGCTCACATTCATCTTTTATATCATTGGGGTTAGAAAAAACATTTACATAATAAAATTTTAGAGACATCATCTTGTGATTTTCATTGTCCGTACATTTTTTCCAGGAGTTCTCTGAATTATATGGTGATAAAAGAGGTGAAATATTTTTTAGGTAATTGTTATCTATGGAATTATTATTCTAATGTATGACTTCACTACCTATTGTTGGGAAACATTAGCAGTAATGGATACTATTATATAGACATGTTATGATGATGTTTGTGAGATTAAGTATCTCAATATGTTATGAAATTTTCAATAAATATTGTTGATAGGAAATACGTGATCATTTATATGAATTTTATAGGGGATTGTAGGACTATCTACTAGGATTTTGGGATTATAAACTCGTGTATCTCCAATTATCATCTTCTTCATTCCTTCTTTCTTATAGAATCATGCCTTAGTAATCTATGATTGTAATGAACTGACCAGGGTTACCATCAAACCTGACACCTAAACTGTTCCGTTATATACCTAAAGGGCATTACTAATCCCCATGGACTGACGACAAGCACCCAGGCATCAAGAAACACAATAGAGGGAATTATTTCACCCAACTTAATCAACCTCAAGGAATATATATACTAAATAAAAAAATAGCAGTGGAAGATTAACAAGATATATATTTTATAATAGTATAAAAACAATATAAATAGATAACAACAAAAATATATAAAACTCTAAAGTAGAAGAACAACTACAAAGGACCCTAGACAAAAATTTACTAAAAACGATGCCATGGGAAAATCCCACCATCTCAGAACTAGCTACCCAACCAGCTGACATCAACCTCACCGCCTAACTGCAGTGCCTCGCCTTTCCCTGCACTGGAAGACAAACAAAGTTCTATAAACCACTTAATTGGTGAATAGGGTGAGATCTAATACACCCAATAGGATCCCACCTTGGTTTTCTTTAAAAAATCATTGTATAAAAATCCATTTCTGCTCATTTTAAATAAAACATAACATGATAAATAGTAAATCAGTTTTATATAAAACATGTTAAACATTTATCCTTTTAATATTTATAAAATAGAAATAAGTATATCTATTTCAAATCATATTTCCCGTATCATTTTCCATAAGTATAAATAGACAAATCAAGGCTAACTAAGAAGTCAAAGAAAAAAACCTTAAAACATGTGTCAAAACACTAAAGAATACTGTAGTTTTAGGCCGCAAACTACTCATACCATAATAATTAAGTGCAAAAACCAATTCCAAGAACAATGGGCCTTGGAAGCAGAGGAATACCACATGACTAAACCCTCCGAACAATGTCAATATCAGTCCTCTAGAATAGTGGGCCAAGGAAACAGAGGAAATCCCTATGAAATAAATCCTTAATAATCACAAAATAATGGAAGATGTCCTTATATAAACCTTCCACCTAATTACCCATGGTATCCCATGTGATCTTTTCACAATTCATTTCAATTCATTGAAATCCATTTCAAATTTTATTTCAATGCTTTAAAAATACTCCTTTTCCATTACACTTAACAATAACTAAGGAAAACCCAATTTTCATTGAAAAATATTTTCAACACACTCAAATAAAACATTCTAATATTTCATTATGAATTATATTTTAAAAGAAAACAATAATATCCACTATCATAGGATTGATACAGAACCACCTACCATAAATTTTGTGTTGCACACAACCACAGTGGAACCCATAGCCAACAAAACCAAACGACTTCAATAAAGTCACTATAATCCAATCCATAAATATTAGGAATGATTTAATTTAGAATAAAAGGGTTCATTAAAAATAAATAAACCTATATACCACAAGAATTAACTCACACCGCACCATGGCCGACAGAGGTGAAGGCCACCTGAGTGAGATTACATAATGGATCTGTAGAGACGCACCGCAGTCGTAATGGAGATCCAACACCAACAGAATAATTATATATGGAGAGTAGTCTCCAAAAATATATTGGGATGAGTTCTAGTTCAATATCCTGGAGTTTTAGAGAAGGATCCATGAAAAAATAGTTGATTTTTCATTTTAAAAACTCGACATGGGTCATTTTATGATGTGTAATGTAGTTACACGCTGTCAAATACATAGTGTACAAGTACGCTGAAAATTTTGTTTCCTTGGATTAAAAACTCATTATTTAAAGAAGTCACAATGTGAAACTATCTTTCCCAATGTGTAACTCTCATAGTGTGAATCCCCATTCACATATTGTACCCATCAATAGTTACACGGCCTGTAGATCCCCTACAACCAGCAAAAATGACTGTTTTTTCGTGAATGTTCAACCAATCTCTAAATTCACCATTATATGTATCCTCCCAATCTCAAATGATGGTAAAACCAAGTCTAGGTTAAGGTTGTACCTAATAAAAAGATAATGGTATGTTGAAAACTCCCCACTATTAAGACTTTCCATCCCTGGGAAGTCATGTGGAAGATGTAATCCTCAGAAAAAGATGATTCCACTGCTCCCTAATCAATGACTCACATTCCAAAGTATCATGAGAATTCAATCCTTGTTTCTATATAACTTCAACCAATGGAATTGACTTCCCACACAAGACTTTCACTTGGTAATCAATGATCTCAACTGGTTTCTCTAAAATAGAAACATCAATCTCTAACTCAATTTCTTCCCAGCTCAGAATGTGAGCAGGATCGGGATTGTATTTTTTGAGCTGAGAAATATGTAAAACGTAATGCATACTTTTCAACATAATCAGAATTTATAACTGATAAGAAAATTTTCTGGTCCACTCAGTGAACTCAAATGGTCCAACATATCTTGAAGCCAACTTTCCCAACATTCCATGTTGATGGTGAACCAACCAAGGAAATTTTTTAGGAAAGCCCAATCCCCTACAAAAAACTCCAAAGTTTGACGCCACCAATCAACTGATGATTTTTTTTACTACACAACATAACCAGACATCGTTGTACATCTTGGATCTTTGAGGATGTCTCCTGAACCAAACATGGTCCACCTAGAGATACTTCATCCACCTTAGTCCAAAAAATGGTGATCTGAATGGGTAGTTATACAATTCCTCAAAGGGATCCATTATAATTGATGACTGGTAACTTTTATTATAAACAAACTCAACCAGCCCAAGATAGTCATCCCAAGATCCTTTGGAATCCAAGACACTGGTGTAGAGTTTATCCTCCCTAATCAAAATCAGACGCTCTGTCTAACAATCCTTCTATGGATGGTATGATTTACTCAACTTGACCTGAGTTCCCATTTCCTCTTGAATAATCATATAGAAACCAAAGGAAAACCTATGATCCCTATCTAAAATAATGATATAAGGACTCCCATGAAGCCTCATAATCTCTTGTACATATAGCTTACCCAGATCTTCATCTTTTGTGCATTTTTTGATCAGAATGAAATGAGAAGACTTTGTCAATCAGTCAAAAACCACCCAGATAGAATTCCTCCCTTGGGAAGTCTATAGAAATCCAACCAAAAAATATATGGATACTTCACCCATTTTCTAGATCAGCATCGGAATAGGTTAAAGAAAAATATAATTTTTCAAGTGCTCTACCATTATTCATTGGTTGGTGTATTAGGGAGACACAAAATCAGTGATGTCACGCTTCATACCAAACCCCTATATTTGACACCTCAGTTCATAATACATCTTCATAGTTCTTGGATGAATGGATCAGTAAGAGACATGACAATAAAAAACACTAAAATCCTCATAGATTCTAGGATGATAATTATTTTCTTCAAGTGAAGTATACCATATGAAGAGAGAGACCAATCAGAAATAGTCTCCCACTATAAAGAATTTCTTGAGTCTTTTGGAAATCATAAACCTATTCTTTACTCCACAAAATACTCTAGGATATATTATGATAACTGAACACTGGTCAAAACCATACCTGAAACATCATCTTGAGCATCTAAGTACAACTAAGTGAAAATCCTCATAAGGTTCCAATCTTACTTTGATTCCAAAATAGTATGTGATGGTACATTCCAACTAAGAGAATCTAAAACAATGTTTCCCTTCACCTGGGTGTAGACGATATTGAATTCAAATGTCTAGAGGTATTCTAACCATTATCTCTTCCGAAGATTCAAGTCCTCATGAGAAAAGATATAGCTCAAACTTTTATGATTAGAGAAGATTGTGAGCCTCTCCTAAAAAATCTTCTTCCGCCAAAATTTAAGTGCATGAATAACAACAATGATCTCTAAATCTTGAGTGGGGTAATCATTTTCATATGATTGATGATGAAAAGAGACATAAGATTCCACATGGTCATTATGTATAATAATGAACCCCAAACCAGCACTCAAGGAATCTCAAAACACCATGTACCCCTTACTAGGCCTAGGTAAGATCTGAATAGGAGCTTAAGTTAGAATTTGTTTCTATTCAAGGAAATAATACTAACACTTGGTAAGAGCAGTCAAACATTATGCCATCTTATAGAGATCTTTGAAATACCATCGATAGTATCTTGTAAGACCAAGTAAGATTCATATCTTAAAGACATTTCATGATTCCTTCCCTGACAAAAAATTCCTTATCTTATCTATATCAACTAACAAGCCCTGCTCAGAAATTGTTTTCCCCAAAAACTTCGCTTCTTGAATCCATAAAATAATTTTTTAAAGATTTCCATACAAATGGTGACTCCTTAGGATTTCCAAAACCAAACTCATATGGTTGGTGTGCTCATGTTTGGATTTCCAATAAACTAAAATATCATCCATGAACACTACCACAAAAGTGTTAAGATATTGGTGGAATATCTTATTAATCAAATCCATAAAAACTGAAGGAGATTTAGTCAAACTAAAAGGAATCACAAGATATTCATAATGTCCATACATACTCTTAAAGGTTTTCTTCAATATATCAGACTCCCAAAATCTGATCTGATGATTACCTGAATGAAGATCGATCTTAGAAAACCACTTCTTCTCCTTTCACTGATCAAACTGGTCGTCCACATGAGGAAAATGATATTTTTTCTTAACTGTTTCCCAGTTAAACCTGTGATAGTCCACACATAATATAAGTGAACAATCAAATTTCTTTGAAAAGAGAACAAAGGCTACACAAGGAGAAATACTAGGGAAAACAAAACCATTTTCCAACAGGTCATCCAACTAAATCTTGATCACTTTCATCTTCATTGGTTCCATATGATAAGAAGTTATCGATATAAGCTACATACCTAGAACTAGATCAATAGTAAACTCAACCTCTCTCTCTAGAGGAAGACTGGAGAAATCATTTGGGAAAAATTTTGGAAGGTCTCAAACAGCAATTGTAAAATCAATAATAAGAGAAACTTCCTTGGTATCAAACAAAACTATAGATAGAATACTACTGAGCTTTGGGTTGGAAGACCTCACATGACCTGATCATGGATCCCAATATCCCTAAAACACATGAGAGATCCCATCGACAGTAATAAAAACACACATATATGATAAAAATCAACCTCATCTCGATGAGAAAAAATCTAATCTATACCAATGATGATGACAGACAGATCTAGATCATGAATGAGAAAATCTCATACCAACATTGTATCGACTATGATAAAGGAATAATAAGGACATAGAAACCCCTTCAATTTCCTCTTTCTAAGATGTGTTTCTAATTATATTGTAAAGGAAACAAGTTTTATTGGAAGTTTAAGAAAATATACTACACATGCAAATATAAAAGAGTGGGAGGCAGCAGTATCGAATAAAGAAATTACTACTAAATATGCTATAAGGATAGTACCTCTCACTTTTTCCAAACATGCATCAACTTCTGTTGTACACTCATTTATATTGTTAAAATGCTTCCCTCCTGAGGCCTATAGCAGGATACCTATTGTCTTTGAAGCATCTGACTGCACCGTAGTAACCTTTGGATCCGATGAACCCGTACCATTATGATGTTTATTCATATCCTAATATAAATGATGTAAGTGACCAACACGTCCATAGATGTTGCACATCTTCATAGGTATAGGACAAGAACATATTTTTTTCTACCCTTTCTGCACTGATAGGAAGTCATAGGCACATTAACCTCTGTAATAGACGGTGTAGAGGAGGCTCACTACTAAGACCCACCTCCATCACCCCAGTGATGATCCTGTCACTTTCATTTCTTCTCATACACACCATTGAATATGTCACTATATGGAGGAGAAGAGGTTCTAAATATGACCTTTCCTACAATATTCATATATTCCCTCATAGCTTTGTCCACTATATCTATATAGGTGGATATTTCTAACATGAATACCTGAGATATGATATATAACCACAAACCTTGTAAGTACTTCTATGTCTTCATATGGTCATTCTTTACCATGTTCTAAGCAAAACGGACAAGTTCAAAAAACCATTTGGTCTATGCCAACACTGAATGATCTCCATTTTTAATGACAAGAACTCTAGATACTTTTCCAACATCAAGGATTCTATGAAAAACATCTGAAATAATAGGTTTTTTAAACCATTACAATCCAAGTTCCGGTTTTTGTTATCCTGGACCATATAATCACACCATTTCTTTCTATAACCGTCGAGTCTAAACATTTCACACCATACCATGATGTTTTCAGGTGTCTCCAAAAAGTTAAATATTTGATCAATCATATCCATACAGTCTTACATATCTTGAGGTTCTATTGTTAATTTAAAGGATGGTGGTTTTTCATGCATTAACTCTTGTGATCAATCTCTCTCTCTCAACAAGATCCTTCTTGTATCTCAACCACTATATTCTGAACTCATGTCACATCCTGATAAACTGCAATGATTTCCCATACCATAATATTGATGATATTCTGATCTATAGATGGGTTTCCATGAGGATCATCGGCTATACCTTCCTGAGGAACTCATAGAAGAATTCTTGGAGGTAAACTATTGAACACCAAAACATTAGAACGATCACCCAATAGAAAAATCTTAGTTCAAACTAGAAAACCAATAAGAAAAAAACTAAGATTTAAAAACAAAAACTCAACACTTGAGACACACAACCCAATATCCCATTGGAACTTGAGTCTCTCCATGACAAGAGTTGGACAGGAACTTATCACAACATACATATCAAGTCCTTAATATCCTATCTCTAGCCTAATAGACATCCCAAGATAAGGACTCTTGAGGAAAGACCTCCTTTGATACAAAATTATAACAAAATGACCCAGTTTTCCCTCAAACCAATCACCTGAACCATTCCATTACATACCTGAAGGGTTTCCTCGATTCCCACGTGCTGACGACAAGCACCCAAGAATTAAGCAACACATCATAGGGAGTGATTTATCCCAACCTGATCAACCACATGGCATATATCTACTTAAAAAATAATAGTAGAAGACAAAAAAATTATATTTTCAATAAATGTAAAAAAAGACAAAAATAAAGGTATCTAAAAACTCCAAAGGATGAGTCCACCTATTAAGGACCCTATCCAAATAGATACTCAAAATGATGGCATGGGAGAACTCTCACCATCTCACCACCATATACCCAACCAGCTGACACGAACCTCATCGCCTCTCTAAGGAGCCTTACCTTTACATTCACTGGAATACAAAAAAATATCTACGTACCCCCAAAAAAGCTTTTGAGGGTGTGATATAATAGGATCAGTAGGATCCCACCCAGTTTTTCTACAACAATTATCTATATTAAAATCCATGTTCTCTCATTTTCAATAAAACATGGCATAATAAGCAGTAAATAAGTTTTATATAAAACATAATAAACATTTTCCTTCTTGAAAATTATAAATCAAAATCAAGTATATCAATTTCAAATTACATTTTCCATATCATTGTCCACAAGAATAAACATTCATATCAAGTCCAACTTAGAGATCAAAGTAGTACAAAGCAAGAGAATATGTATCACACCACCAAGGAATACTATTTGTCTAGGCCACAGACTACTCATACCAAAATAATAAAGTGCACAAACCAGTCCAAAGAATAGTGGGCAAGGGAAGTAGAGAAATATCCCATGAGTAAATCTCCCAAAAATATCAATATTGGACCTCTAGAAAAACGGGCCTAGGAAAGAGAGGAAAGCCCCAGAACAAACCTCCTTGATAATCACAAAAAATTGGATGATGGCCTCAGATAAACCATCCACCTATGTAACCAAGGAATCTGATGTTCTCTTTTTCACAATTCATTTCAATTATTTGAAAACCATTTCAAATTTCATTTCAATTCATCGAAAATACCCATTTTCCATTCCATTTATCAATAACTAGGAAAAAACAATTTTTAATTGAAAAATATTTTCATCAGACCCAAAAAATCATTCCAATATTTCATTATGAATCAGTTTTTAAATATAAATAATAAGATCAATTATCATAGGCTATAGATGGAACTACCTACCTAAAATATTAGTTCATACACACCCACAATGGAATCCAAACCCAAAAACAAACCCAACAACATCAATAATGGCCCTATAATCATATCCATACATCTTAGGATTGATCCAATTTAGAAGAAAAGGGGATGGCGGAATGGAAGAAACCAACATACCTCAAGAATGAAAATCCATTGAACCATGAAAAACAAAGGAAAAGGCCTCTAGAGTGATATTTAATAATGGATCCGTAAAGATTCACCACTGCCACATTAGAGATACAATAAAGAATGAATCATTTTAGATGGAGTGGAGTCTCTGAAAATCACTTATTATGGGTTCCGATACAAAACCCAAGAGTTTTGGAGTAGGATCCATGAAAAAATAGTCACTCTTCCTTTTTAAAACTAGACATGGGGTGTTTCATGAAATTTAATATAGTCATACATCATGAAATACATGGTGTTCATATAAGCTGAAAAATATATCGCCTTGGATTAAAAATATTATATTTAAACAATTTATGATGTGAATCCATCTTTCATGGCGTGTGACTCTCACAGCGTGAATCCCCTTTCATGGCTTATACCCAGCAACAGTTACATGGCGTGTAACCCAATTACACGGCATGTAGCTTCCTTACATCCAGCAAAAACAACTGGTTCATAGTGAAATTCCAAAAAATATATTACTTCACCATTATAGGTGTCCTCCCAATCTCAAAGTAGGGGGAAAACATGATGAGGTTAAGGGTGTACCTGATAAAATGGTAATGGGATGTTATATGTATTATCTATATTCAAATGGGGTGTTATCACCATATAATACTACATCCTTTATGTTGATGGAGTACATTATAGAATAATGATATTATGATGACACTACCACATGGTTAGTATGTCAAAGCCTTTTAAGTATGAAATTTTTTTGTGCCCCCTAAAAAACCATGTAGTTATAATTATACACTAATTACTCAAAATTGGATTTCATTTTGATACTTTTCAGGAAATTTTTCTCATTCTTTTCAAACCAATGGATAGTTATCTTTGATGGGGGAAAACATTAATATATTCAAAATGTGGGAGATTTTTAATCATGATATAATTAATCTAGAAGGTATTATTGATTTGATCCCACCGACTATCAACATTATAGAGCATAACAAAAACATACAGGTGTCTGATATTTCCATGAATGACGTTCTCTCAATATTACTTCATGAATGATATAGTGTTATTACATTCTTAGGAATTATTTTATGCTCTATACATCTTGAGTGTAATGAATTCTAGATAAAACATCTGATTACTCTTGAGGGTATTAATATGGACTTCCATAATGTACTTTTAAATATGAAATTAATATAAAATAAAGATCTTGTACTATAAAATGTCCAACTATATCAACGTGTCTTAATTTTTTACAAGTGACCTATAATTATCAATTAGAGATTTATCCTTGGCTGGTGGATTGGTGTAAGAAGCACATGAGGTTGAAAATTATAGTGCTTGGGAATATGTTAAAGGCAGACCTTTCATCGATAGGTTGAGTCGAGCTATTCTACCCACTCATCTTGGATGTGTAGGTAGTTTCACACTTGCTAACTATTATTCCAAAACAATTAGATTTGGATGACTCTTAATGGATTATGGGGTGTTCCAATGATCATGTTAGCCTCTTTGAAGTTATTTTCCATTGGAATTATCCTGATATATATTATTTGTGGATATTTGTATAAAATACTAAGCTCATACATGATTCTAACTCCCCCTATTAGCTCAAATTCTATAGGATCTTCCTCTAGATCCCTAGTCAGGTACAAGGAACTTGGGTTCTTAGGTTTATTCTTTATTGGATAAGTAGTATATTAAATGAAAAATCATATGAGAACTAAATAGTAGATCATTATCTAGTAAGGATTCAATATTGAGAGTTATTTTCCATTATATATATGATGAGAGTAATAAATCTACAATATTATATGATGGTTTTGGAGTCAGATGAGACTCATCTTTTTACATACTTTTTTACATGTTTTGTTTTCCTCTAGAGGATGAGTTTGGAAAATCCCCTTTGCGTAATATATGAGGATTTAGGATCTCAATCAGTTGACAGTGTTTTGGACTAAAAATATAATGGACCTTCAAATTATTGTTTGGGATATATAGTCATTGAACATTCCCTACCTCCTAGTTTGGACTTTATTATAGTCACCTAATTCCCGATATTTGATGGTGGGAACATTCCCAACATGCACTATAGATTTTCCCTACATCACCTATCTAAAATCATCTATTTTCTAGATGATTTCATTGAAAATGAGGTAGTCTTGGATAGTTTAATCCATCCTTTGGTGAAAATGAAAATAAATAGGATAATCACAAAGGTCAAATTTATCATCTATCATTGTATTAATTAACTTGAGGATATTATTTTACATGGTTTTTAGGAAGTAACGAGGATAATATTCTTTACTGATGGAATAGGTTTTTCTTTTTTTCCTCAAATGGTGAATGTTTTTTATCTCTTATTTACTTCGGATAGTGTTTTTTTCACTTATTGGGAGGTATTGAATGATTTAGACCTTTCCTAGGTGATCCAACATTCACTAACACATGTTGTTGTGTGATGGTGGTTGTTTCTTCTTTATCAAATCTATTCCCATGTTTTTCATGTACTAGCCAATATTTGGCATAGTTAGGTCAAAAAGAAACTTCTAAAACATATATACTATCTTCAAACAAAAAAACCCCTCTCAGGTATTTCAATGTGATCAGTGGTTTATATATTTTAAGAAAACAATTCTATATATAGTTCTAATATCTACTCTTGTGGGAGTTCAAAGATAAGAGAGTATGTTGGGTCTTTTTATATAGTGATAAATTCATCAACACTTTCATTTTCACATTATTTAAAGTTTTTTATGTAATCAATAGTTGTTTTCCTTATTGTTGAGATGTATAAATAATGTAATTTATGGGGATGGTCTTTCCATCCTATGATGAACCCTTGTAGTAAGCTATAGTATGAGAGAAATGGTGTCCCAAATAGAGTTTGTACGAATCATATTATCTTTTCTAACTATTTCTATACTCAAGGTCCCATAAAGGGGATGCAACGAGACACAAAATGTAAGAGAAATTTCTAAATATCGCCCATTTAGTAAATGGTTTTAAAAATAGATACCAAATATTGGGTGGAAGAGTATAAACATTGATCAATTCAGGATATGGTGTTCCATAGGGTTTCACAGGGGCATGGATCCATTCAATAGATTGTATTAGATAAATAAGATACTTCATTTCTATGTAGTTTCAGAGAAAACAATATATGTGTTTTCTATTAAGTTTGAGTGATTTCTAAATCATGACATGGTTATATAACATTCATTGGAAACTGAAAACAAGTACAAGTTGGGACTAGGTGGTTATACAAAAATGAGGGATGTGGCTACCCTAATAGAGGTATATCATGGTCTTAATCAATTTCAAAATTTATAAAAATAAAATTTTTGAATATAGAGACAATATAATGTTTATATTCTATTCTAGTGGAAATATTAACCACCTCTTACTGAGTGGGAGGAGAGGTATTCAATTCCTCTTAGTATAAATACCAGGTTAGAATGTTTTCATTGAGTAAATCATCATTAATTCACATGAGATTGAATATTTTACACATATATTTTGGATACTTTTTTATCATGGAGAGGCCTTTAATCTATGTTTATAGTGAGTGGGATATAGAAATTCTCCTCCCTTTATCTCTGAAGTAATTTCATTAAGGGGTGGAAAATCCTAATTTGGGGGTTCCAAGTTTTGTTTTTCCCCCTTATTTCATGTATTCACTCCCTCATCATGTGTTTTAATAAAACCCATATTTTGGGATTATATTTCTATATCACATGCCTCAATGATCATGTATTAATTTGTATCATCAACCAAAATTTCAATGATGAAAATAAACAATGCATATCAAGAAATGTGATTCACTTAATCTTTAACTAAGCATTAATGTGACTCTATATTTCTTACATCCTCTTTAAAGTATATACTGAGGTTTTCTCCATAATAAACATTTATAATGGTTCATTTTCACTTTCCACCTATGAATGGTTTGAACTTCTTTGTTGGATATTCCTCTTGTTTTTATAAGTGGGTAGTTTTCTTAAGAGAATATATTGACATCCTAGCTTATTGGTCCATAAATGATAGGGGTGTGTCATGTGGATGTTGGAAGTACTAGCATTTCATATTTCAGAAATCTCAACCCATATAGGAAAAGTTCTATTTTCTCATGAGATATGGTGTTAATAAACCCATACCTATGGTATGGTATGGATGTGCAGCCACCAATAATACTTTTTAAACCTACTGAGGATTTGATGATGCTAGATATAGAAGTACCAGTAATAATGTTTATAGTTATGCATGTTGGGTTTGATTTAAGGTTTCAACCGTTTACTTTAAACCCTATAGGTATTTTTCATTTCCAATAGGTGGAAGTGATGGTAAAAATCCATCCAACAATGTGTACAATGGTATCTCCCATCCAGCTACCATTGTGGCTACCAATTCAATATTCTTAATTTGGTTCATTTTTACTCAGGTGTGTTTTTACTATAGTACATGCTCAGAGTGTGTTAATATTGTCAATGGGAGTAATCACATAAATAGAGGTTCTATTTTTTTGTTATATTCTTTATATATTTTTGAGAATCCTAGATCTTGAGTCTATCAAGGACCTTCTTTCTCTAGTTATGATTTTTATTGAAATACATATAAGAGGATTTTATTGGCCTAACTAACTAGCCTTCAGATTTTTTAGAATTGTGGTCTCTCCTTTAGTACTGACATTGAAAATGTCATCCTTTAGGAACTTTTATAACTAGTAAATGAAGTGAGGTGATTTTTTCCTTACTCACCCAATCTTCAAATTCATATGACTGATGAGGCATAAATTATTATTTGTTGGATTTCTATAGGACTATGGATACCATAATGTTGTGGGATATCATAATTACATTGTGATACAGATAATGTAAAAACATCTATCTAATAGAAAATATTGTTTAATACCTGGTGATGATTTTCATATCCTTGTTAAGAGAGGTGTTCGGCCATTAGTTGGAATAGAGTATCCAATGGGTTATAGAGAAAGTATGGTTATTATTAATCCTTACACACATTTGTAATGTTATAATATGGATTGAGGACGGGATAGAATAGTTGGAAAAATTGTACCAGGGTTTCGAATATTCTCGTTTTAGGAGCTAATGAATTTATAATTCAATTTTATTGATCAGGACTATTTCTGGAGTTGAGATAATGGAGATCCTTCTTCAAAGTATCCCTTACTTACCCCAAACATTTCATATTTCCAATGGTTATGTATATTTGAGTTTTAATGAATTAAGTTTTCTTGATATATTGTTTATACAAAATTTCCCTGAAACAATTCAGTTTTCATACTTAATTTTGTGGTAATTACTTTCTTAACTAACAAGATATCTTTTAGATTCATAAATCAATGGTTGTGATGAGAGAAAAAAAGAATTTGGAATTAAATATGATCACCGTAACCTAAAACATGAACAAAATAAATGAAATACAATTCAATGAACCTTACCACTTTATCTACATCACCATATAGAGATTTGGAGTTACCCCATCATGTTATCCATGAGGGATTGAAGATGGAAAAAAATTAAAAAAAATGGTTGAAAAGAACCAGTGAATGACATAGAAATTGAGCACCACTATTCAATAGGCTTTAACCTAGGAATGAATGATCTCTCTATCAGAACCCTAGTCTTCAATATATAGGTATAAAGAGTGAAATTTTTGGATTTAATTCACAATTATAGAGCTCATTTAAAAGTTCTGAGTTAATCCCTAGAATTATAGAAAATTATAGTCAATCAATGTAATATTTAGAAAGATTTAAGCATTGACGAAGTGAGGAATTTCTTATCCACATGATTCGTGGAATGTCATATAGTTTCACACTATGAATTTTCAACTTTCCCCTCATGTAGAATTTTATCATGGATTTTATTCACATCCTATTCCCTTAGAATTTTTCACATTGTAAATACTCTATTCATGATGTGAATAATGTAATTCCAATGTGTTAAAGTCTGTTTTATCTTGGCTCCTCAAATCTGATCTCTGTAATGGTCAATTGAATTGTTTTATTTCTTGATACATCATTTTCCTTCAAAAATCATCTCCATTTTTATCTTTTTACAACATTTTTTAATCTTCCATAAATCATAAACTAGACAAAATAATTAAATACCTTTAATAATGATAAATATAATGATAAAAACATAAATTTAAATAATAGAAAATTTATGCATGAATCATAATAATCAAATCACCCTATTCTTGAATACAAAAATGTATTAAAGAATTAAATCTCAACATACTACAAAAAAATACATCCTTACCCTGTAATAAATTCTATATCAATGAAATAAATCGATAAATTGGGTAATTGTGTGCTCCAGTATCCAAAAAAATCATTTACTCCTCAATTTTTAAATAAATAAAAAATCCTTGTTTTTTACTTTTTCTCATTTGAATTGAAATTTACACTTCATTCTTTCATTTAAAATTTTCAATTCATTATAATTATACATACCACTTGTGATTTACCTCACTTTAAATATTTTCATTCATCATAAATGTAAACATGTTAATAGAGTTTATTCATATTAATTGAATCGATATCCTTACGATAGTATTTCAATGAAACTATGTTCTCCACCCCATAGAGAAAAAAATAAAAATAATCAAGAGACATTCATTTTGTGGTTCAAATGACTCTGAGGATATAGGGGTGGTTAGTAAATGATTTCAAACAAATAAATCTAAAAATGAGTTCAATCTCTAATATACATTGAATAATAATTAAAAACAACTCAATGAAAGTATCCTGTATAATAGTAATCTTCCCTTTTCCCCAATAAATTATAGTAGTCTCATGAAATAGTGAACTATAACGAATAAAACATCCTCTTATATATATTCATTATATTATTTCAAAGTGTTCTTCAGAAAAATGTCACATCCACCACCCAACACCATGAGATAACCTCACAACCCTATTTTTGATAGTTATAACAATACCAATGGTCAATAAATAATCATTTTTTAATATCCAAATGTATGATCCATTTTTCATATTTCTATCAAGAGTATTAGGAAGGAGTACAATGCATAAAAATAATGAACCATCCCCAAATCTCATTAATGTTCCCCTATATCTATCAGTTTTAGATTTGGTCATCCCATACACCATGCCATCATCTCCCCCACACTCATTTTTGATAATCATGAAAAATATTTAGAGTACTGTGAGGAAGTATGAAAATAGGATTCTAATATTTGATTTTTTCTAACAATTATATTGATTCTTTCAGTGCGACTACGATAGTTTAATTAATAGGGAGAACTCGTGATAATGACTTATAAAAATCTGGATTAATCAAATTAAATGACACTTTTCCCAATCATATCTTTGACAATATGAAAATAAATTTTTATAAGAATTTTTAAGTTTCACACAATATATATACACAATAAAATAATGGTAAATTCTTGGCATATAAAATGTATCATAAATGATAAAAAATTGGATGGAATAATCACTCATGTAAATGAATATTAATAATAAAAATCAATTAACAAAAATATCATAAATTAAATTCTTTTCATTTCTGAGTATAATTTAATTTAAAAAGATCATCATGTTATTCTAATTCATTACTTTCCTAAACTAAATATTATTTTTTATCGTTTATTACTTATTATACCATTATTTTCATTAAAATTCATGGAAAAATCAACTTTAAAAAATGGTATAAAATTACCCTAATTAAATCTTATATCCTAGGTAAGTGATTAAATAAATATTATTGGAAGGTCATGCAATTTTTTGTTAAAAAATTTAAAAATTTTAAAAATTGGGGGTAAATCAAATAATAAATTGAAACTCATACTACCCTTACATTTATTCTGTAAAACATGGGTTTTCTAGGTAATTCATTTTTAATTTCGTTATGTGAATTTTCATCTAATAAAATTAATCTCTTTTATGTATCTTCTTTATTTTCTTCAGGCCACTTTCTCACATGTCCCTTTATTTTGGAGCTAAAAATTGAATAGAATCAAGTGAATGTACATGAAATTCTTTCAGTGAAATTTTAAAACATTTAGCGGATAAATAAAAATAGAAAAATAAATATTATAATATCTCTAATTTCCTTTAGAATTATATTTTCCTAATGTTATTAGATCAACCATTCAACTTTCAGCTGAGGTGATGGATGATTGAAAATATTGTACATGGTCAGGGTCCACAAATTACTTTATCTAGTATTTTTTCACATATATAGACCTTATTAAATTTTATAAAAAAATATTCATTATTAATTATGGTATAACCTTAAATACCGCCATTGAACATATCCACCAATTATTTATTCGACTGGAAAATCCAAGATTCAGGTCATGCAGTAACCAACCCTGATGGACATCCTCAAAGTTTTGTGTAGCAGTTATCACTCTTTCATCAATGATCATATATCTTAGAATTCTATTTTTTATAATGTTTTTCCCTTCATCTTAAATTTGTGTAGTATATATATCTTAATATATTTTTAAAATTTCTACCTCTTTAAATTTATACCATTCTTTTTCTTGAAATTCATGCTCCTCTGGGTAATAGTTCTTCATTTCTCAGTGTATATTGAAATTAAATTTCACACATCCCACTCAAATAAATATATCCAATTTATACTTAAATTAGTTCTCCTCTAATCCCTAAAAATGGAATTATAAAAATAATATTGATCTAACCCTCATCTATTTCTATCACTAACATTTTCATGTAGAAAAAAAATATGACAAATTTTACCGAAATGTTTTCAATCATCTCTTATAAAAATTTCACTATCGAATGTACAAGTTGAAATATGAATTTTATGGGATTCATAATCTCTTTTATTACACTTTTTAAGGTGGTGAAAAACATTATATTGGCAAAAATAACTAAATCACATAAGTCCTTTGAAATTTTTTTCATCCAATGTAAATATAAATCTAAAAACTAGTCAGGTCTTATTGATTATTTTTTAGATCTATTAGTACAACAATAGATCATTATCCAATGAATAATATTTTTATGATATCTTCCATCTTGTGTTTTTTATTTTTAAGTCATTTCAGGAATTAGTATGTTGGTATAATTTCAAGGGCTTTTATAAAAGTAATATTAGTATATAACTATTAAATTTTTTCAGTAAAATTAACTCTTTGTGCCTCTAAATTATATCTCTTCAACTAAATTAGAAATAATAGATGTTTCTTGTATATTGGTGGATATTATTCCAATTATTTTTTATTATTTGGTATTATACATACTCTTTTTTCTATAACTTTGGATTATTTTTCAGCTAATTGTTCATGTTGTCTCTTTCAAGGTTTAGGGATATCTTCTGTGACTCTTTTACTT
Source organism: Viscum album (assembly GCA_963277665.1). Lineage (NCBI taxonomy): Eukaryota > Viridiplantae > Streptophyta > Magnoliopsida > Santalales > Viscaceae > Viscum > Viscum album. Next base: position 1,026,592,549 of record OY728157.1, read on the forward strand.
CATAAGCTTATATCTTTCAAATAACCTAGTGGGTGTGCTCTAGTTTTTCCTTGTTAAAATCCTCTCATCCGAAAATATATGTTTTCTAGATATTATTACATCTTATTACTCTATATATTATAATATAACCTTTTATTTCATTGATAATTTATTTATTTCCTTTATTAGATCCCCAATTGTGGTCATAAATGCTTCCAATATCTCCTAAAAATGTATGTATTTTTCTTAAATGTGAAGTACCATGAGGAACTTATTGTTGGTATCCTTGGGGAATTTTTTGTTACCCCTAAGAATATTGTTTTTCTTCCCCCACCTTTGAAATTTATTTTATCTAACATATTCAATATAATTTTAATTAATAGTGAATGTTTTTTGGGGATTATAGAGAGATATCACCAAATCCATATTCTTGGTCATGGACTCCACATGGGAAACCATCCAGTTGGGATCCACCATGTTTACCCCTAACCTTATAGTTCATTCTGACTTCCATTGAATTTTTTTTCTAGATAACTTGTACAAAAGATTATAGCTCTCCTCATGTGATTTTTTCATAAATTATCTTTCCACTCTAATATAAATGGTAGATCTATTACCTTGGGATAATACAATATAAAATATTTAAATTATTAAACATATTTCAATTTAATGATAAAGGAATTTTTCAGACTTTATTTTTAGAATTCCTAGTAAATTTAAAGTGATTCATATTTAAACAAAATGATTTTTAAAATATTTACATGAATACCAATGGATATTTAGGGAGGGAATAAATGAGTGATAAATTTTATTTCCAACTCATCCCACATAGTGATGGAATGGGATGACATGATTTGGATCCATTCATAATCATGATATATTAATGAAAATCTAAAGATATAAATTCTTACCCCACCACTAAAATCATTTCAAAATTTAAATGTGTCACAAATTTCACTAAAACAACCCATGTGTGAGTTCAAATCATCATGTGGAAATCCATCTTACTGAATTCTATTATAGATAATTTGGTTGCTGGTTGGTTTTGTTTAAAAATGATTGGTTTCAAGGGGTTTCACTAGGATTCTTGGATGTAGTACTATGTTTTTTGGCCACCTATAATCGGTGAGGGTTTTCAGCCTTAGATCTCTTAATTAAACTCAAGAAACATGTTAATTTTTCTCTACACAATCCATGGTCAAAACATTTTTTCCTAAAACTTTTTTAGGCTCACGTTCAAAGTGAAGGGTCTCTTTACCATTAGAATTTGTGTGGTAGTCATACATTAATAATTAAAATCTTAAAACCCATAGCTTTTACACACCTAGTGTCTATTGGAAAATTTAAATAAAAGTAAATAAAATAAAAGTAAAATCTCTAATCTAATTGGTCACCATCTCTCAGAATGAAACCTGAAATTTTATATCCTAAATACCATTGCTAGGTTTCTATAGGGATATGAAAATTTAATCATTTATAAAAACTCAAAAAAAGTGAGTAGTATATAATTAAAGATATAAAGTGGTGAGTTTGAGGTCAAACCCATGAGAATGGGCACATATATTTTTATTTGTTTCAAAATGATTGATTGAATTTTTTATAAAGAAGATTTTATAGAAACTAGGTTTGGGTTTTGAAAATAGCTAGAGAATGCATGTATGGATTTTTTAGAATCTGTGCTTATTTTATAATGAATTTATAAATTAAATTGATTGATTAAGGTTGTTTTTAGAGTTGAGATTATGTAGATCCTTGGTCTTGTTATCCTATCTATAATGCAAAAAATCCTTATTTATCCTAGACATGAATTTTATCTTATTATTGAATTATTTTGTCTCAATACCATTTTTCAAAATAATTACCCTAAACCATTCAATGTACAATCCTAATTTAGGTTAATTTGTTTCATAATTAAAAAGATCCTTCCAAATTCATATATCATGGGTTTTAAAATTTTAAAAAATGAAATTGGAATTGAATATGATTACAGCAACCCCAAACATGATCAAAATAAATGAAATTAAACTCAAATAAATACCCACCTTTATCTACATCACTCGACATAGATCGAGAGTTACCACCTTATGTTATCCATGAGGGAGTGAAGGGGCAGTAGAAAAAAAAGATGCAGAATAAGAAATTGTGGTGAAGAATGTATGAAGGACATTATAGTAGTATAAAATATTACACAAGGCATTGTCTTATAAATTAATAATCATTGGTTATGAACATTGATCATCAATTCATTAGAATCAATAGTTTTTTAGCTGTAATTAATTTTATATTAATGTTTTCATTAATAGTCTTGTGCCAATTCCATGGGTGCATGGTGGTTCTGATCAAGAATAGTAATATATAGAAATATTTTAGTCTTGAAAAAGATGAATAATTTATTGTCCCTATGATTCACTATGTGACATTATTTCTCACACCGTGAATTTTGGGCCTTCTCCTATGGATAAGTTTTTTCACAAATTGTATTCACATAATGTTCTCTCATCATTTTTCACATTAGGAAAAGTCTTTAATGATGTTATTGATGTATTTCTTATGTATTCAACTCATTTTTAGATTGGTTCTTCAAATATGAGTTCCAGAGTTATCCCTTGACTTGTAATGACCTGAATCTGGAGGCCTTCCACTGGTGCCCCATACCCAGTTCACCACATGATCTCAAGCGCATTTCCCGATATGCCAGAGGCTGCCGACTAGCAGCGAGGGCCTTGGTATGTTATTGGGGAAACTATACCCTCATTTGGTAAGGTATAAACGGCAAGAAAAACAACAGTCAATAGCGGAAGTAGTAAACGGCATACAAACACTGAAATTAAACAGCGGAAGTAATGAACATATAAGGATAATGATAATGATATAGTATGTACAAGTATATAAGGAATGTAGCAAACACAACAATGTGCTGAAATACAACTGAAAACAATGTACAAAAGTAAACAGCAACTCCAGCATCATCGCTAGCCTAAGCTCGGTCCTATGCTCTCCAGCTCCAACCATCAATCATGTACCTGAAGTAGAAGGGCCACAATCCTTGTCCACACCTGCAACCATATACCCTGTTTGGGCTGAAAAGTAGGACCCAAACAGGGTGTGAGACTAATCCCAGAAGGCAATCACCACGAGATCTGTGCCATACTATTAGTGAGTAATATATCAAAAGAAAATAAAATAAATGCAGTATAGAAGCAGATGTACACTAAAGTAAACAATCCTACCAAACTCCATTCACAATTATTTATTAGTTTAGTACAATCATTTAGCTATCAACCATGGAACCTAGCAACATCTCTATACTCCCAAGGAAAGCAAGTAATCACAACATGTAACTCAGCAGTCTACCTAAACAGCAAGCATTACAAACCCAAGCTTGTTCTTTGGCTTGGTGGACTCATCACAACCAACCAACAAATAAGGCACTGACTCTATGGGTGGATTCTACTAGCAAACCCCTATAGTCAAGTAGAATTACAAAGGCACTGACACTTTGGGAAGCTCTCATCGTCAATTACCCTATATTATTGCAACAAACGATATAGACTCTCTGAGGAAGTACTTACTTCTAATTCCCCCTGTAGTCTCACTACCTAACTAAGGACACTCTGAGAAAGCACAAAGTCGCATTCCCATCAGTACTGTGATCGATACAAATTATAACAGACTCTCTAGGGAAGCCCTAATCGTCAATTCCCCCTTTAGTCTACCACACCAGGTTCACTCAGCCCTGAGCAGTTTAGTCATTTGTAATCGAATATTAGCATCCTAAGTAAGTTCAGAAACTACTTGGATAATATCTACAATGAATCTACAAGCCTATAAAAAAGCATTCAATACATGCAATCAAGTCAATAGGTATACTAGCAATGTGCAATAGGGTTGCCTCATAGGCAAACCGTGCCAAACGACAATAAACAGCCAAAACAAGGGGAAACACCCACGGGGTGATCCTCAAACATGCTAACAAGAAATTATTAACCATCTAATAACCTTATTCATACAAGAAATATAAGGCAGATAACCATACAGGATCAAAACCCTAGCCCAAGATACCTGATACATGGGTATCACACACTTTTGCACCAAAAACTCAGATACATTCAACGTAGGGCAACAAACCACCTACCTCAATCCCAGTAGATTGATATATGTGAACCACGACGACATATTCCCCTTATAATGACGTAGATCTGAGAAAATCCACAAAATTCTCAACCTACAATAACTTGAAAACGAGGAGGAATCAAGAAACAAGGCTAATGCAGAACGAGGAACTCACCGCTGTGCTTCCAATGCAATCAACAGCGGATGGAATGGAGGTCAGACGGAGGCACGGCGGCTCGGAGAAGATTCGGTCGTACAGTCGCTCTCGGACGAACGAAACCTGGAGAAAAAGACGCTTCTGTGTGTCAGGAGAGACCCTGGTCCGTTTAACGAAAAAACAAAGTACACAGCGTGTAATTTTAGATTACACGGCGTGTACTAGTTCTTTTCTGTACTTTGAAAAAATCGTCCTCCACGTCACCCTTACACACCGTGTGTGCGGCCCAGACATGGCTAGCACACGGCTTCGGCGGGAAAAGAGTACACGGCGTATACTCAGAAAGTACACGGCGTGTACTTCAAAAATTTCCAGAAACTTCGTTTTTCTCAAAAAAATCTAGAAAAAGGAAAAGCGTACCTGAAAAAAAGATCTGGGTTCTTACAAACTTCCCCCCTTAATGAAATTCTTCCCCGAATTTCCCTAACGAGGTGGAGAAGAAGAAACCTCAAACAGCACTGGCCACTACGATCGTACATCGGCCTCCCTCTCCCAGGTCTCGTCCTGTACTTTCCCGTGTTGCAATAGAACCCGTACCAGAGGAACAGACTGCCCGTGGAGAACCTTCTTACTTCGATCAACAATCCGGATAGGATTCTCTTCGAACGATTCATCTGCTTCAATCTCTACTTCCTCGAGCTGAAAGACGTGAGACGGGTCTAAAAAGTAATGCCGGAGCTGAGAGACGTGGAAGATGTCGTGTGTGGCCCGATACCTTTGAGGTAGCTGCAATCGATAGGCAACCGGCCCAACTCTCTCCAAGACCTCAAACGGCCCGACGTACTATGGTGAAAGCTTACCCTGTCTCTGAATCCTCTTGTGTCCCAACCTTAGTGTGACATGCAGGAAAACCTGGTCACTGACCTCGAACTCCAGAGGTCGTCTTCGCTGATCATCACAAGACTTTTGTCGAGACTGCATTGTATTCATCCTCTTCTAAATCAGTTCTATCTACTATGAAGTCTCCTGAACAAGACGAGGTCCCTGCAAAGCTGCCTCTCCTGCCTCCAGCCAGCATAAAGGTGTTCGGCATGGCCTACCATACAAGGCCTCGTATGGTGCCATCTGGATGGTCACTTGAAAAAGGTTATTTTAGGCGAAATCCAGCAGAGGAATATGCTTCTCCCAAGAACCTACAAAGTCTAGGATGCAAGCTCAGAGTATATCCTCAAGCACTTGGATCGTGCGCTCGGACTGGCCATCATTCTGGGGGTGGTATGTTGTACTCAAAAGGACCTGTATACCCAAGGCCTTCTGAATTCCCTTCCAGAACTGAGAGGTAAAGCATGCATCCCTGTCTGAAACAATGGAGTGTGGAACTCCATGCAGATGAACGATCTTTTGGATGTAAATTTGTCCCAGATCATTGACACGGAAACTATCCTTGATAGGAAAGAAGTGAGAAAACTTTGTAAGACTGTCAATGACGACCCACACCGCATCGTTTCCTCTCGACGATCTTGGCAAACCAGTCACGAAGTCCATCGCGACGTCGTTCCACTTCCACTCTGGAATGGGTAGCTGCTGTAAAAGCCTTGTTTGTAACTGGTGCTCCACCTTCACCTGCTGATAGGTAGAACATCTCATGACAAAACCAACCACATCTCTCTTCATACTTGGCCACCAATACTGGTGGTGTAAATCACGGTACATCTTGGTGATGCCAGGATGAACTTCCCAAACTGAGAAATGTAAGTCTAGCATCAGCTCATCGCATATATCTGCTGGCACCCATACGCGTCCCCAGAAACGCAAGATCTAATCCTTTCCAATGGTCCACTCAGGGAGTGGGTCCTCTCCTGACACGCTTTCCCATAAGACTATCCCTTCTGAATCTGCCAGCTGCCTCATTCTAACTCAATCTAGAAGTGCATAGGTAATATCCATAGATGATAGGAAAGTCTACCCCTACCTATCGTGCACCTCCAAATGCATCTCCAAGAACAGAGCCATTAGTTTCCACTCATTGTTGTCCTCTTGAACTGCCTGTATCTGAGTTCTCCTGCTTAGTGCATAAGCCATTGCGTTGCCTTTCCCAGGCATATAGGAAATCTTGAAATCGAAGGACTGGAGATACTCAACCCACCTCCATTGTCTCAGATTCAGGTCACGTTGCGTGAATATGTACTTGATACTTTTTTGGTCAGTGTATACCACAAAATGCTCTCCCAGAAGTTAATGTCTCCAGCAACGTAAAGTATGATCAACTGCAGCCAACTCCCAGTCATGCGTATGATAATTCCTCTCATGTGGCCTCAACTATCTAGATCCATACGCAACCACTCGATCCTCCTACATAAGCATTGGTCCAAGTCCTATGCCAGATGCATCACAGAAAACTGTATAGCTCTTGTCCGGCTTCGGAAAAACTAGGATTGGTGCTGAATTCAATCTCCCCTTCAGCTCCTGGAAGGCTGAGTCACAGGCTTCTGACCAATAAAACTTCACCCCCATCTTAGTCAATCCCATCAACGGTGCTTCTAGGCTTGAGAAGTCCTGTATAAACTACCTATAGTAACCAGATAGCCCCAAGAAGCTCCGTACCTCGAAGACGTTCTTCGGCTTCTCCAAAGTAACTAATGCTCTCACCTTTTTTTGGGTCTACTGATACTCTTATCTCTGAGATGACATGACCTAGGAAGTGAATCTCTTCTATCCAAAATATACACTTTGAGATTTTAGCATAAAGTCGATGCTCCCTCAGTGTACTCAAAATTATCTCAAGATGGGTTGTATGGTCGTGTCGAGTGTGAGAGTACACCAAGATATCATCCACAAAGACCACGATGAAGGAATCCAAGTAAGGATGGAAAACTCTTTTCATCAATGCCATGAAAACTATTGGCGCATTTGTAAGACCGAACGGCATAATCGTATACTCATAGAGGCCATACCTGCTCTTGAAGGTTGTCAGAGTTATATCTGAAGGCCTAACGTTCAGCTGATGATAACCGGACCTCAAATAGATCTTTGAGAAAACCTGAGCTCCTCGAAGCTGATCGAAGAGATCATCAATCCTCAACAAGGGATATCGGTTCTTGACTATCAAATGGTTCAACTTCCGATAATCTATGCAAAGCCTAACAGTATCGTCTGCCTTCTTTGTGAATAGGACAGGCAAACCCCAAGGAGAAGTACTGGGTCGAATGAAACCCTTTTCCTATAACTCCTCCAACTGCTTCTTGAGCTCATGCAACTCAGGTGTAGCCATACTATAAGGAGAAATGGAAACCGGTGCTCCTCCTGGCACGAGTTCAATCGAGAAGTCTACCTCACGCTCTGGAGGAAAACCTAAAAAGTCTTCTGGAAAGACATCTGGAAATAAATCAACCACTGGAGGAAAATCTAACTGTGAAGTCCCCTGGTTATCCAGATAAAGACTAGCAATTTGGGCTGTAACTCCTCCTAGACCATGATGCTCGAGTCCAGCATGGCTTTCTTAAACATCCCACTTGCCCTTATGAAGGAAAGATCCGACCTCTGGTGATACAAAACTCACCCTGTGGCGATAGCAATCTACGATTGCCTAGAAGGGAACCAACCAATCCATACCGATAATGACGTCATACCCTGTCATCTCCAGGACATTGAGGTCCAATAAGAAACGATACCCTGCAACCTCGATAGGGCACTCCTTGCACTGACGTGCGCTAGATGTCCTCATTCCCAAGGGTGTGTCGAGAGTCAACATGTCAGCAGACGAAAAGATACAGATCTTAAGGCTTTCCAAGAGAGAAGCAGAGATAAAGCTATGTGAAGAACCAGTATCAAAAAGGTCTGAAGATAAAACTGAGGCTACTAATATCGTACCTCGAACTATAGAGGGTACGGGATCCTGCTCCTGATGAATATGCTCTACAGCAAAAGTCTGGCTGGTGTCGCAGCCTTGTGTAGCCTGAAAACCCTGAGTTGCTCCTCCCTGAGCCTGACCACTGCATCCATGGCCTCTACCCTGACCTGACTACCTGCAGAACTCCAGCCCCCAGTCTGCTATGGAGCTGGTAATCCTGCTCCTGGACGCGGGGTTGAAACTGATCCTCCTTAACTAGCCGCTGGAAGGGGAACCTTGCAGAAACGCTGCAGATGACCCATCTTGTTGCAGGATCGACACTCCACTGGGTCCCTCAGGCACTGGGTCTTCTTATAACCACTCCTCCCACACTAATAACACACCACTTGGGTTCCATAAGAGGGATCTCTTCTACTAGAAGGAATACCTCGCTTCCTTGGGTCGCCTCAGGTAGACTCTCGTTGGCACTTCCTGCTGTCCATCTGGAGGGAATCAGCCTTGGATACTGGACCGCCCTGGTCCACAGCTCTAGTCTCCCTCAGGTTCCTCTCCGTGATGAGTTCCTGGTTGACTATCAGAGTAATAGAAGTCAACTGAAAGACATTCACCTGCGATCTGATCTCCGGTCTGAGGCCTTCCTCAAACTTTCTCACTAGAAACAGCTCGTCATTCCCCAGGACGAGAGTGAATCACTGTAACTCAGTGAAGCGGGAGGAATACTCCATAACTGAGAGAGTACCCTGCTGCAGTCTCATGAACTCCCTGGATCTGTCATCCCTCAGCATCGCTGGGTAGAAGTAGTCGTAAAACGTACGCTGAAACTCATCCCAAGCCATAGCCTACTGGCGCCCCGTCTGAGAGACTACGTCCCACCATCTCTTGGCGGAATCTCGCAGAATATACATCGCGAGCTTCACCCTCATCTCTGAAGGCGTCTCCATATGCTCGAAGATGGACAACATGGATTCCAGCCACGACTCTGTAGCCTAAGGTCCCCCATCCCCTGTGAAAGTGGGAGGATGCTGCTGCTGGAAGACCCGTGTCAGATCTGCCATAGTCGGGGCAGGATACTGAACTCCCTGGAAGGTCTGCATGAATCTCATGAAACCCTCTCTGAACTGAGCGTTGGCACCAGTTTCTGGAATCACTGCAGGTGCCATGTCCAGAATGATGGGTGGAACTACTGGCAGTCCCTAATCAGTCGTATCAGGCATACGATCGCTGCGTGGTTCCGGGCGTGCAACAGGAGGACGTCTTGGTGCCATAGCTCTGAAAGACCAAAACAAACCTTCATTAAAGACGAACACAGTTGAAACACAGGAGATTAAAATGGAACAGGAGGAAAAAAACTTTAAATCTGGAAAAACATGACTACACGGCGTGTAGTACCACTACATAGCATGTTTCTTAAAATTTTACCCTGGGCGTGTACCTTGGCCATACATGGACGTGTAAACTACCCGACTACACGGCGTGTTCTTAAACTACACAGCGTGTACTGACCCTTTTCTCCCTGTCTGGTTACTCATACATGACTGAGTCACACAGACTATCCCATTCGAATACTATATTGTGTGTTTGAGGAAGACACGGCGTGTACTAAACATGCCTTACCTAGACCGTGTTGTTAGCGACACGGCCTGACCCACGGTCGACACTACACGGCGTGTTCCCAAGTGACACGGCGTGAACTTGAAGGGAAACCTCAGCCCGTGTTGTTCGTGACACGGTCGGGTACTCTACTGATCCTTACACGGCGTGTTCCAAACAAACACAGCGTGTATAATAGAAGATAACATCAACCCGTGTTTTTCAAGATACGGCTGGGTAACTGGGAGAGGATACACAGTGTGTGTATAACAAACACAGCATGTACTAAAACATGCATTAACAAGCCCATGTTGTTAGTTACATGGTCGGGCTCCTAGTTAACCTATACATTACGTGTACTTAGAGTACACTGCGTGTTCCTAAAAACCATTTACAGCTCCATGTCCCTGTCCACACGGTCAGTGACATGGCCAAAAACTACAAGGCGTGTATCTATAAAGTAAACGCCATGTATTCTGGGTTTTTCCGGACAGTAGCCTCAGAATTGCACCAAAGCCCAGAAAACACAGAAAAACAAGGGTTAAGGTGCCAAATTTGATCTGTGGGGGCCCATACTCCCCGCGAATCAAAGCTTGTCATCATAACGGTGCATAGAACAAGCCACAGTATAAGAACTCACGACCAACCAATTTCCAATCCTTGAGGGCCCATAACACCTCTAAGATCAAATTTTGTCATCTGTGATAAGAAAACTCCAATAACGATACCCTATTAACATAGCAGATATTCTATCACAGCAGCTATCACAACAGCATGCATTGTCTATCACAAATCCTATCACAACAGAATGCAATCTCTAATGCAACCTAGATGGCATGGCAAGATGCATGGCACGTGGTCTTCTAACATGTGCATATATGATGCATGAGATGGAATATCCTCATCTCATCGGGTTGCAACAAAATAGAACCGCAATCATATAAACAGTAACACCACAAAACAAGTGCATCACCCAATGGTGAAATAAATTAAACCGTAACATTAGAAAACTCAAAACCTGCAATATTCGAGTTAATATGGATTTTTCCCTGTACACGGGTTCTAGAATGCCTGGCCACAGCTATTTACCATTTACCTATTCTGTCTTGTCCTTGTCTAATGTCACTAAACCGTAAGTCAATAGAAAAGGAAAGAACTCCTCTAATGCCACTTTGTAACGACCTGAATCCGGAGCCCTTCCACTGGTGCGCCATACCCGGTTCGCCACATGACCTCATGTGCATTTCCCCAAATGCCAGAGGCTGCCGACTAGCAGCAAGGGCCTTGGTAAGTTATTGGGGAAACTATGCCCTCATTTGGTAAGGTTTAAAAGGCAAGAAAAACAATAGTCAATAGCAGAAGCAGTAAACATCATACAAACACTGAAACTAAACAGTGGAAGCAATAAACATATAATGATAATGATAATGATGCAGAAAGTACAGGTATCTAAGGAAAGCATCAAACACAACAACATGATAAAATACAACTGAAAACAAAGTACGAAAGTAAATAGAAACTCTAGCAGCATCGCAAGCCTAAGCTCGGTCATATGCTCTCCAGTTCCAACCAGCAATCATGTACCTGAAGTAGAAGGGCCACAATCCCTTTCCACACCTACAACCATATAACCTGTTTGGGCTGAAAAGCAGGAACCAAATAGGGTGTGAGACTAATCCCAGTTGGCAATCACCATGAGATCTCTTCCCTACTCTCAGTGAGTAATATAGAAAAAGAAAAGGAAATAAATGCAGTAGAGAAGCAGATGTACACTAAAGTAATAAATCCTACCAAAATCCATTCACGGTTATTTATTAGTTCAGTACAATCATTTATCTATCAACCATGGAACCTAGAAAATGATCCATACTCCTAAGGCAAGAAAGTAATCACAATAGGTAACTCAGCAGTCTACATAAACAACAAGCAGTACAAACCCAAGCTTGTTCTTTTGCTTGGTGGACTTGTCCCAACCAACCAAAAAATAAATCACTGACTCTCTGGGTGGCTTCTACTAGCAAACCCCTCTAGTCAAGTAGACGTACAAAGGCACAGACACTCTGGGAAGCTCTCACCGTCAATTCCCATGTGGTCTTGCAATGAAAGATATAGACTCTCTAAGGAAGCACTTATGTCTAATTCCCCCTATAGTCTCACTACATAACTAAGGAAAATCTGAGGAAGCACAAATTCCCATTCCCGTCGGTCCTGCGATCAATACTAATTATAACAGACTCTCTAGGGAAGCCCTAATCGACATTTCCCCCTTTAGTCTACCACATCAGGTTCACTCAGCCCTGAGTAGTTTAGTCATGAGTAATCGACTGTTAGCAGCCTAAGTAAGTTCAGCAACTACTTGGCTAATAGCTACAATACATCTACAAGCATATAAATAGAAGGCAATACATGTAATCAAGTCAACAGGCATACTAACAATGTGAAATAGGGTTGCCTCATAGGAAAACCGTTCCAAACAGAAATCAACAGCCAAAAAAAGGGGAAACACACATGGGGTGATCCTAAAACATGATAACAAGCAATTATTAACCATCTAATAACCTCAATAATACAAGAAATCTAAGGTAGATAATGATACAGGATCAAAACCCTAACCTGAGATACCCGATACATGGGTGTCCGGCACTTTTGCACCAAAAACTCAAAGTCATTCAACGTAGCGAAACAAACCACCTACCTCAATCCCAGTAGATCGATATATGTGAACCATGATGAAATATTCCCCTTATAACGACGTAGATATGAGAAAACGCACAAAACTCTCAACATATGATATCTTGAAAACGAGGAGGAATCATGAAACAAGGCTAAAGTAGAATGGGGAACTCACTGTTGCGCTTCCAATGAAATCGACGACGGCTGGAACAGAGGTTGGACGGAGGCATGGCGGCTCGGAGAAGATTTGGTCATACGGTCTCTCTCGGACGAACGAAACCTGGAGAAGAAGACGCTTCGGTGCGTCAGGCACGACCCCGGTCCGTTTAATAAAAAAAAGAAAGTACATGGTGTATACTTTTAGAGTACATGGCATGTACTAGGTCTTTTCTGTACTCCACCAAAATCGGCCTCCACGTCACCATTACACACCGTGTGTGTGACCCGGACACGTCCATCACACGGCTTCGGCGGGAAAAGAGTACACGGCGTGTACTCAAAAAGTACACGGCATGTACTTCAAAAATTTCCAGAAACATCGTTTTTCTCAAAAACTCCAGAAAAAGGAAAAGTGTACCTGAAAAGAAGATCTAGGTTCCTACATGACTGGCCTTATATTACAGGGCATCATTTTTATCATGAATTTATCATTGTTTCTTTCATATTTCAACCTATTTTATGTCCTACCATAAATCAAAAAATAATTAAAACATTTAAATATCATTGGGAATGATTAATTAAATTATAATAAATGTAATTTTAAATAATATAAATTGTATCCCAGAAATATAAGCATCAAGGGTAGTGTCCTTACTCACCCAATACCTAGATGTGTACATTCGATGGGGATTTAGTGATTATTTTCTAGGGTGATATTAGAAAGTATATAAAATCCTATCTTACGATCTCATAGTGATTTTTCAACAAGAGGTTAAGGGATAAGTGGAAAGTATCATGGGTTTTATAATAGAAAAGATTGTTTTAACCTTGAGTTGATCATCTTATCTCTAGTAAGAGAGGAATTTAGCCTTTATTTGGTGAAGTGTCCTTAATGGGTTCAAGATTAAGGAATGAATTCTTCATTCCACACATTTTTGGGATATTATAACATGAAGATAATATGGGATATAACATAGTCAGGAGTTCATACTCAGCCAATCCCAACCACACATCCATAATAGTATCTTCTTTATTAGAGGCATATTCCTCTTCATGGTCATTCCATAGAGGTCAATTTTCCAAATATGGTGACTCATGAACTATAGGAGGGGGGATAGTGACCACCACCATATTTTTTATGAGAATTGAGATGGGGTAGCGGGTAGTTGAAGGGGAATCGCATGTAGTTGACCTCATATTTTCAAGAACCTCTCTATAAATAAGTGCCCTGACAAGCGAAGGATTCCCTTACCATTGTGTGATATCATCTTGGGGAGACTATGTAACAAACCAACCTGTGATAACTAGAAAATCCACCTGAACTGGACTATCGCATGATATGGGTAAAATAGGATAATCAAAAACTAGTCTTAAATATATAGAAACAAGACATACCACCAGAATACAAAGTTCAAATAAAAAAGATATCAAAAAAACATACAATCTAAGAAAAAATGCTTAACTAAAAAGTAATTAGTAACATTATGTGACCAACAATCACCACTATACCAACTCGAACTGAAAGAAACAGTAACAATAGAACCCAACATGCTACAATATGATCTTCCATTTACCTGAATCCTGTAATACAACATCTAAAAACACCCAAAGGAAAACGTACGGTGTGATCCAAATCCCAGTAGGATACTTCCAAAATTTTTATAAAATTTCTAATATCAATAATGAAACAATTATATGTTATAAAAAATAGAGTTTTATAAATAATTTTCATAAATCTGAACCATTTATAAACATTTTTCCCTTTTTCTTCCTTAGGTTTTCATAAAATGACTTCATATTCTACAACTATAAATATAAAAAGTAGAAGTGATAAAAAAGGAAATTGTATCCATGCATAAAGAGGTAATGAATTAAACATATATCTATGAAACAACCTATCATGCTAAGCTATGTGATACAACCTCATATGAAAACATGGGAGAAAAAATCCATGATATAAAAACAATCATGTGATAAGTAAACAAAAATGTAAATATAAAAAATAACCTAGTATTGGGATCAATCCTATAGGACACTATATACTAGACACTAACAATACAAAAAAGAATTTATTGGATTAAAAAGATATGGATTCCAGCTAGTCGATACCTCAAAAGTTATCTCATAGTGGTGTGACACACACTAAGGCCATCCGAGTCTCGATTCCGATGCACCTACGTTTCCCAAATTTCATTGTCCAAATTAAATTAACAAACATGATCACAATTTTATAAAAACATTTCTAAATCAATGATAATATTCTTCAGAGTTTGAAAACCCATTTCCATATTAGGAAAATCAATTTTTAAAGAAAAAACCCCATTATGGAAAAAATTTCTTTTCCCAAAAAATAATTTGAAACCAACTATAACTTGAATTCAATGAAAACCCCAAATTAAATAATCAATAACAACATTAAATTCATCAAATTAACCCATTTTATAGAAATACCAAGCTCAATATTCTAGAAAACTAGTTTCTTTCAACAATGGAGACTAGAAACCAAGAGGATAGTGGCCGTAAGAAAATGAATGCCATGAAACTAAAAAGGATTGATAGAAAATTCTATCCAATCTCGAAACTGCATGCAAACCATAGCCATAACTGAATCCTAAGAACAAGAAAAAAGGACTACATACCTAGTTATAATAAATTTGACCCCAACGGGGATCAACCGTTGAACAAAGTTGTTTGGATCGAGATTAATTGCCCAATATTTCCTAGGGAGTACTCCATGTTGAGAGAGGAGGACTGCACAGAGAATCAAGGAAAAATATAACTTCTAAAAAACCCTAAAAACCAACACTATGACAATTAAATTGTGTGTAACTCATTTATATGTCGTTTAATCTTCATGGTCCATATACGCCAAAAAACACATCGCCTTTTTATTTGAAACCATATTTTTCTTCTTTCATGAGGTGTAAATAATATACAGTGTGTAGAAGATTCACGATGTGAATTCAGTTCACAGATTCTACCCAACAACCATTACATAGAGTGTACTCAACATACACAGTGTGTAAGTGCTCGGTGAGTTGAAAAAACTATATGTTTTTGTGAAAAAAATCAAATAAATCTCAAGCTTAACCATTACAGGTATTATCTCAATTCCATTCCTAACATACCACAACCAAAAAAAAGAAAACCAAAACAAGGATAAAAACTTACCTCATTGAAAAGTAACATGGTGCTACAGTCTCCCCATCATAAATTATTTCTACACCCTAAAATCCCACAAGATCTTTGATCTACAAAAAGATAATGCCGCTTATGCCTCATCAATGAATCTCACTCCCACATCTCATAGAAATATTGTCTACACTGTTATAGTACTCAGAATAGGGGGATCATTTTACCATATATTACCTTATCCTGGAGATTTATAATCTGATTGTTTTCTCAACCAAAGTGGTATCAGTCTCATCATCAATATCCTCCCATCTAATCACATGGGAAGGATGTGGAATATACCTTCTCAACTATGAAAAATTAAACATGTATTGTATTGATGTCAAGATAGATAGTAAAAGAAACTTATAGGCCACTCTTATGAATAGTTCAATAATATCAAAGGGTCCCACAGACCTCAGTTCTAACTTACCCTCCTTACCCCACTACCAATGTCACAAGTAAGGTGAACAATAAAAAAGACCTGATCGCCAACTTCAAACTCCAGTATCTAGTGATGATGGTTTTTATAGGATTTCTGATTAATATTTATCATGGAAAAACTCCTCGAGATCAAATAAAAAATATATATTATATCCTAAACAACACTCGGCCCAACCAAGGATCGCTCTCCCAACTCTACCCAACACAAAGGTGATCTACATGGTTTCCCATAAAAAGACATAAATGGCACCATCTTTGTCAAAGACTGATTACTATTGTTATAGTAAAACTCAAACAAAGGAAAAAAGTCCTAGGATCCTTTGAAATAGAGCACAAAATCTCGGAGCATATCCTCCACAACCTGGATAGCCCTATTAATTTTTCTATCAGTCTACAGATGATAGGTTGTTCTTAATTTAATTTGGGAACCCATCACCTCCAGAAAACCTTTTCATAACCTTATTGTTAACCATATATCCCTATTAGAAACAATTATAGGATAAACCCCATTAATTTTCATAATATATCATATATACAATTCCCCATGTAGTTCCACTTTCATCACCTACCAGATAGGTAGTAAGTGACCTGATTTCCTGATTCGTTCAATGATCACCCAAATCAAATCCTTCCCACTAGAAGTTTGTGGTAAACAAATGATTAAATAAATAGAAATATAATCCCAATTCTATACATGAATGGGTAAAGGATTCAATAACCTTACAAGTCACTAGTGCTGCACCTTAATTCTTTGAAAAGTAATGCACCACAAAAAAAATCCACAATCGATCACCTAATTCCTTGACACCTATACTGATGCCTCAAGTCATGATACATTTTGGTATCCCCAAGGTGCAAGGTTGAATAATAATATTTTCCAAAATCTAACAACACATGTCTCAAAGAAAACAGAACAACAAACCAACTATGGAAGCATAAATCTCTACTAAGAGACTGATACCACTCACCCATGGTGTCCCCAAAGTAATAGCTTCCACTGAAGAATTGGAACTCTATTTCTTACACATTATCAAAAAAACGTGATGATAATAAATATTACTCAACTTTCATAAAATCCTATAACACCTTTTGAGAAAAATATTTCACTTCCATGCTCATCATTGTAAACAAACTAATCAGAGACCACTACTAAAGTGATTCTGTAACACACTAAGTTTTTAGGAACAAATTTTTAGAATAAATTAAATTTATTTTATGTATCTCATCACACACTACACCATGTTGAACTTTATTTATACACTAAACTATTTTAATCTTTTTCTATACACAACATCATCTTAGGATGTGTTACGTGCAACATGGAGATTCTAGGGAAAAGCATTTTATTGTAATAATTATTTAAACAAGGAAAACATAACATAGTCATTGAACATAGTAATATGAATAGTAATAACTATTTTTAAATTTTGATTTACAATGGTTTTATATAAATATAATATATTGGTAATGAAATATATTTTTTGTAAAGACTTTTTGTTTTGAAAAATACTATTTTCTCAAAAAAAGTGCTTTTTATGTCCTTCAATGAAAAATAATAAAATTAATTTTAGATACTTAGAAATTTATTTCATAAAATAAAATTCATTTTTCAATTAAAAATTTTAAAATTATATTTGGGTGAATTTTTAGGTTTTTTTGAAATATTTCATTTTTGGATGAATATTGAAAAAGACACAATTCGAATTGAAAACTGATTTTTCATTTAATTTACTTATATAGTTAAATTATATTTTATTTTAGTTTTAAAGTATAATTAGATAAATTATACATAAATTAACACAATTTATGTATTTTTAACCAATTTAAAATTGAAATTGTTTATAAAAACATTTCAATCTTTTTAAATTTTTCAATTTAAAAACTCATCATCTCATCTCATCAGTAGGATTAATTTTAAATTAATTTATGCCACTTATGTGAGAAGAATTTAGAAAAACGGGTTCCATATTTGGAATAACCATAATATATAATTTATAAAAAAATTTAACTAATTTTTTTTCCAAAATATTCAGTGAAGTTAATTAAAATTAATTACAATGATTATGGTGAAATAAGATTACTTAGTAGTTAAAAGGGAACCCCCCCCCCCGGCTCACTTATTCACACCTCTATTTCCATTTGGATCAGAAAAAATATATCAAAAACTCTTTCAAAATTCCATCCCTTCATCCTTGATTCCTTACTTTTGTAAAAAATCCAACCAAGGAAGCCCTTTGGTGAAAACTAAAAGGAGATACCCAAAGAAGAGGTAACATCCTTCAACAAGCAATTTTTTTATTTCATTCTCCACCCCCTAAATTATTATTATTACATTATTATATAGTAACTTAAGTATCATCAATATACCAATATACTATTATGTTAATGGTATGACCTACACTCACACACTTCTATCAAATAGGATATGCAATCATTGTTTGTATATACGGTGGACTATCGCCTCATGAATTGATGTCATTAGTTATTCCATTAAAACCTATAATGGTTGGGAAAAATGATGTAATTACAATTGTATATGATATATATGATATTTATGAATTATTTATGCCTCTTTAATTATTATATGACACATAACATCATGATTTCCATTTTTTGGGGATATGATAACATCATTTATGGATGTGTGGAGTACTGCCTCCTCAAAGTGATGTGATTTGTTCACATTTTACATGTAATTTATTAAGGATCAGTTAAATAAAAATATGTGAAATATATGAAATAATAATGCTAAAATAATTATAATATATATATATATCATTTACTTCCCTCCTTTCATCCAATACATCAATAAAATGGAAACAACATTTATGCAGACGTATGACCTATCATCTCCATGAAGAGTGTATTTCACTTCCTATTTATATCTTTTATAGAATATTATAGACACATTTATACTGAATATATATGTCATGAACCATCCCCCAAGGCCCATGCTATGACTACCCCAAGCCCGCCTTCTATATGCAAGGGGCTGGCGACTAGAACAAGAATGGTGTATCCCTATAAGAGGAAGGTGTTGCCTCTAAACATGTACAAACATACAATCAAAGAACACAAAAAGAAGCAACCACAGAGTAAACTGTTGTGGTAAAAAGTGTACAGAAAGAAAAGGGGTCGAAATACAAGCTCAACTGAAATGTAAAAGTACAACTGAAAAGATAAAAATAGCTCATGGAATGTCCTCTGAGTATCCTACCTGAAGGGTAGTCATAGCTCACGATCAGTAGTCACTACGACACATCATGTCAAATGTTCCACCTATAAGAACCATCCAGTCCTGGCTCCCTTAGCCTTGATCAATGATGTCTGTCATCTGTGCAAGACATAGTAATGTTCTAGTGTAGCCCATGCAGGGGTGAGTACAACAACACTTAGTAGGGACCCTGAGATGCCCGAAGGTCTCCCAAAGTTCCACAAAGGAAAAATACCACAAAGAAAGACTTCAATCACAAAGCATGAAGTAGTCATCAACTCTACTTAGGTTTATGACCATACACACACCTAAGTTATCAAATGATACTCATCTCATTCATGAGGAAACTTAAAGCTCCAACTTCTAAGCCATTTTCACAACTGCTCCACGAAAGAAGAACACCATAAAGGTAACACCACAAAGGTAAAAGTAACATAAAGGTAACAAATAGAGGTAACACCCCGAAGGTAAAATTACCACATAGGTAACACCATGAAGGTAAAATTACAACAAAGGTAACACCATGAAGGTAAAAGTACCAAAAAGGTAACACCATGTAGGTAAAGACTCAACTCACACCAGGTATATGGCTTAAGTACAAAAGTATAGATGATTAGTCATATCACTGGATCATCTAATTCTGTCGAGAAGCTCTGTTGCTGACCGACACAGGATCGATATGCATTGACCCACATAGGATCGATGGGCGCTGACCTAGATAGGATCTGAACCACACAAGACCAGTATACGCTGACCCACACAAGATTGCTAAGTGCTGACCCACACCATATCAATAGGTATAGACCCACACTAGATTTCTAATCATTCTTCATGTCACAACCAGCCATGAGATTCCCTCTCTAAGAACACTTGATTATGGGAGGATCATGTACTCAAGCCATTGGTCGTAACTCAACTTAATCAAAGTTCAACAAAGATGTATCCAAAAGGAATGCCATATCGCAAGGGTCCCAACGCAATAGAAAACGCGTCAATCAGATGCATGGTCTATCAGTTAATGGCATTTTAATGTCAAGGCACTACCACAAAACTGGGCAAGGCAAACACCTTCCTTTATCAGCGCTAATGGAAAAGCGCTGATAAAGGGGTATGCCTTTATCAACACTGATAAAGGTGTACCCTTTATCAGCACTTTTTTATTGCTGATAAAGGGATCATTTATCAGTGCTTTAAATATCCCTTTATCAGTGCTTTTCTTAGCTCTGATAAATGCTACATTTATAAGTGCTTTGCTTAGTGCTGATAATATTTATCGTATACATTAAATAAAAAACACATGTTATAACTATATATATATATAATTAAATAATTATAAGATTAATAATAAATATATTTATTAGATTTATTAGATTTATTAGATTTATTAATTCATTATATATTTATTACATTTATTAATTCATTATATTTATTAGATTTATTATTTCATTATATTTAATATATATATTTATTATATTTCATTATATTTAATGTATTTTTTTATTTATAAATATATAATACGTTTTAATATATATTTATAATTAAAATTATTGAATATATATGTGTTTTCCAATGAATTGGGGTCAATGAATATATCATAAATGTGTATATATATGTGTTTTAAAATGAATTGGGGTCAACAAATATAGCATAAATGCATATATATATATGCGTATTGAATAATGTTTATTTATAGATTATAATTCTTTATGTTACCCATATAATATATATGTTATAAAAAATGTACACTTATAATTAAAATTAAATTATATTTAAAAAATAAATATATTTTATTATATTTTCAATGATATATATATATAAATATACCCTTCAAATAATTTTATAAGTATAAATAGAGATATATATATTTATAGTTAAATAAATATATAATAATATAAATAAATTCTTAAATTTATACATTTATCAGCGCTTTTACTAGCGCTGATAAACTACATATTTATCAGCGCTACAAAAGCGCTGATAAAGCGTGTCTTTATCAGTGCTTAAATGAATAGAGCTGATAAAGTCGCTCTTTATCAGCGCTAAAAACGTGCGGATAAAGGTGGTATTTATTAGCGCTTTTCATTTTAGCGCTGATAAATACCCCCTTTATCAACACTTTTTATTAGCGTTGATAAAGGTCCATGCGGGATTTATAAAATCCACGGGGTTCTCCTCCTCCTCCCCGCACCCTTTAAAGCTTTCACGGAATCCCTCCTCTGTGCTGCTGCCTCCTCTCTGCCGCTGTCACCGCCTCCTTCTCCTCCTCCTCCTCTACTCGGCCGTCTTCTCCTCCTCCTCCTCGAGTGCCTACTTCTCCTCCTCCTCCACCTCCACTACGGATCCTCCTCTTCCTCCTCCTCCTACGCCACGGCCCCCTCTCCACCACTACTCCTCCTCCTCCTCCTCCTCCACTGCGGCCTCCTCCTCCTCCTCCTCCACCGGCGCCTCCTCCTCCTCCTCCTCCGCCTACTCCACTGCCTCCTCTCCATCACAGCTCCTCCTGTTCCTGCTCCTCCACTGCGGCCTCCTTCTCCTCCTCCTCCTCATCATCCTCATCCTCCTCCTCCTCTTTCTCCTCCTCCTCCTCTACTGCCTCTGCCGCCTCTACTGCCTCTGCTACCTCTGCTGACTCCACGCTACCTCTGTGTTGCCTCTGTATTGCCTATGTGCTGCCTCCATGTTTCCTCCACTACCTCCGCTGTCGACGCCTCCTTCTCCTTCTCCACTAGGTCCTCCTACTTAATGTGATTAAAATTGAATTTTCATGAATTAATTATGTTTGAATTTATTTTCAATATTGAGATTAATTATGATTTGGTGTGATTATTGTGTGTGATGCTTGTCTATGTGACACATGTATATGTGGTTGGTTACTTGTTTGGTCTTGATTAGCTCTCCCCACTCATGGTTGGTTTACTTGTGAATTGATCTTTTTCAGTTGGTTTTAGTGCCTTTTATGCTTTGTTTCATCATGTGAACCCTTGTGGTTAATTATAATTCCCCTAGTGTTTATTTAATTTGAATTTTTTATATTATTTTAGCCTCTATAAGTAAACTATTGGTTGTAGGCACATTCATATGTTCACAGGGTGTAAATATGGATTGGTACAAAAATGATAATGGCTTTATAAAATGATGCTCACTTTAAACCCTATATTTCGAAACAATTTCTCTCATTTCCTCCTTATTTTCCTTATCCCTCATCCTTTCAAATGGTTCTTATAAAACACCAATGTTTCAAAAATGGATCCTTGGTTCCCAAATTTCAAATTTAGTTTCAAATGGGTTCCCTAAATCTATGTATGTTTGGATTCTTGAGGTGTGGTTTGGTTTATAAATGGCATAAAGGCCCATTTGGAATCTTTAGAGCTTACATGGTGTTTCCCCTCGGTTTTGAAAATGGAATTTGATTTGTAAATTTTAAAGATATATTGGTATTTTATGGTGTTTTGGAAATCGGGTTTGAAACTCATGTGATGTATAGGTCTGGTTGGCACTTGTGCATGACTTGAAATGTGCTGGGAACCTCTATGGTTGTCCCTATGTGGAGAGGTTTTCCACATAGTTGGTGTTGGAGCTTGAGAAAGACATTCATATATTTATTTTTGTGTTATTGGTGTATACTGTGCATGTGATGGACTCTTCATTCTCTAGTATACTACTATAATGGATCATCATTGTTGGATGTTTACTATGGAGTACACCATTTGTCAGTAGGTGAGTCTAAACCCAGTAAGTCTAGGGATTTCTTCTAGGTATGTTTAGGTAATTGTAATGACTACCTATCTATATGTTCTTCTTTATTTTTCTTCACTTTGGTTATCTACTTTTCTTATATATTTTTTAATTTTATTGTTTCAATTAATTTTATCATGGCTCTGTGATAACCTTGTTTGGATTCTTATATTGAATTTTGAATTCATTTTTTAAACTCGATATCTATTTTAAAAATGGAAGTCGTGATTTGTTTTGAAAATGGATTTTCTAAAAAATATGTTTTGGTTATTTAAATGATAAAAACCTATTTTATAAATGTATTTCAAACTAGTGTTTTTGTATTATTTCAGGAAAGGTAATGTATGGATTATGTGGTGCTTACCTACTAAGTTTTTTATGCTCACATCCTACTTGTGACACTCAGCATCAGTAGACCCAAGTTATTTTTAGTTTTGGGTTTCTTGTTTAGGTTTCCTTTAAAGCAGGTTGGTCTTATAGTTAGTGGTAACCCAAAGGTCATGAGGATATCTGGTCGGGTTATGATTTCATCTATCTCTATTTTTAGTTTCTATTTTGTTCAGTTGACGCTGTATACAGATCATGTTTATGTATTCTTTATGTTCTATGCTTATGGATCCTCATGGTTTTGTTGTGTGCTCTATTTTGTTTATATATATCCCCATTTCTATATCTCACTTCATATTATCACACCATGACTCTTATATATCCTTAAGAGGGTGTTCCTCATCATACGTGAGATATAAAACTATATGCTCCATCTTCTTTTGGCCTATAAATCTAATACCTACTCAAATAGCCTTAGAAAACCTAACTAGGCTATACAAATCTCATACCAAACCCAATCCTCTCATAAACACAACTACTCTATGGATATATAATCTCTGGATGATCAAAAAATCACAAACATTCAATAGAACCCTCACTCTTTCTCTTGGTGGATCAAAAACACCCTATTTATTTACCTTGGTTGCTCTTGATTTATATCCCTTTCACTGGAACACATATACTCATGCTTGAATGCACAATCATGCATAAATTGGAACTTGGTTTTGTATTATAGGGTCCACCTACCTCAAAAAAATATAGTAACCCCATCACCAAGATCAACTCATCCTCAACCAAGACTATACATGACTTATCTAATCTTGTACCAATGATTGAGACCCAATCTCAAGGCACAATTCCCAAATAATTAATTATAGAAACTTATAATTAATTATTCACCTTAAT
The DNA here is from genome assembly GCA_963277665.1 of Viscum album. Lineage (NCBI taxonomy): Eukaryota > Viridiplantae > Streptophyta > Magnoliopsida > Santalales > Viscaceae > Viscum > Viscum album. Next base: position 1,026,616,867 of record OY728157.1, read on the forward strand.
ATAATTCATAATAATCTTTTAAAAACTCACTGGGAAACACAACACCACCTAAACCACACAAAACATGGTGCGTTCATCATACGAGGATAACCTCTAGACAATACAATCAAAATCTACATCATCTGAATTGATTTGAAGATGATATAGTGAACTCATCACACAAATCCTAGTTAAAATCACCCCAAATCAAATGAAAATAAAGGATAATAGTAATGAAATAATGGGAATAACTAACTAACGCACTATAAAAAACTCCCAAGAACCACCCCTCATCAGGGGGGATCGAAGAGAGAAAGATATTGGATGAATCCCAAGAACCACCCAAGATTTTCTATTAATGAGAACACCCCCACCATTTTTGAAGTATCTAGTTTTTTATCTAAATTATACTAATATTCCTTCTCCCCTAACCTATATACCCATCCTATGGATTTCAAATAGAATGAATATAAATAAAGAATGGATGAATGCCAATCTGTTGACAAAAGAGTATGAAGAAGGTGTGAAAGAGTATATCAACTTTTAAAAAGATCATGTATGTGACCCTTCTAAAATCATTTTTCTGTGTTTATGTTGTTTTTATTCAAACCAAATTTGTTTAGAGGAGTTGGGAGAACACTTGATCTATCACAGAATAGATCAGCGTTATAAATGTTGGAATAAACATGGGGAAACAACGAATGTAGGTAGTGTCCATGATGACACTACGTTTCATGGATCATCTGGTATGATTAAAAACATGAACAATAAAGATGACTGTATGGAGGATGTGATTACAGATGTGAATGATGATGAAGATCGTATTAATTAAATGAAAAGGACCGTCGAAGATGAACTTCGTGATTGCCGAAAATTGTTTGAGAAGTTAAAAAGTTGTGAAAAGACACCATTGTATGCTGGTTTCACTAAATATACTGCATTGTCACTCGTACTGAAGCTGTATAATTTGAAAGCAGACAATGGGTGGAGTGACTCCAGTTTTACAAAACTACTTGCTCTCGTAAATGACATGCTCCTAGAAGACAATGTTCTCCCGATCCGAACATACAATTCCAAACAAATTCTATGCTCGATGGGTATGATCTCTGAAAGAATACACGCATGCCCAAATGACTGTGTATTGTTTTTCAAGGACCACAAATCACTTAATGAATTCCCAATGTGTGGTGCTTCTCGATACAAGAAAGATGAATCCAGTCCTACTAAATTTTTATGGTACTTTCCAATCATTCTAAGTTTAGGCGCCTATATGGAAGTGAGCAGACTGCAGAACAATTAACATGGCATGCAGATACAAGAATTAAATATGGGATACTACGTCACCTTACACACTCTCCTCAGTGGAATAGAATTGATCATTGGTATCCTGAATTTGGAAACGAGTCGAGAAACCTTCATCTTGTGTTATCTACAGATAGAGTGAATCCTTTTGCTTTTCAAAGAAACAGTCACAGTACATGGCTAGTTATGTTGATAAATTACAACTTGCCATTGTGGTTATGTATGAAAAAAAATACATCATGTTATCAATGCTTATATCAGGACCAAAACAACCGGGTTATGATATTGATGTTAATTTAGCTCCATTGATCAAAGATTTGAAATTATTGTGGGACTAATTTGTTACATTGTATGATGCATACAGAAAAGAAGATTTCACTGTGAGAGACATGTTTTACGGGACGATAAATGACTTCCCTGCTTATGGAAATTGGTCAGGATATAGCATTAAAGGAACTCAAGGGTGTCCTGTTTGTGAACAAGGTACATAATCAATTAGGTTGAAACATTCATTGAAAACCATGTTTCTAGGACATTTCAGATTTCTACCGCAATGACATAAGTACCGTTCATGGATGAAATCATTCGATGGATGTTCATAAAAACGTGCAGCACTGTCTCCACTAAAGATTGATCAATTGTTTGAGAAAGTTAAAAATGTGGACACTACTTTTGTTAAACCGGCTTCGAAAAACCTTATGAACATCAGTTGAGATCAGTTTTTTTTTTTGAATTACAATACTTGAGTTATCTGTATGTCAGACATTTTCTTGATGTTATGCATGTAGAAAAAAAATTATTTTATAGTGTCATCAGCACGTTGCTAAATACATCTGGAAAAACAAAATATGGAATTAAGGCTTGGTTGGACATGGTTGAGATGGGAATACGAGAAGAGTTGGCACCAGTGAAGGGTGAAAAATGAACATTTCTTTCTCCTGCTTCTTACACTCTTTACAGGCAAGAGAGATATCAGTTTTTCATCTTCTTGAATGATGTAAAGGTTCCAGTGGGGTATTCGTCAAATATCAGTAACCTTGTGTCAATGAGCGACTTGAAGTTAAAAGATCTAAAATCACATGATTGTCATGTATTGATGCAAGATATCATTATAATTGCTTTACGTTTCATTTTTCCCAAGAATGTCCACCATACATTAACTAAATTGTTTTTCTTATTCAAAGCTATATGCAGCAAATTTATAGACCCGACAAAATTGCCAACTATGGAAAGAGAAATTTCCGTCATATTATGTGAATTAGAAATGTTCTGCCCTCCTTAATTTTTTGATATGATGGTTCATTTGATGGTCCACATGGTGAGAGAGATTCGACTATGTGGTCCTGTACATTACAGATGGATGTACTCCATTGAACGGTATATGAAGATTTGGAAGGGTATGTCAAAAATTGAAGTCGGATAGAGGGTTGTATTGTAGAGTGATATATTGTTAAGGAAGCCATTGAATTCTGTACCGAATACTTGTCTGGTGTGGAAAGCATTGGCCTACCAAAATCTCTTCACACTAGGTGGCTTAAGGGTGAAGGAATTTCTGGAAGACAGGTTGTCAAAATCAATATTACAGATCGGGAGCAGACCCACCTTTATGTTTTGCATAAAAGTTTCGACGTTGACCGATATGATGAAATACACAAAGAAATTCATAGGCATTTGAATACATCTAGGGATGAAAAATGGATATGAGATACACTTAATCAATGGTTTATAGGATGGTTTTGAGATGATATTTTTAAGAATTCAGATGAAAATCGAGAGTCAATTTTAGAATGACATCAATGGCTAGCCGGAGGACCAAGTGTGTATGCATTATCATACAATGCTTATGTAGTTAATGGTTATACATTTTAAACTAATGAACATGATGAAGACAGTACCATGCAGAATAGTGGGGTTACACTTGTGGCTGAAGCGATGCATGTTTCTGATGCTTAGGAAAGAAATCCAATTTATGTGAATATGTCTTACTTTGGCATCATCAATCAAATATGGGAGTTGGATTATATAGAATTTCAAGTTCTGATATTTCAATGCAAGTGGGTTGATAAGATGAGTGATGTTAAAATAGATGATTTGGGATTCGTGAAAGTTGATTTTAGTGAAGGGGAGAAAGATGACTCGTTTATAATGGCATCACAGGCAGTGTAAGTATTTTATATTTCAGATCCCGCAAATTGAAACTGGTCAATCGTTCCGTTATCAACCAAAACAGCTGAAGGGCCACATGAAAATTCAACGTAAGATGACCCTTTCATTGGGACTTCGCAATCATTTCACAACAGTACCAATGTAGATGACGTTTTGTATTTCATAGGAGACCACAATGAAGGGATATAGATAGTTGACAGAGGGGTCAAATCCCTTCAAACTTAAAAAAAAGAGTTCAATAATAAGGTTATTTTTCATTATAATATAGATTGTGTTACATTATGTTATTATCTGTTCGTTGGTGCTTTTATGTGATCTAAATTAAAAGTTAAACCAGTTCTATAGATAATGACTTCTGCACCTGCCGATGCACCCAATCTCGAGACACAACAGGTCTCTCAACCTGTTGCAGTTGGTCCCCCTACTGAGGTATAACGGGTCTCTCAACCTATTGTAGCTAGTCCCACTACTGAGGTACAACAGTTTTCTCAACCTGTTTCTGCTGGTCCCAGTGCCAATGCTAGCGCTTCGGAGAAACATAATGATGATGCAGAAACCGAGGAAGTGGTAAATGATGAAACCCCAGCGACACAAAAAAATAGGTGCGCCGTAGTTTGACAGTTTTAGCCAAAATCTGTAAGGAAAAATCAAAAGGAATAAAATCGGAGGTGGGATGGAATAAACGAGGCCAGCATGTAAACCCCAACAAAGCGACGTTTAGTATCTACATTGTAATCGTCACTCGGAAACGCGTGCTGATTGATGTAAAGTCATGGCACCATGTTGTCAGCGGGCTGAAAACATTATTTTGGAAAGATATTACGGTAACATTATGATATCATTTATTTAATTTATTAAAATAAAATAAAATAAAATACTGAAATATTGACTAAATATTCATCATCTCTTACAGAGTGCATTTATAGTAGATGTTTCACGCAAAGAATATGTATTGAGACTGGTGTTGTATCTCTCGTACCCCTCGAGGTTTAATTTTCATGATCACAATCACTCTCTTATTTATCTAATATTGTTTTAAGTGTTTTTGGTTGATAGGCATAATTTCAGGTGGCCAAGGAATTGGGCCAAAGAAGCAAGAAGGCAAAGTGGACTGGCAATCAGTCCACCGGCCAACCGATGGAAGACCACCGGCCAGCCGGTGGAGCCTGGACAGAAGGCATCCTTCTGTCCAGACCACCGGCCAACCGGTGTCACACCAGCGGCCAGCCGGTGGCACCCAGCCCAAATAGTGGAAGCTACTGCCTCAGCACCGGCCAACCGGTGGTGCCTGAGCCCAAAGCCCTCTCTATTTTGCACACACCGGCCAACCGGTGGCTCAGCACCGGTCAGCCGGTGGAGCCAGTCAAACTAGCCGTTGGGCTTTTGACCAGCCTGTCCACTTGGCCTCCAACGGCTCCGAAAGCCTCTCCAACGGCTCCAAAGGCCTCTAACGGCCATATGAGGGTTCCTCCTCTATAAATAAAGGACCTTGAAGCCCCGGAAACTTAAGGAAGCCCATGGACACATTTTTGATCATTTGGCGAACCTCCGGTGAATTCTCCCAAGGGAACCCCAAATTGCTCCAATCAATTCCACATCCAAGGAGCTCCATCAAAGAAGCTTGGGAGATCACTTCTTCAACTTCATCAATCATTTGGCGCCCAAGGCTTCTCCCATTACGGTATTTCATTGTTTTATCATTTTGAGCTTAATTTTGGGTTTGTGCCTACAAACCTCATCTCCTTCTTTCATTCCTCTATTTTGGGTTCTCACACCACCTTCAAGGTGTGAAGAGGTTAGTCAAGCCTTACCTTGTAAAAGGCTTGAATCAAAGGTGAGCTAGCCTTCACCTGTAAGAAGGCTAGTGGGTTCTTGTTCAACCATTAAAAGCAAGTGGGTTCTTGCATTACCATCAAAAGCAAGCTGTAATAGGTTCTAGACTACCTGTAAAGTCTAGTGGGTTTCTTGCTAAAACCATTGAAAAGCAAGCGGTAGAATCTCTCAATTGTTGAGTTGGGAGCGGAGACGTAGGCTTGGGTTTTAAGCCGAACTCCGTTATCAATTCTTGTATTGCCTCTTTATTTCCGCTGCACTTTCAACTTTGATTTTTAAATTGTTTATTTATTTTTTAAAAGGCAATTCACCCCCCTCTTGCCATCACTTCCCTTCTTTCTCCGCCCAACAATTGGTTTCAGAGGGAAAATTTGAGTAATACCCTAACCGGTTTCAAATTTAAGATCCATTGTGATGGCCTCAACCTCTTTCGCCCCCGAAGGCTTTTCTTTGGGTCGTGCTCCATTTTTTGATGGAACCGACTATAATTATTGGAAAACCCGCATGACCACTTTTCTTAGAAGTATAGGTTATCCTATTTATAAAATTTTCATGCATGGTTACACTCTTTCCTCTCCCGATGAATCCAAATGGACTCAAGCTGATATTAAAAATTTCGAGCTTGATGGAAAAACCATGAACGCTCTACATTGCGGCCTTGATCGTAATGAGTTCAATCGAGTTTCCACATGCACCTCCTCATATGAAATCAAGAAACTATTGGAGGTTACCCATGAGGGGACCAACAAAGTCAAGGATACTCGATTGGACATGTACCGTCAAGATTTTGAGTCTTTTACCATGCATCCATCCGAATCTATTACTAAAATGTTTACACGTTTTACTGATGTTTGCAATGGGATAAAGTCCCTTGGTGATGATGTGTCTGCAGAAACAATGGTCAAGAAGATCCTCTGGATCCTACCAAGCTCATGGGCACCAAAGGTCACGGAAATCCAAGAATCAAAAGATATCAAGAACATGCCGGTCGAAGAGCTCATCAGATCTCTAATGACCTACGAGATCACCATGAGGAGGCAAGCTAAAAAGGAAGGCAAACCGATCAAAGTTCCAAAGAACATCGCCTTAAAAGTTCAACAAGAAGAGAGCTCCTCCTCCTCACCTTCTTCCTATTCAAGCGGTGATTCCGAAATGGAGAATCTTGCCCGCAAGATGCAAAAATTCATGAAGAAACACAAGAAGAAGAAATCTTGCAAGGCCCGCAAGGCTCAACCCAACGAAAAATCTGAGCCCAAGGTAAAATGTTACGGGTGTGGTGAGAAAGTCCATTACAAGCCCGATTTCCCACTCAACAAGAAAAAGGCCAAGCAAAAGGAGAAGAAGAAGGCTTTCAAGGCCACTTGGAGTGATAGCTCCACATCCTCCTCCTCCTCCTCGAGCGACAACGGTAACAAATGCCTAATGGAATTTCATGAGGTATCATCTTCCGACTCCTCTTCCTCTTGTTCTTCAAACTCTTTTAATCATTTATCCTATGAGGATCTCCAACATGCTAGAGATCAATTGGAGGATGGTTTTCACGAACTTTCTTCCAAATTTGTTTCTTTAAAAAATAATTTCAAAAAACTCTCTTCCGAAAAAGAACAACTTCTCAAAGAGAAGGAAGAGTTGACCCTCAAAATCCAAAATCTTCCCGATGTTGATTCCATGGAATCAACTATCAAAGATTTAAGGGAATCCTTAGCTAAGTTCACCCAAGGGGAACAAAATTTGAACAATTTGCTAGGTTCCCAATGCATATCAAGGACCACCCAAGGGCTTGGCTATTCCAAGCAAGCTTCCTCCTCCCATGCTCCAACTATTTTTGTAAGGGGGAGCTCCCATTTTAAATTTTGCAATTATTGTAAAAAACCCGGGCACTTAATCTATGAGTGCAATTGCAAAAATTCCCGGTATGGTAGGCCCAAAACTTTTTTCTTCAATGATGAATTTTATAGGAGAAGACCCGCCACTAGGCAAGTGTGGATCGAAAAATCCCTTTTAGCGAGTCTCTCCGGGCTAAAATTTGTCTCGGTTTGATAATCCTCTCCCCGGTGTTTTTTTGTTGTTTTTATTTAGGGGGAGTTAGGCTTGTTTAAGCCTTTTTGTTTTATTCAAAACATTCGATTCAAACTTTCATTTTCAACTCTTGGTATCAAATTTTTCAATTCAAATTTTTCATTTCATTTTTCACTCAAAACTTTCAATTCAAACTGTTATTCATTTTTCATTTCAAACTTTCAATTCAAACTGTTATTCAATTTTTCGATTCAAAACATTCAATTCAAATTTCAAAAATTTCAATTGGTTTTAAAATCTCTATCTTGTTTTTCAACCCTTTCCCCCAATCAAGTTTTATGCCCCGTGCTATTTTGATAATCACAAAGGGGGAGAAATTCTTGATTGATTGGGGGAGAAATCTTTCTCTCATGCATTGCTTGTTTTCAATTTATCCTTTAAAGCATGCCTTTCATTTCAGTTTTTACATTGATTGTTTTGGTGATTGTGATCATCAAAATAGGGGGAGATTGTTGTATCTCTCGTACCCCTCGAGGTTTAATTTTCATGATCACAATCACTCTCTTATTTATCTAATATTGTTTTAAGTGTTTTTGGTTGATAGGCATAATTTCAGGTGGCCAAGGAATTGGGCCAAAGAAGCAAGAAGGCAAAGTGGACTGGCAATCAGTCCACCGGCCAACCGATGGAAGACCACCGGCCGGCCGGTGGAGCCTGGACAGAAGGAATCCTTCTGTCCAGACCACCGGCCAACTGGTGTCACACCAGCGGCCAGCCGGTGGCACCCAGCCCAAACAGTGGAAGCTACTGCCTCAGCACCGGCCAACCGGTGGCCTCAACACCGGTTAGCCGGTGGCACCTGCACAGAAGAGGAAGCTACTGCCTTACCACCGGCCAACCGGTGGCCTCAGCACCGGCCAACCGGTGGTGCCTGATCCCAAAGCCCTCTCCATTTTTCACACACCGGCCCACCGGTGGCTCAGCACCGGTCAGCCGGTGGAGCCAGTCAAACTAGCCGTTGGGCTTTTGACCAGCCTGTCCACTTGGCCTCCAACGGCTCCGAAAGCCTATCCAACGGCTCCAAAGGCCTCTAACGGCCATATGAGGGTTCCTCCTCTATAAATAAAGGACCTTGAAGCCCTGGAAACTTAAGGAAGCCCACGGAAACATTTTTGATCATTTGGCGAACCTCCGGCGAATTCTTCCAAGGGAACCCCAAATTGCTCCAATCAATTCCACATCCAAGGAGCTCCATCAAAGAAGCTTGGGAGAGAACTTCTTCAACTTCATCAATCATTTGGCACCCAAGGCTTCTCCCATTACGGTTTTTCATTGTTTTATCATTTTGAGCTTAATTTTGGGTGTGTGCCTACAAACCCCATCTCCTTCTTTCATTCCTCTCTTTTGGGTTCTCACACCACCTTCAAGGTGTGAAGAGGTTAGTCAAGCCTTACCTTGTAAAAGGCTTGAATCAAAGGTGAGCTAGCCTTCACCTGTAAGAAGGCTAGTGGGTTCTTGCTCAACCATTAAAAGCAAGTGGGTTCTTGCATTACCATCAAAAGCAAGCTGTAATAGGTTCTAGACTACCTGTAAAGTCTAGTGGGTTTCTTGCTAAAACCATTGAAAAGGAAGCGGTAGAATCTCTCAACGGTTGAGTTGGGAGCGGAGACGTAGGCTTGGGTTTTAAGCCGAACTCCGTTATCAATTCTTGTCTTGCCTCTTTATTTCCGCTGCACTTTCAACTTTGATTTTTAAATTGTTTATTTATTTTTTAAAAGGAAATTCACCCCCCCTCTTGCCATCACTTCCCTTCTTTCTCCGCCCAACAACTGGAAGGAAGGGTTCATAGAGGCTTTCACACCATTTTAACGAAACATAATATGAAAGATGCGGAAGGGAAAATCAAGCCGCACCCACCTCCTCTTTATTCACACTTGATATCCCAAGGAGTGTGGGATGCATTTTTCAACCATCGTGCAGAACAGACATTTCAGGTACATTGTGTTTGGTTAGGCGTTGTTTAACATTTCATGTATTCATCACATTGATTGGAAGTATTTTATTTATTAAATAGCAACTGAGTGATGAAATTAAAGAACGGGCAGCAAAACCAGCGTACCCCTACCGTAAAGCAAGGTTGGGGTACGCTTCAATTGAAAAACAATTTGTACGTATTTTAAAAGTACGGTAATACTTTTAAGTGACATAAAACAACACTATAACCATGTTTCTATGTTTATATGCACATTGATGAATCAAAATCCCAAGACATTTCCATTCCACACTATGTGCTATGGAAGGAGGCTTGTGTTAATAAGGAGGGAAAACTGGTAGATGAAAACACACAAAAAGTGTGGGAAGCATGTGTAAGTATGAAATAATATAAACTTGGTTTTATTCAAATCGCTATTAAATAATGATGATTACTTATTTTTCCATATTCTCTATTTGACATAGTCACAGGAATCAACAACACCCACACCGGATGCATACATACTTTTAGCAGCCTTGAAATAGCCAAAACAGTATGGTCGCGTCAGATGTGTGGGTTTTGGGGTGACACCCTAAGAATATTTTCAGAAAAAAAAACAAGAGGATGATCAAACTAAAGAATTTCAAGTAATGAGAGAGAGATTAGATACCCTTGAAGAAAAATTCCAAAGTCAGGGAGAGATGCTAGCAACTTTTATGGAGGAGAGGCGAAGAGAACAAACAACTCAAGAACAACCCGCACAAGAAGATCCCACCCCACCCCCCCCCCCCCCCCCACCATCTTTGAGGCAAGCCATTCTGCTCAAAGACCTGACTTAACCGAGGTAATCAATGTTTTCATATTCGTTTCTATGAAATGTGAACCACATATACACTGATACCTTTCCTGTAATTATATTATATATGGTCAAAATGACTATGATTTATATCTGTTAACTCCCACCCATTGCCTTGTATCGATGGCTACAATGTTCAATATGCAGAATGACACGCTACACTCCAGACCACTTCCAACCAGTCATGTAAAAGTGTCGATTAACGTAGCTCATAAGCTGAGGGCCGAGCTACCCATGCCAAATGACGATGATGACATTCATATGGTGGAAGAATCTTTTGGAACATTCGTTGCATGGTCGTCGAATATTGTAAAAAAACATGTCGACCAAGAGGTATTCATTTCCAATTAATTTTTCAAGAACATCCTTTAACATTAAATTATAAAATGGATGAACCAATTAATGTTATTATAGAAGGAAAAAATGGAGGAGCTAAAACAAAATAGTGGCTCAAAAGGATCAACCAACTGAGTAAAACGATCTACTGAGAGCGCGTTCACCACGCCTGTTCTATATCCACATTTAATATCATTACAAGATCATGTGGATAAAAAAATGATAGGTGGAAAGAGTCACACAATTGTTTGTGAAAAAATATGTACAGAGAGGAAACATTAGATTTCATTAGTGATGACGTTGTCGCTAAAATCATCACATAGGAATGGCTAGGCACCTCAGTTATAAATGTATACATGAGGTATGTTTTCATGATTTGATTTTACAGAAGCTGATATACTATGATAATTATGGATAAATACATTTCATATTTTTCACAGGTGTATATATGAAAAACAATTGAAGGTATTTTCCCATGAATACAAATTTGGACTCGTTAGTCCTCACACCATTTCTATACAACGAGAAGAAATAGATTCTGATTTTGAGGCTGAATTAATGTCAAATCTGCTCAGAACGTTTCAAAGCAGAATTACAACTGACAGACTCTTTTTAATACCAACATTGCAGGGGTAAAACTATACATTTTAATTATATAAATTATATTTTGATTTCTATCAGTACATATTCCTTTTTGTGTTTTAGGGAACATTGGATGCTCATTGCAGTCAATTTGGATGCTGTAAAAAAATTATTTTCTGGATTCACTGCATGGATATCCAACAAACTAACGACAAATGCTGGTGATTGTCAATTAATAATAAACTAGATCCAACATTATAGAACTAAATATCTAGTTATATAATATATATTATCTTTTATAGAGGATTCTGTTATGATAGGGTGGTTTATTAATATCGTCTAAAGGCTGGAATGAATCCAGGGCCTAAGGACAATAATACGCACAAGATCTAAAAATGGAGAAGTATCTGGGTATATATAATTATATTTCACTATCCAAATACATATCAAAATAAATTACTTATTTTTTTCGATGTTTCGGTAGTGTCCAAAACAAAAAAAATGACAAAGACTGTGGTTATTATGTTTGAAAATTTATGAAAGAGATCATATTTCATGAACAAACTACCATCCCTAAAGAGGTATTTTTGAAAATAATTACTACTTCATTTAAAATAATTATTAATCCTTTGAGTATTTATATTTTTTCATTACTACTATGACTGTCACAAAAACTCTTATATAAAAGATGATATAAATGTTTTTAGAAATGAATGGGCAGCGTACCTGATGGAAGAATGTAAATAAATTGTACAATGAAGGTGAATTCCTAATACTTATGTTATCTTTATATGGTCATTGATATCTCCATTGTTTACACTTAATGAGCATCTATGATCACCCTTTCTTATTTTTCATATCCTTAGATTACTGAATTCCTACTACTTAGTTTGAAATTGACATAAACTTTAGAAAATAATACAAGTGAAATACAACAAACTGAGAAAACACGTTCAGATTGTTTTTATACTTTTAGAAAATGATACATTAGTCATTTGTGACATGTACGGATCGACCGCACCTCAATCCGACGCACGGTATGACCAACATGGCTAAAAGTGTCTGATATCAGTTTGAAATTGACATTAACTTTAGAAAACAACACAAATGATATACAGAATACTGAACAAATGCACTTGGATTGTTTTGATACATTAGGAAAACGACCCATGACTCATTAGTGACCTGTACGAATTGACCGCACCTCAATCTGACGCACGGTGTGACCGGTATGGCTAAAACTGGCTGATATCAGTTTGAAATTGATATAAACATTAGAAAACAACACTGATGACATACGGAATACATAGAAAATGCGTTCATATTGTTTTGATACTTTATTAAAATGATCCATTAGTCATTTGTGACATGTACGAATTTATCGTACCTCAATCTGATGTAGGGTGTGGTTGATATGGCTAAAATTGTCTGATATCAGTTTCAAATTGACATAAACATTTGAAAACAACACAAGTGACATATGGAAAACCAAGAAAACACGTTCTGATTGTTTTGATACTTTAGTAAAACGATCCATGATTCATTTGTGACGTGTATGAATTGACCGCACCTTAATTTGATGCACGGTGTGACCGGTATGGCTAAAAGTGTATGATATCAGTTTGAAATTAACATAAACTTTAGAAAACAACACTACTGACATATATAAAACTGAGAAAACATGTTCGGATTGTTTTGATACTTTAGGGAAATGATCCATTAGTCATTTGTGACTTGTATGAATTGACTGCACCTTAATCTGACACACGGTGTGACCGGTATGGCGAAAAGTGTCTGATATCAGTTTCAAATTGACATAAACTTTAAAAAACAACACAAGTGACATACAGAAAACTGAGAAAATGTGTTAATATTATTTTTATACTTTATGAAAACGATCCATGAGTCATTTGTGACATGTAAGAATTGACCACACCTCAATCTGACGCACGGTGTGACTAGTATGGCTAAAAGTTTCTCATATCAGTTTCAAATTGACATAAACATTAGAAAACAACACTACTGAAACATGGAATACTGAGAAAATGAATTCGTATTGTTTTTATACTTTAGGAAAATGATCCATGAGTCATTTTTGACATGTAAGAATTGACTGCACCTCAATCCGACACACGGTGTGACCGGTATGGCTAAAAGTGTCTGATATTAGTTTCAAATTGACATAAACTTTAGAAAACAACACAAGTGAGATATAGAAAACCAATAAAACATGTTCAGATTGTTTTGATACTTTAGGAAAATGATCCATGAGTCATTTAGGACGTGTACAAATCGACTTCACCTCAATCCGACACCCAATGTGACCGGTATGGCTAAAAGTGTCTGATATCAGTTTCAAATTGACATAAAATTTAGAAAACAACATAAGTGACATGTGGAATACTAATAAAATGCGTTCGGATTGTTTTTATACTTTATTAAAAATATCCATGAGTCATTTGTGACGTGTATGAATCGACTTTATATCAATCCGACACACGGTGTGACCGGTATGGCTAAAAGTGTTTGATATCAGTTTCAAATTGACATTAACTTTAGAAAACAACAGAAATGACATAAGGAATACCGAGAAAACATGTTCGGATTATTTTGATACTTTAGGAAAACGATCCATGAGTCATTTTTGACATGTAAAAATTGACCTCACCTCAATCTGATGCACGGTGTGACCGGCACGGCTAAATGTTTCTGATATCGGTCTAAAATTGACATTAACATTAGGAAACAACACAAATGAGATACGGAATACTGATAAAATGTGTTCGGATTGTTTTTATACTTTAGTAAAACAATCTGTGAGTCATTTGTGACATGTATGAATTGACCACACCTCAAACCGATGCACGTTGTGACTGGTATGGCTAAAAGTGTCTGATATCAGTTTTAAATTGACATAAACATTAGAAAACAACACTACTAACATACGGAATATGAAGAAAACGCATTCTGATTGTTTTGATACTTTAAGAAAACGATCCATGAGCCATTTTTGACATGTAAGAATCAACCGCACCTCAATCCAATGCACGGTGTGACTGATATGGATAAAAGTGTCTGATATCAGTTTCAAATTGACATAAACTTTAGAAAACAACACAAGTGACATACGAAAAACCGAGAAAACACATTCAGATTGTTTTTATACTTTATAAAAATGATCCATGAGTCATTTGTGACGTGTACAAATTGACTGCACCTCAATCTGACGCCCGGTGTGACTGGTATGAATAAAAGTGTCTGATATCAGTTTCAAATTGAAATAAACTTTAGAAAACAACACAAGTGACATAAAAAAACCAAGAAAACGCATTTGGATTGTTTTGATACATTTGGAAACTGATCCATGAGTCATTTTTTACGTGTATGAATTGATCAAACCTCAATCTGAAGCATAGTGAGACTGGAATGGCTAAAAGTGTCTGATATCAGTTTGAAAATGACATTAACTTTAGAAAACAACACAAATTACATACGGAATACCAAGAAAACACATTCGGATTGTTTTTGTACTTTAGTAAAATGATCCATGTGTCATTTGTGAGGTGAAAAAATCAATCGTACCTCAAACCGACGCACGGTGTGATCATTATGGCTAAAAGTGTCTGATATCAGTTTGAAATTGACATAAACATTAGAAAAAAACAGTACTAACATACAGAATATGGATAAAAAGTGTTCGTATTGTTTTGATACTTCAGTAAAATGATCCATGATTCATTTGTGACGTGTACGAATCAACCGCACCTCAATATGACGCACGGTTTGACTGATATGGCTAAAAGTGTCTGATATCAGTTTCAAATTGACATAAACTTTAGAAAACAACCCAAGTGACATATGGAAAACCGAGAAAACACGTTTGGATTATTTTGATACTTTAGGAAAATGATCCATGAGTCATTTTTGATGTGTATGAATTGACCCCACCTCAATCTAACGCACAGTGTGACTAGTATGGCTAAAAGTGTCTGATATCAGTTTAAAATTGACATAAACTTTAGAAAACAACACTATTTTCATACGGAATACTGAGAAAACACGTCCGGATTGTTTTGATAATTTAGTACAACGATCCATGATTAATTTGTGACGTTTAAGAATCGACCTAACCTCAATCTGATGCACGGTGTGACAGGTATGGATAAAATTGTCTGATATTAGTTTGAAATTGACATAAACTTTAGAAAACAATACTACTGACATACGGCAAACCAGGAAAATGCATTTGGATTATTTTGATACTTTAGAATAATGATCCATGAGTCACTTGTGATGTGTACAAATCAACTGTACCTCAATCCGATGCACGGTGTGACCGGTAATGATTTTCGTTAGATAAAAAATCAGTATTTATTAAATGAGATAAATCAACCAAACACATATTGATTTTACATTATTCCCTTTCATTTTTATCAGAATGAAAACATTTGAGTTTAAAATTTCATATTTTTGTTTCACATTTCCATATTAATGTATTCATTCATATTAATGTTTTAATTTATTTCATTATTGTATTACTAACATAATATTTGTTTTCATATATAGGTGAATTTTTTTATTTGAGTTCGGATGCTTTGTTTTGCAACAAATACCATGGACGACAAGTTTTGAGAGCGGATCACAGATATCAAAGGATGAAACATGAATGTTTATAACTATTGTTGAATAATTGTAATTATAACCATGTAAAATAATGTTTGAAATGTATATAGCAGTGTATTTTTTTGGTATTCATGATGTTAAGTAAATGTATATACCATTTTATGTCAAAATATTGTGTGTGGGTGCTATTTTGTGTAGGTTTGCATGTGTTTTTTTGTGAAGGTATTCTGGTTTGTGCTAGTGTGCAGGTGTGTAGGTTTTGTTTTGCAGGTGTAGGGGAAGGTGCCTTTATCAGCACTTTTTCGAGCGCTGATAAAGGACACCTTTAACAGCGCTAAAAGAGAGCTGATAAAGGACCCCCTTTATCAGTGCTCCTAAAAGCGCTCCTATAGGATACCTTTATCAGTGATTTTTTTAGCGCTGATAAAGGTCTCCTTTATCAGTGGTTTTCGGAGTGCTGATAAAGGGGACCCCCCCCCCCCCCCCTTTATCTATGCTGGCATTAACAGTGCTTTTCTAGCACTGTTATTGTCAGTTTTTAGCGTTGATAAAAGGCCATGTTGTAGTAGTGAGGGCTAAGTTGGATTCAGGTTTGATTCAACCCGGCCATACTCCAATATTCTCCAAAACTCAATTAGAGTATACCAAACGTTTTGTCTCGCTCCAAGGATCTCAAATCCGTAGATGGTTCATCAAATGGACGTCTGGTTCACATGTTATGACCCTTTAAGTGAAGATAGTTCTGGTTGGGTCTGGGTCTTGTCTAGCCTGGTCGGGGTCTGGCCCAACATGGCTGGGCCATAACGGGATTGGCCCACTAGGCCATAGTCTAACCTGGCCTATAAGTGGTGTGGCCCAGCCCGCAAGGGGGGTGGGCTCGACTTTCAGAGGGCTCGGTCCGTTGGGCTCATGCGACCTGGCACGCGGAGGGTGCAACCTGCTGGGCTAGCACGGTCCGACCCACGGTGGGGCGTGACCTGCTGGGCTCTCACGGCCCAGCTCGTGATGGGGAGTGGTCTTCTAGGCTCACATGACCTAGCCTCTAGAGGGTGCAGCCCACTGTCTGGGGTCCACCCTAGATAGCGTATGGGGGAGCGGCTCCCCCCAGTTTTCCCGAATGATCATTGTCGTATGGTTTGTGAAGCGGTGGTGCCGCGTGGCACCACCAATTCACTGCAGTTCACACCAGATGGAGGGTCCCACCACCATCGCTGCTTCGATCTATAGTCTCCTCCAGCAGTGCACGACGGTGCACCGTGCCACCTCCACGACCAGTCAGTGCTGGCCGCCCTTCTTGACCGCCGTGACTATAAATTTACAGCCTCCTCAACCTCCTGCGGCATGTGACGGTGTGTCGCCTCCTCTGCAACCAACCTCCTCCATCACCCGCTGGTGCTACCATGTCGGTGCCACACTTGCGGTCTTCCACGGGTCACCGGGTGAGCTCTGTTGGCCCATCTTTCCATCTGAAGGTTCCAACGGACCTCTCAAGACACCCTCTTCGCCGCTTGTGTCTCGGTTCCGGAATACGTTTAATCCAAACAAAAGCCCGAAAATAACACAATGGTAAAACAAGCAGCGGATGGTTCTGGCCTTGTTTGTTTATCCCTATCCCTCTACATTATCTTGATATCTAGATGGTAGAATGGGATTCAAAAAACTCTTGAAATTATAATTAGATAAATCCCTACCTCAAGGTCATTGGAGAACATCTGTGTTTGAGGAAGTGTTAGTGTTCATCAATCATGCAACCAGCCTCCAACAACACCTCTCAATCTTCATTCTTTGGTTAATGATTTGGTGGTGCTCATCACTGCTCACTGGGACATGTTTCATCCTCTAAGTGTGTAGTGTCATAGCACTTTATTATAATTTCGTCACTTGGTGAAGTTTTTCCAATACTCCTCCCCAAGCTTTATATAAATAGGAGAGGGGGAGGTTGAGTAATGCATTTGGAATTAATGGGGTTCAATTAATTGAGGAACCTTTTTAATTCCAATGGTGTTATTACAAATAATTGAAGAATCAGTCCATTTAATGGATTAACACATCGTTCGTCCCGCCACCACCACTTTTCCATTGTAGGGAAAAAAATAACATTATTATTTTATTATTCTTTTATAATTCCAAAAAAAATTCTCTTCTTTCTGACCTATTACGGTTGAAGTGAAGCCTCCCTTAATCGAATTCTAGTGTTTTGGATTCAATGGTGCCCTCATATTTTTAATCTGAGCAACATTTCAAAAGTTAGAAAACGCCGCTCATGCATTTACTGAACGTACCCTAAAAAAGGTTCATAAATTCATTCCAGGAACATCAGGCCTCAAAATCATGCACCGTCATTTTTCGCATACTCATAGTAATTCCATATAATTAAAAAAATACGTGGAAAATCTGGGTCATTACATTCTCCCCACCTTAGGGATTTATCATCTCTGAAGACCACAATATATACTAAAGAAAAAAAATGGGGTACTGAGCACGAATCTGAGCCTCCCACTTCTGTGTTCTCTCCTGGAGGTTCTCGTGCTGCCAGTGAATGCACACCAGAGGGATCAATCATCCATGAAGGACCTGGTCTTGTCGATCCTCAATCTCCACTGGAACCTTGATAAACATCACCCCATCCTCAATGTCCAGCTCGCCATGGTCTATGACATGATATGGGTCATGAACATGTCTCCTCAGTTGGGATATGTGGAAAACGTTGTGCGCCCTCTCCAATTTCGATGGATGTGCCAATTGGTATGCCTCCTCGCGGATCCTTCTAAGTATCAGAAATAGTCTAATAAACCTCGAATATAACTTGTAGCCTCGACCAAATCTCTATAGTCCCCATCAAGAGGATACTCAGAAAAATACTTTGTCCCCCTCGTAGAACTATAGATATCTCCATCTCCTATCATCATAAGACTTCTTTCATCTTGGTACAGTCTTCATCCGCTCTTGGATGATTTGCACCTTCTCAGTGGTAGCTCATTCCAACTTTGGACCCATAAGTGCGGACTCCCCTGGGTCTGTCCAGCATAAAGGTGATCTTCATGGTCGACTGTACAAGGCCTCAAATGGTGTCATACTGATGGTGGAGTGATAACTGTTGTTGTATACGAACTCCGCCAAGGGAATGTGATCCTCCCATTTACAACCAAAATCTAGGATGCAAGCACGAAGCATGTACCCAAGTTTCTGAATGGTCCACTCCATCTGACCATTAGTCTAAGGATGAAAGGCAGTTCTCAAAATTATTTGAGTCTCAACTGCCTCCTATAATCCTTTCCACAACCTAGCTGTAAAATGTGTGTCATTTTCAGAGATGATTGTCGATGATGCCCCATGAATTCGTACAATCCCCTATTTGTAGAGGTGTCCCAAGCACTCTACTGATCCCTAATCTCTAATGGGTAGGAAGTGGGATGACTTGGTGAGTCAATCAATGATCACCCAGATAGATTCATGTCACCTACAAGTATGTTGAAGCCTTGTCACAAGGTCCATAGTGATACAATCCCACTTCCACTTCGGTACCTCTAGTGGATGTGATAATCCAGCTAGAACTTGATGTTTGGCCTTCACTTACTGACCAGTGGGGCATTGTGAAACAAATGCTTCCACTACATACTTCACCCCTAACCACCAGTGCTGATGCTAGAGTTCCTAGTACATCTTCTCCAAACTAGGATTTATCTTCAGAGGGGATGTATGGAACTCCCTTAACACCTCCTCTCATAGTGCCCTTGGTACTATGGTTCATCCTCTGAAGAGGATGGCATGGTCCCCACCATCATAAAATAAATCAGGTTCCTATCTAGAAGATATCTAGGCACGTTGAGCATCACAGTCAATGTCCCCAAGCTATGCCTCCCGAACTCGCTGAATAAACGGAGGAGTGACAGTCATAAACTAGAGTTAAGCTTCTCCATCTCTATCCACAAAAGAGATCTGTATTGAGACTTGTTGCTCTATCACCTCACTCAACAATTGTAGACAATACCTCCTGTTGAGTGCACCTGCCACTACGTTCCCATTCCTAGGAGCATAGACTATCTCGAAGTTATAGTCTAGGAAGAACTCCAACCAATACCATTGTCTCAGGTTTAGGTCCTTCTGTGAGAAGATATACCTGAGACTCTTATGATCAGAGTAGACTGTAAAATGTTCGCCCATAAATTAATGTCACCACATCTTCAAGCTGAATACCACTGATAATAACTCTAGTTCATGGGTAGCATAGTTATACTCATGTTTTCTTAGCTATCTAGAACCATACGTGATCACTGCACGCTCCTTCATCAAGACACATCCAAGTCCAGTCCTCGATGTGTCGTAGTAGACTAAATACCCAATGCCATCTTTTGGTATTCTCAACATGGGGGCACTAGTCAGTCTCTGAATCATATCCTAAAAACTATGCCGACATATCTCTGTCCATACGAAGGGTTGTCCTTTCTTTTTCAAAGCTGACAAGTGTGTTGAAACTCTAGAAAATTCAGGTATGAATCTTTGGTAGTACCCAGCCAACCCTTGGAAACTCTGCACCTTGGTCACACTCCTGGGTGGCTCCCAAGCTAGCACAGCCCCTATCTTTGCTGGATCCACTACAACTCTAGCCTTCGAGATAATGTGTCCTTGGAAGTGGACCCCCCATATCCAGAACTGACACTTTGAAAGATTACCATAAATCGGGTGCTCTTAGAGTGTATCCAGAACTATCGGCATATTATAGTCATGCTCCTCCTCTGATGCTGAGTATATCAATATGTCATTAATGAAGACCACCACAAAGCGATTGAGGTATGGATGAATGATCCTGCTCCTGAGTCCCATGAACACTACTAGGGATTTTTTTTGATGAATTGCATAACAAAGAAATCATAGTGGCCATACCGACATATAAAGTTCATCTTCTATACATCCTCATCTCATACCCTAAGCTGATGATAGCCTAATTCGTGGTCTATCTTCGAAAACCAAAGAGAACCCTTCAACTGATCAAAGAGATCATAAATTCTCAGAAGTGGATACTTGTTCTTCATGGTCACCTAGTTCAGGTGTTGATAGTTCACATAGAGTCTCAAACTCCCATCTGACTTCTTAGAGAACAAAATCATGGTTTCCCATGGAGAAACTCTGGGCCTTTTGAACCCCTTCCTCTGCAAGTCCTCCAGTTGTACCTGTAACTCATGATTCTCCTTGGGAGTTATCTAATATGGTGGTGTAGATATTGGTGTCGTCCCAGGGTACAGGTTGATGTAAAATTCTACCTCTCTGCGTGGAGGTAGTCCCAAAACATCATCAGGAAATACATCGGCATACTGGTACCCCACTATAGGATAGTTCAGACACTCAACATCAACTACTCCAAGGGTAAAGCTATCCAACTGTTGTGTGATAGGTTGCACCCTCCTTTGAGTAAATCCATCATGTACTGTAAAGGTTCCCTTCACACTGTTGAAGGAAAACCTAGTCCCATCCTCATGGAAACACCACACTTTATGCCATATACATTCAATATGAGCATGGACTATGGATAAATAATCCATACTCAAGATGACGCCTTAAGGCCTCAACACTGGTACTAGAAGATCCCAGCCGAAGCTCTCACCTCCTATAGTAAGATCACCCTGCTGTCACCTGTGTGTAATTGTCAAATATTCTCTCGTAGAAGTCTCTAATCACAATGACCGAGCCTATGGCCCCACCAGAATCTCTGAGCTCTGAATGAGATCCGTGGAAACGAAATAGTGACTGGAACCTGTGTCTATAATTACTACAGGTGAGGTGGAGTAGATAAAGATCATACCTCTAATCTTCTCTGGAGCACCGTGGCTATAGGCCTCAGCTTCCTCGAGCTGAGCTCATCCCTATCATCCTGCTCCCTAGGGTCGGGGTGGACCACCAGGAGGTGGTGGCAGTAGAACCTCGAATCGCCGCCCACCGCCCACCGCCTGCCGTACGGCCAGCTCCTCTACCACATCTTCCACCATACGAACCTCCTCGCTCAAACCTCTACCTATGTCTTGGTGGTCACTCAACCATCTACTAGTCATTCGTACGGTGGGTCGGGCAATTGTGACACATGTGGTCTTGCCCATCGCACGAGTAGCACTGCATGCTCCTCATTTATCCTCCTCTGTCCCGAGAGCCCCACACCACCAACCCTATATCCTGAGGTCATCCACCAAAAGTTATGTCCTAATTGTTCCCCTATATCATCCGCCTACTTCATTTTGTAGATGAATCCACTACCTGAAATCTGGAGGGGGCTCTCATGGTCAGTTCCTGTTCAGTTTGGATGCTCTCCACCAAAATCGCTCGCTCTAGCACCCCTTCCTGCATCAGAATTATGAGCGATATCATCGATTCTATGACCTCCCATTGGAGACCCTTCTGAAAGGTCCGGGCCCTAAAGAATGTGTCTCGTACCATGTCGGTGGAGTATCGGGAGAGATCAGTGAACATTTCCAGGTACTGGGCCACAATCATGTTTTCCTACTGTAAGTGCAGTAGCTCTTGTAAACGCTTTGAGCATAGGGTCACTAGGATGAACTCTTCCCTAAAAAGGCCCTCGAAGTCGGCCTAGGTGAGATTTTCCACATCATTTAACTAGAGTGTCATACTCAACCATCTCCCAACTTCTTAATGGAAGAAACTGGAAGATATGATCACCATAAGATCAGCTGGTGTGCCAAATAAGTGTAAAACTATGCCCACAGCCTCCAACTAGTCCTCATCCACCAGCAGATTTGTCTCACCTCAGAACCTCAGAGGATTCTTCCACTGAAACTCGTGTAATACACTCAGTCAGCATGCACCTTCTACTAGTGGGGCTAGTGGAAGCGGTTTCCCAAAGGGTAGTGGTGTTTTTGGTACACCACCCAATGGTGCTAGCACTATAAGAGGGACCTGAACTAAGGCCTCATCGCATAGTGGGATTTCATCATGTACTATCTCAAGAATCCTAGCTGGCTATCTACGTTGCAGCATCTTGAAAGAAAATATGTCTGCCATAGTCAATAATTTATACATGGTGAGCTGACTCACTGAAATCAAAAATAAAACACTTCCAAAACACATGCAATTAGTTTTTTCGTGCACTAAGTCAAAAATTCGAATTCACGGTTCATGTGTATGGATATTTCATCCACCAAACTAGCACTAGATTCCCCAAACTGAAACCACACTCATAACACTTAGCACTATTTCCACATATAAAATATTTGAGTCCTAGTTCTTCGGTAGAACCGACTCCTATGATACCACTTCATCATGACTCGTTCCCCGGGGCCCATTCCATTACTACCCCAAGCCCACCTTCCCTAGGCTAGGGGCTGGATATTATCACCTAAAATACATATCCCTCTAACTAGAAGAAATTTCCTTTAAACAAGTACAAACACACAATACAAGAACAGAACAAGAAGTAACAACGCTGTAAACTGTTGTAGTAAAAATTGTACTGAAAGCAAAGGGGATGGAATACAAGCCTAACTGAAAGGTACAAGTACAAATGAAAAGAGAAAAAAATCTCATGGAACATCCTTCGAGGATCCTACCTGAAGGGTAGGTACAACCCATGATCAGTAGTTACTGAAGCACGTCACATAAAATGGTCCATTTCTGAGTATTTTCTAGTCCTAGCTCCCTCAGCCACGATCAACGTTGTTCATTGTCTACAGAATACACAACAAGGTGCAGGTGTATCCCATTCAGGGATGAGTATAACAATACTTAGTTGGGACCCCAAGACCCCTGAAGGTCTCCCAGAGTTCCAAAAAGTAAAAATACCACATTTCAAGACTTTAATCACAAAGCACAATGTTTTCATAAACTTCACTTAGGTATATGCCCATACATACACCTAAGTTATCAAAAGATACTCATCTCATATATGAGAAAACGTAAGACTTCAAATTTTAAGTAATTTTCACAACTAATAAACGAAGGAAGAATACCAAAAAGGTAATTCCACGAAGGTAAAAGTACCACAACGTAACACCACGAAGGTAACACCACGAAGGTAAAAGTACCACAAAGGTAGCACCACGAAGGTAAAAGTACCACAAAGGTAACACCACAAAGGTAACACCATGAAGGATAAAATACCACAAATGTATCACCATGAAGGTAAATACTTAGCTCACACTAGGTATATGACTTAATTATAGAAGTAAAAATGATTATTCATATCATTGGATCATCTTATTCTGTTGAGAAGCTGTGCTACTGACCCACATAGGATCGGTATGCGCTGACCCTCACAGGATTGTTGGGTGCTAACTCATACAAGATCTAACCCACACAAGATCAGTATTCAATGACCCACATAGGATCATTGATTGCAAACCCACACAGGATTGATAGGTATTGACCCACATAGGATCGCAAATAATTCTCCACTTCATAGCCAGTCATGAGATTCCCACACTATGCATGCTTGATTCGTAAAGGATCCGCTCCTTAATCCATAGGTTGTAACTCAACCTCCACAAAGTTCCATGAAGACATATCCCAAAGGACCTCCATATCCTAATGTTTCCAACATGACATACAACGCGTCAAATCAGACGCCCGGTCTGTCAGTTATTGGCATTTTAATGTCGAGGGCCCGGTTGGATTCAGGTTTGATCTAACCTGGACATACACCACCATTATCTATAGCTCAAGTGTAGTATACCAAAAGTTATATATTTCTCCAAGGATCCATGTGCCATAGACGGTTCATCAAACGGACATCTGGTTCACAAGTTATGAACCTTTTAGCGAAACTGGGCCTAATTGGGTCCGGGTCCGGTCTGACTCGGTCGGACATACCCAACCCAGCTAGGCTCGGCCCACTAGGACACTATTCGGACTAACCAGTAGGGGCACAGAACAGCCCACAGGAGGGTGTGGCTCGGCCCACAAGGGGGGAACAGCCCGGCCCACGGAGGGCGTGGTCCGATGGGCCCGCATGGCCTGGCCAGCAGAGGTTGCGGCCTGCTAGGCTCGCGTAGCCCGACCCATAGAGGGGTGCGGCTTAATAGGGTTTCATGGCTTGGCCTGCAAAAGCTACATCATGTTTGGATCATGAGGCCCAACCTGTGGTGGGGTGTGGTCCACTGGGCTCATGCGACCCGACCTGTGGAGGGTTCGGCCCGCTCGGTGGGGTCTAATCAAGTTGGCGTGGGTGGGGGGATCAGCGCCCCCCCCCCTATTTTCCCGAACGACCGTAGCCATTTATTTTGTGAATCGTTGGCACCATGTGGTGCTTCCTAGTCACCACGGGACCCGAAGAAGGGTGGGTATGTCCACCGCCACGACTTCGAGTCGCGACCTCCTCCAGTGGCGTGCTACGGCGCATCGCACTGCCTCGGTAGTCGGCTGCCCTGCTTGACCACCATGGCTGTAAATCCATGGCCTCCTCCTCCTGTGACGCGCGATGGTGCGCCGCCATCTCCGCGGTCTGCTGGTGCATGCCGCCATCATCACCTACTGGCACCAGTCGTCGGTGCTACCATGCAGGTGTCACACCGACGGTCTTCCGAAGGTCACTGGGTGAAGTATGGTGGCTCGTCTTTCCATTTGAAGGTGCCAACAGACCTCTTGGGACACCCTCTTCAGCTCTTGTCTCTCTATTCTGAAATCCATCCAATCTTAACAAAATACTATAAAGAACACATTGTTAAAACATGTATAGGAGGGTTTGGGCCTTGTTTTTTTGGCCTGTGCCCTCTGTGTTAGCCTGATAGTAAGAGGGTACAGTAGGATTTAGCAAACTCTTGAAATTAAAACAATATAAATACCTACCTCAAGGTCTTTGGAGAACATCTGCGTTTGGGGAAGAGTCGGCATTCGTTGATCCTGCAACAAGCCTCCAAAAATGTCGCTCAATCATCATTCCTTGGTTCGTGATTCGGTGGCTCTCATCACCGCTCGTCGGAAATGGTTTCATCCTCCAAGTGGTTGGTGTTGCAACACATTATCAGAACTTCATCACTAGGTGAAGTCATGCCAATACTCCTCCCCATGCCCCATATAAATAGTATAGGGGGAGGGTGAGTAACGCACATGGAATTAATGGGGTTCAATTAATTAAGGAACCTTCCTAATTCCAATACTGTTGTTACAAACAATTGAGGAGTCAATCCTTTTAATGGATTGACACGAAATTGGTCCAGCCACTACCGCTTCTTCGTTGGAGTAAAAAAAAAATATAATAACTTTTTTATTTTATTATTTTTTTAAAAGTCCCAAAATCTACCTTTTTCTCCAGACCTACTATGGTTAAAGTGAAGCCTCCCTTAAGCGAATCATGGTGTTTCAGATTCAATGGTTCCCTTAGATTTTTTATCCGAGTATTGGTTCAAAATTTAGAAAACACCACCCATGAATTTACTGAACATACCTTAAAAAAGGTGAGAAATTCATTCCGGGCACACCAGGCCTCAGAATCATGCACTTTCAATTTTCGCAGACACGTAATAATGAAATATAATTAAAAACATTACATGGAAAATCGGGGTCATTACAATATATGATATTTATATAATTTATATCATTCTATATATTATTAATTCATGATATTAGTAAGAGGACCAAAAATATAACAAACCTAAACACATACAAAAAACAAAGTAGTTATTACACAAAATGTAACTTTAACATGGAAATGTTAATAAAAAATAAAAAAATGAAATAATAAAGTAATATATGGAAGTATATAATTGAATATTATTATATAATAGATTTATAATAAACTTATATGTATTATAAATGAGTTTTCCATGATTATAATGAGAGTCAAGTCATAAGGTAAAGGGATTTCTAGTCTCACTTTTTTTCGGCGGGACTTATGCCTTATTCCCCACTTGTCTCTTTGTTGTGGTATATATACTACCCATGAATGTATTATAATATTATTATAATTTAATTTATGTTTATTTAAAAATCCATTTCATGATCTCTATTTCATGGGGTTTTACAGTTCAAAAGATACCAAATTGGTATGGTAATTTGGTCTCAATTTACCTACTTTGGAACTCATGTTTTGTTATGCACAAATATTATTTTATGAGGTGTATATAACACCATTAGACATGACATATAATGAATATATTTATTTTCATGATATTTTAAGCTTCATGTAATTTTATCCTCTCATGGGGATTATGATTCAATGCTACCAAAGTTGTAAGAGTTTATTGCTACAATATCATCTCTTATCAGGATTGTTTACGATAATGCTTTCATTGATGAAATTTTATGATCCATATCTCAAGGAAATAAAAGAATTTTAATATCCTATGTTTATTCATGATATATTCATGTAATGGTTCCATTTTTTCCTCTCTTTGGTACTTAAGATAATTAAAAATTGTTATAATTAAAATATAAATTTATTTCTCTCTTTGGTCAGAAATTTGTTTTCTCCCAAAACCATGTTTTCTAAAAAAATCAAGAATGTTTTTAATTATATTTTAAGAAAATTTTAAATGAAAATAATTTCAATGATTTTAAAATCTTCCTTTATAATTTTAAAAATTTATTTTCAAATAAATATTTTTTGAAAATTTTTTATGTTTTAAAAAGAGTTTTTATAAGAATAAGTGATATTTTCTTTAAGAAATGTTTTTAAAAAATTATGATTATTTTATATCTATGATGAAATTTGTCAATGTTTCCTATTTCTTAATGGGGTTCTGATCAAAGTATAACATTCTTATTATTTTGTTAAATGGGTTTTCTTTTGATGACATGTTGTTTATGAAACCCATTTCTCATTTATGGGTTATACCATGAAAAATGATAATGAAATCCATTTATTTTCATAGATTATTATATGATGAAATGATTATGAATCTTGTATCTTTTCCACATATTAGGATATAATGAAATGACTATGATACCTATTTTCATTTAATGGGTTATTAAATGATGATTTCTTATGATCCTATAGAACATATATGCATGGTTTAATTATGAGATGGGTGGGACCTATATCTCCCTCAAATTAATTGGGTAAGGATTTATTTCTCAAGAGATAGACATGGCTGGAATTGGGAGTGAACTTAGTTTAGTAAAAGACTTTTTCCACTAAGATGTTATTGGGAGAGAACCTTGATGACTAAGATGGTCTTGGGAGTGAACCGTGACTGCTCAGAAGGTTTGGGGAGTGAAATAATTCCACAAGTATGGTCGTGGAAGTAATACTTAACTAATATTGAATTCATTTTATATACTTATGTTTCCGCTACAATTCCATGTCTTATTCCTATGTTATGATTTCATGTATTATACTCTTGATTCCCTTATGATTCATGTCTTATGAACTGTCAATATTTATGTCATAACTCTTGATTATGAACTTTGTTGTGAAATGTATGATATTATAATGTTGTGATCATATTCTCATGCCCTTATTCTCATGATTATGCTAACATATAGCCCATTTTTACCCTTACTAGGCATCTGAGCTCACCCTTTCTTATGTATTCATTCCCCAGGTTATGAAGATATGTAATATTTATAATGTGTTCAAGAAGAGTTCTAGTCATGGAGATTGTATTGGGAGATAATGTATCTCACTTATGTACCAATGCTTATGTTTCCATGTTTTTCAAGGCACTTAAGTAATATTGTCTTTGGGAATATTTTTTTGTAAATTTTGAATTGTTCCAAAAAAAATGATGTAATGTATATGTGTGAGAATTGAGGGTATTTATACTTAGTATCAGAGAAAAATATTCGTCAACCTTTGGAACGTAGGATTATAAAACCTTAGTAAAACCCCTAGGGATATGTCTCTAAGGATAAGCCTAAAGATGAGTCCAAGTATATGAAAATGTTTTGGAATGTTTGAAAAGTATATATTGATTGGTTTACTAGAAATACATCTCTATATGGAAACTACAAGTGAATGTGGATCTAGTATAGATGTAAATATGGGTAACAACCCCAAAAACAACATATTGAGATTGAATTGATCGGTAACTAGTGCAAAATAATGGGAATTATTGTACACCTAGTTTGAAAATCCTAGGAGATATGCTTTGTAAATTCACAAAGTCTTCATGAACCAACATGAAGGATTTATGTAGATGTTGTCTATAAATAAACTAGGATAAACATAAGATTTCATAGTTTAAATAAGGATTCATAATTTAGACATACTATAAGTGATTCCATCATTATAAGTTTTCCCACTATTATTATTGTTTCTTACTCTATAAGTTTTGGTAAATAGTTGTAACCCAAAGGAATCACACCAATGTTGAGTGTGATGGGAAATGCAATGATGATTCACCTAAGCATCTTAATTCTATGGCAGTGGGAATGTAAAATATAATTTCTATTCTCACCCAAATTTCTCATGCTATGAATCATGATAGACTTCCAAATGAAAAAATGAGGTAACAAAATTCTATTGAGTCCTTTAGGAGGAAACTCCCACCATATTATAGTGGTTCTTTTGATCCACTAGTTTTTTAATAATGAATTATTACCACTGAAAAGATATTCTCAATTATCCATTGTTCATAACATGAAAAATTCATTTAGGTTTTTTATCATTTAAAAGGTGAAGCAGACCAGTGGTGGACTCTAATCAAGAATACAAGAAAACAAGATTAAATTGGATCCATGGATTGGTATGAGTTCAAGAACATATTTTTCAACAATTAATTTCCTCGTATTCTTCATAAAAAGATAGAGAAATTGTTCCTTGAGTTAAAAAATGGATGATAAATTCCTTGGTACCTATAAGGATAATTTTAAAATACTTGTGAGGTATGATTATAGTATTGTCATCCAACCCAAATGTAATGTTGGTAGATTCTTCAATGACTTAATTCCTTGTCTAGGAAGGTAATTATCCATAAGATACGTGAGTATATTTGAAGTTATTGTGTGTTGTGAAATAAAAGTTTAAATGGAGGTTCGAGTTTTTTATTAATATCATGATTTTGATAAGAAAAGGAGGATGGAGTTCAATGAAAAAAATAGAAACCATGGATATAAGAAGATGAGTATTTCTTTTAGGATCTATGTGTGCGAAGAAGTATGGAGAAATTTTTTTAAGGTGCCTAATATAATTTTTATGTATGGGAGGTAAGTCATTGGGGATTTGATTTTTAAAGTGATGGCATGAAGTTATCTAAAAATGTGAATAGAGAGAAAATACACAGAATGAACCTCCCCCACTTCAGTACTATAAGTGTAACGAGATTATGAATTATGATAATTAGTGCCCTAACCTAAATTTTAAAGGTGAAGATCTATGTCAACAACCTCTTAATCAAAGTTACAAGGGGAAATCTCATGCAATCATTATTTCTAACAT
This sequence comes from Viscum album, assembly GCA_963277665.1. NCBI lineage: Eukaryota > Viridiplantae > Streptophyta > Magnoliopsida > Santalales > Viscaceae > Viscum > Viscum album. The sequence continues at coordinate 1,026,646,852 of OY728157.1, forward strand.
GGGCTGTGATAATGTAACAACCCAATGTTTTATCAATAAAAATTTAATTTTTATAAATATTTCATAAAATCACATGAAAACACAACATAATGAACAACTAAGTTCTATATTACCTTTAAACATAATTTTGTCACTTCTATGTTTGGAATTCGGAAAATCTAACATCCACGATTGAGATCAATAATTTATTTTGAGTCTGATAAGAAAAACATGATTTTTGGTAAATAGTAACCTACCCTTATGAATAGTAACATACCCTTATGAATAGTTATATACCCTAATGAGCAATAACATTAACTATGATAGTATATAAATAAGATTCAAGTGAAAGTATGATGTACCTATATTTGAGAATAAGTAAATGATTGTTCTAAAACTAGTTTTTTAATAATAAATCATGATTTTAATTAAATATTATGGTAATCATATCAAAAAAATTATTTTTGAAAAATGTAATTTATTTTTTGGATTCTACATGTCCAAAAATGGTTAGGGTGATGTTTTCAGATTTTTCTAAAATACATTAATTTTTTATAAATAGTAAAATACGGTAATTTACCGTATATTTACATTATAAGCTAAGTAGACTATTATTAGCATCATGGATGATGTAACCACCCTTTGTTAAAATTCAAATGACCTATTTGCTATTCTTGGTCATATAATCATCACTATTTTAGGTATTGAGTGAAATTATTAAACTAATCATTAAAAAATTATGAAAACCCTCCTCCCCTCCACTATAACTCCCCCCCCTCACTCCCTCCTCTCTTCACTCCTCTTAGGAATTGTTCCCATCAAATATTCTACTGAAATATCTCCCTAATATCCTCCCCCACGTCCAAAGGCCCTTATTCTCTTCAAAATATCAAGACATTTCTCCTTAAAAGGTTCTCAAAGGTGTAGACTCCAGAGGTAAATTCCTCTTTCCAATTATTTCATTTCTTTTAAGTTATTTTATTTTTGTTTCTTTCCTTAAATCCCTCCAACATAATGGTATTATAAGTATAGTAAAATAAATTTAATATAATTCTATTATGCTAAAATATAGTTCATTATCTTCTCCCCTTTATCTATATTTTATTGGAATGAAATGAAAACACGGTTTGAGATTTGTTAATTTAGCAAATTCAAGGACAACAATTTATCAATTTTTATTATCATTTTTAATTATGGTCATGAAACCACTTGTTTTATGATTGAACCAGATTATTATATATTTAATATATCCTATATAAGTTTATGTAATCCTTTTTTACAAATGGTATTAAGTTATAAATAAAAACATGTTCATTGTAATCAAACCCAATGATTGACCAAAACGGTTATCACTAAGGTTTCATATAATAATTCATCTTTAATCATAATAAAAAAATGAATTTTTATAAAAATTTAATCTTATGGATGTTTAATAAGAACATAAATCTTTAATTCGGTACATCCACTTCCATCTTACATGTTTATCCAAACATTAATATAAGTGAACTGATCATTAAAACCACATAAGCAAACAGACCCGAACAATGAAATTGAACCTCATAATTATTCAAAATGGTTATAAATGAACTTAAAATGATTACACCAATTATTATATATATATATAATAGATTATTTTTTTATTAATTAATAAACCTAATTTTATTATTCAGGTCATTATGTTCAAGAATATGTCACCATCAAACTTAAGGTAAGGGATCCTCTCCATTTCACTCTTAATCAATATGTCCTCTATGTTATTACATTTTATGTGTAATCCCTAATGATGGGGTATGATTTAGAACCTCCCCCATACTTCCACCATGATGTATAAGTGATGATAAACCATGTTATCTCTCATGAATCCTTCTTAAGTACACGTGTTACCATGCCGATAATCCGTAAAGAATTCTACTAGAACTGCCTTTATTTATTCGGGTTACTCTATCTTTATTTTTACCCAAATGAAGATGTATTTTATTATTATGTGAAAATTATTCATTCTGTTTATATGATCTGAACACATTTTTCAAGATCCATACCTATTTCTCTTTTGGGGATATACATGATTTTAAATTGAATCCCACCTCGATACTTCCCAATAAGCAAACTCATTTTAAAGGAACTTCCCAAATTATTACCCAATTTCAAGTTCACTCAATTCTATATTTTAAGCCAAAATTTTCTTTATAAAATAAGTATTTTTATTATTAAATAATTCTGGGTTCACTTCTGATTTTATATAAAATATTGTCCCCTTTTATATTTTAAAGGCTCTATAGTTTTTTCCTTAAAACCACACAAAAATGTTTTAATGATAAAATTTCTCAAATACATTTCCTAAATGTTGTCATTTATTCTAGACATCACATTCCATGAAATGTGTATATTTTACCTTATGAACGTCCATGTATGTTCTAATTCTTTTCTTTCATTAACACTGTCATGCTACGCTTGTTGGTTATGATTTATGTCATGATTGTGGTACTCAATTCTTCCCATGAGTAACCCTAATTTTTATATAAGATTGATTATGTATGATTATTTATATAGAAAACATATTCAATAAATGTAATATGGGTCCTCCCAAATATATCTCTAATGCATTGGGTAATGTTAATTCTCATGAGATTCGAAGTGAAATGGGATTGGCAGTTAGCCTTGACCCAAAATATTTTGGGAAATAGGATTGGCGATTAGACTTGACATATAATATAATGGGAAATGAGATTTGTGGTTAGCCATGACCTGTAAAACATGGGAAAATGGGATTGTTGGTTAGCATTGACTCGTACTAAAGATATGTTTTATGGTTCCTTCACATTTATATGATTCCATGCTTATATGATCCCATGTTTATATGATATGATTTCATGTGTTCCATGCTTTTGAAATATTTATGTCATGCCTCTTAAATCTTGTGGTTAAACTGTATCCTTAATTTCGTTCCCTTACTACTATTTTTAACTCATCACTTTGTTCATGTGTTTCCTATGGTACCCTATACAATTGTAAGGGCTCAAAGGAAGTTAGGATATCTTTATGGATATTAAATAAAGATGTTCTAGCACCTTGTTTTATTTTATGTAAATATTCTTCAAATACACAAGACTTCACGATCCCTATCTTGTAATATAATTTATACTTATGATTAAAATCATGTAATGTTATATGTAAATGGTTAGTGTCACTATAGTTATTATTAGAGGATTCTCTAGTTATTTTTGGAGATTAGGAATAGTGCGCTTTAGTATAAACCTTTAAGATGAGATAAAGTGTAAGGAAACAACCCAAAATTTGGTAAGAATAGAGTAAGTGGTTTATCAATAAAATACATCCTTATCTGGATACAAATAGGTATATGTGGCTCTAGAATAGATGTACCTATGAGTGAAAACTCCGAAAAAGAGTTTTGGGCTTGAATCAGGGTATCCTAGTACATGACAACATGCCTTACTTCACTCTTGGTTTGACACTCCTGGTAGAAATGATTTGGTAAATTCATTATCTTAGTATAAACCATTGTTAAGGGAACAAAAATGATCCCATAAGAATATATGTTAGGAGATAGATCATGAATAACATTGATTGAGGCCTAGAAACACAAAAGTTAAGGAGATAAGTGTAATTTCTAAGATATCCCTTTAATGCCATTGGTATCCCCCTTAGGTCATACTCATCCCCATATTTTCTTTTGTTCTATCCAATGGCTGGTAATAGGATGAATCAGGTTAACAACCAATGTGAAAGGCAATGTGATGACTGCCAAAACGAGATCCCCGATCATATGGGAGCTTAAGAAGTACATATCATGATTATGCCATACCAACTATAAAAAACCATGATTAATAATTGGTACTTGGTTGAATTCCCAATGAATTCAAGGAAGAGTAAGATGAAATATCATAAAGGTTCATATGATAAAGGTTATAAGGTAAAGAAGACCCAATTTCCTTTGTGAAATAACTGTGGAAAGTGGTACTAAGGGGAATGCCACAAAGGGACTCGAAGTTGTTTTAAGGGTGGAAATATTGGGAACAATTCAGCTAATTATCATGAAAAAATGAATAATGTCATGAATAAAAAAAATATCCATCTAAGGAATTGTACATAGTTTTATTTCATAAATGTGGAGAAGTTGGACATTATCCAACACAGTGCTCTATTTCAAGGGCGAAGAAGCATGATGAGACTCAACAATCTCCATGATCAATGGAACATTGAAGGTATTATTCAATAGTGGATAATGATGAATAAATTACATGTAACCACTATATAAAAGTATTGTATGTAATAATTTATTTTAATTCATGTCCTATTAGTATATTTTTCATGTTTTCTAAGAACAATGAGTCCCCACCTGAGATGATATTATATCATTGGGGAAAATTCTATGATTATTGTATCGAATGTTGAAGTTTATGGGAATGTTGTTATTGAAAATATTATAAGTCTCCCTTTGTTTTAATATGAGTAAAAATTATAAAGTGGTAGCCTACGCCTGAAGGTAGAAGAAAATCCATGAGAAAAACTATCCTATGCTTGATCTGGATTTGGAAACAGTGATCTTTGTGTTAAAAATATGGTGACATTATCTCCATGGGGAAAAGTGTGAGATATATACTGACCACAAGATTCTAAAATATATATATTCACACAAAAAGTGCTTAATATGATCCCACAATTATGTATATATCTCATCAAGGATTATTATTGCTCAATCCTCTACCATCATGGTAAGGAAAATAAGGTGTAAGATGCTCTAATTAGATTGGATCTTGCATCTATATCAATGATGAGAATGGAAAAGGATGTGATCTTCTTAGATTTGTAGATAATGGAAATAGTAATCATTAAGGGAGTAAAATCATCAATCCTTTCTCAAATTTTTTCTCAACCATATCTCATGGGTAAATAAAGGATTCTAAAATAAAAGATGTGGAAATTTAGAAAATTGTGGAAGATATCAGAAATGGGGAATCCTCTGACTTCAAAATTGATGAGGAATGAGCTGTAAGATTTGGGTCACAATTATGTATACCATCCGATCTTGAGATAAATAACAAGCATCTAAATGACACACATATCTTGAAATTATCTATCCACCCCAGGAGCACAAATATGTATCGAGATCTCTAAGAAAACTTTTCGTGGGACAATATGAAAAGGGAGATTACAGAATATACATCAAAGTGCTTGGTATGTCAGCAAGTGAAGGCTGAGAGGTAAAAGTATAATGGGATGATGAAACCACTACACATACCATAATGGAAGTGGGAGAACATTACCATGGACTTTGCAACTATACTTCCAATGATATCCAAAGGAAACAATGTTATATGGGTTATTGTGGATCGTCTTAAAAAAGATATCTCACTTTATCGCAATTTGAGAGTAATTTTCATTGGATAAACTTGCACAGATATATATCAAAGAATTGTTAAGGCTACACGGAGTACCAATATCTATTGTATCCGATAGAGATCCTAGAGTCACCTTGATGTTCTAAAAAAATCTTCAAAATTCTCTAAGAACTAAACTGAACTTCAGTACGGCCTATCATCCTCAAATAGATGGCCAATCTGAGTGAACTATTTAGAAACTATAAGATATGTTGAGAGCATGTTCTATGGAATTCAAAAGATTATGGGACCAATATCTTAAACTAGTTGAATTCTCCTAAAATAATAGTTTCCACTCAATCATCTGAATAGCACCATATGAATCCCTTTATAGTAAAAGGTGCAGAAAACTGGCGTGTTGGGATGAAGTCAGTGAGAATAAGTTTCTAGGACCTAAAATGATCGAAGAAATAGTAGAGAAGGTAAAAACAATTATGCAGCATATCAAGGTATCCCAAAGTCGATAGAAGAGTTATGCAGATAATCATCGATGAGACCTTGAGTTTAAAGTTGGAGACACGGTATTTTTATGCATATCTTTGTGGAATAAGGTCATGAGGTTTGTAAAGAAATGAAAGTTAAGTCCTAGTTATATTAGCCCCTTAGAGATTCTTGATCGTGTCGAGGATTTGGCCTATCAAGTAGAACTTCCACCTACCATGGCCGAAGTACATGATGTCTTCCATGTATCCATATTAAGGAAGTACATACCAAATCCTTCACATATACTATCTTTATAGGTGGTAGAGTTAGAGGATGATCTTTCTTATGAGGAGCAGCCAGTGAAGATCATGGATCATAGAGATAAATTTCTACATAACAAGAATACTCACCTGGTAAAGGTACTATGGAAAAACTATAAGTACTAAGAGGTAATATAAGAACTAGAAGAGGTAATTGAGGAAAAGTACCCTCACCTGTTTAAAGACTAGATTATACAACAAAATTTCAAGGGTGAAATTTCATAAGGGGGCAAGAATGTAACAACCCAATGTTTTATCAATGGAAATTACATTCTTATAAATATTTCATATAATAACATGAAAACAAAACATAATGAACTACTAAGTTTTATGTGACCTAAAAACATAATTTTGTCACTTCTATGTTTGGAATTTTGAAAATTTGATATACACGGTTCCGATTAATAAGTTATTTGGAGTCCGATAAGAAAAAACTAATTTTTGGTAAATAATGACCTACCCTTATGAATAGTGACAAACCCTTATGAATATTTATATAACATAATGAATATTAATCATACCTATGATAGTACATAAATAAGATTAATGTTAAAGTATGATGTACCTATATTTTGGAATATGTAAATAAATGTTTTAAAACTGGGTTTTTAATAATAAATTATGATTTTGATTAAATATTATGGTAATCATATCTATAAAATTATTTTTGAAAATTGAACTTTATTTTTGGATTCTACACGTCGAAAAATGGTTTGGGTGAATTTTTGAGATTTTTTTGATATACATGAATTTTTTATGAACAGTAAAATACGGTAATTTACTGTATATATACAATAAAAGCTAAATAGACTATTCCTAGAATCATGGATGATGTCACAACACATGGTTCAAATTCACATGAACCATTTACTATTATCGTTCATGGAATCATCCCTATTTATAGTCTTGAGGGAAATTAATAAACTAATGATTAAAATTTTATCAAAACCCTCATATCCTCCACTATACCCCCCCCCCCCCCTCACTCCATTTTCTCTTCACTCCTCTAAAGCCTTTTTCCTTGCAAATTTTCTTCCAAAATATGTCACCAAGTTCCTCACCCACATAAAAAGACTGATATTATTTTCAAAATACCAAATCCTATCTCTTTAAGAGGTTCTCAAATGAGGTACACTCAAGAGGTAAATTCATCCTTCCAATTCTTTCATTTCTTTTATGTTCTTTTCTTTTTGTTTCTTTCCTAACCTCCCTTAACCCTAATGGTATGATAAATCTAGTAACATAGATGTACTATAATTCTATTATTATAATAGGATACTTCATTATCTTCTCTCTTTTCCCCATCTTTTGTTTGAAATAAATGAAAACATTGTTTGAGATGTGTTAATTTTTCACAATCTAGGACAACAGATTATCAATTTCTATTATCATCTTTATTTCTTTTCATGAAACCATTTGTGTTATGGTTGAACCAGATTATTATATAATTAATATATCCAATTTATGGTTCATTAATCCTTTGGTACAGATGGTATTAAGTTATAAATAAAAACATGTTCATTGTAATCAAACCCACTAATTAACCAAAACGGTTATCACTAAGGTTTTATATAATAATTCATCTTCAATAAAAATAACCGAATGAATTTTTATAACCATTTAATATCCTGTATTTTCACTAATAATAGAAAACTTCAATTATGGACAACCACTTTCATCTTACATGTTTATCCAAACATGAATATAAGTGAACTGATCCTTAAAACCTGGTAAGCAAACGGACCCAAACAATAAAATTGAACCTCTTAATCAATAAAAATGATTATAAATGAACTTAAAATGATTATACTAATTATTATAAATATGAAATAGGTCATGGAGTTATTAATTAATAAACCTAATTTTTTTATTCAGGTCATTAATTTCTAGAAAAGATCACCATCAGACTTAAGGTAAGGGATCCTCTTCATTTCACTCATAATCAAGATGTCCTCTATGCTATGAATTTTTATGTGTACTACATAATGATGGGGTATGATTTAAAAACTCACACATACTTCCCTAATAATTTATAACTGATGATAAACCCATTTATCTCTCATTAATCTCTCTTAAGTACACTTGATACCATGTCGATAATCCGTAATGAATTCTACCCAAACCGCCTTTATTCATTCGGGTTACTCTATATTTATTTTTAACCAAATAAATTTATCTTTTATTTTTATGTGAAACTTATACATGATTTTTATATGGTCAAAAATCATGTTTAAATATCCATCCCACTTTCTCTTTCAGTTATATACATTCTTTTAAGTGAATCCCTCCTCGATACTTCCCAGTAAGTAAACTCATTTTAAGGGAACTTCCAAGACCCTTACACAATTTCAAGTGCACTCTATCCTCTATTTGAAGACACCATTTCCTTTATAAAATCATTATTTTTATTATTAAATCCTTTTTGGGTCACGTTTGGTTTTATATAAAATATATTACCCTTTTCTATTTTAAAGGATCTATAGTATTTTCCTTAAAACCGCTCAAAAATATTTTAATGCTAAAATTTCTCAAATACATTTCCTACATGTTGTCATTTATATTTGACATCAATTTACATGATATATGCCTATTTTACATTATGAACTTCCATTTATGATATAACTCTTTTCTTTCATTAACACTTTCACGATACGCCCATTGGTTATGATTTATATCATGATTGTGGTACCCAATTATTCCCATGGATAACCATTAAGTTTATGTAAGATTAATTATGTGTGATTCTCTATGTGGAAAACATATTCATTAAATGTAATATGGGTTCCCATAGATATCAATCAAATGCATTGGGTAAAGTTAAGTCTCATGATATGCGATGTGAAATGGTATTGGCAGTTAGCCTTGACTCATACTACTAAGGGAAATGGGATAAGTGGTTAGACTTGACCCGTACTATTATGGGAAACGGGATTGGTAGTTTTCCTTCAACTATACTAATATGGGAAATGGAATTGGTAGTTATCCTTAACTATAAATAAAGACATGTTTTATGTTTCTTCCACATTTATATGATTCCATGCTTATATGATCCCATGTTTATATGATATGATTTCATGTCTTCCATGCTTTTATATCATTATTCCATCCCTATTAACTCATGTGCTTATGCTATATCCTATGTTCATTCCCTTACGGGTATTTTTAGCTAATCCCATGGTTCATGTGTTCCCCAAGGTACCCTATGCAGATGTAAGGTCTCAAAGGAATTTAGTATCTTTTTATGGAGATTAAATAAAGAAGTTTTTTTGGCCCCATGTTTTATGTTTTATAGACCTAGTATTCAAAGACAGTAGACTTTTGTGATCCTTGTCTTGTAATCTGATATATAATTATACTTAAAATCATGTAATGTTATATGTAAAAGTCTAAGGTCAATATAGATAATATTGTGGTGAATGATACACATTCCATCCACTATATAACGTATAATGTTTTATTTGACTCTGGATCTACCCACTCTTTCATATCTAAAAAAATTTCTAGGGGTATTAAGATTATACCAAAAGGATTATATGTATAATTAGCAATCAAAATACCTAATGGTACAATTTTCTCATCTTAAATTGATGATTCCTATATGGTTGTCACTTGTGGGAATGTGATTCCTGTAAATTGTTTCCTTCTTCTTATGGTTGAATTTTATGCCATCATAAGAATGGATTGAATTTCTATATATAAATACCATATAAATTTTTATGAATGGAAGTTATACTTGATATAATAAACCATCCTATGATCATCTATCGATGTGAAAAAATTTATAAACATTCTAAGTAAATTAAATTCAGTGTATGAGTCTTATTTCCCATTCAAAAATAATTTTTATCTCGAATTTTTAGGAAGAAAATACATATAGATTATATGCCTATTGTTCAGGAATTTTTTGATGTCTTTTTGGAAGATTTTCTCATCCTTCCACCAAAATGAGTAGTTGATTTCTCAATAGAACTCTTACATAGTGATAGACTTATTTCAAATACTCCCTATTGAATGGAGTTGATTGAGATTCAACAATTGAAGAAGAAACTATAAGAAACCCTTAACAAGGGATTCATTCAGACAACTGTGTCACCTTGGAGTGCACCAATACTTTTTGTGAAAATTAAAAATGTGTCAATGAAACTATTCATTTATTATTGTGGGTTAAACATGATCGATATCTGCAACAGGTATCATCCTCCCCTTATTGATGACTTCTTGGATCAATTGCATGGATTTCAATACTTTTAAAAGATTAGCCTTTGTTTTTGATGTCATTAATTGAGGTTCCAAGAGAATATACCCAAGATGGAATTCTATACAAGTTATGTACACTGTGAATATATAGTGATGCCTTTTGGACTAACTAATTCCCAATATATCTTTAAATATATTACAAATAGAGTCTTTAGCGATTACCTTGATCCGTTTTGTTTGTCTTTATAGATGATATTCTTATCTGGTCAAAGTGGAAGGAAAATTATGAATACCACTTTTGAATTGTACTAAAGACCAAAAGGAAGGATAAAATGTATGAAAAATTTATAATGTGTAAATTTTGGATGTAAATGGTTTCATTTTTTGGTCATATAATCTAAAGAGAGGGTACATTAATAGATCCATCAAAGATGGAAGCTATTGAATGTGGGCCCAGACCAACCCTGGTGACTGAGATCCATATTTTTCTTGGTTTAGATAGATATAATCCATGGTTTGTGGAAAATTTCTCAAAACCATTCAATAATCTAACCAAGTTAACTCGGATGGGTTCAAAGTTCCTCTTGATAGATGAAGGTGAGGAAAATTTCAAGGAACTGAAGAGAAGGTTATTCAGTGCACCTAGGATTACATTACGTTATAGTGAATAATGGTTTGTAATATATATTGATGAATCCAAAAAAGGATTGGGATATATTATTATTTATAATAACATGTTTATATCCTATACCTCATGAAAATATAAGATAAATGAGAAAATTTACCAAACTCATGATTTGGAGTAACTATGGTAATTATTGCATTAAATATATGGATGCATTATCTTTTTTAGAGAAAAGTGTGATATACATACCAATCATAAAAGTTTAAAATATATATTCACACATAAGGAGCTGAACATGCACTAGAGAAGATGGTTAGAGATGATAAAGGATTACTTTTTCTCAATACATTATCACCCTGGGAAAGTGAACAAGTTGTTTGATACATTGAGTCAAAAGGATCATTCTAGATTTTCCATAATGAAGATCACAATAGATCCAATTTTTTTGGATTTCAAAAGGATGGAACTATAAATTCTGATGGAAGGGGAAAATATTATATGTCTCCATTTAATGTTCAACCCTCTATCCAAGTGAAGATTAAGGAGGTGAAAAGGGAATATGTAGAGCTAAAAATGAAGGTTAGTAATGTTCCTATGTTTAACCTTGATCATGATATAATGATAAGGTTTAGGAACCATGTATGTGTTTTGTCTATACCAGATTTGAATCCGTAGTTGTTAGATGGAGCTCATAGTTCTTTATTCTCGGTCCATCCTAGAATTATGAAGATATATTGAGATTTAAAATAATACTTTTGGTGGGATAGCATGAAGAGAGATATTGCACTATTTGTATCTCGGTGCTTTGTATGCCAACAAGTTAAGGATGAAAGACAAAAGTCTAAGGGGATGTTACATCCATTAATAATACCAAAATGGAAATAGAAGAACATAACTATGGATTTTTTTAAACACTCAAAACCTATAAAGTTTTTACATTTATATGGGTACTATTAAATCACATTAATATGTCAACACACATAATTGCTATCAGAAAATACTTCTCTCTAGATTAGATTGTCAGGATATACATTAAATAAGTGGTAAGGTTGTACGGAGTACCACATTCCATGGTATCTGATCAAGGTCTAAGGTTTACCTCAAATATATGGTGAATTATTTAGTAGACCCATGATATGTAATTGATTTTTATCACAACTTATCATCCTTATATAGATGGTTGGTCTGAAAGAACAATTCAAACCCTAAAATATATGATGAGATCTTGTTCTCTGTATTTCTAAGGTGGTTGGGATCAACACATTCCTTTAGTTTAGTTTTCATACAACAATTTATTTCACTCAATAATTCATATGGTTCTTTATGAATCCATCTATGTTAAGAAATGCACAGCTCCAATGTGATGGAAATATGTTGGAGAAAAAATTCTATTGGGACCTGAGATCACTGAAGAAATGTTCGACAAGGTCTGGACCATTCAGAATTATATGAAGGTAGATCTAATTTGGAAAAAAATTATATTGATAAAGATTAGAATGATATAGAATTTTGATTTAGTGAGAATGTCACACCCCGACCGTGGACGTCCATAATTTTTTCTCTTTTCTTGGACCCGGTTTAAATTTTTCGAAGATTAATTGTGATTGATGGTTTCGCACCGGTGCGCGGTCATCGCATCGCTAGCGGTGATCGTGCGTTCGGCCCGGGTGACCACATGTTCGCCCGACGGTTAAATTTTAACTTCTACTTTATGTTCATAGTTAATATAATTATGATTGTTAAATTATTTTATTATCATGATTATTTTATTTATTAAGTTTGTTATTATTATTATTATTGTAAATTTTATAATTATTATTATCTTTATAAAGTTTTATTATTATTATTAATATAAGTTCTATTATTATTTTTATGATAAATTTTATTATTATTAAATGGTTTGATTATAATTATACTTTTTATTATTGTTATTATAATGTTATATTATAATTATTAATATTTTTATTTTTATCATACATATATATATAAACCTACCCCTACCCCTAGCCTAACCCTAATCTCGTCCCTCTCCGCCGCCACCCTCTCTCTCCCTCCAGCCTTCCTCCGCCTTCGCCACACCCAGCAGCAGCCCGCCGCCTCAACCCGACCTCCCCCTCCTGCTCGCCCCGGCTTCCTCGCCGCGTTCACGTCCAGCCGCCAAAGTCCGGCGTCCCGAGCCCTGCCCTTCCTCCGGTATCCCCTGTCCGGCGGCGATCCCCTTCTCCGGCGCCGGCTCCCGCTTCCCCATCGCTGACCCGCTCTCCGCCTCGCCGGCTCTCGCTCACCCCCAGCCCTGCTCCCTGTCGTCCCGCCTCGCCCAAGCCAGAACCCCGGCCTCCACCCTCGTCCCGCTTCACCCGCGAATCCCTGCTCCCCGTCCCGGTGTCGCCACCCCGTTCAGGCGCTCCGCCTTGTTGCACCCTGGACCCCCGGCTCCTCCCGCACCTCCTGTCCGGCTCGCCGTCGCACCTCCCGCTGCACCAACCGCCGGCCATCACCTCCGTTCCGCAGCCTCCCCTCCCCGCCTGTGTCCCTTGAGCAGTCCCGGCGAACACCCCCCCCCCCCAGCGGCCCTCGCCTCCTGCGCGCTCCGCCTTCTCCCGGCGTCCCGCCCGGCCTCGGCCCTCCCAGTCCCGACTTCCTCTCCGCCTCGCCCCGCCGCGCCCTGTCCTCCTTTCTCCCTCTCTCCCCCCCGGCGCCCCCTGTTCGGCGCGCAACCCCCTCCCCTATCCCAGCCACCTCCGGCGTTTCCCCCAGCCTCCGCACGCCGCTAGCCGCGCCGGCCTCGACGCGCCCCGCCCATTGCAGCAGCCTCCTATCGCTGTCCGGCCTCCGCCCCAGCGCACAGCCGACTTGCGCCGATCCGGTGTGCTTCCCCTCCGGCCTTCCGTTCTCCCTTCGGCTCACCCCCCCTCCGGCTCCACTGTGAGTCTTATTTTTTATTTTATTTTTATTTTGTTTTATTTTATTCTTTTTCTTTATGTGTTAATCCCATTCATTTACGTTTTTTTATATATATAATGCTTTAATATTTTCACCATGTTAATAGTAATATTATTATTATATTATAATCATGTTAAATTGTTATTATTATTATTATTACTATTATTATTATTATGATTACTAACATATTATTAATATTATTTTATTATGTCATTATTATAATTAATTTCATCATCTTATTATTATTATTATTATTATTATAATTATTATTATATTACAATTGTTACTATTGTTATTATAATTATTATCATATTAATATTATTATTATTATTATTATCATTATTGTTATAATTATTATTATTATTTAGTTATCATATTATTATTATTATTATTATTACTAATATATTTATTATTATCATATTATTTTTTTTTTTATTATTATGTTATGATATTCTTATTATTATTATTAAATTATTATTATTATTATGCTATTGTCATTATATTATTATTAATAATATTATCATGTTAACATTATTTTATATTATTATCATTATTATATTATTAATATATTATGATTATGTTAAATTGGTATTGTTCCTATTATTACTATTATGTTGTGTTATAATTATTATTGTGATTATTGTTATCACCGCGATTATTTTCACATTGTTATTATTATTAATATTTTCCGTTATTAATATCGTTGAGACCGTTTAACGGTCTATTGTTTTAGGACCCGCGCAGGGCGTTTCCGACAAGGCGCCATCGCTGCGCCTTGTTTCCGAGGTTCTGCCGTCTCCGCGCCTCAGTTTCGAGAGTGTTGGACTTTATCACGTGGCTTCGGACACACGTCGGGTCATCGCGCCTTGGTTCCAAGGTCATTTTACCATCGCGCTTGGATTTTGAGGTAGGTCTCCCATTGCACTCGCCTTTAAATTATGAATTTATTTATTCCTTGCCTTTTATTGAATTTCAGTAAATTTAAAGGAAAATTTAGTAGTTTTTATAGTATGGTGATCTGCTGATGATAAAAGCCGTTTTTAATTCTAGCGTTTCATTAAAAGTGTTCTTCTTGGATTTAGTTTTTGTGCTTCCATGGTAGTATTGCTAAATGGTTCTTCCTGAATAATGAAAGTCATGTTAAATTGTGTTTTGAAATGTTTTTGGCGTGTGTAAATTTGTAGATGTATTGTTTATGGAAAATGGTGTTTTCTTAGAACCTTGATTAGAGAAAACGTCGTGTGACCTTTGAACTTGTTTTGGAAACTTTATGTGTGGCTCTTGGTTGATGAAAGATGTTTTTCTTTGTTACACGAACAAAAGTTTGGATTTCATTTGGAAAATGGTGTTCCTTCAAAAAAAATGATTAAAGGCCCGTTTGGATCTTGATAAAAGTGGGGTGCGTTTGGTGATTGGAAAGTGACTCTACTTGTGAAACAAATGTGTTCCAGGTTTAAGATGCTGATCTGAGTTTCTTAAATAAATTTCTAAGTGCGTTTCTGGTTTTCAATGAAATGGCGTGTGTCATCCCTCTTTAAAAACGCTTTAGTCTCAAATGATCAAAATGTAAGTGACATGACGGCCCGGTTGGCACTTTATCAAATGTGAAGTGATTGTATATATATATACGTACTTGTGAGGGCGTTCCTACAGGGGGACTTCCCTTCGAGGGTTGTCGTGCAGTGATGTCCGTGTAAGGGGTTGGCAAGTGCGGTGAGATGAGTCACGCGTGCGAGGGTCTCCCACTTACACAGTGTTACTAAACTACCACGGGTTCCTGGGCGTCTTGTAGATTATCGAGTGACGGTTGCTTGCTAACCCTGATTAGACGGGTTAGTACCCCCTGGAGTTACAAACAGGCCAGGAGGGATGTGCCACCGGTTGGCTGTTAGGGCGGCCAGTTGGTTATTGACTATGGAGTACCATGCCGGCAGGTAGTCTGAACCCGATTACGTCCAGGGGTTTTCTAGGGATGTTCAGGATCACCCATGGTTATTACTGATAACTTCTGGTTTATTTGTACTTGCACTTGGTTTTCCTTACCTGTTTACCTTTACTTGCACTTGTTTTCCCTGCTTGTTTTCTTTCAGTCATATTTCACAGCCTATACTGTTAGACTTTGAGAAAAAATGGTTTTTAAATGAAAATGCTTTATTCGCTTTGGGTTAGATTTGAAAATGTAACACCTTGCTTTTCAGAACGAGTATAAAACTAAGGATATGGAACTAACTTTTGAAAGAGAATAAGGGAAATGTCTCGTGGTTGGTTTTCAAGTTAAACATTATGAAAGAAATTACTTTTATACATTATAGTTCAAACCTGGATTATGAAGATTCTATATTTATTGGCAGTGCTTTGGGACTTGTTGTTGGGCTCACCTACTGAGTACTTTTGTGCTCACGCCTGTCTTTTACCATTTCAGTCGCAGGTCTTCTGTCTTGAGTCACTCAGTGTTGGAGCGAGGTTGCTCTCTAGTTGGGTGGTGACCTAAGAGGTCACATGGAGGTACGTGGTTGTGTGGTTTCTTTTTTTTCTTTTCCGCTGTTAGTGTTTATTTATTCTGTTCTATTTACTTTTTCTTTGGGCTGAAATCGTTCCCAATGATCAAGTCTTAATGCCCGGCACTAGTTGCCATCCCGGGGGGATCGGGAACGCCCCTCGGGACTTGCCGCGGACCGGCTCGGGTGACCGGTTCAGGGTTGACCCAGGCTGGTTCGTGACAAAATGGTATCAGAGGTGGTTCTTGTTATTTGGGTTGTCCGGTAGAAGGAGATTAGGACTGTCGGAACTCGAGGGGTAAGTACGGGAAGAGCGTCGCGAACTCTTGCTCGCACTGATCCTCGAGTTACCAGGGGTAGTTCGGGAATTGTATCCTTGTCTTTCCTGGTTTGTCTTGGATTGAGAGATGATAATGGAGGCAAGCCGACATTACATCGCGATTTCACATGGAGTAGTGACCCATGTGGAGTCCGAGTACGTGGTTTGAATTCCTCCTGGTGGTCGACGCTGACTTGGGGCATGGCCCACTACCATGTCGCCAGGTTGAGTGTGACTACTAGTCCCTCATTTCAGTGGCTGATGCAAATTTGGTTGCTGCTTATGTTTTGGTCTGTGTAAGTACGTTGTTGGAGATGAAAAAAGTTTTTGAAAGATTGGACTGGTTCCTTTTTAAGGACTTTAAATATATGAAATGGGTTTTAAAACTGAAATCTCTTGTTTTGGAAATCTGTTGCTTTCTTGGAATTGGATAAGAATGATTTGGATTGAAACCTCGGTTCCTCTTTATGAACGTCTGCACATGTGTGAGAATGCATGGAAAGTGTGTGTTGATGCACGTATGAATAGAATGTGGATAAAGACATGTGCAATGGTTCATGAGATTACCTGGGTGTGTATTTAAAATTAAAGGCTTGACTTTGTTTTCTAAATTGGTTTTAAATGGAAATGGTTTTGGAAAGTTTTTGGTTTGGAAGTGGATTGGTTTTTGGAAAGTGATCTTGAGAAAGGGTGGTTTTGAAAATCTAAAATGAAAAGGGAATTTTAAAGAGGAGATTTTGTTTTGGGTTGTGTTGTATTTGATTGGTCCTTGTGCTGACTGTTTTTGATAAAGGCGCTTTTATTGATGTTGCTTCGATTTGATGTTGATTTGGTTTGATGTGGGTTTTGGCCTCGTGTTTTATATGTCGCTCAGGAAATGCCGCCCAGAAAGGTCTTTAAGGATTCGGATATGTCATGCCCAGTTTTTAGTCCTCCTCAGACTTTGCCTGTTCTCCATGGTGATCAGGGTCCGTTAGAGGCAGTGGAATGGCTCGAGGAAGTGGAACGTGTCTTTAGAATGTTGGGAACTCCCGATAATGTTAAGGTTCGTGCAATTATGGAGTTGTTTGAGGGTCCAGCTCTGGACCAGTGGAAGATGGTTACCCCATCATCAATGCAAGGTGAAAT
Source organism: Viscum album (assembly GCA_963277665.1). Lineage (NCBI taxonomy): Eukaryota > Viridiplantae > Streptophyta > Magnoliopsida > Santalales > Viscaceae > Viscum > Viscum album. The sequence continues at coordinate 1,026,664,683 of OY728157.1, forward strand.
GACGTGGGATGTCTTCAGAACCATTTTCATCCAATGGTTTGTACCTGAGGAAGTGATGCTGGAGAAAAAGAGAGAGCTTGTGCATATTCAACAAGGCCAACGAACGGTGAAGGCATATGTTGACCATTTCAAGGAACTAATTCCCTTTTCTCCAGATGTAGCGTCGCATGAGCTCGTGAAGGCCTCTCTTTTTACTGGAGGTCTTCGTCCAGAGATCAAGGAGCGTGTCCTCCCTTCTAAAGACCTTTGTTTCGAGAAGCTGGTGGAGAAAGCTTTCTTGGCTGAGTTGGTTTCCGGTGTGCGGGTGGCTAATACTTCAGCGTACCCTGTTGTTGTTCATAAGAGTTCCCCCTCTGGTGAGGAAAAGGCGCCAGAGATACCTGTTCCTAATGAGTTATCCCCTTTGGTCCCAGCTTCCAGTTCATCAGATCGTTCGATGGTATGCTTTCAGTGTGGTCGTTTCGGGCATTTAAAGCCGTCTTGTCGCAACCCTCCGAAGACATGTCATCGCTGTGGTTGTCTGGGTCATCTGGAGAAGTTTTGCAAGAAGCGTCACTTGAAGAGGACGCTGTGATGGGAGAATGTCAGTACCTGACTGTGAGGCAGAAGATGCTTCAGCCATCAGAGCCCCAGCCACAAGTCTCGGGGTGAAGCTCGCGCACAGTCAGGAGTCCCCAGGGGTGTGAAGCCTTGGTCCAGGTTTTTGTGTTCCGTGTTAGCAGTGGAACAATCAAGATCTTTTAGTACTTGTTTTTCTACTGTTAAGTTTTGATGTAGTTTTATGTTCATTGTTTTACCATGGGGTTATCATGGATTTGTTCTATTACAATCCAAGTAGTCTGGTTTATGTCAATGTGTTGTTTTTCTAAAAAGTGACAATGGACTTGTCCTATGATAAATCTAAGTGGACTTGTCGTGTGGATGTAATATTCTAAATCGGGTGTCCTTCCTAAAAGTGTGTTCGACTCTCGTGTGGGTTGACCTCGTTCTAGTAATGTTGTCGATGTGGTTATGTTTTGTGGAATTTGGTGGATCATGTCTCCAGTTTGATGTTGGTTAAATGTTTTTCTATGGTTTTTCCCTGGTGTTGAAGGTTGTTGACTCTGGTCGAGGATTTAATGTCTAGACGGAGGTGTGGTTTTAATTGTTTTATAAGAGTTGGTTTAAATTGGTTGGGAGTTCCCGCGTCGACCCCCTTTTCTAGGGTCTTCCTTTTAGATGGTCAACTTTCCTGCACTAGTTAAGTTCTTGTGGTGGGGAGAACCCCTTCGTGTTCTCCCCTCAATCTCGGACCCCAGTTTTCTCTTGAATCGGTCGGGTGTGACCTGTGTGGAGTAAGGTCATCCCCGAGATTCTCAATCCTTTCTGGTTCCTTTAGTTATGTTTGGGTATAGACTTGGTTTTTGGTTGACTTGCGGCCTGGTGACTTTCTGGGGGCAGAAAGTGTCTGTGGTGGGGAGAATTGTCACACCCCGACCGCGGACGTCCATAATTTTTTCTCTTTTCTTGGACCCGGTTTAAATTTTTCGAAGATTAATTGTGATTGATGGTTTCGCACCGGTGCGCGGTCATCGCATCGCTAGCGGTGATTGTGCGTTCGGCCCGGGTGACCACATGTTCGCCCGACGGTTAAATTTTAACTTCTACTTTATGTTCATAGTTAATATAATTATGATTGTTAAATTATTTTATTATCATGATTATTTTATTTATTAAGTTTGTTATTATTATTATTATTGTAAATTTTATAATTATTATTATCTTTATAAAGTTTTATTATTATTATTAATATAAGATCTATTATTATTTTTATGATAAATTTTATTATTATTAAATGGTTTGATTATAATTATACTTTTTATTATTGTTATTATAATGTTATATTATAATTATTAATATTATTATTTTTATCATACATATATATATATAAACCTACCCCTACCCCTAGCCTAACCCTAATCCCGTCCCTCTCCGCCGCCACCCTCTCTCTCCCTCCAGCCTTCCTCCGCCTTCGCCACACCCAGCAGCAGCCCGCCGCCTCAACCCGACCTCCCCCTCCTGCTCGCCCCGGCTTCCTCGCCGCGTTCCCATCCAGCCGCCGAAGTCCGGCGTCCCGAGCCCTGCCCTTCCTCCGGTATCCCCTGTCCGGCGGCGATCCCCTTCTCCGGCGCCGGCTCCCGCTTCCCCGTCGCTGACCCGCTCTCCGCCTCGCCGGCTCCCGCTCACCCCCAGCCCTGCTCCCTGTCGTCCCGCCTCGCCCAAGCCAGAACCCCGGCCTCCACCCTCGTCCCACTTCACCCGCGAATCCCTGCTCCCCATCCCGGTGTCGCCACCCCCGTTCAGGCGCTCCGCCTTGTTGCACCCTGGACCCCCGGCTCCTCCCGCACCTCCTGTCCGGCTCGCCGTCGCACCTCCCGCTGCACCAACCGCCGGCCATCACCTCCGTTCCGCAGCCTCCCCTCCCCGCCTGTGTCCCTTGAGCAGTCCCGGCGAACACCCCCCCCCCCCCAGCGGCCCTCGCCTCCTGCGCGCTCCTCCTTCTCCCGGCGTCCCGCCCGGCCTCGGCCCTCCCTGTCCCGACTTCCTCTCCGCCTCGCCCTGCCGCGCCCTATCCTCCTTTCTCCCTCTCTCCCCCTCGGCGCCCCCTGTTCGGCGCGCAACCCCCTCCCCTATCCCAGCCACCTCCGGCGTTTCCCCCAGCCTCCGCACGCCGCTAGCCGCGCCGGCCTCGACGCGCCCCGCCCATTGCAGCAGCCTCCTATCGCTGTCCGGCCTCCGCCCCAGCGCACAGCCGACTTGCGCCGATCCGGTGTGCTTCCCCTCCGGCCTTCCGTTCTCCCTTCGGCTCACCCCCCCTCCGGCTCCACTGTGAGTCTTATTTTTTATTTTATTTTTATTTTGTTTTATTTTATTCTTTTTCTTTATGTGTTAATCCCATTCATTTACGTTTTTTTATATATATAATGCTTTAATATTTTCACCATGTTAATAGTAATATTATTATTATATTATAATCATGTTAAATTGTTATTATTATTATTATTACTATTATTATTATTATGATTACTAACATATTATTAATATTATTTTATTATGTCATTATTATAATTAATTTCATCATCTTATTATTATTATTATTATTATAAATATTATAATATTACAATTGTTACTATTGTTATTATAATTATTATCATATTAATATTATTATTATTATTATTATTATCATTATTTTTATAATTATTATTATTATTTAGTTATCATATTATTATTATTATTATTATTACTAATATATTTATTATTATCATATTATTTTTATTATTATTATTATGTTATGATATTCTTATTATTATTATTAAATTATTATTATTATTATGCTATTTTCATTATATTATTATTAATAATATTATCATGTTAACATTATTTTATATTATTATCATTATTATATTATTAATATATTATGATTATGTTAAATTGGTATTGTTCCTATTATTACTATTATGTTGTGTTATAATTATTATTGTGATTATTGTTATCAGCGCGATTATTTTCACATTGTTATTATTATAAATATTTTCCGTTATTAATATCGTTGAGACCGTTTAACGGTCTATTGTTTTAGGACCCGCGCAGGGCGTTTCCGACAAGGCGCCATCGTTGCGCCTTGTTTCCGAGGTTCTGCCGTCTCCGCACCTCAGTTTCGAGAGTGTTGGACTTTATCACGTGGCTTCGGACACACGTCGGGTCATCGCGCCTTGGTTCCAAGGTCATTTTACCGTCGCGCTTGGATTTTGAGGTAGGTCTCCCATTGCACTCGCCTTTAAATTAAGAATTTATTTATTCCTTGCCTTTTATTGAATTTCAGTAAATTTAAAGGAAAATTTAGTAGTTTTTATAGTATGGTGATCTGCTGATGATAAAAGCCGTTTTTAATTCTAGCGTTTCATTAAAAGTGTTCTTCTTGGATTTAGTTTTTGTGCTTCCATGGTAGTATTGCTAAATGGTTCTTCCTGAATAATGAAAGTCATGTTAAATTGTGTTTTGAAATGTTTTTGGCGTGTGTAAATTTGTAGATGTATTGTTTATGGAAAATGGTGTTTTCTTAGAACCTTGATTAGAGAAAACGTCGTGTGACCTTTGAACTTGTTTTGGAAACTTTATGTGTGGCTCTTGGTTGATGAAAGATGTTTTTATTTGTTACACGAACAAAAGTTTGGATTTCATTTGGAAAATGGTGTTCCTTCAAAAAAAATGATTAAAGGCCCGTTTGGCTCTTGATAAAAGTGGGGTGCGTTTGGTGATTGGAAAGTGACTCTACTTGTGAAACAAATGTGTTCCAGGTTTAAGATGCTGATCTGAGTTTCTTAAATAAATTTCTAAGTGCGTTTCTGGTTTTCAATGAAATGGCGTGTGTCATCCCTCTTTAAAAACGCTTTAGTCTCAAATGATCAAAATGTAAGTGACATGACGGCCCGGTTGGCACTTTATCAAATGTGAAGTGATTGTATATATATATACGTACTTGTGAGGGCGTTCCTACAGGGGGACTTCCCTTCGAGGGTTGTCGTGTAGTGATGTCCGTGTAAGGGGTTGGCAAGTGCGGTGAGATGAGTCGCGCGTGCGAGGGTCTCCCACTTACACAGTGTTACTAAACTACCACGGGTTCCTGGGCGTCTTGTAGATTATCGAGTGACGGTTGCTTGCTAACCCTGATTAGACGGGTTAGTACCCCCTGGAGTTACAGACAGGCCAGGAGGGATGTGCCACCGGTTGGCTGTTAGGGCGGCCAGTTGGTTATTGACTATGGAGTACCATGCCGGTAGGTAGTCTGAACCCGAGTACGTCCAGGGGTTTTCTAGGGATGTTCAGGATCACCCATGGTTATTACTGATAACTTCTGGTTTATTTGTACTTGCACTTGGTTTTCCTTACCTGTTTACCTTTACTTGCACTTGTTTTCCCTGCTTGTTTTCTTTCAGTCATATTTCACAGCCTATACTGTTAGACTTTGAGAAAAAATGGTTTTTAAATGAAAATGCTTTATTCGCTTTGGGTTAGATTTGAAAATGTAACACCTTGCTTTTCAGAACGAGTATAAAACTAAGGATATGGAACTAACTTTTGAAAGAGAATAAGGGAAATGTCTCGTGGTTGGTTTTCAAGTTAAACATTATGAAAGAAATTACTTTTATACATTATAGTTCAAACCTGGATTATGTAGATTCTATATTTATTGGCAGTGCTTTGGGACTTGTTGTTGGGCTCACCTACTGAGTACTTTTGTGCTCACGCCTGTCTTTTATCATTTCAGTCGCAGGTCTTCTGTCTTGAGTCGCTCAGTGTTGGAGCGAGGTTGCTCTCTAGTTGGGTGGTGACCTGAGAGGTCACATGGAGGTACGTGGTTGTGTGGTTTCTTTTTTTTCTTTTCCGTTGTTAGTGTTTATTTATTCTGTTCTATTTACTTTTGCTTTGGGCTGAAATCATTCCCAACGATCAAGTCTTAATGCCCGGCACTGGTTGCCATCCCGGGGGGATCGGGAACGCCCCTCGGGACTTGCTGCGGACTAGCTCGGGTGACCGGTTCAGGGTCGACCCAGGCTGGTTCGTGACAGAGAAAGTGTTTTTATGAATCTGTCCCTTGAAGAAGGTTAGGAGATTTGGGGAAAAGGGAATCTAAGCTTTAGGTATATTTGTATCTTTGAAATTCATGAACTTATCAGGACGATGGCCTATCACTTGGAACTTACACAAAATCTATCTCAAGTCCATGAAGTATTCCATGTATCTCTCCTAGTGAAGTACATACTCATACCTTCACATGTACAAAACTCAGAGGTCATATCGCAGGAGAAGGATCTTTCTAATGAGGAGAAACCAATTCAAATTTTAGATCATACAGAAGAAATTCTAAGAAACAAGACCAATAACTTGGTCAATGTTTTGTGTTGAAACCACCAGTTAGAGGAATTTATGTGGGAACTTGAGAAAATTATGAGGTTGAAGTATCATCATTTTTTGTATCATAATAATGAATTTTGAGGCAGAAATTCATTTTAATTGGGGTAGAATGTAACACCCCAAGTTTTTATGAACCTTTTTTCAGAATAAAAGAAATTTCTTTGATTTCTTGCATTGAAAACTACCCCAATTTAAACTTTTTTTATATTATACACAAATTTAATATTTCTATACACAAAACATCATCTTATCTTGTGTTAAACTTAACATTATGATTCTACAAAACAACATTTCATTATTATAATTATTTAATCATGGAAATTATAACATAGTCATTAAACATAGTAATATGAATAGTAAAAAATATTTTTAACATATTATTGAAATGATTTCATATAAATAAAACATATTGGTAATGAAATATATAATTTCTGATGAAGTATTTATGTTTTGAAAAATAATATTTTCTCAAAAGAATTTCTTTTTATGTCATTCTGTGAACAATAATAAAATTGATTTTATAAAATTTTACAAATTTATTTGATAAAATAAACTTATTTTTTAATTCATAATTTCAAACTTATATTAGGGTGAATATTTGCGATTTTTTTGAAATATTTCATTTTTGGATGAATAGTGAAATATACTGAATTTTAATTGAAAACTTTTTTTAGTTTGATTTATTTATATAGTTAAATTATATTTTAATTTGGTTTTAATGTATAATAATATCAATTATACAAAAATTAATACATTTTATGTAATTTTAACCAATTTCACTTTGAAATTGGATATAAAAACAGTTCAATATTTTGAACTTTTTCACATTAATAACCTTTCATCTCATCTCATCTGTGGGATTAATTTTAAATTAATTTCTGCCAATTTTTTTATAATTTGGAAAATATCATTTCGTATTTTTAATAATCTTAATTTATATTATATAATATTTTGAAAAAAAATTACCAAAATATATTAGTGAAAGTAATTAAAATTTATTTCAATTTTGAAAGTAAAAACAAGATTACTTAATGGTTAAACTTAAAATACAAGGTGTAAAAATGAACCTAAAACTGTCAAAACCCCATTTTATGGCCATATTTCAACCATTTACCCTATTTTATACAAAATTTACCATTACTTTGGGCATATAATTCAAGGTATACCCTTCAATAGTGTTTAGATTTTTATATTTACAAGGATATTACTCCTCCACTGTGAAAGGGAACTCACCCACCCCCCCCCCCCCACCCCCCACTTATTAAAACATATAAAGACATTAGGATTTAAAAACCCCTATAAAATTATCCTCCAAAATTTCTTCCATTTATCCCATAGGCCAAAAATTGGTAATAAATTAAACCAAGGAATCCCTTTGGTACAAACCAAAAGAAGTTACCCTAACAAGAGGTAACATCCTTCAACAAGCAATTTTGTTTTATTTCTTCATACATCCCAATAATTATTCATATTACATGATTATATAATAACATAATTATCCAAAATATAGTGATAGGTTTTTATGTTATGGTTATGACCTACACTCACTCACAAAGATGCCCTTTGGTGAAAACCAAAAGAAGTTACCTAAGGAAGAGGTAGAATCCTTCAACAAGATCTATTGTTTTATTTCTTTCTCCACCCCAAAAATTATTATTATTCCATGATTATATAATTACATAATTATACTAAATATAATTATATGTTTTTATGCTAAGTGTGTCACCTAAACTCACACACACTTCCATCAAATGGGATATGTATTCATCATTCGTGTGTACAACGAACTACCGCCTAGCAAATTGATGTCATTCATTCTTACATTACCACCCCTCAAGGTTGGTAATATTAATGAAATTAATATTTTTATTTGATATATATGGTATTTATTATTTATTTATTCTTATATAAATTTTATATAACACATAACTTCATTATTTCCTTTTCATGGGAATATTGTAACATTGTTTGTGGATGTGTGGACTACCGCCTCCTCAAAGCAATGTGATGCATTCACACTTTACATAAAATATATTAAAGATGTGTTTAAAAATCACATGTGATATATATGACATAATAATGGTACTATAATGATAATATATATATATATATATCATTTACTTCTCTTATTTCTTTCAATACACCAAGATAATGAAAACAACGTTCATGCTTATGTAAGGCCTACCATCTCCATGAATGATGTATTTCATTTTCTATTATTATATTTTATTGATTATTATATATAAATATTTATTGATTATTTAATTTATTTATATAATTATTATCATTATGTAGATTTTTAATTCATGATATAAGTAAGAGTACAAAAAATATAACAAATCAAGACACCTTAAAAAACAATGATGTTATTACCCGAAACATAACATTAGTGTGGAATTGTTAATAAATAGGTGAAAAAGGTCATAATAAAATTATATATGGTAAGATATAATATAATATATATATTTAATATATTTATAATAAACTTATATATATTATAAATGAGGGTTTCACAAGTACGATGAGAGTCAAAACATAAGGTAAGGGGATTTCTAGTCTCACTTTCATTTCTGTGAGACTTATGCCTTGTTCACCACTCATTTATTTTTTGTGGTGTATATACTAACCATGAATGAATTATTTGATTATTATAATTAAATTTATTAATATTTAAATATCCATTTTATGATCTCTATTTCATGGGGTTTTACAGTTCAAATGTTACCAAATCATTAAGGTAATTTTGTCTCAATTTTCCTTTTTTTGGGACACAGGTTTTGTTATAAACCTATATTATTTTAGGAGGTGTATATAAATAAATTTGAAATTTGAAATCATAAATATCATTATTTTTATGTTTTTTTTAATCTTTATTTAATTTTATGCTCTCATGGACATTATGATTAAAATCAATCAAAGTGGTAAGAGTTTATTGCTGCTATCTCATTGTTTATTGGGATTGTTTAAGATTAAGCTTCTGTTGAGGAAATATTATGATACATATCTCAAGAACTATTATGAATTTTACTATAGTATATTTATTAATGATACATTCATGTAAAGGTTCCATTTTTTCTACACTTTGTTTTTTAATATAATTAATAAAATGATTTTTAGGAAAATACAACTTTATTTCTCTCTTCAGTCAGAAATCTGTTTTCTCCCAAAACCAATTTTTCTAAAAAATCGTTTTTTAATAGATATTTTAAATTTAAATTAATATAAAATGAATTAAATTATTTTCCAATATTCCTTTATAAGTTTTAAAATCTATTTTTTAAGAAAAAATTTTCAAAATGTTTTATGTTTTAAAAAGTTTTTTCAAAGTTAAAAGTACATATTACTTAAAAAAAATTAAAAGATTTATAAAAAATTCCTTCTAAGATGACATCCATCGATGTTAATTATGTCTTTATAGGGTTATGATCCAATTATACCATTATTATTCTTTCTTATAGTGGATATTCATTTAATGACATGTTTTTTTATGAAACTTGTGTTGAGTCAATAAGGTTTTCCTTATGACTTTTCCATTTTTTCTTGTTTTGAAAATCGCAAACACCTTATACTTAAGAAAATGTATGTTTTACCTCCATAAGTAAATTTATCCTAACCCAGATTTTCTTATACTTAGCAATATTTTTCTTAATTGAAAAACCCTGATTTTTGAAATGATCTTATTTTCACAGGTTATTCTATGATTAAATTATTATAAAACATATATATTTTCCACAGTTTTTTATATGATGAAATTACTATGATACTGATTTTTCATTTCATGGGTTATGATATGATGATTGTTTTTGATATTTTCACACGCATATATATGATTTAATTATGAGATGGGTGGGACCTATATCTCTCTTCAATGAAGTGGGTATATTTTTATATCTCATGAGATATACATGGATGGTATAGGAAGTGAACACATTTAACTAATGGACTTTTCCCACAAAAATATTCTTGATAGTGAACCTTGACAGCTAATATGGTCTTGGGAGTGAACCTTAATTTCTAATATGGTTTGATTAGTGAACCCATTCCACTAATATGTACTTGGGTGTAAGCCTTAACAGCTATGTAAATAATTTTATATACTTATATGTTTGACAAGATTCCATTTCTTATTCCAATATTGTTATTTCATGTATTATTATCTTTATTACTTTATGATTAATGTCATATAAACTACCAATATTTATTCAATGACTATCAATTATGATATTTTATATACAGGGTATAATCTTCTAATGTTAATATCATGTCCTTGTATCTTTATGCTAATAATTATGCTTATATGTCTCTCTTGTTTACCCTTACTGAGCACTTCAGATCACCCTTCCTTATGTTTCCTCTAACTAGGTTATGAAGACATTTATTATGTATGATGTTACTAAGAAGGGTTCTAGTCATAGAGAACCTTGTCAGAGATAACTTATCTCACTTATATACCATTTTTTGTGTTTCTAGGTTTCCAAATACACTAATCTAATATGGTATTTAGGTATGTGTTTCTATAAAGTATTAAATGTTCCAAAAAAATAATGTAATATCTATGTATGTGAAGTGAATGTCACTATATATTCCTTCTCATCTTGTTTTGGTAATTTTTTTCTCAATGAATCAGCAACCATGTTTCCTTTCCTAGGGGTGTAAGAAATGTCAAAATAAAAATTCTAAAGATACTCTACCCAACATCTCTATCGTAAATTCATGACCCTCTATGTGAAAAAAAATATTTCATTATATTATGATCTAAATAAACTATAAATCATTCCCCAACGAGATAGCGACACCATGATTTGAGTGCATACATAAAATATTCCAACTCAGGATCAAGGGTAGGGTAATTATTCTCAGGAGGGTATAATTGGTGAGATCCATAAGCACCAACATGTTTCCCTACATCAAGACACATCCCAAACCCATACATGAAGCATCACATAAAATAACATAACTTTAACCAAGTTCCAGAAGAATAAAAATTGGTGATGAAGTAAAATTTAAATTTATCTCCTAAAAAGATCTCTAACACTTATCATTCCATTAAAACTTTACACCATTATGAGTTAAAGATTTCATCTAATAACTTATCTTGGAAAAGTCTTCAACAAACCATATATAGTAACCAACCAAACCCAAGAATCATTATATCTCAAACACATTTTTGGGATTCTTCTAAGACATAACTTCGTGCACCTTTTTATCATCTACTAATATTCCCCTCTTAGATATCACATTCCCCTGAAACATTACATCTTCAATCCAAAACTCACACTGGGAAATCCTTCCATACATAAGATATCAATTCAAGGTTTGAATAATAATATATAAATGGTCCACATGCTCCTCCTATAAATTGAAGTACACCAAAATATCATCCAAAAATAAAAAAATAAAAGAGTCCAAGAATTGATGAAATATTTGGTTCATCAAATCCATAAACACCATAAGAGAAATAGTGAGTCTAAATGGAATAACCAGAAACTCAAAAAATCCCATATAAACTCTTAAATGATATATTATTTATATCCTCTTCTTAAACTCTCAACTGGTGATACCCTTTCCACCAGTCAATCCTAGAAAATAAATGAGCTATTATAAGCTGATCAAATAGATCATCAATCCTTGGAAAATGATATTTGTTCTTAATGGTCACCCGATTAAATTTTTGAAAATCAAAACAATGTATAAGGATCTCGTCTACCTTTTTAAAAAATAGGATAGAAAAATCCCATGATGAAATACTGGGATGAATCAATCATTTATCCTATAAACCCTCAAGCTGGACCATAATTTTCACTAACTCAGTCGGTTACATAAAATAAGATGGTATAGAAATGGGAATCATACCAAGGAGAAGGTCAATAGGAAACTCAGCCTATATATTTGGTGGAAAACAATAAAAAAATTCATAAAGGCCTCACGGTGCTCACACACAAATATAATAAGTAGACAACCCATGAAAGGTTTGACTCATGAAAAAACATATCTAACAACTGAAATGATATTTCTCCAGAATAAGGAACAAAATCCCTACCCTTCTCAATCTAGATTCCCACTCACCCTAGAAAACATGAGTGAATCTATATTCAGATAATAACTTAACCCTATGGTGATAATAGGATATATATTCCTTAACACTAACCATCCAATCCATACAAATAGTCAATTCAAAAATCTCATGATCAATAACTAAGAAGTCCCACTCCAACTCAAATTCAGATATCATCACCCAGTAGATAGGACATCTGAAACCTTTTTCAGAACTCTTTCCCAAAGGTGTGAAAATATCCAACAATAATGGAATAAGTTCCAAATACAAGCCCAACACATCAACTAACTTTGAAGATATAAAAGAATGAGTATCACCTATATCCAAAAAATATATCACCATAGAATAAAAATAAATATCATACCTCTAATAGTCATTGGACCTAAATTATATTCCTATAGTACAGATTATTTTTTAAATAGTCATCCATTCTTTTCCACTAGAACTTATCCCTTGGCCTGAGGAATAGACTCACCACCCTTGGAAGCATCATAATGAACCTGTGAACCCTTGGTGAGAGTGTATCCTTCCCTACTTCCCTGAGATATCTTTTCACTAAATTGTTGTAGATAAACATGTCATCCACACATATGAAAAGTCACAGGAGCCTATAAATAGTCAGGAATGGTATGAACTCACCTTCAACAATAGTAGTAGATAAATTTCTACTACCCTCTCATCACCTATGAAACTGGTATTTAGAAAAATTGACCACTCTGACGCATTTTTTCTAGTCATCAGATACACCCTGGATAACCACTAAATCATAGCTGAATCTTCACAAAAACCTATATTCCTAGCTATTTATTCCTTAGATAAAGTTTCCTTTCCAACTACCTTCACAGTGGTTGGAAGGAACAATTATATCCTCATCAACTAAATATTGGGCCTCAATCCTAACTCAAACATCATATCCTTAAGTTACTCATTAGTGACAATCCCCAGTGCAAGATGCACTAACACAATAAAATGGGTATAATAATCTATAATAATATGCTCCTCCTTCTCTGAGGTTCGAAACTCATGGGTATTTTCTACACACAATGTCTCAGGATATAACTATTGGTAAAATATCTTCATCAAAGAATCCGAATTAATATCCTCATGAAACTTAACTTTCATAATGGAATCCCACCACCTTCTTCCCAGTCCCTCAAGAATATACGTGTAAAACCCCACCTTAGTGTCTTGAGGAGTCTTCATGAATGTTTCGTATTTCCTTCAAATGTGTGTTCTAGATTTAAGAATCACCATTTCTAGGTAGTTTCCATTTGATTTATTCATGGATCTGGAAACTCCCAATAGTTCTGTATCCAAAGAGGACATTTTTTATAAAGGTAGGCCTTTGTTATGTTTTGAACTTTACAATACTTAAGAACATGCATTGGTCGAGTGTATGGGTGGTCGGACTCATCACACCCTTTTGGGGGAATTTTTGTCTACTACAAGACTCTTTTTGTAAAGTTAATATATTTTCCTGAATCCTTATTAATTAACCAAGTATATCATAAGTATCCCTTATAATTTATAATAACTTATTAACATGTGTAAAACTATAGAGTCATCAGTATGTATTCATGGTTCTTCATTAATGGAAATATCCATATGTATTCGGGGTTTTCTATCAATGGTATCATCTAATATAATTATTAAATATTATTTTAATCATCATTATGATGATACTTGTTTTTAATCCACTCAGTGGGTCACTCTAGAATTTATTGATATCCAGGGAGACGAAGGTTTGTTTTGATCTTGGGATCATTCCCATGAAATGGGCTACCTACGTACCTTGTGAAAGAAATCATAACCCTCATAGTTCGGTGTTTCTTAATAGGACACATCATACCTTTTAAGGTCTTATCATAAGGACCTCTATGTGGAAGGTGCTTAGTTGAAACTTGGTGTGAGACATATGATGAAGTAGCCTAAGGAACTTGGAATGGAAATGGGTGTCCATGTAAGATCAGACCATGTTTGGAATATGGCCCAAAGGGAATAGGGTTGATTTGAAATGTTGGGTTAGGACCACAGGGAGGCTTCCTACATATCCTATATGGATGGGAATCAAATCCCACATAGTTCGATAAATCCTATAGGAGAGTATGGTCCTCTGAGAGAGATGAGTTTGGGCTTACTTACTGCAAAGGATTCCTTGATGATTTGTGTATTGAATTTGGGGATTATTTCCTAAGGAGGATGCCTAGGGAGCTTGGGCTCTGAAAGAGCTTCTTACGTATCCTGATTTGAACAGGAATCATATTTCTCGTAGTTCCTTCACATGAGTGTTTGTGAACATGTTATAACAACCACATATCTCTAAGCTCATGTGAGCCATGCTCGGTTTGAGAAACAAGAGGATGTGAAAGATTCAACAAAGGCATTCACACTTCCAAATTTTTCCTCCACGCTGATGATAGTGGGTGTGTCAACCATGGAAGAGGGTGAGGCTACGAATCTTCAGTCTATTATATTTACATTGGACAAGGGTACAATGTAAGGAAGAAGGGGAGAAGGTGAGGGGCTTATACAAGGATGGCTTCCCTATTTGAGATTGGTCGGGGCTTACTCCTAAGGAGGATTCCCACTTGAGGTTTGGTTGGGGCTTACTCTTATGGATGATTCCCATTTGAGATTTCATGGGGATTACTTCAAAGGAGGATTCCCATTTGGAATTTTTTGGGGTATACTACTAATGAGGATGCCTATTTGAGGTTTAACCAGGCAAATAAGTCAGGTGATGATTTTTGATGAGTTTCTTGAGGATTGTTTCAACTCAAGGTACTCGAGGAATCCATAAGGAGAGTCCAAATTCATAACAAGCGAAAGGAACCAAGAGGACTAGGTCAACTCAATGAACTTCATTGAGTGTAATGTAGTGTCTTATATCATGGTATTACAAGGTTGGAAGTGTGGCCGCATAAAGGGCGTAATGGAAAATGTCCTCAACCGGATCCGAAAAGTTCATGGTGTGACTCTCCATCCTTAATGGGGGTCAGTGATGGAAGTGAAGGGACTAACTCGAAGGGTCGGGACCACAGCCGATCACTGATCCCAATTAGGGGAGTGGGGGCATAGACCCCATGCTATGGACTAGTGGGGTCCCATAGGTGTTCCTCCAAGGTTCCTCGTGTAAGTGCTTCGCGTAGCTCCCCCACGCTGGTGCTCCACGCAACTCCATATGTTCTAGACCCTAATGGGACATTGAACCACGTTTTCCCCTTTAATTCTCTCTTATCTCATGTTTTAGAGTGATACTAGGGAAAATTTGGGGGATCTTGGTGAAATATCTTTGCAATGGGAGCTTTTGGACTTCTTCCAATATTTTTTATCTCTGAAATGGAGAGACCAAGGGTCTTATTTATAGGAAAGTAGGGGACCTTATTTAAGGGAGTTTTTCTACGTAAGTCCTCCGTGTAGGTCCTCCATGTAGTTCCTCTATGTAGGGGTGTAGAAATTATTCTTCTGTGTAGTTCCTCTACACAGGCCCTCCGCAAAGGTCCTCTACGTTAGTCCTCTACGTAGGTCCCTCACATAGGTCCCTTTGGTAAATTTAATCTGTCTTCTGAGTGCCATAACGTTTGATCAATAAGCCTATTTGGGCTCTACGTCCTGTCAAATCGAAGGTATTGAAGATATCTACACTAATAGATATGTTAAATATAGTAAGTCTTATCTAATGAAACTCAAAATTTTAATTTAATGTGTTGAAACCTTTCCATCACCGATCTTGGAAATCCACTACCTACTATTGGATACAGAAATTTTTCCACTTATCCATTGGTATGGAGTAGTATTTGGCACATAGAAATACATCCTGAATATTCTTTTTCCCTGGTGAAAACATATTTACTCATACATTACATTTATTATCTATGTGAGAATCATATCATCACTCTACAGAAAAGTGCATTGAACACATTTTATGGTGTCTACAGAAGCCCCCCCCCCCTTAGAATTTTATTCATTCGGAATGAAAAGAATTTTGTTCAAAGGTGAAATAAGGTCACTTTGATGCATTCAAACATCATTTAGTAAGATTTGGTGTCACATCATGTTTGGAAGGATGCTCAAATTTTTACCTGAGCCATAGGTCTTAGCGAACATAGATTGAATATTGATAGGGACATATGGACAACCATAAAATATTAACTAAACCATACAAAAATGTATGTTTAGTGAACTAGGACTCGACTTTTTTTCTGATATCCCTATGTGGGTTTCTAATCTAGTGAGTACCATGTCTCCTGTTTTTGGCTGTTTAGAGTCATGAATGTCAGACTATAAAGGGATAATATTTAGGGTTGAACAAATTTGACCATAAATTTTTAATTAAATCCCAAACAAAACATTGTAGCTGAGAATTGATTTAGTATTCTTTAAACATTTCCAAGGGGAATCTTGCGTCGTAATTTTTATGGTTACCAAATCTAAAACATGTATCAACATAAGGGGTGTCTTTTCCAGGAATGACGTTACTATGATTTGAAAACCCCGTTATGGGGGCCGCGTTCTACATGGCCAACTGGGGCACAAGCTGCATATCCAAATAGTGGTATATTTTGACTGATAGGCTTGTTTTGTAGGCAACTTATGCAACACCGCCTAAGGGAATGTGTTGCATAGTCGGGAAAAATATTTCTTTAAGAATTTAACTTTTTCTACCAATTGATTGGGGGAAATAAGATTTGGGTGACATAAGACCATAGTAGGTGGTTTTTCCAAGGAAATGTATTTTAAGAATGAAAAAATGGCTATTTTAGACCATCATAAGTCATGAATAGAAAAAAATATACAAATTTGGTGTATAAGTAATGGTTAGAAAATTATCAGAAAAGGGGAGATTTTTGATATCATACTGTGTAGTTTTAAGTCATGAATTAAGGACATTGGTACTGTACAGTTTTAATTCATGCAGTGAGGAAAATGTTACTATGTAGTTTTAAGTCATGCAGTGAGGACATTGGTATGAGAAAACTCTCCCAATTTCTTGATAATTTGTTTAGAAACATACTATCATATTCAGGTATGAAAAGGAAAATTATAAAATATGATTTGGGAATTTCTGAAACCAAGGAATAATATGAGAATGGGGCTAGAAGTATTAGAGGAAGTATTTTCTAAGAACGAAGTTACCATTATTTGACAAACCCGTTATGGGGGGCGTGTTATGTAGGGCCAACTGAGGCATATAATGCATAGCCAAATAATGGAATATTTTGACTAAAATTCCTATTATGTAGGCAACTTATGCAAGGCCGCCTAAGGGCATGTGCTACAAAGTCGGGCAAAAGAGCTCTCAGATGTTTGACGTTCTATTTATAAAAGTCAAAGAAAGTTTACGGAGATTCATATTTCCAAAGAATGGAGTTTGATTTATGGAGAAAGGTACCTTAATATGGGAAGGGTATTTCCAATCAAGATATCCAATGAATTGGAGGAATATGACTTTTATGATGGTCTATCCCAAACGTAAAAGATATTGTGTCCGTAGTTTTAGGTTATACAAATAGGACCATAAATGGAAAAAATATATGATACGATGCCAAGTGAAATAAAGGTTATTCCCTATTGCATCAAACACATGGTGAAGGAAATGTGTAAACCATGTTATTGAATATTTTCATATTATGAGTAAGATAATCAGACAAATATAGTTGAATGACTGTTTTAAAATACAGATTCTTATATATTGTTGTCAAATATTAAAGGGGACAAAGATACTATAACTAAGAATGAAGTTACCATTACTTGACGAACCTGTTATGTGGGTTGTATTATGCGGGGCCAACTGGGGCATATGCTACAAATCCAAATAATGGAATCTTTTGACTGATAGGCCTGTTATGTAGGAAACTTATGCAAGGCCACTTAAGGGAACATGCTACATAGTTAGGCAAAAGAGCTCTTGGGTATTAGAATTCTTTCACCAGAAACCGTAAGAAAGATTATGAGGATCTCTAACTATTAAAGATTAAGACTGTGAAATATGACAAGGTTTATATTCAATTTTTATGAGAAATACTTAAATCAATATTGACTATGAGTTTGATGTCCTTTACATAGATCTGACTCATATGTAAAATGAAGACTTTTTTTGTTTCCTTTGAATAAATATGATGATGTGCAGTTTTAAGTCATGGAGTGAGGACATTGTACTATGAAGATTTGAGCCATACAATGAGGACATTATTAACCCCATAAAAAATTAAAACACATTATATAAATAAGTCATTTACCTAATTCTTAAGCTCATATGAGCTATGCTCGGTGTGAGAAACAAGGAGGAGTGAGGATTTCCTTTATAATTAAAAGGTGATACAAATGAAGAATATGGGTATTAGATTTCCATGCAGTTTAATGTCATGTAGTAAGGACTAAGATGAATCTATGTAAAAGGAAAGGAAATATTGTAACTAGGTTAAGGGATAACACCCAAGTCTCACTATATGTCTTACTGGGGAAAGGATCAAGTCATACATAATTCTCAAAACATTTCCTATATAGATTTGATTCTTATATAAGAGATAAATAGGGTTTTTTATCACGTGACTGGGCCAAATATTGGAGATCCTGGCATCTCTACATATCTCATTGAATATTAGAATCAAGCCATATGTAGTTCTTGACACAATCATTCCTCACGCTAAGTTTGACATGAAGAATGGGGGGATTTTAACATGTTCTGAGAGAACAATAAATCTTTAAGACATCAAATGGTATAAGGACCAAATCATATATCTTAAGGAAACACTCTGTATAGATCTGATTCATATACAGGATGATAAAAGAAAAGAAGAAATTTTTTTGATTGTGGATGGGCCCAAAATTGGAGATTTAGGCGTCTCTACGTAACTCATTGAAAATGAGAATCAAGCCAAATGTAGTTCTTGAAACATGGTATCTAGGATGATCTAACTCCAATATAATAAATAGAGGGACTCAGGTACTACTAAGGAGTAGTGATTATTTCAATGACGTTTTCATATGGAAGCTTCTAACATCAAATAGAGAAAACATTAGTTGTGAAAATGATATCATGAAGTTTAACGTCATGCGACAAGGAAGGAGATGCTATGCATTTTAAAGTCATATAGCATGGAAACTTATGGTTGTTATGCTGATTAATGTCGTACAACTGGGACATGGGGGATGTTTTGTTTTAAGTCCTGCAGCAAGGAAAAGGTACTGTGCAGTTTAAAGTCTTGAAGTGAGGATGTGGTACTGTGCAGTTTAAAGTCTTGCAGTGAGGAAGAATGTGGTATAATTACACAAAGTATTTCTTCAAAAATCTCGCATTGGTTGGAGATTTAATGATCTATACATCCATTGAGATTAAAGCATAGGATCCATTTGAATAAACCTTATGTATAGATTAAGGTCCTTCCCATTTTGGTTAAAGTTTTGAAGGTTTCTTTCCTGGTATCATTGGATTCCTAATAACTAATACCAATTCTCATTGGAATAATGAACGAATGAGAACATTATTATTAAAATATCATGTAATTCTATTCTGATAGACTTATAGATGATTCAAAGTATGAAATATTTTATCATCTAATTGTTCTAAATCATTTAACTGTTTTTGAGATCTTTCATCTGTAGAAAATTCATCACAGATTGCAAATCTAAGTGAAGGAAATGGTATTTCAATTGAAAAAATTGCTTCAGTTACATATACCAATGAATAAGGAGTTTCTTGGGTGCCAGTACGGGTAGTTATCTGATAATTCCATAAAGTATTCAAAATTTTATCAGGCTAGGATTTATTATCTTTATCCACCATCTCCTAGAGTATATTTGATAGAGTCTTATTAAAGGCCTCTATTTGTCCATTGGTCGTTGCATGATAGCGAGATGAGTGGTAGGACTTGATATTATGCTTCTGATATAACTTTTCACTTCAGCGGAACAAAAATTGGTTCCATTGTCCATCAAAATATTATAAGGGATGCCAAATCTAGTAATGATATTAGTTTTGAAAAAAACTAACAGTGCTTTAAGATTATACTTCCTTGAGAGGTATTTCCTCAGCCCATTTTGAGAAAAAATTAGTAGCAGTGAGAATATACTTGAACTGCTTAGTTTTGGTTGGAGGATAAGGCCCTACTACATCCATTCCCCATGTGACAAATGACAAGAAGTATTTAGCTGTATGTAGAAACTCTAGGGGTTGATGAATGAAGTTTCCATGTACATGACTGGGATGAAATTTTTTAGTAAAATCTGTACAATCCTGTGCCATTGAAAGCCAAAAGTATCCAAGCCTTCAGATATGATCAGAGATTCTGGGCCCAGATTGATGGGCACTACAGACTTTGGAATGTACTTCTTTCAGGACATATACAGTCTCTTCTCCATCAATACATCTGTAGAGAATTCCATCAAATACTCGCTTGTAAAGGATCTTTTGGTGGTCTGGACTATCATAAAGAGTAAAATTGGCCACTCAACAATGGATCTATTCTTTCTCAACCTTGTCTGGTGGAAGAACCCCATTTTTAATATATTCCATGATGGATGTTCTCCATCCCATGGTATGACCATATGGTTAAGAAATAGGGAAAATTTCATTAATTTCTTCCATTTTGGTTTAAAGAAAAGGTAAGAACACATGGCAATGGGTTATGCTATTAACTATCTCATCCCGATTTGGATCTTCCAAGGCTATAGTTGAATTAGCCAGTGCATCTTCTTGGGAATTTTTTGATCATGGGACATAGGACAATGTCAGCTCTGAGGAAAATTCATCCATTAACTTTTTTGATGTAATTATACAAATTAATTAACTCTTCTTTTCTAATAGAATATTCCCCCATTGATTTGTTTATTACCAACTATGAATCACCTATTACCTTAAAATGATCCATTAGCACCTAAAGGGCCAATTCCAAACCTGCGATGAGAGCTTGATACTCTACTTCATTGTTGGTACCACCTTCTAATAATAGGAAAGAATAAGGAAATACTACCTTTTCTGGGGGAGTAAGGACAATTCCTAATCTAACCTTGTTGTGTTTAGGATTTTCTAGTTTCTTCCCTATTGGACTTCTCAAAGCACCATCCAAATACATTTCCCATATTTGGGAATTATCTTGAATAGATAAGACCTCTTCATTAGGAAGTTCAGTATTAAATGATGCGTCTTCTACAGATGGGTGATAAATAAGGAAAGAATCCAAATCTTGGACTTTTATTTCCTTTGGAGGCACAAATTGGATATCAAACTGTTGCAAAATAACCTCTCACCATGCCAAATTCCATGTAAGCATGGGATGACTGAGGATAAATTTGAGTGTTTTATTACAAGATACCAATTGGACCTCATAATGTTGTAGTTAGTGCCTTAATTTCTTAACTATATTTCTTAATTATAAGTAGCACTTCTCAATACTTGAATATCGATTTTCTTCATCAATCATAGTGCGAATTAGATAATAAATGTTGTATTACTTTCCAGCATCATTCTTTTGGGCGAGGAAGGCACCTAGTGAATGCTCTAAAGCTGTTATGTATAGAATGAGTGGTATTCCTTCAATAGGTGGCATCAATACTGGTGTACTCAATAGATATTTCTTGATTATATCAAATGCTTCTTGTAAATCCTTACTCCATTGATAAGTGACTCTTTTTTCATTAATCTGGTGAAAGGTAAACATTTGCCGACCAAATTGGAAATAAAGCGCCAAATGTAGGCCAAGTGTCCTTGAAGTCCTCTCAATTAATTAAAATTTAGAGGAGGTGACAAACCAAGGATTGATTTTTTTCTATGGATCAACATTGATACCATGATGGTGTACAACGAAGACAAGTAATTTTCTTGAGGTTACTCTAAAAGCACATTTTAAGGGGTTCATCTTCAAATTATGTTTCCGACATTTGCGAAATATGGTTTCCAAATCATCAAAGTGATTTGAAAAAATTTTGGATTTGACTACCAAATCAGCTAAATAACATTCAACAAATTTCCCTAAGAAAGGTATGAAGATATGGTTCATGGAACGATGGTATGTCCCGCCTGCATTCTTTAAGCCAAAGGGAATTACCTGATAGCAAAACACACCTTAAGGATCTCTGAAGGCTCTATATTCTTCATCCTCTAGGGCCATTAATATTTTATTATACCAAAAATATCCATCCATAAACGAAATAGCTTCATAGAAAGTCATTGAATCAATTTGAAGTTCTATATTCAGGACTAGAAAATCATATTTAGGACAATGCCTGTTAAGATCTCTGAAATCAAAGCAGACTCTAATTTTCCCATTCTTCTTTTTCACTGGGAAAATATTGGCCAGCTATTAGGGATACTGAACTTCCCTGAAAAATATAGCCTTTATAATCTTATCAATATCAGCTTCAATTTTAGAGGCATGAGTTGGGTGTGTTCTCCTTGGTGCTTGTTTGAACCCATGATTTTCTTCTGGAAAATCCATGTGATGGGCGGAAACATTAGGATTAATACCTATCATTTCCATAAAATTCCAAAAAAATATCGATTTTTCTTTACAAAGGAAGTATACACCTCTTTATCCTCAGAGTTCATGACCGCACCAATTAAGGTGGGGCGTAGATCATCTCATGTACCCATATTTATTTCTATGAGTTTATCCATAGTAGTATAAACACCTTCTTCAAATGTTGGAGGAGAATCCCTGAGATCTTCCTATTCTTCTTCATTATTTATTACCTCTTATATTTCAATTTTCATGGTAGATGACAAGGAAAAACTCCCAAAGTTAGGGGAGGAGTTGATATTTGAACATCCCAAAGAATAATCTACCATATCTAACCCTACTGATGATGAAGGTTCTTCCTGTGGTAAAGAGGGATTGACAGATTGAGAATCAACATCTTTTTCTTCCTCTAATATTGCTATAATTTATTCTATTCTGATTGAAGAAGTAGAGTCTCATTGTAGTTCAGCAGATGAAATAAAAACATCTCCATTCAAGATTCCATCATTTCTTGGTGTATCAATAATTTCTCCCCTGTTATCAGGCTTAATTTCCAAAATTGACATTATGGGAATTATTGGATGAGTGCATGGATTTTGTTTTAACCTTTAAAATTGATTGATGGGTAAAACATAATCTATACTCAAATGCATGAATGGTTTATCTGGAATCTTTTCTAGTTCATTTGGAGCATTAACTCTGGTTATCTCCTTGGTCATTGACTTTGTTCCTTTTGTGTGATAAAACTCTGCCTCAATGTATTGATATTCACATGTTTTGAATGAAGCCTTGTCACTATACAATGCCTTATTTGACCATTGAAACAGTATTTCATACATTGGTGGTATGATGAAGGTATGACTTCATTTTGATGTAACCAAGGTCTTCCAAGAAGAATATTAAAGGTTGTGTCCTGACAAACAACCATGAAATCTGAATTAGACACAAGATCTCCAAACTATGTCCTGAGTGAAATTTCGCACAAAGGTTCTTGTTCATTCTTGTCATATCCTTGCAACATTAAAGTCAAAGCATATAAGTCAGATTCATTCTGGCCCAATCGACAAAGTGTACAAATAGGAATAAGGTTGACCGAGGAGCCATTATCAATGAAGGCTCGTCGGATATCCATTTCACTGACCTTATCAAATAGATACAAAGTTCTAATGTGTCCATGTACCACATGGTCTTCATCTTCATCTATAAAAGATATTACTACATGACATTCTGTAGAATTGTTCTCTATACAGTAAACCTTATATGTAGTAACTTCGGTTTCAAATTCTTGAGGACTTAACAAGGCCTCAATGAGTGCTTCTCTAAGATCTTCTGATAGATTAAAAGTATCCAATATTGATATCTTGGCCAGTACTTGGGCCAATTTCTTCCATAGATCATACTTTTGGTCCAAAGGTTTGTGTTTCCCAGCATGGAGATGTGGTTTTTAAGGTGATTTGGAAGTTGATGATTTTGTTGAGTATTCTTCCTATTAGGTTACATCAGGTTGTACTGTTTGACGGGGCGGTGCCAGTAATTTTGAAACATATGGCATAAAATCTTCCATGTTTAAGGACAAATTTTTCCTTGACATGAGATCATATTTTTATGAATGCTCTTGATCCTTATGACCACATTGTTTCTTTGAGAAATGATCTTTTGATGAATGTGGTTTTGTTGTGGTAGGAGTAGTAGAAGACAAAATTGGTTTTTTCAATTGTTTTCATAAAATAGTATGAGTATGGTTGATCGTTTTCCTAATCATCCAATCATAATATTTTTTCATATTTTTACTTTTAACATCTTATCATTTTCCCTCTTCCTATGGATTGGTGTCAGTAACACGTGCTACTTGAGCTGATAAACTTTTTAATTTCACTTTCCCAGAGTCTACCATCTTTTGAAGAAGGTATTTGAAAACAAATCACTCCTGAAAGAGGTGTCCCAAAACCTGATGAAAGAGATAATAATTTGGATGATCTTCATCTCCACCTTTATTTGGCTTCTTCAGCCTTGGAAACTGAACCAAATTTTTTTCAAAGGCTGAGATGATGTATCCAGGAACTTGCTCATTCCTAAAAGAATAGATTTTATTCTTTAATTACTCAAACTATTTCTGCCTTTGATCTCTTTGATCACCTTGAAGAGGTGGTTATTTCTATTGATGCTCAAGAAGTGGAGCCCTTTGGTATGATGAAGGTCTTGAAGTAAAAGCAGGTACATGTTCCTGTTTGAGTGAAACTATAGCAGCTTATTCCTTTCCTATTCTCCTTCCTGGAACTAATGGAATTACATGAGTTTTATGCTTAGTTACTATAATAGAGTATTTTATCTACTGATCGATTGAAGTAACGTCTTGAAACCCTCCTATGTATTTCACCAGGATCAATGGTGTGCGTAATTAATCATGCAGATTTTCCACACAGATTGGCAAAAACTCTTCTTGAGGGAGTGATAAACATAAGGAATATTTTAATCCCTTCCAGCAAGCAATGAAATCTTAAACTCTTTCATTTCACCTTTTTTTACAATTGGTAAGATCAAAAACTTTCATCTTTGGTAATGTTGGGCTAAATTGATGAAGAAATTTCTAATGGAGATCTACCCACACAATAATTGATCGAGATTGAAAACTTGTATACAAGACAAAATCTATTCCTTATAATGACTGTACAAAACATCTCAGCTTAACTACCTCTTATTGTTTATAAGTTCCCATCATAGGATCCCAATGAGAAAACAAATTTTTTAAGTGTTGTTCTGGATCTCCTGAACAATTAAAAATTAGGAATGTGGTATTCACAAAATTTGGTGGGGGAGGAATTGCATCCACCCATTCAGGGTAAGCTCTCTTTTCTGGCTGAACTGGTGCACATCATTCCTCCATATCTTCCAACCAAGTCGTTAAATCCTCAATTGTATTCATAAGTATTTATTGAATATCTGGATGAGCTATATTTTGTGAAGGTATTGCCACTGGAACATGATCTGGTGCAATGACTGGTAAGACCACTAATGGTGGTGCTGATATCTGTCTTGGATAACCCACAGAAACAAGTTTATCATGATTTATATGATCATGTCTTGATTGTGTACCCAATGGAGGTAATTCATTATCTTCTTCTTTAGTTACTACAAATCCCCTCTACTGAGGAGCTCCTACAGGATTTTCAAGATGAGGATTTGTCTGGGGAGTGTATCTAGCAGAAATGATGTTTTGAAGAAACTCTATATTGAATCTTTTCAACTCTTTCATTTCCTCTTCTTGCTATGAAAATATCTCTTCAAGTGAAATATATTGACCCTCTTCATTGGAAAAATGAGGTGCAATCTGAATTTTTCCACTCCCATTCTTAGATGCCTTTTGGAGAGGGGGAAGTCGGTTATTTGAAGGCATACCTAGATTCTGGGTAAGCCTCTAATTTCGGGTACACATGCCTTATTCATTTGTCTCAGTGTGTACTATATTGTAGACAAGAACTTAATCTTCTTATTCCTCATAACTGGACTTTTTTTTGAAGGATCTTCTACAATGGTATTGATAACTTTCAGTGATGCATAGCACATTGATGGCATTATTTCAGTGTTTCTAGTAGATCATCTCCCTTTTTTTCTTTCACAAAACTCTATTCTCATATATGAAGAATTCCCTAAAACTGTTTGGAAGATAGTAACGTGAAGGGAATCATTGGATATTGCATCTATACACTTTCCTTGTGGCTTCTTCCCTAATAGAGAGAAAACCGACTTTCATTGAGGAGGGGATTGTAGATGCGAAAAAGCCCCCAGCATTGAAGGCTGGGGTTGATCCTATTCTTCTTCTTCAAATATTTGAACATTCATTACTTAATTTGAAGGTTACATTTAATGATCCCCCATCCTAGTAATATGGGGTGATTATTGAACTTCTATAGCAGAAATTCGGGCAACTACTCTTCTGATTCAGCGGATTTTGGTTCAGACATTAGTTGGGTGCATCATCCGACAATTACTTAAATAACCTATTTTAGAAAATCGCTATTATATTTAGGACATTTGTATCCTCTAACAACTAACATCTTCTAAATGGGATGGCTGCTCAAGATTCTCATAGGCTTGATGTAGAAGTATCTCAACAACTTCTTCTCTTTGGGCTTGATTCTGATGAGAACTGGTGGATGCCTATTCTTCAGCATACATTTGATTACATACAACACCTAATGACTATGGATGGTTGTGGGAAATAAAATTTCATGAGACCAATTTTGGCAGAACTTGATAATTTTGGAGTGTAGTGAAATGCAATGATCCATATGCACCACATCCTCTGATGTGAACATTAGATGGGGAATCGGAAATTAATTGGCATAGCCTCTTTAGAGTATTGAGACATTCCTGTTGAATGGTTCTCTATTGTTTGTCAACCCTTGGATGTTGGGAAACTAAAAGAGATTCCAAGTCAATTTGGCATTGTAACCCTTCTATTACCTTTATATGATTTTGATATTCATCATATGATAATACTTTAGTTTTCAAATGAAGAAGAATTTTCCTTAAGTTTAGATGAATGTCACGAATGCAATATTCTGTCATCAATTTTGGAATATCAAATTGAGAATTTTATGAAGGCTAGAACAAGACTGGAATTTCTCCTTTAGCTAATTATTTCCTCATGTTTAACACGTCTTCTTCATCTTTCACTAGAGGTTTATCAACTTGGTTGGACCAAAGTGGATGCTCTGCATTAGAAGATAAATGACCGAAGGGTGGTTCAAAGAATGGTTGTTACTTTAATATGTATTCTGACTGAGAAAGTGTTTCACCCATCAATGACAAGGCATCATATAGGACTGGCATTGTGTTTTCAAGTGCTTTGAGATAAGAGGGCTTTCCTGTTGCTACATTATCAATTATGGAATTTTTTTTGACAATGCAAAATACTACTATAGAGAGGACTTTTGCAGTGAATTCCATCATGGGGAGGATCACCATGATGGATTATAGAAAGGGTTAAATCTTCATGTTCCTTGGTCTTCTGGCCACATGGAGGGTTTCCTTGGCTCTTATCCAAAGATAGACACTCTAGATTGACCTAATTTTCATAAATAAATCCATCATGATGAAGTTTCCGGTGAGAAACTTCCAAATTACAAATATCACTCCCAAAATTTGGTAATGAGAGGGTAGGATATTGAGAAACAACAGATAAATGTACGAGGGCTTCAAGAACTCCAGCATTAAGAGGAGCTAGATAAATCATAGATTGACTCTTGATTTTTCAATAGTATTTGGTGATATTTCTTTTTAGATATTCTATTATACTTAGTTTAGGCCACCTTCTGGGAGAAGTGGTTATAATGGGCTGGTGTATATACCTTCCTTGAAATAGTTACCAGAATGGACTGATTAACTCCAATTGGAAAGAGTGTATGTTCTCGATCTTTTTGTCCATATGATATGGGGGAAAATGCCCCATGATCATCCTGGACTGGAACAGAGGTATGTATATGCTTTTAGATGACATAATAATGTGTCATACCATGTGTGGGGATAGATTTATTTGTATTTTCCCCTGATACTTCCAAAGTAGTTAAAATATCCTAGCATGCTTCTAGAATATGGGCAGGGATATGCATCTTCCCTTTCACCATTGATAAGATGTGTTTTGTGACTTCAGCTGCCATAATGGGAATATGCATCCATTCAATATCTGGAGTAGTTTTATGTGCCTACTTCTATCCTCTTTTTTCTGTCAATGGATAGTGGAAGTACTCATGCATGGGGGTAGAGAGTTGGGTCTTCCCCAAATTTTTCATCGAAGCATTTCAACTGACTTCTCCGGGTGCTACCAAATGACACTGTTGGCAGGCTTGATGAACATTAGAAGGTGTATGTGTATGTCGGCTGTTTTCCATCAAGTGTGGTTGATGGTATTCCTTCAATACTGGTAGATGATACTAATGATAGAATTGGTGATTATGAACATGTGTATGTTCCTATTTACCAGTTTCCACCATATTAGATTGGTGGGCCTTTTTAAATCCAGTCAAACGAGCCTACTAACTGGCTGATAACTTTTGAGTAGGTGTGTGTGCTTGTTCATGATACTCCATTGGGTTTATCTGGTGGGATTGGTGGGTTGTTGTCAGATGAGCCTACTAAGCATCCAAATTGGAACGGATGGGTGTATGTGCCCACTCGTTTTTGTCATCAACTTTGGTCGATGGACTTCTTTGGAAGAGGCAGAGGTGAGAACCAGCTTTCAATTGACTGGACGTTTCCCCTGACGATTCATCTTTCATTCCTAGGACTGGGAGACATGGGCCAAACATCCAGAGGCAACACCCCCATCATTTTGGGGATACACTAACGCATGATTCTGGCGGCGATTGCTAGTGGGAATCCTCAGGAAGGAGTCCTGCATTCTTGAATTAAGGCTTTGAGTGACCTCTTGATACACATACCTCTAGTATGGGAGAGATTTATTATTGACTTCCAGGGATAAATACTCGAAATGGTTGGAGATGGTGGTTAGCACCATTTTCTTCTTGATCATTGGTTGTTGTTGGCCAGATGATCAAGGATTATTGTTGACCTAGAGGGCCTGTCGAGCCACATCCAATGTTTGGATTGTACTGTGTTAGTGATATTCATTCACCATCATATTTGAGACCAAATTTGGAAGACATTGGGTGGGTGATAACGTCCTTCTCGTGGATGGAGATCCATCTTGAGTAGCAATCGGGAAGTTCACAGATGTTGTCTTGTAGAAAGTCATTCTTTGGTTTGAAGGGAGTTCTGTGGAAAACTGAGAACAGCGAAAAAAATTATTAAAGAAACGTCTTTTTAGATGGATACATTCAGGATTAATTCCTTTGTTTGGACTTCCTTTATCAATTTATAGGGGCCTAACATGTGGATAAAATTATTAACTTGGTTAACGATTCACATCGGGGTCACCATTTTTGTTTTGCAATTCCTTGAAACGTGTGTCCTAGATTTAAGAATCACTATTTTCAGGTGGTTTCCATTGGATTTATTCATGGAACCGGAAACCTACAACATTTCTTTATCCAAAAAGGACCTACATTCCAAATGAAGGTGTTCGTTAATTTTTAAACTTTACGATACTTAAGAACAAGCATTGGTTGAGAGGATGGGAGTTCGGACTCATCACACCCTTTTGGGGGGAATTATTTTCTACTCTAGGACACTCCTTTTAAAGTTAATATATTCTCATGATTCCTTTTTAATTCACCAAGAATATCATAAGTATCCCTTTAAATTTATAATCACTTATTAACATGTGTAAAACATTAGAATCATCAGTATGTATTCATGGTTCTTCATTAATGGAAATATCTATATGTTTTAGAGGTTTTCCATCAATGGTATCCTCTAATATACTGATTAGAGATTCTTTTAATAATCATTGTGATGATACTAGTTTTTAAGCCACTCAGTGGGGCACTCTGGAATTTATTGTCATCTAGGGAGACGATGGATTGTTTTGATCTGGGGATTGTGCCCATAAAATGGTCTACCTACATATCCTTGTGAAAGTAATCAGAACCCTCATAGTTCGATGTTTCTTAATAGGACACATAATACCTTTTAAGTTCATGTGATAAGGACCCCTAAGAGGAAGGTTCTTAGTTGAAACATGGTGGGGGACTTATGCTAAAGTAGCCCAAGGAACATGGAAGGGAAATGGATTTCCAAGTAGGATCAGACCCTATTGGTAATATGGACCAAATTGAATAGGGTTGATTTGAAATGTTGAATTTGGACCTCAAGGAGGCTTCCTACATATCCCATATGGAAGGGAATAAAATCCCACATAGTTAGATAAATACCATAGGAGAGTATGGTCCTCTGAGAGAGATGAGTTTGGGATTACTTCTTAAAATGTATGCCTAGATGATTTGAGGATTTAATTTGGGTCTTATTTCCTAAGGAGGATGCCCAGTGAGCTCAGGCTCTAAGAGAGATTCCTACATATCTTGATATGAACAGGAATCAGAGTTCTCGTAGTTCCTTCATATGAGTTTTTTTCCACATGTTATAACCATCACATATCTCTAAGCTCTCGTGAGTCATTCTCGTTGTGAGAAATAAAAGGATGTGAAAGATTCAACAAAGGCATTCACACTTCTAAATTTGTCCTCCATGCCGATGAAAGAGGGTGTTTCAACCGTGGAAGAGGGTAAGGCTACGAACCTTCCCTCTGTTCTATTTAAATTGGACAAGGGTCCAATGTAAGGAAGAAGGAGTGAAGGTAAGTGGATTATACAAGGATGGATGCCCTATTTGAGATTAGTTGGGGATTACTCCTAAGGAGGATGCCTATTTGAGGTTTGGTTGGGGCTTACTTCTATAGAGGATACCCATTTGAGATTGCATGTGGATTAATCCTAAGGAGGATTTCCATTTGGAATTTGTTGGGGATTACTCCTAAAAAGGATGCCCATTTGAGGTTTAAGCTGGAAAAGAAGTCAGGTGATGAGGTTTGAGGAGTTTCTTGATGATTGTTTCAACTCATGGTACTTAAGGAATCCATTATGAGAGTCCGAACTCATAACAAGTGAAAGGAAACCAAGAAGAGTAAGTTGACTCAAGTCACTTCATTGAGTGTGATGGAGTTTCTCAGATCATGGTATTCCAAGGTTGGAAGTATGGATGTATAAAGGGCGTAATGGAAAATTTCCTCGACCGGATCTGAAAAGTTCACGGTGCGACTCTCCATTCTTAATGGGGGTCAGTGAAAGAAGCCAAGGGACCAACCCGAAGGGCCGGGACCACAACCCAACACTAATCCCAAACAGGGGAGCGGGGGAATATACCCCACGGTATGGACCAATGGGCTCGCGCATGTGTTCTTCTAAGGTGCCTCATGTAGATGCTCCGTGTAGCTCCCCCATGCAGGTGCCCTGCACAGGTGCGCCGCGTAGGTGCTCTGCGCAGCTCCATATGTTCTAGACCCTAATGGGACTTTGAACAATGTTTTCCCCTTTAACTCTCTCTTCCCTCATATTTTAGAGAGCTACCTGGAAAAATTCGGGGGATCTGTGCGAAATAGCTATGCAATGGGAGCTTTGGGACTTCTTCCAATTTTTTTTGTCTCTGAAATGGGGAGCCCAAGGGTCCTATTTATATGCAAGGAGGGGACTTGGTTGAATGGAGTTTTTCCATGTAGGTCCTCCGCATAGGTCCTCCATGTACGTCCACCACATAGGAGGGTAGAAATTATTCTCCTACACAGGTCCCCCACGCAAGTCCTCCGCGTAGGTCCTCTGCGTACATCCTTCACGTTGGTCCATCGCGTAGGTCCCTCGTGTAGGTCCCTTTGTGAAATTTTATTCGTCTTCCGAGTGCCATAACTTTTGATCCATAAGCCTCTTTGGGCTCTGCGACTAGTCAAATTGAAGGTCTTGAAGATATCTACACTTCTTGGTATGGTAAATAAAAATAGTGTTCTCAAATAAAACACTAAAATTGAATTTAATGTGTTGAAACCTATCCATCACTGATCTTGGAAATCCACTGCCTACTACTGGATAGGGAAATCAGTCCACTTATCCATTGGTATGGATTAGTATTTTGGCACATATAAATCCAGCACGTATCTTCTTCTTTCATGGTGAAAACATCTTTACTCATACTTTACATTTGTTTTCTATGTGGGAATCAAATCTTAACTCTACAGAAAAGTGCATTGAACACATTTTATGGTGTCTACAACAAAGATGAAGATCCTTTCTATCCACTTAATCCACTCTTCAGATTCATGGGGTCCTTTGTTACCTCGAAACATGGTTGAATGTTGTATGGTAAATTATAATCCATCATCCACTATGAATCATAGGTTCTTGAAACCCACTTAACCAAAATTCTGAATAATGTGGATAACTACATTACCAAAATAGGGTCCACTAGAGGGATCTCCTTTGGAACATGTCTCCTAGGTTTCTCTCTCATATTTAGAAGATCTCTTCCTAGAGGCATTTTCTAATTAAATACAAAAACAAAATCAATCACGAGTAAATTCCAAAAATTAAAGGACCAACTTCATGTTTTTATAAAAAAATATTTACAACATTAATAATCTATAGAAACCACAAAAAAACTTACTAAAAAAGGAATAGGTAAATTTAAATAAACATCCCACAAAACCCATTAAAATATCCTCAAACATCAAGTCTCAAACCTGGTAAAAATCCTTGACTAGCCATGGTAACTCAGTTTCAGTCATAGAAGTGATATGGATAGGACCCTATCATAAACCTACTATCTGAATTACGAAAATCCAAAATATGATCTAACCATGACAGAAAACCAAACTCAAGATGTTCAAACAGACTTTAGGCATAGAATCCCCTTTGATACCAAATTGTAATAAACCAAACCAGGCTAACTATATAAGCCACCCAACCTAGTATGTCACATGATATGAATAAAATAGGATAATAAATACCACACATGAATATAAGAAAACAAGACATAAAACTAGAGGATGAAGTGGAAACAAACATGATTACATAAAAACATACAATCCAATCAAAACATGCTAAATTGAAAAGTAATTCGAAACCACAGGTACCTAATATTCACCTCTAGAACAACCCAAACTGAAAGAAATAATAACAAGATAAGACATCATGCTAAACATGTTCTTCTGTTTACCTAAATTATGTAATATAACATCTACACACACCCAAATCACAAGTAGTGTGTGATCCAAAGCCCATTAAGATACCACCATAGTTTCTATATAATGTTTAATATCAATAATGAAACAATTCTATATTTTAAAACATAAATAGATTAACAAATTATTTTCATAAATCCAAACCATTTATAAATCATTTTCCTTTGTTATTACTTTGGTTTTCATAAAATAATTTCATATTGTATAATCAGAAATATGACAAGAAAAAGTGATAACATATGAAATCATATCCATGTATTAATAGAAAAATAAATAAACACACATCCATGAAACAACCTATCATGTGAATCTATGTGATACATCCTCATATAAAAACATGTGATCAACAACCCATGAAATAAAAATAATCATGCAGTAAATAACCAAAAATTTAAGAATGAAAAATCAACTAGTATTGGGGTCAATTTTAAGGGATATTGCATTATAAACACTCATAAGACTGAAAATGTCATATGTTAGACCAAAAATATATTGATCCCTAATAGTTTGATACCACAAAAGTTACCTCTACATGTGGTAACATACAATAAGGCTACCCATGTCTTTATCCCGACACACCCAATATTCCCAATGTAAATTTTTCCAAATTCAATTCAAAATCATGCTCATAATTTTGTAAAATATTTTTAAAATCTAATATGATCTTCTTCAAAGATTGAAAACCCATTTTCAAATCAAGAAAATCCATTTTCAATGAAAACCCCCATTTTGAAAAAAAAAATTATTTCTCCATGAAATCATTTGAAACCAATTATAACTTCATATCAATGAAAAATGTAAGAACCCAGTTCTTATTCTTGAGGTACGAGTTTATTCTTTTCTTTTTTTCCTTAAGTGTTTTGAGAAAATAAGGAAAATGGGAGAAAATCCTAAATTTTGTGACTACATGTCATGTACTTTTCCACACGCCGTGTACTTTGGACATGTGGAATGAGTACACACAGTGTGTAGGCAGGTCAATGATGATTGGTGTAAATTAAACCATACATGCCGTGTAGTGGGTTTTACATGCCGTGTAGTCAGTCGGTAGGAAAACAGTAAGGCGGTGGCCAACTGAGCGACAGTACACGCCGTGTACTCAGGTATTACACACCGTGTACTCATGTCAATAGATGAATAGTGCCATGCTGGTGAGAATCCACCGAAGGAACAGTTAAAAAAATGAAAACTACATGTCGTGTACCCAATAGTACACGCTAGGTAGTCTGTTTTTTTCGCTTAAAATGGGTATTAGCCTCCCCTATTTACAGGGAAGGCATAGAACCGAAGGAGAACTCTAGAGGGATGGCCGCAGCTTTGAAGATCACCCGATCGAGCACCGGGAATCTGATTCCACCTCTGTCGATCTCGTTGGAACTGCACGGGTGAGTTCTTCCTTCTCCTTTCATAGATCTTTCCAATTCTTCCTCTAAAGGGAGTTATTTACGTTTGAACGAGAATTATTTTACCTCAGATCTATATCATTCTTGGGCATTTCGAGGAGTATCTTTCACGTATATCGATCATGGGTGATCGAGGTAGGTGGTCTTGTGTTTATTTCCAACTACTATAGTGAATTTTTGTACAGTTGTGATATGCGCCCATGAATGGGGTATAGTATGGCTAAGGACTTTCATAATTAAATACCTAGAATTGCATAGGTAGTTTAATGAACATGTATAACTATTATTTGGGATCACTGCTTGGATCCAAGACCACCCCTGGGGGTACATTCCTCTATTTAGCCGTTTGGCCAGGTGACCCGAGGGTATACCGTAAAATTTATCATGCATTAAATTGCCTTGAGAGGAATTCTACATAACTACTTGCTTATCTATTGGGCTCGGCCCGGTTACTTGCGTCTGAGGGAAGTCTTCTGTTTAGCCTGAGGGCAGTGTTCATTTTAGCCTGGGGGCAGTGTTCTGTTTAGCCTGAGGGCAACTCCTTCCATGCCTAAGGGTAGTAGGTTATGTGCCTGAGGGAGACACTTCATACGACTAAGGGAAATATCTGTTATGCCTGAAGGAAATTACCTATGGGTTGGGACTCTGATTACCTGAGGGTAAGGATAGTATGTCTGAGGACATGGATATTTAGAATATTCACTGAGGTGATTTCCTATGAACACCTACCAAGACGAAGCACAAGCTTGGAGGCAATAATTAATAATTAAAATGGAATTATAACTGGTAAAGTTAGTTAGTTTTGAGTACTTCTTCATTTATTGAATTTACTACTGCACACTACTGTTGCACATTTACACTAACAGTTGGGCACAGATCTTTGGTGGGTGCCTACTGGGATTCATTTCTCACACCTTGTTTGGGTTATGTCTTCAGCCTAAATAGACAATATTTATAAAGGTATTGATAAGGGAAAGGGTCCCTATATAGGTACATGAGTGTTGCTGAGGTGTAGGGGAGCATGGGACTGAGCTCAGGCTCACGATGTTGCCAGTTGTTCTGTGTTGGTCTGTTGTAAATGTACTTTTCATTGTATCATATTGTACTATTGTGTAACATCATCTGGATGTTTTCATAGAATAGTGACATGCTGCATCTTGACATACATATATATATGACTGCTGGTTCTTTTTACTAAAGTTTTTCATTTCAGTTATGTATCTTTTACTTCTTCCACTTTTGTTGTATATTTGTTCTTGTATTCCGCTACGCTACACTTTGAAAAATGAAGGCATAGTTTCCCCACTATCAGACCTGGGCCCTCACTGCTAGTCGGATGCCTCTAGAGTTTAGGGAAATGAACTTGAGGTCATGTGACCAACTAGGTTCGGGGCACCGTGGAGTGGTACCCGGATCCAGGACATTACAAAGTGGTATCAGAGGGATTTTCTTTTCTTTAACTTACTATTTGAATCCTTTGTCAGGGATAGGATGGAAATGGTATTTGGTAATAAGTTGTTCCCGAGAGTAGCTAACCCGTGTATAGGGAAAATCCAATTTACCTCATGTCGTAAATTTATTGATTTTGCAATTTACCATTGATATGATTTTCATCGTTGGGTGACGCACTTGTGATTGTGCTGTTTATATGTTATCCATGGGTTCTATTTAGTTGCAACCCAATGAGATGAGGGTATTCCATCTCATGCATCATTTAGGCACATACTAGAAATCACATTCCATGCATAGTTCTAGGCCATGTAGGTGCATTAGAAATTGCATGATTTTTTGATAGTTTTTGTGCTAGAAAAGAATGATGTTTTGATAGCTACTTTGATAAATACCTGCTATGTGATAGGGTATTTTTGTGTGTGAACCTGTTGATAGGATGGATTCCAAAATTTGGTTTTTGGGGATTATGGGCCTTCAATGACTGGAATTTGGTGGATCATTGACTTGTTTACATGTAAATAACATGTATAAGATTCCAAACTTTGATTCGCGGGGAGTATGGGCCCTCAAGGATAGGAATTTGGCACTTAGATTTTGTTTTTCAGAATTTTCTGGGTACCAGAGTAGTATCTGAGGCTTACTGTCCAGAAAACCCAGGATACATCCCGTGTAGTTCCTTAGACACACCCTATGTGTTCTTCAGTTCGGGAAGAAATGGAAACTTTTTAAGTACACGCTGCGTACCCTAATTACATGCCTTGTAGTATCTTCCCGTGTCATAGACCATGTGGGAAGGGACATGGGGTAGGGAATGTTTTGGAAAAAACACGCCATTTGCCGAATGTACACACTATGTAGTGTTGACCCGGAGTCCACCCGTGTAACTGACAACGTGGACAGATGAGACCATGAGACATACACGTTGTGTCCACCATGGAACACACCGCGTAGTCTGACATGGGGACCTGGCCGTGTAGCTAACAAACACGGGTCACTGTTAGCTCTTCTTGAACACATCGTGTACCTGAGGGATGTGTCGTGTAGTCCTTACTAGTGGGAGACCATGTAGACATGGCTATGTGGCTGGGAAACGGGGTGGTGTACACGCCTTGTGTGGGTGTAACACACCGTGTGGTTTCATCCGAGTAGTCGGCCGTGTCACGAACGCTACGGGTAGTTGGAAATTAAAGCCTACACACCGTGTAGATTCCATACACGCTGTGTAGTCTTATTCAAGTGAGACGTGTGGCTTAGCCGTGTAGAGGGACTTGGGAAGGGAAGGAGGATTTAAGTACATGCCTTGTATTTAGAAGGAACGACGTGTGTTTGGGGTGTTACATGGCCAGTTTATGTTGGGGTACACGCCCATGTGAATGACTAGAAAGAAAACATCGTGTAGTTTTATACACGCTGTAACACCCCAAGATTTTATGAGATTTATTCTTTTTAATTTCATTCATATCTTCTGTTGTAAGCTACACCAATATTATCTTGCACTATATGCAAGACCGTATTAGCTTGCAGTATACGCAACACTATTCTTGGATCGTGTTGCACATAATTTCAGGTTCGTTTGATAGTAGTTATTCTACGCAACATTGAGTGTGTATATATATATATGTATATGTATATTCAATGTATAAATGAAATATCATTGGATTCTGTTATACGCAACAACAAAATAGTCTTGCACTACACGCAACCCTGACATGGCTTACATTACAGGCAATCATGACCTTCCACGATAGCGTGTGTTGTACGCAATACCGAGTTTCACTAAACAACGATATGTTACTAAAATATTATATAAACTAGCCGTTATGAATAGTAATAACCACTTTTGAAATTTTATAAATTTTATCATTCAAAATGGTCTTCATTTTTAGATTTGGAATATCGAAATTATCCTAGGGTGAATTTTTGGTATTTTTCTGAAAACTTTCAACTTTGATGAATAGTGAAAACAGTAGGTTACTATTTTAAAACTGACTTTCTATTTAAATAATTATTTATTTTATTTAAATTTATTTTAGATAAAAATTGATACATCATACCTATATAAGTTCAATGTAATTCAATGGAGTCGGTATATAATAATTTTAGATATATAAAAATTTTATTGAACTTTTCACCATCTTTTACCCACCTCCTAGGAGAATTTGAAAATTTACATAAAACATAATTTTACCACTTCTGTGAGTATAATTTTGAAAATCCAATAGATACGGTTAATATCAAGTAGTAAAATTTGGTTCAATAAGATAAAAAATAATTTTTTGGTGAATAGTATCTTTTTACTTTTATTTACCACGATTAAAAGAAAATAGGGTAATTAAGGGTAAAAATGATATTATTATTACCCTAACACAAGTTATAATTCTATTGTATGAGTATAATTCGACCAAAACAACCTTATGAATATAATATTATCATTTAGTTCCACTTGGATTAGATTAAGACATTTATTATTATTTTATTTAAAAAAGAGTTAAAATAGTTAAAATCAAAGTTTAATAATTAAATATTTTTAATATTGGGTAATACATAAGATAAATTAGACTATAAATATTCATTAGAAAGATAAAATGATTTCATACCTACTAGTATTTTATTTATAATTTTTAGACATTAAATAATTTAATTTATTTATGATACAATAGTGATGCAGTAATTACCTAAATAATGAATTATTAAAATAATTGATATTATAAATTTCCAAATAAATGGAATTTTAGAATTTTTATGAATTAAACTAATTTTATTGGTTAATATGACATGTTAGTATTTATTTAATTAACTTTTTTCAAACTAATCATGCTGTTGTGATTTTCACAAAAAACAATTATCAAATAATGTTTTAAAAAAATATTATATTATTAATTGTTATTATTTTCCTAAAAAACTAATGTTCGGAAAAATGACTTAGATAAGGTTATATATATTAATAATGAACCACTTGGGGTTCTTTTTCCTTGTTATTGTATGTTTAGTAACCATATAGTGTAAGAAAACTAGAAGACACGGTAAAAGTTAAATTATTTAACTTAGAGTTAAATCTAAAAGATAAGGTTAAAATAGTAACCTAAACTTGTCTAAAACCTATTGGTTGAGAGTATTTTGACCCATCCCCACGTTAGCTTATAAATAAATCAATTTGGAGCTATTATAAAACGAATATGACTTTATTATAAAATAATATTTTAAGTTTTTCCAAAGGTGCCCCTCTCCTCCCTTATAAAAAGGGCACCCATTCCCTCTTCTCTTCAACCCCTTTTAAGCCTTGAAGCTCGTCCAACCCATACCCATTTCTTTTATACACTTACCTAGAAACGTTTTGGAGGTTTTTGAATTCTCAAAAAACCAACTCTAATTCCTTAAGAGGAAGCTTATAGGTGGTGCGTCGAAGAAGAGCTAATCTCTTCTTCGGATTCTCTCATGTTTCTTTCTTCTTCTAATTCTTCTTCTTTATTTGTTTCACTATAAAGTAATAAAATAAGTATCACTGATATACTGATATATTAGTATAAATATGAAACAACCATATTTCATCTTCTATCCATCCTATAGAAAACGAAATCACCACTCGTGCGTACGTACGGAATACCGTCTCCACGCCATGGTGTAATCTGTTTTCAACCACCACCTTAATTGGATGGGTATAATGGGTAAATAAATAACTATAAATAATTATTGTAAAGTGATATTGATTCTGAAATATTATACATACACTTTAATACAATTACATGATCATTGGAAATGATATCATCGCTCATGCGTACGTACGGACTACCGTCTCCACGACGTGATGAGATTCATTATCCATGTTAACCATTCATGAATGATTATAAAGTATATATAATGAATAATAATGAAATATATGACATAATAATGATACTGGATTTATGTATATATATTTATGTAATCTACTAAATTCCATTCAATTCAATAAGGAAATGAAAACAGCGTTCATGCGTATCTACGGCCTACCGTCTCTATGAACGGTGCATTTCATTCCATTTATCGATATATCATATATATATATATATGTGTATATGATATTGAAAGTGGGTTCCCTAGACCCAACTTATATTGTATATTGATTACTGTTACATGTATTCAGGTTGTTTTATAAATGTGTTCATCTTGCCATCATAGTGTAGATACTTCTGCATCCACTTTATTAATGGAAATGTCCTTAGATTACCTGTCGCATCAAATGGTTATAGCAGGTCCCAGGCTATAATGAGAACCCTTAGATGCCATGAAATTAATCTTAAACTAACGTCCCGTGGTCCAGTTACATCATTCTGAAAGGACAGAGATGATGTGTGACTATCAGGTGTTAGGGGATCATAAGCATTGAGACTTCTTCTCATGAAGTTCTCACTTAATGATCTCTAGCTATTTAGATCATGAGGACAGACCCGCTTAATAGGAACACCACATGTTTCTGGTGTCATTGGTCGTTCCTATCTATGGACATATGTAATGGTCTCCTGACTTGAGATCATTATCAATGAATTTCATTTAATTACATACATTTGATATAAGACGAAAACCACGGCGACAAGTCGTGGTGAGGTAGTTTATGTCGGGTACGTCATTAATGGCATGGAATTGATTGAATGGTCAAGAAAGGAATTGTCACTTCCGAGTTTAGGAAGAGATATCTCGGGCCTGGTTGATTAGGATGGTTGTACCTTCATTAAATCCATGGCCATGGTAGTCGAAGGTAAGACCGTCCGGACAAATCAACAAACAAAATAAAGAAAATGAAGAATGATGACACTGAGATGCATTCTACTTTATTGATATTTCGATGATAAAGAGATTAGATTACACGAACCGTGTTCGTAGTAAGGGATTCATTTCTTTGACTATGCCTTATCTCTATAGGGTCCTCGATGGGTTGCTAGACCCCACTCTTGGTCGGTGATAGTATTCACTGCTATTGAGATAAGGGCCTAGAGGGTCACACACAACAGGGCTTTGAGAATCTGCCCTATTTTAATGAATAGTATTATAGGACTTGGTGGGCCCCACCATGAGGTTTGGGTATTATCCAAGTCCTATGGATCACCAAGTAATAAATAAATTCTTTTATTATTCAAGTTTGGAATAATTCGTTGAATTTATTTATAACATGTATTTACGAGTGATTAAGTAAATACATAGATAAATATTAATCGGAAAAATATTTATATATTGGGTTCGTTTAATATTATCTGGAAGTGCGAGTCGAGTTAGACTTGTGTTTATCACGTAATATATATATTTATATATATTGTAGTTCAATGATAAATAATAAATATTATTTATGGCATAATTTAATTTGTCATAAATAATTATTTGTAATATATATATAATGAATTTTTAATACACAGGGGTCGGGAACCCTTACCGCGTATTTTAGATATTCCCTATATATAGTA
Organism: Viscum album; assembly: GCA_963277665.1. Taxonomy (NCBI): domain Eukaryota; kingdom Viridiplantae; phylum Streptophyta; class Magnoliopsida; order Santalales; family Viscaceae; genus Viscum; species Viscum album. The sequence continues at coordinate 1,026,706,121 of OY728157.1, forward strand.
AGAGAGAGGCTCTCCCCGGTGTACTATTCATCCATTGGAATTGAGAGCCTCTCTCTCCTATGGAGTTCTAGAGAGAGACTCTCTCAAACTAGAAAGTTCATCAAGTTCCGCCTTCACGGATCAGAGACGCTAGTTTGTGGTGATCATCACTGCATCGAAGTGTGCATCGAAGATCCGTGCTAGCACCCGGATCTTGACAAACGGAGCGCGAGCAGATTTGCGGGGCGTGTGTGGACGATCTAGAGGGCTTCGGCGTTGGAGTCTTCGAGAAACGATCACTGGCGTTCTGCACATCAATTCTGAACAAGGTAAATGTTCAATTTTAATTTTTCTACTCCTTAAGAACCTTGCGAGATCCTTGGACCAAGCCGGGACAAGATCACCGGAGTTGACAAGGTTATGTCACTCCGGTGAAGCAGAAAAATGTTAAAAATCCCGAGCCACCGGCTTCCACTGCGTAGTCCCGGTACCCAATAGTGGTATCATAGGGAGTACAAGGTTTTTCTAAGTCAAACACATTAAAATGAATTAAATTTAATTGTGCGGTGTTAAAACGGTTCATTCGGATTCGACCGCGCATCGTTTCGATTTTGAATGATCAAGATATGTTCATTTGAAAATTTTAATTGGATCGACGTCGCAAGTTTTTGCTCGTTTGATGTTAATTCTCAAATTGAGATAAACATCAAAAATATTTTTTATTATAAATTTTTATAATAAATATTTTATTATATTTTATAATAAATATTTTAATATATTTCATAATAATCAAATATATTAAATATTTTATTATAATATATTTTTCCACAAAAGTGTGTGGAAAATTGTAATAATAAAATAAAGGAGAAGAAGTCCAAGACTTGGGGTCTTCTCCCTTTATAAAATATAAAAAAAAGGGTGCTGGCCACATTTGTCTAAAAGACAAATAGTTAAATTAAAAAAAAGGGAATGGAGAACCCAAATTGGGTCACCTCTCACGCGGCGCACCAAGGGAGGACAAACCCTAGGGTCTCCCTCTCCCTCCACCGGAACCCCCTCCGCCGAAACCTCCTCCATCGGACCGGCCTGTTGCGCCGCGCTTGGCTCTGATCACCACGCCGGCCTCCTCCCCTCACGTCGGCCTCCTCACTTCTTCCCCATGCATGCCGGCTGCCCCGAACCCAAGCCGCGCCGGCCTCCTGCATCGCGTCGGACGTGGTCCGCGTCAAACCGGCTCCTACCGGCTACCACAAGCCACGCCGGGGATCCCCCTGCCAGACCGCTTCACACCATCCACTCCTCAAGCCCTCTTCGGACTTCCTCTGGGCCGCGTCAGACCAGCTCCGTCCAGCCACCCCGGACCTTCGTCGGCCTCCTCCTCCGGGCCTCACCGGACCGGCACCCTCCGGCAACCCCGAGCCCTCGCCGGGCTCCTCCTCCGCACAGGACCGGTTCCTTCCAACCGACCCGAGCCCGCGCTAGACCGGACAGCAACTTCACCGGCTCACCAGAGCAGCGGGCTGCTGGGAGATGCAGCCGTCACGAGAAGCGTTGGACGCCGAGGTTACGCCACCGTCACGCCGCGGTCACGCCGCAGTCACTCCGCGGTCACGCCGCGGTCCCGCCGCGGTCACGCCGCGGTCACGCCGCGGTCACGCCGCGGTCACGCCGCGGTCACTCCGCGGTCACGCCGCGGTCAGGCCGCGGTCACGCCGCGGTCACGCCGCGGTCACGCCGCGGTCACGCCGCGGTCACGCCGCGGTCACGCCGCGGTCACGCCGCGGTCACGCTGCGGTCAGGTCGCGGTTCCAGGACGACATCCCACGGCGGTACGCAGTCCCGTCGGACTCCTCTCCAGCTAGAGGTAACCCTGCACTAGATTAATTTTAATTAATTTAGTTTTTTAAATTAAATTAATTGGAATTAATTTAGGGGTTTAAATTATTTTAATCTGAAAATATTAATTTAATTTAAGTTTAGAATTAAATTAATGGTTTAATTTAATTTAATTTTTGGAATTAAAATTAAATTAAACAAATGGAATCGATAAAAATAAATTATTTGAATTTAATCAAATTCATTTAATTTATTAGAACACCCTCACATAATTTAAATTTATTGCAATTTAATTTAATTTCTCTTTTACACCAACTGGTCTTGAGCTATTGACTGACCTGTGTATGTGTGGCATGTATTTATTTATTTAATTATTTATTCAACGCATGCGATGATTGTAATATTTAATTAGATAAATGACGGTCTGCGAATCATCTTTTAATTCAAATATGTATAAGGGCATGCGTGTCCATTGCACTACTTGTATTTTGTACCCCAGACCCCCTCGCCTGCGTGCGAGTATATTTGTAATTATTTGGTGAAGATCTGAGAGGCAGACCCCGCCAAGTTGATGTGGTAGTCCAAACAGGAGATGGGAACTTTACACTAGGTCCAGCAGCGACACGAGTCATGTATCGACTCAGGTATGGATGCCCCTAGGCGATGATTGATCAAGTTATCGATCAATCATTATAGAATGCTCAAGAACAGTCAGAATTCGTGATTTACATTATGCATAGTTTATTATTTTATTCATCTGCATGATTATTACATGATCACATAGGATAGTAAACAAGATAAAATGCATAAAGTTTTGATGAATAATATTCTATTGAATGTTCAGTTCTAAGCGCGACAACCCAGTTTGAACATAATAATTAGAAAAGGATTATATTCGTCAATCAATATTTAAAAATCCCTCAAAGATATATTAAGTCTAAAATGCCTTCCATTTCTCACATCTAAACAAAACTGGATTTTTGGGTGCTCATCAGCCTCAGTTGAGAGTACCTCTTACTACCGGGGCGTTTCTATGAGAGAAATGGGTCGACTTAACTAAAGTGAGTAATCAAGGTTTAGCCTTATCTAACTTATTATCACTTTAGAGGCAAGATGTTGAGGGAATAAAGTTTAGATTCCAAAAGCTGGGACTTTACTCAACTACACAAGAAACCACAAGAACAAGTGGTTGGCCAGCATATCACCTACCTTGAAACCCTCCAAGTAGTGTCGTAGCCCAAGCTTGTAGACTATGAGAGGAGTTTCGAGGATCCTTTCCACTAGAATGATCAAGCGATAGAGTATCTTGAAACTAATGGTGAGGGCTATTAAGGTTAGTTAAAATAGTGGGAGACAGTAAATGATATAACAATTTATTAATCATAAATTTTCAAAAGGTAATCAAGACAAATTACTAACTGCTAAATGTTTATCTAATATAGATTCAAAATGGAAATCACCAACACCACAAGTACTTTATCACTATGATCGATCTTGGATAAAGAAAATATCCTGACTAGCAATAACATCCATGAGTGGTATAGGCGCTTGCGCATAGTACTACGCTATGAAAGGAAGTTATATGTGCTGGAATCCCCAATTCCTACTGAGCCTCCTTAGGGAGCAAGCAAGACGGAAAAAGATAAGTAGAAAAAGCATGTAGACGATGCGCTTGATGTACAATGCATCATTTTGTCATCCATGTCCATCCAATTGCAAATAATTCATGAGGAAGAGGACACCTACAAGATGCTTTCACATCTCCAAGAACTATATGAGGAGAGGTCTAGGCAAGAAAGGTATGATATCTCAAGTGCGCTTTATAAGTGTAGGCTAGCAGAAGGGCACCAAGCTGGTCCTCACGTACTCAAGATAATTGGGTATATTGAGAGGCTTGAAGCCCTTGGGTTTAAACTAAACCAATAACTAGCAGTGGATCTCATTCTTGCCTCTTTACCGTCAAGCTTCTCAACTTTCATTGTCAATTATAATATGAATGATATGAAAAAGTCACTCCTGGATCTTTTGGATTTAGTTCACCAAGCTGATAAGGACATGAAAAACACCAATTCATCTGTCCTTATGGTGAAGAAGAAAAACAAGGGCAAGGAAAATGGGTCTAAGTCCAAGTCAAGGCCAAAGACACCAATGCATCGTCCTGCCAAGAAGCCAAAGATTCAGAGGAAAAGTAATGAGCAAGAATCTATCTTCTTTGGATGTGGCAAGAAAGGCCACTGGAAGAAGAATTGCAGTGTTGGGAAGAAGAAGCAAGCTGACGCTTCTGCTTCAGGTATTTTTTACATTGAATGCAATCTATATTTATCTACAAGTTGGGTATTGGATACGGAATGTGTCTCACACATTTGTATTCATATACATGAACCAAGTAGGTTTAAGAATATTTCAAAAGGTCAAGTGGATCTTCGAGCTGCAAATTGTGCAAGTCTGGCAGCCTTGGCAGTGTGAGACTATCACTAGACTTTACCAACTAGTTTGGTTCTTATTTTAAACAATTGCTATTATGTACCATCTATTACCAGAAACATTATATATGTGTCATGTTTAGACACTATGGGTTTTTATTTCAAGTTTGGAAATAAAAGTTGTCTCTTTTATAGGGATAACATATGTTATGGTATGGAACATCTTAACAATGGTTTATATATACTAGAACTAGAAAACTCAGTAATGGATATCAATGACAAAAACAACCAACATGACTCAAATAACACCCGCCTATGGCACTTCAGGCTTGGTCATGTAAACAAGAAGCGATTACAAAGATTACATCAATAAGGGTATCTAGACTCGGTATAGTTAGAACCCTTAGATGTATGTCAAGATTGTTTATAAGGAAATATGACCAAAGCACCTTTCTCAGGAAAGGGAGAAAAATCCAATGCAGTGCTGGAATTAATACATACTGATGTATTTGGTCCATTTCCAGTAGAGTCAAGGGGTGGTTTTCTATATTTCATCACTTTTACCGATGACTATAGTAGGTATGGCTATATCTAATTAATGCGGTATAAGTCATATTCCTTTCATTTCTTTAAGGAATACCATAATCAAGTAGAAAACCAACTTGGTAAGAGGATAAAAGAACTTCACTCAAACCGAGTCATAGAATATCTTAACCAAGCATTCATTGATCACTTGAAGGAGTGTGGGATAATATCCCAACTCACTCCTCCTTATGCGGCACAATGGAATGGTGTTAGTGAAAGGAGGAATAGGACCTTGCATGACATGGTCAGATCAATGATGAGTCATACAACTCTTCCATTATCCTTTTGGGGATACGCCTTGCATTCAAAAGCATATACCATTAACCGAGTACCAACTAAAGCTGCAGATGGGATTCCATATCAGTTATGGTATGGAAAGAAACCCAATCTGACACACATGCGTGTGTGGGGGTGCGAGGCATTTTTCAAGACTTCACCAAGTAAAATATTAGCATCCAGAAGCACTAATTGAATATTTATAGGTTATCCTAAGGAAACTAGATGATTCAACCTATATAACCCTTTAGATAGAAAATTCAATGTGGAAAGATATGCCACATTTCTAGAATGGGATCACATTTCTACTGGAAATAGTGGGAGCATGATTGAATTTGATGAAGTTAATGCTCCAGATGCACAAGAGTTGGTAGAGGAACAATCTCTACAAGAGTAAGTGGAAGAAAAAATTGTTCCTGAGACACAAATACTGTGTAGGTCTACACGAGAGGTTAGAGAACCAGAGCGTTATGGTTTTCTCGTCACCGTGTCAGGTGACACAATGATCCTTGAGGATGATGAACCTCTAACCTGCAAGGAAGCAGTATAATGCAAAGAAGCTGCTACATGGAAAGAAGCCATGAATTCCGAGATGGAGTCCATGTACCAAAATCAAGTTTGGATTTTGGTAGACCCTCCAGCTGATGTAAATCCCATTGGTTGAAAATGGGTATTCAAGAAAAAGCTGGACATGGATGGTAAGGTTAATACCTTTAAAGAAATACGGGTTGCAAAGGGGTTCAGACAACGTCATGGAATTGACTATGATGAAACCTTCTCACTAGTGCCAATGCTTAAATCCATCATAATATTGCTTGCAATAGTAGCCTTTCATGATTATGAAATTTGGAAAATGGATTTCAAAACTGCTTTTCTAAATGGGATGTTGGTTGAAGACGTCTATATGACTCAAACCGAAGGGTTTGTTATATCAAAGAATGCCAATAAAGTATGCAAGTTGCAGAGATCCATTTATGGATTAAAGCAGGCATCAAGATCATGGAATGTATGCTTTGATGAGTCCATAAGAGATTTTGGTTTTGTCAAAAATGAAAGTGATCCTTGTGTCTATAAAAATGTTTAAGGGAATTTTATCATTTTCCAAGTTTTATATGTTGATGACATATTAATCATGGGAAACGAGATGGAAGTCTTACAGTCAGTTAAGACTTGGTTAAATGAATGCTTATCCATGAATGAATTAGGTGAAGCAACCTACATCCTAGGGATCAAGATCTATCGAGATAGATCTCAAAGGATGCTTGGCCTAAGTCAAAGTACATATATTGACCAGGTACTGAAAAGGTACAATATAGAACAATCCAAGAGAGGATTGTTACCTATGTCATGTGGTGTAAATATCTCCAAGAAAATGTGTCCACAAACACAGGAGGAGATTGACAGAATGAGTAGAGTCCCTTATGCTTCGGCAGTGGGTTCTATTATGTATTCCATGCTATATAATAGGATTGTTGTTTCCTTTTCTTTATGTATGGTGGGTAGATATCAAGCCAATCCAGGAGAGCGGCACTGGACAGCTGTTAAAACTATCCTTAAGTACTTGAGCCATACTAAGGATATGTTCCTGGTGTATGGAGGAGATGAGGAACTAGTTGTGAGGGGATACACTGATGCTAGTTTCCAGACAGATCATGATGATATGAAATCACAGTCAGGCTACATCTTTTTCCTGAATGGTGGTGCAGTGAGCTAGAGAAGCTCAAAGCAAGTTGTGGTTGCTAATTCTACAACAGAGTCCGAATATATTGCAGTTTCCGATGCAACAAAGGAAGCAGTATGGATACGTAGCTTTATCTCATACATTGGTGTTGTACCTAGCAGTGCAGACCCTGTTCCAGTATATTGTTATAATACTGATCCAGTGGTTCTTTCCAAGGAGCCCAGGTCTCACCAGAGGACAAATCATATTCTTCATAAGTTTCATCTCTTGAGGGATTTTACTCAAAGAGGTGAAGTAAAAGTTAGCAGAGTAGCCACAAAGGACAATGTGGAAGACCCCCTGACTAAAGCCATTTCTCAGTAGAAGCATGATTCACATGTGAGAGCTAGCAGATTGAAACCTGTTAGCAGTTAGCTCTAGTGCAAGTGGGAGTGTTGAAAGTGGGTTCCCTAGATCCAAATTATATTGTACTTTGAATACTGTTACATGTATTCAGGTTGTTTTATACATGTTTTTATCTTTCCATGATAGTGTAGATACTTCTGCATCCACTTTATTAATGGCAATGTCCATAGATTACCTGTCGCATCAAAAGGTTATAGCATGTCCCAAGCTATAATGAGAACCCTGAGATGCCATAACAGTAATCTTAAAGTAACGTCCTATGGTCCAGTTACATCATTCTGAAAGGACATAGATGATGTGTGACCATCAGGTGTTGGGGGCTCATAAGCATTGAAACTTTTTGTCATGAATTTCATACTTGATGATCTATAGCTATTGAGATCATGAGGACAGACCCACTTAATAGTAACACCACATGTTTCTGGTGTCATTGGTCATTCATATCTACAGACATGTGTAATGGTCTCCTGACTTGAGATCATTATCAATGATTGCCATTTAATTACGTACATTTGTTATAAGGTGAAAACCATGGTGACAAGTCGTGGTCAGGTAGTTTATATCAGGTACATTATTAATCACATGGCATTGATTGAATGATCAAGAAAGGATTTTTCGCTTCCGAGTTTAGGAAGAGATATCTTGGGCTTGGTTGATTAGGATGGTTGCACCTTCATTAAATCCATGGCCATGGTAGTCGAAGGTAAGACCGTCCGGACAAATAAAAAAACAAAATAAAGAAAATGAAGAATGATGACACTGAGTATGCATTCTGCTTTATTGAGATATCGATGATGAAGTGATTAGATTACACATACCGTGTTCGTAGGAAGGCAGTCATTGCTTTGACTTTTCCTTATCTCTATAGGGGACTCAATGGGTTGCTAGACCCCACTCTAGGTCGGTGATATTATTCACTACTATTTAGATAAGTGCCTAGAGGGTCACACACAACATCACTTTGAGAATCTTCCCTATTCTGATTAATATGATTATAGGACATGGTGGGCCCCACCATGGGGTCTGGGTATTATCCAAGTCCTAGGGATCACCAAGTAATAAATAAATTCTTCTATTATTCAAGTTTGGAATAATTCATTGAATTTATTTATAACATGTATTTACGAGTGATTAAGTAAATACATAGATAAATATTAATCAGACTGATATTTATATCTTGGGTTCGTTTAATATTATCAGGAGGTGTGAGTCGAGTTAGACTCATGTTTATCACGTAATATATATATTTATATATATTGTAGTTTAGTGATAAATAATAAATATTATTTAGGGAATAATTTAATTTTTCATAAATAATTATTTATAATATATATATAGTGAATGTTCAATACACGGGGGCCGGGAACCCTTACCGCATATTTTAGATATTCCCTATATATAGTAAGAGAGAGGCTCTCCCATGTGTACTATTCATCCGTTAGAATTGAGAGCCTCTCTCTCCTCCTGAGTTCTAGAGAGAGACTCTCTCAAACTAGCAAGTTCTTCAAGTTCTGTCTTCACGGATCGAAGACGCTAGTTTGTGGTGATCATCGTTGCATCGAAGTGTGTGTTAAAGATCCGCACTAGCACCCGAATCTTGACGAATGACACATGAGTAGATTTTCAAGGTGTGTGTGCACGATCTAGAGGGCTTCGACGTCGGAGTCTTAGAGCAACGATCGCCGGCGTTCTGCACATCAATTCTGAACAAGGTAAATGTTCAAGTTTAATTTTGTGCTCCTTAAGAACCTTGTGAGATCCTCAGACCAAACCGGGACAAGATCACCGGAGTTGACAAGGTTATGTCACTCCGGTGAAGCAGAAAAATGTTTAAATCCCACCCCACCAGCTTCCGCTGCATAGTCCCGGTACCCAACATATACTGAGTATATATAAATCATGTTTTACATTCTGGAATTATGTATGTCAAGATATAAGTAATAATATCAAGAACAACAACTCGAAATACGTACGATAAATGAAACGATTTTACCTAAAACGCTGCTTTAACATGGAATTTACAAAAAACAGGTAATATAAAGACATAAGTGAACCATATATGATATCATAACAAGGAATATGATTCTGTAATAAGTAAATGAAATTATTTAAATCATTATATAGGAGGTTCGGATACATATGAATCATATCAGATATAAGGTAAGGGATAACTATTCCAATCTCTCTCTTATCCGAGATTGTTTATTCATAAGTATTTACTAGGGTTTTGGTTATCATCCATGACCTTGTTTTCTAAAAATGTTTTCATGTATGTTTAAGGTCATTTTTACCCATTTTTGAATTTTACCAAATGTTATTAAAGGAATCTTACTTTTTTTACCACATGAGAAACTTTTTTACTTTTCCGACAAAAGTATGAGGAGAATGTTATTTTTAACTTATACGGCGTGAACAGATTTTTACGGTCTCATAATGCCTCATTTTCATGAAGATTCCTCTACAGGATTTCATGATTATTTTCAAAAAAACCCTTTTCTTTTAAAATTTCATGGAATTTTGTGAAAAGAAAATGATTTTGAAGAAGAAATGATATTTTCCTTAAGAATTCATTTCAACTGTTTTATCAAAACAATTTTCCATCTAAAATGACATTATTTATTATGTTTATGTTTCAAGTATAATGTCCCCATTATTTAAATGGTTCGATTTTTCTTATGATGAAATGATATCCATTTTTTATATATATTATTTTATGATTTCATTATGTTTAAGAATCCTATTCTACTACATGGGTTATGCTATGATGTATGATTTATGATTTTGTGGCATACAAAATAATGATTTCATTATGAGATGGGTGGGACCTATATCTCCCTCCAATGCATTTAGTAAAGATTTATATCTCATGAGATAGACATGGCTGGAAAGGAAAGTTAATCCTATTCAGTGATATAGGAATGGAACGAGGAGTGAAGTCGATTCAGAAAGGGACTTTGTCCACTAAGATAGGTTTTCTAGTAATGCCTTGGCTACTATGGAAATCATATCATGTGATTAACGGTTTTCCATGATTACATTTTTTATTCCCTTGATATTTTATCATTATTGATGTTCTTTTATGATATATTCCTTACGTACTTCCAAGATTTATGTCTTTTCTCAAGATTTAGATGTTTAGATTTTATGTTCATGTTTTTGCATTCAAAAGATTATGGATTGTTTTATGTCCCCTATATTTACCCTTACTGGGCATTTGAGCTCACCCTTTTTATGTTTTCTTTTCCCCAGGATATAAATAAAAGTTTTAGGTAATAAAACAAAAGGGGAAGATCTTTATGGGAGATGTTGAAGATCTTTCACCATGATTAGAAGATTATTTTTCCGAGTTTCCAAAGACACTAAACTATTACGGTCCTTGTGTGTTTGGTTTTTTATGTATTAAGTATTCCAAAAAAGTAATGTAATGTCCATGTAAGTCAAGATTTGGGTCTTTACATTTTGTATTAGAGGAAAGGTTTAGTTATCCTTTGGAAACTAGGATGCGATAACTTTAGTAAAATCCCTAGAGATATTTCTAAGGTATGTCTAGGTATGTCCCTAAGGTTAAGTATACATATAGGTTAGAGTCCTAGAATTATGTTGATGATCATGAATAGCCCAGCCTGAACCTAAGGTGTCATGGATTAAAGAATTTTTGATATGTTAGACATCCCATAAGTGACTTTTTATGATTATGTGGTTCCTTGTTATTTTAACTATTTCTTACACTGTGGTTTCTGTTCTTAGTTAATGGAGGGAATGAGAAGGAATTCAGTTAACATTGATTCTAATGGAAAAATTGGTGACTATGATCAATGAAATTATGTAATGCTTGGAGAGAAAGATATTGTGATTATGCCTAATCAGTCATGTCGATATATTATTTACATGGTGAACTTTAGTTGTATTCCTATGTCATCAAATAAGAGGAAGATGGAATTTTAGGCATGTTCGTATGGTGAGGATCATAGTGAAAGGATGATTGAGATTTGTAAATAAGGGAAGAAAAACATTGAGGAATACCTAAAATGGAGGGGAAGATGTTATCTATGTGGAGAAAAGGGTCATAAAATGATAGACTGTTATGGAGTCCAATGACTTATCTGTAGAGAACATGGGCATTACCCAACTCAATTCCCCGACCTAAGAAGTTAATTCTAAATCGAGGAAGGAAATATTCCATGAAAATCATTGAAGAGGATGTATTGAAGGGTTTATGTATTGGAATTCAATAATAATGTTGTTGAGGTACTTTTATAGTATATTGAAATATCTCTGTATTGGTCCATTGTGGTTTTCTATAAGAATATGGTACTGGTAACCATGAAAAGTAATTCAAATATTTTGGAAAGCATATGATATGTGCATAATGAAGGGATAAAGAGAAAAAAAAGTGTTTGATAGTATTAATGAGCTCATTATTGATATAAGGACTAAGTGATATCATGTTTTGAGTATATAGAATTTTTGGGATTTTGGTATGTGGAAAGAGTTAAATTTTGATAGCACTCGTGTTTTCACTAAGGTTCTATGGTAATTCATGTTTCAAAAAAATACATGATTAAGGTATTAAAATGTTGGTAATGTGACCAACAAGATATATCTTATGATATAGGGGGGATAAATGGTGGTATTCACATGCTTGTTATGTGATCTTTCGAGTAATCGTTTTCTTTATACTATGAGATTGGACAGATGTATTTTGGATAATCCTAAAGATTGGAATAGATTGTGTTGGACATTAGATAGTATTATTTCAGGATAGAACTTGTTTTTCAATATTATTTCTGGAATGTTATAATAGTATAGTTTTAGAAAAAGGACAACCCGTAGGAGGAGTGACAACCCGTCGCGTCGGACAAAGCTATGGGAATCGAACCCATAACTGAAGTGCGACATGCCTTTATCACATACCACTGGCCTACAGGAAGTCCCTGGTTAGTATAAATTAGTTTTAATTTATTATGTTGTATGATATATAAAGTATAAGTCCATTTTAGGAATCATATATGATTAATCTCACTATAAATGGACTTATGTATATTTGATAACTTTTCCTAACCATTTGTTTGAGACAGATGGAATGACCCATCATTCTATCACATGATCTACTAACACTTCAAGAATGAAAAATTCAACATCATTTATTTAAGATATGAAGTGGAAATTGTTCAAGGCACGAAAAACGGTGAGATTATACCGAAATAAAGTAAGTATTTCTCCAAATTCAAATTCATCAACTTTACTGAAATGATCTTGAAAAACAAAAATGTTGTCCTAGTGGCCTTATATATGATGAATCAGATGGTACCTTAGATCATCGCAAATTTATGGCTTTGTGGTTACTGGATTTTTCATAACCATGTTCTCTACCACTCTCCATCAGAACATGATGGTTAGATTTCTCTTCCATATCCATATTTTCACCCACGTTCTTCTATGTGGGAACCCAGTGATTAGTTAATTTGGGTAACCATTTTGTTTCATACTTAACTTTTTAAAATTAAGTTTTAGTATTCATTTTTATGATATGGGTTTATATGAATGAAACTTTCAAGTAGTAAACGATTTATAACCCCAATGAATTTCGAGGGTGAAATTCATTTTAAGGAGGGTAGAATGTAATACCCCGAGAATTTATGAGATTTATTCTTTTTAATTTCTTTCATATCTTCTGTTGTACGCTACACCAAGATTATCTTGTGTTATACGCAATATCGTAGTATCTTGCAGTATACACAACACTATTCTTGTATCATGTTACACAGAATTTCAAGTTCGTTTGATAGTAGTTATTCTACGCAATATTGAGTGTATATATATATATTCAATGTATAAATGAAATATGGTTGGATTCTGTTATACGCAACAACAAAAGATTCTTGCACTACACACAACCCTGACTTGGCTTACATTACACGCAATCGCGACCTTCCACAATAGTGTGTGTTGTACGCAATACCGAGTTTCACTAAACAACGATATGTTATTAAAATATTATATAAACTAGCCGTTATTAATAGTAATACCCACTTTTTGAAATTTTATAAATTTTATCATTCAAAATGGACTTCCTTTTTAGATTCATAATATCAAAATTAGCCTACGGTAAATTTTTTTTATTTTTCTGAAAACATTCAATTTTTGATGAATAGTGAAAACACTGAGTTACTATTTTAAAACCGACTTTTTATTTAAATAATTATTTATTTTATTTAAATTTATTTTAGGTAAAAATTGGTATATTATACCTATATAAGTTCAATGTAATTCATTGGAGCTAGTATATAATAATTTTAGATATATAAAAATTTTATTGAACTTTTCACTGTCTTTTACCCACCTCCTAGGAGAATTTGAAAATTTACATAAAACATAATTTTACCACTTATGTGAGTGGAATTTCCAAAATCCTAGAGACACGGTTAATATAAAGGAGTAAAATTTGGTTCAATAAGATAAAAATAATTTTTTTTGTGAATAGTAACTTTTTACTTTTATTTACCACGGTTAAAAGTAAATAGGGTAATTAAGGGTAAAAATGATATTATTATTACCCAAACACATGTTCTAATTCTATTGGATGAGTATAATTCGACCAAAAAAATCTTAGGAATATAATATTATCATTTAGGTCCACTTGTATTAGATTAGGACATTTATTATTATTTTATTTAAAAAAGAGTTCAAATAGTTAAAATCAAAGTTTAATAACTAAAACATTTTTAATATGAGGGTATACATAATATAAATTAGACTATAAATATTAATTAGAAAGATAAAAATATTTCCTACCTAATGGTATTTTATTTATAATTTTTAGACATTAAATAATTTAATTTTTTTATGATACAATCGTGATGCAGTAATTACCTAAATAATGAAATATTAAAATAATTGATATTATAAATACCCAAATAAATGGAGTTTGAGACTTTTTATGAATTATACTAATTTTATAGGTTAATATTACATGTTATTATTGATTTAATTAACTTTGTTTGAACTAATCATGATGTTATGATTTTCACAAAAATCAATTACCAAATAGTTTTTAAAACATATATTATATTATTAGTTGTTATTATATTCCTAAAAATATAAGGTTCGTACAAATGACTTATATAAGGTTATATATATTAATAATGAACCACTTGGGGTTTTTTGGCTTGTTATAGTAATTTTATTAACCATATATTGTAAGATCACAAGAAGACACGGTAAAAGTTAAATTATTTAACTTATAGTTAAATCTAAAAGATATGGTTAAAATAGTAACCTAAACTTATCTAAAACCTATTGGTTGAGAGGATTTAGAACCATCCTTACTTTATCTTAGAAATAAATCAATTTGGATCTATTATAAAACAAATATGACTTTATTATAAAATAATATTTTATGTTTTTCCAAAGGTGCCCCTCTCCTCCCTTATAAAAATGGCACCCATGGCCTCTTCTCTTCACACCATTTTGAGCCTTGAAGCTCGAAAAAACCCTGCCTATTTATCTTCTCCACTTCCCTAGAAACATTCTGGAGGTTTTGTTTTTTTTCAAAATACCAACTCTACTTCCTTAAGAGGAAGCTTAAAGGAGGTGCGTCGAAGAAGAGGTAATCTCTTCTTCCGATTCTCTCAAGTTTTTTTCTTCTTCTACTTCTTCTTCTTTACTTGTTTCACTATAATTTAATAACATCAGTATCACTAATATACTTATATATTATTATAAATATGAATCAACCATATTTCATCTTCTATCCATCCTATGGAAAATGAAATCACTGCGCGTGCGTACGTACGGAATACCGTCTCCACACCATGGTGTAATCTGTTTTTGACCACCACCTTACTTAGATGGGTATAATGATGTAAATAAATAACTATATATGATTATTGTAAAGTGATATTTATTCTTAAATATTATACATACACTTAAATACAATTCCATGATCATTGGAAATGATATCATCACTCGTATGTACGTACAGACTACCATCTCCACGACGCGATTAGATTCATTCTCCATGTTAACCATTCATGAATGATTATAAAGTATATATAATGAATAATAATGAAATATATGACATAATACTGATACAGGATTTATTTATATATATATTTATTTCATCTACTTAATTCCATTCAATTCAATAGGGAAACGAAAACAGCATTCATGCATACGTACAGCCTATCGTCTCCATGAACAGTGTATTTCATTCCATTTATCGATCTATCATATATATATATATATGTATATTATCAATATATATAAATCATATTTTAAATTCTGGAATTATTTAAATCAGGATATAAGTAATAATATCAAGAATAACAAGTCAAAACACGTACGATAAATGAAACGATTTTACCCAAAACGCTGCTTTAACATGGAATTTACAAAATAACAGGTAATATAACCTCATAAGTGAACCATATATGATATCATAACAATAAATATGATTCTTTAATAATTCAATGATTTTATTTAAATCATTATACAGGAGGTTCGGATACATACGAATCCTATCAGACATAAGGTAAGGGATAACTATTCCAATCTCGCTCTTATCTAAGATTGTTTATTCATAAGTATTTACTGGGGTTTTTGGTTATAATCCATGGTCATGTTTTCTAAAAATGATTTCATGTATGTTTAATGTTCTTTTTACCCATTTTTAAATTTTACCACATGTTATGAAAGGAATCTTACTTTTTTTTACCACACGAGAAAAGTTTTGAATTTTTTGACAAAAGTACGAGGAGAATGTTGTTTTTAACTTATATGGTGTGAAAGGATTTTTATGATATCATAACGCCTCATTTTCATGAAGCTTAATCTACAAGATTGTATGATTATTTTCAACAAAACACTTTTCATTTTAAAATTGCATGGCATTTTTTGAAAATAAAATGATTTTGAAGAAGAAATGATATTTTCCTCAAGAATTCATTTCAAGTGTTTTTTCAAAACAATTTCCCATCTAAAATGAAATTATTTAATATATTTATGTTTCAAGTATAATGTCTCCATTATTTACGTGGTTTTATTTTTCTTATGATGAAATGATATCGATTTTCTATGTGGATTATGTTATGATGGCATGATGTTTAAGAATCTCATTCTATTGCAAGGGTTATGATACGATGTATGATTTATGATTTTGTGGCATACGAAAGAATGATTTCATTATGAGATGGGTGGGGCCTATATATCCCTCCAATGCATTGGGTAAAGATTTATATCTCATGAGATAGACATGGCTGTAATGGTAAGTTAATTTGGTTCAGTGATACAGGACTGGAACGAGGAGTGAACTCGATTCAGAAAGGGACTTTGTCCACTAAGATGGTCTTGGCAGTAATTCCTTGGATACTATGGAAATAATATCATGTGCTTAATGGTTTTCCAAAATTACATGTTTTATTCCCATGATATTTTATTATGATTGATGTTCCTTTATGATATATTCCTTACGTACTTCCAAGATTTATGTCTTTTCTCAAGATTTGGATGTTTAGAGTTTATGTTCAAGTTTTTGCATCCAAATGATTATGGATTGTTTTATGTTCTCTATGTTTACCCTTACTGAGCATTTGAGCTCACCCTTTTTATGTTTTATTTTCCCCTAGATATAAATAAAGGTTTTAGGTAAGAATACAAAAGGGGACAATATTTATGGGAGATGTCGAAGATCTTTCACCATGATTAGAAGATTATTTTTCCAAGTTTCCAAAGACACTAAACTATTACGGTCCTTGTGTGTTTGTTTTTGTTATGTATTAATTATTCCACAAAAAGTAATGTAATGTCCATGTATGTCAAGATTTGGGTCTTTACACACTTCATGAAGTCAAGTTTAGTAATCTTTGAAAACTTTCCTTCTCCTTCTCCTTGTTTACGGTCTTTGATATTCTTGATCTAAGGTGTGTGTTTGACATTGTAGAGTCATGACACCGAGATGACCATGTGTTGTTCGCCAGGAGAGTGGAAATGATTATACTCCAGAGATGCTAGGCCATGGGCTACTAGTGGATCCTCCAATAGAGCTAGATGCGGATCCAACCATTATACTAGACACAGGTGCGGATGCACAGTTCCGTGAAGACTTCATGCGGTTCATGAAAACCTTTCAGGGAGAACTACCGATTGCCACATCTTTGGCTAAGATAACTCATACCTTCTAACAGCAGCATCCACCTAGGTTTTTGGTGGATGTTGGACCACAGGCTATGGAGTCTTGGATTGAATCATTTTAGACTATTATCGATCATCTTGAGATGCCTCCAGGGCGGAGGGTCATGCTCGTGACTTATAAGCTACGTGATTCCACCAAGAGGTGGTGGGATGTTACCACCCAGTCATATCATCACAGAGACATGGAGTTGGAATATTTTTAGATAACTTTCTATAACTTCTTCCTCCCAGAGACGCTGAGGGTAGATAGAGCTTGTGAGTTCATGAATCTACAGTATGGTGCTATCTCTGTGATGGATTATTCTACTTGTTTCACTAAGATTCATCATTTTGAACCCGTTCTAGTGGGTGATGATAAATTGAGGGATAGACGCTTTGAGGATGGTCTTCGATTTGGCATTTTCGCACTGTTTAATGTTTTTAACTTGCCTACTATACATGCTATTGTGAACCAGGCACTGATTACTGAGCAGAACCTACGGGAAGCTAGTGGTGTGGGACAGGGCGGTTCGACACCAGTTTCTGGTACTATTTCTACCGATAAGAGGAAGAGATAGATGGACTTCTCTCACGGTGGCAGTACCATCCATAAGAATGTTTCAGGTGTCCAGATCAGGTGATACCAGTGTGGTAAGGAGGGGAACAGGAGACCGTAGTTTCTACGTGACCTAGTGGAGTGTTGAGCTTGTGGCAAGATGGGGCATCTGCAGCGCTTTTGCAGGGTGTTTCCACCAGTGGCTAGTGAGAGGGGTTATAAGCAGGCTCTGTGTGCAGGAGTAGGAACAACAGCTTCTTAGCATTCAGGAAACTAGAATACGTCAGGGCGTGTAGGCAGAGATGGTGGTCGTGGCCATGTTATCCAGACCCCAGGATCTCAGAGGTAGAATGGTGGGACAGCTTAGGGTAGCCAGGATGTGTCGTGGGGCCGCGGAACTGGGCAGGCATATGCGGTGCAACAGACCCAACAGGAGTAGGATCCCAGATCTTTTACTGTCATAGGTATTATTCTAGTAGCTTCTGTCTTATCTTCAGTACTTTTTGATATGGGTCCTACACATAGCTTTGTATTTATGCCTGTTGTAGAGAGCCTTGGGCTCTGTGTTTCTTCTTATTCTGATTTTATGATGTTAAATACTCCTTTGGGGAATAGAACGGCTAGTGTGCATCAGTGCAAGGACTTCCCCCTTGAGGTTGGTGGGTGTCACTTCCTTTGGGACCTCTATGTCCTGGAGATGATGAGCTATGATGTCATTCTCAGGATGGACTGGTTGGTTCCCTTTCTAGCCTTTGTAGACCTCTATCGTGGTAGGGTGCATTTCACGTCACCATAGGGAAGAGAGTTTCTATACAAAGGAGAGTGGGATGTTCAGGTGAGTCGAGTTGGACCCGAGCATCATGGGCGAGGTGGAGTCACAATCCAGATTGCGAGTTTATATCTAGATGATCGGGGGAATTTTCAGAAGGACTTCCCTCCCGTGGATGATCGTTTCATGGATGCCTTCCCGGATGAATTTTCAGTTCTACCTCCAGAGTGTGAGGTGGATTTCTCTATTGATCTTGTGCTAGGAGTGGCACCGGTATCCATTCCTCCTTATAGGATGGCTACACCTAAGTTATAGGAGCTCAAGAGACAGTTAGAGGAGTTATAGACATAGGTTTTTATCTGACCCAGTACTTACCCTTGGGGTTCTCCATTCCTTTTTGCGAAGAAGGTGGATGGTACCCTTAGACACTGTGTGGATTATTAGAAACCGAACCAGTTAACAGTCCAGAACCGATATCCCTTACCAAGTATATATGATCTTTTTGGTCAAATTAGAGGAGCATGAGTGTTCTCGAAGATTGACTTGAGATCCGGATATCATTAGTTGCACGTTAGACCCTCTTATATACCTCTCACATCCTTTAGAAGTGGGTGCATCCTATATGAGTACTTGGTTATGTCGTTCGGACTAACGAACGCACCAGCAGTTTTCATGGATCTGATAAATTGTGTGTTCCATCCTTATCTGGGTTCTTTTGTGGTAGTATTCATGGATGACATCTTGTTGTACTCTCACACTCGACACGACCATGCCACCCATCTTGAGATCATGTTGAGTACACTGAGAGAGCATCGGTTATATGCTAAGCTCTCAAAGTTCCACTTTTGGATGGACCAGATTCACTTCCTGGGTCATATCATTTTAGAGGCATGAGTTGCAGTAGACCCAGAGAAAGTGAGAGAAGTAGTTTCTTAGGAGCAGCCTAATAACGTGTTTGAGATACAGAGTTTCTTAGGGCTGGCTGGTTACTATAGGTGCTTCACCCAGGACTTCTCCGGCTTAGCAGCGCTGTTTACGGGTTTGACTAAGAAGGTTGTGAAGTTCGTTTGGACTGAAGCTTGCACGACCACCTTTCAGGATTTGAAGGTAAAGTTGACATCAGCATCGATCCTGATAATTCTAGAGTAAGGAAAGAGCTATACAGTTTACTGTGATGAATCAGGTAATGGGTTGGGATCTGTGTTGATGTAGGGAGATCGAGTTGTTTCGTACGGGTCTTGGTAGTTGAGGCCACATGAGAGGAATTACCCGATGCATTATCTCAAGTTAGCTACAGTTGTTCATGCGTTACGCTATTGGATACATTATCTCTTGGGTGAGAATTTTTTGGTTTTCACTAACCACAAAAACTCAAGTATATCATTACTCAGTGTGACTTGAATCTGAGGTAGCGAAGGTGGTTCAAATACCTTCAGTCCTTAGATTTTGAGCTTGCCTATACACCTGGTAAGGGTAATGTAGTTGCTGATGCACTGAGCAGGAAGACTCAGACACAGGCGTTTCATGAGGCCAGTGGTGAGTGGAAGCTTATGGCTTTGTTCTCTGAGATTCATTTGGAGGTGCACAACATTCAAGGGAAAACCTATCTTTCATCTTCATCTGTGACTTCTACCTTCATGGTAGAGTGAGGATAAGATAGCTATCTGATTCAGAAGTCCTATTTCTACGGGAGTCGGTGGCAAGTAAGGACCCTCCTCCTGGGTGGACGATAGGAGATGATGAGGTACTACATTTCAATGGATGAGTGTGGGTTCTATGGGATATACACGAGGAGTTGATTTAAGAGTTTCATGCTTCATCTTGGGAATTTCATCCCATAGTTTCCAAGATGTACCGTGACTTGAGACGTCAATACTGGTGGCTAGGTATGAAGAGAGAAGTAGCTAGTTTTGTTACAAGATGTTCAACCTATCAAAAGGTGAAGGAAGAGCATCATAGGCCAGCTAGACTGTTACAGCAGTTACCCATTCCAGAGTGGAAATGGGATGATGTCGCAATGGACTTCTTGACTGGGTTGCCGAGTTCACCTTGAGGCAATGATGTCATGTGGGTCGTTGTGGACAGAATCACGAAGGTAGATCACTTTTTGCTGATCAAGGAGACCTTTGGTGTTGATGATCTCGAAAAGTTGTATATCTGAGAGGTTGTATGACATCATGGGGTCCATTGTTATATCATTTCGGATAGGGATGCCAGTTTTACGTCTTGTTTCTAGCAGAGCTTTCAGAGGGAACTGGGTACACAGGTGCTTCTGAGCACAGCTTACCACCCTCAGACCGATGATCAGTCAGAGCGTACGATGCAGGTGTTAGAGG
Organism: Viscum album; assembly: GCA_963277665.1. Taxonomy (NCBI): domain Eukaryota; kingdom Viridiplantae; phylum Streptophyta; class Magnoliopsida; order Santalales; family Viscaceae; genus Viscum; species Viscum album. The sequence continues at coordinate 1,026,727,137 of OY728157.1, forward strand.
GCATGTTGGAAGCATACGTCCTAGAATTTGGGGGCTCTTGGGAGAATCATATACCCCTATTTGAGTTTTCCTATAATAATAGTTTTCAGGAAACTATTGAGATGGCACCTTATGAGGATTTATATGGTAGGCCATGTCGATCACCTTTTTGATGGATGGAGGCACGTGAGGCAGCTTTACTAGGACCATGTCTCATGCAGGAGACTTCTGAGTAGGTTCAGTTGATTCAGAAGCGGATGGCTACTGCACAGTCTCGTTAGAAATCTTATGCTGATCGCCGACCCTTAGAGTTCGTAGTTGGGGATTAGGATTTCTTGCATGTTTCACCGAGGTTGGGACACAGGCGGATCAGGAGATAGGGAAAACTTTCACCGAGGTATGTGGGGCCATTTGAGATTCTGGAGAGAGTCAGGCTGGTTTCCTATTGGTTTCAGTTACCACAGAGGTACCAGGCCATGCACGACTTCTTCTATGTATCTCAGTTGCGCTGTTATCATTCATACCTGTCTCACGTCTTTCAGCCAAAGGAGGTTGAGCTTCAGATAGATGCATCCTTTTAGGAGCATCTGATTCGTATTGTTGATAGGAGCATGAAGGTTCTCCGAGGCCGGTCAGTTCCTCTCGTAAGGGTGTTATCGCAGCATAGCCGAGTGTAGGGAGAAACCTGGGAGCGGGAGACTGACGTACATGCTCAATGTCAAGAGTTTTTCTGAGATTTATCTTCACCACCCTTGGAAGGCCAATTCGAGGATGAATTTCTTTAGGGGGGAAATTTTATAAGAACCTGGTTCTTATTCTTGAGGTATAGGTTTCTTATCTTCTTTTTTCCTTAAGTGTTTTGTTAAAATAAGGAAAATTGGAGAAAATCCAAAAAAAATTGTCTACACACTGTGTACTTTTACACACGCCGTGTACTTTGCCCGTGTGGAATGAGTACACAGGACGTATAGGCCGGTCAACGATGATGTGTGTAAATTAAACCGTACACACCGTGTAGTGAGTTTTACATGTCATGTAGTCAGTCGGCAGGAAAATAGTAAGGTGATGGCTATCTAAGCGATAGTACATTCCATGTACTGAGGTATTACAGGACGTTTACTCATGTTGACAGATGAACAGTGCCACGCTAGTGAGAAGCCACCGAAGGAACAGTTAAAAAATGAAAACTACACACCGTGTACCCAATAGTGCACACCATGTAGTCTATTGTTTTCACTTAAAATGGTAAGTAGCCTCCCCTATTCACAGGGAAGGCTTATAACGAGAGGAGAACTCAGGAAGGACGGCCGGAGCTTTGGAGATCACCCGATCGAGCACCGGGAATCTGATTCCGCCTCCGTCGATCTTGTTGGAATCGCACAGGTGAGTTCTTCCTTTTCCTTGTGTATCTCTTTCCAATTATTCCAATAAAGGGATTTATTTACATTTTAACAGGAATTCTTTTACCTTAGATCAATGTCATTCTCAGGAATTTTGAGTATCGTCGTTCATGTATATCGATCAGAAGCGATCGAGGTTGGTGGTCTACTGTTTATTTCCAACTGATGTGGTGAATTTGTGTACCATTTTAATAGGTTCTCATGAATGGGGTATCGTATGGCTCAAGCCTTGCATAATTAAATACCTATAATTGCATAGGTAGTTTAATGAACATGTATAACTGTTGTTTGGGATCACTGCTTGGATCCAGGACCACCCTTGGGGGTGCGTTCTTCTGTTTATCCTTTTTTCCAGGTTACACGAGGGTATACCGTAAAATTTAGCATGCATTAAATTACCTTGAGAGGAATTTTATATGACTTCTTGTTTATCTATTGGGCTCGGCCTGGTTACTTGTGCCTGAGGGAAGTGTTCTATTTAGCCCGGGGGCAGTGTTCATTTTATCCTGAGTGCAGTGTTCTATTTAGCCTAAGGGAAACTCATTCCATGCCTGAGGGTAGTAGATTCTATTCCTGAGGATGACACTTCATACTCCTAAGGGAAATATCTGTTATGGCTGAGGGAAATTACCTACGGGTTGGGACTCTGATTACCTGAGGGTAAGGATAGTATGTCTGAGGACACGAATATTTAGAATATTCACTGAGCTGATTTCCTATGAATACCTGCCAAGACTAAGCACAAGCTTGGAGGTGATATGTAATAATTAAAATGGCATTATAAGTGGTAAATTTAGTTACTTTTGATTAGTTCTTAGTTTATTGCATTTACTACTGCACACTACTATTGTACATTTACACAGACAGTTGGGCACAGATCTTTGGTGGGTGCCTACTAGGATTCATTTCTCACACCCTGTTTGGGTCATGTCTTCAGCCCAAACAAAAAATATTTATGCAGGTATGGATAAGGGAAAGGGTCCCTATACAAGTACATGAGTGTTGTTGAGGTGTAGGGGAGCATGGGACCGAGCACAGGCTCACGATTCCACCGACTGTTATGTTTTGTTCTGTTGTACATGTACTTTCCATTGTACCATATTGTACTATTGTGTAACATATTCTGGTTGTTGTCATAGAATAGTGACATACTGCATCTTGACATATATATATATATATATATATATGACTGCGTGTTCTTTTTGTTGCAGTTGTCCATTTCAGTTATATATGTTTTACTTATTCCGCTGTTGTTGTATGTTTTTCCTTTTATTTCGCTATACTACACTTTGACGAATGAGGGCATAATTTCCCCACTATCAGACCTGGTCCCTCACTTCTAGTCGGCAGCCTCTGGCATTTAGGGAAATGCTCTTGAGGTCATGTGACCAATCGGGTTCGGGGGAACGTGGAGTGGTACCCGGATCCGGGATGTTACAAAAAATACAAGTGAAATAATCAATAATAACCCAAAATTAATCAAATTAACCCATTTATAGAAACACCTACCTCAAGATAGTATCAACCTAGTTACTTTTGATAGTAGAGACCGAAAACCAAGATAATGGATGTCTTAAGTCAAAGCATTCCAAGAAACTAAAAAGGATTGATAGAAAATGTTATCAAGTCTCAAAACTAGAGTTTAACCATAGTCGCAACTAAAACCTAAGAGGAAGAAAAATGATTACATACCCAAATACAACCAATCCAACCCCAACAAAGATCAATTGTTGGATGAATTAATCGGAATGGAGGGGAATCACCCAAAATTGGCTATAGAGGAATCTGAATTGAGATAGGAGGGTTGTATAGATAATGAATGAAACATATCACTCATATGGAGCCCTAAAAACCAACATTATGATATTTTCATAGCATATAATTCATTTACACATCACGTAATCCTCGGGGTATGTATATGCCGAAAAACTCATCCCCTTTTTATTTAAAATTGTATTTTTCCCTTACATGACATGTTCCCAATACATGGAATTTATAGAAATCATGATGCGAATTCAGTTCACAGATTCTACCCCAAAACCATTATATGGTGTGTACTCAACGTACATGGTATGTAATTTCCCACAGAGTAGCATAAATTGTAATTTTTTTGTAAAATTCCAAAAAAATACATGGATTCACAATTACAAGTATTCTCCCAATTTCCATTCTATTACACTATAACCAATGAAAAAGGAAGACCAAAATAATGGTAAAACATACCTGACAAAATAGTAACAGGGTGTTACTGCCTGTACATTACAAATGCCAAGGGTTGGGTTTCAATAATACATTTTTATACTATCACAAGGTGGTAATTTATAGTAGGTATGGAATTTCACATCCTATGAAGAATAATTGGGTCGTTGGGATATTTTATATATGTTTTTAATAGACAAATGGATGTTGGTATTGAGTTGGGTAGGAATACGAGCCTCATCCTTTATTGTCATTAGAATATCCCAACCATCCATTTTAGGTCGATCAAAGGTTTGAGTCTATTACATTTCATTCATCATGGTATGTAAATGGATGAATTTTTCTACTGTAAGGATGTGTTTCTGATGTAAGTAATCTTTTAGGATATTAATAAAATATTTTAAAATATTTGAAAGAATATGAGTCTACCTTTGGGTAGCTATATGAATATATGGAAATGCCATGAAAAATAGATATATATGCCTAATATTAATGTCCATCCAATGGTAGAATATGTCAATGGTGTTCTAGAATGGAATATGGGATATGTGAACTATCTTTTATGGCATCTAATGGATGTTAATATAGTCCTCCATTAGAGGAAGAAGTAATGAAGTCCTTGATCCAATCAATCATTGGAATATACCAAAATGATTCTATGTTGTTGGAAGGGGAATGAGCTAACCCTGGGGTGATTAATGTCATATTCCAATGAACCTCAGTGGGAATGAGAATATATGACTTGCCCTGGTTTTCCATTGGAATATTCCACCATTATTTCGGAGGATGGGATATATTCCTAGCATTAAATATTTCTAAAATCTAATTGATGAACCCAAGTCAGAATAGGGATACTGGTTTTTCCTGTATATTATCATTTTTTAATTAATGTCTATAATCCTCCTAAACAAGATCATGAATATGAATTTTCTTTAATGACTTTATCTAGTAATATTGTATATGATAATATAGTACTCTATTAGTTGGAACAAAAAATATTTATGTTTATGTGTGATCGTCATAATATGTTGATGAATCACCTTAATTACTAAAATAATATATTAACCGTTAAAAATAGTTTTATCATTGATATGGGTCTTCTTAGTTTTTTCACCAGGATATTATAGACAAAGTCTTCAGTTAAATTGGTAATATTAACCCACACATGTCCTCCATTTACCATCAAGATTTTCCAATGGGTTTCATACACAATGGTGGAAATATGTTTCTACCCCTACCTGCAGATGAAATATATTTTCAGGAATTCCATGTTCACATAGGGATATGATCCTACTCACTAGTTACCATTTCAGTATGTTATTATACTTATACAATGTAATTTGAGATATTTACCCAATTTTTGGGGCCTACAGCTTTCCATGCCTAGAGATATTTTTGAGATACCCGAGTCTGAGTGACCATGGGTTAGATCTATATAGTTGATCTCTTACTTGGATGAGTATTTGATATTTTATAGTTATTACCATGATAGTTGAAATGATAAATCTAATGAGACTACTAGACTAGAGTTAACTCAAATTTGAATTCTTGATCTACCTTTATATGATATATAATGTATTTTTTCACAATCAATGGAAAACCTCCTAAAGTTTTTTTTGGTGGTGATAGATGTCAATGTATTCACTTAATCTCTCCTTAGTGGGGATGGGTCAGTGGGATTCATTACTCGGAGACCCTTTCATGAAGCCTCTAGGATCAGAATGGTGTCTCGATGAAGGTAGTCTCTTATAATTTCATTTTCAAACTAATTATGAAGATTATGAGAAGGTGAAATTGTCCTCCAATTTTTTAGGGTAGTAACTCTCATGCAAACTGAATCTTATAAATAATTTCTTTAGAAGGATGCCATCTATTTGGAATGAATGTGACTCTTAAGAAGGGTTACTATTTTCAGAAATATAACAATAAAAATAATAAAAATATGTGTAGCATCAAAAGTAAAAAAATTATCAACAAACCATGTGTAGAAAACATAGTGGATTGGTTTATCTTTTTATAGAAAGATTCATTCTAGGTTTATAATTTTTTATTTGACCTAGGATGGTGTGGCCCAATGATTTTTCACTGAGGGGCTATGTGTTTCTATTGAATATTCAAATCATGTCACTACACAAATCTCAAAGGGTTTATAATGGGGTTTATTCATGGAATCATAAACTTCCAATGGATCCCACATCTGTGATGAGCTTCATATATACTTTCCAAAGGAATGTGGTCATTGGGATTTCTTGAGAATGATACATAGTAACTCATATTATTTGAGAGGATGTGAGGTCAGGATCATTACACTATATTGGGGGAATTATATCCTACACCAAGAACCTCTTATATCTTTAATTCATACTTTGGAATCATTACCAAAAACTAATATGGGATTGGATGTCCTAAAACTATCAATTGTTTATTAGAATATGTCAATGTGAATTTCAACACATATCATAGGTATCGACTAATGTGAACATCTTCATATATCATAGGTTCTCTATTAATATCACAATATAAATAAATTATAATTCCTCCATGTTTATATTTTTATTACATAGAAAAGAATATATATATATATCCATATATTTTAAATATACATAGCTAGGATCACTTTCAGTTTATCACTATCCATGAAGGCATTGAATGTTTATGATGTCAGGATTGGGGTAATGAAGGGTCTTCCAACATATCATTATAAAAGAAATTATAACTCTCATTATTTAGTTCCCCATAATGAGACGTGTCATAAATTTTAAGTTTATGTGATAAGGATCATTCAATAAAGTTTAACATCATGATATAAGGATTACTCAGTGAAATATGCATTAAAAAGATTGTGGGTCATACACATGAGAATCCCTTTTTAGTTGACCATGATGGGAATATAGAACGATGAGTATGGACTATCCCTACAAGGAATATAACCCAATGAAGATTGTTCTTTCAAGGAGTATGTCTTGGTGATAATAAGTAATTGAGACCTAGAAGGGATATAGACCTCTGTGTATGAACATGTTTCATCATAAATATTTCTTGATGGAGGGATGATCCATGGTGAATATGGACCTAGTAGGGGTGGATAAAATATTGATGATATTTTAATTAAACCTATAATTTGTATCATATGTATACCATTAAAATAGTGATCAAATCCCATGTATCTCTAATATTGGATATGTCTATGTCATGAAGAGGTGTGACAATAGATGATTGAGTGAGGAATATGAATATGAAGCTTTCATGAGTTGTTTTTTTGGAGTATAGATATTTTAAGGAATGCATCATTAGGAATATGTCTCTTTGAGAAGGAGAATAGGGTTTTCATATAATACACCTAGAGAGGATGCCCCAAATGGATTAATTTTAAGTATACTGATGGAATAATCATCATATACTTCTAAACCTGTGTGATTCATAATCATCATGAGAAATTAGAGATGTTAGAAGATCAATAGGGTTATATAATCATATTTTAATGAGAATTATTCTTGAAAAGAAAGCATAAATATATATTCTTCTCATTATCAACTAATATATGAGGGAGGGGATATGAAATACATGAGGGATATGAAATCCTATGATAAAGGATAGGGGATTACTCAATAAGTGAATCTCTTGTCCCACTTTAGTGTGGAGTAGAGAAGGATACTTGAGGTTTTCCATTAATATTATTACTATTAAGGCTTTCACATCCCCTATAAAGGAACTATTTGAAAATAAAAGGCATGGATGCAACCCATTTTAGGTATCACATAATAGGATTTACCCCATATATGGTATTATAAGGGTATTTGTGGGGATTATACTAATTGTGTATACCTATCTCTTTGAGTAAACTCAAGCATCCAATAGACAGCATGACTAATTAGTCGCAGAACTAGTCTTACCAAGTTTGGTTGTATGGTCTAGGGAGTTCTCAATGATGTCCAAAATATTAAGATACCCATTATCAATGGGATATAAGGTTATAATCCCCTTGAAAATCCTATTTGTATATGGAGACATATAGGGGACACCTATTATCAAGTGAATGCAAGATATAAAGGGGTTCATGATGGTGTACATGTGATAGATATATGATTCTTGTAGTTTCATTGGAGGATTCAAAATTTTGGGTGGCCACATAGCTGAATTGGTGTGTTGCGGTCGCATTAATAAGATATATTTAGGTGATCACAAAATGTTTCAAAACCTTGAATCATATAACACAGATATAGTGTATACATTATTACTAGGGAATAATAGACAAGAAATTATTTTACCCTCAACTAATTAGTTTAATAGTCTTAAAATCCAAATACACATAAAATTTCCATTTAATATTGAATTTAAAATACAAAACATAATAAATGAAAATATTTTAAATCCTTAAAAACATTAAAAGACTCATTATTCGTATTCAACTGAAAGGAAAAAAATAAGGTCGAGCTCAAATGATTGATATTGGTTACATACAATGGATTCAATAATGAGTAAATAATTCATAATCAATATGGAATGGTAAATAATTGAAAACACATGATATTTAATCCATAACATGAGCTTGAAATTAATACATAGATAATATCAAATTAATAATCTCATGGAAAACAATAATTGGATTCTCAATAAAATAAATTCATTATGTACGATTTCATGATCAAGTAAATATGCCATGATATTTACAAATATTTGTTGGTATACAAAAACCATTTAATAATGATAGATAACTAGTTTGTATTAAGTGACTTATCAATGCATTGAGGAGCTATGTAATTTTAGGCTAGACCCATAACTTCAAGTCCAAATCATTCCTCATATATTGAATTATTAATTTAATTCATAAATAATTATTCATTATTATTAAATATTTACATTGAGTAAAGAATATAGAATATTAATATTTCCCTAGTCAATTGAATATTTTTTTTAGTAAAACACCATATATAAAAATGGTTTACAATTTTATTCGTAAGAATACCAATAATATAAAGAATAAGGACATGTAAGAGAAATATAATTTTAAATGAATGATAAACTCAATAAATTTAATGTTTCTAGATAACTTTAATGACCACAAAATTATTTGGTGATAAAATATTACCCTTAATTTATCATAAATATTTGTTATCTAAAAAAACTCAATTATTTGGAGAGTAGAATATAATGGAATAAAAATATTAAAATAATTTTTCATTATAGTGATTTATTTTTATGAAACAATTAAAAATTCAAAAAATAAACTAAATATCATAAAATTGTTATGGTGGTGGGAAAATTTGATAATGTTCCATACCTTAAAAATAAACATTCCTTTAGAATGTTTTTAAGGAAACTAAAAAAAGATCCTTTGAGGAAAAAATTGAAATATTACTTTAAAATAATATAATACATCATTTATAAGATAAAATTTTCTTAATAAATAATTTGAGAATATAAAATGGACTTTGGTGAAACAATTTTGAGAAATATAGACAGGGATAAAAAATTTACCTGATCAAAAAGAGAAGTAACATAGACTATTATTTTAAAAATTTTGTGGATTTATTTTAGTGAAATAGAGTGAAAAAGATGAAACAAAACATGGGAAAACATTAATTATCAATAGGATATGAAAATAGATGGATTTTATGAATGATCTATTGTATAATTCATTCAATAAAAATATAATCTATCCTAAAAATGAGATTATAAAATAAAATATTATAATATTTTTAAATTTTAAATTGTACACATCAAAAGATTAAAAAATAAATGAAATTAAAATTATAATGAATTAATTAATATTAATTATATATACATCAGAATGAAAGTATAATCAGCACATAAAATAAAATATAAGCATAATACAAAATATGTCTTAATGATGTTTAAATTGAGATGAAAACACCTTACCTCACACTTCCACTTAGTTGAATGTGATATAAACTCCTACATAATAAATATATAATTATTATAATTATATTATAGACCATATATATATATATATATATTGTAACATAAAATACACAAATAATATACTTTCACCCCTTTTTAGCAATCATTCATTGTTATCATTTTTCTGGTTGTTCACTACATTATTTTTCATATGTATTCTGATTCTGAGGTTATGGTCCATCCATCATGCTCATAATAAAATCATATAAAAAAATTTACTCATGATATTTATATAAAACATAATCACTATATACAGTTTTAGAATCATCCATCCAGAGATGATATGGAATATAAATCACATCATTTCATAGAGGTGGTCGCGCACACACACGCATGAGTAACATTATCATTTTTAAAAAGGAGGAAGGGTATGGAAGAAAAATATTTCATAAAGTTATAAAATAAAAATTATGTCATAAATATAATATATATTCATTATTTATATTATTAATAAAATCCCTGGGAGGTAGTTATGGAAAACAAATTACATTGGTTCATGAGGCTGTAGTACACCGTATCCATGAATGAAAGTTTTCTTTCCCATTTGATGAATAAGAAGATTGATAAATATTATATAAAAAACATAATAACTTATCATTATATAGTATATACTATTTTTATTATATAGTAATTTTTAGGACATAATTTTAGGTGGTTAATGAATAATAAAAATGAATGTTTTTTGTTAGGACGATTACATCTTTTTTGAATGAGCTCCTTTATATCACATATTAAGGAATATAAGGTTGATCTTTTTGGAATAAAAAACATATTGAACAAGGATCAGTAAATTGGAGAGATATTTTATAAAATATTTCTTCAGGTATATGTCTCAAGTTATCATAATTATTGAGGGTATGAGTTTCTATTTTTTAAGGTAAGTGGGGGGGGAACTTTTAATTTTTCAATGTTAAAAAATATTATTAAATAACATTCATCAAAAATTGTCCCCAAATTAATCATATATAGAATTTAAGATACTATATTTCTGAATTATATCCATCCAATTGGATTTATATAACTTTTAATTCCATTTTTTAGCTTATAATATTAGTTTTACACCTTGATAAATAGATTTTAACCTTAACTGTGGATACCAATTTTTATCATTTATACTATTCATATTGACCAAAAAATAAAGTGACCCCATTAAAAAAAATTAAATGTTTATTCCAAATATTCAAACCATTGTATCAAATTTCATTTATAAATTTTTTAAAAAGTAATTAAAAATTAGTCACACAAAACATAAATAAAAACTTTTTTTCATGAATTTTTATATTTCAAAAAATTAGAAGACCTTACATTAACACTATGACTATTATTAATCATTATATAAATTTAAATTCATATAGTCAGATATATAATCTTTAAATTTATTTTTAATAGTTAATTATTTTATATTTTTATAATGTATCAAAAAGTAAAAACATTATGCACTAAAAAAAATTTATGAAAAATATATATTTTTACCGTTAAATGATCTTATCTTTATAAATATAAAATTGATCATAAATTGTAACCAATTGATATTTTAAAAGAATAAAATTATATTAGATATAATGAAGGACATGTACCCTATGTTTATCTTGAATTTCATGAAAAACTTAGTTTATCTTGTGTTACGCACAACCCTAAAATTTTTATGTTCGACATTGTATTCAACATGCAACACCGAACTTAATCGAACCACGATATATATTTTATTATTATAATCTAGTTGTTAAATTGGAAGTTATGAATAGTATTAACTAATTTATGAAATATATATATATATATCACTCAATATAAATTATTTTTAACTATTTATCAAATTATCAATCAATTTTTAATAAATTGGTTTCATTCAAAAATATATTTTCTTTAAAATTTCATGAAAAAAATATTTTAACAAATTTTTGGAAATTAAAGAAATTGTATTTGATAAAATTAAATTCATTTTTGGAATTATAATATCAACTTTTACTTGGGGTGATGTTTTGGGATAATTTAGAAAATATTGATTTTTTAGTGAATAGTAAAAAATACCGTTTTTTTTTGTAAAAATATATTATATTAAATTAATTAATTAATTTAAAAGAATCCATATATTTTTTATATGTTTTACAATAACATAATTATTATTCATTTATATGTAATAATATTAATTTATTTTTAATAAACTTTATATTGGTTTTACTATAAGTTTGTTTGTGGCTTTAAAAATAGGTTTTTCTAAAAACTATTTTAAAATTTTTAATATTTTTATTTGTTAATCAAATAAAATAATAAATAATTAAAAAAAATTTTAAATGATAATTATATATTATATTTAATTAAATATTAATCAATTTTTATATATTTATTATTATTAGTCTTTGAGTTAATATATAATCATCTTATTTAAGAAAACATATATTCTTAAAAATCCATTATATCGCTGCATATACGGGGTTAATTTTAAAATAAATTTTACATCTTATATGAATTGAATTTGGAAAATTTTATTCCATATTTGAAATAAAAATAATTTCTAATTTCTAACAATTCAATCTTAATTTTTGGCTAATGTTGTTAGTGAAAACAGTTAAATTTAATTATAATGACTAAGGTAAAAACAAGTTTACCAAGGGATTAAAATTTAAACTTAAGGGGAAAAATGACCTAAATGTTTTCCAAATACCCATTTTTAGGAAATATTTAGACCCTTATGAACATAGTATGTATTTTTACATGTTTTTTGTACACTATTCTAAGAAAGTGACACATATAATAAGTTAAGTAACGAATAAGACAAAAAGGAAACTTTTTCCTTTTAATTTATATAAATCCTAGGGATAGTGAAAAACAAATTATGTATGGTTATATATATACCTTTTAATTTTATATTATTTTATTATCATGATAGTTTATCTTTTATTATCAAATATGAGATAATTACTTAAAATTCTTAAGAAATGCCCACATTGTAATTATTTAGTTAATGAATAAAAAAAATAATTGATACTAAAAATATTAAATGTGAAGAAAATTTGACGAATATTTATCTTCCATTAATTTTTTAGATGAATATATCATTTTACATAGAATTTAACATAAATTATTCAAATTATATCTTTTTATTGATATTTTTAGATTCAATATAAATGAATAATGTGAAAATTAAAATTAATGTTATTTTGTAATAAATTATATTTTATTAAATGATTAAAAATTACTAAAAATAAAATATTATAACCGTAGATATTTAAAATTTAATAAATATAAAATATGGTCCAGTAATTGACCAATTTATCTTTTATAATGAACACACTGACCCCAAAATAGTAAAAACATTGTTAATACAAATATAGTTAAAGTAGTCTTTTGGTGTGTTCCATGTACTTTTGCAAAAATTAATTTACAAAGAAAAGGAATTTTTATTTTATAATTTTGATTTAATATTTATAATAATTGGGTCTAAATTTTCTTATAATTTTCAATTTATTTTAGTTTTAATGGATAAATTACTTAGGTTATAAAATAATAACCTTAATGAAAAACAAAAATGAAAAAAATAAGGAAACTTAGGTGTTAAGGAACAAAATGTTTAAAACATGTGTTTAATTGTTCAGTGGATATTTTTATAGATAATATTATCCTAAAAAACATTTAATTATTAATTTTTTATCCACTTATGTAATTTTGACCTCCCAATATTGAATACTTTTGAGTATTTACAACAATGTCACCACCCATCAACTATAAAAGGGTACTCACTCCAATCACTTATTCACACCTCTCAATACATTTGGATAATACAACCTCTAAAAAAATAAATTCTCTATTACATCCTAGAATCTTCAATTTTAGTAAAAATAAATCCAAGACATTTGGTGCAAACCAAAAGGAGTAACCTGAAGAAGAGGTCACATTACTCACAATGTGTTTTTATTTTATTTCATTCTAAAACCCTCTAATTAAACTTATACCATGATTATATAATAACTAAAGTATAATAAATATACTAATAAGATTTTATGTTGAGTTAAATACCTACAATAACACACACACCCATCAAATTGGTTATAAATCATCGTTCGTGTGTGTGGTGGACTACCGCCTTGCAAATCGATGTCATTAATTTTTCCTTTCCCACCGATCAATGTTGGAGATAATGATGGATATGAAGATTATATGTGATATTCATAAAATTATTATACCTATTTATTCATTATATCATATATACCCTTTTTACATTTCATGACTAAGTGGATACGACAATGTTGCTCGTGTGTAAGGTAGACTATCACCTTGTGAAGTGATGTGATGCATTTCTCACTAATGAATTATTTTGAAAGTAATAAGGGTAATGATAATAAATATATATTATAAAAATGAAAAAATTATTATATTAATTAAATAATTATATTTTTGTAAATATAATATATCATTTTTTTATTACCTTTTCATAAACTGAAAACTAGATAACGTCGTTTGTGGACGTGTAGACTACTACCATCTCAAAGAGATGTGATTATTTTTACATCACAAGAATGATATATATAATTATATATAATTAAATATAATGGTATTTATAATATAATTATAATTCTTGAAATATAAAATATTACTTACCTTCCTTCCATAATGATCATTGAAAATGGAAATCTTACTCATGCATACATACAACATATCTTCTCCATGATCGTAACGTTAGTTAATTTTTCATAACCATATTTAATGATTGGTTTTAAAATTATAATTTTTATATAAATATGATTATTATTTCATGATTATTTTTCTATATATGTTTAAATAATGAATTTTTTTTACCATAGTAAACCAATAAATGTCGTTTTTGACACATAAGTCCAATATGGTCAAAACATATGACGAAAACTTTATTGATTAAGTAATTATATATAACATATTTTTAATTGATATAAAAGTAATTATAAACTTGTAATTTCTGTAATTAATTTAAATAATTAACATAAGTTTATTTTTTAGGAAAGAAAGAACAAGCATGAAGAATTGAACTCAAGGTAATGGTTTTTCTAATCTTACTTTTATTTTTATGAGATACATGTCATATTCACCACTTATTTTTGTTTTGTGGTGTATATACTTCAAAAAAAATGTATTTTATGAATATTTTACTTAAATTTATGGGGATTTAAATATCCATTTTAGTATCTCTCTTTCATGGAGTTTAGGGATTCAATGTTACCAACTCATAATGAATTTGTGTATCAATTTGTCTTTTTGAGACATTTGTTATGTTATACACCTATATTATTTTATGAGGTGTATATAATACCCCTCTTACATGTTATATCATAAATCCCATTATTTTCAGGATATTTTATGTTTCATTTAATTTTATTCTTTCACGGGGCTTACGACTCAAAGATACCAAAGTGGGAAGAATTTCATGTTACAATCTCATCATTTATCAGGATTGTTTGTGATTAATTCTCCATTATTAAAATATTATTATCTAACTATAAATAATTATTTAGAATTTTATTACACTATTTTTTTATGATAATATAGGTTTCCCTTCATTTTCCTTTCTTTTTTTACACAAGAGTTCAGAAATATGTATTTATTAAAAACTATCTTTTTGATCGAAAACTCTTTTTATTCCAAAAGCATGTTTCGTAAAAATGTTTTTAAAAATGATTGGAAAAGAGTTTTTCAAATATGAATGGTTATTTTCATCAATAAATTTGTTAAATTATTTTCAAAATATCCTTTATATGTATCCAATGTTATTTTAAAAGAAAATTATTTTCAAAATATTTTATGTTTTAAAAAGTTATTTTCAAAATTAAAATGATATTTTCGTAAATAATGTTTTTAATGATATTTTAACGGTATTTACATTAATAAAAGTAAAAAAACCCTATTTTTACTTATCATAAAATGGGAATATTTAAGATACCCAAATCTTGACATACATAGACATTACTTTACTTTTTCAGAATACTTAATACATAATAAAAACAAACACACAAGGACCGTAACAGTTTAGTGTCTTTGGAAACTCGGAACATAATCTTTTAATCATGGTGAAAGATCTTCAACATCTCCCATAAAGATATTTCCCTTTTGTTTTCTTATCTAAAACCTTTCTTTATATCTTGGGGAAAAGAAAAAATATAAATGGTGAGCTCAAATGCTCAGTAAGGGTAATCATGGAGAAAATAAAACAAACCATATACATTTGAACATAAAAACACGAACATAATGTTTAAACATCAAAATATTGAACAATGACATAAAACATTGTAGTACGTAAGTCATAAATCATAATGGAACATCAATCATGATAAAATAGCTTGGAAATAAAACTTTTAATTGTGGAAAAACATTAATCACATGATATGATTTCCATAGTAGCCAAGGAATTGCTGCCAAGACCATCTTAGTGGACAAAGTCCCTTTCTGAATTGAGTTCAATCCTCATTTCATTCATGTAACACTGAACCGGATTAACTTACCATTCCAGCCATGTCTATCTCATGAGATATAAATCTTTACCCAACGAATTGGAGGGAGATATAGGTCTCACCCATCTCATAATGAAATCATTCTTTCTTGTGCCACAAACTAAACTTAAAACATTCATCATAACCCAAAGAAAAAAATGGGTTTCATAAACATCATCCCATCATCACATAATCCCTATAAAACAAATGGATATTTCATAATAAGAAAAGTGAAACCATTTAAATCATAGATAAATTATACTTGAAACATACACATATGAAATAATGTCATCTTAGATGGAAAATGGTTTTGATAAAACACTTGAAATGAATTCTTGAGGAAAATATCCTTTCTTCTTCAAAATCGTTTTCTTTTCACAAAATGCCATGAAATTTTAAAAGAAAAATATGTTGTTGAAAATATTCAAAAAATATTGTAGATTAGGCTTCATGAAAATGAGGCATTATGAAACCGTAAAAATCGATTCACGCTGTATAAGTTAAAAATCACATTCTTCCCGTACTTTTGTCGGAAAAGTCAAAAAGTTCCCTGTGTGGTAAACAAAAGTAAGATTACTTTCATAAAATGTGGTAAATTTAAAAATGGGTAAAAAAAACTTTAAAAAATACATGATTTTTTTAGAAAACATTGGAATGGATGATAACAATAACCCCAATAAATACTTACGAATAACAATCTCGGATAAGAATGAGATTGGAATAGTTATCCCTTACAAAGATCTTTTTGTAAATAAAATAGATCACTTAGGTGTATTCACTATAAGGTCACATAATGAAAGTATAAATACATGGTAAGATATAAAAATTAATTTCTCACATATTCAAAGAACGACATGAACAAGAAAGAGAAGATCAACCCAAAGAATGGAAATTGGGTTAAGAAGTTCCCTTACCTCGTGTCTGACTTGACTTGATCGTTATTTAATCTCCTGAATAATAAACCAACGTTAATTTATACTTGATTAAGAACATTTTTAAAGTTTATTATTCCTTTTTTTATCACTTATTACCATGTTATAAACATTATGTAACCATTTAAGTTAATAACGTTCGTTTTGTCGATATTTGGTACTTGAGTCAAAAATGAACTTCTTATAATTACATGTTGTTCATGTGGTAAAAAGTTCATTATATCCAGAATTATATTCATGATTTATATATCATATATATAATATATATCCATCATATGCATTTATTTATAATATTATATAACATATGGAGGTAAGAAATGAAATGCATCGTTCATGGAGACGGTAAGTCGTACGTATGCATGAACATTACTTTCATTTATATTTCTTATTTTAATGGAATTAAAACATAATTATACACAGTTATATTATAATTCTAGTATAATATAATATTTAATATCATTAACTCTATCCTTTATACATCCCACATAAGTCATTAACAAATCACATCACTTTGAGGGGGCGGTAGTTCGCATTTCCTCAAATGAGATTATCATATTTACCCACTATGGAAACCATAAAGGCTTGATATAATTGGGAAGTAAATAATAATAAGGAAATAATTAACATAATATATATCATATATAAATACAGTTACATCATAATGGCCACCATGGGAGACGGTAGGATAAAATCGAACAAACATCGTTTCGTGAGGCGTTAGTTTTCCATCCACAGAAACATTATGTTCTTCATCCATTAGATGGAGGTGTGTGTAAGTGTAGCTCTAATAATTATAAAAACAACATCCTATTATATTTAATATACTTTTGTTGTTACAAAATAAAGGATTAAAAAGAGTTTAGGGGTTGGATAAGTAGAATAAAAGAAAACAATTTAATAGAAACTCTTACCTTTAATTTGGGTAACTTCCTTTGGTTTGAACCAAAAGGACTTCTTGAAGTGCCTTCTTCCAAAGGTAATGCTTATAGGGTAAGGATAGGG
Source organism: Viscum album (assembly GCA_963277665.1). Classification (NCBI taxonomy): domain Eukaryota; kingdom Viridiplantae; phylum Streptophyta; class Magnoliopsida; order Santalales; family Viscaceae; genus Viscum; species Viscum album. The sequence continues at coordinate 1,026,745,026 of OY728157.1, forward strand.
ATTTAGGGAGGTTAATTTGGCAGAGTTTGGACAAGCCAAATGGCTTGAGAGGTATGATGAATTGGATAGAAATGGTCTCCTTTTATAAGGGGAAGGAGGGGCTCTTTTGGAAAGTGTGAAAATATTATTTTATTATAAACTTATCTTTGGTTTAAAAAGGTCCAAAAATCATTAATGATTGTGATAATATTACTCATGGTCGAAATAGAATAATAAAATCATTATTGGAAATTTTTTGGATAATATTTTAATCATTATAATCTTGTTTGTTTAAATCATTTATTCATGAGGTAAATACTGCATCATTATTGTGTCATAAATCATTTAATTTATTTGATTCCTAGAAATTATAAAAAAAATACCAACATGTAGGAAATATTTTTATCTTTCCAATTAATATTTATGGTATAAAAGATAATTTATATAACCCCTTATAAAAATTAATTACAAAAATAGTTTTGTTAATGTCAATTTTGTCTTTACATTAAATTAATTAATCCAAATTGTCATTATCACTACCAAGTGGCTCAATGGGGTCCCACAATCGACCCAAGGATACTCATGGTCATCCAATACTCATCCAATAAGGTTAGGACAAGTGTTATGGTAATTTTAAATTATTATAATATTCTTTTAACCTTCAATTACCCTATTTACCTTTAACCGCGGTAAATAAAAGTCAAAAGTTACTATTCACCAAAAATTATTTTCATCTTATTGAACCACATTTTACTTCTTTATAACAAAAATTTATGTAGGATTTTATAAATTCAATTCACAGAAGTGGTAAAATTTCATTTAAATGAAAGAGTCGGTTTTTTAACTACCACTAAGTGGTTTCACTATTCATCAGAAATTGAAGTTTTTCAGAAAAATACCAAAAATTCAGCCTAATCTATATTTGATATTCCGAATTCAAAAATGATGTCTATTTTTCCAAATTCAAAATATATAAGTGTCATTAATTAATTTTAAAATTAATTCCCGTTATCAAAACAAATAGCGTGTTTTTAAGAAACAATAATTATCAAAAGATCGACACTTGTTTGTATCCAATTTCAAAGTGAAATTAAATCCAATGATCAACATTGGATTCATAGTAAAAATATATTTTAATTAAACTTTGAAACCAATTAAAAATATAATCTAACCATATAAATTATTGCGATGAAAAAAAAGTTGTTTTTAATTAAAATATAGCGTGTTTTTACTAATCATTAAAATATGAAAGTTATCAGAATAATATAAAAAATTTATCCAAAGTAAATTTTTATATCCTGATTCCAAATAATAATTTTATGTTGTCAATTTTAACTTATAAACATGTCAAAAACTATATTTAAAGTGGGTGACCCTTCGAAAGGCGGCAAGATTGCATTTTTTTAAAAATACTTATTTTACCCGAAAATTTTTGATTGTTCTCGTACCATGTTCTATAAAATGTCTAAGTTGAATAATAATGCTATAAAATTCTAAATGTAGTGGATACTATTCATAACTTCTAGTTCATAATTGTATTATAACAATATATTGTTGTTTAGTGAAACCTGGTATTTCATACAACACACGCTATCGAGGAAGGTCGTTATTGGGTGTAATGCAAGCCAAGTTAGGGTTGAGTGTTGTTCAATACGCCTTCATTTTTTCATATAACATAATCCAACCATATTTAATTTATACATTGAATATATATATATATACACACAATGTTGTGTAGAATAACTACTATCAAACGAACTTGAAATTGTGTGTAACATGATCCAAGAATAGTGTTGCATATACTGCAAGCTAATACAGTGTTGCATATAGCGCAAGGTAATCTTGGTGTAGTTTATAATAGAAGACATAAATGAAATTAAAAATAATATATCTCATAAAATCTTAGGGTGTTATAGATATTCTATATTGATACCATCCTCATTATTTCTCTAGATGAATATTGTTTATTTAAAAGTGATTCTTGTGGAACACTTTTCTTTTCCAAAGGTTAATAATTTTTCAAAGGAATTGATATAAAATCAATTTATTTTACATGTAATGATCAAGTTATAAAGTAATAATGATTGTTTCTATGAGTTGTATAATGAAATATCTATGTCTTTTATTCATTTTTTAGTTCTTGGACATTATAACTTAAACATGGGTGGCCTAGATAGCGTAGGGTAAACCCATTATCGCTTAAAATGGGGTGAAAAAGATAACATCAGGTAATCCCATTATGTAATATGCATGGGGTGTCCTAAATATTTCATGGTGATCCCATTATAGATTATATTATGGTTTTCCCCAAATAACGCTTTAGTACATTGGGTAATGATTATATAGGAAATATGTAATAGGGTTATTCCAACTAAAAGTGTTTTGAAATGGTTTATGAATATGATTATTGAAGTTACCAAAAAGAGTTTTAATTGATTATTATGGGTTTATAATGTTTCTCATGGTCAATATTGACAGTAAATGGGTCTTGATTATTGATTCTAATAACTCTTTACTTTTCAATGTTTTAATATTTTATGATCTAGGTATTGATGGGTATGAGTTCTTTTTTGATTCTCTATTTCACTCTGATTAGGTCTTCACACCCTTATAAATGTTTTATGCACATTGATGAAATTCAATTATTAATTCTTATGTTTACCCTTAATGAAAATTTGATCTCACCCTTCTTATGTTTCCTCTTCCCCGGGCTATAAATAATGATTTTGAGAAAATTATGTCTATAAGGTATTTTATATAGATGATGTTGATGAAAAAATTTTAAATAATAAAATATAGGTATAACGAGATTTGATTTTCATCTTAATGAACCAGTGGTTTATGAATCCATGTTTATAGGAGTTAGTCCTAATTCCCTAAAACTCTAAACATAAAAGGTCAATGGCTGCGTAATTAAACCAATATTACTTTTTATATTGTAAGATTTGATTGGTGAAAATTGGTTAACCTTATTTAGTATCAAATTCAAAATTTTAAATTTTATGAATTTAGCACCGGATCTGGGACTGCGGTTTATGGGATACTACAGTTGGAATTAGAAAAGCATTTCGATAAATTTGGAAATTATGACTTTTTTCATATTATTTTATCTTTATAGTTATGGATTCCATAATAGGTCTATAACATTAAAGTTTATCATAAGTTCAAAGTATTATACATCGTATTGTGGTTTTAAGAAATGAAATATTGAAGTGAATAATGAAATTTTTTGAGTTGATTTATTGTTTTCAAGAATTTGTAACCCCAAGATCAATATGATGTTTTCTTTAGAGGGGAACCCTTTTATTTGTTATAAATTAAACAAAAAGGAATCCTGAATGTTGGGTGACAACTTGTCATATCTAGCAAGGCCACTGGGCTTGAACCCATAATATAAGGGTAATAAGTGTGTTGCACCTACCACTGGCCAATATGATTTCCTAGTTAGTATAACATTTTATAAGTAAAAAATAATTTTATTTCCAAAACCAATTGAATTATATTTGAAGAATAATGTTTGATTTATCTTGTAAGAATATATGATCAAATTATTATAAAAATTGGGTTTCGAACTGAGTTAGGAATTGATTGAAGAATTTTAAGAATAGTAATTTATTAAATTATTTGGTTTGAAATTTGGGTAATACTATTGAAATTTAGAGATTAATGTATGAAGGTTTATTCATTTTTAGAATTACATTACCATTTACTAACCTTTTTGGTTTTGGTTAATGTTTAAATATAATAGTAATAGCTTATTACCCCTTGTACAGTTATGTGTTTTTTTTAAATATTATTTTTTTGCGCTTTAAGGTATGAAAAAATCATCCTAAATACACATAGTTGGATAAAAATGATAGCATTGTGATTGAAAACGATTAAAATATTAAATTTTACTCAACAAGTATATATCCATATTTTTTTATTATATATGGTAAGATAATTCCTCAACTATATGAAAATATCTTGAAATAAAAGTATTTCCATAGTACCTTCAATTCTAATGAACAAATGTCCTTTTTTATCATAACAGATTTATGTTTTCGAGGCCCTTACCTTTCCATTGATCATTCACTTACTTGTGATCAGTGAATTTGGTCACTCTCTATAATTATTAAGGATCTTCCTATATTCCCACCAATGTTCTCCAATTTTGGAACCTAGTTATGTGATATTGTAGATGAAATTAATATTTTCTTTTATATATTATTAATAGTGTTTTTTATTAACACTTTTTGTAATGTGGGTTTATAAAAAAAGTATTTTCAAATTTTCATGTAATGCCCTAAACCTAGAATCTTGGAGCTAGTGCCTTACTTTATTAAATTATCATGATTAAAAGAAATAAAAATCCCAAAGGCCTATAAAATTTAGCTATTTTGTAAAACTAGATCACATACACGAACCCTGTTTTACATTGGGAATAAAGAAAAACATAATACATAGAAAAATAAAATTCTCAAAATCCTTGAAAATCATTGAACTAATTTATATTCATACCCTATGGAAAAGAAAAAAAGAAGTTTGAACTCATATTATCAATAAGGGTAAGGTTACAGTAAAAGATATCATGATTCAATGTGAATAGTCAATATGTCATGGTAAATAACTAAACATAATTTTCATTTAATCAATAAAATGAAAATGAAATGCATTTATTGATTTCATAATAGTTAAAATCTCATGAATAATATTGAAAACTAAATACATAATGAAAGAATTTCTTAAATATTAGAATTCATGTATCTATAACATGAACCATTATATTGTCGAGATCGATTCTCGAGATAGTTTAATCTACTCTGATTTGGCCAACTTATTCATCTCAAGAGACTACTAATACATCGAAGTTATTGAATTAAACAATTCCCAACCTATATCATGTATATAAAAAAATTACTCTTATATCAAATAATATATTTAATTCATAAACAATGTGCCTTAAGAGATATTTGTATTGAGTAAATGATATGGATTTATCAACATTTCCCCAATTAATCAAATAACATTAAAAGTAAAAACATTATGTAAAAATTGTATACAGTTTGGAAAAAATAATCGTATATATTAAAAAAATTGATATTAAATATAAATGTAATTTATAATAAAAAATCCTCATAAGTTTTTATTTTAAGAGAAATATAACAATTAGAAAAAAAAGTGATATTACAAAGATAACTTTTACCACTTAGTAATTTTCAATTAAAAACCCTTTGGATGGGAAAATTAAAATTGAATCGTAAAATACCATGAATTATTATTTAAAAATTATATTAAATTAAAAAATTTCATTATATACACCACTTAAGAGTTAATTGGTTCATAATAGAGAATAATTATCAATTGATTGTAAATTGAGACGAAATCCTTTACCTTTTACTTTATTTTGGTTTAACATTATTTTACCTCCTATAAAATGGTTTCAAGAATGTTATTAACTTATTACATTGCCATATTAATATTTATGATATTATATATTATGCTTTTATAATATCTTATTACCTGTTCATTAATAATCATTCATTATTCTTATCATTTCGTGTGTTAATTGCCTTATTTTTCAAATAGGTTGTGACATGATATTTTTTTTAATTTTACATAGATCATTATTTAATAATATAAATAATTAAAAAATGATATAAATATAATATATATTTATTATATATTTATTTATATTATTTTGTAATATTTAGTGATAGAAATATGAAATGGATCGTTCATGGAGACGGTAGGTCATACATACTCATCAACCCTACTTTCATTTTCTTATGATATTAAAAGTAGTAAAATTAAAAATATATATATATTTATATTATCACTTAATTATCATATTTATTTCATAAATATCACATATGTTTATTAAATTCATCCTTAACACATTCCTTGTACGGCATGAAAGAATCACATCGCTTTGAGGAGGCGGTAGTCCACATGTCCACAAACGATGTTATTATATTCCCAAAAAATGGAAAGAATTAAGGTATGTGTTTAATAATAATTATATATGCATAAATACATCATAAATATCATATATATCATATAAAACAGTAATTAAACTATTATTACTAACTTTGAGAGGTGGTAATGGAAGAATGAATGGCATTGGCTTGTGCGGTGGTAGTCCATTGTACACACGAACGATGATTATGTATCCCATTGTATGGAAGTGAGTGAATTTTTAGATTGTATAATTAAAAAAATATTATAATATTTAGGATAGTTATTTTAATATATAATCATGGTATAAGAATAATTTAATGGTTTTGGGGAAGAAAAAAAGTGATCATTGAGGAGCATTACCTCTTCTTGAGGTAACTCCTTTTGTTTTATACCAAAATAATTACATGGTTATATTTATTCACAAATTGATAATTCTATGATGATAGGAGGTATTTTGGAGAGTTAATGTTTTAGGTATTTTCTTAACCTAATTGGCTTGAGAGCTATAAGGAAGGGAGAGAGTGAATTCCTTTTTATGATGGAGGAGTGGAATTCTTGTAAATACCAAAAGGTAAACACTATTAGGAGGTCTCCCTTACCTCCTGAGAATTTAAAATTGAAAAACAATGGATTAATTTGGAAATATGGAAAATAAACACTAAAAACACAAAAAGAAAATCATTTTTATCGTTTTTTTCTTAGTTTTTAAGTTTCCTTATTTTTTCATTTTGGTTTTACATTAAGGTAACTAGTTTTCTAACCTATAAAATTCATTCCATTTAGACTAAATTAAAGTGATACATGATATTAAAATTAGAAAAAATTATTATAAAATGTTACATATAATTTATAAAATAGAAAATCCCATATTTTAGGAAATCAATCAATAGAAGCGCACATAATGCGCAAAAACACTACTTTAACCCTAAGTGGGATGACAAATATTGTACTATTTAAGGGTCAATTTGTTAGTTATAAAAGATAAATTGGTAGATTAATGGATCATATTTTCTATTTATTAACCTTTATAAATAACTTTGTAGATTATAATACTTTTAATAATTTTAAATCCTTTAATGAAATAACATTTATTATAAAATAGAATTAATGTCAATTTTGGCATTATTCATATAATTTAACTATAAAAAAATATCAAAACAATATTTGAATAAACATATATTAATTTAAATTGTTTATATAATGATATATTAATCTAAATTAATAATGTAACCCAAAAATTCCTTCTATTTACTTCACTTTCAACATTTTTAGTATCATTTATTTTAGCTAATTATCAACTAAATAATAACTTTGTTAGCGTTTCTTAAGAGTTTTAAGTAACTAATTCATCTCTAAAAAATAATTATAAATTATTATGATAACAAAAACTTATTTATATTTCAAAATAAAATTCATAATCTAACCAATATATCTTCTTACCTATTCCATTGCTTTATTGAAATTAAAAAAAGATGGTATATTTTTTGTCTTTTTATTTACTTAACTTGTTATATGGGTCAGTTTTATGAATATTTTTTCCAATAACTAATTAAATAAAAACCCAAGGAATAAGGGTAGAAATATTTCAAAAATATTGGTGTTTCACAAGTGTAGGGTCATTATTTCACCTTATACTCTAAGATTGACCACTATGTAAACTTGTTTTACCATAATCACGATAATTAATTTTAACTACATTCACTAGTAGTTTTGTGAAATAATTAAGTTCACCTTCATAGAATATAAATATTATAATAATTATAAATATTTATATCCATTTTTTCAATTTCTATTTATAGAATTGTACAAGATTAATTTAACATTAATCCCACATATGTGAGAGGAAATCTGGTTTTTAAAGTGAAAATGTCCAAAAATTTACTATGTTTTTATATATAAATTCAATAAAACAATGATTTAAATGAAATAAATTGAATTTATTGAGTTAAAATTGAGATAATATTTCATTAAAACTAATTAAAAATATAATTTAACCCTATATATAATTTATATAAAAATGTATTTTTCAATTAAAATTCATTATTTTTCATTATTCATCAAAAAATGAAACTTCTCAGAAAATTACCAAAAATTCACCCTAAGAAAGTTATGAAATTAAACTTAAAAAATAAAGTTTACTTTTTAAAATAAAATTTATAAAAGCAATAAAATTTAGTTTTAAAAAAAGTGGTCTATTAAAATGCATCAAAGCTACCTTTAGAAAAATGCAACTTTTATACGTAAAAAATGAATTTGTTATTATATTATTCCTATAAAATCTATTTGATAAAAGTAAAAACATTTTATTTAATATATAATATATAAATTTCATTTATATAATTCACTAATAATAATTAATTTAATTTATTAGGATTAAAACTCATTTGGTTCATGATAATAGTTTTTTATTAAAACATTTTCATTATATTCAATTGGTCTTTATATTAATTTATAATTAATTGGTTATCAAAAAAATATATAAACATATATAAATTTTTTTTTAAAACTTTATTTATTCATTTTCATACTTTTCCTTATAATGTATAGATGATAACTGTCATAATAAAAAATAATATTAGTAGTATATTACAGTTTGGTAAAACTCGGTCTTGCGTGTAAAGCAAGATATTGAAGCAACTAGGTGTTGTGGGTAACAAAAGACAACTTTTTGTTGTGTGTTCCAAAATATAATCTTAGAGTTGTGTGTAGTTTAATTTGAGCTTGGTTTTTCATATAAATCTAGGTATGAAATTAAATTTATTCTAAAAGGAATATATTGCAGAGTCCTATTGTGTTAAATTATCCACTCTTTAAATAAATAGTTTTATCACAATTCACAATTTATATCAGTAATAAAGGGTTTTTCTTTTGAAAATAGTATTATTAAAAACCCACATCATAAAAGAATTAATAAAACAACTTTATAATAATAGGGAAAGTGAAGTGAAAAGATTACATAACTAGGTTTCCATTAAGAGATCATTGGTGTCAAGTGAAAAATGGAAATCGAATAAAAGTGTTAATAATTATAGAGGGTGATTGAGGTCATTAATAACAATAAATTAAGTGATAAATGGAAAGTTAAGGGCCTCAAAAACATAAATCTATGATAATATAAAAGACCATCAGATTCCTTGGATATGATTGTACTAGGGAAACATTCTTATTTTGAGATCCTTTTAATAAAGTAGATAAGAATTAATGATATGGTATATAATCTCATACTTTGGTTGTTCCTTGAATAATTTCTACTTTATCTCTTAGAATAGGTCAAATAATATAGTGAATTGATGCATTAATCACTAAAACATCATACAAAGATCAACTTAAACCATTTCATAAATGGTTAACCCTATGAAAATTCTAAAATATTGTGATCCAAGACTTTTGAAAGATTTTCACAAATTATCTTATCATAAATTCCCCAAAAAACAATAAATTGTTCTTAATAAACACATACCAACATGTGAATACATTATTCATGTACTCTCTTGAAGCATAGTAATAACTTGAATTACCATAAAACCATATTTAAAACATGTATTTTTCCTTATTCCTCAAGTAAAACATAGATTATTAGATATATTCCTTAAATCCAAAAATATTGTAGACTCAATCATTATAGTATAACCACATTTCCAATAAATCATTAATCAATTCCAAGTTAGTCATAAATATTCAATTTACGTTATCTATGTCAATCATCTCTTTATCCAAATACCATTATCTCAACATCAGGAACATATTAAGGGTATCCTTACATCAGTCATGTGTTTTTTAATAAGTTTAACTATCCACTAAATCATTTTTTTGATCATTGGTACCATTTGAAATATTCTTTCTAATCTTTTATGAAAAATTACTATCGTACAATCCTTATATATTACATAATTCTTCTAAGCAATATCTTATTGATAAAATGCTCATACAAAATATTTATTCATTCCAAAAAGAATTACATTAATCATTCCATTTTGGTTATATTAATAGCCTAATACTAACTTTGATTCTTTATCTTCTTATGAGGTATATTCCCTTGACACTTGGGGAATTCATTTATGTAGTTCCCCATATCTCTATATTTTAATCATTATACATTGGAAAATTTTGTGTTTCACTTGAAATCAAAATCATAGTGGCCTTTCTCTCTACACATATAGAAAAATAACCAATCCTTTTAATAAAGTACCATGGTGTCTCTTTGGTGGGTTCTTATATACTTATCCTCAGAGTCTATCTTAAGGTTATGTTCACTAATCTATGTTTTCCTAAATCTATTTTCAATGGATTTTACTAGACTTCCTTAAATACCAATTATAATGCACCATCCCCAAAATCCTAGATCTGGTGCTTTACTTTATTATATTAGAATGATTAGAGGGAATTAAAATCCCAAAGGACTTATTAACTTAGTAGTTTTGGAAAACCATATTATATATATAAACCCTATTTTACATTAAGATAAAGAGAAAAATAGTACATCGCAAAATAAATCGTTCATTATCGATGAAAATAATTCCAATAATTCATCTTCATATCCTAGGGAAAGGAAACAAAATAGGGGTAATATTAGATGCCAAGAAAGGGCATGTGTACAATGGAAGATATCATGGATCAGTATGAATAATCAACATGGAAAGGGAAATAACTAAACAAAAATTAAATTTAATAAATAAAATGAAAAAAATGCATCTATAGATTTTTCTCATAGTGAAAATACCATTGATAATAATGATAACTGAATACTGAATGAATTTAATGCTTAAATATTGGACATCATATATACGGTACAAGAACCAGTGTACCCTCAAGATCTATTCTCAAGACAATTTAAGCTACTCTGATTTGGCCAAATAATTTTTCTCATGATACAACCAAGGAATTGAGGGGTTTTCCTTAACCGGTCCCCAAACAATTTCATTAATTTCCAAATAATTCCTCATATATAAAACAATTTATTTGATTCATAAACAAGGTGCCTTATAAAATATTTGTATTGAGTAAAAGATATGGATTTATCAATATTTCCTTAATTAATCAAATAACATTAAAAGTAAACACCATATATAAAAATGGTATTAATTTTAGTATATAATCATATCAATTACACAAGAATATGTATATTTAATATAAATTTAATTTATAATAAAAAATTGATCTTAAAGAAGTTATTGTTTCAAGAGAAAGTTGACAATCTCAAAAGAAAGTAAGATTATGAAGATAACTTTTACCACTTTGTAATTTTCATGTCAAACCCCATTGGATGGGATAATTCATAGTGAAAAATAAAATACCATAAATTATTATTTAATCATGATATTAAATGAAAATAGGGCATTATATACACCGCATTAAAGTGAATTGGTTCATAATAGGAAATAAGTTTCAATGGATTTTAAATTGAGATAAAATATCTTCCTTTTGGATGAACAAGGTTTAAACTATTGTCTAATATTTTTAATAATGTTATTAACTTATTACAGTACAATATTTATATTTATTTTATCATATATGATTATTTTATAATATCTTGTTACTTGTTCATTAATAATCTTTCATTATTTTCATCATTTCGGGTATTAATTGCGTTGTTTTTCAAGTAGTTCATTTCTTGTTAATTTTGTTGCTTTTAATTAAATAGTGATCTAATAATCTCTAAAATTTAAAGCATTATATAAATATAATATATATTCATTTCATATTTATTTATATTATTCCAAAATATTTAGTCATAGGAAATGAAATGCACCGTTCATAGAGGCGGTAGGTCGTACGTATGCATGAACACTGTTTTCATTTTCATGTCCTATTAAAAACAGTAAAATCAAATGATATATATGTATATTTTCATTTAATTATCAAATTTATTTCATTTATATCACATTTTTTTTAAACTTATCCTTAATACATTCCATGTAAATCATAAATGAATTACATCGCTTTGAGGAGGCGGTGGTTCACATGTCCAAAAATGATGTTATCATATTCCTAAAAAATGGAAAGAATTAATGAATATGTTATATAATAATTAAATAATCCAAAAAACCTGTATATAATATAAAAACATTAATTAAATCATTATTCCCAAACTTGATAGGTGGTAATGGAAGAACGAATGATATCGATTCATGAGGTGGTAGTCCACCATAATCATGAATGATAGTTGCATATCCCATTTGATGTAAGTGTGTAAATTTTTTGGTCAAATCCATTACATAAAAACATCAAAGATTATTTATGAAATTTTTTTTATATAATCATGGTATAATAATAATTTGATGGTTTTTTTGAAGAATCAAAAGTAAAAGTGATCACTGAGGATTGTTACCTCTTCTTCGGGAAACTCCTTTTTGTTTATACCAAAATACTTCAATTTTTCCTTTATGCCAAAATTTAGGATTATAGTATGCAAGGAGATATTTTTTGGAGTTAATTTTGGAGGCATTGGTTGAACCTAAGTGTCTTGAGAGGTGTAAGTAAGGGGAGAATTAATGCCTTTTTATAATGGAGGAGGAGTGGTATTCTTGTAAATACTAAATGGTAAACACTATTGGGAGGTATCCCTTACCTAATGTTCTTAAAAAAATTAAAACAAAGTGTATTAAAGTATAATTATGTTCTATACACTCTTACACCAATCCAAAAGGAAATAATTTTTATCATTTTGTTCCTTAGTCTTTTAGTTTTCTTATTTTTTTTCATTTGGGTTTTTCATTAAGGTAACTAGTTTTCTAACCTATGAAATGTATCCGTTAAGAATAAATTAAAGTGAGACCTATTAAGAAATTTGTACCCACTAATTATAAAATATTACATCAAATTTATACAATAAAAAATTCAATATGTGCTGGAAATTAATTCAATATAAACACACATAATGCGTAAAAACACTACTTTAACCCTAACAACACTGATAAAGTTTTTACTATTTAGGGGTCAATATGTTAGTTATAAAACATAAATTTTTCAATTAATGTGCCATAGTTTATACTTATTAACATTTGTAAATCATTTTTTAGAAGATAATATTTTTAGTAATTTTAAATCATTTAATAAAATAACATTTATTATAAAAAAGCATTAATGTCAATTTTGACATTATTCATTTAATTTAAATTTAAAAACCATCAAAATAATATTTGAATTAAAATATATTAAGTTAAATTATTTTTATTTTGATATATTCATCTAAAAAAATAATGGAACATAATAATTCATTCAATTTACTTCACTTTGAACATTTTTAGTATCATTTATTTTAGTAAATTATTAACTAAATAATAAATGTGTTAGAGTTTCTTAAGAATTTTAAGTAACTAGTTAATATATAAATATTAAATATAAATTATTATGATAGAAAAACTTATTTATATTTCAAAATAACATTTATAACCGAACCTATATATTTGCTTCCTTATTCGAAGGCTTTATTGAAATTAAAATCATGAAAGGTAAAAAAAATTCTTTTTCCTTTTCTTAACATATTATATGGGTCACATTCATGAAAAAGTGTCTCAATTACTCTTGAAATTAGAATATCGGGTTATAAGGTTATAAATATGTCTATAAAATTGGTTTTGGATAAGTATAGGGTCATTTTAACACCTTATACTCTAAGATTGACCACTAAATAAACTTGTTTTTATCTTAATCTCTGTAATTAATTTTAACTACATTCACAAATAATTTTGGTAAAAATTTAAGTTGACCTTATTAGACTATAAATATTATACTGATTCCAAATATGTATGTTGGATTTTTCACATTTAATGAATATAGGTGGCTAAAATTAATTTAAAATTAATATCAGAGATGTGATGAGAAAGTGGGTTTTTAAAGTGAAAAATTCCAAAAAAAAATACTATGTTTTTATATCTAAATAAAATATAAATATGATTCCAAGGAACTAAATTGTATTATTATATGTAAAATATATCTAATTTTTCTTTAAAATAAATTAAAAATATAATTTAACCTTATTAATAATTTACAGGAAAAAGAAGTTTTGAGTTAAAATTCAGTACTTTTGATTATTCATCAAAAATGAAACTTCTAAGAAAAATACCAAAAATTCACCCAAATAATAATTTTTACATTAATATTTCATAAATATTATTTGTTTTTTCAAATAAAATTTATAAAAATATAAAAATATATTTTTAACTTAAGTGAGTCATTAAAAGGTAGTAAAACTGACTTTTGAAAAATACAGATTTTTATGTGTAAAAATTTGGATTTGTTCTTATCTTATGCCTATAAAATATATTGTATAAATTTCAAAAAAAAAATTGATTGAATATATAATATATAAATTTTATTAATATAATTCAGTAATATTAATTAATTTATTTTTTTATGATTAAAACTCCTTGGTGCATGATAATAGTTTTTTTATAAAAACATTTCCTTTATATTCAATTGGTTTATATATTTGTTTCTAATTTATTAGTCATCATAGAATTATAAAAAAATATGTAAAAAATGTTTTAAAAAATTATTTAATCCTTTTCACACATTTCATTGCAACAAATATATGATAATTATCATATTAAATAATATTATTATTATTATATTTCAGTTTGGTAAAACTCGGTCTTGTGTGTATTACAAGCTATTGAAAGAACTCAGCATTTTGTGTAACACAATCCAACATAGTGTTGTGTGTACCGTAATCTAATCTTAGTTTCATGTATAGCACAAGTTTAAATTTTTGTTGTATAAAAATTAAGGTAGAAAAAAAAGATAAATTTATTCTAAAAGGAAAATATTGTAAAGTCTTTGGGTGTTACGGTTCATCCTTTGATTGTTGAGATAAATTTCAAATTACGAAGATGCAACTTATTAAAGGGGGATGATGTAACTCACCAATATTTTAAAAGAAGAAAATTATATTCAATAGTAAAAGGGACATGAAAAACTTTTTTTATCTTGCGTTACATGAAACACTTATTTTATCTTTCATTACACACATTCCCAATATTTTTATTTTTGATATCATATTCATCACGTAACACCGAACTTAAACTACCCATGATATATATATTACCATTATAACATAGACGTCAATTTAGAATGTATGAATAGTGTTAACTAATTTATAAGATATATGGACATATATATATATTTCTCACTCAATATAAATTATTGATAAATTTTTAGTAAATAATCAATATATTTTTAGTAAAGTGATTTTGTTCTTAAAAAATAAGTTTTCTTCAAAAATTATTTTTATTTCTTTCATGAAAAAATATTTCAATAAATATTTTAAGAACCCCATTATTCTTTTATGTATGGATCTATATTTTTCCATAAATTATCAGTTTAATTTCTTAAATATGGCCTAATATAAGTTCTCTTTGAGGTCACAGAGGTCACATGGGTGTTCGTGGTAGTTCTGGAGCCCAGAACCCATGTTTTCTTTGAAAATAGGAGGCCAAATGTTTAGTGAGAACTGTGGAGGTGGAGTCTGATGATCGTGAAAACTAGTTTAAAATTTAACAATATTTGATAGAGTATTTTCACATGGTTACTTCATAAACTCTTTGGGGTAACCATGTGGGTTTCCCTTGGCCTATAGGAAACTGTACACAGTTTCCTCATGGTTTGATAAACCATACGGCCATGTAATTTTAAGAATTTAAAAAAAATTAAATTTATTAAAATTATTTATAACCCTAAACTGATTCTTTTGTTCAAAATGATATCAAGGGAGACATACCTCTTGAAATCTCCTCCATTTAAAGTAGTTTTTCTGATCAACACTTTGACTGAACTCCGATTCAAATGTGGTTCATCTCCTTTGATCCACAATAGTATGTTCTTAATTCTTTTTTAGTCATTTTTAATTATTCTGGGAATCATTTGTGCTATTTTTATTTGCTCATATGCACTATTTTATCAATATTCATCCATTATTCAGATTTCTTTCAAACTAGGATAAATTAGATCTTAATACTAGATGAGCTATCAAGAATGAGCCTAAGGTAGGTGGTATCATTCCTTTCCCTAAAATTCAAGTTGTTTATATATGTCGGGGTGTCGCAAACCCATTTTTGGGGTCTCTCCTTAAATAAAAATTTAATACTATTATTTCATGTTATGTTTTATGTAATTGAATAGGCTTTTTTATTCATGTTATAAGTTTCATACCTTCAATAAGGACCACCCCATGGGTGAGTTTCCTTAAATGAACCATTTATGGCTTGTGGCCTTATATGCCAAAGGGGCATTCCCCTTTACCCCATGTAATGGGGTGTCAAAATGTGAATTGGTCTATGAATTTAATTGAAATTTTGTTAATTTTAATTGAAATAAATTAAGGGTATGAGCGTTATGACTATGTCCTTGACACATGTATGCCTTATTTGTTTGAAGTATGTTTTTCTAACCCATGTGAGTAAATTAGTGGCTATAAATTTAATTGATGAAATTGGATCGAATTTCTCAAAATTGTTGTCTTTCCCATGCCGGATATATGATAACAAATCCCATTGGCAGCTTGTTATTATTGTTATTATTATTCTTCTAAAAACTCCCATGTGAGTATTTTATGGCGATATATTGAGTTCTTCCTTATTTTGAAATTTCCTTAATGGGAATGTATCTCACCATTTATAGATTTACCCTTGTGAGTTATAGGATAACCAAGAAATGTAGTAGCTTTTTATGCCTTTGAACCATATTATTCAAAATATTCCCACGTGATAAATTTAAAGTCCAAGCACTATGAGGTTGGTCAAGGATTAACACAACTTTTGAGGTGAGTTTGATATTATATGATCTTGGTTTTGACCCCGGAATACTGAATGAAATGTAATTGGTTAAATGATTAACAGAAAGGGTGATACATGGATTCAGGATAGGAATTCCATGGATAGACTCTTGTTTCTATTGACTTATATGCCTTGGATGATATGTGGATTAAAATTTGAATGCCACAAATGGAATCAATGGTTTGAACCTTGAATAAGTCATGGGTGATACATGGATCCAACTAAGGGATTCCATGGATGTAATCATTGAGGATAGACTTATATGTCGAGTGATTCAAGGCTTATTATGATAAATACATGGGTGGACTCAAAAGAAATTTGAATATTATGCAATGGGTGATACTTTGGAATATGTTTTAGAGTGACGAGGATGGAATCAATTGGTTGGGATGTTATACCTCAACTAGATCAATACTATGTTCCTAAGAGGTTCACTAGGGATAGGCTTATATAGTGTTGGTTCATATTACACCTGGAGTGATACTTAAATTCAAACTTAGTAATTTCAAGGATGGGAACAAGTTCTAAATTGAATAAATAATTAAATCACTATTATGATGTGTCTTAAAATACAAATCACAATCTTGGATTCAGTCTTGAAATTTATTATTTAGATATCCTTTTCAGGTCTCTATTATTCTTCCAGCAATACAGGGGATGTCGGACTTGATCTGGATCTTGTGACTTATCAATTCAATGTAATTTAATTGTTAAATGAATATGAATTTAATGTAAAAGAAAACTAGTGCATGTAGGATGTTGAATTTTGAGTACTTCTTGGATTCCTTATTTTCTTATTGAACACTATCTATTATATATATTCACTGACTGATTGGAAAAGACCTTGAGTAATTTAATCTTGGGATTTAGTCTCACACCCTATTTGGGCCATGTTTTTTGGCCCAAATAGATTATATGATTTCATGTAATGATAAGGTCAAGTACCCTCCTACATGTACTTAATATGCTTCTTAGAAGTATTATAGTGTGTGACCAAGCTGAGGCTCATGATGTTGTTGATATTATTTTTGTACTTTTTTATTTTTGGTACATGTGTTTAATATGTATATTTTGTACCTGCTTGGTTGTTTTATTAGAAACATGTTATATGTATCATCATTTTGTATATGATATGACTTTTGGATTTTTTTTATACTATCATTCTTCTACTATTAAATTCTATTGTATGATTTAATACTTCTACTATTTGTATATGTTATTGATATTCTATTTTGTTACACTTTTTTAATGAGGGCATAGTCTCCCCACTAACACTCCTAGGTCTTTGTTTCTTGTTAGAAGCCTCTAGAGTTTGAGGAAATGATCTTGAGCCCATGTGACCCACTGGGCTTGGGGCACCGTTCAGTGGCATCCAGGTTTGGGATGTTACAAAGTTGTATCAAAGGTATTCTTTCTAGTTTTCTTTACTATTTAGAGAAAATATAAAGTGATATGAAGAAATATGAATTTGGTAATGAGTTTTGTTTAGGTGTAGCTAACCCGCGTATAGAAAAAATCCAAATTACCTCAAATTGAATTGCTATTTTTTGTATTTTGAATATTATAGTTGAATGGATTCCACTATTGTGGGATACACTTGATTTCTGTTGTTATTGTTGATATGATTTTGGGTTCTATTTTGTTTAGACCTAATTATATGAGGGTTAACCATCTCCTTCATCATATAGGCACCTGTTATATTTTACATGTGATGCATTATGCCATTCCATTTAGGATGAATTATTGATTTCATGTTGTTGTGATAGGTGTTTTGGTATATATACATGTTATTCTGTTAGGTATTTTGTGATAAATTATGGTCTGAAACATATGGATCCCAAGCTATGATCCCTAAGGTGTATGAGCCATATTAGATTAGAATTTGGCAGATAATGATTCAATCTTTAAGTGAAATGTGTTATGATATTCCATAGGTGGATGTTATTCTTTGATTCTTAGGAAGTATGGGCCCCCAAGGATCATAATTCAATGTTCATGTAAATTTTCCTTCTAATGGGAATGTAATAAACTTGAAATTTGTATCAATTTTGTGAATGGGAATGTGAACTAAGTTTTAAATGAAACATTTATGAAACCATGTGAAACTGAATTTCCTTATATAGGAAAACATGACGTAACCTAACCTTAGTAGTGTGATTTTGGAAGTGTCTCACTTTTACCTTTTTTGTTTGACACATATACCAGACCCATAGGGAAGGAAGATGAGTGTAATCTCATATTAAGGCTTGTACATATCCTATCTTTGTATTTGCGCTTTTGATCTGTGAACCCATTAATGATCCCAAACTGAGGAGTGTTTGGAATTTTAGATTCATGACACCATGACGACCTCTAGTTGTATGCTAGGAGGTTGGCGATGATCAAACCCTAGAGGTGGTGGTCCAGAGCTACCATTGGATCCTAAAATAGTTCCAACTATAGCATAAGTTGTTATATTGGATGTAGGTGTTGAGGCATAGTTCTATGAAGGCTTTATGTTGTTCATACATACCTTTCAAGGAGAACTACAACCTGTACAGACTATGGAAGAGTTGATGTGTGAGTTTAAGCAATAGTATCCACCCATGTTTTATGGGATGGGTGACCAAAGGTTGTAGAGTCGTGGATCGAGGCAATTTTTTCTATATTAAATCACTTAGAGGTGCCTCCTAAGAGGAGGGTAAAGATCTCTACATATATGTTTCATAATACCACCAAGATGTGGTGGGATGTGATCACTTATACTAATCATAATTGGGAGATGTCTTGGAGGGAGTTTCATATGTACTTCTATGACTAGTTTTATCATGATATGCAGAGGGATGATAGATCCTAGAAGTTGTTACATTTGGAGTGGGGTGCACTATCTATCATGGACTATTCGGCCCATTTTACTGAGCTCCAACACTTCACACCTATTCTGATGGGTGAAGAGTTATCAAAATCCAGGAGATTCAAGGATTGCCTTAGATATGACATCTGATTGAAGTTAAATTACTTCTAGCTAACTACTATATATGGGATAGTGAATCAGGCACTGATTACAGAGCATAACCTAAGGGAATCTTGAGGTGCGATCCTGGGCGTCTTAGCACTGTGATCTGGGACTGCATAGAATGATAGTAGAATGGATCATTTAGATCTTCCACATAGTGATATTAGTAGTCATAAAATCCCTTTAGGTATTCAGGTGTGGTGTTTCTAGTGTGGTAGGCTAGAACATATGAGGTCATAGTGTATGAAGGACCAAGTCGAGTGCCAATATTTCTGCAAGATGGGCCATCTATAGCACTTCTTCTAAATGGTTCTACCAGTATCCAGTGAGAGAGGGTCTACATCGAATCCACATTCTGGAGCATGGTTAGTAGATCTTCAATGTATAGGGAGCTGAGGTATAGAAGGACGGTTAGGTGGTGGTGGTGTTCAAGGGATTGGTAGCTAGACCCTAGGTTCACAAAAACAGTAGGGTGGATCGGCTCAGGGTAGCCAGGCAGTGTCATAGGGTCACGATACAGGCTAGGCATATGTGGTTCAATAGAACTAGAAGAATCATGATCTCAGACCTTTAAATATTGAAGGTACTATTTTAGTAGCCTCTATTTTAGCTTCAACGCTCTTTGATACAGGTGCTTCACATATATTTATATATAATCCTATTGTGGAGAGCCTTGTGCTCTATGTTTATACTTGTGCTCTATGTTTATACTTGTGATGGTGTTATGATACTAGATACTCTATTATGGATCATGATGGAAGGTGTGTGGTAGTGTAAGGATTTCCCCTTGAGGTTGTTGGGTGTCACTTCATTTGGGACCTTTATGTCCTTTTGATGATAGGCTTCGGTGTCATTCTCAGGATGGATGGGTTGGTTTCATTTCAGGATTTTTTTGATTGATATCCCTGCATAGTGTGATTTTAATCACCAATGGGTGGGGAGTTCATTCACAAGGGTGAATGTGATGTCCAGGTGAGCTGAGATGGACCTGAACATCATGTTCTAAGTGGTATGACATCTTAGATTGTGAGTTCATATTTAAATGATCAGGTAACATGTTAGACTGATTTCCATCCAGTGGTAGATCATTTTCAGGATGTATTTATATATTACTTATCAGGATTACCTTTTGTGAGAGAGGTATAATTCTCTATCAAGTTAGTTTTAGGAGATAAAATGGTATCCATTCCTTCTTACAGTATGGATATGATGAAGTTGCAAGATCTCAAGATGCAACTATAGGATTTAGATGAAAAATGGATTCATCTAACCCAGTACGTCTCGGTGGGGTTCTTTGGTCCTTTTGAGAAAACGAATATTGTAACCTTATGATATGTGTGGATTACTAGAAGTTGAACAATTTGATACATAAGAACTGGCATCCTATACCGAATATAGATGATCTCTTTGACCAGCTCTGAGGATCTCGAATCTTCTCAAAGATTGATTTGAGAATCAGTTATCATCTATTGTATGTTAGACCATCAGACATACATCGCACAGACTTTTGGAGTATGTATGATCTTAATGAGTATTTGGTTATGTCGTTTAGACTCACAAACATGCTAGTGGTATTCATGTAAATGTTGAAACGAGTGTTCCATCCTTACCTTGATTCATTTTTGGTGGTTTAGTGGATGATATCATGGTGTATTCTTATTATCAACAAAACCATGCCACCTATCTAGAGATATTTTTTAATACACTAAAAGAGAACCAATTATATGCTAAGATCACAAAGTGACACTTTTGAATGGATTAAATTCACTTCTTGGATCACATTATCTCATAGATAGGAGTATAAGTGGACCAAGAGAATGTGATAGAAGTAGTTACATGGGACCATCCGAAGAACCTATTTGAGTTGCATAGTTTCTTAGGGATGGCTAGTTACTATTGGAATTTCATACAGAACTTCCCACACTTAGCATTGCCATTGATGGGATTCAATAAGAAGGGTGTGAAGTATTTTTGGTCAGATTCCTATGAAATGTCCTTTCAAGAGTTGAATGGTAGATTGAGTTTAGCAAAAATACTAATTTTTTTAGAGTTGGACAGGAGTTACATTATGTTCTGTGATGCATCAAGTATCAAACTGAGAGAAGTTATTATATGGGGGGTCAATTCATCACATATGGGTCTTAATAGTTGAGGTCACATGAGAGGAACTACCTGATATAAGATCTCTATTTAGTTATGGTTTTCAAGCATTGCGCTATTGGATACATTACTTATTGGGAGAGCATTTTATAGTATATACGAACCACAAAATCCTCAAGTATATATTTACACATTGTGATTTGAACTTAAGGTGGGCTAGGTGGATTTAATACCTTCATCTTGTTGACTTTTATCTATCCTATATTCTTGGTAAAGTCACTACAATGGTCGATGCACTAAGTAGGAGGACTCAGATACAGGTATTGCAGTAGGCCAATAGCGAGTCACAGCTTATGGCGTTTTTCTCTGAGATGAACTTGGAGGTGCATGAAAATGATGGTAAGATGTACCTTCCTTCTTTATTTGTTACCTCTACACTTCTAGATAGAGTAAGGATGAGGCATCTATCCGAATATTAGGGCCTAGTCCTATGGGAGAGTGTGGCTGGTGAGGACCCACCTCCTGGTTGACCATAGGTGAGCATGAGATCCTGTGAGTACATGGTTGTGTATGGGTCTCTTTCTACATGTTTGAGGAGCTGATGTGGGATTTTCATGACTTTTTGTGGGTAGTTAATCTTGGTATAACCAAGATGTATCGAGATTTACATCATCAGTATTGGTGGCCATGAATGAAAAGAGATGTAGCTACTTTTTTCATGAGGTGTTCCAGCTATCAACAGGTTGAAGACGAAACACTAGCAACCAGCCAGAAGTTTACAGCAGTTGCCCATTCCTAAGTGGAAATGAAAGGACATCATGATGGATTTCTTGATAGGTTTACCAAAGTCACCTGGAGGTAATTATTTTTTATGGGTTGTGGTTGAAAGGCTCACAAAGGTTTCTCATTTCTTGATGATGAAAAAAACCATCCATGTTAATGATCATGGGAGGTTGTATGTCTATGAGATTTTAAGACTTCATGGGGTCTCATATACTAACATTTCAAATAAGGATTCCATGTTTACTTCTCAATTATTGAAATGGATATAGATGGAATTTGGTACATAGGTGCTTCTGAGAATGGAATATGACTACAAGATAGATGATTAGTCGGAGCACACGATTCAAGTACTTGAGGAAATGTTACGGGAATGCGACCTAGATTTCAGGGGCTCTTAGGAAAGGCACCTACCCCTAGTTGAGTTCACCTATAATAAAAGATTTCATGATACTATTCAAATAGAGATATCTATTGATTTTTATAGAAGTTCATGTCGTTCACCCTTGTGTTGGATGGAGGTAGGAGAGATAGTTATGTTGGGACCTCATCATATCCAAGAGACAATAGAATATGTTCTGTTGATTCAGAAGTGGATGTCTAATCTATAGTCTTGTTATAAATTTTAAACTAATCACTACAGATTACCTCAAGAGTTCGAGGTTGGGAATCAAGTTTTCTTATGTGTTTAACTAAGGCTAGGACATAAAAGGATCAAGATATAGGGTAAGATTTTTTCTAAATAGGTTGGGCCATCAAAGATCTTGTAGAGAGAGTTGGTCGGTAGCTTATCGGTTGTAGTTACTGTAGAGGTATCAGGATATGCACGATGTCTTCCATGTTTCTCAACTTCGATGCTGCTACTCAGACTCGTCTCATGTCTTTCAGCCTAAGGAGGTTAAGTTATAGGTAGATTCATCCTTTCAAGAGCATCCTATATGAATTGTGGATTATAGAATGAAGGTTATATGAAGATGGTTGGTTCCTTTAGTATGGGTTCTATGGTAGCATGAACGAGTACATGATGGTACCTAGGATAGGGAGGATGATGCACAATCATAGTTTCCAGAATTTTTCTCAGATCATGCTTTTCCACCCTTGGAAGGGAAATTAAGGGATGAATTTCTTTAAGGGGCTGTTTGCAAGAACCGAGTTCTTATTTGAAATATAGATCTATTTCCCCCCTTAATTCTTAGTTTAATTGCTTAAATATGGCCTAATGTGGGTGCATGTTGAGGTTATAGAGGTCTTAGGGGTGTCTATGGATACTCTAAATCCCAGAACCCATGTTTTGGGTAAAAATAGGAGGCCACATTATTAGTGAAAAACGTACAGTTTGAGCTGCATGACCGTGAGTCTAAGTCTGCCTTTTTATTAGACATTGATAAATGCTTCTCACACATTTACCACATTGTCAGTAAACTGTTTGGAGTTGCCATGCAGGTTCCCCTTGGCCTAGAAAAAATCATGCATGGTTTGATAAACTATGTGGATAAACTCTGTGACCCTATAATTTTCATAATTTTATAAAGTTTTTATTTAAATAAAAATATGTAAAACCCTAAATTGGGTATCTTCTTAAAACAGTCGGTATGGGAGATCTCCCTCTTGATATATCCTCCTCCTAAATTTCTTTTCTAGATCTACTCTCCATCTAGACTCTGATTAAAACTTGTTTCATCTCTTTGGATCCACAATATTAAGGCCTTAATTCTGTTTTATCCATTATCCATTCTTTTAGGAATCATTTTCACTATTTGTATTTAGGATCATATGCCCTAATTTATCATTCTTCGTATGTTCTTTCGATTTCCTCCAAACTAAGAAAAATCAGAGCTTGATACTATACAAGCTATCAGCATGAGCCTAAGGTATGTGGTCTCATGTTTTCCTGATAGTCAATCTATTTATATATGTCAGGGTGTTATGCGCCCTTTCTTCAAGCATCACCTTAATTTGAAATTGAACCCTATTTTTCTTTCTATGTATTTGGTAATTGAATATAATTTTTTATTCATGTTATAGGTTTTATTCCTTGAATAAGGACCACCCCATTGGTGAGTAGCCTTAAATGATCCATTTATGGATTTTGGCCTTGGATGCCTATGAGGCATGCCCCTTTACGCCATGTAATGGAATTTCAAAATGTGAATTGTACTATGAATTAAATTGAAATTTTGTGAATTTTAATTGAAATAAATTAAGGTATGGGATGGATACTTTACCCTTGACCCATGTATTCCTTATTTGTTTAAATAATTTTTTCCCTACCCATGTGAGTAAAGCAGTGGGTGTGACTTGAATCTATGAAATTGGATCAAATTACTCAAATTATTGTTTTTACCACGTGAGATATATGATAACTAATTCTGTTGGTAGCTTGTAAGGTTGTTAGGATTGTTATGCTAAAAATTCCCATGTAATTATTTGAAAGAAATCCCTTGAGTTTGGCCATGTTTTTCAATTGCCTTAATAGGAATGGATTGCCCCTTTTATAGGTTTTCCCATGTGGGTTATAGGATAACCAATAAATGTAGTATATTTTTATTCAGTTTAACCCCATTATAAGAAATATAACCATGTGAGAAATAGAAATTCCAAGACTTATAAGGTTGGAGAAGTCTTCATAAACCTTTTGAGGTGAGTTTGATAATAGATGCTCTTGGTTTTGACCTTGGTATATTGAATGGAATGTTTAAATGAAATGGAATTGGTTAAATAATTAATAGGAAAAGATGATACATGGATTTGGGATAGGAATTCCATGTATGGACTCTTATGCTTATTCACTTACATGCCTTGGGTGATACATGGATTCACATTATAATTCCATGGATGGACTCAGTGGCTTGAACCCAAAATAAGCCATGGGTGATACATGGATCAAAGTGAGGGATTCCATGGATAGAAACATTGATGCTAGACTTATATGTCTAGTGATACATGGATTATTATGAGAACTCTGTGAATGTAATCAAAGGTAATTTCACTATTATTCCAAGGATGATACTTAGGCTTAAGTTGAGGAGCACCGAGGATAGACTCAACTGGATGGGATGTTATACCTCGCCTTGAGCTATATTGGGTTCCTAAGAGGTTCTCTGGGGATATGCTGGTATGGTGTTGGTTCATATTGCACCTAGAGTGATACTTGAATTCCAACTTAGGAATGTTAAGGATGGTCTCAGGTTCTAAATTGAATAAAGAATGAAATGATTATTATAGCGTGTCTTATATGCCAAAGCACAATCTTGGATTCAGTCTTGACTTTTGTTGTTTAGATATATTTTGAGGTATTTTTTGGATTGACGATATATGTGGGATGTTATGGTTGATCATAATCTCAAAACTTATAAATTAAATGTAATTTAATTATTAAATGAATATGAATTGAATGTTAGTGAAAACTAGTGCATGTAGGATGTTGACTTTTGATTACTACCTTTCATACTACTTTTCTTATTTCACACTACCTTCTATATATATTCATTGACTAATTAGAATAGAAATTGGATGGTTTCCTACTGGAATTTAGTTTCATGCCCAGTTTGGGTCATGTATTTAGGCCAAAATAGATTATATGATTACAGGTAATGATAAGGGACAACACTCTCCTATAGGTACTTGATATTCTGCATAAGAGCGGGATAACATGGGACCAAGATGAGGCTTGTGATGTTGTTGATACTCTTTTTGTATATTTTTTACTTTTGGGACATTTATTATATATTTATTTTGTGTGCCTATTTGACTATTTTATTATAAACATGTGATATATATCATAATTTTGTATATGATATGACTTCTGGATTTGTTAATACTATCAGTCTTTTATTGTTTACTTATATTGTAAAATTTAGTGCTTCTACTATTTGTATAATTTATTAATATTCAGATGTTCTACAATCTGGTAATGAGAGAATAGTCTCCCCACTAACACACCTAGGCCCCACTACTAGTCAACAGCCATTGGCATTTGGGGAGATGTGCTTGAGGCCATGTGACCCACTATGCTCGAGGAACAGTTCAATGGCATCTAGGTCCATGATGTTACAATTTTTTGGAACTTATAGAAGATGTATTTGATAAAATTAAATTATTTTTTTAATAAAATATAAAAATTTACCTTGGGTTAAATTCTAGATCATTTCAGAAAATAATGAGTTTTCTGAATAATAGTAAAAAATATCAATTTTTGTAACAAAAATTATTTTAAATTAAATAAAAAATTTAAAATACCAAATATATTTTGAATAAATTTTTAATAAAATAATTATTATTTATTTACACTTAATCTACTTAAGTACATTTGAATTAACTTTATATTGATTTTTAGTACAAGTTTGTTTTTGGGTTTAAAATGGGATTTTCTAAATACTATTTTAAAATCCATAATGTTTCTATTTTAAAATTAATTAAAATAATCCCTAATAGGAAATGTTTCAAATTAAATGTATGGATTATATTTAATTAAATATTAATTTATCTATATATAATGATAATTATTATTCTTTTTCTTAATATAGAATCATCTTATAAAAAATACACTTCTTAAAAACGTGTTGTCTCGGCACGTTAGTGGGATTACTACTAAATTACAATTTTCCACTTCTCTGAATTGAATTTGTAAAATGGATTCCATATTTGGAATAATAATAATTTATAATTTCTAATAATTTTAAATTAATTCTTTACCAAAGTGATTAGTGAAAATTTTTAAATTTAATTACAACGAATAAGGTAAGAATGAGTATACCATGAGATTAAACATTAAACTTAAGGGGGTAAATGACCTATAAATTTTTCAAAAATCTAGTTTTTGGACATTTGTCTACCATTATGACCTTAGAGTGTATTCGTATTAGTTTTTGGGACACTTTCCCTTTAAAGTGACCCATATAGTAAGTTAAGTAAAGAAAAAGACAAAAAACTAACCTTTTTCCTTTTAATTTCTATAAAGCCTTGGGATATGGACAAAACAATATATTTTTATACATATATATAATTTGGAAACATAAATTAATTTTTTATCATGATAATTTATCTTTAATTATTATATATGAAATAATTACATAAAGTTTGTAATAAATGCCAATGTATTAATTATTTAGTTAATAATTAACTAAAATAAATGATACAAAATAACTAAAAGTGAAGTAAATTAAATTAATATTTATATTTCGTTAATTTTTTAGATTAATATATCATTTTAAATTTTTTGGAACTTAATATAATAAATTACATCTTTTTATTGATATTTTTAAATTTAATTCAAATTAATAATGTCAAAATTGACATTAATGTTATTTTATAATAAATGATATTTTATCAAATGATTTAAAATTTCTAAATACCTATTTTCATTTAACTGATGTGAAAATGTTAATTAAATAAATATGGTCCATTAATGTACCAATTTATCTTTTATAATGAACATATCAACCCCTAAATAGTAAAAATATTTTTGGCAAGGTTAGGGTTAAAGTAGTGTTTTTGAGCCTTACATACGATTCGATTAAAATTAATTTCCAACACACATGGGATTTTTATTTCACAATTTCTATTTAATATATCTAATTAGTGGGTATAAATTTTATAATAATTCTCACTTAAACTTAGTTTCAATGGATAAATTAGTTAGGTTGGAAAAGTAGTTACCATAATGAAAAACTAGAATGAAACAAATAAGGAAACTTAATCGTTAAGGAATAAATGTTTAAAATGTATGTTTAATTGTTGGGTGGGTGTTTTCATTAACCATATAATACCTTATAATCTTTAATTATCAATTTTATATACAATTTGGGTAATTTTGACATTCCAATAGTGAATACTTTAGAGTATTTAAAAGAATGTCACTTCTTCTTAACTATAAAAGGGAACTCTCTTCCCTCACTTATTCACCTATCTCAAGTCATTTAAATCATCAAAAATCTGACCAAATAACAACAAAAATTATCTCCTCTAATTCTAAAAGCCTAAATTTGGGTATAAATAAAACCAAGGATGATATTTGGTGAAAACCAAAAAGAGTTACCCGGATAAGAGGTACCATTCATCAACATGCATTTTTGTTTTGTTTCTTTACACCCCCTTTAATTATTATTATACCAAGATTATATAATAACATCAATATAATTAACATACTTATATGTTATTAAGTTAATTTTATGACATAAAACCAAAAATTCATTCATTAAATTTGTTACAAAATTATCATTCGTGTGTATGGAGGACTACCGCCTCACGAACCGATGTCGTTCATTTTTTCATCAACACCTCACAAGGTTTGGAATAATTATGTATATAGAGTTTAGATATGATATTTATAACATAATTATACTAATGGATTCATTATATTATATATAACCTTCTTATATTCCTTACTTTAGGGGATTTGATATCGTTTCTCAAGTGTACGGTGGACTACAGCCCCATGAAGTGATATGAAGCGTTTTTCACTAGTGTGTTACATGGAAGGTAATAAAGGTATTGATTATGAATATATATGATATAAATTAAATCATTGTTATATTAGTTACATAATTATCTTTATGTAACTATAATATATCATTTTCAAAATTTCCTTTTCACACACTGAAAAAGTGATAACATCGTTCATGGATGTATTGACTAATGCCTCCTCGAAGCGATGTGATTCCTTTTACATCACAATAA
The DNA here is from genome assembly GCA_963277665.1 of Viscum album. Lineage (NCBI taxonomy): Eukaryota > Viridiplantae > Streptophyta > Magnoliopsida > Santalales > Viscaceae > Viscum > Viscum album. The sequence continues at coordinate 1,026,774,270 of OY728157.1, forward strand.
TGATATATGTGAGTATATATAATTAAATATCATGGTGTTTATAATATAATTAAAATTATTTAATATAAAATATTAATTATCTTCTTTCAATTTGATCATTGAAAAATGGAAACGCCGCGCTTGTGTACCTATGGACTATCATCTCCATGATTGTAACGTTAGTTCATTTTTTAAAACAATATTTTAGGATTGGTTATAAAATTATAATTTATATATATATGATAAATGTATAATTATTATTATTCTATGAATTTTTAAATAATTACCTTTTTACTATATTTACCCAACCAAAGTTATTTTTGACCCATAAGAGGAATATTGTCAAAAAATTCAACATAAACATAATTGATTAAGTAATTATATATATATATATATTATCTATAATTGAAATAAAAGTAATAATAAAATTCAGAATTTTTATAATTAAATTAAATAATTTTATTATTTTTATTAATCATTAAGATAAATAATAATCATGACGAATCAAACTCAAGGTAAGGGTTTTTCTCATCACACCTTTATTTCTATGTGATGCATGCCATATTCAGCACTAATTATTATTATCTGGTTTATATAGTTCCCATGTATATATTTTATGGATATTATAATTAAATTTAATGGGATTTACATATCCATTTATTATCTTCTTTTCATTGGGTTTACAGTTTCAAAGTTACAAAAATAGTAGGGGATTTTTGTCTTAGTTTTCCTTCTTTGATAAGTTTGTTATATTATAGACCTATATTATTATATTATGTGTATATACAGACCATTTTACATGTTATATCATAAATCCCCTTATATTAACTGTAAAGACCCAGAAATTTCAAGGAAATTTTTTTCATAAATACTTTGTAATTTTACGAGTCTGCGGTTTCTGACGGCACTTGATTCTGAGGCCCAGTGTGCCCAGAATCAATTTCGGAAGTTTTGTTCAGGTACGTTCAGTAAACATACGTGCGGGTTTTTCTATCTACTGAACTGGTGCTCAGAATTGAAATCTAAGGGTACTGATGAACTCGCAGCGCCGGTATTCACTTAAGGGGACGTTAACCATAGTTTCATTTTACGCGGGTTGAGGGTTAATTTTTGGGGAATTAGAATAAATTAAGTAAAATTGTTGAACACAATTATATTCATATCTTGGGTGTTTATTTCCTACAAGGAGAAGTTATAGTTGGGTCCCACACCCCACATAACCTCTCATGAGAGGATATTTGTGAGGTGTGGCCCCCACGAACCCCTAACCTTTAATCTCCCCTTAACTCCCCATTAACATCCCCTTTAATTTTTTATGACAACTCCCCCTTAATGAAGTGATATCTTCACCTCCCTCTCTCTCCCTATAATATTTTACAACTATTTTAATTAATTAATTGGACTCCAATTAATTAATTAAAGAGTTTGAATTAATTTTAATATATGGAAATTTTATATTATGGGGGATCCATTTTATTATTTTGAGTTTGGAAATCGTTGTGTTGGGAGAGTTTTGAGAAAGCTCTAGAGAAAGAGAAGAATAGTGTTCTTCATTCAATGAAGAACCCCGTTCATCAACGACGAACAACTCCGACGAAGAACACGAGGAGGGATTGTCATCCTCCACTACTTGACCTGGGGCGAGAAAGGAGGTGACGCCACAAAGAATGTTACCTACCTCTCCCTTCCTCCATTGTTGACAGAATGACACCGTCATCCACGGTTCCAATCACCGCGACGTCGTTTCCCAATGACGCCCGACTACCGCGAAACTTATTTTAAGGTAGGGGAATTATGTTAAATTTTAATTGATTAAAATTGTTATTTTTCATTGTTGAGAAACATGGTTTGATTTCTGCCAATTGCAACCACCTAATGCAGAGGGTGCGGCCTGAATGCACACGGCCCAACGACCCTCCGTAGACTCTTTGTTTGCGATTGAGGTACGTTGGAAGAGGTGCCGATAGGAGAAGCGGTGGCCGCACGCCGGCCGCATGTGGAGGAACCACAGCCTGAAACTGCGGGCCGCTCGGCCGAAGGAGATCTGGACAGCTAAATATGGTTGGGCCGAAGGGAGACAGTAGCGCCACAAGGGGCGCCGCACTGCAGAGAACCGCATCCCATGCTCCGCGGGCTGCTTCGGCGGGTGAATCGGACGGCTCGTTGGCCGGTCGAAATGAAGAAGCCATGACGCCATGAGGGTGTCGCGTTAAAGGGAATACGACCTGCTCATGCGGGCCGCTTGCGGCAGGAAGGCCAGCTGGCTTTGGCCAGCCGGTTGGGAGGGCAGCCCTGCTTCGCGCCGCCAGTTCCAGAGAGCGGGGGGTCGCGCCATCCCTCTCGGACCGCTCAGCCAGACGGTCGAGCCATGGCAATCCACACCACACCTCGCCGGGCCGGGCCGTGTGGGCCATGCGGTTCATTGAGCTGGTCCGACCCCCTTCCAGGTCGGACCCACCAATACTGGGTTGACCCGACCCCCCGGCCCACTGGGCTTAACAGGTCGGGCCCGTTTTCACTTAAACGGGAATAACTATAAGACCATGTGTCCGATCAACACGCCATTTGTGGAATTGGGACCATCATGACGAAGCGGTCCTTTTGTGACAATCTAATTGATTTTTAGACAACATTGTAAAATGGCCAGGTTTGGAACGAGCGTACATCCAACTGGGCCCCTAGAGAAAAACTGCTAATAACTCTCAGACAGGGTGTCTGATTGACGCACCGTCTGTCACGTTGGGTTTCTATTGACGAGACAGAACTTTGGGTTACATAAACTCTATAATTCATGATAGTTTATGTATCGACCCCTTGGCTCGAGAGGCAGACCCTCCCAGAATCGAGCGTGTTGTGTGTAGGAACCCTAGAGCTAGCTGCGACTGCAACAACTACCATACTGGAATCCTCCATCAGTTCGACGATGCTGAAAATTGTACTAGAATCCTCTGGGGGTTCGAGGATGATGAAAATCGTACTAGAATCCTCGATGGGTTCGATATTGATGACAATCGTACTGGAATCCTCCATGGGTTTGACGACGACGACGACTACCGTACTGGAATCCTCTGTGGGTTCTACGGTGATGATTATTGTTCTTGTATTCTACGTGGGTCTGATAGTTTTACTTCTGTTCTAGTATCCTACATGGGTCCGGTAGAGTATCTGTTCTAGTATCCTATGTGGTTATGATAGCTTAGCTATTCTAGTATCCAATGTGGGTCTAACAACTTAGATGAATCAGTGACTATATCTGATCATCTCTATCTCTATACAAATGATGTATACATGTGTGAGCTGAGTCTTGAATTTCAATAATTATCATTGATGAGATTGACTTCTTTCCTTTGTGGACTGGGTTGTTCTTGAGCTCGGGAGTTGGAGCCGTACTGGATTGAAGAATTTGGTATATATATGGGCATATACCTAAGTACAGTTGGTTGATGCACCGTGTTTTGTATCTACTTGTTATTTATCCTTAGTGGATATTGTGGGACCTTACAGGTCCCAGGGTCCCTACTGAGTATCGTTATACTCACCCCTGCACGGGTTATTCCCGCACTACATTGTGTTGGATGTAGATTATGGACAACACTAATCGAGGTAGATTCTTGTGGAGCTGGACGGTACCAAGAGGTTGACCACTTGATGAGACGTACATGGAGCAGACGGATGGACCCAAGGTGCTGAGTAGACCATATGTACCCACACTTTAGGTGGGATTCCCGGAGGATGACTCAGTGGTTTCTATTTTACTTTACTTCAGTTGTACTAGCTTTTCAGTTGAACTGTACTTACTGTTGGGCTTGTATTTCCAGCCCCTTTCCTTTCAACACTTACTTTTGTATTCAGTATTACTTACTATTTTCTTTTTTGTGTACTCTATTATGTTTGTTTACTTTCATAAATGAAATGCCTTCCATTTTTATCAGGATTCATGCCTTTGGTGCTAGATGCCAGCCCCTGGCCTATGGAAGGCGGGCTTGGGTAGTCACGACATGGGCCCTGAGGACGGGTCGTGACAAATTGGTATCATAGGAGTTGGTTCTACCACAGAACTCAGGACTCTGATCATTCTTTTCTATGAAACAATATTTTTAAGAGTATTGAGTGTGGTTTTTAGTTCAGTGAGTCTAGTGTTGGTGCGGTGGCCGATGTATCCATACACTAGGACTCTAACCTCTGATTTCTAACATAGTTCATGAAAACACTGATTGCATGTGTGTTTCAAAAGTTTTCTTTGTGATTACTTTACGTCAGATCACTAGGTATACTGTTTAAATCGTGGAGCACCTGTTCCTTTTCAGGATGGCCCCATGAAGGTAGCCAGCTAGGGTTCCGAGTTACGTACGAGATGGTAGCCCACCGAACGATGAGGCCTCAGTGTAGGGCCCCATCACAACGGAGGCACCAGCAGTACCACTACCCGCTGGGCCACCGATACCACCAGCTCCAGCAGCAGAGAGTGAACGCTCCCATAGTGCATTGCATGAGTTCTAGTGACAGAGGCCGCTTAGGTTCCAGGGAGAGATGGACCCCCAGGCAGCTGAGGACTGGCTAGAGGCTGTCTTCAGAGTTTTCAGATTGGTAGGGACACCAGTAGATCTTATGGTGATCCTTGTATCGAGTCTCCTGCATGAAGCAGCAGGTAGAAGGTAGAGTCTGATTCTCCAGGTGCATGACAAGTCATATTTACTTTGGACAGACTTCGAGAGTCTTTTCTACTCATAGTTTTTTCCAACCACTCTTTTTGTGGTGCGGATTCAGGAGTTACTTCATCTACGGCAAGGCACAATGATAGTAGCCCAATACTCAGCGAGGTTCACTGACCTTTTGCGATAATCCATAGATATGGTACAGGACCCATTCTTCAGAGCCTGAACCTTTGAGCAGGGAATCATACATGAGATCATAGCTTCGATGATCTCCCTCAACATCCCGACGTACGTGGGGGAGCTAGAGAGAGCCCTTCTAGTGGAGTTTTTTCTCATTGAGCAGTCACCAGTAGTGAGACCCTCCACAGGAAGACACGTAGTGGAGTCTTCAATAGCCGGCAGTAGACAGTTGATGAAAAAGTCCAAGAATACAAGGCCAACGGGTGGGCGACCTCAGGATACAGGTTTGGTTGTGCGGGGCGCACGAAATAAGTCCAACTATATGAGGAGCAGGCAGTTCTATGCATGCGGCGGGCAGGGTCACATGGCTCGAGAGTTCCTGACCGGTCCTACAGATGAGCATCAGGCAGTAGAGGAACCTTCTCAGAAGAGGTAGAAGTTCGATCGTGGAGGTCCACCAGGAGCGGGAGGACGTGGCAAAGGAGCTGATCGAGTAGCAAGTGGACAGGAGTGGGACTAGCTTCGTTGTTGTCATTGTTTGTGGATGCTTTGTGTCTTGTACTTTGAGCTATAGTAATAAAATACACTTTTCCTTATGATGTTTTCTTCCCTGTCCTTTTTGTATGGTTGATAATGAGAGGTTTTGGTTAAAACTATTGACTTGACCCTCACATTCAAGATTCCTACTGGAGGAGACCCAGTGACCACACACTGCTGCCGACAGTGTGACTCTACCCTTAGAGGTGAGAGTAACGGTTGGATCTCTTGGTAGTAGCGTCGAGGCCTTACGACGTCTTCAATGGCATGAAATAGTACCGTTCATGTCAGGATTGATTGTATTAGGCAATGAATGTGGTTCATATAGTGGATGAGACTGGATTTCCCTTTTCGCAAAGGAGAAATCCTAGAAGCTCTTGTAGAACATAAGCGAAAAAGGCTGTAGCAGAGTTTGTTTTATGATGCCTCACTTGTCACCAAGTGAAGGTGGATCACCAGGTACCAGCAGGCTTGGTACAGCCCTTAGAGGTCCCAGAGTGGAAGTAGGATGGGATATCCATGGATTTCGTGATGGGACTTCCACGTACATCCAGAGGGCACGACTCTATTTGGGTGATCGTAGACCGACTCACCAAGTCGTCCCATTTCCTACCGATCAGAGAGCAGGGCTCGGTAGAGAGATTGGGACGCCTCTACATTCAGGAGATTGTACGGATTCATGGTGTGCCATCATCTATCATTTCTGATCGAGATGATCGATTTACGTCCCGACTATGGAAGGGATTACAGGAGGCTTTTGGGATGTAACTTTTCTTGAGCACCACCTTTCATCCTCAGACAGATGTCCAGACTGAGAGGACCATTTAGACTCTCGAGGACATGCTCCATGCATGTGTTATCGACTTTGGTCACAGCCGGGAGGATCATCTACCCTTGGTGGAGTTTGCTTACAACAACAGATACCACTCCACCATCGGGATAGCACCTTACGAGGCACTGTACGGCTGACCATGAAGATCACATCTGTGCTGGACTGACTGAGGGGAGTCAGCACTTATAGGACCAGAGATGTTTCAGGATATGAAAGAGAAGGTGCAGATCATCCAGGATTGGATGAAGACTGCACAGAGCAGGCAGAAGTCCTATGCTGATAGGAGATGGGGACCACGGGAGTTCAAGGATGGTGACCATGTTTTACTACGGGTCTCACCTCGATGAGGTCTATAGAGATTTGGACGGGGCAACAAGTTATCTCAGAGTTTCAATGGACCTTTCCAGGTCCTCAGCAGAGTAGGTGAGGTGGCATACCACCTGGCCCTTCCACCTCAGTTGCACCGGGTGCATGACGTCTTCCACGTATCTCAGCTGAGGAGATACGTGCATGACTCATCCCACATCATCGACCATGGGGAGCTGGACATCGATGACGGGGCGACATTCACGGAGGTCCCAGTGGAGATCGAGGATCGACAGGAGCAGGTCATATGTGGACGATCGATTCCTCTAGTGTGCATTCACTGGTAGCATTGGAACCTCCAAGAGAGCACATGGGAGTAGGAGGCTCAGATGCGAGCTCAGTACCCCCCATTTGTTTCCATAGTGTGTGTTATAGCTTTATGGGGACGTAAAACCCTGAGGTGGGAGTAAAGTAAAGACCCAAAAATTTCAAGGAAAATTTTTTCTTAAATAATTTTGAATTTTACGAGTCTACATTTTCTGAAGGTACTTGATTCTGAGGCCCGGTGTTCCTGGAATCAATTTCTAAAGTTTTGTTTGGGTACGTTCAGTAAACGTATGTGCTGGTTTTCTATCTTTCGAACTGGTGCTCGGAATTGAAATCTGAGGGCACCGATGAACTCGTAGTGCCAGTATTCGCTTAAGGGGACCGTTACCACAGTTTCATTTTACACAGTTTGAGGGTTAATTTTTGGGGAATTAGAATAAATTAAATAAAATTGTTGAACAAAATTTTATTCATATAATGGGTGATTATTTCCTATAAGGAGAAGTTAGAGGTAGGGCCCACACCCCACATAACCTCTCATGAGAGGATATTTGTGAGGTTTGGACCACAAAAACCCCTAACATTTCATATCCCCTTAACTTCCCATTAACATCCCCTTTAATTTATTATGAAAACTCCCCCTCAATGAAGTGATATCTTCACCTACCTCTCTCTCCCTTTAATATTTGCCAACTCTTTTAATTAATGAATTGAAATCCAATTAATTAATTAAAGAGTTTGAATTAATTTGAATATATGGAAATGTTATATTATGGGGGGGCCTTTTTATTATTTGGAGTTTGGAATTCATTGTGTTGGGAGAGTTTTGAGAAAGATCTAGAGAAAGAGAAGAATAGTGTTCTTTATTCGATGAAGAACACTGTTCATCAACGACGAACAACTCCGACAAAGAACACGAGGAGTGATTGCCTTCCTCCACTACTTCAACTGGGGTGAGAAAGGTGGTGATGCCACAAAGAATGTTACCTACCTCTCTCTTCCTCCAACATTAACGGAATGAAACTGTCATCCGTGACACCGATCACCACGACGCTGTTTCCCCGCGACGCCCAACTACCTCGAACCTTATTTTAAGGTAGGGGAATAATGTTCAACTTTAATTGATTAAAATTATCCTTGTTCTTTGTTGATAAACATGGTTTGACTTCGGCCAATTGCTACTACCTAATGTGGAGGGCGTGGGCCGAATGCACACGGCCCGACGACCCTCCGTAGACTCTTTGTTTACAAATGAGGCACGTTGGAAGAGGCAACAATGGGAGAAGCAGAGGCCGCACGCCGGCCGCATGTGGACGAACTGCAGCCCGCAACAACGGGCTGCTCGGTCAAAGGAGAACCGGGCGGCTAAAGTCGTCCAGGCCGAAGGGAGACTGTGGTGCCACAAGGGGTGTCGCGCTGCAAAGAACCACGACCCGCGCTCCGTGGGCCGCTTCGGCGGGCGAACCGTCCATCTCGTCGGCCGGCCAGAATGAAGAAGTCACGGTGCCAGGAGGGCGCCGCTCTAAAGGGACCATGGCCCACTCATACAGGCCACTTGCGCTAGGAAGTCCGACCGTCTTTGGCTGGCCGGTTAGGAGGGCGGTGCCGCTTGGCATCGCCGGTTCAGGAAAGCGGGGGTTCACGCCCCCCACTCGGACCGCTCGGCCCCGTCGGGCTGAGCCGCGGCTGGCCGGGCCATGCGATTCATTGGGCCGGTATGACCCCCTGCTGAGTCGGACCCGCCAAAACTGGGTTGACCTGACCCGTCATCCCACTAGGCTTAACGGGTTGTGCCTGTTTTCACTTAAACGTGAATAATTATAAGACTGTGCGTCCGATCGACGCACCGTCTATGGCATTGCGACCCTCGCGATGAAGCGGTCTTTTTGAGATACTCTAAGTGAGTTTTGGACAACATTGGAAAATGGCCGGGTTTGGAAATAGTGTATTTCCAACCGGGCCCCCAGAGTAAAAATGTTAATAACTCTCATACTGGGGGTCCGATTGACGTGCCTTTTGTCGCATTGGGTTTCTTTTGACCAGATGGAACTTCAGGATACATCAACTCAACACTTCGTGATAGTTGATGTATCGACCCCTTGGCTCGAGGAGTGGGCCCTCTCAGAATCGAGTGTGCAGTACACGGGAACCCTAGAGCTGGATGCGACTACAACGACAACCGTACTGGAATCCTCTGTGGGTTCGACGACGACGACAATCGTACTGGAATCCTCTGTGGGTTCGATGATTAGGACAATCATACTGGAATCCTCCCTGGGTTCGATGACGATGACAATCATACTGGAATCCTTTGTGGGTTCAATGATGACGACAATCGTATTGGAATCCTCTGTGGGTTTGACGACGACGACTACCATTCTGGAATCCTCCATGGGTTTGACGGTGATGATTATTGTTCTTGTATCCTACATGGTTTCGACAGTTTGACTTCTGTTCTAGTATCCTATGTTGGTCCGATAGAGTAGCTGGTCTAGTATCCTACGTGGGTCTGACAGCTTAGCTAGTCTAGTATCCTATGTGGGTCCGACAACTTAGATGAATCAGTGACTACATCTGATCATCTCTATCTCTATACGAATTATGTATACTTGTGTGAGCTGAGTCTTGACTTTCAATCATTATCATCAATGTGATTGACTTCTTTCCTATGTGGACTGGGTTGTTCTTGAACTCGAGAGTTGGAGCCGTACTGGATTGAAGACTTAGGTATATATATGGGCATATACCTAAGTAGGCTTAGTTGATGCACCATGTTTTGTATATACTTCTTGTTTATCCTTAGTGGATATTGTGAGAACTTGCGGGTCTCGGGGTCCCTACTGAGTATCGTTATACTCACCCCTACACAGGCTATGCCCGCACTACATTGTGTTGGATGCAGATGATGGACAACACTGATCGAGGTAGAGTCTTGTGGAGCTAGATATTACCTGGAGGTGGACCACTTGACGAGATGTGCACGGAGCAGACGGATGGACCCAAGGTGCTGAGGAGGTCATCTGTACCCACCCTTTAGGTGGGATTCCCAGAGGATGACTTAGTGGTTGCTATTTTACTTTTCTTCACTTGTACTAGCTTTTCAGTTGTACTGTACTTACTGTTGGGCTTGTATTTCGAGTCCCTTTCCTTTCAGCACTTACTTTATATTCATTATTACTTAGTGCTTTCTTTGTTTCATACTCTGTTGTGTTAGTTTACTTTTATAAAGGCAATGTCATCCCTTTTTTTCAGGATTCACGCCTTTGGTGCTAGTCGCCAGCCCCTGGCCTATGGAAGGCAGGCTTGGGGTAGTCACAGCATGAGCCTCGAGGATGGGTCATGACATTAATGGTATTATAAGTTTCATTTAATTTTATTCATTCATTGGTTTTACAATTCAATGTTACTAATGTGGTGACACTTTCATGTTATAAACTCATTTTTTATCAGGATTGTTTGTGATTAATTTTCTATTATTGAAATCTTATTATCTACCTCTAAATAATTCCTATTACTTTTATTGTACTCTATTTATTTCATTAGAAAAAATTATTTCCATTCATTTTCCTCTATTTATGTACTAAAGAGTTCTAAGGGATGTTTTTATGAGAAATCGTCTTTTCAATTGAAAACTCATTTTCTTCAAAAAACAATGTTTTCTAAAAAATTATTAAAAAAGTATTTGAGATTTTTTTTTGAAATATGAATAGTTATTTTCATCAATTAATGTCTTAAATAATTTTTAAAACATTCATTTTATGTTTTCATATATATTTTAAAATAAAAGGATTTTCAAAATGTTTTCTGTTTTAAATTTTTTTTTCAAAATGAAAAGGATTTTATCATTATGAATATTTTTAATTACATTTTAATGTTATTTTATTTTATCAAATTCAAAATAACTTTTTTTAGTTATACCTCACTTCTAATATTTTTTATTGATACCATTCTCATTCTTTCTTTAGATGGATAATTTTTGTTTCAAAGAGATTGTTATAAAACCCTTTTCTTTTCCACGGGTTGATCAGGTTTCAAAGAGATTAATATGAATCCCATTTATTTTCCATGGGTTGACTATGTTATAAAAGAATAATGATTGTTTATATAAGTTTTATAATGAAATATATATGTATTTTATTCATGTTGTGGTTCTTATACATTAGATTTTAAACATGGGTGGCCCAAATAGCATTGGATAAGATAGTTGTAGCTTAACATGGGTGGATCGGATAGCACCAGGAAATCCCATTATAGCTTAAACATGGGTGTCCTACATAGCTCCAGGTTATCCTATTATATATTATACAAATAGTGAAATAAGATATCACTCTAATGAATGGGTTAATTATTATATTTAAATTCATTAGTATGGTTATTCCAACTAAAAGTGTTTTGAAAGGGTTTATGAATATGATTCTCCATGTTACCAAAAATAGTTTTAATTGCTTGTTATGGGTTTTTAGCGTTTCTCATGATCAATATTGACATAATATGGCTCGTGATTATTTATTATAATGACGCTTTTCTTTTTCATGTTTTCATATTTTATGATCTTGGTATTTATGGATATGGGTTCTTTTTTGATTCACTCGTGCACTCTGATTATGCCATCAGATCTTTATAAAATTATTATGCTCATTAATGAAATTAAATTTCTAATGCTTATTTTTACCCTTAATAATCATTTTAGCTCATCCATATTATGTTTCCTCTTCCCCAAGCTATAAGGAATTAGGTTAAAAAATATGTATATAAGGGATTTCATAGGGATGATATTAATGCCCAAATGTGAAATAAGAAAAGCTATGTGTAATGAGAGATGATATAAAATTTTATGAACCATTTGTTTATGAATCCAAGATGATATAAGTTGGTCCTAATTATCTAAAACTCTAAACCTAAAAGGGCCATGTTTTTATAAGTGAATCGAAATATCTCTTTGATATTGTAAGTTTTTTACTTGAAAAAATTGGTTTACCTTCTTTAGTATCAAAAATAAAAAATGTAAAGTTTGTGAATTTAGAACTGAATTTAGGAGTGTGGGTTATAGGCTACTATAGTTGGTATCATAGTCTGGTTTAGATAAATTTGGGGTTTGATATTTTTTCATGTGAAGTTATCTTCAGAGTCATGGATTCCATAATAGGTCAATAAGATTATGTTTGATCATAATTTCAAAGTATTATAAACTCTATTGTGGTTTTAAGTGATGAAATCTTAATGTTATTAATGACATTTATTAGAGGAATTTTATTGTGTTTAGGTATTTTTAAACCTGGTATCAACTTTAATTTTTATTTAAGGATGAACAATTTTTTCATGTTCAATGAAAAAAAGAACAACCTAAAGTCCGAGTGAGAACCTGTCATATCTAGCAAGGTCGCGGGTCTTGAACCCACAAATGAAGGGTGACAAGGGTGTAGCACCTACCAATATCCAATGTGATATACTATTTGGTATAGAATATTTATAGGTAAAAATTAATTTCATTTCATAAATATATTAGATTTTATTTGAGGAATAAGGGTTTATTTATCTTATGAAGAATATATGATCAAATTATTCTAATATTTGGGTTTCGAACTAAGTTAATAATGAATGAATATTTTTTAGAATGGTAATTTATATAATGATTTCGTTTGAACATTGGGTATTACTATTTAAATTTATATCTTAATCTATGAATTTTTTTCATTTTTGGAATTACCTTCCCATGTACTAACCTTTTTGTTTTTTTAATGTTTAAAGATAAGAGGAATATCTTTTTATCCCCTTTGTAGTTCAGTTTTTTTGTGCTTCAAGGAATGAAAAAAATCTTAAAGACACATAGTTGGAAAAAAATATGGTATTCTGGTGTAAATTTATTAAAGGATGAAATTATACTCATCAATTCATTATATTTTTATATTTTCTTAGTCAATATAATAAGATAATTACTCAATTCTAGGAAAAGTATCTTGAAAAAAAAGTATTTCCCTAAAAATTTAAATTCTGATGAACTAGTGGCCTTCTAGATCATTTAAAAATTTAGGTTTTGAGTACCTTAACTTTATATTTATCAATAAATTTCTTGTGATCAATGACCTAGATCACTCACTATAATTATTTATGATTTTTCTCTATTCCCACCTTTGTTCTCCTATTTGGGAACCTATTTCTATATTATTCTACAGGGAGTTTATAATTTAATTTCTCTATAATTAAGAGTTTATTTTATTAAAACTTTTTACATCATGTTTTATAGAAAACTTATTTTCAAATTTCCATCCTTTTATTACTAGATAAGTTCAAATTTCAAGGATGCAATTTATTAAAGGGGGGAGGATGTAACACCCTGATATTTTAAGATAAAAAAATTATATTTGATAGCATAAGGTAAATGAAACCCTCGGTTTATCTTATGTTACACAAGACAGTCATTTTACCTTTAATTACACTCATCCCCAATATTTTTATGTTTTATAGTGTACTCAGCATGCAACGCCAAACTTAAATTACCAATGATATATATACTACCAATATAACCTAGCCGTTAAATATGCAGGTATAAATAGTATTAACAAATTTATGAAATTTATATATAAATATATATATATATATATATAGATATATATGTTTATATCTGTGTGTTTGTGTGTGTGTCTCACTTATAGAAAAATATTGATAAATATTTATTACATGATCAATAAATTTTAAGTAAAGTGGTTTTATTCTTCAAAAATATGATTTCTTCAAAAATGATTTTTACTGCTTTTCATGAAAAAATATTATAATATATTTTTTAAAATTTTATAAAATGTATTTGATAAAAATAAATTTACTTTTTGAATAAAAATATCAAAATTTACCTTAGGTGAAATATTTTTAATTTTTCAGAAAATATAGATTTTTTGGTGAATAATGAAAAATACCGATTTTGGTAAAAATTATTATTTTTTCAATAAAATAATTAATTTAAAATATCCAATATGTTTTGAATTTTTTTAAATAACATAATTATTATTTATTTATATTTAATTCACTTAATTAATTTTTAATCAACTTTACATTGGTTTTTTTACAAGTTTGTTTTTGGGTTTAAAAACAAGTTTTTCTAAAAAAAATATTTTAAAATACATAATGTTTATCTTTATAAATTAATTAAAATAATTCCAAATGGGAAATGATTTAAATGAAGTTAATATATTATATATAATTAAAAAATAATTTATCTTCATAAAATCATTATTATTATTCATTGAGTTAATATAGTAATCATCTTTTTTTAAATACTCTTCTTAAAAACTTGATGTCTCGACACGTCTATGAGATTAATACAAAATTAAATTTTTTCACTTCTGTGAATTGAATTTGTAAAAATGGAATCCATATTATCAATAAAAATAATTTATAATTTATAATAAGGTAAACATAATTTTTTACAAAATTTATTAGTGAAAACACTTAAATTTAATTATAATGATTAAGGTAAAAATGAGTTTACCATGGGATTAAACTTTAAACTTAATGGGGAAAATTACCTAAAAAAATTTACATCACCCATTTTATGGACATATGTCAACCCTTATAACCTTATGATGTATTTTTTATGTTTTTGTGACACTATTCCTTGAAATTGACCCCTATAATAAGTTAAGTAAAGAAAAAGAAAAAAAATAACCTTTTTGCTTTTAATTTCTATAAAGCCTTAGGATAAGGAAAAACAACATATATTTGGTTATATATATCGTATTGAAATATAATTTTTTTTATTTTATCATTATAGTTTATCTTTAATTTTTAGATATGAAATGATTAATAAAAATGCGTAAGAATTTCCAATGTTGTAATTATTTAGTTAATAATTAACTAAGATAAACAATACTAAAAACATTAAATGTAAATTAATTAAATTACAATTTTTCTTACATTATTTTTTTAGATTAATATATAATTTTATATAATTTTTAACATAATATATTAAAATTTCATTTTTTATTGATATTTTTAAATTTAATTTAAATGAAAGATGTCAAAAATGACATTAATGTTATTTTATAATAAATGATATTTTATCAAATGATTTAAAATTGCTAAAAATATTATCTTCGGTAAAAAGATATATAAATATTAAATATAAAATATTTTCCATTAATGGAAAAATTTATCTTTTATAATGAACATAATGACCAATATATAGTAAAAATATAATTAGCATTGTTAGGGTTAAAGCGGTGTTTTTTAGCGTTACATGCGCTTCTGTTAAAATTAATTTTCAAAACACATGGGTCTTTTATTTTATAATTTTTATTTAATATATATAATCATTGGGTATAAATTTTATAATAATTCTCATTTTAACTTATTTTTAATGGATAAATTACTTTGGTTAGAAAACTAATTTCCTTAATGAAAAACCAAAATTAAAAAAATAACGAAACATAGAAGTTAAGGAATAAAATGTTTAAAACATATGTTTAATTATATGTTGGGGTTTTTTATTTACCATATCATCTCTAAAAATCTTTAAATTTCTATTTTGGAGACAATATAGGTAATTTTTCCTCCCAATAGAGAATACTTTTGAGTATTTACAAGAATATCATTCATCCTCAACTATAAAAGGGTACTCACTTCCCTCACTTATCCACACCTATAAAGACATTTGGATCATCCAAAATCTGAAACAATATTTTCCCAAATTATATATTATCATTCCATTATCATATATTTGGATATAAATGAAACCATGTAAGGTCTTCGGTACAAACCAAAAGGAGTTTCCAGAAGAAGAGGTAACATTCATCAATGTGAGTTTTGTTTTATTTATTTCCCCACCCAATTCAATTCTTATTATGCCATTCCTATATAATAACTTAAGTATAATAAACATACTTAGATGTTTTTTTGTTAATTTTTTACCTAAAACCACACACACATACATCAAATGGGTTTTTAAATCATCATTCTTGTGTTTTAAGGACTGCCACATCATGAACCAATGAAGTTTTGTTTTTCCGTTACCACCTCTCATGGTTTGGAATAATGATCAATATAAAGTTTATATATTATATTTATAAAATAATTATATCTATAAATTCATCATATTATATAAAAACTTTTTAAATTCTATATTATATGGGATATGATAATGTCACTCTTGTGTACGGTGGACTACTGCCTTCTGAAGTGATGCGAATAATTTTTCACTAGTGTGTTACATGGATGGTAATAAGGTTAATAATAATGAATATATATGATAAAAATTAAATAATTATTATATTAATTAAATAATTTTTTTATGTAAATATAATATACCTTTTATTTTTTATTTTTTCACACACTGAAAAAGTGATAATGTCATTTGTGGACGTGTGGACTACTAGCACCTCGAAACAATGTGATTCAGTCTACATCATGGTAATGATATATATAAGTATATATAATTAAATATCATGGTATCTATGATATAATTATCATTATGGAAGATAAAATATTACTTTTCATCTTTTCATAATGATCATTGAGAAAAGTAAATGATACTCATGTGTACGTAGGCCCTACCGTCTCCATGATTGTAATGTTAGTTAATATTTCATAACCATATTTATTGATTTATTTTAAATGTATAATTTATGTATAAATATGATAATTATTTTATTATTATTATTTATATGTTTAAATAATGACCTTTTTACCATAGTCAACCTACCAAATTCATTTTTGACAAATAAGATGAATATGGTCAAAATATCTAACTTAAACTAAATTGATTAAGTAATTATATAATACTTGTTTATAACTAAAATAAAAGTAATAATAAACAAGGAAAATGTTATAAATGAAATAAATAATTGTATTAATTTTATTAATCATTAATATAAAGAACAAGTGTGACGAATCAAACTCATGGTAAAGATTTTTCTCATCTCACTTTCATTTCAATGAGGTACATGCCATATTCACCACTTTTTTTGTAATTTTTATAATTACCATGTATATATTTTATTAATCATATAATTAAATATATGGGTATTTACATATCCATTTTATTATCTCTATTTCATGGGGTTTGTAGTTTCAAAGATACCAAAGTGGTAAGTTATTTTTGTCCCAATTTTCCTTCTTTGAGTCGTTTGTTAGGTTATACACCAATCTTCGTTTATGAGGTGTATATATTTACATTAGAAAATTTATATAATTAATCCTATTATTTTCATGATATTATATGTTTATTTTAAATTTATTATTTCATGGGGACTATGATTCAATGTTTCCAAAGTGGTAATAGTTTCATGTTACAATCTCATCATTTATTAGGATTGTTTGTGATTAAGCCTCAAATATTGAAATCTTATGATATACCTCTATAGAATTATCATGAATTTCCATATCCTATATTGATTTTTTTAGAACACATTTTTTCCTTCATTTCCCTCTCTTTAGGTACTCAAGAGTTCAAATGGATGTTTTTATGAAAAATCATCTTTTTGATTGAAAACCCTTTTTCTTCCAAAATCATGTTTTATAAAAATGTTTTTAGAAATTTTATAAAAAAAATTTAAAGTAAAAAGGATATTTTACTCAACAAATTTATTGAATAATTTTTAAAAATTCATTTATATGTTTAAAATTTTATTTTCAAAGAAAAGTATTTTCAAAATGTTTTACATTTAAAAAAGTGATTTTCAAAATAAAACGGTCATTTTTCTCAAGAATGTTTTTAATGCTATTTTAATTGTTTTTTCATTCATAAATGTCAAAAAAACTTATTTTTAATTATTTCATTTGGGGATATTTTTTTTGATATCATCCTCATTATTTCTCTAGATGGAGAACATTTGTTTCAAAGAGATTTTCATGCAACCCATTTCTTTTCCATAGATTAATCATGTTTTAAATTGATTGACAAGATAGACCATTATTTTGAATGGGTCGATTAGGTTATAAAATAATAATGATTGTTTATATGAGTTTTATTAAGAAATATATTTGTATTTTATTCATTCTTTTCTACTATAATACAACTTAAACATGGGTTGGCCCATATAGTGTTGGGAAATCCCATTAAAACTTAACATGGGGTGGTCGAGATAGCACCAGGTAAGCCCATTACATATTAAACATTGGGTGCTTCAAATAGAATTGGGTGAGTGTTTTATAGATTATAATATGGTTGTACCCATATATCACTCTAATGCATTAGATAATAATTATATTTTAAGTTGGATGTATGGTTATTCAAACTAAAATAGTTTTTAAATGGTTTATGTATATGATGCTCCAAGTTACCAAAAGGAAATTTAATTTATTTTTATGGATTTATAATGTTTATCATGATCAAGATTGATATCACATGTCTCGTAATTATTGATTTTGGTGATTCTTTATTTTTCCATGTTTTCATATTTTATGATCCAAATATTTATGGGTATGATTTCTTTTATGATTTTCTCATGCACTCTGATTATGTTTATGTAACCTTATAAAATTATTATGTTCATTGATAAAATTTAATTAATAATTCTTATTTTTACCCTTATTGTGAATTTGAGATCAACCTTATTATGTTTCCTCTTCCCTAAGCTATAAAAAATGAGGTTGAAAAAGTTATGTCTAGAAGGGATTTCATATGGAAGATGTTGATAACCTAATCTGAAATAAGAAAATATGGGTATAATGGGAGATGGTGTTCATCTTTATGAATCATTTATTTATTAATCCAAGTTGATATGAGTTGGTTTTAGTTCTCAAAAACTATAATCCAAAAAGGTCATAGGCTATGTAAGTGAACTTATATTTCTTTTTGATGTTGTAAGTTTTGGCTGGTGAAAATTGGTTTACCTTCTTCGGTAAAAAAGATGAAAATTTAAATATTATTAGTTTAGCATCATATATAAGAGTGTGAGTTATATGCTATTATATAAATACAAGATTAATTTTACATATTATAAAAATTTATTATAAATAAAATAAGGATAGGATAAATACTATATTTCTAATTATTCAAAAATACTTATTTCTCAGGGAAATTTTTAAAAATTCATTCTTATCTTATTTTGACATAGTAAATTCAAAATATATATTAACCTTATTAAATTTAAAAAACACAAAATATGAATATGTGAATTGTATTATAGGTTTATGAAAATAAAAAATTTTCTTACTATAATTGAAAATTTGGTTTTATATTCTTCTGTGCTTCATAAATTTTACTCTAAAACAATTCATAGATGTTATATTATAATCATGTGAGGGTGATTATTATTCATAAAATTATCAGGTTCCCATATTTCATCCTCTATTTTATGATTTCTCTCATGTACCTTTACCAATTTAGTTGTGTGATTTTAAAACCCTTTTTCTCTAGTGTTAGGAATATGGAAAGCCTCATCTTGGTAAGATAGATCATGTTCCAATTCTATTTCATTAGAGGCAAGAACATGCATTAGATCTATAATATACTTCCTTAACAATGATATATGTAACAAATCAAGTACTATATAGAGGATTAGTTGAATTTCCAAATGGTAAACCACGGCCTAAATTCTTTCTAGAAAATCAAAATATTATATGTAACTAGATCTCAATTTTAATTTTTTACCAAAACTTATAACACTCTTTCTTGTAGATACATTCAAGAAAACATAATCTCTCACATTAAATTCAAAATCATTCCATCTGTTATCGAAAAATCCCTTTTTACTACATCAGCCTACCTTAATATTGTTTTGAATTTTATTTACGTTCGTTATATCTCCTCAAAAAGTTTATTTCCAACAAGTTTAATTTCACTAACATAATCACAATATTGTGTAGTACAACATATATTTCAAAATAATTATTTATAATATGCTATTTGAATATTGTAATGGAATCTATTTTTATATAAAAATATCCCAAAAGGTGAATAAAAATCCCATAAGTGATCACGAACTCAACATGTATTATAAGGTTTGATTTTTCCTTTAGAATTATCCTTAGTTTTTAGGGTGACAAGAGGTTATAAAATGAAGTTGGTTATCAAGATCCTTCTAAATACATTTCAATAATTTCTATATAAATTTTAGTTCATAATAAGATACAATAAAAAGTGGTGAATAATGAAGTCTTACAACATAATTAATATATAGTTTTGAGAGGCTCAGAAAAGTTAAATTATCTCTTATAGTAATAAAATTTGTGGATTTGGTAAGGTAGTCGACAATAACAATATTTTATAATTTCATCTAGTATTCAATGGAAATAAAATGAAAAATTCTATAGTAATGTCATACTATTTCAATATAGTAATAGTTAGATTTTTCATGACTCCTCTAGGATGTTATCTCTTAACATTAACCTATTTAAAAACCAAGAATATAGGTACATAATTTGTAATTTATTGACTTCAAATTATCCCACAAAAAATGTTACTTAAAAACATTGTACATCTTGATGACACTAGGGAGTATAGAAAATTCAAGTTATGGGAATCATCAAATCATTTTCTTTTAATCTAAATTTTTGATGGAATACAAAAAATCTTTCCATATTTGAAAAAAAAATATCTTCATTAATGTTGACTTCCAATTTCCCCACATTCATGTCTTTAATTTTCATTGGAAAATTCTCATCCTCAGGCTAAGAAATTTTTTTCATTTCCAAAAAATATATTTTAGAAATAATTTACAAAATGAAATTTTTTAAAATTCTATTATAATTCACAAATAAATCATTTCTAAATCCCTGAACATTTTATCCCTATTAATACACATTTTTTATAACTATATGATCATTTACACTCATTTAATTTACTATATTATTTCCCTTCCCATTGTGGTAGTGTATTGAGAAATCATAATCTTTGAGTAGCTCAATCCATTTATATTATCTTATATTTATCTCCTTTTGTAAAAATATGTATTTATGACTCTTATTATATTTATATATCTCACATCGTTCTCCACAGAGATAATTCCACCCTATCTAAAAATTAATTATTTCAGCTATCAAATCAATATTGTGGGTTTGATATTTTTGTTCAGGAGTCTTTAACTGCCTTTATGCATAGGAAATAACATTATCATTCTAAAAAGGGACACAACTAATTCCCCTCATCGATCCATCACCATATATACAAAAATACATACTTTATAGATAATATACTAAATATCAAATAATTTTCCAATATCTTCATTATTTCATCAAATAAATCTTCACATGTATTATTTTAACACCCTTAAATGTATGCTTGGTTAGTGGGATTTCCAGTCAGTAAAAGTTTAGAACATTTCCTTAATAGTAACATTATAATTAAATTAAACTACATACCTCAGTGATGATTTTTAGTGTATGACATTCGTTGACTGCATTTACCTTTGAATAATCTACTAAGATTCCATATTTAGAGGAAATATATCCAAGAAAAATAACATTGTGAATATAGAATTCACACATTCTAAATTTTAATAGAACATTTTCCATCTAAAATCCTCAATAATGATCCATAAGTTATTTTCATAGTCCTTATAGATTTTATATTACTCCAATATCTCATCAAAAAAATCATTACAAATTTATTTTAAAATTAATTAAATAGCCTATTGATAAAATATGTAAAATCAAAGGGATAAAAAGTCAATAAAAATTAAATTTTTATAAAATTGTAATACCCATATGAAATTTTATCTTCATATTATTGTCCCCCATTACTCTCAACTAATTATACCCATAGTAAAGGTCGGTCATTAAAAAATATTTCACTATGTTAAGTTAATCAAAAACTTTATTAATATGAGGAATAGGATTTTTGTTACCTATAATCAATTTAGAGTAACATAGATCTATTTTCATCCCAATGAGATGAAAAGGGGCTCCCCAAGGTGAAGAACTAAGGAGTAAAAATCCCCTATCACACATCTTTTATAGTTGTTTCTTAAACTCCACTAATTTCAGAGTGTCCATTATATAGGGAGTCGTTGATATTTATCTCACATTAGGTACTAAATTGATGAAAAAATCTACTTCATTATCTAGTTAAATTCCAGTTAATTCCTTAGGAAACACAACACTGTATTCTTGTCCAATATGTACATATTCAATTTGAATATTACATTTCCCATGCATAAATTTTGTTTCTTATTATTACCCAATAATGTCATTCATAAAAGACACTAGAGGTGGATCTATATATGACCTATATGATGGTGTCTCCCCAATAAATACCAAGTATTTTACATCTCTATCACAAATCATATGTTTCTTCTCTTGGAAATAAATTAATTTCATTATATTTTGAAACAAAGTCTATACTAAGAATTATATCAAAATTAACCAAATTAATAATGATCATGTCTAAAAATAGGGTATATATATGTTTCATAATCATAATTTACTTTCCCATACATATTGTGGTGAGATTTCCACTTACAGTCTTGAATAAAAACTCCCTTCTTAATATTCTCAGTAAATACATAATTTTCATAGAAAAAAATAAATATATATAAAATTTTTAGGATCCAAAATCAAATAAATAATTTTTTAAAATTAGATAATGTGAATAATGTATTTGTAACCACATCTTTAGAAATATCAATATCATCTATAATAATTGTGTATGATTGGATGTCTCCCCTTAACCTCTTATTCAGTAGGTTACCTTAATACATGGGACATTTATTTGAAAAAATTTCCATTTCTTTATAGTTGATTAACTATACAAAATCAGTTTCTTTAGTTACCTAACATTCATTATCTAGATAACCTTATATATTCTTCTATAAAAAACTCCTATTACCTTCGCAAATTTTATAAGATGTTTATTCCCACAATATTCACACATGATAGAAATTAATTCATTGAATTTTACTCTTTGATGAATTCCCTTTTTCATGTTTCTTAGATAGAATCTTCTTCCCTTGATTTCCCTTGAAGATATAGGATCTTGAAAATTATTTCTCTATTTTTTTGGAATATAACACTATTTTCACAAACAACGAAAAAGTTTTATAACCCATTCCCTTTGAGGAATTAAAAGGATTACTTCAATGAAATAGTCTATTTTTATTTTCAAGTTATATATGTAATATGTATAATACATGGAAAGTATTTTAAGGGTATCCTCAAACATTGAAACAATTTCCTCTTCTGTTGAATTTAAGCTGAGGAACTTTCTCTTTATTTCAGTTCACTACTTGTGATGAAAATATTTATAAAATAATGATACATTAAAATATCTCCCTTCTATATTTTCTATGACTTCTTCCTCCCAATTATTATGGATAAATAAAAAACTGTGATCATAATCACCTTAAATATAATACACTTCCATTATATATGTTTCTCGTTCATTTCATTACATGTCCAAAAATATCATTTCAGGGGACCTAATCTATTGCTCAGCTAAA
Organism: Viscum album; assembly: GCA_963277665.1. NCBI lineage: Eukaryota > Viridiplantae > Streptophyta > Magnoliopsida > Santalales > Viscaceae > Viscum > Viscum album. The sequence continues at coordinate 1,026,797,453 of OY728157.1, forward strand.
ACTAGATTAATAGTTCCACTAAGTGATAGAGGATTCTATCAAATAAAATAATCCCGTATAGGTGTATCATGTTATGAAAAATCATGTTTCTATATATCTTAAAGGTTATTAGTCATAATTTGGGTCATCTTTTCTAGTATTTCTTTGATCTACTCAGCTCCAACATCAGTTTTATTCTCTTTCTCAGCATGGTGTTCCCTATATTGGTTATAACAACCCTACTCTTTATTACACACTTAAATATATTTTATTATATAAAACATTCACTTGATACAAGATATAATATCGATAGGTCTAGTGTCTTTGGATATTAGGAATATTACATAACAACTTAAAACATGAAATACACATCTTTATTGAAAACTTATTTTACATGACCACAACATTCCTTCATACATAGCATTGCATGGGATAACCTGAAGACATGCATAAGGAAAGGGTGAGCTATAAATCCCAGTAAGGGAGTAAACAAGGAATAACATGAAGAATATAGTACATTTTACGTAATATTCATATCAATGGAGAATAAGAGAAACATGAACATAAATGCGTGATATAGCATGATTATCATAACATGGAAATATGGCAACAACACTTAACATGATATTAGAATGAGACAAGGATCATTTCACATGAAGCATGAGTAAACTCTCATTGTAAATGAATTTTCATGAGTAAACCCTCATTTCACATGATGTATCATTATACTAATATTTACCCAATTAATTGGAGTGCTATTAAGGCGTACTCTTCTTCATCATTTCATTTCATGCATAAGTGTGCCACATCGATCATACAACATGGAATCATTAAACATCATAATTTATTCCAAGATAAAGGAAGGTGTAATACATACATGAAAATCTATAATCAATAAGTAAATTTTCATAAATTTGAATACCCTTGATAGATAAATGAGAATGTTATTCATTACACAATGACTTTGGCTTGGAAAATCGTGGTTCAATTTCGGTCGCATAACTGCGTGACATAATAGTTCATAAAAATGGATGATGAGAGAGAAAATGGTATCTCCTCATATTTACCTGAAATGTATAGTAATGGGGTCATATAGATACATTTATCAACATTTTTAATGGAATTTAGATGCATAATATAAAATAAGTGCTTTAATGTAAATGAGGGGAGAGAAATCTCTTAAGGAATTTCGGCATAGTAACAGGTGTACATGGGTGGAATTAATGGGAGAGAAAGGGGTTTATAATCATTTAAAAATATGTCGGGTGGTATAGGGGAGGTGATAAATCATACCCTAACATTTTTAGTTGAAATTAAAAGGGTATAATGGCATAAAGAAACTTAGACAAAAATGAGAGAGGAAGAAATCCCTTACTTGGAAGTGTAATCCCAATGGCTTGGGAGGGGCTTGAGAGAGGCTTCTCGGGAGATTGGGGTGCCTTTGGAAAATTATATAGAGAGGAGGGCAAAATCTTTTTGAGCACTAAAGGCATTGAGTGAAGAGGAAGTGGGAGCTTGGGTGGGTTTATATAGGAAAATATAGGAGATTCTTTATTATATAGGTTTTGGGTACCACACATTAAACTATTCAAAACCACAAATTATAGCATGGTTTTTTCCCTTTTCTCCAAAGGGGAGTAGAAAGAATTATTTTATAAGTCCAATGGCCTAACATCTTAAAATATTTGTCTTTCTAATGTTGAGGTGAGTCACACTCTCAAGGAAATCATTTTAAAAAGTTAAAATGTTTTATAAGTCTTGGAGGGTCCACTAAAACATTGTAAAATAAATCAAACAAACCTAAAATCCCATAATTTTAATGTTAAAACATTTATTGGTTGAACATCCCATTTATAGTTTTTTATTACTTCACTATTATGTCATTATGATGTCATAAAACACATTATATAATTAAACGATATTTAATTTTTACCCAAAAATTGGACTATCTCATAAAATTATAAAAAATTTACCATTGTATAATTTCGATATTCAGATTCCAAAAATAATATTCATTTTATCTAAACAATTTTCTAAAAATTTTAATTTTCACTTTTAAAATAAAAATTAACATTTATCGAAAAATCATGGGTTTGACAAAAACAGTTTTTAAACCTTAATAAAAATCACAATTGTATTAATAAAAATTATATGCTATTTTATATTTAAAAATTAATTTAGTAATAATATTAAAATATTATCTAATTCAAAAATTCATTAATTTATCAAAATATATTTCTTAATTGAATATTAATTAAAAATGTTTTTTCTGCTTTTAAAAATACATTTACAAGATTACAATAATAAAATGAATGTATATTATTTATTAAATAAAAAAATAATGCACATAATCATAGTGTTAAGGTATTGTTATATAACCCATTATAACACCCACATAATATAGAAGGGTAAGGTGTGCAATAGTGACAACCTCTTAGGGTGGCTCAGATAACATCGCTCAAGTGGTAATCTTTATCAACTTCCACTTGTCTTGTAGGTGGTTTTGTTTGAGCTTAATGTGTTGAAGCATAGATTGGTTTTGGTGAAGAGTGAAGCCCAATGAAACCACCTCCTTTCCGAGCTCTGACAAATGGGCTTCATATGGAGCGATTCTACTAGATGATGCCATCACTTCCTTTGTCTGAGTAAATTTGATTTGTTAAAGCACTATATTTATACTAATCATGTGATCAGTGTTCAACGTCTATATTAGCAACGGTAATAATTCTTGATGGTATTTTGAAATCCAAAAACTTAAATCCAAAGAAGTTCATATTTTATATAACCATTTTACTTAATATGACATTTAATTAGATCAATATGAATGTTCATTAATAAAAGATTGGGTTGTTACAATATTTACCCATTAAGAATTTTCACCCTCAAAATTTCCTTTTCCCACACTGAAATAGATGTGGGTAACTCTGCTACATCGCTTCCTCCGATTCCCACATTTCTTCTACAAACTTCTGGTTTCTCCACAACACTTTCATGAGGGGAATTTTTTTATTTCGTAGAACTTTTTCCCTATGGTCTAAGATCTTCACCAGCTTATATTCATATAAGAGGTCATTATCCAATGGTACCACCTCTAGATTGAGTACATGTGATGGGTCAGGTATATACTTACTCAAGAGTGATACATGGAATACATCATGTACTTGAGATAGGTTTGGTGGGAGTGTTAGTCAATAGGCCACTGCTCTTATGCGATCAAGGATCTCAAAAGGGCCGATGTACCTTGGACTAAGATTTTATTTCTTCCCAAATCTCATAAACCTCTTCCACGGTTATATATGGAGGAATAACATGTCTCCAAAATCAAACTCTAGGTCTCATCCATAATTATCTACATAGCTCTTTTGTCAACTCTGAGAAACTTTAATGTGTTGTGGGATTGTCTTAACCTTCTCCGTCATTTCTTCGACCATTTCTAGACCTAGGAGTTTTCTCTTCCCAACTTCATCCTAACATGTCAGTGTTCTGCACCTCTTCCCATAAATGGATTCATAACTATCCATTTGGATTCTTGAGTGTAAATTGTTGTTATAAGAGAACTCAATTAGAGGAAGATTTTGATCACATCCTCCTTTGAAGTCCATTGAGAATACTCTCAACATGTCGTCAATTGTTTAGATAGTCTACTCAGATTGGCCATTGGTTTGAGGATGATAAGACATAATGAAGTTTAGCTCAATATGTAGAACATATTGAGGATTCTTCCAAAATATAGAGGTAAATCTTGGATCTCAATCGGATACAACTGATAGTGGTACTCCATGCAGCCATACCACTTCTTTGATATATATCTGTTCTAGTTGATCCAATAAAAAATCATCTCAAATTGCAATGAAGTGTGCAGTCATTGTAAGACGATTTCCAACAACCCAGATAGCATTGTTTCCTTTGGATGTCTTTGTAAGTCTGGTGACAAAGCCCATGGTGATGTTCTCCTATTTCCATGTTGTTATGGGTAATGGTTGCATCATCCCCTTAGACTTCTTTCTCTCATCCTTCACTTGTTGGCATACCAAGCAAGCACACAAGAGCCTCAGCCCATTTGGTGAGGACTCTCTAGGTGCATCCAATAGACTTGAGATCAAATCTGGGTGGAGGCATATTTTTGGGGGTACTGTAGTAGTACCGTAGCAGTACTATAGCAGGCACTGTAATAGGCACCATTCGGTACTGTAGCAGCCAGAACTATTCATCCATCTGGGCCTTCGGGCCACCGGTTTGGTCCCCAGGTCCTGTAAGGCCTTCGGGCCACCAAAGGCCTTCGGGATAGTTGATTCTCAAGGCCTTAGGTCCACCTTAAGGCCTTCAGGCCACCCCAAGGCCTTCAAGCCACATGAATGCAGGCCCCAGACACACTACGAAAAAGGAGCAGCCCCAGATGAGGATTCCGAGCAAGTGCAGTCACCAGAGAAGATCCAAATGGATTGTCAGAAGAGAGGGTATGGATATGCCATTGGTACCAGTATGTGCTTGCACGGGAAGCCTGGCCAGACAGTCATGAAAAGGTGGAGAGATACTATCAAGATACAGATGTTGGGGAGGGGCAGTTCCTTGTAGATAGTCTGGTTGAATTCCATAAGACCTTCGAGTCATGTAATCTCTTAAGCCTACGGGCCATGTAATCTCTGAGCCTATGGGCCTTGTAAGGGTTCCCCCTCATCTCTTGAAAGAGGGGTTATCAAAAATCAATAAAAATAAAGGCATTATGGCCATTTAGGCTGTCATACCAAGAACTTTGATGTATATTCAAGGATCGTTTTCTGAATTTTATCTCACCAATAATGCCCTTGGAGATATTGATACATCTTTGTGCTTCTTGAGTGAATGGAGAAATTTGAACTATGTGCATCATCCAATAGTTATTTCTTTAAATCTATATTTTATGTAATATAAAGTCCTATCCCAAATCTCCAAATTCATTCTTCATTAACATTGAACTCCAAGAATTTCCCTCTTCTGATAGTTTCCACTTTCTTCTGAATTCCCACACCATCCATTTGAATATCCTTTAACCTTTCAAAAATATATAGTTGATCAATCATTTGTGAAAGGATTTATGATGTTCCCTTAATTATGATTCCCATGTCTATCTTAATCAAATATAAAAATATTTGATCCTTTTAAATTCTCAACAATGATAGAATTGCCGGTTCCTTTCTACTTAGAGCATATTCTACCTTGTTTGTTTTCCCAAGGTGATAATGGATTGAGCATTAATAGTATTTTATCATATCTAGCCATATTATTTGGCACATATTCAACTATTTATATGTGAATATATAATTTAGGCTTTTGTGATCAGTGTATATTTCACGCTTCTCCCCAAAGAGGTAATGTCGCAAAATTCTTAAAGTGAAGATTACTACAGCAAACTCTATATATTTTTTTTGGATAATTTTGCTCATGAACTTTCAATTGCCTTAAATCATATGCAATGAAATTGTCATTTTTCATCAATACAAATCCCAAGCCCTTCTTTGAAGCATCACTAAATACTATAAAAAGTTCTCCACTTGTGGGTAGTGTTAGAACGGGAGAAATGATAAGCCTTCTTTTCAACTCTTTTAAGCTCTCTTCACATTCATCACTCTAAGAAAATGTTACTACCTTACAATTTATCTTAGTAAGAGAGTTTGAAAATCATGATAAATTTCTCACAGATCAGCAATAATATCTATCTAACCTTAGGAAGCTACTGATATCTGTTACTGATGGTAGCCTTATCCATCTCTCAATTAAAGTTATCTTAGAGGGATCCAAATATATCACATTGATTTTGATGATATGACCCAATAATGTGACCTCCTACAACAAGAACTTACACTTGATGTAATTTTCATAGATCATCTCCCTCCGCGAGGTCTCTAGTAAAATTCTTAAATGCTCCTCATGATCCTATTTGGTTTTGGAGTATATTAGAATATCGTCTATAAATACTACCACAGTTTTTTTAGGTAATCTCTAAAGGCTCTATTCATCAAGTCCATGAAAATTTCTGAATATTTAGTGAGTCCAGAAGGCATTACTATGATTTCATAGTGTCTGTATCTTGTACGAAAAGTAGTCTTGAGGATATCCTCCTTCTTCACCCTTACTTGGTAATATCCCAATCAGAAATCAACCTTAGAGAAGTATTGTGTTCCATGTAGCTGATCTAACAAGTCATCAATTCATGGTATAGGATACTTGTTCTTTATCGTGATGTTTTTGAGCTAGTGATAATCAATGAAAAGTCACATTGACCCATCCTTCTTCTTGATGAAGAGGACGGGTGCACTCAATAGTGAAGCACTTGGGTGTATAAACCCTTTATCTAGATTCTCCTATAGTTGTTTCTTCAACTCCTCAAGCTCCACAACATCCATTTTATATGGAGTATTGGATATTCAAAATTCCTCAGGTATAAGATCAATTGAGAATTCAACATCTCTTCTAGGAGGAAGGCCAGACAATTCCTTGGGAAACACTTTAGAAAATTCTCTCACAATAGGCATGTCATCAAGGATGGTTGCTTCCTTGGACTCAATCATTTGATCCAGATATGTGTTCTCATAGGGTAGTAATATCCATGCTTCAAATAATGTTTCAAAAGAAGATTCATCCACTTTATTTTACTTGTACAGAATCGGGGGTCGATTTTCCATATGGAGAGTGATTTCCTTCTCATGGAAATTTATGTTGGCTTTATATAACAAATGTCAATCCATGCCAATAATTGCATCAAATTCCACTAAAGGGGGTATGATGAGGTTCTTTGGGAAGTTTAGCCCACAAGTTATGACAGGGGAGGAGTTATATTAATGGGATACAATGATTTCCCCATTTGTCATTATCACTGAAATATTTAATTCCATAACATAGGGTGGTGTTGGGATGGTTGTACTAAACTTTCAGGATATAAAAGAATGCGTAGAACTAGAATCAAGAAGTAATTTCACTATTATTGAATGAATAACTAGCATACCTGTCACCACATCATTTTCAGAGTTCACTTCGGTGGTAGTGATGGAAAACTCTCTCCCTTAATGCCTTGGAGTTTGTTGGTATCCTCTAAAAACCCTTGTTTTAGGGAAATGGTTTGCAAAGTGCCCCATTTCTTTTCAGTTGAAGCAATGAACAACATATTGATGGTTGAATGAATCATTCATCTCCTCTATTGCAGCCATTGGTTTTTATTTTTGGCACATAATGGCAAGGTTCCATTCTCTTTCACACCTAAATAATTTTCTTGTCCCCTTTAGGAAATTTATAGGGTGCTTATTTCTGAACCTTTGGCAAGTGGGGTGCTGGATTTTCTTAGCACTATTGGATTTATCCATCGGACCTCCAGAATTGAAGTATACCTTACACATCATATCTCCATGATACCCTTGAGATTCTTCGGTCTCCATTTCGACTTAGAGGTAACATCAGACAATTCCCTCATAGATATTTAAGTCAGGGATCACTAGGGCTTTCCATAGGCTAGGATTTAGCCCACCAAATAAGTGTTCAACCTTTCATTTGGGAATAACGACAAAGACAAATGCGTATTGTGAAATACTTTAATGTTTTCCTCATACGCTTCGATGGATTTTTCATCTTTTATCTTGAGGTAAAGGAAGTACCTTTCAATCTTAAGTCAAAGAGTGCATCGAAAATATTTATCAAAAACAATTTTCCAGAAATCATTCAATTCCAAGGCCTCAATATCTTCCTCAGGCTTTGTATTTTTTACCAATTTCCACCATTGATCAGCTTCACCTTCGATATGATAAGCATCCTAAAGAACCTTCTCTTGTTTGGAACATTGAAGGATGTAGAAGATCTTTTCAATTGAGTTTATCCATTGTTCGACAATTGAGGGATTGGATGATCCATTAAAATTATGAGGTCTTTGTCTCATGAAGATCTTGATTGTGACTTGTTCTTTCTTAGAGGGGTTGAACGTTCATATTGACCCATGTTTCTATTCAAAACTTGAGTTAACTAAGATATTATCATGACAAATTTCGTGATTTCCACTCCTATCAAATTGGTCATCTCATTAGAATAGTCATCACATTGATCTTCACATCAGATGTTAGCCTGAGTCCTCCTATTACTGACAATTTTCTAGAATAAAAGAAATGTTAGGGATAACACATAAAGGGTAATCCAACGTCAAAAAAATATTACTTATAAATTACATTTATTTACTTAACTTATGAATTTATAGGCTTTAATCAATATTATCCATGATCTACTTCCCAACATATATTCTTGGGGGAATTTTTTTATTCCCTTAATAATGGTTTGTACTAATTTTATGACTTTAACAAAGCATATCCCCCAATAGTTTCATAACCAAGATTGCAGTAAGGCCTATTGTCATGTACTAGTTCCCATTTGAGTCTAGCTCAAAGAATTGTTTTTGGGTTTTACCCCTATATACGTTTGTGCCAGAGCCGCCTCTACCTGCTCATATCCCGACAGGGATGTATTTTCTTGATAAACCACTTACTCAATACTCACCAAAATTTAGGGATTTTTTTATTATACTTAGTATTATCCCTAAGGCTTTCACAAGGTTTTTCTAATTCTAACCCAAAAATAACTAAACCTATCATATGATACCAACTATTACAACCCTCCTCTTTGTTACATACTTAAACATATTTTATTACATAAAACCTTCACTTGATACAACATAGAAGATCAAGTGGTCTAGTGTCTTTGGGTCTTACGAACATTACATAACAACTTAAAATATTAAATACACATCTTTATTAAAAACTTGTTTTACATGACCACAACATTCCTTTGAACTTAGCATTGTATGGGATAACATGAAGACATGCACAAGAAAAATGTGAGCTATAAATCCTACAAAGCGATTAAACAAGTAATAACATGAAAAATACAGTACATTTTAAGAAATAGTCATATCAATGGATCATAATAGAAACATGAATATAAAGGCATGATTTTGCATGACTATCATAACATGGAAATGAAGCAACAACACTTAACATGATATTAGCATGAGCCAAAGATCATTGAACATGGATCATGAGTAAACCATCATTTCACTTGAATTAGAATGAGTAAAACATCATTTAAATTGATGTATCATAATACTAATCTTTACCCAATGCATTTGAATGCTATCAGGGCACACCCTTCTTAATCATTTCATTTCATGCATAATTGTGCCACATGGATCATACAACATGGAATAATTATACATCATCATTTATTCCACAATAAAGGAATGTGGAATACATAAATGAAAATATATAATCAATAAGTAAATTTTCATAAAGGTGAATACCCTTTATAGAGAAATGGGTATTTTATTCACTACAGAATGACTTTGGCTTGGAAAACCGCTGTTCAATTTTTGCAGCATAACGACATGACATAATAGTTTATAAAAATAGTATATTTGAGAGAAAATGGTATCTAATAATATTTACATTAAATGGATACTAATTGGGTCATATAGATACATTTCCCATCATTTTTAATGTAATTTATATGCATAATATAAAATAAGTTCTTGAATGTAAATGAGTGGAGAGAAATCCCTTACAGAATTTCTGCATAGTAATGGGTGTACATGGGAGGCATTAATGAGAGTGAAAGGGGTATATAATCATTTAAAAATAAATAGGGAAGTATAGGAGAGTTTATAAATCATACCCCAACATTTTTTATTGAAATTAAAAGGGTATAACAATATAAATAAACATGGAAAAAATGAGAGAGGAAGAAATCCCTTACTTGGATGTTTGATCCCAAAGGTTTGGGAGGGGCTTGAGAGAGGATTATTGGGAGCTTGGGGAGATTTGGGAGAATTATATAGAGAGGATGGAAGAGTTTTTTTATCTCCAAAGGCTTTTAGTGAAGAGGAATTCGGAGCTTGAGTGGGTTTATATAGGAAAAGAGAGGGAATTATTTATTATTTAGGTTTCAGGCACCACACATTAAACTAATCAAAACCACAAACCAATCCATGGTTTTTCCAATGGTTTTTTCCAAAGGGGGGTGTAAAACATTATTTTATAATTCTAATTGGCTAAAATTTTAAATTTGGGCTTTCATATTTGGAGGTCAGTCACACTCTCAATGAAATCATTTTAAAATTTTAAAATGTTTATTAAGTCATGGAGGGTCCACTAAACATTATTAAAATAATAAAAAAACTAAAATCGCATTATTATAATAGTAAAACATATATTGGCCGAAAATAACTTTTATAGTATTTAATTACATCACTATTAGGTCATTATGATGTCATAAAAGACATTATATAATTAAACGGAATTTAATTTTTACCCAAAAATTCGACTGCCTCAGAAAATTATGAAAAATTCACTGTTGGATAATTTCAACATGTAGATTCCAAAAATAATATTCATTTTATCTAAATAATTTTCTAAACATGTGAATTTTCACATTTTAAATAAAAATCGTCATTTCTCGAAAATTCATGAGATTGACAAAAATAGTTTTCAAACCTTAATAAAAATTACAATTGTATTCCTAAAAATTATACGATCATTTATATTTAAAAATTAATTTAGTAATAATATTAAAATATTATTTAATTAAAAAATTAATTAATTTATGGAAATATATTTATTAATTTAATATTAGGTAAAAATACTATTTGTTCTTTTTAAAAAAATTACAAGGTAACAATAATGAAATGAATGTATATTCTTTATTATATACAAAAATAATGCACATAATCATAGTGATAAGGTCTTGTTACATAACCCCTTATAACACCCACATAATACTAAAGGGTAAGTTGTGTAATGGTGACAAACTCTTGTGGTGTCTCGGATAACATCGCTCGAGTGGTAATCTCTATCAACTTCAACTTCTCACATTAGAGGTTATGTTTGAACTTAACGTGTTGAAGCCTAGCTTAGGATTGGTTAAGAGAGAATACCAATGATACCACCTCCTTTCCGAGATCCAAGAAATAGGCTTTGTATGGAGCAATTCTATTGGATGATTCCATCGCTTCCTTTTTCAGAGTAAATTGGATTTGTTAAATCCTTGTATTTATACTAATCATGTGATCACTATTCAACGACTATATTAGCAACGGTAACAATTCTTAACGGTATTTTGAAATCCAAAAACATAAAAACAAGGTAGTACATATTTTATAGAACCAGAATAAATAATAAAACATTTAATTATACCAATAGGAATTTTCATTAATAAATTTTTGGGTCATTACATTGGTCATGCATTTTGATACCATTCATTATTCAAGGTGTTATTTCTAACCAATGGAATATAATGAATTATCTTATAAAATTATTAATTTTAAATCCTGTAATATAATTATAAATTAGGTCCAACACATAAATTAAATTTATAAATTATTCATAGTTAATGTTTGAATCCTAAACATGGATTCATTGGAAATTTCCTCAAATTCCTTCATATGGTTTTGTCCCATAATCTATGTTTTCCAAAATTTAGTTCCATTGGTTTCTATAAAACATTCATCGAAACCAATTATAACAACCCTGAATTCATTATCATAGGTATAGTGTCTAAATTAATACATTAGCATAATATATAATTGATACTCTCACCTAAGGAATTTTTTTTAATAATATCTAAGAATAAGATACATATGTTATTTTCTTTTTACATTGAAAGTAAAATATGAATAATAAAAAATGTTAGTATTTGGAATCTTTGAGAATCATAAAAAGATTATTTCTTCATATACATGGGAAATGAAAAATAATAATTTTAATCTCAAATTGTTAGTATGGGTTATGTATAATGGAATATATCATAATTAAATATTGATTAAAAAATATATAAATGTAAATAACTAAAAACACAAGAAATTTAATTGGAAACTTGATCATGAAAATGAAACCTTGGATAATATCAATAAAATAATAGCATGGATAAAAATAAAATAATTCTCAATGAAATGAATGAAATTTTTTGGATGTCATGATCAAGGACTTATGTCGTGATATTTTAAAACATGGGTAGGTATACACCAAAAAACCATTTAATATGGCTAGCTAATAGGTTCTTCTCTTGATATCCATCAAAGCATAGAGGGGCCATGTAACACTCAGAAACACCCCTAACTGTGTGTAAAATGAATTCCTTGTATACTGATAGATCAATTTAATTCATAAAACATATCCCTTATCAATAAATATTCATATTTTGTAAATAATTTAGAATATTAAGATTTCCCTTGTCAATCAAATAACATTCATTCTAAAATTGTAACCTATTAGGTAATGATAGAATAATTTTTTTCATATTTATTAATATATATGAATTATATAGTAATTTTTTCATAAAAGTGGATGTTATGTCAGATATCATACCAGACATGCAACAACGATTTTCAATGAAGTCTTATGTTGCATGCAAGACTGAGTTATACTGAAAAATAATATACAGTTAATATTATTATTTTAAGTGTTAGTTATCACCTATCTATTGTATCATAGGGAATGAATAGGAGTAAATATATTATTTTTACATATTTTTATTAAATATTCATACATTTATCTAATAAATTTTATATTATTAAAATAAAAATAAATCTAATTTTAAACATAAAAAATCTCTTTATTTTCAAAAGTTAGTTTTGCTGCCTTTTAAAGGCACAACTATTTTAAATAAATTTTTTGACACTTATAATTTTTATATGAAAAAATAAACATCATTTTTGAAATCAGGATATCAAAATTTATTTTTGGTGTTTTTTTCCTATTTTTTTGAGAATATTCATATTTTGTTGAATAGTGTATGATACTGAATTTTTGTATAAAACTGTTTTTCCATGCAGTTTATTTACATAGTTAAATTTTAATTGGGATTAGTTTTACTATATAATTAGATCAATTTTATATCATGAAAAAAAAATTAGGTCATTTGAAAAAATTTCATATTGAATTTAGATATAAAAATTTGCCAAACTTTTGAACATTTCCACTTTAAAAAACATATTATCATATCCCATATGCGGGATTAATTTTAAATCAATTTCTTCTAATTATGTGTTTTTAATTTGAAAAAATAGATTCCAAATTTTAAATCAAAATAATTTAAATTTTTTAATAATTTAAACTCTTTTTTTACCAAAAATATTAGTAAATGTTTTAAAAATTAATTATAGTTATTAAAGAATATGAGCTTAATTAGTGACTAAACGTGGAGAATAAGGTGTAAAACTGACCCAAAACTTGTCTAAAAATTATTTTTTGACAATATTTAGACCATTAAACCTATAACGATCTATAACAGTCAATATTTAACCCTTGGTGTACATGTAAAATGTGGGGAGCTGACAATACTTTTCAAGAATACCCAATGTGTCCATTCCCCCTCTTATAAAAGGCCTCCTCTCCTCCACCACTATTTACACCTCTCAAGACCTTTTGGATTATCCAAACCATGAAAAATATAATATCCTGACACCTCTAAACTCACACTATAGTTCTTAACTTGGTTATAAATCCATCCAAGAAGTCCTTCATTGCAAACCAAAAGGAGTTACCCGAAGAAGAGGTAGCTTTCATCAACATGCATTTTTACATTGTTTCTTTCTTCACTCATTTAATTGATTATTATTATATTATTATATAATAAAATAAGTATCCTAAATATACTAATTTTTTTCAATTATAATTTTTCTACGTACACCTACACACACTTCCAACAAATTGGTAATAAAATTATCGTTTGTGTAAGGAAAACTACCGCCTCACGTAACGATGTTGTTCGTTTTTCCTTTAGCACCTCGCATGGTTGGGAATTATGATAGACACAATATTAATATATATATATATATATATATATGAAATTTATGATGTATTCATACTTTTTAATTATAATATTTATACCTTCATTCTTTCCATTTTGTGTAAATACGATAATGATGTTTGTGGTGGTATGTACTACCGCCTCCTCAAAGTGATGTGATACGTTCACACATTACAATGGAATGTGTTAAGGATGGGTTTAGTTAAAAATATGAGACATTAATGAAATATATATGATATTATTGACTTAATTACATTTCTATAAATATAATATATCATTTTCTTTACTACCCTTGGACACACTGAAAAAGTGATAACATCGTTCGGGGACGTGTGGACTACCGCCTCCTTGACGTGATGTGATACATTTTTACATCCCAATAATTATATATATAGGTATATATGACTAACTAATATGGTATATATCATATAATGATCATTCTATATATTTAAATGTTACTTACCCTCTTTCCATAATGATCATTAAAAATGGGAATGTTACTCATCTATACGTACGACCTATTGTCTCCATCGTTGTAACGTTGGTTAATTTTTCATAACCATAATTCATGATTAGTTTTAAAAGTATAATTGATTTATAAATATGATAATTATTTAATTATTTTTTTTATATTTATATAATGACCTCTTTGATCATAGTTGACCTACCAAAGTCATTTTTGACACATAAATCCAACATGGTCAAAACATCCAATGTAAATTTAATTGTTAAAGTAGTTTTATAAGACATTGTAAAAAGTGAAATAAAAGTAATAATAAACTTAAAAAGTGTCTGAATCAGGTAAATAATTAACATAAGTTTATTATTTAGGAATATATATACACACTTGACAAGTCAGACCCAAGGTAAGGGATTTTCATCTCACTTTTTGCATCTATGTGATAAATGTCATAATCACCACTTATTATTTTTTGTGGTGTATATACTAACCGTTTTAAAATATTATGTCATGATTTATTTTATAATAATGTTATTTAATTGTTTTATTTTATGATTATTACTTTTTGGGTCTCCAATTCATACATGACCACAAATGTAAGGGATTTCATTTCAATCTCCTTTCATGAGGCATTTCTTGATGATTTGAACCTTCATTATCTTATAAGGTGTATATAAAGCACCTTTAACATTATAGACACATATTTTATCTATTATCATGTTATTTAATATTTATATAAAATTTATTATTCCATGTAACTTATAATTAAAATGTTCAAAGTGGTATAGGATGCTTTCAATGTTTAATTATTTAATAATTTCCTCAATTTAAATATTCTTTATATTATTTTACATATATATTTATATGGATATAAAAGGATTTTAAATAAAATTTTATGTCTATTTTGGTATTTGGATTCCTCTACAAGCCTTCATGTTTTTATAAGAAAAACAAACCCCACTTTCCGTTCTTTTGGGTATTTATTTATTGAAAATTGATTTTAAATAGATTGATTATTTCAATATCCTGAAATGTTTTATTGTGATAACAAATGAAATTTTTTGAGTAAAATGTTTAAAATTGAAATATTTTATGTTTTAATATTATATAATGGTACTTTGACATTTTATGGGTGGTTTAGTGATAAACTAATGACATGTGGTTCTGTGATAAACTAATGAAATGTGGTTCCGTGATAAACTAATGATGGGTGGGTCTGTGATAGCCCACCAATGCATTGGTTATAGAAGTAGGTTGTATGTATATTCCATTTTTAAGATTAAAAGAAACGGAATTCGGTCATATGGTTATTCCATTTATAAGTGTGACAAGTATAATTATTTCATAAGATACCTTTATGTATTTTTTATTCATGTAATGGGTATTATGGTAATCATGTGATTTCAAAAAAGGTATGAAATGAGCTTATTTTCAAAGTAAATTATTTAATAATTATTAAGGGATAAAATTATTACTTTATGATAAATTTTCCATGGTTTTTAATGTTTATCAATGGAGTAAAAGTTTCCTTATTTTTTATCCATTACTAAGATTTTTATGCCCATACCACATTTTTTAATGTTATTCACAATACTCAAGAATGGTTAAGGGATTGGAAGAAGTCATTTTGAATTTCATGAAGAGTTTTCATAAAAGATATCATGTTTTATTTTAAAATATATATATGGTGGGAAAATGGATACTGTTCGGAAGTGTCCACATTATATTTATGGTTTTTTATGTATGAGTTATGGCCTAATTATATAAAACTCTAAACCAAAAAGATACTCAATTTGAAAGAAAGTAAAATTATTGACTTAACTCGAGATTATGTAATTTTTTAAGGTAGGGGCCTTATAGTTGGTATCAAAGGTCAGTTTAGATAAATTTAGAGGTCATGATGGTGTTAATAGCATGCCCTTAGAATATTTTACCTTATGTTAAAGTTAAAATGTTATATAATTTAAATATAAACATATTGATTCATCTAAATTATTCTTGTTTAAAATGGTTTTCCATATAGTAAATTTGGAATCTGTAGTTGGAAGGTGAAAAAAGAAAAATATCCTTCTGAATCAACATCACATGATGGTTGTAATTGAAATAGAATAGTTTGTTGTAGTGATAGATTAATTGACACATGCTATAAATGGTGTTGGATTCAATTAAAGAGAGAAACCAGAGCTTCCGCATAGTAATATGATAATTGTGGATAATTTTATGAGATAGCATCCCCCATCATTCATAGAATCATCTGACCCAGTGGTAGCCAAAGGATGGATCAATTCTTTGGAAAATATATATGAAGTCATGGGATGTTCAAAACGTCAAAAGGTAACTCTCTTTTTTAAGTAAGGACAATTAATTGTGTACAATAGTTAATAATATCAGAGCGAGTGAAGAGATTTATTCCTTGGAATGGAATGTTTAGTAAGAGTGTATTTTTGGTTGAAAAAACGTCATTCCTTAGACATATTATTTCTAAAGATTGCATAACTATTAACCCTACTGAAACCAATGTCATTGAAGAGTGGAAAAGACCTACCGATGTAACAAAGATTCATTGTTTTATTATATTAGAAGGTTACTACCAGTGGTTTTTTGAAAACATTGTGCAGTAGTCTAACCCACTAACTAGGTTAACTCGAAAAGAAATTATGTTCATCAAGAGAAAAGAATGTGATGATTGTTTTTAGGAACTAAAAATAAGACTGGTAAATTATCTTGTTTCGGCATTTCCTTAGAAAAATTCTGAATTCATCATCTATATTTATTCTTCATTAAAATAATTTTTTTTTCCTAATGCAAAAGGATAAGGTAATTTCTTATTCTTCATTTAAGTTAAAAAGTCATGATTTAAATTACCTGACACATTATTTGGAATTAGATGCTATTATTTTTCTTCTAATTCTGAATCATCATTTTTAGAGAGTAAAGTGTGAAATATATTTTGATCACATGAGTTTGAAGTATATATTCACTCATAAGGAATTGATCATGATACATAGAATATGGCTATAACTAATCAACGGTTATGATTGCTCAATTCATTATCATCATGGTAAAGAAAACTAGGTGGATGATGCTTTGAGTCAAAAAAGTAATGCTACATTAACCATGTTATGTTTGGAATGTGACCCTTTGGTTAATTATTTGATAAATTTTGTCTTAGAAGTTTTGTATGTAGGGACATCATTTATTTTGTTATAGGTTTTAGTGCAATTGACTTTTTCCAAAATAATTAAGAGAGATCAGAAGGTGGATCAATATTTGAAAGAAAAGTTAGAATCCTTTGATAATGGTAAGTTGTATGACTTTATTATTGATGAAGAAGGTGTTTGATGATTTTCAAAAATATTATGTGTGAATTTTGATTCACAATTTAGGAAAGATTTGTTGACTGAAGCTCATAGTTCTTCATTTTCCATTCAATCAGGTAGCACTAAGATGTACAGAGACCTTTGAGAGTATTTCTAGTCAGATGTAATGAAAAGAGTTATTTATGAATTTACAGGGAAGTGTTTGTCTTGTCAAAAAATTAAATTAGAGTGACATTTACTAAATGGGATGTTTTAACTATTTATAGTACCTAAGTGGAAATGGGAAAATATATTAGTGGATTTCATGGTAGGATTTCCAAATAGTTATCTAGGTAACAATTATATTTGAGTTATTGTTGATTGATTAAATAAATCATTACATTTTCCTCCCATTCTAGATACAATGTCTCTATATCATATTTATAGACTATATTTAAAGGGACTTTTAGGTTAGATGGAGTGCCTTTTTCCATTGTATCATACTATGATCACAGTTTCACATCTAATATTTGGAAAGGACTTCTTAATTCAAGGGATAATAAACTAAATTTTAGTACATCTTTCATCCTCAATATGATGAATATTCTAAGTAGATGATTCAGGCCTTGGAAGATATGCTTTTTTCTTGTTCAATGGATTACTAGGGAAGTTGGAATTGACATCTTTCTATGGTTGAGTTTTCTTATAATAACAGTTTTCATTTCATTATACATATGTAACCTTTAGAGACATTATATGTAAAGTGGTGTCAAACACTGTCATTCAGGGATTATGTGAAATTATACATGATAAAAGACGTTAATGGGACCAGAGTTGGTAGAGGAGATGGTAGAGAAAGTTTAGTTGATTTAGCGACACATGAGTAAAACTCATAGTAGAATGAAAAGTTAAGTGGATAACCAGCGGAAATATATTTCTTTTGATTTATGTGATCATGTATCTCTCAAATTTTCTCCATGGAAAAGTGTGATGTGTTTTGTTATGAAGGGGAATTTGAGTCCATTATTCATTGGACCACATGAAATTCAGGATAATGTCAGATCAGCTGCCTACTGAGTGGCCTTACCTATGATTTTGTCCCATGTACATAATTTATTTCATGTTTCAATGTTAAGGAAATTTTTATAGGATTCATCTCATGTTTTGAGTCTTGAAGTCATTTAGTTGTAAGAGAATATTTATTATGAGGACAACTATTCTAGGATATTGACCACAGAGATAAATTTTTTCAGAATAAGTTAATTCATTGGGATATGTTTTCATGGAAAAAAATATATCATTGAATTAGAAACATAGAAATATGAAAATTCTATGAGTGAAAATTTCCCCACTTATTTTATAATTGAATAAAATTGCAAGCACACAATTTCTAAAAGGCGGGAAGGATGTAACATCACAGGTAATGATATAATAGTACTTTTTAATATTAATTAATATTTAGGAATTAGATATAAATTTTACCTTAAAATTGGATGTTATGTCCAATATATTACCTGACACACAATAATAAGTTTCTCCAAAATCATGCGTTGCATGCAAGACTGAGTTATACTAAAAAATAATATATTTTTATTATTTTTATTTTAAGTGGTAGTTATCAACTAAAAGTTTTATTAGTGGGAATGAATAGGAATAAATATATTATGTTAAAACATTTTTATTAAATTTTTTTACATTCATACAATAAATTTTATAGGCTTAAAATTAGAATAAATCCAATTTTAAGCATATAAAGGCTCTATATTTTTAAAAGGTAGTTTTGACGCATTTTTATTGCGCACCAATTTTAAATAAATTTTTTGAAACTTTTATAATTTTAATATGAAAAAATAAAACAATATTTTTTAATAGGGATATTGAAATTCAGTTTGGGTGTATTTTTGATATTTTTCTTAGAACATTCATATTCTATTGAATAGTGAATAATACTAAATTTTTGTACAAAACATCTTTTTCATCCAATTTATTTACATACATAAATTTGTTTTAGATTAGTTTTAATTTATAATTATAAAAAAGTTATTTCATTAAAACTAATTTAGGTCATTAGAAACAATTTCACATTTAATTTAAATATAAAAATTTACCTAACTTTTGAACACTTTAGCTTTAAAAACCTGTTGTCACATCTCGTCTATAGGATTAACATAAAATTAATTTCTACCACTTCTGTGTTTGAAATTTGTAAAAATAGATTATATATTTGGAATAAAAATAATTTATAATAAGTTAAATTTTGTTTTTAACCAAAATTATTAGTAAAAGTAATCAAAATTAATTTTAGTGATTAAGGAAAAATTATCTTAATTAATGACTAAACATTGAAAATAAGGTGTAAAAATTACCCTAAACTTGTCTAAAAATTATTTAATGGGAATATTTAAACCATTAAATCCATAATGATCTATAATGATCTATTTTTAACCCTTTGGGGGCATTTAAAACGTGGTTATCACACAATTATTTTCAAGAATACCCAATGTGTCATTTTCTCCTCATATAAAAGGCCTCCCCCCTCTCTTTACACTTCTCATGCCATTTTGGATCAGATAAAACCTCAAAAAATAATATCTCATCATCCCTCCCCTCACCCTAGATTCATCACCTTGGGCATAAATCCAACCAATAAGTCCTTTGGTTCAAATCAAAAGGAGTTACCCAAAGAAGTGACGACTTTCATCAATATGTATTTTTACTTTGTTTCCTTCTTCACTCCATTCATATCTTATTATTAAATAATTATATAATAAAATCCATATCATAAATATACTGATATTTTTTTATAAAAAATTTTCTACCTACACCTACACACAATTCCATCAAATTCGTAATTAAATTACCGTTTGTGTATGACAAACTACCACCTCACATAATGATGTCATTCATATTTCCTTTACCACCTCTCATGGTTGGGAATAATGATGGAAACAATATTTATATATATATATATATATATATATATATTTGATATTTATTGTTTATTCTTACTTCTATAATTATTATATACACATACCTTCATTTATTCCATTTTGTGTAAATGGGATAACGTCGTTTGTTAGCGTGTGTACTATCGCCTCTTCAAAGCGATGTGATACATTCACACATTACATGGAATTTATTAAGGATGGATTTAATTAAACATATGTGAAATACATGAAATATATATGATATTAATTAATTAATTAAATTTATGGAAATATAATATATCATTTTCTTTATTACCCTTTCACATATTGAAAAAGTGATAACATCGTTCGTGAAAATGCGGACTACTGCCTCCTCGACGTGATGTGATTCCTTTTTACATTAAAAAAATTATATATATAAGTATATATGGATAAATAATTTGGTATATATGATAAAATTATCATTATATAAATCTAGATGTGACTTACCATCTTTCCATAATGATCATTGAAGAAATGGGAACGTTACTCATGCATGCATATGGCCTACCATCTTCATAATTGTAACATTGGTTCATTTTTCATAACCATCATTAATGATTGATTTTAAAATTATAATTGATGTATAAATATTATTATTATTTCATTATTTATATTAGTTAAGTATTTATATAATTACCCCTTTGACCATAGTTGACTTACCAAAGTCGTTTTTTGACACATATAATTAATATGATCAAAACACCTGATGTGAATGAAAAAATTTATATATTTTTACAAAAAAAAAGTTATATGTGAAATAAAAGTAATGATAAACATAAAAAAATTTATGAATCAATTAACTAATTAACATATGTTTATTATTCATAAATATAGAGACACCCATGACAATTTGGACTCAAGGTAAGGTATTTTCATCTCACATTTTACATCTATGAGATAAATATCACAATCAACACTTCTTATTATGTGTCATGTATCTACTACCAATTTTGAAATATTATATCATGAATTATTTTATCTTAATGGTATTTAATTGTATCATTTTACTATTATTAATTTTGGGGTTTCCAATACATATGTTACCATAGTTATAAGGTATTTCATCTTAATCTCCTTTCATTGAGGAATTTCATGATGATATGAACCTTTATTCTTTAATAAGGAGTATATATAGCCCTTTGACATTATAGATCAATATTTTATCAATTATCATGTTATTTAATGTTTATTTAAAAGTTATTATTTAATGGGGATTATAATTAAAATGTTATAAGTGGTATGGGATGCTTTTTATTTTAATGATTTAATCCTTTACTCCATTTAAAAATTATTAATATTATTTTACATATTTATTTATATGGATATAAAATGATTATAAAGGAAATTATATATATATTGATATTTGGATTACTCTAAAATCCTTTATTCTTTAATAATAAAAAGAAACTTCTATTTCCCTTAATCTGTGTATTTTATTATTAAAAATGGGTTTTTAAAAAGGATATATTATTTCAATATCTTGAAATTTTTTCTTGTGATTAAAAATGAATTTTTTTAGTGAAATTTTGAACATTTAAATATTTTATATGTTATGATTATATAAGGGTACTAGATATTTAATGGGTGGTTCCATGATAAACCAATGATGGGTGGTTCTGTGATAAACCAATGATGGTTGAGTATGTGATAGCCCTCTAATGAATTAGGTATAGATGTTGGAAATATGGATATACCATTTATAAGAGTGAAATTTGTGGAAGTCGACTGTATGGTTATTCCATTATAAGAGTGACAAGTATAATAATTTCCCAAGATACCATTATTTATTTTCTATTATTTCTATGGGTTTGATGGTAATCATGTGATTAAAAAAAGGTATGAAATGAGATTATTTTCAAAGTAATGTTTTTAAAAAATATTAAGGATGAAAAGTATTACATTATGATAATGTTTTAATAGGTTTTAATGTTTATTAATTGAATAATTGTTTCCTTCTTTTATATCCCTTAATGATCTTTTTATATTCATCCCACATTTTTTAATTTTTTCACAGGAATTGAGGATGAGTAAGGTATTAAAAGAAGTCATGTTAAATGTCATAAAGAGTTTTCATAAAAGAGATCATGCTTTATTTTAAAAGTTTTATATGGTGTAAAAAATATATATTGTTCAAAAGTTTACACTATTTATTTTATGGTTTTGTTAGGACTATGTTATGGCCTAATGTCATGACCCTTCCCAGTGGGGCCCATACTGTGACTCCCCAGGCCCACCTCCAATAGTTTAGGGGTTGGTGACTAGCACCGAGTAGTTATATCACTAACATGGGTGGCATTGCATATGTACCTGTATACACGCACACATCTCCAAGGCCAAAAAATTCTGAAATTTAAAACCCACTAATTAAACAATGCATGCATACCATTATATCCCACAACTAGAGTACAATAGAACGTAAAGTAAATAGGTCCAGAATACAATCTCACCAAAAAAGAGTTTGTAACTACAAGTCCAACCTATATGAAAAAGGTACTGAGACTATTTTCTGAAAGTTATACGAACACCCCTCAGTCTATCCGGTCTCACAAAACATCATCTGGTCTTGGTACAGCTAGAACTCTGTCAAAGGGTTGATAGTTTGTATAAGACACGACATATGTGGACAAATACCATATAGGGGTGAGTATAAAAAAACATAGTATGACACCCCGAAACCAAAATGAAATATAAAAAATAAAATAAAATCTATCTATACACAGGTATATGTATACAGCACATATAACAAGAATATCCTGATATACTCAACTAAGACACATAGTCTAGAGGTATTTCACAACCATTGAATACCAACCCTAGGAATTCAGATTGAAGATTCCATGTAGAACTCATCTGAGACAACACACTCTTGATTCTGATAGCACTGATGAAATCCGTCTAAGAGGTACTTCTCTTTGGATCTCTCTATGAGAGATATACAATAATAGATCTGAAGATAGATTTGATACATAGATGAAGATCACAACCAGGTTCATATTGTGATACCAAAAACTCAATCTGGATTAACCCGCTAAGTAGGGGATTGACGTCTAGTATGATTTGTCATTTCAATACTAAGTACTCTACCAAGGGTATGAATATGAACAAAGGATCTTGATCAAGACCTCTGAGTCGATTTTAAACACTATATCCAGGAAGTCTTTTTGAAGGGATAATAGTTCGATGAGTAGGAAACGGTTTATACCAACCTTCAAGGAGATGATAAAGGGAATGAACCCTATAAAAAAATTAATTAAGATACAGAGGAAAAGATAATAAATCTATATAGAAAGAGCTAAAAGATGTGTAGTAGGGTCAGATGCCATGACCCTTCACCCTGGGTATTGTCCGTGTACAAGGGCATGTGTCATTCCAAACCATGTCATGTAGAATATGGGTACACTGAATGTAGTAATGGTTACATGTCTTTTCCTTATATTTGGGGTCTGCCCATGTACATCATTCATGTGCTAGTACACAACGTCATCTTGTGTATCCTTTATCATGTACCAGTACATTGGGTAGTCCGTGTAACTAGTTCAGGACATGTCATTTGGGGAGAGTAAACACTTTATAGGAAACCTATGTACTCCACCCCTTTTTGCATATTTCCCATGTACACATTGAGTTTTCCAATGATTAACACATTCCATGTAGATGATACTACATGTTGTGTGTATAAATTTTTCTAGAAACCCATCTTCTTCCTCCACATGCCTCTTCTGATCTTATGAATCTTGTTCTAAGGGTCTTCTTTCCTAGAAACACTAAATCCAATGTCATTTCACCACCCTAACACCAAATCGATGGGTTTTGGGCCTTCAATATGCTTGTAAATCCAATTTCATCCACTCTGATGCAACTCAAATTAAGAATAGGTTCTCTAGATTCGCTTTGATCCATCCACTACCATCACCATCACACCTCCATCAATTCATCCTAATGTCAGATCTCTAGATTCAAATTTTTGTTCCTATAATCAAAGGTGCAAAGATTGATTGTTCAAAGACAAGTTAAGAATGGATAAAATGAATTAAGAACATACGAAAATTAGGGGAGAAAATTCACAAGTAACAATACCGAGGAACAAACCTTGGTCATTGTTCATTTTGTCCTTGATCTATTCCCATAAAATGATAAATGAATCAAAACCAATATTCACAAGAATTATTAACCATAAACCCCACAGAATAATATCATCCCATATAAATAATTGATCCCTAGGCAAATCTATTGGTGTATTAGTCTGTGTCTATCATAGGAAATAATAATTTGAAATGAAAAAAAATAACACATCCTACCTGGATTAGAATCACTCGCTGATAAAGATAGGACCCTACATCATTGCCATTGTTTAGATCCTCCAATATCAGTGTTTGTTGATCTTTGATCTAAGGTTCTGTCATCACCTGCTCAAGAGGATTCTCCAGTGGTTTCCTTCCAACATATCTAGAGAATTCCAGGGTTATGAGACTGACCATAAATTTATGAAAATTGGTTTATTTATTGAAAAACCTATCACTACATCGATGGAATAAAATAAAATAAATTTTGGATCAATTTATTTTATTCATTTA
Organism: Viscum album; assembly: GCA_963277665.1. Taxonomy (NCBI): domain Eukaryota; kingdom Viridiplantae; phylum Streptophyta; class Magnoliopsida; order Santalales; family Viscaceae; genus Viscum; species Viscum album. The sequence continues at coordinate 1,026,822,546 of OY728157.1, forward strand.
AAATTTTTATGATGACTTTCCATAATCGAACCACACTGAACAATGTTAGTTCGCACCTAGGGTAAATCTATTGATCTGAACTCAATAGTGACCTTAGATTTCTGATTCGAGCACACATTTAGAAGATATTTCACCTTTTTAGGAATATTGTGTGTGTGTGTGTGTGTGTGTTCTATTTTATATTTTAATGTATTCCAAACACTTATCCTAGGTAAATAGTGCCTCATAATCACATGTTGTATCATCACCTAGTCTCAAAATCAATCCATATAATATTTAAAAATAATACACATAAAATATAGGTCATTACATTCTCCCCACCTTGGGGCTTTACGTCCCTCAAAATCTAAAAAATGGATACTCAAAAATATTAGAGTACTAAGAACAAATATGAGCCTAACACTCCCAAGTGTTATCCTAAAGATTCCTATGATTCCACCGAATATGCACATAGGTATTCAATCACCCATGAAGGATCCTCTCATATCGATTATCGATCTCCATTGTGTACTTAGAAAAATTTGATCCATCCTTGATGTCTAGCTCACCCCAATCGATGACGTGTGATGGGCCATGCATGTTGGATCATGTTATACGAAATATACACAAGAGGGGGGTGAATTGTGTCTTTAAAAACTTCTCAAGAAATCTTGATGATAATTAATTATGTCTTTTTATCTTTATCATATTGTTTATGCAGTAGAAATAAATAGATATCTATATGAAAAGAATTATAGTGGTTCAGGGCACAAAAATCCCCTAGTCCACTCCACCAATTCTCTTCTCCATGAGCTTGGTGATTTTCACTAGTTGGTCCTCTTTTCACAAGACCATCCAAAACTAAGTATAGATAGTTGACACCATTACAATTTAAGACTAAAGCAAATCCTTCTGGTTCTAAACATAGAACCCATCAAAATATCTTAGTACGAGAAGCCGGTACTCAAAATAAAAGAGTATTGTTTTGAAAAATACATTCTGATTAATCTTTATAATCGCAGTAGTAGTAAATGGACCTTCATCTTCATAAAGGATGTTCTTCAGATAAGGGCTATTCTGAATTGATTCAGTTGCAACTAATATTAAAATATATTTAGCAACAAATCATCAGTAAATTCACGATATATTTCCAATGTAGAACAAGTAAATCTTTAATGTTTCTCTTTATGATATAAAAAATAATTTGGTTGTTCTTTGTACCAGCATATTTGTAAAAGATATTTTAAAAGAATCAGCATATCTCTGTTTTTGTGAAACTCAAATATATCTGGATTTTAGTTTTGTAATCTACATGAATACAAGAGATATTTTTTCATCCATGTCATCTACAGAATTTAGATACACAAAATATATATAATAAAGATGAGTTCCTCATTCATAATTTCAGATCCACAAATGTCGCTTGAGAGATATCAATATTCAAAAAGTTTAAATAATAGAGTGTTCATAACTTCCTTTAATAATTAGTATGAAATCTTCCTATTAATTTGGTCCTCTGAATCATGTATAAATGGTTTTAATTTAGACATTGAATCTGGATTTAAATTATCCTAATAATCCAAAAAAGACTATTTCACAATAAAGTCACAAATTCAAATCTCCGATGTTTGAAGAAGTAAAATGTATGGTTCCAAATGTAACGTTAATTACAAACGTAAGGTTTGTTTATCCATTATTTTTTCATTGACTTTAAAACATATTTTATATGATACATAATTTTCTTTTCATTAGAACTTATGTTATATGATCCATACATTTTTATAAAATGTAATTTTCATTACAAAAGTAGGGTTGATGATCCATAATTACGTAGGGTTCTTAATCCATAATTTTCACATATAAAAAACGTAAGGTTCATTCCAAATATAAGGTTATTTTGCCATACTTTTCTATCAACGTAAGGTTGATTAGCCATACTTTTCTAGACTTCCGTAAAATACACATTTGATATAATCCTAACTATATGCCCTCAAACATACGGTATGAACAGTGTTTCCTGAACACACTGAATAGATTTACGAATACTTTGAAAAATATTTCACACAAATCATATTCTTTAATATTATTCCAAAATTGGGAATATAAAGAATATAAATTTCCTTAAATATACTTAAATTAAAATCATTAGAATAACAATTAAAGGTATTTGAGAGCATCAAAATCATCATAAAAATATAGAGTATTGTTGAAACAATACATTCTCTACAATCTCCACCTTTTTTATGATCACAAATCCCATAAAATTATATACATATAATTTATAATTTTTCAAGGATAAAAACAATATTTAATTTTTACTTTCAAATATCTCTTTAAAAATAGAGAATATTGTTTCATCCAAATTTCTCTTCAAAGGTTCTCTATATAAAAAAATTACCCCAAAAGTTTATTTAAAAACGAAGTAAAATATTGTGTTTATCCAAATTTATCCCCCTTTTTTATGTCAAAAAGAATAATAGAATAAGGTATATAACACAAGTAATGTAGTAATAAACTTGTAAGAAAGTGTTATGATAAACTGTTTATCAATAAAGGAATCTGGATTTTTTCAGGCAGTCTAACATAGACATAGACAAAGTAAAACCCATCAAATATGATAAATATAAAATTTCATTGATAAAAAATTATACAAGTATATTATTGAATTGTAATCAAGGTTGTTAAGATAAAGGTTTGAAAAGAGGTATCTCAATGATTTCTAATAACATCTTTCAACTCTTCCAACTGTAACCTTAATCTCTTCATAACACCATCTTCGACCTGAATTTTCAGATATCTTCTTTATTGAGTCAAATGGATATCTTCAACGAGGTTCACTCTGAAAAACTCATGAAATATTTTTTCCTTATCTATAAACTGATTGAGCTTATCAGTGAATCTGATCAGTAATTATCAAATACCCAGTTCATTTGAGGTAAGCTGATCAACAATATGTTTCTGATTGTCCAACCGAATAGACAAAGGATTTATATTACATTTTAAATCATGAAATATGTCATTCTTGTTTCTCATTATAGTGGTAATGGATTGGAATCACTTGATCAAATCAATAAAAGTAACTAATGTACTTGTGTGACTTCCTGTGACAGTTACAAACTGTTTCTCCATAAAACCTTTCATTTCTACCAAATCTAATTTCAATAAAACATCAGATTTTAATTTTTGAACCTTTGTTAGCAATTCTTTTTTAAAAACATAAACCTCTTTCTTTGAAATAGAACTATCTTTCAAATTTTGAAATCTTTGTTTCTATTTCTCTAACTCTCTTCTTAAAGAATCATTTTTTTCTTTAGTTCTATTAAATTTTCTAATGACTTATTCAACATGATCAGACATAGAATCAAAGGCACCTTATTCTTGATTTAAAACCTAATCTACTAGGATCAATGGTAAAGATTAAGAATCTGATTTCTCTTCTTCATTTTTCTCCCCTGGTTTCTCAACTGATTTTTATTCCAAAATCTCAACTATGAATAATTCATTTTGAACTTCTGTATGAATATTTGAGAAATTTTCGTAAATATTTTGTTCTTTATTCTCAACTTCTAGAGATAGGTTCTATTTCTGAGAAATTTCTTTTTGAATAATTTCTTGAATATTTTCTTGAATCGGACATTGTTGTGTTGGTTCTGTCTAAGTATTTTCAATTTTTATAGTGTCAATTTGGTGCATAGATTGATCAATAATTTCTATTTCATGAAATTTTTCAATCTGAGGTATCTCTTCAGTTATTTTATCTACTTCAAACTGAGGAAAAACCTCCACTTATTCTTGATAAGTATTTTCCTCTTGTCTCTCTTCTTGAATAGATTCTTGAACAAACTTGTAACTTCAGAGATCTATTGTTTCAAGAATTGTCTCTCGAGCAGGTTCCTGACCAACTGTTATTTTCCTTGAAATAAGAAGTCTTCCCTAAATTTCTTCATTAGTAAATTCATATTTTGTTTCAAATATGATTTCTCTTGATGTCTTTGAAACTTCCCATGTTTTGGATTCATCCATACCTTCTTTAGATTTTGCAGGTTGCTCCCACTGAGTAGACACCTGATCCTCTTCAACTCCAACATGTATGGTTTTTCCTTTTAAAGTGATCCAGAAAAATCCAAGTTTCCTTAAAGTTATAGCATTCAACACATTACTGTGGTGGCATTTTACTTTTGCATCATTCAAACTCACCATATCTTTTTTTAATATCAACTTTGAAATAAACCTTCAATAAGGATAAAAATTCATATGATCCTCATGTTGATAGAATTAACTCAAATATCTAATCATGTATCTTGGAAAATTCAGCTTTATGTCACTTAAAAATAGAAACATAATATATATATATATATATATCAGTAAAAATGAATCTTCTCTATATTCGACATCTTTGGGGCTATTCTATTTTGAATGAATTTAATCAAAATCTTATAATATGGTTCTAAATCTTTGACCAACATTTTTCTTATTTTATTAGAGTCAAATAGAAAAGACATGATATCCTCAAACTTATGGTTTCTATCCCCAATTGACTTCGGATTAAAATTAAAAATCCCTCATGAGGGTTGTTCAAGATCCTTGTAATTTCAACATAAAATATCAATAACTCCCATTTATTATTTTCTTAACAATCGAATATTATGTATCTCCAAAAAAAATTGAATAGTTTTAAAGAAACTTCCCAACTCAACTTCATATATAAATTCAGTGTAGTCCTCCCTGAATGTCTTTACAATACCTTGAAAGGATAACGCTTACTTCAATATCAAGTTCATCTGATATAGCCTTTCCAGACCGATGACTTTTCCTTGAAGTATTTTCTTTCTAGTTCAATGCTTACTCTTTACATTAATGTATTTTCCTTCTTTGATTCTCTTTTTTTCCATTTCCATCTAAAAGTTTTGAAGGTTTGAGGTTCTAGGGTTTTGAAGGTGTGATCAAATGAAAATGAAGTCAGTGGAGGGTTTTGGTATTTCTAAAGGTTTTTAGAAAATGAGCAGGTTCTAGAATTCAAAATGGGCTCTGACTAAACCTTGATTCCCGTTTCATTACATACATAATAATAATTACATAAATAAAAATAAAATAAACCATATGCAGAATGTTTAAAATTTATTACAGAATAAAAAAATTATAACTTATTTAAGATATAAGTAACTAAATTATTTTAAATAGCGAAAATTTAAAATAATATAATAAAATAACATTAAGGTTAAAATTAAATAAGATTAAAAATAAAAAAATTGAATTAAAAAAAATTATTTAAAATTAAATAAACCTAACTCCCCATAAATAAAATAAAAACTTGTAGAGGGAAGTGGTTTAGTAAAAATATCAGGTAATTTAAATTTAGTACTTATAAATTCTAAAAAGATATCCTTTTTAAGAACATGATCTCTAAGAAAATGATGTCTAATATCAATATGATTAGTTATAGAATGACTTATAGTATTTTTTGAAATATTTATAGATCTATTATTATCCCATAAAATAGGTGTATTATCAAAATTTATTCTAAAGTCCATAAGTGTGTTTTACATCTATGAAACATGTTCACAACAACTACATGTAGATACATTTTCCGCCTCGGTTGTTGGAAAAGAAAATGAGTGTTGTTTCATACTAGACCACGAAACTAAAGATTTTCCTAAAAAGTGACAATTTCATAAGGTGATGTTTCTATCACATCTACAAATTCCAAAAATCAACATCCAAATATGAAATTAAATTAAAATTAGATGTATTTGGATAAATAAAATATTGAAAAACAGTTCCTTTTAAATATCTTAAAATTATTTTGATAGCTGTAAGATGAGATTATTTATTATCTGATTGAAATCTTTCACAAATACATACTGAGTATATAATATCTGGTGTGCTAGTAGTAAGATATAATAAACTTCCAATCATTTTTCTATATAACTTATTGTCTAATAATTTTCCAGTTTCATCCAAATCAAGTTTTATATTATTACACATAGGAGTTGTATATGTCTTGTTGTATTCAAGTCCAAATTTCTTTAATAAATATGTAATGTATTTTATTTGATTTAAAAAATGTCCAAAATCTTCTTGATTGATTTTAATTCCTAAAAAGAAATTTGGTTCTCCCATCATGCTCATTTCAAATTGTTTTTGCATTAAGTTTGAAAACTCATGACAAAGGTTTCTATTTGTTGATCCAAAAATTACATCATCAATATAATTTTTAACCAATAAAATATTAGAGTTTACAGTTTTCTTAAAAAGTGTTAGATCTTCCATACCAATAGTAAAATAATTTATCAAAATAAAAGAACTTAATCCTTTATACCAAGCTCTAAGAGCTTGTTTAAGGCCATAAAGAGATTTAGTATGTTTAAAAACAAAATCTGGTTTTCGAGAATTTTCAAAACCCAGAGGTTACTCTACATAGACTTCCTCCATTAAATATCAATTTAAAAAGTCAGATTTAATATCCATCTGAAATAATTTAATGTTCATATGAGATTCATAGGCTAAAATTATTCTAATGGATTCTAATCTAGCTATAGGGGAAAAGGTCTCATCATAATCTATGCCTTCTTCCTGATTATATCCTTTAGCTAATAGTATTGATTTATTTATAGTTATAACTCCTTGATCATATTGTTTATTTCTAAAGACCCATTTAGTTCCAATAACAGGATAGTTCTTTGGACTTTCAACTAATTTCCAAACATCATTTATTTTAATTTGTTTATTTCTTATTTCATTGTTATCATCCAACTTTCATCAACTAAAGATTATTTTAATGACTTAGGTTCTAATCAGAATAGAAATGCAGAAAACTCAACAAGATTTTCTATATATAATTTAGTTTTTATTTATATGTCTAAGTATCCTATAATAGTTTCTAAAGGGTGATTTTTTAGAGTTATTGACTGACTAGGTAAAAAATTATTAGTTTTATCAATGTCATGTTCTTCTGAACTGGACCAAATTTTGTTTATATCATTTTCAAAATCATATTTTAATTTTTCAAGTCTTATGTTATCATTAGGTCCATATTCATCAATTCGATCTTTCCTTTTGTCAAAAGGTTTAGATTAATCAAATTTCACATGAACTGATTCTTCAAGAATCCTTGACATTTTATTAAAAACTCTATAATTTTTGGAGGTAGTAGAATATCCTAAGAAGATTCTTTCATCATATTTTGGATCAAACATACCAAGATTTTCCTTGGTATTCAAGATATAAACCTTGAATCCAATAACATTAAAGTATTGTACTTTAGTTTTTCTGTTATTCCATAGTTCATAGGGTCTCTTTTGAAAATTTGTCTGATTAAAACTCTATTTTTTATATAGTAGGTTATTCTTACAACTTCTTCCAAAAATAGGTAGGAATAATGTATTCATTTAGCATAGTCCTAGCCATTTCCTGAATAGTTTTATTCCTTCTTTCACCAGTTCCATTCTGTTGAGGTGTTCTTGGTGCATATAAGGTGTGTTTAATTCCTAGATTTGAGCAAAAGGAATTTAATTCCTAATTCTCAAATTCTCCACCATTATCAATTATTAATGAAATTATGTTAAAATCTTTTTCATTTTGAACTGATTTGAAAAAACATTAAAATATTGTAAAAGATTCATTTTCATATTTTAGAAAATATATCCAAGTAAATCTATAATAGTCATAAACTAAAAAAATGCATATAATTTACCAGCCAAACATTCTACTCTTGAAGTTCCAAACAGATCCATTGGATAAGTTAAAAAGGTTTAGATGTAGAAATTTTGTTAATTGATTTGAAGGATGATTTATGTTTCTTTCTAATTTGACACGCATCACAGAATAATTCACTATCAAATTTAAGACTAGGTAAATTAGAAACAAATTGTATCTTAGACAGCTTCGGTAAAGCATAAACATTTCAATTTCTAATAATTCTTTTCTAGATCTAGGATTCATTTATTTTAGAAGTTAAACAATTTAATTTTTATTTACATAATGAATTTATGTATATGTTATAAACATTTTCAGTTCTAGGTTCTCTAAATTTAACCAATTTATCTTTAAAAACAAAAAAAAGTTGTTATAAAAATCAACAAAATAACAAACATCACAAATTTGATAAATACTTATCATGTTGTGTTTCAATCCTTGCACATAGAGTAATTTATTGATTGAGACAGCTTCTGGATCTCCAGCGGTTCCAATACCAATGATTTTACATTTGGCATTGTCACCAAAGGTGACTAATACACCATCCTTTTAAGTTAAGGTTTTAAAGTTTTATGAGTTTCCACTAATATTCCTGGATCATCCAATATCCATGTACTATATTTCTTTTCTTCTTGTATGACATGCTTCTTGCAAAGAAAATTAAACAATGGTTTGTTTTGGTACTCATATTCTCTTGGTTCTAGCAGTGTTAGCTAGCAGTGATTTGGAAATCCATATTTTCTTTGTTTTTATATAATAATTTGAGTCAAATACACTATTTGAAATAAAGGACTTTTAAATTTTACTAATTTGGGGAATTTTTAAATAACAATTTTTAGTTATATGACCTTTTGTTCCATAGTAATTGCAAATTACACTTTTTGAATTTGAAAAACAAATAGTTTTTGTATAGTTTAGGTTTCTGACCTTTACTGCCTATTTCATATCTTTCTTTCTTAATCAAATTCCTACCAATAATTTCATTTAAATAATTTTATCCTTTTTTTAAAGAGAGCTATACTTTTGTAAGTTTCTAAGTAATCTTGTCATGTTTTGATCTTCGTTTCATGATCTGCACTATTTGTGTTAGATGAGTTATATTTCTCAATTAATTCTTGATGTTGTATGAGAAAAGTGTCTCTTTCTCCTAAAATTAGATAGTGAATATTTTCAATGATTTATGCTTCTTTAATAAGGAATAATATATTTCTACTAGCATATTATAGTAGGCTACTAGTTTTCCATTTGAGTATCTAAGGTCAGAATAATAATTAAAAGAGTAATAAGATTGAACCTAATTATCATCATCCATGAAGCACATGTTTTCTTTTAGATTTTATTCTTTTATTTTGTAGTCAGACTTTGATGATATTTTGGAGTCTTTAGAAAACTCCATGTGGATTTCATTTATCTTTTATCTTTCTACTCATAATCATTATTTTTGAAAAAATTATTTTTATTTTCTATTTTTAGTAGAGGACAGTCACGTCTTATGTGACCCACTTTCTTGCATTTCATAGTATCTGACTTCCTTTGAATATTTGTAATATTTCATGAATAATTTTATGAATCCTTTATTCTTTTTATAAAATTTTCTGAATTTTATGGCCATCTATTCCAGTTCCATTTCTAAATCATATTAGTCAGAAATCTCTTCCTTTTTTATCACTTTTTTCATCTTTCTGCTCTTCTTCTGAGATGTTACATTCATAGCAGTATTTTCTCTTTTTATCAAGAATTTATTCTCATTAGCTTAATCTTCCATTTCAACTCCATACATCATCATGGTTCTAATAAATTCTCTCATAGTAATATTTTTAACAGGTGATGATTGCATAATGGATGTTGATATCCCATTCCATTGGGTTGGTAGTACTCTTAGCACATTCAAGGCTTGATCTGCTTCTGTGATAGGATCTCCCAAAGTAGTAATGTTTTTGACTATCTTTGTAAGCTTTTCATTTATCTGATTGATGCTTTCAATATCAAGAATTCTAAATGTATCAAATTTTATCTTTGTTGTTGCATACCTCATTTTTCTGACATTCTCTATTCCTTTATAAGAAACTGAAATTGTCTTCCATATCTCATAAGCATTCAAGAATTGAGATACTCTATTAAATTCATCTGGTCCTAGACCACAGATGATATCATTCATAGATTTTTAATTAATTTCATGATCTACTTCTGTAGTTGCACGCCATGTTTCAGGTTTCTCAGGAATTTTATAAGGAGTAAGAATTTTTTAGTATACTCTGTATCTATGATTCTTCAGGTAGATGATCATACTCGATTTTAAACATCCTTAGTTTTCACTATTGAAGTAAGAATATTGAACCACTGACATTCCCTCTCATGTATCATCCTTTGAGATCTCTTTATAATTATTTAGTTTCACCATGCTATAGCTTTAACAAAAGAACCACCTCGGATACTAATTGTTGGATCATGTTATATGAAATATACATAAGAGGGGGTGAATTGTGTCTTTCAAAAATTATTAATAAATTTTTAGGATAATCAATTCTGTCCTTTTATATTTATCATATTGTTTATGTATTGTAAATAAACAGAAGTCAAGACCTAAAGATTTATAGTGGTTTGGTGCACAGAAATTCCCTAGTCTACTCCACCAACGCTCTTCTCCATGAGCTTGGTGATTTTCAATAGTTTTTCCTCTTTTCACAAGACCATCGATAATTAAGTTCAGGTAGTTGAAAACCTTTATAATTTAATAATAAAACAAATATTTCTTGTTCTAAACTCAGAACCCATCAAAATAGATTAGTACGAGAAGCTGGTTCTCAAAAAAAAGAGTATTTCTTTCAAAAAATACTTTCGGATTAATCTTCACAGTCACAGTAGTATGTAACTAATAGTAAATAGACCTTCATCTTCAGAAAGGATGTTCTTCAAATAAGGGAATTTCTAAATCAATCTGGTTGTAACTGATCTTGAAATATATTCACAAACAAATCTGCAGTAGACTCACGATGAATTTCCAATGTAGAACAAGTAAATCTTTAAAATTTCTCTTTATGATATAAAACATAATTTGGTCTTTAATTGTAGCAGTAGATCTATAAAATATCTTTTTAAAGAATTATCATATCTCTATTTTTATGAAACTTGAATATCTCTAGATTTGAATTTCATAATCGTCGTGAATTCAAGAGATATCGTGTCACCTGTTTCATCTTCATAATTCAGATACACCGAATATATAGAATAAAGATGAGTGCCTTATTCATAAATTTAGATCTATAAAAGTCACCAAAAAGATTTAAATATTCAAAAAAATTGAATAATATAGTGGTCATAACTTCCCTTAATAATTAACACAAAATTCCACTATTAAACCGATCCTTTAAATGGTGTATGAATAGATTTAAATCAGTCTTTGAATCTAGCTTGAAATTATCCTGATAATACAAAAAATACCGTTCCACTATAAATTCGCAATTTCTAATCTCTAACATTTGAAAAAGTCAAACATAGGGTTCCAAACTTAAGGTTGATTACAAACGTAAGGTTGATGATCCATAATTTTTTCATCAACTTTCAAATTTATGGTATATGATCCATACATTTCTTTTCTTCAGAATGTAAGGTATATGATCCATACTTTTTGATAAAATGTAAGGATCATTACAAAAGTAGGGTTAATGATCCATACTTTTGTGAAGCAAACGTAAGGTTCCGTACTTATGTAGGGTTCTTCATCCATACTTTTCTCATATAACAAAAGTAAGGTTCCTTCCAAACATAAGGTTCTTTTACCATACTTTTTTCTCAATGTAAGGTTGATTAACCATACTTTTCAGAGCTCCCATAAAATAAACAAAGGATATAATCCTTACGCTATGTTCTCCAACATACGATATGAACAATGTTTCTAGAACATGCTGAATAGATTTCTGAACACTTTGAGAAATATTTCATTCAAATCATATAATTTAATATTATTCCAAAATTTGGAATATAAATAATATTAATTTCCTAAAATATACATAAAGTAAAATCATTAGAATGATAAGTAAGGGTATTTTTTAGCATCAAAATCATCATAAAAATATAGAGTATTGTAGAAACAATGCATACTCAATAAGGCACGTACCTCCACAACTGTGACACATGGAAGTCATTATGTACACAGTCTAACTATGGTGGTAGAGACAAGTATTATTCCATCTTTCCAACAATACGTAGTATCTGAAAAGGGCCGATAAACCTCTGATATAGCTTTTTTCCCATGACAAATCTCTATAATCCATGTCAAGGTGAAACCCATAGGAATAGATGGTCTCCTTCTTCTAACTCCAAAGGACTCTGATGCCTTTCATCACAATACTTATGAATAATTTTTGCAGTCCTCATCTAATCCTAGATGATTTTCACCTTCTTGGTAGTAGCTCTCACCAACTCTAGGCCCATGAGTACTGACTCTCCTGGGTCAGTCCAGTAAAGTGGTGACCTACAAGGTCTCCCATAAAAAGCCTCGAATGGTTCCATACCAATGTTGGAATGGTATTTGTTGTCATATGTAAACTAAATATTTGGTAGGTGATCCTCCTAACTATGTTCGAATTCTAACATAAAAACCTGTAGTATATCCTCTAGAACCCAAATGGTCTGCTCTGTCTAGCCATCTGTTTATGGGTGAAATGTTGTGATCAAGCATAACTAGGTCAAAAATTCCTCTTGTAATCCCTTACACATCTAGGATGTAAAATGAGAATCAAAATCTGAAATAGTCATCAATGGAACTCCATGGAGTTGAACTATCTCCTATACATAGAGGCATCTCAATCTCTCTACTGAACTCTACTCTTGGATAGCTAGGAAGTGGGATGACTTGGTGAGTCTCTCAAAGATCACCCAGATGGAATCATTTACCCTAGACATAAGTGGTAAACCCATAACTAATTATATTGATGTTCCATCCCACTTCCATTATATCACCTCAAGGGGTTGATCTAAACCTGCTAGAACCAAGTGCTCAACATTCACCTACTGTAAAGTAAGGCATCGAGAAACAAAATCTGCCACTCTCTTATTCATCCTTGGCCACCAAAATGGATTTCAATGGTCATGGTACATTTTCTCCACACTTGGATGTAATGAAAAATTAGAGATATGAAACTCTCTCAGAACCACCTCCTGCAACACCACTATTACTACTATACGTCCTCTGAAAATAATGACGTGCTCCCCACCTTTTGAATATCCATTTGGATAATTCCCTGTGGATATCTGAGAACATAAAATCTGGTGGTCGGTATCCCCAAGTTGTTCCTCCATGACTAACTCTAAGAGTGTAGGGGTAAATCCATTGAATAGAGGTAAGTTTCCCCATATCCATCCACAAAGGATAACTACAATGAGACCAACTACTCTAATTCCTCATTTAGCAATTGCAAACTAAATCTCCTGGTGAGAGAATATTCCACTATGTTCCCCTTCCTAGGAGTATATAAAATCTAAAATTTATATTCATATAGTAACTCTAGCCATCTCCCCTATATCAAGTTCAGATCCTTCTGAGAGAAGATATAACTGAGCCTCTTTTGATTGAAGTAGAAGATAAACTGCTCACCCATCCGGTAGTGTAGCCACATCTTCAACATGAAGAATACCACTTCTATCTCAAGATTATGGGTCATGTAGTTATTTTCATGTGGTACCAACTGGTGTGAACCATAGGCAATCACCACTCACCTCTATATTAGGACACAACCAAGCCCAGTTCAGGATGCATCTCAAAAAACTATGTACTCAACACCATCCTTCAAAAATCTCAAGATCAGAGCACTCATCAAACTCTACCTTAGTTGCTAAAAGGAAAACTGGAACTTCTCTATCCACATGAAAAGCTACCCATTTTGAGTCAAAGTTGTCATAGGTGTAGATATCCTATAGAAATTGGGTATAAATCTCCAATAGTAGCATTCTAGACTTAGGAAGCTCTGTACCTCCATCAAATTTTTAAGTGGCTCCCATGATAATAATGCCTCAACCATGTCCTGGTCAACTACCACTCCATCTGTAGAGATAACGTGTCCTAGAAAGTGGACCACTTGAATCCAGAACTAGAAATTTGAGAGTTTTTTGTAAATATAGTGCTCTCAAAGTATGCCTGGAACCATCCTTAAGAGTCTCATGTGCTCCTCCTCAAATGTCGAGCACACATTAGTATCATACATGAAGACTACCACGAACTAGTCTAAGTAAGGATGAAATATCTAGTTTATGAGTCCCATGGAAATTTTTGGGATGTTCATCATGCCAAAGGGCATCACCAAGTAATCACAGTGAATTTAATGACATATGAAGTTCATATTCAGTATATCCTCATCCCATACTCGTAGTTGTTGATAGCTTGATATAATGTCAACCTTTGAGAACCATCATGCCCTTTTAAATAGATCAAAGAGGTCATCGATCCTCAATAGTGGATACTTATTCCTCACAGTCACCTAGTTCAAGTGTTGGTAGTCCCCACACAACCTCAAAATCCTTTTTTCTTTTTGAAAAACAAAACGGGGGGCACCTGTAATAAAACATTGGGTATCATGAATTCCTTCCTCTGGAAGTCCTCCATCTTCACCATTAGCTCACAAAGCTCTTCGGGGTCCATCCAATAGGCTAGTACAGATATTTGTGCCATATTAAGGTATAAATCAGTGCATAATTCTATCTCTTGATGGGGAGGTAATCCTGGAACATCTTCAGGAAATATGTCCTTGTACTCCATCGCCACTGCTATAAACTAGAAGATCATAACATCTATTGCACTGAGGGTCAGGCTATCCAACTGATGAGCAGTCAGCAGCACCCTCCTATGCATGAGTCCATCCTATGCTTCCTGGGTTTCCTTTTCACTGAAAAAGTAAAACCTCTTTCCCTCACTGTGGACACACCACACCATTCACCTAAAATAGTCAATATGGTCATGGACTATAGATAACCAATCCATACCAATAATGATGTCATAAGGCCTTGATGCCTCCAACAATATTTTCCAAATGAAACTCTCACCTCCAAGGGTTAGAGCACACTTCCAAAATAAATGTGTGATCATTGAGTCTCCTCCAGTTGGTGTATCTAAGATTAAGGGTCAAGTTAACGGTTTAACCAGAATATCTAGGTCTCATAGAAGATATGTGGAGAGAAAATAATAACTAGTACTTATATCTATCATTATGTAAGGTAAGGTTGAAATACTCAAATAATACCTTGAATCATTCATAGATCCTCTGTGTTATACACCTCAACCACATACATTTTTCCCCTACCCTATCCTCTATATCCCTAAGCCTAGCGTGGACCACCTAGGGTGGTGGTGGTAGCAAGTCGAAACATCGACCACCTCCTACTGCACTCCCTTCTCCTCTTCCAGACTCTCTGCCCTATGGATCTTCTTTCTCCTATCACCATCTCTGCCTTTGAGGTCCATCCATAGTCTCCCCATCTGCATTACGTTGGGTTGGAAAATATCGAGTCAGATTTCCTCTACTATAACATTAATATCATCGCCTCTCTCTAAGCTGACCGGACCCACCCTGTGAGCCCTGAACTGTAGATCCTCTATCCTGGGGCCTCCTCCTTAAATTTCTCCCATGTCTAGGCCCCTGAGACTAACGTCATCTCCCTACTGTTGAGGTCCTGCTCCATCTTTCCCACTCCTAACTATCACCAATTGTATCTGTTCAAAAAAAAACTTTCAACCACCAAATCTCGCTCAAGCACCTAAGCATATGGCAGAATGAATAGAGGTATAATGATGTCTTGAATGTATCTATTCATACCTCACTTGAAGGTTCGACCCTTGAATTAATAATCTATAACCATATCCATCGAGTACCTTGAAAGGTTGGTAAACCTATATGAATAGTCATACACTAACCTGATGCCCTATTGGAGATGTAGAAGCTCCAAAATATGCACATATCTCAACTTAACTTGTGATAAATCCTCTCTAAATATTCACTAGAACTATGTCCATGAAATATTTACCTCATCATGAGTATAGATATCAAAGCTCCACTATCATCCCACTAAGCTATATAGAAGGCTCACTACTAGGACCACCATCTGATATGTTGGTGTCCTGATTAGACAAAAAACTAGGGTCACCACCTTAAGCCGGTCCTCAAATTCCTATAGGTTGGGCTCAACTCGAAACATGAGGGGTCTCTATTTTTGAAACTTTTAAAGCTTTCTTAGCCTGCGCTCCTCATCCGCTGGTACTATAGGTACTACGTTCTTCTCTACAAGTGGTGGTATGGCTAGTGCACCACCTAGAGGTGACATATGGGTAACATGTCCCTGTATCGAAGCCTCTACACTAAGGGGTCATCGTCAAGATCAAGATGATGAATCCTAACTAGAATACATCCAAGAGGCATCCTGTAACAAAAAATACGTACCACGGTCAATGAGTATATCTGGAGAGCTAACTCAATAAGGGAATGGAAACCAAAACCCATTCCTATATGATGCATGTACCATTATTTTCCCTACAACTGTTGTTTTTAGGTACCAAGTCGAAAAGAAGGTTATCATAATCTTGGTGTATAGATACTTTTGGCCATCACACCAACACTGGAATCCCTATCCTGAAAGTGGAACTCGAAACACTTCACACTATTTCCCCAAACCAATCTCATAGACTCCTGGTCCTAAAGTAGAGTTTACCAGCTCTGATACCACTCTATCATGACCCATCCCAGTGGGGCCTATATCAGGACTCCCTAATCCCACCACTAATGGGACAGGGGCTAGTGACTAGCATCGAGTAAGAATATCACTTACATGGGAGGCATTTTCTAGGTACCTGTATGTATGCAGACATCTCCACGACTAAAAAAAATGTTGAAATGTAAAAACCACTAAGTAAATAATGAATTCATACCACTATACCCTACAACAAGAGTATGACAGAATGTAAAGTAAATTAAACAAGTCCGGAATACAAGCCCGCCAAAAAGAGTCTGTAAACACAAGTCTAACCTATTAAAAAAAGGTATCGGGACTGTTACCTAAAAACCGCAAGAAAACACCTCGATCTATCCAGTCTCACAAAACACTATATTGTCCTCGTCCACCTAGGACTTTATCAAAGGCTTGATCATCTGCAAAAAACATGAAATGTGTGAGCAAATCCCATGTAGGGGTGAGTATAAAAATACTCAGTAGGAAGCCCCAAAACCACAAATTAATATAAAAAAGGAAATAACAGTCATATCTATGTAGGTATATATCTATAGCACATGTAACAAGAATTTCCAAATATTCTCAACCAAGACACATAGTCTTGAGTTAAGTCGCAAGCACTGCATATCGACCCTAGAAATTCATCTTGAAGATTCCATGAAGCACTCATTTGGAAAAAAACTCTATAGAGCCTGATAGCACTGATGACATATGCCCAATAGGTACTACTCTTCGGGTCTCACTGTGGGAGAATTATGATGATACATCTGAAGAGATATATGATACAAAGATGAGGATCACATCTAGGTCCATGGGGTGATACCAAAAACTCAATCTGGATTTACCCTCTAGGTACAGGATAGAAGTTTGTAGGATTGGTCACATCAATACAAAGGACTCTAACTAGGGCACGAAGATGAATAGAGGACCCTTCTCCAAGCCTCTCATGGGATTCCAACCACTCTATCTAGGAATTCCTACTGAAGGGATCACCATCCTAGGAGTAAGAAATGATTCATACCAACATGTAGGGAAATGATAAAGGGAATGAACCCTAGAAAAACTTGTCCAAGATATGGAGGATAAGATAATCAATCCATGTATAAAGGGGGACATGGTGTGTAATAGTGTTACACGATGTGTCCTTTGACCCCAGGTACTTCCTATGTACAACGTCCCATTTCATTCCAAATCATGTTGTATAGAAGATGAGTACCCAACGTGTAGTAAGGGTTACATGTCTTTTCCTTCCATCTGGAGTCCTCCTGTGTACTTCGGACATGTTCTAGTACATGGAGTCATCCAATGTATCCTTTCCCATATACCAGTACATGGGGTTGTCTGTGTAACCAGTTCAGGCCATACCATGTGGGGAGAGTACATGATGTATAGAAAACCCATGTACTCCACCATGTGTCCATGTACTTCCCATGTACATGCCAAGTTTTCCAATGATGAACATATGTTGTGTATTCGGGACTACATATCATTTCTATCAGTTTTTTCAAAAACACATCTTCTTCCTACACATGCCTTGGCCGATCTTCTAGATCTCATTCTAGTGGTCCATTTTCCACGAAATTCCATATCCAATGTCATTATTGGGTAGAATCCCAATTTATGGCTGAAAATTTCTTTCCAAAATATTGTGAGAAACCTGGTGAAATATGAATGCGATATAAGCATAATTAATAAATTATCATGCATGGTTTTTTAACATGGATAAATCCTCCCATGTGATGGATTAAAAAACCACAGGGCAGTTCCAAAAATATCCTCAATGAATCATAGAATACAAGGAATCCATGTAATTCCCAAACATGAATTTAAAACGAGAGAGTGTAGAAAACCTGTGTGGAAACAACACCCCGATACGCCACTGCATTCTCTATAAAAAACATCTCACCAATTCCATGTATCATGATATCCATTTGTGACAAAACTTCACCCTTTATTCAATGAAATGTCACTACCTGAAAGGTCTTCATTTGAACATGTGTCATCCTTGCACCATCTTGCGACACTTGAAGGATTTATCTATCATGATCCCACCATCATGATGTACTAGAAATCATTAACCAAGACATGCCACCTAATCTCTGTTACCATGAATACATTCAATACATGGACTCGATCATCAATTGCATCACTACTTCTCTACACCTATTAAACGATGATACAATTTACATGTTACTGTTGATGCAGTAGCCCCAATCTTTCTCTCAGTGGATGACATATGGAAAATATTTCCAAAAACCTCTCTGCACATAAAATATAATTTTTTTAAAATAATCGAGCCATGTTGGTCACTATAAATGTGGCTACCCCTTCCCAGTTCTCTCTTTTCAGCTACATCATGCTGGCACACCTTCTTGGTTCTCTCTTATCGGATACATCTTGTTATCACCCCTTCTTGATTCTCTCTTTTTGTCTACATCATGCTAGAACACAATTAGAAAATTTGTTATTTCATCCTCTTATATATACACTAAGTAAATATCTCCAATTAATGTAGTCAATATCCCTTTTCCATCCATTAATAATGAGAATTAACTCTCCTTAATGTTGGGAGAAAACCCCCAATTAATGTTGAGATGAATCTATCCATTATTAATTTTCTCTCTCATAAATAAATGTAATGAATCCCAAATATCTCCCCCTTCATATCATTAAAGAATTAAAATATCCAAAAAAAACTATTTGGAAATAAAATAGGTTTTTATCACACCAACAATTTTCAAATGTAGAAAATATGACAACTTCCTTTTTCACTTCTGACAAAAAAAATATCAGCTCCCCTAAAAAAATAAAGCCAAAAAAAAATATTCATCACATTTGTATCTGAAACAAATTGTTGAATAAGACTAAAACCCAAAACAACCGACTCCCCTATAATAGTGATTACTACATTATATAAATCCCCTTCCAAAATTAATTGCTCCCCCTTCTCAACATCCATTGAGAAGACATGGGCATCACCTCTCTCAGCCTGCTTTAATTTTCATACCTTATTATTATTCACGCACGCATCAGTGATCCTATCCTAAACTTTTATAATTCTCATGTTAAATTTCAAGCATAAACATTCACTGTTGATAACACTTTTTGGGGAGAATCCTGATTCTCAGCCGAAAATTTCTTGCTAAAATATTGTGAGAAACCTGATGGAATATAGAAGTGATATAAGTAGAATAAATAAATTAGCATATAGATTTTTTTAATGTGAAAAAATCATCACATGTGAAGGATTAAAAAACATTGGGGAAGTTCCAAAAATATCTACTATGAATCAAATAATATAAATAATCTAAGTAATGACCAAACTTGAATAAAAAATGAGAGTGCATAGAAAACCTGTGTAAAAACCACACCCAGATACACCTTTGCCTTATCTCTAAAAAATAACTCAACAACTACATGTATCAAAAGATCCATCTATGAAAAAACATCACCCTTGTGTAGATGAAATGTCACTACCTTGAAGATCTTAATTCAAACATGCATCAGCCTCACACTATCTTGTGACACCTAAAGTATTTCTCTCTCAAGATGTCACCATTATTATTTACAACCGATCATTAACTGAGAAACACCACCTTATCACATCTATCAGTAATATATTCAATACATGGACTCAATCATCAATTTCATCACTTATTCTCTACACTTGTTAAATAATAATGTGTCGCACATGCTACCACCAATGTGGTACCCCATTCATGCTCTCAGTAGATGATATCTGAAACATCTTTCCCAGAACCTCTCTACAAATATAATATAATTTCATTATCATTGTAGACCCACACGGGTCACCATAAACATGGAAACCCCTTCTTAGTTTTCTCTTGTCAACTAAACTGTACTGGAAAACCTTCTTGGTTCTCTCTTCTCAACTACATCATGTTGGCACCCCTTCCTGATTCTCTCTTTCCAGCTACATCATGCAAGCACACAATTCAAAAATATTTTATTACATCCTCTTATATATACACCAATTCCATATCTCCAATTAATGCAGTCAACATCCCTTTTCCATCCATTAATATTGAGAATTAACTCTCCTTAATGTTGGGAGAAAATCCCAAATTAAGGTTGAGACAAATATCTATGTTGATAATTTTCTCTCTCATTAAAAAATGTGATGAATCCCAACAATAATTTTACCACCCTAACAGAAAATAGATGGGTTTATGGCCTTTAATCAGCTTGGAAATCTGATTTCATTCATCCTAGCACAACTCGCCTGAAGAATGGGTTCTCCCGAATCACCTCAATACATCTTCCACCACCGTTTTCGCACCTCCATCGAGTCATCCTAATTCTGGTTCTCTAATTTCTGATCATTTCCACAAGAATATAAGTCACAATGATCGATTTTTCAAATTCAGGGGAAGAATGAAGAACGCACAAGAATCATGAAAGAAAATCATGGAGGAAAATTCAAAAGGAATAATCCTGATGAATGAACCTATGTCATTGTTTGTTCCAGTCTTGATCTATTTCCATAAGATTGATAAACGAATCAAAACAAATGTTCACAAGAATTATCAACCTTCAACCCTGCAGAATAAGCCCATCCCACATAAACGATCAATCTGTGGGCTAATCTATTTGGGGATTAGTTTACATCCTTCATAGGAATCATGAACAAGAAAATAAAAACAAAATAACACATCATACCTATATTCATATTGCTCAATAGTAAAGATCAGTCACAACATTGTTGTTGGTGGTGAGATCTTCCAAGATCGGTGTTTGTTGATATTTGATCTGAAGTACCATCATTGCCTGATCAAGAGGATTCCTAGTGGTTTCCTCCATGCATCTCTAGAGAATTTTAGGGTTATGATACTGACATAGAATTGTTTTTAAAAAGGGTTTTTAAGGAAAAATATTTCACTACGTCGAATAAAAAAAATAATTTTTTTCTCAATTTGTATTAATCATTTAAAACACTTGTGACAACATTCCACAATCGACTCACACTGACCAATGTTTGGTAATTCCTAGTGTAAAGATAATGTTTTGAACTCAACGGTTCCCTCATATTTCTGATTTGGGCACCTGTTTAGAATTTATTTCACTTTTTTAGGAAAACTGCATGCTTGTGATAGTTAATATTTTAATATATTTAAGACATTTATCATGGGCACATCAAGCCTCAGAATCACACGTTGTCTCAGTTATTGGTCTCAAAATTAATCCATATAATTTTTAAAAATAATACATGGAAAATATGAGTCACTACACTAATTCTCTAAAACTATAAACCAGAAAAGACCCTCTATATGAAATAAAGAAAAATTATTGACTTAACTCGACATTATTTAATGATTTAAGGTTGGGGACATATGAAAACAGATTATGTAAAAATAGTCTATGATTAGAAAATAAGTATTCACATTATACAAAGAATATCTACATGGAATAGATTTTTAATGTTTAATGAAATATGACCATAAAAAAATTGAATCTTTAAAGATATATTTAAGGGCTTCAAATTAATTTAGTGAAAAATTATTTCCATCAATTCATCAAAAATAAAAAATAATAATAAAATCATGTCTTTTAGAGAATGGAATCATGTGGAAGAGTAACATTAAAGTATTTTTTCCAAATATTTTTCTTAAAACCATTGAAAACTAATAGAATAATATATATAGCATAAAATTATTATGACAATGGGAAAATTTGTTAACAACATATACCTTAAAAAGAAACATTTAGTTTGAATTTTTGCAAACAAATTAAAAAATAACCCTTTTTGGAAAACATTAGAATTATTTATTATAGACCATGTTAAATTATAAAATAACATATAATTTATTTGATAAATAAATTAACTAAATACAAGTTTTTTTAAATATTATTTAATATCATGGTCATTAAAGAAAAATATACCCAATCAAAATAGTAAATATGATCAGCAATTATTTTAAACAATACATTACATGATTCAAGGGGAAAAGAGAGGGAAAATTGGAAGAAAACATGTAAACTCATTAAAAACCTATATTATAATAAAATGTATGGAATTTATGAATTATATTATATAATTTTCCTTTTACAAAATATAAAAAATCTCAATAAATAATATTATAAAATAAATTCTTATCACTTTGGTAAAATTTAAATTTTAACCCACTAAAAGTGTAATGTGTAATTGAAAAATTAATGAAAATTAATTAATATATATTCATTTAATATACATCAATGGGTAATAGTATTCAACACATAAAAATAGGTGCATAATACAACATATGTCCCAATTAAGTGAAATCTAGAACAAAAACTACATACCCCACGCTTCCACTGAGTTGAACATGATTTAACCCCTTTCATGATAAATTTATATTTATTATATTTACATTACAAAACTATATAAATATCTATTATATCATATATTATTCACTTATATTATCTTATCATCCATTTTTTAATAATCATTCATTATTATATTTATTTTGGGTATTCACTGGTCCATTTTTCATGTCTATTTTGATTCAACAAGTATGGTCCTTACTTATTCATCAATATTTAACCATATACATAATTTTAATAATTTTCTAAAAATAATATATATTATTTATATATGTATTGATAATTATCTATGAAAATGGACATGGAAAATGAATCACATTACATCATGGAGCTGTTAGTCCACACATACGCTCTAGAAAAGTTATCATTTTCTAAAGGGTGTAAGGGTATGAAATTAAATGATGGAATAAATTTAAATAATAAAAAATATGTTATTAATATTATATATAATCATTTTTTCTATCATTGTGAAAATAAATGTGTAGTTATGGAAAAAAATTACATCGGTTCATAAGGTGGGAGTCCACCATACACAAGAGTGGTGGTTTTGTCTCCCATTTAATGGTGACAAAGAAGGAAAAATATTATTCCATAAAAATATAACATATCAATATATAATATATATTGGTTTTTTATATATAAATTGGATGAAAAAACTTGAAGGTGGTATAAAAATAATAAAAATGGAACTATTTGGTTATGATTATTTCCTCTTCTTTACAAAGATCTTTTAAATATCCTCTTAATGACTATAGGGTTAGAATTTTGGGAATAACATAACTTAAAAAAATTATAATGATTTTGGGAAGTTATTTTAGTATGGTTTAGTTGGGATAAATTTGTCAAGATATCTGAAGAATGGATGTGAGTATTTCCCTTTTATAAGTAAGGTTGGTGGCACACATATAATTTTTCAAAGTTTAAAAATATTATGAAGTCAATTTTTTAAAAATATAGAAAAACATTGAATCTATTTATAAGGATATATAATTTATTATTGAAATATGTTACACTAATTGTATCTTTATATGTTTTAAGGCTATTTTATCTCTTATAACATTATTTTAACCCCTGGTAAACACGTTTTATCTTCAAATGCAGCAACCAATTTTTATAGTATTTACTATTAATCATCAAAAAAATTGAAAGTTACCTCATTAGAAAATATAGAAAATATTAGTCTACATATTTAAACCATTATATAAAATATCCTTACTATATGTTCTATAAATTAAAGAAAAAATAGACCAATAAAACAACATAAAATAATCGGAAAATACAATTTACAATAATAAGATGATCTTACATAAACTATATAACTTATAATAATCATTATATGAATTTAAATGAATATAGTTAGATATATAATCTATAAATTTCAATTAAATAATTCATTATATGATATTATTCTAATTAGTTAAATTGGAAAAATAATATTCACTTAAAAATAGTTTTTAAAAAAATATCCATTTTCACCTCAAAATGATATTTTCTTTATCTATATAAAATTAATAATAAATACATAGATAATTATACATATTATAAAACATAATTATAAATAAAAGTATAATTAGTTATACACTATGTTGTTAATTATTAAAAAAATCTTATTTCTAAGGGAATATTTAAAAAAAATCATTTAGGCATAATTTGACATAGTAAGTTATGAATCAATATTTATCCTATCAAATTAGAATTTTAGGATATGATATATCAAAATTTTAATTATACTATTTTTACATGAAAATAAAATGTTCAATATCAATAAATTAAGTTCTAATTTTAATTTTGGTGATAACATGAACATTGATGGGTTATAGGATCATATGACTAGAATGAGGTTGGGTGATCACATATATGAATTGTGACTCTACATTAGCATGAATGAGAAATATTCACCTAATTCTATAACTGAATAGGGGTTATGAGTTCAAAATTATCACCATTATACACACATTTTTCTCTTATTCCCCTTCTCATCTAATTATGAAATGTTTCTTCCAAAGTCTTCACCATCCATCTGAAAATTGCCCATTATTTCTCTAGGTGGGGGTATCTGAATCTCGAAATTTTAATTGGTGATCCTATCAAGTATATCTCTATTTATTTCCATTTTATGTCAACGTATAATCATTATGGTTTTTATAGGTAAGGGCATTCGGTTTTTATTCCATTTTATATGAGATTTTTTCCACATGTACGGTTAAAAGGTGGTGGAGAGAGGTGGTTGAGCTGTGACCATCGAATGACTTTAGCCAAGAATGTGCTTGAAAAAACCCACAATCACAAAGTGTGTCTCTATGGTATTGCCTCACCAAAATATAATGCATAATAGCTGATCATCGACACTATTTTGGGCTCTATCTGTTAGTATAATCCATTAAATATCATCTTTGACTACAAATACTTAATGTTATAGTGTCACACAATCAATAGAGAACACAGATCTATTTTTATAAACATCATATTTGGACTCCAACACAATAATCAAAGGGAATTGTTTGACCTTGTCAGTGTCACATGATCTCACTATTTGGTCTCATGATCCATAAGGTATTACGTGGTTCTTTTAAATTCATTTCCTATTACACATATTTTCTCACTTTATATCTATGTTCATCAAAAAGGGACTAGAACTCTCTCAAATTATTTTTATAGATCACACCTTATTTGAATAAATATTATTCATGTTCATTATATATAGGTAAATGATGTCGATTAATGTTTTCATGGGGTGAACTAATGAAGATCCACATTTTCTAAAATCTATACAGATGATTTAAAAAACTTATCATGGAGTGATCTAAATATTGTGTATCCTTAATATTATTTTGTGAAGTGATAAACCTTGATGAAGTGAAGATATATTTTTACCTTTTAGAGGGAAAATATCTGATTAAGCTTTATAAAAATAATTTTTATGTTTATAATAAATTTATATAATATTAAATTATTACTTTTATGCTATGATTTTTACTCTTTGAACTCTAATTTTGTTTTAATATATTATATAATTTAGGGAAAGAATTCATTTTGATTTTTATATGAAAAATAACTATTTTTATTAATTCCATGGCTTGATATCTGAACACTTACATGTATTTTTGAGTATTTAATATTATTTTGAGATGATCCTTGAAATTTAAGTTTAAATTCTCTATAAAATATATTAAATAATTATTTTTATCTTCTAAATATATTTAAACAACCCATAAGATAATAATTTTTTATTGGTATCTTAATTTGGTTTGGTTATGGAAATAATTTAGGTCTAAGTCGGTCTCTCTGGTTTTATACACCATGTATTCCTCATATAGATATAGAGTGGAATAATTTATAGCACATCGATTTAAAAGAATTGATAACTCCCTCTTTTAAGATCTATTTTTATTTATTTTCAATATGGGGTTGAAATAAAAATACTGATGAAAACCTATTGAAAATATATTATTGAAAAAATAATATTAAGTACCCTTGTATATGTGAAGATAAGATTGGATAAAAATGGTTTTCCCAAAATATTTTGTCTGTATATATTTAGTTGTACATACTAGATAATGATTAATGAACACTTAGAGCACATAGTTTGAAGTTAGTTATTATTGTCATTTAAATCATAGAAAATAGATTGATTTTTGGGATGTTTGAAATCATAATATTTCATTATAAACATTTTCTTGAAGTATTTTGATATAATTTGAGCTTGTTACTTCTTAATAATTAATGTCAATAGTTGTTTTAAGGATATTAAAGGAAATTGTTGATGAGTTTACCCCGGAAATGAGGATAATTTTTTTATTTCTAAGAATACTTGATAAAGATGAAATATTTAATGGTTTTGGAGAATGCCACAACCTGTCCCCCAGGGCCCATGTTGTAACTACCCCAAGCCCGCCTCCAATAGGTTTGGGGCTAGCGACTTGAACCAAAGGCGTAAATCCCTATAACTGGGAAGGCATTGCCTTTATAAAACGTAAAAACACACACACACAAAGAGAGTACAAGCAGAAGAAAAAACTAAGTAAATCAGTATAACAAGTGTGTTGAAAGTACAAAGGGGGCAGAATACAAGCCCAATAGAAAGGTACAGCTACAACTGAAAGAAAGCACAACTGGAAGACAAACAGCTGGAAGATGGAAGCAGCTCCTGGATCGTCCTCTGGGTTCCTACCTGAAGGGTAGGTACATATGTCCTCCTCAGCACTCCGCATCAATCGGTTTGATCCGTGTGTTGTCACACTGAGTATCCACCTCCAGGTACCGTCCAGTCCTTGTACAGTCTACCTCGTTCAGCGTTGTTCGTCGTCTGCATCTAACACAACGAGGTGCGGGTATAGCCCATGTAGGGGTGAGTATAGCGATACTCAGTAAGGGCCCCGAGACACCCAAGGTCTCACTAAATCAAACAAGGATAAACCATAAAGAAAGATCTCAACAGATAACCATTACTTTGGTATATGCCCATACATATACCTAAGTTATCAAGTAACCCATCTCAATCATGAGGAAAACACAAAGGTCAATGACTCATAACAAACAAGGATTTTCATAAATGATACCGAAACCAAAACTATTGGAGAACTTCTCCTCTGTCGAGTACAGTAGCCATGTCACGACTCTGAGGCGCTACTCACTAACCTTAGACTGCTGAGGTACACCTCCTGTCGAGTACCACGGGTCTGTTGCTAACTGTAACGACCCGAAATTTTGAATAAATCTTGTTTCCTAATTTTGTGTGTTATTCTATTTTCTTTTATATTCAACAAAATTCTTTCATTTGATAACATGAGTATAATTAAAATGAGACCATTGGGTTTTGACTGTTATATGACCATTGGTCAATATGACCGCTGGAAACTAAACGTTTCGATTTTTGACTTTAAATACAAGTAATCTTAGTTAATTAATATAGAAAGAAGATTTGATGGCATCACCCAGTAGTATTGGACCAATCGAAGTCCATCTAACAGAACTTGGGAAGGAGGTAGCACCATTGGGCTTTGCTCTGGACCAAACCCAAGCCGAACTTCATCGTGTGAAGTTAGAATGGAATCTCCTTCGCGAGAAGTTCAAACTGATAGAAATTACAACTCGTGCGATATTGGCCGATCCTCCCTCGAATTCTCTCACCTTACCACACCTTACACTTAGGTCCTATTCTAGTGTGATAAGGGGCTATATAAGGAGACCGTAACTGCCTTGTGTAATCCATTTTTTTAAATAAAAATTTCGATTTCTTCTTATGATGAAGTTTATGAATTTTCAAATGACCGGATAAATATAGTATTCATATTTTTTATGAATTTTAGAAAAGGGATATTTTAAAAATGTTTATGTAAACCATAAATAATTAAAAATGTGTAATTATTTTCAAAAAATGGTCTTCTACAATTATGTTCAGTATGAAATTTAGAGCCTAATAAGATCAACTTAATTTTTGATGAATAGTAAATTATGAATAGTGATTTTATGCTTAGGATTAGTAATGTGACTAAATGGATTAGTAATCTCACTTAAAAAAAGTATTAATATAATCTAGGCACCTTGATTAAGTAATGTGATTCAATAAAATGGTTAAATAACGGTTTCATATATTATTATTCAAGTATTAGTTTTTTCGGGTGAATAGTGTTTTTTAATTAAAAATTTAATTAAAAATATTTAGAAAATTATTTTTATAAAATGGATTTCATTTTTTAACTCAGAGCATCGATATTATGTTAAGGTAATTTTTGGGGTTTTTTCTGAAAAAAATGAATTTTCGGTGAATAGTGTATTTATTTAAAAATTAAATTAAAAATATTTAGAAAATTATTTTTATAAAATGGAGTTCATTTTTGTAATCAGAGCATCTATATTTGGTTAAGGTGAAATTTTGGGATTTTTCTGAGAAAGTTGAATTTTTAGTGAATAGTAAAAATACAGTTTTTGGGTTTCGGTATGTTTAATGACATCATAACTATGTCATGATGATGTCATGAGATATTTTATGGGTTGGCCGACCAAAGGTGATGAATTATTTTATTGGGGTCCCCATGTGGCCTAACATCATGGGAAATATCTTGGGATAGCATAAGGTTTTGAGAAACCCACTTTTGAGGTGTCCCTTGGCCATTAATGTCTTGTCCCCTCACTTTCCCAATAAATACCAAGCCATCCTCTCATCCATTTCGACTCCCCACTCTCCCCCAACGAATTTATGGTCTCATTACCTCCCAAAGAGTCCTCCCAAGGTGCCCCCAATCCCCCAAGGTCCCAACCTTTGAGTTTTAAGAGTTACGTTTTAAGGTAAGGGATCTGATCTCTCTCTTTCTTTTCAAGAAATCTCTTTTATGTAATTTCTTTTATGCTCCATGTTCTTATGTTAAAGGGTGTTATTTTATACTCCTCTTACTTCCCTTTTCATGTTCACATAATGAGATATCCCCTCTTACTCTCATTATTTCGTTTTATGAAGTTTTAAGTGGCGCCGTTAGGCTGCCGAAATTTTTGTAACGGATTCTTTCTCCCTTCTCATTTTTCAAGATCTATTTTCATGTAAAGTATTTCAAGTTACTTTTTATTATGTTGGGGTATTATCTCTAAATTTATCATACTGATCTTTTATGATCATATAATGAGAGACCTCATTTGATCTCTTCAATTCAGTATTTTGATGTTTTAAGTGGCGCCGTTAGGCTGCCGAATTTTTAAGTGGTTCTTCACCCTTCTCGTTTTGAAGTTCTACTTTCATGTCAATTATTTCAAGTTTTTTTTATTATGTTGGGGTATGATCTCTAAATTTTTCATACTTATATTTTATGATCATATGATAAGAGACCCCATTTGATCTCTTCAATTCAGTATTTTGAAGTTTTAAGTGGTGTTGTTAGGCTGCCGAATTTTTAAATGGTTCTTCACCCTTCTCGTTTTGAAGTTCTACTTTCATGTCAATTCTTTCAAGTTCCTTTTTATTTTGTTGTGGTATGATCTCTATATCTATCATACTGATCTTTTATGACCATATGATGAGATACCCCATTTGATCTCTTCAATTCAGTACTTTGATGTTTAAGTGGCGTCGTTAGGCTGTTGAATTTTTAAGTGGTCCTTGCACCTTTCTCCCTTTTCAAAGTTCTTATTCCATGTCAAATCTTGAAAGTTCCTTTTTATTATGTTGGGATATTATCTCTATATCTATCATACTGATCTTTTATGTTCATATGATGAGAGACCCTATTTGATCTCATCAATTCATTTTTGGTTGAAGTTTATGTAACGCTGTTAGGCTGCCGAATTTTCATAAGAGAAATCTTATTATTGTCTCACTTCCATGTTTTTCATTTCATATGGTATATCATTAAAATTTCATTACCATGTTCTTAAATCCTTTATATTATGTCCCCCTACTTTTTTATGGATCATTTATGAGTGGGTGACCCATGTCCCCTCTCTTTTCAATGTTTTCTAAATCCTTGTAACATAGCTGTTCTGCTGCAGAATTTTCGTCTCAAAATGCCTCCCTCTTTATCTCAAAATTATTTTATGTTATTAATTGAATACTCAAAGCTCTTATTTCTACAGGGGTATTCACATATATATCAAATTTTTCTATTTTAAATTCTGGGATTTATATACATGAAACCCGCCTTCCCTTTCTATGGGTTTAAAGTGACACAAAGATCATGTCTTTAAAACAGTTTTTAAAACGTTATGATTATGAAATGAAACTCATTTCTTTTATTATATATGGGTTTTTTATGAAATGATTTATGATGCTATATGTGGCTCACATGATAATAAAGACATGTCAAGGGTGCGCCCAAATAGCGCTCCAATGCATTGGGTAAAGACTTAATCTCTAGAGATGACCTTTTAGACTGATACCTTGGTGAATAACCTTGGTAATTTTTAATGACACCTTGGGGATGGACCTTGGTTAAACGAAATGATTGTAAATATTAAATGTTATAGCCACATCTTCAAGTTATGAAAAATGTTATTTTTATATACCTCATGATTTCATTCTCATTCCTTAAAGTTCTTTTCATGACTTTATTGATGTATCTCAAGTTCACATGTTAAATGTTTCCCTTGTTTCCCTTACTGGGCCTTCTTATCACCCTTTCTTTTGATGTATGTCCCCAAGTTATGAGATGCAGTAATGATCCTATGATGAACATGAGGAGAATTCGTTCAAGTATTTAAGAAGAATGTTTTATGTTTTCATGTTTTAAGTTCCTGGTTTTCAAGACACTAAACCTTAAAGATCCTCGGTTTTGTAAAATGTAATGAAAGTTTATGTGATAAAAAGGCGAGATGTTATAGTTGGTATCAAAGGATGGTTTATTTATTTGTGAAAATTAGGATATGAAAACTTTAGGAAGAAACCAATAGAAAAGTTTAAATATAGGAAGTCTTCCTGGTATTTTGGTGAGTATTGAGTAAGGGGTTGGCAAGAAAATATATCCCTGTCTGGATACGAGCAGGTAGAGGTGGCTCTGGCACAGATGTACATAGGGGTAAAACCCGAAAACATCGCTTTGAGCTAGACTCGAACGGGAACTGGTACACAACAACGGGCCTTGCTGCACTCTTGGTTACGACACTCCCGGGGGATATGCTTTGTAAATTCATAAGCTTAGTATGAACCATTGTTAAAGGAACAAAGATAAAATAAAATAAATATTCACATAAGAATATATGATCATGGATAACCTAGATGGGAACCTAGGGGATCACAATTTAGGGTATACTTTTCTTC
The DNA here is from genome assembly GCA_963277665.1 of Viscum album. Taxonomy (NCBI): domain Eukaryota; kingdom Viridiplantae; phylum Streptophyta; class Magnoliopsida; order Santalales; family Viscaceae; genus Viscum; species Viscum album. The sequence continues at coordinate 1,026,853,999 of OY728157.1, forward strand.
TACAAGTTATCCTTATATACTTTAAGTTCCTTTTCATGATTATTGGCTAAGTATTCAAGCCCCTAATTGTACTTTTTTTTCGTAGTTAATGGCAGGAAATGGAAGAACATGTCCCAACAACCAATGTGATAGGAAATGAGATGATTGTCGTATTAATATGACAGAGATGATTAGGGGATTAAAAGATGATTATTATTTTGGAAGATGTTCACTATTTTGGGGACCCTATATGATCGAGGTAAATAGATTACTACAGTATTTTCATTGAGGAGTAACGTTGACTTATATTTTGAAGTATTGATGAATTTAAGGTGGACTTATAGTAATTTAGGTTACTTATGGAAATGATTAACCTATCTTGGGTAAAATATGTTTAGGTTATCTACTTTTGTTATAAGATGTTAGGAGTGGTTGATGTGTTTTGGAGATGAACAATGAAGTTTATTTTGGAAGACTATGTTATCAAATTCTTCTTGTATTTGGGTTTCAATCTTAGTTTGGTTTATTTTGAGGAATTTTAAGTACAGTTATTTATGGAATGGTCTATGATGAACTTTTGGTAGTACCATGGATCTTTGAAGATTTAAAAGTAGATTCACTTCCTATGGGATTCTTTCTTTTTTGAAGAGTTGTTTTATCTTACCCTTTCTATTTTCGGGATAATGTTTAAAGGTAGAAGAAATTGATAGTTAATCTTTTGTGGATTAAGTGACTCTCAAGAAGACGATTCTTGTGTTTTGATGAGACCAAGTGTTTTTGAATTCTCATCATTTGGAGAAAAGATTAGTTTTGGGTAGAAATTTATTAAAGGATGAAACTCTACATGAAAGTAGGTATATTTTCTTATGTTTTTGTTCTATGTAGTAAATGAATTCCTCAAAATTATGAAAAGGAACATAAAACAAAAACGTTGTTGGTTTACGTTTCCTACTAGGTAATCAAAGACCGTTTACACACATCATAAGTTTGGGATTTTCTTATGGTTAACTTTCTCCTAATCATGTTCTATATCACTCTCCCTTAGAACTTGACCCTTTGCTTTTCTTCCATGTCCATGTTTTCCTACATGGAATCCTAGTGTGGGTTAACTCAGGTGACCTTTGTACTTCCCTTTCATTCTTTTAAAGTAATAGTTTTACTAACTCTTTTTCCGATGTTGGACTTTCAATGAAATTTCAAAACCCAATTTTAAAAAAATTACGAGGACGCAATTTCTTAAGGGGGGGAGATTGTAACGACCCGAAATTTTGAATAAATCTTGTTTGCTAATTTTGTGTGTTATTCTATTCTCTTTTATATTCAACAAAACTCTTTCATTTGATAACATGAGTATAATTAAAATGAGACCATTGGGTTTTGACTGTTATATGACCATTGGTCAATATGACCGCTGAAACTAAATGTTTCGATTTTTGACTCTAAATACAAGTAATCTTAGTTAATTGATATAGAAAGAAGATTTGATGGCCTCACCCAGTAGTCTTGGACCAATCGAAGCCCGTCTAACAGAACTTGGGAAGGAGGTAGCACCATTGGGCTTTGCTCTGGACCAAACCCAAGCCGAACTTCATCGTGTGAAGTTAGAATGGAATCGCATTCGCGAGAATTTCAAACTGATAGAAATTACTACTTGTGCGATGTTGGCCGAGCCTCCCTCGAATTCTCTCACCTTAGCACACTTTACACTTAGGTCTTATGCTGGTGTGATAAGGGGCTATGTAAGGAGACCGTAATTGCCTTGTGTAATCCATTGTTTTAAATAAAAATTTTGATTTCTTCTTATGATGAAGTTTATGAATTTTCAAATGACCAGATAAATATAGTATGCATATTTTTGATGAATTTTAGAAAAAGGATATTTTAAAAATGTTTATGTAAACCTTAAATAATCAAAAATGTGTAATGATTTTCAAAAAATGGTCTTCTACAATTATGTTCAGTATGAAATTTAGAGTCTAATAAGATCAACTTAATTTTTGATGAATAGTAAATTATGAATAGTAATTTTATGCTTAGGATTAGTAATGTGACTAAATGGATTAGTAATCTCACTTAAAGAAAGTATTAATATAATCTAGGAACCTTGATTAAGTAATGTGATTCAATAAAATGGTTAAATAACGGTTTCATATATTATTATTCAAGTATTAGTTATTTCGGGTGAATAGTGTTTTTTAATTAAAAATTAAATTAAAAATATTTGGAAAATTATTTTTATAAAATGGATTTCATTTTCGAACTCAGAGCATCGATATTATGTTAAGGTAATTTTTGGGGTTTTTTCTGAAAGAAAATGAATTTTCGGTGAATAGTGTATTTATTTAAAAATTAAATTAAAAATATTTAGAAAATTATTTTTATAAAATGGAGTTAATTTTTGTAATCAGAGCATCGATATTTGGTTATGGTGAAATTTTGGGATTTTTCTGAGAAAGTTGAATTTTCAGTGAATAGTAAAAATACAGTTTTAGGGTTTCAGTATGTTTAATGACATCATAACTGTGTCATGATGATGTCATGAGATATTTTATGGGTTGGACGACCAAAGTTGATTCATTATTGTATTTGGGGCCCCATGTGGCCTAACATCATGGGAAATATCTTGGGAGAGCACATGGTTTTGAGAAACCCACTTTTGAGGTGTCCCTTGGCCATTAATGCCTTGTCCCCTCACTTTCCCTATAAATACCAAGCCATCCTCTCATCCATTTCGACTCCCCACTCTCCCCCAACGAATTTCTGGTCTCATTACCTCCCAAGGAGTCCTCCCAAGGTGCCCTCAATCCCTCAAGGTCCCAACCTTTGAGTTTTAAGAGTTACGTTTTAAGGTAAGGGATCTGATCTCTCTCTTTCTTTTCAAGAAATCTCTTTTATGTAATTTCTTTTATGCTCCATGTTCTTATGTTAAAGTGTGTTATTTTATAATCCTCTTACTTCCCTTTTCATTTTCACATAATGAAAGATCCCCTCTTACTCTCATTATTTCGTTTTATGAAGTTTTAAGTGGCGCCGTTAGGCTGCCGAAATTTTTGTAACAGATTCTTTCTCCCTTCTCATTTTTCAAGATCTATTTTCATGTAAAGTATTTAAAGTTACTTTTTATTATGTTGGGGTATGATATATAAATTTATCATACTTATCTTTTATGATAATATGATGAGATACCCCATTTTATCTCTTCAATTCAGTATTTTGACGTTTTAAGTGGCGCCGTTAGGATGCCGAATTTTTAAGTGGTTCTTCACCCTTCTCGTTTTGAAGTTCTACTTTCATGTCAATTCTTTCAAGTTCCTTTTTATTATGTTGGGTTATGATCTATAAATTTGTCATACTTATATTTTATTATCATATGATGAGAGACCCCATTTGATCTCTTCAATTCAGTATTTTGAAGTTTTAAGTGGCGTCGTTAGGCTGCCGAATTTTTAAGTGGTTCTTCACCCTTCTCGTTTTGAAGTTATACTTTCATGTGAATTCTTTCAAGTTCCTTTTTATTATGTTGGGTTATGATCTATATATCTATCATACTGATATTTTATGACCATATGATGAGATGCCCCATTTTATCTCTTCAATTCAGTACTTTGAAGTTTAAGTGGCGTCGTTAGGCTGCTGAATTTTTAAGTGGTCCTTGCACCTTTCTCCCTTTTCAAAGTTCTAATTCCATGTCAAGTCTTGCAAGTTCCTTTTTATTATGTTGGGATATGATCTCTATATCTATCATACTGATCTTTTATGTTCATATTATGAGAGACCCTATTTGATCTCATCAATTCATTTTTGGTTGAAGTTTATGAAACGCCGTTAGGCTGCCGAATTTTCATAAGAGAAATCATATTTTTGTCTCACTTCCATGTTTTTCATTTCATATGGTATATCATTCAAATTTAATTACCATATTCTTAAATCCCTTATATTTTGTCCCCTACTATTTTATGGATCATTTATGAGTGGGTGACCCATGTCCCCTCTCTTTTCAATGTTTTCTAAAACCTTGTAACATAGCCGTTATACTGCAGAATTTTCGTCTCAAAATGCCTCCCTCTTTATCTCAAAATTATTTTATGTTATTAAGTGAATAATTAAAGCTATTATTTATATAGGGGTATTCACATATATAGCAAAATGTTCTATTTTAAATTCTGGGATTTATATACCTGAAACCCGCCTTCCCTTTCTGTGGGTTTAAAGTGACACAAAGATCATGTCTTTAAAGCAGTTTTTAAAACGTTATGATTATGAAATGAAACCCATTTATTTTATGCTATATGGGTTGTTTATGAAATTATTGATGATTCTATATGTGGCTCACATGATAATAAAGACATGTCAAGGGTGCGCCCAGATAGCGCTCCAATTCATTGGGTAAAGACTTAATCTCTAGATATGACCTTTTAGACTGATACCTTGGTGAATAACCTTGGTAATTTTTAATGACACCTTGGGGATGGACCTTGGTGAAACGAAATGATTGTCAATATTAAATGTTGTAGCCACATCTTCAAGTTATGAAAAAATTTATTTTTATATGCCTCATGATTTCATTCTCATTCCTTAAAGTTCTTTTCATGACTTTATTGATGTATCTCAAGTTCACATGTTAAATGTTTCCCTTGTTTCCCTTACTGGGCCTTCTGCTCACCCTTTCTTTTGATGTATGTCCCCAGGTTATGAGATGCAGTAATGAACCTAGGATGAACATGGGGAGAAGCCTTTCAAGTATTTAAGAATAATGTTTTATGTTTTCATGTTTTAAGTTCCTGGTTTCCAAGACACTAAACCTTAAAGATCCTCGGTTTTGTAAAATGTAATGAAAGTTTATGTGATAAAAATGAGAGATGATATACTAACTACCAGGCACTCTGTCCTCTGTGGGTCTGGCGCCAAATACCGGGCGCTCCGTCCACTGTGCTAGTCGACTCACTCTAAGTCGAATCAGTCAAGCAGTCGTCAGGTCCAAAGCTACTAGGTCTCCGCACTCCGTACACTCGTCTCCGGGAGGATTCGCTCCACGAGCTACTGGTTGATACTCCAAGTATCACAAAGTCCCAAAAATAAGTATCACAAATTCCCACAAAGATGTATCACAAAGGACCGCCTCGTCACAGGAGTCTCAACGCAACAAACGGCGCGTCAATCAGATGCCTGGTCTGTGAATTATTAGTCTTTTCTTCCCGGGGGCCCGGTTGGCTTCGTGTACGAACCAACCCAACCATATCTCAACTGTTCCCTGAAATTTCATAGGGTATACTCATAGGGACCGTTTCTCAATGTGATTACCAATGCCGCTGATGGTTCTTCAAACGGACATCCGGTCTGAAAGTTATCAGCTTTTCCGCTCTAGGGGCCTGATTGGATTTTGTGTCCAATCCAACCTTCCCATAATCCAACTGCATCCAAACCTCGGGTGAATTATACCAAAAGAACCACCACATTAAGAGGAATCCAACAAAGTCGACGGTACGTCAATCGGACTTCCGGAGCTCAAGTTATAAGTGTTTCCACTCTGAGGACCCGGTTGGTTTCGGGTTCGAACCAACCCAGTCATACTTCAAATGACACCAGTTAACCAAACAGGTCACACCATTGCGATCCATACCGAAAAACACACGAGATGGACTACCCATTGGTCCAAAATAGATAACCGGTGAAAAAGTTTCATTTCAACGCAACACCCACGAACTAGGCCTCGTGGGGCCCACTCCTTGACCTCAAATTAAATATCTAAAATTGGTCTTGAAACATCCGTCTTAATTCCAGGGTCACAACATCGCAGACGGTTTGTCATTCCGACATTGAATGAGAGAGATATGTCAGATACAAGATCTCGTAATAATAATATTATTATTATCATTGGGTGTTTCATGGACCTAAGCCACGAACCAGAATTTAGTATTGAACATTAGACTTTAATTGACCATCTTAAAGACAGGATCGCATCGCTGTTGATGGCGATCCAATCAGACATTGCACGCATGAGTTATAGTAGGTCGAAGATTTGTTAATAATTTTAAATCTATTATTTTTCGAGCGTTTCGGGTACCCGATCCAAAAACCCGAAAAAAGACATTCAATATTGGACTCGGAATGTCCGTCTCGGAATTTGGGTCGCACTGGCGTAGATGGTTCATGAAACCGAGGTCACACGAATAAGTTGAGGTTGAAAAAGTGTTTTATCAACAAATATAATAATATGATTATTATATTATTATTTTTAATTGATTTTACCTCAAAAAACACAATGTCATGCACCACCACTCTCTCTCTCCAATTGGTGTGCCTCCCTCCATCTCATGCATGGAAATCCCTAATTAAATGGTGTGCATCACATTCATTGGATTCTCTTTCTTTCTGTAAGTTTTAATTTATTTCCTTTAAACGTTTTCTCTCTCCAATCTCCTTCTCCACTCACTGTTTCTTCTCCACCAAACCCTACCAGCCTAGCCTTCCCGCGGCTGCCTCTCACGTCGGATCTTCCGCCTCCGGCCTCCCGTCGTGTCACCGCACCACCCCCGGCTACCCGCGCCAGTGCACCTCAAACCAGCTGCATCGCCTGGCCCCCCGTCCGCTCGCCGCGCCACCTCCCATTACCACGCACCCAACCCCATGCCACCGCACATCAAGAACAAGTTGGCAGTGGGTCCAAACTTGTTTGTAGTCTGTACCCACTACGTTTGTAGTTCGAATAAACACCCAATAGAATATTATTCCATGCTTGAGGGAAATAATCACGTAAACTTAAATAAACAAAAAACCCCTACCTCGGTAATTAACGTCGCACGTCATTGATTCAAGGAATGTGGCATCGCGGAAGATGGATGTCTATTCTGTTGACATTAGGGTGTGTCCGAATTAGAAACACCGTTGGAGAAATCCACCGCGTTCTTCACGGCGGAGTCATTCTTCGTTGAAGGTTGGTGTTCTTCGTCAAAGAAGAACACTTCCTTCTAAGTCTTCTCAAGTGTTCCTCCACCAATATTGCCAACCCCCAAAATAATAAAAAGTCTCTCTATAATATAACATGGGGTTGGAGAGAGTTAAGGAAGATGATAGGTTGGGGATCGTGTGGGCCCCACCTCTCATTTATCCACACATGGGTAGTTGGTGGTTATGGGTCTCACCCTTAACTCCCCTTTGTAGGATATGACTACCATAGATATAAATAAAATTGTGTACCACCAATTTTATTTATTTAATTCTAAATCCCCAATTGTTAATTCTCAACCCACTTAAAACGCAACTGCAGAAAAGGTTCCCTTAAGCAATTACCGGCGCTGCGAGTTCATCAGTGCCCTCAGATTTCAATTCTGAGCAACATTTCAAAAGATAGAAAAACCCGCACGTACGTTTACTGAACGTACCTGAAAAAAAGTTCGTAAAATTATTATTAGTCACCCTCGACCCACACCGGTCTAGGTTTGGCTCTTCCTAAGTAAAAAACACCCCAACGAACCCATCGATGCTCTCATATTTTCAATCCAAGGTACCATTTAGAAGTTATTAATTTTACAATAAAATAATTTTCACTTAATTATTTTATTTGCGGCCAAAAACTAACTTTTTCTAGTGGCCCATTCCAGCCAAAGTTAGTATCTGCTTAAATAAAGCATGCCCTCACAAGTTCAGCGGTGGTCTCGGATTTTTAATCTGAGATACCATTTGTGAGTTATAACCTTTTAAAAAATAAAATAATTTATTTAATTATTTTATTTATGGTTATTCCATTTTTGGAATTTCTCACAGGAGTCCCACGATGACTAAAATTAAGTCGTTCTTAGGGTAAACCCGCCATCCTGAGCACAACGGTGCCCTTGGATTTCTGATTAGAGTAACCATTCATGAGTTATTCCACTTTTTCAGTAAAACTACTTACGCGCATTAATGTAAGCTTAACAAAACCTCGAAAAATTATTCTGGGCGCACCGGGCCTCAGAATTAGGTTCTGTCAAAAACTGCGGACTCGTGAAACTCTAAATAATTTAAGAAAAAAATTTCCTTGAAATTTTCGAGTCTTTAGATTACCCCCACCTCAGGGATTTACGTCCACGTAAAGCTACAACACAAGCTAGGGAAACAAATGAGGGTACTGAGCACACATCTGGGTCTCCCTCTCCCATGTACTCTCTTGGAGGATCCCATGCTTCCAGCGAATGCGCACCAGAAGAATCGACCGTCCACGTAGGACCCTCACCTATTGATCCTCAATCTTCACCGGAACCTCCGATAATGTCACCCTTTCATCGATGTCCAACTCCTAGTGGTCGATGATGAAGGATAGGTCATGCTCTCATCTCCTCAGCTGAGATACGTGGATGACATAATGCACCCAGTGCAAATGAGGTGTAAGGGTCATGTGGTAAGCCACCTCACCAACTCTGTTGATGAAGAAGGAGGAGTGACTGTAAGAGACTGAAGATAGGCTGCACCATCTCTATCCACAAAGGATATATGTAAGGAAGCCAGCTGCTCTGTCACCTCATCTATCAGCTGAATACCAGTCCTCCTGTTGAGCGCATCTGCAACAATGCTCCCCTTCCCTGGAGTATAGACTATCTCAAAGTCATAGTCCTGGAAGAACTAAAAACTGAAAACTCTTGCTGTCACGAGGGTAAGGCTAGCCGACTCAAGAGTGATCAATCGCACCCTCTTAAGCACGATTTTATCCTTGTGCTGCCTGGGTTTCCCGTTTCACCGACCAGGGAAAAACCTCATCCCATCGTTATAGATAAACCACAACCTTTTTTCCTAATACCGTCAATTTGTGTATGAATTGTGGTTTCCCAGTCCATACTCAAACTAACGTCGTAAGGCCTCGACACTACCACCAAGAGGTTCCAACTGAAACTCTCACCTCAAGGGTCAGATCACACCATCGGCGTAAGCGTGATTATCGAGTCTCCTCCCAAAGGTATCTCCAAACATGAGGATCAAGTCAACGGATTAACCAGAAACTCTAGGTATGGGACAAGATTCGTGGAAGAAAGGAATGATTGGTATCTATATCTATTGATAAGGCAGCTCAAAGACCGTACCTCGAATAATTCCTAGAGCCCCTGGGTCACACTCCTTGACTGCATGCAGCTACTCTCTTCCCCTGGACTCCTGATCCCTGAGCCTAGTGGAAACTACAAAGGCGTGTGGTTGCAACATGTCAAAATGTTCACCACCCCATGCTGCTCTCCTAGCTCTGCTTCCATGTCTGCTGCCCTGCAGATTCATCTGTCCTTTTCACTTCCTCTTCTTGAAACATTTTACACGCCCAAGTCTCCGAGACTGGTGCCAGTTTCATGCTTTCCCATTGATAACCTTAACTAGCTGCATCCACTCAGCCAAAGAATTATCAACCACAAAGGTTCTCTCTAACACCCTAGTATAAGTAGGAATGCATAGAGAAAGAAGTGTTGGCTCGAATGTCCATTAGACACACCTCACTCAGAAGTCCAAGCCCTGAAGCACTGATCACATCGTATTCATCGAGTACTAGGAATGGTTTGGTATGCCCTGATGAATTCTCAACTACTGACATGTCGTCCTGACGAAGCTGTATAAACTCTAGAAAACTCTCTACCACCTCCTCAAGCCAATCCTCAGCCGCCTGTGAGTTAGGATCGCCTCGAAACTTGAGGGATATCTGGTTCTGAAACATAAGTAAGTAACTAAACCTACAAGTATACTCTACCAGTACCACTGGTAGTATCTGCTGACCAATAGGTAGTGATATAGATGGAACACTACCTGAAGGTACTATCTCGGGCATCGGTCCACATACCAAATCCTTATCATTATGCCGACCATCCTCATAGTCACTCACTAGAAAACATTAATAGTTAAGATCACCATCATCTCTACTGGTGTCTAAACTAGGTGTAGAACCCTAGAAATCACCTCCATCCAGTCCACTGCTACCTGGGAAACTGTCTCTCCTCGTAACCTCATAGGCCTCTGTTGTGGGAACTCATGCAACACGCTGTGTCAGCATGCACTGTTTGCTAATATGGCTGGTGGCATCTGCTGCATAACAGGTGGTGCTGCTGCTGGTACACCACCCAAAGGTGCCATCATAGCAAGATGGCCTTGCACCTTATCCTTATCGCTTGGTGGGCCATCATCGTGTACTCTATCAGAACACCTACTGACTTTCTGCGTGGAGGCATCCTGAACAGATGCGACACGGTCAAACGATTTAAACCTGGTGAGATGACCTAGTTTGAGCTTACTTTAAAACTTTTTAAAACACACACGTGATCAATGTTTTCATGCACTAAGTCAGAAATCAGTAGTCAGGGTCCTGGTGTATGGATACGTTGGCCGCCGCACCAACACTGGACTCCCTGAACTAAAGACCACACTCGGTACCCTTAACAATATTTCTTCATAGAAAGGAATGATCAGAGTTCTGAGTTCTGCGGTAGAACCGACTCCTCTGATACCAATTTTTCACGACATGTCCCCCAGGGCCTGTGTCGTAACTACCCAAAGCCTGCCTCCCATAGGCCATGGGCTTGCGTCTAGCACCAAAGGCGTAAATCTCTATAACTGGGAAGGCATTGTCTTTATAAAACGTAAACACACACACACAACCAGAGTACAAGAGGAAGAAAACACTAAGTAATGTAGTATAACAAGTGTGCTGAAAGTACAAAGGGGCCAGAATACAAGTCCAACAGAAAGGTACAACTAAAACTAAAAGAAAGTAAAACTGGAAGACAAACAGTTTGAAGATGGAAGCAGCTCCTGGATCGTCCTCCGGTTTCCTACCTGAAGGGTAGGTACAGATGTCCTCCTCAACACTCCGCATCAATCCTCAACACTCCGCATCAATTGGTCCGCTATGTGTGTTTTCATGCTGAGTATCCACCTCCGGGTACCATCCAGTCCTCGTACACTCTGCCTCGGTCAGCGTTGTTCGTCGTCTACATCCAACACAACAAGGTGCGGGCATAGCCCATGAAGGGGTGAGTATAACGATACTCAGTAAGGACCCTGAGACCCCCAAGGTCTCACTAAATCAAACAAGGATAAACCACAAAGAAAGATCTCAACAGATAACCTTTACTTAGGTATATTCCCATACACATACCTAAGTTATCAGGTAACCAATCTCAATCATGAGGAAAACACAAAGGTCAACGACTCAACTCAAACCAGGATTTTCATTAATGATACTGAAAACACAACTGCTGGAGAACTCCTCCCTTGTTGAGTACAATAGCCCTATCACGACTCTGAGGCACTACTCACCAACCTTAGACTGCTGAGGTACTCCTCCTGTCGAGTAACGCGGGTCTGCACCCAAACACAGTAGTGCTCCCCGCCAGGGGTCTGCCACCCAAACACAGTAGCAGTTCCTCTAATAGCCTACAGAGGTACTCCTCCTGTCGAGTATCGTGGGTCTACTACCAACTACCAGGTTCTTCGTCCGCTGTGGGTCTACTTCCAAATACTGGGCGCTCTGTCCACTAGGCTAGTCGACTCACTCCAAGTCGAATCGGTAAAGCAGTCGTCAGGTCCACAGCTACTAGGTCTCTGCACTCCGTACGCTCATCTCTGGGAGGATCCTCTCCACGAGCTACTAGTCGATACTCAAAGTATCACAATGTCCCACAAAGAAGTATCATAAAGGACCAACTCATCACAAGAGTCTCAACGCAACATACAGCACGTCAATCAGATTCCCGGTCTGTGAGTTATTAGTCGTTTCGTCCCGGGGGCCCGGTTGGTTTCATGTACGAACCAACCCGAACGTATCTCAACTATACCCCGAACTCTCATAAGGTATACTCATAGGGACCGTTTCTCAATGTGATTACCAGCACCGCTAATGGTTCTTCAAACGGACGTCCGGTCTGAAAGTTAGCAGCTTTTCCGCTCTAGGGGCCCGGTTGGATTTTGGGTACAATCCAACCCTCCTATAATCCAACTGCATCCAAACCTCAGGTGAAGTATTCCAAAAGAACCGTCTCATTAAGAGGAATCCAAAAAAGTCGACGGCACGTCAATCGGACGTCAGGAGCTCAAGTTATAAGTGTTTCCACTCCGAGGGCCCGGTTGGTTTCGGGTTCGAACCAACCCGACCATACTTCAAATGACACCAGTTAACCAAACCGGTCACACCATTGCGATCCATACTGAAAAACACACGATATAGACTACCAATTGGTCCAAAACAGATAACCGGTGAAAAAGTTTCATTTCACCGCAACACACGCGAACTGGGCCTCGTGGGGCCCATGCCTCAACCTCGACATAAATATCCAACATTGGTCTTGAAACATCCGTCATAATTCTAGGGTCGCAACGTCGCAGACGGTTCGTCATTCTGACACTGAATGAGAGAGATATGTCAGATACAAGATCCCGTAATAATATTATTATTATTATCATTGGGTGTTTCGTGGACCCGAGCCACGAACCAAAATTTAGTATTGAACATTAGACTCGAATCGACCATCTTAAATACCGGATCACGCCGCCGCTGACGGAAAGCCAATCGGACGTCGCACGCATGAGTTATAGCAGGTTGAAGATTTAACAATAATATTAAATCTATTATTTTCTAAGTGTTTCGGGTACCCGATCCAAAAACCCAAAAAAATACATTGAATATTGGACTCGGAATGTCTGTCGTGGAATCTGGGTCGCACTGCCACAGACGGTTCGTGAAACCGAGGTCGCACAAATAAGTTACGGTCCAAAAAGTGTTTTATCAACAAAAATAATAATATGATTATTATATTATTATTTATAGTTGATTTTACCTCAAAAAACACAATGTCACGCACCACCACTCTCTCTCTCCAATTGGTGCACCTCCCTCCATTTCACACATGGAAATACCTAATTAAATGGTTTTCATCACATTCATTGGATTCTCTTTCTTTCTTTAAGTTTTAATTTATTTCCTTTAAACATTTTCTCTCTCCAATCACCTTCTACACTCATTGTTTCTTCTCCACCAAACCCTACCATCCTGGCCTTCCCGCGGCTGCCTCTCACGCCAGATCTTCCGACTCCGGCCTACCACCATCATGGCCTCCCGCCGGGCCGCCGCACCTCCATCGGCAACTCACGTCGGCGCGCCTCAAACCAGACGCATCGCCTGGCCCCCCATCTGCTCGTCGCGCCACCTCTCGTTACCACGCACCTGACCCCATGCCGCTGCACATCAAGAACAAGTTGGCAGTGGGTCCAAACTTGTTCTTAGTCTGTACCCACCGTGTTAGTAGTTCGAATAAACACCCAACAGAATATTCTTCCATGCTCGAGGGAAAGAATCACGTAAACTTAAATAAAAAAAAAACCCCTACCTCGGTAATTAACGTCGCACATCATTGATTCACGGAATGCGGCATCGTGGAAGATGGACGTGTATTTCTTTGACGTCAGGGTTTGTTCGAAGTAGAAACACCATTGGAGAAATCCCCCGTGTTCTTCGCGGCAAAGTCGTTCTTCGTTGAAGGTTGGTGTTCTTCGTCAAAGAAGAACACTTCCTTATAAGTTTTCTCAAGAGTTCCTCCACCAATATTGCCAACCCCAAAAATAATAAAAAGGCTCTCCAGAATATAACATGCCATGTAATTCAAACCTTTGATTGAATATTAATTAGGGAGGTGAAGGGTTGCCATAATAAGGGGAGTTGTCACAATAAATTGGAGAGGTGTTAAAAGGGGGTTGGAGAGAGTTAAGAAAGATGATAGGTGGGGGATCGTGTGGGCCCCACCTCTTATTTATCCACACATAGGTAGTTGGTGGTTATGGGTCTCACCCTTAACTCCCCTTTGTTGGGTATGACTACCATAGATATAAATAAAATTTTGTACCACCAATTTTATTTATTTAATTATAAATCCACAATTATTAATTCTCAACCCGCTTAAAACGCAAATGCGGTAAAGGTTCCCTTAAGAAATTATTGGAATTGCGAGTTCATCAGTGCCCTCAGATTTTAATTCTGAGCACCGGTTCAAAAGATAGAAAAACCCGCACGTACGTTTACTGAACGTACCCGAGAAAAAGTTCGGAAAATTATTATCCGTCACCCTCGACCCGCTTCGGTCGAGGTTAGGCTCTTCCTAAGTAAAACATGACCCAATGAACCCATCAATGCTCTTTGATTTTCAATACGAGTTACAGTTTAGAAGTTATGAATTTTACAATAAAATAATTTTCACTTAATTATTTTATTTGCGGCCAAAAAATTAGTTTTTTTGGTGGCCCGTGCCGTCCAAAGTTAGTATCTTCTTAAATAAATCATTCCATCGTGATTTCAACGATGGTCTCAGATTTTTAATCTGAGCTACCGTTTGTGAGTTATAACCATTTGAAAAATAAAATAATTTATTTAATTATTTTATTTACGGTTATGTCATTTTTTGAATTTCTCACAGGAGGCCCGTGCCGACTAAACTTAAGTCACGTCTAGGGTAAACCTGTCATTCTGAGCACAACGGTGCCCTTATATTTCTTATCAGAGTAACCATTTAAGAGTTATTCCACTTTTTCAGTAAAACTGCTTACGCGCGTTAATTTAATCTTAACAAAACTTCAGAAAATTATTCAGGGCACACCGGGTCTCAGAATCAGATGACATCAGAAACTGCAGACTCATGAAATTCCATAGAATTTAAGAAAAAAAATTCCTTGAAATTTATGGGTCTTTACAGATAAGTACAATTCATAGAATGTATTTTGATATAAATTTATTCTATCTTTTTCATACATGCATGTGCTAATACATGAAGAATATACTTAAATAATGGCCAAAATAAACTATGTTGGACCAAAAATATTTATAATTATTTTGGTAATAATTTAATATTATTTTATGTTATTCAAAAGTATTTTATAGTTCTTGAGATGTTTTATGTTTAGTTTAAAAGCCATGAGGAATGGTATAGATATTCTGGAGTTAGAAGGAATTCATATAGATGAGTAATTATGGATATTTAAATGTTTTCTAACAAATATCCAGGTTCATAATAGGCTATATATAAATTTATTTAACAAAAAATGTGTAATTCATGATTAAAAAAGGTGAAAAAGATATATAAAGTATTATATTTATGGTGAATGAGAAAAAAAGGAATTGATTCAGTACTCTTTGAGATTAAAACCATGGAAAATAACCCATATAGGGTTAAATACGAGTTATAAATGAATGATCATATCTCATGTCATATTAATTTTAGGAGGTTAATTATTGTATGTGATTTAATTCTTCTGATAATAGATCCATGTCATATTAAAGTTGATCCCACATTAGGTTGACCATAGAATATTTTGAATCTCATATAATATACATTAGATATTATGTCAGATATTTCTAAATTAAGTATAGTGGAAAAATGTAAAAGTATTTGGAGTCACTAAGATAGGTCATATTTTTTAGATGAAATATAACATTCTAAAAATTATAGATAATAAAAACTATATTTCAAATAAAATATAAGCTATTTCAAATGATATGTGATATGTATGAAATATGAGTTTGGGAAAATGAATGATTTGAGAAATAGTGATATGTATGATTATTGATTTCCAATGTATGGTGTTCCATGTTTAAAAAATGTAATGTTTCTATATATTTGATCCAAATTATTCTTTTAGTATTATTTAGTAATTAAAATATCATGACTATTGTTACAATCTTGATTCAATATAAAAAAATTAGTGATGATAATTGAATAAGAATAGAGTTTCACTGTGAAGAAGTGCTCTGCACCACAATGAATATCAGTGTATGTTTTCATGTAGAAGTGGAATGAAAATGTGTATTTTTTAGAGACATAATTTGAAAGACAAGATGATTATAAAGTTGTTTTAAATGAATATATTTGATTAATTTAAATGAGAAATAGGTAAATACAAATACTATTATGAATGATCTATTTTTCCATTATAGAAAAGGAAAATAAATTGAATGAGGGGATTATGAGGCCAAGATAAAGTGTTTTATATTTTATATATTGAAACTAATCTCCACAAAAATATTTGGAAAAGATATTACATAATAATATTATTAATGATGGGGTGTGAACATGATGTTTATATTAAAGATATTAAATTTCAATGAAATGTATTGAGAGTTTAAATATTTATTATTATGAGTACTGAAGTGAGAAAGATTTGAATTCTACTATGAAAATACCACCCTTGTGTGTTAAAGAAGAAGTTGAGTTTGAGAGATATATGTTATATTTCTCATTATCATAACAATTAATAAACATTAACAAGAAAAGTATACCCAATTATAATATTTTAAAGACTGAAGAATTGAGATACCCATTTATAATCATTTTCTAAAGAGATTAGACCCTTTTTATTTATAGATATTTAATGATGGAGATCATATTGATTTTTTCTAAAAGAGAAATGGTCATTCTTATTGATCACACTAAAGGATCTAGATGATCTAGGTATTCAAGGTAAGACTAGATTTTTTAAGATCCTATGAGGATAGAATGTTGGTGATTTCATATAAGCTACTTGTTTCTAGATACAAATTGTTTTAAGGCCAAAATTTTTCCATTGGTTGAATATTGATAATAAAATATCATTATTGTGTGAGGAGGATAAAAACCACCACACATCATGGACTATCTCATACATTGTGAGTGAACCTAATAAATCGTTATGTACCTTGTTTTTTTAATTATAGTATATTGTTTCTTGTTTGATGACAAATTGTGAGAAAATATTGAGAGATCCATTCACTGAATTAGTTTACAGGTATAGAGGTAAAACATGGTTTATTTGGAAACATTAAACCCACACTAATTCACCCCAATGTATGGTTTCACTAATATTCAGTGATTAATAAATATTTTTCCATTTCCCTTGTAAAATGTGTATTTCCATTCATTTTTAAATGGAAATGTGTTTTCATAATTGAACAGAAATTCTAGTTCCTTTCCACCTAATAAAATATGCACATTCTAATTTCTAATTTTCATTTCTATGTCTCTAACATTATATCCTGTGAACCAAATGGTCTTAACCTCCAAAAACATTCTCTTTTATCACTAAATGATCCAGTTGATATAGTTTCAACACACTGGATGATATTGACACACTATGTAGTGATTTAATATAAGTTTATTCCTAAACTATATAGGTAGATCATTATTTCTTACTTATAACCATAAAATTAAATGATTGAATAAAGGTTCATCTTTTTGTATATTCAATTTGAGATATAAAGGGAAATAGTTTATCCCCAGTTAGTTTTAAAAAAAGATAAACTAATTTAGGTTCAATTATACCAAATTGAGTTACTTCATAGAATAATATATTTTAATCATCTCAAATCCTTGGTCTTAAAATAAAATAAATATCCAGAATAAAATAAAAAACCTAAAATGACATAAAATAAACCAAATAAATACAAATTGAATAAAACAAATTAATATAAACAAAGTAAAAAAATATAGTAAAAAATTACATCATTTAAAATATATACCTCTATTTTAATTTAATATTTCATAATTTTTTCATTATAAACCTTTTTAATAATTTTTAATAGTAGAATAATAATTTAATAAGGTAAGAATTATATGTGTATAATTTTCAAAAAAAATCCTAAATAAATAATAATTAAGGAACAAAACAATATTGAATAATTATTTATCCCAAGTTCATTCCTAATAGAAAAAATTTTCTCAAAATTTATTTATTTTTTAAAGATGTAATGAAGTTGTAATGAATAGGAAATGTAGTACCAATGAATTATATAGTAATATAACATTCTAAAAATGATATCTTAGGAAGTGATGTCATATATCAATATTCTTAGTCTTGGAATAAGATAGATGATTATTATAAATGTGTATGGTATTTTTCTTATAAAATTTACTTGGAAAGTTTATTAATTGAAATCTAAAATCTAGGAAATGTTTTTCTCATCCACAAAATATATGTGCAAAAATAAAAATAAAATTATGCATTTTTCTATAATAGTTGGAAATTAAATTGAATTATTATTTTTTACTACACCATGAAAATAGATAATTTACTAAAAGTGACATTGTAGTGACCCAAGTTATTACCTTGATAGTACGTAGCTTTTTTATTGAGTATCAAAGCCTTGGGTCCCTATGCTAGGTGAATTGGTCAATTTTCCCTAGAAAATGACCACATAATTTTTTTTATAAATATTTTCATCTCAAGATGTGGTTTTTACCTATTGTATGGACTTTGGTGTAAATCTATGATATTTATGTTTTAATTAATATATAATATTTATATAATAAATAAATATCAATTCCAATTATTCAAGTAGTGGTATGTATTAAATGGGGCCTATGATGAAAATTTTTATACTAGAATGGGTTTTTTTACCTAAGAGAGTTTTAATCTCTATGATCTGGAATCAGACCCCTGGATTGGGTTTTTTCTGGTATTTCATTATTTAACCTATTGACTTAATTATGGTTTATAAATTGATATTTTAAACATATTAGTTCAGGTTGTTATTTTCAAAAGATATTTAGTGAGGTATTATGGGGGGAATAAAGTACTTCAAATATAAAGAGGATATAATATTTTATTTATGACAAAAATGATGAGAAAATCATGTGGAATAATTAAAAAATGAAATCTTTGACAATTTTTCCATCAATGTAGGGAATGTTCCTAATTTCTCATGCCACATTCTTAATACTATTTAAATTAAATAATTCTATAAAAATTATTTATGTTGAACTATTTGATAACTTATGGACCATAAAGGATTTATTCGTCATTTATTTATTTTCAAAATGACTTTTTTTATTGGTTATTATTAATGGTTTCTCATCATTTTTAGTGAATTTATACAATATTATTATACATACTTTTATTTTAAAGATAATTTTTTTGAAATTGATTATGAATTATGCATACCATGTTGAATTAGATAATTTCAAATCTTAACCTTGTAATTTAACTATTTTTTACCCATGAATTAAATTTATCTAAAATTTAGTGTATGTGTTATTTATAAATTTAATTTGCAGATGAAATTTTGGTTGGTTGCGCGTACTTTGAGAACCATTTTTTATTTATTTCTTATACTGATTTATTTAAAATATAAACAATAACTTTTGGCCTTAATTTTAACCAACTTTTTGAAATTGATTGTAGAAGAAAGGGATTTTATAGTAATGATATGAGGAGAGAGTGATTTGTGTGTGGTATTAGCTATTATAGGTTATTTTGAATTCATGTTTGACTAAAAGAGAGTGTGTGGTGATTCTGAATCATGAAGCTATAATAACACAAATAAGGCAATGGTTTGATGAAGAAGAAATGATTATAATAGTAATAATGAAACTCTGGTGATTCATGGTGAAGAATCATGGTAATAAAAATCATAAAAGACAAAGGAGGTGCAGCTGATGGTAGAGATTATGGTTGTAGTAGTGGCACATATTGTGGAAAGGATATTTTTTCTATTTATAATTACAAATTATATCATGTTTAGTCCTTTTTGTCACTATTAATTTACCATTTTCAATTATATTATAGGGGTCACATATTTAGTTAAATATCACAACATGTGTGACTATATAATATAGTTTGTATACTAATTTTAGATGGGGGTGTGATTTGGAATAAAATTTAAATATCAGATAGAGTGTAATTTTTTAATGAAAATCTATTATTCCTTGATACATTACATGTGGACTATTATAGTAAATTCTTAAATATCCCTCTAGTCACACATGCCACAAATATCAAGGTATATTTTGTATATAATTTTAGGAAAAAGACTTAGGACTCGAGTATACACATCGACTAACCCTGTAGAATTGTAAATAGTGAATTGTTGGATAATATGTCACGTATAACAAAATGACATGACTCTTTATTTATGTGATGAATTTCAATTGAAAAGTAAGTTCATCACACCATGTATATCCCTCAAATACACTACATATATTTACTTCTCAGTAGAAGTTTAATGGATGAACAATCAGACCTCTATCAATTTCGTACATTACATTTCCCCTATATTTTCTTTATGGGTTTTTTTATTTTACTTATCTTCTCACCTGAGTAATAGAATTTTACATGTGAATAATACATCCTAATGATGTTTTCATATAGATAAATATGGGGTAATTATATTATTAATAAAATATTTTTTATGAGGTCTTTTCAGTAGTTGGAGGATCTTAGTTATTTAGGGGTGATAAAGTATTTTTGGTGAGGAGTTAAAAATGTGAATGTGTTTAGTAACTACCCTAGTTACATATTGAATATAGGGAATATGACACCCATTTGTATAATGGAGTTTTCCTTTCCCTAAAGGACTTGAGGAATGTAACTTTAATTCATGGGGAATGGGTTCTAAACTTGATCATAGGGTTTAAACCCCCTCAATAATGATAGGGTGTGGTTCCCGTAGGATACTTTTAGTGTCAGTAATACCCCATGATATAGGGTTTGGTACTTCCACCAATAATGGTTGTTGTTTTTACCCAAATATATAGGTTACTGGTAAATATTCTATTAGAGTTTATTTACCTCTAAACTGACATGCACTCCCCATTAGGTAATGGGTATCCCACTACAGTCATAGTGAGATGGAGTGAAAGGTTAGAATTTAATTTAATGGGGTTTAGGTACTTGCCTATGCATCAGAGATCTGGGATGAACTATGGGTATTTTATAATATTTTCTTACACCCTATATTTTCCCAAAGGTGTGACTTTATTTGATATTTTTATTCCAATCCCTTTAGGTCTTATATTATTCTAAGTGTCTCAAGTTATATATTTAGTGTCATCCCTTGTGAAATGGAGTTATTAATTTGGAACTATTTTTTTGATGACTATGACATACCTATGTCCTTGGGTTTCCAATTAGATAAAAATATCATGATTTTCTTTCTATAAATTTCTACGATATTCAAAATAATTAGACATACTTATTTTTTTATTATTTCTTGTAATTTTAATGGGGAACAAATTAATATCATTAAACTCATCCTTGCATGGTCTGTTAAGCCTACATGTGTCATATTAGTGTAGATGGTACATGGTCCAAAAGTTGGTAATAATGGATACGAAAATAATGTATCTTTTAAAGGGAATATTTTTAGTGTTCCTAGATGGTGGTAGTTGTTTTTTGGTATGCTTATTCTAGGATTTATTTTAAAGAAAATATGTTTTCACTTATCATGCATTCATCACTCTTCATCGAATTTAATTTTTATTGTTCATAAGTTATGGTTTACCAGTGAGGAATTATATTGGATAGGTGATTCCATATATATTAATTTTTTATATAGTTTAGTTATTTATTTATATTAATTGGGGTTATTAGATATATTTTCTATATTTTAGGTGTATGTTTGTTACATGTTAATAGAGTCTAAGGACTCTTATATTTTTTAATATTTTTTTTGTGTTATTATACAACAGTTTACCTATTAGAGAATATATTGGGCTAGAATGCTTAGTATACTACTTGCCTAGTTGGATTTCCAATGGGATAGTTCATTTTAGAATAGTATCAATGAGTATCATCTAATATTAATAGTATAAAATCATTAGAAATGTTTTTTTTAACTAATGGGGTATGAGATACAAGAGATGGATGATTTTTTGATACACTATTACCACCACCATATTTAAAATGTTCTTGTAAGTAACATGGTTATGGTGAATAAAAATATTGATAGATATACATAATGTGTACTATCCTAGGATTTTGAATGTGTTAGAAATCTCGAAATAATTTTAAGCATTTCATTTAGGGGACAGACTAAATTCTAAACTAAACATTAGAATGTGATTCTAATTCACACACTCTAAAGTGTTGTTTTTAGATGTGGTTTAAGGATCAAGAGGTTTCTCAGGAATTTAAATGAGTTTTGGAAGTTTCCATCTCTAATAAATAAGGTTTGGGAAGGGCTAGTAAGGGTGTATGATTTTTCTGAAACCATGTGTCCCTACAAGAGAAATTTTAGTGCCTAACTTGAGGGGATGAAGGTGTCTTCTGGTTTTTTATAACCATTTTCACTAGGCTTCACAACTATTATTTTGGTGTAGAGGGTTTACTATGACAAATAGCACAGGTTGCACATAGTTCTCCCAAATCATACACTTATTCCACACAGTTAGTTCCATTTAACCAGTAGCTATGAATGGTTAGGAACATAGTTTTGAAAAACCATGCAGCACAACCATGTGTCCCCCTTTCAAAGGTGGTGTTATTTGGGATATAAGGCCACACATTTGGCACATGGTTAGACAAACCATGCAGCCAAACCATGTGGCTCATTAATGGCCTACTAAAGACTAGTTTCCCCTTCATCCTATTTGTTTTTACTCTCACTATTTTCCTCAATCATATATAGCAATTATGATGCTTGAGATCCCTTATCATATCCTAGTATTTTCGAGATATTCCTCATATGACCTACCAATAAAGCATCATCAGGTGCATTGGAACTGTATATGTATTATCTCTACCCATCATGGTTCTCTTCTTTGTTTATCTCACCATAAAAAATGCTAAATCTGTGCGACCAGTTTTTCTCTATTTTTTGATTCTTTGATGATTCTTTCAATTTTATTTTGTTCCAAATCGAACCAAATCTAGATATTGGATGAGTGGATCATCCTAAGAATGGGTTTTTTGGTATATATGTTTTTTCCTCAAAGTAAAATCATTTATAGCATATTACCATTATTCCACACACTGGGATTCCTATGCATTGCTCATAATTTATGAAATGCCCTAATTAAATTGTTAGACCCCACAATTTAACATTCTAGACATGATGATAAGGTATTAGGTGAATACCTCAACCCAAACCACCCCTTAGGTTGAATTTAATTAATTTCCTCCAATGTTTATTGTCGACCGTGTACTAAATCCACCCTCTTGGGTGTGCGTTTTAAATATGTTTGTTTGAAATTCTAGCCTACACTAAATCACTTTTTAGGTGGGATTTGGTTTTTACATGTGTAGTCATCGAGATAATTGAATTAAGTGAATTTCTAGATGAAATATAATTTTTTCTAAGAAAACCACCTTTTAAGATGTGTTGTCTTAAATTTAAAGTTGAATTGATTGATGGTGTATCTTATGGTATGGGTGCATTCCATAGTCTTTATTATTGTTGACTAAATGGGATCTGCTATCACATATCTTATTATTTTAATGACTTAAATTGTTATAATTGGACTTATATGATGTTATGGAATGGATGATCACATGAAATGTATTAATTTTTAAATAAATTATATTAAAAAGGTTCCACTACACCTTGAGCGACGTGAGTTTCATATTTACAAAACATTAAGTTACAGGCTCATAGTTTATGTGATATTACCTTATAATAGATTATTATATAGGGGGCTCAGTAAGGGTTGTGAACATGGAGTTTCAAACCCCCTGGTTGAGGAAGTTGGGAGTGATGATTCACATCACTTGGGTTGTTGGAAATGATGTTTCACCCCCTTAGGATATGAGTTTGGGTAAGATCATTCACATTATCTATTCATGATACTCAACATGTTTTTCTTTATTATTATGGAATTAGGTATGACATCCCTTAAATTGTGATAGATGGGCATGGTTTACCTTACAGGTTATGATACTCTTGAGATTATATGTGGATGCTTGAGTTACGCCTTAGGTATTTCTAGTGCTACTCATGTGTGTGTGTGTGTGTAATATTATTATGTAGATGTCGGGGAACTATGCCATGGGTCAAATCTAGTGCATGTATATCTCTATAGATTATTTTCTGACATATAAATACGTATGTGTGTGTGTGTGTGATAGTAGTTGTACAAATATATTTTGTCTTAGGATGATGTAGGTATTGTCTATCTAGGTTTCCCCAAGGAACTTGCGCCTAACTGGTTTACATTTATTTATTTATTTACTTCCTTACTTTTGATATATATTCACACTTAATTATTTTATTTAAATGGAATATATTATTCATTAGACACCATTTGTGGTGGATTACTGATTATATCTCATTCCGTATTTTAGATTTCATTTTACTAGGGTTCCCAAACAAACCTCATGTTTTTGGGATCAGGTTTCTGGATTGTACTTTCTTGATCTTATCTATATTGGCTAGGACAGTGTATGAGATAAGAGGATCAAAATTGTGTTCATGATGCTATTTTAGATTTCTATATTGTCTTTTATTTATTTATAACCTTGGTCAATCTTTCTATGTAACTTGTATACCTGTATGTATTATGTCAGACCATGTTCATGCATGATCATTTGTTCATTAATTATTTATTCTTAGTTATTATTATATTATTCTTCATGTATTTATTATTAATTATGCAATATTTATTTTTGATCCATTGGTTATAGTATCCCCACAGTACCTCATTTACTCCCTCATTTCTAGTCAGTAGCCTCCGGTATACGGGGAGGTGCGCTTGAGGCTCAGTGATAAACTAGCTCGGGGAATTGTTTTTAGTGGCACTATAACGACCTGAATCTGTATCCACATAACTGGTGCCCCGTACCCGGTTCGCCACAAGACCTCAAGCACGTTTCCCCAAACTCCAGAGGTTGCTGACTAGCAACGAGGGCCTTTGTGAGTCAGTGGGGAAACTATGCCATCATTTGGTAAAGTATGCAGTAGAAGAATAAACATAATCAATAGCGGAAGCAGTAAACAACATACAATGACTGAACTAAAATTAGAAGCAATGTCTGATATACTAATGATGTAGTACGGTACATGTTTCTAGGGAAAGCATTAAACAAATCAACATGCTGAAATACAATTGAAACCAAAGTTCTAAACGTAAACAGTAGCTCCAGCAGCATCGCGAGCCAAAGCCCGGTTCCATGCTCTCCAGATCCAACCAGCAATCAAGTACCTGAGGTAGAAGGGCCACAATCCCTATCTACACCTGCAACCATATAATCTGTTAGGGCTGAAAAGCAGGACCCAAACAGGGTGTGAGACAAATCCCAGTAGGC
Organism: Viscum album; assembly: GCA_963277665.1. Lineage (NCBI taxonomy): Eukaryota > Viridiplantae > Streptophyta > Magnoliopsida > Santalales > Viscaceae > Viscum > Viscum album. Next base: position 1,026,878,953 of record OY728157.1, read on the forward strand.
AACCACCACAAGATTTGTGCTCTACTGTCAGTGAGTAATATAGAAAAAGTAAAGGAAAATAAATACAGTAATGAACTAGGAGTACACTAGTAAATAATCCTACCAATTACCATTCACATTCATTTAATTAAATGACCAAGGAAAACTAGAAAGTTCTCTATTCCAAGTTAAAGCAAGTATCATAATAGGTATCTCAAAAGACTACCTAAACACAAGTAGTACAAAACCCAAGATTGTTCTTTAGCTTGGTGGGATCGTCAAAACCAACCAAAAAAATTCACACTGACCCTCTAGGTGGATAAAACTAGCAGACTCCTATAGTCCAGTAATCAAACAAGCCACAGACACTCTGGGAAGCTCTCATGTCAATTCCCTTATGGTCTTGCAACGATAGCTACAGACTCTTTGAGTTAATTCCTACTATGGTCTCGATGCGTGGGTAAACTAAGAACACTCTTGGGAAGAACAAAGTCATATTCCTGGAGGTCATGCGTACGAACTAAAACCAATAAACCCTCTAGGGAAACACTTAATTGTTTATTCCCTCTTTGATCTCCTGCACCAGGTTCTCACAGCCCTGAGCCATCCAGTCATGCATAATCGACTCTCAGCAGCCCTAATTAAGTTCAGCAACTACTTGGCTAATAGATACCATGCATCAAAAGAATTTAAGAAGCAGGAAACACATGAAAACAGTTATAAAAAGTAAACTAGCAATTGAAATAGGGTTTGCCTCACAAGCAAACGGTGTCAAACGGCGATAAACAACCAAACAGGGAGAGACACCCATGGGGTGATCCTAAAACATGAAACCTAGCATATATTAGCAACAATTAATCATAAGATAACAAGAAATCTTGGAAAACAAACAAAAGGATGAAAATCCTAAACCCGGGATACCCAATACATGGGTATCTGGAACTTTTGCAATCAAAACTCAAAGAACTTCAACATAGGGAAACAAACCACATACCTCAATCCTCAAATATCGATATACTTGAACCCTGGCCCGTGAATCGGCCTAGAACGGAGTAGATCTGCAAAAATGTCTAAAATGTTCAACCTCAGATAACCCATACAAGAGGAAGAATCAGGAAACAAGGCCAAAGAAGAACCAAGAACTCACCGCTGTGATTCTTCTACAATTGACGGAGTTCGATTCAGACAACCGGTGACAGATCGGTGGCTCGGAGAAGAATTGGCCTCCTCGGACGCTCTGGACAGAATTAGGCAGAGAAGAAGATGTTTATGAGCATTAGGCGTGACCTCGGTCCTCTTAATGAAATAAAAAAGAAAGTACACACTGTGTACTTGGTTTTTCCATACTCCACATCATCCCTACACACTATATGTGTGGCCCGAACATGGCCAGCACACGGCTTTGAGTGGTAGAGGAGTACACGGCATGTACTCATAAAGTACACGACGTGTGCTCTAAAAATTTCTAAATTCTCCATTTTTCCTTAAAAAACACATAAAAGAGATATGTACCTGAAACCGAAGCTCCGGGTTCTTACAAACTTCCCCCTTAAAGAAATTCATCCTCGAATTTCCCTAACAAGGCGTAGAAGAAGAAACCTGGAACAACTCTGGCCACTGTGATCGCATATCAGCCTCTCTCCCAAGTCTCGTCCTGTATATGGTCGTGCTGCCATAGCACCCGTACCAAAGGAACAGACCGACCATGGAGTACCTTTGCACTATGATCAACAATCCTGATAGGATGATCCTTGAAATATGAATCATGCTCCAGCTCAACCTCCTCAGGTGGAAAAACATGATATGGGTCTGGGAAATACCGTCGAAGCTGAGAAACATGAAAGACGTCGTGCATGGCCTGGTACCTCTGAGGTAACTGCAACCTATAAGTAACCAGCCCGAAATTCTCTAGAATCTCAAATGGCACGACGTATCTCGGTGAGAGTTTCCCCTATCTCCTAATCCTCTTATGTCCCAACCTTGGGGTAATACGTAGGAAAACCTGGTCTCCAACCTTGAACTCCAAAGGTCATCTCTACTTATTAGCATAAGATTTCTGTCGAGACTGTGCAGTAGTCATCCTCTTTTGAATCAACTCCACCTGCTCTATGGTCTCCTGAATGAGATGAGGACCCAGAAAGGCTGCCTCTCCTGCCTCTAGCTAGCATAAAGTTGATCAGAATGGCCTACCGTAAAAAGTCTCATAAGGTGCCATCTGAGTAGTAACCTGAAAAATGTTGTTGTAGTCGAACTCCACCAGAGGGATATGATTCTCCCAAGTACCACCAAAGTATAGAATGCAAGATCGGAGCTTATTCTCAAGCACCTAGATTGTACGCTCGGACTGGCCATCAGTCTGGGGATGGTATGTTGTACTCAAAAGTACCTGTGTACCCAAAGCCCTCTATAGCCCCTGCCAGAAGTGTGAAGTAAAATATGCATCCATGTCTGAAACAATGGAGTGTGGAACTCCATGAAGATGTACAATCTCTCAGATGTACAACTGTCCCAGCTCATCAACACTGAAGGTATCCTTGATCGGCAAGAAGTGTACAACCTTCGTGAGCCTGTCCACTACAACCCAAACCACATCATTTCCCCGAGTAGATCTTGGTAATCTTATCACGAAGTCCATCGCGACATCATTCCATTTCCACTCAAGAATGGGTAACTGCTGTAAAAGCTATGCTGGTCACTGATGCTCTACATTCACCTGCTAACAGGTGGATCACGGCATAATAAAACAAGACACATCCTTCTTCATACCTAGCCACCAATACTGACGATGTAAGTCTCAGTAAATCTTGGTGACACCAAGATGAACTGCCCAAGATGAAGCATGAAAATCCCACATTAGCTCCTCACGTATGTCCACTGAAACCCATACGCGGCCATAAAAATGTATCACCTCATCATCGCCCACTGTCCACCCCAGAGTAGGGTCTCCATCTGACAAACCCTCCCATTGGACTAGGCCTTCTGGGTCTGATAGCTGCCTCATTCGAACTCGATCTAAAAGAGTAGATTTAACAGCTATAGAAGAAAGAACTATCTACCCCTGTCTATCGTGCACCTCCAAATGCATCTCAGAGAACAGAGCCATAATCTTCCACTCACTGCTGGCCTCCTGCACTGCCTGCAACTGAGTCCCCCTGCTCAGTGCATCAACCACAACATTTCATTTCCCATGCGTATAAGCAAGATCGAAGTCGAAAGACTGTAGGTACTCGACCCACCTCCGATGTCTCGTATTCAAGTCACGCTGAGTGAATATATACCTAAGGCTCTTGTGGTAAATATATACCACAAAATTCTCTCCCATGAGATAGTGCCTCCAACAACGCAAAGCATGAACAACCGCAGCCAACTCCAGGTCATGTGTAGGATAGTTCTTCTCATGGGGCCTCAACTACCGAGAACCGTACACAACAACACGATCTTCCTGCATAAGCACTGCTCCAAGCCCGATGACAGATGCATCACAGAAAACTGTATAACTCTTGCCCGGCTCTAGCAGAACTAGAATCGGTGCTGAAGTCAATCTCCCCTTCATCTCCGGGAAGGTTGAGTCGCAAGATTCTGACCAAACATACTTCACACCTTTCTTAGTCAAGCCCATCAATAGCGCTTCTATGCGTGAGAAGTCCAGTATAAACCACCTGTAATAACCAGACAGTCCCAAGAAACTTCGTACCTCGAAGACATTCTTTGGCTGATTCTAGGTAACTACTGGTCTCACCTTCTCTGGTTCTACTGATACTCCTGTCTCTGAGATGACATGGCCCAGGAAGTGATCTTAGCATATAACTGATGCTCTATCAGTGTACTCAATATGATCTCAAGATAGGTATCATGGTCATGTCGAGTGTGAGAGTAAACCAAGATATCATCCACAAAGACAATGACGAAAGAGTCCAAGTAAGGATGGAAAAATCTGTTCATCAGCGCCATGAAAACTGTCGGTGCATTCGTGAGACCGAATGGAATAACCAGATACTCGTACAGACCATACCTTCTTCAGAAAGCTATGAGAGGTATATCAGATGGTCTGACCCGCAACTGATGATAGCCGGATCTTAAGTCGGTCTTCGAGAATACCCTAGCTCCTCGAAGCTGATCAAAAAGATCATCAATCCTCGGCAATAGATATCGGTTCTTGACTGTCAATTGGTTTAGATTCTGATAGTCCACACAAAGCCATAAGGTACCATCAGCCTTCTTCTCAAACAACACAGTCAAACCCCAAGGGGAAGTACTGGGTTGGATAAAACCCTTTGCCTGCAACTCCTCGAACTGCTTCTTGAGTTCTTTCAACTCAGGTGTAGCCATCCTATAAGGATGTATGGATACCGGTGCTACTCCTGGCACATGATCAATAGAGAAGTCTACCTCACGCTCCAGAAGAAACCCTGAAAAGTGTTCTGGAAAGACATCCAAAAAATGGTCAACTATCGAAGGGAAGTCCATCTGAGAAGTTCCCTAATCATCCAGATATAAACTAGCAATCTGGGCTGTAACACTGCCCAACCCATGATGCTCTGGTCCAGCTCTACTTGCCTGGACATCTCATTCTCCCTTGTGAAGAATGGACCCACCCTCTGGTGATGTGAAACTCACCCTGCGGTGATAACAATCGACAAAGGCTTGAAAGGAAACTAGCAAGTCCATTCTGAGAATGACATCATAACCCGTCAACTCAAGGACATAAAGATCCTATAAGAAGTGACACCCACCAACCTCAAGGGGGCACTATTTTCACTAACGCACACTAGTAGTTCTATGTCCCAAAGAAGTGTCTAGTGCCAACGTATCCTTATAAGTAAGGACAGTAAGTCTATGGCTCTCCATAGTGTGCAAAGAAATAAAGCTATGAGAAGATCCGGTATCAAAAAGTGCAGAAGATAAAACTAAGGCTACTAAGATCGTACCTCAAACTGTGGAAGGTCAAATATCCTGCTCCTAATGGATCTGCTCTACCGCAAATGTCTGGCCAGTACCGTGGCCTTGTGTAGCAGCCTGATATCCCTGAGCTGATCCTCCCTGAGTCTGACCACCACGTCTGCAACCTCTACCCTAGCCTGAACGACCTGAAGAACTCCAGTCCTCGGTCTGATGTGGAACTGGTAATCCTGCTCTAATATGAGGAGTAGAAACCAATCATCCTTCATTAGCTGCTGGAAGAAGAACCCTGCAAAAACGTTGCAGATGACCCATCTTACTGCACGCTTGTCACTCCACTGGATCTCTCGAGCACTAAGGATTATTATTCCCACTCTTTCCACACTGATAGCACACCACCTACTTGCCAGAAGGAAGATCCCGTCTTCCAGAAGAATTACCTCGCTTCCTCGAGTCACCTCAAGTAGAATCTCAGTGGTGTTTCCTGCTGTCAGTATGTAATGAATCAGTCTTGGATGCTGAACCACCCTGGTCAACAGCTCCAGTCTCCCTCAGATTCCATTCAGTGATCAGCGCCTGTTTGACTATTAGGTAATAGAAGTCAACTGTAAGATGTTCACCTACGATCTGATCTCTAGTTTGAGGCCTTCCTCAAACTTCCTTGCCAAAAACAGCTTGTCATTTCCCAAAATGGGAGAGAAACACTATAACTCAATGAAATAGGAGGAATACTCCATAACCGAAAGAGTACCCTACTACAGATTCATGAACTCTCTAGCTCTGTCGGCCCTCAGTGTCCCCGGAGAGAAGTAGTCGTAGAACGTACACTGGAACTCATCCCAAGACATAGTTCGTTGGCGCCCTGCCTGCGAGACCACATCCCACCACCTCTTGGAAAAATCTCGCAGCATGTAAGTCACGAGTTTCACCCTTTTGTCTGTGGGTTTCTCCAAATGCTCAAAGATGGAAAGCGTGGTTTCTAGCCATGACTCTACAGCCTGATGTCCTCCATCCCCTATGATGGTGGGAGGATGTTGCTGTTGGAAGAATCGCGTCAACTCTACCATAGACGGGGCAGGATGCTGAACTCCCTGGAAGGTCTGCATGAACCTCATGAAACCCTCTCTGAACTAATCATCAGCACCAGTGTCTGGAATCACTATAGGTGCCATGTCTGGAATGATCAGCGGAACTACTGGTAGTCCCTGGTCTATCGTATCAGGCGTACGGTCACTGCCTGGTTCCTGGAGTGCAATGGGAGGACGTCTTGGTGCCATAGCTCTGAGAGAACAAAATCACACTCAGAGTTAGGATTAACAACGATAGAAAACACAAGAGTACAAAATGGGAACAGGAGAGAGAAACACTTAAGTATGAAAAACAAGACTACACGGTGTGTATTTAAACTACACGGCGTGTTTTCTAAGCCTTCCCCATGGGCGTGTAACTCTACCACCACTGGTCGTATAATATCCCAGACTACACGGCATGTCATCCCAAAACACGGTGTGTACATAAATTACACTCCCCTACCCAAGTCTCTTTACACGTCTAACCTACATGGTCCTCCTAATTCTAAACCACACGGCGTGTTCACTAAAGACATGGCGTGTACTGGACAGGTTTAGGCAACCCGTGTAGCAGTTACACGGACGACTACATGGCTGACCCCTACACGATGAGTTCCGAACAAACACGGCGTGTATAAGGATAGATAACACTGATCCGTGTTGTTCGTGACACGACCAGGTACCAAGAAGAAAACTACACTATGTGTTCTTATAACACATGGCGTGTACTACACGAGTTTCCCCGACCCATGTTGTTAGTGACACGTCCGGGTACACGGTTGACTACTACACGGCGTGTACTTATGGTACACAACGTGTCCCTGAAGACTCTCCACCACCCTGTGTCTCTGTTCACACAGTTAGTAACACAGTTTAAAAACTACATAGTGAGTATTTATAAAGTACACGCCGTGTATTCTGGGTTTTTCCAAGCAGTATCTCCGAAACTGCACCTAATGCCAGAAACACTGAAAAACAAACATCTATGTGCCAAATTCTGATCTGTGGGGGCCCATAATCCCCACGAATCAAAGCTTGGTATCATTACAATTAATATATCAAGTAAAACGGCATAACAAGTACGTCTATCACAAAAACTATCACAACAACATGAATAATTTATCACGACATCTATCACAACAGCATGAAATTCTAATGCACCCTAGATGGCATGGTAAAACACATGACATGTGATTTCCTACCCAGTGCCTATATGATGCATGAGATGACACACCCTCATCTCATCAGGTTGCAAAAAAATAGAACCACAATCATATAAACTGTAACAGCACAAAAAATGTGCATCACCCCATGGTGAAATATAATAAACTGTAACACTTAAAAAAACTAAAAATTGAAATTACGAGGTAATATAGATTTTCCCTGTACACGGGTTAATTACTCTTGGGAACAGTTAAGTAATAACTACCCATTTATTTCTATCCCTGTCTATTTTCGCAAAACAGTAAGGCAATAGAAAAGAATAAAACTCCTCTGATACCACTTTGTAACAACCCGAATCTAGAGCCACATAACTGGTGCCCCATACCCGGTTCACCACTTGACCTCAAGCATGTTTCCCTAAATGTCAGAGGCTGCCAACTAGCAGCGAGGGCCTTAGTGAGTCAGTGGGGAATCTATGCCCTCATTTGGTAAAGTATGCAGTGGAAGAATAAACATAATCAATAGTGGAAGCAATAAACAACATACAATGACTGAACTAAAAGAAGAAGAAATGTCTGATATAATAATGATGTAGTATGGTACATGTATCTATGGAAAGCAGTAAACAAATCAACGTGAATAAATATAACTGAAACCAAAGTACTAAATGTAAACAGCAACTCCAGCAACATCGTGAGCCAGAGCCCGGTCCCATGCTCTCCAGCTCCAACTAGCAATCAAGTACCTGAGGTAGAAGAGCCATAATCCCTATCTACACCTGCAACCATATAATCTGTTTGGGCCGAAAATCAGGATCGAAATAGGGTGTGAGACTAATTCCAGTAGGCAACCACCACAAGATTTTTGCCCTACTGTCAGTGAGTAATATAGAAAAAGTAAAGGAAAATAAATACAGTAATGAACTAGGAGTACACCAGTAAAGAATCCTACCAATTACCATTCACATTAATTTAATTAAATGACCAAGGAAAACTAGAAAGTTCTCTATTCCAAGGTAAAGAAAGTATCACAACAGGTATCTCAAAATACTACCTAAGCACAAGAAGAACAAAACCCAAGCTTGTTCTTTAGCTTGGGGGGCTCATCACAACCAACCAACAAAATTCACACTGACCCTTTGGGTGGATCAAACTAGTAGACCCCTATAGTCCAGTAATCAAACAAGGCACATACACTCTGGGAAGCTATCACGTCAATTCCCCAATGGTCTTGTAAAGATAGCTACAGACTCTCTGAGGAAGCACTTACGTCTAATTCCTCCTATGGTCTCGATGTGTGGGTAAACTAAGAACACTTTTGGGAAGCACAAAGTCCTATTACCGTAGGTCCTGTGTATAAACTAAAACCAACAGACCCTCTAGGGAAGCACTTAATCATCTATTCCCTCTTTGATCTCCCACACCAGGTTCTCACAGCCCTGAGCAGTCTAGTCGTGCGTAATCGACTGTCACCAGCCCTAAGTAAGTTCAGAAACTACTTGGCTAATAGCTACCATGAATCAAAAGCATTTAAACAGTATGAAACACATGAAAACAGTTATAACAAGTAAACTAGAAATTGCAATAGGGTTTGCCTCACAGGAAAACAATGTCAAACAGCGATAAACAACCAAACAGGGAGAGACACCCATGGGGTGATCCTAAAACATGCAACCTAGCATATATTAGGAATAATTAATCATAAGAAAACAAGAAATATAGGCAAACAAACAATAGGATCAAAATACTAAACCCAGGATTCCCGATACATGGGTATCCGGAAATTTTGCAATCAAAACCAAAGAACTTCAATGTAGGGCAACAAATCACCTACCTCGATCCTTGAAGATCAATATACTTCAACCTTGGCCTGTGAATCAGCCTAGAATGGAGTATATATACAAAAAATTCTAAAATGTTCAACCTCATATAACCCATACGAGAGGAAGAATCAGGAAACGAGTCCAAAGAAGAACCAAGAACTCACCGCTGCGATTCTTCTGTAATCTACGGAGTTCGATTCGGACAACCGGTGATAGATCGGTGGCTTCAAGAAGAATCGGCCTCCTTGGATGCTCTGGAAAGAATTAGGTAGAGAATAAGATTTTTATGAGCATTAGGCGTGACCCCAGTTCGATTAATTAAATAAAAAATAAAGTACATGATGTGTACTTTTAGAGTACACGACGTGTACTTGGGTTTTACATAATCCGCTTTAAGTGGCCGCCACATCATCCCTACACATTGTGTGTGTGGCCCAGACATGGCCAACACATGGCTTCGAGCGACAGAGGAGTACACGACGTGTACTCATAAAGTACATGACGTGTAATCTGAAAATTTCTAGATTCTCCATTTTTCCTTAAAAATCCCATAAAAGAGATCTGTACTTGAAACCGAAGCTCCGGGTTCTTATAGGCACTCGGGTCAGGTCATTAGAAATGGCATCATAGTGTTTATTTTTTCTCTTTGGTATTGTAGTTTTGGGAAATGGTAGAACAAATATTATGAATGTGTCACCACTTGGTAAATATCTTGTTTCTAGGTCTAACCAACCCACACATGAGGGAAGGACCAAGTTTCAAGTGAGAGGATTGTTGATTATGTTGATGTTTTTGTTCATTGATATTTCACCTTGAGTGACTGGTGTATTTTCATTGGATATTAATTTATGGATCATGATTTTTACCTATTATCCTAGTATTCAAGAGAAGTTATGGGAATTTATACATCATTCTAGGCACATATAAATTCATATTCCATGCATATTCTATGACATGTAGTTTACATTTATAGAATTCTTATGGTTCATGATAAAGGTGATATGCTTGATAATTTATCATGTATATCTGTATATAATATTATGTAATTTCTAGTATTATCATTTATGTGGGATTATTGGGTGATTTATCAGTATTCTTATTAGTATACCATGATTTTGTGATTTTTTTAGCATGGTTGGTCATATAACATGTTTCATTTTTTACTTTTTTTCATTGTATATTTCCATGATTATATCTATGTTTACTAGTATGACTACTTTGTGATAATGTGTCTGGTTAAAATCTGAATAAGTAATTGGTTATTAATGATTGTGTATCACCCTAAATGGTGTTTTACCTTATAGCGTGATTTTGGCACCTTAATTAACCAACTAAAACATTTTGATCCATGGACCATTGGTTTCATGGGTTGGAACGTGAATGGTTGAAATTAAGTGGAGGTTAATTTTCAATTTATCATGTGTATGGGTGCTTTATAAATTGGAATTTTAAATCCATATAATTGAACTATTATGAATAATTATTTGTGTTTAAAAAAAGTCTATATAAAATTTATAGAGGTATGTACCATTATAAATTCAGGAAATAATGATTTATTTAACTAACCCATGTTGTGTATATATATATTTGAAAATGATGAATTTTATTTTGACCAAAGAAATAAAATGATTGATTTTGTTTTAAAATTTAAATTGTGACTTATGATGTTTATACCTATTTCATTTAGGCATGGATATGGTGTGATTAAAATCATAAATTCATAACAAAACCCAGGTAGGTCTTTTGGGGTCTGATTCTTATGTATTAAACTCATTAAAGGTGTTTTAGTGTTCTAAATCATTTTCCCTGATGGGAACCTTATTGGTATCCCTATGTCTTCGTATCCTCTAGTACATAACCCCATAGGGTTATTCCTAGGTTGATATGTTGGTTCTTTAATGTGTCTTCATCCACTTATATGGTGTTACATATAAACTTATTGTGGAATCATACTTGAAAAGTCCCTTTAATTAAGAAATACTAATTTTCTATTGGTGATTTTTTTTATTATGAGGTGATAAATAATTAACATTCCAATTAAAAACTAAATATTGTTTTCTTATCTAGATTAGAAATTGTCATTTTCTTTAACTAAACTAGTTTTGGCAACTCTTGAATCAAATAAATGGATAAAGAGGATATTATAACATAATTTTATTTAAATTTTATACGATAAAACTTAAATAATGTTCCTAGTATAGTTTTTTTTAATTGTAACTTGACATCCCATATATGATATATGTTTAAATGTTTAATAAATGATAATTTTTTAAATGATTTAAAATGGAAACCTTTTATAGATTTTTATAGTGGGAACCCTTGAGTAAGGGTCATATTTTGATCTTTCCTTAGAGAGAGATTGTAGATGTTGTCGGTAGATCCTAATTGATAACATTCTAGGCTATGTGGGTCTTAGAGGTTTGGTGGTAAGGGATGGTGATCTTTTCATGCATGACCTTGTTTTAGGATTAAATGCTTATGATTTACTGTGGGTCTATCCTTGTAGGGGTATCACCAATATAACCTTTAATAATTTATAAATTCTTGTGACAGGTTTTTCAATGAGATGTTTTGTTTGGGTGTCATTTTCCCAATGTAGGACTCCTAGAAATGAAACAATGACCCCCAGGTTTTTGTTTAATTAATCGGAAGGTTAATGCTTGTTAAATTCATGATCATAGTTTGATTTTATAGTTTATAAGGATAGACATGCCTCGGGCATGGTCAGCTACATCATAGGTTGTGTGACCTTGTTTCTTTTCTATTGGATGTTGTATGATAGGAATGTGTGGCACTAGTTATGTGGTTATGTTGTCACAGAGTAATACGTTGTTATGTGTGGTTCCCATCAAGCTAAATTGATATATTAAATAAAATGTTGTTCAATTAACAAGGTTGTGTATAACCTTAAACAGTATGATTACCTAACTGCTTGGATAAAGGGTCAAGGGTTCTTAAAGACTATGTTACACGTTGTCTCTAGATTTGAGTGACCCCGGCATGCGATCTCAATATGAGTGTTGTAAACTTTAGTTGGAAATAGAAAGTTGAGTTATCCAAGTGATTCAGGATAAAATTGTATAAAAGGGTCATGTGTTTTGTTATAACTTATTTAGATTAGTTTTTTCCTCTACACCTAATGATCATTATGCATGTGTACTTTGATAGTCCTAGGTGTAGCAGAAGCATGTAGCGGTGGGTGATATATTAATATTTATTTTAATAATCATTGCCTGAAACTAAGAGCGAGGATCTTGCACATAAAATTTATAATTAATTTATTTAATATTTAACAAAATTAATACCTAGGCTTAGGAAATTTCTTCATTGGTGAATGTTGATCATCCAAAAATACCTTTTAGATTACCTTTATTTGACTATGAGGATCCAAGGATAGAATCCCTCAAGTGGTTATCTACAAATCCTCATATGATCTCCAAGCAACGTCACTTTATCTTTGGGTGCTCGAGCGGTGAGTCGAATGTATTGCATTGTTCTTTATTGATCACTCGTTCTTAATTCTAGAAGAAATCCCTATTTCACATTTTGTTCTCAAGAGGTAAATAGGAGGAGGATTTGAGAGAAAATTTGTTGTGTGCAATAATTCTCTATTCTTAATTTTTGGATACTCTACACAATAGACATAGTTATATATTTATAGAGTTAGGATTTAAGATAAAATATTATTTAATTTTATACCATCCATTAAATAAGATTTATTACCTTTAATAAACCCCATTCTACACAATAATAATTATATTATTATTATTTTATGACATGCACCAACTTTCATAAAAACAAATATTCTGTAATGATATTTTTAATTAATATTTTTCAACAGACTCAGTATTGGTATGTTCAAACTCCTATATCATTTATTAAACAAAAAAAATAAATATTTTATTCATAAATAAATAATTTATTTACCATAAAGTGAATAAATATTTATTAAAATATTAAATAAATAAAATAAATATAGTATTCACAAGTTGGAGAACAAATATATATTTAATTTATGTGTTCAATATAACATGAATAAAATTATTCTTCAGACTTGATAATAATATTTATTCCATTAATTAAACTCAAATATAATTTAATTAAGATTAATGTAAAAACTTAGTGTGTGACCCTCTAGTATTCTTTCTCATTGTCATTAGGTGGTCTTTCCAAAATTCCAAGATTTCTATCTAGAAATTCTTCAAGGCACCCAAGAGAAAAAATGTAATTTCGCAACATCGATAACCATATATAAATGATCACTGTGTAATATAATCCTTTTATCAAAATATCTAATCAAGAAATTTATACAATCATGTCACCAAAATATATTCTTGATATGTCTTTCTTTTACTATATGAAATAGACACATCATTATACCATGTCCATGGAATTTAATACTATGGTTTTATTCCAATCAAAGTGATGACATATTAGCTTCCATAAAGATGGAAGGGAAAAATACTTCCTTGACTTATTCATTAATGAAATGTCACTTGTGATGCACCAAACATATCCAAATTCTCCATTAACTATTATCAACATGGTTTATGAAATAAATCTAAGTACGCGAGTTGTTATATGCATTAATAATAATCTTAAAGTATAAGGAACATCACACATGCTCAAATATAGGAATATCTGATGACACCAAAACATTTGGAATTCTTACTGGAGGGTTTGTTCTCATAATATTCCTTCTTAGAGATTACCAAGTGAGAAATTCATGAGAAGAATCCTCATCTACTTACGAGTACTTGCACCTAAGAGTCTATATAATATGTTTCTCATCATAGTATGTTATCCAATCGCAGAACATTATTTGATAATATCTTCATTGCACATCATGGTTCTCATTGTTGTGGATAATTGTTATGAACTTATTAATGTGATGTATGCTTTGGAAAATTATTACATTAGAGTCATTAAGAACAAAAAAATATGTAATAGGAAGTTTTATTAATATTCAATATACATGTAATCAAAGTAAAAAATACTTGTTCCTAGGACACAAACTATAACAAACTCCCACTTGGATTAGAGAAAATTTCCTATGAACTTCAGTTCACTAGATCTTGAAGGACCCTAGGTCACCCTGAGAGGAGGGGTAAAACAGGGTTTCAACTTTTTCTATTTTTATTTGATCTTATTCCCATGTTGATAGGAACTTAATTAAAACTGTATGATGGATATGTTCAATAATTAAAACATTCACATACAGAAGGAAAACACAACACTTTTACATGGTTCACCACTAAGGGCTACATCCAAGGAGCATACGTCGACAGGTTGTCAGTCGTATGTAATTATAATATTCTTCACTAGCTTCGGATTACAAGACTCAGGTACATTCACTTTGTCCCATGAATAATGCCTTTATAAAGGTTTAGGGATAACTCATTGCTTCCCTATGATCACTTCTGTTGACCCCCCCCCCCACATCACTGACTTGGGATAGGTCTCACTTAGTTTATCGACTTGAAGGTTGCTTCAATAGATTGGCATGAATGTATTTGTCTCTGATTAGCACAAGACACTACTTTCATCAAATTAGCGAATTGATGCTCTTTTATATTCAATTTTCTCCTTTATGATGTTTTCATTTCTGTGAACTGTCCCGGATTTTATCGATTGTCTCTGATCTGCATATCATGCCTATTCCATGTACCACTTCTAATCTGTGTATGGGACCTACCCCACATACCATGCCTGCACCACCTACCGTGCCTTCTCCATGCACCACATCTGCTCTTCGTACTACTCTCGCTCCACGTATTGAGCCTGCTCCGTGTACTACCTTCGCATACCGCCTCTACATATAACCTGAGTGTACAACTTAAGCACACTGCCTTCATGTACTTCATGCGCATACCTCCTTCACGTACTCACTCATCCTACAATAGACTTCTTTTTCAAATTATGAAAATTATTTCATCTCTCGCATACCTCTTTTTCTTTTGAAAAAAATCTTCCGCGGACCACTCCTTCCAATTTCACAAACTGTTTTTTCTTTCTCATACCACTTCATCCTACACAGGATCTCTCATGCATACCACTTTTAGACTTAGCTGATTTCTTCCACAGTGATGATATTTTCTTATCGAATTCTCTCTCTCCTTAATGTTGGGATTAAAAGTCCTTATATAGGAAAATAACTTGGAAAATTTCACTAATCTCTTTTACTAAAATTTTCAATATGGTACAAAATTCATTGTATACCAAACTCCATCCATGTATAGTGATCCTCCACCACGTAATGTGACCCTCCGATGAACTGTGAACCTTCACCATGCACTGTGTGTCTGTCGGTCCACGTAATGCATCTTCTCTGCCAATGGAAATCCATTCTGCGTATTGAAACTCCTTCATTGGTGAATAATTTTTTATACCAAAACCTATTCTGTGAACCATTATTTATACATTTCGCACTTACCACATGCCTTCACCGCATACCGCTGGTGCAAACCATTTTCGATTCTTCGAATCGCTCCACATAATATTTCCTCTTCTAGGAATGCTTCCGTAAACCATTCCTGGAACATGTTACGTGATCCATGATCCAAGGTATGCAGTTTTCTATCTTTTCCTATTTCCTTCATCATTCTGCATCTCGTTTACTCTTCCTTAAATATCTGCTTCATCAAGAAAACCAATGCTAATTCACTATCATATTTCTTCATTAACAGTCTGCAGCTTTCATCACAAACTCCTTCCACCGTGACATATACTCTTTGAACGATCAGTACCTGCACTGTCAGATTCTCCATGGAAATTACTGTAACTAACCAACTTCCATATCTTCTAGAAACATCATTCTTTCTAGTCAAAACTGAATATGACTCGCATCATATACTCATCTTTTTATGATCATTATTAAATATTCAAATATCCACATGTTCTCTCATGCAATAATTCATATCCCTTAATAAATTTGGATTTATTCTTCATATACTTCTTCATTTTGATATTCATTGACAACAATTGAAAAAAAATACAACCTTATACACAAAGTGGTCCCAACAATCTCTCCCTTTATATTTTGTTATCAATACTTTAAAGTTCACCTCAAATGAATGTTTAAATATCAAAATTAGAATATTCACTCTCCCCTTACTTTCATTTCACTTATCTCCCCCTTATTGAAAAGAAATACAAAGTTCATGGGAAAAGGAGTATCAATCCATACTTAAGCAAAGTGCCATCAATAATTTCACTCTATGTCTACTAGAGCAATGCTCAGTGTAGAAAACAATAGGATTTTATTTAGACAACAAGGTTGTCCATTATACACTAATCATGATACAACATGAGATGAGAACTCATGTACTTTGTCTTCAAGGTTTTTCCACTTTCATTCTAGGCTGAAGAAATTGAATGTGATAGGGAATAATCAATCTTAAACTCCTACACTCACTTTAATAAATAGATCAAAAACATTCAAGTGCAACTGGAAGGATAGGTGGACTTGGGTAACCTTCATTCTTCTTATGTCACAGATTAATTTAGTTACTCCACCTTTGTAAAATGATCTTCATTCTGAGTAACAAAGGACGAGAAATTTAGAAATGACATACCTTTTCCAATGACATGTTATTCAAGAAATTTCCAAAGTAATTTCATTTAATACCAACTAAAGTTGATAATGATTGAAATAATAATTATAGAAGCTTCTTATTTGTCTCCCCCTCAAGGGATACACTCCTCATCATCTTCATCAAGGGTGATCCTTCATCATTTCAATATTGGAATATCAATTGAAGAATATTCCAAGGATGTAAAATTCTTCATCTTATCTATTAAGTGTTGAAAGCATTCACTACTTCTTAGGTTCTCCCCCTGAGAGAATGCTTCACCTTCAATTCCCAATATTATCAGCACAAATACAATAAATAAATGATTAAGAGAATAAGGTTGTTCCTCCTTACTTCTTAAATGTGAGAAAGAAGACTGAGATGGTTTTCTCACCCAAGATGATCCATTTTCTCTAGTCTTTAAGTTCCCACATCTGAACATCTTTTCTGATTTGTGATGATGTGGTATGGGTCTCTTCACATTCTCTTCTGCTTTGCATGGAGATTTTTTCTTCTTAAAAACCATCAGGAATGATACGTTCTTACTCCTTTTAAGGGTTGTTTCTTTCTCTGGTATTAATGTTAGAAAAACTTTTTCAATGTGACCATATTTCATAAATATCTCACACATGAATTCTTTAACATATTTTTTTCTTTTGGTTTTCACTCTCTCATGCACTTTATCTTCATCACATGAAAGTTTTCCTTTTCATTTATCACTATCCATGTATTTTTATCTTCATGTTTCTTCATTCTTTTCAAATCTTCTAGCCAGATGACCAATATGTCCTTTAGACTATTTTAGCTGGTTTAGATCTTCCACTTAGGTTTATCTAAGCTTCAGCCCTCTTAGTTTCTCTTTTGGATTATTTTCCATTCAATTTCATGGATATAAAATGCATGTTCTTCTCAACTTCCCTTCTTGAGATCTTCTAGGGAAAATTTTTGTTCACAATATTCTTCTAATTTCTTCACAAGGTAGTTACTTCATACTTTTCCGACATCAAAGGTATTCTCTTCTTATCAACGATGAATGCATGTTGATATGGGCATGTACGTACCTTACGACCACTACTATTGCACACATCACAAATGTTATCAATCATTCGAAATATATTTGCGGTAAACAGATGCTTCTGGATCTACAAACGTTGCTTCTTCATATCTAGCTTTCTCCCTCATGAGGTAGGATTCCTCTGTGCTTTTAAATTATGAGGATTGTACCAACAGTTTGATGCATAGTGTCCAAATCTATTACAACACCAACACTGACCCACAAATCTTGATTTCTTAGAATAATGTTGTTGGGATTTCTTCTTGAATATTTGTTGTATTTTTGGAGAATCAACTTTCACATTCTTTTTCCAATTCACCCTAGACATGGTGATAAGAAACTCTTCACCTTTCCTCATCCAAACTTGTTTTGAATTTCTCTTCTAGCATGCACTGCTTATGGAAACAGTTTTATATGTACGAGTACAAGATGGTTTGGATGGTACCTTGTTCTTCTCACCTACTTGTGATAGATCAATGAGTGAATCCATGATCTTCTTATCACATGTTCGATGTCTTTTGATATTAAAATACTATAATAAGAATTAAGTATCAAAATACACTTTTTCTTAAGATATATCATCAAGAGTTGTCATAATATTCTTGTCACAAGTTAGAGGTATTTCAGATTTAGACTCCATCAGTGAGCATTGAGTACTAACTACGACTGTTTTAGTCTTTTGTGAAGTCTTAATATGTGTTTTCACAAGATTTATCAACTGATCATCCAATTATAGACATTTCTTATTGAGTATGACCTTCTGATTTTCAATCATGGTCATCTTCTCTTCATAAGTCTTCTTCATTCTATCAACTTCGTCCTCATGCAGCATCATTTTATTCTGAATCAAAGAGTCACATTCCTTGATCTTCTTGGATATCCCTTCCAATTGTTAACCCATGACATCATTGTAATTTTTTAGTTTCCCTTCAATCACATGGATCTTTTCTTCAAGAACCTTTCTCACTCTCTTCCTCCTGAACTTCATTGAACCATATTGAGGTATTTATTTCATGTTTCCTCCTTTTTTCTTCAAAGTATTCAATTTATCTGGAGATATTATAACATATTGATACATTCTTTACCGATCCTTTCTCTATATTATCAACTTCTCTTCTAAGTTGGGTGATATCAACCTACATACATTGAAATATTCTACAAATAACAGCAACTATTTCTACAGTAATATCATATAGATAAGTTCTTAATTTCTCCTGATCACTTAAAAATTATGTAGAAGTGTCTTCCTTTACTCTGGTAGAAACCTAAGTCCTCTTCTCTTCACTTTCCAAGCCTGATATTTCTTCATTATTGGAATGGCATGGATAACCAGATGATGAATCTTCTTTGGACAAGATAGACTTATTCAAATGTATCTTCTCTTTATTTTTCATGTTTGTCATGGTCTTTCTGGATGTAAACTTATACTTAAAGATGACTAAATTGTCATCAAGACTACACTTCATTTTTGACTTCAGAAAATAAACACAAATACTATTCATAATAGAATTACTATAGAGTATCCAACATACATGAACCATTTCCCTTTGATACCAATTGAATCCCCCAAGGTTACCCTAAGAGGGGGATGAATCAGGGTGTCAACATTTTCTATTTTTATTGGATCTTGTTCCCATGTTAGTAGGAACATAATTAAACCTATATGATGGATATGTGCAGTAATTAAAACATTCACATGCATAAGGACAACATAGTACTTTTACTTTGTTTATCACTAAGGGCTACGTCCAAGGAGCATATGCTGATAGGTTGCAGGTCGTACCTAATTCCATTATTCTTCACTAGTTGTGGATTACAAGGTTTGAGTAAAATCACTCTATCCCAGGAACAATAAATTTATAAAGGTTTAGGGATAGTCCATTGCTTCCCTCGAATCACTTCTTTTGAATCCCCTAGCTTGCTACCTTGGGAGAGGTCTCACTCAGTTTATCGACTTGAAGGTCGCTTCAATAGATTGGTATGAAAGTCGTTGTCTCCTTTTAGCATGAGACACTTCTTACATAAAAGTCCCGAATTGATTCTCTTTTAGGTTTAGTTTTATCTTTTATGTTGTTTTTGTTTCTATGAACTGTCTCTAATTCTATCGATTGTATATGATCTTTGTATCATGCCTCTTTTGTGTACCACCTCTGCTCCGCATATAGCGCCTGCCGCACATACCACGCCTGCTCCACCTATCATGCCTACTCCGCACACTGTGCCTGCTCTGTGTACTGTGCATTCTCCGTGTATTGTTCCTGCTCCACGTACTGCCTTCGTGTACCGCCTATGCATACCACCTGAGGGTACCTCCTGAGCATACTTCCTTTATGTACCATCTGCATATACCACCTTCACATACTACCTAGGCGTACCGCCTTTGCGTACCACCTCTTCCTACATTAAACATCCTCTTCAAATTCTATAAATTATTTTGTCTCCCACATACCACTTTTTCTTTAAAAAAAACTCTTCCCCTGACTACTCCTTCCAATTTCACAAACTATTTTTTCTTTCATGTACCACTTCATCCTACGCATAATCTCTCATGCATATCACTTTCGTACTAAGTTAAGTTCTTCCAAAATGATAATATTTTATTATCGAATCCTCTCTCTCCTTAATAATGGGATTATCACTCCTTATATAGGCAAAAAACTCTGAAAATTACACTAATCCATTTTACCCAAATTTTTAATGTGGGACAAACTTCACCGTATACTGAACTCCATATGAGTACAGTGAGCCTCCATTGCGTACTATGACCCTCCAAATAACTGTGAACCTTCAATGCATATCGTGTGTATATCAGTCTGCATACTACATCTCTTCTTCCAACAACAAGACATTCGGTGTACTACAACCCCTCCCACAACGAACCATTTTTGGTACCGTGACCCATTCCGCGAACCATTCCATGTACCTTTCCTGCATACCACACACCTTCATGGAATACCGCCACTATAAACCGTTTTCGATTTTGTGCACTCCTCCACATACCATTTCCACTACTAGGTATGCAGCTGCGAACCATTCCCAGAACATAGTACATGGTCCATGTTTTTAGTTACACAGTTTTCTTCCTTTTCCAATTTCCTTCATCGTTCAGCATATCATTCACTCCTCCTTAAATATATTCTTCAGCAAGAACACCCATACTAATTCACTATCATCTTTCTTCTTCAACAGTTCGTAGCTTTCATCATGAACTCCTTCCACCATGATATATGCTCATTGAACTATCATTTCTAGCATCGTCAGATTATCTAGGGAAGGTACTGCAACTTACCAACTTCCCTGTCTTCTAGATACATCAGTATTTCTAGTCAACACTAAATATTGTTGGAATCATCTTCTCAGATTTGTATGATCATTCTTAAAACTTAAAATATCCACATGATCTCTCATGAAATAATTCATGTCTCTCAATTACTTTGGATTTCTTCTTCATCACCTTCTTTATTTTGATCTTCATTGAAAACCATTGACAACAAATACAACCTTATATACAAAGTGGTCCCAATAGATCTCACATGATATCTATATTTCTGTTGAGTCAAGGCTTTAGTCAAGGGGTCCACCACATTTTATTTCATGGACAAACTACTTATTGAAACTTCACCTCTTTGAGAAAAATCCCTTAAGAAATTATTCTTCTGAAGTATGTTCTTCATTCACTGATGTGAAATTGGATCTTTTGTAAGAGAAACCACTATAGTATTATCATAATAGAGTTTTATAGGATACATACATTTAGATACCACATAAATATCTTGGAAATTTTTTTCATCCATAATGCTTCTTTATCTACCTAATAAGCCAAAATATAATCAGAATATGTTATAGAATCTGCAACCATAGCCTTATTTTAGCTCTTCCAACTAACAGAACCTACATTCAATGTGAATATGTATCCCATTTGTGAATTTATATCATCTTGATCAGTTTGGAAACTAGAATCTACATTCCATTTGATTACTAGTTCTCCATCTCCTTCATAAACTATGAACATATCTTTAATACACCTTAGATACTTTTGGAGAGTCTTGATTGTCAACTAATGGTGGTCACCTAGAAAATATTGATATCTTCCTACCACAATTAATTTGTAGGTGACATCTCTCCTAATATATATAATAGCATAAATGAATGCCCTACTCACATATTCATATGGAATCCTTGTCATTTTTTTTATTTCCTCAAGTGTCTAAGGATACATTTTACTAGAAAGAAGAATTCCATTTGACACTGGAAATAATCCCCTCTTGGATTGTTCCATACTGAATCTCTTCAGTATCTTGTCAATGTATATACTTTTACTTAGGTCGAGAAACCACTTGGATCTATCATGATGGATCTTGATCCAAAGAATATATGCTGCCTCACCCAAGTCCTTTATAGATAATCATTTATTTAACCATGCATTAATATAATGTAAGATTAGTATTTTTTTACAGTGAGTAATAATTCATCAATATATTCTATTAAGAAAATGAATGAGCTCCCACTAAACTATTTATAGACACACAGATAGTATTAATTCTTTATGAAACCAAATTCCATTATGGTCTCATCAAAACAAATGTTCCATGACCTGGTTGGATTCTTTAATCTATAAAAGGATCTTTGAAACTTTCATACCTTTTTGGCAACCTTTGGAGTGAAAAACCCTTCAGGTTATGTCATAAAGACATCTCTTTGAAGGTTATTGTTAAGGAAGGTTGTTTGAAATACATTTTCCAAATCTCATAACCATGTAAAGTCACAATAGAAAGTATAATTCTGATGGATTTTATCATTAAAGCTGGTAAAAAGGTTTCATCGTAGTCAATGCATTGATTCTGTTTAAGCCCTTTTACAACTAGTCATGCCTTATAGGTACTAAGTTTCCCTTTCATGTATATATTCTTCTTGAATAACCAATTTTATTAAATGGGATTTACATCTAATAGAGTTTCTATAAAAAACAGACTTGGTTTTGGTACATGGAATCCATTTCAAAGTTTATTTCTTCCTTCCACTTAGTTATATATGTGCCACTTACTTATTCCTTATAGTTTAGATGATTGTTTTAATCAATTAATAATGAGTCACAATATTTAGTGACTTAAAACCATATCATTCTAGTTATCTAACCTATTTAGTTCTCCAATGCAATAATTGTGTCTCTAGAATAATTTCTTCTTCCAAGGGGCTTTGTGGAATTTTTTCCTATGCCAACTCTTGTGTATCTTTAGCCTGTACTTCATCGAAGACTATATCACTCCCATTATCTCTTTTAGAGATAAGATCCTCCTCAATAAATATAGTATTTCTTTAAACCACAAAATATTTGTATTAAAGATTGTATAGGTATTAACCCTTTTTTATTTGGGATATCCTATAAATATACACTTCATGCCTTGAGGTATAATCTTATTACTTAAATAGACCTTAAAAAATGCTTCAAAACCCCACACATGTATGTAAGATAACATGGGTTTCTTTATATTCCATAAATGGTATGGTAAACATTATGTTTCTTTAGTTAGCACTCGGTTCAATATGTATATTATTATTTGTAATGCATATCCCCAAAAGGATAATGTAAGACTCACATGACTCATCATTGATCTCACTGTGTCAAATAAGGTATGGTTACTCCTTTCACTTAAATCATTCCACTGAAGCGTATAAGGATGGTTGAGTTGAGATAAAATCAAAAACTCTTGTAAATAACCAATGAAGTCTTTATTAAGATATTCACCATCATGTTTATAGAGAAGTTCCCTAATATTTTTACCAAGATGGTTCTTAAATTCATTCTTTTATTCCTTGAATTTATCAAAAGAATTTGACTTATACCACATTAATTAGAAATATCCATTTATACTAAAATCATCCGTAAATGTTATAAATTATGAGTATTCACCCCTTTATTCAATGGATAACAGTCCACACACATTGGTATGAACTAATTCTATAATCTCTTTATCCCATTCACCTTTCCAACTAAATGGGGATTTGGTCATTTTCCATTTTAAACATGTGTGACATACACCAAGTGGTTTTAGTTTAAAAGAATCTAAATATTCTTCTTAATGTAATTTAATAAAGTGATTTTCATTTACATGACCTAGACGGTGATTCCAAAGTTGGCTGTGGTATTAGTCATGTGAAGTAACATCATCATCAATTTCTATTTTTTGGTTCATATAATACTACACAAAAAGATTATTATTTAAATGTACCTTACTGTAAAAAAATTATTTCTTTATAAAAGAAGAAATATTTTTCCCAAATTTGATAATAAATTCATATATATCAAGTCTGAATATAGAAATAATGTTTTTGGTAAATAAATGCACATAATAACAACCCTTTAAAACCAAGATTGTCTCAGTCGGAAATGTGAGGTGGTAGTACTTAATAGCTACAAAAACAATTTTATCTCTGTTGGATTCTTGAAGATCTACCTCTCCTCGTTCATTCTTTTTTAATCTACTTGTTTCCAGTATTTGAATATATATGTGATCACCACAATCTATATCTAATACCCAATTTGTAGAAATAGATAAATTTCACTCAATAAAAAATTCACTTAAAGCTTCCCCATACTTCTTTGGATGGGTGCATTTTATCTTTCAGTGGACCTTCTTTCCACATGTGAAATAGACAACATCATGTTCCATTTTATTCCCCTTGATATTCATCTTCTTGGAAGGTCGTGAAGAATATTTGGTCTTAATTCTCTTTTCATTCCTTTTCCATTTGTTCACCATAAGTATGGAAGGTTTTTTACACTTTGTATCCTTATTTACTTGGTAAAGAATAGTAAGAAGATCTAGCAGGTAATTCTAAATGTTGTTCATATTAAAATTTATAAAAAAGAAATAGAAGCACTAAGGGGGTGATTCCATAATGAGTTCGTTTCGCAATTCTTCAGGAATTTTAAACTCTATAACCTATAAGAACACAATATAGCCAATGAAATTTACTACATGAGGCCCATCTAGAGCACCCTCTCCAATTTTCATCTAAAAGAGAACCTTGGAAATCTCAAATCGTTCTTGTCTAGCTCTCTCTTGGTAAAGACAATAAAGGTGATTAAGCATTCTATACGCATCCATACTTTCATGATACTTCATTAGTTCACTATAAATCAATGAAATTGTCAAACATTGAACGTCAACAAGAACACAAAAAAATCATAAATAATAAACTCTTCATCACTCACTTCTTTAGTATGTGGATTAGGCATTAGGGATTGTAGCATGTAAGATTTCCATTCATGGTGTAGCACAACCCAAATGTGTCTAAACCACTCCTAGAATTTACTATCAGTTAAGAGGTTATATTTCTCCAATATTGACTATAGGGATAGTGTGGATTATAAACTTGTTATTTTATTATAAAATTAAAAAAGCAGATTATTAGTACTTTGCTTGATAAAAACTAAATGATGTATAAAAAATCAAATTTTTATTTATTTATCCATTAAATCTCCCACTATTTTATCAAGTCTCAAAATCCATAGCCATTTACCTTGGAATTTCTAGTTGATTTAATATTATAGTGTCAAAGATCCCCATTTTTGTTCTTAATGATCCATAATTTGGCCATTAAAACCATAATAATGCAATTCGTTAGATGGTCTTTCCAACTACAAACTTTTAACTCCTTGATCCATTGAGTGGATTCCCTTATCCTGAAATCTGGACTTTGATTTCCTCAACACTTGCCTCCAATTTTTTATTTAACATAATTTTTCGATTAAACACAATACAATTTCGGTTAAGTCAACCCAAAACTCTCATGATAACTCTCTGATAAAAGTAAGTGTCTAGACATTGTCCATGTACTATAATTAGTTCTATAGTTTCATTCCCAGACAAGTAATGAAAGTCTTAGTCATACTTAATATTTAATTGAGGGATTTAATTTTTTTATGATTAAGTTTTATCTTGATTTATCCATTACACATATTGTTAATATTAAGAGGATTTTACTTAATTAATTAACCATGTTGAATAAAATATTTACTCATAATTCATTTATTTATTTTTCATATTTACACATTAATTTATTTATTTATGTGATTGTGTCCTTACATCCATAAAATAAATAATTTCATATAAGGAAATAAACAATTAATTAAATAACACTTTCATGAGCTTTATCTAATGGTTGATTTAATGAGTGGAAATTAAATCAACCTTTGAGATAGAGGAAATAACTCTTATTTTCAGTCTTAGAATGAGTTACAACATTCCATTGGTGCACCAATGTATCACCTAGGTTGGAGTCATTATAGTTCTTTCTTGAACTGCCTCCATTTATCTTGGGATTCTATAATAATTAAAAATATTTATTACTCACATGCTGGTGAGGGGAAACAAAGTATTGGTTAAAAGGTATTACATAAAAATCCTTGGACACATAGGTCCTACAAAATAAAGGAGGGAGGGATGACTCATAGTCCATCATTTAATTTAATATTAAATAATCGAAAAATCATGAAATAAGTTAAATTAAAACATCCAACACATACAAATTTAATGGTCAATATTATGTATGGTCATACATGTAACAAATACACAAAATTAAATGGCTATCATTAATTTCTTTATCTGTTCTTTTATTATTTAAGATAAAAATACTTTCATTAATTAATTCCATTTCATTTTAATGATCATTTGATCTTATTTTGAGATACCCATCATTAATGGAATTCATGGAAAATAAATGGTAGAACCAATAATGAAATATTAATTAAAATAAATTAATTGAGCATGTAAAATTCATTAAAATCATTATTAAATTTTCATACACACAATGGTTTTACAATCAATATAATAAGTTTTTAGTTCTAAATTTTTTAAATTTAATGTAATTTTAATTCTTTTCCAATAATGAGAGACTAATCGGCGTGTAAATTCACCTACATACCATGTACATTAGTTTTTGTATATCCAAATCACATGATTGGGTCTTTTGTGTGTTAACTCGACCGGACTACATGGAATGTACATGCTATCTACACACCTGGTATCTGCTTAATGTGTGTCATGTTGGCCCGATAAACATGCGGTGTGCAAAAAAATAACCTAGTGTAATTAATTTCTCAGTGTATCTAGATAAAATGTGCATGGGAATATGGAACATTCTCTGGCCACATGCCATGTAACTTGATTTTATAGGAAAAATATTTGGCACTTCTTGATGGAATCTTTGGTCATTATACATTTTTTATTATACCTTTATGAAAATTAAACACTAAACAAACATGATTAATATGTCAATAACATGTTAATTCAAATCAAATTAACTAACAAATAGCATGAAATTAAAATATAACCACAATTGCGCATACATCTACAATCAAATAAATAATTATAAATTTAAATGTGACTATTGTGATGCATCTTGATGATTCTGGGAATATTATAAGAGTGTGGAGGTGGGTGATGTATTAAAATTTATTTTAGTAATTGTTTCCAAAAACCAATAGTGATGATCTTTCACGTAAAATTTATAATTAATTTTTTTAATATTTAAAGAAATAAATACTTGGGATTTGGAACTTTCTTCATTGGAGAATGTTAATCATCTGAAAAGACCCTTTCAGGTTAGCTTTATTATGCTGAAAGGATCCAAGGATAGAATCTCTCAAGTGGTAATCCACACATTCTTCTATGATCTCTGAGCAACACCACTAGATCACCACTTACTAGCGTGGAAAGTCAAATGTCTTACATTGTTTATTCTTGATCGCTCATTCTTCAGTCTTGAAGAAATCTCCATTTCACTTCTCATTCTTGATAGGGAGAGAGGAGGATTTGAGAGAGAATTCGTTGTGTGTGACAATTCTCTATTCTTAATTTTTTGATACTCTATACAATAGACATAGCTGTCTATTTATAGAGTTAGGATTTAAGAGAAAATATTATTTAATTTCAAACCATCCCTAAAATATAATTCATTACCTTTAATAAACCCCATGACAAAAAATAATAATTATATTATTATTATTTTTTGGTGTGTGCCAACTTGTTCGATAAAAAATATTATGTAATGGTCTTGTTAAATAATATTTTCATCGGACTCGGTTTTGGTCTGTTCAAAATATTTTAGAATTTATTGAACAACCAAATAAATATTTTATTCATAAATAAATATTTTATTCACAATCTATCAAATAAATAATTATTAAAATATTAAATAAATAAAATAAATATGGTATTCACAAGCTGGTGAATAAATATTTATTTAATTTATGTGATCAATATAACTTGAATAAAATTAGTTTTCAGTCTTTTGAATAATATTTATTCCATTTATTAAACTCAAATATAATTTAATCAAGATCAATGGAAAAACTTATTGTGTGACCCTTTAGTATTATTTATCATTGTCATTAGGTGGGATTGCCTAAATTATAAGATTATTATCTAGCGATGAGTCAAGAAACCCAAGATAAAGAATTTAATGTTGTAATATCAACAACCAAATACGAA
The DNA here is from genome assembly GCA_963277665.1 of Viscum album. NCBI lineage: Eukaryota > Viridiplantae > Streptophyta > Magnoliopsida > Santalales > Viscaceae > Viscum > Viscum album. The sequence continues at coordinate 1,026,907,008 of OY728157.1, forward strand.
TCTTCACTATGTAATATAATTAATTTTTCATAATATCTCATCAAGAAGGTTGGACAACCTTTTCACCAACCTATATGCTTGATATTTTTTTCTTTTACTATCTCAAATAAACACATCATTACACTATGTCCATGTAATCTAATCTAATGGTTCTATTCAAATAAAATGGTCGAGAAATCAGCTTCCATAAAAATATAAGGGACAAACTCTTCCTAAACTTATTCATTAATGAAATGTCACTCATGATGCACCCAATGTATCCAACTTCACTATGAACTATTATCATATTTTATGAAATAAATCTAAGTACAAGAGTTGTAACATGCATTAATAATAATCTTAAAGTATAAGGACCATCACACACACTCATATACAGGAATATCTGATGACGCCAAAACATAAAAATTCCTATTAGTGTGTTTGTTCTCATGATCTCCCATCTTGGAGATTACCAAGCGCGTACATCATGAGAAGAAGACTCATCTTCTTAAGAGTACTCACATCTAACAGTATATGTACTATGTGTCCCATCATAGTATGTTATCCAACTATATAATATTATTTGAGAAAATCATCATAGAACATCAAGGTTATCATCATAATGGCGAACTACTATGACCTTATCAATGTCATGTATAATCTAGTACATTATTACATTAGATCCATGAAAAAACAAAAAATAATATGTAATAATAATATTTATTAATATTAAACACATTGAATATACATGTAATCAAAGTATAGACTGTTGGTCCTATGCCACCAACTCCGACAGACATCACTAAGTGGGAGTGTCATGTACACATATAAAGGTAAATCTAACCTAGTGAGCTTATGAGTGGCTATTTTTCCTCTCTTCTTGTGTTATGCTTTCTAGAATCATTTTTTCCACATCTAGGAAGTTAGTTCAGTGGTGTTCGAGTGTGTGGCATTGTATGTGTTCCATAATTAGTAATTTTATGACTAGGACATGGGGATAATTACATCATTAGTAAGAAATATTTCCTTATAGGTAGAAGGAATGTGGTCATAAGGAACTATTTAAAAATGGTCAAAATAGGTTTAAGGATCTAGTCAGCCTATCAAATATTCAAAATCATAAACCAACACCATGAGGTGGGTATACGTTTGATACTTAATGGAATGTGGGGATGTCATTTTTCAAATGTCTTTCTAGGGAGATCTTGCCTTAATAATATTGGCATGAAAAGTAGAACTGCTAGCTTGTCCTTGATGATTAAAGACCCACCATAGTGAGAGTTGGGTCTAGAACCAGGTGGGGTTTGGAACTCGGTGGTTTTAGAGTGTACACCCACTGTTTAAGGAAAGTTTTTTTCACACCAATTATGTGGGATACCATTTTGATAACCATTTATTAAGTGGCCAAGTGGGATTCAAGGATCGATGGTTACCACTTGATGATTTTGGGAAGGTAAACCCGGAGCTTGATTAAATTAAAAGAAGTGCCACGATGAGGTATATCCTAAAATCAAATTGGGCATCATGAGATGGTTGATCCATGTTTGAACCTAGACACTCATGGTTGGGATATGTGGTGTTGGGAGTTATATAAGGATATTATATATTGTTTTTGATAAGATTGTGGCTTGGAAGGAGTATCACACCTCTTATGATAAAATCATGGTGTACTCCTTTCGTAGATATGTGAATGAACCCTATCTTGAATTTATCTTACTTAAACTGGGAGGTATTTAGTTATGAATCAAGATAAAAAAATCAAATGTCTGCTATTTTAATAAATTGAATCCATATAATTTTTCCCAAGGATTGGTTTAAATAAATCCTTATGGTGTGGATGTCACTATAAGCGGTTAGCATGTGACCCTCATGAGGGAAAGTTAGTGGATATTTGAGACTGATAGTTGGATAATTATTTTAGAACATGTATTCTATTTGAGAGAAGAATATTGAATGATTCAATTGGGAGAAATCTCCAGATGTGGGTTATGGGCTTCAATTAATGTGATCAATGTAATATCAAGATTCCTCCACTTAAAGGCATTGAGCTCTAGTCTTTGAACTGTGTCTTCCATCCAAGATTGGTTTTTTTTTGGAACTATTGGCTAGAGGTGGTTTGACTAGAGCTATTTCAAAGGGAAATATGTGGTCATTGGGGAATCATTTCATATATGTTATGGGTTTACGCAGGTACCATGTAAAGAGTCATCTTGGCTCTAAAATGGAATCCAAATTCAAAATTTTTGAACTGGTCAATCAGAATTTACTATTGAGATTGTAATGAGGGATAGGAGTAGTGTCATTTCCAGTGATAGGGTGTATCATGTTTATAAATGTGATGGGGGCATCATTATAATGATATAGATGTACTTCAATAGGAAATGTTTATGGTCTAACTGTCATGACTCAGAATTTTCCATTAAAAGGTTAATACCTGAGGTGGGGAGAACCTTAGGAAACTATTAAAAAGATAATGAATTAATTATGTATCAAGTTAGAAGGGATCAAGTAATACTTATATTGATATTTTAGTTCTATTTACAAGTGTTGTATTGAGTTTTGGTAATTTAAGTTCCATATGTTTAAAATATATTTTGGAGGCATTTTAATTTTGAGAAGAAACATGACAATTAAGAAGAAATTATTAACCTGATTTGGTCACATTTTTTTCATTTTTACCCAAGTCTTCTCAAGGATGAGAATTTATAAGTTGGGGAGAATATAACTCCCTAGATTTTTCAACAGGTTGGAATTATTGAAATAATTTTAAACATTTTTTGGTGGATAGACTGAATTCAAAACCAAACATCATAACATGATTCCAAGAGTTTAAACACTTGAAAAATATTGTTTTAGATTTCTTTAAGGATTGATAGGTTTCTCAGTAATTAAAATGAGTTTCAAAATCATCAGGCTCTAAGAACAAAATTTTGAGAAGGGCTAGTAAGGACACATGGTTTTTTTGAAAACATGATACCATCTAAGAGAAATCATGTTGTCTATCCTAAGGGACCAGGGTTCTGCATGGTTTATTTTAACCGTGCTTACTCAGCAGCATAACTAAAATTTTTCTTCAGTGGGTTTATCGAGACAACTAGTATGATCTACTCATGGTTTTCTCAAAACCTACATACATCCCATACACTTAGTGTCAGTTAACATGCAGTTATACATGGTTTGCTGAATGGTGTGAAAAAAAATATTACCCAACCCTATATTCCATTTTCAAAGTGGGTGTGATTTTGGTAGTAATGTAACACCCCGAGATTTTATGAAAAATATTCTTTTTAATTTTATTAATGTCTTTTGTTATACGCTACACCAAAAGGAGCTTGCACAACACGCATCCCTAACTTGGCTCGCATTACACGCAATCACGACCTTCCACGATAGTGTGTGTTGTACGCAATACCGAGTTTCGCTAAACAATGAAATGTTATATAAACTAGCCGTTATGAATAGTAATACCCAATTTTTGAAATTTTATAAATTTTATCTTTCAAAATGGACTTCATTTTTGGGTTCAGAATATCGAAATTAGCCAAGGGTGAATTTTTGGTATTTTTCTGAAAACTTTCAATTTTTGATGAATAGTGAAAACACTTGGTTACTATTCAAAAACCGACTTTTTATTTAAATAATTATTTATTTTATTTAAATTTATTTTCGGTCAAAATTGATAAATAATACCTATATAAGTTCAATTTAAGTCATTGGAGTCATTTTATAATAATTTTTGATATATAAAAATTTTATTGAACTTTTCACCGTCTTTTACCCACCTCCTAGGAGAATTTGCAAATTTACATAAAAATTAATTTTACCGCTTTTGTGAATAGAATTTCAAAAAATCCGAGAGACACTGTTGATTTCAGTAAGTAAAATTTGGTTCAATGAGATGAACATATTTTTTGGTGAATAGTAACTTTTTACTTTTATTTACCACGGTTAAAAGTAAATAGGGTAATTAAGGGTAAAAATGATATTATTATTACCCTAAAACATGTACTAATTCTATTGGATAAGTGTAATTCAACCCAAAACAACCTTAGGGATAAACTAGGACCATTTAGGCCCACTTGGATTAGATTAGGACATTTATTATTAATTTATTTAAAGAAGGGTTAAAATAGTTAAAATCAAAGATTAATAACTAAATCATTTTTAATATAGGGTTATAAATAAGATAAATTTGACTATAAATATTCCTTAGAAATATAAAAATATTTCCTACATAATGGTATTTTATTTATAATTTTTAGACATTAAAAAATTTAATTTATTTATGACACAATGATGATGCAGTAATTATCTTATTAATGAAATATTGACATAATTGATGATATAAATACCCAAATAAATGTAATTTGAGACTTTTTATGAATTAAAATAATTTTATATGTTAATATTACATGTTATTATTGATTTAATTAACTTTTATCGAACCAATCCTTCTGTTATGATTTTCACAAAAATCAATTACCAAATAGTGTCAAAATTGACATAAAATAGTTTTTAAAACAATTATTATATTATTAATTGTTATTTTATTCCTAAAAATATATGGTTCAGCCAAATGACTTCGATAATGTTATATATATTAATAATAAACAAGTTGGGGTTCTTTTGGCTTCTTATAGTAAGTTTATTAACCTTATAGTGTAAGAAAACAAGAAGACACGGTAAAAGTTAAATTATCTAACTTAAAGTTAAATCTAAATGATAAGGTTAAAATAGAAACCTAAACTTGTATAAATTCTATTGGATGAGATGGTTTTGACCCATCCCCACCTTAGCTTCGAAATAAATCAATTTGGAGCTATTAAAAACCGAATATGACTTTATAATAAAATAATATTTTTAGTTTTTTCTAAGATGCCCCTCTCCTCCCTTATAAAAGGGCATCTCCTCCCTCTCTTCCTCACACCAATTTGTGCCTTAAATATCAGACAAAACCTACCAAATTATCTTCTCCACTTCCATAGAAACATCCTAGAGGTTCTGGTCTTCTTCAAAGACCAATCTTAGTGCCCTAATAGGAGGTTTCAAAAAGGCGTATCGAAAGAAGAGGTAATATCTGCTACCGATTATTTCAACTTTATTTCTTCTTCTACTTCTTCTTATTTAGTTTTTTCATTATGAAGTAATAAAATCAGTATCAATCATATACTGATATGTTATTATAAGTATGAAACAACCCTATTTCTCCATCTATCCATCCTATGGAAAATGAAATCACCGCGCGTGCGTACGTACGGAATACTGTCTCCACGCTGTGGTGTAATCTATTTTCCACCACCACCTTACTTGGATGGGTATAATGGTGTAAATAATGACTATATATAATTATTGTAAATTTATATTGATTCTTAAATAGTATACATACACTTCAATACAATTCCATGGGAATGATATCATCGCTCGTGCGTACGTACGGATTACCGTCTCCACGACGTGATGAGATTCATTTTCCATGTTAACAATTCAAGAATGATTATAAAGTATATATAATGAGTAATAATAAAATATAAGACATAATAATGCTACTGGATTTATGTATATATATATATTTATGTCATATAATTAATTCCATTCAATTCAATAAGGAAACAAAAACCGCGTTTATGCGTACGTACGGCCTACTGTCTCCATGAACGGTGTATTTCATTTCATTTAATCGATATATCATATATATATGATAAAACTGAAATATATATTATATATAAATCATGTTTTACATTCTGTAATTAAGTAAATCAGGATATAAGTAATAATATCAAGAACAACAAGTCCAAACACATACGATAAATAAAACGATTTAACCCAAAACGTTGCTTTAACATGGAACTTACAAAAGAGCGGGAAATATAAAGTCATAAGTGAACCATATATGATATCATAATAATGAATATGATTCTGTAATAAGTCAATGAAATTATTTAAATCATTATACATGAGGTTCGGAAACGTACGAAGAATATCGGACCTAAGGTAAGGGATAATCTTTCCAATCTCATTCTTTTCCGAGATTGTTTATTCGTAAGTATTTTTTAGGGTTATTGTTATCATCAAAGTCCATGTTTTCTAAAAGTGTTTTTATGTATGTTTAATTTCGTTTTTACCCATTTTGTCTTTTACTACATGGTATGTAAGTAATCTTTCTTGTGTTTACGTTATGAGGTACTTTTTGACTTTTCCAACAAAAGTACGAGGAGAATGTTTTTTTTAACTTATATAGAATGAAAGGATTTTTACGGTTTTATAAAGCCTTATTTTCATGAAGCTTCCTCCAAAATATTTCATGACTATTTTAATCAAAATATTTTTCTTTTAAAATTGCATGACGTTTTGTGAAAAGAAATTGATTTTGAAGAAGAAAGGATATTTTCCTCAAGAATTCATTTCAAGTGTTTTATCAAAACCATTTTCCATCTAAGATGACATTATTTCATATGTGTATGTTTCAAGTATAATGCCTCTATGATTTACATGGTTTCACTTTTCTTATGATGAAATGATATCCATTTTTTTGTATGGATTATGTTATGATGGGATGATGTTTATGAAACCAATTTTATTCTTTGGGTTATGATGAATGATTTATGTTTATTTTGTGGCACAAGTAAGAATGATTTCATTATGAGATGGGTGGGACCTATATCTACCTCAAATGTATTGGGTAAATATTTATATATCATGATATAGACATGGCTGGAACAGTAAGTTAATCCAGTTCTGTGATATAGGACTGGAACGAGGAGTGAACTCGATTCATAAAGGGACTTTGTCCACTAAGATGGTCTTGGCAGCAATGTCTTGGCTACTATGGAAATCATAACAAGTGCTGAATGGTTTCTACAATTACATGATTTATTCCCATGCTATTTTATCAAGATTGATGTTCCTTTATGATATATGCCTTACATACTTCCATGATTTATGTCTTTGCTCAATATTTTGATGTTTAAATTTCATGTTCAAGTTTTTGCATTCAAATGTTTATGGTTTGTTTTATGTTCTCTATGTTTACCCTTACTGTGAATTTGAGTTCACCCCTTTTATGTTTTCTTTTCCCCAGGATATAAAGAAAGATTTTAGGTGAGAAGAAAAAAGGGGAAGATCTTTATGGGAGATGTTGAAGATCTTTCACCACGATTAAAAGATTATATTCTGAGTTTCCAAAGACACTAAATTGTTATGGTCCTTGTGTGTCTATTTTTGTTATGTACTAAGTATTCCACAAAAGTAATGTAATGTCCATGTACATCAAGCTTTGGGTCTCTATATTTGGTATCATAGGAATGGTTTATTCAACCTTTGGAAACTAGGATGCGAAAACTATAGTGAGATCCCTAGAGATATTTTTAAGGTATGTCTAGGGATGTCTCTAATGTTAAGTATAAGTATAGGTTATAGTCCTAGAATTACGGTAATGATATTAGAATTAAACCTATGATGTGAGATGTCGAAGGTACTCCCCCTTGATTTTGTTATTTCCCTTGTATGATTTTTTCCTCTCACAGAATTCTTTTTGTGTTTTAGTCAATGGAGGGAACCAGAAGGAATTCGGTTAACATTGAATCCAATGGAAAAATTGGTGGCTATGAGCAACAAAATTGCATAATGCTTAGAGAGAAAGATATTGTGATTATTCTGAATCAGTCATCGTGATATATGATTGACAAGGTGAAATTTAGTGGTATGCCTAATTCATCAAATAAGAGGAAGATAGAATTTTATGCATGTTCGCATGTTGAGGAGCATAAAGAAAGGAAAATTGATATTTCTAAAGAAGGGAAGAATAACCTTGAGGAATACCTGAAATGGAGGGACATATGTTATCTGTGTGGAAAAAATGGTCATAGAGTGACAGACTGTTATGGAGTTCAATGTCTTATTTGTGGAGAACATGGGCATTACCCAACTCAATGCCCTGACCTAAAAAGTTACTTCTAAATAAAGGAAGGACTTATTCTAGGACAATCATTGAAGAGGATGGATTAAATTGTTTATGTATTGGTATTCAAGAATAATGTTGTTGAGGTACTTTTATGGTGTATTAGAATATTTTTGTATTAGTCTATTGTGGTTTTCAATAATTTTATGGTACTGGTAACCATGAAAAATGATTCAAATATTTGGGAAAGAAGATGATATGCGCATAATGAAGGGATAAAGAGAAAAGGAAATGTTTGACAGTATTCATGATCTCATGAATGATATAAGGAAATAGTTATATCATGGTTTGAGTATATATAATTTTGGGGTTTTGGTATGTGGAAAGAGTTAATTTTTGACAGCACTCATGTTTTCCCTAAGATTCAATGGGTATTCATTTTTCAAGAGAATACATTATTAAGGCATTCAAATGTTTGGAATGTGACCAACAAGACATATCTTATGATATATGGGGATCAACGATGGTATTAACATGCTTGTTATATGAAATCTCTGGTAATCATTTTCACTATATTATGATAGTGGACTGTAGTATTATGGATAAGCCTAAAGATTGGAATGGATTATGTTGGACATAAGTTAGTATTGTTTAAGGATAGAAGTTTTTTTTCGATATTATTGATGGGATGTTATAGTAATGTAGTTTTAGAAAAAGGACAACCTGCAGGATGGGTGACATCCCATCGCATCAGACAAGGCTGTGGGAATAGAACCCACAACCGAAGTTCGATTGGCCTTTATCGCATACCACTAGCCTACAGGAAGTCCCTGGTTAGTAGAAACTAGTTTTATTTATTAATAACTATGATATATGAAGTATAAGATCATTTTTGGAATCATATATGATTAACCTCACCATAGATGGACTTATGAATATTTGATAACTTTTGCTAACCTTTTGTTTGAAACAGATGGAATGACCCATCATTTTATCATATGATCTGTTAACACTTCACGAATAACAAATTAAACTTCATTTCTTTAAGAGATGAATTGGAAATTGTTCAAAGTACAAACAATAGTGATATTGTACCAAAATAAATTAAGTATTTATTCTAATTCAAATTCTTCAACTTTAGGGAAATGATCATGAAAACAAAAACTATTGTCCCAGTGCCCTCATATTTGATTAATCAGATGGTACCCTAGATCATCACAAATTTATGGCTTTTTGACTGTTGGATTTTTCATAGCTATGTTCTCTACCACTCTCCATTAGAACATGATGGTTAGATTTCTCTTCCATATCCATATTTTCACCTATGTTCTCCTATGTGGAAACCAGTGATTAGTTAATTTGGGTAACCGTTGCGTTTCATACTTTAGTTTTTAAAGCCAAGTTTTGGTATTCCTTTTTACGATGTGGGTTTATATTAAAGAAACTTTCGAGTAATAAACCATTTATAACCCCGATGAATTTCGAGGGCGAAATTCATTTTAAGGGGGGTAGAATGTAACACCATGAGATTTTATGAAAAATATTCTTTTTAATTTCATTAATGTCTTGTGTTGTACGCTACAAAAAAAGGAGCTTGCACAACAGACATCCCTGACTTGGCTCGCATTACACACAATCACGACCTTCCATGATAGCATGTGTTGTACGTAATACCGAGTTTCGCTAAACAACGATGTGTTATATAAACTAGCCGTTATGAATAGTAATACCCAATTTTAGAAATTTTATAAATTTTATCTTCCAAAATGGACTTCATTTTTGGGTTCAGAATATCAAAATTAGCCTAGGGTGAATTTTTGGTATTTTTCTGAAAACTTTCAATTTTTGATGAATAGTGAAAACACTGGGTTACTATTCAAAAACCAACTTTTTATTTAAATAATTATTTATTTTATTTAAATTTATTTTGGGTCAAAATTGATACATAATAATTATATAAGTTCAATTTAAGTCATTGGAGTCATTTTATAATAATTTTAGATAAATAAAAATTTTATTGAACTTTCACTGTCATTTACCCACCTCCTAGGAGAAATTGCAAATTTACATAAAACTTAATTTTACCGCTTTTGTGAATGGAATTTAAAAAAATCAGAGAGACACAGTTGATGTCAGTAAGTAAAATTTGGTTCAATGAGATGAAAATAATTTTTGGTGAATAGTAACTTTTTACTTTTATTTACTACGGTTAAAAGTAAATAGGGTAATTAAGGGTAAAAATGATATTATTATTACCCTAAAACATGTCCTAATTCTATTTTATAAGTTTAATTCGACCAAAAAAACCTTAGGGATAACATATGACCATTTAGTCCCACTTGGATTAGATTAGGACATTTATTACTAATTTATTTAAAGAAGGGTTAAAATAGTTAAAATCCAAGTTTAATAACTAAATAATTTTTAATGTAGGGTTATACATAAGATAAATTAGACTATAAATATTAATTAGAAAGATAAAAATGTTTAATACATAATGGTATTTTATTTATAATTTTTATACATTAAATAATTTAATTTATTTATGACACAATGATGATGCAGTAATTATCTTATTAATGAAATATTGACATAATTGATGTTATAAATACCCAAATAAATGTAATTTTAAACTTTTTATGAATTAAAATAATTTTATATGTTAATATTACGTATTAGTATTAATTTAATTAACTTTTTTTGAACAAATATTTCTGTTATGATTTTCACAAAAATCAATTACCAAATAGTGTCAAAATTGATATAAAATAGTTTTTAAAACAAATATTATATTATTAATTGTTATTTTATTCCTAAAAATCTAAGGTTCGGACAAATGACTTATATAAGGTTATATATATTAATAATAAACAACTTGTGGTTCTTTTGGTTTCTTATAGTAAGTTTATTAACCTTATAGTGTAAGAAAACAAGAAGACACGGTAAAAGTTAAATTATCTAACTTAAAGTTAAATCTAAATGATAAGGTTAAAATAGAAACCTAAACTTGTCTAAATTATATTGGATGAGAGTATTTCGACCCATCCCCACCTTATATTAGAAATAAATCAATTTATAGCTATTAAAAACCGAATATGACTTTATAATAAAATAATATTTTTAGTTTTTCCTAAGGTTCCCCTCTCCTCCCTTATAAAAGGGCATCTCCTCCGTCTCTTCCTCACACCACTTTGAGCATTAAATCTCGGCCAAAACCTGCCAAATTCACTTCTACACTTCCCTAGAAACATCCTAGAGGTTCTGGTATTCTTCAAATACCAATCTTAGTGCCCTAAGAGGAGGTTTCAAAAAGGCATATCGAAAGAAGAGGTAATATCTGTTACCGATTCTTTCAGCTTTATTTCTTCTTCTACTTCTTATTATTTAGTTTTTTCATTATGAAGTAATAACATCAGTATCACTCATATACGGATATGTTATTATAAGTATGAAACAACCCTATTTCACCATCTATCCATCCTACAGAAAACGAAGTCATCGCGCGTGCGTACGTACGGAATACCGCCTCCACGCCGTGGTGTAATCTATTTTCCACCACCACCTTACTTGGATGGGTATAATGGTGTAAATAATGACTATATATGATTATTTTAAATTGATATTGATTCTTAAATAGTATATATACACTCCAATACAATTCCATTGGAACGATATCATCGCTCGTGCATACGTACGGATTACCGTCTCCACGACGCGATGAGATTCATTTTCCATGTTAACAATTCAAGAATGATTATAAAGTATATATAATGAGTAATAATGATATATATGACATAATAATGCTACTGTATTTATGTATATATATATATATATATATATATGTATTTCATATACTTAATTCCATTCAATTCAATAAGGAAACGAAAATAGCGTTTATTCGTACGTACAGCCTACCGTCTCCATGAACGGTGTATTACATTTCATTTAATCGATATATCATATATATATATATGTATATACTGAAATATATATTATATATAAATCATGTTTTACATTCTGAAATTAATTAAATCGGGATATAAGTAATAATATCAAGAACAACAAGTTCAAACACGTACGATAAATAAAACGATTTAACCCAAAACACTGCTTTAACATGGAACTTACAAAAGAATGGGTAATATAAAGTCATAAGTGAACCATATATGATATCATAACAATGAATATGATTATGTAATAAGTCAATGACATTATTTAAATCATTATACAGGAGTTTTGGAAACGTACGAAGCATATCGGACCTAAGGTAAGGGATAATCTTTCCAATCTCGTTCTTTTCCAAGATTGTTTATTCATAAGTATTTGCTGGGGTTATTGTTATCATCCAATTCCATGTTTTCTAAAAGTGTTTTTATGTTTGTTTAGTTTCCTTTTTACCCATTTTTTTTTTACTTCATGGTATGTAAGGAATCTTTCTTGTGTTTACGTTACGAGGTACTTTTTTACTTTTCCGACAAAAGTACAAGGAGAATGTTTTTTTAAATTATACAGCATGAAAGGATTTTTACGGTTTTATAAAGCCTTATTTTCATAAATCTTCCTCCAAAATATTTCATGACTATTTTAATCAAAATCTTTTTCTTTTAAAATTGCATGACATTTTGTGAAAAGAAATTGATTTTGAAGAAGAAATGATATTTTCCTCAAGAATTCATTTCAAGTGTCTTATCAAAACCATTTTCCATCTAAGATGAAATTATTTCATATGTGTATGTTTCAAGTATAATGTCTCTATGATTTACATGGTTTCACTTTTCTTATGATGAAATGATATCCATTTTTTTGTATGGATTATGTTATGATGGGATGATGTTTATGAAACCCATTTTATTCTTTGGGTTATGATGAATGATTTATGTCTATTTTGTGGCACAAGTAAGAATGATTTAATTATGAGATGGTTGGGACATATATCTCCCTGCAATTAAATGGGTAAAGATTTATATCTCATGAGATAGACATGGCTGGAACGGTTAGTTAATCTGGTTTAGTGATACAAGACTGGAACGAGGAGTGAACTTGATTCAGAAAGGGATTTTGTCCAATAAGATGGTCTTGGAAGCAATGCCTTGGCTACTATAGAAATCATAACAAGTGCTGAATGGTTTCCACAATTACATGATTTATTCCCATGCTATTTTATCAATATTTATGTTCCTTTATGATATATGTCTTACATACTTCCACAATTTATGTCTTTGCTCAATATTTTGATGGTTAAATTTCATGTTTAAGTTTTTTCATTCAAATGTTTATGGATTGTTTTATGTTCTCTATGTTTACCCTTACTGGGCATTTTGAGCTCACCCCTTTTATGTTTTCTTTTCCCCGGGATATAAAGAAAGGTTTTAGGTAAGAAAAATAAAGGGGAAGATCTTTATGGGAGATGTTGAAGATCTTTCACCACGATTAGAATATTATATTCCGAGTTTCCATAGACACTAAACTATTACGGTCCTTGTGTGACTATTTTTGTTATGTACTATGTATTCCGCAAAAGTAATGTAATTTCCATGTACGTCAAGCTTTGGGTCTCTACAAGTAAGGCCTGAATAGTTAGTGCAGGGTTATCCAAATCATATGGTTAGACCATGCGACTCATTAATGGAATGTTTGAGACTGTTTTTCCACTCCAGCCTATTTATTTTTTCTCTCCCACTTTTATCCTCATTCTCATGTAGTATAGAGGTCATGCAAGATCCCTTCTACCTCTCCCAAGCTTTCATATTTATTCCTTATATTACCTTTGAATCAAGTGTCACTAGGTGCATTAGAACCTTATTTTTAAGCTCTCGATTACTCATGCTTCTATTATTCTCTTACCTTTCTATACAGAATGCTTAATCTGTGTAAGCACTTTTTCCTTATTTCTAGGGAATTTGATGATTATTGTGATTTTATTTCATTCCAGATCAAACAAAATCCCGATATTGTATGAGTAGACCATACTAACCATGTTGTTGGTGATGTGTATAATTTTCCCTCAAATTCATGTCATTTATATTATATTTTAATTGTCCCTCATGATAGGATTTATATGAATTTCTCATAATTTATGAAATACCCTTAATTAAATTTTTATAAATTTCCCTTGATAACCTTACACAAAATGATAAAGTTGGAGATGAAGACATCAAACCGAACCACAACTTAGGGTGAATGTAACTAATTTTCCCCAATGTTTATTGTCTTCCCTATATTGAATCCACCCCATTGGGTGTGCTATTTAATTATGTTTAATCAAAATGTTATCCTTATATAAATCAACTTTTGAGGTTGGATTTATTTTTTATTTTGGAGGAATTGAGTTAATTGAATGATATGAATTGCTAAATGAAATATCATGTTTTCTAATAAAATCACCTTTTGAGGTACATTGTCTTAAGTTAAAAAGTGAATATATTTATGGTGTATCTTATGGAATGGTTTATTTATATATCCATTATTATTTTTACTAAATGGTATGACCTATCACATAGCTTATTTTGTTAATGACTTGAATTGTGAAAATTTTTCTTATCTAATATTATGTCATGGAAGGTCACATGACATGTATTAATTTTAAAATCAACTATATTAAAAAAGATAAATTGTTCCTTAAGAAATGTTGGTGTCCTCTTTACAGAATGCTAAGATAAGGTATCATAGGGAAAGTGGGATTACATTATACGAGATTATTAAAGAGGGGCCCCGGTTATGGTTGTAGATGTGGAATTTCAATCCCCCATGATTGACGACGTTTGACATGATGATTCACTTTTTTGGGTGGTTGGGCATGAAGCTTCACACCCCTTCAGATATGATTTTGGGTAAGACCCTTCACATTATCTATTCATGATACTCAACATGGTTTTATTCATGATTATAAAATTGGTTATGACATCCCTTACATTGTGACATATAGTCATGATGTACCTTATAGAGTTTGATACTATTATGATTATATGAAAACTCTTGATTTGAACATTAGTTTCTTCTAGTGCTACTCATATATATGTATATATATATATATGAAAATATTATGTGGATTCATGGGAACTAAGACATAGAATCACTTTTATTTGTTTATATCTGTATATATGATTGTATAACATATGCATATATATACATGATGGAATGTGTGAAGAGGCATTATGTCTTAAGTTGAAGTAGGTATTGTCTGACCAGGCATCCCTAAGGAACCTGATCCCGACTATTATACATTTATTTATTTTTCAATGCCTTACTTTTCATATACATGCACACTAATTTATTTTTATACATGGACTAGATTAAAAATTAGAAATTATTGGTGGTGGCCAATTGAGTATATCTCACACCCTCTTCAAGCTTCCATTACACTGAGGTACCTGAACAGATATATTGTTTATAGGATCAGGTTCCTGGATTGTACTTACTTTTTATTATCTTTCTTCACTATGATGGTGTACTAGGACAGTGGATCATGCAGGTGCTCATGATAATATTAGAGATAGTTGTTTTGTATTTTATTTATTTACCACCTTATATATTGTGTATACCTACCTGTATTATGTCAGATCATGTTCATGAATGATCATTTATTCATTCATTATTGATTTCCAGTTTTTATTATACTTCACTACATATATTTATTATTGCTTCCACTATATTTATTTTTAATCCAAAGGGTATAGTATCCCCAATATAACTCCTTTACACCCTTGCTACTAGTCAGCATCCTCTGTCTTATGGGGAGGTGAGCTTAAGGCCTTGTGATCGAATGACTCAGGGAACCATTTTTAGTGGCACCTGGGTCGGGAGGTTATATAATGGGTGGATATGGACATGTGAAATTGAGTATAGTTTGAGGTGTGATTCATTCCCTCTGTACAATGACCCTATAAATTTACAAAACATGAATGGTATAATTATTATACCCTCCACTGATTGCTTAAGGGACAGATATTCCCATGGATTCCCTAGCTAGGTCCTTCGATAATTAATTTCTATATTTTCACAATAACATTATTACTCACACATTTTAATGATTTTAGTATGTATATGGTGAGAGAATAAAATTTTATTGGGATCACATACTTGTAGATATGATAACTAGTTGTATCATCCTTGGTATTTATTGATTATATGAACACTATGTTTTGTTAAATTACTGTAATTGTAAAGTGATATGTATTTGAGAATATCAGGTGAGGTCCACCATCAGTGGTGAATGAGACTATTAATATTAAAATATATTCCAAACCATGAGAAGTTACAGGTAGATACCTCTCATATGACATGTTTGAATTTATGCACTAATGGTTTCTATGTATTTTATCTCTAATTATTTGAAGGGAAGCATGGTAATTTTCCAAAGGATGTCTATAGGGCTTTACCTCACCAAGATATCTACCCATATAGCATGTTTTATTCTAGAATTGGAGTTGAAGAGTAACTATGAATATTTCATGTTCTTATTATTGGTTTGTATAATTAATAATGGACATGCATAATTTATGAGACATATGTATTGAATCTTTTTTTGTACCAGTTTGATTAGAAAAATTGGTGGTAACCATCTCTTTATGTGATGAAAATGAGAATTTTGAGCATTTTTTGATTGTATAATATGGGAGTGTAATCTATGAAATAAACACCTATTAATATATTTGTAAATTTTATTATTCATTTTCTCCAAAGAATGTTATAACTGAGGATGAAGTATTAGTTTTACTCTATAGTAATTACTAATATTATGGGTAAATGTGATTAGAGTTGTGAAATAGTGGTGTGGGGTAGATATCTTTAGTAAGAAATGTCTTGTTTAGTCAATGGTGGAGGTTTATAAGTATCTATCCTTAATGTATTTGGTTATTAATAGCATACATACAATTCATACCATTTATATATGGTGGTGGCCTTGCATAATTTTTCATTGATTAAGAATTTTTTGAAATGGTGATATCAATCATGAGGCCCTTCATAACAATATAAATCTCAGATAATTCATCTAAAGGTGGAGATAATGTCATCATTTACATGATTTAGATAGTGGTATTATTTAGATATTAATATTTCACATCATGATGGATGTTTTAATAGATGATTTACCCAATGGAGAATGTTATTCAATGGGGTATTTTTTTTATTTCTTTTAAACATTATCATAGTATAGAAAATATATCTATGAGGTGGAGTATTATTCTTCATAGGTTACGGTTTTAGTCACTTGAATTTTGGAAGGTATTATTTTTGGGTTTTGGAGATGATTGGTCAAGTTAATTTGAAATAAAAATAGAATCCGATTTAGTTTATTTTAGAATGGGTTTGTGTAAAGTATTTATTTGATGTTTAGTGATTCTTTATAGTGTACTTGTTTGTATCTTTAATGAATCAATGGTAACTACCCAATAGGTTTTTATTTTTTATAGTCAAATTGATTTTGGTTGGAGTTTAAAGTGAGGATATAGACTTTTTAATAGTGGTAGAGAAATGATGATTATATGAGATATGTGTTGTATTTACACCATGGTCTTGGAATTGCTGGTATATGTCTTTTATTTTTTGGAGATAATGAAAATTTTAAGTAGTCACTGAAGAGAATGATACCATGAAACTCTTATTGAGATAGTGAAAATCTTCATTATTTCATTAATTATTGGATTTTGATGTAGATAGATATTTTTCATGTGATAATAAACTATATTTGTGTTTAATGTCAGGTAATATAATTCTACCACGTGAGATATCATTAGTGATACACCATTTCAAACTGATTATATATAGTTTTTAGTTTCACTACATGAATTAGGGTGAGAGAAAGGATTTTTTTGTTAGTCATTGGGGAGATTCATATAAGGTGAGTTCATAATTTTATAAATTAACTTACTTGATAAATTTTTAAATAAACTATTAGATATGGGTTTGGGCATTCGTTGTAAGATTCCCATAAAAATTATTATAATATGATGTTTCCCTAGGTGGTTTGTGTTCTCGGCTAACATATAATTTTGACATCCCATGGTCTGTGAGATTAATGTAAGGGTAAATTAAACTTCCACACTAGTTTTACTTTTGAGATATCTAGTTTAGAGCCCCATGTCGATGTCATTTTCATGGATGAAATTACTTAAATACAGTGAGAATGTAGTGAATGAGATTCTTATCCGAGTGAAACTTCCTTCATTTATTTAGTTGAAAAGTCCAAATTATCCAAGATAAGTAAAATGGTAAATATTTCATATAAAATGTCCATGAAAAAAATATTTAATCATTTTCTTCATCTCAGGAAATGGTGTTTTTTCATTGGGATGATCTTCATTTTGCTTCCAAGCTATTTGTATTTTGAGGTATATTTAATAATTATTTAATACAAAAATATTAATTACTCAAATGAAAGAATCATTATCTCCAAAAATATACCTCATGTGGAGTTAATTGCACTATGTTTGTGTTTAGAATGATTTATTTTACCTAGGTGATGTATAATGATTGTGTTCATGCATCAGACCTTTGGACAATACCCATTTAGGTATTTCAATATTTAACTGGTTAGCCTAATTTTGGGCTATAAATTCATATTTTAAACCCATTATCTTGGGTTTCACATTTCCCTGTGTGATTTATATATAGTTTAGTGGGAATACCATGTAATTTAAGGAATATGGGGTACCAAAATTGGATATGTAGCATCAACGATGATATAATAGTATGAAATCATTAGAAAAATTATTCTTTCAACCATTATTATATCTATTTAAGTAATACTATTTTTTACCATTCCTCATTTTTTTACATTAATTATTAATTTTTTGGTTATAATTATACATGATGAATTACATGATAACTCATGGATCAAAGAGTATTACTACTTTAATTATTTTATTTTGAACAATTTATTTTTACAAGTTTTTGTTGTTAAATTTTCTTTGTAATTTTTGAATATATATAAATTTTTTCATACACTAATATTGGGAAATGTATTTCCATGAAATTTATTGAAAATTTCTTTTTATTAAAAGATTGTCCAGTGGCCACAAAGTACCACCCGACCAAGAATTCAAGGAGGGCGAAAATGGTGTAAAACAAGGGCATCCCCTTGAACAAAAGACATACAATCCAAAGGAAGGGAGTCTATGCTATCATAAACTATGAGCACCTCCTCCTGCCTTCCAACCCATGAGAGTGCATCAGCCGCAAAGTTAGCCTCCCTCCAACAGTGTTTAACAATTCGCCCAGAATATGTTGCAACCAAACATTTGCAAATGACATATACCAGGTCCCATGGTGGTTCATAACTAACTTTCACCGAACTGACCAGGACTTCCGAGTCTAAATCCACTTCATCCACCTGAAAACCCACCCTTAGACAAACAGTGATCCCTGTGAGAAGCACCCGCACCTCCCCCCCCAAGGAACTTCCAAGGCCAAAGTATACCCTGAAGGCCACCAAGTATTTAATTTAATAGTTATTTATCCTTGTGATAAATTATCTAAAATTTAGTTTGGTTGTTCATCATAGTTTTCATTCATATATTGGATTTTTGGTAGTTGGGAAATCTCTGAGAACCATTTTTTCATTCCATTATTCCTATCATTTTCTCAGTTGATAAATTAATTCCACCAGCCCATGTTTTGGCTAGCAGTTCAATGATGATGGTCAGGGCCAACAGATTAGACGATAACCAATAAAAAATAGGCAATTAACAGTGTTTTAGATGTGTTTTCTTAAAATTTATCTATTTTTAAATTTAATCATTTTTTTAAATCATGGATAATTAGTCTTGTTTTTTATATGTGTTTTAAAATGTGGCTATATTACATTTAACCATGTCTTCTAAATATGGATACTTTTTATTTTAACATCATTTTTAAGGAACATAAATTACATATATATTTTATTGTTGTTTTGAAAAATTCATTATTTATTATATATATAACAGTGTTATATAATGTTAAAAATAATATAAATTAATAATATATATATAATATTATTATAAAATATTTTAAATTTTATAAATGATTTATGTATATAAATATAATACATATGTGGCAGTATTATAAAACATTAAAAAAATATTATTTATGTAATATTAATGCACACACATGGATATATACATATAAACACATGAACACACATTCTATCTCTAGTTAAAACATAATTATATCTAATTAATCATAAATACTCTATGGTGGACCAAAATGTCCCATCTCCATCAAATGGAATATAGTAAAATATAGGGAATCGATAAAAGATGAGGCTATATAAGGTGAGTATACACATCCCCTCCCATATTTAAAGCATATAAATACATAAGGTCTTAAAACATGTGGAAAAACTAAAAGAAATCCTAATCCTCATCCACATGATTTTATAGGTCATGGAAAACCATATTTTTTCCATAGGTATGTGTCATTAAGATATTAATCTCACTCATTTCAACCAATAACTCATCCCAACCTGAAAAGAATCACTATGGGTCCTTGGAATATCTTTTCTTGACCAAGTTGACTATAGTAGTGGAGTCACTTATGATCCTAAGAATATTTAAATTAAAGTTTAACTCATGCCACATGAAGTGTATGGAAACCTATATATCAGCATCCATTGTGATAAAAGATATAATAAATTAAGGAAATATACCATTGATAAATACTTTATTGTACTTAAAGATACCTTTATAGTAAAATAAACTTGGAACACCATGGGTAGCCCCATCTACATTTACCTTAATCTAAGAATGGATAGGTGGGATCCATCTCACATATTTATATTATATAGGTTTTACTAGAATGAAACGAACAATGATCATATTTGAAATAATATGTTCATACATACAATTATCCAATGAACCTATTTATTTCACAAAAAGAAACATAAATTTAGTTGGTAAAAAATATATAGTTCTCTTGAATATTCATCATCCCCTTATAAAAACCTATAGAGTTCCTCACATTCCAAATGTATTCATAGCTAAGTTCCATAATAATATGAAACATTTAGTATAGAAATTGAATCATGGATAGATCAGATACAGCTTATAAAAACATAATTAGATATACTCTTAGTTTAAAATCACATGAGAACTGATTTGAGATGAATTCCCAAAAAAAATTGAAATGTCACATTGTAAAAAAAAGATGTGTGTTGTTGTCTTGGATTTTCATGCATAGTAGCAGGACTACAGTGATTTGAAATCTAGCTAAATAAATAAAACTATCAGTGGGTAATAATTTATTCCATATTTTCTAAAGGACACGAAATTGGGATATTTAATATATAATTTCAAGAAGGCTTTAAGAAATTTTTCAAGCACATTCCTAGTATCACATTGAAGAGTATAATGGAACTTTTAGTTTAGAACCCCTATCATTATCATTGTGCAATGAATATTGTTAGTGATTCTAAAACATAAGATCTTGATCTATTAAAGAAATTTGGCAGGGACACAATTAGAAATATGGTAACACCGGTTAAGGTTAGATCATATAGTAAGATTTATGATTTCCTTCCTTATAAAAAATGTTAAAAATTGCGGAATAAATCCAGCTGGTAGCTCAGATATTTAGGAAAAAGTTTCTGAAAGGAATGCATTTATTCATTTGAATAAGATAATAATAGGTTTCCCTTAAGGATTCCCACATTATAGAGTACAGGTAGATGATATTTACTTATGAATCATGGAAATTATCCTTTACCTCATGAACTAGGTGGATAAAATTTTTCTATAGAGGATATGGGAAAAAGAAAATAGCAATGAGAGCATCATTAAAGAGGATTGGGTTATGGTTTCAAAGGAAACCAAGTTTAATCATCTTAAAAACCACTTGTAAGGAACTGTTATAGATTTATTTTCATAAAGAGATCCAATCCGGATAACATTTCTAATTTATCACTCAATCCCCTTATATAATTATCTAGTTAATTTATATATATATATATGGAAGTTATAAACAAACATTTATTTTACAAAATAATTCTCCAAAAAAATACAGCTATCTTGAGAAATATATTTACTATTTTTTCTTTGAATTAGATTAGATATTTTAGTGCCAATAATTTATAGGTATGTAGGCTTCAATCATCTATAAATGAGGGGGATATCAAGCTAATTGATGAGGATCTCTCCCTGCATGACCCCAACGATATTGGTTATATTATTCCTCTTATAGGAAAACATACCCATATCAATGAAAACAAAAGTTTTATTCTCACTAATACATTTCCAATAAACTCACTTAGAGTGGTTATAAATTTTAGGTTTCATAGAGATTTTTTGTCACATTCATGAAAGATAAGTGTATAATCTTCATATAAAATAATATGGGTACCTTTGGGTTCTTTGAATCCTTAACTAGTGAGATAATTCTATATTCAACTACATTGCGGAGGCATATACATAGATATTCTTAAAAATTTACCAAGATTAAGGTTGATATATGTTCTCCTTACCTTTCCCCTTGAGCATACAAATTAACCCTTTAAGTTCCATAAATAATAAATGTGAATCATGATCTATTCAAAGGATTTTGTATATTCCTAAGAAATCATCTTGGTAAACTATATATGATGAAATAATTCAATATGAAATACCTTTCTAGGGTGGAAATGATTTGGATATGTTCAAATTATTAAAATATTGTTATTTTTATATTTCAATTTATGTTTATTAAAACATATAGAGGTAGTGTAGATGCCTTCCAAATTTATTTTCTTGTTGATGAAACCAAATTGATTTAGAAATTTAATTGGTTGAAATATATTCATACCCATGAGTAAGAATCTTACAAATAATCTCATTGAGAGAATTCCAAACCAGAATAGGCCTGATGTATATAATGTCTTGGTCATGATCCACCTTAGTGATGAGGTTTAAAAATTGTGAATTGGAGTCAATGGGGTGATATTTAGTTCCAAAAAAAATCTTGAATAGTATTATATACATCAAGGTGGGTAAGCTTCCAAAAACCCACAAAAAACATGATAGTGAATCTAACCCATCCTGTAACAATTCCAGTGTTTAGGGAATGAAAATTCTATATAATCTCTTACACTATAGTTATAGAGGCCAAAAAGTTATTTTTCATATCCAAAATGGAGAAGGGGTGACAATATCTAAGATGGTAACATCATGTTCAAGGGCCTCCTCAATAAAAAATTCATTAATTTAACATTTCATAGACTTTGAGCTACCCACATCATCAAGAAAACTTTAACCATTTACCATAATTAAATATATTTTATTCTTAGTGTTCTTGTAATTAATCATAATGTGGGAAAACTTTTATTTATATCTTCTTCTTTGATCCATTTTAGATGTCACAGATTATTTAAAATCCCATCATTAGTGGACATTAACTCATATATCCTAATGATATTTTGAATTTCCTCTTTAGAAGGAGCATCGTGATCACCAGATCATTCCTGATATTTATTAATGAAATTATTTTTCTTTTAAACTTCCTCATAAATATTTGAGAAGGAATATTTGTCCCAAGACCTCATGGAAGTTTTGACAACTCTATGTTTATTCCTTATCTATTTAAATAGATTTCCTTTGATTCCCAAAGACCATATTTTTTGTACAATTATTCTATACTCATCAAGATATAATAAATAATTTTTAAAATTGAAAGGAATAGGTGAGGTTCTCTTATCATTAATATTGATAGAAAACTATAATGGTGGTGGTTAGAGTGGATTATTATAAGAATAAAGCACAAAAAGATGGTCCCACTTCATTCCCATTCAGAGGGGATAATTCTCGATCAATTTTAGAATCATGCCTACCATTTATAGTTTGTATAGTAATGGTAAATTTAAAAACTTTTGAATATATTTCCATAATGAAATTATGATTAATAAGTTTTTTGAAAAATCCTTATAGGAGTCTATTATGAAGTTATATCCAAACTTCTCATTAGGTTTAATAATATTGCTTAAGTCACCCAATAATGCACATTTACATGGTATATTTTTTGATATAGAGGATATCTTATCCAATAGGTTCCTCTTTTCAAAGTAGGAATTATGATAATAAATTAATGAGGTCATGAATTTGTATTCATCCTTTACAAAATAAAAAATGATATGTTATTGGTCATCCATGTGTGTATGGGATATAAACACTTTATTTTAGATGATCAAAAGAGTTTATACACCCAAAAATATGGTGTTATAAGAAACTAAATTAGATCTAATAAAATTAAAGTTGATCAGTTTAAAACATTCAGATAAAACAATTTTCACAAAAACTCCAATAATTCATAGATTAAACCTCTTTATGAACTATCTAAGGAATAAAGAGTTATTATATTTGTTTACCCCTATATAGTTCAAGAAGAAAATTTTCATTTTGAATAAATCCTAGATTTGGTATGGGGGATTTTTTTCTATTACACATTCATATTTTTCCTCCATACCTTCATTTTTTTCTTCTTAACTATATTCATTAGTTTATATCTCTCTACTAGGCTATGAATTTTATTTATAATTTATGATTCCACAACTTTGTCAAGGTAAGTTATTATAGAATTTGACATCTCATAACCTTATCATCCCAAACATTTCAACTAATGGGATTGAATTTATTACTATAGGTTACACGTGATGGTGGAAACTCATAAAAAAACCTTCTATAGAATTATTCTTGGACACCTGGGTGAATGATTCATCATCCCTTTTTTAGAGAGGTTCCTTTCTAAGGACACACTGTAACGACCCAATGTTTTTTAAATGGAAATTACTCTCTTATAAATATTTCATATAATCACAATAAATTATAAAATAATGAACTACTAAGTTCTATGTGAGCTTTAAACATATGTTTGTCACTTATGTGTTTGGAATTTCACAAATATGACATACATGGTTGCGATCAGTTAGTTATTTGGAGTCCAATAAGGAAAACATAATTTTTGGTGAATAGTAACCTACCCTTATGAATAGTAACATACCCTTATGAATAGTGATATACCCTAATTAATAGTAACCTTACTTATGATAGTATAAAAATAATATTCAATTGAATGTATGATGTACCTATATTTTAGAATAAATAAATGAGTGTTTTAAAACTGGTTTTTTAATAATAAATTATGAATTTATTTAAATATTAAAATAATCATATTTAGAAAATTATTTTTGAAAATTTTATTTCTTTTTTGGATTCTACATGTCGAAAAATGGTTGGGGTGAATTTTTGGGATTTTTCTAAAATAATTGAATTTTATGAATAGTAAAATACGACAATTTATGATAAATGCTAAATAATGGATTGATTGATTCATTGATGATGATATGATGATTTAAGCACAATAAGTTAGAAGTAACATGCATTTATTACTATTATTGGTCATTGAATAATAACTATTTTGGGTCTTGAGGTAAATTAATAAACTAATGATTAAAAAATTATGAAAACCCTCCTCTCCACCACTTTAAAAACCCCCCTCACTCCCTCTTCTCTTCACTTCTCTCAAGCCCTGTTTCTTGCCAATATTCTTCCCAAATCTCTCCCCAAGATCCTCACCCACATCCAACAGACCCTAGACTCTTCAAAATAAGAAAACCTATCCCTTTAAGAGGTTTTAAAAAGAGATAAACTCAAGAGGTAAATTCCTCTTTCAAATTCTTTTCTTTTCTTGTTTCTTTCCTCACCTCCCTTCACCCAAATAGTATGATAAATCCAGTAACATAAATGAAATGTAATTTTTTATGATAATGGGATATTTCATTATCATCTCTCCTTTCACCATATTTTATTTGAAAGAAATGAAAGCACCATTTGAGATGTGCAAATTTAACACATTCAAGGACAACAGTTTATAAATTTCTATTATCATCTTTAATTATGGTCGTGAAAACATTGGTGTTATGGTTGAACAAGATTATTATATATGTAATATATCCTTGTTTTGGTTATTTAATCCTTTTGTACTAATGGTATTAAGTTATAAATAAAAACATGTTTATTGTAATCAAACCCACCGATTAACCAAAACGGTTATCATTAAGGTTTTATATAATAATTCAACTTCACTCTAAGTAACTAAATTGAATTTGAAACCATTTAATCTCATGGATGTTCACTAATAACATACAAATCCAATTATGGACAACCACGTTTATCATACGTGTTTAACCAAACATGAATATAAGTAAACCTATCTTAAAACGAAGTAAGAAAACGAGGCTGAACAATGAAATTAAACCTTATAACCAATCAAAAAGGTCTTGAGAGAACCAAAAAGGGTTATAATAAATAAATTAAATACATAAGAGATTTTGGATTTATTAATTAATAAACCTAATTTATTATTCAGGTCATTAATAACAAGTGGAGAACACCACCAAATTTAAGTTAAGGGATCCACTCCATTTCTTTCTTAATCAAGATTGTCCTCTATGTTATGCCTTTTATGGGTAATACCAAATTATGGGGTATGTTTTTTTACCTCCCCATACTTACATAATGTTTTATAAGTGATTATAAACCCCTTTTATCTCTCATCAATCCCTCTTGGGTACACCCAACACCACGCTGATAAACCTTAATGAATTACACCTGAACCTATGTTGTTCTTTCTAGTTGCCTTATCTATCTTTATATCAAAATGAAGTTATCTTATCTATTTATGTATATCTTCTAAATGCTGTGTATTTTTAGAAAATTCCTTTATGAATACCATTTAATCACTCTCTTTTGTGTAAATACATGTTTTAAAATATTCCCTCCTTAGAACATTCCGATAAGAAACCCGTTTTAAGGGAACTTCTTGAATTTTTACCCAATTTCAAGTGCATTATATCCTCTATTTTAAGCCAACATTGTATTTATAAAATCATTCATTTTATTATAAAATCCATATTGGTTTAATTATGGTTTTATATAAAATATTTTCATCTTTTCTATTTTAAAGGCTATATAATATTTTCCTTAAAAACATACAATTTTTTTTAATACTAATGTTTATCAAATACATTTCATATATGTTGTCACTTATTTTTTACATCACTTACCATGTTATATGATTATTTTACCATATTAACATCCATGTATGTTCTAATTCCTTTCTTTCATGGACACTTCCATGATACGCCCATTGGTTATGCTTTATGTCATGATTGTGGTACCCAATTCTTTCCATGGGTACCCTTATGTTTATGTATGTTTGATTATGTATGATTATTTATGTGGAAAGAATACTTATGAAAATGTTGAGATGGGTTTTCCAAGATATCTCTTCAATTCATTTGGTAAAGTTAAGTCTCATGAGATGTGATGTGAAACGGGATTGACGGTTAGCCTTGACCCGTACTAAAATGGGAATCAGGATTGGCTATTAGCCTCGACCCATACTAAAATGGGAAATGGTATTGGTGGTTATCTTTGAACCATACTAAATACATGTTTTATTATTCTTCCACATTTATATGAATCCATGTTTATATGATCCCATGCTTATATGATAGGATTTCATATGTTATATGCTTCAGATGTCATTATTTCATGCCTCCTAACTCATGTGCTTAAGATGTATCCTTATGTTAATTCCCTTACAAGGTTTTTTATCTCATACCTTTGTTCATGTGTTCCCCAGAGTACCCTATACAGATGTAAGGGCTCAATGGAAGTTAGGAGCTCTTTATGGAGATTAAATATAGAAGTGTTTTTCCCATGTTTTATGTTCTATGTACCTAGTATTCCAAGACACTAGACTTAATGATACTTGGCTTGTACTCTGATGTATAATTATGGTTAAAAACATGTAATGTTATATGTAAAAGGATAAGGTCGCAATAGTTGGTATCAGAGGGATGTATAGATATTTTTTTAGATTAGTAATAGAGAACCTTAGTGAGAACCTTAAGTATGAGACTATGTATAAGAAAACATTTTTAAATTTGGGTGAGTATTTAGTAAGTGGTTTATCAAGAAAATACATCTCTGTCTAGATACGAGCAGGTAGAAACAACTTTGGCATAGATGTATCTAGGGGTAAATCCTGAAAACACTACTTTAAGCTAGACTCGAATAGGAACCGGTGCACAATAACGGGCCTTACTACACTCTTGGTTATGAAACTCCCAGGGGATATGCTTTGGTAGATTCATGATCTTAGTACAAACCATTATTAATGGACAAAAAATTCCATAAGAATA
This sequence comes from Viscum album, assembly GCA_963277665.1. Taxonomy (NCBI): domain Eukaryota; kingdom Viridiplantae; phylum Streptophyta; class Magnoliopsida; order Santalales; family Viscaceae; genus Viscum; species Viscum album. The sequence continues at coordinate 1,026,935,030 of OY728157.1, forward strand.
TATGTTAAGAAATAGATCGAGGATAATGTATATTTAATCCTAATGAATCACAAGTTAGGATATACTTATTCTTTATAATCTTATCCTTTTTATGTTTAAAGTTTCCTTTTTATACTCAGTAGCTAAGTATTAAATACCTCTAGTTATACATTCTTTTTCTTAGTTTATGGTAGGAAATAGAATAACATGTTCTAACAACCAATGTGATAGGAAATGTAAAGATTTCCCTAATGTTATTCCTAATATGATGGGAGAAGGTGCTCAAAACATCATGCAGATACTTTCTTAGCTATCTCAAGTTATGAATAATAACTTGAATCATGCGGAACTCCCTCATATTCTAAGGAAAGAGCAAGTTGCCGTAGAATCCTTCATGCAGAAAAGGCCTCCCATGTTTACCAGATCATCTAATATCCTCCTCGTTGAGCAATGGATTAACTCCATTGAAAAGATATTCTACATCCTCCAATGCTCGGAAGAAGATAAACTTGTACTTGAAGTCTATCATTTTTATGAGGAATCTTATTAGTGGTGGACACAGATCAAGAATACAAAGTCCCAAGAGGAAATTGACTCCATGGATTGGGAGGAATTCAAGAGGATGTTTTTTAAAAAATATTTTCCTTGAACTCTCCATCTCAATATGGAAAGAGAGTTCATCAGACTCAATAAGAAGGAAGATGAGTCCATCGGAACATAAAAAGAAAACATTACAAGCCATTTAAGCTACACCTCTGGCTTTTTCATGAACACCAAAATCAAGGTGGATCGCTTATTTTGTAGACTAAAACCGAGTCTATGAAAATAATTGGTGATTTGAAACTTCGACAGTTATGAGTATATTGTGTGCTATGCCCTTAAGGTTGAAATGGAGATTGGATACCCTCAGTGGTCTCATGGGCCCAATGATAAGAAGTAGAAAATGGAGAACAACATGGGTGGTTCATTGAACAAATCCCATGATGGAAAGAAGCCTGAAATTTACCCTTGTAAAATTTATTGGAAGAAGAATCTTGGGAACTGTCTAAAGGGAACCAATAATTTCTTCAAATGTGGAAATTTTGGTCATCTAGACAATAACTTCTGAAAGCATATGAAAAATCCCTCCAATGTGGAATAAGAAAGGAAGGTTCAGATCAACACTCAGCCTGCAGTGTAGTGTTACAGCTGTAAGAATTATGGTCATTATGGGAACAATTTCCCTAAGCTGAGGGTTATTAGAGGCAATAAACAATAACCTCCAAGGAAACAAGGAAGGGATTATGCTATCACGACAACTGATGCAGAGCTGGACAACGATGTGGTGACAGGTATGCTAGTTATTCATTCAAGGATAGAGAACATACTATTTGATTATGGTTCTATGCATTCTTTCATATCTTGTATGTTTAGTAGAACTATTCAAACACCGCTTAAAATTTGGAGGAAAAGTTATCGATGAGAATAGTGAATGGGTAAATTCTTTCATCAATGGTTTATAATTCTTCCCTGGTTAAATTTTGTGGACTGAACCTCCCCAAAAATCTTGTCATACTTCCTTAGTGGAGTTCAATGCTATCTTGGGCATGGATTTGCTATATTTATACAAATCCAACATCAATTTCTAGGAAAGGGAGATCGCTTTTCACATCCAGAAGCATCCTTTGATTATTTACAAGTGTAAGGAGGAAGATGAATATCCTTTAGAATCATCATCTCAAGTGTAGATATTTTTGCCTTATGAGCAAGCATATTTAGCTAAAATTATTGATACAAATGAGAGATTCATGCTTAAAAACATTCCCATCATGAGGGATTACATTGTTATATTCCCTGAAGAGTTTCCTAGTCTTCCTCCTCGTCAAGAGGTTGAGTTCTAAATTGAACTTATCCAAGGATATCTTCCAATCTTGAATACACCTTATAGAATGTCCATCGTTGAGCTAGAGGAGCTAAAGAAGTAGTTGAAGGAGAATTTGGAGAATGGCTTTATACACCCGAGTGCTTCACCATGGGGTGTGCTAGTCCTCTTCATCAAGAACAATGATGCATCATTGCGCCTCTGCATTGATTATCGTGAACTCAATAAAATCATGATAAAGAACAAGTATCCCCTTCCATGGATGGATGACATGATTGACCAGCTTCATGGGGCCTTTTATTTCTCTAAGGTGGACTTTTTTTCAGGATGTCACCAACTAAAGGTAAGGAAGGAATATATTCCCAAGACTACCTTTCAAACAAGGTATGGACACTATGAGTTTATAGTCATGCCCTTCAGATTCAATAATGCTCCAGAAATTTTCATGGATTAATGAATAGATTATTTAGATATTACCTCAACAAATTTGTGTTAGTCTTTATTGATGATATTCCAGTATACTCCAAGAGTAAGGAGGAACATGAGGAGAATTTGAATATTATGTTAAAGACTTTGTGAAAGGAAAATTTGTGTGAAAATTATAGTAATTGTGAGTTATGGATAGAGGAATTATCATTCTTGGGGAACGTTATCACCAACAAAGGGATATCTGTAGACCCTTACAAGACAAAGGTGATTGAAGAGTGGCCCAGACCAACTTCTGTAACGGAAATCCACAGATTTTTGGGTCTAGCTGGGTATTATCAACGATTTGTGCAGAACAGTTCATGATTGTAAAACCCAATGGACAAGCTGAAATGGAAGGGAGTAAAGTTTTTATGGACTCAAGAGTGTGAAGACTATTTCACAAAGTTGAGAAATAGGATTATCACTATGCCAATACTCACACTCCCAACAAGTGGAGAACTATTTGTGGTGTACAGTGATGCTTCAAAGAAGGTATTGGGATGTGTGATGATGCAAAATAATAAACCGATATCCTATGCCTCAAGTAGGTGTAAAATCCATGAGAAAAACTATCTCATGCATGATCTGGAGTTGACGGTTATGATCTTTGTGTTGAAAATATGGCAGCATTATCTCTATGGGGAGAAGTTTGAGATATATACTGACCACAAGAGTCTCAAATATATATTCACAGAAAAAGAGCTTAATATGCACCAATGAATATGGATAGAGATCATCAAGGATTATGACTTCTCAATCCACTACCATCCTGATAATGAAAATAAGGTGGTGGATGCTCTTAGTAGAAAGGATCTCACATCTTTATCAATGATGAGAATTGAAAAGGATCTAATCTTCTTATATTTGCAAAGTATAGACATGGGAATAATTAAGGGAGGAACATAATCAATCCTTTCTCAACTAATTTCTCAACCATATCTCTTGGAGAAAATAAAAGATGCTCAAAGAAAAGATGTGGAAATTATGAAAAGGGTGGAAGCTATCAGAAATGGGAAATCCTCAGAGTTTAAGGTGGATGAGGAAGGAGTTATAAGATTTGGGTCACGATTATGTGTATCATCCAATCAAGAGATAAATAATGAGCTTTTGAATGACGCACATAGCTTGACCTTCTTTATCCACCCAGGGAGCACAAAGATGTATCGAGATCTCCAAGAAAACTTTTGGTGGGACAATATGAAAAGGGAGATTGCTGAATATACATCAAAGTGCATGGTATGTCAACAAGTGAATTATAAGAGGCAAAAGTCTAAGGGGATGACACAACCATGCCCATACCAATGTGGAAGTGGGATAACATTACCATAGACTTTTTCACTGGACTTCCAAGGACATCTAGAGGAAACAATGCTATATGGGTCATTGTGGACTGTCTTACAAAGACAACTCACTTTATCATGATTCAATAGGACTTATCATTGGATCAAATTGCACAGATTTATATCAAAGAAGTGGTAAGGCTGCATGGAGTACCAATATCTATTATATCTGATCATGATCCAAGATTCACCTTGAATATTTGTAAAATCTCCAACATGCTCTAAGCACAGAACTGAACTTTAGTACGGCCTATCATATTCAAACTGATGTCCAATCTGAGTGAACAACTCAAACATTGGAAGACATGTTGAGATCATGTTCTATAGAATTCAAAGGAGGTTGGGACCAACATCTTCCGCTGGTTGAATTCTCTTACAACCATAGTTTCCACTCGAGCATCCAAATGGAACTATATAAGGCCCTTTATAGGAAAAGGTTCAGAACACCGGTTTGTTGGGATGAATTCGGTGAGTGTAAGCTGTTAGGAACTGAAATGGATGAAGAATTAGTGGAGAAGGTGAAAAGCATTAATCAGCATATCAAGGAAGCCCAAAGTCAACATAAGTTTTATGCAGATAATCATCAACGAGACCTTGAGTTTAAAGTTAGAGACATGGTATTCCTACACATACCTCTGTCAAAGAAGTTCATGAGATTTGGGAAGAAAGGAAAGCTAATTAAAAGGTATACTGGCACCCTTGAAATCCTTGATTGAGTTGGAGTTGTGGCCTATCAAATGGAACTTCCACCTACCATGTCGAAAGTATATGATGTCTTTCATGTATCCCTATTAAGTAAGTACATGCTAGACCCTTCACATGTACCCTCTTTAAAGGTGTTACAGTTAGAGGATGATCTTTTCTATGAGGAGAAGCCAGTGAAGATCTTGGATCATAGAGATAAAGTTCTACGTAACAAGACTACTCACCTGGTAAAAGTACTGTGGTAGAACCACAAGTACAAAGAGGCATCATGGGAACTAGAGGATGCAATGAAAGAAAAGTACCCCCACCAGATTATGGCTAATAATGTAAAATAAAATTTCAAGGGTGAAATTTAATAAGGGGGGAAAATGTAACGACCCAATGCTTTATAAATGTAAATTACTCTCTTATAAGTATTTCATATAATCACAAGAAAGTACAACATAATGAACTACTGAATGCTATGTGACCTTTAAACATATGTTTGACACTTTTGTGCTTGGAATTTCAAAAATATGGCATACATGGTTGCGATCAGTTAGTTATTTAGATTCTGATAAGAAAAACATAATTTATGGTGAATAGTAACCTACCCTTATGAATAGTAACATACCCGTATGAATAGTGATATACCCTAATGAATAGTAACCTTACTTATGATAGTATAAAAATAATATTACATTGAAAGTATGACGTACCTATATTTTAGAACAAGTAAATGAATGTTTTAAAATTAGTTTTTTTAATAATAAATTATGAGTTTAATTAAATATTAAAATAATCATATTTAAAAAAATTATTTTCGAAAATTTTATTTCATTTTTGGATTCTACACGTTGAAAAATGATTAGGGTGAATTTTGGGTATTTTTCTAAAATACTTGAATTTTTATGAATAGTAAAATACAACAATTTACGATAAATGCTAAATAATGGATTTATTGATTCATTGATGATGATCTACTAATGTAAGCCCAATTGGTTTGAATTCACATGAATTTATTACTATTATTGGTCATGGAATCATCACAATTTTTTGTCTTGAGGTAAATCAATAAACTAATGATTAAAAATTATGAAAACCCTCCTCTCCTCCACTATAACCCCCACCCCCCACACTCACTCTTCTCTTCACTCCTCTCCAGACTTGTTCCTTGCCAATAATCTTCCCAAATATCTCCCTAATCTCCTCCCCCACATCCAAAATTCCCTATCCTCTTCAAAATACCAAAACCTATCCCTTTAAGAGGTTCTTGAAGGAGATAAACTCAAGAGGTAATTTCCTCTTTAAATTCTTTTATTTCTTTTATGTTCTTTTCTTTTCTTGTTTCTTTCCTCACCTATCTTCACCCAAATAGTATGATAACACCAGTAACATAAATGTACTGTAATTTTTTTATGCTAATGGGATATTTCATTACCATCTCTCATTTCCCCATCTTTTATTTGAAATAAATGAAAATACCATTTTAGATGTGTAAATTTAACACATTCGAGGACAACGGTTTATCAATTTCTATTATCATATTTAATTATGGTCATGAAATAATTTGTGTTATGGATGAAACAAATTATTATATATTTAATATATCCTTTTTTTGGTTCTGTAATCCTTTTGTACTAATGGTATTAAGTAATAAAGCAAAACATGTTCATTGTAATAAAACCAACTGATTAACCAAAACGGTTATCACTAAGGTTGTATATAATAATTAAAATTCACTCTAACTAAACAGATTGAATTTGAAACCATGTAATATCCTATATGTTTACTAATAACATACAAATTAAATTTTGGACAACCACTTTTATCATACGTGTTTAACCGAACATGAATATAAGTAAACCAATCTTAAAACCAAGTGAGAAAATGAGTCCAAACAATGAAATTGAACCTTATAACCAATCAAAAAGGTATTGAATGAACCAAAAATTGTTATAATAAATCAGTTATATATATAAAAGTTTATTTATTTATCAATTAATAAACCTAATTTTTTTATTCAGGTCATTAATTTCAATTGGAGAACACCACTGTATTTAAGGTTAGGGATCCTCTCCATTTCTCGATTAATCATTATTTCCCTCTACACTATGCCTTTTTATGGGTAATCCCAAATTAATGGGTATGTTTTAGAACATCAACCATACTTACATCATGTTTTAAAAGTGATGATAAACCTCTTTTATCTCCCATCAATCCCTCTTGGGTACACCTGACACCATGCCGATAAATCGTAATGAATTCCACTCAAACCTATGTTGTTCTTTTGGGTTGCCTTATATTTCTTTATATCAAAATGGATTTATCTTTTCTATTTATGTACATATAATAAATTATGTGTATTTTAAAAAATTCATTTATGAATACCCTTTTATCACTCTATTTCATGAATATACATGTTTTAAAAGATTCCCTCCTTATAACTTTCCGATAAGAAAACCTGTTTTAAGGGAACTTCCTAAATTTTTACCCAATTTTAAGCGCACTATATCATCTGTTTTAATCCACCATTTTATTTATAAAATTATTAATTTTATTATTAAATCCATCTTGGTTCAATTTTGGTTTTATAAAAAATATTTTCCTCTTTTCTATTTTAAAGGCTCTATAGTATTTTCCTTAAAATTATACAAAAAAGTTTTAATGCTAATGTTTATCAAATACATTTCATATATGTTGTCATTTATGTTTGACATCACTTACCATGTTATATGCTTATTTTACCTTATGAAATTCCATTTATGTTCTAATTCAATTCTTTCATGGACAATTTCATGATACGCCCATTGGTTATTCTTTATATCATGATTGTGGTACCCAATTATTTTCATAGGTACCCTTATGTTTTTGTATGGTTGATTATGTATTATTACTTAAGTGAAAATAATATTCATGAAAATATTGATATGGGTGCTCCCATATAGCACTCCAATGCGTTGGGTAAAGGTAAATCTCATGAGATGTGATGTGAAAAAGAATTGGCGGTTAGCCTTGACCCGTACTAAAATGGAATTAGGCTTGACCCGTACTAAAATGGGAAATAGGATTTGAAGTTAGCATTGACCCGTTTTAAATACATGTTTTATGATTCTTCTATATGTATATGATTACATGCTTATATGATCCCATTCTTATATGATATGATTTCATATGTTCCATGCTTTGGATATCATTATGTCATGCCTCCTAACTCATGTGCTTATGATGTATCCTTATGTTCATTCCCTTAATGGGATTTTTAGCTCATCTCGTTGTTCATGTGTTCCCCAGGGTACCCTATGTATATTTAATGGCTCAAAGAAAGTTAATATCTCTTTATGGAGATTAAATAAAGAAGTGTTTTCCCATGTTTTATGTTCTATGTACCTAGTCTTCCAAGACACCAGACATAATGATCCTTGGATTGTACTCTGATGGATAATTTTGGTTAAAAACATTTAATGTTATATGTAAAAGTATAAGGTCTCTATACACACCATGGGCCCTATTTTATTAATTCACAAATCCAATATTTGATCTAGTAGCCTTGGTATCACAGCATTCTCTTTATTTGTACCATAAAGAGCTATAGTACTATCCATAATCATGTTTTCATTACATATAATATTTATAGTTTTCCTAGTTTCAGTAATATATTCGTCCAATACAATTGGTTTTTTAAGATTCTCATTACATGTGAGTTAAATTTGATGGGCCATCAGAGTGGAATTATTTTCCTCCCTATGATTTATCCACCATAAATTATTAGATTTTAGGATGGGGCCCTCGGGTGGAGAATTCGCTTTGTAGTTTTAGTTCATAGTTTATGATCCATCCATTTCCACAAAATAATCATGTTCATTATTCAAATTTCAAGTTGTTCATAGGATCTTTCCAAGAAATTTTTGGTTTAGCCTATATTTAGCTTCCAAGTTCTGGATTGGTGGTTTAGGTATCATGGATTTTCTAATCTCCTTTAACAAAGTTCCTCTAGAATATAGAATTATTACACCCACTGAATTTTTATAAATTTCAAACCATATTTTTTCATTTAGAAGGTGACCAATGATATTTAATTCCATTTATAATTTAGGGTGATTTCATACTGAATTTACATGGTGATGCTATGATCCATAGTTTTATGGTCTACCTTGTCAACTATTGTGGTTTCTATATCTAACTTTATCCCAAAAATATAGAAAAGTTTCTAAATTCTGGGTTATAATTTTCTAGGTCCTTTCTAATGGGGATGCAAACCATAGAGTAAATATCCCTTGGAATATAAGGATTTTAATACAATCAATTTTTTCACACACAAACACATGCAGATATATATATATATATATATTAGGAATATTAAATATAATATCACAACAATCCATAGTGGTAAATTCGTCAATAAAAAATCTTAAATAATCATTCAAGATCCCTCGTAAAGAAATTAAAGAAATAAAATACAAAATGTCTCTTATGAGTAAAACCCACAACCCTTAATCACTCAAAATCAAAAGAAAAAATAGATACCACCTACCTCAGTATAGAACCATGACCCAAATTCAAATCCATGGTTGCATTATATATTATCGCATAATAGATGAATGACATGTTTTGGGGAGTGAAACCAGTAATTAAATCTCATCCAATATCCTTAAATACTCCCCAACCTCAGCCTGGAGAAGCAAAAAGATTGCATTTGTCTTGAAATTATGATATTCCAGTGTCGACTTGGCATCAATCCCAAACCCTAGAGGAACATTTAACATAGAAATCACCACCAATCAATCCTCAGTCGCTACATTCTCCATGGTTTGGCCCACCCCACTCTTCAACACATTTTTTTCATATAGGAACAACATTTATGTCATGGGATTGAGACACACCTTGTGCTTAGCATGGGCTGCGACTAGGTCCAGTGGCTCGAACATGAAGTTGAAGGCCCTTACCTTGGTTAACTTTCCAATGTAGGTCCCTATCACCACCATACTTGATTGGATTATGTTGGCAGCATGCTTCACCAAGGGATCACTCACATAGTACAATTTGTTCTTATATAGGTGAAAGTAGTAATGCTCTAAGCCTTCATTGATTAACTTGTGTGAGGTCCTATCCATGATGTTCTTTAGGTTTTTATACATGAATTTGATAATCTTTTCAAAAACCCATTTCATCATCGATTCATCCAGTAGCCTCATTTTCTGATCCTATTATTTTCTCACAATTAAAATTTGAGTAATATGTTGTGATAATATTTTCCCCCTATCTTCCCTTCCCACTTGTAGTTGTGTGTGAATCATGGTGTCGGTATGGATTCAGAGGCCAAAATGAGGGATAAAAGGTATCAAGGTTCCCAAGCATAGGATGGGGAATTAGAACCAAGGGAATGAACAATGATCGATGACTGCAAAGGGGAGGTGAGTAAGAAAATTAGGGTCTGAAACCCAAGATGAGGGAAAATTTTAAGGGGGTTGGGAACTGGTGATAGGTGGTGAGTGTGTGATATTTGATAGAGTATAAAAGATAATGTTATTGGGAATACAATCCATGATTTGGGACCACATCATCAGGCATGTATAGGTGTTTTTTGTGACCAAGGAGGGTATTAGGAATATGTGCATGATGATAATATTGTTGGTAAAGTAAATAAATACAAAATTTGATATGTAATTAAAAAATAATTACCTATGATTATATGAAAAAATAGGTAAATATTTATCCATTTACAATTATTTCAATAATAAATGGGTTTGTTGAGTTAAAAACGTAGGTAAGCTTACCCACACCTCATTTAACAAAATTTTCAAAAAATTCATCGATAATTAATTTATATATTTTTATAAATATGGATAAAAATAAATTAAAATATTGTTAAATGAATTTTTTTTTAGTTTAAAATTTTGGTATAGTGTGATTTATACCTATAAATAGATAAAATAGACTTTTTCAAACAACAGTTTTTCCAGAGTTTGGTGTGAGGTGGATCGGTAGTTCTTAACTAGTGACTGAAAACACATGAGGTGGTTCAATGAAAAAATAATGATCAAAAAGAAAATGATAAAATTATATCTATTCATTTAAGTGACTCTTGGTGGTAACATGAATAGATAATAGATGAGTAATTAATGAAATTGGAGTTAACATAAGTGACAACAGTTTTAAGATCTATAATTGTTGACTACAAGGTGTGTAATCCCCTAGTTTACAAAATTTTTACAATTCTCCATGTGATAATAAAGTATACTTGTATATTTAACTAACACATGGTTTGTGACTTTATAAATCATATTGTGTACCACTTTCATTTGGTGTGTAGGGTTACAATAAAGATTTAATTATCACAAGATGTATTTTTTAGGAATACACAACTTGCATGCCTTGATACATGACTTGGGTTGTCCAAGAGTACATACCCGATAATCAACCCTCTTACACAAGTCATGTATACAATGTTACATGTTGTATATAGATCAAGATCACCACTTAGGTCTTAGTTGTACATTCCATCAAACCATCTATCATTATAAACCATGTATTGATGGATAAAAATCCTTGTATTCCTAAATAATGAGATTCTATGTGTATAGGATAAAATTTGGTTGAAAAGTTTGTCATGCATGTCATGTACCTACCTTATAAATTCGATTTATGTTTAATTATATTTTTATCGTAGAATTAAATATGCATCAGATCCCCAGATGATTCTTATATGTTGTATCCTTCTTGGTACAAGCCATGTACATTGTGAATTTTGTAATTTTCATTATATTTTTTCATAGGTATCATAATTGAATAATTTAATACATTATATCAAGTGTTTATTCACTTAGATGGTAATGGTATGATCCTATTAGTCATCAATGAAAAAATTTGAGGTATTTTGGGAAACTTGAGGACCATACCTTCATAAATTTGTTTATAATGAGAATGGTTTTCAAAACACTCTTGGAAATTTCTAATATTAGGGAATATATACCCTATTTTTATTTTGTAGTACTCCCATATAGTCTTAGGGTTTATTAATTCTATTTTTGGTGTGTGGGTTCTTCAATTTGGCATGGGTTTAGTACTCCCTCAATCTCAATAAGGTAAGGATCCCACATATTATAGTCATATTTTATCCTCCACTATATGATGTGGCATGGTCATCTACCTATGATGGTTGGTATTTTATATATGATATAGTTTTTTGGTCCTTTGTATATTAGGGTATGAAATTATTTATTTATATTGATTCGTATTAAGTAATACCACATGAATTATAGATATTTGGTTGACAATGGTGATATGAGGATTCCTTATATACCATTTATTATCATCGAGGTGTGACTTATAAAAAAACCACTGACTCTAGGAACTTTGTGTCTTTTGTTACTTTGAATTTGTCTAGTTTTATATGAGGTGAAATCCCTTATAGAACTGAGTTTTTAATTTAGAACTATAATAGGGGGATCGTGAATTCCCTATGTCCCTGGGTTTTCCATCTATTATGAATATTTTGGTTTTATTTTTTCTAGTTTCACTCATGTTCTGGATATTTGTGCTGACTCATTATTTCATTATTCCTTTTTATTTTCAGGGATTTAGGGTATCTTTATAGTAACCAAAAATGGTATTTCTAGATAACACCTCTTGTAACTATGAATGTGGCCTAAGGTTTAGATATATATGTGATGAACATCAAATTTGTGTAGTTTATATGTGGAAAATTATACTTTGTGCAAGGTTGTGATCATTAATATTGGTGAGATTTTCAAAAAGAGTTCTTACATGGTGTAGGAATTTTCCCTTATCTTTCATCTGTTCTTCCTGGTGGAATTTTATTTCTATTGGTTATATGTTAGGGTTTGACTATGAGGTTTTTTATTGGATAGGTGATGTCTTATACATGTATTTATTATATAGATCATTTACATATTTATATTGATGTTGGTTCTTGGATATGTTATGTGTGTTTGATTTTCAAATATTTTGAATGTTCATACATTTCATGGACTCCATTTTATTTTTTTTCTTACAGGTTCTAGTCTCTAGCCCCTATTCTCGTAGAGGTAGGCTTGGGGTGTCACACTCGACTTACTAGAAACCTAGATAGGGTCCATGTGGATTGTTTCATGTCTGAAATTTCTCATTAATGATATTTATAACTAACTTATTGCCACCATAATCATCTTCTGAATAACTTATCAAATTAAATTAGTAAACTCTAGAATAAAAAAAGTTAAATTTTAAGTTGTTTGAATATTTTATTAATAAAACCAAATAAATATTCCTCTGGGATTTCTTGAAGTCTAAAAAATATACATATAACAAACATGAGGTTAAAGTGGATAATAGTAAGTTATATCATACTTCTAGTAATACCTTTCCAAATTCATTATTCTATTGGGTACCTAATTTATCTGAATTAATTTTATTGTTGGTATGTATAGAATTATCACAACCCATAACACTATCCATTTGATAATGATAATTTTTTATAAATTTTAATATTAATATATATATATATATATATTATGTTAACGAGTTTTGGAAGAGAATATATTTTCCAAAAGTAGTGGGAAAAATAAAGAAAACCCATTTTAACAATAGGATACTTCCATTAATTTTATAACAAGTATAATAAATTAAGATCACATTTCATTCTATCTGATGGTCTGGTATATCCATGATTCTTCACATGAGCTTGATAGTGATCAATGAGAAACGGACAACGAACTCCTCCTTTCTATAATGTGCATAGGATATATAAAAATTCTAATGGTTTAAAAGGACTTTAATTAAGAAATAACTTTTTTAACCATTAGTTATAATCTTCAAGGAAAATATAGAGATAATGAGTGCTTCAGCATAAGTATTTTTACAACATGAATCTCATATTAGAGTGAAACTATCTCACATCACTAATTCATAATCCATGAATCATTTTAAATTTATATCCTAAGAAACCTCATAGACTCTAAAAATTTGTCAAACATTATTCTATTTCATAAGTTAAAACTCTTTATAACTCTCAACATGTCATTCTGATTAATTATTTAATGTCTAAACAAATTATTTGAAAGTTCAAACACCTTAATATATCATAAAATGATTTTTAAAATTGATCATTATATATTAGGAGGAAAAACAAAAAAAATACTAAAATTTTCAAATAAAATAAACTTTTTTATCCATAGAATCATGTTGTATTAATATTCAAAATTTCATGGTTTACAAAAACCAATCCATGAAATGGTTTTAAATAACACATTGTTGTTTGAGATTTACTACATATTTCATATTATCTCACGCTTTCAATAAAGCATCATAATCTTAGTTAAATATTACCTTATATCATATTATATATAACAAATTGTGAATCCATATTCAAAATTTCCTTTTATATATCTTTAAAAACTCATTTTTGAATATATATTATTCATTTTCACCATATGTTACATTATATGAAAAAACTTCTGAAAATCCATCCAATAATTCTTTCAGATATCCTATGAAACACTTTTAGGATAGATCTTAATGTTTTATATAAATGATTTATAACAAAATGTAAGATAAAATTACAAAAAAATAACCCCACATGGAATCATTAAACTAAAAAAAATTATGAATTATCTAATATATTATTGTGGGAAAAGATTGACCTCTATCAATGAATCAATTAAACTCAAGAAATTAAAATATCTCGAATGTTCTCAAAAAAACAAGTATATCCATTCCCATGTATACTAAATAGATTATATATTATCATGAATAATCATATATTCCCCTTTTTAAGACATTATTTTACCATAATACATAGAGTATATCAATCTCATATATAATACCAAAACTTATTGATTCTATGAGTATCGATTAAAAAACAGATAAACATGGCATAGGTCATTTACCCAAATGGATAAATATGTGAAATTATCCTTACCCAAATAGTTTAGAACATCATATTCCACATATCTTGTTATGTCAATTCACATTCTCAGTATATCCCAATTGAGAGCCTAGATGTTATACTCATCATATGAGTGGAAAATGCCATTTTTGGTTAACCTATAACCAAATCAAGAATAGAAACATAACCAACCACCCCTGATTAGTTAAACCTCAAAGATAATGGAATAAAGTTATGAAATTATAAAGGTTATTATATTATATATCTTTCAAACCTCAAGTAAAATGATTTAGTATGAATCATGTGCCTAGAGAATACAAAATATATAATGTATAACACTCTATGTAGTATACTTGGTGGATTATCGGGCATACAAATCTCATTTTGTGTCACTTAATTAAATTTCATATCTTGATACAAAACCCAATCCACAATAATAATTACATGTGCAACACCCCAATATTTCATAGTACGTTATTTCTTCAAAGTAATTCAATAACATGCACTACACGCAACACTGAGTTCAAGCGCACCACGACTTACCAAACTAGTCGTTCAAAATCATTTATGAATATTAGTAACTGAATTTTGAACTTTATATAATACTTATAATTTTAGAATCCATATTATGAGTTTCTTATACATAATTTAAGAACACATTCAATTTTTTAGATAAAGGAATTTTTTTTCATAAAATGAAATTTTACCACCTTTTGAGGGTGAACTCTTTTTAAATCCAATATTTGACACTTTTATAAATTAAATTGGACAAAAATAAACTTCTTATTTAGAATTGGGAGATAAAATTTTAGTTTTGATAAATTTTTGGTATTTTTTTGATAACTTTCATATTTTGGTGAATAGTGAAAATACTAAATTTTAATTAAAAACAGAATTTATAATCGAAATAATTTATAGTGTTAAATTTTACATTTTAATGGTTTGGAAGTATAAATGGATTATATTTTTACCATTTAATCCAATTCTGGTCATTGTAAGTATTTTCACATTGAAATTGGACATAAACAAAGTGTCAATCTTTTGATAGTTGTTATTTCTAAAAAATACGCCTTTTGGTTTTGACAACGGGAATTAATTTTAAATTAACAAATGAAACTTATATGTTTTGAATTTGGAAAAATAGACTTAATTTTTTAATTCTTAATATCGAAATTATCTTGGGGTGAATTTTTAGTATTTTTCTAAAAACTTTCAATTTTTGATGAATAGTGAAAAAACACTGAGTTGTAGTTCAAAACCGAATTTTTATTTAAATAATTATTTATTTTATTTAAATTAATTTATGTCAAAATAGATAAATAATACCTATATAAGTTCAATTTAATTCATTGGAGTCAGTTTATAATAATTTTAGATATATAAAAATTTTATTGAACTTTTCACTGTCTTTGACCCACCTCCAAGGAGAATTTGCAAATTCACATAAAACTTAATTTTACCACTTCTGTGAGTTAAATTTTTAAAATTTGAGAGACATAGTTAATATCAAGGAGTAAAATATGGTTCAATAAGATAAAAATAATTTTTTTTGAATAGTAACTTTTGACTTTTATTTACCGCGATTAAAGGTAAATAGGGTAATTCAAGGTAAAAAGAATATTGTAATAATTCAAAATTACCTTAACACATGTCCTAAACTTATTTGATAAGTAATGACTGACCATGGTCATCCTTGGGTCTATTTTGGTACCCCATGTAGCCACTTATGAATGATAATGACAGTTTAGATTAATTAATTTAAATTAAATGCAAAATTTACAAAAATAAAATCCTTTAGTAATTAATTTTTATATGGTGTTATATATGTAATATTTTTTACTATAAATATTCATTATAAATATAAAAATATTTCATACATCATGGTATTTTTTATAATTTTTAAACATCGAATAAATTAAATTATTTATGACACAATAATGATAAAGTATTTACCTCATTAATAAATGACTTAAATAAATTAGATTATAAATATTAAAATAATATCCAAAACATGTCCAATTCTTATTGGATGATTTTATTTCGACCATGATTCATCTTATCTTTGACCCGAATGATTTTTGGACCTTTATAAACTGAATATCATTATATAATAAAATAGTATTTGCACACTTTCATAAAGAGACCCTCCTCCCCCTTATAAAAGGAGACCACTTACAACCAATTCCTCACACCTGTCAAGCCTTTAGGCTCATCCAAACTCTGCCCAATTAAGCTTCCTACATCCCCCTCCTCCTCCTAGAATCATTACCTTAGGCAGAAGGCACTTCAAGAAGTCCTTTTGGTTCAAACCAAAGGAAGTTACCCAAATTAAAGGCAACAGTTTCTCTTAACTTATTTTCTATTATTTTACTTCTCCAACCCCTAAACTCCTTTTATTCATTTATTTTATAACAAAACCAGTATCCTAAATATACTATTATGTTTTTATGGGAATTATTTGAACTACACTTACACACACCTCCATCTAATGGGTGAAGAACATAATGTTTTTGTGGATGGCAAACTAACACCTCACGAAACGATGATTGTTTAATTACCTCCAATCGCCTCTCATGGTGGAAATTATGATGGAACTGTATTTATATATGATATATATTATGTTTATGTTTTCTTAATGCTTCTGTATTTTTATTTTATATCATACCTTAATGGTTTCCATTATTGGTAAATGCGATAATTTCATTTGGGGAAGTGCGGTTTACAGCCCCCTCAAAGTGATATGAATCGTTAATACCATATGTGAGATGTATAAAGGATGTAGTTAATGATATTATATATGATATTATACTGGAATTATAATATACCTATTTATAACTATGTTTTAATTCCATTAAAATAAGAAATAGAAATGAAAGTAGCGTTCATGCATATGTACGGCTTACCGTCTCCATGAACGGTGCATTTCATTTCTTAACCCAAAATGATATATACTGTTGTAAATACATGTATATACTGGATATATATGATATATATGATATCTAAATCAATAATATCCTTCTAGATATAATTAACATTTGACCATGTGGACAACTTGTAACTATTAGGTGTTCATTTTTTACTCAAGTGCCAAATATCAACAAAACGAACGTTATTAACTTTAATGATTACATAATATTTATAACATGGTAAAAAGTGATATAAAAGATGTAATAAAATTTAAAAAGGTTCTTAAGAAAGTATAAATTTACTTTAGTTTATTATTCAAGATATTAAATAATGAACGGGTCAAGTCGAACATGAGGTAAGGGTTTCTTATCTCACTTTTAATTCTGTGAGATTTCCATTATTCACCACCTATTTATTGCATGTGGTGTATTGTGTACTTCCATTTGATATATATTATCATGATTCTTTTTATATTCATGATATTTTTTGATTAATTTGGTTTTTATTGACTATTGTTCATACGACTCGAATAATTACAATGAGGTAAGGGTTAATTTCACAATCTCTTCATTATCTGAGGTTGTTCATACGTAATTATCTACTGGGAACTCTTTATCATCCACATCCATGTTTCTCAAAAATGTATTCCAAAACATTTTTACTATTTACTAGAATATGGGTTAAATTTATTTATGTCCTTTTTTTACTTTTTATAAAATGTTTTGAAAGTATCTTTCCGTCATTTTCCATAAAAGGTAATTTTAACTTTTTCGACAAAATTAAGGTAAGAATGTTTTTTTAACTTATACAGTGGGTGCGGCTATTTTACCCCATTATAACATCATCGAAGATTCCCTTACAAGCTTATAATAATATTTTCAAAAGAAATTTTTTCTTTATAATTATGTGACTCTTAAATTATTTCAAAATAGAAAGAGATATTTCTCTAAAAATGGTTTTGATTTCATCTATGTCAACATCCTTCGATGGATTTTAAGTTTATTTGAAGTTGATTTGTTATAATAAAATATTCCATATTGTATTTAATGAGTTAAGATATGTTTGACTATGGATGTTCTATTTTTATACGATTTTTGGTTTATTGTTAATGTGTTGACATTTTGTATGCTAGTTTTAATACGAATGTTTATGTTATATTTCAACCTTTTCTTATGATGGATGTATTGGACAAGTATGTTCTAGGTTGGGGACTGGTAAAAGTAAGCCCTCTAGGTTGGGGTCTGGTTATAGAAGACCCTCCAAGATGGATTCTGGTTATAGAGGCTCTCTAGGATGGAGTCTGGTTATAGAGGATTTTTGGGTTGGAGTCCGGTTACAGAGGCTCTCCGAGATGGAGTCCTGTTACAGAGGATCTCCGGGTTTGGGTCAGGTTACATTTAGACCATAGGTCCTAGAATGAGGCCTTGACACAGAAATTAAAGTCTGGTATTATACATTCCCTCATTATGAAAATAATATTGATGGATTATGTGGTCATTCAACTAGTAGAATACCCATGATTATGTTTTATTATGACATTATTTACTCAGCTCATATTCTTGCCATAAAAGTATTCTTGTTTATTATTGGTAAAGGCATTTGGTTTCAATTATTCACCATGATTAATATTTATATTATCTTCCACTGTATTTTTTACTCTTACTGAGTGTTTGAGATTACCCCTTTCTATATTTTATTTTTCCCAGTATTCCAAGAAGTGTATTGTGATTGATATGTAGGGATAAGCTAAGGGAATAATAGTGTTTATAAAGGATTATTTATGTTTTTTTGTATGTTATAAAGTGTAATGTTACATTCATGTATGTAATCTATTTTCCAAGACTGCTAAACTGATTGGTCCTTTGGGACTTGATACCTTATAATCATGCCAATGTATTAAAATAATGCACCGACTCTGGATAACTGGGGTCGGGGCATTGCAATTAGTATCAGAGAAAGTTTAGTAATAACCTTGAAAACTATATTTAGATAAACTCTGATTAGAACACATCGCCCAAATATAGACTTTGAGGATTAGTATAGAAGAACTTCCTAGAATTTTGGTAATGTAGAGATTTTGTGAGTTTTCCAAGAAAATACATCCCTGTTTGGATACGAGCAGGTAGAGGTGGCTCTGGCACAGATGTGCCTAGGGGTAAAACACGAAAACACCACTTTGATCTAGACTCGAACGGGAACTAGTGCATGACAACGGGCCTTGCTACACTCTTGGTCATGACACTCTCATGGGATATGCATAGGATAATTCTCATTTTCTTTACAAATCATTATGAAGGGTTTATTAGTATATACTTCCTCAAAGAAAACATTTTTATGATTATGGATTATATCCATAAATTGTTCAATTTATATTAAGTGTTTTAAAAGTTTGTAATTATGTATTTCGATTCATAAACTAATATAGTTTATGTCTTTGTATAGAAATGGTGCCCAGTATACGAAATGTGAACTCCAGCAATCAGTATGATCCAAAGAGTAAGAAGGATCATATCTTTCACGGTATTAAGCCAACATTTATAAGGGAAATAGTCTCCCATATATTCTCAACATATGAAGAAATAGTATCATGTGTTAATAAGATAAGTAAATAATTCTATGAGTCATATGGCTTTGAAGGGAAGTAGGTAAAGAAAAGGATGGAAGAGAGAAATATGGATAAAGGGAAGAGGGAAAAGAAGGATTTTCCCATATGTGATAACTGTGGAAAGAATCACCTTGGTAAATGCTTGAAGGGAATGGGAGTTTGTTATAAGTGTAGAGAAAATGGACACCAAGTACATTATTTCAAGGGTAAGAAATAAGTTTCCAATGTGCAATGCTTCATCTGCAAGGAGTTGGGACATTGCGTGAATCAATGTCCAAATCACCAGAGTATACCCCAAATGCTTCTATTAGATAATAATAAAGTTATGATACTACCAAAGATGAAGAGGAATGATTATATTTCTTACGTTGTTATTAAATTATTGTTTCATTTGAGTATTGTATTAATTATGTACATGTTATAAGAATTATAGAGTATAAAAGGATTTTATTACAGTACTATATCATTAAGGACTTGAGATTGTGTGGAACCAAGAAAAGTGACTCAATTGTAGGTTAAATTTTTGGAAAATATATGGTTGAGAGAAAGATAAACCATAATATGGTTCTGATACCGAGGTAGTGATTTTGGAATAAAATATGGTTGATTTGGTTAAATTATATTGGATATTCTTAACTTCCTTGGAACTAATTAATAGTTTGTTTACTTCATCATTGTTGAAATATTCAATATTTTTGGATATAAGGAATATATCCAGTATTTTATAAAGTATAAGGTAGAATGAATGTAATCAATAAGGTTTTATGGTAATTCAGGGTGTTACTAAGTTTTAAAATAATACATGATGAAGGTGTTCGCATGTTATTACATTAAAAAATGATCTTTATTGTGTTTAAATTCTTTATAAATTTTGGACTGTGAGTTTTGATAGATTTATTTTGGATAAGTGTAAATTATGGAATGGATTAAGATACTATTGTTAAGGTTATTTTTTTATTTTTATAAAAAGGAAAACATGCAGACCGTGTGACATCCCGTCGCGTCGGACAAAGCTGCGAGAATCGAACCCACAACCATAGTTTGATTGGGATTTATTTCCTACCACTGGACTATCTGAAGTCCCTGGATTGTATAATTTAGTTTCTTTTTTTAAAAGGGTCTTATAGGTGAATTATAAATTCATTTTTTAACCCTATATGAATAGGATAAATAGAATAGTTTTTTTTAATTTCTATTATCTTTTAGATTGAAAGATGAGTTTGTGGTAAAAATTAGTTAAAGGATGGAACTCTACTTGTCAATTATATTTTTTTTCTTCTCTTATTCTATGAAGAAATTAATTCTTAAACTTTAGGTAAGGTATCTTAAAACTAAAAATGTGTTATCCTAATACCTTATGTTTTTTTTGAATTGATGATATTTTAAATCATCCGAGATTAATGGCTTTGAGGCCCTCAATTCTAAAATTGATTGTGATGGATGACCTCAATCACTCCCTATAAATATTCACATTTTTCCTCTAATTATGTGTCTCTAATTTCCACCAATGTTCTCCTAATAGAGATCATAATTTGGGGGTGACTTTTTCATTCCCCATTTCTTCTTATTATGACTAAATTTTATAAACCCAATTTCCAACGTGGGTTTTCCCACAAAAGTATTTTCTATTTTCAACATTTTATTTTCGAAGAACAATTTAAAATTACGAGGATGAAATTTATTGAAGGAGGGAAGAATGTAACACCCCAAGATTTCATGGTACGTTATTTTTTCAAAGTAATTCAATAACTTTCACCACACGCAACACAGAGTTCAAGCGCACCACGACTTACTAAACTAGTCGTTCAAAAGCGGTTATGAATAGTATTAACTGAATTTTGAAGTTTATATAATCCTTATAATTTTATAATCCATATTATGAGTTTCTTAGACATAATTTAATAACAAATTCAATTTTTAGATAAGG
This sequence comes from Viscum album, assembly GCA_963277665.1. Lineage (NCBI taxonomy): Eukaryota > Viridiplantae > Streptophyta > Magnoliopsida > Santalales > Viscaceae > Viscum > Viscum album. The sequence goes on from OY728157.1 coordinate 1,026,956,687, forward strand.
AAGTATTTTTCAAAAAATGCATTTTTACAGCCTTTTGAGGGAGAACCCTTTTTAAATCCAATATTTTACACTTTTATATATTAAATTTGTAAAAAAAAACTTCTTCTTTATAATAGGGAGATAAAATTTTAGTTTTGATAAATTTTTGGTATTTTTCTGATAACTTTTATATTTTGGTGAATAGTGAAAAATACTAAATTTTAATTAAAAACAACTTTTTTAATCGAAATAATTTATAGTGTTAAATTATACATTTTAATGGTTTGGAAGTATAAATAGATTATATTTTTACCATATAATCCAATTCTGGTCTTTGTAAGTAATTTCACTTTGAAATTGGTCATAAATAAGTGTTAATATTTTGATATTTATTATTTCTTAAAAATACACCTTTTGGTTTTGACAACTGGAATTAATTTTAAATTAATAAATGAAACTTATATGTTTTGAATTTGGTAAAATATACCTCATTTTTGAATTCTGAATATCAAAATTCTCTTAGGGTTAATTGTCGTTATTTTTCTGAAAACTTTCAATTTTTGATGAATAGTGAAAAAACACTGAGTTATACTTTAAGACCGAATTTTTATTTAAATAATTATTTATTTTATTTAAATTAATTTATGTCAAAACAGATACATAATACCTATATAAGTTCAATGTATTTCATTGGAGTCGGTTTATAATAATTTTAGATATATAGAAATTTAATTGAACTTTTCACCGTCTTTTACCCACCTCCTAGGAGAATTTGTAAATTCACATAAAACATAATTTTACCGCTTCTATGAGTTGAATTTAGAAAATCTTAGAGACATAATTAATATCAAGGAGTAAAATGTGGTTCAATAAGATAAAAATAATTTTTGGTGAATAGTAACTTTTGACTTATTTACCGCGGTTAAAGGTAAATAGGGTAATTCATGGTAAAAAGAATATTTTAATAATTTAAAATTACCTTAACACATGTCCTAACCTTATTTGACGAGTAATGTCCAACCATGGGCATCCTTGGGTCAATTTTGGGACCCCATGTAGCCACTTATGAATGATAATGACACTTTAGACTAATTAATTTAAAGTAAAGGAAAAATTGACATAAACAAAAATCCTTTAGTAATTAATTTTTATATGGTGTTATATAAGTAATATTTTTGACTATAAATATTCATTGGAAAGATAAAAATATTTCCTACATCATATTATTTTTTTTATAATTTATAGACATTTAATAAATTAAATTATTTATGAAACAATAATGATGCAGTATTTACATCATTAATAAATGATTTAAATAAATTAGATATTAAATAATAAAATAATATCCAAAACCTGTCCACTTCTTATTGGATGATTTTATTTTGACCATGAGTCATATTATCTTCGACTATAATTATTTTTGGACCTTTATAAACCAAATATCATTATATAATAAAATAATATTTTCACACTTTCCTAAAGATCCCCTCCTCCCCCTTATAAAAGGAGACCACTTCTAACAAATTCTTCACACCTCTAAAGCCTTTATGATCGTCCAAACTCTACCCAATTAATCTTCCTACATCCCTCTACTCCTTATATAAGCCTTACCTTAGGCAGAAGGTACTTCAATAAGTCCTTTTGGTTCAAACCAAAGGAAGTTACCAAAAATTAAACGTAACAGTTTATCTTAACTTCTTTTCTTTTATGTTACTTCTCCAACCTACAAACTATTTTTATTAATTTATTTTATAAGAACACCAGTATCCTCAATATACTAGGATGTTTTTATGAGAATTATTCTAACTAAACTTACACACACCATCATCTAATGGGTGAAGAACATAATGTTTCTGTGGATGGAAAAATAACGCCTCACGAAATGATGATTGTTCAATTTCCTTCTACCGCCTCTCATGGTGGCCATTATGATCGAACTATTTTTATATTTGATATATATTATTTTTATGTTTTCTTAATGCTTCTTTATTTTTCTTTTATATCATACCTTAATGGTTTCCATTATGGGTAAACGCGATAATTTCATTTGAGGAAGTGCGGACTACCGCCCCCTCAAAGTGATATGAATCGTTAATACCATATGTGGGACATATAAATAATGGAGTTAATGATATTATATATGATATTATACTGGAAAAATAATATAACTATGTATCATTATGTTTTAATTCCTTTAAAATAATAAATATAAATGAAATTAGCATTCATGCGTATGTACGACTATCCGTCTCTATGAACGGTGCATTTCATTTATTACCCCAAAATGATATGTACTATTATAAATACATGTATATACTAGATATATATGATATATATGATATCTTAATCATGAATATCATTCTGGATATAATGAAATTTTGACCATGTGAACAACTTGTAACTATAAGGTGTTCATTTTTGACTCAAGTGTCAAATATCGACAAAATGAACGTCATTAAGTTGAATGATTACATAATATTTATAAAATGGTAATAAGTGATATAAATGGAATAATAAACTTGAAAAAGGTTCTTAATCAAGTAAAAATAAACTTTAGTTTATTATTCAGGATATTAACGAGTGAATGGGTCAAGTCGGACATAAAGTAAGGGGTTTCTTATCTCACTTTTAATTCCGTGATATTTCCATTGTTCACCACTTATTTATTGCATGTGGTGTATTGTGTACTGAAATTTGATATATATTATCATGATTCCTTTTATATTCATGATATTTTGTGATTCATTTGGTTGTTATTGACTATTGTACTTACGATTCGATTGATTATAATGAGGTAAGGGTTAATTTCACAATCTCTTTATTAACTGAGGTTGTTTATACATAATTATCTACTAGGACCTCTTTATCATCCACATACATGATTCTTAAAAATGTATTCCAAAAAAATTTACTTTTTACTAGACTATGGGTTAAAGGAATTTATATCCTTGTTTGACTTTTTATAAAATGGTTTGAAAGGAATCTTTCCGTCGTTTTCCAAACAAAGTACTTTTAACCTTTTTGAGAAAATTAAGGTAAGAATGTTTTTTTAACTTATACGGCGGGTGCGGCTATTTTACCCTATTATAACATCATTTAAGCTTCCCTTACAAGCTTATAAGAAAATTTTCAAAATAAATTTCTTCTTTATAATTATGTGACTCTTAAATGATTTTAAAATAGAAAGAGATATTTCTCTAAAAAAGGTTTTGATTTCATCTATGTCAACATCCTTTGATGGATTTTAAGTTTATTTGAAGTTGATTTATTATAATACAATATTCCATATTGTATTGAATGAGTTAAGATATGTTTGACTATAGATGTTTTATTTATATACCATTCCTGGTTTATGGTTAATGTCTTGACATTTCATATGCTAGTTTTAATACGAATGTTTATGTTATATTTCAACCTTTTCTTATGATGAATGTATTGGACTGGTATGTTTCGGGTTGGGGACCGGTAAAAGTAAGCCCTCCGATTTGGGGTCTGGTTATAGTAGACCCTCTGGGATAGAGTCCGATTACATAGGCGCTATGGGATGGAGCCCGGTTATAGAGGCTCTCCGGGTTGGAGTTTGGTTATAGAGGCTCTCTGAGATGGAGTCCGGTTACAGAGGCTCTCCGGGTTTGGGTCCAGTTACAGTTAGCCCATAGGTCCTCACACGAGGCCTTCACACAAAAATTAAAGTCTGGTATTATACATTCCCTCATTATTTAAATAATATTGATGGTTCATGTAGTCATTCGACTAGTAGAATACCCATGATTATGTTTTATTATGGCATTATTTACTCAGCTCATATTCCTTCCATAAAAGTATTCATGTTTATTATTGGTAAAGGCATGTGGTTTCAATTATTCACCATGCTTAATATTTATGTTATCTTCCACTGTATTTCTTACCCTTACTGAGCATTTGAGATCACCCCTTTCTATGTTTTATTTTTCCCAGGATTCAAAGAAGTGTATTGTGATTGATATGCAGGGTTAAGCTAAGGGAATAATGGCATTTATAAAGGATTATTTATGTTTTTTTGTATTTTATATAGTGTAATGTAACATTCATGTATTTAATCTATTTTCCAAGACTAATAAACTGATTGGTCCTTTGGGACTTGATTCTTTATAATTATGCCAATGTATTAAAATAATGCATCGACTCTGGGTAACTGGGGTCGGGGCATTACAACATGTCCTCAAAACTTATAATACACCATGGTGACCATCCATAAGGGATAACTCAATATCAAATGTTAATATATTAGTTATCATTTCACTTTATGTAATATATATTCAACCAATATTAAAGAATGATAAAATATTAACTAGCTTATGTTTAACATGATACATTTATATATTATTAAAAAAATATAATATTAACAAAATCGTACATAATTTAAGTCCATATCATATCTCATATGATAGTAGGATAAAGCCGCCTTATGTTTTCTATATTTTTTATGTTTTGTTAAACTCGTTACATCTCTAGGTAATTTATGCCACAAATCCTTATGACCAACTGATAAAACATTCCGTTAAACTCATATACTATGTAAAATATATAAACAAATATTTTTTAAATTAAAGTTAGATTATCATTTTTAATATAGATGTTAAGTATTTGAATATAATAGTAAATCTTGTTTACTTCACAACATAGAAATTGTTAATAACTTGTATGTATTAAAAAATAGAACTATTTCAATGTTCATACTCATTTTATTAGAATATTTCCATTCAAATTTTTCATTCAGATCAAATGGTAAAAATTATAAATGTACCACTTTACATAAATATCATTCATTAAAAACATATTCAAACCTCTTTTAGGAAGTAAATTGACTTTAAATTTGAAATTAGTAGCATAATAATTTATTTGTTTCACTTTATATTTCTATAAATACAAACATTCTTCCACTTTAATCTTATAAACTATATTTCCTCTAAATTATATTTTTAAAACACAAACTCTTTTGTGTTAGGAAATAACACTTATTTCCATTGTTGTAATATTTAAAAAATAAACTATTTACAACTATATATAATTTGGTATTCTCTAGGATTTGAGAAAAACACTAAAAATACTATTTTATTATTTCCAATATACCACTAATGTGTGGAGGGAACTCTTTCCCTCACATTTTAATAAAAAATATTGATAAGATTATTTTACTTAGATAAACCATTTTTATCTATATCTTATTTTAAACCAAATTATATAATCTCATTAAAAATTACCGTATGTATCAAAAATCATCTCATATTATTCTATAAAATTCATTTCATATTATAAATCACATTTCATACAAGATAAATTCAATGAGATACAATACACAACTTTTATAATTTAATATATAATTTAATCCATTATATATCTCTCTTTTTCATAAAAACCATATTCTTTATAATTATAATACAAGCATTATGATCTATTCCTTAACTATTATTCAATTTTAAACACTTGAACATTTAAAAAAATAAGAATATATATAGTTGGTACCATAAGACCTTTAAATCAGAATAATTTAATTCTATAACACTAATACTTAAAATCAACTCTCCTTAGAGTTTCTTAAACCTATTTCACTATTCTGAGTAGTTGATTCATTAATGTAATGTATACATTGTCCCTTTTTTTTGATACCCCCTTTATATTTTAAGGAACTATATAGACCAATGGACATTCAAATATTTTTCTTTTGGATTAATATTTTACCTTTTTGTATTATCAACATAATAATAGAGTATGAATATCCTATGTTCTATCACTAATATAAAATCATGTTTTGTATACTGAATTTTCTTGTCACATTTTACCCAAATTTATATATATCCATATATTTATATTATATATTTAATTAGTTTATATTTTATGCCTATATATCTATATATAGTTCCATAATTACTTATCTATACATTAATATATTTTATTTAAATAATGTATTTATACCAAATATTTATATAAAAACATTTATATTGTATTCATATAATGTATTCAAACAATGTTCTAAATAAATTTATATAATTTATTTATAAACATATATTTATTATAATATATTTATATAATGTATTTTTTTTAAAACAATTATATATTTATATAAGTTATTTAAATATATTTATATAGTACATTTATAATATATTTATATGCATGAATTACAAATACATTTATATACATTTATAATTATATTTATATATTCACACACACACATATATATTTTTATTCATTATTAAATTGATATATGTAAATTTATATATTTATATATTTGATGTCCCCGACCCAATTCACTCTAGATAATAACCATATGGATTTTCCACGTGGCCACAGGTGGACCTCCCTATAGGATAGAGGTTATAAACCTATAGTGGGGGTCTTGGGTGTTACTGTGGTGAGACTATAAAACCATATCAGAGTGGAAAATAATGAAAAAATAACAAAACATCATTGAATGTAGTAAATAAATTTAATAAACTGAAGTATGAAACAAGGATCTTTATTAATAATAATTTATACAAATTCATACAGTCATACATCCTAGATAATTCACCCACTTGGATGATCACATGTACAGAATAAATAAATAAAATCAATAAAATGCACTAAGTATCTATTAAAACCCTTGATCCTCTCCTCATCTAGATATCCAATCCATCAATGAGATCTAGTTGAACTCTCTAATCTCAAGACTCTACCCTTATAGAACCTGTAACTAGTAAAATCTGATTGGGTACCCATGTGAAATGGTCACCCAAGTAAGGTGTGAGTAAAAATCAGTAGGGAACCACCAGTATGGTCCTATAAAACATCAATAAATATAGTTAATGTTCACTCTAATCCCAAAAGCCTTATATTTGTTATTAATTTTTTTGGAAATCCGTATTTTTTTAAACTATGTTAAGAGGGAACTCTAAAATTGCCCATAGCCCAGAGACACAAGGCCTTAGTACATGACTCGAGGCCCAAGGGATAAACACATAGAGAAAACTCTCTTCATCTATATATTTTGAATTCATGCTCCTAAGATCCCACCATGTAGAAATGAATGACAAGAACTACCCCGTGTAGAATTTCATGTCACCCGATACTGATGGGGAACACCATATACTCTCATCCTTCCTATCCAAATAGCACTTCTAGTGGAATCCTCATGATATCACCCTCAAATGGGCCTACACTTGTACATCTTGGGCCACCTTCTACCTAACCAAAGAGTGTACCATGAACAACAATAATCTTGATCCATGCTACCACATTCCATCCTCTGTCGAGACCCCATGTCCCATCACAACAACTATGCCTGAATCCACTGATGTTGACACCTCACCATTATTGTTGACCTGCTTTTATAAGGTCACCCTTGTCATGCCCAACACCACTAACATTGACACCACACCTGTCACTAGTGTGAAAATCCACCAACCTCATATCTTGTTCCGAGATTCCATCGATGATTCTCTTCATGGTCTACTTACACCACCATGGTCTTCTACAGCATGGCTAAAACCCTACACCATGAAGCATCCCTCAAAAATCATAGTTTTCAAGATTTAATCTCAAGCTAAATTTTCTGGAATATAAGGTTTTTTCTACCACAAGTCTACAACTAAAAGTTAATAAATTATATTTTAATGTAATATGTTTAAATTAATAAATAAATTACATGCATAAGAAAAAATAAAATAACCACTCTTATCATCAGGTTCTGTTGTGATACTTAGGATCAACCCAAACCTACTTTGACTAGTGTTGAAGTGTCTCTGAGCTCATCACATAACCCTGGAATCCCATATTAGGATCATACCATACTCCTTAGAGATATTCCTAATAAATCTAGTAACATCATGATCAAAAGTTAATTCATAGGATTGTATCCTAGTAAATCCAAATCAAGAAACCACAAACTAAATCCAAGGAGCCTATCCAAGGTATTTTGACCCAAATGTAGATTATCTAAATCTATGCAGAATTTCTTAGGAATTCAAACATAAATAAAAAAATATAATACTTGGATAATGTCTAAGTAATTCAAATATCATTCTCATAGGCCACCAATATGGTTTCATCACTTTTTATTTATTACAATGATCAAATCAAATAAATACAATCCAATATCAGACATAAATGTCAGATCTATGGATCATGTCCATGGAATCCCATTTATCTCATTATATTTATGTGAGAAGTACATCCCACCCAAAATATATCATATTTCATCAATGATCTACGTTCAAAATTGAAACCTTTAACCATCACTATCCATTACCTATATGCACCCTCTCTAGGGCTAGCATCTCATTATGGCACTCACTGAGGTCTTCTAGGTTTAATAGTAGCCTGGAAAACTCATAGGTATCCCTCAATCCCAAAATTTTCTCCTAGGTCAATATCAATCACTTGAAGGGCATAGAGTCCCTAAAAATCATAATCATCATACCAAGACCTTACCAACCTCATAAGAAATTCCTTAGTGTAACACCTCCCAAGAGATGGCATAAATCCCTTATTAATACCCAATTATTCATGATTTTGGTCCTCAAACACCCAATCCAATCAGAGTCTACCTAGTGTACACCCACCTAGATACTCACATCCCATGGGGGGGACACTCTCCTGTTGTTCATGTCAAATTTTCTGAAGTCATTAATATATCTCAAAGACCACTATAGCCTATTCAGTTCAATCAACCCAATCCACCACAATTCATTATATGGTGGTTTTTAATGGTTCATACACTATATCCACTACGTTCACATATTTTATTTAATTAACACCCTCATGGTTCATATACCTCAATTCATATAATTATAAAAAAGGCCTTAGATATCAATGATTTATGCAGTTAAGTCAGTATGCAAGGGACTCTCTTGTTCCGTTGCACTTTGTTAAATTTACAAAATTATATCATGTTATATAAATGATTTATTTAAAAAAGGTTAATCACCCTTAGTAGTGAGAACACTCATCAATTACTAAAAATAAAATTCATAATACCAAAGGGAATCTATGAGGGACCACTTATTTATAAACAGTTCCATTTCCTTTTTAATTCCACAGCTGGGAAGCTCATCTCAGGCCCACCCAAGCCTAACTATCCATCTATAACTATCCTGAGGCCCTATCTCTTGAAAAAACTCCTGAATAAATTACTTGTACTAAAATTATAATTCATTAAGAAAATTAAATTAATTTTCAAAATTAATTCTAATATTTATAAATTTTTAATAACTCACTATAAGTCCTCGTCACACCAAAATAGTGACCAAAAACTCATAGAAGGTATGTGGAACACTCCTTACATCATCATAAAAAAATCTAAAACATCTTTTACCAATTAATTATCTAAAATTATTTAATTTAAAGGAAAATTCCAAATAATTTCATCAAACAAAGAACCTTCAATGAAATGATGTGAAAAGGTGTGAAATATATTTCTTCGAACATACTCTATTTGTTGCATGAAAAATCCCCATAACATCAAATTATTTCCACCATTATTTAGTTGGATCATAGAAAATACTTATTCTAGGTTACATCAAATCAATGGTAATGAAAGGGAACCAAAAAATGAGAGATAACCTAGGAATAACTGACTATTAATCACTGAAAAATTTCATCAAAAATCCACCATACATTGTTTCCTATAGATACTCTAGTCTGATAACTATTGATTGTGAGTGAATAATTATAGTTTCACAATCAACAATTTCAGTAGGGTGTATCCATTGAAACACCCAATATTTCCCTCATCTGTAATGAATTTGGGATTTCTTTCCAATGAAAGGTGGGTGATTGGGGTTTCAAACCCAATGAAACTTAGGAACTCACATTGGTTGGAAGGATGGGAGGTCAGGCTCATCAAACCCTTATAGGGGGAATTATTTCAATTTATGGTAAACTCTTATAGATTTAATATATATTAAAGAAAATCATCCCAATCTATAATATAGGACCTCTTACACCTATTCCAATGACTTGATCAATACCATGTGTTGATGGGAACAACTGGGTGTATCATGGGTTATCCATTATTCTCTTATATATTTATTATTATTTAGTTTCTATCCATTTTTAGGATCTCGGGATTTTATTTCTATCTAGGGAGGTAGTTGGTGTATTGGGGTTGGGATTGGACCTCTATAAGGAGCCCTACATATCCTATGAGAATATGAATCAAAACCCACATAGTTCATTTGCTATAGTTTAATGTCATATGAAAAAGACTATAAATTTTAGTTTAACATTATGTATTAAGGTTGTAAATATAGAGCTTGAGCATTGAGAATTCATCCTACATATCCTATAATGATAGGAATCTGAGTCCACATAATTCAGGTTATGAGTGTTTTCATCATAAAATATGTGACAATAGAGGCCTTGAGCAGGACTAATGAACATTCTCATGGAGTATTTTAATATAATTTGAGCTTGTTACTTATTAATAATTTGTGTAAACAATTTTTTTAAGAATATTAAATGAAATGGTTGATGTTTTGACCCAAAAATGTGAATAATTTTGGTTATTCTAGGACTTAATGATGAATATGGGATATTTGATGGTTTTGGATAAGTATAATGCCTAGAATGTATTTTTATAGAAATTAATTATATGTATTTTCATAGGTGAAGGTGCTAAAACATTAATAATATACTTGAATGATAACTGAAAGAATCTATATTGGGCCAAAAATATTTATAACTATTTTGGTAAAAATTTAAGATTATTTGATGTTATTAAAAATTATTTTATAGTTATTGATATTTTTATTTTTATTTTATAATCCTTGATGAATGATCTATATATTCTAGAGTTAGCATGAGTTTATATAGATGAGTAATTATGAAAATTTAACTATTGTGTAACAAAAATCCAGGTTCACAATAGGCTATATATGAATAGATTCAACAAAATACGTGTCATTCATGATTAAAAAAAGTAAAAAAGGAGATATAAAGGATTATATCTATGGTTAATGAGCTATGAATTAATCGATTTAATGTTGTTTGAGATGAAATCCACAGAAATCTACTCGTATTTTTTTAATAGGAAATGAAAATGAATGGTCTATTCTCATGTCAGATAAATTTCAAGAAGTTCACAGCTTTAGGTGATTAAATTCTTCTAATAATAGATCCATTTCATATTAAATTTTATCTCACATTAGTTGTACTAGAGTATATTTTTAAGATCATGTAATATAAATTACATATTATTTTAGATATTTTCAAGTTAAGTAGATTGGAATAATGGAAAAGTATTTGGAGTCACTAAGATACGTAATATTTTTTTAATGAAATATAAAATTCTAAAAAATCTATATAATACAAAATATATTTTAAATAAAATATAATAAATCTCAAATGATATGTGATATATATGAATTATGAGTTTTGGAAAATGTGAAATTTGGGAAGTAGTGATATTTATGATTATTTCTTTCCAATATGTGGTTTTCCATTTTAAAAAATGTGATGTTTCCCTAAATTTAATCCAAATTATTCTTGTAGTGTTCTATATTAATTCAAATGTCATGACTATTATTATAATCATGATTCAATCCGAAGGATTTAGTGATGAAGATTGAAGATTAATGGGCTTTCAATATTTATAAATTCTCCACAGTGCAATAATATCACTTCATTTTTTCATGAAGAAGTAGAATGAAAATGTGTATTTTTTAAAGACATAATAGAAAATTTAAAATGATTCTCAATGTGTTTTAAATGAAGATCTTTGATTAATTTAAAATATAAAGAGGTTAGTACAAATACTATTGTGATAAAGCTATTTGTATAGTATAGAAAAGGAAAATGAATTGAATGAAGGGATCATGAGGCCAAGACTGAAGTGTTTTCATATTTTATATATTGAAACTAATATCCTCATGAATATTTGGGAAATATATTTCAAAATAATATTTTTAATGATTATGTGTGAACATGATGTTTCTATTTAAGATATTTAGGGTCAAAGGAATGTAGTGAGAGTTCAAATTTTTTTATTATAAGTTATAAAGTGATAAAATATTTGAATGATACCATGAAAAGACCATCCTTGTTTGTTGAAGAATAAATTCAAGTTTGATAGATAGATTTTATTATTCCCATTATCATAATAATCAAAGAACATTAATAATATAAGTCCACATAATTGTAATATTTTAAGTACTTCTAAATTTAGATACCTATAATAATTTTTTTCTAAATAGATTAGACCCTTTTGATTTCTGGATATTTAATGATGGAGAGCAGATTGATTTTGTCTAGAAGAGAAATGATCATTCCTATTTATCACACATAAAAGGATATATATAAACCAAGTGTTCTGGGTAGGACTGGTTTGTGAAAGATCATATGAGGAGAGCATGTTGGTGCTTTCATGTAAGATTCTTGGTGTCAGATACAAATTTTTTTAAGGCCATAAATTTTCCCTTGCTTGAATATTGATAATAAAAGTTCAACATTGTATGAGGAGGATATCAACTACCACACATCAGGGGCTAGCTCACATATCATGTGTGAACCTTATAAATCATTATGTACCTTATTTTTTTCATTACAGTTTATTATTTAATGTATGATAAAAAAGTGTGTTAAAATATTGAGTGATCCATTCACTGAATTAGTTTATAGGTATAGAGGGAAAATAGGGTTTATTTGGAAAAAGTATACCCATATTGATTCACCCCTATCATGGTTTCACTAATCCTATGGGTTAATAAATATTTCTTCTTTCCCTTAGGAAATGTGGATTTCCATTTATTTTTAGATGGAAACACATTTTCATAATTAAAGGGAAAATATGGTTCCTTTCCACCTTATAAAATATGCACTTTTAATTTTCAATTTCTTTTTATGTGTCTCTACCCTTATATCCTACGAACCAAATGGCATTAGTCTCCAAAAACATTCCCTATTATCGCTAAATGATCCAATAGATATAATTATAACACACTGGGTGATATTGACACACTACCTAGTGATTTCATAAAAGTTCATTACTCAACTATAGAGGTAGATCATTATTTCTTACTTCTAGCCATCAAATTAAATGTCATAAAAATGTTACAGGTTTCTATATATTCAATTTATGATAGAAAGGGGAGAGGATAAGTGCCAACTAATTTTGAAAAATCTAAACAAATTTTGGTTCAAATATACCAAATAGAGTTACTTCATAGCATAGTATATTTTAATCATTTTAAATCCTTGGGATTAAAATAAAAAAATCAAAAATAAAATAAAACCCCTAAAATGGCATAAAATAAACCAAATTAATCCAAATTAAATAAAAAAATTAATAAATAGAGTAAAAAAATTACATCAATTAAAATATATACCTCTATTTTAATTTAATATTACATCATTTGTCATTATAAACCTTTTTAATAATAGTTAGTAGTAGAATAATAATTTAACAAGTTAATAATTATATATATATATATATAATTTTCAAAAAAAACTTAAATAAATAATAATTCATGAACAAAAATAATATTGAATAATTATTCATCCCAATTTCATGACTGATATAAATAATTCTCTCAAAATTTAATTGTTTTGTGAAGATATAATAAAGACGAAATGTGGAATTGATGAAAAATAGAGTGATATAACATTCTGAAAATGATATCTTAGGAAGTGATATCATATAACAATATTCTTAGTCCTGGAATAAGATATATGATTATTATATTACTTTTATTATCAAATTTAATTTGGAAATTTCTAAATTAAAATCAAAAATCAGGGAAATGTTTGTTTCATCCACAAAATCTATGTACAAAAATGACATTGAACTATGTATGTTGCTATAGTATTTGAAAATGAAATTGAATTAGTCTTTTTTACAACACTATGAAACTAGATACTTTCCTACAAAGTGACATTGTAGTGACCCAAGTTATTACCTTATTAGGTCATAGCTTGTTTTTTGAGTATCAGAGTCTTAGGTCCCTAAGCTAGGTGAAGTGGTCAATTTATCCTAGAAAATAACCTTAGATTTTCTTTATAATTTTTTTATCTCAGGATGTGGTTTTTACACTTTAGATAAACTATGGTGTAAATATATGATATTTATGTTTTAATGAATATTGAATATTTATATAATAAATAAATATCTATTCCACTTATTGAAGTAGGATATCTATTAAATGGGGCCCTTGATGAAAATTTTGAATCTAGAATGGGGTTTTTTACCTAAGAGAGTTTTAATCTTCATGATCTGGAATCAGACCCCTGGATTGAGTTTTTTCAGGTATTTCATTACTTAAGATATTAAACTACTTATGGTTTCTAAGTTGATATTTTAAACCTATTAGATAGGGTTTCTTATTTTCAAAAGATATTTAGTGGGATATTAGAGGGGAAATCAAGTACTTCAAATACAAGGAGGATATAATATTTGATTTCTAACAACAATGATGATCTAATCATGTGAAATCATCAAAAAAAATAAATCTTTGCCAATTTTTCCATTAATGTAGGTAATGTTTCTAATTTCTCATGCCACGTTATTAATACTATTTAAATTAAAGAAATCTACAGAACTTATTTATGTTAAACTATTTGATAACTTATGGACCATAGAGTAATTATTCATTAATTATTTATTTTCCCAAAAAATTATTTTTATGAGTTCTTATTAATGATTTCACATCATTTTTGGTGAATTTATATGATATTATTATATATAATAATATTTTGAAGATAATTTTTATGAAATTTATTATGAATTATGCATACCATATGGAATTAGATAATTTCAAATCCTAACCTTGTAATTTAACTATTAGATACCCTCTCATTCAATTTATATAAATTGTATAGTGTGTGTTATTTATCATTTTCATTTATAGATGAAATTTGGGGTTGTTGGGAATACTTTGATAAGCATTTTTTATTCATTTATTATCCCTAGTTGTTTAAAATGGTAAACAATTTATATTGGCCTTAATTTTGAACAATTGTTTAATATTGACTATTAGGAGTAGGGTATTTGATAGTAATAATATAGAGAGAGTTATTTGTGTATGGTGGTAGCTGTCATAGGTTATTTTGAATTCATGTTTGGCTAAATGAGAATGTGTGGTGACCCTGAATCATGAAGCTAGAATGACAAAAATCATGTGGTGGTTTGATGGAGAAAAAATGATTAAAATGGTAATAATGGAACCCTAGTGATCAATGGTAAATAATCTTGGTAATAAAAAGTATAAAATATAGAGGAGCTACAGAGGATTGTAGATATTATAGTAGTGGTGGTGGCATATATTGTGGAAGGGATATTTTTTCGGTTTATAATTCCCAATTCTATCATGTACATTCTTTTGGGTAACTTTTCATGTACCATTTTAATTGAGATTATAGGGTTTAAATATCATAGTATGTTTGACTATACAATATATTTTGTGTACCAATTTTATATGGGGTGTGGTTTGGGAGAAAATTTAATATCAGACGAAGTGTAATTTTTGAATGAAAACTTATTATTCCTTGATATATTACATGAGGACTATTGGAGTACATTATAAAATATACCCCTAGTCATACAAGTCACATATATCAAGGTATATGTTGTATTTAATTTTTGGAAAAATAATTAGGACTCAAGTATACACGTCGATTGACCCTATAGCTTTATAAATGGTGTATTGTTGGATAATATGTCATGTATGAAAAAAGGAAATGACTCCTTATGTCTGTGATGAATTTAAATTGACAAGTAAGTTCCATAAACTATGTATCTCTCTCAAATACACTATATAGATTTACTTCTCAATATAATTTAAATAAATAAACAATCGAGACCTCTGGCCATTTCTTACGTGACACGTCATCTATGTTTTCTTTATGGAGTTTTTTATTTTCTTATCTTTTTACTAGAGTAACATAATTTCAAAAGTGAATAATACATCCTAATGGTGTTTTCATATAGATAAATATGGTGTAATTTTATTAGTAAAAGAATATTTTTTATGAGGTCTTTTCAGTAGTTTGAGTATCTTAGTAATGTAGTGGTGACATTGGAGTTTGGGTGAGGAGTTAAAAATGAGAATGAGTTTAGTAACTACCCTAGTGACATGTTGATGATAGGGAATATGAAACCCTTTTGTAAAGTGGAGTTTGGATTTCCCTCAATGACCTAAGGAATATAACTTCAATTCATGGTGAATGGGTTCTAAATTTGATCGTATGGTTTGAACTCCCTCAATAATGTTAGGGTGTAGGTCCCTCGGGATACTTTTAGAGTTGATAACACCTCATGATATGGGGTGTGGGCCTTCCATGAATACTGGTTGTTGTTTTTACCCAACTAGATAGGTTACAGGTTCATATTCCATTGGGGTTCAACACCCCCTCAACTGACATACACTCATCATCATGTAATAGGCCCCCCACTACAGTCATAATGAGATGGAGTGGAAGGTTAGAGGTTAAGTTAATAGAGTTTAGGTGATCACCCATGCAACAAGGGGATGGGATGAACTATAGTGATTTTAGAATATTTTTATACACCCTATATTTTCTCTAATTTGTGACTTTATTTGATATTTGTATTCAAATACATTCAAGTATTATATTATTAGGAGTTTCTCTAGTTACAAACATAGTGCAATCCCTTGTGAAAGAGAGTTGTGAGTTTTGAACTATGAATTGATGAATATGACATGCCTAGGTCCTTGGGTTTCCAAATTGATAAAATCATATATATTTCCTTTCTTTCAGTTTCTACCATATTCAAAATAATTGGGTGGACTTATTTTTTAACTATTCCTTTTTGTTTTCATGGTGATCTACTTGGTATCTTTATACTCATCATTTCAAGGTTTGTTAAGCCCACATGTGTCATCTCAATGCAGATGGCCCAAGTTCTAAAAGATAGTAATGATGTATATGGAACTAATGTATCTTTTAAAGGGAATATGTTGAATGGTTCTAGATGGTGGTAGTTGTTTTTGGTATGATTTTCCTTGGATTTTTTATAATGATGAGATGTTTTCACTTATCATACATCTATCTCTCTTCATGAAATTTCCTTTTTATTGATCATCAGTTATGGTTTACCTATGAAAAATTATATTGGATGGGTGATTTTATATATATTAATTGGTTATATTTATTATTTATTCATTTATATTATTTGTAGTTATTGGATATATTTTATATATTTTAGGTGTATGTCTGTTACAAGTTAATATTGTATAAGTACTCCTATATTTTTTTATAACATTTTGGTGTTATTGTACAACACTTTACCTATTATATTCTAGCTTGGGGTGGCACGTTCAGTGTATTTCTATCCTAGTTAAGGTTCAAGTTGTCTAGGTCATTATATAATGGTATCAATGAGAATCTTGTTATAGAACTATTGTCCTATCAGGAGGAAGTTTTTTTAGGAACTAATGATGTAGGATATACAAGCGATGGATAATTATTTGATACACTATCACCAGCACCACATTTATAAGGTTCTCTTAAGAAAAATGGTTATTGTGAATAAAAATATCGATATATACACATAATATGTAATGTACTAGGTTTTTGAACGAGTCATAATTGTAAAAATAATTTTAAACATTTCATTTAGTGGATAGAAAGAATTCCAAAATGAGCTTTGGTTTTTGATTCTTAGAGTTAAAAAACTCAAACTTTTTGTTTTTAGATGTGGTTTAAGGCTCGAGGGGTGTATTAGGAATTCAAATGAGTTTCAGAAGTGTTAGGATCTAAGAAATCAAGATCGGGAAGGGATGGTAAGGGCGTATAATTTATATGAAACTGTGTGGCCCTCTGGAAGAAAATGTGCAGCCTACCTTGAGGGGATGAGGATGTCGCATGGTTTATTCTAACCATTATCATTAGGCCACAAGGCCATGATTTTGGTGTAGAGGGATTACTGATACAACTCGCATGGGATGCGCACAGTTTTCCCAAACCATGCACTTATCCCATATAGATAGTGCCACTTAACCAGTAGATATTCATGGTTAGGCGCACATCTTGAAAAACTATATAGCTTAGCCATGTGTCCCTGTTTCAAAGGGGGTGTGATTTGGGAAGTAAGTCCCACATAGTTGGTTCACAGTTAGACAAACCATACGGCTCATTAATGTCCAAGTAAATACCATTTTCCCCTCTATCCTATTTCTTTTTCATCTCCCTCTTTTCTCCTCAATCACGCATAGAAATAAGGATACTCAAGATCCCTTCTTCCTCTTCTACCAATTGGGAAATCTTCCTCATGTGAGCTATGAATCAAGCATTGTAAAGTGAATTGGAATTGAGTCTGTAATCTCTCCACCCTTAATGGTTCTCTTCTTCATTTACCTGGCCATACAGAATGCTAATTCTGTGCGAGCACTTTTTCCCTATTTTTAGGGTGTTTGATGATTCTTCTAAATTTATTTTATTCTGGATTGAACCAAAACTTGATATTGGATGAATGGACCATCCTAAGAATGAGGTATGTGGTCTATATGATTTTCCCTCAAAGTTTCAATGTTTATAATATATTACCATTGCGCCACATGTCGGGAATTTTGTGCATTGCTCATAATTTATGAAATGCCCCTAATTAAATTATTAGACCTCACCCTTGCTCAATTTAGAAATGATGATAGTGTTTGAGGTGAAGACCTCAACCCAAACCACCCCTCAGGGTGAATTTAATTAATTTCCCCCAATATTTATTATATTCCATGTGTTGAAGGCACCATCTTGGGTGTAATATTTAAATATGTTTGTCTGAAATTCTAGCCTACACTAAATCACCTTTTGAGGTGGGATTTATTTTTTCTATGTGGAGTAATTGAGTTAATTGAATTAAATGAATTGCTAGAAGAAATATCATGTTTTTTAAGAAAATCACCTTTTAAGTTTTGTTCTCTTAAATTAAAATGTGAATTGATTGATGATGTATCTTACGACATGGGTGCTTTCCGTGGCCTTTATTGTTTTTTGAATAAATGGAATATCCTATCACATAACTTATTTTGTTAATGAATTAAATTGTTCTAATTGTCTTTATCTGATGTTATGGCATGGATGATCACATGACATGTATTAATTGTTAAATAAATTATATTAAAAATAATCCATTGTGCCTTGAGAAATATAATATTTCTCTTTATAGAATGGAAAGCTAAGGGATTATAGTGAAAGTGATATTACCTTATATTGTATTATTATAGAGGGACCTGAATAAGGGTTGTGAACATGGAGTTTCAAACTCCCTTGGTTGAGAAAATTTGGCATGATGATTAACATCAGTTGGGTTGTTGGACATGAATTTTCATACCCCTAGGATATGAGTTTGGGTAAGATCCTTCACATTATTTATTCATGATACTTGACTTAGTTATCTTCAAGATTATAACATTGGGTATGAAATCCCTTTAATTGTGGAATATGGGCATGATATCCCTTGTAGTATCTAATAATCTTATTATTACATGCAGACACTTGATTTATTCCTTGGTTCATTCTAGTGCTACTCATATATATATATGTGTGTGTGTGTGTGTATATATATATATGATATTATTATGTGGATATCGAGCAATTATTCCATGTTTCCATGCCAATGCATGTATATATGTATAGATTATTGTCTAACATATGCATATATATACATGATGGAATGTGTGCATATATATTTCATCTTTGGCCAAATCAGGTATTGTCTTTCCAGGTGTCCCCAAGAAACCTGAGCCTAACTGGTTTATAGATATTTATTTTTACACTGCCTTACTTTTGATATACATGAACACTTATTTTTTTACATGGATTGGATTATTTTTTAGACACCATTGGTGGTTTCTTACTGGGTATATCTCATAACCTATTAAAACCACCATTTCACTAGGGTATCCTAACAAATCTCATGTTTGTGGGATCATGTTCCTAGACTGTACTTTCCTGTTGTTATCCTTCTTGTATAGGATGGAGTATGGGAGTAGAGGATTGAGCTTGTGCTCATGATACTATTGGAGATAGCTACTGTGACTTTTATTTATTTATCTCCTCAGACATTCTTTCTATGTAATGTGTATACATGTTTGTATTATGTCAAAACGTATTCATGCATTATCATTTATTAATTCATTCTTGATTTATAGATATTATTATATTCCATTGCATATATTTATTATGTATTATGCTATATTTATTAATGATCCATAGGGTATAGTCTCCCCACAGTACCTCCTTTACACCCTTGCTATTAGTTAGTAGCCTCTGGCGCACGGGGAGGTGCGCTTGAGGTGTAGTGACCGACTGGATTGGGGCACCATTTTTAGTGGCACCCAGTTTGAGACATTATAAATGGTATCGTAGTGTTTATTTTTCTTATTTGGTCTTATATTTTTGGTAAATGGTAGACAGAAGATTAGGAATGTGTTATCAGTTGGTAAATAGCTTGTGTCCAGGTCTGACTAACCCACAAACGAGGGAAGGATAAAGTTCCAAGGGATGAGATTTTTGATTCTATTGCTATTACAGTTCATTGATATTCACCTTGAGTGACTAACGTATTTTAAAAAGTTATTAATTTATAGATCATGATTTTTACCTCTTGGCCTGGTATTTCTAAATAAGTGGGGGTGCTTATGCGTCATTTTAGGCACATAGAGATTCACATTCCATGCATATTCCATTCCATGTAGGTTTCATTTATATAATTCTTGATGTTTGTGATAAATGTGATTTGATTGATAATTTAGCATGTATATATATATATATCTTACTAGGTAATTTCTAGTATTCTTGTGTATGTGACATTCTTGGGTGATTTATCAGCATTCTTATTAGTATGCCATGCTTCTGTGATTTGTTTTATCATGCTTGGTCTTATAACATGTTTTGGTGTTTACTTTGTTTCATAGTATCTTACCATGATTATTTCCATGTTTACTAGTATGAATGCTCTGTGATAATATTTTTGGTTAATATTTGAATAAGTAATTGGTCATTAAATTTTTCATATCATCCTAAATGGTGTTTTCTCATATAGATTGATTGTGTCACTTTAATTAACCAACTACAACATATTGAGTCATAGACCATTGGTTTCAAGGGATGGAACATGAATGGTTGAAATTTAGTGGAGGTCAATTTTCAATTTATCAAGTATATGGGTGCTCTATAAATTTGATTTTGAAATTTGTATGATTGAACCATTAAGAATAATTAGTTGCATTTATAAGAAATCCATATAAAATTTATAAAGGTAAGTACCATTGTAAATTCAGGAAATATTGATTCATTTAACCAAACCATTATGTATATATATATATGTGAAAATTATTAATTTTATTATAAACAGAGAAAGAAAATGATATCTTTTATTTGAAAATGTAAATTATGACTTATGAGACTTATACCTTTGTCTTTTGGGAATGACGACCTTTCTAACTAAAACCATAGATTCATAATAGACCCAAGTAGTTTAATTGGGATGTGATGCTTAGGTATTAAACCCATTAAGGGTGCTTCAGTGTTCTAAATCATTTGACCTGATGGGAGCCTTATAGGTCTCCATATCCCTTATTATTGTCTAATACATAACCCCATGGGGTTATACTTATGTTAATAAGATGGTTATTTAATATGTCTATAGACACTTATAGGGTGTTACATATAAATTTATAGTGGAATCATACTTGAACAGTTCATTTAATTAAAAAATCCTTATTGTCTACCTATGATTTTTATTATTATGAGGTGATAGTTAATTAAAATTTCAATTAAAAACTAAATAGGTTTTTCCTATCTATATTTTAAATTGAAATTTTCTTTAATCTAGCTAGTTGTGGAAACTCTTGAATCAAATAAATTGATAAAGAGGATATTATAAGATAATTTTCATAAAATTCAATATGATATAAGATAAATAATGTTCTTAGTATAATTTTTTTTAAAATTGGTACTTGATATCCCATATATGTTATATGTTTAAATTTTTAATAAATGAGAATCGTTTAAATGCTTTAAAAGTGAAACCTAGTATAGATGTTTATAGTGGGAACCCTTGAGTAAGGGTCGGTTTTTTATGTTTCCTTAGAGAAATAATGTAGATATTTTTGGTAGACCTCATTTGATATATTTCTAGGTTGTGTTGTACCTAGAGGATAGGCAGTAAGGCATAGTGATCTTTTCATACATGGCCTTATTTTAGTATTTACACCTTATTCTTTAGTAAGGGTCTATCCTTGTAGAGGTAGTGCCCTCAGAATCTTTAAGCATTTCTAAGTGCTTGTGATAAGTTTTTTTTGGAGAGGTGTTGTTCGGGTGTCATTTGTTTTGAGTAGGACTCCTAGAAATAAAGAAACACCCCCAGGTAAATTTTTGATCAATCAGAAGGTTAAGACTTGTTAAAGGTGTGAACATCATGTAATGATCTAGTTTATTAGTGTGAGATTTGGTGTCCTAGAACCAACTAGATTCACTTTGATTTCATGGATATTTAATGTATTTAAATATTAAACATATTATTACATATTGTTCATGGTTCTGCATGATTATGATGTAATAATTTCTTAGAGTATTTGTTGCATTGATAAATTCATGGAAGTTTCACACTCTAATGAGAACCTTGAAACGATATAAAAATATTCATAAATATAGTTCTATAGTTTCATGACATACTATGATGGGACACATAACATGCAGATCGTCAAGTTTGAGTAATCGTAAGAAGATGAGACTTCCTCTCATTAAGTTCACACTTGGTAATCTCCAAGATAGGAGATTATAAGAACAGACCCGCCAGTAGGAATTATGTGTGTTTTGGTACCTTCAGATATTTCTATATGTGATCATGTTTAATGATCCTTATACTTTAAGATTATCATTAATATGTATCATGACTCCCACACTTTGATTTAAGTCGACGGGAAGTAGGGTACATTTGGTAAGTCACGAGTGGCATGTTATTAATGGATAAGTTGAGAAAGGATTTGTCCCTTCCATTTATGGAAGTTTATATCTCAGCCCTTTGATTGAAATAAAACTATCACATGAAATTCCATGTCCGTGTTGTAACGACGAGTTTATTTTAGGTAGTCAAAGAACAACATATCAAGCATAAAAGTTGATGATGTTATCATGAAACCAGCTTGATGAGATATTGTGACAAAGGGATTATATTACACAGTGATAATTCATATGTGGATGTCATTGTTGCGACTTTATTTTCTTTATCTTGGGTGCCTTGACCCATTGTTAGATAGTACTCTTGGACTTTAGGAAATCCTGTCTAATGCCAACGAGAAATAATCCTTGAGGGACACACATTAAGTGTTTCTGGTGGTCTTGGTTAAATTCTATTTGAATTTAATTAATAAATATTATTCTCAAGACAATGGAATAATTTCATTCAATTTAAAAATATTTCATAAATTAAATAAATATTTATTCGCGGGATTGTGGGTAAAATTTATTTATTTATTTTATTGAACATTTAATAAATTTTTATTTACTATTTTGTAAAAAAAATATTTATTTAAGAGAATAGATTATTTATTTATTTATTTGGGTTTTCAATATATATAAGTGGAGTTTGAGAGGAACAAGGCCCATATAGTAGTAAAATAATTATTTCCAAGATGATAAATAATTATTTAACAAGTTGGAACAAATTAAAATAACGTTGCTATTATTTTTTAATGCAGAATTTTATTTATAATTTTGTTTTGCAAAAGTTGGCGCACCATAAATAATGACACAGTATTATTATTAATATCATGGGTTTTATCTAAGGTTATGAATGTATTTAATTTTTGTTATGAAATTAAATATTGTAACAGAATCCATG
The DNA here is from genome assembly GCA_963277665.1 of Viscum album. Classification (NCBI taxonomy): domain Eukaryota; kingdom Viridiplantae; phylum Streptophyta; class Magnoliopsida; order Santalales; family Viscaceae; genus Viscum; species Viscum album. The sequence continues at coordinate 1,026,980,478 of OY728157.1, forward strand.
TGTCAATAAATAGACACATACTTCTATTGGGCCATGTATCAAACCACACACCTGGTGAATTGAGAATTATTGAGCTAAAGAATTTCTCTCTCGAATCCTCTTCCTTCCCCTCTCAAGAATGACATATGTTATTCAAGGTTGAAGAACAAGCAATCAAGAACAACTAATACAAGACACTCGCTTTTCCGTGATAGCACCCGGAGAACGAGCAGTGTCGATCGGAGGCCATCAGAGCACGTGTGGATCACTGCTAGAGGGATTATAGTTAGGATCCTTTCAAGCGCAAAAAGATAATCTATAAGGGTCATTTCGGATGATCAACATCATCAACGAAGAAAATATTGAAGATCCAAGAATTATTTTCTTTATGAAATTAATTAAATTAATTATAAACATGATGTGAAAGGTCCTCTCTAAAGTTTTAGGGTCTCTTCTTTCTTTATCTAAATCTTTGATTCTATTCCATGGAGACTAGCATTCATCATTGTATTGATCTTGGAATAATCATTGATCATGGTAAAAATCAAAGCTGGGTGCAGCCCAACCACGCTTACACTGTGCCCAGAACCTTCAAGTGGTATCAGAGCAGTTAAATCATAGTTTATAATTATTTAAATATTTTGTTGATGATTAACGCATTTAATAATTTAATTGTTTCAATTCATGTTAATCATTCTACAAATCTAAATCTCGATATCTGTTTCTCTTTTGTTTCTTGTTCACCTTACAGAAACGGTCTTTTCTTTTATTTTTGATTAAAATAAAACATAGGATCACATACAGAGGTGCCAAAGGTTCCTGGTCATACAATACTAGAACACATGACGTGTATTCGGTAGTACACATTGTGTAGCCAAGGTTCAATACATCAGGTCTAGTCCTCCAAACTAAGTCGTTTCATTGGAGTTTTTCTAAGTCTTAATGACTCCATGTGTTGACTAGGAATTTGTGGAACACAGTTTCCAGAATACACATCGTGTCACCCACTAGACAAGACATGTAGTCCCTTCAGGTTGGGGTTGGACCATATACCTTGTACACAGCTTGCCCAGCTGGAGACTGTGTAACAAGGAACTACACGACATGTGGCCCATAGGACACGTCGTGTACTCTGAAGATTTCTGAAGTACACTCACACGTCGTTTCACCGGGCGTGTACTTCAGATGGACGGTGAAAATTTGTGCACACCATGTAGTTGGATCTACACATCGTGTACTCATCCAAATTACACAGATTTATTAAAATTTGTTATTATATTATACAAACCCTTGAGACGTATACCATAGTGTGGGTTTAAAGCTAATTCACAACACATGATAGGTGTTTTATATATATGTGTTTAATTTAACATCTGATTAATATTCAGTTATATACATTGGGTAGTTATGAATAGGAATTCACCGAGTTTCCTCCAAAATACAAGTTACGTACAAAGATAATTTTAAATGAATTTATTTTTTTAAAATTATGATGGATGAGAATCTCAAGAAAATTTAGAAAAGGATTTAATATAAAAGGATTGATTAATTAAATATGATAATTAATTAATTCGAGCGTGATTTATCTTAAACAATAACTATTAAAGAATTTAATGCTATTTTATTTATGCATAAATATCGTTGTAGGTATGGATGATCATGAGCTAGACCAAGACATTTTTATGTGTATGGTTTCTTTTAATTTATTTATTTAAATTAAATTTTTTGGCCTATGAGCCTTCTCCTCATTAATTTGTATCGCATGTGTGGCCAAGATTTCTCTTATGTAAAACCCCTTTTTACCCCTCACCTGTATGTGAGTTAAAAAATCATATGTAATGGATAGAACTCCCAAGCTAGTGGAGGCAGTTCAAGCTAGAGTCGAGATGAAACCAATCCCCAGAGATATAGAGGTGGATAGGTGGAAAGTTGTAAACATGAACCTAAAAGTTCCAAGGTGCTTCTCCCCTAGGCCATGGTAGGTTTATCAACCGCTAGATGAAATAACCATTTGAAAATCTCATGATCACGCCCTTTACTTTATTTTATTTCAATCAGTTTCATGGTTTATCATTATGGATGTGTTGTCCCGATCACATAATTATTGAATTAAACAAGAAAACAAGATGGAACTAAAATAAACCAGACTTATGCATAAATATTATCAAGAAATGGTTGATCACTCAAGTAAGTTCCATTTAATATTAAAAATTATGTGATAATTATAATAATCAATTCACGCATAAGGGATAAAAATCCCTCAAATAAAATATTAATTTAGCCCAAGACTTTCGTTACTTGATTAAGGTCAAAACTCAATAAAACTATGTGTTTGACAAACCCTTTTTGGGATACTTAATTTTATACAGGAATCCATTATGAAAGATTTCGGTTTGACTTAAACATATTACATCAAGAGTAGTATCCCTTGATAGACTTGGTGTAATATTGGAGGCAATATTTGAGGGAATCTAAAGTCATGATTTCAGGATTGGAGAGTCCACTCAAAAGATCAAGAAACTACAAGCCCGTAGTTGGCAAAGACCTCCCTACCTAAATACCTTCTAATAGATTGACCAACCCTTGTTGGGGTTATGTGAAGGAGAATATGGATCCTTGATACTAGAATGTCATGGCTACTAAACATTCCAAGTTCAATGGTGAGGTTCATTAGGACTTGATAAAATAGTGTTAGTCTTAATAAAATTTATTATTTCTCATAAAATGTAATCAAGAAAGTAATAATGATCTTATCTTTTAATTGTATAATAAAAATAACAAGCTCATCAACCACAATATCCCTGTAATCAATTCCGGATAAAGGCAACATCCTCATTGGCATTAAATTCTAGGAATGTTTTAGATGCATTTGGGTTATCCTATGCCATGAACAGAAGTCTTATGTGTTGGAGTCATCATTGCCTGGTCTTCCTGCCAAAGAGGTGAGTGAAGAGGATTTCCTAATCTATTAGAAACATATAAATGATGTGGCTAGAATTCAATGTTTGATGTTATCATCAATTTCTTGTGATCTCATGAAGTCTCATGAAAACATGGATCCTTATAGCATGCTCGAGCACTTATGTGCTCTTTACTAGGAGAGAGAATGACAAGAAAGGTTTGAGATCTCTAAGGAACTTTTTTAGAGTAATCTTGGAGAAGGTGCCCCAGCTAGGCCTCATTTATTCATGCTCAATGGATACATTGATCGAGTTGAGGTTCTAGGGTTTAAACTCCCTAAAGAATTGGGCACCGATCTCATTATCACATCACTCCCTCAGAGCTTCTCTAACGTTTTTGTCAATTTCAATAAGAACAACATTGAGAAGTCTCTATCTGATATTCTTATCCTCGTTTTCCAAGTGGACAAAGATATGAAGCACAAAAGCCTTTTGTTCTTATAGTGAATAAGAGGAAAGGGAAGGAAAAGTGCTTTAAGCCCAAAGCTTCTTCACACCCTTCCAAGAAAAGTAATATCAAAGGGGGGGGGCAAGGGAACGGGAGGCTATTTGTTTCACATGTGGAAAGAAGGGCCAATGGAAGAAGAACTACACCTAGCCTAAGAAGTTAGGGGAATCTTCTGGTGCATTTGTTATTGAATACAAACTATCTATTTCTACAAATTTATTATTAGATATAACTTTTGTTTCTCACATATGTATCCAAATATAGAAACCAAGTAGATTCAGGAAGATTAACTAAGGGGAGGTAGATCTATGAGTAGCCAATGGAGCCAGACTTTTTGTTGTAGCTATCAGGTACTACCACCTCACATTGTTAATTGGGATGATCTTGGAGTTAAAGGGTTGTTATTATGTTTTGTCTAAAACTAAAAACATTCTTTAGGCATCCATATTAGATACAAATGGATTTGTTTTCAAGTTTGGAAATAAATGTTTCTTTTTTTACAAATATAGAATTTTTTGGAAGGAAACATTTATACAATAGTCTTTACATGTTGGATTACACAAACCAAGTAATGGAAATCAATAACAAAGATACTTCACATGATTAATACCACACCTAACTTCAAAATCACTAACTAGGTCATGTAAATAATAAAGTATTGATAAAGTTAAATCAAGATGGATATTTATATTTTTTCAAACTAAAACCACTTGGCGTATGTTATCCATGTTTATAAGGAAAAATGACTAAATCCCCATTTAGTGGAAAATTTGAAAGGGATAAAGAACTTATTCAATTGGTTCATACCAATGTGTGTGGACCATTTCCAGTTGAAGCAAGGGGAGGGTACTCATACTTCATAAATTTTACTAATGATTTTAATAGGTATGGATATATCTACTTAATGAGGTATAAGACGGATTCTTTTGATAAGTTCAAAGAATACAAGAATGAAGTTGAGAAAAAGCTTGGTAAGATGATTAAGAAACTCCGCTCAGACTGAGATGGAGAATATCTTAATAAATACTTCATTGATTACTTACGAGAGTTTGGGATCCTATCCCAACTCACTCATCCATACACACCCCAGTGGAATGGTGTGAGCGAAAGGAGGAACCGCACCCTATTGGACATGGAGATATCAATGATGATTCATGTGAGTCTTCCATTATCCTTTTGGGGATATGCATTACAAACAGTGGAGCATATACTAAACCAAAAACCAACTAAATCGATAAATGGTATTCTATAAGTGTTCTAGAGTGGAAAGAAATCCATATTATAGAATTTAAATGGGTGTGGAAGTGATGTATTTGTTAATGCCTCTTCAGGTAACAAACTTACATACCAAGGAACAAAGTATACATTTATAGGATACCCTAAGGAAACAATGGGATATTACCAATATAAAAACTCAGATAAAAAGGTTATAGTGGAAAGAAACACCATATTCCTTGAGAGGGAGCACATATCCAAAATAGATAGTGAAAGCGAGGTAGACATCGATGAATTTGAGGCTCAAGGTACACAAGAGTTGGTACAGGAACAGATTCCATAAATTCCCATGGAAGAAAGAACTATTCTGGAGACAGAAGAGTTGTGCGGGAGTACAAGAGAGGTTAGAGAATTAGAATGATCTGGTTTTCTAGTTACCAAGGATGGTGACTCATTATTGGTTGATAATAATTATCCCATAACCTACAAGGAAGAAGTAAGTGGCACAGATGTTACTAAGTGGCAAGAACCCATGAATTCTGAAATGGATTCCATGTACCAAAACCAAGTCTGGATTTTGGTAGATCCTCAAATTGATGTAAATCTTGTTGGTTGCAAATGGGTATTCAAGAAGAAACTGGAAATGGAAGGACAATTTAGTACCTATAAGGCACGACTAGTTGCAAAAGGGTTCAAACAGTGCCAAGGCATTGACTGCGACGAAACCTTTTCACCAGTCACAATGTAGAAATCCATTAGAATTCTATTGGCCATTTTCGCTTACCATGACTATGATATTTAGAAAATGGATGTCAAAACATCTTTCCTTAATAGGAACCTTTAGTAAGATGTATATATGATACAACATGAAGGGTTTATTGGTTTATTACCTTTTAATATATTTTTAGGGTTTTTATGTTTTTTATGGTTTTTAGCATCGTATAGGGGTTTTAGGAGTTTTATGGATTTTAGAGTTTTCATGGACTTTTATGGGTTTTAATGGTTTTTTTGGGTTTATGGGTTTTTAGGAAATTTTAGTATTTTTTTGAGATTATTTTGAGGTCTTTCATATTTTTAATGTTTTTAGTTTTTTGTAAAAAAAATTATGTGTTTAAATTGTTTTTAGATTTCTTTAGTCGTAGTTTTGTGGTTTTGGGGTTTTTTTATTTTTAGGGGTTTCTATGGTTTTCATGAGTTTTTCAGGGTTTTTAGGGTTTTTTACATTTTCAGGGATTTTTATGGATTTTTAGTATTTGTATGGTTTTTAGGGGTTTTAGGGGTGTTTGGTGTTTTTACAGATTTCTAGGGTTTTAGGGTTTTATTGGGTTTTTAGAGGTTTTTTGTTTTTTTAGTGTTTTAGTATCTTTTTAGAATTTTAGTATTTTTTTAGTTTTGAGGGTAATTATGGTTTTTAGAGTTTTAAATATTTTTTGGGCACTTATGATTTTTATAGTTTGTATTGGGTTTTAGTGGTTTTACTTACTTTTAGGGGTTTTAATTTTTTAAATATTTTTTATGTGTCTAAGGGATTTTTTAGGGTTTCTAGAGGTTTTTACATTTTCATGGATTTTTTAGGGATTGTGAGGATTTTTTTAGGATTATTGGTTTTTTAATGGATTTTTAAAGTTTTAGGGGTTTTTAGTCTTTTTGGGGGTTTAAGGGTTTTAAGGATTTTTAGAATCTTTTTGGAGGTTTTATGTTTTTTTAGTGTTTTTAAGGTTTCTGGGGGGTTTTAATGTTTTTAGGTGTTTTAGGGTTTGTAGAGTTTTTATTTTTTGGTTTTTTTATAGGTTTTAGAGTTTATTTACGTTTTCATAGTATTTTTTTATTTTCTAGTGATTTCAAGGGTTTTTAAGGTTTTTTTTAGGGTTTTTAGAGATTTTCAAGATTTTTCGGACCTTATAATGTTTTTTGGGTTTTTTAGTGATTTTAATGTTTCTAGAGTTTTTTTACATTTTTATGTGTTTAAGAATTTTTATAGTTTTTAGGGGTTTTTGGATTTTTAGAATTTCAGGGGTTTTCTGGTTTTTCGGAAGTCTTTTATGTTTTATAAATTTTTATGTTTTTAGAGATTTTTCGGGCCTTTTAAGGATATTTATGGTATATAGTTTTGTATAGTTCTTATTGATTTTGAGGGGTTTTTGTATTTTTTGGGGGTTTGGGGGTTTTTAGTGACTTTCAGGGTTTTAGGATCTTTTGGGTTTTAGGGGGTTTTTTTGAATTTTTTCAAGGATTTTAAGGTTTTTTATAATTTTTAACATTTTTCAAGGTTTTATGGGTTTTTAGAGTTTTTAGTGGTTTAGGGTTTTATATATTTTTATTTATTTTAAATGTTTTAATTTTTTTTAAAGTTTTCAAGGGTTTTAAGGTTTTTTGACATATTTAGGATTTTTAAGTGGTTTTTAAGTATTTATTACATTTTTAGGGGTTTTAGAGTTTTTAGTGGGTGTTTTGTGTTTTTATGGGCCTTTAGTAATTTTTAAGGTTTTTAGGGGTTATTATTGTTTTTAATGGTTTTTTAGGGTTTTTACAGTTTTTTTATGTTTTCATGGATTTTATAGGGTTTGTTGGATTTTTTTTGGTTTTTTGAGTTTTTAGTTTTTTTAGGGATTTTAAGGTTTTTTAGGGTTTTTCATAATTTTTTAGGGTTTTTTTTGGTTCTTGGGTTTTTTTGGGTTCTTTAGGTGGGGGATTTTTAGGTTTTATGGGATTAATGGGTTTATATAGATTTTATAAGTTTTTATGGTTTTATGGGTTTTATAGTTTTTAGGTTTTTAGGGGTTTCTTCCATGGGTTTTTAGTGTTATTTTTTCATTGATTTTTAGTGATTTTTAGGATTCTTATCAATTTTAGGGTTTTTAGATATTTTGAGTCTTTTGGGGGTTTTTAGAGGTTTTTTATGGCTTTTTTGGTTTTGTCTTGGTTTTTAGTGTCTTTAAAGTTTTTTATATTTTTTAACGTTTTAAGAGGTTTGAAGGATTTATATTTATTTTTGTTTCTTTTTTTGGTTTGTATGTGCTTTCAAGGATTTAATGTTTTTATCAGTTTATGGTTTTTAGGGTTTTTTTAGGGTTTTTAGGTGTTTTTATGTTTTCATGAATTTTTATGTATTTTTAAAAAATTTAAGGTTGTAGGTTTTTTATTGGTTTTAGGGATTTTAGGGGTTTTAGGTATTTTCAGGGTTTTTTTATGATTTGTTGGTGCTTTCAGGGATTTTATTGTTTTTAGAGGGGTTTTGGGTTTTTTCCATTTTAATTTACTTTTAGGGGTATTTTAGTATTTTTAGGGTTTTTAGTGTTTTCTTGGGGTTTTATGTATTTTGAGGGTTTGAAGGGGTTTTCTGTGATTTTTAGGTCTTTTATGGTTTTTAGGGTGTGTTTGGGTTTTCAAGGTTTTTTAAGTTTTTTAGGTTTCTAAAGGTTTTTATATATTTTTTATGTTTTTTGGGATTTTAAGGGGTTCTAGAGTTTTTAATGGTTTTAGATTTTTTATGGGTTTTTTGGGTTTTAAAGGTTTTTAAGGGTTTTCATGGTTTTTATGGGGGTCAAGGTTTTTAGGGTTTTTTATGTGTTCATGGATTTTATGAATTTTATGGTTTTTTATTTTTTGGATTTTTAGTTATTAAGGGATTTTTATAATTTTTAGGGGTTTTCAGGATTTTAGAGTTTTTAGGGTTTTTAGGGTATGTTGGGGGGTTTAGGGTATTTTTTAGTTTTTTGAGGATTTATAGGTTTTAGTTTTTTTAATTATTTTAGTTGTTTTATGTGTTTTTAATGTTTTTTGTTGTTTTTTAGGGTTTTATGGTTTTTTATTGTTTTCCTAGGTTTTATGGTTTTTATATTCTTTTCACATTTTCTAGGATTCTTGTTGTTTTTATTATTTTTAATGTTTTTACAGTTTTTAGGGGTCTTTAGGGATTTTTTGGGTTTTGGCATTTTCTTGGATTTTAAGGATTATATGGGGGTTTAGGGTTTTTAGTGTCTTTTTGGATTTCTTGACTTTTTTTATTTTTAAGGGTTTTAAGGGTTTTTAGAGTTTTTTAATGTTTTAGGGGTTTAAGTTTTTTTAGATTTTTTAGTAGTTTTCTAGGGTTCTTATGGGTGTTTATGATTTTTAATGTTTTTATGGTTTTTTATATTTTTCAGGGGTGTTTCTAGGATTTTATGGTTTTTTAAAATTTAGGGATTTTTAGGATTTTTTGTGTCCTTAATTGATTTTCATGGTTTCTAGGGGATTTTAGGTGTTTGAGTGTTTTTTGGATTTTTTTTAGGATGGGGGATAGTTTTTTAAGGGGTTTAATGTTTTTTATTGTTTTTTAATGTTTTAGGGGTTTCATGGGTTTTTAACATTTTAGTGGGTTTTTAGAGGTTTTATGTGTTTTATGTTTTTTAAAGGTTTTTTGGGTTTTTTTGGGTTTTATGGGTTTTTTAGGGTTCTTAGGGGTTTTATGTGTTTATAGGTTTTCAATGATTTTTTTGTATTTTAATGGGTTTTTATGTTTTTTATGGTATTGGAAGATTTTGAGGCTTTTTAGAGGTTCTAATTATTATTTTAGTTTTTATGGGTTTTAACTATTTTTAGGGTCTTCTTGGGTTTTAGGTTTTTTTAGTTTGTTAGGGTTTTTAAGGTTTTTTTAATTTTTAATTTTTTTATAATTTTTAAGGGTTTTGAGATTTTTTATTGTGTTTTTATTGGTTTTAGGGTTTTATGGGTCTTCAGGATTTTTGAAGTTTTGGAGGGGTTTATGGTTTTTATGGGTTTTTAGGGTTTTTAATTTTTTTATGTTTTTATGGATTTTTGAAATTTTTTAGTATTTTTATAGTTTTATGGGATTTTACGGTTTTTTAGGTTTTTTTGGGATTTTGGGGGTTTTTATCATTTTCAGGGAATTTCAGGGTTTTAGGGTTTTTAGGGTATTTTGGGGGTTTTAAAGTTTCATTTATATTTTTATGGTTTTAACGGTTTTTTAGATTTATTTAACATTATTTTGGGTTTTAAGTGTTTTTATATTTTTTAGTGATTCTAGGGTTTTTATTTATATTAGAGTTTTTTTGAGGTTTGTAGGGATTTTTTTTATTCTTTTATCGGTTTTTGCTTTTTCATGTTTTTTCTGATTTTTAGGCCTTTTTCAGGGTATTTAAAGATTTTTATAGTTTCAGGTATTTTAAATGATTTTTTGGATTTTTATGGTTTTTTGGTTTTTTGGTTTTTAGGGATTTTGAGGGTTTTTAGGGGTTTTCAGGGTTTTAAGGTTGTAGGGTCATTCATGGTTTTCAGATACTTTTGGGATTTTATGTTTTATTTAGTTTTTTTATTTTTATGGTTTTTAGTGGTTTTTAACGTTTTAAGGGGGTTTGAGGGTTTTTATAGTTTTTAGTGGGTTTTTAGGTTTTTTATGGGTTTTAGGGTTTCTGTGTTTTTTTAGGGTTTTTATGGTTTTCTTGGGTTTTTTATGATTTTTATGGTTTTATTTGTTTACAAGTATTTTTAGGTATTTTTTGTATTGTTATGGGTTTTATGGATTTCGAGGGGTTTTAGGTATTTTGAGGGGTTTTAGGTTTTTTCATGATTTTTATGGGTTTTAAGGGTTATTAGGGTTTTTTTGGTTTTTTTGGTTTTTAGGGTTTTTTTAGTTTTTATGGGTGTTAAGGTTTTCAAGAGTTTTTAACATTTTTAGGGGTTTAAAGGATCTTTATAGTTCATAGTGGGGATTTAAGGATTTTATGGGTTTAAGGAATTTTTTGGGTTTTTAGGGTTTTAATGGGGTTTATGTGTTTCTTGGGGTTTTAGGGTTTCTTATGTATTTAGATTTTTTATGACCTTTTTTAGGATTTGTATTTTTTTAGGTTTTTTAGGGTTTTTAGGGATTTTGAGTGAATTTTTATTTTTTAGGGTTTTTATAGTTTTTCCGTATTTTTAGGGTCTTTTTCCTTTTAAGGTTTTTTGAGTTTTTATGAGTTTAAGGATTTAATGTTTTTGATGTTTTTAGGGGGTTTAGGGTTTTTAAAATTTTTATTTTTAGTGCATTTTTTAATGTTTTTATAGGTTTTAGTCTTTTTAAGGGTTATAGTGTTTCTTATAGATTTTAGCGGTTTTTTGTGGTTTTTGTGGTTTTTAGGGGGTTTAATGGTTTTCAGGGGTTTTCAGTGGTTTTAGGTTCTTTATATTTTCATATATTTTTAGTAATTTTTATGGTTTTTGGTATTTTTAGGTTTTTGTAGGGTTTTAGGTATTTTTTTGGGTTTTTAGGGTTTCTATGGGTTTTTAAGGAATTCAGTGGTTTTTTTTTTGTTTTTAGGGTATTTATTTGTTTTAGGGTTTTTTGAGTATTTTAGGGTTTTAATGTTTTTAGAATTTTTTAATGTTTATATGGATTTTAAAGGTTTTTAGATTATTTTGTGTTTTATGGGTATTTAGGGTTTTAATGTTTTTTAGGGGTATTATGGTTTTTAGGGAGTTATTAGGGTTTTTAAGGTTTTTAAAGGTTTTTAGGTGTTTTATTGTTTTTAGGGGGTTTTTCAATGATTTTTGGGGTTTTTACTTTTTAGATATTTTCGTGTTTTTTAGAATTTTAGAATTTGTAACTATTTTAAGGTTAAAATTTTAAATATTTTTATGGTTTTTTTGGGTTTTAATGGGTTTTAGGGCCTTTTGGGTTTTTAGGGGTTTATTGATTTCTTTATGGTTTTTAATGTTTTTAGAGTTTTTCTAGAAATTTTAACTTTTTTATGGGTTTAAATGGTTTTATAATTTTTAGTGGATTTAGGGTTTTATGGGTTTATTGGGATTGTTTTTGGTTTTTTTGGGGTTTTCAACAGGTTTTTAGTGGTTTTCAAGGTTTATGTTTCTCGGAATTTTAGGAATTTTTTTAGGATTTTCAATTTTTAGGGTTTTATAATTTCAATGATTTATATTGGTTCTCATGGTTTATAGGGTCTTTTTTTGAGGTTTTTAAGTTTTTTAGGGTTCTTATGGTTTTTGGAGTTTTTTGACAATGTTATGGATCTTAAGGGCATTTAGAGTTTTTAGCGGGTTTTAGGGTTTTTATGGGGATTTTTTTGTATCTAAAGGATTTATTGGATTTTATAGTTTCCAGGGTTTTAGGTTTTTTATTTTATCATGGATTTTTAGGGATTTTTTTTATTTTTATTTTTTTTAGTGTTTTTAGGATTGTTAGGGGTTTGAGGGTTTTTCATGGTTTTTTAGAGTTTCTAGGGTCTTTATTGGTTTTTAAGTTTCCTTCTAAGGTTTTAGTGTATTTACGTTTTTTTAGTGTTTTTAACATTTTTTAACATTTTTTAACATTTTTATGGGTTTTATGGGTTTTGATAATGTTTAGTGGTTTTATATTTTTTTGGGGTTTTAGAGTTTTTAATGTTTTAAGGAATTTTATGGTATTTAGGGGATTTTATGATTTTAGGATTTTTTATGTTTTCATGGATTTTAGGAATTTTTTATCATTTTTGTAGTTTTTAGGTTTTTTTAGGGATTTTTGGATTTTGAGGGGTTTTAGGCTTTTAGGGTTTTCGGAGGTTTTTAGGGTCTCTTTGGGACTATGTGTTTTTTTAGTTTTTTATGGGTTTTAAGTTTTTTTATATTTTTTAATGATTTTAGGAGTTTAAATTGTTTTTATAGTTTTTAGTGTTTCTAGGGTCTTTATGGGTTTAGGGGTTTTTTCTTAGTGGTTTTATGGGTTTCTAGAGTTTTTTAGGGTTTTAAGGTTTTTTTACATTTTTTATGGGTTGAAGGATTTTAATGGTTTTTATGGATCTTAGTGATTTGTTAGGAATTATTGGGGTTTTGATGGGTTTTAGGGGTTTTTAGGGTTTTAAGGGGTATTTCAGGGTTTTTAAGTTTTTTATTATTATTATTTTTTTAGTTTTGATGTTTTTAGAGTTTTTTTAAATATTATTTAGGTTTTTAAAGGTTTTCAAATATTTAGTGGTGTTTTAAGATTTTATGGGTTTTGTGTTTTTTATGAATTTTAGGGGTTTTATGTTTTTCAAGGGATTTTTTGGGGTTTTTATCGTATTTTCCATTTTCAGGGATTTTTTCCCTCTTTTGGATTTTTATATTTTCTGTGTTTTTCAATTTTTTAATGATTTCAAGGGGTTTTAGGGGTTTTATGGTTTTTCTAGTGATTATAATTTCTTTGGGTTTTTGGGGTCTTTTGGGTATTTATTTGTTTTGAATTTTTTAGGGTTTTTTTTTATTTTTAGTGTTTTTTAACATTTTTAGTTTTTTAATGGTTTTTATAGTTTTTAGTGTTTTTTTAGAATTTTTGGGGTTATAGGGGTTTTAAAGGATTTTAGGGGTCATTATGGTTTTAAGGGGGGGTAGGAATTTTTCAAGGTTTTATACATTTGTTGAGATTTTTGAGATTTTTTAGATTTTTATGGTTTTTAGGGGTTTTTAGGGTTTTAGGGATTTTTTGGGTTTCTATTATTTTTTAGTGGTTTTAAGTGTTTTATTTTTTTTCTTGGGTTTCAAGGTATTTTTAGATTTTAGGGTTTTTTTAATTTTGTAGGTTTTATATGGTTTTTAGAGTTTTTAACAATTTTTGGGTTTTAAAGGGTTTCATATTTTTTAGTTATTTTTTGGATATTTATGGGTTTTTGTGGGTTTTAATGGTTTTGGGTGTTTTCAGGGCTTTAATGTTTTTCATAATTTTTGGTATTTTTCACACCTTTTTAAATTTTTATGGTTTTTAGGTTTTTTCATGATTTTGAGGGTTTTTTGGGGGTTTCAAGGTTTTTAAGTTTTTTAGGATTTTTTTTTTGGCCTTTTGGCATTTTGGGATTTAGGTTTTTTGGTTTTTTAGATATTTTATTGTTTTTATAGTTTTTTAATTTTTTTGGGGTCCTTAAGAGTTTTTAGTGTTTTTAGTGTTTTAAGGGTTTTAGGTTTTTATGGTTTTTAGGGGTTTTATGGTTTTCAATGGGTTTTTAGAGGGTTTATATTTTTAGTGATTTTTGGGTTTTTTTATGACTGTTATGGTTTTTAGGTTTTTAGGTTTTTAGGGTTTTAGGGTTTTTATTGATTTTGAGGTTTTTAAGGTTTTTTTCAAGTTTTTAGGGCATTTTTTTGTTTTATGGTTTCTTATTCTTTTATGGTTTTATGGTTTTTATGGTTTTTATGGTTTTTTGATATTTTTAATATTTTAGAGCTTTAAAGAGTTTTTAGAGTTTTATTGGTTTTACGGTTTTTGAGGCGTTATATGTTTTTTAAGATTTTAGGTGTTTTATGGATTTCATGTCGTTTTCAAGGTTTTTAGGGTTTTAGAGGTTTTAATAAATTGTTACAACTTTTTAAGAATTTTTATATTTTCTTAGGGTCTTTATGGATTTTGAGGGTTTATAGGGGTTTTAATGGTTTTTATTGTTTTCAAGAATTTTGGGTCTTTGGGTTTTTATGGGTTTTATTAAGTTTTTTATGGTTTTAGGGTTTTTTAGAGTTTTTATAAAAATTTAGTAATGTTAAGTGTTTTTAGAATATTTTGAGATTTTTATTTAATTTTTGGGTTTTGAGGGTTTTTGTGGATTTTACTTATTTTTATGTTTTTAGGGGTTTTCAGGGGTTTTCAGGGGTTTTCAGGGGTTTTCAGGGGTTTTAGGGGTTTTTTATGTTTTTAGGAATTTTTAAGGATTTTTTATGCTTTTTAATTTCTTTAGGGGTTTTTAGGGATTCTTGGGATTTTGAAGTTTTTTAGGTATTCTTAGATTTTTTAGGGTTTCTATGGATTTTCAGGGTTTTTGATATTTTGGTTTTTAGGGGTTTTCTTTGTTTCTATGGTTTATTAATGTTTTTAGGGGTTTTATGGTTTTCATTTATTTTTTTGGGTTTTTCGGGTTTCTATATCTTCAGAAATTTTTAAGGATTTTTAGTATTTTTATCATATTTAAGGTTTTAGGGTTTTTAAGGATTTTGATGGTTTTAGGGGTTTTTGTTTTTTCAAGGTTTTGGGTTCTTTTTGGGTTATAGGGTGTTTCATATTTTTTATGTTTTTATAGTTTTATTAACGGTTTTTAAGGTTTTTTTGTGTTTTAAGAGGTTTAGATTTTTTTGTGTATTTTTATGGGTTTTTGAGGTTTTATGGTTTTTTTGGGATTTGATGGTTTTTCAGGGTTTTTCTGTGATTTTCAAGGATTTTACGGTTTTTTACGATTTCAGTGTTTTTTAGAGATTTTTCAAATTTTAATGGTTTTTAGAGTTTTAGGGATTTTGAGTGATATTAATGGTTTTTAGGGGGTTTCAAGGGTTTATAATGTTTTTAGGGTATTTCTGGGATTTTAGGGTATTTTTGAGTTTTTTTATGTTTTTATGGGTTTTTAGTGTTTTTAAACATTTATTATGTTATAGGGGTTTATGGGTTTTTAGAGATTTTAGTGGTTTGCTGGTTTTTTTGGGTTTTTAGTATATTTACAATTTTTTGGGTTTTTATGGTTTTCAGGGGATTTCTGGGGTTTTTGGTTTTTTTACCTTCTATAGATTTTAGGGACCATTTTGGATTTTAATGAATTTTAGGGTATTGTATTTTTTTAGGATTTTTAGGTTTTATATGTTATTTTATGGTTTTTAGGATTTTGGGGTCTTTTGGGTTTGTAGGTTTTATTTTTTTTAGTATTTTAATGTTTTTTAGATTTTTTGACGTTTTTTAGTGATTGAAGGGTTTGAAAGTTTTTATTTTTTTTTTAAGTTTTTATGGGTTTTAATATATATTATTGTTTTTAGGGACTTTTATGGTTTTCAAGGTTTTTTTGTTTTTTAGGGTTTTTATATTTTTAAAGATATGTTTGGATTTTTTATCATTTTAAGGATGTTTAGGGTCATTTATGGTTTCAAGTATTTTGTGGGGTTTTTAGTGTTTTTAGGGTTTTTAGTGGTTTTTTGGGTTGTGATGGTCTTTTTGGGGGTTTTTATTTTTTTAGGGTTTTAAATTTTTTTAGAGTTTTTTAATGTTTTTTAATTTTTGGGGGTCTGAAAGGTTTTTTTATTTTTTTAGTGGTTTTTTTAGGTTTTTAATAGGATTTTACCACTTTTTAGGGTTTTATAATTTTTTAATGTTTTAAGGGGAATTTCAGAGTTTTTATGTTTTTTTTACATTTTTAGGGATTTTTAGAGATTTTTTACGATTTTATGGTTTTAGGGGTTTTTTGGGTTTTTTGGGATTGTGAGGGTTATTTAGGGTTATTTGGGTTTTTTAGGGTTTTTATGTTTTTTCATTGTTTTTAGGTTCTTTGGCTTTTTTGAGTTTTTTTATATCTTTTTATTGATTTTAATGTTTTTAAAGTTTTTAATGATTTTAGGGATTTAAGGATTTTTAGAGTTATTAGTGGTTTTTAGGGGTTTTATGTTTTTAAATGGTTTTTAGGGGTTTTATGGTTTTCAAGGGGTTTTAAATGTTTTTTAAATTTAGATGGATTTTGATGAATTTTTTAGGATTTTTTTTCGGTTTTTAGGGTTTTCTATAGTTTTAGATATTTTGAGGGGATTGGGGATTTTTTCAGGTTTTTTAGGGTATTTAGAGTTTTAAAATGTTTTTATGGTCTTTTAGTTCTTTAGGGGTTCTTTTGTGTTTTTTCAGTTTCAACGGGTTTGTAGAGTTTTTAAACATATTTTTCAATTTTATGGGTTTTAAGGGTTTTTAGAGTATTTATGGGTTTCTCATTTTTTATGGTTTTTAGAACTTTTATGGTTTTTAGGGATTTTCAGTTTTTTTACGTATTCTATGATTTTTGGTTCTTTTTTGGATTTTTAGGGTTTTTTGGTGTTTTAGGGTTCGTAGGGATTTTTAGCTGTTTGAGGGGTGTTTGGGGTTTTCATGTTTTTAGGGGTTTTTATGGGTTCTTTGATTATTTTTATTATTTTAGGGGTTTTTTGAGTTTTTTATGGTTTTATGGTTTTGTAGAGTTCATAACATTTTTAGGGGTTATATAGGTTTTTATTGTTTTTAGTGGTTTAAGGATTGTTGGTTTTTTGGTATTTTAAGTTTTTTAGGGGTTTTTAGGTTTTTTAGGTTTTTTTCATGGTTTGAAGGGTTTTTTTTATTTTGTGGATTTTTTAGTCTTTTTAGGAATTTTATGGTTCTATTGTTTTTTGGGTTGTAGGGATTTTGAGGGTTTCGTGATTTTTAGTGGTTTAAAGGTTTTTAGAAACTTTCGGCGTTATTATGTATCTTTAAATTTTTTTAATGTTTTTAACATTTTTTTCATTTATAAACATTTTTAGCGGTTTTATGGGGTTTTATAGTTTTTAGTGGGTTTTAGGGATTTTATGGGTTTTAGGGTTTTTAGGTTTTTAGGAGTTTTTATAGTTTTCATATGTTTTTCGGTCTTTTTATTATGTTGTACTTTTTTAGGTAAATTTTTGGATTTTTTTATGATTTTTATTATTTTTAGTATTTCTTAGGGGTTTTAGTGATTTTTAGCCTTTTTAGGGGTTTTAGGGGGTTTTAGTGTTTTTAGAGCTTTTAAGGGTTATTATGGTCTTTTGTTATTTTAGGGTTTTCCAGAGTTTTTTTAGATTTTTATGTATTTTAAATGTTTTTAAATGTTTTAAAATGTTTTATGGGCTTTAAGGGGGTTGAGATCTTTTATTGGTTTTTGGGTTTTTAAGGGTTTTTAGAGTTTTTTTAGGTTTTTGGGGTTTCTATGGTTTTCAAGGTTGTTTAGGGTTTTGGGTTTTTTATTTTTAAGGAATTTTTAGTTATTTCCCTGGATTTTTATTTATTTTAGGTTTTGAGGGTTTTTAGGGATTTTTAAAGATTTTAGTGGGTTTCACAGTTTCAAATGTCTTTTTGGTTTTAGAGACTTTTTTGGTTTTTAGGGGTTTTTTAGATTTTTAGGGTGTCTAATTTTTTTAGAGTTTTTAATATTTTTATAGGTTTTATGGGTTTTTAGAGTTTTTAGTGGGTTTTTGGTTTTTATGGGTATTAATGGTTTTTAGTAGTTTTTATGCTTTTTAGTGGCTCTAACGATTTTTAGAGTTTTTAGGGTGTTTATGGATTTTTGGGGGTTTTAGGGGTTTTAAAGGTTTTTAATATTTTAGGTTTTTTCATTATTTTATGGTTTTTTTGGTTATTTACGGGTTTTTTAGTTTTTTATAAATTTTAAGGTTTTTTATAGTTTCTTAATGTTTTTATACATTTAAACGGTTTTATTGTATTTAGTGATTTTATAGTGTTTATGGATTTTAGGGTTTTTTATTTTTTAGGTGATTTTATGGTTTTCCAAAGTTCTTTAGCTTTTTTAGGGTTTTTATGTGTTTCACGATTTTTAGGATTTTTATGGTTTTTATGGTTTTAAGGGTTTTAGGGAATTTGAAGGGTTTTAGGGGTTTTATGCATTTTTTAAGGTTTTTATGGTTCAATGATATTTTGTGGTTTTTAGGTTTTTGGGTTTTTTAGGATTTCAATGTTTTTTATAGTGTTTTGACATTTTTAGGGGTTCTATGGGATTTTATAGTTTTTAGTGGGTTTTAATGTTTTTTGGCAAGGAAGATGCGAGGTTTGGGTTATTCCCGGCACCCCCAAATTTATTAGAAAGAAAAATAGTGACACAGCAGACAAGGGAGGGGAGGGGTCAAATGACCCACAACCGAAAACCCCTTACAACCCACGCAAAAAAAAGAAAATAAAAAAAGTAAAGAAAAAAATCAAACAAGCACACCCAGGTCCCAGCAGCAACCATCACCAGCATCCAGCAGTATCCAGCATCCAGCAGCCTACTACCAAGAAAAGACCAGCTTCTAACCTCACCTTTACCAGCATCCATCACCTTCTCACTAATAGAAACTCCACTAGCATCACCCATCCAAACAGAACAAGCATCACCCAGCCAAACAGAGCAAGCAGAGGAAGCATCCCATAACACCAAGCCTCCAGACCCCAGCAACTCTTCTTCCCTACCAACAGCCAGCACTACGGATTCCTAATTCCAAACCAGCCGCATCAAGCCATCCCTATCAAAAAATCACAGCCAAATATCCATCCACATCTAGCATTACAGCCATTCCAGCAACCAGCATATTCATCACAGAAATAAGAAGCTCCCAACCATTCCACTTTCATCCAGGCCACATCAAGCATCCAACAGCGGAAATTCCAGAAATAATTAATAGCATCAACCCACACCAAACCCCATAGTAGCATCAAAAACATCAAAAAACTAACCATCGCAACAAGAAGCTCATTCGGAACCATAACTAAAACGCAACCAACGAACCAAGCCACCAGCAAACCGATCCAAAGTAATAGATTGAACCCGCAGAGCAATAGCAATATTCCACGATCCAAAGGCACACCAAAACTGGAGTAAATTCACAGGAACAATGCCAAGGAAGAGGAAACATTCCAGAATTGAATCAGTATCCAGGAAGTATCCACGAAGCAGAACCAATGAATTAAATCAGAAGGGTTGACCGAACCACACCGCTGATGTGCTCCCCTCCACCACTTCAAAAGTGACTCCTGCAACCTTGGTGAATAACCGAAAGCCCCTGCATCAACCAGCACCAAGCGCCTTAATCCATCACAAAACCAAAAGATCCATTGAAAAGCACCAAGCTGCAGTTCATTGATGCAATGCTCCAACAAGAAATCATCATCAATAGAAGATTCGAACTGCATGCTCTGCACAAAATGCTTCCAAATCGAACTCGAATGCACCACCTTACCAAGACCGCAATGTCGTTGAGGCACCTGGCCTCAGACTGCCCAAGTTAAACCCAGATCTGAAAATTCAACCCTGAACTGCAGCGGATTCCCATTAAATAATCTGACCGCCATGGAGTCATCAGCTTCACCGCAGACTAGATCTGGCTGATCTAGAGAAACCCGCACAAGCTTCGAGCCCGACGAAACCCAAGCGCACCCGCAAAAAAATCCTTCTGAAATTGAGATCCAGATCGCGGGGTGAGGAAAGAGAAGCTTCTGAAGACAGAAATCCACCGTCGTCTTGGAACAGAAGAGTGATCCCAAAGAACGTCGTCGCCGAGAAAGACCAATGCCAGAAACCCTAGAAAAAACCAGGGGAGGAAGCGTCGGGTGAGAGAGAGAAAATGGAGAGTGCACCGCCATCTCCTTCAGTGGGTTTTTATAGATTTTATGGTATTTTTATTTAATGTTTTTTGGGTTTTGTGGGTTTTTAAGGTGTTATGGATTTTATTTTTTTAAGGGTTTTTTCAGAGTTTAGATGTTTTTATGTATTCATGTATTTTTAGGATTTTTTTAGGATTTTTTTATTGATTTTTAAGGTTTTATGGTTTTTATTGTTTTCAAGTATTTAAAGGGTTTTTCATGTTTTTCGTAGATTCATATGGTTTTTAGGGGTTTTCATGTTTTTTAATATCTTTTTACGGTTTTAGGGTTTTTTGAGTTTTTTAAGGCTTTTTGGATTTTTTTAGTTTTATTTTAACTTTTTTAGGGTTTTGAGATTTTAGAGATTTTGGTGGTTTTTTGGGTTTTTTGGGGTTTTAGGGTTTTTATGGTTTTTAGGGGTCTTACGGTTTTCATGGTTTTTTCGTGGTTTTTAGAGTTTTTATTTTTTTAGGGACTTTTAGGGATTTTAAGGGTTTATGGTTTTTATATTTTTTAGTGTTTAAAGGTTTTTGAGGGTCTTTATAGTTTTTCATGGTTTTAGGGTTTTATGGTTTTTATGGATTTTTTTTAATGGATTTCTGAATTTTTATGGTTTTAATTGGTTTATAGAGTTTAATTTTTTCTGGGGTTTAAATGTTTTTTAGATTTTCTAGTGTATTTTTTGTGTTTTTATAGGGTTTTAGGGGTTTGATGGTTTTTTTTCTTTTTAGAGCTTTCTACATTTTTAGAGACTTTTATGGATTTTTAAGATTTTTCTTTTTTTATGTGTTTTCAGGATTTTTAATGATTTTGGAGGGTTTTAGGGTTTTTATAGTTTTTTAATGTTTTAGTGGTTTTCGCGTTTTTTAATGTTCTTTTAGGGTTTAGGGTTTTTTTAGTTTCTATGTCTTTTATGGTTTTTTAGCATTTCTTTTAGATTTTTTGGGGTTTAAAGGGGTTTTAATGTTTTTAGGGTATATTATATTTTTTATGTATTTTAGGGTTTCTTAAGTTTTTTAGTGTGTTTTTATTATTTTTATGATTTTTATGGGTTTCTTTTTATGTTTTCAGGGATTTTCTGGGATTTTTTAGAATTTTTAGATTTTTTATATTTGTAAGGGTATTTTAGGTTTCTAAGGTATTTTGAGGCGTTTTAGGGGTTCTAGAGTTTTTGTAGGATTTTGTTGGGTTTTCAGGGTTTTGAGGGTATTTTGGGATTTTTATATATTTTCTGACCTTTTAGGTGTTTAAATTTTTATTATATTTTTTAATATTTTTTAATGTTTTTGGGGGGTGTAAGGGTTTTATGGGTTTTTAGAGTTTTTATGGTTTTTATCAATTTTTAGTGTTTTTAAGGTTTTTATGTATTTTTATGGCATTTAGGGGGTTTTACGGTTTTTAGGGTTTTTACATTTTTGAAAGATATTTAGGGATATTTTAGAATGTTTTATGATTTTTTAGGTTTTTAGGGACTTTTAGGGTTTTTAGGGTTTTTAGGGTTTTTCAATATTTTTAGAGTTTTACGGTCTTTTTTGGTTTTTAGTAATTTTTTGAGTTTTTTATGGGTTTTCAGGTTTTTTAGTGTCTTTAAAATTTTTATAGGGTTTTACGGGGTTTTAGATTTTTTATTAGTTTTTAGTGTTTCTATGGGTTTTTAGGGTTTTGTGAGGTTTTTAAGGGATTTTATATTTTTCATAGGTTTTTTATGGTATTTTGGGTTTCTTATATTTTAATTTATTTTTAAGTATTTTTAGTATTTTTATGGTTTTTAGGGGATTATGAATTTTTAGTGTTTCTAGGGGTTTTTTGTGGATTTTAAGGTCTTTGCGGTTTTAGTTTTTTTTTTGATTTTTTTTGGGTTATTTTGATTTTTTAGGGTTTTATGGGAATTTATAGTCTTTTATCATTTTTATGGGTTTTAAGGATTTGAAGTGTTTTAGTGGTTTTTAAATTTTTAATGTTTTTTTAAGATTTTTAAGGGTTTGGGGTCTTTTATAATTTTTTGGGATTTTTTGGGTTTTTAGGGTTTATTTTGTTTTCAGGGATTTTTGGGATTTTTAGGGTTTTATGGTTTTTATATTTTTTATTGTTTTTATTAATATTGAGTTATTTTAGTGGTTTAGGGTTTTTAGGGATTTTCAGGATTTTTAGGATTTTTAGGGATATAGGTATTTTTTAGGTTTTTAGGTTTTTTCAAGGTATTAGGATCTTATGTGTTTTAGTTTTTTTCAGATTTTTTGGGGTTTTAAGGTTTTTATATCTTTAAATATTTTTAACATTTTTAGGGGTTTAAAGGGTTTTTATAGTTTTTAGTGGGTTTTAGGGTTTTATTTATTTTAATGATTTTTAAGGTTTTTGTAGGTTTTCATGGTTTTTAGGGGGTTTTCAGGGTTTTCACGTTTTTTTATCTTTTTAGGGATTTGAAGGATCTCATAGAATTTTTATAGTTTTTAGTGTTTTTTAGGGTCCTTAGGGATTTTGGGGGTATTTAGTGATTTTCAAAGTTTATAGGGTTTTGAGGGGTGTTTAGGATTTTTAGGTTCTTTTGGGTATTTAGGTTTTTTTTGTTCTTTAGTTTTTCACAAGTTTTTTAGAATTTTTTAATGAATATAGGTATTTAATGGGATTTATATTTTTTAGTGTTTTTTTGTTAGGGTTTTTGTGGTTTTTAAGGATTTTTATGGATTTCTGGGTATTTTTAGGGTTTTCAAGAATTTTTGCATTTTAACAGATGATATAGATTTTTTAGTATTTTCATGATTTTCATTATTTCTTATTATTTTTAGGGGTTTTTATGGTTGTTTAGGTTTTTCTTGGGTTTTAGGGTTGTTACGATTCTTCTGGGTTTTTAGGGTCTTGTGGGTTTCTGGGGTTTTATTAGTGTTTTAGGGTTTTTATGAGGTTTTAAATATTTTTAACTTTTTCAAGCATTTTTGGTGGGTTTGAGGGTTTTTATAGTTTTAGTGGTTTTTATATTTTTGTGGTTTTAAGGGTTTTTATGGTTTTTAGGGTTTTATATGGTTTTTAAGGTTTTTTTATCATTTTTAGGGTTTTTTAAATTTTCTGGGATTTTTAGGGGGTTTAGGGTTTTTCAGAGTTTTTATGGTTTTTTAAGGGTTTTCAAGTTTTATAGTATCTTTTAGGGTTTTTGGGTTTTTTTAGTGTTTTATGGTTTTTAAGGTTTTTTAGAGTTTTTAATTTTATTATGGGAAATAATGGTTTATAGTGTTTTTACTGGTTTTAGGGTATTTATGGGTTATTAGGGTTTTTACGGTTATTAGGGGTTTTATGGTTTTTAAGTTTTTTAGGGTTTTAAGGGATCTTAGGGATTTAGAGGGTTTTTAGGGGTTTTAATTGGTTTTTAGTTTTTTTATAGTTTTAGGGGTTTTAGGGTCTTTTTGGGTTTTTAAGGGTTTTTTGATTTTTTAATATTTTAAGTTATTTTTAGAATTTTTTATCATTTTTATGGTTTTAAGGGGTTTTAGAGTTTTATAGTGTTTCTAGGTGTTTTATAGATTTTTAGGTCTTTTATGGTTTTTAGGGGTTTATGCTTTCTAGGGGGTTTGATTGATTTTTACTTTTTCTGAGTTTTTATGGATTTTTAATGGTTTTTAGGGTTTTTTAGGGGTTTTATAGATTTTAAGTTTATTCAGTGTTTTTAGATGTTTTTAGAGCATAAGGTTTTAAGGGTCTTTTGGGGTTTTAGGGTTTTTTATATTTTAATTTTATTGATGTTTTTTAGAGTTTTTTAATGTTTTTGACATTTTCTAGGGTTTTAAAAGTTTCTTATTTTTTTGTTGGTTTTTTTGGTTTTTTATTTGTTTTAAGGGTTTTAATGGTTTTTAGGGGGTTTATTAGTTTTTAGGGTGTTTTTAGGGGGGGTTATGATTTAAAGTATTTTTAGGGATTTCTTGTGATTTTTATGTGTTTTTTGGGTTTTTATGGATTTTGATGGTATTTAGGGGTTTTAACGTTTTTTTAATGGTTTTAGGGTTTTTTAAGGGACCTAGGGTATTTTGGGTTTTTAGGTTTGTTTAAGGTTTTCAGGGTCTCTTTTATTTTTAGAGATGTTAACATTTTTTGGTTTTTAAGGGTCTTTAGAGTTTTTAGTGGTTTTTTAGGGGTTTTATGGGTTTATGGATTTTATGTTTTTATGGGATTTTACGATTTTATAGGGTTTTTAGGGGTTTTAGGGATGTTTATGTTTTTTGGTATTTTTTGGTATTTTTTGGATTTTTTTATTTTTGGGTTTTTTTAGTTGTTTTAGGGATTTTAAGGATTTTTTGGGGGTTTCAAGGAATTTTAGGAGTTTTGGTGATTTACAAGGTTTTCAACATCTTTTTGGGTTTTTAGGATTTTCTTTGATATTTTTAGGTTTTTATATTTTTTAGATTTTTAAACATTTTTTTAATTTTTTTAGGGATTTAATGGGGTTTTTTTTTTGAGTTGTTAGTGGTTTTTAAGGGTAAGATGGATTTTTAGGGTTTTTTATGGGTGTTAGGGGTTTTATGGTTTTTGTGGGTATTTCAAGGTTTTTAGGGATTTCTATGCAATTTTAAGGATTTTTATGTCTTTTAGGGGGGTTTTTTTTGGTTTTTATGGATTTTGAGGGGATTTAGTAGTTTTTAGGGGGTTTTATGGTTATTATTTGTTTTTTGGGTTATAGGGTCGTTTTGGAGTTTTAGGATTTTTTCAGTTTTTTAGGGTTTTTATAGTTTTTTAATGTTTTATAATTTTTAAGAGTTTTAAGGGTTTTTAAAATTTTTAATGGGATTTAGTGTTTTAAGGTTTTTTATGTTTTTTATAATTTCATATAGTTTTTAGGAGTTTTAGGGGGTTTTGGTATTTTATATTTTTAGGGTTTTTAAGGATTCTTTATGATTCTGATATTTTTTAGGGATTTTAATGATTATATGGGTTTTTAAGTGTTTTAATGTTTTTTATTTTTTTATTTTTTTTAGGATTTATAGGGTATTTTTGGTTTTAAGTAATTTTAGAGTTTTTAGTGGGTTTTTTCCATTTTATGGGTTTTTCAGGTTTTAAGGTTTTTAGTGGGTTTTAGGGGTTTTAGGGGTGGTTTCAGGGTTTTAAGGGTGTTTACGTTTTCAGGTATTTTTACTGTTGTTTTAGTATATTTATGTTTTATAGTATTATTTAGGGTTTTAGGGATTTTGAGGGTGTATATGGTTTATCAGGTTTTTTGGGGGTTATCAGGATTTGTATGGTCTTTTTATTTTTTATCTTTTCTTTTTAGTTTTTAAGGGTTTATAGTTTTTTATATTTTTTAATGTTTTTAACATTTTTAGGGGTTTTAATTGTTTTTTGGTCTTTTAATAGATTTTAGTGTTTTTATGGAGTTTTAGGGGTTTTAATGGTTTTTAAGGGTTTTTTGGATTTCATGGGTTTTTCAGGGGTTTGGGATTTTATAAAAATTTATGACTTTTTGGGTTTTTATGGTTTTTAGTGTTTTTAGGTAATTTGATGGTTTAAGGGGTTTTTAGTCATTTTTAGCAATTTTAAGTGGTTTCTAGGGTTTTCAGGATTTTTGGGTTTTCATGGTAATTTTCAGTTTTTAGGGTTTTTTTTGTTTTTTTTTGTTTTTAACGTTTTTTTTTGCTTAAATAGTTTTTAGAGTTATTAGAGGTTTTAAGAGTATTTATGGGGTTTTATAGTCTTTAATGTTTCTATGCATTTTCATGGTTTTAGGTATTTTTGATTTTTTTTAAGTCTTTCTATGTTTTTATGGATTTCTAGCGATTTTTATGATTTTATATTTTTTATGATTTTTTTTGTTGATTTTAAGGATTTTGAGGGTTTTTCTGTTTTCTGGGGTTTTTTTTGTTTTTCATGGTTTTAGTTTCTTTGGGGTTTTTATTTGTTTTTGGTATTTTAAGCTTTTTGAATATTTTTTAGATTTTTTTTAATTAATGTTTTTGGGTTTCTAAGGGTTTTTATGGTTTTTACTAGTATTATACAGTTTATAGAGGTTTTTAGGGTTTTTAGGTTTTTTAGGGGTTTCGGGGTTTTATGATTTCTATAAGTTTTTCATGGTTTTTAGTGTTTTTTATGTATTTTGGTAAGTATTTTTAGGTTCTTTATGGTTTCTATGTATTTTTATGGTTCTTAGAGATTTTTAGGGATCTAAGGGTTTTTAACTTTTATACAGTTTTTAGGGATTTTAGGAGTTTTATGGATTATTTTTGGGTTTTTATTGTTACTTGAGTTTCTAAGGTTTTTTATATTTTTTAACCTCTTTTGGGGGTTTAAGTGTTTATATAGATTATAGTGTTTTTTAGGGTTTTATGTGTTTTTTTTGTTTTTTAAGGTTTTTAGGGGGTTTCATGTTTTTTTGGGATTTTTGAGGATTTTAGGGTTTTATATGTTTTCAGATACTATTTTGTATTTTTTTTAGGATTTTTATGGTTTTTAGGTTTTTTATGGGTTTTAGAGATTTTGATTATTTTTAGGGATTTAAAGGGTTTTATGGATTTTAGGGTTTTTCAAGGTTTTTAGGGTGTTTTCGCATTTTTAGGGATTTTTTGAGTTTTTTAGGTTTTTAGTGTTTTTATAGTTTTTTATCATCTTTAGGGTTTTTAAGGGTTTTATAATTTTTAGTTATTTTTAGTGTTTTATGGGTTTTTGGAGATTTTTAAGTTTTAGGGGTATTTATGATTTTTCGGGGTTTATGGTTTTTATGAATTTAAGTATTTTTTGGGATTTCTTAGGTTTTTTATGGTTTTTATAGGGTTTTAGAATTTTTAGTGTTTTGAGGGGTTTTGGGGGGGTTTTAGGATTTATTAGTTTTTATAGTTTTTACAGGGTTTAGGACTTTTGGTTTTTAGTGTTTTTTTTCAATTTTTTATGGTTTCTAATGTTTTGGAGTTTTTTAACATTTTTAGGGGTTTAAAGGGTTTTAAATTTTTTAGGGGGTTTTTTATGTTTTAGGGGTTTCCTAGTTTTCAGTCATTTTACAGGGTTATTTGTGTTTTTATGCTTTTAGGGATTTCAGGTATTTTTTATGATTTTTATGGTGTTTATGTTTTTTAGGGTTTTAGGGGTTCTTCGTGATTTTTAGGGGGTCTAGTTGTTTTTAAGGTCTTTAGGGTCTTGGGTTTTAGGGTTTTTTATTTTTTTGGGTTCTTATGTTTTTTTTTTGATTTTTTAATATTTTTACTCATTTTATGTGTTTTTAGAGTTGTTAGTTTTATAGGGTTTTTTGGGTTTTTGGGTTTTTGGGTTTTTAAGGTTTTAAAGGGTATTTTGGTTTTCTGGTTTTTTCAGGGTTTTTAGTGTTTTTTACATTTTTATATATTTTTAGGGTTTAATGAATTTTGAGGGTGTTTGGGTTTTTTAAATATTTTTATGGTTTTAGGGTTTTTAAGGGATTATAGGGGTTTTTAGGATTTAGGTTTTTTTAGTTTTTTATTGGTTTTATGGGAATTTAGAGATTTTATTCATGTTTAAGGTTTTTATAGATTTACAGCTTTTAATGTTTTTAGAGTTTATCGTTTTTATATATATTTAATTTTTTTAGGTTTTTTATGTTTTTAGGGAATTTTAAGCTTTCATGGGATATTAATGGATTTAGGGGTTTAGGTTTTTTAATGATTTTGAGGGTTTTTATGTGTTTTCTTGGTTTTTTAGAGTTTATAGCATTTTTAGGGTTTTTTGGTTTTTTGGGTTTAGGTTTTTTTTGAGTTCTTTTATGTGTTTAATGGTTTTTAGAGTTTTTCAATTTTTTTAGGGGTTTTATGGGATTTTAGAGTTTTTTGGGTGTTTTTGGGTTTAATGGGGTTTTAGGGTTTTTAAGCTTTTATTGGTTCTTATTTTTATATATATTTTTCATAATTATTAGGGTTTTTTACATTTTAAGGGATTTTTATAGATTTTTAATGATTTTTTTTTATTTTAGGGTTTTTATGGTTTTTAGGGACTTTGAGGTTCTTTAAGGATTTTTAGGGTTTTTTATGGTTTTCAGGGGTTTTTTATATTTTGTGATCTTTGGATTATTTATAATTTTTAAGGTTTTTCAGAGTATTTAACATTTGTTTAAGGTATTAAGTGTTTTTATTGTTTTTAGTATTTTATATTTTTATGGTTTTAAGGGTTTTTAACGGTTTTTAGGTGTTTCATTGTTTTCACGGTCTATTCAAGTTTATAGGTTTTTTTATGTTTTCAGGAAATATTAATGAATTATTTGGGTTTTAGGGAATTTAGGTATTGAATGGTGTTTTACATTTCTTCATGGTTTTTATGTTTTTAAGTTTGTTCAAAATTTTGGGCTCTATTTGAGTTTATAGAGTTTTGTTTTTTTCGTTTTTTACAATTTTAATTATTTCTTTTTTTTTCATTTTTATAGGTTTTAAGGGGATTTATGGGTTTTCATTGGTTTGTTTTGGATTTTTATTTTTTTTTATGGGTTTTTATGGTTTTCGTTGATTTTTATCTCCTTTTGGGTTTTTTACATTTTTAGGTATATCTAGGGATTTTTTATTACTTTTTATGGTTTTTAGGGTTTTAGGTATTTTGAGTTTTTCATGGATTTTTAGGGTTTATAGGGGTTTCCAAGGTTTTTAGGGATACTTCATTTTTTTAAGGTTTTTTTTAGTTTTTTTGGTTTTTAATGTTTTTAGAGATTTTTAATGTTTTATGAGTTTTAAATGTTTTATTATTTTTAGTGATTTTTTAGGTTTCTTTTTGGTTTTTTTAGGTTTTTTAAGGTTTTGGGGGGTTTTTATGTTTTTCATGGGGGTCTTAGGGTTTTTATGTTTTCAAGTATTTTTAGGTATTTTTTAGGAATTTTATATTTTTTATGGATTTTAGGGTTTTCTGGGATTTTCAGTGCTTTTAGGGATTTTCAAGGTATTTAGGATTTTTTTAGTTTTTAATTATTTTTTTCAATTTATAGAGTTTTAAATGTCTTTTAGTAGTTTTAATGTTTTAGGGGTTTTAAGGTTTTTACAGTATTTACTGGGTTTTTATGGTTTTTTGGGGTTTTAGATTTTTTAAATGTTTTAGGGGGTTTTATGGTTTGTAGAAGTTTTTTAGGGGTTTATGGGTATTTATGTTTTTTGTTTTTTTAGGTCCTTTTAGAATTTTTATGGTTTTTATGTTTTTTATATATTTTTTGGGGTTTTAGGGTTTTTTAGGAGTTTTAGGGTTTTTATGGTATTTTTGGGTTCTTAGGCTATTTTTTATTTATTTTTTGGGATTTTAAGTATTTTTGTTATTTTTATGGTTTTATGGGTTAATATGGTTTTTATAGTTTTTTGTGAATCTTTAGCGTTTTGAGAGGATTTTTGTTTTAATGGGTAATAGGGGGTTTATGGTTTTAAGAGGATTCTTTGTGTTTGTAGTCATTTTTTTGTTTTCAGAAATTTATAGGGAAATTTTATTATTTTGATGGGTTTTTTGGATTTTAGGTTTTTTTGGGATATTGTAGATTTTTAGGGGTTTTAGGGTTTTATGGTTTATTTATTTTTTCCGGTTTTGTTGGTTTTTTGGAGTTTTTTTTTAGTTTTTTTGTATTTTTATGTTTTTTAGGGATTTTAGACTTTGGGGGTTTATGGGTTTTATAGTTTTAGAGGTATTTATGGTTTTATGGTTTTTAATGGATTTAGTGGTTTTTTATGGTTTTTATGGATTTATGAGGGTTTTAAGTGTCTTTTACTTTAAAAGGGATTTTTAGTTTTTTTTAGTATTTTTATGGTTTTAAGGATTTTTAGGGTTTTTAGGGATTTTAAAGGTTTCTAGGGTTAATTAGGGGTTTTTGTAGTTTTAGGGGTTTTATGGTTTTCCTGGGTTTTGAGGAGTTTTTTTGTTTTTTTGAAGGTTTTAAGTTTTTTAAGTGTTTTTTTGAATTTTTAGGGGTTTTATGGTTTTAAAAAAAATTAGGGGTTTTAATTTTTTTCAGGGGTTTTTCAGTGTTTTTAGGGTTTTTTTCATTTTTACGGGTTTTTCTGTGTTTGTAGGGTTTTTTATTTTATCAAATATTTTAAGAGGTTTTGGGTATTTTTAGGTTTTTTTATAATTTTTAGGGGTTTTAGTTTCTTTTGGGTGTTTAGGGGTTATTTTAGTTCTTATGAGTCTTTGGTTTTCTATATTTTACTGTTTGTATGGGTTTTGAGGGGTTTAAAGGTTTTTACATGTTTTAGGGTTTTTATGGGTTTTAAGGGTTTTTATGTTTTTTAGTTGTTTTTTGGGTTTTTATGATTTTTTACATTTTTAGGATTTTTATGGTTTTTATTGTTTTTAAGGTTTTATTGATTTTGAGGGTTTTATAATTTTTTAGTTTTTTTTTTGTTTTTACAGTTTTCTAGGTTTTTAGGGTCTTTTGGGGTGTCATGGTTTTCTTAATTTTTTAAGGGTTTTATGTTTTTTTAGATTTATTATATTCTAAGGGGTTTAATGGTTTTTAGAGTTTTTGTGATTTTTTAGGGTTTTTTGGGTTTTTTGGGATTTGTATGGATATATAGATTTTAGAGTTTTTTAATGGTTCTATAGTTTTTTATGTTTTTAGGTATTTTAAGGAGTTTATAAGATTTTTATTGTTTTTAGGGTTTTGGTTTTTCAAGGATTTTGATGCATTTTAAGAGTTTTCATGGGTTTTTAGGGTTTTGGGGGTTTTTAGGGTTTTATTGTTTTTTGGGTTTTTAGGGTTTTTTTAGTTTTTATGATTAGTATGTTTTTTAGAAATTGTTAACATTTTTAGGTGTTTTAAGTGATTTTAAAGTATTTAGTGGTCTTATATGATTTTAATGAGTTTTAGGGATTTTGAGGTTTTTATGGTTTTTTGGGGTTTTAGAGGTTTTAGGGTGTTTTATGTTTATAGGGATTTTTAGGGCCTTTTTAGGATTTTTATGTTTTTAATAGTTTTTTAGTATGTTGGGGGGGTTTTATGGGGTTTTAATGGTGGTTATATTTTTTCAATGTTTTTCAAATGTTTTGGGTTTTTATGGTGTTATTTTGAGTTTTTATATGTTTTATTATTTTTTAGAGTTTTTAATATATTTTGGGGTTTATGGGTTTTTAGAGTTTTTTATGTTTTTAGGTGTTTTTGGTTTTTTAGGGTTTTAGGATTTTTCAGGGTTTTTATGGTCTTTTGGGTTTTTTGTTTTTTTAGAGATTTTTTAGGTTTTTGCAGTTCTTTAGAGTTTTTTTAAATATTTTAAGGATTTAATGGTCTTCAAAGTTTTTAGTGTTTTTTATGGGTTCTATGGGTTCTAGGGTTATTAATGGTTTTTAGGGATTTATTATGGTTTTCATGGGTTTTAGGGTTTTTTACATTTTCATGGATTTTTAGTGCTTTTTTAGGATTTTTAGGGTTTTTAGAGTTTCTTTTATGGATTTGAGGGTTTTAATGGATTTTTATAGTTTTTTAATGTATTTAAATTTTTTAGGGGTTTTAATTTTTTTTTTAAAAAAATTATAGTTTTATGGGTTTCTTGTGTTTTTTATGGTTTTTATGACTTTTATGGTTTTAGGGGTTTTTGAGTTTTTTAGGGTTTTTAATGTTTTTTATAGTTTTTAACATTTTATAGGGTTTAATTATTTTTAGTGTTTTTAGTTTTTTTAGGTGTTTTAGTTTTTTTAGGGATATTTAGGTTCTTTGGGCGATTCTATAATGTTCATGTGTTTTTCAGTGTTCATAGGTATTTTTATGTTTTCATGGATTTTTAAGGATTTTTATAATTTTTATGGTTTTTAAGATTTTAGGGTTCTAGGGGTTTTGAAGATTTTTTGGTGTTTTTAGTGCTTTTAAGTTTTTTAGAGTCTTTTGGAATTTTTAATGTTCTTTTCAATTTTTAGGGTTTTTATGATTTTTTTTAACTTTTTAAACATGTTTATTGTTTTTAAAGGATTTTATGGTTTTTAGGGTTTTTAATGGGTTTTAGGGATTTTATGGGATTTAGGGTTTTAATTTTTTTAGATTTTTTTAAGGATTTCATTTGGTTTTAGAAATTTTATTATTGTTTTTAACATTTTTAGGTATTTTTGATATTTTCTATGATTTTTATTGTTTTTAGTTTTTTTAGGGGTTTTAGTGCTTTTGAGGCCATTTATGGGGTTTCAGGGTTTTTGGGGTTTTTAGAGTTTTTTAGGGTTTTTACTGTCTTTTGGGATTTTAGGGTTTTCCATATTTTCTAATAATTTAAGGTTTTTAAATGTTTGTAAATGTTTTAGGGGGCTTAAGGGGATTTAGATTTTTTATTTGTTTTAGGGTTTTTATTTGTTTTTAGGGTTTTTTTGGTTTTAGGGGCTTCAACAGTTTTCAAGGATTTTTAGGGTTTTTTTTGTATTCATGTATTCATGTATTTTTAGTTATTTTTTCAATTATTATTTATTTTTGGTTTCTAGGGTTCTTAGGGATTTTGATGGATTTTATGGGTTTTCAGGGTTTTTAGTGTTTTTATGTTTTTTAGGGACTTTTTTTGGTTTTAGGTTTCTTTTAGTTTTTTAGGGCGTCTAATGTTTTTAGTTTCTTTTACTGTCTTAGGGGTTTTTTTGGTTTTTTATATTTTTTAGTGGGTTTTTGGGTTTTTATGGGGTTTTAATGTTTTTAGCGGTTTTATGGGTTTTGGTGGTTTAAAGGGTTTTTGAAGTTTTCAGGGATTTATATTGCTTTTTAATGATTTTTATGGTTTTTATAGTTTTTAGGGTTTTATGGATTTGGGGGTTTAAGGGGTTTAGGGTTTTTTAAAGGGTTTATGTTTTTTTGTGTTTTTCATTATTTTAGGTTATTTTTAGTTATTTATATGTTTTTCAGTTTTATTAGGAATTTTTATGTTTTTTACAATTTTTTAACATTTTTAGAAGTTTAAAGTGTTTTTAGAACTTTTATATTTTTATGGTGTTTATGGGTTTTAGGGAATTTAATGTTGTTAGTGGATTTTATGGATTTGAGAGGTTCTTTGGCTTTTTTTAGGATTTTTTATGAGTTCAAAGATTTTTAGGAATTTTTTAAATATTTTTATGGTTTTTATGGGTTTTTAGGGATTTAGATATTTTGAAGGGTTTTAGGGGTTTTAAGCATATTTTAGGGTTATTATATTCTAAGGGTATTTTTTGTTTTTAGGTTTTTTATGTTTTCTTGGGTTTCAAGGTTTTGTATAGTGTTTTAATATTTTTAGGGATTCTTGGGTTTTTAGAATTTTTAGTGGGTTTTTTTATTGTTTCTTGTGGGTTTTTATGTTTTTAGGGGTTTTAAAGTTTTCATGGCTTTTTCTGGGTTTAAGGGTTTTTACATTTTTAGGAATTTTTAGGGCATTTTTATGTTTTTTTATTGTTTTTAGGGTTTTTATTAATTTCATAGATTTTGAAGATCTTTAGTGTTTTTAAGATTTCTTATGGTTTTTAGAGGTTTTCAAAAAAATAGTGTCTTTTGGGTTATTAGGTTTTTTTACATTTTAATTGTTTTGTTTTTTTTAATTTTTTTAACATTTTTAGGGATTTATGTGGTTTTAGATCATTTAGTGGGTTTTAGGGTTTTTATATGGTTTTAGGGTTTTTAGGCGTTTTAGGGGTTTTATTGTTTTCAATGGTTTTTCATGGTTTTTATAGTTTTTATGTTTTCAGGGACTTTTAGGTATTTTTTAATGTTTTATGGTTTTTTGGGTTATTTAAAAATTTTAAGGTTTTTGAGGGTCTTTATAGTTTTTTAGGGTTTTTAGGGTTTTAGGGGTTTAGGGGGTTTAGGGATTTTTTGGGTTTTAATGGGTTTTATATTTTTTGTAAGGTTTTAATTAGCTTTTAGAGTTTTATGTTTTTAGGGTTTTAAATGGTTTTTAGAGTTTTTGGTTTATTTTTATGGTTTTTATGTGGTTTCAGGGTTTTAAGGAGTTTTTTTATTTTTAGAGATTTTTTAGGTTTCTGTGGACTTTTAGGGATTTTAGTATGTTTATTTTTAGGGGTTTTCAGGGTTTTTAGGGATTTTGAGGGGTTTGGAGGTTTTCAGAGTTTTTTAATGTTTCAATGGTTTTCAAGTTTTTTAGAATTATTTTTGGTTTAAGTGTTTTTTAGTTTTTAAGTCTTTTAATGTTTTTTTGATTTTTTTTAAGATTTTTAGGTGTTTATAGGTGTTTTAATTTTTTAGTGATTTTTAGATTTTTTATGGGTTTTGATTTTCTCAATGGTTTTTTTAATAGTTTTGTGGGTTTTTGTGTTTTTTATATTTTCAGTGATTTTCAGTGGTTTTTTAGAATTTTTATGGGTTTAAAGGTATCTTAGGGTTTTAATGGATTTTCAGGGGTTTTAGGGGTTATCAGAGTTTGGCATGGTTTTTAGTGTTTTAGGGGTTTTAAGGTTTTTTTGAATTTTTAAGGGTTTTATTTTTTATTATTTTTTAATGTTTTTTAATATTTATTAGGGTTTAAGGGTTTTTAGTGGTTTTAGGGTCTTCATGGGGTTTTAGTGTTTTTAAGGTTTTTAGTTACTTTTATGGATTTTATGGGGTTTCAGGGTTTTTTAAATTTTTGATGGATTTTTAGGGATATTTTATAATTTTTTGGGTTTTTAGGGATTTTTAGGGTTTTTAGGGGTTTTTAGTATTTTTTTAGTTTTCACGACCTTTTTTCATTTTTAGTCATTTTTTGAGTTTTCAAGGGTTTTTTCAGGTTTTTTATTTTTTTTAACATTTTTAGAGGGTTTTACAGGGTTTTATCGTTTTTAGTGGTTTTTAGGGTTTCTGTGGGTTTTAGTGTTTTGTGTGGGTTTAAAGGTATTTTATGGTTTTCAAGGGTTTTTCAAGGTGTTTTTGGTTTCTTACATTTTCATGGATTTTTAGGAATTTTTAGGGATTTTTAGGGATTTTAGGATTTTTATGGTTTTTAGGGGTTAAGAATTTTTAGGATTTTTAGGGGTTTTCATTGTATTTATGGTCTTTAGGGTTTTTAGGGTATTTTTTATTTTTTGGGTTATTTTGAGTTTTCAGGGTTTTTAAGGGATTAAAGTGTTTTTAACATTTTTATGGGTTTTAAGGATTTAATTCTTTTTTTGTGATTTTTATTGTTTTAATGGGTTTCAGGGTTTTTAATGGTTTAAGGGTCTTTTGGTTTTTTGGGTTTTCTTGGTTTTTATGGTTTATTATGTTTTCAGGGATTTTAGGGATTTTTAGGTTTTTTATGGTTTTTTTTTTAATATGGTTTTCAGGTTTTTAAAGGTTTTTATATATTTTAAGGGGTTTTAGTTTTTTTGGGGTTTGGGGGATTTTAAGCATTTTAAGGACTTTTAGGATTTTAGGTTATTTTATTGGCTTTTAAGGTTTTTCAAGGTTTTAGGGTCTTTTTTTGTTTTAGTTTTTTTTTTGAGTTTTTGTTAGTTTTTTAAGGTTTCTATAGATTTTAACATTTTTAACATTTTTAGAGGTTTAAAGTGTTTTTATAATTTTTCGTTGTTTTTTAGGGTTTTTTTTGTTTTATTGTTTTTTAAGGTTTCTATAGGTTTTAATGGTTTTAGGGGGTTTTCTAGGTTTGTAGATTTTTCTAGGTTTGTACTATTTTTTATGTTTTCATGTATTTTTAAGGACTTCTTATAATTTTTATGGGTTTTGGTGTTTTAGGGTGTTTAGGGATTTGGGGGTATTTAGTGGCATTCAAATTTTATAGGGTTTATAAGGATTTTTAGTATTTTGAGGTTCTTTTGGTATTTATAATTTTTTTTGTTTTTTAGTGTCTTATATTTTTTTAGAGTTTTTTAATGAATTTAGGTGTTTAAGGGGGTTTGCTTATTTTAGTGGTTTTTTTCATTTTTTTTTATTTTAGGGTTTTTTATAGGTTTTAAGGATTTTTATGGATTTCTAGGTATTTTTAGGGATTTTATGGTTTTTTAAGTCTTAAGTCATATTATGGATTTTTTTAGTATTTTCATGATTTTTAGGATTTATTATTATTTTTAGGTATTCTAATGGTTTTTAGGGTTTTTATGGGCTTTTAGGGTTTTTACGATTGTTCGTGATTTTTTTGGGTCTTGTGGGTTTTTTGGAATTTTTTAATGTTTTAGGCCTTTTAAGGGGTTTTAAATATTTTTATCATTTTTTAGATTTTTTTTGTGGGTTTTTGGTTTTTTAGAGTTTTTAGTGGTGTTTAGGTTTTTTGGTTTTAAGGCTTTTTAAAGATTTCATGGGTTTATATGGTTTTTAGGGGGTTTTACGGTCTTTAGGTTTTCTTATGTTTTTGAGGATTTTTAGGGTTTTTTAGAGATTTTGGGGGTTTTGGGGTTTTTAGTGTTTTTCATATTTTTAGGGGTTTTTTAGGTTTACATTGACTTTTAGGGTTTTGGTTTTTTTTTATTATTTTATTATTTAAATTTTTTTTTGGTGTTTTTAATTTTATTATGTGATTTAAGGGTTTTTAGTTTTTTTATGAGCTATATGGTGTTTATGGGTTTTAGGGTTTTTAAAGACTTTAGGGGTTTTTTGGTTTTCAAGTTTTTTTTAGGTTTTTATGGGTTTTTATGGATTTTGAGGGTTTTAGGGGTTTTCATTGGTTTTTATGGTTTTATGGTTTTTAGGGTACTTTATGGTTTTGGGGGTATTTTTTGTGTTTTTAGGATTTTAAGGTATTTTTATATTTTTTTAAATCAAAATTAGGGTTTAAGGGTTTTTAGAGTTTTATAATGTTTTTCGGTGTTTTATGGGTTTTTAGGTCATCTATGGGTTTTAGGGGTCTTATGGTTTCTTGATGGTTTGATTGATTTTTTTGTTTTAGGGTTTTTATGGCTTTTTATAGGTTTTTTGGGTTTTTTGGGGTTTAATAGATTTTGAGGGTATTTAGGATTTCAAGAGGTTTTAGAGTTTTTCTAGGTTTTTAGGGTCTATTGGGGTTTTAGGGTTTTTTTATATTTTAATATTATTAATTTTTTTGGTGTTTTTTAATTTTTTTTACCTTTTCTGGGGTTTTAAGGGTTTTTATAGTTTTCATTCGTTTTTAGGGTTTTTATTGGTTCAGGGTTTTTAACTATTTCTAGGGGTTCTATTGGTTTTCATCGGGTTTTTAGGGATTTTTATGTTTTCAATAATTTTTAGGGATTTCTTGGGATTTTTATGTTTTTTTGAGTTTTTTATGGATTTTGATCGTATTTACATGTTTTGACAGTTTTTAAGGGTTTTGGTATTTTTATGTGATCCATGGTCTTTTTAGGTTTTTCGGTTTTTTTTTTTTTTTGAGTTTTTTAGGGTTTCTTTCATGTTCTAAATTTGTTAACATTTTTTTGTTTTTAAGGGGTTTTAAAGTTATTAGTGTTTTTTATGGTTTTCATGGGTTTAAGGGTTTTATGGGTTTTTATTATTATCGGTGGATTTTTATGGTTTTTAGGGATGTTTATGTTTTTTGGGATTTTTAGGTATTTTTTATCATTTTTATGTGTTTGAGGGTTTTTTAGTTGTTTAGTGATTTTGATGTTTTTCATGGGTTTTCGGGATTTTTAGGGGTTTTACATATTTTCAAGGTTTTTATCCTCTTTTTGGGTTATTAGGATTTTATTTTAGATTTTTAGGTTTTTATTTTTTTTAGAGTTTTTAACAATTTTTCATAGTTTTAGGGGTTTAATGGGTTTTTTATGTTGTTGGTGGGATTTTAGGGGTTTTATGGATTCTTAGAGTTTTTAAGGGTGTTAGGGGATTTATGGTTTTCATGGGTATTTAAGGGTTTTTAGTGGTTTTTATGTTTTCATGGATTTCTCCTGCATTTTTATGATTTTTATGTTTTTATGGTTTTTTTTATGTTTTTAGGGATTTTGAGGGGAATTATTGGTTTTCAAGGGTTTTATGGTATTTAGCAGTTTTAGGGTATTTTTGGAGTTTTTGGGTTTTTTGAGTTTTTATTGGGTGTTTATAGTTTTTAGTGTTTTAATGTTTTTAGGGGTTTTAATGGTTTTAAAAAGTTTTTAATGGGATTTAGTGTTTTATAATTTTTTGGGTTTTAAGGATTTTATATGGTTTTAAGAGTTTTTTGGGGTTTTTTTGTTTTTTATGTATTTATGGTTTTTAGAGATTCTTTATTATTTTTATGGTTTTAGAGATTTTAAGGATTTTGAGGGGTTTTTAACATTTTATGGTTTTTTAGGGGTTTAGTGTCTTTTAGTATTTTTTGGGTATTTTGGGTTTTAAGTATTTTTTAAGTTATTAGTGGTTTTTTTCTAGTTTTATGGGTTTTTAGGGTTTTTATGGTTTTAGGGGGTTTATGGTTTAATGGGTGTTTTTAATGTTTAAATGGGTTTTTACGTTTTCGGGGATTTTTACTTATTTTTAGTATATTTATGGTTTAAAGGGTTATTTTGGGTTTTATGGATTTTGAGGACGTATATGGTTTATTAGGGTTTCTAGGGGTTATTTGGTTTTATAGGGTATATTTGTTTTTATGATTTCTTTTTGAGTTTTTTGGGGTTTTATGTTTTTTAATATTTTTTAATGATTTTAAAAAATTTAGGTGTTTTAAGAGTTTTTTGAGTTTTTATGTATTTT
The DNA here is from genome assembly GCA_963277665.1 of Viscum album. Classification (NCBI taxonomy): domain Eukaryota; kingdom Viridiplantae; phylum Streptophyta; class Magnoliopsida; order Santalales; family Viscaceae; genus Viscum; species Viscum album. The sequence goes on from OY728157.1 coordinate 1,027,018,613, forward strand.
AGGGGTTTTAGGGGGTTTTAGGGTTTTTGTGGTTTTTAGGGGTTTTTTGATTTCTAGGGATTTTTAGGTGTTTACTATTTTATAGAAAATTTATTTTTTTTGGTTTTTAGGGTTTTTAGGGTTTTTTATATTTTCTAGGGGTTTCTTGGGTTTTTAGGGTTTTTCCATGGCTTTCAGGGCCTTTGAGGTTTTTAGTGTTTTTTTAGTATTTTTTACATTTTTTTTGATTAAATAGTTTTTATAGTTATTAGTGTTTTTTAGAGATTTTACGGGCTTTAGGGTCTTTAAGGTATCTTGGGATTTATATGGTTTTAGGAATTTTTTATGGGTTTTAGGGATTTTTTTGTTTTTAGGGATTTATAGGGATTTTTATTATTTTAATTGGATTTAGGATTTTTTAGGGACTTTAACGTTTTTTAGTGTTTTTGGGTTTTTTTAATTTTTTGGGTTTTTCTTGGTTTTAGGGTCTTTCGGGTTTTTATGGTTTTTCTGGTATTTTTATGTTTTTGAATATTTTTATATTTTTTTAAATTTATTTAATGTTTTTAGTGTTTTTAAGGGTATTTATAGTTTTCACTAGTTTTATAGAGTTTTTAGAGGGTTTTTAGATTTTTTAGGGGTTTGGGGGGGTTTATGATTTCTATATGTTTTTTAAGGTTTTTAGGGTTTTTTATATTCTCATGTATTTTTAATGATTTTTAGGTTCTTTATGGTTTCTTGATATTTTTAGGGTTTTATAGATTTTTTGGAATCTATTGTTTTCATTGTTCTTACAGTTCTTAGGGTTTTTATGGTTTTTTTTTGGGTCCATATGGTTTGTTGATTTTTTTTTGGTTTTAAGGTTTTCTTATATTTTTTAAAACTCTTTTGGGGGTTTAAGGGTTTCTAGAGATTATAGTGGTTTTTAGGGTTTTTATGGGCTTTTGGGTTTTTAATGTTTTTGTGGGGTTTCATGGTTTTTATGGGATTTTCAAGGATTTTAAGGTTTTGTATGTTTTTAGGGATTTTTTTGGTTTTTTTTTTGGATTTTTATGGTTGTTAGGTTTTTTAAGGGCTTCAGATATTTTGAGTTTTGTAGGCTTTTAAAGGGGTTTTAAAGAATTTTAGGGTTTTTAAAGTGTTTTGGGGTGTTTCTACGTTTTTAAGGTTTTTTGAGTTTTTTAGGTTTTTTAGTGTTTTTAGAGTTTTTTATAATGTTTAGGGGTCTTAAGGGTTTTTAGAGTTTTTAGTTGGTTTTAGGGTTTTATGGGATTTTAGATACTTTTAAGGTTTTTAGGGGTATATATAGTTTTTAGGGGTTTTAGGGTTTTTATTATTTTAGCCATTTTTAAGGATTTCTTATCATTTTTATGGTTTAGGGGATTTTGGATTTTTAGTGATTTTGAGGGGTTTGGGGGGTTTTTTAGGATTTTTGGGGTTTTTTTAGTTTTTAAGGGGTTTTGGGTCTTTTGGGTTTTTATGGTTTTTCTGAGTTTTAGGGTTTTTAATGTTTTAGATTTTTTAACTTTTTTATGTGTTTAATGGGTTTTTAGAGTTTTTAGTGGGTTTTATGTGTTTTTTAAGTTTTTAGTGGGTTTTCTAGTTTTCAGGTGGTTTGGGGGTTATTTTAATTTTTATTCTTTCGGGTATTTTATTTTTTTTTAGGATTTTTTATGTTTTTTTAGGTTTTTTAGGTTTTTAGTGGTTCTAAGTGATTTTTAGGGGGTCTAGTGGTTTTTAGGGTTTTTGGGTTCTGGGTTTTTGGGAATTATTGATTTTTTTGGGTTCTTAAGTTTTTTATATTTTTTCATTATTTTTACTTGTTTTAAGTGGTTTAGAGTTTTTATTTTTATAGGGTTTTTATGGGTTTTTAGGATTTTTAAGGTTTTAGGGTGTTTTCTGGTTTTCTTGTTTTTTTCAAGGTTTTTCAGGTTTTTATATTTTAAAATATTTTTAGGAATATTTTGGATTTTTATATTTTCTAGAGTTGTAGGGTTTTAAGGTTTTTCATGATTTTTTGAATTTTATGGTTTTTGGGGATTATACAGTCTTCTCGGGTTTTAGGGTTTTTTAATTTTTAGGGTTTTTATGGGTTTTTAGAGTTTTAGAACATTTTTAGGGGTTTAAGGGTTTTTAGAGAATTTGTTCATTTTAGAGTTTTATAGATTTCTTGGTTTTTTATGTTTTATAGATTTATGGTTTTTATCAGAATTCAAGTTTTCTAAGTTTTTTTACGTTTTTATATATTTCTACAATTTCTTATGATTCTAATAGTTTTAGGGGTTTTGATGGGTTTTAAAGATTTTGGTGGTTTTTATGGGGTTTCATGGTTTTTAGGGTTTTTAGTTGTTTTAGGGTTTTTTGGGTTTTTTGGTTCAGGGTTTTTGATTTTTTATAGTTTTTAAGGTTTTTTAGAGTTTTTATCATTTTTAGGTTTTCTGGGGGGGGTTTAGTGTTTTTTGGGTTTTTTAGGTTTTATAGGTTTTTAGGGATTTTTAAGGTTTTAGTTTTTTTTATTGTTTTCATATATTTTTCATATTTTTTTGGGTTTTGTATATTATTAGGGATTTTTTCTGATTTTTAATGAATTTTATCGATTTTAGTGTTTTATGGTTTAAGGGATTTTTAGGGTCTTTGGGATTTATAGGGTTATATATGGTTTTAAGGGGTTTTTTAGGTTTTTGTGTTTTTTATGGATTTTAATGGTTTTAAGAGTTGTTAAATTTTTTGGGGTTTTAAGGGTTTTATATATTTTTCTTTTTTAGGTTTTTGAATGGTTTTTAGGATTATTTTTAGGGTTTAGGTGTTTTATAGTTTTCATAGCCTTTTAGGTTTTTAGTTTTTTTATGCTTTTAGGTATTTTTAATGATTTATATGGGTTTTAGGGTGTCTAGGGATTGAATGGGGTTTTCGGGTTTTTCGGGTTTTTTTGTGTTTTTAGGTGTGTTCTGGATTTTAGGCTCTATTTGGGGTTTTAATGTTTTTTTTTACAATTTTAATGGTTTTCTAGTTTTTATCATTTTTATAGGTTTTAAGGGGTTTTGTGGGTTTTCATTGTTTTTATGATTTTTTTGGTTTTTAATATATTTATGGTTTTCATGGGTTTTTCTCTCTTTTTATGTCTGTTTAAATTTTTATGGTTTTATAGATTTTGGGGGTTTTTTAGGGTTTTTTGGGTTTATAGGGTTTTATAGGGGTTTTAGGGCTACTTTATTGTTTTACTGTTTTTTTTTTTAGGGGTTTTAATGAATTTAGTGTTTTTTATGTTTTTTGTGTTTTAAATATTTTTATTGTTTTTAGTTATTTTTATTATTTTTATTGGGTTTTAGAATTTTTTTTATGGTTTTTAGGGGTTTTATGGTTTTCATGGTTTTTAAGGGTTTAAAGTTTTCAAGTATTTTTAGGTATTTGTTTTAGGATTTTTAGGGTTTTAGGGTTTTTAGTGATTTTGAGTGTTTTTAGGGCTTTTCAAGGATTTTTAGGATTTTTAGGGTTTTGAAGGTTTTAGTTTATTTTGTTGTTTTTAAGTTTTTTTTTTATTTTTTTAGGGTTTTAAAGGTTTTTAGAGGTTTTAATGTTTTTAGGGGTTTTTAGGTTTTTACATTTTTTTAGTGGGTTTTTAGGGGTTTTATAGGTTTTTAGGTTTTTTAGTTTTTTAGGGTGTTTTAATTTTTTTTAGAGGATTTTTAGGTTTTTCAGGTGTTTTTATGGTTTTAGGGATTTTTAGGGCCTTGTATAATTTTTATATCTTTTAGTGTTTTTAGATCTTTTTGGGGTTTTTTAGGGTTTTTTAGGGTTTTTAATTGTATTTTGGTTTTTATTGTCTTTTTGGGTTTTTAGACTATTTTTTAGTTTTTTGGGTTTTAAAGGATTTTAATTGTTTTTAATGTTTTATGGATTTAAATGTTTTTTATATTTTTTGTGGTTTTTTAGTGTTTTTAATATTTTTGTGTGTTTCTAATGGGTATTAGAGGTTTTTATGATTTTTAGAGGTTTCCTCGGTTTTTAGGGGCCATTTTCGTTTTTAGTAATTTTTATGTAATTTTTATGATTTTTATGGTTTTCTGGGTTTTTTGGGATATTGTGGATTTTTAGGGGTTTTTTGGTTTTTTGGTTTTTTGGTTTTTTCTTGTTTTTTTGGGTTTTTAGAGTTTTATTTGAGTTTCTTTGGATTTTTAAGGTTTTTAATGATGTTTTTCCTTTCAGGGGGTTTAAGGGTTTTATTATTTTAGAGGGTTTTGGAGTTTTTAGGTTTTTTAATGGTTTTAGGGTTTTTAGGGTTTTTAGGGTTGTAAGTGATTTTTACGTTTTCCGGTATTTTCAAGGTTTTTTATGATTTTTATGTTTTTAAGGTGTTTTAGGGTTTTTTGGGATTTTGAGGGATTTTAAGGTTTATTAGGGGGTTTGTTGTGGTTTTAGGGTTTTTATGGTTTTTTTGTGTTTTGAGGATTTTTTTTGATTTTTTAAGGGTTTTAAGTTTTTTTAATTATTTTTTACCTTTTTAGGGGTTTAAAGGGATTTTAATGGATTTTTGGGGTTTTATGGGATTTTAAATGTTTTTAAGGGTTTTTCTTTTTTTTCAAGGGGTGTTCAGTGTTTTTAGGTTCTCCTACATTTTTAAGGGGTTTTCAGGGTTTGTAGGGTTTTTTATGTTATTAATGATTTTGAGGGGTTTTGGGGTTTTAGGTTTTCTTTGAGTTTTTATAGTTTTTTGGGTATTTTAGTTTCTTCTGGTTTTTTTAGTATTATTTGAGTTTTTGGGGGGTTTAAGGTTTTTATATTTTTAATGTTTTTATGGGTTTTTAGGGGTTTTAATTTTTTTAGGTTTTTAACATATTTTAGGGTTTTTATGTTTATATTGGTTTATATGGTCTTCAATGGGTTTTGGGGGTTTTAGGGTTTTTTACATTTCTCGGGATGTTTTATTAATTTATATTTTTTAGTGTTTTTATTGTTTTATTAATTTTGAGGGTTTTATAATTTTTCTATGGTTTTTTTTGGTTTTTACGATTTTCTAGGTTTTTATGGTTATTTGGGGGGTGTTATGGATTTTTATTTTTGTAGGGGTTTTATGGTTTTTTAGAATTTTGTAAATTTTTGGTGGCTTAATGGTTTTTAGATTTTTTTCATGGTTTTGAGGTTTTATGGGGTTTATAGGGATTTTATGCTTTTACGTTTTTTAGAGATTTTATAATGGTTTTATGGTTTTCTATATTTTTAGGTATTTTAGGGATTTTTTATTTTTTTTATTTTTTTTAGTTATTTCAAGGATTTTGAGGTATTTTAAGTTTTTTCATGGTTTTTTAGGGGTTTTTAGGGTTTCGGGGTCTTTTTAGTTTTCATGATTTTTTAGGTTTTTTAGAGTATTTTGACATTTTAGGCTTTTTAAGTGTTTTTAAAGTATTCAGTAGCCTTTTATGATTTTAATGGGTTTTTAGGGTTTTTAAGGTTTGTATGGTTTTTGGGGTTTTCATAAGTGTTATGGTATTTTTGATTTTAAGGATTTTTAGAGATTTTTTTGAATTTTTCAGTTTTTAGGGTTTTTAGAGTTATTAATGATTATGAAGGTTTTTAGGGGTGTTCATGGTTTTCTATTAAATTTTTAGGTTTTTAGGTATATTAATATATTTTTTTATTTTATGATTCTTTTTATTTTATTTTTGTATTTTATTGTTTTTTGGGGTTTTTAGGGGTTTCGAGGGTTTTTCGAGTTTTTAGTTGTTTTTACTTTATTAGGGAATTAAAGGATTTTATGAGGTTTTATGGTTTTTAAGGGTTTTTTCATGGTATTTACGGTTTTTTACAATTTCATAGATTTATAGGGCCTTTTTAGGATTTTTATAGTTTTTAGAGTTTTTTAAGACGTTTAGAGTTTTTATGGATTTTCAGCGGTTTTTACGGTTTTTCGGGGTTTTCGGCATTTTTTGGGTTTTTAGGTAATTTTTTAATTTTTTATATGTTTTAAGGTTTTTTTAGAGTTTTTAACATTTCTTTTGGTTTAAGGGTTTGTATAGTTTCTATTGTTTTAAGTGTTTTTTTAAGAACTTTACATGTTTTATGGTTTTCTGTAGTTTTTTATTTTTTTACATTTTTAGGGATATTTAAGTCATTTTCAGGTTTTTTATGGTTGTTACGGTTTTTAGAGATTTTGAGTGTTTTTATGTTTTTTAGGGTTTTTTTCTATTTTTTGGGTTGTTATGGGGTTTTATGGTTTCTTTTTTGGTTTTAGAGTTTTTTATGGTTTTAATAGTTTATTGACATTTTGAGTTGTTTAAAGGGTTTTAGAGTCTTTTTGTCCTTTTTAGTTTTTTATGCATTTTTAGGGTTTAATGGATTTTTAGGGTGTTTTGTTGTATTTAGGCATTTTCAATGGTTTTAGTTTCTTTTACATTTTATGTTAATTTTAGGGATTTTTTAGGATTTTTATGGGGTTTAGGGGTTTTTATGGGTTTTAGTAATTTTTATAGGATTTAAGAGTTTTTTGGGTTTTTTGGGTTTTTTGGGTTTTTTGGGTTTTTTGGGTTTTAGGATATTTATGGGGTTTTAAGATTTTTATTGTTTTGGGGGTTTTATGGTTTTTAGAGGGTTTAAAGGTATTTATGGATGTTTAATTTTTAAGTTATATTTAAGGATTTTGATTATTTTATTGTTTTTTGGTTTTTCTAGTGATTTTAGAGATTTTGAAGGATTTTAGGGGTTTTAAGGTGGTTTTTGGTTTTAGGTTATTTAGTGTTTTTTTTTTTGTTTCTAGGTTTTTTTTTAGATTTTAAGGTTTTTAGGTTTTTTTGAGTATTTAATGTTTTTATCATTTTAATGGTTTTATAGTTTTTATTGGCATTTTAGGGTTTTTATGGGTTTTTAGGTTTTTTTTGGTTTTTAGGGGAATTTATGGAATTCATTTTTGTTCAAGGTTTTTAGTTATTTTTTTATTTTTATGTTTTTATTATCATTTTTTTGGTTCAAAGGGTTTTTTGGGTTTTGAGGTATTTTGTGGGTTTTTATTATTTTTTCAGGGTTTTTTAAGGTTTTTATTGTTTTATTTTTTTATTAGTTTTAGCAGTTTTTATGAGTTTTTTAGGGGTTTTAAGGTTTTAAGAGTTTTAATGTGTTTAGGGGTTTTAAGTTTTTTTATAGTTTTTAGTGGGTTTTGGGTTTTTTTATGGGTTTTAGGGTTTATAAGTTTTTTTAGGGGCTTTTATGATTTTCATGGGTTTTTCAAGGTTTTTAGGGGTTTTTATGTTTTCTAGTATTTTAAGGGTTTTAGGATTTTTAATGTTTTTATGGTTTTTTTGAGTTTTTGGGTTTTAATTTTTTTGTGAGTTTTTAACATGTTGTAACCATTTAAGGGGTTGAAAATGATTTTAGATTTTTCATTTAGTTTTTAATGATTTATGTGTTTTTATGGTTTGGTAATGATTCATGGGTTTTATGTTTTTAAGGGGGGTTTAGGGTTTTTAGTGTTTTTTATGTTTATAGGTATTTTTAGGATTTTTGTAGGATTTTTATGGCTTTTATGCTTCTTTGGGTTTTTAGAGATTTTGAGGGTTTTGATTATTTTTTAGGGTTTTTATGTTTTTTATTATTTTTAGTTTTTTAAGGTATTTTGGATTTTTTTAATGTTTTATGCATTTTAAATGATTTTAGAGTTTTCAATGGTGTCTAGGAATTCTATGTGTTTTTAGGTTTTTAAGGTTTTAATGGATTTTATGGTTTTTATGGATTTTTCAAGTTTATTAGAGATATTAACGTTTTAAAGAATTTTTACGGAATTTTTACGGTTTTAAGGGTATTTAGGGTTTTTTGGGATTTTGAGGGGTTTTAGAGATTTTTTAGAGTTTTTATGGGTTTTCATTGTCTTTTTAGGTTTTTAAGATTTCTTTTGTGTTTTTTAGGTTTATAATGTTTTTTTTTATTTTAAATTTTATGGTCTTAAATGGTTTTTATATTTTTATTGGTTTTTAGGGTTTTAGTGTATTTATGTTTTTTATGGGTTTTATTACTTTTGAGGGTTTTAGGGTGTTTTATATTTTTAGGGATTTTTAGGGATTTTTAAGGATTTTAATGTTTTAAAGGTTTTTAGGGATTTTTTTGAGTTTTGTGGGTTTTTGGGTTTTCAATATTTTTTAGGGTTTTATAGTTTTTAGGGGTTTTGAGGATTTTTTAGGTTTTTGGAGTTTTTGTAGTTTTCTTAGTGTTTTAGGGGTTTATTAAATTTTTAACATTTTTAGGGGTTCATGGATTTTTAGAGTTGTTAGTGTTTTTTAGGGTTTTTAAGGTTTTATGGTTTTCAAGGGCTTTTTAGAGGTTTTTACATTTTTAGATGTTTTAAGGGAATTCTTTGGATTTTTATGGTTTTTATGATTTTTAGGGATTTTGATGGTTTTTATGGGTTTTCATTGTTTGTTAGTATTTTTATGTTTTTAGGGTTTTTATTATCCTTTTGGGTTTTTTTGTTTTTTTGAGTCTTTTTTATCGTAATTGTTTTAGTGTTTTTTAATGTTTTTAGGGATTTTTAGGGTTATTATAGGCTTTTCTGGATTTTATGTACTCTTGTGGTTTTTTATGGTTTTTATGGGGTTTACCATTTTTAGGGATTTTTATGGATTTATTAGGTTTTTTTGGGTTTTTATGTAGTTTAGGAATTTTGATGGTTTTCTAGGGGTTTAAGGTTATTTTAGGGTTTTTTGACTTATCTTGGGGTTTTAAGGGGTTTTATATTTTTTTAACAATTCTAATTCTTGTAAGTGTTTTTATATATTTTCATTAATTTTATGGGATCCTATAGTTTTATAGGTTTTCATTGGTATTTATGGATTTCAAGGGGTTTTCATGGTTTTAAGGTTTTTTACATTTGTATGGATTTTCATGATTTTTTAGGATTTTATTATTTTTATGAGTTTTTAGATATTTTAGATATTTTTTAAGGTTTTTTAGGTTTTTTCCAATTTTAGGGTTTTTCAGGGTTTTATGGTTTTTTTGGTTTAGGATTTTTTTTAGTTTTTATGGTTTTTAATAATTCTTAGAATTTTTTAAAGAAATTTTGGTTTTAAGTGTTTTTAGAGTTTTCTGTGGTATTTGGGGTTTTAAGAATTTTTAGGGTTTTTAGGGGGTTTATGGTCTTGAAGGTTTTTTAGGGACTTTAGGGTTTTTATATTTTCAGGGTTTCATGGATTTTTAAAGATTTTTCTGGTTTTTAGGGATTTTAGAGTTTTTAGTAATTTTGAGTGTTTTGATGATTTTTAGGGGGTTTAGGGTTTTTAAGGGTTTTCAAGGGTTCAATTTTTTGGGTTTCAGGTTTTTTTCTATTTTTTATGGTTTTTATGATTTTCTGGAATTTTTAAATTTTTTAGTGGTTTTAAGGGTTTTTAGATTTTTGAGTTGTTTTTAGGATTTTTATTGGTTATTAGTGTTTTTTAAGGTTTTTAAGGGTTTTATGATTTTTAGGTTTTTTTGTTTTTTAGGATTTCCTACATTTTTAAGAATTTTTTTGGCTATTTTGTGATTTTTTTAGGTTTCAAGGATTTTAGGGTTCTATGGATTTTAAGGGTTTTTAGAGGTTTTCAATGTTTTATATGGTTTTTAGATATTTTTGAGGTTTTAGGTTCATTTTTTGGTTTTACGGTTTTTGTAAGTTTTTAGAGTTTTTTATTTTTTTTATATTTCCTTAACATCATTAGTTGTTTTGTGTGTTTTTATATTTTTATTTATTTTTTAGGGTTTTATGGATTTTTAGGGTTTTTAGGTTTTTTAGGGGTATTATGGTTTTCAGGGGGTTTTATGTTTTTTAGGTTTTTTTACATTTTAATGGATTTTAGGGATTTTATAGTTTTTGTGGTTTTTAGAGGTTTTAGTTTTCTGGGGTTTGTAGGGGTTTTTAGAATTTTTAGGTTTTTTAGGGTTTTTCTTTTTTTCTTTTTTTGGGTTTTTTGGGTTTTTTTTTTGTTTTTTAGATTTTATGGTTTTTAGTTTCTTTTAATGATTTAGTGATTTTCTAGGTTTTAGAGTTTTTATTGGTTTCTAAGGATTTATAATTTTTTAGGGGTTTTATGGAATTTAGGGTTTTATGGTTTTAGGGGTTTTTCTGGGTTTTTAGTATTTTTTACCTTATTGGTAATTTTTACGGATTTTTATTGTTTTTAGGTTTTTTAGGAATTTGGGAGATTTTAAGGGTTTTTAGGGATTCTTAGGGTTTTATTGTTCTTTTTTTTTTATGGTTTTAAGGGTTTTAAGGGTTTTATGATTTTTAAGGGGTTTATGGGTTTTATTTTTTAAGAATTTTATAGATTTTTATGGTTTTTAGGGGGGTTTCATGGTTTTTAGTGTTTTTTATGTTATTTCGGGATTTTTTGGGGATTTTTAAGGATCTTTAATGATTTTAGGGTCATTAGGTATCATGAGGATTTTATGGAGTTTTCTAGGTTTTTAAAGCTTTTATGGTTTTTTAGGGTTTTAGGATTTTTTTGAGTTTTTTGGGTTTTTAACGGTTTTGAGAAGATTTAACATTTTTAGGGTTTTAAGGGTATATATTGTTTTATTGGTTTTTAGGGTTTTAAGGGGTTTATGGGTTTTTAAAGTTTTTATAAGTTTATATGGTTTTTAGGGGCTTTTAGGGTTATTATAATTTTCAGGGATTTTTAGAAATTTTTTATATTTTTTATAGTTTTTATATGTTTTAGGTTTTTTTGAGTTGTTGGGTTTGAAGGGGGGTTTAGGGTTATTTAGGGGTTTAGGGGATTTTTAGGTTTTTGTGGTTTTGTGGGTTTTAATCTTTTTTTAGTTTTTAATGGTTTTAAGGTTTTTTAGAGATTTTTAAATTTTGGGGGGGTTTAAGGGTTTTATAGTTTTTAGTTAATTTTAGGGGTTTTATAGATTTTTATAATTTTTATTATTTTAGTGGTTTTAAAAAATTTCATGGGTTTTTAGGGTTTTTAACATTTTTTATTTTTTTCTTGGATTTTTAAGGATTTTTAAGGCTTTAATGATTTTTTGGATTTTTAGTGGTCTTAGATCAGTTGGTATAGCCCGAAAGCCTTCATTTTTTTTTATTATTTTGATAATCCACCTTTCAAGGGGTTAGGTGGAACTCTAAAAAGGCCTGAAGCCTTAGAGACAATTACATGACCCGTAGGTCTTAGAGGGAATCACCCAGAAAAGACAACTTGGAACTGCTCCTCCCCATCATATGTCATGATATCTGCACTCCACCTTCGCAGGGTAGGTCGGCTAGCTGTCCTATGCAAATCTGTACAGGCCCGGTACCGATGGCAAATCCATACCCTCTCATTCTTCTAATTACAGTTAACTTTACTATAGTGAATGCACTAGCCCTGAATCCTCCTCTGAAGCCTTGTCCCTTGTAGTCTGACAGGTACATTTACATTTCATGTGGCTCGAAGGCCTTGGGGTGTCCCAAAGGCCTTAAGGTGGCCTAAAGGCCTTGAGAATCAACTAGCCCAAAGGCCTTGGGTGGCCCAAAAGCCTTACAGGACCCGAGGACCAAACCGATAACCCAAAGGCCCAGATGGATGAATAGTTCTGGCTGCGATAGTACCGAATAGTACCTGCTACAATACCTGCTACAGTAACCCAAAAATACGCCTCCACCTGGATTTGATCTTGGGTCTCTTGAATGCACCTACCGAGTCCTCACCAATCAAGCTGAGGCTCATGTGCAAATTTAATTAATAGGGTTTTAGATATTTTTAGGTTTTTATGATTTTTAAGGGTTTTATTGTTTTAGGGTTTTTATTGTATTTTTAGGTTATTAGAGTTTTTTTGTGTTTTTTAGGGTTTTAATGTTTTTTAGAGTTTTTATGTTTTATAGGGGTTTATCAGTTTGTAATGTTTTTAGTGGTCTTTAGTGTATTTATGGTTTTTAGAAGTTTTTTAATGTTTTTAGGGGTTTATGGTTTTTGAGGTTTTAAGAGAACCTTGTGTTTCAGAAATTTCTATTGATTTTTAGGGTTTTTTTGGTTTTAGTGTTTTTTTGAGTCTTCATATTTTTTAGTGTTTGCGGTTGTTTATATTTTTTAACATTTCTAGGGTTTTAATGGTTTCTATATTTTTTAGTGTTTTTAGTGTTTGTTTGAGTTTTTAGAGTTTTTATTATTTTCAATGGTTTTTATGGTTTTATCAGAATCTTTAGGGGGTTTTGTGTTTTTTACATTTTCATAGATATTTATGGATTTTTAGGATTTTTATTTTTTATGGTATTTTAGGGATTTCAGTGATTTTGAGGGTCTTTAGGTATTTTAAGAGTTTTTTTGTGTTTTTTGGGTTTTTTGGGTTCCTTAGAGTTTTTAGGGGTTTTAAGGTTTTTCTAATTTTCTTCGTCTTTTTAGGGGTTTAATGGGTCCTTCAAGTTTTTTTGGTTTTTAGGGTGTTTATGTGTTTCAGATTTTTTAAGTTTTTTTATGGTCTTTAGGGATTTTCATGATTTTTCTATTTTTTTACATTTTCATGGATTTGTAGGGATTTTTTATTTTATTTATAATTTTTAGGTGTTTTTATACTTTTTAGGTATTTTTAAAGTTTTTGGGGGTTTTTAGGTTTTTAGGTTTTTAGGTGTTTTTTGGGTTTTTTTGAGTTGTTTGGGGTTTTAAATGTTTTTTAGAGTTTAATGTTTTTAGGTATTTTAATGGTTTTAAGAGTTATTAGGGGGTTTTAGGTTTTTATGGGTTTTTATGATTTTTAAGGTTTTTAGGGGTTTTATGGTTTTCATAGAGTTTTTGGGGTTTTTTAGAGTTTTTAGGATTTTAGGGATTCTTAAGTATTTTTTAGGATTTTTATGATTTTTAGGGTTATTTAAGGTTTTTAGGGATTTTCAGGGGGTTTATGGTTTTTTAGGATTTTAGGGATTTTATGGTTTTTGGGTTTGTAGGGGTTTTTTGAGCTTTTAATGGTTTTTAAAGGTTTTTAGAGTTTTTTAATGCTTTTAGGGGTTTATGGGTTTTTAGATTTTTTGGTGGTATTTAGGGTTTTTATGTATATGTAGGCATTTGAAATTTTTTTTGGGGATTTATAGATTTTGGGGGCTTAGGGTTTTTAGGATTTTTTATTTTTTCAGATATTTTTATGTTTTTTTAGGGATTTTTATGTTTTTATGACTTTTAGGGTTTTATGGATTTTAGAGATTTTGAATGTTTGTTAGTGTTTTCAAGGGTTTTTTGGGATTTTATGGTTTATTCAGTTTTTAGGGTATTTTAATTTTTTGAGGTTTTTATGTTTTATAGAGTTTTTAACATTTTAGATTTTTTAAGGATTATTAGATTTTTTTTAGTGGATTTTATGGTTTTTAGAGGTTTTTTATGGTTTTAAGGGTTTTATGATTTTCATGAGTTTTTTAATATTTTTAGGATTTTTTAATTTTTAGGGTGTTTTAGGGATTTTTTTGGATTTTTAGGTTTTTAGGGTTCTTTAGGACTGTTAAGATTTATGAGGTTGTTTTTTTGTTTTTCATTCTTTTTGGGGGTTTTAGTGGTTTTAGGGTTTTGTGGGGTTTTTTGTTTTTTTATGTTTTCTATAGGTTCTTCTAGTTTTTCAAAGGATTTAAGGATTTTTCAGTTTTTTTACATTTTTTGGGATTTTTAGGGTTTTTATGTTGTTTGTGATTTTATATTTTTTTGTTTTTTAACGACTTGTAGGGTTTTATGGTTTTTTATAGTTTTAATATTTTTAGGGTTTTAGGGTTTTTTTGATTTTTAGTGGTTTTTTGGATTTTTTTTACACTTTAATGTTTTTTAGAGTTTTAAAAAAATTATGGGCTTTAAGAGTTTTTCGATATTTTTGGGTTTTTATTGGTTTTTATTGTTTTTTAAGGTTCTTAGGGGTTTTATAGTTTTCAATGTATTTTTAGGGTTTTAGGTTTTTGTACATTTTCATGTATTTTTAGTTATTTTTTAGGGATTTATTGTTTTTATGTGTTTTTAGCATCTTTAGAGATTGGGGGTAGGATGTTCTGAGTTTTTTAGTTTTTTTAGGGTTCTTCAAGGGATTTAGGATCGTTTTATTTTTAACTATTTTTGAGTTTCTATTTATTTAAGGCTTTTTAAAGATTTTAATTGTTTTATGTGTTTTCAGGGTTTTTAGATTTTTAGTTGTTTTAGGGATTTTATTGGTCTTAATGTTTTCAAGGATTTTAAGGGTTTTATGGTTTTCAAGGATTTTTTGTAGTTTATTAGGGTTTTGTACATTTTTAGGTATTATTTGGGATTTTTTATGATTTTTATTTTTTTTGGGTTTATAGGTATTTTGAGAGTATTTTGGGGTTCTTAGGTTTTTTAAGGATTATTCGGGTTTTTATGGTTTTTTTGGGTTTTAAGTTTTTTAGGATATTTAATATTTTTTAGATTACCTAATGTTTTTAGGGTTTTTAAGTGTTTTTAGTCTTTTTAATGGGTTTTTAGAGTTTTCTGGGTTTTTAGGGGTTTTAGGGTTTTTAAGGGTTTTGGGGGGGGTTTGGGTTTTTGATATTTTTCAAGGTTTTAGGGTGTTTTATGTTTCTAGGTATTTTCAGTTATTTTTTAGGAATTATATAGTTTTAATATAATTTATGATTTTTATGGATTTTGATAGTTTTTAATGGTTTTCAGAGTATTTTAGGGTTTTTGGGGTTTTTATGGTTTTTTTTGGGTTTTTTGGATTTTTAGGGGGGTTTATTTTTTAGTGTTTTTAATGTTTTTATATTTTTTCATTTTTATGTTTTTTATGGGGTTTTGTAAAGATTTTAATGTTTCTATGGGTTTTATAGTTTTAAGGGTTTATTTGGATTTTTTACATTTTTAGAGATATTTTAGTATTTTATGGTTTTTAGGGGTTTTAGTGTTTTTAGGCGTTGTTAGGGGATTTAGGGTTTTTCTAGGTTGTTTTGGATTTTTTGGGGTTTTGGGTTTTTTGGGTCTTTAGTGTTTTTTTTTTGGGTTTTTAGAATTTTAAAGGTTTTTATATATTTTTAAGGTTTTTATGGGTTTTAATGGTTTTAAGAGTTTTTAGTGTGTTTTCAAGAATGTTTTGAGTTTCTTGGGTTTTTAGAAGTTTCATGGTTTTCTATGGGGTTTCAGGGTTTTTAGGGGTTTTCACATTTTCATGTATTTTTTAGGATTTTTATGGTTTTTAGTGTTTTTAGGATATTTGAGCATTTTGAGGGTTTTGATGGTTTTTATGGGTTTTTTGGGGGTTTTGGTTTTTATGATTTTTTGGGTGTTTAGGCTTTTTTGAGTTTTTTATGGTTTTTATGGTTTTAGAGTTTTTTAACCCATTTTGGGGGTTTAAAGGGTTTTTATAGTTTTCATGGGTTTGAGTTTTTTTATGGGTTTATAGTTTTTTTAGGCTTTTAAGTGTTTTATGTTTTTCATTGGGTTTTCATGGTTTTTAGGGTTTTTTATGTTTTAAGTGATATTTAGGGAATTTTAAGGATTTTTATGGTTTTAAGGGTTTTTAGGTATTTTATGGATTTTGAGGGGTTTTAGGAGGTTTTATGGTGTTAAGGAGTTTTAGGGGGTTCATGGTTTTTCTTTGTTTTTAGTGTTTTTTTGAGTTTTTAGGGTTTTCATAGGTTATTAGGGTTTTTTAACATTTTTATGGTTTTAAGGGTATTTAGAGTTTTTAGTTGTTTTTTATAATTTGTCTGAGTTTAATGGTTTTATAGTTTTTATGGTTTTAAGAGGATCTTCAAGGTTTTAGTGTTTTTCTATGTTTTTAGTTATTTTTAGATAGTTTTAGGCTTTATGGTTTATAGGTTTTTTTAGGGTTTTAGGGAGTTTGTGAGTTTTCAGAGCATTTTATGGTTTTTGGGTTTTTAGTATTCTTATGTTTTTTTTGGATTTTTAGATTTTGTTAGTTTTTTAGGGTTTTTCGGGTTTTCATATTTCTTAAACATTTTTGGGGTTTTAAGGGTTTTTAGAATTTTGAGCTATTTTTTAGGGTTTTAACATTTTTATTAGATTTTATGGTTTTCATGGAAATTTTACGGGTTTAGGGTTTTACATTTTTCTGGATTTTTAAGGATTTTTTGGTCATTTATAGTTATTAGATGTTTTATTTATTTTTTTGAATTTTAGTGTTTTTAATGGTTTTTTGGGTGTTTATGGTTTGTTGTATTTTTAGGTGTATTTAGAGTTTTTATGAGATTTATGTGTTTTAGATACTTTTAATATTTTAAAGGGTTTCAAGGGTTTTTAGAGTTTTTAGTTTTTTTAGGGTTTCAAGGGGTTTTAGGGGTTTCAATGTTTTTATCAGTTTTATGGTTTTGGGGATTTTTTGTGTTTTAGGGGTTTTTATGTATTTAGTTGTTTCAAGGGATTTTTAGGGTTTTTATATGTTTTATTATATTTATGGTTTTTTGGAATTTTGTGGGTTTTTATGGTTTTTTCGGTGATTTTATGGTTTTTATGTTATTTATAGTTTTTTTGTGTTTTTTTTTGGGGGGGGGGTTAGAATTTTTAGTGTTTTATGTACTTTTAGAGTTTTTAAAAAATTTAGGGTATTTAAGGGTTTATTGTTTTTTATTGTTTTTAGGGTTTTTATGGGTGTTTATGTGTTTTTAGTGATTTTTATGGTTTTATGGGTTTTATGGTGTTCGGGGGTTTTTAGGTTTTTTATGGTTTTTTACATTTTCAAGGATTTATAGGGATTTCTTAATATTTTTATAGATTTTAAGGTTTTAATAATTTTTTGGGGTTTTTTGGGTTTTTTGGGTTTTTTGGGTTTTTCTTGTTTTTTGGGGTTTTTTGCGTTTTTCAAGTTTTTTTGGGGGTTTTTCTATTTTTATGGGTTTTAAGGTATTTTAGATGTTTTTAAAATTTTTATTGGTTTTAAGGGTTTCAACAGTTTCAGTGGGATTTTAGGGTATTGATGGGTATTTGGGGTTTTTTAAGGTTTTTAAGGGATTTATGGTTTTTAGGGTTTTCCAGTTTTTTTAGGGTTTTAGGGTTTTAGGGTTATTTATGTTTTTAGGAATTTTTAGGTATTTTTATGGTTTTTATGGTTTTTATGGTTTTTAATGGTTTTTAGGGTTTTTAAGGATTTTGAGGGGTTTTGGGGAGTTTTAGGTTTTTTAGGGGTTTATGGTTTTTTATAGTATTAGAGGGTTTTTAGGGGTTTTATTTTTTTTTTATTTTTTGATATTTTAGTGTGTTTTAGGGTTTTAAGGGTATTTAGGGGTATTTATGGGTTTTTATAGGATAAATGAGTTTTCATGGTTTTTATTTTTTTAACATTTTCAAGGTATTTACTTGTTTTTATGGTTTTAGGGTTTTTCGGGGGGTTAAATTTTTTGGATTTATAAGGGTTTTAGGGTTCTTAGGGTTTTTTTATTTTTTGGGTCTTAGGGTTTTTTGAGTTTTTATGGGTTTCATGATTTTTATAGTTTTTAATGTTTTAAATTTTATAAGGTTTTTTATATTTTTAGGGGTTTTCTTAGGTTTTTTTGTGTTTTAGGGTTTTTAGGTTTTTAGGGGTTTTATGGGTTTCAAGGTTTTTTTTTTGATTTTATTGTTTTCTATGTTTTTATATGTTTAAGGAATTTTTACGATTTTTATATTTTTAGGGGTTTTTTGGGATTTTTATTGTTTTTAGTGGTTTTATGGGTTTTATAGGGTTTTAGGTTTTTTAAGGTTTTTAGGGATTTTTATGGTTTTCATTAGGTTTACAGTGTTTCTAGGGTATTTTATGTTTTCATGTATTTTTAGGGGTTTTTAGGTTTTTATGATTTTATAGTGTTTCTTAGGTGTTTATGTATTTTTAGGGTTTTTATGGGTTTCCAAGTTTTTTTTTTGAATTTTAGTATTTGAAAGGTTTTTTTAGTTTTCTTGGTTTTTTGAGTTTTTATGGGTTTTATGAATTTTTACCATTTTTTAATATTTTTAGAGGTTTAAATGGATTTTATAGTTTTTAGTGGGTTTTTGGTTTTTTTGGTTTTTTAGGGTTTTATTATGATTTTGGGGTTTTTATGGTTTTTATGGTTTTATGGGTTTTTTGGGGTTTTTTTGCTTTTTTATAGATTTTTTTAGAATTTTTTTATTGAATTTTTGTGTTTATTAGGATTTTTTAAGTTCATTCACATTTTTGAGTATTTTTTTTGGGGTTTTTAGAAGTTTTAGGGTTTTTATAGTATTTAGGGTTTTCAGCATCTTTTGGGGTTTTACAACTTTTTTAAATTTTTAATGGTTTAAAGATTTTTTAATGTTTTTTAACATTTTTAGGGATTTAAAGGTTTTTATAGTTTTTAGTGGTTTTGATGTGAGGTGATCATGGTGGCCGGATATTCATGGCATAGGATGGATGATTAAGGACATGGTTTAGGGATAAGTAGCAGATGATGGGTTTGGATAGTGGATATAATTAGTCAACCAACGTTGTATAAAGTGTGACCTACTACCTAGATACCACGCTCAAGGGAGAGATATAATCTCCAATCCTCACAGTAATGAACTTGGTTTGAGGCACATAATTGGGGGATTTGTGATCTTGGATTACCAATCTAAATGGTATATTGATATGGAAATAATTCACAAGATTAAGGGAAGAAAGTAATGATCCTCACAATGGAGAAAATAAACACTCAGATTTTCACTAATGAAAACTTTCATGAGAATACAATTCTATGGGGTGGATATTTATAGATGAGGGTTAGCACAAATTTTCAAGGGTCTAATACCCTAAATTAATAAATCATATTCCTACCTTGTCACCTTAAATTAAAAAATTTAAATTCTATCAATGACATTTTGGAAAAGTAGCACATGTCATTCCTCCCACAGCCCATTATATTTGACATTGAGTTCCTGGCCCACCGGATTTTACATTGGTTTCAAAAGATGCCATTCTAAAATATATATGTGGGAAAGGCTTCCAAAATTCATGAAACCATGTGGGAAAAGCATAAAAAATCTTGTTTGGTCTTGAATAAGAGAGATAATAAAGCCATATTCTCAATCCATACAAGGTGAGATCCATTGGGCCTTTAATAAAGTGATATGGGCGACCGTTGTAGAATCCAACCACATTAATTTCCCTCAGGCCATCATGCCTTTCAAATTCAATGTCTCATCACAAGAAATCGACCCATGGTCTCTAATATTGTTATCATCATCCCCCCTATTGAAAAGTAGTTTCCCTCGAATCATAACCCTCTACACCCAAAAAAGGAGAAAGATCTGAAACATTGAAAGTTGAACTTACAACATACTCACATGGAAAAGTTATCCTATAAGAATTGTTTTTAATATTCTATAACACTCAGAAATTTCTGTTTCCTCATAGAATGAGTTTCTATTTCTACTTGTCGGGAAATCTCTCCTTTGACATATGAATCTAGACTAAGTCACCAGGCTCTAATAACACTTCTTTCACGATTTTTTTCATGATAAAATTATTTCAGGTTTATTCACTCGGAATTTTTACTTTTCTTTTCATATATCTTATTCATGAATTCTATACGTCCTCTTACATCCATATTAGTTGAATCCATAAAAAATTCAGATAGAGAATATTGAGTAATGAAATTCTTCGCCCTATTATATATGAATTCCACATCTGGAAGAGACTCCTCCCAATTCTTGAGATTCTTCCTAAAATTATCTACCAAGGGATAATAGTTTCATATTTACCATCTCTATTTTCCCATCATTTTGTGGATGAAAAATAGTGTAGAATAGTAAATTTGAACCCAGTTTTCTCTATAAGGTCTTCCAAAATAAACTGATGAATTTTGTGGATCAATCTTACACAATCATCCTATGCATTCCATGGAGTTTTACTACTTCCGAAAATAAAATTGTTGCAATATAATCGACATCATCTATTTTGTGAGAAGGAATAAAATGTTCCCTTTTAGAAAACTTATCCACCACAGCAAAAATATAATTTATCCCCCAGTTATTCCACATTAAACCCACAATAAATTCCATTGATATCTCCTCCCAATGGGTGTTAGGGATTGGGAGAGAAAGATATAATCCACGTGGTTCAATTTAGAATTGGATTTATGGAATAAAATTTTCCTTACCAAAACCATTTCAACAACTAAATAAATTCTAGGATAATAAAAATTCTCACTAAGAATAATTAATATTTTTTCAGCAACAAAATGTATCATTATCCCCCCAGAATGTGACTCCCTCAGTAAAATTATACAGATGGAGAAATTGGGAATATGATGCTTATCGATTAAAAATAATAATCCATCATGTAAATAGAACTTTCCCCAACTAACCTCATGTTTATAATGACTATAATGTTATCTAAAATTTCTATCAGTGATATATAAATCTTTAATGTATTAAAAAACAAGGATTTTATAATCTTTCAAGGATAAAAGAAAATATCTATGTGAAAGTTCATGGGATATAGTATTTTCTTTATCATTTTTATTCTTAATGACATATAGAAATGATTCAATGAATTTCATTAATCTTTCATTTCCCCTATTTAGTTTACATTGTCTATTAGGGTATTTAAGATCTGAATGATCATAATGGATAACAAATTATTTTTTCCAAATATAATGTTTCCAATTTTCTAGTACTCTAAAAAATATGTAAAACAATTTATCATTTGGAACATAGTTTTGAGTTGGTCCATTTAACTTCTCACTAAAATAATCAATAGCCTTACCTTCATGTATGAGTACTCCTATAATACCAATTCTTTATACCTCATAGTCAATTTAAAAGGTCCTACTGAAGTCTCATAGTAAAATTAGAGGGTCATAGGTGAGTAACTCTTTTAGATAATGAAAATAATTCTATTGAGTTATCCCCCACTAGAAATGAATATTCTTCTTTTTCAATTCATCAAACGGTGCAACTAGTGTGTTGAAGTCCATAAAAAATATCTTATAAAAACTAGAAATATCAAGAAAAATTCATAGCTATATGACAGAGTTGGGATTCAACCACTCTTGAATGGACTTGATCATCTCAATATCTACATGTACTCCATCACCGCTTACCAAAAATCCAAGGAAAACAATTTTATTGAGGAAAAAATCGCACTTTTTAATGTTTCCAAACAAATATTGATTTCTTAATACCTATAAGAATTTTCTTAAGTGATCTAAATGTTCCTGTAAAGTCCTATTATACACCCAAATAACATCAAAATAACCTACCAAAAATTTTACAATATATGCACATAAAAAATGATTCATTAATATAAATAATTTTCTAGGTGCGTTGTTGAGACCAAAGGGCATGAATAAATTTTCATAAAGTATATTTTTTCTTAAATGAAATTTCCACTCATCTCCTTCTTTTATCCTATTATGATGGTTTCCACATCTTAAATAAAGTTTTGATAATAAAGTAAATCAATCTAACTGATCTAGAATATCATCTAAACTAGGGATAGGATGACGATACCTGAACATGATGTTATTGACAACTTTTCCTTCAATTCAAATTCTATATGTTTGATCCTTGTTGGGAACTAGAATTACTTGTAAATAATAGGTAATAAGGATTTCTCTAATATAGACCACATCTAACAAATCCTCTATAGGAATTTGAATTTTTTTTGTCTCCTTTGGGTAGGTGAGCTATGCATGACAGTTTTGTAGTGATACAATGGATATGAGTTCAATTTGATTATTAATACCTCTAATGGGTGGAAAATTGTGTGGAACTTCTTTAGGAAACAAATAATAAAATTCCTATAATAAATAATCAACAACATGTGGCAAAGCAGATGTTAAGTTGTTTGTGTTCAACATAACCTCTTTGTACATAAGTACTAAAATGAATTGCTGCTAAATCATAGATTCCTTAACATCACTCTTTAATGAAAACATCACACTTTTATCTCCCATCAAATATTTTTTCTCTCTTTATGTTTATTTTCTCTCTATTTCTTATCTTCTTTCATTTTATCTTTTCCCCCATTCTCTCCATTTTAATTTTCTCTCTGTTTTTCCTCATCACTCATTTTTTTCTTTTCCCTCAAAACGGCGTCTTCCAAGATTTTTTTTGGGAACAATGGGTTAGGGATTCAAGGATCCCATTGTATTAAAAAGTGTGATGGTTCAAGAACCCACCATGGGTAACACACCATTCATACTACCACAGTCAACCCAAAATTAAATAGTACACCTTCATAGGAACAACATCAAATAATACCTCATCCCTATATTTATCAATGATAAACAATACCTTCACCTATATGGAAATATTCATCTCTCCACAATCATTCCACCACTGAAGATGATATGGATGTTTATGTTTCAAAGTTAAAAGTCCCAACTTCCTCACCAAATCAATGATATCTATAGTTCTATATCTTCTGATAAAAATAATAACACTACACACCATCTCTTAGATCCTACACCATGTATGGAAAAGGTTATCCCACTACTCCTTCTCTTTAGTGGTCATTGTTTCACTTAGAACTCTCCTAAAGATAATAATCTAACTATCTTATGAAAATTCTACATTATTAGTTTTAGGGGATTACTCCTGTTCCTCCTCTAAGCTATCTCCATTAGTCTCCAATTCTCCATACTTTGTTATGTTTATTCTGTTTCTATTTGGGAGTTAACTAGTGATGTGAGCCATTCCATGACATTTTAAACATCGAATATCCCAATTACTTGTTGGGTTAGTCTCAAAAATAGGTTTCTTATGTTTAAGAATTACCTTTTCACTTTTGTGATCAATCACCTATTTTTCCTTTTATTGTTTTCCAATCTACTTACTTGAATTTCTCCATGAAGTGAAAGGGGTAGTGGGTTTCCTCATGTTTCTTTTCATTGTGATTTGTGTTTTGATCTTGGTGTCTTGGTGGATCATATTTTGTATCTCCACATGGTGTTATATCTCTACATGATTGAAAATCTCCTAATTAATCCCATGTAAAAATAGTACCATGGCTTCCTCCAGATCCACCTCAATGTTTTCTCAAATCATGGAAATTTTACTATCATTGTAGTAATGTTCAACACCCTTACTCATTTGTGTGAGATTTTTATGATTGTTAGGTAGTGGGAGGTAATAAACATTTTACTTATGGAAAACAGCATTTCCTCCCAATCATGGATACAACGTCCTCTATATCAGGCTATTTTCTTTTAAACTTGATCCCACCATATTAATTAATAATCAACGAATTCAAGGGAATCAAGTTTTAATTTTTTTCTCCTCAGAATAGGTATGAAAATTGAAGAATTAATTAATCTATATATCTCATTCCAAGTATGATTCTGGATCACTTTTACCATGAAATGAATGGACCTTCAGCTTGATACCTCCAAATATATCATCTTCATAGGGTCTTCAATGGACTCCTCTAGGTTTTTAAATCCTCATTTTTCTTTATGGTACATCCTCAAAATCATCATCATAGTTCTCTTTATCCTCCATGATGTGGTGGTGACATGGTGTTAGAGAATTACCTAGGTTATCATGAATCATCATCAGGATTTATTGATTCTCTAGGTTATCAATCCTCTAATATATCACCTCCAACTTCATATCATGAAGTTTCTCAAAGTAACTCACCAAATATTTTATTTATAGTGGTGTGGCTTCTAGTGTGGGAGATCTACTTTGACATCCTTCATCTCAACCATGAGTAATTATCTTCCAACATACTTCTACCATTATATGTAATAGAAAAAAAACACACACAAGGAGAAACACAAACAATGATACAAAAAGTTACACATGAGATGATACACACACACACATGATGTACACACTCATGAACACAAGGATACCCACTCATGCACATAATATATACACACTCGTTCACATAAGGATACAGAATCACAGATATAAGATATAAACACTAAGGCACATAAAGATACATGCTAACACACAAGAGATACACTCACTCACACACACAAGGATACACACTCACACAAACAACATATACACACTAATTAACACAAGGATACACACTCACACATGAAAGATATACACACTCATGAACACAAGGATACACACTCATGAGTATTTTTTTCTTATTTCTCTCCAATCCCAACAATCAATTCAAATCCAAAAATCTTATGAATTCTAATACCTTATCTGAGGATATTACATGCCACAAATCCTCCCAAAATCAATATTATATTAGTGGATGGTTTAAAACTTCCCATTTGAGTGATAAAGGGGTTAAAAAATGTTTTATTGTGGAAAATAGGGTATAAATTATGGGTAAATGGTGGAAAATTATGGATGTATGTAATAAAATGGGTTTTTCCCGATTGTGAAAGATAATAAAAATTAATTACAAAATGAACCAAAATTGATATTGAAATGATGTAAAATTATGGATAAAGTGTTTTTTGGAAATGTAAAGTGCTAATTATGTAAACTATAGATAAATAATTGCATTAATTTTTTTCAAATCTCCCTAAATTAGTTTTACTTAGTGTTTTAACGAATAAGATGATGAATATAGAGTAAGAAATTTTTTATTGAAATATCTCAAAGAAATGATGTTATTAGTTTTAAAAAGAAAAAAAATGATGAGATGAGAGTATGATTTTTTTTCTAGATACATATCACATATAGAAAATTAAATGTGAAAATAATATGGATGAATAAATGAATCATTGTTGAATATTTCAATATTGCAAAACATAGGCCAATTATGGTGGTTTAAAATAAAAAAAAGTTTTTTTGAATAGTTTACAAGAAAATTCAAGAAGGGTAATTGATAAATAGAATGTAATAAAGGTGATGGATTCCTATTCTATCAACCAGAGCTCTAATAACAACTAATGTGAGATACTTGGAGTGGAATAATCTTCGCGGTTTATAGTGGAAGATGGAGGATACAGTTCAGGGCTAAGTAGTGGATGATGGTTTTAGATGGTGGAAGTATGTAGCCAACCAATGCTATGTGAAGCACAACCTAATAATTAGATAACACAATCAATGGAGGGACATGATATCCAATACATGCAATAATGCACTTGGGTTAAGGAATGAAATTGGGGGATTTGTGATCATGGATAACAAATTGAACTTATAGATTGATAAGAAAAGAATACAAAAGAGTAAGGGAAGAAAATAATGATCCTCATAATGGAGAGAATAAACTCACAGAGTTTATCTAATGAAATATTCCATGATATTAAAATTTAATGGGGTGGGAATTTATATCCAAGGGGTGACACAAAAGGTTAATGATCTAATAACATAAATTCATTAATCATATTCGTACCTTGTCCCATTAAAGTAAAAAGGTTAAATTCTAACAATGACTTTTTGGGAAAGTAGCGCATTTATTTCTACCCATATCCCACCAAATTTGACATTGAGTACATATCCCAATAGATTTGAATTTGGGGTCCAAAGATTCCATTTGAAATTTCCATTTGTCTAGGGCATCCAAAATTCATACAAGAATCTGGGACAAGCTTAAAACATCATGTTTGGGCTTGATTAAATGACATAATTGACCCATTTTCTATATCCATGCAAGGTTTCATCCATTAGTCCTTTAATGAAGTGAGGTGAATGCCCATTATAGAATTATACCTCATTAATCTCTTTCATGTCATCAGGCCTTGTAAATCCAACTCCTCACCCTTAGTTTTCTAGGGGTTTGTATAGTTTTCAGATTTTTTTCAGGGTTTTTAGGGTTTTTAATGTTTTCAGAGATTTTTTAGGGATTATTTAGGACTTTTATAGTTTTTATGGTTTTTAGGCATTTTGAGTGTTTTTTGGGTTTTCAGAATTATTTAGAGTTTTAGGGTTTTATGGTTTTTTAGGGTTTTATGGTTTTTTAGGGTTTATGGTTTTTTAGAGTTTTAGGGGTTTTATGGGACTTTGGTTTTCATAATATTTTTAGTGATTTATAGGGATTTTAGAGTTTTTAGTGTTTGTAAGGTTTTTATGGGTTTTTAGGGGTTTTATAGTTTTAGGGGTTTTATGGTTTCCATGGGTTTTTAGGGTTTTTTATGTTTTCAAGGATTTTTTTGGTTTTTTTAGGATTTTTTGGTTTTAGGGTATTTTAGGGTTTTTTAGGGATTTTGAGGTTGTTATGGTTTTTTAGAATTTTTATGTTTTTCACATTTTTTTGGGGTTTTATGGTTTTTTTAGTTTTTTATGGGTTTTAAGGTTTTTTAGAGTTTTTAAAGTTTTAGGGGTTTTAGTGGTTTAGAATTTTTTTAGTTTTTTAGGGATTTTTAGGGGGTTTTATGGGTTTTTATGGTTTTAGGGAGTATTTATGTCCTTCAGGGTCCTTTCATGGGTATTAGGGTTTTTTATGTTTTCAAGTATTTTTAGGGATTTTTATGGTTTTTGTGGTTATTAGAGACTTTATGGTGTTTAGTTATTTTGATTGTTTTTATGTTTTCTCAGTGTTTTTTTATGTTTTTTAGTTTTTTTGGGGTTTTAACCTTTTTTGAGTTTTTAGGGTTTCTAATATTTTTCATATTTTTTAATCTTCTTTGGGGTTTAAAGTTTTTTATAGTTTTTAGTGGGTTTTATGGTTTGTGTGGTTCTTTATGGGTTTTAAGTTTTTTATAGGTTTTTATGGTTTTAGGGGTTTTTAAAGGATTTACTATTTTTTAGGTTTACATGATTTTTTTGGGTTTTTTAATGTTTATGGTTTTTCGGGATTTTTAAGACTTTTAGGGATTTCATGGGTCTTCATGGGTTTTCAAGGTTTATTAGGTTTTATTTGTTTTTTTATGTTTTTAAGGTTTTTTATTTTTTTGGGTTTTTAATGTTCATATAGTTTTTAATGTTTTGGGGTTTTAAGGTTTTTTACATCTTTTATCGGGTTTTTAGAATTTTTTTTCAGGTGTTGGGGTTTTTAATGCTTTTAGGGTTTTAGGGTTTTTAGGTATTTTTAGGGGTTTATGGTTTTTATATTTTCAGGGATTTTTAGGTATTTTTTAGGGTTTTTAGTAATTCAAAAGGTTTTTATGGGTTTTTATGGATTTTAGGGTTTTAAAGGTTTTATGGTATTTTTGGGTGTTTAATTTTTTTTCATTAGGTATTTTAAGATGTTTTTAGTGTTTTTATCATTTTATTGGTTTATGGTTTTTTAGTTTTTTATTGGTTTTAGGGTTTTTATGTGTTTTTAGGGTTTTTATGGTTTTTAGTGGTTTTCTGGTTTTTAGGGATTTTTTTGAGTTTTTATTTTTTTTTATATTTTTAAGGATTTTATGGATTCTTAATGTTTTTATGGTTTTTAGGGTTTTTACTGGTTTCGGTGATTTTTAGGGGCTCTAGAATTTTTTCTGATTTTTATGGTTTTTCATAGTTTTAATGATTTTCTGAGTTTTTTAGGTTTTTATGTTTTTCTAGAGTTTTATTATATTTAATATGGTTTTAAGGGGTTGTATAGTTTTTAGTTATTTATATGGTTTTATGGGTTCATAAGGATTTTCATTTTTTATATATTTTTATATTTCTATGTATTTTTATAACCTTTTAGGGTTTTTATGTTTTTTATTGTTTTTTATGGTTTTTAGGGATTTTTACAGTTTTTTTGGTTTTTCTGGGTTTTTAGGGTTTTAAGGATTTTAGGGTTTTTATTGTTTCTTTTGGGTTTTTAGGGTTTTTTATTTTTGTAGTATTTTAAAGGTGTTTTAGTGTTTTTTATTATTTTTATGGTCTTTAATGGTTTTAAGACATTTTTTAGTTGGTTTTAGAGTTTTTATGGGTTTTTAGGGTTTTTTAAAAAAATTATGGGTTTTATGACTTCTTGGGGGTTTTAGGTATTTATGGTTTTTTCATTTTCAAGGATTTTAAAGGATTTTTTTGGTTTTTATTGTTTTATGGTTTTTTGGGATTTTGAGTGTTTTTAAGGGGGTTTTAAATTTTTTTTAGTGGTTTTTGGGTTTCTAGGGTTTGAATTGTTTTTTGGGGGTTTAGGGTTTTTTAGTTTTTACGGTTTTTAACATTTTTGAGTTTTTTTAACTTTTATGGGTTTATGGGTTATTATATTTTTTAGTGGGTTTTACGGTTTTTAGGGGGTTTTGAGGGGTTTTTAATGTTTTTTATATTTTTAACTTTTTAGGGGTTTATGGGTTCTTATAGTTTTTAGTGGGGTTTAGGGTTTTTATGCAATTTTGAGGGGGGTTTTAGGTTTTTACGTATTTTATAGATTTTAGGGTTTTCTACATTGTTAATATTTTTTACATTTTAAGGTTTTTTAAGTGGTTTTAGGGTTTTATGGTTTTTTTGGGTTTTAATGTTTTTTTAGAATTAGAGTATTTTTAGTGAATTCTAGGTTTTGTTAGGGTTTTAGGGTTGTGTATAGTTTTTATGTTTTTTGGGGTTTTAGGGTTTTTTGTGTTTAAGGGTTTTTACGGTTTTTAGTGTTTTTAATGTTTTTAGGGGTTTAAATGGTATTTAGAGTTTATGTTTTATTTTTAATGTTTTTTTGGGTTTTATGGTTGTCAATGTTTTTAGTGGTTTCTATGGTTTTCAAGGATTTTTTAGTGGTTTTAATGGATTTTTAACGTTATCATAGTTTTTGGGTATTTTTATGTTTTTTTAGTTATTAGGGGTTTTAGGGGTCTTTATGTATTTTAAATTTTTTACAGGTTTTCAGGGTTTTTTGGGTTTTTTAGGGTTTTTAGATCTTTTTGGGCTTTTAATATTTGTTTAGTTTTGGTGTTTTAATTTTTTTTGTAATTTTTAATTTTTTTTATGTGTTTTAAAAGTTTATTGAGTTTTTAGTGGTTTTTTGGGTTTTTATTGGTTTTTAGTAGTTTATGTTTTTCAGGGGTTTTTCAGGGTTTTTATTGGTTTTTACATTTCCAATAATTTTTATGGTTTTTAGGTATTTTAGGGTTTTTAGGGATTTTGAGGGGTTTTAGGGGTTTTTCTGGCTTTTTAGTTTCTTTTGGGGGTTTTAGAGTTTCCTGGGTTTTGTTATCTTTTAGGGGGTTTTTTGAGTTTTTAGTATTTTTATGGTTTTTTAGTGTTTTTACTGTTTTAAGAAGTTTTATGGGTTTTAATTTTTTCCATTGTTTTAGTGGGTTTTTAGGAAATTTATTATTTTTTATGGTTTTAATGTTTTTTGTGTTTTTTGTGGTTTTCATGGGGTTTTCAAGATTGTTTGGGTTTTTTACATTTTCATTGATTTGTTGGGATTTTTTAGGGTTTCATGGTTTTTATTTATTTTGGGTTTTTGATAATTTTAATTGTTTTTAGGGTTTTTAGTGTTTTTATGTATTTTTATGGTTTTTAGGTTTTGTTATGTTTTTTTAGATTTTTTAAGGTTTTTTCATTTTTAGGGTTTTTTGAGTTCTTTAGCATTTTATGATTTTAGAGTTTTTTAACATTTTTATGGGTTTAAAAGTTTTTTATAAATTTTAGTGGTTATAAGGGTTTTTAGGGTTTTTTAAGGTTTTTAGGGGCCTGTGTGGTTTTTTAGGTCTTTTAGGGTTTTTAGGGTTTTTTATGTTTTTAGGGATATTAAGGATTTTTAGGGTTTTTAGGTTTTTTATGGATTTTGATAGTTTTGTGGGTCTTCAATTTTTTTTATAATTTTTAGAGGTTTTTTTGTTTTTTATTTTGTTTTTTAGAGTTTTGTTTGAGTTTTTTTGGATTTTAATGTTTTTTAGAGTTATTTAGCATTTTTAGGGGGTTATGGGGTTTTAGTGTTATTGGTGGTTTTTAGTGGTTTTTTTGGGTTTTAGTATTTTCAAGGTTTTTCGAGGGTTTTATTGTTTTCTGGGGGTTTACATGGTTTTTAGGGTTTCTTACATTTTTAAGGATTTTTTTGGTATTTTACGATTTTTATTGTTTTTTATGTTTTTTAATCTTTTTGGGTATTTTGAGGGTTTTTCATGGATTTAATGATTTTTAGGGTTCTTATGGTTTTTTAGTTTTTATGGGTATTTTATGTTTTTTTGGGTTTTATGGTTCTATGTATTTTTTAACATTTCTGTAGGTTTTAAGGGTTTTTAGTTTTTTAGTTGTTTTTTGTGTTTTTCATGGGTTTTAATAAGTTTTTAATGATTTTAGGGGACTTATGGTTTTCAGGGATTTTCAGGCCTTTTAGGGTTACCAACTTTATAGGGGGTTTTAGGGATTTTTTGGTGTTTCATGGTTTTTTGAATTTTTAAGTGTTTTTGGGATTTTGAGTGGTTTTAGAGATTTTTAGAGTCTTTAGGGTTATATGGGTTATATGGGTTTTCTGTAGTTTTCTGGATTTTTTGGGTTTTCTAAAGTTTAATTTTTTTTATATTTTTTAACTTTTTTGTGGATTTAAAGGATTTTTAGAGTTTTTTGTTGGTTTTTGAGGGTTTTAGTTTGTTTTAATTTTCTCATGGGATTTTATGATTTTCAAGGGTTTTTAAGGGGGTTTTGGGGTGTCGTACGTTTTCAGTGACATTTAAGTAATTTTAGGGGTTTTTTGGTATTTTGAGAGTTTTTATGATTTTTAAATGAATTTTTGGGTTTTATAGTTGTTATGTTTTTTTTTGGATTTTAAGGGTTTTATATGTTTTTTTTGGGTTTTAACAAGTTTTCATATTTTTCAATGTTTTAATGGTTCTAAGGTTTTTTGGAGTTTTTAGTGGGGTTTGGAGGTTTTTTTGTTTTTATGTGTTTAAATATTTTTAGATTTTTTTTGTTTTTTAGTGGTCTTTCATGGTTTTTAGGGTTTTTTACATTTTCAGGTATTTTTACAGAATTTATGGGTTTTTATGGTTTTTAGGGATTTTATGGATTTTAGGGATTTTGAGGATTCTTATGGGGTTTTGGGGGTTTTACAGGGTTTAGGGGTTTTTTTAGTTTTTATGTTTTCAGAAGTTTTTTATATTTATTTAATGTTTTTAGGGGTTTAATGGATTTTTAGAGTTTTTAATGGTTTTTAGGGTTTCTATGTGTCTTTAAGGATTTTTATGGTTTTAAGGGGGGGTTATAGTTTTATAGGGTTTTTTATGTTTTCATCGATGTTTAGATATTTTTTGGGGTTTTTATATTTTTTCGGGTTTTTAGGGTTTCTAGTTATTTTGTGGATTTTATGGATTTTATTGGTTTTTTGATTTTTTTTTTCATGGTTTTTAGGGTTTTTATTGGTTTTCGAGTATTTTGATGTTTTTTAGGCTTTGTGTTTTTTTTATTTTTAGCATTTTAAAATGTTTTTAGATTTTTTTAATATTTTTAGGGGTGTTAAGGGTTTTAAGAGTTTTTAGTGGGTTTTATGGTTTTTAATGGTTTTTGGGTTTCTAGAGTTTTTAGTGGTTTTTTTGTTTTTATGGGTTTTCGGTTTTTTAAGGTTTTTAGGGGTTTTAATGGTTTTTATAGGGTTTTATAGGTTTCTTGTTTTTTTACATTTTGTTGGATTTATTAATATTTTTAATGTTTTAGTGTTTTTATGTATTTTTTGGGTTTTTAGGAGTTTAGGGTTTTTATGATTTTTTAGGTTTTTAGGGTTTTTAGTGGTTTTTAGAGTTTTTAAAAAAATTAGTGGTTTGAATGGGTTTACATTTTTTAGTGGTTTATAAGATTTTTTAGGTTTTTAAGGTTTTTATAGTTTCAGGCATTTTATGGATTTTAGGGATTTTTAGGGTTTTTTATATTCTCAAGGATTTTTAATGATTTTCAGATTTTTTAGGGGTTTTAGGGATTTTTCAGTTTTTTAATGGTTGTTATGGTTTTTTTGTTTTTTATGGTTTTTTTGGGGGTTTAGGTTTTTTTTTGAGTTTTTTAGGTTTTTTACTTTTTTTATAGTTTTTAATGCTTTTGTGGGTTTAAAGGATATTTAGGTTTTTTCATGTAATTTTGGTTTTTCTTAGGTTCTTAGGGTTTTTTATTTTTTTTATGGGTATTTATTGTTTCCTAGGGTTTTAGGGTTTTTATATTTTCAAGGTTTTTTAGGGAATTTTTAGGATTTTTATCGGTTTTATGGGTTGTTGGTATTTTGAGGGTTTTTAGAGTTTTCCATGGTTTTTAGTGTTTTTTAAATTTTTTTATTTTTTAAGATATTTTTTGTTTTTATGGTTTTTTATGGTTTTTTTTTTATATTTTTGTTGTTTAAAAGTGTTTTGGGGTGTTTAATGATTATAGGGGTTTATTGGGTTTTTTGAGTTTTTTCTGGTTTTAGGATTTTATGGGATTTTTAGAGATTTTTAAAGTTTTAGGGGTTTATATAGTTTTTTGGGGTTCTTCAAGGTTCTTGGGGTTTTTTACATTTTCCAGGTTTTTTAATGTTTTTTATGGATTTGTATTGTTTTATAGTTTTTTAGGGTTTTTAGGGATTTTGAGAGTTTTTAGATATTTTTAAGGTTTTTAGGACTTTTAGCGGTTTAGTTTTTTATGTTTTTTTGAGTTTTATAGGTTTTTGGATTTTATTTTGTTTTTATTTTTTTATATGTTTTTAATTTGTTTAGGGGTTTTAATTATTTTTTGAGTTTAAGTTTATTTTAAGGGTTTAATAGTTTTTATTGATTTTTTGGTTTTAAGGAATTTTATGGTTTTTAGGGTGTTTTCAAGGTTCTAGGGATTTTTACATTTTTAGCCATTTTTTTGTTTTTTTTAGTATTTCTTTGGTTTTTAGGGATTTAGGTATTTTGTAGGTTCTTAGTGTTTTTCAGAGTTTTTTTGGTTTTTTAGGTTTTTGATGTTTTTATGGTTTTTTGGGTTTTAGGGTTTTTGATTTTTTATGGATTTTAAGGGTTTTTTGAGTTTTTATCATTTTAGGAATTTTTAGGATTTTTAGAGTTTTCAGTAAGTTTTTATGGTTTTTCTTAATTTTTATGGGTTTTAAGGTTTTTATGAGTTTTTTGGATTTCAGGGGTTATTTGGGTTTTTTATGTTTCACAGGTTTTTGGGGGAATTTTTAATATTTTTATGGATTTTATGGTTTTTAGGGATTTTAGGGATTTTGATCGTTTTTGGGGTTTTCAGAGTTTTTTAGTGTTTTTAGGGTTTTTATGGAGTTTTGGTAGTTTTGGGTTTTTTTAGTTTTTTAGGATTTGTGAGGTTTTTTATAGTTTTTTAACATGTTTAGGGGTTTTAAGGGTTTTTAGAGTTTCAGTGGTTTTAGGGTTTTTTATGGTTTTTAGGTTTTTTAGGGTTTTAGGGGTTCTTATGGTTTTGAGGGGTGTTTAAGGGTTTTTTATGTTTCTTATTATATTTTGGTTTTTTTTAGTTTTTTTATGTTTTGGGGGTTTTTAGGTATTTTTTGAATTTTTTTAAAGTTTAAGGTTTTTTTTGTTTTTAATGTTTTTAGGGGGTTCAATGGTTTTTCGAGTTTTTAGTGGGGTTTTAGGTTTTTATGGGTTTTTAGGTTTTTAAGGTTTTTATGGGATTTATGGTTTTCTGGGGGGTCAGGGTCTTTTTAATTTTTTACGTTTTAGGGGATTTTTAGGGACTTCTTATTATTTTTATAGCTTTTAGGGTTTTATATTTTTAGGGATTTTGATGATTTTTAGGTTTTTTTAGGGTATTTTGAGCTTTAATAGTTTTGTTGGGTTTTTAGGGGTTCTATAGTTTTATTTTATTTTTTTGGGTTTTATAGGTTTAAAGAGTTTTTAATGTTTTTAGGGTTTTTAAGGGTTTATAGATTTCTCAGTGGTTTTAAGATTTTATGGGTTTTTAGTTTTTTTAAGGTTTTTATGGGTTTCAATGGGTTTTAGGGGGTTCTCTTTCTTTTTAGGGTTTTTTAGGTTTTCATGGATTTTTAGGTATTTTTATGATTTTTATAGTTTTTAGGGTTTTTAGATATTTTTATGGTTTTTAGGGGTTTTCATGTTTTTTAGAGTTTTTAGGGTTTATAGTGGTTTTATGTGTTTTTGGGGGTTTTAGGGGGGGTTTTGGTTTTATGTTTTTTTTTGGAGTTTTTAATGTTTTTAATTATTTAGAGGGTTTTTTGAGTTATTACTGGGTTTTTAAGGATTTTAAGGTTTTTATGGGTTTTAGGGGTTTTAAGTTTTGTAGCGGTTATTATGGTTTTAAGATTTTTTTAGGTATTTAGGGTTTTTTACATTTTTAGGGGTTTTAGGGATTTTTAAGGATTTTCATTGTTTTTAGGGGTTTTAGGGTTTAAGGATTTTTGGTGGGTTTAGGGTTTTTTTGTTTTTTTTGGTTTTAATTTTTTTATATTTTCATGGGATTTTAAGGTTTTTTATGTTTTACGATTTTTATATTTTTTATTTTTTTTTAGGAGTTCAAAGAGTTTCTGTGGTTTTTAGTGATATTATGGATTTTTAAGATTTTTAGGTGTTTTTACAGTTTTTAGGGGGTTTAGTGTTTTTATGGATTTTTATATTTTTAAGTATTTTTAGGGATTTTTAGGATTTTAATGTTTTTAGGGTTTTTAGGTATTTTGAGGGTTTTAATATTTTTTAGGGATTTTATAGATTTTAGGGATATTAGGGTTTTATGGTTTTTTTGGGGTTTTAGAGGATTTTTGGGTTTTTCTGGTTCATTTTTTTATATTTTTTAAAATTTATAGGTGTTTTAATGGGTCTTATATTTTTTAGTGTTTTTTATGGATTTATGGGTTTTTATAGGTTTTAGGGTTTTTATGTTTTTCATGTATTTTTAATGGGTTCTGTCGTTTTTTATATTTTTAGGGAATTTTAGGTATTTTTATTATTATTATGGTTTTTAGGGTTATTAATGATTTTTTGGGTTCTGGGTTTTCAGGGGTTTTAGGGGTTTAGAGATTTGTAGGGTTGTTATGGTTTTTCTGATTTTTGGGGGTTTTGTGGTTTTTTGAATTTTTTAAGGGTTTTTAGAGATTAGAGTTTTTTAACATCTTTATGGTTTTTAAGTGTTTTTATAGTTTTTAGTGGGTTTTTAGAGTTTTATGGGTTTTTATGGTATTCAGGGGTTTTCAGGGTTTTAGGATTTTTATGTTTTCAGTGATTTTAGGTATTTTCTAGGATTTTTATGGTTTTAGGGTTTGTAGGGTTCTTCGGAAATTTATAATTTTTTAGTTTTTTCAAAAAATTTACAACTTTTAGAGTTTTATGGTTTTAATAGTTTTTTTTGATTTTGTAGGTTTTTTTGACTTTTAGGGATTTATGGTTTTTTAGAGTTTTTAGTCTTTTTTATGGATTTTAGGGGCTTTTAGATTTTTTAGGGCGTGTTTATGTTTTTATAGGATTTTAGGGTTTTTAGGGTTTTTAGGGTTTTATGGTTTTCAGGTGTTCTTCCATTTTTAGGGTTTTTTCATTTTTAGGGATTTATTTCACTTTTTTAATATTGTTATGAGTTTTAAGGGTTTTTAGTTATTTTGAACGTTTTTAGTTATTTTCTGTGTTTTGTATGGTTTTAAGGTTTTAGGGTTTTTAGGGTTTTTTGGTGTTTTTTGTGTTTTTTTAGTTTTTTGGTGTTTTAAGTTATTTAAAGTTTTTTAAAGTTTTTAGGGGTTTTATTGGTTTTTAGAGATTTCAGTGGGTTTTAATGGGGTTTTAGGATTTTTAAAGATTTTGTGGGTTTTATGGTTTTCTATGGTTTTTATGATTTTTAGTGTTTTTATATCATTTGGTATTTTTTATTATTTTTATGATTTTTATGGGTTTTATGGTTTTTATTGATTCTAAGGGTTTTAGGATTTTTCATGTTTTCTATGATTTTTGGGATTTTTTTTGGGTGTTGAGGGTTTTTTCAGTTTTTTAGGTCTTTATGGATTTCAATATTTTTTTAATGTTTTTATGGTTTTAAAGAGTTTTTAGATTTTTAGGGTGGTTTTAGGGTTTTTATGGGGTTTTTAGGTTTTTAGGGTATTTTATGGCTTTCTAGGTTTTTTATAGTTTTTAGGGTTTTTTAAATTTTTGGTATTTTTTAGGATTTTTATGGTTTTTAGGGGTTTTTAGGGGTTTTTAGGATTTTTAGATATATATAAGGGTTTTAGGGATTTTTAAGGTTTTTAATGGGTTTTATTTTTTATGGTTTTTATGTGGTTTTAGGGATTTTTTGAGTTTTTTCGGATTTGAATCTTTTTTTAAAGTTTTTTTATCATTTTTATGGTTTTTAAGAATTTTTAGAGTTTTCTATTTTTTGTTTTTTGGGTTTTATTGGGATTTAGGGTTTTTATTATTTTTAGTGGATTTGTGTGTTTCGTGGGGGTTAGGGGTTTTTATGTTATCATGGATGTTTAGGGATTTTTTTTTATTTTGACTATTTTTTTGGATTTTTAGGGTTTTTTGGGATTTTGAGGATTTTTTGGTTTTTTTGGGTTTTTATGGGGTTTTATGGTTTTTTTATGCAGTTTATGGTTTTTTGGTTTTGGGGGTTTTTTATTTTTTTAGAGTTTTTTTTTATTTTTAGGGTTTTTAATGTTTTTATAGTTTTAGTGGGTTTTTAGGTTTTTTATGTGTTTTAAAATTTCTTAAGGTTTAGGGGGTTTTATGGCTTTCACATTTTTTCCTAGTTTTCTAGATGTTTTAACATTTTCAGGGATTTTAGGGTTTCTTCACTATTTTTATGGTATTTAGGATTTTTTTAATTTAGTGATTAAGAAGGTTTTTTTGAATTTTCAGGTTTTTTAAGGATTTTTTGATTTTTTTAGGTATTGTTTGATATTTTTTATGGTTTTTGTGGGTTTTTTTATAGTTTTTAACCTTTTTGGTGTTTCAAGGGTTTTTATAGTTCTTAGTAGTTTTAGTTTTTATGGGGTTTTAGGGGTTTAAAGGGGTTTAGAGTTTTTTTAGTTGTTTTTTCATGGTTTTTACGGTATTTTACATGTTCAGGGATTTTTAAGGATTTTTTAGTAATTTTATGGTTTTTAGTGTATTTAAAGTTTTTTAGGGATTTTGATTGTATTTAGGAGTTTCCATTAGTTTTTAGGCTTTTAGAAGTTTTAATGTATTTGGGGGGGTTATTTTTTGGGGTTTAGAGTTTTTTGAGGTTTCTAATGTTTTTTAGATTAAAATCTTTATTAATTTAAATATATTTTAGAGTTTATAGTGGTTTTAAAGACATTTTATGATTTTCTAGGTTTTTTACAGTTTTAAGGGTTTTATGGATTTTAGGGGGTTTTCATGGATTTTAAGGGTTTTTTTGCGTTTTATAGTTTTTTTTTATTTTTCTGTATTTTTATATATTTTTGGGTTTTTAGGGTTTCTGCGTTTTGAGGGTATTTATGTTTTTCTTAGTTTTGAGGTTTTTAGGGGTTTTAGGGGTTTTGTGGATTTTTTGGGTTTCTAGAGTTTTTTTGAGTTTTTTATGGTTTTTTGGTTTTTTAGAGTTTTTAAATTTTTTAGTGGTTTTATTAGTTTTTATAGTTTTTAGTGGGTTTTATAGAATTTTTTGTTTTTTAGTCTTTTATGGTTTTTAGGGTTTTTTATGGTTTTCAGGGGTTTTCCAAGGTCATTCGTATTTTTTATGTTTTCAAAAAAATTGAGCTTTTTAAGATTATTATGGTTTTTAGGGTTTTAAATGTTTTTAGAGATTTTGAAGGTTTTATGTTTTTATTGTTTTTTGGGTTTTTATGGTTTTCTGGGTTTTTTTGGATTTTTTTTATTTTTGAGGGTTTTTAATTTTTTTTGGGTTTTATGGGTTTTAGTGTTTTAGTGTGTTTATATCAATTTTTTAGGATTTTAGGTTTTTTTAAGGATCAATGGTTTTTTATCATTTTCAAGGGTGTTTAGGGTTTCTTAGGTTTTTAGTTATTTTTGGAAAATTTTGGGTTTTTATGGTTTTTAGGTTTTTAGGGTTTTTTTATAATATTGAGGGTTTTAAGTATTTTATGCATTTTTTAGAGTTTGTATGGTTTTTTGGGTTTTAGGGTTATTTTATTATTTTTGAGTTTTATGTTTTTTTGTGTTTTTTAGTGTTTGTATGAGTTTTAGGGGGTTTTAGATCTTTTTGTGGGGTTTCATGTTTATATGAGTTTTAATATTTTTAATGGTTTTTAAGAGTTGTATGGTTCTCTGATATTTTTCATGGTTTTTATTTTTTTTTACATTTTCATTGTTTTTTGGTATTCTAATTATTTTTATTATTTTTATGGTCTTATGGTTTTTAGTTATTTTGAGAGTCTATTGGGTTTTAAGAGGTATTTATGGATTTTTGGGTTTTTTATTTTTTCTGGTTTTTACTATTTTTTTATTTTTCAGGTTTTAAATTGTTTTTATAGGTTTTAATGTTTTTATGGGGTTTAAGGGTTTATATATTTTTTTTGGTTTTAGGATTTTTATGGGTTTTTAGGTTTTTTTATGTTCTTAGGTTCTTTATGGTTTAGAGGAGGTTTTCAAGGTTTTAGGGTTTTTTATGTTTTTATGGATTTTTAGAGTTTTTTATGATTTTTTTTAGTTTTTTTGGGATTTGTAGTGTTTTAAGAAATTTTGAGGGTTTTAGACAGTTTGAGGGGGTTTTGGAGAATTTAGGGGGTTTAGTGTTTTTATGGTACTTTTGGGGCATTAGAGTTTTATTGAGTTTTTTGGGATTTAAATGTTTTTTAAAGTTTTAAACATTTTCAGGTGTTTAAAGGGGCTTTAGTGTTTTTAGTGATTTTTTCAATTTTTATGGGGTTTGAGGTTTTTATTGTTTTAGGGGATTTACAGTTCAAGGGGTTTTTTAGGGTTTTATGGATCTTGATTTTTTTGGGGTTTCCATGGTTTTTATTAGTTTTACGATCTTTTTGAGTTTTTATAGTTTTTATGTTTTTAAGTGTTTTTCAACTTTTTAATAGGTTTTATGCATTTTTAGAGTTTTAAGTGAATTTTTTCTGTTTATATTGGTTTTTAGGGGTTTTATGGTTTGTATGGGTTTAAGGTTTTGAAGGAGATTTCAAGGTTTTAAGGTTTTTTATTTTTTCAAGGATTTTAGGGATTTTGTATGATTTTTATGTTTTTTAGAATTTCTTGGGGTTTTTCAGAGTTTGAGAGTTTTTAGTATTATTTAGGGATTTTAGGGATTTTAGGTTTTATGTTTTTATGGGTTTTGGGAGGGGGTTTGAGTTTTTTAGGATTTTGAAGATTTTAAATAGTTTTTTGCATTTTTTTTGTTTTTTAAGGGTGTTCATATTATTTAGGGGGTTTATGGGTTTTATGGGATTTTGTACTTTTTATGGTTTTATGGGTTTTTATCATTTGTAGGGGTATTCAGGGTTTTAGGGTTTGTTATAGTTTTATGGAATTTTAGTGTTTTTGAGGAATTTTATGGTTTTTAGAGTTTTTAGGTTTTTAAGGATTTTGAGGTGTTTTAGGTGGGTTTATGGTTTTTTAGTTTTTTTAGGATTTTTATAGTTTCTTAGTTTTTAGGGTTTTTTTGAGTTTTTAAAATGTATTTAGGGGTTTAATTTTTTTTAGTGTTTTAGTGGATTTTAGGATTTTTACATGTTTTTAGGGTTTTTAAGGTTTTTATGGGTTTAATGGTTTTCAAGGTATTTTCAAAGGTTTTTTGGGGGTTTTATGTTTTCATGGATTTTTACAGAATTTTTAGTATTTTTACTTTTTTTACAGTTTTTATGGTTACTAGGGATTTTGACGGTTTTTAGGGTTTTTAGGGGGTTTTAGGGTTTATATGGTTTTTTTCCTTTTAGGGTTTTTAGTGTTTTATAGGTTTTTAAAATTTTTATTTTTTTTAATTTTTTTATGGGTTTAAAGGGGTTTTGGAGTTTTTAGTGGTTTTTAGGGATTTATGGGTTTTTAGAAGTTTTATGGCTTTAGGGGATTTCAGTGTTTTTTAATAATTCTAGGATTTTTATGGTTATTTTAGGATTTTTAAATTTTTTAGGGTTCTTTAGGTTATTTATGTATTTTGATTATTTTTAGGGATTTAAATATTTTTTAGGGGTTTTAATTTTTCTATGAGTTTTTGGTTTTTTATGCTTTTTTGAGTTTATTTTTTGGTTTTTAGATTTTTTAGATTTTTTAAAAAAAAATTATAGGTTTAAATAGATTAATATTTTTTAGTGGTTTAGGATTTTTATGGGGTTTTCTGTTTTTTAATGTTATTAGAGGTTTTATGGTATTAAGAAGTTTATTAGGGTTTTTAGGGTATTTTATATTTTTAGGGATTTTTTGGGATTGTTTATGATTTTTATAGTTTTTAGGACTTTATGGTTTTTAAATATTTTGAGAGTTTTTTGGGTTTCTCAAGGTTTTTCAGGGTTTTTATTATTTTTAGTGTTTTTATGGGATTTTGGTGCTTTTAGGTTTTTTAAGGTTTTTTTAGTTTCTATGGGGTTTTATGGATTTCAAGTAGGTTTTCAGGTTTTTTTGGATTTTTTATGGTTTTAGAGATTTTAGGGTTTTTTAGTGTTTTATGGTTTTTAGGGGTTTTAGGGATTTTGAGAGGTTTTAGGGTTTTTTAGGGTTTTTAGAGTTTTTAAAGTTTTTAGGGTTTCTTTGGGTTTTAGGGTTTTTTTGAGTTTTTTAAAGATTTTGAGGTTTTTTAGAGTGTTTAATGTTTTTTGGATTTTAGGGGTTTTTAGAGTTTTTATTGGTCTTTTAGGATTTTTATGGGTTTTAGTGTATTTAAAGTTTTATGGGGTTTTATAATGATTAGGATGGTTTATAGTTTTTAGTTTTTTATTAGGTTTTCAATGATTTTAGGGATTATTTTAGGATTTCTAAAGTTTTTATGGTTTTTTAGTGTTTTTATTAGTTTTGTGGGTATTTGGGGATTTTCAGGGTTTTATGGTTTTTATGGATTTTAAGGTTTTTAATTTTTTAAGGGTTTTATAGTTTTTTAACTTTTTTAGGTGTTTTAATGGTTTTAAGTGTTTTTTGTGGTTTTTTGGGGTTTTGTTGGTTTTATGTATTTTTAAGACTTTTATGAGATTTTTATGGTTTCATGTGATATTAGAGATTTTAGGTTTGTTTATATATTCTAGAATTTTTTGGCATTTTTAATGATTTTTTTTGGTTTTAGGGTTTTTTTATAGTTTTTAAAGATTTTGAAGGGTATTATGTTTTTTAGGATTTATAAGGTTTTATACATTTTTGGGTTATTAATATATTTTGAGTTTTTAGTGTTTTTAAGGTTTTTTAGTGTTTATAACATTTTTATGGATTTGAAGGATTTTTATAAATTTTAATGGTTTCAGAGTTTTTATGGGTTTTAGGGGTTTTAGTGATTTTTATGGTTTTTAGGGGTTTTAGGTGTTTGTAAATTTTTAAGGGTTTTTGGGGTTTTTGGGTTTTTGGGGGATTTTCAGGGTTTTTATTGATTTTTTGGGGTTTTAGATGTTTTTCGAGTTTTTAGGTGTTTTAATGTTTTTATAATTAATTAAAATTTTAGCAGTTTTAGAATTTTAGAATTTGTAGTGGTTATTTAGACTTTTTAGATGGTTTATGGGTTTTATGATTTTTGGTGTTTTTATATTTTTTTATAGGGGTTTTCAGGGTGTTTAGGGGTTTTATGTTTATAAGGTTTTTTGGGGATTTTTTTAGGATTTTTATTGTTTTTAGTGTATTTTATAGTTTTTATGTAATTTGGGGGTTTTTAGGGTTTTCCAAGTTATTTAGTATTTTTAGGGGGTTTTATATTTTTTTTTGGGGGTTTTATGGTTTTTTAAGTGTTTTCTGTTTTTTAGATTTTTTTAATGTTTTTTTGGTATTAATAGTTTTTAGAGTTTTTAGTGGTTTTTAGGATTTTTCATGTTTCTTAGGTTTTTTAATGTTTTTAGGGGTTTTTATTGTTTGAAGGGGATTTTAAGGTAAATTTGGGATTTTTACAATTTTTAGGGTTTTTAGGGATTTTCATGGTGTTTATGAGTTTTTAAGGGTTTTAGGGATTTGAATGGTTTTTAGGATTTTTTTTAGGGATTTTTAGGGTTCTTTATGGTTTTTAAGTTTTTTTGGGTTAAAATATTTTTTTACAGTTTTTAAGATTTAATTTTTTTTTATAATTTTTATATTTTTTAGGGTTTTAAGGGTTTTTATATTTTTAGTGGTTTTTTGGTTTTTTGGTTTTTTGGGATTTTGAAGGTTTTTGGGGGGTTTTATGGTTTTTAGGGTTTTTCAATGTTTTTAGGGTTTTTTATGTTTCCATAGATTTTTTTTGATTTTTTTAGGATTTAGTGGGTTTTAGGTTTTTCAGGGATATTATATAATTTAAGGTGTTTAGAGTTTTTTGGGGGGTTTTAGGGTCTTTCATGGGTTTTATGGTTTTTTTATTTTTAGGGTTTTTTTAGTTTTTTCATGATTAATGGTTTTCATAGTTTTTTAATTTTTTAAGGTTTTTAAGGTTTTTTACTATTTTTAGAGGCATTTTAGGGTTTTTATGGGTATTTATGGATTTTTAAGGTTATTAGGTGTTTTACGGTTTTCCAGTTTTTTTAGGGGTTTAGGGTTTTTTACATATTTATGGTTTTTTATGGTTGTTTTACGATTTTTATTTTTTTTAGGGTTATTAAGTTTTATAGCAGTTTTGAGGGGTTTTAGGGGTTTTTGAGGTTTTTAGTGTTTCAAGGATCTTTCATGGTTTTTAAGGTTTTTTTGGGGTTTTAAGTATTTTTTTGTTTTAAATATTTTTAGATATTTTTGAATTTTTAGTTGTTTTATTGATTTTTATAGTTTTGGGGGGGTTTTAGGATTTCTATGGGTTTTTAGGGGTTTTTATGGTTTTTAGGAGTTTATATGGTTTTCATGAGTTTTATGAGTTTTTTGGGTTCTTGTATTCTCATGTATTTTTATATATTTTTATGATTATTATGGCCTTTAGTTTTTTTAGGGTTTTTTAGGAATTATGATGTTTTTTAGGATTTTATGTTTTTTCATAAGGTTTTCAGTTGATATTTTTAGGGGTTTTATGGGTTTTTTAAGTTTTAAACGTTTTTAAACATTTTAAGGGGTTTTAGAGTTTTTAGTGGTCTTTGGGGTTCTTATGGGGTTTAAGGTTTGTATTAGTTTTTAGGGTTTTATTATTTTCAAGGGTTTTTAGTGTTTTTATTATTTTTTATCTTTTTAGTGATTTTTAGTGTTTTTTATGACCTTTATGGATTTTAGGATTTTTAGGGGTTTTGGAGATTTTGAGGGTTATTTAGTGTTTTTCATGGGTTTTAGTTTTTTATTTTTTTACTGATTATTAGGTCTTTAGGATTTTTTAGAGATTTTAGGTTTAAAATATTTTTTTAGAGTTTTAAAATTTTTTAGGGGTTTTATAGGATTTTAGAGTTTTTTGTGGGTTTTAGGGTTTTTATGGGATCTTAGGGGTTTTATAATTTTTATGGGTTTTTAGGTTTTAGGGTTTTTTTACAATTTGATATATTTTTAGGGATTTTTAGAGTTTTATATTGTTAAGGTGTTTTTAGTTGTTTTAGGGATTTCGATGGTTTTTAGAGTCTTTCAAGTGATTTTTTGTGTTTTTTGTGTTTTTATGTTGTTTTCCGTTTTTAGGGATTTTTTGAGTTTTAAATTTTTTTAAGGTTCTTATAATTTTTAATTTTTTTAAGTGTTTAAATGGTTTCTAGAGTTTTTAGGGGTTTTTAAGGTTTATATGGGTTATGAAGGGTTTTTGAGGTTTTAGGGGTTTTTTGTTTTTTGGGGGTTTTTATGGTTTTTACGGTTTTTTGTATTTTCACAGATTTCTGGAGGTTTGTTTTTTATTTTTATGGGTTTTGGGGAATTTTAGTGTTTTGG
This sequence comes from Viscum album, assembly GCA_963277665.1. Taxonomy (NCBI): domain Eukaryota; kingdom Viridiplantae; phylum Streptophyta; class Magnoliopsida; order Santalales; family Viscaceae; genus Viscum; species Viscum album. The sequence goes on from OY728157.1 coordinate 1,027,062,045, forward strand.
GGGTCTTTTGGGTTTTTTTGGTTTTTTTGACTTTTTTAGGGTTTTAAGGTTTTTAACATATTTATGAGTTTTAAATGTTTTAGAGTTTTTAGTAGCTTTTCCAGATTTTATGGGTTTTTACGATTTTCTAATTTCTTTAGGGGTTTTTTGGGTTTTTTGGGATATTTTGGGGTTTCTAGGGATTTTTACATTTTTTTGGGATTTTAGCGATTTCTATGATTTTTAGGGTTTTTAGGATTTTTAAGGTTTTTAAGGGTTTTGAGGGTTTCTAAGGGTTTTGGGTTTTTTAGGTTTTTATGGTATTTTTATGTATTTTATTTTATTTTATTTATGGGGTTTAAGGGTTTTAGATTTTTCTAAAAAAATTATGGATTTAAAGTATTTTTAGTGTTTTTAGGGTTTTATGGGGTTTTAGTGTTTTTAAGATTTTTAGGGTTTTTTATCTCTTTTAGGGGTGTTTAGTGCTTTTAGGGTTTTTTCATTTTTATAAATTTTATAGGATTTTAATGGTTTTTATGTTTTTTTTTCTATTAGGGATTTTGAGGGGTTTAGGGTATTTTTGGGTTTTTATAGCTTTTTAGGTTTTAGGGGGTTTTTTGAGTTTTTAGGTGTTTTAAGTAATTTTGGAGTTTTTATCATTTTTATGGGTTTTAATGGTTTTTAGAGTATTTATTATTTTTTAGGGTCTTTATGGGTTTTAGGGAAAAGAAGGTGTGGACCAAGCAGGGAGCTTGGTGCCTCAATTTATAAATAAAAGAATAGTACAAGGCATTACATGGGGGACTTATACATTAGGGTTTTATGGTTTTTTCGGATTTTTAGGAGGTTTTTTGGGATTTTTAGGAAGTTTTTTGAGTTTTTTTTTTTGTTTTTATGGTTTGTAGAGTTTTTTACATTTAAATTGATTTTTTGTGTTTTTATTCGGTTTTAGGGAATTTATGGGCTTCTAGGTTTTTTTAATATTTTAGTGCTTTTATGGTTTTTAGGGGTCATTTAACGTTTTCTAGGTTTTTTATATTTTTAGGGTTTTTAGGGGTTTTTTAGTTTTTTAAGCTTTTTAGGTTTTTCTATGGTATTTAGGGATTTTGATGGGTTTTAGGGGTGTTAGGGATTTTTAGGGTTTTAGGATTTTTAGAGTTTTTTTTTGTTCTTTTTTGTTTTTATAGGTTTTTTATTTTTTGAGGTTTTAAGGTTTTTAGAGTATTTGGAACATTTTTAGGGGTTTTAAGAATTTTTATTGTTTTAATTGATTTTAGGTATTTTATTAGTTTTAGGGTTTAAAAGGTTTTTTGGGGTTTTTATTTTTTTTTTTTATTTTTGGGTTTTTTAGAGTTATTTACATTCTCCAGGAATATTTGGACTTTTTTAGGTTTTTTATTTTTTAAGGATTTTTTGGGTTTGTAGAGATTTTGATGGTTTTTTCTGTTTTAAGATTTTTTTTATGGGTTTTTAGGGTTTTTAGGCTTTTTTTTATTTTTTAATGGTTTTTGAATTTTGTTGGTGTTTTTTATCGTTTTTAGGGGTTTTTAGGGTTTTTTGAGTTTTTAATGGGTTTTAGGGTTTTTATTGGTTTTCTTAGTTTTTATGTTTTTTGGGGGTATTTATGGGTTTCATGTGGTTTTCATTAGTTTTTTGGGTTTTTTAAAATTTAAGGGATTTTAAGGATTCTTGAGGATTTTTATGGTTTTTCTAGGTTTTAGGGTTTTAATATATTTTGAGGGGTTTTGTGGGTGTCAAAGATTTTTAGGTTTTCTGGGTTTTTAGGGGGTCTTTTTAGATTTTTTTTAGTTTTATGGGTTTTTTAATTTTTTAGTGTTTTGAAGATATTCTAGAGTTTTTATTTCAATTTTTAGGGGTATTAAGGGTTTTATGGGTTTTTATGGTTTTTATGGTTTTTATGGTTTTTGTTGAATTTAGGGATTTTTTTTGGTTTTTTTAGGATTTTTATGTTCTTCTATGTTTTCAATGAATTTTTGGAATGTTTTATGTTTTTTATGGTTGTATGGGTTTTATGGTTTTAGGTTTAATTAGTATTTTTAGGGATTTTGAGTGTTTTTAGTTTTTTGGGGTTTTAGGGGTTTTATGGTTTTGGGGGTGTTTTTTGGTTTTTTTTAGTTTCATAGGTTTTTAAGGGGTTTAAGAGTTTTTTAATATTTTAGGGTATTAATGTATATTAGTGTTTTTATGGTTTTTTATTTTTTATGGGTTTTAGGGTTTTAAGGTTTTTCAGGTGGTTTATGGTTTTCAGAGTTTTTAGGTTTTTTATTGTTTTTTCATGTTTTAAATAATTTTATGGCCTTTTACTATTTTATGGTTTTAAGGGGTTTTAGGGTTTTTAATGATTTTGAGTTTTTGTAGGGGTTTTTAGTTTATTAGTGTTTTGGGGTTTTGGGGTTTTACATGTTTTATAATTTTTTATGGTTTAAGGGGGATATATGTTTTCTAAGGTTTTTCTAGAGTTTTTTTTAATTTTTAGGGATTTGAGGTATTTTTTGGGTTTTATGGATTTAGGGATTTTGAGTGTTTTTAGGGGTTTTCAAGGTTTTTAGGGTTCTAGGTTTTTTAGGTTTTTTATGGTTTTTTGGTGTTTTAGGGGATTTTTGAGTTTTTTATGGTTTTATGGGTTTTAGATTTTTTTTATATTTTTAAAGGTTTTAAAGGTTTTTAGAGTATTTAGTGGTTTATAAGGTTTTATAGGTTTTAGGGATTTTAAGGTGTTTATGGGTTTTAATGGTTTTCAAGTGTTTTTCATGGTTTTTAGAGTTTTGTACGTTTTTGTGAAATTTTTTATATTTTATATGGACTTTATGGTTTTTAGGTTTTTTCAAGGTATTTATGTATTTTGATGGGTTTTATGGGGTTTTCAGGGTTATTTGGGGTTTTTAGGATTTTTATGGAATTTTTGGTTTTTAGGGGTTTTTTGTGTTTTTTTTAGTGTTTTAAAAGTTTCTTATTGTTTTTTATTATTTTAAGGGGGTTTTAGGTTTTTACTATTTTTTAGTGGTTTTAGGGTTTTTTGGGTTCTTAAGGTTTTTAGGGGTTTTATGGGTTTCAGGGGGTTTTCCGGTTTTTAGTGTTTTTTATGTTTTAGGGGTTTTTTAGGGATTTTTTAGGATTTTTATGGTTTTTAGGGTCTTATGTTTATAGATATTTTGATTGTTTTATGTTTTTTAAGAGTTTTGAGGATTTTTTTTTGGTTCTTAAGGTTTTTATGGTTTTTTGGGGTTTTTAGGTTTTTTCTGAGTTTTTATGGTTTTTAAGGGTTTTTAAAGTTTTTAATGTTTTTAGGGGTTTTATAGCTTTTATTGGGGTTTTAGGGTTTTATGAGTTTTTATGGTTTTTATGGTTTTATGGTTTTTAAGGTTTTTAGTGGTATTTATGGTTTTTTTTTGCTTTCATATTTTTTAGGGTTTTTTACATTTTTTGGGATTCTTAAGGCTTTATAAATATTTTCATGGTTTTTAGGTGTTTTAGTGTTTTTATAGATTTTCTAGTTTTTAGGGTTTCTCAGGGTTTTTATTTTTTGGGGGGGGTTTTAGGGGGTTTTTTTAGTTTTTATGTTTTTATAGTTTTTTAGAAATTTTTAATGTTTTTAGGGGGTTTAATGCTTTTTGTGTTTTTAGGGGTTTTTAGGGTCTTTATGGGTTTTCGTGTTTTTATGGGTTTTAGGAGGTATTATCGTTTTTAGGGTTGTTCCATGGTTTTTATGGGTTTTTACATTTTTATGTATTTTTAGGGCTTTTTTAAGATTTTTAGGGTTTTAGGGTTTTAGATATTTTGAGGTTTTTTATTACTTTTTAGGGTTTTATGGATTTAGGGTTTTCTTGTGTTTATGGTATTTTGGATTTTTACTATTTTTTTAAGTTGTTCATGGTTTAAATTTTTTATAGTTTTTAAATGGTTTTATAGGTTTAATGAGTTTTTTAGAGTTTTAGTTGGTTTTATGGTTTTTATGGGTTATTATGGTTTTTTATGGTTTTTAGGGGTTTTCTAGTTTTTTATGGGTTTTGGGGTTTTTGTGGTTTTTTACGTTTTCATTAATTTTAATGGAATTTATAGGTTTTCTATAGTTTTTATGGTTTTTAGGAATTTTGAGGGTTATTTTGGGTATTCACGGTTTTTATGGTTTTTCATGGTTTTCAGGGTTTTTTCTATTTTTTAGTTTTTTTGAGTTTTTAGGGGTTTAAGGTTGTTTATGTATTTCTAACATTTTTAGGGGTTTAAATGGTTTTTAGGGTTCTAGTGGTTTTAGGCTTTTTATGGGGTTTAAAATTTTTAAAAGGTTTTTATGGTTTTCATGGGCCTTTTTAGGATTTTCATGTTTTTTATTTTTTTCACTGATTTTTAGGGTTCTTTTATACTTTTTATGGTTTTAGGGGATTTTAGGGATTTTGATGGATCTAAAGGGTCTTTAGGGGTTTTTATAATTTTTATGGTCTTATATTTTTTATGGTGTTTTGTGTTTTTTGGTTTTTTGAAATTTTTTAGGCGTTTGAAGGTTTTTTTTTGACTTTTTTAATGTTTTTAGGGTCTTTAATGGTTTTTAGATTTATATTGAGTTTTAGGGTTTATGGTTATTTTTGGTTTTTTAAGGTATTTATGGGTTTTTATGGTTTTCATGGGATCTTAAAGGTTTTAGGGTTTTCTACGTTTTTAGTAATTTTAGGGATTTTAGGGATTTTTTATTTTATGTTTTTTAGTATTTTTTATGGTTTTATTATTTTTAGGGATTTGTGGGGTGTTTGATAGTTTTTAATGGGTTTTATGGTTTTTTAGTGTATTCTGGGTCATTTATTAATTTTTGGTTTGTTCATATTTTTATGGTTTTAAAGGTTTTTTAGAGTTTTTTAAATTATTTGGGGTTTTAAGGGATTTTATATTTTTGGTGGTTTTCTGGGTTTTCTGGGTTTTTATGGGGTTTTTATGTTTTTTTTTGGGGGGGGGGGTTAAGTTTTTCAGGGGTTTTTTAGGGTTTTTAGGTTTTTTTTACATATTCATAGATTTAGATGGATTTTTAGTATTTTTATGTTGTTTAGGGTTTTTTACTGTTATTATGGATTTTTATATTTTTTATTATTTTCAATTTTTTATGGGTTTTAGGCGATTATATGTTTTTTAGGGTATTTTGGGGTTTGGGGTTTTTTATTTTTTTCGGGTGTTTAAGGTTTTGGGGGGGTTTCATGTTTTTATGGGTATTAAATTTTTTTTTAGTGGTTTTTAGGAGTTTTATGGGTTATATGGTTTTAAGGTATTGGGGTTTTTATGTTTTTCAGGGGTTTTCCATTGTTTTGAAGGTTTCTTAGGTTTTTAGGGATTTTTAGAGTTTTATTATATTTATATTTTTTTAGGTTTTTTAGAGTTTTAAGGTATTTTGATGATTTTATGGTTTTCTAGGGTCTTTCAGTTTTTAGGGTTTTTATGTTCTTTTGGGGTTTCAGGTTTTTTTTCGTGTTTTTAAGGGATTTTATGTATTTTAGTGTTTTTTAACATTTTTAGCTGTTTTAAGGGATTTTATAGTTTTTAGTGGTTTTTAGGGTTTTTAGGGTTTTTAGGGGGTTTTATGGTTTTCAGGGGATTTTAGAGGTTTTTACATTCTTTACGTTTTTAGGTATTTTATGTCTTTTTTAAGATTTTTACGGTTTTTATGGTTTTCTATGGGTTTTATATATTTTTATGTTTCTTAGGATTCTTCATGTTTTTAAGGGTTTTTAGATGTTTTCAGTGTTTTATGGTCTTTTGGGTATTTGGGTTTTTTAGTTTTGTAAGGATTTAAATGTTTTTAGTACTTTTAATCGTTTTTAACGGTTTTAATGGTTTTTAGAGTTTTTAATGGGATTTTAGAATTTTATTGGTTTGGGGGGTTTTAAGGTTTTTTGGGGATTTTATGGTTTTAGGGTTTTATGGTTCTTTATGTTTTTATGTATTTTTAAGTCTTTTTAAGGATTTTTATAGTTCTTAGGGTTTTTAGTGTTTTTAGAAATTTTGAGGGGAATATTGGTTTTTCTTGTGTTTTTAGGGTTTTAGGGTTTTTAGGGCTTCTAAGGTATTTTTTGGGTGTTAGGTTTCTTATGTTTTTATGGGTTTCTTTTTTTTACCGTTTTTCGGTTTAAAATGTTTTTTAGTGTTTTTTTGTGGGTTTTAGGATTTTTATGGGTTTTGGGGGTTTTTTAATGTTTTATGGGTTTTTATGTTTTTCAAGGTGGTTTTATAGTTTTCAGGGTTATTTAAATTTTCAAGTATTTTTAGGGGTTTTTTAGGATTTTTATGGTTTTTTGGTTTTTTAGGGGTTTTAGGTATTTGGAGGGTTTTTAGGGGGTTTCAAGGTTTTTATAGTTTTTAGGAATTTTATGGTCTTTATTGTTTTTTAGTATTTTTTGAGTGTTTTTTGTTTTTTAAGGTTTTTTAGAGTTGTGTATCATTTTTTGGGATTTTATTGGTTTTTATATTTTTTTAGTGGTTTTAGGGTTTTTATGCATTTTTAGGTGTATTATGGTTTTTAGGGGTTTTATGGTTTTCAAAAAAATTGAGTTTTTAGGTTTTTTACGTTTTCATAAATTTTTAGTTTTTTTTATTTATATATGTATATATGTTTATAATAACTATTATTATTTTTATTATTATTAGTATTATTATTATTATTAAGATTAAAAAAATGGAAACATAATCTACCCAGCCAAGGCGGCACCCCCCCCCCCCTTCTTCGGAATCGCGTAGCCCCCCCCCCCCCCTTGTCTGTTCCTGCGCGCGTGCTTCCTACCAGAGCTCCATCCGGCCACGGCCCGCCTCCCATCCTCCTCCTCTCTAAGCCGCAACCCCCTCCTGGCCTCCTCCTCCCTTCGCCGCTACTCGCGCCTGCTCCGGCCGACCCCGCCTGCTCCACCGACCCCACCTGCTCTAGCAGACCCCGCCTGCTCTGGTCCACCCCTCCTCTCGTGCTCCGGCCAGCCGCCCCGGGTGACCTCCTCGCGCTCCGATCAGCAGCCCCGACCACCGCGTGACCCCCCTGGCTAAGCCCTTTCCGCTCGCGACACCGTCTCCCGAGCTCCCTCTCCGGATTGGATTTCACTCGGTTCTCCATCGGATTTTGGTCCGATCCTTCAATGTATGGGTTTCTCCACTCAACCCCTTTCATTTTCGTTCGATTTGAGGTCTCCCCATTGCTCTACTGAAATTTGGCTGAACCCTAATGTATTTGGGGTTTTTCTTTTGATTGAATCCTGTTATTTAGGTTTCGTCGGATTCTGTTGAGGTCGGTTTTAGCCACTGCCATCAAGGGCAGTGGGTTTGCCATGGTTTTCAAGTATGGGTTCTTCAATTTCTTCATTGTGGGTTAATTTTAATTTAGGGGTTTTATTATTTTTGAGTTGCTTCAATTTATTTTGGGTGTTTAAAAAAATCTAGTGTGTTGTTTAATCAGTTTTCATGGTGTAAAAGTGTTCTAATTGAGGTTCAACATGCTTTGATTCATTAGTGATATGTTTATGAAAAATGAGTTTGATTAGTTTTGTGAAAAATCGGTGTCAAACTATTTATCACCATTCTATAAACTTTGAAGTTGGTTTATTATGTTTTGCACAGGCTGCATATTCTGTTTTGACAAGTGAGTGGTGTGCGTTTGGCCTTAGAAGAGGTTTTGGGGTGGGCTTTTGTGTTCAATATCTTGTGACACTGCTTGGAGTTGTTTCATAAATTTTTTTATGTGGTTCATTAAATCTTTTAACGGGAATTTGATTTTAAATTGAGTTGTGGACCCTTGAGGTCTTTATCTAGTCCAGAGTCAGCTTTACCTGAATTATTAATTTAGCAATGTCTCGTTATTTGCATTGCAGGATATTTATACCTATGGTATATAGGTGTATTGTGTATATATGTATATACATATATCTAGATACATATATATATATATATATGTATGTATGTATATATGCACATCAAAGACACGTGCGCACGACTGTGTGACGTGTGAAGATGGTTACTGCTGGAAGAGCGTGCGTTTTGGACATGGGTTAACTGAGGTAGGTGTTTCCAACCATTTCCCCTTTTTGATTCAATCCTTTAGCACTAGAATGTTTTCAATTAATTCTTTTATATTGTTTCATTTCTGTTGTGTTTATGAAAATCATTTGACATAGTTATATTGTTGTTTTAAATTTCTGAAAGTGACTTTTGATGTTGGTTTATATGAAATGCATAGTTTCTTGGTAAAGTTAAACTGGGTGCCTTGTGATGTGTTTGGTTTTAATTGATAGTGATTGTGTTTTGGAAATGTAAGATTTGGTTTGGTGTGTTTGTTTGAAAAAATGATGAACCAATAGGTTGTTTTAGAAAAGTTTTTGAAATGGTGGTTGGTTTGAAAGATGCAATTTGATTTTATAAAGTGTTGTGAAAGAATTGGGTTTGGTTTCAATGCTAAGTGCTTTATGAAAATGGTTTCTAAGGTGATTCTTCTAAAAACTAGATGTTCTGTTGGGTGTTGGCACATCCATGGGAGCACTAGGTGCTCACATGGATGTGCCTCCAAATGAAAATGACACATAAAAACTATATTTTCTTAAAGATAGGTTTTTGATTAAATGGTTTGGTATTTCAAAGAGGGATGAAAAGAAGTTGGCTCGGTTGGCCTTTGGTGTGAGTTGAATGGTTGTTCGGTTTGAAGGCCCGTTTGGTATTGGGTTTTGAATGGGGTGTTTGTACTGACTTTTGGGAAAAGTGTGTGTGCCCGATTAGCAACTTAACTCATTTACAAAATGTTTTGAAACTACACATGCTGTGAAGGCCCGGTTGGCACCTTGTTGAATGTGAAAGAATTTCATATATACATATTTTTGGGAATCTCTATAGGGGGACTTCCCTTCGAGGGTTGTCATGTGGTGGTGTTCGTGTAAGGGGTTGGCAAGTGCGGCGAGGTGAGTCACACGTGCGAGGGCCTCCTACTTACACAGTATTATAGAAATCACAATGGGTTCCTGGGAATCTTATAGATTATCGAGAGACGGTTGCTAGCCAGCCCCGATTATACAGGTTGGTTCCCCCTTGGTAGATAGGCCTTGTGTGGCGTGCCACTGGTTGCCTATTAGGGCGGCCAGTTGGTTATTGACTATGGAGTACCATGCCAGTAGGTAGTCTGAAACCAAGTACGTCTAGGGGTTTTCTAGGGATGTTTAGGATCACCCATGGTTATTACTTATATCTTCTTGTTTACTTTTACTTGCACTTGGTTTCAAAAATTTACTTATCGCCTGTTATTATTTTGCACAAATGTGATAAAAATGGATTTGAAATTCAGTTTTCAATAAATTAATTGTTTTGGGGGAAACGGGTTGTGGCGTGTGTTGGTTTTTGAAATGGTAAATTAGGACCCTTTTTCCTTTAAAATATGAAAACCCTATTTTCTATCTTTGTATGTGCAAACTAGTGTTTTTGGTATTATTTCTGGAAAGTGGTCTTGGTTGGATTCTGTGGTTTACTTTGGCATCCCTACTGGTCATTTTTAATACTCACGCCTATTTTTATCATTTCAGTCGCAGGTTTCCCTCGTTCAAGTTTTCTTGGCTGAGTTGCTCATTTTGGGAGCAATGTTTGCCTTGGTTGGGAGGTGACTGAAGGGTCACATGGAGGTACGTCTGTTGTTTGGTTTTATTTCTTTCTGCTGCTAGAGTTTAGTGATTTTGTTTTTTTATTCTTATTTACTTATTTACTTATTTATTTATTTATTTTTGGTCCAAATTGTTCCCAATGTTTTAACTTTGGTGATCGACACTAGTTTCCATCCCGAGGGGATCGGGAACACCCCTCGGGACTTGCCGCGGACCGGTTCGGGTGACCAGCTCAGGGTCGACCCGGGTTTGTTCGTGACAAAATGGTATCAGAGGGAGGTTCTTGATATTTGGGATGTCTGGTAGAAGGATATTAAGATTTTTCGGGACTCAGGAGGTAGGTTACGGGTTGGTGCTTTATCACCACCGCCCGTGACGAGACCTAAGTTACCAGGGGTAGTCTGGGTTTTGAGTCTTTTGCCTTTGGTTGTTCTGGTTTGAGGGATGATAATGAAGGTGAACTGGTTCAGGTTGTGGTCTCACATGGAGTGGTGACCCATGTGGAGTCCAAGTGTCCAGTTCAAGGTCCTTTTAGTGACATACCTTACTTGGGATATGGCTCGCCACCATGTCGCCGAGTTAGGCATATGCACCAGTTCCTCATTCCGGTGGTTTTTTGCTGATTGTGTTTCATTTTGATCTCGTTTGATGTGAGCGTGTGTTAAAAATGAAAATGGTTTTAAAATGGAAAATCGTTTCCATTAAATTGTTTTGAAATTGGTGAACTAGGTTTTTAAAGTAGGAGTGTTTCGATTTGGAATGTTTGACTGCGTGTTTGGATTTGATAAGGGAAAGAAGTGTTCGAACCTTGGTATTCTTTATGGAGGATCACATGTGCATCGATATGTGCATAGATTGTGTAGGAGCACTTGTCTGTGAGTGATGTAGTCGGGATTGGGTGAACACACATGTGACCGTCCATAAGGGGCCATAGGCGTGTTTTAAAATTTAAAAGAAATGACGGTTTTTGGAAAAGAAATTATTACTCATGTTTGTATATGTTTAGCTTATGAGTTTGTTGACCTAGTATCGGGTTGTTGCTTTGATCGAGTTTTGGCTAGATGTTGTTTTCAGTTGTGTTTTTTGTGTTGTTCTGAGTATGCCACCCAGAAAGGTCACTAAGGTTTCTAATGAGTCATGCCCAGTTTTCAACACTTTTTTCATGTTTATTATCGATCAAAGTAATCAAATTCCGTTAGAGTTAGTTGTGTGGTTGTGAAATTATAGTGGGTCTTCAGGTTTTTGGGAACTCCCGGGGTTGTTAGGGTTCGTACCGTTTCGGGTTTATTTGAGGGTCCAGGTTTGGACAAGTAAAGGTGAAGTTTCTCGCCATCATTGAAGTTTGGGTGTGTTTAATGGTAATTGGCTATAGTGCTGGTTCCCCATCTAGAAAGGAGTGTATGCTGGAGTAACATGTCTCCAAGACACCATCTTCATCGGTGCTGACTTCCTGTTGTCTAACCGTTCTCTTGTGTGCCACCAGTATGGCCAGTTTGGGCATTCTAATCCACCATCTTGCTTCCCTTTGAAAATGTGCCACCATTGTGGTCGTTTGAATAGTATAGAAGAGGAAGAAGTTGGGGACTAGAGAATGCAAATTCCTGACTATGAGGCAGGGGATGCTTCAGCCATCAGAGCCCCAACCACAGGTCTCGGGGTGAAGCTCGCGCACAGTCAGAAGTTGCCGAGGGTGCATAGAACCTCACTTCGGATTATGTTTTCAGCTTTATGAAGGGAAATATCCAAAGTTTTCTTATCCTATTCTTGTCGTCGTTGTAAGCTCATCCTTGTTGTGGTCGCATGATGAGCTTGTTCTGCTGCAATACAAGTGGCCTCATTTTCTCTTGGTATAGTTTCTAAATCATTCAGAATCTTTGAAATGCGTCAGGTCCGTGACTAAACGAACCCGTTTTGATCTTGAGGATGGTCTCAGCTACATACATTAGGGGGATGTTTGGTTCTGTGAAATTAATGGGTGTCGTTTCTGGGATTGTTATTAGGTCGGACGCCTCTTTGTGAGTTTTCATTTAGTGTGTGAGTTTTTTAGGGGATTCATCCTTCCCAGTGTCTCGGTGTGCCGGTTTCTTCCCATAATAGTTTTAATCCTAGTGGTGGAGTTTTTCCGTTATCTTTGAGAGGGTAGGACGAGTCTCGTTGGGGAGTTCCCGCATTCCCCCCCCCCCCTGGGGTGGTGTGTTTGAGTTTCAAGGTTTCCGTATTAGTAAATTTCTAAGGTGGGGAGAACCCTCCTGTGTTCTCCCCTCAACCTCAGACAATGATTGTACTTGAGTTGGTCGGGTGTGACTTGTGTTGGTAGTGGTCACCCTGATCCTCTCAGTTTCTTCTATTTTTGTCTGGGTACGGACTCCAGTTATGCTAACTGTTGGCTTGGTGACTTTATGGGGGCAGAAAGTGTTTGTGGTGGGGAGAATGGTCACACCCTCTTTTTTTTAGTCATTTTATTTATTTTATTTCTCTTGGTGTTGGGTGATTTTGCGTAAGTGCGGGTGAGTCACAGTTTAAAATTTTAATGTTATGATGAGTTGATGGTTTGGGTTAGTGCGTGAACATCGTACGTTTAAGACGTGCTATCCGCGTGAGTACCGTACGGTGCGCAAATACTGCACGATCATCCAGTTTTAACGTTATGTGTGTAGATATATGTATATGTATGATTATATGTTTATATATGTGTATATATGTGTGTATATACGTTTTTATGTGTTTATGTTTTAACGTTAAGTGTATATATATATATATGTGTGTATATGTTCATAGGTGTATATATATATACACATATGTTTATAAATAAATATGTTTTAACATTATATTCTTATGTGTATATATGTTTATATATATGTTCATATATGTTTATATGTTTATATATGTTATATATATGTTTATATATATATATGTATATATGTATCTATGTTTATATAAGTAGGTTTATATATGTTTATATATATTTATATATGTATATATGTTTATAATAACTGTTATTATTATTAGTAGTAGTATTATTATTATTATTATTAAGATAAAAAAAATGGAATCCTAATCTACCCAGCCCAGGCAGCGCCCCCCCCCCCCTTCTTCGGAATCGTATAGCACCCCCCCTGGTTCGTTCTTGCACACGTGCTCCCTACCGGAGCTCCCTCCGGCCACGGCCCGCCTCCCGGCCTCCTCCTCTCTAAGTCGTAACCCCCTCCCGGCCTCCTCCTCCCTTCCCTGCTGCTCGCGCCTGCTCCGGCCGACCCCGCCTGCTCCGACCGACCCCGCCTGCTCCGGTCGACCCTGCCTGCTCTGGCTGACCCCTCCTGCTCTGGTCCTCCCCTCCTCTCACGCTCTGGCCAGCTGCCCTGGCCAACCTCCTCACGCTCCGATCAGCATCCCCGAACACCGCGTGACCCCCCTGGCCGATCCCTTTCCGCTCACAACACCGTCTCCCGATCTCCCTCTCCGACTTGGATTTCACTCGGTTCTCCATCGTATTTTGGTCTGATCCTTCAATATATGGGTTTCTCCACTCTTCCCCTTTCATTTCCAATCTATTTGTGGTCTCCCCATCGCTCTACTGAAATTTGGCTGAACCCTAATGTATTTGGGGTTTTTCTTTTGATTGAATCTTGTTATTTAGGTTTTGTCGGGTTCTGTCGAGGTCGGTTCAAGCCACTGCAGTCAAGGGCAGTGGGTTCGCCATGGTTTTCAGGTATGGGTTCTTCAATTTCTTCATTTTGGGTTAATTTTAATTTAGGGGTTTTATTATTTTTGAGTTGTCATCAATTTATTTTGGGTGTTTAAAAAAAATCTAGTGTGTTGTTTAATCAGTTTTCATGGTGCAAAAGTGTTCTAATTGAGGTTTGACATGCTTTGATTCATTAGTTATATGTTTATTCAAAATTAGTTTGATTCATTTTGTGAAAAATTGGTGTCGATCTGTTTATCACCATTCTATAAACTGTGCAGTTGGTTTATTAAGTTTTGCGCGGGCTGCATATTCTGTTTTGACAAGTGAGTGGTGTGCGTTTGGCCTTAGAAGAGGTTTTGGGGTGGGCTTTTGTGTTCAATATCTTGTGACACTGCTTGGAGTTGTTTTATAAAAATTTTATGTGGTTCATTAAATATTTTAATGGGAATTTGATTTTAAATTGAGTTGCAGACCCTTGAGGTCTTTATCTGGTCCAGAGTTGGCTTTACCTGAATTATTAATTTTGCAATGTCTCACTATTTTCATTGCAGGATATGTATACCTATGGTATATAGGTGTATGGTGTATATATGTATATACATATATATATACATATATATATATATGTATGTATGTATGTATGTATATATGCACATCAAAGACACGTGTGCACGACTATGTGACGTGTGAAGATGGTTACCGCTGGAAGAGTGTGTGTTTTGGACGTGGGTTAACCGAGGTAGGTGTTTCCAACCATTTCCCCTTTTTGATTCAATCCTTGAGCACTATAATGTTTTCAATTAATTCTTTTATATCATTTCATTTCTGTTGTGTTTATGAAAATCATATGACATAGTTATATTGTTGTTTTAAATTTCTGAAAGTGGATTTTGATGTTGGTTTATATGAAATGCATAGTTTCTTGGTAAAGTTAAATTGAGTGCCTTGTGATGTGTTTGGTTATAATTGATATTTATTGTGTTTTGGAAATGTAAGATTTGGTTTGGTGTGTTTGTTTGACAAAATGATGAACCAATAGGTTGTTTTAGAAAAGTTTTGGAAATGGTGGTTGGTTTGAAAGATGCAATTTGATTTTATAAAGTGTTGTGAAAGAACTGGGTTTGGTTTCAATGCTAAGTGTTTTATGAAAATGGTTTCTAAGGTGATTCTTCTAAAAACTAGATGTGTCGTTGGGTGTTGGAACATCCATGGGAGCACTAGGTGCTCACATGGATGTGCCTCCAAATGAAAATGACACATAAAAACTATATTTTCTTAAAGATAGGTTTTTGATGAAATGGTTTGGTATTTCAAAGAGGGATGAAAAGAAGTTGGCTCGGTTGGCCTTTGGTGTGAGTTGAATGGTTGTTCGGTTTGAATCCCCGTTTGGTATTGGGTTTTGAATGAGGTGTTTATACTGACTTTTGGGAAAAGTGTGTGTGCCCGATTGGCAACTTAACTCATTTATGAAATGTTTTGAAACTGCACATGTTGTGAAGGCTCGGTTGGCACCTTGTTGAATGTGAAAGAATTTCATATATAAATATTTGTGGGCATCTCTACAGGGGGACTTCCCTTAGAGGGTTGTCATGTGGTGGTGTCCGTGTAAGGGGTTGGCAAGTGCGGTGAGGTGAGTCATGCATGTGAGGGCCTCCTACTTACACAGTAATATTGAAATCACCATGGGTTCCTGGGTTTCTTATAGATTATCGAGAGACGGTTGCTATCTAGCCCTGATTAGATGGGTTGGTTCCCCCTTGGTAGATAGGCCTTGTGGGGCATGCCACTGGTTGGCTATTAGGGCAGCCAGTTGGTTATTGACTATGGAGTACCATGCCGGCAGGTAATCTGAAACCGAGTACGTCCAGGGGTTTTCTAGGGATGTTTAGGATCACCCATGGTTATTTCTTATATGTGCTTGTTTACTTTTACTTTCACTTGGTTTCCAGCATTTACTTATCACCTGTTCTTCTTTTGCACAAATGTGATAAACATGGATTTGAAATTCAGTTTTCAAGAAATGCATTGTTTTCGGGAAAACGGGTTGTGGCGTGTGTTAGTTTTTGAAATGGTAAATCATGACCCTTTTTCCTTTAAAATATGAAAAACCTATTTTCTATCTTTGTATGTGCAAACTAGTGTTTTTGGGATTTTTTCTAGAAAGTGGTCTTGGTTGGATTATGTGGTTTACTTTGGCATCCCTACTGAGTATTTTTAATGCTCACGCCTATTTTTATCATTTCAATCGCAGGTTTCCCTCGTTCAAGTTTTCTTGGATCAGTTGCTCATTTTGGGAGAAATGTTTTCCTTGGTTGGGAGGTGACCGAAGGGTCACATGGAGGCACGTCTGCTATTTGGTTTTATTTCTTTCTGCTTCTAGAGTTTAGTGCTTTTGTTATGTTTATTCTTATTTACTTATTTACTTATTTATTTATTTTTTTGGGCCAAATCATTCCCAATGTTTTAACTTTGGAGCCCGACACTAGTTTTCATCCCCAGGGGATCGGGAACGCCCCTCGGGACTTGCTGCGGACCGGCTCGGGTGATCGGCTCAGGGTCGACCCAGGTTGGTTCGTGACAAATGGTTTTTAGGGTATTTATGGTTTTTATAATTTTTTAAAATATGTAAGTATTTTGAGGGTTTTTCAAAGATTATAGGGTTTTTAGGGTTATTATGGGTTTTTTGGGTTGTTAGGGTTTTTTTAGGGATTTATGGTTTTTCAGATTTTTTTAACGTTTTTATGGGTTTTAAGAGTTTTATAGTTTTTTTTTTGTTTTTAATGGGTTCTATGGATTTTAAATTTTATTTTGAATTTTTGGTTTTTAGGGATTTTTTTAGGTTTTTAGTATTATTAACTTTTTAGTAATTATTAGGGATTTTTAGAGGTTTTATGGTTTGTAGTATTTTTAGGGTTTTGGGGATTTCATGGTTTTTAGTGATTTTCACGGTTTTTTAGAGATTTTTCGGGTTTTTTGTGTTTTAGTTTTTTTTAGTTTTGAAGGGTTTTCTGGTTTTTAGGTATTTTTTATTTTTTTAGGGATTTTTGATGATTTTCAGAGTGTTTTAATGGTTTTTGCAGTTTTTTATGTTTTAAGTACATTTAGGGATTTTAGGGCTTTTGAGAATTTTTGGGGATATTTAGGTTTTTTAGCATTTTTTTTATTATTTAGGTATTTAGGGTTTTTTTAGTTTTTAGGATTTTAAAGTGTTATTATAGTTTTTAAAAAAAAA
This sequence comes from Viscum album, assembly GCA_963277665.1. Classification (NCBI taxonomy): domain Eukaryota; kingdom Viridiplantae; phylum Streptophyta; class Magnoliopsida; order Santalales; family Viscaceae; genus Viscum; species Viscum album. The sequence goes on from OY728157.1 coordinate 1,027,078,561, forward strand.
TAAGTTTTAAGGGCTTTAAGAGTTTTTAGTGTGTTTTTATGTGTTTTTATGTGTTTTTAGGTGTTTTTAGGTGTTTTATGTTTTTAGGGGTTTTTATGTTTTTCTATGGTATTTCAGGGTTTTTTATGTCTTTAGGAATTTTTAGGAAATTTTGTGGTTTTTACGGTTTTTAGGGTTTTTAGAGTTTTAGTTATTTTGAGATATTTTAGGGGTTTTCAGGGTTTTTTGGGGGTTTTAGGGTTTTTTGAGTTTTTTTTTAGAGGCTTTTTAGATATTTTATCGTTTTGGGGGTTTAACGTTTTTTAGATTTTTTTTAGTCATTTTTAGGGGTTTTATGGGTATTTAGGTGTTTTTTTTGGGGGGGGGGGGTTCTTTTCAAAGTTTTATAGAGTTTTGAGTATTATTTACATTTTTAGGGATGCTTATATATTTTTTAGGGTTTTTTTGGTTTTTGGAGATTTTGGGTTTTTTGTGGTTTTTATGGATTTTATTGATTTCAATGGTTTGTAGGGTTTTTCTGAGTTTTTTTCATTTTAGGATTTTTATTGATTTTATGCGTTTTTATGTTATGTTTTTTTTTTGAGTTTTTTGGGGCTTTAAGTTTCCATATTTTTTTAACATTTTTATGAATTTTAAAGTTTTTTAGTGTTTTTAGTGATTTTTAGGGATGTTAATATTTTTAGGGTTTTAAAGGTTTATAAGGTTTTTATGGGTTTTTAGGGGTTCTTCAGGGTTTCTAGGTTTTTAAATTTTTAATTATTTTTTGGATTCTATAGGATTTTCTTGGTTTTTAGGGGCAATAGGGATTTTGAGGGGTTTGTGAGTTTTTAGGGTTTTTATGTTTTTTTTGACATTTTAGGGTTTTTATGTATTTTTTTACTTTTTAATGTTTTAGGGGTTTTAAGGGTTTTAAGATTTTTTATTGGTTTCTAAGATTTTTATGGTTTTTAGGGGTTTTCAGGTTTTTAGGGGTTATATGATTTTTAGGGAATTTTCATGGATTTTAGGGTTTTTTACTTTTTCATGGATTTTTAAGGATTTATTAGGATTTTTATAAAATTCATTTTTGTAGGGTTTTTATGTAATTTATGGTTTTTTTGGTTTTTTTGGATTTTTTGGTTTTTAGGGGTTTTTTTTAGTTTTTATGTTTTTAGTGTTTTTAAGGTTTTTATGGGTTTAAAGGATTTTTAGATTTTCTCATGGTTTTTAGGGTTTCTATGGCTTCTTTGGGTTTTCTATGGTGTTTAGAGTTTTTTAGGGGTTTTAGGGGTTTTAGTTTTTTTACGTTTTCATGTATTTTTAGGTTTTTTTGGAATTTTTTGGTTTTTAGGGGTTTTGGGGATTTGGGGATTTTTAGGGTGTTTATATTTTTTTAGGGATTAGGTTTTTTAGGATTTTAGGGTTTTTATGATTTTTTTTTTTTTTGAATTTTTAAGTTTTTTCTATGTTTTTTGGTTTTTTATGGTTTTTTAATGTTTTTAATGTTTTTAGGGGTCCTATGGGTTTTTAGAGTTTTCAATGGTTTTTAAGGGTTTTATGGGTTTTATGGGTTTTTATAGTTTTCAAGGGTTCATCAGGGTTTTTGTGGTTTTTAGAATTTTAAGTATTTTTAGTGATTTTTAGGATTTTTATGGGTTTATGGTTTTTACGGATTTAAGGATTTTTAAATTTTCCATGGTTTTTAGGGAATTTAGGGTGTTTAATGTTTTTATTGTTTTCTAGGGTTTTTAGGGAATTTTTGAGTTTTATAGGGTTTTTAATTATTTTCAGATTTTTTTTAAAGATTTTAGGGGTTTAAATGGTTTTTAGAGTCTTTAGTAGATTTTTTTGTTTTTATGGGTCTTAGTGTTTTTAAGGTTTTATGGGCTACTATGTTTTTAGGGGTTCTTTATGGTTTTAGGGGTTTTTACCATTTCAGGGATTTTTTCGGATCATTTAGTATTTTTATAGTTTTTAAGGTTTTAGGGTTTTATGGTTTTTAGTGGTTTTTAGTGGTTTTAGTGTTTTTTAGTTTTATTAGGGTTTTATGATTTTTATAGTTTTTTCGGATTTAGGGCTTTTGGGGGGTTTTAGGTTTTTAATGGCTTTTAGAGTTTTTTAATGTTTTAAGTGGTTTTGAGGGTTCATAGAGATTTTAGTGAATTTTTATGGGTTTTATATTTTTAAAGGTTTTTATAGTTTTAAGGGTTTATATGGTTTTAGAGGGTTTTCAAGGTTTTTAGTGTTCATTTTCATTTTTTAGGTTCTTTAGGCCATTTTTGTGATTTTTATTGTTTTAGAGTTTTTTAGGGATTTTAGGGATTTTGAGAGTTTTTAGGGGTTTTTATATTTTTAGGGGTTTTAGGGTTTTATGGTTTATTTGGGAGTTTAGGGTTTTTTTTAGTTTTTTAGAAATTTAGGGTTTTTAGAGTTTTTTAGATTTTTTAGGGGTTTTAAGGGTTTTCAATGTTTTTGTGGTTTTTAGTGTTTTTATGGAATTTTATGGGTTTTTTAGGTTTTTTGTGGTTTTATGGTTTTCTTGGGTATTTCATGGTTTTAGGGTTTTTTAAAATTTGATGTATTTTTAGAGATGTTTTAGGTTTTTATCGGTTTTAAGGTTTTTAGGGTTTTTAGGTAATTTGATGTTTTTAGGGTTATTTAGGGGTTCATGGTTTATTTGGGTTTGTCGAGGTTTTTTTAATTTTCTTAGTGGTTTTAAATTTTTTAGTGTTTTTAACTTTTTAAGGGGGTTTAAATGTTTTTTGAGTTTTTAGTGGTTTTTTATGAATGTTAGGGTTTTTAATGTTTTTATATGATTTTATGGTTTTTAGGATTTTTAGAGTTTTTTAGGTTATGAGGGATTTTTAGGGATTTCTTAGGATTTTATGGATTTTACATTTTTTATTATTTTTTGGGATTTTGAGGGGTTTTAGGGGTTTTTAGGTTATTTTTGGGATTTTATGGTTTTTATGGTTTTAGGGGTTTTATTATTTTTTTAGTTTTATTGGGTTTTTATGGGGTTTAGAGTTTTTTTTACTTTTTTAGGGGATTTAAGGGCTAATAGAGTTTTTAGCGGTTTTAGGGTTTTATGGGTTTTAGGGTTTTAGGGTTTTTAAGGTTTTTAGGGAGTTTTATGGTCTTCATTAGGTTTTCAAGGGTTTTTGGGATTTTTAAATTTTCATGGATTTTTATGGCTTTTTAGTATTATTTTTAGTTTCTTAGTTTTTAGGGTTTTTAGAAATTTTAAGGGTTTTATGATTTTTCAAAGGTTTTTGGGGTTTTAGGGTTTTAGGGTTTTAGGGTTTTTATGGTTTTAGGTTTTTTTTAATTTTTTAGGTTTTTATGTTTTTTTAAGTTTTTATCGTTGTAATATTTTTAGGGATTTTTTGTGTTTTTGCAGTTTTTAATTTTTTTTATGGGTTTTAGAGTCATAATGTTTTTAGGGTTTTTATGGTTTTCATGGGTTTTCTAGTAATTTAGGGTTTTGTATGATTTAACTGATTTTTAGGTATTTTCTAGGATTTTTGTGGTATTTAGGGTTTTTTAGGTTATTTAGAGATTTTATGGGGTTTTAGGTTTTTAAGAGTTAGTATGGTTTTTTAGGGTTTTTGGGGTTTTTATTGTTTTTTGAGTTTTTAAGGATTTCTGAATTTTTAGGGTTTTAAATGGATCTTAGGTTTTTTAACATTTTTAACATTTTAAGTGTTTTTAGTTTTTTCTGTTTTTTTTTTTAGGTTTATGGTTTTTAGTGGGTTTTTAGTGTTTTTTATGGGTTTTTACATTTTTTGGGATTTTTAGGGATTTTTAGGGTTTTTTAGGATTTTTATGGATTTTGGGGTTTTAAGGGTTCTTAATGATTTTGAGGGTTTCTAGGATTTTTTAGAGATTTTAGAAGTTTTAGGGATTTTTATGTTGTCTATTATTTTTAGGTATTTTTTGGATTTTTATGGTTTTTTAGAGTTTTTAGGGATTTGAGGCATTTGGGGTTCTTCACAAGTTTTATTGTCTTTAGTATTATGTAGTTTCTTTAGTGTTAAGGGGATTATTTTTTAGTTTTTAGGTTCCTTAATGTTTTTTTATATTTTTTTTAAATTTTTAAGGGTTTTAAGGTTTTTTATAGTTTTTATTGGGTTTTTAGGGTTTTATGGGTTTTTAGGGCAAGGGGGGATTGAGACCAGGAAAGCTTGGTCCCCCAAAATTTATACCAAAAGTAAATAACAAACAGAGAGTTACAAGGAGGGGTTACATAACCGGGTGTGCAACTCACCCTTCAAGTCAGAGTCCACAAGCGAGGAGCAGGAGGGCATGGCCAAAAAGGACCACAGTGAGCACCTCTCCACAATAGCCAGTTTGGAGAGAGCATCTGTAACCGCATTCGCCTCCCGATAGGTGTGTGTCACAATAAGATTCAGCCTTTGACACATGGTGAGGAATTCCATCCATTAGGTGAGGATCCTCCAGGGAACACACCTAGATCTGTTTTTAAGAGCATTCACAGTAAGCATGGAGTCAGACTCAAGCCACAGAAAGCTCCACCCAAAACTGATAGCATATTCAATCACCTTTATCATGGCCCAAAATTCTGCTTCAAGGGCACACCCGTCTCCAATGAAATGTTGTAAGCAACCTTTTATAAAGCCCCTAGAGGTGTGGAAGACACCACCACATCTAGAAGGACCTGGTGCACCAAGGGCCGCACCATCCATGTTAACTTTAATCCAGGAAGGGAGGGGAGGAATCCATCGAATAAACTTGGGAACCATTGGTTTTTTTGCCCTGCCAGAGACACCAAGTAGCCGAAGGATGATGAGCTCACGAACATCATTCGCCATATGGCCTGTCTGAATGCAGGGATCCATATAAATAGCCCTGTGAATTGTCACCACACCACCATGAATGTAGAGTCATTTCTTATTGAAGGAAACTGCATTCCGAGTGGTCCAGATAAAAAATATAGTGGCTACAATAGCGACCAGAAGAAGATTGAGGACATGTTCACTATAATACCAGTTGGACAGATCGGCATGAATCTCGAAGAGAGGCCTGTCCAGGCCAGCTGGGAACCCAAAAATATGATGTATATAGCCCCAAAGTTCGGCACTAAATCTGTATTGGAGGAAGGTGCGCTGAATATTTTCATCCGCACCAAGGCAGAGGAGGAAAACGGAGGCAAGACTGTGCCCAGCTTTCTACAACTGGTTCTATATTGGCATCTGATTCTTCTAGATTTTCCAGAGAATGAGATGGCTAGCTGGGGGGATGAAATTTCTCCTAAATTTGGAGAGCCAGGCTGGGGGAGGGGATCCCTTGGCACAGTTTTACCAATAATAATCCTTAGCATTTAGTCATCCTACCAGGCTAGGCTTCCAGATCAAGATTTTAGAGTCGACGAAGGCATAACGCTGGATTTGAAGCAAGGCTTCAGTTGGGAGGAGGGCCTCAATATGTTCTAGTCGTAGAATGAACACCGCAATGGGAAAGCTTTTAAGGCCTGGAGGGGGAGTCATGCATTCCTACAGTGTCCTATCAAGCCAAGTCGTGGACCAAGCATTCAATTCCGAGTGATTTGAGACGATCCATTTAGAGTGAGAAATAATGGCCTTGTACGAGTCATGAATTGTTGTCCAAACAGAAGAGGGAAAGTAACCTACATGTTCATCGCAAAGTTTGAGCACAAATCTTTTCTGAGTGAAACCCAAGCCCCCACCCCTAGGATTAAGCATCCCCCAAGTGAATTTAGCAAGAATACCATCATTGTATCATTTTAGGTCTTTAATACCAAGTCCTCCCAGCTCAATTGGTTTGGTGCAGTCCTTCCAAACCACTATAACCAATTTCCTCTGACTTATACACCTCGTCCAGGAGAAATTCCTGATCTTTTCTTGTATATCCTTAATAAGATTAACCAGCCATCTTTAGATAGAGAAAGCATAAGTGAACATAGAAGTGATCACCGAGTTGATAAGACAGACCCTTCTAGCTTGAAACAGGGATTCCCCTTTCCATTTTTCCAACTAATGGGTAATTTTGGATTCAATTCCCTCAAGGTGGCAGCATTTGACATGTCCCCAAAAAATAGGGACACCTAGGTAATCAAAGGGAAGTGACCCTCTCTTGACACCAAGGAACCTTGCAATGGAAATTTGACTGGATCGTGGGACCCCCTCCCCAAATATGATCAAAAACTTTCTCCAACTAATATATTTCCCTGCCACGTTTTCATAATACCGGAAGATCATCCGGATGGATTTCAAGGTCCATTTTTCAGCTTGGCCAAATAGAAGAATATCATCAGCATAGAACAGATGGGACGGCACGTGGAGGTCCCTCCCTGTCCTAATTGGATTGAAGAGACCAACCTAGAAAGGTTCAATGAGGCACATGCTCAAGTAATCCTCTGTGATCACAAAGAGGATTCTTGAAAGCAGGTCACCTTGTCTGACCCCAAGGGAACAGGGGAAGAACCCCTTCGGGGATCCATTTTTTGAGTTTTTTTTATAATTTTTTTAGAGTTTTTAAAATTATTTAGGGTTCTAACATTTTTAGATATTTTAGTGGTATTTTTATGGTTTTATGGTATTTGGGATTGCATAATATTTTTTGGGGGGGAGGTTTTATGGTTTTTAGGTTTTTAGGTTTTTTCTTAGTTTTTCAGGGTCTTCAAGTTTTTGGAATATTTCGGTATTTTTTAGGATTTTTATGGTTTTTGTGATTTTTTGGGTTTTCAATGATTATAAATGTTTTTAGGGTTTTTCATGGTTTTTATAGATTTTTTGGGTTTTTATGATTTTTTGACTATTTTTGGGTTTTATGTTTTTTTTAAGTTTTAATTATTTTTAGGGTTTTCAATGTTTTTTAGAATATTCGATAGTTTTAGGTTTTTTAAGGGTTTTAGGTTTTTTTGGGTTTTAGGGGTATTTTAGGGTTTTAAGGGTGTTTTCGTTTTCCGGGAATTTTAGGGATTTTTTAGGATTTTTATATTTTTTAGGGATTTTTATGGTTCTTAGGTATTTTACGTTTTTTATGGTTTTTATAGTATTCATGGTTTTTTTTATTTTTAGGGTTTTTTTGAATTTTTTCATGTTTTTAATTTTTTTTATAGATTTTAATGTTTTCAGGGGTTTAATTAATTTTTATAGTTTTTAGTGGTTTTTAGGGGTTTTATGGGGTTTATGGTTTTATGGTTTTTAGGGGTTTTTTTGATTTCAGAGGTTTTTATGGATTTTTCAGTTTTTTTATGTTTTTAGGGATTTGTTGGTATTTTTATGATTTTTATTTAATTTTGGGTTATTATGGTTTATCCATTTTTGAGGTTTTTTACTGTTTTTAGGATTTTTATGGTTTTTAGATTTTTTATATATATTATGGTTTTTTGGGGGTTTATGGGGTTTTTTAGAAGTTTTATATATTTTTATATTTTTTAAACATTTTAGGGTGTTTAAGTGTTTTTAAAGTTGTTAGTGGATTTTTAGGGCTTTTATTTATTATTAAGGTTTTTTATGGTTTTTAGGGGTTTTATAATTTTCAAGGGTTTTTTGGGATTTAAGGGTTTTTTACATTTTGATCTGGGTTTTTAGGGATTTTCTAAGATTTTTATGGTTTTAGGGTTTCAAAGGTTTTTATGTATTTTGATCATTTAGGGTTTTTATAGTTTTGGGTTTTTTAGGTTTTTATGGTATTTTTCTGTTTTTAGGGTTTTTTGAGTTTTTAGGGGATTTAAGGTTTTTTTAATTTTTTAAAATTTTAGGGGTTTTATGGGGCTTAATTATTTTAGTGGGTTTTTAGTGTTTTTAGAGGTTTTGATGGTTTCTTAGTATTTTATGGTTTTTATGGTTTTTATGGGTTTTTCAAGGTTTTTAGGGTTTTTATGTTTTGGGGGATTTTTTTGGGCTTTTTAGGATTTTTATGGTTTTTTTGATTTTAGAGTTTTTAGTAATTTGGAGACTTTTATGGATTTTTGTATTTTTTAAGGTTTTATGGATTTTCGGGTTTTTATGGTTTTTTGGGTGTTAGGGTTTTTATGGTTATTTGGATTTTAGGTTTTTTTTTAGTTTTTTGGGGTTTTATGTTTTTAGAGTTTTTTAACATTTTTAGGGGTTTTAGGGGCTTTGGGTGTTTTTTTGTCTTTATAGGTTTTTTAGGTTTTTAGGTGTTTTAATGTTTTCAAGGATTCTTCAGGGTTTTTATTTTTTTTTACATTCACATAAATTTTTAGGGCTTTTAAGTATTTTTATGGTTTTTCGGGTTTTTATAGTTTTAGAGATTTTGAGGTTTTTATGGTTTTAAGGGTTTTTTATAGTTTTTAGGGTTTTTATGGTTATTTAGGATTTTAGGATTTTTTTTATTTTTTAGGGTTTTGAAGGGATTTTCGAGTTTTTATCATTTTTATTGGTTTAAAGGGTTTTTATATTTTTTGTGGTTTTTTTTTTGTTTTTTTAGGGTTTTTAGGTTTTTAGGGGTTTTTATTATTTTCAAGGGTTTTTCAATGTTTTGGAGTTTTTTACGCTTTCAGTTATTTTTAGAGTTGTTTTATAATTTTTATGGGTTTTAAGAATTTGTAGTGTTTTTAAGCATTTTGAGGGTTTTATAGTTTTTAGGGGTTTTAGAGTTTCTATGTTTATAGGGGATTTAATATTTTTAGGGGTTTAAAGTGGTTTTAGAGTTTTTGGTGGGTTTTAGGGTTTTTATGGGGTTTTAAGGCTTTTAAAGGTTTTTATGGTATTTAAGGGGTTTTCTAGGGTTTTTTAGGTGTTTACATGTTAAGGTATTTTTAATTTTTCTTAGTTTTTCTTTGTTTTTATGGGTTTTTAGCAGTTTTTTGGATTTTGAGGGTTTTAGGGGTTTTTAGGATTTTTTTGGGATTTTTTGGGTTGGTTTTATGGTTTTTTTTTGTTTTTACATTTTTATATTTTTTTAATTTTTTTATGGAGTTTATTTATTTTTAGAGTTTTTAGTGTATTTTTAGGGTTTTTATTGGTTTTTAAGGTTCTTAGGGGTTTTAAGGTTTTGATAAGGATTTAATATTTTTTAGGTTTTTATATTTTTTTAGATATTTTTGGGTATTTTTAGGTTTTTAATGGATTTTCTGATTTTTTAGGGTTTTAGGGATTTTGTGGGGTCGTAGGGTTATTCAGGGTTTTGGGGAATTTATGGTTTTTTTGTTTTTTAGGATTTTGGGGTTTTTAGGGTTTTTTTTTAGGGTTTTTAATATTTTGTCGAGTTTTTAAAATTTTAATATATTTAAGGGTTTTTAGAGTTTTTTGTGTTTTTTATGGGTTTTATGAGTTTTTTGGGTTTTTAGGGTTTTTAGATGTTTGTACATTTTCAAGGTTTTTAGGGGGTTTTAGGGTTTTTTAATGTTTTTCTAAGGTTTTTATGTATTTTTTCGGTTTTTTAGGTGTTTTTTTTATTTTTTTGGGGTTTTACAGTTTTTAGAGTTTAAAATTTTAGGAGTTTTAGGATTTTAGATTTTATAGTAGTTTTTTAGACTTTTTATGGGTTTTATAGTTTTTAATTTATTAGGGATTTTTATCTTTCTCTGGGGGGTTTTAGTGGGTTTAGGGTTTTTTACGTTTATAAGGATTTTTGGACTTTTTTTGGGGATTTTTATGGTTTTTAGTGTATTTTATGGTTTTTAAGGATTTTATTTAGGGTTTTCCTGGTTTTTTAGTTTTTTCAGGGGGTTTTTGGGTTTTTTGGGATTTTAGGATTTTTTGGAGTTTTTTATGTGTTTTTAATTTTTTAGACTTTTTAACGTTTTTAGGGTATTAATATTTTTTTGAGTTTTTAGTGGTTTTGGGATTTTCATGATTTTTAGGTATTTTTAATATTTTTAGGGTTTTTATGTATTTTTAGGGGTTTTGGGGTGTTTTACAATTTCTAGGGTGTTTAGGGATTTTTAGGATTTTTATGGTGTATAGGGGTTTTTAGGGTTTTAGGGATTTTGATGGGATTTTAGGATTTTTCAGGGGTTTTGGAGTTCTTTATGGTTTTTAATTTTTTTAGGTTTTAAGTGTTTTTTTAGTTTTTTGTTTTTTAAAGGTTTTTAGAGTTTTTTAATATTTTTATGGTTTTAAGGGTTTTTATATTTTTATTGGATTTAGGGTTTTAGGGGTTTAATGGGTTTTTAGGGTTTTTGATGGTTTCTTGAGGTTTTTATGGTTTTTAGGGGTTTCCATTGTCTTCAGGGTTTTTTATGTTTTTATAAAGTTTTAGGTATTTTTTAGCATTTTGTGGTTTTTTAAGGTTTTTTAGGGATATTAGGGATTTGAGGGTATTTAGAGTTTTTTGGGGGGGTTTAATGAGTTTTAGGGTTTTTCATGGGTTTTATGGTTTTTTGTGTTTTAGGGTTTTTTTAGTTTTTTCAGGATTAATAGTTTTCAAGGTTTTTTAATTTTTTTAGGGTTTTAAGGATTTTTACATTTTTTTAGTGGAATTTTAGAGTTTCTACGGGATTTTATGGATTTTATGGCTATTAGGTGTTTTATAGTTTTCCAGGGGTTTTATGTGTTTTTTTTTGACATTTTTAGGGTTTTTTAGGGTTGTTTTATGTTTTTTATGGTTTTTATGGTTTTTAGCAGTTTTAAGGGGTTTTATGGGTTTTTATAGTTTTTTAGGGTTTAAAGGGTATTCTGTGGTGTTTATGTTTTTTTTGGGGTTTTATTGATTTTTTAGTTTGTTTTTGTTTTATAGATTTTTAAATTTTTTTAACATTTTATATGTTTTAATGGTTTTTATAGTTTTAAGTGGTTTTCAAATTTTTTGTGGGTTTTTAGAGTTTTTTAGGGTTTTTAGGTTTTTATATGATTTTCATGGGTATTTATGAGTTTTCAAGGTTTTATGTTTTCATGGATTTTTAGGATTTTTTTGGTCTTTTTGGTTTTTATGGATTTTTGTGGATTATGATGGTTTTTATGGTTTTCAATGTTTTTTTTTAACTTTTTAGGTTTTTTTGTTATTTAAGGATCTAGGTTGATATTCATAGGGGTTTTATGGTTTTTAGAGTTTTCAAAAAATTTAAAGGTCTTGAGGGGTTTAAGAGTTTTTAGTGGTTTTTAGGGTTCTTATGGGTTTTGAGGTTTTTATTATTTTTCAAGGTTCTATTGTTTTCAAGGGGTTTCTAGGGATTTTAGCGTTTTTTATATTTTTAGTGATTTTTATTGTTTTTATGAATTTTATAGTTTTTAGGATTTCTATGGGTTTTAGGGATTTTTATGGTTTTTCATGGTTTTTCGGTTTTTTTATTTTTCTAGGTTTTTATTGATTATTGGGTTTTTAGGATTTTTTAGAGTTTATAGGATTTTTAATTTTTTTAGAGTTTTTTAAATTTTTAGAGGTTTGAAGGGTTTTAAGAGTTTTTTGTGGGCGCTTGGGTTTTTATGGGTTCTTAGAGGTTTTTATGGTTTTCATGGGTTTTTAGTGTTTTAGAGTTTTTTTAAAATTTGATGGATTTTTATGGATTTTTATGGATTTTTATGTTTTTTTTGTTTTTTGGGGTTTTTAGTTGTTTTAGGGATTTTGATACATTTTAGGGGTTTTCAAGTGTTTTTTTGGTTTTTATGGTTTTTAGGGTTTTAGGGTTTTTTGATATTTAAATTTTTTAGGGGTTTAAAGGGTTTTTAGGGGGTTTTAAAGTTTTTATGGGTTTTGATGGTTTTTTGAGGTTTTAGGGGTTTTATGGTTTTTTGGGGGGTTTTAGGTTTTTTTAGGGTTTTTTATGTTTTTAGGGATTTCTTGAGGTTTTTTTGGATTTTTATGGTTTTTAGGTAATTTTATAGTTTTTAGGGTATTAGGGTGTTTTTGGTTTTTTTGAGTTTTTTAGGGTTTATAAGGTTTTTAGCATCTTTAGGGGTTTTAAGGGTTTTGGATTTTTTAGAAGATTTTAGGGGTTTTTAGGGTTTTTAGGGTTTTTAATTTTTTAAGGTTTTATGGTTTTCAGGGGTATTTTTCAGTTTTTAGTGTTTTTTACATTTTTTGGGATTTTAGGGATTTTTAGGATTGTTTTGGCCTGAGGTGGCACATTCGGGGTGATGATGAAATGGCCAGATGAGAATCATCACCCGTCACTTTTTCTGGAGACGGTTTCTCATCAAATTCACCATTTTTTTTGACTCGTTCTGTGCCATTGTCCTTAAAGGAAGGTTGGATTAACCCCACAAGGACTGGGTAAATTACCCCTTTTGTATTGAGAAGGAGATACGACAGTCAGATGGTCCCAGCGGGCGATTGAATGGGGTCAAGTACTTTTATAATCAGTCCTCCTAGGATATAACTTCTTCATATGGTCTCCAATGGGTTTATTCGTGGAGCCATAAACACCCAACGGCCCCGGTATCCATGATTCATGGACCTAATTTCCAAAGGCAAGTGCTCGTAGGACAATGACTTGGCCAATGAAACTTAAGGACTCCATTGGTCGAGATTATGGGAAGTCTGGCTCACTGCACCCCTTTGGGGGGGGATTATTGCCTATTCTAGGACTCTCTTATATATTTAAGTCATGTTAATACATTCGTGAATCCTTGGTTCATTCCTGAAGAGTGTGTCCATGGGCTACTCCTTGGTTTGCAGGATCGTTGTAGGCATACATGGATTTGATGCTACGGAGGTAATGCTGACTTGAGCCATACAATAAGGCATTCTGGAGTTTATATTTATCTATGGAGGATGGAAGGTGACTTGATGTTGGGGTCGGACCCATCATGTGGGCTTCCTACGTATCCTCGGGAGTGGAATAAGAGCCCACGTAGTTCGAAATGGCTAGGGCTTATGCATGGAAGCTAGCCATTTGGGGGGACATTATTGGGTGGACCCTTTTGGAAGGGCACCCTTTTGAGATCAGTCCTTCAAGAAGGCATCCAACATATCCTAGTTTGATTAGGAATCAAGGTTCTCATAGTTCAGAATTATTGGGGCTTATGCGTTGAAGCTTCCCCTTTGGGAGGAACAGGGTTGGGTGGACCCCTATTGGAAGGGCACCCCTTTTCAGCTCGGATCTTCAAGCAGACATCCTATGTATCCTGATTTGTCCAATAATTAGAGTTCTCGTAGTTTAGAATTGTTGGGGATTACGTATTAAAGCTTCCCCTTTAGGAGGAACATGGTTGGGTGGACCACTATTGGAAGAAAACCCCTTTTGAGGTCGGTCCTTTAAGAAGGCGTCCTACATATCCTGGTTTTTTCAGGAACCATAGTTCTCATAGTTCAAAATTGTGTGGATAATTTAATCATCACAAACCTCTAAGCCCATGTGATTCATGCTCGGTGTGAGAAACAAAAGGTCATGAGAGATCCAAACAACCACACGCCTGCTCTCCTGCTGATGGGAGAGGGCGGGCCTATGGCAGAAGAGGCTAGGGTGATGGTGCTCAAGAGTGCGGAGCGACGAACCTTTTAATGTGATATGACATTAGAGGTCATTTGGCTTGGCCCTGGAAATATTGGGTAATTACCTCATTGGGAGTTTTCTGAAGCGTGTTCTGGGAAAGGGGAATATTTTTGTCCTCGTCGTAAGGGGAAGTGAACACAACCCCTTCTACTGATCACTATTCCTCATTGAATGGAAAAGAGTGTGACCAGCCTTAATCCCTAGAACAGGGAGGGTCACATATGAATCCCAAGGTTGGACTCTGGGTTACCATGGGAATGTAAACTTACATACATCCCTGGAGTTTGAACCATTGTGGGGGAGCCTTCGTGACTCTGCGTACCATGGGTATGTAGACTCAAGGGAGAACAATGATGCACCTGATGGTCTGATCATACTTGTTTAGTGGATTTGGATGAGGCTTTGGCCTGATGTTGGGGGACTGGTTCACATAGGGAATATAGAGGAATGGAAGGTAATAGAGGGGAGAGATCAGAATCAGAGGGGAAAATACACAAAAATACCCCATTTCGTGTATTTTTTACTTATATGGAATGGGGGGAGCTCTGTATACCATAGTGGTATGTGGGAAGAGGGGTTGTCTGTGTACTGAAGCAATACACAGGCTGGGACAAGGACTACCGTGTACCATAGTGGTATGCAGTTCTAAGTATGGTAAGTCACGCTGCTTTTGGTTCTATCTGCATTATGATGAAGTATGTGGCACCGAGTTAAATCCATGTAGCGATACACTACAAGGAACACCATATTGAAGGAGGGTCATGGGGACTATCGTTCATTAGGATTTCATCCAAGAGAAATATATGGCTTCACAATTTCACTAATTAGGTTCACGGTTCTATTATTATTATTAAATTCCCTAGTTTTATGGTTTGCGGCTGGTTGTGCCTGTGGAAAATGTGGTTTACAATTCGGGCTTCTCTGATGATTCAAGACTAAAGCCTAAATCTTCTCCAAATTCTTTCTTCCAACCTCTGAGGTCCCCTTAGATATTTCTTCATCTGTCCCCTCTCAATTCCTTATATGCTCCTTTTATAGAGCGTTGGGGCAATAATATTTGTGGTCATGCAGCACCACCTTTGGAGGACTATGAAGAGATATCCTGACCCACAGAAGAAACGATCAACTGGGGTTTGTGGAGGTTGTGGTTCGCAAGTCATGGTTTAGAGAACCCTATTGGCATGCTTCGTCTGCGAGCTACTAAGTTCATGAGATGGTATGTGGATGGCCTTTGTGCACATGATTCCTTTAGTGACACGGTTTGTGATCGACTAGGTTTTCTAGCCATCTCTCTATGAGCCCATGCCTCATGGGTCATTCTACGTACTGGTGATTTGTGGTTCATGCAGTCTGCGAACCCTTTCCAGTAATGGAAGTGGGTAACTTAAGAATCCTTCAAGAAATATTTTATTCATGTTTCTTTGGAAGTTTTCAACTCAATTTGATTCAATTAACTTTGTTATATTTTTAGGAATTCTTGCTTCCTTCTGCAAAGTGACCATGGGAGCATTTTCTTCCCTTGACGGAATTTCCAGGAACCTACAAATTCCCTCCATCGGAATGGGGCCCGTTCGAAATAAAGAGGAGACTATTCTGATGTAGAAGTGGTCCTAAACTGAAATGGTTCTCAGTAGAATATATAGGCCTGGTAGAAGGGTACCACACCTATATATAGGGTCCCATTCCATTTGTCTTTTACCATTTTTCATGGTAAAAATTTCTCCTGACTCTCCTTCGGCTTCATGTGCCTCCACATACTGTCTCTTTTGAGAAAACCTTGCTTGTGAACCACTTTGTATGTGCCAAAAACCGATCTTTTCTCCATATATCTACCTATGAATGGAATTTTGGATTTCACGAACGGCATTGTGGAATTTTAAAACTAAAATCTGGATTCCGCGTAGGAGAACGCTACACTTCTTATGTGTCTGCACACCAAACTTGAACAAGAAAACTGAATTTTGAAACTTAATAATCCAAATGTAAACTTTTTAATCAAAAAATTTTAAAATTAACTTGTAAAGGGCTTGGTTCATGTTATTCTCCCTCCGCAAACCCTTTTGTTTGCTGGACAACACTCTGTGGGCCAGCGCCTTGCGGGTGCTTCGCATACCATGGTGGTATGCGGTATAATGCTTCTATGTATCATGCAGTTTGCAGGGATTTTTTCTGCATATCATAGAGTGTGAGGGTACTGGATACCACGTACTATTTCTGGGAACAGTATGCAATTCCCCTTGAGGACATATTTTTATGTCCTTTAGCCAATTTTTTGTGACCTTTATCCAATAATTTTTTATTGGAATAACTTTTTTTAGGCTTTTGGATCTTTCTATGCAGGCTAAAATGGATCTTTCATAGGCTTCCGCTAACATTGTTTCTCCTTCTAAGGCTATTGTTATTGCCCCTCTTTCTGTTTCTGATGAAAGATCTAATAACGTGGTGGCTTTGGTCGATGAAAAAATTCTAGTTGTTCCATTACACCAATATCTGGTGAATCTGCTTACGATGGTTCAAAGGGAGTACCCTGATTCAGACAAGCTTCCTTCTTATGGGTTTAGTCTATTGTCTGATACAGTGATCACAGCGCCAAATCTAACTGATCATCCTATTTCCTGGAAAATTAACACCTCTATCCCAAAGACCTTGATCTCTTCCAAAGGGAGGTATCTTCAGAAAAATATTTACCTCTAGGTCCTTATTGAGATATGAACCTCAAACTTTATAGGAGGTGAAACAGAATCCCAACAAGATGACCCACTACTACCAGATAATTACACATAAAGCTACAACGAATGAGAAACATGGCTGGTCTTCTAGGTGTGATCTTCACTCTAGAGGCTCGTTTGCTTTAGATTGGGGGTGGCCTTTCTGGTTTCTCCAAAGTTGCGAAGAATTTTGAAATGAGTTTCATACTTTGGGACTATAAGAGGATTCTTGGGTATCTCAGACATACACTCACGATCCCAATGCCCTTATTTCACATCTCCTGAGCAGGTGGATCCCAAACACCAATACCTTCTCTTTAACCCATGGGGAGGTCAGCATCAGTCTTTGGGACATCCGATTAATCTCAGAAGTCCCCATTGTTGGGGTTATGTATGATGAATTCCTTCATCCCTCCTCTATTTGGGATGACGAGGAAAGAACCCCTCCTTTAGCTAAGAAGCTTATCGTTTAGGTGAAGAAACTTCTGGAGGAAATTGATCCTTATCTGAAACTTGACATTCCTTTTGATAAGTGGTTTGGTGTTTTTATTAAGAATACTTGTTTAGAGCCTGATCTATGGAGACCTAGGGAATTTCCTACCAAAATCACCCAAATTTGAGCAGGTACCTATTGTCCCACCTTGGAAGAGAGTAATTTTCATAAGTGGGGATGGGGGATCATCCCTGACATCGATCAATTATTTTGACTAGTGGCTTTCTTGGCCATGTTTCTAAGTAGGTGGCTCTTACCAGTGCGAGAATCTGGTGGTGTAAGATAATCAACATTCATCATGGCCACTCAATTGGACACTGGAATATGTATCAATTTAGCTATCCTAGCATTGGAAAAAATTTATTGCCTACTGGGTCGATTTAGTGAAGGGGGGCCACCTTACCAGATTACTAGCCACTTCCAAATTCTATAGGGTTGGATAGGATCCCACATAGGAGGTTATACCTTTATCGATTCCTTACCAATTTTTTATTCCACCCTCCAAATTTACCTTTAGAGTACCAACGGGGTCATGTCAGTGGCCTGGTCTTTACAGGACAAGAGAGAGAAGAAAACTAAAAAGAACAAGCAAGACTTAATGGCTTATCTAAAAATTTATGAATGTTTTTCTTATCACCCTTATTATTCCCCTACTGGTAATATTATGAATAATGCATCTAAATACTTTGTCAACCAAGGTTACTTCTTTTCTTTGAGAGAAGAAATCCCAGTTTCCTGTGTTAAAGGGGAGCTTATTTGCAAGGGATATGCACCCTGCAGATTTAGTCATCAATTTAACTATGTTCAAAAGTTGTCTCCTCCTGGTCTCAAGATTGCACTTAATGAGAAGTATTTGATGATATCCCGTAAAATATGGCTAATGTTTACCTAGAAGGACACCCAGTTCCAGGCCAGACTTCCATATTTTGTGGATTTTGTACCCTTCCTTACCAAAAAGTTATGTTGAGGCCTGGGTTAAATCATATCTCGATGGAAAATTAGCTGATCTGGTTCCTATCATGACAGCTTTCAAGGCATATGGGTAAATGGTAAAGGAGAAGAAAAAAGAGAGTTTCTGAACACTCTTGGCTGGGAAAAGTCCTCTGAAGACCTCAGGGCTCCTCCCCCCCCCCCCAAGAATACTGTAATAGACAGGTTTGTGACCTCACGGAAGTCTGAACAATATGTTAAAGCTGCTTCCGGGAGTCCACCATCCATTCCCCCCGAGGCTGATTTTTAGTGGCCATATAGTAATGGGACCTTTTGAAACACTAATGGAAAACGGACTATACCCACGGTTTAAAACTGTGGGTATAGCCCCCAAAACCGTGGGTATAGCCAATATCCATGGTTTTGGGAACCGTGGGCTGGAACGGCGTCGGTATAGGTCCCCAACATATACCCACGGTTTTCTAAAACTGTGGGTATAGGTGTCCTGCCACCGTGTCACTGAAACATATCCATTTTCCACGGTGTCAATGTCTTTTACCCACAGTTTCAAAACCGTGGGTATAGGTCCTAAAATAATGCAGGCACCGAGTTTTGATCCTGCAACCTCATCACTGCAAACACCACATCTAACCACTACCCTAACATCACCTATATGTATTTATATATATATTTAGTTAAATATAGTTATAAAAACCGTGGGTATAGAGGGAAGAACCATGGGTATAGGTTTCCCGCCAAAAAAAATTCCTTCCCGCGGAAAAAAAAATTCTCGCGCACACAAAAGTAACCTATACCCACAGTTTATCATAATCGTGGGTATAAGTATTTTATCCCAGACCTATCCCCACAGTTTTCCCCAAAACCGTGGGGATAGGTACCCCCACAGTTTTGGGAAACCGTGGGTATAGGTCACTTTTCAGGACCTATACCCACGGTTTGGTAAAACCGTGGGGATAGACCCCCCCCCCCCTATACCCACGGTTTGGGAAAACCGTAGGGATAGACCACCCCTATACCCACAGTTTTGGAAAACCGTGGGTATAGGTCTTGAAAATTCACATATACCCATGGTTTTCCAAAACCGTGGGTATAGGGGGGTCTATCCCCATGGTTTTGGGGAAAACCATGGGGATAGGTCCATTTTATAGTAGTGAAAGGCTATCCATCTACTCGCGACCAGTCCCCTCATGATTTATTGAAGATCCTCTAAACTAGGGAAGTTTCTCTTACTAGCATTGGCTATGTGTCAGCACCTTCTAACATTTCATTTGATGAGGATCCAGAGAGGGTGGGTTGTTATCTTGAGGACCTCAATACCCTCATCCATCCCCGAAGTGGACGCCTCAAATACTCACATCAGGTACTTTCCATGCTACGATCAGAGACTGATGATGAGGATGAAAACTTCATTGGCTAACCTATTTTATCTTCCATGGAAAAAGATTCTTACTTGATCCCAACATCTCATAAGCATTCATCTTCTCAAGGTCCTGAGTTTTCAGGGACACCTGGGAAACATCTGTGATTGCTGAAACCTACTTCGCTCCCCTACACCATCCTTCCAGTGATTCCCATCCCAGTTACGGCTGTATTTATAGATTCCTAGAGAGTCTAGGATGAACTGAGGGTGAATGCTTCAAATGAAGAAATATGGAGGCTTCTTCAGAGAGGACGTTTCTATTATCCAGTTTTTTGGGGATCTATTGTTCCTACTAGTATTTCGGCTAATGAAGAGCTTGATGAGGTGGCTGCTTACTTGAATGAAATGGAAAAGTGTCACCATGCTCCTGGAAATAGGTATTACTGGTCAAACTGCGTGGCGTTGATGCCACTACTCTCGTAATTGACAATATAGGTTGTTTTATCTGCAACCTATGGATGTAAATTATTTTTATATGCAGATGATAATGTTCCCCATACCCATTTTTTATTTTTATTTTTTAGGAGCCTGAAGGGTTTCATGAAATGGCTCTTTCCCCAATTTATTCCCCTGGAGGCACCGTAGGTGGGGAATGCGCCCAACCAACGATATGGGGTACAACGAAAGGATCCCCTAAAGCTCAAGATCACATTAAGGTGGTCATTGAAGACCCCTCTAGGTAATTTACCCCTCCAGATCCTCTGGGTGTTCTTATTCAGAATTCATCTCCTTGATAATAGAAGAAACGCAATAAGGCCTCCCAACTGTCAATGTGCATTAGCGGGGGAATCACATGTAACTGTCTACTCTCCTAGTAGTTGAATCGGGTACCCTTATCTTGTTGACTCACTAGTGTGTGTGTGTATTTTGATTTAGGTCCTATTAGTAACCATATGGTGACTACTCAGGCATCTACAGCTCCTGTCCCCTTTATGGTAGAGGAAGGGTTGCCAACCTTTACGATTGACAGAAGTAGGAAAATAGGTCCAGCTGAAGAGACAGGGGTACTGTCGACCCTTCAAGCATACCCACTCCTAATTGAAAAATCTTTACCTCAATAGTGTGATAAAATCCATAAGTTTAGGTATTATTTTACCGTGTTGAGCCAGTTCTCATGGAGAGATACATGGTGGTCTTTATGGCAGGGGATGAATCTAGTGGCAAGCCCCAAGCCCTAATGAATTTTTCATGGGCTTCAAATCTTGATGATCCAATCAATATTGATTGAATAGACTTTGACCCTATAGAGGTAGTCACTTAAAAGATTGATATTCCACATTCTCATGGTGGCTCTATAGAAGTCACAATCAGGGATGTTGATGTTCCAACCCCTGAAAATTTGGAGCGGGCTATCATACACTTTTTTCCAGTTCTGAGAGAATTTGTGTTTTCTGCTCCTAGGATCTCAAGACCAATATCTTTATCTGAACTAACTATCCCTACATGAATTATATCAATAATAATCATTTTGAGGGATGCCTTGGGGGATACTTTTTTAGCCGAGTATGGCCCTAGGTCTTCAGTATTCCCGAGTAGCCACAGAGCACAACTGATGATTGAAGATGTAGCGCCACCTATTTTAGATATCAGTATTACTGCGGTGGTGGGAGGTACTGAAGTAGTCTCTTTTCTATTCTCAAAATCACGACCACAATAATTATAAATAGCGTAGGACACCCCTACTTCATCCTTCATTGCAATTACCAGTGATGAGGTCGTTGTAGGGTTGAGCCGCGCTGTAGATGCTGAATCAAGTCCCTCTATTGTAACGTTCATTCCTAACTATATTTATTCATAATGGAGTGACTTTGAGACTGATCAAGAAGTCCTGGTCGATATTCTTCCCATCCAGAAAAATGCATGGAATAAGATTTGGAGATTAATTGCTCAAACCCCATTGGTTGGGATACCAGTGAAGTTTTAAAAATTACACCACCAGTTTGTGGTCCTGGGTTTTGGTGGATTTGACTATCATGGTATTCATGATATAGTTAGGTAGGTGGTAATTTCTCGGGAAGCAATCGGTGTACTTGAATCTCAACTTTATGGGGCAGAGTCGACGGCTCATCTTTCTAGTGCATGACAAATTCATATGGACGAAGATGCCAATCACGCTGAAGTGGTTACAAGGTTGAAAAAATTAACTCATGAAGAAAGAGTCATTGATAGAAAAATTTGACCAAGAAGTAGATAAATAGATCCAAAAACTAGAGAGGCTTAAACAGGAGCGGGCCTTAGCCGCATCCACCATTGAGGAGGGGTGATGGAAAATGAATGAAAGATAAAGGACCAGCCTCGAATCCATGGACGCAGAGGGCTTGTGGGTAAGTGCAGAGGCCAAGACTGTGAATTTATTGAAGATTCAACAAGCCATTGAGGAGTCACATCAATCTCTAATGCAACTCTACGACTCCACCAAACATCCCTTGTAAAGATCATGCCTTTCTTACGAGGATAGGATCCAGGCTGTGGATGCCCACCATATATTTTTTAAATATTATGGAACCAATTTTCATTAAAATTCTTATTTATTTTCCTTTTCTTATCATATCAATTAATCACAATTAATCATATAAACATCATTTCGATCAGGTATTAATTTTAAACCATGATTTGAAACCATTAAATTGAAATAATCGAATCGGGCTCTAATTTTTACTTGAGTCGCGGGACTCAGCGGGCATAGTTCAACTATTTCTGAGGTTTTGTAGAAAACCTCACAAATATTTGGTTATTTTTCATTACTAACATAATTATTTCCTAAACCTACTTGAAATGGGCTTAGTGGGTATAACTTTATTTTTCTTAGGCCACCCTTTGTGGGTTTTCAACCTAACAAGTTTCATGTCTCTTTTGATAGATCTACATACATTTTTTTTAAATCATACATGGAATAAGTTTAACTAATTGATACATGACTTTTATCCAAAGGTTCCCTTTGCAAATTTTTACTCTGGATAGTATGGAATCTTTTTTGCTGGTAGTTCAAATTTCTACCAATAAAACTTATTACTAATGTTTTAGGTTGAATAGCTTTGACCAAACATTATGGGGTAGGGGTCTAATTCGGTATTCATTAACTAGTAATGTTCTAATATCTTTCATATAGGGATTGGGGTTTTTTCTTGACCCTGAATTTGTGAATTTTAGACATGCATGAGGCTCAAGAGCCATTATAGGCGTACGTAGGTAGGAGAGGACTCTCTTGAGGATGAATTTTTCCTTGATTGATGGTCATTTTTTAGGAGACATATGTAGAGCCACCAGGGCATGATGTGCATAGTCAAACAAAGGTGTTTGTAGGACACTAGCTTTCCATATCAAATGGACTAGTAGGATTTGCAACACTTTGAATTTATTTTGATGTTGGGATCCATAGTGGGTGGTTAGTATGAGTGATGGTGTCTGAAAATATTAAGGAAATTCATATCATCTTTGAGTCGGTAGCTATTCCCACATGATTCTTACTTGCATAAGGGATAGTTGGTGAATGGTCAGTTCAGTTAGAAATATTTTTCATGTTGGTCCATTCAAAAAGAGGAATATATGTAATTCATTATCCTAGGGTTTTCCAAATCCAAGGATGAGGCAGGACGAGAATTTCATTTGAGTGTACATAAATTGGGAAGGACTCTCCTAAGAATGAATTTTTCTTTTATTGACAATTGTTTTGTGGGAGATATATGCAGATCCACTGGGGAATGATTTTCATATCCAAACAAAGGTTTCCACAGGACACTGGCCTTCCATCTCATATGGCCATGTAGGATTATGGAGATTGGATCTTTATGAACATTATATATGATCTTTGACAATTTGTGCACCTGAACATGAAAATGAACATTCCTTTTAACTGAACTTCTCCAAGAAACCTAGAAATGAGTGGGGGAAATTTTTTTCTTGTATGCAGATCAACTTCACACATATGGATGGGGTATCTTTATTTTAAAAAATCCTCAAAAGAGACCAGATATGAATCTATCTAGTATGTTATGATATATCCAGGACATGGGTAGGAAGAAGAATGTAAACTATGACTTTGAGGGCCCTTGAATCAAGAGGGATGTTACAGGGCTTGGAAACCATTGGGCATACTGAGATGGTAGAGGAATCTTCTAGGGGTTAATTTTCCTTAGATCGATGGTTGTTTTGTAGGCGACATATACAGATCCACTGGGGCATGATGTGCATAGTCAAACAAAGGAGTCCGAAGTACACTGGCCTTATATATCAAGTGGCCATGGAAGATTACAGGGATTCAAGATCACTCATGGAATGGAGTTTTAGGTATGGAAAGAGTGTATCCAGATATAATAGAGATATTCAGGCTTTGATTTACTTATGGAATCAGGTATCCCTTATGCATATCTGACTCATATATAGTGTGAGTCATTCATCCCATATTTGGGGTACCCTGTAGTTTAATGTCGTACGGACAATGCATGGGGTCCCTTATGGGTAAGGTAACCATGACATGCCTTTTAGGGTTGTGCTACTAAAACCAAATTCATGGACTATTTTTCCATAATGTCTTGGTGGATCTCTCTCTAAGATCACTAAGCTCACATGAGATATGCTCAGTGTGAGAAACAAGGGATTACAAGGATTTCATATCACCAATTAATAATAGAAGAATAAACATCAGAGATCACTTTAGGCTTAAACCAATGCTATGCAGTTTAACATCATTAGACAAGGGAAATTTTGGCCTTGTAGTTTAATGTCATGTGGTAAGAATATTATGATGTGCAGTTTGGAGTCATAAAGTGATGAAATTATACTATCATAAAGATCATTAATAGCTTTGTGTTAATTGTGATTGGGGTGTTCTATCATTCCTTATATGTGAGTTATGATAGAATGTGTAAACCATAGTCCCAGGGGGGAACTTGAATCTGGAGGGATGACATGAGGCTTGAAAGCCATTAGGAATACCGAGGAATGGGAGGAATCTTGTGAGGATGAATTTTCCTTTTATTGATGGTCATTTTGTAGGTGAAATATGCAAAGCCACTGGGGAATGATGTGCATAGTCAAACAAAGGTTTTCGTAGGACATTGTCCTTCCATCTCAGATGGCCATGAATTTTTGTGGGGATCCGACTTTTCTCGAAGAATGGAGTTTGAAAAATGGGAAATATATGTTTGGGAATGTAAGAAATACCCCTACCATGATTATTCGGGAGCTACTATAGATTTTATATAGATTTGAATCATATGTAGGGGGAAGTACTATCTTTTGACTTATTATGGGTGGGGGCATGTGTGGGATCTCGTAACATTGAGAATTGGGCCACACGTGACTCTTGAAAAAATCTTGTAGTTTATTGTCATGTGGTTAGGAACTTTCATGGACTTCCTGTACAATTTTTTCCTACGAATGGGGGAAGGGGCATTTTTTTAAATGGTGGTTGGGTCGAGATACTAGATCCAGGCATCACTACGTATCCTGTAAGGGTAGGAATCAAGTTGTACATAGTTTTAAACATTCCCTACAAATGTTTGGTCTATGCATAGGGACATGTAAGGGCATTGTTTTCCTCAATGGTAGGGTCGGGATACCAAATTTGGGCATCACAATGTATACTGCAAGGGCAGGAATCAAGCTATGTATAGTTCTGAATGTTCCCTATATCGATCTGGCTCAGACCTAGGGGTATGAGCATTTTTGTTTCATCCTCTATGGGTGTTGGGTATACCATATTTCTCTATATTTTTTTTTAAGGTAATACTTACCATTTATGCTAAGATCATGCGAGTTATACTCGATGTGAGAAACAAGGAGTGACAAGGGTTTCCCTCGCAATTGTGGAGAGATAGACGAAATTATAGAGGCGTTTTTTATATGGTGGGGGCTGGGCTGAGATTGAGGATCAAGGTGTCACTACATATCCTACAAGGAAAAGAATCAATCCATACATATTTCTCTGATGGATCATACAGTTTATCATTATGCGATTAGGATGCTTTATGCTATACAGTTTAAAGTCTTTCATCTTGGACGCTATGTTGTGCAGTTTAGCGTCAGGCAGCGAGGACATGAGTCACAGTTTAATGTCATGTTTCAGGGACGAGTTCTTTATAGTTTAACATCATGTGGATAGGAAAATAACTCATTTTTTAGGGTCCTAGATTTTGTATTGTGGCATCACAGTACTACAAATCATATTTAGGGTCATAGATATTGGACCTTGGCATCATAGAACTGCAACTCATAGTTTAAATTCATAGAATTTGGACCTTTTTTTATAGAAACCATGAATAACCAGAGTAAAATCATTCTTGTAGGTCCCAACATGCCTCAAGCATGAGAGGGGCAGAATGTGTAAACCATGATTATGGATAATCCTAAATCATGAGAAATGATATAAGGCATGGAAGTCATTGAGGCATACAGAGGTAGGAGAGGATTCTCTTGAGGAAAAATTTGTCTTTGGTTTACAGGTCATTTTTGTGGGCAACATATGAAGAGACATTGGGGATTGATATACATATTCAAGCAGAGGTGTCCTCAAGACACTGACCTTCCATTTATAGTGGATGTGGAGGTTTATGAATATCTTAAATCACTCGGTATACTATAGTTTAAAGTCATATAGCTTGGAAGATGGCATCATAGTTTAATGTCATGTTACATGGACTAATACCATACATTTTAACATCATGTGTTCAGGACAATAACTCATAGTTTAAGTTCATAGATTTTGGACAAGGAATGGGAATTACTATTATGTGAAGTACTTTTTTAGGAACTTTGCATTTGTGGGAGTCGTGATGAGTTTTTCGTCCATTTATATTAAGGTGTATGCTTCATTGAAAGAGACCTTATGTATGACATATGGTCCCCCCCCCCCCCACTTTGGTTCAAGATTTGGGAGATTCTTCCCGAGTATCATTGGGGTTCTGAGGACTAAAATCATTTCTACTTCAAGGAAATATTGAAGGCGAACCTTTTTATTGAAGTCTTGTGCAATCCAACTTTAATATATTTCCAAATGGTTTAAAGTGTGCATAATTTTCTCATATAGCTACTCAAACTCATCAAACCATCTCTAGGATTTCTCTTCTATGGATAGTTGATCACAAATAGCCACACAAAGTGATAGAACTTGAATTTCGATAGGCAAGACCGCCTCTTCCCATATACTAGAGAGTATGGGTTCGCCTGGGTGGTAGTGTGGGTCATTGTCCGGTAAGCCCATAAAGCATGAAGGAGTTTTTTTGGCCATGATTTCTTATCCTTAACAACCATCCTTTGGAGTATGTTGTATAGAGTCTTGTTGAAATCCTCTATCTTTCCATTGGATGCCGCATAGTAGCAGGATGAACAGTTGGTTTTGATTCCATACTCCTGGTATAGATTTTCCAACTCAATAGAGAAGAAGTTGGTGCCATTGTCCATTAGTATGGTAAGAGGGACACCAAATCTAGTAATGATTTTGGCCTTCATAAATCTAATAATAATTTTTTCCCCTACTTCTTTAAGGGATGTGGCTTCAGCCCATTTGGAGAAGAAGTCAGTTGTTGTGAGTATAAACTTGAATTATCTGACTGAGGTGGGGGATATGGGCCCACATCATCCATCCCCCGGGCAGAAAATAACCAAGAGTACTTAACATTATGAAGTAACTCTAGGGGTTGATGAATAAAAATGGCATGAACTTGGTAGGAATGGCACTTCTTGGAAAACATGGCATAATCTTGTATCATAATGGGCCAGTAATATCTAAGCCTTCAGATTTGATGAGAGAGCTAGGTTTCTGATTGGTGCGCTCTACACGCTTCTTCATGCACTTATTTCATGGTGGAAGCAGTCTATTATCCATTAATGCACCTGAGAAGGACTCCATCAAGGCCTCTTTTGTAGAGAGTTTTTCGATGGTTTACCCCATTGTACAGGAAAAAGTTGACTGCTCATCTTTGTACCTATTCCCTTCCTGCCCTAACTGGTGGGAGTTCCCCCTTTTGAAGGTAATTTGCAATGGGCATCATCTAGCTGGTGGTGTGACCATAAGGCTCAAAAACAGGGCTAATTTCTTCAATCTCCATCGTATTTTTCTAGATAAATGGAAAGATCATTCAGCATTGGGCAATGATAATAACCATTTCATCCTGGTCTGGATTAGCCAAGGTTGTGGATGCATTTTCCAAAGCATCGGCTTGAGCATTTTGTGATCGGGGGACATAGGTCATCTTTGGTTATGATGGGAATTCTGCCATCAATTCTTGAACATGTTTCATCAAGGGGTACAATAATTATTTCTTAATGGCATAGTCACCATTGATCTATTTTATGACTATATCTAAATCGCCTTTTATCTTCATGTGTTTGTCCCATGCATGAAGTGCCATCTCTAGGACCACAATGAGGGATTGATATTCTACTTCGTTATTTGTGAATCCCTCTGAAATCAGGAAATAGTAAGGCAAGACTACCTTTTTGGGAGATATGAGTATAACTCTCAGCCCTAATTTTTTGAGATTGGGATCCTCCATCCTTTTCCCTTTCGGGCTTTTGGAAGCACCATCGAAGTACATTTCCCATGTCTGGGGGTCCTCATGGATGGAGAACACTTCTTCATCTAGAATTTCGGAATCTAATGGTGTATTTTCTTTTGAGGGGTGATATTCCAAGAAATATACTAATTCCTAGACTTTTATGGACTTATGAGGTACGTACCATATGTCAAACTATTATAGGATGACTGCCCATCATGATAGGCATCCAGTTAGCATGGGATGGTTGAAGTTATATTTGAGCGGGTTGCAGTGGGAGACTAGGTGGACCTCATAGTGCTACAGGTAATGCCTAAGTTTTTTAACTACAAATATTCAGGAAAATAATTTATTTTCAATTCATGAATATCAGGTTTCAGCATTAATAATTTTTTGACTGAGGTAATAGAGGTTGTTCTCGCTACTGGCATCATTCTTCTGTACGACGAAGGTGCCTAATGACCCTTCCAAGGCGGTTATGTAAAAAATGAGTGGTCTCCCCTCTACTGGAGGCATCATAACTAGTGTCCTTAGGAGATATCTTTTCATATTGTCGAACTCTTCTTAGAAATTATTATCCCACTCATACATAACCCTTTTCTTAATTATCCTAGTTAAAGGTAACATTTACCTTCCAGGCTGGCTATGAAGTACCGGATATAGGCCAGGTGCCCCTGGAGACCTCTCAACTTAGTAATGTTGCAGAGTGGGGACATTCTAAGGATGGATTTTGTATTCTCAGGCTTGGCTTTGATGTCGTGATGGTGTATGACGAAGCCGAGGAATTTCCCAGAGATAACACCAAAGGTTAACTTTAGGGGATTCATCTTTAAACTGTGTTTCCATAGTTTGTTAAAGAAATTTTCAAGATCAGATAGGCCATTTGAGCGATGTCATGATTTTACCACCAGATCGTCGATATAGAACTTGAAAAAATTTCCTAATAAGGGATAGAAAATGTGGTGAAAGGCATGTTTATATGTGGTGCCGGAATTTTTTAGACCAAAGGGAATCACTTTATAATAGAACAATCCCTAAGGGGGCCTAAAAGTATTAGATTTTTCATCTCCTTGGGCCATCTGGATTTAGTTGTATTGAGAATATCCATCCATGAAATAGAGGGCCTCATATCTGGCAGTTTCATTGATCAACAATTATCTAATTGGTACTGGGAAATTTTCTTTTAGGAAATTTCGATTAAGGTCCCCGAAGTTAATTCAGATTCTAATCTGTCCATTATTATTTTTGATAGGGACTATGTTTTCCATCCAGATCGAATACTATAATTATTGTATGAATTTGGCTCTGATCATCTTGTCTACTTCAGCCTCTACTTTGGCAGCATGCATTGAGTGGGTCCTTTTGGATGTCTGCTTAAAGCCCTAGAGATCTTTTGGTAAACCCAGATGATGAGTGGAGACCTTAGGGTTGAGGCCTGACATTTCTATTTAGTTCTAGAAAAACACATCTCGATTATTCCTTAGTAAGGAGGTATATTCCTCCTACTCCTCGATAGGAATATCCACACTAATCATATTGGGTCATGGGTCATCTTTGGTGACCATTTTTATCTCCCTAAGTTCATCGATTATGGTGGAGACACCTTCTTCGAATGCAGAAGGGGAATCTTTGAGGTCTTCTTATTATTATTATTCTTCTTCTTCTTATTCATCTTCTTAATCTTTTAATATAGAGAGTATTCTCGAGAATAAATCTCCAATTTTGAGTGAGAAATCATCTTTTTCCTTAGTGAGTAAAGTTGGGGAAATTTGGGGTCCCGAGGATGGGTCTGAAGCACCTTTAGTAGGGATTTTCTTGTCATCATAGGAGTCAGCATTCTCTTATGCGTCTTTGGACTTGGTGGATGAAACAAAGATCATGAAGATAATGGAATATATATCCATACTTGCACATATTCATTCAAATTGGTTGATGGGTAATACATACTCTTCCCCAAGCTACTGTAGGGGGTCGATATGAGCCACTTCCAATCCATTCAGGGTAGTTTTCCAATCAACGTCGTCAGCCAGAGACTGCTTCTCTTCCAGTTCATAGAACCCTGTGTTGAAGTAATGTGACTCAAAAGACTCAAACAGGGATTTATTGGTGTGAAATTTCCCATTTTTTCCATTAGTGTGATATTTAATGCACTTATGGTATGATAACGGAATTGCAGTATACTGATGCAGCTAATGCCTCCCTAACAAGACACTGAAGGTCGTACTTTTCCTCACTACCAGGAACTTGGAATCCGACATTAGGTCTATAAGCCAAGTTTTAATCTTGATTCATCCCAATGTCTTCTATTATCTTTTTTATATCCCATCATAGTTGTGGTTCATGGTGTTAAGTCATCTTCATCATAGCCCAGGTGATAAAGTGCACGCAGCGGGAGGAGGTGGACTCCAGATCCATTGTTGATGAAAATACTTCGGATGTCAATTCCATTTATCCTGACAGACACATATAAGGGTTTTATGTGCCCTTGCATGATGGTGTCTTCATCCCTATCTATGAAGGATATGATGGTGTAACATTCTTAAGTATTGGTCTCTATTTGATATACTTTGTATGTTTCTACTTTAGCCTCAAACTCTTAGGGACTTGGTAAGGATTCAATGAGTGCCCCCCTAAGATCTATGAATGGGATTAAAGCATCCAGGATTTATAGCTTTGTTGGTACTAAATCCAACTTCTTTAGAATATCATATTTTTATCTAAAATTATATGTTTCCCTGCTTGGGGTTTCTTTTTCATAGGTAGTTTAGGGGATTGATCTTTTGATGTAGATGGTTCAGCCTCTGTGATAGGATCTAGTGGTGATGTGATCCTTTCTAAGTTTTTCCAAACTGTTCCACCTATATGCCTTAGAAAATTTTATATTTTTCTTCCTTCGATGGATACTCCAAGATAAATGGGCTTGGATTTCTTCTAGTGGGATAAAAGGAACATCCTAGTTTCTATTGGGACTGTCGGATGGTCCTTCCTCAAGTTTCTACGATTTTAATGGTTTGAGATATGGTGTGGATGGAAAGGTAACTTTTTTCCATGATCATACCTTCTAGGAAACCCTCATCCTCTACATCCTATTCCTTTGGCTCTCTGATTGGGTGTGGGGAATTAGGTTCATGTCTATAGTCTCAATCGGATAAGGGTTCCATCAAGAGAATGACATTTATGGAGTCAAAGATCAGTTCTTGATCTGACAATGTTTCTATCTAACTGCCTCCTTATGATGGTGTTGTTTGGAAGGGTGGTTCCCATTATACCATTTGGTGGGGTGGTGCCCATTGTACCATGTTTGTTCGTATGAAGTCTTAAAGTTTCAACACTAGCTTCATATTTGGTGTCATCCCATCTTCTTGCTCCTACTTTCTTCCCTTCTAGCCCTTAGAGGACTGTGGGGCTGAGGATGATGTTTGTGTTGCATCAGGAGATTTTGGGGGCATAATTGGTTGTTTCAATTTCACTTGGAGTAATTACATGAACTTAGTTTACTATTTTCTGATTCATCCAATTGTCAAATTTTTTCTCCTTACTGGCGATTGTTTTCTATTCCTCTTCTTCTCTTAAGTCTAAGGTGGAAACATATGCCACTTGTGCTGCTGGAGGACCCAACTTGACCAACCCATAATCTACCATCTTTTTTATGAGATATTTGAAGAAGAATCATTCTTGGATGGTGTTCCCAGGTATCCTATGATAGGGATAATAATTTGTATGGTCCCCAAGACCCACTTCATCGGCTCTCTTTAGCTCTAGTAGCCATATAAATTTGCAATTCATGGAGGCTAGGAAATATCCGCAGACCTGGTCATCTTGAAATGAGTAGAAATTATTTATTCATTCATATAAATAATTTCTTTTATCACCCCATCACCCATATTGCCGAGGTGGGGGTGGTTGTTGGTGTCTAGGGGGTCCCACATAGTTTGGTGGAGTCCTTGTAAATGTAGCAGCTTCCGGGGTGGCTTAAGCATGACAGAAGCCGCTTTAGATTTTATTTTTATTTTCCCTGGGTTGGATGGGGTTAATCGGGACTTTATATTGGTCTACTTCAAGGATTATTCTATCCTTTGGGAAATAGAAGATATCTTAACCCACTTGTGTACTTCACCCAAATAAGAGGTGTTCGTAAATCATCATGAAGATTTTCAATTCACATAGATAGAATTTCATCTTAGGGAAGCGGCTGGTTCAGGGAATAGGTTAGGCCTTTCCATACGATAATGAGGTATGAGACTCTTTTATTCACTCGATTCTTGCAGTTCATGAGATCACTGACCATTGTCTTAGGCAGCGTTGAACTAAACAGGAAGAGAAACTATCACCGAAGGTCCTCCAGCCCGTGATTAAGTTAGTTGGAAAACTAGTATTCCATAAGAAGACTGATCCCTGTAGGGTTCACACAAATCATTTGAGTTTTACTACTACTTGTTGCTCCGGAGTGCCCATCATGGGGTCACAGTAAGAGGTGTAGTGAAGTAAATTCTTTTCTATGTCCCCTGATCAATTGAATACTGGGAATATAGGGTTTCCGAAGTTTGGCGGTGATGGAACGTTGCTCACCTAATCAGGGTAGGGTTTTTTCTCTAGTTGTATCGAAGTGCGCCTCCCCTCCTTGGATTCTAGTCGAGATATTAGTCGTTCAATAGTGTTCAAGAGTCCTTGATTCATATCCTGTCAGGATTAATCTTGGGTTGGTGCGATAGCAACCAAAGCTAGGTGCATCGGCATTGCTAGAATTTGGGGTGGATACCCAGCCAGGGGTATCCTTTGTGGGTTTACCTGAATATATTTTGGTTGCCTTCCCAGTAGGGTAAAGTCTTGATGTCCTTCTGGGGTTGGGTTTAAGTAGGTTGATAGTCCCAGTGCTAAATTAGATAGGCCTCTGAGCTTAACTTCATTCATCAGGATGAGTGCATGTGGAAATGGAACCTCTTCTGGGAATACCTATTGACGTTCCATAGGGGGAACACATCCAGAAAGGTAGCTCCCTAGATGCATCTTGATATTAATTCACCTGAACTCTTTAATTTCTTCTTTCTACTTGGCGAATCTTTCATTGAGAGTGAGGGTCACATTCTCAAGGGTAGGAGTAGGTGGGTTATAGACAACTTTGGATTTATTCTTTTACTTGTTGGGGTTTCGTGAGGGAGGTAGTGACGGATTAATTTAGGGGTGCCCAAATTTAGGACTGATCTCTAGTTCTGAGTATGCACACCATCAGGATAGTTGTGGGATGACTCTGGGGGGAACCATCTTCCTTTGAATCCTCTCCCTCTGTGTTATTTCCTATGAGATCTGTGGGGTTGACGTTTACCATGTTCAATGATTCATACCACATTGGGGGTGGTGTACCCGGTGCCTAATGGTAGGAAGGCATTATGGGTCCTTTGTTGTATTTTCTCCTTCTATTCTATGGTATTATTCAGGTTTCTTGGAAAATATTGACCTAAAGGGAGCCCTGATCTGACCTCATAATGTACCTTTATCTTAGAGGGTGTGAACCACAAGAAGGGGTGGAATTAGTGACTCCTCTGCTCGTTGTTCTTCCTAGATAGGAGAAGACAGACCTCTGTCATGCAGGAACTTAAAGTAAAAAATGTCCCCAACCCTACAGGCTAGGGTTGTTCCCTCTCTTCCATTGATGCGCTACAGCCTAGATTTGTTGGTCTTACGGGGGAATTTTGTTTTAAAAGTGCCCATAGCCCTGTGGGATGGGGTTTTTTCCGCATTTTGGCGTTAGGTGCTATTATTGCCACCTTTTCAATTTCACACACTCCCACATGGCTGTGAGTCGAGTATGGAATTGGTCCTTCATGGAGTCTATGGGATTTTTAAGACATGAGAACTTCTTTCTGGTTAGTTTCCCTTAGGTGGGAAGCCTGCTGGATGGTCTCTGTTTCTTGACTCGGAAGCTTTTCGATGGCTTGATCTCTTCGGTCTTGACGCTTTTGAGACTTACTCTAGGTCAGTTCTTGTTGAGTATCTCATCTTTCCTGAGTAGAGATTTCATTTGATTGCTGCCTTTGGGTAATGACATTGCATGATTTCATTTCCAATAGGGTTTTCTGTATGGGATGTGGGGTGAAGTGTAGAGATCCATGTTCTCCCCATCCCTTAATATGAACTCCAGTCGGGGAGTTTCCAATGAGGAGACACAACTTGTGTAGTGCATGGAGGCAATCCAGTTCAAGATTTTTCTTTTTCCTTTCTGATCATGGATTTCGTGCGGACAGGAGGGATTCTAGTTCAATTAGTTGACAAAGCTCCCCTAACATGCTGACATGGCATGCATTCCCTTCGTAGGGAATAAATTTTTCTTTTAGGTGGGGAAGATTCATCCATATATTAAAGTGAATGTCATGCATACATTCCCCAGAAAACTCCCTTGGTATGTCAAAGTGAGAAGTGGTCGTAGGATAATACATCACTAGTATATTATCCTTAGCTAGTTGTATTCTCATGAGCAACATGTCCTAAGGTTATTCTTATGGTAACTCCTCTACTTGATATGCCCATCTTGACTGCTTATTAAAAATTTCGGTCCAAGCAGCTGGGCTGGTGGAAGCCTCATTGATATGTGAATGACGCGGGGGTGGATCAAAAAGTATATCCTTCATCCTATACAAAGTTACTGATATGCCTGAATCCATATTTCCGAGCACCTTAGTATATGAGGGTTTTCTCGCATCTGTTCTAGAAATGGGAGGGACTTCTTGCCGGTATGAATTTTGATTATGGGGAGGACCTCTGCAATTATTGTTTCAATGGTGAGGGATACAATTTAAACTCAATGTCCGACCACATGGAGTGTCCCTATGGAATATACCCTAGGGAGGTACTTCAGGGAAGGCTACAGTAAGGGTAGGACCTTCTTTCTGCTTGGTGTCACTAAGGGGAGGTCCTTCTTGATGACTGTTGTGATGGTGAGGACTACTATCACAACTTGATACCTAGCTGTAGGGAGAATTTCGGCAGTGTACATCTTGGGGAGGGCCTTCAGGTTGTAATTAAATTAGGGTAAGACCTTCTTGTTTCTTGATGTTACTATGAGGATGTCCTTCATAGTAACTACCATTGTGGGGAGGGACTTCAAAATGACTATCATCATGGTGAGGACTACCATAATGACTCAACATCCAACTATAAGGAGAAGCATATCTGCAGTGTATACCCTGGAGAGGACCATCAGGGCAGATGAAATCAAGGGGAGGACCTTCTCTCTGTCTGATCTTCAGGTCAAGGGGAGGTTTACCCTAAATAGAATTAGGAGATAGTCCCTTTTGATCGATCATTTATGTCCCATGGAGTGAGCCCCCATGGATTATCTAGGGAGGACCTTCAGAGGTGCTGGTAATGAAATTATGGGGAGGGACTTCGCAACTGCTATTTCCACTTCAATAATTTGGTAATGGAATGAAAGTATCTTGATCCTTTATTGATATATGTTTTAGGGCATCAAAAACCCATCTCCCAACAGAGTAGGATCATGTACGTTCTCTTCATTTTCTGAATGCCTTTGGCGCATTTTATTTTTGATTGCTCTCTTGTAGGTAAATAGGGCCTACTTATATTGGTAATGGCCTTCATATATGGGTCCCTATCTTGTTGGGTCCTGTGATGCCTCCAGGATATGGCTATGGGAATATTAAGTTTTAGAAGGGATTTATGTCTTCCCAAGAGCAGCCACTACATTGGACTGGCATCCCCCAATTGAAACGAGTATTTGTTCCTGATCCGGCTGTCCGTGTATTGTGGGATATTGTCGTTGAACCTCCTGGACTAGAGTAGGGAAGCATAACTTCTCTAAAGTGACTGACCCATTTTACAAGTAGGTCATTCCATTTGATGAAACTAGGTCATGGGCCTAGTTTATCTCATTTTCTGTTGATGTAATAATATCTTGGCATGTCTGGATGATATGGTCTGGTATCGATGTCTGATCTTCCATCATTTCCAGGATGTGATGAGATACATCTTTAGCTGGAATAGGTATGAAGGCCCATTCCTATATCAACTAAGGAGTTTGTTCTTGCTCCAGTCCTCCATGTTTTTCTAGTAGATACTGGCAGTTCTCTTATGCTGGGATAGAGGAATGAGTATGGCACTGGTTTTCTTCTCTAGTTTCCACCATATTTGACTGGTGAGCTTCATGTTCACGAGTGTGGATTTTCATCTTCTCTCTTGCCACTATATTTTTATCAAGGGCTTTGTATGCATCCATAGGAATTTTACTCTGGTCATATTTTCTTGCCACAATATTTGTATTGAAGTCTTGATATGCATCAGTAGGTATTTGTGCCTGCATATAGTTGGTTATTGTCCTATTTGGATGAAGAGATTCTTATAAATCAGAAGATATATGTATCTTTCTGTAGTTGTTTGTACTATCTGCATGATGGGATGGACGAGCACTAGTAGGAACATTCATGTGCCCGTATTATGCCACCTTATCTCTATGGTGGGCTAGAGTGGAGGGGTAGAGTTGTATGTTTTTCTGCTTAATTACTCCATGTTTGTACAGAGAATTTTCTTTTCAAGAACCAGTATAATAGTGTGTTCCTAACTATACATTTTCTACCCTTGGCAACAAGACTAAGGGGCTTGAGTTTCCTAGAATTCAGCAGGTGCCCTTGGCATAAGGTCCTCTTCAGCATGAGGAGGCCTGGTTGTTTGGTGTCGGTAGTGACACTCTCTAGCAGGGCTCGTGAGTAAGACCCCTATGTAGTTGAGATGAAGTTTCCAGCATTGACTTCATCTGCCTCCCTAAGATAATGGAGGTACTCATTGTCACATTCTAGAGATAGGCTCCTGAAACAGTTTGATATGACCACCAGGGATGCCTTGTGCTGGGGCGTGAGCCGCAACTGAGGAGGTAACTGGAGAGCCTTCACAAACTGGAGGGATTGTCTCACGACTTTCACCATGGGGAGAGTACTATTTTGGTGGTACTATTGGATCATCATGTTTGATACCCAGTGTTGAAGATGTTGGGTAGGCTATGGGGTCCTTCTCTTCATTGGGGCCCCAGTCGCATACGGGATTGCTGACGTGTGTGTTTACCTTGGTTGTCGGGATATCATTTGGATTGAAGGTTTCTCTACAGGAATCTATGATAACATATATGACATACATACCACAAAACCACATCAATGTATCATTATTTTGATCATATACATATTTGATGATTCAGTTTGGACTTCTCCCCCCCCCCCCCCTCTTTGTTTTTTTGTGAGGCAAAGGGGCTTGAATGGGGTAAATCGCCACCTTGGTTAATAATTCATGTCGGGTTCACTATTTTTGTTTCCTCCCAAGGTTGCACATTTAGGGTGATGATGGAATGTCCAGATGAGAATCATCACCTGTCTCTTTTTCTAGAGATTATTTCTCATCAAATTCACCATTTCTTTTGTTTCGACTTGTTCCATATCATTATACTTTAAAGGAATGTTGTATTAACTTCACAGTGACTGGGTAATTTACCCCTTTTGTATTGTGAAGGAGATGCCAATGTCAAATGGTCCCAGCGGGCGATTTCATGGGGTCAAGTACTTGTGCAATCACACCTCCTAGGATATAACTTCCTCAGATGG
The DNA here is from genome assembly GCA_963277665.1 of Viscum album. Lineage (NCBI taxonomy): Eukaryota > Viridiplantae > Streptophyta > Magnoliopsida > Santalales > Viscaceae > Viscum > Viscum album. The sequence goes on from OY728157.1 coordinate 1,027,115,593, forward strand.
TCTAAAATGAGTTTATTCGTAGAACTAAAAACTCCCAACGACCCTAGTATACATGATTTATGTACCTTATTTCCAAATTCAGGCACTCGTTGGACAATTACTTGGCTAATGACACTTAAGGAATCCATTGGTCGAGAGGATGGGAAGTTGGGATCACTGCAACCATTTGGGGGGGGGGGTTATTGCCTATTTTGGGTATCTCTTTTATAATTAAGTTATGTTAATATGCTTGTTAATCCTTGGTTTATTCCTAAAGAGTGTGTCCATATGCTACCCCTTGGTTTTCAGGATCGTTTTAGGCATACATGGATTTGATACTATGGAGGTAATGCCGACTTGAGCCATACAATAAGGAACTTTAGAGTTTATCGACATCTAGGGAGGATGTAAGGTGACTTGATGTTGGGGTCAGACCCATAACATGGTCTTCTTAAGTATCCTCAGGAGAGGAATCATAGCCCACATAGTTCAAAATAGATGGGGCTTACACATGGAAGCTGGCCATTTGGGGAGATATTGTTGGGTGGACCCTTTGGAAGGACACCCTTCTGAGATTGGTCCTTCAAGAAGGCATCCTACGTATTCTGGTTTGATCATGAATCATAGTTCACATAGTCCATAATTTTTTGTGCTTATGCGTTGAAGCTTCCCCTTTGGGAGGAACATGCTTGGGAGAACCCCTATTGGAAGGGAACCCCTTTTTGAGCTCAGGCCTTCAAGCAGGTGTCCTACATATCCTAGTTTGTCCAATAATAAGAGTTCTCGTAGTTCAGAATTATTGGGGCTTACGCATTGAAGCTTCCCCTTTGTAAGGAACATGGTTGGGTGGAACCCTCTTGAAAGGGCACCCCTTTTGAGCTCGGGCCTTCAAGAAGGCGTCCTACATATCATGGTTTGTCCAGGAATAAAATTTCTCATAGTTTATAATTGTGTGGATGTTGTAATCATCACAAACCTCTAATACCACATAATTTTTTATCCTTGTGAGAAACAAGAGGTCGTGAGAGATTCGACCAACCACACACCTCCTCTCTTGGTGATGGGAGAGGGTGGGCCTACGAAAAAAGAGGTCGGGGCGACAATGGTCGAGGGCACAGAGCAATGAACATTTAATGTGAGATGAAATTATAGGTCATGTAGCTCAGCCCTTGTAATATTGGGGACTTACCTCAGTGGGAGTGCCCTGAAGTGTATTCTGGGAAAGGGGGGTAGTTTCGTCCTCGTCACAAGGGGAAGCGAACATAACCCCTTCGACTGATCACTATTCCTTATTGAATGGAAAATAAAGTGATCACTGTTACTCCCTAGAATGGGGAGGTTCATGTAAGAATCCCAATTTTGGACTCGGGGTTACCATGGGAATGTAGACTTACAAAAATCCTTAGAGTCTGAACCATTGTAGGGAGAGCCTTCGTGACTCCACTTACCATGGGTATGTAGACTCAAGGGGGGGCACTGATGTACCCGATGGTCTGGTCATACAGATCTTGTGGCTTTGGCCTGATTCTGGGAGATTGGTTCACAGAGGGACTATAGAGGACTGGACAGTAATGGAGGGGAGATATTGGAATTAGAGGGAAAAATACCCTAAAACACCTCATTCTGCGTACTGTTTTCTTATAGAGAATGGGGGGAGATCTGCATACCATAGTGGTATGTAGGAAGAGGGGTCATCTGTGTATTGAAGTAGTACACAGGCTGGGACAAGGACCACCGCACACCACAGTGGTATGCGATTCTAAGTAAGTTCTATCATTCTGCTTTGGGTTCCATCCATGTAATGATGCAGTACGCAGTGCCGAGTAAAATCTGTGTAGCGATACACTACATAGAACACCATATTGAAGGAGGTTCATGGGGACTATCATTTGCTGGGAGTTCATCTGCGAGAAATATGTTGTTTCTCAATTTCACCAATTAGGTTCATGTTTCTCTTATTATTATTAACTTCCCTCATTTTATGGTTCACGACTAGTTGTACCTACATAAAATGTGGTTTGAAATTCGGGCTTCTCTGATGATTCGAGACTGAAGCTAGAATCTTCTATGAATTCTTTCTTCCAACCTCTAGTGTCCCCTTTGAGATTTCTTCATCTTTACCCTATCAATTCCTTATGTACTCCATTTTTAGAGCATTAGGGAAATTGTATATAGGGGCATGTGGCACCATTTGTGGAGGCCCGTGAAAAGATATCCTAACCTGTAGAAGATTGAGTCAATTGGGGTTTACGAAGGCTATAGTTCACAATTCATGGTTCGTGGAACCCTGCTAGTTTTCTTCGTCTGCAAACTATTGAGTTTGTGAGATAGTATACAGACAACCTTGGTGCACATGATTCCTTCAGTGATGTGGTTCTCAATCGATTGGGTTTGCTGGCCATAACTTCATGGGCCAGCGCCTCATGGGTCGTTCCGCATAATAGTGGTTCATAGTTTATGTGGTCCACGAACCCTTCCCTATGTGGGTATACGAGTCAATAAAAAATACTTTGAGAAATATTTTTTTCAAGTTTCTTCCAAATTTTGCAACTCAATTTGAGTCCATTCACTCTGTTAGACGTGTAGGAATGCTTTCTTCCTTCTTCAAAGTGATTGTGGGAGAATTTTCTTCCCTTGGAAAATTTTTTTGAACCCTACAAGGATTTTAATGGTTTTTAGGGTTTTTAGATATTTTGAGGGTTTCTATGGTTTTTTTGTTTTTTTAGGGTTTTTTGGGTTTTTTGGGGTTTTTTTGGTTTTTTTGGTTTTTTTTATTTTTATGTCTTTTAGTTTTTTATTTTGTTTAAGGGTTTATGGGTTTTTAGAGTTTTTAAAAAAAATTATGGATTTAAATGATTTTTAGAGTTTTTAGTGTTTTTTAGGGTTTTAGGGGGTTTTAGTGTTTTTAGGGGGTTTAGGGATTTTTATCTCTTTAAAGGGTTTTTTAGTGTTTTAGGGATTTTTCATTTTCATAGATTTTGTAGGATTTTAATGTGTTTTACGGTTTTTATGGTGTTTAGGGATTTTGAGGGTTTTTAGGTTTTTTCTGGTTTTTTATAGTTTTTTGGGTTTTTAGGGATTTTTTTGAGATTGTAGGGGTTTAAAGGATTTTTATATTTTTTAGAATTTTTAGGGTTTTAAGGGTTTTTAGATTATTTAGTTGGTTTTTAGGGTCTTTATGGGTTTTTAGGGGTTTTAATAGTTTTTAGGGGTTTTATGGTCTTTCAAGGGTTTTAGGGTTTTTTACATTTTCATGGATGTTTAAGGATTTAATAATTTTTTTATTTATTTTAGGTTTTTTATGTATTTTGAGGGTGTTTAAGATTTTTTTATGGTTTTTATGGTTTTTAGGGTTTTTTTGGTTTTTTTGGATTTTTTAGAGGTTTTTTGAGTTTTTTTATTTCTTATGGTGTTTAGGGTTTTTAAATATTTTTAAGGGTTTTTAGGGTTTTTAGGTTTTTTTGTGGGGTTTTAGGGCATTTATGGGGGTTTGGGTTTTTTAATATTTTGGGGGTTTTATGGTTTTCAAGGGTTATTTAAGGTTTTTTGGGTTTTTATGTGTTTAGGGATTTTAGGTATTTTTTATTTTTTTTAATGTTTTTAGGGTTTTTATGGTTTTTATGGATTTTATGGATTTTCATAGGTTTTAGGGTTTTTTAGGGATTTTTAGGGTTTTTTTTTGTTTTTTTGAATTTTAAAGTGTTTTTTTATTTTTAGGTGTTTTAGTGGTTTTAGAGTCTTGAACATTTTGGGGGGTTTTAAGAATTTTGAGTGTTTTTATTAGTTTTAGGGAATTTATTAGTTTGTAGTGTTTTAATGGGTTTTTTGGAGATTTTATTATTTTGGGGGGTTTAAAAGTTTTTTAATTTTCAGGAAATTTTTGGAAATTTTTAGGATTTTTATTTTTGTTGGATTTTTTAGTGTTTTTAGGGATTTTGATGGTTTTTTTTATTTTTTTTATTTTTTTTTGGGCATTATGTTTTTTATTTTTCTATGGTTTAAATTTTAGTTGGAGGTTTTTTACATTTTTACAGGGTTTCAGGGTTTTTAGTGGGTTTTAGGGGTTTTTTTGGTTTTTTTAGTTTTTAAGGTTTTTTGGGGTATTTATGGTTTTTCGGTGGTTTTATGTTTTTTAGTTTATTAAAATCTTCAGTTATTTTAAGGATTTTTTAATTTTGTTCATTTTTTTAGGGATTTAATATATTTTTTGGGGTTTTATGGGATTTCAAGGATTTTTAGGTTTTTTGGGGGTTTAGGTTTTTCTTTGTGGTTTTAGTGTTTTTTAGTTTTTTAGGGTTTTGAAAATATTATAGAGTTTTTATTATCATTTTTATGGGTATTAAGGGGTTTTTTATTATTAGTTTCATTTTATGGTTTTTATGGGTTTGTATCATTTTTGGGGGTTTTGTTGTATTTAGGGGTTCTTCAGGATTTTTAGGGTCTTTTACGTTTCCAACGAATTTTAGAGTTTTTTTTGTTTTTATGGTTTTATGGATTATTAGTATTTTTATGGATTTTGAGTGTTTTTTGGGTTTTTGGGGGGTTGTAGTGTTTTTATGGGTTTTGGGATTTTTTCTGTTTTTCTTGAGTTTTACAGGTTTTTAAGGATTTAAATAGTTTTTTAATATTTATGGGGTTTAATGATTTTTAGATTTTTTGTGTGTTTTTATGGTTTTATGGTTTTTTAGTGTTTTAAGGTTTTTAGGTGGTTTTATGGTTTTTAGAGTTTTAGGGGTTTTCACGTTTTGAATAATTTTAGGACCTTTAAGTATTTCTAGAATTTTTAGGGGTTAAGGGTTTTTACGTGTTTTTAGATTTTTTAAGGTTTTTAGGGGGGTGTATGGTTTCCAAGGGGTTTTTAGGGTTTTTAGAATTTTTTTTTATTTCAAGGATTTTTGGTATTTTTTGAGTTTTTTAGGTTTTATGGATTTCAGTGTTTTAGGGGTTTTCAGGTTTTTTAGGGTTTTTATGGTTTTTTGGGGTGTTAGGGGATTTTTTAGTTTTTTTAGGGTTTTAAAGTTTTTATAGTTTTTTATATTTTTAGGGGTTTTAAGTGTTTTTCAAGTATTTAGTGGTTAATAAGTTTTTTATGGGTTTTAAGGTTTTAAATGTTTTTATGGGTTTTAATGGTTTTTAAGGGGTTTTTAGGGTTTTTAGGGTTTTTATGTTTTCAAATATTGTTTTATATTTTCTAGGGAGTTTATGGTTTTAGGTTTTTTTAGGGTATTTAGGTATTTTGAGAGGTTTTATGGGGTTTTCAGGGTTATTTGGGTTTTTTAGGATTTTTATGGTTTTTTGGGATTTTAAGGGTTTTTTGAGTTTTTTTAGAGTTTTTAAAGTTTCTTATCATTTTTTATAATTATAAGAATTTTAATGTTTTTAAGATTTTTTAATGGATTTAGGGTTTTTGGGTTTTTAAGGTTATTAGGGGTTTTATGGTTTTCCGGGGGGTTTAGTGTTTTTAGTGTTTTTAGTGTTTTTACATTTATGGGGTTTTTTGGGATTTTTTAAGGTTTTTATGGTTTTTAGGGTTTTATTGTTTTATGTATTTTGATGGTTTGTAGGGGTTTTAAGGTTTTTTTGTGATATTTTTTGGTTTTAAGGTTTTTATGGTTTTTTGGGGGTTTTAGTGTTTGTTTAGTTTTTTATTGTTTTTAAGGGTTTTCATGTTTTTAATGTTTTTAGGGGTTTTAGAGTTTTTATTGGGTTTTTAAGGTTTTATAGGTTTTATGGTTTCTAAGGTTTTTATGGGTTTTTATCGTTTTTTGGCGTTTTTAGTGTTTTTAGGTGTTTTTAAATTTTTAGGTATTTTTTAGGATTTTCATGGTTTTTAGGGGTTTTAGTTTTTTAGGGATTTTTTAGGTTTTATGGTGTATCAGGGTTTTTATTGTTTTTTGGGGTTTTAGGTTTTTTTATTTTTTATTTTTTTATGTTTTTTTAGATTTTTTTAATGTTTTTAGGGTGTTTAAGGATATTTTTAGATTTTAGTAGATTTTAGGATTTTTATGGGTTTTGTGTTTTTATGAGTTTAAAGGGTATTATACTTTTTAGGGGTGTTCCTTGGATTTTATGGGATTTTACATTTTTAGTGATTTTTAGGAATTTTTTAGGTTTTTTAGCAGTTTTAAGGGTTTTAGGGATTTTTAGGATTTTTATTCATTTTCAGGGATTTATGGTTTATGGTTTTCTTGTTTTAATGGTCTTATGGGTTTTTTGAGATGTTTTTAGTTTACGTATTTTTAGATTTTTTTAATGTTTTTATGGGTTTGAAGTGTTTTTAGAGTTTTAGTTGGTTTTAGGGTATCTATGGGTTGTTAGGGTTTTTTGTGGTTTTTAGAGGTTTTCTAGTTTTTTTGGGTTTTAAGGGTTTTCATGGTTTTGGTGTTTTTTAGGTTTTTAGTAATTTTAAGGGCCTTTGTAGGATTGATATTTTTTTTAGGGTTTTTTTGGTATTTTGAGGGGTTTTTGGGGTTTTCACTGTTTTTTATGGGTTTTCATGTTTTTCAGGTTCTTTTTCGATTTCTCAAGTTTTTTTTTGATTTTTAGGGTTTTATTGTTTTTTATGTTTTTTAACATATTTAGAGGTTTTAAGGGATTTTAGATTTTTAGTGGTTTTAGGTTTTTTATGGGTTTTAGGGGTTTTAATGGCTTTATGGTTTTTAGGGGTCTTTCATGGATTTTAGTTATTTTTAGGTTTATAGGGTTTTTTAGGGTTCTTGTAGACTTTTTATTAGTTTTGGGGATTTTTAGGGATTTTTAGGGTTCTTAGGGGTGTTCAAGGTTTTTTTAGTATTTTTATGGTTTTATAGTTTTTAGGGTATTTTATTGTTTTTATATTTTTTTTAAAGTTTGTTAGGCGTTTAAAGATTGTTTAGAGTTTTTTAATTTTTTTAGGAGATTTAATGGTATTTAGATCTTCTAGCATGTTTTAGGGTTTTATGGGTCTTTTTGGTTTTTAAGGTATTTAGTGGTTTTATGGTTTTCTAGGAGTATTTTAGGGGTTTTAAGGATTTTTTTTACGTTTTCAGGATTTTTTAGGGATTTTTTTTTATTTTTTATTTTAAAGGATTTTTAGGTTTTTTAATGTTCTCAGGGATTTGGGGGTATTTTATAGTTTTTCCTAGGTTTTACGATTTTTCATGGTTTTAGAGTCATTTTTTGTTTTTAGGTTTTTTCAGTTTTTTATGGTTTTTTAGGGTTTTTAGAGTTTTTAAAAAATTTAGGGGTTTTAAGGGATTTTAGGGTTTTTTGTGGTTTTTAGGGGTTTTATGGGTTTCTAAGGGTTTTATGTTTTTTTGTGGGGTTTTATGTTTTGTAGGGGGGTTTAGGGTTTTTTAGGTTTTTTTACAAATTCAAAGATATTTGGGGATTTTTTGTATTTTTATGGTGTTTATGGTTTTTTAGTGTTATTATTGATTTTTATTTTTTTTAGTGTTTTCAGGGTTTTTATTAATTTTAGGGGTTTATATGGTTTTTAGGGTATTTTTAGAGTTTTCATTTTTTATGTTTTTAGGGTGTTTAAGATTTTTAGATTTTTTTTTCAGTTTTAGGGGTTTTAGATTTTTTTAGTGGTTTTTAGGATTTTTATGGGTTTTAGGGTTTTATGGTTTTGGGGGTTTTATGTTTTTCATGGGTTTTTTCAGGGTTTGTGAAGGTTTTTTAGTTTTTTTTTTGGATTTTTACAGTTTTTTAGGATTTCATTTGTTATTAGGGTTTTTAGTGTTTTGAGGAATTTTGACAATTTTAGGGGTTTTCAAGGTCTTTGGGTTTTTAAGGGTTTTACGGTCTTTCAGGGTTTTAGATTTTTTTAGTTTTAAGGGATTATAAGAATTTTAGTGTTTTTTAAATTTTTTAGTTGTTTTAAGGGATTTTATATTTTTTTAGTGTTTTTAGGGCTTTAGGGTTTTATGGTTTTTATGGGTTTTAATGGTTTTCAGGGAGTTTTAGAGGTTTTTACATTCTTTACGTTTTTGGGTTTTTTATGTCTATTTTAGGATTTTTATGGTCACTATGGTTTTTTAGGGATTTTATATATTTTTATGGTTTTTAGGATGCTTCATGTTTTTAGGGGTTTTCAGGGGTTTTCGGTGTTTTTATAGTCTTTTGGGTATTAGGGTTTTTTTCAGTTTTTTTAGGTTTTTTAATGTTTTTAGTTCTTTTAAATGTTTTTAGGGGTTTTATGTTTTTTAGAGTTTTTATTGGGATTTAGGTTTTTTATATGTTTTGGGGGTTTTACGGTTTTTTGGGGGATTTCATGGTTTCAATGATTTAGGGTTCTTTATGTATTCATGGATTTTTAATCCTTTTTAGGATTCTTATAGTTCTAAAGGTTTCTAGGGATTTTATAAATTTTGAAGGGTTTCAAGTTTTTTGGGGTTTTAGGGTTTTTAGGGTTTTCACGGCTTCTAAGGTATTTTTTGGACGTTACGTTTTTTGAGTTTTATTGGTTTCAATGTATTTTAACAATTTTAATGTTTTAAATGGTTTTTAGTGTTTTAGTGGGGGTTTTATGGATTTTATAAGTTTTTAAGGTTTGTGGGTTTTTATGGTTTTTATGGTTTTTAGGGGGGGTTCAAGGGTTTTAGGGTTATTTACATTCTCATGATTTTTTAGGGATTTTTTTTTTATTTTTATGGTTTTTTGGGTTTTTAAGGGTTTTTAGGGATTTTAAGGGGTTTTAGGGTTTTTCAGGGGTTTTATGGACTTTTGTTTTTTTATGGTTTTTTGAGTGTTTTATTTTTTTAAGGGTTTTGGTTTTTTCTAATGTTTTTTGTGATTTTATGGGTTTTTAGAGTTTTTAGTGGTTTTATGGTTTTTATGTATTTTTAGGGGGTTTTAGGGTTTTCAGGGTTTTTATGGTTTTCAAAGGTTTTTGGGAGTTTTATGTTTTTATAAATATTTATAGATTTTTTATGAATTTTAAGGTTTTGGGGGGTTTTAGGGATTATAATGGGTTTTTGGGGTTTTGGGGTTTTTATGGCATTTTTGGGTTTTTTTGGTTTTTTTGGTTTTTTTATTTTTTAGGGTTTTTAGAGTATTTTAAATTTTCTTAAGGGTTTTCATGGTTTTTAGATTTTTTTTATTGGTTTTTAGGGTTTTTAAAGGTTTTTATTATTTTTAAGGTTTTAGGGGGTTTTATGGTTTTCAAAGGTTTTTCAGTTTTTTTATGGTTTTTTCCTTTTCAAGGATTTTTTGGGATTTTTTAGGGTTTTTTGGTTTTTTGGTTTTTTAGGGATTTTGAGGGGTTTTAGGGTTTTTATGGGTTTTTATGGGTTTTTAGGGTTTTTAGGGTTTTATGGTTTTGATGGGTTTTTTTGGTATTTTTTATTTATTTTAGATTTCAATGGTTTTTTGTTTTTTTTTTTTTACTTTTTAATGTTTTTATGGGTTTTAAGGGTTTTTAGAGTTTTTAGTTGCATTTTAGGGTTTTATAATTTTTTTGGTTTTATAATATTTTAGTGGTTTTACGGTTTTATGGGGTTTTCATGGTTTTTATGGTTTTTATTTTTTCAATTATTTTTAGGGTTTTTAGGGTTTTTATTGGTTTAGGTATTTTTGGAACTTTGAGGGTTTTTAGGGGTTTCTAGGGTTTTTAGGGTTTTAGGGTATTTTGGGTATTTTTTTGGATTTTTTAGTTTTTTAGGGTTTTAATGGTTTTTTAGAGTTTTAACTGTTTTAGGGGTTTAATTTTTTTTAAGGTTTTAGGGGTGTTTAGGGGTTTTGTGGGTTCTTTGAATTTTTAAGGATATTATGGTTTTAGGGGTATTTGAGAGTTTTTAGGGTTTTTTATATTTAAAGGGATTTATTCGATTTTTTAGGATTGTTATGGTTTTTAGTGTTTTAAGGGGTTTTAATGATTTTGAGGGTTTTCTAGTTTTTCTGGGGGTTTTATGGATTTTAGGGCGTTTAGGGTCTTTTATGTTTTTTTTTTTTAAGGGTTCAAAGGTTTTTTAGAGTTTTTTAAAATTTTAGGTGTTTTGTAGTTTTTTAATGTTTTTAGTTAATTTTTATGGTTTTTATGCAATTTTAGGGGGTTTATGGGTTTTATAGGTTTTTTTATTTTTTGGGGGTTTAAGGGGTTTTTTGAGTTTTTATGGTTTTATGGGTTTTTAGAGTTTTATAACATTTTTTGGGATTTTAAGAGATTTTAGTGTTTTTTGTGGTTTTTTAGGGTTCTATGGTTTTTAAGGTTTTGGGGGGTTTTATAGTTTTCTGGGTTTTAAAGATTTTTTTACGTTTTCATGGATTTTTAGGGATTTTTTAGTATTTCTATGGTTTTTAGGGTTTTTAGGTGTTTTAGGGTTTTTAGGGTTTTTAGGGTTTTTAGGGTTTTTAGGGTTTTTAGGGTTTTTAGGGATTTTGATGGGTTCTAGTGTTTTAAGGGGATTTAGAAATTTTCATGGTTTTAGGGTCTTTTGGGTTTGTAGGATTTTTTTACGTTTTTACAATTTTTATGGTTTATGAGTTGTTTAAATGTTTTTGGGAGTTTTAAGGGTTTTTAGAGTTTTTATTGGGTTTTTAGAATTTTATGGGTTTTAGGGTATTTAAATTTTTTAAGGTGGTTTTATTATTTTCTAGGGTTTTTAGGAGTTTTAGGTTTTTTTACATTTTCAGTGATTTTTAGGGCTTTTAAAGAATTTTGTGGATTCTAGGGTTTCTGAGCATTTTTATGGATTTTGGGGATTTGAGTCTTTTTAGAGTTTTAGTGTTTTTTATGGTTTTAGGATTTTTATGGCTTTTAAGCTCTTTCTAGGTTTTCTGGGTGTTTTTTTGGTTTTTAAGGTTTTTTAGAGTTTTTTAACATATTTTGGGGTTTTAAGGGTTTTTAGAGTTTTTAGTGGTTTAATGTATTTATTGATTTTTATGGGTTTTAAATTTTTTTGTGCATTTTATGGTTTTTAGGGATTTTTCATTACTTTTAGGATTTTTTTTGGTTTTTAGGTATTTTTATTGATTTTTATGATTTGAGGGTTTTTTTTGCGTTTTCGTGATTTTTATAATTTTTAGGGGTTTTGGGTTTTTTAGGGTTTTTATGGTTTTTAGATTCTTTTGGGTTTCAAGGTTTTTTTGAGTTTGTAAGTGGTTTAAAGGTTTTTATAATTTTTAACATTTTTGGGGGTTTTATTGATTTTTGGGTTTTTAATGGTTTTTAGGGTATTTATGGTTTTTATAATTTTTTAAACTATTTAGATATTTTGAGGAGTTTTCATGGTTTTTAGGTTTTGTATGGTTTTATGTTTTTTTGGGTTTTTAGGGTTTTTTGAGTTTTTTAGGGTTTTCTGGTTTTTCAATTTTTTTAATGTTTTTTTGGGTTTAAAGGGTTTTTAGATTTTTTAGTGGTTTTCATTTTTTTTAATGGATTTTAGGGGTTTTAAATTTTTTAGGGGATATTTGGTATTCAAGGTTTTTTTAGTGTTTTTAGTGTTATTAACTTTTTAGGTATTATTAGGGAATTTAGGGGTTTATGGTTTTTATTGTTTTTTAGGGTTATGGGGATTTTTAGGTTTTCAGTGATTTTAAGGTTTTTTAGGGATTTCATGTTTTCCGGGGGGTTTTTTATTTTAGTTTTTTTTAAGTTTTTTGTTTTTTTGGGTTTTTTAAGGGTTTCTTAATTCCTTTAGTGGTTTTTTATTATTTTTAGGGGTTTAAAGGGTTTTTATGATTTTTTACATTCTAGGGAATTTTAGGGATTTTAGGGTTTTGGGATTTTTCAAGTATTTTTAGGAGTTTTAGGGTTTTTTTGGTTATTTAAATTTTTAGGGTTTTTTTGTTTTTAAGATTTTAAAGGGTTTTAATATCTTTTTAAAAAAATGTGATTTTAATAGTTTTTAAAGTTTTTAGTGGGGTTTTATGTCTTTTTAGGTGTCTTATTTTTTTTAAGGGTTATTTTTTTATGGGTATTTCAGGATTTTTAGGGGTTTTTATGTCTTTGGGGATTTTAAGCATTTTAGGGGGGGTTATGGTGTTTAAGGATTTTAGAGTTTTCGGGATATTTAGATTCTTTAAGGGTTTTCAGGGTTTTTTTAGGTTTTTTTGATTTTTAGATATTTTTCTAGAGTTTTTAACATTTTAGGGGGTTAAGGTTTTTGGAGTTATTAGTGGTTTTTTAGGGTTTCTATGGGTATTTAGGGATTTTTTTGGGTTTTTTTGTTTTCAAGTTTTTATAGGGTTTTTAGTATTTTTTATGTTTTCAGGGTTGCTTAGAGATTTTTTATAGTTTTTATGGTTTTTAGGGATTTTAGGTTTTCTGTGTTTTTTATGGATTTTATAGATTTTAACAATTTTTATGTTTTTTTCATTTTTTGGTTTTTTGGGTTTTTAGGGTTTCTATGTGTTTTTTGTGTTATGTGAATTTTTTGATTTTTAGGGGTTTTATGTTCTTTTAGAGTTTTTTAATGTTTTTAGGTGTTTTAAGGGTTTTTAGTGTTTTTAGTGTTTCATAGGGATGTAATTGTTTTTATAGTTTTTAAGGTTTATAGGGTTTTTATGGTTTTTAGTTGTTCTTCTGTGTTTTTAGGGTTTTTTACATTTTTAGGGATTTTTAGGGCTTTAAGATATTCATGGTTTTTAGGGGATTTAGAGATTTTGAGGTGTTTGTGGGTTTTAGGGTTTTGAAAGTTTTTTGTGTTATTTGGGTTTTTATGTATTTTTTATTTTTTATTGTTTTTAGGGGTTTTAGGGGTTTTAATATTTTTTAAAGGTTTTGAGGATTTTTATGGGCTTTTAGGGGTTTAAAGGATTTTGGGGTTTTTAGAGTTTTTAGGAATTTTTCACGATTTTTAGGGTTTTTACATTTTCATGTATTTTAAGGATTTCTTAGGAATTTTATAGTTGTCGTGGTTTTTAGGTATTTTTATGGGGTTTAAGGGTTATTATATATTTTATAGTTTTTATGGTTTTTTTGGTTTTTAAATGTTTTTTGAGTTTTTAAGGGTTTTTAGAGTTTTTAAGTTCTTTTAGATTTTCTCAAGGTTTTTAGGGTTTTTATGGGTTCTTAAGGTTTTCTATGGTTTTTATGGATTTTTATGGTTTTCAACGGTTTTAGTTTTTTTATGTTTTCAGGTACTTTTAAAGATTTTATAGGAATTTTATGGTTTTTTGGGTTTTTTGGGTTTTTTGGGTTTTAGGGATTTTGAGGGGTTTTATAATTTTTTGGGGATTTTAGGGTTTTTTGGTTTTTTAGGGTTTTTATGATATTTTTTGTATTTTTATGGGTTTTCTATGTTTTTAGTTTTTTATGCTTTTTTAATGTTTTTAAAAAAAATTGGGGTCCTAAGGTTTTTAATAGTTTTTTGTGGTTTTTAGGGGGGTTTTTTGGGTTTTATGGGTTTTTAGACATTTTTTAATGTTTCATGGGGTTTTATGGTTTTTAGGTGTTCATAAAAGTTGTAGAGATTTTTATGATTTTAGAGAATTTTAAGGATTTATAGTATTTTTATGAGTTTCATGGTTTTTAGGGTTTTTAGGGGTTTTTAGGGTTTTTAAAAAATTTAGGGTATTTAGGGATTTTAGGTGTTTAGGGGTTTTTTGGTTTTTTGGGTATTTAAGGAATATTTAAGTTTTATAAGGTTCTTAATTATTTGTATAGTTTTCAATGGTTTTAGGGGTTTAAATAGTTTTTAGTGATTTTAGTATATTCTTACAGTTTTAGGGTTTTAGGGTTTTTATGGTTTTGTAAGATTTTATGGTTTTCAAGGGTTCTTCATGGTTCTAGGGTTTTTTATGTTTTTGGGGATTTTTGGGATCTTTTAGTATTTTTATAGTTTTTAGGGTTGTTACATTTTTATGTCTTTTTATTAGTTTTAGTGTTTTTCAGTGTTTTTAGGGTTTTAGCATTTTTATGGTTTTATGGTTATTTTTGAGTTTTAGGGTTTTTTAATTTTTTTTAGGGTTTTAAGGGTTTTTAGATTTTTTTAACGTTTTAAGTGGTTTTGAGGGTTCTTAGAGTTTTTAGTGTGTTTTTAGGGGTTTTATGATTTTTTAGGTTATTTATGGTTTTTAGGGGTTTATATGGTTTTTAGAGGTTTTTCAGGGTTTTTACTGTTTTTTACATTTTTCGAGTTCTTTATGACATTTTTATGATTTTTAGGATTTTTAGAGTTTTTAAGGATGTTAGGGATTTGATCCTTTTTAGGGGTTTTCATGTTTTTAGGGGTTTTTTTGGTTTTATGGTTTTTTTGGGAGTTTAGGTTTTTTTTGTTTTTAGGATTTTTTGGGAGTTTAGGTAATTTGAGGGTTTTATGGTTGTTTTGGGTTTTTTAGGGTTTTTCCAATTTTCTCATGGATTTATAAAAAATAGTGTTTTTATCATTTTTATGAGTTTTTAAAGTTTTTAGTGCTCTTAGTGGGTTTTTATGATTTTTTTGGGTTTTTTAAGGTTTTTAGGGGATTTTATGATTTTTAGGATTTTTATAATTTTATATGTTTTGAGGGATTTTTAGGGATTTCTTAGGATTTTATGGATTTTATGTTTTTAGGGGTTTTAGGGGTTTTGAGGGGTTTTAGGATTTCTCATGTTATATTTGGGATTTTAGGGCTTTTAGGGTTTTTATGGATTTATTTGAGTTTTATAGGGTTTTATGGGGTTTAGAGATTTTTAATATTTTTAGGGGGTTTAATGGTTTATAGAGTTTTTAGTGGTTTAGGGTTCTATGGGTTTTAGGGTTTTTAATTTTTTTAGGGGTTTTTTTGGTTTTCAGGGGGTTTTCTTGATTTTTATGGATTTTTACTTTTTAAGGGATTTTTATAGATTTTTAGGATTTATTTTGGTTTTTGGGGTTTTTAGGGTTTTTAGGGATTTTGAGGGTTTTTTGGGTTCTCCATGGTTTTAGGGATTTTATGATTTTTAGGGGTTTTTTAATTTTTTAGGGTTTTATGTTTTTCTAGAATTTTTACTATTTTAAGGTTTTTAGGGGTTTTTAGTGTTTTTTTGGTTTTTAATGTTTTTATGGGTTTTTTATGTTTTTATGGGTATTATGGTTTTCATGGGTTATCTAGGTATTTAGTATTTTTTATATTTTAATATATTTTTTAGAATTTTTTATGATTTTTATAATCTTTCGGGTTTTTAGGGTATTTAGGGATTTTTTCGAGTTTTAGGGTTTTTAGGGTTAATAGGGGTTTATAGTTTTTAGGGTTTTATGGTTTTTTGTGTTTATAGGGATTTATGAATTTTTAGGGTTTTTAAGGATTTTAGAATTTTTAACATTTTTAGGGGTTTTAAGAGTTTTTAGTGTTTTTAGTTCTTTTAGGAGGTTTTACATTTTTAGAGGTTTTTATGGTTTTATGTTGGCTCTCATTGTTTTTAGGTATTTCTATGTTTTTAGGTATTTTTATGGTATTTTTAGGTTTTTTATGGATTTTGGGGTTTTACAGGGTTTTAAATATTTTGAAGGTTTTTAGGATTTTTAGAGATTTTAGTGATTTTAGGAACTTTTACGTTGTCTGGGATTTTTTGGACTTATTTTGGATTTTTATGTTTTTCTTTTGTGTTTTTAAGGAATTTGAGGGGTTTTAGGGGTTTCCACGGGTTTTATGGTCTTTAGTATTTTGTGGTTTTTTTTAGTGTTAAGGGGTTTCGTTTGATTCTTTAGGTTATTTAAGTATTTTTAGAGTTTGTTAATGTTTTTAAGGGTTTTGAGGTTTATTTATATTTTTTAGTGGATTTTTAGGGTTTTATGGGTTTTAGGGTTTTATGGGTTTTAGGGATTTTGATGTTTTTAGGGGTTTTTATGGTTTTCTGGGTTTTTTTAGGGGTTTAGGATTGTTTATGTGTTCTGGGATTTTTAGGTGTTTTTAGGGTTTTTAGGGATTTTGAAGGTTTTTAGGGGTTTTCATGTTTTTTATAGGTTTTAGTGTTATTATGGTTTTTTTGGGGTTTTGGGTTTTTTGAGTTTTTTTGGATCTTAAAGGTTTTTAAATGTTTTTTAAAATAATTTTTAGGGGTTTTAAGGGGTTTTAGAGTTATTAATTATTTATAGGGTTTTCATTGGGGTTTTTGGGTTTTTATGGGTTTTAGGGGTTTTATGGGTATTTGAGATTTATAGGTTTTTTTATATTTTGAGGTATTTTTAGGGATTTTTTTTGGATTTTTTTGGTTTATTATGTTTTTTAGGTGTTTTCAGAATTTGATGGTTTTTATTTTTATTTTAGGTTTTTCTAGGGTTTTAGGGTTTTATGCATTTTATGTTTTTTTCTGATTTTTGGGGTTTTGGGGGTTTTTTTATGGTTTTTCTGATTTTTTAGAGTTTTGAAAACTTTTTTGGGTTTTAAATTTTTAGGGTTTTTAGTGGGTTTTATGGTTTTATGGAATTTAGGGTTGCTTACGGTTTTTGAGGGATTTTATGTTTTTTAGGTTTTTTCATGGTTTTTAAGGGTCTTTACATTTTTAGGAATTTTTAGGGATTTTTTAGGATTTTTATGGTATTTGGGATTTTCTAGGTTTTTAATGATTATGAATTTTTTTATGGATATTTAGGTTTTGTATAGATTTTTGGGGGTTTGTATGGTTTTTTGAGTAATTTTAGGGGTTTATGGTTTTTTATAGTTTTTAAAAAATTTAGGGGATTCAATGTTTTTTAGAGTATTTATTACATTTAGAGTTTTTTAAGGGTTTAGGGTTTTTTAATGGATTTAGGTTTTTTTATATTTCAAGGGGTTTTCATGGTTTTTAGGTTTTTTAGGGATTTTGAGTGTTTTAATGGTTTTTATGGTATTTAGGGGTTATTTGGATTTTTAGGTTTTTTTGAGTTTTTTTAGTTTTAAGGGTTTTTATAATTTTTAATTTTTTGGGGGTTTAATATATTTTTAGAATTTTTAGGGGTTTTAGGGGTTTTATTTGGTTCTAGGGTTTTATGATTTTTAGGTGTTTTTATCAATTTCAGGGGTTTTTAGTCTTCTTATGATTTTTATGTTTTTAAGTATTTTTTGGGATTTTTAGGATTTATATTTAATTTTGGGTTATTAGGGTATATGGATTTTGAGGGATTTTAGGGATTTTAGGGTTTTTATAGTTTTTATGGTTTTTTTTAGGGGGGTTGGGTTTTTTTAGGATTTTTATGTATTTTTTGAGTTTTCAACATTTTTAGGGTGTTTAAGCATTTCTAAAGTTTTTATTGGGTTTTTAGGGCTTTTATTGATATTTATGCTTTTTACGGTTTTTAGGGGTTTTATGGATTTTGGTAGTTCTTCATGGGTTTTAGGGTTTTTTTAGGTTTTCATGGTTTTTTAGGACTTTTTTAGGATTTTTATGGTTTTTAAGGGTTTAAAGGTTTTTAGGTATTTTTAGGGTCTAGTGTTTTTATGGTTATTATGTGTTTTAATATTTTTATGGTATTTTTGGGTTTTAAGGGGGTTTTAAGGAGGTTTTAAGTTTTTAGGGGATTTAAGGTTTTTAAAAAAATTAACATTTTAGGGGTTTTAATGTTTTAGTGAGTTTTTAGTGTTCTTAGATGTTTTCCTGGTTTCTTAATGTTTAATGGGTTTTTATGATTTTTATGGGGTTTTCAGGGTTTTTAGGGTTTTTTATGTTTTGAGGGATTTTTTGGGATTTTTAGGATTAATATGGTTTTCAGGGTTTTAGGGTTTTTAGGAATTTTGAGGGTTTTATGGGTTTCTAGTTTTTCAGGGTTTTTAAGGATTTTAAGGATTTTAAGGTTTTGTGGTATTTTGGGTTTTATGGTTTTTTTAGTTTTTTGGGGTTTTATTATATTTTATATTTTTTTAATATTTTTGGGATTTTTGGGGCTTTTGGAGTTTTTTGTTGGTTTTTATGTTTTTATGGGGTTTTAGGTTTCTTAAGGTTTTTGGGGGTTTATGGTTTTCCGAGATTCTTCATTGTTTTTAATGTTTTTTATGTTTACATAGATTTTTAGAGATTTTAAGTATTTTAATTTTTTAGGGTTTTTATGTTTTTAGAGATTTTAAGGGTATTAGGGTTTTAAGTGTTTTTAGAATTTTTAGGGTTTTATGGTTGTAAGGTTTTCCTTATTTTTTAGGGTTTTAAGGGTTTTTTGAGTTTTTAACATTTTTATTGGTTTAAAGGGTTTTTATATTTTTTGTGGCTTTTGGGTTTTTTGGATTTTTAGGGTTTTAAGGTTTTTATGGGTGTTTATTATTTTCATGTGTTTTTTATGGTTTTGGGGTTTTTTACATTTTCAGTGATTTTTATAGCTATTTTATAATTTTATGGTTTTTATGGATTTGTAGTGTTTTTAAGCATTTGAGGATTTTATGGGTTTTTAGGCTTTTTATGTTTTTAGGGGTTTTAATGGTTTTTATAGTTTTTTAATTTTTTTAGGGGTTTAAAGTGGTTTTAAAGTTTCTAGTGGGTTTTAGGGTTTTTATGGGGTTTTAGAAGTTTTAAGGTTTTAAAAGGTTTTTATGGTTTTCAAGGGTTTTTCAGGGGTTTAGGGTTTTTTACATCTTAAGGTATTTTAAATATTTTTTGGATTTTTTTATTTTTTGGGTTTTTTTAGTTTTAGGTATTTTTAGGATTTTAGGTGTTTTCAAGTTTTTGGGTTATTTTGGTTTTTTTGGGTTTTTATGTTTTTTTAGTTTTTTTGTGTTTTTAAGTTTTTTAGAATTTTTTATCTATTTTATGGGGTTTATGTATTTTTAGAGTTTTTAGTGGATTTTTAGGTTTTTTATTGGTTTTTAAACTTACTAGGTGTTTTTAAGGTTTTGAAGGTGATTTCACAGTTTTTAGGATTTTTTTTGCTTTCAGAGATTTTAGGGATTTTTTAGGATCCAAAGGATGTCAATAAGGTATGCAAGTTGCAGAAATCCATTTATGGATTAAAGCAAGCATCCAGGTCATGGAACATTCGTTTTGATGAAGCCATAACAAAATTTGGTTTTATCAAGAATGAATGTGAGCCTTGTGTCTACAAACGGTTTAGTGGGAGTGCAGTCGTTTTCCTAATAGTATATGTTGATGACATATTACTTATTGGAAATGATATACCAGTCTTACAGTTTGTTAAGGCATGGTTGAATCAATGCTTCTCCATGAAGGACTTGGGTGAGTTAGCATATATTCTTGGGATCAAGATCCATCATGATAGATCCAAGAGATTGTTGGGCCTAAGTCAAAGTACATACATTGATAAGATATTGAAGAGATTCAGTATGGAACAATCAAAGAGGGGATTGTTACCAGCATCACATGGCATTCATCTTTCCAAGAAAATGTGTCTTTAGACACATGAGGAAAAAAATAATGGCAAGGACTCCATACGCATCAGCGATTGGGTCAGTCATGTATTCCATGCCATATACTAGGTTGGATGTCACCTATGCATTGAGTGCAGTAGGCAGATATCAAGATGACCCAGGTGACCGCCATTGGATGGCAATCAAGACTATCCTAAAATATCTGAGGTGTACTAAGGATATGTTCCTGGTTTATGTAGGAGATGAGGAATTAGTCATCAGAGGATATGCATATGATAGTTTCCAGACTGATTAAGATGACATGAAGTCACAAACGGGATACATCTTCACTTTGAATGGAGGTGCAGTGAGCTGGAAGAGCTCAAATCAGAGTGTGATTGCAGATTCTACAGTAGAGTCTGAGTATATCGTAGCTTCTGAGGCAGCTAAAGAAGTAGTTTGGATGTGAAGCTTCATCCAGGAGCTAGATGTGATACCTAGCAGTAAATATCCCATCACACTATACTGTGATAATACTACAGCAGTGGCTCTCGCAAAAGAGCCAAGGTCACATCAGCAGACGAAGCACATACTTCGGAAGTATCATCTCTTGAGGGATTTTTCTCAGAGAGGTGAAGTTGCAGTGAGTAGTATTTCCACAGAAGACAACGTGGAGGACCCCTTGACTAAAGCCTTGACTAAACCGAAACATGATCACCATGTGAGGTCTTATGAACTGAAAGTCATAGGTAGTTGGCTCTAGTCCAAGTGAGAGTTTGTAAGAGTTGGTGTCCTAGAACCAACTGGTTTCACTTTGATTACATGGATATTTAATTTATATAAATATTAAACATCGTATTACATATTGTTCATTGTTCTGCATCACTATGATTTAATAATGTCCTAGAGTATTTGTTGCACAGATAAAGTTAAGGCAGTTCCTCACAATGATGAGAACCTTGAAATGCTATAACAATATTCTTAAATATAGTTCTACGGTTGGATGACATACTATTATGGGACACATAGTATGCAGACTGTCAGGTGTGAGTACTCATAAGCAGATGAGACTTCCTTTCATGAAGTTCGCACTTGTTATTCTCCGAGACAGGATATTATGAGAATAGACCCGCCAGTAGGAATTCTGTGTGTATTGGTGTCATCAGATATTTCTATCTATGACTGTGTGTAATGATCCTTAGACTTTAAGATTATCATTAATACATGTTGTAATTTATGCACTTTGATTTACTAATGAAAACTATCACGCATACAGTTGGATGAAAGTAGGGTACGTTTGGTGCATCATGAGTGGCATGTTATTAATGGACAAGTCAATGAAGGATTTGTCCCTTCCATTTATAGAAGTTGATATCTCGGCTCTTTGATTGAAATAGAACTATCAAGTGAAATTCTATGGCCATGGTGTAATGACGAGTTTATTTTAGATAGTCAAAGAATGACATATCAAGCATAAAATTTGATGACACTATCATGAAACCTGCTTGATGAGATATTGTGATAAAGGGATTATATTACACAGTGAGTGTTCGTATGTGGATGTCGTTGTTGTGACTTTAAGTTCTTTTTCTTAGGTGTCTTGACCCATTTCTAGACAGTACTCTTGGACTTTAGGCAAGCCCGCCTAATACCAACGAGAAAGAATCCTAGAGGGTCACACACTAAGTGTTTCTTCTGGTCTCGATTAAATTCTATTTGAATTTAATTAATAAATATTATTCTCAAGACAATGGAATAATTTTATTCAAGTTAAAATGATTTCATAAATTAAAATAAATATTTATTCACTGGATTTTGGGTAACATATATTTATTTATTTTATTGAACATTTAATAAATATTTATTTACTAGTTTTTAAATAAAATATTTATTTAAGAGAATAAATTATTTATTTATTTAT
This sequence comes from Viscum album, assembly GCA_963277665.1. Taxonomy (NCBI): domain Eukaryota; kingdom Viridiplantae; phylum Streptophyta; class Magnoliopsida; order Santalales; family Viscaceae; genus Viscum; species Viscum album. The sequence goes on from OY728157.1 coordinate 1,027,136,645, forward strand.
TCGGGTGTTCAATAAATGGAAGTGGAGTTCAAGAGGATCAAGACCGATCTGGTAGTAAAATAATTATTTTCAAGACGATAAATAATTATTTAACTAGTTAGCACAAATTAAAATAACATTTCTATTATTTTGTGATGCGGAATTTTATTTATAATTCCATTTTGCGCAAGTTGGTGCACCATAAATAATGACGCGGTATTATTATTAATAGTATGGGTTTTCTCTAAGGTTATGAATGTATTAATTGTTGTTACACAATTAAATATTGTAACAGAAGCCCCATGTCAATAAATAGACATATACGTCTATTGTGTCATGTACTGAACCGCACACCTGTTGAATTGAGAATTGTTGAGCTAAATAATTTCTCTCTCAAATCCTCTTCTCGCCCCACTCAAGAATGAGATACGTTCTTCAAGGCCGAAGAACAAGAGATCAAGAACGACCGACACAAGACACTCGCTTCGCCGCGCTATCACCCAGAGAATGAGCGATGTCGATCAGAGGCCATCGGAGCACGTGTGGATCACCGCTAGAGGGATTCTAGTTTGGATCCTTGAAAGTGCAACAATATAATCTAGAAGGGTCATTACGGACGATCAACATCATCAACGAAGAAAACACTGAAGATCCATGTATTGTTTTCTTTATGAAATTAATTATAAACATGATGTTCAAGATCATCTCTAAATGTTTCGAGCCTCTTCCTTCTTTATCTAAATCTTTGATTCTATTCTGTGGAGACTGTCATTCATCGTCGTATTGATCCCGGAATAATCATTGATTATGTTAAAAATCAAAGTTGGGTGTCGGCCCAACCACACTTCCGCTGCGCCCGAAACCTTCAATCAGGTTAGACATGCCTTAGGCATGGTCAGCTACTTCATAAGTCATGTGACCTTCTTTCTTTTCTATGGGCTATCGTATTCTAGGAATGTGTGGCACTAGTTGCATGGTTATGTTGTCATAGAGGAACGTGTTGTTACACGTGGTGCCTATCGACTTAAAGTGATATGTTAAATCATATGTTGTTCAAGTGACAAGGTCACGTAGAACCTTAACCAGTATGGTTACATGGATGCTTGGATGAAGGTTTGTGGGTTCTTGAAGTCTATGTTACAGGTTTTCTCCAGAGTAGATTAACCTGGTAATGTGAGCTCGTTATGATCATTGTACCTTTGAGCTAGAAATAAACAAGTTGAGTTATCCAAGTGATTCATGATAACATTGTGTAAAAAGATAGAGTGCTTTGTCATAGATGATTTAGATTATTTTTGGATTCTACACCCGATGCTCATTATGCACGTGAACTCCACTTGGTGAGAGTTTCACATGCGTGTCTAAAGGTGAATCAAACCTAGTGCGTTGATGAGTGGATAGTTTTCCTCTCTTTTTGTGTTATTCTTGCTATAAACGTTTTGGCCACATCTAGGAAGTTGGTTTGATGATGATGGTGTGTGTTTTGTCAGATGTTTTTCATTCTTAGTAACATGATGACTAGGACACTCGTATGGTGGGGAGCGTTACATCGATAGTAAGAAATGTTTCCTTCTAGGTAGAAGGAACGTAATCATAAGGAACCATTTAAAAATGGTCAGAATAGGTTTAAGGAGTTGGTAAGCCTATCAAATGTTCAAAATCATAAACCAACACCATGAGGTGGGTGGTCGTTCGATACTTAATGGCATGTGGGGATGTCATTTTGGAAATGAGCTCTAAGGGAACTCCTATCTTAATAGGACTGGTGTGCTAAGTAGCATGGTTAGCTTGGCCTTGATGATGAAAGACCCATGAGAGTGAGAGTTGGGTCTAAAACTAGGAGGTACGAGAGTGTACACCCACTGCGAAAGGTATGTTTATTTCACGCCGGTTGTGTGGGATACCATTTTAACAACTAGTTGGTGAGTAGCCAAGTACGAGTCAAGGATCGATGGTTACCACTTGATGCTTTTGGGAAGGTAAACTCAGAGCTTGAGTAAATTAAAGGAAGTGTTGTGATGATGGATATCCTAAAATCAAATTAGGCATCATGAGATGGTTGATCCATGTTTGAACCTGGACACTCATGGTTGGGAGATGTGGTTTTTGGGCATTAGCTAAGGCTATTATAGCCTGTTTTTGAAAAGATTGTGGCTTGGGTGGATCATCACACCCCTAATGATAACCAGTTGGTGAGTGGCCGAGTACGAGTTAAGGATCGATGGTTACCACTTGATGCTTTTGGGAAGGGCATCCCAGAGCTTGAGCAAATTAAAGGAAGTATTGTGATGAGGGCTATCCTAAAATCAAATTGGGCATCATGAGACAGTTGATCCATGTTTGAACCTGGACACTCATGGTTGGGAGATGTGGTGTTGGACGTTGGCTAAGGCTATTATAGCCTTTTTGATAAGATTGTGTCTTGGGAGGAGCATCACACCCCTAGTAATAAAATCTTGGTGTACTTTAGGGGTGTAATTTCGGCTCGTCCCGAACAACCCCATGAGGCGACCTGAGCCCGGCCTCGGGCCGGCCCAAACCATCGGGCCGGGCCGGCCTTTTTCAAGTCGGGTCGTGGTGGGCTTTTATTATTTTCAAAATAATTGTCTCTTAATTTTTTTTATTTAAACATTTTTATAACATTTATTTAAAAAGTTTCTTTACATTCATTTTTAAATGCATGATTTTTGTAAAAACGTTTATTTTATTTTTTATTAACATTTTACAGTGGGTGGATATGTTTTTTGTCTATATATATATATATATATATATATATATATATTATTTGCAAATTGTAAAAAAAATAAGGAGGGTTGCGCAGCTGCCGTGGGTGAGTTTAAAGCATTATTATTTAAATGTTTTTCTAACATTTATTTAAAACATTTTTTACATTTATTTTTTTTAACTTATTTATAATTTTTAAGCGTTTGTTAGTATTTTTTATTTATACATTTTTATTTAAACCGTTTTTTTAACATATGTTTAAAACGTTTTTTTACATTTATTTTTAAATGATTAATTTAAAACATTTTTGAATTTTTTTAAACGCATGCTTTTTACAAGTATTTTTTTTTAAACATTTAACTTTTTTTCACATTTTAATGTAAAAAGTATTTTTTAAGTGTTTGTTTTAAAAAAATTAATTTAAATGTTTGTTTTAAAAACTTTTTAAAAATTTTTATTTAAACCATTTTTTAACACTTGTTTAAAACGTTTTTTTACATTTATTTTTAGACATTTAATTTAAAAAGTTTTTTTGAACGCATATTTTTTACATTTATTTTTTTAAAACATTTTACACGTTTTTTGTAAAAACATTTTACAGTGGGTGAATATGTTATTTTTTTCTAAATAGATTTATACATGTCTGTGAATTTATATATATTATGTACAAATTAAAAAACATAATGAGTTATTGGGGGGTGCGCAGCAGTGAGTGGTGAGTTTAAAGTGTTGTTATTTAAATTTTTTTATCATTTATTTAAAACATTTTTTTTACATTTATTTTTTCAACTTATTTATTAAAAGTAGTTTTTAGCGTTTTTTTAATTTAAAACATTTTTTAAACGTTTTTTAATTTTTTTGCAGGGCAGGCCTGACCCGGCCCTGTCTGGACTGAAATTACACCCTTAGCGGGTGCGCAGCAGTGGGTGAGTTAATTTTTTTCTAAATAGATTTATATATGTATATATAGTATATATAGTATATGAAATTTTTATCATATTTTAAAAATAATAATGAGGTTGGGGTGTGCGAATATCATTTAGTGAGTATTTATTTTTTGTTAACATATAATAAGTTATTATATATATATATAATATGAGAAAATTGTAAAAAAATAATTAGGGGGTGTGCGCGAACATCATTGGGTGAGTTAATGGCTTTGTTTATATATATATATATATATATATATATATATATATATATATTGGGGGTGTGCGCGAACATCATTAGGTGAGTTATTTTTTTTTTCTAAATAGATTTATATATGTATATTATATATAATTTATTCATGTTGCAACGTACTTAAGAAAATTAATGAAGTTGAGGGACTTGCACAAACATCATTAGGCGAGTGTGTTATTTTTTTATTAATATACAACAAGTTATTATATATATATAATATTAAATCATTGATATATATATATATATATTGCTTTGTTTATATATATATATATTATATTAAATCATATACATATACATATACATATACATATACATACATACAGATATATATATATATATATTATTAATGGATTTTTAAAAATCACACTTAATTGATGTATATTATTAATGGCTTTGTTTATATATATACACTATTATATTAAATCATCGATATATATATATATATATATTAATAGCTTTGTTTATATACATATATATTATATCATATACATATACATATACACACACACATATATATATATTATCAATGGATTTTTAAAAACCATACTTATTTTTTTATTAATATACAACAAGTTATTATATATATATATAATATTAAATCATTGATATATATATATATTAATAGCTTTGTTTATATATATATATATATTAAATCATATACATATACATACACACACACACACACATATATATATATATATTATTAATGGATTTTTAAAAATCACACTTAATTGATATATATTATTAATGGCTTTGTTTATATATATAAACTATTATATATATAATTATATATCGTTGTATATATATATATTTATACACACATTATAATTATATATAATAATAATTATATGTATATATATAATATCATTTTTTGTTAATATATAATGATATATGCACATATAGATAGAAAAACACACACACATAGATAAATATAAATGTATAAAGATACATGTATATATAGATATATAGGTAGATATATATATAGATGTATGTATATATGTATGTATATATACAGATATATAAAGAGATATATGTATATAGAGATAGAGATATATATATTAATATATATATATATATGTATAGATATATATATAGATAGAGATATATAGATATAGAGATATATATACATAGATATATGTATATATAGATAGATATATGCATATAGATATAGATATATATATAAATATAAATAGATCTATATATATACATATATCTATATATAAATATATATAAATATATATGTATATATAGATATATATGTATATAGAGATAGATATATATATATATAGACCTGTGATTAATTTACAGGCGCAGCGCCTGGACCAGGTCCAAGCGCAGCCTTGGGAGCTTGAGGTAGGGGGATCAAATCCCCCTACCCGCAGTTCCCCCATTATATTTTTTACAGCAGGCGGGCCAGCGGGCCGGGCTTTTTCGGGCCGGCCCGGCCTGGCCCGCGGGCCTGCCTGGAAAGGCCCAGGCCTGACCCGCTGAACCTGCGGCCCGAGCCCGGCCTGGCCCGATGCGGGCTTTGCCGGGCCGGGCCGCTCAGGCCTGTCGGGCTTTCGAGCCGCCGGGCCAAAATTACACCCTTAGTGTACTCCTTACTTAGAGATGAGCATGACCCCTATCTTTACTTCATCCTGAGTACGTTAAGAGATCATCGATTATGCATTGAGATAAACAAATCAAATGCATTCTATTTTAATGAATTGACTCCTTGGAAGTACGCCTAAGGAATGGTTAAAAGAAATACTTATGGTGTGGATGTCACCATAGGTGGTTGGCAGGTGACCCTCATGAGGGAAAGGTCATGGTTGTTTGAGACCGGTAGTTGGATGATCATTTTGGAACTCATATGTCGTTTGATAGAAGAAACATGAATGATTCAACTAGGAAACATCACCAGATATCGGTTATCGGCTTCGGTGAATGTGATCATTGTGATCTCAGGATGCCTCCGTTTAAAGGCATTGAGATCTAGTCTTTGACATGTGTCAGTCGTCTAAGATGGGTGTTTTTTAAAACTGTCACTGGAGATGGTTCGACTATAGCTATTTTAAAAGGTAATATGCGGTCGTTGGGGAACCATTTCGTTCACATTATGGGTTTGCATAGGTGTCGTGTAAAGGGCCATCTGGGATCTACAAAGGAATCCAAAGTGACAAATTTTGAACTGGTCAATCAGAATTGACCATTGAGACTGCATTGAGGGCCAGGAGCAATGTCATCGCCCGTGAACGAGTGTATCGTTTTGATAAATGTGATGGGAGCATCATTAGAATGTTACAAACATACTTCGATAGGCAATTCCGATGGTCTAATTGTCGTGACTCGGAATTGGTTGTTCAAAGGTTAATAACTAAGGTGGGGAGCGCCTTAGGCTGCTAGTTAAAAGATGATGACTTAATCATGTCTCAGGTTACGCAAGATCAAGTAATCCCTATATTGATGTTTTAGCTCTATTTACGAGTGTTGGATTTTTTTTGGTAGTTTAAGTGCCATATATTTAAAATGGATTTGGGAGGCATTGACATTTTGAGAAGCAACACGACCGTTAAGTAAAAATTCTTCACCCAAGTAGGACGCATGTTGTTTTCATTGTTCACAAAATCTTCTCAAGGACAATAAGTTCTAAGGTGGGGATACTATAACATCCTGATTTTTTGAACGGGTTGGAATTCTCGAAATAATTTTAAACTTTTTTTTTGGTGAACAGAACGAATTCAAAACCGAACATCAGAACATGATTTTGAGAGTTTACAACCTCAAAAGTGTTGTTTTTAATTGAGGTTTAAGGCTCGATAGGTGTCTTGGGAATTTGAATGAGTTTTGGAAGCATCGGGCTTTGAGAAATCAGGTTCAGGAAGGGATGGTAAGGGCGCACGGTTTTTATGAAACCATATGACCCTCTAGGAGAAACTGTGCGGCATGTTCTGAGGGGCTTAGGGTGTCGTATGGTTTGTTCTAATCATGCTCACTAGGCTGCACGATCGGAATTTTTCTTCAGAGGGGTTGTTGTGATAACTCGTACGAGCTGCACATGGTTTTCTCAAACCCTGCACCTAGCACGCACACTTAGTGCCACTTAACCTATAGCTATGCATGGTTAGGCGGATGGTTTGAAAAGCCGTGTAGCACAACCATATGTCCCATTTTCAAAAGGGGTGTGCTTTGGGCAGTAAGGGCCATACAATTAGTGCACAGTTAGCCAAACCATGTGACTCATTAATGGAATGTAAAGTACCATTTTCCCCCTCCAACCTATTTCTTTTTCCTCTCCCTCTTTCTTCCTCATTCGTGTGTAGTGGGGAGGTCACTCGAGTTCCTTTCCGCCTCTCCTCAGGTTTGGGAGTTCTTCCTCATATGACCTCTGAATAAAGCGTCACTAGGTTCGTTGGGACCGTATCGTTAAACTCTCAACTCCTTATACTTCTCATCTCCATTTACCACTATGTATGGAATGTTAAATATGTGTGATCATTTCTGCCTTATTTTCAGGGTGTTTGGTGATTCTTCTCATTTTCTTATGTTCTGACTTAAACTAAAGCCCGATATTGGACAAGTAGACCATCCTAACCAAGAGGTTGGTTGTCTATATGATTTTCCCTTAAAGTCGTGTCATTTATATTATATTATCATTATGCCTCATGATAGACTTTCTGTGTGTTGCTCATAATTTATGAAATACCCCTAATTAAATTTTTAGACCCCGCCCCTGATCACCTTAGACACGATGATAAAGTTGGAGGTGAAGACCTCAACCCGAACCACCACTTAGGGTGAATTTAATTAATTGCCCCCAATGTTTATTTTATGCCCTATGTTGAAGCCACCCCCTTGGGTGTGCTATTTAAATATGTTTGATAGAAATGCTAGCCTTCTCTAAATCACCTTTTGAGGTGGGATTTATTTTTTACTTATGGATGAATTGAGTTAATTAAATTAAATGAATTTCTAAATGAAATATCATGTGTTATAATAAAACCACCTTTTGAGGTATGTTGTCTTAAATTAAAAAAGTGAATAGATTGATGATGTATCTGACGGCATGGGTGCTTTTCCATAGCCTTCATTATTATTTACTAAAAGGGATGACCTATCATATAGCTTATTTTGTTAATGACTTGAATTGTGATGGCTGGCCTTATCTAATATTATGTCATGGAAGATCACTTGACATGTATTAATTATTAAATGAATTATATTAAAAAGGATACACTGCGCCTTGAGTGATGTCGGTTGCCTCTTTGCGGAATGTCAGGCTAAGGGCTCATACAGCAAGTGGGATTACATTATACTAAATTATTATATAGTGACTTTGGTTAGATTTGTGGACATGGCGTTTCAAACCCCCTTGGTCGAGGACATTGGACATGATGATTCATGTCGCTTGGGTGGTTGGACATGACATTTCACACCCCTTCATATATGAGTTTGGGTAAGACCCTTTACATTATCTATTCATGATACTCGACATGTTTTTATTCATGATTATGACATTGGGTATGACATCCCTTTCATTTTGACATATAGAAATGATGTCCCATAAAGAGTCTGATACTCTTATGAGTATATGTGGATGCTTGAGTTACGCCTCAGATCCTGCTAGTGTTATTCATGTGTGTGTGTGTGTGTGTGTGTGTGTGTGTGTGTGATATTATTATGTGGATGCTTGGGCACTAAGCCATGGATCCACACAGGTGCATGTACATCTATATAGATGATTGTCTAATGTATGCATATATATACATGATGGAAGGTGTGCAGATACATTCTGACTTAGGCTGAAGTAGGTATTATCTGGCTAGGCGCCTCTGAGGAACCTAAGCCTAACTAGTATACATTTATTTATTTTTGCACTAACTTAATTTTGATATACATGCACATTGCTTTATTTTATATACATGGACTAGATTACGCATTAGAAACCATTGGTGGTGACCTATTGAGTGTATCTCACACCTTGTTTTGGTCGTCATTGCACTGGGGTACCCAAACAGATCTCATGTTTGTAGGATCAAGTTCCTGGATTGTACTTGCTTGTTGTTATCCTTCTTGGCTAGGATGGTGTATGAGAGCAGTGGATCGAGCAAGTGATAGTGATGTGATTGGAGATAAATGTTATGTCTTTTATTTATTTATCACCTTAGTTGGTCTTGTTATGTACTGTGTATACCTACTTGTATTATGTCATAGCATGTTCATGCATAATCATTTATTCATTCATTATTGATTACCGGTTATTATTATATTCCACTGCCAATATTTATTATTTCTTCCACTGTATTTCTTTCTAATACAAAGGGCGTTGTCTCCCCATTGTACCTCCTTTACACCCTTGCTTCTAGTCGGCATCCTCTAGCATATGGAGAGGTGTGCTTGAGGCCTAGCGACCAACCGACTCAGGGCACCGTTTTTAATGGCACCCGGGTCGGGAGGTTACATAACGGGTGGATATCATCAGGTGAAATTTAGTATAGTTTGAGGTTTGATCCTTTCCCTCTCTTCACTAACCCTTTAACTTTTCAAAACAAAAAATGAGATAATTATTTTTCCCTCCACTGATTGCTCAGGCGACAAATATTCCAATGGATTCCCAAGCTAGGCCCTTCAATCTAGAATTTCTAACTTGTTGTAGTAACATTCTCACTCTCACCTTTTAATGAATTTAGTATATACATGGTTAGGAAAGAGGATTTTATTGGGATTCCATAATCTTAAAGATGAGACCTAGTTGTATCATCCTTGGTATTGATTGATTATCCACATACTAAGTTTGGGTAAATTACTGTAACTGCAAAGTCATATGTATTTGAGTATATCATGTGAGGTCCACCATCAGTGGTGAATGAGACTGTCGATATGGAAATCTATTCCAAACCATGAGAAGTTACAGCTAGATACCCCTCATATGGTACACTTGAATTTATGCGCTAATGGTTTCTGTGTATTTTCTCTTTAAGGTTTTGAAGGGAAGCATGGGAATTTTTAAAAGGATGGCCCTAGGGCTTTCCCTCACCTAGAGATCGGCCCATATATCATATTGTAGTCTAGAGTTGGTGTTGAAGAGTTATTATGAAAATTTCATGTTCTTAGTATTGTTTTGTATAATGAAGAATGACCATGCGTAATTCATGAGACACATGGATTGAATCTTTTGTTGTACCGGTTTGATTAAAATAAATGGTGGTAACCTTGTATTTCTATGATGAAAAGGAGAATGTTGATCATTTTTCGATTGTATAATATGTGAGTGTAATCTATGAAATAAACGCCTATTTATCTAGTTATAAGTTTTTTTATTCCTTTTCTCCAAAGAATGTTATAACTAGGGATGGAGTAGCAGTTTCCTCCCTAGTTATTACTGATACGGTGGGTAAATGTTATTAGATTGGTGCAATAGTGGTGTAGTGGAAGATACCTTTAGTAAGAAATGTCGTGTTCAATCAATGGTGGAGGTGCCTGAGTGTCTACCCTTAATGTAGTTGGTTTTCAATAGGGTACATACAATTCCTACCATTTATAAATGGTGGTGGCCTCGCACAATTTTTCATTGATTAAGAATTTTTTGGCATGGTGATATCAATCATGAAGCCTTGCATAACTATATAAATCTCAGACAGTTCATTTAAAGGTGGGGGGAATTTCATCCTCTACTCGATTTAGATAATGGCCTTCTTTTTATATTCATATTTCCTATCATGATGGATCTTTTAATAGACGATTTCCCCAATGGATAATGTTATTCAATGGGGTATGTTTTTTATTTCTTTGAGCATTCTCGTAGTATGGAAACTTATCTATGAGGTGGAGGATTTTTCTCTAAAGGTAATCGTTTTAGTCACTCAAGTTTTGGAAGGTGTTTTTTAGGGTTTTGGAGCTGATTGATCAAGGTCTTTTGAAAGATCAAGAGAATCCAATTTGGATTATTTTATAATGAGCTGATATAAAGTAATGGTTTGATGTCTAGTGATGTTTTATAGTGTGCTTGTTTGTATCTTTAATGAATTAATGGAAACAACCCAATAGGTTTTTCTTTTTGTAACCAAACCGATCTTGTTTGGAGTTGAAAGTGTGGATATCGACTTTTGATAGTGGTAGAGAAATGATGATGATATAAGATACGTGTTGTCTTTATGTCTTGGTGTTGGAATCACTGGTATATTTGTTTTGTTTGTAGGTGATAATGAAAAGTTGAAGCAAACACCGAAGATAATGCTACCATGAAACTCTTTTTTAGATAGTGAGAATCGTCATTATTTCACTCGTTATAGGGGTTTGATATAGATAGATAGTTTACATGTGATAATCAACTGGATTTTGGTTTAATGTTAGGTAATATAATTCTACCACATGAGACATCCTTAGTGATATACCATTTCAAACTGAGTAAATATGATTTTTAGTTCCACTTCATGACTTGGGGTGAGTGAAAGGATTTTTGTGTGAATCATTGGTGAGATTCATATAATGCGGGTTTATGCTTTTATAAAGGCATTTTTTGGAGAGAGTTTCAAATAAACTATTAGATATGGTTGCAGACATTCGTTGTAAGATTCCTATAAAAAAGTGATGAGAATATGATGTTTTCACTATACGGTTTGTGTTCTCGGTTAACATATACTTTGGAGATCCCGTGTTCGATGAGATTAATGGAAGGGCAAGTTAATCATCCACACTATGTTTCCTTTTGATCTCTCTAGTTCAAAGCCTCAAGACTGTCATTTTCATGGATGATGTTGGACTCCTCATGTACTAATCACGTTTTAATGATCACAAATCCTATTCAACCTGGTTAAATCCTGTAAATTATATCAAATCATGTGTATTATTGTTTAAAGTATTCTCATGCTTTAAGAAGATCCATTCAAGATCTTAATTGCTCTACATTCAGTTTAATTACTTTATACTATACTTGATTTACTTTTATAATACCTTCTTTAACAAATGATTAAGTCTAATCCATTCTATGATCATCATTGCTTAAGTCTGAATATAGTTATTTTGAAAAGTCTGAGACATCGTGAGTCTGCCAGTGGTTATGTCTTTCTGGAAAAGTAAATCAGACACCGTGAACAAGCAGACATCGTGACCATGAGACACCGTGACAATCAGACACCGTGAAGGAGCAAACACCGTGAACATTCAGACACTGTGAAGCAGACATTGTGAACAAGCAGACACCATGAACATTCAAACATCGTGAACAAGAAGACACAGTGACATCCAAACACCGTGAACAAGACACCGTGACCATGAGACACTGTGACCATGAGACACCGTGACCATGAGACACCGTGACCGCGAGACACCGTGACTACGAGACACTGTGACCAATCCAGACACCGTGTGAAGGAGACACCGTTTCCATGACATATTGTGACATTGTTTCCTAATATATTTTGTCGTATTTCAATTTAATCGCTAACAGTCATATTTGAAGATTTTAATGCACTGACATAATTAATGTTTCTTTGTAAACATATCATCGAACATTACGAGGTACGAGGTGCAGAATACATGCAACTTGTCAGCTCCAACACATGCACTCCAAAATAAAAGAGTAGTGTGGCACAGAAACAAAAGAGAAGATAACGCATGAAAGAAAACAATGTGGGCGTGAGCATGACAACAAAGAACACACTTAGAGCAATTTTTGAAGAAAGGGTTATTGCATACAACTCGATTCTGCTGAAGAACACACGAAGCATACTGTAATCCTGAGAACATCTTCGCACTGTCTAACATTATGAAGAACACACACCAATCTTACTGTCTTGCGACACTCTGTTTTCCAGAAAAGGACTCGAGTTCTGCATCCGCTTCATCTCAGAAGTCCAAAGTTGCAAAGACTAACACTCAGAGCACTTCTAAACCTATCTCAATCTTTCTGCTCTATTGTGTATCTTTTTATTAACTTTCGAGCAGTGTGTGTTTCTGTATAATATCACACTCTGTCTCCTGCGTCAAACTGAAGGATACAAGATATCCTTACTCAAACACTCATTTACTCTTGTGTATACCCACGAATAAGTGTGGAAGAGGTCCTTGTGTAGCCTGGTAGTTTGTACCCACGAAGAACTGTGGAAGAGGTCCTTGTGTGACCTGGACAGTCCTGTGCACTGTTGTTTAACCCCGATCCAGGGTGTGGATCAAGTTTATTTATATAAACTGCTTGGTGGCAGGTGATCACCAAGTGGAGTGGATTAGGTCTCATCTTAAGACTGAACCACTTATTTCATATCTGTTGTGCTGCTTAATTTATTTTTCTCTGTTTTACTGTTTTTCTATATAACTCTGAAATCACTAAATTCACTTTGATAGTTAGTCTTGGAAAGAAGTTATAACTGTCTTGTCTTAGTAGAATAGCTTCAAAAGTAACTTTAATAACTGGTATTAAGATTACTGAGAATTAATCAATCTTTTAAGAAGTTATTTAAGCAGTCAAACTCTTATAACAGTATAACCTTGATTAACTGGGTTGTATCTAACTTTTGGGAAAAACTCTTCCTTTTTTGAAATACTTTTTACAGAAATTTTTATAGTTACTCAATTCACCTCTCCCCTCTTGAGTAATCTACTCCAACCAACATTTGGTATCAAAGGTGGGATATTATGACTATGTTTAATCTTATTCAACTACGATTGTAGTTGTACATTAAAGATCTGTAAATTTCTGTTAATTCTAAATTTCTAGCTCTTTTAAAGTAATACATTATTATGGAAAATAGATTAGAAGGTGTTGCAACCAATAGACCATCATTCTTTAATGGAACCAACTATGCTCAATGGAAAATTAAAATGAAAATGCATTTATAGAGTATGAGTTTTGAAATTTGGTCTTCCATTATAGATGAATATAAGATTCCTGCTACTGATAGAATCACATGGGATGAACCTACCAAAACTGCCTACAATAACAATTGCAAAGCTATGAATGCTTTATACTGATCCTTAGGATATGAGGAATTCAATATAATTTCTTCTTGTAAAACTGTCCATGAGATTTGGGATACTCTGTCTGTCTCACATGAAGGAACATCTAGTGTAAAAGAAATGAGTCTTAATACTTATACTATCAAATACGATAATTTTAAAATGAAACCCGACAAGTCTATTTATGACATGTATCTTAGGTTCAATGAGATTGTCAACACAATGATCTCGCTTGGAAGAGAAGTCACTGCCAAGGAACAAATCATGAGAATTCTTAGATGTCTACCCAACAGATGGAGGGGAACCTCTGTCTCTATTAGAGAATCATGCGACATCAGCAAACTACCTGTAAAAGAACTCATTGGGAAACTAATAATGTATGAAGAGGAACTTAAAGTCAACAAGGAAGAGGAGGATGAACCAAATAGGAAATTTGTTGCATTCAAGACCACCACCTCTAAACACAAAGACAAAGGGAAACTGGAAGCTTTTGTAGAAAACTCCACCAGTGAACAATCATCACCTGACAGTGATGAGGAGATTGCTCAATTAGCCAGAAGATTTAAAAGATTTTACAAGAAGAAATTTTTCAGAAAACCTAACTTCAAGGGAAAATATGACAAAAAGGGAAATTGGAAGGACTGGAAAAGAAGTGACAAGGCTGGTGAAATTTTCTGCTATGAATGTAAGCCCAAAGGACATATCAAGGCAGACTTTCCAAAGCTCAAGTACAAAAAGAGATATGAGGACAAGGACATGAAGTATAAAAAGTCCATGAAAGCAACCTGGAGTGCTTTTGAGGATAGTTCAAGCGACTCAGAAACATCACATGATGAACAGGAAAACAAATCCAATATGTGTTTTATGAAAAACACATCTGAGGTAACATTGGATTCTCCTGTACTTAATTCATATTATTCTGGAGATGAGAGTGACTCTGAGAACATGACTAATGAAGAAATGTTTGAATATTGTAACATGCTTGAAGAAACATGCAATGAACTAAAAGACAAATATAAATCATTGAAGAAACATCATGCTCTCACTGTGACTGTTAAATCTGAACTCACAACTGAAAAAGAGAAAAATGTTCAACTGCTTAAAGAAAACAACAAATTAAAAATGTCCAATTAGCAATTGAAGAATGACCTTGAAAAGTTTTCCCATGGGAAGAATACCCTTACTCAAATGCTAGGAAAACAAATTGCCCCTAAATACAAGACCAGCATTGGTTATCAACCTGGAAAAAGAAATCTTGGTAGAACAAATTTTGTTTCAAGATCTAGGACATATAGTTTTACTCCCAGTTCTGGACACAAATCAACTAATGATACATATTCTACTGTTTCAAGTTTTTGTGGACTGAATAGAGTTTATTTTTCAAATACTTTACTTAATGCTTATAGGAAACCTATGAGGCAAATATGGGTTCCCAAAGCACTTATTACTAATATTACTGGACCCAAACAAGTATGGGTACCAAAATCTGTTTTTGCTTAATCTTTTTGTAGGAAAACTGCTTAAAGAGTTCCTGTAAAAGTCTATGGTACTTGGACAGTGGATGTTCAAGGCACATGACAGGAGACTACTCATGCTTCAAGAATCTAATCAAAATAGATGGAGGACATGTCACATTTGGTGACAATTCCAAAAGAAAGATTATTGGCCTCAGCCAAATCGGTAACTCTAATTCAGTATTGATTTCTAAAGTACTGTTTTGTTAATGGATTAAAATATAATTTGCTTAGTATCTCACAATTATGTGATGATGGATTTCATGTTAGATTTGAAAATGATGCTTGCAATATTTTTAATTCTAAAGATGAATTAGTGTTTTCTGCTTTAAGAAATGAAAATGTTTACTCTGTTAACTTAGATTCCTTAGCTTCTCAAAATGTTTCATGTTTAAGTGTATTTCATAAAGAGTCTTGGCTCTGGCATAGGAGACTAGGACACTGTAATGTTCACTCCCATAGAAAGTTAACTAGAAAAAGCTTAGTTAAAAACTTACCCAAACTTGAGTTTCCAAATGACAAAGTGTGTAATCCCTGTCAAAAGGGAAAATAACACAAAATTTCCTTCAAACCAAAGAAACAAGTGTCAACTTCTCAACCTCTCGAACTGGTTCGCATGGATTTGTTTGAACCATCTAGAGTTTCTAGCTTAAATGGGAAGCACTATGTTTATGTTCCTATATATGACTTTTCTAGATATACATGGACCTTCTTTCTAGCTCACAAAAGTGAAACATGCTCTTATTTTACTAAATATGCCAAGTCCGTGGAAAATCTTAGTGGACTTAAAATCAAATCCTTAAGAACTGATCATGGCCGTGAGTTTGAAAATCAAGAGTTTGAATCCTTTTGCTCACAAAATGGTTATAATCACAATTTCTCTGCCCCTAGAACACCTCAACAAAATGAAGTTGTAGAAAGAAGAAATAGAACCTTACAAGAGATAGCTAGAACAATGCTTAGTGAATATGACCTACTTATTTATTTTGGGGTTGAAGCTGTCAATACAGCATGCTACATAATCAATAGAGTGTTGATCAAGCCCATTCTTAAGAGGACTCATTATGAGTTATGGAACAATAGAAAACTCAAAGTTAACTACTTCAAAGTTTTTGGCTGTAAAGTCTATATTCTTAATACTAAGGACAATCTTGACAAATTTGCATCCAAGAGTGATGAAGGTATCTTTTTAGGATATTCCATGTCTAGTAAAGCCTATAGAGTGTTCAATAAAAGAACTACATGTATGGAAGAATCTGTCCATGTCAAATTTGATGAAACAGATCCACATGAGCCTAAAACCATTCTAGAGAACCTGGAGGATGATCTATCGAATTTGAACATTAATCCAAAATCCTTAAATCAGTTTGTGAAAGAATCAGTCAAAACTTCCAGTTCTGAAAATTCCTTAGAACCTAAACATGCTGATGAACCTGAAATCACTAGTCCCTCCTTTTCTAGAATTGTTAGAACTCTTACGAACCATCCTTTAGATGTTGTTGTAGGAGACCTAGACAAAGGAACACAAACTAGAGCTTCTCTTAGAAATCAGGTTGAACATCAAGTATTCTTGTCACAACTTGAACCTAAAAACATTAATGATGTTATCAATGATGAATTTTGGGTGATGGCTATGCAAGAAGAACTTAATCAGTTTGAAAGGAACAAAGTTTGGAAACTTGTTGAAAGACCTAAGGACGCATTCACCATAGGCACTAAATGGGTGTTTAAAAATAAGATAGATGAGGTTGGTAACATAGTTAGAAACAAGGTCAGATTGGTTGCTCAATGCTATAGTCAAGAAGAAGGAATTGACTATGAGGAGACTTTTGCACCAGTAGCTAGACTTGAAGCCATCAGAATCCTGCTTTCCTATGCTACACATCTGAATTTCAAACTATATCAAATGGATGTTAAAAGTGCATTCTTAAATGGGTATATAGCTGAGGATGTTTTTTTTGAACAACCCCCTGAATTTACAAACCCTCATTTTCCAAATCCTATTTTTAAATTATCCGAAGCTTTATATGGTTTAAAACAAGCTCCAAGAGCCTGATATGATAGGTTGAGTACTTTTCTTATTTCTAAAGGTTTTACAAAAGGAATAGTTGATCCTACCCTTTTTATAAAACGAATTTCTAATGATGTTTTAGTTGTTCAAATCTATGTAGATGCCATTATTTTTGGATCTTCAAAAAATTCTTTATGTGTTGATTTTTCTAAAATGATGCAAAACAAATTTGAAATGTGTTTAATGGGTAAAATAAAATTATTTCTTGGCTTTCAAATCTTTCAAAATAATGATGGAATTATTTTAAATCTAAGTAAATATACTAGAGATCTTCTAAAACGTTTTGGATTGGATAGCACTAAAAGCAGTAAACACTCCCATGAGTACCACTTGTAAGTTGGATCTTGATGAAGATGGAAAATCCATTGATCAAACCACTTATAGAGGAATGATTGGAAGTTTACTCAACTTGACTGCTAGTCGACCTGACATTATGTTTAGTGTGTGTATGTGTGCTCGTTTTCAAGAAAATCCTAAAGAATCTCATTTAAATGTTGTAAAGAGAATTTTTAAATACCTCAAACATACACCCAATCTAGAACTGTTCTATCCTAGAGGACAATCATTTGAATTAGTTAGTTATTTTGATGGTGACTTTGGTGGCTGTAAGTTGGATAGAAAAAGCACCTCTGAAACATGTCACTTTTTAGGCAAATCACTAGTACCATGGTGTAGTAAAAAAATTATGTTGCATTATCTACTGCAGAAGCTGAATACATAGTTGATGGCAGTTATTGTGCACAAATTTTGTGGATGAAACACACATTACTAGATTATGGATATCAATTCAGGCGTGTACCTATAAACTATGACAACACAAGTGCTATTAACATATCAAAAAATCTTGTTTCACATTCTAAGACAAAGCATATTGATGTAAGACATCACTTTTTGAGAGATCATTATCAAAAAGGTGATATCACTTTAGAATTCATTGGTACTGAATATCAGCTTGCTGATATATTTACCAAATCATTAAATTATGAAAGAATAGACTACATCGTACATGAATTAGGCATGATAAATCTTAAGTAAATGTATTACTGTTGTATATCATATTGTTTCATGATTACGGTCTCACAGTTAGTGTTTCATGACTACTGTCTGACAGTTACTATCTCACCGTAAAGTTCATGTTTATTGTCTCATCGTAACGCTCAGTTACTGTCTCACCGTGTTAATATCTCACCGTAAAATTCATTCTCTGTCTCACCGTAAAGACCCGATATTATCTCACCGTAAAGAATCTTTATGATTTTTATATTTGAATTAAAAATCGTATCTCGGTAATTATCCTTTTCACCTTTTTGTTTTCTCGCACTTTAACTTTTGCGACGTTTGGTATTCCTAAATGATAAAATAAAGTATCATTTTTCCTTCACGCGAGCGTTCTTCTATTCACTCATTCGTAACCTCTCTTCAAACCTACAACCCTTCTCTCTCTCTCTCGAACCTTCGGTGGATGTCCAGGATGAAACGCCCTTCATCGTTGACTCCTGAGAAAAGTAGTGCAAAGAAGAAGAAAATTGCACCCAAGCTAGCACCCGAAGGTCCTCTAAACCCAAATCTGGTAAACGGAGTTGTCGTACTTGAGAAAGAGGTTTGCCCCAAATGGCTTATGTCAAGTAAGTCTCTAGTTCTGAAAGTTTTAAGAGAGCAAGGCTGGCTAGAGTGGTTTTTGAAGGAAGATAGACATATCTATCCTAAGTTAGTGGCTCAGTTTTATCAATATGTTCAGTTCTCCTTTGAGTCTGAGGATGGATATGTTGTGAGAAGCTGGATCAATGGGCAGAAATGCTCATTCTCGTCAAGGTTATGGGTTGCATGCTTTAGGATACCTCATGAAGGCATCTGTGAGGATTATCAGAGAGGACCTCCACCTTCAACCAAATTCTTTGATCTAGAGGATGCTTTGAAAGCCTTAACTGAAAATGGAATCAAGAGAAGAGTCATTGCTGCTGAACTAGATGGAGAATCAAGGCTTTTGTTTAAGTTTATACAGAACTTGATTAGCCCCAGAAAAGGTGATTTTGTTGTTTTGAAATATCATGATGTGTTTCTGATCCACCTTATGAAAAACGGGCATAAGATCAACCTTTGCAAGTCAACCTCCCTATTTTACTCTTGACTTATCTCAGTCATGCTTCTTGCCAAAGGTATGATTGGACCTAATGAGGAAGTTATAAAGGATTGTGAGTACTACCTTTCAAAAGTCACTATCAAGAGGATGAAGATAAATTGGAACCCTTGGAAAAAGGCATGGGTAGAAGACAATGATAGACTCTGTGAAAAATTCAATCCTTTGGAACATCCCTCGAGACCAAGAGATATTTCTGATCCTGATTTGAAACCAGATGAGGTTGTTGAATATTCTTCTGAAGAGGAGGAAGAGGTCGTTGTGCCCCCCAGGGAAACTGTTTCTGTTGAGGAAGACGGTACTCTTATCCCTCTTGTGGTAAGTGAAAAAGAAGTCCCTACACCTACAGAAATTGTTACTTTGGAAGCTCAACCCGAGGCTAAAACAAAATCTAATGTCCAAGAAACCGACAAGAATGTTGTAGAAGAACCCGCATAGGAAGACTTACCTGCTATGTAAGGAGCTGACCTTGAGGAACTCTCAGTGGAACAATCAGTTTCCGAAGTCATTCCTTCAGCTGAGGAAAGGATGGAGCTGGCTTTTCAGCTGGCTAGGCAGGAAATGAGAGAAGAACTACGAGATGAATTTGTGGAAATGGATCAAAATCCTAAGCTTCTCAGTCCTGAGAAGGATGCAACTGTTGAGGGGGAGCAACCCCCAAATCTGGAATCTATCGAAGTACCAAACTCAGTTGTTTCAAGTCCTGTAGACAATTGATATAAGTTCCCTAATTTTTATGATGTGGATGACTCTCAGCAAGTCTCAGCAAAAGGCCTTGACCTTTCCTCTTGGATCCAGTTGAAATCGGTCTCTAATATCGCCCCTACAAAGGAACCTGAAACCGTATCAGTCCATATTTCTGAACCTTCATCAGTACAACCATCCTTTGTGAGTAAGGATGATCTAAAGGAATTTGGTGCTACCCTTTTTTCTGGTGTTGAAAAAGTTCTGAATTCTCAACCTGCTCTTGTGACACATCTAAGTGAGAAAGATGTCTCATTATTGTTAGAGAAAGTTATTTGGAAAATACAACCCAAAATACTTCATGAGATTCAGGAAGTAAGAGTTGAGAACAGACTGCTTAGTGCTGAAGTGAAGACTCTGAGAGATATGATTGAAGACATGCAGAAAGAGATGCATTCGAGATCCGAGCTTATTTCTCATCCTGTGGAACCTGTTGTTCCTCAAACCCCACAGAATGTTGTCTCTGAGATTCAGCCACACTTAGCTTCCTTAGCTGAAAAGGTCACTGAAAGGAACAAACGGATTGTGAAAGATATACGAGAGCTTGTGGTTAATCTAAATAAACACACTGATGAGTATACGGGGTGTCTTCAGAAAGTGCTGAATCAACTGAAATCTCTCACCACCGCTGTCAATGCTTCTAAAGCCTTTGGTCAATTCTCTCAACCCTCTTTAAACAGTGACCTGCTCAGAACAGTGGTCAAAGAAGAACTTCAGACTGAGCTTAGTGGCTTCAATAAAGATTCTCTACATGAAGTTATCAAGAACAGTGACAGAGTTCTTGACCTGGTCCAAATCCATTCTAAAATTGCTAATGATGCTCAGCAAGAGATTGCCAAGAAAGTGGATTTCTACTTCAACAAAATCTTCTCCAAGACTGACATGAAGAATCATTTCAAGTATCTTGTGGAAAATCTGAGGATTCCTCCTGTTACTCAAACTTTCAAGACTCAGGTCCCAAAAGCTCACAGAGTTCACTCGATTGTTGGATAAGTTTATAGAAAACAAGGATGATTTTGAAAAAGTCATGCAGTATGGTGGAGAGATCATTGCGGATTTCATTAAGCTTCTGAGGACTTACCTTCATGTACAGAGTACAACCATTGTTGCTCCTGCGGCTGCACCTCTAAGACCTGGATTGTCTACCTTCACCTCTGCCCTTGCCTCCACTACTATGTCTGTCAGCCAAGCTCTGAGTCAGATTAGGTTTGTGATCTTTGATCAACACCTACCTCGATCTTCTACTACTCCTACTCTAGCTCCATCTGTTTTTGAAGGCCTTCCTTTACCTTCTCTATCAACTACCTCACTCCCTTCTTCTACCTCGACCTCTGCTCCTATGGCTTCCTCTTCTGCTACTACTGCTAAAGGCAAAGAGAAGGTCAGCCCCTGAAGAAGAACAGTGATTACTCTTTTTTGATAGGAATGATGTTGCTTTTGTTTTTCTCCTTCTGTTTGTACTGGATCTTATTTTCTTTAATGAAATGTGCACTTTTCATGACTTTTCTTATTCCATCTTTTTTATAATCCCAAAAGGGGGAGAAATCTCTATATGTTAGACATTTATCTTTATATCTATAGTTCAATCAAATATACACTTTAAATCTACATGATTTGTGATCATCAAAAGGGGGGAGATTGTTGGACTCCTCATGTACTAATCATGTTTTAATGATCACAAATCTTATTCAACCTGGTTAAATCCTGTAAATTATATCAAATCATATGTATTATTGTTTAAAGTATTCTCATGCTTTAAGAAGAGCCATTCAAGATCTTAATTGCTCTATATTCAGTTTAATTACTTTATATTATCCTTGATTTACTTTTATAATACCTTCTTTGACAAATGATTAAGTCTAATTCATTCTATGATCATCATTGATTAAGTCTGAATACAGTTATTTTGAAAAAGTCTGAGACACCGTGAGTCTGTTAGTGATTATGTCTTTCTGGTAAAGTAAATCAGACACTGTGAACAAGCAGACACTGTGACCATGAGACACCGTGACAATCAGACACCGTGAAGGAGCAGACACCGTGAACATTCAGACACCGTGAAGCAGACACTGTGAACAAGCAGACACCGTGAACATTCAGACACTGTGAACAAGCAGACACCGTGACATCCAGACACCGTGACATCCTGACACCGTGAACAAGACATCGTAACCATGAGACACTGTGACCGCGAGACACCGTGACTACGAGACACCGTGACCAATCAAGACACTGTGTGAAGGATACATCGTTTCCATGACATAATGTGACACCGTTTCCAAATATATTTTGTCATATTTCAATTTAATCTCTAACGGTCATATTTGAATATTTTAATGCACTGACATAATTAATGTTTTTTTGTAGACATATCATCAGACAGTACAAGGTATGAGGTGCAGAATACATGCAACATGTCGGCTCCAACGCAAGCACTCCAGGATAAAAGAGTAGTGCAGCCCAAAAACAAAAGAGAAGATAACGCATGAAAGAAAACCAAGTGGACGTGAGCATGACAACAAATAACACACTTGGAGCAATTTTTGAAGAAAGGATTATTGCATACAACTCGATTCTGCTGAAGAACACACGAAGCATACTGGAATCCCGAGAACATTTTCGCACTGTCTAACATCACGAAGAACACATGTCAATCTTGCTATCGTGCGACACTCTGTTTTCCAGACAAGGACTCGAGTTCTGCATCTACTTCATCTCAGAAGTCCAGAGATGCAAAGACTAACACTCAAAGCACTTCTAAACCTATCTCAATCTTTCTGCTCTGTTGTGTATCTTTTTATTAACTTTCGAGCAGTGTGTGTTTCTGTATAATATCAAACTATGTCACCTGCATCAAACTGAATGATACAAGATATCCTTACTCAAACACTCATTTACTCTTGTGTATACCCACGAATAAGTGTGGAAGAGGTTCATGTGTGGTCTGGTAGTTTGTATCCACGAAGAACTGTGGAAGAGGTCCTTGTGTGATCTGAACAGTCTTGTGTAATGTTGTTTAACCTCGATCCAAGGTGTGGATCAAGTTTATTTATATAAACTGTTTGGTGGCAGGTGATCACTAAGTGGAGTGGATTAGGTCTTGCCTTGAGACTGAACCACTTATTTCATATCTGTTGTGCTGCTTAATTTAATTTTCTCTGTTTTACTGCTTTTCTATATAACTTTGAAATCACTAAATTCACTTTGACAGTTAATTTTGAAAAGAAGTTATAACCGTCTTGTCTTAGTAGAATAGCTTCAAAAGTAACTTTAATAACTGATGTTAAGATTACTGGGAATTAATCAATTTTTTAATAAGTTATTTAAACAGTTAAACTTTTATAACAGTATAACCTTAATTAACTGGGTTGTATCTAACTTTTGGAAAAAAACCTTCCTTTTTTAAAATACTTTTTACAGAAATTTTTATAGTTACTCAATTCACCCCTCCCCTCTTGAGTAATCAACTCCGACCAACAGATGAAATGACTAAGAATGTAGTGACTCAGATTTTCATCCAAGTGATACTTCATCATTTGTTTAATTGCAAAGTCCCAAGTCTCCAAGAGGAGTAAAATGGTAAATATTTCATAGAAAATGGCCTTGAAAAAATATTTAACCCTTTTGTTCATCTTAGGAAATGGTGTTTTTTCATTGGGATGATCTTCATTTTGTTTCCAAGCTATTTCGGTTTTAAGGAATATTTAATAATTATTTAATATATAAATATTCATTCCTCAAATGCAAGTATCTGTATCCTCCCAAAAGATACCCCATATGGAGATAATTGCACAACAGTTGTGTTTCGAAGGAGGTATTTTACCTAGGAGATAAATGATTGTGTTCATGCATCAGACCTCTTGACAACACCCATTTAGGTATTTCGTTATTCAATTGGTTGACCTAATTTTGGGCTATAAATTCATATTTTAAACCCATTATCTTGGGTTTCCCATTTCCCCAAGTGAGAGATATTTGAGTGGGAAGACCATGTCATTTAAGGAAGATGAGGTGCCAAACTTGGATCTGTAGAGTCAATGATGATCCAATCACACGAAATCATCAGACAATTTAAATTAATCTTTCAACCATTTTTCTATCAATGTAAGGAATCTTCTTTATTTACCATTCCCAACTTCTCGTTAGGGTTAAGAACCCAACAATACACTGTTACATGGTATGTCGCTTGATACATAGGACATCTCAGCGAGGAATTATGAGAATAAATTAAGGAGGTCATGAATTTGTAGTCATCATTCACAAAATAAACAGTGATATGTTATTGGCCAGCCATGTGTGTATGGAGTATCAACCCTTTATTTTAGAGGATCCTAAGAGCTTCTACACCCAAAAATCTGGTGTTATAAGAAACTAACTTAGATCTAATCAAATTCAAGTTGATGAGTTTAAAACGTTCAGATAAAACCATTTGGTATGCAAGTCCAATAATTCCTAGATTAAACCTCTTGATGAACTATCCAAGGAATAGAGTTATTAGAGTTGTTTACCCCTATATAGAGAAAGCCTAGCGCTGGTCTGGGGAATGTTCTTCTGTTACACATCCATAGTTGTCCTCCATACTTTCCTTTTTCCCTTCTTGACTATCTTCATTAGGTTAGATCTCTCTACTAGGCTATGAATTTTCTTTAGAATTTGTGATCCCACAACTTCATCAAGGTCAGTTATTATGGAATTTGACATTCCATAACCTTATTATCCCAAACATTTCATCTAAGGGGATTGAATTTATTACTAGAGGTATTCACACTTGATGGTGCAAACTCAGAAAAAATCCTTCCAGAAGCATTATTCTTGGACACCTGGGTGAATGGTTCATCATCCTTTTTTGAGAGGGGGTCCTTTCTAAGGACACACCATGGGCCCTATTTTGTTAAGTCACCAGTCCAATATTCAAGCTGGTGGCCTTGGTGTCCCAACATTCTCTTTATCAGGCTCATCAAGAGTTATAGTACTGTCCATGATCATGGTGTCATTACCCATAACAGCTATAGGTTCCCTGGTTTTAGTAATATCTTCATCCAATACAATTGGTTTTTTAGGATTCTCAGTACCTGTGAGTTCCATCTGATGGGCCATCAGAGTGGAATTCATTTCCCCCCTATGATTGACCCACTATAAATTATTAGATTTCAGGATGGGATCCTCAGGTGGAGAAGCCACTAGGTAGTTTTAGTTCATAGAGGATGCACCATCCATTTCCACAAAATCAACATGTTCATTGTTCAAATTTCCAGTTGGCCATAGAATCCTTCCAAGAAAGGTTTGGTTTAGCCTGTATTTAGATTCCAACTACTGTGGTTTCTATATCTACTTTTAGCCAACAACCTAGAAAAGTTTCTAAGTCACGTGTTATCATTTTCTGTGTCCTTTCTAATGGGAATGCTAACCATGGAGGAAATATCCCTTGGAATCTGAGGATTCGAATACAGTCAATTTTTTCACACAAACACACATGGATATATATATATATATATATTAGGCACATTAAATACAATATCTCAACAATCCATAGTGGTAAATTCAACAATGAACAATCTTAAATCATCACCCAAGATCCTTCACAAAGCATTTAAGAGCAGAACCCACAACCATTAATCACACAAAATCAAAAGAAAAAATAGAAACCACCTACCTCAGCGTAGAACCATGACCCAAATTCAAATCCACGGTTAAAGCATATGTTGTCTCATTAATTGATGAATCACGTGATTTGGGGAGTGAAACCAGCAATCAAAGCTCATCCTCCATCCTTAGATACTCCCCAACATCAGCCTGGTGAAGCACGACGATTGCATTCGGCTCCAACTTCCGGCAGTCCTGCGTCGACTTGGCCGCAATCCCAAACCCTAGGGGAACGTCCGACATGGAAAACACCACCACTCCGTCCCCCGCCGCCACATTCTCCGTGATTCGGCCCACCCCGCTCTTCAACACATGGTTCCCATACAGGAACGACATCTCCGCAGTGGGTTTGAGCCACACCTTGTGCTTGGCATGAGCCGCCACCAGGTCCAGTGACTGGACCGTGAGGTGGAAGGCCCCGCCCTTGGTGAACTTGCCGATGCAGGTACCCAGCGCCACCAGACTCGATCGGCTTATGTTGGTGGCGCGCTTCACCAGTGACTCGCTCACGTAGTACACCTTGTTCTTCTGGAGGCGGAAGCAGTAACGCCCCGGGCCGTCGTCGGGTCCCTCGTGCGAGGGCCTCTCCACGATGTTCTTCAAGTTGTTTCCCGTGAATTTGAGAAGCTTCTCGAACACCCGTGTCGTCTCCGATTCATCCAGCGGCCTCATTTTCCGATCCTCTTCTTTTCTCCCACTTAACCTTTGAGTAATAGGCTGCAACAATATTTGCCCCCTCTCTCTACTTCCCTCTTGCAGTTTTGCGTGAAGCGCGGCGCCGGTAGTGAGTCGGAAGCTCAGAGGAGAGATGCAAGGCGTCGAGGTGCCCGAGCAGAGGATGAGGAATCGGAACCGAGGGGGCCGAGCGACGACCGACGACTGCACAGGGAGGCGAGTGAGCGAATTAGGGTTTGAAACCTATGATGAGGGAAATTTTTAAGGGGCGTGGGGGAACAGGTGATAGGTGGTGAGTGTGAGAACTGACGGACTATAGGTGATAGGGTTATCGCCGGCGGATTTAGGTAGGAGGGTTTTTTTATATTTATAATTATATATTTATTATAGTCATATAATTATTATAATTAGAATTATATAATTATAATAAATTTATAATTATAAATATAATAATTACAATAAGTATATAATTATGATAAATGTATAATAATAATAACTATATAAATATAATAATTATACAATTATAATAATTATATAAATATAAATATAATAAATACAAAAATAAAATAATTATATAATTGTAATGAATATTTAATTATAATAAATATTTAATTATAATAAATGTATAATAAAATGAATATATAAATATAATAAAAATGAAATTGCAATAATTTATATAATTATAAATATAACAAATCCATAATTATAATTAATATATAATTATAATAAATATCTAATTACTATAAATATATAAAAATAATAATGTAATAAATATATAATTATAAATATAATAATTATATGATTACAATAAATATTTAATTAAAATAAATTTATAATAAAATGAATATATGAATATAATAAATATGAAATTACAATAATTTATATAATTATAAATATAACAATTCCATAATTATAATTAATATCTAATTATAATAAATATCTAATTATTATAAATATATAAATATAATAATTATATAATTATATGATTATAAATATAATAATTATATAATTATAATAAATATGTAATTACAATAATTGTATAAGATTTAATAAGGTTTATTTATATAAAGATAAATAATTTTAATAATGTTTTTTTAAATATAAATTTTAAATATAATGTTTATTTATATATAATTATTTATAAATTTATATATAATTATTTAAATACATAAATAAATCGTATTAAATTTATTTATATTTATTAAATTTATTATAATATATTATAATTATGTATTTATTATAATATTATAATTATGTATTAAATTTATAATTATGTATTATAATACATAAATAAACCATATTAAATTTATTTATAAATTATTTATAAACAATTATTTAAAAAAATTATTTTTATTTTTTGTTTTGTTTTGTTTATATATAATTTTTTTTAATTTAATTTTTTTTATGATTTGTTTTGTTTAAAATTTTTGTTTTGTTTTTTTTTGTTTAAATATATAATTTTTATTTGATTGTTTTGTTTTGTTTTGTTTTGTTTTTTAAAATTGTTATTTTTATTTTTTGTTTTGTTTTGTTTATATATATATATATACATATATAAACAAAATTTTTATTTATATTGTTTTCTGGTTCTCTTTTTCCTGCACAGTACACTCTGCATTTCCGATGTGATATTCTGTTTCAAGTACGCGACTTTGAAAGGTTATAAAACGTAAACTATAAGACCAATATAAATGAAACTTTAAACACTGATTAAACATATAAAAAATAGTTGAAAACAAAAAAGAACTTTCTAAATCATGTGTGGACGGTCCAAAATCATACGTGGATGACGGCCCAAAATCATGCGTGGAGCCATATGGTCCTAAGGCTCCTAAAAATGGTAGAAATGACATACTGAAGAAGTCCTCACCAGGAGGAGAGGGGGCCGCCACAAGCTGTGTCACCTGATCCAGCTCATAGTCCGTAGTAGTCATCAGAGACGACAGATGTGGTATATAAGCGTCTCCCTACTGTGCAAACTCATTAATAAGCTGGGCAGGATCATCTCTATGTGGTGTTGCCACATCTGCAGGAGACGCTCTCGGATGTCTATCTCGCCGCCTCTGCCCCTCTCAAGGTACTCGTATCCGTCTCACAGCTGGCGGCGGTGGTAGCGGTGCAACATCATCAGCAAGCATAGCAGGGACATCATCACCCTCATGAGCTCCAGCTGGAGGATATGGATCAGGATATACCTGTGGCTCCTCGTCATAAAAATTGTCCCGTATCATCTGGAGATGGTCGTAGAGAGCTAACACATCTTGATGAACTACGTCTTGTCTAATATATGCATCCTCCTGAGGATGTGTGATATGTGCAACATGATCAATGATGTCTATCTGCAAATGAAATGACATTCAAATTAATACCACAAAAGAGTTAAACAAATATAATATACCTTAATAAACATAACATCTGCTGAATGTCAATCCCCTGACGTGTAAGATGCATGATGATATGACGTCGATACCAGTCTGCATAATCCCCCTGGGCAGATAACTGATACTATGTTGTGGGATATCCATATCGAGAAATACCATACCAGGCACGCGCGTCCCACAGCTCAATATGAGATGCATGAAATTGTCGCCAGTTCGTCGACTGTCTACCTGTAAGTACAATCGAATGCAACCCATCAGACTGTCCTGGTGCCATCGGGATATGCTGTATATAACCGAATTGGTGCATGACCCGGTCTGGCTGGTGCCACTCAATGATATGGAAGTGGATGAATGACACCACTACAACACAATCTCTGATCATAGATGTGCAGTACGGTGGAAGTGACGCATAGACATAACTTGTATATGGAGTCCATGAAACCTGAAATGTAAACTCAAAAAGTAAGTGACATTAGTAAGATAATGTTAGTAAGATTACATTGAAATAACTTAAAATAGTGATAACAAAACATATTGTTCTATAAAAAAGTATTGTTTGACTTACATCAGCTGGCACTAATGCATCAAATATCCATTGAAAGTTGTGCACACTATGTCTCAGTGTGTGTGCATGCTTCTGAGACTGACTCCACCTGACTACAAAAGAGTAATATACAGTAAGTTTATAAAAAACAAAAACAGAAATACTAAATAAATGAAAGTAATGAAGTAAACATATCATCGTCCCTGAGGACAATCCTAAAATAGCTCTGCTGCAAGTGGTGCGATATCTCGAGGAGCGATGCGTGAAAAACGCTACCAGGCCCACATCTGTACTAAAGCCATACAACCTGCAATCTGCTGTGCATCTGCCTGACAACTGATACAAAGGGATCTGTACAAATGTGCTAATACAGCGGATTCCCAACTGTATGTAGTTGTCTGATCAAGATCCTCAAGTAATGGGAGGTACATCATGTGTACCAAAAGGGTAGAGTAGTCGACGCATAACATGTCTCCGAGCAGTCATAGAATATATGCACGTGTGTGCCTAATAAGTGTTTCCTCGTTTGCGTCGTCAGGAATGACAGTGAAATGCTCATCAAGCCATGTCATGCACAATCACGAACTCACAAGGACACCTCGTACGCCAATGACATCAATGTCTAATAGTCGTTGTATGACGGCAGCCCAGTTGCCACTAGTGGCACCCGTAACTGCTTGTTCATGGATGAGCAAACCAAGCATGTAGGCGACGTCCTCTAAAGTAATGGTCATCTCCCTCTTCGGGAGATGAAAATTGTGTGTCTCTGGCCGCCATATCTCAACTAATGTCGCAATCAAATGATGGTCAATAGTCTTGAAGTCACACATAGCGACTCCATAAAATCCTGCACGTCTAAGGTATGGACAAATAACTGCCAGGAGCGCATCGTGATGATAATGATGTGCTCTTCGAACAACAAGCTGTCAAACAGGTCGTCGCGCCAACACAAGACGCGACACATGAGTCTCCTGACCAAATAATAGTGGCTGCTCCATTTGAATGTACAAATAGTAAAACATTAATTTCATGTTAAACATCACATTTATCATTTAAGGGATGAAATTTATCATGTAATGTATGAAATAAGTGTGTAATGAGATAAATAAAGTAATTTAGGGGTGAGTTAGTAACCTATCAACAAGTTGATGTCAGACATAAATCAGTTTCAATTCCCTAAGACCCACCTTTTTGAACAAGGATTAAGGCATCAAATTAATATTTTCTCCCAAATCACAAAAACATTTCATTTTCTCACTTGCTCCTATTCGACGTTAAATAAAAAAAGTTACAGGGTGTTTAAAATTTAGTGGTATCTTCATTAAAAGAATGACATTACACTCATTAATATTGATGGTATCTAATTTCTTTTAATATTCATTATTATTTAAAAACCTCTTGATAAATTTTTAATATGATGAAATTTTATCCAAGGCTTGCAAAACCAACATATCAATGCTAAAGGTTTTAATCATTTTCACGAATATCAATTATTTAGGTTCATCACTATTTTTTAACACTTTTGAAGAAAAGGATGAGAGGGGCATAATGTTTGAAACAGATTGATTTCTCAACTTCTCCTCAAATGTAGCTTTGTCCTGATTTCTTTACTTGTCATTTTATAGGCTAGTAGTCTCAGATTCTGTTATATCCTCAATTTATTCTTCACTAGTATTCACTCTAGCTGATTCTTAGATTTTGTTAAATCCTCAATCTTACATTTTCTATATTTTAAAATTTCTTGTTATTTTTCTAAAACAACAACCAATTATTTAAATGTTGATGATATATATTCACTATGAATGCTTTCAAAACTCATCGATGGACAAATATTGATTACACATACAATGTGTTTACAGTAACTGATGTAGTACAAAAATCATTTTAACCATTAGATGATTTCTCTATGTGTCTAGGGCAACGTGTCTTCGTATGACCCTCCTGGCGGCATATGCTGCACCTTCGTCCAGGTGCCTGTTCACTAGGCCAATCCATCTCATTCCGAATACAAGTCGACTTTGGCCTCTTTTTAGGTGGAAGTCTACTGTTGTTCGGTAGAAGCGTGGGTGTGTCATCAGAGAGCTAAAAATTCTGATATTCTTTGATTGGCATCTAAGGAGTATTGTAACAGGAGTTGATACTGTCGAGTCGATAAACTGGATCAACAAACTACTCCCAAGATACGTGTATGTAACCATAGGCTGCAATCACATGGCCACAAGGATATCTCAATGCTTGAAACTTTCCACATTCACAGTAACTCTTCTCTAATAAAACAACTCGGATACGACCATTGCTACAAGCCACAACATCACTGGGCTCAGCGACCTCAAATCGTTGCTCTGGACGATTAAATGCAGTGACATGATAAGTTGCAGCTTCCTGAAGAACTGTATCAATATCACGTTGAAAATGGTGTCCATAGTGCATCCCTCTGCTCAAGCAATCTTCAGCTTTCTTTCCCCATTCCAGAAAATACTTAACACTACGATAGAAGGTCTCTTGTACCAAACCTATAATTTAGATTTAAGTCATTATACTAATAGTATATTATAATTCTGCTTTTCTGAGAAACATATAATCAAATATTCATATTTACCTGTGATTGGTAATTTTCTAACTCCCTTGAAAACTCAATTTATGCATTCTACGATGTTGGTCGTCATATGACCATATCTCCTCCCATCATCATATGCCAACGACCATTTCTATTTTAGAATTTACATCATGTAATCATAAACTTCTAGATTAACCCTATGAATATCTTGAAGACGCTCCTCCATTCTTTATTGTTGAGGCTCGTATGATATCATACAAGAAATAATCTGAACATATATGATTATAACTATGATAGGAATTTTTAATAGGAAAAATGATATTCATACCAATTTTTAAGATTTCTTTTTTCATCGACTCATTCTTGAATCTCTTTCATAAATTGCTAGCAATGTATCGAATACAGTATTGATGATGGGTATAGGGTGGTCTCCATGAAAGTCCCTCAGACTGTACTTCCTCCTTGATTGCATGGTGATGATCTGAGATAAGACAAATCACTTTCGCGCCCGTAACAAACTCTCAAAGACATGCCAGAAACCAACTCCATGATGAGAAGTTCTCTTTCTCCACAATTGAAAATGCCAAAGGTAGAGGGGATCGATTTCCAGCTTGTGTGGCAGCAATCAATAAAGTTACTGTATACTTTCCATATAGAAATGTGCCATCTATTTGTATAAACTGATTGCAATGTCTAAAAGTCGCCACATATGGTAAAAATTCCCAAAACAATCTATCAAAAACAACCATTGACTGATCAACTTGTTTGTATTGGTTAACATATTCAGTAGTATGTAACTAATAGATCACTTGATTATTGTGGCGTAAAAGCTACAAAAGTTGTGGTAAAACTCGATAAGATTCATCCCAATCACCGTACATTTTCACAATATCCTTTTTTCTTGCTTCCCATTCCTTCCAATAAGAGATCTGATACCCAAAAAGTTTTTTGATTCGCTCCATCACTATAACAAAAGGAACATCTTGACATGCTCTAATCATTTCAACAATAACTATTGAAACAAATTCAACATCTAATGAAGAGTGTTCATGTGACAATCTTGGGTTCACACATGTGTGTGGAGTAAATCTTGTGATGTGTCAGCTATGAAAAGTGTTATCAATTATAGCTCAAAGATGCATTTGACAGTTCGAATCATATTTTTTCACACCAGATCAAATAATAAGACCTTTTTTACTCTTCTACAACATAAGAGTAATGTCTTTCAATGTGATATTGTTTATCACATTTTTCATTGCATCTTTACTCTCAAACTCTCTCCCAATATACAGAACGCCTTCATCTGACACTCGATCTGTTCCCCCAATGATTCCTGGAAATTCTGAAGTAGGAGTAATAACTGACCAATCGAATTCTGGCAAGTGATTCATGCCTTCCATCGACCATGAACTCAATGGTGGGGGATGGTTTAACGGTCAGTTAAACCTCACATGAGTGGGCACCGACTGTTCTTACACATGCGCTTCCTCTTCCTCTTCATCTTCCTCTTCATCTTCTTCTTCTAAATTTTCACCATCCTCAAAATCATCGACCAATGCATCTACAGTATGCGGGGGACTATCCAATGAAATTGTAGCCGAGGGAAATGATGGTACCATTGTTGATGGAACTTCTTGATGTGTTCTAACAGGAGCATATGACATAGTCTCATGACATTGTGATGACCCAACTTCCAATGTCGATGGAACCTCCATTGTAGCTATGGTCACATACAACTCCATCATTTGATTGGAAAGTAGAAAATTAACCAATGATAGTACGTATTCCCATTCTTCATCACCAGTTATTGGATAGGCCACATTCCAAAACCTATCAACATATTGTAGATGCCTGTATGTGATAGATTCTATCACTTGGTTTCCCATCAGTTTCAACTTTCGATGAATTTTCCTTTGAAGAGTTCCCAAATTTGTACAGCCTCCAAGAATTACAATAGCTTCTGGATGTATACTATAACTACATCCTTGTTCTGTCTCAATTATTTTTCTGTTGTAATAAATATAAACAACCATATTTTTTATCTAAAATAAACCCTCGTTATTAATCACATATGATCAAACAATCAATTTATGTCTGCATTCTTCTAGAATTTATGTTGGAATCCTAGTCCCTCCACCAAATCAATATGTTCAAACCATATTGATGTGTAACTCTCTTTATACAACCCACAAGTTTATGTTATTTACCCAAGAATAGTAAGTCAAACACATTCATACATATCCACATATATCATATGCATGAGGTACATGAACACATCATGTAAAAGCATAGAGTTATATGAAATTGAAAAACTCAACATGAATAAGCCTGGAGTGACAGATATCCAACCCCATTCACTTTCCTAAACAAGGCAAGCCTCTAGGAAAGTAGGTGGTCCAACCCAAAGCCCCTCTATCCAGGGATACTTTACTCAAGCAGGTATTTCAGTTTATGACAACTCTAACACTTAATATTCAAAAAATATATTCAACTACCAAATTCAAGTTCATAACTTCAATTACAAACCAAGGTCAAGGTAGATGACAAACTAAATTCATTATCATACTTAGAATGTAATGAAAAAATATATTATATAAACAATTCATAATATAACTACTTCACTAATTACTGTAACTACTTCGCTAATTACTGTAACTACTTCGCTAAATACTGTAACTACTTCGATAATTACTGTAACTGCTTTGCTAAATACTATAACTACTTTGCTAAATACTATAACTAATTTGCTAATTATTGTAACTACTTAGCTAATTACTGTAACTACTTAGCTAATTACTGTAACTACTTCTCTAATTACTGTGACTACTTCGCTAATTACTATAACTACTTCGCTAATTACTTTAACTACTTCGCTAATTAGACTTCATTAATTACATAATTAGAATTCATTAAGTACCTAATTAGAATTCATTAACTACCTAATTAGACATCATTAACTACCTAATTACATTTAGTTAACCAACTAATTAGAATTACTTTACTTAATTAATTACCTAATTAGATTTAATTAACTACCTAATTAGATTACCTAATTAGATTTAATTAATTAACTTAACTAATTTGAATAGATTAACTACATAATTAGAATTAATTAACTAACTAATTATAATTAATTAAGTAACTAATTATAATTATTTAAGTAACTAATTAAAATTAATTAACTAGCTAGTTTGACTTAATTAACTTCACTAATTTGAATTAATTAAGTAACTAATTATAATTAATTAACTACCTAGTTTGACTTAATTAACTTAACTAATTTGAATTGATTAATTAACTAATTACAATTAATTAAATAATTACAATTAATTAACTAATTACAATTAATTAACCAATTACAATTAATCAACTAATTATAATTAATTAAGTAACTAATTAAAATTAATTAACTGATTAGAATTAATTAATTAACTAATTAAAATTAATTAATTAACTAATTAGAATTACTTACTTAACTAATTTGAATTAATTACTTCACTAATCTGAATTAATTAAGTAACTAATTACAATTAATTAACTACTTAATTTTAATTAATCAACTTAACTAATTTGAATTGATTAATTAACTAATTACAATTAATTATCTAATTACAATTAATTAACTAATTACAATTAATTAACTAATTAGAATTAATTACTTAACTAATTAGAATTAATTAATTAACCGATTAGAAATAATTAATTAACTGATTAGAATTAATTAATTAACTGATTAGAATTAATTAATTAACTAATTAGAATTACTTACTTAACTAATTTGAATTAATTAACTTCACAAATTATAATTAATTAACTACCTTATTTGAATTAATTAACTTAACTAATTTGAATTGATTAATTAACTAATTACAATTAATTAACTAATTACAATTAATTAACTAATTACAATTAATTAACTAATTACAATTAATTAACTAATTATTATTAATTAACTAATTAGAATTAATTACTTAACTAATTAGAATTGATTAATTAACTAATTAGAATTCATCAATTAACCAATTATAATTCACTAATTAACTAATTATATTTAATTAATTAACTAATTAGAATTACTTACCTAACTAATTAGAATTAATTAGTTAACTAATTAGAATTAATTAATTAACTAATTTGAATTAATAAAGTAACTAATTAAAATTAATAAACTACCTAATTTGAATTAATTAAATTAACTAATTTGAATTGATTAATTAACTAATTACAACTAATTAACTAATTACAATTAATTAACTAATTATAATTAATTAACTACCTAATTATAATTAATTACTTAACTAATTAGAATTGATTAATTAACAAATTACAATTAATTAACTAACTAATTAGAATTACTAACTTAACTAATTAGAATTAATTAGTTAACTAATTACAATTATTTAGTTAACTAATTACAATTAATTAAGTAACTAATTAAAATTAATTAACTACTTAATTTGAATTAATTAACTTCACTACTTTGAATTAATTAATTAACTAATTACAATTAATTAACTAATTAAAATGAATTAATTAACTAATTAGAATTAATTAACTAACTAATTAGATTAACTGAACAATTAAATAAACAATTGAAAATATTACATAAATGTAAATGAAAAGTTACCTCAAATTTGCGGGAAGGTAGCTACACGGCGACTGCACAACCGGAAAGTGGAACTCCAATGTTAGAGAGGGAAAAATAGAGTGAAAGGGAAGGAGGAATTGGGAAGGAGGGAGATAGATTGGGAAGGGGATATGAATGAGTAGAAGTGTGGGGGGATGAGTATTTATAGGTGGGGAAGGAGATCAGCACCACTTCAAGTGGCGCTGATACCTAATTTTCCGAAATCGGCCAAGCGCCACTTGAAGTGGTGCTATGGAAATTTTTGCCATTAGAGCCACTTCAAGTGGTGCTAGACAACCCCATTTTCTAAATAATAGGAAATGGGGAACCCATTTTAATAATAATATAAAAAACCCCCTCCCCTAAATTTTCCGTTATCGCCCCACGGTTTAGCGGGCAAAGGTCTTGTCTAGGTGTTGAAAAGGTATCAAGTTTGCGTATCTTCGGTTTTATTGCATGTATGTGTTTTTGTGTTTCTTTATAACTTTGTAATTCTCATTCTCTGACCATTCGTAATAGGTGACAAGGTTATCAAAAATACAGTCCAATACCGGAGACCACATCATCAGGCATGTGTGGGTGTTGTTTGTGATCAAGAGGATCAGACATATGTGTATGATGACAAGGGTTTTGATAAAGTAAATAAATACAAAATTTAATATTTAATTAAAAAATAAGTAAATATTTCTCCATTTACAAGTATTTCAATGATACGTGGGTATGTCGAGTTAGAAACTTAGGTAAACTTACCCACGCCTCATTTAAAAAAAATTATAAAAATTCATAAATAATTATTTTATTTATGTTTATAAATATGGGTAACAATAAATAAAAACACTGATAAGTGCATTTTTTGTAGTTGACAATGTTGGTAGAGTGTGATTTATACCTAGAAACGGATTAAATAGGATTTTTCATACAAGAATTTTGCCAGTGTATGGTGCGAGGTGGATCATTAGTGCTTAACTGGCGAGAGACAACACATGAGGTGATTTGATGGACAAATAATGATCAAAAAGAGAAAGATAAGGTTTTATATATTCTTGTAAGTGACTCTTGGTAGTAATAGGCATAAATGATGGAGGAGGAACTATTGAAATTAGGGTTGATATAAGTGACAACAATTTTAAGATCTATAATTGTCGACTACATTGTTTGTAGTCCTCTAGGTCACACAATTTGTACAATTCTCCATGTGATGATAAAATTTCCTTGTAGATTTAAAAACTTTTGTATTTACAATGCACGTAAGAAAAGAAAACCACTCTAGAGACTTGACCCCGCGACCGCCGCCTCATACCCAAAACCCCCTGCCACCCACAACCATCTGCGTGGGGCTTTTACTTGTAGATTTAACTAACACATGGCGTGTGACTTCATAAAACGTATTGTGTACCACTTTCAGATGGTGGGTAGGTTTGAAATAAAGATTTAATTATCAAAAGATGTATTTTTTATGAATACACAACTTGCATGCCTGATACATGACTTGGGTTGTCCAAGAGTACACACTCGACAATCAACCTTACCACACATGTCATGTATACCAGGTTACATGTCATATATAGATCAAGATCACCACTCAAGTCTCAGATGTACGTGACATCTAACCCTCTAGCATCACACACCATGTATTGATTGATAATGATCTTTGTATTCCTAAATACTGAGATTCTATGTGTATAGGATAAACTTCAATTGAAAAGTATGTCCTACATTTCATGTACCTCTCTTATGAATTATGTGTATGTTGAATTCCATATGTAAAGTAGAAGGAAATACGCACCTGATCCCTAGATGAGAATTACATGTCGTGTCCTTCTTGGTACAAGCCTTGTACATTGTGACTTATGTAATTTTCGTTATCTTTTTCCCTAGGTTTCATAATGGAGTAATTGAATACTCTATATCGAGTGTTTATTCACTTATAGAGTGATGGTATGATCCTCTTAGTCATCAATGAACAACTTTGAGGTATTTTAGGAAGCTTGAGGACATTACCTCCATAAAGTTGGTTAGAATGAGAATGGTTTTGTAAACTCTCTTGGAAATGTTATAATGGTAGGGGATACTGTCACGAACCATCCTAGAGGGGCTCATGCCGTGACTACCCCAAGCTCGCCTCAAATAGGCTAGAGTCTGGTGACTAGCACTGAGTAGGCATATCCCACAAATGGGAGACATTAGCCTAAAGTACCTGTACACGCGCACACATATCCAAGACACAAAATGATGAAATGTAAAACAACTGAAAGGATACATGAATACATCTAAGATCCCACAATAGAGTACGACAATGAAAGTAATGGAAAGTAAACATGGAAAAAAACAAGCCCAACACAAAAGAGTCTATACACAAGTCGAACCGAAATTGTAAAGAGTCCAACCTACTCCAAGGGTGATGACTACATTAAAGGTATAATCCTGGAAAACACCTTGGTCTGACCAGCTTCAGTTATGCTCCATCTTCTCATGGTCCTCCTAGGACACCATTAAAAGGGTCGTCGTCTGCACAAGACATGACACTTGCAGGAAAAGTCTGTGTAGGGGTGAGTATAACAATATTCATTAGGACACCCTAAAAAAACTAAACACGAAGCACCAAGTATAGTCAGATAAATACAAGATGCAACACTGTATAAAAAATATAATAAGTAGAGAAAAACCCATATATACTCAGGAGAGACACAATGTCATTAGACAGTCATAACCAACTATCAACCACAAGATTCTGCTTTAAGCACGCTCATTCTGGGAGAACTCACTCATCGATCCATGATATCATCAAAGACACTCAACAAATAGGTCTATCTCATTTGGGCCCCACCCAAAGAGAATGCATTTTTCAAGAAAGACTCTGATACATAGAGAAGGGATCATGTCTAGAACTTCTAGGGGACACCATAAACCCAATCTAGATCAACTCGCTAAATAGGGGATCATATGCAATGATTCCACAAACCCTATTGATTCATCCCACTATATGGAGGATCAACGCCCTGCTCACAGAGGTCATTCCGATTCCAAAAACTCTACTAGGGATGATATAGGATCACACTCCAGTCTCAGGGATGGATATTGCTACTCTACCTAAGACTCAACCTATAGAGTGGATTATTATCCAGTGATGTGGATGTAATGTCGCATTGAACCCTCAAGAAAAGGACCAAGATAATTCTCTTGACCTATAATGGTCCAAACTAAAAACCCATCATTGGTCTTAAAATATCTGTCTTAATGTTAGGGTTGTAATGTCCTAGAATTTCAGTATAATTTTATTTAATTATATGGAATTATTTTGAGACCATAAAATCTGACGACCTGTGATTCCAAGGCCTGAAGTGCCCAGAATGATTCATCGAAGTTTTGTTAAGCTTTAATTAGCATGTATAAGAATTTTTCTTGAAATAGTGTAATAACTCTTAAACAATTTACCAAATTAGAAATTTGAGGGCACCGTTGTGTTCAGGATGGTGGGTTTACCCTAGGCGCGACTTAAGTTTAGTCGGTGTAGGCCTCCTGTGAGAAAACCCAAAAATGGCATAATCGTAAATAAAATAATTAAATAAAATTATTTTATTTTTAAAATTATTATAACTCACTAATGGTAACTCATATTGAAAATCTGAGACCACTGCTGAACTCATGATGGTATGATTTCCTTAGGCTGATACTAACATTGGCCGATGTGGGCTACCAGTGAAAGTTATTTTTTGGCTGTAAATAAAATAATTTAGTGACAATTATTTTATTGTAAAATATATAACTTCTAAACGGTAACTCGGATTGGAAATCTAAGAGTACCATTGAGTTCGTTGGGGCGTATTCTCCTTAGGCGGAGCCTAACCTTGACCGACACGGGTCGAGGTTGAACGTAATTAATTTATTTAACTTTTTTAAGGTACACTTAGTAAATGCGTGAGCGACGTTTTCTAACTTTTGAACTAGTGCTCATATTATAAATTTGAGGGCACCGTTGAATCTGAAGTTCCAGGATTCGCTTAAGGAAGACTTTACTTTGACCGCAGTAGGTCTAGAGAAAAGGTAAAGTTTTGTGACTTTTTAAAAGAAATGAAATAAAATAATTTTATTATTTTATTTTCTTTCATATCCTCCAATGGACAAGAGGTGTGTGGGGCCAGGGATGTGTCAAGACAATAAATGGCTTGACCTGCCAGCCCTAAGTAACGACGTCATTGGGGAATTAGAAAGTTTCCTAATTTATGATCCCCCATTAATTCCCCACGTCGTTACTTACCCTCCCCCACTCCTATTTATATAGAGCTTGGAGAGGGGTATCATCATAGCTTCTCCAAGAAACGAAGTGCTGAAGGAGCACCGCGACGCCGGAACCTTAGAAGATGGAGCTGATTCCAGTAGGAGGTGACGGGTGACACTGAACCACGAACCGGATAATGACATATGAGTGGCGCCGTTGGAATCCTATTGCGGGAACGAAGAACACCGATCCACCTTCAAGAACATACACTCTCCAATGGGTTTTCGAGGTAGGGGGTTTATTTGTTTACACATTTTAAATGATTTCCTCTTCCCCATTCTTGAATAATACAAAGAACGCAGACTAAGTGACTAACAGGTTGATCTGCGATTCATTCATTTTTGTGGGAGGTTGTTGTAGGGTATCTTTGTAGGGTTTTGTTTGTTGTTTAATTCAATTGATCATTAAACCCTTAATCCCCCTTCATGTTTACGAGATAATGTGGAGGGTGTGGGCCTAACAAACTTGGACCCGAACCCTATTCTATCTTGCTATCCTTGTGTCTCCATGGAAGACTACAAGCGTGATGACACTGATCGGCTACGAGGAAGGCGTGATCCGATGCACACCACAAGAGGAGGCCGTAACACAAAGTCGCGGCGGTCATCGGAACGGCCAGCACCGGCCGACTACGGAGGAGGTGCGGCGCATCATCACGTGCTTATGGTGTGAAAGGGGTCACAACTCGTCAGCTATGAAAGTCAGAGAAGGTGGCCAACTCGTCAACCGGTCGCAAAAGGGAAGGGCGGCGCGCTGTCACGCGCCGTCGGTGAGCAAGAAGCCGCTGCAGAGGTCGAACCCGTGCCTCTGGCGGGTTCCACGGTGCCCACGCAGTGATGAAACTTCAAAAACTGAACATCCTCTGGATTGTTTGGGAGTTCAGGAGACCGAGGGTGTCACACCCCCCACGCCGGCTAGGGCATACCCCATACTGGGCTATCACCCTACCAGGCCGCTGCCCTACTGGGCCGTCCCCCCTTTGCGAGCCGGGCCGACCTTGCGGGCCGCCTTTGTGGGACACCTTTTCGATCCTCACCTTGAAAGTCGGGCCATACCTCAGCCTAGTAGGCCTAGCCCACCACAACCCATCCCATACCAGGTTAGGCCGGGTCGGTCCGACCGGGTCGGAGCAGACCCGAGCCCAGAAATACTTAAAGGGACATATCTTGAGAATCAGACGTATGTTTGATGATCTGTCTATGGAGTTGGGATCCTTAAGACAAGGCAGTACTTTTTAGATACTCCAATTGAGTTTTGGATAAATTTGGGGTACGACCAGGTTAGATCGAATATGGATCTAACCGGGCCCTCGACACTAAAACAATCGTATCTTGAAAACCGTACATCCGATTGACGAGCCGTTTGTGGCTTTGGGACTCTCTTGAGGATAAATATATTTTATCATACTTTGTGGTGACTTCCATGGATATCAAGATGCTACGAGTGGCTTGAGGAGAAATTCTCCAAATCAGAATACGTACGGAACCCTACGGTTGGCTGAGACCTGAAGACTTCTTGACAATAGCCCAGTGGGAAGCGACTCTGTGTGACCCAGTAAAACCATGGTGGGGAGTGACTCTGTGTGACATGATATACCCACAATACTTGAAATGAGGAGTACCTCAGTTTGGCCAAGGTGGGAAGCGACTCTGTGTGACCCGACATGCCCATGGTGGGAAACGGCTCTATGTGACCTGACATGCCCACGATACCCATCAGAAATGAGTACCAAAACAGTTCAATGTTAGTGGGAAGCAGCTCTGTGTGACCCGATAGGACCACTGTACTCAATAAAGGAGGATTTCTCCAACAATAGAGGAGTTCGATGATTTGATGATCCTTTTATCCTTGACCTAAAGTGATACATGGTGTGAGATGAGTCATTTATATTCTTGGTGATACCTATGTGATAATTTTACCTTCGTGGTGATATCTTCATGGTGATACCTATGTGGTACTTTCACCTTAGTTTTGTTACCTTTGTGATATTCTTCCCTCATTTATGAGACGGGTATATTTTGATAACTGAAGTATATGTATGGGCATATACCTAAGTAGAGTTGTTGATTGCTTCTTGATTTGTGATTGAGGTCTTGCTTTGTGGTCTTTCCTTTATGGAACTCCGGGAGACCTTCAGGGGTCTCGGGGTCCCTACTAAGTATTGTTATACTCACCACTGCACAGGCTTTTCCCACACCTTGTTGTGTCTTGTGCAGACGACGAGTAACTGGGCTGAGACTTGAGGGAGCCAGGACCAGGTGGTACACGGAGGAGACAGGATGATGTGGAGTGGTGTGGAGACGATCTATACCTACCATTCAGGTAGGATCCTCAGTGGACGATCCAGGAGCCATTTTGTACTTTTTAGTCATATTTGTACCTTTCAGTTGTACTTTTACTTTACAGTTGGGATTGTATTTATGGCCCCTTTACTTTCAGCACTCTTTTCACTATAGTAGTTACTTTGTGGTATCATCCTTGTTGTGTTCTAGTCTATGTGGTTGCTTCTTGTTGTTCTCTTAGACTGTGTGTCTGTACAGGTTGAAAAGGAAATGCCTTCCCATTTTAGGGAATACGTATTTCGGTGCTAGTCATCATCCTCTGGCCTATGAAGGTGGGCTTGGGGTAGTCACAACATGGGCCCTGGGGGATGGGTTGTGACAAAGTGGTATCAGAGGAGTCGGTTCTACCAAAGAACTAGGACTCTGATCTTTTCTTTGTAGTAATAGTGTTAAGTGTTATGAGTTTGGTTTTCAGTTTGGGGAATCCAGTGTTGGTGCGATGGTCAACGTATCTATACACCAAGTCCCTGAATTCTGATTTTTGACTCAACGCATGAAAACACTGATTACGTGTGTTTTTAAAAAGTTTTTCTTATGATTTATTTGAGTCAACTCACCAGGTATAACTTAATGATTGCGGTGAACCTATTTATTATCAAGATTCCACCACATAGATAGCCATCCAGGATTCCCGAGAGAGTACGTGATGATGGCCCACCGAGCGATGAGGCCTCGGTGTAGGGCTTACGGTGTTAGCACCTTCGGGTGGTGCACCAATAACACCACCACCTATTGGGCAGCAGATGCCACTAGCCCCACTAGTAGAGGGTGCACGTCGATTGAGAGAATTGCACAAGTTACAACGATAGAGGCCTTCGAGGTTTCAAGACGAGACAGATTCCCAGGCAGTTGAGGATTGGATGGAGGCAATGGCTAGAGTTTTCTTCCTAGTTGAGACACCGGTAGAGAAGATGGTGATCTTAGCTGCTTTTCTTTTCTAGTGCGTGACCATGAGGATGGTCCATAGGGTGAAGAAGCTTTGGTACATGGACTATTGCCTGAGATGTTACCTTTTGGTAGTGTTCCAACTATATCACTACCTGTTGGTCAGTAGTTACAACTGGTAGTATCAGTAGAAGACACTTGTAGGTTTAGTTCCTTACATGTGTTTTATCATCAGATACCCCTTAGGTTCTAAGGCGAGCCCGACTCACAGGAAGCTAAGTACTGGCTTGAGTAGGTGGACAAGTTTCCATCTAGACAGGGCACCATTCGATTAGATGGTGGTCCGGGTAGAGATCCTTCTACATGGCTCATCAGGATGATGGTGGGGTTTAGATTACCCTGATATTGTGAAGAGGTGACTTTTTCTATGGATAGGCTTGAGAAACTTCCTCAGATAATGGGGTCTCTTTCCATAAAGAGCTAAGGGATGAGAG
The DNA here is from genome assembly GCA_963277665.1 of Viscum album. Classification (NCBI taxonomy): domain Eukaryota; kingdom Viridiplantae; phylum Streptophyta; class Magnoliopsida; order Santalales; family Viscaceae; genus Viscum; species Viscum album. The sequence continues at coordinate 1,027,181,359 of OY728157.1, forward strand.
TTCCCTAGAGATTCTACAGCTTCAGTAGGAAAACATGTCGGTAGATGAGTATTCATCGAGGCGTACCTACTATCCCAGGTACTCGATTAATACAGTATGGTCAGTGCTTCAGGGATCGGACCTCTGAGAGAGCTGTGTTTAGGGATATCCAAGCTAGAACTATTCCTCTATGCATTCCTACTTACATTAGGGTGCTAGAGAGAACCTTTGTGGAAGAATGTTCTTTGGCTAAGCGAATACAACCAGTGAATGTTAGCATTATGAAAGAAAGAAACTAATGCCAGTCTCAGAGACTTGGGTGTGTAAAATGTTTCAAGGAGAGGAAGTGTTACAGATAGATGAACCTGCATGGCAGCATACATGGAAGTGGATCTAGGAGAGAAACATACGGTGGCATACATTTTGACATGTTACAACCACCACCCTAATGTGGTCCCCAACATGGTCAGGGAGCTGGAGGATAGGGGAAGGGAGTAGCTGCAAGTGGTCAAGGAGTGTGAACCAAGGGCTCCAGGATTGATTAGAGGTACGGTCTGTGCCTACTACTAGCTACTGTATTAATAGACATAGGTATCAATCATTCCTTCTTACCATGAATCTTGTTCAAGACCTCGAGTTTCCGGTTAAACCGAAGACTTGACCCTTACGTCTGGAGATACCTTTGGGGGGAGACTCGATAATCACACTTACACCGATGGTGTGATTTGAACCTTGAGGCAAGAGTTTCAGTTGGAACCTATTGGTGGCAGCGTCGAGGCCTTACGATGTTAGTTTGGGTATGGACTGGGCATCCACAATTCATACTCAGATTGATTGTATTAGGCAAAAAGGTTGTGGTTTTCCTACAACGTTGGAATGAGATTTTCCTTGGTCGGAAAAAAAGGAAACCTAGGCAGCACAGGATAAACTCATGCATATGAGGGTGCAGCTGATCACTCTTGATTCGGCCAGCCCTACCCTCATGGAAGCAGGAGTTTTTGAATTTTCAGTTCCCAATAGGAGTGGAAGAGTGTGGGGACATCTTTTCAAAAGATGTTTCCAGGGTTACCTCCCTAAAGGGAGAGGGACATCTGCTTTGGATGGGTACTAATAGAGTTTTGAACCAGACTTATCTAGGATAGAGGCACCCTTGTCAGCTTTGATGAAGAAGGGGGAGACTTTCCTATGGATGGAGAACTATCAGCAGAGCTTTCACGAGCTGAGATAGAGACTGATGAGTAGAACTATGCTACCCATGATCTAGAGTTAGTAGTAGTGGTATTTGCTTTGAAGGTGTAGAGACATTACTTGATGGGTGAACATTTTATAGTCTACTCTGATCACAAGAGTCTCAGGTATATCTTCTCTCAGAAGGACATGAACCTGAGATAGCGGTGATGGCTAGAGTTCCTCCAGAACTATGACTTTGAGATAGTCTATACTCCTAGGAATGGGAATGTGGTAGCAGATGCACTCAGCAGGAGGTCTTCTATATAGTTACTGAGTGAGGGGACAGAGCATCTAGCCACATTGCAGGTATCCTTCATGGATAGAGATGAAGCAACATACCTCTATCCTGTGATGGTCACTCCCCAAATCCTTCAACGAGTCATGAAGGTGCAGCTTGGGGACACTGATTACAAGGATCGACGTGCTCAAATATCCTCAGAACAGGCACCTGATGGATTTTCTGAAGGTGGGGAGTACGTCATCCTCTTCAGAGGATTACCATGGTACCAGTGGTTCTATGGGATGAGGTGTTGAGAGAGTTACATACATTCACTTTAACGGTACATCTTGGAGTGGCGAAGATGTACCAAGACCTCCGGCATTAGTACTGATGGCCAGGGATGAAGGAAGCAGTGGAAGAGTTTGTATTGTGATTCCTCACTTGTTAGAAAGTGAAAACTACTCAGAGCTGATAGAAGTCTTATGCCGACAGGAGGAGGGAGACCATGTCTTCCTAATGGTCTCACCTCAATGAGGTTTGTGGAGATTTGGTCAAAGTGACAAGTTATCTACGAGGTTCATCAGACCTTTCTAGGTTCTCAACAGAGTGTGCGAGATGGTGTACCATCTATCTCTTTCCCCACAGATGCACCAAGTGTGTAATTTTTTCCATGTGTCACAATTAAGAAGATGCATGCATGATCCATTGCACATTATCGACTAGGGTGAGTTAAACTTTGGGTGACTTTTTCAGAGTTCCCGGTGGAGATAGAGGATCGAAAAGATCAAGTCCTTCATGGAAATTAGATCCCTCTAGTGTGAGTTTGGTGGCAGCACAGAGACCTCCAAGAGATTACATGGGAGTGGGAGGCTCAGATCCATGCTCAGTACCCTCTTTTGTTTGTTTTCCCTTTGTTTTGGCTTTCGGGAACATAAATCCCTAAGGTGGAGAGAATTTAATGTCTCATAATTTCTGTATATATATTTTTTAATTATATGGAATTATTTCGAGATCATGAAATATGACGGCGTGTGATTCTGAGGCACGGAGTGATCAGAATGATCCGTCAAAGTTTTATTAAGCTTTAATTAGCACACATAAGCAATTTTCCTAAAATAGTGGAATAAATCTTAAAAGGTTTCCCATATCAGAAATTTGAGGGCACCGTGCATTCAGGATGGCAGGTTTACCCTAGGCACAACTTAATTTTAGTCGGCGCGGGTCTCCTGTGAGAAAACTCGAAAATGACATAACTATAAATAAAATAATTAAATTATTTTATTTTATTTTTCAAATTCTTATAACTCATGAATGGTAACTCTAATTGAAAATCTGAGACCACTGCTAAACTTATGAGGGTATGCTTTCCTTGGGCTGATACTAGCATTGGCCGACACAATCCACCAGTAAAAGTTAGTTTTTGGCCGTAAATAAAATAATTAAGTGACAATTATTTTATTGTAAAATCCATAACTTCTAAATGGTAACTTAGATTGGAAATCCGAGAGTACCGTTGAGTTTTTTGGGGCGTATTCTCCTTAGGTGGAGCCTAATCTTGACCAGCGCGGGTTGGGGGTGAATGTAATTAATTTATTGAACTTTTTTTAAGGTAAGTTCAGTAAACGCATGAAAGAAATTTCCTAACTTTTGAACCAGTGCTTAGATTAAAAATATGAGGGCACCATTGAATCCGTAGCACCAAGATTCGTTTAAGGGAGACTTTACTTTGACCATAGTGGGTGTGGAGAAAAAGTTAAGTTTTGTGAATTTTTAAAAGAAATGAAATAAAATAATTTTATTATTTTATTTTCTTTCATATCCTCCAACAAATAAGAGGTGTGTGGGTCCAGCGATGTGTCAAGACAATAAATGGCTTGACCGACCAAACCTAAGTAACAATGTCGTTGGGGAATTAAGAAGGTTCCTAATTTATGATCCCCCATTAATTCCCCACGTTGTTACTTACCCTCCCCCTCTCCTATTTATATGGAGCTTGGGGAGGGGTATCAGCATAGCTTCACCAAGCAACAAAGTGCTGGAGGAGCACCGCGACGCCGGACCCTTAGAAGACATAGCTGATCCCAGTAGGAGGTGACAGGTGACACTGAACCACAGACTAGAGAATGACCTACGAGTGGCGTCGTTGGAAGCATGTTGTGGGAATGAAGAAAACTGATCCACCTTCAAGCACGGGTGATCTTCAACGAGTTTTTGAGGTAGGGGGTTTTTTCGTTTACGCATTTTTAATGATTTTCTCTTCCCCGTTCTTGAATAATATGAAGAACGCGAACCAACAGACTAATGGATTGATCTAAGATTTATTCATTTTTACGGGAGGTTGTTGCGGGGTATCTTTGTAGGGTTTTGTTTTTTGTTTAATTCAATTGATTATTAAACCCATAATCCCCCCCATGATGTTTACAAGCTAACGTAGAGGGATTGGGCCTAATGAACCCAACCCGAACCCTCCACTATCTTGCTATCCTTGTGTCTCTATGGAAGAGTTCCAACACGATGACACCGACTGGCTACAAGGATGGTGTGCACTGACGGACTCCACAAGAGGAGGCCGCGACACAAAGCCGTGATGATCATCGGAATGACCGGAACTAGCTAGACGATGAGGAGGTGTAGTGTGCCATAGCGCGCCACCGATGTGTAAGGGGCCACGACTCATTATCCATGATAGTCAGAGAAGGAAGTCGGCTCATTGGACGACCGCGGAAGGGAAGGGTGGCGCGCCGTCGCGCGCCGCTGGTGGGAAAGAAGCTGCGGCTGAAGCTGTGGCGGAGGCCAAACCCATACCTTCGGCAGGTTCCATAGTGACCGAGAGGCCCTCACGCGATGCAACTACTTCGCAAACTAAATGGCCTTCAGGCCGTTTGGGAGTTCGGGAGACCGGGGGGTCCCCCCCCCCACGGCGGCTAGGGAAGACCGCATACCGGGCCACCACCCTAGTGATCCGCCTTTGCGGGCTACCCCCTTGTAGGCCAGGTTAGACCTCATCCTTGTAGGCTGAGTCCACCACAGCCCATCCTAGACTAGGTCAGGCCGGGTCGGTCCGACCGGGTTGGACCGGACTCGGGCCCAACTGGGCCCAAAACACTTAAAGGGCCATATCTTGAGAACCGGACGTTCATTTGAAGAACCATCTTCAGAGTTGGGATCATTAGGACAAGGAAGTCCTTTTGAGATACTCCACTTAAGTTTTAGACAAAGTTGTGGTATGACTGGGTTGGATCGAACCCAAATCCAACAGGACCCTCAGCACTAAAATGCCCGTATCTTACAAACCGTACATACTATTGATGAGATGTTTACAGATCTGGGACTCTCTTGAGGAGATGAATCTTTTGGAATACTTTGTGGTGACTTCCATGGATACCAAGATGAGTATAGTGTCTTGAGGAGTGGTTCTACCAAGCAGACTATGTACGGAACCCTACAGTTGGTTGAGACCTGAAGGCTGCTTGGCGATGGCCTAGTGGGAAGTGACTCTATGTCACCTAGAAGGCCCACAGTGGGGAGCGGATATGTGTGACCTGATAGACCCATGGTACTCTACAGGAGGAGTACCTTAGTTTGGCCAAGGTGGGAAGCATCTTTATGTGACCCAGTAGACCCACAGTGGGAAGCGACTCTGTGTGACCCGACATGCCCACGATACCCATTAGGAATGAGTACCACAACAGTTCAAGGTTAGTGGGAAGAGGCTCTGTGTGATCTGACAGGCTCACTGTACTCAATAGAGGAAGAGTTATCCAGTAGCTGATGAGTTCGAGGATTTGATGATCCTTCTATCCTTGACCTAAAGTGATACCTGGTGTGAGCTGAGTCCTTTATCTTCATGCTGATACCTGTGTGGTGCTTTTACCTTCATGGAGATATCTTCACGGTGATACAGATGTGGTAATTTTACCTTCATGGTGTTACCTTTGTGATATTCTTCCCTCATTTATGAGATGATTATATCTTGATAACTTAGGTATATGTATGGGCATATACCTAAGTAGAGTTGTTGACTGCTTCTTTCTTTGTGATTGAGGTCTTGCTTTGAGGTATTTCCTTTGTGGAATTTTGGTATACCTTTAAGGGTATCAGGGTCCCTACTGAGTATTGTTAAACTCACCCCTACACGGGCTTCGCCCGCACCTTGTTGTGTCTTGTGCAGATGATGAGCAGCTGGGCTGAGACTTCAGGGAGCCTGGACCAGGCGGTACGCGGAGGAGACGGGCTGATGTGGAGTGGTGTGAAGATGATCTGTACCTACCATTCAGGTAGGATTCTCAGTGGATGATCCATGAGCTATTTTTTACTTTTCAGTCATATTTTTACCGTTCATTTGTACTTATACTTTACAGTTGGGCTTGTATTTCCAACCCCTTTACTTTTAGCACTCTTTTCACTATAGTAGTTACTTTGTGGTTACATCCTTGTTGTGTTCTAGTCTATGTGGTTGATTCTTGTTGTTATCTTGGACTGTGTGTCTGTAAAAGTCGAAAAGGCATTGCCTTCCTGTTTTATGGAATACGCCTTTCGGTGCTAGTCACCAACCCCTGGCCTATAGAAGGCGGGCTTGGGGTAGTAACAACATGGGCCTTAGGGGACAAGTTGTGACAAGGGCCTTAATGTTGTAGAGAACTTGTTGATTAGACACTCTGTTTAGAAGTTATGCTTGTTTGAATGAAGTTTCTCAGAGACCTTCTAGGGCCTGTGGACCTACTACTATAGTAGGTCCACCTACCACTACGGTTGGTCCACCAACCGAGCGAACCAAACTCCTGTGGACTAACCGCCACAAAACGGTCGCAGGGTCACTGCGCATCATAGTAGCTCGAGCTGCCGCAACACTATGGTCGACCCTCGCGGTCATTCATCACAGTTTACTACAATTGTGCTCTACCCCAGTTTCCTCAGATTAGACCCGAGTCTGACTTGGATCTGACCTGGGTCCACCTCACATGACCTAGACCACCGATCCAACCTGACTTTCCTGACCTAGTTCACACACATCCTTTGTCTCCATCCCGCATCCGCCGCTGCATCCCGTGTCCACTGCCACGTCCTTCACCACCACACCTATGTTCCACTGCCATCACACCCATCGCACATGGATCTACCACCACCTTTGACCACCCACACCATCATGCGCTGCCGATTGCGTTGGCCATCGCCACCTCAGACCAGTGGTCCCTTCCTTAGACCATCGTGCCTCCTATGATGCCTGAAAAATTAAACAATCACAGATTCAAGCTCTTTAGGTTCTTATATACATAGATCCAGGCTCAGTTGTCAATTTTCCTCTAATCTTGGGGTTTGATCGAGTTTTGAACCACCTGTTAATTTCAAGATGAGAACTATGTGGTTCCAATAGCAAAGAATCTGAAGAACAGAGGAGGAAATGCACAATAATGAAGGTTTATCATCATTGGCCAAACATTCTTGGCTAATGATCAAGATTATGGGATTTGGGTTATAAAACCATATTAAATCAATACCAACTCACAATATGCATGATCTGTAAATCAATCTGTTCATCATAGAAATAAAGGATAGGAAATAAACCAATTAAATCAAAATCCCTACCTTAATTTGGATCGATCGCTAATGAAGAATGAAGTTGTGTCATCGTCATTGGTGAGATCCATCATTATCGGCGTTCGTTAATCATCGATTCGAAGCTCCGTCGTTGCTTTCTCAAGAGGATTCTCCATAGGCTTCTTCCTAGTGTCTCCAAAGAATTATAGGGTTATGAGACTAACTCTAGATCTATGAAAAATGGTTTACTTAAAAAAAAACTTTTCTCTGCGTCAAAAAAATTAAATAATTTTTTTCTAAATTTATTTTATCCCTTTTAAATTCCTAATATGACTTTCCACAATCAACCCATGCCGACCAATGTTAGGTTGTGCTTAAAGTAAAGTCACTATTCTAAACTCAACAATGACCTCATATTTATGATTCGAGCACCTATTTAATAGTTATTCCATTTTTTTAGGGAAACCACACACATGTGCTATTAAATATTTTAATATTTTTCAAACATTTGTTCTGGGCACACCAGACATCGAAATTGCACGCCGTCTCAACACCTAGTCTCAAAAATATTCCATATAATATCTAAAAAAAATACATGAAAAAATATGAGATGTTAAATTCTCCCGATCTTGGGGCTTTATGTCCCCAAAAATCCAAAACAAGGGTTACTCAAATAGATGAGGGTACTGGGCATGAATTTAAACCTCTTGCTCCTATGTGCTCTCCCGAAGATTCTTGTGCTTCCATCAGACATGCACTAATGGAATCGATCACCTAAAAAGGATCCTCTCCTATTGATCCTCGATCTGCACCGGGTACTCAAAAAAATTCTCTCCATCCTCTATGTCTATCTTTCCCTAATTGATAACGTGTGATGGATCATGCATGTACCTCCTCATATACAACATGTAGAAGATGTGGTATACCTGATATAACTACGATGGTAGATTCAAGTGGTATGCCATCTCACCAACTCTACACAGTATCTAGAAAGGGTCGATGAACCTTAGAGATACCTTGCTACCCCAACCAAATATTCATAATCCCCGTCGGGGTGAAACCCAAAGGAATACATAGTCCCTTTCCTCAAAATTTAAAGGCCACCACCGCCTATCAGTGTAAGACTTCTGATGGCTCTGTGCAGTCTTCATCCACTCCTATATGATCTGCACCTTCTCTGTAGTAGCTCATACCAAATCCGGGTCTATGAGTACTGACTCTCATGGGTCAGTCCAATAAAGTGGTGACCTACAGGGTCACCCGTAGAAAGCCTCGAATGGTTTCATACTAAATGTGTAATGGTAGTTGTTGTTATATAAAAACTCCACAAATGGTAAGTCATCCTCTCAACTATGACTAAAGTCTTACATGAAATCCCACAACATGTCCTCCAGAACATGAATGGCCCGCTCAGTCTGACCATTCGTCTGTGGGTGAAATGCTATGCTCAAGCGTAACTGGGTGCCAAATACCTCTTGTAATCCCTTACATAAGTAGTATGTAAAGTGAATATCATAATTAGAAACAATCCTCGATGGAACTCCATGGAGCCGAGCTATCTCCTGCACATAGAGGCACCCCAAGTTCTCTACTAAACTCTTCTCTTAGATAGATTGGAAGTGAGACAACATGGTGAGTTAGTTAATGATCACCCAAATGATATCGTGTCCCCTAGACATACGTGGTAAAACTATCATGAAGTGCATCGATATCCCATACCACTTCTATTCTGGCATCTCAATGGGTTGAGCTAAACCCACTGGAACCTGGTGATTAGCATTCACTTGCTGATAAGTAATGCATCCAGAAAAAAAACTCTACAACTCCCTTCTCCATTCCTAGCCACCAGAACTGACGTCGGAGGTCCTTGTACATCTTCACCACACCTGGATGTACTACCAATGAGGATGTATAAAACTCCCTCAAAACCTCCTCCCGCAACACCAATGGTACTATTATAGGCCCTATGAAAAGAACAACATGCTCCCCACCTTTTGAGTATCCATCAGAAGAATGCCCTGTGGATATCTGAGCATATAGGGTCTCGCAGTCGGTATCCCCAAGTTGTGCCTCCCTGAATCGCTGTAAGAGTGGAGGGGTGACAACCATCAACTGAAGGTAATATGCTCCATCTCTATCTATAAAGGATATCTATAATGAGGACAATTTCTCTGATGCCTCATTAAATAATTGCGAACTGAATCTCCTATTGAGAGTATCTTCCACCACGTTCCCCTTTATAGAAGTATATAAAATATCTATTCCTAGCCCTGGAGGAACTCTAGAAATCACCTCTATCTCAAGCTTATATCCTTCTGAGATAAGATATACTTGAGACTCCTGTGATTAGAGTAAATGATAAACCACTCACCCATCAGGTAGTGTCACCACATCTATAATGCGAATACTACCGCTGTTAACTCAAGATCATGGGTTACATAGTTCTGCTCACGTGGTATCAACTAGAGTGAATCATAGACAATCACCACTTGAATCTGCATTAGGAAACAACCAACCTTGGTCCCTGATGAATAAAAAAACACCACATAATCGACACCTTCCTCCGATAACTTCTGGATGGGAGCAATCGTCAACCTCTACCTCAGCTCCTGAAAGCAGTGATGGTACTTTTATATCCACATAAAAGGCTTCCCATTCCATGTTAAAGCTTTCAAGGGTGATTAAGCTCTAGAGAATTAGGGTATAAACTTCTGATAGTACCCTTCCAATCCAAGGAAACTCTACACCTCGGTAACACTCTCAGGTGGCTCCCAAGCAAGCACTGCCTCAACCTTCACTAGATCAACTGCAACTCCAACCTATGAGATGATGTGTCCCATAAAATGGAGCTCTTGATTCCAAAAAATGTAACTTCGAGATCTTACTATAAAGTTAGTTCTCTCGGAGTGTGTCTAGGTCCATCCTCAAGTGTCTCACGTGGTCCTCCTCGAATGCTAAATACACTAGGATTTCATCAATGAAAACCACCACAAACCGGTCTAAGTAAGGAGGAAAGATTAGGTTGATGAGTCCTATGAACACTTTTGGGGCATTAATCATGCCAAAAAATATCACTAAGTACTCATAGTAACCATAACGAAATATAAATATCATATTTGGTATATCATTATCCCATACTCGCAGTTGGTGATAGCCTGATCTGAGGTCTATCTTTGAGAACCATCACACTCCTTTCTACTGATCAAAGAGGTCATCGATCCTCGATAGTGGTTACTTGTTATTCATGGTCACCTAGTTTAATATCTAGTAATCCACACATAACCTCAAGATCCTGTATTCATTCTCTGCAAACAAAACTGGGGCTACCCAAGGTGAAACACTGGGTCTCACGAAGCCCTTCCTCTGTAAGTCCTCTATCTGTATCCTCAACTCACATATCTCTATGAAATCCATCTGATATATAGGTGTAGATATTGGTTTCATCCTGGGGTGAAGACCAATACAGAATTCCATCTCCCAGTCAGGAGGTAAACCTAGAATTTCTTTGTGAAATACATCCTCATACTCTACCACCACTGTAGGAAACTGAGGACATAAATCATCCACTACATCATGGGTGATGCTAGAAAACTGACAAGAAATCAGCCGCACCCTCCTATGTGTGATTCCATCCCATGTTTCATGTGTTTAATTTTCACCAACAAAGGAAATATCAATTATATTACTACGAAAACACCACACTCTTTTCCTAAAACTATCAATATAAGCATGAACTATGGATAACCAGTCCATACTGGGAATGATGTCATAAGGCCTCGATGTCGCCACCAAGAGATCTCAATAGAAAATATCGCATTCAAGAGTCATTTAAATCTATCATAACCAGTGTGTGATCATCGAATCTACTCAAGTAGGAGTCTCCTAGCGCAAGGGTTGAGTCAACAGTTCAACCAAAATCATTGAGTCTCGAATAAGATTCATGGAAATAAAGGAATGACTAGCACTCGTGTCTATCAAAACTGAAGATAAGGTGGAAAAAACATAGATCATACCTCATATAATCCCTGAAGCCTTGGGTTAAAAATCCTCCATAGCCTGCAGCTGGCCATGTCCCTACCCACAAGCTCCCTAAGCCTGGTGTGGACCACCTAGTGGTGGTGATGGAAACATGTTGAAACATAGACCACCTCCTCCTACTCTCCCAGCTCCTCTACCATGTTTGCCTCCCTATGAACCTCCCTAATCCCATATATTTATATATCTAGGTGGTCTATCCACTATCTTTGTATTAGTTGTATGATAGGTAGGGAAATCTCGTGCCAGATGTCCCCGACCACCGCATGAGTAACACCATCTATCCCTTGGCTAATTAGAGCCACCCTAGGAGACCTGTACCACTGAACTTGAGTCTTGGGTCCCCTCATGAATCACCTAAACTTCTTGGATCCTTGTGACTTCCATCATTCACCTACTTCCAAGGTATCAGCTACTAGTTTCCCACTGCTAGCTCCCACTACCGGTGTCTTCTCTGCCAGAAAACTCTCCACTAGAAGGGCTCAATCAAGTACCCAAACATAAGTATAAATGCTAAGGGAGAAAAATGATGCCTTAATGTCCTGACATAAGCCCTTATCAAAGGTTTGATCCCTGAAGAACTGGTCACATACCATGTCCATGGAGTAGTGCGAAAGATCAGTAAACTTCGTTAAATACTCCATCATGTTCATACTACCCTGCTACAGATGCTGAAGCTCCTATATGCATACCGATTACAACATGTCTGGGTAGAAATACTCTCTAAAGAGATTCTCTAAGTATGTCCATGATAGAGATATCTCATTGTGTGACTGAGTCACTAAGATCTACCATCACCATGTGGATCCTTGAAGAAGACTTGTGATAAGGATTGAAATCTGGTCGGAAGGCATCCTCACAAGGTGAAGAACACAGGTGACTGCCTCTAGAAAATCCTCAACCATATAAGGGTCTAGATCACCCTAAAACCTGGGAGGTCACTACCTCTAAAACCCATGAAATGTACCCAACCTGTGTGTATCCTCAGCTATTAATTATAGAAGCAATTGCTACTCGACGAGTGGTGGTATAGCCGGTAAACCACCCAAAGGTTCTATCTCTGGTACAAAACCCTATACTGATGCCTCATTACTGGGTGTATCATCTTCATGATCACATAGTGGAATCTTGGATGGTTATCTATGTGGAGGAATCTTGAAATAAAATAAGATGTACCATATTCAATAAAGTATATCTAGGGAGCTGACTCAAGAAGGACATGGAAGACACAACCATTCCTATATGATGCATATACCATTATTTTTTCTTGAAACCAATAGTTTCATGTATCGAGTAAAAAATTAGGTAATCAAAGTCCTCGTGTATGGATACCTCAGCCACCACACCAACACTAGGGGTCCCTAGACTAGAAGTCGAACTCGAAACAATTAACATTATTACCCTAAACCAATCTCTCAGACTCCCCATACTAAAGTAGAATTAACCACCTCTAATACCACTATGTCACAACCCATCCCAGAGGGGCCTGTTCCATGACTACCCCAAGACTGCCTCCAATAGGCTAGGGGATGGTGACTAGCACCGAGTAGGAATATTCCACAAATGGGAGGAATTAGCCTAAAGTACCTGTAAACACACACGCATATCTGAGCCACAAAATGCTGAAATGTAAAAAACTGAATGGATGCATGCATACATATAAGATCCCAAAATAGAGTACAATAGTTAAAGTAATAAAAAGTAAACAGAGAAAAAAACAAGCCCACCACAAAGACTCTGTAAAAAAGTAAAACTAAAACTGTAAAGAGTACAACCTGCTCCAAGGGTAGGGACTATGTCAAATTTATACTCCCAAAAAACACCTCGGTATGACCAGCACTAGTTATGCTCCACTTGCTCCTGGTCCTCCTAGGACACCATCAAAATGGTTTCCATCTACATAATACATGACATGTGTGGGAAAATCCCATACAAGTGTGAGTATAAAAATACTCAGCAGGACACCCCGAAAACAATAAACACGAATAAAAAAGTATAGTTAGATAAATAAAATATGTAACATTATATAATAGATAAAACATGTAAAGAAAACCCCATATATACTCAGAAAAGACACCACACCATCAGGTAGTCATAACCAACTGCCAGCCACATGATTCTGCTCGAAGCACGCTCTTTCTAGGATAACTCACTTCTCAAGCCATGATATCATCATAGGCACTCGATGAAGAGGTTTATCACATTTGGGACCTACCCAAATATAATGAATTAGTCAATAAATACTATGATACATAGATAGGGGATCATTTCCAGAATAGCTAAGGGAAACCAAGAACCCAATCTGGATCAACCCGCTACATAGGGGATCATATGCCAATGATTCCACAAACCCTACCGATGTGGCCCACTAGATGGAGAATCAACACCCTGATCACAAAGGTCATTCCAATTCCAAAAACACCACTAGGGGTGATAGAGGATCACACTCAAGTTTCAGGGAGGGATACTATAACTATATTTGAGGCTCAACCTCTAGAGGGGATTACTATTCAGTGATGTGGATGTAATGACGCACTGAACCATCAAAGAAAGGACCAATGGAATGATATCAAACTATACTGGTCTAAAATAAAAATCAAACATTGGTATCAAAATGATGGTCTTAATGTTAGGGTCTCAACATCACAGATAGATCGTTGATTGGACACTCTGTTTAGGAGTTATGCTTGTTTGAATGAAGCTTCCCATAGACCTTCCATGACCTTAGGACCTAATACCATGGTAGGTCAACCTACCACCACAGTCGGTCCACTGACCACATGGACCAGCCACTCATGGATTGACCTTTGCAGTTAGTCCAACTATCGTGCTTAATTGGCCACTACGGTTGACCATTCTAGAATGAATGTGTGGTCGCTGTGCACCGCTACAGCTCGAGCTGTCACAAAACCACATTCGACTACCACAGTCAACCACAACTAGGCTGCACCTCGGTTTCCTTGGATCCAACCTAGGTCCGACTCGAGTTCACCTCTCCTGACTTGGCCCACCAACCTAACCTGGACCACCGATCCAACCTAGCCCGACTTGCCTAGCCCAATTTGTGTCCATCGCCATCATCACAAATACACCACTACGTTCCACATCCACCGCCGCGTCTGTCACCACCACACCAGCATATGCTGCCTCATCCCACCAACATCGCACCCACTGCACACAGCTCTACCACCCGCGCTGCCGTGCGCCGCAGTGCATCGCCACCTGTGCTAGCCATCTCTAAATCACATCGGTGGTCCCTTCTGCGGACCACTATGCCTCCTCTAATGCCTAAAAAATTAAATGATCATAGATCCGAGCTCCTTGGGTCGCGGTCTATATAGATCCAGCCTTGGTTGTGGATTTTCCTCAAATCCAGGGGTGCGATCAAGTTTTTAACCACCTAAAAAAGTTGAGCTAAGAACCATGGGGTTATAAAAGCAAAGAATGAAAATAATGGAGGGAGGAATGCACAAGAAAAAAGGTTTGTCATCATTTTCTAAGAGGTCTTGGACAATGATCAAGATCAGGGGATTTGAGTTAGAAAACCTGATTAAATCAATCCCAACTTTCAATACGCACAATTCATGAATCAACTTGTTCATCTATTGATCCAAATTCATAATAAAAATAAAGTATGGGGAATAAAACAATTAAATAAAAAGCCCTACCTTGATTTGGATCGATCACCGATGAAGAATGAATCTGTATCATCAGCGTTGGTGAGATACTTTAAGATCGGCATTTGTTAATGGCTGATTTGAAGCTCTGCCATCGGTTGCTCGAGAGGATTCACTATAGGTTTATTCCTAGCATCTCTAGAGAATTACAGGGTTATGATACTAACCCTAGATCTTTGAAAAATGATTTATTTAAAAAATAAACATTTTGTTGCATCGAATAAAATAATTTTTTTCTTAATTTATTTAATCCCTTTAAAATGCCTGAGATGAATTTCCACAATCAACCCGCATCGACCAATGTTAGTTCAATCCTAAGGCAAAGCTTCTATTCTGAATGCAACAGTGCTCTCAGATTTCTAATATGGAAACCTGTTTAATATTTATTCCACTTTTTTAGGAAAACCACGTGTGCATGCTATTAAATATTTTAATATTTTTTAAACACTTGTTCTGGGCACACCAGAGTTCAAAATTACATGCCATCTTAGCACCTAGTCTCAAAAATATGCTATATAATATCTAAAAATATTACAAAAAAAAACCTGAGATGTTATAATAGACAACCTATTTTTATTTTGGAGTTAGGTACTCCCTTATACTCCCAAGGTTTAGGAATTCAATTTGTGGGGTGTGGGTTCTATAATTTGGTGTGGGTTTAGTACTCCCTCAATCTTGATAAGGTGAGGACCCCCATATTATAGTTATAGTTTATACTTCACTATGTGATGGGGCATGGGTCCTCTACCTATGATGGTTGGTATTTTCTATATGATATTTGTTGGTCCTTTTTATATTAGGGTGTGAAATTATTTATTTATATTGATGGATATTAGGTAACCCCTCATTAATTTGAGAGATTTGGTTGAATATAGTGATTTGGGGATTCCTAATATACCATTGATTACTGTTTTGGTGTGACTTACAAAAAAAACCATTGAATTTAGGCCCTTTATGTCTTTTGTTACTTTGAACTTCTCTAGTTTCATATGAGGTGTGATCCCTTATGGAACTGAGTTTTTAATTTGGAACTATTATATGGTGATCGAGACTTCCTTATGTCCCTGGGTTTTCTATCTATTATGAATATCTGGGTTTTTTTTCTAGTTTCACTTATGTTCTGAATTTTTGAGTTGACTCATTATTTCATAATTACTTTATATTTTCAGGGTTTTTGGGGTATCTTTACAGTCACCCAATATGGAATTTCTATATCATGCCTGTTTTGACTATGCATGCGGCCCATGGTTTAGATATATACATGATGGACATGGAATTGGTGTTTTTTATATGGAGAAAATTATAGTTTATTATGGACCAGACTCTTATATGGCCGTGGAGTTTAGAGCCCTTCTCTCGGGTGTAACGCTTTGCAGGAGGAGGGGCCTTCGGGTGTCGGAGATCGAATCTGATTCAGAGGTCCTGGTCAGATCACTCCAGGGGACTTGTGACATTGCTTGGAATCTGATATATATTTATAGAAGGTGCAAAGCAGAGACCAACCAGGGTAGTTTGATCCATCATAGTGTACGAGAATCCAACTTTGCGGCTGATACGATGGCCTGTGGGGGAAGGCCAGAGGAGACTTTGATAGTTTACAATAGTCTTAACTCTTTACCACTCGAATGTGTCAATGTAATCTAGAAGGAATCCCTTTTCCTTCACTACTTTCATCCTTCGTGACGTGTATCCCTGGGTTATAAGGTCATATAATAAAATAGTAACTTCCAGCAGCATGAATCCATCCTTCCTAGTGGAATTTTATTTGTATTGGTCATCTTTTAGAGTTGACTATTAGGTTTTTTGTTAGAAAGGTGATGTATTACACATGTATTTCCTATATAGATCAATTATTTATTAATATTTATGGTGGTTACTATATATATTCTATGTATTTGAGTTTCAAATATTATAAATGTTGATACATTTCATGGCCTCCATGGTATGTTTTTTCCTTACTGGTTCTAGTCTCTAGCCCCTATTCTATTGGAGGTAGGATTGGGGTGGAAAACATGACTTACTAGTGACCTAGATGGGGTCCCTATAGATCATTTCATGTTTGAAATATTTCATTAATTATATTTCTAAATAACTTATTGCTACCATAATCAGCATATGAATAACTTACCAAATCAAATTAGTGAACTCTAGAATAAAAAAAAGTTAAATTCAAATTACTCTTAAGTTATTTTAATATTCTATTGATAAAATCCAAGACAGATTCCTTAAGTATTTATTGAAGTCTAACATATATAAATACAAAAAACATGATGTTAAGGTAGATAATAGTAAGATATATCATAATTTTAGTAATACCTTTTTAAATTGATTGTTCCGTTAGGTCCCTAATTTTATCCAAAGTAAGTTTATTATTGGTATACATAGAAGTATCATAATACTTAACAATATCCATTTGATAATTATATTTTTTTGTAAATTTTAATATTAATGTATATATATTATGTTAAAGAGTTTTTTAAGGGAAACAATTTTCTAAAAGTAGTTGAAAAAATAAAGAAAAACCAGTTTCACAATAGGATCCTTCCATTCATTTTATACCAAGTACAATAAATTAATATCACATATCATTATCTTTGATGGTGTGATCTATCCATTATTCTTCACATGATATTGATAGTGATCATTGATAAGTGGGAAATGAACTCCACCTTTCTATAGTGTGCACAGGCTATATAAATATCCCAATGGTTTGAAAGGAATTTCATTAAGACATAAAGTGTTTGAACCATTGTTTATAATCTTGAATGTAAATATAGAGCTAAAGAGTGCTTCATCTTAAGTAGTTTTACCACATGAATCTCATATTTAAAATGAAACAATCTCACATCACCAATTCATAATACATTAAACTATTTAAATTTATATCCAAGGAAACCACTTGGACTCTAAACATTTCTAAAAAATTCTTCTATTTCACAAATTAATACTCTTTGTAACTCTTGATAAGTCATTTATATTAATTATTTAATGTATAAAAAATGATTTGTAAGTTCATACTCCTCAAAATATTACAAAATGATTCCTAAAATTGATCATGATAGATTATGAGGAAAAATAAAAATCCAAGATTTATCAAATAAAATACACTTTTTTATCCACTAAATCAAGTTGTATTAATATTCACAATTTCATGGTTTACACCAACCAATAAATGAAATGGTTTTAAATACCACATTGTTTTTTGAAATTTAGTACATATTTATAACCATATAATACTTTCAATAAAGCATAATAATCTTAGTTCACTTTTACCTTATTTCATATTATATATAACAACTTGTGAATCCATATTCAAAATATCCTTTTATACATCTTCAAAAACTCATTTTTGAACATATATTATTAATTTTCACCATATGATACATTATATAAAACAACTTTTGAAAATCCATCTAAAAATACTTTTATATATCCTATGAAACACTTTTAGGATAGCTCCCAATGTTTTATACAAATGATTTATAAAAAAACATAATCTACAATCACAAAAAAGTGTAACCCCACATAGAATTGTTGGACTAAAAAATTATGAATTATCTAATCTATTATTGTAGAGAAAGAGTGACCTCTATAAAATAATAAATTATACTAAAGCAATAATGAGATTTGGAATGTTCTTGATCAAGCACATGTATATCCATTCCTATGTCCATAAACCATGTTATATATAATCATGAATAATCATATATTACATTTGCTTAAGAAATTATTCGACCATAATACATAGAGTATATCAATATCATATAGAATAAAAAAACTTTATTTATTCCATGAGTATAGATTAAAGACACAGATGAAAAAGTCACAATTCATTCACCCAAATAGATAAATATGTCAAATTCCCCTTACCCAAATTGTTAAGAACATCAGATGCCACATATCTTGGTATGTCCATTCAAATTATCAGTATATCTCAATCGAGAGCCTAGATTTCATACTCATAATATGATAGTAAAATCCCATTTTGGTTAAACTCAAACCAAAACAATAATTTAAACATAACCAACCACCCAGGATTAGCTCAACCTCAAGGTTAATGGAAGAAAGTTATAAAATTATAAAGGTTATTATACTATATATCTTGTAAAACTCAAGTAAAAAGATTTAGTATGAATCATGTACCCATATAATACAAAATATATAATGTATAACACTCTATGTAGTATACTTGGTGGGTTATCAGACATACAAATCTCATTTTGCGTCACTAAATTAAATTTCATATTTTGATACAAAACCCAATCCACAATAATCATTACATGTCATCAAAACCTATAATACACCATGGTAACCATCCATAAGGGATAAATCAATGTCAAATGTTAATAGGTTATTTATCATTTCACTTTATGTAATATATATTCAACCAATACGAAGGAATTATAAAATATTAACTACCTTATTTTTAACATGATACATTTATATATTATTAAGACATTTTAAGAATATCAACAAAACCATACATAAGTGAATTTTATATCATATATCATATGATAGTAGGATAACAAGGCCTTACGTTTGCTATATGTTTTGGATTTTTTAACTCATTACATCGCTAGGTAATTTCTACCACATATCCATGCAACCACTTGATAAAACATTCCAATAAACTCCTTTAATGGGTAAAATATATAAATAAATATTTTTCGAATAAAATTTAGATTAGTATTTTTAATCTAGATGTTAACCCATTGAATATAATGTATCTCTTTACATTAATATCATTCATTAACAACATATCTAAACCTATTTTAGGATGTAAATTGACTTTTACTTTGAAATTAATAGAATAATCATTTATTTGTTTTGACTTTGGATTTATATAAATCCAAACATACTTCCACTTTACTCTTAGAAACTATATTTCCTCTAAATTATATTTTTAAGATGCAAAATATTTTTTGTTAGGAAATAACACTTATTTCCATTGTTGGAATATTTTACAAATAAACTATTTATAACTATATCTTATGTGGTATTCACTATGATTTGATAAACATACTAAAAAGAATATTTTATTATTTCAAATGTTCCACTAATGTGTGGAGGGAACTATTTCCCTCAAATTTTAATAAAAAATGTTGATAATATCTGTTTTCTTAGATAAAACATTTTTATCTATATCTTCTTTTAAACCATGTTATATAATTACATTAAAAATTACCATATGTTTCAAAAATCATCTCATATTATTCCAAAAAATTACTCACATATTATAAATCAAATCTCATACAAGATAAATACAATGAGATACAATACACATCCTTTATTATTCATTATATAATTTAATCAACTATACATACATACATACATACATACATACATATATATATATATATATATATATTTAATAACAACCATATTCATTATTATTAGAATACAAACATTATGATCCATTCCTTAAATATTCTTCAATGTTAAACACTTGAATATTTACAAAAATAAGAATATAAATAGTTTTTACCATATGAAATTTAAATCATAAAAAATTAATCCGATAACACCAATACTTGAAATGGACTCTCATTAGAGTTTCTCAAACCTCTTTAGGTATTCTCAGCAGCTGTGTCATTAATGTAATGGATACATTTTCCCTTCTTTTAAAACCCCCTTTAGATTTTAATGGCCTATACCGACCAATAAACACTCAAATCTTGTTCTTTTGGATTAATCCTTTACCCTTTTTCACTGTTAATATAACACTAGAGTATGAATATCTTATGTTCTCTCACTAATATAAAAGCATGTTATTTATGCTGAATTTTTTTCTTGTAACATTTTACCTAACTTTATATATATCTATATATTTATATTATATATTTAATTAATTTATATTTAATACCTATATATCTATATATAATTTTATAATTACTTATCAATACATTGATATATTATATTAAAATAATATGTTTGTATCAAATATTTATATAAAAACATTTATAATTTATTCATATAATGTATTCAACAAATGTCCTAAATAAATTTATATAATTTATTTATAAACATTTATTTATTTTATTATATTTATATAATGTATTTTTTATAAATATAATTATATGATATATTTATATAATTTATTTAAATATATTTATATAATACATTTATAATATATTTTTATGCATTAATTACAACTACATTTTTATACATTGACAATTTTATTTATATATTCACACACACACACACACATATTTATTCATTATTAAATTGATATATGTATATTGATATATTGATATATTTTATGTCCCCAACCCAATTCACCCTGGATAATAACCATCCTAGTTTTCCACTTGATCGTAGGTGCACATACCTATAGTATAGAGGCTATCAACTAATAGTGGGGGTCATAGGTGTTACTGTGGTAAGATTATACCACCATATCAAAGTGGTAAATAATGAAAAAAACCAAACATCATCTAATTTAGTAAATAAATGCAATACATTGAAGTATGAAACAAGAATATTTATTAATAATAATGTATATGGAAGCATACAATCACACATCCTAGAAATTTTTCCACTGGGATAATCACATGTACAAAATAAAAAAATAAAAGCAATAAACTGAACTAAGGATCTACTATAACCCTTGAGCATATCCTCATCCAGATATACAATCCATCAATGAAATCTAGTTGAAACATCTAATCCCAGGACTCTACCCATCCTAAACTTGTAACCAATGAAATCTGATTGGGTACACATGTGAAATGGACACCCAAGTAAGGTGTGAGTACAAATTAGTAGGGAACCACCAACATGGTCCTATAAAAAATCAATAAATATAGTTTATGTTCACTCTAAGACCAAAGGGATTATATTTTTTATTTTATTTTTGTAATCCATCTTTTTTAAATTGTACTATGAGGGAACCCTGACATTACCTATAGGCCAAGAGACATAAGGATTTAGTACATGAATCGAGGCCCAAGGGACATACACAAAGAGAAAAAACTCATCATTTAGATATTTTTAATTCATGCTCTTAAGCTCCAACCATGAAGAGATGAATGACAAGCACTTCCCCACGTATAATTTCAAATTTCTCAGCACCGATGGGGTAAGCCGTAAACTCTCATCCTTACCATCTAGATAACACTACTAGAGGTATCCTCATGCTCTCTCCCTAAAATGGGCCTACAACTGTGTAAGAACCCGGTTCTTATTCTTGAGGTACGAGTTTCTTATTTTCCTCTTTCCTTAAGTGTTTTTGGAGAAAATAAGGAAAATGGGGAAAAAACCCAAATTTTTTGGGTACATGCCATGTAATTTTCCACACGCCATGTACTTTGGCCATGTGAGATGAGTACACAGGGTGTGTAGGCCTGTCGGTGATGAAGGGTGTAAAAAATGACTACACGCCGTGTACTTAGTATATATACACCATGTAATCAGTCGGTAGGTGAACAGTAAGGTGGTGGAAGAAACCGCCATCTGAGCGACAGTACACGCCGTGTATTCAGAAATACACACCATGTACTCATGTTGACAGGTGAACAATGTGGTGGTGAAAAGTATCCTCCAGAGGAACAGTAAAAAAAATGAAAATTACACATCGTGTACTTGAGATTACATGCCGTTTAGTTTGTTTTTTCGCTTAAAATGGGCAGTAACCTCCTCATTCTGCAGAGGAGGTTTTTGACGCATTTGGAGCTTGGAAGGAGAGTCCAAAGCTTGCAGGAGTTCCCGATCACACGATGGCAGTCCGTTTCTTTTGCTGTCGATCACGTTGGAACCACACTGGTGAGTTCTTCCCTCTCCTTGAACCATTATTACCAATTATTCCTCTAAGGGAAGTTATTTACATTTGAATGGGAAATATTTTATTCTAGATCTATGCCATTCTTGGTCATTTCAAGAGGCACCATTTGCGTATATTGATCAGTGGAGATCGAGGTAGGTGGTCTGATGTTTAATTCCAACTGTCATGTTGTTTTGTGTAGCATTGTGCTATGCGCCCATGTTTGGGGTGTCATATGGCTGGGGCCATGATTAATTAAATACCTAGAATTGCATGGGTAATTTAATGAATGTGTATAACTATTGTTTGGGATCATTACTTGGATCCAGGGCCACCTCGTGGGTGTATTTACCTTGTTTAGCCGTTTGGCCATGATACTTGAGGGTATACCATGATTTTATAATGCTTTGAGTTTTCTTGAGATAAAATGTATATAAAATGCTTGCTTATGTGTTCGGATTGGCCTGATTGCTTGTTTAGCCTAAGGGAAGTGCTGCTCATGCCTGAGGAAAAGTGTCTTGTTTAGCCTGAGGGTAATTTTTCTTATGCCCATGGGCAGTTGCTTCTATGCCTGAGGGCATTATCTCGTACGCCTGAGGGCAATATTCGTTATGTCTGTGAGCAATTACCCGCGGGTTTCAATTCTGATTACCTGAGGGTAAGTTTTTTCATGTCTGAGGACTTTTTATACTTTTCATATTCACTGTGGTAATTCACATTTTATAACTGCCAAGCTAAATCACAGGCTTGGTATTGTTTTACCTTGTACTTGTTAGATTGCTTGTTGTGATTTTTGCTGCGGCACTGTATGGGAGATTGTCGGCTGAGGATAAGTCTCAAAAACTTATAATTCATATATATTGAATTGTTAAATAATAATTAAATGGAAATGGAACTGGTAGGAGTAGCTGATTTTGAGTACTTTCTAGTTTACTGCATTTTCATTACTGCACACTGCAGTTGTATATTTTCACTGACAGTTGGGCACGGGCCTTTGGTGGCTACCTACTGGGATTTATTTCTCACACCCTATTTGGGTCATGTCTTGGGCCCAAAAATATTATATTTCTATATGTGTAGATAAGGTAAAGGGTCCCTATACAGGTACTTGATGTTGTAGAGGAGTAGGAGAGCATGGGACTAAGCTTAGTCTTACGATGCTGTTGAGTTCCTGCTGTTCTGTTTTGTTTTTTCTTTACTGTATTTGTCTCTTGTATTGTATCAGATTGCAGTGTATCTATTTTGTCTGCTTTATTAGACTTAGGGACATATTGCATCATTATATATGATTTTTGGTCTTTTCTTTACTTCAATACTGTTGTCCATTTTAGGTTTGGTAATGTTTACTGCTTTGGCACTTTTGTATGTTTATATATTTTCTCTGCTGTGCTACACTTTGAAAAATGAGGGCATAGTTTCCCCACTATCAGACCTAGGCCCTCGCTGCTAGTCGGAAGCCTCTGGCGTTTGGAGAAATGTGCTTGAGGTCATGTGACCAACCGGGTTCGGGGAACCCACTGAGTGGCACCCAGATCCGAGATGTTACAAAGTGGTATCAAAGGGTTTCTTTTCTCTGCATTATTTTATTATTTGGTGACAACATAAAGAGATAGATTACTAAGGGATTCAATAATAACTGTTTTTGGGAGTAGATACCCTGTGTACAGGTAAATACCGGATTGCCTCAAATTAAATTGTGATTTTCTGTTTATTATTATTACAATTGATTTTATTTTCACCATTGGGTGATGCACTTGTGGTGTGCTGTTTATATTTTTATACCGGGGTTCTATTTAGTTGCAACCCAATGAGATGAGGGTATGTCATATCATGCATCATTTAGGCACATGTTAGAATCACATGCCATGCATAGTTTCTATTCCACATAGGTGCATTATAAATTGTATGTTGTTGTGATAGATGTTGTGCTAGAAAATGTATACTTTTGTGATAGATGCCTTGAAAAATACCTTCTATTTTATAGAGTATTGTTATGTGAGGTTTCGTAGAATGAACACCAAACTTTGGTTTTTGAGGAGTATGAGCCCTCATTTACCGTAATTTGGTGGCTTATTGACTATTTACTTTTTTTATAATAGTATAAGATGCCAAAATTTGATTCACGGGGAGTATGGTCCCTCACAGATCGGAATTTGGCACTTAGGTGTTGGTTTCAGTGTTTTTCTGGGCTCCAGATTAGTTTCTAAGGCTTACTGTCTGAAAAACCCAGAATACACATCGTGTAGTTTTGATTACACGCCATTTAATCTTCTGTTTGGGAAGAAATGGAAAAAAATTAAGTACATTCCGTACACCGTAAGTACACGCCGTGTAGTTTCTACCCATGTCATAGGTCGTGTAGGCATAAAAGTGGGGTAGGGAAACTTGAAGGAACACGCCATGTTGTTATTATACATGACGTGTTGTGTTGAACCTGTGTCCTCTGTGTAACTAACAACAAGGGTAGAGAAATATGATCTTATACACGCCGTGATAATGACAAACACACCTTGTAGTTTGATCTGGGGATCCGGATGTGTAACTAACAAACACGGGTCGGTGTTACCTCTTCTTAAACATGCCATGTACCTTAGAGACATGCCGTGTAGTCTTGACCGTTGAAAGACTATGTGGACTTGGCCGTGTGGCTGGGGAAACGGGGTGGTGTACATACTGTGTGCGGGTGTAACATTCCGTGTAGTGTTAGCTGAGTAGATGACAGTGTCACTAACAACACGGGCAGTTGGAAATTAAGCCGTACATTCCGTGTCAATTTAGAACACGCCATGTAGTTTGAGTTGTGTACCCGGCCGTGTAATGGACAACACGGGTCGGTAAAGCTCATCCAGTACACACCGTGTAGATCTTATACACACCTAGAATAATTGTTCAAAAGAGGTCCGTGTGGCTAAGCCGTGTAGAAGGAATCAGGTAGGGGAAGAAAATTCAAGTACATGCCGTGTGGGTGGACAACACACCGTGTGCTTGGGGTGTTACACGACCAGTTTTGGCAGAAGTACACACCCATGTGAAAGACTAAAGGGAACACGCCGTGTAGTTATTATACACGCCGTGTAGTCTTGTTTTGTAAAACATGAATGTTTTATTTCTCCTGTTCCCTTCTTACACTTATTTTTTTTTAGTCCTTGATGATCTTAATCTAAGGCGTGTGTTTGACCTTGTAGAGTCATGTCGCCGAGATGACCACGAGTTGTTTTCCAGGAGAGCGGAAATGATTATACTCCAAAGATGGTAGGCCATGGGCTACTGATGGATCCTCCAACAGAGCCAGATGTGGTACCAGCCATTATACCGGGTGCAGGTGCGGATGCGCAGTTCTGTGAAGGCTTTATGCGGTTTATGCAGACCTTCCAGGGAGCACCGCCGGCTGCCACATCTATGGCAGAGATGACGCGTATATTCCAGTAGCAACATCCGCCTATGTTTTTAGGGAATGGTGGACCATAGGATATGGAGTCTTGGATGGGTTCTATGCAGACTATTTTCAAGCATCTGGAGATGACTCCAGGGCGGAGGGTCAAGCTCGCTACATACATACTGCGTGATTCCTCCAAGAGATGGTGGGATGTGACCACCCAGACCGAGCATCACCGAGACATGGAGTGGGAATATTTTCAGGCAGTATTCTATGAATTTTTCTTTCCATAGACGTTGAGTAAAGATCGAGCTCGAGAGTTCATGAATCTTTAGCAGGCCATGTCAGTGATTGACTATTTTTCCCGCTTCACTGAGCTACAACACTTTTCACCTGTTCTAGTGGGTGATGAGACGTTTAGGGCTCGAAGCTTTGAGGATGGTCTTCGATATGACATCCGAGCACTGGTGAATGTTTTCAGTTTTCCTACAGTGAATGATCTTATGAACCAGGCACTGATTACTGAGCGGAACCTACGAGAAGCTAGTGGCACAGGCCAGGGCGGTTCGGCACCAGTTTCTGGTACTATTTCTATCGGTAAGAGGAAGGGGTAGATGGATTTCTCTCACAGTGGTAGTACTAGCCAGAAGAACTCTTCAGGTGGCTTGTTGAGGTGATACCAATGCGGTAAAGAGGGGCACAAGAGACCGTAGTGTCCATGTGACCCAGTGGAGTGCCGAGATTGCGGCAAGATGGGACATCTATAGCGCTTTTGCAGGGCGTTTCCACCAGTGGATAG
Organism: Viscum album; assembly: GCA_963277665.1. NCBI lineage: Eukaryota > Viridiplantae > Streptophyta > Magnoliopsida > Santalales > Viscaceae > Viscum > Viscum album. The sequence continues at coordinate 1,027,207,972 of OY728157.1, forward strand.
TGAGAGGGGTTGGGTGCAGACTCCGCGTGCGAGAGAAGGGCCAACAGCTTCTTACCAGTCCGGGAATTGGAATATGTCAGGCTGAGGTGGTGGTCATGGTCGTGGTAGCCAGACACTAGGATCTCAGAGACAGCAGGGAGGATCATCTCAGGGTAGCCAAGCTGTGTCATAGGGCCGCGACACTGGGAAGACGTATGTAGTGCAACAGACCCAATAGGAGCAAGATCCCGAACCTTATACTATCAGAGGTACTATTCTAGTAGCTTCTGTTTTATCTTATGTACTTTTCGATACAGGTGCTACACATAGCTTTATATCTGTTCCCATTGTGTAGAGCCTTGGGATTTGTGTTTCTTATTATTTTTATGTTATAACGCTAGATACCCTGTTGGGGAATAGAACAGATGGTATGAATCAGTGCAAGGAGTTCCCCTTAGAGGTTAGTGGGTGTCACTTTCTATGAGACCTCTATGTCTTAGAGATGACGAACTATGATGTCATTCTCGGAATGGACTGGTTGGTACCATTTCATGCCTTTGTAGATTTATATCGTTGTAGGGTGAGTTTCGCATCACCAGAGGGCGGAGAGTTTCTATACAAGGGAGAATGGGATGTCCATGCGAGCCGAGCTAGACCCAAGCATCGTGGGCGAGGTGGAGTGACAGCCCAGATTGTGAGCTTATATCTGGATGACCAAGGAACTTTTCAGAAGGATTTCCCTCCAGTGGTTGATCATTTCAGGGATGTCTTCCCAGAAAAATTTTCAGGTCTTCCTCTGGAGTGAGAGGTGTATTTTTATATTGAGATTGTGCTAGGAGTGGAACCAGTGTCCGTTCCTCCTTATAGGATGGCTACACCAGAGTTACAGGAGCAAAAGAACCAGTTGGAGGAGTTGCAGGCAAAGGGTTTCATCCGACCCAGTACTTCTCCCTGGGGTTTACCTATCCTATTTGTGAAGAAGTCGGACGGTACCCTCAGACTTTTTGTGGATTATCATAAGATGAACTAGTTGAAATTCAATAACCGATATCCCTTTCCAAGGATTGATGATATTTTTGATCAAATTAGAGGAGCACGAGTGTTCTTGAAGATTGACTTGAGATCTGGATATCATCAGTTGCACATTAGACCATTGGACATACCACTTATAGCTTTTAAGAGCAGATATAGTCTATATGAGTACTTGGTCATGACGTTCAGACTCACGAACGCGCCAGTAGTTTTCATGGCTCTAATGAATCGGGCGTTCCACCCTTATCTGGACTCTTTTGTGGTAGTATTCGTGGATGATATCTTGGTGTACTCTCACACTTGACATGACCATGCTACCCATCTTGAGATCGTTCTGAGTACACTGAGAGAGCATCAGCTATATGCTAAGCTCTCAAAGTGCCACATTTGGATGGACCAGATACACTTCCTGGGTCATATTATCTCAGAGGCAACAGTTGCAGTAGACCCATAGAAGGTGAGAGCAGTAGTTTCCTTAGAGAATCCTAAGAACATGTTTGAGATATAGAGTTTCTTGGGGCTGTATGGTTACTACAGGTTCTTTATATAGGAATTCTCCCACTTATCAACACCGTTTATGGGTTTGACTAAGAAGGGTGTGAAGTTCGTTTGGTCAGAAGCTTGTGAGGCAGCCTTTCAGGAGATGAAGGGAAGGTTGACTTCGACACCAGTCCTGATACTTCCAAAGCAAGAGAAGGACTATACAGTTTACTGTGATGCATCAAGTATTTGGCTAAGAGCAATGTTGATGCAGGGCGATTGAGTAGTTGCGTACGGGTCTCGATAGTTGAGGCCACATGAGAGGAATTACCCGACGCATGATCTCGAGTTGGCCGGAGTTGTTCATGCATTATGCTGTTAGAGATATTATATCTTGGGAGAACATTTTGTGGTGTTTATAGACCAAAAAAGTCTTAAATATATTTTTACCCAGTGTGACTTGAATTTGAGACAGCGAAGGTGGGTTGAATACCTTTAGTCCTTCGACTTTGAGCTTGCCTATACACCTGGTAAGGGTAACACAGTTGCTGATGCACTGAGTAGAAGGACTCAGATATAGGCAGTGCAGGTGGCCAGTGGTGAGTGGAAGCTTATGGATTTGTTCTTTGAGATGAATTTGGAGGTGCACAATAGTCATGGGAGAGCCTATCTTTCTTACTCAGATGTGACTTCTACCCTCCTGGATAGAGTGAGGATGATACAACTATTAGATTCGGAAGGCCTAGTTCTACGGGAGTCGGTGGAAAGTGTGGACCCTCCTCTCGGTTGGATGGTAGGCGATGATGAGGTATTGTGTTTCCATAGATGAGCGTGGGTTCCAGGGGATATACGTGAGGAGATGATGTGGGAGTTTCATTCTTCAGCTTGGGAAGTGCATCTTAGGGTTACCAAAATGTACCGTGACTTGAGACGTCAGTATTGGTGGCCGAGTATGAAACGAGAGGTGGATGGTTTTGTTAGGAGATGTTCCACCTGTCAGTAGGTGAAGGCGGAGCATTAGAGGCCAGCCGGACTATTACAACAGTTACCCATTCCGGAGTGGAAATGGGATGATGTCACGATGGATTTTGTGACTAGATTGTCGAGGTCACCTCAAGGTAGTGATGCCGTGTGGGTTGTTTTGGACAGACTTACAAAGGTATATCACTTTTTTCTGATCAAGGAGACCTTTGGTATTGACGAGCTGGGGAAGTTGTATATTAGAGAGGTAGTATGTCTGCATGGGGTTCCTTGTTCTATCGTTTCAGATAGGGATGCATGTTTTACGTCTCATTTCTGGCAGAGTTTTCAGTGGGAACTGGGTATACAGGTGCTTCTGATCACAACTTACCACCCTCAGACTGATGTTCAGTCAGAGCATACGATACAGGTGCTTGAGGACATGCTGCGCACATGTGTACTAGACTTTGGTGGCTCTTGCGAGAAGCACATACCCCTGGTCGAGTTTGCCTACAATAATATTTTTCAGGGAACTATTGAGATGGCACCTTACAAGGATTTGTATGATAGGACATGCTGATCACCTTTGTGCTGGTTAGAGGTGGGTGAGACAGCTTTACTTGGACCACATCTCATGCAGGAGACTTCAGAGTAGGTCTAGTTGATTTAGAAGTGGATGGATATCGCACAGTCTCGCCAGAAATATTATGCTGATCACCACAGACAACCCTTGCAGTTCATGGTCGGGGATCAGGTTTTCTTACGTGTTTCACCGAGGTTGGGACATAGGGGGATCAGGAGATAGGGTGAACTTTCACTGAGGTATGTGGGTCTGTTTGAGATTCTGGAGAGAGTTGGCCCAGTTTCCTATCAGTTGTAGTTACCACAGAGGTACCGGGCCATGCATGACGTCTTCCATGTATCTCAGCTATGCCATTATCACTTAGACCCGTCTCACATCTTTCAGCCCAAGGAGGTTGAGCTTTAGGCCAATGCGTCCTTTGAGGAGCATCCGATTCGTATTGTTGATAGGAGAATGAAGGTTCTCTGAGGCCGGTCAGTTCCTCTCGTACGAGTGCTATGGTAGCATGACTCAGTGCAGGACGAAACCTGGGAGCGGGAGACTGACGTATGTGGTCAGTGGACAGAGTTGTTCTGACCTTTATCTTCACCACCCTTGGAAGGGAAATTCGGGGATGAATTGCTTTAAGGGGAGAAGTTTGTAAGAACCCGGTTCTTATTCTTGAGGTACGAGTTTCTTCTTTTCCTATTTCCTTAAGTGTTTTTGGAGAAAATAAGGAAAATGGGGAAAAATTCCAAATTTTGTGGGTATATGACATGTACTTTTCCACATGCTGTGTAATTTGGCTATGTGGGATGAGTACACAGGGTGTGTAGGCCTGTCGACAATGAAGAGTGTAAAAACTGACTAAACGCCATGTACTTAGTATATACATGCCGTATAATCAGTCGGAAGGTGAACAATAAGGTGGTGGAAGAAGCCGCCAGTTGAGCAATAGTACACACCGTGTATTTAGAAATACACGTCGTGTACTCCTGTCGATAGGTGAATAGTGTGGTGGTGAAAAGTAGCCACCAGAGGAACAGTTAAGAAAATGAAAAGTACATGCCGTGTACTTGAGATACACACCATGTAGTTTGTCTTTTTCACTTAAAACGGGTTATAGCCTCCTAATTCGAAAGAGGAGGTATTTGATGCATTTGGAGCTCGAAAGGAGAGTTTAGAGCTTAGAGGAGCTCCCGATCACACGCCGACAGTCCGTTTCTCCCATAGTCAATCACATTGGAACCGCGCAGGTGAGTTCTTACCTCTCCTTGGTTCATTCTTACCAATTATTCCTCTAAGGGAAGTTATTTATGTTTTAATGGGAAATATTTTATTCCAAATCTATACTGTTCTTGGTCTTTTAAGGAGTCACCATTTGCGTATATTTATCAGTGGAGATCGAGGTAGGTGGTCTGATGTCTAATTCCAACTGTCATGTTGTTTTGTGTACCATTGTGCTACGCGCCCATGTTTGGGGTGTCGTATGGCTAAGGCCATGATTAATTAAATACCTAGAATTGCATAGGTAATTTAATGAATGTGTATAACAATTGTTTGGGATAATTTCTTGGATCTAGGACCACCCCGTGGGTGTGTTTTCCTTGTTTAGCCATTTGGCCAGGATACCCGAGGGTATACCACAATTTTAGCATGCTTTGAGTTTTCTTGAGAGAAAATGTATATAAACTGCTTGATTATGTGTTGGGATTGGCCCTGTTGCTTTTTTAGCCTGAGGGCAGTGTTTCTCATGCCTGAGGGAAGTGTCTTGTTTAGCCTGAGGTCAATTTTTCTTATGCCTGTGGGCAGTTTCTTCCGTGCCTGAGGGCATTATCTCATATGCCTGAGGGAAATATTCATTATACCTATTGGAAATTACCTGCGGGTTTCGATTCTGAATACCTAAGGGTAAGGTTTTTCATATCTTAGGACTCTGTCTACTTTGCATATTCACTATGGTGATTCAAATTTTATAACTGCCAAGCTAAAGCACAAGCTTGGTATTGTTTTACCTTGTACTTGTTAGATTGCTTATTGTGATTTTTGTTGCGGCACTGTATGGGAGATTGTCGGCTGAGGCTGAGTCTTGGAAACTTATACTTCATATATATTGAATTTTTAAATAATAATTAAATGGAAATGGAACTGGTAGGAGTAGTTTCTTTTGAGTACTTCCTAGTTTACTGCATTTTCATTACTGCACACTACAGTTGAACATTTTCACTGACAGTTGGGCATGGGCCTTTGGTGGTTGCCTACTGTGATTTATTTCTCACACCCTATTTGGGTCATGTCTTGGGCCCAAACAGATTATATTTCTGTAGGTGTAGATAAGGTCAAGGGTCCCTATATAGGTACTTGATGTTGCATAGGAGTAGGAGATCATGGGATTAATCTTAGGCTTGCGATGCTGTTGAGTTCCTGTTGTGATGTTTTGTTTTTAATTTGTTGTATTTGTCTCTTGTATTGTATCAGATTGTAGTGTATCCTATTTTGTATGCTTTCTTAGACTTAGAAACATATTGAATCATTATATATGACTGTTGGTCTTTTCTTTACTTCAGTACTGTTGTCCATTTCAGCTTTGGTAATGTTTCCTGCTTTTGTACTTTTGTATGTTTATATATTTTTTCTCTACTGCGCTACAATTTAAAAAATGAGTGTATAGTTTCCCCACTATCAGACCTAGGCCCTCACTTCTAGTCGGCAGCCTCTGACGTTTGGGGAAATGCGTTTGAGGTCATGTGACCAACCGGGTTTAGGGCACCCGCTGAGTGGCACCTAGATCTGGGACGTTACAAACTGTGGATCATGGGCTGCCTTCCACCTAGAAAAAGAGTGGCCCATGCCCAATGCTGATCCTGATCCATAATTTCACATTACCTCCTCTTTTATGACCCCATTTTACATCACAACCACTATGATCTATACCACTGATGTTGACACCTCACCACAACTGTTGACCTACTTTTCCATGGTCACCCTCATCACGCCCAATGCCACTAATACCAAAACCACACTTGATTTCAGTGTGCAGATCCACCAACCTCATATCTTATGCCTATATTCTATCGATGATTCTTCTTATGGTCTACTTACACCATTATGGTCATATACACCATAGCTAAAACACTGCACCAAGAATCACCCCTCAAAATCCATAGTTTTTGAGATTCTATATTGAGCTAAATTTGTTAGAATATAGGGTTTTTTCCTACCACAAGGATACAAACCAAAGTGAATAGAGGATATGTTAATTTTATATACTTAAATGAATAAATAAATACCATGTGCAAGCATAAATAAAGTAACCACTCTCAATCATCAGGTTCTGCTGCGGTACCTAAGATTAACCCAAACCTACTTTGACTAGTGTTGAAGTATCTCTAAGCTCATCACATAACCATATAACCCATATAATTCTCATACCATATTACTTGGAGTGATTCCTAAGAAATCTAGTAACATCATTATCAATAGTCAATTCATAGGGCATGTCCTAGGAAATCCAAATCAAGATACCAAAAAATAAATCCAAGGAGCCTATGTAAGACATTCTAAACTAAATATAAACTATCCAAATCTATGGAGAATTTCCTAGGCATTACAACACAAATAAAAAAATGAGTCCTTGGATCATGTCTAAGTAATTCTAATATTATACTCATAGGCCACCAAGATGGTTGAATCACTTTTCCTCAACAACAAGGATCAAATACAAGGAAATAAAATCCAATATTAGACACAAAGTTCAGATCTAAGGAGCATGTCCAAGGAATCCCATCTATCTAATTATATCTACGTGGGCAGTACGCCCCACCCAAAATATATCATATTTAATCAGTGATCTATGTTCAAAAATGAAACCTATAACCATCACTATCCATTTACTATATTAACCCTCTTTAGGGCCAATATCTCACTCACTAGGGTCCTCTAGGTGTAATAGTATCTAGGAAACCTCATTAGTTTCCCTCAATCCCAACATTTTCTCTCAGATCAATACCAATCACTCAAAGGGCATATAGTTCCTAAAAATCATCATGACCATATTAGGACCTCACCAGCCTCATAAAAAATTATTTAGTTCTATATCTCCCAAGAGATGGCATGAAGACCTTATCAATACCTAATTCATCATGAGTTCAGTCCTCATACACCCAATCAAATCAAAGCCTACCTAGTGTACACCCACCTAGATACTCACAAACTGTGGGGAGGGTGGGGGGAAACTCACCCAATGTTCATGTCAAATTTCTTTAAGTCTTTAATATATCTCAAGGACCACTATAGCTTATTCAGGTCAATCAACCCAATCCACCACCTTTAATTATAAGGTGGTGTATAACGGTTCCTACACTATATCCACTATGTTCACATATTTCATTTAATTCACACCCATTAGGGTTTGTGTGCCTTAATTCATATAATTATAAACTAGGCCTCAGACATTAATGGTTGATGCAGTTAAGACAGTTTGTAATGGAATATCTTGTTCCTTTACACTTTGTTAAATTTTAAAAAGTATATCATATTATATAAATTATTCATTTCAAGAAAAGGTTAATAATCCTTAGTGGTGATACCACACATCATGTTGTATAAATAAAATACATAATACCAAATGGAATCTATGAGGGATCACCTATCTAAAAACAGTTCCATTTCCTTTTTAATTCCACAGTTGGGAAGCTATTCTTAGGCTTACCCAAGCCTAAATTTTTATATACCATTTTATTGAGGCCCTATATAATTATAAAACTCCTAAATAAATTAATTATAGTGAAATTATAATTCATTAAACAAATTCAATTAATTTTGAAAAATAATTATAATAATTATAAATTTATAATAACTCACTATAAGTCCTCATCACACCAAAACGATGACCAAAAACTCATATAAGGTATGTAGAACACTCCTTCCATAATCCTAGGAAAAATAACCAACCACTTGAAGCAATTAGATATCTAAAATGGTTTAATTTAAATGAAAAGTCCATATAATATCATCAGGAAAAGTACATGTAATGAAATGGTGTGAAAAGGTGTGAAATAAATATCTTAGAACATCCTCCATTTGTTTCATGAAAAACCCCAAAAAATTGGACCATTTCAACCATTCTTAAGTTAAATCATAAAAAAACCCTAGGTTAGGTTACACTAAATCAATGGTAATGAAAGGGAACACAAAAATAAGAGACAGCATAGGAATAAGTCATTGTGAATTACTGAATAATTTCATCCAAAATCTACCATACACTGTTTCATCTAGATACTATGGTCTGATGAATGTTGATTGTGAAGGGGTCATTATAGTTTCACAATCAAAAATTATAGTAGGGTTTATCCATAGAAACACCCAATAGTTCTCTCATCTGTAATAAATTTGGGCTTTCTTTCCAAATGCAGGTGGTTACTTAGGGTTTCAAACACAATAACACTTAGAAACTCACATTGGTTGGAAGGATGGGAGGTCAGGCTCATCAAAACCTTTTAGAGAGAATTATTTCATTTTATGGGAATCTCTTATAGATTTAATATATATTCTTGAAAACCTTACCAAGCCTCGATATAGGACTAGTTACCACTATTCCAATAAATTGATCAATTCCATGTGTTAGTGGGAACAACTACATGTATCATGAGTTCTCCATTATTATATTATATATTTATGATGCTTTAGTTTCTATCCATTTTCAGGATCTTTATAGTTTATTTTTTATAGGGATGTAGTCGGTGTATTGGGGTTGGGATTGGACCTTTATGAGGATTCTTACATATCATGTGAGAACATGAATTAATACCCACATAGTTCCTTTGATATATTTTAATGTCATATGATGGGAATATACCTTGAAGATTAACATCATTCAGTAAGAATGTAAATATAGGTCTTGAGATTTGATGATGCATCCTACATATCATATAATAATAGGAATATGAGTCCAGATAATTTATCTTATTGGTTTTTTCATCATAAAAGATGTGACAATTGAGGACTTGAGTGAGAATTATGCATGAAAAGCTTCCCTAAAATGACCCATTAAGAGTATGACCCATTGAGTGAAGATGAGATATAATCAAGATTAAATATTAATAAAGTTATCACACTAAGGGAATCCTCATCATAATATTGTTAAAATTATCACTGGTCTCTAAGACCATGTGATTCATACTCTGTGTGAGAAACATGATATAGAAAAATATTGGACACATTTTATGAGATCATATTTTCATGGGGCTTATATATTAAGTTTTCCATTAGAGAGGTTTGATTACTAGTCTCATGGATAATATGGAATGTATCTTGGGCTTTAGAAATAAATCCTACACATCCTATTTATAAAAAGAATTAGAGTCCTCATAGTTTATATCATCCCTCACCCACTGATGGGTTTATGGTACTTGAGAGAATGGTCGGGGCTTACACTTAAGAGGATTCCCATGTATGAAGCCATTTCTCATCCAATGTTGCATGAGGAAGGGTGGTATACTTACGGGAGAATTTAGTCCCATGATTTATATTTGAGATATTCAAGTACTTACACCAGGGTGGATTCCTATTAAAGCTTAGACCTTAGGAAGGTGTCCTATGTATCTTGTTTAGACAAGAATAATATTCCTAATTGTTCAGTTACTCCTAACCTACTAATGAGTTAGGATAGGTGATTACACTCAAAGGGATTATTATTATCCACGAGGATTAGGAATCTTAGGGACTTATACAAGGATGTATGCCCATGTTACATATTCATTCACTATTCTTTGACGAATAAAGAGAGATGATGACCATGAATGGTTTTTTGAAAATGTTTGTACAACACAGAGGCCCATCTGAGAGAAAGACGCAAATAGGGTCACATGGGTGCATAACCCTAACCCATTAGATGCACTCCCCTTGTAAAGGGGGAACTCAGCTGAAGGTTCATGGCTGGTAGTTTACATGGTGAATGTCCTAGTTGTCTTATAGACAAGGTTGACATTTCCTAGGGTGTCCGCCTAACATTTCTAGTGTGTCTACCTAAAAAATCCTAAGTTTCTACCTAAAATATCCTTTTTTTATGAATTTAATGTCCTAGGTTTCTACTTAACATGTTAAAGGTGTTTGTCTGATAAGGTTGACATGTCCCCAGGTACTTCACATGATCGAAGCTAACATGCGAATGAGGTATTTCATGACCATGCTGACATGTCAAAGGTGCTTTTCATGATCAAATAATACATGACCAAGGTGCTTCTCATGATCAAAGGATGACATGTCTAGGATGTCTTTCCATGATCAAGATAACATGTATGGGATGCCTTCTCATGGTAAAATTCAATTGTCTAAGATGTATTTTCATAACCAAACTGAATTATCTAGGATGTCTTCACAGATCAATCAGACCTTTCCAGTATATTTTTGTATAATCAAGTTGAATTGTTCAGGATTTATGCACATGGTTAAGAAGACTTATTAGGGATGTGTTCATATGATCAAACTGACTTGTCGAGGATGTATTTTCTTGATCAATCTGACTTGTATGTTATGTATTTTCATGATAATGTTGACTTGTTTGATATTTCATCATGTGACTAGGAAGACTTATCTAGAAAGCCTTTATGTGATTGACACAAACATGTCTAAAGGTGTTGCTTTATCAATGCTGACATGTTAGAGGTCTACCACATGATGGCATCGTGAGACCAATGTGAAGTCATGAAATCACATGATCTTAGAAGATTCATGCAGTGAGGTCTCATGAACATTTCTAATATCGTGCACATGATAAAGAATACACATCCAAGGGTCAAAGTTTCATGTCTGTAACAAACTAGAACTCTATAAATGAAATTTACCTTCTTATGTTTATTTAATATAGTATAGATCACATAAAATCACTCATAGAACACAATAAAAAAATTATAAATGAAGAATTAATTAAATAAGAGGTATTTCTAGAAGTTAAGGAACTTGTACTAATGAAGTAGTAACTTGACATTAGAAATAGTAATATGACCCTCATGAATAGTAAATTGGCCAAATACATAGTAACCTCATCCATGAAATCATAAATACAATTTAGGGACCTTATAAATGAAAGTATGATATAATTATATCATTTTATAATTAAGTGAATATTTTAAAAATTAATAATCAAGTGTTGGTATTTTTGTGAGTAATAAATATTTAATTATAATTTTATAATTAATAAACTAATTTAAAAGAAAAATAATTTTCATAAAATGTATCTATAAATCAATATTTTGTTGTCCTATTATCTTAGGATAATTTAATAAGACCTTATTTAATTTTTTAGAGTGTTATAAAACCAGTTTTAATCTTAAAAAATATATTTTTCGAGTAAATGATGTTTTTAATTAAAAATTAAATTTCTCATAATTCGAAAATTATTTTCATAAAATGGAGTTAATTTTTGGATTATACATGTTGAAAAATGTTTAGGGGGAATTTTTGGTATTTTTCTAAAATAATTTAATTTTTGGTGAATAGTAAAATACGATAATTTACGATAAATGATAAATACATGATTTATTGAGTCATAGGTAAATTTTGTATGATGTAAGCACCTTTAGTTTTAAATGAAATGAAATTATTAATTTATATAGTTATAATAATCAATACTATTGGTTGTCTTGAACAAAATAATAAAATAATGAATAAAATAACGAGAAATCACCCCTCTCCTCCACTATAAAAACCACCCTCACCCCCTCTTCTCCTCACTCCTATAAGACTTTAATCTTGTAAAATTTCAACCCAAAAACTCTTCAATAGTCTCTACCCATGTCCAATATCTCTTGGTATTGCCAAAATACCAAAACCAATCCCCTTAAAGAGGCTCTCAAGGAGGAGTATTCAAGAGGTAAAGTCCTCTTCCTTTTCCTTTTAATTTCTTTTAAAGTTCTTTTCTTTTACTATTCTCTCCTCACCTCCTCTGTACAAATGATCATGATAACTCCAGTATCATATATATACCATAATTATATCATGATAATGAAATATACTTCATCAAACCCCTTTCTCTCTCTTTTTTATTTTAAAAATGAAATCATTGTCAATGAGGTGTTGATTTATAACTTTCATGGATGACAAATTTTTGTTATTCAATTTATACTTCAAGGCTAGTAATGAGACCATTTTTATGGTTAAAAAAGAATATAATATATATATTATAACATTTATTATATTATTTAAGTAACATATTTACATAATACTAAATGATAAAACAAAATGAGTTCGTTATGATCAATAACTGCCATAATAATGTAAACGATTATCACTAAATGTCTTATCTAATGATTCATACACAAAACACACAATAAAATGATATATATAACCATTTAAACTTTTGTATGTTCATTAATATAACATAAATTAAATTCTATATAATTATACCCATTACAAACGAACTTCCATACTCATATACAAGTATACCAATCTTGAAAACCAAGGAAACAAACGCTCCCGAGCAATAAAATTATATCTTATAACTCATCCAAAAGGATATAAATGAACTTAATAAAATTATAATAAATAAAATAAATGTATCTAAGTTTATGAATTAATTAATTAATGGATTTAATTTTATCATCCATGATTTTAAGGTAAAGTGCAAAACACATTTGGACATAAGGTAAGGGTTTTCACCCCGAACCTCCATTTTCATTTAGGTCGTGTTTTATTCCTATATAAACCAATGTAATTATTCATTTATTTTATATAATTATTAAAAATTCAGTGAATATGTTTCAAAATCATGTATTCTAATTAGTTCATATTTTGTTTTTGGAAAATACATGTTTTAAAAAGGTCCCCTTCTCAATCCTTCCTAATATACAAGCCTAATTAAAAGGAACTTTTCGATTTCTTACGAATTTTAAAGTTTACTATATAATCTATTTTAAGCCACAATTATTTTTCTAAAACCACTAATTTTATCATGTAAAAACTATCTTAGTTCATTTCTAGTTTTATGTAAAGATTTTTCCAAAATAAATCTTCTTTTCAAAGTTAAAGAGTATTACTCTCAAGAATTATTCGATGGTTTTATTAGAGTATTTTCATCTAAATCTACACCTATATTTAATTTTATGATTTATTGAGATTTATATATTATTATTTTAATATAACATATGTTATTAAATGGTTTATGACTATTTTTACTATGTATGTTCTATCTTGATACCATTCACCATGCTACTCAGATTGGTTAGTGATTATGATTAGAGATTGGGGAAAGTTATTTACATTTCACATGTTCATGTTGTTTATGTTTATCCCCATTCATATGAGGAATGTATTGAAATTATCAAGTGACTTGTGGGTCCCACTATATCCTCTCTATGTATTAGTAGGTATCATGAGACAAAATAGAATTGGGTTTTGGCTGTGGTCTTACCCTAGTATTTTCAGACATCTTGGATGAGGCCTTGACAATATGTTTCAAATATCTGGCATTATGAATTCACTCATTATGATAATATTAATTGATAAATCATGTGATTATTATACTATTATAATATACATGTTTATGTTTTATTTTCTTACGATCATTTATATGTCTTTATGTAATCATATTTCATTCCCGCCATATTATGCTCAAGTTTATTTTTAAAGGGATGTGTTTTTAGTTATTCACCATGCCTAATATTTATGTTTATGATAACTTACACTATATTTCTTACCCTTACTGAGAATATGAGATCACCCATTTCTTATGTTTTATTTTTACCTAGGATTCAATGATGAATATTATTATGAATGACTTGTAGGAATAATCTAAGAGTTTATGGGTGTTTCCAATGGAGTTATAATGTTATTTTTTCTTTCAAGTTGTAATGTAAATATTATGTTTGTACATGGTTTTCCAAAACTACTAAACTATTCATTCCTTAAAGATACGACTTCATTTTTTATATGCCAATGTAATAAAATAGGTTACCAACTTTGGGAAACTGGGGCCAGGGTCTTTATAGTTGGTATTAGAAGAATTTTTGTAGAATCCTTGGAAAATAGATTTAGAAAATGTAAATTATGGAACAAAACCATAATATAGAATTTGAGGATAACAAACAAGAACATAATATACTTTTGGTAAGGTATATATTATGTGGATATTTCTAGAAAATACATACTTATTTGTATACTACAAGTGGATGTGGTTTTGGCATAGATGGACCTAGGAGTAACAAATCCGACAAGGTGTTTTGGGATTGACTCGTGGTAACCTGGTACACAACAACGAGCCTTACTACACACCTAGTTTGACTCTTCCAGGGGATATATTTAAGATAATTCAAATTTTCTTTACAAACCATTATGAAGGATTTAATTGTAAATATGTCCCCAAATAAACTATTCTTATGATTATGAGATTAGACATGCATAAAATTAAAATTTATGTTATGTGTTTTTTTAGTTCGACATTATACATTATGATTCATAGCCTAATTTGGTTTATTTCATTATTTAGAAATGGAACTTAGTGGAAGTAATGAAAAATACATGAACATGCATATCCCATGTAGGGATATCCCTCATATGCAAGATAATGATGTTGGTTCTGGAGCTATGACTGGTGCTGAGAAACTTATAACTATACTAAGACAAATAAATCAGGTTATGAACAATAACATTACCTGTATGGAGCATCCTGATCCAAAATGTGGAGGATTAATGTCAGACTACTTTATGCGATAATATCCTTCATCATTTAATGGGAAAAAACCCATTCATGGTAGACTTGTTGATAAGTTTCTTAGAGAAGATATTTCTCACTTTGGGAAGTAATGAAAGGGAGAAGATTGTTATGGTAGTTTATCATCTATCAGTATATACTGATTAATGGTGGTCATTTATTCAAAACACAAAAGAGGAGGAATATATTGAAAATATGGAATTTATGTATTTTAAGGAAATTTTCCTAGAAAAATATTTTCCTTATGAACAACCAGAGGATATGGAAAGGAAATTCTTGAATCTGAGGTAGAAGGAGGATTAGAATATTGACAAGTATGAATCCAGCATTACAAGGCTATCAAGTCACGGTGTAGACTAAATATGTAATTTGAGGATCAAGATTGATCAATTCTTTGATGGTTTAAAACTATTCCTCCTAAGGGCACTAGTTTCCCAATATTTCTCATCATACAAAGATATAGTCTCATGTGCAATCAAGATAGAGAAAGAATTATCTAAGTATTATGACTTTAAAGGAAATTAAGAGAAGAAGATGGTGGTGGATGAAATAATGGATAAAGGGAAGAATAAAAAGGGGAGTTTTCCAACATGTGATACTTGTGGAAGGAAACACCCCATAGCTTGCTTAAAAGGAAAAAAAGTCAGTTTCAAGTGTAGAGAAAAAGGACACCAAGCCCGTGATTGTAAGAGAAAGAAAGAAGCTACCAATTTTCAATGCTATAATTGTAGGGATATGGGACACTATTCAAATTATTTTCCAAAGCGTCAAGAAACATTTACTAAAAAAAGGACATGGGAGAAAGGACAAGCTTATGCGATCATAAATGCTGAGGTTGAAGTTTCTAATGATGTGGTGGCAGGTACTATAATCATTTCGTAAAACTTGGACAATGATTTATTTGATTCTAGATCATCGAATTCCTTTATATCTTCCCATTATTCTTTAAAAATTAGATATTTCCAATTATACTTAACAAGAGAGTTACCAGTCAAATACCCTAAGGGAATTCTCATTGAAATAAATATGTGGCAGACATTTCCCATTATGGAATATAAACATTCTTTATCTGCTGATTTTATCATCATACCTATGATCGACTGTGAAATAATCCTCATTATGTATTGAATTTTAAAATATGATGTGAAAATATATTTAAAGAAGAAGTAAATTATGATTTGTGATAAAGGTGTATAATCCCTTATCTTTAGAGAAAAAATCACCATCTAATTCTTATCTAGATCCACCCCTAGTAGCTTTACTGAATTCAATTGTTGGGGAGGAAGAGAATGCAATATATATGGGTGAGGAAAGAAATATTCAAATTGAATATGTACCTATTGTGAAATAATACATTGATGTATTCCCATAGGATTTACCTAAACATCCTCTAGAGTAGGAAATTGAGTTTTCTAATGATTTAATTCCTAGTTTAAGGCCTATATCAAAGAATCATTATAGAATTACCATAGTAGAATTAGTAGAATTGAAGAAACAACTAGAGGAATTGAGTGATAAAGGATTTATATTCCCTAGTGTTTCTACATGGGGACCCCTATTCTCTTTGTCAAGAAGAAATATGGATCCATGAGGTTGTGCATTGACTATAGAGAAATCAGTGCCATTACAATAAAGAACAAGTATCCCCTACCTTGTATTGATGAATTATTTGATCAACTTCACAGAGCCCAATATTTTTTAAAGATTGAACTTCGATCTAGATATCATCAGTTTCATGTGAGGAAGGATGATATTCCAAAGAAAACATTTTGAACTAGGTATGGGCATTATGAGTTTATAGTAATGACTTTTGGACTGACTAATGAACCCTATGTTTTCATGGATCTAATGAATAGAGTTTTCAATGAATATATTGATGAATTTTTTGTTGTATTTATTGATGATATCTTGGTATAATCCAAAATATATGAAGATCTTGAGAATCAAATACTCATTATTTTAGAGACTTTTATAAGAAATGAGTTATACAGGAAGTTTATCAAGTGTGAATTCTAGATTCAAACAGTTTATTTTATTTTCCATATTGTCTCTAAGTATAGAATCTTAGTTGATCCTATAAAGACAAAGGCAGTTCAGGAATAGCCTACTCTAGAAAACATAATCGAGGTATATAGTTTTATTAGTTTAGCAGGTTATTATCAGCGTTTTGTTCAGAACTTCACCCAATTATCTAACCCATTGACCAAGCTTACTCTTAAAGGGGTTAAGTTCATATGTACTAAATAATGTGAATAATTTTTTGAAGAATTAAAGAGGAGATTAGTGAATTATTTGATCCTGAAACTACCATCAAGAAATGGTGGATTTGAAATTTTTAGTGATGTATCAAAGAAAGGAATTGGCTGTGTCTTTATATAGAATAATAGAGTATTTCCTATTCATCAAGGTAGTTAAAAACTGATGAACAAAACTATCCAACTCACGATCCTCAGTTAGTATATGTAATAATTGCTCTAAAGATAAAAATAACTATCTCTATGGTGAAATATGTGAGATATATATGGATCACTAGAGTTTTAAATATATATTATAATAGAAATAACTAAACATGAGGAAAAGGTGATGGCTCGAGCTACTCAAGTATTATGATTGTTCCATACATTGCCACCTAAGGAAGGAAAATAATGTAGCAGATGCATTGAGAAGGAAGGATGATAAAGTTCTAAACAAAATAAGGATTGACAAGGATCCTATGTACATGGATCTATAGAGGATGAATATGTAAATTATCAAAGAAGGTGAAACATCATTACTTTTTCAATTGGTTTCCCAACCATATTTATTATAAAGGGTTTAAAGTTCTCAGCCTGATGAAGAGAATCTTAAAAAAAATAATGTTGTGGATGATGGGAAGTTGTCAGACTTCATGTATGAAGTTGGAATTAGGAAATTTGTGAGGAGGCTATGTGTTACCTCTATACCCAAGATAAAAAGAGAGTTATTTTATGATTCCCATAGCTCAAATTTCTCTATACACCCTAGTATCACTAAGATGTATATATATTTGAATGAACATTCCTAGTGGGATAATATGAAGCATAAAATTGATGATTATGTATTAAGATGTTTAGTCTGTCAATAGGTGAAGTTTGAAAGGTAACATCCTAGGGGATTCATGCAACCACTTACTATTCCTATATGGAAATGGGATTAAATTACTATGGATTTTATCACTAGATTATCCAAAACTCTAATAAAGAATGATGCGATATGGATAATTGTTGATTGACTTACAAAATCTTTACATTTCCTCACTATAAGTAATGATTTTCCACTAGAGCGCCTTGCAAGACTCTATATTAATGAATTTTTAAGACTTCATGGAGCACCTCTTTCAATTGTGTCTGATCATGATCCACTATTTACATCAAAAGTCTAGAAAATTCTTCAGAAATCATTGGATACTTAGCTTCATTTGAGTACAACTTATCACCCTCAAAATGATGTGCAGTATGAAAGGACCATTCAAACATTATAAGAAATGTTGAGATTATGCTCCCTCTAATTTCAAGGTATATGGGATTATTATTTTACTCTGGTAGATTTTTCCTACAATAATAGTTTACATTCAAATATTCAAATGGCACCATATGAATTATTGAATGGAAAAAATGTCATACACCTACATATTGAGATAAAGTTAGTGAAAGGAAGCTTGTAGGCCCAGATTTTTTAGAGGAGAAAACAACGAAGTTAAAGACTATTCAAACCCATATCAAAGAATCTAAAAGCATGAAAAATATATATGATGATAATCTAAGGAAGGATTTGGAATTTCAAGTGGGATATCATGTTTTCATGAAAGTGTCTCCACAGAAGGGTGTTATAAGATTTAGGAAGAAGGGAAACTGAGCCCTAGGTACATTGGCCCTTTTGAAATTATAGAGATAATTGTAGATATTTCTTATCGTTTGTAATTTTCTCCTAGAATTTATAAGGTACAAAATGTGTTCCACATCTCCTTGTTAAGAAGGTATATGCCATACCCAACACATGTCCTCACTTCTGAAGGAATAGAATTGGAACCTGACTTATCTTACTGTGAAGAGATTATCTGGATTTGGGAAACTAAAGAATAGGTGTTAAGGAATCAGTCAAATCAAATGGTAAATATAATTTTAAAAAATCATAAAATTTAAGAGGAAACATGGGATCTTGAGGAGCTTATGATGAAGAACTACCCAGATCTTTTTATGGGGTGAAAATATGAAAATTTCAAGGATGAAATTTTTGTAGGAGGGGAGAATGTAACAACCCAAAACACTATCAATGAAATTTCCATTATTATTTTTATTTAATATATTATATATCACATAAAATCACTTATAAAATACAATACAAACATAATAAATGAAGAATTAATGAAATAAGAGGTATTTCTAGAAGTTAAGAACCTATACCGATGAAAAAGTAACTTGACATTAGGAATATTAATATGACCCTCATGAATAGTAAATTGGCCTAATAAATAGTAAACTCATCCATGAAAGTATAAATAAAATTTAGGAACCTTATAAATTAATTTATGATATAATTATATCATGGTACAAACAAGTGAATATTTTTAAAAAAATTAATTAAGTGTTGATATTTTTTTGAGTAATAAATATTTAATTATAATTTTATAACTAATAAATTGATTTAAAAGAAAAATAATTTTCATAAAATTTATCCATAAATCAATTTTTTCCTTTGATTTTAGGATAATTTAATAATACCTTAGTTAATTTTTTAGACTGTTATAAAATCAGTT
Organism: Viscum album; assembly: GCA_963277665.1. NCBI lineage: Eukaryota > Viridiplantae > Streptophyta > Magnoliopsida > Santalales > Viscaceae > Viscum > Viscum album. The sequence continues at coordinate 1,027,227,466 of OY728157.1, forward strand.
TTAATCTTAAAAACTGTATTTTTTGAGTAAATGATGTCTTTAATTAAAAATTAAATTTATCATAATTATAAAATTATTTTCATAAAATGGATTTAATTTTTTAATTCTAAATTTCAAAAAATGTTTGGGGTAATTTTTTGGTATTTTTCTAAAATACTTTATTTTTTGGTGAATAGTAAAATACTATGATTTACGATAAATGATAAATACATGATTTATTGAGTCATAGGTTATGTTTGGATGATGTAATAACACTTGGTTATAACTCACATACAATTATTACTTTATATATTCATAATAATCAACACTATTGGTTGTCTTGAGAAAAATAATAAAATAATGAATAAAATAATGAGAAATCACCCCTCTCCTCCACTATAAAAACCACCCTCACTCCCTCTTCTCCTCACTCCTCTAAGACTTTAATCTTATCAATGTTCTATAAAAATAATATTTCTTAGTATCTTCCCAAATCCATGAGCTCTTGGTATTTCCAAAATACCAAAACCAATCCCCTTAAGGAGGTTCTCAAGGAGGAGTATTCAAGAGGCAAAATCCCTTTCCTTTTCCTTTTAATTTCTTTTAAAGTTATTTTCTTTTATTATTAAATACTCACATAATCTATACAAATGATAATGATAACTAAAATATCAAATATATACTAGAACTATAACATTATAATGAAATATGCTTCATCAAACTCCTTTCTCTCTCTCCTTTATTTTAAAAACAAAATCATTTTTCAGGAGGTGCCAATTTATAACCTTCATGGATGACGGATTTTCATTCTTCAATTTATCATTAAAGTCTGGTAATAATACCATTTTTATTGTTAAAAAATACTATAATATATGTATTAAAAACTTTCTTATACTCTTTAAGTTATATATTTACATAATATTAAATGATAAAACAAAATGAGTTCGTTATGATCAATAACCACCATAATAATATAAATGATTATCACTAAATGTGTTATTGAATGATTCATACACATAACATATAATAAAATGATATATACAACCATTTAAACTTATTTATGCTCTTTAATATCACACAAATTCAATTCTAGATAATTATTCCCATTCCACATGAACTTCCATACTCATATACAAGTATATCGATCATGAAAACCAAGGAAACGAACGCTCCCGAGCAATAAAATTATATATTTTAACTCATAAAAAAGGATATAAATGAACTTAATAAAATTATAATAAATAAAATAAATGTAGATAATTTTATTAATTAATTAATTAATGGATTTAATTTGATCATCCATGATATTAAGGTCAAGTGCAGAACACATTTGTATATAAGGTAAGGGTTTTCTTCCAGAACCTCCATTTTCAATTGGGTTGTGATTTCTTCCTCTATAAACCAATGTAATTATTCATTTAATTTATAAAATTCCTAAAAATTATGGGTTTATGTTCCAAAATCATGTATTCTTATCATTTCATCTTTCATTTGTAAAAAATATATGTTTAAAAAGGGTCCCCTTATCAATCCTTCCTGATATGCAAGCCCGGTTAAAGGGAACTTCCCAATTTCTTATGTATTTTAAAGTGAACTATATAATATGTTTGAATCCATAATTATTTTTCTAAAACCACTCATTTTATAATTTAAAAACTATCTTAGTTCATTTATGTTTTTTATGCTAAGATTTTTCCTAAATAACTCCTCCTTTCAAAGTAAAAGAGTATTTCCCTCAAGATTTTTTTGATGATTTTATTAGAATATTTTCATCTAAATAAAAACCTTTGTTTAATTTTATTATTTATTGATATTTATATCTTATTATTTTCATCTAACAAATGTTATTAAATTGTTTATAACTGGTTTGACTATGGATGTGCTATCTTGATACCATTCACCATACTACTTAGATTGGTTATTAATTATGATTATAGATCAGGGAAAGTTATTTACATTTCACATATTGATGTTGTTTATGTTTATCCCCATTCATATGAGTAATGAATTGGACATATAAAGTGACATGTGGGGACCAATATATACCCTTGATGCATCATTAGGTCTCATGAGACAAAACAAAATTGGGTTTTGGTATTTTCAGATGTCTTGGATAAGGCCTTGACAATATGTTTCAGATGTTTGGCATTATACATTCCCTCATTATGATAATAGTAATTGATAGACCATGTGATTATTCTACTATTACAATATTAATGGTTAAGTTTCATTCTCTTATGATCATTTATATGGTTTTATGTAATTAACTTTCATTCCTGCCATATTATGATCAAGTTTATGTTTAAAGGAATGTGTTTTTAGTTATTCACCATGCCTAATATTTATATTTATGATAACTTATGATGTATTACTTACCCTTACTGAGAATCTATTCTCACCCATTTATTATGTTTTATTTTTTCCTAGGATGAAAAGCTGAATATTATTATGAATGAATTTTAGGAATAATCTAAGAGTTTTGGGTGTTTCTAATGGATTTGCAATGTTTTTTTTCCTTTCAAGTTGTAATGTAAATCTTATGTTTGTATCTAGTTTTCTAAAACTACTAAACTATTCATTCCTTCGAGATACAAATTCCTTGTTTATATGACAATGTGATAAAATAAGGCACCAGCTCTAGGAAACTAGGGTCAGGGTCTTTATAATGTCCATGGGGATCATTCAATGACTACATGGGCAACAATGTTCATGATAGGATGAGTGAATTCCTGAGGGTTTAAGTCAAGGGAGAACATCCTAGTATTTTCATGGAATGATGAGTCAATTTACATGTGTTCACATTTATTACAAGGATTTTTTCACATGATAGGGTTGTATTCCTATGGGTTCCCACATCTCATGGCCAAGGGCCTTTGAGAGAAATTCATGTCATGGTAGACATGCCCAATGCCACATACGTGTCAAGGAGTTCCCGCATGACCGAGGGCTTGTATCATATGGAATATTAGAGACATAGAGATATTTATTATTTCCACCTAAGGGAATCACATTATGCTTAATTTCTCATTAAATCACGTGCCCTTGAAGGGATAGTGTGAGGGGTTCTCACAGAGGGATCTCACAGTTACCTGGAGGATTTATCTGAAAGTAGAAGACCACTATTCTCCTCCATTACTCTTTTATGCATATTCTTATCATCCTATCCCCACCTCTCATGTGTTTTTTTTAATTGGATAAGGGGTTTATATAGGTGGAGGTCATTTGAGGTTCTAACCACTTTGTACAGTGAAAATTCTGCATGCACTATCTCAAGGAAATGGTGACATATCTTCAAAGGTCCATATATCTCAGCTTTATCACACTCATGGGATACTCAGTGCATAGCATGATGTCTTAAGCTTTACATGATCATTCTTCCTTCATGAAATGGAATTATATAATCGCATGACCAATATTTATTTGGTGCTGCATGATATTGTGGAATCTAGAAATGATGGGATGCTCTTGTGATGAGATGATATTGTGATGGGAGATATATTATTTTTCATGAAGTGTCTTATTTATGTCTACATTTCCACACAAAATCATCACTATTTTATCACATGATTTTCAGAACCTCTCATGAAGTATTCACATAGATCGCATGATTGGCCTCATGTGATGGACCAAGGTTCAATAAAAAAATGTATTCATGTAAAACTAAGTTTCAGGCCTATATTTGGGATGTCGAACATGTATCCATTGTCTTATTTTTATCATTGTATAAGGATGAAATGGTGTTCATTGATCTCTGAGATCAAGAGAGTACTAGGTGTGGCTCATGGTGTTGAACCACCAGTGTTTGGGAGTATGGATGATGAGCAGGAGGTTGAATATGATGCAAGGTGTGATCAAAGGTTTAGATCATCTTGATCAAATGAAATATGTGATATAAGTATGTTTTAAAGGATGAAAAATTCCACTCCCTACCTTCCACCCCACATCGATTTTACATAATTTTAGAGAGCACTTAATAATATTCAACATTTCATCTATTTTTCAAGATAGAAGTGGGGTCAAGACCCACAACACTTGTATCCATTCCCCCACTAGCTAAGCCATTCTATTTAACTTACATATTAAGCACTAATTTCATGAAACCTACACACACATAATGATATCTATGTTTTACCACACCTTACTGCCTGGAAGGCCAACTGTGATGGCTCCCATGGTGTGGTTGAGGTGGCTCCCACATATTCCCCTGATTGAGCCAACTGAATGGTTATATTGGCTAGAAAATTATTTATCTAAGGGAATATCCAAATACTTATAATAAGAAATATAATTAATTTGATACCATAATATGGTACCATTATAAAATTAATCCCAATAGAAACCATTATTCTTCAACTATTCTTCTTCTATGACCATGAAAATTTGGCTTCACATTGCTCAAATATCTAATGGAAAAGTGTAACAATAAAATCTCCCCACTTTGAATTATATTTGATTAGAACAAAAAAAATCTAATTCTATGGTAAACATAGATAACTTTTTAGTATATTTGAATATCTTAAGGGATTTTATATTGAGTCATATGAGAGTATTTTTCAGAAGTGTATTGACTGAGGGATTTTATGTTCTATAAAAAAGGAGACTCTTAACCATGAATGATTTTATTTATCCAAGATATAAATTATAATTGGATTAGGGAACATATATCCTAAATTATAATGTGTATAAATTCCTCAACGGAAAAGGGATTGGGTGGATATGGAATTGTGACTAGATCCAAAATAAGAAACTTGGATGTCTCTACATTTCTCAAAGGATTGAGAATCAAGTCATATATAGTTATGATATGGAATCCTTTGAAGATCAAGCATGTGTATAGGGGAAATAGGTTCATGGATGAATAAATCTATGATTAAAGCTCTTATGTAGATTTGGTTCATATGTAGAAAAGGGTATGTCATAAATTTGTGATGAAATCCTGGGTAGGGACACATGTTTTGGTGGAGAAGTTGCATGAATCCTTCTCTCATGCCACATTTTAGGTCACACAAAGTAGGCCAGTCGAATCGGTTTAAGGATCCACAAGATAAACCAAGTCTCATGTATTTTTAAGTAATGAGAGGACTATATACCCTCATGTGGGTTCTATGAAATAAATATTTACTTTTATTTTTTCCCAGCTTAGTGGACCTAGTGAGTATAGCCTGATTTTTTCTAAGGAAAGATAAAAGTCCCTATTAACATTGTATCACCTTTTTTCTCAGCCCTAAATTCTACCTAGGCTTTATATGGGGAAATATTATTGGGAGTGGACTTGAATTTTTCTTAGGCTCCCCTTTACGGATCTTTATCATCACATGTTTTGTGCCTCTTCCTTTTCATGAGTTCTCAATTTTACCTGAAATACACAAAGTGCATGTCCAACGAACATACAATTTACTTTTTCATAGGGATCCCTTTACGGGTTTTCAACTAGGAGAGTATTATGTATCATTCAATTGGATTATTAATGTCTTAAAAACTATACTGTTTATTTTGTTTAGGGTCTTCTATCAGGGACCATAAATAATTGTAGTTTAGGGATTTTTATCTTAGAACATCTATTAATATAGTTTAGATTCTTTCAGATCAGACTATCTATTGATGTATTTTAGGTTATTTTAGCTTGGATTGTCTATTTCTATAGTTTAGGTACTTTTAGCCTGAACCTCATATTGTTGCAGTTTAGTGTCTTTTATCTCAGATCATCTATAAATATAGTTTAGAGTTTTTTTTATCATGGAGATCTATTACTATTATTTAGGGTCTTCTAGATCAGACCATCAGCTGTAGTAGTTTTGGGTCTTTTATCTTAGAACTTTTGTTGTTGTAGATTAGGGTGTTTAGCTCAAAACTTCTATTGATGTAGTTAAATCCTTTTAGCTCATACTCTCTATTACTATAGTATATGTTATTTTAGCTCAAAAATTATTTTCCAGTATTTTAGGGTCTTTTATCTTGGACCTTTTGTTACTATATTTTAGGTTATTTTACCTTGGGCCTTATGTTATTTTAGTTTAGTATCTATTAGCTTGAACATTATGTTATTATAGTTTAGGGTCTTTTAGAATAGACTACCAGCTGCTATAAATTAACATCTTCTATATCATACTGTCTTCTTCTATAGTTTAAGGTTTTCTATCTGAGACCATCTGCTACTATAGTTTAAGGTCTTCTAGCTATGACTATCTACTAATTTAGTTTAAGGGGTTCTAGCTCATAAAATCTATTGGTTTATTTTAGGTTCTTTTTGCTCAGACCATATATTATTGTAGTTTAGGGTCTTTTAGATTGGACCATCTATTGGTGGTAGTGAAGGAGGGGTATTCATTTAGTGTTCATTAATTCTACGTCCTTGATGAGATTCATAAGAATGAGTGTCCATGAAAGGTTCTGATACTCTGCATTCTTAATTGATTCTAAAGAATGAATGTTCATGAAGGGTTCTGACAGTTTATGTTCTTATAGAAAACATTAAGGGTGAGTATCCCTGATATATTGTGATACCCTACATCCTTAATGAGATTTAGTTTTATATAGATTAAATATTAGGGATGCCAAGTCCACTTAGATTTTTGGAATATGGGTTTTTTAAATCATGTATCCAGGAGCATGAATCAATGAATATGGAATGGTGAATACATGTTAGGGATGACTATAAAACACCCTAATTTTTTGATTTCCTCAAAGGTGTTGCTAGGATTTAAGAGGATTGGAGGTCCTTTCCTAAAAATAGAATATGAATCTAGTTAATAGGTCAAATACACTTATGCATGAGCCCATAGGGATTAAATTCATGGTCAAGAAAAGGGGATCCCTGATATTTTCCAAGGGCCTTGAAAGGTTTTTAAACATTCAATCATCTAGATGATGAAGTTGGAAGTGTAGAAAAGATCTACCCATAAAGGGTTATATCAACCTATGGTAGTTTAATTTATAGTTAAGAGACTCATACCCTACACTATGTGGTTTAGGGTCACATGGTGTAGGTCATAAAAAGGTTTGAGAATGGAATATCACATTCCTTCTTTGAGAATGGGTATAATGCATAATGACATAACTTTAAGGATGTTGAATATTCTTGAATAGTTTGATTATGGTGACTATAAATCATAACCCAAGAATATCTAATTTAAATGTAGTTGGAAACCAATGGGAATAATTCCACCATTGATAATGGAGGAATCCCATATTCCATGCATTCAGGATAATAACTCCTGGGATTAAGGGAGTCCTCTCCTATGGACCCCAAAAAAACCTCTAAGAAAAAAATATTTTACATTGTTTCATTATCCAGTGAATCATATTAGGGTCCCTTTGGATCAACTAGTCCCTATTACTATCTTTATAGTGGGGATAAACATGAGAAATAACTTGAGGATATGGGGTTCTAGGATAAGGGTATCAATTCAAGGAATTGGTTTAGTCACTCTATAATTCAAAGACATGAAGGTGGTTTCTAGAAAACATAATACTCAAGAAGGACTCAAGCACCCTAAAGGTTATGTTGATTCCTAATTAACACATTATTAGGGTGAGAATATGTGATAAATCATTAATCTAACTTTTTCCTCGACTAGGGGGGGTCGAACAAGCACAACTCATCTTTTAATAGGGCCACCATATCTACCATACAAGTTTTTTTCTTTTTTATTTATGCTCTAACTTATTTATAATCTCTAGAGGTGATGAGGTTAGTGAGAGGGGAATTGAATTTTTGTCAGAACACCATTTTTGGGTTTTAATTCCAATAATATTTTTGTATCTTTCACTAATAGTTTATGGTTCTGTGATTTGGACCATTGAATGGAAAATTTTATGGTCATACAACTTTTAAAAAAGTTCACATGGTATAAAGTCATAATGCATGTGGACCTGGTATTAGGGGGTATTATAGAACAATGAAATTAGAATTCCCAGTGTCATGAATACTCAAACTTCATTTTGAAAAGAATATGGAGATATTTTAAATCATGTCTCAATGTTCTCAGGTAATGAGTAATGTTATGAGAAAATCATACAGAAAATGATTGTGAATCACTTTATAGTAATGAGATCCACTATGACGATGCTAGGGATCATAAGGATCAGAAGGCCCTTCCTACAGATAAAATATGCCTCTGGTTTATGATTTCAAGGCCCTTATGTAGATCCATCTCTTACATGGTCAAACAAAGGGATATTTTTCTTCTTTCCATAGGCTATGTATGGTTTGAAACAACTCAAGGTGCTCAAGACATGAAGTGTGACTTATGAATTGTGGTAGTCAGAAAGATGATGTAAGCACCTCAAAAATCAGTTGACCAAGGTTAGGCTATTGTGGTCCATTTATAAGGATTGATGATGGATGATGGTATTCATAGTTTAGTGTCACGTATTGGAGACATATTCATCATGTCGTTTAACATCATGCAATAAGGATGTTATCCTTTGAATTTAAAGTAATATGGTAAGGACATAGAGACTATCATGAAATTATGAAAGATATCCTCAAGATAACTTTTCATTGGTTATGGTAATTTAGACGTGGGAATCACCTTTTATCCATGAACATTATTATTGATGGGTATCCATATTCTAGAGCCCTTTATATATAGATTTATCTCATGCATAAGTAATCTATTTATATATCTAACTCATACATAATTAGAGTAATTTTGTATTATTTATCCCTCTTTAAACAGAGGAATATGTGATTTTAATAGTTGGACTTCCTTGGGTTTCCTTATGCATATTTTAAGGGTAGGAATCATTCAATAACCATATACTTTAAGGATATCTATCCACATAGATTTGACTCGTATGTAGGAAAGAGGGGAATTCTATCGTCTTCCCTTAGTGATTCTTGACATCATGATTAGATATGGGGTCCTCTAAATAGATTGGGATCATATGTAGGGATAATGGATTTCCATATTTCATTATGGCATGGAGGTGAATAATTCATCCTAAGCACATATTCATGGATAGGTTGGCCTCCTATAAGAAATTTTAGGTCATGAAAGATGAACCATATGTTATGTAGTTTAGCATCATGTGACTAGGAAAATTTCATGCAATTTAATTTCATGAGACTTGGATTTATCACCAAGAGGAGTAACTAACTTAGAGAAATTGGGACTTCATATAAGATGCATACTCAAAATGTAAGGGTACAATAATATGATATTATAATCTTGCTTTAACAAAGGACCCAATAAAAAAATGTTTAATATCAATAGTACCAATCCACTTGAATAGTTTGGTCATGGGAAGTGTAAATCATAACAAAAAAAATATCCAAGTAAACTTGAGGTGGAAAATTGTGGGTGTATGTTAACTATTAATAATTTTGGAAGCCCATATTCCACATAGTTAGGACAATAACTCTTGGGTTTAAGGGAATCCAATCCTCAGGGACCAAACATCCTTTAGGAACAAGCTCATTGTAATTGTGTCATTCACCAAATAATCCCAATGGGGTCCCTTTGGATTAGTGAGACCATATTACCAGTTTTCTATAGGGGAAGTAGGATCAAGGGATCCCAAAGTCCATGGGGTTCTAAGAGAAGGATATCAAATCGAGTAATTTGTTAGCATCAACTTAGATATATAAAATATGAATTCAGTTCATGAAATACATAATATTCAAGAAGGGTTTGAGAACCATAAATGATAAACCAGCTTGTATTGAACAAATTTCAAGGTGATGGGATAAGACGTGTTATTATTGAGTACAAAATCATCAGAGTGGATGATTTTTTGAACATGAATACCTCTTTTCATACAATTTAATATCATGCAACTAATATTTTTTCATAAAATTTATCATCATGTGACTAGAAAATTATTCCATATCTTCAAATAGAATGCATATCAATCGCACTGGTCAGAGTGGCTTTTCGTGTTCCCTAGGCTCATATGAGTCATGCTCTACATGAGAAACAAGAGATAACTAGGAATCTAATTAATACATTTGAGAGTACATGACAAGTAATATGTGGGGAACTCACATTTTAATATGAGTGGTAATCCCCAACAAATATTTTTCTCATCAACATGCTTATATGGAAGTGACGGGAACTACAGTTAGGCATGAAATTGAGAATATATACATCACTACATATCCCATATTTTGGGAATGAAGACACACACAATTATTGAGAAGAGATATCCCTACATAGACCAAGATCATGTGTAGGGAAGGTGAATTTTATAATTGCATCACAAATGGAACTAAGGTTGGGGACATGGGTGTCACTACATTTCATATGGTAATAATAATCAAGACTGATGTACTTATTAAAAAAAAATGTAAAATTCCCTATGCAGGTCTAACCCATACATAGAGAGGGTGAATTTTTTCCATTTGGATTGTGGTTGGATAAAGGATTTGAGACCCTAGTGTCACTACATATCTTGTGGTAATAGGAATTAATATATTGTGAAGGGAGACATTTTTATATTGCAGTTGGATCATGGATTGGAGATCTAATCATCACTACATATCCTATGGTAATGGGAATCAATCCACACATAGTTACTGAATAGTAATCCTATGTGTAGGTATACCCATACACAAAGGTGGTATTTTTTTTCCAATTTATATTTCAGTTTGACCTAAGATTGGAGATTCAGGTGTCACTATGTATCCTGTGCAAATAGGAATCAATTTACATATAATTCTTGAATGGGAATCCTCCATGTAGGTTTGACCCTTACATAGAGTGGGGGGGGGTTATATTTTTCCATTTATATTACAGTTGGACCCATGATTGGAGATCTGAGAGTCACTAAATATCCCTTGGTAATAGGAATTAATCCACACATATTTCTTGAACGGGAACACTCCACACATGTTTGACCAATATGTATATGGGGGTATTCTTTTCCCATTTATATTGTGGCTAGACCCAAGATTAGAGATCCGAGCATCACTACGTTTTCATTTGTAACCAAAATCAATCCAAACATAGTTCATGAATGGGAATCCTCCATGTAAATATAACTCATATGTAGTAAGGGTATACTATTTTAGTTTATATTTTGGTTGGACCTTGGATCGGTGATCAGGGTTTCACTATCTATCATGTGGTAACATGAATCAAGAAACAAGTAGTTATTTAATGATAATACTCCTCTTAGGTCTAACCCATACATAAAGGGGATATTATTTTCTCATTTATATTACAGTAGGACCTAGGATTTGAGATCTCGGTGTCACTACATATGTTGTGATAGAAGGAATCAAGCAACACATGATACTTAAATAGGAATCCTCCACACAAGTTTCACCCATACATGGGGGGTATTTTTCTAATTTATATTGTGGATGGACCTAGGATTGGAGATTTGGAATCACTACATATCATTTTATAGAAGGAATCAAGCCACATGTATTTTTTTAATAGAAAACTCACTATACATATCTGACCCACACATAGGTATGGGAGTAATTCATTTTGTTTTCAAACATATATAGCTCATGTTCATTGAAATTTTAATGAGTTAACATTGTCTATGTAGTTTAACATCATGCTGTAAGGATTTATTTTGTATAGTTTAACATTATGTGGTGAGGACATCATATATTTAGTTTAATGTCATACAGTAAGGATATATTCCATACAGTTTAGCATCATATGGTGAGGATATCTTCCATGAAGTTTTAACATCATGAGGTATAAATATATTCCTTGCAGTTTAATTTCATGCAGCAAGGAGAATATTGAACAGTTTAGCATCATGTGATTATGACATTGTTGTGCAGTTTAACATCATGCGACTAGGATGTTGTTGTGTAGTTTAACATAACATGACTAGGGTTTAATTCCCTATTTAGAAGACATCTCAATTTCATTGGTCAAAGTGGATTTATGGGTTCCCTAATCTCACATGAGTCATTATCAGTGTGATAAATAAGGGATAACCATGTAGTTTATCATTCTATATGAGAATATGTGGCTAGAAATATGTTAGGGCATTCACAACTTAATGTATTTTTGAACCTCGAGATGGATCTGAATCAATGGAGGGACACAATTAGTATTGATGGAAACTTGTGTCTTGGACTAAAATGGAAGATCCAAGCATCACTATATATCCTATAGTTAAATGAATTAATCCACACATAGATCTTTTATTGAAAATTTCCCATATAGGACTGGACCATATGAAAGGATGGGTGAATTTTTATATACATTGTGGCTAGGTCTATGGTTTGAGATCTCGGTGTCACTAAATATCCTTTAGAAATAGGATTCAACCCACAAATAGTTCTAAATTTGGAGGACTCCATTATTAAAACATTACTCATATATATTGTTATCGGAATTTCATTATTCTTTATAGATATAGCTCATGTATAGTGAATTTCCAATGAAGTCACATCCCTGATGTAGAAGGAAGTATACCCATCCTGAATGAGGTTCTGTTGCCAGAATCAAATGGGACCACAATACCCCCATTCCAATGGGACTAGGTTGATTTTGAGCCACTTTTGTCACCCAATAATCCTATTGTTGAGGATTGAGTGATTAATTTGGTGGTGATTGAGATTCAAAATTCCCACAACCTAGTGGGATAGGGTTGGTTTGGAGCTGCTGCTGATTTCTTTGGAACCATCTTGGGGTTTGATGACCTTGGGTGTAGAGGTGGGGAAAGAAATGTCCCCATACCTATGGGTTAAGTTCTATACTAGATGGATGCTATTATGGATACTATTTTGATCCATTTGATTTGGAACAATTATACTCATGTATGAGCTAAGTGTAATCAATGCTTATGATGGGAGTCATTTTCTATAGGAATCTTTTTGGTATACAACAACTTCACCTTTTGTATATGAAATGCATACCCATTTTTTCATGGGGTCCTATGTAGAAGTATATTGGTGGCCCTTTATATCCATTCATGATGCTATTTCATCCTCAAAATAAAGGACTCTCATTATATTGAAAAACGGGATGATGCATCAACTAGTCTCTAGATTCCTCCTATGGAAATGATTGTAGGATTCCGTATCTAGGGAAAATTTTTATCTTGTTAACTTAGTAAAGTGTAGTTCTTCTTAATTCCATTATTTTAGTGTAGTTCTTCTTAATTCCATTATTTTTGGATATATATGTATGACGGGTCTCCATAAGTTAGTCACAGAAAATTTGTCATGATGTAGAGACAAACACATCGTAGAAGTTTATTATTCTCTTTCGATCTCAGGTCCTAGGAAAAGGGTAATGTTTCTATGTCCAAATGACAACAAAGTGTATTTATGATCTGGAGGTGACACTCATATCCTTGATAAGGGAGGTGTTTATCCTTCGATATTTGATAGTTTTTAGATATATTTTAATGTTTAAAGCATACAATCCTCTTATTTCCCATCCAGTATCTTATAATTGGATGTGGAAATAGGCTTGCACATATTTGGGAGGTTTTTTTATATAAAAATCCCTACATACATCCATGTCATACTCTTCTTCATCAGGGTTATATGTCCCCACTTTTTCAAACCATAGAGTTTGATTCTTTGGGTCACCTACTGACCGTGAAAAGTGATATTGATAGTTGATAGGGCACTACATACAATTAAACTAGGTGTTTTGAACACCTCTATATATGAAGGTGTTTGGGATAGAGGAGGATTTACTTATCAGAGATATATATCACCATCGAGATGTTGACCACAATAGATGTCAGAAATAGAGTCCCTAAAATCCATCTCTACACTACTGCGAGGAGGACTATCAAAGAAATGATTTCCTTCTGTTTCAGTTGAAGAGTTGATAGACCATTGATGTTTTGTATATATGCATCATATAACCTCAAGGTTGCTGATATTTATCAGATTAAGGATATGAGCCTCATTCTATGTCATGGATAAAATATGACGACCTACCATTTAAGGTTGATTATTGATATGGGCCTTCTATATGATGGTCAACAGAACATGTTGATAAACATATAGTGTTTTGGGGATGTGAGCTCGCTATTGAGAAGCCTATGGAGTATATAGGTGAGCTTATGTACCATTGGAGGGGATATGATCCTACATGTGATGGGTTTTTAGAATATGTCAATCAATCCTAGATGATATAGGGTATGATCTTGGTTCAAATATTCATCCCCCATTAGAATATGATGATAGACCTATGAAATGAGATAAGGGATACAAGCCTCCTCCTGTATAGACTCTAAAGGATGTTGGTACAGTCTTTCATAAGTAGGAATAGGAATGTGAGCCTAGTCCTATAAGATGATCAAATATTTTGAGTAGCTTAATCAGCATGTATGTGAACCTATCCATAGCTAATTATAAATATATGTTGATAGACCTAGATTAGATTGAGAGTATAATCATGGTTCTACAACTTTAGAGCATGTCACTACCTTTATTTGATAGGAATGTGATCCTATCCTGAGGAATGTTCCAAAATAGCTTGGTGATCCATGTTTGGAATGATGATATGAGTTGGGTCATGTGCCTCATCCTTTACTAATATATGAAGATAATCCTACTATATGGGAGAAATAATGTGTAGTTGCTTTAAAGTAAACACCTATTTGTACTGATAATGGGGATTTTCTACTCTGACTGTTAGGATATGAATATGTTCTTGTACCTGAATCATCACTGGAATATACTAGTGGAGCTACTATGTCATTTTCAAAAGGTATTATCACATCATAAGGGTATGCATAGGAATGTAGTCCTGTATACTCTCAGTTTCTAGGATATACTGGTCGATGTATTTGTTTGAATTCAGGGTGTATGCCCACTCATTTTCTCCTCATTCCATCAAAATATACTAATGGAATTTATGCATGAGGGCATGGATTGTGCTAGTACCATGCTTGCTACCTAGACATGATAACTAAATTTTCTTGATATTGCATGTATATAAGCCCACACCCTCTGTTCTACATCATTATGCATTTGATGAAATTTTCTCAATTCCCTGATCTAAGTGTTCGGGGAGGTAACCTTTCTAATAATTCCCTCAGTAGGTGACTGATGGATATTGGTTATTTTATGATATTATTTGGATTGATATTATAATGTGTTAGTGGAAATTCTAAGAACTATAATTTCCACATGATGCTGATGATATATCCCAGAGATTGAGATGTCACACCATTTACCATCTTATGCTAGGGATGTGTCCCATTCAGTTACACATAATGTAATAAGGATAACATTATACAACTTAACATCATGAGACCAGGGAATTGTTGTGCAGTTTAACATCATGAGACTAGGATGTTGTCATGTAGTTTAACATCACGAGACTAAGAAGTTTTCATGAAAATTAACTCCATGTGAGTAGGATGTATCATGTAGTTTAACATCATGCAACTATAAAGTATCATGTAGTTTAACATCGTGTGACTAGGACATATCATTCTTTTTAAAATCATGCGACTAGGATAAATTGTACAGTTAACATCATGTGACTAGGAAATTGTTGTGAAGTTTTCATGTGACTGCAAAATTTACATGTGGTTTAAAATATTGTGATTAGGACATATTGTGCCACAACCTATCAGGAGGGTGACTTTTCTAATTGATCTTGAATGACTCTTATACAGATTTCATGAGTTTTGAGATCCCATGACTCTATTATTCCTTCATTTACCTTATCCTCTAGATAATATTTAATGCTAAAGAAGCACTCAATTATGAACCTAAAACATTGATTATAGGAAAAGTAGTTGTCATTTTCTATCAACATACCTCACAAAACCTCATCATTATTGGGAGTTATATCAAATCATTATCTATGGCATGGTCAAAGTACTTAGGGATGTTTTTTCACTGGATGAGATAGAAATTATTCTATCAAGAACTAATATAGGGTCATATACCAATGGGAGATATGTAGCCTAGGTTCTACCACAAAACTTGTGTGTTCTAATTAGAGTTCTCAAATGAATAGTGTGGGGATTCAGGTGTTAGTGGATCTAAAATACCCTCTTCTATCTGCTTCTTGAGCTAGTCCTTAATGTCAAAGAAACTCTCTATTGTATTCCTAAGATTCTAGTAGTGGGGGAAGTAAATTTCATGGATTATCAACCATGCATCACTCATATTCCTTAGTATTTGTCATTCTATCAAATCATTCTCAATGGATTAGTCAAAGTACCTAGAGACATGTTTTGTTCAGAAGGAATATACCCTCTACTATTTGTCATCAAGAGATTGGTGACCACACTGCTTCTTTAGCATGCTACCTATATCTCTGTTGGAATTGAAACATGGATGAGTTTGGATTTTGGGGTGTAGATACCTGATATTTATTAGTTTAGGGGTAGGTGTTGAAGCATTTGGGGCCTTGAATGTTGTAGACACTTCCAACTGATTAAAGGAACATAACTCTCATAGAGTCATTTTGGTAACTAATGAGTTTGAATGGTTTTCAGATCACCACTATTGAGGGGGTGGAAAATATGGAAATGAACATAGACATGTGGGATAGGGGTCTTGAAAATATGAAAATTCCCTAGCCCAGTGGACTAGAGTGAGGTGGAATAATGTATGTATTTTACTTGATGTGAAGATGAATAATATAAAAATTTCACCATTAAGGGCCTCTACAGGAAGGTATTGGTATGAAATTCTAGGGAAGAGATCCTAGGGGTATCCCCACAATTATTTCCTAGAGATCCTTATTTTCTTATTGGATTTTAGTGATATACTCCACTATAGAAATTGCATTGTCTTCCTTAAGGGGATAACTAGAAGAAGTAATGACAACACATTTTCTATGTTAATGGTATGGTGGGTGGATAATGACATGATTCTCAACATCAACCTAGAAAACTGAATCAACTACTGACATTGTGTGAATTATCCTTCAATACCATACTCTAAATCCCCAACATAGTCTATAATCCCATATATAGACGTATGAAAGATACAACCAAGCCCTTATTTTCAAATTACAGAGGTATAATGTGATCTAACCTATTATGACTCAGATGAATGAAGAAGGGTATGATTATACTCTTCAGAAGTGTTCTCCTCCAAAAACAATGAGAAGTCCTCAAATTTGGATGATATCATATTGATGGAGGCATAATCTAGCTGGTTCTCCTCTTCAATGGAGTACTTCATTTGATGGATTAGTGTCTGATGTTCCTTTTGGTGGAATGTTTTCCATTGTACTATTTGGTGGGTTAGCGCTTGTTGTACCATTTGGTGGGTTGGAACCTGTTTTACTATTTGGTTGGTCATCAACTATATTAAAGATGATCCCATGGTTAAAAATGATAACAATTCCCCCATACCTGAAGTATGAGGTTCTCTTTGGGACTCCATAGTCACCAAGTCTATCTATGATAATTTTATAGGCTCTTAGATAGTGATGATATGGGATTGATTCTAGTATACTATGAGGATACATTGATGGAATTCAGATACATTGGTAGTAATAGGAATATAAATATGCATTGTAGTTGTGTTTTTTAGATACCCCAGGTGGGATCTCCTATTGGATTTCCCAATTTGGAAGGTTGGGGTAAGCATAAGTTCCTCTATGTATCCCTATAAAATTATGACCATATATCAATGATGATGACCATAATAGACAGTCTCCCTCATAGTTAGATCATGAGTGGTTGAGTTGACATGGTAATTTTCTGCATCCACCACCCTAAGGTAGGGAAATTATGTGTTGTTGTTCTCTAGGGATAAGCTCCTAGAGTGGTTTAATGTGTAAAAAAAGGATACTTCCTTTCATATATCATACCATAATAAATATGGCCAGTGTATATTCATTCTCTAGATAATTTTATGAGAGACTTCCAAATACAGGATGGAGCCACTAATGTGGTACTCCCAAACCAAGAAATGACCAACTAGAATTGGAGGTGTCACATTGGTGAAAGCATACATCAAGGCCTTAGGGACGAGGATTCTATAGAGAATTATACACATGATTAGTGTGTTATCTGGTAGTTCACAACAACTTGAGGCATTCTACAGGCATTACCATCTTGCCCAGTGGTCTCAGAATCCATTAACACATTTGACAATTCAATTTGGATTGTGAGGATTCTAAAAAGTACTAAAGTGGAAATAATAAACCTTATTAGTGAAACAACATATATAATATCACATGGTGGGTCAATTAATTTCAAAATTAAAGGATAAAAAGTGCTCCCTTCTTTTATGAAAGGTTTAACACAATTAAAAGATTTAACATTGAGTTCACCATTTTGTTTTGTATGGATACTCTGGTCTATTGGTGGTTGATTGTGTGGGGCTCAATATAGTTTCATAATCAACATCATCATTGGGGTTTATCCATATAAAATCACAATGGTTCCCACATAAAAAATTAATCCAGGCCTTCTTTCCAAAGGTAGTTTGTCGCTTGGGGGTTCAAACCAAATGACACTTACGCACTCACATTGGTTGGGAGGATTGTAGTTCTTTCTCATCACATCCTTTTGAGGGAATTTATTACCTATCATGGGACTCTTTTATATATTTATGATAAGTTCATTAAATCCTTCCCAAGCCCTGATACAAGGATGGTTACCCCTATTCCAATGACTTGATCATAGCCAAGTGTTGATGGGAACAACTGCATGTATCATGAGTTCTCTATTATTTTTTTATCTATTTATGATGCTATAGTTTCTAGCCATTTTCAGGATCCATCAAGTTTATTTCCAACAAGGGAGGTGGTTGGTGTCTTCAGGATGCGATTGAACCTATATGAGGCATCCTACATATCTTGTGAGAATAAGAATCAAAACCCACATAGTTTATTTAACAAAGTTTAAGATCATATGATAGGACTATACCTTGTAGTTTAACATCATGTGACAAGGATGTAAATATAGGGGTTGATCATAGAGGAGGATTCATATGATTCCTATTAATATAGGAATCAGAGTCCATGTAGTTCATGTTATGGGTGCCTACATTATAAAATATGTGACAATAGAGGCCTTCAATTGGTGTTATGCATGTAAGGATTCCCTAAACTGCCTCATCATAAGTATGAAACTTTTAGTGAAGATGATATGTAATCAGTCTCACATCCTAATTAAGGACCCACATAAGGGGAATCCTTATCATGATTTTAGTAAAATCTTCACCAGTCTCTATGTTCATGTGAATCATGCTCGGTGTGAGAAACAAGTGATAGCATAAATTTGGACACATCGCATGAGAGAAAATATTTATAGGGATTAAACATTGAGGTTTCCCTTAGAGAGGTATGGTTACCAGTCTTGTGGAGAATATGTTATGGAGATTGGTCCTCAAAAAGGAATCCAACATATCCTATTTTTAATTATAATTAGAATCCATGTAGTTTATATCATCCATCACCTGCTGATGGGTTTAATGTACTTGAGGGAATGGCCAGGGAATACAATTAAATGGATGCTTATGTATTAACCAATTTATCATCCACTAATAAATGAAGAAGGATGTTAGATTTATGTTATAATTTTTCCCATTATTTTATAATATTTGGGATATGGATGGACATACACTAGGGTAGATTCCCATTGGAGATAGGGACTTATAATGTGTCTTATGAACATTGTTTGGAAAGAAATAAGTGTTCTCATAGTTCAGTTACTCCGAATACATTGATGGGTTGGGATTGGGGATTACACTAAAAGGGATTACTATTGTCTCTAAGTTCTAGGAATGTTATGCACTTATATTAGGATGTACACCCATGTTACATATTCATTCTCTATCCTTTGGAAGATAACGAGTGATAATGACCACGAAAGGTCTATAGAAAATATTTGTATGAAATAGAGGCCTATATGAGAGTATGACATGAATAGGGTCGCATTAGTGCATAAACCTAACCTTTTAGGGGAATATTTTTGTAAAGGGGGTACTCATATAATGGTTCATGGCTGGGAGTTTACATGATGTATGTCTAATTGTGTCTACCTAACAAGGTTTATATGTCCTAGGGTGTATACCTAACATTTCTAGGGTGTCTGCCTGACACATCCTGAGTGTCTTCCCAACATGTCCTAATTATCTACCCAACATTTACAAGGTTTCTACCTTACATGTACATAGTTTTTTTATGAAAATGTTGCTATATCCCTGGGTTATTTTCATGATCGAAGCTGAAATTTCAATGGGTAGCTGCATGACCATACTGACATGTTGATAGTGGTTCACATGATCAATGTAGACATGACCAAGGTGATTCACCTGATCAAAGGATGACATGTCCAAGATGTATTCACATGATCAAGATGACTTGACCAATATGTCTTCACATGATCAAACAAACTTATTTAGGATGTCTTTACATAATCAAACTGACTTTTCCAGGATGCCTTCATGTGACCAAGCTAAATTTTTTGGAATGTATTTACATGATCTAGATAACTTTTCCATGATTTACTCACATGATCATGCTAAATTTTCTAGGATATCTTTACATGATCAAAATGACATGCTTAGGATGTCTTCACATGATCAAACTGACTTGTTTGGGATTTATTCACATGATCAAGACTAATTGTCTAGGATGTATTCACGTAATCAAGATATCATGTTCAGATAACCTTTACATGATTGACACAAACACATACAAGGGTGTCACATGATAAATAGTTACATGTCATAGGGATACTTCATGATGGAATTGTAAGAACAATGAGAGGTAATGAGATCACATGGTCTTAAGAGAGTCACATGGTAGAGTTTCGTGATAATGTATAGGATGTATCACATGTCAAAGAATTCACATCCATGGGTCAAAGTTGAATGTCTAAGGGTATTATTCCATGAAAAGAAGAGAAATAGTGTTCATTTTAGGATGGGTTCATTCCTAAGGGTTCATGTTGAGGGAAAAAAATCATAGATTTTCATGGAAAGAGGAGGTCGTGTACATGGGTTTAAATGCATGCCATGGTTGCACGTCAAGGAGTGTTCACATGAATAGGGTTCCTTTCCACAAGTGCCCACATCTCATTTATAAGAGTCTATGAGGTAATTTCATGTCATGGTAGACATATCCATGGCCACATACCTAACAAGGGTTTCCCACACAATCGAGTTCTTGCACCACATGGAAAATCAAAGATGCTGTGAGATTGAGGATGTCTACAAGAGTGCATCACATGATGTTAAATTTATCATGTGATCAGATGACCTTGAAGGAAAATTGTGAGGTATTATCATAGAAGGATCTCATGTTTACCTATAGGATTTATTTGAAGTCAATGGTACACTATTATCCTATGTTCTACTCCTATGAATATCCTTCTCTTCCTCTCACCCACATTTCATGCATATTTTAAAAGATGAGTATGGGTTTATATAGATAGAGGATGGCCAAGGTTCCTATTTTTCTTCACGGTATGCATGTCATGTGAAACATATAGAGGTGGTGGCATTGTATCATCAGATAATCGTATATATCATCCTTATCACACTCATGTGATACCTAGTACTTCACATTAAGACTTCATCTTTACATGATTGTCCTACCTTTATTCTATGTCATTATACGATCACATTATTGATCATTATTAAGCTTCAAATAATGCTGAAAAAGTTGAAAATTATGGGAGGATCTTGGGATGGAAGATAAATTCTTTTCATATGGATCATTAGGCAATCCTACATTACCTCATTTTATCATCACCATTTTGTCTCATGCTTTTCAGAACCACTCATGATGGATTCATGTATATCACTTGGTTTTCCTCATGTGATGGTTCTGGATTCTTTGAAAAAATGTATTCTTTTGAAATAAAGTTGTATGCCTAGCTCTGAGATGTTGAGAATGTATATTTTTTCTCAGTTTGATTGTCGGGGAAGGATGACATGGTGGTTGTAAAGTTCCATCGACCAGGTGCCGGGTATGGATTATGTTGTTTAACCAGCATTGTAGGGGATTATGAAGGATGCGAAGGAGTTTGAAGACAACACGGGGTGTCAACGGACAACTTGGATAATCTTGATCGGATTAAATATGTTACATATATATATATATATGTATGTTTTATCGGATGAACAGTATCACACCCTAACTTCTGGACCACATATATTTAGAAAAAGTTTAGAGAGTTCTTAATAATATTCAGCATGTCATCCATCTGTTGAGTCGGTGCAGAGTGAGTACCCATAATAGATGCACCAAAACCCTCATTGGACACACCATTCCATTTTTTAGACTACTTAGGCACCACCTACATGCATCTTTTTCACTCACAAAAAGTGATATGCTCACCCAAACCGTGATTCCTAGTTGAATGGATGTGATAGATACCGAGGTGTGGTTGAGGTGAATCCCAAATGTGCTCCTAGTTGATCTAGATGAATTGTTAGCTTGGATAGCCATTTTTTTGGAAAATAGCTTATCTAAATACTTAGTATAAGAAATATATATATATATATATATATATATAAAATTATGCCATGGTATGGTACCCTTATAAAATGAATCCCAAGACCAACTGTTATTCTTCAATAATGCCACTTCCAAGACCATGAATATCAATCTTCACGCTTCTTGAATATTTGATAAAAAAAGTGCCAACATATACTAAGGGGGGTCGAGAGAGAAGTGAGTGAGGAGATTTTACAACCTATGTGTGAGTGAGGATGGAATAAAAAGAGGTATATTGGTTTTAAATTTTGTGGTGAAAAGGGTATATAATTTTTTTTGAAAACATGATGGGTGAAAAATATGATACAACATGTCATGATGGTCCTAGGTATCCCTCTTGGAGACTGACATGTCTAGAACTGTAGCATGGATCCTCCCTTAATATTCATTTCTCACAGGCATCCCGAACCCACTAAAATGCTCAAAATGAAGGTTATGCAATGTGGTAGGCTAACCATTTTCAATTCCCAACAATGGTCCAAGCCTTGCCAAAATGCTTGATACAATATTTCTCACCCAACTCCACCATGATGATCCAAATATCATAAGGGACCCACCCTCAATATTTTCCATACAAAATAGGATCTACCACACCTATTTTGGGATATCCATTTCTGGAAGGTGTGGTTCCCAACTCCCAACCCCAACCAAAGTACCAATACCACATACGCTATGCATTTCATCCTCCACCATGGTGTCCACCACATCATGGTCCTACCCATAGTGGAACACTTATAGTGAAAATCAACTACATGTCCACCCTGTTTCACCTCAAAATCCACTAGAGGAACCAAAACACTCTTTGAACCTAATTCCATATCTAAAATCATTTCTATGAGATTTATAGAATCTCAAAACATTGATCTAATAAAAAATTCTTAAAAAGAAACCCTCACCAAAAGAAAAAAAAATTACTCTAAATATCACTACCAGTAAGGGTTTGGGTCTTTACAATCTCCCCAATATAGTATTTTTTATCCTTGATAAGTCTTAAAAAATATTTAACCATTTATCTCAAACTATATTGATCATAAATTAATAATCAAATCATTTAATTCTACTACAAAATAGAAATTGAGTTTCTATTTCCCAACTCCCAACATGATAAAAAAAATTCATTAAAACTTTATCTACCACTCTTAACCATCACTAGTACAACATTTACCTATGCCTATGTATTCTGATACAACAATGTTTCATTAATCAATTTATCATATTACTTATGGTGATTCCCATAATATTTCTCCACTCATAAAGGTTGATTACCAGGAATGATGCTCCCTGCTATAAAAATCACCTACCAAAACAATATTTTAATGGTCCAATGACCTGATCAAAGTAGTCTCTAAATATTTGAACCCAATACCAAACAAAACACTGGTCATAACTCGGTGATAATCCATTTCTAAATTCTAAACTAACTTGGACGAGTCTCGACCACCGTACACAATCTATTATACATCGATGTTTACTTATAGCTTCAACTAATCCCCAAAACACACTTGTTATATCCAACACAATATACCTGATGTGATATCCAACCCACTAAATCAAATTACACATAAAAAGCCAGTCATAAATCTTCTAAACAACTTTTCTAGAAGATTCTCGACCACAACCATTGATGCTCAATCACAGTACCCTATATTTATGTCTAAATCACCAAAGGTATCCAATGATAATTCAAACACCCAAACCAAATTAATACCAAACTCTAAATGTAATTCTATAGTTAGATACTTGAAAAAAATGAGTTTCCATTCTCTCAACCTGATCAAGGGAACACCCTCAATCCAACACATTCTTAGATCAAATCAAGGAAAACTCAAGATCAATTTAAATGTGCAGTCTCCATCCAACACTGAAACTAAATCCAAAATCTAGTATTTAACATGGGACTATAAAAAATTGGATTCACCAATAAAACAACATTTAAAATCCACCTTGACCATCCAATGACAAGTATCATCACACCATAAAATCTACCTGCAGGATTATTGTACCTATATGTCTCATGATTCATCTATTACCATACGTAACCAATGGATGTGGTCATTATAATCATACCCAAGCACCAATAAGAAACATAAAACACTACATGTTCTTCTCTTTTTAGGAATATTATCCTCAAAATCCACTAAAATTTCATCCATAATGAGAGACACCCCTTCTGAAAGTCAATGGTGATCTACCAACCATATGAACTACCATATACCCCTACTTGAGTACAATCTCAATAGGTTCCATCATTATACATATTACACTCCTCCATATCCATTCTCACCAATCCTATCAATACTGACACTGTCCATCCATAGTATTTCCATCACATCAAGAATGATACACTACTACTTATCATTAAATATCTTGGAATCTATTATTGTATTCATTTCATCAAAACCACAAACCCTCATCCTATACATGGCCACTCACAAATTCACATCTCAAAAAATACTATTTTTAACTTTTGGGACCACTTTGTGTATGATAATTGTATTTGTTGTCAACAGTTGTCAATGCTGGTCAAAATGAAGAAGGAGATAAATAAGGACTCCCAAGTTAATTGATATTATCTGAAGTAAGGATGCCTAGAGAATTTTTATGAAATCATATCATTGAATTTCATTCTTGTAAAATTCTCCATGAAGTTAATTCAGACGATTATTGAACTGATCCTAAGTTCAAAGAACTTGTGTCAAAGGTGACACATTATTTACAACAATGAAGAATGGAGAGGTATCATCCATCTGAGGATTATTGAATAAGAATGAGGGTTTGAAGAAGACCATGCAATTATTCATGATTGCATGAGAAACATGTAAGATATTACTTGAAGAATAGAATCATATGATTTTCATGAAGTAGAGAATGATGGATGAAGAAGAAGAGAGAATGTGGAAGGACTTGGCATTTTGAGATGGCCATACATTTCACATGGTATCCAAATATGACGATGCTAAAGCTGTTTTATCAAAGGATACATATCACGATATTGTATTTCATGATAAAATATTAATAATGGTTATGGGATGAAGTAAAGAGAGCAATGAAAAAGGAATAAACAATTTGGAGGCGGCACAAAAGAATGTTTTAAGGTGGCGTCATTTTCCAGTGTTTTCCAGATTTTAGGGCCTGAAAATCAAGAGATGAAGAGATGTGTTTTTGGAAAAGGATGTTGAGTGAAAGTTTGAAGATGGATTGGGATGTTGCGTGCAAGTGGAGTTCCATGATCTGAACATCAAAATCTCGAAAATAAGAGGCTTGCGTGAAAGATTGGTTTTTGAGTGAAAGATTGTTTTTTGCATGCAAGATTGAAGGGAGTTTGGAATCTTGTGCACAAGGCATGATTTGAGGTCAAAAATTAGAAAAATGGAAAAGGAAGGAAGTGCATGAAAGATTCAAGAAGTGCATGAAATATGAGGTTGGCTCGAAAGAGACTTGCATGCCCAATGCGACGTCAAATGGAGTTTTTGCGTGATGCATCAAGATCTTGAACGACACATCGGGGTTTTTTCACATAGGGGTCGACAAGGTTTATAAATAAGAGGTTACCCCCTCACATTTGGTGTGCTCAACACTTAGAAGAAATTAGATCTCTGAAGTGCATAATAAATATATGCAAAGATAGTTGCGCTAAATAAGTAAGAGTTGCATGCAAGAAAGGATAGTTACGTGCAAGAAGAGAGTTATGCTCAAGTTTTAAGTTGCACGCAAGAGGTCTTCTGTGACAAAAGTTGAATGTTTCACGCAAGTCGTTATTGTTGTGAGAAAGTCGTCCGAAAGGGGTGTGTGAAAGATTGGGGTCCTGAAGGCCTTCGACGGGTTCATATCACTCTCGAAGTGGCTTTGTGAAGAAGAAAGAACTGTGAACCATTTTTCTTCACAAAGAGAAGTTGAACTGCACTCACAAGACTGGTGTTTATCACCCTTATTGTTCTTTGCAAAGTGAAGAACAAATGGATGTGAAAATAAACTCACATCTGCATAAAGTAAGAAGGTAGTATACCAACACACTCCTGTGTTGGTATTTAGAATTTAAGAAAGAGATTAAGACACTACAGTACCATTCCATATTATACTGTGTCAAAGAAAAAGAAGAGAATAAGAAGAAGAAAAATGTATTCCCAATTGAATGATGAAAATTATTCAGGGAAGTTAAATTCAGATGATGCCAAGTGAACTGATCTTCATTGCTTGAATAATAACATTGGTGTATGTGATTATATCCAAGAAGAGAGAAGAAGTTTTAGTGCAGTTTGTTGTTTCACTAAGAGGAAGAAAGAAGTAGTCTAGTGTAGTTGGTGTTGCACTAGAGAAGAATAGAAATAAAGAAGGAAGAATTGCTTTCCTACTGATTTGAAAGTAATCAAGTGAAGATAACTAAATAAGACCAAGATAAGAACATACCTTATCAAGAAGGAATAAGACTGTCTCTATAGGTAGTATAAAGAACTGGATAGAGGATGCAAGAGACTGTCTACACTGGAAGTATAAATAACTAACAAGTGTAAGGGCATATCCTACTTATTCCAAGTTGGAAGAGGATTATCTCCCTTCCACATCCAAGTGTAGGGAGCCACACATACTAGAGGATTGTTTTCCTAGTCAATCCACTATAACAACATGTTACATTATAGTGAATAATCCATGCATTGGACATACCCATGCATAGTAAGGATGTAACTGCTCTTATTGGGCGGTGAACCTTGTAAAAATATTGTGTGCATATTTTTACTGCTTTATATTATTTCATGTGATAGGGAAAGGAGAATCAATATCCTAAAAGGTCAAGAGGTAAATGGATATAAAATTGGAATTGGTTTCAAAAGTCCCCAACACTAATTCACCCCCCTCTCAGTGTTAGGTATATCCCAAACTGGTCCTCTCAATTGGTATTAGAGGGAAGGTTCACCTCTATTGGATTCTATACATTGAATATATTTTCTTTTAAAGACTTAAGATTCTTTCCTGATTCAACAATGAAGTAAAATTTTTATGAATAGTTAGTTATCTCTGAGCAGAATCCTTTATCTACAAAAACCATTATGAAAAGGAAAAATAAAGAGAAGAGAAAGTTGAAGAAGAAGTCCCTCTTATCTAAAAAAGAGGAAACATCTGGTTCTCCATATCTGGATGAAATTTAAGACACATGAGACTTGTAAAGTAATGAGAAAGTGGATCATGTTTCCACTAAGAAGATAGACAACCTTACTACCTCAAATGATAACAAGGTATGTTTTAGTACATTTGGAAATTATTATCATGATGAAAATGATATCACAAGTGGTGATGATCAATATACAACATCTCAAGAAATATTAGTTGATAGATTAAGAATGATTCTGCATGGTATTATTGAAGAAAGTACACCCCTTGTTTGTGGAGTATATCAATGCATGCAGGAAAATATCACTCAGCTGGAAGAAGAAACTGATGTTTTGGAGAAAGGCTTACAAGAATTTTTTTTGAATGTTTAAATCTCTCTAGACAGGTTGGGGCCTTTGAAGTAACAAAGAGGGGATTTGAAGTAAGTTCTTAAAAGTGGATCAAAGATGTTGAAGAAAAAGAGGGAGTCAATAAGACTCTGTAAGAGAATATCCATACACTTGAAGATGATCTAAAAAGGAGAAATGAAGTCAAGAAGTTATATTTGGAAGAAGACTCCAATAAGATCAAATAACTTGAATCTTTGTTACAAAAAAAAGTAAAGATGCATGAAGAAGAAGTTGAAATATTGAATAAGGATTGTGAAGATAATATTTCTATGATTTAATATGAAAAAGTCATCCTCAATAAGATATGTCTAGAGTTAGAAGCTCAGTTGACCAATCTTGAGAAGACACATATTGAGTCTCCACAAAAGAAAGAAACAATTGCTACTAGTTCTCAATGTTAATTGGAGGATTCTACTATCCAAATACCTCCAACATGTGATAAGAAGATCACGACTTAAGTCATTGATCCATCACAAGCAGCTGAGAAAGTAAAGGTATCATCCATACCAACTTGTACTAATGTTTCTAAAATTGATTCTAAAAAAAGTGCAGCTTGGAAGAAAAATTATAAACAAGTATGGATGAAGAAAAGTGAGAAGAAACCTACCACCATGCCTAGGGTGGATATGAAGAATAATTTGGAAGAGGATTCCCCACACAAATCACAACATATCAAGAAGAAGATTAAAAAACCTTATAAAGAAGAGGGAAAGAAGTCAAGATTTGTTGGTCAATGCTGGTATTGTAATAGATTTGGGAATTGTACATTGTATTTTTGGTACAATCCATTAAATGTAAAAGCAAAAAGAAATCTCATATTAAGGGGGAGAAATCCAGAGAAGAAGAAGAAACATCCACAGTTCTAGAAGCATCTGTATACTGCAAACAGATTCGGAATGTTAGATAACATCTGTGATGTAAGCAATAGGAGTGGTCATATGAATGGTGCATGTTTATTTCAAAAAGTACCCAAAGATGATAAGAAAAGAAGACCAAATAATCTGGTTAAGAATGAAGAAGTATACTTGGGAAGAAATCAGATGAATAATGTGAACACAAATTCTCCCAAGAAGATTTAAAGAAGGAAATATGAGAAGTACTTGGATTCTAAATCCAAGAAGGTGAAGGGTGGTGCATCCAAAAGAACTACTAATCTAGATTACACTCATAAGAATCCATGTAGAAGATAAAATCTTGATGCCTCATTTCTTAATAATATATTGGTGGTTTGGTTAGAAGATTTGGAAAGAATGAGAAAGATGAAAGATGCACAGGCTAAGACTAGTGCTAAAAACAAAAAGAATATTCTACATGAAGACAAAGAAGTTCTATATGTGTGGTGAAACAAAGATGGTCACAATGTTAGAAGATTATTTGAATTTAATCCATCCTAATGAGAATTCCTCAAGAAGATTAATGTTTCACCAGGAGATTCTAGTTCTTTGAAAACCCTTGAAGAAAGAAGATTCATACACAAAGAGATGGAAAAAATAGCGAGGTCTACAAAATCACAGTCAACATTGAAGAACAGTTGTGAAAGTGTGAATAATGGAGCATCTTGGTTGAATAAATCATCTCAACCTTGTTGTTCACATTGATAAAATAAGGAGGATCCACCTTATTCCCTTAAATTCTTGTGTATTGTATTTTTTCTTATCATAACAGGAATTGAAGGTGAGACAAGATCTCAGGGGGAGAACCCGAGATTCCATGATTAGAAGTGTTCCCTTGAGGGGGAGACACATGAAGAAGCTTCCAGAGTCATTATAAAAATCAGTATAAACATCAGTTGGTAGAAAATTCAATTAATCTGAAGATTTTCTGAAGAGAATTTAATTGGAAAAGGTATGTCATTTCCCAATCTCTCATCCTTGGTTACTCAAAGTAAATATTATTTATCAAAGGGGGAGTAACTGAGTTAATTTGTGACATAAGATGAGTAAAAGTCTTCCAAGGCCACTTATCTTTCCAATTTCACTTGAATGTTTTTGATCCATTTGTTGAATTAAGTGCAGGAGTTTCAGGTTGATTATTTTATATCACACTTATTATCCTAAACCTGGAATGAAAGTGGAAATCCTTTGATGACAAGTGTATGATTTATCATCTCATGAGGTATCATGATTCAGTGGATAATGGAATTTTTTTTTGTTTAAATAAAATCCTCTTATTTTCTACACTGAGCACTTCTCAAGTAGACTTAGAGTGAAATTATTGATGGCACACTACTTAATTATGGACTAATACCCTATCTACCATGAAATTTTTATTTCTTGTCAATAAGGGGGAGAGAAAGTGAAATGAATGTTTGAAAAGTAAGGGGGAGAGAAAGATTATCATTTTTCTATTGACACATTCATTTGATGAGAACTTTAAGTTATTGACAATAAATAAAAATGGGGGAGATTTTTGGAACCACTTTGTGGTTGAAGATTGTATTTGTTGTCAACAGTTGTCAATGTTGGTCAAAATGAAGAAGGAAATAAAGAAGGACTCACAAGTTAATAGATATTAGCTGAAGTAAGGATTCCTGGAGAATTTTTGTGAAATTATAGCATTGAATTTCATGCTTGGAAAATTATCCATGAAGTTAATTCAGACAATTGTTGAATTGATCCTAAGTTCAAAGAACTTGTGTCAAAGGTGACACATTGTTTACAACAATGAAGATGGTGAGGTATCATCCATATGAGGATGATTGAAGAAGGATGAGGGTTTCGATAATACCATGTAATTATTCATTATTGCATGAGAAACATTCCAGATCTTACTTGAAGAATATAATCATATGATTTTCATGAAGTAGAGAATGATGGATGAAGAAGAAGAGATAATGTGGAAGGACTTGGAATTCTGAGATGGCCATGTATTTCACATGGAATCCAAATATGATGATGCTAAAGCTGTTCGGTCAAAGGATACATATCAAAATAGTGTATTTCACGATGAAAACTGAATAATGGTTACATGATGTAGTAAAGAGAGCAATGAAAAAGGAACAAACAATCTGTGGGTGATACTAAAGAATGTTTTAAGGTGGTTCCATTTTCTAGTGTTTGCCAAATTTTAGGGCCTGAAAATCAGTAGATGAGGAGATGTGTTTTTGGAAAATAATGTTGCATGCAAGTTTGAAGATGGCTTGGGATGTTGTGTGCAAGTGGATTTCCATGATCCGAACATCAAAATCTAGAAAAGGAGAGGCTTGCACGAAAGATTGGTTTTTGCACACAAGATTGAAGGGAGTTTGGAATCTTGTATGCAAGGCATGATTCAAGGTCCAAACATAGAAAAATGAAAAAGGAAGTGCATGAAATATTAAAGAAGTGTGTAAAAGATGAGGTTGGTGTGAAAGAGACTTACACACCCAATCCAATGTCAAATGGGGTTTTGCGCGATGCATGAGGATCTTGTGTGACACATAGGGGTTTTTGCGCACAGGGGTTGATGAGGTCTATAAATAAGAGGTGACCCCATCACATTTGGTGTGATAAAAACTTAGAAGAAATCAGAGCTCTGGAGTGTATAATAAATATACGCAAAGGCAGTTGTGCGAAATAAGTAAGATTTTCATGCAAGAAAGGATAGTTTTGCGCAAGAAGAGAGTTGCGCACAAGTTTGAAGTTGTGAACAAGAGGTCTTCCATGACAAAAGTTAAATGTTGCGTGCAAGTCGCCTGAAAGGGGTGCATGAAATATTGGGGTCCTGTAGGCCTTCAACAGGTGCATAGCACTCTCGAAGCAGCTTTTCAAAGAAGAAAGAACTGTGAACCATTCAGCTTCACAAAGAGAAGTTGAACCGCACTCACACGACTGGTGTTTATCACCCTCGTTGTGCTTTGCGAAGTGAAGAACAACTGGATGTGCAACTAAACTCACATCTGCACAAAATTAAGAAGGTAGTATACTGACACAATCATATGTTGGTATCGAGAATTGAAGAAAGAGATTAAGACACTGTAGTACCATTCCATATTATACTGTGTCAAAGAAAAATAAGAGAAGAAGAAGAAGAACAGAGTATGACCAATTGAATGCTAACAATTATTTAGGGTAGTTAAATTTAGATGATTCCAAGTGAACTGATATTCATTGCATGAATAATCACATTGGTGTATGTGATTCTATCCAAGAAGAGAGAATGCGTTTTAGTGTCGTTAGTTGTTTCACTAAGATGAAGAAAGAAGAAGTCTAGTGTAGTTGGTGTTGCACTAGAGAAGAAGAGAAATAAAGAAGGAAGAATTGCTTGCCTACTGTTTTTCAAGTAATCAAGTGAAGAGCACTAAAGAAGACCAAGATCAGAACCAAACTTATCAATAAGGAAGAAGACTGTCTCTATAGGCAGTATAAATAACCAACTAGAGGACGCAAGAGACTATCTACACTGGTAGTATAAAGAACCAACAAGTGTAAGGGTAAATCCTACTTGTTTCTAGTTGGAAAAGGATTATCTCCCTTCCCCCTCCAAGTGTAGGGAGCCACATAGGCTAGAGGATTGTTTTCCTAGTCAATACACTATAACAACATATTAAATTGTAGTGGAGAATCCATGCACTAGTCATACCCATGCATGGAAAGGACGTAGCTGCTCTTATTGAGTGGTGAACCTTGTAAAAATATTGTGTGCATATTTTTACTACTTTCTATTATTTAATGTGACGGGGAAAAGAGAATCAAGATCCTAACAGGTCAAGAGGTATAGGGATAAAAATTTGGAATTGGTTTAAAAAGTCCCCAAAACTAATTCACCCCCTCTTAGTGTTAGGTATATCCCAAACTAGTCCTCTCATTAACTAATGTGCACTATCATGATCTCATCTGAACCCAAAAATGATATTCTTATGTACCACCTGATCAATAAACCTGACTCGCACTACCATGAGTTGTATGTCCTCAAACATAGACTCATTCACATAAACCACTGACCAAAATCCTCCCATGTATCAATCTAATCCATCCATTAACATCCATGGTAATCCTCTTTAAAATAGAGATATTTCACCAATGTAATGGTCTAACAAATGATCACCTGCCAAACCATGCCTCATATCTAAACCAAAAAATTCTACCCTTGGTCTCATTGTTTTCCCAAATATGCTTCCAAGACACATAGGGATAGACATACTAATGATACTACCATCCAAAACAAGACTTATATACCAAAAATCACCAGAACTCAATGTGATCTATCTCAAAAATCCTAGGAATCAAAATAAATACAACATAATTAGAAGAACCTCACATGAACCAATATCAAAACTGAAACATCTACCCTTGATTTATATATATAAGTCATTCACTAGCCTTGGTTAACTCATCACTCAGGTTACCCTCATATATATGTCACTTTTCATCTCAAATATAATAATCATCTCACTAATATCCTAAGATATATCTCAATGACACTAGGTATGACCATATTACCCATAGGTTATATCTCATATAGTCAAAACTCACAAGCAATATCATTATTCCTGTATAAAAAATCACATGAAAAATCACATCCAAAAAACACCCACTCTAGGATATCTCTCTCTCTCTTACACACACACACACACACACAGAGAGATATATATATCAAGCACAACATGCTAGGTTTACAAACTACTAGAGAATTGATTCCCACTAGGAATCCACATAGGAGACTACCCCATCAAAAATCACTATATAAGACTAATACTCACTGGGCCATCGCTTATGGGAGTCACCCCCTAGAGGAAAAAAATATTAGGATGATCCTAAATGGGACACTACATATAGAAGTCACCACTTTTAGGATCACATTTTTATCTAGCTAAATTGGTATATATATATATAACGCTACCACCCTACCATGATCCATGTCACACATCTCATCATTTATTGGTTCGTTAAGTAGAATTACACCAAGAATTTATATGGAAAAATCCCATATTAGTTTTCATAAAAATTATAATTATCAAAACTATTTTCCAAACACCCACATGGGGTCCATCATTAAGTCATAAAATTACAATACCAAACTACTAGTGTCACTATACATCTCTTACAAGAGGGACTGCATAATAGTCATCAAGGGAATACCACCCTATATACATATGACCAATTATTATAAGAAATATATAATGTAGTCCAACTGAGTAGAATACCACCACCAATTTATATAGTAAATCTCTATATAAGTTTTCTCTCACAATTTAAATAGTTGAAACTAGTGTATTTAGTAAACCCAATAACAAGAAGCACATCAGTTTCTTATGAATAATACATGCCAATAATGATGCATTTATATATATTTTATAAAATGGGTCAATTGAAAAAAACCCATAAATCAAAAATCTCAAAAATCAATTGGATCATTCTAGGTGAAATCATAAAACCATAATATTTCAAACCAAGATTTGATACCCCATATCCCTTGTAACCAAAACTTCCTACCAAAAAAGATGTTTTTCATGCATCTATCAAATATCCATCACAAGATGTTATGCATTACTATATCAAATGTATACCATTTCAAATAATAGTATGAAAAAAATAAAAATTCTAATATACTTTATGATATCAGTCATATAAAATATATTATACCTCTTTGTAATGTCCCCATATTAATTCAATTTAAATTTTAACCAACCCGGTTATCCATGTGACCATAAGATGCCTCCCCATCACTAGAGGATTATGAATAGAAGATATGGTCTAGGGTAATGAAAAAATAACCAAATATTATCTAAAAATATAAAATAAATAGAATAAATAGAAGTAATAAACACGAGTTGTCAATAATAATAATCAATGTGGAGGCATACAATCATACATACTAGAAAAACATCCCACTGAGATTATCACATGTAAAAAAAATTAAAGTAAAGATAAAATATACCCTAAGGATATACTTCCACCCATTATAATTACCTCATAGTGATTTATAATCCTTTTAAGCTATCCAGCTGAATAATCTAATCTTAGGATTCTATCGAACCTAAACTTGTAATGAGTGAAGTATACTTGAGTAACTATGTGCCATGGATTCCATAATAGGGTGAGAGTACAAATCAGTAGGGAACCAATAACATGGTCCTATACATAACCAGTAAATTTAGTTTATGTGAAAGTTATATTCTCAGTTGTGTAAATAAATATATTAAAGAAGAGTAAATACAATAACCATTATTGATCCTTGAGTTCTACTGTGATACCTAGGCTCAACCCAAACCTTCTTCTGCAACGCCCTATGATTTTATAATATACATTAATATTTTTTAAATCTTATATGTTTGATATATTTCTTTACATTCCACATCAATCATAGAAGAACCATGATATACTATTGAAATATTATTATAAAATTTAGCTGTTATCGCATAGTCTCTGGATTGGAAGGTATAAATATGATTAATTGAATTATAAAAAATATGTATAAATGTTTTACATTATAGAAATGTATTTATTAACTCTTAATAAATGGTTACTCATATTTTAATAATAATAATAAAAATATATATGACATAATTTTTCACGAGTTATATTATGTATTTTTATCAGAATAAAATATATTGATCACCACTGATCAAGGATAAAATATATTAATAATTTATATAAACAGTGAAATAATAAATTATAAACTGATTATTAATTATTTATAAATTAAGGTAAAAATATTTGAAGGTAAAAAATATTTTTTTTTTCAGAAAACTATTTTTTTTTGTAATGTATATTGTCTTAATTTTTTTAATAAATCACTATTAATGATCAATTTTAATAAAATTTATAGTTAATATATTCATAATATTATATTATCATTCATTTAATAGTTATTAAATGTTAAGGAATAATAATAAATACATTTTTATGTTTCAAAATACATTTTCTCTAAAAATGTTCTTACACGTTTTGTGCATGGATATTAGAATTAATTTATTCCACTTATATAAATTTAATATTTTAAAATATGTTTCATATTTTAAATCAAAATAATTAATATTAGGTAATAAGTTTAACTTAATATTTATACATAATTAATAGTTTCCATGGTCAAAACTGTGTTACCATGGTAAGGGTTAAAAGGATTGAAAAATGGGTTAACCTAATAGATAAGTTTTAGGATAATTTTTTTTTATTATATTTCACTAGTTGATTTTATTGCATCCTCAGTATTATAATATTTGAATCTATGAATATTTGGAACTACTTGACTTTATTAATTCATATATTATATAATAAATTTGAAAGTATTTATAAGTTTTCCACCCAACTCACTTATAAAAGGTAACCCACTCTTCTCAATTATACACATAACATGAGAAATTTAATTTATCCAAGTTATTCCTAATTCCTTTACCAACCCTCCTACCCATTACTTAGAGGACTTGGTCTCACTAAAAGACAATCTGATAAATCTTTTTAGTGAAATCCAAAGGAAGATGCCCGAAGAAAAGGTAATTGTCTTTACCGAACTATTTGAAGTTTATTTCTTCCTTACCCTCCTAAATATTATATATATATCTTAATATGATGAAATAAATATATTAAAAAATATGAAATGATCTAATTTTAAGGGTACAACCATTATATATCTCTTTTATAATTAATGTAAAATAAAAATATTTCTCTTGTGTACATATGGACTACTATCTCCATGAAGTAATGTATTTTATTATTCATCACAATCTTCAATGGATAGTTATGTTGATGTATTTAATGGATATATATGATGTTTATAAAATAATTATAATTAAATAAATATAAAATATAATCGAACTTCTTACATTCCCATACATTTAAAAATGATAACATCACTCGTTCGTACATGCAATCTACCATCTCCATGAAGTGATGTAACTCATTTTTCATTTATGATTAATATGTATTATAATAAGGATATATTTGATGATATATATGATATTTATGATATTATTTTGGTTTTCAAATAATAAATTATTATATTTTTTTAAATCACTGTAAAATGAAAATATCACCTATGCATATGTATAGAGAACCATCTCGATGAAGTGATATAATTGATTTGTCGTCACCATTTTATATGAATGGTTAAAAAATTTATTTAATTAATAATATTATACATATAAAATAATAATTATTTTTGTACATTTTCAAACCACAACCAAGTTTCATGGACCAGAATTGTTAAACTGAAACTCGCAAGGGGAATAGATTAGTTTACACTAAATTGTTGATTTTATTGAAAACTTATTAATAAATGGGTATTTTAAATTATAATGAATTTATATAGTTTAAGATAAGTAGGAATATGTTTTTTTATAGATGTATTTTAAATCTAAATTTATTATACATGTAATGAAGAGGGGGTATGAAGAACATCACTACATGATGTATTAATTTATGTTACAATCCAATTTATTTTAGGGATTATATTTGTTAAATTTTCAGTGCAATAAATTATAAAATCCATATCCTTTAAACTCCATATATTTTCTTCTTCTTTGTTTATTTCTTGTATTTTCATTTTTTCCTTTTATTCTCCTCAATTTTAACTTTTTACAAAATTGTGAAAAGAATGATATATTTTAACGTATATGACATGAATAGATTTTCATGTTGAAATTTCCATAATTTTAAATTAATATTATATTATATGTTTCAAAATTTTAATAAATAAAATCCCCTTCAAAATTTTCATGAAATTTTAGTTTTTGAATGAAAAAAAATAAATATATTTTTTCTCCTCATTTTCAGAGGGTATTTTAAATAACTTTATAAAATAAATTTTTTATCTATTTCAACATAATTTAGGGATTATTATTCTTTATTGGGTATATAATATTATGATATTATCCACTTCCATCCCATAGAAGTTTTATGATGACTATATTTTAATGATATTTTTAATGTAACAGGTTTATCTCTCTTGGGTTAATTGAGATTTGATAGAATTATGAATTCCCTTATATTCATGTCGCATAAATATAAATGATTTATTATTATATGATTGGTGGGTATGTTATATTCCTCTATTTAATTTAATAATATTTTATTTCTTCCATAATAAATAGACTCATGGGTGGTAAGACTGTGCCCAATATGGTATACAATTGTTTATCCCAACCCCAAGAAGGTGTATGGGTGGTTAATCCAAGCCTATTATGCAATAAATGTCTGCGTGGATAGTTTTGGAATATGATGTGAGGAATTTATTTGTGGGTATACATGAAAAATGATTTATATGATTATTTTTATTCCACATTCTTATGCCTACATTATTCTCTTATGGATTTTAATTATTTGATGCTTCACAGTCTTATGTATTTTGTATTATATTATGAAAAACCATTATTCCATGACTCATGATTTGAGATTTATGTATTTTTGTATAAATTTTTTATATCTTTATAATTTTATCACATCCTTATGAACATCTTATGTTCACTTATGATATTTTAATTTATGTCTTACATATTTACCCTTAATAAGAATTTGAGGTCACCTCTTTTTATGTTTCATTTTCCTTAGGTTATGATAAAGGGTATTAAATAAGATATATCTAAAATCATACCACATGAGTTGATTTTTTGTGTGATATATTAAATATCCTTTTTGAAATAAATTTTTATGTATCTTTTCTCCATAAAAACTAAACCATTATTGTTTAGTGGTGTGTGTTGAGATATGTATAGAATATTCATCTAAAATTATGTAAAATTTATATATGTATTGATTGGGAATCATCATTTGGTATCAAAGTAGGGTTTAGTTATTTTTAGTGATTAGTTTATAAGTAAAATTAGGATAGAAACTAAGAAATCCTATAATCAACTGAAATTGAGATAGGATTAACCAAAAGTGTCATGAGATGATAAGAAGGTGTAATAATTAAGGACATATTTTGAATATTTTTTATTATTATATGATCTCTAACACTTATTAATTATTATTAATGATCACATGGTGTTTTTTTTTATTTTTAGTCATTGATTGGTACTAGGAGGAATTGTGCAATAAATGAATGTGATGGTTAATGAAATGTATGTCCTCGTGATAAAAAAATAGAATGGGATAAGGAATATTAATTCATGTTTTTATGATCATTCTACAATCTCAATATATGAATCATGATGACATTACAAAGGAAAAAAAGGTAAAATTCAGCATTGAGTCTTTTATAAGACATAATCAACATTTCATCAGTGGTTCCTTCAATCAACTATTTTTTTAGGAATAGATAAGTACCAATAAAAATTCATTTTCTACTCTCCAGTGCTAGAATCATGAAAATATTGTCTTAGTTGTGTACCATTTAGAAGGTGAAAGTGATCAATTATGGATTATTATATATAATAGGAGGTAATATGATGAAGTTGACACTATGATATGAAAATAGTTTAATAATGTTTTTTAAATATTTTTTCCCTGAATGCTTCACTTGAGAATTGAATGATAATTCATGGAACTGAAATAGAAGTATGATTAAAACCTTAGCACCTATGAGGATAATTTCACCAAAATTACAAGGTATGATTTTGGTTTTTTCATCACCTATGAATGAAACAAGGATTGAATATTTAGTGGTTTAGGACTAAGTCTCTAAATGGAATTGGATATGAGATACTGTGATAAGTATGTTGAAATGGTTTCATGTGATCTCAAGTATAAAATGGAAAGTAAAGACCCTCATTATTCTCATGGTTGTTGGGATAAGAAGAGAAATTTACAATTTTAAGGAAATTCCAAGAAAATACCCTTAGATGGGAAATAATTAATCTTCCTTAATACTAATTTTTTAAAATAAAAGTTTTGGAAAATACCTCTAAGGGAAATTTAAATTATTCAATTGTTTAAGAGAAGTTCATGAAGCACTTGAATACCAAAGTTTTGCGACTCGTTCAACCAAGTAAATGAATGTAATGAAAGCTAAACTGAATGCACCACACACACTCCAACACATCAATTATAATGGGTATATACATTATGCCAATAGGTGATGAAACCATGGGTAAATAATGACTATAGACATAAAAAAACTCATAATCTAAAGGAAAAAGGGAAGGATGATTCAATCACAACTTCATAAGTGAGTAGAGATAATTAAGTGGTGAAAGGTAAAATTATAATCTACTATAAAAGAATGTATAATTATTTTTTTATTATACACACTCTTTTATATTTGATGAATTTTATAAGAGCATCAAATAACCACCTGAATAATTAGATATTGAATAATTAGTGAAAACTCTAAATGGATGATGATTTCATATCAAGTATATATTTCCTCTCTGATATAAGTATGCAAGAATTTTCTTTTTGAAAATATTTTTATTCTCCCTATAGTCAAATCTAATGTGATATTGGTAATGGATTGGATATCTTTATATAGATACCACATCAATTTATAATGAATGGGGGTCATATATTATATTTTTAATCAAACTATGATTGTTTATAGGTGTGGGTATGAACGTGAACATCCAATGGTAATTACTTCCATTATATGGTTCATAATACCAATTTATGAGTGGTATTTATCTCAAATGGTTTGGGAGAAACCAATCATTTAAGATATTCATATTTTTCAGAAATACCTCTATGTATTTTATGAGGAATTACATAGTCTTACTCTAAATCATGATGTTCAGTTTTCAATAGACATTATACTCAGTGCTATAAAATTTCAAATAATATTTATATAATTGAACCAATTGAGTTTTTGGAAATGAAGAAAAAAATTATATAGAATCTAGAAAATGGATTTATGCACACATATGTGTCCATGAGGGGTAAACATGCTATTTATTTGAGAAAAAATATGGGTTAATTCATATTTGAATTTATTATTAATAACATTACAAGATCAATATCAAGAGAAGGTATCCTTTACCCTATATTCATGACATGTTTGATAAATTATGCTGAGCTCAATAATTTTCAACTATTGAACATTATTCTAGATATCATTAATTAAGGGTAATGATGGGGGAAATACATAAGATATAATTTTGTAAAAGTTATTTTCATTATGATCTTATAGTTATTCTATTTTAACTTAATAATTCCCCCAATATACTCATGGATTTAATGAATGGTGTATTTAGAGATTACCTTAATCAGTTTTTATAGCCTTTATTGGTGATATTTGTATATATTTAAATAGTATGGAAGGAAAGTAAGATCATTTGAGGATTGTGTTAAAGTCCTTGATGAAGGAGTAAATATATTCCAACTTTATAAAGTGTAAACTTTGGATAAATAAAGCAACATTCACATTTCATCTAATTATAAGTAAGGGTATATATATGGATCCTTATAAGATGGAATTTGTTGAAAAATGGCACAAACAAACCACAGTGACCAAAATACATTGTTTTATTGGGATGGATTCATACTACCATTACCTTTTGAGAAATTTATAATGAAAATTAAACCCATTGATAATGTTCATTAGGAAGGGATCCAAGTTTATTTAGATATATCAATATGATGAAAATTCCATGTAAACGAAGAGAAAATAGTTCAATACACCTATTATTACACTACCCTATCATAGAAAAGTGTTTAGAATATACAATTATGTATAGAATAAGGAATGAGATTTATTATTATGCATAATTACATGGTGGTAGCATATGGTTCATGAAAATTGAAGGTTTATGAGAAAAATTACCCAACTCCTGATTTGGAGCTGAAAATGGTAATTTTTTCCATTAATGATATTGAGGAATTATCTATATGGTGAGAGGTGTGATATATACATAATAAACAAAAAATCATGAAGTATATATTCACAAAGAAATTATTGAATATGTTCTATCAGATATCATTGGATTTTATTAAAGATTATGACTAGTCAATACATTAACACCCTGGGATGGAAAACAAGGCAGTTGACACTCTATGTTAGAAGAACCATGCTAGTGTGTTATTGAAGAGAATTGAAAGAGATACAATACTTATGTATTTTCAGAGGATAGAACTTTAACTTATAATAAATAGTGAATATACTATATTTATCAAAATAATATTCAATCATTCATTCATGTTAAGATAAAGGAGGCGTATAAGGAAGATGTGGAGTAGTAAAAGAAGGTAAGGATTGTTTTAGAGTTCAACCTTAACCATAATGAACTGATCTGATTCATGAACTAGGAATGTGTCCCATCAATACTAGAATTAATGAATGATTTTCTTGATGAATCAAGTAGAACATCATTATCTATTCATCCTTGAATCACAAAGACATATAGAGACCTATAAGAGTATTTTTAGTGGGAAAAAAACTAAAAAGATTATTTTAGAGTATATATCTCAATTCCTAGTATGCGAAAAAGTGAATGATGGCTATTATAAGTCTATAGGGATATTAAAACCATTACCCATACGTATATTTAAATGGGAAAATATCACTATTTATTTCATCATTAGAGTCCCCAATAAATTTAAAGGCCAAAAGGACATTTGGGATGTAGTTGATCACCTTATAATGTTAGCACATTTTTTTCTATCAAATAAGATTTATCACTTGAATGTTATGCTAGGTTTTTATATTATGTAATATATAAAGATTCATAGAGTACCAAATTCTATTTCATTAAATTGATATCCTAATTATACCTTGATGTTCTAGAGAAGTTATAAATAAGAATTGAATATAGAGTTGAACAGTAGAACTACATAACATCCTCTGAAAGATGGGGTAGTTCTAGAGAAAAATTCAATCCCTAAAATATATACTGATACCAAGATCTATGGATTTAAAAGGTGGTTTGGATAAATATATTCCACTAGTTAAATTTTCTTACAACAAGAACTTTTACTTTAGCCTTTAAAGGGAACCTTCCAAAGCTCTTTGTGGAATGAAGTGCATAACTCCAACATGTTGGGATAGAGTTGGAGAATGGATACTATTAGAACCTAACATATATAGATAAATGTAAGAGAAAGTTATATCCATTCAACATCACATCATGGTTGATCATATTCAACAAAAAAGTTATGTTGATAATCATTGGGGAGATCTAGAGTTTGAAGTTGGTGAAAAAGGCATTCCTTCAAATTTCTCCTTGGAAGAAGGTTATGAGATTTGTAATGTGGGGGAATCCAAGACCTAGTTACATAAACCCATTTAAGACATTTTATCATATTTGTGTGGTATTTAATCGATTTTTACTTCCACTAAATCTCACCTAAGTTCACATTTTTTTCTATATATTACTTTTGAGTAAGTACATACCTGATCCTTCATATGTACTGGAATCAATGGTTATACCACTATAACATGATATTTATTACAAGGATCAATTGGTGAAGATTTTTTATTTAATAGATA
Source organism: Viscum album (assembly GCA_963277665.1). NCBI lineage: Eukaryota > Viridiplantae > Streptophyta > Magnoliopsida > Santalales > Viscaceae > Viscum > Viscum album. The sequence goes on from OY728157.1 coordinate 1,027,270,580, forward strand.
AGGTTCTATGAAAATAGAAAACTCATTAGTTCAATGTTTTATGGAAACCCATAATTTTTTGGAAGCTACATTGGAACCTAAGGATATAATAAAGAAAAAGTATCATCATTTATTTATATCAGTGAAAAATAATTTTGATGATGAAATTATTTTATTGGGTTGATTTGTAACACCCCAATATTTGTGAATATATATTTATATTTATTAAAATTTAAGTTTTAGATAACAATATTTATACACAACACTAATCTTATACATGCCGTGATATACTATTGAAATTTTATTATTAAATGTGATTGTTATCGCATTGTCATTGGATTAGAGGGTATGGATATGACTAAATGAATTATTAAAAATAGTTATAATTTTTTCCATAATTTTAAATATATTGATTAAATATTACTAAATAATTACCAAAATTTTAATGATAAAATTAGAATTATATAAGACCTATTTTTTTTGAGAATTTTATTTTCAATATATTAGGCATTTTTATCTAAATAAATTATATTTATCAGTACCGATAAATGATGAAATATATTTTTAATTTATAAAAATAATTGAATAATAATTTATACCAAGAAATTCCATTCATAAGAAAAGATTCTAACCATTTATTAAAAGTAGAAAAAGAGACAACAAAGAAAGCAGATGGGACAGACAACAATTTCCCTCATCCAACATAAGAAAAATTACATATCATAATATAAAAAATCATTCCCATAACCATACTCATCAGAAGTTCCACATTAATATTGAGAGTTACCTTGATTGAATATTTTGAGAATATTTTAATTGACCCTTTTTTACACTCTATAAGAGGATTGGGTATACACGGTCTTTGGGATATTTGAGCAGTCTTTCCTCAGCCTTCTCTTCAGGGGGGTAGAGATGAAGCCCTAACTGTCAATCAGTTTCTTCATCCCATGTGTAATAATGTCCTTGAATGAGGCCTTACCACTCCCCAAAATATTAATAGGGAATATTTCCATCACCCTCTCACCATCAGATACATTTACCCACTTATTAGGGATTTTTGAGGAGGTATACATTTTTTTGAATCTCCTCCCAAATATTATTATTTTGTGCACACGAGCTGAACTCACTATACTTTGGATCCCATCCCGACATAATAGAGTATCTTGGATTTATATAACCTCACCCCATAAATTTTTTTTGGGTATTAGTATCATCTAAAACCACACACTGAGTAACTTCACATGCATGTTGATCATCCAAAGGTTCCTCATTCATTTCAGCACCCCTCAATTGAAAAGGAGAGTCCCACTACATGACCAAATTCATATCCAAATAGGCCTAACCCTCTCCAATTATAACATAGTAAATCCGGGGAACCATCATGTTCAGTATAATAACATATTAACCCATTTACACCTCATAATTCATTGCACTTGTAGGAGGATCAATCAATTCTTCAATGCTGCTACCCAAAGCAACTGTAGTTCCCTGAGGCACCACTGTGACAAAGAAAATTTATGTGAATATTTTTAATAAAATAATAATGAATTTTTGATGTTTTTAAATGATAAAACACATGTATTTAAATGTTTCATAAAAATAATGGTCAATTTCTATTATTGAATAAAAATGAGCTAAATTGTGAAGAGTGTTTAATTTTAGATTTTTGACAGATTTTTACGTCAAGAGTACTTTGGTCATTTCTTAAAAAATATAATTCCAAATTGAGTGATTATTTTTCTATAATCCTTATTTTATTTCCCTAATTTTTTTATTTTGGACTAGGGGATGAATCGGTCATCTAGAGGCTGTAAAAAATCAATGAAGTTGAATATTTTTCCGGGCGGACAGCTTGGACTCCACCACCGTAACAGACATTCATCTCAGCCTAAACACCTCCAAATGCGTTTATTCAACTTGGGGATGAAATAGAACTAAAAGGGTAGTTCACAAAATAAATTAAATAGATGTTGGAATCCATTAAGGCGGCCATTGAATGACATATTTATAAAGGAAGCTTCCTGGATCCTTCGTCCAGAAACAGAAACCGCCAATGAAAAATTCATAACTCATAAAAATGGTGGACAAATGAGCTGAAATTTGGAGGGTGAACCTAAAACACATTAATGAACAACGTTATTGAAGGGGTACATGCGTTATTTGGACAATTAATGGGTCAACAACACAACAACTTGTCGATAACATAAATCTGCCTATAAAAGGAGAGGAGCTCCTACCTCTCAAATCATTCCAATCCTTCCCAACACTGTTCGGGGCACCAAAGAGAGGATCTCAAGGGAAATTTAGATTTTTCTTCTTTATTTATTTTAGTTTTATTTTTTTCTTCTTTTCTCTTATAATTCATTCATATTTTTTATATTAAAGTGTTTCCCTTTATTCTTCCACCCCTTTTCTCTTCCAATCTCAATCTCAATCTCTACATTTTATCTTTCCATCATGATATCTATGCACTTTTCCATGAAAAGTGACTAAATTGAGGCTTGTAAATAAGGGAGGTTTCACGGTGTTCTTTATCATTGCACTTAAATTGGAAATGTTTTTATTCTATTTGTGGTGGAGATGAGAATATTGCATGGGTGCGGTGGTCATCCACCACGACACTATTTAAAAATCCATTCATTTCTATTGATTCATTAATTCTCCCTCCCTTCTCTTAGGAAAACCATTCATACGGTGGATTTGGGGTTTCCATAAGGGAAGAAAAAACATGCGGTGGATTCGGGTTTTTTGGGATAACATTATCGGTTGCGGTGTTATCCTAATTGATTATCGGAGGAGGTGTGGTTTTGTATGCCGGATGCATTATAAAATCAAGCACTCATTAAATAAAAGGAAAGTAATTCATTAATGAGGTTTCACTAAATGGATTATCAAATTGAATTTAAAAAATAAATAAATGATGAATGAACCCGTGTTATCCAACCCTAGGACCAAGACCTTTCTTCCTTAATTTAATTTTGTCTGCATATGCATCTTCATTTAGATTTAAAGTTTTCATTTCATTGTTTTAATTTCAGTATTTTCCAAAACCCCTAAAACCATAATTTTTATTAAATTATAAAAACAAAAAAAAATAATAATTAGAATAGGTGAATTAGAATTAGTGATTAAACCAACTGTGACACTCCTCAAGTGAGACAACCCTGGTCAGCCTCTGTGCTGCACTAGGATAACTTAGAAATTTACTTTTTCTATGCCCTACGATAGGCGTGCGTCAAAACTAGATTTTTTTATGGGGAGATAAGTAGTTATTTTGATCACTTTTTCAAAATTTAAATTTTTTTAAATATTTTATTTTTTCTATTAAGAAAAATATAAAAAAGATTCTTTTTCCATGATGTATTCAAATTCAAATTTTTATGCATGGGAAGATTACTCATAGGTGCAATATCAAGAAACAAAAGTTGATTATTATTATTTAAATGAATACTTTGAAAGGATTAGTAATAATCAAGATGATTTTGGGAGGAAAATGGAATGGGAATTTTACCATCTTCGTGCAAGGATAGAGTAACCCGACCCTGAGCCGGAGAAAGAACCTGAGATAGCGGTGGAAGAAATTTCACCACTCATTATTGAAGAACCAGAGGAGGTAAATATAGAGATACCTAAAGGCTCATTAATCCTCACTCAACCAATTATACCTGAGATATATGAAAAAGAATATGACTTATTTACTGAGATACATGTGGGAGATCAATAGGAATTGGATGAATTCTGGAATGAATATTAGGAACTTCTTGATATCCCTAAGCCTTGCAAAGAATAAGAGCTAGCAACAATGAAATAAGACACCACCCAATTGGTTGAATTTGAAGTCAATGTGGAGGAGACCGACTAACTACCTCCATCTAGTGATAATAAACTCCAAGAGGCACTTTCAACTGAAGAAGTGATTGAACCAGAACTAACTCAGGGAGATGATCCTTCTATGAACTCTACCTATTCTGATTTCATTCAATCCGATTTGAGTATCACTCCTTATAATTTTGAATTTTCAGATTTGGACAATCCTTACCTTGCCTTAGAAGAAGATGAAAAATAATATGAACCTGTTGAGAAACACCTGGAGCTCCAAAAAGACATTGAATATTCTTTTGAGGGAACACTGGAAGGAGAGGGAGATGTTTCACAGGTAGCAAAGAAAAAGGAGAAGGATCCATACTTCATCCTACCCCCACCATGCAAGCTATACCACATTGCGAAGGGGGAGGATATGGTGTACTATATATATGGATCTTCCTTTAAGAACAAGGATGAAACACAAGATGGAAAAATCCACATGTGGTGGTTCTAATCAAAGAAGCTTCATCCACCCTCTGATTTTGGATAACAGCTGGTACTTTCCTCTAGAGGCAGTAAAAATTCAGGGCCCACTTGGGGGATCATACAAAGATTTATCTTTACATATTTTTTATGTTTCAAATAGTCTTTTTATATTATTCTAGAATATGGCCCACTCCTCCTTATCTTTTTGAGATTTAATGACATGATCCTTGTTCTTAATTGAGTAATTCTATTTTGTAAGTTCATATATGGGAAAATGAATCCTTAAATAGAGGAAGAGTATTGAATCTTTATTTAAAAAGGGAGTTCATTTTTAATGTTTAATATTTTAAACTCCTTACATTTTTTTGGCCCAAAATATGTTTTGAACTTTAATGATAAAATTACATGTCCACACTTGAATTATTGCTTTACTTGAATTATCTAGGAGACACGAGTTTCTTAGGAATCCAATAATGCCATGATTTATATTTCAATGTTAATGATATTGAATGAATAAAATGTAAAATTGAATGTTTAAAGTGAAGTATGGATATTGAAATGATGACTCGTGATTTAAGGGAATTAGTTGATTTATGTAAATGAAAATTTCCAACCATTTTTCATACTTTGAATTTATGAAATTCATGTAAATTGATTTGTTATTATTAATCATGCCTTGAGTGATTTTACAATATCAAATGTCTCATTACTGAGAGGATTTGTAGACCATGTACTTCCTATTTATTATTGAGCATATTTCTTGAGTGATCTTGGGATATGTCACCAACCAGAACTTGCATTTGAACTTGTCAAAGCTATGACTGTACAAAAGAACATTTAAAATGATTGAGGCATCTTTGAAAATCCCTTATCCTTAATGACCACCTTTACATCAATCCTTATTTTATCCCATAGAGACCATGAATTACCTTTATAAGGATAATACATGTTTCAATCCATTTTTATCCATTCCTACCCTACTCTTTGTATTTGCATGATATTTTAAAAATGAAGTGTGGGGGTGAAGAGAATAATGGTGGAAGGGATGTTATACATTATAAGGAAAAAGTGTGGGGGTGATATTATGGGAATTGTAAAAGGTTGTGTAATCATTCATTGTACTTCACTGTTTTTCCCTCTTGAATTCAAAAAAAATAAAAAAATGACAAAAATAACCAAAAAATGAGAAAAATGGGTTGTGATTTGGGAAAACAAAAAATCACCATTTTCATGACTGACGATCCTCTTATCATATGTGGTTAGGTGATGGATATGAGGTTTGATCTAATCATAACTTTTTAAAAAATAAAAAAAAGTAAAAAAAATTAAAAAAAATCAAGAGGGTGCATTAATCATTCATTATGCTTTACTTTGATCATGACCTTACTTTGAGTTTTGGGGGAAGTGGGTGTTGGTACATTGAAGGGGAGAATTTTTTTACACTTTTTGATATCATACATTGTACATAAGAGATAAAACTCCTCCTTGAGCCTTAATTTATCTCCTCAAGACTTAATTTTTAACATCAAATACTACCAACCTGAAGCCTCAGAGTTATTTGAACCTCTATTGAAAAGTCCTCATTATTTTATGTGCATTTTGTCTTTACAAAGTGAAGTATTTATTTTACAAGATTATGGATAAGGTTCATGTTCTCATGATACAATAATAACTCTACTTGAATTATATCATGAGATATGAAAGTTAAAATTCAAAGGTGAGGTAAGTTGTGGTGTGTCATGTTTAATAACAATTAATTGAGAAGATTGAATGAATGAAAGAAGAAGTTCCATCATTTTTCAATGGGGAAAAGTAAAATATATGAATTAATTTTTTCTTTTAAAATTTGGAAATTAAATTGATATTATATGTGGATTTTTGAAAATTTTATTTGACATTGAAAATTGTTTTATTTTATTACTTTGAAATTTGAATATTGGTAATATTGGTGTCCTTTGAATTCCATGTTGAGATTTTATGCTTGAGGGAAAGCATGATTTAAGTTTGGGGGTATTTTAAAGAGAAAATTTATGTGTATATTTTTAATACAATAATAATGATTTTTTGATGTTTTGAAATGATAAAAAACCATGTTTTTAAATGTTTTATAAAAATAATGGGCAATTTGGATTATTGAATAAAAAATGAGCTAAATTGTAAAGAGTGTTTAATTTTGGATTTTTGACATATTTTTACATTAAGGATATTTTAGTCATTTTATGAAAACTGTAATTTAAAATTGAGTGGTTCATTTTTTTTTTCGAATAATTATTTTATTTCCTTAATTTTTTTCTTCTGGATTAGGGGATGAATTGATCATCTAGAGGCCATAAAAAATCAATGAAGTTGAAGATTTTTCCAGGCGGACAACGTGGACCCCACCACCATAACAAACATTCATCTTAGCCTAAACACCTTCAAATGTGTTGATTACATTTGGGTATTAAATATAACTAAAAGGGGTGTTCACACAATAAATTACATGGAGGTTGGAATCTATTAAGGTAGCTATTGAATGACATATTTTCGAAGGAAGCTGCCTGGATCCTTCATCCAGAAACAGAAACTGCCAATGAAAAATTCTTAACTTGTACAACCAGTGCCCAAATGATCTGAAATTTGGAGGAGGATCATAAAAAACATTAAATAACAACTTTAATGAAGGGGTACATGCGTTATTCAGCCAATTAATGGGTAAAAAATGCAGAAACTTATGGAGGACATAAATCTGTCTATAAAAGGAGAGGAGCTCATACCTCTCAAATCATTAAAATCCTTCTCAACACCATTCGGGGCACCAAGGAGAGGATCCCAATGGACATTTATATTTTTATTCTTTCTTTATTTTTTTTATTTTACTTTTATTTTCCCATGTAATGCATTCATATTTTTTTATATTAAAGTGTTTCCCTTTATTCTTCCACCACTTTTCTCTTCCAATCTCAATCTCAATCTCTCTCTTCCATCTTTACATCATTATATCTATGAAATTTGACATGGAAAGTGACTAAATAAAGGCTTGGACCTAGGGGAGGTTTGATGGTGTTCTTTATTATTTCACTTCAATTGGAAATGTTTTTATTCTATTTGTGGTGGAGACATGAATATTGCACGGGTGCAATGATCGTCCACCGAAACACTTTTTGAAAATAAATTCCTTTCCATTGATTCATTCATTATCCCTCCCTTATATTAGGAAAACCCTTCACACAATAGATTTGGGGTTTTCATAAGGGATGAAACGGAATATGGTAGAGATAGGTCTTTTTGGGATAGCATTCTCGGTTGAGGTGTTATCCTAGTTGACTATCGGAGGAGGTGTGGTTTTTTGTGCCAGACGCATACTAAAATCAAGAACTCATTAAATCAAAGGAAAGTAATTCATTAATTAGGTTTCACTAAATGGATTATCAAATTTAATTTAAACAATAAATAAATGATGAATGAACCCATGTTATCCAACCCTAGGACCAAGACTTTTCTTCCTTAATTTCATTTTATCTCCATATGCATATTTATTTAGATTTAAAGTTTTTATTTCCTTATTTTAATTCCAGTATTTTACAAACCCCCCTAAAACCATAATTTTTATTAAATTATTAAAACAAACAAAAAGAGTTATAATAGGTGAATTAGAATTAGTGATTAAACCAACTGCGACGCCCCTCAAGTTAGACGACCCTGGTCAGCCTCTGTGCTGCACTAGGAAAACATAGAAATTTGCTTTTGCAGTGCCCTATGATAGGAATGCGTCAAACTACAACTAGATGAATCAACCCATTATGATTAATTTTCAGTTAGTTAAAAATATCATTTACTATCAGATAAAGAGGTAGAATTTTTTTTTATTTCAACATCTCCTGGGTTTCTTCTCATGAGTTTACAAAACCAGCATCATGAGTGACCAATTGATCAGAACTTGAGAACTCTCGACCCTCAAAGGGTCCAATACAATCAACATCAAATGTTCTGCCACTGTCAATAGGCATCCCACCTAGGAATTGATTATCCTGATTCAAACTCAATCCAAAATTCTTCTTCATATATTTCCCACACCTTCAAACCACCAATTTATTTTCTAATCACTTACATAGAGGGAAAAAAATCCCACCATGATTCAAAGACAACTAATTGTTTATATCAAAATTATTCACCAACAACCACTAAAAAGGACTCAACATATGAATTTGATACATCAATTTCAAAAAAAATCCTCAGTTAAATTGAATGGAAAGTATCCCTTTTCCAACTATCCAAATGAAGATAGCATCCTAAGAGATTCCCTAATATGCGAAAAATAGATGGATTTTGAAAAGGAATCAGGAGTTCTGGAAATCTTACCCATATTTCCATGGTTGGTTAATCACATGAAAATTATACATCCATTTGAAGAGAAGGAACCAAGATCCGTTACAAATTAGAGGTGTGCTCAACCAAACCAGGATCAGATCTTCCTCTGAGGGAAACCTTACCATGATATACTTAGAGTCAATGATCCTAATAGTTTCCCACTCTTGTAAACCCCAGGATCCAAAGATGAGGTGGTCGAATGAATCCACCAATGGATGGTATTACTTGAATCATAAAATAAATGTTAGATAAATTAAAGAAGTAGAATTAGTGAATTCCAAATTCAAAATTGATAGATTCGGGGATCCATCGAACAACTCTGGAACCTTCAGGTTGAGTGAAATCTGAGGGAAGGAGGGGATGTAGTCTGGGTTTGAGAAAGGGTATAAGGGAAATGCTTAAGATCCTTTGAGGGATGATGGAGGACCCTCCCCCACCAAGGGGGGAGGTGTCGGTGTGGTGTCAAGAGATTCCTACCAATTGAATTATAATTTATAAATTGATTATAAATTAGAGATGAATTAATACCAAAGCATTTAAATGTAAAAAGAGACAGTTATTAAGAAACCCGTTTTTATTGTTCAAAATGTATTATATTTTAGTAAATTAAATAAATAATTATTGATTAATTATTTTAATAAAATGTGTAGATAAAATATTCAAAAATTGTACTAACATTTATATAATGGATATTTATAGACAATGAATGAGAATAAAATCATTTTTATGCATAAAAATACATTTTCTCTCAAAATGGTTTTTTGTGTTTTGTGCAAGGATATTAGAATTTATTTCTACCAAATCATGAAATAGAGTCTTTTAAAATTGATTCAAAATTTTGAGTCATATAAATAATCTTAGAAAAAGTTTGAAACTTAATTTTTGGCTATAATTAATAGTTACCATGGTAAAAATCTTGCTACCACTATAAGGTTTAGAAGGGTAAAATTAAATTCAAACTTAGGGATAAGGTTTAAGATAACAAAATAACTTCTATAAATCTAATTGGTTGAATTTAATTTTAAAAAAACCTTATTATCATAATAAATATGATAATTTGGAGTAGTTGGACCGTAGTATGACATATCTTATATAATAAAGTTTCAAGTATTTACATGTTTACCGAACGCTGTACTTATAAAAGTGAACCTCCTATTCTCAATTATACACACCAATTGAGCACTCCAGTTAGTAAAATACATTCTAAAATCCTATAAAAACCTTTATCCACATGACCTAGTGGTTCTTATCTAAAAAAACCATCTCAATTAGGGTTAATGTCAAATCCAATGGAATATTGTAGCATCCTGTGTTATTGGACAAGATGAAATTCCATAGGAATTTTATTTTTGTCATTTGGTGGATGATACATCCAGTAAACAGAGCCTTAGAATGAAAATACAAGTGTTGGAACACATTAATGTGTTTTTTTTATATTTTTATGGGATCCCAATAGGTGTATCGAGTGGTTTTTTATGTTTCGGGAGAGCCATGCCCCAAAAACTCAAGTTTGGGTGGACTGGTAAGGGTGTATGGTTTGTTTGAAACAGTGCCACCCACCAGTATAAAATATGATCCTTGTGAAGGTGAAAAGAGGTGACTATCATGGTCTATGAATAATTTTAAAAAACTATGTTCCTAGACCACACACTTAGTTCCATTTTGGTTGTACATGTGACTTGTTTTCCACACATCTGGCGCATGGTTTGGCCAAACCATGCAGAAAAACAGTATACCGCTCCACTTAAAGCTGTAGCCCTCACATGGTTGGTGCATGTTTTTTCCAACCATGTGGCCAAACTGTGAACCTCATTAAAGGGGTTAAATTACCTTTTTTCACTTATTTTCTTATTTACTTTTCATCCTCCCTTTCTTCTTCCTCCTCCGCATGCAACAACCTCCTTTATGGTTTTTCTCTTCCTCCTTTAGGTATGAGGAGATATCCCTCATACAAACTCTGATTTGAGTGCCGTTATATGCGTTGGAATAATCACGATAAGTATATTACTCATATTAACTTTATTATTAGTTTATTTTCTTATAGTATTCACTATATTCATGTGATCTAATTCAACCTATTTTTAGGGTGTCTGTCAGTTTCTTTGATTTCTCTTGAACCTGAACTAATCAAGACTTGATATTGGATGATTATGTTATCCTAAGAATGATGTAGGTGGTCTATAGATTTCTCCTCATTTTTTTATAAATTTTTTCATGTACCGCAAACCAGACATACTCGGTGCCACTTCTAAATGATCAATTTCCTTAATTTAAAACGATTAGACCACCTTGTTATATGTTTTAGACCCCTATTGATGTGGTTGGAAGTTAATACCTTATCCCAAACCACCCCTTTAGGGTAGGTTTATTAAATAGATCATATTGAATATTGTCTTCCTTATACATAAGCTACCCCTTTGAGTGTTCTCCATATTTATATTATGAATTGAGACACCGACTGCTTTAAACTACTTTTGAAATGGGTTCATTTATGCCTTTTTGTAACTTCCTATATTTCATCAGGTATGGGCCCTTTTAAATTCTATTTTCTAATTATTTAAAGCAACCCAGGGTGCACGCCTGCGTACCCCACTACGGGTCCCATACAACTATTTAAATTAATTAAATGGCTACTTGGGATTTTTGAAAAATGTTATATCACGCTTTAGTGTGGTGTTCGGGATTAAAATAATTAATTAAGGATTAAAAAGAAATAATAAGATATTTAAAGAAAATTTAAAATAAAGCAATAAGGGATAAAAAGAAATTTAAATATAAAATAGAAACGGGGTTACATAAAAAGTAAAAAATAATTAAAGTGGGAGATCGTCATTTTTATTATTTTTATCTTCTTTCTTTTTCCACTCTTTTTATTATATTTTATTTTTCATTTTATTTTCCATTTTTATTTTCTTTTATTCTTATCTTATTTTTTATTTTATTTTTATTTATTTTATTTATTTCTTTTTTTATCCTCTCTTCCTCTCCCCCTCTCTCATGTCGTGCCTCCCCCTCTCCCTAGGTGGCGCACCACATTGCTTCCACTTCGGAAGATCTCCATGCCTCCATTACTTGTCCTTTTCCATTAGGTGTACTTTAAACCTTAAGGTAAGGTTAATCTCACGCATTTGGAATCATATAGTTTTGTTGAGTATCCTTCGCTATGTCTGCCGTAGAAGGAGTTTACCCTATTTTGGGATTTTTCTAAAATCATTTGATTTCTTCTATTTTAGGTCAAATAAAATCCTACTGTGGATCATAGGATCATCTAAGACCATTTGGTAGGGAGTCTGCTTGTTTTCCCTCCATTTCATTGCGATTTATAAAAATGCACGGTTGGGCGTTCGTTGGTGCTTACCGACTTTGTACAATTTCACCCAATCTTTTTAATTTAATTATTTAGCTTAATTATCAAATCCTTATTTATCATAAATTAATTTGTTTAAATTTTTTTAACAAGTTCATACACCCCATTAGGTGTGCCTATGTGGTGGGTATAAATTCTGTTAGCCCAAACATCTAATTTATTTAACTGCATGTGTTGCGTAGCCCATTTTAGTTGTGTTTAAATTAAATAATTATTTTAGAATAATTATGAACCTTGAATTGTTGTATTTTTGGTAGTTTTTTGTGCTGAATTATTTATTTATTAAAAATTCCATTTTATCTACTTGTGATGATACAATATCTTTCCTAGTTAAGTTTTTATGCTGAAATATTAAATTAATACCTTATATTGCACAGGTGTATCTGCTTAGATTTCAGGCTGCAATTATATATGCATACAACATCATATCTTTTACTGTGAAATTTTAATTAAATTCAGGATGGGGAGAGAATGTGGGTCTCATATTAAGGGCCAGACATAGAATCTCTGTTCCTAACTGATTACCACTATGCACTGGGGGGCAGTGTCTTAGGGTTTTCCAGACCGAGACTTCCCCGGGCTTTCTAAATACTTATGAGTGATACTAGTTCCAAAAGGGCCTATTGGGGACGAATCCATTGGAAATGTGGCTATGTAAATCCTCATATGATACTCAACCCCTTCTTTGCGATATTGGGATAGACTCATGGTAAATCCATGCCCTGAGAAATACTTGGTATTTTGAGAGGCTACCTTAGACGAGCTCAGTGGTATTGGTAAATTTGAAGGATTTACCATAGTGATACCTTTAGGATGGGCTCATAATCCAACTCTCAACTTGAACATATTAATAATGATGCACTAAAGGTTTATGTTAATTCTGCTTGAGTCCCAGGAGAGTTGTGATCTTTTTTGGTATGTTGAAGCACATGTGGTTGACACATAATTTAGAACCCAAGTTAAAGAACAAGATTGGGGTTTTTCCTTTCCTTTGTTTTACCTTTCTTTTCTAGGATTATATATATACATATGTGAATCATTATTATTATAGGTAATTATTTTAGACTCCCATCTTAGGTTGAAGCATGTGATTAGGGATGGGTGCCGTTGGGAACCTGGGCCAAGTTATTTTATTTTACTATGCTTAATTGATTGTCTGCATTTATTATATAATGACACACTGCATTTTATTACTACATGAAATGGAAAGGTTTATACACTATGGGTACTGGCCTACTGAGATTTTAGCTCACACCCTGCTCGGGTGTCGTTGACACCCAAGTAGATTATATGCTTGAAGGTATTGAAAAAGGGAAGCATGCTACTTCTGATGATTGATTGTTTATTATTTCTTAGGATAAAGAATAGGACAGAGGAATGAGCCCTACTCGTGATGAAGTTGTTGCACTTTGTTTATTTTCTTTTAGTTGATATTATGCTTGGGTTTCTGTTTTTTTTTGCTTTTAGTTTAGACAAACATCATAGCATGACATTGTTTTGTGAGCTTCTGCACTTGATTCTTATTCAGTTGGATTATTCATATTTCTTGTGCTATAATTTATTTATTTATAAGATTCCTCTATTTATTATTAATTTCTGTTTACTTCAACTATAATAATACCAATTACCTATGAGGTAATAGTCTCCCCCGCAGACACGAAAAAGGCCCTTGCTACTAGTCGACAGCTTCGGGCATTTAGGGAGATGCGCTTGAGGTTATGTGGACAACTCGGCTCGGGGCACCCTTCAGGTGGATCCTAAGATGAGGATGCTAAAAACTGGTATCAAATGTAGTTTTTTCCTTTTTTTATTACTATTTGGGTTAGAATGAAGACTAGGATATCTAGATTTGGAATGTACCCTATGCTTGGACATAGCTAACCCATGTATAGGGGAAACCCAAATTCCTGGGTTGGGATTGCAGTTATTGATTATGCCGGTTATTACTGATATGATTTCACCATTGGATGATTCACTTGTTTTGTGTTGTTATTAGTGTTGGTATTGTCGAGATAATGGGTTTTTACCATTTCATCTTGATGATATGAGAGAAATACATTACATTCACTATATTAGGCACCATATGATTAAAATGTCATGCATATTCTAATGACATATCTACTTTCATTGTGCATTTTTCTGTTTTCATGTGAGTGTTGTTGTGCCTAGTGGTTTTTTTTTTGAAATGCTGGTTTGTTAAATATAATGTTGTGATAGTCTGTTAGATGTTAACCTGACTTAACCTAGAAATGGATAGTAGACCTTGTTTAGTAATCCTTTTTATTTTTCTCTTCCATATCAAAACCTGGATCTTGAAGCGAGTTATCTATTAGGTAGTTCTCAGAGGCAGGCTATGTACCTAACCTCATTTTGCGCCTTACATGTTTTTCTCATCTTCATTACCTTTTATCTAAAGTTGTACATTTGGCTGTTGTAGACCAATTCCGCCGCTACATCTTCATTCTGTGCCTTAGGAGAGTATCAAAGAGGATATTCCATAGATGGTGGGTCTCGAACCACAATAGTACCACTTGTAGTGCCTCCTATGGTACTAACTCTTACCTATCTTCTGAGGGACCCTGACACTCAGTTCAGGGATAGTCTCCTTAGGTTTATGCAGCTAGTTCAGAATATTCCCAGACCTGCCCCATCTATGGAAGACCTCACTTGGTACTTTCTATAGCATCACCCTCCCACCTTCTCAGGGAGTGGTATCCCTTATGGTATAGAGTCATGGATAGAATAAATAAGGCCTATCTTTGACCACCTTGAGAAATATATAGAGTGAAGGGTCAAACTTGTAGTCTACATTCTTCATGACTCCACCAAGAACTGGTGGGATGTTGTTTCTCAGGCTGATCAGACTAGTGAAATGGTTTGGGCTGACTTCCAAGTAGATTTCTATGATCACTTTTTCCCATAGACCCTAAGAGATGATCATGCATGAGAATTATTACATCTTCAACAGGGCTCTATGTAAGGACCCCGGTTCCCGAGTTCCCATGGGGCCTGATGTACTGACATTTAATTGCAAATATTTACAATAATACATCATGTCCCATTAATACAGAGAATCGCGAGGTTCAAGTTCTGGGAAACCAGCTGCTTCAGAACAACTTCTTTAGTAAAATTCCAAACCTGAAAATTTTTAAAACATAAGCGTAGGGTGAGAAAAATATGCCCAATAAGGGGTTTTAAAATGTTTAAAGTAATTTCTTTCTCAAATCAATCATTTTGAAAATGATGAAACACTTCATTGAAAACAAGACATTATCTTTTCTTAAAACATGTAAATCCTACATTCTTGAAAACCACTTTCACAGAAAAGAAGTACTTTCCTAAAATAAACCTCAAATAAGACATAAATCAGAGAGTGAAAGCATGTGAAGAATGGATGATGCATAAATTATGATAAAATTACTTCAGCTCTAAAAGTCTGTGTGTAAAAATGGAAAACATTCATATCATAATTTATCTGCGCATAAAGTTCCTATAACGGCATACCACATGCATTAAGGTTCATATCTCATAATCTCAGTCTCATAGTTAAAGGAGAGAAATTCCAACTAGGGGATATCCTGTTAGTTGAACTATCCCCTGGTTGACCATTTATCACCACATATAGAGGGAATGAATAATGTCAGACTTTGTCAAGAACTTGTGTCAAGACCATAAACATCTATGTCTAGAAATTTCACATGAACCGTCTATGTCCCAGAATTTCACCTGAACCATCTATGTCCAGGAATTTCACCTGAACCGTAAATGTTGTCAGGCCTTGTTCCATGACTCTTGTTTTGTCTCATGAGAACTTTCTATGCATTGTGGAGATTACTTTTACCGGTCTCCAACCCGGAGGGATTACTTTTACCAGTCCCTAACCTGGAGGTCTTACTTTAACCAGTCCCTAACCTGGAGGGCTTACTTTAACCAGTCCCTAACCTGGAGGGATTTATTTTAACCGGACCCCAACTTGGAAGTCCTATACATTCCTCATATGTCTCAGGGACTATGTATCCAAGGCGTCCCATACTGTTTTGAATACTCGATTTTAAAGTGAAGTTAATTGGGGTGTCCCATACCACTCCAAATAACATGTTATTAGATTAATTAATTAACATTTGGTGATCATCATTCTAGGTATAACACACAAAATAAGATATGGGAACTACTAAGGAAATACATGCTTGATGACAAGTGGTACATGAAAAATGAAATGTGTCATATATCAGTGATGCACACACCAACTGGTTCATAAGGAAAAACTCCCAAGGGATCACATGCATCGTCTACAAAACATGCTGCTAAAGTGTTAGTGGTTTGCCATTAAATTATATCGAGTATTAACTAGTAATAGTTATTTTAGCTGGTAAGAGGTTAATTGATCATAACCCATTGGAACACTTTAGTTTTTATACATGAAATGGTAACTTGTTTTATGATTCTCAGGATAAGATTTATCTCATGCAGTTGAGCCAATAAAACAGTAAATAAGTAGGTCTCATACATGCTTTTCTTGCACAGGTCAGACCATGCAATATTTTTTTAGTACGTCGATATATATATATATATATATAAACACACACACACATGTAATGAAACATCTCGAAGTCAGAAATTGATGTACAAACATGGTTTTCGCAACACCCCTATTGGCATAAAATCATTCTTGCATACAACATGGTCAATCCATAAATATGAGTACACACACACACACACATATATATATATATATACATATGTAAAAGTTTAAGGAATTCACACTACACATTTTCACAAAACAAAAGCATGAATTGTCAAGAACACGGATAAATGAGAATTTTCAATTGGGAGAACTATTTTGGTATCAAACTAATCCTTAAACTCCATCATATACATAAACATATATATAAGTAATTTTGGTATTGTTCTTGAAATAATAATTTTTATGGGAAAATATAATTTTAATAAATCATCATGTTATATTGTGATAAATTTTAAAACAAATAAACAATCTCTTCCCTTATGTTCGCACATAGATGTGATTATACACCTATGTATTCGCATGCACTTATATAATACATAAAATGTATAATTTTACATGTTCATAAAATTACCCGAAATCCCCATTTTCACAAGGCAGAGTAAAATAAGGATTATATACATATAAATGAAATGTGTATACATGCATATATCGTCTTATATATATGTATGGATAAATATATATTTATAGACAAAGTGTATACAGGTATATGCAAACATTAAAACCGAAATAAAACAAAGTCCAAGAGTTTCCCTTACCCCGATTTGGTTATCCATGCAGGAAGAGGGAAGCAGATATGAACGGTTCTTAAGACCTTATATATTTATATATACACATATGCATGAAGTATATATATAACCTTGTATATTTACCAAAACAGATGAAAATACAACAAGAAGATCTCCCTTACATTCGCTCGGAGAGGAGGAGAAGATGATGCAGGTGGCGATGTCAAGGTAGTCTAAGATCCAAGAACCCGAAGCAAACCCTCTCCTTCTTCGATGCAAAAAAACCCCCTCTCTTCGGTGAAAAACGAAGCTTAAAGAAGGTGGGATGACCGACCTAGTGTGAAGAGGCAGCGAGGGATCCGAGGCCATGTATTAAATGGACGGTTCCAACCCATGGAAAGAAAGGGCGACGTTGGGTCCACCGCTGGCCTGGGTGAAGAAAACGCAATGCTGCCTACCCTACTGGTTCATGTGCACGGGGAAGAAGAAACCGCAAGGGAGAGATCCGAAAAGAAAAAGGATGGCCTGGATTGATCGGGAGTCGATCAGGCGGCCGAAGACAGATGCGGATTTTAAAAAAAAAATGGATGACAAAGATTAAAGCACGCTGGATCGGACGACCCTACGTCATGCTACGGTTAAAAAAAAACGAGCCTCGGTTTTAACGTTTTTATCAAATTAAACAATAATTTGTTATTTTATTATTTTATTAAACTTATTATAAAATTGTTATAAAATTATTATTTAAACTATTATTATTATCTTTGGATTAGTCAAGGGTTATAAATACACATATATATTAAACTATTAATGCCCTATCTTTGTCATAAATTATATTATTATTTTCCTTTATTTAAAAACAATTATCTTAATTTATAATTACATGAAATGATCTATATTCATTAAGGTTGTTATTAAAATTTGGTTACTTAATCCCATATTTAACATAATTTCAAAAGAATAAAATTTCATATGTTATCATAACATTACTAATTATTTTAAAGTTTTACAATCATTCTATTATCTCCATTGTTTTTAAAGTAAAAAAGATTATTTGTGTAAGCATTAACATAATGATGCAAAAATTGTAATATAAGTATATGTAAAACCCATATAACAAGTTAATTGATCGCATAGTTAAAAATAGCGTGCTTCATAATAATATTTAATACCATGTATTACCAAAATATTATAATTTTATATAGTATGATAACTAATCTCTAATATGCATAAAAGTATAGATATATGAATGTACAGATATAAATATAAATTGTTCATTAGAACTTAGATCACAAATTAATCAGATTCATTATGTATTATTTAAAGAAAAGGCCTTAATTATTATAAAAGTATTCATTTAGAAAAAACCCTTAAGGCCATCGGTTTTAAATCCCAATGGTCATCTTGAAAATACAAAAATGGTAAAATTTGCAACAGTTATGTGGAACCATTTATAAATATGTAGTCTTGGTATTCATATTTTGAAGTCAGTTTGTCAGCTAAAGATAGTTCAAGTCATTCCTTTGGTGCTCAGTACAACTGCGGTGGCTTCTGCCTTCCTTATGTTTGTTTTGATGGATGCCAAAGATCCCTATCACCTTCTCGGGGGTATCATTGTTTTGAGCGGTCTTCCTATAATCTTAGTAGGATTTTTAATTGGTATTTATGGTTAGCAAGATTTCCTTGTAATCTCAGTATGTTTTAAGACACTTCGGTGTTGAGTTCTCAAATAAAAAGTCATGTGTTTTATCTTTTACATTCTGTTTGATTTAAATAGAAAAATTCAGTGTCAGAAAACACCCAAATGTCATTTAAAAGGTTTGAAAACTTTAGGGCATTACATTATTTCCCCCTTAACAGAATTGCGTCCAAACAATTTGACTCATAAACTGAAAAAGGAAAACCTCAAATGGTCAACATCACCAATATGAAAGGTTTGGTTCAATCAACAGAATACCCATGTTGGTGCATAGTTCCTCCATTTCTCTAGCCCAGATGCACCTTGAGAAATATGTTTTGAATCCCTGCTCATGTGTACTACACACAGGATCCCATAGGGAGGATCATGTGGTAAAATGCTTAGAAATGTCCGAATGGACAAATTCCCTGATAACCCTCCGAACTACATCACGCTCGAGGTATTTGAGGGGGATGATGTGATTGAGGAGACTGAGATTTAAGACCTGGAACATAAAGGCTACCTTGAGGTGGCCATCTTGAGCAGCTATGAGGAAGCATGCCCTAGAAGAAAAGTTTTGCGCCAGAGTAAAACATTGGAAGAGGACTTCATAGTATCTCCCCCTTCGCCTATGGTAGGGGAGTTGGGTAGTGGAAATGAGATGAAAAACATGGTCATTCCCCTGACATGAATGAAGAATCTCAGGACTATTTGACAAGTCAAGCAGGCGTTGGCAAGACCCTCATAGGTGAAGAAAGGATGGATAATCCACCATGCATGTACTGATCAAAATAACCTCTACTAACTCATCAGGTAGAGATGAGATGTTTGTTTGATCAGCCATCTGAAAAAAAACACAAGAGAACTCACTTAACAACACTGTTAAGGTAGAGACAGGAAAGGAAACATGAAAATTTCAATTACACAATAGTTTACATAACAAATCCTGAGTTTACTAAGCGAACACCACAAAGAGTGGAAAAACTCCCTAACTCCTCAAATCACACACAGGCTGAACAGACGGGGTTAGACTCATGGGAACACCTATGACGCCTCCTGAGTTTAGCATGAGGGGTATGAAGTTGAGAAACATCGTTATACACATGTTTCTTGTAAGACAAATGGCTGGACTCATCTTCTAACAGACCAAAGTCCATCAACTGGCCCCAGAAGCTGTAGTGCAAAATCTAACACAGGTAGGCCGCTCGAAGGTCCCCGGAAGCAATAGCTTCTTAGAAAGGGTTATAGAGAATCATGCCAAATTCTTCACCAATCGTGAATACTCGGAAGAGTCCCTTGTGGTAACTTCACCGATGTGCATAAGAGGGGAATTGGGTCGTCATCATAAAGAGGTAATCCATTCCCAACCACCGGTGTAGACTAAGCACCCTAGCTGAGTTTGACACGTCATACAGGTGCTTGAATGACATGCGAATATGGGCGTAATTAAGGAATTTCTCTCGGCTAGCTAGGGACACGATGGTCCCTAGGGCCTCAGTGGGAAGTGACAGTAGGTTGGTAGATACATTTCCATCAGTCATATGAAAGTTAAAACATAATTATTTAGTCAATAATGGTTGTATATTCATACTACCTGGTTTTCCAGAGTTTCCTAAACCTTCATCTGATACCAACTGTAAGGACCCTGTTTCCTAGGTGCCCATGGGGCCTGATGTACTAACATTTCATTACAAATATTTACAATAATACATCATGTCCCATTAATACAGAGAATCATGAGGTTCAGGTTCTGGGAAACCAGCTGCTTCAGAACAACTTCTTTAGTAAAATTCCAAACTTGAAAATTTTTAAAACATAAGAGTAGGGTGAGAAAAATATGCCCAGTAAGGGGTTTTAAAATGTTTAAAGTAATTTATTTCTCAAAACAGTAATTTTGAAAGTGATGAAACACTTCATTGAAAACAAGACATTATCTTTTCTTAAAACATGTAAATTCTACATTCTTGAAAACCACTTTCACAGAAAAGAAGTACTTTCCTAAAATAAACTTCAAAGAAGACATAAATCAGAGAGCGCAAGCATGTGAAGAATGGATGATGCATAAATTATGATAAAATTACTTCAGCTCTAAAAGTATGTGTGTAAAAAGGGAAAACATTCATATCAGGATTTATCTGTGCATAAAGTTCCTATAACGACATACCATATGTATTAAGGTTCATATCTCATAATCTCATTCTCATAGTTAAAGGAGAGAAATTCCAACTAGGGGATATCCTTTTAGTTGAACTATACCCTATTTGACCATTTATCATCACATGCGGAGGGAATGTATAATGTAAAACTTTGTCTAGACCTTGTGTCAAGACTATAAACATCTATGTCTAGGAATTTCACCTGAACTGTCTATGTCCAAGAATTTCACATGAACCGTCTATGTCCAGGAATTTCACTTAAACCGTAACTATTGTCAGGCCTTGTGCCATGACTCTTGTTTTGTCTCATGAAAACTTTTGATGAAACGTGGAGCTTAATTTTACCGGTCTCCAACCCAGAGGTCTTACTTTTACCAGTCCCTAACCTAGAGGGATTACGTTAACCAGTCCCTAACCTGGAGGGATTACTTTAACCAGTCCCTAACCTGGAGGGATTTCTTTTAACCAGACCCCAACCTGGTAGTCCTATACATTCCTCATATGTCTCTGGGACTTTGTATCCAAGGCGTTCCATACTATTTTGAATACTCGATTTTAAAGTGAAGTTATTTGGGGTGTCCCATATCACTCCAAATAACAGGTTATTAGATTAATTAATTAACATTTGGTGATCATCATTCTAGGTATAACACACAAAATAAGATATGGAAACTACTAAGGAAATACATGCTTGATGACAAGTGGTACATGCAAAATGCAATGTGTCATATATCAGTGATGCACACACCAACTGGTTTATAAGAAAAAACTCCCAAGGGATCACATGCATCGTTTAAAAAACATGCTGCTAAAGTGTTAGTGGTTTTCTATTAAATTATATCGAGTCTTAACTAGTAATAGTTATTTTAGCTAGTAAGAGGTTAATTGAGCATAACCCATTGGCACACTTTAGGTTTTATACATGAAATGGTAACTTGTTTTATGATTCTCATGATAAGATTTATCTCATGCAGTTGAGACAATAAAATAGTAAATAAGTAGGTCTCATACATGCTTTTCCCACATAGGTCAGACCATGAAATATTTGTTTAGTACATCGATATATATATATATATATATACACACACACACACATGTACTAAAACATCTCGAAGTCAGAAATTGATGTACAAACATGGTTTTCACAACACCCCTATTGGCATAAAATCATTCTTGCATACAACATGGTCAATCCATAAATACGAGTACATATATATATATATACACACATGTAAAAGTTTAAGGAATTCACACTACACATTTTCATAAAACAAAATCATGAATTTTCAAGAATGCTGATAAATGAGAATTTTCAATTGGGAGAACTATTTTGGTATCAAACTAATCCTTAAGCTCCATCATATACATAAACATGTATATAAGTAATTTTGGTATTGTTCTTGAAATAATAAATTTTATGGGTAAATATAATTTTAATAAATCATCATGTTATATTGTGATAAATTTTAAAACAAATAAACAAGCTCGTCCCTTATGTTCTCACATAGATGTGCTTATACATCTATGTATTCTCACTGATATAATACATAAACTTGTATAATTTTACATGTTCATAAAGTTACCTGAAATCCCCATTTTCACAAGGCAGAGTAAAACAAGGATTATATACATATAAATGAAATGTGTATACATGCATATATTGTCTTATATATATATGTATGAATACATATATATTTATACACAAAGTGTATATAGGTATATGAAAACATTAAAACTGAAATAAAACAAAGCCCAAGAGTTTCCCTTACCCCGATTTGGTTCTCCATGCAGGAAGATGGAAGTAGATATGAACAGTTCTTAAGCCCTTATATATTTATATATACACATATGCATGAAGTATATATATAACCATGTATATTCACCAAAAAAGATGAAAATACAACAAGAATATCTCCCTTACCTTCGCTCGGAGAGGAGGAGAAGACGATGCAGGTGGCGACGTCAAGGTAGTCGAAGATCCAATAACCCGAAGAAAACCCTCTCCTTCTTCGGTGCAAACCCCCCCCCCTCTTCAGTGAAAACCGATGATTAAAGAAGTTGGGATGGCCGACCTAGTGTGAAGAGGTGGTGCGGGATCCGAGGCCATGTATTAAATGGACAGTACCATCCCGTGGAAAGAAAGGGAGATGTCGGGTCCACCACTGGCCTGAGTGAAGAAAACGCAATGCTGCCTACCCTACTGGTTCGTGTGTGCGGGGAAGAAGAAACTGTGGGGGAGAGATCTGAAAAGAAAAAGGATGGCCTGGATTGTTCGGGAGTCGATCGGGTGGCCGAAGACAGACGCGACGTTTAAAAAAAAAGGACGACCAAGGTTAAAGCACGCTGGATCGGATGACCCTACGTCATGATGTGTTTAAAAAAAAAACGAGCCTCAGTTTTAACGTTTTTATCAAATTAAATAATAATTTGTTATTTTATTCTTTTATTAAACTTATTATAAAATTGTTATAAAATTATTATTTAAACTATTATTATTATCTTTGGATTATTCAAGGGTTATAAATACACATATATATTAAACTATTAATGCCCTATCTTTGTCATAAATTATATTATTATTTTCCTTTATTTAAAAACAATTATCTTAATTTATAATTACATGAAAAGATCTATATTCATTAAGGTTGTTATTAAAATTTGGTTACTTAATCCCATATTTAACATAATTTCAAAAGAATAAAATTTCATATGTTATCATAACATTACTAATTATTTTAAAGTTTTACAATCATTCTATTATCTCCATTGTTTTTAAAGTAAAAAAGAGTATCTGTGTAAGCATTAAAATAATGATGCAAAAATTGTAATATAAGTATATGTAAAACCCATATAACAAGTTAATTGATCGCATAACTAAAAATAGTGCACTTCATAATAATCTTTAATACCATGTATTACCAAAATATTATAATTTTATATAGTATGATAACTAATCTCTAATATGCATAAAAGTATAGATATATGAATGTACAAATATAAATATAAATTGTTCCTTAGAACTTAGATCACAAATTAATCAGATTCATTATGTATTATTTAAAGAAAATTCCTTAATTATTATAAAAGTATTCATTTAGAAAAACCCTTAAGGCCATCGGTTTTAAATCCCAACGGTCATCTTGAAAAGACAACAATGATAAAATTTGAAATGGTTATGTGGAACATTTTATAAATATGTAGTCTTGGTATTCATATTTTGAAGTTAGTTTGTCAGCTAAAGATGGTTCAAGTCATTCCTTTGGTGCTCAGTATAGCTGCGGTGGCTTCGGCCTTTATTATGTTTGTTTTTATGGATGCCAAAGATCTATATCTCCTTCTTGGGGTTCTTGTTGTTTTGAGTGTTCTTCCTGTAATCTTAGTAGGATTTTTAATTGGTATTTATGGTTAGTGAGCTTTCCTTGTAATCTCAGTATGTTGTAAGACACTTCGGTGTTGAGTTCTCAAATAGAAAGTTATGTGTTTTATCTTTTACATTCCATTTGATTTAAAGAGAAAAATTCAGTGGCACAAAACACCCAAATGTGATTTAAAAGGTTTGAAAACTTTGGGGCGTTACACTCTATGACTATGTTAGAGTATTCTACTTGTTTCAAAGAGATTCAGTGTTTTCCCCCATCTCTGACTGGTGATGCATAGAATATTAGGATACGTTTTGAGGATTTAATTGAGTATACTATCCACTCATGGGTGAAATTATTCTGTTTGACCACTGTCACAAAGATCACAAATTAGACTCTAATTTTAGAGTGAAATTTCAGGGAAGCTAAACTAGTGAGCCAGGGTAGTTCTATTCTGAGACAGGGTGACGACTCTTCTGGAAGTAGGAAATGCCGTTTTGAAAGTGCATGTTGGGAAAATCCTAGCTAAACTACACATTTTGATAGTTCAGTCACATGTCATCAATGCAGTAGAGTTGGTCACAAGAAGCCACAGTGCACGAGAGACCCGAAGGAGTGCCAAGCTTGCGGCAAGATGGGTCACCTCCAACGTTTCTACCATTATTTCTCTTCCGCATCCAGTGGAAGAGGATCAACACCTTCACCCCATCATGTATGGAATCTATGACTCCACAATAGTATGGAAGTTCCTTTTCCACTGGATGATCAGGATGAGGTAATGGTGGAGGTTATGGTTGAGAAAATCAAGTTCTAGATTATCAGTGTCAGTAGAGTGGACCTACTCAGGCCAACCAGGAAGTGTCTCAAGGTTGTGGTTCATGTCTCATATACGCAGTACAATCATAACCAGAGGAGCAGAGAGCAGGGAAATCTACGGTTAGAGGTACTTTTCTACTATCCTTTACTTTAGTTTCTACTCTTTTTTATACCGGCGCATCACACACCTTTTTATTTGATGCTGTTGTTGAAAGTCTTGGTTTTTTATTGAGTAACCTTGTGGCGTCATGTCTCTCAACACTCTGTTAGGAGTCAGGAAAGATGGAATATTCTAGTTCCAAGAGTTACCTCTTAAGATAGATGGGTACCATTTATTTTGTAATCTCTGAGCCTATGGGCCTTGTAAGGGTTCCCCCTCATCCCTTGAAAGGGGGGTTATCAAAAATAAATAAAAATGAAGGCCTTCGGGCCATTCAGGCCTTATCGCGATCAAGTAGATTTCTATCACCACCATATGTCCTTTACATCCCCTGAGGGCGAAACATATCTACAAAAAGGAGAATGGGATATGCAGGCAGATCAATCTGGGCCTAAATATGCAAGGCTAGGCATAGTGACAACTCAGTTAGCAAGTCTCTTCATGAGTGATCAGGGAATGCAGCTAGTTTGATTCCCTCCAGTTTTGGATCTTTTCAGGGATGTATTCCCTAATGATTTCTCTGGATTTCCTCATATAAGGGATGTGGAGTTCACTATTGAGCTCATGCCACGTGCGGTACCAGTGTCCATTCCTCCTTATAGAATGACACCAAAAGACATATAGGAACTCAAAAAGAAGCTTGAAGACCTTGAGGATAAGGGTTTAATCATACCTAGAACATCGTTGTGGGGTTTACCTGTTATTTTCACCAAGAAGGTAGACTGAACCCTCAGGTTATGAGTGGATTATCATTGACTCAACCAGATCATGGTAAAGAATCGATATCCATTTCCTTTTATATATGATCTTTTTGACCAGCTCCAGAGAGAAACTATTTTCTCCAAGATTGATATGAGGTTGGGATATAACCAGGTTCATGTGTGACCATATAACATACCACGTACAACATTCCAAAGTAGGTGCGACTTGTACAAGTATCTGGTTATGCCATTCAACCTCAAAAATGTGCCAACAATCTTCATGGCTCTAATGAACTAGGGTTTTCACCCGTACCTTGATTATTTTTTGGTAGTCTTCGTAGAAGACATATTGGTGTATTCATGTTCCAGAAAAGACCATGAAACCCATCTTGATATCGTGCTAAGTGCACTGAGAGAGCACCAACTATATGCTAATATCAGAAAATGACACTTCTGGATTGAAAAAGTTCACTTCATAGGTTATATTATATCTAAATAAGGAGTATCATTTGACCCAAAAAGGTGAGAACCGTAGTTTCATGGGATCATCCCAAGAATGTATTCAACATCCGTAATTTCTTGGGGATTGCTGGATATTACAAGCATTTCATCCAAGATTTATCCTACTAAGAATCACCTCTTAGAACCATGACTAAGAAAGGTGTATAGTTCATCTGGTCAAAAGCTTGTGAAAAGTGTTTTTAGGAGTTGAAAAGAAGACTAATCTCAGCTTTGATCCTGATTTTTTCTGAGCTAGGTAAAAGCTATATTGTTTATTGTAATGCTTTAATAATTGTACTGGATGTAGTTTTGATGCAGGGTGATCGAGTCACGGCTTATGGACCCCATCAACTGATACCTCATGATTGGAACTATCCTGCACATGACCTTAAGTTGGCAGCTTTTGTTCAGGATCTACGCTGTTGGGGAAAATAATTGTTGGGTGAAATATTATTTGTTTACACAGACCACAAAAGCTTAAAATATATCTCCACTCAATGAGACTTGAAATTAAGGTAGCACAGATGGGTCAAATGCTTACATTCGTTCGACTTAAAGATTGATTATACCCTTGGTAAGGGAAATTCCGTGGAAGATTCTTTGATCCACAAGACATAGACACAAGATATTTAGGTAGCTAGTAGTGAGTGGAAGATGATGTCTTTGTTTTCTGAGATGAATCTAGAGGTTCAGTAACAACGCATAAAATTAGTTATAGCAGCTCTTAAAATGACATAATCTATTCTATATCAAGTCGGAAGGTGACAGTTTACTGATCCTGATGGGATCGTTTTGAGGGAAAGTGTTATATGAGATAACCCACCTTTTGGTTGGGTTGTTGATGGTAGTGAAACTTTCCTTTACCGTGGCCGTGTATGGGTAACTTTGGGTATACAAGAAGATTTGATGAAGGAACTCAAACCTCCATTTGGGTAGTTCATCCAGGGCTAACCAATATTCACAGAGACATGTGTCGATAGTACTGGTGGCCTTGTATAAAAAAGTAGATAGTGGGATTCATCACTCTGTGCTCCACCTGTCA
The DNA here is from genome assembly GCA_963277665.1 of Viscum album. NCBI lineage: Eukaryota > Viridiplantae > Streptophyta > Magnoliopsida > Santalales > Viscaceae > Viscum > Viscum album. The sequence goes on from OY728157.1 coordinate 1,027,298,229, forward strand.
ACTGGTGAAGGCAGAGCACCAGCGACCTGCTAGAATTCTACAGCCACTATCCATTCCTAAATGGAAATGGAATGACATCACCATGGATTTTGTTATAGGATTTCCAATATATCCTTGAGAAAATGATGTAGTATGGGAAATTGTTGATAGGTTAACCATGGTTGAAAACTTATTACCTATCCGAGATACCTTTACAATTGATGAGTTGGGAAGGATATATATCCAAGAGAGAGTGAGATGTAATGAAATACCTCTTTCTATTATCTCGGATAGAGATGCCCACTTTACTTCATGGTTCTGGTAGGGGTTGAAAAAGGTGCTGGGTTCATAGGTACTTCTGAGTACTGCATATCACCCTCAGACTGATGGGAAGTCTGAGATAACTATATGAGTGTTAGAGGATATGTTATGGGCATGTATCCTTGATTTTGTAGGTTCCTAGGAGAAACATATACCTCTTGTTGAGTCTAATTATAATAACATCTTCTAAGAGACAACTCAAATGGCTCTGTACGATGCCCTCTATGGTAGACCATGCTGTTCAATTTTATACTGGCTCGAATTAGGTGAGACAACTCTTTTGTGTACTCATCTCATTCACGAGATTTCTGAGAAAGTTCACTTGATTCAGAAGTGTATGACTATATCTCAATCCAAACATAAGTCTTATACCAATCGTTGCTTCAGACCTCTTGATTTTGATGTGGGACATCGAGTTTTTCTGCGTGTTTCTATGAGGTTGGGTCACAAGTGGATCAGAAGATAGGGAAATTTATCATCGAGATACATCGGACCATTTGAGATAGTGGAGAGAGTTGGGGAGGTATCCTACTGGTTACTGTTACCTCAGTGGTACGGTTCCATGCACGACGTTTTCCATGTATCTCAGCTCCAACAATATCATTAATTCCCATCTCATTCTTTTGACCCTGATGACATCGAGCTTGAGGCATATGCATCCTTTGAGAAGCATCTGATCTGTATCATCGATCGTAGCACGAAGGTCCTCTAAGGAAGGTCAATTCCTAACACAGATGCATTCAGGATGAGATCTGAGAGCGAGAGACGGATGTATGTGCACAATGGCCATAACTTTTCTTTGACGACGTTCCACTACCCTCGAAAGAGAAACTCAAGGATGAGTTTTCTTAAGGAGGGGTGGTTGTAATGTCTTGGATTTAATTAGGTATGAACCATTTTAAATTATGTTTTCTAATTATTTAAAGACGCCTAGTGCGCGCACCTGCGCACCCCATTATGGGTCCCAGGAAGCTATTTAAATTAATTAAATGACTGCATGGCATTTATGAAAAAGGTTATATTGTGCTTTATCATGATGTTCAAGATTAAAATAATTAACTAAGGATTAAAAAGAAATAAGAATATATTTAAAGAAAATTTAAAATAAATCAAGAATGGATAAAAATAAATTTAAAAATAAAATAGAAAGGGGGTTACGGAAAAAGTAAAAATAATTAAAGTGGAAGATTACCATTTTTATTATTTTTATATTCTTTCTTTTTCCACCCTTTTTATTATATTTTATTTTTCATTTTATTTCCCATTTTTCTTTTATTTTATTTTTCTCTTATTTTCTCTTTTATTTTTTATTTATTTTATTTCTTTCTTTTTCTTCTCCACTCTTCCTCTCCTCTCTCTCTTACATCACGCCTCCCCCTCTCCCTAGGTAGTGCACCAGCTTTCTTACACTTCGGAAGATCATCACACCTATATTAGTCATTAGTTTTATTCACCATTAGGTTCACTATAAACCTTAAGGTAAGTCTAATCTCACGCATTTGGAATCAAAGAGATTCATTGAGTATCCTTTGCGTAGTCTTCCGCAAAAGGATTTTACCCTATTTTGGGGTTTTTTCTAAAATCATCCATTTTCTTCTATTTTAGGTCAAATAGAAGCCTACCATGGATCATAAGATCATCTAAAACCATAAGGTAGTGATTTTAATTACATTAACTCTGTTTCATTACGATTTATAAAAATGCACGGTTGAGCCGTTTGTCAGTGCCTACCGACTTTGTTCAATTTCACCCAATATTTTCAATTTAATTGTTTCACTTAATTATTGTAGCCTTATTTATCATAAATTTATTTGTTTAATTTTTTTTAACATGGTTGGACACCTCCTTGGGTGTGTTGACATGGTTGGTATAAATTCCATTATCCCAAACATTTAATTTATTTAACTGCATGTGTTGTGCAACCCATTTTAGTTGTGTTTAAATTAAATAATTATTTTAGAATAATTATGAACCTTAAATTGTTGGATTTTTGGTATTTGTTTGTGATGAATTATTTATTTATTAAAAATTACATTTTATCTATTTGTGATGATATAATATCTTTCCTAGTTAAGTTTTTACACTGTAATATTAAATTAATACCTTGTGTTTCAAGGGTGTATCTACTTAGATTTCTGGCTGCAATTACATATGCATACTACGTCATATCTACTGATATAAAATTTTAATTAAATTCAGTTTTGAGAGAGAATTTGGGTCCTGTATTAAGGTCCACACAAGAAATATCCATTCCTAACTGATTACCTCTACACACCGAGGGGGGGGGGGTATCTTAGGTTTTTCCAGACCGAGACTTCCCAGGGATTTCTAAATACTTATGAGTGATACTAGTTCCAAAAGGGCCCATCAGGGATGGATCCATCGACAATGTGGCTACTCCAAGACTTGGATGATACTCAACCCCTTCTTTGTGATATCAGGACATACTTCTGGTAAAGCCATGCCCCGAGCGATACATGGTCTTTGGAGAGATTGCCTTGGAAAAGCTCAATGGTATTGGGAAATTTAATGGATGTATTGTAGCGATACCTTCAAGATGGGATCAGACTCTGACTCTCAACTTGAACATATTAATAATTATGCACTGAAGGTTTATGTTAATACCGCTTGAGTCCCATGAGAGTTGTAATCTTTTTTGGCATGTCTAAGCACATATGGTTGACACATAATTTAGACCCCTAGTTAAAGAACAAGCTTGGGGGTATTCCTTTACTTTGTTTTACCTTGTGTTTCCAGGATTATATATATACATATGTGAATCCTGCTTATTACAGGTACTTCTTTCAGACTCTTGGCTTAGGTCGAAGCAGGTGATTAGGGATGGGTTCCATTAGGAACCCAGGTCAAGTTATTTTATTTTTCTATTCTTAATTGATTGTATACATTTATAATATAATGACACACTTCATTTTATTAATGCACGAAATGGAAAAGTTTAGACACCGTGGGTGCTGAACTACTAGGATTTTATCTCACACCCTACTTGGGAATCGTTGACACCCGAGTAGATTATATGCTTGCAGGTATTGACAAAGGGAAGTGTGCTGCTTCCGATGCTTGATTGTTTCTTGATGCTTAGGATAGAGACTAGGGGAGAGGATTGAGCCTTGATCATGATGCAGTTGTTTCACTTTGTGTATTTTATTTTAGTTGATAGTATGCTTGGGTTTTTGTTTTCTGTGATTTCAATTTAGACAGAAATCATAACATGACATCGTTTGGTGAGCTTCCACACTTGATTCTTATTTATTTGGATTATTCATATTGTTTCTACCACTATTTATTTATTTATATGCTTCTGTTATTTGTTATTAATTGCTGTTTACTTCTTCTATGATAATACCAATTACCTATGAGGGCATAGACTCCCCCGCGGACAAGAAAAAGGCCCTCACTACTAGTTGGGAACCATTAGCATTTGGGGATATGTGCTTGAGGTTATGTGGAAAACCCAGATCGGGGCACCCTTCAGGTGTATCTTAGGACGAGGATGCTACACTTGTAATGAAATTGAATGATTTAAATTACAAAAAATTAATTGTTTTATAAAAATGTCTTGTTTTATAATAAAACCCCTTTATTGAGGGGTGTCGTCTTATAATACAAAAATAATAGATATATATAAGCCATGACTTACTTGAATTTATGGTACGGGTGTTCCATGGCCTCTTTTATACATCCTCATTTCATGTTATGACATACTTTCTTGCATGGACTTCCTTATAGTTTTACTTTATTTCAATAAATGAACTATGAAATTCGTGAATGATACTAGGGTTTCCATGAAAAAAATGACAAGGATGGGCTCATTGTCCTTGTGATCAACTTTTATGATGGATTGTGTATACATTAGGGGAGATACAGGTACACCATGATGGTCTCAATACACATTATTTTTTTACCTCGTCCTGAAAAATACTAGTTCCCTAGGGAAGAAAAATTTGATGAGATCAATTGTGAGATAGTTATACGAGGACACGAGTGAGACATGGTCCCCTACATGTGATACTAGGAATAGTCTTAGAAGTAGTTATCTCACATTAGGCTGGGAGTGATACTTACTATAAGGACCATACCTCAGTTTCTCAGAGTTGGTGCCTTATTTTTTACATTGGCATATAAATAAGGAATATAAATCCCGAAGAACCAAGTAGTTTAGTAGACTTTGGAAACAAGATATATAAATAAGTTCAACATTAAATCATGAAATGAAAAAAATACTAAATTATTATATTAGAAACATCCAAGACTCCTATATTATTCCTTCAAGTCACTCATAACTTACTTCTTCATATCCTGGGAAAATGAAACATAAGAAAGGGGTGTGCTCAAATGCTCAGTAAGAGTAAACAATACAACAGAAGATAAAATAAACATAAAAATTAGGCATGTGAATAAATGAAAACACATGCCTTTAAGAATAATAAACTTGAACACATTATGTCACGAATATGAGCTGAGTAAAAATTTACATAATATAAAATAATCATGGGTATTCTACTAGTTGAATAAACACATGAATGTTCAATTACTAGCTTCATAATGAGGGAAGTTCATATGTCAGAAATTCTAAAACATTTTTTCAAGGCCTTAGCCAATACCTCTAAAAATGATTAAGGCCTCGTCCAAAAACATATATCAAATTGGGAAAGGCCTCAGCCAATTCCATGTCTATTTGTCTCATGAGACCTACCGATGCATCGAGGCTCTATAACGGGCCCAAACCGTCACATAATACGTCCAATGTATTCCTAATATGATCAGGGATAAATCTAAAAAACATATACATTCATATTGAAACTATCATATGAAATGTAACTAACTTTCCCCAAACATTAAACATAAACATTAACCATTCAGAGTAAATTTGGTGAATGGTTTTAAGATAGAACATCCAAAATTAAACTACTCATAAACCATACAATAAAATATGGTAGATGACATCATAGGAGATAAACCTCAATAAAGTAAAAGATTCAAAAGAGGGCATTGACATAGATGAAGATACTTTTAAATGAGACCATTGAAAAATACTTGAGGAAATAATCATAAAACATTCAAAAGTGTACCATACCACCTTGAAACATTAAAATAATAATCAATTAGAATATCATGAGAATAAGGAGACTCTTGATATGATATAACAAAGGGAATTACATACACCACAAGTAATAAGTAAGTGGTGAATAAGGAATATATCTCATAAATGATAAAGTGAGATGAGAAAAATCCTTTTTTACTTTAGAAAGAAGAGTTATTTTGTAAAATCCTTTGTATTTTACATGAAATAAGTTTTTAAACATTAATATCCTATAAAATAAAATAATAGGACATTTAAATTATATTTTAGGCATAAATGACGTCCCACTGAATTGAAATCATGTAAAAAGAGTTCTTAAGATTCCTTAGAACTAAATCATTTTAGAGCATTTTAAGGAAAGTATTAAAGAGAATTTTAAAGTGAAAAGACACATTTGTTATATTAAATAAATAAATGATCCAAGATCATTTTTATGATAAAATGACTATTTTTATAAAAATAATGGTGGCTTAAAACATATTGTGGTGTGCACAACGGGTAAGAATTCGAAAAGATCCCTTGAATCGGGTTTGTAATTTAGAAATAATTTTGAAAGTTCCTTTTAAAATGTGTAAATACCCATAAAATAAGGAATTATTCTAGTTGGTAAACATATATAAAACACTCACATATAATTTATGAGGATTACATAATAATACATAAGAATTTCATTGAGGTAATTATACAATAAAAGTAATCCGAATGAAAATGGAGGTTCAGGTGGAAAACCCTTAACACTTTGTAATCAAATGATTTGTATGCCCCAAAATTAATAATATTAAAATGATACATTTAATAAAATGAAAATAAATATATTAATTATATGTTACATCAATGGGAAGTATACATACACCATACTCAATTATTTGTAGTGAATATGAAAAATCTCACAAAAATGGAAGTGAGATGAAGAAACCCTTACCTTAAGTCCGAATGTGATCTTCTCTTGAACATAAGATCCTAGAATATGGAATTATAATTATTAATAACTTATTTAAGAAAATATTAGACATGTATTTAGTTTATAATAATTCTATTTAGTTCATTTATTCCCTTATTGATAAGTTATTATATTTAATTTTTTCGTTCCAGAGTGTTCGTTTTCTTTATTTTCATAATTGGTTCACTTAAGTAATAGAGTTCATGTGGAATGGATGTAAATCTCCAGAATTAAAATTATATATTATTTATGAACATAAATAAGTTTTAATGTTTATTTATATCATTTGGTTACATGTAAAGAGGATGAATCATTAGATGAAATATTTATAACATTCACTTAGATTATTTTAGCGGTATTTTGATTATTAGGAACTAGTTTGGTCATATTATTTAATAATATGTACATATATTGGATAATGAATATTAAATAGGTTATAATAAATATATTATATTCTCTTTAAACCATCAAAATGGTTTCATGACCAGTAATGAAGGAGAAATTGAAGAATGAAACTTCGTCGTCCACAAAGGTTATAAATTGGAACCTCATGGACGTTGATTTCATTTATAAAATAAAAAGGGAGAGAGTAAGAATATAGATGATGGTTCTTCCATTAACATGATATAATTCCAATATATAGATGATAATGGATTTATAATTTTCATTTGGATATAAGAGGTGGGGATAGGATAACAAAAGAAGATAAATTAAATTGAAACTAAATGAAAAAGAAGGGTGCTTTACCTCTTGAAATAACCTCCTTGAGAACCTTCTTAAGAGATAGGGTTTTGGTCTTTTGGAAATTACAAGATCTTATTGGGCGTGGGGAGTGAATATGGAATGGTAATTGGACAGAACTTTGACGATATTAAAGGCTTATATGAGTTAATAGAATATGGAGTGAGGGGGGGGGGGGGGTTATAGTAGAGGAGATGAGGGTTTTCATAATTTTTTAATCATTAGTTTATGAATTTCCCTCAATACCAGTAATAGTGTTGATTACATGACCAATAATAGTAATAAATGAATGTGAGTTCAAACCAAGTGGGATTACATCACTTATGATGTCATAAATTGTTCATTTAACTGATAATTTGTATATACGACATTTTACCGTATTTCACTATTCATCAAAAATTTGAGTATTTCATAAAAATACCAAAAAATCACCCTAAACATTTTTCGACGTGTATAATTAAAAAATGAACTCAATTTTTTGAAAATAATTTTCTAAATATTTTTAATTTAATTTTTAAATAAAATCATAATTTATTCCAAAAAAACCACTTTAAAACTATAACTCATTTTATAAGACCTTGAGAAATTAATCAAGGTCCTATAAAATTATCTTATAATAATAAGACAATAAAGTAAAAATTTGTGATTAAATTTTATGAAAATAAATTTACATTTTGAATTATTAAATTAATCATAAAATTTTAATTTAAATATTTATATCATATAAAAATACCAATACTTATACTGTGACTATTTTTTCTATTTTAAGATATCTAAATTTTATTTATACATTCATGGGTGAAGTTTATATTTTTTATATGATTTACTATTCATTACTATTTATAAGGTTATATCATTATTCATAAGGTTATGTTAATATTCACAAAAAAATAAGTTTGTCTTATCAGACTCTAAATATCTTACTAAATGCAACCATGTATGTCAGTTGTTTAAAATTCAAATCACAGAGGTGGAAAAATTATATTTACTTGACTAGGTTATAAAAAAGTGGTGTTTTGTAGAGACTCAATGTTTCATGCATTCTATAATAAATCTATTTGTAAATTCTTGGGGTGTTACATTATCCCCTCCTTACAAAAAATTCGTCCTCTAAGTTTGAAATTGAACTTCGAAAGTTAATGGTTGATACTTGAAAATTTCCTTGTGGGAAAACCACATCAAGAATATAATTAAAATATTCTATTAATAAAGGTAAAGGGAAAATCATTAGTTACTAAAAAAACACATTCTAATTGGAAAACATGGTCAAGGAAGAATAACCAAACCATCCTGTAGTGACATTATACTCTAAAAACCATATAAGGATCAACTTAAACCATTCCGTAAATGGTTTAAAATTCCAAAATATAATGATTAAAAACATTATAATGAAGGCCTATAAATTTCCAAGATGAATTTATTATTAACCCTTAATCAACTAGAAGTAAATCTAAAATTCACATTCCAAACCTGTGAATAAAATCATCATGTATCCTCTTGAAATATAGTAATAACTTGAATTAACATAAAAACCATGTTAGAAACATGAATTCATCTATATTACTTAAGTAAGATACATGTTATTGGATATATTCCTTAAATACAAAAATGTCATAAAATCCATTGATGATAGCATAGACCACTTCTATAGAAGTCAATAATCAGTTCCAAGGTAGTCAATACTTATCTTAATCAATCATTTCATCATCATTATCTCAACATGATATATATATATATATATATATATATATATATATATATATATATTAAGGGTGGTCTTTCCTTCAGTCATGTGTTTTCTAAAAAGTTTAACTTTCTACTGAATCACTTTTCCTTTGTATCATTCACCATATGACCTCAAATACTTAATGAAATAGTACTGAAGTACAATCCTTATAAATCTCATAATTCTTACAAACAGTAAAATACTAAAAAATATTCAAATGAAATGATTTTTGACTAGGAATATTAATCATTCCACTTCATCTACGGTAGCATCATAACTTGATCATTACCCAAAATTATCATTTGGGGTATATTCCTTTAACTATTGGGACATTGATTCGCATAGTGTCCCATATCCTTTCCGTTGAAGCATTGAATATATGGAAATTATTTCCTTGTTTTCAATTATGAGCATGGTTCCCTTTTTCTCTACACATAAAGAAAACTCCTTTTCCAATCAAGCATATACTAATGCGTTTCATTACACAATTATCACATGTGGGAAAATACATCTTTCTCTTATTCCCTTTATCCATGTTTTTCCCTGCCATAATCTTCTTCTTTTTCTTCCCTTTAAATCCATAGGACTCAGAGAAGTCTTTATATACCTTGTCAATACATGATATTATTTCCTCATATGATGAGGATACTTGGGATATATTATTCCTTTTAATTGATAGCCTAAGACCATCAGAGATATGACCCTTATTACTCTTCGTATCTCATGAATTGGTGAAGTTCTCATTTCTTCTAATAGGGTCCATTTCTAATCAATTCCATATTATATATTAGCTGGTAACTTTATGAACTCTCTATGACTCTAAATAGGGTATATCTCATAGCATAAATTTATGAATTGTAAATACTATAACTATATACTTTGGTTACTTTGGGGGAATAAATCATTCATAATGGTGGGTAAATAAAATGTGAATTATCCTAAGCATATCCCCTGGGAGTGTCAATACCAAGAGTGCAGCAAGGCCCATTGTTGTGTACCAGGATATCCCAGGTCAAGCTCGAAACCCCTTGTTAGAGATTTCACTCCTAGGTATATTTGTGTCGAAGCCACCTCTACCTATTTGTATCTAGATTGTGATGTATTTTCTAGAAAGATCCACATAATCTATTCCTTACCAAAATACTAGGATGTTCTTGTCTGATTATCCTCAAAGACTATCTTAGGGATTTGTTCCCTAATCAAAATTTTCTAAATATAGTCTCCAATTTTCCTACTAAACTTCCTTTGATACCAACTGTAAGGACCCAAACCTAGTTTCCTAGAGCCGGTGCCTTATTTTATTACATTGGCATATAAACAAGTAATATGCATCCCGAAAGACCGAGTAGTTTAGTAGCCTTTTGAAACAATATATATAAATAAGTTCAATATCACATCATGAAATGAAAAACAACACTAAATTATTCCATTAAAAACATCCAAACCTCCTAGATTATTCTTACAATTCACTCATAACATACTTCTTCATATCCTTGGAAAATGAAACATAAGAAAGGGGTGAGCTCAAACATTTAGTAAGAGTAAGCAATACAGTGGAAGATGACATAAACATAAACATTATGCATGGTGAATAAATGAAAACACATGCCTTTATGAATAATAAACTCAAACACATTATGGCATGAATATAAGCTAAGTAAATATTTCCATAATATAACATAATAATGGGTATTATACTAGTAGAATAACCACCTGAACTTTAAATTACTAGCTTCATAATGAGGTAAGTGTATATTCTATACATTTTGAAACATTTTTTCAATGCCTCATCCAAGACGCCTAAAAATAATTAAGGCCTCAGCCAAAACCATATATCAAATTGGGAAAGGCCTCATCCAATTCCATGTCTATTTGTCTCATGAGACCTACCAGTGCATCTAGGGGCTATAGTGGGCCCCAACCATCACATAATAATTCCAATGAATTCCTCATATGATCAGGGATAAATATAAACAACATATACATTCATATTGAGACTATCATATGAAATGTAACTAACTTTCCCTAAACATTAAACATAAACATTAACCATTCAGAGTAAATTTAGTGAATGGTTTTAGGATAGAACATACAAAATCAAACTAGTCATAATAAATCCAATCAAATATGGTAGATGAAATCATAGGAGATAAAACTCAATTAAGTACATGATTCAATAAGGGACGTTTACATATATGAAGATACTTTTAAATGATATCATTGAAAAATACTTGAGGAAATAATCCTAAAACATTCCAAAGTGTCCCATACCACCTTGAAACATTCAAATAATAATCCCTTAGAATATAATGAGAATAAGGATAATCTTGATATGATATACCAAAGAGTAGTACATACACCACAAGTAAGAAGTAAGTGTTGAACAATGAATATATCTCATAAAAGATAAAGTGAGATGAGAAAAATCCTTTTTTTACTTTAGAAAGAAGAGTTATTTTGGAAAATCTATTCTATTTACCCTGAAATCAGTTTGTAAAAATGAAAATACTTGAAAATTAAATATTAATAACTTTAAATTATATTTTAGGCATAAATTATGTCCCACTAAAGTGAAATCATGTAAAAAGGGTTCTTAAGATTCTTCAGAGCTAAATCATTTTAGATAATTTTAAGGAAAGTATTAAAGAGAATTTTAAAGTTGAAAGATAAGTTTGTTATATTAAATATAGAAATTATTCAAGATAATTTTTCATGATAAAATGAATGTTTTTATAAAAATAATGGTGTATTAAATCAGATTCTGGTGTATACTTGAAAATGGGTAAAAATTCGAAAAGATCTCTTGAATCGGGCTTGTATTTCAGAAATAATTTTGAAAGTTCATTTTAAAACATGTAACTCACCATAAAACAAGGAAGTATTCTGGTTGGTAAATATATATAAAACACTCACACATAATTTATGAGGATTACATAGTAATACATAATAATTTCATTGAGGTAATTAGTCAATAAAAGCAACCTGAATGAAAATGGAGGTTCCAGTGGAAAACCCTTACCACTTTGTAATCAAACAATTCGTATGCCCCAAAATTAAAAATATTAAAATGATAAATTTAATACCATTAAAATAAATATATTCATGATATGTAACATCAATGGGAAGTATACATACACCATACATAATTATTAGTAGTGAATATGGAAAATCTCACAAAAATGCAAGTGAGATGAAGAAACCCTTACCTTAAGTCTGAATGTGATCCACTCTTGAACTTAAGGTCCTGGAATATGAAATTAGACTTATTAATAAATTATTTAAGAAACTGTTAGAAATTTATTTAGTTTATCATAACTCTGTTTAGTTTATTTATTCCCTTATTGATAAGTTATTATATTGAATTTCGTTGTTCCGGAGCTTTCGTTTCCTTTATTTTCATAATCGGTTCACTTGTTCTTAAGTAATGGAGTTCATGTGGAATGGATGTAAATCTCCAGAATTGAAATTAAATTTTATTTATGAACATAAATAAGTTTTAATGGTCATTTATATCATTTTTTACATGGAAAGTGGATGAATCCTTAGATGAAATATTTATGACATTTACTTAGATTATTTTAGTGGTATTTTGATTATTAGGAACTAGTTTGGTCATATGATTTAATAATATGTACATATAATGGTTCCTGAATATTAAATAGGCTATAATACATATATTATAGTATGTTTCAACCATAAAAATGGTTTCATGACCAGTAATAAAGGAGAAATTGAATAATGAAACTTCGTCATCCACGAAGGTTATAAATTGGAACCTCATGGACGTTGATTTCATTTATAAAATAAAAAGGGAGAGAGTAAGAATATTGATGATGGTTATTAAATTCACATGATATAATTCTAGTATATAGATGATACTGGATTTATCATGTTAATTTGGACTGAGGATGTGGGGAGAAGATTACAAAGGAATATAAATTAAAATGAAACTAAATGAAAAAGAAAGGTGCTTTACCTTTTGAAATAACCTCCTTGAGAACCTCCTTAAGGGAAGGGGTCTTGGTCTTTTGAAATCAAAAAGAGATTCTTGGATTTTGGGAGTGACTAGGTAAAGGTAATTGGGAATAAATTTGAGGAGATTAAAGGCTTATAGAAGTAAAGAGAAGATGGAGTGAGGGGGGTTTTTATAGTGGAGGAGAGGAGGGTTTTCATATGTTTTTAATCATTAGTTTATTAATTTCCCTCAAGAACAAAAATAATGATGATTCCAAGACAAATAATAGTAATAAATTCATGTGAGTTCAAACCAAGTGGGATTACATCACTTATGATGTCATAAATAGTGCATTTAACTGATAATTTGTATATACGGTATTTTACCGTGTTTCACTATTCATAAAAAATTTGAGTATTTAAAAAAATACCAAAAATTCACCCTAAACATTTTTAAACCTGTAGAATTCAAAAATGAACTCCATTTTTTTAAAATAATTTTCTAAATATTTTTAATTTAATTTTTAAATAAAATCATAATTTATTAAAAAAACACTTTAAAACTATAAATCATTTTATAAGACCTTGAGAAATTAATCAAGGTACTATAAAATTATGTTATAATAATAATACAATAAAGTAACAATTTGTGATTACATTTTATGAAAATACATTTCCATTTTGAATTATTAAATTAATCAGAAAATTGTAATTTAAATATTTATGTCATACAAAAATATCAATACTTATACTGTGATCATTTTTTCAATTTTAAGATGTCTAAATTGTATTTTTACATTCATGGGTGAATTTAATATTTTATTATATGATTTACTATTCATTAATATTCATAAGGGTATGTCACTATTCATAAGGGTATGTTACTATTCACAAAAAATTAAGTTTGTCTTATCAGCCTCTAAATAACTTACTGAATGAAACCGTGTATGTTAGTTTTTCAAAATTCAAATCACAGAGGTGGAAAAATTATGTTTACTAGACCATGTTATAAAAAAGTGGTGTTTTGTAGAGACTCAGTGTTTCATGCATTCTATAATAAATCTATTCATAGATTCTTCAGGTGTTACACTTATGAGGCCATTCATGGATCACATTGGATGGAATCTAATGACAGTGAACTTTTATGGTGGTCCTAGTGTAATAAATGGGTTCCTTATAAAAGTTCTACTATGATGAGCCTAGTATTCTTTTTACTAGACCTTGGTGGTTGTTTTTTAGTAAAGTATAATTATATAAATTTATTTGTTATCCAGGGGATGCATCCTCCAAGCCAAATCACATTCTTGGGGTTGGTCTGTCTCTTGACATCTATTTTATGGAGTTTTTTTATCATTCTATACATAACTCATTCATAAATATTGGATATGGTTTAGATATTTATATATTAGTCCGAAGTAGGTATCGTTGGGACAAGTGTCTTGGAGGAACTTGAGCTCGACGAAGTTGTCTATTTATTTTTCATTGCTGGTTTACTAAGATATACATGTACACTTCTTATTTTATATGCATGAACTGAATTATTATTTAAAAAAAATTAGTGGTGGCCTAATGAGTATATCTCAAGACCTTTTCAGTCTAACATTGTAATGGGTTACCTAAACAAACCCCATTGATTATAGGACTGAGATCCTTAGTCTATTTCTTGTGCTATCATGCTTGTACCCAAGAGTTAGGAGCACATGACATAGCCGGCACTCAGGATGCTTGTGGAGGCTGTCGTTTGGGCTTTAGATCAATCTTTTTTTTGTGCTGATCCATATCATCTGTTGTATTTTTCTTGTTTCATTAGGTAGTACCACCTGTACATACATGCATTATTGTATACTGGAATTGGACATTTTATTCAGTCATTCTATTTATCTTTCATTGTTTTTCCATTTATTATTTATGTTTCTTATATTCTCTATTTTTTTACACTTGATATACTTTTATGAGACTCTAACCATGAGGGTATATTCTCCACACTGTAACACCATCAAACCCTCATTACTATTTGGTATCCTATGGCGTACAGGGAGGTGCACTTGAAGCCATGTGGTGATCGGCCTAGCTATCAGTTTAGTGGTCAGTCGGGTGGGGAAATTAGAAAATGGTATGAGAACCTTTCCATTTTTTCCTTTGTCTTACTATTTTGGGTTGGTAGATAAGAGACTATTAATGTGTTGAAACTTGGTAAATATCCATGCTTAAGATTGATCAACCCACGTATGAGGAGTAGTCCAAGTGGCCAAGGATGGGACTGTTGTTCGTGCTATTTGTTATTACAGTTGATTTTGATTTCACCTTGAGTGATTGGAGTACTTTCTGATGCTTACTGATTTATGGGATTTAAATTATTTACCCTTGGCTCGGTATTGTAAGGGAGTAACATTACATGCTTTATGATAGGCATGTAAGGATTCACATTCCATGCATATTCCATGTCATGTAGATTTCATTTCTAGGTTGTCTGAAATTTTTATGTCCCTTGTGTGTTAATTTACTACCTTTTATATACCATGTTTGGTATTTTTATCCACATTTCTTGTTATATGCCTACTTAGGTATTTCATTATCATGTTCACCTGCATTCCATGCTTCTGTGATCTGTCAATATGTTTTCCTATATAGCATGTTTACGTTTTAAATTAATATTATTTCCTTGAGTGTTATTTCCTACTTCCATGATTTTAGTGTTATAATTAGCATGTTTTTATGCTTCGACGCTTCCTTACCATGTTAAACCATATGAAATTTCTATGTTTATAATTCCTAGTTGTAAATTTTAAAGTGTGCAATTGGTTATTGATGGTCACACCTCACTAACCAATCATGACATATTTGAGACATGAACCATTTTTTCCATGGGCTAAAATATTTATTAGCTATGATTAAATGGGATCTAATATAATATTTATAAATTTTATGGTTACTTTGTAAATTAAAAAATGGTAAACAATCTAATCGCACCACTTTAGATGCACTTTTTATACTTAAAGATTATGGTATAAATATTTGAGTTGTTAAAATTTTTCTTTATCCTAAATGAATTGGTTGAGATTAAATGGGATCTTGCCTGCAATTTGTAAAGTGTATGAGTGATTTAAAAATTGAGAAGTGGTAACCCATATAACTGAACAATTTTTATGTGCCTTATATATCTAGATACTTTTTAATAAATATAAAATATTTTGACCCTTAAATTAATTGGATACCTTATTAAGGATTATAACACTATTACTTGGGCATAATGACCCATGTGACTAAATTACTAAATGAACAACTAGACCTAATTAAGTTAGATGGGGCATGCTTCTTAAGAAATGATTCTCTAAGGATGTTTTAAATATTAATGATTAAAATGTTCAATATGCTTTTAGTTGAACCTAAAGTAGATTAACATGACCCTAATAGGTCACCTTTTTACTTGATATGCCTTAGAGCTTGAAACCCATGGGGGTATGTTTATGATATGTGTCGGGTGTAATTTAAAGAACCTGTATCCGCCTATATGGGGTTTCATGTAAATGTAAGGTGGTTTTAATTTTTACTAGTACCCCTTTAATTAATAAAAGACCTTTGAATCTAATTTGATATGAAATGGTGTGAGGAATTATAAATAAATGAATGAGTTTTGAGGTGGGATTATCTGATAAAATGAACTAATCCTGACAATATGTCAATTAAATAATTAATTTTTATGTTTGATATAAATTTCCTATTTTTCCCTATGGCTATAACTAAATAAAGTGTCAGATGTTTTTTTCTTATGAATGATATTAGATATTCATTTAATCTAAACCTATAATTAGTGAAATAATTAAATTAGTTTTGGTTGAATGCATTAAAATGAAACCTTAATATGTGTTCTTATCCTTGAACGTCCTATACGGGTAGTTTAAATTCTTTCCTAGAGTTCTTCCTTGAAATAGAATGCAAGTGTTTTTCCATAGGTTTTTTTTCTTAGGAAAAACCCAAATAATATACCCTTAATATTAGCACCTTTTTTTAGGTGTGACATCATTTTTGGTTGAAATTTTCTATTTTGGTGAGGGCCTAACCCATTTTAGGTAGCACCCTTATATATTTAAAGCCCATATTATTTTCTTATGAGCAGTTTCTCTTACATGATACTGTTTGGGTGTCGTTTTTTCCGCTGTAGGAATCTTAGTTTTTAAATAAAAGATACCCTTATCTTAATGGGTGGTTATTTGATAGGTTGACCCTTATTCCAGGCGTGATCATTGTGTAATTCTCAATTCTAGTGTGCTAGAAATACTGAGGGCATTGTCAGCCTCTTAGTAGGTTGTGTGACACTTCTTTTCCTACCTTTTCAGTGTTGGATGACTTGGAAGATTATCAACCTGATTTCTAGTCATATGGGATAATACAACCCTGGGATAGTTATTTTTATGGGCCATTTAATTTGGGGATTCATAAGGATGATAAGACTATGGATAATATCAAGTAATGTGTTGTTTTATTGGTGAATCCTCAGGGTAGTATACTCTATTATGTACATTAATCATCAAGTTTCTAAAATGATATGACGAACCATTGGGTTATGTGGTAGTAGTTTGAACCTTATGTTTCAATGTCCGAGTCACGAGTCATCTCTATAATGGAATGACATGGGATTTAGTAGAAATAAAATTTATACTAATGTTTGAGATGATGTTTTAATAGGATCAAGTGTTTGAAATGCTGGTCAGTTGTTTTGAATTTTATTCCCAATTACATGGCGCACATGGATGTAACTCTGGAGGGAAGTCATGTGTATTTCTATATGCGAGTATAATATAGTGCTCTTAATAATCTCGTATCTATCTCTTTGATTTAACACATACGAATGAATGATGATAATCTCTAGGACCCACAATCAATGGTCAATAGAGTGTGTTCCATGAGACGAGATCCCTTCTTCAGAAGATCTAACGAATAGGACACTCCTAAGGAGGAGAGATTCATGTCAGAAGTTTCATATCATTTCCTATAAGTAGAGGGATCACTGATTTGGAAATACCATTTCGAAATGGTTGGTCTTATTTAAATTTCCTATGGCTAGTAATCATTTGTTTTAAGTTGGTTCCTATAAGAGAGCATGAAGATGTTGTTCTTGGATATGCGCACAATTTGTAAAGACACCATTGGTAAAATATGGGACTCAGTGGTGGTTAAGTGATCATAGGATTCCTTGGGTGGTAAAAAACTTTGTGATCTGTTAATGGAGATGCATTGGCAGGTGAAGCCAAACTTTCTTTAAAAGAATTCTCCCAGTAATGGTTCATTTGTTCCTATTTTTTATAGTTGGTTCATAGTTGCTTCAGATCCATACCAAGCACTTCTTCTTTGGGTAGTAGGAGTGTATCATATTTGTTTGGAGATCATTTAAACCCTCTTGGTGTACTCCCAGCTTAAAGATGACCATGTCCCCTAACTTAGCATCATCTGATTACATTGACAAAGCATTGGACTATGCCATGATAAATTTTTAAAAATCCATTATGCTACTTAGGTTGTCTCTATTGGAGTACGCACCAGAAGTGTGGTTGTTATCAAGACATGTTTAGTCATAAAGTACACTTGGGTTCCCTAGCAGTATCGCCTTGGATGGATGCATGGACACCAACCTTTTCTTTTGACTTATCGCCAGGAAGGTTCCACTTTGGGGTCAGTCAGTGTTCCTGATATGTTGATGTTAGACCTTATACTAATATCTCACTTATAAATTCCATAGTATGAAATAACTTTTATGATCTCATTGGACTCCATTTATTGATTATGAGGTTACCCCAAACTTCAATTGGGCTTAGATGGGATGCTTTAATTGGTGATGATACAACTGTGTTGGATCCTATTTAATGCCCATGTTTGTGCTGATGCATGAAAACATAAGTGGAATTGGGGTGAATTCATTCAAAGGGCATCGAGTCTGTTATGGAAATGCACTGTCTATATAAGATAAGTTTCTTGAGGGTAGTCGACCATAAATGGATTGACATGATATCTCTTTCTCTTGTTAATGCAGTCGATAAGGGACCTTTCTAGGCATTCCATTTGGTTAAGATGGATGATATGTAAATTTCGACCATGGCCTTTCGTGGAAAGTCAATTGGTCCTAACTTAATGGGGTCAATCTAGATTCAAAAATTTGTTTGAGATAAGAATTATTCTACGAGCATCATTAAAATGATACGGGCACGTTTAAGTAGGAAATCCTAACAGTAGAGATACTGTGATTCCAAATTGGCCCTAAAATGACAGAAACTATAGTGGAAACACCATAATGTTGATGTTTGAAGAGGGGTTTATGTGACTATGTCCTAGGTTGATGTGATAGGGTAAGTTCCATACAAATGTTTTGGTTCGGATTACGATCATTAGCTCGAGTTTCTACAGTTTATGTGCTATATGCTTAAGTGACACTTGAAGGTGTGTGGGGTGTCTGGAATGAAATGGGAATGTTTGGATGAGGCTTTATGAATAGAGTGTGTCTGGTGTTTCTTTTGGTATTTTCACAAAGGATTCTATGGGACAATAAGTTCTAAATTGGTGAGATTATATCATTTTGTGTTTTTGGATCAGATGAAATTCCATGGGAATTTGATTTTTTCCATTTGGTGGATGGTCCCTTCGATAAATTGAGCCTCATAGTGAAAATCTGAGTGTTGTAACACTTTAATGTGTTTTTTAGATGTGGTTGGGAGCCTAACAGGTTTCTTTGAAGGTTCATTGAGTTTTAGGAGTATCAGGGCCCAAAATATCAAGTTTGGGTGGACTAGTAAGGGTGAACAATTTGTCTAAAACAGTGTGGCCCACTAGTGTAAACTATTTACCTTGTGTAGGTGATAAGAGGTGACCCACATGGGCCGCATGTGATTTTTCAAAACTATGCGCCTAGACCGCATGATTAGTGTTATTTAGGTATTACATGTGCATTGTTTTCCACATAGTTGATGCATGGTTTGGGAAAACCATGTAGAAAAACTGTGCAACCCCTCCCCTTAAATCTATATCACTCACATGGTTGGTACATGGTTTGGATAACCGTGCGACCAAACCATGAACCTCATTAAATGAGATAAATTAAATTTTTTCACAACTTTTCTTATTTCCCTTTCCTCATCCTTTTATTCTTCCTCCTCTACACGTAGAATCCTCGTTCATGTATTTTCTCCTCCTCCTCTAGGTATGAGGAGATCTCCCTCATACGTCCTTTGATTTGAGTGTCATTAGGTGTATTGAAATAATCTTGTAAAATCTAAAACTCCTCTTTCCTATATTCTTAGTTTTTATTATCCTTGTCTGCATTATCTTTGTGTGAGATAATTCTCCATATTTTTAGCATGTTTTTACATTTCTTCAATTTATCTCAAACCACACCAAATCAAGCCTCAATATTGAATGAGTGAGTTGTCCTAAACATTAGGTATGTGGTATATAGATTTTCCCCTAAAGTTTTATCAATTTATAAAATTTTGTCGTGTTCCTCATGCCATAAATACTCGATGTATCTTCTAAATTATCAATTGCCTCAATTTAAAATGCTTAGTCTGCCATGTTACATGTGTTGGACTCATCTTAATGTCATGGATGTTAAGAAATCATCTTGAACCGCCCCTTTAGGGTAGGTTTATGAATAGTTCATGTTGAATGTTGTCTACATTATGAATAATACACCCATTTGGGAGTGCTATTTATTTATATTATGAATTTATGAACTTCCTTATTTAAACTACTACTCAAATGGGTTCCTTTATGCCTTGTGATGAAATTTAATGATTTAAATTAAATAAAATGAATTGTTTTATAACAATGTGATGTTTTATAATAAAACCCCTATGTTAAGGTGAGTTTTTTTCCAAGACAAAAAGTATAAATATATATATATGAGCTCTAACTTGATTGTATTTATGGTATGGATGTTCCCTGGTCCCTTTTAAACATCCTTGATTCATGTTATGAAATACTTGTTTTGATATACTTCCTTAAATTTTTACTTTAATTCACTAAATGAACTATGAATTCCATGAGAGATACTTAAGTTATTTTCCATGGAATACCAGGGATAGGCTCATCATTCTTGTGATAATATTTTCTAATGGATTTTGTATACACCAGGGGTTATACTGGTATACCAGAATGGGCTCACCGTGTGTTATTTTTACCTCACCATGAGAAATACCAGCTCCCTAAGGAATACATCTTGTATGGGATTGGTGGTGAGATGGTTATACTAGGACACGAGTAAGAATTTGTCCCCTACATGAGATACTAGACACAGGTTCAGAGTTAGTTGTCCCACATTAGGAAGGGAGTGATAATTTCAAGGTCATTCATGGATCACATTGGATGGACTCCGATGGAAGTGAGATTTTATGGAACCCTAGTGTGATACATGGGTTCCTTGTAAAGGTTTTCCTAGGAAAATTCCAGGATGATGCTTACTAGACCATGGTGGTTATCTTTTAGTAAAGTTTGATTATATAAATTTATTTTTTTCCAAGAGACACGTCCTCCAAGACAAGTTACTTTCTTGGGGTTGGTTCACCTCCTGACAACTATTTTAGGAGTTTTGTTGTCATCCTCCCCATAACTCATTTGTGTAGGTTGCCTATGGTTTATAAATTTCCAGATTAGTCCAAAGTAGGTATCATTGGGCCAGGTGTCCTGGAAAAACCAGAACATGACATGGTTGTTTATTTATTTTTCATTTCCTATTTACTAGGATATACATGCACACTGCTTATTTTATATTCACAAACTAGATTATGCTTTAAACACCATTGGTGGTGGCCTACTGAGTACATATCACAGCTTGTTCAGGACACAATTTTACTAAGGTACCCAAATAGACCTCCTTGGTTATATGATCAATATCCTTAGTCTATTTCTTGTGCTATCATGCTTGTACCCAAGATTTAGGAGCACAGGACTGAGATGGTACTCAAGATTCTTGTGGAGACTGACCTTTGGGATTTAGATATATCTTTTATTTATTTTGTTGTGTTGTACCATGTATCCTTCTGTATGTTTCATATTTCAATAGGTAGGACCATATGAACATGAATTCATTATTTTATACTAGTGTTTTCCATTTTATTCATTTATTCTATTTATCTCCTTATGATTTTCCATTTATTATTACTACTTCTGCTATTCTCCATTGTTTTACATTGGATATACTATTGTGCGACTTTGACCATGAGGGTATAGTATCCCCATCATACCACCATAATAACCTTGCTGCTAGTTAGTAGAGTCTGGTGTATGGGGAGGCATGCTTGAGGCTATGTGGTGATCGACCTGACTATTGGTTTAGTGGTCAGTCTGGCCAGAACATTACAGAGATACCCAAAGAAGATGTAATCATATTTTCCGATATATTTCATGCTTATTTCTTCATTAACCTCATAAAAATTGATAACCATCAAATCATGGTTACATCATTGTCATTAAAATACTGAAATGTTTAAATGTTAAGTTTAAACCCATTTTCTATATCCTTTATAAATAATTAAAACTAAAAACATCACGCTTGTGTACCTATGGACTATCATGTCCAGGAAGGTATGTATCTTATATTTCATCATCAACTATCATAAATGGTTATATAGATGTATTTAATAGATGTATATGATATTTATAACATAATTATTATTTTTTAAAGAAAAAATATTATCTACCTATTTATAATCCCATCCATTGGAAAATGACAACATCGCTCATGCGTGCATGTAGACCACCTCCACCAGGAAACAATGTCACTAAGTTTTCATTCCCAATTAAAAAGGATGGTAATAAGGTTATATTTAATGAATAATTATGAAGTATATTATATTATTATGATTCTATAATAGTGTATTATTTTTTACCATTAATCCATTCAATTCGTTGTAAAATCAAAACATCAATCATGCGTATGTATAAACTACCATATCTACATACGAATATAATTTATTTTTCACCACCAAATTATATGAATGGTTATAAAAGTATATATAATGAATAAATATTATACGTATAAAATTATTAATATTTTTGAGATTATGAAACATTAACCAAGGTTTAAGGAACATAACTACTGTACTGAAACATTCATGCAAAACAAAATAGTTAACACCCAAATGTTGATTTTAATGAATAATTTTTAACAAATGGGTAATTGAAAATTATAATTTAATTTTATATTAAAAAATAATTATGAATATTTTATAATAAATCTAAATTTATTATGCGTGATTTTAGGAGGATGTATGAAGAAATTTGGGATCGGAGGTTGAAGTTTATGTTATAATATCATATTTTCAAGATTTTATATTATAAATTTACAATGATCGAAGTAAAATAATACTTATCATTTAAAACCCATATAATTTTATATAATCTATTTATTTTTTTGGTTTTTATGTATTCCTTTCATTCTCCTCTATTTGGTATATAAAATAATCGATAAAATGTTTTTTTGAAATCTATCCTTATTGTGGTTTTTGGTTTGTAATCTTTCTCATCTATATCCATGTCCTTAAAATTATTTATTATATACTTTGAAGAAAATATAATAGTATTTTAAAATGGTTATTTACAATAAATTTGACTTTCATTACAAATTATGAAATTATATATTTTCAAAAAAAATTCATCTGGATCATTTATAATATAGTGACCTTCATGTTTTATAGATAGATATTACATATTAATTTATGAATATTGATTTAATATTACAAAAACACAAAATATGATCGTAAATTTTAAGTGTATTTGGAGACTAGATACATAATATTATTATTTCATGAATGATCTGCAACATATCCGACAAATATATTCCCATTCAATACTCTTCAATAACATACCCTACTTAAAACCTTTCTTCATAACCTAGGGAAAGGAAACATAAGAATGGTTGAAATGAGATACTCAAAAAGGGTAAACATGGTTAATATCAGTCGATGATCATATGAAATCATGAGGTAAGAATAAGTGTATGATATCAAGAAAAAAATTGAAAATTTCATACCTAATCTATCATGGATCATAAGCATGAGTCATGGGATAAAACATTATCATTTGTTTCCCATATTTTATCAAGCACATTAACTTGTTTCCCATAAATGATCAAGCACATCATCTTTTTTCCCATAGAGAATTAAGGACATAATTTTTTCCCATAGATATCTCATGATTTATAATACATTAACCAATGAATTAGAGGAAAATATATTTATAATCCCACATTTCACATAATAAAAACCACACATATGTGTTATATAAGATCATAAAACATTCATCATATGAAAAAATAACCCATGGAAAGAAATATGGTTTCAAAATAATTTCATCATTCCACCAAGTATGGTATCATTGGAACATATCCTCCATAAATATTAGGAAATGTCAAAGGATTTCATCTTAGATGAAAAATTATTTTGAAAGATCACTTTGAACATTTCCTAGGAAAACATCCATTTCAATTTGAAATAAACTATTTAAAATAAAAAACTACAAAATATTAAATAAAAAAATTATCTCTTAAAATAAACTTATAAAATTATAATGGAAGTTTAAAATCATTTAGTGGTCATGAATAATAGAAATATAGTTCTTGTCACACACGTTAAAATAATGATTCCTTTGACACCTTTGATAAAAATACAAAAGTAACTTTCTTTAAAAAGTGAAAATAAGATTCCTTTTAAACCAAGACATAAAAAGTAAAAAATGGGTAAAAATAAAATTTAAAAATAATAGGATAATAGTAAAAATGTTATTGGACCCATGTTTAGAAATCATTGACATATAAGAGAATGAATTTTTGAGCAAAGTGTTAAATAATGATAATTTTCATTAAAAACATTATTTTGGTCTCTAGAGTTCATAAGTAGAGGAAAATTAATGGAAAGAATTTATAATACATAAATAAATGGAGTAGAGGAAACTTAATGGTGTATATCATGAATGGATCATATAATTTCCTTCAATGAGAATTCAAGAATGGACACTCCTGATTAAAATGAGTTTGAAACATAAATCCATCACAAATTTGGTAACCTTTTAATTGTAAGCCCCATGGATGAAAGAAAATTATATGAATATAAAAATCCAAAAAAAATTTATTATAAGGATCATAAAATTCTTTCATGTGAATTATATAAAACACATAAAATAAATAAGTGGTGAATATTCCATGTGTCTCATAGAAATAAAAGTGACATGAAAATCCCATACCTCAAGTATCAACTTTATTCATACATGTTTTAACCTACTATATAATAAATATAGGTTTATTGTAAATATATTTTAGAACCAAAATCATATATATCACACCATATATGATTTACTCGTGATCTTTTATCACTCATTTTGCAGTGTCTCGGATTTTTCTGTGTATTATTTTTAAATATTATATGGAATTTTTTGCGAGACCAGGCACAGAGACGACACCAAATTCCGAGGCCTAGTGATCCTAGAATGGTGGTTCAAACTTTTTTAATTTAAGTGAGTCGACACTTATTCGAGGTTGCAGCAGTTTCTATACGGATGCCCAGATTAAAAATCTGAGGGCACAGTTGCGTCCGAGATGACGAATTTACCTAAGAATGGGTCTAACCTTGACCAGCACGATTCGAGGGAAAAAGTTAATTTTGAGACATATTTAGTAAAATAAAAATAAAAATAAATTCTCAATGTTTATTTTTTTTGTGGAAACATCCATTGCAACACGATGATGGGAAAGCTATTTCTTTAATAAATGTCGCGTGATAACGACTCAGAAATGGCAAGTTAGACTCATTAATACCACAATGTATTTTGAATGCCAAAACACGTTTCCCTCTTTATTGGGATAATCAAATGTCGATCGTTGGTGGAAGATTTAAAATAAACTCTGAAGAAAACTCTCGGTGAAGAATGACGACTGATCGTAGCAACGAATCGCTACACTAACGAGGTTTGATGATCTCAACAACGATGGTAGCATGGCCCCTTCGTCAGCGATCGATACCTTCTTGAGATAGGGGTTGTTATTTTAAAAACTCTTTTTCTCGTTTTTGATTTTAAATGACAGATGTGGATCAACCACGAACATGTTGATCCATAGATTCATACATTCTTGCAGGAGGGTTTTCTTTGGGACGATTCATGGAATTGATCCATGTTTAATTGTCATTTGATTCTGCTCCATTTAATCCAACTAATGGGAGTGGATCAACGCCGTGACAAATGATGGCGGAGGTTCGTTCCTCGATTTGCTTTGGATTTTTCCTTCCCCTTTTTCTTTTATCCGTGCGTTCTTCACATTCTTTGTGGGGCGATGAACAATGGATCCTTTTGCATACATTTTGTGACACAACGATCCCAAATTAAAGATTCAACACCAAAACAACCTTGAGGAGGTGCGACGATGACAACAGACAACAAATTGGACCAGATCGGGAAGGGCCGTTCTTTGAGTGTTCTTCGCGCGGGTGGATAGTTACATGTTTTGGAGCTGATCGAAGGTATGAAAACTACGAAATTGGCTTCTTGGGGTTGGGGCGACCAAAAAATGGGAGTTTCATGGCGATCAGATGGCCGGATCGATGAACGGGGCATCACAGAAGGCGCGACGGTGGAGGTTCGCGTTTGTGGAAATTTTCAGAATACACGACATGTACTTCCGAAGAACACGCCGTGTAATACTGGCAGTGGTGACTAGGGTTTCGGGGGTCAAAGATGAATCACACGGCATGTGACCCTAGTCACATGGTGTGTTATACTTTCCCCAAAGCTCGACGTGTATTTTGGGAAGTACACAGACATAGGTTGGACTACACAGCTTCAGAAGACACGACATGTACTCTCTACATTGCATGACAGAGGCAACTACGTGGGACTCGACATGTATCCAGAGGATACATGGACATGGGATGGACTACACGACGTGTAATCCATCACATGACCAGGCGAGGCCAGTAACGCGGGTCACCCCATGTACCGACTACACGGGTTGGAGTACACGGGTTGATGGCTGTGTATGGGCACATGGCCAGCATACATGGAGCCAACCCTCGTCACTCTGACCTGACGTGTACATCATACTACATGCCGTGTACTAACTTTTCTACATGACCAGCCTTATGACACGGGATGTTGTACACGGGCAGTACCCAGGGTCAGACAACATGGCGTGTAACTTTTCTACACGCCGTGTACTTTTTGGAAAACAGCATGGTCCTCTTGTTCACCGTATCTTAGACATATTTCATTTGGGTTAGTGCCCCTTCTTCTTATTCTACTAAAGGTCAGACATTGTTTCCTTATAAATAAGTATGATCCATTTAGCATGACTTTATGTGATGGAGTCGGCATCCCTCCGATAGGCTCAAAGTGAGATCCTCTATCCATTCCCGACCCTAGGTAGAGTCAGGCATCGACATGACCAACTCTACTGAGAGTTGATCCTCTACTTAGCTGGTTAATAACCTAACTAGTGAATCCAGATGAGTCGCAGTTTCTACCATGGCCCTGGTAGTGATCCTCGTCTATGTATCGTGATCTTTCCCACTAAGGAGTGTGTCTCCCATAACGAGTGCTTCTATCTACCGCGATCTTCCCACTAAGGAGTGTGTCTCCCGTAATGAGTGTATCTACCTCTTGTGATGTTTCCTGATGAACAATACTTCTTGGATGAAAATTATCAGAGCTCGACCTTCGGCTATGAGCAGTAGTCCCAACACCTCTTTTTGTTTACAGGTTGGACTTTTCAGTTTTTCATACTCTTGTTTTTGGTGGGCTTGTATTCTGGCCCAGTTTACTTTCAATAATTTACTTTCCATTGTACTCTGTTGGTTGGGTTTAGTTGTATGCTTGAATCTTGATCCTTGGTGGTTTTTACATTTCATAATTTGTGGGATTGAAGATGTGTGTGTGTGTACAGGTTCTTAGGCAATGCCTCCCATGTAGTAATATTCCTACTCGGTGCTAGTCACTAGCCCCTGGGCTATCAGAGGCGGGCTTAGGGAGTCACGACGTGGGCCCCACTGGTACGGGTCGTGACAGAGTGGTATCAGAGGTGGTCGGTTCTACCTTAGGACCAAGAGTCTGTGATATTGGTTTAGGGCAACAATGTTCTATGTTTCAAGCTCGACTTTCTGGCCAGAGACTCCAGTGT
The DNA here is from genome assembly GCA_963277665.1 of Viscum album. NCBI lineage: Eukaryota > Viridiplantae > Streptophyta > Magnoliopsida > Santalales > Viscaceae > Viscum > Viscum album. Next base: position 1,027,326,139 of record OY728157.1, read on the forward strand.
TGGTGCGACGGCCGACATATCCATACACCAGGACACTGATAACCTGCTTTTCGACTCGGTACATGAAAACACTAGTTGTGGGGAAATAAAAGAAAGGTACAAGTATCATATAGGAATGGGTTGTGTTTTCCATGTCCTTTGTGTCAGCTATCCAGATAAAATCATTAACCATGGTACATCTTGTTTCCTTACAGGATGCCTCCGTGATGCATACCCGCTAGTATGAAGCAACACGATCATGAGGATGACCCCCTCAGTGATGAGGCTTCGATACAGGGACCAGTTCCCCAGTCATTTCCACCAAGTGGTGCACCTGCTATACCACCACCAGTGGAGTAACCCATGGTACCCGCAGTACCGACCGATGAGGAGCGTAGGCTGAGCGTGCTCCATGAGTTCTAGAGGCAGAGACCCCTCAGGTTCTGAGGCGAGCTCAACCCTTAGGGAGCTGGGGGATAGGGGTGGGGACAACTTCATGCGGTCGAGGCATACGACCCAGGGACTCTAGGGATGATATGAGGTGTGATCTGTGTCTTCTCTACCTTATCTAATGTACTTATAGACACAGGTGCCAATCATTCATTCATCACCACATGTCTTGTGCAAAACCTTGAGATTCCTGTAGAACCGTTGACTCGATTCTTACACTTGGAGACACCTGAAGGAGGAGACTCGAGGATCACACACCTTTGAAAATAGTGTGATCTTACCCTTGGAGGCAAGAGTTTCAGTTGGAACCTCTTGGCGGTAGTGTCGATGCCTTACGATGTCAATCTTGGTATGGATTGTCTATCTTCAGTCCATGCCTAGATTGACTGTTTTAGGCGAAGAGTGTGGTGTGTCCACAGTGATGGAATGAGGTTGTCCTTTGTTGGAGAAAAGGAGACCTAGACAGCATAGAATGGGCTCATGCATAGGAGGGTGCATCCGATCACTCATGAGATGGCTAGCCTTACCCTCAGAGCAGTAGATGTTGTGATCTCTCAGTTCCCAGTAGTAGTGGTAGAGTACGAGGGCGTCTTTCCCGAAGATGTTCCTGGATTACCTCCCCACTGGAAAATTGACTTCTACATCGACTTACACCCCGGGACGACACCTATTTCCTCACTAGAATATCAGGTGGCCACCGTAGAGATTTGCAAGATGAGGGTGCAGTTGGAGGATTTACAGAGAAAGGGTTTTGTGAGACCCAGTGTTTCACCATGGGAGGCCCCAGTCTTGTTTTCCAAGAAGGCAGAAGGAAGTATGAGGTTGTGCGTGGATTACCGGTGCCTGAACCAGGTGACGGTGAAGAATAATTATCCAATGCCGAGAATCGACGATATCTTCAACCAGCTAAGAGGGGCACGATGGTTCTCTAAGGTTGACCTTCGATTAGGCTATCACCAGTTACGAGTACAGGATGAGGATATACCGAAGACGGATTTCAGATTCCGCTACGGTCACTATGAGTACTTAGTGATTCCTTTCGGCGAGACGAACACCCTCACAGTGTTCATGGGATTGCTGAATCAGATCTACCAGGCGTACCTAGACCAGTTCATGGTGGTCTTCATCGATGAAATCCTTGTGTACTCGACATCAGAGGAGGAGCATGCAAGACACTTGCGGATAGTTCTAGACGTACTCCGGGAGCACCGGATTTATGGGAAGCTCTAAAAATGCCAGTTTTGGATTCAGGAGGTCCACTTTCTAGGACATTTCATCTCAGCAAATGGAGTATTTGCAGACCCAGCCAAGGTGGAGGTTGTGTTAGCATGGGAGCCACCTCAGAGCGTGATGAAGGTGCGAATCTTCTTTGAGTTGGTAGGGTATTACCAGAGATTCATTCTTGATTTCTCTTGGATATCAGCACTAATGACAGCCTTGACCAGGAAGGGGAAACCCTTCATGTGGAAGGAGAAGTGAAAGAGGGTTTTTGAGCATTTGAGATAGAGTTTGATGAGCGCCCTAGTTTTGAGATTGCTAGAAGAGGGTGTCGAGTACATAGTTTTCTGCAACGCATTAGGGACCGGGCTTGGATGTTTCCTGATGCAAAGGTAGGAAGTGATTGGTTATGGTTCACGCCAGCTTAGGACACATGATCAAAACTATGTGACCCATGATATCGATTTGTCCATGGTAGTCTTCGCATTGAAGACGTGGAGACACTACCTTATGGGCGAGGAGTTCATCATCTACTCTGACCACAAGAGCCTCAGGTACATCTTTTCGTAGAAAGATATGAATCTAAGGTAGAGGAGTTGGCTAGAGTTCCTCTAGTATTATGATTTATAGATCATCTATACTCCTAGGAAGGGAAACAAGGTGGAAGATGATCTTAGTAAAAGGTCGAGCTCGCAACTGTTGAGTGAGGCGACATAGCAGTTGGCCACATTGCAATTATCCTTCGTGGATGGAGAGGATACAGCTTACCTGAAGTCGATGGATGTCACTCCTACCCTCTTATAATGTGTTAGGGAAGTGAAACTTGGGGATATCAACTGTGAGACTTTATGTGATTAGTTATCCATAGGACATGCTCCTGATGGATATTCACAAGGTGGGGAGAACGTACTTATTTTTAGATGATGCACTTTTGTACCAGTGGCGTTGCAGGAGGAGGTCCTAGGAGAGTTTCATAAATACCATTTGGCGGTACATCCTGGAGTGGAAAAGATGTACCAGGATCTCCAACGATAGTTTTGGTGGTCAGGCATGAAGAAGGTTATAGCAGAGTTCATTTCCCAATGCCTCACATGCCAGTAGGTGAAGGCTGAGCACCATGTTCCAGCGGGATTAGCTCACCCTCTGGAAGTTCCATAGTGGAAGTGGGATGGAATATCTATGGACTTCGTGACAGGATTACCAATAACTTCCAAGGGTCATGATTGAATTTGGGTGATTATTGACCGACTCACCAAGTTGGCCCACTTCTTAGCTATCAGGGAGCAGAGTTCCTCAAAGAGCTTGGGATTCCTATACGTGTAGGAGATAGTCCAGCTTCATGGATTTCCTACAATGATAGTCTCAGACAGAGATGCCCGCTTTACATCCTAGTTATGGAAGGTATTACAGGAGGCCTTTGGGACTCAACTACGCTTGAGAATAGCATTTCATCCCCAAAAAGATGGTCAGACAGAGAGGACCATTCAGGTTCTGGAGGATATGTTAGGAGCCTGTATCTTGGACTTTGTTCATAGTTGGGAGGAGCACCTGCCACTGGTGGAGTTTGCGTACAATAATATATAACACTCCACCATTGGTATGGCACCGTTCGAGGCCTTGTATGGAAGACCTTGTCGGTCACCGTTTTGATGGACCGTCCCCGAAGAGTCAGCGCTCATTGGTCCAGAGTTGGTGCGAGCTACCACCGAGAAGGTGTAGATTATCTGAGAGTAGATGAAGACTACACATAGCTGGCATAAGTCTTATGATGACAGAAAATGGATACCTCTAGATTTCAAATAGGGAGACCATGTCTTTCTTCAGGTCTCACCTCATCGAGGGTTACAAAGATTTGGCTGGGGTGGTAAGTTATCTATAAGGTTCATCAGACCTTTCCAGATACTATGCGGAGTTGGAAAGGTGGCGTATCGCCTAGCTTTACTGCTACAGTTGCATCGGGTACATGATTTCTTCCACGTGTCACAGTTGAGGAGGTACGTGCATGACCCATCACACGTCATCGACTGGGGCGAGCTGGAAATCGAGGATAGAGTGACCTTTGCTAAGTAACCAGTGGAGATCGAGGATCTTCAGGAGAGGATCCTTCACTGGTGATTGATTCCCTTGGTGCACGTTCGTTGGTAGCACGAGAATATTCAGGAGAGCACTTGGGAGCAGGAGGCTCAAATTTGTGCCCAGTACCCACATCTTTTTTTGTAGTCTTTGTTTTGGATTTTTGTGGATGAAAATACCCAAGGTGGGGAGAATGTAGTGTCTCGGATTTTTTGTGTATTATTTTTAAATATTATATGGAATTTTTTGCGAGAACAGGTGTAGAGAAGACACCACATTCCGAGGCCCGGTGATCCCAGAATGGTGGTTCGAATTTTTTTAAGTTAAGTGAGTCGGCACTTGTGTGTGGTTGCAGTAGTTTCCTAACGGATGCCCAGATTAAAAATATGAGGGCACCATTGTGTCCGGGATGACGAATTTACCTAATAATAGGTCTAACCTTGACCTATGTTGGTCAAGGGAAAAAGTTAACTTTCAGATGTTTTTAGTAAAAAAAAAATCACAATGTTTATTTTTTGTGTGGAAACATCCGCTACAGCGCGGCGATGAGACAACTGTTTATTTAATAAATTCTGTATCATAATGAATTAGAAACTACAAGCTAGAATCATTAATACCGCATCATATTTTGAATGCCAATACATGTTTCCCTTTTTATTGGGATAATCAAAGGTCGATCGTTGGCAGAAGATTGAGAGGAAAATCTGGAGAAAACTCTCAGTGACGAACGACGATGGATAGTAGCTGAGAATCACTATGCTAAAAAGGTTGTAGGATCTTTATGATGACGGTAGCATGACCCCTTCGTCAGCGATCAATCCATTCTTGAGGTAGGGGTTGTTATTTTAAAACCTCCTTTCCCTGTTTTTGATTTTAAATGATGGACGCAGATCAACCATGAACATGTTGATCCGTGAATTCGTACATTCTTGTGGGAGGGTTTTATTTGGTATGATTTAGATAATTGATCCATGATTAATTGTCATTTGATTCTACTTCGTTTAAGCATACTAATGGGAGCAGATCAATGTCATGAGAAACGACGGCGGAGGTTTGTTCCTCGATTTGATTTGGATTTTTCCTTCCCCTTTTTCTTTTCTCCATGTTTTCTTCACATTCTTCATGGGAAGATGAACAACGGATCGTTGCGCATCTGTTTTGTGATGAAACGATCCCAAATTGAAGATTAAACACCACAATGACCTTGCGAAGGTGAAACAACGATAGAAGACGATGAATCAAACCGGATCGGGAAGGGCCGTTCTTCGAGCGTGCTTCACACGGGTGGATCGTTGCATGTTTTCAAAGCCGATTGGAGGTCCGAAAACAACAGAATCATCTTCATGGTGTCTAGATGACTAAAACCTGGGAGTTTTTTGGTGATTGGATGATGGAATTGATGAACAAGGCATAACGGAAGGCGCGATGGAGGAGGTTCACATTTCTAGAAATTTTCAGATTACACGACATGTACTTACAAAGAACACGATGTGTAGTACTGGAAGTGGCAGCTAGGGTTTCAGGGGTTAGATAGGAATCACACGGTGTGTGACCCTAGTCACATGGAATGTTATAATTTCCCTGAAGCTTGGAATGTATTTTGGGAAGTACACATACATAGGTTGGACTACACGGCTTCAGATGACACGACGTGTAATCTCTACACAACATGGAAGAGGCGGCTATATGGGACTCGACATGTATTCAGGGGATACACAGACATGGGATGGACTACACAACGTGTACTCTTTTACAAGGCTAGGCGAGTCCAGTAACGTGGGTCACCCCGTGAACCGATTACACGGGTTGGAGTACACGGGTTGATGACCATGTACGAGCACATGGACATCATACATGGAGCCAACCCCCAGTCACTCATAAACGATGTGTACACCATAATACACACCGTGTACTAAATTTTCTACATGACCAGCCTTACGACACAAGCTGTTGTACACGGGCAGTACCTGGGGTCAGACAACACGACATGTAACTTTTCTACACGCCGTGTACTTTTTGGAAAACAACATGGTCCTCTTGTTCACCATATCTTGGACCTCTTTCATTTGGGTTAGTGCCCCTTCTTCTCATTCCCATGAAGGTCAGGCATCGTTTCCTTCTACAGGAGTATGATCCCTTCAGCAGGACTTTTTGTGATAGAGTCAACATCCCTCCGAGAGGCCCAGAGCGAGATCCTCTATCCATTCCCGAACCTAGGTAGAGTCAGGCATCAACATGATCAACTCTACCAGGCTTTGATCCTCTAACTAGCGGGTGAATCACTTAACTGGTGAATCCGGATGAGTCTCGGTATCCGCCATGGCCATGGCAGTGATCCTCATTTGTGTATAGTGATTTTTTCCCACTCAAGAGTGTGTCTCTCCTAATGAGTGCTTCTATCTATAGTGATCTTCCCACTCAAGAGTGTGTCTCCCTTAATGAGTGTATCTACCTCTTGTGACATTTCCTGACGAACAATAATTCTAAGATGAACGTCATCAGAGCTACCAGACTCGTAGAGTGTGTTCTCTTAGAATGAGTACTTCGTGGAAATCTTTAAACTGAATCCCTAGCGAGGTATGTGGTTGTGTGAATTATCTCTAGACTACGGGTCTGGGTTTTGAGTAAATCTGGATTGTGATCGCTTTTTATATGTTTAGTAGACAAATATGTTGTATAACTAACTGTGCCTTTACTTTGTGTACTTGCTTTGTGTTTTTCGGAGTCCTCTACTGAGTATTGTTATACTCACCCATGCACAGGCTTTGCCTGCACGTGTTGTATCTTTTTTAGATGATCAACCTTATGACAGAGTCTAGGGCATACCAGGATTGGACCAAGCTTTCTTAGTTCTCTATCGGCCGAGGCTTTCCTTTGGCTACGAGCAGCAGTCCCAGGACCTCTTTGTGTTTACAGGTTGGACTTTGCAATTTTTCAGACTCTTGTTTTTGGTGGGCTTGTATTCTGGCCTAGTTTACTTTCAGTACTTTACTTTCCATTGTACTATATTGGTTGGGTTTAGTTGTACACATGCATCTTGTTCCTTTTTGGTTTTTACATTTTATCATTTGTGGGCTTGGAGATGTGTGCGTGTGTAGAGGTTCTTAGGCAATGCCTCCCATGTAGTAATATGCCTACTTGGTGCTAGTCACCATCCCCTGGCCTATCGGAGGTGGGCTTGGGGAGTCACGGTGCAAGCCCCACTGGGATGGGTCGTGACACATTTATTAATAATTCTTTGATAAAATCTTCATTTCAGGTAATAACTGATTTATTTTTCATGTATATTTCAGTTTGTTTGGTTTGGTCTTTGTACATTGATCATGTATACATAATCTATAGAAAATTAATCATGATTTAAATATCATATATATTCATTATATAAATATTTATATTCATTCCTAAAATTTATATATAGAAAAATAAATTACACCGTTCATCAAGATAATATGGAATACGTACACATAAACATTGTTTTATTTTTTGATGGATGGGAAAAATAAAGGTAAATAATAATTAACCATTATATAATCATTATTATATAATATATCTCATATATATATTTTTTAAAATATATACTTTTTACCATTTGTTTCAAAAGAAAATGAAAAATGAATCACATTGCTTCGTGGAGGTGGTAGTCTATACAAATGCAAGAGTGACATTATCACATTCCAACTAATTGGAAGGTAAGATAGTAGATGTGAAATTATAATTAAAAAATTATAATTATTTAATAAATATCATATACATATGTTAAATCTATCATTATATCCCACCATGAAAGTAGGTGAAGGAAAACAAAAGATATCGATTCGCGAGGCGGTAGTCTGACGTACACATGTTCAGTAGTTTTATTTACCATTTGATGAAAGAGAATATGGATTAAAGTTCTGAAATTAAAATAATAAAATCAAAATATATGGGAGCTTTTTATGTCATTATATCAGCATGGTTTAATAATATTTGAATGAAGAAATAAAATAAAAATTCTCGTTTAAGAATGATAACTCTTCTTCAGACAACCTCTTTTGGTTTTCCAAAATATCCTTCCTAGATGGGTTTAATGTAACAATTGAGACCCATTGAAAACACAGACACCTTTCCATAACCTATACATTAGGCCCAGGCCCTCCAGGCACCACCTATTAACCTGCAGACATGTGGTCCCATCCCTAGGACATGTGGCCCAGGCCCTAGGACATGTGGTCCCACCCCTATGTCTAGACGGATCATCAGACTAATGAATGTCCCCATTGTACATCAATTTTTCATAGTGTTATTTTTACTCACTCAAACACACCCTAGGAAACTTCATAAGAGGACACACATCCTTATCACTAATCTATACCAAGAGCGCTTAACTATGTAGTTCTAATCAAGAATGATCTAGAAAATAAAGGATCACCTTGCTGGCATGATTTATATTATTTATTTATTTAACCCTTTATCATTATGGGGTGTTACATTCACCCCCCTAGAGCACAACATCCTTATTGTGGACCCTACATCTCAACCTAGGAAGTGTCACTACACTTCCATCTAGGTTTATCCTATGATAAAAATATAACAATTATGACCTGATGATAGTACATACACCCCACCTTGACATGATCATTGAGTCCTGGTCTACCTGGAACCACCAATTTCCCCACAGACATCTATTCCCCCACCTGGGTCACACCCATGTGCTTGAATAGGTCATCAAACTAATGATTGTACCCAAAGGAAAACACATGTTCTTTACAATGTGTTTTTTCCTCACTCACACACATCCTAGGATATGTCATAGGAGGTCACCCATCATGATCACTAATTCAGTCTCATAATGATTAATTGTGGAGTTCTAATCAGGTAGGCTCCAAAAAAGGAGGGTGAACCTTGTTGACATGAGTCATACCATTTATTCATTTAACCCTGTATTATTCTTCAGAGTTAAATTTTATGATAAAAAATGGACACATGGTCATGGAGATGGATTTTTTTAATGATTTTTTAGTTATTTTCCATAAAATTATTTTTAATTAGGAATACAATAAGAGAGTGGTGTCCTTTTATAATTGAGGTGAGTAGAACATTTGTAATTTTTCAAACTATTCAAATAAATCCATGCCACTTTCTTAGTCACATGTCTCAAAAAATGGATCATTATCGAACATTAGATGATATAAGATTAAAATATGTCCATAAAAGGCGATATAAAATCTTTTATTTCATTTTAACCATTTTATTTTTAGTTTAACCCCCTGTAAAATAACTTTATCCTTAACCGAAAAAAATCAATTTTTACTATTTTACAATTCATTAAGACCAAAAATTAAGTTGACCATATTATATAATATTAATTATTATGATTCCAAATATTAATTTTATTTTACAAAAATCAATTGATAGAAGTAGTAGAATTTAATTTAAAGTTAAACCCATAGATATGGTGAAAAAACTATTTTCCGAAGAATGGATTACATAAGCATAATTTTTTTTATGTCAAATATGAACATAAAATTGATTTTAATTTGTAACGTCCCTAATATGGGTGCCACACAAAGGTGCCCCAAACTCGATTAGTCACATGACCTCAAGCACATTTCCCCCAATTCAAAAGGCTTTCGACTAGCAGTGAGGGCCAATGTGTGATATTTGGGAAACTATACCTTCATTGACAGAGTATACATAATGGAATATAAATAGTAAACAATAATGGAAATAGTAATACCATATAATAGAAGTTAACCATGGAAGACTAAAAGTAAATCCTATAGAATCCACAATATATATATGATGCATATAATATGTATCTAATAAAAAATCCAAACAAGTCATAATGATGGAAAGAAATACAGAAAACAAATTAAAAAAGGATAAAGTAAACTCCAGCAGCATCGAAAGCCTCATCTTGGTCCCATGCTCTCCAGCTCCAGCATAAATCAAGTACCTGATGAAGAATGGTGCTTTTCCTTATCTATACCTGCAATCATATAATATTTTTTGGGTCCAAAATCATGACCCAAAGAGGGTGTGATATGAATCCAAGTAGGCATCCAACAAAATATTTGTGCCTAACTATCAATGAATATATATAAAAGGTAATATGCAGAAATGAAGTAATAAACTAGAAAGTACTCAAAAGTAAACAATCCTATAGTTTTTAATTACATTCATTTACATTTATTATTCATCCTTTGAATCATGTAATATTAGGATCTAGCCTAAGCTCGATATCCCCTGTGTAATAGTAACAAAACAGATGTCTCTGAAGACCATCTAAAAAATCAAGTAAGACTGATTCCAAGCATGTGATTTCTCTTGGTAGACTCATCACAATAATTCAATCATTCATTACAACCCTCTAGAAAATATCTCACAGTCTAAACCCTTTGGTTTAACATAACACCGATTCATTTAAAAAAATGACCCTCTGAGAAGCTCTCATTCTCTAACCCATTTGGTCTAACATATCACTAATCATTTACCAATGAAAACGTAAGAATATCTCATAGTCAATATACCTTAGTCAACATAACATCAATAAATTATAAACGACCACCTGGGTAGCTCTCACAATCAATACCCCCAGGATGATGACCACCTGAAATCTCTCAAAGTCTATACCCCTTGGTCAACATAGCAGTAAAACATACATAAATGACCCTCCCTCAAGAAGCTCTCACAATCCAATTCCCCTTGTTCAAGCTTTCATAATACAGATCACATGCATCTCATATAATCATCAACTCCATCCTAACAAAGCAAGGAACGGAAAACAAGGCAAGCATAACATGTATCTTAGACCTAATGACCAAAAAATAGTCAAATAAGGGAAATACACCCATAGTGTCCCATAAAAAAGGTATATAACCTTGCGCATATGAAACTACCCTTTTTCAATTAAATAAACCATAGTAGGTGATAAAAAGGGTTAAATTCTAATCAATCAATACCCAAACATGGGTATGCGGAACTTTAAGCATATATAATCTAAAACAAAATAACAACTAGCACAAAATACCTACCTTGATGTCGTATGATTGATATAATTGATTGTCGGCCCTTGAATCGGCCTAAATTAGTGTAGATCTATAAACAGGTGAAAAAATATCAACCTTGAATACTTCACAAGAGATGAGGAATCAAGAATAAGGGCTCTAGAGGATTTGATAACTCACCAGTGGGATTCTAATGCACCCGACTATGTCTCAATCAGAGCTCAGACGGAGAATCAAGAGGGGTTTAGAGTTTGTTGGCCATTCCTTCACTCTCCTGTACCAACCACGGGGAGAAGAATACATATCTAAACATAAGATACGACCCCGATCCGATATATCAAATAAAAATAAAAGTACATGGTGGTTTTATTAAACCTACATGCCGAGTAGTATCCTTAACTGACCCCCAACTTAAGTAGTCTTCCAATTCATCACATAACCATGTACTCAACCATTACACAGCTAGTATGTGGTTGTACGCGGAAACCGAGTACACAACATGTACATAGAAGTGCATATCGTGTACTTATAAAAACCTATTTTCTTATTTTTTCCTTAAAAACAACCAAAAATCAAGATCTATACTTGAAATGAAGATCTTAGTTCTTACAAACTCCCCCTTAAAAAAATTCGTCCCCAAATTTCCCTTCCAAGGGTGGTGAAGAAGAATCTGCAAACAACTCCAACCACTGTGATCATACGTCTTCCTCCCTCTACCAAGTATAATCCTGTACTCGCCTATGATTCCATAACACCCATACCGGAGGAACAGACCAGCCATGGAAGACCCTCATGGTGTGATCCACAATACGAATAGGGTTCTCCTCGAAGGATGCATCCAACTCCAACTCAACATCCTCTGGTTAAAAAACATGAGATGATTATGAAAAGTAACACCGTAGATGAGAAACATGAAAGATGTCATGCATAGCCTGATACCTCTGAGGTAATTGAAACTAATAGGCAACCAGCCCGACTCTCTCAAAAACCTCAAATGGCCTGACGTATCTGGGTGAAAGCTTCTCCTATCTCCTAATCCTCCTATGTACCAACCTTGGTGTGACACGTAAGAAAACCTGATCTCTGACTTCGAACTCCAGAGGTCATCTCCATCGATCAACATATGATTTATGGAGATATTGTATAGTATCTATCCTCTTACAAATCAAATCCACCCACTTAGTTGTCTCCTGGAAAAAATGAGGTCCCATCATAGCTGCCTCTCCCACCTCTAGCCAATATAGTGGTGATCGGTATGGCCTACCGTACAAAGCCTCATAAGGTGCTATCTGAATCATTTTATAAAAATTATTATTATAATGAAACTCCGATAAGGGTATGTTCCTATCCTAAGAGCCCTCGAAATCCATGACACTTTCTCAAAGCATGTCCTCCAAAACCTGAATCATACGCTCAGACTGGCCATCTGTCTAGGGCTGGCAAGCTGTACTCAGAAGTACATGTGTACCCAAAGCCCTCTGTAGTTCCTTCCTGACACGAGAAGTAAACTGAGCTTCCATGTCTGAAATGATAGAGTGTGGAACCCCATGCAAACATACAATCTATCATATATAAAAATTTCCAAGCTCATCAACACTGAAGGTTTCCTTGATCGGAAGGAAATGTTAAACCTTCTTGAGTCTATCTACAACAACCCATACAACATCATTTCTTCTAGGAAAACTTGGTAAACCCGCCATTAAATTCATTGCGAAATCATTCCACTTCCTCTCAAGAATGGGTAACTATTGTAATAGCCCTTCTAGTCTCTGATGCTCTAACTTCACCTGATGATAGGTGGAACATCTCATAACAAAACTAGAAACATCCCTATTCATGCCTGGCCACCAATACTGATGATGTAGGTCTCGGTACATCTTGGTGATGCTAGGATGAACATCCCAAACTAAGGTATGAAAATATCGCAACATCTCTTCATGTATGTATACTGACACCCATACACATCCATGAAAATGAAAAACCTTATCCTCTTCTATGGTCCACCCATGTGTAGGGTCTTCGCTCAGCACACTCTCCTATAGGACTAGGTCTTCGGAATATGATATTTTCCTCATTCGTACTCGATATAATAGAGTAGTGGTAACAACTATAGAAGAAAGAAAATTATTCCCCTATTTTCCATGAACCTCCAAATGCATCTTAGAGAATAGATCCATAAGCTGCCACTCACTACTAGTCTCCTGAATTGCCTGTATCTGACTTCTCCTGCTCAAGGCATCAACCACTGAGTTTCTTTTCCAAAGCATGAAGGAAAAGCTCAAAGTAAAAAGAATCATGGTACTAAACCCACTTTCATTGTATCAAATTCAGATCATGCTGAGTAAAGATATACTTGTGGTTTTTTGGTCAATGTATACCACAAAATTCTCTCCCAAAAGATAAATTCTCCGACAGCGTAAAGAATGTAAAACTTCATCTAACTCGAGATCATGCATAGGGTAGTTCCTCTCATGTGGCCTCAACTTCCAAGACCCATAAAAAATATTCCCCCTTCATAAGCACTACTCCCAGCCTGATACCAGATGCTTCATAGTAAATGGTGTAACTCTTTCCCAACTTCCGTAAAATCAGTATTAGTGCTGAAGTCAATCTCCCTTTCATCTTCTGAATGGATGAATCACAAAAATCTATCCACAAGTACTTCACAACCTTCTTAGTCAAGCCCATTAGTGGAACTTCTAAGAATGAAAAGTTCTGAATAAAGCATATGTAGTAACCAGCTATCCCCAGAAAACTTCGTACCTCAAATACATTCTTAAGCTGCTCACATGAAACTACCGATCTCACCTTATCTGGGTCTATAGATACTTCTATCTCATAGATTACACGACCCAGGATGTGAATATGGTCTATCCAAAAGTGGCACTTTAAGAGCTTATAATATAACTAATGCTCACTTAGTGTACTCAATATGATCTTAAGATAGATTTCATGGTGGTGTCGAGTGTGATAGTACACTAAGATATCATCCATGAAGACTACCACAAATGAATCCAAGTAAAGATGGAACACTCGGTTCATCAGTTACATGAAAAATACTAGCGTGTTCAGGAGGCTAAACAACATAACCAAATACTCGTACAGACCATACATTCTATGAAAGGATTTAAGTGGTATATCTGATGGTCTAATGCATAATTAATGATAACTAGATATCAAGTCAATATTTTAGAACACCTGGGATCCTCAAAGCTGATTAAAGAGATCATCAATACTCAACAAGGGGTTTCAGTTCTTGAGTGTCATCTGGTTCCACTTCCGATAATCTACACAATGTTTGAGGGTACTGTCTGCCTTCTTTGAAAAAAGGATAGACGAACCCCAAGGAGAAGTACTGGGTTAGATTAAACCCTTCTCCTGAAACTCCTCAAACTGCTTATTGAGCTCCTGTAACTTTGTTGAAGCCATCCTATAAGGAAGAATGGACACCGGTGCTGCTCCTGGAATAAGATCAATATATAAATATACCTTTCTATTTGGATGTAAACCCGAAAAGTCATCTGGAAAGACATCTATAAAATGATCCACTACTGTAGGAAATTAAATCTGTTAAGTCCCCTGGTATTACAGATATAAACTAGAAATATGTGTGGTTATTCTTCCTAACCCATAATGCTCTTGTCCCTCTCTACTCTCATGGACATCCCATTCTCCCTTATGTAGAAAGGATCCTCCCAATGGTGACATGAATGTAGTGATAGAAGTCAATAAAGGCCTAAAAGTAGACCAACCAATCCATTTTGATAATGACATTGATGCCTGTCCTCACTAAGACATAGAGGTCTTATAAGAAGTGACACCCACCAACCTCAAGAGGGCACTCTTTGCACTGATGTACACTAGCTATCCTAATCCCCAATGAATTGTCTAGTGTCATAACATCATCAGAAGTAAAGATACAAAGCCCAAGGATCTCTACAATGAAAACATATATAAAACTATGGAAAACCCCTATATTAAAAAAAAAAGATAAAACTGAGGCAACTAGAATCGTACCTCTAACCTTAGAGGGTTTGGGATCCTACTCCTATTGGGTCTATTCCATCGAAAAATTAGGACATGTATCATAGCCTTATGATCCTACCTGGCTAACCTAAGCTAGTCCACCATTCTATCAATGAGAAATTTTCATCTGGCTACCATGACCGAAACCACGTCATTGGCCTGATGAACCCCAATTCCCTGACTGATGAGAAACTGGTGGTCCTTCTCCTGAATGTGGAGTCATAATAGATCCCCTCTCACTTGTTGCTGGTGAGAACTTCTTGAAAAAACGCTGAATGTGGCCCATCCTAATGCAAGATCAGCACTCGACTGGGTCCTTTAGGCAATGTATTCTCGTATACCCACTCTTTCCACACTGGTAGCACACCACTTGGATATCTGAAGAATCATCTAGTGAAAGCTCCCTATGGTGCTTCCTACTATCAGTAAAAGAAGTACCAACCCTGGATACTGAACCACCCTGGATCACAACTCCAAAATCTCTTAGATTACACTTGGTAATCAGTGCCTTATTTACTATAGTAGTCACCGAAGTCAACCTGAAAAATTCACCTTCGATCAGATGTGGTACCCAAGGCCATCCTCAAATTGCTTAACCAGTGATAACTCATCACCTCCCAAAATAGGTGTGATGTGTTGAATCTATGTAAATAGATAAGAATAATCCATCACTAAAAGAGTTCCCTTCTCCAAATGCATGAACTCCCAGTCTTGGTCGGCCCTCAATGTATCAGGGTAGAAGTAATCATAGAAGGTCCTTTAAAACTCTTCCCAAGACATATCCCAATGACATCCTGCTTGTGAGATAACATCCCACCATCTCTTGGTGGAATCACAAATAAGGTAAGTTAAAAGATAAACCCTTATCTATATAGGTGTCTCCATATGCTTGAAGATATAAAGAATGGCCTCCAACCATGACTCTACAGCCTGTGGTCCCCCATCCTCAGAAAAAGTAGGAGAATGTTATTACTAGAACACTAGCGTCAACTCTTCCATAGTCCGGGATGGATGTTGTACTCCTTGAAAAGTGTGCATCATTATCATAAAGCATTTATAAAACTATGCATCATAACCTATGTCTGGTATAACAACAAGTTCCAAAATGGGCACAAAGAGAGGATATGCTGGTAGTCCCTGATCTACTATTTCTATTGTCTGATCATCACCCTATACCTAGCGTACAACTAGAGGACATCTTGGTGGCATGATTATACAAGGTCAAATGCACACCTCAGTTAAATATTATCAAGGAAAAAAACTTAGAATTACTAGAATGAAATAGAAGAAGGAAAGAATTCAATTTTTATAAAAGAGGGTTATAGGGCGTGTAAAACCACTACACGATGTGTTCCTTTTAAGCCTTAACATGGGCGTGTACCTCTGCCAACCTAGTCATGTAACACCCCATACACATGACATGTTCCTTATGAGACATGGAGTGTACTTTAATATCCAATATTTACCAAGTAATTCTACATGGCTATTACCACATGGTCCTATTAGTGTAACACCACACGACATGAACACTCTAGACACAGCGTGTACCACAAAAGTTTCATCCACCCGTATTATCAATCACAGGGCCAGATACACAGTCTATTACCACATGGCATGTACCCCCAGTACACAACATGTTCTAAGAATGTTTACCAAACCCCATTTATTTTCCCACATAGTTAGTCACATGTTTAACAACTACTTGGCGTGCACGTATAGTAAATGGTATGTACTTAAGAAAAGTCATTTCTTCCAGAACAGAAGAACACATTTCGTGTGTTCATTACATCAAATTCTATGTTATCTGGGTTTCTAGATAGTAAGCCTATGAAACTTCTTCGAAACCCTCAAAAAATTCAAAATTTTCCAAGGCATACCAATTTTCAGTTCGTGAGAGCCCGTACTCCCCATGAATCAAAGTTTGGCATCCTTATTCATATTATAACATGATAAAATTCAATTAAAGTTCAAATATGATCAACCAAATTACAATCCAAGAGGACCCATAACACCTCAGAGACCAAATTTTGGTGTCCATCCTAATGAAACTTTGCATATACCAATACCCTATAAAAAATAGTAGGTATTTCTATCACTGAATCTATCACAACATCATGCACATCTATCAAAACATCTATCACAACAACATTCAACCAGAAATGTTCCCTAAATGGCATGAAATGAATGCATGAAATGTGATATCTAATAAGTACATATATGATGCATGACATGGAATACACTCATCTTATTGGGTTGCAACAAAAATAGAACCATAATGATATCAATCATAACATCAAAAAACAAGTGAATCACCCAATGGTGAAATAAAATCAACTGTAACAATTGTAAACCAGAAAAATTACAATATTCAAGGTAACTTGGCTTTTCCTTGTACACGATTTAGCTACTCCCAAGCACAACTAAGTACAAAACTCAACTTCCTTTCTATCCCTTTCTAATGTCTCCAAATAGTAAGACAAATGAGAAAAGAAAAATCCTCTGATACCACTTTATAATGTTCCAGATCCAGGTGTCGCCCAAAGGTGCCTCGAACCCGGTTGGTCACATGACCTCATGTGCATTTACTTAAATACCAGATGCTTATAACTAGCAGTGAGGGACAAGGTGTGATATTGTAGAAACTATGCCCTCATTGGCAGAGTATACATAGTAGAATCTAAATAGTAAACAATAATAGAAGCAGTAATACCATATAACATAAGTAAACAATAGAAGATTGTAAATAAATCCAACAGAATCCATAATATATATATATATATATATATGATGCATAACATATGTATCTAAGGAAAAATCTAAAGAAGTCATAATGCTGGAAATCAATACAAAAAACTAAAGTATAGAAGAAACAAGTAAACTCCAGCAGCATCACAATCCTCAGCTTGGTCCTATACTCTCTAGCTCCAATAACAATAAAGTACCATATGAAGAAGGTTGATTTCCCCTATCCATACACTTCAATCATATAAACTATTTGGGTCCAAAAGTATGACCCAAACAAGGTGTGAGATGAATCCCAGTAGGCAACCACCAAAATATCTATGCCTAACTATCATTGAATATATATAGCAGGTAATATGCAGAAATGGAGAAATAAACTAGGAAATACTCAAAAGTAAACAATACTGAAGTTTTCAATTACATTCATTAACATTTATTATTCATCCTTTGAATCATGTAATCTCAAGATCTAGCCTATGCTCGATACCCCCTTATGTAATAGTAAAAAAATAGATGTCTTAAAAGAATATCTAAACAATCAAGTAAAACTGATTCCAATCTTGTGCCTTGGAGATTGGTAGACTCATCAAAATCATTCAATCTTTTATAAACAACCCTATGGGAAAGCTCTCACGGTTTAACCCCTTTGGTTTAACATAGCACCAATTCATAAAAAAACAACCCTCTGGGAATCTCTCACGATCTAACCCCTTTGGTCTAACATAACACTAATCTTTTACAAACAACCATTTGGAAAGCTCTCATGGTCAATACCCCTTAGTCAACATAGAATCAATAAATTATAAATGACCACCTAGGTATCTCTCATGGTCAATACCCCAGGGTCAATGACCACCTGACATCTCTCACAGTCTATACCCCTTGGTCAACATAACAGTAAAACATATATAAATGACCCTCCCTCGGGAAGCTCTCACAGTCCAATTCCCCTTGGTAAAACTTTCACAATGTAGATCACAAACATCTTATATAGTAATCAACTCCATCCTAACAGAGTGAGGCATGGAAAACAAGGAAAGCCTAATAGGCATTCTAGACTAAATAGATAGAAAACCGTCAAAAAAGTGAAATGCACCCACGACGTCCCATAAACAAGGTATATAACCTTACACATGAAAAAAATACCCTTTATCAATTACATAAACTATAAAAGGTGATAAAAAAGGTTAAGTTCCAAATCAAGAAATTCTCCAAACATGGGTATGCAACACTTTAAGGATATATAATCCTAAACAACACAACAAAAGGCAAAAACCACCTACCTCGATGTTGTATAATCGATATACTTAAAATTAAGCCCTTAAATTGGCCTAAATCGGTGTAGATCTACAAAAAGGTAAAAAATGATTAACCTTGAATAATTCACAAGAGAGGATGAATCAGGAAGAATGTACCTAGAGGCTTTGATAACTCACCGGTGGGATTCCAATGCACCTGACAGTGTATTAATCGGAGATTGGAAAGAGAATTGGGAGGGGTTCATAGTTCATCAGCCATTCCGTCACTCTCCTATATGAACCATGGGGAGAAGAAGACATATCCAGACATAAGACGTGACCCTACTCAGATATATAATTTAAAAAAATCACATGGTGTGTTCATTAAACCTACACGTCGTATAGTAGGCTTAACCCGCCCCCGAATTAAGAAGTCTTCCAGGTCATCACATGACCATGTACTCGACCATTACATGACCAGTATGTGGCTGTATGCAGAAACCGGGTACATGGTGTGTACATGGAAGTACACAATGTGTACTCCACAAAACCTCTTTTCTTCCTTTTTCCTCAAAACAACCTGAAATCAAGATCCATACCTAAAATGAAGATCCTAGTTCTTACACAATTACCTATATTGGATTAATAATAATATATTTGAACTAATTATTCCTTTAAAATATTTCAAAAATAAATTTTAATCTTATAAATTAATTAAATGAAAAGGTAGTTTTCAATAAAAATCAGTATATTCACTAATCATTGATGAATTTTTGTTTTTAGAAAATTATAAAAAATTTACCATAAGATAATTTTGAAACATTTATTTCAAAAATTAAATTAATTTAAAAAAAAATCTTCAAAAATTGGAATAAATTAATTTTATTATTTTTTTACAAAAATAATAAAAATAAATTTTGGGGAAAATGTATTTTTAAAGAATATAAAGACTTTACTTATATATTTTCTTTATCTAAAACCTATATAATTAATTTTCACATTGTTTTATTCCTATTCCAAAAATCATGTTTAATAGATAGGTAATAATGGTCATGTTTAAATAATAATAATAATAGTATAATGTGGTTTGTTAAGACTCAGTGTTTTTCATAATAAAAGCTATCAATGAAATTCAATTTATTTGAAAAAATATTTCTCATAAGACCTTAGGGTGTTAAATTATACCCCCATAAAAATTAATTTAACCTTAAAAATTTTATAACTTCAATATAATAATTTTAGGATACTCATTCCTCATCACATCCTCAGGTTCCTACACAGCTTTTTCAATTTATGATTCCTTTATAGAAAATTAATTACATGAGTATTCTTGTTCTATATAATTTTATCTTTAGGTTTAAAAATTTATATAGGTTTTTCTTCATTGGAATTATCATGATCCATTTTTATGAACTAATTTTTATCTATGTGAAGGATCAAGTAAGTGATTTCTCAGGAGGGTACATGAAACACATCATGAACCTAAGAGATGTTCAGTGGAGGAACCAAGAGATAAACTACCATTCTTAATTGATCAAAAATCTAAAAGGGGAAAATATACCGAGGGATTAATTTTCCTTTACTATCATATTTCATAACTTTCTTCCATAAATAAATTCATATAAAAACCATCTCACCAATTAAAAACACCATATCACGTGGATGATTATCAACATAATTTTTTTTATCAACTTTGCAATGACCTTATGTGTTGCTGAATGGAACTAACCTTCTATGTAATTTTATTAGTTAGATCAGGTACAAATACCATTATTTATCCATATTTATCCCAACACATTGGAGCTCTACACTTTTTTTCATATATGGTTTTACACGGATCCATCTGAATGATCGAGTAAAAGATATTTTTGTATGAAAACTTGATTAGAGGAAGGTGTTGATCCCAACCACCTTTAAATCCCAAGAACAAGATCTCAACACATCCTCTAGGATTTGAATGGTCCTCTAAAACAGACCATATTTCTAAGGGTGATAATCAGTTCTAAAACATAATTATGTATCCAAATCCTCCTAAATACTTCTCTAGAACATTGAGATAAACCTCATACCCTGATCAGATACAATAGAATATGGTATTCCATGAAACCATACCACTTCCTTAATGTATATCGCGTCAAGATGATCCATAGTTAAATCCTATTTAATATTAATGAAGTGTCATGACTTTATAAGGCAATAAAATACAAACCATATATCATTATAGCCTTTATTAGTTTTGGGGAGTCTAATGAATAAATATATGTTGATGTCTTCCCATTTCCATTTTGGTATGGGTTGTGGTTGTAACATCCCCTTGAACTTTTGCCTCTCGACATTAAATTTTTGACACACCAAGCATCAAGTTACATACTATACAATATATTTTTTCATTCTATCCAACCCAAAATATTATTTTAGATATCTATACTTCTTTTTACTTATAGGATGAATAAATAAAGAAGAACTATGAGCTTTTTAAAATATATTACACCTTAAATTGGGTATAAACCAAACACATAGATGATTCATGATCCTTATCATTCCATCATAATCATGGTTAAACTTAGGCACATTTCTTACCTTCTTCTTAATGTCTACATTTTCCTTTTATTCCTCTTTAATATTAAATTGGATAGTTAGTTGAAAACTCATTTGAAAAATATAAGATTTCCCAACTTAATTCATGATATCTAGATCCATACTTTGTATATCCAGAAGTATTAGATATCTTTTCATCCTCATCATAGACAATCTAGAATTATCATTTTGACTCAATGCATCATCCACATTGTTCACCTTCCTTGGGTGATAATGTAATGGGTAGTCATAATATTTAATTAGTTCCAACAATTTTCTTTGGAAAATATTCATCTCATTCCATATCAATATATAATTTAAACATTTATGATCATTATATATATAAAAATTTCTTAAATGATGATAATTCCTCCATACCATCAATGAAAAAAATCACTGAAGCTAACTCCAAACTAAGAGTGGGCAAAATTTTCTCACGAACCTTTAATTGGCATGAGTCATAAACTATCACCATTTTTTTTCATTAGGATGTATATAATATCCCCAACCATAGTTTCATGGAACCAATGTCTAATTTATTAAATTATCATAATAAACATGGGATCTCATCCTGAAGGACCAAATAGTTTAGTATTCTTGGTAAACTAGATACATACAAGATTCATGTATTTCATTTGAAAACAAAAATTACAGCATAATTTTTTTTGAGAATAAAATTGTTTTTGAGAATAAAATTATTCCCTCTAGAATATCATTTTATTTCAATCATAGTACACTAAATTGATTCATTTTAAAGGAAAAAAACTAAGGGTGATCTCAAATGCTCAGTGATGGTTAAGTACAATGGAATCTATAATGAATAAATAATCATAATAAACATGGAAATTAAAATAACTGTACACACATTTCATTTAAATATTTTGAATGTCATAATAAATATGTAAGGATAAATAAATAAAAAAACATTCCATTTAATCAATAATAATACTATCATAACTAGACAAGGTATAATCAATATGTTAAGGTAAATAACTGAAATAAAATTCCATTTAATTAATAAACTGAGAATGAAATGAATCCATATAAAATAAAATAATGAAAATAAAATGGATAATAATAAATAAATTCATGATGATTGAAATTCTTAATTATTTGATTCTATGTTCACAAGCATCATGATACCTCTATTATCACGATCTTTCACACGATATTTTAAAATTGACGGTTAAGTATGCACTGGAGACCCATTTAACTAATAATATTCAATTGATTCATGTAATGAGACGTCCAATGAATGGAGATTCTATCCATAACCTGACCCCAACTGTATATGCATGTACAAATATATAAAATGATTGATTTAATTTATAAACGATATGCCTTACCAACAAATTTCAATATCATGTAAGGAATAATGATTATAATAATTTCCTCAGTCAATAATATAACTTAAAAAGTAAAATACCATACATATGAATGATATATGGTTTAATAAATAATCATATCCATGCTAAATAAAATAAATATTTAGGGGAAATTTAATGTTTAATGATCATAAGAAAGTGAATATTTTAAGGGAAAACTAATTACTAAAAAATGAATCAAGAAATTGAATGTCAATACATTCCTTAGTCAAAATGATCATAAACCATTCCTAGAAAGAATATGGGTGGTATTAATACAAAATATCCCCATTGGAGTATAAATAAAATAAAGGGTTATTGTTTTTGATGAATAGAAATACCATAACAAGATTGTTAAAAACATTCTTTTAAAAAACATCCTTTTAAAATTGAAAATATTTTTAAGAATAAAAGTTCATAAAATATTTTAAAAATAAATTTATTTGAAAATAACCTTAAGAAATTATAAAGTAAGAATTAAAAATTTTATTAGTTAGGATAGTTGGAAATTCCATACATTCCATATATGTTAAAATAAATATTCCTTTCAAATTTTTAGTAAAAGAAAAATGAGCCTTGTTTAGAAAACGACATGAAGATTCCATTATTTTTTTTAAAAAATTAAAAAAATTGTAAAAGTGTTATTAATAAATCATTTCTATAATCATAAAAACATTTTTGAAAACATTAAAAAAAAATATAATTTTAAAAGAAAAAGGATTTTTGACCAAAGAGAGAAATAAAGTCATATTTTATTAAAAACACTTTCCCAATAATTTTAATTACCAAAGTGAGAAATAAGGTTATATTACATGAAAATATAATGATTAAACATTATAGAATAAAATTAATTAGGTTTATTATAAAACAATAAAATAATTTACTTCTGTGCATATTCAAGCATAAACAATGCTGATTGAAATGAAATTGTGGAACAAACACTCACAAAGTTAGTAACATTGAAGTGAAAATTTATAAATGAAACAATTATGTGTATCAAATTTATATCCAAATAAAAAATTTTCAAATGAAACATAAGATAATAAAAATTCATTACTCACATAATCATCTAATATCAAAGACAATGAAGAAGTAATATAACCCAATGAAAAGAAATTGAGTTATGATATTCATTACCACTTAGTATTTTTCATGTTAATCCTAATTTAAAAAATAATTAATATTGAAAATTAAAATAAAATTAATTATCCATGAATAATGATATTATATGTCAATGTGGTATTATATACACCATATTAAATAAATTAGGTGCATAATATTACAATATGTCTTAATGAAGGGAAATTGAGATGGAGTTCCTTACCTCACAATTCATTTTGGTTAAACATTACTTAATCTCATGTATAATGTTTTTAATCATGTTATTAACTTGTAACAGAACCATATTAATATTTATAATGTCATATATGATCCTTTTATAACATTTTATCACCTGTTTGTTAATAATATTTAATTATTTTCATTGTTTTGGGTGTTAATTACCTTATTTTCTCATTATTTTTTTAAGAATGTTCCAGTTCATGGGTATATGATATAGATAAATAATATACATAATTATATTAATGTTATAAATATCATATTGACTCATTTATAAATTTTTAATATCATTCTTGAATTTTGTACGTGGAAAATGAATCGCATCACTTTGTGGATACGGTAGGCCGTATGTACGCATGAACGACGATCTCATTCCCTTAACGAGTAAATGGGTAAGAATGATTATGATATAATATTTATTTCAGAATAAATATCATGTCATATATATCACATATATTCATTAAAATTATCCTTAATAATTTCCATATAAATCATAAGTGAAAAACGAATCAAATTGCTTCATGAGGCGGTAGTCCTCCGTACACACAAGGGACATTATCATATTTTAAAAGAAAAATAACGTAAGAAGGTATATTGATTTTAAAATTTAAAAAGTTTAAAAATATTATAAATATAATATAAATGTTTAAAATACATCATTTTATCCATCCTTAAAAGGTGGTGATGTAAAACAAATTACATAGTTTCGTGAGGTGGTAGTCTTCCGTGCACACGATCAACGATTTTTTTTCCCATTTGATGGAACAAGAGATGGATATAGGTCAAACCATTAACATAATAACATATAAGTATATTTAATATACTTATTTTATTATATAATCATTCTTTAATAAGATTTTATTAATTTTTAAGAATAAAAAATATAAAAAGGATTGTTTAATAATGTTACCTCTTCTTCAGAATACTTCTTTAGGTTTGAACCAAAAGCCTCCATAAGATATATTTCAGATAAAAAAATGGATCTATGATTTTGGTATGGGATTAATTAAGTGATTTGGGTAGGTATTAGATGATCCAAATATATATTTAATTATGAATATGGGAGGATAATTGGAGACATTTTATAAGTGGGGGAGAGGACACAAATGAAAATTTTGAAATGATTCTATTACACCGACATTTTTATCCTGAAAAATGCTTCAAAAATGGTTCATTATCAACCCTAATATGTTAAAATATCCAAATATTTCTATAATATGGGTGTCTTAAAAAATTTAGGTAATTTTAACCCTTATTTTTCAGTTTAAACTCCAAATATATTAGTTTTTACCTTAACCATAGTAATTAATTTTTATTACTTGTACTATTCATAATAGTAAGAAATTAAGCTGAAATTTTTAGATAATATAAATAATTTTGATTGAAAATATGAAATATATTTTTCCAAATTAAATTCACAGATGTGTAGTAATTTAATTTAATATTTTACCCACAAACGCAATGAAAAGGTGGGTTTTCATAGAGAAAATTCTCAATGTATTGAAGATTTAAATATCAAAAGTAAATATGAAATTTATTAAAATAAAATAAATTAGTGAAATTTCAACACAATTGAAGTATTTTTAATTTAAAAATACTTTAAAATATAATTTAACATAGTAAATTATTTAAAGGAAAATTCACTTTTAAATAAAAAACCTGTATTATTCACAAATTATTGAAAAATGAAATTTTTTAGAAAAATCCCAAAATTAAACCCTAATATAAATTTGATATGTTGATTTAAAAAATTAATTTTATTTTTTATTATATTTTTTTCCAAAATTTATAAGAATTAATTTTAATTTATGTGCAAAAATCATAACTAAACCAATTTTTTGGAAAATATAGTTTTCAGAAAACATTTATTTTCCATTTAACTGATAATTATTTTATTTACAATCAATAGATAACTATAGATTTCATAATTTCTTATTACTATTCATACCATGAAATTTAATGTATATTTTTTAATGATATATACTATATTATGATTCATTTATACTCAAGGTTGCATGTTCCACGAGCTATCGAAGAGATCAAATTTATTTAAGAAGAAATATATCATAATGTTTTGGGGTGTTAATTTTTTATCCAAGATCTGTGTTGCATATCATATATGATATCAAACACAACTTTATTATTTAAAAATACTGGTGTTTTTCATTCTCCATACCTTTAATAAATTTCATCCTTATAATTCCCACTAGATCTCGACAATCAGGGGTTTGACATTTTGAAACAATATTTTTAAAAAACCTACATCGTAAAATGGTTGAAAAACATCCACTTATTAATAGATAAGGGTAAATATAAAGGTCATATATAAAAACAAATAAATAGGTTTCCAAGTAGGAGAAAATAAGTGGGATGTGATGATATGGACATGGAAGAAAATCAAAAATAATTATAGTGAGTGATAGAGATTGGCGATCTCAAGAAAGTGAATCATCAATAGAAAGTTAAAGACCTCAAAACCATAAATATATGATTATTTAAATGACCATTTGATTCAACAGATATGAATTTAATAGAATAATTTTTTTTCAAGATCCATTTCCTAAATATAAGCAATTATTTTACTATCTAAGAATATAAGGAAA
Organism: Viscum album; assembly: GCA_963277665.1. Classification (NCBI taxonomy): domain Eukaryota; kingdom Viridiplantae; phylum Streptophyta; class Magnoliopsida; order Santalales; family Viscaceae; genus Viscum; species Viscum album. The sequence goes on from OY728157.1 coordinate 1,027,352,733, forward strand.
TATACTAACCTGATAAATTTCTATTTAATAAGAAAAATATCATCCTTTGGTTGTTCTTAGATCAATTTCCACTTAATGAATATCAAAATTTAATTTTCATTCCTAAATCACTAAAACTATCTTTTAATAGATCATATGATCCATATAAGAGTGACGAGTCTTTCCATCTATCTCTAAATATTTTCCAAAACAGATATGGTCAGAACAAGTTATTAGTCTTTAAACCTGAATAATAACACCACCAGTTTATCATTAATATTTATTATTCAAATAATTTAAGTAAAAATATTGAAAAATTAAATAGGAAATCACATAGGCCAGTGGTAGTCACAACACCCCTATCACCCTTCAGTTATGTGTTCAAGCCTTTCGGCCTTACTGGATGTGACAGGTTGTCACCCAATATGCAGGTTGTCCTTTTTCTAAAACTATATAAATAAAATTATTATAACATTAACAAAGTGTAATAATGTATAATTACCTCAACATAAAAGATAATATAATCCCCAAAGTTTACCAATACCTTTAATCTTATTCCCTAAAAAATTAAGTCCATTCTTACTTAAATAATTTTTTTACTAAAACATATGAAACCAATGGGTTGTATTACAATGTTTTCCAAAAATATACTTAATCATGTTATGTTACTACCACAAAATTTTTTAAATGGTGAATTTATGACTTTTAAAATATGATCTAACTTAAACATATAAACCCAAAATGTTATCCATAACACTTAAGTCAATTAAAAAAAATATTATTATAAAATTTAACCTAATCCTTAGATGTTTCATTATTATTATAACCAAAATACCATTAGTAAAAATACTTCTAAAATTTAATTATTCATTCCTAATACATGAATACTTTAACCATTTTATTTCAACATATTTCCTTCCTTGGTCTAGGAGTTATCCTTTAAAAGAGGGTATTAACTCAGATAATGTCCAGGATATAAAAATTTAAGACAAAGAACTATTAAAGGATGCCTATGATGAAATTTATTTCCTACAATCATACTCATATTTTTTCCTCATAAATTTATTTCTTTATGCATTTATTTTAGAAACATAACATTTTACCATTACTTTGATGAAACTTTTTATGTTTCTATTTCTATATTTATGGCATGAAGGACATCAAGCATTATTTCCACTATGGTCTCCATCACTCGATCTCATAGCGAACTCTTTACTTCTCTTTTTTGGTGAGTCTAGGACATAGTTAATATATAGATTGTTTATAATATTTTTAGATTATTAATTAGGAATAATAAAAACATCTTTCACTATTATAATCAACCCATTTGGTTTCTCATAGTCACTACATTGTCCTAAATGTTCAATGGTAACATGATTCCTTTAGGTTCCAACCATTGACTAAACCAAAAATCATAACGTTAGAAACAATAATCATATTTGGAAACCACATAATCATAAATATTACTTTATAGGATATATAAATCATGACACCATATTTTCAATCTAAGACACCTTAGTTTTAATCTAGGTCATTCATTGTCATTATATATTCAAATTGTTCATAATGGTTTATAAAGAAAATGCGATTTATCCTAAGAATATCCCCAAGAGTGTCAAACCAGGTCCACAGTAAGGCCCATTGTCATACAACAGGTGATTATCAAGTCAATACCAACTCACCCTTTTCATAGTTATTACTCCTAGGTACATCTATTCCATAACCACATCCACTTTTAGTATCTATACAAGATGTATTTCTAGGAAAAACCACTTAATATTTACCTTAACCAAAAAATTAGGATATTCTTCTAAACTTATCCAAAAATTATATCATATGGTTATATTACCTAATCTATGTTTACTTAAATATAGTTCCCAATATTTCTACTAAACTTCCTCTAAAACCATATGTAATGACCCTAACCCCAATAACCTAGAGCCAGTGTTTGATTTATTACATTTGAATAAGATATAAGGAATCACATCCTGAAAGATAGAATAGTTTAGCAGTCTTGTTAAACTAGATACACACAAGATTTTGATATTACATTTAAAAACAAAAATTAAAACATAATTTTTTTTCAAGAATAACTTTATTACATCAAAAACATCCTTACATACCAATCATATTAAAGTCCATGGATTCTTGGGGAAGGAAACAAAATAAGGGTGAGATAAAATGCATAATAAGGTTTAGGTATGGTGGAAGCTATCATGAATCAATAAGAATAATCAATATGAAAAGGTAAATAACTTAACACACATTCTATTTAAATATTATAACAAGCATAATCATTATATAAGGTAAATAATTGAAAACAAATTTGATTTAATATATAATATGACTATCATAACTAGATAATTCATAATCAATATGGAAAGGTAAATAACTGACAACACATGCCATTTAATCAATAAACTGAGAATGAAATGAATAAATAGATAAAATCATTGTGAAAATCACATAAATAATAAAAAATGATTTCTTATTAATGGGAATTATTAATTATTATACATCATGATATTAGTCCTTACGATACCTCTACAGTTAATACCTTTTTCAATATAGTTTAAAATTTAGGGGTAGGTATACACCAAAAGACCATTTAACTAATGCTATAAAAATGATTCATATCCTAAGACTATTGATGAATAGAGAGTGTATCTATATCCAGGAACCACCTGTATGATCATGTACAAATTATTACTCATATATTTAATGATAAATTTAATTCATGAACAATATGCCTCATCAAAAAATTTCTCTATCAAGTAAGGAATACAAAATAAAAATAATTTCCTTAGTTAATAAAATAACTTTCAAAGTAAAATACCGCATATATAAATTATATATGGTTTAATAAATAATAATATCCATGATAAATAATATAGATGTTTAGGGGATATTTAATGGTCAATGATCACAGGAAAGTGAATATTTCAATGGGAAGTTAATGACTATAAAAATGAATCAAGAACGTGAATGTCAATAATTTCCTTCGTAAAAATTACTACAAACCATCCATATAAAGAATAAGGATGGTTTCAATACTACATGTCTCCATTAGAGTATAAGAAAAATAAATGGTTGTTATTGTTGATGAATAGAAACACCATAAATAAATTATAATTTTTTTTGAGAAAAATATCCTTTTATCTTTGAAAATCATTTTAAGACTAAATGTTCATAAAATATTTTGAAAATAACTTTCTTTAAAAATAAAATTTTAAACCTATATATTAATATTTTAATCATTGAGTGGCCATGATAATGGTAAATTCCATACATTCAGTACATATTAAAACAATGATTCATTTCATATTTTCTGTAAAATACAAACGATCATTTTTTTAAAAATGACATGAATATTTTTTTTTGTAAAATAAAATGTGTGTAAAAAATTATTTAATAAATCATTTATAGAATCATAAAAATATTTTTAATTTTTTTTAGAAAACATTATTTTTGAAGAAAAAGTATTTTTGACCCAAGAGAGAAATAATATCATATTTTATTAAAAAAATGTATTAGAGATTTTAAGTACCGAAGAGGGGAATATAGTAAAATTACATGACAATTTATTAAATAACAAGATTGTAAGAAAATGAAATTATTTTATTAGACAATAATAAAATTATTTCCTTTAATATAAATTCATTCATAAACAATCCCAATTAAAACTAGATGTAAAATAAACACTCACAATGATTGTATCATTTAAGTGATAATTAATAAATGAATAGATTATGTTTATGAAATTTAAATCAAATTAAAATAAGTGGAAATAAAAAATGAGATAATAAAATATCATCACACACATAATCTTATAATTTAAATGCTGATGAATATGTAATATAACTAAAAGAAAAAAATTAAGTTATTAAATTCTTTAACACTTGGTAATTCTCAATTCAAATCCACTTGGATGAAATAATTTAAACTTAAAATTGAAATACAATTAATTATTAATTATTCGTGATATTACATGTCAAAGGGGAAGTATATAAACCCTATAAAATAAATTTGGTGCGCAACATTACAATATGTCTCAATAAAGAGAAATTGAGACAATGTCCTTTACCCCATGCTTCATTTTGGATGAAAATGCTTAAAACTATTGTATAATAATATTATTAATGTTATTAACTTATAAAATAACCATATAATTGTTTATAATATCATATATTATCCTTTTATAATATATTATCACCCTTTTGTTAATAATATTTCATCATATTCATTGTTTTATGTGTTAGTAACCTTATTTTCTCATGCATGTTTTGTCATGAAAGTTCTGGTTCCTAGGTATATGATATATATAAATAATTTTGATAATATTATTAATGTTATAAATATCATATTGACTCATTTATAAATTTTTATAATCATTATTTATATCCAGACATTGAAAATTAATTGCATCACTTTATAGAGATGGTAGGCCATACGTACGCATGAGCGAAGATATCATTCCATTAATGAAGAAAGGGTAATAAGGGTGTGATATATTAATTTTTAATTATCAATATAATTTCATATATATCACATATATTCATTAAATATATCATTATTACATTCCATATAATGAATATGTGAAATATGAATCATATCGCTTCGCACGACGATAGTCCACCATACACATGACATATGTTATCATATTTTAAATTGAATAGAATGTAAGAAGGTATAAGTGATATTAAAATTAAATAAATATAATAATAGCATGAATATAATATAAATTTTTTAAATCAAAAATTAAATATGACCTTAAAATATTTTTATGGAAAACGAATTACATTAGATCATGAGGTGGTAGTCCGGCGTACACACGATCGACGGTTTAATTTCCAATTTGATGAAAGTGGAGTTGGATATTGGAAATTAAATTAAAAAAATATGATATAAATATATGGAAGAAAATTTTTTATTATATAATCATGGTTTAATAATATTTTAAAATAATGTTACCTCTTCTTCAGAAAGCATATTTAGTTTTGCACCAAAATCGTTCATAGGATGGATTTATGATAAAAACGGTCAGTCAAATGTTTTAATGGGAGTAATAATGTTATTTAGGCAGGTCTTGGATGAGAAAAATATCTTTGAAAACATGAGGAGGAGAGGATATTGGGTGTCCTTTTATAAATAGGGGAGAGGAAACAGATTTAACTTTTGAAAAGATTGAATTATACTCACATATTTGTCATAAAAAAGCCTCAAAAATGAGAAATTAGAAACCATTATAGGTTATAAGTATTATATATGGATATAAAATTGGTTTTTGATAAGTTGGTAGGTCATTTTAAACTTTATCTTTTTAGTTTAACCCCCGATAAATCAATTTTTTCCTTAACTGTGGTAATTAATTTTTACTGCTTTTACTATTCATAATGGTCAAAAATTAATTTTACCTTATTATATTATATAAATTATTCTAATTACATATTGTGAATCCATTTTTTCAAATTCAATTCATAGAGGTTTCAATTATAATTTAAAATTATACCAATATATGTGATGCAATAGTGGTTTTCCAAAGAGAAAATTCTCATAAGTATAGAATGTTTCAATATCAAAATTCAATATGAAATTTATTAAAATGACCTAAATTAGTTAAAATTTAATATAAATGAACTAAAATTACTTATTAAATAAAATATAATATAATTTAACAATATAAATTATTTAAAGAAAATAATTTTAAATAAAACATCAGTATTTTCACTATTTATTGAAAAATGAAAATTTATAGAAAAATACAAAAAATTCAGCCTAATATATTTTTGATATTATAATTTAAAAAATTAAGTTTATATTTTAAAATAAATTATATAAAAGTGGTAAAAAATATTTTTGATTTATGTGTGTAAAGCACGACTATACAACTTTTAAGAAAAATAGGGTTTTTTAGAAAACACATTTTTATTTTAAATGATTCCCATTTTATTTCTAATAAATATATTACCATAAATTTAAAAATTTATTTAGTAATATTCATACCAGCATATTTAATAGATATTATATAATGGTATACTATATTATGGTTCGTGTTGACTTTGGGTTGCATATTCCGCAAGCTATCGAAGAGATTGAATTTATTTCATAAGAAGTATATCATAAAGACTCAAGTTGTTACATTATCATCTAAGATTGGTGTTATATTTCATATAGTCTATCGATCCAAACATTATTTTTTTAAAATATAGTGGTGTTACAATATATCTTAGTCACTTATTTGATCTATAACTATATATTATAAACACTTCTCCACTATAGGGTATTATCATAAGTTCACTAACTAAGAATCTATTAAGTTACTTGAAAGCTGCCTCATATTATTATATAAAAAGGAACTTAAATATCTTTTGAGTTAACATGGTGAGTGGATTGGATATCCATGAGATGTTTCTATAATGCGTCAATAATATTTATCCAAACGAACAAAATTGTGGACCTCAGTCACCATGGTTGGTTTGGTATAGTGTTCATTTTCACCCATCATTAATGGATCCACCAATATATCCTATCTTGAGATTATATAACCAAAAAATGAATATTTCTATAGCCAAAATTCATACTTAGTAAAATTTTCTTATATATTCTTCTTACTTAGTGTCTTTACTACAGTCCTCAGTTAATCTTCATGATCTTCCTTACTCATTGAATATATATGAATATCATATATACAGATTACTAAAAACTAATAAAGGTAATCTCTAAAGACACTATTAATTAAATCCATGAATATTGTAGGGAAATTATTAAGACAATATGGAATCAATATATATTCATTATGTACAAACCTTGTAAGAGATTTTGTCTTGGGTATATCCTCCTTGATTCATAATTGATGATATTTAGAATAAAGTTCAATCCTAGAAAAGTACTAAGCTCCCCATAGTTGATAAAATAATTTATCAATATTGGGCAGAGGACACTTATTCCTGATTGTGATCACTTTCAATTATTTATAATCAATGTAGAGTCGCATCAATCTATCTTTATTCTTAACAAAAGTATAGACTCACCCAATGGTGGAAGACTTGCCTAAATGAATACCTTGTCATGGTTTTGTTGGAGTTTCATATACAATTCTTGTAACTAAATCAGGTCCATTATATATGGATTATTTTATATAGGTGTGGAACTAGGTATGAGTTCTATTGATAACTCAACATCACGATTTGGTGGCAGACTAGGAAACTATTCTAGAAAGGAATCAACAAACTCCAACATAACAGACATATCATTAATATTGAGTTTATCCCAAACTGTATGAGATAAACACAACTTTTTAATAAGAATCGATTCCTATAAAATTAATGTCATTTTTATTAAAATTTCATCTTTATCATCACAATGATATATGATCATAGTATAGTTTGGAATACCAAGTGTGACTTACCATCAACAGTAATTTATGTCATATTTAGGTAGATAAATCCAATCCATGCCTATGATAATATAAAATTCAACTAGAGGAAGAATAAAAAGATTTATAGAAAGAAATTTCCCACAAAACTCAACTAATGAAGAATCGTATAATTGAGATGCAATTGTCATACCATTAGGGGGTTTCACAGCTATTTTAGTATATAATCATTGAGCTTATGAATTTTTATTACTTAATACTTTTTTTGATACACAAGAATATATATAAAAATTCAAAAATAGGGTACTTGAATATTTGGTAATACCTATAATCGCCTCAACATTATAATTCTATCTTCAATACCTTACTAAAACCCAGAATGGTATGAATGACCATCAGGCATCATTAATAAGATTAGATAATCAGGAAAAATCATTCATTAGATATCTAAATCATGAAACGATCTTTTCCTCCTATGGATCCTTAGGTTTAACCAAGGCCATCCATGGTCATTATATATTAAAATCCTTTATGATGGTTTGTAATAAGATTTTGAATATTAAGAAATATCCCCTAAGAGTGTCAGAATAGGTGTAAAATAAGGCCCATTGTCATAAACCCTGTAATGATTGACTCAAATACTAATTCACCCTTTTTTGAATTATTACAACTAGATAAAATAGTTCTAAAGCTGAATACACTGTTAGTATATTTACATGGATATAATTTCATAAAAACCACTTAATCTATCCTTCGCTAAAATTCCTGGATATTTTACTAGACTTTGAATTATCCATAGACTTAACCCTAAGTTTCTCATTATTTTTTCTCATCCTAGTTTCAAAGGTTTACTAAACATATCCTCTGATACTAACTATAGTATCCTGTATTTTTCATACATAGATATTACATCTTAATACATAAATATTCATTTAATTTTACAAAAAAAATACATTAGGAATATAAAGGTTTAGTTTCATTGGAGATTAGATAGATGGTATTCTTATTTTATTAATGACCATCAACATATCCCACAAATATCTTCCCATTTATTACTCTTCATAAACTTACCCTTCTTAAATCAATTCTTCCTAACCTGAGGAAAGGAAACATAAGAAAGGGAGATATCAAGATTCTTAGTAAGGTTAAAAGTGTATAATATCAATCTATGATAATATGAAATCATAAGGGTGTGAGATCATGAAAATAACCTAAAAATTTAATACCCAATCATGGACCATAAGCATGAATCATTGCGTAAACAATTATCATTTCAAAATAAATGAATCATAAGAGTGAAAAATAATCATTACATAATTGTGAACTATATATTAATTTCATATAAATGTAGAACCATCATAATTATAGAAATAATTTAATATTTCAGGGTTAACTTTTGAGACTATCAAATCATAATAGATTAATCATCATCACATGTTTCCCACAGTGGATCAAGCATATCAAATTGTTTCCCATAAAAAATCAAGAACAACATCTTGTTTCCCATAGTGGATCAAGCACTTCTACATGTTTTCCATAATTATCTCATGAGATATAATACTTTAACTAATGCATTAGAGGTATATATAATTCCAGTCCCACCCACCACATAATGAAAACAACACATATGTTCACCATAAGATCATAAAACATTCATCATATCATAATATAACTTGTGTACATAACTTTTTTTTCATAATAATTTCTTGAATCTATAATATAATAACCCATAGAAAATAAATGGGTTTCATAAACATCTATTCTTCATAATAATAAAATATCTATATATATTAGGTGTTTGGGGGTACAATTACATCAAACACACACACACACCGCACACACACATGCCTGAAAGGTAGGTCATAGCCATATATGGGATAAACCTCCCAACCACCCACTTTATTACATTATATATTCTTGGCCCGAAGGCCTAGTGGTAATGTATCCCATTACATGGTTTGTACGCCCGAAATGTTGTCCCAAGTCCTATTATGTGAAATCACTTATTTCAAATAAAAAACTTCTTAAATATTAATGAAAAAATATTATTTTAATATTACCATGGAAGATTTTAAATTATTAAATAAATCATTGATCATTCATGATATTGGGGAATACCATTAATTTCATACATTTTAAAATAAAGATTCATTTCATATTTTCAGTAAAAATCCGAAAGTTCCTCATTTTTGGAAAGAGAAAAGAAGATTCATTTAAAAATTTCATAAAATTTAAAACATGGGTAAAAATTAATTTTAACAATCATTATAGAATAGTAAAAACAATATTGTATTTTTTTAAAAAAAACATTAATAGGTAAGAGAATGTATTTTCAACCGAAGGGAGAAATAAAATCAATTTTTCTTAAAAAATTTATTTTAGCTTATTTAGTTCTTAAAGAGATTGAAATTAAATGAAAAAATTTATTCTAGAAAAAAACCATTAGATAATAAAATTAAATGGTTTTATTATTGATGGATAATATAATTTACTTCAATGTAAATTCCAGTATATACAATCCAGATTAAAATGAGATTGAAACATAAATCCCTTACCACTATGGTAAAATTTGTATCATAATACCCATGAATGAAATAATAATAGTTGGATATTTAATACCCATACCATTCATATGAATAATCATAAAAAAGAACAATTGTAAGTGTATACACCACATAAATTAAATAAGTGTTTAGTATGGCATGTTTCCCACCAAAATAAAAGTGAGACAATAACCCCTTAACACAAGTCTCATAATTTCTTTGTACAAGTTTGAAAGTATTTTATAATAAATATAAGTTTAATATAAATATATCATATTACCATAATAATATATATTATACCATATATTATTTACTCATAACATTTTATTACCCATTTGTTAACAATTGCTTGATTTAATCATTGTTTCAGGTAATAACTGCTTTATTTTTCATATTTGATTCAGAATGGTAGTTTTGGTGATTTTTTATTTATTATTATTAAATAATATATATAATGTTAATAATAATATAAATTTAATATATATTCATTATTTACACATTTATAGTCATACATAAATGTTATAGATATAAAAATAAACTACACTATTCATGGGGATGGTAAGCCGTACATACGAATGAAGCCTGTTTCTTTTTTTTCGATGGATGGAACAAAATAAAGGTAAATAATAATTCCCCATTAAAAAGTAATTATGATATCATAGATAATATATATATATATATATATATATATATCTGTGTGTGTGTTAAATATTTTTTAATTACCATGCATGTCAAAATAAAATGAATAATATTCCATATTGCTTCGTGGAGGCGATAATCCACACATACGCATGATTGACATTATCATATTAAAAAAGATTATATTGTAAGAGGGTACATGTCATATTATACTTAAATATGAATAATGTTTTCATAAATATCATATAAATATGTTAAATCCATTATTATATCCAACTGTGAGAGGTAATGATGGAAAATGAATTATGTCGGTTCGTGAGATGGTAGTCCTTCGTACACATGATCAACCTTTTCATTTCCCATTTGATGGAGAAGGATATGGATATAGGTTATTATAGAAAAATAATGTAATATTATTAAATTTTATACAATTATGTTATTATATCATCAAAGTTTAATATTATTTGATGGATGTGGAAGAAAAAATAAAATAGAAACACTCGGTTAAGAACAATACCTCTTCTTCAGAAAACCTATTTATGTTTACATCAAAAGACTTACTAGAATGGTTTTATGATAAAATAAGAGTATATAATTAATTTTTATGGAATTAATTAATATATTTGGTAAGTAATTTTCAAAACCAAAAGTTTTTGGTAGTTTGAAGAGGAGAGGATATGGGGATCTCTTTTATAATTGAGGTGAGCGACACACTTGTAATTTTTCAAAAGTTTTCAAATAAATACATGTTAGTTTCATGGTTAAAATAATATAGAATACATATTTAAGGATCATAAGATTATATAAGGTAAGAATATGATCATCAAAAAGGAATTGGACAATTTCTTATGTCATTTTAATCCTTATCTTTTTAGTGTATCCTCATGTAAACCTGTTTTAACCTTATTCATGGTAATTATTTTTTACTATTTTTACTATTCATTATGTCTTAAAATTTATGTTGAAATTATTATATAATATTAATTATTATTATTAAAATTATATAATACATTTTACCAAATTCAATTCCTATAAGTGAAAAATTTTAATTTAAAATTAAACTCATAAACACGACGAAAAAGCAGTTTCCTAAAGAAAAATTTTAATAAGTATAAAATGTTTTTATATCAAATATGAATATAAAATTAATTCCAATGACATAAATTGTATTAATAATAATATAATTGAATAAATTTTACTTATTATATAATTTTTAAACAAAATGGACCCATATAAACTATTTGAATGAAAAGATAATTTTTAATAAAAATCAATTTTTTTCACTATTTTGTGAACAATTAATCATTTTAGAAAAATATCAGAAATTAACCATAAGATAATTTTTACACATTGATTTAAATAATGAAATTTATTTTTCCTAATTAATTATCTATAGGTGGGAAAAATTAATTTCATTATTATTTTTTGAAAAAATAAAAGCAATTTTGAAGAAAAATGTATTTTTGAAGAATATAAAGAATTTATGAATATATTTTCCTTATCTAAAACCTTTATACATAATTTTAATATTTTTTTATTCCTACTCATACAAAAATTTTTAATGTCTAGGTTATAATTTTTATTTTTAAAAAATAATATTAATAGTATGTTGGGGATTGTTAAAAATTGATGTTGCGTGTAACACAAGATATCGAAGAAATTGAATTTATTTGAAAAAACATATTTCTTAAAATTTCAAGGTTTTATATTTAAATTTTTAAATAAGTATGAAAAAAAATTATATTTTAACAAAATTTTCATGAATATAATTTTCTATTGTTAGGTTACTCCTACAACATGAAGTTTATATTAAACATTTATATGGTTTTATAAAGAAAATCATATTCCCATTTTTATAGGTTTTTTAGTATTTATATATTACCAAAATAAAGTGGATATATTTTGTTTATTTACAGTGAATATTTTAAATGATGTTATAAATGATATTTTTCTTCTATATCAACATTAAGTATTGTTATGCTTAAATGGGGAAATGATCTTATGATACTATCCATTTACTTTATATGGATGCTATATGAAGATGATGATTTAAGTATACTTATCAGAAAACCTATTTATTTCATATTGTATAATTATGTTATGAATGAATTATTAATTCTATTATTATCTGATGGAATATATATTAATGATTTATTACAATGTAACTGCTGGGTCCGTCATATCCCTCTAAGGAATTTGGTAATGTTTTATATCTTATTTACTAAAAGGGTACATGAGTGGCTAGAACAAACATAAGAGTGTATACATGTGATTATACCATAACTAAGAATGAAAACATTTCATTATTAAAAGCCTAATATTTTATAAATATCTTAGTGGGTAGACTTGATATAGAGGCGATGAATCTTTTGATGGATATCCTTGATATATTATGTGATGAATATCTTAGTAGGTATCCATGACATATGATGTGATGAATATCTTGGTGGGTTGCCTTGACATATGATTTATATGACTACATTTATGCAATATTATTATGCATAATTTATGCTCTCATGGATTATAATTACACAAAAATCCACACTCTTGTGAAATATGTCTTAAGTTATGACAAAATAGTATGCTAGGACTCATGATTTGAGATTTATATCTTTGATTATGAATTTTATGTACCATGACTATGTTCTCATACCCTTATGAAAATATTATGTCTACTTTTGATCTTTGAATTAATGTTCCCATGTTTAACTTTACTTAGTATATAATCTGACACGTTATTATGTTTTTGTTTCCCTAGGTTATGATAAAGGTTATTATGTATGGTTATTTTATAAGGGTACCATATGATGTAATACCCCAAAATTTTAAAATATGGAAATCATATTATATAGCATGTATGACACAAAAAACCAAGCATAAAAAGGAATATAATAGCCCAAGGTATTCAAATATATTTATTTTAGAGTAAATTTAATTTCTTTGATATATTATGATAAACACAACAATTTTTTTCTTATATAGTTTGAGTCACACACAAGATTGAGTTTTACCAAACAATAATATACTATTAATATTATTATTTAATATAATAGTTATTACCAAGCCATTGAAATGGAGAGAATGAATAGGATTAACTAAATTATGAAAATATAAATTTTACAAAAAAAATTTGGTTATCAATTCATTGTCAATAATAATAAAAATCATTTAAAAGAAAAAGAAATATTTTCAGAAAAATTATATTTTTCTAAAAAATTGATTAATCATGCCTGGAACACATAATTTAAAATTATTTTTTACCAATTTATTAAATTTATTTTAAAAAATAAACATCATTTCTGAATCCATAATTTCAAAATTATCTTAAGTTAAGTTTTTGTGATTTTTACGAGAAGTTTCACTTTTTGATGAATAGTGAAAAACACTGAATCTTAATTGAAAAATTCCCTTTTGTCTAAATAATTTATAATGTAAATTTATATTCTTAATTGGTTTTAAAGTCAAAATAGTAAAATTATACATCAATTAATATAAATTAGGTAATTGGAAGCATTTTAATATTGAATATAGATATAAAAATTTTATGAACTTTTAAATATTTCACCATTAAAAACCTGCTTTCTCGTCCTGCATACGAGATTAATTTTAAATTGAATTTTTTCACTTATGTAAATTGAATTTAAAAAAATGGATTACATATTTGTAATAATTATACTTTATAGTTTCTAATTAGGTAATCTTAATTTTTTTCCAATATAATTAGTGAAAATAGTTAAAATTAATAGAAGTGATTAAGGAGAAAACAAGTTTACATAGTGGTTAAACTTAGAATATAAGATGTAAAAATGACCCAAAATATTTAAAAAACCAATTTTATGGCCATATTTAGACCCTAAACCTTATAAGATAAATACTTGACCATTATGAGGTCCTGGTGAAATGAATAAACGTGGGTGGAATTCACTTTTTCAAAAAATCACAAGTGTGTCACTCACCCCGCTTATAAAAGGCCACCTTCTCTCCTCTCCACTCAACACCTTTAACCACTTTGGTTCATACAATAACTAAAAAAACCAATTCAAAAATTCATTCCTCTAATACTATAAGCCTTATCTTGTAAAAAATTTCAACTTATAAAGGAATTAGTGAAAACCTATGGTGGATATGTGAAGAATAGGTAATGTTCTTCTAAAAGTGTTTTTATTTTATTTCACTATCCACCTCATTAAATTATTATTATACCATGATTATATAAAAAAATTATTGTAATAAATATATTTATATGTTGTTATGTTATTTTTATTACATAAAACCACACACACTTCTATCAAACTAGTTATGAAATAATCGTTCGTGAGTACTAAGAACTATCGCCTCACGAACCAATGCTTTTCGTTTTTCCATTACCACATCTCAAGGTTGGAAATAATTATGGATTTTTAATTTATATATTATATTTATGATATTTATGATATTATTATTATTATTATTATTTAACTATTATATCACACATACCTTCATACTTTCCATTTTGTTGGAATATGATAACGTTGCTCATGGGTATGACATACTACTGCCTTGCGAAGCGATGTAATTTGTTCACGATTTACATAGATTGTATTAAGGATGGTATTAATAAAAATATGTAATATATATGTCATAAAAATTATAATCTAATGATAATATAAAAATATATCATTTAATTTTCTTTCTTTAAACATGATAATAAAATAGAAACAACGTTCATGTGTATGTACTACCTACTGTCTCCATGAATGATGTTTTTAATTTTATAACAATAAATTTTATGGATTTCTATAAATAGATATATAATGAATATATATGATATTTAAATCATGATTTAAATTCTTTATATGATTAAATCATGATATAATTAATATTAACAAAAAATAACATGTCAAAACATACTTGAAAAACAAAAGAGTTATTACCTGAAACGATAAAAATAATGAAAGATTACTAAAAAAAAGTGATAATATGTTATAAAAGAATAATATATTATATAATAAATATTAATAAAGTGTTTTATAAGTTAATAAAATCTTTTAAAACACTATAAAAATGGTTAAATCATGTTTGTCCAAAAAGAAAACAAAACGTAAGGGATTTTGTCTCAATTTCATTTCATTGAGGAATATTATAATGTTATGCACCTAATTAATTTTATATGGTGTATATACTTCCCCATTGACATGTAATACCATGAATAATTCATTGATAATTGTATATTTAGTTTCAATTTAAATTATTTCATCCAAGGGTATTTTAACTTAAAGTTACAAAGTGGTAAAGAAATTTCATAACTCAATTTCTTTTCATTGGGTTATATTACTTCTTCATTGTCATTGATATTATATAATTATGTGTATAATGAATTTTCAATATATAGTTTTGTATTTAAACTTGTTTTATGTGTATTTATAGTTGATACACATAATCTATTCATTGATTAATTATCACTTTAACATTATGATCATTTAAGGTTTTATTTTAAAATATCTTTCTAATCAAGATTGTTTATTCTTGAATTTACATTAAAGGAAATTATATAATAATTATTTAATATACTATTTTATTTTATTATTTTATGTTAATTAAGGATTTTTATCAACTGATAATACCATTTTTACTCTCTTTTGTGATTAAAATTATTGAGAGAATGTTATAATAAAATCCAACTTCATTTCTCTCTTAAATAAAAAATTTATTTACTTAAAAAACCATGTTTTCTAAAAATGTTTTAATTTTTTTCTTTATAATTTTTAAAATGATTTATTAAAATACAATTTTCCCATTTTTTTCATTTTAGAAAATGTTTTCAAAGTAATCTTCTTGTCACTTTCTGAACAAGGAACCTTTATAACCTTTTTCAAATAAAAAGGATTGTTATTTAGGAAATGTAAGGAATTTCACACTAACATGACTCTAATTTAATTGAATCTTTCTATACAAGTTTATAATGATATTTTAAAGAAAATGGTTTCAAATGTGATTTTAAAAGAAAATTAATTTCTAAATGTTTGTCAAAATGAAAAGGATATTTTCCTTAATAATGTTTTTAAAAATCTTTTTATAGTAATTCTATTCATAGATGAAAAAACCCTTTGTTCTTTATCCAATGGGTATTTGTTGTATTAATACCTTCTTAATTATTTCTATAGATGGTTTATAATCATCCTGGCTAAGGAAATTATTTAAATTAACTTCCTTAATTTAATTTTGTAGTCAATAACTTTCCATTTAAATGTTCACTTTCCTATGATCATTAAAAAAGTAATTTTCCCTAAATATATACATTATGTATGATGGATATGATTATTTTCAAAATTGTATACCATTTTTACATATGGTGTTTAATTTGAAAGTTATTTTATTATTAGGGTAAATATTTATAAATTCGTATTCTTGACTCAATAGGGATATTTTATAAGGCACATTGTTTATGAATTAAATATATTATTCAATATATAAGGAATGGTTTGGACATGCAATGATGTGTGGGCATCAAAATTTATATATCCCCCTAATGCACCGATAGGTTTCATGAGACAAATCAATTTTCCAAAGTAAATGGGTTTCTACCTATAGTTTTAAACTGTTCGAAGGATATATCTTGATAGTAGAGGTTTTCATATACCTAAGACATGAAGACCAATAATTAAGCATTTCATATATTAGGAATTTAGTCATTATTATTCATGATAGTTTCACTATGATATTATATATGGATGCATTTAATTTTTTATTTCTTAATTATATGGAATGTGTTTTCATTTATTTACCTCTCCATATTTTATATATATATCTATTCATGTAGTTAAGTTATTTAAATGAAATGCGTGTTCATTTTTTTACCATTCCATATTGATTATGCTTATTGATTAACAATATCTTCCACTGCACTTAACCCTTACTTATCATTTGATCTCTCCTTTATTTTTTTCCTTTCCCTAGGATTCCATGAAGTTTACTATGAGTGATGTGTAGGGATATTCTATATGGAATAAATATATTTTCTTATAAAAAAAAATTATGTTGTAATTTTTGTATTCAATTATAATTTAAGAATCTTGTATATATCACATTTATGAAAAATAATAAACCATTTAGTCATTTGGGATATGATTTCCTTATATCTTATACCAATGTAATAGTAGGGATCACCAGCTTCAGGCTACTAGGGTAGGGGTCATAATAAATGAGATGAATGTTTATGAGAGGTGTTTATTCTAATTCATGAAATAAGTCGATTATTTTTTCTAATATCCAATGACACAAAACCTTTATGGTTATGGGGAATGTATTATTGTGATATTTATTGAATATTTATAAAAAATGATGTAATATATATATATATATATATATATAAATTTATTGGGAGATTTATGCTTCAGCCAGTGCTGCAAATCCAAACCATAGAACATATGAGTGAGTCCAAGGAAATTTGGTAGCATCATTCTAAATACCTGATTCTTGTGAGGATTTATTATGAAATCTGAATCATAAAACCACAAATCCAATCAATGGAGCCTGTCCTAGGCACTCCAAACTGAATAACAGTGATTAAAATCAAAGGATCATGTTCAAGAATTTAAAACCCAAGTAACCAATTAAATCTAAGGACCATGTCCAAGGCATTCCACACTCAATCCCCAAGGTGACTGGGAGGGTCACATACCTTATCTATGATTACAAGGATCAAATCTAAAGCAATCCAATATAATATTAGGCATAAAGTCCAGGTCTAAGGATTATATCCAAGGATTATAATGTATCGTAATACAAATTAGTAGCCAATACATCCAAATCTAATCATATCATTCCTCATCATAGATTCAAGTTCTTAGTTGGAACCTGTAATCATTATTAATTATTTCTCATACACACTCTCTCTAGGGTCAACATCTCATTGGGGTACCCATTGAGGTCTCCATAGTCTTATAACAGACTGTGCACCTCATAGGGTTCTCTAATTCTCAACCATCTCTCTCATGTTAACACCATTCAATCGTAGAGAATAACATCCCTTAGCATCATTGACCCCACTCCACAACCTCACTGGCCTCATAAGACACACCTTAGTGGAATCACTCACAAAAGATGTCATAGATACCATAATAATACCCACGTCATCACTAGGTCTGTTCTCACACACCTAACCTATTTAGAGTCTAACTATAGAATAAAAACCCTGGTACTTATATCTTAGAGGGGGAGGAACACTATCCCTATACACATCTCAACTATCCTAAAGGATTCAAGGAATAACAAGGTCATTTACAACCTAATCAGCTTAATCATCCCCAATATTCTAACCTCCACTATATGGAAGTGTCTAAGAGTTCCTACATTAGAGACACCATGTTATCATAATTAATTTAATTATCAGTCCTCAGTGTAATCAAAGCATTGTACAAATGTTGTCAAGATAGTGAAAAAGTACCCCTTATTGTAATTTCCACACTTTTCACGACCCCCTCCCAACAAGGTGTACCAATCCTAGGCCGACAATGTGATAAGGGAGATAGTGACCCTCCCGATTCCCACCTCTAGTAGGCCCCGGGTTTGTGAATAGAACTGAGGGTATAACAACACAAAAATGAGAGGAATTACCCTCTAAGAGAACACATGTGAAATAGAAAGATAAGACAAACACCAACCAACTCCAACTCAGACTAAAATATAAAAGGAACCCTATGTACACATATGTAATGTCTTGAAAAACTACTACAACTAGAAGGGAAAACAGCAAGTACCAAAATAACGTAAAAATGACAGCAACCATGAAGCCTGAATAGATCCTGAAACCCCAAGCTAGTAGTAACCAGCCTGATCTCTAACCTGCTCCAAGTGACCTGAAAAATAGTTTATATATATGTAGGGTGAGTATATTATACTTAGTAGGATCGTCCCCAGATCCTCTCATACAAAAGTAAAGAAATCATGATAAAGAACAGTGAACAACAAGTGAAACTAACTCATCACCTAAACAAGTATATGAAGTTCCCAACCTCAACATGGATACTCTCACCAAGTATTTCATACAAGAGTATATAATATAATATGGAATATCAAGGCTTCCCCACTACTACTTCCCCACTGGTTTGCTACTTTTCCCCAATATCACACGTTCTAAACATCTCTCTCAAAAAAGGCTTACCCGCAGACACCTGGGCGAATTACCTTAATACGCACCTTGTGTAACACAACCACCTTTTCCACATAACCATAGTAACCAAGTAGTTTTGGGGAGCCACCACAGCTTGTATAACGTGTATCATACGTTAGACATTAAACCTCAAGCCATTATAGCCCATACACTGAGTAAGGATCCTCAAGCCTTCATAGCCTATACACGTTACACCAATAGTAGTCTATAGAAAACTATATCTATAATATATGTGGGTGAATAACCATAAGCCATTACCACCCTCTATACACAAATATGGGGAAAACTAACCATTGTGCCTACCAACACTAGTAACTACCAAGAGAAGAGAGCGGGGTCAAAGGGGGTAGTCAGCCATCTATCATTCCACTAGAATGTTGGGGAAAACACCCCCCCAGGGATCAGAATCCCTAGGGTTTCAGTTTCTATAACTAACGGGGTGGAGTAGAATATAGAAACAAAAAAAAGTATAGAATATACTATTGATCACAACCACACTATGGGCATAACCTAGGCTTAGAATCAACTGTAGATAAAGTTTCATAGAATCTCAACTGCCACAGATAAGACTAGGTATCCTATAAGCACACAACAATTTAAATAGATTTATTATATTACTTCAATCTATCTTTATTAGTTTCACTTTACGTTAATTAGTTCCTTAAAAATTAATTAACCATTATCAACTCCACATTACATTTCATTAGCATCCCACCAAAGTTCAAACCCCATGGGTTAACATCATTCATTCATTCATTTATTGATAGCATTATTACTATCCCATATTACCAAGCATTATAGAAAAACATTTTAAGTTACCAAACACAAGGGGGCTCAACACGATGAGTAGATGAACTATCTGTCAAGTCTTTTCCACCTATAGAAGAAACATAGACCCATCCTCCCTCAAGAAGCTAAACACAGAAAGCATGTGGCATACCCCGCACATCTTCACATATTTTTGGAAGGAGGGTAGAAAAACTATCTACCTTGAGCAGTGGGGAAAGTAAAGAAGATAAACAACCAACAAGATTCAGAAAGAATCCAACATTCAAATCTAACCCGTTTCATCATCTCTAGTGTCCTCCTCGACACCCACATGTATAAACCAATGCATCTCGCCACTCTAGGTTCCAACTAATAACACAAAAAAATGTGTCTCCCTACCCCCACACATCATATCATCCATACAAGCTCACATCCCAACACAAGTAGTAGGAAACAAACATTATATCAACTAGGCTCTTGGCCCTTAAACAAGGCATCCCTCCTTCAAACATAATGAGCACTCATGGATCCAAAGAATAAGGCACTTGACCTTACAAGAAAGAGGGTAACTCAGAACCCTACCAGGAATTATATTTTCATAAAACATCTGGTTCTTTAATCCATTTGGAATTAAATGATTTATTAATTTTAGGTTCTAACTACGGACAACCTAAATAGTAAGATATTACAAATTAATTAAACATGCTTACTACATCAATTTGATTATCATAAATTACAACAATAATAACCAGATTCATTTACATGACTTTATATATTTGAAAAATAATTACAATTAATCTTAGTTTAATTTTTTTACTAATTTTCATCTAGAAGGACATGCTAAATAAGGAAATTATAGATATCACACTATCTATCAAAACAAGAGACAATAACATATGATCGATAATAATTTATTTATCTAGTTTAAATATTTAGTATGTCAATTATATTGTGATTCAGTGGTATAAATCATGATAACTCTATAATTGCACATAAATAATTATAGAAGCAACAAATACCTTACTTCAAAAGGTTTCTGATGCTCTTTTCATGAGAATAGTCTAACAAAACATATCACAATCACCTCTCTTAGAGGATTGCATCCATCTGAGAGTGAAAAGACACCACCCCACCAACCAAAACCCAAGAAAGTATATTAGGAACACGAAGATAACATTATATAATAGGGAAAGGAGAAACAGAAGGTGATAAACCTATAAGAACGATGGTAGATCATACCTTATATCAATGATTGATCGATAATGCTTGGTTGCACTAAAACAGGGGGTGCACATACCGTAGGAAAAAACTCTAGGGAAAACATGATACAAATCAATAATAATATCCATGAATTTTAAAATAAGGAAAGGTTTGAGACTCTCACACTAGGGAATAAGGAGGAAGAATAAGGGAGGAAGATATATCATCCCTTTATAAGATTTAACAAAGCAACGGTTTAAGATATGCTATATTTTCCATTAAAATTGGATCACATTAAACCACACGGTTTGAACAAGTAAAGGCATCCTGAACCCTAGTAAAATAAATATAGGATTTATGAGATTTGAATCAGCCCTAAATCCCTTAAAAAAGGATTTTAATGCATTTTTATTTAAAGAAAATGTTAAATAGGAAAAACTAGGAAATCTGAAAAAATATATAAATTTAAAAAAGAAAATGAAACAGTACTGGAAAAACTATTCATGACACCGTTATCTATCTCGCCATTCTGGAAACACTGTAGACCTACCATTTTAGAAACACTATAGATATACTATTCTGGAAACACTATAGACCTACCATTCTAGAAACATTGTAGACCTACCGTTAGATGTCTCACCATTCTGGAAACTCTATAGACCTACCATTCTGGAAACACTTTAGACCTACCATTATTGAAACACTATAGACTGACCGTTAGATGTCTCACCATTCTAGAAACACTGTAGACCTACTGTTATGGAAACACTATTCACAGAAATGTAAATTTTTCAAAGTGTTGGGGATTAGTCACCTTGACCTCCCAGAACACCTCAAACACTAGATTTTAGTAAGGGAATGAACCAGATAGTTCATGGCCATTACATTAGATACCTCTCAAACCATTATTGTCCTCAAGAATCCAAATCTGTCCTAGATATGAATTATAAAAAGCGGTCCGAGAAAGCACTCTTCGAGATACCTCTCAAAATAGAGGAATCCACAAAAGCAAAAAAAGAAAGCCATATCATAAAAATTAAAGGTCTCCATTCATAAAAAACATCATTATATTAAAATAGTTAAACATAAAAAAACTTGGGGTACTGAGTGTGTATATGGGACTCACGTTCACAACTACTCTCCTCTACGCCACTGTACTATAACAAGACAAGAACCAAGGGAATAACACGCCCGCACAACACCTTCTCTTTGGGGTCTTGGATCTCTACCGGTCTCTCCTAGAATATCGTATCATCGTCAACATTGATCTATCCTTAATCAATGATGTGAGATTAATCATAAAGATAACGATGGAGTCATGACACATGAAAGTCATCATGCACCCTACTCATCTTTGGGGGAAGTGCTACTCGATACACCACGGCTCCGACACAAGCCAACACCTCGAAAGGCTCAACAAATAGAGGAGAAAGTTTAATCCCAAAACCAAACCTCCACTACCCATGATAGGAAGTCACCTTCAGAAACATGTTATCCCCAAAATAAAACTCTAAAGGCATCCTCCTTTGATCGGAATATGATTTCTGACGATCCTGCGCTGCCTTCATCCTCTTAAGAATCTCTTGATCCATCTTTATCGTATTCTACACTAGTTTGGGTCTGAGAATTACTGAATCTCCAAAACCAATCTAGAACAATGGAGGATGGAAAGGTCATCCATAAAAGGCTTCAAACGGGGCCATACTAATGGTAGACTGAAAACTATTTTTGTAAGAGAACTCCAACAAGGGTAAGTGCCTTATCCACAAACCTCCAAAAACCAAGACACAAGAATGAAGCATATCTTCAAGATTTTGGATGGTCCACTCTATCTGACTATCCATATGTGAATAAAATGTAGTGATAAGGCATAACTAGAACCAAAATCATGATGGAGATCTCTCCACAACCTAGAGGTAAAATGAGGATCTTGATCAGAAATGATCATCCTTGAGACTCTGTGGAGTCTCACCACCTCCTCCAGATACTACCTTGATAAAAACTCTACTGAGATTGATTCCGTGATTTCTACGAAGTAGGATGATTTCGTTAAATGATCCAATACAAACCATATAGCAACATGGACTCCCTAATCTCGAGGTATACCGGTAAAAAATTCCATTGAGATATCCTCCCACTTCCACTGAGGAACATGTAATAGTTGGAGAAAACCACCAGGAACACGATGCTCGGCCTTCAACTTCTTACAGACAAAACATTGAGATACAAACTCCACAACTACATGCTTCATCCCAGGCCACCAAAATTGACTTCTCAAGGCTCAAGATATCTTTGTCATGATAGGATGTACCACTAAAGGTGAACTATGGAACTCTCTGAGAACCATCTCACACATCACCAAAGGAATAAAAATCCTTCCCTGATACAACACCTGATGTTGTTCATCCTTAGACCAACCATTAGGGCCTCACCACAAAAAACTCGGTCTCTCCAGACCTCCACCTCAAGATTCCCAAACTGAGACTCTTCCAATTTCTACCCCAGAGATAACTGCACCATCATCTAAAAAAACAACCTCTACTCCCAACTCATACCATATAGATAGGTAATGCTGAATGTTCTTCCATCGCTCTCGAAGAATCACCAGATTTACACACTGCATCACTATTTGACTTTCTGATCAGCACATCAGCTATACCATTACCCTTTCTAGGTTTATATGAGATTTTGAAGTCTTATTCTTATAAGAACTCCATACACTAACACTACCACAAGTTCAATTCTTGCTGGGAGAAAACATACCTTAGGATCTTATGATTGGTGAAAACCACAGAGTTCTTTCCAATGAGGTAATGTCTTCACAAATTCAGATTAAACACCACATATTCCAACTAAAGATCTTGGGTTTTATAGTTACATTCATGGGGGAAAAACTTCCGAGACATATAAGAAACGACTGATATTTTATACATCAGAACACAACCTAACCCAATATGTAAAGCATCACAGAAAACATCAAACTGAAATTCCTCTACTAGAAGACAAAGAACTATAGAACTTACCAAATTCTACTTCAAATACTAAAAAATTTCTTGACATTGATTAGTCCACATGAATTCCTGATCCTTCTTGGTCAATGATGTCAGAGGAGTCATAACTCGAGAGAAATTGGCTACATACCTCCTGTAGTAGCCTGCAAGAGCAAGGAAACTTCACACATATGGAACTATCTTGGGTGATTCCCAAGACAAAACTGCTTCTATCTTCGATGGATCCACATCTAGTCCTTGCTGGTACACCACATGCCCTAATAAGCGAACTTCTTGAGCCTGAATCTCACACTTAGAAAACTTCCCAAATAGTTTTTGTTGACAAAGAACTCCTAAAACGGTGTTAAAATGCTCTGCATGCTCCTCCTCAGACATAGATTACATAAGTCTTTCAAGGATGAAAACCACAACAAACTTATCTAGGAACTCATGGAACACAACATTCATCAATCCCATGAACAAAAATGGGTAATTATTCACACTGAATGACATTAAAATGAACTTATAATTCCCATGATGACAATAGAAAGAAATCTTCAGGATATCTTCATCCTTCACACACATCTGATGATATCCTGACCACAAATCGATTTTTGAGAACCAACTTTCACACTTCAGTTGATTAAATAAATAATTAATCTATGGAAGATGATAGAAATTCTTCACTGTCACTTTTTTTAAGTGATAATAATTGATACAAAACCACAAACTTCCATCAGCCTTCTTCAAAAACAAAATAGGTGCACCCCACGGTGACACACTAGGTCAAACAAAACCAAACTATAACAAACTATTGATCTATACACATAGTTCCCATAACTAAAAAGGGGTTATCATATGTGGATACATTGAGATAGAAGATGCTTCTTGCTATATCTTGATCCCAAACTCGATCTCTAGTTTAGGGGGGTAATGATACAACATCTTATGGAAAGACATCAGGGTACTCTTCTATGACCCTAGAAAACACCAACTTTTAAACCTTTGAAGAACTTAACATTAGCTCATCCATCAAGGATGACAAGGATGGAACACACCTCTGACCCATCTGAGGGTCTTGCTTTCCAAAAAACACCGTTGGGTCTCCATCATCATTAAAAAAACCACCTGCCTCCTGAATCAATCCAAAATAGACTTTACTAAATACAACCAATCCATGTCGAGGATGAAATCATATGGTGGTATCCATAAACATAGGAAATATCCCCAAGAGCGGTGTGGCCCCAGAACTATCTCATAGTCTCTAAATACTTCAAACAAGTCATATCAACCTCCAAATGGTGTAGTCAATGTCAAGTTCACTTGAAGCCTCTCTACCTCAAGTCCTAAATCATGGACAAGGGTAGGTAATATGAAGGAGTGCATCTCTCTTGAATCAAACAAGGCATGCACCCAAGTGGAAAACAAGCAAAGGTTACCTCAAATGATGTATGGATTTCCTTATGATGGAAACACTAAAGCATGAAGCTAACCACAACCTCCTGCATGACCTATCTGACCCTGATAACAACTAACACCATGGTCAATATCTTCTCTATGAGGACATGAAGCATCACGAGGTTGTCCTCTACCTACCCCATCTGATCTATGCTAATCCAAAGCTGGTGTAACCTACTTCTGCTGCCTCAGATGGAACTGTCTCAACCAAGGGACTTGGTGCGGAACACCTAGTGCACGATGAATACTTTGAAAGGTCAGGAAATCTGACCACTGATGACCTTAGACTCCATAAAAAACAATCACCTGATCCCTTGGCATAGTCCTGAGATCCACCGCCCCTAAAGAAATTATATTCTGAGGGCTGGGACCTACCCTCAGCAAAACGTAAACTCTTCTTCCTTGAAAACTAGGAACCCTGGACCATAGATTTACTTAATTAGGAAACCTAATAGATCCCCTCTTATGATGATCCAGTTCATGCTAATATCCTCTTGATGACCTCTGCTATCTCCAGAACCTCAAGATATGTCTTCAGTATAAAAGGGGTGACCTGACACTGGATATCTGGATGCAAAGCCTCCTCAAAATTCCTCACCCTAGCCTCCTCATATTCCAACAGGTATGAAGCATATCGTAAAAGGTTCCTGAAATGGATTCCAAACTCTCGCATGCTGGAGCTCCCCTGTCGAAGGGTAAACAACTCCTAGAGAATATATGACTTATCGGTTGAAGAAATAAACTCAACTTTGAACATGTCTTGAAACTCCTCACATGATATCATTAACTCCTCATGATCCCCAAGGAACAATAACCACCACTACTTCACTACCCCCACAAAACATCATCACAACCAAAGACACCCAATGCTCCTTCTGAGCACAGATCGAATTGAATGTTATCTCAACCTCCTCCAACTAGTCTTCTGTGACTGTATCTGAGATAGATCCCTTGTACTTCTATATACTCTAGCGCTGAAACTATTGGAGTGTCCTCTTCCAAGTGTCATTGTCGTAAACCTCTACCCTGTGGAAATCTAATAACACAACCTGCTAGACATATTCTGCGCAAACCTGATGAGGACATCGACCTAGAGCCATACCTACAAAATAAAAAATAGTTAGATCCCTTAACCCTAGAATATGGAATACTGAACATTAATTAATTAATTGTTTTCTTTTATTAATTTTAGGTTAACCTATCCCAAGTTCTACCCATTCAAACACAGGCATAAATAAGAATGATGCATGATCCTTTCCTAGGTCTCTACCCTACAACTAGTATCACCTCATTTAATAGCCACTGTAAACTTAATGGTCCATGAATCAGATCAAAGGGGGCCCTAAATACCTATTTATCTTCCAGTCTCCAATGTTTACATCACTTTCTAAACTTGACTGACACTGTTTCCCTACCAACCCATGCAACCTCACCCGTGACTAAAACCAAATTCCATTATATCCCTCAACCTAACCTCTGATACAACTTTTTCATGACCCCCTCCCCACAAGGTGTACCCCTCCTAGACCAAAAATTTGAGAAGGGAGATAGTGACCCACCAAGTCCCGCCTCTAGTAGTCCCCAGGTTGGTGACTAGAACTGAGGGTATAATAACACACAAATGGGATGAATTACCCTATAATAGAACACATGTGGAAGAGAGAGATAAGACAAACACCAACCAACTACAAATCATGCTATAATACAAAAGAAATCCCATTTCACATATGTAATGTCAGGAAAAACTACTGCAATTGGAAGTACCAAAAGAAAGTAAAAACGACAGCAACCACGAAGTCCGAACAACTCCTACAACCCTAAGATAGTAGTAACCAGCCTGATCTCTAACTTGATTTAAGTGACCTGAAAAATAGTTTATATATACGTAGTGTGAGTATAAAAATATACGCAGTAGGATACTACCCAAAGCCTCTCATGGAAAAGTAAACAAAGCATGCTAAAGCATATTGAAAAACAAGTGAAACTAACTCCTCACCTAAATAAGTATACCAAGTTCCCAATATCACCATGGATAATCTCACCAAGTATCGTATACAATAGTATATAATATAATATGGAATATCAATGGTACCCTACTACTACTTCCCCATAGGTTTGCTGCTTTTCCCCAACGTCGCACGTCCTAAGCATCTCTCTTCAAAAAGGCTTGCCTATAGACACCTGGGTGAAGCACCGCAACATGCACCTCGTGCATCACAACCACCATGTCCACGTAACCAAAGTAACCAGGTAGTTTTTGGGATCCACCACAACTCGTATAACATGTATAATATGCCGATCATTAAACCTCAATCCATTATATCCCACACAATGAGTAAATATCCTCAAGCTATCACAACCTATACATGTTACACCCATAGTAGTCTATAGGAAACTATATCCAGAAAATATGTGTGTGAATAACCACAAGCCATTACATCCCTCTACACACATATGTGGGGAAAACTAACCGCTATGTCTACCATCACTAGTAACTACAATGAGAAGAGTGTGGGGCCAAAGGGGATAGTCAACCATCCATCCTCCCATGAGAATGTTGTGGGAAGACCCCCTAGGGCTCAGAATCCCCAGAGTGTCAGTTTCCTTAACTAACGGGGCATAGTATCATATAGAAACACTAAAAGTATAGAATATACTATAGATCACAACCACACTATGGGAATAACCTAGTCTTAGACTCAATTGTAACTGACGTTTCTTAGACTCCTAGCTGCCACTGACAAGACTAGGTATCTTATAAGCACAAAACCATTTAAAGAGATTTATTATGTTACTTAATTCCATTTTTATTGGTTTCAATTTATGTTAATTAGTTCCATAAACATTAATTAACCATTATCAATTCAAATTACATTTTATTATCATCCCACCAAAGTTCAAACCCCATGGGTTAACATTATTTATTAATAGCATTATTAATTTCCCATATTCCCAAGAATTCTAGAAAAACATTCTAAGTTACTAAAATCAAGGGGGATCAACACAGTGAGTAGATAAACTAACCATTAAGTCTTTTTCACCTATAGTTGGAACATAGACCCATCCTCCCTTGATAATCTAAACATAGAAATCACATGGTATACCCCACGAGTCCTCACCTATTTTTGGAAGGAGGGTAGTAAAACCAATTGCCTTGAGCTGTGGGGAAAGTAAAGAAGATAAAAAACCAACAAGATTCAGTAAGCATCCAACATTCACATCCAACCCATTTAATCATTTATCATTTCCTCCTTGACACCCACATGCATAAACCAATTCATCTTGCCACTTTAGCTGTCAATTTTTACCACAACCAATGTGCCTTACTACCCCCACAAATCATAAAAACCATCCAAGATCACATCCCAACACAAGAATCAAGAAACAAAAATCATATTGACTAGGCTATTGGACCTTAAATATGGCATACAAACTTCAAACATAATGAGCACTCATGGCTCCAAATCACAAGGCACTCAACCTTATAAGCAAGAGGATAACTTAGAACCCTACCAGAGATTATATTTTTATCAAAAAACCGGTTCTTTAATCGATATAGAATTAACTAATTTATTAATTATAGGTTTTAACTATGGAAAACCTAAATAGTAAGCTATCAAAAATTAATTAAACATTATTACTGAATAAATTTGATTATCATCAATTACAAAAAAAACAAACATATTCATTTACATGCCTCTTTATCTTTGAAAAATAATAACAATTAATCTCAGTTTACATTATTTACCAAATTTTTTCAAGAAGGAAATGATAAACAAGGAAATCATAGATATCACACTATCTATAAAAATAATTGGTAATAACATACTATTGATACCAATTTATTTATCTGGTTTAAATATTTATTATGTCAATTACATTGTGATCTAGTGGTATAAATCATACTAAATATACTATTTCACGTAAATAATTAGAGAAGAAATGAATCCCTTACCTCAAAAGGTTTCTGATGCACTTTTTATGAGAATAATCCAACAAAAAAGATATCGATAGCCTCTCCTAGAGGACTGCATCCACCTGAGGATGTAGAGACACCACCACACCAGACGACACCCAAGAAAAGTCTAATAGGAACATAGAGATAACATTATATAATAGGGAAAGGATAAAAATAAGGGGAGGAACCCATAATAATGATGATATATCATACCTTATATTGAATATTGATCAATATTTCTTGGTTTCACCAAAATAGGGGGTGTGCATGTAGTAGGAAGAAAATCTAGGGAAGACATGATCCAAGGCTATAACACTATGAATGAATCATACAAAAAGGAAGGAAAGGTTCGAGAATCTCACACCAGGGAACAAGGAGGAAAAACAAGGGAGGAAGATATCCTGTCCCATTAGAAGATTTAATGGAGAAATGATTTAAGATACATTGAATTTTATATTAAAAGAGGATCACATTAAACCATGAGATTTGACCAAGTAAAGGCATTCATAACCTTAGTAAAATTAATATAGGATTTATTGGATTTTAATCGGCCTTAAATTCCTTAAAACAAGGCTTTTAATGAATTTTTCATCAAAGAAAACTTTAAACAGGTGAAACTGGGAAATCTCTAAAAATCTAGAAATTTGACAAAGGAAATGAAATAGTTCTGGAAACATTGTTCATGACACCGTTACCTGTCACACCATTCTGAAACACCATAGAACTACCATTCTGGAAACACTATAGATATACAGTTATGGAAACACTATAGACCTACCATTAGATGTCTCACTATTCTGAAAACAATGTAGACCTACCATTATGGAAACATTGTAAACCTACTGTTAGATGTATCACCATACTAGAAACACTATAGAACTACCATTAGATGTATCACCATTATGAAAACACAGTAGACCTACTGTTAGACGTCTCACTATTCTGGACACACTGTAGACCTACCATTCTAGAAACACTATATACCTACCATTCTAGAAACACTGTAGACCTATCATTTTGGAAACACTGTAGACCTACCATTCTGGAAACACTATTCAAAGAACATGAAATTTGGAAAAGTGTTGTGGATGAGTCACCTTGACCTCCCAGAACACCTCAAACACCAGATTTTAGAAAGGGAATGGACCATATAGTTCTGGGCCATTATAACACTGTTCAATTTTCAAAGGAATTACATTTTTGAAAAAAAATAATTTTAAACAAAAGTATGATCACCCTTAGTGGAGATACCACACCTCACATGCCTCAAATAAAATTAATAATTATAAAGAACATATATAAGGGAACACAACCAAAAATTGGTTCTATTTCATTTTGAATTACATAGACTAATAACTCATCCCAATCTCTTCTAAGTCTGAATAGCTGTCTGTAATCATCATGAGGCCTTATATCATGACAGAACACCACAATTAGATAATTAAAATCGAATTATAATTAATTAATCAAATAAAATTAATTTCCAAAATTATTTCCAATAGGTATAACTGCTAAATAACTCACTTGAAATCCTCATCATGTTAAAACAGTGACCAACTACTCATGACTGATCCATGATTCAATCTTAACATCATTCAAAGGTAAATCCATAACATATGGAACCAATTAAATGACCAAAATAATTTAATGTAAAAGAAAAATACAAGTAAATTCATCAAACAATGTACCTAAAATATGATGACATGAAATATTATGAGGTCAATATCTTGGGAAATCCTCTATTCATCACATGAAAAATCCTTATCACATTTGATGATTTTCACCATAATATAGTTGAATCATCATGAAAATATCAAGATGGATTTACCAAAATTAAAGGTGGTGAAATATAAATCAAAATAAAGATACAAAAGATGAAGAAATAATTTTGATTCACGGAAAAATCATTTAAAAAATCTACCCTACACAAAGGGAGATTGGGAGAAAACGGAGCGATGAAGTTGGCTGACCCGTGCATATGTATGGGTGGATGAAAGATTAGTAGAGCTATTTTAAATTTTATAGTGGAAAAAACATAGTTAGAAATTTTGAAACAACACTTAGTGGAAAACTTGGATGCACCAAGGTATACATTGTATTGTGGTGAACCCATAGGAAACCCCCAAGTAGTCAGACATGTTAGGCCTTATATTGTATACAATTACTTCATTGTAATTTATGAAAGGAAACCCAAAACCCCACCATGATCATCAAAAAACTTAAGCATATAAAACTAAAACATAGTGGGATATCCTATCACCATGACAAATAGGGCTACATTGCCTCCCAAAATTCCTAGTACCACACTACTCACCCATCTCCGCCATAGTATAAGGGATCTGCCTTTTTTATTTTGCACACACCAAAAGATCCACCACACCCATTTCTATATCCCCATTTATAGAATGTTGTGTTCCCTATTTCTACAACCGGACTTATCACTACACCCTCCAACATTGGGGGTTTCACACTCCACCACTATGTCCACCTTGTCATGGTCCTCCCTGTGGTGGGGGTACCTATAGAGAAAACCAACTATAGTTTTTCCAGCTTTACCCCGAAGTCCACTTGAGCACCCAAACAGTTTTTTGAGACTCATTACATGGAGAAATTAATCTCCATGAGATTTTCAAACACTCAAAACTCTATTCTGATCAGTGGTTCTGAAAACGAACCTCTCCCTAAAACAAAAAAATCAAATTTACATTCAAAATCAAAACCTATTAAAGTACGGGTCCTTAGAATATACACACATATATATAAGCAATGTTATTATAAATAAATTTATATAATGTTATTAAAAATGGACTTATATATATATTTTTTATTTTCATTTATTCCCATCTAATGTATTTATAAATAAATTTATATAATAGATTTACATATTTATATATCTTCATGTATATGTTTATATAGAGACTTTATAATATTTTTACTCTTAAAACGTCATTAAATTTATGTAAGTATAATTATATATATAATGGTCAATAATACATAATGCATTTATAAATAAATTTATATAATGTATTAATATATATATATATATATATTAATTGTTATTATATATATATATATATTGCACATGTACATTGTATTTATATATTAAGATATGATTTATATAATGTATTTAAATTTATAAAATGTGTTTATAATTTTTATAATTAATTTTTAATCACAACTAATTATTATAAATTAATAATTACAAATTAGAAATTAAAATTAAAATTAATTGTTTTTTTCGATTTTATTCTTAAGGTTATTTTTATTATCAAATCTCTTATTTAATTAAAAAATATAAATTTTAGAGGTTATTTTATAAATCCAATAAAATAATAAATTAATTAATTTTTAATAAATGAATATAATTTCATGTTAAAATTAATTAAATATAAAAAACTAGTCATTATATATTATTATTGTTATTATTAAAACTGATCAATAAAAGGAAAATAAAACCAAAATACAACACATATAAGAAAATGAATAATTAAAAAAGATACATCTCCCCACCATTACGTTTAAAATAGGGGCATAACCATTGAACTCAGCCACGTGGGAAAAAATTATTATTATTATATTATTATTATTATTATTATCATTATCATTATCATTACTATTACGAAAATAAATTTATTATTATTATTATCCAAAAAATTAATTAAAGAGAATATATATTTTAGAGGGGGTTTTAAATCATTGGTAAAATAACTAGTTAATCATTAATTAATTTACTACTATTACAATAACTAAAAATAATTAACGAGTTCTTTTCACCCCCACTAAAATATGAATTTAGTAGTGTTTATTTCAATGGTAGTTACACTCACTCTATTTTTTTTAAATTATAAAAAATCAAATTACTTATTTAATAGGGGTTTCTAATGAATCATTACCCATTTTTTGTAGTTATAATTAATAATTAGTAATTAGCTTGAAAAATATATAATAATTAATAATTTGTAACTACTCAACAATAATAATCATTAACTTGTAATAATTAACAATTAATAATCAATAACAAATAATACATAATTTGTAACTAGATAGTAATTAATAATAATACCTTAATATTTAATAATTAATAATTGGATATTAATAATTAATTAAGAGGAAACAATAAATATTAATCATTTAAAAAAAATTTCATATCATATTTTTGAAAAAATAACATTAAAAATATTTTTGATGTTGATTTTTCAAAAAAATGAAAGAATTTTATTTATTTATTTAAAAGTGATGGTATGTTTGTGTAACTTTATTTTCAAAGTATATTTAATATTATTTTTCTAAAATAGATGTAAAATATATTTTTTATGATGGTTTTTAAAAAAACAGATGTGGAAAATATTTCTAAGGGGGTTAAAAAAAATAAAATTACAAATTTATAATTATAAGGGAACATATATTTTGAATGAATATATTTTTTCTAAATTTTTTTCACATCGATCTTGTAAAAACTAATATGAAAAATATTTAGATTTTTTGGAGTGAAGTTGTTTTGGTGGTAATAAATTTTTTTAAGGAATTTTCATCTTCATTTTATAAAAACCTAATGTGTAATATAAATTTATTTGTGGTTTGAAAAAAATTTATGTTACAAAAATAAATTAAGATTTTGTAATAAAAAAATTAAAAAAAATTAAAGAGATAATAAAAATGATATCAAGGTATTATTTTGAACATTCTTCATATTGAATTTTGAAAATAAAAAAATATAAATTTCTTTATATTTTTAAGGGAAGATATTTTTATTATCATTATATTTTTTATAATAAATATCATATTAGTTTTTTAGAAAACTAGTGTAATTTTTCTTTAAGTTGGGTTTTTAAAATAATTCAATAATTTTTTTTTATTAAAGTAAAAAATGATTTTTTAAGGAATATATTTTCATATTAGTGTATTTTATATAATATTTTCTCATGTCACTTTTTTTAAAAACAAATATGAATTATATTTATATTTTTCATAGAATATTTTTTATACTAATGGTTTTTTAGGATATTTTTAAAATCATTTTTTACAAAATCCACAAGGAAAACATATTTTTTAATAGGGAAGATATTTTTGGAATTGCATAATTTTTTTTGGAATATTATTCAAATAATTTTTATAAAAATGATGCGAAATATATCTATATTTTCTAGATTAGGATATTTTCAATGTAAATAAATTTTATATATATATATTTCCAATTAATTTTTTGAAAGAGAAAAGTGAAATATATTTTACATGCTGGTTTTTAAATAACTAACATAAAAAACACCATAGTTTAGTTTCTTATGCCGATTATTTAGTAACCAACATGACCATTATTTTTTATATTAGTTATTAAATAACTGACTTAAAAATGAGTCGTTAAAAATGTTATTCTTACTAGTTTACTTACATTACCACAAAAAATTATAGAAATAGAGAAACTTCTATTTAAATCAATTATATTTTCTTAAACATCCCAAAAATGATTTATAAATAAACTCTATGGTCTAATCAATCCATAAACGAGACCTTATACATTCAAAGATAGTGAATTACCTAATAATATTGAGTACGTTAGAGGATTTTGACATTCTTCTAGTCATTTTCTATCTAAAAATTTCCATTGAATCCATTAAGTGAATCTATCATATTATTCTTATGAGAATCAAATTCTGATGTTAAAGAAAATCAAAATTCATCCACCTAATAATGTATTTCTCCAATAGATATAAATTTTCTTATGGATTGTGATAAATTATAATTTTTATACTAGTATTAAGAAGTTTCATTTATTTATCTATTCATTTTCCAAAAAAAAATTAATTCAATTTTCATGATGTTTATGCATTTAAAAAAAATATTTGTATTTACCACATGAGTATAATTCTATACATTTAATTAGTAAGTAAATTTATTAAATGTTCTCCCATTAAAATAATTTCCATTTCATATTTTTTATATATACATTAATAGCTCAAGACCCATATTTTACTAAGAATTTCACACTAGAGATCCACTAAAAAAATATTTAGGTAGGTCATCATGTCAATAATTTCATATATGAGTTCTGGTTAGTTTAGTGAACAACCCTTCATGAAAATCTATATTATGGATTATCAAAACACTATTCCTATGGTATCCCAACACTTATGATTTCCTAGATAAGTATAAACTTAATCCTATAGTCTGATTTTATTACCTAACTCTTAGGGTTATCCATTTTCAGCATGTATTATAAAAAAATGGGCACCCATATTTAGCATGAAACTATCCTATTGGAAGATCAGTGTCTTTCCATGTGTTATCTTGGGAAGGAAGATGAAACATTTTATTTTTTAATTTAATTTAAAATCTCACCAACTTGTATCATGTATTCCCTTTATGTATTAATAATGTTAGTAATCTATTTTTGTATCATACAACTTCAAACAAATTAATATGTTCAAATATTATTAATGTATAACAACACAAACAACTCCTTATATCTATTGTATAAATATAAATTCCAATTATATTCACACATATCTGAATAAATATATTGTATAAGGAACATTAAACTCTTTCATGTAAAAGTTTAGAATAACATGAAACCAATATCCCCAAAAGGACATCATCATGTGTTTGGTTACAATCCCCCACATATCTAGATAGGGCCTAAGTCATCAGGCTAGTGAGAAGTAAAACACAGAGTCCCACAATCTGTTGATTACTACTCAAGAGACAAATTTGTTCCAATATAATCCTAAAACCTAATATAAATTGTTCATAAACAACCATTTAATTATTTACCATAACATAAGAAAAATTAATATTCATAGATTAAAATAACTAAATATTTTTCATACCAAGCATATAACTTCTTATAAGCATTGTATAAATTTTATGAGAACCAATTTAACAATTTAAATTAAAGATTTCATGCATTCATCATATAACACATTATATTGATGAATAATAAATCATGATAATAAAAATATGAGAAATAAAAACACACATATATCTTATATTTTATATAATCATTTATATAGGGAAGGTTAAAAAAATTATTTCTAAAAATCATTCATGCAGCTTGAAAATTTTAACTCTATAATAATATATTTTTTAAAACATTAGTATTGATTCCCCCCATATCCCAATTTTAAAATCGCACCCCCATAAGATCCTAAATTCCTCCACCATATATCCATATGATACCCTTATCATCCTTTTATTAACTAACCAACCCCACCCCACCACAATTATCTATCTTTTTATTTTGGTTCCCCTTCATCATCTTGTCAGTGAGTACTAAATCCACTATCCATTTAGTCGAGCATCAATTTATTTTGACTGTTGAAATTAATCTATATTTGAGATATTTTTGAGGTCATGATACTTTTATATTCATTAAAGATATGCACCTTTAGATTATATTTTATATAGTAATTCATCATACAGGTGATTTTAGTCTATATATTATTTTAATCTTAATTATTCACTACCTTTGACTTAATCAAATATAACTTTTTTATGTTATATATATTAGAGTGTTGTAAAACTATTCGATGTTGTAAGTTGTTTTTTTGTTAATATATTCAGAGGTTACAAATTATTAATATTATATTCAAATTTTAATTAATTAATAATAAAAAATTTAGTATAATTAATTTTAATATAAATTAGCGCAGAGTTTTTAAATACCAACATTTATAATTATAATGCTTTTATATGAAATCAAGTTAAACTCAAAGTTATGATATTTCTTGATTATTTTTATATTTATGGAATATAATTTTCTTTCCTTATGAATGGTGTTAATAAGTTTTCTTTACTAAATGATATTTTTAGTAATTTGAATTAAATGGGAAACAATCTATAATAAAATGGCATTAAGAAATATTATTACTTGTGTTAAAATATTAACATGTATAGATATATTTTTAGTGTTTTTAATATTAAAAATTATATATAGGTTTTCAACACTATTAAATTATAAAATATGAACATTTTATTTGATAGTATATGTGACACACAACACCTAGCATAAATAACCCACAAAATATATTTCTTTAAAATAATCTCTTCGATATCTTGTGAAACATGCAACCCCAAGTCAAAATGAACCTTAAAACAGTATACCATTATAACCTAACCATTAAATTGGTGGGTACTAATATTACTAACTATATATTGAAAACTAAGTTTATTTA
This sequence comes from Viscum album, assembly GCA_963277665.1. Classification (NCBI taxonomy): domain Eukaryota; kingdom Viridiplantae; phylum Streptophyta; class Magnoliopsida; order Santalales; family Viscaceae; genus Viscum; species Viscum album. Next base: position 1,027,390,962 of record OY728157.1, read on the forward strand.
TTTATATTAAATAAAATAAGAATCATTTAAAATAAAAATATGTGTTTTCTAAAAAACATAATTTTTTCTCAAAGATGGTTTTATCAAGATTGACACACATATTTTAAAATTAATATTTTACATATTGAGAAAATATATTTTAAAAAATAAACTCCATTTTTGAAATCATAATATTGAAATTATCTTAGTATTAATTTTTGATATTTATCAAAATTTTCATTTTATAATGAGTATTGAGAAATACTGAATTATAATTGAAAACTGAGTTTTCATTTAAATTATTTATAAAGATAGATTATAAATTATTATTTTTAAAATTAAATTTAGTTCAATTATATATATATTAGTCCAATTTAGGTCATTTTAATCATTTTTATATTGAATTTTTATTTAAAACTTTGTAAACATTTGAACATTTTCTATTTTAAAACTCTCTTTCTCGTCGCGTCTGTGAGATTAATTTTAAATTAATTTTGATTATTATATGAAATAAATTTGAAAAAATGCATCCTGTATTTGGAATAATAATAATTAATATTATATAATATGGTTAACTTAATATCTTACTATTATTAGTAATAAAAAAGTAAAAAACATTTATCAGAGTTAATGTAAAAATGGGTTTACGAGGTGGTTAAACTAAAAAGATAAGGGTTAAAATGACCTAAAAAATTGTCTAAAATATATTTTATGGACATATTTTCACCATATAATATCTAAGTATATATAATTATCTATTTTTACCCTTGTGTAATGTAAGAAACGTGGGCACACATTTTTTTTCAAAAATAAAAAATGTGCCACTCACCTAACTTATAAAAGGCCACAACCTCTCCCCTCTTATTCAAATATTAAAACCATTTAGGTTCAGCCAATACATAACAAAATAAGTTAATAAATACCATAAAAAATATTTTAATCCCTTTTTATATCATAAATCCCTTATTGGAATTATTTAATTATAATACTAAAGTGGTTGTCCATCTAGAGGTTAAATTATTAACTATACTTTTTTGTTTAATTTCTTCTTCCACATCCTTAAAATATTCTTAAATTATGATTATATAATAATTCTAATATCTATTTTGTACTTATATGTTATTATATAAATTTAATGAACTATATCCATCTCATGTTCTCTAAAATGGAGAATGATAATGTCACTCGTGTGTATGGAGGACTACCACCTCACGAAGCGATGCGATTCATTTTACACTAATGCTTTACATGGAAGGTTATATGGATAAATTTAATACAGATATGTTATATAAATGAAATAATTTTGATATTATTTATTTATTTACCATTATTAAAATATAATGTATCATTTTCTTTCTTACATTTTCACTCATTGAAAGATGATAATGTTATTCGGGTACGTGTGGACTACAACGTTCATGAAGTGATGTGACTCTCTTTTCACCACCACTACACATGGATGATATATATAAGTATATTTAAATAAATAATATGGTATTTAGGATATTTTTATAATTATATAAAATTAAAATAGTACTTACCTGCTTTCCATAATTATCATTGAAAAATGGAAACATTACCCATGCGTACGTATGACCTACCATTTGAATGATCACAACATACTTAATTTATCAAAAAAAACTCATGATTAGTATTAAAAGTATTAAATATTTATAAATATGATAATTATTTCATAAATATTATTTTGAATATGATTTATATATATATTATACATAATAACCAAAACTTTCCTAAGAAAACACACATGAGAACACAAGGCAATTAACACCCAAAATAATGAAAATAATGAATGAATATTAATGACCAGGTGATAAGATGTTATAAAAAGATCATATATGATATTAAAAATATTAATATGGTTCTTTTATAAGTTAATAACATGTTTAAAATAATTTTACATGATTTTAAAACATGTTCAACAAAAAGGAATCTTGAGGTAAGATATTTCTTAACTCAATTTCCATTTATTTGGTTAAACATTTACTTCCTTGATTATGTCAAGGTAAGAGTATGTGAATAATCAAAATTGATTGTTTTTTGTTTTATTTATTATTTTTTACATGGTTTTAATTTTTATAAACATAATCAATTGATTTATTTTTCCCCAATTCAATGATATGATTATTGTAAGGGACGTCATCTCAATTTCCCTTTATTGAGGAATATTGTAATGTTATGCACCTAATTCATTTTATATGGTGTATACACATCCCATTTGACATGTAATATAATAATTATTTAATAAATCATGGTATTTTAAGTTTCAATTCGAATTATTTCTACTATAGAGATTTGACTTAAAATTTACCATGTGGTAGCGAATTTAATAACTCAATTTCTTTTCATTGGGTTATATTAATTCTTCAATTCCTTTTATATTCTATGATTATATTTGAGTTTAATTTTTACTATATTATATTTTATATACACTTATTTTATATGGATTTACATTTTACACACAAAGTTGATTCATTTCTTAATTATCACTTCAACTTTATGATCTTTGTAATGGTTTATTTCACAATCTCAATTTAATCAAGATTGTTTATACTTGAATAAATTATTTTATCATTTTATAATAAAAACATTTAATTTTATTCTCATATAGTTATTAATTAATTTTTCAAGTAATAGTTCCATTTTTATACTCTTTGTTACTTAAAATAATTGAGAAAATATTTTTAATAAATTCCCACTATATTTCTCTTTTTAGTTAGAAATCCTTTTTCATCAAAACCCATGTTTTATAAAAACTATTTATTAACCTTTCAAAATTATCTATTAAAGTAATTATTATCCATTTTTTACTTTCTAAAAAATATTTTGAAATGAATATTCATGTCTTTTTCAAAACAATTCCAATTTGGGTTTTACGAGAAATGTAAAAGGAATCCTTGTTTTAATGTGTACGACAAGAATGAAATTTACATTCATCATGACCAAACAATATTTTAAATATTATTTTATAATATTTAAATATTATTTTCAAATAAAATTATTATCAAAATTGTTGACCTCACCTGTTTTGATAATCCCAATTATGTGTTCATATATAATGCTATTCTCAATTACTGATGATTTACATTTTAATTCTTTCAAATCAGTGATAAAGTTAATAATAATGTTTAAATAATCTCTGATTTATGTTAATCTCGATTATCCTTGTTTATACAAGCTTTGAAACAATTCTAAGGCAAGTAGATGTGGTTTGCACGATAGCCAGAGCTACCGATAGCCAGAGCTACCGATAGCCAGAGCTACCGATAGCCAGAGCTACCGATAGCCAGAGCTACCGATGCACAAAGAGCTACCGATGCACAGAGAGCTACCGATAAGAGCTACCGATAAGAGCCACCGATAAGAGTTTGAAGAGCTACCGATGGAAGATCCCTACACCGAGTCAACCGTACACGTCTACAAACAAACGGCTACCTATAATGAACTACGAAGTCAAATCCTATATCCTCGACCCTATTTGTTTATTATACTAACGGTTACATTTGTTACTTTTGATGCATTTAATGTTATTAAATGATTTGTGTTTCCATTTCAGGAAACCGTACCAAGTACGATCAAAAAGCATAATCATTCCTCCTCAGAAAAACAAAAAGTAGTGGCATAAAAAGGACATCGTGTATGTATCAAAGAGAGAGTGACGCCAGACAAAAGAAGGAAATCAAGCACACAGAACATACTAGCGATCAAGCTCAAAACGTGCCAAGAACAACTGGAGAACTTGCACTCACGAGACTACTACTACCAGCCTCCAGAACATAGAGCATACATCGAGCAATCTATACTAAAGAAGAACCATACAAAACTCATCATTCTTTGAGCCGATAAGCAAGCTGAACCTCGAAGTCAAGGAAGCCGATGGTACTCTGTTTTCCAGACAAAAACCAGATGAAGACTCAGAACGAATTCTAATCAACAAAAGGAGTCAAGAGCTGCACGAAGATCACTAGAGCCATTTCTAATCTCTAAATCTTTATCTCTGTGATTTACTTTTTACATTACGAGCAGTGTGTGTTATCTGTTGTATTTTACACACACACTGTCTCCTGAACCTTAACTGGAGGATTTGTAAATCCTCACTCACCATCTTTTCATTCTTTTTCCCACTGTGGATAGTGGTAGAGGTCGTGTGTGACCTGGACACCTGGTTGCTGTTGTTTTGTTTCCCACGGATAACAGTGGTAGAGGTCTTGGACCTGGACAGTTGTAAACTGTTGAACCCCGATTCAGGGTGTGGATCATCCTTATATAAGCTTTTGAGAGGACTAAGTCTCGGCTTGAGACTAAACCTCTTGGTTAACTCCTCTGTGTTTTTAGTTAAAGTTTATATCCATACAATACATATCTATTTCATATTCCGCTGCTATTACTTTGAAATATAATTTGTCTTCAAAGCTACTTTGATAGTTAAACTTGAAAGTGTTTATATTTATTATAAATCAGTAAGTTAGTTTCAAAAGTTAATTTAATCATCAGATTAAGTTTACTGAGAACTAATCAATCTTTGAGAAACTAATTGAACCTTTATAATCTGTATAAATTCACTACAGTTTAATCTGTTTTTGAAATTGGGGGATTTTAATAGAAATTGTTTTTAGCAGAAATTTTAATTGGAACTCAATTCACCCCCCTCTTGAGTGTCCACACTGACCAACATTTGGTATCAGAGGGTTTATTAATACCTTCTAAATTACTCTGTTTTCAACTGTGATTTTAGTTGTATTTTAAAGTTCTTAAAATTTCTGTTATTTCTAAATTTTTATCTATTTAAAATTCTTTTTGTGATATCATGGATAATAGACTTGAGGGTGCTGCTACTAAACGGACACCTTTCTTTAATGGAAACAACTATGCTCAGTGGAAACATAAAATGAAAATTCATCTAGAAAGCATGAGTTTTGATATTTGGACTGCTATTGAATCTGAATATAAAGTTCCCACTACTGATAGATCTACTTGGGATGAACCTACAAAGACTGCTTACAATAATAATTGTAAAGCTATGAATGCTCTGTACTGTGCTCTAGGAGATGAAGAATTTAATAGAATTTCTGCATGTAAAACTGCTTTTGAAATTTGGGATACCTTGGCTGTTTCTCACGAAGGAACAACCAATGTTAAAGAAATGAGATTAAACACTTATACTATTAAATATGATAATTTCAAAATGAAGCCTGATGAACCTATTTCTGACATGTATCTCAGGTTCAATGAGATAGTAAACACAATGAGCTCACTCGGAAAGATTGTTCCTGCAAAAGAACAAATTATGAGAATATTGAGATGTTTTCCAGATAGATGGAGAGGTACATCCGTTTCAATTAGAGAATCCTGTGACATTGGAACACTGCCTGTCAAGGAGTTAATTGGTAAGCTGATGATGTATGAAGAAGAGCTTAAAGTAAATAAAGAAGAAGATGAGGAACCCAAAAGAAAATCTGTAGCGTTTAAAACTACTGCCTTTAAGAGTAAAGACAAGGATAAACTACAAATGGAGATTGAGAGTTCAATGAGTGAAAATTCAGAATCTGACAGTGATGCCGAGATGGCTCAAATAGCCAGGAGATTCAAGAAGTTTTATAGGAAAAAGAAGTTCTTTAGGAAAACGAATTACAAAGGAAATTATGATCAACAAGGCAAATGGAAAAAGGATTGGAAGAAGGCTGACAGGACTGATGAAGTTGTCTACTATGAATGCAAGCGAAAAGGACACATCAAAGCAGACTGTCCAAAGTTAAAATTCAAAAAGAAATATGATTACAAATACAAGAAGTACAAGAAAGCCATGGAGGCTACCTGGAGTGCTTCAGAAGACAGCACTAGTGAAGAAGAATCTGCGGACTCTGAAAGGAATCGATCCAACATGTGTTTCATGACAAATACTTCTGAGGTAACATCTGACACTCCTGTTTTAAATTCATATTATTCTGGAGATGATTCTGATTCAGAAAACATGTCAAAATATGAACTATTTGAGTACTGTGATATGTTGGAAGAAACCTGTAATGAGCTTAAAGACAAATACAAAGGTTTAAAGAAACAATATGCTTTAAGTGTTAAGCATAAATCTGATCTTGATATAAAAAAGGAAAAGAATGCTCAACTACTAAAGGAAAATACAGAACTGAAACTGTCAAATGAGCAACTTAGAAAGGACTTAGAAAAATTCACAAATGGAAAGGATGATTTAACTCAAATTCTAGGAAAGAAAGTTGTACCTAGATATGCTACTAGTTTGGGATACCAACCTGGACAGAGACAGTTCACTAGAACCCGATTTATTCCTAAGTCTGAAAAAAATTCTTCTAGTTCCAGTTTTGGAAATTCATATGCTTCAACAGGTTGTTCACATGGTTATAGACCAAACAAAGTTTATCTTTCAAAATCTATTGTTTCTGTTAATTGTATGGGACCCATAAAACAAATTTGGGTACCTAAGGCCCTGATTGCTAACCTATCTGGACCCAAGAAAATCTGGGTACCAAAGTCATTTCCTGTTTAAATCTGTTTTATAGGAGACCTTCTTGAAGAGCTATCACAAGAAGATATGGTATTTATACAGTGGGTGCTCAAGACACATGACTGGATATTATTCTTTCTTCAAGATCTTAATAAAGGTTGATGGAGGTCATGTCACCTTTGGTGACAACTCTAAAGGAAAAATCATCGGCCTAGGCCAGATTGGTAACACTGACTCAGTATTAATTTCTAAAGTTTTATTCGTTGATGGACTTAAATATAACTTGCTTAGTATATCTCAATTATGTGACGATGGTTTCAATGTCAAGTTTGAAAATGATTCGTGTGATGTTTTTAACTCCAAAAATTCTTTAGTATTTTCTGCTCTAAGGAATGAAAATGTTTATGCTGTTGATTTAAACTCTTTAGCCAAACAAAATATTTCTTGTTTGAATGCTTTTCATAAAGAATCTTGGCTATGGCACAGAAGATTAGGACACTGCAACATTCACTCACTTAGAAAACTGGCTAGGAAAAACTTAGTTAGAGACTTACCTAAATTAGAATTACCAAATGACAAAGTGTGTAATCCCTGTCAAAAGGGAAAACAACACAAAGTTTCTTTTAAATCAAAGAAAGAAGTCTCAACTTCTCAACCACTTGAGTTGGTTAACATGGATTTTTTTGGACCATCAAGAGTTTCTAGTTTAAATGGGAAGCATTATGTCTATGTCCTTGTAGATGAATTTTCTAGATATACTTGGGTATACTTTCTAGCTCACAAAAGTGAAGCTTGTCCTTACTTTATTAAATATTCCAAGTCTGTAGAGAACCTTAGTGGACTTAAGATTAAAACCCTAAGAAGTGATCATGGTCATGAGTTTGAAAATCATGAGTTTGAATCTTATTGCTCACACAATGGCTGTAATCACAATTTTTCTGCCCCTAGGACACCCCAACAAAATGGTGTAGTAGAAAGGAGAAACCGAACCCTTCAAGAAATAGCTAGAACCATACTCAATGAATATGAACTGCCTATTTACTTTTGGGCTGAAGCTGTTAATACAGCTTGTTATGTTATCAATAGAGTCTTAATCAGACCTGTTCTTAAGAAAACCCCTTATGAGTTGTGGAACAATAGAAAGCCTAAGGTTAATTACTTCAGAGTTTTTGGTTGCAAAGTCTTTATACTTAATACTAAAGATAATCTGGATAAGTTTGCTCCCAAAAGCGATGAAGGAATTTTTCTGGGTTACTCTATTTCAAGTAAAGCTTATAGAGTTTTCAATAAGAGAACAAAATGTGTGGAAGAATCTGTTCACATCAAATTCGATGAAACTGATCCACATGAGCCTAAAACCTCTCTTGAGAATCTTGAAGAAGATTTGTCTATTCTGGACCTTAATGATAAATCTAAAGAACCTGTTATAAAAACATCCAGTTCTGGACTTTCTCCAGAATCTTCTTTTGTTGAACCCGAACCTATAGATGAACCTAAAGTTTCTAGTCCAACCTTTACCAAATCGACTAAGATTCTAAAGAATCATCCTTTAGATGCTGTTTTTGGTAATCTTGATAGATGAACACAAACTAGAGCTTCTCTTAGGAACCAGGTTGAACATCAAGCTTTTCTGTCACAGCTAGAACCCAAAAATATCAATGATGCTATCACTGATGAATTCTGGGTAATAGCCATGCAAGAAGAGTTGAATCAATTTGAAAGAAACAAAGTCTGGGAATTAGTTGACAGACCCAAGGACACCTTGACAATAGGCACAAAATGGGTTTTTAGAAATAAAGTTGATGAATCAGGAAACATAGTTAGAAACAAAGCTAGACTAGTTTCACAGGGATATAGTCAAGAAGAGGGTATAGACTATGGAGAAACTTTTGCACCTATAGCTCGACTGGAAGCTATTAGGATCTTACTTGCATATGCATCACATCTGAATTTCAAGTTATATCAAATGGATGTCAAAAGTGCATTTCTAAATGGTTTTATAATTGAAGATGTTTTTGTGGAACAACCACCTGGATTTACAAACCCTCATTTTCCAAATCAAGTTTTTAAACTTTCTAAAGATTTATATGGTTTAAAACAAGCTCCAAGAGCTTGGTATGATAGACTCAGCAATTTTATTATTTCAAAAGGTTTTACTAAAGGGATTGCTGATCCAACTCTTTTTATTAAAAGAATTTCTAAAGATGTTTTAGTTATACAAATCTATGTTGATGATATTATATTTGGATCTTCTAAACACTCTTTATGTACTGATTTTTCAACAAGTATGCAAAATGAATTTGAAATGAGCTTAATGGGAGAGCTTAAGTATTTTCTTGGTTTTCAAATTTTTCAAACTAGAGATGGAATTATTTTAAATCAAAGTAAATATACAAAAGATCTTTTAAAACGTTTTGGATTGGATAGCATTAAGGAAAATGATACACCTATGAGTACTACCTGTAAGTTGGATACAGATGAAGCTGGGAAACCAGTGGATCAACCAATTACAGAGGTATGATTGGGAGTTTACTTTATCTCACTACTAGTCGACCAGACATTATGTTCAGTGTATGTATGTGCGCGAGATTTCAAGCTAATCCTAAAGAATCACACTTACTGGCTGTTAAAAGGATTTTTAAATATCTTAAGCATACTGTACATTTAGGTTTGTTTTATCCAAAAGGACAATCATTTGACTTAACTAGCTATTCAGATGCTGACTTTGCTGGATGTAAGTTAGAAAGGAAGAGCACATCTGGAACATGTCATTTACTTGGGAAATCCCTAGTGTCATGGTGTAGTAAGAAACAGAACTCAGTTGCATTATCTACTGCCGAAGCATAGTATATAGCTGCTGGTAGTTGCTGTGCACAAATTCTGTGGATGAAACACACTTTATTGGACTATGGATTTGAGTTTAAACATGTTTCAATTAACTGTGACAACACTAGTGCAATAAACATATCTAAGAACCCTATATCTCACTCTAGAACCAAACACATAGATGTAAGACATCATTTTCTGAGATATCATTATCAAAAAGGTGATATTACTCTTGAATTTATTGGCACTGAACATCAATTGGCTGATATTTTCACTAAACCTTTAAGTTCTGATAGGTTAAGTTACATTAGGAACGAGCTGGGGATGATTAATTCTCACCGATTTTGAAATTCTCACCGATGAAAAATTCTCACCGATGTTGAAACTCTCATCGATGTGAAATTCTCACCGATGTTGAAATTCTCACCGATGATAAATTATCACCGATGTTGAAACTCTCACCGATGTGAAATTCTCACCGATGCTGAAATTCTCACCGATGTGAAATTCTCACCAATGTGAAATTCTCACCGATGTTGAAATTCTCACCGATGCTGAAATCCTCACCGATGTGAAACTCTCACCGATGTGAAATTCTCACCGATGTGAAATCCTCACCGATGTGAAATCCTCACCGATGTGAAATTCACACCGATGTGAAATTCTCACCGATGTGAAATTCTCACCGATGCTATATTTTAAAACTTCTGTCTGCCACCAAGAATATGAATCGTTTTATTTTTTATGTTATTTTACTTTATTCGTTTATTTATGATTCCTACATGATAAAACTAAGCCTAAACCACTTCTCACTCCACCGGACCCAAAACCTTTCACCTTTGAATCCTAGCTCCCTAATCGACTGAGAACCCTAAATCTGCGATGGCAAAAACCAAGATTCCCACCAGCAGAGATGACAGTGTAGAGCCTAAAACAAAGAAGCAGAAAGTGCAGAAAGAAGCTCGTGGAAGTAATGGCAGAACTAGGTCAGGAAAGCGACCAGTGAACCCTCATTTGCAGAATAGAGATATTGTGATTGAAAAGGAGCTTTGCGTAGATTGGATGCTACCAAGCAAGTCGTTGGTGCTTGCAATTCTGGAAGATCAGAGATTGGTAGATTGTTTTTCAAATAACAATGGTCCCTACTACCCAAAGTTAGTGAAACAGTTCTACGAATTCGTAAGCTTCGAGAAGTCTGAAAATGAGGATCAGGTAAGTTCTTTTTTAAATGGAAAAGAAATGTCGTTTTCTTCAGTAGAGTGGGAAGAATGTTTAAAAGTCCCACATGAAGGTGTATCCGGGTATGTCTTAAGAGCAATTCCACCTACCAGTAATATCTTTGACTATGAGACCGATTTAAAGGAGCTAATAGGTAATGGAAGTCAAAGGCAAGTGGTTGCTACTGAATTGGATGGAGAGAACAAACTGCTTTTTAAATTTTTTCAACATGTTTTGATACCTAGGAGAGGAGATTTTTCTAATCTGAGATATCAAGATATTTATCTTCTACATCTGTTAAGACATGGTGTGAAAGTTAATCTATGCAGACTGCTGCTGAATCAAATGGAAGACATGATTAGGCCAAAATCAAAGACTAATGCTTTATTCTTTTCCAAAATGATCTCTGTGATGATAAAAGTGAAAGGGATAGCTGAGTCTCAGGATGAGACATTTTTAGTTAAGAATAACTTCTGTATCACTACTACAGTTTGTGAGTACATGAAAATCAATTGGAACCCGTGGAAAGGAGAATGGGTCAGTGATGACCAGAAGGTGTATGATAAATTTAATCCTGTGGATTATCCTTTAAGGCCAAAGGATAAAAGAGATCCAGGTTTAGGATCTGATGAAGAGGAACCCGAGTACAGTGATGAGTCAGAAGAAGAAGAAGAAGAAGAAGAAGAGGAAGAAACTCCTATGGATATTGGAAGAGATCCAGACTTTCCCCCAAGTCCTGTTACTGAGTGTGTATACTCAAGAAAAGGAAAAGTAGAGGAAGTGTTATCTATTCATGAGGAAGACCAGCCAGTTCCTCAGCAAGAAGGAGAAAAATAGAATGTATCTGAATCATCTGATTCTTCTAGGTTGAGTCTGAGTCCTTTGATTGAAAACTCAGTTGTGCCTACTGATAAAGTAGAAAAAGAAAGAGAAGAAGCTGTACCTATTTCAGAAAATCTCCTTATTGCTGCTAAGATGGAAGTTGTTGTGGAAGATTCTGATGAAGAAAGACCAGTAGAGAATGTAGTTGTTGTACATAAGAATGCACCCATTGAGGGGGAGCATGATTCCAATCTTGGAAATGTTACAGTGGCTGTTGAGATTGAAGACTGGGTAGAAGACCCAGGTTTTATAGTCTGTGGTTTGGATTATCCTGATTCGGATAATGAAGTATCCTTGAATAGACCAAAGATCAGCTATGACATCAATTCTGAGTTATTACCTGATGATGTGGTCCAAGTACATGATTTAGATGTGCTGAAAGAAAATCTCAAAGTCAGTTTTGTAGAAGAAGTAAAGACAATGGAATCCTTTTTAGTTTCCTCGATTCAATCAGTCATGAATGATTCAGTAGTCAGCTTAGCTTATGCAAGAGTATCTACTACAGTTGCTCCTACTGATTTTGTTACAAAGTCTGATCTTGAATCCCTGAATCATGAGCTGAAAGAATCCTTCAGTGCCTTAGTTACTGAGATGAAGCACTATTTTCATGAAGAAATGAAGTTGTTAGAACAATCTCTTGATCTTTCTATTGGTTTCAATCTGTCAACTTTTATGGGTGAGCTAATGGAAGCATTCAAAGAGTGCCAGACCCAATCTTCTAGAATAGAAGCAGATCTTGAAGCCTTAAAGAAGTCTGTTACTACTTTAGATTCTTACATGAGCTCAAAGCCTCAAGCTGATAAGGATTTAGCCTATGTGAAAAGTTTTGTAAGCCAAATGGTCTCAGTATTTGATGATTTCAAATCTTCTATAAAGGATCATGTTAAAAATCAGGACTCTCAACTGCAAACTCTGATTAGTGGTTTGACCAAAAGTTTCAAAGAAACTGTATCTTTCTCGGTTGGTCCTCTAGCTTCAAAACCTGCATTTGATTTGAATCAATTACGAGCTACGATGAAGGAGGAGCTTGGTTCTATTTCAACCAGTGGCTCTGTGGACTCATCATATCTAAGTCGAGTAGTGCTCTCTACAAGAGATTCAGTCAGGGAAATAGTGACAATTGTCCACAACCATATGAAAGAGGCCTCTGCCTCTCAGGAGGAAATCAAGAACAAGGTGGATTATTATTTCCAAAGGATTTTTACCAAGAAACAACTCACCCATCATTTCAAGCTGATGTTTGAAAACATGAAGTTACCCTCTGTAACTCAAGCCTTCCGAGAACAAGTGAGCAAGCTCAGACAGCTGACTCCTGCCTTAGAAAAATTTATGGAAAACAAAGATGATTTTATATCTGCGATGGAAAGAGGGGGAGGAATCATTATGGATTTCAGAAATCTGTTGCTGCCCTTTTTGCATGTTGATGCCAGACCAGTTATTGTCCCTCCGTCCTTGCCTGCCTCTGCCTCTACTGAGTCTCCAGTCCAGATGACACCTGCTCAGGCCATCCGAAGCCTAACACCTATGATCACTCAACAAACTTCCCAATATAGGCCAGGCACTGTATCAGTGGCTCAGCCTCCTGTGATCATCTCTGGGATTCCAAATCCCTCACTCACATCCTCACCACCTGCCTCCTCTTCTGATCTAAAAGGCAAATCTCATGTTGAAGATCCGGATTGCTGAAGTGGCCAGGCTGTTTGATAGGAATTTTTTTCTCTTATTTTCTATTCTATTTCTGTCAGTTTTGTCTGTCTAATACAAATGGTTTTCTTTACACTATCTCTGTTTCTCAGTTTTCTCTGTATGCTTTCCCACTTTTTTTGATTATCACAAAGGGGGAGAAAATTATAAAGGGGGAGAAAATATAAAGAGAGGGGGGGAAATATCAAAGGGGAGAAATTTTGATCCTTTCCTACTATTCTTACATTTCCTTCCTTAGTACCAAATCTTTCAAAGCTTATCTCTGATACTATTGTATTTAATACTTCCTACGATAATTTTTGATCTATTTCATTCTATTACTATTTCCTCTATTTCCTCTGATTTCTTTCTTTGAGAAATTAGAATATAAATGTTATATTCTCTTATACTATATTCTCACTATTTTTGGTCATATCATAAGTTGTGATTATCAAAAAGGGGGAGATTGTTGACCTCACCTGTTTTGATAATCCCAATTATGTGTTCATATATTATGCTATTCTCAATTACTGATGATTTAAATTTTAATTCTTTCAAATCAGTGATCAAGTTAATAATAATGTTTAAATAATCTCTGATTTATGTTGATCTCGATTATCCTTGTTTATACAAGCTTTGAAACAATTCTAAGGCAAGTAGATGTGGTTTGCACGATAGCCAGAGCTACCGATAGCCAGAGATACCGATAGCCAGAGCTACCGATAGCCAGAGCTACCGATAGCCAGAGCTACCGATAGCCAGAGCTACCGATATCCAGAGCTACCGATAGCCAGAGCTACCGATAGCCAGAGCTACCGATATCCAGAGCTACCGATAGCCAGAGCTACCGATGCACAAAGAGCTACCGATGCACAGAGAGCTACCGATAAGAGCTACCGATAAGAGCCACCGATAAGAGTTTGAAGAGCTACCGATGGAAGATCCCTACACCGAGTCAACCGTACACGTCTACAAACAAACGGCTACCTATAATGAACTACGGAGTCAAATCCTATATCCTCGACCCTATTTGTTTATTATACTAACGGTTACATTTGTTACTTTTGATGCATTTAATGTTATTAAATGATTTGTGTTGCCATTTTAGGAAACTGTACCAAGTACGATAAAAAAGCATAATCATTCCTCCTAAGAAAAACAAAAAGTAGTGGCATAAAAAGGACATCGTGTATGTATCAAAGAGAGAGTGACACCAGACAAAAGAAGGAGATCAAGCACACAGAACATACTGGCGATCAAGCTCAAAACGTGCCAAGAACAACTGGAGAACTTGCACTCACGAGACTACTACTACTAGCCTCCAGAACATAGAGCATACATCGAGCAATATATGCTAAAGAATAACCATACAAAACTCATCATTATTTGAGCCGATAAGCAAGATGAACCTCGAAGTCAAGGAAGCCGATGGTACTCTGTTTTCTAGACAAAAACCAGAAGAAGACTCAGAACGAATTCTAATCAACAAAAGGAGTCAAGAGCTGCACGAAGATCACTAGAGCCATTTCTAATCTCTAAATCTTTATCTCTGTGATTTACTTTTTACATTACGAGCAGTGTGTGTTATCTGTTGTATTTTACACACACACTGTCTCCTGAACCTTAACTGGAGGATTTGTAAATCCTCACTCACTATCTTTTCATTCTTTTTCCCACTGTGGATAGTGGTAGAGGTCTTGTGTGACCTGGAAAGCTGGTTGCTGTTGTTTTGTTTCCCATGGATAATAGTGGTAGAGGTCTTAGACCTAGACAGTTGTAAACTGTTGAACCCCGATTCAGGGTGTGGATCATCCTTATATAAGCTTTTGAGAGGACTAAGTCTCGGCTTGAGACTGAACCTCTTGGTTAACTCCTCTGTGTTTTTAGTTAAAGTTTATATCCATACAATACATATCTATTTCATATTCCGCTGCTATTACTTTGAAATATAATTTGTCTTCAAAGCTACTTTGATAGTTAAACTCGCAAGTGTTTATATTTATTATAAATCAGTAAGTTAGTTTCAAAAGTTAATTTAATCATCAGATTAAGTTTACTGAGAACTAATCAGTCTTTGAGAAACTAATTGAACCTTTATAATCTGTATAAATTCACTACAGTTTAATCTGTTTTTGAAATTGGGGGATTTTAATAGAAATTGTTTTTAGCATAAATTTTAATTGGAACTCAATTCACCCCCCTCTTGAGTGTCCACTCCGACCAACAAAAATCATTTGTGAGATTTTAGTTTTAATTGGTGATTTTAAAAATGAAAAAGATATTTTCCTCAATAATGTTTTAACGATATTTTATGGTATTTCTACTCAACAAGGACAAAACCCATTTATTTTAAATATAATCCATTTGGGATATATTGTATTTATTTTATAATTATTACTCATTTGGATGTTTTATGATCATTTTGACTAAATAAAGTTTTGATATTAACTATCATGATTCAATTTTTTAGTCATAAACATTCTCTTGAAAATATTCACTTTCCTAGGATCATTGGTTATTAAATTTCCCCTAAATATCTATATTATTTATCATGGATATTTTTATTTATTAAACCATATATCATTTATACATATGAGGTTCTATATTTAACACTATTTTTTATCAAGGAAAATATTGATAAATCTATATTCTTTATTCAATACACATATTTGATGATAAGGAAAAATGTTAATTAATTAAATAGATTATTTGATATATGAGGGATAATTTGGACATAAAATAATGGATGGGAATAAAATTATATATCCATTTGATTCATTGATAATATAATGAGGTAAATTATCCAGCTAAGGCTAAATGGGTTTCTACCAGCATTTTCAAACCGTCTGGTGAATGGTCTTGATGGTGGAGGTATCATGATGCTTGAGATCATGACGTCTATTAATTAATAATTTCATTTATTAAGAGTTTAATTATTACCATACATGATATTTTCACAATCATATTATATTTGGATTCATTTCATTAACTGTTATTGATTAAATAGAAAGTTGTTTCAGTTAGTTACATTTCCATATTGATTATGAATTATAAAGTCATGATAGTCACATTTTTTTTAAATAGAATGTGTTTTCAGTTATTTACATTTCCATATTGATTATTATCCATGATATTTAAGCATTTTTATTATCTTTGAATTCAATTTTTTCTCTATTTATTGATTACATGGAATGTGTGTTCAATTATTTATATTTTCATATTGATTATGCTTATTGATTTATGATAGCTTCTATTATACTTATCCCTTACCGATATTTTGATCCCATCCTTATTTTGTTTCCTTACCTAGGAATCCATGAAGTGTTATATGATTGATTTGAAAGGAAATAGTAAAGGTAATAGTGTTATTCTCAAAATGTTTTTTTTAATTTTGATTTTCAAATATAATATAGGAATCATGTATGCATCTAGTTTACCAAGACTAATCAACTATTCGGTCCTTCGAGATGTAATTCTATGTATATTATACCAATGAAATAAAGTAATACACTAGTTATAGGCTACTAGGTTTTGGGTCATTACAAGGTTAGTGATTGTTTTCATTAAAAATAATGGTTAATGAAAATATTATGTATATTAGATTAAATTATGATATTTTTTGTAAAGAATATTTTCTTATTGAGTTGAAAATGTTTATATCTCAGTTTTTATTATTATTTTATCTATTTTATTATTAGGTTCCTTATATGAATTATTGGAATATATCTTTTAAAGGAATTCTAGAATAAATATTAAATTTTAACTGAAAATTTTGTATGATTTTGTTTATTCCTTTGACGAGAATGATGGAAAATAGATGACATAGTCTGTAGTTAAAATGTTTAGTGCTTAAAATGTATTGATTAAATGAGTTATGTTGTTTTTATTTATGTTGTATTTTAGTTAAATTTTATAAATAATAAAGTTTTCAAATGGATTTTACAAATTTCTAATGTCTGATGGGAGTTAATTATAAGTAATAATGGATTTATTTTTTTTGAAATCATGTGGATATGATTGATTTTTTATGGAATATAAATTATATTTTTTTACTTTAGATCTTATTTGGATCACCCAGGAATATTTTTTTATAATTTAAATATTGTTAATGATTATTATAAATTAAATATGTTAAATTTCACAAAATATTAGAAATAAAATACATTTAATATCACATTATAATTTGTTTTTATGTTTTTTCACAATTTATCATATTAAAAAATTGTATGATTTGGAAGTTTATCTAATTCATAAAGTGAACTAAAAACATATAAAAATAGTTGAAAACCATATATATATATATATACAATAATTTTTTGAAATATTTTCCCCCCATTTTTATTTTAACGGTTATTTTTTTATCAATTATATAATTACATCCAATGAACCCAAAGATAAATTCTTCAGTGATTTATTAGAGGGGATTAGAAAATCAAGAATTATTCCATGTGAGATATCATGCCATTTATAAATATTTAATATATGAGTGAAATGATAAAAACATTATGGGATTTGGTTTCTCTTATCCAAATAATCTATATGGATGTAGACTGTTGAAATTATGACTGATAACTAGTGATACTCAAACACTTTCTACGATAGTTCCTTGATTGTGATACCAGTAACCTAACCCTATATAGACAAAAACTCAAACTTTAGTATTAATTGATAAAAATTATCCTTAATTTTGATTGATATCAACTTACTTTTTCCTTGAGTGATAGATGGACATTTTTATAATATTAATGGGACTAATTTTATTACACTTGATTGGAATATGATATTTCACTTCAAGTCAGATATTCACAAGTTTTTTATTCATCTATAAGTCATGATTTATTTAGTTTCTATGTTAATCAATGAGAAAAAATCTTACTTCATTCTCAACTAATAATTATATAAATATCCATGATAAAATATACCACCTAATGTTTTCTTTCAATTGTCTACTATATTATCATAATATGCATTTATAAAAACAAACTATTACCACTGTGATGTTATCTTTTAAGAAAAAATAAAATCCACCTTACTTTGAACATACTATAAAATTATTTTCTCCACATTCATGTGGATTTCATTTTTATTTATTTGGCATCGTGTGTCTTGAAAAGTGTTAAAAATAATGTCAGGTATTTCTTTAGTAATTTAAAAAATAATTTTTATTAATTGGGTATATTATATCATATTGAACTCTCTTACAAAATCATCCATTAAAAACATTATCTAAGTCTCATCTATTATTTATGTATCCTTAATATCCTCATTTTTAAATGTTTTCAATACCTTATTAGCATATTTTATTGATAAATTAATATAGCATTCCTTCTTGAAAAATATGAAAAGAAAAGAAATATTTCAATTATCTAATTATAAATATTTCAAACTCCCACTTCATAAATTCCATAAAATTATTTCATTATTATTATTTGGATCCTATAAATATAATATCATTGACATAAATGAGATTGTTCATCCTTTGATAATTATCTTTTTTGATGTATTGATTATGATCAAATACCCTTTATTGGAAGCTAATATTTCATAGGTTATTATCAAGTTTAAAATAAAATGATCTCTATTATTTATTTTTATCATATGGTTTTTTCTTATATCAAAAAAATTCACATCTTAGGGGATAATAAATTCATTTTTTATTTAATGTGGATGTCTCCTTCAAGGGATTAATTTAAGAATGGTGATTTCATATCCATTTAGAGTAACTTCAATCCCTATTTCATCACTTTGGAAAAGAAATGTTGAAACATATCAAACCTAGACATGAGGGAAAATATCTCATCTATATTAAATCATTTAATTTTGGAATATCCCTTTTATATGATTCAAGTTTTTTTATGAAATATTTTACTTATTTATTGAATTTTTTATAGAAGAACCATTTGATACTTATAAAATTTATATCCTCTATTATCTAAACAATTTCCCAATAATGATTTATATCAGTTTGGTCATGTTATTCAGGCTTTTCAATGACCCAAATTCCATCCATTTAAGCTTCCTGAAAATACCTTGTCTCTTCTTATGATAGAGTGAAGTATGTTATAGTGACTTTATACTGCTTGTTTTCACTAAATTTTTCTTTTCACTGGTGATGTTATATTCATTAATTTCATTACTATTTCACAACTTACTCATAAATATTTATGCTGTTATATGTACCTCTTCATTATATTCATTCTTAGAACCATCCCCATACCATTTTTTAAACATGAAATTCTCAACTCCATAACCCTTTTCAAAATAATTTTCTCTGTAGTTTTTTTTGAAAATTTAACTAATTTTAATTAATAGTGTTGTAATTCCCCAACCGGGGTACCACTATAACCTGTTCCCTGAGTTGGTGTGGTATGTGACCTTAGGTGCACCTCCCTGTATGAGAAAGGATTTCGACTAGTAGTGAGGGTCTAATGTTAGACATGAGGAGACTATACCCTCTTTATCAGTGTAATCCACTATATATAAAATAGGAAATAAAATAATCAACACAAAATATAAACATGAATTACCAAAATAAGTTACCAAAATTTGGTACATGATCACAACCAATAGTAATCATGACATTTGATGTCCTATAGTTCCAATTGAAAAGTAAACCCAAAAGAAAGACATGCTGAAGAACCCTCAAAATTGGTCTCAAAACCAAGTCTGGTCCCCGCCTCTATGAACATCCCAAGCCCAAATAAACTATCTATAATAGGGACCTTTACCTTTCCCAATCCTTCTATAATGATGTATAATTGGGTACCTAATGGAGGCATGATAAGGGTGTTAGTACAACTCAGAAGGACACCACCAATAGTGTCTATATAATATCTAGTCTAATAAAGTGTATGGAAAAGTATATAAAATAACGTAAATAGAAAAATAAATTAGGATACATAATTTTTCATTTTATTAGATATATTATATTCATTGTATTTTCTTTATTTTACCTATTTATCAACAAACCTACCTCAGATAATGCTGATTGTCTAATCCTTGTGTCAACAGGGGTCACAGGATAAAAATTTTCGAGCCTTAATATATGAATCCTCCTGAGATTCCGAGCTCCAAGTATGACCATCCAAATATTTAGTCCATAGGTTGGAAAACATGGAGAATCATTCTATGAATCTGATTGAGATTCGTAACACCATGTCCAACCATCCCAACCATGATATGGAAAACCATGTCCATACCCTCGGTTTTAGGAGCATCGGTATATTCCATGAATAACTACTATGAATAGAGGTACTCAAGCATCAGTCAAGTCCACCCATGGGAGTGGAACATCAGACCAAAATCCCACTAAAATATATCACAATAATATAGTATCGTCATCATTAACCATTTCATTACAAAAAAACAAGTGTGTACCATTTACATTTAATCACATTTCCATGATTCTTTTCAACAAATTTACATGAATTTTCAATATCATAAAAGAGAATGAGCCCTTAAGGGGCGAAACTTTGTTAGGGTTTTCCCCCGTTGCCGCCATCCTCTCCTTAATCTCAGGTTGGATGTATATCCTCCCCTCAGTGCTTCTTCCTAGAGATCTCATGGCCTACAGTTCCTCTTTCTATGGTGGCATTGAGGATTCGATATCTAGTCCCACTAACTCCTTCTCTAACATTTTGGTTGAGGCTTCACTCTCATCACTACTCTGTTGAAGACTTGAGTATCACATATCTTCATTTTTATATCTCTTTTCTATTTTTATGGAAAGACCACTGTGGTAGATATCATGCTAAGTCATCTCAAGGGTTGTCCTCAGTGGTATTATAAGGGCTCGGTGGTGGTGCTTCTAGCCCTAAGTGGTTCTTCTTTGCTTCCATTTCTCTATAGATATCAGGTTCTCTTGTGGGTGTTTTTTTTGGCGGAGGATGTGAGTTTGTTTCTTATGTGGCGTCAAGGGTTCATGATCTTGTGAGGGTTCATGGGATTGAACATCTATATGGTGTCACTGTGTGGTCATGATCTAGTATTTTGAGGTTTGAGTGTTTTTTCCACATTATCTGTGTTGGATGTGAGTGTTGTGGGTGGATTGATGTGGTCTCCTCAAGCGGGTTTGATGGTGGCTATGGGGTTTTTGGTTCTTTCTCGGTATAATTTGTGGAGGGGCCTTCTTCCGGTGTTGGTTCTAGAACTCGGGTGGCCAGCTATGTGGTGATGATTTTTGATCCTTGATTTTTGGACTTAGTGATTTGGTTTTGGTGGTGTATCTTCTACGCGCTCTTTCTTGAAATGTGACTCTGTTTTGGTATGTGGATCTGTTATGGTGGTGTGATTTGTTGTGTTACCTATAGTTAACAATTCAAGGGTATATGCATCCAGATATTCTTCAAGGTATTATCTAAATGTGGTTTAGAGCTGTGAGTTTTCACCAGACCATTGCTTTCTGGAATTGGATTTTTGAGAGGGTATAACATTTTCCATCGGTACTAGGTCCATGAATCTCTACATGAGAAATCTTATAATTCAATTATGGGAAGGTTTAATCTATACTTAATGTTTTTGATGATGGGGAGGGGCTTTCATTTTTTAAATTGATCCAATTTTTATGGATTTTGGACTATTTGGGAACAATTGTTTTTCTTATGTCATTGATGTCATGTTGGGTTCCCCCTCATCCCTTAAAAGGGGGTTTATGATAATAAAGAAATAATTTTCAGTCATGCTTCTTTTCAACCATCATGTTCTCAATTCTAAACATAATCCAATTTTATAATTTTGAAAATTAATGACATTTATTACCCTCTTTTAATCCATTTAACCATGAGTCCAAGACCCATTATCCAATTTTAATAACTATTTATTTACCCATCATCATTCACATAACCCTTCAAGTTAATCAAAAAATTACATATTTTTATGTTACCTAGTTAATCACATTTACAATTTATTTAATATCATAAAACCAAAAATTTATCACTCAACATCCCAATATTCCATGTTTAAGGGAATGGTCTACCCAATGGGTGTCTATAGGTTTGGTCAAATCATCCCAATCGAATCCCAACGAAATCAGGAGGTTTTCAATTCATCAACCAATTAACCCAATTCCCATTATAAACCATGGATACCAAAATAATAGTAATAATAAACCATTATAAAACCACATACACATTCAAAAATGGAATCAAGATTATGGGATATAACTTTTAGACCACCTACCTCAAGGTTGTTGATGAATGCTCGCTTAACACCAGCCTTTGATTCCAAATCAAACACCCTTTCAATCCCCTACCTAGAAATGTGATGTAAAAGAGATATTAAGTGCTTAAGAAGTATAATAACAACTACACAGTCCCCTAAATAGAAAATATAAGGAAGAAAAGTGTTAAATCACACATATCTTTGATATTCACCCAAAAAAAATTCCATCTGCTTATAAATGATGGAGATCGATCCTTGGGAAGTTTAGGAGTGTTTGGTTTGTCACCATGGCTACTATAAGAAGAATGGATGATAAATTAGGGTGAATTTTCATAAATCTTTAGGGGTAAAATGGTAAAACAGACTTTTTAATGGGGTGCACAGTTTGGATTCCCAGGTTGGCCAAACTGTGCGCCAACTGGCACTCCCCTCTGTCCATGAGGGGGCCTGGTATCATAGTGTCCTTGGAAGCCACATGGTTTGAAAACCCATGTGGTAGTTGTACGGGATGGATCTTTTCAATCTCACATGGTTTGTCCCCCCACCATGCATGGTTTTACCAACCATGAACCACCCCTCTCTAAGGCACATAGTTTTAGTGTACATTTATCACTAACCATACACCAACCATGGAACTAGTACTAGATGGACTCTTCTTCCTTATTTTCATGTCTCGAACCCTTGGAACACCCATGAGACTCCTCATACTCCTGGGAAAATTTTCATTTACCATTTTAAATGGGGTTAAAAAAAAACTTAAATAAGAATGTATAACAAAAGAAGTTCAGGATCTAGAACCTCCCCACATTATAATGGATCATCCTCAAGCCACACACTAAGGAATTACTGATCCTCTAAGGTAAAAATATTAGACCACTAGGCTCACATATCATTCTACCCCTATCAATTTTCCTCATAAATGTCGGAAAGACACCAAAAAACTTGAACCAATAGTATAAACTTACCTCGCAAAACATTCTCACTACGATACATAATACAAAGCAGGTGCTCCCTAAAGGATGCATCTTCCTCAAGATCAAAATCATTAATAATCATAAAATGTGAAGGTTTAGGGTGATATTGAAAAGTTTTGACATAATGAAAAACATCATTCATGTCACTATACCACTATATAAGAGCTAATCAGTAGGAAAAAAGTCTGATTCTCTCCTTAATCACAAACGACCCACATAACTAGGCACCAACTTACCCTATTTCAAGATCCGATAGTGACCCAAACTTGGAGATGTATGAAGTAACACATGAAAACACACAATAAACTCAATAGGTTTACTAAATCAATCAACATATGAATTTTTACTACTAAGATCTATAGACATACATTTCTGAATCAACTAAACCTACTATAATGTCTCTTGTGCGATATTCGACCCTAATAACTCTGACTTTCCTACCTCCACCAAACATAATGGAGACCTAACAGCCTACCATATAGTGCCTCATATAGTCCCATTTGAATACTTATATGATATATATTGTTATAGGTGAATTAAAAAATCAATAAATTCTTCTCCCAAGATCCACCAAAGTCTAGGATGTATTATTTAAACATGTACTCTTTCATATAAACAATAAAATATAATTTATTATCTATTTGTGGGTGGAAATCCATACTCAGGAGCACCAAGGTTCCAAATTCCTTCTGCAAAAATTTCAAAAATTACAAAGTAAAACATGGGTTCTCATCCAAAACTATAGTCCATGGAACCCTGTGTAACCAAAATGTCTCAAAAACATATAGTTCACCCAACTAGTTCATGGTAAACATCTCCCGAATTAGAAAGAAGTGTGCCCCCCTTTCCAACCAATCCACAACTACCCATATTTCATTATTATTCTAATGAATCCTTAGAAGTCCCACCAAAAAATCCATAGTGATATCATCCAATTTGTATTTTATAATGTTCAATGGATTTAGTATAACACCTGACTGCTAGTTCTTGGCCTTCACTTACTGACATGGGTAACATCGGGCCACAAAACCTACAACCTCTTTCTTCATCCCTGACCACCAATAATTCCTTTGAAGATCAAAATAAATTTTGGTTAGAACAGGATGCACTGAACACTTCAAGGAATGAAATTATAACATCATATCCCCCCACATAAATGTGGGCACAACAACATTACCTAGAATATAAATTATATCATCGTTAGTGATAGTACAATTTGAAGGTTTCTCCCCACCTTCAATGATTTTCCTCAACAAAAAAAACTCTAGATTCTTATACTATCTCTCCTTGATTTGGATTAGAAGTGTCAACTCAACTGCTAGATATAAAAGCGTCATCTGTAATTGGACCTCATGAAACTATTTATGAAAGTCAGAAAACAAATCCACCATATTCCACTATAAACTAGATTCCTGAACTTTCTGAGTCTACATCTTTCTACTTAAAGATTCATCAACACTATTTCCCTTCCCTAGTGTGTAGGCCAACTCAAAATTAATGGAGTGCATATAATAGCCCCATCGTCGCTAATAGAGATTTAAATATCACTGAGAGAATATGTACTTAAGGCTTTTATGATCAATATATATAATAAACCAATCACAAAAAGGTAGTTCCATTAATAATTTAAATCACAAACCAACATGGAAAACACTTGGTCATGTGGTGGGTAATTTTTATCATGGATACTTAACTGTAGTTACCCATACAACATGACCTAATCTCCCTTCATCAACACTACTCCATGTCCAATCCCAAAATCCTAAAAATACATGGTATACTACTTAACCAACTCAGGTAGGATTAAAATCGACATGGTAGTCAAAAGCTTATTCAGCTCATGGGAGGAATTATCGCATGCTCTAGACCATTTAAACTTGATAATTTTTTTGGTAAATCCTGAAAATAGTTCTTCCAAGTGAGATAAGTCCTTAATGAACCTTCAATAATATCCCACCATACCCATAAATCTTTTGATTTCAAAAACTTTCTTGGGTTTCTCCTAAGAGACAACTACTTACACTTTTTCTGGTTCCACTGACACACCTTCCCTAGAAATGACGTGACCCAATAAATGTACCTTTTTGATCCAGAAACTATATTTGGATAGATTGGAATATTTCCAATGATCTTTTAGTGTACTCAAGATGATGTAAATATTGTTGTCATGATCGTCATGAGTCTAGGAGTACACCAATGTTTCATCCAAAAAACAACTACAAACTGGTCCAGGTACATGTGGAAGATTTGGTTCATCAATTACATAATAACTATAGGATAATTTTTCAACCCAAAAGACATCTCAAAAAACTCATAGAGACCATATCTACTTCTAAAATAAATCCATGGTATGTCATAGGGTCTCACCCTTAGTTGGTGATATCCTAACCTCATATCAATAATGGAGCACACATAAGCACTGCTAAGTTGTCCAAAAATATCATCAATATGTGGAATAAGATATCTATTCTTAACCATTATTCTATTTAACTTCCTGTAATAAATACACAAGAACAAAGATCCATTATCTTTCATGGGAAAAAAGACTAGTGAACCCCAAGGTGATATACTAGGTAGGATAAACCCTTTATTATCCAATTTCTCTAATTGATTATAAAGTTCTTAACACTCTACTAATTCCATTCTATATAGTGGTATGAAAACCGAATCAGCTCCAAGAATTATCTCAATAGAGAAATAAATATATCTCTCATGAGGAAACCCTTGGCAGTCCTTGGGATACACTTCTTGGAATTGATCCACCATAAGAGAAAAGGCATCCTACTATACCCTCCCATCATCAAGAACAAGACATGACACCCAAGTTAACCACTTTCAAACTAACCTTGAACTGCCTTCTGAGATATCCCATTCCCCATGATGAATATAAGGGTATCCATCAAGGGATGTGAATGTAACCCTTCAGAAATAATAATACATTTTGGATTGATAAACCATCGAAAAATCCATCCCTAATATCAAGCCAAAAATTGAAATCTTGTGAACCAAAAAATCCTAAATGAAATGGTATCCACCAACCTTGAGAGCACATGCCATGCATTATTGAATATTTTTTCTTTTACCCCCAACAGTGTGTCAATCGACATTACCATACAATAATGTTCCACCATGATACCCAAATCAGTTACAATTCATGAAGTTATAAAGAAGTGTGATACCCCTATATAAAAAAACTAGAAAGTATAGAAGCTACAAGAATCGTGTCACAAAGATTCAATAAACTAGCCTCCCCACTACGAGGTACATAATGAACTGCATGAAGATATACTATCCCTCTACCTTGAGATATATTTTATGTTCTTGGTGTTATGATACCTTGATGTAATTAATGATCTTTTCCATAATTAACACATCCCCCACCTCAATCGGTATTGTCAGTGGAACTCTAACTACCTGACTGATATGGAGTACCAGACCCTATGTCGGTGATATGTACTAGCCTAAACCCTCTAGAACTTATTTCTTAACATGGTTTCCTACAAAAACAATATATATTATCCATACTTCCATAATAATGACATTCCAATGGTGGTCAAATACACTGACCTCTCATGTGGCCTGAACTACCACACTGATAGCAGACGACTGAGCTTCTCCCCTAAGAGAAAGTTTCTCTTCCAAAACTACTATGTCTGCCACTAATATGGTGGATAATCTCACAATGGTGATTCCTACTATTAAAATATGTACCACCAGATCAAACAACTACAAATACATTCCCTACACCTGATGCATCATTTAGTTTCCTCTAAAAAATGAGGTTCTAATCCACCACCACATCAAACCTCTTCAAGTAGAAGATATTCACCTGGGACTTGATCTCATATCTAAGCCCATCCTGAAAGAACTTGGTCATAATCACCTCATCTAATACCAATTTTGGAGAAAAAACAGTAGATCCATGAAGTATCTAGCATAATCTATCACCGTCACTTCCCACCCGAGTCAAGAAAATAAACTCCTCATCCTTCCTCTTCCTCAAATTCTTACAATAAAAGTATTCTAAGAACTTCTTCAAAAATTATTTATATGAAATCACATCTATCTTCTCATCCCAAAATTATATATCCCAACAATGCTTCTATAATACCCACAACATATAAGTGTCCATCTTAACCATCTTTTCAAGTGGGGTCTCTAAGTGATCTATAATCATCTATATTGACTCAACCCAAAACTATGTTATCTTAGGTCCACCCTCTCCAAAAAATGTTATAGGGTGATATAGCTCAAAATATATTATCAAATCAAATATAATTGGTTCACCCTCCCTGGGTATCACTCAATGAACTATATAAAATGATCAATGTTCTTACAGAACTGATCCTCCCCCTATTACCTAGAACCAATGAGGTTTTATACTCCACTACTGGAGGAGCATTCTCGATGATACCCTCTTTTCACCCAACTGATAGAAATTTTCATGGATTTATATCTCTACAATTCGAAAAACATGTCCCAAAACACATAAAAAATGGTTTTCACAATTAAAAAAAACATGGATCACTACTACCCATAAACAACCACTTCCACATACACTATCCCAATAGGCATAACCACTAACTCAACACCATTTCCCAACCACCCCTAACATGGGCCATTTCATAAAGGGGTAAACCAAATCACAACCATTCAATTTAAATTAATTTCCTTTTTAACCATTACATAACCATAATTCATTTATTTTTACAATTGTAACATCTTTATTTAGAACATTTTCTTTTAAAATTTCAATATAATAATGATGCATTTGAAATTTCGATACACAACCATACTATTTTTTCTCATGCGTGCTAAGTATGATGCATGTCAAATGTATCCCTAAGTGCCTAAAATGATGCATAAATGTATAACCTCATTCCATGTTGGTTCATAGATGAAATACAAAAAATTTGTAATATCACCCTACAAGTTCATTACTCAAGGTGAAATAACATCTGACTGTAATGAAAAACATCAAGAACATCAATATCACCTTGTGTACTTGGGGTTTACACTGTACATGGGTTAGATAATTCCATGAAAATGATCATTAGAAGGGTCCAAAACATCATAGTCTCTTATCCACCTTCCCAAATAAAATAAATAATAGAAAATAAATGCTCTGATACCATGTTGTAATGCCCTGGACTGCGGGCTATTGCAATTGGTTCCCCGAGATGATGTGGTATGTGACTTTAGATGTGCCTCCCCATATGATAGAGGCTACCAACTAGCAGTGAGGGCCTAATGATATACATGAAGAGACTATTACCTCTTTACCAAAGTAAACCAGACTATATAAAATAGGAAATTAAAGAATAAATATAAAATATAAGTATGCATTATTAAAATAACTTCCCAAAAATGAGTACATTATCACAACCAATGGTAATCATGACATGTCATGTCATGTAGTGAAAATGGAAAATTAAACCCAAAATAAAGACATGTTTAAGAATCCCCAAAATGGGTCCTGACACCAAATCCTGTCCCCTCCTCCATGCACATCCCAAACCTGAATCAACCATCTAGCATAGATCCATTTCCCTTGTTCTAACTACAACCATAAAGTCTACTCAGGTACCCAATAGTGGTCTATGAAGGGCGTGAGTACAACTCTGTTGGACACTACCAATGGTGCCTATAAAATATCCAGTCTAATACTCTGTGTTCAGAAGTATAGAAAATAATGTAAATAGAATAAAAAAATAGGTTAAATAATTTCACATTTTATTAGATCAATTAATTTCATTACATGTTACATATTTTACACATTTATCAAAAAACATACCTCATATAGTGCCATAAATATGAAAAATGTGTCAAAATGTGTCATAGGATGAAAAAAATAGAGCCTTAATCTATGAATATTTTTGGGATTCAGAACACCATGTCCAACCATCACAACATTTAGGTCACAATCGATAAACATGGAGCATCAGTCCATGAATCTGACTAGGATTTAAAACACCACGTCTAACCATCCCAACCATGAACAATTTTCATACCCTTGGTATTAGGATCATCAATCCATTCCCTAAATAACTACTATACATAGGGGAACATGAGCATTAGTTAGGCCTTCCCATATGAGTGAATCATCAATCCAACATACCACCGCCATATATCACAATCACATAGGCTCCTCATCATTAAAATTTCCATTATAAAAAAATAATAAGGTTGTACCATTTCCATTTAATCACATCTCCAGGATTCTTTTAAACTATCATGTTCTCAATTATCAATATAATCCCATTTTACCATTTAATTTACCATTTAACACATTACCACAATTTATTATCCTCTTCTAACCCATTTATCAATGTGGCTATGCACCATTAACTGAATATATTAACAATTTATTTACCCATTTTTAATCACTTAACCCTTCAATTTAATCCAAACAACCCATATTTCCATTTTATTAGGTTAATCACATTAAAGATGGTTTAATATTATAAACCCCACAATTTATCCATCAAAATCCCAATCTTTCATGTTTAAGGGAGTGGTCTACCCCATGGGTGTCTATAGGCATGGTAAAATCATCCACATCAGATCCCATGAGAATCACGAGGGTTTTAATTTATAAAACAATTAACCCAATTCCCATTCCTAGCCAAGGATACCAAAATTACAATAAAAAGAAACCACTAAAAAACCACATGCACATTCAAAAAGGGAATCAAAATGATAGGATATAAAATGTAGACAACCTATGTCAAGGTTTTTGATGAATTCTCTCTTAACATCGGCCTTTGTTTCCAAATGATGCGCCCTTTAAATCCACAACCTAGAAATATACTATAAAAGAGAGATTTTTGGATTTAAAAGGAGAATAAAAACTACACAATACCCAAACCATAAAATAAAATGAAGAAGAGTGTTAGAATAACTCAGAGCTTTGATCTGCACTAAAAAACACTCCATACATATTGGAAACATGGGAGATCTATCCATGTAAATTTTAAGAGGACTTGGTTCATCACCATGGCTGCTGTATGAAGAATGAAGAATAAATTTGGGTGAGGTTCCATAAATCCTGAGGTTAAAAAAATGGTAAACTCCCATTTTTAATAGGGGGCATGTTTTGGCCACACAATTGGAAAAACTGTGCACTAACTATGTGCCATCCACTATGAATAATGGGGACTAGTTATATAGTATATTGGGAAGTTGACCTATTAAAAAACTATACAGTGGACATACAGGATGGATCTGACCAACCCTACATGGTTTCCCCCCACCATACATGGTTTTACCAATAGTGCACCACCGCTCTCAAGGGTGTATGGTTTTGGCAGACAATTATCACTAACCATGTTCCAACTATGTAACTAGAACTATATGGCCTCTTCATCTTTCTTTTCATGTCCCAAACCCCTGAAACACCCCTGAGACTTATCATAATCCAAAGAAACATTTAATGAACCATTTAAAATGGAGTTAAACCAAAACATAAACAAGAATATACCCAGAATAAGTTTGGGATATTACAAGTGTCGTCTTTGATTTCAATATTTTTAAAATATATTTATTGAAACATTTAAGGCATTGATCAGGGATGAGTAACCCAAAAATATTCTTTCACATCTATAATAGTTTTATCTTTGGCCAGTTTTCTCTTTATTTAGAATAAATCCATTACTTATAAATATTTAAAAGTATATCAATGTTGGATTCATCATATACCCTAACTTTTATAAAGTATCTTTTTCACCTAGACACAAAACTACTCTATTTGTGATATATATCGATATTGGTGCTACTTACTTTAAAAAAATGTTTTGGTATACCCTTCTCATTGATAATTATTCATTTCATGTTTTTGATTATAAAATTTATCCTCACTAATAAACTGTTTTTTTAGGAGTTCATGTTACTAAAAATTGGTTCTTTATCTTATTTTTCATGAAATAATCCCCCATTAGGATAAATATAAACTAAATTCCATTTTTAATCAATAACTTCATAGTCTTATACCCATACATCGATTCTGAAATTCTCATATAGGTAGTAATACAATTAAACACCCCAGAATTATGATATATTTCGATCAACAATCACTTCATACTATAATCATAAGTGAACACTAGATACATTTTTTTCCCTCAATGTATTTTTATTATTTTGGACCAAAAACATCAACACACACCAACAAATGAATCCTTGTGCATATTCGAGTTGGTTCCCTAGAACCAATTTTTTTGTACATTATGATAAACATGTATTAATTTTTGAATATTTATAAACTACTTATCACATCATAATTGTTATTCTACATAACATAGTATGTGATACTATCCTAAGAGTAGTTTTCATAAAAAAAGTTCATAGGAGTTCTTTGTTATGATGAGATTCAGGAAGTGCTACAACACTATTCTTGAATATATGTTATATAGTAGGATGATATCATTTGAGGGACAACAATGATATAAGCTATTATGTGTGGAAACTCATAGGACATTGAGACACATTCTCATGGTGTACACCCTTGGTAATATACAGTAGGATATTATGAGAATGAGACCCACAAGTAGGAAATCCATATTCATACATGTCATTGGATATTCCTATATGCGGACATATGTATTGGTCCTTAGAATTTAAGATTATTATTAATGATTATTATGAGTCACATAGTTAGATTTATTGATGAAAAATGTGATAACATATGTTTGCGGTGAGATAGGATACACTGGGTGTGTCATGAGTAATATTGAATTAATGAATAATGTGAGAAAATATGTATCCCTTATATTATGAAAAGGAAGTTAACATGTTAGGAACTTTGATGGAAATGATATAGCATAAATAAATCCATG
This sequence comes from Viscum album, assembly GCA_963277665.1. NCBI lineage: Eukaryota > Viridiplantae > Streptophyta > Magnoliopsida > Santalales > Viscaceae > Viscum > Viscum album. The sequence continues at coordinate 1,027,423,010 of OY728157.1, forward strand.
GCCATGGTGGTCTATAGGAAAGTTCTATTTCTAGAAAATCAAAGAAAGATATAATTGAGCACATAGGTTAATGTCACTAGCATGCAACCTACTTGATTTGAGATATTGTGATAAATGGATTATAGTACATGGTAATTGTTCGTATGAGGCTACATGTCATTGCAACATTAACTTATTTCTCTATGGGTGTCTTGGTGAATTACTAGAGGCTCACCTTATAATTTAGGCTGATTCTCCTAATCCCACTGAGAAAGAGGGCTAGAGGGTCACACACTATGTGAGTCCAAAATCTCAGTTAAATAATTTATTATTATTTATTATTTAACATGTTGAATAAATATTATTACCATATGTGATTTAATAATTATTCATGTATGTTTGATCGCATATAAATATTTATTTACTGTTTAGTAAAACTAATATTTATTTTTTTATTGGTGAATAATGCAGTGATATTTATTTAATAAATAAATAGACATTATTCAAGGCCTGATAAATATTGTGGAGGAATGAAGGACCGAGTTTAATGGTCCTATAATAAATTATAATATTGAATATAATTTAATTAAATAATATTAAATTATAATTTTCAAGTTAAGCATGTGTCAATAAATAATAATATTACTATTATTATTTGACATGGGGATTTTCTAGGATTAAATAATAATAAGATAACTTGTGCAATTATTATATTTTAACCTTAGAAATATAAATACCAAATTATATTAAATTTTCATTATCCTATTCGGTTGTTCAAAACAATCTTAGAGAATGCTCTCAATCCTAAAGATATCCCTTATCGAAGAATGATCCCAAAAACAATGAGAAATCCTCCTCCACTAGATCAAGGAGAACACTTTGGAAGTGATTCTCAAGGTGATGAAGGTGGACGATGCAAGCTCAAGGATATTCCAAGCCAGCACCTGGAGAATCCTTCAGTGATGTCTGGAGATTCCTAAAACATGTTTGGATCACTGCTAGAGGAAATCTACACTTAGTTTCTACAATACAATGATGATATACCATAGATCTGTCACCAGACACATCAATAAAGAAATACTTCCTTAATGGTAATTATTTATCTAATTAAATTAATTATAACAAATATGTGTTGATCCTTCTCTCTTGGTTCTGGGACAATTCTTATTTGTTTATTTTTCTGACTCAATTCCATGGATCATGACATTCATTGTCATATAGATCTCAGATTGACCATTGATTATGGAACAAATTAAAGATGGGTACCACCCATCGCACACTTCCACTATTCCTAGAACCTAAAATTCATTTTTTTCCTTCAAATTTTAAATCTTTTGAATTATCATCCCCTTGTTGAATGTATTAAATTTATGAGTATATTCATGTAAAATATTAATAACATCATGTGATACTTCATTCATGAAATGTTTCAATATTTTTTTGGATCAACCACACATTGATTTTATGCTAAAATCTATTTTCATCTTACTTGGATAGGAATAACATGTATTATTATATATGATTTATGTAAATATTCCCCTTCTTACACCACCCTTTAACAACATTTTCACCATCTCTCCCTCTGAATATACAATTATTCTTAGTAGAATTGATTACATTTTAAAGTCAAATAATTATCATATACTTAGTTATTTATGAACAAGGATATTAAAAATAAACACATTCATATATCTCAAGTATTTACCTAAAATTTTGTATATCTTAGATCCAATGATTTTAGCCTTCAACATTTCTCAATCTCACCACACTTTACTTATCATAATTAATCCTCTTGTTTTTATTGTTTCTCATTATGTAGTATATAAAACTGCTATAAAGAATCCATACTCTAGCTTTATCTATCACTTTTAAAGAAACATATATAACTGCTTCATTCTGAATCCTTTACATATTCATCAATGTTCATTTCTTCACCTATTTTAGTGGAAAGTAATCATGTTCCTCCTCTAGTTATGTTGGATAAACCTCTTATATAAGGGATTAAAATTGATTATTTGATGTCAACTAGCTTGATGAAGCCTTTAGATATTATTTTTCCCACTTAGAGTCTCCTTTCATGCACTTTTTCATTCCGGATGAAAAATACATAGATTTCTGTCTTTATTGTTCACATAAAAATATAATCATTTAAAAAAACATAAGAATATTGAATTTTTTATACATACCTCTATTTCTCTTTTTCCTTATTTTTTTATATATGAAATAAAAATAATCTATATGCTCAATCCCCAAAAAAAATAGTGGCTGATTTTCCATGAATTATTGTATTTTTCACTATTTCTTTGGTATAATTTTGTGTATTTTTAATTTCAACGAAATAAATCTTCCTTCTTAGAGAAGATACTTATGACTTAGCATCCACTATGAAATCCATTTATTTATGATCATTCCCATTCCAAATTTGGATTTTGAATAAGTCTTTTGTTATTATAGTCAATCTTTTAACATTTTTAAAGGATGTCATTGATTTTCCATTACCTTTTCCAAAGGCTTCACCATCCAATTTCATGATATCATATCAGGAGTTAAGTGCCTCTCTTGATATTTTACTATTAAATATAGACTGATGATTTCTCTTTTTATTTTCTTTTTTATCATGTCTTGATCATTGATTATGTAGGTAAACCTATCAATACTCCAAAACCACACATTAATTTCGAGCATGACCTCAACAAATATCTTTAATATTATGATAATTCTATATTTTAGATTCACAATTTCCACCTTTAACATATATTTCTCATATTGTTGTTGGTTAATGTGTTGTTTGGAATCAAAAAAAACTTTCCTTATTTATTTCATCAATAAAAATATATTTATATTTAAAAATAAATTATAACTCTACATTAAGGTATACTCTTCCTTAAACTTCTTCACTTTGTCCCTAATTTTTTTAATGATTATGGTTTTTCTATAATGATCACATTGAATTATTTTTCAAAGTCATTTAATTCTAAAATATCTTCAACTTTTATTTCTTCTAAGTTAACATATTCTTTTTAAATCATACTCTTTATTTTATTTTTTTAAATATTATAAGATTTTTTATCCTTTTAGGATTTAATTTTTAGTTGTATCATCAATTTTGTAAAATCATAACTTCTTAGGGACCTTGCATCAAGGTTCCATACCATCCCACACTAGAAACATGAAATTATAAATTTCCCCTTTAGTATTGCTTTCACATTTTTAGATTAATGGAATGAATGAAATAACATCATAAACTTCCTTATATAGAATAATCATCCACTTTAAAATTCATCAATTATAAGGATTCTACTTCCTAATAATTATCTATAGACACAAACTTATTGTCATTTTTCTCAATTAATATGAAATATAACTGTTACAATGACTATCCAATGTAGCCACACATTGACCATTGTACATGATAATGGAAACCTTATTGATGAATTGAGGGGGAAATATTTTTGAAATTACCTTCACAACTTTTATATTATTTATGGTTTTACTTAATTTATGCATATCATCCTCAATCAAATTCACTAGATCAAAATCGCATCAATGGATTCATATAAGTGTAGTATAAATTAATTTTTCATGTTTCATTACATACCTTCAAATAGATTTTATAGATGTAGATTGCATTTTCATATAATTCATTTAATGATTTACAATACATCAAATTTGTATAGATACTATTTTATAAGGATTCATTGGATATATTTATTCATTTTTCATCAGCATCTTTCTTTTTAGATTATCTTTCATATGAAGATCCCCATTCCATGTTAAACAAAATTCCATGTATGAAAGAAATATAATAATTCATGAACAATGATTTTAATTAGTTTTTAATCCATTTTTTCCATACTTTTAAGTCATTTACACTAAATATTAGAATCTCTTTGTGATTGAAAACCTATACCATAGCTTCCCTGAGAGATATCTCCACTAATTTGAATCAATCACTATAATACCATTTATCACTCTAACATAAGCATGTTACCTTTAAAATTTGGTGAATCAATATATATATATATATATATTTCAAATCACCCTTAAAATGATTTTGTTTCATGATTAGTCAATATAAACTTCTACCCCTTATAAAAAACATTAAATATAAAGCATAAAAGTGGAAATGGGGAATTTTTTCTTAGTTCACCAGCAGTAGGATATATCTATGGATTATAAAATGATTATGTGATGATGTACCAAAATAAAATTAGCCTAATTATTATTTGTTATACATTCAATGTTATGACATATACCCTCCAGTTTTATAACCATCACAATGGTAGATTAATAATTTCTCTCCCTCACTTGGAAATCTCACACATCCTCTAACAAACATAATTATCTTCCATTAAACATAAATAAGAATTACACTAATTATTCTATAGAAATATTCTAGTCCTTTATCAACATGATTAATCTCCATGAACATTCAATGGGATGAACTCATGGATCCCTCTATCTCCCTACCAACAATATATAGAATTATATTTATTCTCCCCATTGAGAACCATTTTTATCTTATTTTCAATTTTTCTGTAGAACTATATATTTAATATTTAAAGAGAATTACCATGCTTCCCCAGTTTATAATCCTTAAATATTCAGGATTATTATGGGAAATATAATAAAAAATAATATTTCAAATTAGATTCAAACTCTTTTAAATAGGATATCCTAAAAACACCAAAACGATAAGATGTTTTAAATCTAGATAGTTTTCCTTACTCCAAACATTCATGGTATGAGCCTCACCATTACAGATTAATATCCTCCTTCAGGAATCAGGGATTAGAATTATCACTTCACATAGAGTTGATCATAATTTTAATTAAGATATCACTATTTAGTACACACCCCACTATGCGTTAAAAAAAACAACTTAATGATCACAATTAAGAATTATTAACTAAAATAATTATTCCATGAGAGATAATATTCCTTTCCAAAAACCAATTTTTGATGATACAATTAATAAACCTATGAGTTAAATGAGAAACAACTTAGGTTATTTGGGGTCCCATCACTATAAAGTCTAAGTGAAAGGATATTTATAAACTCTAAGAGTTAACCAAAGTTCTTAAAACACTTACTTGGGTAGTTCCATCATCATTGTACCTAGAACCTATATTATATAGAAACATACCCAAAATTCACTACAAATTTCTTTACAATTTCCTTAGTTAAGTAATACATGATCTCAATGTGATTTTTCCTTGAGATATGGATAATATTTTTATATGGTTAATATCAATCAAGTTTCTAGACATTATTGAAATAAGATATTTTACTTTAATTCCAATACCCTAATGTTATTTATTTTTCCATAAATTTTTATATTATAATTTTTTTTTCTATATATAAAACTTCTATGGTGCTCAATGTGATAAAAAATCATTCTTCTTTCTATTACAACCTATCAAGATACCACTCACTAGTGTTCTAAATGGAGTGTTGCGTGACCTTAGGATAGACTCCCCATGCACTAGAGGTCATTGACAAGAAGCGAGTCTATAAAGTATTAACATGGGGAGAATATTCCAACATATCAGAGTAAAAAACAATAGAAATATCCAAGAATAATACATAATTTTAATAAGGGTATGTTAAATTAAATAAATAAAATAATTCTATAAAAAAACAACATTTTTCAAAAAAGTATACATCCCAACTAACCACACACTAGGTCAATCACATATACAATTAAATAAAAAAATGGAAAGACCCTATATGGCCATCCTAATGTTTCATACAGTATATCTTCTAATTAAATATAATCTGTCTAGATAAATTATATAATTATAGTCCTTTTCCCTAGTTCATCCAATGATAATGAGGTATTCATAGGTTCTATAGTCTTAGAGTTTTTAGTATAATGTGTGACTAAAACTCTATAGGTCACCACCAATAGTGTACCTAACATAACCAGTATAGTAGTGTATGCTCATATAATACACTCATAATAATAAATAGTACATAGATTTTAACTTCAGTAAAAACCATTGATTCTTTATTTCTAAGTTGACACATAGAATTGGTCATACCTACTTTGGAAAATGATGGATTCCTCTAAGAATACAAATAACTATATGGGGGATTTTACCCACCCAATAATCATGAGAAAAAAAGACCCTATATGGAGAAAAACACCCAAACGATGAATTATTAGTTGAAAAATCATATGGAGGGATATTTCTAACTATAGAAAAAATTCAAAGTGGTGTAATCAATTACCAAAAGGGTATACTCTCCTCACCTTGAGATAATTTAACATAACATTAGGAACTTTAGGGAAGAATATTTCTTCATTGTAATCATACATTACATCATTAAGTACTTGAGGGTATAAATTCACCCCACATTGAATCATATATCACATCCTAAAGTACCTGGGAGAAAACCTGCTCCCCTAAAGGAATAATATCTCATATCATCAAGTAACCATGTAAATATTATTTTTCCATCTAGAATCATATCATCTATCATCAGGAAATCAAGGGAAACTTAGTTCCCAACCATGAAATATACATCATATTATTAGGTACCTAATGTCTTACTCACTCACTTCCATAAAAACATATATCATATTAGGAATTTATCACCCCCACACCAGATTTATATAACACTAACAATCAAGGAAAATCTATACCAAATAACACCCATAATTCATCTTATTCATATAAACTAGCCACTCACCAAAACAGATCTCATATTCCATGGGTTTACCACTCATGTTCTCTACCCATCATCATCTCTATAGAAACATTAGGATATAAAATTACTAGCCTCCCTACACTACACTCTATGGGGTCATTATAAGACTAGGAACTCACCAAAGTACACAAGGCCACATCATAGTTCAAAAATACTATATGGACTCCTCTATCTCATTCTAAAATATTGGGCTAAGTCCATCACATGGAAGGAATTACATCCCTCAACATGATCATGATCACATCATGGAATAATCATCCCCATATTCTAAGGCACCCCAGACCCATACTCCAGAGTCCAGTGTTAGAAAAATATTCTTTAAATACCATATTTGTAAAAGTTGAGTTAACCAAATCTAAAAATATATTCTTTTTACATAATTTAAAATGATAAAAAATTACAACTCATAAATAAATGAACAATACCATGAATAGAAAGTTTATTTTATTTGAGGATCATATGTATGAGGTACTTATTTTGTGATAATTTTTTTATATTTATCCATAATTGAGAAATACTAGTATCCCTTATTGACTTATCCAATGTTATAATCATATTCATAACCTTGGGAATGGAAACATAATAATAGGGTGAGATAAACTTCTTTATAAGGTAAAGAATCATAAACAAGAAAGCAAGGTAAAGGATCATTTGAATTTAAAAAATATGAGAAGTTGAGAAATAAAATATTAAAATGGACATAGAACAATAATTGTTTTCCATAAGGTAGAATAGAGAGTTATGTAATCTCAAATTAGGAAAAATATATGCTGGTAAAAGATTGTTAGATAATAAAACTGAGCTAATGGGGCATAACCATTGGTATATAGAAATATGGAATGTCATTGAAACGTAGAATAATTAGGAAATATGGAATAAAGATAATCCTAAAAAATATTTTAAACCAATATACCTGGACCACATTCATGAAAAAAACATGTGAAATGTATACACATTTTTTTTAACCAAAGAAACCTGCATCATGTTCACAAAACAAATATTTCAACAAATATACCTATATAAAGTTCAAAGAATATATTTTTAACCAATTATGAGTGAATCACATTCACATAAAAATCATATGAACAAAGATTATATCATCAGGTTAAAATAATAAACCTATGAACAAGTATCATTTTCACCCAAAAAATATTAATGAATAAAAATTGATTAATTTTAAAAAAATATATGATAAATGATTTCCACATCACATACACACATTATTTAATTATATAATGTCATATGAAATCATAATCAATGAATTAGAGGGGTATGTAGGACCTCAATCATCAACATCCATACATATGTGTGGAATTTGAAATCAATCATTCATCATATCATAAATACCCCATGGAAAAATTGACATCATATCATTTTTTAATAGTATCACTAAAATTGGATGTAAGAATGAAAATAGTTGTTACAAAAAATTAAATCACCCCTAAATCTTATTTTATAATAAAATCAAGAGGGTGATTTATAAATTTTTTTAAAAGAAATTAATCTTTTTGAGATAAAGTAAAAAATGAAAGAAAAATCAATTTTTTTTATAATACATTTATCATTGGTATAAAATATGAATTCATTATCACTTTGAGATATAGTTTTGGAATATTTGAATTGAAAATAATTAAAATAATTTATTTTTAAAAAAAATAAATAGTAGAGCCTTTAAATACACATATGGGATATATAATTGAAATGCGGAGTGTAAGATGAAACAATTGAACATTGGAGGAATTTTTTTTAATAATTTAAATTATATTTATTAAAATCCCACATCACAATTAAGGTAATAAAACTCCCATTAAAATAGGACAAAGGGAAATGTGATGATCACATGAGTTATCAAATTATTGGGTTTCCAAATATAAAGTATAAAATTGGTGGGAATTGAAAATATGGATATGAAAGACACATAAATTACAAGATATAAATTATAATTATTTATAGTAATATCATACTTTCATGGGGAAAAATTAAACTAGAATGATTATTTTACTTAGAAGTGTTATTTTTCATTGAGGGAAAGAGAAGGTTTAAAATAAAATCTTATCATAGAAGAAAAAAATAATAAACATATGACTTATAAGATGAGCCATTATAACTCAATGAAAGTGTGTTTGAGTAAATAAAAACCATTACATAATAATTATATTCCGAATTAAAAACAAATTAAAGTAAGAACCTAACATAGATTTTTAAATACCATATATTTAATAAAATATTATGAAAAAATAAATTCATGGAAAATATGTAATCCAAAAAATAAAAATAGGTGGTGAATAAAAATTATAAATTGGGAAAAAATCCCATAACTTAAATCCCACTTATTCAAATATACTTTAACCTCATTCATAATAAAAATAACTATATTAATAACCTATTTCAAAAAATTATTCATAAAAATAACATTTTATAAGCTTAATTTATAATAATTTATTACAAATATATTAGTTATTTATATTTTATTTTTATCAAAGGTTATAATTAGCTTGTATTTTTTTTAATGGTATTTGTTTTGTAATAATGGTGTTGATTTTGATTATAAATCCATAATTCCTCATTTTGAGATGATTATAGGAACTTTAATATAAGTTTTATAATCAATTATAATTTTATAATATAATTTCCTGAGTATTTTGGTTATTATTTGTGAAAATGGATATGGTGATGATATTATTTTGATAATTTATAATGAACAAAAAAATAAGTATAATAAAAATAAGTTAAATATTAATATAACATTTCCTGAACCATAAAAAATGCATCGTTTTCTCAATAATTTATATTAACACATGTTTTTTATGTTTCCATAGTTATCCATTTTATAAATTTATAACATTATTCAGGTAAGTGGTTAAACCATTCCAAATGATAAAAAGATCTAATCTATGGGTGAGTATGGTTATGAAAGCTATCCGTTTAGAAAAATATCATTATTATAGAATCTTAATTATATTATTTAGATTTTTTAAGGTTGTGAAAATGTTATGAGACTGTTATTATGACAATTGAGATTTAATTATTGCTATTTTACATTTTATTATCATATAACTATAATAAAATACATATTTTAATATATCAGGGCATAAAAATTATTAATTTTATAGCATGGATATTATTTTTTGAACATAACAGGTCAAAATACACTGAAAATAAAATATAAAATTTTCCTTTAGATTTTTTAAGAATTGTTAAAAATTAAGTATATAATTAATCATTATTTTATTTATGAAAATGTCTTATAATAATTATATATATATCCATTTTTTGAGTATTAATATAATAAAAATAATGAAAAAATAATTCGGAGGTAAAAAGGGATATTTTCAAGAAAGATCTTTTTAAGTTTATAATGTTTTCATTTTTTTAATTAAAATAATATCTAATGATGAATAATATTTAATAAATATATATGTTATGTAATTATATATATAAATTTCATATATATATTTATATTTAATAGTCATAGATTTTATTTAATAAAATCTTATGCTTAAAAAATACATTTTCATCAAAAACCATTTTCATCAGGTTTTGCATGTTTATTTTTAAATTAATTTTTGAAATATATTGCAATGTAATTTTATTAAATGGTTTAATTTATTTTAGTCATCATTTCCATTTTTTAATGATATCATATTTATTTTTGGTCATTATGAATAGTAAAACAGAGAAAAAATTAGTTACCAAAGATACGGTTAAAACTTGTTTAGAGGGGATTAATGTGACTCCCTAAAAATTATAAAAGATAAATATTTTATGAAAAAATATATGTGAAATGAAAAATTGATTTTATATTTTAGTACACACAATAGTAATTTATCTTGCGTTTCACACAATACCGAGATTTTCCAAACAAAAATTTACTTTTAATATTATTATTTTAAATGATAGTTATCAACTAGCCATTGGAAATGATAGTATGAATAGGAATAAATAGAATATTAAAATATATATTTTACACACATTTATTGGTTATATATTTATTATAAATAAAATCAGAATCATTCAAAATCAAAAGAAATATTTTTTGAAAATCAATATTTTTTCAAAAATACAGTTTAATCATGCATGGCGATCAAAATGTAAAATTAATTTTTACCACTTTTAGAAAATTTATATGAAAAATTAAACTTTATTTTTGAAAGTGGATACCAAAATTTTATTATGGTGAATTTTTGGTATTTTTTTGTGAAGTTTCATTTTTTGATGAATAGTGAAAAATACTGAATTTTAATTGAAAACTACCTCTTCATTTAAATAATTTATAAGGTTAAATTATATTTTGAATTAGTTTTAATGTAAAAATAGATAAATTTTAGATAATTTAATAATATTTACTTTATTGTTATTATTTTCATACTAAATTTAGATATAAAAACATTTCAAACATTTGAACATTTTCACTTTAAAAAAATGCTTTTTCATCATGTCTGCAGGATTAATTTTAAATTAAATTCTATAATTTATGTGAATTGAATTTTTAAAAATAGTTTATATATTTGTAATAATAATAATTTTTTTTATAATAATGAAACCATATTTTTTACCAATCTGATTAGTGAAGACAATTGAAATTAATTACATCAATTAAGGTAAAAAAGAGTTTACTTAATGGTTAAACATAGAATATAAGGTGTAAAATGACCTATTAGCTTGTAAAAAACTAATTATATAGAAATATTTTTACCATTAACACCATATTATATATTTTTTATGATTTATTGGGATAATATTCCATGAAATTTACGATTATAATAAGTTAAGTAATAAAAAAGACAAAAAATGAACCTTACTTGCCTTTAATATATATAAAGATCTAGGACAAGGAAAAAATATCATATATTTGATTATAAATACTATTTTTAAAGGTAAATTAGTTTTTTATCATTATAATTTATTTTAAAATTTTTATAGATTAAATATTTACTTTAAATGCTTAAGAAACACCAACACATGAATTATTTAGTTAATATTTAAATAAATTAAATGATACTAAAAATATTAAAATTGATATAAATAGAATGAATTTTTATGTTAAATTAATTTTTTAGATGATTATATCATATTAAAAATGTGTGAAAATAATATATTTTAATTCCATAATTTTATTTTTTTTAAAATTAAAATTAAATAAATAATTTCCAAAGTGACATTAATGTTATTTATAATTAATTATATTTTATTAAATGATTTAAAATTACTAAAAATAATATCATATACAAATGGATTTTAAATATCAATAAATATAAAATATGAAATATTAATGGTCTAATTTATCTTTTATAATGAACATATTGACCCCTAAATAGAAAAGAAAACATTGTTAGCATGGCTAGGGATAAAACAGTGTATTTGCGCACTACATGCGCTTCTGTTAAAATTAATTTCCAACACACATAGTGTTTTTTTCATAAATTTTATATAATATTTATTAATAATTGTGTATAAATTTTATATTAATTATCACTATAATTTATTCTTAATGGATAAATTAACTAAGTTAGAAAACTAGATACCATCGAGAAAAATAAAAATGATAAAAGTATGTAAACATAGATGTTAAGGTAGAAAATTATAAAAATTAATTTATTTTTGTGTGTTGAAGGTTTTAATTGACCAAATAAACCCTCCCCTTCATTATTATTCAATTTTTGTGCCACATTAGGTAAGGGAGACCTTAAAATGGTGAATACTTTTGAGTATTTAGAAGAATTACACTACTCCTCAACTATAAAAGGGAACTCACTCTCCCTCTTCTACACACCTCTCAAGCTATTTTCTTGACAAAAAACTAAAAAAGTAATCTCTAAAAATCCCTCCCCTCATCCTATAATACCTTTTTTATAAATCAAACCTTAAAAGGTTTTAGTACAAACCAAATAAGGATACCTAAAGAAGAGGTAATATTTTTTTAAAAGTGTTTTTATTTATTTTCTTATCCACCTCCTTTAATTTATATTACACAATGATTATATAATAACATTAATATATTACATATATGATATGTTTTTTTGTTATATTTATGACTTGTAACCTCACAAACTTCCATAAAATGGGTTATGAAATTATCATTCATGTGTACGATAGACTACCGTCTCACAAACTGATGTCATTCGTTTTTCCATTACCACTTTTCAAGGTTGGGAAGAATGATGGATTTATTGTTTATATATATATATATGATATTTATAAAATATTAGTATCACTATAATAATTATATCACACACACACACATATATATAAATAAATCTTTTTACCTTCTAATCTATAGGAGATATGATAACCTTACTCATGTGTATGGCAGACTACCACCTCATGAAGTGTTGTGATATGTCTTTCAATAACTATTTACATGGAAGATGATAAGTAATAATTTTAATGATTTTATGTGATATAAATTACATAATAATAATATTAATGAAATATTTATCTTTCTATAAAGATAATATATCATTTTCTATTCTTATTTTTTCACTCAATGAAAGACGATAACACTATTTGTGTACGTGCAGAATACCACCTTCACAAAGTGACGTGACTCTCTTTTGATCACCAAAACAAATGTATTATATATATAAGTGTATAATATTGTATATATTATATTATTATCATTTATAAAGATGAAATAATACTTAAACCCTTTTCATAATGATCATTAAAATACAGAAAACATTACTCATGTGTACGTACGACCTACCGTCTCCATGATCATAACATACTTCATTTTTCATAACCATAATTCATTATTAGTTTTAAAATTATAATTTATGTAAAAATATTATAATTATTTAATGATTAATATTATAGATATTATGAAACTATATAATATTTTCAAGAACCAGATCTTTAATGAAAAAACATACATGAGAAAACAAGGCAATTAACACCCAAAATAATGAAAAAAATGAATAATTATTAATCATATGGTAGTAAAATATTATAAAAGGATCATGTATGATATTATAAATAATTATATGGTTTTGTTTTAATTTAATAACATTTTTAAAACTACTATAATTTAGTTAAAATCATGATCAACCCAAATAAATCATAAGGTATGAGATTTTGTCTCAATTTACATTCCATTGAGACTAATTTGTTTTTATACATAAATTCACTTTTATGCGGTGTACATACTTCCCCATTGAAATTTAATATAATGATAAATTATTAACTTATAGTATTTTAATTTTCACTTCGAATTATTCCATCTAAGGGGATTTGACTTGAAAATTACCAAGTGAAAAAGTTATTGTACAATCTTGCTTCCTTTTTTGATTATTAAATTTTTAAATACATGGAAATTTCAAGGAAATTTTCTTTCTTAAATTATTTGGAATTTTATGAGTACGAAATTTCTGACAGCACCTAAATCCAAGGCCCGGTGTGCCTGGAATAAATTTTTGAAGTTTTGTTCGGGTACGTTCAGTAAACGTACGAGTGGGTTTTCCTATCTTTTGAACTGGTGCTTAGAAATGAAATCTGAGGATACGGATGAATTCACAGTACTGGTATTCACTTAAGGGGACCTTTACTGCAGTTGTGTTTGCTCAGGAGGAGAAGTTAATTTTTGGGAATTAATAAAAAGTTAAAATAAATTGTTGTGCACAATTTTATTTATCTTGGGTGGTTATTTCCTACAAGGAGAAGTTATAGGTGGGGCCCATACCCCACATAACCTCCCCTGGGAGGATTTAGTGTGGTAGGGCCCACATGAACCTGAACCCTTTCACCTCCCCTCAACTCCCCATTAATTACCTACTATTTATTTTGACAACTCCTCAAATTTATTATGGTGGAGCCTCTCCACCTCCCACCCATTGAATGTGCCAAGCTACCTAATTAATATCTGCATAATTTATGTGGCACCTCTTAAATCAATTTAAATTTCATGGCAATTATATTAAATTGGGAGCCTTTTATTTCTTCTGTGTTGGCAAATTATTATTGGGGAGGCTTTGGAGAATTAGAAGAGAGACGATCCTTCTTTGACGAAGAACACCATTCTTAAATGAAGAACATCCCCGACGAAGAACGCGAAGGACTTCTTCCAACAACGCTTCCTTCTCAGACGTACCTCAACGTCAAGGATTCCACGTCGTCTTCGGAAACGACTCTTCCTCCCATGTTAACGGGATGACACCGTTCTCCGCAACACCATCTTCCACAACGCCCGACTACCACGACACTCGTCTTCCGCGTCTCAATGACGTGTGACATTAACTACAAGGTAGGGGTTTTGTATATTATTTAAGTGAATAAATTGTACCCCATTCCTTGTTGAATTTCTTGGATTATCATTGGTCATATGCTACCGCCTAAAGTGGAGGGCGCGGGCTGAACAAACAGGTCTCGACAACCCTCCGTTGATCCTTGTTCATTTTCGATGGTGGTGGAGACGGAAGGGGTGGCCACGACCGGAGAAAGCGGCAGCTGTATGCTAGCCACATAGAGAGGAACCGCGGCCCGCAACCGCGGGTCGCTCGGCCGAGGAAGAACCGGCCGACTAAGCCGACCGGACCGAAGAGACCGCGGCGCCATGAGGGTGCCGCGCTGCAGAGGACAGTAGCCCGCGTTCCGCGGGCCGCTCGGTGAAAAAACTGGCTGGAAGCCAGCCGGCCGGGCTGGGAAGACCCGTGATGCCAGGAGGGCACCGCGTTGGAGGAACCGCGGCCTGCCCGTGCTGGCCGCTCATGCCAGGAAGGCCGGCCGGCTTCGACCGGACAGTTGGGAGTGTGGCACTGCCGGTTCGGGAAAGCGGGGGCCCATGCCCCCCCTCGGACCGCTCAGCCAGCCGGCTGAGCCGCGACCAACTAGGCCGCGCCCTGCCGGGCCAGGCCCCGCCGTGCCGCGCCGGGCCGGGATGTGCCCCCTCGGGCTGGGCCATGCCCCCTCAGGCCGGGCCACACCCCTCGAGTCGGGCCACGCAAATCATCAGGCTGGTCCGACCCTCTGCCGGGTCGAACCCACCAAAACTGGGTTGACCCGACCCGCCAGCCCACTGGGCTTAACAGGCCGGGCCCGTTTTCACTTAAACGTGAATAACTTAAAGACCGCGTGTCCGATCGATGTGCCGTCTGCATCATCGGGACCCTCACAATGAATCATTTCTTTTGTGATAATCTAAGTGAGTTTTGGAAAACATTGGAAAACGGCCGGGTTTGGAACGAGCGTATTTCCAACTGGGCCCCTGGAACGAAAAAGCCAATATCTCTCAGACCAGACGTCTGATTGACATGCCGTCTGTCACATTGGGTTCCTTTTGATGAGACAGAACTTTGCAATACATAAACTCTGGACTTTGTGATAGTTGATGTATCGAGCCCTTTGCTCGAGGAGTGGACCCTCCTAGAGTCGAGCGTGCTGTGTGTGGGAACCCTAGTTCTGGCTGCGACTGCGTCAGCTATAGTACTGGAATCCTTCGTGGGTTCGACAACGACGACTACTGTACTGGAATCCTCCGTGGGTTCGACAGCGACGAATAACGTACTAGAATCCTTCATGGGTTCGACGACGATGACTACTATTCTTGTATCCTGTATGGGTCTGGCAGTTTGACCTCTGTACTTGTATCCTGTATGGGTTCGGCAGAGTAGCTGGTCTTGTATCCTGTGTGGGTCCGACTACTTAGCTGGTCTTGTATCTTGTGTGGGTCCTAAAACTTAGATGAATCAGTGACTGCATCTGATCATCTCTATTTCCATTTGAAAGATGTATACCTATGTGAGATGAGTATTGACTTTCAATCATTATCATCGATGTGATTGACTTTCTTTCGTGTGTAGACTGGGTTGTGCATGGGATCGAGAGTTGGAGCCGAACTGTGATTGACAACTTAGGAATATGTACAGGCATATACCTAAGTAGAGTTGGTTGATACTTCATGACTGTATCTTTCTTTTGTGGGTTATCCTTCTTGGATTCTGGGAGACCTTCGGGGGTATCGAGGTCCCTACTGAGTATCATATACTCACCCCTTAACGGGATTTTCCCGCACTATGTTGTGCTGGATGGAGACGACAAACAACACTGATCGAGGTGGAGATCTGAGGAGCTGGATGGTACTCGGAGGTGGACGACTTGGCGAGATGTACACGGAGCAGACAGATGGACTCGAGGTGCTGAGGAGACCATCTGTACACACCCTTCAGATGGGATTCCCAGATGACGACTTAGTGGATACTATTTTACTTCACTGCAGTTGTACTAGTTTTTCAGTTGTACTGTACTTAAAGTTGGGTTTTTATACTGGCCCAGTTACTTTTCCGCACTTGCTTTTGTACTCAGTTTACTAAATGTTTACTTCAGTTGTATAATTTTTTGTGTTTGTTTACTTTTATAAAGGCAATGCCTTCCCTTTTTATCTGAATTTATGCATTTGGTGCTAGTTTCCAGCCCCTGGCCTATGGAAGGCGGGCTTGGGGTAGTCATGGAACGGGCCCCGTGGACGGTTCATGACGAATTTGTATCAGAGGAGTCGGTTCTACCACAGAACTCAAAACTCTGATCATTCCTTTCTATGAAGCAATAGTGTTAAGAGTATTGAGTGTGGTTTTCAGTCCAGGGAGTCCAGTGTTGGTGCGGCAGCCGACATATCCATACACCAGGACGTTGACCTCTGATTTCCGACTCGGTACACGAAAACACTGATTACATGTGTGTTTCCTTTGAAAAGTTTTCTTTGTGATTACTTTGTGTCAGCTCACCAGGTATACTGTTTGACCATGATGCACCTATTTCTTTTCAAGATGGCCCCACGAAGGCAGCCATCTAGGGTTCCGAGTTACGTACGAGATGGCAGCCCACCGAGCGATGAGGCCTCGGTGCAGGGCCCCATCACAATGGAGGCACCAGTGGTACCACTACCCACTGAGTCACTGATAATACCAACCCCAGCATCAGAGAGTGCATGCCGCCTGAGTGCGTTGCACAAGTTCCAGCGATAGAGGCCGCCCAGGTTCTGCGGAGAGGAGGACCCATAGGCAGTTGAGGATTGGATGGAGGCTATCATCAGAGTTTTCAGATTGGTAGGGACACCAGCCGACCTTATGGTGATCCTTGCCGCGAGTCTCCTGTATCCAACAACAGGTAGATGGTGGAGCCTGAATATCTAGGTGCATGAAGAGACATCACTACTTTGGGCAGACTTCGAGAGTCTTTTCCGCTTGGAGTTTGTTCCAGCCACCCTTCCTGCGGTGCAGATTCAGGAGTTACTTCATCTGCAGTAGGGCTGCATGACAGTTTCTCAGTACTCAGCGAGGTTCACTGACCTCTCACGCTACTCCACGGATATGGTACGAGACCCGTTCTTCAGGGCCCAGACCTTCGAGTAGGGACTGAGGCACGCGATCAAGGCTTCGAAGATTCCCCTCAGCATCCCGACACAGACAGGGGTGTTGGAGCGAGCCCTTCTAGTGGAGAGCTTTCTCGCTGAGCAGTCACCAGCGGCGAGGCCCACCACAGGGTGACACGTAGCAGAGTCTTCTGCAACTGGAAGTAGATAGATGTCACAGGGGTCCAAGTGGACCAAGCCATCAGGTGGGAAACCTCAGAATACAGGTTCAGTTGTGCGGGGCACACGAAACAGAGCTAGCCTTACGAGGAGATGGCAGTGCTATGCATGCGGTGGGTAGGGACACATGGCTTGTGACTACCTGACCCGCTATATAGATGAGAAACAGACAGTAGAGGGACCTCCCAGGCATAGGCAGAGGTTTGACTATGGCGGTCTGCTGAGAGTGGGCCGATGAGGCAGATGAGCTGGCCAAGCAACAGGTGGTGGACGACGTTTCAAGGCTCTACCACCACCAACACCACCAGGAGGTCCACCCCGACCACAGGGGGATGGAGTATAGAGGTGGGCTCAGCTCCAGGCAGTCGAGGCCTACGACCGCAGTGCACCTGAGATGATTCGAGGTATTATCTGTGTATACTATACCCTTGTTTCAGTACTTATAGACACAGGTGCGAGTCATTCTTTTATTGCCACTGCCCTTGTTCAGAGCTCAGAGATTCCGACGGATCCGTTGGCTTGATCTTTATGGCTAGAGACTCCTACGAGAGTAGACTCGATGATTATGTGCTGGTGCCGGTAGTGTGAGATTACTCTAGGAGGAAAGAGCTTTGACTAGGATCTTCTTGTAGCGGAGTAGAGGCCTTACGACGTCATCTTGGGTATGGTCTGGTTGTTTACAGTCCATGCTCAGATCGACTGTATTAGGTGCAAAGTGCAGTGTGTCCACACGGATGGGACCAGGTTCACCTTCACTGGCGAGAAGGGAGACTTTGTAGTGCCGGATGGACTTACGCAGAGGAGAGGGCAGCCGATCACACATCAGTTGGATAGTCTCGTCCTTGGAGCAGTGGATGTGCGGAGTCTGAGTTTTCCTGTTGTGGTGGATCAGTATGTAGATGTTTTTCCTGACGACGTTCAAGGGATACCTCCTCATAGAGAAGTAGACTTCTACATAGACCTATACCCAGGGTTATCACCAATATCTACCCCAACATATCGGATGGCTCCTGCCGAGCTTCGTGAGCTGGGGGTACAACTGGAGGACTTGCAGGGAAAGGGTTTTATCCTACCCAGTGTTTCACCCTGGGATTCTCTGATTTTGTTCTCTAAGAAGGAAGATGGGGGATTTATACTATGTGTCGACTACCGTAGCCTAAATTAGGTGACTGTAAAGAACAAGTACCCACTTCTAAGGATTAAAGACCTCTTCGATTAGCTCAAGAGAGCATGATGGTTCTCAAAGATAGAACTCGGGTTAGGCTATCACCAGCTCAGAATTCAAGACGAGGATGTATAGAAGACGGACTTTAGGTGTTGGTATGGCCCCTACGAGTTCTTGGATATGCCCTTCGGCATAACCCACACTCCAGTAGTGTTCATGAGTCTCATGAATGTAGAGACCCGTATCTTGGCGTACATGGACATTACATTACATTTGCGGAATACTTAGTACATAACAAAAAAACACACACAAGGACCGTAATAGTTTAGTGTCTTTGGAAACTCGGACTATAATCTTCTAATCGTGGTGAAAGATCTTCAAAATCTCCCATAAAGATCTTCCTTTTTTTAACCTAAAACCTTTCTTTATATCCTGGGGAAAAGAAAACATAAAAGGGTGAGCTCAAATGCTCAGTAAGGGTAAACAAAATAAATATCAATCACATCATATTCATAAGAACATAACATTTTGGAAATCATAACCTACAAAAGAGAGCATAATTTCATAATCATGGGATAAATCATGGCAGTGAAAAAGTAATCCCAATAATCATAACTTAAAACATGAAACTTTGTGTCATACACACATAATCATAGAAAATCATTTCTTGTTAGTCAAGACTAATTGCCAAGACTATCTTAGTGGACAAAGTCCCTTTCTGAATCGAGTAACCCTTGTTTCAGTCCTGTTTCACAGAACCGGTATAACCTACCATTCCAGCCATGTCTATCTCATGAGATATAAAATCTTTACCCAATGCATTGGAGGGAGATATAGGTCCCACCCATCTTATAATGAATCCTTTCTTATGTGTGCCACATAATCATAAAACATACATCATCGCATAACACATGTAACAAAAATGGGATTCTTGAAACATCATGACATCATAAATCAATTCATATAAGATAAAGGAATTCATAAAAATAATTCCATCACAACATGAACAAATCAATTTAATAATAGGGATAAAAACAGAACCCTTTATTATCTTAGATGGAAAATAATTTTGATAAAACACTTGAACTCCATTCTTGAGGAAAATATCCTTTCTTCTTCAAAAACATTTTTCCTTTCATAACATGTCATACAACTTTAAAATAAAAGAAGTTGATTAAAAATAAACTTGAAAACTTGTAAAGGAAGCTTCTTGGAAACAATGTTTTAAAAATCCATTCATGCCGTATAAGTTAAAAAAAACATTCTTCGTACTTTTGTCGGAAAAGTCAAAAAGTACCTCGTATGACAAAAGATTCCTTTCATAGATATTACTAAAAACTCACCGAAGGGTAAAAATGGATTTAAACAATTGTAGGTGGATGGAAATAATACTACATATTGATGAAACATGGATGTGGATGATAAAATACACCCCAGTAAATACTTATGAATAAACAATCTCGGATAAAAATGAGATTGTGATATTTCCCTTACCTTAGGTCCGATTTGCTTTGTTCGTGTCCGAAGCTCCTGTATAATGGTTTAAATAATGTTATTGACTTATTCCAGAATCATACATATTGATATGATATCATATATGGTCATATTATTAGCTTCTTGTTAGTAATATTTCATTGTTACTTGTTACTCGGGTCTTTATAACTTTTTGTTCTTATGCGTGTTTTGTCGAATAAATTCTTATTCTTATCTTTAGGTTATAGATAATTCATTTACAGAATGGTATTAGTGTAGTATATACCATATTTATTCATTCAATTCATTTATATAATCATTATGAAATGAAGATCATGTAGAACGAGTCGCATCACATCGTGGAGACGGTATTCCGTACGTACGCACGAGTGATGATATCAGTCCTATGATCGTGGAATTGTATTGAAGTATATATATATATTATTTCAGTATCAATATTACTTCATAATAATCATATATAGTTACTCATTACACCATTATACCCATCCTTGTAAGGTGATGGTGGAAAAATAGATTACACCACGGCGTGGAGACGGTATTCCGTACGTACGCACGCGCGGTGATTTCATTTTTCCGTAGGATGGATAGAAGGTGAATTAGGGTTGTTTCATATTTATAATAAGATATCAGTATGTAAGTAATACTGATGTTATTACTTTATCATTAAACAACTAAAGAAGAATAAGTTGAAGAAGAAAGAAATTGAAAAGATCGGTAATGGATATTACCTCTTCTTTGGAACGCCTCTTTGAATCCTCCACATAAGGAACTAAGATTGGTCTTTGGAGAAGACCAGGACCTCTAGGATTATTCTAGGGAAGTGGAGAGGAGAAAATGGTAGGGGTTGGCCGAGCTTGAGTGCTCAAATTGGTGTGAGGAGGAGGGGGAGGAGGTGTCCTTTTATAAGGGAGGAGAGGGGCACCTTAGGAATATCTCAAAATATTATTTTATATTAAAGTCAAAATCGGTTTATAATGGTTCCAAAGGGTTTTATTTCGAATCTAAAGTGGGTATGGGTCGAAATCCTATCAACCAATAGGATTTAGACATGTTTAGGGTATTATTTTAACCTTATCAATTAGATTTAACTCTAAGTTAAATAATTTAACTTTTACCATGTCTTTTTGTTTTCTTTCACTATATGGTTAATAAACTTACTATAACATGAAAAACGAACCCAAAATTGTTTATTATTAATATATATATCCTTATCTAAGTCATTTGGCCGAACCTTAGATTTTTAGGAATAAAATAACAATTAATAATATAATATTTGATTTAAAAACTATTTTGTGTCAATTTTGACACTATTTGATATATGATTTTTGTGAAAGTCATAACAGAATTATATGTTCGAACCAAGTTGATTAAATCAACACTAATATATCATAGTAACCTATAAAATTAGTTTAATTCATAAAAAGTCTTAAATTACATTTATTTTGGTGTTTATAACATCAATTATGTCAATATTTCATTAATAAGATAATTACTGCATCATCTTTGTGTCATAAATAAATTAAATTATTTGATGTCTAAAAATTACAAATAAAATACTATTATTTATTAAATATTTTTAGCTTTCTAATGAATATTTACAATCGAATTTATCTTATTTATAACCCTATATTACAATTTTTTTAGTAAATAAACTTTGATTTTAACTCTTTTAACTCTTCTTTGAATTAAATAATAATAAATGTCCTAATCTAATCCAAGTGGGCCTAAATGGTCATATTTTATTCCTAAGTTTGTTTTTGGTCGAATTACACTTGTCCAATAGAATTAGGACATGTGTTAGGGTAATATTAATATCATATTTACCCTTAGTTACCCTATTTACTATTAACCGCGGTAAAAAAAAGTAAAAAGTTACCATTCACCAAAAATTATTTTTATCTCATTGAACCACATTTTACTTACTGATATCAACCGTGTCTGTCGGATTTTCGAAATTCCATTCACAGAAGCGGTAAAATTAAGTTTTATGCAAAATTCAGTTTTTAACCTACCACTTAGTAGTTTCACTATTCATCAAAAATTGATGTTTTTCAGAACAATGCCAAAATTTCATCCTAAGCTATATTTCATATTCCGAATTCAAAAATGAAGTCTATTTTACCAAATTCATAACATAAAAGTTTCATTAATTAATTAAATCCCGCTGTTAAAACAAATAGCGTGTTTTTAAGAAACAATATCTATCAAAAGATTGACACTTGATTATGTCTGGTTTAAATGTGAAATTACATCCAATGACCAACATTGTATTAAATTGTAAAAATATATTCTAAATATACTTTAAAACCACTCAAATTAATGATTTATCACTATTAATTATTTCGATTAAAAAAGTTGTTTTTAATTATAATTTAGTAATTTTCACTATTCATCAGAATATGAAAGTTATCCGAAAAGTACCAAAATTTCACCTTAGGCTAAATTCGATACTCCGAATCCATAAATGAAGTCCATTTTGAAAAATAAAATTTACAAAATTTCATAAAGTGGTTATTACTATTCACAACAGCTAGTTTTAATAATATCTTAATAGCATATCGTTGTTTAGCGTACAACACAAGACAGAAATAAAATTAAAAGGAACATTTTTCATAAAATCTCGGGCTGTTACATTCTACCCCCCTTAAAATGAATTTCGCCCTCGAAATTCATCGGGGTTATAAATGGTTTACTATTCGAAAGTTTCTTTAATAGAAACCAACATCGTAAAAAAAAATACCAAAACCTGGCTTTAAAAACTAAAGTATGAAATGTAACGATTACCCAAATAAACTAATCACTGGGTTTCCACATAGGTGGAAATATGGATATGGAAGAGAAATCTAACCATCATGTTCTGATGGAGAGTGGTAGAGAACATGGCTATGGAAAATCCAACAATCACAAATCCATAAATTTGTGACGATCTAAGGTACCATCCAATTCATCAGGTATAAGATCACTAGGACAACATTTTTGGTTTTCAAGATCATTTCCCTAAAGTGGAAAATTGGAATTAGAATAAATACTTTCTTTATTTTGGTACAATCTCACTGTTGTTCATGCCTTGAACAATTTCCACTTCATCTCTTAAATAAATGAAGTTGAATTTGTTATTCGTGAAGTGTTAGCAGATCATGTGATAGAATGACGGGTCATTCCATCTGTCTCAAACAAAAGGTTAGCAAAAATTATATACATAAGTCGATCTATAGTGAGATTAATCACATATGGTTCCTAAAATGGACTTATACTTCATATATCATACTGCTTAATATAATAAAACTAGTTTCTACTAAACAGGGACTTCCTGTAGGCCAGTGGTAGGCGATAAAGGCCAGTCGCACTTTGGTTGTGGGTTCGATTCCCACAGCCTTGTCCGAAGCGATGGGTTGTCGCCCGTCCTGTAGGTTTTCCTTTTTCTAAAACTATATTACTATAACATCCCATAAATAATATCGAAAAAACTTCTATCCTTAAATAATACTAACTTATGTCCAACATAATCCATTCCAATCTTTAGTCCTATCCATAATACTGCAGTCCATTCTCATAGTGAAAATGATTACCAGAGATTTAATACCATCGTTGATCCCCATATATCATAAGATATATCTTGTTGGACACATTCCAAACATTCAAAGGCCTTAATATTGTACTCTCTTGAATACCCATTGAACCTTAGTGAAAACTTGAATGCAGTTAAATGTTAACACTTTCCACATACCAAAATCCTCAAAATTCTATATACTCAAACCATGATATCACTTAGTCCTTATATCAATCATGAGCTCATGAATACTATTAAACATTTCATTTTCTCATCTTCATTATGCGCATATCATCTTATTTCCAAAAAATATCTCAATCACTTTGAATACCACATCAATAAATATTGCAATACTCAATGATACAACATTATTTTGGAATCCCATTACATAAACACTTAATCATTCCACCACATCGTTGTCATATTCAATATTTCCAATAGTGATCGCATGTGATTTCCCTTTTTCCTTTGTCTTCAGTGGTTACTCATGTTGATCATCACTAACCCTTGGATTAGGGCAATTATTAGCATAATGCCCCATTTCCTTGCACTTGAAGCATTGAAGTGTTGGTTGTGCGTTCTCTGCAGTGTTTGCTTTATTCACTTCATTAGAATCCCTTTTTCCATTACTTCGACACTCAGTTTCTCGATGACCTTATTTTCCACACTTAAAACATTTTCTAGTCCCTTTAAGACAATCTCCACCATGCTTCTTTCCACACTTTGTGCATAAGGAAACATTCATCTTCTTTTCACCATTATTCTGAGATTTCTCCTTGAACTCCATCTTTCGTTTCTTGTCAAAACCATGAGATGGATATGTAACACCAACTTCCATTTCTACCTTGATAGCACAACGCACAATTTCTTCATAGCTACTGAAGTCTCTTATAGCTAATGCCCTTTGAAGACTTGGTTTTAAGCCACTGAAAAATCGATCAACTTTACTTTCAGGTTGGATGATAATGCCAGATGCATACCTTGCAAGTCTTGTAAAATTTGCTTCGTATATACCAACAGATTCATCATCCTTTTGCTTTAGTTCAAGAAACTCCTTCTCCATCTTCGTTCGAAGAATACGAGGGAAGTACTTACAGAAAAACAAGTTCTTGAACTCATCCCATTCCATGGAATCAATTTCATCTCTTTGCCTCGTATTCTTGATAAGATTCCACCATTGATCAGCTTCACCTTCCAAACGATATACTGCTAAGATGACTTTATCATGTTCAGAACATTGAAGAACTGAAAATATATTTTCAGTAGTACTAATCCATTGTTCAGCAACTAATGGATCAGTAGACCCACTGAAAGAAGGCGGACGCTGCCTCATGAAGGATTCAATAGAATGTTGCTCCTTCCTTTGCTCGTTTGGAAGTCCTGCATGATTCATAGCTTGAGAAAGTTGTGTGAGCATGGCTACAAGATTTTGCATTCCAGCTCCCATATCGTTTGGTTTCTCAGGGGGACAATCATTGAATTGTCCATTGCATTGATCAACACGGTTCCTTCGGGTTCCAGCCATCGTCTAAAACCCCAAAAGAATAGTGTGAGAGGCAAAAATCATGCTAGGGAAAACAACATAATAAAGGGGTAGTACCCTCAATATCTAACATCTTAGGTTAAATTCGAAGATCGTTAGCGCAATTCTAGGACTATAACCTATACGTATACTTAACCTTAGAGACATCCCTAGACATACCTTAGAAATATCTCTAGGGATCTCACTAACGTTTTCGCATCCTAGTTTCCAAAGGTTGACTAAACCTTTCCTCTGATACCAACTGTAGAGACCCGTATCTTGGCGTACATGGACATTACATTACATTTGTGGAATACTTAGTACATAACAAAAACACACACACAAGGACCGTAATAGTTTAGTGTCTTTGGAAACTCGGACTATAATCTTCTAATCGTGGTGAAAGATCTTCAAAATCTCCCATAAAGATCTTCCTTTTTTTTATACCTAAAACCTTTCTTTATATCCTGGGGAAAAGAAAACATAAAAGGGTGAGTTCAAATGCTCAGTAAGGGTAAACAAAATAAATATCAATCACATCATATTCATAAGAACATAACATTTTGGAAATCATAACCTGCAAAAGAGAGCATAATTTCATAATCATGGGATAAATCATGGCAGTGAAAAAGTAATCCCAATAATCATAACTTAAAACATGAAACTTTGTGGCATACACACATAATCATAGAAAATCATTTCTTGTTAGTCAAGACTAATTTCCAAGACTATCTTAGTGGACAAAGTCCCTTTCTGAATCGAGTAACCCTCGTTTTAGTCCTGTTTCACTGAACCGGTATAACCTACCATTCCAACCATGTCTATCTCATGAGATATAAAATCTTTACCCAATGCATTGGAGGGATATATAGGTCCCACCCATCTTATAATGAATCCTTTATTATGTGTGCCACATAATCATAAAACATACATCATCGCATAACACATGTAACAAAAATGGGATTCTTGAAACATCATGACATCATAAATCAATTCATATAAGATAAAGGAATTCATAAAAATAATTCCATCACAACATGAACAAATCAATTTAATAATAGGGATAAAAACATAACCCTTTATTATCTTAGATGGAAAATAATTTTGATAAAACACTTGAACTCCATTCTTGAGGAAAATATCCTTTCTTCTTCAAAAACATTTTTCCTTTCATAACATGTCATACAACTTTAAAATAAAAGAAGTTGATTAAAAATAAACTTGAAAACTTGTAAAGGAAGCTTCTTGGAAACAATGTTTTAAAAATCCATTCATGCCGTATAAGTTAAAAAAAACATTCTTCGTACTTTTGTCGGAAAAGTCAAAAAGTACCTCGTATGACAAAAGATTCCTTTCATAGATATTACTAAAAACTCACCGAAGGGTAAAAATGGATTTAAACAATTGTAGGTGGATGGAAATAATATTACATATTGATGAAACATGGATGTGGATGATAAAATACACCCCAGTAAATACTTATGAATAAACAATCTCGGATAAAAATGAGATTGTGATATTTCCCTTACCTTAGGTCCGATTTGCTTTGTTCATGTCCGAAGCTCCTGTATAATGGTTTAAATAATGTTATTGACTTATTTCAGAATCATACATATTGATATGATATCATATATGGTCATATTATTAGCTTCTTGTTAGTAATATTTCATTGTTACTTGTTACTCGGGTCTTTATAACTTTTTGTTCTTATGCGTGTTTTGTCGAATAAATTCTTATTCTTATCTTTAGGTTATAGATAATTCATTTACATAATGGTATTAGTGTAGTATATACCATATTTATTCATTCAATTCATTTATATAATCATTATGAAATGAAGATCATGTAGAACGAGTCGCATCACATCGTGGAGACGGTATTCCGTACGTACGCACGAGTGATGATATCGTTCCTATGATCGTGGAATTGTATTGGAGTATATATATATATTATTTCAGTATCAATATTACTTCATAATAATCATATATAGTTACTCATTACACCATTATACCCATCCTTGTAAGGTGATGGTGGAAAAATAGATTACACCACGGCGTGGAGACGGTATTCCGTACGTACGCACGCGCGGTGATTTCATTTTTCCGTAGGATGGATAGAAGGTGAATTAGGGTTGTTTCATATTTATAATAACATATCAGTATGTAAGTAATACTGATGTTATTACTTTATCATGAAACAACTAAAGAAGAAGAAGTTGAAGAAGAAAGAAATTGAAAAGATCGGTAATGGATATTACCTCTTCTTTGGAACGCCTCTTTGAATCCTCCACATAAGGAACTAAGATTGGTCTTTGGAGAAGACCAGGACCTCTAGGATTATTCTAGGGAAGTGGAGAGGAGAAAATGGCAGGGGTTGGCCGATCTTGAGTGCTCAAATTGGTGTGAGGAGGAGGGGGAGGAGGTGTCCTTTTATAAGGGAGGAGAGGGGCACCTTAGGAATATCTCAAAATATTATTTTATATTAAAGTCAGAATCGGTTTATAATGGTTCCAAAGGGTTTTATTTCAAATCTAAAGTGGGTATGGGTCTAAATCCTATCAACCAATAGGATTTAGACAAGTTTAGGGTATTATTTTAACCTTATCAATTAGATTTAACTCTAAGTTAAATAATTTAACTTTTACCATGTCTTTTTGTTTTCTTTCACTATATGGTTAATACACTTACTATAACATGCCAAACGAACCCCAAATTGTTTATTATTAATATATATATCCTTATCTAAGTCATATGGCCGACCCTTAGATTTTTAGAAATAAAATAACAATTAATAATATAATATTTTATTTAAAAACTATTTTGTGTCAATTTTGACACTATTTGATATATGATTTTTGTGAAAGTCATAACAGAATTATATGTTCGAACCAAGTTGATTAAATCAACACTAATATATCATAGTAACCTAGAAAATTAGTGGAATTCATAAAAAGTCTTAAATTACATTTATTTTGGTGTTTATAACATCAATTATGTCAATATTTCATTAATAAGATAATTACTGCATCATCTTTGTGTCATAAATAAATTACATTATTTGATGTCTAAAAATTACAAATAAAATACCATTATGTAGGAAATCTTTTTATCTTTCTAATGAATATTTAAAATCGAATTTATCTTATGTATAACCCTATATTAAAAATGTTTTATTAAATAAACTTTGATTTTAACTCTTTTAACTCTTCTTTGAATTAAATAATAATAAATGTCCTAATCTAATCCAAGTGGGCCTAAATGGTCATATTTTATTCCTAAGTTTGTTTTTGGTCGAATTACACTTGTCCAATAGAATTAGGACATGTGTTAGGGTAATATTAATATCATATTTACCCTTAGTTACCCTCTTTACTATTAACCGTGGTAAAAAAAAGTAAAAAGTTACTATTCACCAAAAATTATTTTTATCTCATTGAACCACATTTTACTTACTGATATCAACCGTGTCTGTCGGATTTTCGAAATTCCATTCACAGAAGCGGTAAAATTAAGTTTTATGCAAAATTCAGTTTTTAACCTACCACTTAGTAGTTTCACTATTCATCAAAAATTGATGTTTTTCAGAACAATGCCAAAATTTCATCCTAAGCTATATTTCATATTCCGAATTCAAAAATGAAGTCTATTTTACCAAATTCATAACATAAAAGTTGCATTAATTAATTAAATCCCGCTGTTAAAACAAATAGCGTGTTTTTAAGAAACAATATCTATCAAAAGATTGACACTTGATTATGTCTGGTTTAAATGTGAAATTACATCCAATGACCAAAATTGTATTAAATTGTAAAAATATATTCTAAATATACTTTAAAACCACTCAAATTAATGATTTATCACTATTAATTATTTCGATTAAAAAAGTTGTTTTTAATTATAATTTAGTAATTTTCACTATTCATCAGAATATGAAAGTTATCCGAAAAGTACCAAAATTTCACCTTAGGCTAAATTCGATACTCCGAATCCATAAATGAAGTCCATTTTGAAAAATAAAATTTACAAAATTTCATAAAGTGGTTATTACTATTCACAACAGCTAGTTTTAATAATATCTTAATAGCATATCGTTGTTTAGCGTACAACACAAGACAGAAATAAAATTAAAAGGAACATTTTTCATAAAATCTCGGGCTGTTACAATGAACAAGATTTTCCAACCTTACCTTGATCGATTTGTTATAGTCTTCATCGACAACATACTGGTTTACTAGACTATTGAGGAGGAGCACGCCTACCATTTGTGGGTAGTACTGGACACACTCTGGGAGCACCAGAATTATGGTAAGCTCCTGAAGTGCCAGTTCTTGATTCAATAGGTCCACTTCTTAGGACACGTCATCTCGAAGGTGGGGGTAGCAGTAGATCCAGCGAAGATCGAGGCAGTGCTTTCTTGGGAGACACCCAGGAGTGTGAAAGAGGTTTGGAGTTTTTTGGGACTGGATAGATACTATTAGAGATTTGTGTCAGACTTCTCCAGAGTTTCATCACCACTTTCAGCTTTGACAATGAAGGGAAACCCTTTGTGTGGTTAGATAGATACCAATAGCTCTTTCAGGAGCTGCGGTGGAGATTGACCAATGTTCCCATCTTGAGGCTACCAGAGGAGGGTGTAGGGTATGTAGTTTGCTGCGACGCATCAGGGACCAGACTCGGGTGCGTCTTGATGCAGGATTAAGCGATGATTGCTTACGGTTCATGGAATCTGAGAAAACACGAGAAGAACCACACTACCCATGACCTGGAGTTACTAGAAGTGGTCTTCACCTGGAAGATGTGGTGACACTATCTGATGGACGAGCGCTTTACAATCTACTCTGACCACTAGAGTCTCAAGTATATCTTATCGCAGAAGGACCTGAACCTAAGACAGTGGCGATGGTTTGAGTTCCTCCAGGACTATGACTTTGAGATAGTCTATACTCCTGGGAAGGGGAACATTGTAGCAGATGCTCTCAGCAGGATATTAGGCTTTCAGCTACTAGGAGAGGCAACAGAGCAGCTGGCCGCATTGCAGATATCCTTTGTGGATAGAGATGGAGCATTCTTTCTTCAGTCTCTCACAGTCACTCCTCCAATTCTTCAGCGAGTCAGAGAGTCACAACATGAGGACGTTGATTGTGAGACACGACGTACTCAGATATCCTTAGGGCAGGCACCCGATAGATTTTTCTGAAGGGGGGGGGGGGAGCACGTCATCCTATTAAGGGGACGTTCCATGGTAACAGTTGCACTATAAGAGGATGTGCTGAGGGAGTTCCAAACTTCCTCTCTAGTGGTACATCCAAGAGTGGCGGAGATGTATCAGGACCTCAGACGACAACACTGGTGGCCGGGTATGAAGAAGACTGTAGCAGAGTTCATTTCACGATGCCTTACTTTTCAGCAAGTGAAGGTGGAGCACTAGGTACCAACAGGCTTGGTACAACCCTTAGAGGTCCCAGAGTGGAAGTGGGACATGATATCTATGGATTTCATGATAGTGCTTCCACGTACATCCAGCAGACACGACTCTATTTGGATGATCATAGATCGAATCACCAAGTCGGCCCACTTTCTACCGATCAGAGAGTAGGGCTTAGTAGAGAGATTGGAATGCCTATACATTTGGGAGATCGTATGGATTCAGGGTGTGCCTTCGATTATCATCTCTGATCAATACGTTCGTTTCACTTCCTGACTTTGAAAGGGGTTGTAGGATGCTTTTGGGACGCAACTACGTCTGAGCACCGCCTTCCATCCTTAGACGGGCGGTCAGACTGAGAGGACCATCCAGAATCTCGAGGACATGCTTTATGCATCTGTCCTTGACTTTAGTCGCAGCTGGGAGGATCACCTACCCTTGATGGAGTTTGCGTACAACAACAGCTACCACTCCACTATCGAGATGACACTATACGAGGCACTATACAACTGACCTTACAGGTCACCTCTGTGCTGGACTGACCTAAGGGAGTCAGCACTTGTAGGAACGTAGATGGTGCAGGCTACGATGGAGAAGGTGTAGATCATTCAGGAGCGGATGAAGATTGCACAGAGTAGACATAAGTCCTATGCTGATAGGAGACAGAGACCACAGGAGTTTGAGGATAGCGACCACGTTTTCCTATGGGCCTCACCTCGATGAGGTCTATGGAGATTTGTCCGGGGCAACAAGTTATCTCCACAATTCATCGGACCTTTACAGGTCCTCAGTAGGGTAGGCGAGGTGGCTTACCACCTGGCCCTTCCACCTCAGTTGCACCGGGTGCATGACGTCTTCCACATATCTCAGTAGAGGAGATACGTGCACGACCCATCCCACATCATCGATCACAGGGAGCTAGACATTGATGACGGGGTGAAATTTACGGAGGTCCCGGTGGAGATCTAGGATTGAAATTATAGGGTCCTACGTGGATATTCGATTACTTTGGTGTGCGTTTGCTGGCAGCACAGGAACCTCCAGGAGATCACTTGGGAGCGGGAGGCTCAGATTCATGCTCAGTACCCCCTTTTGTTCCTCTAGTGTGTGTTGTAGATTTATGGGGACGTAAAGACCTGAGGTCGGGGTAATGTAAAGTCCCATAAATTTCAAGGGAATTTTTTTTCTTAAATTATTTGGAATTTTATTAGTACGTAGTTTCTGACGGCACCTGAATCCGAGGCCCGATGTGCCCGGAATCAATTTTTGAAGTTTTGTTTGGGTACATTCAGTAAACGTATGAGCGGGTTTTTTCTATCTTTTGAACTGGTGCTCGGAATTGAAATCCGAGGACACCGATGAACTCACAACACTGATATTCACTTAAGGGGACCTTTACCGTAGTTGCGTTTTCTCAAGAGGAGAAGTTAAGTTTTGGGGATTAATAAAAAGTTAAATAAAATTTTTGTGCACAATTTTATTTATCTTGGGTGGTTATTTCCTACAAGGAGAAGTTAGAGGTGGGGCCCACACCCTACATAACCTCCCCTGGGAGGATTTAGTGTGTTGGGGCCCACATTAACTTGAACCCTTTCACCTCCCCCAAACACCCCATTAATTCCCTACTGTTTATTTTGACAACTCCTCATATTTATTATGGTAGAGCCTCTCCACCTCCCACCCATTGAATGTGCCAACCTACCTAATTAATTTCTGCATTAATTTTGTGGAACCTCTTAAATCAATTTGAATTTCAAGGAAATTCTATTAAATTGGGAGCCTTTTATTTCTTCTGGGTTGGAATGTAACGCCCCGACCCCAGCTACCCAGAGTCGGTGCATTACTTCGTAACATTGGCATGATCACAAAAGATCAAGTCTCGAAAGACCTATTAGTTTAGTAGCCTTGGAAACACTAGATATATTCATAAATCTTACATTACATCATAAAGTGAAAAAC
The DNA here is from genome assembly GCA_963277665.1 of Viscum album. Classification (NCBI taxonomy): domain Eukaryota; kingdom Viridiplantae; phylum Streptophyta; class Magnoliopsida; order Santalales; family Viscaceae; genus Viscum; species Viscum album. The sequence goes on from OY728157.1 coordinate 1,027,456,338, forward strand.
TAATAACAAAGTCTTCATAGTCCACACTCATATCCTCTTCTGACTATCCCTGCAGGTCATTCATAAAATACTTCTTCACATCCTGGAAAATATTAAAACATTGAAAGGGGTGAGCTCAGATGCTCAGTAAGGATAACAATATTGCGGAAGCTTTCATAAATAAACATAAACATTTAAGGCAATGTATGACTAAAACAAAAGCCTTTTAAACTTGAACATCAACATAATATGGCAAAAGTAAAATGAGATAATGCCATTTACTTCTTCACATGGATATTCTACTGGTCGAATAATCACATGCAATATCAATAACCACTTTCATAATGATGGAATGCATAATACCAGACTATCATAACCACGTAGTCAAGGCCTCGTGCCAAGACCACAAATAAGATTTTGTCAAGGCCTCGTGCCAAGACACTAGTTTGTCTCATGAGACCTGCCGATTCATCGAGGAGCTATAGCGGGCTCCACCCTTCACTTATTAAGTCCAATGCATTCCTCATATGAATAGGTTTAAACATATCATAAACCATAACATAATCATATCACATAAAACATGCATAAAGGAAACATAAAATTTCCACATTTCAATCACAAGATGTCAATACAACACATTGATATAATAAAAACGCTTTCAAAACCATTTTCAATACCAAAATAAAAGCAAGTTAAAACTTTGTATTTATTTTTCATTAAAAAAAAGTGATGGATTGTAGAGGAAGCCAAAACCCAAATAATGGTCATGGCGGCAGAGAAGTCGTTGTCGCCGCATACGTACGACAAGAAAAACATTCCCTTTTTGTCGTTTAGTAAAACGCTTCGTATAAAAAATATTCCTTTTGAATAAACGTAAAAGTCAAAGGGGTTTATACACCATATAAAAGAAAATTGTGTATAAAACCAAATATGCCTCAATGAAAGGAGATTGAGACGAAGTCCTTAAAAAGATCATTTTTAAAATAAAATAGATCTATTATGTGTATTCACTATAGGTACACATAAAGAATGTAAAAAAATACAAAATAGGACACAATAATATCATGACATAATTTGAAAGTATGAGATTAACCCAAAGAATGGAAGTTGGGTTAAGAAGTTCCCTTACCTTGCGTCCTGTCCTGACTCGACCGTTATTTAACCTCCTGAATAATAAACTAGAGTTAATTCCTATTTACTTGAGAACCTTTTTCATGTTCATTATTCCATTTATATCCCTTATTACCATGTTATGAACATTATGTAATTATTTAAGTTTATAACGGTCATTTTGTCGATCTTAGGTACCCGAGTCAAAAATAACATTATTATAATTACAAGTTGTTCATGTGGTGATATATAAATTATATGCAGAATTATATTCATGATATAGATATCATATATCTCATATATATCCAGTATATACATATATTTATAATATTACATAACATTTAGAGGTAAGAAATGAAATGCACCGTTCATGGAGACGGTAAGCCGTACGTACGCATGAACAATACTTTCATTTCTATTTCGTATTTAATGAAATCATAATGATATAAAGGTATATTATAATTACAGTATAACATAATATATAATATCATTTACTCCATCCTTTATACATCCCACATATGGCATTAACGATTCAAATCACTTTGAGGGGGCGGTAGTCCACACTTCCTAAAATGAAAATATCGCGTTTACCCATAATGGAAACCATAAAGGTATGACATAAATGAAAAATAAAGAATCATAAGGAAAACATAAACATAATATATATATCATATATGAATATAGTGTCATCAAAATGACCACCATTATAGGTGTTAAAAGAATTTGAACAATCATCGTTTCGTGAGGCAGTATTTCGCCACCCAGAGAAACAGTATGTTCTTTAACCATTAGACGAAGGTGTGTGTAAGTGTAGCTCGAATACTTCTTATAACAACATCCTAGTATATTGAGGATACTGGTGTTGTTACAAAAGAAATGAATAAAAAGATTTTATGGGTTGGAGAAGCTAAATAAAACAAAACAACATTAGAGAAGACATTACCTAAAAATTGGGTAACTCTTTTTGATTTGAGCCAAAGGATTCCTTGGGAAGAGTTCTGCCCAAAGTGAGGCTTCTAGGAGTAAGATGGGGAAGTTGGGAGAGTATTTGGGCAGAGTTTGGCCGAGCCAAATGGCTTGAAAGTGTGAATGAGGTGTAGAGGTGGGGGCCTTTTATAAGAGGAGAGGAGGGGAACTCTTGGAAAGTAAGGAAAATTTTACATTATTATACAATGCTTTTCGGATTCTAAAGGTCCCAAACTTATATAATTCGTGGATAAGGTGATAAGGGTTCGAAATCTACCCATCCAAAAGTCTTTGGACAAGTGTAAGCCTTGGATTGTACATTATCTTTTTATTTTATTAAAATTGTTAAATAATAAGGTCATCACTGCATCATAATTATGTCATAAATAATTTAATTTATTTAATGTCTAAAAATTATAAAAAAAATACTATGTTGTAGGAAATATTTTTAGCTTTACAATGACTATTTATAGTCAAAATTATGACTTGTATAACACCATGTAAAAATTGTTTTAGTAAAACATTTAATGTTTGTGTCATTTTTTACTTTAACATTAAATAAAAGGTATTTATGTTATTTTCTAACTAAAGTGGCTACATGGGGTCCCCCAGTTGACCCATGGATTTTCTTGGTCGGCCATGGCACATCCAATTAGGGTAGGACATGTGTCAAGCTTATCTCATATTATTAAAACATTATTTTTACCTTATACTACACTAATTATCTCTAATCGCGATTAAGAACTTAAAAGTTACTATTCACCAAAAAAATTATTTTAATCTCATTGAACCACATTTTACTTCTTAATGACAACCATGTATGTCAGATTTTTGAAAATAAAACCACAGAAGTGGTAATATTTCATTTAAACGAAAAATCAGTTTTTTAACTACCACTTAGTGGATTCACTATTCATCAAAAATTGAAGTTTTTCAGAACAATGCCAAAATTTCACCCTAAGATATAATTGATATTCCAAATTCAAAAATTATTTCTATTTTACAAAATTCCAAACATCTAAGTTGCATTAATTAATTTTATAATTAATTCCCGCTATCACAACAAATAGCGTGTTTTTAAGAAACAATTTATATCAAAAGATTGACAATTGTTTATGTCCAATTTCAAAGTGAAATTAATTATAATGAACACCATTGGATAAAATGGTAAAAATATATTCTAATTATACTTTAAAACCACTCAATATTATAACTTATAACTATAAATTATTTTGATTAAAAAAGTTGTTTTAAGTATTTTTCACTATTCATAAAAATTTGGAAGTTCTCAGAAAATTACAAACAATTCAACATAGGCTAATTTAAATATTAGGAATACAAAAATGAATTCCATTTTTAAAATATAAAATTAATATAATTTTAAAAAGTGGTTATTACTATTCATAACAGCTACTTTGATTAGTCTCGGTGTTTTAGAACCCGAAGTTGCGTACAATGCAAGCGATTGCATTATTGAATGAGAAGCGTATTGTGGAAGCTCGGGGTGTTACATTCTCCCCTCCTTCAATAAATTTAGTCCTCGCAATTTGAAATTTTTCTTGGAAAATAAAAGGTTGAAAATAGAAAATACCTTTGTGGAAAACCCACATCGGAAATAAGATTAATAAAATTTAGCCTTAATAAGAGGGAAAGGGAAATGAAAAAGTCACCACCCAATTATGATCTCGATTAGGAGAACATTGGTGACAATTAGAGACATATAATTGGAGGAAAATGTAAATATTTGTAGGGAGTGATTGAGGTCATCAATCACAATCAACTGTCAAATTGAGGGCCTCAAAGCCTTCAATCTATGTTGATTTAAAATATCATCAGTTCAACAAGACATAAGGTATTAGGATAACACATTTTTTTGTTTTAATATCCCTTTACTAAAGTTTAAGAATTAATTTATTCATTGAATAAGAGATAGGTATATATATATTTATGCTTGACAATTAGAGTTTCAACCTTCAACTCATCTTTCACTCAAAAAGACAATAGAACTCAAAAATATTATACTTATCCTAATTGTATAAGGTTCCAAATGTTAACACATACCATTAAGATTAGTAAAATTATTTTTTAATAACCAGGGACTTCCTGTAGGCTAGTGGTTGGAAATAAAGGCCTGTCGCACTATGGTTGTGGGTTCGATTCCTGCAGCTTTGTCCGACGCGACGGGTTATGCCCCACCCTGCAGGTTGTCCTTTTCCTAAAACTATAGTATTATAATATTCCAAAAATAATCTTTCGAAATGCTTTAACCTTAAACAATACTATCCAAAGATCAACTTAATCCATTCCAACCTTTATAGTTATCCAAAATACTTCTGTCCAACTCACAGTCCAAATTTTATAAGGAAGGTAAACATAATGAAGATCCTTTTTCCCACGTAACAACATGTGAACACATTCATCATGTATTCTTTTTAAACATACTGAATTACCATGATCCCTTATTCGTAGATATACTCCTTCAATCCAAAAATGTATACAAAACATCAATCAGTTTCAAGGAAGTTAAGAATATCCAATATAATTTATCCAAATCAATCACGTCTTCTTCCAAAATCACAATCTTAGTATCAGAACCATATTATGGTTTATCTTTCTCTCAACCATATATTTTCCAAAAATTTAACCTACTGTGGAGTCACTTTTTTTGGTTCCACACAATCTCAAGTCCTTGATGAAATAATACTGCAGTACAATCCTTATATACTCCATAATTATTATAACCAGTACATCATTGATACAAAACTCAAATTACAAAATTCTTTAATAACAACATAAGAACTCTAATCATTACTCCTCATCTGTGGTAGTATCATAACTTGATTATTATCCAATAACATCATTTGGGGAATACTCTGATGATTTGGACATTTGTTTGCGTAGTGTCCCCAATCCTTGCAGAAGAAGCATTGTACATTTGAAACCATTTTCTTACCCTTGCAGTCACGCACTTGGTGTCCTTTTTATGTACACTTATAACAAACTCTCATTACCTTTAGTCAAGTTCCATGATGTTTCTTCCCACAATTACCACATATTGGAAAATTCTTCTTTCCCCTCATCCCTTTATCCATCATTCTCTCTTCCACCCCTTTCATCTCTTGCTTCACTTCAAAGCAAAAGGACTTAGATAATTCTTTACTTATCTTATTAACACATGATACTATTTCTTCATATGTTGAGAACACATGGGAGACTATTTCCCTTCGAAATGTTGGCTTAATACCGTGAAAGATACGATCCTTCTTACTCTTTGGATCATACGTATTGCTGGAGTTCACATTCCTTCTACTGGGCGCCATTTCTATACAATGGCATAAACTAGGTTAGTTAATGAATTACAATGAATAATTCCAAACTTTTAAAATACTTAATGTAAATTGAACGGTTTATGGATATAATCCATAATCATAAGAATGTTTTCTTTGAGGAAGTATATACTCATAAACCCTACATAATGGTTTGTAAAGAAAATGAGAATTATCCTAAGAAAATCCCTCGGGAGTGTCGTAACCAAGAGTGCATAAAGGCCCATTGTCGTGCACCAGTTCCCATTTGAGTCTAGCTCAAAGCGGTGTTTTCGGGTTTTACCCCTAGGTACATCTGTGCCAGAGCCGCCTCTACCTGCTCGTATCTAGACAGGGATGTATTGCTCGGAAAACTCACAACATCTCTATAATACCAAAATTCTAGGAAGCTCTTCTATTCTAATCCTCAAAGTCTATCTTTGGCCTAAGTGCTCTAATCAGAGTTTATCTAAATCTAGCTTCCAAGGTTAGTACTAAACTGCCTCTAATACCAACTATAACGCCCCGACCCCAGCTACCCAGAGTCGGTGCATTACTTCGTAACATTGGCATGATCACAAAAGATCAAGTCTCGAAAGACCGATTAGTTTAATAGCCTTGGAAACACTAGATACATTCATAAATCTTACATTACATCATAAAGTGAAAAACTAATAACAAAGTCTTCATAGTACACACTTATATCCTCTTCTGACTATCCCTGCAGGTCATTCATTAAATCCTTCTTCACATCCTAGAAAATATTAAAACATTGAAAGGGGTGAGCTCAGATGCTCAGTAAGGATAACAATATTGCGGAAGCTTTCATAAATAAACATAAACATTTAAGGCAATGTATGACTAAAACAAAAGCCTTTTAAACTTGAACATCAACATAATATGGTAAAAGTAAAATGAGATAATGCCATTTACTTCTTCACATTGATATTCTACTGGTCGAATAATCACATGCAATATCAATAACCACTTTCATAATGATGGAATGCATAATGCCAGACTATCATAACCACGTAGTCAAGGCCTCGTGCCAAGACCACAAATAATATTTTGTCAAGGCCTCGTGCCAAGACACTAGTTTGTCTCATGAGACCTGCCGATGCATCGAGGAGCTATAGCGGGCTCCACCCGTCACTTATTAAGTCCAATGCATTCCTCATATGAATAGGTTTAAACATATCATAAACCATAACATAATCGTATCACATAAAACATGCATAAAGGAAACATAACATTTCCACATTTCAATCACAAGGTGTCAATACAACACATTGATATAATAAAAACGCTTTCAAAACCATTTTCAATACCAAAATAAAAGCAAGTTAAAACTTTGTATTTATTTTTCATTAAAAAAAAGTGATGGCTTGTAGAGGAAGCCGAACCCCAAATAATGGTCATGGCGGCAGAGAAGTCGTTGTCGCCGAATACGTAAGACAAGAAAAACATTCCCTTTTTGTCGTTTAGTAAAACGCTTCGTATAAAAAGATTCCTTTTGAATAAATGTAAAAGTCAAAGGGGTTTATACACCGTATAAAAGAAAATTGTGTATAAAACCATATATGCCTCAATGAAAGGAGATTGAGATGAAGTCCTTAAAAAGATCATTTTTAAAATAAAATAGATATATTATGTGTATTCACTATAGGTACACATAAATAATGTAAAAAAAATACAAAATAGGACATAATAATATCATGACATAATTTGAAAGTAGGAGATTAACCCAAAGAATGGAAGTTGGGTTAAGAAGTTCCCTTACCTTGCATCCTGTCCTGACTCGACCATTCTTTAACCTCCTGAATAATAAACTAGAGTTAATTCCTATTTACTTAAGAACCTTTTTCATGTTCATTATTCCTTTTATATCCCTTATTACCATGTTATGAACATTATGTAATTATTTAAGTTTATAACGGTCATTTTGTCGATCTTAGGTACTTGAGTCAAAAATAACATTATTATAATTACAAGTTGTTCATGTGGTGATATATCCATTATATCCAGAATTATATTCATGATATAGATATCATATATCTCATATATATCCAGTATATACATATATTTATAATATTACATAACATTTAGAGGTAAGAAATGAAATGCACCGTTCATGGAGACGGTAAGCCGTACGTACGCATGAACACTACTTTCATTTCTATTTTGTATTTAATGAAATAATAATGATATAAAGGTATATTATAATTCTAGTATAACATCATATATAATATAATTTACTACATCCTTTACACATCCCACATATGGCATTAACGATTCAAATCACTTTGAGGGGGCGGTAGTCCGCACTTCCTAAAATGAAAATATCGCGTTTACCCAAAATGGAAACCATAAAGGTATGCCATAAATGAAAAATACAGAAGCATAAGGAAAACATAAACATAATATATATATCATATATGAAAATAGTGTCATCAAAATGGCCACCATTATAGGTGTTAAAAGAATTTGAACAATCATCGTTTCGTGAGGCAGTATTTCGCCACCCACAAAAACAGTATGTTCTTTAACCATTAGACGAAGGTGTGTGTAAGTGTAGATCAAATCCTTCTTATAAAAACATCCTAGTATATTGATGATACTGGTGGTTTTATAAAAGAAATGAATAAAAAGAGTTTAGGGGTTGGAGAAGCTAAATAAAACAAAACAACATTAGAGAAGACATTACCTAAAAATCGGGTAACTCTTTTTGATTTGAGCCAAAGGCTTCCTTGGGAATAGTTATGCCCAAAGTGAGGCTTCTAGGAGTAAGAGGGGGAATTTGGGAGAGTATTTGGGCAGATGTTGGCCGAGCCAATTGGCTTGAAAGTGTGAATGAGGTGGTAGAGGTGGGGGCCTTTTATAAGAGGAGAGGAGGGGCACTCTTGGAAAGTAAGGGAAAGTTTACATTATTATACAATGCTTTTCGGATTCTAAAGGTCCCACACTTATATAATTCGTGGCTAAGGTGATAAGGGTTCGAAATATACCCATCCAATAGTCTTTGGACAAGTTTAATCCTTGGATTGTACATTATCTTTTCATTTTATTAAAATCTTTAAATAATGAGGTCATCACTGCATCATAATGATGTCATAAATAATTTAATTTATTTAATGTCTAAAAATTATAAAAAAAATAATATGTTATAGGAAATCGTTTTATCTTTCCAATGACTATTTATAGTCAAAAATATGACTTATATAACACTATGTAAAAATTGTTTTAGTAAAACATTTCATGTTTGTGTCATTTTTTACTTTAACATTAAATAAAAGGTATTTATGTCATTTTATAACTAAAGTGGCTCCATGGGGTCCCCAAGTTGACCCATGGATTGTCTTTGTCGGCCATGGCACATCAAATGAGGGTAGGACATGTGTCAAGCTCATCTCATATTATTAAAACATTATTTTTACCTTATACTACACTAATTACCTCTAATCGCGATTAAGAACTTAAAAGTTACTATTCACCAAAAAAAATTATTTTAATCTCATTGAACCAAATTTTACTTCTTAATGACAACCATGTATGTCGGATTTTTGAAAATCAAACCACAGAATTGGTAATATTTCATTTAAACAAAAAATCAGTTTTTTAACTACCACTTAGTGGTTTCACTATTCATCAAAATTGAAGTTTTTCAGAACAATGCCAAAATTTCACCCTAAGATATAATTGATATTCCGAATTCAAAAATGATGTCTATTTTACAAAATTCCAAACATATAAGTTTCATTAATTAATTTTATAATTAATTCCCGCTATCACAACAAATAGCATGTTTTTAAGAAACAATTTATATCAAAAGATTGGCAATTGTTTATGTCCAATTTCAAAGTGAAATTAATTCTAATGAACACCATTGGATAAAATGGTAAAAATATATTCTAATTATACTTTAAAACCACTCAATATTATAAATTATCACTATAAATTATTTTGATTAAAAAAGTTGTTTTAAGTATTTTTCACTATTCATAAAAATTTGGATGTTCTCAGAAAATTACAAAAAATTCAACATAGGCTAATTTAAATATTAGGAATACAAAAATGAATTCCATTTTGAAATATAAAATTTCTATAATTTTAAAAACTGGTTATTACTATTCATAAGAGCTACTTTGATTAGTCTCGGTGTTTTAGAACCCGAAGTTGCGTACAATGCAAGCGATTGCATTATTGAATGAGAAGCGTATTGTGGAAGCTCGGGGTGTTACATTCTCCCCTCCTTCAATAAATTGCATCGTCGCAATTTGAAATTTTTCTTGGAAAATAAAAGGTTGAAAATAGAAAACACCTTTGTGGAAAACCCACATCGGAAATAAGATTAATAAAATTTAGCCATAATAAGAGGGAAAGGGAAATGAAAAAGTCACCACCCAATTATGATCTCGATTAGGAGAACATTGGTGACAATTAGAGACATATAATTGGAGAAAAAACGTAAATATTTGTAGGGAGTGATTGAGGTCATCAATCACAATCAACTGTCAAATTGAGGGCCTCAAAGCCTTCAATCTATGTTGATTTAAAATATCATCAGTTAAACAAGACATAAGGTATTAGGATAACACATTTTTTTGTTTTAATATCTCTTTACTAAAGTTTAAGAATTAATTTATTCATTGAATAAGAGATAGGTATATATATATTTATGCTTGACAATTAGAGTTTCAACCTTCAACTCATCTTTCACTCAAAAAGATAATAGAACTCAAAAATATTATACTTATCCTAATTGTATAAGGTTCAAAATGTTAACACATACCATTTAGATTAGTAAAATTATTTTTTAATAACCAGGGACTTCCTGTAGGCTAGTGGTAGGAAATGAAGGCCTGTCGCACTATGGTTGTGGGTTCGATTCCTGCAGCTTTTTCTGACGCGACAGGTTATGCCCCACCCTACAGGTTGTCCTTTTCCTAAAACTATAGTATTATAATATTCCAAAAATAATCTTCCAAAATTCTTTAACCTTAAACAATACTATCCAAAGATCAACTTAATCCATTCCAACCTTTATAGTTATCCAAAATACTTCTGTCCAACTCACAGTCCAAATTTTATATAAGGAAGGTAAACATAATGAAGATACTTTTTCCCACGTAACAACATGTGAACACCTTCATCATGTATTCTTTTTAAACATACTGAATTACCATGATCCCTTATTCATAGATATACTCCTTCTATCCAAAAATGTATACAAAACATCAATCAGTTTCAAGGAAGTTAAGAATATCCAATATAATTTATCCAAATCAATCACGTCTTATTCCAAAATCACAATCTCAGTATCAGAACCATATTATGGTTTATCTTTCTCTCAACCATATATTTTCCAAAAATTTAACCTACCGTGGAGTCACTTTTCTTGGTTCCACACAATCTCAAGTCCTTGATGAAATAGTACTGCAGTACAATCCTTATATACTCCATAATTATTATAACCAGTACATCATTGATACAACACTCAAATTACAAAATTCTTTAATAACATCATAAGAACTCTAATCATTACTCCTCATCTGTGGTAGTATCATAACTTGATTATCATCTAATAACATCATTTGGGGAATAATCTGATGATTTGGACATTGGTTTGCATAGTGTCCCCAATCCTTGCAGAAGAAGCATTGTACATTTGAAACCATTTTCTTACCCTTGCAGTCACGCACTTTGTGTCCTTTTTCTGTACACTTATAACAAACTCCAATTCCCTTTAGGCAAGTTCCATGATGTTTCTTCCCACAATTACCACATATTGAAAAATTCTTCTTTCCCCTCATCCCTTTATCCATCATTCTCTCTTCCATCCCTTTCGTCTCTTGCTTCGCTTCAAAGCCATAGGACTCAGAGAATTCTTTACTTATCTTATTAACATATGATACTATTTCTTCATATGTTGAGAACACATGGGAGACTATTTCCCTTCGAAATGTTGGCTTAATACTGTGAAAGATACGATCCTTCTTACACTTTGGATCATACGTATTGCTGGAGTTCATATTCCTTCTACTGGGTGCCATTTCTATACAATGGAATAAACTAGGTTAGTTAATGAATTACAATGAATAATTCCAAACTTTTAAAATACTTAATGTAAATTGAACGGTTTATGGATATAATCCATAATCATAAGAATGTTTTCTTTGAGGAAGTATATACTCATAAACCCTACATAATGGATTGTAATGAAAATGAGAATTATCCTAAGAAAATCCCCTGGGAGTGTCATAACAAAGAGTGCAGCATGGACCGTTGTCGTGCACCAGTTCCCATTGGAGTCTAGCTCAAAGCGGTGTTTTCGGGTTTTACCCCTAGGTACATCTGTGCCAGAGCCGCCTCTACCTGCTCGTATCCAGATAGGGATGTATTTCTCGAAAAACTCACAACATCTCTATAATACCAAAATTCTAGGAAGCTCTTCTATTATAATCCTCAAAGTCTATCTTTGGCCTATGTGCTCTAATCAGAGTTTATCTAAATCTAGCATCCAAGGTTAGTACTAAACTGCCTCTAATACCAACTGTAACGCCCCGACCCCAGCTACCCAGAGTCGGTGATTTACTTCGTAACATTGGCATGATCAAAAAAGATCAAGTCTCGAAAGACCAATTAGTTTAATAGCCTTGGAAACACTAGATACATTCATAAATCTTACATTACATCATAAAGTGAAAAACTAATAACAAATTCTTCATAGTCCAAACTCATATCCTCTTCTGACTATCCCTGCTGGTCATTTATAAAATACTTCTTCACATCCTGGAAAATATTAAAACATTGAAAGGGGTGAGCTCAGATGATCATTAAGGATAACAATATTGCGGAAGCTTTCATAAATAAACATAAACATTTAAGGCAATGTATGACTAAAACAAAAGCCTTTTAAACTTGAACATCAACATAATATGGCAAAAGTAAAATGAGATAATGCCATTTACTTCTTCACATGGATATTCTACTGGTCGAATAATCACATGCAATATCAATAACCACTTTCATAATGATGGAATGCATACTGCCAGACTATCATAACCACGTAGTCAAGGCCTCGTGCCAAGACCACAAATAATATTTTGTCAAGGCCTCGTGCCAAGACACTAGTTTGTCTCATGAGACCTGCCGATGCATCGAGGAGCTATAGCGGGCTCCACCCGTCACTTATTAAGTCCAATGCATTCCTCATATGAATAGGTTTAAACATATCATAAACCATAACATAATCGTATCACATAAAACATGCATAAAGGAAACATAACATTTCCACATTTCAATCACAAGATGTCAATACAACACATTGATATAATAAAAACGCTTTCAACACCATTTTCAATACCAAAATAAAAGCAAGTTAAAACTTTGTATTTATTTTTCATTAAATAAAAGTGATGGCTTGTAGAGGAAGCCGAAACCCAAATAATGGTCATGGCGGCAGAGAAGTCGTTGTCGCCGCATACGTATGACAAGAAAAACATTCCCTTTTTGTCGTTTAGTAAAACGCTTCGTATAAAAATATTTCTTTTGAATAAACGTAAAAGTCAAAGGGGTTTATACACCGTATAAAAGAAAATTGTGTATAAAACCAAATATGCCTCAATGAAAGGAGATTGAGACGAAGTCCTTAAAAAGATCATTTTTAAAATAAAATAGATCTATTATGTGTATTCACTATAGGTACACATAAATAAAGTAAAAAAATACAAAATAGGACATAATAATATCATGACATAATTTGAAAGTAGGAGATTAACCCAAAGAATGGAAGTTGGGTTAAGAAGTTCCCTTACCTTGCGTCCTGTCCTGACTCGACCATTCTTTAACCTCCTGAATAATAAACTAGAGTTAATTCCTATTTACTTAAGAACATTTTTCATGTTCATTATACCTTTTATATCCCTTATTACCATGTTATGAACATTATGTAATTATTTAAGTTTATAACGGTCATTTTGTCGATCTTAGGTACTTGAGTCAAAAATAACATTATTATAATTACAAGTTGTTCATGTGGTGATATATCCATTATATACAGAATTATATTCATGATATAGATATCATATATCTCATATATATCCAGTATATACATATATTTATAATATTACATAACATTTAGAGGTAAGAAATGAAATGCACCGTTCATGGAGACGGTAAGCCGTACGTACGCATGAACACTACTTTCATTTCTATTTCGTATTTAATGAAATAATAATGATATAAAGGTATATTATAATTCCAGTATAACATCATATATAATATCATTTACTCCATCCTTTATACATCCCACATATGGCATTAACGATTCAAATCACTTTGAGGGAGCGGTAGTCCGCACTTTCTAAAATGAAAATATCGTGTTTACCCATAATGGAAATCATAAAGGTATGCCATAAATGAAAAATACAGAAGCATAAGGAAAACAGAAACATAATATATATATCATATATGAAAATAGTGTTATCAAAATGTCCACCATTATAGGTGTTAAAAGAATTTGAACAATCATCGTTTCGTGAGGCAGTATTTCGCCACCCACAGAAACAGTATGTTCTTTAACCATTAGACGAAGGTGTGTGTAAGTGTAGCTCGAATCCTTCTTATAACAACATCCTAGTATATTTAGGATACTGGTGTTGTTACAAAATAAATGAATAAAAAGAGTTTAGGGGTTGGATAAGCTAAATAAAACAAAACAACATTAGAGAAGACATTACCTAAAAATCGGGTAACTCTTTTTGATTTGAGCCAAAGGCTTCCTTGGGAAGAGTTCTGCCCAAAGTGAGGCTTCTAGGAGTAATAGGGGGAAGTTGGGAGAGTATTTGGGCAGAGTTTGGCCGAGCCAAATGGCTTGAAAGTGTGAATGAGGTGGTAGAGGTGGGGGCCTTTTATAAGAGGAGAGGCGGGGCACTCTTGGAAAGTAAGTGAAATTTTACATTATTATACAATTCTTTTCGGATTATAAAGGTACCACAATTATATAATTCGTGGCTAAGATGATAAGGGTTCTAAATATACCCATACAATAGTCTTTGGACAAGTGTATTCCTTGGATTGTACATTATCTTTTCATTTTATTAAAATCATTAAATAATGAGGTCATCACTGCATCATAATGATGTCATAAATAATTTAATTTATTTAATGTCTAAAAATTATAAAAAAAATAATATGTTGTAGGAAATAATTTTATCTTTCCAATGACTATTTATAGTCAAAAATATAACTTGTATAACACGATGTAAAAATTGTTTTAGTAAAACATTTCATGTTTGTGTCATTTTTTACTTTAACATTAAATAAAAGGTATTTATGTCATTTTCTAACTAAAGTGGCTCCATGGGGTCCCCAAGTTGACCCATGGATTGTATTGGTCGGCCATGGCACATCCAATGAGGGTAGGACATGTGTCAAGCTCATCTCATATTATTAAAACATTATTTTTACCTTATACTACACTAATTACCTCTAATCGTGATTAAGAACTTAAAAGTTACTATTCACCAAAAAAATTATTTTAATCTCATTGAACCACATTTTACTTCTTAATGACAACCATGTATGTCGGATTTTTGAAAATAAAACCACAGTAGTGGTAATATTTCATTTAAACGAAAAATCAGTTTTTTAACTACCACTTAGTGGTTTCACTATTCATCAAAAATTGAAGTTTTTCAGAATAATGCCAAAATTTCACCCTAAGATATAATTGATATTCCGAATTCAAAAATGATGTCTATTTTAAAAAATTCCAAACATATAAGTTTCATTAATTAATTTTATAATTAATTCCCGCTATCACAACAAATAGCGTGTTTTTAAGCAACAATTTATATCAAAAGATTGGCAATTGTTTATGTCCAATTTCAAAGTGAAATTAATTCTAATGAACACCATTGGATAAAATGGTAAAAATATATTCAAATTATACATTAAAACCACTCAATAGTATAACTTATCACTATAAATTATTTTGATTAAAAAAGTTGTTTTAAGTATTTTTCACTATTCATAAAAATTTGGAAGTTCTCCGAAAATTACAAAAAATTCAACATAGGCTAATTTCAATATTAGGAATACAAAAATGAATTCCATTTTGAAATATAAAATTTCTATAATTTTAAAAAGTGGTTATTACTATTCATAACAGCTACTTTGATTAGTCTCGGTGTTTTAGAACTTGAAGTTGCGTACAATGCAAGCTATTGTATTATTGGATGAGAAGCGTATTGTGGAAGCTCGGGGTGTTACATTCTCCCCTCCTTCAATAAATTGCGTCCTCGCAATTTGAAATTTTTCTTGGAAAATAAAAGGTTGAAAATAGAAAATACCTTTGTGGAAAACCCACATCGGAAATAAGATTAATAAAATTTAGCCTTAATAAGAGGGAATTGGAAATGAAAAAGTCACCACCCAATTATGATCTAGATTAGGAGAACATTAGTGACAATTAGAGACATATAATTGGAGGAAAAACGTAAATATTTGTAGGGAGTGATTGAGGTCATCAATCACAATCAACTGTCAAATTGAGGGCCTCAAAGCCTTCAATCTATGTTGATTTAAAATATCATCAGTTCAACAAGACATAAGGTATTATGATAACACATTTTTTTTGTATTAATATCCCTTTACTAAAGTTTAAGAATTAATTTATTCATTGAATAAGAGATAGGTATATATATATTTAGGCTTGACAATTAGAGTTTCAACCTTCAACTCATCTTTCACTCAAAAAGATAATAGAACTCAAAAATATTATACTTATCCTAATTGTATAAGGTTCCAAATGTTAACACATACCGTTTAGATTAGTAAAATTATTTTGTAATAACTAGGGACTTCCTGTAGGCTAGTGGTAGGAAATAAAGGCCTGTCGCACTATGGTTGTGGGTTCGATTCCTGCAGCTTTGTCCGATGCGACGGGTTATGCCCCACCCTTCAGGTTGTCCTTTTCCTAAAACTATAGTTTTATAATATTCCAAAAATAATCTTCCGAAATGCTTTAACCTTAAACAATACTATCCAAAGATCAACTAAATCCATTCCAACCTTTATAGTTATCCAAAATAAATCTGTCCAACTCACAGTCCAAATTTTATAAGGAAGGTAAACATAATGAAGATCCTTTTTCCCACGTAACAACATGTGAACACCTTCATCATGTATTCTTTTTAAACATACTGAATTACCATGATCCTTTATTCGTAGATATACTCCTTATATCCAAAAATGTATACAAAACATCAATCAGTTTCAAGGAAGTTAAGAATATCCAATATAATTTATCCAAATCAATCACGTCTTATTCCAAAATCACAACCTCAGTATCAGAACCATATTATGGTTTATCTTTCTCTCAACCATATATTTTCCAAAAATTTAACCTACTGTGGAGTCACTTTTCTTGGTTCCACACAATCTCAAGTCCTTGATGAAATAGTACTGCAGTATAATCCTTATATACTCCATAATTATTATAACCAGTACATCATTGATACAACACTCAAATTACAAAATTCTTTAATAACAACATAAGAACTCTAATCATTACTCCTCATCTGTGGTAGTATCATAAGTTGATTATTATCCAATAAAATCATTTGGGGCATACTCTTATGATTTGGACATTGGTTTGCGTAGTGTCCCCAATCCTTGCAGAAGAAGCATTGTACATTTGAAACCATTTTCTTACCCTTGCAGTCATGCACTTTATGTCCTTTTTTTGTACACTTATAACAAACTCCCATTCCCTTTAGGCAAGTTCCATGATGTTTCTTCCCACAATTACCACATATTGGAAAATTCTTCTTTCCCCTCATCCCTTTATCCATCATTCTCTCTTCCATCCCTTTCATCTCTTGCTTCGCTTCAAAGCCATAGGACTCAGAGAATTATTTACTTATCTTATTAACACATGATACTATTTCTTCATATGTTGAGAACACATGGGAGAATATTTCCCTTCGAAATGTTGGCTTAATACCGTGAAAGATACGATCCTTATTACTCTTTGGATCATACGTATTGCTGGAGTTCACATTCCTTCTACTAGGTGCCATTTCTATACAATGGCATAAACTAGGTTAGTTAATGAATTACAATGAAAAATTACAAACTTTTAAAATACTTAATGTAAATTGAACGGTTTATGGATATAATCCATAATCATAAGAATGTTTTCTTTGAGGAAGTATATACTCATAAACCCTACATAATGGTTTGTAAAGAAAATGAGAATTATCCTAAGAAAATCCCCTAGGAGTGTCGTAACCAAGAGTGCAGCAATGCCCGTTGTCGTGCACCAGTTCCCATTTGAGTCTAGCTCAAAGTGGTGTTTTCAGGTTTTACCCCTAGGTACATCTATGCTAGAGCTGCCTCTACCTGCTCGTATCCAGACAGGGATGTATTGCTCGGAAAACTCACAACATCACTATAATACCAAAATTCTAGGAAGCTCTTCTATTATAATCCTCAAAGTCTATCTTTGGACTATGTGCTCTAATCAGAGTTTATCTAAATCTAGCTTCCAATGTTTGTACTAAACTGCCTCTGATACCAACTGTAATGCCCCGACCCCAGCTACCCATAGTCGGTGCATTACTTCGTAACATTGGCATCATCACAAAAGATCAAGTCTCGAAAGACCGATTAGTTTAGTAGCCTTGGAAACACTAGATACATTCATAAATCTTACATTACATCATAAAGTGAAAAACTAATAACAAAGTCTTCATAGTCCACACTCATATCCTCTTCTGACTATCCCTGCAGGTCATTCATAAAATACTTCTTCATATCCTGGAAAATATTAAAACATTGAAAGGGGTGAGCTCAGATGCTCAGTAAGGATAACAATATTGCGGAAGCTTTCATAAATAAACATAAACATTTAAGGCAATGTATGACTAAAACAAAAGCCTTTTAAACTTGAACATCAACATAATATGGAAAAAGTAAAATGAGATAATTCAATTTACTTCTTCACATGGATATTCTACTGGTCGAATAATCACATGCAATATCAATAACCACTTTTATAATGATGGAATGCATAATGCCAGACTATCATAACCACGTAGTCAATGCCTCATGCCAAGACCACAAATAATATTTTGTCAAGGCCTCGTGCCAAGACACTAGTTTGTCTCATGAGACCTGCCGATGCATCGAGGAGCTATAGCGGGCTCCACCCGTCACTTATTAAGTCCAATGCATTCCTCATATGAATAGGTTTAAACATATCATAAACCATAACATAATCGTATCACATAAAACATGCATAAAGGAAACATAACATTTCCACATTTCAATCACAAGATGTCAATACAACACATTGATATAATAAAAACGCTTTCAAAACCGTTTTGAATACCAAAATAAAAGAAAGTTAAAACTTTGTATTTCTTTTTCATTAAAAAAAAGTGATGGCTTGTAGAGGAAGCCGAAACCCAAATAATGGTCATGGCGGTAGAGAAGTCGTTGTCGCCGCATACGTACGACAAGAAAAACATTCCCTTTTTGTCATTTAGTAAAACGCTTCGTATAAAAAGATTCCTTTTGAATAAACGTAAAGGTCAAAGGGGTTTATACACCGTATAAAAGAAAATTGTGTATAAAACCAAATATGCCTCAATGAAAGGAGATTGAGATGAAGTCCGTAAAAAGATCATTTTTAAAATAAAATAGATATTTTATGTGTATTCACTATAGGTACACATAAAGAACGTAAAAAAATACAAAATAGGACATAATAATATCATGACATAATTTGAAAGTAGGAGATTAACCCAAAGAATGGAAGTTGGGTTAAGAAGTTCCCTTACCTTGCGTCCTGTCCCGAATTGACCGTTCTTTAACCTCCTGAATAATAAACTAGAGTTAATTACTATTTACTTAAGATCCTTTTTCATGTTCATTATTCCTTTTATATCTCTTATTACCATGTTATGAACATTATGTAATTATTTAAGTTTATAACCGTCATTTTGTCGATCTTAGGTACTTGAGTCAAAAATAACATTCTTATAATTACAAGTTGTTCATGTGGTGATATATCCATTATATCAAGAATTATATTCATGATATAGATATCATATATCTCATATATATCCAGTATATACATATATTTATAATATTACATAACATTTAGAGGTAAGAAATGAAATGCACCGTTCATGGAGACGGTAAGCCGTACGTACGCATGAACACTACTTTCATTTCTATTTCGTATTTAATGAAATCATAATGATATAAAGGTATATTACAATTCCAGTATAACATCATATATAATATCATTTACTCCATCCTTTATACATCCCACATATGGCATTAACGATTCAAATCACTTTGAGGGGGCAGTAGTCCGCACTTCCTAAAATGAAAATATCGCGTTTACCCATAATGGAAACCATAAAGGTATGCCATAAATGAAAAATACAGAAGAATAAGGAAAACATAAACATAATATATATATCATATATGAAAATAGTGTCATCAAAATGGCCACCATTATAGGTGTTAAAAGAATTTGAACAATCATCGTTTCGTGATGCAGTATTTCGCCACCCACAGAAACGGTATGTTCTTTAACCATTAGACGAAGGTGTGTGTAAGTGTAGCTCGAATCCTTCTTATAACAAAATCCTAATATATTGAGGATACTGGTTTTGTTACAAAATAAATGAATAAAAAGAGTTTAGGGGTTGGAGAAGCTAAATAAAACAAAACAACATTAGAGAAGACATTACCTAAAAATCGGGTAACTCTTTTTGATTTGAGCAAAAGGATTCCTTGGGAAGAGTTATGCCAAAAGTGAGGCTTCTAGGAGTAAGAGGGGGAAGTTGGGAGAGTATTTGGTCAGAGGTTGGCCGAGAAAAATGGCTTGAAAGTGTGAATGAGGTGGTAGAGGTGGGGGCCTTTTATAAGAGGAGAGGAGGGGCACTCTTGGAAAGTAAGGGAAATTTTACATTATTATACAATGGTTTTCGGATTCTAAAGGTCCCACACTTATATAATTAGTGTATAAGGTGATAAGGGTTAGAAATATACCCATAAAATAGTCTTTGGACAAGTGTAAGCCTTGGATTGTACATTATCTTTTCATTTTATTAAAATCGTTAAATAATGAGGTCATCGCTGCATCATAATGATGTCATAAATAATTTAATTTATTTAATGTCTAAAAATTATAAAAAAAATACTATGTTGTAGGAAATCTTTTTAGATTTCCAATTACTATTTATAGTCAAAAATATGACTTGTATAACACCATGTAAAAATTGGTTTAGTAAAACATTTCATGTTTGTGTCATTTTTTACTTTAACATTATATAAAAGGTATTTATGTCATTTTCTAACTAAAGTGGCTCCATGGGGTCCCCAAGTTGACCCATGGGTTGTCTTGGTCGTCCATGGCACATCCAATGAGGGTAGGACATGTGTCAAGCTCATCTCATATTATTAAAACATTATTTTTACCTTATACTACACTAATTACCTCTAATCGCGATTAAGAACTTAAAAGTTACTATTCACCAAAAAAATTATTTTAATCTCATTGAACCAAATTTTACTTCTTAATGACAACCATGTATGTCGGATTTTTGAAAATCAAACCACAGAAGTGGTAATATTTCATTTAAACGAAAAATCAGTTTTTTAACTACCACTTAGTGGTTTAACTATTCATCAAAAATTGAAGTTTTTCAGAACAATGCCAAAATTTCACCCTAAGATATAATTGATATTCCGAATTCAAAAATGATGTATATTTTACAAAATTCAAAACATATAAGTTGCATTAATTAATTTTATAATTAATTCCCGCTATCACAACAAATAGCATGTTTTTAAGAAACAATTTATATCAAAATATTGGCAATTGTTTATGTCCAATTTCAAAGTGAAATTAATTCTAATGAACACCATTGGATAAAATGGTAAAAATATATTCTAATTATACTTTAAAACCACTCAATAGTATAACTTATCACTATAACTTATTTTGATTAAAAAAGTTGTTTTAAGTATTTTTTACTGTTCATAAAAATTTGGAAGTTCTCAGAAAATTACAAAAAATTCAACATAGGCTAATTTCAATATTAGGAATACAAAAATGAATTCCATTTTAAAATATAAAATTTCTATAATTTTAAAAAGTGGTTATTACTATTCATAACAGCTACTTTGATTAGTCTCGGTGTTTTAGAACTCGAAGTTGCGTACAATGTAAGCTATTGCATTATTGAATGAGAAGCGTATTGTGGAAGCTCGGGGTGTTACATGGAAAATTATTATTGGGGAGGCTCTGGAGAATTAGAAGAGAGGCGATCCTTCTTCGATGAAGAACACCGTTTTTCAACGAAGAACATCCCCGACGAAGAACACGAAGGACTTCTTCCAACGACGCTTCTTCCTCGAACATACCTCAACGTCAGGGAGCCTACGTCGTCTTCGGAAATGACTCTTCCTCCCAAATTGACGAGATGACACCATTCTCTGCAACACCGTCTTCCGCGACGCCCGACTACCGCAACGCTTGTCTTCCGCAGATCGACGATGTGCGATGTCAACTACGAGGTTTGGGTTTTGTATATTCTTTAAGTGAATAAATTGTACCCCATTCCTTGCTGAATTTATTGGATTATCATCGACCATATGCTACCGCCTAACGCGGAGGGAGGGAGATGAACAAACACGGCCCGACGACCCTCTGTTGATCCATGTTCATTTTCGATGGCGGCGGTGATGGAAGGGGTGGCGACGACGGGAGAAAGCGGTGGCCATATGCCGTCCATGTGGAGAGGAACTGTGGCCCGCAACCACGGGCCGCTCGGCTGATGAAGAACCGGCCAGCCAAGCCAATCAGAACGAAGAGACCACAGCGCAACGAGAGTGCAGTGATGTGGAGGAATGCGGCTCGCATTCCGCAAGCTGCTCGGCAGACAAACCGGCCGACAACCGGCCGACCGGGCTGGGAAGACCTGTGGCACCAGGAGGGCCCCACGCTGGAGGAACCGCGGCCCGCCCGTGTGGGCCGCTCGCGCGAGGAAGGCCAGCCAGCTTCTACTGGCCGATTGGGAGGACGACGCCACTCGGCACCGTCGATTCGGGAAAGCGAGGGGCCGCTCCCGCCCTCGGACCGCTCAGCCAGCCGACCGAGCCACGACCCACCGGGCCGGGCCGTGCCGGGCCAGGCCGCGCCCCCTTGGGCCGGGCCATGCCCCCTCCGGCCGGGCCCCACCCCTCAGGCCGGGCCACGTGACTCATCGGGCCAGTTCGACCCTCTTCCGGGTCAGACCCGCCAAAACCGGGTTGACCCGACCTGCCAGCCTACTGGGCTTAACGGGCCGGGCCCGTTTTCAGTTAAACCTGAATAACTTAAAGACCGTGTGTCTGATCAATGCACCGTCTGTGGAATAGGGACCCTTGCAATGAAATGATATTTTTTCGATACTCTAAGTGAG
Organism: Viscum album; assembly: GCA_963277665.1. Classification (NCBI taxonomy): domain Eukaryota; kingdom Viridiplantae; phylum Streptophyta; class Magnoliopsida; order Santalales; family Viscaceae; genus Viscum; species Viscum album. The sequence continues at coordinate 1,027,479,187 of OY728157.1, forward strand.
TTTTGGACAACTTCAGAAAATGGTCGGGTTTGGAATGAGGTTATTTTCAACCTGGCCCCTGGAACAAAAAAGCAAATATCTCTCAGACCGGGTGTCCGATTGACGCACCGTCTGTCGCGTTGGGTTCCTTTGGACGAGGAAAAACTTTGAGATACATCAAATATCGAATCCATGATAGTTGATGTATCTAACCCTTTGCTCGATGAGCAAACCCTCCCAGAATCGAGCATGCTGTGTGCAAGAACCCTAGAGATGGCTGCGACTGCGTCGACTACTATACTGGAATCCTCCATGGGTTCAACAGTGATGAATATGGTACTGGAATCCTCCGTGGGTTTGAAAGAGATGACTACCATACTGGAATCCTCCATGGGTTTGACGAAGATGACTACTGTTCTTGTATCCTGTGTGGGTCTGACAGTTTGTCCTCTGTACTTGTATCTTGTGTGGGTCCGGAAGAGTAGCTGGTCTTTTATACTATGTGGGTCCGACAGCTTAGCTGGTCTTGTATCCCGTGTTTGTCCAAAAACATAGATGAATCAGTGACTAAATCTTATTATCTTTATCACCATTTGAAATATGTGTACCTATGTGAGGTGATTCTTGACTTTCAATCATTATCATCGATGTGATTGACTTGCTTTCCTGTGTGGACTGAGTTGTTCTTGGGATCGAGAGTTGGAGCCGAACTGTGATTGAAAACTTATGTATATGTAAGGGCATATACCTAAGTAGAGTTGTTTGATACTTCGTGATTGTATCTTTCTTCTGTGGTCTATTCTTCATGGATTCAGGGAGACCTTCAGGGGTCTCAGGGTCTCTACTGAGTATCGTATACTCACCCCTGCATGGGATTTGCCTGAACTACATTGTGTTGGATGCAGATGACAGACATCACTGATCTAGGTGGAGATCTGAGGATCTGGATGGTACCTAGAGGTGGACCACTTGGAAAGACATACACAGAGTAGACAGACGGACCCGAGGTGATGAGGATACCATCTGTACCCACCATTCAGGTGGGATTCCTGGATGACGACTCAGTGGATATTTTTTTACTTTACTACCGTTGTACTAGTTTTTTAGTTGTACTATACTTTACAGTTGGGTTTGTATACTGGCCCATTTACTTTTCAGCGCTTACTTTTGTACTCAGTTTACTTAGTGTTTACTTCAGTTGTGTACTCTGTTGTGTTTATTTACTTTTATAAAGGCAAAATCTTCCCTTTTTATTAGTATTTATGCTTTTGGTGCTAGTCTCCAGCCCCTGGCCTATGGAAGGTGGGCTTGGGGTAGTCATGGCACAGGCCCCAAGGACGGGTCGTGACAAACTTTCTCTTGAAACAATCACTTTCTTGTAATAAATTTTAATTGTAAAATAAATTCCTATTAAATATATATATTATTATATTATGTATATCATTATTTCATAATCCGTATACCATTTTTAGATATAGTGTTTAATTTGAATGTTATTTGATTAACTGGGGAAATATTGATAAATCAATGTACTTTAGTTAATATAGATATTTGATATGGCACATTTTTTATGAATTAAATAGATTATTAGATATATGATTAATGCTTTGGAAATGTAGTACATTGGTTGGGGACCTATTAATGTAAGCCCCTCAATGCATTAATGGTATCATGAGACAAATCAATTGGCCAAATCAGATGGGTTTTTACCCATAGACTTAAATTGTTTTGAGGATAGATTTTGATAGTAACTATTATAGGGATCAATATTAATAGTTTAGATTTATTTCATTACTAATTAAATAATTATTGATATTATATGTGATCATTCAATTATTTATAATATCCATGGTCAAGTTTCATGCTCATGTGAATATTTATATGATAATATTTGATCATATTTTATTCATTCCATTTTATGCAAAAAGTTATTATTTAAATAGAATGTGTATTAAGTTATTTACCTTTACAAAGTGATTATTAATTATTGACGCAAGATTTAATACCCTATACATAACCCTTAGTAATCATTTTATCTCAGCCTTATTTTTTCCCTTTCTCCTCGGTAGGAAGATGAATTCTTGGAACGAGTTTCAAGGATGTTAAGGTTTTACTATTGTTATGATTTATTTATTTCCAATGTAAAATTTGTATCAAATATTTATATAGTTTTAGAAAACTATTAAATTGATTATTCATTTGGGATTTGAATCTTGTATCTATTCCAATGTAATAAATCAAGTCACCATCACTAAGCTAATGGGGTTGGGACCATTGTAATTGGTATGAAAACAAGTTTATTAGAAACCTTGGAAACTAGAGGTAGGAAAATATATATTAGAAAATACATCCCTATGATATAATTTGACGATAAGTATAGAATAACATCCCAAATAAACCATGTTTATGATTATGAGATTAGATATGCTTAAAATTTTGAATTTATGTTAAGTATTTCACTAGATTTGGGATGTTACATCATGTTTTATAATGATATGATCTAATATAGTGTATGGAATCATTTATAAATGGTTAATAGAAGAAGTAATGGGAATCTCACCAATGAACGTGATCTAAATAGTAAGATTGATCATGTATTTTATGGTATTATGAAAATATTTCAAAGTGAATTTTTTTCACAAACATTTTCATCATATGAGAAAATCATATCATTTGATAACAAGATAGATAAACAACTGTCGAAGTATTATGGCATTGAATGCAAGAATGATAAGAATAGGATAACTGTAAAAAACATGGATGAAGGGAAGAATGGAAATAAGTGTTTTCCCACATGTGATAATTGTAGAAAGAAACACCCTGGTACTTTTTTAAATGGAGTGACAGTTTTTTACAAGTTTGAAGATAATTAGCACCATGATTTTAATTACAAGGGAAATAAAAAGTTTTCTAATGTACAATTCTGCAATTATATAGATATTGAGAACTATGAAAATGAATATCCCAAGCGTCAAGGGAAAATACCTTAGATGAAGCTAAGGGATCATGCTCAAGCTTATGTTATTGATATAACTAGAGAGGAATGATTAATTTTCTCATGTTTAAATCCAAGAATTATTATTTTTGAGTATTTTATAAATTATATCCTCATTATAAGAATTATGAAATGTATAAGGGTTGCACTGTATTTCTTTTTAATTAAGTATTTGAAACCATATATTGAATGACATTGATGACCAAGATAAATAATTTAGTGACATGTTGAATGTCTTTGAAAAAACATGATTGAATAAATGATAACCCTTAATATTTTTATAATGATGAGATAATGATGTTGGGATAAATAGATGATTGATGTAGATAAAGTAAATTGTATATTACTAACTATCTTGGGAATGATTAAGGATTTATTAGAAACGTGGTTACTCAATCAGTGATGGAGTCTACAACATTTTTATATTTAAGTAATATATCCAATAACCTCTATTTTACATAAGTAATAAGGACGAATTTATGTTTTCAAAAAGTTTTTATTGTAATTCAAGTTATTACCATGTTTTAATAGAATACATGTTAAAGGTATTCACATGTTTGTTAAGGGGCGATTAAGATACAATTTAATTTTTTTGGGAATATAATGTTTATTTAATAACCTTCCTTATAAATTTGGTCAAACATATTTTGGATTAACTTTATGATGAACTAATTATGGAATGTATTTATTTAAACTTCATGTGTCATTGGATAACATTTACTAATAGTTTTGGTTTTAGTAAAGATATAAGGAATATCTTTTTACTATTTTATGGATCATATGATCTATTAAAAGGTAATTTTAGTGATTTAGGAAAAAAATTCATTTTTGAATATTCATTTTTTCAATTATGAGATGAATTGAAAACTGATTGAAGCATAATAAAAAGATGAATTTTTTATTATGAAATAGAAATGTATCAAATATATATCTTTATACTATTAGAGAGTGAAATAATTCATCAACTTTTGGAAAAATGTTCTTAAAACAAAAATTTTGTCAATTAATTTTTTACACTTATGGTTTATGGAATTGTGGTTGTTAACTTTCTCCTTAACATGTTCCCTATTACTCTCCCTCAGTATTTGGGTGTTAGTTTTCTCTTCCATGTCCAAGTTTCCATATCCCAACTATTCTATTCTATATAGAAACCTAGTTATGTAAATATTCTAGATGACTTTTTACTTCCTTTTATCTCTTATTAAGAGGGTATTTTATTAACTCTTTTTATTATGTGGGTTTTTCAAAAATAGTATTTCCAAATGTCAAACCCCTGATTACCAAGATTATGTTTACATTGTAAGGAGGAAAATTATTTAAGGTGGGGAGAATGTAAGACCATAAAAAATTATAAAATAATTAAATTTTATTTAATATCATATGTCATACACAACATTAATCTTATATCGTGGTACACACAACACTATGTTATCTTGCGTTTCATGCAATACTATGTTTTACCAAACAAAAATGCACTATTAATAATATTATTTAAAATGACATTTACCACATAGCTATTGGAATGGTGGGTAAGAATAGGATTAAATATAACATGAAAATATATAGTTTACATACATTTATTAGTTATCTATTTATTATTAATAAAATAGGAATCATTTGAAATAAAAAGAAATGTTTTCTGAAAAACAGTATCTTTTCTAAAAAGATAGTATAAACGTGCATGACATGCATAATTAAAATTTAATTTTTACCAATTTTAGAAAATTTATATGAAAAAATAAACTTAATTTTTGAATTCATAATACCAAAATTATATTAGAGTTATTTATTTGTATTTTTTTGAGAATTTTTATTTTTTGATGAATAGTGAAAAATATCGAATTTTAATTAAAAGCTGTTTTTTCATTTAAATAATTTACAAGGTTGAATTATATTTTTGAATTATATTTAAAGTAAATATAGTTCAGTTTTATGTAAATTAATCAAATTTAGTTCATTTTATTCATTTTAATATTGAATTTAGATATAAAAACATTTCAGACTTTTTGAACCTTTTCACTTTAAAAACCCGCATTCTCATCACATCTATGAGATTAATTTAAAATTAAATTCTCAAATTTCTATGAGTTGAATTTAGAAAAATTGATTCCATATTTTTATTCACAATAATTTATAATATATAATAAGTAAAAATTATTTTTAGACCTAATTTATTAGTGAAAATAGTTAAAATTAATTACAACAATGACGGTAAAAACGAGTTTACTTAGTGGTTAAACTTGGAATATATGGTGTAAAATTACCTACCAACTTGTCCAAAACCCATATTTGGGTATATTTCAACATTTAATACCTTATTATGTATTTTAATGAGTTATTGAGATATTATTTTATGAAAGTGTCCTTTATAATAAGTTAAGTAAGGAAAAAGATAAAAGAGGAACCTTCATTACCTTTAATTTTTATAAATATTTGGGATAGATAAAATAAATATATTTTGTTATAAATATTATTTTTAAAGTTAAATGAGTTTTTTTATCATGATAATTTATTGTAATTTTTTAGAGCTTAAATAATTACATTAAATACATAAGAAATGCCAATGTAAGAATTATTTTGTTAATAATTAACTAAAATAAGTGATAAAAAATATTAAAAGTGAAGTAAATAGAATGAATTACTATGTTCAATTAATTTTTTAAATGATTATATAATTTTATATAGGTCATAAAATAATATATTTTAATTCCCTATTTTTTTATATTTTTTAATTGAAATTAAATTTATAATGTAAAAATTGACATTAATGTTATTTTATAATAAATGACATTTTACTAAATAATTTAAAATTAATAAAAATCCAATATTATATCAAGTGATTTAAAATGTTAATATATATGAAATATGGACCATTAATGGACCAATTTTTCTTCTATAAATAACTTATCGACCGCTTAATAGTAAAAACTTTGTTAGCACAGTTAGGGTTAAAGCGATGTTTTTTCACACTACATGCGCTTAAACATAGTTTCCAACTTACATGAAATTTTTATTTTATAAATTATATATCTTATATTGGAATAATTGGGTCTAAATTTTCTAATAAGTATCACTTTAATTTAGTCTTAATGGCTAAATTACCAAAGCTAGAATACTAGTTACCTTAGTGAAAAACCAAAATTGTAAAAGTAGGGAATATTATATGTTAAGGAAGAACATTATAAAAATGCATTTATTATTGTTTGGTTGAGGTTTTTATCGACCATGTAAACCATAACGTCAATTATTATTCAATTTTTTAGCCTCATTATGTAAGGTATACCTCCCAATATTGAATACTTTTGAGTATTTACAAGAATGCCACTCCTCCTCAACTATAAAAGGCCACTCACTCCCCCATTTTTCACTCCACTCAATTCATTTGGATAGACCAAACTTAGAAAATATCAGTTAAACATTTTCCTTAACTAATTATAGAAGCCTTATTTTGGTCAAAAAGAAAACCTTTGATTGTTTTTGTACAAACCTAAGGATTATACACGAAGAAGAGGTGATGTTATTCTAAACAGATTTTATTTTATTTTATTTCCTTCTCCAACTCTACTAATATTTATTCTACCATGATTATATAATAACCTCAGTATCTTAAATATAATGAGATTTTTTTATGTTAAGGGTATGATTTACTACCACACATAATTCTATCAAATGGATTACGAAATCGTCGTTTGTGTGTACAACAAAATACCGCCTCATGAACATATATCATTTGTTTTTTTCCATTACCATCTTTCAAGGTTTAGAGTAATGATGGATTTATAGTTTATATATGATATATATGATATTTATAACATAATAATACATCTGTAATCATTATATCACACACACACACACACACACACACACAGATATATATATATATATATTTTGATTCCATTACTTCGGAGATACAATAACGTATCTCTTGTGTATGATGGACTACCACCTCTTGAAGTGACACACTTTGTCTTATACTAAATATTTACATGGAAGGTGATAATGAATAATATTAATTATTATATGTAATATAAATGAAATAATTATGATATTTATTACATATTTATTATTCTTTAAATATAATAAATCATTTTATTTTCTTACTCTTTCACTCAATGAAAGACGATAATATCATTCATGTACGTGTGGACTGTCACCTTTATGAAGCGATGTGACTAAATTTCCATAACCACAAAATGGGGAAAATATATATGAATGTATAATGTGACAACTGGGTCCTGGTGACAACATAGACACCCCCCTTAACATGGTCGTCGGGTCCTGGCTCGGCAGGTACCACCTGTTTCCCCACAGACACGTGGTCCCCACCCTGGGGCCCAACCATGTGCCTGGGCAGGTCATCTAATGAATGAAAGTACCCACAGGCTAGTACATATCCTTTTTAGTGTGTTTTTTCCCCACTCATACTCACCCTGGGAAACTTCCCAGAAGGTCACCTATCCTAATCACTACTCTACGTCAAGCACGCTTAACTTTGGAGTTCTAATTAGATAGGCTCCTAAAAAGGAAGGTGCAACTTGTTGACATGAGTATTATCATTAAGACATTAAACCCTTTATCATTTTTGGATGTTAAAATCACCCCCCTTTAGAGCACAACATCGTTTTTGTGGGTCCTACATCTCAACCTAGGCAGTGCACTATACTTAAGGCTGGGTACCACCTTTGATTCTAAATGTGACAACTGGGTCCCGGGGAATACACTTATCCATTAATTTAATCCAATATACTAAAGAACATCAATCTAGGTACCCATACCATATATCAAAAGGATCAAAAGATAAAAAAACTAGAACTGGGTCCTGATCCAATCATCCCCTTTAGAGAACAACATCCACATTTTGGGCCCTACATCTCTACCCAGGCAGTGCACTGCACTTAAGGTTGGGTATCAACTTTGATATCAAATGTGACAACTGGGCCTTGGGGAATACACTTATCATTAATTTAATCCATTTCACCAAAGAACATCAATCTAGGTACCCATTCCATATATCCTGGCCTGACAGGTACCAGTTGTTGCCCCGCAGACACTGGTCCCCACCCTAAGGCCCACCCACAAGCCTGAACAGGTCATCTAACCAATGACAATCCCTACAGGCCCACACATGTCCTTTTTAGTGTGTTTCTACCTCACTCATACACACCCTAGGAAACTTCCTAGAAGGTCACCCATCCTAATCACTATGTACTCGTTGTGAGTCCTACATCTCAACCCAGGCAGTGCACTGCACTTAAGGCTAGGTACCACCTTTGATACCAAATGTGAAAACTGGGTCCCGGGGAAGAAACTTATCAATTAATTTAATCCATTGTACCAAAGAACATCAATCTAGGTACCCTTACCATATATCAAAAGGAACACACAACAAAAAACCTAGAACTGGGTCCCAGTCCAATCACCCCCCTTTAGAGCACAACATCCTCATTGTGGGCCCTACATCTCAACCCAAGCAGTGCAATGCACTTAAGGTTGTGTACCACCATTGATAAAAAATGTGACAACTTGGTCATGGGGAATACACTTATCCATTAATTTGATCTATTGTACCAAAGAACCGCAATCTAGGTACCCATTCCATATATCTTGGACTAGCAGGTACCACCTGTTGTACCACAGACACGTGGTCCCCACCCTGGGGCCCATCCACGTGCCTGATTGTGGGCCCTACATCTCAACCTAGGAAGTGCACTACACTTAAGATTGGGTGACACCTTTTATATCAAATGTTACAACTGGGTCCCGGGGAATACACTTGTCCATTAATTTAATCCATTGTACCAAAGAACATCAATCTAGGTACCCATTCCATATATCAAAAGGATCACAAGATGAAAAACCTAGAACTGGGTCCCGGTCCAATCAACCCCCTTTAGAGAAAAACGTCTTTATTGTGGGCCCTACATCTCAACCCAGGAAGTGCACTGCACTTAAGGTTGGGTACCATCTTTGATAGAAAATGTGACAACTAGGTCCTGGGGAATACCCTTATCGATTAATTTAATCCATTTTACCAAAGAACATCAATCTTGGTACCAATTCCTTATATCTTGGCCCGGCAGGTACCACCTGTTGCCCCACAGACACATGGTCCCCACCTTGGGGCCCATCCACGTGCCTGATTGTGGTCCCTACATCTCAACCCAGGCAGTGCACTGCACTTATGGTTGGGTACCACCTTTGATAGAAAATGAGACAACTGGGTCCCGAGGAATACCCTTATCCATTAATTTAATCCATTATACCAAAGAACATCAATCTAGGTACCCATTCCTTATATCCTATCCGGGAAGGTACCACCTGCTGCCCCACAGACACATGGTCCCCACCCTGGGGCCCATCCACATGCCTGATTATGGGCCCTACATCTCAACCCAGGTAGTGCACTACACTTAAGGTTGGGTACCACCTTTGATATCAAATGTGACAAATGGTTCCTGGGGAATACACTTGTCCATTAATTTCACTACACTTAAGGTTGGGTACCACCTTTGATATCAAATGTGACAACTGGGTCTCAGGGAATACACTTGTCCATTAATTTAATCCACTGTACCAATGAACATCAATCTAGGTACCCATTCCATATATCCTGGCCTGATAGGTACCACCTATTGCCCCGCAGACACGTGGTCCCCACCCTGGGGCCCACCCACATGCCTGAATGGGTCATCTAACGAATAAAATTCCCCATAGGCCATCAAATTTCATTTTTCATGTGTTTTTTCCTCACTCATACACACCCTGTGAAACTTCCCAGAAGGACACCCATCCTAATCACTACTTCAGGCCAAGTATGTTTAACTGTGAAGTTCTAATCAGACAGGCTCTCGAAAAGAAAGGTGCACCTTGTTGACATGAGTATTATCATTAAGAAATTTAACCCTTTATCATTTTGGGGTGTTAAAATCTCCCCCTTTAGAGCACAACGTCCTCGTTGTGGGCCCTACATCTCAACCCAGGTAGTGCACTACACTTAAGGCTGGGTATCACCTTTGATACCAAATGTGACAACTGGGTCCTAGGGAATACACTTATCCATTAATTTAATCCATTGTACCAAAGAACATCAATCTAGGTACCCATACCATATATCAAAAGGATAACAAGTTGAAAATCCTAGAACTGGGTCCCAGTCCAATCTCCCCCCTTTAGAGCACAACATCCTCATTGTGGGCCATATATCTCAACCCAGGCAGTGCACTGCACTTAATGTTAGGTACGACCTTTGCTACCAAATGTGACAACTGGGTCCTAATGAATACACTTATCCATTAATTTAATCCATTTTACCAAATAACATCAATCTAGGTACCCATAAAATAAATCAAAAAGATCACAAGATGGAAAACCAAGAACTGGGTCTTGGTGAAAGCATAGACACCCCACCTTAACTTGGCCGTTGGGTCCTGGCCCACTAGGTACGACCAGTTTCCCCACAGACACGTGGTCCCCACCTTGGGTCTTGGGGAATACACTTATCCCTTAATTTAATCCATTTTACCAAAGAACATCAATCTAGGTACCCATACCATATATCAAAAGGATCACAAGATGAAAAACCTAGAACTGGGTCTCGGTTCAATCACCCCCTTTAGAGCACAATGTCCTCATTGTGGGCCCTACATCTCAACCCAGGCAGTGCACTGTACTTAAGGATGGGTAGCACCTTTGATACCAAATGTGACTACTGGGTCCTAGGGAATACACTTATCCACTAATTTAATCCATTGTACCAAATAATATCAATATAGGTACCCATACCATATATCAAAAGGATCACAAGATGGAAAACCTAGAACTGGGTCCTGGTGAAAGAACAAACACCCCACCTTAACATGGTCTTCGGGTCCTGGCCCACCAGGTATGACTAGTTTCTCCACAGACACGTGGTCCCCACCTTGGGGCCCACCCACATGATCGAACGGGTTATCTGACCAATGAAAGTCCCCACAGGCCAAAACTTGTCCTTTTTAGTGTGTTTTGTCTTCACTCACACACAACCTAAGAAACTACCCAAAAGGTCACCCATCCTAATCACTACTCTAGGATAAGCATGCTTAACTGTGGAGTTCTAATCTGATTGGCTCCCGAAAAGGAAGGTGCACCTTGTTGACATGGATATTATAGTTAATCCATTCAACCCTTTATCATTTTGGGGTGTTATATATAATTTGGTTATATATGATATTATTATAATTTTATAAATATTTAATATTACTGAAACCCGTTCCATAATTATCATTGAAAAATGGAAATGGTTACTAATGAGTACGTACGACCTACCATATCTGTGTTTGCAATATACCTCATTTTTCATAACCATAATTCATGATTGGTAATAAATTTATAATTGATATAAAAGTATGATAATTATTTCATGATTATTATTCCATATATGATTAAATAATATAATATGCGCAATAACTAGATCTTTAATAAAAAATGTGCATGAGAAACCAAGGATTTTAACACCCAAAACACTAAAAATAACAATTGATTTTTAATGATCGGGTGGTAAAATATTTTAAAAGGATAATGTGTTATATTATAAATATTAATATGGTTATGTTTTAAGTTAATAAAATTTCTAAAACTACTATACTAGAGGTAAAATAAAATTCAATCAAAAGGAAGAACAAGGAAAGATATTTTATCTCAATTTACATTCTATTGAAACTTATTTGTTTTTATGCACCAATTAAAATTTATGTGGTGTATATACCTGTTTATTGAAATTTAATATCATGATTCATTCATAATTCCTGGTATTTTAAGTTTCAATTTGAATTATCTCATACAAGGGGATTTTGAATTGAAAAATACCTATTGGTAAAAGTCATTGTACAATCTCACTTCCTTTTATGATTGTCAACATTCTCCTGAAAAAATTAATTTAATGAAATAATTTTTCACTGGAAATTAAATTTATATTATATATAACTATTCTTGTGTGATAGATATGATTATTACCGAAACCTTATACCATTTTTACATATGGTGTTTACTTTTAAATTTTTTTAATCAACTGGGGAAATATTGATAAATCCAAACACTTTACCCATTACATATATTTTCTATGGTGCATTTTTTATGAATTAAATAGATTACTTTATATATGTTGAATTATTTATAAATTTAGTACATATGTTGAGGACTAGTTGATGTAGGCCCCTTAATGCATTGGTAGTCTCGCGAGATGAATCATTTGGCCAAATCAGATGAGTTTCTACCCACAAACTTAAACTATGTTGAGGATAGATCTTGATAGTAACTATATTTAGGGTAGAGTATGATGGTTCGGAAATAAAAAATTATTAATTTGATCATTATTGATATTCTATGTGATTATTTTATTATTTAGAATATCCATTTTCAAGTTTCAAGCTCATGTGAATATTTATATGGAATCATTTGATCATATTTTATTCTTTCTATATTATAATCAAGTTATTATTTAAATAAAATGTGTATTCCGTTATTTAACATTTAATAGTGATTATTAATTTTTGATTCATGATATATTCCCCTGTACATAACCCTCATTGAGCATTTGAGCTCACCCTTATTTTGTTTCCTTTCCCCAATATATGAAGATGAATTCTTTGAATGAGTTTTAAGAATGCTGATATTTTAATTTTTTATGCTTTATTTTTTACCAATGCAAAGTATGTATCATATATGTATCAATTTTTAAAAAAATTATAGACCGATTGATCCTTTGGGATTTGAATCTTCTATCCATGCTAATGTAATAAAGTATGGCACTTTATCTAAGATACTGGCATTGGGGTCATTATGTTAATCTAAAATGTTAAGATTTAAAATGGAATTAAAATTAATATAAATCCATTTAAATGAATATAGTTACACACTATATTATCTAAAAATTTAAATATAATCAATTTTTATCCACTAGTCCAAGAAGTTCACTTAATAATATTCTAAAATATTGAATAATTACAAGTGTTCCAATCTCCTTACTTATAAAAGGGAACCTCATACCCTCACTTATTAATAAGTTTTAATTAATTTATCTTAACAAAAACAAAAAAAAATCCCCAAAAATCATTATCCATGTTTTTGAGGTGATTTTATTTCCAAAATTCCTACCATGAGTACTTAAATGGATATCATAAGGAGATATTTAAAAGAATAGGTAATCATCTTAACCAAACACTTTCATTATTGGTATTCTTTTACAAAGTTCAGTTAAATAAAAACCATTATAATATAATAACTCCAATATCGATTATATAACTAGATTTTATTATGTTGATGGAATAATTTTTATCCATATTTTAATCAATCAAATGTCAAGAAAAACCATCGCTCGTGTGTATGGTGTACTACCACCTCCATAACATATATTATTTGTCTCCATCACATCCTCACACAACTGGTTATAATGATGTAACTAATGAATATATATTAAATCTATGACATAATTATGTTTCTAAAAATTTATTATATCATATATTTTCTTATTCTTACACTCGTTAAAAATGATAATTCCACTCATGTGTACCTGTGGACTACCACTTCCATGAAGTTGTGTGATTAATTTTATATTCTGATTTTCAAGGATGATTATAAAGATGTATATAATGAATATTTAAAATTTTTATACCATTTAAAATAATTTTTATATAATTCAAACATAATAAATACACAAGTACCATAACTACAGAATCAAAACAAAAATGAAAAAGAAAATAGTTAACAATCAGTACAATGATATTAATGAATGTTTGTTAACAAATGAGATATAAGACATTATAAGTGGATAATATAGGATTTTATTAATAATTATATGGTTCTATAATTTATTTATAAAAAATATAAATTTATTATACAAAAGGATAAATCACGTTTGAAAAATTGGAAGTTTGAGGTAAGGGATTTTGTCTCAATTTCCACTCAACTGGGACATATATGGTATTATACTCATATTTTTGTTTATGTGGTGTAAATAATTACCCTTTTATGTATATAAAATGAATATATATTTATTCATTGTAATTAATGTTTCAATTTAAATTTACTCTATCAAGGAGTCACAATTTAAATGTTTCCAAAGTGATAAGATTTTATTTTACAATCTCATTTTTTTGGGATTGCTTATATTTTCATTGAAGAATTATATATTTCAGAGTTAATAATCTTAATATATTTTATTATATTCTAGATATTTAATTATCCTCTATGTTTTCTTCAAAAGTTTCTTCTCATTGTAACTTAAATCAAGTAATGAAAATTTTAAGATAATAGCTGGTCTTATTTGACTTTTTTATCGAGCATTGTTTTTCTTCCATTTGAATTTTTTTTAAAATTATTTTACAAAAGTAATTATTATTTATTAAAATTATTTAATACAGAAATTTTATATTATAATTTACTTTTTAAAATGTTTGAAAGGAATATTTATAATTATTTATGAATAGATCATTTTTGATATTCTCTATAAAAAGATAAAAAGAATGTTTCTTTTTATTAGATATGACTTTAAAATATTTTCCCATCACCATGAAAATTTAACACTATTTATCTTCTTCTAAAATATTTAAATGGTTTTAAAAATAAAAATATTTATTAAAAGATTATTTTAAATGATTAAATTATATTTTATTATATTATCCAAAATGCATGATTTTACTATAAAATCTATTTTTTTGATGAATTAATGGTTGCATTTTATCAATATTATTTTTATCATTATTAGTTTTCTTTTAATAAATTCACCTTGTTTTGATTATATTTCATCATAAATTAAAATTTTCATCCTTTTCCATGTTCTTTATATCATGTGTATGTTTATTACCTAAACCATACACCATATTATGCATACAATGTTTTACTATAAAATCTATTTGATTTATTAGGGAAATATTGATATCTTGTATTCTTTACTTGATGAGTATGTTTGTTGATAAGGCATATTTTTTAGGAATTAAATTGATCATTCATTATATAAGGACTGTATTGAACATCCAGTGATGGTTTTAGCCCAAATATTGATAGCCCATTGATGCAATGATAGGTATGATGAGAAAGACCAATTAGTTAGACTTATTAATTGGACTTTTTTGAATAAATACCCCTATTAGAAAATATAATGGAAAAATTCCTTGATCATTAATTTTGGATTTATTAATTTACAACATTTAGAATTTAGATATTATTATCAGTGATATTATTACATTGATATTAACCAAGGATTCATTTCATGATCAGGTTATTTGTTAAATGATATGTATTTTTATTTATTTAACTTGATATATTTATCACACCTTATTTACTCATGATATATTCCACTATACCCATCCCTTACTGAGAATTTTAGTTAACTATTATTATAAGGACCCAAACTTAATGATTATATAATATAGTGTATTTAGATTATAATTATCTTCCTTTAATTCCAAAAAATTCTTAGGTTTAGATTTTTATATAATTAGGTTATAATTCTTTCATAAAAACCCCTAAATAACAGTGTGGACACTTATACTCAGTATCCATTTTTCCCATAATAAAAAAACTTTAAAATAAATCATATTTTCTTTTTATACAATATCTTCACAACTTTAAAATTAGATTCTTAATTTCCCTTAACCATCCTTAAACCCCATGAAGAAAATTTTCAAAACATGGGTTAAACACAAAATTCTGAGTAATGAAGATAAAAGTAATAAATAAACTATTATATTATGAATATCTATAAGAATGTTTATTATTCAAAATAAAATTTGGTTACAAAGTAAACCCCTTTTATTACCCTATAAGTCATTTTATATACCAAACACTTTTTATAAAATAATTCATTAGAAATAATTAAGGAATAATAATATCATACAAGTTTCTTTTTAAATTTTAATATCACATGAAAACATTTTTATAAAGTTACACTTTTCACTCTTATATATGTAATAACTATCACGGTAAATTTTAGAGTAACCATTACAAAGAATATATTAGAAGAAATTTATGGACAGATTCAAAAAATTACCTTGTATTAACCATCAGATCAACTAATGGATTAACCATTATATATAATATTTTAATTACCATTTCTATATATTCCCATCATCTCTTAAGTGAATCCAAATTGGTTAAATCTATCGCATATTTGGAATAATAATGCTTTTGAATTCCATACCCAATGAATTGGGGGGATATCAAATAAATACTCTTTATTGGTTAATAATGTAACCACCCATCATTATAAATAATTTCAATAAACTATAATAGATACATAAAATCTTACATCATAAAAATATTTATTTAGAAAATAACTTTTCAATTTTAAATTCACTTAAATAAAAATATACGCAATTATAAAGGAAAAATTTTCCTTGAAAATATCCTTGTACAATTATAAATGGATATTAAAATAAAATATTAGTCATGATGATAGTAAAATAATATTTGTATTATATAAAAAATTATTCCTTTCATAATTTTGTCATAAAATTTATAAAGTACTGTATTTAGAAAATGAAAAAAATATTCCTTTCAAAATGTTTTGTAAAAGGTCAAACATGGAGAAAAATGAAATTAAAAATCATAGTATAATATTAAAAACCATATTAAAAAAATATTGATATGTAATAAAAAGATATTTTTAAGGGAAACTTTAAAGGATACATTATAGAAGAAAGTCCCTTACCCTGAGTCTGATTAATCACGTATGTACTTTATCATCCTAAAAAATATACATTGTTTAATTATTTAATTACTTAATAACATTTTTCTAGTTTATTATTCCATTTATATCACTTGTTTACATGTTTTATATAGTTACATAATAATTTAAGTTCATGTAGAACCTTTTGATGATATTTGGTTCATAATTCCAAAATGAATTTGGTATATTGACTATGGTCAAATTGGTAATTACTCCACTATATCCAAAATAATAATAATAAAATAGTTATCACTTTTATACATCAATTATACCTTTAAATAAAACCATTTAATAGTTTTATGAAAAATGAACTACATTATAATCATAGAGATGGTAGGTCATACATGTGCAAGAGTATCATTTCAATTTTTCAATGATCATTATGGATAGAAGGTACTTATTGATCTATAAGTAAATAATGATAGTAGTATCATAAATATAATATTTATTATTTATATATGATAATATATATCATCCATGTGAGGTGATTATTAAAAAAAATCACTTCACTTCAGTGAGGTGATAACCCACACATACACATGAACGATGTTATCATTTTTTAGAAAATGGAATGGTAAGAAGGTAAATGATATATTATATTTTAAGAATTAAAATTTTTTCATGAATATCATATATTAATTTTAATTACATCATTATAATATATCAATGAGATACGATAATGAAAAATTAATTTCATCGGGTTGTGAGTTGGTAGAATGATATACTCAAGAATGATGGTTTCATTTACCATTTTATATAATATGAGATAGTTATAGGTTGTTATATTAACATAAAAACACATAATTATATGTTATATAATATTTTTATTATATATTAATGGTTATTGTTTTTTATTGTTTTGGAATAAGAAAAAGAAACTAAAACGTGGAGCTAAAACTATAAATCTTTTTTGTAAAATCTTTTTTGTTTAACAAATTCATCCTTCTATGGTTGGTGTTATGACTAAAAAAGACCCCTAAAATTAGTTTGGGGAATATATGAATTTATTTGGGTAGTTTTTTTTGAACAATTTTTTTTAACTTTTAATGATTTTGAATAATAGGAGCCCTTTTATAAGAGAGTGGAGGGGAACTCATAAAATTCTTAAAAATATTAAATCAATATAAATTAATATTAAATTAAAAATTTCTTCAACATATTATATTCAACATAAATGATTATTATATATCAAAATAATCTCATAAAATTAAAACTATACATGTCTTAAATGTGTTTTTACCCTTATCATTTTGTTTTGACCCCCATTAACCCCTTTCACACTTAACAAAGAAACATGTTATTTTAATCTTTGAGGGTCTATATAGTTACAATAAATGGAAAAAATTATAATCAATATAACATGGTTGATATAATAAACCATATTTTAATCACTTGTCCAAAAATAACATTTTTAGTAATTTTGTATAATTTAATAATTTATTATTTACTATAATATACCACTAATGTTGATTTTTAAAACTATTCATTACTTTGAAGTTTTAATAACATCAAGAAAAAAATTAAAAATAAAAAAATATTTTATTATATCTCTATCATGTCATGTTCTTCTGAAAAATTTATTTATCACATTAATAATTTTAATTTTAATTTATTTTAATATTTTTTATCATTCATTTGATTTTTCTATTAATTGAATTATTACTGTGTCAACATTCTGTAAATATTTTAGGTAATTATTTATTCACTAAAAATTAATTGAAAAGATTTTTATAAATAATTAATATTTTAAAATAATATTTATAAGGGAACATATTCTTTGGTTAACCCCATGTTAAAAATATTATAGTTATTAAGCATAAGAGTATGACATTTTTGAATTTCCTTTAATAAAAATATTATAAAGGTTATGATCAACCCAAAATGGAAAAGGTCATATATTAAACATTTGTATTATTATGGATGATTTATACTCATTTAATAAAATTTAGGAAATTTTTGGGTTCATTTTAGAGTCCTTATCATATAATTTTTAACCCGTATTTACTCGATTTACACTTTATTATGATAAAAAATACTAAGTTTGTTATTCAAATTGACCAAAAGTAAAAGGGACCTATTTAAAAAATTTGTACCCACTTATTCTAAATATGGAATAAATTTTTCAAAATTTAAATCACAAAAGTGGTATAATTTAATTTAAAATTAAACCAAAAAAATGCAACGAAAAGCAGTTTTTTAAAAAAAATGTCATTTTTAAATATAATGTGTTTTTACACTAAATTAATGTTTAAAATTAATTTTAAAAAGAAAAATTTGATAATTATATATATATATGAATTAATTAAACTTTAAAACTAATACATAATAAAATCTTAATTTATAAATACTTTAAAGGAAAATACAGTTTTAAAAAAGAAGTATTTTACACTATTCATTGAAAAATATATCTTTTTATAAAATTTTCAAAAAGTCACCCTAAGATAATTTTTACATGATGAATTAAAAAATAAAATAATTTTTTTCTATTAAATTTCCTAAAATTTCAAATAATTAACTATAATATTCACTCATAAAAATAAAGAAACCCTGTTTTTGAATAAAACATATTTTTGAAGAATATAATGTCTTTACTTAAAATTGAGTGCTTATTTAAAAATAATTAATCAATAAATTTAAAATTATTAGGACCACTATATATTTCATAAAGATCTTAATAATATACATTCACTCCAATTTAATTACTAGGTTATAATGGTCAAATTTAAATAATAATTCATTTCTCTTTTAGTCTTGGTGTTCGTGTCTTGTACGCTATCAGAAAAATTATTTATTTTTAAAATATTAGGATATTAAATTATATACATTACAATAGATGAAATCCTCAAAATTTTATCTATGGTTTGGTAAACATGGATTGAATTTTTAAAATACCTTTATTGAAAACACACGTCATAAAAAGGGTAAAAAACTTCCCCTTAAAATGAGAGAAAAAGGAAGCGCGAAGGTCTTATAGTATAACACATAGTTGGTTTCCAAGCAAGAGAACATAAATGGGATGTGTAAACATTGATATGGAAGAAAAAAACAACTATTGAGGACTGATATAGTGCAACATATAATACATCCATGATAAAGTTAACCATCACAAAATTATAAATATTTGGTGGTTTAAAAGGCCATTGATTTGTTAGTAAGAAAAATACACAGATACAGTTTTTATTTGAAGGTAATTTTTAATATATTTTATGAATTACCTTATGATATAAAATTATAAAGATATATAATTACATGGAAATGTTTTATTTTATCCTTTAATCATTTTCTACCAAAATATCATATCTTGTTCTAAATGTTGAGAATTCAAGATGATTTTTTCATGTACGAATCCCAAGAATAAACATCAAACACCTCACACAATCCTTAATAATGATAAAAACCTATCCCTTATATCATTATACATTAGTAAAAACTAAAATTATTTCAAAATGGTTTCATAATTTCCAAAATGAATAATTGTTCACATGAAAAAATAAAATATTAATCAATGAAGCATCAACAATAAAATCCAAAGATCCACTTAGATCATTTTATAGATAACTGAACATAAAATTTATCAAAATATTTTAGACTATGATTGAAACCCAAATACTTGATGTATTTAATCACATATTCATCCAAGATAACAATAATCACTCTTAATTTCTCATAACAGAAATATATATACTATAATAATATAATCTTCAATACATGATAATCATCTCCATAATAAACTGAATTACCCTAAATCCACATTAAAATAATATGCATATTTAAATGATAATTTTCATTTAATCCTTAACTAAAATCCCATAATTTTCTATTTACCTTAATCACATATGGTCCTAAAAATAGTGCATATATTCTGAAATAAAATTAATCTCTGAATCACCAAATCAAATTTCAATCTCATGGTTATCTCTATAATATAACATATTTTCTTAAAAAAATATTATGAATACCCTAAAAAGATCACTTTTTAACCTCTAGGGTTTTCAATACAAGTTAAATTTCCACAAAATCAAATAATAAATCATCAAGAATATATTACCATAGTGTATTACTTATCCCTTGACCATATTTCTTTAGACGAGTGTCTCTAAGATCATCACCTTTTTTTCTACAACGCTTTTCAAACATATTGATTTACTCCACTTATTCTTTCAAATTTTAAAAACAACAATTATAAAATGTTTAAATATTAAAATATCATTGATAAATTATTAATTTAACTCCATTTTAAACCCCTAAATATTCTTTTTTGTCTTATTAAATGCTATAAAATATGTCCTTATGATTCATCAAAAAAATCAATAATGATTCATTATTAGATCATAAGAAAATAATTCATACCTTAAATCCAGACATCAGAGTATTCCTTTATACTATTGATATCCTCTTTATCTTCTAGCTTATATTCCATATCTCTTGAAAAGAAATATTCAAGTCCTTGGTGGTATTACTCTTATCGAATGGGTTTAATGAGCCAAGAGTTTGAAAAAAAATCCCTAAAAATCTATGAGAAAATAAAAAGTGATAAATAGATCAAATAAATTATTGCTTGTGATTTGGATGCTAAAAAATCATTCAAGATCATATAAAAAATATTTTTCCATTATTTTTATGATTAAATAATCTTGTAGGTTCAAGAAGGTTGTGTGAGATCATTTATCTTTCATCATTATTAGTGAAATTTATAATTATTTAACATTTAAAAAACCCTTAATAACATCATCCTTAAATAATATTTTATCCTAAAACTCCAATGGCCCAAAGGCCTTCATTTTTATTTTTTTGATAATACACCATTCAAGGGGTGAGGTGGAACCCTTACAAGGCCTGTAGGCGTAAGTATTACATGGCCCGTAGGCCTTAGAGGAATTCATTGCCCGTAGGCTTCAAACATTACATACAACCCATACTAACTACTTGTAACAACTCCCCCCCATCATCTTCATCATGAAATCTGATCTCCACCTTCGCATGGATGTTTGGATAGGCTTTCTTGTATATGCATAGGCTTGTCCTGATGGAAGGTGCCATACCCTCTCATTCTTGCAATCAGTTTAGCTTCCACTATGGTGAAAGCTCCTTGATCCTCCTCCTTCTTAAGTTTATTACTTTATAGGTTGTCGGGCTTGCATCTGCACTTAAGGTGGCCTGAAGGCCTTGATTTGGCCTAAAGGCCTTACTGACTCGAAGGCCTATGAGGCCCGAAGGCATTAAAGGACTCAGGGAACAAATCGGTGGCCCGAAGGCCCAAACAGGGAAATATTCTCAGCTGCTATAGTTTCAAACAGTGCCTGCTACAGTTCCCGCTACATTAAGGGACATAAAATAATGAAGGGAACCTTAATTCCATGAATAATTATAAAAATGTTCATACTTCAAAATAAAATTTTGGTTTAAAATAAACCCTTTTTATTACCAAAATAATCATTTTCTCTTAACAAAATGTTTCATAAAAATTTAATTATAGATATTTAAGGAAAAATCAACTCATAATGGGTTATTTGAAAATTTTAAAATCAGATGAAAACTTTTTCCCAATGTTAGGCTTTTCACTCTTACATATGAAATAACCATCAAATTCAAATTTAGAGTAACCATAAGTGATACTCCTAGAAGAACATAATTATTAAATTCTTAATACTACCATATATTAAACATCATATATACTCATGGATTAACCATCATAGTTAATCTTAGAGTAACCATCATAGTATATTCCCATTATCTATTAAGATAAACCTAATTGGTTAACTCCATCCCATATTTGAAAAAACTATATAGTCGAATTTTGCAGAAAATGTACTATAGAGAAATCAATAACCCACCAATATTTTGTTTATAACAGAACCACCTATCTTCATAAACAATTTCCATAAACTATAACATTATTCATAAATGCTTAAGTCATAAAAACAATTCTTTAGGAAAATTACATTTCTATTTTAAAATCACTTAGTTATAATTCAGCATAATTATAAAGGGAAAAAAATTTCATTGAAAAGTGACTTGTAAACATGTAAAATAAGATTAAATTCAATGATTATTAATGATGGAAGGAAATTATTCTCATAAAGTATAATATAAAAAACATTTCTTCTATACTTTTTTTGTAAAAGTCCCAAAGTACCTCATTTGGAAAAAGTAAAAAATATTCCATTAAACCCACTATGTAAAAAGTAATTTTTTTAAAAATTAATTTAAAAAATATTAGGATAGTATTAAAAAACTTATTTAAAACAATTTTTAAAAAAATAGGTGTGGAATAAAAATAGTTGTTTAGTGGAATCTTAAAAGAAATGTTTTAAAAGAAAGTCCCTTACCTTAAGTCTAATACATTAGTTATTTTCTTTATAATCCTGAATAATAAAATTTGGTTAATTATTTACTTTATTAAAAAACTTTTTCAAGTTTATTATTCCATTTATATAACTTATGATACTATTATATATGATTACATAATCATTTATGCTTATATTGGAAGTTGTGATGATATTCTGTTCGTAAGTACAAAATGACTTAAGTATGGTGACTATAGTCAAAGTGGTCCTTACACAACCATCTCCAAAAAATAATCATGAAATATTTATCAATTTTATACTTAAATTTTACCTTTAAATCTAAACATTAAATAGGGTGATGAAAAACTATATGTTATAATGATGAGGACAGCAGTTTGAACGTATGCATGAGTAACGTATCCATTTTTCAATGATAATTATGGAAAGAAGGTAAGTATTATATTATATTTTAAAAATGATAATAATATGATTAATATAATATTAATTCATTAATTATAATTATATTTATATATTATACAAGTAATGTGGTGATAAAAAATGAATCATATTGCTTCATGGAGGTGGTAGTCCAGACGTATGTAGGAACAATGTTATCAATTTTCATAGAATTGAAAGGTAGAAAGGTAAATGATATAGTATTTTTTTATAGTTATATATATTTCACTAATATAATAAATAAATAGTTCTTCAATAATTATAATATATCCATGAGATATGGTGACAGAAAACAAATTACATCAGTTTGAAAAGTAGTGATTCACTATACACATAGATGATTATTTTGCTTCCCATTTGATGATAGAGAAGATGTATATAGGATGTGAAATTTGCATAAAAACCTAATTATTTGTATTATAATGTTTTTATTATATATTAATTATTAAGGTAGAATACAATGTGGTAGAATAACAAATAAAACTAAAACATGTGGTTAAAAACTATAAATCTTCTTTGGAAATATTCCTTTAATTAACTTTTTAAGACCTCTAAGGTTGGTGTTATACCTAAAAAATGACCACTATAATTAAGGGAGTGATTATATAAAAGTATTGGGGTTTTTATTTTCCAAACCAAAAGTTTTTTTAAGTATAAAGGATTTAAATAAGTGGTTCTATTTTATAAGAGTGGGGAGGGGCACTCTTAGAATTCCTCAAAATATTAAAAAAATATAAATTAATTTTATAATTATAATCACTCAAAAACTATTTATTTAATATTTATGATGAGTATGGATTGAAATAATCTCATACAATGAAAATTATACATGATTTGAATATTTTTTTACTCTTATCTTTTGGCTTTAACCCATCGTTAACCCCTTTCACACATACCTTGACAATAAGGAGTTTTACCACATGAGGGTAAATATAGTTACAATAAATGGAAAAAATTCTCATAACTTTTACATATCTAATTTCAAAAACCATATCTTAACCACTTGGACACATCAATGATTTTTAAGAATTTTATTTCATTTAATAATATATTATTTATTATAATATATCATTAATATCAATTTTTAGAACTATTCATTAATTTTATTTTAACAAAATAAACTAAAGAAGTAAAAATTTAAAAAAATATCCCTAACATGTCATTTTATTTAATAAAATTATTTGTTCATATTAAATATATCAAATTATATTTATTTTTATATTCTTAATATCATTTATTTAAATTTTCTATTTATTGAATAATTACTGCGTCAACATCGTGTAAATATTTATGGTAATTTTTTCTTTACTAAAAATTAATTTTCTATATGAAAATAAATATTTTATAATCTAAATTACTATTTAATTCCAAACATATCCTCTGGTTAACTCCATGTTGAAAAAAATATTATATTTATTGAAAACAAGAGTGTACCATTTTTGACTTTTCTATAAATCAAATAATATAAAGGTCATAATCACCAAAAAATGGAATAAATTTCATAAAAAATACCATTTGATGATTATGGATGATTTATTCTCATACAATAAAATTTATGCAAGTGTTAATTTCATTTCTTTCTTTATTATATAAATTTTAAACCTAATTTACCCAATTTACCCTTTAGCGTGGTAAAAATATTACTACGTTTACAATTAATAATGACAAAAAATAAAATAGAACTATTTAAAAAATTTGGACCCACTGATTGAAAACATGAAATAATTTTTAAAAATTAAAAATTATATGTGGAAGAATTTAATTTAAAATTACGCCAGAAAAATGCAATGAAAACCTATTTTTAGAAAGATGTCCTTTTAAATATAAAAGGTTTTAACAATGAATTCATGTATTAAATTCATTTAAAAATTATAATTGGACCATTATAAATAAAAATTAACAAATTAAATTTTAAAACTAATCTTAAATAGAAATTTACTTTATAACAAATTTAAATGAAAATATTTTTTTATTAAAAATTAGTATTTTCACCATTCATTGAAAAATCTATATTTTCAAGAAATTATTAAAAATTCACCCTAATATAATTTTGAAATTATGAGTTCAAAATTTAAATTCATTCTCTTAATTATATTTTCTAAAATTTCTAGAATCAAATTATAACATTCACTCATAAGATGTAAAAACCATTTTTGATGAAAACTTATTTTTGAAAAATAAAATGAATTTACTAAAAATTTATTAGTTGTTTAAAAAGTAAAAATAAATAAATTATAAATGGGTAGGACCATTATATATTCTATAATTTTTCCAATACTATAAATTCCATCTAATTTAATCGAAAGGATATAACAATCACATTTAAATAATAATTCGTTGTTTGTTTAAACTTAGTATTGTGTATATTGTATACTATCAAACATAACTATTATTTTTAAAATACCAGGATATTAAAATTATTTTTTATTATTATAACTAGGATATTAAGAATAAATATTTTAATGAGTTTCATGAAATTTTTTTACTTTTAAAATTCATTATATTTTATTTACATTGTAAAATGGGAATCATGTATGTAACTAGTTTTTCATGACTACAAAACTAATAATTACATAGTGATGTGATCCCTTATAATTTATACCATTGTAATAATTTAAACACCATATATGGGTTACTTTTGTTTTGGTGTTATATTTATATAAATAATAATATACTCGAGTGAAAATTGAAATATAACACTTTCTTAAAGGTAGTAGTCCACACATATGCACTGGTTACACATTCATTTAAGTTGAATGTAAAGGAGATATGAATTTTTTTATATATTCAGAATAGAAATTGCCTTTTAGATATAATATTTTTTTTCATTAAATAATACCATTTAACTATCTTTTTATGGTGATTATTAAAAATATATCACCCCACTTTTGAAGGTGGAAGTTTAGACATAATACAATTGAAATTCCAATTTTTTGAATGGTTGTGAGGTGTGTAAAAAATAGTTATCCCATAAACATAATAAAATTTATTTATATTTATGATACTAATGTAATTATTCAAAAATGAGTTGATTATATTTTTTAGGTAGAATAATAATGATGAAAATGGAAATAATAAACATTAATTTACAATGTTACCTTAAACCTTGGAAGAGCTCTATTGTGAAATGGGTAAAGGATTGTAGAGGTGGTATATAGAAAATAATAAAACGAATAGTATGTTTCTAATAGTTTTGGGGATTTTTTGGGTAAATTTTAGATGAATCTAAGAGGCTTGGTGTGTGAATAAAGGTGGGTGTAACATCTTAGGTTTTTGAGTGGGTTTGAATTTCTGGGTAAATTTGAATTTTATGTTTTGTGAGTATGAAAACATTTATTTTGAGCCTCAAAATGGGTTTTTGAGTATGGAGACACTTTAAAGTGTTGTTTTGATATAGGTATTAATTCCTAGTATGTTTCTAAGGTATTTTATTTGTTTTTTAAGCAATGATATTTGAAAACAAAAAACTTTGAGACACAACATTGGGTGCACAGTTGGATCATGGTTAGTACTTACCATAAATCCAAAACCATGTAGACCATTTGAAATATATTATAGTTAGAGAAAACCATGTGAGGTGAAAAAAATTCATTTTAGTCATCTATAATAAATTTTAGAGGGTTCAAATGGTTTTCTTATGGTTTGATAGACCGTGTACATAGCCGTGCGAGGGGGTGACCCCTTTAGAGATTGGAACCATATGTTTGGTTCATGGTGAGACAAATCGTGTGGCATAACCATGAGGGTCATTAATGAAGGTGAATTTACTGATTTTACCTCCCACCTTATATCTTCATTCTCCTATTTTGTTCTCCCATTTTATAATCCTCCTCTAATTATGAACTCCTCCCTTCTAATTTTTTTGGTTCCTTTATAACTCCTTCATTCAGGATTATATTTGAGCCCCATCAGGTGCATTGGATAACTATAAGAAAGGTTATAAATTCTCTTTATTATATTATTCTATTATACTATTTTTTGGAATTATAATTCCATCATATATCATTTACCATATTTTTAGGTTCATTTTCAGATTCTTTTCTTCCTTCTATTTTGACTTGAATTAAATACTGATATTCGATGAGTAGGGATTTTCATGAATAAGGTAGGTGTGCCAAGAATTATCCTTGTTTATACATGTGATATGGGATTCATATTTAAATATACATGAGTGGGGTGGTCCAGGAGAGAACCTTACTTTTATGGTTTTCTTTTATAATTATCATTGGATGATGTAGATGGGAAACTCATTGTTTATTTAAGTGCTTTGTGCCTTGAATGGAATGGTATATATTAATTGGGTTTCCAATTTGGTTTGGAATGAGGTGATGGTTGATTAAATTAATTGAATTATGATGTAAATATATGGGTTCCATGGGAACATGTTGGGATTATCCTGAGGTTCTTAGAGTGATGTTGATCACTATAATTGAAGTTACATGGTTTTTATGGTTATGGTGGATCGTGATTACTGTGTTAAGATTGTGTGACGGGATTCCCATGTGGTAGTGGAGTTGCATTGTATGGTTTGGATTTGGTATAGCTGGTGATTCTATCAAACCATGATTGGTCAACATCACATTTGGAGTCATGTTCACACCATAAAGGTCACAGTGAGGTGGTATTGATCACTTGATGTGGGTGGAGGCCTCTGTAAATTTAGCAACTTGGGGGATGGTGTTGAACATCCGTTATGGAGGAGGTTTTCATCATAGAAAGTGATATTTGATAGTGAGTGAGGCCATTGGTAGGGAGATGAGAATCATTATATATTTTTGGGCCAATGGTCTATGATTATTTAAGGATAGATCTCGCCATGCCTTGGGATGTTGGGATGTTGAGCCAATGATGGTTCATTATACACGTAAGGATGATCATCATCATGGATTCTGACGTCTATTTGTTGAGATGATGGTTATTTGATGAATGATAGTATAAGGGACATGTGACATATTTTTTTGGGTGTGCCATTGGGATGTTGGTTTAATAGACATGTGACACATGTGGTATTAGTTGGAACATGGTTTGATGTGACTTAAAAGTGGAAATGGTTGGGAAAACAAGGGTTTTCTTAGTATGACCGATCATTGATATTTTATTGACAAAGACCTTTATCTAGGTAGGTAAATACTTACTTTTTTAATTTGTGAATAATTGATGTGGGTTATTTATTTTAATGTGTGAGCTAATTCTATTTTTTTTAAATATATAGACACTACTATAAATATGGATGTAATAAAACCACACATTGGTGGTATCATAATAAGTTATTAATCACACCCTGTGTAAACCACTCAATATGTGTGCATAGTTTATGGATTTTAGATCAAGTAAGGGTCTGGGATCATGCACAATTCCATAGAGATAGAAGGAATGAAAAAGTTCATAAGAAGGATGATAGATGCACCATAGGGAGTTCTTCTACATCGATCTAGAGTCGCTTTTGGGATTTTGAGTATTCACTTATGTTATTAGCCTCTAGGTAATGTTTCATGCTTTCTATGATTGATATGGAATGTGTATACTCTATTTGATATGTATGACTCCATTGAATTTTTCTTATTATTTAATTTTCTTATTTTTTTATACCATTGAGTTTTGGCATTGCTTCCACATGGATAATATTATAATACTATTATTATTATATCATCACCAGAGGGTATGATACCCCCAATATTACATAATAAGAACCTTGATACTCATTATAAGCCTTTGGAATATGGGGAGGTTCACCTAAGGCCTAGTGGTTCTCCGACTTAGAGCATTGTTTAAGTGGTTCTTAGGATGGGAGCACTGCAATTAGGATCAGAGGGGTTTATTTTTTATTTTAATCACTATCTAGGTTGTGTTATACTAGAGACTGGGATTTAGTCAGAACTGGGTAAGGGATTATACTTTGGTTCCTTCATCCCCTTTCACAGGAGAGATACCATGTTTCCATGGGTGGTAAATTGATGTTATGTTTTTTTCTATTTATTTTGACATATTTTAAACTTGAGTGGTGCACTTGGGTGTGATGCTATTTATTTCTTGAATTTTGAACTTGTCTTGTTATGGAAAGGTAGGTCTATTTATGCATAAATGTTGGTATATATGATCACATGTCATGTGTTTTTGATCATGAACTTTTTTTGGAACCCGCAATTTGCAAATAGGGGTTGGAAATATTAATGTTTCCACAACAAGCAAAATAGTTCATTCCTTCATTATCTCTTAGTGGAATTCTACTCATCCATCCTAGGTACATGGTTCCTAATGGGACTAATATGTTATCCTATGTAATACATATGGATCCTGACTATGATATGGTTAGGCAAAGATAAAGAAAATGGATGAGCTATTTAAAATGTCAACAACAAGCTAAATAACATTTTCCTGTATAAATTATTGGTGACATTCTACTCATCCACCCAAGACTAGTGATTTTTAATATGCTTGATTTGTGATATCTGACACTGATATGGCTAGGTAGGTATTCCATGAGGATGGATGAGATGTGATATGGGTGTGGAAGGGATGTTTAAGGGTAGTGAGATGAACTTCCTATTATATCATTCCCTATTTGCAATATTTTACTATTATTGTTGTTATTAAGCATGGTATTTGGTCTCTAGTATTATGCTAGAAAGATAGGATCTGATGGAGTTTCAGGAGAAAGGATATGTGGTTACACTAGAGCGTGCATCGGATGAGGCCCTTGAGGGTTGAGACGAGGCCCTTGATGGTTGGGATGACCATGAGACACATGTAGAGGCTTAGAGGTAGGTGGGGTAACCTAATTAGATGGTATATTTTGGTTCATATCAAAATGAGAAGATCACTGTGAGATTAGTATGGGTCATACATTGTATTAATAGAGGATTTGAGTGAGATGATCCATCCATGGACTATCTGATATGGTAGATCGAGTCTCAAATAAACCATTGTTACATAGTGAGGGTGGACCCATGGATATTAGAGAATTTTATTTATTCTATGTATAAAATATTTGACTAGTTTGAGACATCCCCTAGTCAGAGGGTGGATCTTGATACTTATATGCATCGAGGACTGGAAAAGTTCATGTAGAATATAGAGCTAAAGGTTGTAATGCATGAGTGATAGGAATTGAAGGATTATTATACTAGTTTTTTTGATCATTTCTTTCTGTAGACGTTAAGGGATTACCAAGCTAGCGAGTTCATGATCCTCCACCATGGGGATACTTTCTTTATTAATTATGCAAGTAGGTTCATGAACCTATCCCAATTTATGCCTTCTATGGCAGGGGATGATATTTTCTTGGTGAGGTTAATTAAAAATCTCTTATGACATGACATAAGGGTGCTGGTAAACATCTATAGGTTAACCTCATTCTTTGAGGAAGTGAATTAGGTATTAATAGGAAAAGGAAACATGATAGACTAGAATTATTCAAGCCAGGTGATAGCACTATGTGATCCTTGTAATGGTGCTTCTATAGCCTGAAGAGAGACCATGAGGTGTCCCAACGGGGTATTTAGGCTTTATATATAGGTAGACCACCAAGGATTGGGTTTTTAATGGTTTTCTTATAGTGTGGAAAGATGAGTTATGTTCATAACCAATGTTAGTTACCACTAAAGGAGTTTTATAAATATGGACAGATAAGGCATTTAGAGAGGTTCTGTCTGAATAATTCTCATAGAGTTGGGAGTCAGGTACTGAGTTAGACTCAGGGATAAATGGTAGGACCAAGAGTGGTAGGAGGACCTGGTAGTTGGGATACTACTACATGCACATGTCATGATAGAGAGATATAGACATAGTAGTAGGTTTAGTGGCCAATAGCTGGTGCATCAATTCTTGGAGGTAAAACCTCGATCAGTCAAACTTCAGGCCAGGTGAATGATTTTGAGTTGGTATGGTTAGATCAATATGGGGATATGATGAAGGTTATATGTTCACCATGATCATGGAATATTCTTATATTTTTATTTAACTATTTTTAGTGCATGAGGTGCACATGTGTTAGATGAATTAACCAGTTATGGGTTAATATATAGTAATAAATGTGATTTTTGGCTTGTATAAGTGTGTAGGAATCAAGTATTTTTTTTGGATATGATATATGTAGGTGATATTGAATTTTTGAAATCATATGTGATGCGGGGTTTTCAATCACCAGTTGTGATGCAAGACCTTGTTGGCATTGTGGATGATGAAGTAAGGATTTGAGAATCAGATGTGATGTATAAACTCTTGGGCATCAATTGCAATCTGGGAATGTGTGTGTAATGAGTGGCACAGTCACAAATCGATCATATAAAGAAGTACATGGATGATGGTGTGTCATGTGGGGATTTTTAGGTCTATATTGTGGTCAATAGAAACATTAGAATCATTGAAAATTGGGTTGGGAATTGACTGGGTAGGAAATTACTATGGTGGGGATCCTTGAGATAAATTGACCTATTACTTAATAACTAGGGTATACTGGGGTGTTTTTTATGATATTGGTATATTTGATACCAAATTATTGTGAGATATAACATCTTGGGGATTATCTATTGAATGTTGGGGATGCTGTAATGTACAGAGTTTTTGAGGAAGTCATAATTTTTTTTAAACTTGAATTTTGAATTTGGTGAGCAATCCATCATTCATTTTTAGATTTAAAAAGTTTTTTGAGATTTTATTTACTTAAAAGTGTTGTTTTTAGATTAGTTTTAATTCTAGGTATGTCTCTTAGGGGTTTAGTTTGGTTTTGGAAGTGATGGGATTTGAAAACTAAAAACCCGGTGACACATAACTGGGTGCACAGTTGGTGAATGGTTAGTTCTAACCATGGGTCCAAAACTGTGTGGACCATTTGAACTAGATAATGGTTAGATAAAAAAATTCAAGGTGACTAGAAAACTATGTGAGGAACCTACTATAAATTCTAGATGGTGCACACAGGCTGTGAACAGTTTGGAAAATTTTGCCCCTGACCATGTGAGGGGGTGACCCTGTTAGAAAATGTCACTGTAAACTTTTTGCACTGTTAACCAAACCATGAAAAGTAAAAATATCCTAAATTAAAGACAATGAATTTATATATTTCCCAATTATTTATTCTTTTATTCTATCATTTTATTCTACCATTTCTTGTGGATCCTCTATCCTTGAGCTTCTCTCTTCTCATATCTTAAGTTCCTTTGTAACTCCTTCATTTAAGCTCTAATTTGAGCACAGTCAGATGTGTTGGATAACAATAAATAATTATATGAATCCACTTGATTATAATATCATTTTATCTTCCTATTTGTAATGTTATTTCCATATTATATCATTTTCATTGTTTCAAAGTTATTTGTTTGTTTCTTCATTTCTTCCATTTTAGATCGAATTAGATGATAGAATTCAATGAGTGGGAACCCACAAGAATATGGTATGTGGTATCTAGATTTCTCCTTGTATATATAAATTCTATTTGATTAAAATTTAAATATGTGTGAGAAATCTATTCTGGGGGAGAAATTTTATTTAATGCTTGTCTTTTATAATTATTATTTGATGATTCCAAGGGAAGACTCCATTCTTATTTAAATGCGTTGAGCCTTGATTAGAATGGTATGTGTGAATTGGGATTCCATTTTTGTTTGGAATGATGTGTCAGTTGATTAAATAAATTGAATTATGATGTGACCATATGGGTTCAATGGGAATGTGTTGGGATTTAATTGAGGTGCTTGGGGTGATGTTGATCTCCAGAATTGAGATGATATGGTTCTCCAGATTGAGGTAGACTATTATTATCATGATAATATTGGGTGATGATGTTTTCATGTGGTGATAGAGTTTTATTAGATGGCGTGGATTAGGTATGTCTAGTGATTACCAATCATCTTGATTGGATTATAACATATTTGGAGTCTTGTGCACACAAGAAAAGTATCAGTGAGTTGGTGTTGACCACTCGATGTGGGTGGAGGCCTCTGTACATTTGGTGACTTAGGGGATGGTGTTGACTATCGGTTATGGAGGAGGTGATATTCATAGAAAGTCATGATTTATGGTGAGTGGTACCATTGGTTGGGGGACTGAGGATTGATGTTTACATTTTGGGATGATGATATAGGCTTATTGAAGGATGGATCTCACCGTGCCTTGGGAAGATGGGTTATTGATCAAATTTTGGTTAATTTTATATGGATGGATAGAAATCATTGTTCCTTAGGACATTGGGATGTTGAACCAATGGTGATTTGATGAATGCATGTATACAAGACTTATAATAGGTTTTTTAGAATGTTGTTGGGGAGTCAGTTAACTCAACATGTGACACATGTGGTATAGTTTTACATGAGGTGTTGGGTGACTTGTATATAAAAATGGTTGGGAAGTCGAGTGTACTCTTAGTATGATAGATTATGGATATTTCATTCCACAAAGGTTTTAGTTGAGGTAGGTAACCACATCCCCATGTTTGTTGAGCACAAGTGAAGTGGGTTATGTATTTTTATGTTTGAGTTAATTATTTTTATTTATGTATGAATACACTGGTATAAATATGGATTTAAGACAAGAAAACAATGGTGGTGGCCTAATGAATTCATACTGACACATTGCATGGGAAAATAAAGATGCATGTAAACTTTATAACTTTTAGATCAGGTAAGAGACCGAGATCATACACCAGAACATAGTAAGTAGGGATGTGTATGTTCATTAGATGGATAGAAGATGGACCATGGGGGTTATTCTTCATTAAGATGGAGTCTCTTTTGGGATTTGAATTATGCATTTATGTGATCAGCCTTAATGAAATATTTTCTATTATGTATGACATATATGGAATGTGTTTATCTGATATATATGACTTTGTTGTGTTTGGCACATTATTTCCTTTTTTATTTATGCTTCCACTGAGTTTTTCATAACTTCCATAGTGCTATTATTACATGACCACTATTATTATATCATGACGAAAGGGTATAGTCTCTCTACCATCACATAATTAGACCTTAGGTACTATTTATTAGCCTTGGGAGTATGAGAAGACACACTTAAGGTCTAGTGGTCCTCTAGCATGAAGCACTGGTAATGTGGTCCTGGGTCAGGGAGCTATAGTTGGGTAGTAGTGGCTCCTTTTATATAGAAGAGGAGTCAAATTTTTGTAACATATAAAATGTTGAGACACTATTCAAAGGACAAATAGACCTGATAATTGAAAATAATGGAGAGTGGGAAGGGTAAGGTTGAGGAATTCTCAACCAATTTTTTTTCACAC
Source organism: Viscum album (assembly GCA_963277665.1). Taxonomy (NCBI): domain Eukaryota; kingdom Viridiplantae; phylum Streptophyta; class Magnoliopsida; order Santalales; family Viscaceae; genus Viscum; species Viscum album. Next base: position 1,027,513,839 of record OY728157.1, read on the forward strand.
ATCCTTTTAACATGTTTTGAAGTTTTTACACTTAGATTATTCACTTTTTACCATTTTTGGTATTTACCTTGGCTACTAATTTAAACCCATGTAGTTTAATTTTAATGCAAAAAAATCAACACGGGCCTTACTGTATAATTTATAATTTATTATTCCATATATTAAATCTATTTTTTCAAATACAATATTTATGTATAAGGAAAATTAATACTAACATTAGCACATGTAACACATAAATTTTTTTTATAAAAAATTTGTATTATTAATTTTAAAAATATTTTTAAATATACAAATATCAATGTATTTGATTTAAATGAAATAAATAAGTTTTTTATCAAAAAATATTTGTTTTTTATATTAGATATCAACCCCAAATATAATTCTACCAAGTGATATCATAATTAAAGAAAAGAAAATTATTTTTTAAGCTATATTATAGGAATACATATATTCCGAAACACTAGACATGGGGTTTCTAACATTAACATAGTCTTTTTAAATGTATCATTTCATATAGTAAATAAATTTTAGATAATGAAAATGTTTTTATTTGTTTTTATGTTCTAATATCTTCTTTATATTTTCAAAAATAATATAGTTTTAGTAAAATTGAATTTTTTCCTATTCACCAAAAAATCAATTATCATATAAAAATACCAAAAATTCATATTATACTAATTTTGATTTGATAAATCCAAAAATTATTTCCATTCAATAAAATCCAAACTTTAAAAATAGTATATTTATTTCTTATATGAAAGAAATAAATATAATGAAAACTGTATTTATTAAAAAGTAAATTTATTTGGTGTTTTTTTATTATTTCAAATCAATATCAAATTTAAAGAATGTAACTATATTAATTCATATATAATAATATTATAAAATCCATTAATTTTGATTATTAGGATAAAATATACATAATATTAAAAAAATTCATTTAAGAATGAAAAATACTTTTTAATATTAAATCATATTAATTATTTATCGTTTAAATGTATTTAATTTTTATTGATAAATTCCATTTTATTTTCTAGATGTTTTGTTATTATTTTTATTTATTTATTATATTACTATAATATGTCATAGTTCCCTTTAGTTCAATGTTATATATGAATGATGTTATTAAAAATAGTATTTATTAAAATTGAAAAATATATACTAAAATGTATGGGTGTCACATTATCCCCCCTCCAATAAAATTTTTTCTTCTAAAAATTTTATTATCTTTCACTATTGAATTATCTAGGGTATCTATAATAATATCAAGATAAATTTTATACTGATATACCAACCATAAAATAATAGATACCATGAGACTCATCACATCCCCCATAATAGGCATGTAATGAGATTTTACTTTATCTTAACAACTTTTACCTATTTTTCTTCAATAAATAGTTATACAAGTTTTAGAGGATATACCTTTCACAAATTTTTTTTAAGATACAGTCTCAAGGAAAATACTAAAAAAAATATTTTGATAATATCTAATAAAATTAATATAAATGATCTTATGAATATGAAAACTCAATCCTAATATGTATTCTCTAATAACACATTAATTTCAACCTATTATTCAATTAGTTCAAGTATGATATCATTATATTTCACTATCACTCATTTATTTTAGGAGATGATTTCCACGGTAATGTTCTTATTAGGGTTTCTACCCTATTTTTTTTAATTTACATCCTCCAATTTCATTCAAATCATTTAGAATGGTTTATAAAGAGAATATTAATTAACTGAAGAATATCCCCTCAAGAGTGTCAATCTAGGTGTGAAATCTTAAGACAACTCATCATACATTTTGTAATAATCAAACTGGTACTCCGTCCAACTTTTCTAGAGTGATTACCCTGAGGTATATCTATACCATAATAGCATCCAATTTCCAGTATCCGAAATGGAATTCAATTGAAATGAAAACTGAATAAATATAAAATTATTAAAATTTCATGATGTTACATATATATAAAATATCTTGATAGTTTTTTCTATAAAATTTTATAATCATATTCCATGAAAATGACTAAATTAACCCCAAAAATTACTAAAAAAATCCTTAAAAATAAATAAACCTTTATCAAATAAAAAAATTAGGTGTTCTAGACCTGCACTCCCTAGCTCGATGATAAAAAAACATTATTTAAATATACGATTTGATATAAATTTTGATGACCAATGATAAATATATCTTTATTTTAAATCATTTACAATATATAATTATTGTATCTCACAAATTTACAAAAAATAACAAGAATTGAAGATTTATTTTCTTTTAGGATGGAGTATATAAATGAATTATTTTATGATACTTGTAAATATTTTTCCATAATTAGGTCACACTAGTCACCATTCAGAACTTATCATAAGTTTTACTCATTATCCAAAACAGGGGAATTGAATCATATAAAAGGGGATATATCCAATTCTTAGTAAGGGAAATAACTCATCAACATGTCATCAAGGATTAATATTATAGGAATATAATAAAACATGACCAAGGGAGAAATATATTATTTAAAAAACATGGAACAATAATAGTTGTACATATATAAAAATAGAGGGATAAGAAATCTCTAATGAAAAAATCTATACCATGGTAAAGTAGCATGACAAAATATTCATGGGAAAAATGGAATAATTATAGTAATAAATAATCATAGGATTTCATTAAAACATAACAAAATATAGAATTATGAAACAAAAATAAACATAGAAATAATGTGAACCAAGCTACCCCCATAACATTCATGAAACAAACTTGTGAAAAAATCTGTACACATAAAAATCACACAATAACATGTGAACAACTATACCTAGATCACATTCACACAAAAAACAAGTGAAAAATGATACCCACATCATGTTCATGGAATAAAAATTTGAAAAAAGCTTCTAGTATCACATTCATAAAACAAACCTATGAATAAAGTATCTTTCACCAGATACTCATATAGACCATACCTGCAATGAAATGTGGTACGAGGTATGTCTTCCGGCCGAACAAGTACCTGATGATATCCTGACCTTAATTCAGTATTCCATAATAGTTGAGCTCCATGAAGCTGATCAAATATGTCATCTATCTGTGGTAAGGGATATTGGTTTTTAATTGTCAACTGATTCAGTTGTCAACACTCCATGAAAAGTCTGAGGGTGTAATCCACCTTATTCGAGAAAAGGATAGGCGAAACCCATAGAGAAGTACTGGATCAGATGAAACCCTTAGATTCTAGATCTTCTAACTGTCTTTTGAACTCTTGAAACTCCATCTTAACCATCTTGTAAGGAGGAATTGATACCGGTTATGCTTCTAGAACAAGATCAATAGTGAACTCCACCTCTCTGACTGGAGGTAAGTATGAGAAGTAATCCAGTAAAACATCCTAGAAACGATCAAACACCAGAAGGAAATATACCAGACATGTTCCCTGGTCATCCAAATATTACATTGCAATCTGGGTTGTCATTCTTCCCAACCCACGATGCTCGGGTCCTGTTCTTCTCCCCTGGACATCCCATTCACCCTTATGTATAAACTCTCCACCCTCTAGTGATATTAAACTCAACCTGCAGTGATAGCAACCAACAAAGGCTCGAAAAGGAACCAACTGGTCCATCCCAAGAATGACATCTGAGCCTATCATATCTAAGACATAGTGGTTCCATAGAAAGTTACACCCACAAATATCAAGGGGGAAATCATTTCACTAACACACACCTACTATTATAATCTCCAATAGAGAGTCTAGGGTCATAACATCATAAAAAGTATGAACACAGATCCCAAGGCTTTCCACTATGGTCACAGATATAAAACCATGTATAGAACCAGTATCAAGAAGTGAAGGAGATAAAACAGAGGTGACTAGGATAGTACCTCTGACAATAGAAGTTCTGAGATCCTACTACTGTTGGGTATATTGAACTGCATAAGTCTGACCTACACCTTGGCCCTGAGACACTACTTGGCTACCTTGAGCTGACCTGCCCTACTATCGTTGAGATCCTGGGGGTCTGAATACCAGGGCCACAACCACCACCTTTTCCTGAATTTCATAATGTATTCCAGTTTCTAGACTAGTGAGAAGCTATTAACCATGCTCCTGTATGTGGTGTTTGTACAAAACCTCTCTCACTATCCACTGGTGGTAATTCCATATTGTAGCTTTGTAGATGGTCCATCCTACCGTAAGATCAGCACTCAACTGGATCCCTCGGGAAATGAGGTCTCCTATTTCCAACCTTTCAGTACTTGTAGAATATCACATGGCTACTAGAGGAAACATTCTAGCTGCTACTATCACCGTGAGAGAACTCCACATGAAGATTTTTCTTGTTGGTTGAGAAAGTGCCAGAAACTAGTGCCGAACCACCCTAGCTCGCACCACTAGCATCCCACAGATTGCGCTCAGTGATCAGCACCTGATTTAGAATAGCAGAGATATAAGAAAACATTAATAAATTCATATGTTATCGAATATCGAACCTAATAGAATCCTTTAATCGTCTAGCTTTCAATATTTCACCACCCATCAGAATAGGTGAAAATTGCTAATGCTCAATAAACCAAGTATAATAGTCCATAACTGATAGTGTGCCTTACTCTAGGGGCTTGAACTCCTAGGCTTAGTCATCCCTTATCATCTCAGGAAAATAGTAATCATAGTAGGCCACCTGAGAGTCTTCCCATGTCATATCCCAATAATGCCTTGCCTAAGTGATAACATCCCACCATCTCTTGGAAGAATCACACAACATATATGTCACGAGTTTGAACCTCATATCGAGAGGCATATATAGATGCTCAAAGATAGTAGTCACTGATTCCAACCATGATTTTGAAGTCTGTGGTACGCCATCCACCAAAAAGGTTGGCGGATTCTACTACTGGAAGATACATGTCAGATCTGCCATAGATGTGGTAGCTTGCGGTGCTCCCTGAAAGTTCTGCATGAACCTCACAAATATTTCACAGAACTATGAATTTGAACCTACATCTGGAATAAAAACTAGTACCACATCTAGCAAAACTGAATGATCCATTGGTATCCCATGGCCTACCATTTTTGGAGTATAATCATGGCCACTCTCCTAGCGTACAACACATGGTTGTTGTAGTGGCATGAATCTACAAGGTCAAGAAGACGCATTTGTTCTTGCTTATCATTAATGTTTTCTATTCAAGTGTTCCATGAAAAAGGAAAATACCCACAAATTTTGGAAAAAAGGACTACACGGCATGTAGAAATAATACATGATGTGTACTCTTACACTGTGACATGGTTGTGTTCTACCGTTATCCTCAGCATGTATCAACCTGAGGTACATGATGTATTACACTAGAACATGGTGTGTACATAGTTATGTCCTATTGGCCATGTAATCCAACATGGCTAGGTAAATATGGGTTCGACTTGGGTTTTCTACATAGTGTGTACCGAAAGTACACTATGTGTTCTGATCAAAACTCCAGAGCCTATGTTTTTTTCTCACATAGCCCGTTACCCGGTCATATACAACAAAGCATGTAAAGATTGTACACAACGTGTTCCTATTAAAACATGAAACATTTACTCCCCTAGACAAGAAGAACACACAATATGTTAGGATAAACTACACGCTGTGTATACTGGGTTTTTCAGGACAACATCTCCCGATTTCCCAGAAAATCCCAATTCTGTAGAAAAACCAACCAGTGGTATGCAAAATTCTGATCTGTGAGAGACCATACTCCCCAAAAATAAAAGTTTAGAGCCCATCCAATTCAAAACATATCACGTAAAAATACATCTATCGCAAAATAATGCATATCTATCAAGTTACTATCATAACAACATGCATCTCTAGCATGATATTTATCACAACAACATGTAATATCTCATTCATCCTAGATGGCATGAAATAATGCACGGAATGTGATTCTAACAAGTTTCTATATGATGAATGAGATGGAATATTCTCATATAATCAGGTTTCAAAAAAATAGAACCACAATAATATCCATAATAACAACACAAAACAAGTGCATCACCCAATGGTGAAATCAAATCAGCTGTGATAACCCAAAATCCAAAAGCCCAATTTAATTCGAGGAAATTTTGATTTTCCCTATACATGGGGTAGCTAATCCCAGGAACAACTAATTACCAAATTCCATATCCTTTATATCATCTCTAAATAGTAAATCAAACTAGAAAAGAAACCCCTCTGATACCACTTGGTAATGTCCCAGATCCGGAAGCTAGTAAAAGGTGCTCCATACCGGATTATCCACATGGCCTCAAGCACATTTCCCTAAATGCCAGAGGCTGCCGACTAGAAGCAAGGGACTAGGGTGTGATAGTGGGAAAACTATGCCCTCATTATCAAAGTGTAACATAGCAGAATAAATAATAACAATAGCGGAAGGAGTAAAAAATATGCAACTGAAGTATGCAATTAAAGACTGAAAAGTAAAGATAACCAGAAGGCATATAATATTTGAATGATGCATCATGTCACATATTCTAAGAAAGAAGAAAAAATAGGATACACTACTATCAAGTACAATACAATACTAAGGTACAACAATACCAAAAGAAAAACAACAGCATCACAAGCCTTGGCTTGGTCCCATGCTCCCCTGCTCTTAAGCAGCAATCAAGTACCTGTATAAGGAGCCTTTCCCCTATTGAAACCTATAACAATATAGACTATTTGGGCCTGAAAGAATGACACAAATATGGTGTGAGAAATAAATCCTAGTAGGCAGCCACCAATGGTCTATTCCAATCTGTCAGTGAGTATATGCAGTAGTAGTGTATAATAATGAAATAATTAAATTAGAAAGTACTCAAAGGTAAACCATCCTTAAAGACTAGTTCCATTTATACTATTCATGTTCATTAATTCAATAAAATTGATTCATAAGTTCCTGGGATCCTACCATGACTAGTCAGTCCCCTATTTAAGTAAACACAATAGATACCTTAATAGGAAATCTATCAAGTAAAATGACAACTGAAACTATGCTTGTTATTTAGATTGGAAGATGCATCATAAGTCATTACACAGCCAAACCTCAGTTCAAAACCGTTCCCTTAGGAAATCCACAGACATAACCAATCCTTTCCCACATGGAATTTTTCATAGTCATAACAAAACATAGCCTACAAGCACACAAAAACATGCCATCCGACGTGATAAATCTTTTCCCGAAGGTAGAATAATTCAACAAGGCCAAGCCTGACATATAAGAAATTTATTTCAAACAACCCATAATAGGAAAAATAGATTCATAACCACATTTATCATAATCCAAAATGCCCAACAACAATTATCCAAGGGAAACACACCTGTGAGGTGGCCCTTAATCAAAACAAGTAGTCTCAACATGCTGAAAATCATAAAATTAATCACCTAACCATCCTTAACCATTAAAATGGGTCAAAGTCTCAACAACTTGACACCCCAAACATGGGAATGTGGAACAATGACACATATAAAAAACTTCACATTAATCAATTATCATGAGACCACCTACCTCGTTGTGGTATGAATCTCCTCGTCAAGCCTTGACATCCAATTCAAACTAGAATGGTAGAGATCTATGAACCAAGGATATTCAATCAACCTTAAATAAATTATTCAATAATAGAAATTACCAAGAACAACTCAAGTGTAATTGAGCACCCACCGATTGAGTACAAAAGAGACCATTGGTGATTGATTCAGTGTTTGAATGATCAACCAAGAAGAGGTTGATGTTTCTACGCTCAACTTGAGTTACCCCATCGAGCCCACGGTCCAATCTTCCTAATGGAGAGGATACTACCTGTTTTAAGAAAAAAAACACAAAATAAATGGTGTGTAAGTACAAATACACATTGTTTATATCATTTATCTATTCATTTGGAGGCTTAATTTTACCAACTTACTTCCAGGGCATGCCAACATGACAATACAACATATACTAGGAAGTACACAACGTGTAGTTAGTTTTTTTTATCTTTTTTCTTACTGAAATGGATACATACCTTGTATTCTCATCATACAAGACCAAAATACATGGTTTTTTTGTAGTAGTACATGGTGTGTACCCCTAATTCAGGTTGTGGGATAGTAATAATTTCAGTTCATGTCTATTTTCCCATGTTTTCTCATAAACAACATAAAGGAAAAAGAATAAAAGAAACCTATACCTCAACGGAAGGGTCGAGTTATTATAGTATCATAAAAACTAGACTCAACAATATCAATGGTTGATACCCAATATTCAATAACACTAAAAGTGTATTTTATAAGAACATTTAGAGCACAATTCATTAAAAATATTTTCCACGAAATCAAAAAATTAAGATATAAATAGAAAAATGCTAGTGAAAACATAAAATCATTTTTAAAAAATGTTTTTACTTTTGGATTAAATGATGATTTTACAATCACTTTTGTAACGACCTAAACATACCCATTATTAGAAAAATAATTCCTGATTCACTATGGCTATTTTGTTATGTTTTATAATAGATATACATAAAAATAAATTTATATTTAATAGGATAATTACACATAATGAATTAATTTTGAATATAATAGTTAGGAATAATATAGGGAAATAAATGACAAAAGAATAATGCACACACTAATGTAATATTCACATGCCATAATCCTCCCATGAAGATCTATCCCTATATAATGATTGCAAAAAGTAAGAGAATATTTTGGAATATAATAAAAATTATTAAGGGAATCTTATAAACTTGTAATCAATATTGTGGATGAAAAGGTCTAAGTGTATATAGAATGTAATGATAAATATGACCATTAGAATCTGACTATTTTCTAATAATTGAAATTTGACCATTACATGCATGTGGGAATAGTAATATGTCCATTAGGAATACTATATTGACCATTGAAATAGTAGAATAGGATTTAGTAAATAATATAATGAGTTTTTATTATGATATAATTAAATATAACTATTTAATAATATAAAGTAAATGTTTGTCATAATACACCAATAATAATATTTTTTAAAAAATATATTTGATTTGTCTTCATAAAAAGAAATATTTATGATTAGTGAGACTTGTTAAATGAAATTTATCTTTAATAATATAGTTTCATGAAGTAATATATATTGGTAAAAATTTAGTAATATAATTTTATGAAACCATAAGGAATTTTTCTTTTTGTTATAAATTCAATCATTTTATAAGAATTATTATTTAATAAATAATGATTTAATTTAAAAATAATGTTAACATTCTAATAATTTATTTTAATAAAATTGATTTCATTTTTGGAATGAACATGATAAAATTAGATAAGGTTTATTTTTTGGTAATTTTTTGATAATTTTTAATTTTTGGGGAATCGTAATATAAGAATAAATATATCACATTACATTATAAGTTAAATACACGATTAATTTCATAATGTGTGATTTAAAAGTAACAATCTCAGCTTCATATTCACTAATTATTTTATTTAGTCAATTGATTCATCACTATTGATAGTCTTGATCAAAATAATAATCTAATCTATATTATATTCTAAAACATCCCCTCCCCCATATAAATACCACCCCTCACCACGCCTCCTTATCATGTATTATAAGCCTTATAGATTCCAAAAAATCTTTCTATTTCTTTCCTCAATCCTCCTCCACACATCCAAAGTATTTTTTCCTTACCAATAAGCATTCTATGTATTAATAAGAAGTAGAAAAGAGAATATTATAAAAGGAAGCAGTAAAATTCTCAACTTACTCTCTTTTGATTATTCTTTTCATCTACCTCTCACATATGAATTCTACCAACTTTGATATAGTAAAATTAGTATACTAAATATACTAATATTTTATTATTTATGAATATACATTTTATAACCTCCTAAAAATAATCTCAAAAATGGAAATGTTGTTAATATTTTGATCGATTCACTACCTCCATGAATGAAGAATTTAATTTCCCACTGACAACTTCATTGATGGTTCAAATTAAATCATTATTGATTAAAATAAGGTTAATTAAGTTTTTTAATGGAAATATACTATTAAATATAAATTAAACAATGTAATTTCATTATCATTTGAAAACCTGCCTAATTGGAGTAACTATAGATCAATAAAATGTATACTCTCTAAATCTTTTTAATTTATGTGTAAGATCACAACCTTTTCTAGAGATGTATCAGGATTGTTTTCAGGTATTATTTTTTCTTTGATTATGTAACATTCATTTGGGTTTTACCTTGCGGTGCATTTGGGTGAAAATTTGAGAAAAATGGAGGAAATAAGATTGTGCATAGTTGGTGCATGGTTTTCCCTAACCGTGTGCCCTGGCCCAACAAACCATAAAACCATGGAAAATTGGAATTTTCACGACTGGTGAATGTTTTGTCAAACTTTGTTCCCACTTAAGAGAAATCATTCACACCTTGAATAGATCCATGGTTAAAGCACACAGTTAGGAGAAACCATGCACCCCAAGTAGAAAAATGTGTGTACGGGATTTTGATCCCCTGAAAATTAGATTTTAAATTGCCCAAACCCTCCAAACTCACCCTATTCAATCCCAACTTAGAATAAATTAATTTATCTCCATTATAAATCCTTATGAAAAGATTAAAAGTCTTATTTGTGTTTGTTATTTACAATTTGAAGCCTGAATCGAAGATCTACACCCCTCCCAAGTTTAAGATCCAGATTATGTTTTACATCATTGTGCTGCTCATATTTTGGAGATTTTTATTGTGTGATAATTTATCAATGAATTGAGGTAGGTGGTCTATTATTCAAATCCCATATTCATGATTTTAATTACTTGTATCTTATTATAGAATTTCTGTTATATATTTATAAATTTATTTTTAGATAGAATTTGTTAATTTGGTGATTTAATTAATTGAGGAAAATTGTGGAATTAGGGATATTGAAATTAAAGATATTGAATAATAAATTAGAGAATTAATTATAGGATATTGAGATTTATGAATTGAGTAATTAATTATGGAATTAGTTATGGGATATTAAGACTGTTTAATTGCGTAATTAATTGTGAATTAATTAGAAAATAATGGGATTATATATTTTGATTAATTAATTGGGAAATTATTTAAATGAATTGATGTAATGAACTAATTATTAATTAGTAATGAAGTATATATGATTAATTAATTTTTTATTTAATTAATTGGATTAATAATATTAATTAATTTTTTAGTAAATTAAAGGAATTGAGAAGATTAGTTAATTGTTGAGTTAATTAAAAAGATTAAGAGTTTTAATTAATTATTGAGTTAATTAATGAGATTTATAATATTAATTAATTATTGATTAAATTAATGACATTGATATGATTAATTAATTTTTGAATAAATTAATGAAATAATAAATGGTAATAATGGAAATTCATATGAAAATTGGGATCTAAAATGGTTACAATGGTATTCTGAGTTTGAGATGAGATAAAATGGTAATAGTGGAATTATAGAACATGATATCCCTTAGAGATATTGTTGACTCTGGTATGGGACAAATAATGTATTAAGGTTTGGGTATCCTTGAAAAGCTATGAAATTTATGTGTTCAAATAAAGAATAAATTGGTAATGTGATAACTATTTATTTATGCATTATACTTATTTATTTATACAACTGCATATAGTTGTTATTGAATGGATATTGTTTTAGACACCACTGGTGGTGCTCTACTGAGTTGTAATGCCACCCTAATCAGTCTTCCTAATTATCACATGAATAGATTTCATAGTTACAAGATAGGATAAGAGAAAATACCTGTGTTAGGTGGTTGAGTTGGGATAGAGCATGGATGAGGGAACCAAATGTGGTTTGAGACCCTCTTGAGAGTCATTGGTGTCTTTACTCTGAGTTTCATTTTGGAACTGAAACATATTTTGGAATGACATATCTAATATTTAGTTTTGATGTTGTATTACTAGTTTTTTTATCGTGGTATGCTAGAATTGTTCTGGTTATGATATCATTTGGATATATATTTTTATATTGTTTATTTATTTCATTTGGTGTATTACTTTGATGAAAAAGAGGATATAATATTACCATGAATGATATTAGACCCTCGATGCTAGTTATAATCCTATGGCATAAGGGGAGTCACACTTGAGGTTACATGACTAATTAGCTCAAGGCACCGAAGCATGTAACCTGGGCCGAGATGTTCCAAAGTGGTATCAGAGTTAGTCTTCCTTTCTTTCTCTTTTGTATTACTATTTGGGAAAGGTTGAAAGAAGACTAGTAAGAGTCGGGATTTGTTTATGAGATTGTTCAAGAGAGTATATAATCCATGTATGGGGAATAACCCAAGTAACCATGGTGGGATTGTTTTTTTTACTATTTCATGTTAGAGTTGAATTTTATTTCACCATGGGTGACACACTTGTAGCATGATGTGATTGTTATTTATGAGATTTTATTATAATTGACTCGTAGCCTAGTATGGCATGATAGTTGGGTTTTCTTGCATCATAATAGGCACTCATGATTATTTTGTGATATGCATCATTTTATTCATGCATGGAAAATGGGTTTTGGGTAAGTTGTTGAACTTGAACTATTTTTCATTAATTGTGAAATAGAATTAAAAATGGTCCCTAATATAAAATTAGAAGTGGTAAAATTATTAAAGATGATAATAATTGTTTTTCTAAATAATAAATTTTAATAATGAAAAAATGAGTTAACCTTTGTAAAACTTTACCTATATATATGACTATTAAGGGTAGTGTTAACATCTCAGTTTTGACCATGTGATGAGGTTTAGGGGAAAAGGATTATTGTGACTTATTTTTCTCCCCCATAAGTGTGTTAATATTGAGAAAATTATCCCAAGGTGTATTTTTGGATTATAGAGTTATGAATCCCCGATGAAACTTGTTGAGAGGATGATAGGAGGACATGGCTGAGAATGATCCTCTAGTAGTGGAACTTAAGGCACTGATAGTATTGTGTGAAGAAGTTGGAGAGAAGTTATAAGAGAAATTTTAATGTTTCAAGAAAATCATGGAATGATTCTAAGGGATAGTCGAGAAGAGCATGCTTGACTGAATGAGGGAGTTTCAGTTGTAGCACACTCTGAATTTTGTTGGAGGATGTGGAATTGAGGGATATGAGTTCTATATTGAGTCTATCCAGACTATACTTGAAAACTTGGGTACTCTTTCTGAGAAGAGGGTAAATATGACTGATTATATGCAATGAGGTTCAGTGAAGCATTGGTGGGATGTTTAGGCTATGACTGGAGAGGATGATGATATATTGTAGAAGGAATTCAGGGATTTGTTCTTAGAGAACTGTTATCCATAGACACTGAGGCATGATAGAGTAGTTGATTTCATGATATTGACTCAGGTGAGTATGTCTATAATATATTATGATGGAAAATTTATCAATTTAAAACACTTATCTATAACATTAATAATAGACGAGGTAACTTCAAAAAAATTATTTCATGAAGGATTTAAGTTTAAAATTAAGTCCCAGATGAACATATTCAATCTGAATAAGTTTTCTGAAGTAGTGAAGTAGGATCTAATAGCTGAGGGGAACTTGAATGAGGTTTCAAGTGTAGGATTGATGGTAACTGCCAGGCAATCATGAGGTACATAATTTAAGAGCAGGAAGTGTCTTTATTGGATCTTTAGCTAGAGCAGGGGAAAATAGAGCGACCAAGGAGAGAAGTTAGTTACACAGGACCACTCTCAAGTGATTTTACACTAGTGTGGTAGGCTATGCCACTATCAAAGTCATTGTCCTTCACTACCCATGGAGTTTCAATCTTACAACAAGATTTTACATCTACAAAATTTATGTAGGAACTTGAAATAGATAAGTAATGATGTGGTAGCTATACAAAATCAGAGTTTAGAAAGGGGATCTTATACACCATATCATGATTTTAGTTGGAGTTCTATTGGCCATGGTCGTAGAGGTAGTGGGTGTGATACTTATGTGAAAGAGTGACTATATCCATAGAGTGGTGTAGCTTAGGGACTCATAATGCAGTATAAAGAAGAGGGGTGGGACAATTTCATGCAGTGTGGCCTACACTTTTGGATAGTGAGGCCAAACCATCAATAGTGAGAGGTACTATTCATATAGCTTCTACATTAGAAAGTGCCTTATTTGATACACATGCTTCTTATTTCTTTATTTATTAAAAATTTGTGAACGGGTTGACCCTATAGGTAGAGTTCATGAGAGAGGTGTTAATGATAGATACACCATTGGGAGTATGGTCTAAGGACAACTACTTAGGAAAGGGATGTTATCCCAATGTTGTCGAGTATCATTTTTTTGGATCTCTACATCCTAGACATATTAGGCTTCGACCTAATTTTGGGTATGGATTGGTTAGTTGCATATCGATCCCATAATGTTTGTTACTAGAGGAGTGTGAGTCCAGGGAGGGTGGGATATTCAGTTAGGCCAAGTAGGGACAATTACTCCACAACTGGGAGAGATCATATCCAGAGTTTCAAGTATACTTCTGGATAATGGAGGCATGAAGCATGATACCCTTCCACCAAAAGTGGAACAGTTTCATGATGTGTTTCTTGAATACTTCTCAGGGTTACCACCTAAGAGAGATGTGAAATTTATTTTTGAGATCATGATAAGAGATAAACCAATTTCTATTCCACCATACATAATGGTGCTGGTAGAGATACAAACGCTCAAGAATCAGCTGGAAGAGTTCATGGATAAGGTGTTTATCCATCCAATTATGTCATCTTGGGGATCACCAGTGTTTTTTTTCAAATAATTATGATAAGAGTTTGTAGTTTTGTTTCAATTATCGGAATTTGAACCAAATGATAGTGAAGAACTGATATCCTCTTCCACATCTCTATTATCTTTTTGACTAGTTGAGAGGGGCTTGTGTATTATACAATATTAACTTGAGATCAGGGTATCATTAGTTGAGATTATGAACTCTTCACATACCAAGGGATTCTTTCAGAAGCTGGTATGAACAATATTAATTCATTGTAATGTTGTTTGGGTTAACAAACACACCATTAGTGTTTATGGACTTGATGAACAAAATCTTCCATCTGTACCTAAATCAAATTTTGATAGTGTTTTTGGATGAAATATTAGTGTACTCTTAGACTCATGATGACCAATCCCAACATCTTGAAATTATCTTAAGTACACTGAGAGAGTATAAACTATACTCCAAGATATTTAAGTGTTAGTTTTGGATTGATCACATAAACTTATTGGGGAACATCATCCCACAAAAATTTGTTCATATGGATCAAGAAAAAGTGTAGGCATTGGTTTCTAGGGAGAATCCTAATAATGATTTTGATATCCATATATTTTTAGGGTTAGTTGGATATTATCATAGGTTCATCAAATACTTTTCCATATTGGAATCACTCTTTTCAAACTTGAATAAGAAGGATATAATTTTTGAATGGTTTGGAGCATGTGAGTGTGCTTTCCAGGATTTGAAGAAGCGCTTGAAACCATTTCCAATATTGATCCGACCTAAGCCAGGTAAGGAGTACATGGTGTTTTGTGATAATTCTAGGATAGGAATTATAGTATTTTTTATACAGAAGGATCAAGTTGTGGTGTACGAGTCTCAATAGTTGAGACCACATGAATAGAATTACCCAACACTTGACCTTGAGTTGGCTGTGGTGGTTTATTCTTTGATGTGTTGGTGTAATTTTCTGTGGGGTGAGAGGTTTATGGTGTTTACCTATCATAAGAGAATAATGTATATTTTCTCACAATGAGATTTGAATATTTGGAAGTGGATATGGGTTGGGTGTATGCAGTCATTTAATTTTGAACTAGAAAATACACCATGGAAAGAGAATAGTTTTTCTAATGCTCTATGTAGAAAAAATCAGACTCATGTAGTTCAAGAGTCTAGTGTTGAGTGGAAGATGATGAATCTACTATCTGAGAAGCATGTGTTGGTTCCAAAGAATCATAAGTAGGTGACCCTAGTATTAGTTTCGGTGGAGTATACACTTTTGAGAAAGATCATAGAAATTTTGTATGAGGATCTGTAATGTTTATATTTGTGGGAAATCTATAAAGGTGGGGAGACACCTTCATATTAGTTGATATATGAGGATGAGATCATCTACGTCAATAATCGAGCTATTGTGTCTATGAGAATTTTGGAGGAGTTGATGTGGGAATTTGATTCCATGATGTGTGACCAAAATGTACCGTGACATATGATGGTAGTTTTGGTGGCCGATATTGAAAAAAGAGATAGTAGGATTTGTGACACGATGCTACACCTATCAGTAGGTGAATGATGAGCATCAACATCCTTGTGGTTTGATATATCCATTTACTATTATAGAATGAATGTGGGACGATATGAACATGTATTTTGTGGTGGATATCCTTAAGACACCTCTGAATAATGACTCTATTTGGGTGATTGTTGACTGTTTGAAAAAATTAGTGCATCTCTTGCCTATACAAGAGACCTTCTTAGTGGAGCAGCTATGATACTTGTATGTTTGTGAAATAGTCCATCTAAATAGGGTTCCACATATTATATTGTTAGATCATGACTCAAATTTTTCTCTATGCTTCTGAAAGAGCTTACAGAAGGCACTAGGTACACAAATTTTACTAAGTATGATATTCCACCCATAGATAGATGGGAATTCAGTGAATAAAATATAAGTGTTTGAGTATATGCTTCGACCATGTGTTCTTGACTTAAGAGGGTCTGGGAAAAAGTACCTAACCTTGTTTGATTTTACGAATAACAATAGTTATAAAAAAACTATACAGATGAAACTATATGTGGATATTTATGGTAGGACATGTGGATAACCTCTATGCTAGATGGATTTAGGTGATTCACATTTGTTGGGACCGAGTCTCGTGCAGGATACATTGGAATATGATCAGTTGATTCAAAAAATACAACTATGGATCAGAGTAGAAAAAGATTGTATGCTGAAAAATGTTGAAAACCCCTAGAGTTTATAGAGGGTGATCAAATTTTCCTTTGGGTTTCACCTAGATTAGGTTACTTTCAGATATGGAGACCAGGAAATCTAGGACCCAGGTTCATTGCACCATTTAAGTTTGTGAAAATAATTGGGTCTATGGAATACTGATTAACTCTTACATAGAAATAAAGTACTATTCATGGAATTTTTCATGTGTGATAACTCCATTAGTATCACCCCAACCCTTATCATGTGGTCTATGTGGATGATGTTGAGCTTGAGATAGATGTGTCCTTTAAGGATCATCCAATACATGTTTTGGACAGTAGCAAACAAGTGTTGAGGGTAAAGACCATGCTAATAGTTCATGTTTTGTGGAAACATGGCTTTGTTGAAGAGGAAACTTGGGATATAGAAGTAGATATGGGGGCTCAATGGCCCAGTATTTTTTGTTCAGAAACTTAGAGATGCTTGGGAGTACATCTCGATGATGAGTGTTATAAGGTGAGGAGATTATAAGATATCACATTTTCTAGAGATGTATTGAGAATATTTTCATGTATGATTTTGGATTATATTGAGTACCTTTAGTTTTGGTTTTACCTTGGGGTTATTTTGGGTGAAAATTTGAGAAAAATGTAATAAATAGTGCAGTACATGGTTGGCACACAGTTTTATCTATTTGTGCGCCCTAGCCCAAAAAACTGTGCAACCCTAGATGATGGGGATTTTCATAGCTGGCGCTCTATTTTTTAAATCATGTGCTCTATTAGGAGAAACTGTGCACCCCCTAGAATAGGTGCATATTTAATTCACATGGTTAGGAGAAACCATGTTCCCTGAGTAGAAAACCATACATACGATACTTTAATCCTATGAAAATTAGATTTTAAATATCCCGAACCCCTGAAACTCACCCTATTCAACCCTAACTCAGACTAAATCAATTTATATTGATTCCAGATCCCCCTAGATAGACATAAAACCTACTGAACCTAATTTCTTCTCAATTAAAATGACATATTGATGATCTTCACCCCCCCTATGTTTTAGATCTGGACCCCATTCTACATTGTTGTACTGCTCACATTTTGGGGATTTCCATTGGGAGATCGTTCATCAAGGATTTGAGGTAGGTGTTATATTATTCAAATCCCATATTCATGATTTTAATTAAATGTATCTAATTTTATAATTTTTATTAGATGTTTAGTAGTTTATTTCTTGATATAATTAATGAATTTGGTGATTTAATTAATTGAGGAAAATTGTGAAATTGGGGATATTGGAATTGTAGATCTTGAATAATTAATTAGGGAATTAATTAGGGATATTTATATTTTTTGATTGAGAAATTAATTTTTTAATTAATTTGGGGATATTGAGATTTTTCAGTTGAGTAATTAATTGTTAAATTAATTAGGAATTATTGGAATGATAAATTTTTATTAATTAATTGTGAAATCAATTAATGGAATTGATGTGATGAACTATTTTTTCTATTATTAATGAATTAGATATGACTAATTAATTATTAAATTAATTTATTTGATTTAAAATATTAATAAATAAATTAATTAATTAATGGAATTGAGAATATTAGTTTATTGTTGAGTTAATTAATAAGATTGGGAAGATTAATTAATTTTTGAGTTAATTAATGTGATAGATAATATTATTTAATTGTTGAGCTAATTAATGAGATTGAGATTATTAATTAAATGTAGAATTAGTTAATGAAATAATAAAAGGTAATAATGGAATTCATTTGAAAATTGAGATCTAGAATGGTAATAATGGAATTATGAGATTTAGATGAGATAAAATGGTATCAATGTAATTATAGAACGTGATATAATATGAGGATAGTGTAGACTATGGTATGGGCTGAATCATGTATTGAGGTTCAAGAATCCTGAAAAAATTGGGGAATTTTTTTGGCTAAAAAAAAGAATAAATTGATAATGTGATAACTGTTTATTTATGCATTGTAATTATTTATTTATACAATTACATACACTTGTTATTGAATAGATATTGTTTTAAAAACCATTGGTGGTGTCCTAATGAGTTTTACTCACACCGTACTTAGGGTGCCCAATCGGTACCCAAATAGATTTCATGGTTGCAAGATAGGATAAGGGAAAATGCCCTTTGTTAGGTGACTCATCTAGGATAAAGCATGGATGAGGGAACCATATGTGGTTTGGGAATTTCTTAGGAGTCGTTATTATATTTACTTTGAGTTCCATTTCGACACTAACACATATTATAGCATGACATATCTACTATTTAGTTTTGATATTATATATCCAGTTTTAGTTGTCTTGTTATGCTGAAATTATTTTGGCTATGATATAATTTGGATATATATTTGGTTGTTGTTTATTTATTTCCACTGGTGTATTACTCTGATATAAAATAGGGTATAGTATCCCCATGACTGATATTATACCCTCGCTACTAGTCAGTAACCTCTAGTATATGGGGAGGAATGCTTGAGGTCATGTGACCGGCTGGCTCAGGGCACCAGATTGTGGCACCTGGGATGAGATGTTACATTATGAATACTTTTGGACACTAAGAACCTTATTAACTTCTTTAATCTTATTAAACCAATTTCATCACATTACATTTTTTTGTAACCAAACCATACGATCACTCATAATTACATAAAACTAATATGACCCTGGAAAAATGACAACATATCCTTGGGATAGTGAAAATAGACTTGGTATCTCCATTCAATGACCCTAAACTAACATAAATGACGAATAATTAGTCATATATTTTTAATTATTCTCTTAATAATGTTTTTTATAAAATAATTTGATTATTATGGAAATTATGTGGTAGTGCATAACTAATTTAGACCTGAGGATTGTGAACTCTCTAGACCATTTTCTTTTCTTTGGGTTAAGCCTTTTTTCACTCCAGCTCACTTTATATATCTATTTAATTATATGTAATGTTTCTAAATTATATATATATATATATATTTATATTATATATATACATAACTTATTATCCCTTTACTTGTTAGGGTTATTCATTCCTTACATTCATTTCTGAATACTTTCATTAAAATCAAACTCGATTATGGGGAAACATTCTTTCCCATAATCATTTCATGTAACAATAATTTAAATTATTTTACCCTTTCATCATTTCATAAAATAAGAACTATTTTAGGTTTAAACAATTTATATTACTTCTAGTTTCATGGGAAATTCCATATTATTTACATCCTTAAAAGTCATTTGTTGATTCCTTATAACACTATTTTAAAGTTCCATTTCTATACAAAATTATTTAAACTTTCTCATGTTTTTTTTCAAATAAACTTTTTGCTGGATACGTATACTTATTGGCCCACAACAACAATGACATTGGAGACCATGTGGCCAGCAATAATGATGATTTGACCATCATAGAAAAACTCATGGAATTAATATTTATTGGTATTTATGTTTATGAATATTTATGAATATTTATGAATATTTAATTAATATTTATTACTATTTATGATTATTTATGATTATTTATCAATATTTATTTATTGTTTATTAATTTTTAATAAATAATTATATACTTTTATAAATGTAGAAAAATATTTATTTGATATTTATTAGTATTTATTAGTATTTAATTTATATTTTTAAATATTTAAATATTATGTATTAATATTTTTTGTATTTATTAACATTTATTTATATTTATTGGTATTTATGAGTATTTATGAATATTTATTTAATAATTAATATTTTTTATGAATATTTAATTAGTATTTATGTATATTTATTTAATATTTATTAATATTTGTGAATATTTAATTAATATTTTATTATTACTTATTTATATTTATTATCATTTATTTATATTTTTTTATATCTATTAGTATTTATTAATATTTAATTAATATTTAGGAGTATTTATTTAATATTTAACCAATATTTATTAATATTTGTTAGCATTAGGAATATTTATTAATGTTTATTAATTTTTTTATATTTTTTAATATTTATAAACATTTGATTTTGATTTTATTGATATTTTATTAATATTGATGAATTTTTAACAGATAATTTTTTATATTTAATTAATATTTGTTAATAATTATTTTTTAATTAATATTTATTTTAATATTTAATTATATATATAATAATATTTATTTATTAAAAAATCTCACTCTTTAGAAATTTTACTCAGGAAGCATAAACCCTGTTCACACTTCCAACTGAGTATAAAAGCGTCAACGTAGTTAATGCTTCCCTAGAACCATTTTTTTAAATATTCCCAACCCCATCCCCTTTTTCAATTGTTTAAAATCCTAAAACTCTTTTAAAAAAATCATCCTGATGATGGAGTTATGTATCCTAGCCATGCCCGAATGTGGGTAGCACCTATAAGGTATGGATTGGCAGAATAAAGAAAGAATGAGTATAAATTTTCTATGAAAGATTGGAATTATTTTCATGACGACATGAAAACTTACAATGGTGTTGGCATGGATGTTCTAGAAAATCTTTTCTGTGAAGAGAATAGAAAATACTATCTCCATGCATCAATTTGGAACAACCTTTATCCAAATCAAGTTATAGGCATGCCTGTTATCATTAAAGAGATCGATTTGTTAGAAATAGTAGTGACTGATGTCCACTTTTGGGGAACCATGAATAATCATGATCAAAATGAGATTGAGTTGACAACTGCTCCCAACATTGATGGTGGAACACCCTGGGGCTAGCAAGTTTTCCTGTTGTATCTTCTTGTTCGCATCAACAAAGGAGATGAAATGATTGTTTAGTTTTTAATGGACTAATTGGTGTAGTATCGTTGGTTGACAGTCATTTTTTTAAAAATTAATCACTTTTAATGTTGAACATCAATATATATATATATATATATATTCAATACTAAAGTACAATTCACTAGTATATACCCCCCTCGGATCAACACATTTGTTAGTTTTCTGTGAATGGACAAAGTGAATTATAGTGGAAGGAAAAACATGTAAATTTTATATGAATGAAAAAATAGACACTATAATTAAATAAAAATGAATAAAAGGAATTAAAGTAGAAAAAAAAAATTAAACCATAACATATTTCATTTCATTCAGCTGATAGGAAAATGTTTAGATATGGAATTTATATTAAAATCATTATTTGAATTTTCATTATATACATAAAGGTTCTATGGGTGTTCTTGAGATCAGGTTCCATGAAAGCATTATGAGTTTGAGGATTCTTCTATGTGGGTATTTATAAAAAAATATGACAATTCCATATAGTATCTAGTTTCCTTATTTTTCCCACTTTTAATTTTACAAAATCATTTAACGATATTAAATTTGAGTTCATAATCGCTTATTCTCCATTGGATAACTTAAAAATTTGAATAAAAATAAAATAATTTCAACATGGTACCAAAAGTATCGACCCTAGTAACACAGTCTCATCACTTTGAATATTTGTTACTTAGTTAAGGGGTAATTTCAATAACTTAGTCTACATAATTATGGTGTGACATTCATCACCAAAACATGCTCCTCCTTTATTTTAGACAGTAAACATTTTTTGACACCATAGTCTCTTCCACAATGAAAAAGTTATTTAAAACATGTTATGCCCCGAAAGAGAACGGGATATGGTGCATTGATTGATAATTATACAATCATAAAATTACTTTATTCTTATATGAGGTGACATAATTATTTATACAGTATACACCTCCAAATTTGTGGGAGTATTAAATCTCACTTAAGCCTCTTCATGGTGTGGATGAACATCCCATGACGTGGTCGAATATTTCATTGAATTATATAATGCATGGAAAATTTATGAATCATTGTAAATGATGATTATGCATGATTATTGTCTTGTTTTGGTATAAGAAACACACTTTTACATATTCAATAAAGACTCACACAAAATCAAGGACTTGAAAAAAATTCATCTCCAATGAAAATGGATTGTACATTTATGTATCTGGGTTAGCCATCGGTTAATTTTCCACATCCTGAAATGAATTTTTTTTATATCCATAAGGGAAATTTTTGTATCTCTTGAATTTTTCAATTCTTTGAACCTCATCCTTGGAATAACTCTTTCATAATTATTTGTAGGCTGAGACCATTTTCAAAACATGCTTCTTTTAACATCCAAAATGACTCTTGCACATACCTTTTCCTCTATAACATTCCAATTTAAATCCTAGTCTATGAATTTGAAATTATTTTTAAATTTAAAAATTTAAAAATTTAGGTCTATTAATTTAAAATATAAATGGATTAATAAAAAAAAATAATGTTATAATTATTCCATATTCACAATAAATAAAAAATTATTCCTAAAAAGTTAATGTAATTCAATTTCCATTAATATATAAAAATGATGGAAGTTATATAATTAAATTTAAAATTAAATGTAATGAAATAGTGATCTCTTTCATGTATTATTAATACTATACATTATAATCTTATTTACATCATTTTACTCAAGAATTTAAACCTTTTAGATGAATCATGGTGTAAATATTCTCATAATTCAACTCATTATTTTGATATTGTAACTGATTTACCATGTTTATGCTTGTTATCTACAAATATATTAAACTAATCAAGTAATGTGTCACCAAATTTATTTAGTTATATCCTCTATTCCTAGTACATTTTCTATAGTACTTGAAAATTGGATTCATATACCTTTGATTCACCTTTATTGATTTTTATGAGCTTTTCCCTCATGTTGTGTAAGGATTTACATGACATCACATTTTTGTAGAGTGTGTTGGAAAGGATCCCCCTAATACATTCCCTCCATTGGTGTTGACATATCACTCATTATAATATATTTTATATAAATCTATACATTCAATGTTTTCCAAAATTCTAGGTATGAAATTCATATAAAATATAATTCCTAATGATTATAAGTAGTGAAACATTCTACATGTATATATTTTAAAAAATATATATCAAATATCAGAATCCATTTGGGATTAAAAACTAATATAATGGATTCCAAGAGAGAAAAATCCACTAATTTATAAAATCCACAATAAAATGACTTATTGGTACCATAAAAGTAAGATACATAGAGGGCGTGAGGGTGTTGTGAATCAAGGAATATTGATTTCAAATGAACCTTTTAAAAATTTTGTTTCATGATCAGTAAAAATACTCTTCTTTACCTATAAAATGGTTGTGATAAAACATAAAAGAATGAAACAAAAATATTTTACTTTTTTTCACCAACACTGGGATATACTGAAATAATTTACAAAGGATATATACAAATGTACCAAAAAACACTAATCATAATATAAGGTCATTAAAAATTTGGTAAAATTTTAATAAACCTCAATGTTTACAACCCTCATAATTGGAGTACACTCATTTTTATCTATTAGTCAAAAGGAAAATTTTTCCACCAAGCGATACCTTGATCTTCCATGAAATTAGAATAATAATTACACTAGTGATGGGGTATAAATATACTCTTCCATTATTAATTTGATGAATATCCGTGAAATTATAGTGAAATAAACCCTTATATCTCTCCCTATTTTTCCAAAAATGTTTGGAATTACTTTCCATCACTCCACATACCTGAAAAAATGCATCTTATTTCCTCATTTTGTGTTACAATATCTCTTTAATCATCAAATGGAATCACCATGTTGTATCTATTTATAATATTCAAGTTTCCATAATTATCATGTTTTTTCCCAAAACCATCCTTTAAATATCTATCAAAATCCATTAATTCACATCCTGTAAAAATAAATAAGGGGTTGGAACTTTTTGTAAATGTATAGTCTGTAAGACTCAACACCTTCCAAACATGACCATCACCATCACAGTGTAAGTTCCTTATCCTCAAAAATACATGGCTCATAATTCTTACCACCATCAATTTTAATATATATTTAATTAAGATATCATGGAATAATCAATGGTTGAATGCAATATTATCTTGTTCTAGTGAAGCACCAACATACCATAGTCTCAAAATTATTGTGTGAAGAATTATATTTTACAATATTCTAGCTACCTTATGGTGGAGAAAACACCATGATGTGTGATTTCACTATTACTATAAAAAAATATAAATCTTATACAATTACCTAGAAACATTTACAAAAAGGTCATATTATTCTTAGTGTAATTCATATTCCATATCTATATACATCTACACCAAACATTCATATGGTTCTCCTTGTTGTGTGAGATTTGACTCCATGGAACATTTAACCAAAATGTGGCCTGATTTTTATCATCTATGATTGAAAAACAATATGCTTCCTATAATCTTATTCAAGTAGAATGAAAAAAATCCACAATTAAAACATGGATCATTGAGAGTATCTTCTCTATGGTTTGTAAACAAACACAACCAAAAAATATATAGAAGAGTTTTTTCTATCACTGTGACATAATGGAATCTATAGATTATTTATGAAATAATTCACTCATATTGTTAAATCACTCACTCACCTACTTTAAAATAGTGTTTTATTATTATTAAATTATGAATACATGAAAAAAATGAAACAAAATATGAAATTATTGAATGTTTTGATTACGATTCCTCCAAATTGAAAATCATCATTTTAGTTTATGTATAATGAGAGTGAATTTTTTCTTGGAAAAATAATTTAATAATGTGTTAATAAAATACATATAACCAACTAGTATGTTAGGCACACATTGATAGATTCTCTACTAAACTAAACTTCCCCAAAGAATGTGATTTTGACAATAGTTTTTACAATTAATAATTTTAGATCATATATTTTTATATAAAAAGTGGTGGTATTCGTAAGTAATGTGAACTTTAAGTTCATACTAAATAAGAATGATGAAACTTCATGGAATATTCAGTGGATAATATCATTTTAATATTTATATATTTAAATAATTTAAATTATGGGATATGCGAATGTACTTGTTGACCACATATAAATGAAAAAATTTCCTCCATAATGATGTTGACATAGATTTTTATTTTAATGATGAGTTTTTAACATGAAATCCATTTAAGATGTTCTACATTCTCATTCAAAATCATTAAGTTGAATAATTACATATCCATAGGAAAATTTATTCATAAATATACTCAAAAGGGGATATATTTATCTTATCTAATTTTAAAATATTACAACTGAAAAAATTAAATCACTCTTTATTTTCCTTGAGATAAATCATTTTTACTTGTTAAAATACAGAGGAGATAAAATTTAAGTTTTCTAAAATATACGCTAATAAATAAATTGAAATATAATTTAGAAAACATAAATATTTTCATACTCTATTAATTACACCAAAATATAAAACCACTATATAAAGTGTAAGAAAATTTGGCTAAATAATAATTAAAAAATAAAAATATTTAAAAAAAATATCTTAATCGATTTCATTTTAATCTAAAATAAAAAATGGAAAGACTTAAAAAACAAAAACTAACCTGACATGTAAGAAGTTAAACTAAATAAAAAATTTACATGACCAAATAAAAAATGGGTTATGATTTAAAGTAGACCCTAATGCTCTCTCATTCGTTGAAAACCTAATAATGAACACACTATAACAAAATCCTTTTAGACACATTAGGTGATTCCACATCATAGATAAGTTTTAATACTATATAATAAATTCCACTAACCTGTGTATTAATCCATGAAGCACATTCACATTTCATTAAGGAAAATAAAAATAAAGTAAAATAATTTTAAAAGGATTAGAAAATCAATAAGTAAAATAATTTAAATTCACTTTAGTATGTGTTATTTATTTTTTATTTATTTTGTTTGTGAATGAAAATTATGATCAAAAGTGTTATTTTAAATTGTGATATCTCAAATTTATATAGAAAATCATTGATCCTTTTCACATGAAGCTTCCTCATATTTTTATACCATCTTTATTTTCAAAAAATATTATTTAAATATCTTACAATAGTAGGAAAAATTATCTCTAATAATTTCTATAAATGCATGTTGGAGTTTATTCTCATAATGAATAATTTTTTAGTTTTAGGGAGAAATTAATTATATATACTAGAAAAATGGTATTTTTCACTAATAAGTACATTCATGGTTATATTATGTATTATTAATAGTTACACCCTTACATTAACAAGATTTTTAATTTTAATAATTATAAAAAAACATTTTGTAAACAAACTAGAAACGCATTGGATTGTACTACTTGGTCAACCAAGTATCTTCATAATCAAATATTCCATTGAAAATTAATTCATGAGAAAATAGGTTTTTCTTTATGGTCAAATCCGATGAACTATACGATAAAATTTAGTTGTGTTAATTTATGTCTATTTAATTTTTCTTAAGAGGTTTAAAAAATTTTCATGGAATATTTCCATGATATAAATGATTGATTATACTTTTATAGAAATGAAGAAAAGTATTTCATAGTCACTTTCATTTTTTGACACATTCAATCTTTGCGTTAAATTATTTTGAAATGTTCCTCTGTATGGAAGAAATCCCAATACTTCTTGTGTATTTATAAAATATACTTATGATAAAGTAAACACATTATAAATATAAAAAATATGATTATTGAGTATTAGAATAAGGAATTTATAGATATGAACAGAAATCACCCACTTTACTATTCAAAAATAATGGTAGTTAAATACAAATATTAATATAATAGATCATGAAATCATTACGAACAAAATATATAACTAATATAAAATAATAATTAAAAAATCAATAATTTAAAATATTTTTTATATGATACATAGAAAACTAAATTTTAAATAAAATATAATGATCAATGGAACTCAAATTTCAATAATGAATAGTCATTTTAGAACTTATTTAAATAAATGAATGTTAGAGTTAAGATAGAAATAAACAAAAAACAAAAACACAAATTTATTTCATGATTCATTCCCTTGGGTTGATGAATATATCAATATGTTCTTTTTCATTACATCTTGAGGGTGCACACAAGGTATTGAAAGGTGGTATAAAATTAGTGGAAAGTGGTATATAAGTAGCAGAAGTTGGGGAAAGAGTGGCGGGAATGGTAGATCTATAAAGAAACCTAAAGATAACATATATGTATATATATTACCTTTATGATGAATATTCAATATATTTCCCAAAATAAAAATTCCTTATAATCATAAAGGTTTACTGTTCTTGGATAATGGAAACATAAACATATTATTTAACTATGATCTTCATTATATCCAAAATATTACTTTATATAAGTTACCCTTCCAAAATAATTATAATTAGTACCATTCTTCATAACTATTCGTTAAATTAAAATTAGGTGATATAAAAATTGGAAATATCAATCAATTATAATATATAAGCATATCACGAGATTAATGGTATAAGAACATGTGATTATCAATTAAAAATCATACCCAATAATTAATAGACCATAATCATGAGTCATAAGATAAAATATTAGTATGTTAAACGATTTAGGAGTGATTAGAAAATAAATCATGTAGAAGGAATTAAAATCATAATTATATCAACATTTCATATGAGTGTGGAACCATCATAGTCATAGAAACCATAAAATATGTCAAGGTTAACTACTGACACCATCATATTCATAGAGGATCAGGTGTCACCACCTATTTCCCTTATCTTAGTGGATTAGGTATCCCTTCATATTTCTTATAGTGGATTAGTACATCAACTCATTTCAAAGAATTATATCATGATATATAAATTTTCACCCAACACTTTGGAAGGCCATATGATTTTTGTTTCACCTATCTAATAATGAAAGATATAATTTGCGTGCCAATAAAATCATAATACATTCATCATATAATAATATCATAACCTATGTAAAATAAATAAGTTTTGTAAAAATCTCATCATTATAATAATAAATTATGGTGGTAGAATCCATTTATAAGTATACATTAAAATGAAAAATTCCATTCAAAATGTTTTAAAAAGTCAAAAATGAATTTGTTTGGAAAACATTTATAAAGATTACTTTCTAAAAATTTGAAGATAAATTCAATGGTAGTGAAAATGAAAATTTTAAAAAATTTAATGAATTATTATGAACATATATGAAAAAATTTCATAGAATATTTACATAGAAGAAAAATTTCATCAAAAAAAGAGAAAACAAGGTTTTCTTTTCTTTAAAAACATTATCTTGATCCATTTATGTACCAAATATAGAATAATTTAACTAATACATGAAAATTATTAGAGTAAACATAGGAGAATAATATATTTATGGTTTGAAAGAAAATATCAATAAAATCTCATTAATTTTAAATTTAGTATAGGTAAACCAAAATGAAATTCAATTTTTACACAAACCCTTACCGCTACTATAACATTTGAATAATAACCCCCATGAGAGTAATAAAATAAAATATAACATTAAATACCATGAATATAAATATATCCATGATATATAATATATAAGTAGTATTATATACACCACTTGAATTTAAAAAGTTGTGAATATGGATTATGTCTCATAGAATCAAATGTGTGACAAGAAACCCTTACCTTAAGTCTAACTTCCATCATATGTGATCTAACTGTAACACCCTGAAAATCTAAAGGAGGGACACTAAATTCAATAGTGTGTATGAAATGTAACACCAATCATGTAAGGGAATATAATATTCTGAGAATTTAAAATAGATTTACTATTTTAAATAGATTCAATATATTCTATATATTGAAATGCACACAACATTGAGTTAGCATATGTCACACCAAACAATGAGTTTCTTCAATGGATTGCATTACACGCGAGATCGAGTTTTACTGAACAATAATATATTATTATTGAATATAATTAGATATAAACTAGCCATTATTAATATTCTTAACTAACTTATGAAAATATATTCTTTACAAAAACATGAAATGAATTCATTGGTTAATAATTAATTTTAAATGAATATAAGAACTAATTGAATATAAAGGGAATGTTTTTATAGAAAACTATTTTTATGCTCACAAAGATATTTTACCCTAAAAAATTAAATTAATTAAAATTATTAAGTGATATTAATTTAATTTTTATATATATTTAATAAAAATATTTTTTTATATTCATCCAATAGACTCGATAAACATAAGATAAGAACAAACCAAATTTTACACGTAAAATACTATATCTTTATTGAGGCACTTTTTCTACCTTTTAATGAATAAAAAATTTTAAATCCAACTTTTAGTACTTTGGTAAATATTATATGTCAAGATAAACTTCATATTTGAAATATAAACATAAAAATTAGGTTAGGGTTAATTTTTGGTACTTTTCTATGAAGTTTTATTTTTTAATGAATAATAAAAAATACTGAATTTTAATTCGAAGCTTCTTTTTCATATAAATTATTTATAAGGTTAAATCATATTTTAAGTTGGTTTTAATTTTTAATTAGATCATTTTTTATAAATTAATCCTAATTTGGCAATTGGAATCAATTTTAATTTGAAATTGAATATAAAAACATAGCAAAATTTTGAATGTTTTTACATTGAAAATCACCAGTACAAAATAGGCCTTTAAAAGCATGAGAAATGCCCTTTATGAGTGATATAAAAGTGATTACTAGATGATAGAGGTTAAAAGACCTAGTCTTTTACCAAAGCTAAAAAATCTCAGATAAAGGGGTCCTTTATCGACTCTAAAAAAACACTGATAAATGGGACCTTTATAGTGATTTTAAAAGCACTGATAAAAGACTAATTTATCAGCACTTTAGTTTGCCACAACTAAAGGCATGATTTATCACCACTTATAAAAGTACTAATAAAGGGTCTTTTATCAGTTCTTATAGGAGATCGGATAAAGTGTACCATTATCTGCACTTATAAGAGCACCGATAAAGGACATTTTATTAGTTCTTATCGAAGTGCTAATAAAGGGCTATACTACAGTGTGTTGTAATAGCACACCGAAACACCATAAGCACACCAGATATAAAAAATAGTCTGAATATAGGATTTAAATGAAATGAAATTTACAACACAAACAAAAGAAAAAACAATATATTATAGACATTTAAAACATTTGTTTATACAATTACATAAAGAAAAATTACTACATATATTAAAAAAATATCAATGTTCCTTTATCTTTTAATCTAAACCGGAATCATGCTATTTAAAAAAAACAAAATTTCCTAAAAAAAGACACCTGTATAAGAAAATAGTTTTTATGTTTGTAATAATACTAAGAAATAAATTAATAAAAATTGTTAATTTTACTAAACTTGAGGTCAATTTTAAATAAAAGTCACACTTGTAGTCATATCGGTCACACTGTGCATCCGATTTAGGTGCAGATAATTCCAACAATCCTGAAATGACTTTTGGATTATTGTACTAAAATATCAAAATAATCTAAATGTTTTTTCTCAGTTCTGAGTACGTTGGTTGTATTTTTTACTAAAATTCCATTTTAAACTAAAAAGACACACTTTTGACTCATTCTAATCACATAATTTATTAGTTTGATGTAAAATAGATTCTTATATGTCACAAATTAGTTATGAGTCTTTTTCCTAAATTATCATGAAAATCAGAGTGCATTTGATCAGTTTTTAGTGAGTGGCAAATTTTAATCTAAAATGTTTATTTTAAACTGATAATAGACACTTTTAGTCATACCAGGCATATCATGTATTGGATTGAGGTGTGGCTTATTATTAAATATAAAAAAATTATTATTTATAATTGTTGTAATGTATAAGAACAATATGAATGCGCTTTATTGGTTTTGAGTTGGAGAATTGTACATTTTACAAAAATTAATGACAATTTTAAATAAAAATACACGCATAGAGTCACACTGGTCACACTGTGCGTCAGATTAAGGTACATTTGACTTGTAAACATCTCAAATGACTTATGGATCATTTAAAAAAGTATCAAAACAATCTAAATGTGTTTTTTAGTACGCCACTTTTATTTTTTACTAAAATTTCATTTTAAAATTGAAACATTCACTTTGACTCATACCGATCATATTGTGTATCATATTGGGGTGTGGCTTATTCCTACACATCACAAATTCATTATGGATCATTTTTCTAAAGTATTTAAACAATTTTAATGTTTTATCTTAGTTTTGAGTAGGTTATTTAGTATTTTTACTAAAATTGATGTCAATTTTAAATAAAAACATGCACTTGGAGTCATACTAGTCACACCGTGCATCAGATTGAGGTGCAGATGATTCATGCATGTCTCAAATCAATAATGGATTATTCTCCCAACATATCAAAACTGTAGGAATGTTTTTTTGGTTTTGAGTAGGTTAATTTTTTTACAAGAAATGTTGTAAATTTTAAATAAATAAACACTTAGAGTCATACCAGTCACACCATACTTCAGATTGAGGTGCAACTGATTCCTACACATTCTAAATCACATATGGATTGTTTTTATAAATTATTAAAACAATATGAATGTGTTTACTTAGTTTTGAGTATTCCACTTCTCCTTTTTTACTAAAATGTCATTTTAAACCTGAAACACTCACTTTTGACTCATTATGATCACATCGTGTGTTAGTTTGAAGTGAAAAGGATTCATACACGTCCAAATTTATTTATGAATCATTTACCTAAATTATCAAGAAAATATAATCATATTTGATCAGTTTTTAGTGAGTAGCACTTTTTGAACTAAAATGTCAATCTTAAAATGATAACAAAAACATTGAGTCAGTTGTATTTTTTACAAAAATTAATGTAAATTTTTAATAAAATGAAGTTCTTAGAGTTATATCGGTCATATTGTGTGTCAGATTTACATAAAAGTTTTCCTACATGAACCAAAGTCTCAAAAAAATTATTAACTATCAATGTTACCAGTATCTCCATTAACATTCATTGTTGAATTACCAACACGCCATGAGCAACTTCAAACAAACAACATCAAATCAAAAAAAAAAATAATTGACATGTATAAGAAAATAATTATTATGAGTAATACAAAAAAGAAATAAATTAAACATAAATATGAAATAATACATTAATTACATGGAAAATTATGTTACTGTGAAAATATAAAGATTACATATCTGATTGAGAAGTTGAGGGAACTTGAAGGAAAGTGATAAATTTCATCATTATAGGGGTGAAAGGTTTTCATGGAGAAGAAGTATATGGGATTTTTGGTCCAGAAAGGCATGAAAGATAGACATATCACCCAAACTTGAACAAAAGAATCCACCTATATAAGAAAAAAATTATTATATGATTAATAATAAAAAGAAATAAATTAAATATAAATATTAAACAATAAATTAATTCTATTGAAAATTATTTTACTATGAAAACATAAAGATTACATATGTAATTGGGAAGAGGTAGCGTTGTTTCTCTTATTACAAAGGAAATGGAGGTAACTTGAAAGAAAGTGATAAATGCACCACCGTAGAGCTAGGAATGTTTTTAGGGAGAATAATTTTGTGAATGTTTTTGGGAATACATGCCTAAAAGATAGAAAAAGTACCCTAATTTGAACATAATAATCCACTTGTGTAAGAAACCTATTATTATGTGTATAATAATAAAAGGAAATAAATTAAAAAAAGACACACTTGGAGTAATACCAGCCACACCATGCTTTATATTAAGGTACAACTGATTTATAAACATCTAAAATGACTTATAGATCATTTACTAATGTATAAAATCAATATAAATTCATTTGATCAATTTTGAGTACGTCACTTTGTTTTTTACAAAAAAGTCATTTTAAACTAAAAACATATGCTTTGACCTATACTGGCCACATCTTGTATCAATTTGACATGAGAATGATTCCTACACATAAAAAAGGACATATTAATAGATTTCCAAAATTATTAATAAAATAAAAGTGTGTTTACTTTGTTTTTGGTGATTGAAATTTTTTGAACCAAATTGTCAACTTTAAACTGATAATAGAAACATTGAGTCATAACAATCACACCATGCATTTAATTGAGGTGAAAATCATACCTACACATCTCAGATGACTTATGGATCGTTTCCCTAAGTGTAAACAAAGTACACTCATCCATCGACCTATTTTTTTAATCATTTAAAACACCATCATTCTTTAATAAAATAAAACCAATTAAAAAAGTCATGTTTTACCGAAAAAATAAATATAAAAAATACCCAACAAATTATTTTATTAATGTTTTATTTGGATTATTATGGATAAATTTGAGGATAAAAAATGATTGTAATTCATTGTTAACTCTTCCTGCACATAAAATAAAATAAATTAATTTTAATAACATACACTTGTCAGCTAAAATTACACTGCAACAACACAATTTTCCTGGATTGTGAAACACTACGATTATGTATTCTAATTCTTCCATTTCTGCTCTCTCCATTTCTTTTATTCCCTTTACTTTATTGTTTCTCTAGTTGTATGGATATTTTCTCTATAAGGAGTTGGTGGAAATAGTGGTTTCCAATTAACAACTAGTGTCAATGGTGAAATTCTCATAAATAGTAGGTATTTCCCCTTTTAGAGATCACGATGATGTATAATGTGAAATACCTCCCATTTACTTAATTGTGTTCTGTAAAAGGGTGTCACGACCCATCCTCGGGGCCTATGTCGTGACTACCCCAAGCCCGCCTTCCATAGGCCAGGGGCTGGCGACTAGCACCAAAGGTGAATATCCCGATAACTTGGAAGACATTGCCTTTATAAAAGAAAACAAAACACCACAGAGTACAAGAGGAAGTAAACACTAAGTAAAAAAGAGACTGCTGAAAAGTAAATGGGCCAGAATACAAACCCAAATGAAAGTACAACTACAAATGAATAAAAGTACAACAGGAAAAGACAACAGCTAGAAGAATGGAAATGGCTCCTGGGTCGTCCTCCTCGGATCCTACCTGAAGGGTAGGTACAGATGGCACAGCTCTTAGATCGTCCACCAAGGATCCTACCTGAAGGGTAGGTACAGATAGCCTTCACAACGCTCTAGCCTGTCAACCTCCTTCAGATACTGACTCGTTGTGTGGTCCACCTCTGGGTACCGTCCAGTCCTCGAACACTCGGCTTCAGTCAGCACTGCCCTTCATCTGCAACCAATACAACGAGGTGCAGGAATAGCCCGTGCAGGGGTGAGTATAAAGAAACTCAGTAGGGTCCCCAAGACCCGCAAGGTCTCACTAAATCCAACAAGGATAACCACAAATAATGATCTCAACAGATCACCCTTACTTAGGTATAAGCCCATACTTATACCTAAGTTATCAAGTAACCCATCTCAATCATGAGGAAACATAAAGGTTATGAACTCAACGGATAAACACTACCCAGGTATATTCCCATACATACACCTAAGTTATCAAGTGACCCATCTCAATCAAGAGGTAAACACAAAGGTCATAGACTCAACTCAAACCAGGATTGTCATTATCGAAACCGTAACTGCTGATGAGCCCGTCTCTGGAGTGTACAGTGATCCTGTCACAACTCTGAGGTATTGCTCACTAACCTAAGACTGCAGAGGTACTCCTCCTGTTGAGTACCACGGGTCTGCCACCTCACACAGTAGTGCTCCTCTGCCATGGGTCTGCCACCTCACACAGTAGTACTCCCCCTCATAGCCTACAGAGGTACTCCTCCTGTCGAGTACCGCGGGTCTTCCACCTCACACAGTAGTGATCCTCCGCCATGGATCTACCACCTCACAAAGTAGTTCTCCCCACTGGGCTATGCTAGTCACTTCGAATCGAATCAGACAAGCAGTCATCGGTCACAGCCAGCTACACGGTCTTCGTACTCTGTATGCTCGTCTCCAGGAGGGTCCGCTCCACGAGCTACATGTCAATACTCCAAGTATCACAAGTCCCATGAAGAAGTATCTCAAAGGACCACCTCGTCATAGGG
This sequence comes from Viscum album, assembly GCA_963277665.1. Classification (NCBI taxonomy): domain Eukaryota; kingdom Viridiplantae; phylum Streptophyta; class Magnoliopsida; order Santalales; family Viscaceae; genus Viscum; species Viscum album. The sequence goes on from OY728157.1 coordinate 1,027,549,721, forward strand.
GTCTCAACGCAATAGACGACGTGTCAATCGGACGCCCGGTCTATGAGTTATTAGCCTTTTCGTCTCAGGGGCCCAGTTGGTTTCGTGTGCGAACCAACCCGACCATATCTCAACAGTACCCCGAACTCTCATAGGGTATAATCATAGGGACTGTTTCTCAACGTGATCACCAACGCCGCCGACGGTTCTTCAAGCGGACGTCTGGTCTGAAAGATATCAGCTTTTCCGTTCCAGGGGCCCGGTTGGATTTAAGCACAATCCAACCCGGCCATACTCCAACTGCGTCCAAAACTCAGGAGAAGTATTCCAAAAGTTCCGTATCTTCAAGAGGAATCCAACAAAGTCGACGACATGTCAATCGGACATCCGAAGCTCAAGATATAAGCATTTCCGCTCCGAGGGCCCGGTTGGTTTCGTGTACGAACCAACCCAGCTGAATCCAAAGTACTCTGAAACCTTGATTGTAATATACCGAAACGACCATCTCGATCCAAGGATCGCATCTCAGCTGAAGGTGCGTCGATCGGAAGTCCGTGGCCCTAGATATGGGCGAAAGACCATGAAAGGTCCGAAAGTGGGGGTTTTAGGCTCGGACCGACCCGGCCCGAGACACCCTGGGTCGGCCCGAACCGGGACAACCCGACCCGGGTTCGGTTCGGCCCGCTTGGGCGTGGCCCGGCCCGGCCGGCGCGGGGCGGCCCGACGCACTGGCCAGGTGGCTCGGCCGAGCCATTCGAGTGTGCGGGGGGGGGGGGGGGGGGGGGGGGCGCTGCCCCCCGTCGTTTGTAACCGCGACCCCCCATAATGGGGTCCGCTCTTTGCTAGCCAGTCAGGGGTCGTAACCCACGACTCTCCCCCTGACTGGCCGACTTCTGCCGCCACGGGACCGGCGAGGGCCGGTCCCCCTGCTCTAACACCGGCAGCCTGTTACCTGCTGCCGGTCCCCCTGATTCGCCACGGCCTAAGCCGCGGCTTATTCTGTCTGGCGCGGCGCGATGGTGCCACGCATCCTTGCCGCTCATTCCCATGCGGTGCGATGGCACCACGTCACTTTCTTTTGAACCACAACAACAAAAAAAAAATAAGGGAGGTGGGTCGACCGTGTTTGTGCGGTCCGGCCCCCTCCCGTTAAACGATTGCAAGCGGTCCAATTGAACATGGATAGATGATGGAAGTAAATCATGATAAGAAACGCATAAAACCCCTACCTTGACAAATGTTGTTGAATGATGGTTTTGCGGAAAACGGCATCGCGGGGTGAGGTTCCGTATATGCTGATGGAGAACATCCGAGGAGGAAGCATCGTCTCCCTTCCTTTCATGCGGAGAGAAAATTGAAAAGTGGAATTTCATTGGAATGTTCCCACGTCGGTGCCTCCTCCTTTGTCGAGGAAGAATAAGACGGAAGAAGAAGATAAAGAAGAAGAAGTTCTTTAAAAAAACTCCCAAGCTCTCTTCCCTTACCCTCAACACCACAAAAGCCAACCCTTAACAAAATAATGGTTCCACATTATTTAATCAACCCAAGATAAGCTTTTACAAACTAAATTAAAAAGTTAAATTCAATTAATTAATGTGTGTGTTGGCTAGAGTTAACGAGGGAGAGAGTGAGGAAATGGAAGGTTACTCAAATAAAGATAAGTTTACAAAAATTTAAGAGGGAGTTAGGGAGTTTAAGAGAAATTTGAAGGGGTGGGGTTCGTGTGGGCCCCACCTCACCTTTAATCCTATCATGGGTGGTTAACTCCAAGTGGGTCCCACCCCTAACTCCCTTACATAGGTTATAACCACTTAAGAGAGGGTCAGAGTGTTGTAACACAACACTTAATCCACTTAACAAGAAAAGAAAATATAATTGTAACAATTATATTTTATCCCTCAATTTTTTTTAAAACAACTCCTCCCAAGAAAATGCAACTCCAGAAAGGGTCTTCTTAAGAAATTACCGGCGATGCGGTTCCATCGGTGCCCTCGGATTTAGATTCCATGCACGGGTTCAAAAGATAGAAAAACCCGCTCGTTCGTTCACTGAACATACCCGAGCTAAACTTCAGAAATTGATTTCGGGCACACCGGGCCTCGAAATCAGGCTCCGTTAGAAACTGCGTTGTTGTAAAATCCCAAAGAAAATTTAGAAAAAATTTCCCTTAAAGTTTACAAGTCTTTACAAAGGGGAAATGACTTTAATTTTTGAGAATTACACCATTGAAACTTGTTATTATCTCGACCTCCATTTCCACCAACTCCTTCCAGAGAAAAGATCCACACAACAAGAGAAACGTTAGTGTGAAGGGAAAGAAAGAAATAGAGAGGGTGGAGATGAATGAATCTGAATACACAACTCTAGTGCTGCGTAGCCTAGGGGTCTTGGGTTTCTATATTGTAATTTCAGCTGATGAGTGTATGTTACTGAAATTAATTTATTTGATTTCACTCATAGGCAGAGTTAATGATGAATTACATTCATTTTTATCCTTGAATTTATCCATAAGGATCCAAATAAATATTTAATAAAATAATTTGTTGAGGATTTTTTATGTTGTGTTTCTTAATAAAAATTGTTTCTTTAATAGGTTTTATTTTATTAAAAAATTATATGGTTTTATATGATTGGAAAAAGAGGTCGGTGGAGGTGTGTACTTCATTCAAACTTACCTTGATAGGAAATAAAAATTAATGGGGTTCATGCCTTCCACTATTAACAACTATAAAATGGTGGTCACTCCTCATTCGATACATATATAAATAAAGAGAATCTAACTAAATTTTATATATATATGTTATATATATTTTGTATATTAGTAAATTTATTTGAATATAATTATATATATATATATATGTATATTATTTATCATATTTATATATATTTAAATATACTAAATATTATTTGATGTATATATGTAATACTATTTTTTAGTAATAAACTAAAAAATACTAATAAAAATAATTTTTAAAATATATTAATTATAAATAATTATTAAAACTGGTAAAGTTGTATACAATATAATTATTTAAATTTCAAAATGTTTAATTATTTTAAAAAATAATTTATAGTTACCTAATTTTATTATTTTGAAAGTAATACGAGTTTACAATATTTTGTTGGTTATTTAAGTATAAATTATATCCCTATTAATAAAATGTACATATAGACCTAAAATGTATATATAGACATAAAATTGTAAATAAAGAAATTTAATATCTATTATATAGAATTTGATAACTTCCATTCTTTTTTTAGAAAAAATGATGTACCATCTAAGGATTATTAGGAGTCCATTTAATATGTATTGACCCATCCTTGAGATTCTAGAGAGGTTCATAAAAAAGCTGGCATAATGAAATAATAACCATCAACAAGATAAATCAGAAATAAAGGAGAAAAACACACAAACCCTTGAAACCTCTATCCTATACACATTTAAACACACACAAACACACACATATATATATATATATCATGGAATTTATAATACACATAATTGCAAAACAAATGTATAATTAAACATAATTTTTAATGAAAATAAATATAATCCATTCTTAATTTGGAAATTAAAAAACTTAATTTGTGAATAAATAATTATAAAATCACTCTTACATTATAAGTTTTGAAAATACATATAAATATATAGAAAAATACACACACACACACACACACACGTCTTTATAAAATAAACTAATATTTATAAAAATATATGTAACCCTTAAAGAATAATATCAGCACATTGTAAAATAATTACAACACCATACTAATTTTGAAAATAGAGAGCCATTGAAAATAAATAAACATGGTATTACCCTTAATAAGATTTCACTTAAAGTAAAATGACACAACTCTTAGAAACGTTTTTAATGGAAAACCCATACATAATAATATTAAAATATAATTCAAATAAAAAAAATTCCCTTACATGAATTTCTTAAAATCATCTTCTATTGCTGCTTCATACCGTCATCAAATAGAGAATTGGTTTGCTAAATCAATTTGCTCGGAACCTACAAAAGAAAGTGATTCAAAATAGTGAAACAATCTGGGGTATAGATGTAGACAGCTAAACAACTTGATTCAAATCAATAATTTGAAAAGAAAAAAATAGGATATCCAAAATAGTATTCAAGAAAATAATGGATCATAAACAAAAGAAAAATAGAATACAACAACCAGAGCAAAAATATGGAAAGAAAAGAGGAACCTACAAAGGAAAATAAAAAACCCTCGGATCCAAATCTCAAAATGACCAATATAGAAAGAAAATCAGAACCAATAAAGGAAAACACAAGACTACCTCACTAGGATGAAGAAAATCTGAGACCCTCAGATCCAGATTTCAATGTTTTCTTTGGAAATCCAAACTGAAAACGAACACTGGATGCCAAACAACTTTTAAGTAACTAGAGGCATTGGGTTTGTGTGGTTCGAGTGGGTTTGTGTGATTTGATCTTTGATTCAACAAGAAGGAGAACTGAAAATAGGTGGATTCCATAGAAATCTTCTGATATCAAGACAAGTTCACAACATGTTATGTTTTTTTAATTATACCAGGATGCTTTTATTAGCTTTTTAGTGCTGATAAAGGTAGGTATTTATCAATGCTAAAAAAGTGATGATAATATATATATATATATATAAGCGATAAAGTTTTAGCACTGTTAAATATGACTTTTATCAGCACTTTTTTTAGTGTTGATAAATCCTAATCTTTATCAATGCTAAAGTAAGTACTGATAAAGGTTTCTTTTATTAGCGCTTATTACTTAAGCACTGATAACGGATTTATAATTATAATTATAAATAAAAATTTTGTAAATTTATATATCCTTAATAAATATATAAAAATATAAATATAGTAAGTATATTCCTTATTTAAATATAATAATTATAATTTTGTAATTATTTAAATATATAATTCTTTATTTGTAATTATTAAAATATTTTTAAAAAATCATATTTATATCATTATATATATATAATTATATACACACATATATATAATAAATATATATAAATATAAAAATAGGTAACATATTCATTATTTATTTAAATTTATTATAAATTTAATAATTATTTAAAAATATAATTATTTATTTATAATTATATAAATAAATTTAAAAAATTATTTATTTATAATTATAAATATATAATACTATAAATATAGTATGTACATTTTTAAATATATTTATTATACATATTTTTTAAAAATATTTTTTTTAACATTACTAATGAATATCTAATTTTAAGTGTATGTGTGTTAAAAGTGAGTGAAATTAAATAAATTAAAAATAAATACAATTTAATAATATTGAAAAAATGTACAAGTTTTGTGTTTGTGCACTATATATAAAATGAATTAATTACGTATATGTGAAATCAATATAATACACATTTGATCTATTTTAAATTTAGAAATCAAGCGACAACTAATTATATATCCATTAATATATGAAATTAGTTAGTATTTTTAATTTATATTAATTTTTAATTATAAATCATTATTCACTAAATATATTACTATTTAATTTAAAGCACATAAATATTTATTAAAATATAAATCATATTTATATACATTAAGATATATATATATATATATATTTAATATATACTATTTCTTAACATTATAAATAATCATATAAATAATAAAATATTTAATATTTTTCTCAATTTACATATTTTTAATTGTAATTTGTTTAATTTTTATTTTAAATATCTATATATTTAATACATATTATTTATTATTATTTATAATTTATATACAATATAATCAATTTATTTATTTTTATCAATAATTTTTTAATTAATAAATTTTGTAATATTTTTTTAATAAAGCCATTTTTTATTTATTTAATTATTTCATTTTATTTTTTTGGATCTTTATCAGTGCTAAAAAAGAACAGATAATGGACTCTTTTATGAGTGCTAAAAATATAGCATAGATAAAGGGTACCCTTTATTATCGCTAAAAATAAAGTGCTGATAAAGTATATCCTTTATCAGAACTAAAAATAAAGCACTAATAAAGGGAAACCTTTATAAGTGTTAAAAATAAATCGCTGATAAAGGGGACCTTTATCAGCACTAAAAAAGTGCTGATAAATACCAGCACTATTAAACACTGGTTTTGTAGTAGTGAATCAACATTTTCATCCCACCTACATGATTAAATTTAAATTAATTTCTAACACATCTATGATCGAAATTTGGAAAAATGGATTCTATATATGGAATAATAACAATTTATAATTTATAATAATATCAACTTATTTTTTTACCAGAAATATTAGTGAAAGTGATTAAAATTAATTACAACGATCCAGAGAAAAAATAGCTTAATAAGGGAATAAACCTAAAACTTAAGGGCCCAAATGACCTATAAAATTTCCAAAAATACATTAGATGGTAATTTTATACACTATCCTACCTTGTATATATTTTTTAACAATACTAGATCCAATTTCAATGGGAAAAATATGGGTGGAGTTTAATTTTAAAACATTTACAAGAGTGCCACTCCTCCACTATAAAAAGGCCTCCTCTCCTCCCACTTCCTCACACCCCTCAATCCACTTTGGATCGACTAAGATATACCTAAATACCTCATAAAAATATTTCTCCTAATCCTAGAATACTTACCTTGGGAATAAATCCATCCAAGGAAGCCCTTTAGTGCGAACCAAAAGGATTTACCTGAATAAGAGGTAACATTTTTCCTCAAGATCTTTAGTTTTATTCCCTTTCTTCACCCATCAACTACTATTATTCCATGATTATATCAAAACTAAAGTATCCTCAATATAGTATTTTTTTACATTAATAGTTTGACCTACATTCACACACCCTTCCATCTAATTTGATACAAACTTACCATTTATGTGTAGGGTGAACTACTGCATCACGAAATGAAACTGTTTGTTTTTTTATTTTAATGCCTATCAAGGATGGGAATTGTGATGGAAAATATATTTATATATTTATATATGATATATATAATTTATTTATACCACTTTAATTCTCTTACAACACATAAATATTTGCTTTCCATTTTTTGTGAATACAAGAATACCATTTGTGAAAGTGTGGACTACCGCCTCTTAAAAGCGATGTGATTCGATCACACGATATATAGAATATACAAAGGATGGATTAAATTAAAAAACTAGAAATAAAAAAAATATATATGACATTCATGACATAATTACCTTTCTATAAATATAATATATATCATTTTCTTTATTACGCTTTCACACACTAAAAAGTGACAACATCATTCATGGATGTGTGGACTATAACCTTCCCGATGCTATGTGATTCCTTTTACATCACAATAATTATATATATAAGTATATATAATTAAATAACATGGTATTTTTGATATAATTATCATTATGTAAAGATATATTTTTACTTACCTTCTTTCCATAACGATCACTAAAAAATGGGAACGTTACCCATGCGTACCTACGACCTACCTTCTCCATGATTGTAATGTTGGTTAATTTTTCAAAACCATATTCAATGATTAGTTTTAAAAGTATAATTTTTGTATAAATATAATAATTATGTCTTTATTATTATTCTGAATATGTTATATAAGGAACCATTTGACCATATTTGGCCTACATAAGTTTTTTTTGACACATAAACTGAATTTGGTCAAAACACCTAATGAAAAATTAATTGATTAAGTATTTGTATAAATCATGTTAATTAGTGAAATAATAGTGATTATAATCATGAAAAATGTTCTAAATTAAGTAAATAATTAATATAAGTTTTTTATTTTGGAATATAAAGGCACTTGAGACAAGTCAGATGCAAGGTAATGGATTTTCATTTCACTTTTTTCATCTATGAGATAAATGTCACATTCACCACTTAATTAATTTTTGTTGTGTATCTACTAACCATTTTGATATATTATAATAGGGATTATTTTATATTCATGGTATTCAAATATTTCATTTAATGTTTTTCCTTTATAAGGCTTATGATTTAAAATGTTTCAAGGAAGTATGGGACACTTTGGAATGTCTAGAGATAATTTCCTCAAGAAAATTTTAATGATATTTTATTTCCATTCAAGTAATTTATATGAAATTTTTTCAATAAAACCTTTAATTTTATACTCATATTTTTATTCATTAATTTTATCAATTAATAATACCATTTTTCACTCTTTTTTACTCATTTTTTGAAAGTGTTTTAAGAAAAAATAACTTCATTTCCCTCTTTGTTCGGAGAACTTATTTTATTCTAAAAACACTATTTTCTAAAAAGGCTTCAAAAAATGTTTTATCCCTTAAAAAATTATTTAGTAAATAATTTTTTATCATTTTTCTATTTTATTAAATTTTTTAAATGAATCTTCTTGTCATTTTCTAAACAAGGCATTTTTCTAACCTTTTTACTATAAAAATGGAATGTTATTTTTAACTTATATTATATGTACAAATTTAAAAATATCATTTCATTGAAGCCAATTTTTTATTTTTAAAAGGTGAATTTTTAAATAAAATTATTTTAAAAATTATTTTCAAAGAAATGGATTTTCAAAACAAAATGATATTTTCCTCAAGAATTTTTTTAAAATACATTTTTATTGTAATTCAATTCATCAAAATAAAAAACCCTTTATTTATATTCTAATTGGGGTATATTGTTTTGATACCATCCTTAGTCTTCCTATGGATGGATTATGATTGATTGGGATAATGATAGTATTGACATTCACATCCTTAATTCCTTTTAGTCCCATTAAAATATTCAACTTCCTAGGATCATTTGACATTGAAAAACCCCTAAATATCTATATCATTCTTCATAGATATTATTATTTAATGAATTATATACTAATTTTCATATGGTGTTTAATTTTTATGTTATTTTATTATTGGGGGAAATATTGATAAAATCGTATCCTTTATTTAGTTTGGATATTTGGTAAGGCGTATTTTTTATTCGATATGAGGAATGTTTTGGACAGGTAAGGCATGTGTTGGGGACTATTGAAGGTAATCCCTAAAGGTTAGGGATAGGTTAATGAAATACCATTGATACATATGTAGTATCATGGATGACTTAGTTACACAAATTAGATGGATTTCTACCCAATATGCTAAACCGTCTTATGAAAGGTCTTGACAGTTATAGTTCTATATATCTAGGAAACATGGAGTCTAATAAATAATCATTTACCTCACCCAGTTTAAGTTATTATTCATTCATGAGATCTTGTATAGACCTATCTATGGATATATATAATTTTTATTTAATTGATTAAGTGGCATGTGTTTCAGTTTCCTAAATTTCCATTTTTATTTTGCATTATCTAGTTATTTGAATGGAATGTGTTTCCATTTATTTAACTTTCCATTTGATTATTATAATTGATTTATTATTTCTTCTACTGTATTTTTCCCGTACTGATCATTTGAGCTCACAATTTTTCTTTTTCATTTCCCTTATAATCTAAGAAGTAATAAATATATACAAGGATATGATTGATGGAATAAATTTTTAATCCTTGAAGTTATTTAGGGAAAAAATATTTTATAATTATTGTATTATTTTCTCATTTATGTATCTTGTTTACTAAGACTAATAAACTGTTTGGCCCTTTGTGACATGATTTACTTGTATCTTATACCAATATAATTGATTGAAACTAACAGATCTGGGATTTTTAGGGATGGGTTACTACAACAGTTTTCAGAGAAAGTTTAGTAGAAATCTTGGAAACTAGATTTAGTAAAACATAGAATTGGGAACATAATGCTAAGGTAAATTTGAGGATAAGTATAGAATAACACCCTAGAATTTTGGTAAATTATAGATTACATGGGTCTTCCTAGAAAAACATCCATCTCTAGATACTAAATGTGGATGTGGTTCTGGTATATATGTACATAGGAGTAATAACTCTAAGAAGGTGTGTTGGGCCTACCTTGGCGTAACCTGGTATATGAAAATGGGCCTTAATGCGCACTTGGTTTGACAATTCCAGGGGATACACTTAGGATAATTTACATTTTATTTCAAACCATTTTGAGGGATTTTGACAATAAATAACCTAGTTAGAACCCAAGGTGTTTTATATTGAATATACATTTCATGATTTGGATATCCTATAAATGAGTATACAATTTTCTATGACTATTTTGACTCACACTATGATTTTTTGTTTTAGTAAATGGATGGTACCCAAAGGAGTCAAGTTAACATTTAATATGAAGACATGATGGTGAAAATGAGAAACCAAATTAGGTGTTTATAGGAGTACAATATATCATATTTATGTCTAATAAGTATTTCTGAAATATGATTAAAAACATATAGCTGAACCAACTCTAAAACTCACCAAATAAGAGAAGGATAAAAGTTTCTAAGAGCTTGAGTTGTGGAGACCATAAAGAAAATAAGGCTTGAATTCTATCATGAAACTAATTTAAAATATGACACCTGTGAATGTCTATAAATGGATCGGGAAAGTTCTTTATGTGTGGGAAAAAAAGAATAAAGTAAAGAATTTCTGGGAAAAAATGAAGAGTGTAATGGTAGGAAATAAATATCATCATAACAATTCCTTTATATCTTGTTTCCATAAATGTGGGGAACGTAGAAATTACCAAATTCAATTCCCTCTTATAGAGGATAAAATAAATACCAAGGAAGGATCTACATGAAATTACATGGATGAAGTATTTATGTATCAGGATTGTATTGAAAAAATTTTATAAAAGGAAATTTATTGATTAATATTATTTAAAGGATGTCCATTATATTTATTTTTGTAATTGTATGGTTTTATAAAAGGACAACATGTATTTTAGGTAAAAACCAATCATTTCTGGAAAGGCTGTGGGACTTGAACCCATGACCGAAGGATGATAAGGGTTTAAAATCATCCACTCAACTACATAATGTCCTGGTTAAATTTCATTATTTTTAGTTGAATAAATTTATGTATAAATATTATTGTTGAAAATGTAGTTTTTATTTTTAATTTTAGATATTAATATGTTAACCATATTGTCTTTGGAGTATAGTTAGAATCAAATAGTTAGATTTTTCCCTCTTTTATGGGTCTTACGATCCGCTAAAAGTGTATTTAGTGTTTGAGGCAACAAAGTTAATTTTTGGATATCCATTTCATGATGTAAGGTATGAATTAGAATTTGATCTAAGAATAACCAAAAGATGAAATTTTTCATATAAAATTAAAATTCATCATGTAAGTAAATTTATTTATATCCTTAGGTAGTGAAGTAATTTCTCAACATGAGGAAAAAGATCTTAATAAATGTGTTGTTCTAATGTCTTAATTTTTATTCAACCGCTCATCTTATAAATCATCTTAGATTTATAGATTTGATTCCCCCAACTTCTTATTAATCATTCAATTATTTGCAATTGAAGAAATAAATCACTCTGTATAAATATTTAATCTTTTCATCTAAGAATTTATCTCTACATTCCACTAGTGTTCTCGTACTTATAGACCTAATTACATGTTAGTCAATGTGAAAATTTTAAGTCTAGTTATCACTTTTATATAGGATTTATTATAAACCCTTCTCACGAGGTGGGATTTCAAACATAGGAAATATCAAAAAAAATATCACCAGGATCGAGTTTTAATTGTGAGGATGCAATTTAATTAATGTGGGGAGAATGTAAATCCATAAAAATCTAAATTAGAAACATTGTATTTGATAGTGTGTATGACACACAACACCATGTTCGTAAGGTAATACAATATTTATATAATTTAAAATATATTTTCTAATTTAAATAGATTAAATATATTCTATATATTTCAATCAATATAACACTAAGTTAGTGTACATTTCACACAAAAATGAGTTTCTTCAATGGCTTGCATTATACACAAGACCTACATTTACCGAACAATAATATATTATTAAAATATTATTATTTAATTTAATAAGATATAAAATATACATTATTAATAGTATTAACTAACTTAGGAAAATATATGTTTTGCAAAAATATGAATTGAATTAACTCGTTACTAATTAATTAGTAATTAATATAAGTACCAATTGAATTTAAAGGGAATGTTTTTATAAAAAACTATTTTATGCTCAAAAAGTTATTTTATCCTAAGAAATTTAATTAATTAAAATTAGTTAGTGATATTAATTTAATAAATATATATATTATATTAAATAATTTTTTTATATTCATCTAATAGATTTGATATACATAAGATAAGAAAAAACCCAATTTTACGCATAAAATACTATATTTTTATTAAGACACTTTTGTTTCCTTTTAATGGATAACCAATTTTAAATAAATTTTTTGGTAGTTTTAAAAATATTATATTTGAAAATAGACTTCATATTTTAAATAAAAACATAAAAATTAGGTTAGGGTGAGTTTTTAGTATTTTTCTATAAAGTTACTTTTTTAATGAATAATGAAAAATTCTGAATTTTAATTCAAAACTACTTTTTCATATAATTTATCTATAAGGTTAAATAATATTTTAAATTTGTTTTAAAGTTTAATTAGATAAAGTTTTTATATATTAATCCATTTTAGGTCATCGTAAAAAATTTCACTTTGAAATTTAATATAAAAACTTAGCAAACTTTTAAACATTTTTTTACTTTTAAAACCCGCATTTTCATCTCGCCTGTAGGATTAAATTTAAATTAATATAGGTCACTTATGGGATTGGAATTTGGAAAAAATAATTCCATATTTTTAATTATAGTAATTTATAATTTCTAATATGTTCCACTTAGTTTCTAAAAAAAAATATTAGTGAAATTGATTAAAATTAATTATAACGATTAAGAGAAAAAGTTTCTTAATAAGGGATTAAACCTTAAACTTATGTGCCAAAATGACCTTGAAACATGACCAAAATCCATTTTATGGTAATATTTAAACCTTATAATAACTTTTAATTAATTTTTATCATTATTATATCCTCCTTAAATGGAAAAAACATGGGTGGAATTTTCTTTTCCAAAATTTACAAGTGTGCCACTCCTACACTATAATCAATCCTCCTCTCCTCTCACTTCCTCAAACCTATCAGACCACTTTGTCTCGAAAAATATATTCCCAAATAGATCCTAAAAATACCTCCCCTAAACCTATAATCATAACCTTGGGAATAAATCCATCAAAGGAATCCCTTTGGTGAAAACAAAAAGGAGTTAAGGCAAATAAGAGGTAACATCTTTCTTCAAGCTCTTTAGTTTGATTCCCCTTATTCACCCTAAAATATTATTATTACATTATTATATATAAAATTTCTTTTAATAAATATAATAATATGTTTTCTATTCTGTTTCTACCTAAACTTACACACACTTCTATCTAATGGGTAACCAAATTATCGTTTATGTGTACGACGAACCACTGCCTCACGAAACGAAGTTGTTCATTTTTCCTTTACCAACTCTCAAGGTTTGTAATTATGAAGTAAAATACGTTTATATATGTTATATATGATATTTATAATGTATTTATACCTCATTAATTATTTTATAACACATAACTTTATGTTTTCCATTTTGTGTGAATACGATAACACTATTTGTGGAAGTGTGGTCTGCAGCCTCCTAAAAGTGATATGATTCGATCAAATGATACATGGAATGTGTAAAGGATGTTTTAATTAAAAATGCGTTACATAAAAAACATATTTAAATATATATATATATATATATATATATATATTATTCATGAAATAATTAACATTATGTAAATATAATATACACCAGTTTCTGTATTACCCTTTCACATACTAAAAGTGTTAATGTCGGTTGTGGACATGCAGACTACCACCTCCTCAACCTGGTGTGATTCGTTATACATCAAAAGAATTATATATATAAGTGTATATGATTAAATAACATGGTATTTATGATATAATGACTTTTTTTAGAAATATATAGTGTTACTTTCCATTTTCTATAAAGATCATTGACAAATGGGTATGTTATTCATGCGTACGTACGACCTACCATTTCCCTGATTATAACATCGTTTCATTTTTCATAAAAATATTCAATAATTGGTTTTAAAAGTATTATTTATTTATAATTTTAATAATTATTTCATGATTATTGTTCTTAATATGTTATATAATGACCCCTTTGAACATATCTAAGATACAAAAGTCGTTTTTGACACATAAACCAAATTTGGTCAAAACACCTAACATAAAATTAAATGATTAACTATATGTATAAAAAATAGTAATATATTAAATAAAAGTTATGATAAACATGAAAAATTTTATCAATAAATTTAATAATTAATATAATTTTGTTATTCTGGAATATAAAGACACACAAGAAAAGCCGGATGCAATGTAAAAGATCTTCAACTCACTTTTTACATATGTGAGATAAATGATATATTCAACACTTAATTGTTCTGTGTGTTGTATCTACTACCCATTTTGATATATTATATGAGGGGATTATTTTATTTTCATTATATTTAAATCTTCTATTTAATTTTATTCCTTCTTGAGGATTATGATTTAAAATGTTTCAAGGTGGCATGTGACACTTTGGAATGTTTAAATATTGTTTTCCTCAAGAATAATTTTAATGATATTTCAACTCAATTTGAGGATATTATATGTAAATATTTCAATTAAACCTTTAATTTTATTCTCCTATGGTTACTAATGACTTTTATCAAGTAATAGTACTATTTTTATAATCTTTGGTACCCAAAATGTTTTTGAAAATGTTTTTAAGAGTACCTGACATAATTTCTCTCTTTAGTCGTAGAAACTATTTTATTTTAAAAAACATGATTTATAAAATGTTTTTAACATTTAAAAAATGTTTTAGTAAATTAATTTTTATCCTTTTTTATTTAAAGAATGTTTTCAAAGGAATCTTCTTTTCACTTTCTGAACAAGGAATATTTCTACCCTTTCTACCGTGTAAAATGAATTTTATTTTTACCTCACACTGAATGTACATATTTACATGTTTTAATTTATTTGATCCTTTATTTTTATGTTTTAAAGGTTAATTTTTAATGAAAATGTTTTTAAAAGTGAATTTCAAAGAAATGGGTTTTCATAATTTTTTAAAAAATATATATATATTCCTCAAGAATGTTTTTAAAAGACCGTTTTATAGTAATTATATTCATCAATGAGAAAAACCCTTTATTTTTACTACACTTAGGGTATGTTATATTAATACCACCCTTACTCTTCCTCTAGATGGTTTATGATTGATTTGGACAAGGATAATATTGACATTCTCTTCCTTGTTTCCTTTTATTGCCCTTTAAATATTCAAATTTCTATGATAATTTGACTGTTGAATTTACCATAAATATACACACCATTTTTCATGGATATAATTATTTCCTAAACCAAAAACTGTTTTTTATTCGTATGCTTACTTTGAATTTTTTTTGATTATTTAGGGGAATATCAATAGAACCACATTCATTATTTTTTATAGATGTTTGATAAGGTATATTGTTTATTCAATATGAGGAATGTTTTGAATGGTAATACATGGGATGGGGGCCATTTAAGGTATTCCATATGGGGTATGTAATGGTTAATGAAATATCCTCGATGTGTTGGTAGTATCATGAGATAAATTAGTCGCACAAATTAGATAGGTTTCTACATGATATGATTATCTTTCTTGTGAAAGGTCTTAATGGTATTGGTTCCATATACCTAAGAAACATGGAATACAATAATTAATAATTTACCTCATTTAGTTTTAGTTATTATTCATCCCTAAGATATTTCATCAACATATCTATGGATACATATTATTTTCAATTCATTGATTAAATGACATGTGTTTTAGTTTCTTACCTTTTCATATTTATTTTTACTTATATAGTTATTTAAATGGAACGTGTTTCCATTTATTAACCTTGAAATTTGATTATTATAATTGATTCATTATTTATTCCATTGTACTTTTACCTTACTAAACATTTGAGATCACCCTTATTATGTTTCCTTTCCCTAAGAATCCATGAAGTAATAAAGATATGTAAGGATTATCTAGATAGAATATAGTTTTTATCCTTTAAGTTATTTAGAAAATAATTAATTATTAATTAGTGTATTATTTTCCCATGTGTGTATTTGTTTTACCAAGACTACAAAACTATTTAGTCCTTTGGGATGCAATTTACTTTTATATTATGTTAATGTAATTGATAGCAGACACAAGATCATGGCTTTTTGGGGTTGGGTCGATACACTAACCAACTATATAATAAATTTTAATTTATTATAAAACTATTATAGTACCATATAAATACTTATAATATAATATATACTCCCCTAATAAAATTATGATGCTATAATATTTTATAATTATTTATTAAAATCATTATTTCTGAGTGTTAACTCTTTTTATTTATTGTACGTTTTGGTTAATCAGTACCATTCAGAGCATATTGATCATGGTTTCAACCTCTATATAATCATAATCATATTATAAATATAATATATATTCCATACATATTATTTCATAACAATCTATAAAAGGTTTAAAATGAAAAATGAATTACCCCATTTATGGACATAGTAGTCTATATGTACACATGCCCATTGTTTTCATCTTATGCTGTATTGAATGAAATAAAGATAAATATCCATCTAAAGTAGTGATAAAAAAATCATATTGTTAAGTAGACTAGGTGTTCCACATGTATACATGAATAATAATTTAATTACTCTTCTTTTAAGAAGAAGGTATTAAATGAATGTTACAACATAATAATAACATCTTAGTCTATTTATCATACTCTATTTATCATATTTTTATAGATAAAATTGGTTTACATAATGTTGATCAAGATAAAAAACTAAAAGGAATAGGTTAAAAACTATACCCAATATACAAGAAACCTCTATATTTTTATAACTATATCCTTCTTAGGATGGTATTTTAAAAAAAGGCTGTTTAGGAAATGTAGAGTGGTTTTAGTAAAGGATTTTTGTATGAATTATCTATGATATGTGGATCTTGAGGTGTGAATAAGTGAGTATATGTGGTGTTATTTTATAAGTGAGGGAGGAGATACGCTTGGAGTTTTTCATAAGATTAAAATATATTAAAATCTTAATTAATCTAAATGGATCCAAAATGACTCGTCTTTAAATATAAATTTTTATAGGGTTTAAATATTACTATTAAAAAGTCTTTAGAAATGTTTTTAGTTCATTTTAATTTGTTAAAATGTTTTAACTCTTACCATGATAAATGAGTTTTTTAATCAATGTTACTATTCATAATGACCATAAAGAATAATAGAATCATCGATTTTTAAAAAATAATATTACAAATACATTTTCAATAATATAAAAATTAACATATAAATAAACATGCAAAACATGATGAAAAATAGTTTTCAAGCAAAAATCCTTTGAAGTATAATTTTTTATGCAAAAAGTGTAATGTTTATTCTAATGAAATTTATTGGAATATTTTTAATAAAAAATAAAAAATAATTTTTTTTAAAATATCTAATATTAAATATGATTTTGTAAATACATTAAATGAAAAAATAATCTTCATAAAATATCAACATTTTCTACTATTCAATCAAAACTAAACTTTTTCAAAAGAACCTCTAGAATTAATATTTATTTAATAAAGAATTTCTAATTTCAAAAATAATATTTATTTAATCAAAACAAATTCCATAAATTGTTGAAATTAGTTATAGTTTCCATAAACAAAATTAAATAAAACCCATTTTTTATGAAAATATATTTTTTAGGAATAAATTTTCATTACTAAAAATATAGTTTCTATTTATTATGAATTAATAAATAATATTTAATAAGGTTTGATTTAAATAATAATAATTCCATAGTATATCATGATTTATTTAAATGCATTGTTGCACGTGAATAAATCTATTAAATAAATAATTTTTTTAAAAGAGAAATATATATTAATATATCAGGGTGTTACATTCTACCCCCTTATAAGAATTTCTTCGTTAAAATTCCATCACTTTCATTCAGAAAACTGAAGATACTTATGCCTTATCCCATCCTGAGTTTATCATATAGCTTCTGAAATTTTATGATTTCTTTAATGAACTTTGACCAGGTGAGTATCCTTATTCAGTACCACATTATAACTATGATCAATGATTTCATTAAATTTATCATCAAGTGAATTACCATGTTCCATTTATACAAATTATGAGTTCATTACTTATATTGGATTTGGTATTTAGTTCCTAAAAACAGATATGTGAAACACAACCTGAACTTGGTAGTGGTTTGGTTGATGTTATGAGTAATAAGAAACCATTCCAATCTAATAAAGAATATTGAAGGGGTCAGTACATCTTGGTAAAAACATTAATCCTTTCTCAAATATGAAAATCTTATTCAATAGAGAAATTCCAAGGAATAAATTTCCACAAACCTTGAAATTCATACCTCACTGAAGATTGTCAGCATAACATTTCTATCAACTCCAAACTTCCTTGATGTGATATTAAATATATATATATCATTATTTTTCATTTCTTTTTCTGGATAAGGTCTCAATTATGTTCATTCACAAAAATAGTCTCATCATGTTAAAGTATTTCATTTCCTTCTATAGATGGATTCATAAGGAGCCTTTTAAATGCTCATGTTAATTATATTGTTATATGACAATTATACCAAGTAAAGGTATTGATACCAAACACCATTGAAATATATAGAACATAATACCAAAATATCCTCTTGTGTTTTAAGGGACCTCTTAAAAAGACTATATATCATATGATCATATGAAAATATAAGGTTAAACTCCATAATAATGGTTGTTGAAGACTTCTGAAAAACATCAAGGTAAAACTCAAATTCTTGATAAGATACAGTAGAATATAATACTCCATAAAACCTTAAAACATATTTAATTAATATCCAAGAAAGCTATTCAAGAGAAAAATATTCTTTGATTGAATTAAATGTACTAATTTTGTAAGGAAATCAACTGATACCCAAATATCATTGTCCCCTTTATATGTTTTTATGAATATGGTGATGTAATCCATGGAAACTTTTCCCTATTACCATTATGATATGGGTAATGGTTGTAATAACACCTTATAGTTTCTTATATTATCAATAACCTTTTCATATACCAATAATCAGGATATATACTCTAGAATATCTGTTTTCATGAAGCCCCACTAGAAATAATTTATAAATCTCTATAAATCATTATAATTTAAGGATAGATAGAGAATGATGAACTAGGAGTATCATCTAATTGATCCTTTTTAAATTAAAATATTTATAGGAAATATACTCAATTCCTAAACCTTATCATTACATCAAAATAATTGTTTAATTGGGGATTATTTCTCACCTTATTCTAAATTTCCAAATCGTCCTTTATGGATGTTTGAACATTCATATAAGAGTGATATGATTTGTCTTCTTTCTTTAGGATTTCAAATCTATCTTTTCAAGATCCAAATTCTTTTAATATATTTCAATCCTCATCAAGGAAAAACTATCCTGACCATTTTGGATTAGAGCTTCATCCACACTATTTACCTTCCCAAAGTGGTAATTAATTGAGTAGTTATAATCATTAATAAACTCCAAATATTTTATTAGGTGCATATTCAGCTCTTTCATTGTGAATATATACTTTATGATTTTATGACTACTATATATATCAAATAATTCAAAATAAGGATAATTTCTCCATATTTATAAATAAAAAATTATTGATTTCATCTCTATATCATGAGTCTAGTAAATATTCTCATTAATTATGAATTTAAATGAGGCAAAATCTATCAACATGTCATTCTGCCTATGGTAACAACTAATCCATTCTATGATGCATAAGTATAGAGTAAAAACCCACCTCCACTATAGGGCAGTTTGAGTACAAGTGCACAAAAAAAATCTCTTCAACTCCTTAAAGTACTATTCACATTTATATTTCCATAGGAAGAGAACACCCTTATGATTAAACATGGTGAGTGGATTAGATAATTATGATAAAACTATCAAAATGAATTTTTATTATCCATAAAACCCAATAAAATTATAAATGATGGTTTCTTTGTTCATTCTAGGTCATTTCTTAATTAATTTCATCTTTGAAGGATCCAAAAATATACCATAGATTGAGATTATATAGCCTAATAATGAATCTTTCTGAAGTCAAAATTTACACCTTGTAAAATTTTCATACAAATTCACCTTCATAAACATCTTCAACACAGTTATATAACGGTCATCATGCTCTATCTTACTACTTCAATATATAATAATATCATCTATAAATACCACAAAAAATTGATTGATTTAATATCTAAAGACTATATTAGTTAAATAAATAAAGATAATAGGGGAATTGGTAAGTCAAAATTGCATAAATATAAATTAATAAATCCCATAACTTATACAAAAGACTTTCTTGGGAATGTACTCATTTTTGACCATCAATGGAAATATTCCAGTATGGAGATATATCTTTGAAGATAAATTACCTCCTCATAATTGATAAAAAAAGTCATCGATATAAGGTAGATGATATATTTTCTGGATAGTGATCTTTTTAAGTATTCTACAATCAATGTAAAGACACACTAACTTATAATTCTTCTTAATGAAATGAAATCATTCAATCCAAGGTTATGAACTAGGGTGTATTAATACCTAATCAGAATTATCGTATAGTTTCATATTTAATTTCTATAACTCATTTGGGGACACCTTATATAGAGTGTTTTAAATAGGTGTAACAACATGTGTGAGTTATATTTTAAATTCAACATAATAGGTTTGGGGAAGATGAGGAATGTATTAATGAAATACATTAGTATAATCTAGAAAAACATGCATATATTTGATTTAGAAATTATTACTAACAATTTTCAATAAATATCCCCCAGGAATAGGTTGTAAGACCCTTATAAAAGAAGTATTTTCGATTGGATTTTATTATTCATCCTATTTCCAGAAGATGACCGTATGTTGATTTTTATAACACCCCAAAATTCTAAATGAATAACATTTTATTTAATTGAGTGTATGGGATGAAAAACCAACTAAATAATAGAATATAACATCCCATTAATTTAAATAATATTTAATATTTTATATAAATTCAATCTATGATATAGCTTGAAATTCATACAACACTGATTTATCATTCAATGCACACAAGAATGACATTCTTCGATAGTTTTCATTTCACACAAGACTAAGTCTTACCAAATACTATTAATGTCAATATTTAAAATGAAAATTATCTACTAGACATAAAATTGGGGGTTTTGAATATGATTTAATAACTTATTAAAATATATGGTTTACAAAAATATAGAATTAATCCATTGGTTAACAATTAATTATGAATGAATACAAAAACGAATTGAATGTAAAAGAGATGTTTTCAATTTTTTTATTCTAACAAATGTATTTTATACTAATAAATTAAATTAATTAATATTAGTGAATGGTATTAATTAAATTTATATATTATATATTCAATAAAATATTTTTTATATTTATTCAATATATTTGATAGGCATAAGATGAGAAGAAATCCAATTTTATGCATAAAAAGCCGTATTATTCTAAACGTAGTTTTTTCACCTTTTGATGGTGCAGTTGTTTTAAAAATAAATTTTAACATTTAAATAAATTTTATATTAAAAAATAAACTAAAATTTTAAAATAATAATTTCAAAATCATATTAATTTTAATTTTTCATATTTTTCTAAAGAAGTTTTATTTTTTTATGAAAAGTGAAAATATCGTATATTAATTGAAAACTGCCTTTTTTATAAATAATTTAGAATGTTAAATTATATTATTAATTAGTTTTAAACTAAACATATATCAACTATAAATCTATTGATACAATTTATTCCATTGTAATTATTTATATATTTAATTTTGATATAAAAACATTGTAAAATTTTAAAGAGTTTCACTTTAAATACCCACTTTCTCATCCTATACGTGAGATTAATTTTAAATTAATTTTTTCCACTTATGTAAATTGCATTTGAAAAAATGGAT
The DNA here is from genome assembly GCA_963277665.1 of Viscum album. Classification (NCBI taxonomy): domain Eukaryota; kingdom Viridiplantae; phylum Streptophyta; class Magnoliopsida; order Santalales; family Viscaceae; genus Viscum; species Viscum album. The sequence goes on from OY728157.1 coordinate 1,027,571,773, forward strand.
TCCAGATTTGGAATAATTATAATTTATAATTTATAATAAGTTTAACTTAAAATATTATAAAAATTAGTCATATAACAGATGCTTATTGTGAATATCAGACATCAATAATATATGTAAATAATTAAAAGATTATAAAAATTAGTCATATAACATCCTAAATTAAGACACCCACAGTCAACCCATAACACTTTAAGATCATCCCATATCAATATGTATTATCATCAGTTTTATTAGGATCTATCATCTCATTCATCATAATGGTTTATAATAAAAATGAGAATTAACCCAAAGCATATCCCCTTGGAGTAAATATTCTAGTGTGTGTAATTATTCCCATTCATCATACACATTAGACAATAAAGTAAATAACCATTATTCCCATTTTAGTGTTGTTACCGTAAGGTGCATCGGTTCTATAACCACATCCACTTCCTAAATTTGTGGCTATGTTGTATTTTGTATATAAAACACAAAATATCTACTTTAATAAAGCTACATGATGTTAAAATTTTCTAAAAATTATCCCTAGAGTTTAAAAAAAAATTTCTATTCATAATCTCTAAAAATAACTAAAATTGACACTAACGACAACTAATAAAACCCGCACATAAAAAAACTTATCTATTGTATGATTTTAAAGAATATTCAACATATCTACCAAATATGTATACCCAAGAATATTAAAGGATTATATTACATGGGGGCTAGATGTGACACCCCAACTCCAGTTACCCAGAGTCAGTGCATTATTTTAATACATTGGCATGATTACAAGGAATCAAGTCCTGAAGGAACAATCAATTTAACAATATTGGAAAATAGATTACATACATAAATGTTACATTACATTATAAAATAAAAAAACAACAACTACATTGTCTCTATTGGCCACATTCATATCCATTAGACTATCTATGCAGGTCAGTTATAATATACTTCTTCGCATCCTGGAAAAATGAAACATAGAAATGGGTGAAATTAAATTCTCAGTAAGGTTAATAATATAGAAGAAACCTTTATAAATAATAATAAACATTTAAGGCAATGTATAAAAATAAAACAAGATCCTTTTAAACTTAAAATTAAGCATAATATAGAAAAGATAACTCAAATAATTCCATTTACTTATTCACAAGGATATTCTACTTGTCAAATAATCACATTTAATATCAATAGCTAATTTCATAATGATGGAATGCATAATACCGAACATCATAACCACACAGTCTAGGCCTCATGCCAAGAATTCAAATAAGATTTTTTCAAGGCGTTATGCTAAGAAACTAGTTTGTCTCATGAGACCTACCGATGCATTGAGGAGCTATAGCGGGATCCACCCATCACGTACTAAGTCCAATACATTCCTCATATGAATATATTGAAATATAACAATAACATTCATATTAAAACTATTATATAAAATGATAATACTTTATCCATAAATCATGAATGGTATAAAAATATCACATTATCAGTCAAACATATCCTAACTCATTCAATAAAATATTGAAGATTTTATTCATAATAAATCAACCTCAATCAAGAGAAATATCCAAAAATTATGTTGACAAAGTTGAAAATAATCAGTAAAACCCTTTGAGAGAAATATCCTTTTTTCATGAATGAATTTAAATTTTTTACAATTTATAAAGGAAGTCTTATAAAATATATTTTTGAATCAAAGTTTCCATACCACTTTGAAACATTTGAAAATAATTAACATTTTAAAACAATTATGTCTATATGTATAAATACTTAAAATTATTTTGAAAACACCGAAATTAATGAAATAGATTTAGAAAAATAAATATTTAAAACATTTAAAATGATGATCTAGTTAAATATTCCCTTTCAGAAAACTTTAAAAGATTAATTTTGAAAGTATTTTTATGAAACATAGACATGGATGATAAATACGTCCCATTAAATACCTACATATAACAAATCTCAGATAATAATGATATTTAGGAATTAAACCTTACCTTGTACTTTTCCTTCATCAAGGGTACGTTAAAATCATATATAATAGTTAAATAATTATTACTAAATTATAAAATAACCACATACATAAATATTATATCATATATGATCTTATAATATTGATTTGTTAATAATATTTTAGTAGTATCATTTTTCGGGTGTTAACTGATTCATTTTCCTTTATATGTTTTGTTACGTAAGTCATGTTTGTTATGGATAAGATGTATTTTATACACATACAGAATTATATAGTGTTCTTAAATATTATTTTTAATAATCAAATGAAAATTATTCTTGAATGGTTATGATGGGGAATGAATCTCATCGCATTCATGTAGACGGCAATCCGTACGTACGCAAGAATGCTACTTCCATTCCATTTTTTTTATTTTAAAAGGAAAGAAGATAAAAGTATACATAGGTATATTATTATTCCAGAATTATATACTATTTTATATACATTACAAAATTTCATTAACACCATCCTTTACACATTCCATGTATGGTATGAACGAGTCATATCACTTTGAGGGGGCGGTAGTCCACACTTCCTCAAATAAAATTATCATATATATACAACATGAAAAGAATAACGGTATGCTATAAAAGAGAATTAAATAATATTATAGATAAAATAAATATCATAAATATCATATATAATTACAGTGCCATTATAATGGCCACCATAAGAGGTGGTAGTAGAATATTGAACAATCATTGTTTCGTGAGCCAGTAGTTCACCGTCCACAGAAACATTATGTTCTATACCCATTAGATGGAGGTTTGTGTAAGTGTAGTTCAAATAATTTTCATAACAACAACCTAGTATATTTAGGATACTGGTTTTGTTATAAAATAAAGGAATAAATATGGTTTAGGGGGTTGGAGAAGTAAAATAACAGAAAAAAACTTAAGAGGAGATGTTACCTTTAAATTTGGTAACTCCCTTTGGTTTGAACCACAATTCTTCCATGAAGTGCCTTATGAATATATTAAGGCTTATAATAAAAATATATGGATTTAGGGAGAATAATTGTGTGGATTTTGGATGATCCATGGGGCTTGATAGGTGTGAGAAATGGGTTAGAGGTGAGAACTTTTTATAAGGGGGAAGAGGGGCTCTTTAGGAATGTTTGAAAATATTATTTTTTATATAATGATTTTAGGTTTATAAGGGTCCAAAGTTCATTTAATATGAATATAACATGACTCATGTTCGAAATAAAATCATCCAATAATAATTGGATAAGTTTTAGATATTTTTTTAATTTTCATAATCTCGTTTATTTAAATTATTCTTTATTGAGGTAACCATTTAATCATTATTATGTCATAAATAATTTTATTTATTTGATATCTAAAAATTATAAAAAAAGGGAAGGATGTAGGAAATATTTTTATCTTTAAAATGAAATTTTTTAGTAAAAAATATAACTTACATAAACCCTTTTTAAAATTGTTTTACTAAAAGTTATATGTTTCTGTCATTTTGTATTTACTTTAAATTAATTAATATAAAGAGTCATTATCACTCTCAAATGGCTCCATAGGGTCCCAAAAATCCACCCAAATATTCCCATGGTCAGACATGTATCATCCAATAGGAATATAACACGTGTTAGGGTAATTTAATATTATTATAATAATATTGGTTTACCCTTATTTACCAGATTTATCCTTTAACCATGGTAAATAAAATATTTTCTAAAGTAAATATTCATAATGCCTAAAAATAAAACATAAATATTTACACAATTTGAACCTACTGATTCCAAATATGGAATTCATTTTTCCAAAATCAAAACATATAATTAGTAGAAATTAATTTAAAATTAATTCTCGTTGTCAAAACAAAAAGCATGTTTTTAATAACTAATAACTACCCAAAGATTAAAACTTGTTTAGGATGAGTTTAAATGTGAAATTACATCCAATGACATAAATTATATTAAATGATAAAAATATAATCTCATTATACTTTAAAACCACTCAAATGTATAATTTAACACTATAAATTATTTCTATTAAAAAAGTTTTTTTTCAGTTAAAATTTAATATTTTTCACTATTCATGAAAATATGAATGTTATATGAAAAGTACCAAAAATTTATCCCAAATAAATTATAATGTCCCACTACAAAAGAATAATTTAGCTTCATTAAATTGAATATATACAAGAGTCAAATATTGGTTTTAAAAAAGGTTAACCCTTAAAAGGCGGTAAAATTGTATTTAGCGCACATTATTCAATTTATTTGAAGAGATAACGTACTATGAAGTCTTGGAGTGTTACACTAAATACATAAAAATATTATGTAAGTAAAATAATCCTCATCTTAAGCATATTTCATAATATAAGGTGCACTTCTAGACTCATCATAATTAGTACCCTTCTTCACATCCGATAGGAAAATTAATATATAAGAGTAAGGGAGCCTAGATACCTATTAAGGTTAATTATGAGAGATATAAATTAATGATCATATATAAAAATATCATGATAAAAATTTTATTAGAATATTTTATTATCAATATAAAATCACCCCCAATAATTTGAGGATCATAATCATGATTCATGGAAGAAATCATTAGCATGACCCAAGATTAGGGAGATATAAAAAAATAAATCATGATCCATGAGTTCAAATAATAGTCATATAAACATTTTCAAATACATGTGTACCATCATAGGTATAGAAACCATATCATATGTCAATATAATATACCATGTTTGTATAGGCTCGAGTATTTCTAGGTTTTAAAATGTGAGAAATTTAAATTTTTGTTTTCAGGTTCTCATGATGGGTTAAATGGTCATTTTACAAATTAATACGATCTTAGATAAATTTTTGGACAACTCTTTTGGTCTTAGAATAGGGATTTTACCCTAGGATATGTGTTTGTTTGAGTTTCGAGCAGTTCAAGTTTTGGTAAAATATTTAATATTTAATTATTTAAATATTAAATTAGTCGGGTGGTTTTGGGTGGATGTATCTTTTGAATACTGCATAATTTTGGGATTATAAATCTGTGATTGATTCTAGAATGGGGGATTTTTTATAGGATAGGTATAAACCGTGTTGGGTTATAGGACTCATGATGAGTGTTAAATGGAAAATTAATTAATTAATTAAAATTAATTAAACATCTCCCCCCCCCATTTGGGGTTCCTACATATGGCATGAGGGGGAGGAAACCTCCCTTATGTGTGATATCTATACCGAGAGGGGAAGAGAAGGAGTTTCCATTGAAATTCATACTTGGTGTAGATTGAGATTGTATCAAGGTGTAGTAGCTTCCAGGAGTGGATTTGGAACCAAATATCTGGTGTTTATTCCATGAGGTGGGATGGTTTTTAGGTTTTCTGCCCTGATCCCCATAGTTTTTGAAGTTTTAAATCCCAATTATGATTACTATGGACCCCATGGGGTTCGATCCTTTCTTAATCAGGGAAAACAGGGGGGTTCAGGTGGTTTGAAGGGGTTTCCCATTCAAAAACCCAACTACACAATATGTATCTTGAATAACACATGTCCTGTGTTCTTCCTATTTTGAGTAGAGGATAAGAAGATGACTATATGGATTGTATTTCTAAGGATACATTATGTATTGTCACTCAACGTGTGGTTGAGTACATAGACAGATGACTCGTGTTGGGTGGGTGGGACATGGCCATGTATGGTACATGGCCTGATGTCAAGTGGGTGACATGTCGTGTGTGAGTATATTTCAAGATAGAGTAACATGGACAAGCCATGTGAGGTACATGGATAGGTACCCCGTGTAGGGTACACTCTGTTTAAATGACATACAAACCATGTACTTGGGTTTCACACACCAAGTTTGGATGGTGTAAATGCCCATGTCCGTCTCTGGGAGCACACTTCATGTGATTAAGAATACACACTGTTTGATTCTATTTTATTACCCTTTATGAGTTTTTTTTTGTTCCTCAGATACCTAATTGGTCTTGTGATTAGTCTGGTGAGACTATTTTTTAGATCAATTGTGATGCTGGGATCCATTCAACATATAGAGACCATCTGGATGATGTTTTGGACCATGACAGTTTAGTAAGAGGATTTCCTTGAGGTTTGGATTTAGAATCCTTTAGTGGGTTGGGTTTTGAGCTAGGAAGCGGGGTGATGGTTATGAGCTTGGTTATTTTCTTAGACTAAGAATTCCATGGAGTTTTTTTTAAGGTTCCTTGGTTGGATCTCAGAAGGGGGAATTGAGTAGTATATCTACAGTGATCTTCTTTTGTCCTTTCATATCAAGAATATGTTCTTGATGTTATAGAAATTGAGGATTAGATCCTATGTTTGAGGATTATGATGGTTGGGGTCTTTGGTCTTGGTTGACATCATAGGATGGTGGTTATAGACGGGTGCTATTGTGGTGTTAGGTTGACTCGGAGGGACTCTTGAGGATTCCTATAGTGGGATGGTTTCCGATTAAGTAATCATTGAATACTGTGTTTGGATATTGAGAATTCCATGAGGCATGGGTTTTATTTTGGATGCCTGGTTGGAATATGATTGATTGAGGATTGGTTGGAGGTCACTGAGGGTAACTTCAAGATGTTTCTTATGATAGGTCCTAGACAAGAGTTTGGTTGTTACCATGGATTGGGAGGGGATGCCTCAACATGAGTTCTAGTTATAGGGATCCAAGTGGGGATGCCTCTATTTTTGTGTCGTCTCAAAGGGCCAAGTATGATTCTGATTAATAGGAAGACCCTAGGTAGGTTCATGTGCCTAATTAGTATTATTTATGGATGTTCCCTTGGGTCTTTGGATAATTTATGAGCTAATGGGGATGATATGTTTTTGGATGATATGGATGTATACCCATTCCTTGTCATGTTTTAGTTTGTTGAGGTTTAGACAGGGATTACAACCATGGTGTGGTTTGATATGGCTAGGTTTCCATGTTTTGGAATCCAATTTACTAGTGAAGGATGTGATGGTAGAGATAGTTTGAAAGGTGTTCCATAAGTATGGTTCTAGATATCTGTGATTGATATTTTTGGACAGAGGCTCTATATCAATACTAATAGTTTGTTTATGGTTTGAGTTCTGGACTGATATTCCAATAATGTTAATGTATAATGTTTATTATAGTGGATATGACATCACATGTATGTGGTTTAGTACTGGAATGTTTTTTTTGGGATTGGGAGGTATACTATAGATATATAGTCAGAATGAGGAATTTGAAACTAATAGTTTACTTCATGGTTACAGTTCCAGACTGATGGTCTAGGTGATGATGGAATTGCATGTGTAATAGGATGTTGTACTGATGCTTCTTCTCCTTGGGTTGGTCCAAACTGATGCTATTGGTACCACTGATGTTATATATAGATCGTTAATGGACTAAGGTTCTAGGAATGAAGACTATACTATATGGATTAGGCGTAAGATTGAGTCTCTAGACAAATATAGTATACATTGATTATGTTCTAGATTGATGCTATAGGTAATCCTGGTGTACAAGCTAGAAATGATGCTAGATTTATGCTCTACATCCATGGTTTAGGTTCTGGACTCAGGCTATGGGCATGGTTGTTTTGATATATGTTTTAGGTTCCAGACTAAGGCTCTAGGCGTGATTAAATTTATATATGGTTTAGGCACTGGACTAATGATCCAAGAATTATTTGGATGATATGTTGTATAGGTCGGTACTAATGACCTAGTTTTGGTAGTAATGTTTTTGTGGTATTTGGAACATATGTGTCGAGGTGCCTAGTATGAGATAATGTTGGTTCATGAGGACATGGTTAGGAATGAATTAATTTATTATCATGGATGATAGGGCTATCACATGATGGGTCCCCAAAATTTTTCAAGTTTGGTTGTGGCTTCCATAGATATGAATCCTATAGGTAACTTGGGTTGCACAGTCAATGATACATGATAATAGATACTCTGGAATTATATAAAGATGGTATGGTTGATCATGGTCTCTGACCTAAGGATTGATGGTTGTTTTTTTGTATTTGTTTTTAAATAATATATTGGTTAGGATGATCTTATTTCATGATCATACACTTATGGAAGTAGTTTATTAGTTCACTGTTGGGGGTAGCTTACTAGGATTTATTTTCACCCCTCTATATGTATCTTATTGTGTGTGCAGACATTATATATTATTTATTATTGAGAACAAATGGATGATGGATTAGGTCGATGGCCAAGATTTCATTGTTTTGAGGGATGCTCAGTGGAGTCGACTGGTCGGGTTGGAGTAGCTTGACAGTGTATTAGAGATCAGGTATGTGTTGTGTCATGGAGTTAGTAGTAGGGACTAATATATTTTAATTTTTAGTTATTTATTTCTTATATGTGATTATCCTAGTGGGAGATCATTTTTTTAATGTATGAAATGACTATTTGGGACTTTACCACATTTTTTTTACTCAAATATGGTTTAGCTTCAGTTTATTTTTTTTATGTTTTTTATGGTGTTTGGTTATTTTCCTCTAGTTGTGAAATATGATATGGGGGTATAGTTTCATTCCAATTACACCATTAGAACCCCACTGTTGTTTGTAATCCTCTAGTGTATGAGGAAGTGACCTTTAGGTCTTTTAGAGAATTAGATCATAGCTTCGATTTATGTGGAATCTGGTCTGATATGTTATAAAGTGGCATTGAAGCAATTACTTTCATGTTATTTCACTATTTGGGGTTTGGAAGACTAGAGATCTAAGAATGTGTCAGTGCCTGTGATAGATATAAACTTATGTATCATGAACACCTATTTCACTAGGATGTCTAGGTTACTAGGAATTGAGATTAATGTTCTAGATTTTTGATGTAATGGTTGTATATGATTTTCACTTTGAGGGATGCATGTCTTGTTTAGATTTTATTGTTTATATTGAATTTTAGGATCTTAGTCTACTGGAAAGAGGCCTATGAGTTGGTTTTGAATCTTTTCCAACATAGGAAAGAGGCATCACATTTATCATTATAGGCACATATGATCTATATGTTATTGGACTACTACAATGTGATCTCATGGATTTATTTATGATGGTTGGTTGGGTGGATCCACAATGAGATTATCAAAGATGAGGATTCTAGTGTAGTTCTTGTGAGTGGTTGGTAAAGTGACATTAGTGGGTCAGTATGGTAAATGTATAGGATTGTTGGACCCATGGTGGAAAGTTTTGTTCAGGACTGGTTGCATGTCTAGGTCCTCCAGGGGACAGTCTGATGTGACAATTCTCAGAGAGAAAGGACACCCTAGTTGTGGGATATTAGTTGTTATTTGAAGCTTTCATGGGTTGAGACCATAGAGAAGGGTTTTTTTGACATGTTTATGTATTTTGATAATCATTCGGGCCCATGTTGATGCCTCGTGAGTCGTGTCTATCTATGATATGTTTTAGAAATTGGTGGTTAGACCTAGTGGCTTAACATGAGACATGATCAGTAGGGTCATGTGGGAGATCCTAGAAGCCTTTTTCTGTTACTCTAGAGTAGGCAGTCATAACCAGTTGACTTTTGAGGGGGTTAAATGAGTTATTATTTATTTTTAGGTACCTGAGGTACAAAATTATACTTGGGAATTTTGGAAAAGTTGCACGAAGGGTGAATTTGGGTTTGAGATTTAAACTCATTTTATGTATTTGTTTTGTGATGGTGAACTTTTATTCTAGTGTTTCATTATTATGGTCAGTTTTGATATGGGTAGTCTCATTTAGGTGCCTTGAACAGGAAATGGTTGTGTTGGGGATTTGAGCCTTTTTCTTTGAGTTGGATTAGGAGGATAATATATGCTTGAGTTGCATGGTTTGGGAATGTGAGCATAGTTTTCATGATATGTGACTCAATGAATTCTAATAAGGTTTTTCAGTTGGGTTTACTATGGGAGTGTAATAGTTCAATGATAGAAGAATCATGGAGACAAAAACACTAGTGATACACTGTGTCATTGGCTTATAGAGGGAGCATTACAATAGTGTACATCTGAGGTGCTTGAGTTCGATGGGAATCCATGAGTAGGCTAAAGCCCATTATGGGTGTGTTGAGTGGCTTATGGGAATTGTGACCCAAGGCCCTTAGAATAGAACTATGATGTTTTGGGATGGATGAGGTTGTGGTGGTACTGGTCGATGACATCTTAGTATACTCACAGTTTAGAGATGATCATTCCCAATATCATGACATCATCGTAAGTATGATAAATGTAATTATCTATATTCTATGATATAAATGTCACAAACCAACCTAGGTTGACCCTGAACCAGTCACTCATGCCAATCCATGATAAGGCCCGAGAGGCATTCCCGATCCACCTGGGCTGGTGATAAGTTCTAGGGCATCAACAGAGAATAATTGTGAATGATTTCACCCAGTGAAAAAAATAAAGCAGTAGAAGGATAATAGAACAATTCAAGGTTAATAAACAACAAAAAAATAAAAAATGACCAAAAGCAACCCACTAACCCAACCACGTCTAAAGACCACATGACCCTGAGACTCACCCACCAAAACTCAAACCAAACGTCACCCAAGATGATCCAAACCAGAAATGGAACCTATAGAAGAAACTAAAAACAATAAAACACTATAGGTGAGAGTATTAAAACTATGTTGGTGTACCCAATAATCTATTCCCAAAACACTACAATTAAATAGATAATTTTATTAATTTCATGTATGAACTACATTATATAAAATATGAGTTTCACACACATTTTAATTTATAAAGCAAGAAACAATTCATTGACCTTTTCAATTTAAAAGAAAGTTTAATGTTTGAAGGCTAAAGATGAATTACACTTTAAAAACATTAACGCGAACAATTTAAAATCAAAATTTTAGTTGTTAGAAAAGAGTAAAACCATATGCACACAGAACACGCAATAAGGGAAAAGGAAAAGTAGAACATGGGGGCCAACAATCAAACTAATCAAGTCAATCATCCGTCACATAAAAATAAGCACAAAAGAAAAAATGGGGCGAACCTAGGAGCTAATGAATGATCCAGAACGTACTATACTTGTGACTCATCTTAAAGGCATTCCCTACTTGATAACATCATAACACCCAAATTCTTGGTGTTACACTACCTGGCCTAACAGAGGGGCACAATACCCTAATAGAGAAAAGTCCATACTAAGGTCTACTATCCAGGGCATAATCTAAAAAAGTGCAACAATCATTCTCAGAATATTCACTTACTATGACAGGTTACAATGTCAACACATGTAATAAAAGGGGGTGAGTCAACAATTTCAATCAAGTAACCCATCACAATGCACAAAAATTACACAAAACAACTCACAAAATCGACGTACAAAACAAGATCACCCCTAAGTCAGCCCAAAGAATGTTTTTCAAACAATTTATTTTATCAAAGTGCCAAATGTGCCTTATGAAATTTTAAAAGAAACACCATTCCTCTAGAAAAAGAAAAACATTTTTCCACATAACAGAAGAGAACATTTGACATCAAATAAAAACCACACTTCAATGTTTGTGGATTTTGTTCAAAGGCCAAGAATTTATTCTTTCCCTATTGTGTGTCAATTCATCTTGAAAATAATTCAAGTGACATACATAAATTAAGCAACTTCATTTACATCAAATATTTATTATAAAAATAATTATCTAATATTATTTCTCATTTATCAAAAATTAATGAAATATCAAGAAATTTATAAATTCTAAATTTAAAGGCAAGTGCAGTGGGGGACCTATCTCAAACATGACGCTATTTATAGATGACCCCTCGGACCAACCCTTGATGTACACATGCACAAGAATTTATACACATATATATATACACCCCTAGTCGCATTGCACATACATCCCACGCCATGAGGGTATATGGACAAAGAGGGCATATATATATATGTGTGTGTGTCTTAACCTATGCATGAACATGTAGGAATCCTTGACACCCATAGCCCAAAACCATCACAGCGAGACCCAACGCACTACACATATAATTTAATAATACAATTAATCACTTAATAAAACATTTGGACAATTTATAAAACATTTCATCTTGCTCAAAGCTATAAATTTCCTATAAATTTTTTTTTTCAACACACACACACCTCAATTACCCACAATAACACATTTCCCACTACTAAAACAATTGATTGAACACTTCCAATGATTTTTGCAACAAGTAACACACACAAAAACTACTACCAATTTCTTACTCGAACCCCATTTTAAAAACACACGCACACTAAAACCATTTTTACCATAATTCCTATCACTTGTATGACTTTATAAATAATTTAAACAGCTTAAAGAATACTTCTAAATAGCATAATAAGGGTTTTCACATGAAACAAGCCCAATTTTACATATAAAAGTCCCTTTAAAAACTTAATGCACATTTAACCCTATCAAATAAAACTTTCAAACTCCACATATAATTTAATAAGTAAAATTAAAAAATTTATGAAACACTTAATATTTGGAAACAAAAATTTACACAAAATAAAACACACTCGATTATGTCATACAAAACACCACTTTAACCTTTAAAATATTTTCACAAAACATTATTCACACCTAAACATTTAGCCTCTAAAACATTTTCAAAAAATATCACACTAAACAATACAACCAAAAATCTAATCACTTTTCTCTAAAAAAACTCATTCGCACCACATCGACATACCAAAAAACTCAAAATCAGATTTTTTTCACCACACAACTAGATCGTAAAACACTTTTATAAATTCAAGTAAGCATAAAAATTTATCAAATAATGTCAATGTATGAAACCACCTACCTCGGTGGAGGAACCTCCGGAAGTTCGGTGCGCAACTACAATCGTGGGAAATTCGTACCACATAAATCCTAAATTAAACAATAAAACCAGAATTGAAACCAAATAAAATTAATATCACACCCTAAAACTAATACCCAAAGAGGAAAAGGAAAACTCACCAGAGGAGGAGCTGTTGAAGGAGGATAATGAAAGTGTGGCAATGACTGTCAGAGAGGATAAGAACAGTTTCACGGTCGTCAAAGGAAGGGGGAAGTACTACCACACATCAAAGGGGGTTATCTGAGATGGGAAAACGCATCTAGAAAGGGAGATCACACTAGGAAAACACCATGTCATAGGTAGCTTCACTGGAGGAGGTGCACCAGGGGGTTCGTTGAATATAGGCCGTCCAAGGTGAGGGCAGAGAGTACACAATAAGTATATGGGAGGAAGATGCGACACAAAGGGTGATGCAGTGGGAGAGAGGGGGAGGAGGAAGATAAGAGAGAAAATAAAAATAAGAGAGAAAAAATAGTAAAAAAAATAGAAAGAAAGAAAAATAAAAATAAAAAATAAAAGTTAAATAAAACATAAAAAATATTAATAAAAAAATATTATTATTGATAACATGTTAAAAATTTAATTACAATAATAACTTATTAAAAATTATAATCTAATTAAAATATTAATGAAAAAAATAATAGGTTATAACAATAGTAATAATAATAATAAGAAAATAACAATCTTAATAAACTAAATAATAAAATATATAATAATAAACTTAATAATAAAAATAATACTCTCAATTAAATTATTATCATAGATAATAATAATAAAAATATTCTCAATTGACATTAATAATAATATTATTATTAAAATAATTATTAATTCATTTTATTTATTTATTTATTTATATTTCATAGTTTATTTTGTGTACACTTTATCATTCATTTAATTAATTAATTAATTAATTAACTGTGCACCGGGCAGGACGCGTGGTGATTCAGCGAAACTATGCGACTTCAACCGTTCCCTTCCTTGCCCATGCATCAAGCACTGACAATCCCAAAACACACACTTATTAGAAAACGAAAAAAAATCAATCAGACATGGCTTGTAACTCAACAAAATATCTTAAAGCCAATGAAAATAATAAAATAAATTTTGTGAAAATGTTTATGTGTGAAAATTATCCCCACCATAAATATTTCGTCCCTCGGAATGCCACAACAAGACATAGACCAAACAAAAGTAATATTTCCTTAAGGTTCAAAGGGGATCTCCAATAAAAACAAGAAAAAAGAGGCAAACACCCCATGCTTAGACAAAGTAACTCAAAAGGAAACTGTAAGAAATTTGTATAAAGACTTTCTGCTAAGTGTCCCCCACCCCAAAGAGCTAGAACACCTCCAGCTGATTGATCATGGGAAGGAACTCTCTCACACCCATAGAAACCAACTTTACAACCCAAAACACCCAAAAGACCATTAAACAAAAATGATGCCATTTGACTAGAATGAACAAAGAAGATCAAACCACTAACCAAATAAAACTCTTATTACCTACCACCAAGCCATCTCTAGAAATAGAACCAAAAGGTCAACATGGGGAATCTTGAAGGAGCTCCCCACCATTATAAACCTACCAACGGTCAAGATGAGATTGGAAAAATGATAAAGGGAGGCCCAAGTGGACTCACCACCATTATGAAAAAGTCCAAAAACAATTTATTATAGAGACATTTGAGTGAGACCCACCATGGGTATCCCCACCATTAGAACTAATAAGAGATACGGAAACTTCTAAAATTTCCCGACACTAACCAAACACCCCACCACAAGGGGTGAGGAGGGCCGACCCTAAATATCGGGGCGTCAAAACCATGGTTGAAGATAGATCGACATCTCCACATCCCAAGATGAGTTCTATTAAACCTTGAGACCGATTTACCCAACAGAACCTATAAAGACCACTAAATGCAATTACATTTGGTGGGTTTCAACCCTTAGGACTTTAGGTTAATTATATTAGCACACCTCCTCATAGCCACATGAAACCCCACACACTAAAATGGGTCATTCAGAATAGAAAAACTATAGGAAATGATCTAAAATTCCTTCACCTTTAACACCGATGATAGAAATATGACTGGAGTCACATACACTCTAGGTGTTCATAACCATGTGCTAGCTTTACTCTAAGGCCTATGGTTAGAGCCTTGATGTTCGAAGCATCTCCTACCTCATAGCAAGGCATTTAAAACTCCCTAACAGAGATTCTCATTTTTAGTGCCACATGTAACCACACTTCAATCAAGACAATTCCAAAAAACACAACATTCCCCAAAATCAAAATACTCCCTCACAGAACATCTACCAAGAATGGGGTTTAGATGATACACATGCCTCACCTCTTCACCTTCACCAGGAGATATCAAAAGGAAATATGCATGACACACACTCCCTTTTGAATAGAAGAATTTGGACACCTCAAAAAGAGGACACACTCCTATGAAAACAGGGATTCCCGAAGGGTTTTACAAAATACAACTTTGAACTACTAAGAGAACTCATGATACAAGATTTAACTAAACATGAACCTCACGGCTTATAAAATTACTACAAAGACTTTAACGACAAATTTCAACATTGATAACTCGGAATCACCTTCACCCTTCCTTGCTGGAATTTCTTTCACTATTTCTAGGGGGACCTTTAGACACAATGGTGTCAAATTTCATACCTGACCACTCAGACAACTCAGAGATACCAAACTCCCTTTATCTCTCCTTGAATTTTTAATCTCAATGTGAGATGATCCAATTAACTGAAAAAGAGAAGGGATAGACTTTGTACTATCACTCAAAACAGAGAGTCCTTTCTTTAATCAATTGGAGTGTAAACCTACGGAAAATTACCCATGGATTCACTTCAATAGCATTTTAATTATTTATGGGGGTGTGCACTATTCAATAAAGAAAACCATGGATCCAATCAAATAGTTTCAATGGCCATGAAATACTGAAAGAGAACACTAAACATACAGGGGAACCACTGAAAGGGCTTCCCAAATCACTTTTCAAAATAATCCACTAACCACACACTTTTACACCAACTTACCAATAGTAATTATAACCCAAGAAACAAATTATTCAAAATGGATTGATTTCTAGAAATTCCTCACATACAACAATTCCAAAATACAAGGACACACCACACAATCACTGGTTATTAAAACACCAAAATTTTCCTTTAACGAAACTTTTTGAAAATAAATGAAGCTAGTGGGTTGGACAGACACCAATGGTGTCCCATGGGTCTCACACATGCATGTTCTAATGCCACACTGGAACCCAACTCATTTACATCCAGAAAACCATACGCTGATTCCATTAACTATTTCTCTTTCCATATATACTCATTCATGTTGCTTCCCATGAGAATGCCAAGAATAAAAACCAAACCCTTCCAATTTTCAAAACTAAACATTCAACCCACACTTTTCAAAACTCACACATCATTTTATTTTTAAATCACTTCCTTTCCAAACATTTCCAAGACCAAAACACTTTTTCTTAAAAACTATATTTTCTTGATTCCAAAACAAATAGATGAGGAATGAGGCCAAAAGAAACTAGTGTTAGCAGGTGAATGGGACATATGGTTGACACCCATATGCCAATCATGAAACCGACATAAAGAGTATTATATGAAAGAATCCTCAGATACACATGGCTTTCGAAACCCTGTGAGATCACTGGGACAACTGACCCTACTCCCTTTTCATTTCCCCGAAACAAGATTAACCACAAGGACCAACGACTCAGACAAACCTCAACTTATCCTGGTAACTCGAGTCCCGCCACCAGGTGTGCTAGCCAGGGACCTTACTAGTAACTACAATGTCATGTTATAACACCCTTAACTTTTGTATACCTTGAATCTATCAAAAAATAACACGATCCAAGATAGAAAACCTCCTTTGAAACCATTTTTGTCTCGAACCAATCCGGTTTGACCCTGAAACGGTCACCTAAGCCGATACGTGGTAAGTCCTGATGGGAATTCCCGATTCTCCCCGGCTGGTGAAAAGTGCCAAAGAATAAATAGAGAAAAATACGGAATGATTTCACCCAGTGAAAATAAATAAAACAACGAGATGAAAATAGAATAGTGCAAGGTAAATAAACAACACGAAAAAGAAGGAACGAACAACAACAACCCACTAACCTGACCACATCCAAACACCATGTGACCTTGAGAGTCACCCTCCAACACTCAAACCAAATGTCTCCCAAGATTATCCAAACCTGAAATGGAACCTTGAAAAGAAGCTAAAAACAAGAAAACACTATAGGCATGAGTATTAAAACTCACTAGGCCTGCCCGAAAATCTATTCCCCAAACACTACCATTAGAAAAATAATTTTAAAAATTTCAGGATTGAACTACATTATATAAAATATGAGTTTCACACATATTTTTATTTATAAATCAACTAACAGTTCGTTTCCCTTTTCAATTTAAAAAAATTTTAATGTTTGAAGGATACATATGCATTAAATTTTAAAAAAATTTCTACAAACAATTTAAAATCAAATTTTTAGTTGATAGATAAGAGGAAAGCCATAGACACACACAAAATGCAAGAAGTGCAATGGTAAAGTGGCACACATGGGCCAACATCCAAACTAAACACCTCAATCTTCCACCACATAAAAATAAGCACTAAAGAAAACATGGGTTAAACCTAGGAGCTCGTGAATGATCCAGAATGTACTATACATGTGACTCATCCTAAAGGCATGCCCTACTCAATGACATCATAACACCCAAATGCTCGGTGTTTCCCTACCTACCCTAACAGAGGGGACAATTCCATATCAGAGAAAGGCCCATACTAAGGGATAATATCCAGTGTGTAGTTTAAACCAGTGAAGTAATCGTTCGGAGAAGATTCACCTACTATTCCAGGATCCCATGTCAACATGTGTATTTAAAAGGGGGATGAGTCAACAATGAAAATCAAGTACCCAGTCATTATGCAAAAACATCACACACAAAAACTCACACAATTGACATAAAAAACAATATGTCCCCTGAGTCACCACAATGAATGTTTTTCAAAATAATTTATTTTATCAAAGTGCCAAACAGGCCTTATACAAATTTTAAAGGAAACACCATTCCTCTAGAGAAAGAAATTCATTTGTTCACGCAACCGAAGATAAAATGTGACATCAAACTAGAACCACACTTGAAAGTTACTAAATTATGTTCAAAGTCCAAATGAGAATTCTTTCACTATTGTGCATCAATTCGTCAAGAAAATATTTCAAGTTCCATGCATAAAATAAGAATATCTATTTACATAAAATATTTATTCCAAAAATAATTATATAATATTATTTCTCATTTATCTAAAATCATTAAAATATCAAGAAATTAATAAATTCTAAATTTAAAGGAGGGTGCAGTGGGGGACCTACCTCAAACATGATGCTATCTGTTGATGACCACTCGAACCAACCATTGATGTATACATGCACATGCATTTATACACACACACATATATATAGAACTCTAGCTGTATTGCACATACTCTCCATTCAATGATGGAATATTAAAAAAGAGGGAATATATATATATATATATATGTATTACCCTATGTATGTACATATAAGAATCCTAAACACCCGTAACACAAAACCATCGTAGTGAGGTCCAGTAGACTACACATATAATTAATAAAAAATTAAAAACATAATATATCGTTTGAAAAAATTATAAAACATTTCAGCATGATCAAAGTGGTTAATTTCCCATCAAAAATTCTTTTTCAACATACATGCGTCTCAAGTACCCACAAGAATACATTTCACACTACTCAAACAATTGGTTGAACACTTCCTACAATTTTCAAAACAAGTCACACACAAAGAAACTACCACCACTTGCGTTCCCAAACTCCATTTTAAAAACACAGCCTCACCAAAACCATTTCACGCCATATTTCGCATCACTCGAATGACTTGATAAATTATTTAGACAACTTAAATAACACATCTAAATATCACAATAAGGGTTTGCACATGAAACATTCCCAGTTTCACATATAAAAGTAACTTTGAAAACTTAACGCACATTTAATCCTATCAAATACGACTTTCACACTCCACACATAATTTAATAAGTCTACTTAATAAATTTATGAAACACATAAAATTTGCAAAAAAAAAGTTTACACAAAAGAAAATAAACTCGATTAATTCATAAAAAAACACCAAATTAACATTTAAAATATTTTCAAAAATCATGATTCGCACCTAACTATTTATTCTTTTAAAAATTTTTCACAAAACATCACACTAAACTGCACACACAAAAATTTAATCACTTTTCTCTAAAGAAACTCATTCATACTACATTGACATACCAAAAAACTCATAATGAAATTTTTTTCACCACAAAACTAGATCATAGAACACTTTTATAAATTCAAATAAGCATAAAAAATTTATCAAATAATTTCAAGGTATGAAACCACCTACCTTAGTGTAGGAACCTCCGAATGTTCGGTGAAAAACTCTAATCGTGTAAAATTATCACCAGATAAATCCTAAATTAAACCATAAAATAAGAATTGAAACCAAATAAAATAAAGATTTCTATCTAAAACTTATACCCTAAGAGGATAAGGAAAACTCATTAGAGTTGGAGCTGTCGAAGGAGGAGAATGAAGACAAGGAAACGATTGTCAAAGAGGATAACGATGATTTGGTGGTTTCCAGAGGAAAAAGGGAAGTCTATCCACGTAGCAAAGTGGGTTCTCTAGAATGGGTAAGTTCTACCAGCAAGGGGGGTCGTGCTTGGGAAACCCCATGCTAGGGGTAGCTTCACCGGAGGAGGCATGCCAGGGGGTGTCCGCCGAATAGAGGCCGACCAAGGGAAGGGAAGGGAGTGTGCAGTAGGTAGAGGGGAGGAAAATGAGACATGAAGGGGGATGCAATAGGAGAGAGGGGGAGGTACAAGAAAGGATAGAAAATAAAAATAAGAGAGAAAAAAGAGGAAAAATGAGAAATAAAGAAAAATTAAAATAAAAAACTAAATGTTAAATAAAACCAAAATAATAATAATAAAAATAATAATATTATTGATAACATGTTAACAATTTCATTATAATCATAACATAATAAAAATTATAAAAAAATTAAAATATTAATGAAAATAATAATAATAATAAGTTATAACAGTTGTAATAATAATAATAATAATAATAATAAGATAATAACAAAATTAATGAACTAAATAACAAACTAAATAATAATCAACTTAATAATAAATAACAATACTCTCAATTAAATTATTGTCAAAGATAATAATAATAACAATAATCTTATGTGATAATAATAATAATAATAATATTAAAACCATTTATAATTCATTTTATTTATTTATTTATTTTTCACAGTTTATTGTGTTTCCACTTTATCATTCATTTTATTAATAAATTAATTAACCGTGCACTGGGTAGGCCACACTATGATTCTGAAAAGTCACGCGGCTTCAACCTCACCCTTCCTTTCCTGTGCATTGGGCATTGACAATTCCAAAACACCTACTTATCACCAAAATGAAAAAAAATAAATCATTCTTGGCCTGTAACTCGACAAAATATCTCGAATCCAAATAAAATAATAAAATAAAATTAGTGAAAAGGATCAGGTTTGATAATAGATATGTTTAATTGGGACGATAAGGGGCCTCCTAGAAGGTTCTGATCCTAGATCGATGTTTGTAAAGTCGTATGGTGGGGAGCACACTATCAGATTTTTGTTGTTAAGGTTCATGTAGAAGACTAGATATTGAATAATACCATAGTTTTCATTCTTGAATGTGAGGAATAGTTAATAGTAGTTGTTTCATTTTTTTCTTTAATTGTAATGATATGGATGTTCCTCTTTTTATGGTTTAGTTGTGTTTGAGGCATGGGCCATGTGAGAGATGTTTGGTTTTGAGGTGAAGATAAGGATACTTTTATAGTGGGGAGTACCACATTAGTCATGGTAATGCAACCCATGGGTGGATAGGGTTGAGGATGTAGTGAGGACCACATCAAGTAGGTTTGTGGACCATGGAGGATGTTTTTGAAGGGATAATCTAATACTGGGAAGCACTGTGGATTAGAATCAGCCATTATGGGCGAAGATCTATGGTGGGGATCACCATGAGTTTGATAGAGTTTTAAATTATTATGTTATATATCCAGATGGATGAGTGTGGGTAGGCACTATCCTAGTGGTTTAATTATGGTGGAAAGTGGTGTCTTGGACTTTGATGGGTTGTACACTCTATCTTTGGTATTATACAAAGAAAATCAGTGGGTATCTCTTAGTAGGATGCAACAATTTGATCTTGGGTTGATGACCAAGGTGGGTCAGGAAGTGTGGCTAGAAGAAAAATAAGTATTATTGAGGATGAAAAGGTTTATGGTGGGTAAGTTGTAGAGACTCGTATATTTCAGGGTTTTGAAATTTTAGTAGAAATTTAATTTTTTATTTTTGGGTGCTCAGAAGGGGTAAAATGTCCATTTTACCATAGAATATGATTTCAGATAATTTTTTTGATCACTTCATTGGTCCTAGAATAGTGTGTTTACCCTAGGACATGAGTATAGTAGATTTCCGAGCAGTTCGTGTTTTGCAAGAATATTTGATATTTAATTAATTAAATATAAAATTAGTCAGGCAGTTTTAGGTGGTTGAATCTTTTGAAATGAAATGTACTAATTTTGTAAGGAAATCAACTGATACCCAAATATCATTGTCCCATTTATATGTTTTTATAAATATGATGATGTAATCTATGGAATATTTTCCCGATTTCCATTATGATACGGGTAATGGTTGTAATAACATCTTATAGTTTCTTATATCATCAATAACCTTTTCATATACCAAGAATCAGGATATATACTATAAAATATTTGTTTTCATGATGACCCACTAGAAATAATTTATAAATCTCTATAAATCATTTTAATTCAAGGATAGATAGAGAATGATGAAATAGGAGTATCATCTAATTGATCCTTTTCAAATTACAGTATTTATAGGAAATATAATCAATTACTAAACCTTATCATTACATAAAAATAATGATTTAACTGGGGATTATTTCTCACCTTATTCTAAATTTCAAAATCATCTTTTAATGGATCATTAATCCTAACATGGATGGATGTCTGAACATTCATATAAGAGTGATATGATTTTTCTTATTTCTTCTTGATTTCAAATCTATCTTTTCAAGATCCAAACTCTTTTTATATAATTCAATGCTCATCAAGGAAAAACTAGCCCAACCATTCTGGATTAGAGCTTCATCCACACTATTCACCTTCAAAAAGTGGTAATTAATTGAGTAGTCATAATCATTAATAAACTCAAAATATTTTATCAGGTGCACATTCATCTCTTTCATTGTGAATATATACTTCATGATTTTATGAGTACTATATATATCACATAATTCATCATAAGGATAATTTATCCATATTTATAAATAAAAAATTATAGATTTCATCTCCATATCATGATTTTCTTAAATATTCTCATTAATTATGAATTTAAATGAGGTATAATCTATTAACATGTCATTTTTCCTATGATCACAAATAATCCCTTCTATGATGCATCAATATAGAGTAAAAACCCACCTTTTCTATAGGGTAGTTTGTGTACAGGTGCACAAAAAAACCATCTCTTTAGCTCCTTGAAGTACTCTTCACATTTATTTATCCACATGAAGAGAACACCCTTATGATTAAACATGGTGAGTGGATTAGATATTCATGATAAAAATATCAAAATGAATTTTTAGTATCCATAAACCCTATAAAATTATAAATCATGGTTTCTATGTTCATTATAGGTCATTTCTTAATTAATTTTATCTTTGAAGGATCCAAAAATATACCATAGATTGAGATTATATAGCCTAATAATGAATCTTTGTAAAGTCAAAATTTACACTTTGTAAAAATTTTATACAAACTCACCTTCATAAATGTCATCAACACAATTATATAATGGTCAACATGCTCCATATTACTATTTCAATATATAAGAATATCATCAATAAATACCACAAAAAACTGATTGATTTAATATCTAAATATTATATTAGTTAAATAAATAAATATAACATGGGAATTGGTAAGTGAAAATTTCATAAATATAAATTAATAAATCCCATAACTTATACAAAATACTTTCTTGGGAATGTACTCATTTTTGATCATCAATGGAAATATTCCATTATGAAGATCTATCTTTGAAAATAATTTTCCTCCACATAATTGATCAAAAAAGTCCTTGATATAAGGTAGATGATATATTTTTTGGATAGTGATCTTTTTAAGTATTCTACAATCAATGTAAATACACACTGACCTATAATTCTTCTTAGTAAAATGAAGTCGTTCAATCCAAGGTTATGCACTAAGGTGTATTAATAACTTATCAGAATTATCCTAGAGATTCTTATTTAATTTCTATAACTCAATTGGGGACACCTTATATATAGTATTTGAAATAGGTTTAGCAACATGTGTGAGTTATATTATAAATTCAACATAATAGGTTAGGGAAATATGAGGAAAGTATTAACAAAATACACCAATATAATCTTGAAAAATATACATATATTTGATTTCAAAATTATTACTAACAATTTTCAATAAATATCCCTTAGGAATAGGTTGTAAGACCCATATTAAAGAATTATTTTCGATTGGATTTTATTATTCATCCTATTTCTAGAATATAATTATAGGTTTATTTTTATAACACCCCAAAATTCTAAATGAATAACATTTTATTAAATAGAGTGTATGGGATGAAAAACCAAGTGTATAATAGAATATAACATCCCATGAATTTACATAATATTTAATATTTTATATAAATTCAATCTATGATATAGCTTGAAATTCACGCAACACTGAGTTATCTTGCATTGCACGCAAGAATGACATTCTTCGATATTTTTCATTTCACACAAGACTGAGTCTTACCGAATACTATTAATGTCAATATTTAAAATGAAAATTATATACTAGACATAAAATTGGGGGTTTTTAATAGGATTAATTAACTTATTGAAATACATGGTTTATAAAAATATATAATTAATTCATTGGTTACCAATTAATTAAGAATGGATATAAAAACCAATTGAATGTAAAGGAAATGTTTTCAATGTTTTTATTCTCACAAAGGCATTTTATACACATAAATTAAATTAATTAATATCAGTGAATGGTATTAATTAAATTTATATATTATATATTAAATAAAATATTTTTTATATTTATTAAATATATTTGATAGGCATAAGATGAGAAGAAATCCAATTTTATACATAAAAAGCCGTATTTTTCAAGACGTATTTTTCCACCTTTTGATGGTGCAGTTGTTTTAAAAATAAAATTTACCACTAATAAATTTTATATTAAAAAATAAACTAAAATTTTAAAATAATAATTTTAAAATCAGATTAATTTTAATTTTTGATATTTTTCTAAATAAGATTTATTTTTTAATGAAAAGTGAAAATACCGAATATTAATTGAAAGCTGCCTTTTTTTCGAAATAATTTACAGTGTTAAATTATATTCTAAATTGGTTTTAAATTAAACATATATCAACTATACATCTATTAATATAATTTATTCCATTGTAATTACTTATATATTTAATTTAGATATAAAAACATAGTTAAATTTTAAGTAGTTTCACTTTAAAAACCCGCTTTCACATTCTGTATGTGAGATTAATTTTAAATTAATTTTTTCTAATTATGTAAATTAAATTTGGGAAAATTTATTCCATATTTGGAATAATTATAATTTATAATTTATAATAATCTTAACTTAATTTTTTACCAAAATTATTAGTGAAAGTAGTTAAAATTAATTAGAGTGATTAAGAGAAAAACGAGCTTACCAAAGTACTAAACTTTAAACATAAGGTATCGAATGAACTAGAAATATTTCCCAAAGATATTTTATGGAAGTATTTATACATATTAACTTATATTATATAAATTTTTTATAATTTGATCAACTTTACACAAATTAAACATGGGTAGAATTTACTCTTTGAAAAATTTATAGTAGTTCCAATCACCTCACTTATAAATACCCCACCCTCCTCCTCTATTGACACATCTCAATCCTTTTCGTTTAGAAAAAAAACATCCCTAATCACTACCTAAATTACCATCCCTCATACTATAAGAATTATTTTTTTCAAAAATAAAACATTTCAATGTTTTAGTGCAAACCTAAAGAGGAAACACCAAAAGAGGTAATGTCCTTCTAAAAGCGTTATTATTTTATTTCCATCACTACCTACCTAAATTTTTATTATATCAGGATTATATAACAACAAAAATATCTTAAATAAAATTATATTTTATTATGTTAACATTAAAACCTAAAATACAAATACTTCCATCAAATGTGATAAACAATCATCGTTCATGTGTACAGAAGACTACCGCCTCATGAACTGATGTCGTTCATTCTTCCATTACCACCAATAAAGGTTGGTAATAAGGATGTATTTGTAGTTTATATATATGATCTATATGATATTTATAATTTATTTATTTTTCTATAATTTTTATTCAACACATAACATAATTCCTTCCATTTTTTAGGAATATTATATCGTCGTTCATGTATACGGAAGACTACAGCCTCGCGAAGCAATATGATTAGTTGAAACCTTAAATTGAATGTATTAAGGATTTTTATTAAAAATATGTGATATATATGAACTAAATATTACATTTTAATGATAATATAAATCTATATTATTTACTTTTCTTTCTCGCAATTTGAAAAGAAAATGGAAACAAAGTTTATGCGTACGTACGGCCACCGTCTTTATAAATGGTGTATGTAATTTCTTATAACTAAATATTATAGATTAAAATAAATAAATATTTAATGAATATATATGATATTTAAATATTTTTTACGTTATAGATATGTTGAAATCATTATGTAATTAATAAGAATAATAAAATAACATGTCAAAACCTACTAAAAAACAAGACAATTAACACAAAAAATGATTAAAATAATGGGAAATTAATAACAAATGTGTAATAATATGTTATAAAAGAAGAATATATGATATCATACCTATTAAAATGGTTACTTTACAAGTTAATAACATGTTTATAACCCCTATATAGGAGTTTAAATCCAGTATAACCAAAAGTAAAGAACAAGGTAATGGATTTTGTCAAAGTTTCATTTCATTGAGGCATATTGTAATATTATGCACCAAATTTATTATATATGGTTTATATAATGAAACTTTGAAATGTATTATAATTAATAAATCATTATTCATGGTATTATATCTTTTAAATTTAATTATTTTTTCTGAGGGGATTTGAATTTAAATTTACCATGTGGAAAAGAATTTCAAAACTCAATTTCTTTTCATTGAGTTATTTTACTTACATGTTGTCATTAATGATATATAATTATGTTTATAATTAATTTGGATTTAATTTTTTTTATTTTAAATTGTTTTATTGGGACTTATATTTTATACACATATATATTAATTGATTAATTCTCACTTAGATGTTATGATCATTTTAAAGGTTTATTTAACAATCTCATTATAATTGAGATTATTTATTATGAAATATACATTAAAGGAAATTATTTGAAAAATTATTTAATAAACCCATTAATATTATTATTATCTATTTATTAATGATCTTTCTGAATTTATAGTACTATTTTTACACTATTTGGAACTTAAAATGTTTTAGAAAATGTTTTTAAGGAAATTTGAATTCATTTCTCTCTTTGGTAAGAAATATTTTTTGTTTAAAAACATGTTTTCTAAAAATGTTTTTATCCTTTTAAAAATTATTTATTAAATAAATTTCCACCTATTTTTTCTTTTACTAGTGTTTTTAGAGGAATATTATTATTGATTTCTGATCAAGGAACTTTTCTAACCTATTTTCCGTGCAAAGTGAATTTTATTTATGTCATGTATGGAATTACCCACCATCATGACCATAATTTATTTGAATATTACTTTAAAATTTTATCAGGTTATTTTTAAATAAAAGGTTTTTAGAAGTTATTTTCCAAGAAAATGATTTTAAAAATGTTTTTCAAAATTAAATGGATACTTTCCTTACGAACATTTTTATAGATATTTTTATGGTATTTTTATTTATCAATAACAAAAATCATTATTTATAAACCAAGTGGTATATAAGTAATTGATACCATACTTATTATTTATTTTTATGGATAATGATTATTTTTTCCAAGTATAGTATTAAAATTCACTTCTTTGAATCATTTTTTTATAATTAACTTCTCCTGGAATTATTCACCTTCCGGTGATCAATGAACATTATATCACCCCAAAATATCCATATCATTTATCATGGATATGATTATGTCCTAAAACATATAAAATTTTTATACATGGTGTTAAATTTACATTTATTTGATTAACTTGATAAATATTGATAAATATGCATCTTTTACTCATTGAAAATTTTGATAAGGTATATTTTTCATTAATTAAATCGATTATAAATACATGAAGAATTATTTGGAGAGATACGACATGGGTGGGGCCCAGTTAATGATTCCCTTGAAGAATTATTAGTCTCATGGGACTAGTCAGTTGTATAGAATTAGTGGGGTTTTCACCAAGTATGTTTTAAACTATCTTGTGAATGGTCTTAATGGTAATGATATCATATACCAAAGAAACATAGTGTCAAATAATTAATCATTACATCATTAAGATTTAGTTATTATTATAAATGATATTTTCACTTTAAAAAATATATATGGATTCATTTTGTTCTTAGTTTGTTTATTAAATATTTTCTTTCTAGTTATTTACCTTCCCAAATTAATTATGCCTTATCCAATTATTTGAATGGCAAGTGTTTATGGTTATTTACCTTTCTATATTGTTTATTCACTTGATTCTAAGTTTATTGATAACATGGTATGTGTGTTCAGTTATTTTCCTTTCCATATTGATGATTCTCATTTATTCATCATTACTTCTGATGTATTTAACACTTATTGAGCATTTGATCTCACCCTTATTTTTTTTAATTTCCAAAAGATTTCATGAAGTGTACTATAACTAATATGTAGGGATAGATTAGAAGAAATAATGTTGTTCTTAAAAAATATTATGTTTTAATTTTTGAATTTTAAATGTATTGTAAGACTTATGTATGTTTCTAGTTTACCAAGATAACTAAATTGACCAGTCCTTTGGGATGAATTTCCTTGTTTCTTATGTCAATGTAGTGGTAGCAGACACCATATTCAACTACTAGGTTCTAGGTCATTACAATTTAAAATATCAAACCTGAATTCTTTCCTCCTTAATTCATATGGGAACTATAGAGAGAGAGACAATCCATGTGAAAAATTAGATAAAATTCAACTAGTCGTAGAATCACATGATTTTAAAGAATCACATTTGTACAAAATTAAAATAGATGATTATTGTGAATATCAGACATCAATAATATATGAAAATAATTAAAAGATTATATAAATTAGTCATATAAAATCCTAAATTAAGATACCCACATTCAACCCATAACAATTTAAGATCATCTAATATCAATATGTATTATCATCAGTTTTATTAGGATCTATCATCTCATTCATCATAATGGTTTATAATAAAAATAATAATTAACTGAAAGCATACCCCCTTAGAGTAAATATTCTAGTGTGTGTAATTAGTTCCATTAATCATACACATTAGACAATAAAGTCAATAACCATTATTCTCCTTTTAGTGTTGTTACCCTAAGGTGCATATATTCCATAACCACATCCACTTCCTACATTTGTGGCTATGTTTAATTTTCTATGTAAAACACAAAATATCTACTTTACAAAAGCTAAACGATGTTTTTGTTTTCTAAAAATTACCCCTTGTGTTTTTTAAATTTTTTTCGAATCATAATCTCTAAAAATAACTAAAATCGACTCTAACTACAACTAATGAAACCTGCATATAACAAAACTTAGCTATTATATTATTTTAAAGAATATTCAACATATTTCCCAAATATTCATACCCAAGAATATTGAAGGATTATTTTACATAGGGGCTAGATGTAACAACCCGACCCCAGTTACCCAGAGTCGGTGTATTATTTTAATACATTTACATGATTACAAGGAATCAAGTCCCGAAGGACCAATCAATTTAGCAGTCTTGGAAAATAGATTACATACATGAACATTACATCACATTATAAAAAAACAAAAACTACTTTGTCTCTATTGACCACATTCACATCCATTAGACTATCCTTGCAGTTCAGTCATAATATACTTCTTCGCATCCTGGGAAAAATAAAACATAGAAAGGGGTGATCTTAAATGCTCAATAAAGATAACAATATAAAGAAAACCTTCATAAATAAGCATAAACATTTAACGAAATGTATAAAAATAAAAAAAATACTTTTAAACTTAAAATTCAGCATAATATGGAAAAGACAAATCAAATAATTCTATTTACTTATTCAGAAGGATAATCTACTTGTCAAACAATCACATGTAATATCAATAGCTAATTTTATAATGATGGAATGCATAATGCCGAACATCATAACCACATAGTCAAGGCCTCATGACAAGACTAAAAATAAGATTTTTTAAGGCCTTGTGCCAAGAAACTAGTTTGTCTCATGAGACCTACCAATGCATTGAGGAGTTATAGTGGGCTCCACCCATCACATACTAAGTCTAATTAATTCCCCATATGAAAATGATGAAACATAACATTAACATTCGTATAAAAACTATCATATGAAATGCCAATACTTTATAACTAAATCATGAATGGTATAAAAATAGCACATTATCAGTCAAACATATCATAACTCATTCAATACAATATTAAATATTTTATTCATAATAAATCAACCTCAATCAAGAATAATATCCAAAAATGATGTCGACATAGTATAAAATAATCAGTAAAACCCTTTGAGAGAAGTATCCTTTTTCATGAAAGCATTTAAAATTTTTACAATTTATAAATAAATTCATTTAAAACATATTTTCAAATAATAGTTTCCCATACCACTTTGAAATATTTTAAAATAATTAACATTTTAAAACAATTATGTCCATATGAATAAATCCTTAATTTTTTTTTTGAAAACATGGACATTAATAAAAAATATTTAGAAAAATAAATCTTTAAAACATTTAAAATTATGATCTAGTTAAATATTCCCCTCCATAAAGCAATAAAATATTCATTTTTAAAATTATTTTTATGAAACATGGACATGGATGATAAATATGTCCCTATAAATACATACATATAAACAATCTCGGATAATAATGAGATTTAGGAATTAACCCTTAACTAGTACTTTTATTTGGTTGAGGGTACTTTAAAATCCTATATAAAAGTTAAATCATTGTTATTAAATTAAAAAATAACCACATACATAAATATAATATCATATATGATTTTCTAATATTTCTTTGTTAATAATATTTTAGTAGTATCATTGTTTCGGGTGTTAACTGATTCATTTTCCTTTATATGTTTTGTTGCGTAAGTCATGTTTTTCATGGATAGGATGTATTTTATTCATATACATAATGATATAATACTCTTAAATATTATTTTGAAAAATCAAATGAAATTTTTTGTTGAATGGTTATGATGGGAAATGAATCTCATCACGTTCATGGAGACGGTAATCCGTACCTACGCACAAACACTACTTCCATTCGATTTTTTTATTTTAAAAACAAAGAAGATCAAATGATACAAAGGTATATTATTATTACAGTATATTATAATATTTTATATACATTAAATAATTTCATTAACACCATCCTTTGTACATTCCATGTATGGTATGAATGAGTCATATCACTTTGAGGGGCTGGTAGTCCGCCCTTCCTCAAATTTAATTATCATATATATAAAACATGAAAAGGATAAAGGTTTGCTATAAAAGAGAATTAAATAAGATTATAGATAAAATAAATATCATAAATATCATATATAATTAGAGTTCCATTATAATGGCCACCATAAGAGGTGGTGGTAGAATATTGAACAATCATCATTTCATGAGGCAGTAGTTCACTGTCCACAGAAACATTATGTTATATACCCATTAGATGGAGGTTTGTGTAAGTGTAGAACAAATAATTTTCCTAACAACAACCTAGTATATTTAGGATCCTATTTTTGTTATAAAATAAAGGAATAAAGAGAGTCTATGGTGTTGGAGAAGTGAAATAAATGAAAAGAACTTAAGAGGAGATGTTACCTTTAAATTGGTAAACTCCCTTTAGTTTGAACCAAAAGGCTTACTTGAAGTGCCTTATGCCTAAGTTAAGGCTTATAAGATGAATAGAGGGATGTAGGAAGATTAATTGGGAAGAGGTTTGATGAGTCAAGGGGCTTGAGTGGTGTGAGAAATGGGTTAAAGGTGATAGCTTTTTATAAGGGAGAAGAGGGGCTCTTTAGGAATGTTTGAAAATATTATTTTATTATATAATTATTTTCGGATTATAAATGTCAAAAACTCATTAAGGATGAATATAATATGACTCATGTTAGAAATAAAATCATATAATAATAATTGGATAGGTTTTGGATATTTGTTTTTAATTTTTATAATATTATTTATTTAAATTATTCTTTATTGAGGTAAACACTACATCATTATTTTGTCATAAATAATTTTTTTATTTGATATCTAAAAATTATAAAAAATTCCATGATGTAGGAAATATTTTTATCTTTCAAATTAATATTTATAATGAAAAATATAACTTACATAAATCTTTGTAAAAATTGTTTTACTAAAAGATATATGTGTATGTCATTTTTGTCTTTACTTTAAATTAATTAATTTAAAGTGTCATTATCACTCTCAAGTGGCTCCATAGGGTCCCAAAAATCTACCCAAGGATTCCCATGGTCAGAAATGTATCAAAAAATAGGAATATAACATATGTTAGTGTAATTTAATATTATTATAATAATAATTTTTACCCTTATTTACTAGATTTATCTTTAAACCATGGTAAATAAAACATTTACTGAAATATTCATAATGTATAAAAATAAAACATACCTATTTACACAATTTGGACCACCTGATTCAAAATATGGAATTAATTTCTCAAAATTCAAAACATAGAATTGGTAGAAATTAATTTAAAATTAATTCTCGTTGTCAAAACAAAAAGCGTGTTTGTAAGAAATAATAACTATCAAAAGATTGACACTTGTTTAGGTCCATTTTAAATGTGAAATTACAACCAATGACCTAAATTATATTAAATGATAAAAATATAATCTAATTATACTTTAAAAACACTCAAATGTATAATTTAACACTATAAATTATTTCGATTAAAAAAGTTGTTTTCAATTAAAATTTAATATTTTTTTCACTATTAATCAAAATATGAATGATATCCGAAAAGTACCAAAAAATTATCCAAACTAAATTTTTGTGTCCCAATTCTAAAGAATAATTTATTTTTATTAAATTGAATATATTAAAGTGTCAAATATTGGTTTTAAAAAAGGTTCATCATTAAATGGCGTTAAAATTGCATTTAGTGCAAATTATTGAATTTCTTTGAAGAGATAACGTACTATGAAATCATGAAGTGTTACACTAGATATATAAAAATATTATTTAAGTAAAATAATTCTCATATTAAGCATATTTTATTACATAAGGTGCACTTCTAGACTCATCATAATTAATACCCTTCTAGACATCCTATAGGAAAATTAATATATAAGAGTGAGGGAGCCTAGATACTTACTAAGGGTAAGTATGGGAGATATAAATTAATGATAATATATAAAAATATCATGATCAAAATTTTATTGGAATATTTTATTATCAATATAAAGTGACCCCCAAATATTCAAAGATCATAATCATGATTCATGGAAAAAATCATTTGCATGACGCAAGATTAAGAAGATAAAAAAAATCATGATCCATGAGTTCAAATAATAGTCATATAAACATTTTCTAAGAAAATGGTACCATTATTGGTATATAAATCATATCATATGTCAATATAATATACCATGTTTGTAGAGGCTTGAGTATTTCTGGGTTTTAAAATGTGAGAAGAAATTTAATTTTTTGTTTTTGGGTGCTCATGATGGGTAAAATGGTCATTTTACCAAATAATATGATCTTAGATAAATTTTCGGACCACTCTTTTGGTCCTAGAATAGGTATTTCACCCTAAGATACGTTTTTTAGAGTTTCGAGTAGTTGAAGTTTTGGTAGAATATTTAATATTTAATTATTTAAATATTAAATTAGTCGGGTGGTTTTGCGTGGATGTATCTTTTGAATAGTGCATAATTTTGGGATTCAAAATCTACGATTGAGTCTAGAATGGGGGATATTTTATAGAAGGGGTATAAACCCATGTTGGGTTCTCGGACTCAGGATGAGTGTTAAATGGAAAATTAATTAATTAATTAATTAAATAAATAAAATTATTTAAACATCTCCTCCCCCATTTGGGGTTCCAACACACGAAATGAGGGGGAGGGAACCTCCCTTATGTGTGATATCAAGACCTATGGGGGAAGAGAATGAGTTTCCATTGAAATTCATACTTGGTGTAGATAGAGATTATATCAAGGTGTAGTAGCTTCCTGGAGTGGATTGGGAACTAAATCTCCACTGCTTATTCCATGAGGTGGGATAGTTTTTGAGTTTTCTGACCTGATCCCCACAATTTTTAGGTTTTAAATCACAATTATGATTGAAAAGGACCCCATGGGGTTTGATCCTTTCTTAATCAAAGAAAACAGGTGGGGTTCAGGTGGTTCGAAGGGGTTTCCCATTAAAAAACCCAACTACACAACATGTAGTTTGAATAACACATGTTGTGTGTTCTTTCTATTTAGAGTTGAGGATAAGAAGATGACTATATGGATTATAGTTCTAAGGATACACTATGTGGTGTCACTTAGAGTGTGGTTGAGTACATAGATAGATGGCTTGTGTTGGGTGAGTAGGACATGGACATGTATGGTACATGGCCAGATGTCATGCGGGTGACATGTCATGTGTGAGTGTATTTCAAGATAGGGGAAAATGGCCAATGTAGGTTTTGGGCGCAGTGGAAGCATGTTGGTGGGTTTTCCCTAATTTAATTTTAATGTTAAATAACATTCAATCCAAGATCCATCATGATGTAAAATTCTGAATCTTCGGAATGAAACGAAGAACAAAAAACTTAAGAGGGAATTCCAGAACCATAGAGATTGGATCATTATATGTTGGTTATAATTAATTTAATAAATTCACAAGAATTACCTTGATGGAATTATTTATTCATTGATGTCTCTGGTCACGATCCTATGATCCATTGTTGAATCATAGAATCCAAGTGTAGGATTCCTCTAGCGGTGATCCACACATGTGCCACATATCTACGGATGTCACTAAAGGGATCTCCGGGTGATAGCACAAAAGAACTATCACTTGCGATGTCCACCTTTGACCGCCTTGGTCTCTCGGTCTTGAGAGAGTTCATATAGGAAGGAGTTCTTTCGGCCTTGAAATAATTCTCCAGAATTATTGGGCACAACTATTGGGAAAAGTGTTTGGGTTATGAGGATATTTATAATTGGGTTTGAGTTTTACAGAGTTATGACAATAAATAAACGCATTACGCAGTTTATTTATTTCGTTGACTCTTATTGAAAACCCCCATTTAGAATTATTAATTCCTTGACATGCGCCCACTCTGATCATAACAAATATCATTTAATAAAATGATATTATTTCCTCAAAATACCGACTGAAAAAACTACACGCCGTGTAATCATTAATACACAACGTGTACTCTTTTTCCCTAAAACTACACGGTGTGTATATTTAATATACACGGTGTGTACTTTTATTTTCCA
This sequence comes from Viscum album, assembly GCA_963277665.1. Taxonomy (NCBI): domain Eukaryota; kingdom Viridiplantae; phylum Streptophyta; class Magnoliopsida; order Santalales; family Viscaceae; genus Viscum; species Viscum album. The sequence goes on from OY728157.1 coordinate 1,027,606,556, forward strand.
TTTTCCTTTATTTCCTCCACCATATTTATTAGACCTTGAGTGATGGTTATTTATTTCTTAAATAAATGTAACTTCATTACTCTCTAATAAATATATAATATTTCATCCACAATATATTCTCTCGAATAACTAGTGTCGAAATAAATGCAATCAGGCATCCTTAAATAATTATTAAACCATAGTCGGGAATAATATTTATTTAACTTGTTAAATTAATATTTAACTGAGATACATGAACACACTTAGTGTGTGGACCTCTAGGCCCCTTTCTCATTTGCATTAGGTGGAGCATTCCTAAAGTCCAAGGTTAGCGTCTAACAACACGCCAAGACACCCATATAGTTAGAAGTTAACACTACAATGACGTGTCACCTCCCAGGAACGTTTACCGTGTAATATAATCCCTTTGTCAGGATATCTCGAATCAAGTGGGTTGCATGCTAGTTCAATCAACCCATGTGGTTGATAATTCTTTATTTGACTTTACATAATTGAACTCACCCATACCTTACCATGGCCATGGATTTATTTAGGCTATATCAATTCCATAAAAGGGCCTGATATCTCTACTTCCGTTATGGAATAGAAGGGACGAATCCTTTCTTGCATTATCTATTAATGCAGTATTACTCGTTACACACCAAATGTATCCTACCTCACTGCAAACATTGTGTCACCACATTTTTCATCAATACATCTAAGTGTGTGAGTTGAAATACCCATTAATAATAATCTTAAAGTCTAAGGACCAATACACACATCCACAAATACGAACATCCAATGACACTGTGAAATGTGGATTTTTTATTGGCAGGTCTCATTCTCATAATATCCTCCGGGATATTACCAGGGGCGCACACCACGAGAAGGTGCCTCAAATTTTTATGAGTCCTCACCCCTAATGGCCTGTATTATTAGTGTCCCTCAAATAACTTCATCCGTCCATAGAACATATATTCAAGAACTATGTTATGGCACTTCTGGGTTCTCATCATAGCAGGGATCCTCTATGAACCTTTAATGCAATAGCTATCCTTAGGACATTATCACATGCATTGTCACACAGAAGAACAATCAAGATGTGATAAGGCTTTTATTAATGAATAAAGTAAAAATTAGTTGGTTCTAGGCTACCAACTCCAACAGACTCCCACTTGGACTAGAGCCAACTGCTAACAACCTTTAACATGCTAGCTCTCAAATGATATTCATGCTTCTGCTGAGATATGCCTTTAGTCATGGGGTCTGCCACGTTCTCTTCTATGGACACTCTACTCACTGCAACTTCACCCCTCTGATAGAAATACCTTAAGAGGTGATACTTATGGAGTATGTTCTTTTTCTGTTGATGTGACCTTGGTTCTTTTTCAAGAGCCACCGCTGCAGTATTATCACAATACAATGTGATAGGATCTTTACTGCTAGGAACCACATCAAGATCCTGGACAAAGCTTCGAATACAAATGTCTTCCTTGGCTGCATTAGAAGCCACTACATATTCAGACTCTACTGTAGAATCAGCGACAACTAGCTTCTTTGAACTTTTCCAGCTCGTAGCTCCTCAATTGAGACAGAAAACATATCCAGATTGTGACTTCAGATCATTTTGATCTGTCTGAAAACTTGCATCAGCATACCCTCTGATGACAAGATTGTTGTCCCATCCATACATCAGGAACATATCCTTAGTTCTTCTCAGATACTTAAGGATTGTCTTAATAGCAGTCCAATGCTGTTCTCTGGGATCTTCTTGATATCTTCCTACCATGCTCAGTGCATAGGCAACATCAAGACTGGTACATAACAAGGCATACATGATGGATCCTTTATCCAAAGCATATGGTATCTTACTCATTCTATCTTTCTCCTGTTTTGTTTGTGGACACATTTTATTAGAAAGATGTAGGCTATGTGACATTGGAACTAATCCCCTCTTGGATTGTTCCATAATAAATCTCTTTAGTATATGGTCAATGTATGTACCCTGACTTAGTCCAAGCAGCCTCTTGGATCTTTCAAGAATTATTTTGATCCCTAGAATGTAGGCTTCTTCACCCAAGTCCTTCATGGAGAAAAACTTGTTCAACCAGTCCTTAACTGACTGTAAGACTGGTACATCATTTGCAATAAGTAATATGTCATCAACATATACTACTAGGATAATGATTGAATTCCCATTAAACTACTTGTAAACACATGGCTCACATTCATTCTTAATGAAACCAAATTCTTTTATGGATTCATCAAATTGAATATTCCATGACCTGGATGCTTGATTTCATCGATAAATGGATTTATGCAACTTTCAAACCCGTTTGGATTCACCTGGTGTCAAAAATATTTCTGGTTGTTTCATATAGACATCTTCTTGAAGGTTCCCATTAAGGAATGCCGTTTCAAAATCCATCTACCAAATCTCATAGTCATGGTAAGCTGCTATGGAAAGTATGATTCTTATGGATTTAAACATGGAAACTGGCGAGAAGGTTTCATCATAGTCAATTCTTTGACACTGTCTGAATCCTTTATCCACTAGCCTTTCTTTATAGATGTTAACTTGAACTTCTATGTCTAGTTTTCTCTTGAATACCCATTTGCATCCAACATGCTTTACATCAACTGGCTCATCGACCAGAACCCAGACTTGGTTCTGATACATGGAATCCATCTCAGATTTCATAGCTTCTTTCCATCTTGCAGCTTCTGATCTTTCTACTGCTTCCTTGTAGGAGAGAGGTTCATCATTGTCCAACAATAATGATTCACCATCCTCGGTGAGAAGGAAACCAAATATTTCTGGTTCCCTTACCTCTCTTGAGCTCCAACGTAGTACTTGTGTTTTTGGAACCTCTTCAACAGGGACCTGTAGAACTTGTTCCTGTACCAACTCCTGTGTATCTTGAGCATCAACTTCATCGAATTCAATCTTGCTCCCAATATCCTTCTTGAGGATGTGCTCCCTCTCAATAAAGACAGCTTGTCTGGCGACAATCACTTTCTTGTTTGAAGGGTTATATAGGTAATATCCTTTCGTTTCCTTGGGATATCCTATAAAGATACACCTCTTGCCCTGGGGTTTTAGTTTTTTGCCTGAAAAGTCCTTAATAAATCCCTCACATCCCCATACATGTGTGTGCGACAAATTGGGTTTCCTTCCACTCCATAACTCGGATGGAATTCCATTTTCTGCCTTAGTTGGTACTCGGTTTAATGTGTATGCTTCAGTTTGTAATGCATATCCCCAAAAGGATAATGGAAGATCTGCATGACTCATCATCGACCTCACCATGTCCAACAAGGTGTGGTTACTCCTTTCACTAACACCATTACACTGTGGTTTATAAGGAGGAGTTAGCTGAGATAGAATCCCAGACTCCCATAGAATTTCGATGAACTCTTAGTTTAGATATTCTATACCTTGATCCGATCAAAGTTTCTTTATCTTCTTACCAAGATGATTCTCCACTTCATTCTTTAATACCTTAAACTTCTCTAAGGACTCTGACTTATACCTCATTAAGTAGAAATAGCCATATCTACTTAAATCATCAGTAAAAGTAATGAAGTAAGAATATCCACCTCTAGCTTCCACTAAAAATGGTCCACATACATCCGTGTGCACCAATCCAAGAAGCTCTGTGGCCCTTTCACCATGTCCACCGAAAGGCGACTCGGTCATTTTACCTTGTAAACAAGTGCGACATATATCAAGTGGTTTTATCTTAGTAGATTCTAAATATACATCTTGGCAGAGCTTTGTCAAGTGCTTCTCGTTTACATGACCGAGAAGGTGATGCCACAACTGGGTGATGTATGAGCCATGTGAGTTTGTTTCGTTATTAATTGCCAACACATGGTTTTCTTAATTTAATACATACAAAACATTATTTAAATGTTCCATACCATAACATATGTTGTTCTTATAAAAGAGACAACCCTCATTTCCAAACTTGAAAATAAATCCATCTACAACCAAACAAGATACAAAAATTTTGTTCTTGGTAACACTAGGCACATAATAATAGTTATGTAAAACCAAAATCATCCCAGCCAGAAATGAGAGGTGGTAATCGCCAATAGACAATGCAGCCATCCTTGCGCCATTGGCAGCTCAAAGATCCACCTCTCTTCTGGAAATCTTTCTAAATCTACTTGGTTCCTACATTTGAATACTGATGTGAGCCCCACAAGCTGTATCTAATACCCAATGTGTAGAAATAGAAAGATTACACTCAATAACAAACACACTTTTAGAATCCCCACGCTTCTGGGTGCAGTTCCTCTTCCAGTGGCCTTTCTTGCAACATGAAAAACATATTGCCTCCCATTCCTTGTCCTGCCTCTAGATCTTCCCCTTCTTGGAGGGCTGGTGCTCGGGGGCTTCAGACCGTTTATAAGTCTTTGGCCCCTTTGCCTTGTCCTTCCTTTTCCTATTCACCATAAGGACTGTGAGTTTGTCACACCCCATGTCCTTATCTACCTGGTGAATCAAGGTCAGAAGTTCTGATAGACTATTCTCATTGTTGCTTATGTTTTAGTTGACAATAAAGCTAGAGAAGGTCTTGGGCAGTGATGATAGGATGGTATCGGTACACAACTCATCCAGGAACTTAATCCCTAAGATGTACAGGTGTTCAATGTAGCCAATAATCTTGAATACATGAGGCCCAGCAGGTGCAGACTCTCCAATCATAGTTGTAAACAAGGAATTGGAGATCTCATACCTCTCTTATCTCTATTTTTCTTGGTAGAGATCCTTAAGGTGAGGAATCATGATATACACATCCATGTTTTCATATTTCTTCAAGAGATCATTAAACATGGATGATATCATGAAACACTGGACATATGTGGCATCATCCATGTGTTTCGTGTAGAGAGATAATTCCTCATCACTGGCCTCCATTCTAGGAACAACTTGAATAGGCTCTTCGAGCACATACAATTTCCTTTCGTGGTGAAGGAAGACACGTAAACGCCTCTACCACTCTTGGAAATTGGTGCTGGTGAGAAGGTTTTGCTTCTCAAGTATGGTTTGCAATGATATGTTTGAAGTCATTTATTTTCCGTTTCTAAAAATTAAGATGAGAAAAGGTTTAGTACTTTATTACAAAACTGAGATAAATAAATACATTAATACTTATTAGTCTCCCACTATTTTATCTAAATCCAATAGCCCTCACAATTGACTTCAGAATATTCTGTTGCCTGAATATTCTAGTGGCAATGATCCATATTTCCCTTCTCATTACCCCAACTAGGGTTGGTCAAGAAACTTGAAGGGTTTTTTCGGTAGGAATTCCAAATTCCAACTGCATCAACTCGCAGCTCCTTGATTTGCTAAGTGGACCCCCCAATCCTAAAATCCTTTTATTTTGGATTTCCTCAACCTTTGCCTCTTGGTCACAACGAGTCCTACTCTGTTAGTCAACCCTTGATGTGAACCACATAAATTCAACCAAAAATCTTGAAATATAATTCCTAAATAATTGAAATCAGCCCAACTAGGGTTGGTCAAGCACTTTGAACTATGGTTTGATTCTAACCAAGATTATGGAAGGCTATACTGACTTAATATTTCTTTTGAGGGATTTTATTCTTATATGTAAATTTCCATTTTATTATCTTTGATTAAAATATTGTTAATATTAAGTGAAATATACTTAAGTGATTAACCATATCAAGATAATATTTATGCATAAGTCGGTCTTATTTTAGTTCCATCTTGCACGCTTGTTTAATTCATTAATTGTGTGATTGTGAAAACACAACCACAATAAATAAACCATAAAACTGACAGAAATAAAATAAATGGTATGATAATGATATTTTTTCTATTGGTTAATTTTTCTAGCGGTTGATAAACTAACCCAAGACCTAGGGGAGAAACACCTTGAACCTCTTGGGTTCATGTTTACAACTTTCCACCTGTCCAGCTTTGTATCTCCTTGGATTGGTTTCACCTTGGCTCCTGACTTGAGCCATCTTCACTATCTTGGGAGATCCATCCATTACATATGCATTTATCTCACACGCAGGTGAGGGTTAAAAAGGGATTTTTATATAAAAGATTCCTTGGATGCGCAGGCCCTACATATTAATGAGGAGAAGGATTTCATGCCAAAAAATATAATTTAAATAAATTAATTAAAAGAAACCATTCACATACAAAGGTCTTGGTGTATCTCATGATCATCCATGCATGCGATGATATTTACACATTAATAAAACTAGAATTCAATTCTTTAGTCGTTCTTATTTAAGATAAATCACGCTCGAATAAATTAATTATCTTTAATTAATCAATAATTTTATCTTAAACCCTTTTCTGAACTTCGTTGAGATTCTCATCCAGTATAATTTTAAATAAATAAATTCATTTAAAATTATCCTTGTACGTAACTTGTACCTTGGAGGAAACCCGGTGAATTCCTGTTCATTACGTAGATTTTAAATTAAACACACATATATAAAACACCTATCATGTGTTGTGCCTCAGCTTTACGCCTGCACTATGGTACACGTCTCAAGGGTTTGTATAATATAATAATAAATTTTAATAAATCTGCATAATTTGGGTGAGTACACGACATGTAGTTCTCACTACATGAAATGTAATTTTCTTCACCATCCATCCAAAGTACACGCCCAGGGACATGGCGTGTTAATGTACATCAGAATTTTTTTGAGTACACGGCGTGTTAAGTGGGACACATGCCCTGTTGTTTCCGCGTTACACGGTTTCCAACCGGGTAAGTTGTGTACGGGGTACATGGTCCAACCCTAACCCTAATGGACTACACACCGTGTTCTATTGGACCACATGGCGTGTAATCTGGAAACTGTGTGAGACCTATTATTGTTCAACACACGGTGTCATAAATTAATTAGATAGAATCAATACACGACCTAATTTGGAAGACCAATTCGTGCATTAACCTAGACTACACGACGTGTACTTCTGAATACACAATGTGTATTCTCGTGTTGTATGTCTAGGAATTTTTGGATCCTCCGTATGAGATCATTAAATTTATTTTAATCAAAAATTAGAAGAAAAGGCCGTTTCTGTATGGTGAATGAGAAATGATAGAGGAGGAACATATCTCGAGATTCAGATTTAAAGAAATATTAACTTGAATTGAAATAACTAAATTATTTAATGCATAATTCACCAATGAAAAACTAAATAATTATAATCAACAATATGATCCATCTGATACCACTTATTGGTTCCGGGCACAACAGAAGCACGTTGGTGGGTTTGCCCAGCTTTAATTTTAATGTTAAACCACATTCCATCTGAGATCTGTCACGATGTAAAACGCCGAATCTTCCGAATGGAACGATGAACGAAAAACTTAAGAGGGAATCCTGGAACCATAGAGATAGGATCATCATATGTTGGTTATAATTAAATTAATTAATTCAAAAGAATTACCTTGATGTAATTCTTTCTTTTTTGATGTCTCAGGTCATGATCTTGTGATTCGTTGTTGCGTCGTAGAATCCAATTGTAGGATTCCTCTAGCAGTGATCCACACATGTGCCACGTATCTCCGGACGTCACTGAAGGGATCTTCGGGTGCTAGCACAGAATAACCTTCACTTGCGATGTCCACCTTTGATCGCCTTGGTCTCTCAGTCTTGAGAGCGTTCTTGGAGGAAGGAGTTATTTCGGCCTTGAAACAATTCTCAAGAATTGTTGTGCACAACCATTGGGAAAAGTGCTGGGGTTGTGAGGATATTTATAATCGATATTGAGGTTTATAGAGATATGGTAATAAATAAATGCGTTATGTGTTTTATTTATTTCGTTGACTCTTATTGAAAACCCCCATGTCGAATTATTAATTCCTTGACATGCGCCCACGCTGATCATAATAAATATAATTTAATAAAACGATATTATTTCCTCAAAATATCGATTGGAAAAACTACATGCCATGTAATCATTAATACATGGCATGTACTCTTTTTCCATAAAACTAAACGGTGTGTATATTTAATATACATGGCGTGTACTTTTATTTTCCATTTTCCTTTATTTCCTCCACCATATTTATCAGACCTTGAGTGATGGCTATTTATTACTTAAATAAATGTAACTGCATTAATCGCTAATAAATATATATTATTTCTTCCATAATATATTCTCTCAAATAACTAGTGTCGAAATAAATGAAATCATGAATTCTTAAATAATTATTAAACCATAGTCAGGAATAATATTTATTTAACTTGTTAAATTAATATTTAACTGAGATACAAGGACACACTTATTGTGTGACCCTCTAGGCACTTTTCTCAGTGGCATTAGGCGGAGCCTGCCTAAGTCCAAGGTTAGCATCTAGCAACACGCCAAGGCACCCATAGAGAAAGAATTTAACACTGAAATGATGTGTCACCTCCCACGAATGTTTAATGTGTAATATAATCCCTTTTTCACGATATCTCAAATCTAGTGGGTTGCATGCTAGTTCCATCAACCCATGTGCTTGATTATTATTTCTTTGAATTTCTGGAATTGAACTCGCCCATAACTTACCATGGCTATGGATTTATTTAGTCTATATAAATTCCATCAAAGGGCCTGAGATATCTAATTCTATTAAGGAACAAAAGGGATAAATCCTTTCTTGCATTATCTATTAATGCAGTATTTCTCGTGATGCACCCAACGTATCCTACCTCATTGAAAACAATGTGTCATCACAGTTTTCGTCAATACATCTAAGTGCGTGAGTTGTAATACCCATTAATAATAATCTTAAAGTCTACGGACCAATACACACGTCAGCAGATAGGAACATCCAATGACACTACGAAATGTGGATTTCTTATTGGTGGGTCTCGTTCTCATAATATCCTCCTGGATATTACCAAGGGAAAACACCATGGGAAGGTGCCTCAATGTTTTATGAGTCCTCATCCCTAATGGCCTGTATTATTTGTGTCCCTCAAATAACATCATCTGGCCATAGAATATATATCCAATAACAGTGTTATGACACTTCTGGGTTCACATCATAGTAGGGATCCACTATAACCCTTTAATGAAACAGTCTTACTTAGAACATTATCACATGAATTTCCACACAGAAGAACAATCAAGATGTGATAAGGCTTTTATTAATGAATAAAGTACAGAGTAGTTGGTTCTAGGCCACCAAATCTAACAGCCAAGCCATGTGAGGTACATGGATAGGTAACCCATGTAGGGTGCACACTGTAAAAATGACATACACACCATGTACTTGGGTTTCACACACCAAGTTTGGTTGGTGTAAAATACCATGTCGGTCTCTGGGAGAACACTTCATGTGCTTAAGAATACACACTGTTTGATTATCTTTTATTACCCTTTATGCGTTTTTGTTTTTTTCCTCAGATAACTAATTGGTCTTGTGAGTAGTCTACTCAGAGTATTTTTTTTAGATCAATTGTGATTCTGGGATCTATTTATCATATAGAGATAATCTGGATGATGTTTTGGACCATGACAGTTTAGTAAGAGGTTTTCCTTGAGGTTTGGATTTAGAATCCTTTATTGGGTTGGGTTTTGAGCTAGGAAGTAAGGTGATGGTTGTGAGCTTAGTGATTTTCCTAGCCTTATCATTCCATAGAGATTTGGTTAAGGTTCCTTGGTTGGATCTCTGATGGGGAATTGAGTATTACTTCTAGAGTCATCTTGTTTTGTTTTTCCATACTGAGAATAGTTTCATGATGTTAGATAAATTGAGGATTGGATCTATGTTTGAGGATTAGGATGGTTGGGGTCTTTGGTCTTGGTTGACATTGTAAGATGGTGGTTATGAATGGGTGACATTGTGGTGTTAGGTTGAATCGGAAGGACTCTTGAGGATTCCTATAGTGGGATGCTTTCTGATTTTTTGATCATTTAATACCGTGTTTGGATATTGATAATTCCATGAGGCATTGGTTTTATTTTGGATGACTGGTTGAAATATCATTGAATGAGAATCAGTTGGAGGTCAATGAGGGTCACTTCAAGGTGTTTCTTATGATAGGGATATAATAGAGTTTAGATGTTACCATGTATTGGGAGGGGATTCCATGACTTGGGTTCTAGTTCTAGGGATCCAAGTGGGGGTGCCTCTATTTTTGTGTCGTATCAAAGGACCAAGTATGATTTTGATTAATAGAAAGACCCTGTAAAGGTTTATGTTCTTAATTAGTATTAGTTATGCATGTTCCCTTGGATCTTTGGATAATTTACGATAAAATGGGGATGATATGTTTTTGAATGATATGTATGTTTAACCATTCCTTGTCATGTTTTAGTTTGTTGAGGTTGAGACATGAATTACATCCATGGGCTGGTTTGATATGGCTAGGTTTCCATGTTTTAGAACCCAATTTACTAGTGAAGTATGTGATGGTATATAGGGTTTGAAATGTGTTCCATAAGTATGGTTCTAGATATTTGTGATTGATATTGTTGGACAGAGGCTCCATATCAATACCAATAGTTTGTTTATGGTTTGAGTTCTGGACTTAGATTCCAATAATGTTAATGTATAATGTTTATTATAGTGGATATGACATCACATGTATGTGGTTTAGTGTTGGAATTATTTTTTTGGGAATTAGAGGTATACTATAGATATATAGTTATAATGAGGAATTTGAAACTGATAGTTTACTTCGTGGTTACAATTCCAGACTGATGGTCTAGGTGATGATGGAATGCTATGTGGAATAGGATATTGTACTGATGCTTCTTCTCCTTGGGTTGGTCCAAACTGATGCTATGGGAACCACTGATGTTATATATAGATGGTTATTGGACTAAGGTTCTAGGAATAGAAACTATACTATATAGATTAGGTGTAAGATTGAGTCTCTAGACAAGGATAGTATACTTTATTTATTATGTTCCAGATTGATGATCTTGGAAATCCTAGTATACTAGCTAGGAATGATGGTGGATTGATGCTCTACATCTATGGTTTAGGTGCTGGAATCAGGCTCTAGGCATGGTTATTTTGATATATGGTTTAAGGACTGGAATGAGGCTCTAGGAATGATTATTTTTTATATATGGTTTAGGCACTGAACTGAGGATCCAAGAATTATTTGACTGATATGTTGTATAGGTTGGTACTAATGATCTAGGCTTGGTAGTAATTTTTTTGGTGGTATTTGTAACATATGTGTCTAGGTGCCTAGTATTAGATAATGTTGGATCATGAGGACATGGTTAGGGATGAATTAATTTAGTGTCATGGATGATAGGGCTATCACATTATGGGTCCCCAAAATTAGTCAGGTTTGGTTATGGATTCCATGGATATAGAGCCTATAGGTTACTTGGGATGCACAGTCAATGAGACATGATAATAGGTTTTCTGGAATTATCTGATGATGGTATGGTTGATCAAGGTCTCTGACCTTAGGATTGATGGTTGTTTTTTTTGCATTTGTTTTTCAATAATATATCAGTTAGGATGATCATATTTCATGATCGTGCACATATGGAAGTAGTTTATAGGTTCACCATTGGGGGTAGCTTACTAGGATTTATTTTTCACCCCTATACATGTACCTTAGTGTGTGTTCAAACATTATATATTATATATTATTGAGCATGAATGGATGATGGATCAGGTCGATGACCAATATTTCATTGTTTAGAGGGATGCTCGTGTGGAGTCGATTGGTCGGGCTGGAGTAGCTTGACAGTGTAATGGAGATCAGGTATGTGTTGTGTCATGGAGTTAGTAGTAGGGACTGATGAATTTTAATTTTTAGATATTTATTTTTTATATGTGACTAGAATAATGGGAGATCATTTTTAAATGTATGAAATGACTATTTGGTCCTTTACCACATTTCTTTTTTACTACAATATGTTTTAGTTTGAGTTTATTTATTTTTATGCTTTTTATGTTTTTTATGGTGTTTGGTTATTTTCCTCTAGTTGTGCTCTCTAATATGGGGGTATAGTTTCATCCCAGTTACACCACTAGAACCCCACCGTTGTTTGGAATCTTCTAGTGTATGAGGAAGTGACCTTTAGGTCTTTTGTAGAATTAGATCATAGCTTCAGTTTTTGTGGAATCTGGTTTGATATGTTACAAAGTGTCATTGAAGCAATTAATTTCATGTTATTTCACTTGTTGGGGTTTGGAAGACTAGAGATCTAGGAATGTGTTAGTGCGTGTGATAGATATAAACTGGTGCATCATGAATACCTATTTATCTAGGATGTCTAGGTTACTAGGGATTGAGATTAATGTTCTGGATTTTTGATGTAATGGTTGTATATAATTTTCACTTTGGGTGGTGCATGTGTTGTTTATATTTTATGTTTTATATTGGATTTTAGGATCTTAGTCCATTGTAATGTGGCCTATGAGTTGGTTTTGAATCTTGGCCTATAGAGGAAAGAGGCATCACATGCATCATTATAGGCTCATATGATCTATATGTTATTGGCCTACTACTGTGTGATCTAATAGATTTATTTATGATGGCTGGTCGGGTGGATCCACAATGAGATTATCAAAGATGAATATTCTAGTGTGTTTCTTGTGTGTGGTTGGTAAAGTGACCCTAGTGGGTAATTATGGTAAATGTATTGGATTTTTGGACCTATGGTGGAAATTTTGTTCAGGATTGGTTGCATGTTTAGGTCATCCAGGGTGCAATCTTATGTGACGATTCTCACAGAGGAAGGAAACCCTAGTTGTGGGATATTAGTTTTTATATGAAGCTTTCATGGTGTGAGACTCTATAGGAGGGATTTTTGACATGTTGATGTATTTTGAAAATCTGTCGGGTCCATGTTGATGCCCTGTGAGTTGTGTCCTTCTATGATATGTTTTAGACATCGGTGGTTATACCTAGTGGATTAACGTGAGACATGATCATTAGGGTTATGTGGGAGATCCTAGAGGCATTTTGATATGAATCTAGAGTAGGTATTCATAACCACTTGACTTTTGAGGGTGACCATGAGAGGGGTTAAATGAGTTATTAGTGATTTTTTAGGTACTTAAGGTACAAATGGATGCTTGGGACTTTTGGAAACAATGCACGAAGGTTGAATTTGTGTTTGAGGTTTAAAATAATTTTATGTATTTGTTTTGTGATGATGAACTTGTATTCTAGTGTTTCATTCTTATGGTCAGTTTTGATATGGGTAGGCTCATTCAGGTGCCTTGACTAGGAAATGGCTGTGTTGGGGATTTGATCCTTTTTCTTTGAGTTGGATCAGAAGGATAATATGTGCTTGAGTTTTATGGTTTGGGAATGTGAGCAAAGATTTAATGATATGTGACTCGACAAAGTCTAATCAGTTTTTTCAGTTGGGATTCCCAAGGGCGTGTAATGGTTAAGTGATAGAAGAATCATGGAGACAAAAAAACTAGTGATACACTGTGTAGTTGGATTATAGAGCGATCATTATAAGAGTGTACATCTACGGTGCTTGAGTTGGATGGGAATCCATGAGTAGGCTAAGGCCCATTATTGGTGTGATGAGAGGCTTATGGGAATTGTGACCCAAGGCACTTGTAATAGAACTGTTATTTTTTTGGATTGATGAGGTTGTGGTGGAACTCATCGATGACATCTTAGTACAATCACAGTTTAGAGATGATCATTCCAAATATCAAGACATCATCGTAAGTATGATAAAGGGAATTATATATATTTCATGCTATAACTCTCACGAACCAACCTAGGTCGAACCTGAATTGGTCACTCTATCTGATCCCTGATAAGGCCCGAGAGGCATTCCTGATCCTCTTGGGCTGGCGATAAATGCCAGGGCATCAATAGAGAACAATTGGTAATTATTTCACCCAGTAAAAATAAATAAATTAGTAGAAAGAAAATAGAATAATGAAATGTAAATAAACAACACGAAAAAGAAATAATGACCAACAAAAACCTACTAACCCAACCACATCCAAACACCACATGACCCTGAGAGTCACCCTACAACACTCAAACAAAACGTCACCCAAGATTATACAAACCATAAATGGAACCTATAAAAGAAACTGAAAACAATAAAACACTATAGGTGTGAGTATTAAAACTCTGTAGGCGTACCCAATAATCTATTCCCAAAACACATCCATTAAATAGAGAATTTTAATATTTTTATGTATGAACTACATTATATAAAATATGAGTTTTCACACATAATTTAATTTCTAAATCAATCAACAGTTCATTACCCTTTCCAATTTAAAAGAAAGTTTAGTGTTTGAAGGATAAAGATGCATTATATTTTAAAAACATTAACGTGGACAATTTAAAATAAATATTTTAGTTTTTTAACAAGAGTAAAACCATATTCACACACAACATGAAATAAGGGAAAAGGAAAAGTGGAACATGGGGGCCAACAACCAAATTAAGCACATCAATCATCCTCCACATAAAAATAACCACAAAAGAAAACATGGGTTGAACCTAGGAGCTCGTGAACGATCCAGAGCATACTATACATGTGACTCATGCTGAAGGAATTACCTACTAAATGACATCATAACACCCAAATGATTTGTATTACACTACCTGGCCTAACTGATGGGCCCAATCAACTAACAGAGAAAAGTCCGTACTAAGGGCTACTAGCCAGGGCATAATCTAAAATAGTGCAACAATCATTCTCAGAAGAGTCACTTACTATTCCATGTTCCAATGCCAACACATGTAATAAAAGTGGGTGAGTTAACAATTTCAATCAAGTAACCTGTCACAATGCACATACATCACACACAACAACTCACACAATCAACGTACAAAACAAGATCGCCCCCAAGTCACCCAAAATAAAGTTTTTCCAAATAATTTATTTTATCAAAGTTCCAAATGTGCCTTATAAACTTTTAGAAGATACACTATTCCTCTATAGAAAGAAAAACATTTTTCCACACAACATAAGAGAACATTTGACATCAAATAAAAACTACACTTGAAAGTTCGTGGATTATGTTCAAAGGCAAAACAAGAATTCTTTCCCTATTGTGTGTCAATTCATCAAGAAAATAGTTCAAGTGGCATGCATAAAATAAAAATCTTCATTTACATAAAATATTTCTTCCAAAAATAATTATCTAATATTATTTTTAATTTATTAAAAATTAATGAAAAATCAAGAAATTTATAAATTTAAAATTTAAAGGCAAGTGCAGTGGGGGACCTATCTCAAACATGATTCTATTTTTCGATGACCACTCGAACCAACCATTGATGTATACCTTCACAAGCATTTATACATATATATATACACCCCTAGATGCATTGCAAATACTTCCCATGCTATGAGGGTATATTAACAAAGAGGATATATATATATATGTCTTACCCTATGCATGTACATGCAGGAATCCTCGACACCCATAGCCCAAAACCATCGCAGCGAGGTCCAATGCACTACACATATAATTTAATAAAACGATTAATCACTTAATAAAACATTTGAACAATTTATAAAACATTTCATCATGCTCAAAGCTGTATATTTCACAGAAAAAATTCTTTTTCAACCCACACGCACCTCAAGTACCCAGAAGAACACATTTTCCACTACTCAAACAATTGATTGAACACTTCCAATGATTTTTGCAACAAGGAACACACAAAAGAACTAACAACACTTGCTTACTTGAACCCCATTTTAAAAACACTCAGACACCAAAAAAATTTCACACCATAATTTGCATCACTTGTATGACTTGATAAATTATTTAAACAACTTAAAGAACACTTCTAAATAGGACAATAAGGGTTTTCGCATGAAACATGCACAATTTCACATATAAAATTTCCTTTAAAAACATAATTCACATTTAATCCTATCAAATACAACTTTTTCACTCGACATATAATTTAATAAGTACAATTAAACAAATTATGAAACACTTAATATTTGCAAACAAAAGTTTACACAAAATAAACACACTCGATTAATTCATACAAAACACCACTTTAACCTTTAATATATTTTCACGAAACATGTTTCACACCTAAAAATTTAGCCTTTAAAACATTTTTAAAAAATATCACACTAAACCACAAAACTAAAAATTTAATCACTTTTCCCTAAAAAATTCATTCGCACCATGTTGACATACCAAACAACTCAAAATCAGAATTTTTTTCACCAAAGAACTAGATCATAGAAAAATTTTATAAATTAAAGTAAGCATAAAAAATTTATCAAATAATGTCATGGTATGAAACCACCTACCTCAGTGTAGGAACCTCCGAAAGTTTGGTGAACAAATCCAATCGTGTACAATTTGTACCACATAAATACTAAATTAAACCATAAAACAAGAATTAAAACCAAATAAAATCAATATCACACCATAAAACTAATACCCTTGTAGGAAAAGGAAAACTCACTAGAGTAAGAGATGTCGAAGGAGGAGAATGATAGCGAGGCACCGACAGTCAAAGAGGAGACCAACAGTTTCACGGTTGCTTGAGGAAGGGGGAAGTACGACCACACAAAAAATGAGGTTAGACGAGATGGGAAAGTGCATTTAGAAAGGGATATCACAGTAAGAAAATTCCATGTCATAGGTAGCTTCACTGGAGGAGGTGTGCCTGGGGTGGTTCATCGAATAGAGGCCATCCAAGGTGAGGGCGGAGAGTACACAACGAGTATAGGGGAGGAAGACGCGATGTGAAGGGGGATGCGATGGGAGAGAGGGGAGGGGGGGAGAAGAGATGAGAGAAAAGAAAAATAAGAGAGAAAAAATAGTAAAAAAAGAGAAAAAATGAAAAATAAATGTAAAAAATAAAAGATAAATAAAACCTAAAAAAATAGTAATAATAATGAAAATATTATTTTTGATAGGAATTTAAAAATTTTATTACAATCATAACTTAATAAAAATAATAACCTAATTAAAATATTAATGAAAAAATAAAAATAATAAGTTATAACATTTGTAATAATAATAATAAGATAATAACAAACTTAATAAACTAAATTTGAAACTTATAATAATCAACTTAATAATAAAAATAATACTCTCAATAAAATTATTATCCAAGATAATAATAATAAAAATATTCTCAAGTGACATTAATAATAATAATAATATTATTAAAACCTTTCTTAATTCATTTATTTTTTGGAGTTTTTTTATTACAATTTATCATTCATTTTATTAATTAATTAATTAATTAACTGTGCACAAGGAAGGATGCGTCGTGATTCAGAGAAACTTCATGGCTTCAACCATTCCCTTCCTTTCCCATGCATCCGGCACTGAAAATCCCAAAATAATCACTTATTATAAAAATGAAAAAAATCAATCAGACATGGCTTGTAACTCGACAAAATATCTTGAAGCCAAATAAAATAATAAAAGATTTTTTTTGAAAAGGTTTAGGTGTGAAAATTATCCCCACCATAAATATTTCCACCCCTGGAATGCCACAACAAGACTTAGACAAAAAAACTTATATTTCCTTAAGGTTCAAAGGTGATCACCAATAAAAATAAGAAAAAAGAGGCAAACAGCCCATGCTCAGACAAAGTAACTAAAAAGGCAACCCTAAGAAATTTGTAAAAAGAATTTTCGCTAAGTGTCACCCACCCCAAGGATCTAGAACACCTCCAGCTGATTGATGAAGGGAAGGAACTCTCTCACATCCATAGAAACAAACTTTACAACCCAATACACCCAAAACACCATTAAACAAAAACGAGACCATTTGACTAGAATGAAAAAATAAGATCAAACCACTAACCAAAGAACACTCTTATTACTGACCACCAAGCCATATCTAGAAATTGAACCAAAAGGTCAACATGGGGAATCTTGAAGGAGCTCCCCACCATTAGAAACCTACCAGCAGTCAAGATGAGAATGGAAAAATGATAAGTGGAGGCCCAAGAAGACTCACCACTGTTATGAAAAAGGCCAACAACAATTAATTCTAGAGACATTTGAGTGAGACCCATCATGGGTATCCCCACCATTAGAACTAATAATAGATACAAAAATATCTAAAATTTCATGACAGTGACCAAGAACCCCACCACAAGGGGTGCGGAGGGCAGACCCCAAATACCGGGGAGTCAAAACCATGATTGAAGACAGACCAACATCTCCACATCCCAAGATGAGTTCTATTAAACATTGAGAGCTATTTACCCAAAATAACCTATAAGTACCACTAAATGCAATTACATTTGGTGGTATACAACCCTCAAGACTTTAGGGTAATGAGACGACCACACCTCCTCGTAGCCACGGGAAACCCCACGCACCAAAACGGGTCATTCAGAATAGAAAAACTATAGGAAATGATCTTAAATGCTTTAACCATCAACACCGATGATAGAAATGTGGCTGGTGTCCCATACACTCTAGGTATTACTGACCACATGCCAACTTCACTCTGAGGCCTATGGCTAGAGCCCTGATGTTTGAAGTATCTCCAACCTTCCAGTAAAGAATTTATGACTCCCGACCAGAGATTCTCCTTTTTGGTGCCACATGCAACCAAACTTCAATCAAGACAACACCAAAAAACACAACATTCCATGAAATCCAAATAACCCCTCACAGAACATCTACCAAGACTGTGGTTTAGATGATACACATGCATCACCTCTTCACCTCAACATCAAATATCAAAAGGAAATATGCACGACAAACACTCGATTTTGAATAGAAGAATTAGGACTCCCCAAAAGGAGGACACACTCCTATGAAAATAGGGATTCTCAAAGCATTTTATGAAATCCAAATTTTCACTACAAAGATAACTCATGCTATAAGATGTAATTGAGCATGACCCTCATGGCTAATAAAATTACTACAAAGAATTTCAAGACACCAGTCAACATTGATAACACTGAACCACCTTCACCCTTCCCCGCTGGAATTTATTTCACTGTTTCTAGGGGGAAATTCAGACACAACAGTGTCAAATTTTATACCCGATGACTCATACAACTTAGAGAGACCAAAATCCATTCCTCTCCCCTCTCTTATATCATCCCAAAGTGAGAGGATCTGATTAAATAAAAAAGGGAAGGGATAGACTTTGTACTATCACTGAAAAGGGAGATCCCTTGATTTAATCAATTGGAGGGTCAACTAATGGAGAATTACCCATGGCTGCACTTCAATCACATGTTAATTCTGTATGGGGGTGTACAATATTCATGAAATAAAACCATGGATCCAATGAAATAGGACCAATGTCCAAGACATACCGCAAGAGAACACTAAACATGCACTGGAACCACTGTAATGGCTTCCCAAAGCACTTTTCAAAAGAATCGACTAACCACACACTTTTACACCAACTTACCAATAGAAATTACAACTCAAGAAAAAAATCAGTCAAAAAGGATTTTCAGCTCGAAACAGTTCACATAAAACATTTCCAAAATATGAGGACACACCACACAATCATTGGTTATTAAAACACCAAATTTTTCCTTTAATGAAACTTTTTGATAATAATTGAAGCTAGTGGGTTTCACATACACCAATTGTGTCCCATGGGTCTCAAACATGCATGTCCTCGTGCCACACCAGAACCCACCTCATGTCCATCCATACCCTCATCCACTCATTCCATTAACCATTTCTCTTTCTATATACACTCATGCATGTTGTTTCCCATGAGAACACCGAGAATAAAAACCAAACCTTTTTATTTTTCAAAACCAAACATTCAACCCACACTTTTCAAACCTCACACATCATTTTCTTTTTAAAGTGCCTCCTTTACAAACATTTCCAAGAACAAAACACTTTTTCTTCAAAACCATATTTCCATGATTCCAAAACTAAGAGATGAGGAATTAGTCCTGAAGAAACTAGTGTTAGCGGGTGACTGGGACATATGGTTGACAACCATACGTCAATCATGAAACCACCATATAGAGTATTATATGAAAGAATCCCTACCTACACATGCCTTTCCAAACCCTGCGGGAACCCTGGGACCATAAAACCTACTCCCTTTTCATTTCCCCTAAACAAAATTAACCACAAGGACCAATGACTCAGAAAAACCTCAACTTATCCTAGTAACCTGAGTCCCACCACCAGGTGTGCTTGCCAGACTCCTTACTAGTAACTATAATGTCATGTTCTAACACACTTAACTTTTGTATACCTTGAATCTATCCCAAAAGAACACAAACCAGGAGATAAAACCTCTTTTGACACCATTTTGTCTCGAACTAATCCGGTTCGACCCTGAACCGGTCACCTGAGCCGATACGCGGCATGGCCCTAGCGGCGTTCTCGATCCTCCCAGGCTGGTGACAAGTTTTAGAGAATCAATAGAGAAAAATTAGGAATGATTTCACCCAGTGAAAATAAATAAAATAAAAGAATGGAAATAGAACAATGTAAGGTAAATAAACAACACGAAAAAGAAATAATGAACAACAGTAACCCACTAACCTGACCATGCCCAAACACCACATGACCTTGAGAGTCACCCTCCAACACTCAATCCAAATGTCTCAAAAAATGATCCAAACGTGAAATGGAACATGAAAAAGAAACTAAAAACAAGAAAACACTATAGGCATGAGTATTAAAACTGAGTAGGCATGACCGAAAATCTATTCCCCAAACACTACCATTAAACAAAGAATTTTAAAAATTTCAGGTTTGAACTAAATTATATAAAATATGAGTTTTCACACAAACATTCATTTATAAATCAAGTAACAATTCATTTCCCTTTTCAGTTTAAAAGAAAGTTTAATGTTTGAAGGAAACATATGCATTTAATTTTAAAAAAAATTATGCAAGCAATTTGAAATCCAAATTTTAGTTGCTAGAAAAGATGAAAACCATACACACACACACCAAACACAAGAAGGGAAATAGAAAAGTGGCACACGAGGGCCAACAACCAAGCTAATCCCCTCAATCTTCCACCACATACAAATAAGCACTAAAGAAAACATGGGTCGAACCTAGGATCTCTTTAATGATCCAGAATGTACTATACATGTGACTCATCCTAAAGGCATTACCTACTCAATGACATCGTAACGCCCAAACTCTCAATGTTTCCTTACCTAGCCTAACTAAGGGGCCCAATACCCTATCAGAGAAAATCCCATACTAAGGGCCACTATCCAGTGTGTAGTGTAAACTAGTGCAGTAATCGTTCGGAGAAGATTCACCTACTATTCCAGGTTCCCATGTCAACATGTGTATTAAAAAGGGGATGAGTCAACAATGTAAATCATGTAACCAATCATGATGCACAAACATCACACACAACAACTCACACAATCGACTACAAAACAATATCACCCCTGAGTCACCACAAAGAATGATTTTCAAAATAATTTATTTTATCAAAGTGGCAAATGGGCCTTATACAAATTTTAAAGGAAACACCATTCCTCTAGAGAAAGAAATTCATTTGTTCACGCAACCAAAGAGAAATTTTAACATCAAACCAGAACCACACTTGAAAGTTACTGAATTATGTTCAAAGGAAAAATGAGAATTCTTTCACTACTATGCATCAATTCGTCAAGAAAATAATTCAGGTGCCATGCATAAAATAAACAGCTTCGTTTACATCAAATATTTATTCCAAATTTTTTTATAATATTATTTCTCATTTATGTACAATCAATGAAATATCATGAAATTTATACGTTCTAAATTTAAAGGTGAGTGCAGTGGGGGACATACCTCAAACATGATACTATTTGTCAATGACCACTCAAACCAACCATTGATGTATACATGCACATGCATTTATACACACACACACACACACATATATAGAAATCTAACTTTATTGCACATACTCCCCATGCCATGAGAGAATATTAAAAAGGAGGGAATATATATATATATATATATATATATATATATGTCTTACCCTATGTATGTACATATAGGAATCCCCAACACCCGCAACACAAAACCCTCTTAGCGAGGTCCAACAAACTACACATATAATTAATAAAAAAAATTAAACACTTAATAAATCATTTTAAAAAATTATAAAACATTTTAGCATGCTCAAAGTGGTGTATTTACCATAGAAAATCCTTTTTCAACATACAAACATCTCAAGTAACCACAAGAACACATTTTTCACTACTCAAACAATTGATTGAACATTTCCTACGATTTTCACAACAAGTGACACACACAGAAACTACCACCACTTGCATTTCCAAACCCCATTTTAAAAACTCAATCACACCAAAACCATTTCACTCCATAATTCGCATCACTTGGATGGCTTGATAAATTATTTAAAAATCTTAAAGAGCACTTCTAAATAGCACAAAACGATTTTCACATGAAACATACCCAATTTCACATATAAAAATAACTTTAAAAACATAACACACATTTAATCCTATCAAATAAAACTTCCACACTCCATATATAATTTAATAAGTCTAATTAATCAATTTATGAAACACATAAAATTTGCAAACAAAAGTTTACACAAAAGAAAATAAACTTAAATAATTCATAAAAAAACACCACATTAATATTTAAAATATTTTCAAAAAACATGATTCACACCTAACAATTTACCCTTTAAAAAATTTTCACAAAACATCACACTAAAACACACATTGAAAAATTTAATCGGTTTTCTCTAAAAAAACTCATTCTCACAACATTGACATACCAAACAACAGATAATGAATTTTTTTCACGAAACAACTAGATCATAGAACACTTTTATAAATTCAAATAAACATAAAAAATTTATCAAATAATGTCAGGGTATGAAATCACCTACCATAGTGTAAGAACCCTTGAAAGTTTGATGTACAACTCTAGTCGTGTGCAATTTTCACCACATAAATCCTAAATTAATCTATAAAAATAGAATTGAAACCAAATAAAATCAATATTTCACCCTAAAACTTATACCCTAGGAGGAAAAGGAAAACTCATTAGAGTATGAGCTATCAAAGGAGGAGAATGATGGCAAGGAACTGACTGTCGAAGAGGATACCGTTGATTTGGAAGTCACTTGAGGAAGACAAGAAGTCTAGCCACGTAGTAAATTGGGTTCTCTAGAATGGGAAAGTGCTACCAGTAAGGTGGGTTATGCTAGTCAAACCCCATGCTAGAGGTAGCTTCATCGGAGGAGGCGGGCCAAGGGGTGTCCGCCGAATAGAGGCTGACCAAGTGGAGGGAAGGGTGTGCACAACAGGTAGAGAGAATGAAGACGCGACTCGAAGGGGGATGCAATAGGAGAGATGGGGAGGTAGAAAAGAGGAGAGAAAACAAAAAGAAGAGATTAAAAAGAGGAAAAATGAGAAATAAAGAAAAATAGAAAGAAAAACTAAAAGTTAAATAAAATAATAATAATAATATTTTTATTATTGATAACATGTTAACAATTTTATTATAATCACAACTTAATAACAATTATAAAATAATTAAAATATTAATAAAATTAATAATAATCATAAGTTATAACAATTTTAATAATAATAATAAGATAATAACTAAATTAATGAACTAAATAATAAACTACACAATAATTAACTTAATAATAAAAATAATACTCTCAATTAAATTATTTTACAAGATAACAATAATAATATTAATCTCATGTGATAATAATAATAATAATATTATTAAAACCATTTCTAATTAATTTTATTAATTTATTTATTTTTCACAGTTTATTGTGTTTCCACTTTATCATTTATTTTATAAATAAATTAATAAACCATACACTGGGTAGGCCACACTATGATTCAAAGAAGTCATGTGGCTTTAACCGCACCCTTCCTTTCCTGTGCATTGGGTGTTGACAATCCCAAAACACTCACTTATCACCAAAATGAAAAAAAATCAATCATACTTGGCCTGAAAATCAACAAAATATCTCCAATCCAAATAAAATAATAAAATACAATTACTAAAAAGGATCTGGTGTGACAGTAGATATGTTTAATTATGATGATAAGGGGCCTACAGGAAGCTTCTGATCCTAGAGTGATGTCCGTGAAGTCGTATGGTGGGGAGAACACTATCAGATTTTTGTTTAAAGGTTCACGTGAAATACCATATATCGAATAATACCATAGTTTTCATTATTGAATGTGAGGAATTGTTGATAGTAGATGTTTCATTTGTCGCTCTAATGGTAATGATATGGCCATTTCCCTTTCTATGGTTTAGTTGTGTTTGAGGCATGGGCCATGTGAGAGATCTTTGGTTATGAGGTGAAGATAAGGATACTCGTATAGTGGGGAGTACCAA
This sequence comes from Viscum album, assembly GCA_963277665.1. NCBI lineage: Eukaryota > Viridiplantae > Streptophyta > Magnoliopsida > Santalales > Viscaceae > Viscum > Viscum album. The sequence continues at coordinate 1,027,630,810 of OY728157.1, forward strand.
ATTAGTCATGGTAATATGACCCTTGGGTGGATAGGGTTGAGGTTGTAGTGAGGACCACATCAAGCAGGTTGGTGGACCACAGAGGATGGTTTTGAAGGGAGATTCTAATACTGGGAAGAACCATGGATCAGAATAATCCATTATGGGTGGTGTTCTATAGTGTGGATCACCATGAGTTTGATAGAGTTTTAAATGATTTTTTGATATATCGGGATGGATGAGTGTGGGTAGGCAGTAACCTAGTTGTTTGATTATGGTGGAAAGTGGTGGTTTGGACTTTTATGTGTTTTACACCTTATTTTTGGTGTTATACAAAGAAAATCAGTGGGTGTCTTTGAGTAGGATGCAACAATTTGAGCTTGGGTTGATGACCAAGGTGGGTGAGGAAGTGTGGTTAGAAGAAAAATGAGGCTTATTAAGGATGAAAAGGTTTATGGTGGGTAGTTTGTAGAGAGCCATGTATTTTGGGGTTTTGAAATTTTAGTAGAAATTTAATTTTTTGTTTTTGGGTGCTCATAAGGAGTAAAATGGCCATTTTACCATAGAATATGATTTTAGATAATTTTTTTGACCACTTTGTTGGTCCTGGAATATGGTGTTTACCTGAGGACATGAGTTTGGTAGAGTTCCGAGTAGTTTTGGTTTTGTAAGAATATTTGATATTTAATTAATTAAATATTAAATTATTCGGGCAGTTTTAGGTGGTTGTATCTTTTGAACAGAGAATCACATTGTTATTCTAGCTCTGCGACTGAGTCATGAATGGGGTGTTTTTTCTTAGGTTAGGTATAAGCTTGCATCATGTTCTGGGACTACAGATGAGTGTTAAATGGGCAGTTAATTAATTAATTAATTGATTAATTAATTGAAATTAACAAAACATCTTCACCCCATTTGGGGTTTGTATTCATGATAGAAGGGGGATTCCACATCCTTTATGCACAATGGATCGATCAATATGGTAAGATATGGAGACACATCCATACATCGTCCTTGGAAAATATCAAGACCGGATTGAGGTGTAGTAGCTTCTGAGAGAGAATTTGGATCCAAATCTTCGATGTTTATGCCCTGATGTAGGCTGATTTTTGAGTTCTATACCATGATCCCCATATTTTAGTTATTTTAAAATTTTAAATCCCTATTATGATTGCTATGGAACCATGTGGATTTATCTATGCTTAATTAGGGAAAACAAGGGGGGGGGGGGTGGGGGGGGGGTTTAAGTGGTTCTAAGGGGTTTCCTATTCAGAAACCATAACTACAAGGCACGTGGTTTGATGAAAAAACCCAATATGTTTTTCTTATATAGGGAAGAAGAAAATAAGATGACTACACATTGTATAGCCTGGAGTCTAGGCCATGTAGTGTCACTTGGTGTGTGGCCAAGTACATGGCCATATGAACCATGCAGGGGGGCATGGATGTTTAGGATTCACAAAAAGACACTTTGTGTGATTAAAACCATAGAGGGGCACATGTCCAGACCATGTGAGGTATGTGGGTAGGTACCCTATGTAGGGTACACATTGTGTACCTGACTTACATGCCGTGTACTTGGGTTTTACATTCCATGTTCGGTTGTGGTGCATACCTATGTGGGGGTTTTAGATCACACACTGTGTGCTTGAGCCTACAAACAATGTGATTCTATTTTATTACCATTTTAAGAGTATTTCATTATTTTGTGCCTCAGTGACATAATTTTACTTGTGGGTAGTCTATTATATGCTCTTTTTCATGTAGATAGTGATGATGGGATCCTTTAATTATATATAGAGGTTGTATGGATGGTGTTTTGAACCATGAAAATGTAGTAGGCGAACTTACTTGAGGTTTGGATTCAGAATCCTCTAGTGGGTTGGGTTGTGATCTAGGAGGCCAAGTGAGAGTTGTGACCTCATTGATTGGATTGTCCTGAACATGCCATGGAATTTTACTAAAGGTTTCTTGGATGGATGTGAGGAGGGGGAATTGTGTAGTATCTCTAGTGTGATCTTGGTTTGTTCTTTCATATTATGACTAGTTTCTCTATGTCAGATTAGTAAAGGTTTAGATCCTATGTTTAAGGATCAAGATAGCTGGAGCCTTTGGGAATGGTGTAGATCATATGATGGTGGTTATGGTCGAGTACCATTGTGGTGTCGAGTTGAGTTCAAGGGACTCTTGGGGATTTATATAGTGGCATGGTTTTTAGTTAAGTGATCATTGGATGTCATGGTTGGATATTGAGAATTCTATGAGGCATGGGTTCAATTTTGGATGCTGGGTTGGCATGTCATTGATTGAGAATCAGTTGGATGTCATTAAGGGCCACATGAGGACGTTTATTATGATAAGGATTGTCAGATTGTTTGGTTGTTACCATGGATTAGGTGGGGATTCCTCCACTCAAGTTCTAGTTATGAGGATCCAAGGGGGGATGCCTCTATTTTTGTGTGGTCCTAGAGGTCTAAGTACATTCCCTATTGATAGGAAGACCCTGAGTGGGTGTGTGTGCCTAATTAGTATTGGTTATGGATGTTCCCTTGGGACTAATAATTATATATGAATTGATGGGGATGAGATATTATTGGTTGAGATGGGCGTATAGAAAACCCTTTTTATGTTTTAGTTTGTTGTGGTTAAGACTTGGATTATATCCATGGGGAGATTTGATATAGTTGGGTATTCATATATTGGAACTTGGTTTACAAGTGAGGGCTATGACGGTGGAGAGAGATGGATTGATGATCCATATGTATGGTTTCATATATCCATAACTGAGATTGTTAGACTGGGGCTCCATATCATTACAAATAGTTTGTTTATGGTTTGAGTATTGTAATGATATTCCAGACACATTACTTTATACTATTTAGTAAAGTGGATGTGATGTCGCATGTATGTGGTTTGGTGTTGGAATGATGTTTCAGACATGGGAGGTATACCATGGATATGGTGTTAGACTGAGGCTCCAGACACTGATAGTATACATCACTATTAGATTTCTAGACATATACTCTGGGTGATGATGGCATGAAATGTGGAATAAGATATTGGATTGATTCTATTTATCCTTGTGCTGGGCCAAATTGATGCTATGAGAACCAACAATGTTATATATAGATGGTTGCTAGACTCAGGTTCCAGACATGGGAACTGTACTCTACTGATTAGGTCTCAGACTAAGGCTCTTTACATAGATGGTATATTTTGTTGATTAGGTTCCAAATAGATGCTCTCAACAATCATGGTATATAATCTAGGATGGATGGTGAAATGATACTCTACATTCATGGTTTATCTATTGTACTATGACTTTAGGAATGGTGGATTTGATATATGGTATAAGTGGTTAACTGAGGCTCTGGGCCTGTTTAATTTGATATACGGTTTAGGCATTGGAATGATTCTACAGACATGATTGATCAAATATATGGTATAGGTTTGGACTGATGGTAAATGTTTAATAGCAATTTTTTGTGGTATTTCAAAAAAATTTGTCGAGGTGCCTAGTATGAGATAATATTGGATAATGAGGGCCCAATTGGGGACTATATAGATTAGTATCCCATGTGATAGGACTATCATAGGATGGGACCCTAAATAGTTTCTTGTTTGGTTGAGTTTCCTTGGATTTTGTGCCCATAGGTTACTTGGGATGCATGGTCAATGATACATGCTTAGAGATAATTCATCATTGGCCAAAACAAGTACGGTCAATCAAGGTCTTAAACCTAATGATTGAAAATTGTCTTATTTCTATTTATTTTAGTTATGTATCATCTAGGCTGATCAAATTACATGATCAGGCTCTTATGATTGTAGTTTATAGGTTCACCATTAGGGGGTGGTATACTGGGATTTATTACTCACCCCATGTACGCACACCTTAGTGTGCATGCTGACCTTATGTATTCTTTTCAGTTGAGGATCGATGGAAAATGGATTAGGCTAAGGCATAGGATTGAATTGTTGAGAAGGACTCTAATGTGGAGTCGACTAGTCGGGCTGGAGAAGCTTCCCTGGGTACTGGAGGCCTGTTATGTATTGTGTCACAGAGTTGGCATTAGGGCTATATGTATTTTAATTTTCAGTTATTTATTTTTTATATGTGATTATCCTAGTGGTAGATAATTTTTTTATTTATGACATGGATATTTGGGCCTTTACTGCATTTAATTTTTTAACTACATCATGATTTATTTTCAGTTTATTTATGCTCCCACTTTCTCTGTTGTATATAGTGTTTTTCTATTTATCTCTAGTTTTGTATTCTGATATGGGGGGTATTGTCTCCTCACAGTTCCACCATTATACCCCTACTCCAGGTTGACAGCCTCTGAAATATGATGAGACACGTTTGATGTCTTGTGAAGAACCATATGAAAACATCATTTTAAGTGGAATCTAGTCCATGATGTTACAAATTCCATCATATAATAGATGATCATGTATCATAGCTTATTTCCGATATCATAATGGAGTTGGAACTACTACCTTCTCTAATAGTGGATAGTGAACATCAACCACTCTCCCATAGTTATCTTATGAAATATAAGGCATTACACGAAGAATGGGTGGCCTATATAACTCAGATCCCACCCATCAAATTATGAAAACTTTCAATATGTATGCCACAAGATCATAAAACATTTATCATATCATTAATACATTACAAGTGGAAAATAAATGAGTTTCACAAGAATATCATTATAATAATAATAAACCATAATGTTAATGAATATAGACAACATAATTGGATCATATTCCTAGTTAAGAAAAATATTTATTATATTATAATGATATGTATGAAAAATTCCTTTAAATGATTATTCAAATATTTATTTTAAATCATGATAAAATATCTTTTTTCATCGATAAAATTTTGGAAAATAATTTTCAAAATAATTAATAAATTATTTTCCTTTAAAATAACAAAGGAAACTCACAATGTAAGATTTCATAAAAAAATATCACTAACAAAGGTAACATTTGTTCAAATTTTATATTATAGGAGAATATATTACTTTCATATTTTTTAAAAAGATAAAATTTACATACTTAGGATTTTTTTGAAGGATTAATTTTGAAATGGTTGTAAATAATGTTAAATTTTTTGAAAATAAAATTTTTAAAACATTTATAGTATAAGCAAGATCTTTCATAAAATAGTTTTGAAGGTGTGTACATGGAAGAAAATGTTTGTTGACCAAAGAGAAAATAAGGTTGAATTTTCTTTCAAAACATTTTCTCAACCATTTTAAGTAACAAAGAGATAAAAATGGAATTAATAATTGAAAATTAAATGAATATAAAAAGGATATGAAAATATATGGGGTCTGAATGACATGATCTATAAAATTTCAATCAACACAAATTTATCATAAACAGTCCTAAAAATAAATGAGATTTCAATATAAACTCTTTCAAATTTGGTAACTTTTGAGTCATAATCCCCATGAAAAAAATAACATTACAAAAAAAAATTAAATAAAATAAATATGATTATATTCATGATATATTTTCTTAATGACACATTTTATACACCACATGAATAAATAATGTGTTGAATGTAGCTTATATCTTATAGAAAAAAAGAAAGACAAGAAACCCTTACCTCTAGTATAATGTGAATAATTAGCACTAAAACCTACTATATAATAAACTAAAATTTATTATAATTATATATCACGAGAATATACATATTTATAATATCATATATTAATCACTTATTTCATTTAAAATCTTATTTTTTAACAATTATTTTTTAAAATAGCCATTTTTGGGTGTTAATTATTTCATTTTTCGTATCTGTTTTGGTTCTGTAGTGTTGGTCCATGCACCTTGATCATGGTTCCAACATATATATAACCATCAATAAATTTTTAGAAAGATAAATGTGTTACACCATTTGCGGAGATGACAGTCACTACATACACATAAACGATGCTTTTAAATTCTAACAAAAAGAACAAAAAATATATAAATAGTATTTTATCAGTATAGAACCATAATATGATCATAATTATCATATTTATTGATTAAATACATAATTTAATATATCTATGTGAGGTGGTGACGTAAAAAATCATATTACTACATGGTGATGGTAGTGAACATTTATGCACGAGCGATACATTCATTTCCCATTTGGTGGAAAGGAGTTAGAAAATGGATGTTCTATTATTATTATAACATATCATTATATTTAATAATTTGTATTAATCATGTTATTATATATATAATATTTTTATATAAGTTGGAAAAATAAATAAAATTAAAGATCTCGGTTAAGAACTATATCTCTTCTTTACAGATCCTCCATAGGTTTATACCTAAGACCATCATAAGATGATTTTATGATTAAACAAGGACATATAAGATGTGGGAATGGATGTTATAGACTTATTTGATTAGTTATTTGATGAGATAATAGGATCATTAACTATTGATAAGATAGGTAATTTTGTGTCCTTTTAAAAGTGAGTGAGAGAACACACATGGATTTTTTTTCAAAAGATTAAAATATATACAGTTCTTATTCATGAAAAATGGTTAAAAATGACACATATTCGAATATATGATGATAAATGGTCAAAATATGACAATAAAATAGTATTTATCATTGTTATTGTGTCATTTTAATAATTATTACGAATTTTGTGTCCCTTTTTACCATTTTTAACTCTTACCAAGGTAATTGGATTTTTTTTTCAAAAGTTACTATTTATAATGACCCAAAATGAAAGAAGACTCGTTACAAAACTTTGAAATTCTGAATCCAAACATTTATACCATTTTATAAATTTCATTTTATCTAAGTGGAATATATTAATTTAAAAAACCCACAAAATGCGATGAAAAATGATTTCCTAGAAAATAAAATTTTTAACTACAAAAATGTTTTTATAGAAAAATTTAGTGTAATACTAATTGAAATTACAATTATTGATCTAAGTTAAATGGAATCAAAAAAAATTAAATTTTAATAATAATACAAAAATATAATAAGAATTTATAAAACCATGAAAATAGAATAAAAATTTCATTAATAAATATATTTTCTATTATTCACCCAAAAAAACGTTTTCAAAAAAATTTAATTTTTTCCCTTAATTAATATTGACAGGATTATTTCAAAAATTATATTCATTTCCTCATTTAAAATTTATAAAAATGTGTAAAATAAATTATAATGTTTCTAATGGCTTGAGATTCGAATGATTAATTATTTATTAATCAATTTTATATTGATTATCTTATCTTAATCTAAATAAAGTTCTAAACCAAATACCCATAAATAGTAATAAAATAAAATTATCCAAAATAATCTTTATAGGTATTTAGAAAGTGGGAATAAATAGTAGTAACTAATTTTTGAATTATAATATTTAAAATAAATTTATATTTAAAATTTAATTAAATTATCATCATTTTAGGATTTTGTATGTCAATACACTCTTAAGGTTAACTCTTAAGTTTCTTAGGAAATATTTGACTTTTAGGAGAATGGTTACAATACCAATTTTAGTAGTATTTTTAATTTTATGATATTATTATATAATAATTCCATAAAATATTTTGAAACCATCATTATTATAAAAAATATATTTTATAAATTTAAATTATTTTTGTTAAAATATTTGGTTGATATATAAACTCATTCTTCACATTTTATAAAATTCAAGTAATGATTTAAGGAAATTTTTTTTTTCAATTATTTCTCTTAGTAAAATTTTTACAAGGTTGTATTAGGTTTCTGAATTCTTTTTATTTTAATTTAATATTATTTGACTAATAATAAAAGGTTTAATTTCAATATAATCATTAACATCCAATGTTTTATCCTCAAATTTAAATGTATGGTTAAAAATACACTTTTTATAGAACATGTTTTTGTGTTTTACTGGATATAATATTAAAATTAATATATATTACACGTAGAAATTTTATTTTATATATTTTATTTGATATTTTTAATTATTATCATTGAATTATATAATAAGTATCATTTTATTTTTCATTACTAAAAATCATTTACTAAGTTAAATATTATTTAGATAAAAAACAATAAATTTTAAAATTGAAAAATATACGAGTTAATGACCTTAAAAACATGTTCAAAACTTGTTTATAAAAGTTTGGTTGAGTATTTTTTTTACTTCAGGACTTAAAAAACTCTATAATTTTCCTATCTAAATTCACATGTAATTTGAAACATGTGGTCGATTTTAATAGAAGAGTTATATGTGCCAAAAATTCCCTTCTCTTCAATTATAAATAGAACCACCACACCTCTACCAATAAAAAAATAAAAATATCCTTAATATAATCTTAAAATATTCCTTAGTATCTCCTTATCTATCCCTCCTTATACTATAATATTTGGTCTTTCCAAAATACTATGGTAAGGTGCCTTAAAGTGGTGTCCAAAAGAGAACATCCAAAGCAAGGGGTAATATTTTCTACCACACCTTAATAAATAATTTGTACTTCTACAAAAAAAAATCCACTTATATCCATTATAATATGATATAAAATATTATTAATATTATAGAATTTTTTTATACTAATATGACTTTCATTTTATACATTCTTCTAAAAAAATTTGAAAAATGAAGATGATATCATGTGTATGTACAGACTACCACTTAAACATGATGATGTTTCCATTTCATTTTGAATAAAGACTAAAATAATTTTAATAAAAAAGTATTTAATATATATAAATATTATTTAATAAACCATTAAAATTATATAATGATCATATTAGGCATTAATTATGTGATATTAACAATAAACAATTATAGTAAAATTAATTGCTAAAAAGGACATAAAAAGATCCTTTTTTAATTTGATCCCATTCATTGAAAACATATTTAGATATTTAAATTTTGTTCTTGGGAAATAATAAATAAAAAATAATGTACAATTCTTGATATTATGAAACTATTATACCACATGTTTACTTTTCTCAACTTATGAAGAATGATTTTGAGAAATTTATGAAAGGATTTCAGGTAATCGAAATAAGTAGAAATGATGTAATAAATTGGTGAAATATGATGATAAATAGAGTTTTAAAAAAAAGTATATGTAGAATATTATTTGGAATTTTTTAAATAAAAATATTTTTTTATTTATGAATTTCATGGAAAGTGTGGAGTACTTTCAATCATGAGGTAATGGGTCTTATATAACTCAATCGTCACTTGTTGGTTACATATTATATTTATTTATCTCCCATTTATGAGATATTATACTCATGTTATTCTTTTTTTAATATGTATATTTCCCTTACATATATACCAATTTAAATATCATATTCATGATTGGGTTTATTCATGTTTTTAGTTCCCATAAAAATCACCACTTTTAAGAAATCCCAATTTAGGGGAACATTCCAATTTATTGTCTCATGTCAAGAATTACCTTAATAAAATAATTTTAAACAATTAATAGATTATAATATTCTCATTATTTTATTTCGAACACATTTGATTCAATTTCCATATTTCAGAAAATAAAATGTTCTCTCCTTTATTAAAAATACCCTCTACAAATTTCATAATGCTTCACTTAAGTAATACATTTTAATTGTTTCTTCTCTAAGATAATTCTTAAGGAATCAGTATATTAGAACTCAATAAAAAATAACTATGATTCATTTTAAATTATCAACATATAAAAGATTTAATCCGTTAATATATTTAGATTCCTTGTTGTTTATCATTAAATTACGAATTAAATCAAAACAATAAAACCCACTTCCTTGTCATGGGTTTGATCATGCTTATGATTTTTTATGATTTATTTCCATCAGTTGAACACATATAAATGATATTTATTTTTATAATGGGTGGTTTTGAAATTATGTATCTCTCCAATTAACTTGGTATCATAATACATCTCATGATATTTTAGGTATGATAATAGGGAGTGAACCCAATCAACCATGTGACTTTATTTACTTTATGATGATATTCTTTAGAGTAGCCATTGAATTGTGATTGTGATATAATTTTTTTGGTTATATCTAATGTTTTTTGGTCTTATGATATAATTTTTTTGTTCAGTTTCACAATTATTATGATTGTTCTATTTATGATGTCATGTTATTCCTCTTAACTCACATTTTTTGATTGGTTTTTATATTTACTCTCTTACTATGCTTTATATCTCAAAATTTTCCTTATACCGTTTCTGTAGGATATACTACATAGTTTTAAAAGGTAAATGGGAGTTTGAATCACTATTTTGAGTTTTTAATAAATATGATATTCTTCTATCATTAATATGGTGTATTTGGATGTATAATTCTCCAAATATATTAGACTTATATATCCTTGCATCATATTTGTTTGAAATATATGTTAATTTTTTTGAAATAATATGTTTTCAGGACTGGGTATCAATATTTGGTATTCCGGGAAGGTATGGTTATTTTTTGAAGTTAGGATAATAAAAACTCATTGAAAACCATATAGAGGAGTACAATAGATATGAATATGTAAAGTAGAATATCCTTAAATCTTGTTAAAGTGGTGATTTTTTTATTCATGACATTACATCATTATCTGGAAACTAAAATGTTGATATAGGATCTATAATAGTTGTACCTATAGGTAATAACCCCAAAAATGGTATTTTGGGTATTAAATAAAACATTTCATGGTGCACAAAAAATTGGACTAACTGCAAAACTGGATAAACCCCTAGGGGATATGCATTGGTTAATTAAAATTCTCATTAAAAACTATGATGAAGTATTTGATAATATTTTCTATGGAACAAAAATATTTTAGGAAACATTTTAGGAAAATGACAATAGATATCATAGATTTAATCTAATAGCTTCGTAAGTTAGGATCTTCATGTTATATATCAGTTACATATTCTAATCTAGTTATTTACACACTATATAATTTTTAACCAAAGTACATACATCCCTATATATTTTAATTTTATAAATTAGATGGACATAAGAGGAATCATGTTAATTAAATGTGAAATGGAAAATGTTATGAGAACCCTAATGAAATACCTAAGATGACAAGAGAAAGGTATGCGAACCTCATGTAAGTACTGGTGCAACTAACTCATGGTATCAATAATAACATGATTCTCATGTAACTACCTCTGAGAAAGTATGTAGAAATTGGGTCCTTTATACGGCATAAACCTCAAATTATAAGTGGATATTCTATCCATATAATCATTTAACAATGGATTAAGTAAATTGATAATATATTATTTTTTATATCAATGATCTGGGAATGATAAGGTCACACTGGTTGATTAACTCATTGAGGGATAAGTTGATCAATGGTGGATATTTATTAAACATACAAAGAATAATAAATACATATAATCTATGGAGTTGGAAGAATTCAAGATTTTATTTATCAAACACTTTTTACCTTGAAATCTCCATCATAAAATAGACATAAATTTTCTTTAAACCAAAGCAAATGGATCATGAATCACTCCCAAATTATGATAAAAAAATATCATGAAATATAATATATTCATATGGTATTATCATTAATAGTAAATTTAAAATAAATACATTATATAGTAGGATAATCTTTAGTGTACAAAGAAATTCAAAAATTCGGGACTTTGAAACCTATGAAGATGTTTTATGATGCACCCTCAAAGTTGAGATGGAAGTGGGTGATTCTAAATGGTATCATGGGACTAGATATAAGATTTGGATAATCATGTTTAAATCTATGTGATCTCCAGATAGAAATAATGGTTGTATGAAATACAAAATCCCATGTGTCAAAAGTGTGTAAAAAATAATTCTAGAAACAATCTCAAGTGGACTAAGAAATGATTCAAGTATAGAAAAGAGGGGGATCAATCCAAGGCATTGATAGTAAAGATTATAAATACCACTAATATGATAAAATAATGTAATATATAGACTAGTCCCTAAAATTTTATCCAATGTTTGAATGGAAAAGATCACAGACATAATGAAAACCAGTGCATGAAGACAAGGGTAGTTTAAGATTACCAATACTAATAACCCCAAGGTCAAGAGATAAAGGGTATACTTATGCTATTACTACTAATGTGGTGGATCAAGTAAATGATGTGGTGATGGGTATGTGAGTTATTTATTAATTAATAGAAAAATTACTATTTAATTCTATTTATATGCACTCTTTTATATCATACAAGTTCAATAGAAATTTTAAAACAACACTGAAAAACATAGTGGTTAAGTTATGAGTGAGAATTTATAAAGGAGAGATTCTTTCATCTCATGTACATTACCCTTCCCGATTTGATATATTTTGGATTAATATCCTATGTGAACCTTTTAATAATACATTTATTAAAATTTTATTATAAACTGGTAATGGAATTCTTGTATCCATATAGAGCCAACATCCATAGTTTGGAGAGGGAAATCACAATTTTTTAACCGAATTAACCCCGATTATATACAAGTGTAAGGATAGAGATGATTCTATTTTTGAATTTTATTTTTACAAATAAATTTTTTAATTATGTGTATTCATATCAATACAAAATGATTAAATGAAATGAGAGGACCGCTATTGAAGATATTCCCATTGTATGGTATTAAATTGATGTATTCGCTAAAGATTTTTCTAGTCTTTATCTTGACTGAGAGGTAGATTTCTTTATTGAAATTATACCTAGGTATCTATAAATATCCAAGACTCCATGTATAATATCCCACACTAGGATGGTAAAATTGAAGAAGAAATTATAACAATATATAGACCTAGTTACATATTCCTATGCATTTCACCATAGGCGCACTGATCATATTTTATAAGAAGAAATACAAGTCTATACATATCTATATCGATTACTATAACGACATTAGTTTTTATCCTAAAATATATACCGTGTTATATGGTTTTATACAAATGATATAAGGAAACTAAAACCTATGTAAACCATTTAATTTAGTCATAGAATTCGTAGGTATACATAGTGGAAACAAAATTAAGAAATATAAATAAATGAATATATATATATATATATATATATAAGAAAAAAACAAAATAAAATTATCCTTAAACATTGAAATAAATTATTATAACTAAGAAACTAAAAAAAATTATTTTAATTGATTTTTCTAAATGGATATTTTTTCATGTTTGGTATATTTGTGAGTAGAATTTTTTTTATAAGAATAGTTAATGTGAAAAAATGATTCCTAATAAAAAATAGTTTCCATGATATTTTATGATCACATTTTAAAGATAAATTTATAGATTTTAATAAATTAATTTTATAAAAATAACATCAATTTTGGATTTATCGTGGTCATATTATCTTAAGGTTAGTTTTTTAAATATTTTCTAAAATAATATATTTTTAGGTCAATAATGTAAAACATCATTTTTGAAAATACCAGGGATTTTGTATCTTCACTTAGATTGAAAAAAAAACTAAAATATAGGAAACATTTTTATTTATCGAATATATTTATTTTAAGTACAACTATATATTTTAAAATATATTTTTTGAATTAAAAACCTCTAATTAATTGTAATAAGTGTTTAAATGACTAATCTAAGGCGAGCTATTTTTTATTAAACATACATGATCCTTAGACCTTATAGAAAAAAATTTGATATGTTGTAATATATGAAATAAATACTTTACCAAACTTTACTCACCTAATCCACCAAATATTCGTGTCTTTTTGTTCTTACTGCTCACGTACCATTCATTTCCAAGGAAAAGTCTCTCTTTGTCACACATAAAAGAGGGATCACTTTCACCCTTCAAATACAATACCCCCTTATAGATTCTTCCTAGAAAACCTTCCAAAATATCCTACAAATTAAGTCCTTTAACCACCCTAATTACCCTAGTCAACAAGAATTATCCTAGGCCCCTATTATCTATGTTATTCATTAAAAGGATCTTCATGGTCTTAATGTGGGCATCACAATGTTCTTAATGTTTTATTCTTATTATTTACTCGCTAAACCAACCATATACATAGTTTAATGAAAAAATCATAATCAGTATTCTATTTAAATTTAATTATTATTTTATTCTAACAATTATTTATTCTTATTCAACTATTTTGAGAAACATGAATAATAGTTACAACTTGTGAGCATATTACTGTCTCCATGAAGCGATGCTTTTAGTATTTTAACCCCACATCTAATGTATGGTTCTCATGATTTTATTGGTGAATAAATATGATTTATAAAATTTATTTATGTTTTTAAATGATAAATTACTTTTCACAATTTTCCTCTCTTTTATTGATTAATTAAAATAGTATATGTGTGTTGTGAGGACATCTACCACCATAAAGAATCATTTTTTTTCATTTTTCATCAAGTATTTAATTATTTAGACAAATATAATAAAATATAGTTTATGTTAAAAAATATCATTATTCTCATATCATATTGTTATTATGTCAAATGAAACACATCCTCAACCATACTCACCGATTGAGTTAAAGTGTGTCAATGATTAGGCCAGTTTAACTACCTACTTGAATAATGCTATCAAATTATATCTAGGATTATTATGAAAAATAATTTATATTATAACATTACATTAATATTTATATAATTATGTTTTTTAATGGGTGAAAAAATATTTAACTAAGTAATTAATAAAACACACTTCATAAATTGAAAATCAACGAAGAATGTTCGTGGAAAATTTTATCTTTAATGATAAAGATTAAAATAACCATGAAATAAAATTTAAATATTATAAATAATTAAAATTAATAAATTATAGTAACATTAATTAAATTTTAAATAAAATATTTGATTGAATAATTTATACTTACATCACTCCTAGGAAATGACTTCAAATGGTCAAAATTGTAAATGTCGTATATGGGAAAATTGGAAAAAAATTAATATTATTTTAGATATTTATTATAAATGAAAAATATAAATACAATTAGGTATTATTATGGTTATAAAATAGTTTATTTATATAATATTTTTTTTAAAGGAGGATATATTTCATTTTACTTAGCAAGGAAGAAAGACAAAGGTTTTTTGTCTCAAATTAGAATCCCATGAGTCATGTTTAATATGTATACCATGATTCATTTATGATTGTATAAATTCTATCACATAATCAATTTTATCATTATTTTATAATATTTCATGATTTATAGTGTTTATTCCATTTTAATAATATATTTTGGTTTTTATTTAAATGATACAAATGCAGTAAGGGTTTTTCATCTCTATTTCACTTTATTAGGACATGTTTTAATGTTTTACATGATTTTCGTATCTCTATGGTGTTTGTACTTTAGAATTATCTATTTGAAAATACTTAATGATTTATTTAGTGCTATTTAAATAACTATATGATTATTAAAGCTTCCCATTTTCTTGATTCAAAATAATAATAAAATCTTGAAGGGGTATTAATTTTCTAATTACCTTTCATGGGTTATAATCACTCATCTTTGTCTAATTACGTTCATGATTGATCTATTGTAACCTATGATGATTTTATAATTTATTTACACTTTTTTTAAATGAATTTTAAAATATTTTAATCTTATTTGATTAATTTAATGTTTCACTAAAATGATTTTTCGTTAAAATTAATTTCCATTACTTTTTATGGAATTTTATTTCATGTCTATATTTTTACTTCCGAAAAAATTTCTATTTTACCAATGGAAAACACAAATCATAGTTAATATACAATAAACCTTTTATTCCAATAATTACAATTCAAAGTTAAGGATAATTTATCCTTTTTATAAATGTGGGTTTTCAAAATATATCAAAGGAAATTCCATCCTTTAAAAATAAAAATTATTTCTATCCACTCTATATTATATTTTGATAAACTTTTTTTATTTTTCAAATTTAAATTATTATTGATTTTTTTTAAAATTAAAATTCTTTAATTTTTTTTCACATCCTCATTTTCATTAAAACTTTATATATTTTCAAGTCATTATTGTTAAATATTCTAATAGAATTAAAAACATTTATAGTATTTTTTCATCTCTTTGTTTAAAAACTTATATATTTTAAATTAAATTTTATTATGAACCTTTAATTATAATGTTCTAAAAATTCATCTCCTCCCCTTTAGGACAATATGTTTTGATATAATTTGTACCTTAGTGTTATAAAAGGTTTTGTGAAAAGTTTTGTTTCTTAACTTTTATTTTACCTCCAATGTTTTTATTTTATAAGTGGATGTCTTTATCACCCTCTATATGATTCTAGGATATGATTCATTTGAAAAAATTTCATTTTTTATGTTCTACGATCTTGTGTATTTATGTTTTGTGACGTTCTTGGAATGTTTAAGAAACCCATTCTTTTTTCCATGGTTATTTAAGATTTGATGATGATTGATATTAAGTGGAATAAAAATGTATAACAGATGATGGGGTAGATAATATATCTCTCTCCAATGCATTGTTTTATAATTATATATAATCATTTATTTAGGTATAGAAGTAATATTTTAGTTCATATTATCAAGGGAATGATGTGTTTTCTCACATTTTAGGTGTGGAAATAATGAGTTTTATTCACATATCTTTTATATAATTTGGTTTATTGTATATTTATTCCTATGTTTATGGTTATTACACATTTTATGGTTTTTCATAAAGTTCTTCCACATTACCAAGTGATCTATAATGTAACATTAATTTTATAAGATGCATTTAATTTCCATGAAATTATATACTTTCATGTTCATGAATGTATTTAAAATATTCCAAACTTTTATATCATGCTCACATGTACTATGATTATTGGCATGTGTTTTGAGCCACACCATAACTTTTAGTATTCCTTAATAATGTTTTTATTATAGTATATTGATCCATCACGTTTTATGATTATCATCCATGGTCTTATGGTATCTTATTAAGATATATATATTTATTACTCTTATTATCCTTCATTTTTATGATATAATAACATATGATATATTTTTTACCTTACTGATCATTTTACCTCACCCATTTTTATGTTTCCATTCTTATGGTTATAAAGATAATTATATCATGTGAAATGGGTAGGAAAGGGTATATAGAAGGACAATTATGAATGAATGTTTTCAAAAGTTATAGAATAAGATGATTATGTTGATTATCTTCAAGACACTAATTTTTTTCCTAGGGTAACATGACACTTTGTGAGATATATTATTTAAAACATGATATTATTGTACTATTTATGTTATGTTTAGATAGGCCACATTAGTTGGTATTATATCATTGTATCATTATTTTTGGAGATTAGATTAGCTATTTTGCGGATTACTGATAGATCAAATATTTTCAATTAATTTATATTGAATATAATTTTTTAAACCCACAAAAGTGTTTCTCTAAGATGAATTGTTTCATTTTTATGATTTTGGTGTCATTTTGAGCTAAATAGTAAAAATGACCCATTTTGGATTTTTAACAGTTTTAAATTATTTTTTTAGTTTAGCCATAACATTATCTACACTTATCAAAATTGCGTAATTCGTTTTTGAACAGATTCTACACATCCAGTTATGAATTTACTATTTTTGGACTAAAAGTTGAATCGACCATATGGAAGCTCAAAAGAAGCTCACAAGTGGGAAAAAAGAAAACTATTTTCAATTCTGCCTAGTTTTGGTGTGGGATCCATAACTCATTCCTGGTGGGACCAAGTGTTGTGATATTCGATGGGTCGATGCGCAAGGAGTTTTAGAACATCTTTTTTGAAGGAAATTCCATAGGATTTGGCCGTTTGAGGGTCCATTAAAGCTTCCTAATCCGGGGGTTGGCGTTTTGGAGAGTCTGACTGGACAGAATAAATTCTCAGAGTAAAATGACCATAACTCTCGAAATACATGTCCAAATCCGCTGAGATGTTGAGGGGAAATGCCCAAGATAATTTTGAACAACATTGAAGAAGGGATCAGCGCATGAAGATGTCATTTATTGGGTCCCAAACGCGACAACATTCGGAGGATATAAATATGGCTATAAAAGGAGGAGAGCTCCTCCTTATCAATGCATCCCATATTCCATCCCATTCCTTATGGGACACCACAATAGAAGACGGGAGGAATCCAAGGGACACTCGTGGAAATTATTATTAAGCATCATTTTTTTTCTTTCTTTTATTTTTCTTTACTTTAAAATGTCTCTCCTCTCCCGCATCATCTCGCTTACCCCGTCCATGGAGGGGTAGTTTCATTTGGGTGATCAGAAAGAGGGGAGGCTGGACCTATGTGTTATGTTTGATTTTTTGTGCTTGAAATGAATAAAATTTATTATTCTTTCTTATTCTAGTTTCAATTCTTAATTCAATATTAAATTACGAATGCGGTAGTGTTAAGCTTTTTATTCTGAAATTATAAATTTCTTTGGTCGATGATCACATCTCCCTCCACCCAATTCTAATCTATATACGGTGGAACAAGATTAGGGTTGGGTGGTGATTGCTCAGTGGTTGTCAAGCACGTGTGTTGGATTGTATGTCGAAATCTTGGTTTATTCGGGAATAACAATTCCAGGTCTGGGATTTCTTAAATTAATCAAGAGACCTTCTACAACCCTAAGCACATTGGAAGGAGGATAGACCAATATAAATTTTTAGAAAAGAAAATTCTCATCACATCTATCTGAATAAGGGAGAGAGAGGACTCAGTAGATGAATCTATCTCTTACCAGTTTAAGGGAAAAGAAGAGATAAAATTTGGAAACCATGATGGCACAACACTAGTTCTAGCCGAACCCAATCTGATCACCGTCTTTATCATTTGGTAAAATCAATCAATTACTGTTGTTTGTTTCTCTCATAGTCATTCAAATTAATTAAAACCAATATTTTTAAGAAAACCAACAAAAAGTGACAACCTTGTTTTGTGTGCACTCCTCTTTTGGAGACTACCTAGGATCATTAGCTATACTATACTTAGGTAAATAAAATATTGTTTTTCCATGCCCCACGACAGGCGTGCATCAAACTTGGCGCCATTTCCGGGGAGGCAGTGCCTCAAAGATTTTAAAAAAAACAATCTCTTTTGAATGAACCGTAGTTCAAATAGAAATTTTTTAGAATTCGATCCAGAAATTGAGTGCATAATAACCAAATTAAGAAATCAAAATCTTCCAAAAGATTTTGAAGAAATCAATCTCACCGATTCAAGTGATACCTTGAGTGAAGAATTTGAACCTTTAATAATGGTTGTAAATCCCAACCGAACCCTACGTGACATATGTGCACCTCAATTTGTCAATAAAAATTATCAACTTGCAATTCCTGACTTAGAAAATATTTTTGAATTGCGAATTAACATGATCCAAGTGCTTCCTAAATTTGATGATCTTGTAGGTGAAGAACCAAATCGACATATTCAAGAATTCACCTATGTCTGCTTCAGCTTCAAACTTCGAGCAGTCATGGAAGAGCATGTGAAGTAGAGGGCTTTCTCATTCTCACTATAGGGAGCAGTGAAGGAATGGTTGTACAATCTACAACCGGGGAAGATAAGTGACTGGGAAGATCTAAAAAAATGGTTTCTACTTCCCAATATCCAGGAGCACTGCAATAAAGAAGGAGATTTATGTCATCCATCAATCAACTGGAGAAACACTCTACAAATACTGGGAATGTTTCAGGAATCTTTGTGCATGTTTTCCACACCACGAAATAGAAGATGACCAATTCCTTGTGTGCTTATACCAAGGTTTTCTTGACAATGACAGGAATCTACTAGATGCCTCGTCGGGAGGATCCCTCACTGATAAATCACCTGCAGATATATGAGTTCTAATTGAAAAGATTGCACAAAATTCACAACAGTTTGGAACTCGAGGTATGATCACCAGAGTAATCCATGAGGTAAGAACATCTAATTCAGTATATTTAATTAGGAATGAAATGGGTGAACTCACCAGGTTGGTGCGACAAATAGCTGTGAACCATGTGAAGGAACAAAAAGGACCGAATCAGGTATGTGGTTTATGATCTTCTAATTCTCATTACCCTGATCAATGTCTAGAAGTGAAGGGGACAGAAAGTTGTGCTGCAGCCTATAAACAAAGGCAATATCAACCGCAAACCCAACCAGGGCATGGGTTTCAACAGAACCATGCCCGACCACCTTTTCAGCAGCAGTATCAGAACCCAATAGCATTCCAACAACCTTATCAGAAGCCCTTCCAACAACAAAAAACTTTCCAACCACCACCTTTCCAGTGGAAGAATTATGATAAAACATCCACTAGTGCACCGACAAATGAAGACCAACTACTGAAGACAAGAGTTGCAGGAATTGAAGATAAGATGGACAGGATAACTGATCGATTTTCAAGCATTATGGATGCTTTCACCAAGAACCAAGGTAAGATTCCTGCACAAACAATTCCCAATCCAAAAGAGAATGTTAGTGCAATCACAACCTGAAGTGGGAAGGAGCTCACATCACCATAACAATGTGAGGAGGATGAATCTGGGGAACCTGCTGAAGCTCGTCCTGTCCAACCAAAACATGGAGTCAACAAAAAAATAGAAAGAACAAGGTTCAGGAAAGAAACACTGGAAACACCATTGCAGAAACAACAATGGGAGAAAAAAAATATCCCAGCACCACTCCCATCAGCATTGGTTGATTCAATGAAGGGCGAAGAAGATCGACTTCAATGGGAAATTTAGGAAACATTCCGAAAAGTTGAGATTAACATTCCACTACTGGATGAAATCAGAAAAATCCATAAATATGAAAAATTTATGAAGGATCTATGTACTAAAAGAAAGATGTAGGATAGAAATGAAAGAATCAACTTAAGAAGAATCATCTTAGCATTGATCACACCCCTGATACCGCAAAAATGTCAAGATCCAGAGACTTTCTCTATTCCCTGCACTATCAGTTATTTAAATTTTACAGATGCACTATGTGATCTTGGAACTTAGATAAAAGTGATGCCTCACTCTGTGTTTTCATCTTTACAGATCAGAGAACTAAAATAAACTTGGGTGGTGGTATAATTAGCAAACAGATCCACTGTTTTCCCAACTGGAGTCATTGAAGATTTACATATAGGAGTGAGAGGATTAATCTTTCCAGAAAACTTGTATGTCCTTGCCATGGAAGAAGACCGAGCACCATCCCAATCTCCCATCATCCTAGAGAGACCATTCCTGAAAACAATAAGGACAATCATCAATGTGCATGAAGTAACACTCACCATGGAGCTCAAAGATAGTACGATACACTTCAATATTCTAGATACGATGAAACACCCATCCAAAAATTAGTCACTTTATGAAATCTACCATGATGAAGGTATTGAACCAATTGAAGACTCAGGTATGCTTCATGACTTTTTATCTATGGGAGAACACTCTTCACTTGAATTTTATAACTCCCATGAACCTTAAAATTCTGATATCATGTTGAAGGATGAGGTAAAATCTGATTTTTTCGACGATTTATTAAAAGGAAGTGAGATTATTCCAGAGAATTCAACATTAAAAGTATGAAACCTAAATGAAATATAATCCCTTGAACAACCCCCATGTTTAGAGCTGAAGCCTTTGCTATGTGACTTGAAGTATGCTTACTTAATGGAAGGATAGAAATTTCAAGTAATCATTTCCAATAACCTATCCCATTCACAAGAACAAACATTGATTGAACTTCTCAAAAGGAATTTCAAAGCTATAGGATAGAGTTTAGGTGATATTCCTAGAATCAACCCTAAGGTATTCTCTCAAAGGATATTTTTAGAAAGTGATTATCGGCCAATTAGACAACCTCAAAGAAGAATCAATCCCACAATCATGGAGGTCATTAAGAAATAGATTAAGAAATTGTTAGTAGATGATATCATTTACCCAATCTCTGATGCTCAATGGGTCATGCCAATTCATGTAGTCCCCAAGAAAACCGGCCTGACCACTGTTACAAATGAAAGAAATGAACTGATCCCCATGAGAATACAAAACAACAGGAGAGTGTGTATAGATTACAGGTAGATAAACCAAGTTACCAGAAAAGATCACTTTCCTATTCCATTCATTGATCAGATTCTTGAAAGGTTAGTTGAAAAAACTAATTACTAATTTTTAGATGGATTCTCTAGATATTTTCAGGTACTAATTACCCCAAAAGACTAGGAGAAGACAACCTTCACCTACCCTTTTGGAACATTCGCCTACAAAAGGATGCCTTTCGGGCTATGCAATTCCCGAGGTATATTTCAACAGTATATGGTGAGTATTTTCTCGAACCACATTGAGGATTTCTTGGAGGTTTTTCTTGATGATTTCACAGTTTTTCGAAATTCATTTGATCATTGCTTGGGAAATTTGGAAAAAGTTTTGAAAACGTGCATTGAAAAGAACCTTGTATTAAATTTCGAAAAATGTCATTTCATGGTTGAAAAAGGGATAGTGTTGGGGCACATAATTTCATAAAATAGGATTGAGGTTTATAAATCCAAAGTTGATGTAATAAATTCCTTGTTATATCCAACTTGTGTCAAACATGTTAGATCCTTTTTAGGGAATGCAGGATTTTACAGAAGATTCATCAAGGATTTCAGTAAGATTTCTCTCCCTCTCTCAAGATTACTTTTGAAGGATGCTGACTTCAATTTTGATTGTGCATGTAGGGAATCATTTGATGAATTAAAGGAAAGGCTGATAACACCACCAATAATGTAGCCACCCAATTGGTATTACCCTTTAGATCTACTTTGTGATGCATCCATCCAAGCAGTGGGATCCGCTCTATTATAGAGAATTGACAGCAAGCCTCAAGTCATCTCCTATGCATCAAGGACCTTGGATGCAACACAAATAAATTAAAAATCCACAGAGAAGGAGTTCCTTGCATTCATTTTTGCACTAAATAAATTCCGATCATATCTTCTGGGCACTAAAGTTGTTGTTTTTTCTGATCATGCAGCTCTTAGGTACTTAATGAAAAAGGCGGATGCTAAACCACAGTTGGTGAGATGGATTTTACTCTTAAAAGAGTTAAATTTGGAAATCAAAGATAAGAAGGGGACTGAAAATCAAGTAGTTGATCATCTGAGTCGACTACCCCACACTGCTGAAACAGAAATCCCAAAGCAGAACCCACTTAATGATGATCTTCCTGTAGGACAACTCTACATAGTCAACAGTGAAGTACCATGGTATACCAACATTGTCAACTATTTGGTAACATCTCAGGCACCCTCTCATATAAGCTCTCATCAACAACATAAGCTTAAATCTGAATCAAGATTTTACATTTGGGAAGACCCGTTTCTGTGGAAAATTTGTAATGATCAAATAATAAGAAGATTCTTTCCAAGAAGTGAAATTGAATCGGTGTTTGAATTTTGTCATAAATTATCTTGTGGAGGACACTTTGGACCTCAGACGACTGCCCGAAAAGTTTTAGAATCTGGACTATACAAGCCCACATTATTCAAGGATGCATATGAATTTTGTAAAAGATGTGAAAAATGCCAATTTTCTGGTAACATATCCAAACGACATGAAATACCACAAAAAACAATAACCTTTTGTGAAATTTTTGATGTTTGGGGCATAGAATTCATGGGACCATTCTCAATGTCATTTGGAAATTCATATATTATTTTGGCTGTAGACAATGTTTCAAAATGGGTGGAAGCAAAAGCAACCAGAACTGATGATGCTAAAGTTGTTTGTGATTTTGTCAGTGCTAACATTTTCTGTAGGTTTGGCGCGCCATGAGCTATCATCAGTGATCAGGGAACTGATTTCTGCAACAGGAAAATGGAAGCATTGCTAAAGAAGTATAGGGTGTATCACAGAACATCTACCACATACCATCCCAAAACAAATGGCCAAGCAGAAGTCTCCAATAGAGAAATCAAAGCTATTCTGGAGAAGACTATTAAACCCAACCAGAAGGACTAGAGCCAAAATTTAGATGATACATTTTGGGCATACAGAACAACTTACAAAACACCGATAGGGATGAGTCCCTATAGATTGTTCTATGGAAAGAGTTTCCACCTTCCTGTGGAGTTGGAGCATAGAGCATACTGGGCGGTCAGAGAGATGAATCTGGACCTTGAGAAAGATGGGAAAGAAAGAAGATTACAGTTGAAGGAGTTAGAGGAAATTATATGGGAATCTTTTAAAAACTCAATGATCTATAAAGAGAAAACAAGTATGGCCCATGACAAGATAATTCAACCAAGAACCTTCAACCCTAGAGATCATGTGTTACTCTTCAAATCCAGACTTAAGCTTATGCCAGGTAAACTTCGTCCCCAATGGGAAGGACCCTTTACTGTTATTTATGTATACCCCTTTGGTGCAATGAAGGTTCAAAAAGGAGGAGGAAACCCATTCACTATAAATGGGCAGAGGCTGAAGATGTTCCCTGGGACTATACCTCAAGAACCTGTGGAGGAGATCGCACTCCTTCACCCAGAATACAAATAAACACCTACCAGGTTGCATCATTCCTTTACACTTGATTAAATTTAGTAACTCCATCTTTTTGAAACATACATAAAAATTCCATTTACATCCATTGAGGACACTGCATCAATTAAGTGTGTGTGTGTGGGGGGGGGAATCTTGTAGTCCAGGATATTTTTCAAAAAAAATTATTTTTTTTTGTTTTGTTGAGCCAACGACATTAAACAAAGGCGCAACTGGGAGGCAACCCGCATTTTCCCCCATTGTCCACTTGTCCTCTTAGTTATTTACCAGCATGATTGAACATGCCTTCACTATCAATTTTTTTTCATTTTTATATTTCAGGTCCATTAATGAAGAAGTTATAGTGGGATTATACGTCGTGAAGAAAAGAATCCATTTGACAGTGGAGTAAGAGTTTCAATTCTATAGTATACAACTTTATTCCCTACATTATTAGTCTTTTAAAGAATTAATCAAAAAAATTCATTCCCACGCTTGAATTCATGTTTTACTTGACTTCTCTAGGAGACATGAGTTTCATTGAAATCCGGTGATTCCATGTTTTAGATTTCAATGTTAATGAGATTGAATATTTAAAATGGATAATTGGATGATTAAAGTGAAGTAATAATATTTAAATAAGGACTCATGATTTGAGGGAATTAATTGATTCATGTAAATGAAGTTTCCCTTCCATTTTTCATTCTTTGAATTTCTGAAATTCATGTGAATTAATTTGTTATTATTAATCATTCCATGAGTGATTGTCCAGTATCATATTCTCATTCCTGAGAGGATTTCTAGACCAAATATTTCATATTTTATCTTGAGCATATTTCTTGAGTAATCTTGGGACGTGCCACCTGCTAGAACTTGTATTGAAACTTTTCAAAGCTATGACTGTACAAAATCACATTTAAAATGATTGAGGCACTACATTTTCTAGACACATATTTACCTAATACCCACCCTTACATTTATCCTTCATTTTCCCATAGAATCCATGAATTTCCTTATAGTTTTAATCCACATTACAAGCTGATATTTCCTTACCTACCCACACTTTTAGTATTTTCGTATGGAAATTCAAGTTTGAGTATGGAGCAAGGGCCTTTCGTGTGTGTTTATTGGGATATGTATCATTTTTGGGTGGTGTAATGTGTGCGTCATCATTTTGGGAGATGTATTATTAGAAAATTTGGAATTAGTCATCATTTCATTATGATTCTTTCATTTCATCCGGTTCTCCATAAAAAAAGAGAGAAAAAAATTCAAAATAAAGTTGTTCCTATCTGGAGTTTTACAAAAAAAGAAAATAAAGTTGTGCCTTTCTGTAGATTTACAAAAAAATAGGGAGAACTTGGATGATATCATTCTTTGTAATCATTTATTGACTCATGACCCATGTCATTAAAAGGGGAGCAGTGTTGTGATTCACATTTCAAGGGGATTTGAGTGAGGTTAATCTTGTGTTTTCACTTGATTAATCATGAATTGTACTTAAGAGTCAAACCTCCTACTTCTGTCCTTAAATTATTTCAATCATTTACCCACCAACCCTAAGCCACAGAGTCATTTGAACCTTTATTGCAAGTCCTCATGATTTTATGTGTGTTTTGTCTTTACAAAGTAGAGAAAGTAGTTCCTTTACAATCCTATGGGTAAGGAGCATGTTCTCATAATTTGAGCATAACTCCACTATTAATTATATCATGATTGATGAGAGAAAAGATTCAAAAGTGAGGTAAATCATGATTTGGAATGTTTAATAATAATAAATTGAGAAGCTTGAATGAATGAAAGGAGGAGCTCCATTATCTTTCAAAGGGGAAAAGTAAAATGCATGAATTGATTGTTTCTTTGAAAAATGAGAAATTAAATTGGTATTTTTGTGGAACTGGAAAATTTTATTGGACATTGATAATCATTTGATGTTATTTCATTTGAAATTTTAATATTTGTGGCATTGGTGCCCTTTAAATTCCATGTTGAGATTTTATGCTTGAGGACAAGCATGGTTTAAGTGTGGGAGAATTTATAGATAAAATATTTTCAATTAATTTATATTGAATATAATTGTTTTAAACCCACAAAAGTGTTCCTATAATATGAATTGTTTCATTTTTATGATTTTGGTGATATTTTGAGCTAAATAGTAAAAATGGGCCATTTTGGAATTTTAACAGTTTTAAATTATTTCTATAGTTTGGACATAAAATTATATACACTAATCTAAATTGAATAATTATTATTTTTCCATATTCTACACATCTAGGGATTAATTTACTATTTTTGGACTAAAAGTTTAATCGGCTATATGGAAGCTCAAAAGAAGCTCACAAGTGGGAAAAAGAAAACTGTTTTTAGTTCTGCCTAGTTTTGGTGTGGGATCCATAACTCATTAATGGTGGGACCCAATGTTGTGATATTCGGTGGGTAGACACACACAGAGTTTTATAACATCTTTTATGAAGTAAAGGCCGCGAGATTTGGCCATTTGAGGGTCCATTAAAACTTCCTAATCCGAGGGTTGGCGTTTTTGAGAGTCTGACTGGACAGAATAAATGCTCAAAGTAAAACAGCCATAACTCTCGAAATACATGTCCAAATCCACTGAGATTTTGAGGGGAAAATCCCAAGAAAATTGTGAACTACATTAAATAAGGGATCAATGCGTTAAGAGGTTATTTATTGGGTCCCAAACGCGATAAAATTCGGAGGATAGAAATCTAGCTATAAAAGGAGGAGAGCTCCTCCTCCTCAAAGCATCCCATATTCCATCCCATTCCTTCTAGGACACCATAATAGAAGATGGGAGGAAGCCAAGGGAAACTCGGGGAAATTCTTCTTTATCATCATTCTGTTTCTTTCTTTTATTTTTCTTTACTTTAAAATTTCTCTCCTCTCCCGCATCATCTCGCTTACCCCATCCATGGAGGGGTAGTTTCATTTGGGTGATCAGAAAGAGGTGAGGCTAGAACTATGTGTTGTGTTTGAGTTTTTGTGCTTGAAATGAATAAAATTTCTTCTTCTTTTTTCATCTGGTTTCAATTCTTAATTCAATATTAAATTCCGAATGCGGTAGTGTTATGTTTTTGATTTTGAAATTATAAATTTCTTTGGTCGATGATGACATCTCCCTCCACCCAATTCTAATCTGTATACGATAGAACAAGATTAGGGTTGGGTGGAGATTGCTTAGCGGTTGTCAAGCACGTTTGTAGAATTGTATGTCGAAATCTTGGTTTCTTATGGAAAAACAATTCCAAGTCTGGGATTGCTCTAATTAATCAAGAGACCTTCTACAACCCTAAGCACATTGGAAGGAGGATAGACCAATCTAAGGTTTTAGAAAGGAAAATTCTCATCACATCTATCTGACTAAGGGAGAGAGAGGACTCAGTAGATGAATCTCTATCTTACTAGTATAAGTGAGAAAAAGAGATAAAATTTGGAAACCATGTTGGCACAACACTATGTCTAGCCGAACCCAATCCGATCACCGTCTTTATCATTTGTTAAAATCAATCAATTTCTGTTGTTTGTTTCTCTCATAATAATTCAAATTAATTAAAACCAATCTTTTTAAGAAAACCAACAAAAAGTGAAAACCTTGTTTTGTGTGAACTCCTCTTTGGGAGACTACCTAGGATCAACTACTATACTATACTTAGGTAAATAAAATATTGTTTTTCCACACCCCACGACAGGTGTGTGTCAATTAATTTAGATAAAATTAGTGAAAGACCTAAATATGAGTCCAAGTATAAGATTATATCCTGAAATATTGTCAAAGTCTTGGGGTTGATGGGATTCCCAAGCAATAAAAACCAACCTGGATAGAACAATTGGATGAGGTTTTGGCATAGATTCACCAATGGGTAATCATCCTGAAAATATTTAGTTGATCTTTTACTTTATCATCACCCTAAGCATAGTGAGTGGGCCTAATGCTACACATCTATTTTTACAGTCTCTAGGGATATGATTTGGTTGATCACATGTTCATAACACAACAATATAAAGGATTTATTTCAATGATCATTTGAAAAATTATGTTGATAAATGTAAGATAACCCAGTAAAATGTTTCTCAGGTCTAACTAATATTGATATAGGTCATACTAAAGGACTTAAATGCCAACAAGAAAATGTAAATTAATAATCTTTCTTAAGGTCAAATTCCATTTATCATTATAAAAATTACACCATATTGTTTATGTTTTTTCACTCATGATAACCCTTTTTGGATTTAGTTATGTTTATAACTAGAATGAACAGATATAACCTCATGTTTGAAGGAAGATGTAATTATTAATTCTATAATAAAAAAATCGAACTGGAATTAATTAGAAAATTTGGTGATTATTTGAAAAAAACTATCACAAAAAATGATTAAAAATGTATCATGAGTTGAGATTCTTAGTTTATAAAATAAATCAAGGAAATATTCTCTTGAAAATTTAGGCAATGTAGATGATGGTAGAAAAGATATTTAACAAATGATATGTAAAAAATATAGGAAGAGTAAGTCACCACTCTTGGTTTTTTTTAATCTAAGGGAAAAAATTAGTAGTATGATTATTATATATTTTTGAATAAATTTTATCCAATTCATAATATTTTATTAAAAAAATTTATTCTATTTTTGATAAATTTGACTCCATATTAATTTATAGAATAAGAAAAAAATAGAATCTAAATCAGCAATGATCATCTATTAGTTCAATGATAACTATTAATTATCTAATAAGAAAACCAAATCATTTACATGGGCCCTAATACATATTTACGCGACAAATTTTATTAAAAATAGTTAGATAAAATTAGTGTTTTATTTATTTTCAAATGATATTTGTGATCATATCAAGTGGCATGTCAAGAGTTTTTATAACTTTATCTATTCTTATAAGTAAATTATAGTTAAATTATAAGGACACAATTTATAAAAGGGGTAAAATGTAATGACCCATTTATTTATCCTTAAATAAATACCATGTTCTATGGCTTTCTCCACACACAATACTAAAAACCACACCAATATACAACATCCTAAGGTATCTGTATATTTATCAAGTTTAAAAAGTGGTTATTGAATTATGAAATACATCTAAAATAATATATATATATATATATATAATATAAATAAAATAAAATAAAATTCTTCTTTAAAATTTAAATTAATTAACAAAACTATAAAACAAATGATTTTTTTGATATTTTTATAAAATTGACATTTTTTATATTCTCAAAATATTTATGATTAACACTAATTTTTGAAGCATGGTTAATATAACAAAAAATGAATCCGATAAATTATTTTTTTCATGTTATCTTTTGATTTCATATAAATGTTAAATTTATCAATTTTTGGATGTGAATATAAAAAAATTAACATTATTTGTGAATTTATCAAGGTTGTATTAGCTTAGGATGAATTTTTGGAATGTTTTCTAACATTTTTAATTTTAATGTGAATAATGGAAAATACTATTTTTGAAAATAATGTTAATTTTTAAAATTAATTTTATATAAGCCTAGAAACACAAGAAACCTATTTTCTTGACCAATTATATGAATATTAATTCAAATTATATATTCTAAAATATTATTTTTTAATTACAAACCAATATTTTATTTCTTAAATGATATGTAATATTTTATAATGTTTTTAAATAAATTAGTAATTTTAAATTATTTTTTAATAGTTGAACCAAATGAAATTGATATTAAATATTCAATTAATAGGTAAAAATTATCTAATATGTTCCAAATTAATTTTATTCTTATATATTAAGTTAACTGGTTAAGTATTAGTTACCCTGGTAAAAAATTTATTTTTCAAAAATAATACTTTTCAAAATATTATGTATTTATAAATAAAATGAATCACTATTAATTTAAACATATAGTATGATTTTTTAATAAAATATAAAAATTAATTAATTTTAATTTAATAGGTAATAAATGTTTAAAAAGACTAATATCCCAAAATGATTAAAATGATATTTTTCAAAAAAACTTTCATTTCAAAACATTATATATTATGATTTAAAAGCTATTATTCTCTAATATAGAAATTCAATTTGTGTTAATGAATAAAAAATTTGGATTCATAATATTGAAATTTTCTAATAAGGTTTTACATATATTATTTTGTAACCAAATAATTGATATTTTTATTATTTAATTAAGAGTAATAAGTGTTTAAATGACTAAACTAAGGTGGGTCATTTTGTTTCCAAAAATAACATGACTGTTAGACCTTATGGAAAAAGTTTTTTACATTTTTTGGTCTTAAATACATGTCTTGACAACCTTACCTCACCAAAATCAACAAACATTAATGCCCTCCCATTTTTACCCCTTACATACATTTTATTTCCATGGAATAGTCCGTCTTCCTCACTTAGAAAAGAGGGATCACATCCATCCATTCAATACAAAAATACTATAAAAAAATTCATTGAAACCTAGCCATTTTCTCTCTCCTTGAAGTCTATTAGATGAAAAAATTCCCTTGGTCATCACAAATTTTCTTATATCACTCAAATCTATGGCCCTCATCAAGAGGAAGTTTAAGGTTAAAGTGTAAGTATCCCATCATTCTTAACATTTATTTCTTATTATCTACTCTCTAAAACATCCATAAACATATTATAATTATAACATAAGAATAATCAATGCATATAATTGTTTTTTGAATTATTATAGAACCAATTTTCACTCTCCTCCATCAACTATGAAAAATAAGAATCATCTTTAGTTCATGTGTGCGGATTACCACCTCCACAAAGTGACGATTTATGTTTTTCGGCACCACCTACATAGATTTCCACAATGATGGCATTGGTGAATAAATATGATCTATATAATTTATTTATTATTATAAAATTATAACACGATTTCTCCATCCACCACTTTCATTTAATGACTTACAAAAACACTAATCATGAGTTGTGTGGGTTGTTGCCTCCATGAAGAATAAGTTTTTCATTTTTTCTTTCTATTTTTTCATTCATTATTAAAAAATATAAAAATATGGTTTAAAATAATAAAAATATAAAAATGATATCACTATTATTATGTTATAATGGTTTTATGTTAAAATAATCACCTCATTTACCATACTCACCAATTTATTTAAATCATGTTCAAGATTATGGCAGTTTGACAACATACTTGAAAAATGATATGAAATTATATCATGAATGATTATAAAAACACAATTACTGGTATAATATTACCTAAATATATGAACATTGATTTTTTTCTTTGTTATATAAGTGATTTAAAATATTTAACTAATTTTCTAATAGTTGGGGTTGAAGACTCATTTTATTATTAAATAAATGATCCGCTTTGTTTCTGGGAAGAGGAGAACCCATTACATAACCCATAGGGCCATGACTGGTAGGCCTAATTGCATATTCAAAAATACCAATGACCATGTTTTCTATTATATTTCTTTCATTTTCAAGATCTATTACTGGATATTTCCCGCCCAGCCTTCCAAGATGGGAAGAAGGCCCTATGGGTCGAATACCAATTATTATAGCCTGAAAGCCCATTTGGTATGAATAGTATTGTTGCTATTATTCCCCGCAAAAATTCCTACAAAAATATAGTTCTACAGTACTATTATAGTACCTATAGATATTTTCTATAACCAATATTTCAACGTAGGTTTGATGAAGGATTATAAGGAATATTTACCACTCGGTTATGTCCCTAATGATGCAATATTTTAATGATTAATTAAGAAAACACCCTTCATATATTTATATTCACAGAATAATGTTCATGGAATATTTCATCTTCTTGGATAAAGAATAATGTAATAATGAAAGGAAATGTAACATTAATAAATCTGTATATGTTAAAAATTTGAGTAACATTAATTAACTTTTAAAGATTTACTTTTGAATAAGACCAAACACTGACACCACATCTATGAAGCTACTACAAACAGCCAAAATTATAAACACCCAATGTGGGAAAATAGGAAATAAAGAACTAATATGAAAATATATAATAATTATAAATGAAAATTATAAATAATTTTAGGGATGAATATACTTAAAAAATAGTATATTATGATAGTTATTTTTATTTTGTAGGTGGGTAGACCACATTTGACTAAGTTGAGAAACAAGGTAGGGGTTTCATTTTCTCTAATTTGAATCCCCAAGCCAATTTTATTTTATACACCATGATTCATTTTAAATTTATTAAATACTACCCCATTTTGATATTTTTTTCATTAAATAATTATATTTAATGATATCCAATTTTTTTCCATGTTCATTTTCTCCTGGGTTTTTGATTCAAAAGATACAAAGTCTATAAGGATTATTTTTCTCTAATTCCCTTTGTTGAGACATGTTTTAGTTGTTTGCACTGATTACTAATTTCTAGTGTATATATAATTACCATATATGTATTTTGAAATAATAAATGATTTTATCCATGGTATTTTATGAACTATATAATTTTCAAGATTATAATTACTTTTTCCTAAAAATTTACTAATCCCATAAGTGGTTTTCATTACTAAATTCTCTTTATTGAGACATAATCACCCATGATTGTATATTATCATTAATAAATGATATAAGATAACCTATGATTATTTATGGATGTATTTATTACTTATGTTTAGGTTAAATAATATTTAACACCAAATTATTCTTTCTTGATGATTTTAATGTTACATAAAATTGAATTTTTATTAAAAATAAATACCATTTGTATTAATATATTTTTTTGTAATGTACACAATTTTACATCACATATATTTTCAAGGTTATCTAGTGGAAAATAAAACTACATTTACCTCTAATGACCCTTTTATTCATTTTAATTCATTTTAATGAAATGGTTTCCATAACCTATTTAATGATGTGGGTATTTAAATTTTTTAAAAGGGTTTACCATAATTTCAAAATGGAAGGTTTTATGATCCAATACAGATCTTATTTTTATAAAAATTATTTACTTTTCATGGTTAAATTATTAATGATTATATTTAAAATTAAGATGTTTCAATATAATTAAATTTCCTTTTATTTAAAATTAAATATGTTTTCGTATCTCCATTTTTAAAGATTCTTTTAAAAGGAATGGTTTTAATAGTATTTTCACATCTCCTTTTTTGAATAATTTATATATTTTCAAAGGCATTTTGTTATGATATTTTTTATTAAACTTTTGAAAATACATCCATTTATTTTCCCCAAAAGTTTTTTGAATGTAATTTTAACATCAATGTAATAAAAGGTTTTTTTAAAATATGTGTATTTTTACTTCTATTTTCTCTCCATAGTTTTTTCATCATGAACTATTACACTTATCGACCACTATATTATTTCATGATATGATTAATTTAATAAAATAATATTAATCATATCTTATGATCTTTTAGGTTAAGGTTTTTTTATGTTCTTTGTAAATATTAAGGCTGTAATTATTTTTCTATGGGTTATTTTGGATATGATGATGATTGATTTTATATTTCACACATATGTATTGATGTTGATGAGTGGGGTCATATATATCCTTCTAATGCATTCATTTAATATAGTATCTCAAGATATATTTGGACAAGGATATAATGAGTTTGATAACATTACTGTGTTCATAGTTGATTTTATCCCATTTCAGGAATGGACATAATGATTTTGTTCACATAGGCATGGAAAAAATAGACTTTCTCACATAGTTGTTCATTGATTTTTTCTACATCCACACATTTTTTATCAAGTTATATCAATTTTAAAATATTTATTTCATTTCCACAAAATTCAAGGTTTCCATGTTCATGTATTTTTTTATTGTGTTGTTCACTTATATTTTACTCACATGTTTTATGATTACTGATACGTGTTTTGAGACATTTAATATATATTTTGATTCCATAATATTCTTTTTATGATCTTATATTTCTATATCATGTTTTATGAATATCATACATGGTATTATGATATTTCTTAGGATATTTATGTACTCATATTATTCTCCTTCATGTTTAAGATCTTATATATCATCCAATATCTTTGACCTTGCTGATAATTTGAGCTCACACTATTATAATGTTTCTATTACTCATGTTATAAAGCTTATTATATCATATTATTTTTCTAGGAAATATTCTATCAGATAAAAATTATATATAAATGGTTCCATGTATTATAAAATAAGATGATTTTATAGATAATCTCTAAGAAAAAAAAACCTTTCAGTGCTTAGATTACACAATTTTTAAGATATGTATTCCTTAAATCATGATATTATTTTACTATTTTTGTTATATTTATCTTGGTTTTCTTTGATTATCATGAGATTTAAAAAATCATGATAAAGAATAAGTATCCTTTTCTATATATTGATAATTTTTTTCGATTACTTATAAAGAGCTATATACTTATCTAAAGTGAACCTTTAGTAAGGATA
Organism: Viscum album; assembly: GCA_963277665.1. Classification (NCBI taxonomy): domain Eukaryota; kingdom Viridiplantae; phylum Streptophyta; class Magnoliopsida; order Santalales; family Viscaceae; genus Viscum; species Viscum album. The sequence goes on from OY728157.1 coordinate 1,027,665,680, forward strand.
TCATCAGTTAAAAGTGAATAATAAGAAAATTCTTAGGATCACCTTTGGTGAAAGGCATTGGATCAATGATTTCATAGTTATTTAATTAATACTCATGAATTATACAGTGATATTTATGGTCCCAAATAACAGTCTTTAGAGATTATCCCAATAAATTTTTGGTAGTCCTTATTAAATATTTTCTTATATACTCAAAAATGAAGAAGTAAATGTGTAGTATATTAATATTGGGTTGATGACTTTGTGTGAGAATAATTATAATGAAAATCATTGAAAATGTGAGATTAAGATATATAAAATAACATTTATGGGTCCTATTATCACATGAAAAATGATATTCTTGAACCCTTTAATTAATAATTCAATTAAATAATGGACTATACCACCATTTACGATGGATATCAAAATATTTCTTAGATTATATAGGTATTATGGTTGGTTTTTGATAAAATTATCTAGATTTTGAAACATGATAACCAAAATTACTTATAATGTATTGATGTATATTAAGATAGATTAGTGTAAAGGGAGATTCATGGATCTTAATAAGAGGCTAAGAAAAATACATATAATAACTATATCCATAAGTGGGGAAGGATTTGTAATCAATAGTGATTCCTAAAAAAGGGATACTTGTGTGTACTCATATAGAATGATAAAGTGATAACAAATTCCTCGATAAAGATGAAGGTGTATAACCCAAATTATATAATTCATGATCCAGCATTGGCCATAGTAATATTTTCAAAGATTATTTAGAGGAATTATATCTATTGAGAAAATTGAGATATATATATATATATATATACCAAAATGACCTAAAATATATATTTACAAAGAAGGGTATCAATATACACCAATGAAGTTGGTTAGAGTTGATTATTTATTATGATTGATCAATCCACTAATATATAGAATAGGAATATAAAATGATAGATTCTATATATAGAAATTTTTTTGCATCCATATATATTATGACAATTAAATAGAATAATATCTTCTTAAAAATGAAAAGGATGGTCTGGGGATAATGAAGAAAGGAATAGTTTCCAAAAATTCTCAAATTATTTCTCATCCATCGCTACATAGAAGGATTAAGAAATATAAAAGGTATGATGTGAAAATAAATAAGATGGTTGATATCAGAAAGGAAAAACTGATGAGATTATGGTTGATGATAAAGGATTTGTGTGATTTTGAAAATGAATTTCATTCCACTAGATATGAAGATAATAAAAGTGGTACATAATTAGTCTCATAGATCCAAAATCTCAATCCACCTTGGAAATAAAAAATGTAAAGAGTTATATAAGAAAACTATTGGTGGGAGATTATGAAGAAAAAGAATACAGAATATACATCAATGTTCTTGGTGTTTCAGCATTTGAAAGTTGAGATGAAAAAGTATGAAGGGATAATGAAACAATTTCCAATACCTATATTGAAATGGGAATACATCAGTATATATTATTCAAATGTATTCTAAATAAATCAAAATGAAACAAATATATATGGGTTTTATTGGACTATTTAATAATGAATTTTTACATAATTTCAAATTTGGTGGACCTCTAACTCCATCACCTTACAAAGATATACATTATTGAAGTGGGAAGATTTCATAGAACACCACTATCAGTTGTATCTGATAATGATCCATGTTTTACCATAATGTTCTAGAAGATTCTTAACCTTTCTCTCAAAAATAGAGTTAAACATTAGTACGAAGCTTCATCCCATGGAATATGGATAAAAACCATGAGTATATGTTTGTATTTTTATATATATAATTAAAGGGAGGATAAGACCCATATGTTATATTGGTATAGTTCTCATAAAAAATAGTTTCCAATCAAGTATTCAAATAGAACCATATGTATCGCTTCATTGGAATAGATACAAAACACCACCGTGTTTGGATGATTTAGGTGAAATAAGTTTCTAGAACTATAGATGATTAATAAAATGGTATAAAATTTCAAAACCATTCAACAATACATCAAACATGTGTAGAGTTGATAGAAGTGTTGTGTTAATAACCATTTATGAGACCTAGTGTAAGGTCCGAAACATCAGATACATATATATTACATATTCTTATATTAATATTAATTAAATTACACAAGCATAAGATTAAGAATAACAATTTTTCAATTCCTTTAGAAACATGGACTCATAAGAAACAATTCTATAAGAGAGCTACATCATCTCCCACTATGTTATGAAAAACTAGAAACCTTCTCAGAAATAACATACATAATAAAATTCATTGTAACCAATTGAATGGAAAAATAATTAAGGGTGATATCCACTACTAAATAAGGGTAAACCAAGTAGATATTAACATATCATGAAAATAAGGATATAATAACATGAGAATAACATTTGAAAACCATACCCTACATATCATAGATAATAAACTTGAGTCATTGCATGAATCTTTTCATTTCATAATACATGAATCATAATCGAATAAAATAACACAAACCATGATAGAATAACATTGGTGTAAGACATATATTTTTTTTCATACAAATAAGAGTAGAAAATTAATTCCTTAGTAGTTCATGGGTCATTTGGAATACTATGATAGTGGAATGGGTTCACACCCCAAACCATCAAAGTAATCTTGTAACACCCTAAAATTCTATGGTATGCTTCTCTTTGAATAATACAGTAGCGTGTATTGTACGCAACCTCGAGTTCTAACACACCGCGACCCATCAAAGTAGCCGTTATGAATAGTAATACCCACCTTTTGAATTATATAAATTTTCTATTTCAAAATGGACTTCATTTTTGGATTTGTAATATTGAAATTAGCAAAATTTGAAATTTTGGTATTTTTCTGAGAACTGCAGTTTTCGATGAATAGTGAAAAATACTTAAAAACAATTTTTTTAATCAAAATAATTTATAGTCATAAATTATACAATTGTGGGGTTTTAATGTATAATTATAATATAATTTTACCATTTTATCCAATGGAGGTCATTAGAATTAATTTCACTTTGAAATTGGACATCATTTTTGAATTTGGAATATCAATTATAGATTAGGGTGATTTTTTGGTATTGTTCTGAAAAACTACAATTTTTGATGAATAGTGAAACCACTAAGTGGTAGTTAAAAAAACTGATTTTTCAATTAAATGAAACTTTACCACTTCTATGAATTGAATTTCAAAAATCTGACATACATGGTTTTCATTAGTAAGTAAAATGTGGTTCAATGGGATGAACACAATTTTTGGTGAATAGTAACTTTTGAGTTTTATTAACCGTGATTAAAGGTAATTAGGATAATTCAAGGTAAAAATGATATTATAAGAATATAAAAATATCATGACACATGTACTACCCATATTGGATGAGTCATGGCCGGCCAAGAAAAAACACGGGACGATTTTTGGGACCCCATGGAGCCTCTTGTGTAAGATAATGACATTAATAACTTTTATTTAGAGTAAATATAAAAATGTCACAAACATGTATTGTTTCACTAAAACAATTTTTACAAGGGGTTATACAAGTTATCTTTTTGACTATAAATATTAATTGGAAAGATAAAAATATTTCCTACATCATGGTAATTTTTTTATAATTTTTAGACATTAAATAAATAAATTTATTTATGACACCATGATGATGCATTGATTACCACACTAATTCTAATCTGTATACGATAGAACAAGATTAGGGTTGGGTGGAGATTGCTTAGCGGTTGTCAAGCACGTTTGTAGAATTGTATGTCGAAATCTTGGTTTCTTATGGAAAAACAATTCCAAGTCTGGGATTGCTCTAATTAATCAAGAGACCTTCTACAACCCTAAGCACATTGGAAGGAGGATAGACCAATCTAAGGTTTTAGAAAGGAAAATTCTCATCACATCTATCTGACTAAGGGAGAGAGAGGACTCAGTAGATGAATCTCTATCTTACTAGTATAAGTGAGAAAAAGAGATAAAATTTGGAAACCATGTTGGCACAACACTATGTCTAGCCGAACCCAATCCGATCACCGTCTTTATCATTTGTTAAAATCAATCAATTTCTGTTGTTTGTTTCTCTCATAATAATTCAAATTAATTAAAACCAATCTTTTTAAGAAAACCAACAAAAAGTGAAAACCTTGTTTTGTGTGAACTCCTCTTTGGGAGACTACCTAGGATCAACTACTATACTATACTTAGGTAAATAAAATATTGTTTTTCCACACCCCACGACAGGTGTGTGTCAATTAATTTAGATAAAATTAGTGAAAGACCTAAATATGAGTCCAAGTATAAGATTATATCCTGAAATATTGTCAAAGTCTTGGGGTTGATGGGATTCCCAAGCAATAAAAACCAACCTGGATAGAACAATTGGATGAGGTTTTGGCATAGATTCACCAATGGGTAATCATCCTGAAAATATTTAGTTGATCTTTTACTTTATCATCACCCTAAGCATAGTGAGTGGGCCTAATGCTACACATCTATTTTTACAGTCTCTAGGGATATGATTTGGTTGATCACATGTTCATAACACAACAATATAAAGGATTTATTTCAATGATCATTTGAAAAATTATGTTGATAAATGTAAGATAACCCAGTAAAATGTTTCTCAGGTCTAACTAATATTGATATAGGTCATACTAAAGGACTTAAATGCCAACAAGAAAATGTAAATTAATAATCTTTCTTAAGGTCAAATTCCATTTATCATTATAAAAATTACACCATATTGTTTATGTTTTTTCACTCATGATAACCCTTTTTGGATTTAGTTATGTTTATAACTAGAATGAACAGATATAACCTCATGTTTGAAGGAAGATGTAATTATTAATTCTATAATAAAAAAATCGAACTGGAATTAATTAGAAAATTTGGTGATTATTTGAAAAAAACTATCACAAAAAATGATTAAAAATGTATCATGAGTTGAGATTCTTAGTTTATAAAATAAATCAAGGAAATATTCTCTTGAAAATTTAGGCAATGTAGATGATGGTAGAAAAGATATTTAACAAATGATATGTAAAAAATATAGGAAGAGTAAGTCACCACTCTTGGTTTTTTTTAATCTAAGGGAAAAAATTAGTAGTATGATTATTATATATTTTTGAATAAATTTTATCCAATTCATAATATTTTATTAAAAAAATTTATTCTATTTTTGATAAATTTGACTCCATATTAATTTATAGAATAAGAAAAAAATAGAATCTAAATCAGCAATGATCATCTATTAGTTCAATGATAACTATTAATTATCTAATAAGAAAACCAAATCATTTACATGGGCCCTAATACATATTTACGCGACAAATTTTATTAAAAATAGTTAGATAAAATTAGTGTTTTATTTATTTTCAAATGATATTTGTGATCATATCAAGTGGCATGTCAAGAGTTTTTATAACTTTATCTATTCTTATAAGTAAATTATAGTTAAATTATAAGGACACAATTTATAAAAGGGGTAAAATGTAATGACCCATTTATTTATCCTTAAATAAATACCATGTTCTATGGCTTTCTCCACACACAATACTAAAAACCACACCAATATACAACATCCTAAGGTATCTGTATATTTATCAAGTTTAAAAAGTGGTTATTGAATTATGAAATACATCTAAAATAATATATATATATATATATATAATATAAATAAAATAAAATAAAATTCTTCTTTAAAATTTAAATTAATTAACAAAACTATAAAACAAATGATTTTTTTGATATTTTTATAAAATTGACATTTTTTATATTCTCAAAATATTTATGATTAACACTAATTTTTGAAGCATGGTTAATATAACAAAAAATGAATCCGATAAATTATTTTTTTCATGTTATCTTTTGATTTCATATAAATGTTAAATTTATCAATTTTTGGATGTGAATATAAAAAAATTAACATTATTTGTGAATTTATCAAGGTTGTATTAGCTTAGGATGAATTTTTGGAATGTTTTCTAACATTTTTAATTTTAATGTGAATAATGGAAAATACTATTTTTGAAAATAATGTTAATTTTTAAAATTAATTTTATATAAGCCTAGAAACACAAGAAACCTATTTTCTTGACCAATTATATGAATATTAATTCAAATTATATATTCTAAAATATTATTTTTTAATTACAAACCAATATTTTATTTCTTAAATGATATGTAATATTTTATAATGTTTTTAAATAAATTAGTAATTTTAAATTATTTTTTAATAGTTGAACCAAATGAAATTGATATTAAATATTCAATTAATAGGTAAAAATTATCTAATATGTTCCAAATTAATTTTATTCTTATATATTAAGTTAACTGGTTAAGTATTAGTTACCCTGGTAAAAAATTTATTTTTCAAAAATAATACTTTTCAAAATATTATGTATTTATAAATAAAATGAATCACTATTAATTTAAACATATAGTATGATTTTTTAATAAAATATAAAAATTAATTAATTTTAATTTAATAGGTAATAAATGTTTAAAAAGACTAATATCCCAAAATGATTAAAATGATATTTTTCAAAAAAACTTTCATTTCAAAACATTATATATTATGATTTAAAAGCTATTATTCTCTAATATAGAAATTCAATTTGTGTTAATGAATAAAAAATTTGGATTCATAATATTGAAATTTTCTAATAAGGTTTTACATATATTATTTTGTAACCAAATAATTGATATTTTTATTATTTAATTAAGAGTAATAAGTGTTTAAATGACTAAACTAAGGTGGGTCATTTTGTTTCCAAAAATAACATGACTGTTAGACCTTATGGAAAAAGTTTTTTACATTTTTTGGTCTTAAATACATGTCTTGACAACCTTACCTCACCAAAATCAACAAACATTAATGCCCTCCCATTTTTACCCCTTACATACATTTTATTTCCATGGAATAGTCCGTCTTCCTCACTTAGAAAAGAGGGATCACATCCATCCATTCAATACAAAAATACTATAAAAAAATTCATTGAAACCTAGCCATTTTCTCTCTCCTTGAAGTCTATTAGATGAAAAAATTCCCTTGGTCATCACAAATTTTCTTATGTCACTCAAATCTATGGCCCTCATCAAGAGGAAGTTTAAGGTTAAAGTGTAAGTATCCCATCATTCTTAACATTTATTTCTTATTATCTACTCTCTAAAACATCCATAAACATATTATAATTATAACATAAGAATAATCAATGCATATAATTGTTTTTTGAATTATTATAGAACCAATTTTCACTCTCCTCCATCAACTATGAAAAATAAGAATCATCTTTAGTTCATGTGTGCGGATTACCACCTCCACAAAGTGACGATTTATGTTTTTCGGCACCACCTACATAGATTTCCACAATGATGGCATTGGTGAATAAATATGATCTATATAATTTATTTATTATTATAAAATTATAACACGATTTCTCCATCCACCACTTTCATTTAATGACTTACAAAAACACTAATCATGAGTTGTGTGGGTTGTTGCCTCCATGAAGAATAAGTTTTTCATTTTTTCTTTCTATTTTTTCATTCATTATTAAAAAATATAAAAATATGGTTTAAAATAATAAAAATATAAAAATGATATCACTATTATTATGTTATAATGGTTTTATGTTAAAATAATCACCTCATTTACCATACTCACCAATTTATTTAAATCATGTTCAAGATTATGGCAGTTTGACAACATACTTGAAAAATGATATGAAATTATATCATGAATGATTATAAAAACACAATTACTGGTATAATATTACCTAAATATATGAACATTGATTTTTTTCTTTGTTATATAAGTGATTTAAAATATTTAACTAATTTTCTAATAGTTGGGGTTGAAGACTCATTTTATTATTAAATAAATGATCCGCTTTGTTTCTGGGAAGAGGAGAACCCATTACATAACCCATAGGGCCATGACTGGTAGGCCTAATTGCATATTCAAAAATACCAATGACCATGTTTTCTATTATATTTCTTTCATTTTCAAGATCTATTACTGGATATTTCCCGCCCAGCCTTCCAAGATGGGAAGAAGGCCCTATGGGTCGAATACCAATTATTATAGCCTGAAAGCCCATTTGGTATGAATAGTATTGTTGCTATTATTCCCCGCAAAAATTCCTACAAAAATATAGTTCTACAGTACTATTATAGTACCTATAGATATTTTCTATAACCAATATTTCAACGTAGGTTTGATGAAGGATTATAAGGAATATTTACCACTCGGTTATGTCCCTAATGATGCAATATTTTAATGATTAATTAAGAAAACACCCTTCATATATTTATATTCACAGAATAATGTTCATGGAATATTTCATCTTCTTGGATAAAGAATAATGTAATAATGAAAGGAAATGTAACATTAATAAATCTGTATATGTTAAAAATTTGAGTAACATTAATTAACTTTTAAAGATTTACTTTTGAATAAGACCAAACACTGACACCACATCTATGAAGCTACTACAAACAGCCAAAATTATAAACACCCAATGTGGGAAAATAGGAAATAAAGAACTAATATGAAAATATATAATAATTATAAATGAAAATTATAAATAATTTTAGGGATGAATATACTTAAAAAATAGTATATTATGATAGTTATTTTTATTTTGTAGGTGGGTAGACCACATTTGACTAAGTTGAGAAACAAGGTAGGGGTTTCATTTTCTCTAATTTGAATCCCCAAGCCAATTTTATTTTATACACCATGATTCATTTTAAATTTATTAAATACTACCCCATTTTGATATTTTTTTCATTAAATAATTATATTTAATGATATCCAATTTTTTTCCATGTTCATTTTCTCCTGGGTTTTTGATTCAAAAGATACAAAGTCTATAAGGATTATTTTTCTCTAATTCCCTTTGTTGAGACATGTTTTAGTTGTTTGCACTGATTACTAATTTCTAGTGTATATATAATTACCATATATGTATTTTGAAATAATAAATGATTTTATCCATGGTATTTTATGAACTATATAATTTTCAAGATTATAATTACTTTTTCCTAAAAATTTACTAATCCCATAAGTGGTTTTCATTACTAAATTCTCTTTATTGAGACATAATCACCCATGATTGTATATTATCATTAATAAATGATATAAGATAACCTATGATTATTTATGGATGTATTTATTACTTATGTTTAGGTTAAATAATATTTAACACCAAATTATTCTTTCTTGATGATTTTAATGTTACATAAAATTGAATTTTTATTAAAAATAAATACCATTTGTATTAATATATTTTTTTGTAATGTACACAATTTTACATCACATATATTTTCAAGGTTATCTAGTGGAAAATAAAACTACATTTACCTCTAATGACCCTTTTATTCATTTTAATTCATTTTAATGAAATGGTTTCCATAACCTATTTAATGATGTGGGTATTTAAATTTTTTAAAAGGGTTTACCATAATTTCAAAATGGAAGGTTTTATGATCCAATACAGATCTTATTTTTATAAAAATTATTTACTTTTCATGGTTAAATTATTAATGATTATATTTAAAATTAAGATGTTTCAATATAATTAAATTTCCTTTTATTTAAAATTAAATATGTTTTCGTATCTCCATTTTTAAAGATTCTTTTAAAAGGAATGGTTTTAATAGTATTTTCACATCTCCTTTTTTGAATAATTTATATATTTTCAAAGGCATTTTGTTATGATATTTTTTATTAAACTTTTGAAAATACATCCATTTATTTTCCCCAAAAGTTTTTTGAATGTAATTTTAACATCAATGTAATAAAAGGTTTTTTTAAAATATGTGTATTTTTACTTCTATTTTCTCTCCATAGTTTTTTCATCATGAACTATTACACTTATCGACCACTATATTATTTCATGATATGATTAATTTAATAAAATAATATTAATCATATCTTATGATCTTTTAGGTTAAGGTTTTTTTATGTTCTTTGTAAATATTAAGGCTGTAATTATTTTTCTATGGGTTATTTTGGATATGATGATGATTGATTTTATATTTCACACATATGTATTGATGTTGATGAGTGGGGTCATATATATCCTTCTAATGCATTCATTTAATATAGTATCTCAAGATATATTTGGACAAGGATATAATGAGTTTGATAACATTACTGTGTTCATAGTTGATTTTATCCCATTTCAGGAATGGACATAATGATTTTGTTCACATAAGCATGGAAAAAATAGACTTTCTCACATAGTTGTTCATTGATTTTTTCTACATCCACACATTTTTTATCAAGTTATATCAATTTTAAAATATTTATTTCATTTCCACAAAATTCAAGGTTTCCATGTTCATGTATTTTTTTATTGTGTTGTTCACTTATATTTTACTCACATGTTTTATGATTACTGATACGTGTTTTGAGACATTTAATATATATTTTGATTCCATAATATTCTTTTTATGATCTTATATTTCTATATCATGTTTTATGAATATCATACATGGTATTATGATATTTCTTAGGATATTTATGTACTCATATTATTCTCCTTCATGTTTAAGATCTTATATATCATCCAATATCTTTGACCTTGCTGATAATTTGAGCTCACACTATTATAATGTTTCTATTACTCATGTTATAAAGCTTATTATATCATATTATTTTTCTAGGAAATATTCTATCAGATAAAAATTATATATAAATGGTTCCATGTATTATAAAATAAGATGATTTTATAGATAATCTCTAAGAAAAAAAAACCTTTCAGTGCTTAGATTACACAATTTTTAAGATATGTATTCCTTAAATCATGATATTATTTTACTATTTTTGTTATATTTATCTTGGTTTTCTTTGATTATCATGAGATTTAAAAAATCATGATAAAGAATAAGTATCCTTTTCTATATATTGATAATTTTTTTCGATTACTTATAAAGAGCTATATACTTATCTAAAGTGAACCTTTAGTAAGGATATCATCAGTTAAAAGTGAATAATAAGAAAATTCTTAGGATCACCTTTGGTGAAAGGCATTGGATCAATGATTTCATAGTTATTTAATTAATACTCATGAATTATACAGTGATATTTATGGTCCCAAATAACAGTCTTTAGAGATTATCCAATAAATTTTTGGTAGTCCTTATTAAATATTTTCTTATATACTCAAAAATGAAGAAGTAAATGTGTAGTATATTAATATTGGGTTGATGACTTTGTGTGAGAATAATTATAATGAAAATCATTGAAAATGTGAGATTAAGATATATAAAATAACATTTATGGGTCCTATTATCACATGAAAAATGATATTCCTGAACCCTTTAATTAATAATTCAATTAAATAATGGACTATACCACCATTTACGATGGATATCAAAATATTTCTTAGATTATATAGGTATTATGGTTGGTTTTTGATAAAATTATCTAGATTTTGAAACATGATAACCAAAATTACTTATAATGTATTGATGTATATTAAGATAGATTAGTGTAAAGGGAGATTCATGGATCTTAATAAGAGGCTAAGAAAAATACATATAATAACTATATCCATAAGTGGGGAAGGATTTGTAATCAATAGTGATTCCTAAAAAAGGGATACTTGTGTGTACTCATATAGAATGATAAAGTGATAACAAATTCCTCGATAAAGATGAAGGTGTATAACCCAAATTATATAATTCATGATCCAACATTGGCCATAGTAATATTTTCAAAGATTATTTAGAGGAATTATATCTATTGAGAAAATTGAGATATATATATATATATATATATACCAAAATGACCTAAAATATATATTTACAAAGAAGGGTATCAATATACACCAATGAAGTTGGTTAGAGTTGATTATTTATTATGATTGATCAATCCACTAATATATAGAATAGGAAAATAAAATGATAGATTCTATATATAGAAATTTTTTTGCATCCATATATATTATGACAATTAAATAGAATAATATCTTCTTAAAAATGAAAAGGATGGTCTGGGGATAATGAAGAAAGGAATAGTTTCCAAAAATTCTCAAATTATTTCTCATCCATCGCTACATAGAAGGATTAAGAAATATAAAAGGTATGATGTGAAAATAAATAAGATGGTTGATATCAGAAAGGAAAAACTGATGAGATTATGGTTGATGATAAAGGATTTGTGTGATTTTGAAAATGAATTTCATTCCACTAGATATGAAGATAATAAAAGTGGTACATAATTAGTCTCATAGATCCAAAATCTCAATCCACCTTGGAAATAAAAAATGTAAAGAGTTATATAAGAAAACTATTGGTGGGAGATTATGAAGAAAAAGAATACAGAATATACATCAATGTTCTTGGTGTTTCAGCATTTGAAAGTTGAGATGAAAAAGTATGAAGGGATAATGAAACAATTTCCAATACCTATATTGAAATGGGAATACATCAGTATATATTATTCAAATGTATTCTAAATAAATCAAAATGAAACAAATATATATGGGTTTTATTGGACTATTTAATAATGAATTTTTACATAATTTCAAATTTGGTGGACCTCTAACTCCATCACCTTACAAAGATATACATTATTGAAGTGGGAAGATTTCATAGAACACCACTATCAGTTGTATCTGATAATGATCCATGTTTTACCATAATGTTCTAGAAGATTCTTAACCTTTCTCTCAAAAATAGAGTTAAACATTAGTACGAAGCTTCATCCCATGGAATATGGATAAAAACCATGAGTATATGTTTGTATTTTTATATATATAATTAAAGGGAGGATAAGACCCATATGTTATATTGGTATAGTTCTCATAAAAAATAGTTTCCAATCAAGTATTCAAATAGAACCATATGTATCGCTTCATTGGAATAGATACAAAACACCACCGTGTTTGGATGATTTAGGTGAAATAAGTTTCTAGAACTATAGATGATTAATAAAATGGTATAAAATTTCAAAACCATTCAACAATACATCAAACATGTGTAGAGTTGATAGAAGTGTTGTGTTAATAACCATTTATGAGACCTAGTGTAAGGTCCGAAACATCAGATACATATATATTACATATTCTTATATTAATATTAATTAAATTACACAAGCATAAGATTAAGAATAACAATTTTTCAATTCCTTTAGAAACATGGACTCATAAGAAACAATTCTATAAGAGAGCTACATCATCTCCCACTATGTTATGAAAAACTAGAAACCTTCTCAGAAATAACATACATAATAAAATTCATTGTAACCAATTGAATGGAAAAATAATTAAGGGTGATATCCACTACTAAATAAGGGTAAACCAAGTAGATATTAACATATCATGAAAATAAGGATATAATAACATGAGAATAACATTTGAAAACCATACCCTACATATCATAGATAATAAACTTGAGTCATTGCATGAATCTTTTCATTTCATAATACATGAATCATAATCGAATAAAATAACACAAACCATGATAGAATAACATTGGTGTAAGACATATATTTTTTTTCATACAAATAAGAGTAGAAAATTAATTCCTTAGTAGTTCATGGGTCATTTGGAATACTATGATAGTGGAATGGGTTCACACCCCAAACCATCAAAGTAATCTTGTAACACCCTAAAATTCTATGGTATGCTTCTCTTTGAATAATACAGTAGCGTGTATTGTACGCAACCTCGAGTTCTAACACACCGCGACCCATCAAAGTAGCCGTTATGAATAGTAATACCCACCTTTTGAATTATATAAATTTTCTATTTCAAAATGGACTTCATTTTTGGATTTGTAATATTGAAATTAGCAAAATTTGAAATTTTGGTATTTTTCTGAGAACTGCAGTTTTCGATGAATAGCGAAAAATACTTAAAAACAATTTTTTTAATCAAAATAATTTATAGTCATAAATTATACAATTGTGGGGTTTTAATGTATAATTATAATATAATTTTACCATTTTATCCAATGGAGGTCATTAGAATTAATTTCACTTTGAAATTGGACATCATTTTTGAATTTGGAATATCAATTATAGATTAGGGTGATTTTTTGGTATTGTTCTGAAAAACTACAATTTTTGATGAATAGTGAAACCACTAAGTGGTAGTTAAAAAAACTGATTTTTCAATTAAATGAAACTTTACCACTTCTATGAATTGAATTTCAAAAATCTGACATACATGGTTTTCATTAGTAAGTAAAATGTGGTTCAATGGGATGAACACAATTTTTGGTGAATAGTAACTTTTGAGTTTTATTAACCGTGATTAAAGGTAATTAGGATAATTCAAGGTAAAAATGATATTATAAGAATATAAAAATATCATGACACATGTACTACCCATATTGGATGAGTCATGGCCGGCCAAGAAAAAACACGGGACGATTTTTGGGACCCCATGGAGCCTCTTGTGTAAGATAATGACATTAATAACTTTTATTTAGAGTAAATATAAAAATGTCACAAACATGTATTGTTTCACTAAAACAATTTTTACAAGGGGTTATACAAGTTATCTTTTTGACTATAAATATTAATTGGAAAGATAAAAATATTTCCTACATCATGGTAATTTTTTTATAATTTTTAGACATTAAATAAATAAATTTATTTATGACACCATGATGATGCATTGATTACCACACTAATGAACGATTTAAATAAAATGAAAAGATAAGGTAAAATCTAAGACTTACACTTGTCAAAAACCTATTGGATGGGTGGTTTTAGAACCATTATCACCTTATCTTCAAAATATATCATTGTGGGACCTTTATAATCCTAAAACCATTTTATAATAAAATAATATTTTCAATCTTTCCAAAAGATCCCCTCCTCTACTCTTATAAAAGGCCCCACCACTACCACCTTATTCACACCTTCAAATACATTTGGCTCAGAAAACCTCTTCCCAAATACCCTCTCAACTTTCCTCCCTTCATCCTAGAAGACTTAACTTAGGAAGAAATCACTTCAAGAGTCCTTTTGGTTCAAACCAAAGGGAGTTACCCAAACTAAAGGTAACAATTTCTCTTAACTTCTTTTATTTTATTTTAATTCTAAAACCCATAAAATATTTTTATTATTTACTTTTGTAACTAGACCAGTGTCCTCAATATACATGGATGTTGTTATGAGAAGTATTCTCAGTACACTTACACACACCTCCATCTAATGGTTAAAGAACATACTGTTTCTGTGGGTGGTGAATTACTGCCTCATGAAACGATGATTGTTCAATATTCTTTTAACACCTCTCATGCAATTAAGATTTCACTATAATTATATATGATATATATTATATTTATTTTTTCCTTATGAATTTTTATTTTTCATTTATGGCTTACCTTTATGATTTCCATTATGGGTAAACGATATAATTTTATTTTAGGAAGTGCGGACTATCGCCCCCTCAAAGTGATTTGAATCGTTAATGCCATATGTGGGATATATAAATAATGGAGTTAATGATATTATAGATGATATTCTACTAGAATTATAATATACCTTTATATCATTATGATTTCATTCCATTAAATACGAAATATAAATTAAAGTAGCGTTCATGCGTACGTACGACTTACCGTCTCCATAAACGACACATTTCATTTATTACCTCTAAATGTTATGTAATATTATAAATGAATGTATATACTGGATATATATGATATCTACACCATGAAAATAATTCTAGATATAATGGATATTTTACCACATAAACAACTTGTAATTATAAGAAGTTTATTTTTGACTCAAGTACCAAGGATCGACAAAACGACGGTTATTAAATTAAATGATTACATAATGTTAATAACATGGTAATAAGTGATGTAAAAGGAATAATGAACTTGAAAAAGTTTCTTAATCAAATAGAAATTAACTATAGTTTATTATTCAGGATATTAAAGAACGATCGAGTCAAGTCGGACACGAGGTAAGGGACTTCATCTCGATCTCCTTTCATTGAGGCATATTTTGTTTTATTCACAAATTTCTTTTAAACAGTGTATAAACCCATTTTACTTTACTTTTATTTAAAAGGAATATTTTATACAAAGCATTTTACTAAAATACAAATGGAATGTTTTGTCTTACGTATACGGCAGTAAAGAATTCTTCGCCGCCGTGACCATTATTTGAGTTTCGACTTCCTCTACAAGCCATAAATTTTTTAAATGAAAAATAAATAACATGTTTTAATTTTCTTTTATTTTGCTATTGAAAATGGTTTTGATAATTTTTTGATTATATCAATGTGTTGTATTGATATCCTATGATTGAAATGTGGAAATTTTATGTTTCCTTTATGCATGTTTTATGTGATACGATTATGTTATGGTTCTTGGGCATTGTTTATGATATGTTTAAACCTTTTCATATAAGAAATTCATTAGACTTAGTAAGTGATGGGTGGATCCCATTATAGCTCCTCGATGCATCGGTAGGTCTCATGAGACAAATTAGTATCTTGGCATAAGGCCTTGAAAAAATCTTATTTGTAGTCTTGGCACAAGGCTTTGAATATGTGGTTATGATAGTCTGGAATTATGCATTCCATCATTATGAAAGTGGTTACTGATATTTCCTGTGAATATTAGAATAGTAGAATATCCATGTGAATGAGTCAATTGCATTATTTCATTTTATTTTCTCCATGTTATTATGAAGATCAGGTTTAAAAGGATTTTGTTTTAGTTATACAATTTTCTTAAATGTTTATGCTTGTTTATGAAAGTTTCTGCTATATTGTTATCCTTACTGAGCATCTGAGATCACCCCTTTCTATGTTTTATTTTTCCCAGGATGTGAAGAAGTGTATTATGATTGACCTGCAGGGATATTCTAAGGGATAAGTGTGTTCTAAGGGGACAATATGTTGTTGTTGTTTTTATTTCATGGTGTAATGTAAAACTTTTGAATGTGTCTAATGTTTCAATGCTACTAAACTAATTGGTCTTTCGAGAATTGATCTTTTATGATCATTCCAATGTTATGTAATAATTAACCGACTCTGGGTAACTATGTTCGGGGCGTTACAGTTAGTATCAAAGGCAGTTTAGTAATAACCTTGGAAGCTAGATTTAGATAAACTCTGATTAGTGCATATATCCCTAAGATAGACTTTGAGGATTAGTATAGAAGAACATCCTAGAATTTTGGTAAAGTATAGATTTTGTGTATTTTCCGAGAAATACATCCCTATCTGGATATGAGCAGGTTGAGGTGGCTTTGGCATAGATGTACTTAGGGGTAAAACCCGAAAACACCACTTTGAGCTAGACTCGAACGGGAACTAGTGCACGACAATGGTCCTTGCTGCACACTTGGTTACAACACTCTCGGGGGATATGTTTAGGATAATTCTAATTCTACTTAAAAACCATTATGAAGGTTTTATGAGTATATAATTCCTCAAAGAAAGCATTTTTTTACGATTATGGATTATATCCATAAATAGTTCAATTTATGTTAGGTGTTTTGCAAGTTTGTTATTATGTATTTTGATTCATAAACTAATCTAGTTTATTGTCACACCCATTTTTTATAATTTATTTATTTTATTAAATTTCTTTGCGTCGGGTAGTTTGGGTCAAAACCTGACATAAGATTTTTGAGTTCGTTGTTTTTTAGCCTTGTTTGTGTCTGGCGCAGTGCGGTCAAAGCTGCGCGGCCTCGCCTGGGTCGCCACATGACCCCGCTCGGTTCACCGCACGCCTTGTTGATGTTTAATTAATGAAATTATTATTTTTATTATTATTATCTTGGATAATAATTTAATTGAGAGTTATTTTTATTATATTCATTTTATTAAGTTTATTATTGTAAAGTTGAGTATTATTATTATAACTACTATCTTTATTATTATTAGTTGATTTATTTTATTTTTGTTTTTGTTTTTGTTTTATTTTATTTTTTTATTTTTTTTATTGTTTAGGGTTGGGTTTCGGCAGACCCCCCCTTCTTTATTTTTTTTCCTTCTCCCTGTGCGGCGCATCCCGTTGCTTCCTCCCCCATTTATTTTTTTCTTCTTTCTCTCACGCTGCAGCATCGCACCGCAGCAAGGGCCGCTGCCGACCTCCTCTTTTCGCCTAACTCCTTCGCGCCGCCTCCCCTCCCTCACTGGGGACCTCCCTTCGACTCGGCAGTACACTAACCCCCAGCCCGCACTCCCCTGCCCTAGATGCGACGACTCACCCTCCCTCCTCGCCGGACCTCTCCACTGGCGCAGCACCACCCTCCGGCAAACCCCATTGCCTAGCTCCCCCTTCTCCTCTTCGTTCAGCCACACCCCATCTCTGCCACCCCCTTTTTCCTTGTCCTACGAACCCTAGCCCCCCCCTTTCCTTGTCCGGCGAACCACGGTTCCTCCCTTGCTCTGTCTGAAAATTCCACCCCGCTGCCCTCCTGCTCCATCCGGTGACCGCCGCCCGACTCCACCATTCTCTCCCCCCTTCGCTGCACACCTGTTCGTTGGACCAGCCTCACCCCTGCTCCTCGGCCAACCCCGACCCAACCACTGTCCTCCTGTTCCGTCCGACGGCCACCACCCTGATGTCCCTCTGCTTCCCTAGTGCGGACTATGTTCCCTGCGCCTCCTCTGCTAGGGTTTTCTTGAAAGAATTGGTACGCAATTCTTCACTGCAAGTGTTGGGGGCCCATGACATTCTATTAGAATGCAGTATACAATATATTTGGCATGATAAGATTCATAGAAATTCAACCATTGTTTGATGTTCTTGATGTATTTGTTCTTGTTGTAATCCCTTGAAGAAGTAATAGGGGGTTACTTCAATTCTATCTTATCACGGTTGGCGCACCCCCTTCCGGCCGGTTTTCTATCATGGAACACCTCTGGTGGCATCTTTTAAGACCCGACCAGCCCCCCTGCATCTCAAATGGTGGGTACGCCCTTGTCTAGTTTTTATTCAATTTTAGGGGGGTGGGATTCCATGTTGTTTGAGTTTCCATTTTTATGTTGTTGGTTCGATTCAGGAGTTTGAGTTCGTTCTAGGTTTCTTGCGGTGAAACTGTCCGCGATGGATGTTTTACTCTAAAATTTGAGGATTTCACAATCAATTTTAGAGGTTCAACGTCAAGGTAGGTGGTTCTACTCTAAATTGTTATCTGATTAAATTAATTTGCAAGTTTAATTAATTTAGTATGTTATTTAATTAATTTGAATTTTTCGGAATTGTTCTTCTTTGAGGTTTGATTTCATCTTAATTATTTGGTATCATTTTTATATTTTATGATTGTGTTTTCTGCTGAAAACTCATATCGAGTTGTTAGTGATTTTAAATTCTACTATTAGCTTATTATATTGTGCAATTAGCGTGAACTATATTCTTGACATAGTGTCATGTGCATCTTATCATAAAAGAATGTTTTGTGGGGATTAATGAGCGATGCCAGATTTCTTCTTTAAGATTATATCATGAGCTTTCGTTTTTGTCTTATTAGGTTCTGTAGTTTGTGTAAAAGTGTCTTACATGTGGTGTAAGGTTTTCCATCAAATTATTTGGGTGGTGCAGGTCACGCTTTATCTTGTATTTGAGTGTGTGCAATGTCGGAGTGTGTTTTGGATTATTAAATAGTTACTTCTGTGTTTGTAAAATCATGTGACACTCTTTTTCTATTATTTCATAAACTTTTTAAATGGTTTATTAAGTTTTTTCAATAGTGTGAAGTTTGTTTTGAAAAAGTTGTTAGCAAGTGTATTATTTCAAATGGTTTTTATGTGTGCAAATGGTTGTCTTGGCATGTGTAGAATCTTATTGGGTTTACGTGTAGGATTATGACATGTGGAATAAACTTTGAGTTACTTGAGCACGAACGGGAAGCCTGGGTACTAGGTGGGCGGACTAGACTAGCCTGCTAGTGATACGGGAGTGGCCTCGGCCCAGTTTTACTTAGCGGGATTGACACTTACAACACTAACTAAATATTGGATGATGACTGGAGACCACTATGGTATGAGATGTTTCCCTACCAGTGGCTCGTGCACGAGAATGTGTGATACGGTTCACCGAGACGTGAGGTTCTAGGTTCCCACTTCTCGATAGTATCTTTAGGGCCTCTCCCATGTATTGTGCTAATCTTTTCCTTTCTGCTCACAGTCGGTACACGGTGTGACATTGGGGTTACCAAGAAAAGCGTGTGTGCGTGCATCTGTGTGTGCGTGAGTGTGTGTGTATGCGTGAGTGTGTGTGTGTACGCATGCGTGTCTGTAAGTTTGTTGAATTTGTTTTCTTTTTAGAGAAGTTTCCCCTTAGAAACCATTTTCATTAAAATTCTTTAAACATTTGTTTATTTTTATTCTGTTAAATTGCAAATGTATTTGTCTTTTAATAATTATGCTTGGAACCTTTTCTCGGTGGAATCCTACTGGGATTTTAGCTCACACCCTATATACACCCTTGGGTGTATGTAGATTCTATTTCTTCTGCTTTCCAGGTTGTGACTTCGTGCTTAGTGATGGTGGTTCGGGTTGCAGTTGGTCTTTTCATGCAGAGTGGTGTCGTTGTGGCCTCTCTTCAACCGGGTGGTTTGAGTAAGAGTTTTAGTTTTTGCTGTCGTCTTTTCTTTTCAGTTCTTGGTTCGAGTTGTAGACTTTAAAAATGTTCATAGTTTGAAGATGTGTTTGGTTTTCCTTTTTCATGTTTCAGTTTATTTATCTGGCTAGTTGTTTTTCTGTCTTTTATTTCGGGTAAAATGGTCAAATGATTAAGATGTTTTTATATAAAAATTAAAAATGAAAATTATTCTAACAAAATAAAATAAATTAATAAATATATAATTAAACTAATTTTACTTTTAAATCCATTTTATGAAAAAATTAACCCTATAAATTCTCTAAATTAAAAGGAAATTTTCAATAAAAACTATTATTTTTCACTATTCATCAAAAAAATTAATATTTTTAGAAAAATCCAAAAAATTAAACTTAATATAATATTTAAATTTGGATTTAAAAAATTAATTTAATTCTATAAATTTAATTTTCTGAATGTTTCAAAAATTAATTTTTTTATTTTTTATAACATGAAATAAAAAAACATTTTTTTTGAGAAAATTGTATTTTTGTAACATATATAGACTTTACCAAAAATTATGTACTTTATTTCAATATTTTTATTTATATAGAAATGTTATTAATAATTTTTAAAATTATGTTATTCCTATTAATTATTCTATGTTTAATGTCTTGGTAATAATTATCATGTTTAAATAATGGTATTAATAATATACAATAGTTTGCTAAAACTCAATTTCTTGTGTAACACAAGCTATCAAAGAAATTAATTTTATTTAGAAAAATATATTCCATTAATTATTGGGGTTTTTCATTATATATATTTAAAATTAATTTCTCCCTCAAATTTATTCCATTAAAAACTAAATAAACAAGGATACTTCTTTCTTACTATATCTTGAAGTTCCCATATAGCTTCCTCAAACTAGTGGTTTCCAAAACATTTTTTACCAGGTGAGTGGTCTTATTTAATATAAAATTATATTTATAAAGTACAATATCCATTATATTTTCCTCATAAAATGATCTTACTCAAGCAGTATTACCTCTGATTTCACTACATATTAAGGATCAGATATATACCTCCACAAGATAGATTCGTAGAACACATAAATAACTTGAGAGAGTCTTAGTGGAAGTTTCCAACCGATAAGCTACCATCCAGATATGATCAAGAGTTTAAAAGGTACTGTTATACCTAGGGAATAGATTCCCCTTCTTCCCAAATCTAATTATATTCTTTATGGGAGAAATTTAAAGAAACACTTTTTCACAAAATTCAAATTATACATCACATTGAATATTTTTAGAATAAATTTTATACTAATTATGATCTCCCTTGATGCATTATTGAATAGATTTAACTTATTTAAAATTTCATTAATTACCTCAGGCTCCAATAGCTTTATTTATAAAAATGCATTCTAGAATGTTGTATATCTACATTTATTTCCATAAAATAATTCATAAGGATCCATATGAATACACAATTGAAATATATTATATTAAGAAAATAAAAATATAGTAAGGTTTTGATCCCAAACACCATTGAAATATGGAGAACAAAATCTCAATATATCATCTTGAAGTTTAATTTTTCTATCGAACTAACCATCTTTCAGAGTATGATACGTAGTGATAAAACTCAACTCTGAATCAAGAGTTTGTTAAATACTTCTATAGTACTTTGAGGTAAATCTCATATCTCGATTAGATACAATTGAATGTGACACTCCGTGAAATATTACTAATTCCTTAGTTAATTTTATAGAAATATAATACAGAGAGAAATATTTTATGATATCAATTAATTGCGAGGACTTTTTAAGGTGATCGACTATAACTGATATATCATTATTTACTTTAGATGTTTTAGGGATTCTAACGAAAGACTCAATGATGATGTTTTCCAATTTACATTTTTATGGGTAATGGGTGTCATAACCCATTAGAAATTTGTATCTAATCCTTAAATTATTCATATCAGAAGAACTAAGATACAAAAATTATAATATCTCCCTTAATTACATCCCACCAAAAATACTCTTTCAAGTGCATATACATCTTAATACTTACATGATAAATAGAGAACAAAGAACCATGATCTTCCTCTAATAAATTCTTCTTCAAATATACTATGAACACAATAAAAACCACTATGACAAAAACTCTACAATATATCTCTTAATTCCATCACACCATAGACACCTTTTCAAATATTTATACATATTTTTATTTCCAAGATGAATAGAGAATAAAAATTTATGATATTCCTCTAATAACCCAATCGTTAAATTTGGTATTGACAGGACACATACATGGTTCCTAAACATTATCATTATGTAATAATAAAGGTTAAAATTAGGAACATTTATAACATTATTTAGAAGATCTACATCATGCTTCTACACCACATTAATCTTATCATGGGTAGATGGTTGAACATTCAATAGGGAAATATAACATTTATCCTCTTTCTATAGTATTTATAGAACCATCCTTTGAAAATACAGAAAAATTGTATCTTTATAGATACTAATAATGGATAATATAGATTGATCTTTTAGAATTAAATCCCAAACAAAACTATTTTCTTTACCAAGGTGGTAGTGTATTAAGCAACCATAATCTAAAATCATCTATAGCCATCTTCTATAGAACATATTCAACTCCTTCTTTGTGAATATATACTTTAAATTTTTTGATCAATATATATATCACACTTTTATCCATAAAGATACCACCTCCATATCTTTAATGAAAAAATCATCTCAGCTGACTCCAAATCATGAGTTGGGTATTTTTTTCTTATGAACATTCAATTGTCATGATACATAGGCAATAACCAAGTAATTCTAAATAATTACTCATACAAATAACTTCTTGGATGAATCCTTATAGATAACAAACCCTTATCCACTATAGGGTATGCATTCAAAGGTGTCATGACTAATCTTCTATTCAGTTCCTCAAAAATTTTCCTCATACTCATCTATCTAGAGGAACATGGATTCCATCTATGTTAACTTATAGAGTGGATTAAATAGTCATAATAAATTATACATAAACATTAAATAATATCTAGATTTAACAAGAATATAATATATCTTAGTTACCATTGTTGGGATGAGACAATAATAAATAGAATTTATCTTTGATGGATCTACTGATATACCCTCTATTGAAATTATACAACCCAAAAATGAAACATTTTCATCCAAAATTCTCTATTTTTCAATTTGGCATATAATGTCCCCTTCTGTAGTGCCTTTAGTAAAATTATGAAGCGATATTCATGCTCTTTCATTATATTTTAATAGATAAGAATATTTTCTATAAATACTACCATAGACTGATCAACGTAATATTTAAATTCTCCATTCATTAAGTCCATGAAGATAGAAGGGGGATTAGTAATATTAATGGAATCACTATATACTCATAGTGTTTATACCTTGTATGCAATGTTGTATTGGGTATAACCTCTTTCTTGACCCCCAATTGATGATATAAAAAATAAAGGTCAATCTTGGAAAGGTATTGAGCTCTGTATAGTTGACCATATAATTTATCAATATGGGGTTGAGAATACATGTTCTTAATTATGATCTAGTTCTGCCATTCATAATCAATATATAGTTGCATCAATCTATCATTCATATTTTCAAAAGAACCAATGCACCCCAAAGTGAAACACTTGGTCAAATTAATCCCTTTCTAAGGTTCTCCTAGATTTACTTAATTAATTTATGAAACTCACTTGGTTCCAAAATATATAGAGTCTTTCAGATAGGTGTGGAACCAGGATTGAATTTTATTAGGAACTCAACTTCATGATTTAGTGGGATACATGGTAAATATTTCATAAATAGAACTAAAAATTCTGTCATAATATGCATATCATTAATTTTGATTTCCCCCTAAATATATAAGATAAAAATCCATTATTAATGGGAATCAGGACCCATATAACGGATGTAACTTCAAGGGGTGTTAATACCTTTCATTACTATAATAGAAAATCATAAGTTAGTTTGAAATATCAAACGTGAATTCCATTCCTCATAAATTAATGTGGGATTTATATAGATAAAAATAATCGATTAATATGATAACATAAAAAATAATCTAGAGGAAGAATTAAAATATTTGTAGGAATCACATTCTCACAAAAATCAATTGGAGAGGAATCATATAATAGAGATTCATTTATCAGAACATTATGGGTTTTATCTATGAATTCATTTTTAAATTGTTTGGGTGGAATCTTCATACACTTATAAAATTCTTCAGAGATGACAGAACGGGTATATCTAGGATAAAATAAGACATTATAATTTCTATAGTATATTGTTAGTGTACCTTTTACCACATCGTTATCCCACCCCTCATCAGAAATTATAATCACACAATATTATAACTTGTCTCTCAGATTAATAGATATATCATCAATCATCATTATTAACCATAAAATTTATATACTATTTTTTATAATACCCATACTCATATCATTTGAAACATTAGAGTGTGGGTGGTGTATTCTGTATTGCATTATCTTTATTTGAATCATTAGCTAACATCTTCCCATCACTTTGGAATTTGATTACCTGATGGCCTTCCCTTCTACAATTAAAATATTTATATGTCCCCTTATTAAAATATAATACATTTTTATTTTAATACTTCAAGAATCAATGAAATATCATTTTATTCACTCTATGGTTTTTGAATTTTCCATAAAAATAAATCTTCCTTTTATTTTGAAAGCCATGAGATTGATGGGTAACTTGAATCCCCATTTCCACCTTCAGAGCACAAAAAATGTATTCCACATATCTAATGAAGTCCCTTATGGATAATTACAGCTTGAGACTTGGTATAAATCCAATTAATAATTGATCAACCTCACATTCAAGTTGGATTTTAATGCAATAAGTGTAAATTACATGTCTTCTAAAATTTTCTTCATATGTATCAAAAGATTTATCATCCTTTAACATTATCATAAGTAATTAGTTATCTATTTTTTGTAAGAATAATTTTATAGAAGTACTTATTGAAATATATCCTCTTAAGATCATACCACTACATGGAGTTAGTTTTATTATGTCGATTTTTTTTCTTGATGAGATACCATTGGTGATCTTCTTCGCCTTCCAAACGATAAACAACCAAAATGACATTTTTTAAGTTACAAACACCGGATAATGGAATATATCACATTAGTGGTATTGATTCATTTATAAAAAACTTGAATATCAATGGAATAACATAATGATGGTATAAATTGACTCATTAAGGACTCGAGATAATGATATTATCTCTTATTGTTTTCATATTCTATATGATTCATGGCCTAAGAAAGTTGTGTAAGAATAATAATGAGATTCTATATTCTAGATCCCATTATGTTTGGATTATTAGGAGAAAAATAATTTCATTTTCTATCATAATACACATTAACATGGTTTTTTGATTTCTTCTATTTATTAAAACCCAAAATCAGAATGAAATAAGAAATAATCATATTAGGGAACCACATAATCATTAAAAATTACTTATAGAATATCTAAATCATGAAGAATTATTTTTAATCTATAACACATTAGATTTATCCTAGGTCATTCATGTAACGCCCCGACCCCAGTTACCCAGAGTCGGTGCATTATTACATAACATTGGCATGATCACAAGAAAGATCAAATCTCGAAAGACCGATTGGTTTAGTAGCCTTGGAAACACTAGATATATTCATAAGTTTTACATTACATCATAAAATGAAAAACTACTACAACAACATAATGTTTCCACAATCCACACTATTAACCCCTCAAAAATTTCCTGTAGGTCATTCATAACTTACTTCTTCACATCCTGGGAAAAATAAAACATAGAAAAGGGGTGAGCTCAAATGCCCAGTAAGGATAACAATATAGCGGAAACTTTCATAAATAAGAATAAACATTTAAGGCAATGTATAACTAAAACAAAAGCCTTTTAAATATGAACTTTCAACATGGTATGGAATAAATAAAATGAAATAATGCCATTTACTTATTCACATGGAAATTCTACTAATCGAATAATCACATGAAAAAATCAATAACCACTTTCATAATGTTGGAATGCATAATGCCAGACTATCATAACCACATAGCCAAGGCCTCGTGCCAAGACTACAAATAAGATTTTTTCAAGGCCTTGTGCCAAGACACTAGTTTGTCTCATGAGACCTACCGATGCATCGAGGAGCTATAGCGGGCTCCACCCGTCACATATTAAGTCCAATGCATTCCCATATGAAAAGGTTTAAACATAACATAAACATTCGTATTAAAACTAGCATATGAAATGTCAATACTTTCACCATAAACTATGAATGGTATAAAAATAGCACATCCACAGTCAAACATATCACAAAACCTTCAATACAATATAGAATTTTTGTATCATAATAAATCAACTTCAAATAATCTTAAAATCCATCAAAGGATGTTGACATAGATGAAATCAAAATTCTTTTAAAAGAAATATCTCCTTTTATTTTGAAATCATTTAAGATCCATATAAAATAAAACATTTTCTTTGAAAATATTCTTATAAGCTTGTAAGGGAAGCTTTGAAGATTTTATAATGGCGGAAAATAGCTGCACCCTCCGTATAAGTTAAAAAAAACATTCTTACCTTAATTCTGTCGAAAAGGTTAAAAAGGACCTTGTTTTGAAAATGATCAAAAGATTCCTTTATAAACCACTTATAAAAGTCAAAAAGGGTATAAATGACTTTAACTCATATTCTAGTAAATAGTAAAAATGTTTTGAAATACATTTTTAAGAAACATGGATGTGGATGATAAAGAGATCCCAGTAGATTATTACGTATAAACAACCTCGGATAATGAAGAGATTGTAAAGTAAACCCTTACCTTGTACTTTTCCTTGGTTGGGGTAGGTTAACCTCCTGTATAATGGTGAAATAGTTGTTATTAAATTATACAATAATCATATATAATAATATGATATCATATATGATCTTTTAACATTGATTTGTTAATAATATCTTAGAATTATCGTCGTTTCGGGAGTTAACTTACTCATTTTCTTTTATATGTTTTGTTACATAAGCCGTGGTTGTTGTATCTTATTTATATCCAGAATGATATCTAGTCCTTAAACATCATTTTTAAATCATCAAATGATAATTATACTTGAATGGATACGATGGAGAATGAATCTCATCGCGTTCGTGGAGACGGTAGTCCGTACGTACGCACGAGCGACAATATCATTCTTTTGATATTAAAATAATATATAAATGGATGGTATATCATATATACAGAATCATTAACATGTTATATTTATTATTTACATGAGTTACACATCATTATTATACCCATCCAAATAATATTATATTGAATAACAATTACACCACGACGTGGAGACGATAGTCCGTACGTACGCACGTATGGTGACATGTTATTCAAAGGGTGGATAGAATACTGAATATGGTTGTACCATATTTATAATAACATCACAGTATATGTGAGATACTGGAGTTATTATTTTAGAATGGTAAGAACAAAGGAAGAAGAAGTGGAAGAAGAAATGAACTTGGAGAAGGGTGGTGAAATCATTACCTCTTCTTCGGGTTCTTCCTTTTGATTTGATCAAAAGGGCTCCTTAGGTTGGCTTTATGATCAAAATAAGGCCTCTAGGTTGTAGTGAGGGATGTTGGGATAGTATTTGGGCAGAGTTTGGCCGAACCAAAAGGCTTTGAAGGTGTGAAGAAATGAGAAGGAGGAGTGCCCTTTTATAAGAGGGGTGAGGGGCACCTTTGGAAAAGCTAGAAATATTAATTTATAATAAATTCATATTCGGTTTCTAATGGCTCCAAAGCTTATTATTAAAAGGTTAAGGTGGGGATAGGTATAAAACCACTCAACCAATAGAATTTAGACAGGTTTGGGTACTTATATTAACCTTATCTTTAAGTATTAACTCTAAGTTAATTAGTTTCACTTTTACAATGTCTATTTGTATTTTTATATAATATGGTTAATAAACTTACTATATACATCCAAGAGACCCCCAAGTGGTACATTAATGATGGAAATATCATGATATAAGTCTCTTGGCCGAACCTTAGATTTTTAGGAATTTAATATCAATTAAGAATATAATATTTGTTTTAAGAACTCTTTTATGTCAATTTTGACACTATTCAATAGTTGATTTTTGTGAAACTCATAACAGATTGATTACTTCGAACAAAGCCAATTAAATCAATCCTAATATATCATATTATCCTATAAAATTAGTTTAATTCATTAAAAGTTTCATATTATATTTATTTGGGTATTTATAATATCAATTATTTTAATGTTTCACTATTATAGTAATTACTGCATCATCATTGTGTCATAAATAAAATAAATTATTTAATGTCTAAAAATTATAAATAAAATATCATTATGTAGGAAATCTTTTTAGATTTCTAATGAATATTTATAATCTAAAATCCAACATATATAACCCTATTTAACAATTGTTTTTCTAAAAGATATATGCTTGTGTCATTTTTGTATTCATTTTAACTTAATTAAAATAAAGTGTCATTATCACTTACAAGTGGATCCATGGGGTCCCAAAATAGACCCAAATATTCCCATGGTCGACCATGTATCAACCAATAGGGTTAAGACACGTTTTAGGGTAATTTAGTATTATTATAATATTATTTTTTAACCCTTATTTACCGGATTTACCCTTAACCATGGTAAATAAAATATTTACCGCAGTAATTATTCAAAATGTCTAAAAATAAAAGTTACCTATTTACACAATTTGAACATCCTGATTCTAAATATGGAATCCATGTTCCTAAATTCAAAACACAAAAGTGGCATAAATTAATTTAAAATTAATTCCCGCTGTCAAAACAAAAAGCGTGTTTTTAAGAGATAATAACTATCAAAAGATTGACACTCGTTTATGTTCGGTTTAATTGTAAAATTATGTCCAATGACCAAAATTATATTAAATGGTAAAAATATATTCTAAATATACTTTAAAACCACTCAAATTCATAATTTATCACTATTAATTATTTTGATTAAAAAAGTTGTTTTTAATTAAAACTTAGTAATTTTCACTATTCATCAAAATATGAAAGTTATCTGAAATGTACCAAAATTTCACCTTAGGATAAATTCGATATTCCGAATCCAAAAATGAAGTCCATTTTCAAATATAAAATATATATAATTTCAAAAAGTAGGTATTACTATTCATAACGGCTAGTTTGATTAGTTATGGTGTGTTAGAACTCGGTGTTGCGTACAACACACGCTATCACATTATTCAAAGAGAAGCGTACCGTAGAAGCTTGGGGTGTTACATTCTCCCCTCCTTCAAATAATTGCGTCCTCGCAATTTCTAGGGTATTACTGCATAAAAAGACTCGGGTGGTTCTTCATCATAAGTTCCTCGGGTTCCCACGTTGCCTCTTCCATCTTATGGTTTCTCCACAAAACTTTTACCAGACGCGTCGTCCGGTTTCTCAGCACTAGTTCTCTCGTATCAAGAATCTTGACGGGCTCTTCACAATAAGACAGATCGGGTTCCAGTTCTAATTCCTCATAGGTGAGTACATGCGTCGGATCAGACATGTATTTCCTCAATAGAGATACGTGGAACACATCGTGAACTTTGGAGAGACTTGGCGGCATTGCCAATCGGTAAGCTACAACCCCAATTCGTTCTAGAATTTCGAAAGGTCCGATGTACCTGGGACTCAATTTACCTTTCTTACCAAAACGTATGACTCCCTTCCACGGAGATACCTTCAGAAAAACATGATCACCGACTTGAAATTCCAAATCCTTCCTTCGATTATCGGCATAGCTCTTCTGCCTACTTTGAGCTGCTTTGATGTGATTTTGGATTACTTTCACCTTTTCCACCGTTTCCTCCACCAATTCTGGGCCTACAAGTTTTCTTTCACCAACGTCATCCCAACAGGTTGGTGTACGACATCTCTTTCCGTATAACGCTTCATATGGTGCCATCTGAATACTCGAATGGAAGCTATTGTTATAGGAAAATTCTACCAAAGGTAAATATTGATCCCACATACCCTGAAAGTCCAGTGAGCAAGATCTCAACATGTCTTCTAAGGTTTGAATAGTCCGTTCTGATTGTCCGTCTGTCTGAGGGTGGTAAGCAGTGCTCAAATGAAGTTCAGTATCCAGGGATTTCTGAAGACTTTTCCATAATCTTGAAGTAAAACGGGGATCACGATCAGAAACAATCGATAGGGGTACTCCATGAAGTCTCACAACTTCATTAATATATAGTCTTGCTAGACTTTCCAGGGTTAGATCTTCTCTTATAGCAAGAAAATGTGCTGTCTTGGTAAGATGATCAACAATAACCCATATTGCATCATTCCTTCTAGGATTCTTTGGTATCCCCATGACAAAGTCCATCGTAACATTGTCCCATTTCCACTCCGGTATGGGAAGAGGTTGCATGACTCCTCCAGGCTGTTGCCTTCCAGCTTTCACTTGTTGACAAACCATACATCTTGACACAAAATCAGCAATCTCCCTCTTCATGTTGTCCCACCAAAAATGTTCCTTCAAATCTCTATACATTTTGGTGCTCCCAGGGTGTATAGAGAAATTGGAACTATGAGAATCATCCAGCAATTCCCTTTTTAGATCAGGTATATTGGGAACACAAAGTCTCTTCCCGAATTTCAAAATTCCATCTTCATACACATAGTCTCTCAATCTCCCATCATTCACAGCTTTAATCTTCTTTTGGAATTCTTCATCATCGGTCTGAGAACTCTTAATCCTTTCTAGTAAATATGGTTTGGCAACCATTTGAAAAAGCATTGATGTTTCACCTTCCCTGGTTATTCCCATGTCCATCTTCACTAGATCCATGAAAATTGGATCCCTTTCAATTCTCATATTGTTCAAAACTCCATGGTCTTTTCTACTCAAAGCATCTGCCACCTTGTTTGCCTTCCCTGGGTGGTAGTGTATCGTAAAATCATAATCCTTGAGTAATTCAAGCCATCTCCTTTGCCTCATGTTGAGTTCTTTTTGTGAGAAAATATACTTCAAACTCTTGTGATCAGTATAAATCTCACATTTTTCACCATAGAGGTAGTGCCTCCATATCTTCAAAGCAAAGATCACTGCTGCTAACTCGAGATCATGAGTAGGATAGTTTTGTTCATGAATTTTCAACTGTCGTGATGCATAGGCAATAACTCTATCATTCTGCATAAGGACACAGCCAAGTCCTTTCTTCGATGCATCACTATAAATAACGAACCCATCATTCCCCGATGGTAGAGTCAATATAGGAGCATTGAATAATCTTCTCTTCAGTTCTTCGAAACATTCTTCACACTCTTTTGTCCAAACAAATTTAACCCCTTTACGTGTGAGCTTCGTTAATGGGTTAGCCAATCGGGAAAAATTCTGGACGAAACGTCGATAATAACCTGCCAAACCAATAAAACTATGTACCTCAGTTATACTCGTAGGTGCTAGCCATTCTTGGATTGCCTTGGTCTTAGAAGGATCAACAGAGATTCCATCTTTAGAGACAATATGGCCAAGAAAAGAAATCTCCTGAAGCCAGAATTCACACTTGCTAAACTTCCCATATAATTCATGCCTCCTCAGAGTCTTCAAGATAATGCGCAAGTGATTTTCATGATCTTCATAGGTTTTGGAGTATACCAAGATATCATCAATAAATACCACCACAAATTCATCGAGATACTCCTTGAAAACTCTATTCATTAGATCCATGAATACAGAGGGTGCATTAGTCAATCCAAACGGCATTACAGTAAACTCGTAATGCCCGTACCTGGTTCGAAATGCTGTTTTCGGAATGTCTTCCTTCTTCACACACAACTGATGGTATCCAGATCGAAGGTCAATCTTTGAAAAGTATTGAGCTCCATGCAGTTGGTCAAATAAATCATCAATACGAGGTAGGGGATACTTGTTCTTTATCATTATAGCATTGATCTCCCTGTAGTCGATACATAACCTCATAGATCCATCTTTCTTTTTAACAAAAAGAACAGGGGCTCCCCATGGAGAAACACTAGGGCGAATAAATCCCTTATTACTCAATTCCTCTAGTTGTTTCTTTAGTTCGACTAACTCTACAGTGGCCATTCTATAAGGGGTCTTCGATATAGGCCTTGATCCCGGAATCAAATCAATAGAAAACTCAACTTCTCGTTTTGGAGGATGTCCAGGTAAATCTTCCGGAAATACATCTACAAATTCTTTCACAACAGGTACATCCTCTATTTGAACATTCCTTTCCTCACCGACAGTTATTTCATTCTCTTCCTCCCCAATAATTGAATTAAGTTGAGCTACTGGGGGTGGATCTAAATAAGAATTAGGTGGTGACGATTCTGCTCTAAAAATAAGGTGATCCTTATCATTATCATCAAGAATCGTAACCTCTTTCTTCTTACAATAAATCTTCGCATCATAGTCCGAAAGCCAGTCCATACCGAGGATTATATCAAACTCAATCATAGGTATGACGATGAAATCATCAAATAAAGAAAATTTATGTGCTCTAATGGGGACTGATTCACAAAACTTTGTTGCAACGGTACTTCCCTTAGGAGTTTTAACTGACAACTCCCTTATTAAATCAAATTGGAAATATCTAGTTTTCTTAGCAAACTGGGAAGATATGAAACAATGCGATGATCCAGAATCAAATAATGCATTTTCTAAACATGAGGAAACCATTAAATTACCTGCCACCACGTCTTTCAGAGCTTCTACCTCAGCAGTAGTGATAACATAAGCATGGCCTTGATCCCTTGGCCTTTTCTAAGGTAAGTTCTCCTGACGCTTAGGACATGCATTTGCATAATGCCCCATCTCCCTGCAATTATAGCACTGAACGTTGGTAGCTTCCTTCTTCCCCTTGCAATCATGAGCTTGGTGGCCTTTTTCACCACACTTGTAACAGACTCCCATTCCCTTCAAGCAAGTACCAGGATGTTTCTTCCCGCATTTACCACAAGATGGATATTCAACCTTTCCCTTCTTCCCCTTATTTCCATTCCCAGATTGATCAGCAGGTCTCTTCTTCTCTTGCTATGCTTTAAAGTCATAAGACTTAGAGAATTCCTTTTCGGTCTTGATAGCACATGAGACAATGTCTTCGTACGATGAAAAGGATTGCGAGACTAACGCTCGATGGAGAAATGGTTTTAACCGATCAAAGAAACGATCAATCTTACTTCTTGGGTTGCGAATATAATCACCAGCGTACCTCGCTAACCTTGTAAAGTTAGCCTCATACTTTGTGACATTCTCATCCTCCTTTTGTCTCAGACTCAGAAATTGCCTTTCCATATCTGCTCGATGGTCGCGAGGGAAGTATTTTTCTAAAAACAGATCTTTGAACTCCCTCCATTCCATATTTGATACTTCATCATCTTCCTTCGTATTTTGAATAAATGACCACCATTGATCAGCATCTCCAGTGAGGCGGTAAACTTCCATGATAACTTTTTCCCTTTCACTGCTCCCCAAAGCCTGAAATATTTTCTCTAGGGAAAATATCCATTGCTCAGCTACTAAGGGATTTGTATTCCCATTGAACGTTGGTGGTTGTTGCCTCATGAATCGATCTAACATTGATCCTCCACGTTGCGGATCAGGGTGCTCCATACAGGTAAGGTTATTATTCATAACCTGAGTAAGTTGTCCCAGTATGGTGATTAGCTGATCAGCACCAGTTGCATCACCAACCCCACTATAATTATCTTGAGCAGGAGGGCAATCCCTACATGGAGTGCGTGCATTGATACGTTTTCCATTTCTTCCACTAGGCGCCATTTCTAAATAATGGCATAAACTAGATCAATTTATGAATCAAAATACATAATCCCATACTTATAAAACACTTATCATAAATTGAACTATTTATGGATATAATCCATAATCATAAGAATGTTTTCTTTGAGGAAGTATATACTCATAATCCCTTCAAAATGATTTGTAAAGAAAATGTGAGTTATCCTAAGCATATCCCCCGGGAGTGTCGTAACCAAGAGTGCAGCAAGGCCCGTTGTCGTGCACCAGTTCCCGTTCGAGTCTAGCTCAAAGCGGTGTTTTCGGGTTTTACCCCTAGGTACATCTGTGCCAGAGCCACCTCTACCTGCTCGTATCCAGACAGTGATGTATTGCTTGGAAAACTCACAAAATCTCTACAATACTAAAATTCTAGGAAGTTATTCTATACTAATCCTCAAAGTTCATCTTAGGTCTACGTGCTCTAATCAGAGTTTATCTAAATCTAGATTCCAAGGTTTGTACTAAACTTCCTCTGATACCAACTGTAACGCCCTGACCCCAGTTACCCAGAGTCGGTGCATTATTACATAACATTGGCATGATCACAAGAAAGATCAAATCTCGAAAGACCGATTGGTTTAGTAGCCTTGGAAACACTAGATATATTCATAAGTTTTACATTACATCATAAAAAAGAAAAACTACTACAAAAATATAATGTTTCCACAATCCACACTATTAACCCCTCATAAAATCCCTGCAGGTCATTCATAACTTACTTCTTCACATCCTGGGAAAAATAAAACATAGAAAAGGGGTGAGCTCAAATGCCCAGTAAGGATAACAATATAGCGGAAACATTCATAAATAAGAATAAACATTTAAGGCAATGTATAACTAAAATAAAATCCTTTTAAATATGAACTTTCAACATGGTATGGCATAAATAAAATGAAATAATTCCATTTACTTATTCACATGGATATACTACTAATCGAATAATCACATGCAAAAATCAATAACCACTTTCATAATGTTGGAATGCATAATGCCAGACTATCATAACCACATAGCCAAGGCCTCGTGCCAAGACTACAAATAAGATTTTTTCAAGGCCTTGTGCCAAGACACTAGTTTGTCTCATGAGACCTACCGATGCATCGAGGAGCTATAGCAGGCTCCACTCGTCACATATTAAGTCCAATGCATTCCCATATGAAAAGGTTTAAACATAACATAAACATTCGTATTAAAACTAGCATACGAAATGTCAATACTTTCACCATAAACTATGAATGGTATGAAAATAGCACATCCACAGTCAAACATATCACAAAACCTTCAATACAATATAGAAGTTTTGTATCATAATAAATCAACTTCAAATAATCTTAAAATCCATCAAAGGATGTTGACATAGATGAAATCAAAATTCTTTTAAAAGAAATATCTCCTTTTATTTTGAAATCATTTAAGATCCATATAAAATAAAACATTTTCTTTGAAAATATTCTTATAAGCTTGTAAGGGAAGCTTTGAAGATTTTATAACGGCGGAAAATAGCTGCACCCGCCGTATAAGTTAAAAAAAACATTCTTACCTTAATTCTGTCGAAAAGGTTAAAAAGGACCTTGTTTTGAAAATGATCAAAAGATTCCTTTATAAACCACTTATAAAAGTCAAAAAGGGTATAAATGACTTTAACACATATTCTAGTAAATAGTAAAAATGTTTTGAAAAACATTTTTAAGAAACATGGATGTGGATGATAAAGAGATCCCAGTAGATTATAACGTATAAACAACCTCGGATAATGAAGAGATTGTAAAGTAAACCCTTACCTTGTACTTTTCCTTGGTTGGGGTAGGTTAACCTCCTGTATAATAGTGAAATAGTTGTTATTAAATTATATAAGAATCATATATAATAATATGATATCATATATGATCTTTTAACATTGATTTGTTAATAATATCTTAGAATTATCGTCTTTACGGGAGTTAACTTACTCATTTTCTTTTATATGTTTTGTTACATAAGCCATGGTTGTTGTATCTTATTCATATCCAGAATGATATCTAGTCCTTAAACATCATTTTTAAATCATCAAATGATAATTATACTTGAATGGATACGATGGAGAATGAATCTCATCGCGTTCATGGAGACGGTAGTCCGTACGTACGCACGAGCGACAATATCATTATTTTGATATTAAAATAATATATAAATGGATGGTATATCATATATACAGAATCATTAACATGTTATATTTATTATTTACATGAGTTACACATCATTATTATACCCATCCAAATAATATTATATTGAATAACAATTACACCACGACGTGGAGACGGTAGTCCGTACGTACGCACGTATGGTGACATGTTATTCAAAGGGTGGATAGAATACTGAATATGGTTGTACCATATTTATAATAAAATCACAGTATATGTGAGATACTGGAGTTATTATTTTAGAATGGTAAGAACAAAGGAAGAAGAAGTGGAAGAAGAAATGAACTTGGAGAAGGGTGGTGAAATCATTACCTCTTCTTCGGGTTCTTCCTTTTGATTTGATCAAAAGGGCTCCTTAGGATGGCTTTCTGATCAAACTAAGGCCTCTAGGTTGTATTGATGGATGTTGGGAGAGTATTGGGGCAGAGTTTGGCCGAACAAAAAGGCTTTGAAGGTGTGAAGAAATGAGAAGGAGGAGTGCCCTTTTATAAGAGGGGTGAGGGGCACCTTTGGAAAAGCTAGAAATATTAATTTATAATAAATTCATATTCGGTTTATAATGGCTCCAAAGCTTATTATTCAAAGCTTAAGGTGGGGATAGGTCGAAAACCACTCAACCAATAGAATTTAAACAGGTTGGGTACTTATATTAACCTTATCTTTAAGTATTAACTCTAAGTTAATTAGTTTCACTTTTACAATGTCTCTTTGTATTTTTATATAACATGGTTAATAAACTTACTATATACATCCAAGCGACCCCCAAGTGGTACATTAATGATGTACCTATCATTATATAAGTCTCTTGGCCGAACCATAGATTTTTGGGAATTTAATATCAATTAAGAATATAATATTTGTTTTAAGAACTCTTTTATGTCAATTTTGACACTATTCAATAGTTGATTTTTGTGAAACTCATAACAGATTGATTACTTCTAACAAAGTCAATTAAATCAATCCTAATATATCATATTATCCTAGAAAATTAGTTTAATTCATTAAAAGTTTCATATTATATTTATTTGGGTATTTATAATATTAATTATTTTAATTTTTCACTATTATAGTAATTACTGCATCATCATTGTGTCATAAATAAAATAAATTATTTAATGTCTAAAAATAATAAATAAAATATCATTATGTAGGAAATATTTTTAGATTTCTAATGAATATTTATAATCTAAAATCAAACATATATAACCCTATGTAACAATTGTTTTTCTAAACGATATATGCTTGTGTCATTTTTGTATTCATTTTAACTTAATTAAAATAAAGTGTCATTATCACTTACAAGTGGATCCATGGGGTCCCAAAATAGACCCAAAGATTCCCATCGTCGACCATGTATCAAAAAATAGGGTTAAGACACGTTTTAGGGTAATTTAGTATTATTATAATATTATTTTTTAACCCTTATTTACCGGATTTACCCTTAACCATGGTAAATAAAATATTTACCGCAGTAATTATTCAAAATGTCTAAAAATAAAAGTTACCTATTTACAAAATTTGAACATCCTGATTCCAAATATGGAATAAATTTTCCTAAATTCAAAACACAGAAGTGGAAGAAATTAATTTAAAATTAATTCCCGCTGTCAAAACAAAAAGCGTGTTTTTAAGAGATAATAACTATCAAAAGATTGACACTCGTTTATGTTCGGTTTAATTGTAAAATTATGTCCAATGACCAACATTATATTAAATGGTAAAAATATATTCTAAATATACTTTAAAACCACTCAAATTCATAATTTATCACTATTAATTATTTTGATTAAAAAAGTTGTTTTTAATTAAAACTTATTAATTTTCACTATTCATCAAAATATGAAAGTTATCCGAAATGTACCAAAATTTCACCTTAGGCTAAATTCAATATTCCGAATCCAAAAATGAAGTCCATTTTCAAATATAAAATATATATAATTTCAAAAAGTAGGTATTACTATTCATAACAGCTAGTTTGATTAGTTATGGTGTGTTAGAACTCGGTGTTGCGTACAACACACGCTATCACATTATTCAAAGAGAAGCGTACCGTAGAAGCTTGGGGTGTTACAATTCATATTAATAATTTATTTAAATCCATAATGATGGTTTGTAATGTTTTTATGAATTCTTAAAGTAGAACCCCTACGTGTGTCAAAAAAGGTATGTAACAAGGCCCATTGTTGTTCACCAGTTAACAATTGAGTCCAGATAAATGCACCATTTTGGATTAATTACCTCTAGGTAAATATATGAAAGATCCCATACAATTTTCCCATCTTGATAAGGATTTAATTTCATGAAAACCACTCAATCTACATAAACAAAAACCTATGGATTGTAAAGGTCTAGTTCCTTTGGAAACATGGACACATAAACAACTAGTCCATAAGTGAGTTATCTCATCTACCACTATATTCTTCATAACTAGTACCCTTATTTGAAATATAATACATATTAACTTTCATCATAACCTAGGGAAAGGAAACAAAATAATGGGTGATCTCATATGCTCAATAAGGGAAACTAAGGGAGATATCAATATATCATGAGCATAATTTTATGAGAACATGATAATAAAATTTTTAAACCAAACCCTACATATCATATATCAAAACATGATTCATGGAATAAATATTGAGAGTTTATAAAAAAAATAATCATAATTATATAAAATAGCATGAACCATTAAATCATAACATTAAAAATAGGCATAAATTTTTTCTATACACATAATGATAGAAAAACATTTCCTAGGTAGTTCAATGTTGATTTACATGACTATAATAGTGAATGGGTTTAGTCCCCAATCCATCATAGTACTACTAGTTCACTCCCAAGACTTTAATAGTTGAAATAATCCCTTTTTAAACTAGATTCACCCCTATTACAGTCATATTTATCTCATGAGATATCAATCTTTACCCAATTCATTAGAGGGAGATATAGGCCCCACTTGTTACATAATGAAAATCACACACATGTGTTCCCCAAGATCATAGAACATTCATCGTATCAATAACCATGAAAATAAATGGGCTTATAAAAAAATTAATTATAACATAAACTATAGAGGATAAATAAATTTTTAATAATAATTTCACCAAATCATTGTAACACAATATGTGAAAAATAAATTTGTTTCATAATCATTTCAACATTTCATCCAATTAGAAACTGTGGAATAATAAACAAGATTCATAAGAAACTTATCATCATAATCAGAAACCATTCATAAAAAGAATAAAAATAGTATCTTTGGATCCTATCCCGAAGAAATAATAAGTAACATCAAATGATTTCATATTTTATAGAAAATTATTTTTAAACAAAAATCATTCATAATGTTTCCTGAGACAAATAACCTTTCATTAAAAATCATTTTTTTAAAAAAATACTATGAAAATTAATTTATTTGAAAATAAAACTGTAATATTATAATGGAATATTTAAAGAAAATAACTTTTACTATGCTTGGATATTCAAATCATTCAATATATATTAAAATAAATATTCATTCCACATTTTCATTAAATTCCAAACAATCCATGTTTGAAAAATGACATGAAGACTCCTTTCAAAAATAATATAAAAATTTTAAACAAATGATAAGATTTTATTTACCAAATCATTGGCATAATGTTAAAAAAATTTGGATTTTTTATAGACAATATAGTTTTAGAGGTGATTTTTTGATTGAAGAGGTAGATAAATATGATTTTTCTTCAAATATAAATATGAATTATTAAATTCAAAAAGTGAGGAAAATTAAGGGAAAACATTATTATATTGATATAAGTGGAGGATAAGAAAATTAATGAGTTTACTGAGAGTTGAATCATAATATTTCATAATTGGAAACATAGTAATAAATAATCCCCATAAATGAATATATTTTTACATATATCATTACTAAATTGGTATCTTTTGGATAATAAAAACCATTAAATATTATCATAAAATAAAACATTAATATTAGGAAAATAATTATATTCATGATATAATATATCAAAGAGATAGTATGTATATATATCATTCCATGACCCCAAATCCTAGATCCTTTATAGAAATCATGACCCTTATATTTCTGTAAATGATTCCAATAAATGTGACCCCACTTTTTTCCATGAAAACCTTAAAAAAATAAAATTTAAACTTGGATCACTTAAATGTAATAATAAATTTTATGTTTAGAGTATTAGATAATTAGTACAAACACTTACATAAACAATTCACATGACTTTAAAAGATAATTTCTCCCACTTAACCCCCTATTTATTTTTAAAATTATGTCATCAATATCATCCTTGTGATATCATTTGTAGACATAAATAGCTCAACCTCATTATTTATAGCCTTGGAAAAAAGAAAAATAATAATAACGGGGAGCTAAAATAGTTAGTAAGGGTAAATATAAGCATTAATAGATTAATGTCTCCAATGATCATAAGAGTTAATAAGGGTATGATGGCATAATTAGAGTACACTAGTGAATCATAAAAGAACTCATACCCATCAATACCCAAATCATAAAATATGAAAAAATTGAAAAGGAAAGAGTAATCAGAGTTGATAATCACGAGACATGGGATTTCGATCTTGATCAAATGAAACATCATAAACATATAACAAGTAATTAAAAACCGTTTTAGTAACTTGGAGCATCACATTCGTAAAACCCTTTCAAAACAATTTTAACTGGAATAACCATATAGACGAATTACAATATATTCATTACTCAATGAATTGGAATGATATTTAGGCACACCCATTATTTAAGCTACTATGGGCTTACTTAGCACTCTCTGGTATGCCACAAATTTATCTTTGATAGGTTTTCCCAGTGCTATCTGTGACACCCCAAGTTAAGATATAATGGGTTTACTCAGTGTAATATGGTCTTACCCAGTTCTATCTGGGCCACCCCACGTTAAGCTATAATGGGATCACCTGACGCTATCTAGGCCACCCCATTTTAAGCTGTAATGTCCAAGAACCACTACATCAATAAAGTATATATATTTCAATAAATAATAAAATCCATTGAGAAAATAATTATTCTTTCATAACTTGATTAACCCATGGAAATAATGTAGGTTTAATGATAATATTTTTGAATCATGATTCAACCATGGAAACTAAATGGGCTCCATAACAATCTCTTTGAAACATGATTAACCCTTGGAAAAGAAATTCGTTCTATAAAAATATTTTTAAACCAAAAACTATCCATCCATAGAAAGAATGAGAGTGATATCCGTACAAAATATCCCAATTGGATGATATTTAAAAAAGGGTTGTTGTTCTTTATGAATGGAAATACCATTAAAATATTAATAAAATCATTTTTGAGGAAAATATCCTTTTCATTTTGATAATCACTTTTTAAAACATAAAACCTTTTGAAAAAAATTTTGTTTGAAAACAACCTTGGAAACAAATAAACGAATTTTTAAAAATAATTTAATACATTTACTGAGTAAAATATCATTTCAACTTTGAATATATATTTTTAAAACCTTTTTAAAATCCTTTTTTGAAAACATGGTTTTGGAAGAGAAAGAGTTTTCGATTAATAAGATTATTTTTCATAAAAATATCTTTTTTAAATCTTTAGTACATGATAATATGATAATGAAGAAAAATCATGTATTAACATGACATAAATAGAGGGGAATAAAATTTATAAGAATTATTTATCGGTATATCATTATATTTTAACATTGGTGACTTAGTCACAAATAATCTTGACAAACAATAAGTTTTTAACATAAAACTCTTACCACTTTGGTAACATTGAATCATAAGCCATATGAAAGGATTACATTAACTGAAACAGAAAATACCATTATAATAAATAAATTCATGATATTACTTAATAAATGGTGTTTGTAAAGACCTTATTAAAGAAGATATGTGCATAACACTACATAAGTCTCAAAGAAGACATTTTTTGACAAAAATCCATTAATGCTTTGATAAATTTTGGAACTATAATTAAAGAGAGATTATCAAATGGATATGTAAATTCTTATTAAGTTAATCACAAGAGTCATACAATACATTTAAGGTTATTATATACCAAAAATGATAAGTTGTAAATATAGAATGTATCTCACATAATTAAATGTGAGACCAGATAAGTTATAATCATGAAATAATTATCATATATATATAAATTATAATTTTAATAGCATTCATCAAATATGGTTATGAAAAATGAACTAATGTTATGATCATGGAAAGAGGAGGTTATACGTGATCATGAGTAATGTTTCTATTTTTCAATGGTCATTATGGAAAGAAGAAAAATGATATTTTATATTTAAATAATCATAATTATATCACTAATACCCTGAAATTTAATTATATATATTTATATATATAATTATTGTGATTTAAAAGGAATCAAATCTCCTCAAGGAGGTGGTGGTCCACCCATCCACGATTGGTGTTATCACTTTTATAAGTGTGTGACAAGGTAATA
Source organism: Viscum album (assembly GCA_963277665.1). Lineage (NCBI taxonomy): Eukaryota > Viridiplantae > Streptophyta > Magnoliopsida > Santalales > Viscaceae > Viscum > Viscum album. The sequence goes on from OY728157.1 coordinate 1,027,708,797, forward strand.
AAGAAAATATTATATTATATTTTAGAATATAATTATTTCATTAATATCATATTTTTATATCATATATATTTATTATTGTTAACTTTATTACCTTCCATTTAACAAGTTTGTGAAAAATGCTTCACGTCACTTCATGAGGTGGTAGTTCACCATACCCTTAAGAGACATTATCACATACCATAAGGTATGAAATTTGTAAAGGATTTATATGATATAATAACTAAAGAGGTAATATTATGTTATATAAATCAAAATATCATATATAAATAGTTTTCCCATAATTATGTCAAGCCATGATAGGCAGTTATGGAAAAATGAACGACATCGTTTCGAGAGGCGGTAGTCCTCCATACACATGAATGATGATTTTGTAACATATTTGATGGAATTATGTTTATTTTTAGGATAAAACCTTAACATAACAACATATTTGTATATTTAAGATACTTAGGTTATTATATAAGCATGTTATAAGAAAAAATTTAGGGGGTGGATAAGTAAATAAAACAAAGAAGTTTCTTGAATAACATTACCTCTTATTTGGGTATTCTACATTGGTTTTAACAAAAACCATCCATGGTGGTATTTAATAAAAAAAATAATACTTCAATGATAAGGTGAGGTAATGTTTGGAGTTATTTGGGTAGGTTTTGAATGATCATAATGGCTTGAGATCTATGGATAAGTGGGGAGAGTTACTGACCTTTTATAGTGCAGATGAAGTGACATTCTTATAAAGACTCAAACATATTCCCTATTTGAAGGTCTTACATACTTAATGTGATTCCAAAATTAAAAAATAATGTATTTTAGGGAATTAATGGTCAATATACACTCACATCACACAAAATTAAATAATTGTTATCTTTTTATTTCTTAGTATTTACGTTTACTCAATTTTAACATTTTTGTTTTTACCATGTTAACTAGTTTTCAAAACAAGTAAATTTATAATTTAAGAATTAATTAATAATATAATTATTATAAAATTTATACCAACTAATTCTAAATATTATATATAATTATAAAGTAAAAATCCCATGCGTTTTGGAAATTAATTTTAACATAAGTGAAAGTAATGCGCAAAAACACTACTTTAACCCTAACTATGCCAATAATGTTTTTAATATTTAGGAGTCAATGTTTTAATTATAAAAAAAATAAATTTTTCCATAAATGGAGAACATTTTATATTTATTGAAATTTAGAAATCAATTTCTAGAATATATCCTTTTTATTAATTTTATATCATGTAATGAAATATAATTTTTAATAAAATAACACTAATATCAGTTTAGATAGTGTTTATTTAATTTGAATTTTAAAAATATAAATATAATAATGAAATTAAAATTTATTAAGTTCACAACATTTAATGAGGATATATTCATCAAAAAATAAATTTAACACAAAAATTCTTTCTATTCACCTCTTTTTAATAATTTTAGTATCATTTATTTTATTTAATTATTAAATAAATAATCCACAAATTGATATTTGTTAAGAATTTTATTTAATTATATCATATTTAAAAATTAATGATAAATTATTATGATAAAAAAATTCATTTATATTTCATTATATTATTTATAATATAAACTTTGTAGTTTCTTTCTATCCCCAAATATTTAATGAAATTAAAATCAAGGAAGGTTCCTTTTTTCTTTTTATTTACATAACTTATTGTATAAGTAAATTTCCTGGAATAATATTCTCAATAACTCATACAATTATATCCTAATGTGATAAGGTTATAAATATGTCCAACCAATCAGTTTTTGAAAAGTTTTTAGGTCATTTGGCAGCTTAATTTTAAAGCTTAACCACAAAGGAAACTCATTTTTACCTTAATCATAGTAATTAATCATAAATATTTTTACAAATAATTATAAAAAAATTAATTTGGAATAAATATATAATATATATTATTTTGATTTGAAACATAGAATCCATTTTGTGAAATTTAACTCATAAAAGTGGTAGAATTTAATTTTACATTAATTCCACCGACATGATGATAAAATGGGGTTTTAGTGTAAAAATGTCCAAAAATTTAAAAAGTTTTTATATAAAAATTCAATATTAAAATGATTATAATGAACTAAATTTTTTATTAGTTGTATAATTTCACTTTTGTGACTTTAAAATGTATTTCATTTATAATTTATCATTATAAATTAATCATATAAAATTGAAGTTTTCAATTAAAATCCAGTATTTATCATTATTCATAAAAAAATGTAACTTCTCACCAAAATACCAAAACTAAACCCAATATAATTTTGATATTCTACTTTCAAAAATGAATTTTATTTTTTCATGTAATATTTTTAAAAGGTACAAAATTTATTTTTAAAATAAGTGTGCCATTAAAATACTACTAAAATACTTTTAGAGAGAAAAAACTATTTTATACCTAAAATTGGATTTGTTGTTATCTTATTCCTATATAATCTATAATATTAATGTTAAAAAAATTGATATAATATATAATATAAATATTTTATTTATATAATCCAAAGATATTGATTTTTTTAAACTCAGTGTTGCGTATAACGCAAACTAATCTCAATGTTACACGTCATTTATGTAATCAAGTATAATTTATTCTTTTAAAATATTAGGGTGTTATACCCTATCAAATTTAATAAATTATATCCTCATAATTTTTAAACTTATCTAAGTAATCAAAGGTTAGAAATTTTGAAATACTCTTTTCAAACTCACATCATAAAAAAGGTTTAATAAGACATCCTCTTAATAATAGAGAAAGTGAAGTTAAAAGGTCATATGTAATAACACATAAATAGGTTTACAAATAAGATAACATAATTGGAAATGGAGGAAAAATAAAAATATTTATATGGATAATATATTGTTATGGTCTTCGAAACAAAAAATACTTGATGATAAAAAAGACCATCGGTTCATTATAATTGAAGGTACGAAGACAATAATTTTATTTCATGATCATTTTGAGAGGGTTTTGGAATTATATTAACTTATAGAATAATAAAATATGGAAATATACATACCTGAGGAGTATAATTTTATCATTTAACCAATTTTCACAAGAATCTAATCATTTTCTCCAAAAGATAAGTATTTAAGATAAAGTTTTCATTCTTGAAGAACTAAAATAAACTTTCAAATGACCAAATAATCCCCAAAAGCATAACAATATATTTATAATATCATTAAAAATTAACCCAAACCCAAATTGTTATCACATTGAAAGATAATTCTAAAAATGAATAAACATTCTTTCATTAATCTCTAAATTTCAGTAGTAATACCCAAATTTCAAACCAAAACATTCCATAAAACTATATCCCAAATAACAACAATGACCTCAAGATTAAAGAGTGTTTTAAATTCAAAGGTTATCTCATAAATTTCCGAATAAAATCCCAAAATATAGTGATCTTTGAAGTAATATTAATCACTTAGTCACCAAATCACTTTTCAATTCTATGGTTATCTATATGATAAAACGTATATTATCAAAATAAATGATTATATAAACATTAAATGAAATCAACACATTGAATAAAATTTTTACAAAATTTAAATAAATACTTCATGTTAAACTATATATTTAAAAATAATTTAACATATTAAAACGTCTCCTAAAATGTCATTAATCACTTTATGATTTCATCACTTAAAACCTATAAGGGGTTCTAAGACATTGAACTTATAACAAACCTTAATATTATAGACATAATATATTATCCATAAATCTTAAGATAACCTCACATGATAACATCCTAAAATACAAATATATCTAAAACAACCATTAATACTGACTATAATATTCTAACCCACACCCCTAGATCCTGTATGGAAATCATGACCTTTATATTTCTGGTTATGATGCTGATAATTTTGACCCAATTTATTCCATGAAAACTATACAAAATCAAAATGAAAAATTGGATCACTTACATTCTGGAGGTTTTTTTTGGTTTAGAGTGTTAGATAATTTGAAAAAAATCACAAATAAACCATTCACATAGTGTTAAAAGATCATTTCTCCCACTTAACCCACCTTTTATTTCTCAAATTAGGACATGAACATCATCCTTGTAAAATAATTTAGAGACATACACTATTCAACATCATTCTTTAAAACATGGGGAAAATAAAACATACTAAGGGTTAAATATAATTATTATTAAGGGTAAACATAAACATAAACAATTAAATGTCATCAATTCGAATAAGTGTGAATAAGGGTATGATGACATAATCAGAGTGCATGAGAGAATGATAACAGAACTCATATCCATAAATACCTAGTTCATCAAATATGAAAACATGGAAAAGATAAGATTCATCAGACCCAATAAACTTGAGCCATGTGATTCCAATATTTATCAAATGAAACATCAAAAGCACATAATAAGTAATTAAAACCCATTTCGGTAACTTAGAGAATCACATTCATAAAACACTTTAAAAACCATTTTAATTGTAATAACCATATGAATGAAATCCAATATATTCATTCCCTAATTAATTAGAGTATTATATATAAAAACCATCATTTAAGCTATTACGACCATACTCGACGTTATCTAGGATATCCAAATTTAATATATAATGGGATTACACGATGCTATCTAGGTCACCCCAAGTTAAGAAGTAATTGTATTACCCGATGCTATCTGTGCCACACCAAGTGAAGCTATAAATTGATTACCCAGTGTTATTTGGGACGCCAAAAGTTAAGATGTAATGGGATTACCTAGTTCTATCAAGGCCACCTTATATTAAGATGTAATTTCCAAGAACCACAACATGAAAAAAGTACATTGATATTTTAATTCATAATAAAACCCATAAAAAAATAATTATTGTTTCCAAACATGATTATAAAATGGAAAATATATGGGTTTCATGTTAATCTATTTGAAACATGATTTACCCATGGAAAATTAATGGGTTAAATAATAATCTCTTTGAAAAATGATTAACTGAGAGAAAATAAATGGGTTCCACAATAATCTCTTTGAAACCAAAACTATCCTTCAAGATAAAGAATGAGGATGGAATGAAAAAAATATCCCTAGGAAAGGAAAAGTGACAACAAGGGTTATTGATGTTGATGAATATAAATAATATTAAATGATCATTAAAAACATTATTGAGGAAAATATAATTTTCATTTTGAAAATCACTTTTTATAACATAATTTTTTTAAATCCTTTTCATTTAATAAAGCCTTGAAAAAATATAAAGGCTACTTTAAAATAAATTTAAAACATTTATTGAGGAAAATTGTAATGTCCTAGAATTCAATAGTTTTTTTAAAATTAAATGGGATTATTTCGAGACCAGGTGCTAAGACGACACATGATCCTGGGGCCTGGAGTGGCCAGAATATATTTTCAAACTATTTCAATAGTTCATTAAAATAATCAGGTGAGTGGGTTTTTTATAACTTTTAAAACGATTCCCAGATAAAAAATATGAGGGCACCATTTAACTCAGAGTATCAGGATTCACTTAATAAGGGCTTAACTTTTGTCTACATGGGCCAAAAATTGGATGTATATTTGGGTAATAAATTAAATATTTGAGTAAAGATTATTTTATTTTCAATTACTTATAACTCTTAAATGGTAACTCGGATTGGAAATCTGATAGTACCATTGTGCTCATGAGGGTGTGCATCCCATAGGCAGAGCCTAACCTTGACTGGTATGTGTTGAGGGTGAAATTAATGTTTTTTTGATTTTTTAAAGGAAAATAAAATAAACATAGAAAATGATTATTTTATTTCTTTTATCTATTTTTAGTGACACAACATCACTGTAATGTGGCGAAGCGATGATGCTAAAACTCATTGATGTAATACATTAATGAATCAAAGTAGGGGATCTTCAATTAAAAACACATCTTCCCTATTTTATTAAATAATGATTCAGGTTTGACAAACAACCCTGGAATTCCTCTAACAAACGAAGAAAGAATCATCTTCAATGAAAAACCCTAGAAAATCATAAAGTAGCAACAACACCCTTAGAGAGAGGATTCAGGACCAGAGATTGATGGAAAATGATAGATGATCATCCTCAACCAATCTATTTTTCTTATTTAGGGGTTGAAATCTGTGTGCTTATTTTCCCCCCGTTCTTCCCTTCTAAAACAAAGAACACAGATCAACTAACTAACTAGTTGATCCGTGAATGATTTATTCTTGTGGGATTGCGAATAAATATTTCATGTTGATGTTGGGGATAAAAATATTAATGATTGAATTAGGCTTCATGTCCCCATTAACAATAAATGATCCAAGCCAAAATGAACAAAGTCCTGGATTGTTCAATGGGTATTATTTGTGATCCCCCCCTCTCTCCAATTATTCTATGCCGATGGATCCATGAGGTCATGTAGGATTTTTCTGAGGGGGGGGGGGTTCTAAAAGAGGACAGACCCCCAAAGTGATGATAAAATTGTGAAGAGTGCGCAAAAGTTATGGTGACAGCCTAAGAATCCCATAGGTGTAGATGGATCGAGAAATATACCACCAGAGTGAGTCTGGTGGCCCGCAACGGTGTCCATGGTTGGGAGGTGGCATGCACTGACTATAGAGACCACGACAGTGCCAATAGGCATCACATCAGTGCGGTCAACCTGTGGGTTGACTGTGATGTTGTTGTAGGCATACAGTCTATGTACACCGTGTGACGGTGGGAAGTGACTGACCTTAGCCGGCCGTGTGTGGCACAAAATAGATGCCAGTAGGCGTCCAAGATAGTGGAGAAAACTGAGTAGCTGGGTGTCCCAATGGAGTATTAATGGTTCTACCAAGTAAGACCGGGCCGTAGAATGCGGACTAGGTCACTGGGTGGCCCCACGGGCTTGACCCACGACTAAACTGATCCAATTCTAGCAAAGCCCAATAAGAAAGGCTGGAATAGGTCATCTCAATACCAACTGGGTTGGGTCAGGTCTGACAAACTGGTTTGGGACATGTAGGACCCTCAGGCCGAGTTGGTCAGGTCGGCCTGACCAAGTCAGACTGGGCCTAGACACAATCGGACCATACTTACGAAAACACGAATATTTTTTAGACTGGGCATCCGATTGATGCGCTGTTTTCATAGTTGGGACCCTTATGAAGAGGCGGTACTTTGGGTATACTATAAGTGAGTTTTTGTTGAATTTGAGATTAAAACGATGGTTTGAGGATTAGATTCTCCTAGAATCAAGTACACTAGAGAGTGGGAATCCTTCAACTGGCTGTGACATGAAGGATATTAGACCTTAGTGGTACAGTAGCCGAGCGGACATCAGTGGTCTAGTAGCCGAGTAGACCATAGTGGTCCAGTAGTGGAGTGGACCTCAGTGGTCCAGTAGACGAGAAGACCTCAGTGGACCATTAGATGAGCCGACCTCCGCGGTCTATTAGTAGATCAATCTTTAGTGACTCATCAGCATTGATACCCTTAGAAGTACAAGAGAATTCAACTTTACGACTAATAATATTGTTTTCTATACTTTGATTTATACCTGGTGTGAGGTTTCTATACATTTTGGTCCTGTAGTGTGGTCTTTCATTTTGGTCTTTCCTTTGTGGGTTGGGGTCATTTATGAATATTGTGTTACTCACCCTTGCATGGGATTCTCCCACACATGTCGTTCCACATGTAGGTGATCGATGCTTCAACGGAAAACTTGGTGGTCTGGGACCAGGTGGTGCTCAGTGAGATGAAATGGAAGGACATACTTCTACGGATACTAGTAGCTACCCTTCACCTAACCTTCAGGTAGGGTCTCAAGTGGAAATACCATGGTAGTTATACTTTCCTTTTTGGTTTTGGGACTGTATTTGGTCCCATTTTTACTTTTAGTTTTTATTATACTCTTAGTAGTTATCTTAGAGATATTTGTAGTTTACTTTTTGTTTACTTTCCACAGCTTGAGTATTTGCATGTGTACAGGTTTAAACAAAAAAACTTCCCTTTTGGGGAATATTCCTACCAGGTTCTAGTCCCTAGCACCTGGCCTATGGAATAAAGGATTGGGATAGTCATGACACGAGCCCTAGGGGATAGGTCATGACAAAGTGGTATCAGAGGCACTTGGTTCCTCCAGAAGAAATAAGAGTCTAAATATTTTTATGGGGAAATGGTGTTAGTGTCTCGAGTTTGTATTTCAGGACAGTTAGTCCAGTGTTGGTCCGACAGAAGATGTATCCATACACTAGTACCCCAAATTATTATTTCTGACTTGGTACATGGAAACACTAGTTGCAAGAGTCCTTGAATATTTTCTTATAATCTTTCTGAGTCAGAGACAACTCACCTGGTATAATCTGTTAATCATGATTCATCTTGATCTCCTTCAGGATGCCTCCACACAGATAGCCATCCAGGATTCACGTGTGTGACCACGAGGATGGTCCAAAAAGTGATAAGGCATCGATAAATAAACCATTTCCTGATATGGTTCCTTCGGGTGGTGTCCTAACGGTACCACTGCCAATTAGTTAATAGTTACTACCAGCACTACCAATAGAGGATTCACATTGGATGAGTTCCTTACATGAGTTCTATAGATAGAGACCTCATAGGTTTAGGGGAAGGACATATCCTTAGGTCATTGGGGATTGGCTGGAGGTGGTGAGGAAAACCTTTCTCTTAGTGGGAATTCCAGTTGATAAGATGGAAGTTATAGTAGCAAGGATTCTACAGGGCTCAGCAAGGAGATGGTGGAGTTTGATGATGTAAACACATGAGGAGGAGACCCTCACCTCGTCATACATTGAGTGATTTTTTAGGGATTTCTTCCCCATGAATTTTCCCTCAATGTGCATATTAGAGTTGTTTCACCTAAAATAGGGCAGACTAATAGTGTTTGAGTACTCTGAAAGGTTCATATACCTTTCACATTACTCTATAGATATGGTATGTTACCCTTTCTTCATGGACAATACCTTTGAGCGGGGACTCTGATGGGAGATCAAGGAACTGATGATTTCCCTTAGCATCCCTATGCATTCTGGGGTGCTGGAGTGAGCTATATTAGTGGAGATCTTCCTTGTAGAGCAGGAAACGATGGTGGGAGCTACCACCAGGTGATAGAAGGCTGACTCATTTGTGGCGGGTTGTCGATAGTTGACACAGAGACCCAAATGGGCCAGATCATTTAGAGGATGACCCCAAGACTCAGGTTTGGTGGTACAAAGCTCCCAAGGAAGAGGGATTCATCTGAGGAGCAGAGTATAATACGCGTGCGACATGCATGTGAACATGTCTCGGGATTTCTTGAATCACCCCACAGAGGACCGACATATGGTCAAGGGAAAGTTAGGGAAGTAGTAGAGACATGAATAGTGTGTTCAAGCATGTGACACACATGGAAGAGGAGTGTGATGAATGGGAGGAGGTGGGTGACGGTACACGGTATTACTACCACTACTCCTAGGTGGTCCACCATGGGCTTTAGGAGCAGGTGGACAGTGATAGGATCAAATTTAGGAAATCAATTATTATAGTGCCGAAATCTGAGAGATGATTGAAGGTATGATATGAGTCTCCTTTACTTTATCTATAGTTCTTACAGATATAGGTGTCACTTACTATTTCCTTACCACAAACCTTGTTCGGAGATGAAATATTCAGATCGAGCCATTGGCTCTATCATTATGATTAAAGACTCTTACAGGAGGGGATTTGACGATCACAATGTATTTCTGACAGTGTAAGATTTCTTTTAGAGGTGAAAGCATTGGCTGGGATCTCCTAGTAGCATCATTGAGGCCTTAAGACATTATTTTGGGTATAGAATGGCTATAAAGAGTTCACACTCAGATCAACTATTTTAGGCACACAGTACAGTGTGTTCGTGGAGATGGGAACTGGTTTTCCATTATCGACGAGAACGAAAATAGCCATCATGGGATAGAATTTATTGTAGGTTCGTGTAGCCAATCAGTCACCATTTCTCTATAATGACCGTTGGTGCAGTGGATGGAACGATTCTACAGTTTCCTATAGTTGTGGATGAGTATGAGGACATATTTCTAGAGGATGTTTTAGGACTACCTCCTCATAGAGGGGTAGACTTATACATTGATCTGTACCAAAAGATGACACTAATATCAACCCCTGCATATCAGATCTCTCCTGTAGAGAACCTGGAGCTGAGGGAAGAGTTTGAGGACTTACAGAGGAAGGGGTTCGTAAGGCCCAAAATTTCACCATGGCCAACACCAGTTTTGTTTTTCAAGAAGGAAGACAGATGCTTGAGGTTATGTGTGGAATTACAGTGGCTAAACTAGATGAGCTTGAGGAATAAGAATCCTTTTCTGAGGATTGATGACCTCTTCAATCAGCTGAATGGGGGAGGTGGTTTTCGAAGATAGACCTCAGATTAGGCTATCACCAGCTTCGAGTACGAGATGAGGACATCTAGAAGATGTCTTTAAGATGTCGTTATGGCCACTATGAGTACATAGTGATTCCATTTGGAATGACGAACACCCCACCTGTGTTAATGGGAATCTTGAATAAGATCTTACAATCGTACTTAGATCGGTTTGTAGTGGTCTTCATTGATGAAATCCTAGTGTATTCAACATCCAAGGAGGAGCACACAATACAACTGAAGATGGTTCTAGACACACTCCAAGAGCACCAACTTCATGTAAGTCTCTTGAAGTGTGAGTTATAGATATGAAAGGTCCACTTTCTAGGACATTTCATCTCAGAGTCTAGAGTTGCAGTAGATCCCAAAAATATTGAGGCGGTGCTTGCTTTTAAACCACCCAAGAGAATTACTGAGTTGTAGAGTTTCCTTGGGTTTTCTAGGTACTATCAGAGGTTTCAACCCAACTCCTTTAGGGTGGAATAACCCATTATGATTTTGATAAAGAATGATAAACCCTTCATATGGATAGAAATATGGCATAAAATCTTTCAGTAGTCGAGATAGTGCTTAAAAAGTGATCCTATCTTGAGGCAGCCATAGGAGGGAACTGACTACGTGGTGTTCTGTGATGCATCATGAAATTTTCTTGGTTGTGTCCTAATGAAGAGTAAATTAGTGATCACTTATGGCTCATAAAAATTGAGGCCACATGATAAGAACTATGCGACTCATGATGTTGAGTTGGAAGTTGTAGTATTCGCTTGAATATGTGGCGACACTACCTTATAGGCGAATGATTCATCATCTACACTAACCACAAGAGTATCAAGTACATATTTTCTCCGAAGGATATGAATCTAAGACAATGATGTTCATGCAAGTTCTTTTACGAATATGACTCTGAGATAGTCTAAACTCCTAGGAAGGGAAATTTGGTGGTAGCGGCTCTCAGTAGAAGATCGATTTCACAGCTATAGAATAAGAACTTAGAGCAGTTGGCATCTCTTTAGACAACCTTCATAGATAGAGAGGAGATATCTTATCTTCAGTCGATGGATGTTTCCTGTCCACTCTTATAGAGATTCAGTGATGTGCAACTTGATGATTCCAGCTGCAAGACTACACATGACCAGATGTCAACAGAGAATCCCCCTGATGGACATTCAAATGGTGGGGAGCATATCATCCTTTTTAGAGAACACACCATTGCACTGGTGGCATTGTGGGAGGAGTTATTGAGTGATTTACATACATCCCCTTTGGTGGTACATCTAGGTGTGGTGAAGATGAACCCAGACATTCAACATTATAACTGGTGGTTGGGGATGAAGAAGGCAGTGGGAGAGTTTGTCTTGAGATGCCTCACTTGTTAGAAAGTGAAGGATAATCACTAGGTTTCAGCATTTTTGACACAACCCCTCATGGTACCAGAGTGGAAGTGGGATGAGATATCGATGTAATTCATTATGGGCTTACCCCGTATGACCAAGAGGCACAATACCATCTCCGTTATCATATATGGACACACCAAGTTGGCCCACTACATACAAATTCGAGATCAAGGTTCAGTAGAGATCTTGGGATGCCTCTACATGTAGGACATAGTTTGACTCCATCGAGTAAAATCTACGATAGCCTCAGATCATGATGTTTCCATTACATCCCAGTTGTTGAAGGGATTGTAGGATGTGTTTGGGACTCAGCTACGTTTAAGAACAACCTTTAACCAACAGAAGGATGGTCAGATGGAGAATACTATATACACAATGGAGGACATAATTCATTCTTGCATTATGAATTTTAGTCATAGTTGGGAGGACCACCTACCAATGGTGGAGTTTAAATACAATAACAGCTACCACTCCACCATTGGTATGGAACTATTCGAGGCACTGTACGGATGACCATTCAGGTCACTATAATACTGGACATACCCAAGGGAGTCAGCACTCATGGGTCAAGAGATTGTACAGGCAACCATTGAGAAGGTACATGTCATTTGAGAGAGGATGAAGACTACACAGAGCCAACATAAGTCCTATGCTGATAGGATAAAAATAACCTTAGATTTCGAGGAATGTGACCAAATATTCCTACGAGTCTCTCATCGACGAGGGGAAAAAATATTGGGATAGAGTGAAAAGTTATCTCTGAGGTTCAGCAGACCTTTAATGATACTACATAGAGTGAGAGAGGTGGAATACCTCTTGTCTCTACCACTGTAGTTAGAGAGGGCACAAAACATCTTCAATGTATCCCAGCTAAGGAGATATATAGAAAAAACTTCTAATTTCATCGACCATGGTGATTTGTAGAATAAAGATGTGGAGACATTCATGGAGTACCTGATGGAGATAGAGGATTGACATGAGAGGATCTATCATGGATGGTTTATTCCCATGGTGCATATTCTTTGGAAGCATGAGAATATCTAGGAGAGAACGTGGGAGTGGGAGGCTCGGATTTGTGCTCATTACCCCCATATGTTTGATTATCCCTTGTTTTGGATTATGAGAATGTAAAGGCCTAAAGGTGAGGGTAATGAAATTTCTTGTAATTATATGCAATTTTTGTGAAAATTAAATGGGATTAACTCTAGAACATTCTCTAGTATGGCAAATGATTCCGAGGCATAGAGTAGCCGAAATGAATTTTCGAACTATTATTAAAGTTCATTAAAAATAAATTGTTTGAGAAGGTTTTTCTAGATTTTAAACCACTTCCCAGTTCAAAAATATGAGGGCACCGTTGAACTCATAGTATTGGGATTCACCTAGGAAGGTACTGACATTAGCTGGCGTGGGCCAACAATGAAAAGTAGATTTGGGTAGTAAATAAAATAATTGAATAATGATTATTTTATTTTTATATCCTTATAACTCATAAATGATAACTTAGATTAGAAATCAGAGAGTACCACTGATCTTGTGAGGGTGTGCTTCCCATATGTAGAGCCTAACCTCGACTAACATAGATAATTTAAACGAAAGTAAAAAAAATATTAGAAAAATATTGTTTTATTTCTTTTAGATTTTTACAGCGATAGATTATCGCTATAATGCGGGAATGCGATGATGCTGAAGCTCGTTAATGCAATACATTAATGAATCAACATGGCGATGCTGCAATGCGTAGTGCATCTTACTTATTTAATTAAATAAGGATTCAAGGTTGACAAACAAACCTAGAATTCCTCTTATGAATGGTGAAGGAAAACTCTCCAATGATGAATGTTGATGAATCAAAAAGTGGAGAAGACACCCTTAGAGAGTGGATTTATGGCCAGAGATCAACGAATGAAAACATACGATCATCCTCGACCAATATCCCTTTTCCCAGGTTTGGGTTTAAATAGGTTTGATTGTTTTTCCCTCGTTCTTCCCTTATAAATAACGAAAGTGAATCAAATCACAATCGAGTTGATCCGTAGATGATTTATTTATGGGGTATTGGGAATAAATATTATGGGTTGATGTTAGGGATAAAAATCATAGTGATTCAATTATGCTCCGTGACCCCGATGACAAGAAACAATCTAGTCCAAAACAAACAAAGGCCTGGATTGTTCATTGGGAGTTCCTTGTGACCCCCTCTCTCTTATTGTTCTTCACCGATGGACTCATGAGGTCACGTCAGATCTTTTTTGGGGGTTCTAAAAGTGGTCTGACCCACAGAGTGATCAAAAAAATAGAGAGTAGTGTGAGATAGTGACTATGGCGCCCCAAGAAGCCCAAATGTGCACACAGATCAAGAAACAAACCACTAGAGCAAGTCCAGTGGAGGCATGAGGTGGTGTCCATGTGTGTGAGTTAGTGAACCAAGGAGGAAAAATCCATGACTGAAATGGTCATAGTGGAGCAGGGTGGCGACCCTAACCAACACTGCGTCAGCACGGTCAACCCACCGATTGATCGCGATGCTGATCTGGGCACGCGGTCTATAGACCATGTGTGATGGAGGAAAGCATCTCTCCCTAGCTAGCCACATGTAAAACAAATCAGATGCTAGAGGGCATCCGAGATGTTTGATAAAACAGACCCTCCATTGTGGGCTGGGCTGGGGGAGCAAACCGGGTCAATGGGTAGATCGGGCTGGAGTAGAACCGACCTATAATTACAGGCCGGGATAGATGGAAAACCGGGCCACTGGGCGGACTAGTGGTCCAGTACCAGTCCATCTTTGTTAGACCAGGCCATAGAATGTGGACCGGGTCACTGGGTGACCTGGCGGGCTATACCCCCAACCGAACTGGGTCAGGTCTATCAAGGCGCAATGGGCCTGGCCAATGGGCAAGGACGAATCGGGTCGGACCCAATCCAACCAAGTCAGGTCAGGTCATGAGGGGTGCCTGAGCTGAGTTGGTCAGGTCGATATGACAAAGTCAAATTGGTCTCAGATGTAACGGGCCCCTTTTTACTAAAACATCAATATCATTCAGATTTGGGGTCCGATTGATGTGCCATCTATAGATTCAGGACCGTTGTGACAAGACAATCCTTTGGGTATAATCTAAGTGAGTTTTCATGGAATTCTATATATGACTGATGGTTTGAGGAGTATATTATCTCAGAATCAAGTTCAATAGAGAGGGGGAATCCTATGACTGGTTGTTCCATGAAGGATATGATGAGAAGTCCTCAGTGCTCTAGTATCTGAGAAGAACGTAGTGGAAAAGTAGCTCACTGGACCTCAGTGGTATAGTAGCTGAGCGGATCTTAGTGGACCAATAGTATAGACGACTTTATTGGTTCAGTAGCTAAGAGGACCTCAGTGGTCCAGTACCTGAGCAGACCTCAGTGGTCTAGTAGCCGAGCGAGCTTCAATGACTCATTAGGGATAAGACCCTCTTTAGTACAAGATAATTTATCTTTATGACTAATAAAATTTATTTCTATACTTTGATTTATACCTAATGTGATCTGTCTATGCTATGTGGTCTTACTGTGTGGTGTTTCTTTATTGTATTTCCTTTTTGTTTTTGGGGTCTCTACTGAGTGTGGTGTTACTCACCCCTACAAGGGATTATCCTACATGTTTCATGTCTCGTGCAGGTGATGGAAACTTTGACATAGTCCTAGGTGGTCCAAGACAAGGTGGTGCTCAATGAGATGGTATGGACGATCATACTTCTACATCTACAGATAGAAACCCTTCACCTACTCTTAGGGTAGGGTATTGAGTGGATGAATTGTGGAAGTTGTACATTCCTTTGTGATTTGGGATTATATTCAGGCCTCTTTGCACTTTATGTTTGTGTGTTACTTTCATTAGTTGTATTAGTGAAAATTTTGGTTTACTTTGTGTTTACATTTCGCAGTTTGAGTTTTGTGTGTGTGTACAAGTTTAAAGGAAAATTTCTTCCCTTTTGGGGATATGCCTACATAGTTCTAGTCACCAGCCCATGGCCTATAAAAGGGTGTCTTGGTGTAGTCATGACATGGGCCTTGGGGGATGGGTCATGAAAAAAATATCATTTTTTAAAAAATAACATTATAATGAATCTTTAAAATCATTTTAAAAAAACATGGTTTTGGAAAGAAAAGGGCTTTCAATAGAAAAGATGAATTTTCATTAAAACGTCATTTTCAACTCCTGAGTACATAAAGAGAGGAAAATAAAAATATTATATATATTTTCATGACAAAAATTGAGGAGAATAAAATTAATGAGAATTATTTTGATGTATAACATAATATTTCAACATTGGTGACTTAATAAAAAACAATCCTAATAGACGATGAGTTTGTAACATGAAACTATTATCACTTTCATTACAATGAATCATAAGACCAATGAAAAAATAGCATTAAATTAAACCTAAAATACCATTAAAATAAATAAATTCATTATATTTCATTTAAAAGAGACTATGTGAACACATCATGAAATAAGATAGTTATATAACATGACATAAGTCTCAAAGAAGAAAATTTGTGGAAAAAATCTATTACCGCTTCAGTAACTTTTGATACTATAAACCCCATGAAAGGGAAATAATCAAATGGGTATATAAATCACCATAAATTTAAGTATAATAGTGATAAAATACATTCACGAGAATTATATACACCACAAACAAGTTTTAAATATGGCATGTATCTCATAGAATTAAAAGTGAGATGAGAAAAACCCTTAACTAGAGTCTGATTCATCACATTTGTTTTTTATATTTCTGAATAATAATATTATTTTAATTATTTAATTCATTTATAAAATTTTCCAAGTTTATTATTAATTTTATTTCACTTATAAACTAGTTATATATAATTACATAATAATTTTTTTTAAGTAATATGTTTTGACCATATTATATTTATATGTTAAAAATAAATTTAGTAGGTCCATAATGGTCAAAGGTGTTATTATTAAAAAATATCCCTAATAATAATCAAAAAATAATTATCATATTTAAACTTAAATTATTCTTTTTAAACCAATCATTAAATATAGTCATGAAAAAAGAGATAACATTATGATCATGGAGATGGTAGCTCGTACGTACACATGAGTACTATTTAAAATTTTCAATGTTCATTATAGAAAGAAGGTAAGTGATACTTTATCTTTTAAAATAATAATTATATCATAAATATAATTATATTTAATTATAAATATTTATATATAGCATTATTGTGATATAAAAGGAATCACATTGCTCCCGGAAGGCAGTAGTGCACATATCCACGAACTACATTATCACTTTTTTTAGTGTGTCAAAAGGTAATAAAGAATATGATATATTCTATTTTTAGAAATATAATCATGTAATTAATATCATAATTATTTCATTTATATAATTTATATTTATTATTTTACCCTCATTACCTTCCAGGGAACAGGTTAGTGAAAAATGCTTCAGATCGCTTTCTAAGGTGGTAGTCTGCTATACACATGAGCGACTTTATCATATCCAATACTTTATGAAATGTAGAAAGGGTGTATATGATATAATGACTAAATATTTATAATTATGTTAAAATATTATAAAAATAATATATAGATTGTGTGTACATCATTATTCCCAACCATGAGTGGTGGTAATTAAAAAATTAACTATTTCATTTTGCAAGACGGTAATCCACCATAAACACTAATAATGATTTGATAACCTATTTTATGGATGTTTGTGGGTTTTTAGGTTACAACATTATCATAACAACATATTAATATATTTAGGATACTGAGGTTGTTATATAATTATTGTATAATAAGAATTTAAGGGCTATCAGAACAACATTTTAGTATATTGAGGATATTGAGGTTATTATATAAGCAAGTTATAAGAAGAATTTAAATGGGTGGAAAAGAAAATAAAATAAAGATGATTATTGAATAATATTACCTCTCATTCAAGTATCTTCCTTTATATTCCAATAATCCATTACTATGTTGGATTTATACCAAATATAAAGAATCTATGTTGAGGGGAGGGATGTTTGGGAGTGATTTGGGCATGTTTTGGACAAGGAAAATGTCTTGAGAGGTGTGGATAAGTGGGGAGAGTATGGGACCTTTTATAGTGGATGAGGTGTGACATTATTGTGAATACTCAAAAGTATTCACTATTGGTAGGTATACCTTACCTCATGTTCTTAAAAAATTAATAAATAATAGAGCGTAGGGAATTAATGGTTGAGACAGACTCACCCCACATAAAAATAAAATCATTTTTATCATTTTGTTTCTTAGTCCTCAAGTTCACTCAATTTTACCCATTTTGTTTTTAACATGGTAAATTGTTTTATAACATAGGTAAATTATTGATTAAGAATAAATTAAAGTGGGAATTATTAGAAAATTTAAACCCATGGATTCTGAATATGATATCAAATTTATAAAACAAAAATCACATATGTGTGGGAAATTAATTTTAATAGAAACACATGTCAGACACAAAAACACTACTTTAACTATAACTATGCCAACAAAATTTTAAATATTTAGGTGTTAACTTGTTCATTATAAAATATAAATTGTTACATTAATGGAAAATATTAAATATTTATTAACATTTAAGAATCACTTTACATAATAAAATGTTTTTAGTAATTTTAGACCATTTAATAATATATCATTTATAAAAAAAATGATATTAATTCAAATATTGAAATTATTTATGTAATTTGAATTTAAAAAATATCATTAAAATAATGGAATTAATATATATTATTTTAAAAGCTGTGTATGATGACATATTTATCTAAAAAAATAATGTAATGCAAAAAATCTTTCTATTTACCTCAGTTTTAATATTTTTAGTATGATTTATTTTATTTAATTATTAAAAAAATAATCTATGTGTTGTTGTTTCTTAAGAATTTAATGTAATTATATCTTCTCTAAAAATTAAAGATAAATTATTTTGAAAGTATAAATTCACTTATATTTCGAAATAACATTTATAACTGAGTCTATGTAGTTCTTAACCTTTCCCAAAGATTTATAGAAATTAAAATCATGGAAGGTTTCTTTTTTATATTTTTCAGTACTTAACTTATTACATAGGTCACTTTGATGGAATAGTATTCCCAATAGCTCATAAAAATCCAGAATACGGTGATAAGGGTAGAAATATGGTCATAAAATCAGTGTTGGACAAGTTAGAATTCCATTTTAACCCTTAATTTTAATGTTAAACTACTATGTAAACTCATTTTTACCATAATCACTGTAATTAATTTTTACAATTTTCATTAATTATTAGGGTAAAAAATTAATTAAGTATTAGTGAAAAATATAAATCATGATAATTATAAATATGTAATCAATTTGGACAAATTCTACTCCAAGAATTTGTAGAATTTAATTTAAAATTAATCCCATAGACGTGTCGAGAAAATTGTTTTTTGAAGCCAAAATGTTTAAAAGTTTACAATGTTGTTATATAAAAATTAATCATTAAAATGACTAGAATGAACTATGTAGGATTAATATATATATATATATATAATTCAAATATTTTAAATTTATAGGCAACTAAAAATATAATTTAACATTATAAATTATTATATTAAAATGTTTTTTCAATTAAAATCATGTATTTATCACCATTCATCAAAAAAATAAATTTCTTATAAAAATACAAAAAATTTACCCAAATCTAATTTTGATATTAATATTCCAAAAATGATGTCTGTTTTTCAAATAAAATTTATAAAAGTGAAAAAAATTAGTTTTAAAATAAGTGTGCCATTAGAAGGTTGGAAATATGCCTTTTGAAAAGTGTAGCTTTTTTACATGTAAAATTAGATTTGTTATCATAATATGCATATAAAATATATACAATTAATGTAAAACCATTTTATTGAATATATAATATATACATATATATATATTTGATTAACATAATCCAACAAGAGTGATTTTTTAAACTTGGTGTTGTGGGTAACACAAGAAAAACTCTATGTTTCATGCCATTTATGTTATCAAATATAATTTTCTTCTTTAATAACATTGGTTTTTATAATACATATCATATAAGAAGATTGGTTCATAACATTATATATGTCCCAGTTAAATAATTTTGGGATAAAAATACCTTACCTTATGTCTCATCTTAGTTTATACACATTCAATACTCCTATTTAAATAATATAACTTCATTATATATCAATTTTAAAACCATAACTATATATATCAAACTATATATTATTTACTTATGACCTTTTATTACACATTTATTAACAATTCCACAATAAAGTAACATTTTGAGGAATAAGTGCTTTATTTTTCATGTATATTTTGATTTTTTTATTATTAGTCCTATTAATTTGATCTTGGTTACATAATCTTTATAATTATAAACATGAAATAAATATATTATATAATCAATATATATGTATTCAAAATAATCTATAAAAGTTAGAGATATAAAATGAAATACAATATTCATGGAGATGGTAAGCCGTACGTACCCTTGAAAAGAGGTTCCATTTACTTAAAAGATTTAAATAAAAAATGGTAAATAATATATTAATAGTACATAATATTTTTTAGGTCATATATATGATATATGTTATTTAAAAAATCCATATTACCTTCCATGTGAAGTGTGAGTGAATCAGATCTCTTCGTGAGGTAGTAATCGACTGTACAAAAGAGAAATGTTATTGTATTCCCAGAGAATGGAAAGTAAGATGGTATACGAGATGTAATTATTCCAAAATAATAATAATATCATATATGTCCTATATAAATAAATAAATAAATAATTCATAATTATATTTAATCATGAGAGGTGGTGATGGAAAATTAATTACATTAGTTTGCAAGGTGGTAGTCTATCGTACACACAAATGATGATTTTGCCTCCCATTTTATGGAAGTAGAGATAGTTGTAGGTAATTAAATTAACATAAAAAATATATTTATATGAAATATTATAATGATATAATATTATAATGGTTAAATAATAATTTTTGTAGGTGGAGGATGAAATAATATAAAATGCTCAGTTAGAGACGTTAACTCTTCTTTAGACAACTTCTTTTTGTTTGCACCAAAAACATTCCTAGTTAGAATTTAATAAAAAATAAAGGCTTCTAAGATGAGATGAGGGAATTAAAAATTATATTTTGGTTTCTATCTCCTAAATCAAATTTTATTGTATGTTTTAAAAGGATAGGATAAGGGGTTTCTATTTATAAGTGAGGTGAATGGCATACTTATAATTTTTTGAAAATAAATAAGTGTATTTTTTTTCACTTTACATAATGCTAAACAATTAACCATTATTGATAATTAGATATTATAAGGTCAAAATATTGACAAAAAATTTTATTTTTTCAAGTTTTGGGTAATTGGTAACCTGAATATTTTAATTTTAACCCTTGATAAACTCCTTTTTACATTAACAACACTAATTGTTTTTTAATATTATCACTATTAATTATGGTAAAAACTTATATAAACTTATTCAATAAAAGAAATTAGTATTATTTTAAATATGGAATCCATTTTTATAAATTCAACTCATAGAAGTGGACACAATTATTTTAAAATTAAACCTATTGGCACGACAAGAAAGGGATTTTCCAAAGAGAAAATGTTGAAAAGTTTAAAAAGTTATATTTCATAATTCAATTTTAAAATGATTAAAATGACATAAATTGAGTTTATTGATATATAATCATAAAATTTTAGTTTTAGAACCCTTTTAAACTTTATGTAACCTTCTAATTTATTTATGTGAAAAGGTAGTTTCAAATAAAATAAATTATTTTTTACCATTCATAAAAAAATTAACGTTTTAAAAAAATCCCCATAATTAACTCTAAGATAATTTTGGAATGGTAATTTTTAAAATTAAGTTTGTTTTATAACACTTATTTTTATAATGTGTCAATTTTTTTATTTTTTTAAAAACAAATAAAAACATTTTATAAGAAAATAGTATTTCTGAAACATATAAATGCATTACAAAAAAGTAATATTTTTTTAAAAGGATTTATTTACATAAAACAACTATAATGAATATTTAAAATGTAGTTATTCATATTCATTCCACCAAGTTTAATGACTTTTATATAAAGGGAATGCTTAAATAATTATATTAATAATATATCATGGGTTGTTAAAACTCAGTATTACGTGTAAAACAAGATATCAAAGAAATTTAATTTATCTAGAAAATATGTATTTCATGAAATTTTGGGTGGTTATAGTTGGAGTTTGAGATTTTTGATAAGTTTTTTCTTTATATATATCAAGTATAAAGATCCATGATATTTAAGAATAAGGGGAAGCTATGTATGAGATATATTAGCCCCCATGAGATTCTTGATCTTATCTTAATTTTGGTGTATCATCTAAAATTCTCACCAAACATTTTCAATGTACTTTACGTATTCCATGTATCCGATTTGAGGATTTTAATATGAGATCATTCAGATGATTAGAATTTAGAAATGGTATATTTGAATAATAATCTCTTTTAAGAGGAGAGTTTAGGGAAGAACCTAGACTATGGAGACAAAATTTTATGCAACAAGACAAACCTAATTTTAAAAATATTTTAGAGAAACCATATGTATGAAATGGAAATGAGGGAATATAAATAGAACATGAAACAAAAGTAGCCTTTGGTTTTTTTAATATAGTGTATGGAATGTAAAATCAAAGGTGAAATTTCTTAATAGGGAAGAATTTAAATACATAAGATATTTGTGATTATTTCTTCAAAATAAATATTTTGTAAAGTATCTTATTTAACATGTGATAACAGACTAAACCAAAAACCCTGAAACTTTACTAAAATTGAATCATACAAGATGGTTGTAATTGTAGTAAAACAAATAGAAATATATAAAAATGTCTTCTTTTTTAATTCTTATATTTATAATAAATTTTGAATTTGAATTTGATAAAATTTGCCATAGTTTTGGATTGATTATATTAACGTCTTCTGATGTAGGATTTTTGAGGTTTTGTAAAATAATTTATTTTTAGTTGAATATTAAAAATACAGATTTCATTAACACTGTCACTTGTATTAAATTATTATAAAATAATTCCATAAAAGTTTTTGACACAATTTTATACATTAATAAAATAAAATTTATAAAGTTAAATTATTTATATAATAATACTAAATTGAAATATAAATCCATGATTATCATTTTATAAAATTATTTAATTATTTTAAATTTTTTTGATCTATTTCTCAAAATAAAATCATTTTGTGGTTAAGTTAATTTTTTTAAATTATTTTAATGATAATTTAATATTATTGAAATAATAAAAAAAAATTAATGTTAATATGATCAATATTATTCATAATTTCATCATTAATATAAATACTATACTTAAAAATACATTTCTTATAAGAAAATATTTTCCCATGTTACATGTGCTAATATTAAAATTAATATTTTATACACATAGAAATTTAATTTGATAAATTATATTTCATATTTAGAATCTGAATTATAATTTTTTCTAATAAGTATTATTCTATTTGTAGAAATTAAAAATAAATTATGTAGGTATTTTTTTACCATGCTAAAAACCAAAACTGGAAAAATTAAAAAATCTATGAGTAAATAACCTCAAAACATTATTATTGAATTTTTAGGAAAGTGTTTTTGAGGATATATTAACCTTACAACTTCCAAGACACTATTAATATCCTATTTTTCTTCACAAGAAAATGTGAAACTTGAACTCCTATTTAATTAATGAGTTATATGTGCTAAAATCACCTTCCCTTCAATTATAAAAGGAATCACCACCACTACACCTCTCCAAACATCCGAATCCACTTAGGGTTAACCCATAATATATGATATTCTATAATAAAACCTCTTCCCCTTACCTATAATCATTTTTATTTCCAAAATACCACTCTAATTTACCATATATTGGTGACCTAAGGGGAGCATCAAAAGCTAGAGCGAGTATTTTCAACTACACCTTTTTAATTTATTTATCATTATACCTATGAAAACCACTTAAATACATGAGTGTATATTAAAGGAAGTATTATTAATATTCAATTAAATTTTGATACTAATCCAACATCCATTTTATACCTCCCTCTAAAACCATTCAAAAAATGATATCCTTATGTGTACGTGCGGGATATCGCTTTTGCGTGATGATATTTTTATCTCATTTTCCATAACAACTAACATGGGTTAAATGAAACATGTATGTAATGTAAATAAATTTAATTTTCTAACCCATTCAAAATTTTTAATTATAATATCAAACATTTCATATGTGATATTAACAATAAATGTTTATAAAAAATTTAACCATAAAAAAGGACAAATTAAAGTGTAAATTACAATGTGAGTCCATTCATTGAAAACCTATTAAATAGTATAATTAGTGTAATAATATAATAATAAATGAAATAATATTATTTAATTATGGTGATTATGAAACTATTTTACAAAAAAAATTACATTCGTCAACATACCCTAAATTCTTTTGAGTACTTGACAGATGAACTTCAAGTAACCGGCATAAGAGAAAATGTGATGACAAATTAGTGATATATGATGAAAAATTGACCCCGTTAAAATAAAAATATACGGATAATGTTATAATTAATTTTTAATTAAAAATAATTTTCTATTTATGATGTTATGTTATTGTGTAGAGAATATTACATCATGAGATAAGGGATCTTCCGTACCTCATCAATGACATGTTTGTGACACATTATCATAATTTTTCTCCCTTTTATTTAATATTATTCTCATGTACCTATTATATTTTTTGTATATAATTCCATTAAATATATACCTATTTAATTATACTAATATTTCATAGGGTTATACATGTATTCAGTTTCCTTATAAATTTCGACTTTTAAGAAATTTTTTTTAAGGGAATATTCCTATTTCTTATCACATGTCAATAAAACCCCCATCAAATGTTTTTAAACCCTGAATAGATTATGAAAAAAAATAATTGTTTTATGTTTAAACCTATTAGTTTAGTTATTATTTTATGTAAAACCAATTTTTTCATTAAGAAAATCCATTTACTTATTTCATAAAGATACAACCATATATAATGTTTTTATTCTATCTTATCCATGATCATTCCCATGAAATATCTATATTAGAACTTAATGATCAATAAATCTATTTTATTTTCAAATATGAAAATAGAAATTATAAAATTAATTATTATACAAGGAATACTTATGATTAAGCCTTCCATTAGTCTTGGAATTAGAATTATCAAACCCATTTCATTCTCATGGGTTTAATCATGATTTTGATTTATATATGGTTTATTTTCCTAATGTGAAAGGCATATATATGATTTTTAATTATGTTATTGGTGGGATTGGAATTATATATACCTATAATACAATTGGTAAATATTTTTATCACATTAGATGTTATGAAAAAGATTATGGAGTGAAACTAGTTAACCATTATACTTTTTCACTTATCATGATGGTCACATAAGTTACCCTTGAATTATGTTTATGATATCAGGTTTTATGTTATTTGAATTTGTTTATGTTAATATAATATCATTTAATTATTCCATTTATCCATTATTATGATAATTATACCTATGATATTATTTTGTGCCTCTTGAATCAATTGTTATGTTTTATTGCTATATTTTCCCCCTTACTATGCTTTATAGCTCACATTTTTTCCTTATGTATTTTCACTAAGATTTCCTATACACTTTTAAATGATCTATGACAGTTAGGAGAACTATATGGATTTATAAATAAAGATGATGTTTTTATGTCCAATATGAAATATTTCTTTAATACCCAGTTTCTTATATAATATATATTTCATTATTGAATTAAATAGTTGAATTCATTATAAATATGTTAAGTAATTATTAAAAAAAAGAACTAGTTTTATTATACTATTTTTTTAATTATAAAATTTAATTTTGAAAAAAAATAATCAAATTATTTAACTCTTTAATTAAAAATTATATTTCCATTATTTTTTGGGAGTTTTCTGAAAATATTGATTTTTCAGTGAATTGTGATAATACCAATTTTTTTAAAAAGAGATATTTTATTTTAAAGGTCAAATTATGTTTTGGATTAGTTTTAAATTATAATTTGTTCCTTTTAAAGTATAATAATATAATTATGGTCTTTTGAAATAGATTTTATACTTAAATTTAGTTTGAAAACATTTTATATTTTAAAATGGCATATTTCAAGAAAAAAATTTTTTGATGTGTTTGTCTTGTTTAAGTTTACATGAAATTATGAAAATTATGTGTTTTTAATTATAGAAAATAAAATAAAAATTTATTTTTATGATTTTAAAATTTGGTAATTAATTGCCTTTTATTTCTGGTCAATATGAATCGTGAATGTGGTAAAATTTATTACCTCGATAAAGGTTAAAATGGGTAAATATGTATTAAAAATAAATAGTTAGGCCATAATTTTTTATCTTAATTGTTATTTGATGTTGTTCATTAGACCATTAAATCCTATGGTTATTAATTAATTTATTTAATGGCCACATTTCTATGAAAATAACCAAGATATTATAAAAAAAAAATGAAAAAGTATCACATTCTTATTGTTAATAAGTACGATATTTTTATTATGGGGATAGATAAATATATTCAACTAAAAATAGGTATTTTAAATTTGAAATTTCAATCGTAATCCTCATAATTTTCTTTAAATTTTCAGTGAATAGAAAACTCTATTAAATGCATACACAACACAGATATGGTAATTATTTTATTAATAAAAATATCAAATAAATGTTATTAATAGATAGTTATATATATAAATAATTTAAGATAGTTTTTAAAGACCCAAGAATATCTATGTAATTTTTTTAATTGTATGGGAATATTATGAGTCCGTGAAAATTTACGGCGCGTGATTCCGAGGCCTGGTGCGCCCAAAATGAATTTCTGAACTTTTTTTGTACGATCAGTAAACGTCCGAGTGGGATTTTATAACTTTTAAACCAGTGCTCGGAATTGAAATCTAAGGACGTTTTTGAACTTGCAACACCGTATTCGATTAAGGAGACGTTCATCTCGATCATAGTTGGTCGAGGGAGAAATTTAGTTTTCATGTTTTTTCTGTGGGAATAAAAATAAAATAATCAATAACATTTATTTTATTTTTCTTAACCTCTCTATTTAATGATTGGTGGTGGGGACCACCCGAGCTATAAAAACCCCCAATTCAAATCCATGGTGGTGGGGACCACCTGAACCCCTCTTAATGGGGTGGGTGGGAACCTCTCAACTTCCCATTAATTTATTCTCCCATTTATTTGAGCCAATTTATTGTGCCAAAAAATTAAATTGTTAAACTTAATTTAATTTATATTGGAGTCTCATTCCTTTGAGAGGATTGGTAGGAAAAAGAGAATAAGAGAACTTATGGAGGAATATTCTCTCCATTGAAGAACACCTCCCAATAAAGATATTCTTCAAATAATAATGCACCATCCTCTCCAACGAAGAATGCGCCACCTCCAATGTGGGGTTTCTTCAAAAACAGATAACCGAAATTCATCCTTCCCTCCTCACCGATGTCAACAAACTTCGAGGTACGGGTTTTGTTGTTTTTCATGTTTTGAGTTGAATTAATCCTCTTGATCCGCCTGCTACTGATCTAATGCGGAGGGTGCAGTCCAAATGAACACAGTCCGATCCCTCCGCTGTGCATCATGGTTGTTATATTATTAGCGGCAGAGAAAGGTGGTGATTGCCTTCTAGGATAGCCGCATGGAATCGGGGCGGCGTGCGCCCACACCGACGGTAGAGGAAGAGGGCGCACAATGGCCGGAGGGCGGCCGATGCTTCGACCAGCCGCGGAAGCACGGGTGGCGTGACCGCACGCTGCTGTCGGAACAAGTGGTTGTGGCTCGCCTGGCCGTAGCGGATGGTGGAAGGTAGCCAACGTTCAGCCAGCCACGGAGGGGCGGCCCATGATGTGCTACCGGGAGGAGCAAGGGGCTGGTCATTTCGGGCGACTGAGCAGTGCCGAGTGGGACCCACGGCGGGTCTCGCATTCTGGCTGGTGACCGAATAGCTTCGGCCTTTCGGTGATTGAAGGCAGGAGGCGTGCAACTCCCCCCGCATGCGGCCAGGCCTGGCTTCCCAGCCAGGCTCGGGCTGGACCACAGCCCAGCGAGCGGGACCCGGTTCGGGCCGGGTTAGGCCAGACCCGGGCCCAACTAGACCTAGAAACATCTTATTGGAAAAAACTTTGGCACCAGTTATCCATTGGAAAAACTGTATATGGAACCAAAAACCTTGGAGGGAGACGGTCCTTTTGGTATACCCCACTTGAGATTTGGATAAAGTTGGGGTATAGTCGGGTTGGATAGAGCACGATTCGAACAAGGCCCTCGGAACTAACAGGATAATAACTTACAGACCGGGCGTCCTATAGACACACCGTCTATTGCGTTGAGACCCCTTTAATGTGGTGCTTGAGGAAAGGATCCTCTCAGAATCAAGCGAACTAAGTGCGGGAACCTCGTAGCTGGCTGTTACATGAGAATGGGATCTTTCGTGGGTCTATGCTTGAGGATACCACATGGATCCGCTCAAGGAATCCATGTGGGACTACTCTAGGATCTTGTGTGGGTCTTCTGTACTTGGATCCTATGTGGGTTTGATGATGTACTAGGATCCTGTGTGGGTCTGATGATTTAGGATCCTCCATGGGTCTTCCCCTTAACAGAGAAAGATGATTCAACAGTTACATCTAATCATCTCTAATACTGTACCTAAGTTATACCTGGTTTGAGTTGAGTATTTACCTTTGTGGTATTCTTATGTGTGGCATACTTGTGCGGTACTTACCTTTGTGGAAACCTTTCCTTCATGGAATAGTTGTAATTTGGCTAAGGAGTTGGGCCTTGTGTTTTCTCTTGAATGAGGTGGGTAATATTTGATAACTTAGGTATATGTATGGGAATATACCTAAGTAGGGTTGTCACTGGTTTACATGGTTTTTGGTTTGTCCTTTGAAGATTTCGTGAGACCTTGAGGGTCTCAGGGTCCCTACTGAGTATCGTTATACTCACCCCTGCACGGGCATTGCCCACACCTTATTGTGTTTAGTGCAGACGAAAAACAACGCTGATCGAGGCTGAGGGTACCAGGACTGGATAGTGCCCAGAGGTGGACCATATGGCGTGTTGGCATGCAGAGGAGATGGGTGGACGTGGAGTGGTAAGGAGGAAATTTGTACCTACCCCTCAGGTAGGAACCTTGGAGGAAGAACCAGTAGTTGTGTTTCTATTTCTTCAGTTTTATTGTATTTTTCGTTGTACATGTACCTTTACTGTTGGGCTTGTATTTCGACCAATCATAATTTCATAATTCTTTTTGATTTATAGTTTTCTTGTGTTCATATCTTGCAGTGTTCTTGGTTGAGTGTGTTTAGAGGATATAAAGGCAATGGATTCTTGGTTTTAGGGGATACGCCTTTCGGTGCTAGTCGCCAGCCCCTGGCCTATGGAAGGAGGGCTTGGGGTAGTCACGACACGGGCCCTGGGGGACGGGTCAGGACAAATTGGTATAAGAGGAGTCAGTTCTACCATAGAACTTAGGAATCTGATATTTTTAACTACAATAGTGTTAAGTGTAGTGAGTGTGGTTATCAGTTTAGGGAATCTAGTGTTGGTGCAGCGGCCGACGTATCCATACACCAGGAACCTGACTTCTAATTTCCTACTCAGTGCATGAAAAAAATGATTGTGTGTGTGTTTCAAAATGTTTTCTTTGTGATATCTTTGAGATAGCTCACCAGGTATAACTTATTAATTTTGGCGCACCTGTTTCTTTTTAGGATGCCTCTACACAGACAGCCAGTTGGGGTTCCGAGTGTAGTATGCGATGATGGCTCACTGAGTGACGAGGCCTCGCTGTAGGGCCCTCTTTCAATAGAAGCACCTAAGGAGGAACCAGTAGTACCATTACCCATTGGGCCACCGATTCCACCAGCACCAATAGTGGAGAGTTCACACTGCTTGAGCACATTGCATGAGTTCCAGCGCCAAAGGCCACCAAGGATCAGGGGTGAGATGGACCCACATGCAGCTAAGGATTGGTTTGTGGCCGTGGTGAGATTCTTTCAACTAGTAGGGACACCAGCTGATATCATGGTGATCCTTGCCACCAGTCTTCTACAGGAAGCAACATGCAGATGGTTGATCTTGATGCTCCAGGTTCATGATGAGTTGACACTTCTCTGGGAAGATTTTGAGATCCTTTTTCAGGCAGAGTTTGTCCGAGTGACCCTTCGCGTAGTGCGCTTATAGGATCTTATTCATCTGCAGAAGGGCATCATGATAGTGTCTCAGTACTCAGTGAGGTTCACCGACCACTCACGCTACTCCACTGATATGGTGAGGGACCCATTCTTTAGGGCCCAGACCCTCGAGCAGGGACTCAGGAGGGAGATTAGGGCTTCAATGATTTCTCTCTGCATCCCGACACATGCGGGGGTGTTAGAGAGAGCCCTCTTAGTGGAAGGTTTTCTTGCTGAGTAGTCACCAGCAGTAAGACCCACCACCAGTCATCACGTAGCAGACTCTTCTGTAGTTGGACAGAGAAAAATGTCATAGAGGTCCAAGAGGACCCGACCTATAGGTGGACGACCGCAGGATTCAGGGTTAGTTGTTTGGGGAACCAGAGACAGAGCCAGTCATGCAAGGATCATGCAATGTTTCAAATGAAGCAGGCATGACCACATGGATCATGAATACCTAAAACACCATGTGAATGATAAAAAAATAGTCGAAGGACCGCCCAG
This sequence comes from Viscum album, assembly GCA_963277665.1. Classification (NCBI taxonomy): domain Eukaryota; kingdom Viridiplantae; phylum Streptophyta; class Magnoliopsida; order Santalales; family Viscaceae; genus Viscum; species Viscum album. The sequence goes on from OY728157.1 coordinate 1,027,739,428, forward strand.
GCAGAGACACAGGTTCGACTGAGGAGGTTCCCAGGGAGTAGACAGATGTGGTAGAGGAGTTAGCCATACAGCTGACAATGGACGATGATTCGAGGTGTTACCGCCACCACCACCAGGTGGCCCACCCCGACCATAGGTAGCAGGTGGAAAGGGGTGAGCTCAGCTCAAGGTAGCTGATGCCTACAATCATGGCACTCTGGAGATGATACTAGTTATGATCTATGTCTACTCAACCTTAGTTGTAGTACTTATAGACATAGCTGTCAGTCATTCTTTTATTTCCACTGCCCCCATTCGGAGCTCAGAGATTCTGATGGAACCTTTGGCTTGATCGTTATGGCTAGAGACTCCTATGGGAGAGGATTCGACAATTACACACTATTTCTAGTAGTGTGAGCTTACTCTAGGAGGAAAGAGCTTCGACTGGGATCTCCTAGTTTTTATGTTGACGCATTACGACATCATCATATGTATGGACTGGTTATCTACATTCCACGCCCAGATTGACTGTATTAGGTGCAAAGTGCAGTGTGTCCTCACAGATGGGACCAGGTTTACCTTCACCGGTGAGAGGGGATCCTTTGCAGCACAGGATGGACTTACCCGAAGGAGAGTGCAGTCGATCACTCATCAGTTGGCTAGCCTTACCCTCGGTGCGGTTGATATGGAGAGTCTAATCTATCCTGTAGTAGTGGAGCAATACACAGATGTCTTCCCTGATGATATACCAGGTCTACCTCCTCACAAATAAGTGGACATTTATATTGACATGTATTCCAGGACGACATAGATTTCTACACCAGCGTATCAGATGGCTCCCGCGGAGCTTCGTGAGCTGCGGGTACAGCTGAAGGACTTACAGGGGAAGGGATTCATACGACCTAGTGTTTCTTCTTGGGAAGCCCCAATTTTGTTTACCAAGATGGAGGATGGGTTCTTGAGACTTTGTGTTGACTATCGGCACCTGAACCATGTGACCGTGAAAAAAAAGTACCCACTCCTGAGGATTGAAGACCTCTTTGATCAGTTGAAGGGAGCACAATGGTTTTTTAAGATAGACCTTAGATTAGGCTATCACCAGATTAGTGTACGAGATGGGGATGTGAAGAAGATGAATTTCAGTTTTCGGTACGACCATTATGAGTTTTTGGTCATGAATTTCAGCACGACCAACACTCCAGCAGTGTTCATGGGACAAATAAACAGGATCTTCCAGCCATACCTTGATCAATTTGTAATATTCTTCATCAACAACATCCTGATCTACTCAGATACTGAAGAGGAGCATGCTTATCATTTTCAGATAGTTCTAGACACACTCTGAGAGCACCAGTTTTATAGTAAGCTCTCTAAGTTCTAGTTATAGATCTGAGAGGTTCACTTTCTAGGACACATAATCGCAAAGGCTGGAGTTGCAGTGGATCCAGCGAAGTTTGAGGCATTATTTTTTTGGGAGCCACCCAAGAGTGTGACAGAGGTACAGAGTTTCCTGGGTTTGACTGGATACTATAGGAGGTTTTTTCCAGATTTCTCTAGAGTTGCAGAACCATTATCAGCATTGACTAAGAAGGGGAAACCCTTCATGTGTTCTGAGAGATGTCAGCGGAGTTTTTAGGAGCTAAGGCAGTGGCAGACTAGTGCCCCCATCTTGAGGCTTCTAGAAGAGGGTGTTGGGTACATAATCTACTGCAATGCATCAGGGACCAGACTTGGATGTGTCTTGATGTAGGAACGAGAAGTGATCCCATATGGTTCTTGAAAACCGAGTCAACATGAGCAGAACTATGCTACCCATGACCTAGAGTTAGTAGCAATGTTCTTTTCCTTGAAGATGTAACAACATTACATGATGGGTGAACACTTTACAGTCTACTCTGATCATAAGAGTCTCAGGTATATCTTCTCTTAAAAGGACCTGAACCTAAGATAGTGGCGTTGGCATGAGTTCCTCCAAGACTATGACTTCGAGATAGTATATAATCTTGGGAAGGGGAATGTTGTAGGAGATGCCCTCAGTAAGAGATCTAGTATACAGTTTCTAGGTGAGTCAACGAAGGAGCTGGCCTACAGATATCCTTTGTGGATCGAGATAGAGTAGCTTTTCTTCATTCTCTTTAAATGACTCCCCCACTTCTTCAGCTAGTCAGAGAGGCATAGCCAAGGGAAACTAACTACGAGGCTCGACGTGCTTAGATATCCATAGGACATGCACCTAATGGATTTTTGATGGTGGAGAGAACGTCATCCTCTTCAGTGGACATACTATGGTACTTGTGTTGCTTCGAAAGGAAGTATTGGAGGAGTTCTACACATCCCCTCTAGCGGTACATCTTAGAGTGGAGAAGATGTACCAGGACCCCTGACTACATCACTAGTGTCCAAGAATGAAGAAATCAGTTGAAGATTTTGTCTCTCAGTGCCTCACATGTCAGCAAGTGAAGGTGTAGCATTAGGTACCAGCAGGCTTCATTCATCCTTTAGAGGTCCCAGAGTGGAAGTGAGATGGGATATCCATTGAATTCGTGACAGGACTTCCACATACATCCATGGGTCAGGATTCTATTTGGGTGATCATTGACCAACTCACCAAGTCATCCCACTTCCTACCGATCAGAGAGAAGGGTTCAGTAGAGATCTTGGGATACCTTTATGTGCAGGATATTGTGCAGCTACATGGAGTACCCTCGATGATTGTCTCTGATCGTGATGCACGTTTAACTTCCTGGATTTGGAAGGGATTGAAAAAGGCTTCCGGGATGTAGCTTCGTTTGAGTATTGGCCTCCATCCTCAGACGGATGGCCAGACTGAGCGGACAATTCAGACCCTCGAGAAAATGCTGCGTGCTTGCGTCCTCAACATCAGTTGTAGTTAGAAGAAACACCTTCCCTTAGTGGAGTTTTTATATAACAATAGCTATCACTCCACCATTGGGATTCCACATTTCGAGGCTCTATACGGATGACCTTACAGATCGCCTTTGTGATGGACTAACCCTAGGGAGTTAGCACTAATGGGAGGAGAGATGGTACATGATACCATAGAGAAGGTACAGATCATCAAAGAGTAGATGAAGGCTACACAGAGCAGGAAGAATTCTTACGAAGACATTAGATGGAGACCGCTGGAGTTCGAGGATGGTGACCACGTCTTTCTACAAGTCTCACCCCGATGAGGTTTACAGAGATTTGACCGGGGTGGAAAGTTATATCTGAGGTTCATCGAACCCTTTCAGGCCCTCAACAGAGTTGGTGAGGTAGCTTACCACGTTTCACTTCCCCCATAGTTTCATTGGGTGCATGAAGTTTTCCATGTATTCTAGACTAGGTTATACGTGCATGACCCATCAAATGCCATCAACCACTGTGAGATGGACATCGATGATGGCGAGAAATTTACAGAGGTTCCAGTGGAGATTGAGGATCGACATGAGAGAGTCCTTCTTGGGAAGTCGATACCTTTGGTGCGCGTTTGTTGGAAGCATGGGAACCTTTATGAGAGCACATGGAAGCGGGAGGCTCAGATTTGTGCTCAATACCCACACTTGTTCCCTTAGTTTCAATTATGGATTATAAGGACGCAAATCCATGAGTTTGGGAGAATGTAAAGACCTAGGAATTTCCATGTAATGTTTTTAATTATATGGGAATATTATGAGTCCGTGAAAATTTACGGCGTGTGATTCTGAGGCCCGGTGTGACCAGAATGATTTTTTGAATTATTTTTCATACGTTTAGTAAACATGTAAGCGGGTTTTTGTAACTTTTGAACCAGTGCTCGGAATTGAAATCCAAGGACACCGTTGAACTCGCAGCGCTGATATTCACTTAAGTATACCTTCACCTCGACTGCAATTGATCATGGGTGAAAGTTAGTTTTGGTATTTTTTCATGGAAATAAAAATAAAACAAAGAATTACTTTTATTTTATTTTTCTTAACCTTCCAATTGAATGCTCGGTGGTGGGGATCACCCGATATAGAAAAATCCCCAATTCAAATCCCTGGTGGTGGGGACCACCCGAACCCCTCTTAATGGGGGGGGGGGGCATCTCTCAAGTTACCATTAAGTTATTCTCCGATTTATTTGAACCAACTAATTGTGCCAACAAATTAAATTATTAAACTTAATTTAATTTATTTTGGCACATCATTACTTTGAAAGGATTGGCTGGCAAAGGAGAAGTGGAGAACTTGTGGAGAAACATTCTCTCTAATGAAGAACACCTCCCAACAAAGATCTTCTTCAATGAAGAACATGCCAACTTCTACAAAGAAGAACACACCACCTACAACGTGGGACATTTTCAACCACGATGAACCAACATCTATCCTTACCTCCTCACCGACATCAACAAACATCAGGGTAGGGGTTTTGTTGTTTTTCTTGGTTTAAGTTGAATTAATCTTATGGATCTGCCTGCTACTGATCTAATGCCGAGGGTGTGGGCCAAATGAACTTGGCTCGACACCTCCACTATTCTTCATGGTTTATTTATTATTCACGACAGAGAAAGGTGGCGACTGGATCCCGGGATAGCCACACGGAACAGGGGTGGAACACGCCCGCGCCACCAGTAGGGGAAGAGGGCGCACAGAGGCCGACTATTGCTGGCCGTGGCGGTGGATAGAGGGCTGCCGATGCTTAATCCAGGCACAGAAGCACGAGTGGTGTGACCACGTGCCACCGTCGAAACAAGTGGCCGCAACCCGCCTGGCCGCCACAGATGGTGGAAGGCGGCCACCGTTCGACCATCCACAGAGGGGCGGTGCATGATACGCCACTGGGAGGAGAAAGGGGTTGGCCATTTCGGTCGGCCGAGCTGTACCGAGTGGGACCCACTGAGGGTCCCACGTGATGGCTGGTGACCGAACATCTTCATCTATTCGGTGATTAAAGGTGGGGGGTGTGCGACTCCCCCCTGCATGCGGCAAGGATGGGCTGCCCAGTACGGGCCATGATAGACCATAGCCGAGTCCAATCGGGCTGGACCCTGGTCGACTCGAACTGGGTCAGACCCGAACCGGCTCCAACTGGACCCAGAAACACATTATTGGCCATAAAATTGACACCAGGTGTCCATTTGACAAAAAATTTGAGATAATGAAAAACCTTGGAGCGATACGGTCCTTTTCGTATACCCACCTGATATTTGGATAAATTTCAGGTACGGTTGGGTTGGATTGAGCACAAATCCAACCGGGCCCTCAGGTCTAAAAGGCTAATAACATACAGACCAGGCGTCCGATTGACGCACCGTCTATTGCATTGAGACCCCTTTTACGTGGTGGTCCTTTGGGATACTTTTTCGTGGGACTTTGTGGTAGTTGGAGTATCAATCTGTGCTTAAGGAGCGTATCCTCCTAGAATCAAGAGAACATAGTGCAATAACCCTGTAGCGGGAAGTAACATGAGAATAGGATCTTTGATGGGTCTATGCTCAAGGATCCCACGTGGATCTACTCTAGGAATCCATGTGGGACTACTATAGGATACTGTGTGGGTCTGTTGTACTAGGATCCTATGTGGGTCTAATGATGTACTAGGATCCTATGTAGGTTTGTCGTACTAGGATCCTGTGTGAGTCTGATGATGTATGTGTGGGTCTGATGATTTAGGATCCTACGTGGGTCTGCCTCTTAACAGAGAAAGATGATTCAGTAGTTACATCTAATCATATCTACTATTATACCTAAGTTGTACCTGGTGTGAGCTGAGTCTTTACCTTTGTGGTATTATTCTATGTTGTGTTCCTATGCAGTACTTACCTTCGTGGAAAGCTTTCCTTCATGGAACAATTGTAATTTTTCTATGGAGTTGGTCCTTGGGTTTTCTCTTGAATGAGATGGGTAATATTTGATAACTTAGGTATATGTATGAGCATATAACTAAGTATATTTGTCACTAGTTTAAATGATTTTTGGTTTATCCTTTGTGGATTTTGTGTGACCTAGAGGTTTTCATAGTCCCTAATGAGTATCGTTATACTCACCCCTATACAGGTTTCTCCCACAACTTGTTTTGTTTGGTGTAGACAACAAACAACACTGATCGAGGATGAGGGTACCAGGACTGGATGGTGCCCGGAGGTGGACCATACAATGTGTCGGAATGTAGAGGAGATGGGAAGATGTGAATTGGTGAGGAGGCGATCTGTACGCACCCTTTAGGTAGGAACCTTAGAGGATGATCGAGTAGTTGTCTTTCTCTTCTTCAATTGTATTGTATTTTCAGTTGTATTTGTACTTTTACTGTTGGGGTTGTATTCTGGTCCCTCTTACTTTAAGAACTATTTTTTCTATACAGTTTACTTATGTTAATATCTTGTAGTGATCTTGGTTGAGTGTGTTTACAGGATACAAATGGAATGCCTTCCTAGTTTTAGGGGATACGCCTTTTAGTGCTATTCACCATCCCCTAGCCTATGGAAGGCATGCTTGGGGTAGTCACGACACATGCCCCGTGTGATGGGTCGTGAGATAGTTAATGCGATAAATTAATTTTTAGAAGAAAATTATATAATATAACTATAATTAAATATTTTTTTTAGTTTTACATGCTCTCTAGATGTTTTTAAAAGTTAAAGTTGCGAACAGTGTCAAAATTGACAATAATGATATTTTATGGGATTAATATTTAATTATATTATTTAAAAATGATAAAAATATTTTAAAAACAAAATTTACTTTGATATGGTCTAAATAAAATATATTTTTCATTTATAATCTAATTTAAACCTTTTAATTAAAATTAAAATATTTTAATATTAATTTTTTCATCATATTTAAAATTAAAATAGTTTAATTAAGCATTAATCAAAATTATAAGGTTTAAAATAAGATAAAAAATTGTCTAAAATTTATTTTTTGTTGGGATTAAAAAATTATGTTTTCTTAGATTCGTATACATGACCATTTGGTGGTATTTTGAAAGAAAAAAATTTATTATAATCTAATATTTTGAGAAACTTTCATAACACCACCTCCTCCCGTATAAATATCACCCCTCACAACCCCTTCTCCCCATTCTTTCAAAGACTTTAGTCTTTGCAAAATCTATTCCAAATACTGTCCTACCATATATCCCCACATCCAAGTTTTTCTAGTCTATCAAAAAGGGAAATTCCAAGTTATTAAAGGGATCTTTCAAGGAGGTGATATTCAAGAGGTAACACTCTCAGACTTCCTCTTTTAATTTCTTTTATACTTCTAATTTATTACCATCTCATTAATCCATAAAGTAATAATAAAAAAATATTATTTATATAATAAAATTTTATATTTATTATTTAATATCTTATATCCATCCTTTTTCTCAAATCCTTTTATTCCAAGAAATGAAACCATTTTCCAAATTATAGCGGTTTAACATATCCGTGGATAATGAGTTTTAGTTTTCCATTATCACCTTCAACACTGGCCATAAAACTATTATAATTGTTAAATAAAATCTTAATAAATATATTATAATTTATTTAATGTTCTATAACTAATATATATTCATGATATTAAATCAAATGAAATAAATTCATAGTGTTCGAAAAAACCACCAAAATAAAATAAACAATTATCATTAATGTTTTATCAAAAAAATCATTCTCATATCATATTGAAAAATAATATATATAACCATTTAAAAATATTTAGGTTCATGAATACCATATAATCTAACTTTTGGAGTACTATTCGCATTTTTAAAAAAACATCCATAAATATATACAAGTTAACTAACCATAAAGATATGAAATTAATGCTCCTAGAATGATGATTTTAATGTTTATAACTCTTAGAAATGGCCATAAATGAACTTCAAAAAATTATTATAAATAATTTATATGTGGAATATGTTTGAAATTAATTAATTAATGAATATAATTTTATTATACAGACTTTAAGTACAAGTGCATAATGCATTTAGACATAAGGTAAGGGAAATCATAACCCAATTTCCATTCTTTGGGTTAAAGTTATACTTCATTGATTATGCCATGATATGATTATTTTTGAAATTAATTTTGACATTATTATGTTTTATTTCCACTTTTTTATTGGGATTTATTGTTAATAAACATATTCTATTCATTTAATTAATTCTCACTTGAATAATATGATATTTACAAAGGACTTTCTTCTAAAAATCCTATATAGTGTTTATTTTTAAAAAAGTCAAAAGGAATAATTTTTAACTTATAAAAAATGGATTCATATGATTTATTTCATTGTTACTTAATGTTTTTAATCTTACTTTTCTTTATTACAATTATATTTTTAAAATTATTTCCTTTTTGAGTTCAAATATTTATTTCAAAATAAGGGATTCTCTTCAATGTATGTTTGTATAATGAAAGCTACCATGTATTATGATTATGTTGTGGTTCTTGAGAGTTTTTTATGATGATGGGTGGTTCCATTATAAACCAAATATGTGTGGTTCCATGATAGACCTCAAATTCATTGGGTATTTTGGAAGTAGATCATAATGGTTATTCCAAGTGTAACTGCGATGGTTAAATCATAAGGTGCTGGTTATAATCATAAGGTAGACATGAGGGTTACAATAATATGGTATCCTCAAGGGTTACAAAACTGTTAAGTATGATAAAAAAAATTTCACCAAGATACCAATTTGTTTTATTTATTCTTGTAATGTTTTTACGAGAATCTATTAATTTTATAAGGTAATTTATTAATTTTATGGTCAAAGTAAATTTTTTATAATTATTTATGGACTAATGATTTCTTTTTTTCTTTTTAGGTGACTTACCAAGATTTTTTTTCTTATCCAAAAATTTAATATTCTTTTCGTGGGGGTTATATATGGGTAAAGGAAAATAATAATTCAAGTTTAAAGTGATGATGATTTTTTACATAAAGAAAAAATGTTTTTTAAAAGATCTATATTGTGAAAAATAGATATTGAGTATGAGTTTATAATTTTAAATAATTGTATTTTTATGTATGATATTATGACCTAATAATATAAAACTATAAAACTAAAAGATATTTTAGGAATGTAAGAAATTTAATTCTAGTTGAATTAAATAAATTTGGTAATTTTTCAAGGTCAAGTCCTTATTGTTGATTTTAGAGAGAGGATTAGATAAATTTAGATGTTAGGATAATTATAATAGATTATCCATAAAATATTTTACTTTATAATAAATTTGAATTGATATATAATTTTAGGATTACCATGTTTCTTCAATTAAACTATGCTTGTTTATAATGGTTTTCCACTGAGGAAATAGGGAAGGTGAAGCAAGAAGGCATCGAGAGGATGATATCCTTCTAAATCGGTAACTCAGAATAGTTAGAATATAAACTGAATAGATTTTTTGTGATGGATTATTTGATAAAAGATATAAATGGTTATGGTATACATGAAATATATCATATGTATCTACCACAAAAGAACACAAAAATAGTGGAACATTTTATAAAGCAACAACCTCCACTATTCATCATATCATCTGACCTAATGGTAGGTGAATGTTGGATTAAATCCATAGAAAAGATTTTTTATTTCATGGGGTATTTATGTCATCAAAATTTTATACTTTAAATTTATAATTTTAAGTAAAATTTGACTAGTGGTGGTCAATGTTCAAGAATATCAGGGTAAAAGAAGATATATATTCCTTAGAATAAGATAGAATTAAAAAACTATTTATTAAGAAATAATTTCCTAAGGTATTTTGACTTAGGATGGAAAAAATTCCTCAAATTGATGCAAAAGGATGAATATTATGTAGCTGCGTATGTGGAAAACATAACATGATTAGAAAGGTATACTCTAAATTTTATCTAGGATCTTGATTATAGAATCAATCATTTTTACATAGGATTGAATCTAAAATATTGAAGGAAATATTCTTCCCATGAATTCAATAGTAATGAGAAACTTGTTCGATGTGCTCTGATGGTATAAATGGATCTTACTAATGATCATGTATTTTATGAAAACATGTAAAAGGAAAGGTCCAGATTGAATGAAATGGGTAAAAACTAATCAAAAAATCTGAAGGTAATAAAATCTAGTCTCTTATTTGTGAGAGGTTGGTAAAAAGAACTATGGGGAATGCCTTATCAAATATAGGAAGTGCATACCATTTGTTAAGTATATACATATAGCCTGTGATTGAAATTAAAATTTTATTGGTAGTGTTACATCCAATTTTCATAAGAAAATAGTTAAGTGTTTTAATTGTGGTGAGATTTGTCATTATACACATACCGGAAAGAAGAAGAACTCAAATAATGGGAAATAACCGAACTCTAAGAAGAAATATATTGTGAAATATTTTTCAACTAATTCAATAGAAGTGGGGAATCAAAAAAAGTGGTATTAGGTATAATGATTATAGTTTCCTATTATGATAATCTCTTATTTGATTCGGGGTCTACACATTCTTTCGTATCTGAAAAAATTTCTAGTAAATCATAAATTTCACCTTATGAAGTTAAACTAAAACTTATGATTAAGAAACTACGAAGAATTATTAAGGTAAAAAGAAATTATAAAAATATTATTATTGTGTTATGTGGAAGGATGTTACCAAAAAATGTTGCTGTATTACAGTAGGTGGAATTTGATGTTATTATGGGAATGGATTGACTTTATATTTACCTTGCTAAGATTGACTGCAGAGATAAAGAGTTTTTATAGAAAGTATCTTAGTTTTTATAAAAGAATATACCCATATCATTGATTATATATTAGGAATATTTGAAACTATTAAAATATGGAAATGAAAGCTATTATGAAAACATTGTTGAAAACAATGGAACTATTCAGATTAATGATGTGAAAGTAGTTAATAAATTCATGGATGTTTATCTAGATAATTTACTGTGTGTCATTCTTGATCAGTTGGTTCCATGATAAACCAATTTCAAACCCACCATATTGAATGTATCAATAAGAAGTTTTTTAACGAAAAATGACTGACTGAAAATTGCATTTTTAATTTATTTAAAGCTCAAAAGGTACAAGCTCCCTCTCCGAAAGCTCACGGAGGTCTAAAGTGGTGAAGCCCAAGGGAATCCCCCTGGACAAAATTCTTACATACCTGGGGTAAGGACCCCACATTCAGAAACACCCTTCGAGGATCCGCCGGACCGCTCTCTCTAGATAAGGCATCCGCCGCAAAATTTGCTTCTCTCGGAATATGGCGATAAGTACAATCATTAGGCAGCAAAGAAGCACATCTATGAAAGGTATAAGTATAGGCCCATGGCACATTCATGTCCCCATGTAGAATTCGGATCAGGATCTCGGAATCTAATTCAACTTCGGCGCAGACCAGGAAAAGACCGGTACAAATTTCCAAACCTGAGAGCAGCGCATGAATTTCCGCCACTAAGGAATCCCCGAGGCCGTGGAAGCTGCTGAAAGCCATGATAACCGAGCCATTTCCGTCGCGCACCAGCCCGCCTCCTCGCATCAGACCGTCAACGAAGGAGCCGTCAACATTCAGCTTGAGCCCCAATAGAGGGGTTGTCCATTTTACCCAATGACCCGGCGACCTGCATACCTTCGGTCGATGCAGGAAATCACAAAGCCACTGAGAATTCTGCCCACCTTTCAGCAGGTTGCATAACTCAAAAACCAGAATTTTCATCTTAACCCTCATTACGGAGAGGGAGCACCAGCTCTCAATACACGCCTTATTCCGCGCCTCCCAGATCGTCCATAAAATAGCCGTAAGCACCACACCGCAAATTTTAGACTCCATCTCATCCTGCCCCGTACCTGAAAACCAGCAACCAAGAAACTCCTGCATGGAGGAACACACCGGATTGTACCTTCCCCTAACATCCAAACAGGTCCATAGATAAACAGCCCAGTCGCTCTTAATAAAAAGGTGCAGAACAGACTCCGCCTGGGGGTGAGCACAGTAGAGACATCTGGAAGCAAGGTTAATACCATTCTTCTGGATATTGTCATCCGTCGCCAGAGCTTGTTTCCTTGCCCTCCACACCAGAAACGACATCTTGGTTGGAAGTTATTTGCACCAAAAGCGCGATCCCCACTCATCACGAGTATTCCCCTGGCTGAGCATACGCCAATAATCCTTCCCATTGAAGACCCCAGAGCTGGATTCAGTAAAACAAAGTCTGTTGGCGACCTCTGAAAACATAATCTTATTACGAACCTCACGCTTTTCCGGACTAAGAATTGCCTCAAGAAATCTGGGGTGTCGGCATGCTTCTTTGACAGTAAATTCCGAAACTGGGCAGTGAGGGAAGAAGAGTTTCTCCCCAATCCAGTTGTCTCGCCACATGTTAATGTCCCCACGACCCACAACCCAACAAGAAGAATTTTGAAGAAATTCCAGATGTAGTCTAACCGTTTTCCCAAGTCTGGAAAGCTTCCTAACCTCCCACTCCTCCCAATTCCGACCATATTTAATCCTCAGAACTTTAGCCCATAAAGAGTGTCCCTCCAGAAAATCCCAAGCTAACCGTGCTTGCAAGGAGAGCATTGAGGCCGAGATATCTCTGAGGCCGACTCCACCTTCCTCCACCGGTAAAGCTAAACGGGACCAGGAAGTCCAGTGGGCTCTTCCTAAGAAGTTTCCATCCCAAAGAAAATTGTTCATCATCTTCTCCATAGCATCAATAGTTCATTTAGGAGGGGAGACGACCGACAGAACGTGCATTGGGATAGAGGAGACCACACTGTTAATCAAGGTCACCCTACCACCAAAAGACAAGAATCTGGATTTCCAGTTATGAATTCTGCCCAGTATCTTATTTAATAAGTCCTCAAAAAATACCTTTTTAACTCTTCCATACGAAATAGGAGCCCCGAGGTAAGTCATAGGAAGATGTTTCCTTTGAATACCCAGAATGTCTTGAATGGACCGGAGCCTCCGAATTGAGTAATTGTTGGATATAAAAACGCTTCTCTTTCTAGCATTAATTTGCTGACCACTGAGATAGGCGTAGATCCGCATCAGAGACATAAAATTGATAAGGTATGACCTCCTGCCATTAATAAAAATGATAATATCATCAGCAAACATAATATGCGAGAAGTTTCCATCCGATGCACGGGCCCGATATGGCCAGATATTCCTATCCCTCAAGTAACAATGCAGATTACAGGAAAGAGCCTCCTGGGCAATCAAGAAAAGAGAGGGAGAAAGGGGGTCCCCTTGGAGTACCCCACGAACACTCTTGAAAAATCCGAAACCTTTCCCCAACAAGGAGATAGACAGCCACGGAGAGGAGAAGCAACGAAAGCATAAGTCACAAACCCATTCATGGAAACCCATTCTTCTCATCACCCTGATGATAAAACTCCACTCAAGCTTATCATAAGACTTATCCATATCCACTTGGATAATCAAGTTGGAACCAACCACTTTCTTATTCAGATCCGCCGTTAATTCTTGGGCCAGTCCCACAGCCCCTTGAATGCCTCTACCCTGGATAAACCCATGCTGCTCTTGAGAAATAATTTTTGGCATCACCTTGTTCAGTCTTCTAGCCAGGAGACTACCCAGAATCTTATAAGAAAAATTACACAAACAGACAGGTCTATAATGCATAACATCCGTAGGGTCTTTTCTTTTCAGAACCAACACCACCCTGGATGCACACGAGCCCCTGTTGAGAGAACCTCCCCTGAAAAAATCCTGTATAGCCTCGATGACCTGAGACCTAACAATGACCCACGCTGCCACGTAGAAAGAGCCCGGAAACCCATCCGGTCCAGGAGCACTCTCCGGAGACATTGATCTGACCGTCTCCCAGATCTCGACCTCTAACGGAAGTGACTGTAAGGACCCATTCTCAAGTTGGGAAATACTCTGAGGAATGCTTCCCATAAAAAACTCTTGGTCACGAAGAACAAAATCCCCTCCAGGAGGTTCCTGATGCCTCCCCCCCAAACAATTGTTCAAAATGATCCAAAGCAAGCCTCCCAGCCACATTTACGTCAGAGGAGTAAGACCCATCCTCAAGTCTAATGTTAACTTTGGAGCTTTTCTGTTCCCTCAAGAAAGCATGGAAAAAACCGTTGTTTCTATCCCCTTCTTTAAGCCACCTGGCTCTCGATCTCTGTCTTAAACCAATCTCCACTTCCAGATTCCTCTACACAAGTAAGGGTTTTTTATCACAAAGTAGAATGAAGGAGGATTCATTCCACCTATGCTCCAGAGTTTCTTCTAAGAAGTCGATCTCCGATTGCAGTGACTCCAAGGAGACCTTCACAATTTGATTGGAAGCAAAAAACCTGCCGATATCATATTTGAGGCGTTTGAGCCGACTGGACAGCGCCACCCAAGCCTGTCCTTCAACCTCCTGAACCCAGGACGTTTCCAGCATGTTCATAAAGCCATCCATGTTATGCCAATCCGCTGAATACATAAAACCTTGTCTCTCCAGGTTACCCTGCTTAATGTCAATAAGTAACGACGAGTGATCCGAGAGGGCATGCGAAAGATGAGTGACTGTGGTCTTGGGAAAGTCATCGAGACCTTGCAAGTTCGATAGGCATCTATCCAACCTACACCATATTCTAAGGTCCCCGCGACGATTATTGCACCAGGTGAATTTTCTCCCCAAGAAACCCAAATCCAGGAGACCCTTCTTAGAGATGCAGTCCTTGAAATCCAGCATACCGTTATTGGAGACCGTGGAGCAACCCTTCTTCTCAGACCTATCCACAATAGCATTAAAATCCCCACCTACAAACCAAGGAGCTCCCTCCAGATCATAGGAACCAAGGTACTCCCACAAGTCCTTCCTAACCAGAACATTTGTGCTGGCATAAATAAATGAAAACCGAATTCCTATACCTTTGAAAACAAGATTAACCGAGATACACTGCTCCAGAATCTGCAGCAGCTCAACCTGGATTAATCTCTTCCAGAAAATCCATATATGCTTGTTAGCCGGCTGGCCATGCAGAAAATTACCAAACCCCAAATTCCTGCTGAAGAATCTGATTTTCCCCGGATCCTGTTTCGGCTCCAAAATGACAACAAGGGCAGCCCCATGTTTCTTGCACTCAGAAGCAAAAAAGGAACATTTTCCTTTCCCTCCAAGGCCTCGAGCATTCCAAATAATCAGAGAAGCCATTACACCAAGGGAGACTTGACCTTCCGGTCACTGAAGCATGCTCTAGGAGTAAAAAGGTCTCTATAACACTCCTCCTTGGCCATAGAACGGGTTACCGGTCTTGAGGAACCCTCCACTGAACCAATCTTCTTAGGAAGAAGAGTCTTCTTCTTCAAGGGGCTGTCAGAGTCTTCCAAGGAAAAACTGATCCCCCTTGGAGCAGTGGAAAACTTTGAGGAAGATTCCTCCTGGTTAAAAGAGGCCAGTAGCAACCGAGGAGGGGAGTTGCGGGCCGAAAATAATTCCTTCGCCACTCCCTCTGGAAAGCCCTTCCGGGAATCCTTTGAAACGGAATTGGAAGCACAACCTACCGAGGCCAGTGCTGAAATATTCAAAGATCCAGCAGCCAGCGAAGAGGAAACCCGAACCTCTCCAACAGGCGCCATCAATTCTTTTGGAATACCTGAAAAAATCGCTGAAAGAGACAAGGATCTACCTTTAGAAATCAGGAAGGAAACCCCCTTATCACCCAGAACCCGCGAGAGAACATCCTCATTACTCCACGCTGGCATGTCAGACCCTGGAAGAGATGGTGGATTCAACTTGGGTGTCTCTCGTAGCAGAGAAGCCGACATATAATTACAGGATAAGGACTCCTGGGAGGAGGAATCCTTACAACAAGCATTTGATAATTCAGCCGCAGAAGATGGGCCAAAGGCCGGATCTGCCCTGCCGAGGGAGAAGAGACAAGGCCTCCTGCTGACCCCTCTTCACCTGAACCTGATCGAACTCCCCTCTTAGCCTGCAGACCAGGAGACGACCTGATAGAAGTCGGTGACAAGAGTCTTCCTTTAAAGGAACCTCTCCCCCAATTATTGGCATTCTTAAGTCTTCTACAGAAATCCACCGAATGGCCCTGAAAGCCACAGGAGGAGCAGAACCTGGGTGGTGAAAGAAAAACCAATCTCTACCGCCACGTAAACCCATCCTGAGACCGGATCCGAACAGTGGAGGGGAACTTCACAGATAAATCCATTTCCACACACATCCGCGGATTAGCTACGTCCATCAAACCCTTCGTCATCTCGTCAATGCATAAAAACTTCCCAATAACATTGCCCACCGCCTCCAGAATGGAAGGATTATGAAAAGGAAGGGGTAGGCCTGGAAGCTTGATCCACACCGCACCCATAGAAGATTCGTTCCCAAAGTGGCACTCCCAGGCCCACCGCGATAAAGTGAAACGGAGAGAACCACAACATCTCCCCTCCCTTGACCAGGCGCGCACGAAGTCCGCTCTATCCGAGAGACGAATATAGAAGGAAAATTTCGATAACTCCGAGACCACCGCCGGGTGATGCAACCCCCAGGATTGGACGAATACCCTAAACTCCTCCACTGGCAGTTTCACCAGCCCAAAGGAGTAGTGTACTTTTCAAAAGATTGATTTTAGTTTAGGGTACCATCAGTTGAAGGTGAAAGAGGATGACATTCTGAATACAATATTCTTTAATAGATATGGGAATGATGATTTTGTATTTATGCCCATTTGTTTGAAAAAAATATCCTAATATATTTATAGATCTCATGAATAATGTATTTGTTGAATATTTGGATAACTTTTTGGTCATTTTTATGGATGAAATCATGGCTTATCAAAAATTTATGAGAATCATAAAAAACATTGAAGAATTTTTCTGCAAACCCTTAAAGTAAATAAGATATATGGTAAATTTTGAAAATATGGTTTTTGGTTACAATAGATTTATTTCCTTAGGATCATTATAAATAAATATGGAATTACAGTTGATCACAACTGAACAAAAGTGTTTAAGGAATGTCAAAGATCAACAAATGTTTCTAATATTTGAATTTATCTTTTATTAAAAGGATATTACTGATATTTTGTTGAAAATTATCCATGATTTCATAGCCTACTAACAAAGTTAACATGAAAAGGGGTGAAATTTATATGGTTAGAATAATGTAATGATTGTTTTCAAGAATTAAAAATGATAATTCTTAATGCTCCAGTTTTGTAACTACCCTAAAAAAATGGTAATTTTATAATCTACAGTGATGCCTCATTAAAGGGTTATAGTTTCATTATAATTTATAATGATCAGGTAATTTCATATGATTTAAAACAATTGAAACACCATGACTTAAATTATCCTACACATTATCTATAATTAGTATACGTGGGTTCTTCTTTAAAAATTTAGAGACATCATTTATATGGAGAAAAGTGTTAAATATATACTGATAATAAAATTTTGACATATATTTTCACTGAGAATGAATTAAACATGAGGTAGAGAATATAGATTTAACTGATAATGGGTTCTGATTGCATGATAAATTACCATCATAGAAAAGGAAACAAACTGGTGCATGTCTCGAGTCGATAACATCATGCATTATTAATCATGTTACATGTAAGAACATAACCATTTGATTAATGATTTGATGAATTTTGGCCTGGAAGTTGTGGGTGTAGTAAATTATTCTATTTTATCAAGTGTCAATGTAATCATCTTTGTTCGAATGGATTAAGCATGCTCAGATGGAAGACCATGAGTTACAGAAAAATGTAGAATTGGTTAATAAGAGTATATTTCTTTAATATAATGTTGATAAAGAATATCTATTGAGATTTGGAAAGAGATTATGTGTGTCTTCTAATTACCAGTAAAAGAGGGAATTGTTATGTGAAACTCATAGTTCTCTATTTTCTATTAATTCTGAATGTACTAAGATATATAGAGATCTTTGGGAGTATTACAGGTGGGATGGAATGGAAAAATATATTACCGAGTTCACCATGATATGTTAGACTTGTCAACTGTTAAATATGAATTGAAATTATTAAAGGGAATGATTCATCCATTTATAGTGCTGAAGTGGAAATATGGGAGTATATACATGGATTTATAATGGTATTACTAAAGAAATAACATGGTAAAAATTAGATTTGGGTAATTGTTGACTGATTAACTAAGTCTGGTCATTTTATTCCCATTCAGTATATCATGTCCTTGGATCAAATTTATCGGTATTATGTTAAAGATATAATTTGATTAAATAGAGTCACTATCTCTATTTTATCTGATCATGATCCTAGATTCACATATAATTTTTGTAAAGGGCTACAAAGGCTTTGGGGATTGAATTAAATTTAAGCACTATGAAAACCCTGGTACCAATAGAATATTTTATTTCCAAATTTATTAGTATTATTTGATTAAATTAATTAATTTTAGTAAAATATCAACCTGAATGATAAATGTTATATATTCAATAATTTTTTAAAAAAATTCATCCAACCAGTTTTATAGGTTTAAGATGAGAATAAATTAAATTTTTAAGCATAAAAACTATATTTTTCTAAAAGAAAATATTACCAAACATTAGTGGAACACCTATTTTAAATCTAAATTTTGTCACATTTATAAATTTATTTTGAAAAAATAAATTTAATTTTTAAAATTTCAATATCAAAGATACATTTTGGTGTTTTTTTGGTATTTTCCCATTAAGTTTTATTTTTTATGAATAGTGAAAAATACAACATTTTATTTGAAAACTGCTTTTTCTTTAAATTTTATTTTATAATTAAATTATATTTTAAATATGTTTTAAAGTTTAATTAGTTAAATTATACCTAAATAAATACAATTTATGAAACTAGAGTGAATTTCACATTGAAATTGGATATAAAAACAATTCAAACATTAGATGTTTTCACTTAAAAAACTATTTTTTCGTTTTGTTTGTGGGATTAATTTTAAATATAATTTTACCAATTCTTTGAATTAAATTAGTTAAAATGGATTAAATATTTGGAATAATAAATAATAAATTATGTTTTATGTTTAATTTAATTTTCAGGTATAAAAATGATACCATGGTAAAAAAAAATTATTTACCTCAGTAAATGTATCAAATTAAACGAGATAATGTTAAAAAAGCTAAAGGGTTAAAATGTCTAAAAAAAATTAATTATTTTTTGAGTTATTTATTGACCCTAACTAGACTATATAATATTATTTGTTATCCAAAGTTTAGGAAATTAATTCCACCTCAATGTTGCTGGCTTTAAATATAAAATAATCCTTATTTTAATCACTTTAACCCACCTCTCTTTATATACAATTAATAATCCTCACAACATAATTTTGACTGACAAAATCCATGAATCTCCTAAAATATAAACCCATCAATTTCCTCCCCATCCACCCTACATCATAATACTACTGGTCTTACCAAAAGGCCAAATCCATGGTCCTCATGGGTCTCTCAAGGAGGTGACATTCAAGCCGTAATCTTCTCAAATCACCTCTCTTAATCTCTTTTATTATTCTATTTTCATACCACCTCCTTTATATATGATGGAATGATAAATAAAAAATAATTTATATACTATAATTTTAGGTATATAATAAAATATCTCAAATACATTTCATTTCTCATCTCCCCTAATTCAATGAAGGAAACTATTGTCCAAATTATATCAGTTTACCATCTCTGTGAATGATGATTTTTGGTTTTCCATTATTTACTTTATGAAAGGTCATAAAAGTTTTATTATGGTTAAATAAGATTTAAATGGTTATATTATAACTTATTTCATGTTTTTTAAATAATATATATAAACATAATATTAAATAAGATGAAACTTGTTTATGATGTTTAAAAAAACCACCAAAATAAACTAAAACATTTATCATTAACATATTATCTAATGAATCATCCTCATGTTAGAAATAGAAATGATATATGGGACCATTAATAATTATATAATCCATTAATAGTATACTATTACACTTCTATAGTTGTAATAACATTTTACAGGAACATCCATAATTATACACAAATGAATTGATCATGAAACCATAAAATAAACACACAATAAACCATGAAAACAATGAAAATTTATTAATCAATGGTCCATAAGATGTTATAAAACAATCTCAAAAGGTATTATAAATATGAATTTAGTTATTTAATTATTTAATAATATTAATTAAAACATTATAAATTAGTTTTGAACACTCTTGATGGAAGTATAATGTGAGGTAAGGGATTTATTAACCTAATTTCCATTCTTTGGGTTAAACTTATACTTCATAATTATTTTTTTCTAAGATTATGTGTGGAATGAAATTTTAATATCTTATGTTTTAGTTTCAATTGTTTTATATTTATATTAAGTGGATACAAATATTCAATTTGTTTTATTTTTTCTTACTTCCACAACATGACATTTATAAGTGACACTCTAACTAAAAGACCTCATTTTATATGTTTTAACAATTGATTTTAAAAATATTTTTATTTAATGTAAATGATTTTTATGATTGTATTTATATGTAAATGGATGTTTTATAAAAGTGAATTTAATAATTTAAAACACATGTATTCAAAAAGGGATGTTCTTATGGTTTTTTGTAGGAAATATTTTAAGAAAACCCTCCATAAAGAACCTTTTTCAAATTAGAATGTGTTTATAGGGAATGAATTAAATTTCCCAATTTAATTTCACTTTTAAATTTTTAATAATACTTTATAATATTATATTTTTAATTTTAATGGAATTTTTTTCTGTTGTACACGAAGAGTTTTTCAAAATGGGTGATTTCAAAATAAAATATTCATTTTTTCAAATAATGTTTCTATAATGAAATATTTCATGAGTTATGTTTATGTTATGGTTCTTGTGAATTGTTTACAATGAAGGGTGGTTACATAAAAAACCAATGGTGGTTGGTTACCTGATAAAACAATAATGGGTGGTTACATGATAAACTAATGATGGGTGGTTCCATGATAAACCAATGAAGAGTTGTTACATGACCATATCTAATGTATTGGGTACTCATGAGTTGGAGGTTAGCCATTTTTTTAGTACATTTGTATGATTTTTTTTTAAAAAAGTGGGGACATGAATTGGTCACCCAATTATGTCCTATGTTACATACTTAAATTTTATATTCTTTCAAAAAATTCATCATGGAAATTTATTGATTTGAAAATGGTATGATATTGATCATCTTGAAAAGATGATTCTTTTTTGAATAAAAAGGTATGTTTTTATGAAAATGCATTTATGGATTTTCACTAGATTGAATTTTTTTATTATTTTATGTCCCTTATCGAGATTTTGTTCCCATACAAAGTCTTAATTTTTTTTCATGGGATTTAAGGGATAATAGAGACAAGGATGAGATCAATGGGAAAATTGTGATAATTAAGAATAAAAAGAAACTATGTTTTATTTTTTCAAATATTTGGTTTGTAAAAAAATTGATATTTAGAAGAAGTTTATTGTTTGAAAAATTTAATTTTTGAAATGAGATCCATGACAAAATTATCTAAAACTACAAAAAAACGATTCTTTGGAATGTAATTATGTGGATTGTAGTTTAAAAAGACTAAAATACGTAATTTTTATGATCGATTCCTTACATTTTGTATCAGGGAATGGTTTAGATAACATTAGTGGTTATTATAATGTTAATAGATTACCCATTAATTATTTTTTTACTCAATTTTATTTTTAAATGATATTGAATTTTAAGTAAACCTTGTTGCTTCATATAAGATATTTATTTTTTGAATAATTTTTAGTAGAGGAAACATGGTAGCTATGTTGGGAAGGCATCACGAGGAAAACATTCTTCCAAATAAACATCCTGAGATGGTTGGAATCAAAACCAAATAGTTTTTGTGGTGATTGATTAGTTGAATCAAGATGTAAATGGTGTTGGTATCCATGCAAGTGATTATATAGATCAACCACAGAATAATATGTCTGTAGTGGAACATTTTATAAGTCAACACACTCCATCTTTCAGTGGAACCTCAGATCTAGTGGTAGCCTAAGGGTGAATCTACACTCTGGAAAAGATATTGGAAGTTGGGGATGTTCATAACTCTAAAAGTAAACCCTTTATATATCTCATTTTGAAAGTGAATCTGGTCTATGGTGGTCTATGGTTAATAATACCATGGAGAAAGAAGATTTGGATGTTATGGAATGAGATGATTTTAATAATAATATTCTGGAAAATTATTTTCCTAAGATTGTTTGACTCAAAATAGAGAAACATATCCTAGAACTTAGACTGAAGGATGAATATTCTATAGCTGCTTATGAATCCAACTTTACTAGACTGAATAGGTACATATGAATTTTTTTTTGGATATTGATAGTAAAATTAACAGATTCTACTCTGGTTTGAATAAAATTATACTAAGAGATTTCGATTTATAAGAGTTTAAAATCTATGTGAGAATTTTTCATTATGCTAAAAAATTTGACATGGGATTTGTGACACATATTTGAATTGTCATGACAAGAATAAGAAGCAGTCATGTTGGAAGGAATTTGGGAATAATTCTTCAAATAATTTTGAAGTTATGAAAATTAAAATCCCTTCTTATTAAAAGTATAGTTATAAGTACACTTGGGAATGACTGTCAAAATATAACATATTCTTTTAAGGTGGAAATACTAGTCACATAGCTCATGAATATAAGGAAAATGACCAGACAAATAATTAAAAGTCAATGGTAATATGCTTTAAATTCAATGATTTGGGATATTGTGCTAATTTGTTCCAAAAGTTAGTCACTCTAGTAGGAATTCAGTGAGATAGAAAACAAAAGGGTGTGGAAAAATATTTTTTCTACTACTACAATTGATATTAGTTCTTAAAATTAATTCATGTTAGGTATGATACTTGTGTATTAAAATTTTTCCAATACCTTTTTGGATTGTAGATATTTTTATTCTTTCAGTGTTTAGAAATTTTTAAGAATACTAGGAATATCACATCATGAATGTGTGATAGAAATTTTAGTGAAAATATTGGGTGGAATTATTAATGAAACTAAGATTTATAGGAATATTCATGTTGTTATTGGTGAAATGGCCTTTCCTATAAATCTTAATAAACTACCAATAATTGATTTGATATTATATTGGGTATAAAATATCCATAAGTTTATCATGATAAGATAAATTTAAGAGTTAATAAATTATGGTTCAATTATTTCAAACCTATAGTAACATTTCATGAAGAATACAAATTTATTATAAATGGAGGTAAAAGTTACTTAGATCATATCATTTAAAAATTGGAATAGTTCATAATAGTGATGTGACAATTGTGAATAAATATATGGATGTTATTCCTAATATATTTCTTGGTGTTATTCCAGATTGATTTGTTGAGTTTACTGTTGACATAGTTCATGATGCTAATCCTATTTCAAAACCCCCTTATCAAATGAAACAAGTATAACTTTTGGAAATAATAAAGAAATTGAAAGAATTTCTAGATAAAGTTTTCATTCAACCTAGCACTTCACCACAGGGTGCTTCTATTTTTTTATTAAAAAGGAAGACGATTTCATGAGAATTTTTATTGATTATATCTATTTTAATAACACAAATATTAATAAAAAATACCCTTTACCTAATATATATTATTTTTTTTATCATCTCTTGGGAGAGAAGTACTTCTAGAAGATTTATATCCGGTCGGGGTAACATTAGCTAATGTTGAAGAAGGATGCCATTACAAAAATATAGTTTTCGACTAGATATGGATATTATTTGTTTTTAGTTATTCTATTTGGGTTATAAATAACCTTGATTTATTTATGGATCATGTGATTAGAGTCTTTCAT
This sequence comes from Viscum album, assembly GCA_963277665.1. Classification (NCBI taxonomy): domain Eukaryota; kingdom Viridiplantae; phylum Streptophyta; class Magnoliopsida; order Santalales; family Viscaceae; genus Viscum; species Viscum album. The sequence goes on from OY728157.1 coordinate 1,027,763,190, forward strand.
GAAAAATTGGTTAATTTTTTGTTGCTTTTATGGATGTTATATTGGTTTATTCAAAAAGGTATGAGGATCATGAAAAAATATAAACATTTTTTGGAACCCCTTAAAGAAAAGAATCTATATGAAAAATTTAGAAAATGTGATTTTTGGTTACAATAAATTTATTTTCTTAGAAACATTACGAGTAAATATGGAATTACAATTGATCGCCCCCAAAAAAAGTAGTTAATGAATGGCCAAGACCCTCAAATGTTACCAAGATTCAAATTTTTCTTAGATTAATAAGATATTATTGATAGTTAGTTGAACAAATTTCATCGTTATCAATAACACTTAATAACTTAACATAAAAATGACTTAAATTTATTTGGACAATAAAATGTGATGATTAGTTTTAGGAATTAAAAGGTAGATGGTAAATATTCTAGTCTTGACCCTACCATTAAGGAATGATGATTTGGATATCCATAGTTATTTTTCATTGAATGGACTTTGTTTCATTCTAATGAAAAATGATCAGGTAATTGATTATGATTTATGGAAATTAAAAAATCAGAAGTTAAATTATCCTTTACATGATTTGGAAAGAGGTTATATGGTTTTTTCATTACATTTTTTGAGACATCCCTTATATGGATCCAAGTGTAAAATATATACGGATCAGAAAAGTTTAAAGTATATATTTCCCTAGAGAAAGTGGAACATAAGGAATAGAAAATGGTTGGAATTTTTTGGGGATTACAATTACACAATCAATTACCATCATAGAAAATAAAACAAATAGGATGATTACTTGAGTCAAAAACAGTATACATCATTAACCATGTTATGTTTGGAAAAGTAATATTTTGTTAATGACTTGATGAATTTCAGATTAGAAGTTATAGATGTAGATACTTCATATTTTTATTAAGTTTTAGTGAATTTTTCTCTATCAAAATGAATTAATCAAGCACAGAAGGAAGACAATGAGTTAAAAAATGGTAGAGTTGGTTAAAGTGGGTAAGTTTCTTGAATTAAAAATTGATAAAGATTATTTCTTGAGTTTTGGGAAGAGGTTATGTTTGACTTGGGATTCATAGTTTAAAAAATATTTGTTAATTGAATTTCATAGTTCTTTGTTTTTAGTTCTCCAGGGACGCACTAAGATGTATAGTGCCTTTGGAGAGTATTACTGGTGGGATAGAATGAAACAAGATGTTGCTTAATTTAACCTGAAATGTTTGGATTCTCAAAAGGTTATCGAAGGAGATTAGTTATCCTTTTCCAATGTCGGAGTTGAAATGGGAAAATATATCAATGGATTTTATTTTGGGAGTACCAAATACACTTCAAGGTAATAATTCTATTTGAGTTATTATTTATTGACTAAATAAATATACATATTTCCTTCCTATTAGAGATATTATTTAATTAGATCAACTTTATTGACATTATATTAAAGACATTTTAAATTTACTTGGATTCTGTCTCTTCATAGTATCAAGCTGTGATCCTAGTTAAAATTATAATTTTTGGAAAGGTCTTCAGAAGTGGATGGGTACTGAATTAAACCACAACATTTATTTTAATCTGTAATATTAGGGATAGTCTCAGAAAACAATTTATACATTGGATGATATGCTTTGATCCTATTCGAGGGATTACCAGAGAAATTTGGATTAAAATCTCTCTTTGGTTGAGTTTTCTTATAATAACAGTTTTCATTCCAGTATAAAGATAAAAAAATTTGAGGAATTATGTTGAAAGTTGTGTTGAACTCTAGTTTTTTGAGATGAATTAGAAGAAATGAATTTGTTGGGACAATAATTGGTAGAGGAAATAGTTGATAAGGTGAAGATAATTAAACAACACATAATTTCACCTTAGAGAAGGTAGAAAATTTATAAAAATTACCAAAGTATTGATCTTTATTTTAAGTTATGTGATCATTTATTTCTCGAATTTTCTCCTTCGAAAAGTGTGATGTTTTTTAGTAAGAATGGTAAGTTGAGTCCACGGTTTATTAAACCCTATAAAATCCAATAGAAAGTTATATTAGTTACTTACTGATTGGATTTTTGATTGAGTTTATCACAGGTAAAAAATTTATTTCATTATATCATGTTTATAAAATATTTTCCAGGTTCATATAATGTTTTTTTCTCTAAATATGTTCATTTGGAAGAGAACCTTTCATAGGAGGAGAAACTTTCACAAATTCTTGACCATAGAGAGAAATTATTGTGACACTAGGTAATTCATCAGGTTAAGGTTTTATGAAAAAACCATATGGTTTAAAAGGAAACATGGGAATATGAAAATTCTATGAGGTAAAAATATCCCCACTTGTTCAGTAAGTAATCAAAAATGTGAGGATGCAATTTCCATAATTGTGGGAGAATGTGAAAACCTAGGTACTGATAGAATATTTTGTTTTCAAATTTATTAGTGTTATTAAATTAAATTACTAACATTTATTGAAATATAATAACAACATTTATATTTTATTAATTCAATAAAATGATTTATAATTCATCCAATAGGTTTTATTGGACAAAATGGGAATAAATCCAATTTTTAAGCATAAAAGTTTATTTTTTTTGAAAGATAAATTTTCCACCTTTTAATGGGGTACATATTTTAAATATAATTTTTTTCACTTTTATAAATTTTTTTGAAAAAATAAACTTCTTTTTTTAAATCATAAGATTATAATTACCTTAGGGTGTTTTTTTTGTATTTTTACATTAGGTTTTATTTTTTTATGAATAGTGAAAATACTACATTTTAGTTGAAAACTCATTTTCATCTAATTTGATTATATAGTTAAATTATATTTTAATTTTGTTTTAAAGTATAATTAGTTCATTTATACATCAATAAAACCAATTTACATCATTTTTTCCAATTTGACATTGAAATGGGATATATAAACATTTCGAACTTTAGAAGTTTTCAATTTTAAAACCAACATTTTCGTTTTGTCTGTGAGATTAACTTTAATAACAATTTTTAAAATTATGTTAATTTTATTAGGAAAAATGGATTCAAAATTTGGAATAATTAGGTCTAAATTATTTATTATGGTTGATTTCATTTATCGATATAAAAAAGTTACCAGGGTAAAAAAATATTCAACACGGTATAAATAAAAAATGAAACGGGTTAAAGTTAAAAAGATAAATTCATAAAATACATAAAAATAAAAAATTTAATGGAAGTTTGAGTTATTTTTCAACCCTTTATATCTTATAAAATATTAATTATTATTAAAAGTCATTAATATTAATTCCCCCTCAATGTTGTTGTCTATAAATATTAAATAATTATTATTTTAATTACTTAAACTTACCTCTCCTTAAGTATAAATACAACTTCTAACCCTAGCATTGTGACTCAAAATCATCAAATTTCCAAAAATATATCCCCCAAACTTTTATCCTAGATCTCACCATATACTAGTGATTTTTATCTTACAAATGTACCAAATACATGGTTCTCAAGGGTCTCTTAAGGAGGTGATATTTAAGAGGTAATTTTCTCAAAGTACCTATCTTAATTTATTTTCTTCATCATTTTTCTCACCAACTCCTTCATTAATCAAAGAATGGTAGCTAAAGAATCATTTATATAACAGATTTTTATTTTTATAATGAAATATTTCATATCAATGTTATTTATCATCTCCTCTTATTAAAAGAAATGAAATTATTGTCCAAATTTAGTCAGTTTACCATCTCCATGAATAATGATTTTTTATTTCCATTATTACCATTATGGATGGTTATAGAAGTGTAATTATAGTTAAATAATATTTAAATAGGTATATGATAAACTATTTCATGCTCTAGAACCAATACACACACACAACATTAAATAAGATGAAACTAGTTCGTGATGTTCGGATTAACCACCAAAACAAAATAAAACATTTATCATTAGCACTTTATCTAACGAATAATCTTAATGTAAGAAAAAAAAGTTATATATGGTACCATTAATAATTTTTGATGTTAATTAATACTATTCCATTCCACTTCTAGAGTTGTAATTCCATATTTATAAAATATCCACAATTACACACAAATGAACTTATTATAAAACCCAGAGAAAAACACACTTAATACCATGAAAATAATGAAATATTATAAACTAATCGGTAATAAAATGTTATAAAATCATAAAATAAGGTATTATAAATATTAATATATTTATTTAATGAGTTTATAAAATTATTTAAACCATTATATAATAGGTTTTAACACTCTTTAAGGAAGTCAAACATGAGGTAAGGGATTTCTTAACCCAATTTCAATTTTTGGGTTAAACTTCTACATCATAATTATGTCATGAAAAGATTATGAGTGAAATGTGTTTTTAATATAATAAGTTTTATTTCAATTTTTTATGTGGATTTATATCATATATACATATTCGACTTATTTGATTTATGCTCAATTCAATGATATGATATTTATAAGGGACTCTTTAACTAAAAGACCTCATTTTAAATGATTAAAAGATTTATTTTATAAATATTTATCATTAATATAAATTATTAAAAAATTATTATTATGATTGAATCTATATGTAAATGAGTGTTTTTGAAAATTAATTTTTTTAATTTATCACATATGTTTTAAAAAATAGATCTTTTTAAGGTTTTACATAAGGGACTTTCTTTTAAAAATCATTTTTAAAGTTCATTTTTTTTAAAAATATTCTTATATGGAATGAACAAAATTTCCCACTATCATGTCACTTTAACAATTTTTATAATACCTTACAGGATTATATTATTACTTTAAATGAAAATGTTCTCTGTTGCACGTGCACAATTTTCAATGTGAGTGATTTCCAAATGAAAAGTACATTTTCTTCAAAGAATGTTTTTATGATGATATATTTCTTGAGTTATATTGATGTTATGGTTCATGGAAGTTGTATATAATGATGAGTGGTTACATGATAAACCAATTATGTATGTTTCATGATAAACCAATGATGGGTGGTTATGTGATAAACTTATGATGGGTGCTTCCGTGACAAAACAAAAGACGAGTGCTTATGTGAAAACTTCCAATGCATTGGGTACTCAAGAGTTAGAAGTTGTCTATTTTGGTTACCCATTTGTATGATATATTTAGAAAATGATTTCACAAGTTACCTACTTCTATTTGATATGATTTCTAATGAGTTTTCCTGTAAATTTATTGATTTTCATAAAGTATGATATTGATCATCTTGAAAAGATGATTTCTTTTTCTGAATAAAAAGGTTTGTTTTTATGAAAATATTTTATGTATTTTCAATAGAATAAGGTTTTCCTTTATTTTATGTCCCTTAGTGAGCTTTTTTTATCATATAAAAATTTAATATATTTTTATAGGATTTATGGTATAATATAGGAAATGATGAAATCAAAAGGAAGATTGTGAAGATAAAGAATGAAAAGAAACCATGTTTCATTTTTAAAAGTTTTGGTTTATAAAAAATATATATTTCATTAGAAGTGTATACTTTTAAAATTTTAGTTTTTATGTGTGATTAAATACATAATTCTATATAACTGTAAACTGAAAAGATTAATGGGAATATAATAATGTATATTCTAGTTTAAAAACACTTTAATACGTAATGTTACTAGGGAAGTTGGGATCAATATCATTCTTTAGTAGTGTTTCCTTATAATAACAGTTTTTATTCCAGTATAAAGATGGTGCATTTTGAGGACCTATATAGAAAGAGGTGTTGAACTCCATCCTTTTGGGATGAATATGGGGAAATAATGTTTATGTAACCAAAATTAGTAGAGGAAGTTGCTGATAAAGAAAATATGATTGAACAATGTATGAGGTTATATGAGAGTATGAAGAAAATTTATGCAAATAATAGGAGGAAAGACCATTCATTTGAGGTAGGTGGCCATGTTTTCCTAAAAATGACTCCATAAGAAATTGTTATGGATTTTGTTATGAAATTAAATCGATGTATATTGTTTATTGGACCATATGAAAACCTGGAGAAAGTTGGATTAGTTTCTCACCAAGTGGCCTTGCCTCTGAGTTTGTCCCAGGTAGATAATGTTTTTCGTGTATCAATGTTAAGAAATTATGTGACCGATTCATATCATGTTATGATACCTAAGGTTATTCAGTTAGAATATAATATTTATTATGAGTAAAATCATATTCATATTCTTGAACATAGGGAACTTTTGTTTCAGAATAATGTAATTCACCATGTTAAAGGATTGTAGAGAAACCACATTATTGAAGAAGAAACATGAGAATCCGAAAATTTTATGAGTGGTATCCTATATTGTTTAATAAGTGAATAAAATTTTTAAGATTTAATTTCTAATGGTTTTTGGGGGAGAATTTAACATCCCAGGTACTTATACAATAATTTGTATTCGTTCTGGTATTAAATAGTTAAATTAATTATTAATATTTCAAGTACTTATTAAATTCCAAAATGAACTAGTTTTATTAATATTATTTATTATTTTTATATTATATAATTTTTTTGAAAAAATTCATTACATTTATCAATTAATAAATTAAAAATTATCTTATAATGAATTTTAGAGAATTTTATTAAAATATTGTTTTTTAGTGAAATAGAAAAACATTGTTTTTTTATAACTATATTTTATTTGAAATGTAAAATTATGATTTGTGTTAGTTTTAAATTTAAATTAGTTAAATTTTAAATATAATATTATACCCATGGTTTTTTAAAATGGATTTAATAATTGAATTTAGTATACAAACATTTTAATATTTTAAAAGCTCATTTTTTTGAACAACTATTTTTTGATTCATTCTTCCAGTTTAATTTTTAATAAAATAAAATAATTTCTATGTTTTGAATTAGTTAAGAAAAATTAATTGTTTAAATTTATGAGTTTAATTTTTTTACTTAACCCCCTTTCTATTTCTCGTCAATATGAATAGTGACTGTTATAAAATTTATTACGTCAATAAATGATAAAATGGGTAAATATGGGTTAAAAATAATAAGGCCATAATTTTTCAAAATAATAATGATTGGATAAGGTTTATTATACCCTTAAAACCAAATTTTAATAATTGATTTATAATGGGTACTTTTCCAAGAAGATGGCATAAATTTTATTAAAATCAAAGAAAATGAAAAAAATGTCACATTATTATTTTTAATAAATATAATATTTTTAATATAGTAGTAAGAAAAATATATATATGACTATAAATATTAATTTACAATATAAAAAATTTAAATTCCTTAAGAGTTTTTTTAAATTTTTAGTGAATAAATAACTACCTTAAATGCTTATGCTGCACAAATGTAGATATTATTTTATCAATGAAAATATCAAATAAATGTTATCAAAATATTGAAATAAATATAATTTTAGATAATTAATGTGATAAATGAATTTTATAGATGTTATTAACATATTATTAAAGTAATTAAACAGTTTTATCTAATTTGAAATTCTTTCTTGATGTTTTTAAAAGTCATTGTAGTGAATAATATCAAATTTGACAATAATGATATTTTATGGGATTATTATTGTATTACATCTATTAAAACTCAAAAAAATACTTAATTTTTTATATTCTTATATGGTCTAAATATAATAAATTGGTCATTTATGGTCTAATTTACACAATATTAGTAAAAATTAAAATTTTTAATATTCGAAAACTTGTTATCATAATTAAAATTGAAATACATTAATTAAGGGTTAATAAAAATTATAGGGTTTAAAATAAGAACATTACTTGTCTAAAATATATTGTTTGATGAGATTACAACCTTATATTATCATATTTTAAAATCCATGACATTTGTTTATATTTTTATAGAAAAATAATTTATAATTATTAAATATTTTGATAAATTTCCAAAACTCCCATATCCTCCCTTATAAATACCACCCCTCACAACCCCTTCTCCTCCCAACTTCAAAGCCTTGAAGTTTTCCCAAATCTCTGAAAAATAATCTCCTCTACACTATCCCCATGTCTAGGTTCTGTAGGTATCACTAGAAAACCAATTCCATGTTCTAAAGGGATCCTTCAAGGATGTGATATTTAAGAGGTAAAACTCTAAAACTACCTCTTTTAATTTCTTTTATTCTTATATATTCTCCTCAACTAATTCATCCATCAAGAAATTATAACTCCAATATCATGTATATACTATTATTTAATAGATTTAATGAAATTTCTTATATCCATCCCTTTTATCATTTTCTCTTATTCAATGAAACAAAACCATTGTCCAAATTATGACGATTTACCGTCTCCATGGATAATGAGTTTTACATTTACATTACCACTTTAAAGGGTGGTAATAAAACTATGATTATGGTAAAATAATATTTTAATAATTATATTATAATTTTTTTGATATTTTGTAACTAATATATATACATTATATTAAATAAAATGAAACAAATTCACGATAGTCGAAGAAATCACAAAAATTAACTAAACAACTATCAATAAAGTTTTATAAAATTAATCATTATCAAGTAAAAATAAAATATGATATATTGGAACATTAAAACTAATAGTTTTTAATGAATAGAATATAATCACAATTCAATATTCCCATTTTGAAAAAACATCTATAAATATAAATAAGTTAACTAACTAGAAGCCATGAAATGAACGCTCCAGGAACGATGATTCTGATGTCTATAACTCATCAAAATAACCATAAAATAAATTAAAAAAATTACTATAAAAAAATTATATGTAAAATAGGTAATGAAAAGGTAATTAATGAACCTAATTTGATTATCCAGGACATTAATTATAAGTATAGAACACATTCAGACATAAGCTAAGGAAATTATTAACCAAATTTACATTCTATATGTATTAACCTTATACTTCATTGATTATTTCATGATAATATTATTTTTTAAATTAATTTACCTATATTATATTTTATTTACTCTATTTTGTGTGTGTCTTTATAGTGAAAAAATATTAAATTCATTTTATTAATTTTTACTCCAATGAAATGATATTTATAATAGATATTCATTAAAAAAATCCCCTTTAATGTTTCATTTTACAAAAGTAAAGAAGTATTGTTTTTTTAACATATACATCATGGAAATATTTTATCTCTTTCACGATTACTTATTGTTTTGAAGAAATTTTCCCAATAATAATTAAATATTTTTTAAAATTCTTCTTTTGTAAGTGCAGATATTTCTTAAAAAATATGGTATTTTATTCAATGTATGTTTTTATTATGTAAGATTTTGTATTGTATGATTATGTTATGGTTCTTAGTAATTTTTTATAATGTTGGGTGGTTATGTTATAAACCAAATATAGATGGTTCCTTTATATACCACCAATTAATTTGTGATGTTGGAAGTTGACCGTAATAGTTATTCCAAGTGTAATAGTGATGGTTACATCATAAGTTATTCGTTAGGGTTACAATCACAAGGTAATATTAAAGGTTATAATCATATGATCACCATGAGGGTTACATCATAAGTAAGTATGATAAGAAAATTATTCCACAAGTTACATATATGTTTTAATTATGATTTCAATTCCTTTACTTGAATCTCTTATTTTTATAAGGTAAGTTGTTATGTTTTTGTTCAAAGGAATATATTTGTAATTATTTACGGACTTATTATTTATTTATTTATTTTTAGGTCCCTTACCAAGATTTTTTTTTCATCACAAGTTTTATAATGTTTGTTCATGGGGTTTATATATGGGTATGGTAAAATAATAATTCATGTTCATTTTTTATGTTTATTTTTATAAATAAATCATGTTATATTTTAGAAGATTCATAATGTAAATCAAATGTATATTGAGTAGAAGTTTCCAATTTGTAATATATCAGTTTCTATATATAATATTATGAACTAATTATCAAAAACTATAAACCTAAAAGATCTTTCAAAATGAAAGAATGGTAATCCTAGTTGAATTAACTTGATTATGTAATGTTTAAAGTTTCCATCCTTATAATTTCAATTGCGAATTTTCTAAAAACACTAGAACTCTAGATCCTCATATTGTATTTATTATAATTTTATGCTAATAAATATGAAGGAATATATTTTTAAGGATTTGGTTTCTATAATTCCAATGTACACAATTTAATAAAAACCATTTATAAAGAAAACATATTTTTGATGCATAAAATAACATTATATAAAATTGAGTAATTATTTATTATGAATTTAAAAATACATTTTTATTATGAAAAAATTAGTAAATATTTTTCATAATATGATTATTCCTAAACATAACACTAATTTAATGGTTAGTTATAATGTTCAAATTTAAATAATAATAAGAAAATTATATATCATGGTTTTTTTAAACTCGGTGTTGAAAATAACAAAAGATATCAAATAAATTAAATTTATTTAAAGAAAAATACATTATAATATCTTAAGGTGAAACAATCTAGGTATATAAAATATTCAAGGCATTATAGAAAGAACTGGTCATGGTAAAAATATTTTATATTATCCACCAAATCTGGCATAATAAAATTTTATTTTGGAATAACCAAATATCCAATAGTGAATGTTTCCTAAAAATAGTTTTATGTAAAAAAATTTCTCAAAAATTTGAGATTTATTATCCATTTTTTATATATTTTTCTTGAATTATATTGAAACCTTAGTTCTCCTAGGGCCTACTGTAGTGGAAAAGGGCCCTTTGGGGTATTAGTGTGGTCTTGGGATTGATTCTCCCAAGCTTAATGTGTATGTGTCTTTTCATGTTTATTTGTATTTTTTTAGTTCCCCTTATGAACCATTTTTAATATATTGAAACCTTAGTAATATTGTTGTTTCAAGTCAATAAATTAAATTTATCTATCATGTTTACCTTGTAATAAAACTTCCCATCCATTTTATTTACTATATCCTCTTAGGAATCAATCTATTTATACTGAATAATATCCAAAAATCCATCTAAGTGAAAAAATAATATTCATTACTTCAATTCTATGAGTAAATTTTTTTAGCTTCATTAGATATTTTTCAATCATCCCAAGATTAAATTTTACACTGATGAATTTTTCAATATAATTAACCAATCAGTTTGAGTCAATGGGTATTAAACTAGTATATCAAATGAAATAAAATTTTCTCTCAACGGTGAAAATATATCTCTTTCCTCATTAAGTACACCACATTTAATTGTTTTAAAATAAAATATAGGTAGAGGTATGATATTATATAACAAATCTATGCAAGAAACCACTATAACTATTTTAGTGATTTTTTCATCAATGGAATTGATATATCTCATAGTCCAAGATAATAATACTTGTTTTGATGTATAAGTAATCATGATTAGAAATCCTGGATCTCTACGATCTAATTCCCAATATGAAATAGAAAATATTTCATTGAGAATATTACACATGAAATTGATTCATGGATGCATATGAATAAAAATGGATTGGGTTTCTAATTACTGTACCTTAGTTCCACCTTTATCAAGTAAACACTACACTATAAGAAATAAAATAGTTAGTGAAAATTATTATATGATTAGTTACAGTTTTAACCACCACTAAATTATTTTTCATTTTTTTGTATACGATGTTAAAAATTCCAACCTCAAAGTTCATTTCAAATTAGTAATTATTATTTGATGATTTATTATTTTTTTTTGAATCCTCTATTTCCCGATAGTTTACCATTATTAGTGGCAGGTTTTATAATCATCACTAATTATTGAGACAACCACTGATAGTTTTATGTCATGTATTTTATATTTTTCTTAATATTCAGTTGTGTTTAGTAAAATGGAATGAAAATTTTTAATTATGGTTTTGAAATATGTAACGGAATATGGCTATATGTTTTGGTATGTACCATAATTAATAGTATTTATATTCACCTTGTAATAATTTTTGGCAATATAAACTTTGTAGAGTTATGAAAGTGATGTAAAAAACATAACAACTCATACCTTTAATACATATTAATTCATGATTTATTACAAAAAGTTACAAATAATATAATCCCATAAGATCATGAGGCCAAGTATCTTTTAAAGATTAGATAAATTAAATAATAACATAAAACATTTCAATAAAAATATTATTTAAAAACCATAGAACATTCCCCTATATTCCATACATCTTCTAAAGAAGCATGGGATAACCAAGGGACGTTTATATGAAAGGGGTGAGATATAAATCCTAGTATGGGAATAATCAAAGAATATAATATGGTAAAGTATTATTTGTGTGTCATGTGGCATATAAAGGAAACAAAAGTGTGTGGGAATCATGTACTTGGACATCAATTCATGATATAATATGATAACATAAAAGAAACATGGAAATGTAGAAACAACCTAAAACCACACATCATATACATAAATAAATGTTACACATTGGGAAATAATAACATATTGTGATTAGGATAACCTCCCATGCACCATAGATTGTATCTCATGAGTTAAAAATACTACCTAATGCATTGGATGGCAATATAATTTTGGGACCACCTATCACATTAAAATCCTTTACATGTATATGTTTGCAACATAGATCATACAATATATGTAAGTATTTCATCACTTTTAATCCCATGATTAAGTTGTGAGAGTTAAATAATTTTATTTACATAATACATGAAGGATAAGTAGACATATGTAAATACCCTAAACTAGAAATGTGTATTGGTAATAAGTGCATAAATGTTTGGAATTGAAAATAATAGGCTAATATCAATAGCATAATAAGGGAACATAATGATCCATTAAATAGTTTAATGATAGTTAAAGGGGTATCTCATCACTTGGAAATCATATGGGCAGTTTGATGGATGTGTGAAAATATATCCCAATATAGAATTTTGTAAATCAAAAGTCATAATGTAAGGAAGGACCATGTGTGTATAGGGGAAGGAGATTATACTTTACTGTTATAGGGATCTTCTGAATTCACAGGAGGAGCTTGTTGAGAGTTTTAGGTCCCTCTTGTACGGATCTAGAGAGGTAAGGGAAGAGTGACTTAGTTATACAAGTTTTTTTGGGTGAAAAGGAATTGGATTTTGGTTAGGTTTATATAGAATTAGTGCGGGAGAATTCATTATTAATATCTAAACATTGGTTTTGGACTCTATATCATTAATATTTCTAGAAAACAATCAATATTATTGTTTTTCAAAGGTTTTCTTCCAAAAAGGAGAGTATTTCATTATTTTATAATCCATGAAACTAAATAATTAAAATAATACCCCTATTAACATAGAAGTGATGTAAAGACCTGGAATTTCCATGTATTTTTTTAATATATTGGAATTTTATGAGTCCAATAAAATTTATAGCGCGTAATTCCAAGGCCCGGAGTGCCTAGAATGAATTTCTGAACATTATTTTGGGTAAGTTTAGTAAACATGCGAGTGAGTTTTTCTAACATTTGAAACAGTGCTCAGAATTGACTTATGAGGACCCCGTTGAACTTGTAGCCCCGATACTTGCTTAAGGAGATCTTCACCTTGACCGCTGTAAGTCGAGGGTGGAAGTTATCTTTTCACATATTCGTGAAAGAACAAAATAAAAAGAAAATTGTATAGATTTTATTTTTATTTTTTTTCCATGTAGATGTTGAGAAGTGGATACCTCCAGACCTAAACCTCCCATGAGAGGTTCTGATGGTGGGGACCACCTGAACTAACATCCCAAGAGATGTTACGGTGGTGGGGACCACCCGAGGTATAAACCCCTTTAACTCCCCTTTAATGGAGAAACCCTCAAACTTTCTATTAAATGTGGGAGAGCATCTTCAACTCCTCCAAAATTTATTATGAAAACTCCATTTAATTAGTCTATTTTGAATTAGTGTCAAAAAACAAAATAATAGATATCATAATCTATTATCTTGGGCTAAGTTTTCATTTTTTTTGGAATTGGAGAAAAGGTTGGGAAAAAGAGAGAGCGTTGGAGAACTTGGGAGAAAGCTCTCTAACAAAGAACTCCAACAAAGAATGTCGACCTCAACTTTGACTTTATTCCTCCGGACATCCTCTAATGTGGGACAACTTCAATTGACGATCGTCCTCCCCTCCCCAACGACATCGTCTTCCCCCTCGTGGTCTCCGTCAACGAATCAAACGAGGTAGGGGTTTTGTTTCCATGTTCTTCCCTTATAAGTTTCTTTTGAGGGAATTGTATTAGTGATTAACGTAGGTTGTGGGGATTAATTCTATTAAATATATTCCATACATGTTCTTGTTCTTGTTGAGCCGCTTGCTACCGCTCTAATACAGAGGGTGCGGGCCAAACAAACATGGCCCGACCCCTTTGTTGTTCTTATTGAATGGTGTATCCTTCGCGATGGGAGAATGTGACTTTGGTGAAGGCGATCGGTGCCGGCGATCGGCACCAATGGAGCTCGAGAACCACCGACAGAGGTAGGGCACCCCACATCCCCATCACCATCGCTACCCCACAGCCTCCGCCGCTCATCTCTGTCTGCAGCCGAGCTGACAGAGTCATCGTCACCGGGTCATACCGTCGTCGCTATCCAAGCTGCCACCACCGGACTGAGCTACCGCCACCATTCGGGCCGAGCCACCACCAACGTCCGAGCCACCGCCGCCGAGCCAATCCATCACCGTTGTCTGGGCCGAGTGCCCGCCGCCGTCCGAGCTGCTGTCATCGTCCGGCCCGAGCCACCGTCGTCATCTGGGTCGAGCCACCGCTGCTGGGCCGAGCCACCGTCCAAGCTGCCACCACCGTCTAGGACGAGCCGTCGCCCGAGCTGCTGCCGCCCTTCCGACCAAACCGCTCTGGCCGAGCCACACCATGGCCTCGTGCCCTCGTGGCACCCTCCGCGGCCTCGCAGCCACTCGTGGCCCTCCGCGGCCCCTCGTGGCCTATTGGGATGGACCCAGCGAGCCGGGCCGAACCCAGCGGTTCAGGCCAGGTCGACCCAAACCGATCCGGCCCAGCCGAGGTCGAGCTGGGTCGGTTCGTCCGGGTCGGACCGGACCCGGGCCCACTATGACCCATTTACGCTCTTTTGGCCACAACATTGGCACCAAAAGTCCATTTTAAAAACCGTCAATGGTGATGGAAACCTTGGAGCGAGAAAGTCCCTTTGAGTATACCCCAATAGAGTTTTGGATTATGATGGAGTACTGTTAGGTTGGATCAAGCACGAATCCAACCAGACCTCTAAGACTAAAAGGAAAATAACTCACAGACTGAGCGTATGATAAAAGCGTCATCTGTTGCGTTGAGACCCCTATGATGTGGCATTCATTTGAGATACATTTTTAGGAGACATCGTTCTAGTTGTAGAATCGACCATTGGTTTGGGGAGCGGACTCTTCCAGGGACATGCAAGCCTAGTATGGAAACCCAGTAGTTGGCTTTGACTAGAAGAGTGCTCTCCTAGAAATCCAATGGGGGTCAGCTCCTAGAGATCTTGTGTGTGTCAGATCCCAGTGATCCTATGCAGGTGGGCTCATAGAAATCATGTGGAGGTCAGCTGTTAGTGATCATGTGCGGATCAGCTCCTACTAATACTGTGCAGGTCATCTCATAGCGATCCTCTGTGGGTCAGCTCCTAGCGATCCTGTATTGGTCAGCTCCTAGAGATCCTGTATGGGTCAGCTCTAGTAATCCTATGTGGGTCAGCTCCTAGAGATACTATATAGGTCATCTCCAAGAGATCCTGTTTGGGTCAGCTCCAACGATCCTAGGTGGGTCACCTCCTAGCTATCCTTTGTGTGTTAGCTCTTAGCGATTCTTTGCAGGTCAGCAGTAGAGCCACTTAACGGAATAGGATGATTCATTATTTATAACTAATCATCTCTACTACTATACCTAAATATATACCTGGTGTTATTTGAGTCAGAACCTCTGTGTTTCTTCATGTTTGAGATGGATTAGCTGATAACATAGATATATTTATGGGCATATACCTAAGTAGGTTTACCTATTATTTTCATACTTTGTGGTTTATCCTTGGTGGATTTTGTGATACCTTGAGGGTCTTGGGGTCCCTACTGATTATCATTATTCTCACCCCTACACGGGCTAGGATCGCACCTTGTTGTGTTCGATATAGACGACAGACAACACTGAATGAGGCTGAGAGTACCAGGACTGGACGGTACCAAGAGCTGGACCATACAGTGTGTTGGTACGCAGAGGAGAAGGGTGGGCGTGGAGTACTGAGGAGGCGATCTATACCTACCCTTATGAATAATATGTTTCAAAAGTCAAAACCAAATAGAAGGAGGATCTGAACATCATCTTATCCCCAACATTAAAGTTGTATGTCATTGTATAAGGGGTAGATTTTGTGTACTTTATACATGGAGTCATCCGAAATAAATAATAAGAAGTGCATTTTAGGAAAAGTCACTTATGGTAGTTCAAATACAAGGAAATAATGCCACTATTAAATTATATATAATAGCTGGTACTTCCCTCTATTGTAAGTAAAAAATCCAGGGCCTATTGTGTGATTAAACAATGATTTATCCTTATCTTATTTCTAGAATTTTTTTTTATTTATAGAATTATTTTAGGAAGTTGAACCACTAGATCTATCATTTTGACCTTTGATGACATGGACCTTGTCCATAAAATATTTATTTTATTTTTTAGGACCATCATGATGGAAAAAAGAAGTTGATAACGAAATTGAGGAGGTTTATTATAGGAATTTACAATGTAAAACACCAAATATTTGTACCAAAATAAAAAGCGTATGTGAAACCAAAACTAAAAAGTCATTGCAAGGGAAGTATGTGTTTCAATTCATAATTAATTTTTTTACTGTCATTAATTTAATTTGTTTTATAGCTTCAATGAAAATTTAATGCCCCACTTTAACACTAGTACTGTAGTGTCCATCTAGGAGACATAAATTTTTTAGGATAATCATTATGACATGCTTTTAATTTTCACTTTTGACATTATTAAATTAGTGAAATGGAAAAATTAATTATTATGGTAAATAATGAGGGGAAAAATTATACAATTCATATTTATTTTGCGAATGAGTTAATTTTTTTAAATTAAATTCTTCTTGGATTCGGCAGGTTTTGAATTTATGAAATATATTTTAATTGATTTATTTTTTCTAGGTATTTCCATATGTAATTATAAAAAAAATGTTCCGATCACTAACAAAAATTAAATACTAATATTTACCAATTCATTCCATAGTATATTTCTTGATAGACCAAGACATGTTATCTTCTAGAACAATTTTGGAATCATATTAATGTAATGACTTAAAAACTCATTTTTAACATGATTAAGGAATGTTTATTTATGATCTGTTTAACCTTGGAACCATGTTTACAATAATCCCAATTTTACCTATATAATCCATGAATGATGTCGTTAGGAAATAATCCCTCTTACAATACTATTTTATCCACTCCTACCCTACTAATGATGCATTGCATGATATTTAAAATACTAAGTGTGGGAGATTTGATATGATTATAGTTGGGGATGCACTTTATTTTTTTGGTGTTTCCATGTGATTTGGGAAATTCTATATTTTCATAATAATTTATTTTTTCCCTCTCTTATTAAAAAAAGAATAAAAAATAAAATGAAAAAAATGAAAAATTGGGTTGTGTCTTTTCTAGATAACAAATAACCATTCCAAAATAGAATATATTAGATATCCTATGTGGTTAGGTAGTGGATTTGATATTTATATGAAGAAAAAATATTTAATATTTTTCTTAAAAATTGAAACTAAGGAAAAAAGGAAGAAAAAAAAGAGAGAGATAGAGAGGGTGATTAATTCATTATGATGATTATTATTATGAGATTACTTTCAACATTAGGGTTTTGAATCCTCATATTTGATCATATTTTTAATCTATTATCATACAAACCATATTCTCTAGAGATAGTTGAACCATAATGTAAATCCCTCATGATTAATTTTATTTTTTACGTATTTTACATGATTAATGCCTTGCTAGCCTACAACAAGTGACATATACATGAGTTATAATAAAAAATTCACTATTATTTTTACATTTAGATATTTTTAAAAAGTGTTAACTATGATGAAAATTCAAATTGTCATGCACATTAATGATAAATTGAGAAATAAAAATTGAAGGATGAAAGAGAACTGTTATTTTAAAAGAGGAAAAATATAATACATGTTTGACTTTGTTTCAATTTTGAATTTTATATTTTCAAAAAACTCATTCTATTCATTTTAAATTTAAATATTTATTGAATGAGATTCCTTGGATTTTATTTGAGATTACATGCTTGAGGAATAACAAGTTCTATGTATGTGGAATTTGACGATATATATTCTTTAGGTTTATTTTTATTTAAAAAAAGTATTCATTTAAATTAACAAATTCAGAGAGTATTTAATTTTTTATGTTATTCAGAATGATATGGGGTTCGATAAGAAATGTAAAAGGAGAGATGAATATAGAGTGTCATAAAAACTTCCCACTGCACCAAGAAGTGGTGTGGCGGGAAACTAGATCCCCAATTGTATATCACAACTAAATTACAGGACATTATAAGTCAAGGATAATGTACATAGCTCAAAAATGAATAACTGGGTTGATTTAGAAAGAAAAGTATAGGAAAACAAAATTACATGTCAGGTGATTCATTTATACGATTGGTTACTTGAGTGCTTCACATGCCATGAATCTAGAGAAGAGGAAAAATTTGAAAATTTATAACCTTATGATTTACTTGTTTTGTAACATCTACATGTTGTGAATCATTTGATCAATGCACAACAACATCAATTTTGATGAAATTTAATGCCCAAACCTCCCTTTTATAACCCCTTGATGACCTGGGACAATGAGAGACCCACTTATGATGCAATTAATGACCCTTAGGGTTTCTTATAAAGATTATAAATAAAGGGATAATGTAGAAGCGAAAATAATGAGTTCCTAAGTATTCGCCACTATTTTGTGCTATAGGGAAGCTAGTTCGTTTCTATATCTTCCCTTTTTATTTTCAATTCCTTCTATAATGTAACACATCTTCGTATTGTTTATTCAAGTATTTCCCCTTTCTGTGTCTCTCTCTCTTTCTCTGGAAACCTTAATCTCATTCACACTCTCTTAAATCTTTCCATCATAATCCCTTTTCAATTTCTATTGGAATGTGACTATCCTAAGTCTTTTCCATGGGGGATGTTTCATGAAATTCTTCATTATTTCACCTCAGTATCAAACTATTATAATTTATTTTTTGTTGGATGGGAGATAATTTCATGGGTGTGGTGGTAGACCACTATGAAATAGATCATAATTCCATTTCTATTTTTTATAAAGGATTAGTAGATTTGGATTTAAAAAGAGGTTTCTTAGGCATGTTGAAAATCACACTCAGGGTAGGGATTAACAATCCATGTACAAAAAGAATTGGGTTGTTAAATTAAATTGAATAATTAAAGAACCAAACAAACCAGACCCTAGGACCAAACCTTTATTCTCAATCTTCATTCTATCCCCATATGTTTATTAAAATAGTGTTATTTTATTCCATTGAATTTATTAAAAAAATCCAAAAAACCGAAATTGATTTTTTTTCATAAATAAATAAATATAAAATTAGTAAATAGTTTAGGTGAATTAGAATTAGTGATTGAATCGAATGTGATGATCCTCAAGGGAGATAATACTAGTTAGATTATGTGATGCATTGGTAAAATATAATTTTATTTGTCCATGCCCTAGGAAAGAAATAGATTAGAAAATAAAAGTGATATTATTATATAAAATAAGATCATATTATTTCCCCCCAAAGAACCATGAACAAAAAAAAATCCAAAAAATAAAATAGATTGTAACATAAACCATTTTCAACTTTTGTAAAATTAAATCACAATAACATGAAATAATAACTTCAAAGAAAGCATTAAATGTCATAAAAAATAGGATATTAATGATATATTATGTTAAAAGGGATGTATATGAACCTCATAAATGGGGATAAGTGAACACCATAAACAAAAATCCAAAAGAAATTTAATTTTTGACAAATACCCCTTACAAAGATAATAACATTTGGTTAAGAGTTAATAAATGTAAACATTTGTGTTATAAATTTAAATCCACACAAAAATAGTGGAAATATTGAATAAAAAATTTTAGATATCAATTCAAACATAGTAATGGCATTATGATGTTAATTAAAAATAGTTATAACCTAATATAAGGAAATTGATATAAGAAACCTTATACCAGACGATAACTTTCAAGTCCAACAAACATGGATAAAATAATTAAAATTGAAACATAAAATTTCTTGATTTATGATAGATTTAGGATATAATTTATAAAATGGGTAGAATATAAAATGTATAAATTCAATTAGGCATATAATAGTAAAATACACCTCAATAAAAAGAAATTGAGACTGAATCCCTTACTTTAAGTCTAGATTTTACATATATATCATTTAAATAAAATATAATAAAATCATATAATTTATTTGATTTTAAAAAAAATCTTGGTTAAAACTATTTATTACATTTATCTTAGTGACATAGTTAATTACGTAACCATTTAATTCAACTGTAGGTGTTTTGAGAATGTTCATTTCATAAGTTCAAAATGACTTTTGCGGGATGGCTATGGTAAAATAGGTAATTATTCCCTCATATCTAGAATATTAATAATTAAATAATAATTTTTTTATACATTAATTATACATTCAATTCAAACCATTGAATAGTTTTAGTACAAATTAAAAACATTACAATCATGAAGATGGTAGGATGTATATACACATGAGTAACGTTTTCATTTTTCAATGACCATTATGTAATGAAATCAAGTATTATTTTATCATAAAAGAATGATTATAATATCATAAATATCATATTAATTATTTTAATATTCATATATACAAATCATCCATGTGATGTGGTGATAAAAAATGAATCACATCCCTTCATGGATGTGGTAGTCTACACGAATGCACAAACAACATTATCATTTTTTAGAGAATGGAAAGTTAATAAGGTAATTATAAATATATATATATATATATATATATATTATTCATTATAAAAAATATTCAATTTATATGACATATAATAATTAATTTCACCCTTATAATCCATTTGTTAGAGACAGTGAAGGAAAATGAATTACACCGATTCACGAGGCTGTAGTCGTCATTACACAAGAATGATGGGTTCGTTTACCATTTTATGTAATAGGAGGTGGATATAGATTATACATTAACATATAAAATCCATTGTTTAGAAAAAATAATATTGTTTTTATAAAATCATATTTAAGTATTATTTTAAGGAGGTGAAATAAGAAATAAAATATAAATTATTGATTAAAAATGATACATCTTTTTCAGAAAACCTCCTTTTTTAACACCTTATGAGCACTATTTTCAGTATTACACACTAAATAAGTCATGTAGAGCATGGGGAGGATTTTGGGAAATTAATTTGGTATATATTAATGGGAAAAAATTATTTTGAGTTTTGATGTAAAAGGAATAAGAGATACCCTTTATGAGAGTGGGGAGGGGCACTCTTAGAATTTCTCAAAAAATTTAATTAATATAAATAAATTTTCAATAAATTTTTTTCTTCAAAATGATTTATTTGAAATATAGAATGATTATTTTTTAAAATAATACTATAAAATAAAATATGACAAGTTTTTATCAAATTTTTTACCATTGATTTTTTTTTTGTTTTAACCTCTTTCAATATTACCATAACAACAAGTATTTTTACACATTACGGTTAAATATAGTTACAATAAATGAAGAATAATACATAAAACGGACCATTTATAATATTAATAAACCATATAATACTAATTTGTCTTTATATTGGATTTTTAAGAAATTTATATCATTTAATAAAATATTATATTTTATAATATATCATTAATGTCAATTTTTTGAACTATTCATTACTATGATTTTAATAACACTAAAAAACCAAGTAAAACTAAAATGAAATAATATAATACATAACTAAAATATCATATTAATCTTGAAAATTAACCAATCAAATTAATTATTTAATAATTTATAACTTTTAATACATATAATATCATTTATTTAATTTTTTTATTAATTGAATCATTATTATATCTACATTGTGTAAATATTTAAGATAATTATTTGTGTACTAAAAATAAAAAATAACTTACTATAATAAATATAAATAATTTAGATTCTAAAATAATATTTATAAATGATCACATCCTTTGGTTAAATCTCTGATAAATATAAAATAATTATTTAAAACAAGATTGTAACAATTTTTACTTTTCTTTAAATAAATTATTATAAAGGATATAATCACATTTGGAAAAAAAATCCATATAAATAAATAATGGGTGTGTATGGATAAAATTTACTAATATAATATACTTAATACATGTGTTAGGTTAATTTTATAATAATTATCATTTATTTTTTATTTTTAATTACATGATTTACCCATTATTATGGTAACAAAAATTAAAAAGGTTATTATTCATATAGATAAAAAATAAAAGTAAAATATTTTCCAAATTTTGACCCACTGATTCCAATTATGAATTAATTTTTTCAAACTCTAGAACATATAATAATAAAATTTTAATTTAAAATTAAACCTAAAAAAGGTAATGAAATCCATTTTTTTAGAAAAATTACCTTTTAAATATAAAAATATTTTTAAACTAAATTGAAGAATAAAATTCATTTTAGAAAAAATAATTTTATTATTTGAAATCACAAGAAACTAATTAAATTTTATAAATAATCCAAAATATAAATTCACTTTTTTATACATTAAAAAATATACATTTTTAAATAAATATGTGTATTTTCACTATTCACTAAAAATTCAATTTTTTAGAAAAATAACCAAATTTCACCAAAATATAATTTTTATAATATTATTTCAAAAAAATAATTATTTAATAAAATAAAATTTATAAATGTAAACAAAATTTAATATTAACTAGAAAAATTAAATAAAAAGAAAACATAATATGGAAGAACAAATCTACTTTACAAACAATTGTGTGCTTATTTCTTGAGAATTAAAGAATTCATTTGTATTGATTTGAAACATTATATATATATATATTGTTATATAATTAGTACTATTCATTCCCAAAATCTTAATAGTTATGTTATAACAATGGCATTTAATTATTAATATTTCATTGTTCGTTTAAGCTCAGTGTTGTGAATATTATATGTTATCGAATATTTTATTTCATTTTAAAGTATAATGATATTTAATTATCCCATTTAAGAGATTTCATACTATCAATTTTAAACTCTATTTCATTAACCAAGGGTTTATATTTTTAAATACCTTTGTTGAAATCACACAATGTAAAAAGGATTATTAAAACATCATCTCAAGAAGAGAGAAAGGGAAGTTAAAAGGTCATTTGGGATAACACATAATAGGTTTTCAAATAAGAAAACATTAGAAGGAAGTCAAGATGTGGAATTGGAAGAGGAAAAAAACCTCTAAGGATTGATAAAGAGTAATAGACATCATGTCCTTAAGAAAGATAACTGTCCAAAAATTGTAAATATGTGATGGGTTAGAAGGCCATTGATTTATCAATAAGAAAATTAAACATATAACATTTTTTGATTCAGGATACTTTTCCTATAATTTATAAATTCCATTAAAATCTTGACTAATGGAATATGGATAAAAAGCTATTTTAACTATCAGTAGGCATTAAATAAATGAAAAAATGGTTATATCTAAATAAGATAATTCCTAAAATGTGTAAACATTCATACCCCATTAATATCTGATGTTAAAAAACAATAACCATGTTCAAACTAATTCATTCAATAAATGAAGTGAATCACAATAAACATCCCTTAAAATCATATATGCCTAATAAATACAATTAAAAAATTATTACTCAAATAAAATACTATAATAGTTTATTTAAAATAATCATATAGGGTTCAAAAAATAGTGAACTTATTTAAAAATAACATTAACCACATATTAACCAAATCATTTTTGGATCTCATCGTACTCTACATGATAAAAAATATGTTCCCAAAATGAACTTATCATTTATCTATAACATATATTTAATACATAAAAACAATGTCATACTAAAAAGGAAATCACATGGTCTTGTGGCATGTGATGTAACCTTGTATCCCTTCATTTATGGTTTCAATCCTCACAAACTTTCTAAATTTAATAGGTTTTCTCCCATCCTATTAGAACCCGACCTTAAATGTTATACTTTCTTGTGAGTGTAACTATAATACACATTATTACAATATCAATTAGATTATTGGTATATAGTTTTATAGAATTATTAATAACTCATATGTGGTAATCCCATACATTACAAGCAGTCACTTATACAGAGTATCCATTTATTCAATAAAAAATTCTTAAAAACATGATTTTACTTCCTAAGAAATCTATGAAATTGTACCCATGATCGCACTATCATCCCTACTCTTCCATAAACAAAGAAAAAAATCATTTTAAAACTTTTCATGAGAAAAGAATACTAGTACGGGATATAAACGAATGGAAACCATAAGTCCAGGTAAATCCCATAATTTTTTTAATAAAATCATACCTTTTTTCTATTGAGAAAGGAATCATCATTTCGAAAAGATCATTATCTTTACTTTTGAAAATAAAAAAAAATATTTAAAACTCGTAAGATTGAATATAATATTAAAGTAGGTAACTTTGGACATCATTTTTAATATCACTCTTATAAATTGAGTAACCAATATGGGAAACCTCTAACTTTGGAGCTCCGAAAGAATTGAAGGTTATAATGTAACCACCCATCCTTGGTTTATCATGAAACCAACATGCTTTGTTTAATCACATAAACATAAATCCTTGGTTTATCATAGAACCACCCATAATTAGTCATAATGAAACCAACCATCATCATAAACTATTTCCAAGAACTATAACATAAACAAAAATTATGTAGTTTATGTCATAAAACACTCTTTCAAAAAAATAAACTCTCCTTTTTGAAATAACTCATTTTGAAAAATTGAACTTGTAAAATGGAAAACATTTTATACTAAAATAACAATATAAAAATGTAATTTAATATACAAAATATTATGGTGACATGAAATTCACATATTCCTTTCATTACATATATTTAAAAAACATTTCTTTTGACATTTTTAAAAAGATATATTAATGATAATCCCTTATAAAAAACCGTAAAAATATCCATTTTAAAAAATTTGTGACAATGAAATAATTAACTTTAAACAAAATTAATTACCATAAAAATTATTTCATAAAAATAATTTTAGAAACATCGACATAAAGTATAATTATTTAGAAAATAAATCTTTAAAACATTTAAAATGAGGCTTTTAGTTAAAGTTTCCCTTATATTATGTCCAAAAGCTTTTCACTTTATCTTAATGTCCTAGATAATAAAATTAGATTCATTAATTACATAACTCATACCATTTTTCTTATATATTTTATTTATTATAATTTCATTAAGACAAATTTTTTCCATTTCAATGAGTTATAAATATCAAATTCATCATTCTGAGAGAATTCATTTCAAGGTTTCATGTCATGTTCAATTGAGTAAAATTGTGGATGTTCTTTTAAAATGGGTATAAAAATTTAGTAGTTGAATGATATGTTATTGATGAACATGAATAATTATAAATAGCCCCATATATCATTTTTCTTTCTTGTATTAGGATGACTCATTAGATATAAATGTTAATGATAAATGGTAAGTTTATTTTGGTCGTTTTTTCCAACCATCACAAACTAGTTTTGTTTTATTTAATATTATGTCCATATATTAGTTCCATAACATGAAATAAGTTATAATATAATTATTAAAAAACTAATTTTACCCTAATAATAGTTTTATTACAAGTATTTAAGGTGGAAATTGAAAATTATTAATCATTATCTATGGGGATGACTAAATGGCATAATTTGGACAATGGTTTTGTTTCATTCAATAAGAAGTGATAATAATAGGAATGTGTATATTATATTTCATTATAAAATATAACATTACTATAAATACAAGAAACATTATTTATTGTTCTTTTTTAGATTAAGTATTTATTGATAAGGCAGAATAAGAAAAGAAATTAAGAGAGGTGGTTTGAGAAAATTATCTCAAGAATATCACGTTATTGAATGATCCCTAAAAGAACCCTAGAATTGGTATTTTTGGAGACCATAGAAACAAAGAGAGTGGGAGAGTGGATATGAGAGGTTTTGGTAGATATTTTTATATTTTAATGTATTTTGAGAAGAAATGGGGTGGTGATGAGTTCTATTTATACCATATGAGGGGTGGTTTTAAGTGATTAAATAATAATTATTTTATATTTAAATACAAACACATTTGGTTAGAATTAATTACAATGAGGGTTAATAATTTATTTTTTAATATATTTTTATAGTCCAAAAAACATCATAAAAATAATTTAAATTCATATTTTTTAGGTATTTTAAGATTTTACCTTTTAACTCTAACCCGTTTAATTATTTTACTAATACTATTCTAAATATTTGTTGTACATGGTAAATTTTATATTCCTAAAAATTAAAAATGAACAAACTAACTAATTTAAATAATATGATTCTAAATAGAAAATATATTTTAACAAATCAAATTCATAAAATTGGAAATATTATATTTAAAACAAAACCTGCTGAAGCAACAAAAAAGAGGGGTTTCAAGAAGCATATTCATCAAGAAAAAGAGGATTTTATATTAAATCTATGTATAATAATTATAATTATATAAAACTATATTAATATTTAATGACATATATTCTATAAATTTAATATATAAAAAATCCAAATTTTTTATTAATTAATTTAATTAAATTGGAAAAACATTATGTACTTTAAAATAGTTTTAAAAAAACTTTTATTTTTAAAATAAAAAAATAATCTTATTCTAAAATAAAATAAAAATATGACTAAAACTCATTTAAGTGGATGTAATATAAAATCTTGATAATTATTTTACATAAAAAATTTTTAAAACATAATGGTACTTTAAAATTTCTAAATTTTTTGAAAAGAAATGACGTTTTACAAAAATCATTATCTCACTATTCACTGAAAAATTAATATTGTCAGAAAATTATAAAAAATAAATCCTAAGATTATTTTTACATTATAAATTTAAAAATTAAATTAATTTTATCAAATAAATTTCATAAATCTTTTATAAATTAATTATATTATTTTGGAATAAAAAGAAATAAAATTGATTTTTGAATAAAATGTGTTTTTGATGAAGAAAATGAATTTACTAAAAAAATAATAGAGTTAAATTACAAAAAAAAAATATTTAAAATACTTAATTAATACCTTATAAATTATTATGGACATAATATATTTTATAAAGTGTAATAATATTCATTCTCACCAATTTAATTTCTAGTTTTAATGGCTACATTTAATTAATATGATTTCATTGTTCGTTTTATGTTTGATGTTATATATCATGTATACAATCGAACATAGTATGTTTTTCAAAATCCCCAAATGTTAAATTCTCCCCCAAATAAAATTTTTCCTCTCAATTTAAATAAAAAAACTAGTGTTTTTATTTTCAAAATAAAATTTTTAAAACCACACATCATAAAAAAAACTATAAAACATCTAATTGAAATGTGAGAGAGGAAAAGTAAAAAGGTCATATCTAATACAAAATAATTGGTTCCCATATAGAAAAACCTTTTAATGGGTGATTATAGATTACTCTTAAATAAAGATATACCATTAGAGAGAACATGATTTTCATAATGATAACTATTATAAAATCATACATCTATAATGTGTTAAAAGGAAATTAATTTCATAATAAAAAAAGTAAATGAATAAGTTTTTTTTCTAAAATAGTTTTCCTAAATTAGGGGAATTATTATACTTCCTAGAGTAAGAAAATATGAAAACATACATACTTTACAATAATAATTTTAGTATTTAATAATTTTCTACCATAATTTCATCTTTCCTCCAAACAATCAGTATTTAAGATGAATATTTCATACTTGAAGCATTAGAATAATATTTTAAGGATCAAAATAATAAAAATATTATAACATTATGTTCATCATTTTATTATCCATTAATAAAACTGAATGTTTTAGTAAAAGATAAGATAATTCTCAAAATTAATAAACGTTTATATGATGAGAAACTACATTAATCTCCAAAATTCAACAGTAATTCCCAAAGTTCAACATAGATCATTAAAAAATAACTATCCTTAAAATTACTCAAAAATATTATAAAATAAGGTTGAAACCCAATAATCAAAACTATTTGATTATATATTCTTCCAAGTTAATTTTAACATTTATCACTAAATAATATAAATAAATCTTAATGTATCATACCAAAAATGTAATTTTTAAAATCACATATACTCTATGTTATGATAACCAATTTCATAAATAACCTGAATCACCATAAATAATCAATTAAATAATATATTATTCCAAAATATAATTCAAACTTTTTTCCTAAAATAAATTCCTAGAGTATTCTGTTTACCTTAGTCAAATAGGGTTCCCAAAATAATGAATATCATTAAGAATCACGTAATCACTAAATTATTTTCCAATCCCATGATTATCTATACAATTAAAAATTATTCAACAAAAAACATATTTTTTATGGATCAAATAATTTATCTAAAAATAAAAAATATCATACTAATCGAGACTTCACGTATGCCAATCATAGGTGATACACACTTGTCACCCTTAAGTTGTGGGCTCGATCACCATGAATTTTCTGAATTTGGTAGGTTGTCACCTATTATTTAGGTTTAATTTTTTTCAAAACTATATTAATATAATCGTAATAAAATTACAAAAACATCATAAACATCATAAAAAATAACCATGAAATATTTAACAAAAATTGTTCCTCATACTTTTATTTTTTTCATCCAAAAAAAGTACCCATAATTACCTCAAAATCATAGATCATATAAACAAAAAACATAGCTTATAACATTAAAATTATGTCCACTAAATTTAAAGTAATTATCCCTTAAATAACCCTTTCTATATAATAAAATTATGGATTACATGGTGCTTAATAATTATCACTTTTTTATCACTTTTCTAAGGTATTGATTCTATCTAACATATGTTTCCAAATTTATGAAAATAAAACCTACTATAATAATATACTCAGGAACTCCCTGATTCCCATAACATTTATATAAAACAACTATATCATAAATTTTAATTCTCAATACATAAAAACATCCTTTATTCAACTTTCTTGTAAAACCATTTACCAAGAATAGTCATATTATTCATTAATAATTCATTAATAAAATCCAATATGTGTATTATATATATATTATTAATCAAATCAACCCAAAAATTCTGAATACTTTGAAGATTAGAAAATAATTATTACCTTAAATAAAAAACTAACAATTTATTAGATATCCCATTCATATTCTGACACGATTCCAAGAAAGTAATTGGTCATGTCCTCTTTCATAAATTCCCTTTTCAAGAGAGTTAGTAAAGTTGATATTTTGAAATGAAATTAAAAAGATACCCTGACCCATAAATTTTTTTGGTGAAAATAAAAGGTGTTGTATAAATAAAATAGTTTCTTTTAGGTTATATTAATACTGATAAATCTTTCAGAATAATTTTAAAAATCATATAAAACAATAGTTATTATCAAATCATTCGGATGGGATAAGAAGGTTGTAAAAGATCAATTTCCTTCCATCTTGATAAAATATGCATAATATATATAAAATAACAATATTGAAACAAAAAATAAATTATGAGATGTTAAAATTAAAATGGTACGTTTAAATATAATACCCATAGAAACTCTATAAAACTTTTACCTTTAAATCCTTCATACATAAATTGATTACTTTTATAAATCTAATCTCCAAAAATTATCATTATTCTTCAAGAAATCCATCACATGAAACCGAAAAAAGGGGTGTCAAATAATTTTAACATATAATAATAATTACACATGTAAACCCATGATTATATTTATAAATCTTAAGACAACCTCATGAGAAAATATCCTAATGTATAAAGTTTTCTTAACATTGTTTTGATACCAACTATAATGAATTAGACTTAAACATAAAATATTATAGTGATTGTAACGATAATTAAAATTATTAAAATACTGAGGATCATTAAGATTTAGAGTTTATATATAATTAGGATTTATATTACATGGTAAACCCATACATTACAAGTGGAAAATTATAATCAGTATCTATTTCTTCCTTAAAATAAAAGTCTTAAAAATATGGGTTCCCTTCCTGAAAAATCATCCCAATTTTCTCCTTGATCTCATCCTTATTTATAATCTTCCTCAAACCATTTGAAAAAAATATTA
Source organism: Viscum album (assembly GCA_963277665.1). Classification (NCBI taxonomy): domain Eukaryota; kingdom Viridiplantae; phylum Streptophyta; class Magnoliopsida; order Santalales; family Viscaceae; genus Viscum; species Viscum album. The sequence continues at coordinate 1,027,793,583 of OY728157.1, forward strand.
AAACTTGGGATGAACACAAAATATTAGTAAGGAACATAAAAGAAAGGAAACCATTAGTCCAGTGAAAATCCATAAAACATATTTCTTAAAAACATACATTTTTACCCAAAAAAGGTAAAATCATTTCAAAAATATCATTATATTACCTTTTTAAAATCAAATGATTTTCATGAAAAATGAAAAAAATCATATTATAGTAATTCAGGTAAATTAGGCAATCATTTTACATATCACTCTTTCAAATGGAGTTACCAATATGGACAATATCTAACTCTAAAGTACATAATGAATTTATGGTTATAACGTAACCACCCATAATTAACTTATCAAAGAACCACCTATCAGTGGTTAAAAATGAAACCACCCATATTAGGTTTATCAATGAACCAATATTCCTTAGTTTATAACAAAACCACCTATTAAAATAAAAAATTACCATGAACCATAACAAAATCATAAATCCTTAAATCTTTCATGATAAAACACTATTTTTAAAAAATAGGCCTTCTATTTAAAAATCAATCATTTTAGAAAATATTACTTGTACAATTGAAAATATTTTAGTTGAAAGTAACTATATAAATTTGTAATATATGATTAAAATTTTTAAGGGAACATAAAATTGGGAAATTCCATTCATTAAATATAGGTAAAAACATTACTTTTGACTTTTGTAAAAATAAACATTGAAGAAATCCCCTTATGTAAAATCATAAAAAGATACATTTTAAAACAAATTGAGAGAAATTATTAAATTTCCAATTTAAAACATTCAAATGAATATAAATTAATTCAAAAAAATCATTTTAAAACATTAACATGAAAGGGATTGATTTAGAAAATATTTCTTTAAAACTTTTAAATTGGGGTTTTTAGTTAAAGAGACTCTTACATTGTGTTAGAATGTTCTAAACTTTCTATTAATGTCCATGATAATCATATTATATTTATTAATTGATTACCTAAAAAAATATACATCTATATTTGATTTATTATAATTTTATTTAATTCATTTATATACATTTTAATGAGTTAAAAAGATCAATTTCGTTATTATTAGAGCATTCATTTCAAGGTTTCATGGTTTCTTCAATTGAGTATAATTATGAATGTTCTTTTAAAATGGGAATAAAAATTCAGAAGTGGAATTATATGTTATTCATGAACCTATATAATTATAAATGGACCCATATATTATTTTTCTATCATGTATTAGGGTGTTTCATTTTAGAAAAATGGTAATGAAAAATGGTTAGTTTTTTTGGTAGTTTTTTCCACCATCACAAACTAGTTTCATTTTATTTAATACTATTTATATATATTTGTTATGGAACATGAATTATGTTTTAACATACCTATTAAAATATTATTTCAATATAATAATACTCTAATTAGTATCCATTAAGGTGGTAATAGAAAATTAATAATCGTTATCCATGTATATAGTTAACTATTATAATTGGGAAAATGCTTTCATTTATTCGAATACGAGTATATAATAAAAAGAAAAGATATAGGATATTCAATTTGAAATATAAAATCAAATTATATACATGATAATGGAGTTATTATTCCTTTATGTATGAAGTATGTTAGGAAAAGGTATAACCAGAATAGAAATTAAGAGAGGTGGCTTGAGAAGATTACCTCTTGAATATCACCTCCTTGAAGGATCCCTTAAAGAATCATGGAATTAGTATTTTGTTGAGAAAATAAGAAATTTTAAATGGAGAGGGTGTATAATATAAGTTTTTTAAAATATTTTAATATCTTTATAGGTTTTTATTATAAATATTTTAGAGATGAGTAGTAGTAATTATATATGAGGAGGGGTGGTATTAAGTGACTAAATAATGATTATTTTATATTTAATGCCAAATATATTTAGGATGAATTAATTACAATTAATTATAAAGATAATTAATTCTTTAAAGAATGTTTATTGGTAATAAACACATCAAATACCCATTTAAAGTTTTATTTTTTATTTATTTTAATCTTTTACCTTTTAAACATTACCTATTTCGTTATTTTACCTATACTGTGGAAAATCATTTTTCACCATGGTAAATTTACATGGCTTAAAAAATTAAAATGAACCTACAATATAATTTTAACCTTATAATTAAAAATATAGAATCCATTATTATCAATTTAAATTCACATATTTGAAAAAATTATTTTTAAAACAAAACACACAGACACTATGAAAATTTGGGTTTCAAGAAGGGTATTTTTTAGAAAAAGACGATTTTATATTAACAATATATATAATTATATTTTCATATAAAACTCAATTATTATTTAATCATATTTAATTTATAATTATAATTTCAAAATTTATATATTAGTTATTAATTTAATTAATTAGAAAGGGGAAACATTATGTACTTTAAAACAGCTTTCAGAAAAATCGTACCTTTAAACCCAAAATTAAACTTATTCTAAAATACAATAAAAAGATGATTCAGAGAAATTTATGTGGATAGAATAAGAAAAAATAATAATTATTTTACTTAAAAAATATTCAAAACATGATGACACTTTTAAATTTCTTAATTTATTACAATGAAATGACATTTAAAAACAAATTGATATTTTTCACTACTCACTGAAAAATTAATCTATTCAGAAAATAATCAAAACATAAAACTAAGATAATTTTGAAGTGATAAAAAATAAATTGAAATTTAATTTATCAAATATTTAGTTCAAAATGTTCCATAAATTAATTATAATAATTAAACATAAAACCCAATAAAATTCATTTTTTGAAGAAAATATATTTTTGATGAATAAAATAACATTTCTTAAAATCTAATAGAATGGATTTACTAAAAATAAGTAATTATTTAAAAGAATTATTTAATACCATATTAATTAATATAACCATTATATATTTGATATAGTGGTTATTAATACTCAATCTCGTTAATTTAATGACTATGTTTTCAAGGTGACATTTAAAAAACAAGATTATATTTTTCATTTTAAGATCGGTGGTACATATCTTATATACAATAGAAAAAATTATTTATTTTAAAATATACAGATATTACATAGCTGATGGTTTTTAATTTTTTAAAAACATCAAAATTATTCTAATGTTCCTAGAGATATAATGAACATCTTAAAAATTAATTGTAATCACTAATGAATATATAGACCCAAAAGGGTATCAATAAAATTATACGTATATCCAAAAATCTTTATGTTATTGGTACATAAATAGTAATTGCCATTAAACCTAAGGGGTACATATAACCAAGCTAAATGAAAATTCTCCCAAAATGTTATTAATCACATGAAAATTTCCTTACTTAAAACCTCAATATGGGAATTTAAGACATTGAACTTATGATCAACCACCAAGTTATAATCCCATGATGTTATATATAACTATTAAATTGATATCAAATAAACAAATACAAATAACAAAAGGTATGTAAATAATACACTAACACCAACTGTAATAGTCCAAAAGCCGCACTCTCGAATCTAGCTCTGAAAACATAAACATTACAGTTTTAGTGTTGGTAAATGTAAGTGTGACCTAAATTTTTCCAAAAAATATAATAATTTCATAATGTGATATTAGATCACTTACATACAAAATTACCTTTTGGGTTTATATTTTTAAATAATTAGGAAATACACTCACATAAATAACCCTCATGACTTTATGAGAGTTTTTCATTTATTCCCTTGTTTTTATATTCGATATTATGTCTTCAGAATATCTTATAAATTTTATCACATCTGAAACCTTTCTAGACTCAAAACATTGAACTTAAATATTTATAAAAAAGTAGAAAGGAAACAGAAGAGTGATGAGATCTAATGGTGAATAAGTGTAAAAAACAATCATTAATAATTAAATTCCATTATGGAGAGAAAGATGACCATAATGGTAAGATAACATAACAAAAGTACATAAAAAAAGGATTCAAAAAAATTAATACCTTATTCGCAAATATAGAAGTGGAATAATATAATATTTAAACAATGGAATAATTTATAAGAATAAATAATCATGAGAAATTTGATTTCAACCTCAATAAATGGAATCTTTAAAAATCTGCATCAATCATAAGGAAAATGAGTTGGTATCTTGGGAAAACATTATCATAAATACCAAATAGAACACTTAAAACTGGAAAACCCACATGGATGACTCTAATATAATTCTCTAGGGAACATAATTGTAACATCCTATCCCTTCGCATTATCTTTAGAAGGAAGAAGAACATTACTTGTCCCTAAGAAACACCCCCATGATTCCACAGGCTGGTAATAAATTCTAAGGGATTCATTAACCGTTGGGGGATGATTTTCCATTTAAAAATGAAACAACATAACCAAAAATTATATAACCAAAATAATGTTAAATTATAAACTATAAAAATCTAAAAAATCTCAGTAATACCATTATATCAAAATAAAACTACAATATAGTACCATTGTGGAAGACTATAAAACATAAATGTTCACAGGGGAAGACAAAACCAACAAAACTCAATTAAAACCCACATAACTCTAAAGCTCCAACATGATACATGATCCAAATACATAAAAAAACATAAGTATTAAATTTCACTACTAAATAATTATGATACTTTACCTTTACCTATGTCTTGATAAATGATATATGAAAAAGAACTAAAGTTTAAAAGAAGGGGTGATTAATTAAACTTAGTAGGATTTTACCAAATGACTTCACTAATCAATTCACAAGGATATAAATGTTATAAAATTTATATAAAACACTTGAAAAAATATTATATTAAATCCAAGTAGTTAATACCAAAACAATTTTACAATACTAAAATAGTTTCCAAGAAAAATAAACCAATAAAAACATTAAACCATTTAAAATTACATTTTGGAACACCCATTCCATGACCCACCACACACCCGGAAATTCATGCTTCTCTAACAGTTACAAACTCATGAGTGGTTTCTTGCTCATCCACTAAGTCATTACAAAGTGGTCAATCTCTTTGTGCCCTAATGACGCATGCCCCTTATCCAGGGTCAAATCCCATTATTCCCTAAAGGAACGCTCCACTTATTTAGGGTTACATTGAAAGTATGAAATCGCACAACCCATTAATGACAAAACCATTTCAAACTAATAAAGTCAAATCATTTCGATAAAATCATTCTATTATTGAAAACCTTTCACAATAACCATTACATTATAGTTCAATAAAGCCATAATTCTTTTGAAATCATCTCAATTAAACCATTTACCAAAAACCTAAGAAAGTCATATTTTAAAATTAACATTTTAAGATAAATAAAAAAATAACATTACACAACCACTTTTAAAAATTCCACAATTTCTCTAAAAATTCATAAAATACTCAGACCATTACTAAAGAGGGTTTATACCATTTTTTGAACTCAAATTTTATAATTAATTTCAAAAAATTTAACCAATTTTAAACTAATCCTTCAACTTATAACAATGGGACTCTAGAGGGGATTTGCCTTACATTGAAATTACAGTTAAAACAAAGAACGACGCAGAAATTCCCAAAAAACGGGGTTAAATCTCCAAAAACCCACCTTAAATATCTTCCCATATCAACAATAAATAAAAATATAAACATTATTGGATTAAAAAATCTTAGATCTATCCTTTATTGTAACACCCCAAGATTTCATAGGACGTTATTTCTTCAGTGCAATGCAATAACTTTTACTACACGCAACACTGAGTTCAAGCGCATCACGACTTACCAAACTAGCCATTCAAAAGCGGTTATGAATAGTATTCACTAAATTTTTAACATTATATAATCCTTATAATTTTATAATCCATATTATGAGTTTCCAACACATAATGTAAGAACAAATTCAATTTTCTCAGATAAAAGAATCATTTTTCAAAGAATGCAATTTTACTACCTTTTAATGGAGAACCCTTCTTAAATACAATATTTGAAACTTTTATATATTAATTTTGACAAAATAAACATATTATTTAGAATCGGGACATAATAATTTAGTTTCAATAATTTTTTTTGTGTTTTTCTGATAACTTTCATATTTGGGTGAATAGTGAAAAATACTATATTTTAACTGAAAATCACTTTTTTATTAAAAATAATTTATAGTGTTAACATATACATTTTAATGTTTTGGAAGTATAATTAGATTATATTTTTACCCTTTAATTCAATGTTGGTCATTGGAATTAATTTCACATTGAAATTATACATAAACAAGTTTCAATCTTTTTGATAGTTAGTGTTTTTTAAAAACACGCTATTTGTTTTGACAATGAGAATTAATTTTAAATTAATAAATTCAACTTCTATGTTTTGAATTTGGTAAAATAGAATTCATTTATGGATTTATAATATCGAAATTATCCTAGGGTGAATTTTTGGTATTTTTCTTAAAACGTTCAATTTTTGATGAATAGTGAAAAAACACTGAGTTATCGTTTAAAACCAAATTTTTATTTAAATAATTATTTACTTTATTTAAATTTATTTTAGGTCAAAATAGATACATAATATCTATATATGTTCAATTTAATTAATTGGAGTCAATTTATATTAATTTTAGATATATAAAAAATTTTATAGAACTTTTCACCGTCTTTTACCCACCTCCTAGGAGAATTTGTGAATTCACATAAAACATAATTTTACCACTTATGTGAGTGGAATTTGAAAAATATGAGAGATACTGTTGATATTGTTAAGTAAAATGTGGTTCAATAAGATAAAAATATTTTTTTGAATAGTGTCTTTTTACTTTTATTTAGCACGGTTATAAGTAAATAGAGTATTTAAGGGTAAAAATGATATTATTATTACCCTAACACGTGTCCTAATTCTATTGTATAAGTGTAATTGGACCAAAAACAAACTTGGGAATAAAATATGACCCTTTAGGTCCACCTGGTTAAGATTAAGACATTTATTATTATTTTATTTAAAGAAGAGTTAAAAGAGTTAAAATCAAAGTTTAATAACTAAACCATTTTTTATTATAGGGTTTTACATAAGATAAATTTGACTATAAATATTCACTAGAAAGATAAAAATCTAAATCATTATATTTTTTTTATAATTTTTAGACATTAAATAATTATAATTATTTTTGACACAATGATGATGCAGTAATTACCTTATTAAGGAAATAATCAAATAAATGGTATTATAAATATTAAAATAAATATAATCTCAAAGTTTTTATGACATAAAAATATTTTCGAGGTGAATATTACATGTTAGGGATAATTCAATGTATCTTTTTTGAAGTAATAAAGCTTTTATAACTTTCAAAAAAACAAAATACCAAATAGCGTCAAAATTGACATAAATTAATATTTAAAAAAATACTATATTATTGGTTGATATAACATTCCTAAAAATGTAAGGTTAGGCCAAAGGGATTAAATAATATTATATATGTCATTAATGATCCACTTTAGGTTGTATTGTAAGTTTAGAGTAATTTTATTAACCATATAGAGTAAAAATACAAGAAGACATGGTAAAAGTTAAACTATTTAACTACGAGTTAAATCTAAAATATAAGCTGAAAATGGTAACCTAAAATTTTATAAAACCTATGGGTTGAGATGATATCAACCCATAACCACCTAATGATAGAAATAATTTCATTTTTAACAATTATAAAGTGAATATGATTGTATAATAAATTAATACTTTAATCTTTTCCTAAAGTGACCCTCACCCCTCTTATAAAAGGGCACATCCCCTTCTCTCAAAATCACACCTCAAAATCCCTTTGGCTCAGCCAAACACTGCAAAAATATCCTTCCAAATATCCTACCTTTATCTTATAGGCCTTGGTTTTGTAATAAATCCAACTTAAGGATCCCTTTGGATCAAATTAAAATGAAGAACCCGAAGAAGATGTAATTATTTCACCACCCTATTTCAAGTTCTCTTATTCTTCCACTTACTCCTTCTTTGGATGGGTATAATGATGAGTAATATGAATATAAATAATGAAAATAACATGATAATGTCTTTGTAAAATTAATATACTATTCAAATCCACATCTTTAAGGAAATGATATTGTCGATCGTGCGTATGTACGGATTACCATCTCCATGACGTGATGGGATTCATTTTCATGATCACCATTTATCGATGATTATAAAAATAAATATTACTAATAATTATGTAATATTTGAAATAATAATGCTACTAGATATATATATATATATATGTACTTACATATATCTTATTCACTTAGTTCCGTTCAATATGATATGAAAATGGAAACAACGTTTATGCGTACGTACGGACTACCATCTCCATAAACAGTGTTTTTAATTTCATATATATGTCTATTATACATATTTATATTCTAAATATATATGATATATAAATCATTTTTTATATTCTGGAACTATTTAAAGCTTGGTCTAAGTGATACAATCAAGATTAACAAGTTAAAACACGTACGATAAAGAAAGCGGTTTTTACCTAAAATGTCAATTTAACATGGAAATTATTATTAAATGGGTATTATAAAGTCATTAATGAATCATGTATGATATCATAAATACTAATATGGTTATGGTATACTTTAATAACATACTATTATCTTCATATAGGAGGTTAAACGTACCCTCGACTAAAGGAAAGTGCAAGGTAAGGGGTTTTCATCTCACACCGTATTCTCGTGAGATTCATGCCATATTGACACTATTAACTTTTGTGTGGTGTATGTAATTATAATAATTGTATTCCTTGTGTAATACACTTTAAATTATGTCTATTCACATATTCATTGTATGATACTTCTTTCATAGGGTGTAAGTATCGTAAGTTACCAAATTGGTAAGGGTTAATTTCACAATCTCTTTATTATCTGAGGTTGTTTTTACGTAAGTATCTACTGGGAAAAATTTATTATCCATGTCCATGTTTCATAAAATAGTTTTCAAAGGGATTATTTTAAGGTAATTTTTACTAAAACATCATTTTAAATGTTTTAAAGATTTATTCTTCTAAACCATTCTCATTAATGTCCATGTTTTAAAAATGGTTTTAAGGATTTATTTAAATGGACATGATTGTTTTAAAATGTTAATTAATTTAAAAAATTTAAAAGTGTTATGGGACACTTTGATTCAAAAATATATTTTTAAATGGCTTCTTGACAAATAGTGTGACTTTTAAATTTTTTTCAAGAAAAGGGGGGGGGGGTATTTCTCTCAAATTGTTTTGAGGATTATTTTCATCTATGTCAATATCCATTATTATTCTTGATCGAGGTTAATATATTACAATAAAATCTTCCATATTGTATTTATTGAGTTATGTTTGACTGTGGATGTGCTATTTTTATACCATTCATGATTTGTGGATAAGGTATTGACATTTTGTATGCTAGTTTTAATACAATTTTTTATGTTTTGTTTCAAAATTTTCATATGAGGAATGCATTGGACTTAGTAAGTGACGGGTGGAGCCTGCTATACCTCCTCGATGCATCGGTAGGTTTCATGAGACTTACTAGGGTCTGGGAATAAGGCCTTGACAAAATCTTATTTGTAGCCTTGGAATAAGGCCTTGACTATGTGGTTATGATAGTCTGGCATGATGCATTCCATCATTATGAAAGTGGCTATTGATATTACATGTGACTATTTGACTAGTAGAATATTAATGTGAATAAGTAAATGGCATTATTTTATTTTATATTTTCCACATTATGATGATGTTTATGTTTGAAAAGGATTTTTTTAGTCTTATACATTGCCTTAAATGTTTATGATTATTTATGTAAGTTTCCGCTATATTGTTATCCTTACTGAGAAACTGTGCTCACCCCTTTCTATGTTTTAATTTTCCCAGGATTCCAAGAAGTGTGTTATGATTGATAAGAAGGGTTAAGCTAGGGAATTAATGGAGTTATCAAAGGATCATTTATGTTTTGTTTTATTTTCTAAAGTGTAATGTAACATCCATGTATGTAATCTATTTTCCAATACTGCTAAACTGATCAGTCTTTCGAGACGTGATTCCTTGTAATCATGCCAATGTATTAAAATAATGCACCAACTCTAGGTAACTAGGGTTGGGGTGTTACAGTTGGTATCAGAGGAAGTCTAGGAATAACCATGGAAGCTAGATTTAGATAAAATCTGATTAGAGCACATAAACCTAAGATAGACATTGAGGCTTAGTATAGAAGGACTTCTTAAAATTTTGGTAATGTAGAGATTTTATGAGTTTTACAAGAAAATACATCACTGTCTGGATACAAGTAGGTAGAGGCAGCTCTGGCACAAATGTACCTAGGAGTAAAACCCAAAAACACTACTTTGATCTAGACTCGAACGATAACTGGTGCATGACAATAGGCCTTACTGCACTCTTGGTTACGACACTCCCGGTGATATTCTTAGGATAATTCTCATTTTCTTTACAAACCACTATGAATGGTTTATGAGTATATACCTCCTCAAAGACAACATTTTTGTGATTATGGATTATATCCATAAACTGTTCAATTTATGTTAGGTATTTTACATCTTTGGAATTATGAATTGAGATTCATAAACTAACATACTGTATGCCATTGTTTAGAAATAGCTCCCAGTAGAAGGAATGCGAACTCCATCAATACCTATGATCCAAAGAGTAAGAAGGGTCATATCATTCATGGTATTAAGTCAACATTTAGAAATGAAATAGTCGCCTACGTATTATCATCATATGAATAAATTGTATCATGTGTTAATAAGATCAATAAACAATTCTTTGAATCTTATGGCTTTGAAGGGAAGCCAGAGAAGAAAAGGATGGTAGAATGAATGATGGATAAAGGGAACAAGAGAAAGAAATATTTTCCAATAAGTGATAAATGTGGAATGAATCACCTTGGTTAATTCTTGAAGGTAATGGGAGTTTGTTATAAGTGTGGAGAAAAAGGAAACCACGTACGTGATTGAGAGGGAAAGAAAATGTTTTCAAATGTAAAATGTTTCATCTGCATGGTGTTGAGACACTACACAAATAAATGTCCCATTCATAAGAGTATACCACAAATGATGTTATTGGATAATAATCAAGTTATGATACTACCTCAGATGAAGAAGAATGACTAGTGTTCTTGTGTTGTTATTATAGAATTATTTCATTTGAGTGTTGTATCAATAATATACTGGTTACATGAATTATGGAGACAAATAAGGATTCTACTGCAGTAATATTTTATTAAGTATTTGAGATTATGTGGTTCTAAGAAAAGTGACTTTATAGTAAGCTACACTTTTTGGAAAAAAATGGTTGAATTTAAGGTAATACTTAATATGGTCATGATAATGAGGTTGTGATTTTGGAATAAGAGATGGATGATTTTGGTAATTCAAGATGTTGGGGTGTTGTAAAAAAATACACAATGAAGGCATTAACATGTTATTACTTGGAAAAAAGGATCCTCATTATGTTTAAATTCCTTATAAACTTTGGATTGAGAGTTTGGTTATAAGTATTTTGGAAGATTCTAATGGTTGGAAGGGATCTTAAAACCAAAAATGTGTTATCCAAATACCTTAAATTTTTTTGAACCGATGGTATTTTAAATCATCATAGATTGATGGATTTCAGGCCCAAAATTCTACAATTTTTTGTTATTGATTAACTCAATCACTCCCTATAAATATTTAGGTTTTCCCTCCAATTGTGTGTCTCTAATTTCCTCCAATGTTCTCCTAATCGAGATCATAATTTTGTGGTGAATTTTTCATTCCCCTTTTCCTATTATTATGACTATATTTTACTAACCCAATTTCCAATGTGGGTTTTCCCACATAGGTATTTTATATTTTCAACATTTTATTTTCGAAGAACAATTTCAAATTGAGATAACGTAATTTATTGAAGGAGGGAAGAATGTTACACCCCAAGATTTCATAGTACGTTATTTCGTCAGTATAATACAATAACTTGTACTACATGCAACATTGAGTTCAAGCGCATCACGAAATACCAAACTAGCCGTTCAAAAGTGGTTATGAATAGTATTAACTGAATTTTGAACATTATATAATCCTTATAATTTTAGATTCCATATTATGAGTTTCTTAGACAAAATGTAGGAACAAATTCAATTTTCTGTGATTGATGACATCAATCACTCCCTATAAATATTTACTTTTTCCCTCCAATTATGTGTCTCTAATTTCCACAAATGTTCTCTTAATAGAGATCATAATTTGGTGGTGACTTTTTCATTCCCCTTTTCCTATTATTAAGACTAAATTTTGTTAACCAATTTTTGATGTGGGTTTTCCCACAAAGGTATTTTCTATTTTCAACCTTTTATTTTCGAAGAACAATTTCAAATTGTGAGGATGCAATTTATTGAAGGAGGGAGGAATGTAACTACCCAAGATTTCATAGTATGTTATTTCTTCAATGTAATGCCATAACTAGCACTACACGCAACACTGAGTTCAAGCGCATCACGACTTACCAAACTAGCCATTCAAAAGCGTTTATGAATAGTATTAACTGAATTTTTAACATTATATAATCTTTATAATTTTAGAATCCATATTATGAGTTTATTATACATAATTTAAGAACAAATTCAATTTTTTTCAGATAAAAGAATTATTTTTCAAAGAATGCAATTTTACCGCCTTTTAATGGCGAACCCTTTTTAAATATGATATTTGAAACTTTTATATATTAATTTTGACAAAATAAACTTCTTCTTTAGAATCAGGACATAAGAATTTAGTTTCAATAACTTTTTTTTTGTTTTTATGATAACTTTCATATTTGGGGGAATAGTGAAAAATACTATATTTTAACTGAAATTTTTTTTTTAATAAAAATAATTTATAGTGTTAAATTATACATTTTAATGGTTTGGAAGTATAATTAGATTATATTTTTAATTTTTAATCCAATGTTGGTCATTGGAATTAATTTCACATTGAAATTATACATAAAGAAGTGTCAATCTTTTGATAGTTATTGTTTTTTAAAAACACGCTATTTGTTTTGACAATGAGAATTAATTTTAAATTAATAAATACAAATTATATGTTTTTAATTTGATAAAATAGACTTCATGTTTGGATTCGGAATATCAAAATTATCCTAGGGTGAATTTTTGGTATTTTTCTGAAAACGTTCAATTTTTGATGAATTGTGAAAAAACACTGTGTTATTGTTTAAAAACGAATTTTTATTTAAATAATTATTTATTTTATTTAAATTTATTTAAGGTCAAAATAGATACATAATATCTATATAAGTTCAATTTAATTCATTGGAGTCAATTTATAATAATTTTAGATATATAAAAATTTTTATAAACCTTTTCACCGTCTTTTGCCCACCTCCTAGGAGAATTTGCGAATTCACATAAAACATAATTTTACCGCTTATGTGAGTGGAATTTAAAAATTCTGAGAGAAATTTTTGATATCTTTAAGTAAAATTTGGTTCAATAAGATAAAAATAATTTTCGGTGAATAGTATCTTTTTACTTTTATTTACCATGGTTGAAAGTAAATAGTGGAATTAAGGGTAAAAATGATATTATTATTACCCTAAAACATGTCCTAATTATATTGGATAAGTTTAGTTTGACCAAAATAAACCTTGGGAATACAATATGACCCTTTTGGTCCACTTGAATTAGATTAAGACATTTATTATTATTTTATTTATAGAAGAGTTAAAAGAGTTAAAATCAATGTTTAATAACTAAAACATTTTTAATATGGGGTTATACATAAGATAAATTCGACTACAAATATTCATTAGAAAGATAAAAATATTTCCTAACTCATAATGTTTCTTTATAATTTTTAGACATTAAATAATTAAAATTATTTATGACACAATGATGATGCAGTAATTACCTTATTAATGAAAGAATCAAATAAATGGTATTATAAATAGTAAAATAAATATAATTTCAATGTTTTTATGACATACACAAATTTTTTAGGTGAATATGACATGTTAGGGATGATTCAATGTATATTGTTTTATGTAATCAAGTTGTGATGACTTTCACAATAACAAAATTCCAAATAGTGTCCAAATTGACATAAATTAATATTTAAAACAAATACTATATTATTGGTTGATATAATATTCCTAAAAAAGTAAGGTTCAGACAAAGGGCTTAAATAATATTATATATGTCATTAATGATCTACTTGAGGCTCTCTTGGAAGTTTTGAGTAAGTTTATTAACCATATAGAGTAAGAATACAAGAAGATGCAGTAAAAGTAAAACTATTTAACTAAGAGTTAAATCTAAATTATAAGGTTAAAATGGTAACCTAAACTTTTCTAAAACCTATGGGTTGAGAGAATTTAGACCCATAACCACCTAAGGCTAGAAATAAATTCATTTTGAACCATTATAAAATGAATATTATTGGATAATAAATTAATACTTTAATCTTTTCCTAAAGTGACCCTCACCACTCTTATAAAAGGGAAGTTCCACTTCTCTCAAAATCCCAACTCCAAATCCATTTGAATTGGCTAAACCCTGCCCAAATATCCTCCCAACTATCCGAACTTAATCCTATAGGCCTTAATTTGGTCATAAATCCAACTTTAGGATCCCTTTTTATCAAATCAAAATGAAGAACCCGAAGAAGAGGTAATTATTTCACCACCCTTTTTCAAGTTCTCTTATTCTTCCACTTACTATTTCTTTTTTGTTTCCATTATAAAATAATAACTCCAGTATCTTCTATATACTGTGATGTTATTATAAATATGGCACAATTATATTCATTATTCTACCCATATGATGAATGATAATGTCACCATGCGTGCGTAAGTACGACTTACCGTCTCCATGTCATAGTGTAATTTGTTATTCAACACTATGTTATTTGGATGGATATAATGATGAGTAATATGTATATAAATAATTAAAATAACATTCTAATGTCTCTGTAAAATTAATATACCATCCAATTCCACACCTTTAAGGAAATTATATTGTCTCTCGTGCGTACGCACGGATTACCATCTCCATGACGCGATGAGATTCACTTCCATGATCACCATTCATCAACGATTTTAAAAATATATATTACTAATAAGTATGTAATATTTGACATTATAATGATATAGTAGATATATATATATTTATATATGTATTTACTTACATATATCTTATTCACTTAGTTCTGTTCAATATGATATAAAAACATAAACAACGTTTATGCGTACGTACGGACTACCATCTCCATAAACGGTGTTTTTGATTTCATATATTTTTCTATTATACATATTTATATTCTAAATATATCTGATATATAAATAATATTTTATATTATGGTAGGATTTAAATCTTGGTCTAAGTGATACAATCAAGAGTAACAATTAAAAACACGTACGATAAAGAAAGCGATTATTATCCAAAATGTTAATTTAACATGGAAATTATTATTAAATTCGTATTATAAAGTCATTAATGAATAATGTATGATATCATAAATAATAATATGGTTCTGTTATACTTTAATAACATACTACTATCTTCATACATGAGGTTAAACGTACCCTCGACTAAAGGAAAGTGCAAGGTAAGCGGTTTTCATCTCACTCTTTATTCTCTAGAGTTTCATGCCATATTGCCACTATTAACTTTTGTGTGGTGTATGTAATAACCATAATTGTATTCTTTGTGTAATAAACTTTAATTTATGTGTATTTACATATTCATTGTATGTTACTTCTTTCATAGAGTGTATGTATCGTAAGTTACCAAATTGGTAAGGGTTAATTTCACAATCTCTTTATTATCTGAGGTTGTTTTTATGTTAGCATCCACTAGGACACATTTATTATCCATGTACATGTTTCATTATATAGTTCTCAAAGGGATTATTTTAAGGTGCTTTTTACTAAAACATCATTTTAAATGTTTTAAAAATATACTCTTCTAAATCATTCTCATTAATGTCCATGTTTTTGAAATTGGTTTTAAAGATTTATTTAAATAGACATGAATGTTTTAAAATTTTAATTACATTCAAAATTTTCAAAGTGGTATGGGACACATTGATTAAAAAATATATTTTTAAACAGCTTCTTGACAAATAGGGTGACTTTTAAATGTTTTCAAGAAATAGGGGGGTATTTCTCTTAAATATTTTTGATGATTATTTTCATCTATGTCAACATACTTTATTATTCTTGATCGAGGTTGATATATTACCATATAGTCTTCCATATTGTATTGAATGAGTTATGTTTGACTATGGACGTTCTATTTTTATACCATTCATGGTTTGTGGATAAATTATTGACTTTTTCTATGCTAGTTTTAATATGAATGTTTATGTTTTGTTTCAAACTCTTCATATGAGAAATGTGTTGGACTTAGTAAGTGATGGGTGGAGCCTGCTATAGCTCCTAGATGCATCAATAGGTCTCATGAGACAAACTAGTGTCTTGGCACAAGGCCTTAACAAAATCGTATTTCTAGTCTTGGCACAAGGCCTTGACTATGTGGTTATGATAGTCTGGCATTATGCATTCCATCATTATGAAAGTGGTTATTGATATTGCATGTGATTATTCGACTAGTATAATATCCATTTGAATAAGTAAATGGAATTATTTTTTTGTATTTTTTCCATATTATTCGGAATTTTAAGTTTAAAAAGGGTTTTTCAGTCTTATATATTGACTTAAATGTTTATGCTTATTTATGAAAGTTTCTGCTATATTGTTATCCTTATTGAGTAACTGAGCTCACCCCTTTCTATGTTTTAATTTTCTTAGTATTCCAAGAAGTGTATTATGATTGATAAACAGGGTTAAGCTAGGGGATTAATGTCATTATCAAAGGATCATTTATGTTGTGTTTTATTTTCTAAAGTGTAATGTAATATCCATGTATTTAATCTATTTTCTAAGACTGCTAAATTGATCGGTCTTTCGGGACTTGATTCCTTGTAATCATGCCAATGTATTAAAATAATTTACCGAATCGGGGTAACTGGGGTCGGGGCGTTACATAGATGTACTATATAAAAGAAACCAAACTGAGGAGGAAAGTAAATCTAAGAAAAATCAAGAAAAACTAAACCAAACATTGACTTACCCTGG
The DNA here is from genome assembly GCA_963277665.1 of Viscum album. Lineage (NCBI taxonomy): Eukaryota > Viridiplantae > Streptophyta > Magnoliopsida > Santalales > Viscaceae > Viscum > Viscum album. The sequence goes on from OY728157.1 coordinate 1,027,810,698, forward strand.
GAATTGAGCTTCAACGTATCAAGAAACTCCTTAAGATCACTTACAATTAGATTGGTAATGTTTAAAAATCCTTTGGGAGGATAAAATATTGAGTTAGGATTTATCTAGAGCAAAAACGTGAGGTTAAAACTTAATATTTATCGAGATATACTTCTTTAGGATCTTATTTTTAAACCATGCACAATTAGTCACACAGTTAGAAAACACCATGTGCTAATCATGCACCAGCCTCTGTCTCAAGGTTGACTTCACATGTTTGGCCAACAAGATTAGATGAACCATGCAATCATAATGAAAAATACCATTATCCATCTTTTAATGGTTTCTTCTAAGTGGACACACAATTTGGAAAAACTATGTTCATACTTGTGCGCTTTCCCCTTATCCTCTATCTCACTTGGCACGATTTCCTCTAAGATTTTCATGGTTTCCACAAACTGGGCGCATATAGAAAAGACCTAAAAACATTTCAAAAAGTTTATAAAACCTCCCAAAATTCTCTCAATCACATTATATATTTTAAAACCGAAAATGAAGGGTTATTTACTTGAAATTATGGTTTCTACATTCATCTCACCATTGGCCTTTCCATCCCCAGAAAAAAGAAAAACAACATCAACTAGAAAGTGTTCGTCCACTTTCTTGGATATTTATTTCTACAATTCCCGATTCTTTTACTAAATCTGACCATGTTTCTACAAAACCTACACTGGAAAAATTCTTTTTCCATATAACACTTTCTCTTGAATATACACAATACGCACTAGCATATGCACTAGCATCTGACTCTTGGTCGATATGATCCCATAGAATCACATGAAAAGGATTAGGATGATTATTTTTCAACTAAGATACATGAAACACATTATGCACAATACTGATCCATGGTGTAAGTTAAAACAATTATGCCACCTCACAAACTCATTCCAGTATCTCGAAAGGGCATATGTATCGAAGAGATAACTAACCAAGATTCCAAAAATGATGATGCCCAAGCCTAAGAGAGATTATTAAGGACATATGATCACTCAACGTAACACCCCAAATGATAACATTCATGAACAATGTTTTTAAACTCTACAACTCATCAAAAAGACCATAAAATAACATAATGAAACCAAAATGACACCTATTAATGTACACAAGTTTTTAGATTTCTAATTAATGAATATAATGTCATTATACATGACATTAATGAGAAGAAATCATTCGGATACAAGGTAAGGGAAAATTCTCGAACCCAACTTTTATCCTTTGGGTTCTCCCTCTTTCACTCCATTTTCGATATGGTTACTCCTTAAATATCATTTTTTTCATCATTTTATTTCGTTTTCCAGGATATACATGTTTTTCATTTGTTTTTATGTCAAAAAAAATGTTTTCCAAAATAACTCTTCTTTTAAGAACACACCTTTTACTTCTCTCTCAAAGTGGACAGTTCTTGTAACATGTATGTTATTCCCTCTTTCTTTTGGGATCCCAAAGTTTATGAATCTGTTATTATGAGATGTAACCCATTACTTTCCATGGGTTATTTAAGTTCACTTTTGATATATGTTCCATGTGGAAAGTAAGATAATGATAATGTTATTATGTGACGGGTGCGCCCGAAATTATATAGCGTAATATGAATGTTTGAATGTGACAGGTGTGCCTGAAATTATACAGCGCTCTAATTCATTGGGTAATGTGATGAATCTCATGAATAAATGTGAAATGATGTGTGAACAAGATTCTAGCTTGGTTCACAACTATGTATGGTAGATAACCACTAAGACATGACGTTTCATTTTTATGCATTGCCACATTTCAAGTCTTTTATTAATGCTTCCTCTCATGTTCATGATTCTTTGCCTATTTTATAAATATGCTCACCTCATGATATATTTCTCTTATCTATTCTCTTACTGGGATTCTAGATCACCCCTTTTTATGTATATCCTTAGGTGGATATAGGTACTAAGGAGAGGTCAAGTGCCAATAAGAAGCTAGAGAATAAGAAATAAACAAAAACAATTTTATGCTCGATGTTGTAATTATTATGTATGGTCCTAGTTATCCCAAGACACTAAACTGTTGGATTCTTTATGTGTAATACTATTATGTTTTTTATCTTTAAAATGATGTAATAGTAATGTAAGAAAAGGTTGGGTCGCTACATTTGGTATCAGAGGTGATACTCAGCCTTAAGTGCAGCAAACTACCTAGGTTGAGATGTAGAGCCCACAACGAGTACATTGTGCTCTAAAGTGGGGTGATTGTAACACCCCAAATGATAAAGGGTTAAATGAATAAATGATACGATTCATGTCAACAAGATTCAACTTTTTTTAGAAGCCTACTTGATTAGAACTCCATAGTTAAGTGTACTTGGTGTAGAGTAGTGATCAGGATGGGTGACCTTCTGGGATGTTTCTTAGGGTGTGTGTGAGTGAGGACAAAGCACACTAGAAAGGACATGTGTTAGCCTGTGGGGAATGTCATTAGTTAGATGAACCTTTCAGGCTTGTGGGTAGACCCTTGGGTGGGGACTACATGTCTGCGGGGCAACTGGTGGTACCTGGTAGGCCAGGACCCTCCGACCATGTTATGGCAAGGTGGTTGTGCTGTCACCGAGACCCAGTTGTTAAACTCAAATAAAGTGAAAATGTCTATCGATGTTAATATTCATATGATTTTTAATGACATTGAGCAGTATCCATATATTTCTTGATCAACTAAATCTTGTACATTGTTTCTTAGACAAGGATTGAAAAAACTAGTGTGTTCTAACATGTTTCCACCCAACAAAGTGGAGAAAAACAGGGACTCCCAATTTTTTTTCAAAATGAGCTATTTGTATTGAGGCCTGGTAAATATTGTTATATGAGAACTCCACCAATGCTAAGATCTCTTCCTATGAGGGACCAAATTACATTACACAATCGCACAACATATCTTCCAACATTTGTATCACCTTTTCATATTTACTATCCTTGGGAGGATGATACGCCATACTCATAGTCAACTGATTCCAAAGGAATTTTGGTAAGGATTTTAAAAAATGATATGTAAACATCAAATATATATCTAAAAAATAAAAAATGGTATTTTATGCATCTACACTACTTCTCAATAATAACTAGCTAGACCAAGGAAACTATATATGTCATATAAATTTTTGTCGATTGCTAAGAGATAACAACCTATATCTTTTCTGGATCTACAAAAACACCTCTTTTAGAGATTACATATCTAAGGAAACATAAATATTGTATCCATAAATAACACTTTGATAATTTCTAATATAAATAATGATTTCTAAATATTTATAACACTGTGTCCATGTGTTGCTCAGAATCATCCCTTTTCCTTGAATACACCAATATTTAATCCAACCAAACCACCAAAAAAGAATCCAGATACCTTTGAAATAACTTATTCATCAATTCTATAAAAACATCGAGTGAATTTCTAAGACTAAAAAAATTACCACATATTCATAATGAGCATATGTACTCCTAAAAGTTTTTTTTAGAATATCCTCTTTATGAACCTGCAATTGGTGATATCCTGATCATAAGTCAATATTAAATAACCACTATTCTCCCCTCAATGGATCAGACATATCATTAATGTGTGAGTGGATGCCAATTCCTTATCATAACATGGTTAAACTTGCAATAATCTACACATATATGATGATTTCCATCATCCTTTTTGACAACCCATAGATATGATCAGCTGAATAAACCTATTTCTTTTTATCTCTTCTAACAATACTTTCAGATCCCTTATTTCTATTCATTCCATCCGGTACGTTGGAAGGGAAATAGGACTGGTCCCCAAACATATATCAATCATAAACTCCACTTTTGTTATTGCTGAAAACCCTGAGAAATTTCCCAGAAAACATCACAAAACTGATCCATAACTTCTAGATAGTTGTTATTCTCAATCTATTCCCTTGATACAAAAGTTAACACTTCCAACTTGTATTATATCATTCTAACAGATAGTGACAACCAGCCTATTTCACATACTTTTACATTCTTGTATCCTCTAAAGAGAGTCTTGATGCCATTGTCTGTCGTAAAACTAACCCTTTGTGTATAACAATCGTTGTGAGCCATGAAAATTTTCATCCAATATATACACAGGATTATATCATATACATCCATATCAAGCATAGAAATGTTTTATATCATATCATCTCTATTAACAGTTATCGAAGATGCTCTACTTGTAATGGCTCAATATTCTATTTGACCAAGAAGAATTTGTATTTTCAAGATAGAAGGAATCATCTCAATATTTAAACTTTGCAAATCAACAACACAAGAAGCAATAAAGGAATGGTATTCACCCATATCAAACAAATCATACATTAGGGTAGAAACCCAAATTATCATACCGCTCACCATTGACGGTCTAGATCGATCATCCATAATAACATTCTCACCTCCATATAATTTCTTACTTAAGAAACTTTTTTCTTAATTTCACTATTGATATTTCCCTTATCTAGGAGTCATGGTATTCCTAGAATCATTGTGGATAGATCTATTCTGAAGATGAGGAGTTTTCTGCTACCCCTATCCCCATGAAGCATACAATGACTACAAAACATGAGAAGTTTCCCGAACACTTTATTTCAAAGCATAGTGACAATAGCGCTGAATATTCCACATATTATTTAAATTGTGGCATGATATAGGTGGTGTTGTACACTCTTTCTTCTTGTGGATGAACCATATTAGAAACATTCATATTCTTTCTTGGGTCATGGAGGATGTTTTATCAATCCAGCTATCTGATTCTGAGTAGTCCCTTACCTTGGAAATTTTTTACCCTATTCCTCTTTCTACCATAATTAGTGTTTCCACCATTTCTCATATGTATCAACATGATCCCTCCACCCATAGCTTCTAAGATTTATCTTTATTACACAATAACTTTGTGAACTATCTCTTCATAATCTGGAATATATAGCACAAAACTCTTTGAGTGAATCTACTACCTCATCCCCAACTCAAAGATACATGGATTCAAGGATGTACTAACAACAACTTTAGGGGCAAAGAGAACTAAATTTATGAATTTTTCCACATACTCTATCAATGTGAGGCTCTCCTACTCATAGATGGAGAAGTCACTTATTCTTGAAATTTTGAATGTTTGAGGATATAATTATTTGTTGGAAAATTCTTCAAAATCCTTATATAATAATTATTGGACTAATTTATCCTAAACTAAAAAAAACCACCATTAGCATGAAATATATTCCAGACTATACGTCCCTAGAATAACTTTCAAATTTGCTAGTGGGCCTATAAATTTGATGATTTGATTCATCCTATTCAGTCACCCCTCTACCTTTCTAGTTCCAAATCACCTCAAAATATGGGGTGATTCAACTTCTATAACTAGATGGAGAGATCCACTTTCCTAGGTCTATCTGATAGGTTCCACCTGTCCATTGCATGAAAATCATAGAAAATACTTTAAACCAGTTTTTGGTTCACCTGTGGCTCTAGTGAAACCAGGTTCTCAACAACTTTGTCAAGTTGGTTTCTATGACGCCTACCTGGTTCCATTTTCTATAATCACAAAAAAATTCATAGGTTTCACTCTATCGAAATTTAAGGCTTAAAAATTTCAAAGTCTTTCAAATCATACTATCACAACATTTATTTCCAAAATTTCACCATTTTCCACATGAAAACATTTTTGAAAATTTACCATGATTTTGAAAATCATACCCTTTTCAAAATAATCATTCCATGCCTTTTCAAAATATCACATTTGAAAACAACATTAACAATTTTACAAAATCAAAACTTTTCACCAAATCATAAATAACTACTCAAAATAAAATATGCACCCCTAGTGGGAATTAATTTATTTGATTCATTTCATGCTCGTCTTATTGGATGAACCCATGAAAATGATATTCCAATTCCTACAAGAGTCTCCAAAAAACATATGTCTCCAAATCCCTGGTAACTTGATGTTCAATTTAAGAAGGGTAGATAAATATTTTTATGTTGTACATTTCAAGTCCCATCAATTATAATCCTTTATTACATCCCAACTTGAAGAATAAACCAGAATGAATTTCTACTCCACGATCGAATTAATTGATGACCACTTTTTAGTTAAGGACCAAACAAGCCAATAACACATGTAACATCCTACCCCTTATCATTATACTGAGAAGGTGGAAGGACATTACTTGTTATTAAGTGACATTGCTATGATGCTAAAGGCTGTAAATAAATACCAAGGTATTCATTAACCATTGGTGGTGTTTTTACCTTTGAAAATAAAACAACCCAAAAAAACATTCTATAACCAAAAGGCCACTAAATGATGCATGATAAAATTTTAAAAAACACAGTAATACCATTATATCAAAATAAAACTATAATAAAGTACCATAATGAAAGACTAAAAAACATCAATGTATATATTGGAAGATAAAACCAACAAAACACTATGAAAACCCACATAAATCCAAATCTCTGACATGCTAAATGGTCCAACTCCACAAAAAATCCCAAATGTCATGATGCATAACTAATGAAGTATTATAATTTATAATTTCCTATGTCTTGATAAATGATATATGAAAAACCAAAAAAGTGATAAAGCAGGGGTGTGTAATAAAACCCAGCAGGCAATCCCCAAATAAATTCCCAACTCATGCCACTAAGATAGAACATGTTCACACATTTATATAAATCAATCTATATAAAAAAATTGAATACAATTTATATCAATTCCAAGAAGTTAATACCAAAACATTTTTCCATACAAAAATAGTTTCCATGGAAAAGAAAACAATCAATACTTTAAACCATTTCACATTACTTTTTGTCATACCCATTACATGATTCAACACACACCCACATATTCATCCTTCTATGACATTTCCAAACCCATGAGTGGTTTCTCGTCCATGTACTATACTGTCATAATGTGCCCAATCTCTTTATCCCCAACGACCCACACCCCTTATCCTTGGACACATCCCTTTATAAACCAATGGTACTCACCCCTTATTCAGGGTCACATTTAAATCATGATCCAACAAAACCCATGTATGATAAATCCATTTCAAACAAACAAATTCAAACCATTTCAATAAAACTATTATTTTATTGAAAAATATTCAAACAAACCATTTCAATACATTTCAATAAAACCATCCATTTATTAAAAAAATATAAATTAAAACATTTACCAAAAATCCTACAATACCATATTTTAAAATCTATATTTTAAAAGAAATAAAAACAAATAAAATTTCACAACCACTTTCCACAATTCCATAATTTCACCAACAATCCATAAAATACTCAGACCATCATTAAAGAGGGTTTCTACCATTATATTCACACAAATTTCATAATAAATTTCAATCAATTTAACAAATTTTGAGCAATGAATTTAGTTTATAATATGATGAGTCAATAGTGAATTCAAATACCTGAGAAATTATGAAGAAAATGAAGAACAACATGAAAACTTCCACGAAATTGTGTTAAATATCCAAAAAACCATCCTTAGAACATTTTCACTATCAACAAGAAAGACAATTCTAATCATGATTAGCATCAAAAACTTTATATATTTCCATAGTGGACTAAATATAAGAAACCATGTAGGGGAGGAAAATAGATATAAGAAAAAACAATAAAAACTACAAAAAGCAATGACTTACCATGGGAATCAGGATTTAATGTACCTCGAAATGCCTCTAAATCACATCTAATTTGATGGGGAATTATTCCATAAACTTTGGGAAAATAAAATATCAAGTTAGAGTCTATTTGGAGAAAGAAAGAGGGGTTAAAACGTTATCTTGACCGAGATCCATTTTTTGGATCTTGTTTTTAAACCGTGCATAGTTATTCACATGGTTAGGCAATACCACGCACTAACCAGGAACCTCCCTTTACCTCAAATAGTAACATGCATGGTTGGACAACATGGTTAGAAAAACCACGCACCAACCATTCAAAATACCATTGTCCCACTTTGCAAATTTTCTCTAAGGTGGCCTCAAATTTTGGAAAAACCATCTGCCTACATGTGTGCCACCGTATTAGCCTGTATCTCATTATGTATGGTTTCTTTTAGGATTTTCTTGACTTTCACAAACTATTCTCAAATTTTTCACCTATAGAGAATACCCATGAACATTACATAAGGTTTACAAACCCTATAAATAATCACCCAAACACTTTATATACTTAAAAATAATAAATCAAGGATTACTTAGTTAAAACCTGAGTTGCTAAAAAAATCTTTACCCAATTCACAGGAGATCTTTCTTGGTGCACCCATATTATAAGATATATTAGGATCAATTGTGAGCTATAATAGTGACCAATATTTCATATAAGATATATTGTGAACTCCCATGATCGATAATGGGGTTAACCCTTTATAAATATTGTGACAATACCATAACATGAAGAAAAACATTGAAAAACTTTTTTAAACCTGTGTGAAAAACACTTTTGGACACCAAAATAACCGTTTATTTTAAAAAATCATTTTAAAAACATAAATGAACCAGAACGAGATAAGTGATTTTTTTCTTCAAATAAGTCATAAAATCATAAAAGGGAATCCAAACAAAAAATAAAGGTTATATTATTTTGTAAAATTCATTGTTGACATAAATGTTCAAATAGGGAATTCCTTACTTAACTTTATTAGTGGATGGAAAAGAAATAGGGTCCATGAAAATATATTTTAAATAATAATAATCCATTTATATAGTTAATGAAGATTGTATCATTAGAAAATATCCCCAGCACAGTATAAGTAACATTAATGGTTATTGCAATTGATGAATTTAAAAAAGATTAAAATATCATTACAATTATTATTAAGGAAAATTTATTTTTCACTATGAATATTAGTTTTTAAAACTAAAAATATACAAAAAATTGTGAAAAACCATTAATTTGAAAATAAACTAGAGAAATTATAAAGAAAAATTCAATGAAAGTAATGGCCATGGTGGTGGGAAAATCCAGTCATGTTTTCTATGTAAAAAATAAATATTCTTTTAAAATATTTTGTAAAAAGATTCAAAAGTGAACCATTTTGATAAAAATTAACAAATTTCATTTCAAAATCATTTTAAAATAAGTTCAAAGATGTTGTAAAATAGATATTGTAAATCATTTATTTTTAGAAAATAACATTTTGAAAACATTTTATAAAACACCGATGTTGAAGAGAATGTTTCTAGATCTAAAAGAATATACAAGATCAATATCATTAATTAATGAATTTCTTGATGGCCATTTAATCAATAAAGGAGGAAATTAGAAATAAAAAATGTAAAACATAATCCAAAAAATATAATAATGAAATACTTATGTTTCAAAAAAATGAGATCATGTGATTTCTCCCTAGGAACCTTGAAAATTAATAATCCTGAAAAGAAAAGAGATTATAACATAAAGCCTTTCCCACATAGAAAACAATTTTATCATAATCCAATGCAAGAATAATGTCAAATGACACACTTAATACCATGAAAATAATGGGGATTAATGATATATAATACCAATATGGTGGTATAAACGCCTCATAAAATAAGACATGTGGACATCATAGACAAATGTCCCAAGAAAAGTTAATTTGAGAGGAATAACCCTTACAAAGACCATAACACAGAATTAAGAATTAATCAATGGAAAATAATTTCATACAAATTTAAATCCCAAATAATATAAAATAATTATAATAAAAAAATTTAGTGATCAATTCAAACATAATCATGGCGTAACAATGTCAATGAAAAAGAGTTATATCTCAACGTAAAGAATTTGAGTTAAGACACACTTTACCACATGGTAACATTAATTTATAATAAACAAGGATGAAATAATTAAATTTCAATACAAAAATAATTATATATGAAGTATTAATGACATGACATATAAATTTGGAAGTATATAGACCATTTAAAAGAAATTATTTTCATAATAGTAATATATGACTCAATGAAAGGAATTGTGTTGAAATCCCATACCTTGAGTCCAGACATTTCATGTATATAAATTATATCAATTATAATAAAATAACATCATTTATTTTTTTATTAATTAAATTTTCCATTTTAAAACAATTTATTTAATTTATATTAGTGATCTAGTTAATTACTTTATTAGTTAATTCCACTTCAGGTGTATTGATGATGTTCAGTTTTCAATTTCAAATTGACTTTAGTATGTTTAATGGGATAAAAGTTGTAATTATTTCATAATATCATTAATAATAATCATTAAATAATATTTTTTATACATTAATTATACTTTTAATTCCATCAATTAAATATGGTTATGAAAAATGAACTACAATACAATCATTTAGATGGTAGGTTGTACGTAGGCATGTATGACACTTCTGTTTTCTGAAAATAATTACAGAAAGAATATAATATTATTTTATATTTTATAAATTAAAATAATATAATAAAAATAATATTAAATTTTTTAATATACTTATATATATTGTATCAATTTGATGCAGTGATAAAAAAGAATCATATCACTTCATGAAGGTGGTATTCCACATGTACACACGAACATTGTTATCATTATTTAGTGAATAGAAGGATCAGAAGGTAAATGATATTTATTATATTTTTATAATGAAAAAATGAAAAAAATATAATATATAAAGATTAATTCGATCATTATAATCCATCTCTGAGATATGGTGATGGAAAATAATTTACATTTATTCGAGAGGCAGTTGTCTTCCACACACATAAAAGATTGTTTCATTTACCATTTAATGAAAGAGGAGATGGATATGGGTTTCTAAATTTATATAAAACACCTCAGTATATTGAATAAATTTTTATTATTATATATTAATTCTTAAGGAATATTTGAATGAGGTGAAAGAAGAAATAAAACAATAAAGATCGATTAAAAACCATACCTCTTCACCAGAAAATCTCTTTTTTTAACAACATAAACCCACTAGAGATGATATTATTTCTTAGTTAATTCCTATATAAAGTGTATAAAAATGTTATTAAGAGATTTGGGTATATTTTGGTATATAAAATTTGGTTGGGTGGTGTGATTTAAGGGGAAGAAAAGATTTCCTTTTACAGATGAGGGGAGGGGAACTCTTCAAATTTACCAAAATATTAATGTAACATAAATTAATTTCCAATTTGAAATTACTCGAAAAATAATTTTTTATTATATAATGAGTATTGATAAAAAAATATGATCCAAAAAATAGACATTTTTTTTTCATATTATATCCTTATCAATTTGTTTTAACCTCTCGTTAACCTCTTTCACACTTATAATGAAAACATGGATTTTTACTCTTTGTGGGTATATATATTTAAAAAATATAAAATAGACATTAAATGGGAATAGAAAGATAGTATCAATGATATCTGTATCACTTTTTCAGATCTATATTTTTTTTAATTTTATATCATTTAATTAAACATTTTTCATTATAATATATCTTTAATGTCAATTTTTAATGTTGTTCATTCCATTTATTTGAATAAAAACAAGTAAAATTCCAACCAAATATTTTAATAAATCCTTAAAATTTCATATTAATATATAAAATTATTATATCACATTAATAATCTAATATTATATAAATTTTAATATTTTTAATATTATTTATTTGGTTTTTTCTATTTGTTGTATAATTACTCCATCGACATTGTGTAAATATTTAATGCAATTATTTATTTACTAGAAACTAATTTTTTACCATGATGAATATAAATAATTTATATTTAAATAGAAAATTTATAATAGAACATATAATCTATTTAACCCTAAATTTAATATATTAAAGTTATTTAAAACAAGAGTGTGATATTTTTGCTTTTCATTTGAAAAATATGATTATGCTAAAATTCACATTAAAATTGAAAAAGGACATAAAATTGAATATTTTATTTTCATGGAATAAATTTACTCATAAAATTAAATTAGTTAAATTTTTAGATTCATTTTATAATCATTATCAATTTTAAACTTTAATTTCCAAATTTACCTTTAACCATGGTACCAAAATTACCAAGGATTCTATTCATAGTAACGAAAAATAAAAGGGAACTTTTCAAAAAATATATACCCACTTATTAAAAATATATTTTTTTTTTCAAAATTAAAAGCACAAAAGAGAAAAATTTTAATTCTAAATTAAACTGAAAAAACATGATGATTTGTTTTTCAAAAACATTCCCTTTGAAATGTCAAATTATTTTTGTACTAAATTAAAGTTTGAAATACATATTTAAAAATAAAAAATAGATTATATAAAATAAAAATCAATAATTTTAATGTTATAACTAATTCAAAATAAAATTTTTCTTTGTATATAAATTAATATTAAATATTGTTTAAAATAAAAAACACTGTTTTCACTATTAAAAAAAATCAATATTTTTAGAAAATAAAAAAATTTCACCCAAAGTTAATTTTGATATGATTATTTAAAAAAGTATATATATTTCATAAAAAAAATTATAAATGTTTAAAAAATTAATTATAATGTTCATCACAAGAATAAATGAAAATAATTTTTGAAGAATATATAAATTTGCTGAAAACATATTTTGGAAGAATAAAATAAATTTACAAGCAATTGAGTTCTTATTTAATAAGAATTAATAAATACATTTCCATTGATTATAACACACACACACACACATCTATATATCATAATAAATTTAATATTATTCATCCCAACCAATTTAATGGCTAGGTTATAATAATCATATTTAAATAATAATATTTCATTATTAGTTTGAGCTCAACGTTTTATATCATATACTCTATTAAAAATTACCCTTAGTTTTAAAAAATTAGGATATTACATTAATCCCACTAGAAATTATAATGTAATAGTATTTAATTTTATTAAATCACATTTCCAATGAAATTATTTTTTTACGTAAAATTGAATCATTTTTCACTACTTGTCAAAGGGGAGGTCACTGAGAAAAATGTTATTCTTTAAACCAAGTTAATATTATGTTTTTGGTAATGAATTTATTTTTAGTTAACTATAAATTGATCAATATCATAGAATTTGACTGATATGAGTTCCTAGAATTTTATTTTCTATTATAACAAGACCCTCTAATGGTCAGTACCATGAAAATATATTAATTTTATACGATGAAAGTGGATATATATAAATATAAAAAATAAATTTTATAGGGATCATATTTATTTCTAAACATATTATGGTAGAAAATTATAATTTTAAGAATTAGGGAAATATAAATTTAAGAAGTGTCACTATTTGAGACAACACACATTGTGAAATCATCGGAATCATTGATGTTTATTTTTTATAAAAACATTAATTTATTATTTTTTTATATTATTTATTACCTAAGAATAATGTTCTTAGAATTAGTTAACTACGAAATGAGGGCTACCTTATGATTTTCATGAATGAAAAATATATTATTTGAAATTCATAATGTACTTTCATTCTAGTTTTCAAGAGGCATGAGCATATTTATATAATTGTCTTAAACAATTTATTTCATCAAAATATACCTTTTTTTAGTGAAACTGAAGATTTATCTTGGTTATGGAATTTCAACTCATGAAAAATTATTTATTGGATTTTAGTTAAACTTTTTATGAAAGTACATGATAGAGAACTACTATAAAAAAGTTCTATTCTACTAGAATCTACAATCCTAGTCAATTTTGAATGAAAAAAAAAAGTTTATAGAACCTATTTAGGATTAATGAAAAATCACTAAGCAGTGGGGTGGGGGTGGGGGTGAATAAGTGATCTATAACGTTATTATATTTTATTTTAAAAAATAAGCCTTTCCACATATTATAATGTATTTATGATTTCTGCAACACACCCAAACACACACCTACCCAAGGAAATATATTAGATTTACACAGATCACCTCTGATGTTAGAGGGAAAGTACTTTGATTGATATGAATTCATGTAGTACCACAAAACCACTAGAATCATCATGTTTGTACAATGATAAGGGTATAACCATCAAACTAAAATTTTATTATCTATTGAATGTGGTTTGGTGTATCACTCAAACATTTGAATCACTCACATTACAATTATATAAATTTTAAAAGTAACAGAATATTTTCCATCCAAGTATGATTCTTCTTTGTTGATAATTGGACTAAAATATTACACATCCACTCTAATTTCACTACTTTAAATAAGAATAAATGTTACTTCAAACGTGCATAAGAACACGTTTCTTATTCATATTGTATGCATATAACATGTACACAACCACATTGATTTTGTACATCCTCATTTAATATTTTTTCAGAAAATAAAAAAATAATTACAATACCAAACATATCCCCAAATCTATATTCTTTTATTTGTTTTCAAATGTTCTTAAAAATCATCACATAATTTAATCTTTATAGTAGAACCCTTTTCAACATCTAGATAAAAATTTGATAAAATTTCTACACATAAATCCTCTTATTTATTAAAAACCCTTAGATCATCTACCATATAAATCTTGATCCTAAAATTTTAATTTTTATCTATAATATGTTAAAATAACAATACAATTTTTCATATCATTTAAAATCAACATGGATGTTTGAACTAACGAAAATTTACTAAAAATACAATCTTTATTCAATATACTTCTTCATTACAACATAGAATTGTATTTTAAAAGAATTATTTTTAAATGGATTGTGTATTTAGTCTTGTGTTAAATGCTATATGGTGCGGAAGTATCGATTTATCCAAAACCATTATTAATCAATCCATTATCCTCTATTACAGATGATACCACTATAGTTTATAGGTATCGAGACCTCTAAGGCATGATCCTCCTTCCATGACATGGGAACCTCATCAATCCACCCATTATGGAGTATAATAATATTACATTATATGGGTATTGTATTTTCAGGGTACTCTAAACATTATCATATAGTACGTTGTACTGTGGTCTTCACTTCTACAACACAAGAACCTACTTTATTATTCATTATGAAACACAAAAAGTAATCCCTGGCATAGAAGTATTAAAATAGCAAGATCTACTCAAAATCAACCTGTCCATCTAGATGATGCAGTAATCATTATAGAAGAAGAAGATACCACTTCCTCAACAACATTATAGTTTTTTCTATTCCCCATGGTGCATAAAATTTTCTTCAAACAACATTCACAATGAAGACACAATATTTTGCTATGAAACTCATTTTCCCAAAATAAGTCTTTAAGAAATCAATTCATGATATGTAAACAATATGATTCATCTTATGCATCATCTAAATTACTCTACTAGAAAATTAACCTCACATGAAATGTTTTGATTTATTCCATGATAAAAAAATCCTACACTATAAATCATATCCACTCAAAACCTAAAAAAATTCTACAAAAACACATATCAAAACCTCTTGGTATCAATAATCCCCCCTATAAATTTATTTGTAAATAAAGGAACACAAATCACTATAATAATTGAATATATAGATATGGATAACTATATAATAACTATAATACTATGTGGTATAAATTTGGATCAGAAAATGAAGAATTAAATAGATAATAACACCTTTTTCATATCATATAAGTGATATATAACCTTCAAACATTAGAATATTAAATTATAATGATAATAAATTATTTAACCAAAAAACAAGAAAGTAAATCAATAAAATGTTGAAACATTTCATAGACATCCAACTATGTAGAAACATAGATTTACACTTTTAATAACTCTATCAAAATATATATACTCCCCTATTGGTCGGAGTGGATACTGAATAGGGGGTCAATTGAGTTCCAATTAAAATTTATGTTAAAAATATTTCTATTAAAATTCCCTAATTTAAAAACAAAGATAAACTGTAGTGAATCTATATAGAGTGTAAATGTTCAATCAGTTTCTCAAAGATTTATTAGGTCTCAGTGAACATAATCTAAAGATTAAATTAACTTTTGAAACTAACTTACTGGTTTACAATAAGTATAAACACCTGCTAATTTAACTATCAAAGTAGATTTAAAATTGTTTTGTATTTCAATGTAATAGCAGAAGAATATGAAATATATAGTATAATTAATACTTAAACAAAAATTCCCAGCAGATGTAACCAAGAGGTTCAGTCTCAAGACGAGACTTAGTCCTCTCAAACAATTTATATAAATTGATCCACACCCTGGATCGGGGGTAAACAATAGTTCAATACTGTCTTGGTCCAAAGACCTCTACCACAGTTCTTCGTGGGAAAACAAACAACAGCTCACAGCTATCCAGGTCATACATGAGAAGAATAAGTCTCAAAATGTAAAGAAAGAATCACTAAAGTAAGAAAGAAAGAGTTTAGAAGAGCTTTAGAGATTGGCAGTGCAGCTCTGGACTCGTTTGGTTTGTCAGAAAAGCTTCTGAGTCCTTCTCTGGTTTTTGTTCTAAAAACAGAGTGTTGTTTTCTTCCTTGGTTCCAGGTATAGCTTATCATCTTGAGTGCATGAAGTGTTTGTTGTAGTTCTTCACTCAAGATTCAACTTGTGTTCTCCTCTAGAATGAGTGGCTTCGTGTATGTTCAAAAGTTCTTGGAGTATGGATGTAGCCTTGCACAAATACACCACGTTGATCCTTTTTATTTTTCACCCTTCATGTGAATTATTGTTCTCGTTATCTCCTTGTTAATCTCTCATATTTTAGCTAGGTCTTTATCTTCCCTTTTATAGCTTTCAGCTCCGGAAAATGGGAATGATTAAAATTTTCATGGGTACTAGGTACAGTTCCCTGACATGGCAACATAGATCATTAAATAACATTAACTGCATTAAAAACATCCAATATAATTGTTATCTTAATAAATAAATAGTATTTAGAGTATAGAGTTTGACTGGTCGGTCAACCATTAGTAGACTTCTTTTGGTAGATGTGTACGATGGACTTTGTGTAGCAGTACTTCTATTGGTAGCTCTTTGAACTTGCATCGGTAGCTCTTTGCGTCGGTAGCTCTAGGTATCAGTAACTCCTTCTATCACTAGACTTACTCTATCGGTATCTCTATATACTTGTTCTATCGGTGACTTCATTCTATCAGTGACTCTGTACTTGTATCGGTAGATCTTGTTATCAGTAGCTCCTTTCCTCGATAGCTCTTACTCTGTATGTTGGTAGCTCAATGTATCAGTAGCTTGTGCACATCGGTAGCTCCATTTTGTTTATCGGTAGACTTGGTATATGATTATCGGTAGCTATGTACATATCAGTAGCCTTAGTTTATCAGTGACTCTGTGTATCGGTAGACTAAGTCTATCGGTAGACTGAGGACCGGTAGCTCTTTATTAGTAGCTATATGCAGATCAGTGACTTAACACTTATCTGTTTTATGAAAAACACATCTGATTGGGTTATAATTACTTCAGAACTTATACAAACATGGATAAACATTGAGTAACATATCTCAAGGATTATTTTAATATTATTATCATCTTGATAATACAATGTCAAAGATTGATCGAATTAGAATATAGATAAACATTAATTGGGATTATCAAAGTACATGAAAGCACAATTGGGATTATCAAAACAGGTGAGGTAAACAATCTCCCCCTTTTTTGATAATCACAACTTATGATATTATAATTTTAAAATAGTGAATAATTGTATCAGAGGATATATCATTAAATTCAATTTTCTCAGAGAAAATAGTATGGTATAGAACATAATCGATCAGAGGTGGAAGATAATGTGATAGTATCAGAGATAAAATTAAATACAATGATATCAGAGGATAAAATTTAGTGGTATCAGAGAGTTAGAGAAAATGGTATCAAAGAACTAAATGTAATGGTATCAGAGGAGCAAAGCATGATAGCTCTTCCTTAGAGAAAATTTCTCCCCCTTTGATATTTTCTCCCCATTAGTTATTCTCCCTTTAATACTTCTCCCCTTGGGTGAATATTTCTCCCTCTTTTATACTTAGAGAGTATTTCTCCCCCTTTGTAAAATCATGGTGAAATATTTCTCCCCATTTGTGATAATCAAAAAGTGGGAAACAATAAAGAGAAGAGGAAAAAAATGAGAAAAGTGATAAAAGCCAGTTTCATTGCATGGTGTAAATAAGGTACAAAGAAATAAAACAGAAAACAATGGATTCCTATCAAAAAGTCTAGCCACTTGTTCAATCAACAACCTCAATGTGAGATTTTTCTTTTGGATCAGAAGAGGATTTTGGTGGTGTGGATGCAGGTGAAGGCTTAGGAACACCATAAATTATAATAGGAGGCTGAGCAATTGACACTGCACCAAGATTGTACTGAGGAGTTCTTTGAGTGATCATTGGTGTGAGGCTTCGAATAACTTGTGAAGGATTAATATGAACTAGAGAAGTATTAGAGGAAGAGGCAGGTAAGGCTGGAGGTACAATAACTGGCCTGGTATCAACATGTAGGAAAAGAAGAAACAGATTTCGGAAATCCATAATTATTCCTCCTCCTCTATCCATAGCATATATGAAGTCATCCTTGTTCTCCATAAATTTGTCCAATTCTAGAGTCAATTCCCTTTAGCTTTCTAACTTGTTATCTGAAGGCTTGATTTAAAGGAGGCAGCTTCATATTCTCTATCAGAATCTTGAAGTGGCTGGTCATTTGATTCTTCATGTAAATATTTTTGAAATAGGAGTCCACTTTATCCATCACTTCTTTCTGAGAGTCAGAAGCTTCTCTCATAAAGTCTTGGACTATCTTCATTATCTCTCTAGGTGAATCTCTAGTTGTAAGCACAACTTTGCTCAGTTCAGATGAGTCCACATAGCCACTGGTTGAAGCATGACTAAGCTCCTCCTTCAGCATAGCTCGAAACTGATTCAAATCCACTGAGGGATTAGATGCAACAGAACCAACAGAGAAAGAGACAGTTTCCTTGAAGTTCTTGGTCAACCCACTAATAAAATTTTGAACTTGGGAATCCTGGGTTTTAACATGATCTTTCATGGATGTTTTAAAACCTTCAAACACTGAAACCATCTGGCTTACAACACTTTTGACATAGGCTAAGTCCTTGTCTGCTTGAGATTTTGAACTCATGTAAAATTCCAAAGAGATAACCGATTTCTTTAGAGTTTCAAGATCTGCTTCCAGTCTAGACACTTGAGTTTGGAAATCTTTAGCTTCTTCAAATATTTATGTCATAAACCTTGACAAATTACAACCTAGAGAAAGTTCAAAAGATCTTTCCAACATACTCATCTCTTCAGAAAAATAGTGCTTCATTTCAGCAATTGAGGCAGTAAAAGACTCTTTCAGCTCGTCATTTAAGGATTCCAGATCAGCTCTGGTGATCAAATCAGTAGGAGCAACTACCACAGATACTCTTTCAGATGCTATGCTAGCCATTGAGATAGTCGTGATCGATTGAATTGAGGATACCCGTGAAACTTCCATCATCTTTGTCTCTTCCACAAAACTGTCCTTCATCTTTTTCTTCAAAATATCCAGGTCATGTATTCTGACCACATCTTCAGGTAGTAACTCAGTTTTAACATCATAAATGATTTTTGTTCTATTGAGAGATGCTTCGTTGTTATAATCAGGATAGTCTAAACCACAGACTACAAAACCTGGGTCTTCTGCCCAGTCCTCAATATCAATAGCCACTATATCACATCCAAACTTGGTTTGATGCTCCCCCTCATATAGTTCATCCTTAAGTAAAACAAAGACATTCTCAGCAGCACTCTCAGCAGGTCTTACTTTTTCAGGAGAATCTTCTACTATCAATTCCATCTCTACAACAGCAGGAGGGTCCTCAGAATTAGGAAAGGGTATGTTAACTTCATTTGAATCTTTAGTAGGTACTAAAGATTGTCCAATCACTGGACTAAGGCTCAAATAATCTGACAGAGATGTTTCACTTTCATGAGTATCTTCTTCATTCTCTACAACAGCTTCTTCCTTATCTGATTTATGTTGATCTAGATTTTCAGGAGCTGGGATAAGAGGTAAGTCAGGGTCTCCTCCTTCATCAGTAGAGGAATCTTCCTCATATGAATCATCACTATATTCTGGCTCCTCTTCATTAGGTCCCATACCTGGATCCCTCACATCCTTTGGTCTTGAAGGATGATCCATAGGATTGACCTTATCATATACCTTCTTGTCATCAGTGACCCATTCTCCTGTCTATGGGTTCCAATTTATCTTTATGTATTTGAAAACTGTACTAGTGCCATAGAAATTGTTCCTTACTACCACTGTCTCATCTTGAGAATCAGCTATTCCTTTCACTTTGATCATTTTTGAGATCAACTTGGCAAAGAACAAGGAATTGGTTTTTGACTTGGGTCTAATCATATCCTCCATTTGAGTCATCAGAAATATGCATAGATTCACCTTGAATCCATGTATCAAAAGATGCAGGAGATAAATATCCGGATATCTTAAAATTTCAAAGTCTCCTCTCCTTAGTATTAAGACATGTTGAACAAATTTGAACAGAAATCTGTTCTCTCCATCCATTTCTGTAGCTACTACTTGTCTTTGATTTCCATCGCCAGTAAGATCCTCCAAGGCGGTCTCATAATCAAATATCTTACTTGTAAGTGGTATAGCTCTCGAGGCATATCCAGATACACCTTCGTGTGGAACCTTTAGACATTCATCCCACCCAGTCGATGAAAAGGACAACTCCTTTACATTCACAAATGAAGACACTCAATTCTTAGTTTCAGATTTCTCAAAGCTTACATAGTCACAAAATTGCTTCACAAGATTCGGATAGTAGGGGACATTATTTTTAGAAAAATAATCTACTCATTTTTGATCTTTTAACACTTTGAGCACTAACGATTTTCTAGGCATCAGCCATTCCACATAGAGTTCATTTTCAATCACAACAACTCTATTCTGCAGATAGGGATTCACTGGACGCCTACCCGACCTAGTTCTTCCAACATTACCACTTACTTCTGGATCAGACCTTTTCTTCTTTGCTTTCGACTCATCGGATTCATCTATGATGGTTTGAAGTTTGGTTTTTCCCATCTTGGATTCGAGGGATTTAGGGTTCTCGAAAGATTCGGGATCTAAGGTTTGATGGTAAGGGTTTGAGGACAGGTGGATTGAGAAGTATTTATGACTTTATTTTTATCATTTAGGAATAATAATATAAATAAATAAAATGAAATAAAGTAAAAACGATTCAGATTCTAGTGGCAGATAGAAGTTTAAAACAGCGCACTCATCGGTAATGTCTATCAGTGAGAATTCCTATTAGTGAGGTCCATCAGTGAGGTATCATTGGTGAAGATTCATCAGTGAGGTATCCGCATCAGTGAGGTATTATCGGTAGGTCACATTGGTGAGAATTTATAATCGGTGAGGTTACATCGGTGAGAATTCACATCGGTGAGGATTCACATCAGTGAAATAGCTACCGATCAAGGTTAATCATACCTAACTCGTGTCTAATGTAACTTAACCTATCCGAACTCAAAGGTTTGGTAAAAATGTCAGCTAATTGATGTTAAGTACCTATAAAATCAAGAATAATATCACCCTTTTAGTAATGATCTCTCAAGAAATGGTGCCTCACATCAATGTGTTTGGTCCTAGAGTGAGATACAAGGTTCTTAGAAATGTTTATTGCACTAGTGTTGTCACAATTGATTGAAACATCCTTAAAGACATATCCATAGTCCAAAAGAGTGTGTTTAATCTATAGAATTTGTGCACATCAACTACCAGCAACAATGCACTCTGCTTCGGCAGTGGACAATGCTATAGAATTCTGCTTCTTACTACACCAATATACTATGGATTTTCCCAATAAATGACATGTTTCAGATGTGCTTTTTCTATCCAACTTGTATCCAGAAAAGTCAGCATCTGAATAACTCATCAACTCAAAGTATTGTCCTTTTGGGTAAAACAAACCTAAGTTTACAGAATGTTTAAGATATTTGAAAATTCATTTAATACCAAGTAAATGAGATTATTTTAGATTAGCTTGAAATCATGCACACATACACACACTAAACATAATATTTGGTCGACTAGCAGTATGGTAAAGTAAGCTTCCAATCACACCTCTATAATTGGTTTGATCCACTGGTTTCCCAGTTTCATCTGCATCTAATATACAAACTGTACTCTTAAGAGTATCACTTTCTTTAATATTATCCAAACAAAAATGTTTTAAAATATCCTTTTTATATTTACTTTGATTCAAAATAATTCCATTTTCATTTTGGAAAACTTGAAATCCAAGAAAATATTTGATTTCTCCCATTAAACTCATTTAAAATTCATTTTTCATATTATTTGAAAAATCAGTACATAAAGAGTGTTTAGAAGATCCAAAAATAATATCATCAACATAGATTTGAACTAGTAAAACATCTTTAGAAATTCTTTTAATAAAAATATTTGGATCATCAATTCCTTTAGTAAAACGTTTTGGAATAAGAAAATTACTAAGTCTATCATACCAAGTGCTTGGAGCTTGTTTTAAACCATATAAAGCTTTATAATGTTTGAAAACCTAATTTGGAAAATGAGGATTAATAAATCCAAGTGGTTGTTCAACAAATACATCTTCAACAATAAAACCATTTAGAAAAGCACTTTTGACATCCATTTGATATAACTTGAAATTCAGATGAGCAGTATAGGCATGTAAGATCCTAATGGATTCTAATATAGATACAGGTGCAAAGGTTTCTTCATAGTCTATACCTTCCTCTTGACTATATACTTCTCCAACTAGCCTAGCATTGTTTCTAACTATGTTTCTAGATTCATCAAATTTGTTTCTAAAAACCCATTTAGTGCCTATTGTTAAGGTGTCCTTGGGTATGTCAACTAATTCCCAGACTTTGTTTCTTTCAAATTGATTTAACTCTTCTTGCATGGCCGTTACCCAAAATTCATACTTGATAGAATCATTGACATTTTTATGTTCTAGCTATTAAATAAAGGCTTGATGTTCAACCTGGCTTCTTAGAGAAGCTCTAGTCTGTGTCCCTTTATCAAGATTACCAACAAACAACATCTAACGGATGATTCTTTAGAATCCTAGTTGATCTAGTAAAGGTAGGAATAGAAATTTCAAGTTCGTCTCTAAGCTTGGGTTCCATAGAAGCAGTTTCTGGAATATGTCTAGAACTGGATGTTTTTTCAGCAGGTTCTTTAGATTTTTCATTAATGTTCAAAACAGTCAAATCTTCTTCAAGATTTTCAAGAGAGGTTTTAGGCTCATGTGGATCAGTTTCATCAAACTTGATGTGAACAGATTCTTTCACACATTTGGTTCTTTTATTAAAGACTATATAAGATTTTCTAGTTAAAGAATAACCAATAAAAATTCCTTCTTCACTCTTAGAAGAAAACCTGTCAATATTATCCTTTGTATTAAGTATAAAAACTTTGCAGCCAAAGACTCTAAAGTAACCAACTTTAGGTTTTCTATTATTCCATAATTCATATGGGGTCTTCTTAAGAACAGTTATAATCAAGACTCCATTAATAATATAAAAAGCTATATTCACAGCTTCAGCCCAAAAATAAATAGGCAGGTCATATTCATTAAGCATGGTTCTTGCTATTTCGTGAAGGGTTCTATTCCTTCTTTATACTACAAAATTTTGCTGAGGTGTCCTAGGAGAATAAAAGTTGTGACTATATCCATTGTGTGAGCAATAAGATTCAAACTCATGATTTTCAAATTCGCGTCCATGATCACTTCTTAGGGTTTAAATCCTAATTCCACTAAGGTTTTCTACAGATTTGGAGTATTTAACAAAGTAAGAACAAACTTCACTTTTGTGAGCTAAGAAGTATACCCAATTATATCTAGAAAAGTCATCTACTAGGACATATACATAGTGCTTCCCATATAAACTAGAAACTCTTGAGGGTCTAAACAAGTCCATGTGAACCAACTCGAGAGGTTGAGAAGTTGAAACTTCTTTCTTTGATTTAAAAGAAACCTTATGTTGCTTTTCCCTTTTGACAGGGATTACAAAATTTGTCATTTGGGAATTCAAGTTTAGGTAGATCTCTAAATAAGTTTTTCCTAGTCATATTTCTAAGTGAAAAGATGTTTTAGTGTCCTAGTCTTCTGTTCCAAAGCCAAGATTCTTTATGAAAAGCATTTAAGAAAGTAAAATTTTTCTTAGCTAAAAAATTTTAATCAACAACATAAACATTTTCATTTCTCAAGGCAGAGAATACTAAAACATTTTTTGAATTAAAAACATTACAGGAATCATTTTCAAATTTCACATTAAATCCATCATCACATAATTGAGAAATACTTAACAGGTTATACTTAAGTCCATCATCAAATAAAACTTTATAAATTAAAACTGAATCAGTGTTACCAATCTGGCCTAGGATGATGATTTTTCCTTTAGAATTAACACCAAAGGTGACATGGCCTCCATCAAACTTGATTAGGATTTGGAAGCATTAATAATATCCAGACATGTGCCTTGAACATTTACTTTAAAAGTACCATACCTTCTTGTGAGAACTATTCAAACATGTTTCCTAAAAAAATAGATGGAAAATGACTTTGGTACCCAGATCTTATTAAGTCCAGATAGGTTATCAATCAAAGATTTTGGTACACAAATTTGTCTTATGGGTCTCATATAATTTACAGAATCAATAGATTTTGAAAGATAAACCGTATTTGATCTATAACTATATGAATAACTAGTTGAAGCATAGGAATTTCCAAAACTGGAATAAGCAAAATTTTGTCCAGACTTAGGAATAAATTTAGTTTTAGTAAACTGCCTTTTTCTAGGTTGGTATCCCAAACCAGTAGGGTATTTTGGTGCAAAATTCTTTCCTAAAATTTGAGTTAGTCTATCCTTTCCATTTGTGAATTTTTATATGTCCTTTCTAAGTTGCTCATTGGACATTTTTAGTTTAGTATTTTACTTTAATAGTTGAGCATTCCTTTCCTTTTATATATCAAAGGAAGATTTAACATTGGCAGTAAGAAAATTCTATTTCTTTGGTGACTTATACTTGTCCTTAAGTTCATTACAAATTTCTTCCAGCATGTTACAATATTCAAATAGTTCATCCTTAGACATATCTTCAGAATCAGAATCAGATTCTGCATCATCTATAGAATAATAGGAATTTAAAACCAGAGTATCTAATGTTACCTCAGATGTGTTGGTCACGAAACACATATTGGAATGATTATTCTCAGAATCAGAAACTTCAGATTCACTTGTGCTATCTTCTGAATCACTCCAAGTAGCTTCCATAGATTTCTTCTACTTCTTGTCCTTATAATCATGTTTCTTTTTGAATTTTAATTTTGGACAGTCAGCCTTGATTTGTCCTTTCCTCTTGCATTC
Source organism: Viscum album (assembly GCA_963277665.1). Classification (NCBI taxonomy): domain Eukaryota; kingdom Viridiplantae; phylum Streptophyta; class Magnoliopsida; order Santalales; family Viscaceae; genus Viscum; species Viscum album. Next base: position 1,027,836,088 of record OY728157.1, read on the forward strand.
ATAGCAGACTATATCATCCTCCTTAATAAATTTCTTCTAATCCTTCTTCCAGTGACCTTTGTTGTCATACTTTCTTTTTTAATTTGTTTTTTTAAAGAATTTCTTTTTCCAATAAAACTTCTTGAATCTCTTGGATATTTGAGCCATCTCAGCATCACTGTTAGAGTCTAAATCTTCACTTGTTTAACTTTCAGTAGGTGCATGTATTTTCTCCTTGTCTTTTCTCTTAGAAGAAGTAGTCTTGAAAGACACATATTTTCTCTTGGGTTCATCATCATCCTCCTTGTTTACCTTAAGTTCTTCCTCATTCATCAAAATTTTACCTATTAATTTCTTTAACAGGGAGTGTGCTAATGTCGCATGATTCTATAATGTAAAAAGAAGTTCCCCTCCACTTTCCTGGTAGACATCTTAAGATTCTCATGATTTTTTCCTTTGCTGGAACAACCTTTCCAAGTGATCTTATAGTATTGACAATCTCATTGAACCTGATATACATGTCAGAAATAGGTTCATTAGTCTTCATTTGAAAATTATCACATTTAATAGTATAAGTATTCAATCTCATTTCTTTAACATTGGTTGTTCCTTCATGAGAAACAACCAAAGTATCTCAAATTTCATAAGCAGGTTTGCAAGCAGAAATTCTATTAAACTCTTCATCTCCTAAAGCACAGTACAAGGAATTTATAGCTTTACAATTATTATTGTAAGCAGTCTTTGTAGGTTCATCCCAAGTTGTTCTTTCAGTTTCGGAAAGTTTATATTTTGACTCTATAGCAGTCCAGTTATCAAAATAGATACTTTCTAAATGAATTTTCATTTTATGTTTCCACTGGGCATAGTTGGTACCATTGAAGAAATGTGGCTGGTTAGTAGAAGCACCCTCTAGTCTATTATCCGTAACTAGATTTTAGAAAATAGTTTTAAAGAGATAAAATTTATAACTAATAGAAATTGAAGATCTTTAAAGATGAAACTAAAATCACAGTTGAAAAACAGAGTATTTCAAAAATCCTTTAACAAAAACAAACCACTAATACCAAATATTGGTCAGAGTGGATACTCAAGAGGAGGTGAATTGAGTTCCTATTAAAATTTCTTTTAAAAATATTTCTCTTAAAATCCCCCAATTTAAAAACAAAGTTAAACTGTACTGAATCTATACAGAGTGTAAATGTTCAATCAGTTTCTCAAAGATTGATTAGGTCTCAGTTAACTTAATTTGAAGATTAAATTAACTTTTGAAACTAACTTACTAGTTTACATTATGTATAAACACTTGCTAATTTAACTATCAAAGTAGCTTTAAAATAATTGTGTATTTCAAAGTAATAACAACATAATAAAAAATATATAGTATTCTTATGACTTAAACAAAAATACACAGCAGATGTAACCAAGAGGTTTAGTCTCAAGCCGAGACTTAGTCCTCTAAAACAATTTATATAAATTGATCCACAACCTGGATCAGGGGTAAGCAACAATACAATACTATCCAGGTCCAAAGACTTCTTCCACAGTTCTTTGTGGGGAGACAAACAACATCTCACAGCTGTCCAGGTCTTATTTGAACTCTAATATTATCCACAGTGGGAAACAAAGAGCTATGGAGTTTGAGTGAGGATTTAAGAATCCTCCAGTTTAGCTCAAGAGACAGTGTGTGTGTAAAATAAACAAGGTACACACACTGCTCAAAATATAAAGAAATAATCCCTAAAGTAAGTGAGAAAGAGTTTAGAAGAGCTTTAGTGATTGGCAGTGCAGCTCTGGACTCGTTTGGTTTGTCAGAAAAGCTTCTGAGTCCTTCTCTGGTTTTTGTTCTAAAAATAGATTGCTATTTTCTTCCTTGGTTCCAGGTACAGCTTATCAGCTTGAGTGCATGAAGTGTTTGTTGTAGTTCTTCACTCAAGATGCAGCTTGTGTTCTCCTCTAGAATGAGTGGCTTCGTGTATGTCAAAAAGTTATTGGAGTATGGATGTAGCCTTGCACAAATGCACCATGTTAAGACTTTTTCTTTTTCACCCTTAATGTGCCTTCTTGTTCTCTTTATCTACTTGTTAATCTCTTGTATTTCAGCTAGGTATTTATCTTCCCTTTTATAGCTTTCATCTCCGACAAATGGGAATGATTACCTTTTGCATGGGTACTAGGTACGGTTCCCTGACACGGAAACAGAGATCATTAAATAACATTAACTGCATTAAAAACATCAAATGTAGCCATTATCTTAATAAATAAATAGTATTGAGAGTATAGAGTTTTACTGGATGGTCAATCATTAATAGCCTTCTGTTGGTAGATGTGTGTGATGGACTTTGTGTAGCAGTCCTTCCATTGGTAGCTCTTTGAACTTGCATTGGTAGCTCTTTGCATCAGTAGCTCTTGGTATCAGTAACTCCTTCTATCGGTAGACTTACTCTATCGGTAGCTCTATATACCTATTCTATCATTGATTTCATTCTATCAGTGACTCTGTACTTGTATCGGTAGATCTTGTTATCAGTAGCTCCTTGCATCGGTATCTCTTACTCTGTATATCGATAGCTCAATGTATCGGTAGATTGTGCACATTGGTAGCTCCATTCTGTTTATCGGTAGACTTGGTATATGCTTACCAGTAGCTCTGTACATATCAGTAGCCTTAGCTTATCGGTGAATCTGTCTATCGATAGACTAAGTCTATTGGTAGAATGAGTACTGGTAGCTCTTTATTAGTAGCTATACACAGATCAGTGACTTAACACTTATTTGTTTTATGCAAAACACATCCGATTGGGTTAGAATTACTTCAGAACTTATACAATCATGGATAAACATTGATTAACATATCTCAAGGATTGTTTTAATATTATTATCATCCTGATAATAGAATATCATAGATTGAGCAAATTAGAATATAGATAAACATTAATTGGGATTATCAAAGTATATGAAAGCAAAATTGGGATTATCAAAACAGGTGAGGTTAACATCCCCCTTAATAGAAACAACATAGAACAATGGATACTCCTCATATATATATATACCCCATAGAGAAACATTAAAGAGATAAATATAAAAATTATTTACGATGCCATTTTTATCCCCTTTTGAAAACAACATGTACAGTCTGGATGAGAGAAGGTAAAAATCCCTATACCTTATTCTCGATAATTATAAGGTTGAATTTGAAACATAAAACCTATATTATTAAATTTTTCCTTTGTTAATGGATTTTTAAACACACCTCCAATTTGTTTTTTAGTGTGAATAATTAATCATTTAACTCATTTCCCTTTAAAGGTACCTTGAGGAAATGGTAGTTGATATCACTAGTTTTATTTATTAAATTTTGAACTAGATAATTTGATAAATTTATAGAACTATGATTATCACAAAAAAAGATAAGTGTAAACCTCCCTTATAACTTTAAATCATCCAATTGGTTTTTATCCACATTAAAAGATTAATTGAATGAGTAGTTACCATATGTTCTTCTTAATTCATTCTTAAAGTCATAATCGATTTCTTCTTAGTTTTACATCTAATAATTTATTTCATATACTCAATAATAGAAATTCAAAATAACTCCTTCATCTCTTTAGGAGACTTCTCACACACTTCTTCATAATTTCTCGAAAATATGATATCATATACATAAAAAATAACATGATGAGACAAATCTTTTTCATTTTTTATTTAGATATAGTTTTCCACTCTTATATATCTAAAATTAAATATCATTATATAGGTATCTATATTATAATACCAAACTCTTAGTTATTATTTCATACTGTGCAGGGAATTATTTAACCTAAAAACATAATTTATATTTTCCCTAAGAAAGAAACCCCATAGTTTCCAAATATATAATCCATCATAAAACTCAACATTGAGGAAGAAAGTCATGAACTATAATTTTAATTTCTTATACTTCCTTTATTATGGAATAAAATAAATAATTATAATTGTTTCAGGATTTGAAACTGGTGTAATGGTCTTATAAGAATCCACTCCTTCAACTATAGAATAAAATTTTCAAACAAGTGTTACTTTATTTCATAAAACATCTCCTTTCTAAATTAAAGTATTCTAGAACACCCATTTTTTATGAAAATATTTTATTTATGATTTAATACTAACTCCCAAGTATCATTTTTCATATATTAGTCAAACTCTTCATCTATATAATCAATACAATCTTGATCTATAATATATTATTCCAAAAAAAATATTCAACTAGTGAAAAAATATGTATGAGTTACAGTATTCATTTTCTCTATATTTCACTTTCCATATATCACCCCCATTGATTTTTTTAAACCATGACATGAATTATAATCTTGGGGAGAGATTGTTGAGGTTTCATATATTTACATTAAATAGTTGAATCGTATCTAGTAAAATACCTATATTCAATATTTTTATCTTGGTATAAAGATTATTTAAGTTTTTTAACAAAAATTACATCATCATAATTTGTTGAATTCACATTATCATGTTCACCTTTATTCATTATTTAATTTATCACATTTACATCAATATAGTCATTGATATTTCCATTTTTTTATTAAAATAGTTTTAAACTCTTCTTATCTGATTATGTATTTGAAATATACCATTGAAACATAAATGTTTAAACATTTTATGGTTCTTGAAATTTACCTTGTTAACATAAGGGTATCTAAACAGATAAAGATTCTTCAAACATTGACATTTTTTATAATACATCTCATAAGGTGACATATCAAAATTCGGTATATGAAACAATCAGTTATGGATAAGAACCATTGTACCAATAGCTTGTCTCAAAAAATAATAATAGGTATTTTTTTGTTATCCATTTTATTGGAATAACCATAAATTCACACTCTAGGATATATTTCTAAAAAAATAAAAATTACATTTCTGTATTTGATACTAAATAATGTAACCCAATTTTTTTCCATTCAGAAATTACAAAATCAATTGGAAATATTGGATCAATTATATACCCAAAGACCTTTTAGGTTTATAGTTTTAGAAAATTGGGACCAAATATTACCAACATGGATTTATAAGAAACTGGTTCATAAATATCGAAATCATCTCACATAAAATTATCCACACATGAAATATTATTAAAGAGAAATCACAAAACATAATTATCTATAACCTATGAAAAATGGAACATATGAAATGTGAGATAAAATTATATGTAAGGGTAGATATAATAATTAAAAATGAATCATCATTAGTGAATATAGGATGAGAATAGGGGTAAATTTAATGAATAAAAGTTCATGATAAAGAATAATGTGAATTTATACCCACAAATAATTATATCATAAAACATGAAACATATAATAATGATTTATAGAAGTTGAGATTCATAGGAATATATAATAATGATCCATGTTATGTCAATATTTATCATATGAAGTAATTATAACCCATAAAAATTACAAATAAAATATGTTTAGATCTTGGAACATTATCTGTATAGAACAATTACAGAACCCATAAAAATAAGAATAACAATAAAATTAACTTTCAAAATAATTCATACCCAATGAACTGAATATCTATAATGTGGATAACCCATTTTATCATGAGATATAATTTGGATTAAAAAACTTACTAGAACCATAACCTAAATAAAGTACATTAAACTTTTATTTCATCACAAAACCATTAAAAACAACAATTATTACTTTAATAACATAATTATCCTTTTGAAAAGAAATGTTTTACATGATTATCTCTATGGAACAATAAAAAACCATATATAGAAAAAATGAGGATGTAATTAATACAAAATATCAATGGTGGAGTATAATTAACATTAAGGTTTGTTTATTCTGATGGATAAAAATACAAATAGAAGACCATTGAAAACATTCTTGAGGAAAATAAACATCTTCACTTTCAAAATTTGTTTTAGAAAATATAAATTCAAAAAATATTGTGAAAATTATTTTCATTGAAAATAACCTTGGAATCATATAAATGAATCTTAAAAGAAAATAATAGCTACAATAGTGGGGTAACCTATTCATGTCATAAATGTTAAAAATAAAATATCATTTCCAAACCATTTGTAAATAGATTCAAAAGTGACCTAATTAGAAAAAGTTGAGAAATTTAATTTAAAAAAAAAATTAAAATAAGTTTAACGAACATGTGAAATAGAATTTGGAAACCAATTAATTTCATAAAATATTATTTCTTTAAAACATTTTTTAAAACATTGATATGGAAAATAATGATTTTTAACATAAAATAAGATACAAGATTTGTATCATATGAAAATGACTTTCTTGATGATTATTTGTTAAATAACAGAGGAAATATAAATAAAAAATGTGAAAAAATTAAAAAATAGTGGAGAGAAAAAGAGATATGGTTTAAGATTTTTTTTAATGATTTCCCCCAAAGGAACCTCAAACACAAACATTCATAAAAATAAATATTGTCGTAAAATAACACCTTTATAAAATTGGTAACATTAAATTATATGATCCAAGAAAGAATAAGTAAAAAATGACTCTTCTAATGTCAAGATTATAAATAAATTTATGATATTAAATGTCAAAATGTTCGTAAATATACCTCATATAATATTATAGGTGTATATCATAAGCATGTGACCTAAAGAAAGATAATCTGAGTCAAATTACCCTTCTAAATATCATACCATTGAGTGTGGAATTAGAATTTAGAGTGACTATATGTAACAAAGATAATACAATAATTTTTTTTAAATAAATAATAATAAATTTTTATATCAATTCTCAAATAATAATATAATAATAGAGTTAATTAAGTGGATTTATAACCTATCAAAAAGAAATTGATTTACTAAAACCTTTACTACATGGAAACATTCCTTCCAAATACAATTAGATGAATTAGTTCAAATTTAATCATTAAATAAAATAATATATTAAGGATTGATGATAGAAATTGTCAAATTGGGAAGTATATAAACCCAAAAAAATAAATTAGCATCACAAATATAAAAATTTAGCAATGATGGAAAGTTAAGGTGAAATCCCTTACCTCGGGTCCCTACATTCCATGTATATTTTTCAAATCCTATATAATAATCCCAAATAAATTATTTAATTTATTATGAAAATTTTAATGGATTGACAGATTTTACTATATACATTTATTTCATTTATTTTCATGGAATTTTTAACAACATAATCAGTTAGATTTTAATCAGGTATTCTGAGGACATTCAATTCGTAATTTTAAAAAAAAGATTCAGTGTTTTTACCATTGTCAAAGTTGTCATTTTTACATCATATAATTAATTATAATCATGATATAAATATTATTTTTATACATCAGTTATAATTTTAAAACCACTAATGAATAATGGTTTTGAAAAATGAGTGATGTTATACTCATGGAGATAGTAGGTCATATGTATGCATTAGTATCATTTTCATTTTTTCAGTAATCATTATGAAAATAAGGTAAGTAATATTTTATCATAAAAATAATGTTAAAATAACATAAAGAAAATATTATTTATTTAAGGGTATATATATATATATAATACATGTGATTTGGTTAAGAAAAATGAATCACATCGCTTCATAGAGGTGGTAGTCTAAATGTACACACAAAATAATTATCATTTTTCAGTGAATGAAATAATAAGTTAAATAGTGGTATATTATGTTTCCATAAGGATAAATATTTCATTACTATATTATATATACATTAATTCCATCATTGTAACCATTAATTAGTGGTGGTGATGGAAAATTAATTTCATCGATCTCTGAGGTGGTAGTCCGCTTTACACAAGAGAAATGAATTCCTTCTCCATTTGATATATGTTGGAGATGGATATAGGTTATGAAAATAACAATATAAAATCCTAGTATATTTTAGATACTCATTTCATTTTATCATCATGGATGGATAAAATTGTAAGGATTTCAAAGAAGAAACAAAAAAAATCTTGGTTAAGAAATATACATCTTATTCGAGAAACCTGTTTTTCTTTACACCTTATGCCCTCTAAGGTTTGTATTATAACCAAAATAATATGTTTAATAATTGGGGATAAATTTTAGGAAGTTATTTTAATAGATATGAGACAGAAAATGGATATTTATGTGTGATAAAAATTGGATAGTCGGTTCCCTTTATAAGAAAGGGGAGGGGTATATTTTGAATTTAAAAAAATATTAAATTAATATAAATTAATTTTCAGGTTCAAATGAATCCAAATTAGGAATATTTTAATATAAAAACAAGTATTAACTAAAACCTCTCATAAAATAATATTTATTCATATTCAAACTATTTATTACCCTTATCATTTGATTTTAACCCCTATTAATCCTTGGCACAATTACTATGATAACAAGGCATTTTAATCATTGAGGGCCATAATTTTTTACTATAAATGGAAAATAGATTATAAATGGAAATTTTATGACATTTTAAACCTTATCCCAATAACCCAAAGGAATATAGGTTCCTCATAAATTTAAAATGTTTTTATTATAAAATATCTTTAATGTAAATTTTAGAACTATTCATTTACAATGAATTTAATAATTTAAAGACAAAAATGTAATTAAAATTAATCAATTATTCTTTCAATAGTATGTTATATTTATCTATTTTCATAAAATATTATGTTTTTAAATGATATTGCATTTAATATATTAAATATGATTAATTTATATTTATATTAATTAAATAATTACAATGGCAATGTTTCATAATATTATAAGGAAAATATTAAATCAAAATAAAATTAAAAATAAAACACCATGATATAAAAAAATAAATTTACTTTGAAATTAATATTATTAACCAAAATTATCTTCTTATAATCTTTATGTTAAAAATAATATAGTAATTAAAAGAAAGAGTTGTACATTTTTAGCTTTATAATCACTAAAAAATTATAAATGTGTGAATTTTGTCTAAATAGAAATTAAAGGCCATATAGTAAAGACCCGGAAAATATGTGGAAATTTTTTTCTTAGATTTATGGGATTTTTACGAGTTCGAAAATTTTTACGGTGCTTGATTCCGAGACCCGGTGTGCCTGGAATCAATTTCTAACGTTTTGTTCGGGTACATTTATTAAATGTACAAGCAGGTTTTTATAACTTTTGAACTGGTGCTCGGAACTGAAATCTGAGGGCACCATTGAACTCAAAGCACCGGTATTCACTTAAGAAGAATTTCACCTTGAAGGAGGATGGTCGAAAATAAAAGTTAGTTTATGAGTATTTATAAAAAATAACAAAATAAATTGTACAAATCTTTATTTTATTTTTGAGCCGCCTTGAGTGTGAGTGGTAATTGGTTAAAAACCTCAACTTGAGAGTTGGAGGTGGGACCTCCACACCCTAACCACCCAACGGAGGTTATGGTGGTGGGGCCCACCCAAACATAACCTCCCGTGAGAGATAACGTCGTGGGGTCCACACGAGATTAAAACCCCCCAATTAATGGGAGCATGGAAAATATCCCAACTCCCCTCATCAGTGAGGGGGGAGTCCCTTGACATCCTCTACAATTAATTGGTGCCACCTTTCCCTTTTAATTAATTTCACCAACATGTGTAATTTAATTAAGGGGAGCCTCTTGACCTCCCCATTAATCAATTGTGCCAACACATGTAATTTATTAAGGGGAGCAACTTAATTTATTCCTCCATTTTGAAATTATTGTGCCAATAAAATAATAGATAACATATATTAATATTGGCTTGGAAATTCTCATTTGGTGGAAGCTTGAGAGGAGTGCTTGGGAGAAAATATGTTCTCCCAACGAAGAATGAAGAACGCAAAGAACGCTGCCAACAACCTTCTTCGACTTCCTCCCTCGGATCCTACCGATGTAGAGTGTCTTCCATGGCCGACGCAGCTCAGGGATTGGGAGTGCGTGACGATCGTGGGGAACGAAGATCTTCATCATCTTCTTTCCACAACACTGTCAAAGAATGACGAACATCGATCGACAAATAAAAGGTAGGGGGATCACCTTGTGTTTTATCCGTTTAATTTTTTGATCATTGTTTGAAAAGAAATCATTGCGTGGTTGTCAATAATTGATGTTCATCTATCATTTTTCGATGAACCAATTGATATAACTTTAAACACGGAGGATGCGGGCCAACCGAACCTGAACCAAAATACATCGTCGATTCTTCTTTCTTGTGGCGTTCTACGACATGGCGATGAGGCGAGGACGACGAAGGCATCACTGATGAAGGTCGCGCTACTCACAGCCTCTGCGAATTGTGCCACCCCCATGGTGCACTGAAGCTTCTTGCCGACCCCCAGCGACCCGAGCGACGCTTGTCCAGCCTACCCGTGGCCTCCCAGCGCCCTGGCCGGCAGGCGGCCCGCCTACCCACGGTGCTCGTGACCTGCCCGATCCCTGTCACGACCTACCAGGCGCCCCCGCGGCCTGCCCGACGCCGTGTCGACACCCCCGCGGCCTACCCGACTCCCTACCGGTGCCCTCGTGGCCTGCCCGGCCTCTTCCACGGCCTGCCCGGCACCCCCGCGGCCTACCCATCCCCTGCTGCTGCCTGCTCGGCGCCCCCGCGCCCTACCCGACGCCCATGCGGCTTGCCCGACACCCTTCTAGTGCCCTCACGGCCTGCCCAACACACCCGCAGCCAGCCCGTGCTCCGCGCGGCCTACCCGACCTCCCGGGCCGAGTCGCCCGAGCTGCTCCCCTCGCGGCGCAGGCCGAACCGGCCCCAGCCTTAGGCTGAGTTGCCTACATGGAGACCTCTGGGCCGAACCACCCTTGCAGTCTGGTGGGTCGAGCCCATCGGACTGGGTTGTTCCCTGCGGACAGGGCCGAGCCCAGCAGACCGGGACAAAACTTAGCAGGCTGACCCGCCCAACGGGCTGGGTCTAACCTAGTGAGTCTGACCGGGTTGACACTTATGGGGTCGGCCCAGACTAGGTTGGGCCGAGTTGGTCCGACCGAGTTGGACCTGACCTAGGCCCATTACTGACCCATTAACTTCTTGGGCCATATATTTGGCACCAGACGTCCGTTTGATGAACCATCAGTGGTGCAGGTATTCTTGGAGTGAAGCCTTCCATCTAAGAATACCCCACTAGTGTTCGCGGTATAGTTGAGTTACGTTCGAGTTAGATCATACCCGAATCTAACCGGGCCCCTGGGACTAAAAGGATAATAACTAACAGACCGGGCGTCCGATTGATACGTCGTCTATTGCATTAAGACCCCTACGATGTGACAGTTTTTTGTGATACTTCTACGTGAGACTTCGTGACACTTGGAGTATCGACTTGTAGATAATGGAGCGGACCCTCCTGGTGGCGAGCGAGCAGATTGCAGAGACCTAGTAGCTTGTTGAGATTGGAAAAAAACTGACCGATCGACTCAGATTGTTTCGGATGGCCCAGTGGGGAGCGCTTGGTTGTAGCATCAGACCCACGACAGAGGAGTGCTTGGATGTAGCGGCAGACCCACGTTACTCGACAGAAGGAGTACCTGTGTAGTCTTTTAGTGGGAGCGCTTGGTTGTAGTGGTAGACCCATGGTGGGGAGCGCCTCTGTGAAAGCACAGTAGACCCTTAATACTCGACAGGTGGAGTACCTTAGCAGTCAAAGGTTAGTGGGAAGCACTTGGTAGTAGTGGCATGCCCACTGTGCTCGATAGAGGAGGAGTTCTCCAGCAGCCATGGTTTTGACATCATGAATAAAAATCCTAGTTTGAGTTGTGTCAATGACTTTTGTATTTTCCTCAAGATTGAGATGGGTTACTTGATAGCGTAGGTATATGTATGGGCATATACCTAAGTAATGGTAATCCATTGATTTCATACTTTGTGATTTATCCTTGTGGGATTGTTTGAGACCTTGAGGGTCTCGGGGTCCCCACTGAGTATCATTATACTCACCCCTACATGGGCTATTCATTCACCTCATTGTGTTGGATGCAGAAGACGGACAACGCTGACGGAGACCGAGAGTGCCAGGACTGGATGGTACCCAGAGGTGGACCCTACAACAAGTCGGTACACAGAAAAGTCTGACAGACGTGGAGTACCGAGGTGGCCATCTATACCTACCCTTCTGGTAGGAACCCCGGAGGACGATCCAGGAGCTTCTCTTTACCATTCAACTATTTGTCCATTTTTTAGTTGTACTTGTACTTTACAGTTGGGATTGTATTTCCAGCCCCTTTTACATTCCATCACACTTTTTGTATACAATTTTTACTTAGTGTTTTTCTTTCATTTGTATACTCTAATGTGTTTGTTTACAGTTATAATGGAAATTCATTCCCAGTTTAGGGATATATGCCTTTGGTGCTATTCTCCAACCCCTATCATATGGAAGGTGGGATTGCGGTAGTTACAACAAGGGCCACGAGGGACAGGTCGTGACAAATTGGTATTAGAGGAGTCAGTTCTACCGCAGAACATAGAACTCTGATTTTTTTTGTGAAGCAATAGTGTTACAGGTACTAAGTGTGGTTTTCTGTTCAGGGAGTCCAGTATTGGTGCGGGCGGCCGACGTATCCATATGCAAGGACCTTGACTTCTGATTTCAGACTCAGTGCATAAAAACACTATTTGTGTGCGTGTTTCGAAAAGTTTTCTTTAAGCCATCTCCACCAGGTCAACTGACCACGTATAATCTTTTGACTGTGTCGCATCTGTTTCTCTCAGGATGCCACCTCATGGATGACCAGTTAGAGCCCCAAGAGTCATACGTACTGATAGCCCACTGAGCGATGAGGCCTCAGTGCAGGTCCCTCTTCCAATCGAAGCACCAGCGGGGGCACCAGCTGTGCTACTCCCCATTGGGCCACCGATACCACCAGCCCCAATAGTAGATGATGTACGCCTCTTGAGCGAATTGCACGAGTTCCAGCACTAGATGCCACCCAGTTTCATGGGAGAGATGGACCCAAAAGTGGCTAAGGATTGGTTGGAGGCAGTGGTGAGAGTCTTCAGGCTAGTAGGGACACCAACAGACATTATGGAGATCCTTTCTGCCAGCCTCTTTCATGCAGTAGCAGGCAGATGGTGGAGCCTGATGCTACAGATGCATGACGAGGTGACACTTCTCTAGTAAATCTTCTAGATCTAGTTCTGGGTAGTGTTTTTACCATCCACCCTTCATGTGGAGAGGATACAGGAGCTACTACATCTTTGGCAGGGTAGCATGATGGTGGCGTAGTACTCAGCATGGTTCATCGACCTCTCACACTACTCCACTGATATGGTACAGGACCTGTTCTTTAGGGCCCAGACCTTCATGCAGGGACTCAGGTGAGAGATTAGAGCTCCAATGATCTCACTTAGCATCCTGACACAGACGAGGGTGTTGGAAGGAGTCCTCCTAGTGGAGAGTTTCCTTGCTGAGTAGTCTCCAGCAGTGATACCCACCACTAGATGACATGCAGAAGAGTCCTATGCAGCTAGAAGTATACTGATGATACAGAGGTCCAAGAGGACTAGACTTACAAGTGGTTGACCACATGACTCAGGATCGGATGTGCGAGGAAACCAGGGTGGAGACAGAACTACTAGGAGTGGGTAGTTTTACTCATGTGGTGGACAGGGTCACATGGCTCATGACTATCCAAACCGCCACACTGATGATCAATAGACAGTTGAGGGACCTCCCAGGCAGAGGCATAGGTTCAATCGAGGCAGTCTGCAGGGAGGAGGCGGACGTGGTAGAGGAGTTGGCCCTACAGTTGGAGGTGGACGACATTTTGAGGTACTACTGCCACCACCACCAGGAGGTCCACCCCGACCATAGGGAGTGGGTGGACAAGGGAGATCATAGCTTCAGGTAGCTGAGGCCTATGACCATGGTGCTCTAGAGATGATTTGTGGTATGATATGTTTCTATTCAACCTTAGCTGTAGTTCTCATAGACACAGGTTCCAGTCAGTCTTTCATTGCCACATCCCTTGTTCAAAGCTCAGAGATTCTTAAGGAGTCATTAGTTCGCTCCTTATGGATAGAGACTCCTACGGGAGCTGATTCGACGATTACACACTGGTGCCGATAGTGCGAGCTTACTCTCGGAGGTGAGAGCTTTGGCTGGGATCTCCTAGTAGCGGTGTCGAGGCCTTACAACGTCATCTTGGGTATGGACTAGTAATCTGCAGTCCATGCATAGATTGACTGTGTTAGGTGTAAATTGCGGTGTGTCTACATGGATGGGACCAGGTTTTACTTCAATGGAAAGAATAGAACCTTTGCAGCATAGGAAGGAATTACTCGGAGAAGGGTGCAACCGACAGCTCACCAGTTGGCTTGCCTAACCCTCGAAGCTGTAGATGTAGAGATTATAACTTATCCTATAGTGGGGGACTAGTACACGGATGTTTTACCTGACGATGTTCTAGGACTACCTCCTCACAGAGAGGTGGACCTCTATATTGTCCTGTACCCTGAGACGACACCGATATCTACTCCAGCATATCAGATGGCTCCCGTAGAGCTTCCTGAGCGGTAGGTATAGCTAGCGGACTTGTAGGGGAAGGGATTCATCTAGCCCAGTGTTTCTCCCTAGGCAGTCCCTATTCTTTTTGCCAAGAAGGAAGATGGAATCTTGAGGATCTATGTTGACTATCGTCGCCTGAACCAGGTGACCGCAAAGAAAAAGTACCCACTCTCGAGGATTGAGGACCTATTTGACCAGATGAAGGGAGCATGGTGGTTCTCGAAGATAGACCTCAGATCAGGCTATCACCATCTCAGAGTTCGAGACGAGGATGCATTGAAGACGGCGTTCAGGTTTCATTACGGCTACTAAAAGTTCTTGGTTATTTCCTTCAGTGTAAACAATGCTCTAGTAGTGTTCATGAGTCTCATGAACAGGATCTTCCAGCCTTACCTCAATCGCTTTGTTGTAGTCTTCATCGACAACATTCTGATCTACTCGACTACTGAGGAGGAGCATACCTACCATTCGCAGGTAGTACTGGACACACTCCGAGAGTACCATATTTATGGTATGTTCTCAAAGTGCCAGTTTGGGATTTGAGAGGTTCACTTCTTGGGACACATCATCATGGAGTCTGGAGTTGTAGTGGACCCAGAAACGATCGAAGAGTTACTTTCTTGGGAGCCACCAAGGAGTGTGACAGAGGTACGAAGTTTCCTTGGTTTGGCTGGCTACTACCGGAGATTCGTTTCAGACTTCTCCAGAGTTGTAGCACAACTATCTGCCTGATGAAGAAGGGTCAACCCTTCATGTGGTCGAAGAGATGCTAGTAGAGGTTTTGGGAGCTGAGGTAGAGGCTGAATCGTGCCCCATCGTAAGGCTTCCAGAGGAAGGCATAGGGTACGTAGTCTACTGCGATGCATCAACGACCGGACTGAGGTGTGTCCAAATTTTGGAGTGAGCTGCGGTCACATATGGTTCTCAGTAGCTAAGACCGCATGAATAGAACTATGATACCCATGACTTGGAGTTAGCAGCAGTGGTATTCTCCTTGAAGATGTGGCAGCACTATCTGATGGGAGAACATTTTACCGTGTACTCTGATCACAGGAGTCTCAGGTATATCTTTTCTCAGAAGGACTTGAACCTGAGACAACAATGTTTGCTTGAGTTCCTTCAAGATTATGACTTCGAGATAGTCTATACTCTTGGGAAGGGGAATTTTGTTGTGGATGCACTCAGTAGGAGGATTGGTATTTAGCTGCTAGGAGAGGAGACAAAGCAGCTGGCTGCTTTACAGATATCCTTTGTGGATAGAGACAAAGTATCCTTTCTACAGTATCTTACAGTCACTCCCCCTTTTCTTTAGTGAGTCAGGGAGGCACAACATGGGGACGCTAACTGCAAGACATGACGTGCTCAGATATCTACAGGGTAGGCACCTGATGGATTTTCTGAAGGTGGGGAGCACGTCATCCTCTTAAGAGGACGTACTATGGTACCAGTGGCACTTCAGGAGGAAGTGTTGAGGGAGATCCAGACATCCCCTTTAGCGGTACATACAGGAGTGGTGAAGATGTACCAGGACCTTCATCGACAACACTGGTGGCTAGGTATGAAGAAGGCAGTAGCGAATGTTGTCTCTCAGTGCCTCACTTTTCATCAAGTGAAGGTGGAGCACCAGGTACCAGTAGGCTTGGTTCATCCCTTAGAGGTACCAGAGTGGATGTGGGATGGGATATCCAAAGACTTCATGATGGGTCTTCCACGTACATCCATGAGTCACGATTTGATATGGGTGATCTTTGACCAACTCACCAAGTCGGCCCACTTCCTACCAATCAGAAAGAAGGGTTCCGTAGAGAGCTTGGGACGCCTCTATGTGTAGGAGACAGTGCATTTACATGGAGTATCTACTTCTATAGTCTCTGAACGTGACACATGGTTTACTTCCCGGCTATGGAAGGGGTTGCAGGAGGCTTTCAGGACGCAGTTACGTCTGAGGACCGCCTTCTATCCTCAGACAGATGGACAAACCAAGCGGACCATCCAGACCCTCGAGGACATGCTCCATGCACGTGTCCTCGAATTTGGTCATAGCTGGGAGGATCATATACCTTTGGTGGAGTTTTCATACAACAACAGCTATCACTCCACCATCGGCATGACACCTTTTGAGGCCTTTTATGGCCGACCTTGCAGATCACCCCTGTGCTGGACAGACCCTGGGGAGTCAGCACTATTGGGACCAGAGATGGTATGGGCTACCGCAGAAAAGGTGCAAATCATCCAGGAGTGGATGAAGACTGCACATAGCAGACATAATTCATATGCTGATAGGAGACAATGACCTCTAGTGTTTGAGGATGGAGACCACATCTTCTTACGGGTCTCACCTCG
This sequence comes from Viscum album, assembly GCA_963277665.1. Taxonomy (NCBI): domain Eukaryota; kingdom Viridiplantae; phylum Streptophyta; class Magnoliopsida; order Santalales; family Viscaceae; genus Viscum; species Viscum album. The sequence continues at coordinate 1,027,852,896 of OY728157.1, forward strand.
ACGAGGTCTACGGAGATTTGGCCAACGCGGCAGGTTATCTCTGAGGTTCATCGTACCTTTCTAGGTCCTCAATAGAGTAGGTGAGGTGGATTACCGCCTAGATATTCCACCTCAGTTGCACCAGGTACATGACTTCTTCCACGTATCTCACCTTATGAGATTCATGCACAACCCTTCTCACATCATTGACTATAGGGAGCTAGACATCGATGATGGGGAAACTTTTACGGAGCTTCTGGTGGAGATTGAGGATCGATAGATTCAGGTCCTACGTGGATGGTCGATACCTTTGGTGCGTGTTCGATGGCAGCATGTGAACCTTTAGGAGAGAACATGGGAGTGGGAGGATCAGATACGTGCTCAGTACCCCCATTTGTTCCCATAGTTCGAGTTGTAGCTTATGGGGACGTAAAGCCCTGAGATGGGGAGAATTTAGAGACCCATAAATTCCAAGGAATTTTTTTTCGTAAATTTATGGAATTTCTATGAGTCCGTAAATTTTTACGGTGCTTGATTTCGAGGCCCAGTGTTCCCAGAATCAATTTCTGAAGTCTTGTTTGGGTACGTTCAGTAAAATAAGAACGGGGTTTTATAACTTTTGAACTGGTGCTCGGAACTGAAATCTGAGGGAACCGTTGAACTCGCAACACCAGTATTCTCTTAAGAATACTTTCACCTCGACAACAGATGGTTGAGAATAAAAGTTAGTTTTTTGCTTTTTATAAAAAAATAATAAAATAAAGTTGAAAAACACTTTATTTTATTTTTGATCCACCTTGAGTGTGAGTGGTAGTTGGTTAAAAACCTCCAATTGGAAGTTAGAGGTGGGACCGCCACACCCTAACCACCCATGATAGGTTATGGTGGTGGGGCCCACCCGAACATAACCTCCCATGAGAGGTTACATCGTGGGGACCACACGAGACTAAAACCCCCAATTAATAGGAGGGTGGGAAATCTCCCAACTCCCCTCATCAATGAGGGGGAGTCCCCTGACCTCCTCAATCATTAATTGGTTCCACCTTTCCATTTTAATTAATTACACCAATGCATGTAATTTAATTAAGGGGAGCCTCTTGACCTCTCCATTAATCAATTATTCCAATGTATGTAATTTATTAAGGGAGCCTCTTAATTTATTCCTCCATTTCGAAATTTTTGTGTGAATAAAATAATAGATAACTTATATTATTTTTGGCTTGGTATTTCTCATTTGGTGGAAGCTTGAGAGGAGATCTTGGGGAAAAATATGTTCTCCCAACGAAGAATGAAGAAAGTGAAGAACGATGCCAACAACCTTCTTCGACTTCCTCCCTCAGATCCTACCAACGTAGAGTGCCTTCTATGACCGATGCAGCTTGGGGATTAGGAGTGCATGACGAACGCGACGAACGACGTTCTTCGTTGTCTTCTTTTCGCAACACCGTCAACGAACGACAAACATCGATTGATGAATCAATGGTAGAGTTTTACCTTGTGTTTTATCCATCTTCTTTTCTCATCATTGATTGAAAAGAAATCATTGTGTGGTTGTAAATAATTGATGTACATATTTCTATTTTTGATTAACCAATTGATATCTCCTTAAACGTGGAGGATGCGTGCCAACCTAATGTGGCCCGACATCCTCCATCGATTCTTCTTTCTTGTGGCGTTGTATAGCATGACGATGAGGTGATGACGATGAAGGAAAAAACTACGAAGTCCGTGCTACTCGCGACCTCCATGAATCGTGCTGCCCTTGCAGTGCACTGAAGCTTCCGACCGACCACTGCCGACCCGAGTGGTGCCCAGCCCACCTACCCGCGGCCTCCTGGTGCCCTACAAGGCACACGACCCACCTTCCCGCGGCACCCACGGCCTACCCGACCCTTTCTGCAGCCTACCCGGTGCCCCCACGGCCTGCCCAGTGCCTAGCCGGCACCCCTGCGGCCTCCTCGACGCCCTTCTAGTGCCCCTGCGGCCTCCCCGGCGCACCCACCCCCTGCCCGACGCCCTGCCTGCACCCCCGCGGCCTGCCTGGCACCTGCTGCGGCCTGACTTGCACCCACACGCCCTATCCGGTGCCCCCACAACCTGCCGAGCCCCTGCTGATGCCCCCACTGCTTTCTCGATGCCCTGACGGCGCCTCTGTGGCCTGCCTGACACACCTGCAGCAAGCCCATGCTCCGCGCGACCTGCTCAACCTCCCGTGCCGAGTTACCGAAGCCATGCCCCTCACGGCACTGGTCAAAATGGACCTATCCTTTGGTCTAAGTCTTCTATGTGGAAAGCTCTAGGTCGAACCGCCCTCGCAGTCCATTGGGTCGGGCCTGGCGGACCAGGCCGAGCCTAGCAGACCGAGCCAATATTCAGCAGGCTGATCCACCCAACGGGCCGGGTCAGACCTAGCGAGTCTAATTGGGTCGACCAATACTAGGTTGGCCCAAACTGGATAGGGCCGAGTCGGTCCAACCGAGTCGTACTGGACCCAGGACCATTACAGTCCCATTACCTTCTTAGGCCATATCATTGGCACCGAGTGTCCGTTTGACGAATCGTCAGTGACAATGGTATTCATGGAGCGAAGCCATCCCTTTGAGAATACCCCACTAGAGTTTGGGGTATAGTTGAGTTTCGGAAAGGTTGGATCGTACACGAATCCAACTGGGCCCCCAGGACTAAAAGGATAATAAGTAACTTACCGGGTGTTCGATTCACGCGTCGTCTGTTGCGTTGAGACCCCTATGATGTGATGGTCCTTTGTGATACTTTTAAGTGAGACTTCGTGACACTTGGTGTATCCACTTGTAGATCGTGGAGCGGACCCTCTCGGTGATGAGAGAGTAGATTGCAGAGACCTAGTTGCTGGCTGATACTTATCAACTGCTGACCGATCGACTCAGAGTGTTTCAAATTGCCTAGTGGGGAGCGCTTGGTTATAGTAGCAGACCCACAATGGAGGAGCACTTGGTTTTAGCGGCAGACCCGTGGTACTCGATAGAATGAGTACCTCTGTTGGCTATGAGGGGCGGCGCTTGGTTGTAGCGGTAGACCCACGGTGGGGAGTGAATTTGTGTGAGCGCGGCAGACCCACAATACTCGACAGGTGGAGTACCTAAGCAGTCCAAGGTTAGTGGGAAGTTCTTGGTTACAGCGGCAGGACAACTGTACTCAACATAGGAGGAGTTCTCCAGCAGCGGTGGTTTCAACATCATGAATAAAAATCTTGGTTCGAGCTGAGTAAATGACTTTTGTGTTTTCCTCATGATTGAGATGGGTTACTTGATAACTTAGGTATATGTATGGGAATATACCTAAGTAATGGTTATCCATTGATTTCATACATTGTGATTTATCATTGTTGGATTTTGTGAGACCTTTAGGGTCATGAGATCCCTACTGAGTATCGTTATACTCACCCCTGCACGGGCTAGGCTCGCACCTCATTGTGTTGGATGCAGATGACAGACACTACTGATGGAGACTGAGAGCGCCCAGACTGGACGGTACCTAGAGGTGGACCCTACGATGAGTCGGTACATAGAGGAGTCTGACTAACGTGGAGTCCTGAGGTGTCCATCTATACCTACCCTTTAGGTAGGAACCCCGGAGGATGATCCATGAGTTGCTGTTTACCTTTTAGTTGTTTGTCCCTTTCTAGTTGTACTTGTACTTTACAGTTGGGCTTGTATTTCTGGCCCCTTTTACTTTCTAGCACACCTTTTTATATAGTTTTTACATAGTGTTTTGCTTCCAGTTGTATACTCTAATATGTTTGTTTACAATTATAAAGGCAATTCCTTCCCAATTTAGGGATATACACCTTTGGTTCTAGTCGCCAGCCCCTGGCCTATGGAAGGCGGGCTTGGGGTAGTGACGACACGGGCCCCGGGGGACAGGTCGTGACACATATATTCAATGTTTTGAGATTACGGATGTGAGATACTCATAAAAAATAAATATTGTGTTTGGGTCATTATTTATTCCCTATAATTTTATTTTTAACAACAATTACATAATTTACCTTTACTGAGGTAATTTTTTTTCCTAAGGTCATTATTCAAAATGAACACAAAAAAAGGAATTTTTTTTCCAAATATGGACATCATGATTCAATACATGGAATATTTTTTTTAGGATTTAAAACACTTAAGTGATAAAATTTAATTTAACATTATGCTAGAAAAACATGACGAAAATAAGTATTTAGAAAAATTTATTTTTTAAGCATAAAAATATTTTTAAACCATATTCAAGCATAAAATTACTTAAAAGTAATAAAATTGGAATATATTTATTTAAAAAACAATGAAAGATTAATAATAATCCAATATAAATGATTAAATTGAAAATAATTTAAAAGAAAATAGAGTTTTCATTGAAAGTCTGTATTTCTCGATATTCATTGAAAGTCAATCTTTTTAGAAAAATTTCAAACTTTAAAAAAGGTTAATTTTTATGTTTTGATTCATTAAATGAAGTTAAATTTTTCAAATAAATTTAATAAAAGTTCTGTAAATTAATTACAATATTTTATCAAATAGTTAAATAAAATCATTTTTGGATAAAATGTATTTTTAATAAATAAAACAACTTCTCAAAAATTGAGTGATTATTTCATAAGCATTAATAAATAAATGTGTAATTTTTAGAACCATTAGATATATTTAATATATTAATTAATCATATTAATAACTAATAATTTAATGGTATGGTTATAATAGTTAGAAATAAATAATAATAGTTTATGGTTCCTTTCAACTATGTGTTGTGTGTCATATATGATATCAAACACAGTTTCATTGTAAATCATGGGATATTTCATTCTACACCACAACCACTTTAATAATTTACATCAATATAATTTGAACTAAAACTCAAAATTCAATGGTTTAACATTTTTAAATACCATTATTGAAAAACAACATCATGAAAAGGGCTAATAAAACATTCACATGAAAAGAGAGAAAGGAAATTATGAATGTGATCTGTAAATAAACCAGTCTATGTTTCCAAATAAGAGAACACTAGTGGGAGGAAAACATATTGATATTTAATAAAAGAGTAGTGTCTAAATAATTATGTTGTGTGGATGAGATCATTGATCATAATAAGGTAAATGATCATGAAAATTTAATGACCAAAATAACCATAAACAAAATAGGTGTGAAAAAGATGATCAATTCATTAAAAATAAAGGTGATTAGAAACAATTTTTACTTCAATATCTTATTCCTTGATTTTAACAATTACATAAAATATATAATAATAACATAAGAAAATATATATTATTGATGATTATAATTTCATCCTTTTATATAAATTTATACAATAGTCTCATTATTTTCTCCAAATGATGGGTATGCAAGATGTATTTTTTTTATTTATGCCTAAACCACTTGAATAAGATACCATTTTATCACATAATTCCACCAAATGATCATAATTTATTCCTTCTATATCTAGATATTAAACAAAACCAAAATGGTTAACATAAGGTATGATAATTACCAAAATGAATAAACCTACAAATGAAGAAATATAACATTAATCACTAACGCATAAACAATACAACCTAAAGTTCAATTTTGGAAATTCAAAATTATTTCATCACATATTCTTCCAATATAAACCTAAAATCCAAATCAATGTAAAAAAAATTATTATTAGAGTCTCCTACCGAAAAATAATATTCCCTTATCAAATAATCTACAAGATATGTCAATAATTACCACATATAAATAAACCTATATCTAATTTAATAATATTAATAAAATTTATCCTTAATGTATATCTCATAACATTAATCTCCCATCCATGAATCCTCGCCTCATTGATTCAAATCTCACACTTGAAAATATTATTATACATGTAATGTTCTATCAATATTCTAGGGATGATATCCCAATGATCCATGTATTTATCCTCGGACATAGATTACACCAAAATATCATCCAAAAACACTACTAAAAATGTCTATAAATTGATAAAATATAATTTTCATCAATGTTACAAGTAATGAAAAATATTTATAAAGTAATTCTTATCCATTTATGGAACATGATACACAATTTTTGTTGAGTAAATCATGCTTTGTGTGATTGCTAAGTGTGGTTCTAGAAACCCTATACACTGATAAAATGAACCACTACTTCCAATTATACCCTTAATTGCTTCCATAATTCCATGGTTGATATTTGTTTTTGTTTCCACACATCTGGCCGCCATAGTTTCCTCAAAAAAAGAACCAAGTAAAATCCATGAATTTCAAGTCTCCATGTCTATCACATGATCTTAAGGGAAACCTAATAGTATATAATATGAGGCGCACACACAATATAAAAGGGAATATACTTGGTATCACATTTAGGTAAGTGTGGAATAATAGGTGATATAATAGGAATTCAATGACAAATGGTCCCATAGAAAAATTCTAGGTGTTACGACATCATCATCACACCAAAACATGAGAGGTGGTAATGAAAAAATGAATGACATCAGTTTCTGAAGTTGTAGTTTTTTGTACATAAGAATGATGATTTAATAACCCATTTGATGGAAGTGGATATGGTTTTAGAAACCACTTTAATATTAAAACAAATTAGTACATGGATGATATGTAGGTTAATTTATCATCATGGTTTAAAAATTATTGAAGCAGTTTTATTAATAAATAAAATAAAAATGCTTAGGGTCGAATATAATTATTTCAAAATAATACTTCAAATTAATCCTAAGGGTTATATATACCATAACATAATAAAATTTCACCCAAAATATCATTAGTCACTATAAAATGTAATCACTTAAAACTATAAATTGGGTGTATAAGACATTGAACATACGATCAACCACATTATTATAAACACATGATGTTTTCTATAACTCTAAAAATAAACTCACATGAAAACATTCTAATCTTGAAAGTTGTATAAACACTCATTTGATACCAAATATAAAAACCTTGAACTTCACTATTGGATCTGATGCTAAAAACATAAACATTAATTTTCCATTATAGAAACCAATGAATGTGAACTAATATTTTCCATCCAAAACAAAAAAAAATCAAAAGGAAATCTTGAATCACTTAAACTATATAAGATATTTTTGGATTAGAGTTTTATTTAATTAAGAAAAACTCTTAAAAACTTGGATTCATAAAAAATGGTTAATGAATACCTACATCATATCCTCCAAAATTCTCCACACATCAAATATTTTATATATAAATAACGTTACATAGTTATTCATAATGTGGGGAAATATAAACATAGGAAAAGTGACATAAAATTATCAATATGGATAAACAAAACAATTAACAATTTAATGTCACCAATGTAAATAATATTGGAATATGTTTATGTTTTCTTATGTAATTTTTCATGAGTATAGAATATGGGAATTTATACCCATAAATTCCTAAATCATAAAATATATAATATGGAATAATAATTTATCAAAGGAAATAGTGATAGAAATTAATAATCATGATCCTTGTGATTTTAATGTTGATAATGGGAAACATTTATAACCTATAGAAAGAAAATAGAAAACATGGTCGAATCAAAGATAATTATGTTCATATAAATCCTATGAAAACCATATATAACCCTTAATAATTTGAATAACCATAATTTTGACTTCTAGAATAATTCTTACCCTATATATTGAAGATCTATAATGGACCTCACCCTTTATATCATGAGAAATAACAAATCTCAAATTGTCATATAAGATATATTTTCCTCACCCATTATCATAAATAATTTACCAGATGTATTATATGAATAAAGTACATTGAGAATGAATTTGATCATAAAAATAATAATAAATACTGTTATTCCTTTCATAATATAATTATTCCCTGAAAAATATATTAGATCAGTTAATATAAAATTAAAACAATCATAATCCAGCCAAATAAATAATGATGATGGTATCAATAAAAAATATACCTTGTATAGTATAACTAAAATTAATGGTTGTTGGCAGCGATGAATAGAAATACCCTTAAATGAATATAGAATACATTCTATATAAAAATACTATTTTCACATTTAAAATCACTTTTAAAAGAAAATAATTCAAATAATACTTTGAAAAATATTTTTCTTTTAATATAACCTTAGAAAATTATAAAGGATTAATATATAAAAATATTTATAATGATAGTGAGAAAAACTATTCATTTTATAAATGTTAAAAATAAAAAACATTTTCCATCATTTTGTAAATGGAGTCAAATGTGAACCAATTGGAAAAGGATAAGGTATTTCCATTTTAATTTTTTTCAAATAAGGAAAAATAACTTATGGAATAGATTTAAGAAGATAATCATGTTTATGAAATATATTTTTTGAAAATATTTTAGAAAAAATGGATATGGAATAGAAATATTCCTAATCTAAAATAAGATAAATGATCAGCATAACTTATAAAAATTGTTCTTGATGTTTCAATAATTAATAATTTATGAAATAGAATTAAACATTTAAACTATAATAATAATAATTAAAGAAGTAAGTATATGTGGTTCCAGAAAATAATTTCAAATATTTTACTCCAAAATAACCTTCAACATAAAAAATCTTCCAAAAATGGACTATAAGATAAAGTATTTACTCTTTGGTAACATTTCAATCATATGACTAATGACATAATAACATCAAATTAATCGTTATATATCAATATCATAAGTATATTTATGATGGGAAATCTCAAAAATGGTAGTGCATTCTCCTCATAAAAGAATGTAGGTGAATATCATAAATGTATGTCTCAATGAAAGAGAAATTGAGAGGAATCACCCTTACATAGATTATACCATAGAAATAATAATTAAGAATTAATGTGATTATGTGTAACAAAAATAAATAAAAAACATGTTTCAAATTTAGAACAACATAATTTATATATTAATTACCATAGAATCATAGATAAAAAATCAATAAATAAAAGTCATAACCTAGTGAAAGGAAATAAATTGAAGAAACCATTTACCACTTGGTAACATTCAAGTCAAATCCCCTTGGACGAAATCATTAATATTGAAATATAAAATATAATTTTAAAAAATTAATTAATGATGTAACATGTAAAAGGCTGTTTATATGAACTATATAAAAGAAATTGTGCTTACAATAATAAAATATTACTCAATAAATGAAAATTGAGACGAAATCTGTTATCCAGAGTCCATAATTTCTGTGTGTGCTCTTTAACACCTATTTAATGAACAAAAATAAATTATTTTATATATTTATAACATTTTATAGGTTAATTCCATTATCCATAACCCATTATTTAAAATATTTTAATTCAATTTTTAATTAATTTTAATCCCACATTAGGTATTTTTGGTCAAAGGATTAATTATCCCATCATATAATGAATAATAATAAAGTAATTTTTATAATTTTTATACATAAATTATACTTTTAATACCAATAATGAAATATTTTTATGTAAAATAAACTATGTTAAAATCTTAGAGACTGTAGGTCATACGTAATAATGTGTAAAATTTCTATCTTTAAATTATTATTATCAGAAAAAGGTAAGTATTAATTTACCATTAAATGATGAAAATAATATCTGCAATTTTATGTTATTTTTTAAATATACTTATATATATAATCTATGATATGTGGTGATGAAAAAGTAATCACATTGTTTTTTAAAGGTGGTAGTCTGCACATACCCAGGAATGACACTATCATATTTTAGTGAATAAAATAGAAATAAAATAGATGTTGTAATATATTTATAGATGGATTAATATTTCATGAAAATTATATATATATATATATATATATAATTAATATATTATTATAAATATTTATGATACATGGTGTTGGAAAATGAATTAAATTGCTTCATGAGGCGACAGTCTACTATATACACAAAAAATTTATTCCATTCTCATTTGATAGAATTTAAAGATAGATATAGGTTATTATACTAATATATTAATATCCAAGTATATATAAGGTAATTTTTATTATCTTATCATTATTGGTGAATATTTTAAGGAGGTTGAGGAAGAAAAAAAATCTAAAATTCTTGGTTAAGAACTATACATCTTCATCAGACAACCTCATTTTTCTTTACACCTTAATCCCTACAAAGATGGTATTATGCCAAAAATAAGACCTTTTGAAAGTGGGTATGGCTGTTATTAAGGTATTAGGAAATTTTATGGATGAACCAAATGGATTTCAAAGTGTTGATAAAAGATGAGTGGATTTTTCCTTTTATAAGAGCGAGGAGTGGTACTACTGGAGTTTAATAAAATATTAAATTAATATAAATTTATTTTCATTATTAAATAGATCGATATTAGTAATGTTCAATTCTAATATGTGCATGATTCAAATTTATTTCATCAAATAAAATTTGAAAAAGTTTATACTATGTTTATATCATTATCATTTGGTTTTGACCACCTATTAACCTTTGTCACCCTTACTGTGATAACACTGTTTTTTACTCATTGAGGAAAGGATATTTAATATAAATGAATAAATGTGCCACAAGTGGACCATAGACGATATTTTAAAAATTATCCTAATCAATTGGATGATTATATGACCTTTGGGAATTTATAATATTTTGAATTATTAAATAATATTAATGTCAATTTTCAAACTATTTATTTACTTTGAATTTAATAATATAAATAAAATAAATAAATTCAAATTTAATCAATTAAAAACTCCATAAAATGTTATAATTATCCAAATAATTCATGGATCACATTATGTCTCCCCAATTATATTAAATACAATATTTTTAATTTCATTTATTTTAATTTTCAATTAATTCAATAATTATTTCATCAACATTGTTTTAGCCTTTAAGGTAACTATTTATTAAAAAAATATGATAAATTCTAGAATAAAAATAATAAATTATCATTTAAAATACGATTTAAAAATTAAAATGTCCTATATTTATTCCTATGTTTAAAATATTTTAGTTATTAAAATAAAGAGTGGTATATTTTTGGCATTATATTCACATAAAAATTATAACAAATTAAATCATGTAAAGTGGAAACAAAAGACCATATATTCTACTTTTGGATGATTATTGATGATATATAGTCATAGAATAAAATTAAGGCAAGTGTTTAGATATTTTTTAGTCCTTATAAAATTATATTTTATCCTTAATTACTAGAGTAACCCTTACCGAGGGGGGAAAATTTTCTATAGTTGTTATTCATAATGACCAAAAATAAAAGGGAACTATTTACCAAAAATAGAACTAATGAATCAAAATATTGAAACCATTTTAAATGAGTCAAACAAACAATGTTGAAAAATATATTTTAAAATAATCTATAAAAACATGATGCAACTCAATTTCAGATAAATAGTGTTTGAAGAATAAAAATATTTTATTCCAAAATCTTGTATGAAATTAATTTTGATGACTATAATTAGATTAGATATATTCCAAATCAAACAATTAAATTTTAAAAATAATCTGATATATAATATTAATTTCTATATACTTTAAATAAAAATACATTTTTCTATAATAATATTATTTAACTCTTTATTGAAATACCAGACTTTTCAAATAAATTTGAAAATTTCACCATAGGTTATTTTTTATTTTAAAAATTAAAATATAAATATCATTTAATCAAATAAATTTTCTAATAGTTTCAGAAATTAATTATAATAATTTCTTGAAAAAGGAACTAAAACTCTTTTTTGAAGAAAATGTATTTTTAATGAATAAAACGACTTTACTAAACACTAAGGCTTTATTTACTAATCCCTAATCAATTTTTTTATTTGAACCTATATATATATATATATATTTCATAAATTGATTAATCATATTCATAGCCACTGATTTAATGGAATGGTTATAATAGTCAAATTTAAGTAATAATATTTCATGGTTTGTTTTGGCTCAGTGTTGAATTATGTAAATGCTACCGAAAATTATTTCATTTAGAACACTTATATATTATAGTTGAGTATTACCATCCAAACATCTTCTATTCTATTCAGACACACCATTTTGTTGAGGTATTTTTGGTGTACTGAGTTCATATGAAATTTCTTTTTTCCCTAAATAAGGTTTAAATAACCCGTCAGTAAACAAAATTCCATTATCTTTAAAAATCTTCTTGAGAGATTAACCACATTATTATTCCCGAATTGTTTGAAAAACTGTATACAGTTCTATGGCATTATAATTGTTCACTATAATAATTACATAAGTAATATGAGTTATTTCATAAATAAAATTAATAAATTACTTATATCCACTAGTTAATTAATTATTTATGGCCCCACACACATCTTAATAAATGAGCTCCAAGTGTAGAGAAAATTGAATCTACACCTATTTATGTGAAGTTTTAACAATATCCCCCATTTGACATATTGGGAACATAAAATATCTTTCTATTATCCTTAATGTAACATCATGAACATTATCTCCCATAGTGATCAAATTTATCTTATTTTGGTTGTGATGGGGAAGTATTCAATGCTAGAATTCATTTTTTCCAATCATACATATATAACATGAGTTTCCATCCACACTGACTTGAAATAAATTTTCCATTGAATATTTTCCTTTTTTCATAAATTTCATATCTTTATGAATATTAACAAATAATTGATCTTTTAGATGGATGAATCTTTTACATCATCATAATTTCATGAAAAACTTATGATATTGTGTTTCATTATGAAAAAATTATGTTTTTAGAGTTAATCTTTTCATTCCAAATACTTGTGAACCAAATGCTTCAATATTGGGAGACCGATCATTAATAAAAGTCACTGAGTCATCTTTATACCTTTTTAAATCATGCCTAAATTTCCAATTTCTTATCATATGTGAGGAATATATATTTTCCCTAATCCATGTAATTCCACACTTGGATGATTTATGTTCCACTTCCATAATTAATACATGTTCTATTCCTTTTTTTCTTTTAATTCAATGGATTTTTAGTACTAAGACTCATATTTTTTTTTGGTGGGAAATAATATAATTCAAGCATTATCATGATGGATAGGCCAATCAAAAAAAATATATACGTATTAAAAATATCAAACAAACTCATTAATTTATTTCCAATGATCATGACCAGCATATAAACATTCTACTTCTGAGAGGACAGACATTACTAACACAAAATTTGGATACATAATTAATACATTATTTTAGATGAATATTCCATAAATTTCACTAATTCATTTATATGGGTAATAATGTTTCAATGAATTTGGATACTAGATACACAATTATTATACTTCATTAAAGATATTCAACATATCCCATTAATATTGTCCCACACGGTACACTTCATATAAACACTCTACATAAAACATTTCTTTTATAACTAGGGGAAAAGAAACATAAGAAAGTGTGAGATGAGGTTCTAATTAACTATAATCATGTATATATCAATATAACAAGATCAAAAGTGTATGAGAACATATGGATAAAAATTTACAACCATACCTTGCATATCATAGATCATAAACTTGATCAATGGAATAAATGAGAGAAGTTCATAAGAAATTAATCATCATTAAACCAGAGAAAATGATTCATGAAATCATATAATTGTCATAATATATAGATTTATGTAATACACATAAGCATAGTAAATCAGTTTCATAATGGAAAACTCTCATTTCCAAATCAATCACAGTTGAATGTGATCAATCCAAAAACCATCATTGTAGTAAATGTTTACCCCCAATATTATCATAGTGGAAAAGGAACTATACCAAACTAGGTTTACTCTCCATTAATATAACATCCAATACTTTACATATAGATATTAATTCAATAATGAAGAATATTTATTACATAATATAACAAAAACCATGCTAGGACTATATGGGTTTAGTGTCTCTAGAAATTGGGAAACATAAATAACTATTTCAAAAAACATCCACATTATCTCCCTCTTATTTCTTCAAAACAAGACTCCTTTTTGAAATATCATACTTAATACACTTCTTCATGACTTGGGGAAAATAAATATATGAAAGGGTGAGTTCAAATTCCCAATAATGGTAAACAAGGAAAATATCAATCACATATTAATCATAAGAACATAACATTTGTAAATCTTAACCTGCATATAAAAGATCATAATATCATGTCATGCGATAAATCTTAAAAGTGAAATTTAATCCCAATATTCATAATACATGATATTTCGTGGCATACACAAATAATAATATAAAATCATTCCATATTAGTCAAGTCTCATTTCCAAGACCATAATAGCGTACAAAGTACATTAGTGAACTGATTTCATTCCTCATTCCATCCCTACATTATTAAACCAGATTTACTTTCTGTTCCAGTCTTGTCTATCTCATGATATATAAGTATTTAACCAATTCAATTGAGAAAGATATAAGTCCCACCCAACTCATAATCAAAACATTCTTACATGTTCCACAAAAACTTAAAAAGACATTCACCATAGCATCACCCATGAAAAAATGGGTTTCTTAAACATCATACAATAATAATTGATTTAAAACAAATGGATTTACTGAATAATATCAAAATAAAATCATAGTAATAATAGGGTTAAAAATATTTCACTATTTAAACAGTTTCAACTTAGATGGAAAATAATTATGAAAAAACACTTGAAATTAAAACATGAGGAAAATATCCTTTCTTCTTCAAAAACATTTTACTTCCTCAAAATGCCAAAAAAATTAGAAGAAATCATTTTATGTAAAAATAAAATTGTAATATTTTAGGGTAAGATTCCTGGAAATAAATTTTTATGAAAGCATAAAAATATGTTCATGACGTACAGGTCAAAAAACAATCTTCTCATACTTTTGTCAGAAAAGTCAAAAAGCACCTCGTACCAAAAATGAAAAAATATTCCATTCATACCATTTAGTAAAAATTTTCCAATGGGTAAAATTGAATTTAAATAATTATATAATGTTATAAATAAATTTTTTAAACACATATTTATGAAACATGGATGTGGATAGTAAATATACCCCAACAAATATTTACGAATAAACAATCTTGGATAAAAACTAGATTTCAAAAGTTATCCCTTACCTTAGGTCTGATATCCTTTAAATGTATCTGAATATCTTGTATAAAAATTTAAAAAATGTTATTGACTTACTATAAAATAATAATCATTTTTATAATATCATATATGATTATGTTATCATCTGTTTGTTAGTAACATTTCATTTTCACTCGTTATTCAGATATTGACTACTTTAGGTTTTTATGGAAAAATTATCAGATAAGTTAATATTCCACTTATTATATTATAGTTAAATCATTTAAAGAATTATATTATTATAATATATATCATATTTATTCACTCAATTCATTATATAGTCATGGTTTATTGAAGATCATATAGGATTAATCGCATCACATCGTGGAGATGGTAGATTGTACATACACACGAGTGATTATATAATTCCTAAAAGTATTGAATGGTATTGAAGTGGATGGTGTATAATATTTCATAAATAGTATAATGTTATAATAATCATATATAGTTATTATTTCCATAATTATACCCATCCATGTTTGGTGGTGGTGAAAAAAATATTACACCACAGCGTGAAGACGGTAAGCTGTACATACACACATGCGGTGGTTTTATTTTTCATAGGATGGATAAAAGGTGAAATATGGTTGTTTCATGTTAATATTAAAATATCAGTATATTATAGATACTTGTGTTATAAATTTATAATGAAACAACTAATGAAGGGGAAGTATAAGAAGAAATAAATTTGAAGGAATCGGTAGAAGAGATTACCTCTTCCTTGATGTGCTTCCTCTAAATCTCTTCTTAGAGCACTAGAGCTGGCCTTCGAAGATGACCCAAACCTCTATAATGAAAATAGGGAAATTTATAAGGAATAAGGGTAGTGTATGTTTGAGCTTGAAGGATCAAAATGAAGTGAATAGGTGACATAAGATGTTCCCTTTTATAATTGATGTGAGTAGATCTTTTGGAAACTCAATAAATAATAATTTATAATAACTCAATCCCTACCTAACAAACCTAAAACATATCCCAATTTCAAAGATGATATGTGATAGGGTTTTAATCTAATCAACCAATAAATTTTGGAGAAGTTATTTTTTCAATTTAAACTCGATCATTTAATAGACACTTAGTTATTCTATTTAATTTTAATTGTGGTAATAAAATTCAAAAAATTTAATAGTTATAAATATTTACTTATATGGTGTTAATTGACCATAAATATATATTTTATGAAATTTTAGAACTCATAATTATCACCTTTTAATTTTAAAATACATTTATGTTTTTAAATAATTTAATAAAATTTTATTTTTATAACATAACAATAATGTCAAATTCGACACTATTCATTTATTTGACATTAAAAAAATTGAAAAAGAAGATAAATTAGAAAAAAAATATTAAATACAATCCTAACATGTTGTGGTAACCTATAATTTTTTTTGATCATATTAATTAGTTCATATGATATTTCTTTTAATATTTTTGAAACCATTTATTTGATATTTCTACTAATAAATTAAATTTTACATCACAATTATGTCATAAATAATTATAATTATTTATCATCTAAAAATTATAAATAAATTATTATAATGTAGATAAATTTTTTATATTTCCTGAAAATATATATAGTTGATATTATCTTATATATATCCATATATTAAAATTAATATTCTTATATGAAATGAGATTGTGATATTTTGTCACATTCATTAGTTTTTTATTAAATTTATGTCATCTTAAAAGATAAGTGGCCATCAAGTGATTCCATTTAAAACAATGGATGATAAGGGTCTAATTTATTCATCCAATTTGATTTTTATAGTTTTAATGGTAATTTTATAATATTATATTTACATTTAATTATTTGATTTACCATTAACCCAGGTAATAAAAATAATTACCAAAGTTACTATTCATAATGCCCAAAAATAAATTTAGCCTATTAAAATAAATTGGCCCTACCGATTCCAAATATGGATTCCATTTTTAAAAATTTCAAGCACTGAATTTGTAGTAATTAATTTAAAATCATTCTCGTTGTCATAATAAGAGAATGAGTTTTTTAAAAGTTATAACATTGAGAAAGATTGAAATGTTTTTACATATGATTTCAATGTAAAATTAATGCTAATTAAATAAATTATATTAAATTATAAACATATATTCTATTTATATATTAAAACCATTCAATGTTATACTTTAACCATATAAATTATCTCGATGAAAAAAATTGTTTTACTTAAACTTTAGTGTGTTTTTACTATTCATCAAAATTTGAATGTTATCCAAAAATATCACAAATTTAACAAAAGTAAATTTTTATATGCCAATTTAAAAGAACGTTTTTATGTTTCCATATAAAAATTATTAATGTGTCCAAATCTTAATTTAATATGGGTTCTCCATTCAGAGGCATATGGTTACCCTTTTTAAAAAAAAGTTGGATTTTATTCAACAAATAGGGTTTATTTAAAGCCTGTGATTAAAATATCCATTAGATGAATAAAAAATATTTTATTAAGTATATAATATATTTATATATATATATATCATTATTTTCATTACCAATATTAATTAAATTAAAAATAAAAATATCTAATTTATATTTTTCATAAATAATTGATAGCCAAATAATTCACAATGCATTTTCATAAGTTAGTTATAAGTAGCACCATTAACCTAATGACTAGGATATAATGATAATTTTATACTAAGGGTGAATATAAGTTTGTTTAAACTCATAATTTTATGCAACCCAAGATACTGAATAATACAAATTATTTAAAGAAAACTTTTCATAAAAAACATCCATGTGTTATATTCTACCCCTCGTAAATTGAAAATTTCCGTCGAGATTTATCACTTGGAAACAAAAAAAAATGAGTATACCACTCCCTAATCAAATCCTAAATATCCCAAGTATCTTATTCAAATTATTGGTTCCTCCATAGAACTATAACCAAGAGAGTGATCTTTTTTCGTAGAACTTTTACTGTACGATCCAAAATCCCTATTAGTTGTTCTCCATAAGAAAGATATTACTCCAGCAGTACGAATTATGAGCTTAGTAAATGTGAAGGACTAGGTATGAACTTTATCAAGAGAGATACATAGAACATATCATGAACTTGAGAGAGATTCAGTGGAAGCACCAATCGATATGGTAGCTTCCCAAAACGATCAATAATTTCCAAATGGCCGATATACCATGGGGTCAGCCTGTACATCTTTCAAAATATCCATACTCTATTCTAAAGAGATATTCATAGAAAAACCTTATCACCCAATTCAAACTCTAGGAAATTTCTTCGGTTGTCAGTATAATGTTTTTCTCAACATTATGTTGATCTTATGTGTTGTTGAATAGATCATACCTTTTCTGTCATTTCATCAACAAGATTAAGACATAGTAAAATTCTTTTCCAAACATCATCCCAATAAGTTGGAGTTCTTAACTTTTTTCCATAAATGTCATAACTATAAATTCA
Organism: Viscum album; assembly: GCA_963277665.1. Taxonomy (NCBI): domain Eukaryota; kingdom Viridiplantae; phylum Streptophyta; class Magnoliopsida; order Santalales; family Viscaceae; genus Viscum; species Viscum album. The sequence continues at coordinate 1,027,871,427 of OY728157.1, forward strand.
TAGTGTCCATACCTTGTATGTAATTTTTTATTTGGTATATCCTCCTTTTGGAACCTAAATTAATTATATCCTGAATAAAGATCAATCTTGGAAAAGTATTGAGCTCTTCTTAATTGGTCAAATAAATCATCAATCCAGGGAATAAGATATTTGTTCTTCATAGTGATCTAGATATGTTCTTGATAATGAATAAAGAGTCTCATTTATCTAACTTTATTCTTAAAAAATAGTATAGTTTCTCCCCAAGGTGACACACTAGGGATTAAGAATCCCATATCAAGATTCTCTTGTAGTTGTTTCTTCAATTCTTGTAACTCAATTGGGGCCATTATATAAGGTGTCATTGAAATATAAATTTCCCCCGATATGAGTTCTATAGATAATCCAACTTCATGATTTTTTGGAAGACCTAGAAATTCTCTCGGAAATACATTATCAAACATCCGTACAATGGGTTTATTATCAATCATGATTTTCTCCCCAACCATTTGGGATAAATAACAATAATTTATAGGAATCAAGACCAATAATATGGAAGAAATTTCTACTAGAATGTTATATTAATCCTTTCATCGATAGATAATCATAGATTGATATGGAATATGAAATGTGACTTACCTTCCTTGTAAATTGATATGATCTCCATAAATTGAAAGCCAATACAGGCTAGAAATAACATCAAATTCCAGTATAAGAAGGATCAGATGATTTTCAGGAAGCACTTTCCCACAAACTTCCACTAGAGAAGAATTATAAACTTTTTATGAGACTGTAGTTCCATTAAGAGTTGTCACAGCTAACTCGACATCAAATTATTGAGTTAATACATCAACAATGTAAGAAACTTTTTTAGAAATAAATGAGTGGGTGGATCCAGAATCAAATAAGACATTTTCTACTTTAGAGTTGATGATAAGTTTACCTATAAACACTTCATTATCATACTCAACGTCTTTGATATTAATTGCATGTGACATTCCTTTTTTATTTGTACTTGAGAGTTTTTTGACTTATATCATCATTAATAACCCTTGGATTAGGAAATTGATTGGAATAATTCCCCATTTTATTGCACTCGTAACATTGAATTGTAGGAGGTGAATTCTATGTATCCTTTTATTTTTTTCAAATCATTAGAAATTTTTTTCCCATCAAATCTTCATTCAACTACCTGATGACCTTATTTTCAACACTTAAAACATTTACCAGTACCTTTAAGACAATTCCCTCTATATTTCTTTACACACTTTGTGCATTAGAGAAAACTTATCTTCATTTTAGTGTGGTATTTTTTTTTAATTTGAATTACATTTTTCATTTATTATCAAACCCATATGACTGATGGGTTACTCTAATATCCATCTCAACCTTGAGAGCACATCAAACTATTTCCTCATAGAGATTGAAGTCCCTTATGGATAATTCCCTTTAGATACTGGGTTTCAAGCCACTAAAGAATTGATAAATTTTACTCTTAGGTTAGATAATAATTGCTTAATAATACCTTAAAGTATTGTAAAATTTGATTCATAGGTAATAATAAATTAATCATCCTTTTTCTAATGTTCAAGGAACTCCTTTTCCATCTTTTTTCGAAGAATATGAGGAATGTACTTATTGAAAAATAATTTCACGAACTCATCCCATTCAATAGACTCAATTCAAAATCTCTGCCTCATATTCTTGATAAGATTCTACCATTGATCTGATTCACCTTTTTAATGGTATACTACTAAGATGAATTTATCTGGTTTAGAATGATGTAGAACTGGAAATATCTTTCCAGTGATATTGATCATTTGTTCACCCACTAATAGATCAGAAGACCTACTGAATGAAGGTGGAAACTACCTCATAAAGGCTTCAACATAATTTTGCTCCATCATTTTCTCATTGTTAAGTCTGTAATGCTTCATATATTGAGAAGTTTGTGTGATCGTGGCTATAATATTTTTCATTTCAGTTTACATAACATTTGGTTTTTTAGGGGGACATTCAATGTATTTCTCATCTCATTCAACATTAACCTGATTCCATCAGGTTATAGACATTGACTAAAACCAAGAATCATAGTGTGAAAAACACTAATAATAATGGGGAAAATACATAATTCAAGAATAAAAGTTCAATTTAGGACACTTTAGGTTTCATCCTAGGTTATTCCAGGATATATCTAAAACACTAGGATAAGAACTTAACCTATACTTAGACATATACTTAGGGTTCTTACTAAGGTTATCTCATCCTAGTTTGAAAGGTTAACTATAACTTTTCTCTGATACCAAATATAATGACCCATACTTTACATATAGATATTACTTCAACATTGAATAATATATATTACATAACATAATGAAAACCACTCTAGGACCATATATGCTTAGTGTCTCTAGAAACAGGGAAACATAAACAACTGGTTCATAAAACATCCACATTTCCTCCTGCTTATTTCATCATAACAATAATATTTTTTTATATATCTTACTTAATATCCTTATTCATGACCAGGGGAAAGTAAATATTTGAAAGGTTGAGCTCAAATACTCATTATCGGTAGACAAGATAAATATCAATCATATCATAATCATAAGAACATAACATTTGAAACTTTTATCATGCTTCTAAAAGAACATAATATCATGACATGGGATAAATTATAAAATTGAAATGTAATAACAATAGTCATAAGACATGTAATTTCATGGAATACACACTAAAGCATAGAAAATCATTTCATATTTTTCAAGGCTCATTGCCAAGACCATCATAGTGTACAAAGTCCATTATGGAGCCGAGTTCACTCCTTATTCCATCCCTATAATACTTAACTAGATTTACGTTCTACTGCAGTCTTATATATCTCATGAGAAAAAAATATTTACCAAATTCATTGTAGGGAGATATATGTCCTAGAAATATCATAATGAAACCATTCCTACATGTCTCACAAAAAACATAAAAAAAACATTCAACATTGCATCACCCATGATATAAAATGGGTTTCTTAAACATTATTCCATCCTAATTAATATAAAACAAATGAATTTACTCAATAATATATAATAAAATCATAGTAATAATAGGGTTATAAATATGAATCTATTTAAAGAGTTTCATCTTATATGGAAAATAATTTTGAGAAAACACTTGAAAGTAATTTACAAGGAAAATATCCTTTCTTCTTCAAACATATTTTCCTTCCTCAAAATGTCATACAATTTTAGAATAAATAATTTTATATGAAAATAAACTTATAAACTTTTACGGGAAGAATCAAGGAAATAATGAATTATGAAATCATAAAAGTCCATTCATGCCATACAAGTTAAAAAAATATTCTTCTCATACTTTTTCCAAAAAATTAAAAAAGTACATCGTAATGAAAATGAAAAAAGATTTCAGTCAAATAATTTAGTAAAAATTTAAAAATGGGTAAAATTGAATTTAGACAATTATAGAATTATATAAAGAATATTTTTAAATATATATTTAGGAAACATGGACATGGATAATAAATATACCCCATTAAATACTTATGAATGAATAATCTCGGATAAAAATGAGATTTTGGAAGTTATCCCTTACCTTAGGTTAGATATCCTTCATGTATATCCAGACCTCCTGTATAATGATTTAAATAATATTTTTGACTTACTCCAGAATAATAATAATTTTTATGATATAATATACGATTATATTATTATCATTTTTTTAGTAACATTTCATTGTCACTCATTATTTAGATATTGAATGTTTTATGTTCTTATGCTAGATTTGTCAGATAAGTTCATGTCACACTTTCTGTATTATTTTTTAATAATTTAAATAATTATACTATTATAATATATATCATATTTATTCATTTAATTCATTTATATAATCATGGTTTAATTAATATCATCTATAATGAATCGCATCTCATCGTGGATACGGTAGGTCGTACGTATGCACGAGCGATGAAATCATTCCCAAAATTATTGAATGGTATTAAAGTGGATGGTGTATGATATTTAATAATTAGTATAATGTTATAATAATCATATATAGTTATTATTTCCATCATTATATCCATCCAATTAAGGTGGTTGTGAAAAATAGATAACACCATGGTGTGGAGACGGTAAGCCGTACGTACGCACGCGCGGCGATTTCATTTTTCATAAGATGGATAGAAGGTGACATATGGTTGTTTAATATATATAATAACATAATTGTATATTATTTATAATTATTTTATTACTTTATAATCAATCAACTAATTAAGAGTAAGTATAAGAAGAATAAAATTTGAAGGAATCTGTAGAAGAGATTACTAATTGTTTAATGTGCTTCTTCTAAGTATCTTTTTAGGGAACAAGAGTTGGTCTTTGAAGATGAAAAGAACCTATATAATGAAAATAGGGAATTTGATAAGGAAATATTTTAGGGTATGGTTGATCTTCAAGGCTCAAAATTAAGTGAAGAGATGAGGGAGGAGGAACCCCTTTATAATTGAGGTGAGGGGCACTTTTGGAAACTCCATAAAAAATAATTTATAATAAAGTAAAAACCTACCCAAAACCACCAAAATATACCAATTTCGAAGATGAGATGAGAAACGGTTGTAATATCATCAACCAATAATTGTTTTATGAATTATTTTTTCAATTTAGACCATATCATTTTAATTGACACTTAGTTATTCTACCGAATTTGAATTATGGTAATAATATTCTAAATATTGAATTGTTATAAATATTTGCTTATATGGTGTTAATTGACAATAAATGTATATTTAATGAAATTTTAGATATTATAAATATAAATGTTTAATTTCTAAATATTTATATTATTTTCAAAAATTGAATAATTGTTTTTATAAAATATCCATAGTGTCAATTTTGAAATTGTTCATTTATTTGACTTTAAACAAATCCACACAAAAGATATTTTCAAAAAAATATATAAAATAAAATATTAACATGTAATACTAACCTATAAATTTTTTGTAACAAATTAATTAGTTCATATGATATTTCTTTTAATATTTTTAAAACCATTTTTTTGATTTTTATATTAATAAAATAATTTTTACATCACCATTTTTTCATCATTAAGGGAAATTATTTAATCTCTAAAAATTATAAGTAAATTATTATAATTTATATAATTCATTTATATTTCTATATACTATCAACACTCGATATTATCTCCCAGCTGTCAATATATTAAATTTAATATAATTATATATAATGAAATTGTGACATTTTGTCACATTCATTATTTTTTATTACATTCATGTCATATTCATAGGTAAATGGAAATAAATTGATTAAAATTTTAACAATATATAATAATTATCTAATTCATTAATCCAATAGAATTTTTATAGGAGTTAAGGTAATTTTATAATATTATTTTTACCTATAATTACCAGATTTACCTTTAACAATTATAATTTTTTTTTACCAAAGTCCCTATTCATAATGCTAAAAACTAAAAGTATCTTATTAAAATAATTGGGACCTATTGATTCCAAATATGAAGTCCATTTTTAAATATTCAAAACACAGAAGTTGCAGTAATTAAATAAAAATCAATCTTGTAGTCAGAATAAGAGAACATGTTTTTTTAAAGTTAAAACCTGATAGAACATTTAAATGTTTTTACATATGAATTCGATATAAAATTAATGATAATTACAAACATTATATTGAATGAAAAAAATATATTATTTTTATACTTTAAAAACATAAAATATTATAATTTGACCATATAAATTATCTCGATGAAAAAAGTTGTTTTCACTTAAAATTTAGTGTGTTTTTACTATTCATCAAAACTTGAATGTTATCAGATTATGTCATAAATTCAACCAAAGTATATTTTTATATCCTTATTTATAATAAAATGTTTATGGGGTCATATTAAAATTTATAACATGTAAAAATCTTAATTTAAAAGGGGTTCTCTATTCAAATACGTTAGATTTCCTTTTTTTTTAAAGTGGGTTTTTATACCACAAATAGGGTTTATTCACACCATGTGATTAGAATATCCATTGGATGAATAAAAAAGTATTTTATTACGTATATAACATATATATATAATAAATTTCATTAACAATACTAATTCACTCAAAAATAAAAATATCTAATTTATATTTTTCATAAATAATTGATAGCTAAACAATTCACAATGATTTTTCATAAGTTTTTTATAATTATTATTCCTAACCAAATGGAATTTCTATAATTATAATTTTATACTAAGGGAATCTAGAGGATTTTTAAACTCAATATTGCATTCAACACAAGCTATTAATGAATAAAAATTATTTAAATAAATTTTATCATAAAAAACTGGGTGTTAGAATTAAAATCCTATTTATCTCATGGCATATCAATATTTAACCAATGAATTGGATGGAGATACAGGTCTTACCCATTAAATCATGAAATATCATAAATATTTATGCCCAAATATCATAAAATATTCATTATAGCATAATTGATGAAAAGAAACATGTTGTATAAACATTTCATCATAGCATAACCAATTAAAATGAAATAGATTTCATAATCATTTTAACAATTCAACATGGAAAAACCCATGGAAAAGGAATGCGTTTCATAATAATTTCATCAATTCATCATATCATAATCCACAAAAAAGAAAGAAGTTTCATAATCATTTTCTCATAATAATAAAAAACCATCTAGAGAAATAAAATGTTTTGTATCATTAGATAATATCACCTTTAAATATTATATAACCTCAAAGGATGTCTTCTTATACGGAAAATGATTTTTAACGATCAAATATATCATTTCTTAAAGAAATTACCCTTTTTATTTTTAAACCACTTATTTAAAATTTAAAAATATCTCAATTATTAAAGAAAATATTTTCTTTTAATAGATCCTTATCAACTAGTAATGAAATATTTAATTCATTTATCATAAATAAATATGGAAAATACCATTAATTATATAATCCTTTAAAATAATATTCTTTTTAATTTTTTTTTAAAAAATTAAGAGTTCCTTGTTTTAAAAAATAAAAGAATATTCATTTTATTATATTTTTTAAAATGTAAAAAATGAGTAAAAATTTCTTTAAATAATCATTATTGAAAATTAGAAACTTTATTAAATCATTTTTTAAAAACATGGATATGGAAAAAAATGTCTTTTTGACTGAAGAGATAAATAAATTTTATATTTCTATAAAAGATTATTTTAGACTCTTGATAACGCAAAGAGAAACAAATAAGAGGAAAAAAATATAATTTTCTAAAATAAGTGTAGAAGAATAAAATTCATGGGTTTCTTGAGATATAGATTATAATATTTCAATATAGAAATCCTAATCATAAACAACCTTGATAAATAATGATATTTTCACATTGAACCCTCACCACCATGGTATAATTGTAATGATAATCCCAATGAAAGATATAATGATACAGGGGTTTGTATGTCCAATAATTTTCATGAAAAATATCATAAAATAAATTCATAGTAAGTATATAAACCACAAAAAATAAACTAGTTGTCCATAAGTATGTGTCCCATAGAAATAAAAGAGTGATAAAACAACTCACCTTCCTTGGTAACTTTTTAGTCATAAGTCTCACTAAATAATAACATCTAATTAAGAATTATATATTTTTAAAAGAATAGTTTTTCTGATACAGAATGTGAATTTGTCGTTATATTCAACACATAAAAGAAAATGAGTGGTGATTTTTTTACAAGTCTCCCATAAATAAAATTAAGACTAGAAATATCTTACCATAAGTCTCAAATATATTCATACAGGTTTGAACCTCCTTTATAATAAAAAAAAGTCTTATTATAAATTTTTTATAAATCTTATTTTTCTATATCATCACATTTATGATTTAATTATAACCTTTTATTACCCATTTATTAACAATTCCATGTTAAAATCATCTTTAATGTAACAACTGCTTCACTTTTCATATATGTTTATGTTTGGTATATTCAGTAATTTTACTTTGATCATGGTTACATAATTTCCATAATTTTATAAATTATATAAATATCATATATATTCATTATATATGTATTTTTATTACTTTATAAAATTTATTGAAATGGAATTAACTACACTATTTATAGAGATGGTAGCTCGTACATACACATGAATATTGTTTCCATTTGTCAAAATGGATGGAAAAAAATATGGAAAAAATATATAGTAATTAAAAATTAATTATATTTATATTTAATATATTCATTAAATTATTCTTAATTACCTTCCATGTCAATTGTATGTGAAAAATAAAACACATCACCTCATTAGGTGGTGGTCCACCGTACATATTAGCGACATTATCGTATTCCCATAGAATAAAAAATAAGAAGGTCTATGCGATATTATAATTCCCAAAGTATAATTATTTTAGGAATATATTATATATAATTTAAATTCATCATTATATCCTTTTAGGAGAGGCATGATGCAAAATGAAATACATTGGTTCATGAGGCGGTAGTCCTCCGTACACATGATTGATGGTTTTATTTCTCATATGATAAAAGTGAATATGGATATAGGTTACGTCAAAAATATAAAAGAACATCATTATATTATATATATATTTTTATTGTATTGGAATTATTAGTACATGAATGAAGGTGGTATGTGAAGAAGTAAAACGAAAGATCATAGTGAATATAATTACCTTCATTTTAAAAAAACTCCTCTAGGTCTCTTATTAAGGACCCAATTATTGGTAACATGGTAAGAGAAGAATCTATAGTATGTGGATAATGATGATGGTGAGTGATATTTGTAGTAATTTTTTGATCTAATGGGTTAATATTTGTGAATAAGTGATGGGGAGAAAGTGCCCTTTTATAATTGAGGAGTGCTGGATTTTTTGTAAATACCCAAAACTATTCAACAATGGGATGTTAATCTCACACCATGTACCTAAAAAATATATAAATAAATTATTTTAAGGAATATAAGTTCTAAAATACCTTAAAAAATGTTCTAAAAATGTTATTCCTTGGCTTTTATGTTTAAATATTTTTCCCATTTTATCTTTCAGTAGGGTAAATAGTTTTTTTATTTATATAAAAAGATCAGTTATCCCTAAAGAATACAAACAAATTGACCATTATAAGATAATATGGAACCAATGATTCTAAATATAAATTAAAATTTTTCAAATAAAAAACACATGTGTGAGAAAAAATAATTTTAACACAGGAGTATGTACCTAGAAAAAACTCATTTTAACATTATTCACTATTATTAGTCTTTATTGTCCATATTATTCATTATGAAAAAAGAATTAAATTTCCAATATTTATTGATGATAATAATAATTTTTAAAAAGACAGATTCAATTTCATTAAATTCAACTAACATAATTTTCAAAATTTAATTACAATCAATCCTTCAAATGTGATGGGAAACTATTTTTTAAAGAAAAGGCATAACAAAATATTAATATATTTTCTATAAAAACTCAATATTAAAATGATATAATGACAAAAAATATATTAATAGTTATATAATTGAACTCATTATAAATTAAAACAATTTTAAAATATTATTTAAAATTTTAAATACTTTATAAGAAAAAGAAGTTTTTAATAAAAAATAGTATATTTTTTACTATTCATTTTAAAAAATAATCTTTATAAAAAATTCTCAAAAATTCACTCAAGGATAATTTTGATAGATATATTTTAAAAGTGGCATCTAGTTTTTCATTTATGTTTTTTAAAATTGCAAAAATATTTTTTTATTTGATCATAAAATGTAATTAAATTCAATTTTTAATAATAAATTTATTTTCAAACAATATAAATACTATTAAAAAAATAAAATACACATTTACAAATATAATTACCTTATTAAAAATTATATATAATTTTAGTATTTTTTATTATTATTGAAACTTAAATCTTTAAGGGATAGTTAAAATGGTCATAATATTAGTTTTATATTTTAGTTCATTAAATATAGGTGTTACGTGTGATTTAGATTATCAAAGTAATTAACTTTATTTGAAACAAAAACTATTTCATAAAATATCAATGTGTTAAATTCCTCCCCCCTTAAATTAAGTTATTCCTTAATATTTTTTCACTATGATATGAAAATGGAGGATAATTTTTCCTAAGTATATCCTCAGGTTCAAAAATAGCTTCCTAGAGTTGGTGGTTTGATCATAAAACCTGGCAGGGTTAGTGGTATTATTTCATAGGAAATTAACTCTACAATATAATAATACCCATAAGATATTGTTTATAATATATATAATTTTAAATTTTTATGACTCATAATTTTAGTAAATGTGATGGATCAGGTGTGAACTTCCACAGGAGAGACACTTGGAATGCATCGTGGACTCGAGTGAGGTTTAGTGGAATCACTAAATGATAAGATACCATCCCTAATTGATCATGAATATTGAAGGGAATAATATAACTAGTGATAAAATTTACTTTATTTTAGAATCATATAACCTTCTTCTATAGATAAATTATTAGGAAAACCTTCTCACCATCTTCAGACTCTAGATTATGTGGATGATTTTAAACATAACATTTCCATTGACTCCTCAATTTAATGTTGAATTTTTTTAAAAAATTCTTTCATTTCCTCTACTAGATCAGGTCTTAATAACTTCTTTTCTCTAAAATAATCCCAGTATGATAGATTTTATCACTTAATTCCATATTGGTATTCATAATGATCTATCTGAATTCTTTAAGGAAAGATATTGTTATATTAAAACTTAACCAGTAGAATGTTAGTTCCCAATCATATTTAAAATCCATAGAACATGATATATGTATATCCACTAGGTTTTCACTATTCTCTTAGAATTACCATATATAATGTGAAGATACACAATTCTAAAACACAACTCAGTATCCAAAACCTACTAATGACTACTCTAGAACCTCAAGGTAAACCTCAGATCCTAATCAGTATAATAGAATGTGGTACTCCAAGAAACCTTACCACACCCATTATGAATATACAGGAAGATGATATATAGAGAAATATTATATAACAGTGATAAAGTGTAATGAATTTTTAAGTAGATCCACTCCAACCCATACAGAAGTGGTCCCTTTAGACATTTTAGGAAGTCCAACAACAAAATCCATGGTGTTGTTTTCCCATTTTCATTTAGGTATGGGTAATGGTTGAAACATACCCTTATAATTTCTTCATTTTCCCTTAATATGACTACATACCACGAAATGAGTTATAGACTCCATAATATCCCTCTTAATGTAATCCCTTATAAATACTCTTTCAAATATGTATATATCTTTGTACATACTGGATTAATGGAAAATAAGAAATTATAAGCTTACTATGAGAGCTCCTTCCCCAAAGTAGGTATGGATGAAACAAATACATGTCTCGTAAATATTATCATTACATCATAATAAATATTAAAATCAATAAAATTTTAGAACTTTGAATTTCTACATCATCTTTCAACATCTCTTTCACCATATCATGGATACATTGTTCGACAATTATTTGAGAAAGATAAAATTTTACCACATATTTCAGGATTTCTATGTCACGAACCATCCTCAGGACCAGTGCAGTGACTACCCCAAGCCCGCCTTCCATAGGCCAGGGGCTGGCGACTACCACCAAAGGTGTAAATCCAAAACCTGGGAAGGGATTGCATTTATAAAAAGTAAACACACACAATCAGAGTACACATCTGGAAGCAAAACACTAAGAAACACTGTATACAGAAGAAGTGCTGGAAAGAAAAAGGGGCCAGAAATACAAGACCAATAGTAAAGTATAGGTACAACTGAAAGCAAGTACAACTAAAAAAGAGAAAAATAGGTGATAGGTAAATAGAATCTTCTGGATCTTCCTCCGAGGTTCCTACCTGAAGGGTAGGAACAGATGACCACCACAGTACTCCACGTCCATCAGACTCCTCTGTGTACCAACATGTCGTATGGTCCACCTCCAGGTACCGTCCAGTCTTGTCACTCTTGGCCTCTGTCAGCGTTGTCTGTCATCTGCGTCCAACACAACAAGGTGCGGGCATAGCCCGTGTAGTGGCGAGTATAACGATACTCATTAGGGGACCCCGAGACCCCCGAAGGACTCCTATAATTCACTACGGATAAAACAAAGAAGCAATATACAATCACGAAGTGTCATCCAACCCTACATAGGAATATTCCCATCCATATACCTAAGTTACCAATCACAGTCCAGCTCTTACTCTCGATCCCAAGGATAACCCAGTCCAAAAAGGAAGTAAAGTCAATCTTCTCGATGATAATGACAGAAAGACAAGACTCAGCTCACACAGGTATACATCTTTCGTTGAGTGATAGAGATGATTAGATGTAGTCACTGATTCATCTAAGCTGTTAGACCCTCACATGATACAGGACTAGATAAGTTGTCATACCCACATAGGATATAGGACTGGCTATTATGTTGGACCCACATAGGATACAGGAACAAAAGTCAGAACTGTCGGACCCACAGAGGATCCCGGTACAGTAGTCATCGCTGTTGAACCCACGGAGGATCCCCGTACAGTAGTCATTACTGTTGAACCCACAAAGGATTCTGGTTCATAAGTCATCGCTATCGAACCCACAGAGGATTCCGGTATAGTAGTGATCGCTGTCGAACCCACGGAGGATCCTGGTATAGTATCATCATTGTCGAACCCACGGAGGATCCTATCATCTCAGTCACGGCCAGCCCTTGGGTTCCCACACATGTCACGCTCGATTTTGGGAGGGACCACTCCTCGAGCCAAGTGTCGATACATCAACTATCATGAATTCCTGATTTGACGTCTCCCATAGTTCTGTCTCATCATAAGGAACCCAACGTGACAGACGGCGCGTCAATCGGACGCACGGTCTATGAGTTATTGGCATTTCTGTTCCTAGGACTCGGTTGGTTTTTATGCTCAAACAAACCTGACCATACCCTAACTGCATCCAAACCTCAAGCGGGGTATGACAAAATTATCGTCTTGCTCCAAGAATTCCATTGCCTCGAGCGGTATGTTAATCAGACACCTGTAGCCCAAGATGCGGGCTAAAAGGTGTAAACAACCAAAGAGGGTCCTGGTTCGGTCCGACCCAGTTGGACTGACCAGGCCTGACTAGTCTGAACCAGGGTCTGACCCGGACCGCGGGTTTCACCCGGTCTGAGGAAGCATCCTAAGCCAAGGGGACGGCTCGACCTGAAGAGACGGCCCGGGCCGAGGGCGACCCGAACGTAGGCGACCCGGCCGAGGGTGGGGCAGTATTTTTAGGTCGGGTAGTCCCCTCGGTTGGGGATGCTTCCTCAGACCGGGTCGGACCCGTGGTCTGAGTTAGACCCCGGTTCAGACTAGGTCGGGCCTGGTCAGTCCGACTGGGTCGGCCCGGACCCAGACCCGCTTTGGTCGTTTACACCTTTTAGCCCGCATCTTGGGCTATGGGTGTCTGATTGACGTACTTCCTACGACGATGGAATTCATAGAGCGAGATGATACTTTTGGCATACCCTGCTTGAGGTTTGGATGAAGTTGAGGTATGGTCGGGTTGGTTTGAGCCTAAAAACAAACCGGGCCCCTGTAACAGAAATGCCAATAGCTCATAGACCGGGCGTCCGATTGATGCGTCGTTTGTCACGTTGGGTTCCTTATGATGAGACGGAACTACAACATACATCAACTAAAGACTTCGTGATAGTTTATGTATCAACACTTGTCCCGAGGAGCGGACCCTCCCAGAATCGATCATGATGTGTGTGGGAACCCTAGGGATGGCTGCGATTGAGATGAATGGATCCTCCGTGGGTTCGACAGCGATGATACTATACTAGGATCCTCCGTGGGTTTGACAGTGATGACTAATGTACTAGAATCCTCCAGGGGTTCGACAGTGATAACTTCTGTACCGGAATCCTCCGTGGGTTTGACAATGATGACTACTGTACCGGGATCCTCCGTGGGTTCGACAACGATGACTATTGTACCAGGATCCTCCATGGGTCTGACAGTTCTGACTTCTGTTCCTTTATCCTATCTAGGTCCAATTGAATAGTTGGTAATATATCTTGTGTGGGTCTGATAGCTTAGCTGGTCCTGTATCATATGTGGGTCTGACAGCTTAGATGAATCAGTGACTACATCTGATCATCTCTATCACTCTACAAAAGATATATACCTATGTGAGCTGAGTCTTGTCTTTCAGTCGTTATCATCGAAATTATTGACTTTAATTCCATTGTGGAATGGGTTGTTCTTGGGCTCAAGATTTAGAGTCGTACTGTGACTGGTAACATAGGTATATGTATGGGCATATACCTATGTAGGGTTGGTTGATACTTCGTGATTGTATCTCTCTTCTTTGGTTTATCTTTAGTGGATTCTAGGAGACCTTTGGGGGTATCGGGGTCCCCTACTGAATATCATTATAATCACCCCTGCACGGGCTATTCTTTCCCCTCGTTGTGTTGGATGCCAACGACAGACAGCGCTGACGGAGGCCGAGAGTTCCAGGATTTGATGGCACCCAGAGGTGGACCATACGACATGTCGGTACACAGAGGAGTCTGACGGACATAGAGTGATGAGGTGGTCATCTGTTCCTACCCATCAGGTTGGAACCCCAGAGGAAGATCCAGGAGCTGATCTTTACCTATCAGATATTTGTCCCTTTTCAGTTGTACATGCTTTCAGTTTTATCTATACTTTACTATTGGGCTTGTATTTCCAGCCCCTTTTAATTTCTAACATTTCTTCTGTATATATTATTACTTAGTGTTTTGCATCCAGTTGGGTACTCAGATTGTGTGTGTTTATTTTTTATAAGGTAAATGCCTTCCCAACATTAGGATTTACACCTTTTGTGATAGTCGTTAGCTCCTGGCCTATTGAAGGCAGGCTTGGGGTAGTCATGTCATGGGTCTTAAGGATGGGTCATGAAAAATTGGTATCAGAGGAGTCGGTTCTACGGCAGAACGTAGGACTCTAATCTGTCTTACTATGAAGCAATATTGTTAAGAGTATTGAGTGTGGTTTTCAGTCCAGAGAGTCCAGTGTTGGTGCGGTGGCCGACGTATCCATACACCAGGACCCTGACATCTGATTTCCGACTTAGTTCACAAAAACATTGGTTGCGAGTGGGTTTTCAAGAGTCTTCTTTGTGAACACTTTAATTCAGCTCACCAGGTATAACCTATAGATTGTGGTGCATCTGTTCCTTATCAGGATATCACTACGTAGACATCTAGTTAGGGTTTCTGAGAGAGTACACGAAGACGGACCACCGAATGACGAGGCTCCAGTTTAGGGCCCTATTACTATGTTGGCACCTTTGGGAGGTGTACCAGCATCACCACCACCCTTTGGGAAACAGATCCCTCCAGCTGCATTGGAGGATGGTGCATGTCGACTGATTGCATTGCATGAGTTCCAGCGACAGAGGCCTCCGAGGTTTCTAGGCAAGACAGACTCCCAGGTAGCAGAGGACTGGCCTATGGAAGGCTGGCATGGGGTAGTCACGTCACGGGCCCCAAGGATAGGTCATGACATTCTCGATCAATTCTTTGTATATTAGAAAATATTTAATGTTTTATATCCTCATTATATAGTAGAAAACATGATATTTTCAACTCAAAGCATAATATTCTATGTTCTCCTTCCTAGGGTGATAATTTATTATGAAAAAATAATCTTAAATCATTTCCAACCATCTTCTCTTTCACATGTTCAACTATATCTATGTGAATGTATATATTAAACTCTTATGATACACGCACAGACACACATATAATTATATATATATATATATATATCACACCATTCCCATAAATATAATTCCTTTACATCATTAATGACAATATTACCATAGATAACTCCAAAAAATGAGTTGGGTAATATTTCTCATGAACTTTCAATTGTCATGAGGCTTAGGTTGTAATCATGTCATTATACATGAGAATGATTCATATTACATTTTTTGATACATCACTTGTCACGACCCGTCCTCGGGGTCCGTGCTGTGACTACCCTAAGCTCGCCTTCCATAGCCCTGGGGCTAGCGACTAGCACCAAAGGCGTAAATCCTGATAAAAAGGGGAGGCATTACCTTAATACAGGTAAAAACACAACAGAGTACGAAAGCTGAAGTAAACACTATATAAACTGATTACAAAAGTAAGTGCTGAAAAGTAAAAGGGCCAGAATACAAACCCAACTAAAAGTACAGTACAACTGAAAAGAATGTACAATAGTAGTAAAGTAAATCAGCATCCACTGAGTCGTCCTACGACTATCCCACCGGAAGGGTGGGTTCCGATGGTCTCCTCAGCTCCTCGGGTCCAGCCGTCCGCTCCGTGTATGTCCCGCCTGATAGTCCACCTACGGATACTGTTTCGCTCCACAAGCCTCAACCACACTCAGCGTTGTCTGTCGTATGCAACCAACATAACGTAGTGCGGGCATAGCCCGTGTAGGGGTGAGTATACAATACTCAGTGGGGACCCCGAGACTCCCAAAGTTCTCCCAGAATCCACAAAGGATGTACCACAAAGGAAAGATAAATAACAAGAAGTATCAACTAACTCTACTAAGTTATACTCCCACACATATACCTAAGTCATCAATTCCAGTTCGGCTCCAACTCACGATAC
This sequence comes from Viscum album, assembly GCA_963277665.1. Taxonomy (NCBI): domain Eukaryota; kingdom Viridiplantae; phylum Streptophyta; class Magnoliopsida; order Santalales; family Viscaceae; genus Viscum; species Viscum album. The sequence goes on from OY728157.1 coordinate 1,027,888,098, forward strand.
CAAGTATAACCCAGTCCACATAGGAAAGCACAACCCAGTCTACACAGGAAATCAAGTCAATCACATCGATGATAATGATTGAAAGTCAAGACTCATCTCACACAGGTATACTACTCACGAAAAGGGGTGGAGATGATTGATGTAGCCTCTGAATCATCTCCTTTGTCGAACCCACATAGGATCCAAGTACAAAATTCGTCGATGCTAAACCCACGTAGGATCGAAGTACAGTCATCATCACTGCCGAACCCATGGAGGATCCAAGTATAGTCGTCCTCGCTACCGAATCCACGTAGGATCCAAGTACAGTTTCCATCGTCGTCGTAGTCACAGCCAGATCTAGGGTTCCTGCACACAACACACTCGATTCCGCGAGGGTCCGCTCCAAGAGCCAAGAGGGTCGATACATCAACTCTCACTAATTCCAGATTTGATGTATCACAAAGTTTCATCTTGTCAATAAGAACTTAACGCGATTGACGGCGCGTCAATCGGATGCCCGGTCTGAGAGATATAGGCTTTTTCGTTCCAGGGGCCCTGTTAGAAATATGCTTGTTTCTAACCCAGATGGTATGAAAAATCATCTTAAACTCACATAGAGTATCTCAAAAGGACCGTCTCGTCGAAAGAGTCCTAGTGTCATAGATGGTGCATCGATAAGACGTGCGGTCCTTAAGTTATTCACGTTTAAGTGAATTACGGTCCCAACCCGTTTAGCACAGTGGGCCAATGGGTTGGGTTGTTCCAGTTTGACGAGTCCGACCTAGTAGGGGTGTCGGACCGGTATGAAGGGAAAACTCATGTTGGCCCGAAGTGGTGTGGCCCGACCCGAAGTGGCGCGGTCCGGCCCGGCGGGGCGCGGCACGGCTGGCTCGGCCGAAGCCGAGCGAGCTCCAAGAGGGGGGGCCGAGGGGCGGCCCCCCCAGTCTTCTGCTCCGGTGGTGCCACCCTTCCCCAAACCGGTCGGCTCGGCCGGCCGGTCCTCTGGCGCATACGGCCCACACAGCGGGTCGCTGCTTATTTGGTGCGGCTCCCTCCTGGCGCGGCAGTCCGGTTCCTCCCGGATGGTCGACGGGTCGGCCGGTCTACAAGCGCGGCGCCCTCCTGGCGCTGCGGCTCCTCTTCACCGGGCCGACCGACGGGCTGGCCAGTTCTTCCCCCAAAGCGGGCCATGTATTAGGCCGTGGTTCTTTTTGCACCACCGGCGCGACGACGCTGGTTCCATTTGCCTCGTTCCCAGCATGGCGCGATGGCATTTTTCTCCCACCACCATCAATTATCAATTCTAAAAATAATTAATGAGAACAACGGAGGGTTGTCAGACTATGTTCGTTTGGCCCGCACCCTCTGCATAAAACTATGGCAATCCACCAAGGTAAATGAGATTCTCAATGACAATCCAAAGCACAATTTTAATCCATTAAAATTGAAATTAACCCCTACCTCGATAAACGAAGTCATTTGACGACATCGTGAAAGATGGCTTCATGGGGTGAGGCTTCGAAGACAGTGTTAGCGTGCGTCCAAGGAGGGAACGACGTCTCACACTAGCTGTGGAGAGAAGAAGGAAAGGCACGTCGTCTCTCCCTATGGTGATGGCATTCTTTGTCGAAGAGGTGACATTCTTCACAGGAGGATGAAGTTCTTCACGAAAGGATGCAGTTCTTCAAATAAAGCTCGAGTTCTCCCAAATCTTTCCACACAATAATTCCAACCCAAAATAAAATAAGCTACTCCTAATTTTATTTTACATTGCCATGAATTTTCAGAAACATAAAATTCAAACACTTAGTTAAATTAATTGAAGAGGTTTAATCAATTAATTTAGCATGTGTTGGCTTGAATTAAAGTGGGAGAGGAGGAGTTACTGAAATAAGTTCAAGGGTTTGCCAACATTAAACACAAGTAGTTTAATGGGGGGTTTTAGGGAGTTTTAGGGAATGTGAAGGGTTGGGGCTCGTGCGGGCCCCACCTCACATTTATCCTCACAGCAGTATTTAGGATGCTGGTGGGTCCCACCCTAACTCCCCCATGTAGGATAAAACCACCTTAGTTAGAAAAAAATTGTACCACATTTTTTTTCACTTTTTATTTAAACCACTTTTTTTTAACAACACCTCCCAAGAAAACACATCTTTGGTAAAGGTCCTATTAAGCAATTACTGGCGCTGCGGTTTCATCAGTGCCCTCAGATTTTAATTCTGAGCATTGGTTCAAAAGATAGAAAAACCCGCTCATTCGTTCACTGAACGTACCTGAGCTAAACTTCGGAAATTGATTCCGGGCACACCGGGCCTCAGAATCAAGTTCCGTTAGAAACTGCGTACTCATAAAACCCCAAAGAATTTAAGAAAAAAATTTCCTTGAAATTTACAGGTCTTTAAATTATTCCCACCTCATGGATTTACGTCCCTGTAAAGCTACATCACAAACTAGGGAAACAAATGAGGGCATTGTGCACGCATCTGAGCCTCCCGCTCCCATGTGTTCTCCTGAAGGTTCCCGTGATGCCACTTGATGCACAATAGAGGAATCGACCATCCATGTAGGACCTGTGCATGTCGATCCTCAATCTCCACCGGGACCTCCACAAATGTCGCCCCGTCATTGATGTCCAACTCCCCATGATCAATGATATGCACCGGGTTGTGCACATATCTCCTCAGCTATGATACGTGGAAGATGTTGTGCACCTGATGAAACTGAGGTGGAAGAGCTAGGCGATAAGCCACCTCGCCTATCCTTCTAATAACCTAGAATAGTCTGATGAAGCACGAAGATATCTTGTCACCCCGTCCAAAACTGTATAATCCACATCGAGGTGAGACCCATTAGAAAATGTGGTCACCATCCTCGAACTCCAGTGGTCTCCACCTCCTATTATCATATGACTTCTGTTGGCTCTGAGCAGTCCTCATCCACTTCGGGATGACCTGTACCTTCTCTGTCGTAGCCTGGACCATCTCCGGTCCTACAAGTGTTGACTCCCCAGGGTCTGTCCAGCACAGAGGTGATCTGTAAGGTCAGCCATAAAATGCCTTGTATGGTGCCATCCCGATTGAGGAGTGGTAGATGTTGTTGTATGCAAACTCCGTAAAAGGTAGGTGATCCTCCCAGCTACGACCAAAGTAGAGGACACATGCACGAAGCATGTCCTCAAGAGTTTGAATTGTCCTCTCCGTCTGGTCATCCGTCTAAGGATGAAAGGCGGTGCTTAGGCGTAGCTATGTCCCAAATGCCTCCTACAACCCCTACTAAAGCTGGGAAGTAAAGATATCGTCTCGATCAGAGATGATAGACGATGGAACACCATGAATCCGTACGATCTCCTAAACATAGAGGCATCCCAAGCTCTCCACTGAGCCCTGCTCTCTGATAGGTAGAAAGTGGGCTGACTTGGTGAGTCAGTCAACGATCACCCAGATGGAGTCATGTCCTCCGGAAGTACATGGTAGTCCCGTCACAAAATACATGGATATCCCATCCCACTTCCAATGCGGGGCCTCTAAGGTATGTACTAAACCTACCGGTACCTGGTGCTCCGCCTTCACCTGCTGGAAAGTGAGGCATCAAGAAATGAATTCTGCCACAACCTTCTTCATACCCGGCCACCAATGATGTCGTCTGAGTTCTTGGTACATCTTCACTACACCTGGATGTACCGCCAATGGGGAAGTCTAAAACTCCCTCAGCACCTCCACCTATAATGCAACTGGTACCATGGTACTTCCCCTGAAGAGGATTACGTGCTCCCTGCCTTCAGAAAATAAATCGGGTTCCAGCCCTGAGGATATCTAAGCACGTTGAGCCTCACAGTCAACGTCCCCACACTGTGCCTCCCTGACCCGCTTAAGTAGTGGAGGTGTGACTGTGAGCGAATATAGAAAGGCTTCCCCATCTCTATCCATGAAGGATATCTGCAACGCAGCTAGCTGCTTTGTCGCCTCTCCAAGTAGCTGAATGCCCAATCTCCTGCTGAGAGCATCAACTACTATGTTCCCCTTCCCAGGAGTATAGACTATCTCAAAGTCATAGTCCAGGAGGAACTCGAGCCATCGTCATTGTCTCAGGTTCAAGTCCTTCTTCGAGAAAATGTACCTGAAACTCTGGTGGTTAGAGTAGACTGTAAAGTGCTCACCCATCAGGTATTGTTGCCACATCTTCAAGGCGAAGAACACTGCTGCTAACTCCAGGTCATGGGTAGCGTAGTTCTGCTCGTGCTGCCTCAACTGTCGTGAACCATAAGCGATCACAGCCCGCTCCTTCATCAGGACACACTCGAGTCTTGTCCCTAATGCATCATAGTAAACTACATACCCTACACCCTCCTTTGGTAGCATCAAGATGGGTACACTGGTCAATCTCTGTCTCAGCTCCTGGAAGATATGCTGACATCTATCTGACCACACGAAGGGTTTCCCCATTTTTGTCAAAGCTGAATGTGGTGCTAAAACTCTGGAGAAGTCTGGAACCACTCTCTGACAGTACCCAGCGAGGCCTAGGAAACTCCGCACCTCTGTCACGCTCCTGGGTGGCTCCCAAGCTAGTACTACCTCGATATTCGAAGGATCCAACGAAACTCCCGCCTTAGAGATGACGTTCCACAAGAAGTGGACCTCCTGAATCCATAACTGACACTTCATGAGATTACAATAAAGCTGGTGCTCTAGAAGTGTGTCCAGTACAACCCGCAAGTGGTAGGCGTGCTCCTCCTCAGTAGTCGAGTAAATCAGTATGTCTTCGATGAAGACTATGACAAATCGATCGAGGTAAGGCTTGAAGATCCTGTTCATAAGACTCATGAACACTGCTGGAGCATTGGATACACCGAAAAACATAAACAAGAACTCATAGTGGCCATATCGACACCTGAAGGTTGTCTTCTGCACATCCTCGTCTCGAACTCTGAGCTGATGATAGACTGACCTGAGGTCTATCTTCGAGAACCATCGTGATCCTTTGAGCTGATAAAAGAGGTAAAAAATCCTTGGGAGTGGATACTTGTTCTTTATAGTCACCTGATTCAGGTGATGGTAGTCAACACATAGTCTTAAGATCCCATCCGCCTTCATGGAGAATAAAATCGGAGAAGCCCAGGGTGAAACACTGGGTCAGATGAATCCCTTGCCCTGCAAGTCCTCCAACCGTACCTGTAGCTCACAAAGCTCAGCGGGAGCCATCCGATATGCTGGAGTAGATATCGGGGCTATCCCGTGGTAGAGGTCAATGTAGAAGTCTACCTCTCTATGAGGAGGTAGTCCTGGAACATCGTTTGGGAAAATGTCCGTGTACTGATCCACCACAATAGGAAAACTCGGACTCCGCACATCAACCGCTCCAAGGATGAGACTAGCCAACTAATGTGTGATCAGATTCCCTCTCCTCTGCGTAAGTCCATTCTACACTACAAAGGCTCCCGTCTCACCGGTGAAGGTGAACCTGCTCCCATCAGTGCAGACACACTGCACCTTGTACCTAATACATTTGATCTGAGCATGGACCGTAGATAACCAATCCATTCCCAAGATGACGTCGTAAGGCCTCGACGCTGCTACAAGAAGATCCCATCTGAAGATCTCGCCTCCTAGATTAAGCTCACACTGACAGAACCAGTGTGTAATCTTCAATTCTGCTGCCGTAGGAGTCTCTAGCTTTAAGGATCGAGCCAACGACTCTGTCGGAATCTTCGAGCTCCGAACAAGGGAAGCGGCAATAAAAGAATGAATCGCTCCTGTGTCTATAAGAACTGTAGAAAGGGTGGAGTAGACATAGATAGTACCTCAAATCATCTCAGGTGCACCATGGTCCTAAGCCTCCACTGCCTGAAGCTGAGCCTGCCTCCGTCCGCCAGCAAATTGTGGTCGGGTTGGACCTCCTGGTGGTGGTGTTGGAAGAGCCTCAAAGCGTCGTCCACCACCTGCTGCTCGGCCAGCTCCAATGCATCGTTCAACTGCTCCCTGCGGACCACCACGGTTGAACCTCTACCTCTTCTTGGGTGGTCCCTCAATCGTCTACTGCTCCTCTTCATGGCGGGTCAGGCAGTCACGATCCATGTGACCCTACCCGCCACATGCATTGCACTGTCTTCCTCTCGTATGACTGGATCTATTGCGTGTGCCGCGCACCTCCGAACCAGTATCCTGAGGTCACCCACCTGATGTTCTGGTCCACTTGGACCTCTGTGACATCTGTCTACTACCAGCTACAGAAGACTCTGCTACGTGTCTCCCTGCGGTAGGTCTCGCTGCTGGTGTAGGCTCAGCAAGAAATATCTCCACAATAAGGGCTCGCTCTAGTACTCCTGCCTGCGTCAGAATGTTGAGGGAGATCATCGAATCTCTGATCTATTTCCTCAGTCCCTGCTCAATGGTTTGGGCCTGGGTGAATGGGTCCCGTACCATGTCCGTGGAGTAGTGCGAGAGATCAGTAAATCTCGCCGAGTACTGGGCTACAGCCATGTTGCCCTACCGCAGCTATAGAAACTCTTGAATATGCTCCACATGGAGGGGGGCTAGAACAAACTCCTTGTGGAAAAGGCTCTCAAAGTACGTTCAATGTAGAGATGCCTCATCGTGCACCTGGAGCATCAGGCTCCACCATCTACCTACTACTGCGTGTAGGAGAATCGCCGCAAGGATCACCATGAGGTCAGCTGGTGTCCCTACTAATCTAAAGACATAGACGATAGCCTCCAGCCAATCCTTGGCTTCTTGAGGATCCATATCTCTGCAGAACCTGGGTGGCCTCTGACGCTGAAACTCGTGCAGTGCACTCAGGCGACGTGCACTCTTAGCTGCTGGGGCTGGTGGCATCGGTGGCTCGGCGGGTAGTGGTATCGCCAGTGCCTCTGCTATAATGGGGCCATGCACCGAGGAATCGTCGCTCGGAGGGATTCCATCTCACAAAAAGCTCAGAACCCTAACTGGCTGCCATCGTGGGGCCATCCTGAAAATAAACAGGTGCACCACAGTTAATACAGTATACCTGGTGAGCTGACACAAAGTAATCACAATGAAAACTTTTGAAACAAACATGCAATCAATGTTTTCGTGCACTGAGTCGGAAATCAGAAGTCAGGGTCCTGGTGTATGAATACGTCGGCCACCGCACCAACACTGGACTCCCTAGACTAATAACCACACTCAATACCCTTTACAATATTGCTTCACTTAGAATAAATTATCAGATTCCTAAGTTCTGCGATAGAACCAACTCCTCAGATACCAATTTGTCATGACCTATCCTCGGGGTCCGTGCCGTGGCTACCCCAAGCCCGCCTTCCATAGGCCATGGGTTGGCGACTTGCACCAAAGGCGTAAATCCCGATAAAAAGGGAAGGTATTGCCTTTGTACAGGTAAACAACACAACAGAGTACGCAAGCTGAAGTAAACACTAAGTAAACTGAGTACAAAAGTAAGTGCTGAAAAGTAAATGTGCCAGAATACAAACCCAACTTAAAGTATAGTACAACTGAAAAGAAAGTACAACAGCAGTAAAGTATATAAGCAACCACCGATTCATCCTCCGGCTATCCCACCTGAAGGGTGGGTATAGATGGTCTCATCAGCTCCTCAGGTTCGACCATCCTCTCTGTGTATGTCCCACCTGATAGTCCACCTCCGGATACCGTTCTGCTCGACAAGCCTCAACCACGCTCAGTGCTGTCCATCATCAGAAACCAACACAACGTAGTGTGGGCATAGCCAATCTAGGGGTGAGTATACGATACTCATTAGGGACCCCAAGACTCCTAAAGGTCTCCCAGAATCCACAAAGGATGTACCACAAAGGAAAGATAAATAACACGAAGTATCAAACAAATCTTCTTAGGTATATTCCCATATGTATACTTAAGTCATCAATTCCAGTTCGACTCCAACTCACATGCCCAAGTACAACCCAGTCCACACAGGAAAGCACAACCCAGTCCACATAGGAAAGTAAGTCAATCACATCGATGATAATGATTGAAAGTCAAGACTCAGCTCACACTGGTATACTACTCATGAAGAGGGGTATAGATGATAGATGTAGCCTCTGAATCATCTCCTCTGCCGAACCCACGTAGGATCCAAGTATAGAAGTCATCACTACCGAACCCACGTAGGATCCAAGTTTAGTAACCATCGCTGCTGAACCCATGTAGGATCCAAGTACAGTTATCTTCGTGGCCGAACCCACAGAGGATCCAAGTACAGTCTTCCTCACTGCCGAACCCACGTAGGATCTATGTACAGTCTCCACCGTCATTGCAATCGCAGCCAGCTCTAGGGTTCCCACACAGAGCATGCTTGATTCTGAGAGGGTCTGCTCCATGATCCAATTGGGTCAATACAACAACTATCACAAAGTTCATAGTTGATGTATCACAAAGTTCTGCCTCGTCAATTGGAAGTCAACGCTACAGACGACGCATCAATCAGATGCCCGATCTGAGAGATATAGGATTTTCCGTTCCAGGGGCCCGGTTATAAATATGGTTGTTTCTAACCCGGAAGGTATCCAAAATCATATAAAACTCACTTAGATTATCACAAAAGGATCGTCTCGTCGAAAGATACCTAGTGCCGTAGAGGGCACATCGATCAGACACGCGGTCCTTATGTTATTCACGTTTAAATGAATTATGGGCCCGACCAGTTTAGCATAGTGGGCCAACAGGTCGGGTTGTTCCAGTTTGACGGGTTCGACCTAGCAGGGGTGTCACACTGGTCCGAAGGAAAAAATCAAGTCGGCTTGAAGGGAGGTGGCCTGGCCCGAAGTGGCGTGGTCCGGCCTGGCCCGGCCCAGCGCGGTTCGGCCTGGCCCGACGCGGCCCGACTCGGCCTGGCTCGGCCCACCCTAGCGCGGACCGGCTGGCCGAGTGGCTCAGACGAAGCCGAGCGGGCTCCAAAGGGGGGGATGGTCTTCTGCTCCGGTGGCGCCAGGTGGTGCCGCCCTTCCCCAAAACGGCCGGCTCATCCGATCGGTCCTCTTGCACATGCGGGTCATGCTTCTTTGGCGTGGTTCCCTCCTTGCACCGTCAACCAGCCGGTTCTTCCGCCGAAGCGGCACATGTAGCAGGCCATGGTTCTTTCTCCACAACCGGTGCGACGATGCTGGTTCCCTTTGACTCTTTCCTGGCACGGCATGACGACGTTGTGCTCCCCCCGCCATCAATTATCAATTCTAAAAATAATTAACGAGAACAACATAGGGTTATTGGGCCGTGTTCGTTCAGCCCGCACCCTCTGCGTAAAACGATAGCAATCGGCCAAGGTAAACAAGATACTCAACAACAATCCAAAGCACAATTTTAATCCATTAAAATTGAACTTAACCCCTACCTCGATAAATGTAGTTGTTTTCCGGCATCGCGGAAGATGCCGTCGCAATGTGAGGTTTTGAAGACGGTGTTGGCATGCATCCAAGGAGGGAACGGTGTCTCACACTAGCTGTGGAGAGAAGAAGGAAAGGGATGTCATCTCTCCTTGTGGTGATGGCATTCTTTGTTGAAGTGGTGATGTTCTTTGTGGGAGGATGAAGTTCTTCACGGAAAGATGAAGTTCTCCTCACACAACAATTCCAACCCAAAATAAAATAAGCTACTCCTTATTTTATTTTTCTTTGCCACGCATTTCCAAAAACATAAAATTAAAACACTTAGTTAAATTAATTGAAGAGGTTTAATCAATTAATTTAGCATGTGTTGGAATGAATTAAAGTGGGAGAGGAGGAGTTACTGAAATAAGTTCAAGGGTTTTCCAACATTAAACACAAGGATTTTAATGGGGGGTTTTAGGGAATGTGAAGGGTTGGGGCTCATGCGGGCCCCACCTCACCTTTATCCTCACATGGGTTGTTAGGATGCTAGTGGGTCCCACACTAACTCCCCCATATAGGATAAAAACACCTTAGTTAGAAATAAAATTGTTCCATAATTTTATTCACTTTTTATTTAAACCATTTTTTAACAACACCTCCCAAGAAAATGCATCTTCGGTAAAGGTCCTCCTAAGAAATTACCGGTGTTGTGGTTTCATATGTGCCCTCAGATTTCAATTCCAAGCATCAGTTCAAAAGATAGAAAAACGTGCTCGTTCGTTTACTGAACGTACCTGATCTAAACATCGGAAATTGATTCTAGGCACATAGGGCCTCAGAATCAAGTGCTATTAGAAACTGCGTACTCGTAAAATCCCAAAGAATTTAAGAAAAAACTTTATATGAAATGTACGGGTCTTTACATCACTATAGATTATATAAATTTCTATAATGATAGGTAATATAATAATATAAGGGGTGATAACTAACATTATCTTTATTTCCTCAAAATTTGCGTCACATTCATCTGCCAAGAGGAAATTTGATTCTTTCTGAGTAAACATGGTGAGTGGATTATATTTTAAGAGAATTTATTAAAATACCATTTATAATATCCTTTCAATCCCAGAAAAAATCATATCTGAGTCACTGTGGTCAGTTTGGGATAGCATTCAATTACATCTATCTTTGACGAATCCGTAGATATACACTCTTGTGTGACTATATGACCAATAAATGAAACCTTTTATAGCCAAAATTTACATGGTGAATTTTTCATACAACTTCTCCATCCTTAGGATCGTGAGTAAAAATATCATGTGACATTAATGCTCATTATTTCTCTTTGAATATATAATAATTTCAACTATATATACTACTACAATCTAATCAAGGTAATGTCCAAAGATACTATTCATTAAATCAGTGAATCTAATGTAGGAGGGGATGTAAGAAAAAATGGAATCATTATTTATTAATATTTTCCATACCTTGTGTGTAATTTTGACTTTCAGATATGTGAAATTTGAATATTCATGTGATGATATCCAAAAAGAATGTAATTCTTATAAAATTATTGATATTTGAACAGTTGATTAAAAAATCCATTAATATGGGGAAAGAGAAACTAATTCCAAATTGCGATCATTTTTAGATCCTGATTGTAAATGTAGATTCAAATTGATCCATATCTATTATTAAAAAAATAATTGGTTCATCCCAAGGTGAAAATGTGTCTAAATAAATCCCTTTTTAATATTATCTTGGAGTTTCTTTTTTAAATACTACACGTTAATTGTTTTTATTCTATAGGTTGTCTTTGAATTAAGTGTGGCAACAGGTATGAGTTCTATTCATAACTCAATGTCAAAAATTGGTGAAATAATTGGAAACTATTACAAAAATACATAAACAATCTCCCACATAATACACATATCATTTATGTTGAGTTTCTCCCCAACCATCTGAGATAAACACCCATTTTTAATAGGAATGAAGACATATACAATAGATGCGATCTCCACCAAGATTTTATATTTATTTTCACACTTATATATGATCATAGGCTAGTCTAGAACATAAAACTAGACATATTTCCCTTAGAAAATTTTGTGATATTTATGTCGGTAAATCCAATACATGCCTAAGATAACAACAAATTCAACTAGTGGAAGAATAATGAGGTTTTAGGAATCAAATTCTTATAAACCTCAACTGTATATGAATAATACAATTGAGATGTGATCATCATACCATTAGTGGGGTTTACATATAATTCAACATCTAATAATTTTGGGTTTTATTATGATTGCTTTAACAAGATTTTTAGATATAAAAGACATGGTTAATCCATAGACAAATAAGAAATTATTGAGTGGGTGGTAAGTATACCTTTCACCACATCATCATCGCACCCCTTATCCAAAATAGTGATTCTATTATTTTTCCCAATGTTTCTCATCTTAAGAGGATACCTTCATATAACAATGTCACTAGACTTTAAATTTGGTCACTAAATTGAATAGTTCTCATAATTTATTTATTATAAAAAATGTATTGTGGGTTCCATATTCTATAAAGCTTTACCTTTATTTTCATAATTATCTAACTTCAACCCAACAATTCATTAATACATTTCCCATTGACCTTAATTTCCATACAAAAATTATTTACCAATCCATTTATGAAACATTCCACCATGTTTCATCCAACTCATCAGGCATAAAGGATTGCTCATCTTCTTTTTTACCATGGTCTTCATAGCTTCCTTTTAAATACATCATTTTTTTCTTATGAAAACCATTATATTGATGGGAAACTCAAATATCAATTTTTTCCTTGATATAACATAAAGAGATTTATCCTCATATGTACCATATAATTCATAATATTTATAATTTAACTCATGGAATTGCATGGAAATTTTCATATGATGAATAAAAGGAATTTCTTTATTTATAAATATGATTTTAAAATCATCCCATTCTATGGAGTAAACATAACCACTGGATGGAAACGTATCATCATTGGAGTGACCCTGACCCTAGTACCCAGAATTGGTGTCTTATTTATAACATTGTTATAAGATAAAAGGAATCGCATCCCAAATGGTGAGTATTTTAGTAGTATTGGAAAACTAAATATATACATGATTCCCATATTACATTTGAAAATAATTATTACAACATATTTGTTTTTAGAATAATGGTATAACCTATAGTATATACTTACACATCAAACAATGTACACTTCATGGATTATTGAGAAATAAAACTAAATAATGGAAATCTCAAATTCCCAATAAGGGTTAAGTATGGAAGAAGACATCATGAATCAATAAACAACAATAAATATGGTAATAAAATAACTAAACAGAAATGAAATTTAAAAAACATTACTATCACGATAAGATAAAAAATAATCATCATGGAAAGGTAAATAACTAAACACACATTCTGTTTAATTAATAAACTGATAATGAAATGTATTTAGATATAACATCGCTGTGAAAATTTCTATGAAAATAATAATTTATTCATAATGAAGGAAATTATTAATTAATTGATTCCATGATCTTAGGCATTATGATACCTCTATAATAAATACCTTCCTCATAATGGTTTAAAATTACCAGTTGAAACACATTTATTTCTATCTTAGATATCTGCCTAATTATACTACTAATTATTCAAGTGGATACATAATTCTAGGCCACAACTAGCACAACATGTCCAAATAATTCTTCAAATATAAAATAATTAACTTATTTTTTTATTTAAAATGCACAAATGTAAAGAAAAAACACCTGGGGACTTAACCCTACGACACATGCCCAAAACACTTCCCACTCTAACCACCCTAATCACTAACATGGGGCATTGAATAACCTATTTAATTATAAAGAATGTGTCTTATCATCAAATATCATCATTGAGTAATGAATATAGATTTATTAATATTACCATTGAAAAATAAATAACTTTCATTATGAAATAACATATGTTGAAATTAGATACCGTTAAGAAATAAACATATACATGATAAATTATATGTATATTTAAGGGAAATTTAATTTCCAATTATCAAATGAAAGTAAAAAATTTGAAGGGAATCTTAATGACTACGAAAATTAATAAACAATGTAAATATCAATACTTCCCTTGATCAACATGTTCATAAAAAATCAATTCAAATAATAAGGTTAATATGAATCCATAATATACATATTGTCCTAAGAATAATGGTTTGTTTTAATTAATGAAAATAAACACCAAAAAAATATATCTAAAAAAAATTCTTGATGAAAATATAATTTTTATTTTAAAAGTAAATTTTTAAAACTAAAAGTTCAAAAATCATTTTGAAAATAATTTCTGTCAAAAATAACCCTTGAACCATCTAATGGAATATTTATAACATTGAGTGTGTGTGGCTACTAGAAATTCCATTAATGTCGTACACATTATAACTTATATTACTTTATTTTTTTTTGGTAAAATACAAAAGTGGATGTTTTTGAAAAAAAAGAATACTAATTTTGAAGAATGTTTTAAAAAGGGAAAACTAGTAAAAATTTATTCAATAAATCATTTTTAAAAGGATAATTTTTTTTATAAAAAACATAGTTTTTGAAGAAAACCGATTCCAGACCAAAGAGAGATACTGAGTCATATTATATTGAAATAAAATAAAAAATTATTTTAAATAGTGAGTAGTATAAAAGATGGAACTATTACATGATAATATAATGAATGAAACAATTAGGATAATATGACATAATTTTATTAAAAAATGGTCAAATAATTTATTTCAATTGAAATTCAAGACTAAACATTTCACTAAGAATGAGATTCTAAAATAAACACATACAATGATCACAATATTGATGTGATAAATTTTCAATGAATTTATTTTGTGTATTGAATTTTAAAAAATAAAAAAATTGTAAATATAACATAAAATAATTTAAACTCATTATACTCATAATCTTATAATATCAGTGATGATAAAGAAGTAAAATAACGTAGTCAGAAATAATTGAGTGAAGAAATTATTTCCCACTTGGTATGTTTTAAGTAAAATACCATAGGATGAAATAATTCAAAATTAAGCTAAAAATAACATGAATTATTATATATTAATGATATTACATATAAAATTGTAATTTTATACACCAAATAAAATAAATTGGTGAATAACATATAAATGTGTCTTAATGAATGGAAATTGTGACCGAATACATTACCACTTGGTAATATTCATGTCAAATCCACTGAGATGAAATATTTCAAATTAGAACCTAATATGCCATGAATTATGTGTTATTCAGGATTTTAAATTTGAAACAAGAATTCTCTACACCATATAAGACAAATTGGTTCATAATATTAAAATGTGCATCATTAAAAAAAATTGAGATAGAATCCCTTACCTCATGATTCCTTTCATTTAACAATATTTAAACTCAATTATAGTGGTTTTAAATATCTTATTAAATTATAAAGAAACCATATTAAAATTTATGTTTTCATATATGATTCTTTCAAAACATCTTATCACTTATTCATTAATAATATTTCATTATTTTCCTTGTTTTGAGTATTAATTTCCTTGTTACATCATTCATTATTTTTCATAAAAGTTCAAATTATTTTACATATTATATATATAAATCATATAAATAATAATAATAATTTAATAATTATCATATTTATATATCAATAATACTTCTATGACCAATAATTAAATATGTTTTTGAGAAATTATATGTGTCACGGTTAGGGAGAGGGTAGGTCGTACCATTGTATAAGTAACATTTCCATTTTCAATGATCAATAGGGAAAAATGTAAATAATATTACAAATTTAAATAATGATCATAATATCATTTTATTAATTTAAGCATAATTTTACATATCATTCATTTGGTGTGGTTGCGAAAATAGAGTCACATCAGGTCGTGAAGGCCGTAGTCCATACGTACACAAACAATGTTATCATATTTCAGTGAAAATAATAAAATGATGTATTATAATTTCATAATGATTAATATATAAAGAATATCATAGTTTTGCAATTAATATCACATATATTAATTATCATAATCCTTAACACCTTTCATGAAATGAATTAGTGAAAAACGAATAACACTGCCTCATGAGGCAGTAGTCCATTGTACAGACGAGCGACATTATCGTATCCCCTATGATATGGAAATGAAAAAAAGTATATAAGTTATAATGAATAAATATGTTTATTAATGTTAAATAATTCATTAATATACTTCATATATATCATAATTCCTAACTTTGATAGTTAGTAATGGAAAAATGAATTACATAAATTCGTGAGGTGGTAGTCTGTCATACACGTGAATGATGACTTTTAACTCATTTGATAGATGTGGGTATGGGTTTAGGTCATTAAATTTAAATAAAAAGAAATATAATTATATTTAAGATGTTGAGGTTTTTATATCATCATAGTTTAATAAAAATTGAAGGAGTTATAGGAAGAAAGAAAATAAAAATGCTCATTGAAGATCATTACCTATTCTTCGAGTAACCTGTATAAGTTTACACCAAAAGACTTATTAGGTTGTATTTATGAAACAAGTATGGATTATAATATGATATAATATAATTTGGGAAGTTATTGTTTTAGGTAATGGATGAAAAACGTGTTTTAATGTGTGAATAACAGTGAATAGGGGGTGGCCTATTATAAGTGAGGTGAGTGGCACACTTGTAATATTTATAAATAAGAAGACATACAAGCATTATTCAATTATAAAAGAGTAAATAATGTAGTATTATCAAGGCTTGGACATTATAATCTCTAAATATTAACAGTAAATATATTTTAAAAAATGTTTTAATGTCATTTTAACCCTTATGTTTTTAGTTTAACTCCTGGTTAATCCATTTTTTAACTGCGGTGATTAATTTTTACTATTTTCCCTATTAATTTTATATGAAAATTAAGTTTAAATTATTAGATAATATAAGTTATTTTAATTAAAAATATGGAATATTTTTTTTAAAATTCAATTCAAAGAACTGTAAAAATATAATTGACATTAATCCCTCATACATGATGAATAAGGAGGGTTTTGAAAGAGAAATTGATAATCATTATACAATATTCATATATTAAAATTAAATATGGAAATTATAAAAATTAACTAAATTGGATTAAAAAATATAAATTTGAACTAATTTTACATTAAAATAAATTTATAATATTATTTAACTTTACAAATAATTTAAACGATAAGACAATATTCATATAAAATTCTATATTTTTCACAATTTATAAAAAAGAAATGTTTTCAGAAAAATTCAAAAAATCAAACCTATTATAAGTTTGATATTATGATTTTAGAAATAAATTTTATATTTAAATTTTATTTTTAAAATTTGGAAAATATAAATTCCATGTAAATTGAACAAGTGTGACTAAACCGTCTTCTAAAAAATTATAGTTTCTCAATAAACTTTTCTTTTTATTCCAAATTATTGTGAAATTAATTTATAATAAATAGATAAAAATTTTATATGTGTAATATATATATATTTTTTATAACTTACTAAGTATTATTGTTAACCTCATAGTTAATGGCTTGTTTAAAATTTTCATGTTTCAATAATATTTTAAGAGAGTATCGTATTTCATTTAAAACCGATGTTGCGTGTATCCTATGTTATCAATGAAAATAAATTTATTTTAAAATAAATATATTTTAAAGACTTGGGGTGTTACATTCTCCCCACCTTAAATAAATTGCATCATCATATTTTAATGTTGACCTTGGTAATCCATGGTTTTATATTTATAAATTCTTTTGTTGAAAACCCCACATCATAAAATGGATAATAAAATATCCTCTTAATAAGAGAGAAATGGGATTACAAAGGTCATCTAGAATAATCGGATTACTAGGTTTCCATATATGAGACCATGTTTGGGAAATGAAATCATGGATGTAGGAGATAATATTAATTCCCAAATAATGATGGAGAGTGATAGAGAACATGGTTAAGAGAAAGTTAGTAACCAAAAATCCACAACTAAAGAAGTGTGAAAAGGTCCTTGATATTATTAAAAATGATGATAATATGAAGAAAAATTTATCAATAACAATTTATTATAGTTTATGAATCCATTTAATCTATTTAAATTGATGGAATATATACATACTTGATCTGTTTTTATTATATAGGAACAAATTTTTCCTTTGGTTATGCTTTAATCAGTTTCCAGTTCATCTATTACTCATAAAAATGAATTTCCAAAAAACGAATTTTTTATACTTAAAGAATTAAAATTAACTTTTTATAGATCGTAATTGCTATAAGAGAGTGAAATGATATTTATTCCATCTTTAATAAAACCAAAATGGTTATAAAAAGTTATCCAATGTGAAAAAAACATTATATGGTGAAGTAATACATTAATCTATAGAGCTTTATTCGATGCTTAACATAAACCATTTCAGAAATGGAAAACCGTTAGATTCTTACAAAATATTAAGATCCAAAACATTATAAATAAGTTCACTATATTTAAAAATTGAATATTTCATTAATTTCACAAAAACATGAAAAATATCTTAATTATCACATACCAAACATATGAATTCCTTCATTATGTATTCTGTTGAAATATTATAATGACCTAAAATACCATAAAAAAATATTTCAAAACAAAATTCTTATTTATTCTTTAAATCAAACTCATATTTTTTGTTTTATTACTTAAATCCAAAAATGTTGTCAATTCCATCAATGATAGCATTAACCTCTTTGAAAAAAATCATTAATTAGTTCCACGGCAGTCAGTACTAACAAATTTAAATTATCCATATCATTTATCTCTTCATAACAACATCATTATCTCAATAATAATAACAAATTAAGGGTTTTATTTCCTTAAATAATTTTTTTTTATGAATTGCATCTTGAAACTGCATCATTTTTCTTGGTCATTAGTACCATTGAACATATAATTTCAAATACTTAATGAAAATTACTACAATACAATAATTATACATTTTATAATTCCAATAACAAGTATATAATTGATAAAATAATAATATGACATAATTCCTCAATCCAAATAGAATCTCATTATTCATTCCACTTCATCTTTAGTAATATAAAAATATTTATCATGATCTATTTGCTTCTATTAAGGTATATTATCTTAACACATGGGGTATTTATTTTCATTGTTTTTGATATCCATATAGTGGAATCAATATATATTGGAAATTTCTTTTATTCCCTTGTAATCATGATCATGGTGGATTTTGTCTCAACACTTATAGAAATATTTAATTACCCTTATGCAATTATGAAGGTGTTTCATTCCAAAATTATCAAATGTGGAGAAATCATTCACTCCCTTATTCCCTATATCTTATACATTATATGTCATTATAGAAAAATATTATATGTTCTTATATAATTAGAATGTTTGGTAGTCTAGTTCCCTTCAAAATATTGTCTTAACATCATCAAATAAAATATTATTCTAACCCTTTAGAATATGTGAATTTATGTGGTTCTCATTCATTCTTCTAGGTTCCATTTCTAAATAATATCATACACTAGTATAGATCATATAATTAGGAAAATTAATGTATAATCCCATAAATATTTAAATATGTAACATAAATTGAAAAATTTATACATATAAAATCTACTAATAATAAAAATTCTTTCCTTGGGGATATCTCTATTTCAAATTCTTAATAATGGGTTGCAAAGAAGATGTGAATTATCCTAACCATATCCCCAAGGAGTGTTGAACTAGGTGTGCAGTAAGGCCAATTATTATGCATTAGGTGATGATTGACTCACTCCCAATGCAACACTTTTAGGGTTATTATCCTTAGGTATATTTGTTCCAAACCACATACACTAATATTATCCAAATATAAGAGAATTTTCTAAGAAAATCAACACAATATTCTCCTTACCAAAAAAATAGGATGTTATGTTGTGCATATCATCAATTTCTATTATTGGGTTATGTTCCCAAATATATGTGTTACAAAATATATTTCATATGGAATTTACTAAATATCCTCTAATACCAACTATAGAATCCTTGGACCCAGTAGCCCCATGTCAGTGTCTAATTTATTATATTGACATAAGATACAAAGAATCCCACCGTGAAGAACAAAATAGTTTAGTAGTCTTGGTAAAATAGATGAATATAAGATTCTAATATTACATTTTAAAAATAATAATTACAATATATCTTTTTTGGGAATAAAATATTCATTTTAGATTATCCTTTCATATAAAACATAATACACTTCATGAATTCCTAATAAGGAAAAAAATAAGGGCGAGCTCAAATTATTAGTAATGGTTAAGTAAAACAATAATATATCATAAATAAATAAATAATAATCAAAATTATTAGGTAAATAACTTAACACACATTACATTAAAATAACTTTATTGCCATGAAAAGATAAGGCATAATCAATGTGGAAGGGTAAATAACTGAGCAAACATGACATTCCATGAAAAAACTGAGAGTGAAATGCATCCATAGATAATATCATTGTTTAAAAATTATGGATAATAATAATTTAATTCTTAATAAATGTGTAATGGCCCAGACCCTCCTGGTCAATTACTCTGCCAAAATTCTATGTGTTGGGGTGTCATGGACTCATCGATCAGTCCCACCCATTTTCTCAACAGATCAGCTCCAATGATCAGCTCCACTGATCAGCTTCACTGATCAGCTTCACATATCAGCTTCACTGATCAGCTTCACATATCAGCTTCACTGGTCAGCTTCACTGATCAGCTTCACTTATCAGCTCCACAGATCAGCTTCACTGATCAGCTCCACTGATCAGCTTCACAGATCAGCTTCACAGATTGGTTTCACATATCAGTTTCGCTAAATCGGTTTCACAGATCAGTTTAACCAAATCGGTTTCACAGACTGGTTTCACCAAATTTCTTTCACAGATCAGTTTCACCAAATTGGTTTCACAGATCGGTTTCAACAAATTGGTTTCATAGATCAGTTTCACCAAATCGGTTTCAGAGATCCGTTTCACCAAATCGGTTTCACAGATCGGTTTCATAGATCGGTTTCACCAAATTGGATTCATGGATCAGTTTCACCAAATCGGTTTCACAGATCAGTTTCACCAAATCGGTTTCACCAAATCGGTTTCACCGATCGGTTTCACCAAATCGGTTTCACAGATCGGTTTCATTAATCAGCTTCATAGGATTCACTTCACAGAATCAGCTTCACAGGATCAGCTTCACAGGGTTAGCTTCATAGGATCAGCTTCATAGGATCATCTTCTACCTATCAGCTTCATGGAATTAGCTTCACCCGATCAACTCCACCGATGGGGTTCAACTATCAGTCTCACCCATCGGCCACAGAGGGGTGTTGGGATTTTACTTCCCCAATTTTTCCAGTAACACTAATTTTAATACTCTTTAACCTTTTTAATGTGATTTAAAAATGTTGTTAGCACCATAAACAACTTTTTAAATCCCCTAGGAGTGGGGAGACCCTCTATTGACATGTTTTCCTCTCTTAAATGAAATCCTTTAACACACAACAATTTTGGACACCCCTTCGATGTGAATTATTGAATAAACAATAAATTCCATCGTGTGTAACCTTCTAACCATGAGGTGAAACCACGATCCACCTTTAAACCCGCTCAAGATCCTCATATCCCATAACACCAGGATCTCACCTTTTTATCACACAAGAATTCTTTCTTCATGGCTGGTCTCTTTTCCTTCTTCTTCTTGGTGCTTTTGGAGTCCCCCTTCCCTAGGAGAGTGGTGCAACTGTGATGGATCCTTTCTTACTCATTCTTAGAATCTTATGAGTTCCTCCCCTACCAGTCATTCATTTCCATTTGTTTGCACTAAGAGAAAAATTGTCGATCCTTGATCAATCAATTAGAGATTTTCCTCCATCTCTCCTAATTGTGTATCATGCGGGGTGGGTATGCTATTTTTTCTGTGGGGATGGATGAAACCAAACCTTTATAAAGATAATAAATAGAATTTTAAAAAATAAATATGGTGTTCTCGATGTTTCTAATATACTCATTATCCATGATTATGTGTTTTGAATTGTATGAGCTTATGCCCACTGAAAATCATGGTTGTTGTTGGTTTTTCTTGTGCACTAATGAACCTCTGTTTTTCTGGATATTTATGTGATTGAATGGGTGTAACATGGAAAATGGTTAATCTTGTAAAATTGGTTGATTAAATGGATTCCTAGTGAATAGTAATCCTTGTGTGATCACCCAGTTAACTAAATGGAATGACAGAATTGAATGAATGACATATTCAAATTTGAAAACACCCTTGCTCTATTCAGGTGATATTGACAGTTGATGCTTGGGAAGCGACGTGGATGGGGATGGGATCCTCTGTTGTGGTGCAGTTGTTGTCTTTTGGATCTAAGGCCATGTGGGGAAATATGGTGGGGATTAGTTTGGTTTTAATACATCGAGGGATCTCACGGATCCCTTTTGTTGTTGTGACTTTACAAGAGAACCAGGTGTGAATGCTTAATTTACTATTTGGCTGTTTTCCTTTCCTTGTCTTGTGGTTATTCCTATTAGTTTCCCAGTAGTGCAAAATTTACTTAAATGGAATTACATTAATTTGAAAATATGAATGGGTTCAATGGGGAAATGTTTTCCGGGAATTAGTTAAGACAGGGTTGTGGTTGTTATGCTTCTTATGAATGAATAGTAATGAGGGTGCTTGTGTATGGGATGGTTTTGGAAACCCTAGGCTAGGATGAGTGCTTGTTACCTATATATATATAATTTTAGTTCTCATGTTTCTTATTCGCACCCTACCCATGTTAAACACTTCGTACCGAACACCCACATTTCATGGGGGAGGGTGTTTTTTCCAACACTCCTATGAGTGGCTGGTTATTAGCTCTTTTTCTGCTCCCTTTCTCGAATATCCCAAGACTCTTCGGGCAGGCTATGACGGAATGAGGTCCATTATAGCCCCATATTCTTTGGTCAGGGTACGTTGTGGTGGTTAGTCCAGGTGTGTGTGGGCATGTTGTTTCCCATGTGTCTCCGAGATGAGGCCCAGGTGTCTTCGGGCATGGAAGTAGTTGCTCAGACCTAGGTGTGTGCAGGATGTGTTGTAGTGTTTTCCCAAGTGTTTGTTGCAAGGATGTGTGATTTTCGTATCCTAGGTGTGTGAGTGCGAGGGATGGCAGTGGGACTGCCTAGAGGATGGAGGGAGAGGTTTGACACATAGGATTTCCTCAATAACCAGTGGGAAAGTGGCACGGGGTACCCAAATATCGATGTTCTATTACTATTACTTTAATTGACTTGTGTTATTTGGGGAGTGTGCCTTGGTAAGGTTTGGGAGAATAGTTTCCTTTCTAGGTTCTCTTGTTATCTCCTTTTCTCACGGGACATTAGAATGCCTCCCCACTTGTGCACGAGGGCCTTTGGTTTTCCTATTGAGTATTCCTGTATTCTCACCCTACGTATATAAACTGCTTTCAGGTTTCCATGAGGACATCAGGGAATGTGTAGGACCATACTAGCTCAGACATTGGAGTAGTTTTGGTTGCTATTTTTATTTTCTTTGGTACATTCCTTGGAGTTTTATTGTACTTTTTTAGCACTTACTTTTGGAACATGCATATGGGAATGGTTTTTTTACCTTAATTTTACTTCCAGTTTTTTTTGATTATGGATGTACCATCTTATCTCCCAATTATAGTAAATAAAAATGGTAATGCCTTCCATTTTTTGTGTGATTCTATGCCCATGGTGCTAGTCTCCACTCTGGGACCTATTGAAGGCAGGTTTTAGAGGTCATTATCTCTCCTTCAACTGGAAGAATGAAGGGTAGGGAAATATTTTGTCCCTTCTCTCATCTTGGTGAAGGCGGGTCGTGACAGAATGGTATCAGAGGATAGGATGAGAGATAAGATGGAGCTCGGGATTAGTCACACTGAGGATTTTATGGGATGGTAGGGAAACAGTGCTAGGAAATCCTGGTGTGTAAAATATGCTTGGAAATACCGGCTAGGACACGGGATATTAGTGCCCCCCCGTGATCCGATGCAAGGACTCTAGGCCTACCGAATGACTGAGTGATGCTACACTGATTGCTGATTAGAGACCCTAGGAAAGGTAATTGAATCATAATGACTTGTGTTCTTGTGTGTATTGGGTATTTTGGGGGTTTAAAATGAATAAGAAGTCTATGAAAAATATAAAATCAATCTTCCACACTTCTCGGGATTAGGAATTCCTTGTTTACCTTGCAGCAATGGCACCTGGACGACCACCACGATTAGTGTGGGAGATCGGTCCCGGGAGGTTGACTTGGCTGTTCAGCAGAGGGATGACCGAGAGGAGGAGGATGGTCAGTGGAAGAGGATGCTTCAAGCCTTTCAGTGGCATACCCTTAGAAAATATGAGGGTAGTACCTTGGACATGGAGACAGAGATCTGGCTAGAAGAGCTGGTGATAGATTTCAACATGATCCGAGCTCCGAAAGAGTACTGGGTTCTTCTGGCTATAACCTAGATGCAGGGAGCATCCCGTCAACGGTGGACTCTATATCTTGGGAAGAAGAGGGAGGCTGAAGTTTTGTGGACTGACTTCGAGAGGGAATTCTGGGCAGAATTCCTCTCTTCCATGATGAAGGAATAGAAGAGGTAGGAGATACTCTCCCCTCAGCAGGGGAGCATGTCAGTATGGGAGTTGCGGATCAAGTTCAAGGATATACTTTGTTTTTATCTGGACTATTTTTTGGATGAGGAGTCTCGGGAGAGACATTTAGGGGAGGCACTCCGAACATCTCTTCAGCATGTTGTTACTCCCTTCACCCTACCGACATACTTGTTGGTCCAGAAGAAGGCTGAAGTGGTAGAAAGGTTGCACACACTGGGAGGTGTGTTGCGAGATGGGATCCAGTGGAGTTCGTCAATGGGGAAGACCGTCAGTAGCAGGCCTCCTGCGTTAGGGCCTTCTAGGTTTCGACCAGTGGGGAGCATGCCCCATCAGTTCCAGTTTCGATATCTCGGTCCTTGCTCTTTCCTTGCGAGCCCAGGACCAAGGTGCTTCGTTTGTGAAAGTCGTGGGCACCTACATAATTAGTGCCTGAAAAGAGTGCAGTACAGTGGGGGTGGGCAGGTTCAGCAACAGTAGTTTCCATCCAAACCCTTTCAGCAGCAGCAGCAGGGACAATGAGCTCCCGCTCCTCCGAGATTAGACATGGAAGGATGAGGCTGACCCCATGGATCTCCTCAAGGATATTGACATGGGCATGGTTGGGAGGGCAGTCTACAACTGAGAGGTAGATGAGCTAGGTATGGGTAGTTTCATACCACAGAGGCAGCAGTTCCAGCAGGGCCAAAAGTCATTTGAGGTACAATCATCTTGTTTAGCACTCTTGCTTGCACCTTATTTGATTCAGAAGCATTACAATCCTTTGTTACACCTGGACTAGCCCATTCCTTGAGCCTAGACATAGAGAGACTCTCCATTCCCCTGGTGATGAGTACGCCATTTGGGGGTCATACCAGTCTATTTGATGTTTGTCGAGGATGTAGATTGACATTGGGGCCGCATTAGT
Organism: Viscum album; assembly: GCA_963277665.1. NCBI lineage: Eukaryota > Viridiplantae > Streptophyta > Magnoliopsida > Santalales > Viscaceae > Viscum > Viscum album. The sequence goes on from OY728157.1 coordinate 1,027,913,051, forward strand.
CTAGTGGGGACCTTATTCTGCAACACATGCAGCCATATGATGTCATCCTAGGTATCGACAGTCAGTTTTCTTTTCACGCTATTATTGAATGCTTCCAATGAAGAGTCATGTTCTTTGATGAGAATGGCCAGCGTGTGGATTTTATTGGAGTGCGGAATTGTCAGGTGGGGAGGCGGCAAGTGGATCCTCTTCTTTCTATGTTGGTCGAGATTTTAGAAGAATCAGTGGATGCTGAGATGATGGATGTTTCGAGACTTGTTAGAGAGTTCCTAGAAGTTTCTCCTAAGGATGTTGTGACTCTACCCTCTCAACGTGACTTTGAGTTCGGGATAGACTTACAACCCGGTGCTCATCGAATTTCTATGGCTCCTTATCGGATGGTGCCTTTTAAGCTGTGGGAGTTGCGGATCCAGATTCATGATATGATAAAGAAGGGTTTTGTCCGAACCAGCGTGTCGCCATGGGGTACTCTGGTCTTGTTCAAAAAGAAGTCAGATTGTGGTCTCAGGCTGTGTATAGACTACCGAAGACTAAATAAAGTAATGGTCAAGAACCTTTACCCTCTTCCTAGGATAGATGATCTCTTTGACCACCTAAGGGGAGCCGGTTGGTTCTCTAAGATCGATCTACAGTCTGGGTATAACCAGGTAAGGGTGAAGGATAGTGATATTCCAAAGACAGCTTTCAGGTGCAGGTAGGGGCACTTTAAGTTCATAGTCATGCTGTTCAGTGTTAAAAATGCACCTGTTGTGTTTGTGGGCCTCATAAACTCTGTTTTCCATGAGTTTCTGGACCGGTTCGTCATTTTGTTCATTGATGAAATTTTGATATACTCAAGATCAGAAGAGGAACATACTAAGAACCTCCGGATGGTCTTAGAAATCCTTCGACATCACCAGCTCTATGAGAAATTACCCAAGTTTAATTTCATGACATGAGAAGTGCATTTACTTAGACATGTGCTATCTCAACAAGGGGTAGCAGTTAATCCATAAAAGGTGGAAGTGGTTGTTTCTTGGGAAGCACCCATGAATGTGACAGAGGTTCACTGTTTTCTGGGTCTAGAAGGATATTATCAGAGGTTTGTACATAAATTATCTCGAGTTGCATCTCCCTTGACATTGTTGACTAGAATGGAGCAGGCCTTCATGTGGAGTGAGCAGTTCCAGGAAGCCTTCATTTATCTAAAAGGGAAGTTGGTTAGTTCCCCAGTGTTGAGGTTACCAGAGGAAGGGCTATTATTTGAGGTGTTTTGTGATGCCTCTGGACTTGGCCTAGGATGTGTGCTGATGCAGAAATGGAGAGTGATATCTTATGGGTCTAGGCAGTTACGTCCTCATGAGAGTAACTATGCCACCCATGACCTAGAGATTGCAACAGCAATGTTTGCATTAAAGTTGTGGTGACCTTACCTCATTGGGGAGCACTTTTTGGTACTCATAGATCACAAGAGTTTGAGGCATATCTTTACCTTGTGGGACCTTAACTTGCGACAACGAAGGTGGGTGGAGTTTCTCCAGGACTACAACTTCGCGATATCTTACACTAAAGGTAAGGGGAATGTTTTGGCTGATGCCTTGAGTGGGAATTCACAGAGGGAAGCTGTTCAGGAATCTGTGGATTCTTGGAATGCAATGGAGGAGTTGGCTTCCCTACACCAGGATGTTAGGGAGGATGGTGGTAGAGGTTGTCTGTTTCAGATGATAGTGCAGTACTCTCTACTGAAGCAGGTGGAGGTGTCTCAGTGGGGAGACATAGAGAGTGAAGTGATGTGCGATCAGTTTTACTAAGCCAATGCTCTAGAATGTTGGTCGGAGGATGGTTAGAATCAAATGCTTTTCTGAGGGAAGTTGTTTGTCCCAGAGATGATTCGTGAGAGAGTTATCTGTGATTTCTGTAACTCACTCGTAGCGGTACACCATGGAGTTTCCAAGATATATCGAGGCCTGAGGGAACAGTTTTGGTGGCCTGGGATGAAACGGGCAGTGGTAGAGTTCATGGAAAGGTGCTTGGTATGTCAGTAATTGAAGGTTAAGCACCGTGTCCCAGGAGGTTTTTTGCATCCTTTAGATGTCCTTGAGTGGAAGTGGGATGACATATAGACGGATTTCGTCACAGGACTACCCAGGGTTCAAGGAGGCTGTGATTCTATCTACGTAGTGGTAGACCAGCTGACGAAATCAGCTCACTTTCTCGCGATCAGGGAGTCCAGTGCGGTGGATGCCTTAGCATTGAGATACAAAGATGAGGTGGTGTGGTTTCATGGAGTTCTGAAGTCGATAGTCTCGGATAGGGATGCATGGTTTACCTCATGAGTCTGGAGGGGATTGCAACATGCTTTTGTCACCCAGCTATGTCTTAGCACTGCTTTCCACCCCCAAAAAGATTGGCAGATAGAGCGGACCATCCAGACATTGGAAGATATTCTAAGAGCATGTGTTTTGGACTTTGGGGGATCATGGGAATAACAATTTCCCTTAGTAGAGTTTTCCTACAATAACAGCTATCACTCTACTATTGGAATGGCATTATTTGAAGCCTTGTACGGGAGGTCGTGTCGTTCGCCCGTGTACTAGACCAAGATTGGGGAGGCAGGTGTTCATGGCCCAGAGGTGGTGCATAGCACAACAGAGAAGGATCAACTTGGGCGTGAGAGGATGAAGGAAGCCCAAGACTGGCAGAAGTCGTATGCCGACCGTAGGAGAAGGCCCTTGGAATTCGAGGATGGAGACCATGTGTTCTTAAAGGTTTCCCCTCGACATGGGAAACGAAGGTTCGACAAGGGGAGAAAGCTCTCTCTCAGGTTCATCGGGCTCTTTGAAGTGTTGGGGCAATTCGGTGAGGTGGCATATCAGTTGGATTTGACACCTCAGTTAGAAAGGATCCACGATGTTTTCCATGTCTCCCAGCTTCATCGATATCTACACGATGATTCCCAATTTATTGACTAGGGAGAATTCGATATAGGGGATGACACTACATTTGTGGAGAAACCAGTGAGGATCGAGGATCGAAAGGGGAAAGTGCTTCATGGATGAACCATCCATTTGGTTTGTGTGTTTTGGAGGCATGGTGGCCTCGAGGATAGTATTTGGGAGTGAGAAGATTAGATGTGCGCCCAATACCCAAAGCTGTTTTGTGTTGTTGTTTAGAGCCTTCTTTGTTTTTATAGTTTTTGTGACCTGCTATGATGTAATGTTGACCTTGTTGGTTTATGAGATGTTTTGTTTCCTTACCTTGTGAATGGTTATGAAAAGTCTTGATATGTGGGGATGGGAGGACCTGATCCCTAATCAAGACACATTCAAGTGGATGCGATTAAACCCATGCGGGCGAGTCAGTGCCACCCAAAGCAGATTGTATCTTGTTGTGGAGGAAAGAACTCCCTAATCTGTGTGTTGAGACGATGCGATCCTTGGGATTTGTTTGGATATGTGGAGTGGTTTTTCCCTAAGAGGTATCTTATGGAGGGGTTGTTTGGGTTACTCTTGTATTCTTGAGGGTGAGAATAATTTTAAGAGGTATCTGATGTAATGGCCCAGACCCTCCTGGTCAATTACATTTCCAAAATTCGATGTGTTGGGGTGTACTGTACTCATTGATCAATGCCACCCATCAGCTCCACAGATCAGCTCTAGTGATCAGCTTCACTGATCAGCTTCACATATTAGCTTCACTGATCAGCTTCACATATCAGCTTCACTAATCAGCTTCACTGATCCGCTCCACAGATCAGCTTCACTGATCACCTCCACTGATCATCTACACAGATCATCTTCATAGATCAGTTTCATAGATATATTTGTCCAAATCGGTTTCATAGATTGGTTTCACCAAATAGGTTTCATAGATCTGTTTAACCAAATTAGTTTCACAGATCGGTTTCACCAAATCGATTTCATAGATCAATTTCACTAAATCGGTTTCATAGATCCGTTTCGCCAAATCGGTTTCACAGATCGGTTTCACCAAATCGGTTTCACAGATCGGTTTCACCAAAACCCTTTCACAGATCAGTTTCACCAAATCCATTTCACAGATCGGTTTCACCAAATTGGTTTCACAGATCGGTTTCACTGATTGGCTTCACATGATTAGCTTCATAGAATCTACTTCATAGGATCAGCTTCACAGGATCAGCTTCATAGGATCAGCTTCTCCCTATTAGTTTTATGGGATCAACTTCTCCTGATCAGCTCCACCAATTGGTTTCAACCATCATTCTCACCCATCGACCACAGAGGGGTGTCAGGATTTTCCTTCCCCAGTTATTCCCGTAATGCTACTTTTAAGTCCTTTAACCGTTTTAATGTTGTTTAAAGGCATTTTTAGCGCCATAAACAACATTTTAAATCCCCTAAGAGTGGGGAGACCCAAAATTGACCCGTTTTCCTCTCTTAAATGAAATCCATTAATGCACAACTATTTTTTCCACCCCTTTGATGTGAATTAATAAATAAAAAATTAATTCCATCGTGTGTAACTGTCTAACCGTGAGGTGAAACCATGATCCACCTTTAAACCTGCTCAAGATCCTCATATCCCGTAATACCAGGATCTCGCCTTTTTATCGCATGAGAATTCTTTCTTTCTGGCTAGTCTCTTTTCCTTCTTCTTCTTGGTGCGTTTGGAGTCCCCCTTCCTAAGGCGTGTGGTGCGCCTATGCTGGAGCCTTTCTTGCTCATTATTAGAGTCCTTTGAGTTCCTCCCCTATAATTCATGCATCTCCAGTGGTTGGCACCATGAGAAAAATGTCGATCTTTGATCATTAATGTATGGATTTTCCTTCGTATCTCCTTATTTTGTATCATGTAGGGTGGGTATGCTATTGTTTCTGTGGGGATGGATGAAACCAAACCGTAATAAATATAATAAATGGAATTTTAAATAATGAATGGGGTGTGCTCGATGTTTCTACTGTACTCATTATCCTTTATTATGTGTTGTGAATTTTAGGAGCTTATGCCCACTAAAAATCATGGCCGTTGGTGGTATTTTCTTGTACACTAATAAACCTCTATTTTTCTGGATATTTATGTGATTGAAAGGAAGTAACGTGGAAACTGGTTAATCAAGTAAACTTGGTTGATTAAATGGATTCCCAGTGAATAAGAATCCTTGTGTGATCACCCCAGTTAACCAAACAGAAAGACATAACTGAATGAATGGCATATTCAAATTTGAAAACTCCCTTGCTCTGTTCTGGTGATGTTGACGGCTGATGCTTGGGAAGCAACGTGGATGGGGATGAGAACCTCTGTTGTGGTGAAGTTTTTTGCAATTGGATCTAAGGTCATGTAGGACATTATGGTGGGTCTTGGTTTGGTTCCAAAACTTAGAGAGGGATCTGACAGATCCCTTTTGTTGTTGTGACTTTACTAGAGAACCATGTGTGAAATCTTAATTTGTTGTTTGGATGTTTTCCTTTCCTTGGATTGTGGTTACACCTGTTAGTTGCCCAATAGTGAAAAATTTACTTAAATTTAATTACTTTAATATGAAAACATGAATAGTTTCAATGGGGAAATGTTTTCCGGGAATGAGTTAGGACAGGGTTGTGGCTGTTATGCTTCTTATGAATGAATAGTAATGAGGGTGCTTGTGTATGGGATGGTTTTGGAAACCCTAGGATGGAATGATTGTTTGTTACCTATATATATATAATTTTAGTTCTTTTGTTTCTCATTCGATCCCCACCCATGTTAAGCACTTCGTGTCGAACACCCATATTTCATGGCGGAGGGTGTTTTTCTCAACACTCTTATGAGTGGCTGGTTATTAGATTCTTTTCTTCTCCCTTTTTCAAATAGCCCAAGAATATTCAGTAAGGCTGTGATGGCCTGAGGTCTATTATGGTCCCAGATTTTTCAGGAAGGGTATGTGGTGTTGGTTGGCCCAGGTGTGTGCGAGTAGGTTATTTCCCAAGTGTCTTAAAGATGAGGCCCAGGTGTCTTTTGGGATGGCAGTATTTGTTCGGACCTAGGTGAGTGTGGGATGTGTGGTAGTGTTTACCTAGGTGTTTGCAGGCAGGATGTGTGATTGTGGTATCCCAGGTGTGTGCAGGTGAGAGATGGAAGTGGGACTACAGTGAGGATGACATGAGAGGTTTTATGTGTAGGATGTCCTCAATAACCAGTGGGAAAGTGGCATGGTTTACCCAAATATCGATATGATATTACTATTACATTACTTGACTTGATTTATTTGGGGAGTGTGACTTGGTAAGGTTTGGGCAGATAGTTTCCTTGCTAGGTGCTCTAGTTATATCTTTTTCTCATGGGGCATTAGAATGCCTCCCCACTTGTGCATGAGAGCCTTTGGTTTTCTTACTCAGTATACCTGTACACTCACCTTACGTATATAATCTGATTTCCGGTTTTTTGGAGGATATCAGATATCATGCGGGAACTTACTATCTCAGACCTTGGGAAAGTTTTTGTTGCTGTTTTTCTTTTCTTTGGTACTTTCCTTGGAGTTTTCTTGTACTTTTGTAGCACTTACTTTTGGAACATGCATATGGGAATGGTTTGTTTTTTCCTTAAATTTACTTCCAGTTTTTGTGTTTATTAGGGATGTACCATCTTATCTCTCGATTATAGTAAATAAAAAGGGTAATTCCTTCCATTTTGTGTGTGATTCTATACCCTTGGTGCTAGTCACCACTCTAAGACCTATTGAAGGCCGGTTTTAGGGGTCATTATCTCTCCTTCAACTGGAAGAAGGAAGGGTTTGGAAATCTAATGTCCCTTCTCTCATCTTGGTGAAGGCGGGTTGTGACAGAATGAAATGTGAAATTATTTGACATCCTGATATAAGGCCTCATGATAAATCTACTTTCATGATCTTTTATAATATAATTTAAAACTATATGTATAAAACCATTTAATACAAGCTTACTTAAAGACCTATTTAGACTGTCATTGCATTAATGGGATATATAATTCTGATCTCCACCCATCACTACATGTCAAAAGCATTCCTCATTGATTGAATAATCAATTTAATTCTTAGATAATGTGTCTTATCATCAAATATCTGCATTCAGTAAATAATATTAATTTATCATTTTTTTCACATGTAAACAAATAAATTTTAATTTTTAACCCCATATGTAAAAAATGATGTATTTTTTATGAAATAAATATATCCTTGTTAAATAATATGGACATTTAGGTGAAATCTATTATCCAATTATGATTGTAAAGTTAATATTTCTAGGTAATGTTAATGAATAAATAAATAAATTAAGAATATAAATGTCAATACTTTACATAGAAAACATAATCATAAACCATCCCAAAAAATAATATAGAAAGTATCAATCCAACATAAACCCATTGAATAAATAATAAAGGTTTTTGTAATTGATGAATAGAAAAACCATAAAAATATATTTCAAATTTTTTTAAGGAAAATAACCTTTTCCTTTTGAAAATAACATATTCAAAGTGAATGTTAAAAAAACTGAAAATAATTTCCATTGAAAATTACCTTCGATACTGCTAAAGAAAACATTAAAATATTGAGTGGTCAAGATAAATAGTGATTTTTTTCATTGTGTGCATGTTAATACAAATATTCATTTCACTTTTTAGTAAAAGGTAAAAGGAAAATGTTTTGAAAATTTTATAAATATTTATTTCAATACAATTTTTAAAAAGAAAAAATGGATAAACATTTCTTTAAAAAATCATTTTGAATCGGTCAAAAAAACTTTTGAAAACATTTTTATAAAACTGGGTTTTATTATAAAATGTATTTTTGACTAAAGAGATCAATTGAGAAAGTTTTTCTTAAAAAAATTAATTCAATTGTTTTATATAGAACAAATAGGAAAAATTAAAAAATTACTGGAAAATATCATGAATAAATAGATGAGGATGAAATACTAGGGTTTTATTATAAAATAATCAAATAATTTCCTTAAACCTAAATTATATAATAAAAAATTTCACTGAGAATGATAATGTTATATAGACACATACAATGATCATCACATCAAAGTGAGAATTAGTAAATAAATCGACTATGTTTATCAATAATAATTACACATAAAACAATTGTAAATAAAACATAATATATTTAAAATTAATTATTTACATAAACATAAAATATCAAATATGATGATGAAGTAATATATCAAAATGATAAGATATTGAGTTATGAGATTCTTTCCAACTTGGTAAATAATAAGTCAAATTACCATGGATGAAATAATTCAAATTTAAACTCCCGATGCCATGAATTTTTATGTATTCAATATATAACATGTTAAATTGGTTGTGTATACACTATATATATATATATATAATTGGTGCATAACATAAAAATGTTCCTCAATGAAAGGAAATGGAGACAAAATCCCTTTCAACTTAGTAATATTGAAGTTAAATCTACTATGATGAAATAATTCAAATTGAAAATTAATGTAACGTTAAGTGTGAAGTATTCATGATAATAGATGTTAAATGGGTAGTGTATACACCATATAAATAAAATGGGTGAATAACATTCTAATGTTCCCTAATGAAAGGAAATTGAGATAAAATCCCATAATTACTATATCATTTCAGTTGAAGATGATTTAACCTCATCAGTAGTTGTTTTGAACATGTTATTAACTCATACTGGAACCATATAAATTTTTATAACTTTATATATGATCATTTTATTACACCTTATTAGCCATTCATTAGTGATATTCTATTATTTTAATTATTTGGTTGTAAATTTTCTTGTTTTCCAATTCATTCATTATATTGAAAGATCTTATTTTATTTATATTATATAGGTACATCATATAAAGAAAAATAATAATGAAATATAAATCATTTTTTAGATCAATTATACTTTTAAGACTAATCATGAGAGATTATTTTGAAAAGTGAAGTATGTTATGGTCATGGATATTGTTGGCAGTACGTACGCATGAGTAACATTTCCATTTTTCAATGATCATTATAGAAATTAGGTAAGTAATATTTTAACATTCAAAAATAATCATAACAACTTATTATTTATTTAAATATACTTATAAATATCATCAATATTTTGTGCTGATGAAACGATAGTCACGTCGCTTTATGAAGGCGGTAGTCCACGTGTACACGAACAATGTTATCACCATTTAGTAAAAAATAAAATGGTGTATCATATATTAAAATTATAAATATGTCATTAATATCATAATTGTTTCATTTATATCACATATATAATTTTTCTTAATCATTATCACATTTTGTGTAAAGCTTTATTGAAAGATATATCACATCCCTTCACGAGGCGGTAGTCTATTGTACACACAAGTGACATTACCATATCCTATTTGAAATGGAATGTATAAAAATAAATATATGATATGATGAATATATAGGAATAATTATTTTATAAATATAAAATATATAATTTATATCCATAATTTTACACAACTGTGTAATGTGGTAATGAAAAAAATGACATCAGTTTACGAGGGGGTTCTCCGCGATCCACACAAATGATGATTTTATAACCCATTTACTGGAAGTGGTGATGGTTGTAGCTTATGTTATTAACATAAATATATCTTAGTATATTTAATAAATTATTGTTATTACATAATCATGATTTAATACAAATTTAAAGAGGTGTAGTAATAATTAAAATGAAAATGCTCATTGAATAACGTTACCTCTTGTTCAGGAAACCTCCTTTGGATTGCATCAAAAACATTCTGAGGATAGATTTCTAGAAAAAAAATAGGAATATAGGATGAGAGGGGTGCTTTTAGAAGTTATTTATGAATGTATTTCATAACATCCCACCACTCCTCATTGGCTTGAGAAGGCGGAAAAACATTACTTGGCCTTACACCACATCCCCAAGGCGCCAAAGTTTGGAAATAAACTCCAAGGGATTCATTAACCGATGGGGGATGATTTACCCTTTTAAAAATAACAAAACAATAAAAAACAATAACCAAGGAACCACTACATTATGTATGATAAAAATGTAAAATAACTCAAAGTAAAACCATTATTTCCAAAACCAACAACAATAGAGTACCATAGAGGAAGAAAACTAATATCAAAGTACAAAGAGGAAGACATAACCAACAAAACTGAAGAACTCAAAAAACATAACTCCATAGGTCTATCCATGCTCCATGATCCAACTCTAAAATATATCCCAAATATCAAAATTCACCACTAAAGAAGTGTGATACTTTACCTTTTCCAGTGTCCTGATAAGAAATATCTTCAAAAGAACAAAATTTATAAAGAAGGGGTGAGTAATGAAATTCAGTAGGCTTTCCCCAAATTACATTCCTACTAACTATACAATTAAAGAATATGTTATAAAATTTATATAAAAAATTTATATAAAACAATTGAAAACATTTTATATCAAAGAAAATCTATTTAGCATCAAAATAGAAGCCAAGGAAAAGCAGCCAAACAATACAATGAACCATTTCAAATTCCTTTTTGGCATACCCAATCCATGATTCACACACACACCGAAACATACATGCTTCACTTACTATTTAAAACTCATGAGAAGTTTCTCATCCATACCCAAAGCCATCACAATGTGGAAAATATCCGTGTAACCCAATGACAAATTCCCCTAATCTTAGTCCAAGTCCCTTTGTACCCTAATGGGACATGACCCTTATTCAGGTTCATGTCAAAAGCATGAACTCACAAAACCCTTGTATGCCAAAACAGACCAACTGAAAACATTTCAATTAAATCTTTACTTTATTGAAAAAATTTCAAACAACCATTTTTAGAAAACTGACAAAGACATATTTCAAAATCAACATTTTAAAATTAAGGAAACCAAACACTTTGAATAACCAATTTCCCCAATTTCCTAAATCCAAAACCATCCTTAAGTAAGGATTCTGCCATGATTTTAATAACAATTTCACATTAAAAATCAAGTAATTTCAAAAAATTGAAACTAAGCCTTCAGGTTCTAAGAATATGAGTCGATATTGAAGCCACCTACCTCTAGAATTATAGTGAACATGAATAACGATATGAAAATACCCAAAAAACCAGGTTGGAACTCCAAAAAACACCCTTAGATATCTTCCCCAAACATCAACATGGATAAAAATTACCATGATTGGAATAATAAAACATATATCTATCCACATTATATTATATCTAATAATCATAGAGAGAGATGAAATTAGATATAAGTAAAACCATGAAAAACTACAAAAAATGAGGACTTACAGTGGGAATTAGGCTTCAACACACCAATAAATTCTTTAGGATTGGCTCTAAATTGATGGGAAAATCATACATAGCCTATGGGAAGAAGAAATCTTGAGTTAGTGGCCATTTGAAATAAAAAAAGAATATTAGAGGTGAAAATGTGTTAGATAGAAAGGATCTAATTTTCAAACTATGCTTGATTTGTGACATGCATAGGAAAACCACGTGCTAACCATGCACTGGCCTTTTCTTCATAGAGAACATTTCATGGTTGGCCTACATGGTTTGACCAAAAATGCACTAACCATGAAAAATACCATTATAACACTCTTTATAGTTTCCCTTAGGTGGCCATATAGTTTGGTTAAATTGTGTGACTAGACATCCTCCTTCACCTTAGCCTCAGTCACACCGTGCACAGTTCCTGTAGGAGTTTCACGGTTTCCACAGGATCTTCTCAAACTATGAACTTGTATAAAAACACAAAAATTTTCCATGAGGTTTTTAAACCCTCCCAAACCTTACCTATATAATTCATCTACTTAAAATACCTAAATTGAGGTTTATTACTCAAAACTAAGTGTGATAAATTCTCCCCACCATTGGCCTTTATTCCCCCATAAATTATAAAACCACCAGTTTCCCAATACAGTTCGAGCCATTTCTAGACTATTTTCTTCTCCTATTCCCAAGTCTCTTCCAAAACATGACCATGTTCCCACAAAACCCAAACTATATCGATTTTTTCCCACATAATACTTTCTCTTACCAATCCAGAATTAGTACTTCCATGTGCAAAAATGAAGAATTTGGCTCTAGTTTAGTGTGATTTGATATAATCACTTAGTCAGGACTAGGATGATACTTTTTCAACTGGGATACATGAAACACATTATGCACAACATTGAACCACAGTATAAATCCAGTCAATATTCAACCTCTCTAATGTGTTCCAGTATCTGAAAAGGGAATATGAATTGAAGTGATAACATTACCTACTTTCTAAAACAAATATGTATAGGCCTTATAGAGATTATAAAAAAATTATTACAACCTTGATGGACAATGACCATAATTAGTGATCCACATATTATATCAGATGCCTATGATTCATCTCCATCCATTTCCTAATCAAATGAATCATCTACATTTTTTCATGGACAAGGATCGACCAAACTAGTGAAGTCTCACATGTTTCCACCCAAAAAAATGTTGAACGATGAGGACACCCATACAATTCATCTAAAGGATCCAATTTTACAAAGGGATGATTGTTGTTTTTATATGATAACTCCACCAATTGTATAATCTCTTCCGATGATACACCAAAATCAATTACAATAACCCATAACATGTCTTCCAACATTTGTATCATCCTTTCAGTTTTCCCATACATATGAGAATGATACACCATACTCATAGTCAACACATTCCTAATGGATTTTTGTGAATATTTTTAGAAATAATATGTAAACCTTGAATCTATGTCTGACACTATCTAAACTAGTATACCATGAATCTTTACCACTTCTGAGATATAGATTCTTCCCAACTCCTCCAACACATGATATTCATTAATAGGGATGAAATTAGTCGACTTTGTGAGATAATACACTATTACCCATAGGGAATCATGTTTTTGAACTATTCTTGCGATAGCTGATAAAAATTCCATTGATATCTATTCCCATTTCCGAATAAGGATAGATAATGACTACAACATACCTGATGGTTTTTGATTCTATTCCTTATCCTACTGAAAAGTTTCTAATCTAAAAAAAAACTCATCCAATTTCTTTTTCATACCACCACACCAAAACTATTCTTTCAATGGATTTTACAGTTTATGTATTCCAGGATGAAAAACTTATCTCCAATGGTGGTAATAATGAATAATTTTATCTTGAAATGAAACATGTATGAACATCTAACAATGAAACCAAAAAAATGAACTCTTATCCATCCTCTATCTCCCAATGGTCTCCCCACCACTGAGTTTTGATCTCATTACAACACATTCAAAATCAGAAATCTGTACTCTTTAACAAAATCTACCAAATCAGGAAAAAATGAAACAGGAATGAAAATTGAAACATCGCGTTGATATTTACACTTCATGTTCATGTCTACTTTTACCGGAATCATCTTCCATTGGTATGAATCCTCTTTTTTCAACTGATTATATGACTTTCTACTTATTGAATCTTCCACCTTATTAGCATTACCCAATGATTACATCATGTAAAAGTAGAAAATTTGGAGATAATCCATCCATATTCTATTTCTTATATTTATATAAAATTCATAGTAAATATGTTTCAAGATTTTATGATCTATAAGCGTAGTAAATTTCTTACCAAAGTGGTAATGACGCCAAGTCTTCAAAGCATGAAATATGGAATACAATAGCTAAATCCAAATTGTGTATTGGGTAATTTTTCTCATGAAACCATAACTATATTGAGACATAAGTTGTAACATCCCAAGTAAGTAATGAATAATAGATATTTTTATCTATGTCTATTTATCAATTAGATAGTGTTTTAGAGGCTTAAAATGAGAATAAATCCAATCTTAAGCATGGAATACACTAATATTTTTAAAAGATTGTTTTACTGCCTTTTGATGGAAAAATTTTTTTAAATCGAACTTTTGACAATTTTATAAGCCCTATTTGTCGAAATAAACTTATTTTTTATGATTGGGACATTGAAATTTACTTTGGGTAAATTTTTGGTATTTTTCCGATAAAGTTCATTTTTTTAATGAATAGTGAAAAATGTTGTATTTTAATTCAAAACCTCTTTTTAATCTAATTAATTTATTTGATTAGTTTATATTTTTAATTGCTTTTAAAGTAAAATTAGAATATATTTTTACCATTTAATCCAATATCGGTCATTGGAATTAATTTCACTTTGAAATTGGACTCAAACTAGTGTCAATCTTTTGATACTTATTGTTTCATAAAAACACACTATTTGTTCTGACAGCGGGAATTAATTATTCAATTAAATAATGTAACTTATATTTTTTTAATTTTGTAAAATAGACATCATTTTTTATTTTGGAATATCAAATGTTTATTAGGGTGATGTTTTGGTATTTTTCTGAAAAACTTCAATTTTTGAGGAATAGTGAAACCACTAAGTGGTACTTAAAAAACTGATTTTTCATTTAAATGAAATTTTACCACCTATATGTTTTGAATTTCAAAAATCCAACATACATGGTTTTCATTAAGAAATAAAATGTGGTTCAATGGGATTAAAATAATTTTTTGGTGAATAGTAACTTTTATGTTTTTAATCGCGGTTAGATGTAATTATTGTAATTTAAGGTAAAAATAATGTTTTAATAATATGATATGAACTAGAAACATGTCCTACCCTTATTGGATGTGTCATGGCCGACCAAGACAACCCATGGGTCGATTTTTGGGAACCCATGGAGCCACTTGGGTATGATAAAGACAAAGACATTAATGCCTTTTATTTAAAGTAAAAGTAAAAATGACACAAACATGAGTTGTTTTACCAAATCAATTTTTAAATGATGTTATACAAGTCATATTTTTGACTATAAATACTCATTAGAAATATAAAACTATTTCCTACATCATATTATTATTTTTTATAATTTTTAGACATTAAATAAATTAAATTATTTATAGCATCATGATGATGCAGTGATTACCTCATTATTTAACGATTTAAATAAAATGAAAAGATAATGTAATATCTAAGATCTACACTTGTCAAAAACCTATTGGATGGGTATATTTAGAACCCTTATCACCTTATCCTCGAATTATATCAATGTGGGACCTTTTAAATCCGAAACTCATTTTAAAATAAAGTAACATTTCTTTAATTTCCAAGAGTGCCGCTCCTCTCCTCTTATAAAAGGCCCCCACCTCTACCACATTACCCACACTTCCAAAGCCTTTGGCTCGGCCAACCCCTGCTCATTTTGTCTCTCCACATCCCTATCTTACTCCTTGAAGCCTCACTTTGGGCAGAAGTCTTCCCAAGGAAGCCTTTGATCTCAAATCAAAGAGAGCTACCTGATTTTAAGGTAATGCCTTCTTTTGTGTTCTTATGTTTTATTTTGATTCTCCAACCCCCTAAACTATTTTTATTAATTTCTTTTGTAACAACACCAGTATCATCCATATACTAGGATGTTTTTATAAGATGTATTCGAGCTACACTTACACACACATACATATAATGGTTAAATAACATACTGTTTCTGTGGATGGTGAATTTCTGCCTCACGAAACGATGATTATTTAACACTCATATAACACCTTAAAAGGTGGACATTAAGATGTCACTATATTTATATATGATATATAATATGTTTATGTTTTACTTAAGCTTCTGTATCTTTCATTTATGGCATATCTTTATGGTTTCCATTATGGGTAAATGTGATATCTTCATTTTAGGAAGTGCGGACTACCGCCCCCTCAAAGTGATTTGATTCGTTAATACCATATTTGGTACGTATAAAGGATTGATTGAATGATATTATATATGATAAAATACTGGAATTATAATACTATTATATATCATTATGTTTTAATTCCATTAAATATGAAATAGAAATGGAAGTAGCGTTCATACGTACGTACGACTTACCGTCTCCATGAATGGTGCATTTCATTTCTTACCCCTGAACGTCATGTAATATTATAAATTCATGTATATACTGGATATATATGATATATATGATATCTACATCATGATTATAACTCTAGATATAATGGATACATGAACAATGTGTAATTATAAAGAGTTTATTTTTTTTACTCAAGTACCAATGATCGACAAAACGACCATTGTTAACTTAAATGATTACATAATGTTCATGACATGGTAATAAGTGATATAAAATTAATAATTAACTTGAAAAAGGTTCTTAAGAAAGTATAAATTAACTCAAGTTTATTATTCAGGAGGTTAAAGAACAATCGAGTCAAGTCCGATACGAGGTAAGGGAACTTCTTAACCCAATTTTTGTTCTTTGGGTTAATCTCCTACTTTCAAATTATGTCATGATATTCTTATGTCCTATCTTGTATTTGTACTTTATTTATGTGTAATTATAGTGAATACGCATAATAGATCTATTTTATTTAAAAAATGATCTTTTTAAGGGACTTCGTCTCAATCTCCTTTCATTGAATCATATTTTGTTTTATACACAACTTTCTTTTATACGGTGTATAAAACCCTTTGACTTTTACGATTATTCAAAAGGAATCTTTTTTATACGAAGCGTTTACTAAATGAAAAAAGGGAATGTTTTTTTTGTCGTACGTATGCGGAAACAACGACTTCTCCGCCACCGTGACCATTATTTGAGTTTCGGCTTCCTCTATATGCCATACCTTTTTTTATAATGAAAAATAAATACCATGTTTTACTTTTCTTTTATTTTGGTATTGAAAATGGTTTTCATAATTTTTTTATTATATCAATGTGTTGTGCTGATATCTTGTGATTGAAATGTGGAAATGTTATGTTTCCTATATGCATGTTTTATGTGATATGATTATGTTATGGTTCTTGGGCATTGTTATGAAGACGGGTGGTTCCGTGATAAACTAAGGGTGGGTGAGCCCGATATAGCTCTCCAATTCATTGGGTAACGCAAAGGAGTGAAACGTTAAGGTTTCTCCGAAGAGATTTAGATAATATACTGTGATGGGTATTCCAAACGTAACCAAGAGGGTTACTCCCTACGTAAGAATGTTATGAATGCCTCAAGTTACCTTTATGTCTTATGATTTCTATGACTTATTCATGATTTGATAAGGTATGTTAAAGTGATTATGTGTTATGAGTAGAGTATGATTTCATTGATTCTTATGTATACATATACTCATGTTTCCTTTCCATATTTTTATATCCTTTACTGAGCTTTTTATGCTCATCCCAAGTTTTTAAAATGTTTTTCACAGGTCAAGGGAAGGGTACATGATATGATGATAGTGTCAGGGAAGTGTCAAGAAAGAATCCATGTTTTTTTAAAATATGTTTCTGTTGATTGGAAAAATTGAATATTATCTTTTATTGTAACCACTATGTTTGAATATGGGATGTAATGAATGTTTTATGATATAATTCTCTAAAACTCTAAACCTGAAAAGATCCTCAATGTGTAATCTTGTAATAACTCAAGATTAAGTAAGGTTTAAGGCTGTGGCCTTATATAAGTAACAATATGATCTCCCTTCTTGAGAACATGTCCCAACTAAAATCCAAAAGCTTCACAATACAACACATACACATGACTTGATTTTTGAAAAAATAACGATCGCTACAAATGTAAGGCGAACATTATGATCATGAAAATAATTATAACACTCATAATTGTATAGTAATGCAACCTTAATCATTGTTAAATCTATCATTGGTGAATAATTTAGTGATAAATCATGAATCAAACATTGGTAATAACCAGCTAAACCCAGTAAACTGCATATCTCAAAGGAATTCTTTAGCATTTTTCAAGAGATAACAACCTCGGTCTTTTTCAGATCCACAGAAACACCAATTTCTGAGATTACATGGCCAAGTAAATGTACTTATTATATCAAAAAACCACACTTTTTTAACTTTTCATACAGAAAATGATCTATCAAGACTACTAACACTTTCTCAAAGTGTTTCCAATTAATATCCCTTGTCCTTGAATACACCAATATGTCATCTACAAACACCACCACAAAAGAATCCAAATACCACTGAAATATCTGATTCATCAATTCCATAAATATTTCTCATTCATTCATAATACCAAAATTCATTACGAAATATTAATATTGTCCATATCTACTTCTAGAAGCTATCTTTTGAATATCCTTCTTATGTAAATACAATTATTGATATCCTGATCTCAAATAATTTTTAGAGAAGCACTGAGATCCCCTCAATTGATTTAATAGATCATAAATAAGTGGATATTGATACCAATTAATTATTGTAACTTTTTTTAGCTTATGATATTACACACATAGATAAAGAGTTATATCCACTTTTTTGATAAAAAAACATGTGCTACCCACATATATGTGCTCGACTGAATGAACCCTTTTTATTATAGCTCTTAAAACATCAATTTAAATACCCTTAATTATATTGTTTCCATCTGGTAAGATAGAATAGAAATATGATGAGTCCCTAGATTAATATAAATCATAAAATCCACTTCTCTTATAGTTGGAAACCCCATGATCATTTCAAAAAAACATCTAGAAATTGATCAATAACTACTATAAAACTATTATACTCGATCTCTTCCATTGATTCCAAATCCTATGTTGCCAACTAGTATGATATCATCCTAATTTCTAGATCAAATAATCTCATTTCACTTTTCGTTACATTGCATTCCCCTCTATATAGATACTCAATGCCATCATAATTTATAAAAAAAGAATATCATGTAAAATAGTTGATGTGACCCTTGAGCAATGTCAACTAATCCATAACAATGATTATATCATTGAAATCCTCTTCCAGCACAAATAAATCTCATATCATATCACCAATATCAATAGTTATAGAACATTCCATACACATAAAGGTTTTATATTCTATTTGACTAAGAAGTGTTTTCAGTTTCAATACCAAATTCATCATCATAACATTTATACATATAAAATCAATGTCATGAGAAGAAATAAAGGAATGTAATACACCGGTATCAAAAAATTCTTGAATAAGGGTAGAATTCAAAAGAATTATACATTGTGTCATCAATGGTCTATATTAATCACCCAAAATAAACTGATTAGATCTATATAATTTCTTTCTCATGACACTTTTGTCTTTGTTTCCATTTAGATATTACATTTCTAGAGGAGTCATGGTATTCCTAGAATAAATATTTCTCGCTATGTTCTACTGGAGGGGATTGTTTTTCTATCCTCATACCTTTGAAGCATATGATATCTACAACACATGATTAGTGTCATGAACACCTGACCTCAGAGAACTATGAAAATAGTCCTAAATATTCCCAATATGACTACAATTGTGGCATGATTTAGGTAGTGTCATACACTCTCTCATCATGTGGTCGAATGAACCACATAAGAAACATCCAACTTTTCCCTTGGGTGTTAGAGGAAGATTCACCAATCTAGCCATATAATTCTTATTCATCCCCATACCTTGGAAGTAGGTATCCCTTTTCCACTTGATCCCAAAATTAGAGTTCCCACTATTTTCTATAGGTATCAACATAATCCCTCAACCCTTATCTCTTGATATTTATATTTCATCTAGCGTCACCCTATTAACCATCTCTGTAAGATCCATTATATAGAGCATAAAAATATTTGAGTGAGTTTCCTACCTCAACATTGATTAAAATATGTGTTCCTTCAAGGATGAACTAGAAACAACTTCGGGTAAAAATTATACTAAATTCATGGATTTAGCTATGTACTCTACCACTATAAAGAGCTTCTATTTAAATATTAAGATGTTTGTTGTTATTTAAATCCTGAAAATATAAAGATATAATTGTTTGTTGAAAAATTCATAAAAATCCTACCATGAAATGACTTGATATAATTTATCATGAACTACTAAATCCCATCATTTCTGGATCCATAAAGTCCTTTGGTTAATTAAAAAGATCAAAAGGAATTACCACATATTCATAATGGCCATATCTACTTCTGAAATATCTCTTTGCAATATCCTCCTTCTGAACCCATAATTGATGATATCCAAATATCATGTTAATTTTAGAGAGCCATTGAGATCCCTAAAATTTATCAAACCAATAGTTAATTCATGGAATTCTATAATTATTATTTATTGTAACTAGATTAATCATGCAATAATCTAGAAATTGTAGAAGTGTTTCATCCACCTTTTGAAAAATAAAATTGGTTCTCCCCACAGAGATGTGATCAACTAAATGAACCATTTTCTTTATATATATTACAAATTCATGTTCAATTCTCTTAATTCTATTGATTCTATATGGTAAAACAAAAGGGAAATAGGACTGGTCCACAGAAAGAGATCAATTTTAAACTCCACTACTCTCATGGGTGGAAACCCTATTAAATTTTCAGAAAAAACATCCAAAAATTGATCAAAAACTGGTAGGAAAATATTATCTTTGATATATTCCATCAATAAAAAATTTAAATCTACCAATTGGTATGAAATTGTTCTAACTACTGGTCCCAATAATCTCATTACAAGAGCCTTCACATTCTAGTCCCAACTAAAGTAATGTTTAATGCCATAATTTGTCATAAAAAAAATAATTGGTTATAAAAGTTGATGTTATCCATGAACATTGTCAACCAATCCATACCTAGGTTTATATCATAGAAATCCATTTCCAGCATAGAGAAATCTCATATCATATTTTCTCTATCAATATTTATAGAATAGGCTCTACACATATTGTATCGACATTCTCTTTAATACAAAGTAGTTTTCTATTCCAACACCGAAGGAATAATATCAACATTTAAACTCATAAAATCAATAGCATGAAAATAAATAAAGGAATGGTATTCAACCATATCAAATAATGCTTATATAATAGAAGAATGCAGAAGAATCATACATGGTTCCATTAATAGTCTAGATTGATTATCCATAATAACCTGTTCAACACTATATAATTTCTTGCTTGCGCCACTTTTTTCTTTATTGAAATTTTGATATTAAACTACCTAATGAGTCATGGTATTCCTAGAATCACCATGGATATATCTGTTCTACTAATGAATATTGTTATGCTACACTTTTACCTTCAAATCATATGACATTTTTGTCACATTAGAGGTGTCTTAAGCACCCAACCTCGGAACATTACAATAATTGTATTGGCTCGGACCTCTACATTACATTCCATTGTGAAGATATGGTGTTAGAGGTGTTCTGTAAGGTTAAGGTGGCTTGGGGTGCGATTGGGTGGACTTTTAAAGAAAGCTAATGGGTAATAGATTTCGCACGGTTGGCGCACGGTTTTCCTAAACCGTGAAGCCAAACCCTGCAAGGTTGGTCTTGGATGCAATGGCTAATGCATGTTTAGTGCATAGTTTGTCTAACCGTGTAGAATAACTATATGAGGAGTGTTTGAAGAGGCAGAAGCTAACGCACGGATAGATCACGTTTTGTTAAACCGCGCGAACTAACCATGCGACCACTTAAAGTTAGATCCTAAAATTGTGGATCTGAACTCTTTTGCCTCTAAATGGTTCTTTTAAGCCTCTAAGTAAGAATAACTCGGGATTACCATTCCTTGATGGTAGAAGAACCTATCCCAAGAATTTTGGAGGTGATCCAGAGGCTTCTCTTCACGAATCAAAGTCGGTTTCTCAAGTTATGTGATTCTTTTTGTTTGGTTTCTTAGTTTTACCTAGATCTACTCCTCCTCTTCCCTCAAGATCATAGATCTATGCCCATTATGGGTAGATCTAAGTGTGTGGATGTTGTTTATGATGATATTTGGTCTTGGTTGTTTTAGGAGAAGAGATATAGGGAGGATCCGTGGTGAATTGGCCAGGTCTTCTGGGGCGTTCTTCGACCGTTGTGGTTTCCGTCAAAACCGTTGCGGTAGGGGATTCATGGATTCTCTAATAGTTTATTTGAAATCGTAGAATTGTCATGATTTGGACTTTTAATCACAATGGAATTGACCTAATTAAATACTTGAATTGGATTAATAGAATTGTATTTATCGCATGTTGTTGCATTGTGCCGTGATAACGGTTCGCCTCTTGATTTTCTAGATAGTGTGATATATATATGACTTGCTTGTAAGCATATTTCTCTTAATGAAATTGATAAAGAACATAAAGTCAGAATTAATTGATAATTAATTGGATAAATATAAAGATTCATGTAAATGAATCCGGTTGTTGTTGTGGTTGCTGTTACCTTTTGATGTTAATCAAATTGATACCGATGTACATGTTTAATTCAGCTAGTCGGTAAACCTAAAATATTTTGGTACTTTTTGTTTGAAGGTTGTATGCCTTGTAAAGAGGCCAAGAGCCCAATTTGATCTGATGTTTGTTTTCCTGCTGCTTGTGCGGTGATGTGACCCTATGAGGGTGTTGTGACATGTGGGGGCAAGGAGTCATTGTGGTTGTGGCAGCGGATGATGCCTAGAGTGGAAAGATGCATCGGTTTATGCATGTGGGTGTCAGGGAGGACACCAAGGATGATAGAATAGGTTGGATGTGGTTGTGAGATGCTTGGTGCTTTGTTTGGTTATTTATCTGCTTTACTTTTCCCCACTGCTCAAGGCAACTGGTCTTGCTTACCCATCTTCCGAAAGAGGTGAAGACATGCAGGGTATGCCACGTTCCTCCCATGTTTAGCCTCTCAAGGGAGAATGGGTCTACGCTCTTGCTATAGGCTGCAAATAATCGATGGGTAGTACATCTACTCACGTTGTTGAGCCCCTTCTGTTCAGTATCATAGGATGCTTTTCTAGAATGCCTGGGAATTTGGGAAAGTAATTCTGTAATGAATGTTTTAATGAATGATGTTAACCCATGGGGTTGGAGTTTGTTGAAAGTTAATGATGAGGTTGAGAACTCTTAAAGGGACAATGGTTTTTGGATGTGATGTTAATGGAATTTAATGTGGAATTGTTCATGGTTAATTAATGTCTGAAGAATTGATTAACATATAGTGGAATTGATAAAAAGGGAATGAAGTAATATAATAAATCCCTTTAAATGGTTTTGTGTTTATAGGATACTTAGTCTTAGAAGTGGAAGCCCAAAGTCAGAGAGACGTTAGCTGCAGTTGTGTCTAAGACAAGTTTATTCCCATAGTGTGGTTGTGAGTTATAATATATTCTGTACTTTTTGTGTTTCTATACACTACTCCACCCTATTAATATAGAAAACTAGCACCCCAGGGATTTTGAGCCCTGGGGGGGGGGGTGATTTCCCCAATATTCTTATGGGAGGGTGAATGGATGACTACCCTCTTTGACCCCACTCTCTTCTCTTGGTAGATACTAGTGCCATTAAGCACAACAGTTAGTTTTCCCCATATATGTGTGTAGAGGGATGTAATGGATTGTGGTTATTCACACACACATATTTTGGATATAGTATCCTATGGACTACTATAGGTGTAACGTTTATAGGCTATGATGGAATGATGATCCTTACTCAGCATATGGGCTGTAATGGATTGAGGTATAATACCCAATGTATGATTCATGTTATACGAGCTGTGGTGGCTCCCAGAAACTACCTAGTTACTTTTGACTGTGTGGATGGTGTAGAGCTTAGCCCTGGTGTATATGAGCATGCCTTTGGAGAGAGATGTACATGACGTATGTCGTTGGGGCAAAGCGGTGAACCGGTGGGGAAGTAGTAGCAGGGTACCCTTGATATTATTTTCTATATGCTATATTCTTGTATGTGTTACTTGGTGAGAGTAGCCATGGTGATGTTGGGAACTTAGTATACCTATTTAGGTGACGAGTTAGTTTCACTTGTTGTTCACTGGGTTTTAGCATTCTTTCTTTACTTTTTCATTAGAGGCTTCAGGGAGGATCCTACTAAGTATACTGTTATACTCACCCTATGTATATAGAAACTAATTTTTAGGTCACTTGGAGCAGGTGGGAGATCAAGTTGGTTACTACTATCTTGTGGTTGGAGGAGCTGTTCAGGCTTTTGGTCACTGCGATTTTTACTTTCTTTAGGGTACTTGTTGTTTTCCCCTTCAGTTGCATTACTTTTGCATGGCATTTTATATATGCCCTTGAGTTTCTTTTATACTTCAGTTCTGAGTTCGATTTGGTTAGTGTCTATCTTATCTCTCTCTTCCGCATGTGTTCTATTAGAGGGTAATTCCTCCCATTTGTGTGTTTACTATACCCTCGGTGCTAGTTGCCAACCCAGGGCCTACTGGAGGCAGGACTCGGGGGTCATTATCTCCCTTCTCACATTGCCGACCCAGGAGGGGTACACTTTGTGGGGAGGGGGTCGTGACAAATTGGTATCAGAGGTCTGGTTGAGGGATGGGATGGAGTTTAGAGTTAGGCACATGTGAGGTTGCATGGGTTGGTAGGGAAACATTGTCATTCATGTTTAGCAAGTGTGGTAAACACTGGAATCTAGATGAAACATAGGTGTTTAGGGCCCCCTATGAACTGATGCAGGAACCTTTAAGTTTACAATGGCTACTAAACAAGGTGATACTAGTTGCAGGGTAGAGACCTAGGAAAGGATCATGCATCATTGTTCTTTGTTCCTATGTTTGAATGGGTTGACCTTGGTATAGGTTAACCTAAAATGAATAAAAAGAAAAAAATTAATTAATAAATGTTGATTCTTCTATATTCCAGGCATAGGAGCTCTAAGTGTTTGTTATTTTACAGGTATGGCTCTAGGTCTATGTCCTCGTTAGGTTTGCACAAAAAATGTCCAGCAGGATATTCCAGCAGATCGTCGTAGGGTAGAGGTTGATGACGGTGACACTTGGAGGAAGACACTTCGAGAGTTACAGCACCAGAGTCTGTAGAAGTATGAGGGCTCCATTTCAGATGCAGTCACGGAAGACTATTTGGAGGACGTCGAGATAGGATTCAGTTTGATCTGTGCTTAGAAGGAGCACTGGGTGTCCTTTTTTGTGATGATTCTGCCTGGAGAAGCAAGGTAGTGGTGGTTTTTGTTCCTCGGGGATCGTGAGGAGTCAAAGATCTCATGGGAGGAGTTCCGAGACAAGTTCAGAGTTAAGTTCCTTTCCTCGACTACAAAGGCATCCAATCTCCTGGGGCTTCTTACCCGTTGATAGGGGAGCTCTAGTGTTTGAGAGTTTGGAATCCATTTCAGTAACCTTTTACGATATGCTTCGGACCTGTTACCAGATGAGGAGTCCATGGTGAGGCATTTCAAGGAGGCTTTGCATCCAGAGATCCAGCGCAAGGTCACCCTATTTATTATGAAGACATATCTCAAGGTGCTGGCGAGGGCGGAGGTTGTCGACAGGAATATGGACAGGACCGGATTATCATGAGAGGGGAATCGGCATGATTCCTCACGAAGCATAGCTGTGGTTCGGGTTCCCGATTTTCAGGGCAAAAAAGTTTTCGTCCAGCCGGGGGTAGGTCTCAGCCCTTCATAACTCATTTCTCCAGAGGCAGCAATTCTCAGGCCTATTCCAAGGGATCAGGTGCTTTTTTTTCTTGAGGTGGTCGTTACCATCTGCAGCTGGAGTTCCTGACCTTTCAGAGTGGTCATCATGCACCGGGCGCTATGCTCCAGGTTCCTCCTTTGAGACAGTTCTAGCCAAGGCTGCTGCAGCAGCAGTTTGCACCAGCCTTAGATCACCAGAGAGTAGATGGGGCAGGCATAGGATAGACCTATGATTCTCCCCATCCTTAGAGAGCAGAGCGCAACTATGGTGGTGGTCATTATCAGGGTCAGAGAGGGTGTGGAAGAGGTCGTGGTCAGCTTTATTCTCTAGAATTTCTAGCACCAGGTGAGCCAGATGTCTTTCTAGGTACCCTTTTCTTGTTTTCTACCTGGGTGTATTCCTTGTTTCACTCAGGAGCGACGCAATCCTTTATATCATCTACCCTTGTCCATGCTTTGGAACTTGAGGTAGAGAGGCTTCTAGTGCCCTGGGTGTTGACTACGCCAGTTGGAGGTTGAGCTGACTTATTTGAAATATGTAGAGACTTTGAGCTAGTGTTGGCACAACACCGCCATTGGGGATATTTCCTATGTTTACAGATACTACAATATGATTTCATCCTCAGCATGGATTGGTTGTATTCGGTGCAGGCTATGATGGATTGCTTCAGGAAGAAGGTCATTTTCTTTGGTGCGGATGGAGAGCCAGTGGTGTTTGCTGGTGAGCGAGATCCTCAGATGGGTCATAGGCGCATTCCATCCTTATCATCCATGGTAGCTGAGATGATGTTGAGTTCTTTAGAGGTTTGGCAGTTGGCTTTTCCTAGGGTCGTAGAGGAGTACCCTGATGTATTTCCATTGGAGGTTGTAGCATTACCCCCTCGATGAGAGATCGATTTCGGGATCGAGCTACAGCTAGAAGAATCTTCTATCTCTATGTCTCTATATAGGATGACCCCTTCTAAGTTACGGGAGCTACATATACATCTTGATGGTCTATTACAGTGTGGTTTAGTTCGGCCAAGTGTGTAACCATGGGGTGCACTAGTTTTTTTCATGAATAAGACTGATGGTAGTTTGTGGTTGTGTGTTGATTATCATCGCTTAAGAAAAGTGAAACTAAATAATCTCTATCCTCTTACGCAGATTGATGACTTATTCAATTAGCTGAAGGTTGCGAGTTGGTTCTCAAAGATCCACTTGCGGTCAGGTTATCATAAGATGCGTGTAAGGGAGGAGGATATCCCAAAGACTGCTTTTATTGTCGTCATGGGAATTATGAGTTAGTTTTAATGTCGTTCGGTGTGACGAACGCTCTAGCTGTGTTCATGGGATTGATGAATGCTTTGTTCTGTGAGTTCCTAGACAAGTTTGTGGAAGTCTTCATCGATGACATCCTTTTGTAATCCACATCTGAAGAGGGGCATGTAGAGCATCTACATGCCATTTTGGGAGTCTTTCGCTAACATTAGTTTTTTGGGAAGTTGTCGAAGTTTTAGTTTTGGGCTCAAGAAGTCCATTTATTGGGTCATGTTGTGTCCCAACAGGGAGTAGCTATGGATCCATCAAAGATTGAAGCAGTTGTGTCTTGGGAATCCCCCAAGACAGTGTCAGAGGTGTGAAGTTTCTTTGGTCTCGCAGGCTACTACAGGAGGTTCATAGCCAATTTCTCATGGGTTGTGACTCCTCTGACAGCTTTGACCAGGAAAGATCAGGCTTTCATATGGACTGATCAGTGTTAGGTAACTTTCGAGTATATAAAGGACATGTTAGTAAGTGCTCCATTCCTTTGTCTTCAGTTGAAGGAGTTCAGTTTGATGTCTTCTATGATTCTTCACATCTAGGGTTAGGTTGTGTTCTTATGAAACAGAGGTCAGTCATTTCTTGTGGGTCTTAGCAGTTGCATCCCCATAAATGCAACTCTGCCACCCATGATCTTGATTTAGCAGCCTTGGTGTTTGCTCTGAAGTTGTGGAGACATTACCTCATTGGTGAATACTTTTTGGTTTTCACTGATCATAAGAGTTTGAGGTATGTTTTCCCCCAGCGTGACTTGAACTTATGACAACATCGGTGGATGTATTTCTTATAGGAATACGATGTCGAAATATCATATAGATCTGAAAAAGGAAATTTTGTAGCTGATGCACTGAGCCGAAAGTCACGTAGTGATGCTGTGAATGAATCTGGTGATTCCTGGAGAGTAATGGAAGAACTGTCATCTTTGCATCTTGATATGGAAGAAGTCGGAGGTAGATTTTGTCGTTTCCAGATGACGGTGTAATCATCCCTAGTGTTGAAGGTGGAAGAGTCCCAATTGGGGGATCTTGAGGTGGAGGTCTGGAGAGACCGAGTTGTTTGTGGTGAATCCCCTGATGGTTGGTCTGAGGATGAACAACACATAGTGTTGTATCATGGAAGGATTTTTGTTCCCTAGGCGATTTGTGAGATTGTCCTCATAGAGTTCCATGGTTCTCCTTTAGCGGTGCATCCTGGTGTGACAAAGATGTACCGATCCTTGAGGATTCAGTTTCGATGGCCTGGGATAAAGCATGAAGTTGCGGAGTTTGTGTCTCGATGTTTAGTCTGCTAGACGGTGAAGGCCAAACACTGTGTTCCTGGTGGTATTCCCCAACCATTAAATATTCCTAAGTGGAAGTGGGAGGACATCTCAATGGACTTTGTTACTGGTTTACAGTGAGCTCCAGGATGTTATGATTCTATTTGGGTGGTAGTAGATTGTTTAATGAAATAAGCCCACTTTATAACAATCAAAGAGTCAAGCTCATTAGAATTTTTATCGAGGCAGTATCTAGAGGAGGTGGTGAGACTTAATGGAGTCCCAAGGATGATCATTTATGATCAGGATCCTTTCTTTACCTCCAGGGTGTAGAGGGGTCTCCAACATGCTTTTGGTTCTCATCCATGCCTTAGCACTACTTTTCACCCTCAAACGGATGGTCAGACGGATCGAACCATCCAGAATCTTGAACAAATGTTGCGCACTTGTGTTCTTGATTTTGGAGGATCATGGATGAGGCACTTACCCTTGGTGGAGTTCTCTTATAATAATAATTTTCACTCCACCATCGGTATGGCTCCGTTTGAAGACTTGTATGGTCAATTTTTCGTTCTCCATTATGCTGGACTGGGGTCAGAGAGTCAGCAATTCTCGGACCAGAACTAGTGAAGAATACAACAAAGATGGTTCAGGTGATTCTTAAGAGGATGAAGACAGCGCAAGATCGTCATAAATCATATGCCAATCAAAGAAGGAGACCCTTAGAGTTCAATGTTGGGGATCATGTGTTTCTGAAGGTGACTTCCCATCATGGGAAGCGAAGGTTTGGTTGTGAAAGTAAGCTTTATCAGTGGTTTTTTGGTCCTTACGAGGTGTTATCTCGTGTTGGATTTGGGGCGTACTGAGTAGCACTTCCCCCT
The DNA here is from genome assembly GCA_963277665.1 of Viscum album. NCBI lineage: Eukaryota > Viridiplantae > Streptophyta > Magnoliopsida > Santalales > Viscaceae > Viscum > Viscum album. The sequence goes on from OY728157.1 coordinate 1,027,941,860, forward strand.
TAGATGTGTTGGATACATGATTTTTTCCTTGTATCATAGCTCCTTCATTATCTTCATGAAGACTCTCACGTCATCGATTCGGGAGAGATCGATGTCGATGATGATAATAACTTTAAGGAGCGTCCTGTAGAGATCCAAGACCGCAAGGAGAAGGTGTTGTGTGGGTGTTCTATCTCTTTTGTTCGTGTCTTTTGGAGACATGATGGCTTGGACAAGAGTACTTGGGAACGTGAGTCACTGATACGTGCTCAGTACCCATAGTTTTTTGATGTTTAAATCTTTTCATGTATCATTGTAACTTATGTGGTTGTGAAACTTTTATGTTTATGAGATGACACCCTTTCTTGCTTTGGTGGTTTTCTCTCTTTTAAGAGGTATCTCGTTGGGTGGTTGTTCAGACCCTGATTCATTTTCTCTTAGGTGAGTTTTGGATTCTAAAGGATGAGAATGTTTTGAGAGGTATCTGATGTAATGGTCTAGACCTCTCCGTTCCATTCCATTGTGAATATGTGGTGTTAGAGTTGTTCTGGAAGGTTAAGGTGGCTTGGGGTGCGTTTGGATGGACTTTTAAGGAAAGCTAAAGGGTAATAGCTTTCGCACAGTTGGCGCACGATTTGCCTAAACCGTGCGGCCAAACACTACAAGGATGGTCTTGGAGGAAGTGGCTAATGCATGGTTAGTGCACAGTTTGTCTAACTGTGCGGACTAACCATGCGAGGAGTGTTTGACGAGGCAGAAGCTAACGTACGTATAGCTCATGGTTTGTTAAACCGTGCGGACTAACCATGTGGGCACTTAAAGTTTGATCCTAAAATTATGGATCTGAACTCTTTTTCCTATAAATAGTTCATTTAAGCCTCTAAGAGGCCATAACTCCGGATTAACCTTCCTTGGAGGTAAAATAACCTCTCCCAAACATTTTGGAGGCGATCTGGAGGCTTCTCTTCACGAATCGAAGCGGGTTTCTTGAGGTATGCGATCCTTTTTGTTTGGTTTCTTAGATCTACCTAGATCTACTCCTCATCTTCTATCGAGATCTTAGATCTATGCCCGTTATGGGTAGATCTAAGTGTGTGGATGTCGTTTATGATGATCTTTGGTCTTGGTTGTGTTAGGAGAAGAGATCTAGGGAGTATCTTTGGTGAATCAGCCCGGTCTTCTTGGGTGTTCTTTGACCGTTGTGGTTTCCGTCAAAACCGTTGAGGTAGGGGATTCGTGGCTTCTCTAATTGTTTATGTGGAATCATATAATTGTTATGATTTTTCCTTTGGATCAAAATGTAATTGAACTAATTAAATACTTTAACCGGATTAAAATAATTGGTTTGATCTCATGTTGTTGCTTTGTGTCATGATAATGGTTCGCCTATTGATTTTCTTGATAGTGTGATGTATATTCCTTTCTTGTTAGCATGTTTCTCTTGATGAAATTAATAAATAATGTAAAGCCAGAATTAATTGATAATTAATTGGCTAAAGATAAAGAGGCAAGTAAATGAATCCAGTTGTTGTTGTGGTTGTTGTTCCCATTTGATTTTAATCAAATTGATGTCGATGTATGTGTTTAATTCAGCTGGTTGGTAAACCTGAAATCTATTAGTACTTTTTGTTTGAAGTCTGGATGCCTTGTAAAAGGTCCAGGAGCCCAGTTTGATGTGTTTTTTGTTTTCCTGCTACTTGTGCAGTGATGTGACCCTAGGAGGCTATTTTGACATGTGGGGGCATGGAGGCCTTGTGGTTGTGGCAGTGGATGATGGCTAGAGTGGCGAGATGCATCTGTTTATGCATGTGGGTGTCAGGGAGGACACCAGGGATGATGGAATAGGATGGATGTGGTTGTGGGATACTTGGTGCTTTGTTTGGTTGTTTATCTGCTTTACTTTTCCCCACTGCTCATGGCAGCTGGTCTTGCTTACCCATATTCCGAAAGAGGTAAAGACACGCGGGGTATGCAACGTGCTTTCCGTGTTTAGCCTCTCAAGGGAGAATGGGTCTACGCTCTTACTATAGGAGACAAAGAATCGATGGGTAGTACATCTTACTCACCATGTTGAGCCCCTTGTGTTTAGTAGTATAGGATTATTTTCTAGAATTCCTAGGAATTTGGGAATGTAATTCGGTAATGAATGTTTGAATAAATGATGTTAACCCATGGGGTTGGAGATTGTTGAAACTTAATGATGAGGTTGATAACTCTTGAAGGGACTGTGGTTTTTGGATGTGATGTTAATGGAATTTAATGTGGAATTGTTCATGGTTAATTAATATTTGAAGAATTAATTAATGTACAGTGGAATTGATAAAAAGGGAATGAAGTAATATAATAAAGCCCTTTAAATGGTTGTGTGATTATAGGATACCTAGTCTTAGAAGTGGCAGCCCAGAGTCCGAGAGACGTTAGCTGCAGTTCTGTCTAAGACTAGGTTATTCCCATAGTGTGGTAGTGAGTTATAATATATTTACTACTTTTTGTGTTTCTATACGCTACTCCACCCTGTCAGTAAGGGAAACTGGAACCCCTGGGATTTTGAGCCCTGGGGGTGTTTTCCCCAACATTCCGATGGGAGGTTGAATGGCTGACTACCCCCTTTGACCCCACTCTCTTCTCTTGGTAGATACTAGTTCCATTATGCACAACAGTTAGTTTTCCCCATATATGTGTGTAGAGGGCTGTAATGGCTTTTGTTTATTCACGCACATATAATCTAGATATAGTAGCCTATGGAATACTATAGGTGTAATTTTTATAGGTTGTGATGTCTTGAGGATCCTTAATCAGCGTATGGGCTATAATGGCTTGAGGTATAATACCTGACGTATGATAAACGTTATGCGAGCTGTGGTGGATCCCAGAAATTACTTAGTTACTTTTGGCTTTGAAGATGGTGTGGTTCTTATCCCAGGTGTCTACGGGCAATTCTTTGTGGTTCACATGGTGCAGATTTTGGAGCTCAGCCCAGGTGTATACGGGAAAGCCTTTGGAGAGAGATGCACATGATATATGCCGTTGGGGAAAATTGGTGAACTTGTGGGGAAGTAGTAGTGGGGTACCCTTGATATTCTTTTCTATATGATTTATTCTTGTATGCGTTACTTGGTGAGAGTACCCTTGGTGAGGTTGGGAACTTAGTATACATGTTTAGGTGATAACTTAGTTTCACTTGTTGTTCACTGTGCTTTAGCATACTTTCTTTACTTTTGCACAAGAGGCTTTGGGGAGGATCCTACTGAGTATACTGTTATACTCACCCTATGTATATATAAACTATTTTTCAGGTCACATGGACCAGGTTGGAGATCGAGCTGGTTACTACTAGCTTGTGGTTGGAGGAGCTGTTCAGGCTTGTGGTTGCTGCCATTTTTACTTTCTTTTGGGTACTTGTAGTTTTCCCTTTCAGTTGTAGTACTTTTTCCTGGCATTTCATATATTCACTTGAGTTTTTCTATACTTAAGTTTTGAGTTGGAGTTGGTTTGTGTCTATATTATATCTCTCTTCCACATGTGTTCTCTTATAGGGTAATGCCTCCCATTTGTGTGTTTACTTTACCCTCGGTGCTAGTCGCCAAACTGGGGCCTGCTAGAGGCGAGACTCAGGGGTCATTATCTCCCTTCCCACATTGCCGGCCCAGAAGGGGTACACTTTGTGTGGAGGGGGTCGTGACAACAATTTTACTGAATATTCCCCATGTGGTTGAAATTTTTCCATAATCTTAATGGTGTTGTACACTATTGATTCATGTGGTTGAATAAACCACATTGAAAACAGCCATATTTCCTCTTGTATCTTGGATAAATATTCACTAATCCAACCTTTTTATTCTGATTCGTCCTTGTACCTTGTAAATAGGTGAGCCTCTTCCACTTTCTCTTAAAATTAGATTCCCCACCATTTCCCATTATTATCAACTTAATCCTTCCACCTATAGCTACTGATATTTCCCTTGAATCTATTGTTTCTCTGTTAACCATCTCTATATAATCTATTATACAGAGAAGAATAGTCTTTAACAACATCTCTTACCTTATCCCTGATTCAAAAATATGTGCCATCAAGGATGAACTTGCAGTAACTTTGGGTAAAAAGGGGACTAAATTCATTAATTTAGTTGTGCACTCTATCAATGTGAGGGTCTTATATTTAAGTGTGAAGAATTTTTTCATCATTAAGGTCTTGAATGTATGAGGATATAATTGTTTGTTGAACAGTTCCATACAAAACTCCCATGTATGGCCTTGGTCTAATTTATCCTGAACTACAAAATCCAACCATTGACAGGAAATATCCTCCAGCCTATACATAACCATATTTAATTTCAACTCTACTAGTGTTCCATGTGAATTGAATATTCAATTCATCTTATACATCCACATTTTATGCCTTTTATGTTTACGAATCACCCTAAAATATGGGTGGATTCTTCATCTAGAACTCGACAGAGTGATCCACTTTCCTTGGTTCATCCCATCAGTTCTATCTCTCCAAACCATGAAAATATTGGACAATACTATAAACCATTTCTTGGTTCACCAGTGTCTCAGGTGAAAACACATTCTCAATAGCTTCCCAGAGTAGGTTTCTAAGATGCCTACTGGGTTCCATTTTTTAAATAGACATAAAACACCATTATTATTACTCTTTAGTAACTGAATTATTTAATAATATCATATTATATCACATCATACTATCAAAACATTGATTTGAAAAATTTTATATTTTGAAGTTTAAGTATTTTTGAAAATTTCACAATGATTTTGGAAATAAATCCATTTTCAAACTACCTATATCTTTTCTTTTTTAAAATCTCACATTTGAAAACAATTTCAACACTTTTAAAAAATCAACCTTTTTGAACCAAATAATATATCATAAGTCAAACTAATATAGGAACATCTAGTGGGAATTAATTTCTAAAATACATATCATTATCAAATCATTCTTAATCCCATGAAAATGAGATTCCAATTCCTAAAAAATTATAAAAAACACTTATGTAACCCACACAAAGGTAACTTGAAGTTCAACATAAAAAGGTTAGTTACATATTTTTATGCTCTACATTTAAATTCTTGATAATCCGACTCCATTACACCAAGCTGACATAAGGAATTGATCAGACTGAATTTCAACTCCAAGATGAATAAAACAATGACCACATCAAAGATCAAAAAAAAAATAACACCACTTGTATATCGTGGACCAAACATGTTGATACCACTTGTAACATCTTGAATATCCACATTGGCTTAGGAAGGGGAAAAGGCATTAATTGTCCTTAAGAGACATCCCCAAAGTGCCAAGGGTTGGAAATAAATGCAAAGGGATTCATTAACTAATGGAGGACAATTTTCCCTTCTGAGAAAAACATCCCAACCAAACAAACTAAAACCAAAGAACCACCACATAATGTCTGATAATAATGTAAAAAAACTCAATGTAAAATCATTGATATCAAAACCAATTACAAAAGAGTACTACAACATAAGAAAACAATAGAGACCCAAAGATTGATGTACATGGACATTACATTACTTTTTTGGAATACTTAATACATAACAAAAACAGACACACAAGGATCATAATAGTTTAGTGTCTTTAGAAACTCGGAATATAATCTTCTAATCGTGGTGAAATATCTTCTACATCTCCCATAAAGATCTGCCCCTTTTTTTCTTACAGAAAACCTTTCTTTATATCCTGGGGAAAGGAAAACATAAAAAGGGTGAGATCAAATGCTCAGTAAGGGTAAAAATAGAGAACATAAAACAATCCGTAAACATTTGAATGTAAAAACTTGAACATAAAATCTAAACATCAAAATCTTGAGAAAAGACAAAAATCTTTGAAGTACGTAAGGCATATATCATAATGGAACATCAATCATGATAACATATCATGGGAAGAAAACATGTAATTGTGGAAAAACATTAAGTACATGATATGATTTCCATAGTAGCCAAGGCATTGCTGCTAATACCATCTTAGTGGATGAAGTCCCTTTCTAAATCGATTTCACTCCTCGTTCCAGTCCGGTATCACTGAACCGGATTAAATTACCATTCCAGCCATGTCTATCTCATGAGATATAAATCTTTTCCCAATTCATTGGAGGGAGATATAGGTCCCACCCATCTCATAATGAAATCATTTTTACTTGTTCCACAACATAAATATAAATCATTCATCATAACTCAAAGAATAAAAATTGGTTTCATAAACATCATCCCATCATAACATAATCCCTATAAAACAAATGGATATCATTTCATCCTAAGAAAAGTGAAACCATATAAATCATAGAGATATTATACTTGAAACATACACATATGAAATAATGTCATCTTATATGGAAAATGGTTTTGATAAAACACTTGAAAAGAATTCTTGAGGAAAATATCCTTTTTTCTTAAAAATAATTTTCTTTTCACAATATGCCATTCAATTTAAAGATAAAAGGATTTTGTTGAAAATAATCATGAAATATTTTAGATTATTCTTAATTAAGAAAAAGAATTATGAAACTGTAAATATTAATTCATGTCATATAAGATAAAAAACATTATTCTCATAGTTTTTCCAGAAAAGTCAAAAAGTACCTCATAAAAGAAAGATTCCTTACATACCATGTAGTAAAATTCATAAATGGGTAAAAAGTAATTTAAAAATACATGAAACCATTTTTTACAAAATAGGGACATAGATGATAAATATAACCCCAGTAAATACTTATGAATAAACAATCTCGGATAAAAACGAGATTGGAAAAGTTATCCCTTACTTTAGGTCCGATATGCTTCGTATGTATCTGAACCTCCTGTATAATTATTTAAATAATGTCATTGACTTATTAAAGAATCATATTAATTGTTTGTGTATCATATATGGTTCACTTATGACTTTATATTACCTGTTATTTTGTAAATTCCATGTAGAATTTTGGGTAAAATCGTTTTATTTATCGTACGTGTTGGGAATTGTTGTTCTTGATATTATTATTACTTATATCATGATTTAATTACTTCCAAAATGTAAATCATGATTTATATATCATATATATTCAGTATATATATATATATATAATAGATAGATAAATGAAATGAAATACACCGTTCATGGAGACGGTATGTCGTACGTACGCATGAACACTGTTTTCTTTTCCTTATTGACTTGAATGGAAGTAAGTAGATGACATATATATATATATATATACATAAATAAAGTATCATTATTAGGTAATATATTTCATTATTACTTATTATATATACTTTATAGTCATTGTTGAATTATTAACATGGAAAATGAATCTCATCGTGTCGTGGAGACAGTAATCCGTACATACGCATGAGCGATGATATCGTCCCATATTTATTGAATGGAATTGGAGTGGATGATATAATATCATATAATCAGTATGATGTTATAATAATCATATATAGTTATTATTTACACAATTATACCCATCCAAGTAAGGTGGTTGTGGAAAAATTGATTACACCACGGCGTGGAGACGGTATTCCGTACGTACGCACACGCGGTGATTTCTTTTTCCGTAAGTTGAATAGAAGGTGAAATAGGGTTGTTTAATATTTATAATAACATATCAGTATATAAGTAATACTTATTTTTTTAATTTATAATGAAACAACTAAATAAGAGGAAGTACAATAAGAAAGAAACTTGAAAGAGTTGGTTGAAGAGATTACCTCTTCCTCGACGCACCTCCATTAAACTTCTTCTTAGGGCACTAGAGTTGGTCTTTTGAGAAGAGACGAATCTCTATGATATAACTAGAGAGGTTTAGAAGAGTAAATGGCAGGGTTTTTCCGAGCTTCAAGGCTCAAAAGGGTATGAAGAGAAGAGGGAAGGGGTGCCCTTTTTATAAGGGAGGAGAGGGGCACCTTTGGAAAAACTTAAAATATTATTTTATAATATTTTCATATTAGATTTATAATAGCTCAAAATTGATTTATTTATAATATAAAGTGGGTATGGGTCAAAATAATCTCTACCAATAGGTTTTAGACAAGTTTATGTTACTATTTTAACCATATCATTTAGATTTAACTCTAAGTTAAATAATTTAACTTTTACTGTGTCTTCTTGTTTTCTTACACTATATGGTTAATAAACATACTATAACAAGACAAAAGAACCCCAAGTGGTTAATTATTAATATATATAAAAACTTATAGAAGTCATTTGGATGAAACTTATATTTTTAGGAAGAGAATAACAATTAATAATATAATAATTTTTTTAAAAACTATTTTATTTCAATTTTGACAATATTTGGTATGTGATTTTTGTGAAAATCATAACAACATGATTAGCTAAAAAAAAGTTTATTAAATCAATAATAACATGTCATATTAACCTAATAAATTATTTTAAATCATAAAAAGTCTCAAATTACATTTATTTGGGTATTTATAACATCAATTATGTTAATATTTCATTAATATGGTAATTACTGCATCATCATTGTGTCATAAATAAATTAAATTATTGAATTTCTAAAAATTATAAATAAAATAAAATAATGTAGTAAATATATTTATATTTCCAATTAATATTTATAGTCAAATTTATCTTATGTATAACCCTATATTAAAAAAGTTTTAGTTATTAAACTTTGATTTTAACTATTCTAACTCTTCTTTAAATAAAATAATAATAAATGTCCTAATCTAATACAAGTGGACCTAAAGGGTAATATTTTATTCCTAAAGTTGTTTTTGGTCGAATTACACTTATCCAATAGAATTTGGACATGTGTTAGGGTAATAATAATATCATTTTTACCCTTAATTACTCTATTAACATTTAACCGTGTTAAATAAAAGTTAAAATTTACTATACACTGAAAATCATTTTCATCTCATTGAACCAAATTTTACTTACTAATATCAACCAGTATCTAGGATTTTTGAAATTCCACTCATAGAAGTGGTAAAATTATGTTTTATGTAAATTTTCAAATTCTCCTAGGAGGTGGGTAAAAGACGGTGAAAAGTTTAATACAATTTATATATATATAAAATTATTATAAAATGACTCCAATGAATTAAATTGAACTTATATAGGTATTATGTATCAATTTTAAACTAAAATTAATTTATAAAAAATAAATAATCATTTAAATAAAAATTCAGTTTTTAAATAGTAACCTAGTGTTTTCACTATTCATAAAAAATTGAATGTTTTCAGAAAAATACAAAAAATTAACCCTAGGCTAATTTCGATATTACGAATCCAAAAATGAAGTCCATTTTTAACAATAAAATTTCAAAAAGTGGGTATTACTATTCATAACGGCTAGTTCATAATAATATTATAGAAATATCTCGTTTAGGGAAACTCAGTATTGCGTACAACACACGCTATCATGGAAGGTCGCGATTGCATGTAATGAAATCCAAGTTAGGGACTCATGTAGTGAAATCTCCTTTTGGTGTAGTGTACAACACAAGACATCAAAGAATTTAAAAATAATATTTTTTATAAAATCTTGGGGTGTTACATTCTACCCCCTTTAAAATTAATTTCGCCCTCGAAATTCATCGGGGTTATAAATGGTTTACTACTAGAAATTTTCTTTCATAGAAACCCACGTCATAAAAAGGAATACTAAAACTTCATTTTAAAAAGGGAAGTTAGAAATGTAATGGTTACCCATATTAACTCATCACTGGGTTTCCACATAGGATAACATAGGTGGAAATATGGATATGGATGAAAAATATAACCATCATGTTCTGATGGAGAGTGGTAGAGAACATGGCTATGAAAAAGCCAACAATCACTAAGCCATAAATTTGTGACGATATAAGGTACCATCAGATTCATCAGATATAAGAGCTCTAGGAAAACATATTTGGTTTCCAATATCATTTCCCTAAAGTTGAAAATTTTGAAATAGAAGAAATACTTACTTGATTTTGGTACAACCTCACTGTTGTCTGTGCCTTGATCAATTTCCACTTCATCTCTTACAGAAATGAAGTTGAATTTATCTTACGTGAAGTGTGAGAAGATCCTATGATATAATGATAGGTCATTTCATCTGTCTCAAACATAAGGTTAGAAAAAGTTATATACATTAGTCCATCTATGGTGAGATTAATCTTATATAGTTCCTAAAATGTACTTATACTTCATCTATCATACCTCTTAATAAAATAAAACTAGTTTCTACTTCGGTTGTGCGTTTGAATCTTTCAACTTTGTCCAACACGATGGGTTGTCGTCCATCCTATAGGTTTTCCCTTTTTCTAAAACTACATTATTATAACATTCCATAAATAATATCAAAAAAAGTTCTAGCCTTAAACATAATCCATTCCAATATTTAGGCTTATCAAAAATACTTCTCTCCAAGCTCATAGTATAAAGAAAACAATTACTAGAAATGTCATCTACCGAGCATGTGAATACCATCATTTATCCTAGATATATTTTGTTGATCGCATTCCAAACATGTGAATACCTTAATCATGTATTCTCTTGCAAAATGAATACTCATTCAACCATAGTGAAAACATAAATGCAGTCAAAATTTAACACTTTCCACATACCAAAATCCAAAAATTTCTATATACTCAAACCATGATATATCTTTGTCCTTATATTATTCATGATCTCATGAATACTATCAAACTTATTATTTTCTCTTTATCCCTTCATTATGCACCTATCGTATGCTTCCCAAAAATATTTCAATCACTTTTCATGGTTACTGATGCCATATTCTTATGGAAAACCACAATGGACCAATACATAGATATTCTAATATACCATAAAAGTAACTCAACAACATTATTCTTGAATACAAATACATAAACACTTCAATCTATCCTCTTCAATGATTTTTGTGGAATAAGTCCTTCCTAGATTTAAAAGTAACCTCTTAGGTCAGGGCATTGAGTTGGGTAATTCCCATGTTCTCCACATATAAGACATTGGATGCCATAATAGTCTGTCACTCTATGACCCTTTTCTCCACATAGATAACATCTTCCTCTCCATTTTAGGTATTCTTAAAGGCTCTTCTTCCCTTCTTTAGAAATCTCAATATTAATTTCTCTATGCTCCTCACCATGCGAACATGCATAAAATTTCATCATCCTTTTATTTGATGACTTAGGAATACAACTAAAGTTCACCTTGTTAATCATATATCGAGATTACTGATTTGGAATAATCACAATATCTTTCTCTCTAGGTGTTACATAATTTTGTTGATCATAGTCACCAATTTTTCCATTAGAATCAATGTTAACTGAATTCCTTCTCATTCCCTTCATTGACTAAGACCAGAAACCATAGTGTAAGAAATAGTTAAAATAACGAGGAACCACATAATCATAAGAAGTCACTTATGGGATGTAAAACATATTAGAAATTCTTTAATCCATGACACCTTAGGTTCACCCTAGGTTATTCATGATCGTAAACATAATTCTAGGACTCTAACCTATACGTATACATAACCTTAGGGACATCCCTAGACATACCTTAGAAATATCTCTAGGGATTTCACTAAAGTTTTTGCATCCTAGTTTCCAAAGGATAACAAAACGTTTCCTCTGATACCAAATGTAGAGACCCAAAGCATGACGTACATAGAAATTACATTACTTTTCAGAATACTTAATACATAACAAAAACAGATACACAAGGATCATAATAGTTTAGTTTCTTTGGAAAATCAGAATATAATCTTCTAATCGTGGTGCAAGATATTCAACATCTCCCATAAAGATGTTCCCCTTTTGTTTTCTTACCTAAAACCTCTCTTTATATACTGGGGAAAGGAAAACATAAAAAGGGTGAGCTCAAATGCTCAGTAAGGGTAAACATAGAGAACATAAAACAATCCATAAACATTTGAATGCAAAAACTTGAACATAAAATCTAAACATTAAAATCTTGAGCAAAGACATAAATCATGGAAGTACGTAAGGCATATATCATAATTGAACATCAATCATGATAACATATCATGGGAATAAAACATGTAATTGTGGAAAACCATTAAGCACATGATATGATTTCCATAGTAGCCAAGGCATTGCTGCCAAGACCATCTTAATGGAAAAAAGTCACTTTCTGAATCGAGTTCACTCCTCGTTCCAGTCCTGTATCACTGAACTGGATTAACTTACCATTCCAGCCATGTCTATATCCTGATATATAAATCTTTACGCAATTAATTGGAAGGAGATATAGGTCCCGCCCATCTCATAATTAAATCATTCTTACTTGTGCCACAACATAAACATAAATCATTATTCATAACTTAAAGAATAAAAATGGGTTTCATAAACATCATCCCATCATAACATAATACATATAAAACAAATGGATATCATTTCATCCTAAGAAAATTAAAACCATGTAAATCATAGAGATATTATACCTGAAACATACACATATGAAATAATGTCATCTTAGATGGAAAATGGTTTTGATAAAACACTTGAAAAGAATTCTTGAGGAAAATATCATTTCTTCATAAAAATAATTTTATTTTCACAAAATTCCATTCAATTTTAAGAGAAAAGTATTTTGTTGAAAATAATCATGAAATCTTGTAGAGTAATCTTAATGAAAAAAAATCATTATGAAACCGTAAATATTCATTCATGTCATATAATTTAAAGAAACATTCTTCTCGTAATTTTGCAGGAAAAGTAAAAAAGTACCTCGTAAAAGAAAGATTCCCTACGTACCATGTAGTAAAATTCACAAATGGGTAAAAATAACTTTAAAAATAAATGAAACCATTTTTTAGAAAATAGGGACATGGATGATAAATATAACCCCAGTAAATACTTACGAATAAACAATCTCAGATAAAAACGAGATTGGAAATGTTATCCATTAATTTAGGTCTGATATGCTTCGAACGTATCCAAACCTCCTATATAATGATTTGAATAATGTCATTGAATTATTACAGAATCATATTCATTGTTATGATATCCTATATGGTTCACTTAAGACTTTATATTACCCGTTATTTTGTGAATTCCATATTAAAGCAGCATTTTGGGTAAAATCGTTTTATTTATCGTACGTGTTTGGACTTGTTGTTCTGTAAATTATTATTACTTATATCATGATTTAATTACTTCCAAAATGTAAATCACGATTTATATATCATATATATTCACTATATATATATATATAATAGATAGATAAATGAAATGAAATACACCGTTCATGGAGACGATAGGCTGTACGTATGCATGAACGATGGTTTCTTTTCCTTATTGACTTGAATGGAAATAAGTAGATGACATATATATATATATACATAAATCCAGTAGAATTATTGGGTCATATATTTCATTATTACTTTTTATATATACTTTATAATCATTCTTGAATTATTAACCTGGAAAATAAATCTCATCGCGTCGTGGAGACGGTAATCCGTACGTATGCACGAGAGATGATATTGTTCCCATATGTATTTAATGAAATTGCAGTGGATGATATAATATCATAGAATCAGTATGATGTTATAATAATCATATATAGTTATTCTTTACACCATTATACCCATCCAAGTAAGGTGGTGGTGGAAAAATTGATTACACCACAACTTAGAGACGGTATTCCATACGTACGTACGTGCGGTGATTTCGTTTTCTATAGGATGGATAGAAGGTGAAATAGGGATGTTTAATATTTATTATAACAAATAATTATATAATTAATACTTATGTTTTTACTTTATAATGAAACAACTAAAGAAGAGGAAGTATAAGAAGAAAGAAACTTGAAAGAGTTAGTAGAAGAGATTACCTCTTCCTCGACCCACCTCCTTTAAACTTCTTTATAGGGCACTAGAGTTGGTATTTAGAGAATAACATAACCTCTATGTTATAACTAGAGATGTTGAGAAGAGTAATTATCCAGGGTTGGCTAAGATTCAAGGCTCAAAAGGGTGTGAAGAGAAGAGGGAAGGGGTGCTCTTTTTATAAGGGAGGAGAGGGGCACCTTTGGAAAAACTTAATATATTATTTTATAATAAATTCATATTTGGTTTATAATAGCTCCAAATTGATTTATTTATAATATAATGTGAGTATGGGTCGAAAGCCTCTCAACCAAAAGGTTTTAGACAAGTTTAGGTTACTATTTTAACCTTATTATATAGATTTTACTCTAAGTGAAATAATATAACTTTTAACGTGTCTTCTTGTTTTCTTACACTATATGGTTAATAAACTTACTATAAAAATCCAAAATAACCCCAATTGGTTCATTATTAATATATATAACCTTATCTAAGTCATTTGGCGGAACCTTAGATTTTTAGGAATATAATAACAATTAATAATATAATATTTGTTTTAAAAACTATTTTATGTTAATTTTGACACTATTTGGTACTTGATTTTTGTGAATACCATAACAGCATTATTAGTTAAAAAAAGTTAATTAAATCAATACTAACATGTCATATTAACCTATAAAATTATATGAATTCATAAAAAGTCTCAAATTACATTTATTTGGGTATTTATAACATCAATTATGTTAATATTTCATTAATATGGTAATTACTGCATCATCATTGTTTCAGAAATAAATTAAAATATTTAATGTCTAAAAATTATAAATAAAATACCATTATGTAGGAATTATTTTTAGATTCATAATAAAAATTTATAGTAGAATTTATCTTATGTATAAACCTATATTAAAAAGGTTTTAGTTATTAAATTTTAATTTTCACTATTTTAACTCTTCTTTATATAAAATAATAATAAATGTCATAATCTAATCCAAGTGGACCTAACGGGTAATATTTTATTTATAAGGTTGTTTTTGGTCGAATTAAACTTATCCAATAGAATTAGGACATGTGTTAGGGTAATAATAATATCATTTTTACCCTTAATTACCCTATTTGCTTTTAACTGTGGTAAATAAAAGTTAAAAGTTACTATTCACCAAAAATTATTTTCATCTCATTGAACCACATTTTACCCACTGATATCAACCGTGTCTCGCGGATTTTTGAAATTCCACTCACATAAGTGGTAAAATTATGTTTTATGTAAATTTGAAAATTCTCCAAAGTGGTGGGTAAAAGACGGTGAAAAGTTTAATAAAATTCTTATATATCAAAAATTATTATAAAATGACTTCAATGAATTAAATTGAACTTATATAAGTATTATGTATCAATTTTGACCTAAAATAAATTTAAATAAAATAAATAATTATTTAAATAAAAATTCAGTTTTTAAATAGTAACTGAGTGTTTTCACTATTCATCAAAAATTGAAAGTTTTCAGAAAAATACCAAAAATTCACCCTAGGATAATTTCGATATTCCGAATCCAAAAATGATGTCCATTTTGAAAAATAAAATTTCAAAAAGTGGGTATTATTATTCATAATGGCTAGTTCATAATAATATTATAGTAATATCGCGTTTAGTGAAACTTGGTATTGCGTACAACACATGCTATCGTGGAAGGTCGCTATTACGTGTAATGCAAGCCAAGTCAGGGATGCGTGTAGTGAAAGCTCCTTTTGGTGTAGCATAAACACAATACATCAAATAAAGTAAAAGGAATATTTTTCATAAAATCTCGGGGTGTTACAAAAACTAATATTAAATTATATAGAAGAATACAAAACCAATAAAACCCAAGAAAACCAAAGACTTAACTCCAGGTCTCCAACCACAATCTGTTCTCCAACTCTATATCATAGCCTAATTATCACGATCTACCACTAAAGAAGAATGATACTTTACCTTTTTCTGGGTCCTAAGAAAACATATCTATAAGATAACTGAATGTACAATGTAGGGGTGAGTAATTATAGTCATTATGATTTCTCTAAATGACTTCCAAAATCACACCACTAGGATAGAACATGTTACCACATTAATATAAGAAATTTATCTAAAATAATCAAAAACATTTTATATCAAATCCATTGAGTTTAACCTGAAAAAAGTTTCCATTTAAAGAAACTTAAAAAAATATTTTAAACCATTTCACATTATTTATTAGAATACCCAATCCATGATTCACACACACACCAACCCATGTTTGCTTCATGGATAGTTCCATACTCATGAGGAGTTTCTCTTCCATCCACTAAGTCATCATAAATTGGACAATCTCTTTGTTCCCCAATCACACATGTACATTTTTACCCTAATGTTGCATGTCCCTTATTTAGGGTCACAAAGAAAGTATGAACTCAAACAACCCATTTATGTCAAAAATATTCAAACCAACCAATTGAAAACATTTTAATAAAACCGTTATTTAATTGAAAATCTTAAAAAACAATTTTCAGAAAAATGAAAAACCCATATTTTAAATAAAAAATAAATTCAATGAAACCAATTACATTTCAAAAATAATTTGCACAATTTCATAAATGAATGATCCATCACAAAATAAAGTTTCTACTATGAATTTTACATCAGTTTTCCAATGAAAATCATGAAATTTAAACAATTTGAAACTAAACCTTCACGTTCTAAGAAGATGAGTTGAGTGTGAAGACACCTACCATGGGAATTATGGAGAAAATGAATAAGGGCACAAAAAAACCATAGAACTAGGTTAAAACTTAAAAACCCACCTTAGATCTATTACCGTAGAATAAATAAGAAAAAAACCAACCATTATTAGTATGAAACACCTTAAATCTATCCACAATAGACTAGATCTAAGGAACTGAAAGAGTAAAGAATGTGGATTTTAGAAATACCCTGAAAACCTACCAAAAGAGACAATTTGTTATATGAAATTTAGATTTAATGTAATGAGAAATTCCTTTGGATTATCTTGGGACTGATGGGGAAAGCTTGCACATCATTTCGGAGGAAGAAATATCAATTTAGTGGTGATTTGGAGGAAGAAAGACCAGATTAGAGGTGAAAACACGTTAAATCCACTTTTAAGGATATAATTTTTAAACCATTCATTGTTAGTCACATGGTTTGGAAACTATTCACTCACCATGCACTTTTCTCTTCCTCATAGAGCACCTAAAATAGTTGTCCCATACAATTAGACAAACCATGTGCCAGTAGTGATAAATCCCACTATCGCACTTTGTATGGTTTCTCCTTGGTGGTCACATGGTTTGGAAAAATCATGCACCTACCTGTGTGCCATACCCATAGCCTATGTCCCAATATTCAAGGTTTCTTATAGGATTTCCACAATTTTGAAAAACTTGGCTCAAACCTGTAGAAAATCCCCAAAATACATTCCAAAAGATTCCCAAACCTCCCAAATTGAACCCAAACACATTATATAATTAAAATATATAAATGGAGGGTTACTTAATTGAAATATGTGGTGAAACTTATTTTTTTTATCAAATTGGATTTGAATGCGTGAATAATATTTAAGAGTGGGAGGAATTTTATACATGAGGTGAGCGACACATTTTTAATTTTTTGAATGAAAAAGTTGTACCCATGTTTCTCACAAGACAAAATTGTCCAAAATGATGTGTAATAAATCCACAGACATTATTTGAGTCAAAATATATCCATAAAATATATTTTTATATTATTTTAATCCATTTACACCCTTATCTATTTAGTTTATCTTCCCCTAATAAATCCATTTTTACCGTAACCAAGATAATTAATTTTTACTGTTTTAAGTATACTTTTAGTAAAAAAAGTTGAAATTATTATACAGTGAAAATTATGGTGATTCCAAATATGAAATCCATTTTTAAAAATTCCAATTATGTAAGTGAAAAAATATAATTTAAAATTAGCCTCGTAGATGCAAATAGAAATCAAGGTTTTCAATGAAAAAATGTTCAATAAAGTATAATGTTTTTATATAAAAATTCAATATAAAAAATATTATAGTGACCAAAATTAAATTAATTTTTATAAAATGGAACCTATTTTACATTAAAACAAATATAATTTATAATTTATCTTTATAAATTTTTTAAACAGCATGTAAATTTTTAATTAAAATTCATTATTTTTCAATATTCATCAAAAATAAATCATTTCATAAGAATCCAAAAAATCACCCAATGATAATTTTTATATTATAATTTATAAAATGAAGTTTATATTTTCATATAAACATTCTACAATTTTTGAAAATAAAATTTAAATCATGAGCACACACCGTGAATAAACAATCTTTTAGAAAAATTCAATATTTTAGAAAACATTTCATTTTATTTCAAATGATTGTTATTATTATTATTATTATTAATCAATAGACGAAAAATATAAGTGTTTAATATCTATATATATTATAATTTATTTATTCAAATTTATACCATTTTGATTTAATTGATAGGATTAAATAGTCATGTTTAAATAATTAATTAATAGAGTATCACATTTAATTAAATCTCGTTGTTGTGTGCATAACATGTTATCGATAAAATTAAATTGATTATAAAAGAAATTTGTTATAAATAGATGTGATATTGAAATATTAATCATTATAATTTTCTATACCATTTATAGAGAAGATTTTTTTTGTAATCAAATTCATAGAACTTATTACCATTCTCATTGTAAGAAACTACAGTCTTATTGTGTTTATTTTTTGTTAATCTTGTAGGAATAATTTATTTAGCTTGAATATCTTTATTGGTTCTAGATTTTATAAAAAAATTAGAATTTTTTTAATAGCTATACATATGAAACAATTTAAGGTAATATTACTCTTGTACCTTCCATTTCCTATTATATTGTTTATTGAGACAATAGACATAACTTCATCAAAATTATCCTGTATATATTAATTCAAATATAAATAATAATATTCATTCTTAATAAAAACCTTCTTCTTAAAATTATCATTCTTTGGGGAATTAAAAAATATATTATTTTCATAATTCACTATATTATATCTAGAATTTACTTTCATCATTAAATTAGATATTAAAATACTATTCCAATTATTAAGATTAATATCAATTGGATCCTTTTTTCTAAATTAGAAACATTAGAGTCAAGAAAAATTTGTAATGTAATAGAATATTTTCAATAATACAAGTTTCCTATAAATTATTATCGTAGCCTCTAATTACACACTCAAGTTCATTCACCCTTTTGAAAAAACTATAAATTATTTAATCATTATGCATTTAAATATATACATACTTATGTAACCAAAATTTCAATTTAGTTGGCCACACATTAGATTTTAATTCAATGAAATTTTATTTTATCCTAAACATACATAGATATTTTGAGTCCATTTACTTGTAAAGAAAATCGCTTAAGAATAGTGAATAAAGTATAATAATATCTTCAAAAACATCATATTCCAAATTCCTATTATATCTAACTATCATAGAAATTCATTTAGATCAGGGAAAAAACCATTATGTTTTAACTTACAAATATCATAACTTATAGATAATATGTATTATATCATCTTGTCTTTCCTTATATGATGGATAAATAATTAAATTTTGTAATCCCCTAATAATACAGTAAATTAAAATTATCTATTATTAATAATGAAAATAAATTACTTATTCGTCAAATATGGAGAGAGAGAGAGAGACTTCAAATGAAAATGACATCAAATAACCAATCAATGTCAAATAAAAATTATATTTGATACCACATTTAGAACCCCGCTAGGATAAATGAAATATAACTAAGTGGGGGAGGGGGTTAATCCTTTTATATACTATTTTTAATTTTTTTTTAAACCTTCCCACCTATTATTATATAGTTATGACTACTAAAACACACCCAAACACACACTAACACAAGGAAACATAATAGATTTATAAGGTTCACATATGAAATAGATAAAACTACTCCTTGGTATTATTTGGATTCATCAAGGATCACACTAACCACTAGATTCATCATTTGAGTTCAACAAGGACGGTATAAATTTGATTCTTACGTTTCCGTGATTTCTATAAATTCTTTGGTACATATCATACAAAATTGAATCATAAACTTCATAATGATAATAATTTTAAAAATATTTATAGAATATTGAACCAACTTTAATTCATTCATGTATTTGAGTGAGTTTAAATCTTCTATATTCACTCTACAATCACAAAATAAATCAAGTATAAATTCTTCTTCAATCCTACAAAGTAATATATTTATTCTTCACATTTTATGTTGAACAAAAAGATGTGACCAATTTGATATTAATAACACTCATAAATTATTATTATTTGAAAAATCACAAAATCATCACTATGTTGACCAAATCCAGATCTCCCTTGTCTTATATCTCATTTTCTAACATTTTTCACAATATTTACACATAGTTGACCCCTTATTTATTATCTAAATCAAATTTGAATTGTTATTTAAAATTAAAATTACCCACTTTACTCAAAACTTTTTCATCATTTAATATCATAATATTGACCATTAAATTTTAATTGGTAATTATAAATGTTTTTAATAACCACAAAAATTCAAATACGAATACAAATTAGCATGGATATCTAAATTATATAGAATTTCCCAAAAATAAACTCTTTATGTAATAACCTCCTTCATTGTGGTGATAAATTATGGTTTTAAAAAGTTATTTTTTTAACAACTAGAAACTTTTTGGTTTGATAAAGGCACTATGGAATGGTGGCCTTGATTCATCAAGAAACATGAAAAATACACTAATCCTCTTTTCTGTTATAGGATACCAGTATTGTGTGGATTTATATAATCCTATATGACATGACACTTCTTCTGTAACAGCCCGAGATTTTATGAAAACTATTCTTTTTAATTTTATTAATGTCTTGTGTTGTACGCTACACCAAAAGGAGCTCGCACAACACGTATCCTTGACTTTCCTTCATTACACGCAATCGCGACCTTCCACGATAGCGTGTGTTGTACGCAACACCGAGTTTCGCTAAACAATGATATGCTATTAAGATATTATTAAAACTAGCCGTTATGAATAGTAATAACCACTTTTTGAAATTTTGTAAATTTTATTTTTCAAAATAGACATCATTTATGGATTCGGAATATCGAAATTAGCTTAGGTTGAAATTTTGGTGATTTTCGGATAACTTTCATATTTTGATGAATAGTGAAAATGACTAAATTTTAATTAAAAACAACTTTTTTTAATCGAAATAATTAATAGTGATAAATTATTAATTTGAGTGATTTTAAAGTATATTTAGAATATATTTTTACAATTCAATACAATGTTGGTCATTGAATGTAATTTCACATTTACACCAGACATAAACAAGTGTTAATCTTTTGATAGTTATTATCTCTTAAAAACACGCTATTTGTTGTGACAGCGGAAATTAATTATAAAATTAATTAATGCAACTTATATGTTGGGAATTTTGTAAAATAGAAATCATTTTTGAATTCGGAATATCAATTATAGCTTAGGGTGAAATTTTGGCATTTTTCTGAAAAACTTCAATTTTTGATGAATAGTGAAACCACTAAGTGGTAGGTTAAAAACTGAATTTTTGCATAAAACTTAATTTTACCGCTTCTGTGAATGGAATTTCGAAAATCCGAGAGACACGGTTAATATCGAGGACTAAAATGTGGTTCAATGAGATGAAAATAATTTTTGGTGAATAGTAACTTTTTACTTTTTTTTACCGCGGTTAATAGTAAATAGGGTAACTAAGGGTAAATATGATATTAATATTACCCTAACACATGTCCTAATTCTATTGGACAAGTGTAATTCGACCAAAAACAAACTTAGGAATAAAATATGACCATTTAGGCCCACTTGGATTAGATTAGGACATTTATTATTAATTTATTTAAAGAAGGGTTAAAATAGTTAAAATCAAAGTTTAATAAGTAAATCATTTCTAATATAGTGTTATACATAAGATAAATTCGATTTTAAATATTCATTAGAAAGCTAAAAAGATTTACTACATGATGGTATTTTATTTGTAATTTTTAGACATCAAATAATTTAATTTATTTATGACACAAAGATGATGCAACAATTATCTTGTTAATGAAATATTGACATAATTGATGTTATAAACACCAAAATAAATGTAATTTGAGACTTTTTATGAATTCCACTAATTTTCTAGGTTACTATGATATATTAGTGTTGATTTAATCAACTTGGTTAGAACATATAATTCTGTTATTACTTTCACAAAAATCATATATCAAATAGTGTCAAAATTGACACAAAATAGTTTTTAAATCAAATATTATATTATTAATTGTTATTTTATTCCTAAAAATCTAAGGTTCGGCCAAATGACTTAGATAAGGATATATATATTAATAATAAACAATTTGGGGTTCGTTTGGCATGTTGTAGTAAGTGTATTAACCATATAGTGAAAGAAAACAAAAAGACACGGTAAAAGTTAAATTATTTAACTTAGAGTTAAATCTAATTGACAAGGTTAAAATAATAACCTAAACTTGTCTAAATCTTATTTGTTGATAGGATTTCGATCCATCCCCACTTTAGCTTCGAAATAAGACCCTTTGGAACCATTATAAACCGATTTTGACTTTAATATAAAATAATATTTTGAGATATTCCTAAGGTGCCCCTCTCCTCCCTTATAAAAGGACACCTCCTCCCCCTCCTCCTCACACCAATTTGAGCACTCAAGCTCGGACAACCCCTGCCAACTTCTCCTCTCCACTTCCCTAGCAACATCCTAGAGGTTCTGGTCTTCCTCAAAGACCAATTTTAGTGCCCTAAGAGGAGGTCTCAAAGAGGCACTTCAAAGAAGAGGTAATTACCGTTACCAATTCTTTCATCTTTATTTCTTCTTCCACTTCTTCTTCTAAGGTTGTTTCATTATGAAGTAATAACATCAGTATCACTCATATACTGATATGTTATTATAAGTATGAAACAACCCTATTTCACCATCTATCCATCCTACGGAAAAAGAAATCACCGCGCGTGCGTACGTACGGAATACCGTCTCCACGCCGTGGTGTAATCTATTTTCCACCACCACCTTACATGGATGGGTATAATGGTGTAAAGAATAACTATACATAGTTATTACAACATCATATTGATTCTGATATATTTTATAATCCACTTCAATTCAATTCAATATTTATAGAAATGATATCATCGCTCGTGCGTACGTACGGACTACCGTCTCCACGACGTGATGAGATTCATTCTCCATGTTAACCATTTAAGAATGATTATAACGTATATATAAGAAATAATAATGAAATATATGACATTATAAAGCTACTGGATTTATGTATATATATACATATGTATGTCATCTACTTACTTCCATTTCAAGACAATAAGGAAAGGAAAACAGCGTTCATGCGTACGTACGGACTACCGTCTCCATGAACGGTGTTTTTCATTTTATTTATCTACCTATTATATATATATATATAATGAATATATATGATATATAAATCATATTTTATATTCTGGAAGTGAGTAAATCATGATATAAGTAATAATGATGTCAAGAACAACAAGTCAAAACACCTACGATAAATGAAACGATTTTACCCAAAACGCTTCTTTAACATGGAATTTACAAAAGAACGGGTAATATAATGTCATAAGTGAACCATATATGATATCATAACAATTAATATGATTCTGTAACAAGTCAATAACATTATTTAAATCATTATACAGGAGGTTCGGACACTTACAAAGCAAGTCGGACCTAAGGTAAGGGAAATATCACAATCTCATTTTTATCCGAGATTGTTTATTCGTAAGTATTTACTGGGGTGTATTTTATCATCCACATCCATGTTCCCTCAATATGTAATATTGTTTCCATCCACTTGCAATAGTTTAAATCCAATTTTACCCTTAGGTGAGTTTTTAGTAAAGAATATGAAAGGAATCTTTTGTCGTTTTTCCGTACGAGGTACTTTTTGACTTTTCCGACAAAAGTACGAAGAATGTTTTTTTTAACTTATACGGCATGAATGGATTTTTAAAACATTACTTCAAAGAAGCTTCCTTTACAAGTTTTCAAGTTTATTTTTAATCAACTTCTTTTATTTTAAAGTTGTATGACATGTTATGAAAGGAAAAATGTTTTTGAAGAAGAAAGGATATTTTCCTCAAGAATTCAATTCAAGTGTTTTATCAAAATTATTTTCCATCTAAGATAATAAAGGGTTCTGTTTCTATCCATATTTTTACATTGGTTTGACTATGTTGTGATGGAATTATGTTTATTAATTCCTTTATCATATATGAATTGATTTATGATGACATGATGTTTCAAGAATCCCATTTTTGTTACATGTGTTATGCGATGATGCATGTTTTATGATTATGTGGCACACATAAGAAAGGATTCATTATAATATGGGTGGGACCTATATCTCCCTCCAATGCATTGGGTAAATATTTTATATCTCATGAGATAGACATGGCTGAAATGGTAGGTTATACCGGTTCAGTGAAACAGGACTGAAACGAGGGTTACTCGCTTCAGAAAGGGACTTTGTCCACTAAGATAGTCTTGGCAATGAGTCATGACTAACAAGAAATGATTTTCTATGATTATGTGTGCATGCCACAAAGTTTCAAGTTTCATGTTATGATTATGGGGATCTCATTTTCACTTCTATGATTTATCCCATGTTATGATATTATGAGCTCTTTTGCAGGTTAAGATTTCCAAAAGCTATGTTCTTATGTATATGATGTGATTGGTATTTCTTTTGTTTACCCTTACTGAGCATTTGAGCTCACCCTTTTATGTTTTCTTTTCCCCAGGATATAAAGAAAGGTTTTTAGGTAAAAAAAAGGGAAGATCTTTATGGGAGATATTGAATATCTTTCACCACGATTAGAAGATTACGTTCCGAGTTTCCAAAGACACTAAACTATTACGATCCTTGTGTGTGTGTTTTTGTTATGTACTAAGTATTCCGCAAAAGTAATGTAATGTCCATGTACGATAAGCTTCGGGTCTCTACAGTTGGTATCAGAGGCAAAGGAGGTAGGAATGTATCCGATCCTTGGGAACTCTCACATGTGAGCGTTGGACGAAGCATGGCTCTCCGCCCAAGGGCTTCATGAGGAAATGGCTGCCACTGGGGATGGTGGTGTGTCCCGCCCAGGGGGTGTAGCCGCCCATGGTGTGCCCTGATAGGTATCAATTGTAGTCCACTGGAAGTAATTCTAGACCGCTACAGTTGGTATCAGAGGAAAGGTTTAGTCAACCTTTGGAAACTAGGATGCGAAAACGTTAGTGAGATCCCTAGAGATATTTCTAAGGTATGTCTAGGGATGTCTCTAAGGTTAAGTATACGTATAGGTTATAGTAATATAATTACGCTAACGATCATAGAATTAAACCTAAGATGTTGGATATTGAAGGTACTCCCCCTTTATTATGTTGTTTTCCCTAGCATGATTTTTGCCTCTCACACTATTCTTTATGGGTTTTAGACGATGGCTGGAACCCGAAGGAACCGTGTTGATCAATGCAATGGACAATGCAATGATTGCCCTCCTGAACAAACAAATGTTATGGGAGATGGAGTGCGAAATCTTATTGCTATACTTACACAAGCTATGAATCATTCTGGACTTCCAAATGAGCAGAGAAGGGAACAATATTCTATTGAGTCCTTCATGAGGCAACGTCCACCTTCTTTCAGTGGGTCTACTGATCCATTAGTTGCTGAACAATGGATTAGTACTACTGAAAAGATATTTTCAGTTCTTCAATGTTCTGAACATGATAAAGTCATCTTAGCAGTATATCGTTTGGAAGGTGAAGCTGATCAATGGTGGAATCTTATCAAGAATACGAGGCCAAGAGATGAAATTGAGTCTATGGAATGGGACGAGTTCAAGAACTTATTTTTCAATAAGTACTTCCCTCGTATTCTTCGAACAAAGATGGAGAAAGAGTTTCTTGAACTGAAGCAAAGGGACGATGAATCTGTTGGTACCTATGAAGCAAATTTTACAAGACTTGCAAGGTATGCTTCTGGAATTATCATCCAACCTGAAAGTAAAGTTGATCGATTTTTCAGTGGTTTAAAACCAAGTCTTCGAAGGGAATTAGCTATAAGAGACTTCAGTAGCTATGAAGAAATTGTGTGTTGTGCTATCAAGGTAGAAATGGAAGTTGGTGTTACATATCCATCTCATGGTTTTGACAAGAAACGAAAGATGGAGTTTAAGGAGAAATCTCAGAATAATGGTGAAAAGAAGATGAATGTTTCCTTATGCACAAAGTGTGGAAAGAAGCATGGTGGAGATTGTCTTAAAGGGACTAGAAAATGTTTTAAGTGTGGAAAAGAAGGTCATCGAGTATCTAAGTGTCGAAGTAATGGAAAAAGGGTTTCTAATGATGTGAATAAAGCAAACACTGCAGAGAACGCACCACCAACACTTCAATGCTTCAAGTGCAATGAAATGGGGCATTATGCTAATAAATGCCCTAATCCAAGGGTTAGTGATGATCGACATGAGAAACCGCTTAAGGCAAAGGACAAAGGGAAGTCACATGCGATCACTATTGGCAATGTTGAATATGACAACGATGTGGTGGAATGATTAAGTGTTTATGTAATGGGATTCCAAAATAATGTTGTATCATGGAATATTGGAATATTTATGTATTGGTCTAATGTGGTATTCAAAGTGATTGAGATATTATGCGCATAATGAAGGGAAAACGAGAAAATGAAATGTTTAATAGTATTCATGAGCTCATGATTGATATAAGGACTAAGTGATATCATGGTTTGAGTATATAGAATTTTGAGGATTTTGGTATGTGGAAAGTGTTAACTTTTAACTGCACTCATGTTTTCACTAAGGTATTCAAGAGAATACACGATTAAGGACTTTGAATGTTTGGAATGTGACCAACAAGACATATCTTATGATATGTGGGGATCAACGACAGTATTAAATCTCTGGTAATCGTTGTCACTATATTATGAGAGTGGACTGCAGTATTATGTATAAGCCTAAAGATTAGACTGGATTATGTTGGACATAAGTTAGTATTGTTTAAGGATAGAAGATTTTCGATATTATTTATGGGATTTTATAGTAACGTAGTTTTAGAAAAAGGGACAACCTGCAGGACGGGCGACAGCCCATCGCGTCGGACAAGGATGTGGGAATCGAACCCACAACCGAAGTGCGACTGGCCTTTATCGCCTACCACTGGCCTACAGGAAGTCCCTGTTTAGTAGAAACTAGTTTTATTATATTAATCAGCATGATATATGAAGTATAAGTCCATTTTAGGAACCATATATGATTGATCTCACTATAGAATGACTTATGTATATTTAATAACTTTTGCTAACCTTTTGTTTGAGACAGATGGAATGACCCGTCATTCTATCACATGATCTGATAACACTTCATGAATAACAAATTCAACTTCATTTATTTAAGAGATGAAGTGGAAATTGTTCAAGGCACGAACAACAGTGAGATTGTACCAAAATAAAGTAAGTATTTATTCTAATTCAATTTTTCAACTTTAGGGAAATGATCTTGAAAACCAAAAATGTTGTCCTAGTGATCTTATACCTGATGAATAAGATGGTACCTTATATCATCACAAATCTATGGATTTGTGATTACTGGCTTTTCCATAGCCATGTTCTCTACCACTCTCCATCAGAACATGATGGTTAGATTTCTCTTCCATATCCATATTTTCACCTATGTGGAAATCCAGTGATTAGTTTATTTGGGTAACCATTACGTTTCATACCTTTGTTTTTAAAGATTGGTTTTGGTATTCCTTTTTACGATGTGGGTTTCTATTAAAGAAACTTTCGAATAGTAAACTATTTATAACCCCGACGAATTTCGAGGGCGAAATTCATTTTTAGGGGGGTAGAATGTAACAGCCCGAGATTTTATGAAAACTATTCTTTTTAATTTTATTAATGTCTTGTGTTGTATGCTACACCAAAAGGAGCTCGCACAACACGTATCCTTGACTTTCCTTCATTACACGCAATCGCGACCTTCCACGATAGCGTGTGTTGTACGCAACACCGAGTTTCGCTAAACAATGATATGCTATTAAGATATTATTAAAACTAGCCGTTATGAATAGTAATAACCACTTTTTGAAATTTTGTAAATTTTATTTTTCAAAATAGACATCATTTATGGATTCGGAATATCGAAATTAGCTTAGGTTGAAATTTTGGTGATTTTCGGATAACTTTCATATTTTGATGAATAGTGAAAATGACTAAATTTTAATTAAAAACAACTTTTTTTAATCGAAATAATTAATAGTGATAAATTATTAATTTGAGTGATTTTAAAGTATATTTAGAATATATTTTTACAATTCAATACAATGTTGGTCATTGGATGTAATTTCACATTTACACCAGACATAAACAAGTGTTAATCTTTTGATAGTTATTATCTCTTAAAAACACGCTATTTGTTGTGACAGCGGAAATTAATTATAAAATTAATTAATGCAACTTATATGTTGGGAATTTTGTAAAATAGAAATCATTTTTGAATTCGGAATATCAATTATAGCTTAGGGTGAAATTTTGGCATTTTTCTGAAAAACTTCAATTTTTGATGAATAGTGAAACCACTAAGTGGTAGGTTAAAAACTGAATTTTTGCATAAAACTTAATTTTACCGCTTCTGTGAATGGAATTTCGAAAATCCGAGAGACACGGTTAATATCAAGGACTAAAATGTGGTTTAATGAGATGAAAATAATTTTTGGTGAATAGTAACTTTTTACTTTTTTTTACCGCGGTTAATAGTAAATAGGGTAACTAAGGGTAAATATGATATTAATATTACCCTAACACATGTCCTAATTCTATTGGACAAGTGTAATTCGACCAAAAACTAACTTAGGAATAAAATATGACCATTTAGGCCCACTTGGATTAGATTAGGACATTTATTATTAATTTATTTAAAGAAGGGTTAAAATAGTTAAAATCAAAGTTTAATAAGTAAATCATTTCTAATATAGGGTTATACATAAGATAAATTCGATTTTAAATATTCATTAGAAAGCTAAAAATATTTACTACATGATGGTATTTTATTTGTAATTTTTAGACATCAAATAATTTAATTTATTTATGACACAAAGATGATGCAACAATTATCTTGTTAATGAAATATTGACATAATTGATGTTATAAACACCAAAATAAATGTAATTTGAGACTTTTTATGAATTCCACTAATTTTCTAGGTTACTATGATATATTATTGTTGATTTACTCAACTTGGTTCGAACATATAATTCTGTTATTACTTTCAAAAAAATCATATATCAAATAGTGTCAAAATTGACACAAAATAGTTTTTAAATCAAATATTATATTATTAATTGTTATTTTATTCCTAAAAATCTAAGGTTCGGCCAAATGACTTAGATAAGGATATATATATTAATAATAAACAATTTGGGGTTCGTTTGGCATGTTGTAGTAAGTGTATTAACCATATAGTGAAAGAAAACAAAAAGACACTGTAAAAGTTAAATTATTTAACTTAGAGTTAAATATAATTGACAAGGTTAAAATAATAACCTAAACTTGTCTAAATCTTATTGGTTGATAGGATTTCGATCCATCCCCACTTTAGCTTCGAAATAAGACCCTTTGGAACCATTATAAACCGATTTTGACTTTAATATAAAATAATATTTTGAGATATTCCTAAGGTGCCCCTCTCCTCCCTTATAAAAGGACACCTCCTCCCCCTCCTCCTCACACCAATGTGAGCACTCAAGCTCGGCCAAACCCTGCCAACTTCTCCTCTCCACTTACCTAGCAACATCCTAGAGGTTCTGGTCTTCCTCAAAGACCAATTTTAGTGCCCTAAGAGGAGGTCTCAAAGAGGCACTTCAAAGAAGAGGTAATTACCGTTACCAATTCTTTCATCTTTATTTCTTCTTCCACTTCTTCTTCTAAGGTTGTTTCATTATGAAGTAATAACATCAGTATCACTCATATACTGATATGTTATTATAAGTATGAAACAACCCTATTTCACCATCTATCCATCTTACGGAAAAAGAAATCACCGCGCGTGCGTACGTACGGAATACCGTCTCCACGCCGTGGTGTAATCTATTTTCCACCACCACCTTACATGGATGGGTATAATGGTGTAAAGAATAACTATACATAGTTATTACAACATCATATTGATTCTGATATATTGTATAATCCACTTCAATTCAATTCAATATTTATAGAAATGATATCATCGCTCGTGCGTACGTACGGACTACCGTCTCCACGACGTGATGAGATTCATTCTCCATGTTAACCATTTAAGAATGATTATAACGTATATATAAGAAATAATAATGAAATATATGACATTATAAAGCTACTGGATTTATGTATATATATACATATGTATGTCATCTACTTACTTCCATTTCAAGACAATAAGGAAAGGAAAACATCGTTCATGCGTACGTACGGACTACCGTCTCCATGAACGGTGTTTTTCATTTTATTTATCTACCTATTATATATATATATATAATGAATATATATGATATATAAATCATATTTTATATTCTGGAAGTGAGTAAATCATGATATAAGTAATAATGATGTCAAGAACAACAAGTCAAAACACCTACGATAAATGAAACGATTTTACCCAAAACGCTTCTTTAACATGGAATTTACAAAAGAACGGGTAATATAATGTCATAAGTGAACCATATATGATATCATAACAATTAATATGATTCTGTAACAAGTCAATAACATTATTTAAATCATTATACAGGAGGTTCGGACACTTACAAAGCAAGTCGGACCTAAGGTAAGGGAAATATCACAATCTCATTTTTATCCGAGATTGTTTATTCGTAAGTATTTACTGGGGTGTATTTTATCATCCACATCCATGTTCCCTCAATATGTAATATTGTTTCCATCCACTTGCAATAGTTTAAATCCAATTTTACCCTTAGGTGAGTTTTTAGTAAAGAATATGAAAGGAATCTTGTGTCGTTTTTCCGTACGAGGTACTTTTTGACTTTTCCGACAAAAGTACGAAAAATGTTTTTTTAACTTATACGGCATGAATGGATTTTTAAAACATTACTTCAAAGAAGCTTCCTTTACAAGTTTTCAAGTTTATTTTTAATCAACTTCTTTTATTTTAAAGTTGTATGACATGTTATGAAAGGAAAAATGTTTTTGAAGAAGAAAGGATTTTTTCCTCCAGAATTCAATTCTAGTGTTTTATCAAAATTATTTTCCATCTAAGATAATAAAGGGTTCTGTTTCTATCCATATTTTTACATTGGTTTGACTATGTTGTGATGGAATTATTTTTATGAATTCCTTTATCATATATGAATTGATTTATGATGACATGATGTTTCAAGAATCCAATTTTTGTTACATGTGTTATGCGATGATGCATGTTTTATGATTATGTGGCACACATAAGAAAGGATTCATTATAAGATGGGTGGGACCTATATCTCCCTCCAATGCATTGGGTAAAGATTTTATATCTCATGAGATAGACATGGCTGAAATGGTAGGTTATACCGGTTCAGTGAAACAGGACTGAAACGAGGGTTACTCGCTTCAGAAAGGGACTTTGTCCACTAAGATAGTCTTGGCAATGAGTCATGACTAACAAGAAATGATTTTCTATGATTATGTGTGCATGCCACAAAGTTTCAAGTTTCATGTTATGATTATGGGGATCTCATTTTCACTTCTATGATTTATCCCATGTTATGATATTATGAGCTCTTTTGCAGGTTAAGATTTCCAAAAGCTATGTTCTTATGTATATGATGTGATTGATATTTCTTTTGTTTACCCTTACTGAGAATTTGAGCTCACCCTTTTATGTTTTCTTTTCCCCAGGATATAACGAAAGGTTTTTAGGTAAAAAAAGGGAATATCTTTATGGGAGATATTGAATATCTTTCACCACGATTACAAGATTACGTTCCGAGTTTCCAAAGACACTAAACTATTACGATCCTTGTGTGTGTGTTTTTGTTATGTACTAAGTATTCCGCAAAAGTAATGTAATGTCCATGTACGATAAGCTTCGGGTCTCTACATCTTCTATATCTAGAGAACTTCACCAATCCATCTATTAAAATGTACAATTACATTACAACATAGGGTTCTTAGAATTTATAGATACTACTAGTTTTAGCATACAATAGCTTGAGGTTTATTATCTTATTATACTGTGCAAGGGCCTCCATTATATTATTCTTGTAGTTAAAAAATAATCTATGTCATAGAGGTCTTTAAATATCCAAATCCTCTCAAAATAATCACATATTATCTCTAGTGTGGTCCTCCTTCTAGTGGAATAAGACACATCTTCCTCAACACAATTATAGAATGTTCTTTTTTCCATGGAATAGAGAATATTATTTAATAATAATTCATGGTGTAATCTATTATATCATGGAGATCCATTAGTTAAATTTTTTTATCATGAACAACATTCATGAAATGAAAAAACTATGATTTGGATAAATCACTATCTAAATTAGTCTCAAAACACCATCACCAAACATTTAATTTTATTTTTAATCTAATTTATTTATTGAAAACAATATCCAACATAAATAAACTTAAACACTCCAAAATTAAATAAAATCCTTAAAAATATATCTTAACCCATCATGGTATAAAAAATGTTACAACCCTAACTAAAATGACCTAGAGATGTTTTCCACTTTATTAAATTGAAATAATATACAAGGGGTATCATCCCGGTGGAAAGATGAATTTAGTTATCATGAATAACCATAAACATACATGATTCCCATTTTTATGTTTCAAATGAATTTTAAAACACAAAAAAAAAATTGTTCACCATAGTTGAAAATCGTAAAAATATTTTTTATCCATATCCTATGGAATGGAAACAAAATAACAATGAGTTAAAAATTAGGTTAATGGTTAAGTAAAATGGAATCTATTATGGGTAAATAAGGTATAATAAATATGGTATAGTAAATATCTAAAAATAAAATATGTTAAATCACAACTTGAGTTCAAAGATTATTCTTATCTAATATCATCATAGGTAATGTATGAATAATATTATAGGAATTATAATTTTAGGTAAAGCATGATATTAAATTTTTTGGTCTTAGACATCATGATATCATTACAGCTAAGGCCTTCCACTAAAACATTTTAAACTATGGGTTGACATACACCAAAAATATATTTTGATAATTGTATCCAACTGATTTGTCTCATGATATTTTTCAATGCATTTAGGGGCTATCAATAATGATTCCCCACCCATTACAACATATAAAAATCATTCCAAAAATATTTAATGACCAATTAATTTTAAAATCTATATGGGTTATCAATAAATACTCAAATTGATTAATGAATATGTAATATTAATATTTTCCCAATCAATAAAATAATTATTATAAAAAAAGCACATATAAAAATGGTATACGGTCTAAAAGATAATAATATCTATGGTAAAATGAATATGTATATTTAAAATATATGTAATTTCAAATTTAAATTGATCACAAAAAAGTAAATTTTTAAATATATTGTTAAGAATAACAGAATTAATAAGACATATAATATGAAAATAAATTAATAAATAATATAAGTTCTCTCTAATAAAATAATTTCTTTTGAATATTGAAGGAAAATAATTAACGTAATATTTCATTAAATATTTTTTTAAGAATATTTAAATATTATAGTATAAGATAAATTTTTTAAAATTATCACGACAGTCAAAAATTATGTAAATATCATATATGTAAAAATGAAAACATTCCTTTACAATTTTATAAGGAAATTTAGAAGTGAAACATTGATAAAACACTAGAAATATTACTTTCAAATATTTTGAAAATAAAAATATAACATTTTTTTGATAAAATGAAAATGAATTTATTAAAGTAATTCTTATTTATATGGACATTGAATAATAATATACATGAACAAAAAGATAAATATGATCATATTTTAATTTAATTGTTTCATAAATTGATTAAATTTCAAAATACTAGGAAAATTTTATGAAAAAATGGAAAATCATTAAATATAAAAATGATAAGAAAATAGATTCTATTTATAAATAAATTTTTACCTGATAACTTCAATGAATATAAAATAAATTCAAAAATAAAATGGGATAATGAAATAAAATCATTACACATTAGTGTCTTTTAAATATCAATCCCTTCCAAGGTATCTCAATTTGGATCATTAATCTTTAATAATAAATATATTTTCACGGTGAGTAAAAAAGGATAGTATATACCCCACATAAAATTTAATAGGAGTGTAAAACAAAATATGACTCAATAGAGTGAAAATTGAGAAACAATCCCTTACCTCACATTTACCCTTATTTGAATGTTATTTACGATCCTATATAATTGTTTTAAAATTTTAATTAATTTATAAAATTACTATATATATATTTATAATATTATATATTATCTTCTTATAACTTATTTTAACATGTTTGTAAACAAAATTTCATTATTGACATTATTTCGGGTGTTATCTCCTTTATTTTATCATGCATGTTTTTCATGGATGTTGTGGTAATTGTACATTGATTATAGTTCTATATTCTCAAATATGTTAATAATGATATAAATGTAATATATATTAATTAAAATTTATCCTTATTACCAACCATGTAATGTTGAAATGAAAAACAGATCACATTACATCATGGAGGTGGTAGTCTATACATACACACATGCAATGTTATCATGTTCCAATAGATTAATGAAAAATGGACGATATGATATAATAATTACATAATAATAATTATGTTATAAATATCATATATATCATTAGTTGCATCTTTAAAACCATCCATTTTAAATGGTGATGAAAACGAATCACACCACTACGTGGAAATGGTATGGTGTACATATGCTTGAGAATTGTTTTTACATTACATAGGATGAAAATGTGGTGGAAGATTTTTATACCATAATCATAATAATATATAAATATATTGATGATGTGGGATTAATTATATTTTAATAGTTATAATTGATTTATATGAAGTATAAGAAAACAGTAATTAATTAAGTCTTTAAATATGACTACCACTTCTTCGACATAGTTCATTAAAATCTATTCCTAAGGGACCTATGATGGATATTTTTTAAACAAAAAAATGTTTATAACTTGGTTAATGATGTTGAGAAGCTAAATTTTCAGAGTTTTGTTAATCTACACCACTAAATATGTAGTAATGAAAGAGAAAACATTTTTTCCTTTTATAAATGAGGGGATGAGAACTCTTAGAATTAATTAAATTATTGAAATACTATTAATTAATTTTTATGAAAAAATAACTCAAATTGAATTAAATAAAATATAATATGATTATTATTCTAAATAATATATCTTATAAATATTGGAAAATTATTTCATATATTGTCACCCTCATCTCTAATTTCTAACCCCTGTTAACCCTTTTGACAATTTCCAAATTATGCATGATTTCTACCCATTAAGGTTCATGAATGATAAAATAATAGGATAAGAGACCTATAAATAGTACAAGAATGGTATTTTAGATCATATGAAAATGAATTATAGAATTACATATTTTTAATTAATTTTAAATTAATGAATAATATATAAAATATCATTAATATAGTTTTTTAGACTATTAATTTAATTTGGATTTTAAAACAACATCAAAATTAAGAAATTATATTATAAACGTTTAAAAAATCAAAAAATATGTTATATTTAGTTATAAAATTTCTTGTAACATATAAATCACTAAAAATAAATTGTTTTTATATTATTTAAAATCATTTATTTTATATTTATACTATTTTCTCAAGCATTATGTCAACATTGCAAAAAATTTAAGCTAATTATTCAATCACTAAAAATTAAAAACGAAATTATGTTGATAAAAGAAATTAAATCATATTTCATATATATAAAAAACATAACTTAAACACATGTTATCCATATGACAAAATATTTGATATATTAATGTCAAGAGTGACATTTTGTATTTCTTATTTTT
This sequence comes from Viscum album, assembly GCA_963277665.1. Taxonomy (NCBI): domain Eukaryota; kingdom Viridiplantae; phylum Streptophyta; class Magnoliopsida; order Santalales; family Viscaceae; genus Viscum; species Viscum album. Next base: position 1,027,977,884 of record OY728157.1, read on the forward strand.
TTAAAATAATATAATGATCAATATCAATGAAAAATAGAACCAAGTGGACATATTCAAAATAAATGGAAGATAATAGTTGAAATCTACTCATAAAATATTATAAATGAAAGTGTTACAGAATTTTGAAACCCTTTTCCCAATATTTTAACCCTATTTTACTCATTTTACCCTTACTGGGGTAAATTTTTTAACCATGATTACTATTCATGATGCTTAAATATAAAATAGAATTATTTAACTAATTTTAACCTATTTATTTTCAATTTGGAATCCATTTTTAAACAATTATTTTATATAAGTGGGTGAAATTAATTTTAATATAAGTGTATAATGTAAAATGGAAAACATTTTTAAAAAAATGTGTTTGTAAGAATAAATGTTAACTTAGATCAATATCATAAAAATTATTTATTAGATTAATATAAATAAAACGAATTAGATGAAACATTAATAATAGATCCATATATAATGAGACATTAATATTACATAATTTTAATGAAATAAAATTACGTTATTTGAGAAATATATATTTTTACTATTCATTGAAAAATAAATAATTTCTGAAAAATAAAAATATTTTACCGTATGTAAATTTTGAAATAATTATTACAAAGATAAAATTAATATAATAAAGTGAAATTTATAAAATTTGAGAATATAGTATTTAATCACATTTTTGAATGAAAATATATCTCTTGTGTTGTTGTTTCTTTAAAAAGAAAAGAGTATAATAATTGAAGTTTTGGAGTTATATAAAAGTCTATCTCTAAATATAGAAGTAAAATATCAAAATTAGAAGCATTATAGTTACTAGATATGGAATTATTTAATCCTACACCAATAGGGATTATTATGGAAAAAAACAATGTGTATGTCTTGGTTAATGATTACCAAAGTTTCACAAGGATATATATTCTCACACGAAAATCCAATGAAGTTTATCATTAAAAATTTTCGCAATTATTTTAACAATTAGAAAAACATAACTTTAGTTACCATCTAGAGTGATTATACTGGTGTGTTTTTAAACTATAATTTTGAATCCTTTTTTAAGAAATAAATTAATAATAAAATATCATCATAAATGACACTAAAAAAAGTATTATAATTTAATGAAGAAGAAGAAAATTCATTAGGATATTACTATAAATTTTTTATGTGAGTATTTTTTTTGTTTAATATTATTCATAGAGTTAGTGATCAATATATTTTAATGTATAAATTCAGTTTTACTTCATCTATTTCTTAATTAAACTCTTTACGAGTAATAGATTGAAAGAAATCCAGTACATGTTGACTTTAGAGTCTTTTAGAGTAAAGTATTCACTTTAATACTAAATTTCAACATCATAAATTTAATCTGATGGCTAGTTAAGGAAATTTACTTGGTTATTATACAACTACTATGTCTTATAGATTCTTTAATAAAAAACTAATACTTTTGAATAATTTATTCACACTATTCTTGATAAAACTAATAATTTTATTTTCTATAAACATCAAAAAGTTAATCTAATGGATGAGGTTTTTAAAAATAATCGTATGTGATTATAGGAAGCTAACTCAAACCCATTGTTAGTGTATCCCAAGGTAGTAACTTCAGTATATTTTCAATATCTAGAAAATATTTTAATGGAATAGACATGACAAGTAGTTGAGATTCAATTTACCACTTTACCTAAAAAGCATTCGATATTAAGGATCGATCCCATAGAAATTATATTTTGATATATAAGAGAACTACTCAAAAAAAGACATTTGTAATAAAATAAGTGTGATAATATTATATAAAAACATATAATTTTTATAAATAAACACAAAATATTTTTATATTAATATTAATTAAGTTAATATTTTATCCATTCTAGAATCATGTAGGTCTAGTGTATATAGATACATGTATACATAAACAACTTATTCAAAAGATACCTATATCTTTTAGCACTCTATTTGTAATAACTATCACCCATATTATACAAATCATACCTAAAACATTTATTTATAAAATGGGGAAATGAAACCTAAGAAAGGGTAAGATTATATGATCAGTAAGGGTAAACAAGGGAGATGTCATTAATTAATTAAACATAAAATGAGGATAAGGGTATGAAACAAGGAACATAACATTTTAATACCATTATCTATATTTCAATGATCAAAATATTGAGTAATAGAATAAATAATGGAATTTCAAAAGGCATTAATAATAAATAAATCAATGATCATGATCACTAGATCATAAACCTACTATAAGATAAAAATTTTTGGAAAACAATAAACATATAAATTCATTTCCCAAGTTAAGAATCATTTCCAATACTATCATAGGGTATTGTCTTCACTTACCATTCCATTTCATACATAGTCTAGATTCATTCCTAATACTATCATAGTGGATATAGTCCCTTATTGAAATTGGATCAATCCATATACTAGTCCTTATAGCCTCATCTGATATGAGTATTTAGCAAATGCATTACAAGAATTTTTATTTATGGGACCACCTATAACATAATCATAATCCATTCATATAGGTTCCAAAAGAGTATATAACATTAATCATATATCATAACTCATATAAAATAAGTGGGTTTCCTAAAAATATCATCAATCCAAAGAAAATAATAAGGATGGTATACATGGATCATATCCCCCATAAATCATTAGTAACATCAGAGAATTTTATCATAAATGAAAAAATATATTTAAAATATAACTAGATATATTTCATTATTAAAATAAACTTTTTATTTTTGAATAACATAATTAAAATATAACAATTTCCAAACTATTATGAATATAATTTCTTTGAAAAAAATAATTTATTATTTTAAATAAATATATAATTCTTTTATAATTTATGATGATAAGAAATTGAATTCCTACTTTGAATGACAAAAAATTATCATTTTACATGTTTAGTAAAAAATAAAAAGTAAATCAATCTAAAAATGAATAAAAAAATCCTTTTTAAAAAAGTTATATAATTTCAATAATGGGTAAATATGATTTTTAAAAAATCATATGATAATATTAAAAACATCCTTCAATATATTTTTATAAAACATGTATATATAAGAGAAATGATTTTTTATAGAATAGAGATATAAATCTAGTTTTCTTTAAAATAATATTTTTACATCCTCAATAATTAAAGAGATCCAAATTAATTGAAAGAATTTAGTATCCATAAATATATATAGGTGAAGAAAATTCAATTTATTCTTAAATGATATGTTATAAAATTTCATTATTGGAAACTTGATTATAAGAAATTCCATAAAACAATATGATCATAACCAAAATCCATTACCTCAAGTTATACATGCTCCAGAAGTGATCTAAATTCCTATGTAATAAATTTAAAATTATTATAATTCTATATAAAAATAAATTACATAATTATAATGTCATATATGATTCACTTATAACATTTCAACACCCATTTTCTAATAATTCATTATTAAAATTATCTTTTGTGGGTGTTTACAATTTCACTTTTCATTAGAATTTTAGTTTTGTAGTTCAATTCCATGTTCTATTATCATGGTTAGATGAAATAATTTTTTTTATTAATTATCTAAATATCATATATATTCATTATTTGTATATTTAGAGTTACACATAAAAGTTAACGGTAAAAAATGGATTTGACCATTTATAGTGACGGTTGGTCATACAAACACCTAAATGTTTTTTTTCACTTTTCAATGGATGGAATGAAAAAGAGATAAATAATAATTCACATTCCATATTATTTATTATATCATATATATCATATATTCAAGATATATATCCTTATTACCATCCATGTAAAGTGGAAATGAAAAATGATTCGTATGTATTTGTGTAGGTAGTTATCCACACATATGCACAGGGGACATTATCGTTTTATACATATTGGAATATAAAAACGTATAAGTGATATTATAATTATAAAATAATCATTATTTCATAAGTACCATATATTAACTTTAAACAAATTATAATAACTATCTATGAAATATGGTGATGGAAAATTAATTGTATCACTACGTAGAGGTGGTAGACTACACGTATACTTGAGTGCTAATTTCACTTCCCATTTGATGTAATGTAGGGTGGATACTGGGGGTTACATAGTCATAATAATCTGACGATATATAAACAATAATTATTATATTATTTTATGATAACAAAAATAGATTTATAGGATTTGGAAGAAGAAATAAATTGAAAGAGACCGGGTAAGATGATTACCTATTCTTCAATATGCCTCATTTAGATCTTTTCTTAAGGAATATTGGAATATAAATTAGAATATAATATCCTAAAATTTTCTTATATGGATCTTGAAAATATAATTGTTTAGTTTTTGGTATATATAGATGACTCAATTTGGTGAAATGAAGAGCACAAATGGGTGTCCTTTTATATGTGTGGGAGTGGAAACACATGATTTTTTTAAAAATAAAGCATAATAAAATCATTATCAATATGGATGATAGAAATTGAATTGATATTTAAACGATGGTTGTAATTATATCTATATGTAGTTGTAAAAAAGGACTTATCTCTTGGTTTAACCCATGGTATAATAGTTTTAACATTAACCGTGTTAATATTATTTTATCATTTTTACTATTAAATATGAAAAGAACTTAAGTTGGAATTATTATACAGTATTAATTATACTAATTCTAGATATTTTACCCATTTTATCAAATTCAATTCATCTAATTGTATGAATTTAATTTAATATTCTTCCTACAAAACATAATAAATTTGTTTTTGAAAAAAATTCATAATTATAAAATGTTTTATATCAAAATTCAACATAAAATTGATTACACTGAATTTAATTGGATTATTAATAATATAATATAATTAATGATACTTCTAAAACAATTTAAAATTTTAACATATTAAACTCTCTAATTGAAAAGTTATTTTTTAAAAAATATATGTATTCTAACTATTGTATATATATATAAATAAAATTTATAAAATATCACTCAAATATTATCATGAAATTATTATTTCGAAAAACAAGTTTATTTTTTAAAATACATGTCTAATAGTAGAAAAAGTAATTTTATTATTTCTTCAAAAAATAAAATATTACTATTTTTGTTGAAAAAAGTATTTTGAAGCATATAAAGGATTTACAAAAAAAATGAGTACTTATTTATCAATATAAATTATTTATCTAAAAACTTCATACATTATTTTAAAAATGTGGTTATTCCTATTCATTCTACTAATTTAACATCTAGTTTGTAATGGTATATTATATTATGGTTCATTTAGGTTCAAGATTCTATTTATTATAATATCTAAAATGAATTGCATTTGTTTGAATAGAAATATATCACAAAATCTTGAGGGACTACATTTTAACATGCCTGAAAATTAATTTTACCATTAAAATTACATCACTCCATTAAAAAAATGTAGATCTATATGTTTCCTCACATCTTCTAGTTTTCTTGTTGTTTCTTTGGTTTTATTATTTATCTTGTGAACATTAGCCACGTTAGTAGTCCTTGTTAATAAAATTTTATCTATACAATCCAATATTTATACATGGTATTCTTTATAAGAAATATTTTAATCCAGTGGTAAGACCACTAAGTTCCTTACATGTTTAGAATTAGTTATATACTTTCTATGGGTAGATTTATGAAACACATCATGAACTTAAGAGATGTTTGGTGGAAGTTATATGTGGTAACCTATCATCTCTACTTGATATAGAATCTCAAAGGGTCCACCATACATAGGTAAAAACATTATATTTATTATGATTATCATAATATTATTCTATGAAGAAATTTATGGGGAAACATTATCACTGTCTTTGTATTCCAGATTTCACTAAAGATTTTCTACATAACATTTTTATCCATATTGAGTATCATTAATGTGTTTCTAAATGAATTAGATTATCTATATTAATTCCATGTAATGATAAGGTCCCAATAAAATTTATTCTCCAATATCATCTTATAAGGTAAAAACTTTCCATAGGGAGCTTCATAAATATCCATCGAAATTATTCAGTGAAAGAAATTGTTGTAAGAAAAATCAGCCATATAAAGGTATTGAACCTGATAAACATTAGAATCTATAGAATAATACCTCAGTATATCCTCCATGGTTTTAATGGTTCTTTTAGAGATAACAATTTTTTTCGGATGATAAGAAGTAATAAAACTAAATATTAAGTTATGAACATATTGAATACTTCTCTTGAACATTAAGTCAATCCTCATATCCCAATCAAATATACTATATTATTATACTCCAATAAACCTTATCAAAAAATTAATGTATATTCTAAAGATATATTCAATATATAAATCCTCTATGATAGTAATTAAATGTGCATACTTAATAATATGATCAATTATAACCCAAATATAATTATAGAGCTCCTAAATTTTTGGGATTCTGATGAGATAATTCATAGTATTGTTTTCCCAATTCTATTATAGTAGGTTTATTGGTTGTAACATCTCTTAATAATTATGTCTCTTAACCTTAAATTGTTATCATACCAATAAACAAGATACATATATTGAAATATCTCTCTTCATGTTTTACCTCCATAAATACTCTTTCAGAACTATATGCATCTTCTTACATTCTAAATTAATAGTGAATGATGAACTATGAGCTCTGTCTAATATCTCTTTTTCCAAGTTAAGTATTGATGAGACACATACATGGTTTTGAAACCTATCATTCCATCATAAGAATATTTTAACTTAGTAATATTTCTCACAATAATTTATAGTTATACATATTCCTTTTCCACATATTTAATATCTAGATGGATAGATGTTTGACAGCTCATTTGAGAAAGACAACTTTCCCCCATTCATTTAAGATTTCCATATCTATTCTTTCCAAATATGAAAACATTTGACCTTTTTTATCCCAATCATAAGTAAGACAACATGATCCTTTCAAATGAAACCTAATATACCTTGTTCACTTTCCTAGGGCCGTGATGTATCAAGAAGTCAAAATCATTAGCCAACTCCAACCATCTATTTTGGAACATATTCATCTCTTTCTAAGTGAATATATACATTAATACTTTATGATAAGTATATATTTCATACCTCTATAACTAAATATAATATCTTTATATCTTTAAGGAAAAAATTACCTTATATAAATCCCAAACGTTATTTGGGTAATTTTTCTCATGTTCTATCAATTTTTTTTGTGTCATAGGAAATCACCATATTATTTTAAAAGAGGATCCATCCAAATACCTTCTTTTATGTGCTGCTATATGTCAAAAACAATTATATAATATAGGGTAGTGTTATTGTAGGTTCACTGGATGAATTTATCTTCAGTTCCTTTTAAATTCCCATACATTCATCAGCCCAAAAGAACTTTGCTCCCTTCTAAGCTAAAATGGTGAGTATATTTGACATGCAGGGGAAATTTTCCATAATGGGTCAAAAATATACATCTGAACCAATAATTCTATTAATATTATCCAATTTTTTTAGTATGGCCCAATTTTTAATAACTTATATATTTTATGGATCCATATATATACCATCATATGTGATTATATAAACAAAAAAATCAAATATTTTATAGACAATATTTACACTTGGTAGATTTTTAACACAACCTATCCTTCCTTAGGGTTTTTAATAAAATCCTCTAGTGATCTTAAAGATCTTCTTTATTATTTGAATATATAATAATATCATTTAAAAATTCTATAAAAAATTAATCAAGTTAATATATAAATAATATATTCCTTAATAACATGAAGTTATAAGAGTAATTATTAAGAAAAATATAAACAAAAATAGATTCAAAATGTCCATACCATGTATGGAATGTTGTCTTTAGTACATACTCTTTTTTGATCCTTAATTGATGCCTTACAGGATAAAGGTTAATATTGGAATATTATTTTATCCACGTAGTTAATGAAAAAATTCAACAGTATATGGTAGAGTACAATTTGTGTTGATATATATCATTTTCTGTTGTTGATAATAAATATAGAGTTGCATTGATCCATCTTTCTTCTCAACAAAAAGAGAGGTTTCACCCAAATGTGACACACATGTCTGAATAAATACCTAAACAGGATTCTTCTAGAGTTTATTCTTTAGTTCCAATAGCTCAATATGGGAAATTCTATATAGAGTCTATAAAATAGGTATTTCACTAGGTATGAGTTCAATTAAAAACTCTACTTCACAAATTTATAGAAGACAAGGAAAGTATTTTTGAAATAGATCAAAAAAATCCAACACAATAAGAATATTTTTTATGTTTAGTTTATTTAAAACTATCTGAGATAAAAACCCCTTTAAAATATGATTCAAGTCCCATATAATGGATGTTATTTCCCTTGGAAATTGATGATTATAATTTCACATATATACAATAATATGATGGTTTAAAGTATCAAACGTGATATCCATTCGATGAAAATTGATGTGGGGTCTATTTAAAGAAATAAAATTCATCCCTAAAATAAAATTAAATTCAACTATATAAGGAATAATGTGTTTTATGGGATTCACATTCCAAAGATATTCAGTAAAGAAGAATCAAAGATTTGATATGCAATAATTATACCACTAGGGGTTTTCAATTCTAAATCTACATATAATTATTGAGGTGGTATTTTGATACCCTAAGAAAATAAATTATATTAAAATGATGGGGTTGATATAGAATCAAATAATACAATAAAAGTTATAGAGTGTATGACATGTTTACTTTTCAACAAGACATTACGATGGCCCACATTAGCAATAGGGATCCTATGAGATTTTACTTTGTCTTTATTCGTAGGAGAATCTTGATTTCAATCATCATTATTAAACTGCATATTTGAGGATTTATTAGCATAATTACATAAATACTTACATTTTATCCTTTGGAGTATGGGTGGTGAATTATTCGGTAGTTTCTCACCATAATTAACTATTTTATTCTTCCCTGTAATTTGATATTTTATTTCTCAATGAACATACTTTAAAAACAATATAAATATAGTATCCATAAGGAAATTTACTCCATTCCTCATTATATACATCTACCATGATGGAAATATTATTCTCTAATCTAGATTATTTTTAGGATTTCCTCTCAATTAGATCATTATTTTATTACCAAAACCATGATATTTATAGGTAACAATAATATAGATTCAAACCATGATAGGACATCAAATTATTTCTTAATATATACTGAAGTCTAATATGGATAATTCTCTTAAAATACTTGTTTTTAATCCACAAATGAATTAATCAACCTTACTTTCACGTTTCATGCTAATACTAGAAGCATACATCACCCATCTTGTAAAATTTACCAAATAAGTTGTAATTGATTCGTTCTATTTATTATTATGATCAAGGAATCCTTATACATTTACATATGAATAATATAAGGAATGTACTTGTGAAAAAAATATCCTAAACCCATCGCACTCTATAAATTAAATTTATTCTTGGTTCCTTATGTTCTTTTTATGTTTCCACCATTTATCTTTATCACCAAACAAATTATAAAAATCTAAAATAACATTTATGTGTTATGAATAATAATGAGTGGAAAATATATTTCCAGTTCCACTAATCCATTTCTCAGAAACTAGGGGATCAGTGGACCCACCAAATTAAATTTGGAATTGCCTCATGAAAGGCTGAATATAATGTTTTCCCATACTTTTCTTATTTGTAGTCTCAAAATGATTCATATATACAGAATGTTGTATACAATTTGAAATAAGATTTTTTAATCCACCACTAATAACGTTTGGTTACTGGTGAGGAAAATAATTGAATTTTCCATCACATTCAGCATTAACATGATTCCTTCGGGTTCCATCCATTTAATAAACCCAACAATAATATTGTGAGAAACAATAATCATATTGAGAAACTATATAACATTGAAAATTCATTTATAGGAAATCTAAATCAAGAACCCTTATTTTTAACCAATGAAACCTTATATATAACCTAAGTAATTTATGATCATTGTCTTATTAAACCCTTAAATATGGTTTATAAATAAAATGAGTTTTCCCAAGAATATATTCCACTAGTGAAAAAACTAGGTGTGCATAATGGGCACTTTCATAGTGCACCTAAATGATGGATTAAATATGATTGACCAGCTATTTTCATGGTCATTACGCATAGATGCATCTATTGCAAAGATATATCAACATATTGTATCTATAAAGGGATGTTTTTTTCTAGAAAAACCACACTCCATTATTTACCAAAAAACGTGTGTGATCCAATAATACAATTATCCAAAGTTTCTCACTAATGATTCTTATCCTAGATTCCAAGGATAACTAAACCTTTCTTCAATACCAACTTCACAAACCTCTACATTTCCAAATTAAATGTCAAATATTTTGTGATGAATATTAAATACAAAACATTATGACCCACATCAAAATCATATAGTTTTAGTGTCTTTGTGAACATGCATGGATATATAAACAACTTTTAAATAATTGATCTATTTTATCTTCCTCTATTTTCTTCATAACCAGCACCATTATTAGACATATCATAAACAAATCCATTGTTCATAACTTGGGTAAAGGAAAAGTATGTTTGGGTGATATTAGATTCTTTGTGAGGGTAAACAAGGGAGATATCAATGATCACATAAACATAACATAAACATATGGGTACACAAACATGAGCTTTACATTCAAAAACCATAAACTATGTTTATAATATCATACACTTCTTCTATAACAGAAATCATGGATTTTCATAAGACATGAGTCATAAAGGAATCAAGTATCATATGCCATTAGAGAATAACACTGGAATAAGACATAATTTTCTATATACACAAAATAACAGAAAATAATTTCTTCAGTCAATACTCATTTCTAAGAATAACATAGTAGATTGTGTTCACTCCCTATTTAATCAAATCCTTAGTCAAGGTTCACTCAAAATACTATCATATTGGAATGTGTACCTTAATGAATTGGGGTTTTCCCCCATTAAAGTCATTATTCTCTCACGAGATATCCATCTTTAACCAATTAATTAAAGGGATATATAATTATGGGTCCACCCATTAAAAAACATAATCCATTCATATATGAGTGATAAGATCATAAAATATTCATTAGATATCATAAACTATGAAAAATAATTGGTTTTATTAAAAAACTCATAATCACAATAATAAAAAACCATATAAATAATATAGATGTTATCCTTGGATCATATCCCCAATAAATCATAAGTAAAAAAAGGATTTTTTAACAAAAAAATCCCTTTAAAATTTCTCTTGAAATATTTCGTGAGGATAATAACCTATATATATCAGAATAAATTCATAAAAATATAAATGATTACAAAATATTAAAGAAAAGGTATCTTGGAAAAGAAAAATGAAAAAATTTAAATGAATATTTAAATATTTGAGCAGTTATGATTACAAAATTTCTATTCATGTAATGTATGTTAAAATAATCATTCCTATCACATTTTTTTTGAAAAATTTAAAAAGTATCTCAGTTAGAATATGATAAGTAGAATAATTTTACAACATTTTATAAACAAATAATCATCAGAAAAAATTATTTAAAATATCTATGGATAATATAAAAAATTATTTAAACCATCTATATAATAACATTGATAATGGATAAAAATTATTCTCAATAAAAGAGAGTAATGAGGTTGGATTTACCTAAAACATTATTTTCATATCTCTTGTTATTAAAGAGAGAAAAATTAAAGGAAATATTTTAATCTTTATAAATAAAAAAGGGGAAAAATTCATGGGATTTTTTATAGATGGGTTATAATGATTTATCAACAAAAACATGATTATAAACAATCACGCTAAATAATGAGATTGTTTCATAAATATCTTTCATCAATTTCAAATTTCTTATAAAGTTCTATAACCTCATAAATATTAATTTAAAATTATTATGAATCTATACAAGATTCATTTTCTTACTTATAATTCTATATATTATCAACTTATAATATTTTAAATTCCATTTATTGATAACTCTATATATAACGCCCCAACAGCAGAATACCAGAGCCGATGCATTGCTTATTACACTAGCATGATCAAAAGGAATGAAATTCAAAAGTAACGACCTATTTAGTAGACTTGAAAAAACTAGATACATACTTGTAACACATAATACATTGAAAAAGGTTGCAAAAAAATACATAACAAAAACTAATAAACCGCATCCAAGAGATATCAATAAATGGTCTCCTCTCCATAACTTATTGAATGTAAAAAAATTAAAAAGGTGATATAAAATGATATTAAGGGTTGAAAATATCAAAATCATGAATCAAATATAATTTAATCGTAATCAAATTGGTATAGTCAATATGGTATGGTGAATAAATGAAAAACACACTCCATTAATAAACTGAGAATGAAAATGCATCCAAATATTTTTTCATAGTTACAACCTCAGGGTTAGTAATAACTAAAAATGAATAAAAGTAATTCTTATTAATTTTATATCTTGTATCTATCACATGATACCACGATACCATCCAAACGGTTTAAGTATGTGGGTAGATACTCATCTGATTCTATTTGGGAAACAAACTAAAACGGGTTTTCACCAATTGATTTGTCTCGTGAGACCTATTGATGGATAAAGAGACAATTGAAGGCCCCAAACATCACTTAAAGTCCAAATAATATTTTATAAAAAGATGTAATAAAAGTACAATACACCTTCTCAATATCTGTATAGAGTAGAGGATGCATATTCATGTATATTTCCATAGTATAAACAACATCCCATATAAACAATTTATGTAAAAGGGTATAGGGATTTATGAAATAATTAAATACATAATGTTAATATATAATATATTTACAATTTAAAATTAAAAATGATCTCAATGGGGTAGTAGGTACACCACATAAGAGAGAATAGGTGCACAATATGAAGTAAATAATAATGAAATGGAAACTAAAACAAAGACCCTTACAATATTGTAATCAATCGAGTTAATAATCATCAAGTGAATAACTGAATAACATGAATATAAATAGAATAATGATATTTAATATCAAATTTTATTAAACATAAACTATATACAAGAAATGAGTGGTGAACAATGGAAATATCAATGAAATAAAAGTGAGATGAGACCCCCTTACCTTATGTCCGAATATGTTCTTTGATTGATATTAATGGCTTGAATAATAAAATTTAGCTTAGTTAATTAATAATTATATAACCTCTTATAAATTTATTTTATTTATTATAACTTTATTAGGTTTATTAATGGCTTTTTTCATGGGATTAATAGGTTCAATTTTATTGTTTTGGAGGCATTTTCTTCCTCAGTTTTTATGATCGATTTACTTGTATTTATGAATGGAAGTTAATTTTAAATGTGGACAAACATATATAATTGTTAATATATATTCTTAGTGACATTAACTATATATATATATATATGATCTTATAATGATTTTTTGTATATAATATGAGGATGACTAATTAAATAAATGTTAATGATAAATGCTTGGATTAACTTGGCGGTTTGGTGCATAATAATTTTTTTTGGTATTATTATTTTATATTATGATTTTTTAATGATTCAAAAACATTAAATAATATTAAATACATGTATTATGATTTGGTTTGACCAAAAAAATTGATTCATGACTATAATTGAAGATGGTAAGAGAAATTGATAAACCTTTGTCCTTGAAAGTGATAAATTAACACACCTTAGATGGTGTTTTCATTTTTAGTATAAGAGGAGGAGAAGAAGGAGATGATGATAAAATATTACCTTAGCATAATAAAATTACAGTCCTTTTAGGTTAAAAGAATATAATTATTATTATGGTATATTATTATTGAGAAATAAATGAATGGAACTTGTAAAAGATGTTCAAAGAAAAAGGAAGAGAGATTTACCTTTTGAGTACTCCTCCATGATAATATTTTTAAGGCTTTTGTTTATGAACTTTTGGTGGGAACATAAGGTATTGGACATGGGGGGGATGTATTTGGAATTTTATTTGGAATATATTAGGTAATTCTCAAAGCTTAAGTGGTGTGGGAGGAAGAGGGGGTGAGGGTGGTTTATATATTGGAGGAGAGAAAGGTTTTCTTAATATTTTAATAATTAGTTTATTATTTTTCCCTAATAAAATAAATATTGAAGATTACATGACCAAAAATAGTAATAATTTTATGTTATTTTGAACCATTTTCCATTTACATCATCCATGACTCAAGAATGATGCAGAAATTCATTTATTTAACATATTTTATAAATTAGAAAATTTTATTATTCACCAAAAATTTAAGTATATTAGAAGAATCCAAAAAAATTACCCTAACCATTTTTCTATGTGTATAATCCAAAAGTGATATACATTTTTAAAAAAAATCTCAATATGATAAATTTAATTTTTAATTAAAATAATTATTTAATTGAAAAATACCAACACTTAAAATATTCATCTTTATTTTTATCTATACTTTCGTGGGTAAGGTTATAATTCATAAGGGTGACATTACAATTCATAATGGTAAGTTACTATTCCCTGAAAATTAGGATGATTCTATCAAAGTCCAAATATCACCCTGATTGCAATAATGTATGTCTGTTTTTTCGACATTCAAAACACAAAAGTGGACAATTTAAGTTTAATGGATAGGTTATGACTATATCCAAAATATCCAAGTGTTGTTTGAAAGAGAATTAGTGCTTTATGCAATATAAGATATCTAATTAATTTAAACTGCTTAAGAGAAACGAACCATAAAATGTTTGAGATGTTATATTTTTCACACCAACGGAAATTTCGGCTTCAAAATTTATCATGTATAAACCCCTTTAAAAAGTTATGGGTGGTTCTTCTTTATAACATCCTTAGGTTCCCATGTTTCTTACTCTTTTTTATGGTTTCAAAAAAAATATTTACTAGTTGAGTTGTGTGATTTTTCAATACCTACTCCCTCGGGTCAAGAATCTCGATAGACTCTTCACAGTATGACAAATCAAGTTCAAGCTCTATTTCTTAATGGGTGAGTACATGCATTGGGTGTGGCATGTATATCTTTAACAAAGGCACATGGAACACATTATGAACTTTGGAGATACGTAGTTTCATTTTTAAATGGTAATATACAGCTCCAATTCTTTCTATAATTTCAAACGGTTCGTTGTACTTGGGGCTCTGTTACCCTTTCCTACCGAACCATAAGGCACCCTTCAACGAAGATACTTTTAGAAAGACATGATCTCATTCTTGAATTTCCAAATCCTTCCTCTGGTTGTTAGAATAACCCTTTTTTATACTCTGGGCTACATTAATATGGGCCTAAATTTTCCTTACATTTTATGTTGTCTCTTTGATAAGTTATAGGCCTATAAGTTTCCTATTAGAAACTTCATCCCAAAAATTTGGAGTTCAACATCTCTTACAATATATTGCTTTATATTGAGCCATTTGAATGCTAGAATGGAAACTATTATTATAGGAAAATTCCACCAAAGACAATTATTGATCCCACATACCTTGAAAGTCTAGAGAGCATGATCTCAACATGTCTTCCAATATTTGAATAGTCCCTTCAGACTGTCCTTAGATTTGGGAGTGATATGTAGTAGTCATATAATGCTCAGTATTCAAATCCTTCTAGATACTTTTCATGAATTTTGATGTAAACTAGGGATCTTGATCAGACACAATTAATATATTTTCACCATGAAGTCTTACAACTTCCTTAATATAAAGCTATTGGAGGTGATCAAGTGGTAAATACTATTTTATTGCAAGGAAATGAGCTAATTTTGTGAGACGATCAACAGTCACCCATATTTCCTCATTCCTTCAAGGTATCCTCAGTAGTCCACTAACAAAATCCATCATAATGTCATCCCACTTCCACATATGAATAGGTAGAGGTTTTATAACCCCTCTTGGATATTATCTCTCAACCTTGACTTGTTGACAAACTAGACACCAAAACACATAGTCATCAATTTCGTTCTTTATGTTATCCCACCAAAAATATTCTTTCAAATCACTATACATCATAGTGATACCATGATGTATAGGGAAATTTGATCTATGAGCATTGTCTAATAGTTCCCTTTTTAGCTCAGGTATTTAGGGAACACATATCCTCTTCCCAAATTTCAGAACTCCATCCATATACACAATGTTTTCAATATCCCATCCTTAACAGCTTTAATTTTCATTTTTAGGCACTTATAATCCTATTGATATACTATTATCTTCTCTAGTTTATATGGTGTAGAAATCATTTGAAAGAGGAAAGATGTTTCCCCTCCCATAAAAATCCTCATATCCATTATTAGTGAATTAGTGAATATAGGATCTCTCTCAATCCTCATTTGGGTTAGAAGTCCATGATCATTCATTATTAATGCATATGCCTCCTTATTTTCCTTTATTAGGCAGTAGTGTATTAAATAATCCTATTCTTTGAGTAACCCGAGCTATCTCATTTTCCTCATGTTGAGTTATTTCTATGTAAAAATGTATTTCAAACTCTTGTGATTCATATATATCTCACATATTTTACCGTAGAGAAAATGTCTCCATATTTTCAGAGAACAAACTACGATTGATAACTCAAGATCATCAGTTAGATAATTTTGATTGTGAGTATTTAACTATCTTGATTTATAAGAAATAACTTTATCATTCTACATAAGGACACAACCCATTCAATTCTTTGATGCATCACTGTATGTCACAAATCTATCATTTCTATATAGAAGAGTCAAAATAGTATCCTTGACCAATATTTTTTCTATTATTTAAATAATTCTTTAAATTCTTTCATTCATAAAAACATAACCCCTTTCCATGTGAGCTTGGTTAGTGGGTTAGCTAGTCAGGAAATTTTTTGAATGAAACGCCGATAGTATCCTTCTAAGATAATAAAACTACCTACCTCAATTATGTTTTTTGGAGTGGTCCACTCTTGGATTGACTTTTGATTTGTAGGATAAACTAAAATAAATATTTAGAGAAAATATGGAAAATATTATATACTAATTTAATAAAAAATTCAAAATTTCTAAACATCCCATATAATTCAATTCTTCTATGAGTTTTTATAATAATCCGAATGTTATTTTCATGGTCTTCGTAGATTTTGGAGTATATCAGGGTATCATCGATAATTACCACAACAATGTCATAAAGATATTACTTGAAAACACTATTATTTATATCCATGAAAATAGAGGGTGCATTAGTCAATAAAAAGTCATTACTGTCAACTCATAAAGCTCATACCTGGTTTGAAATGCTATGATTATAATATCATCCTTCCTCACACACAAATGATGATATCTAGATCGGTGGTAAATCATTAAAAAATATTAGGCTTCATGATTTTCATCAAATAAATCATCAATGTATGGTAGAGGGTACTTGTACTCTTTTAATATCATTGGTTTCCTTATAATCAATGCATACCCTCAAGGATCCATATTTCTTCTTGACAAAGATGATAGGGTCTCCCCATATAGAAACACCAGGTCGAATAAATCCTTTTTCACTCAATTCCTCTAGTTGTTTCTTTAGCTTCACTAATTCAATAGTAGCCATTCTATAGGGAGTCATTGATATTAGTATTTCACTAGGAATTAAATCAATAGAGATCTCAAATTCTAACTCTAGAAGATATCCTGGTAATTCATCTGGAAATACATCAATGTATTCTTGCTCAATAGGTACGTCTTCAACTTTAATAGTTCTTTCCTCACCCATAGATATTGTGTTGTATTCCTTTCTATGAATTAAATTCAGTAGATCTACTATGGTTAGATCTAGATAAGAATAATATGGAGATGTTTCTAATCTAAAGATTAGGGATTATAAACTATTCTCAAAAATTGTAACTTCCTTATTCTTGAAATAGATCTTCACATCATAATTTGACAACAAATTCATACTGATAATTATATCAATATCAATATTTTGTATGATGATATGGTTTGAAACCAAAGCATATTTATGTGTCATGATGGGGACTGATCGACACATATTTATTATAATTATACATCCTCAGAGATATTTGGCTGACAACTCCTTTATTAAATCAATTTGGGCATGTCCTTTTTTCATGGAAAACCGGGAAGATATAAATGAATGTGATGATCCAGAACCAAAAAAAAAGAACTAGATATGTTTTAGGAAACAATTAAAGTTCCTACCACCATATCATTAGGAACTTAAACTTATGTCATTGTAATTTCATAAGCTTTCCCTTTCTCTTGTGTACTTTTTTAGGAAAGTTTCCTTTGTGCTTTGGACACTCAATTCCAAAGTTCCCCATCTCTTTACAATTAAATAATTAAACATCATTGACTTGTCGCTTCCCCATGCGTTCCCTAGATTGATGAACCTTTTCTCCACACTTATAGAAAACTCAAATGAATTTCAAGCATTTTCAAGGATGATTCTTTCCATAGTTCTCACAAAATAGAAATTACTTCATTCCCTTATTCTTAATTGGACCTTTATCTTTTCCATGGTTATTAAAATTAAACTTCTTATATTTATTTCCCTAGAAACATTTTCATCCACAAAAATCCTTATCGGTTTTCATGGCACTTAATACAATTTCAACGTATGATGAAAATGATTAAGAATATAGTTCCCTTCAAATACTTGGCTTAATACCTTCAATGAAATGATCAATTTTATCATATGATTTATGTACATAATCTATAGCATACCTGGCTAATCTTGTGAAGGTAGCCTCAGAATCTGAAACACTCTCTTCTTCTCTTTACTTTAGGCTTTATAATTTCTTCTTCATTTCAATTCTTTGTTCAAGAGGGAAATATTTGTCAAATAATATTTCCTTTAATGTTCTCCATTCTATATCTTCTATTTCTTCATCCTCCATGGTATTCTTGATCAAGGATCACCATTGATCCACATCACCCTTGAGGCAATATAATTCAAATACTAATTTTTTATTTTCATTGTATCTTAATTCCAGAAATAACTTTTCAAGGGAATTGATACACTGCTCAGTTACCACCGCATTATTAGTCCCATTAAAATATGGGGGATTATGCCACATGAAATTACCCAAAACAGGTGTAGCATGGTTATTCGACCCAGCCTGAGTAAGTTCTCCCAATATAGTCATGATTAGATCTACTCTAACACTAACTGTGTTTACATTCTTAGTGGTGAAATCCCTAATTTTTTCATGGGTGTTAATTACCATTCATCCATTAGGTTCCATAAATAAATAATGGAATACACGAAATATTTTCATAGTTCATAATTTCTTACTAGAAAACACTTAAGATAATCTAAAAATTTATACACAATTAATCTCATTATCATAAAGGTTTTTAATATTTACTTTTTAAATCCTTCATAATAGTTTGTAAATAAAATGTAAATTATCCTAAGAATATACCTTAGGAGTGTCAAACTAGGTGCACAGTAAGGATCATTGTCATGTACGATGATATCTCGTGTCATGGTCAAAACTCCTTATCAGAGTTTTCACTCCTAGATACATCTGTGACAAAACCATGTCCACTTGTAGAATCAAAACATAGATGTATTTTATAGAAAGATATACATAATATCTTTCTAACCAAAATAATAGGATGTTCTTGATTATTTATCCTCAAAGACTATCTTTGGGGTTTGTTTTCTAAATCCAGTTTCCAAGTTTTCTACTAAACTTCATCTGATACCAATTGTAATGCCCTGACCCCAGAATCCTAGAGCCAGTGAATCACTTATTAAATTGTCCTGATTAAAAAGACTGAAATACCAAATAAATGATTAGTTTAATAGTATTTTAAAAACTAGATATATAAATGTAACTCATAAAACATTGGAAAATATAACAAAAACAATACATAACTAAAACTAATAAATTGCATCCACGATAACTCAAAAAATGGTCTCCTCTCCATAACCTGTTGCAGGTAAAAAAATGAATGGGGTGAGATCAAATTATCTGTAAGGGTTGGAAATTGAGGAATCCTGAATAAAAAATAATTAAATCATAATCAAATTGGAATAGTCAATATGGCATGGTGAATAAATGAAAAACACACGCCATTAATAAATTGAGAATGAAACTGCATCCATAGATTTTTTTCATAGTTAAAACCTCATGGATAGTAATTGTAAAAAAATGAATAAAGAGAATGATTATTAATTGTATTCCATGTATCAGGCACATGATACCAGTATACCGTCTAAACGGTTTAAGTCTTTGGGTAGACACTCATCTGATTCTGTTTTGGAAAGAAACCTGAAGGGTTTGTCGCCAACTGATTTGTTTCATGAGACCTGTCAATGCATCTAGGGGATATAGTAGGCCCCATCCATCCCTAAAATTATAAATCATTCTTTATACATAGATTTAATACAATTAAAATATGCCTCCTCAATATCCGTATAGAGTAGTGGATACAGATTCAACAAAATTTCCATAATTAAAACAACAACCCAAATAAACACCTTATGTAAAATGGTATACAACTTAATAAAATAATCATATACATGATAAAAGAATATGGATATATAATATATTTAAATATTCAAATGAAAAATTATATCTAAGGGGTGTTGGGTACACCCCATAATAATGATTAGGTACACAATACCAAGTAAATCACAATGAAATGGAAATCGAAACAAAGTCCCTTAAAATATTGTAATCAATCGAGTTAATAATCATCAATTGAATCAATGAATACCATGAATATACTAATAATCAGGATTTTATATATCAAATGGTAGTAAAAATACACCATAAACTATAAATAAGTGGAAAACAACGGAAATCTCACTGAAATAAAAGTGATATAAGAAACCCCTTACCTTATGTAAAAATGTGTTCTTTTATTGATCTTGATGACCCAAATAATCAAATTTATCTTCCTTAATTAATAATTATAGAAAATCCAATAAATTTATTTGATTTATTAAAACCTTATTAGGTTTATTAATGGCCTTTTTGACGGTTTTATGATGTTCAAATTTATTGTTTTTTGGAATCATTTTCTTCCTTGGTTTTCATGGTCGGTTTATTTGTATTTATGAATTGAAGTTCATTTTAAATGAAATAAAACATCCATAATTGCTAATATATATAATTAGTGACATTTAAGATATATAAATTATCATATAATGATTTTTTTATATAACATGAGGATGAATCATTAGATAAAAGTTTATAATAAACCCTTGGATTAACTTGGTGGTTTTGTACATAATGAACTTGTTTTGTGTAATTATTTTATATTATGTGTGTTTAAGTATTTTTGAACACTAAATAAGATTAATTACATATATTATTATATAGTTCAACCATAAAAATGGTTTCATGACTAGAATTGAAGAAGTTAATAGAAATTGAAAACCTGCCATCCTTGAATGTGATAAATTAACAGATCTTGGATAGTGTTATAAGTTTTAGTATGAGTGGAGGGGGAAAGAGAGATAATGATAAAATATTCCATTAGCATAATAAAATTACATTACTGGTAGGTTAATAGAATTATCATATCATTTGGTTGAGGAGAGATGAGGACAGAGAAACAATATAATGGAACTTTTAAAAGAAGTTGAAATAAAAAGGAAGAGTGGTTCACCTCTTGAGTAATCCTCCCTGAGAATTCCATTAAGGCCTTTGTTTTTTGAATTTTGGTGAGACTAGAAAGTATTGGATGTGGGGGAAAGTCTTAGGAACTTTATTTGACAGAGCATAGATAAGGATCAAATCTTTAGTGGTGTGGGAGGAAGAGGGGGTGAGGGGTGGTTTATATAGTGGATGAGAGGAGGTTTTTTTTAATATTTTCATCATTAGTTTATTATTTTTTCCTTAGACATGAAATAGTGATGATTCCATGACCAAAAAAAGTGAAAAGTTCACGTGAGTTCGAACCAATGTCCATATACATCATCTATGGCTTAAGAAAGATATACAAATTCATTTATTCCGCATATTTCATAAATTATCAAATTTTAGTATCCGCCAAAAATTCATGTACTTCATAAAATTCCAGAAAATTCACCTTACCTATTGTTAGATGTGTATAAACAAAAAGTGAACTACATTTTTCCAAAATAAAATTCTAAATATGATAAATTTAATTTTTAAATTAAAATAATTATTTAATCAAAAAATACCAACACTTAAAATATTCATTTTCATTTTAAAGTTATTTATGTTTTTTATACTTTCATAGGTAAAGTTAACATTCATAAGGGTCATATTACTATTCATAAGGTTGGTATTACTATTCATAAGGGTAAGTTAATATTCATAAGGGGAAGTTACTATTCATTGAAAATTATTTTGATTCTATTAGACTCTAAATATCACCCTAGTCACAACCGTGTATGTCCATTTTTTGAAATTCAAAACATATAAGTGGAAAATTTATGTTTAATTGCTTGGTTATGGCTATGTTCTAAATTAAAATGTGTTGTTTCAAAGAGAATCAGTGTTTTGTGAAATATAGGTTATCTAATTAATTGAAATTATTTAATAGAAACATACCATAAAATGTTTATGGTGTTATACTATATTTAAATAATTTTTCTGTGTACTAAATGTTTTTTTATGATGAGAATTTTAGTTAAGTAGTTTGATTCCTTATACAAAAATCATAGTTCCTTCATCTCAAAAAAATTATTCATGATATAGAGATCATATATTATCATTATATTTATATTTATAGTTGTCTATAAAATCTGCAGATATAAAATTGAATTAAACCATTCATGGAGGTGATATGTCATTTGTATGCAAGAATATAATTTTTCATTTTCAATTAAAAGAATTAATGAAATAAAAATAGAAATTTAACTTTAAAAAAATAATTATTATATATATATATAAATTAATTAAATCAATCCCTATTATTATATATGTAAATCGAAAATGAAAAATGGTTCACATCGATTCATGGAGGCGGTAGTCCACATGTACACACGAGTGACATTATTGTTTTCTAAAATTGTATGGGAGATGGTTGATATGAGATTATAATTAAAAAATAAAAATTATTGCATTAATATCATATATAAAATTTCATCCAATCATAATTACCATCAATTAATGGTGTTAATGGAAATTTAATTGCTTCTCTAGGTGAATATAGTAGTCCACATGTACACACGAGTGAAAATTTCACTTCCTATTTGTTGAAATATAGGTATATATTCATGGTTACATAATCATAATAATATTTAAGTATATTAAGGACAATACATTTATTATTTTATGATGAATAAAATAGATTCATTGGAGGTATAAAAAGCAAAGAACTGAATGTTCTTGGGTAAGATGATGACCACTTCTTTGGTAATCCTCCTCTAGATCTTTTCATAAGGACCCTTAAATTGGTATTTTATGAAAAATATAACATAAAATCCAGGAAAAGGGGATCTAAAAATAATTTTTGTAGGTTTTTTTAGAAATATGGGTCTATTTTTTGTAAAAAATATAAATGAGGGGTGTCCTTTAATTAGTGGGGGAATAGATACAGTAGGAATTTCTAAAAATAGTAAATTATAATAAGTAAATTATAAAAAAAATGCATCCAAATAAATATATAGTCAAAGGAGGGATAATATAAGGTTTAAAAATGGCCATAAAAATGATTTATACTTTTTAAATTGGGAAACAAAAACTTATCTCTTGGTTTAGCCACCCAAAAACATGTTCTAACATTAACCGCGACAAATTTTTTTTTATTGTTTTCTCAATTCAAAATGTTGAAAAATAAATTTGTATTTATAAAATGTTATTTATTATTATGATTCAAAACATGGAATCAATTTGATCAATATAAATTCATAAAATTGTTAGTTTTTGTTTTAAAATTAATATCTCTAAACAATATGAAAATTTGTTTTCCAAAATAAGTTTTGTTGGGTATAGATGTTTTTTATATCTAAATTCAAATAAAAATTGATTCAAAGAAAATAATTTTAATAATTCTTTATATAATTTAATGACTTATAGTTTAAAAAAATTAATTCAAAAATTAATTTTGTGATTTCATTTAACAAAAATCCATTTTTTAATAAAAATTTTATTTTTCACTATTCCTCAAAAATATATTTTTATCTAGTTCCCACAATTTCAGAATAAGATAAAATTTAAATTATAATTTAAAACATGAATTTAAATTTATCATGTGAATTTTTTAAAAGTGAAAAAAATCAATTTTAATATTTATTCCAAAAAACCAATAAAAATAATTATGAATTAAAATATATTTTTGAATAATATAAATACTTTATTGAAAATTTAGTAATTATTTATAAATGTATTTGATATATATATAACCATTATACATAATTTTAAAAATATTTTTATTCCTATTTATTCTTCTAATTTAATGGCTTGTTGGTAATGATATACTATATCTGGATCTATTTGAACTCAGGTTTGCATGTATCATAGGCTATCAAAGAAGTTAAATTTATTTAAGAGAAATATATCATAAAAACTTAGGGTTTTACATTATTCATTCATTCCTCATTTATAAATTAGAATAATATATGATGTAACGACCCAAAGTTTTTTCAATGGAATTACCTTCTTTTAGTTATTCTTTATTGTAATAGGAATAACAATGACATATCATCATACTAAAAACTATGTGACCATTAAACATAATTTCTCTACTTCTATGTCTTGAATTTTTAAAATCTAACATACACAGTTGTGATGAGTCAGTTATTTGGAGTCTGATAGGGAAAACATAATTTTTGGTGAATAGTAATCAACCCTTATGAATAGTAACATACCCTTGTGAATTGTTTTATACCCTAATTAATAGTAACCTTACCTATGATTTTATAAAAATAATATTCAAGTGAAAGTATGATGAACCAATATTTTAGAATAAATATTTGATTGTTTATAAACCGGTTTTTTAAATAATAAATTGTGATATTAATTAAATAATAAATAAATCATATTTAGGTAAATATTTTTAAAAAATTTAGTTCATTTTTAGATTATACACATCGAAAAATGGTTACGGTAATTTTTTGGTAATTTTTTGAAATACATCAATTTTCAAGTGAATAGTAACTATATAGTATTTCACATAACCGGTATGTCTTAAATAGCATCATTCATGATGTAATTATGAAATAAACATTATTGAACTTCAGTTTAGTCCATGTTCTATTTAATTCCATAAATTGTTCCTTAAAATACAATAAAATCAATTTCAAAACCTAAAAATAACTTTCCAAAACCTAAAGTAAAAAAAAACGAGTCCTTAAAAATCATTTTCACTTTCTTTTCAATTTCCTTTTAATAAATTAATGAATTATAATTATAAAGATTATTTAAATTCTATAAAGAATTATATTATATTAATATATTATTTATGTTGTCAAAAAACTACAATTACTAATCTAACATTTGATATATTATTTTATTTAATATTTTATTCTAAAAACACCCCCTCATCAAGTATAAATAAACCCTCTCCCTCCACTTGGAAGACCAATCCTCTCATCATTTACTAAGCCTAATCTCTACCCAAATTTTCCCTCTCAATACTCTTAGAATACATGGGTTATTTCTTGATCCCTCTAACTCCGATCACCAAGGGAGTTATAGTTTCGTGCAGGAGGAGCTACCCTGAGGAGAGAGTAAGACTCTAATAAATCTTCTCTCTTTTTTTTTATTTTTTTTATTTCACCCTATACCTTTAAAAAAATATTCTAAAAATTGGTTATGAAGTAAGTTAAAATTATTTTAATTATTTAACTTACTATAATTATCATATTAATGAAAAATATAAATGTAATAATTCCCTTTCCCGCTCTATCGTCAATGTCCTATTAAAGGTCGATTAACCATCTACAGAGATGTTGCAAATATAATTATTATAAAAAACTTCATGTATGGAAAATATATATTATATACAACATATTAATATCAAATTAAATTTATTCTATGATTCTGTAACTAATTATATAATATATAAATTACATTTAAAAAAAAATTGAAATTGTCGAAAGGCAGGAAATTGTTTTAAGTAAAATATGATATCAAAACGCTTCAATTTCATTAAAAATTTATAAAATAAAATCCAATGAATATAATTGAAAATTATTTTTATAAAATTACTATAATTAATTTTTAAATATTTGTTTTAATAAACATAAATATATTATTAAAGAGGTGTAGAAGAGATGAAATTAAGAAGAAATTAATGTAAGGGATCCTCCCAATTTCATTTTTATTCATGATTTTCCTCTATGTTATGTCATTTTACATGTGATACCTAATTATGGGGTATTATTTTTCACCTCCCCAATAATACCCTCATGATGTATAATTGATTAGAAACATCTTTATCTCTCATGAAATCTCTCTTAAGTACACCCGAAACCATGCTGATAATCAATAAGGAATTATATCTAAACTGCCTTTACTCCTTCAGGTTGCTCTATATTCCTTTTTATCCAAATAAAGTTGTCTTTTGTTTTTATTTAAAACATATACATAATTTTTAAGTAATTTAAACCCATGTTTAAAAATCAATCCCTCTTTATCTTTCTGGACATAAATGTTTGTAAGTGATTCCCACCTCGATACTTCCCGATAAAATAAATTTGTTTTAAGGGAACTTCCCAAAAATTTACCCAATTTAAAGTACACTCTATCATCTGTATCAAGCCATACATTTTTTATAAAATTTTCTTTTATTATTATTAAAACCTTTTAGTTCACTTTTGTTTTTATATAAAATATCGTTCCCTTTTCTATTTTGAAAGCTCTATATTATTTTTCATAAAACCACAGAAAAATGTTTTAATGCAAATTTTTCTCAAATAATTTTTTTAATATGTTGTCACTTATTTTTGACATAACTTACCATTTTATATACCTATTTTACCTTATGAACATCCATTAATATTATAATTCCTTCCTTTCATGGACACTTTCATGTTACACCAATTGGTAATGATTTATGTTATGATTGTGGTACCCAATTCCTTCCATGAAAAAAACTTATGTTTATGTAAGATGGATTATGTATGATTCTTTATGTGGATAAAATTTTCATAAAATGTAATATAGGTGTTCCTAGATAGAGCCTGAATGCACTAGGTAATGTTATGTCTCATGAGATGCTATGTACAACAGTCCGAGTGGTTAGCCTTGGCTTGTGTTGCTTTGGGAAATGGGATTGACGGGTAGCCTGGACCCATACTACTATAGGAAACGGGATTGGCAGTTAGCCTTGACTTGTAGTAAAGACATTTTGTATGTTTCTATCACATTTATATGATTCAATGTTTATAATATCCCATGATTATATGTTATGATTTCATATGTTCTGTGCTTCTGGTATCATTATGCCATGCCTCCTAACTCATGTGATTACACTTCTTTATTATGTTCATTCCCTTACTAGGATTTTTAGCTCATCCCTTTCTTCATGTTATCCCCAGGTTATCCTATGCAGATGTAAGGGCTTAAAGGAAGTTAGGAGCTCTTTATGAAGAATAAATAATTTTTTTTTTCAGTCCCATGTTTATGTATTATGTACATAGTCTTCAATTACACTAGACTTCACGATCCATAGCTTGTACACTAAGGTTTAATTATACATAAAACCATTTAATGTTATATGTAAAAGGATATGGTCTCTATAGTTAGTATCAATGGATGGTCTAGTTATTTTTTTAGATTAAGAATATAAGACTTTAGTGAGAACCATAAGGATGAGACTAAGTATATGGAAACACCCCTATGTTTTGGTAAGTATAGAGTAAGTGGTTTATCAAGAACACATGTCCATGTCTGGACACAAATAGGTAGAGTTATCTCTGGCACATATGTACCTAGGATTGAAAACTCTGATAAGGAGTTTATAGCTTAACTCAAGGTATATTGGTATACGACAACATGCCTTGTTGCACTCTTGGTATTGACACTCCTGGGGGATATAATTTGGTAAATTCATGATCATAGTACAAAATATTATTAAGGGAATAAAAAATATCATAAGAAAATTAGTTAAGAAATGGATCAAGGATAACCTAGTTTTAAACATAAGGATTCAGAAGTTTGGATATACTTCCCATTTACAAGTTTATCCAATTATGTTCAAAGATTACTTTTTATGCTCAATAACTAAGTATTAAATCCCTCTAATTATATGTTATTTTTCATAGTTAATGGTAGGAAAGAGAAGACCAAGTTCCAAAAAAAAGTGATAGGCAATGTGAATATTTCTCTAATGGTATGTCTGATATGATGGGAATGGGTGTTCAAAAAATCATGACAGTACTTTCTCAGCTTTCTCAAGTTATGAATAAAAACATGAATCTTGTAGAATTCACTCAACCTCTAATGAAAGAAAAATTTGTCTTATAATCCTTCATGTGGAAAAGGCCTCCCATGTTTAGTGGATCTTTTGATCCCCTCCTCACAAAAAAGTGGTTTAATTATATTGAAAAGATATTCTCCGTCCTCTAGTGCTCGATGAATAAGAACTTATATTAGTGGTCTATAATTTTTATGGGGAAGCTGACCAGTGGAAGACCCAAATCAAGAATACAAATCCCCAAGAATAAATTGATTCCATAGATTGGGAGGAATTCAAGAGGGTGTTTTCCAATAAATAAGTTCCTTGAACCCTCCGTCTCAAGATGGAAAGAGAGTTCCTATGACTCAATAATAAGGAAGACGAGTCCATTGGGGAGTATGAATCATGATTTACATGAATTTCAAGGTATGCCTTTGTCTTTGTCTTAAACACTGAAAGTAAGGTGGATTGTTACATTAGTGGAGTAAAGAAGAGTCTTCAAAAATCATTGGCAATTCAAGACTTACAAAGCAATGAAGAGACATTCCATTGTTCCATCAAGGTTGAAATGGATATTGGAGACTCTCAATGGTCTCATGGGCCTGGTGACAAGAAGTGAAAAATGGAGAACAACATGAGTGGTTCAGCAAAAAAATCCTATGATGGAAAGAAGCCCGAATATCCCACTTGTAAATTTTTTGGGAAGAAGCATCCTATGAACTATCTAAAGTGAACCATGATTTGATTGAAAGGTGGAAAGATGGGACATTTTTCCAAGAACTTCCAGAGGGATATATAAAAACTAGCTAATAAGGAAGAAGAAAGTAAGGTTCAGATAAACGTTCAGCCAGTGGTGCAATATTAAAACTACATTGAGCATGGGAATTATGAAAACAATTTTTATATGCCAAGGGTTGTTGAAGTAAATCAACAACAACCTCCAAGGAAACAAGAAAGGGCTTATGTTATTACTATTGTGGAGGTGTAGCTGGAAAACGATGTGGTGATAGGTATTCTTGTTATTCATTCAATAATAGAGAACGTAATATTCAATTTGGGTTTTACACATTATTTCATATCATGCATGTTTATTATAACTATTAAAACACCACCACAAATTTTTTAGGAAAAGTAATCTGTGAGAATAGAAAATGGGGAAATTATTTCATCCATGGTATATAACTCCTCCCCAGTTAATGTTTGTGCAATGAACATCCCAGAAAACCTTGACATACTTCCACTAGTAGAGTTCAACGCTATCTTGTGTATGGATTGGCTATCTTTATACAAATCCAAAATCAACTGTCAAGAAAAGGAAATATCTTTTCACATTCTGAACCATCCCGTGAACCTCTACAATTGCAATAAATCCCATGAATCTCCTTTGAAAAATAATTCAGTGGTGTGGGTATTGATTCTATGTGAAGAGGTATACCTCGCTCAAACGTTTGATTCAATGGAAAGTGTCAACCTAGCGAAACATCCCATAGTAAGGGAATACGGTGATGAATTTCTTGATGAGTTATATGGACTTCCCCCAGATTGTGATGTACAGTTCTCAATAGAATTCATTCTTGGAGCTACTCTTATCTCAAAGTGTCTCTATTGGATGGATCCTATAAAATTGGAGGAGTTAAAGAAGCAGATACAAGAGCATTTGTAAAATGGGTTCATACGCCCTAGTGCATCAACTTGGGGTGCACCGATGCTCTTTGTGAAGAAGGATGGAACAATGAAGTTTTGTAACGATTGTCGAGAACTCTACAAGATCACCATAAAGAACAAGTATCATATTCCAAGGATTGATTACTTGTTCAATCATTTAAGAGGATATTAATACTTCTCAAAGGTAGACCTTCATTATGGATATAATCATCTAATGGTTAATAAGGAATATATTCATAATACTACATTCTATACAAGATATGGTCACTATGAGTTTCTCGTGATTCCCTTCGAACTTATTAATTCCCCTATAATCATCATAGACTTGATGAATAAATTCATTAGACAGTACCTAGACAAATTTTTGGTGGTATTTACTGATATTATTCTCATATAGTCCAAGAACAAGGAGGAACATAAATAACATCTAAGAATTGTGATGGTGACTTTGAGAAAGGATAAGTTGTATGACAAGTTCATCAAGTGTGACTTTTGGATTAAGCATGTCACGTTCTTGGGACATGTGATCACAAGTTATGGAATTTCTATAGACCCTTGAAAAATAAAGGTGAATGATGAATGGAAAAGTCCCTCTAGTGTCATAGAAATCCATAGTTTTCTTAGATTAGCAGGGCACTAATGACCTTTTGTGAGAAATTTCTCATGGTTTTGAAGCTCGCAAACTAAGTTAATAAGGAATGGGGTAAAGTATGTCTGGATGGAAGAATGTGAGGGATGATTCATGGAGCTAAAGAGAAGGATGATCACTGCACTTGTAATCACACTATCTAAAAATGTATAATGTTTTTGAAATATAGCGATTCTTCAAAGAAAGGATTGGGTTGAGTACTCATGAAAAATAATAATGTGATAGCCTATGCCACTTGGAAGATAAATATCCATGATCAGAACTACACGATGAATGATCTAGAGTTGGTAGCCGTGATTTTTCTATGAAAATCAGGTGGCACTACCTTTATTATGAGAAGTGTGACATATACACTGACCATAAGAGTTTAAATTACATATTTACACAAAAGGATCTCAACATGAGTCAATTGAGATGGTTATATCTAATCAAGGATTATGATTTCGCTATTCACTGTCTTCTTAGAAAGGAGAACAAGGTAGCTGCCGATCTAGGAAGAAACGAACCTATTACACTATCCATGTTATGGATTGAGAAAGATACTATCTTCATTGATATGAAAATGGTGGATTCGAAAATTAAAAGGGCATGGAATAAATACACCCTTTCCCAAATTATTATGCAACCATCTATCCAAGAGAAGATTAAAGAAGCACAAATGGATGATCTAGAGCAGCAAAAGAAGGTGAATACAGTAATAGAAGGGAAGCTACATGAGTTCCATATCGACGATGATTGTGTGATTTGGTTTGGAATATAGCTTTGTGTGACTTCATCACCTGGGATAAAGAAAGAGAAATTA
Organism: Viscum album; assembly: GCA_963277665.1. Lineage (NCBI taxonomy): Eukaryota > Viridiplantae > Streptophyta > Magnoliopsida > Santalales > Viscaceae > Viscum > Viscum album. The sequence goes on from OY728157.1 coordinate 1,028,009,370, forward strand.
TACAATTCACATATCTTAACTTTCTATATCCATCCTAGTAACACTAAGATATATTGAGATCACTGAGAACACTTCTGGTGTGATAACATGAATAAGGAAATTGCAGAATATATATCACAGAGCTTGGTATATCTGCAAGTTAAAAAAGAAAGAAAAAATTCCAAATGGATGATGCAGCAATTTCTTATACCCATGTGGAAATGGGATAATGTCACTATAGACATTATCACGTGTCTCCTGAAGATGTACAAGGTTAATAATGAGATATGGGTTATGGTTGAACGAATCACCAAGACTGCTTATTTTATCTCTATTCGGGAAGATATCTCGCTTGAAAAACATGAAAATATATATGTAAAGGAAGTGGTAAGACTACATGGTGTTACACTATCGATTATCTCTGATCGGGATCCAGGGATCACATCTAATTTCTGGGGGAGTCTTCAAAATTCATTGAGTACTAAATTAAATTTCAACATGGCCTATCACCCCCAACCTAATGGCCAATCTGAAAGGACTATTCAGACTCTTGAAGAACATCTAAGAGTTTTATCTTTAGAATTTAAAGGTGGATGGGATCAACATCTCCCATTGGTTGAGTTTTTATATATAAATATCTTCCACTAAAGTATGTATATGAATCTGTATGAATCTTTGTATAGAAAGTATTTTAGAACTCCAACCTTTTGGGACGAAGTTGGAGAATGAAAGCAATATGGACCTGATCTTCTGTAAGAGATGATAGAGAAGGTTCAAGTCATCCAAAAACATATAAAAGATGCTCAGTGTCAGAAAAAATACCTATGTTGACAACCATCGAAGGAACTTGGATTTCTACATTAGAGATAAAGTCTTCCTCCGAATATCACCATGGAAGAAAGTCATGCATTTTGGAAAGAAAGGGAAGCTATACCCAAGGTGCATTGGCCCCTTTGAGATCCTTGACAGCATAGGATTCATGGCCTCTAGGATTTCACTTCCACTGAATATGGATCAAGTTCATGATGTGTTTCACATATCACTCCTGAGGAATTACATACCAGATAGCTCACATATACTAAACTCAGAGGTGGTATAGCTTAAAGATAATCTCTCTTATGAGGAGCACCCATTAAAGATTCTGGACTGAAGAGATAAGGTTCTACACAAATAGACAACCCACCATTTCAAATTGTTTTGGAGTAACCATAAGTTTTATTAAGAAAATTGGGAAATGGAAGAGTTTATGGAGAATAATTACACTCTTCTATGTATGTAAAAACAAAATTTGAGGGTGAAATTTCATCAGGGGGAAGAATGTAATGACCAAAAGTTTTGTCAATGGAATTACCTTATTATAATTATGAATTATATTATTTGGAAGAACAATTACATATCATGATAATAAATACTATTTTACCATTAAACATAATTTTTCCACTTTTATGTTTTGAATTTCGAAAATCTGATATACATGGTTTCGAGTAGTAAGTTATTTGGAGTCTGATAGAAAAATTCAATTTTTGGTGAATAGTAACCTACACTTATCAGTAATAACATACATTTATGAATATTGATATACAATAATGAATAGTAACCTTACCTATGATTGTATAAAAATAATATTCAAGTGAAAGTATGATGTACCAATATTTTAGAATAAGTAAATGACTGTTTTAAAACTGGTTTTTTTAAGTAATAAATTTTGATTTTAGTTAAATAATAAATTAATCTTATTTAAAAAATTATTTTTGAAAAATGGAGTTCATTTTTAGATTCTACACAATGAATAATTATTAGGGTGTTTTTTGGGTAATTTTCTAAAATAATAACATTTTTGGGTAAATAGTAAAAATACAGTTTTTCATATAATCAGTATATCTTTAATTGCATCATTCGTGATGTAATGATGACATAAACATTATAGAACTTAAGATTTTTCCATGTTATATTCAATTTAATAAATTTTTCTTTAAAATACAATAAACTCAATTTGCAAACCTAAAAAGAACTTTCCAAAACCTAATGTCAAAAAAGTGATTCCTTAAAAATCATTTTCTATTTCATTCACTTTTATTTTAATAAATTAATGAATTAGAATTATAAATATGATTTAAAGTCTAAAAAAATTATATTATATTAATATATTATTTATGTTTTCAAAATACTACAATTTCATGTCTAACATTTGATATATTATTTTATTTAATATTTTATTTTAAAAACACCCCCTCCACAAGTATAAATAACTCCTCTACCTCCCCTTGGAAAACCAATCCTCTCATCCTTTACTAAGCATTATCTGTTCCAAAATTTTCCCTCTCAATACAGTTAGAATAATTAGGGATGTTCTAGATCCCTCCAATTTCATTCACCAAGGGAGTTATAGTTTTGTACAACAGGAGCTACCCTAGGGAGAGTGTCAGACTTTATTAAATCATCCCTCTTTTTTCATTTTTTTCTTTTACCCTATCCCTTTCAAAAATTGATGCAAAAAATTGACTATGAAGTAAGTTAAAATTATATTAATGATGTTAACCTACTATAATTATCATATTAATGAAAAATGTAAATGTCATACTTCCCTTTCCTACACTATCAACAATGTCCCGTTAATGGTCGATTAACCATCGACAGAGAAGTTTCCAAGATAATTATTACAAACACCTTCATGTATGAACAATATAAATTTTATAAAAATATATTAATATCAAATTACATATATTATATTCTTATGTAACTAATTATACTAATTTTTAAATTACATTTAATAAAACCTGAAATCGTCGAAAGATTAGAATTTTGTAAGTAAAATATGATATCAAAACACTTCAATTTCCTCAAAGAAAATTATTTTATAAAATAAAATGTATATAATTGATTGATATTTTTATAAAATGAATATAATTTACTTTTAACTTAATGTTTTAATAAACATAAATTAATTATTTAGACGACACCGAAGAGACAAAATTAATAGGAAATTACAGTTTGGGATCCTCCCCATTTAACTTTTATTCAAGATTGTCCTATATGTTATGCCATTTTAGAAGTGATTCCTAATAATGATGTATTATTTAAAACCTCCCCCATACTACCCTAATGATTTATAAGTGATGATAAACCCATTTATCTGTCATGATATCTCTCTTAAGTACACCTGATACCATGCTGATAATCCGTAAGGAATTCTACTCAAACCGCCTTTACTCCTTCAGTTTTCTCTATCTTTCTTTTTACCCAAATGAAGTTGTCTTTTATTTTTATGTAAAACATGAAGATAAAATTTATATTTTCAAAACACAAGTTCCAAGATCAATCCTTAATTATATTTTTGTGATATATATTTTTTTATGTGATTCCCACCTCGATACTTCCCGATAAGAAATCTAGTTTTAAGGGAACTTCCAAACTTTTTACCCAATTTCCTATACACTATATCCTATATTTTAATCCACCATTGTATTTATAAAATCATATTTTATGTTATTAGAACATTTTGGTTCACTTTTTGTTTTAAATAAAATATTGTTCCCTTTTCAATTTTGAAATCTCTATATTATTTTCCTTAAAACCACAGAAAAATGTTTTAATGCTAATGTTTCTCAAATGCATTTTTTTTATATTTTTTCACATCTGTTTGACATAAATTACCATGTTATATGCCTATTTTACCTTATGAACTTCCATGTACGTTATAATCCCATTATTTCAGATACACTTTCATGTTAAACCCATTTGTTATGCTTTATGTCATGATTATGGTACCAAATTCCTTCCATGGGTAACCCTTATGTTTATATAAGACAGATTATGTATGATTCTTTATGTGGAAAACATGTTCATGAAAAGTAATATGGGTGTTCCTAGATATCACTCCAATTCATTGGGTAATGTTATGTCACGTGAGATGTTTTGTGAAATGGTCTTGGCGTTTAGCCTTGTCTTGTACTCCTATGAGAAACAAGATTTACAGTTAGTCTTGACCCATACTACCATGGGAAACGAGATTGGAAATTATCCTTGACTCATTATAAATACATGATTTATATTTCTTCCACCTTTATATGATTCCATTTTTATATTATCCCATGTTTATATGTTAATATTTCATAAGTTCCATGCTTTTGGTATCATTATGCCATGCCTCCTAACTCTTGTGCTAAGGCTTCTTTCTTATGTTTATTCCCTTACTGGGCTTTTTTAGTACATCCATTTTTTCATGTTATCCCTAGGTTATCCTATACAGATGTAAGGGAACAAATAAAGTTAAGATATCTTTATGAAGATTAAATAATGTAGTTTTTTAGTCCCATGTTTATGTATTATGTACCTAGTCTTCAAAGACACTAGACATCACTACCCTTAGCTTGTACTCTAATGTATAATTAGTCTTATAATAATGTAATGATATAAATAAAAGGCTTTAGTCCCTATATATGATATCATAGGTGATTAAACCTTTATAAGGTTTCTTTATGATGAGCTAAATCAATTCAGATGAAATCTGGTTTGGTCTTTGGATGAGTATCCTAAAAAACATCCAGTGATTGGTGTAAAATAGGTCATTGGAAATATATGTTAAGAAAATTAAATTAAAATATGAAAATTTGAAATAATTATCATCAAAGGTTATTTTTCAGAATAATTCATTTAATATTGTGATATGTTTTCACCAATAACAAGACTTTAATCTTCCCATATCTTTAAATCATTTCTAGAATATCTAAATTTCACGCTATTTCAAATGGATTATAAAAAAACTTTTTAAAATTTATTTACTTAGGAGGAGGTATATGTTAATAAATCCCCCACTTTTAAATATTTTAAATATATTGAAAATTCATTTAAAAATAAAAAACAACTATACAAATATAAACACCTTATGAGATTATTATATGATATTCTTAATAGTATTTGACATCAAAAAAAATTAGTTAAGAGAAATGTTTCCATCACATGTAATGAAAATGCTTTTAAATGAAACCATAATTGTTCAAATTTATGCTAATAAAATTATTTTTTTCAACTAAAAAATATATTGCTGAAGTATTTTATAAATTATTACATATTAATTTGAGATGGAAATGATAGGAGAAATTATCTTTTTCCATGTTTTTAAAATAAATCAAAAACCAAAATGGAATATTTTAACTCAATATAATTATATTAGAGTTTTAATAAAATGTTTTGTAATTGATAATGATTAATTTAAAATTATTGTAATTGAAAATTTTATCAATTATTATCATAAAGAATCCATGAAATCAGTTGATAAAAAAATTTAAAGGTATGATTACATGTTTACATTAGCTTATGACAAGTTGACCACTCATATTTTTTAGTATCATTTTTGGGAGATTACAAGAATATCTAAAGTAATCACATCTTAAATTAGTAAAAAACAATATACATTATATTTTTTGAACGTTATATTATTTTTTATTTTATTCTTATAAAAATTAATATCAACAAAAAAGTTTTTTAGTTTCTAAATTTTGAGGATTTAGATTTGATAATAAAAATACTCTCAAAATATCAAATTTCAATGAATAAGTTTTAGTTTCATGTTATTGAAATAATCCACACACAATTTCACTTTACACTTTTAAATATAGATATGTAACAATTTGATGCTATTTTTAACAAAAAATTTGGATGTGTCACATACTCACCTATTTTTGTTTGAGTTTCATTGGAACTACAGTACTTTCTGAAAATACATTATCTATTGATTTGTATAATAACCCAAAATGCCACTCAAATATGAGTATGTTAAAAAAAATTAGGGGTCACATAGAAAATGATATATTATTCTTCAATTAATTTGAATTAAAAATCATATTGTTGGTATTTTTAAAAAATATTTAAATTCATATAGATTTAATCAAATCAAAAAGAAGATTGGAAATATCAATATAAAGTTTTTTAAAATCCAATTTATGTTTCATCCTATAACATGAATATGAAAAACACATCATGGAATGGGGATAATTTTTTACCCTTCCCTAATGCTACTTTTTTAGATATATTCCTTTAATGAAAATTATATTGTATGCTGAATTTAATTGATTAACTATAACTACAAATTTACTTAAAGATTTTAAAATTATCTAAAAAAAGTTATGATTGAAATGTATAAAATTAATTAGTATTTTCTTTGTAAAATAATTTTTTATTAAATATAAAAACTCCAATCATAAAATTTTCCCTAGAATTATCCATGAAAGTAAAATATCAACTTTGTGTTTGAAGACAACTTATGGGAGGATTAATTTCATAAAATATATATTTTGACAATTTTTTTATCTCAATTCATATGGTTTTATTGAATAATAATGTGGGAAATATATTATTAAAATGGATGATTTCTATCAATATTTTAAAATATTCCTTCATCTATACTTAATTTTTAAAATCACAAAAGTAGAGAAAACTAAAAAAACTTGAATTTTCAATAAAAATTTAAAAACTCTTTATCTTAAAGGATAAATGTTCATATAGTGAGTTTTCTAAAAGGGGGAAATTTATAATTTTGTTTTTTATCATTTTATTTTATAAATTTAATTCTTTATATTATTATATTTTTCATATATATTATGTTTATTCTCTAATTATTTTTTTCAAAGAGAGGAAATTTATTTTATTAGAAAATACAAGGTGTTTAGTTTAAAAATTCTATGATTTTTTCAATTTTTTAGGTATCTAGAACTTTTACAAATGCGGGATATTATTTATTAAATTAATCACAATATTTTTTATTGAAAATTTATAATGCACATTTTTATAATTTGAATTAACATTATGTCATATTCTAGTTGTTTTATTATTTGAATATTCAAATTGATGATTAATGAAATTATAGAAAAAATAATATGATAAGATAGTGATCAGGTTATTATTTAAATAATACCTTTATAGGATATAAGATATCAATTTTGGATCTAAAATAACTCTATCATGTGATAAACACCAATGTTATGTTCATCGATAGAGAAAGGAAAATCTTGTTTTGGAGTTATAACTAATCCTAATGTAAAAACAATTTGACCTTTTTTGTATACAATAATTATGTCTATAAAAAGAGTTTTATAATAATGGATAAGGAATATATAAGTGACAAGTAAAAATTATAATAGATTATTGAAAATATTATGGTAATTTTCAATCTAAGAAAAATATTGTTGGTTTAAGAGAACATCCGATCAATATAAAATTTCTTTCTATGAATTTTATCTAAGAGATAATTTTTGTAAGGTTTTCATTGTAAAATATCTTAGTTTCCATTTTAACTGTAGAGTATCTAAGAATTGAGATTAATGGATTCTAGTAAGGAATATAGAGCTTCTTTCATGTGAAGGATACATTTATCCTATGAGTTAAGGGTTTCTAAGGATACTAACATAGATTATCCGGTCATTCGGAAAAACAGATTATAGGTATATAAAGATATATATCCTTATGATGGGTTTACTTGAGGACTAAAAGGGATATGAATAGAAACCATCATATCATTATAAAGTTAAGGATATATAAATTCATGTTTATAAAAATATTTATTTATTAAAGTTATGTGAACATGTTTTTGTAATAACATATTTAGTGCTATTTGAATTGTGGTTTCATTCCACCAAAAATATTTATATTCCTTTATACCACCATGATTTATTATAATCATCAAAATTAGTATAATTTATGGTAGAATAATTTTTTATTTCTTTTAAAAATAATTTGATAATTTGTAACATGATTAGAAGGTCATATTTTCTATCAATGTAAACCCATAGAGTTGTAAAAAATTATTTATTTTCAATCAATGGTTTACCTCTCCCTAGTATTTAACCTTCAATAGTTTATTTGGGAGATATAAAACATGATATTTAAACAATTAAATAAATAATTTGTTAACAACTTTTGTTATCTATTCCACATTTCTCGTTGGAATCCTAATATTATTTCCCCAAATGTGCAGTCTTGAATTTTGTGCCAAAATCATAAAAATTAAATTTGAAGCATTGATAAAAATGAAGGTGACCATAATTAAATATAAATAAATTACAAAATCAAGTGTAAATATTTGATCACTAATATATCCAAGGACCTTTTAGATGTATAGTTTTAGATAATTAAAAAAATCTCTTTCATAAACAACACCCAAGAATTTAAAATATCATTTCTCTAACTTTACCCAACTTTTATAATTTCACATTAAGTCATTATCATCATATATGTGAAATCGTTTCAAAAAAAATTAATTCAACATAATTATTGATAAAATGTACAAAAGGAAACATAATAAGGGTAACATAAAATTCTAAGAAAGAGTGAACATAAGATTTAGAAATTTAATTTCATCACAAAGATTAATATGAGCATAATGTTAATGTCAAAGTGAATAATAATAACATAATAAAACTCAGACACATAAATAACAAGATTATAAAACATGAAAACATGTCATAAGTATTTAATTATAAAAGAGTTACCCAAAATCAATCTTCATGAGCAATGTGATTTGATTCATAATTAAAATAATCACTAGAAACCCATAAAAAGAATACTGAAAATGTGTTGATATCTTTATAAAATTATCTTATAACCCATTTTTAACCCATGTTAAAAACTACTAGTTCAATGTAATGTCCATAGGATCAACCCTATAGTAACTCCTTTCTTCATACCTCTAAAAAAAGTTACATTACCCAGTGCATTAAAGTTTTATATGGGAACACCCATTATATAATCCATATCAGGCTCACCTAACACCATCTAGGTTCACCCGTTGTATAGGCTCTAAAACGATCACCGATTTCTATAAGGGATTACCCATGATCATTAATAATGTCCACATACCATTAAGGAATAAAAGTTCTCAAATATTTAACTTTTTTACATAACCATAATATTTTTTCATTTATTTATTTATTTAACCATGGAAAATATACATGTTCTATTTTATTCTATTTGAATCATGATTAATCCAAGGAAACTAAATTTTTTCCTTGAAAATGACTTTTAAACACGATTAACCACTAGAAATGAAATGGGTTCCTTGATAATATATTTGAAAAAAATATCTTTCATCTAGAGAAAAAATAATGACTACATCATTAAAAAATTTCCCCATTATAGCATAGGTACCAAAAAGGTTTGTTGAAATTGATGAATGTAAATACCAAAAAATATCATTAAAAACATTTTGGTGGAAAATAAACTTTTAATTGTGAATTTCACATTGAAAAACTAAAAAATTACAGAATATTGAAAAAATTATTTTCGTTGAAAATTAAAATGGAAACATATAACCCATACATTAGTAAAAATAATGGACATGGTGGAGGGATGATCCACTCATGTCATAAATGTAAAAAATTAACATTATTTTCCAAAAAATAAAAAAGGATTCAAAGTGACCAATTAAGAAATTATTAAGAAATTTCTTTTTTAAAACCTTTTTAAAAAAGATCAATTATAATTTAATAAATCATTATGAATTAATTTTTTTATAAAACAATAATTTTTAAACATATTATAATTCATGGATATGGATGTGAATGATATTTGATATTAAAGAAAATAAAAGTGTGATATCTCATAAATAGACTATATTGATCTTTATTTAATAAATAATAACTAAATGGAAATGAAAAATGTTACCACATACATAGAAATTGAAGAATAAATATATTATGTTCCAGAATATAAGATCATAAGATTTCCTCCAATGGAACCATGAACATAAAAAAATCCAAAAAGAAAGGAAATTGTAACATATATCCATTGCTACTTTGGTAAATCTTCAATCTTAATCCCCATGAAATAATAACATAAAATTATACATTAAATATCATTATAATAATTATTTAAATGATATAAAATTTTCAAAGTTTAATATATACACAACATAAAGATATTTAGGTGTAACATAACATATTTCTCAAATAGGGCAATTTTATATGAGTAATCTCTAAAATTATCATAATATTGATGTTTAGAATAATCAATGAGACTATTTTGTGTATCAAATGTAAATCCAAAATTCAAATTGTTAATAAAACATATAATAAGAAAAATAAATGAAAACATAATCTTAGTATATCAAATATTGTAATGAAGTAATATAACCCAATGAAATAAATGATTTAAGAAATTATTTACCACTTGGTAACTTTCAATTCAAATCCCCATTGATAAAATAATTCAAATTTAGAATTAAAATACCTTGATTTGTGAAGGATTCATGATAATACTTATAATATGGGAAATATATACACTATATAAAATAAATTAGGTACATGATAAAACAATATGACTCAACGAAGATAAATTGAGATGAAATCTCTTACTTCATTGGTAATATATTGATAAAAACCTCATAAAAGAGAGAATTCAAAACCCCATGTTTTTTATGAAATATTTATCTTTGAATAATTTTATTTATTATATATATTTTGTTTCACGCAACACTGAGTTTAAATAAAATTCAACCATTAACACATATGGTTACAAATTTAGTTATTTAATGTACACATGTACTTGAAAAGTAAATATATATTATTTAAACCAAAGGATGTGAAAAAATATCATAATCTTTGTTTTAAATATCATTTATGTGTTCACATAGGGAAAACAATTTGTTATGAAATAATAATAAAGGTAACTGAAAAATAAAATAAATTATATTAAATGTATTAAAGGTATTATAATTTGAGATAATTAAAGTTATGGATGAATTTTTTAAGTGAACATTACATGTTAAGTATGGGTTAAAATAATTGGTTCTAATTATATGTGTTTTATTGATGTTGTGAAAGTTAATGTAAAAAAATACTATCAAAATTGATAGTAATTATATTTTATGAAAGTAATATTTTATTAAAATATTTAATAATATTGATATTAATTATGGAACAAGTGAGTAATATATTGTTGTAATTTTTCTTAATTATCAATTTATAAGTGAATAGTTACCAAATATGTAAAATTATAACCTTTTAAGCATGAAAAATATTTTACCACATATAATGTAGAAATATTTTAGGGGGATGAACCGAATGATATGGTTTAAAATACTAGTTAAACCTTTCCAAATATTATTTCTTGATGATATTTACATTATACCCTACCCTAGGTTCTAACACATTTTTATTTGGATATTATAGGCTTTAAAATAGTCTTATTATATTTTAATTTTCAATGAAATTCCAAAAGTACACCACACCTCAGTTTTAAAAGTACACCTACTCCCTCACTTATTTAGACCACTTGGAGAATTAAATATAGAACAATTTATAATTATTTATCTTCTAAATTTCCATATCCACACATTATAATTTATAATATTCTAATATAAAACCCCTAGATCCCTTTAGAATAGTTCAAAATGATTCATTTCTAAGAATAGGAAATCTCTCTAATTGATCACATTATTTTTCTAATTTTATTTAACTCCTTTACATCAATGTTATTTATCATAAAATAATAGATCAACTATACTAAATAATCTTAATTTTTATTATAATTATAAAAACACCATTATGAACCCTTTTTACCATCAAACAAGAAGTTAAATTATCACTCATTCATACATACAACTTGTTGTCTTCACATAGATATACAATTCATTTTTCTTCCCTATATTTTATGTATGGTTATTATAATGGGATTAATAATTATATAGTTTATATTATAACATAATTATACTTAAATAATTAAAATATCAATTTTAATTTCTTACCATATATTATTCTGGGAAATAATAGCATCCCTCATGCATATATATGGACTACCATCTCCATTATGTGATGTTAATCATTTTTTATTTATATTCAAAATAGAGTTGACAGAGAATAATTTATTTGAATATATATGACATATAATATATAGTAATGATTCTGTAAAGTTGACTTATTACTTAAAATTCTTTCATTCCATCTGAAGATAAATGGGAACAACATTCATCTGAATTTAAGGCTTACCATCCCCATGAAGGGTGTAATCCATTTTTCTGTCACTAAAAAGTATGATTATCAATATTTATATGATCAATATATAAAATTTTTATACCTTTATTTATTTTTTGTAAATTTTGGGACCATCATCAATGTATAATAATTGTATCTATCGAACAAAAACATGCTTGCAAAATGAATTAGTTATCAAACATAACAGTTCTTTTAAAAAAGAATTTACTAATAAAAAAGCAATAATATGTTGTAAATAAATAAAAAATGGTATGCTAGTTATGAATATGGTTATGTAATACATGTGTAATAAATCCTCATTTATTATATATTAATTTTGAATGTAAATGAAGAATGGTGAGACTTGAGGTATGGGTTCATTTTAAAATCTCAATATTATTTGATTTTTTTTGTGTATAATATCTGCATGAGTATATCACTAATATATAAATAACCTATAAAAATGGACTGGAAACATTATTATTGGTCCCAAAACCATTGGTATATCCTATACCAATGGTTTGGAAACACATTGGTTTCCTGGGTATTGGGATAGACATATCCTAATAGTTCCAAAACCATTGGAATATCCTTTTGCCAACAGTTTTACAAACATTAGGGATATGTCTACCTCAATGGTTTTCCCAAAACCATTGGGATAGGTTATGTAAAAAAAATAAATAGTGGAGGATTGAACTGATGACCTCTCCATTATATACACATGAACCAACCATTATGCTATGATTGTCTTTGTAAAGTTATTTGAACATATATATAATAATTTATTTATTGATTTATTTGATGATAATTGAAAAAAATTCATAAAAAATAAAGGTATATATACCAATGGTTTTGAGAACCATTGGGATAGGTACCCTTGTTTTTGGACTTTTCCCAATGGATTTAAATAACTGTTGGGATATGAATATGTTTATTGGATCTATCCCAAAGAATTTACAAAACTTTTGGGATAATCTTACCCTATCCCAATGGTTTTAAAGAAATATAGGAATAGGAAAATGTTTTTTTCGATCTATATCAATGGTTTAAAAAAAATTAGGATATAATTATATTACATTACCTATCCTAGTGGTTATGAAGAATTATTGGTATATGACCCACTATACCAATGGTTTTTAAAAACTGTTGGGATACAAGTGTTGGTTTAGGTAGGGTTTCTAGTACTCTATTTCTATTCCATGTCTAGATTTATAAGATTTCTTTTAAAAAGGTTTTACTATTATACAAAAAAAATCAAATTCATTTTTACCCATGTTTTATGTTTCATAAAATTGTTTTAATGGAATATTTTGGTCATTTTCTAAATGAGTGTTTTTTTACTTTTTTGGAAACAAATTATAGTAGGAATGATTTTTTAAACTACATGAGAGTATTTTACTATAGTAATGACCAATAAATGATTTGAATCTTCCCTTAAATTTTTATAAGTTTTTTTAGAAGGAAAACTTTTCATTTAAAAGTACATAATTTTTTAAAAGAGAAATTATTTTAAAATGAAAAATCTATTTTCCTAAAGAATTATTCCAATTTATGTTTCAAAAGCATTTTCTATCGAAGATGAAATCCTTTTATTTTAAATATACTTTATTGGGGGAATTATTCAAGGATACTATCATTATTATTTCACTATATAGGTTATGTTTATGATGAAAAGAATAAATTTTTATGAAACCCATTTTTCCATGTGTTATAAAATCATGAAATGACTATGGAACCCACTTCTTTTCATGGGTTCTGATATGATAAATTTTTTATGATCCTATGTAATAGATATTTATAGTTTCTATATAAGATAATTGGTACCTATAACTTCTTATAAATGGTTCTGAAATGCAATATATCTCATGATATAGTTATGGGAAAAAATAAATTTTCTTAATCCATTATGTGAAACAAGGAAAAGTGCTTGATCTGTTAAGGGAAATGGATTGATATGCTTCATCTGTTATGGAAAATAAGTTTTGATTTCTAATCTGATGGTATTGGTAGTTAACCATGACATAAAAAATGGTTTATATACATATGATGATTTCGAACACATTAAATACATGAACTTATGGTTTATGATTGAGTTATGCTGAGTTATCATTCTTATGATTTATATATTTTGAAATTTTAATGTTTTATTCCTTAAACAAAGTTTATGATTTTTTTATGAATTTGTATGAACCATGTATGTTATGGTCAAGATTTTATAACCTTATGTCTATCCTTTTCTTTCATATGACCATAAATTGATATCTCTCATGTTTAACCTTGTTGAGCATCTGATATCATCCTTTTCCCATATTTCATATCCCTAGGATATGAAAGAGGTTTTTTAGTAGGCTATACTAATGAAGATTAATATGTGGGGGGGATCTTTATAGGATATTTAATATATATAATTCATTAAAAAAATATTATATATGTAATATACAAAAAAAATAAACCTTTATAGTTATTTCTTGGATTATATTCTAATATATTGAATATTCATCAAAATAGATATAATATTTTTTTATAAAAACTCATGCCATTATAGTGTGTATAAAATAAGGGATTACTAAATGTTTGGTAATAGGGCTAGATAATTTCATTAAAATCCTATAGATTGATCTAAGAATAGTATAAAATCATAAATTTTGGAAATGATGATGAATAATCAGGTTCAAACTAATGTCTTATATAAGAGTGTCGTGATTTAGAAATTCAATAAATGATTTCCAGTATGATTTTTTACACTATTATTTTTGGTTTTAGTCAATGGATGGAACCCAAAAGATTTATTTTAATGTTTCATTTGATAAAAAATTCATTTATTTTATGGCCAATAAAGTTAATGTTACAAGATCTGGAATGAATAATCTTATTGTTATCTTATCAAAAACATTCATTGGATATGAATTGTGTTGAGTTTCATAATGATAAAAGGATAGAAAATCATTTTGTTGAATTTTTAATGAGGAAACATCAACCATATTTTATTTGATCTTATGATCTACTAGTGACTGAGAAATTGATCAATTCTATTGGGAAAATATTTTTTGTTCTTCAATTCTCAAGACATTGAAAAGTAGTCCTAGATTTGTATCCTTTGGAAGGGGCAGAACATAAAAAATGTAATCTTATCAAGAATATTAAGAAAAAAAAATCCATATAATGTGATGAGTTTAATGGGGTATTATTTAGTAAGTAATTTCCTCATATTCTACATAAAAAATATGAATTGGTAATTTCTTGATAAAAATAAAAAGGATGTTGAATCCATTGGTACCAATGAGGAAGATTTCTAAAGGCCTACATAGTATGCCTCTAGTTTTGTTATCCGAATAGAAAATAAAATTGATCAATTATTTGGTGGCCTAAAAACATGTATTTGGAAGGAATTATCTATATGAGATACCAATATTTAAGATGAATTCATTAGATGTCCACTCAAAGTAGAAATTAAAATTGGAGATTTCTGTAACATCTCAGTTCCGGAAGCCACCCAGAGGTGCCCTGTACCCGGTTGGTCACATGGTCTCAAGCGCATTTCCCCGAACGCCAGAGGCTGCCGACTAGTAGTGATGGACTTAGTTGTGTTAGTGGAGAAACTATGCCCTCATTGGAAGAGTACACAGTGGAAGTAAAGTAGACATACAATAATGGAAGTAGAAAATATCCAACAATAGTAAATAGCGGAAGACTAAAACAATAAGCGAATGAAGCACACATATATATGAAATGACGCATGATACATATGTCTAGAAAAGAATCCAAACAAGTCATAATTATGAATACAATACTAAACCAAAGTACAAAAGAAAAACGGATAAGCAACTCATCAGCATCGCAATCCTCGGCTTCGTCCCAAGCTCTCCTGCTCCAATGCAATCAAGTACCTGAAGTCAAAGGGTGATTTCCCTTATCTATATTTGCAGAAATATAATCTGTTTGGGCCAAAAAGCATGACCCAAACAGGGTGTGAGACTAAATCTCAGTAGGCAACTACCCAAAAATCTGTGCGTAATAGTCAGTGAGCATATGGAAGGTCATATTATAGTAAGCAGTAAATAGTAACCAGTAAAAAGGATGATACATGATAGTAAAAAATCCACAGATCAACAAGCAGCAGTGAAGCAAATAGTTAACCACAAATAGGAATCCCTCTGGGAAGTACTCACAGCCCTCTACTCTGGTCCTATCCAAGAAGTACCAATAACCCTCTGGGAAGTACACTCAGCCTAACCCCTCTGGTTTGGTCATACTAAATTATAAGACTCTATGGGGAAGCATGATCAGCCAATTCCCCTTATAGTCGAAGGTAGTCAGGGACCCTCTGAGGAAGATCACGCGGTCAATAACCATTATAGCCCCAAGGTCTAGAGACTCTCTTAGGAAGATCACTCGGTCAATTCCTCATATATCCTATAATGGTGTAAGGAAATTCAAACAAAACAAAGACTCTCTGAGGAAGCTCAATCAGTCTACCCCCATATAGTCTATAAGGCTCAAGACTCTCTAATGAAGCTCACTTGGTATATCCTCATGTGGTCTACAATATCCAAGACTCTCTGGGAAGCTCACTCGGTCTATCCTCCTGTGGATTATAATATCTAAGACTCTCTGGGAAGCTCACATGTTATATCCCCTAATGTCTATAATGTCGAAGACTCTCTGGGGAAGCTTATTCGGTTTATCCTCTTATAGTCTATAGGACCATGTTCTCATGGCCCCCTAGAAGTTAGTGCATAATAATGCTAAATGGACAAAGTAAACATACAGAGCTACTTGGCTAACCAGTCTATAACATAACAAGCTTGTCAGGGAACAGTACTCCATCCTATGGTTACAAGGCCTAGAAAACTGGTATAATGGACAAAGGCAAAACATGACCAAAAGGTCATAAACTGAAAAAGGCATGGGCTAAACATCCAGGAATAGTAATTAATCTTATAAATAGCCAAATTACCTCTACACAAGCAATCAAAAAAGGTAGGAAAAACAAAAGCGTAAAAATAGTAAACATGCAATACCCCATTCAAGGGTATTGGTGGAAATTGCACATAATACTCAAGACATTGAACAGAAAGGCACAAACCACCTAACTTGATGCTAGGAGATCGATATAATTGAACCACGAGGATTGAATCTCCTTAAAACATCACAGATATATGAAAATGCACAAAATGTTCAACCGATGATAACATGAAAAAGAGGAGGAATTGGAAAATGATGCTCTTGGAAAAGGAAGAGCTTACTGTTGTGGTTCCCATGCAATCAACGACAGTCGATTCGGAGAACGGACGAAGGCTCGGGGGCTCGGAGGAGATTCGTGGTCATACAGATGCTCTCATTCGAAGAAGCTGGAGAAGAAGCATGTTCTGGTGATTAGACGCGACCCAAGTCGGTTTAATGAAAAAAAAAGTACACGGTGTATAATTTTGGAGTACACGACATGTAATAGTATTTTTTGTACTCGTCTTTAAGTGTCCTTCATATCACCCCACACGACCATGTGTGTGGCCTAGACATGGCCAGTATACAGCCTCGCGCGACATCGAAGTACATGGTGTGTACTTATAAAGTACACGACATGTACTTCAAAAATTACCAGAAACTCCTATTTTCTTCAAAACTCTAGAAAAAGAAAAAACATATCTGAAACGAAGTCCGAGTTCTAACAAACTTCCCCCCTTAAAAAAATTCTTCCCCAAATTTCCATAGCAAGGCGTGGAAGAAGAAACCCCGAACAGCTCTGGCCACTGGGATCGTACATCAACCTCCCTCTCCCATGTCTCGTCCTATACTCGCCTGTGCTGCCATAGAACCCATACCAGAGGAACAGACCGACCATGGAGAACTGTGGTACTACGATTGACAATCTGGATAGGATGCTCCTCAAATGATGCATCTGCTTCGAGCTCAACCTCCTCAGGTTGAAAGACATGAGACAGGTCTGAAAAGTAACATCAGATATGAGAAACGTGGAAGAAGTCGTGCATAGCTCAATACCTCTGAGTTAACTGAAACTGATAGGCAACTGGCCCAAATCTCTCTAACACCTCAAACAGCCTGAAGTACCTAGGTGAGAGCTTACTCTGTCTCTGAATCCTCTTGTATCCCAACCTCGGTGTGACATGCTGGAAAACCTGATCCCTGACCTCGAACTCCAGAGGACATCTCCGCTGATCAGCATAAGACTTCTATCGAGACTTTTCCTTAGCCATCCTCTTTTGAATCAACTCAATCTACTCCGAGGTCTCCTGAACAAGACGAGGTCCTAGAAAATCCACCTCTCCTTCCTTAATCCAATACAAGGGTGATCGGAATGGCCTACCATACAAAGCATCTCACGGTACCATCTGAATAGTCGCCTAAAAACTGTTATTGAAGGCGAACTCCACAAGAGGGATATGCTTCTCCCAAGAACCTCCAAAGTCCAGAATGCAAGATCAGAGTATATACTCAAGCACCTAGATCATGCACTCGGACTGGCCATCTGTCTGGGGATGGTATGTTGTACTCAAAAGTACCTATGTACCCAAAGCCTTATGAAGCCCCTTCCAAAACCGAGAAGTAAAATGTGCATCCCTATCTAAAACAATGGAGTGTGGAACTCCATGTAGACGTACAATCTCTCGGATGTACAACCGTCCTAGCTAATCAACACTTAAGGTCTCCTTCGTTGGAAAGAACTGAGAAACCTTTATAAGCATGTCGAGGACAACCCAAACAGCGTCATTCCCTCAAGGTGACCTTGGAAAACTGGTCACGAAGTCCATCGTGACATCATTCCACTTCAACTCAAGAATTGGTTACTGCTGCAAAAGGCTTGTTGGTTGATGATGCCACACTTTCACCTACTGACAAGTGGAACACCTCAGGACAAGAATAACAACATATCTCTTCATACCTGGCCACCAATACTGGTGGTGTAGATCATGATACATATTGGGTATGCCATGATGAATTGCCCAAACTGAGGAATGAAAGTCCCACATCAGCTCATCGCTTATGTCTACTGGCACCCATACGCGTCCCTAGGAACGCAAGATCTCATCCTCACCCACTGTCCATCCAGAAAGAGGGTCCTCTACAGACACACTCACCTGAAGGACTAGGCGTTCTGAGTCTGATAGTTACCTCATCTTTACCCGATCAAGAAGTGTATAGGTAACAGCTAAAGAAGATAGAAAATTCTACCACGGTCTGTCATGCACTTCCAAATGTATCTCAGAGAATAGATCCATAAGCTTCCACTCACTACTGCCCTCTTGAACTACCTGTATTTGAGTTCTCCTGCTCAATGTGTCAGCCACTACGTTTCCCTTTCCAGGTGAATAGAAAAGCAAAAAGTCACAGGACTGAAGATACTTGACCCACCTACGTTGTCTAAGATTCATATCACACTGAGTGAATATGTACTTGAGACTTTTGTGGTCGGTGAAGACCACAAAAGTATCTCCTAAAATATAATGTCTCCAATAGCGTAAGGAATAAACAATGACTGCCATCTCGAGATCGTGTGTCAGGTAGTTCCTCTCATATGGACACAACTACTGAGACCCGTACGCTAAAACTCATCCTCCCTGCATAAGCACAGCTCCCATACCGATACCTGAGGCATCACAATAAAAGGTATAACTCTTTGCCGGCTCTGTAAAGACTAGTATCAGTGCTGAAGTCAACCTCCCTTTTAGCTCTTGAAAGGCTGAATCACAAGAATCTGACCATAAGAACTTCACACCCTTCTTGGCCAGACCTGTCAGTGGTGCTTTTATGTGTGAAAAGTTCTGTATGAAACACCTATAGTATTTATCCAACCCTAGAAAACTCCACACCTCAAAGAAAATTTTCAGCTTCTCCAAAGAAACTACAGCTCTCACTTTCTCTGGGTCTACTGATACTCCTATCTCTGAGATAACATGACCCAAGAAGTAAATTTGATCCATCCAAAAGTGGAATTTTAAGAATTTAGCATAAATCTGATGCTCTCCAGTGTACTCAGTACGATCTCAAGATGGGTATCAAGGAAGTGTCGCGTGTGAGAGTACACCAAGATGTCGTCCACTAAAACCACCATGAAGGAATCTATGTATGGATGGAAGACTCGGTTCATCAGTGCCATGAAAACTGCAGGAGTGTTCGTGAGACCGAACGTCATAACCATATACTCGTATAGACCATACCTACTCTGGAAAGCTGTAAGAGGTATATCAGATGGTCTAATACGTAACTAATGATAACTGGGCCTCAATTAAATATTCAAGAACACTTGGGCTCCTTGAAGTTGATCAAATAGATCATCAATCCTCAACAAGGGATATTGGTTCTTGACTTTCAACTGGTTTAGCCTCCAATAATCCACACACAGCCTAAGGGTATTGTATGCCTTCTTTGCAAACAGGACAGGCGAACCCCAAGGAGAAGTACTGGGTCGGATGAAAACCTTTGCCTCCAACTCCTCCAACTGCTTCTTGAGATCATATAACTTAGGTGTATCCATCCTATAAAAAATAATGGACACTGGTGACACTCTTGGCATGAGCTCCATAGAAAAGGATACATCATGCTTTGGAGGAAAACCTGAAAATTCCTCTGGAAAGACATCCTTGAAACAATCCACCACTGGAGGAAAGTCTAACTGTGAAGTCCCCTGGTCATCCAGATAAAGACTAGCAATCTAGGTTGTAACTCCTCCTAGACCATGATGCTCGGGTCCTACTCGACTCTCCTAGACATCCCACTCACCTCTATAAAGAAAAGATCCACGCTATGGTGATACAAAACTCACCTTGTAGTGATAACAGTCGATAACTACCTGAAAGGGAACTAACCAGTCCATTCCGAGAATGAAATCATAACTTGTCATCTCTAAGGCATAGAGGTCCCATAAGAAGTGACACTCTGCAACCTCAACAGGGCACTCTCTGCACTAACATACGCTAACTGTTCTAGTCCCCAATGGTATGTCTATAGTCAAAGTATCTGTAGAGGAAAAGATGTAGATCCCAAGGCTCTCCACAACAACAACAGAGATAAATATATGTGTAGAACCAGTATTGAAAAGAGTTGAAGATAAAACTAAGGCTACTAAGATCGTACCTCGAACTGTAGAAGGTCCGAGATCCTGCTCCTGAGAGGTCTGCTCACAGCGAAAGTCTGGCATGTACTGCAGCCCTGCGACCCTGGCTGACCACTCTGAGTTGATCCACTCCATTGTCATTGGTAACCTGGTGACTAACCACCATGGTTGCGACCTCCACCTCATCCCACATGGCAGGAAGAACTCCAGTTCCCAGACTGGTGAGAAACTGGCAATGCATCTCCTGAATGAGGGGTCATAGAAGAACCCCTACCACCAGCTCTAGGTGAGAAGATTTGAAAAAAATGCTGAAGATGACCCATCTTGCTGTAATATCGGCACTCCATCGGGTCTCTCTAGTACTGAGGCCTAGTATGACCACTCCTCCCGCATTGGTAGCATACTACCTGGCTATCCGAGGATACATTCCGCCTACTCTGATCTCCTCGAGCAGAATCCTTACGGAACTTCATGCTATCAGTAGGAGGAACACTGACATTGGATGTCGAACCGCCCTGGCTCACTGCTCTATAATCCCTTAGATTACACACCATGATCAGTACTTGGTTAATGATAGATGATATCGAAGTAAACCTAAAGATGTTCACCTGTGAGAGGATGTCGTGCCTCAAACCATCCTCAAACTTCCACGCAAGGAACAACTCATCGCCTCATGGAATAGGCGTGAAATGCTTCAGCTCAATAAAGTGCGATGAGTACTCCATAAAATAAAGACTACCCTAATCCAGACTCATAAATTCCTAGTATCGTTTGGACCTCATGGTTTATGGGTAGAAGTAATCGTAGAAGATGCACTAAAACTCATCCTAAGTCATACTCTGCTAGTGCCCTGACTGTGAGATCACCTCCTACCACCTCTTGGTGGAGTCTCAGAGTATATAGGTAGCGATCTTCACCCTCTTCTCTTGATGTATCTCTAGATGCTCGAAAATTGTCAGCGTGCCCACTAGCCACGACACTATAGCCTGAGGTCCTCCGTCCTCTGAGAAATTTGGAGGATGTTGGTGCTGAAAAACCCGCATCAACTCAGTCATCGATGGGGTAGGAGGCGGCGCTCACTGGAAGGTCTGCATCATCCTCATAAATTCTTCCATAAAATGTGAATCGGCGCCTACAACTAGTATAACTGTTGGTGCCAAGGCTAGCACAGTAGGAGGATCTATAGGAGGCCCCTGCTCGGCCATATCTGGTGTCTGATCACCTCCTAATAGCTGACGTACAACCGGAGGACATCTCGGTGGCATAGATATGAAAGATCAAAATCATACCTTAGATCAGGATTATCAAAGACTAAGAACACAAGAGTAAAATAAAGGAATATGAGAAGGAAACATTCAAGTTTTACAAAACATGACTACACAGAGTGTATAAAAACTACACGGCGTGTTATTTTAAGTCATTCACATGGGCGTGTACTTCTACCACTATTGGTCGGGTAACACCCCAACCACATGGCATGTTCTCCCCACACACAGTGTGTACTTAAACTCTATTCCCTGCCCAGGTCTCCTTACATGGATAACCCACACGGTCCTTTTAATCCTAGACTACATGGCATGTTCACGAAGGACACAACATGTACTAGACATGGTTTCAATGACCCGTGTTGTTAGTTACACGGTCGGCTACACGGTTTACTCTACACGGCGTGCTCCCTAAGAACATGACATGTACTTGAAGGATTCCATGGCACATGTTGTTTGTGACATGGTCGGGTACAAGGTTCACACTACATGGCGTGCTCCCTATGCACATGACATGTACATGAAGGTTTTCCCCGACCCGTGTTGTTCGTGACACGATCGGGTACTTATGGCATGAAATGTGAAAACAGGACATGGCGTGTAAAGTTAAAGTTTCATCCATCCATATCATTAGTCACACATATAGACACACTGTCACTACAACACGACGTGTACTCACCGTACACAGTGTGTTCCTGAATATTTTTCAAAACCCCATGATTCTTCCCACACAGTTTAAATACTACACGACGTGTATTCATAAAGTACATGCCATGTATTCTAGGTTTTTTCTGGAAGTAGCTTAGAAACTACATCGGAGCCCAGAAAACACAGAAAAACAAGCATGAAGGTGCCAAAATCTGATCTGTGAGGGCCCATACTCCCCACGAATCAAAGCTTGTAATCTCCTACATATTTTTTTTTCATGGGAAACAAGTCAATGATCCACCATGTTTTGATTCAAGTGGGCCCATAACACCTCAAGAATAAAAATTTTGCATTCATTCCAGTAAATCTCTACACAAAAAATACTCTATCAAACGGTAGGTATTTCTATCAAGGAAACTATCACAACAACATATATAATCTGCACAACGTCTATCACAACAACATGAAATCGCTAATGCATCCTAGAAGGCATGGAAAGAATGCACGTCATGGGATTTATAACAAGTTCCTATATGATGTATGAGATGGAATACCCTCATCTCATCGGGTTGTGATAGAAATGGAACCACAATAACAACAACGGTAACAACACAAAGCATGTGAATCACCCAATAGTGAAATCATATCTACTGTAAAAATTGAAAAACCTAAAGAAATTACAGTAAATGAGGTAGATTGGATTTTCCCTGTACACAGGTTAGATACTCCCTAGCACAACTGATTACCAAGTACATATTCTATCCTATCCCTGCCAATAGGCTCCAAACAGTAATTCAAGAGAAAATAATTCCTTTGATACCACTTTGTAACATCCTGGTTCTATAATCCACCCAAAGTCACCTCGTACTCAGTTGGTCACATGGCCTCAAGCGCATTTCCTTGAATGCCAGAGGCTGCCGACTAGCAGCGAGGGCCTTAGGTGTGTTAGTAGGGAAACTATACCCTCATTATAAGAGTACACAGTGGAAGTAAACAACACTTACAATAGAGGAAGCAGTAAATATCTGACACCAGTAAACAGAGGAAGAATAAAATAGTAAGCAACTGAAGCACACATATATATGAAATGACGCATGATACATATGTCTAGGAAAGCATCCAAACAATTCACAATGCTGAATACAATACTAAACCAAAGTACAAAATAAAAACAGATAAGAAACTCCTCAGTATCGCAAGCCTCGGCTTGGTCCCATGCTCTCCTTCTCTAACGCAATCTAGTACATGAAGTCGAAGGGAACTTTCCCTTGTCTATACTTGAAGCAATATATTCTGTATAGGCCCGAAAGCATGACCCAAATATGGTGTGAGACTAAATACCAGTTGGAAACCACCTGAAGATTTGTTCCTAAAACTCAGTGAGAATATGGTAGGTAATAGTATAGTAAGCAGTAAATAGTAACCAGTAAATAGGATATAAGGACCCGAACCTTTGTTTTAGGTAGGTTTTTTCTTTTTTTGGAGTTTTTAAGAAAAGAGGAGTTTCTAGAAATTTTTTGAAGTATACTCCATATACTTTATAAGTACACACCATGTACTTCGATGCCGCACGAGGCTGTGTTCTGGCCATGTTCGGGCCACACACATGGTCATGTGGGATGATGTGGAGGCCACTTAAAGCAGAGTACAGAAAATCCTAGTACACGCTGTGTACTCTAAAAGTACACGCCATGTACTTTCTTTTTTTTCATTAAACGGACCGAGGTCACATCTAATCACCTGAACACACTGCTTCTCCAGCCTCTTCAACCGAGATCATCCCGAACGTTCGCCAATCTCCTCTGAGCCCCTGAGCTTCTATCTATTCTCTGAATCGACCGTTGTCAATTGCGTTGGAACCGCAGCAGTAATCTCTTCCTTCTTCTATAGCATCCTTTTTCCAATTCCTCCAACATTTCAAGTTATCATGGGTTGAACGTTTTTCCCATTTTCATATATCTATGATGTTTTAAAGAGATTCAAGCCTCATGGTTCAAGTATATTGATCTCTTAGAATCAAGGTAGGTGGTTTGTGCCTTTCCATTCGAAGTCTTGAGTATTATGTGCAATTCCCTCAATACCATTGAATGGGGTATTGCGTGTTTACTGTTTTTCCCTTTTTGTTGTTAATGCCTTGATTTTATGCTTGTGTAGAGGTAATTTCTCAATATATTAGGATAATAGCTATGCTTGGATGTTTTTACCATGCCTTGTTCTGTTTATGAGCCTTTTCGTCTTGTTCTGCCTTTGTCCATTATACCTGTTTTCCATGCCTTATGACTATATGATGGACTACTATTCCTAGACATGCATGTTATGATATAGAATGGTTAGCCAAGTAGCTCTATAGATTTACATTGGCCATATATCATTATTATGCACTGACTTGCATAGGGCCGTGAGAACCTGGTGCTATAGACTATAAAGGGATAGACCGAGTGAGATTCCTCAGAGAGTCTTGGACATTATAGATGATAGGGGATAGACTGAGTGAGCTTCCCAGAGAGTCCTGGATATTATAGACCATAGGAGGATAGACCGAGTGAGCTTCCTCAGAGAGTCTTCAGACTTATAGACTATATGGGGGTAGACCGAGTGAGCTTCCTCGGAGAGTCTTTGTATTGTTTTAATTTTCCTTAAACCATTCCAGGCTATAGGAGGAATTGACCGAGTGAGCTTCCTTAGAGAATTTGTGATCCACCTGATGCTATAAGAGGAATTAACCGAGTGAGCTTCCTCAGAGAGTCTCAAGACGTTGGGGCTATAAGGGGAATTGACCGCGTGATCTTCCTCAGAGAGTCCCTAACTACCTTAGACTATAAGGGAAATTGACTGAGCGTGCTTCCTCAGAGAGTCTAATAATTTTAGTATGACCAAACCAGAGGTGTTAGGCTGAGTGTACTATCCAGAGGGTTGTTGGTACTTCTTGAAAGAACCAGAGGGGAGGGTTGTGAGTACTTCCCAGAGGGATTTCTGGTTGTGGTTATTTGTTTTCTTCACGACTGCTTGTTGATCTACAGATTTTTTACTATTGTGTTTCATCCTATTTACTGGTTACTGTTTACTACTTACTGTACTATTACCTACCATATGCTCTGTGACTGGTAGGCATTGATCTTAAGGTGGTTGCCTACTAGGATTTAGTCTAACATCCTATTTGGGTCATTCTTTTGGGCCCAAACAGATTATATCGCTATAGGTATAGACAAGGTCAAGCGCCCTTCAAATTAAGGTATTTGATTACATTAGAGTAGGAGATCATGGGACTAAGCTGAGGCTTGCAATACTGAGGAGTTACTTATCTATTTTCCCTTTTTTACTATGTTTTAATATTTTATTCAATATTGTGACTTGTTTTGATACTTTCCTATACATATGTATCATGCATAATTTCATATATATATATATATATATATATATATATATATATATATATATATGTTTGTGTGCTCCATTTGTTTATTGTTTTAGCCTCCCGTTGTTTACTATTTTTGTATGTTTACTACTTCTTCTATTGTATATGTTGTTTACTTTTGTTATGTACTCTACCAATGAGGGAATTGTTTCCCCACTAACACACCCAAGGCCCTCGATTCTAGTCAGCAACCTCTAGCGTTCGTGGAAATGCACTTGAGGCCATGTGACCAACCAGGTACGGGGCACCTCTAGGTGGCTTTTGGAACCGGGACGTTACAATGTGGTATCATAGGAATTCTTTTCTCTTGACATAATATTTGGAGCCTATATCCAGGGATAGAACAGAATAGGTACTTGGTAATAATCTATTTTTGGGAGTAGCTAACCCATGTACAGGAAAAAGCCAATCTACCTCGTTTATTGTAATTTCTGTAGGTTTTTCAATTTTTACAGTTGACATGATTTCACCATTGGGTGATTCACTAGCTTTATTCTATTACCATTGTTGTTATTGAGGTTCTATTTCTGTCACAACTCGATGATATGAGGGTATGCCATCTCATACATCATATAGGCACTTTTTAGAAATAACATGTCATGCATTCTTTCCACGCCTTCTAGGATGCATTAGTGATTGCATGTTGTTGTGATAGACATTGTGTAGATTTTTCATACTGTTGTGATATATGCTTTGATTGAATTTATGCTGTTTGATAGAGAATTTTTTTGTATAATACTTTGCTTAAATGGACTCCGAACTTTGGTTCTTGAGTTGTTATGGGTCCTCATGGACCATAATTTGGTGGATCATTGCAGGTTGCCTTGTTATAACTTGTATATGATTCCAATCTCCGATTATAGAGGAGTATGGGCCCTCACTGATCGGAATTTGGAACCTTAACTCTTGTTTTCTATGTTTTCTGGTCTTCGGAGCAGTTTCTAAGCTACTTCCCGAAAAAACCCAGAATACACGGTGTGTACTTTATTAATACACGCCATGTAGTTTTTAAACCATGTCACTGATTGTGTGGGCAGAAACACAGGGTTGTGAAAAATCTTTAGGAATACACTGTGTACGGTAAGTACACGCCGTGTTGTAGTGACCATGTGTCTACCCATGTGACTAACGACACAGATGGATGAAACGTTGACTTTACACATCGTGTCCTTTTATCACATGTCGTTCCATGTAACCTAATTACCCAGTCATGTCACGAACAACACAGGTCAAGGAAAACCTTCAAGTATATGTCGTGTTCTAAGGGAGCACGCCGTGTTAGAGTGAACTGTTTAGCTGGCCATGTAACTAACAACACAAGTCATTGAAACCTTGTCTAGTGCACATCGTTTCATTCATGAACACCATGTGTAGTCTAGGATTAAGATGAACATGTGGGTTTTCCATGTAAGGAGACTCAGTCAGGGAATAGAGTTCAAGTACACACAGTGTATGGGGAAAACACGCCGTGTGGTTGGGACATTACACAACCAGTTGTGGCAGAAGTACACGCCCATGTGAATGGATTAATAGAACACACTGTGTAGTTTTTATGCATGTCATGTAGTCATGTTTGGCAAAACCTGAATGTTTCTTTCTCTTGTTCCTATATTTTACTCTTGTGTTCTTAATCTTTGATAATACTGATCTAAGGTGTGCTTTTGACCTTTCAGAGCTATGCCATCGGGACATCCTCTGGTTGTGAATCAGCTGCCTGATGGTGATCAGACACCAAATATGGCTGATCAGGGACCTATTGCAAATATTCCTGGTGTGCCAGTCTTGGCACCAATAGTTATACCAGTTGCAGGCGCTAATGCGCAGTTCAAGGAAGAATTTCTGAGGATGATGTAAACCTTCCAGGGAGCGCCGCCTACTACCCCGTCGATGGAAGAGTTGAAACGGGTTTTTCACAGCAACAACCTCCTACTTTCTCAGGGGATGGAGGACCTCAGGATGCATAGTCGTGGCTTGAGGTCACATTGACAATTTTCGATCATCTGAAGATATCTCCAGAGAAGAGGGCGAAGCTCGCTACCTATATGCTCTGAGACTCCCCCAAGAGGTGGTGGGAGGTGATCTCACAGTCAGGGCGCTAGAAACGTATAACTTGGGATGAGTTTCAGTGTATCTTGTACGATTACTTCTACCCAGAGACCTTGAGGACTGACCGAGCTCGGGATTTTATGAGTCTGGAGCAGGGTACCCTTTCTGTTATGGAATACTCATATCGCTTTACTGATATGCCGTGTTTCATGCCTATTCCAGGAGGCAATGATTTGTTCCTTGCACGGAAGTTCAAGGATGGTTTCAGGCACAACATCCACTTGCAGGTGAACAACTTCAGGTTCACATTGATATCCTCTATTGTCAACCAGGCACTGATCATGGATTGCAATCTAAGGGATTCTAGAGCAGTGAGCTAGGGCGGTTCGATATCCCGAGTCAGTGTTCCTTCTAATGATAGTAGGAGGCACCGCAAGGCGTCTTCTTGAGGAGATCAGAGTAGGCAGAATGTATCTTCAAGTAGCTAGGTAGTATGCTACCAACGCCGGAGGAGTGGGAATATTAGGCCTCAGTGCCAGAGAGACCCGATTGAGTGCCAATATTACGGCAAGATGGGTCATCTTCAGCATTTTTGTCAGATCTTCTAACCCACAGCAGGTGGTAGGGGCTCTTCTATGACCCCACATATAGGAGATTCATATCCAGTTTCTCACCTTTTTGGGAACTGGAATTATTCCGGTCGTATGGGTCGAGGTGGCGGTTGTGGCCGTGGTGGTCGGTCACCAAGTTACCAGCAACAAAAGAGTGGATCAGCTCAGAGTGATCAGCCAGGGTCGCAGGGCCGCCGTACTGGCCAGACTTTCTCTGTGGAGCAGACCCATCAAGAGAAGGATCCTGGTACTTCTACAGTTTGAGGTACGATCTTAGTAGCCTCAGTTTTATCTTTAGTTCTTTTCTATACAGGTGTTACGCATAAATTTATCTTTATTTCTGTTGTGGAGATCATTGGGATTTACATATTTTCCTCTACTGATACTTTGACTCTAGACACACCATTGGGGACTAGAAAGGTTAGAGTACGTCAGTGCATAGAGTTCCCTCTTGAGGTTATTGGGTTTCACTTCTTATGAGACCACTATGTCTTAGAGATGACGATCTATGCTGTCATTCATGGAATGGACTGGTTATTTTCTTTCAGGCATTCGCGGACTGTTATCTCCATAGGATGAGTTTCATATCACCATAGGGTGGATCCTTTCTTCATAGAGGTGAGTGGGATGTCGAGGCAAGTCGAGCAGGACCTGGGCATCATGGGCTAGGAGGAGTTAGAGCCCGAATTTCTAGTATTTATCTGGATGACCAGGGGACTTCACAGTAAGACTTTCCTCTAGTGGTGGATAATTTCAGGGATGTCTTTCCATAGGAATCTTCAGGTTTTCCTTCGAAGCATGAGGTAGACTTTTCTATTGAGCTCGTTCTAGGAGCGGCACTAGTGTCCATTCCTCCTTATAGGATGGCTACACCTGAGATACAAGAGCTCAAGAATTAGTTGTAGGAGTTTTGGGAAAAGAGTTTCATCCAACCCAGTAGTTCTCTTTGGGGTTCTCCGGTCCTGTTTGCGGAGAAGTAAAATGGTACCCTTAGGCTATGTGTGAATTATCATATGCTAAACCAGTTGATGGTCAATAATCGATATCCCTTGTTGAGGATCGATGATCTCATCGATCAGATTCAAGTATCCTGAGTGTTCTTGAAGATTTAATTGAGGTCTGGTTATCTTCAATTGCGCGTTAGACCATATGATATACCTCTTACAGCTTTTCGGAGCTGGTATGGTCTATAGAAGTACATGGTTATTCCGTTCGGTCTCACGAACTTGCCCGCAATTTTCATGGAACTGATGAAATGAGTGTTCCATCCATACATAGGTTCCTTCATGGCGGTTTTTGTGGACAACATCTTGGTGTACTCTCACACTCGACATGACCAAGCCACCCATCTTGAGATTGTACAGAGTACACTAAGAGAGCATCTGAATTATGCTAAACTCTCAAAATTCCACTTTTGGATGGATCAAATTCACTTATAGGGTCACGTTATCTCAGAGATAGGAGTATCAGTAGACCTAGAGAAAGTGAGATCTGTAGTTTCCTGGGAGAAGCTGAAAAATGTCTTTGAGGTGCAGAGTTTTCTAGGGATGGCTGGATATTATAGTCATTTTATACAAGAACTTTTCACACCTAGCAGTACCACTGATAGGTCTGAGAAAGAAAGGGGAAAAGTTCTTATGGTCATACTCCTGTGAGTCAGCCTATCAATTGCTGAAAGGGAGGTTGACGTCAGCACTGATAATAGTCTTTCCAGAGCTGAGAAATATCTATACTTTTTATTGTGATGCCTCAAGTATCAGTCTGGGAGCTGTGCTTATGCAGGGAGATGGAGTCGTTGTGTACGGGTCTCGACAGTTGAGGCCACATGAGAGGAACTACCCTACACATGATCTGGAGTTGGCATCCGTTGTTCATGCCTTATGCTGTTGGAGACATTATCTTCTGGGAGAGCACATTCTGGAGTTTACAGACCAAAAAATTATCAAGTACATCTTCACTCAACATGATCTAAATTTGAGATAGTGCAGGTGGGTCGAGTACCTTTAGTCCTTCGACTTTGAGTTTGCCTATATGCCGGGAAAGGGAAACACAGTGGCTGATGCATTGAGAGGGAGAACTAAGATATAGGAAGTTCAGGAGGCTAGTAATGAGTGGTATCTTATGGATTTATTCTCTAAGATGCATTTGGAGGTACATGACAGACATCGGCATACTTTTCTATCTTCTGTGGTTGTTACCTCTACTCTTCATGATCGGGTACGAATGAGGCAGTTTCCAGACTCGGGAGGCCTAGTTCTGTGGGAGAGTGTGTCAGGAGGGGACCCTCTTCCTGGATGGACAATAGGCAAGGATGAGATCTTTCGTTTCCAGGGACACATATGGGTGCCAGTAGATATACGCAAGGTGATAATGCGGTACTTTCATTCCTCAGTTTGGGCAGTTCATCCTGGCATCACCAAGATGTATCATGATCTGCACCGCTAGTATTGGTGGCCAGGTATGAAGAGATTTGTTACCGGTTTTTTTCTGAGGTGTTCCACTTGTCAGCAAGTGAAAGCGAAGCATCAGTGACTAGAAGGTCTTTTGCAGCAGTTACCCATTCCAGATTGGAAGTAAAACGATGTCGCGATGGACTTCATGACTGGTTTTCCGAGGTCACCTTGAGAGAATGATGTTGTTTGGGTTGTCATCGACAGGATTGCGAAGGTTTTCACGTCTTTCCAATCAGGGAGACCTTCAATGTTGATGAGATAGGATGGTTGTACATATAAGATATTGTACGTCTACATGGAGTTCCACACTCCACTGTTTTAGAAATGGATGTACGTTTTACTTTTCAGTTCTAACAGGGCCTTCAGAAGGCTTTGGGTGCACAAGTACTTTTGAGTACAACATACCATCCCCTGACAGATGGCCAGTCCAAGTGCACGATCTAGGTGCTTGATAATATGCTCTGAGCTTGCATTCTGGACTTTGGAGGTTCTTGGGAGAAGCACATCCCTCTTATGGAGTTCACCTACAACAACAGTTTTCAGAAGACTATTCAGATGGCACCTTACGAGGCTTTGTATGGTAGGCCATGCTGATCACCCTTATGATTGTTGGAGGTAGGAGAGGAGGCTTTGCTAGGACCTCGTCTTGTTCAAGAGACCTTAGAGCAGACAGAGTCGATTCGAAAAAGGATGGCTAAGACACAATCTCGATAGAATTCTTATGCTGATCCGTAGAGACAACCTCTAGAGTTTGAGGTCGGGGATCAGGTTTTCCTGCGTGTCACACCGAGGATGGGACATAAGTGGATTCAGACACAGGGTGAGATTTCACCTAGATACGTTGGAATTTTTGAGGTGTTGGAGAGAGTTGGTCTAGTTTCCTATCAGTTTCCATTACCTCAGGGGTACTAGGCTATGCACGACAGCTTCCACACTTCTCAGCTCTGATGTTACTTTTCAGAGTTGTCTCATGTATTTAAACCTGAGGAGGTTGATCTCAAAGCGGATGCATCGTTTGAGGAGCATTCTATCCGGATTGTTGATCGTAGTATGAAGGTTATTCATAGACAGTTTGTTCCTTTGGTACGTGTTCTATGGAAGCACAAGGGAGTACAGGATGAGACTTGGGAAAGGGAGGCTGATGTATGATCGCAATGGCCGGAGCTGTTCAGGGTTTCTTCTTCCACACCTCACTAAGAAAATTTGAGGACAAATTTATTTAAGGGGTGAAGTTTGTAAGAACTTGGACCTTCATTTTAGGTATGTTTTTTCTTTTTCTGGAGTTTTTATGAAAAGGGGCGTTTCTGGAAAAAATTTAAGTACACATCATGTACTTTCTAAGTACATACTGTGTACTTCGATGCCACGTGAGGTTGTGTGTTGGCCGTGTTCGGGACACACACATGGTCGGGTGGGGTGATGTGGATTCCTCTTAATGCAGAGTATAGAAAAGAAGTGTACATGCCGTATACTCCAAAATTACATGTCGTGTACTTTCTTTTTTTTCATCAAATGGACCGGGGTCGCATCTAATTTCCAAAACATGCTTCTTCTCCAATGTCTTCGACCGAGAGCACCCCGTACAACTGAGAATCTTCTCCGAGACCCCGATCCTCCATCCGTTCTCTGAATCGACCACCATCGATTGTTTTGGAACAACAACAGTACGCTCTTCCTTCTTTTAGTGCCTCATTTTCCAATTCCGCTGCTTTTGCAAGTTATCGTGGGTTGAAATTTTTGTGTGTTTTCGTAGATCTAAGATGTTCTAAGGAGATTCAAGCATCGTGGTTCAAGTATATCGATCTCCTAGAATCAAGGTAGGTGGTTTGTTCCTTTACATTTGAATTATTGAGTATTATGTGCAATTTCCACAAATACCCTTGAACGGTGTATTGCATTTTTATTGTTTTTCCCCTACTGTTCTTCCTGCCTTGCTTGTATGCTTGTGTAGAGGTAATTTGGATATGTATAAGTATAATTTCTATGCTTGGATGTTTTTCCCATTCCTTTTTCTGTTTACGACCCTTTTGGTCTTGTTCTACCTTTGGCCGTTATACATGTTTTCTATGCCTTGTGACCGTAGGATAGAGTACTGTTCCCTAACATGCTTGTTATGATATAGACTGGTTATCCATGTAGATCTGTAGGTTTACATTGTCCATATAGAATTATTATGCACTGACTTGCACGGGGCCATGAGAACCTGGTGCTATAGACAATAAGGGGATAGACCAAGTGAGCTTCATCAGAGAGTCTTGGACATTATAGACTATAGGGTATAGACCGAGTGAGATTCCATGAGAGTTTTGGATATTATAGACCATTAGAGGATAGACCGAGTGAGCTTCCTCAGAGAGTCTTGAGCCTTATAGACTATACGGGGGTAGATCGAGTGAGCTTCCTCGAAGAGCCTTTTTTTGTTTGAATTTTCCTTAATCCATTCCAGGATATAAGAAGAATTGACCGTGTGAGCTTCCTCAGAGAGTTTGTGATCGACGTATGGCTATAAGAGGAATTGACCGAGTGATCTTCTTCAGAGAGTCTCTAGACCTTGGGGCTATAAGGGGAATTGACCACATGATCTTCCTCAGGGAGTCCCTGACTACCTTTGAATATAAATGGAATTGACTGAGCGTTCTTCCTCAGAGAGTCTTATAATTTTAGTGTGACCAAACCAGAGGGGTTAGGCTGAGTGTACTACCTAGAGGATTGTTGGTACTTCATGAATAGGACCAGGGGGGAGGGCTGTAAGTACTTCCCAGAGGGATTCCTTGTTGTGGTTAGCTATTTTCTTCACCGCTGCTTGTTGATCTATGGATTGTTTAATGTTGTGTTTTATCATGTTTACTTGTTACTATTTACTTCTTACTGTACTATTACCTTCCATATTCTCACTGACTGTTAGGCATAGATCTTCGGGTGGTTTCCTACTAGGATTTAGTCTCACACCCAGTATGGGTCATTCTTTTGGGTCCAAAAAGATTATATTGTTGTAGGTATAGACATGGGAAAGCACCCTTATACTTCAAGTACTTGATTGCATTGAATCAGGAGAGCATGTGACCAAGACGAGGCTTGCGATATTGAGGAGTTGATTATCTATTTTTCCTTTGTAATTTGGTTTCTTATTATATTCATCATTTTGACTTGTTTGGATGCTTTCCTAGACATATGTATCATAAATCATTTCATATATATATATATATATGTCTCTGTGTGGTCTAGTTGTTTATTGTTTTATCCTTATGTTATTTACTGTTTTTGGATGTCTACTACTTCTACTATTGTATGTGTTGTTTACTTCCATTGTGTACTCTGCCAATGAGGGCATAGTTTCTCCACTAACACATCCAAGTCCCTCGCTACTAGTCAGCCGCCTCTAGAATTTGGGAAAATGCGCTTGATCCCATGTGACCAATCGGGTATGGGATTCCTTTGGGTGGCTTCCGAAACCGAGACGTTACATAGGATGATACAAAACAGTAAAAAATCCACAGATTAACAAGCAGCAGTGAAGAAAACAACTAACCACAAACATGAATCCCTCTTGGAAGTACTCACAGCCCTCCCCTCTGGTCCTATCCAAGAATTACCAACAACCCTATGGGAAGTACACTCACCCTAACCCCTCTGGTTTGGTCATACTAAATTATAATACTCTCTGAGGAAGCATGCTCAGTCAATTCTCCTTATAGTCTAAGGTAGTCAGGGACTCTCTGAGGAAGATCACGTGGTCAATTCCCCTTATAGCCCTAAGGTCTATAGACTCTCTAAGGAATATCACTAGGTTAATTCCTCTTATAGACTCAATTCGATCACAGACTCTCTGTGGAAGCTCACTCAGTCAATTCCTCCTATATCCTAGAATGGTTTTAGGAAATTCAAACAAAACAAAGACTCTTCGAGGAAGCTCACTAATTCTACCCATGTATAGTATATAAGGCTCAAGACTCTTATGAAAAATCTCACTTGGTCTATCTTCCTATGGTCTATAATATCCAAGACTCTCTAGGAAGCTCACCTGGTCTATACTCTTGTGGTCTATAATATCCAAGACTCTCTGGGAAGCTCACTCAGTCTATCCCCTATAGTCTGTAATCTCCAAGACTCTATGAGGAAGCTCACGCGGTCTATCCCCGTATAGTCTATAGTGCCAGGTTCTCATGGACTCGTGCAAGTCAGTTCATAATAATTCTATATGGCCAAAGTAAACCTACAGAGATACTTGGCTAACTATTATATAGAATAACAAGCATGTTAGGGAATAATACTCCATCCTACAGTCACAAGGTATGGAAAACAGGTATAACGGCCAAAGGCAGAACAAGACCAAAAGTTCGTCAATAGAAAAAGGCATGAGAAAAACATCCAAGCATTGAAATTATCCTTATACATAGCCAAATTACCTCTACACAAGTATACAAGGAAGGCAGGAAAAACAACATGGGAAAAATAGTAAACAGGCAATACCTCGTTCAAGGTTATTGGTAGAAATTACACATAATTCTCAAGACTTCAAACGGAAATTCAAAAACCACCTACCTTGATGCTAGGAGATCGATATACTTGAACAACGAGGCTTGAATCTCCTTAGAACGTCATATATCTACAAAAATGCTCAAAACATTCAACCCACGATAACTTGAAAAATAGAAGGAATTGGAAAATGATGTTCTAGAAGAAGGAAGAGCTTACTACTACGGTTCTAACGCAATTGACGATGGTCGATTCGGAGAACGGACAGGGGCTCGGGTTCTCAGAGGAGATTCAAGGTTGTACAGACACTCTCGGTCGAAGAAGATGGTGAAGAAGCGTGTTCTGGAGATTAGACGCGACCCCGACCCGTTTAATTAGAAAAACACTACATGGAATGTACTTTCGGAGTACACGGTGTCTACTAGGTATTTCCATACTCCACTTTAAGCGGCCTCCACATCACCCCACATGACCGTGTGTGTGGCCCGGACACGGCCAACACACAGCCTTTAGTGGCATCGAAGTACATAGAGTGTACTCAAAAAGAACACGGTTTGTACTTCAAAAATTTCCAAGAAACTTATCTTTTCTTAAAAACATCAGAAAAAGGAAAAACGTACCTGAAACGAAGGTCCAGGTTCTTATAATTCCCACCATTCCCATGGTTTTGATAAGAAAATAAAAAACAAATCTATTGAAAATCGAAGAAATCATGTGGAGGAAATAATTATAGACATATATATGCAATAAATGTTGTAATAAACATTATGTTATGTGTGTTTATGGAACATAGTGGTCATTTAAATTTTCAAAGGTGGGTCATAAAGGTCATAAATTTCGTAAGATGATCAATATGTCAGTTAATCTAATGGATGAAAAGAAGTTTCTAACTAATATACCACCCATGCTCCAATGATTTAAATTCATGGACTATGGACATTATTCTAACTAGTACACGAGTTTGATGGATTTTTATGATCAATGTTAACAACCTCTTAAGCCTAAAAACAAATGTAAATCTCATGTGATCATGGCTGTTGAAGTGGATTATGAGAATACCATAGTAAATGGAACACTATCTAATCTTGAACAACTAATATATTATTTTATTATGGTTACACCCACACAGTTATTTCAAAATAATTTTCTAATGGTAACACCATATCACCTCAATGATTATATATTGAGTTATCTATGAAAACTCCAAATGAAATAATAATTGTATCTCATGTTTATATTTATTATCTAATTGAAATTTATGGGATTTTTCGTCATATAAATCATGTGATTTTATCATTAGTTTATTTCTATTTTATTTTTAGTGTGGATTTTATTTTTCTATATGGATCCCATATTAATTATAAAATAAGGGAAGCTACATTTCTTATTTCAATTGACCCTATTATCATTTATTGATGCACAGATGAATATAAACATCCAACATAAACTGATTCCATATTTTGGGTCTTAATAAATATACATGAAGTTCATATATCTCATATGGTTATGAAGAAAATCATCTTTAAGGACACACCTACTATATGGGAGTTTGTTTATGTATTTCCAAAATAATTTTTGGGCCTTCCATTGAATCATGGAATTTATTTGTCAGATGACCATGTACCTGATGTTGTTCCAATTTTAAATACTCATTATAGAATAGAGTAAATTAAGTTACAATAATTAAATAAGAACCTCTAATAGAATCTTGACAATGGATTCATATTAACAATTCTTTTACATTGTGTTTTTCTTATTCAATTTGTTAAGAAGAATGATTGTTCACTAAGTTATTGCATTGATTATTAGGATCTTAAAGAACTAAAATAATTAAAATTTATCCCCTACCACATATTAATGAATTATTTTATTGACTAAATAGAGATCTGTACTATTACAAGATTGACTATCATTCTAGATATCATCAATTAATGGTCAATATAGAGGATATACCTAAATCAATATTTTGCACAAGGTATGGAAACTACAAATTTATAGTGATTCCTTTTAGTGCAACTAAGGCCACTAATATATTCATGGAATTAATGAATATAGTACTTAGATAATACATTTATTTCTTTTTGGAAGTATATATAGATTTTATTCTTTTATATTAAAGGGTAAATGAATATATTGAACATGACATTAATATTGTGCTGAAGAACTTATAGAAGGAGAAGCTTTATAAATTTTTTTCTAACTAATAATTTTTTCTTTAAAAATATTCTTTTTTGGGTCATATATTCTCAATTGAGGGTATATAAGTAGGTACCACAAATATATATGATATTGAGAAATGGCATATATTAACCATGGTTCTTAAAATTCTAATCATTCCTGAGATAGATTGATATTATCGAGGTTTTGTGAAATATTTTACATGATTATCTAATCCACTGACCTTGTTGAGTTGTAAAAGAGTTATGTTCATATAGATAGATTATTGTGAATATAATTTCAAGGATATGAAAATAAGGTTGGTCAATTCACTTGTACTCACATTACTATATACTATAGAATGGTTTCCAGTATATAGTGATACATCAAAGAGGGGACTAGAAGTTTTCTCATGAAACATTATATGATGATAGCTTACACCTCACTACAATTAAGGTCTATGAGAAATATTATCCAACTCATGATTTGGAGTAAGTTGTTGTAATATTTTCATTGATGATATGGATGAATTATATTTTTGTAGAAAGTCATGATATATATACTAATAAAAAAATAATTTATATTTTCACTCAAAAATAGATGAACATATTCTAAATAATATGGTTTGAGCTGATTAATGATTATGAATTCCCATTACATATCCACCATGAGAAAGAGAAAAATGTGACTGATAATTTTTGTTGAAAATTTTATTCTAGATTTTCTATAATGAGGATCCCAAAATATTTGAATTTTATGGATTTAAAAATGATTAATTTGTAAATAATAATGGAAGTCTAGAAATATTATCTTTTAAAAATGATCGTTCAACAATTTATCCAAGGGAAGATCAAAGAGGTGAACATGGAACATATAGAGATGCAAAATAAGGTGAGAAATTTTCATGAGTTCAACCTTGATTTTGATGGAATAATAAGGTTTGGGTACTATCTATATGTCATTCCCATATAAGATTTGATGAAGAAGCTATTGGATAAGGCTCAAAGTTCATAATTCCTTATTTATCCTTGTTTTAAAATGATATATAAAGACTTGATGGATAATTTTTAGTTGTATATAATGGAGAGAGATGATGAAAAATATATTTCTTGGTGTTTAGTTTTTCAAAAAGTTAAGGGTGAATGATTGAAGTATGTGGGGATGGTACATCCATTAACCATACTTGAAAGAAAATGGGAAAAACCCACCATGTATTTTTTCACTGAACTCCCAAAAACATATAACGAACACAATGCTAAATGGGTTGTATTATATCACCTTATGAAGTCAGAAAAATGAATTTATATTAGATAATATCTCTCTCTTGATCATATTTACAAAATATACATTAAAGATGTGGTGTAATTTCATGGAGTACCACTGTCTATTATATCTGATCAAGATCTAATCCTTACCTTAATGTCCTGGTGAAGTCTTTATAAGAATCCAAATATAAAGATAAAAAAACACCGGTTATTATCCTCTCACATATGGATATTCTGAGAGGATTATTCAAACTCTAGAAGTTATGTTAAGATATTTCTCTATGGATTTCAAAGGTGGTTGGCATCAACACCTTCCTTTGGTAAAATTTTATTATAACAATAACTTTTACTCCATCATTTAGTTGGATCCTTACAATTCCATTTATGGTAAGAAGTATAGTATTAAAATGTTCTAAAATAAATCTGTAGGAAGAAATCTATTGGGAATTTATCTATTTGTGGAAATGGTATAAAATTTTAGATCTAATAAACAATATATAAGAGTATATCATGGTAAAAAAAATGTTATAATGAAAATCATTGGAAATTACTTGAGTCTAAAGTGGGTGACAAGTCATTATTAGGAATATATAACTAGAAGATAGTTATTTGATTTGGAAATAAGGTCTAGCTACGCCCTAGGAATATCAATCCTTTTGAAATTCTTAATTATATAAGGATGACACCTTATTGATTGGTGCTTCCACAGAATCGCTCTCATGTTGATGATGTGTTCCATGTATCTCTCCCGAGGAAGTATGTACATGATTCTTCACATGTACTAAATTAAGAGATCATGATGCTAGAAAAATATCTTAGTTATGAAGAATAACCAATAGAGATTATTTATTATTGTGATGATGTTCCATGAAATAATACCACACATGTGTTTAATGTTTTATGGAGGAACCACCAATTTGAGTAAGTTATGAGAGAACCCACGTATGTGATGAGGTAGAGGTAACCACATCCATTTCTATCTGAGAAAAAAATATTGAGAGAAAAAATCATTTTAAGGGGCATATAATATAATGCATTTAGTTTTTATGATATATTTATGTTTAAATAATTTTATTTTTTCAAATCTTGCATTGCACACAACAACAAGATTAAATTAATGGTGTAAAAATTTTAAAATATTATATGACTATTATCACTTTTCCATTATATTGGTAGGTATTAATTTTAATAACTAAATAATAAAAACTATACTTTCTATACATTTATAAATTAAATTCAAGATTCTTATTAAAAATAAAAAATATATTTTAAAATAAAATTGATATTTTTCTTACATAAACTATTTTATGAATGCAATGAATTTTATAAAAATATATTTAATTAATACCTATTATTGATTTTTTTTAATGAAATTTATATTCATTAAATGTTTTAATATTTTAAAAAATATTATTATAATAATACAAAAAGGACTATCCTAATTTATGATTGAAATATTATATTTCCAAAAAGTAGTTTTTTCAAATTGTCCAAACATACATTAATATAAATTTATACCATTTATAGGTATTGAATTAGAAAAAATTAATTTTATATTTATAATCATAATTTTTAAATTTGTTAATTTGAATATTTTTATTTTGCTTCAATGTGAATAGTAATGATGGTAAAACTTACTACCATGGTAAAGGGTAAATCCGGTTAATATAAATTAGAAATAAGTTATTAAGCTATAATTTACCATTCTATTTCCTATTGGATGAAATAAATTCTAACCCTAAAACCTAATGTTTTAAATCTAATTATTTAATGGACACTTTTCTATGAAAATTTATTATATAATATTTAAACAAAAGTAAGTGACAAAATTTCAATATCATAGTATTAAATATAATTTATGTCTTCACATTCAGAAAAAAAATTAATGGTGAATGAATATTAATAGTATCTTTTTTCATGATGAAATTATATTAATGATGGTAATTTATTTATAATTTTTATTAATAAAATAATTTCCTATGAAACATAAAAACACAGATACAATAGTTATTCAGTTAATGGAAAAATCAAATAGATGGTATTAAAAATATTAAAAATATAAAACAATTTTAGATAATTATGGTGATATAGAATTTTATAGGTAAAAATGACATATTGGGGATGTGTTAAATAATTGATTCGAATTATAAGTATTTTATATATTTTATTAATGTTAATGTAATGAATATAGTGAAAATTTAGAGTAATGATTTTTTATGAAAATAATATTATATTAAATACGTTAAAATTCATAAAAAAATAAATATGGAAAAATTAAATTATATATGTTCTAAACATTCTTCCCTTGTCTATTAATGTGTCAATATATACCTTATGTGTAATTATAACCTCTTTAGAGTGAAAAATATTTTACCACGGTTATTGTTAATATAGGTTAATTAAGGGTTTAAACCAAAAGATAATGTTTAAAATTGAATATAAACCTATAAAAATATTATTTGACGACTATAGATCAACCATACACTACCCTAGGTTTAAATTAATGACCATTTGGATGTATTTGGATCCAAAATAGTCATATGTTTTATATTTATTTAAAATAATTCTAAAATCCCCCTTATCTCAATTATAAAATGACACCTCCTCCCTCACATTGGTACTCCAAATAGAGCCTTATATCATAACCATCCTCTTCAAATTTCTCTTTTAAAAGTAACAAGACACATTCAATAGTTTTTTATCTTCCCAAGTACCGTCCCATGTTCCCTTTAGAGGATATCTAAATGAGTCATTTTGATGAAGATGTAAATTATCTATAAAAAATATATACTATTCATGAACTACTAAAAATATAAGATATTAATCATAAATAAAAAAATGTATCATAAATATGATAATTTTTTTATTAATAATAAAACCCCAATATATACCCCCATTCTAACCAAACAAGAATTGAATGTATTGTTTGCGTGTACATATGGATTACTGTCTCAACGTATCGATATCATTAATTTTTCATCACCATATTTTATGAATGGGAGTTATTACAGATCTGATGTTTATATTTGATATATATTAAATAACCAAAATTTTATAAATATAATATCACGACTTGTTTATCACCATTTAATCTTTTGGGAAATGATAACATCGCTCCTGTGTACGTATGGGCTACCATCTCATTGATGTGATGTGATTCATTTTTCAGTTATATTTCACATGGATGGTAATAAGGATTAATTTTTTGAATATATATGATATATATGATTTAATAATTAATTTTTAAATTACAATCACTAATTATTATTCTTTTAATCTATCATTCATAAAATAGAAATCATGTTCATGCATACGTATGACATACCATCTCCAGGGATGATATAATTATTTTTCATATCTATATTTTTATAAATTATTATAGTATTTTTATAATGAATAAATATTTCTTTATACCATGGTTTATATTTTTTAAATTAATGGACCTTGATCAAATTATAAGGATCGGGATTGGCGAACCCAAAAATGGTTGGAAAACGAAGTAGGTATCACCTTGGATATTGATTTTAATATAAAATTAATAATAA
The DNA here is from genome assembly GCA_963277665.1 of Viscum album. Classification (NCBI taxonomy): domain Eukaryota; kingdom Viridiplantae; phylum Streptophyta; class Magnoliopsida; order Santalales; family Viscaceae; genus Viscum; species Viscum album. Next base: position 1,028,052,266 of record OY728157.1, read on the forward strand.
AAGAGTGATAAGATATTATATATAAATCATAAATGTTATGATAGATATGAATAAGGTTATTTATTACACATATAACAATTCTATATTTATTAATTAAGAGGTTTAAATATGAATGAAAAATAGTAATTCTTGAGGTAACAATTTTTTTTGAAATTTTATCATTATTTGAGATTTTTTATGTTTAAGAATCTACAGTGGGATATTTCTCTTCCATTTCCCTATTTTATTGAAATTTTACTATTCTAAAATAAATTTATAAAATCACTTTTACTGATGATAAAATTTTTTAAAAATGTTTTGAAATGAATATTTTTTTCTTTTTCACAATGAGGTTCTTTGTGACCTTTTTGAAAATATACAGGATGAAAGTTTGTTAAATTTTATGGAATGAGAAGATTTTCCCACCAGCAATAATCCTAACTTTCTTGAAAAGTATTTAATATTTTTATTATTTTTCTATAAAAAATTTATTTATTTAAAAGGGTACAGTTTGTTTTAAAGAGAAGCAATTTTAAAATAGAATAGCAATTTTTCTCATGAAATTTTTCCAAGTGATCATTCAAAATATTTTTCCATATAAGGTGAAATACTTTGATGTTAAATAACAAATATGAGGTATATTAGTCAAGGGTAATATCCTTATTATTTCTATTTATTTTTTAACTTTATAAAGAATATAAGAAATGTTTTTGAAACCCGTTTCATTTCTATGGGTTATGATAAGATGAAATGTTTATGAAAACTGTTTATTTTCATAAGACCTAATATGATGAATGTTTCATGATTATTTGGTACACATATGTATGGTATTAATTATTTTATGGGTGGGACCTATATCTCTCTCCAATTAATTGAGTAATTTTTTTCCATGAGATAAATATAAGAAACATGTCAGTATACTTGATCTATTTGAGAAACAAGTCAAAGTGCTTGATCCATTATGGGAAATTAGTCGTTGTGCTCGATACATTTTATGAAATAGCTTCGGATGCATGATATTATGGTCTAGGTAGTTATCATGAACATATTAAATAGTTTCAATACTTATTAAGATTAGACACACCTTTATGACAGAAATTATAGTTCATTATTGAGTTATGATGAATTCTAATTCTTTTGATTCGTATATTTTTAAATGTGGATGTTTTATATCATAACTAATATTGATGATATTTTTAATATTGTGTTTGAACCATTCAAGTTATGTTCATGATCTGATACCCTTATTCTTATTACATTCTATAATATGATCATCGGTTTTTATCTTCCCTGTTTACCCTTACTAAGAATTTGATCTCACCCTTTTGTTATGTTTTATTTTCCAAGGATATGAATTCTATCTTTTTGTACGGTATGCCTATGAAGAGTACTATGTGTGAATATATTTATGGGTGATGTTAAATATCTTTCATAAAGTAAAAATATTATATTTAACATCTCTGAATACTCTAAACCGTTATGGTTCAGGGTGAAATGTATTGTTATGTATTGAATATTCATCTATATAAGTGTATTATTTGTGTATAAAAGATCTAAATAACATATATATCCTCATATAAATTTCTAAATCTGAAAAACATTCATTAATATTATCTTAAAATACATTATTGGTAGTATATACTCAATAATGTAAAAATATTTAATGAATATTTTATATGTCTCACATAAGTAAAACTGAGACAAGAAACCCTTATCAAAAGTCCAAACATTCTATGTATATCCTTTGAATCAGGTATAGTAAGCATAGGTAAATTATTTTATCTATTATAAACATTTTATACGTTTAATTTCTTATACAAAAATAATTTTTTATTAATTCTTAATGACATATTAATATACAAAATCAGTTAAGTCCTCATCGTGTGTTTTGAGGGTGTTTGGTTCATTAATTAATGATGGATTTGGTGTATTGACATTTTTCAATGAATTAATTATCTAAAAAACTATGGAATAATAATCCTAAAATATTTATAAAATTTATATATCAATTATACTTTTAAAACCAATCATAAAATGTGGATATGATAAATGAAATATGTTACAATCATTGAGACTGTAGGTCGTACTAATGCAAGAGTAATGTTTCCCTTTTTCAACAATCAATATACAAATAAGGTATGTAATATTTTACAATTAAGTAATTATCATAATATCATAAATTAATTATTATTTAATTAAATATATTTATATATATCATTATTTGTTTATGGGGATTAAAAAGGAATCACCTCGCTTTAAGGAGGCGGAAGTCCACATGTGTGCACAGACGACATTATCATTTTTCACTATAAGGAATAAAATTATATATTAACTTTTAAAAATTATAAATAATGAATTAATATAATATTTAATTCATTAATATAACATATTTTTATTAACTTAATCCATATTTCCTTCCATGTAAAGAATTAAATGAAAAAAATCACATTGCTTCATGAGGTGGTGGTTCATTATTCACACGAATGATGTTATCTTATCCCTTAAAAATGTAAATTAAGAATTTATATGTTATATTATAACTACATGACTATAAAATATTTTAGATATCATATATATACTATAAATCAACCATAATAACAAGACATGAGGACAAGTATGAAAAAAGAATGACACTAGTTCTCAAGGAGGTAGTCCGTCATACACACGAATGATGATTTATATCTCCTTAGATGGAAGAAGATAAAAAATTAGGTTATGCAATTATTATAATTAAATATAAATATATTTTATATAATTTTTTATTATATAATAAAAATTTATGAATTTTTGAAATATGTGTAATAATAAAGAAAATAAAAATTCATGTTTAAGCATGATGCCTCTTCTTCATACAACCTCCATAGGTTTCCACCAAAAGCCTAACTAGATGACTTTATAATAAAAATTACAGTCTTTTTCATGGGTATAGAATTTATAAAGTCTATTTTTGGGTTATTTTAGTATAAATTTTTTTTTCATGAAGAGAAAAAAATATGGGGTGTCCTATTATAAGCATGGTTAGTGTCACACTTGTAATTTTCGAAAATAAAAAAGGTTACCCTTGTTTTTTACATACCACTAGGCTAAAAAATAGACCATTATAAATAATTGTAAATTATAGTGTCTAAATATTAAAATAAAATATATTTTATAAAAAATTATTTATTTTAATCCTTATAATTTTGGTTTAAGCCCCTCGTAAAACCATTATTATCATAAATGCAATAATTAATTTTTACAGTTTTCACTATTCATGATAGTCGAAAATTAAGTTGAATTAAATATAAATTATAAATTATTCTGATTTATTATTTGGATTCTATTTTAAAATATTTATTTAACACAATTTGTATAAGATAATTTAAAATTTAATTTTTAGAGGTGATGAAAAAGAGTGGTTTCAAAAAGTGAATTATTCGTGAAAAAATGATTTTATATTAACTCTGTAACTAATAATAAAAAGTTTATTAACATAAATGAGTATTTATTAATATTTAATATATGAATTTATTTTAAAACATAACATTCTAGGGTTTTTTCTAATAAATGAATATGTATATACATTATGCACTTGAAAATAGTTTTCAGAAACCCCCTTTTTAAACCAAAAAATATACATCTACTAAAATCTAGTAGAATGATTTTTAAAATGAAATTATTTTGATTAAATATAAAGAAATAATAATTATATTAATTTAAATAAAATTAAAAAAATGGACTTTTAAATTACATAATTTGTGAAAAATAAATGTTATTTTTAAAAAATCAGTATTTTTCACTATTCACTAAAAATCAATATTTTCTAAAAATTTAAAAATTTCACCCCAAGTAAATTTTTGTATGATAAATTCCAAACCTAAAACTAATTTTATCAAATAAATTGTATAAATGATAAAAAAATAGTTATAGTATTTTTTCTTGAAAAATCAGTAAAATCATTTTTGAAGAAAATATATTTTTACAGAATAAAATTACATTACAAAAAAGTGATTGATTATTTAATAAAAAATTATCAACAATACAAATAGATTAAGATATGTATATGTCATAAATTATTAAATATTATTCAAAACTACCAGTATAACCTCTAGGTTATAATAGTTATGTATTTCATTGGCCATTTAAGCTAAGGCTTGCTTTGTCATATACAAAATGAGAAATAGTTTTCTTTTCTAAATTCTCAGGGTGTTAAATCCTACCCTACCTTTTAAAAAATATCATTCTATAAATTTGATCTTGAACTCTATAATTAATGTTTTAAAATTTGAAAAAAAAAATAACTATTTTAGAAACCCACGTCGTAAAAAGGGTTAATAAAATATTTTCTTGATAGCAGAAAAAAGGAAGTATAAGGGTCATCTGGAATAACCCATACTAGGTTTTCAAATTGGAGATAATAATTGGGAAGTGAAGATGTTAAAATTTAATAAATCCATAATTTTTAAATAATTATTGAGAGTGATTTAGATCATTGTTCATAAGAAATTAAATCAGAATGAGAAAACCAAAAACAACAAAACCATAAAAAAACTGGTGTGAAGAAGGTCATTGATATCATCAGAAAATATGGTAATGTGAAAAAAATACTCAAGATTGTTTTCCTAGATTTTATGAATTATTTTTATATCTAAACAAATAGAATATGAAAATATTATAACTTGATAGTAAAATTTTATCCTTTAATTAGTTTCCACCACAATCTTCTCCTTTTCTCCAAATAATGAGTATTCAATATGAAGTTTTTTGTGGATAAATCACTAAAATAAACTTTTAATGAACCACATAACCATAATAGTGATAATAAATATATTCTACCTATCATTACACATTAACCAAAATCAAAATGATTAGAAAATGGTATGATATTTCCCAAAATGAATAATACTTCATATCATAAATATTTAAAATTCAATTGTAATACCCAAGTTCAAACTAAATAATACCATAAATAAATAACCCTATATCAATAATAACCTCAATAACATCAACATTAAACAACATTTTATCCTAAAAGTCTATATCATATCTTTTAGCTTACACAACCCAAAAAAATATTAATCTTCTTATAAAGTAACATTAATCACCTAGTCACCAAATTAGTTTCAATCCAATGGTTATATTATATTATAAAAAATATGTTAACTTAATGAACTAAATATCCAATGTAACATCATACCCCTTCTCATTGTCTTGATTCAAGGAAAAAGTGTTACTTATCCTTAAGCATCTTCCCCAAGGTGCCAAAGGGTGGAAATAAATGATGGGGGCTTCAAGAATGACTAGGGGATGATTTTACCTTTGAAATAAAAATAATCAACCAAACATGACATTACCAAATAACAACTAAATTATATATGTTAAAAATTTATTACAATTAAACAATACCAAAATACCTTCATAATCCCACAATTAAAGAATAAACATTAGAGTACCAAAGTAGAAGAGAAAACGACAAAACTCAAGGACTCTAAGATAAAGCTACATAACTCTAAAACAATAGCCAAGCTTCAACACCATAAGACCACCCCAACAACACAATGAACCACTCAAGAAATGAGATGACTTACCTTTACCCATGTCCTAGAACACAACATCCACAAAAGTACAAAATTAGTAAAAGTAGGATTGTGTGTAATGAAACTCCTAGTATTTTCCCAAATGAATTCCCGAATCACATCACTGGGATATAAAAATATAACAAAATGATATCACAATTTATATAAAATCATTAAAGAAATTAAAAAATTTACAACAATCCAAACACATCCTTACCAAAACATTTTTCCCAGACCAACTCATTTTTAAAGAATGAAACCAAACAAGTCATTTATTATTTTTTCCACTACATATTAGCATAACCCATTTCATTTCACATGACCCATTCTATACACTTCAACCACAAACACAACTCAACCACCCAGTCTTGGTTTTACCATTTATGATGGAACTTCAGATCCATACCTCGTCCCCTTTTTATTGTGGTACTTCACGAACACATTCCAACCCGTCAATGGTGGTGCATCACAACCACTAATAATCCCCATTTAAACTCATGCTTCACCATTTAATCCAAACCATTCCAAATGAACTATTACCAACCATTTTAATAAAATTTACCCTTTTATAGAAAACAACAAATTCAACATCAATTCCGAACATTATTGTAACCAACTAATGCCAAAACCATTACAATATCCATATATTCCAGAATCATTTTCTGTAAAACAAACATTTTACTAAAACCCAAATTTAAAAACCATTTCTATAATGAAAACCAAGCAACCTATTTTAAAATTATAATTTTGAAATCAAATAGAGAAGAATATTACACAAAAAATATAAAAATTTCCCCTAAATCAACCATCTATAACCAATGTTGTTTCAACCAAGAATAACACATCAATATCATAATAAATTTAGTGAAAATAAAAAAATTGAAATTAATCATTATAGTTATAACAAGAGTCAGGTGTGAATCCACCTACCTCTAGGGTTTTTGTAAAAACTACCAATTACACAAACACTCACAAAATAATAGTAAAACTCCACAAAAATGCCTTAGATCCCATCACCTAACATTAAAAAGGCAAAAAAAATAACCATTATTGGCAACAAAAACCCCATATCTATCTGCAACGGAACTAGATCTATGAAACTGGGCAAGGGGGAGAAGTGGAACTAAAAAACACCCAAAAAACTACCACAAAGAAGACATACCAATGAATATTACCCTTAAAGAACCTAGAAAACCCTTTTAATATCTTCTATGATGATGAGGAGAGGTTCCATAACCATTGGGAGGAGAAATACAATGTGGGGGGGGCGAAATGTGGCAAAAATAATGTTATTAGGGTTAAAATCACAGGAGATCCATTTTTTAAAAACACACTTTTTAAAATGTTCTTGAATAGCCTAACCATTAAGAAAACTGTGCACCTACAATTTCCTCATAGGGGTACCTCTCATGGTTGGCCCACACAGTTTAACAAATCGTGTTCTAATCATGCAAAATCTCACTTACCCATGTTATATGGTTTACCTGGGATGGCCACATGGTTTGGGAAACTGTCCCCCTTAACCGTGCACCAACCCAGAGACTTTTGCTTATACATGCTTGGTTTTGTGGAGAGGTTTCAGGGTTTCCACTAACCGTGCTCAAACTGTTCACCCTATGAAAATCCCAAAAACCGTCCCAAGAACTGTCCAAACTCTCCCAAACCATACCTATAATCTTTGTTCACATAAAAATAGAATAAATAAGGGTTACATACCTCAAAACATGGATACTAAACCCGAAATCATAAAAACCCTTATGTTTATCAATAACATAAAACATATGTATACAAATTGTAAATGAATACTTCACATTAAATGGATGTTTTTCAGATACTTCAACCCAATGAAATACCTCATAATGTGCCACTAATCACTATAATATCTCATCACTTAAAACCTATAAAGTTGTTTATATGGAATTGAACTGACCATCCTTAATCCTATATACCTAGGATTATATTCATAACCTTAAGATAATCTATCATGAAAATATCATAATTTCCAATGTTATCTAAACCTTCACCTAACACCAAATATAATAGCCCCAAACCCACACTCCACGACCCGGTGATGAAATGATAATCATTAAATTGATGGATTTGATATCAATTAATGTATCCATAATTTTGAAATCCAAAATTACAACATCAAATTGAAATATTGAATCACATAAATACCCAAGTACCTTTTTGGTTTATATTTTTATTGAATTAGGATAAAATGTTATATAAACAATATCTAGGTATTTAAAAAATAATTTCTACAATATAACCAAGACTTATTTATATCAATTTATGTCATCATCATCATCATCATCATCCATATGAAACCTTTATATACATAATTTTTTCAACATCATTCCTTATAACATAGACAAAAGGAATCATAATAAGGGAGATCTCAAATGCACAATAAATGTGTATATACTCTTTAATAATTAAATGTCATCAGTAATATTAAGATGGGATTATGGTATGATTACATAATAAAAGTGTGTAATAATAACATATGCTAAATCATCCACATCAATACCTAGATAATCTAGCATGAAAACATTGAAAAGGGATTTAAAAAAGGAATGATAAATAAAAATAAATCATCATGATCCATGTGATTTCATTCATGATCTAAATAATCAAAATAAACCTATTGGAATCATAGAAAAAATGAGTTTTTATTTATGAATAATTATCTTCATATCATATTTTAAACCCATGATATAAATAGATGGTTCCTAATTAACGCCCTTAGATAAAACATCCAAGAACTCCCTTAGTATTTCCTATAAAGATAAACAACATTACACAATGCATTGGAGCACTGTCTTTGATCACCCATTTTAAAAGATGTTTCTAGATAACTACAAACTATATGGAAAAATCCATCATATAAACTATAATGGGATCATATGATACTATATGGACACAACCTTTATCATTACTAATGTCAATATACCATTCATGAATAAAAATTTTAGAATATTTCAATTTTTGACATAATATTAATTATATTTATTTATTTTCATGATTTACACATTGAAAAAAAAATATTTCCATAAAAATCTCATTAGAATATGATTAACCACTAAAAATGAATGGGGTTCCTTAAAAATATCTTTGAATCATGACTAAATCATGGAAAATAATTTGGTTCATTGATAATATATTTTTAAAATCTTAATCCATTCAGAGAAATAATGAGGTTGGTATCATTACAAAATGTCCCCATTAGAGAATAAAAAGAAAGGGTTGTCGTTATTTATGTATAAAAATACCATTAATATATCATTAAATTTATTTTGTGGAAAATAACCTTTATATTTGGAAAATCACTTTTTAGAAAATAATTTTTAAAAATATTTAAAAAATAAATTCCCTTGAAAATAACCTTTGAAATATATAGATAAAAAATCCAAGAAAATAATAGGCATGATGGTAAGAAATTATATACATTTCATTAATGTGAAAAATAATCATTCTTTTGAAAATATTTTGAAAAAGGGAGTGAAATGTAACCCATTTGAAAAGTATTAGGAAATTTATTTTTTAAATCCATTTAATATATGTTTAAAGGTAATATAAAATATATTTATAAAAACCCTTACATATGGAAAATAAAATTTTAGAAAATATGGATATGAAAGATAAATATGTCCAATAAAAAAAATAAGATAAGTGACACTTACAAACAACTTTCTTCATGTCTATTTTATACACAAGGTAGAAAATAGAAATTAAACATGGGAACTACATTCATTAAAAGATGAAAAAAATACATTTGGTTCAATAAAATAATATCCCAATATGTTCTCCAAAGGTACCTTGAACATAAATAATCCCAAAATAATTTTGATTGTAACATAACGGCTTTTACACTATGGTAACTCTTCAATCATAAGACTCATTAAATAATAACATCAAATGATACATTATAAATCATTAAAATAATATGTTTAATGAAGTAACTTTTCATAATTTATGTAGATACAACTCATAAATATTGTTCAGTGTATAAAAAACATATGTCTCAAAGAAGACAATCTTAGATGATAAACCCTTACAATGACCATAATGATGAATTGATAATTAATTAATGAATATATTTTTTTAAATAAATTTATACTATAAATAAGTATAAATACATCATAATATAATAAAAAATAATTACAAACATAATCTTATAATATCAAATACAATGGAAAAGTAATTTAACTAGATGCAATGAAATTGAGTTAAGAAATTGTTTACCACATGGTAACATTCAATTAAAATACCATCAGATTAAATAATTAATATTTAAACATATAATACCATGATAGATGAAGGATAAATGATATTTCATGTAAAATGGGAAGTATATACACCATATGAAATAAATTATATTCATGACATTGAATTAAGTCTCAAAGAAAGGAAATTGTGACAAAGTCCCTAACTACTTTGGTAATCTCTTGATCAAGAAATCATAAAATGGATAACCTAAATTTTATTTTTAAATGTGAATAATTTTTATGAAAATAATCATAAAATACATTCATGGTATGTATAATCATCACACATTAAAAATATATTGTGAATATTCCATATGTCAAATAGAAGTAAAAGAGATATGACAAACCCTTACCTCGAGTCCAGAAATTCCTTGTATATCCTTTAACTCAAGTATAGTGATGTTAAATTAATTATTTTAATTGTTAAGAAACTTTTATAGGTTTTTAACCTTTTAATTAAATCATTTATTTTATTTTTTTAATGATATATTCTAACAAGTTACCAGTTATTTCCATGTAAGGTGTTTTGAGGATGGTATGTTCATTGTTTCTAAACAGTTTCACTATGTTGATTGTCTTAAAAGAGGTCATTATGTCAACATCAAAAGAATAATAATAATGATATATTTATCATATTTATACAAAAATTATAATTTTTATACCAATTATGAAATATTGTTATGAAAAATTAACAACATTATAATCCTGGAGATGGTTGGCTGTATGAACACATGAGTAAGGATTTCATTTTTTAATGATCATAGAGGAAAAAATTTAAGAAATGGTTTATCATTAAAAATGATAATAAAATCATATATACCATATTATTTAGTTAAATTAAATTTTTTATATCATCCATTTCTTTATGAAGAAAATCAGATTGTTTTATAGAAACGGTTGTCCACACGTGGACCCGAACGACGTTATCATTTTTCAGTATAAGAAATAAGATGAGATATTATCTTTTAATAATGATAAATATATATTTATTACCCTAAATATTTAATTAATACTAAATATATTTTATATTTTAATCTTTATTACCTTTCATTTAATGAATTAGTGAAAAATGAATTGCATCGCTTCGTGAGGTAGTAGTCTGTCATGCACACTAATGACGTTATCATACCCATCAAAAAATGGAAATTAAGTACATATGATATAATAACTATAAAAGTATAAATATATTAAAATATAATATATATTTACCTTATATTTATCATTATAAAAATCTAATAGAGGCGATGATGAAACATTAATGAAAAAAAATCAAGAGGTGGTGGTTTGTCATACACACGAATAATGATTTCATATCTCATTTAATGGTCGAGGTTACATATTTATTTTATTGAATAAAAATAAAAATATCAAATTATATGGTAGATAATTATGTAGTTATATCATAATAATTTATTAATAATTAAAGTGGTGTATTGAGAAATATAATTCTTGTTTAAGTGTGATACCTCTTCTTTGGATAATAACCATTGGTTAACACCAAAATCCTTCATTGGATGGTTTTATGATTATAAAAGGGATATAGGTAATATGGAGGGATTTTATTATTTAATTTTTTAGTATTCTCTAAGACCGGGATTTTATTGTATGAAGTAGAGAGGATGGGTGGCCTTTTATAACTGCATTTTGTTGCACACTTTGAATTTTTGAAAAGAAAATAGTGTAACCCTATTTTTATCACGACAAAAGGCTCAAAAATAAATCATTATATATTATTATAAATTATATTGTATAAATACGGATAAAATGAAAATTTTATACTCATTTTTTGGTCATTTTATAAGAATTATTTTTAGTTTATACCCTGGTAAACCCTTTTTTACCCTAGCCATGATATTTAATTTTTTACTATTTTCACTATTATTTTTATAAAAAAATTTATTATATAAAAAAATTTATGATTATTCAAAATATTGAATATATTTTACCAAATTAAATTAATGGAAGTGTGAAATTTTTATTTTAATTTAAACCCCTTGACGTGACAAAAAAACGGGTTTCCAAAACATTATTTTTCAAGGAAAATATGATTTTATATTAACTATATGAATAATAATAATCATTGTATAAATATAAATTAATATTTTTTTAAATATTATATAAATATAAATATATTTATATTTAATTTAAATTATTTCACACTAAGTTATTTCTAAATTAATTCAAATATAGAAACATTATGAATTATAAAATAGTTTTCAGAAAACATTGTTTTTTAATCTAAAAATTTAGATATACAAAAATTCAATATAAAGATGATTAAAAATAAATTTATTTGATTAAATATAAATATACAATACTTATGTAACTTTAAATCATATAAAATAAATACTGAGAATTTTAAATTACTAAAATTATTGAAAATATCTGACATATTTACAAAAACCTCTATTTTTCATTATTCAATGAAAAATAATAATATTCTAAATATCATAAAATTCCCCCAATGTAGATTTTGATCTTACGATTTCAGAAATCAATTTCATTTTATTATAATTTTTTTTTTGAAATTTTCGAAAACAAATTATAATATTTTTTATAAATATTTGAAATATTATTTTTGAAGAAAACATATTTTTGAAGAATAAAATTAATTTATAAAAAATTAGATGATTATTTACTAAATATTTATCAGTAATTTATATTGTGTATAGAAGATATATATATATATTTCATAAATTATTTAATATTATTCATGACCACCAATTTAATAACTAGTTTATAATGGTTATTTATTTTGAGTGATTTTTAATCATGGTGTGTGTAAAATACACCATCAAATATAGTTTTCTTTCCTAAATTATCAGGTTGTTACAAAAAATAAATATTTTAAATATTTACCTCATTTCAATGATATATAAATCTACAACATTGTTATTTATTATCAAATATTTTTTCAAATTATTCAATGCAAATAAGGAGGCCTTTACAATCTCTTGTCATTAAGTTTAAATGATTGTATAATAATTATTATATTAAGAATTACTTATTGATTAAATGAATCATTTGGATTTATTTTTATCAAAATACACATAACAAGAACATAATCTAACTTAATCCAATTTTTTTATATATTTTTGGTTTTGAGATTGAAAATCCAGAAAATGTAATTCTTGAGGTTTAAGTGGAAATGTGAATATTAGAAGATCCATGGTTTCTGAATGATAAAATTATATGGGATTATAGAAATTGTAGAAAATATTATTGAGAAAAATTTAGGTTATGTAGTTATTACATGTTCATCATAAGGGTATGAATATTCTTAAGATATTATTTCAATTGGATAAAATGTTTTTTGAATCTACACTGTTGATTTTATTAAAAAGACATATGTAAATAATGGCAGATCCCATGGTTTTTAATATTTTTTTTGAAATAATAATTCTTAAGAGTTTAGTCATTTTAAAGCCTAAAATAATATATTTCTTATAGAATATTAAATTTTTTTATTTTATACAGTGGGATTATCTTATGGAATCTATTGTTTTAGTTTTTAATTATAAATTCACTATGTTTTCAAGTTACAATAGTTATTATTCTGGTTATTGAGATTATGAGATATAGTTTGTTGAAGAAAGCTATTGTTGATATTATATAGTGGAGGGATTTAAGAAATAAAGGAAGACTTATGTTGATATTGTATAGTTTATGGATATTGATAAAGAATTATAAATTTTATCAATTGTACATGATTGATTGATTCTCTGCGAGGAAGAAAATGATACCTTATGAAAGGGTAAATTCTAGTGATTCCTCAGATTTTGGGATAGAAATAATTACCAATGAGTTAAACTTTGAGGATATTCCAGTTATTTGAATGAGGATAAAATAAATCATGTCATCGATCCCCCTTTTAATTTCGATTAAATATGTAACATTGGTAATAATATAAATTTGGGATTATAAGGATTTTATTCCTTAAAAAATATTTTTTTATATTTTTTTATATTATTTTATTTAATATGTACTATATTTTTTTAATATGTTGAAATTTTTGAATAGTTAATTTCCCTAATGTTTTTATTTTGTAACTCTGATATGTCTGCTAATAAAAAGTTTATATTTCATATTCTATTAAAAAAATATGTGGAAGAAAAAACATAGTTAGTCAATAAACTACAATTCACCCACTTCCACTAATAGAAAAATACCCTATACTAATGGAAACCAATGTTATAGGTCTTAAAAAAGTTGGTATAGCTTATACAAATGTTTTGGAGGAGCGTTGGATAGTTTGGCATTGCGATAGGCCTATACCAACAGTTCTGGGAAAACTATTTGTATAGGTGATATGAAAAGCCTATAAAAATGGTTTCATAAAACCATTGGTATAAGTAATTCAAAAAAAACCTCATCATGGTTTTTATCCCAGCACCTCCTGTTTATAATCCAAACACCTAATCACTAAACTTACATGACTTTTGTGAATATAATTTCATATATATATATCTTTGTGTGTGTGTGTGTTTTCATAAGTATTTTATCTTATTATTTATATAATATTATTTGAAAAAATATTCCATAAAATATATGTCTACCTCTACCAATGGTTCTCGAAATTGTTGGTATACATTATTTTATTTATTGAGATATAAAAATGGTTTTGGTGAAATCGTTGGCATATGGTGGACTATACCAATGGTTTGGCCAAAACCATTAGTATAAGTCCATTATAGTGACCCTATACCAACGGTTTTTGCCAAACCATTGGTATAGGTCCAAATTAGTGTCCTATACAAATGGTTTGGAAAAAAACCATTGTTATAGGTCCCATTTCTGGTAGTCATTCACCTCAACATCTATAGTTTACCTAGATTAGTATATCTTTGACTATAATTGGTATAATAGTAATATTTTTGTGTTTGATACTGAGCCAAATATCCTTATTGAACGTTTGTTAGTATATAAAAATTTGGTTATAATTTACCTGAAGCTAACTATGATTTTTAGGAAACATCTTATTTTCTTTTAAAATGGTATGTGTTATTCATTTTGTACGTTCTATAATCTTAATACAAGGATACCTCATGTTATTCATGGAAATTATTATCAGTATTGGAAAGATTATATGGAACCATTTTTTATTCATATTATTGTGGATAATTTTTATATACATACTAAATGTTATAAAAATGTTGTGAAATAAGTGAAAACATTTACATAAGAAGAATGAACCAAGTTTCCAATATATTCTCATGTTATTAATTCATTTTTGTGTCCAATAAAATGAAACATATATAGTTATATTAATTCAAGTATAATAGCTAAAGTTATATGAAATATGTTATAAGTTACACACATTAGAACATTAAATATTTTAGAAACTAATTGATATATATTATTATAGTGATTCTCATTTTCTACCTGGAGATAATGTATCTCAAATTTATAAAATATTGTTGATGATTTTTAATAGTTTACAGTCTCATGGTGAGAATGTGTTATTTGATGATCAATTGGTTGAGAATGTTATTATCATACTTCTAAATGAATGGTAATTAATGTGAATGGATATAGATAGTACAAAACTTATCATAGAGAAAAGTATTTATGATCTCATTAGAAATCTTACCCAAAATTACAGTATACTAAAAAGAGATTAATAGAAAACAGGTAAGAAAAATGGTGTTTCCTTTACATCTATTGATATAGGTTTAAATACCATAGAATTTAATTCTAAGTTAATCTGTCCTAATTGATGTTCATGAAATATTTCTTATGAGAGCGATCTTCAATGTAATGATGGATAACATTATAATATATAATGTACAATAACTAAAAATATAAATTTTAAATTATATTATAAGAAATATAAAATATAAAATATATCTAATAAAGTCCCAAAAAAATATCTTTTATAAATGATTAATTCTTATAAATATAAGTCTGAGTTTCCCAAAACTAATGAGAAGAGATATAGTAAAATTTAATAAGACTTCCATAAGTAATGATATTAAAATATTTAAGTATTTAAACACATTTATTATAGGTGGTTGTGATACTTCTTCCCATAGTTCAAAGGATGAATGTGATGATAATATGAATATTTCCAGATTTTATGATAATATAGAACTACATAAAAATGTGAAATTTATTATGAGTAAAATTAACAATGCTGAAAATAATTCAGAATATTCACTGAAAAAAATTATCATATGTGCAAGATTTTTTTAATGAAAATTCATATTTTTTTGATGATGAAGTGAATGTTCCTCAAATATATGATAAAATTAAGACTTAATTTTTTATGTAAGGATGTTTCTCATAAAAAATAGAAAAAAAAATTGGGTTTTAAAATTTAAGTTGATAACTAATATGAAACGTTTAATACATTATAAAATAATATAATGAAGATAAGAAAAGATAATATAAATTTGATAGAAAAATTGGATAATTTGAAAAGTCATGTGAATAAGTTTACCTCTACAAATACAAGAAATTAAAGAGTTAAATATTTGGAATATAAAACAAATAAATGATTTATTATGTCAATTTATGATAAGAATATGAATGGAAAGAATGTTTCATATTAATAATATCATAACATTGTTATAATTCTTAAATGTAAATTTTAAATTCCAAATAATATGTAATCAAGTTTAATTTTCAAAGGAAAACAATTTGAGAATATCTATGGTCGTCTATGTAAAGAATGACTAATTTTTAACCTCAAATAAGATATAATGGAAGAAAAACTTATCAATAAAAATGATTTCTAAACTAACTGAGAACCTTTTAATACTATGTTCTAGATACGTGGTTAAAAAAGATAAAGCAATTCCATAAATATAATTTTGTTGTTTTTAAGAACTAGAGAATTTATTTTAAGGAATGTTCAGTCTATTAAATTCATAGCGATAAAAAAATTTGTACCAAAGTTCTATTCCCACATATTTTTGAAAATAAATATGTTTATCTTCTTCAAACCTATTACATTATATTTTAATTTGACCCATACTCGTAGTTAAATTTCTATCTTTTTTATGTGGTAATTATTTTTTTTCTCAAAGTTACATATTTTTTAAATTTTTTATATATGGTAAGTTTTGATATTTTAAATATTTTATCAATACATTTCAATATTACATTTTTTAGGGAGTTTTTTTCTTATTTCAGCTAAATATTATGGAGAATAACCTTTTAATTTTAGATATTTTATATTTTTTATATGACGGAATATATTTAATAACGTTTAAAAAACATGATTATGAGGATATATTAGAAGATAAAATCTAATGATTTTTATATTTTATTTTTAAACCATTGGGTTTTTAACATATATGTTTTTTATACATTGTTTTAAATTTCATACATTATTGTTCTATGAAAATTTAGATTCATCTAAGGATGATATATATTTTTTTAAGAAATTTTATTTACAAATATAAAAATTTTGAAATTTGAAATTTAATTCTTTAATAGAGCTTATTACATAATATATATTTGTTGGAAATATTTCAGACCATTAAAAAAAATCAATAGTTTCCTCAGTCATATATAAAACATATATTAATGGGATGTTGATCCTTGGGTCATTGTAACATCCTCGCCCTCCTCATTGGATTGATTTGAGGTGTAATTGCTACTTGGACTTGGACGACATTCCCAAGGTGACAAAGGATAGTAATAAATACTAATGGATTTAATACATTTGGGAAATGATTTCTATTTAAAAATAAAACATCACAAACCAGAACATAATAACCATATTCTACTAAATTATCCATTATAATAATATATTCGACTAAAATTTAACTAATTGGAAAACAGATCATACAAAATTACCAAGAGAAAAAAAAATGAATATCATAGTACTAAAGAGGAAGACTAAACCACAATTCTCAAACACCCCATAGAAATAACACCTCATCTCCCAACATGCCTAATTCTTTAACTCCATAATACAATCCAAAGTATCATGATTCACCTCTAAAGAAATCAGATAAATTTCATTTACCTTTATCATAATAAACAATATCTGTAAAAGTGCCAAATTTCTTATGCAGAGGGTGAGTAATGAAACTCAGTAGGTTTTCCCCAAATGAATTCCCTACTCACAAAACTAGGATAGAACATGTTGGGTCATTTATATAAGGAAATATATAGAAATCAAATTAAAACATTTTAATAGTTTCTATCAAAGCATGGATGTTCACACCAAAACCGTTTTACAAGAAAAACAGCTTTGAAGGTAGGATTCCAAAAATCCTTTCTAACCATTTCTAAAGTCTCATTTTTATAATAACATAATCCATTTCATATAACCATAGACATAGACTGAAACAAATAATCATGGTGTTACCATTGTCAATATAACTTCACATCCATAACTTGTCCCTTTGATGGTGGTACTTCAAGACCATTATCCATCCCATTCAATTCAATTCCAAATCCATTAAAACCAAAAGTGACAAAAATTTCAATAAAACAATCCTTTTATTGAAAAAACAATTCCATTCTCAAAACCAAACAACCATTTTAAATATTTTATTTTTAAATCATGATACCACTTTCACTTTTCACCAAAATACCTAATTTTCACAATTTTATAAACCATCAAAAAAGAGGTTTTCCATTAATCATTGAAAAAAATCATTATCAACATCCATAAAAGCAACAAATTTTAAATTAATCCTTCCATTTAAAGAATTATGAGTCAAGGGTGAATCGACCTACCTCTGAAATTCTAGAGGAAAGGAAGAAAGACATAAATTCCTCAATAAAACTTGGATGAATCTCTAAAAACATATTGTATATCTTATTCCCTAATAACAAAACAACTATATCTCTGTATGTTTGGAATAAAATATGATATATGTATCCCCAACAAACTAGATATATTAATCCAATAGAGGGAAGAAGAGTATATTTGTGGAAAATATCAAGAATGGAGACTCACCAAGTAATATGGCCATTAACACACCAATATTTTCCAACATATCACTCCAAAATTGAAGGGTAAGTTCTCCATTTCCTTTAAGTGGAAGAAATACTAGGTTAGGGTCATCAAGGAGGAAAATTAATGGATTAAAGGTAATAATGAGTGAGATCCAAAATTTAAGAATATAATTTCTAAATATGCATGGTTGGGTCACAGAGTTAGGAAAACCATTGGAAAACCATGTGCCAACCACTACCTCCCAACACCCTTTACATGGTTGGATTGATATTGACCAGCTATGTTTTTACCTCTATTCTACATTTCACAATAACTCCTTGGTGGCCATAGGGTTTGTACAAACCATGTTCTAAACCATGTTCCTACCCATAGCCCATTTCCTCACTTTTCACAGTTTCCTATAGAAGTTTAGTGGTTTTTTACCTATCATTCTCAAAACGTGCACCATAAGACCCCCAGCCCCCAACATTCAAATAGTCCTCCAAACCTAGCCAAAATTCATCTAAACAGTTTATATTATCAAAAAACAAAAAATGGTTACTTACTTTAAATAGGGGGTGCAAAAGTCTTTTGGATACATTTTTCTCTAAGATGTATTGATAGTATTTTATGAAATTCTAATTCACTATTCAATCTCGATTCCGGAATTGAAATCATCAATCAGATATTATTCTATAAATATTTTCTTTCTGAGATTCATTGATTGATATTTTTATTATAATTTTCAATTTATACTGATGCAATTCACCATTAATCATGTTTGGGAGTCAAAATACTTTTTGGAGGAAGAATATAATCTATTATATATTTATATCATCCATGAGTTATATAGATCGTGAAGGTTCATTAATGATTGAAGTAAAAAAATGTTTCCTTTAAATTTTTTAGATTTAGTTAATTTTAATCTATAGAAGATAATAGAGAAATTAATAGTTTATTTAGAAGATTATTCCCTTTTTATCACATAAAATTATAAAAGTATCACTAATTTTGTATTTGGTTAAATAAAAAGAAATATTATTCCTTGTGAAAGTAATGATATCACATGTCTAATTATATTATAAAATATTATCTAACTATATTTAAGTGGATTCAATCATCTATATCTTTGTTACATTCTTGTGAAAATATATAGGATCATTATTTATAATTTTATATAGACTTATATAAATTCTATTTGTATCAGGATGTTCAAATTGAATATTTAATTATATGACTAGATGTTTAATAAGGTTCTTGTATAGTGTAAGAAAGAAAAATGTGTAAAAAATTAGGCTAATGTTAATAAGGTGAAGGAAAACCCTATTCATGTTGGTAGAATCCATCGAATGATTTTAGTCATTGATTTTAATGATAAGAGAAAATCACTAGAAGTTTAATCTATAGTTTATTCGCTACACATATTAAAAATGATCAATAATTTAATGATTTATATAAATAGTTTTGAATTAATGAGTTTCTTTGAAAAATAAATTTTTAATGATAGTGTAAAAGAATAATGACACATATTTACAAAATTTTGAAGAGATAAAGATAAAGAATAAAGAATAAAGAATAAAAGAACAATTTTTTAGAGAACCTTGTTATATCTTAGGCAAGTTGGAAGAAAAATCATTGAAATAATATTTTCATCAAACAATAACCAAGGAAATAATGGATAAAAATAATTATTAAAAGGTAAATGATTTTTAAGTATTAAAAACTTGTGTACCTTATCTTACAACTTTAGAACATTTTTGGAGAATTATAATATCAATACATTCCTTGATATCATACAGAATGGAAAATAATGTGCAATGAAAGAACTTAAAAAAATATTCATCGCACTCTTCTCTATGTGATGAAGTTGGTGATTCCATATAGAAATAAAAGGATATAATTTCACCAAAAGTTATACCTTTTGATTTTCATCCATTGTAAGACCCCCTGGAAGTTCTTCAATAAAATTTTCCCCCATAAAGGGAACAAGATCAAATTAATGATATAGAAAATCAATTATAAATATATTATTATAAATAAGATAAGAATAAATGTGAAGAGGATTTCATGATGAAATTTAAAAAAGATATTTCTCCCATAAAATCATATGTTCATTTATATCCCATCAATACTTAATCACGTTATATGGGTTATTCATAAGAAATAACTTCATTTAAAGAAGTATTAATATCATGTTCATCCTCATATTATTTATTTAAATGTATAAATATAAGTTCACTATAAAGAAAAAGTGTTGAGAATGGAATATACATTTAAAATTTATTGATTCCATAAGTATGCAAGATGCCACACCCATCAAAAATAAAACTCTAGAAGATTCTCCAAAAGGAGAAGAAGAACTAAAATAAGGACATGACTGTTCATTAAAATCTCAAGCTATAACTAGATCATAGTGAATCAAATAGAAGTTAGAATATCAAAATAATTTTATTACAATTTTTCATAGTATATCTATCGTTTAACCTATAGTAAATGATGGAATTAATTTACTGCAGGATCTGATGTCTGTTTTTAGATTTAATAAAATAATATGTAGATGGTTGAATCTGTTTCAAAATTTAGATATAATTTTGGGGAATTTTTAGGATGAAGGTGGAATATACTCTTAGAATACGAAAGGACTTATGAAATATATAAGTAATTAGGAAAACACATTATCTTCATTGATGAGAAGAATATTTCTCTTCATGAAAATTTTTAAGCATTAGAAATATACTATAAGACTATTAAGGTGTTTTGAAGTATTTATTTGTGAAAATTAATAAGCATTCTAAAACCATTGAGGAGTTAAAGAAGTTGGTGGTATTTTAGAATGATAACATAGATGAGTTTAATTGTATGACAGAAACTTGAAATCAGAAATTATAGTCTCTAGAGGAGATGATGGTTTATTAAAAAAAATTACAAAATGTTGAATCATATGATCATGAAAACTCGAAAGAATGGAAATTTTTTAAATTTATTACAGTTTTAATTTTCTAAATTATTTTTATTGAAATTTTAACATTAATTTAAATATATTTTTAAGAAGAGTAATTATTTTACAATTTACTAATGAAATTTTTCTAGTATTGATTTTCTTTTCTAATGAAGGAATGACTTAGAATAGATTAATTTTTAAATGTGATTTATTTTCATTATCTAAATAAATCAAAAGGTTTTTTATATCTTATTTTAGGATATCATGTTGAAATTTTTTGTTGAAGAATCCACTAAATAATATATACATTTATAATGAGGGTTTTTTTCATAATATAAATCGAATTTATATTCAATGGAATGTTTTTTTTGAAATCACAAGACTTTGTTTCTTTAATACTATATCTTAATTATTTTGTGAATTTTATAAAAATAAAAAATTAGAAGAATTATAAAAAAAAGTATATAATCTATAAATTTTATAATAGATTTTTTTTAATTTAATACAAATTTCATTATTTAAAAAAATGATATATTTATATTAAATTGATCTAGCATGTTTTTTTGAACATTTTAAAAAAAATTAAAATATTAATTTCATCAGAACACATAAAATCAATTAGAATTATTACATAATTTTTTTTAAAATTATTAATTTTCTTATCAATATTCTAATTTTTAAAAAGTAATAGATTATTGAGTTAATGAACCATTTTCTTTATTATTATTTTTGAAATTTACAGTACACTTAATATTAACTTGTTCTAAAATAATCTTTTTTGTAATTTTTATGGTATGAAAAATGAAAAATCAAGTACATTCAATTTTATAATTTAAAATGAAACAATAAAATATAGATACCCATGGTTTAATGAAATATTAAATTATATTAATGTACTATAACTATATGAATTTTGGTTGATGAAATCAGAAAATGAGGACCTATGTTATTTTCCTCAAAAGAAGATAAATAACCTTTTCATTCCATTGCATCTAAACTCAATGTTTTTAGAACATGAACATTTGAGTTTATTAATTATATATATATACATATATAATAGTTGTTAACATTACATTTTATATAAAATAATTATGAATAGTTGATAAATTTTGAAGTATACAACTTCTTGTTTCATATATCACTTATTTATGTACTTTCATAAGATGGTTTCTCATATAAAAAATTGAGTTGTTTTATTATAAATTCAATATTTTTTCTATTTTAATTTTTCATGTTTTGAATATGGGGATAATGATATTTTTGTGTGTGAAATTCAGTTTCTACTGATCCAACAAGCTCGACTACTTTCTATGAGGATGATAGAACTGTGATTAATACTATGTGGTCATTGTATTCTTGTAAAAGAGACATAGTAATGACAATCTATTACAATAAAGGTATTCCAAATATGGAAGAAGAAGATACCATATGACATGTTAAAGTAAAGGGATTATAGGGATATGAACATATAGATATTGGATGGATTGTTTATAGTAAAGGATGTTTTAGTGGTTTGAACATGTACGGAAAGGGTTTGGTTATTGACCCTCCTTTCAATTTCGATTGAAGTTGTATCTTTAGTAAATATCATTTGGAATTTTTATAATTTCAATCCTTACTCCATGAATTGTTCTAAAACTTTATGGTTTCATTTTTTTATGTTATTTCTATTTATTTTGTTTGTTTTTATTAAAATTCATATATATTTTACCTCCTATATGTTTGAATTTGCACCTTTATTTTTTAGGTAAATCTAAAGATTATATTTTCAATTCAACAAAAGCATAGTGTAGATGAAATATTTTTTTTAGTTAATAAAATACAATATACCCCATGTTTTATTTTAACATAAATATTATATCTTGAAAAATATTTTATTTATTATCATAAACATATCCTACTTGATTAAATCTATTCATTTCAAATCCAAATGCCCTATACTAAAGGTTTGGAACTTTTACATGGGTAACCATTATATATAGAGCCTTCCATGTTAGATTTAACTATCACATAATACCTCAAATGACCAAGATACTAGATTTAGAAGAGTAAAAGTATTAAAAAATAAACTATATATTTATTGAAATGGAAAGATTTAATAAATTAATAAAAAACGAAAATTAATATTAAGTGCCTCTAATATGATACATCTATTGGTAATGTACAATTCCCCAATGTTTATCATCCTCAACCAAATCAATAATAATAATAATCACTATATTGATAAAAGGGATGAAGAACATCTATAAATAAAAAAGTTCCAATCAAATTATTTCATGATGTTTATCTAATTAAACTGGTATTATGGTTCTGTCATAGAACTTTTGGATAAAGGAGAAAAACATTATAATAACTAATTTTATTTTATCATGTTACAAATTAAAAAATATATAAATATAAAAAATGATCCAATAATTTTTTTCAATCTTGAATTCTTAGTCCATGTAACATATAATGATTCAATGAAAAATATCATGAAATGTTAGGTGAATATCTATTAGGTACATTCAAATTTTTCAATATTCAAAAGATAATATATTTTTAATAATATTTATAAGAATTAATCACTATTCAGATACCTCTGATTCTAATTTTATCTTATACCACACTTGATATTTGGTGAATCTATTTAATAATGAGAAATATATGATCTCTTTATTTTCCCATATCATAAAGGAATATAAAAAAAACATTATCACATAAATTCATTTCAATTTATATAAAATTGATATTATGATGTAACTAAATAAATTACTAATATGTAAGTTTGCTAAATATGCTATTATTTATACCATTGTAGGGTTCCAAGGGTATCTAAGGATGTTCTATCTCTTTTCATAAAATAATTCAACTAAATATATTTTATTAACTCTATAACAACATTTAATAATTCTTCCAATATTTTTTATATAGATAATAATATTTATGGAAGCCTCAAAATTATTTTACCATTGAACCAATAATTTTTACTCTAAAATCATTAGTATGAATCAATGAATTGATGATAAAATAAGAAACACCATGTTATGTTATAACATAGTCATTGAGGCTTAAAATCATTGACGTAAATTAGATAATCCAAAATAGGGTGTTTTTAAATTGTCCAAATTTACTAGTCTAGTAATGTCACAGACTATCCTCATTAAGGAATTATACATTTTGACTATTTTTTTAGTTTATGAACCATATATTTTAAAAACAAAATCATCCTTAATTTTGTTAATTAAAGTATGATGGGTTGAAGGTAGACATAAATAACATTTCTAATAAAATATTCATTAATAGAAGAAAGTTTTTTTCCCTTCACATCTAATATCGTATATTACAAGGAATAAAAATAAATATAAATAGTATTTATCTATTACTTAATGTCCCCAAAGGGTTGAATAGAACAATATTTTACCCCATGCATAAATTTATTGGATCAGATAAAAAATATGTATTTGATGTATCAAAGGTATTCCATGATATTGGAACTCTTAGAAATAATATGAAATATTTATTATTATTATTATTATTCATATCATGACTCGTCATGCACTCAACCTTATTAGATGATGTAAATAATCATTTCAGTCACGTTTTTAAAGAAAACAATGCATAAACATTATAGATATTTTTTTTTTATTTCTTACCAGAATTATATTGATTTTTAATAATACCATGATGTATTTATTCTATATAGAAGTGAAAAATAAATTTTAATCTTCATTATTCAAATATTCTCCTAATAATACAATAAAATCATTATGATATGCATGTATCCATGTATAACTAAGTCTAAATTCAAAATAACCTTTTACATCTAATTAAATTAAACAAGATTATTATATATAACAATTGAATCATGAAGAAATTATAATTTCATGAACATTCCTTTATTTATAATTTTATAAAGATACATTATATGGAACAACATTAGTAGAAAATAATATTTTGAATAATTAGAATATCCCTCATATAGTTATTATTTCCATACTTAAAATATTTAGAAAATTAATTTTCCTGATTATTTATGATTTACCATATATTAATTATTACAACATTATCCCTCAATATGTTATTAACTTGACAAAAGTTTCCCCTGTTTTTAAAAACAACATTAAAATTTTGAACATTATCATGGAAATAAACTGATGATTCATAATGTTAATGGTATATTTTCATTATATCAAGAACATTATTTATCATTTTTTATATTTCAATAAAAACTATATGGGTATTAATGTGTTTATTCTAATGATGTACATAACTACTCAAACATTCCATAATTTGTGAATCTATATGAAAAATATACTGTATATATTGAGGAGAAAATTATGTCAACATCAAGTTATAAAATACTTTATCTCCCATTAACAATCATCTAAATTTATATTTTTTTTGTATACATTTTACTCTAGAATCGAAAGATAGAATTGAAATGTAAAAATCCAAACACAACTCTCGATATACTAAGGTTTGTTCATAAGAAATATACTCTAAATTGTGTAAATAACTTATTAATTTTCTACACCTTAAAATAATAAATATTGTCATATAACTATACATTAATTAAATAAAACATTTTATATAAAATTTACTCAAAGTAATTATTATTTATAGGTGTTATGATTCAATATTATAATGCAAAAATTTTATTATACTATACTTCAAACATCATTAAGATTATGTCACTCCTAACATTTTGAATCCCAAAACAATCAAAAAATCAAATCTTTATGAAAAAATTAAACTTTATATAACATTACTAATAACTAAAAGAAAAAATCACATGAATAAATGTTTAATATACAGTTTCAATCAATAATTATATATTTTTCATTGTACCTCATATATAAAATTATATTAGAGGATCTAAATGAAACATTATTATTCTTGATTTTAAATAACTTCTTGGTAGTTTTTTGTAAAATCCAACAATTGCACTAAACAAATTAAATTAATTATTGTATTATAAAATATCATAGGTATAGTAAATATCATCAATATAAGATATGAAAGGATATACCTTGATTTTTATTATTTATAATAACTATGGAAAATATATTTGTTCATAAAAAGATAAACTCATGTTGTTTTTATAGGTGTTGGATTTTAAAAAAAACTACAAAATCGTTATGGACAATTTAATATCATCACCTTAAAAATACCATTCTTCAGCCAAAGAATTTCTTTTAATTTTTATTTCATTCTATATTCATCATACAATTAACATTTATTGTTGGTTAAACGTTCCATGAAATAAAGAAAAATATAAAATATTATTACTCTAAATTATTAAGATCAAATCAGTAAAAAAATTAATAAAATAAAGGATTCAACTAAAAAATTATAATTAAAATGAAAATACAATTCACTATGTGATAAGTTACTCTTAAAAACAAACCATTGTTTAGGGATTTCCAGTACTCACCATATATCATTTCTTAAAATCAATATTCATTACACAAATAAGTGTTTAAGAATTTCCAAAATTTATATCATGGAATACTAAGTGCACAAAATCTAGTATCGATTATGTTTACACATTTTAAAACTTTTATAAAAATTATAATTTATCATTATATATATATAATATTTTAATCACTTTTATGAATTTTACATTACCTGTATCTGAAACCGTATCATATAATTATGTTTTCATCAATATTTATTAGATCCTTAACTAATATTTGAAAACAAATTAACATAACAACCATATAATGATAAAAATTAAAACTATAAATTTATTTTAAAAAATTAAAATATAAGGAAAACAATTATTATAAAATAATATGACTTACTATAATTGTGGTATATTTTTTTCATTGAAAACTAAAAAATAAAAATGTGATAATTTATATATCTCACTAATAAGAAAATACTTATAACCAATCCTTAAAACATGAATCTTCTTATTAAATACTAATAATTATATTTATATTTCAAAATCAATATTTTCCTACTTTTGATTCATCTTATTAAGTATTAAAAAACGTGTTTTGAAAATAATAATTTTTTTTAAATATCCTTATATATATATTATTTTTTAATTCATCATTTAATGGATGGATTTTTAAAAATATTTTTATTTTACATCCATATATATATATATATCTTAAATATATATACATATATGTATATATTGATACTTTAAATGGGTTACACATATTTAATCATGAAATAAATTATTTTAAATGATTTTTTGAATTAAACATTTCTTTAGAGAATAACTTTTTTCTAATTTACTTGTTTTTTAAATAATAACTTCATGTAAATTACATAATAACTCATAAACTGATGTTTTAGAACTGATATCACAAAATCTATTTTGATGAATCATAAATCTTAAAAGGTAAAAAACTATAAGGATTATTCTTAGCAATATTTACACTGTTATAATAAAGTCATAATTTTTTAACCAAAGGATATGAACATTTTAAAAAACAAACTAAATTTGAAGCAAAAAATTAATAATTAATAATTATAAAAAAAATTGAATATATAATATTTATAAATCAGTTAAAAGTGTATTTGATGATTTTTATTCATTAAACATTTATATATGTGATTTTTGATTAACTATTATTCTACCCATATATAAAATTTTCAAAGATCTAATCCTTTAATAATGGCATATTTCAACGTCACTATTATTATTATCACTATATGGAAATATTTTTTAAAATATATCATTCCAAATTTCAATTAATAAAAAATATAAATCATTCAACCGAATATATATAATTCAAATTTTTACGACTAAATAAATGATTTTTTTTTGAAAACTAGAAAATTAATGAATCATGATATATAAGATGTGGAATGGGAAGCGGGGATGGGAGATGTTCAATCGGGGTTGGCTAGTGATGGTGGGGGTGAAAGTCAAAGGTTGGGGTCATGACTATAGGTAGGGATAATGATGAAATGAGGATATCATGGCTATAGTGGGAAAGGGTAGGGAACATGTTGAGGGGAAATAATTTTATTTAATTTAGGTAAACTTATAGGTAGTATTTTAAAAACAATATCTAATTAAATTAATTAGGAAAAAATTAATAAAATGTCATTAAATTTATCATTTTTAATGTATTTTAAGGGATCTGATTAAAAATAATGAAACATAACAGAATAAAGGTTTAGTGAGGATTTCATAAAATTCTAATAAAAAAGGAACTAGTTATATATTTTTTTTGTTAATAATATCCAAAATGAATATTCATAAAATTGATTATTCATTGCATGATTTCTTACATACATTGATTGTGGAAATAAGAAGGACATGATGAATCAACAACAATTATTCGATGAGAAAATTGAGTTTCTTGAACAACTCCCTCATATCTTGGTGTTTATATTATTGGATAACAATATTTACCATCCTAACTAAAATTTCTAAATTTGGATTTGTACTCAGATGTTGTTAGTTTTTTCAAATAAAAAATAAATCTGTCATTTTCCAGATGATGTCCATCTATAAATATATGTTTCAAATATTGAGATAGTACCTTAGATATATAATATAATAGTTTTGTATTATTATGTTCCACAAAAGGTAACTATATTTAGGGGTTCCATCACAACACCTATATTATCCATAATAGACATATCTTTCACAACTAGAATGTGTTTTTATCTATTTAGAAGTAAACCATTGAATTATGTTGGTGTTAATTCTTTAAAATATAAATTGTTGATTCATTATAATCTCAATTATATTATACACATTTATATTCCTTATTAAATATTTCTCTATAGAGATTTCCTCTATCCTTATTTCATAAGTTCATTCTTCTATTATTTGATTTTGATATTTATTAGATTGATCTGATTTTATCTTTAATACAGTTGGATTATTAGAAATAGGATGTTCACTATAATTGAGTAAAATGCAATATTAATTCAATTTAAATTATTAAGTCCTTGATATTTTTTCAGGATTTAATAATGGTTATATATAGTGAAATAAAATAGAAAATCCTTTTAAATATCAACTAATAGAGGAATCAACAAGATGAAATTAGAAAACTATAAAATAAGTAGACCTCATTATTCACACTTTATATCATCAACGGTAGTAGTCTTATTTGGATCTGTTAGTATAAAAAATGGGTTGATACAAATTATAGTACCCACCAACCACTAAAATAAATGAACACATTAGTATAACCTCTTCTATAAAATGGTGTCTTAGCATCTCCTCAAGTGAAAATTGAGAGAATAGAATCCAAGAGATATTCTACCAAAAGATTATGGTATATTTTTCATCGAATGAGGTCTAAAAGACACCATTTTATAGGCCTTAATTAACAAATGAATGATCATCTTAGAGTTCTAACATTTCAAATATTTTTAAATAGACAACCATTGGAAATCATCCTGCATGATTCATCTAATTGTTAAATTCATTTAAAAATCAGTATATTTTCAATACGTCCCCATATAAAGTTTCAATATTCCAAAAAAATGATAATTAAAATGGAATATTTAGTCAAATGATATCATATACCATTCTTGATGAGAATCTCAACATGGTACTAAAGATGATAAAAAAATATGAACCATGGTTATGTTACTTTCACCACATCTTGGTATGTGCATTAGTATCCTATATTCTAAAATATACAAATTTTATTAAATCATATTATAATTTTTGATAAAATTTAATGTCCTTTTTAAATCTATCCAAATTATTTTTTACATGATTATCATCATCTATATTTAAATATTAAGAAATCGCTTTATACTAAAAAACATACTCATTACATATCATTATGTGTAACCCTATTGGAATATGTATATTTTAGAAAAATAATGATTTTTTAAATTTGTTATAGTATATAATGAGGTTCCTCTAAAAAATCATCATTATTACTCAGGTTTCAAATGGGTTTAAATAGATCGGGACCAAACACACTAATATATATATATATATATATATATGAATATTTCCACTACAAGATATATCTATTTACATTATATGCATACCAATATAATCATTTTTTCCATGAATTAGTGTGAACAATAGATATGGAACATAACAATCAATTATTTACCATCACCTACATTCTCAATTCATAGAAATGGACTTTCCAGTTTTGATGAATAAATCTTATGTTATTCAATCATGCATCTGAATACATTATATGTAACTCCAAAAATCCTGGCTATTTATTTCTTCAGTGTAATTCAATCATATGGATTGATGTTACACTTATCATATAATAGTATAAATTTTACCTTGGTTAAACTCAACTAATGGCATGATCAATAATATATCCCACCACATTTTCTTATATTAGCCTCCAGACTAACATAAGAAAGGTATTAAAGTATGAAGGTTCACATGATAATTATCTTTTTTACCATAGGTAGTGTGGATTCATATAAAGAATATGATCCAATATATATATATATAATTATATGATATTCCATGTGATATAATTTCTTCGGCCTACCTACGTAATGAATCTCAACATGTTGTCTTAGACATCTACATTGTAACATATAAAAGATTCAACTCTGAATAGTATTAAAATATTATTAGAAACCGTAATACTCCATGACAATCATTGATTAGGGAAAACTCAAATTCATACCTTTATAGAATGTTACCATTATAGTATTCATGTGAAATATACATCATAGGGAAATGAATTAATAATTAATAATTATTATGTTATAAAACCATGATACAACCCCATTGAAAATAATCATAAAATATAATTTATTGTATAACTAATACCAACACACTTAAAATTAACCTCATGATCATCCTCTATTAATATTATTATCAATGTAATTGATACATTATCTTTTACAACAAATCATTAGTCTTTATATCAGTCCTCTTAATAATATATAAAATGAGATCATATGTTTGAGGGATAAATTTGTTCAATTCGTGAGTTTGAGTTATACTTTCTTGAGAAATGCATCCATTGTTGTCTCAAAATAGTTCAATTTTGACTTCAATACCCAGAATCACTCCATGGTTAATAATAAAGTTTATTATCAAAATATATCCTTTTAAATAATATGATATAATGATGTTATTTGTCTCTTTTTTTGATACCACAGTAGTGTATTGTTTGGAAATCTTCAACTAATAGTTCCACTACTGAGGAAAAACATGAAACTATATTGAGGCATCATATCATCATTGTTGGATTGGATTCTCTGATCAATTTACTATCTTATAATGAGATCATCCTTACCTCTAGTGTCCAGAAATATATGCATGCTTTCCAAGTACATAAGGCTACTCATGATTGAAATACAATAAATTTTTCTTGGATTATATTAATATATACTAATTAATTTTAATGAACTAGTGACATTGGAATAATTAAAAAACCATAGGGTAGATTATGGTTGAATTTACCAAGACTAGTTCACCTATATTAGGATATAATTAGATACTTCATTAACTCAATTAATTCTATTCAGATTCTAGATGTTTCTGACTAGTGGTGAGGGTTTATATTAATAGGTGATATAACTATTCCTTTAAGAATAGATAACCGTGAAAACAACCTGTTATATTTCTATAGTATAATAGAAATTTTAAGAAAGAAAATCATCTTTTATTGTTCATATGCAATGTATAATCATTTCTCACATTTCATATGATGCATGTCACACATTTAAAAAAACACATCAATTCAAGAGAACACCTAATTAGGATTAGTAATGTCTGATTCATCTAAGATACTAAACTAATTCCACTATAAATAGAATAAATTTTAGAACCCCCCCCCCAAATGTCTCAATAAATAATTCGTGTAAAAAATAAATTAAAAACCACGATAGAAAGAATTAGACTGGTATAATCACTCATAGAAACCCATTATGATAAACCAAACACTGGATTGAGCCTGAATGAGGGTAAACCACCAATTAAAGAAGAATTGAGAAAGGGAAGTAAGGGTTATGAATGGAATATAGTGTAAAAACTGAGAGGGTGAGATGTTTTTTATAAAATTTAATCCAAAAAATATTAATTAATCCAAAAAATATAAGAAAATAAAAGACTCATTGAGTACACAGTAGAAAATAAATGAGTACCAGATGGGCATCAGGAATCAACATAAGAGTCACCAATCACCTGGTGACCTGCATGGAGATACTAATTACCCTACTTCACCCATAGTGTACCCATTATAAATCCATAGTGTAACCAATTACATATTTTAAAGGAATAATTTCCCATAATAAGATCAATTTACCCAAAATGATCCCATAATCTTCCACCAACACCTCAATTATTCATAATTAAATAAAATAAATGATTTTAAGATAAAATTGGGTATTTTTTTACATGTTTGTTTTATAACCTACCCACTACATATTACCTCATCCATGAGTTGTATAAGAGTGTCATTAATCCTCCTTAGTGAAATTCTTTAGTCACTGAACTTGAATATCAAATTGCATCTCCTACGCCTCACCCTAAATATGCCTATTATACCACTACACCCATAATATAAGAACTTTATTGACATGAAATTTATTCTTCAAAAAATATATTATATAAAAATATTTCTACATGAATGACTCATCATGTTCTGGCACAAAAATATTTTCAGGTCTCCTTTTTGAAAACAATTACTAGATTTGAGAAATCCAAGCTATTCAGATAGAATTTTTTGTTATCTTAATCTTTAAATAATGTGAAATATATGAAAACCCCATATATGTAACCACTAACTACTTATTTTACCCCATGAAAAATGTGCTCACTAGCTACCACACCAAAACCGACCGCTAATGAGAATCAATTCATAAAATATACCTCTCCATGACCATGTGCCTTGGTTATTATATTTTAATATATGCAGGACCGTTAGGTAATCATTTAATGACATTTTATAAGAAGAATATTCACATGAAGATCCCTTTACCCTAGTCTCCAAACTCTATTATGATTTCATTTGGTTTCTAAAACCAAATTTAATTGACCAACCAATATGGTTAGTTGATCCTTCAATGAATCTAAAAAATTAAAACATTCATGGATGAAAAATTTCCCCTCAGTTATTGAAAAATAAGGACACATATTTATCACCATTCAAAAAATTTCTTCTCTTATGTAAATTTATGGAGACGCGTTCTTACTAGTAATGGAAAACCCCTAGGATATATTGTTATAGAAACCTCATTAAGTGAATTAGAACCCCATTCTCTAATACCTATATTACAGTGAATCCAAATATAATTTTCTATTCATTATGGTGTTGAAATCCATTTACTAATCCCTTTCGTACAATGAAGTATCCCCTTTTCTTATAACATTAGTATGAAGAAGAAGTATAAATTATATAATCGCTCAGAAGGGTGAAATATATTTCATAATCCCCACTATGGTGAATCCACATACATTCCATCTATAGGGTAAAAGAACTTTCCTAACCCCTCGTGAGGGAAATTCATCACCAATTCTCCCAATAGGTCAAACCATATTTAGAAATCCATCACTAGGAATAGTTATAACTACATACTCAATTGGGTGAAGAACCATATATAGTCCACATAAGAGTATCAAAAACCTCATAACTCAAATGATTGGTTACCCACTACCCAAATCTCATAATTTGTAACCCAATTATCATGGACTCCTTTGATGCCACACGGTCTATATGATCATGGTATGAAAACCAGATTACTACTCTTTGACCCCAAATTACCTTGATAAATAACGACTTAGGAATTATCCTCTTTAATGAGAAAAACCCTCAGGATGACCACAATAAAGAATTTCATTGATGAAAATGGTCCCTATAATGAGGAATCTAGATAGATCTCTCTTGGACCAACACGCTCATCTTGGATCTCAACTCAAGTCATTGAGTTTTGTTCAAGTGAGATTCATTCCTACATTTAAACCTCATCCATATTATTATTTATGATTTTATCACCAAAAGATATAAATTGGTAAGGGACAACCAAATTTAGGAGACTCACATTTATGAGTATTCCCTACTCATACTCTCTTAGTTCTCAAGAATTAAGATAGTCCTCCTCAAAGGTGTATTCCATAACCACAACATCATCAATGGAAATCACCCTTGACCACAAAAAAAAGACATGTTCTTTATGGAATCACATGTTCATGCCTAAATAAGGTTTTAATAGAACTATATCTCCCATGAATTTAGTCTTCCATCACTTCCAAGACATCATATGATAAAAAAACACTCCCAATGGGCCACCTCCAAAATGTAAGCCTCAGTTATTTCATCCTTAAGTGAAACAAAAATGGTCTACCTAGTCATCAATATTCCTTAAGGATGCCTCAAAATATAGTCCTCACTCAATATATTATGGTCCACACATTCTTGAATCATATGTATTAATTGTATGATATAATATATTATAATAAAGTCATTTATGCATGATGTCAAATTTCAAGGTATAGTCTTGTCAAATAACCATAAATTAGACACCTCATACTATGTGAGATTTAATTTCTATAAAAAAAGATATACATCACACATATATGAGGTTCAAACATACCATCATTGACTTTATATATCCATATTGTTGGTGCCATATTTAACATGAACCTATTTTAGTCATGCCTAACTGAGAACATTCCCAACAAGTTTAACTATCCTTCTTTCATGGAAATATTACATAGTGAACCATAATGTGTAGGCTATGTTATTTATTAGGCCATACCCTTCATAGTGTAAAATATTACAATGATCCCCATCTACCATCTTGTTGGTCCATTTCTTGAAAAAAATATACACCCACTTGAAAGGGCCATATTCCCACAATGTAATCACCAATTCCAACATCATAGGGTAATACTCCCATTAAAATCAACAATAATTGGCGGACCATTTGTATTTACCATTCAAATTATTAGTTCAAAAAATTATTTGTGTATTTTAATAGTTATGGTTATATATTTTTAAGGTACACCACAATTATCCTTATAACATAGCCTACAAATTTAGGATTTTTTTTCATTATATAGAACTGAAATAAATGTGTTATGAAACCCTTCAAATGAATACATTGTAATACCTTATTATTAGACTAATATAAACACCAAAAATACATAATACCAACCCAGATAGTGATAAAATTTACAGTCCCCTATTATTTGGTTATAAATCATTGATCTTACAATCAAAGAAACACCACTTAATAATATGAGCATGGAGAACCTATAATATATAAAATCATTACTGTAGATAAAGAATATATGATACATATATATATATATTCACATTTATGGGAGATATTTAATATATAAAATATGTTCACATTGATTCCTGGTTTTGATCCATTACTAACATTAGGGTAACTAGTTCAACATTGGGATTTGGGAAGTATATAGGAATATAAATTAAATATATAAATGTTTCTCATATTATTTAATAATTTCTCCCTAAAATGAATCATATGAGCCCTAAATCCAATGTTATCCACTAATATGAATTCCAAGGCATCACTAGAATTATTCTTGTTGAATATTGTCTTTGGAAAGAAATTCCACACTAACCTAGAAAATCATACTAGATTCACATCATAAGATTTCAAAACTGTATATTATTCCATAAAAATAATGAAAATGAAAAAAATTTTTAAAATAAAGGGAATCATCCAACTCTGGGAATCATTTCATGATAAAAAAATCTGTAAATTTCATTTTTTTTGTTTCATACTAATCTTAATCCCTCATTCATAACCAATCATTAAAAATATGATATCAATCCATTTCAATCAATTATTGGAAATGAATATTACAAAACAGTTTCTTTATTTGGAATTAGTATGTATATATTTTTTAATGAGGTCTATTTATTTTTTTAATTATTTTTTGTAATAGACATAAAAATTCAATACAATGGTACATTTTAAAATGGTTAATTAGGGGTTATACTTATCAGAAATTATTAATCATGTGTAAATGTGTAAAATGACCTCTATAAACCAATGTGATTGATTTTGAAATTCCTCTTTACATGGATAGACATAAGGATATATTTAATTAATAAATATGATATATATGATAAAATTATTATTCTACAAAATAGATTTATTATTTACCTTTATTTCATTCAGTCTTTTGAAAAGTGGACACATCACTCATGCATATGAATAAATTACCATATCCATGAAGTGATGCAATTAATTTTTCACCACCACCTTATTTGAATTGGTAAAATGGTGTATTTACTAAAAAAATATTTTACTTTCAAATTGATAATTATATTGGATATTATTAAATTTTGAAAAATTTGTAGGGACAAAAACCATAGAACTAATCCGTGCATGAAAATAGACTTTTTGTCACCAAGAATGTTAATTTTTATAAAATATTATTATTAAAAATATTAATTTTAAAATATATATGAATGATAAAGTGTAGTTTTTATATTAATATATTATTAGAATAAATTTATAGTAAATTTAAATTTATTTTTATAGGATTTTTGAATGTGTATAAATCAATTTGGGACTCGTGGTAAGGGTTTTCGTAATAATTTAAATTCATTTCAGAATTATTTATATTAATATAAATTGGGTGAAATAATGTGATCCTTATACTTTAAAAATTATCTATTTTATTCTCATATTATTATTCCATTAATTTTTATGTATTTATGAAATTTTTATCTATTTTTTAATTAAAAATATTAATAAAAAATATTTAAGGATTTAAACACATTCATTATAGGTGGTTGTGATACTTCTTCCCATAGTTCAAAAGATTAATGTGAAGATAGTATGAATATTTCTAGATTTTATGATGATATAAAACTTCATAAAAATGTGAAATGTTTTATGAGAAAAATTAACAGTGCAGAAAATAATTCAGAATATTCACTGAAAAATAAAAAAATTATCATATGTGCGAGATTTTTTAAATGAAAAATCATATTTTTTTGATGATGAAGTGAATGTTCCTCAAATGTATGATAAAATTAATACTTATTTTTTATGTGAGTATGTTTCTCATAAAAAATAGAATAAAAATTTGGGTCTTAAAATTTTAGTTGATAACTAATATGAAACGTTTAATACATTATAAAATAATCTAATGAAGATAATAAAAGAGAATATAAAGTTGATAGAAAAATTCGATAATTTTAAAAGTCATGTGAATAAGTTTACCTCTACAAATACATGAAATGAAAGAATTAAATCTTTGGAATATAAAACAAATAAATGATTTATTATGTCAATTTATGATAAGAATATGAATGGAAAGAATGTTTCATTTTAATAATATCATAACATTGTTATAATGATGAAATGTGAATTTTAAATTCCAAATACTATGTAATCTAGTTTAATATTCAAAGGAAAATAATTTTAGAAGATCTATGGTAATCTAAGAAAAAATTGACTAATTTTTAACCTAAAATAAGATTTAATGGAAGAAAAACATATTAATAAAAATGATTTTTAAACTAACTGAGAACCTTTTAATACTATGTTCTAGATACATGGTTAAAAAAGATAAATCAATTCTCTAAATATAATTTTTTCATTTTTAAGAACTAGAGAATCTATTTTAGGGATTGTTCAGTCTATTAACTTCATAGTGATAAAAAAATTTGTACCAAAGGTTCTATTCCCACATACTTTTTGAAATAAATATGTTTATCTTTTATAAACCTATTACATTATATTTTAATTTGACCCATACTTGAAGTTAAATTTCTATCATTGGTATGTGTTAATTATTTATTTTTATCAAAGTTACATATTTTTTAATTTTTTTATATGGGGTATGTTTTGATATTTTAATTCTTTTATCAATACATTTCTATATTACATTTTTAGGGAGTTTTTTTCTTATTTCAGATAAATATTATGGAGAATAACCTTTTAATTGTAGATATTTTATATTTTTTATATGATGGAATATATTTAATAATGTTTAAAAAAACATGATTATGAGGATATATTAGAAGATAACATCTAATGATTTATATATTTTATTTGTAAACCATTGGGTTTTTAAAATATATGTTTTTTATACATTGTTCTAAATTTCATACATTAATGGTCTGTGAAAATTTAGATTCATCTGAGGATGATATATATTTTTTAAGAAATTTTCATTTATAAATAGGAAAATTTTGAAATTTGAAATTTAATTCTTTAATAGAGCTTATTAAATAATACATATTAGTTGGAAATATTTCGAACCATTAAAAAAACTCAATAGTTTCCCCATTCATATATTGAACATATATTAATGGGGTGGTGATCCTTGGGTCATTGTAACATCCTCACCCTCCTCATTGGATTGATTCGAGGTGTAATTGCTACATGGACTTGGGCGACATTCCCAAGGTGAAAAGGATAGTAATAAATACTAAGGGATTTAATACATTTGGGAGATGATTTTACATTTAAAAATAAAATAACACAACCCAAAACACAATAACCATACTCTACTAAATTATCCATTATAACAATATATTCAACTAAAATTTAACTAATTGAAAAATAGATCATAACAAATTACCAAGAGAAAACAAAAATAAATATCATAGTACTAAAGAGGAAGACTAAACCACAATGCTCAAATACCACATTGAAATAACACTACATCTCCCAACATTCCCAATTATTTAACTCCATAATACAACCCAAAGTATCATGATTCACCTATAAAGAAATCAGATAAATTTCATTTACCTTTATCATGATAAACAATATCTGTAAAAGTGCCAAATTTCTTATGCAGAGGGTGAGTAATGAAACTTAGTAGGCTTTTCCCAAATGAATTCCATACTCACAAAACTAGGATATAACATGTTGGGTCATTTATATAAGGAAATATATAGAAATCACATTAAAACATTTTAATAGTTTCTATCAAAGCTAGGATGTTCACACAAAAACCGTTTTACGAGAAAAATAATTTTTAAGGTAGGATTCCAAACAATCCTTTAAAACCATTTCTAAACTCTCCTTTTTATAATAACCTAATCCATTTCATATAACCACAGAAACACACTCAAACAAACAATCGTGGAGTTACCATTGTCAACAGAACATCACATCCATAACTTGTTCCTTTGATGGTGGTACTTCATGACCATTATCCATCCCATTAAATTCAATTCCAAATCCATTAAAACCAAAAGTGACAAAAATTTCAATAAAACAATACTTTTATTGAA
Organism: Viscum album; assembly: GCA_963277665.1. Classification (NCBI taxonomy): domain Eukaryota; kingdom Viridiplantae; phylum Streptophyta; class Magnoliopsida; order Santalales; family Viscaceae; genus Viscum; species Viscum album. The sequence goes on from OY728157.1 coordinate 1,028,092,048, forward strand.
AAAAATTCCATTCTCAAAACCAAACAACCATTTTAAAACTTTTATTTTTAAATCTTGATACCACTTTCACTTTCCACCAAAATACCTAATTTTCAAAATTTCATAAACCATTAGAAAATCGGTTCTCCATTAATCATTGAAAAAAATATTATAAACATCCATAAAAGCAAAAAATTTGAAATTAATCCTTCAATTTCAAGCATGATTAGTCAAGGGTGAATCCACCTACCTCTGAAATTCTAGAGAAAAGGAAGAAAGACATAAATTCCTCAACAAAACTTGGTTGAATCTCCAAAAACATATTGTATATCTTATTCCGTAATAACAAAACAACTATATCTCTGTATGGTTGGCATAAAATATGATATATGTATCGCCAAAGAACTAGATATATTAATCCAATAGAGAGAAGAAGAGTATATTTGTGGAAAAGATCAAGAATGGTGACTCACCAAGTAATATGGCCATTAACACACCAATATTTTCCAGAATATCACTCCCAAATTGAAGGGTAAGTTCTCTATTGCCTTTGAGTGGAAGAAATACTAAGTTAGGGTCATCAAGGAGGAAAATTAATGGATTAAAGGTAATAATGAGTGAGATATGCAATTTAATAATATAATTTCTAAATATTCATTGTTGGGTCGCAGGGTTAGGAAAACCATAGGAAAACCATGTGCCAACCACTACCTCCCAACACCCTTTACTTTTTTGGATTGATATTGACCAGCTATGTTTTTACCTCTATTATACATTTCACAATAACTCCTTGGTAGCCACAGGGTTTGTACAAACCATTTTCTAAACCATGTGCCTACCTAGAGCCTATTTCCTCACTTTTCATAGTTTCCTATAATAGTTTCATGGTTTTTACTTACCGTTCTCAAAACATGCACCATTAGACCCCCCCCCCCCCCAACATTCCAATAGTCCTCCAAACCTAGCCAAAATTCATCTAAACACTTTATATTATCAAAAAAACATAAAAAATGGTTACTTACTTTAAATAGGGGGTGAAACAGTCTTTTGGATAAATTTTTCTCTAAGGTGCATTGATAGTATTTTATGAAATTCCAATTCACTATTCAATCTCGATTCATGAATTGAAATCATCAATCAGATATTAATCTATAAATATTTTCTTTCTGAGATTCGTTGATTGATATTTTTATTATAATTTTTAATTTATACTGATGTAATTCATCATGAATCATGTTTGGGAGTCAAAATATTTTTTCGAGGAAGAATATGATCTATTATATCTTTATATCATCCATGAGTTCTATAGATCTTCAATGTTCATTAATGATTGAAGTAAAAAAATGTTTCCTTTAAATTTTTGAGAATTAGTTAATTTGAATATATAGAGGATTGTAGAGAAATTAACAGTTTATTTCAAAGATTATTCCCTTTTTATCACATAAAATTATAAAAGAATCACTAATTTTTTATTTGGTTAAAGAAAAATAAATATTATTCCTTGTGAAAATAATGATATCACAAATCTAATTACATTATAATATATTTTCTAACTATATTTAATTGGATTCAATCACTTATATCTTTGTTACTTTCTTGTGAATATATATAGGATCGTTATTTATAATTTTATATAGACTTATATAAATTCTATTTGTATCAGGATGTTCAAATTGAATATTTAATTATATGACTAGATGTTTAATAAGTATCTTGTAGAGTGTAAGAAAGAAAAATGTGTAAAAAATTAGGCTAATGTTAATAAGGTGAAGAAAAACCCTATTCATGTTGGTAGAATCCATCGAATGGTTTTAGTGTTTGATTTTAATGATAAGAGAAAATAACTATAATTTTTATCTATAGTTGATTCACTACACATATGAAAAAGGATCGATAATTTAATGATTTATAAAAATAGTTTTCAATTAATGAGTTTCTTTGAAAAATAAATCTTTAATGATAGTGTAAAAGAATAATGACACATATTTACAAAATTTTGAAGAAATAAAGATAAATAATAAAGAATAAAAAACATTTTTTTAGAGAACCTTATTATGGCTTAGGCAAGTGGGAAGAAAAATCATTGAAATAATATTATCATCAAACGATAACCAAGGAATTAAAGGATAAAAAGAATTATTAAAAGGTAAATGATTTTCAAGTATTCATAACTTGTGTACCTTCTGTTACAACATTAGAACCTTTTTGGAGAATTATAATATCAATAGATTCCTTGATATCATACAGAGTGGAAAAGAGTGTGTGATGAAAGAACCTAAAAAAATATTCATCATACTCTTCTCTATGTGATGAAGTTGGTGATGGAATATAGAAATAAAAGGATATCATTTCACCAAAGGTTATTCCATTTGATTTTCATCCATTATAAGACCCCATGGATGTTCTTCAATAAAATATTCCCCCATAAAGAAAAGAAGATCAAATTAATGATATAGAAAATGAATTATAAAAATATTATTATAAATAAGATAAAAATAAATGTGAAGATGATTTCATGAAGCAATTTAAAAAAGATATATCTCCCATTAAATCATATGTTCATTTATATCCCATCAATACTAAATCATGTTATATGGGTTATTCATAAAAAATAACTTCATTTAAAGAAGTATTAATATCATGTTCATCCTCATAATGTTTATCTAAAATTATAAAAATAAGTTCACTACAAGGAAAAAGTGTTGAGAATGGAATATGCATTTAAAATTTATTGATTCTATAAGTACGCTAGATGCCACACCCATCAAAAATAAAACTCTAGAAGATTCTCTAAAAGGATAAGAAGAACCAAAATAAGGACATGACTGTTCATTAAAATCTCAATCTATAAGTAGATCATAGTGGATCAAATAGAAGTTAGATTATCAAAATAATTTTATTGCAATTTTTACTAGTATATCTATCATTTAACCTATAGTAAATGATGGAGTTAATTTTATGCATGATATAATTTTTCTTTTTAGATTCCATAAAAGAATATGTAGATGGTTGAATCTATTTCAAAATTTAGATATAATTTTGAGAAATTTTTAGGATGAAGGTGGAATGTACTCTTAGAAGACAAAAGGACTTATGAAATATATAAGTAATTAGGAAAACACATTTACTTCATTGATGAGAAGAATATTTCTCTACATGAAAATTTTTAAGCATTAGAAATATTCTATAATACTATTAAGGTGTTTTGAAGTATTTATTTGTGAAAATTAATAATAATTCTAAAACCATTGAGGAGTTAAATTAGTTCTTGGTATTTTAAAATGATAACATATATGAGTTTAATTGTATGACAGAAACTCCATATCAAAAATTATAGTCTCAAGAAGAGATGATGGTTTATTAAAAAAAATTACAAAATGTTGAATCATATGATCATGAAAAATCTAAAGAATGGGGAAATCTTAAATTTATTACACTTTTAATTTTTTAAATTATTTTAATGAAATTTTAACATTAATTTAAATATATTTTTAAGAGGAGTAATTATTTTACAATTTATTAATGACATTTTTCTGGTATTGATTTTCTTTTCTAATGAAGGAATGAATTAAATTAGATTAATTTTTAAATGTGATTTATCTTCACTATCTAAATAAATCAAAATGTTTTTTATATCTTATTTTAGGATATCATGTTGAATTTTTTTGTTGGAGAATCCAGTGAATAATATATACATTTATAATGAGGCTGTTTTTTATAATATAAATTGAATTTATATTAAATGGAATGTTTTTTTGAAATCACAAGACTTTGTTTCTTTAATACGTTATTTTAATTATTTTGTGAATTTTCTTAAAATAAATAATTAGTTGAATTAGAAAAAAAAATTATATAATCTATAAATTTCATAATAATTTTTTTTTAATTTAATACAAATTTCATTATTTAAATAAATGAGATATTTATATTAAATTTATCTAGCATGTTTTTTTGATCATTTTAGAAAAAATTAAAAAATTAATCTCATCAGAACACATAAATTCAATTAGAATTATTACATAATTTTTTTGAAATTATTAATTTTCCTATCAATCTTATAATTTTAAAATAAGTAATAGATAATTAAGTTAATGAACCATTTTCTTTATTATTATTTTTTGAAATTTACTGTACACTAGATATTAACTTGATTTAAAATAATGTTTTTTGTAATTTTTATGGTATGAAAAATGAAAAATCAAGTAAATTCAATTTTATAGTTTAAAATGAAACAAAAAAATCTAGATACCCATGGTTTAATGAAATATTTAATTATATAAATGTACTATAACTATATGAATTTTGGTTTATGAAATCAGAAAATGAGGACCTATGTTATTTTCATCAAAAGAAGATAAAGAACCTTTTCATTCCATTTCATCTAAAATCAATGTTTTTAGAACATAAACATTTGAGTTTATTAAACATATATATATACATATATAATATTTTTTAATATAGCATTTTATATAAAAGAATTATGAATAGTTGACTAATTTTGAAGTATACAACATCTTGTTTCCTATATCACTTATTTATATACTTTCATAAGATGGTTTCTCATAAAAAAAATTTGAGTTGTTTTATTGTAAATTCTATATTTTTTCTATTTTAATTTTCCATGTTTTGAATATGGGGATAATGATATTTTGGTGTGTGAAATCTAGTTTCTACTGATCCAATAAGATCGAGTGCATTCTATGAGGATAATAGAGTTGTGATTAATACTATGTGGTCAATGTATTCCTGTAAAAGAGACATAGTAATTACAATCTATTTTAACAAAGGTATTCCAAATATGGAAGAAAAAGATACCATATGACATGTTAAAGTAAAGTGGTTATAGGGATATGAACATAGAGATATTGGATGGATTGTTTATAGTAAATGATGTTTTTGTGGTTTGAACATGTATGGAAAGGGTTTGGTTATTGACCCTCCTTTCAATTTCGATTGAAGTGGTATCTTTAGTAAATATCATTGGGAATTTTTAAAATTTCAATCCTTACTCCATGAATTGTTCAAAAACTTTATGGTTTCATTTTTTTGTGGTATTTCTATTTATTTGGTTTGTTTTTATTAAAATTTACTCTATATTTTATCTCCTCTATGTTGGAATTTTTACCATTATTTTTAGGTAAATCAAAAGATTATATTTTCAATTCAACAAAATCTTAGTGTAGATGAAATATTTTTTTCAGTTAATAAACTACAATTTACCCCATATTTTATTTTACCATACATAGTATATCTTGAAAAATATTACATTTATTATCATAAACATATCCTACTTGATTAAATCTATTCATTTTCAAATCCAAATTCCCTGTACTAAAGGTTTTGGAATTTTTACCTAGGTAACCATTATATATAGAGCCTTCCAAGTCAGATTTAACTATCACATAATACCTTAAATGACCAAGATACTAGATTTAGAAGAGTAAAAGTATAAAAAATTAAACTATATATTTATTGAAATGGAAAGATATAATAAATTAATAAAAAATGAAAATTAATATTATGTGCCTCTAATATGATACATCTATTGGTAATGTACAATTCCCCAATTTTTATCATCCTAAACCAAATCAATAATCATAATAATCACTATATTGATAAAAGGGATGAAGAACATCTATAAATAAAAAAGTTCCAATAAAATTATTTCATGAAGTTTATCTAATTCAACTGGTATTATATTTCTCTCATAGAACTTTTGGATAAAGGAGAAAAACATTATAATAACTAATTTTATTTTATCATGTTACAAAATAAAAAGTTTTAAATATAAAAAATAATCCAATAATATATTTCAATCTTGAATTCTTAGTCTATGTAACATATAATGATTCAAAGAAAAATATCATGAAATGTTAGGTGAATATCTATCAGGTACTTTCAAATTTTTCAATATTCAAAAGAGAATATATTTTTAATAATATTTATAAGAACCAATCACTATTCAGATACTTCTGATTCTGATTTTATTCTATAACACACTCTATATTTGGTGCATCTATTTAATTATGAGAAATATATGATCTCTTTATTTACCCATATCATAAAGGAATATAAAAAAGAACATTATCACATAAATTCATCTAAATTTATATAAAAATTGATATTATGATGTAAGAAAATAAATTACTAATATGTAAGTTTGTTGAATATGCTATTATTTATACCATTGTATGGTTCTAAGGGTATCTAAGGATGTTATATCTCTTTTCATTCCATAATTCAATGGAATATATTTTATTAACACTATACCAACATTTAATAATTCTTACAATATTTTTTATCTAGATAATAATATTTATGGAAGCCTCAAAATTATTTTACCATTGAACCAATAATTTTTACTCTAAAATCGATATTATGTATCAATTAATTGATGATAAAATAAGAAACACCATGTTATGATATAAGGTAGGCATTGAGGCTTAAAATCATTGATGTAAATTAGATAATCCAAAATATGGTGTATTTAAATTATCCAAATTTACTAGTCTAGTAATGTCACAGACTATCCACATTAAGGAATTATACATTTTGAATATTTTTTTATTTGATGAACCATAAATTTTAAAAACAAAATCAACCTTAATGTTGGTAATTAAAGTATGATAGGTTGAAGGTAAACATAAATATCATTTCTAATAAAATAATCATTAATTATAAGAAAGTTTTTTTTCCTTCACATATAATGTTGGAGATTATAAGGAATAAAAATAAATAGAAATAGTATTTATCTATTACTTAATGTCCCCAAATGGTTGAATACAATAATATTTTACCCCATTCATAAATTTATTGGATCAAATAAAAAATATTTACTTGATGCATCAAAGTTCTTCCATGATATTGGACCCCTTAGCAATAATATGAAATATTTATTATTATTTTTATTCATATCATGACTCTTCATGAACTCAACCATTTTTGATGATGTAAAGAATCATTGCAGTCACTTTTTTATTGAGAACAATGCATAAACATTATAGATATTTTTTTACTATTTCTTACTATAATTATATTGTTTTTTAATAATTCCATGATTTACTTATTCTATATATAAGTGAAAAATAAATTTTCATCTTCATTATTCAAATATTCTCCTCAAAATACAATTAAATAATTATGATATGCATGTATCCATGTATAACTAAGTCTAAATTCAAAAATAACCTTTTACATCTAATTAAATTATAGAAGATTATTATATATAACAATTGAATCATGAAGAAATTATAATTCCATGAACATTAGTTTATTTATAATTTTATAAAGATACATTATATGGAACAACATTAGTAGAAAATAATATTTTGAATAATTAGAATGTCCCTCATATAGTTATTATTTCCATCCTTAAAATATTTTGAAAATTAATTTTTCTGTTTTTTATGATTTACCATATATTAATAATTACAACACCGTCCCTCAATATGTTATTAACTTAACAAAATTTTCCCTTGTTTTTGAAAAAAACATTAAAATTTGGAACATTATCATGGAAATCAACTCATGAGTCATAATGTTGATGGTATATTTTCATTATATCAAAAACATTTTTTATCATTTTGTATATTTCAATAAAAACTATATGGGTATTAATGTGTTCATTCTAATGATGTACATATATACTCAAACATTCCATAATGTGTGAATCTATATGAAAAATATACTGTATATATTGGGGAGAAAACTATGTCAACATCAAGTTATAAAATACATTATCTCCCATTAACAATCATCTAAATTTATATTTTTTATGTATATATTTTACTCTAGATTTGACAGATAGATTTGAAATGTAAAAATCCAAACACAACTCTAAATATACTAAGGTTTTTTCATAAGAAATATAATCTAAATTGGTTACATAACTTATTAATTTTTTACACATTAAAATATTAAATATAGTCATATAACTATATAATAATAAAATAAAACATTTTACCTAAAATTTAATCAAATTAATTATTATTTATAGGTGTTATGATTCAATTTTATAATGTAAAAATTTTATTATACTATACTTTAAACATCGTTAAGATTATGTCACTCTTAACATTTTGAATCCCAAAATAATCAAAAAAATTAAATCTTTATGAAAACATTAAATTTTATATAACATTACTAACAACTAAAATAAAAAATCACATGAAAAAAAGTTTAATATATAGTTTCAATCAATAATTATATTTTTTTAATTGTACCTCATATATAAAATCATATAAGAGGATCTAAATGAAACATTATTATTCTTGATTTTAAAGAACTTCATGGTAGTTTTTTGTAAAATCCAACAACAACACTAAACAAATTAAATTAATTATTGTATTATAAAATATAATAGGTATAGTAAATATCATCAATATAAGATATGAAAGGTTATACCATGATTTTGATTATTTATAATAACTATGGAAAATATGATTGTTCAAAAAAATCTAAACTCATGTTATTTTTATAGGTGTTTGATTTTAAAAAAACTACAAAATAGTTATGGATAATTTTATATCATCATCTTAAAAATACCATTCTTCAGCCAAAAAAATTCTTTTAATTTTTCATTTCATTCTACATTCATCATACAATTAAAATTTATTGTTTTTTAAACATTCCAAGAAACAAGGGAAAATAGAAAATGTTATTACTCTAAATTGTTAAGATCAAATTAGTGAAAGAAATAATAAAATAAACGATTAGACTAAAAAATTATAATTACAATGAAAATACAATTCATTATGTGATAAGTTACTCTTAAAAATAAACCATTGTTTATGGATTTCTATTACTCACCATATATCATTGCTTAAAATCAATATTCATTAAACAAATAAGTTTTTAAGAATTTCCAAAATTTATATCATGGAATACTTAGTGCACAAAATCTAGTATCAATTATTTTTACACATTTTAAAACTTTTATAAAAATTATAATTTATCATTATATATATATAATATTTTAATCACTTTTATGAATTTTACATTACCTGTATCTGAAACCATATAATATAATTATGATTTTATCAATATTTATTAGATCCTTAACTAATATTTGAAAACAAATTAACATAACAATAATATAATGATGAAAATTTAAACTATAAATTTATTTTCAAAAATTAAAATATAAGGAGAACAATTATTATCAAATAATTTAACTTACTATAATATTGGTACATTTTATTCATTGATAACTAAAAAATAAAAATAAGATAATTTATATATCTCACTAATAAGAAAATATATATAATAAATCCTTATAACATGAATCTTCTTATTAAATACTAATAATTATATTTCTATTTCAATATCAATATTTTCCTACTTTCGATAAATCTTATTGAGTATTAAAAAACATATTTTGAAAATAATAATTTTTTCTAAATATCCTACTATATATATTATTTTCTAATTCATCATTTAATTGATGGATTTTTACAAATATTTTTCTTTTACATCCATATATATATATATATATATTTATATCTTAAATATATATACATATATGTATATATTGATACTTTAAATGGGTTACACATATTTAATCATGAAAAAAATTGTTTTAAATGATATTTTGAATTAAATATTTATTTAGAGAATAATTGTTTTCTAATTTACTTGTTTTTTAAATAATAACTTCATGTAAATTACATAATAACTCATAAACTGATGTTTTATAACAGATATCACAAAATATTTTCGGATGAATCATAAATCTTAAAAGGTAAAAAAAACTATAAAGATTATTATCAGCAATATTTACACTGTTATAATAAAGTCATAATTTTTTATCCTAAGGATATGAACTTTCTAAAAAAACAATCTAAATTTGAAGCAAAAAATTAAAAAATTAATAATTATAAAAAATAATGAATATATAATATTTATAAATCAGTTGATAGTGTATTTGATGTTTTTTATTAATTAAAAGTTTATATATGTGATTTTGAATTAACTATTATTCTACCCATATATAAAATTTTCAATGATCTAATCCTTTAATAATGGCTTATTTCAGCTTCACTATTATTATTATCACTATATGGAAATAGTTTTTAAAATATATCATTCCAAATTTTAATGCATAAAAAATTTAAATCATTCAACAGAATATATATAATTCAGATTTTTACGACTAAATAAAGGAATTTTTTTTGAAAACTAGTAAATTAATGAATCATGATATATAAGATGTGGAATGCGTAGGGGGGATTGGAGATGTGCAATTGGGGTTGGCTAGTGATGGTGGGGGGGGGGGGGGGGTGAAAGTCAAAGGTTGGGGTCGTGACTATAGGTAGGGATAATGATGAAATGGGGATATCATGGATATAGTGGGAAAGGGTAGGGAACATGTTGAGGGGAAATAATTTTATTTTATTTAGGTAAACTTATAGGTAGTATTTTAAAAACAATATCTAATTAAATTAATTAGGAAAAATTGTATAAAATGTAATTAAATTTATCATTTTGTAATGTATTTTAAGGATCTGGTTAAAAATATTGAAGCTTAATAGAATAATGGTTCAGTGAGGATTTCATAAAATGCTAATAAAAAACTAAAACTAGTTATATAATTTTTTATTTGTTAATAATCTCTAAAATAAATATTCATAAAATTGATTATTCATTGCCTGATTTCTTACATAAACTAATTGTGGAAATAAGAAGGACATGATGACTCGGTAACAATTATTTGATGAGAAAATTGAGTTTCTTGAACAACTCCCTCATATCTTGGTGTTTAGATTAGTGGATAACAATATTTACTATCCTAACTAAAATTTCTAAATTTGGATTTGTACTCAAATGTTGTTAGTTTTTTCAAATAAAAAATAAATCTGTCATTTTCCTGATGATTTCCATCTATAAATATATGTTTCAAATATTTATATAGTAACTTAGATATATAATATACTAGTTTTGTAATATTATTTTCCACAAAATGGTAACTATATTTTGGGGTTCCATCACAACACCTTTATCATCCATAATAGACATATCTTTCACGACTGGAATGTGTTTTTCTCTATTTATAAGTAAACAATTGAATTATGTTGGTGTTAATTCTTTAAAATATAAAATCCTGAAACATTATAAGTCTCAAATATATTCTACACATTTATATTCTCTATTAAATATTTCTCTACCGAGATTTCCCCTATTCTTATTTCATAAGTTCATTCTTCTATTAGTTGAGTTTGATATTTACTAGATTGATCTGATTTTATCTGTAATATAGTTGGATTATTAGAAATAGGATGTTCACTATAATTGAGTAAAATGCTATAATAATTCAATTTAAATTATTAATTACTTGATATTTTTTCATGATATAATAATGGCCATATATAGTGAAATAAAATAGAAAATCCATTTAAAGATCAACTAATAGTGGAATCAGCAAGATGAAATAAGAAAACTATAAAATGAGTAGACCTCATTATTCAAACTTTATATCATCAATGGTAGTATTATTATTTGGATCTGTTAGTATAAAACAATGGGTTAATACATATTATAGTAGCCACCAACCACTAAAATAAATGAACACATTTGTATAACCTCTTCTATACAATGATGTCTTACCATCTCCTCAAGTGAAAATTGAGAGAATAGAATCCAACAGATTTTATACCAATAGATAATAGATTATTTTTCATCGAATGAGGTCTAAAAGACACCATTTTATTGGCCTTCATTAACAAATGAATGATCATCTTAGAGTTCTAACATTTAAAATATTTTAAAATAGACAACCATTGGAAATCATCCGGCATGATTTATCTAATTGTTAAACTCATTTAAAAATAAATATATTTTCAATATATCCTCATATAAAGTTTCAATATTCCAAAAAAATGATAATTAAAATGGAATATTTAGTCAAATGATATCATATACCATTCTAGATGAGAACCTCAATATGGTACTAAAGATGATAAAAAAACATGAACCATGGTTATGTGACTTTCACCACATCTTGGTTTGTGCATTAGTGTCTAATATTAAATAATATACCACTTTTCTTAAAGAATCTTATAATTTATGATAAAATTTAATTTTCTTTTTAAATCTATCCAAATTCATTTTCACATGATTATCATTAACTATATTTAAATATTAAGAAATCAATTTATACTAAAATACATACACATTACATATCATTATGTGTAACCCAATTAGAATATGTATATTTTAGAAAAATAATGAATTTTTAAATTTGTTATAGTATATAATTAGGTTCCTCTAAAAGATCATCATTACTACTCAGGTTGCAAATGGGTTTGAATAGATCTAGATCAAACACACTAATATATATATATATATAAATATTTCCACTACAAGATATATCTTTTTACATTATATGCATACTTATATAATCTTTTTTCCATGAAGTAGTGTGGACAATAGATATGGAATATAACAATCAATTATTTATCATCACCTACATTCTCAATTCATAGAAATGGACATTCCAGTTTTGATGAATACATCTTATGTCATTCAATCATGCATCTGAATACATTATACGTAACTCCAAAAATCATGGATATTTATTTCTTCAGTGTAATTCAATCATATGGATCAATGTTATACTTATCATAAAATAGTATAAATTTCATCTTGGTTAAACTCAACTAATGGCATGCTCAATAATATATCCCACCACACTTTCTTATATCAGCCTCCTGAATAACTTAAGAAAGGTATTAAAGTATGATGGTTCACATGATAATTATCTTTTGTACCTTTGGTTGTGTGGATTCATATAAATAATATACTCCAATATATATATATAATTATATGATATTCCATGTTATATAATTTCTTCGGCCTACCTACGTAATGAATCTCAACATGTTGTCTTTGACATCTACATTTTAACATTTAGAATATTCAACTCTGAATAGTGTTAAAATATTATTAGAAACCATAATACTCCAAGACAATCATTGATTAGGGAAAACTCAAATTCATACCTTTAGAGGATTTTACCATTATAGTATTCATGTGAGATATACATCATATAGAAATGAATTGTTAATGAATATTTATTTAGTTATAAAACCATGATACAACCCCATTGAAAATAATCATAAAATATAATTTATTATATAACCAATACCAATACACTTCAAATTAACCTCATGCTCATCTTCTATTAAGATTATTATCAAGGGAAATTCTACATTATCTTTTACTCCAAATCAATAAGTCTTTATATCAGTCCTCTTAATAATATATAAAATGAGATCATATGTTTGAGGGATAAATTTGTTCCATTGGTGAGTTTGAGTTATTCTTTCTTGAGGAATGCATCCATTGTTGTCTCAATATAGTTAAATTTTGACTTCAATACCAAGAATCACTCCAAGTTTAGTAGTAAAGTTTATTATCCAAATTTATCCCTTTAAATAATATGATATAATGATGTACTTTGTCTCATTTTTTGAAACAACCACAGTGGATTTTTTAGAACTCTTCAACTAATAGTTCCACTACTGAGGAAAAACATGAAACTATATTGAGGAATCATATCATAATTATTGGATTGGATTCTCTGATCAATTTACTATCTTATAATGAGATCATCCTCACCTCTAGTGTCCAGAAATATATGCATGCTTTCCAAGTACATAAGGCTACTCATGATTGAAATACAATAAATTTTTCTTGGATTAGATTAGTATATACTAATTAATTTTAATGAACTTGTGACATTGGAATAATTAAATAAACATAGGGTAGATTATGGATGAATTTACCTAGACTAGTTCACCTATATTAGGATAGTTTAGATTCTAGAGGTTTCTGACTAGTGGTGAGGGTTGATATTAATAGGTTATATAACTATTCCTTTAAGAAAACATAACTATGAAAACAACCTATTATATTTCTATTGTATAATATAAATTTTTGGAAAGAAAATAATTTTTTATTGTTCATACACAGTGTATTTTCATTTCTCGCATTTCATATGATGCATGTCGCCCATTTAAAAACACACATCAATATAAGAGAACACCTAATTAGGATTAGTAATGTCTGATTCATCTAAGATACTCAACTAATTCGACTATAAATTGAATAAATTTTAGAACCCCCCCCCCCCCAAATTAGGTCTCAATAAATAATTCATGTAAAAATAAATTGAAAACCATGGTAAAAAGAATTGGACTGGTATAATCACTCTTAGAAACCCATTATGATAAACCAAACACTGGATTGAGCCTGAATGAGGGTAAACGACCAATTAAAGAAGAAGTGAGAGAGGTAAGTAAGGGTTATGTATGGCATATAGAGTGAAAATTGAGAGGGTAAGAGGTTTTTTATAAAATTTAATCCAAAAAATATTAATTAATCTAAAAAATATAAGAAAATAAAAGACTCATTGAGTACACAGTAGATAATCAATGAGTACCCGATGGGCATCAGGAACCAACATAAGAGTCACCAATTACCCGATGACCTATATGGTGATACTAATTACCCTACTTCACCCATAGTGTACCCATTATCAATCGATAGTGTAACCAATTACATGTTTTAAACGAATAATTCCCCATAATAAGATCAATTTACCCAAAATGATCCCACAATTTTCCACCAACACCTCAATCATTCATAATTAAATAAAATAAATTATTTTAAGAGAAAACTTGCTAATTTTTTTTACATGTTTGTGTTATAACCTACCCACCACATATTACCTCATCCATGGGTTGTATAAGAGTGTCATTAATCCTCCTTAGTGAAATTCTTCAGTCACTGAACTTGCATATCAAATTTTATCTCCTACACCTCAGCCTAAATATGCCTATTATACCACTACACCCATACTATAAGAACTTTATTGACATGAAATTTATTCTTCTCAAAATATATTATATAAAACAATTTCTATATGAATGACTCCTCATGTTCTGGCACAAAAATATTTACAGGTCTCATTTTTGAAAAAAATTACTAATATTTAGAAATCAAAGCTATTTGGATAGAATTTTTTTGTTATATTAATCCTTAAATAATGTGCTATATATGAAAACCCCATCTCTGTAACCACTCACTACTTGTTGTACCCTGTGAAAAATGTGCTCACTAGCTACCACACCATAACCCACCGCTACTAAGAATCAAATCATAAACTATACCTCTCTATGACCATGTTCTTTGGTTATTATATATTAATATTTGTAGGACTATTAGGTAATCATTTACTGTCATTGTATAAGAAGAATATGCACATGAAGCTCCCTTCACCCTAGTCTCCAAACTCTATTATGATTTCATTTGGTTTCTAAAACCGAATTTAATTGACCAACCAATATTGTTAGTTGATCCTTCCATGAATCTAAAAAATTAAAACATTCATGGAAGAAAAATTTCCACTCAGTTATTGAAAAATAGGGAGGACACATATTTATCACCATTCAAAATTCTTATTCTCTTATGTAAATTTATGGAGACGTATTCTTACTAGAAAGGGGCAACCCCTATGATCTATTGTTATAAAAACCTCATTCAGTGAAGTAGAACCCCATTCTTTAATACCTATATTAAAGTGAATCCAAATATAATTTTCTATTTATTATGGTGTTGAAATCCATTTGTTAATCCCTTTAGTACAATGAACTATCCCCTTTTCATATAACATTAGTATGAAGAAGAAGTATAAATTATATAATCGCTCACAAGGGTGATATATATTTCATAATCACCACTATGGTGAATCCACATTCATTCCCTCTATAGGGGAAAAGAACTTTTCTAACCCCTCATGAGGGAAAAGCATCACCAATTCTCCCAATAGGTCAAAACATATTTAGAAATCCATTACTAGGAATAGTAATAACTATATCCTCAATTGGGTGAAGAACCATGTATAGTCCACATAAGAGTATCACAAACCTCATAACTCAAATGATTGGTTACCCACTACCCAAATATCATAATTTATAACCCAATTATCTTGGAATCCTTTGATGCCACTAGGTCTATATGATCATGGTATGAAAACTAGATTACTACTCTTTGAACCCAAATTACATTGATAAATGAAGACTTAGGAATTATCCTATTTAATGAGTAGAATTCACAGGATGACCACAATAAAGAATTTCATTGATAAAAATGGTCCCAATAACGAGGAAACTAGATAGATCTCTCTTGGACCAATATGCTCATCCTGGATCTCGACTCAAATCATTGAGTTTTGTTCTAGTTAGATTCATTCCTATATTTAAACCTCATCGATATTATTATTTATGATTTTATCACCAAAAGATTTAAATTTGTAAGGGACACCCATATTTAGGAAACTCACATTTATTATTATTCCCTAATCATACTCTCTTAGTTCTCAAGAATCAAGATAGTCCTCCTCAAAGGTGTATTCCATAACCACAACATCGTCAATGGAAATCACCCTAGACCACAAAAAAAGACATGTTCTTTAAAAAATCACATGTTCATGCCTAAATAAGTTTTTAATAAGACTATATCTCCCATGAATTTAGTTTTCCATCACATCCAAGACATCAAATGATAAAAAAAAACTCCCAATGGGCCACCTCCAAAATGTAAGCCTTAGTTACTGCATACTTAAGTGAAACAAAAATGGTCCACCTAGTCATCAATGTTCCTTAAGGATGCCTCAAAATATTGTCCCCACTAAATATATTATGGTCCCCACATTCTTGAATCATATGTATTAATTGTACGATATAATATATCATAATAAAGTCATTTATGCATGATGTCGAATTTCAAGGTATAGTCTTTCCAAATAACCATAAATTAGACACCTCATACTATGTTTGATTTATTTTATATAAAAAATAGATATACATGGTTCAAACATACCATCATTGACCTTATATATCCATACTGTTGGATCCATACTCAACATGAACCTATTTTAGTCATCCCTAACTGAGAACATTCCCAACAAGTTTAACTATCCTTATTTCATGGAAATATTACATAGTGAACCATAATGTATAGGTTAGGTTATTTATGAGGCCATAGCCTTCATACTGGAAAATATTCCCATGAGCCACATCTACCATCTTGTTGGTCCATTTCATGAAAAAAAAATTATGAACAAACCCCAAAGGGCCATATTCCCACAATGTAATCACCAATTCCAACTTCATAGGGTAATACTCCCATTAAAATCAACAATAATTGGTAGACCATTTGTATTTTCCACTCAAATTATTATTTCAAATCATTATTTGTGTATTTTAATAGTTATGGTTATATAATTTTACGGTACACCATAATTATCCTTATAACATAGCATCCAAATTTAGGATTTTTTCATTATATAGCACTGAAATAAATGTGTTATGAAACCCTTCAAAGAATACATTTTAATCCCTTATTATTGGACTAATATAAACACCAAAAATACATAATACCACCCCAGATAGTGATAAAATCTACAGTCCCCTATTATTTGGTTATAAATCATTGATCCTACAATCAAGGAAACACCACTTAATAAGATGAGCATGGAGAACCTATAATATATAAAAACATTACTATAGATAAAGAATATATGATACATATATATATATATTCACATTTATGGGAGATATTTAATATATAAAATATGTTCACAATGATTCCTAGTTTCGATCCATTACTAACATTTGGGTAACTAGTTCAACATTGGGATTTCGGAAGTATATAGGAATATAAATTAAATATATAAACGTTTCTCATATTATTTAATAATTTCTCCCTAAAATGAATCAGACGAGCCTGAAATCCAATGTTATCCACTATTATGAATTCTAAGGCGTCACTACAATTGTGCTTGTTGAATATTTACTTTGAAAATAAATTCCACACTAACCCAATATATCATAGGAGATTCACATCAGAAGATTTGAAAATGGTATATTATTCCATAAAAACAATGAAAATGGGAAAAATGGTTAAAATAATGGAATCATCCAACTCAAGGAATCATTTCATAATAAAAAATACTGTAAAGTTTTTTTGTTTCATACTAGTCTTAATCCCTCATTCATAACTAATCATTAAAAATCAGATATCAACCAATTTCAATCACTTTTAGGAAATGAATATTATAATATAGTTTCTTTATTTAGAATTAGTATGTATATATTTTTTAATGAGGTCCATTTATTTTTTAATTTTTTTTAATAGACATAAAAATTCAATACAATGGTACATTTTAAAGTGGTTAATTAGGGGTTATACTTATGAGAAACTACTAATCATGTGTAACTGTGGAAAATGACCTCCATAAACCAATGTGATTGATTTCATGGATAGAAATAAGGATATATTTAACTAATAAATATGATATATATGCTAAAATTATTATTCTATAAAATATATTTATTATTTACCTTTATTTCATTTAGTGTTTTGAAAAGTGGACACATCACTCATGCATATGAATAGACTACCATATCCATGAAGTGATGCAATTAATTTTTCACCACAACCTTATTTGAATTTGTATAATGATGTATTTACTAAATAAATATCTTACTTTCAAATTGATAATTATATTGGATATTATTAAATTATGAAAAATGTGTAGGGAAAAAACCATAGAACTAAGCCGTGCATGAAAATAGACTTTTTGTCACCAAGAATGTTAATTTTTTATAAATAATTATTAATAAAAATATTAATTTTAAATTATATATGAATGATAAAGTTTATTTTTTATATTAATATATTATTAGAATAAATTTATAGTAAATTTAAAGTTATTTTATAGTATTTTTTAATGTGTATAACGCAATTTGGGACTCGTGGTAAGGGTTTTTGTAATAATTTCATTTCATTTTAGAGTTATTTATATTAATCTAAATTGGGGGAAATAATGTGATCCTTATACTTTAAAAATGATCTATTTTATTCTCATATTATTATTCCATTTATTTTTATGTATTTATGAAATTTGTATCTATTTTTTAATTAAAAATATTAATAAAAATTGTTTAAGAAAAACAAACTATATTTTGGCTTTCATTAATTAATTTATTTCTTCTATGTTTGTCTTCTTTAAAAACATTTTTAAGAATTTTCAGTTATAAAATCTCATGATTATTTAAATCTAATTCAAACATTATTTTACACTTCTTTAATTATTTTAAAAATGAAATTTTACAATTTTTTCGTAGATTTTATTTCTGAATTTTTATTAAAAGTGTGAAAGGAATATTTTTTAATAGTAACCATATGAATATTTTTTTCATACATCATTAAATTTCTTGGATTTAAATAATAAATTAAAATATTACATTTATATTCTTATTTAAAATTTTCTTTTCAATATTCTAGGGATTTTTTTAAAGAAACCTATAAAAAATTATACTTATGTTGTTTAAAAAAATATTTTAATTAATTTTTAAAGACATTTTTTCTATATATCAAAATATTTATGAATTATTATTCTTTACTAGGGATGTGATATTATAATAAAATACAATTTTTTATCAATATTTTTATTATATTAATGATTTGAGGCTGAATCTATGAGACCTTTTTCATTCCTGAAGGATAATTAAGTTATAATGAAATGTTTATGAGACATGTTTCTTTTACATGTGTTATATTATTTTGAAAAGAGAAAATATTTATGAAGCCCAATTATATTCAATAGATTATAAAATTATGAAATGGTGGTTTTATTTTTCTTTTAGAACACATAGGAATGTATTTCATTAAATAAAGGGTGATTATAGAATTATATAGCACTCTAAATCATTGAATAATAATTGATAACTCAGGGGACAATATAGATTGAAATGAAGAGTAAAGCCATTTTATTAAGTGTTTATTCCCATTATGATAGTCTTTCGATTGCACCTTGAAAATGGAAATGATGTAGTGTGGAGTGAAACAAAATAACCATGATAGTCTTGAAATTGATCCTTGACATCCAAAATGATTTTCTTTGATTCTAGGGTGCTAAAAACTTTTGTCTTATTATTTAGATATGTTCTCACGGATTATGGTTTTTTATTGATGATTCCTCTATATAATGACTTATGTATTATGTTGTGATAAATATTTATTCATTAATTAATGATTAAATATATATGATTGATTGGGAATGACTTTCATATAATAAGATCATGTTATCATACATTTTTTATTATGTTGTTCTCACTAATTACCATTTATTGATGTCTCATATATATACCCTTAATTTGTATATGAGATCACTATTTATTATGTTTCATTTATCAATGTTATAAAAAAATATAATTAGGTAATATCAAAGAATTGTACTATTTAAGAAGAACATTATTGGAGAAACTGATGAACCATCATTAGATAAGATGATTATGTGTCTTATATCTAAAGATACTAAACCTTTATAGATCATGGTAAACTATTTTAATTAGATATAATGAATAATAATAATAATAATTGATTAATATTTATGTATATATTTCATGGTCCATGATATTTGTTATAAAATTAGGGATTGGGTATTTTTTAAGATGAAAATTAGAATGCATAGATGAAAACCCACGGGATATGTCCCTGTATAGTATAGAATTCTAATGTTTTGGTAAAATATAGATTGTGTGGTATAATATCATTTATATTCACGTCTAGATACTAGATAGTGGATGTGGATAAGTAATTGATTCTTTAAGGTGTAAAACCCCTAAAAATTGGTGGTTTATTATCAACTCCAACTTCACTCGGTGCACGAGGAGTGGCCAAAAGACTCAATATCATGTTATACACTCCTAAGGAATATTCATTAATTAGTTCACAATCCATTTATGAAACATAATAATGAATTATAGGATATAAAATATAATAAATAATGATAATCCATAATGATATGAGATAAAAATAAAGTTTCATGTGTTTATAGATTGTTTTATGATTTATAAAATCAAAATATTTATTTTCCAAATCATATGATTGTTTACTCTGGATATTGTGACTCACACTAATTTTTTATGGTTTTTGTAAATGGATAGAACATGAAGGAATCAAGAGAACAATTAATGTGACATCTAATGAAATGAATGCCTCTATAAAAAACCAAATGAAATGGGAGATGAAATGTGAATACCTATTATAATGTCTAATCATCTATCTTGATATATAATCAACAATATGAACATAGGTGTATTTTTAAATGAATAAAATAAGGGAATAATATAACCATATAAAATTTTAATTGATAATGGAATTGGATAGAATAAGATCCAGCTATATATATATATATAAAATATGGGATGAATCACCAAAGGAAATGTCTTGATGGAAAAGGAATATGTTTACGTCTTGAAACAAAGTGAATAAATAAATAATTTATGAGGAAAAATGAAATTTTCAATAGAGTAAAATTGATTTTATCCAATGTTACCCATAATAGTATAATTTATTATATTTAGGGAACTTGGTAATTATCCTAGTCAATGCCTGAATATATTAGATAAACCATAGACAAAGGAAGGGATTTTTCTATGTTAATCACTAAGATAGATCATAATGGTTAAGGAACACATGTAACCCACTTTAGAGTTGGGGATTTCATATTAATGTTTATAATAATGTTCCATATAAAATTATTATTATTAATTTTGTAAAATTTTATTTTCATCATTGATTAAATCTATTTATATAGATCCTATATCAATTTCCAAGGAAGGGATGTCAAATTTGATATTATGAATCGACCTATTATCATATTTTGGTATTTGGATAAATACCAACTTCTAATGAAAATAAATTATATTGAATGGATCATATTATATATTCATGAGGGATATTTATCACAAATGATTATGGTGAAAATCAACATTGGATATATGACTGTTGTCTAAGAATATTCCAATATATTTCCTAATATAATTTCATAGTCTTCCCCTGAATCGTGAAGTTGAGTTTAAATTAAGACTCATTCATAGTGTCACTCATACTTCAAAGATTCCATATCTAATGGACCCAATTGAGTTATAGGAATTTATAAAAAAAGTGTTCGTGAAAATTGTTAAGGGGTTCATATTCGTGAGAGTGTTACAATGGGTATCCTCTATTCTTTTTGTTTAAAATAATTACGGTTCAATGCCTATCTACATTTATTATTGATAACAAAATTAAAATATTATCAGAAAAAAGATTCATATAACCTTTATTTATTTATAATAAAATAAAGAGATCATAATAGTTTTCAATCATTGACCATTGATATGGATAAAAAGAATTGGGGGTCAAATTGGATGACATATTCCAGACAATCATCCATATATGGTCTAGAAACTAATAATATATAGCGATTCCATTTGAAATTAAAAATTCCCATTTTATCTTTATGTATCTAGTGAATATCATCTATAGATATTACCTAGATAAATTTTTGGTATTCTTTATAGAAAATTTTACAAAATTATTCAATATAACAAAAGAGAATAAATATCTTTCAGGATTGTGATTAATTTCTTAAGGAAGTAGGGCTGCATCCAAAATTAATCAGGTGTAATTTTTTTAACATGAAGATTCATTATCATATCAAATAATCTCAAGTAAGGGTATAAAAGTGAATCCTTAAAATGTGTATGTTAATAAGTAATAGACCATATAGAATATTATTATTGAGATCCATATTTATCTTGGTTAGGCTAGATACTATTAACACATTGTGAGAGATTTATCATAGATATCTGATCCAATATCCATGATGACATGGAATGGCTACAAGTACCATAGTACACATGATTGTGAGGAAAATTTAAATTATATAAAGGGATTATTTTTAGTGAACCTATAATAATAATACCCTAGTTTGTAGAAGTATTTTTGATATATAGTGATGTATTTAAGAAGGGGATGGGACGTGCCCCCAAGTAGAATGAAATAGTTATCTATTATACTTCACTCCAATTAAATAATCATGAGAAACAATCCCTAACTCCAGATTTAGGTTTCAAATGGTAATTTGTGAATTAAAAATATAGATCCATTATATTTATTGTCAATCAATTTACATATAATTATCATTAAAACACAATGTACATATTCAAACAGCATTACTGGAATGTATTATAAAGGGGGTGGTTGTAGTTTATTAAATATTATGAATACTCAATAAATTACCACTATTGGATGGTGAAAAAGGTGTATTATTCCCTGATTTATAAATACATTTCTAGTATTTTTAAATCAAGGATTAAAATAGATTTAATACATATGGATTTATATAAAATAGATATTGAAATCATTATAAATAGGGAAGATCATATCTTTCTTAGATAAATGTTCAAACATCGATCTATGTGAGTACTAAATAGGAATATAAGGAAGAGGTGAAACTATAGAATAATATGAGGAGTGTTCTTATGGACAATAATTACTGTGATGGAATTATAAGGTTAAATAATCAATTATGTGTGTCATCAATAAAAGATTTGATGAAATTGTTGGATGAAGCTAAAAGTTCATCATTATCTATTCATCATGGAAATACAAAGATGTATAAAGATATGAAAAAAAATTGGAGTGAAAACCTGAAAATTGTTATTATATAGTATTTATATTAATTCATAGTATGTTAGTAAAATATGGTTGAGAGAGAGAATCTAAGGGGATATTACAAACATCACCCAAACTGAAATGGAAATGGGATAACAACACCATGGATTTCATCATCAGACTCTGAAAAAAAAATTAATGTTTAAAATTCTCATTGGGTTATATTCTATAAAATTATTAACGTAGTTAATTTAATTGTATTACGGCAATATTTCTATCTTCCTAAAATATGTAATCTACTCATTAAGTTTGTTTTAATTTTTTATAGATTATTTCATTTTATTATAACTAATTGGGATCCTGGTTTACCACAATGTTATGTACAATTCTTCCAAAAGAAATGAATTTTTCTTTGAACATTATCTTTATATATCATTATCAAATATATGTTCAGACAAAGAGGAAAATAGAGACAATAAAAGGAATTCTAAAATTATATTATATATATTTTATATGTTGTTTGGATAAAAACATTTCACATAATTAATTTTTCATTCCATTATATATTTTAATCAATAATTTAGATGAATGCTTATATGTTAAGAAGTTGATAACTCTATTGTGAGGGATATATCTGGATGAAAAAATATATTTGGACCTGATCTTATTTGGTAAATGCTTGGGAAGGTTTGAGCAATTCATCAGCACTTTAGTGTAGCTCATAGTCAACCTTAAAGATATGTTGATAATCATTGGTGATATCTATAGTCTGTAGTTATTAAAAAGGTATTCTATTGAATATATCTTTTTAATAAGGTTATTAGATTTATAATGAAGATAATAATTATCCAAATATATATTTTTACTTTAAAAATTATTAATCTTATTAGGATGGTTTTTTTCACTTGGATCTTATACCAAATCTATCTCAAGTACATGATTTTTTCCATACGTATCTCATAAAGATATATATACCTAATACTACACAATTTCTTAATGTATATTACTCACCTCTAGATAATCATCTATATTATGAGGAATAATTGGTGTATATTCTAGATCAAATGGAGAATATGTTACAGAACAAGACCGGACACCTGGTCAATGTTTTTTGGTGAAATCATAAATATGAGGAAGCTATTTTGGATCCCAAGGATGTGATGATGTAGAATTATTCTAAGTTGTTTTTAACAATGTGATGAAATTTTAGTTCTGAAATTTCATAATGAAACAAACCAAGATTTATTAATATATTTATATTGAAATATTTTTTATATCTTCGATATCATTCTCTACACACAACACAAAATTTAGAAAACCATGATATGCTAATGAAATATTATTATTAAATGTACAATTATCTCTTAGCCATTATAATTGTAAGCAATAATAAGAAAAAATATGTTATAAAATAACATTTTTACCACATGTAAAAAATTAATTCATTTGTTATTAATTGTTTAGGAATTAATCTAAAACCATTTCAACGGTACAAGTGTTTTTTTTTCTAAAAATTTTATTTTCCAATGTGCAATGTATTTTATCCCAATAAGTGAAATTAGCCAAAATTTATCACTAATTTTGATTAAATATTTTTATTTTATATTCATTCATATATATTGAAATTAATCTAAAGGTTTTTACAATTTTACAAAGGAATATAAATTGAATTTTTGGCTTAAAAGTATATTTTTATTAAAATGGGGTTTGTTATATTTTTCTCACATATATTAAAATGAATAAATGAAACTTGTCAAAATTTAATTTCATAAAATAGTTTTTATATTTTTAATCATCCTTAATATATATTTTAATGAGTTCAATTTAATTTTTGGTAATTATGATTATTAAATGATAAAAAAATTCATTATCTTGTTAATGGTTAAAAGGGTTAGCTATAGGAAAAAGTAAAGAGATACATGTTAAAATAACATAAATTTTTTATAAATATGATTTTTTAACTTGTTTTCAGTATACCATTATCTTATATTATAATTTTTTTGTCAGTTATTTTTTACTTGAATATGACCTTATTAAATTTTAATGTTTTTTGTACTCAAAAAAGTGTCACTCCCTTCACTAATAAAAGGGAACCTAATCTTCTCCATTATCCTCACTAATTTTTCTATTTTGATTAACCAATATATACCTAAATATTCTCTAAAAATCATTTTTTTAACATTAATTTTTTTCTTTCCCAAAATTCCAATTTTATAATCGTCAATGTTCTTTTCAATAAAATATTCCAAAATAAGAGGTATATGTTTTATCTGGTCATTTTCATGTTTATTTCTTATTAAACTTCTTCAAAGTGTTATATAATAACACTAAAATTATATAATAATTATTTTTACACCACTAATATTATTTTATATTAATATTATATCACTTCATCCAATATATTATAAAATTATAATATTACTAGTGTGTTTCTGAGGACTACAAACTCTACAAAGTGGTGTGATTCATTTTACCTTTAATATTTACATATATATTAAGAAGGATTTATTTATAGAACAAAAATCATATTTTCAATATATTTATAATTATAAGAAGTAGAATTAAATTTTAACTTTTTTGTTGGTATATACATAGAAAAGTGGTAACAACACTTTTGTGTACAAATAGACTATCATCTCTATGTAATGATGCAATTAATTTTTCATCACATATTTAATTGAATGGATTAAAATGTGTATGTTATGAATAAATATGATACTATTTAAATAATTAATATTCTTAAGATCTTAAAAACAAGATCATTGTTCAAGGACTAGAACCATAAAAACTAAAACATGCATGGAAAACAAACCAGTTTTCATCTGAAAGTTCATTTTAGAAAAATATTGATAGAAAAAGAAAAAAATTAATTTATAAAAGAATAATATATTTTTTTATATACTAATATGGTCCTATTACAGATTTATAATAAATATATATTAGATATATAAAACTTTTAATTTATATGATGAAAAAGAGGACATGATGTAAGTTTTAATTTTACAACCACATAAGACACAAGATTTTGAATTTATTTTTTATGAATTATTTATATTAAATTTACATTGATGAAAATTATATGAAACATATCCTTAAAACCCCATATATTTTCTTTTTCAATAATTATTACAATACTTCTATATATATTTTACAATTTTCTATTATATGTTACTTGAAAAATTCTCAAATTATTTTAGAAAAAAAATATTATTTCCTCTTTAGTCGAGGAAATTATTTATTTTATATCCATGTTATCTATCATGTTTTATAGGATGTTATTTTCTAAGAACAAGTGATTATTTATAGTCATTTTAATTCACATTTTATATTCCTTTCAATTTATTAAAAATTAATTCTTAAAATGATTTTAAAATAGGTTATTTTTGACTTTTTACAAAAAAGTGTGAAATGAATCATTGTTTTAACATTTACTACATGAAATTTTTTTCCCACTATCAAGTATATTGTTTACTTAAAACAAAATTTATAGTTATAAATTTTAATTTTAAATTAAATTTTTCTTGTAAATATTCTAGTATTTTTTTTAGTTATACTAAAATAATAGTATATTTTTATTATTTTGAAATAAATTTTCAAATACTCCTGAAAAATATATTTTTCAACAGTGAAAAAAAAAATTTATTGCTGAAAATCCCTTGGGTTATAATATTATGATTCTATCCACTGTGTTTCTATATATGGATTATGACTATAGTGATTTAAGAATGATTACAAGGAAATAAATTCATTCCCTTGGGTTAATTATGTTATGATGAAATCATTTTGAAACATTTTTCTATTATATAAGAATTTATTTGTTGAAATGATTAAATGTTTTTCAAACTAATTTTTTAGCGACACCAACCTCATATTCCCAAATACAGTTCCTATGACCATTATATTAGTATAAGATACTAGGAAATAACGTCCCAAAGTAATGAATAACTAGGTTGTGTTGGTAAACTATATACATACATGAGTCTTGTATTCAATTTGAATACAAAAATACAAAAAAAATTATCTTTCATTCAAGAATAAATTTTTTCCATCTAGCGTGTCTCTTCATATCATTTTTATAAAACATCATAGAAAATTAGGGAAAGGAATCAAGAATTTTTGAGCTCAAATTCTGATTATGGGTTAAGTACAATAGAATATATCTTAAATAAATATTTACTAAATAATATGTAGTGGTAAATAACTAAACACACATTCAATTTAAATAAATATATAAGGCATAATAAATATAGATTTTTAAATAAATGAGAACATGTTACATTGAAATAACTTTATTACCAGAATAAAACAGTCAACATCAATATTGAATGGTAAATAACTTAACACACTTTCTGTTTTATCAATAATATGAAATTTCAATAAATGCATGGTTTTTTTCTTAGTGAATATATCATAGATAATAACAATAGAATCCTAATGATGGAAATGTTTAATTATTAGATGTCATGTTTCATAGAAACATGATACCTTAACCATCATAATATATCCTCAAGATGGTTGAAAACATGATGGGTAAAAACACAACTAATTCATGTCAATACCTTTTGCAATACACTACTATCAATATCTATCCTTCACACAGTTTAAGATTGCTTGGTTAAAAATGGAAAGGGTTTGTTTCCAACTAATTTCATCTCATGAGACAACTGATTCATCATGGGGATTACATTAAATATTCCCCAACCCATGTCATACCTATCTAAATAATTACTCATATGTCAAATAATCAATTTAATTTATAAACAATGATTCATATCAAAATGTATTTGTAATGAGTAAAGGATACATATTTATTAGTATTTCCATAGATAATCAAATAACTTTCAGATTGAAAACCATATGTAAAATTTTATATGTTTTAGTAAATAATCATATCCATGATAAAAAAATAGTATATTTAAGGTAAATTTAATGTCTAATGATCATAGGAATGTAGAAAATTTAAAATAAATTTATTGACTATAGAAATGGGTCAAGGAGGTGAATGTCAATTAATTCCTTAGTAAAAAAATTATAAACCATTCAGAGGAATAATAAATATGGAATCCATATATTTTATACACATTGGAGTAAAAATATAGGGTCTTTTCATTAAATAATATAAATACCATAAAAATATTTAAAAAATTCAGGAGGGAAATATTTTTTTTATTTTGATAAACTTTTAAAAATACATTTAATTAAAAATTATCATTGAATCATATAAAAGAATATTGAAAACATTTGAGTGGTCAATAAGGATGGAAATTCTTTTCTTTCCATACATGTTAAAATATATTTTCCTTTCACTTTTTATGTAAATTCTAAATGGGAATTATATTGAAAATTAAATAAAGATTCATTTGAAAAAACATTGTAAAGAGTGAAAATGATGAAAATTCATTTAATAAATCATTATGGAAATGTTAAAATAGTGTTTAAAACATTTTTGGAGAACATTTTTTTGGAGAAAAAACTATTTCTGACCGATGAGTGAAATGAAGTAAGATTTTCTTACAAACATTTTCCTAAAAAGTTTACGTAAAAAAGGGAGATAAAATGGCACTATCACTTAAAAAATATATTGAATAACCACAGGACAATAAAATGAAAGGTTTTATTAGGAAATTGTCATGCAATTTACTTCATTTGATATTCAAGAATAAAAACTCTTTATTAGGATGATATTGTGAAATAAACCATTAAAATGATCGTGATGTTGAAGGGAAAATCAATTAATGAATTGATTATGTGTATCAACTATAAATCAACATAAAATAAGTTAAAATTAAAAAATGTATATTTAAAATTCAGTACACACATAATATTAGAATATTAACAACAATAATTATTTAATATAAACCATGGAAAATAATTTGAGTTTTGAAATTATTTACCACTTGGTAACTCATAATTCAAATCCCCATTGATGAAATAATTCAAATTAAAATACAAAATACCATGAAGAATGAAATATTTATGATATTAAATCTTAATGGGAAGTATATACACAACATTAATGTGAATTTGTGCATAAAAAATAATAATTCAAATTGTAATATAAATTGATATAAAATACCTTACATTACTCTTCCTTTTGGTTGAACGCTCATTAACCACATCTTCTTCTAGAATCCTCTATAGTTTTTCAGATATTTATTCTTAATATGGATTTATAAAAAATATAAGGCTTCTATTATAAATATAGGGAAGTTTTTAATTTCTTTTGGTTGGTCTTGGTTAAACCAAAGTGGTTTGAGAGTCTGAAGAATGGGGGAGATGAGGTTCCCTTTTATAAGTGGGTGAAAGGACACACTTGGTATTTTTAAAATAAAGTCAGGGGTACAAACATATTTATCTAATAAAGGTATCAATAATACCACAAATTTGATTCATTATGTGTTAAGGTCAAAATATTTCCATCCAATGGGTGTTGGAAAAGTATTGAGTCAATTTTACACCTTATATTCTAATATTACCCACTAAGTAAACTCATTTTTAACTTACTCATTGTAATTAATTTTAACTATTCTCAGTAACCAATTTAGTCAAAAAAAATATGACCTTATTAGAAATTATAAATTATTTATATTCCAAATATGGAATACATTTTGAAAAATTCAATTTACTGATATGGAAAATATTAATTTAAAATTTATCTCACAGACGAGACAAAGAAGTGTGTTTCTAAAGAGAAAAATATTCAAAATTTTACTTAGTTGTTTTACATAAATTTAATAAAAAAATCCTATAATGACCTAAAATAGATAAATAAATGAATAATTGATCTATTATTTAATTAAAACCAATTGAAAATATAAATTTCTATTATAAATTATTTAGATGAAAAGGCGGTTTGTAATTAAAATCCCTTATTTTTTCACAATTCATCAAAAAATTAAAATTATACAAAAAATACAAAAATATTAACCCTAAGATAATTTCTAAATTAATATTAAATAAATGAAGTTAATTTTTTCAAAAAAAAAGTATAAAATAAATATATTTTGTTTTTAAAACAAGCGCACCATTAAAAGCCATAAAAACTGCATTTAGAAAAATACATCTTTTTTGTATAAAATTATATTTGTTCTTATATTATCATAATTATATCTATTAGATTAATGAAATAAAATTTTATTTAATATATAATATATACATTCCATTAATATCACCCACTAATAGTAATTATATTAATTTATTTAGAAAAAACATCTTTAAGGAATAAAAAATATTTTTTATTAAAAACATTTTCATTATATTCGATTGTTTTTTATATTAATTTATAATAAATTTGAAACCAATGAATTCAGCCATATATTTCCATAATTTAGTTAATCCTGCTAGTAATTTCTAAATTTATTTCTAAGATATAATTTTCATTTTAAAAAAATATTAAGAGTACTTAGTAAAACTCAGTCATGTGTGTGACACAAGCTATCGAAGAAACTTATAGTTGCATGTAATAGAAGATAACTAAGTGTTGTGTGAATTACAAGATATATCATTTACATAATTTCTTTAAAATATTATTTATATTTTAATATATTTGGATTTTATATTCCCTTCTATTATTTTTTTTCATATCACATATGAAAAGGAATATGATGTTCATATTATGTAATTTTGAGGGGTTACATACTCCACACATTATATAAATTGTATCCTCTCAATTGAAACTTGATATCAGTAATTAATGGATATATATTTTAAAATTAATATTTTGAAAAACTCACACCATAAAATAGTTAATAAAATAAGCCCTTAATAAGAGGGAATGGTAAGTACCATGTTCAAATGGAACAGTTCATAACTAGGGTTCCAAGTAGGAGAACATAGGGGTTAAGTGAATATATGGACATAAGGAAAAGCATAAATATTTATAGATATTGATTGAGGAAATTTATTACAAAACAATTTAATTTTCAATGGAAGGTTGAAGGACTCAAATCCATAAATATATTAGGTGTGAAAAGTTCATTGATATCATCAAGAATGGTTGTAATAGAATATCATTTTATTTCAATATCTTTTTTTACAAATTTTAGGATTTATTTATCTATCTCTAAATATAATGAAATATATGTCATTAGTCAGTCTGGATACCCTGGTAACCTGATTACTGAGTTGGCCCTAACATGGCCGAAAGGGAATTCTCAATCCCCAAGGATTGCCACTAGAACCTCGGGTCATAAAAAAACGAGAGTGGTAATGAATTTTCCACAAACATTGTGGAATCAATATAATAAGCCAGTATGTGTACAAATGAAACTCCACTAGAAGATGTGTATCTGAATTCAAACAAGTGTAAAATAATCCATGGTACTATAGAGAAATACCATAAAAATGAAATGAAATATCTCAATTCTAAATGGAATCAACCATCCAAGTCCATGCATCAATAGCTATAACCATCACCAAGCAGTGCTTTTCCCTTTATTGAACCAAGAAGGTGATAATCTACAAACACCTAAAGGCATCTGTATATTGTGAGATTAAATTTAATTCGGGTCTCACAAAGGATTCCATAATAGAAGGAAATAGTTAACTAACCAAATAAAGATCTCTCAATTTTCAAATAAACGGGTTTGGAATTTCAAAATAATGTTTAAATAAATTATAAAATACATTAAAAATATATAATACATTTTTAATGATTGAAATACTTTAAACAAATGGATTAAATAAACACGTTTATATAAAAAAATTATATAAATCAGAAGGTGTGTAAAATAGTTCACAAAAATAGAATACATTAATTTGAAATACAAACAAGATAACAAAATAGTTATATTCCTAAGAATGTATGATAGTTCTATGTTAGAGTGACTCCACACTCAAGGTGACATAGTAATGTGTACATGTGACCATTTGAGCTCTGGCTGAAGAGGACTCATCACTACCTCCTAAGAGATGTGAGGGGTTTTATTTATATTTTGAAACATTGTTAAGTGTAAAGTGTCATCGATATAACTCACAAACTACCTAAGGCATTCATGTTCTCTAGTACAAAACAATTATGGAAAATTTATTTTAAGAATACTTAAAATAAATTTAATTCCCTTCTCCATTTCAAATATTCCAATTTCCATTAAAAAATAATAACATGGGTTTTTAACCAAAAACACACCTTTTTCCCAGATATAACCCAAATGTTGTTATAAAATTAATTTTTAAACCATTTTAATAAAATACAATTTCAAATCAATTTCATCAAATCAATTTCCACAATTTTTCATCAAACCAATTTAACAATTTAAATTTCCCCAATTTCAATCAATTTATCAAACATACCTAAATTCACTAGAATTGGGGGGTTATCCAAAATTGGTGTCAAGAATCCAATTTCTGAAAACAAATCCCCCAATTAAATGGAATTGGGTTTTTAAGAAACCAATTCAAAACAGTTATAAGAAATTAAATTTAAATCAAAAAATGAAATTAAATCAAAAAAAATAGGATTAATAAAATTTATCCATTATAATGAAACCACCTTCCTTTATCCCAAAAAACAAAAAGCTCACAACAGAACATGAAAACAATACTGAAGGAAAAAAATATCATGAAACTCAACCTAGGAAAAAGATTTAACAATATAGTTTTAAGATATTTCAATCCCAATAAGATCTATCAAACTTCGAGGAATAAAATAGAAATAGATAAAGAGACATGTAGAATGATTACCTGATGATTCAAACCACAATCAAAATAATGATCAATAACTGATTGAGATGAATTAGATGGGTTTGAGGTTTCTAAAATCTCCTGGAAATGGCTATTGGGTCAAGATAAAAGAAAACTAGAGAGGAGGAAAATAAAAAATCGTACATGCTTCCTATAAAAAACAACCATCAAGAATTTAAATGATGTGTAACCCAATTACATAACATGTAAATGAAAAATCCAAAATTCACCTTAAAAAACCATCACCTCTAGATAAATGGTATTTGTAATAATTTTAGAACATACAGATTATGTAAACACATTACATAGTGTGTAATTTAATAGTATCCTACTGAACTAATTGGTTTGATTATGGGAATTCAACAAATCTATGACTTCATCATTATAGGTATCCTCTAAATTCCTTTTTCCCTAACCAGATAAAGAAAATGGAAATGAAAAACATTTTTTAAAATGTAAATATCATAACAGTAATGGGATGTTGCAACCTCCCCTTCATAAAAACATTATATCCCTACAAATCATGTGAAGAATGTTCTATGTCAAAAAGGTGAGGCCACTACTCCTTTATCAGTTCCTTGTGATCCCATATCTCGTGAAAATCAGAACTATGTTGTCAAAGCACACAAACCAATGATATAATTATCCCATAAAGTACCTTTGTTTTAGAATCAATTATCATTACTTGTCATTCTTTCATGGATAAATCTTATTCAACATCAAGATCATTCTAACGCATCAAATTAGATGAATCCAATAGATATATAGGTATATGAGAAACATAGAACACGTTATTTATAGACATTAGTTGTGGTGGATTTGATAAATGGTAATAAAAATTTCCCACCTGGCCAACAACCTCAAAAGGTCCCATGAAATGTAGAGAAAGCTTCACTTTCCTCACAAGATGTCGATGACCAAACTGAGGTTAAACTATTAGGAATACCCGGTCACTAACTAATAATTCCAATAGTTTATAGGGATGATCAACATGAAACTTATACCCTCTTTGTATCGTCAACATTCTTTGAAAAATAAACTGAATATAGATTTTCATCTCTTGAACCAACCTTGGTCCAACCAAGGAACTCTCACCAATATCTACCCAACACAACAGAGATTTATAAGGATGGACAAATAAGGACTCAAAATAATCCATACTAATTGTGGTCCAGTAACTATTGTTAAAATAATACTCAATAGACCAAATGATCATGCCAAGATCCCCTAAAGTTTAGAAAAAAGGGAGAATCATATCCTAAAGCATTTGTATGTCTCATTATGTCTAACCATTTGACCACAGATTTTATCCATG
Source organism: Viscum album (assembly GCA_963277665.1). Lineage (NCBI taxonomy): Eukaryota > Viridiplantae > Streptophyta > Magnoliopsida > Santalales > Viscaceae > Viscum > Viscum album. The sequence goes on from OY728157.1 coordinate 1,028,126,531, forward strand.
CTCAAACAAACCTAATATCCCAGTACCTTTTTAAGGCCATTAAAAATATGATACAAGAACTAAGGATCCATGTGAGAATATACTGTAGATATAACTCCATGTAGATGAAAAAAAATCACATAGAGATTCCCCAACTCCTCAAATTTAGTTATGTCACAAATGTGCAAAAAGTGAGACGACTTGGTCGACCTATTGATCATAACCCATGTAGTTCTTCTTTATTTGGGAAGTCAGAAATGTAACAATAAATCTATAGATATCTCATACCACTTCCAAGTTTTCACTGGAATTGGATGAAGCAAGCACAATGGTTTCTAGTCCTCATCCTTGATGTCTTGACATGTATAATAAATAGAAATAACATAGAAATGCCTTGTCTCATAGATGGAGACCAGAACTAACATCATATGTCATGGATAATCATTTTGGATCCTGGGTGCACTTCTATCTTGGAACTATGCCTCCCCCCTATCACAGATTTTTTTTACCACTAACGATACATAAAAGTGATATTAATAGCATATAATTCCCTCTTTGGAGAACGACTTATGAACAACTATCTCCCTACAAAAAATAGAGTCACTAATGTTATGGAGGTAATTATTAAAATATTTTTTCTAAAGAGTCATATCAAGAAGAGAGGATATAAACTTTACATTAGACAAATAATCCCTCACCCCTAATTTCGAGACTCCAATATTGAGTTTTTCAAATAGATCCCTCATGTTCTACTCTTCTGATGATTCCTTCACTACCTAGGTTGTATGGTTCCTGCTTAAAGAATATATAATTAAATTATCATTCCATTGGGTAATAGATATGTAAAAATAGAAGTAATATAGGTATTCTACCCAATGGATCTGGTAGAGGTTTATTATTTTTGAGATAAGATATTACTCAAAATTTTGTGGTATAAAAACATAGTAAACCTTTCCTTATAAAGGTAATACTTCCATATATTAAGAGCATGTATTTAAACTACAAGATCAAGGTCATGTTATGGATAATTATTATTAGTTTTCCAAATCAAATGAGATCCATAAGCAATAACGTGATCATTGTTAATAAAAATTTAACCCAAACCTGATCCGGATGCATCATAAAAGACCGCATAGCCCTAGCTAGCCTATGGATGAGCAATCACCAGTGCAGTATTCAAAAGGTGTTTCGTATGAAGAAAGTATCTTTGAAATATTTCATAAAAAGTAAAAAAAATTATCCTTTACAACTTAGGAATTCATTAGGGAATCCAACTTTGAGAAGTCCATTACGAACTTGTGAAAATTACTAGTTATACCTAAGAAGCTTTGAATCTTGAAAAAAATCTGTGGTTATTTCCATGTCATAACATCATTCACCTTCTCATGATCAAATGATATCCCATTTTTAGACACCATGTGTCCCCCTAATTTAACATATCAAATCCATAAATCACATTTCAGAATCTCGGAATAAATTTGGTGATTTATCAAAAAACTAATAACTATTCTCGATGATGCACATGATCCTCCTCGGACATAGATTAAACAAGAAGTTCATACACAAATACTACCACGAAGGTATCCATATGCTCATGGAAAATCATTTTAATCAAATCCATGAAAACTATAGGAGAATTGGTTAGAAATAACGACATTACATGTTACTCATAATGTCCATACCTACTCTGAAAGGTAATTTTCTAAATGTCATATTATTTTAACTTCAACTGATAGTAACTAGATCGATGATCAACCTTACAGAACCACTTATCCCTTTTCAATAGATCAAGCAGATTATCTATCCATGGAAATAGATACATGTTCTTTACTATCACTCCATTGAGCTTTAGTCAATCAACACAAATGAACAGTGAACCATCATCTTTCTTAGTAAAGAGAACTGGAACCACCCAAGGTGACACACTTGTCCATATAAAGAATCTCTCAAAAATATCATCCGACAAATTCTTGATATATTTTAGTTAAGCTAGTTCTATATGGGAATAGAGACTGTAAAATGGTTGAGTACCAATGACTAAATAGATATAGAAATTACCCTCCCTTGCTAGTGGAAAACTAGATAAGTTAGAAGGAAACACGTCGGGAAACTCGATGATAATTGGAGGGAGATCACTGCTCAATGATTCCCACTCCAGATCAAAGTCCAACATGGATATCACTTTTCCCATCTCTAGAAAAGAAGTCCTGACCCTGCTCAACCTTGGGTCCCATTCTCATTGAATTACATGAAAGAACCACTCTGTGTAGTGAAGGAGACCCATTGAAGATAGTAATCAATCTATGATTTATTAGAAATAATCCAATCCATCTCGAATTTGATGTCAAGTTGTTTCATGTTGAGAACATGAAACATTAAAGCTTGATTAACATCTAATAGTGAGAAAACACAATTGAGACTATAGAGACTCTTCTCTCTCTTCATGACAAGGGGTGTTGTATTATCCAAGACATAAGACAAAAGCATCATAAGAAGATTTAACATATTAACAATACGGGTTGACATAAATGAATGAGATGTACTAGTTTCAAATAAATTAGTAACTAATGATGAATTTTTAGTGATGGTACCTATAAAAGTCATTGGAAATGTATCTGCTTCCTCTAGAGACTCTTCAACTTCATAAAGAATATTCATTCTAGATTCCTACGGTTAGATCCCTTTTGTATGTGAAGAAATTATTTCACCATAGTTATAGAAGGATATGATGATACCATGCCACTATGTGGAGTTGAAAATATATGGAATAACCTATATAATTTACCCAAACATCTGTAGGTGACACAATTCTTTGGTGCATCAGTGAAAAACCTATTTAAATACCATATCTTTCCAAACATGTGGAAAATTATAAGACAATTTCAAGGCACTACATGAGGTTTGTAATGTCCTTTATATTTATAACCACCATGAGGATCACCATTCGTTAACTTTACTTCAAAGAAACCCATTATACCACTAAGAGATATTGAAATTCTTGATAACCCTAACTTTATAACCAATTCCATTTCAGCCATTAGTGATATATCCAACACATCAGCATAAGAATACAAATTTAGCAAGAAAACATAAGGAAGAACATCCTGTGAAATTAAAAAATTGAACTATTAAGTCTTAATATTTTCATTTGATACTATCTGATGTTAAATTTTGATTAGATCGACAAAATGGTTTTCATACTATGTCATGGTCTGGTTATCCTGGTCAAGTTTGAAAAACTTTGTGGCCTTTGATAACACCATCAAATCATGATAGAATTGGATATAGAAAATAAAATTGATGTATTTACACTATAAAACCTCATGTTTATTTTTCATCACCATCATGTCCCACAATCTCCTACTCAATCCTTCTACCATGAAGGTTTCACACTTCTCCTTGATTTCTTCAGGTGTCCCCAATAACCCAAAACAACACTCGATCATGCTTAATGATTACTAAAACTCCAGAGGATCATTTGATCCCTAAAATTATGGTGGATTATGGAAGAGGAAATATTGATAATGGTTTTGAAGGTTATCCCTTTGATTTTCCACAGCTAGAGTATAAATTCGAATCAGTGGTGTTTCCTGTCCCATAGCATGGACAATACACATAATCAACTCAACAAGATTTGGGTATACAAGAGGATTCTCACTAAGTTTCAGTAACATCTTCCTATTTGATCTTATTTTAATTACTTCTTAGAGCCATCATGATACACAACATTAGTAGATAACAACAAAAAATTTAGATAACACTCAAACATAGAAACTATCCAAGTCCATGGATCAATAAGGATAGACAAAAAATGGATCTCAACCTATCCAAATTAAAATTAGTGAAAATAATAGATCTAATCCTCAAGACGGATTTCCCAAACAACCACTAGTGAAATAGTACTCATTATAGTGAGAGTTGTCTAGACAGTCAATCACAACTACCTTTTAACTCCCGATAAGAATACACAAATTCATATTGACTTCAAGACAACAACTCAACCTAGAGATATGATACAACATTGTCATGGACTAGCCTAGGTACCCTAGTAACATGATAATTAATATGACCCTGACATGGCCTAAAGGGCATTCCTAATCCCCATATGTTGTTTACTAGAACCTACCATCATACAAAATGAGACTGGGAATGAATTTTACATAATCATTTTGTAAGAAAGATAAAAGAAATCAGTATGCATACAAAATAAAATTCACTAGGCTATGTGTACTGAAAGTCAAATTGATATAAAACAACCTATGGTACTACCAAAAAATATAACAAAGCAGGGAAGGAAAACGAACAAGTCCTAATGGATGTAAATCTCTAATTCCGTGGATCAATAGACATATTTACTTCCAATTGGTGCTTTACCTTTACTCGAACCTGGAATAATATAATCTACAAACACTGAATACACATGTTTAGTGTGGGTTAAAATCCTATTAGGGTATTACTAAGGATTCTATAATAGATTATAGCATTTAAATAGCCAAATAAAGATATTTAAATTTTCAAATAAATAGGTTTTTCATTTCAGATGTTTATTTAACCAAATAATGATTTACTTTTAAAAAGAGAGAATACATTTCAAATGATGGAAATACTTTAAAAAAATATGAAATAAAAATTTTTATATTAATAAGTTTATATAAATATTAAGGAATGTAAAATAATTCACAAAAATATCATATATTTATTTCAAATACAGACAAGTTGGAAACATGGTCATATGCCTAAAAAGGTATGACAGTTCCAGGATATAGAGACTCCACACTCAAGGTAACCAGTAAATATGTACATAAATCCCTTTAAACATAGAAAAAAAATACTCATCAGTATTTCCTAAGAAATTTTATGTGATGTATTTATGTTTAGAAATGTTTAAATGTATAAAGTTTCATCTAAATAACTCACTAACTACCTAAGGCTTTCATATGCTCTGGTACAAAACAATGATGAATTGTTTTTAAGAAAGATTAAAATACAATTCTTTAGATTCTGCATTTCAAATATGCCAATTTCTATTTAAAAACCATAACTCCTTTTTTATCCAAAATATGCATTTTCTTTGATAAAACACAGGGGTTAAAATAAAAACCATCTTAATCCATTTTTATCAAATACAATTTGAAATCAATTTCATCAAATTAATTTCCCCAATTTTCCATCAAACAAAATTCACAATTTAAATACAATATTTTAAATTTAACATATTTCCATTAATGTATCAAACACACCCTAATTCACAGGAATTGGGTGGTTTTCCCAATTTTGTGCAAAGAATCCAACTTAAAAAAACCCAATTAAATGGAATTGATTATTTAACAAACTAATTGAAATAAGATCTAAAAATTGAATTTAAATGAAACAATTGATATTAAATTATGAAATTTTGATTCAATGTAATTTTTCCTTCACAACAGAACCACCTACCATTCTCATCGAGACACAAAGATTGCAATAAAACCCACCAACAAGAATGAAGGCGTAGAAGATCTAGGAATTCAACCTAGAAACAGTGTTCAACAACATGAGGATTAGATCTATCAATCCCAAGATGATAAATCAAACTGAAAGGAAGAAAAAATAAAGAGATGAAGAGATATATAGAATTATTTCTCAGTAACTCACACCGAAACTACAACAATGATATATCACTATTCAAGATGACTCGAAAGGGTTCAAGGGATCCAAAATCCACTAGGAATGGATCTTGGGTCAAGAAAAAAAACAACTAGAGAGGAGGATAATAAATATCATCCATGTTTCCTATAATGAAATAAAAATTGGGGCTTTACACGATGTGTAACCCAATTACACTATGTGTAATTAAAAAGTCCATAATTCATCAAAAAAACCGCCTCCTCTTGATAAAATATATTTATTATAATTTAAGAACATACATGTCGTGTAACCACATTACAAGGCTTGTAATCCTCTTATAGGATGAATAATAAATAGTTTTTATACTGATAATCCAACAAATCGATAACTTCACCATTATAAGTATCCTCCAAATTCCTTCGTGGCCCAACCTAGATAATGAAAAAGGAAAACCATGACATGTTTTAAAATGTACATGAAAGAAGAGTAGTAGGATGTTACAATATACTTATAGGATATATTACTATTTCTTAAAAAAATTCATCATTTTATTATAATTCAATAAATTTCCAATTCATTCCTTACTCCATGAAATCAATATTCAAAAATTATTTTTTTATGCCTGAAGAATAAAAATCTACATTCAAAAGATCTTATGTTCTATAAAATAGTGACATGTTTTCAATCCATCTCTAACTATTTTTCAAAACCAATATGGTTAATAAATTAATATCAAGACCTCAAAAGTAATATTATTGGTTTATCATTAATATTTATTCATTAATTTTTTAACTAAAATAATGACATATTAATAAAGAGATTATATAGGTTAGTGGTTAGCGTTAAACCCTTTTCATCCATCGGTTGTGGGTTAAAACCCCACCACTTTTCTGGATGTGATGGGTTTTCACCCTTTATGTGGGTTTTCCTTTACCTAAAACCATATAAATACACTTCCAATAAATTTCCCAAAAATATTATGGTCATCCTTGAAGTTAAATAATCTTTTCACTAAAGTTTCCAACACAGCCTTTTTTCAAGCTATAACAATCTTATTTGACTATTATTAAAAATTATTTAATGATCATATCAACCACAATAGTTATCAATTACTTTAAAATTATGTCAATAAAATGTAAATTAATAATTCCTAAAATAAATTTTCTACTAAAACTTAAACTTTCAATAAATGTTTCCAAAATAAACCTAATATTGGTATAATAAAATCACATAAAAACAAAAAAGTAGTGTCTATGTCTTTGAACTTATCTTCAATATTAAATTCATAAACCCATGATACTATCATTATAAGGATGAATTACTAGTAAATACCAAATAATATCTAATATAAAAACATTAAGATGTTCTTATATACTTATCCTCAAAGACCTTAATAGGGTAGTGTTTGTTAAACTATGTTTTCCTAAATCTAGTTTCCAAGGTTTCACAAAAAAATTGATTTAATACCAACTATAGCGACCATAATCATAGTTTCCTAGAGATTTTGCCTACTACCACTACACTGGAATAAGATACAAGAGAATTAGGTCGAAAATGATCAAATAGGTTAGTAGGCTTGGTAAAATATATACATACATGAGTCTTGTATTATAATTGAATACAAAAATTAAAACATAATTTTTTCTCTCAAGAATAATATTATTCCATATTGAGTGTCTCTGTATATAATTCATAGTAATATTTATTGAATTGTGGGTAAATTAAACAAAATTATGGTGATCTCAAATTCTCAGTAAGGTTTAAGTACAAAAGAACCACTCTTAGATCAGTAATTAATAATCAATACGGAATATGAAAATAATTGAACACACATTCCATTTAAATAACTAGATAAGGTATAGTCAATATGGAAAGGTAAATATATAAGAACACATAAAATTTAATTAACTTGACTATATTAATATATATGAAAAAATAAATATGAAATGGTAAATAACTGAACACATATTCAAATTAGTCAATAATCTATGAATGAAATGCATCCAAAGATTTTTTCATTGTGAGAAAATCATGGATTATAGTAATGAAATATGAATAAAATAAATTAGTAATTATTTTAAATCATGTTTCCTAGGGATGTGATACTATTACTATCAAGATCTATCCTCGAGATTGTTTAAAAAATAATGGATAAAACCCCATCTGATTTGCATTAAGACTATTCACAAGGAACTATTATCAAGATCTATCCTCCAAAATATTTGAGACAGCTTGGTTAGAAATGTGAAGTGTTTGTTTCCAATTGATTTCACCTCATGATACTACTAATTAATTTATGAGACTACTTCAAAAATTCCCCAACCCATGTTGTACCAGTCCAAAGCATTCCTCGTATATCAATCAATCATTTTAATTCATAAACAATATGATTTATCCAAATGTATCTGTATAGATTAATGGATATGGATTTACAAATATGTCCAAAAAGAATCAAATAACTTTTAAATTGAACACGATATATAAAAATGGAATAAAGATTAGGAAATAATCATATCTATGATAAATAATGTGTACATTTATGGGAAATTTAATGTCTAATAAATGGGATGTTATTGTCTACAAAAATGGATTGAAAAAGAGAATGTTAATACCTTCCTTATTCAAAATGATCATAAACCATCCAAAGTAAAAATAAAGATGATATCAATATAATGTATACCAATTTGAGAAATAATAGAGTTTTGTTGTAATTCTTGAATATAAATACCATATCAATATTTTAAAAATATTCGTGAGGAAAATATCTTTCTCATTTTGTAAAACATATTGAAAATCCTTTTCTATGAAAATAAATTTTAAAACTAAAATTTCAGAAAACATTTTGAAAACAATTTTATTTGAAAATAATCTTTTAAACATATAAAATAAGATTTAAAACATTTGACTGGTTAAGATGGTCGGAAATTTTATTCATTCCATACAAATTATAAAAAAGTTTCCTTACACATTTTCAGTAAAATACTAATGGGAATTTTTTTTAAAATGAAATAATCATTCATTTGAAACAAAATTAATGAATAAAAATGGTTGAAATGCCTTTATTAAATTATATTGAAAAGGATAGAACATTTATGAATTTTTTTTAAAAAATCATAGTTTTGGAAGAAAATATATTTCTAACCAAAGATAGAAATGGAGTTGGATTTTCTTAAAAACACATTCTCAATAACAATAAGTTCCAAAGAGTGAAAAAATTGTACAATAAATTGAAAAATATAATTAATAACTAGAGGATAATATAATATAAGGGTTCATTAAAAAATGGTTATGTAACATAATTTACCTGATATTCAAAAATTAATAATATCTATTATGAATATATTGTGAAATAAACCTTTAAAATGATCATAATGTTGAAGTGAGAATTAATCAATGAATCAATTATGTATATCAATAGTAAATCCACATAAAACAAATTGAAATATAAAAATAAAAAGTCAAAATTAAGTTAAGACATAATTTTAAAATATTAATTCCAATGAGGATGTAATATAATCTAATGGAACAATTTTGATTTTTGAAATTTTTTACGACTCGGTAATTGATAATTCAAATCCCCATAGATGAAATAATTCAAATTGAAACATAAAACACCATTTATAATGAATTATTAATTATATAACATGTAAATGGGAAGTATATTTACCAAATTTAATTTAATTGGTTCATAAAAACAAATAAGTCTCAATTGAATGTAAATTGAGATGAAATCCCTCGCCATACGCTTCTGTTTGGTTGAACTCTCTGTAACGTCCATTTTTTCTGGAATCCTCCTTAGGGTTCCACTAATTCAATCCTATGTTGGATTTATGCAAAAACCAAGGCTTCTAGGATTATTAGAGGTAAGTTGGGGAGTGATTTGGGTAGGTATTTTCCAAACCAAATTTTTTGGATAGTGTGAATAATGGGGGAGAGGGTTGGTCTTCTATAAGTGTGTGAGAGGACACACTGAGTATTTTAAAAAAAATATTTAGATGTACCCATGTTTTTACCTAAAAAAGGCATCAATAATGAACTAAATTCAATACATGAAGGGTAAATTTATTAATATTTCTATCCAATGGGTTTTGGAAAAGTGTTGGTTCATTTCAACACCTTATATTCTAATTTTAACAACTATATAAACTCATTTTTACCTTCATAATTTTAATTAATTTTATCTTTTTCTACTAATCACTTCATTAGAAAATTATTTTATGTTTTTAGACACTATAAATTATGGTTTTTAAAAATATGTAATCTTTTATTAAAAATTAAATTCATAGAAGTGAAAAAAAAATTAAAATTAATTCTGTATATGGGAAAAAAATTGGGTTTTAAATGTGAAAATGTTCAAAAGTTTACCATATTTTTCTATCTAAATTAAATATAAAAAGTATTACAATGATCTATATTAGATTAATATATCTATAATTTAACTATAATGACACTAAAACCAATTCATAATTTAATTCAACATTATAAATTGATTAGATGAAAAGTCAGTCTTTGATAAAAAAATTAGTATTTTTTCACTATTCATCATAAAATTAAAATTCAAAAAAAAAATAATAATAGAAAGAACCATATGATAATTTATAAATTATTGTTCCAAAAAAATAGTTAAGTTTATATTGTTATATATAATTTTTAATAGTCTCAAATTTTATTTTTAAAACAGATGATTCTTAAAAAGGAAGAAAAATCGCCTTTAGATAACACCCCTTTTTATGCGTAAAATTGTATTTTCTCTTATATTATGGATATTAGATATTTTGAATTAATTTAAAAATATTTTATTAAATATTTAATATATAAATTTAATTAATATCATCCTATAATATAATTAATTTAATTTATTAATATAATAGACCTTTGGGGCATAAAAAATAGTTTATTTTAAAAACATTTCCTTTATATTCAATTGGGTTTTTTATTAATTTCTAATAAATTGGTAACCAATGAATTAAACAATATAATTTTCTAAGTTTTTTAATCATATTCGTAACCTAAATTATTATTTCTAGGTGATAATTTTCATTTTAAATAATAATATTAATAGAATTCAATAAAATTGGGTCTTACGTGTAACACAAGTCATCAAAATACCCAATGTAAGATGTAAAATTATTTAACTCTGTGTGTTGTGCAATAAAAGCTATATCATATAATGAATTTATTTAAAATAGTGAATATATAGTAATGTATTTTGATTTTATATACTCTTCTATACTTGATTTTGTATGTCACGTTTAAAAATGAATTTCATGTTAATATTTTAAAATTTCAAGGTCTTACACATTTCCTTTCTACAAGGTATGCTATGATTAAATGAAGTATTAATTTTTCTTATTGAAAATATATGTATTGTTTTTATTGTTTTATATTTTGGAATTTAATAATTTGTACCTAAAATACATTGGGTAAATATGATATCTGATGAGACAACATAGACTAGATATGAGAGTGAACCCAGTTTAGTAATGGACTTTGTCCATTATGATAGTATTGGCAGTGAACATTGACTAAGAAAGTGATAGAGTGGGTAGTGAACCCATCCACTATGATAGTATTGGAAGTTAATACTCACTATGTAAATGATTTTATATTCTTATGGTATTTCACAAACCTACGTGTTAATATCATAATATTTTCTCATGGCTCATGGTTGTTGATGATTCCACACTCTTTTGAATTGTCTTTTTCAATAAGAAATCATTGAGAAATGATTTTTGATTAATGATCTTTTACTAATTGGGTTTGAAATTCATAATTTATGATAATTTTATCATATCCTCATTCATATCTTATGATCACTTATTATAATTGATTGATGTCTCATACATCAACCCTTACTGAGAATTTGATCTCACCATTTTAAATGTTTTTTCCCTAGGTTATGAAGCAAGGATTTAAGAATGGTATGTTTAATAAGTTTACTATTTGAGAAGAACTTTGTGGGTGATATTGAAGATATTTTATGAGATGAGATTATTATGTATCTAGTATCCCAAGACACTGAACTTTTACATTTTTTGTGTGTGTATTATTGTGATATTTATTTCATATTCATCTAAAATTATGAAATATTCATTTATGAAATTATTAGGTGTACTCAAAATTAACTTATTAGAACTCATTCAAATATTCTCATGTTCATAGGTTCATTTATGAGATCAAGGCTAGAAATTTATGGAACCTCATCATTAACTGATAACATTTTCTCATAGATAAATGATATATTAAGGAAATTATAATATTTAATGTCACCATTGGGTATTTTATCTAATGATATAGAGAATTATATTTTTCCAAATAATACTCTCATCTATAATGCATCCAAATAATGTGGACACTTGTTAAACTAAGTGAAGGAATCCCTTCTAGATGATTAGAGTAATACCATGATAATAATGAATGAACTAAATAAAGAAAACATATTAGTTATATTCTAGCATATATTCACCCTTGAGTATTAAATTAAAAAAACACTAAACAATGAATGAATAAATTTTATCCATAGAAAACTATGGAAAATTATATACTATCTTAAGATAAAATATTTTTTATGTGGTCCATACCATTATCATTAGTAAAATTATTGATCTTTTCCTCTATATTTACTTGGTTTCACTTTCATGGACATTATTTCCAATGTTTAGAATGTAGTAAAACGATATTTCACATGTTTTCCCTGGTTCATTGAATATTACACTTCTTTTAATCATTAATTTCACTTGTAACGTCCATATCAAAGGTTTGGGTGAGCATGGAGTGTTGTATTTCAAACTTCTCTCTAGTGAGAAAATCATTCCAAATAAGATATTATTTAACGTCATTTTTATAAGATGAGATCCAACCCCAAGATCTGAAAATCATAATTTATATATATTGAAAGATATTATGATTTCCAATTATTACAAATTGAATACCCATTAGGTGAATGATATTGATAGGCTCCAACATCAAACCACTTGGAAATATTAACATGCCTCTTTCGAGACAATGGTCAATCCATGGATACAATTGTACCCTCAATTGAAATTATTTTATGATCGAATAAATTTTTTCCTCTTGATTATTATTAGAGGAATGCCTAAAATATCAAAAGTAAATTTTAAATAGCATCCATTACAAAAAATGTGATCTTCCTCATGCCACATAATTATGGATTATTTTCATCATTTCATCGGCCACCATCAATCTTTGGATCATCAAAACCTTAATGGTTCCAGAATATTATAGCGGCTGAATCAAGACATTTCTAGAAAGTATCGATGACGCCATTCATATCCACATATACCCCATTTCCATAGAAGTTAATTTCCTATAGAATTAGGGAATCATATCAATAGAAGTCCTTAAAATCATCTCATTATGATATCCAATGATCTTATTCAAAATGTGTGTAGTGTATACCGATGGAGACTCCATCATAATCACCCTAATTAAGTTTTATTTTTGGGAGAATTGAAAATAAATGTCCATAAATCATTCGGTTCATAATACTTAGTGGTACATCAAGGAGGAAAACATCATAAAAGACTATTATTTAACCCTTATAAAAGAAAAAAATAATGACATATCTTTTATTATGTATTACACATTAGTAAATGACATCAACTTCTCCACAATATTTAACTCAATGAACAATCTTCCGGTATAAGGATATGATTTTGAAGATTCTACCAGAAATATGGTCTGTATTGAGAGAGTTAAAGAAGGTGTTTATACCCAACACAAAAGGTAGACCCTAAATGTTTAGCTACTATCCATTCAAAAATATTTATCCAATAAAAATGGGATAGGTGTGGACACATACCACCCATAGCCTGGGGAGATGGAAGATCTCACTATCAAGGAAATGGTCTCCCAATATGAATTTGATTTAATGGAGTTAAAGTGAGATAAATTTTAAATACTTAAGTGGAGTATTTCTAATAATAACAAAAATGAGGTTAAATCCAATTCTTAGCCTCTTGCATATCTCCAAAAAGAAAAATCTTCTCAACATATATAAACAGAGTCTGGCCATATAGAAAATTATATATCTAAGAATCCTTTGCATTTAATCCCAATAGATGAATTATACTGGGAGTTCCTTCTATGGGTGGGGAACAAGAGATATGTCAAGAAAACAATCCAAACCCGGATTACCCTCAATACCAATACTAGATAGTGGTAGTCCATATATATTAGAATCCACTCATCACCTCTTCTATAGTTTCTACCAAACTGATAACATCGACAAGACTAATTGAATCCATTAAGTATTTAACACTCTAAATAGAATCCATATAAGTACATAGATTACCAATTCTAATAGAAAGGTAATTATACAATAAATGGGTGGATGCAACTCCTCAACCTACCAAATTTAGGAATTTTACATTTTTAATTATCAATGGAGCCATAGACCCAGAATAGAATTTGATACAGTTTGTATCTCAATCTAACCCCATGATGGGATCCCTCAATATATATAATTTAGTCAAGCTCAGACGTTTCATATAGAATCTAGAGAGACTTGTGGTTTATTCATATAACATATTACCTAAAATTTCTATCTTAGTTTGGGAGTACCTCTAGTAGTTATTCCTCAATCAATTTACTTCCACAATAAAAAAAATAATGGCCTTTGATCTCTCAAATTAATAATATGTGGAAAATGATAGGGTGTTTGAATTTATTTCAATTTGGAAAAGACTAAAATATTTATATAATTTGAAACTCCACCAAGGTATGTTTTTAGAGATACTATAACACACAAAAAATATTTTAAATGAATAATAATATCAAGGGATTCCTTAACATGTAACCACAAGCATTAATAAAATTATGATATGCTATAAAATTATATTAGTTAAATATGACCATTATAATATAGCCATCAAAATGGTTTATATTAATTAGAGTAACTACACAATGAAATTTATTTCTAATTATCCTCCTCAATATAAAATTATTTTTTATATCATAGGATATAAGTACTCTATTTTTAGATAACACATTTTATATTTCAAAAATACATTTTTTTAAAAATTGGTTTTTAATGATTTTTGTTACTTGATATTATATTTAATTTATACCAATTTTATTAATATTATTTTAAAAAAATGCTATCATTTATTAAAAAAAATATCAAAATTAGATGAAGGTGATATTTTGGGATTTTTTCTCGAAGGATTAATTTACAACTAAATAATGAAAAATATAACTTTTATTGAAAAAATTATTTTCCATTAATGGAATTAAAACGTCCTATTTTTTAAATATATTTCAAAATTTTATTTTATTATTTCTATTAAAAATAACACAATTAATTTCATTGGAATAAATATTATTTATAACTTTCATGTAGAGACATTTTTTTGCGTAAAATTTCAATTTCCTTGAAAATATTTTTTATCACCTTTTGTGAGTTTATTATAAAAGTAATTTCTTACACTTATAGGGATTGAATTTTATAAAATATATTAATTATTTTTTATAATTATTTCCTAATATGATAAATTGGTCATATTATTTTTGGTTATTATGAATAGTAAGAACAGTAAAACTTGTATCACCATGGTAATTGTGAAATTGGTAGAACATGGATTAAAATAAGAGATAAGGGTTAAAATCATCTATAAACATTGTTATATTATCTATTATGAGTATAATTTTACTTAAAAATTAATATAATCCACACTATATCATTTGATTATGTATTTTCTAGACCTTTATGGGGAATCCTTGTGCACATTTTTTAGGTACACTTTTACCCTTATTTGTGAATATCTCTAATGGGTTTCACATTAGGGTTATCATGGGTGATTTTGTATATTTTTAGAATCCAGATGGGTTTTTCACATTTGGCACATGTTTAGGGAAAACATACGGTTTACCCCATAGAATTTGGTGCCTTATTTTGTAGAAATAAGAGGTGACAAACTATTTGGACACACCGTGCAGCATCCCTTGCCAAACCATGCACCCTTTTATAGAGGGGGGGTTCAAGGATTTTACATAGTTTCTTAAAAAATGTGACCACCTTGAATTGATCATTCACCCCCTAAGTTGAGTCTCACAATTAGGGCCCACATTTTGACAAACCATGCGCCTCAACCCAGGAAATTTTTGCGCACTTATTCCCCCCCCCAATTTATTTAATATTCTTAACACCCCCCTTATTTTGTAGCCCTATTCGACCCCACTCATATATAAATATTTTAAATTGAATTTTAAATCTCTCTAGAGTATTCCAGGTCTCCTTGAACCCCTTTCTTAATGAATCAATGATCTAATTGAAGGATAAACTCCTTTATGTTATGTAATATTTTCCAAATTTTATTTCCTCTATTTCCTATTTATATTTCCGAATGAAGATTGATGATTTTTCCGATGTTGGTGATGATTTTTATCTAATTTTTAACGGTTCTTATTCCATTAGATCGTGATATTAGGTATTGGTCATAGATCTTCCATGTTTTTGTGATTCAATTATCCCTCAATAAATTGGGGATTTTGATTTGGAGAACATTCATCAATGATAATGAGGTAGGTGGTCTAATTGTAAATTCCCATAGTCTTGATTCTTATTTAATGTATGTAATTTTGAAATTAAAATTACCTTATTTGAAAATTTCATTCAAATTTTAATTAATCAATTAGTTAAACATGGGATTATGAAATTGGGGAAATAATGGTTTTATAAAAGAGATTGGTTAATGGGATTATAAAATTTATAGAATAATTGTTTTATGGAATTATATAATGGATGAAATTTTTTAAATTTATGGAAACCCATGGGGTGTGGTGATGTGATTAAAATGAAGATTTATAAATTATACATGTTTGATAAATGAACTTATGAGATGGTTTGAATAATAAATTATGGAAATTGTAGATAAATTGGTTGTAAACAAGGAAAAATAAGATAAGATATCTGTGAATGAGTTTTGGGATAGGGAATACTGCTCCAAATATTCATGGGGTTACAGACTACCACTCTATTCCTTCATGATATAAATTTATTTCATGTGATCATAAAGTTATGGGATAGGTTTTTCCACACCAAATACCCATGGGGTCCCAGACTGCTTCTCTAGGGCTCTATTGTATGAATATGAAATTGGTATTAAATGATTAATGGAAACCCATTATGGAATGAAATGTGCTATCCCTGTAAAGACCCGAAGCCTGACGTACAAGGACATTACAATAATTTTGCGGAATACTTATTACATAACAAAAACACACACACAAGGACCGTAATAGTTTAGTGTCTTTGGAAACTCAGAACGTAATCTTATAATCATGGTGAAAGATCTTCAACATCTCCCATAAATATCTTCCCTTTTTTTTCTTAACTAAAGCATTTCTTTGTATCCTGTGGAAAAGAAAACATAAAAAGGGATAGCTCAAATTCTCAGTAAGCTTAAGCATGGATAAAATAAAACATACCGTATACATTTGAACTTAAAAACATGAACATAATGTTTTAACATCAAAAGATTGAGTAATGACATAAAACATGGAAGTAAGTATGGCATAGATCATAAAGAAATATTAATAATGATAAAATATCATAGGAATAAAACATGTAATTATGCCAACCATTAAGCACATGATATGATTTCCATAGTAGCCAAGGCATTGCTGCCAAGACCATCTTAGTGGACAAAGTCCCTTTCTGAATCGAGTTCACTCCTCGTTCCAGTCCTGTATTACTGAACTGGTTTAACTTGCCGTTCCAGACATGTCTATCTCATGAGATATAAAATCTTTACCCAATTAATTGGAGGGAGATATAGGTCCCACCCATATCTTAATGAAGTAATTCTTACTTGTGCCACAACATAAACATAAATCATTCATCATAACCCAAAGAATAAAATAGGTTTTATAAACATCATCCCATCATCACATAATCCATATAAAAGAAATAGATATAATTTCATAATAAGGAAATTGAAACCATTTAAATCATAGAGACATGATACTTGAAACATAAAAATTTTAAATAATGTCATCTTAGATGAAAAATGGTTTTGATAAAACACTTGAAATGAATTCTTGAGGAAAATATCCTTTCTTCTTCAAAATCATTTTCTTTTCACAAAATGTCATGAAATTTTAAAAGAAAGAGATTTTGTTTAAAATAGTCATGAAATATTTTGGAGGAAGATTCATGAAAGTAAGGCTTTATAAAATAGTAAAAATCTGTTCGTGCCGTATAAGTTAAAAAAACATTCTTTTCGTACTTTTGCTGGAAAAGTCAAAAAGTACCTCGTAACGTAAACAGAAGAAAGATTCCTTACATACCATGTAGTAAAAGTAAAAAATGGGTAAAAAGGACATTAAACAGACATGAAAACACTTTTATAAAACATGGACATGGATGATTGAAATAACCCCAGTAAATACTTACGAATAAGCAATTTCGGATAAAAATGAGATTTGCAAAATTTATCCCTTACCTTAGGTCCGATTTGCTTCATAAGTGTTTGAACCTCCTATATAATGATTTAAATAATATCATTGACTTATTCCAGAATCATACCCATTGTTATAATATCATATATGGTTCACTTATGACTTTATATTACCTGTTTTTTTTGTAAATTCCATGTTAAAGAGCGTTTTGGGTAAAATTGTTTCATTTGTCGTCCATGTTTTGACTTGTAATTATTCATATGATTACTTAGATCATGATTTCTTAATTTAATAATATAAAACATGATTTATATATAATATATATTCAGAATATACATATATATAATAAATCAGTAAATGGAAAGAAAATACACCGTTCATGGAGACGGTAGGCCGTACGTACGCATGAACGCTGCTTTCATTTTCCAAATTGAGTTGAATGGAATTAAGTAGATGACATACATATATATATACACATAAATCTAGTATCATTATTATGTCATATATTTCATTATTACTTATTATATATACTTTATAATTATTCATGAATGGTTAACGTGGAGAATGAATCTCATCACGTCGTGGAGACGGTAGTCCGTACGTACGCACGAGCGATGATATCGTTCTCATGATCGTGGGACTGTGTTAGAGTGTATGTATAATATTTCAGAATCAATATCACTTTAAAATAAACATATATAGTTATTATTTACACCATTATTCCCATCCAAGTAAGGTGGTGGTGGAAAATAGATTTCACCACGGCGTGGAGACGGTATTCCGTACGTATGCACGTGCGGTGATTTCGTTTTCCGTAGGATGGATAGATGGTGAAATAGGTTGGTTTCACACTTATAATAACATATCAGTATATTAGCGATACTGATGTTTTTACTTCATAATGAAACAACCTAAGAAGAATAAGTGGAAGAAGAAATAAAGTTGAAAGAATCGGTAACGGACATTACCTCTTCTTTGAAGCGCCTCTTTGAGATCTCATTTTAGGGCACTAAAATTGGTCTTTTAGGAAGACCATAACCTCTCGGATGTTTCTAGGGAAGTGTGAAGATAATTTGGCAGGGGTTGAGTGATCTTTAATTCTCAAAGTTGTGTGAGGAAGAGAGGGAGGAGGTGCCCTTTTATAAGGGAGGAGAGGGGCTCCTTTGGAAAACTAAAAATATTATTTTATTATAAAGTCATATTTGGTTTTAAATACCTAAAAATTGATTTATTTCGAAGCTAAGGTGGGGATGTATCTAAATCCTCTCATCCAATAGAATTTAGACAAGTTTAGGTTCCTATTTTAACCTTATCATTTAGATTTAACATTAAGTTAAATAATTTTACTTTTACCGTGTCTTCTTGTGTTCTTACACTATAAGGTTAATAAACTTACTATAACAAGAAAAACGAACCCCAAGTTGTTTATTATTAATATATATAACTGTATCTAAGTCATTTTTCCTAACTTTAGATTTTTAGGAATAAAATAACAATTAATAATATAATATTTGTTTTAAAAACTATTTTATGTCAATTTGGCACTATTTAGTAATTGACTTTTGTAAAAATCATAACAGAATTATTAGTTCGATAAAAGTTAATTAAATCAATACTGACATGTCATATTAACCTAGAAAATTAGTGGAATTCATAAAAATCTCAAATTATATTTATTTGGGTATTTATAATATCAATTATTATAATTTTTCACTATTATGGTAATTACTGCATCATCTTTGTGTGATAAATTAATTAATTTATTTAATGTCTAAAATTTATAAATAAAATATCATTATGTAGGAAATCTTATTATATTTCTAATGAATATTTACAATCTAATTTATCTTATGTATAACCCTATATTAAAAATGTTTTAGTAAATAAACTTTGATTTTAACTCTTTTAACTCTTCTTTGAATTAAATAATAATAAATGTCCTAATCTAATCCAAGTGGGCCTAAATGGTCATATTTTATTCCTAAGGTTATTTTTGGTCGAATTACACTTTTCCAATAGAATTAGGACATGTGTTAGGGTAATAATAATATCATTTTTACCCTTAATAACCCTATTTACTTTTAACCGTGGTAAATAAAAGTAAAAAGTTACTATTCACTAAAAATTATTTTCATATCATTGAACCACATTTTACTTAATGTCATCAACCGTGTCTCTCAGATTTTTGAAATTCCACTCACAGAAGCGTTAAAATTAAGTTTTATGAAAAATTTAGTTTTTTTAACTACCACTTAGTGGTTTCACTATTCATCAAAAATTGAAAGTTTTCATAAAAATATCAAAAATTAGGCCTAAGATATATTTGATATTATGAATTCAAAAATGATGTTTATTTAACAAAATTCAAAACATATAAGTTACATTAACTAATTTAAAAATTAATTCCCCTCGTCAAAACAAATAGCGTGTTTTTTAAAGATAATAACTATCAAAAGATTGACACTTGTTTATGTTTGGTTTAAATGTGAAAGTACATCCAATGAACAACATTGTATTAAATTGTAAAAATATATTCTAAATATACTTTAAAACCACTCAAATTAATAATTTATCACTATTAATTATTTCTATTAAAAAAGTTGTTTTTAGTTAAAATTTAGTAATTTTCACTATTCATCAGAATATGAAAGTTATCTGAAAAGTACCAAAATTTCACCCTAAGCTAATTTCGGTATTCCGAATCCAAAAATGAAGTCCATTTTGAGAGTTAAAATTTCTAAAATTTTAAAAGGTGATTATTACTATTCATAACGGCTAGTTTTAATAATATTTTAATATCATATCATTGTTTAGTGAAACTCGGTATTGCATACTACACACGCTATCAAGGAAGGTCGTGATTGCATGTAATGCAAGGCAATTCAAGGATGCATGTTGAGAAAGCTCCTTTTGGTGTAGCGTACAACACAAGACATTAATGAAATTAAAAAGAATATTTTTCATAAAATCTCGGGGTGTTACATTCTACCCCCCTTAAAATGAATTTCGCCCTCGAAATTAGTCGGGGTTATAAATGGTTTACTATTCAAAAGTTTCTTTAATAGAAACCCACATCGTAAAAAGGAATACAAAAACCAATCTTTAAAAACAAAAGTATGAAACGTAATAGTTACCCAAATAAACTAATCACTGGGTTTCCACATAGGTGAAAATATGGATATGGAAGAGAAATCTAACCATCATGTTCTGATGGAGAGTGGTAGAGAACATGGCTATGGAAAATCCAGCAATCAAAAAGCCATAAATTTGTGATGATCTAAGGTACTATATGATTCATCAGATATAAGAGCACTAGGACAACATTTTTGGTTTTCAAGATCGTTTCCTTAAAGTTGATGAAATTGAAATTAGAAGAAATACTTTCGTGATTTCGGTATAGTCTCACCGTTGGACAATTTCCACTTCATCCCTTAAAGAAATGAATTTGAATTTGTCATTCGTGATATGTTAGCAGATCATGTGATAGAATGATGGGTCATTCCATCTATCTCAATCAAAAGGTTAGAAATGTTATCAAAAAATACAAAAGTCCATCTATAGTGAGATTAATGATATATGGTTCCTAAAATGGATTTATACTTCATATATAATACTGCTTAATATAATAAAACTAGTTTCTACTAAACTGGGACTTCCGGTAGGCCAGTGGTAGGCGATAAAGTCCAATCGCACTTCGGTTGTGGGTTCGATTCCCACGGCCTTGTCCGACGCGATGGGCTGTCGCCCGTCCTGTAGGTTGTCCTTTTTCTAAAACTATATTACTATAACATCCCATCAATAATATCGAAAAACTTATATCCTTAAACAATACTATCTTATGTCCAACATAATCCATTCCAATATTTAGGCTTATCCATAATACTACAGTCCACTCTCATAATATAGTAAAAACGATTACCAGAGATTTAATACCATCGTTGATCCCCATATATCATAAGATATGTCTTGTTGGTCACATTCCAAACATTAAAAGGCCTTAATCATGTATTCTCTTGAATACCCATTGAACCTTAGTGAAAAAATGAATGCAGTTAGATGTTAACACTTTCCACATACCAAAATCCAAAAAAATCTATATACTCAAACCATGATATCACTTAGTCCTTATATCAATCATGAGCTCATGAATACTGTCAAATATTTCATTTTCTCGTTTTCCCTTCATTATGTGCATATCATCTTTTTTTCAAAAATATATCAATCGCTTTCCATGGTTACTGGTACCATAAAATTATTGAAAACCACAATAGACCAATACATAAATGTTCCAATATTCTATGATACTATATACAACATTATTTTGGAATCCCATTACATAAACACTAAATCATTCCACCACATCGTCATCATATTCATCATCGCCAATGATGATCGTATGTGACTTCCCTTTGTCCTTTTCCTTAAGTGGTTGCTCATGTTGATCATCACCATCCCTTGGATTAGGGCATTTATTAGCATAATGCCCCATTTTCTTGCACTTGAAGCATTGAAGTGTAGTAGGTTCATTCTGTGTATCCCTTCCTTTGTTTGCATCATTAGACATCTTCTTCCCATCATTGCGGCATTCAAATGCCCGATGACCTTCCTTTCCACATTTGAAACATTTACTTGTCCCTTTAAGAAAATCTCCACCACGATTCTTTCCACACTTTGAGCATAAGGAAACATTCATCTTCTTTTCACCATTATTCTGAGATTTCTCCTTGAACTCCATCTTTCGTTTCTTGTCAAAACTATGAGATGGATAAGTAATGCCAACTTCCATTTCTACCTTGACAGCACAACACACAATTTCTTCATAGCTACTGAAGTCTCTTATAGTTAATGCCCTTCGAAGATTTGGTTTTAAGCCACTGAAGAATCGATCAACTTTAATTTCAGGTTGGATGATAAATCCAGATGCATACCTTGCAAGCCTTGTAAAATTCGCTTCGTATATACGAACAGATTCATCAAACTTTTTCTTTACTTCAAGAAATTCCTTCTCTATCTTTGTTCAAAGAATATGAGGGAAGTACTTATTGAAAAATAAGTTCTTGAACTCATCCCATTCCATGGACTCAATTTCATCTCTTTGCCTTGTATTCTTGATAAGATTCCACCATTGATCAGCTTCACCTTCCAAACGATATACTGCTTAGATGACTTTATCATGTTCAGAACATTGAAGAACTGAAAATATCTTTTCAGTGGTACTGATCCATTGTTCAGCAACAATTGGATCAGAAGACCCACTGAAAGAAGGTGGACGTTGCCTCATGAAGGACTCAATAGAATATTGTTCCCTTATCTGCTCATTTGGAAGTCCAGAATGATTCATAGCTTGTGTAAGTATAGAAATAAGATTTTTCTCTCCATATCCCATAACATTTGTTTGTTCAGGAGGACAATCATTGCATTTTCCATTGCATTGATCAACATGGTTCCTTCGGGTTCCAGCCATCGTCTAAAACCCAAAAAGAATAGTGTGAGAGGCAAAAATCATGCTAGGGAAAACAGCATAATAAAGGGGGAGTACCTTCAATATCTAACATCCTAGGTTAAATTATAAGATCTTTAGCGCAATTCTAGGACTACAACCTATACATATACTTAACCTTAGAGACATCCCTAGACATACCTTAGAAATATCTCTAGGAATATCACTAAAGTTCTTGCATCCTAGTTTCCAAAGGTTGACTAAACCATTCCTCTGATACCAACTGTAAAGACCCAAATCCTGACGTACAAGGACATTACATTACTTTTGCGGAATACTTATTACATAACAAAAACACACACACAAGGACCGTAATAGTTTAGTGTCTTTGGAAACTCGGAACGTAATCTTATAATCATGGTGAAAGATCTTCAACATCTCCCATAAAGATCTTCCCTTTTTTTTCTTACCTAAAACCTTTCTTTATATCCTAGGGAAAAGAAAACATAAAAAGGGTGAGCTCAAATGCTCAGTAAGGGTAATCATAGATAAAATAAAACATACCATATACATTTGAACTTAAAAACATGAACATAATGTTTAAACATAAAAAGATTGAGCAATGACATAAAACATGGAAGTAAGTATGGAATAGATCATAAAGAAACATTAATAATGATAAAATAGAATGGGAATAAAACATGTAATTTTGGAAACCATTAAGCACATGATATTATTCCCATAGTAGCCAAGGCATTGCTGCCAAGACCATCTTAGTGGACAAAGTCCCTTTCTGAATCGAGTTCACTCCTCATTCCAGTCCTGTATTACTGAACCGGTTTAACTTTCCTTTCCAGCCATGTCTATCTCATGAGATATAAAATATTTACCCAATGCATTGGAGGTAGATATAGGTCCCACCCATCTCTTAATGAAGTCATTTTTACTTGTGCCACAACATAAACATAAATCATTCATCATAACCCAAAGAATAAAATGGGTTTCATAAACATCATCCCATCATCACATAATCCATATAAAAGAAATGGATATAATTTCATAATAAGGAAAGTGAAACCATTTAAATCATAGAGACATGATACTTGAAACATACAAATTTGAAATAATGTCATCTTAGATGAAAAATGGTTTTTATAAAACACTTGAAATGAATTCTTGATGAAAATATCCTTTCTTCTTCAAAATCATTTTCTTTTCACAAAATGTCATGCAATTTTAAAAGAAATATATTTTGTTGAAAATACTCATAAAATATTTTGGAGGAAGCTTCATGAAAATAAGGCTTTATAAAACAGTAAAAATCTTTTCGTTCCGTATAAGTTAAAAAAACATTCTTTTCGTACTTTTGCCGGAAAAGTCAAAAATTACCGCGTAACGTAAACAAAAGAATGATTCCTTACATACCATGTAGTAAAAGTAAAAAAATTGGTAAAAAGGACATTAAACATACATGAAAACACTTTTATAAAACATGGACATGGATGATTGAAATAACCCCAGTAAATACTTACGAATAAGCAATCTCGGATAAAAATGATATTTGCAAAATTTATCCCTTACCTTAGGTCCGATTTGCTTCATAAGTGTCTGAACCTCCTGTATAATGATTTAAAGAATGTAATTGACTTATTCCAGAATCATACTCATTGTTATGATATCATATATGGTTCACTCATGACTTTATATTACCCGTTTTTTTTGTAAATTCCATGTTAAAGAGCGTTTTGGGTAAAATTGTTTCATTTGTCGTCCGTGTTTTGACTTCTAATTATTCATATGATTACTTAGATCATGATAACTTAATTACAGAATATAATACATGATTTATATATAATATATATTCATAATATACATATATATAATAAATCAGTAAATGGAAAGAAATACATCGTTCATGGAGATGGTAGGTCGTACGTACGCATGAACGCTGTTTTTGTTTTCCTTATTGAGTTGAATGGAATTAAGTATATGACATACATATATATATACACATAAATCTAGTATCATTATTATTTCATATATTTCATGATTACTTATTATATAAACTTTATAATCATTCATGAATGGTTAACGTGGAGAATGAAACTCATCACGTCGTGGAGACGGTAGTCCGTACGTATGCACGAGCGATGATATCATTATCATGATCGTGGGACTGTATTGGAGTTTATGTATACTATTTAAGAATAAATATCACTTTAAAATAATCATATATAGTTATTATTTACACCATTATACCCATCCAAGTAAGGTGGTGGTGGAAAATAGATTTCACCGCGGCGTGGAGACGGTATTCCGTACGTATGCACGCGCGGTGATTTCGTTTTCCGTAGGATGGATAGATGGTGAAATAGGGTTGTTTCATACTAATAATAAAATATCAGTATATGAGTGATACTGATGTTATTACTTCATAATGAAACAACCTAAGAAGAATAAGTGGAAGAAGAAATAAAGTTGAAAGAATCGGTAACGGACATTACCTCTTCTTTGAAGCGCCTCTTTGAGATCTCCTTTTAGGGCACTAAAATTGGTCTTTGAGGAAGAAAAGAACCTCTAAGATGTTGCTAGGGAAGTGGAGAAGAGAATTTTTCAGGGGTTTTCCGGGCTTGAAGGCTCAATTTTGTGTGAGGAATAGAGGGAGGAGGTGCCCTTTTATAAGGGAGGAGAGGGGCTCCTTTGGAAAACTAAAAATATTATTTTATTATAAAGTCATATTTGGTTTTAAATAGATCCAAATTGATTTATTTATAAGATAAGGTGGGTATGGATCTAAATACTCTCATACAATAGAATTTAGACAAGTTTAGGTTCCTATTTTAACCTTATCATATAGATTTGACAATAAGTTAAATAATTTTACTTTTACCGTGTCTTCTTGTGTTCTTACACTATAAGGTTAATAAACATACTATAACAAGCCAAAAGAACCCCAAGTTGTTTATTATTAATATATATAACCTTATCTAAGTCATTTGTCCGAACCTTAGATTTTTAGGAATAAAATAACAATTAATAATATAATATTTGTTTTAAAAACTATTTTATGTCAATTTGGCACTATTTAGTAATTGATTTTTGTGAAAATCGTAACAGAATTATTAGTTCTAAAAAAGTTATTTAAATCAATACTAACTTGTCATATTAACCTATAAAATTAGTGTAATTCATAAATAGACTCAAATTATATTTATTTGGGTAATTATAATATCAATTATTATAATTTTTCACTATTATGGTAATTACTGCATCATCATTGTGTCATAAATAAATTAATTTATTTAATGTCTAAAAATTATAAATAAACTATAATTATGTAGGAAATATTATTATCTTTTTAATTAATATTTACAATCTAATTTATCTTATGTATAACCCTATATTAAAAAAAATTTGTAAATAAACTTTGATTTTAACTCTTTTAACACTTCTTTGAATTAAATAATAATAAATATCCTAATCTAATCCATGTGGGCCTAAATTGTCATATTTTATTCCTAAGGTTGTTTTTGGTCGAATTACACTTTTCCAATAGAATTAGGACATGTTTTAGGGTAATTATAATATCATTTTTACCCTTAATAACCCTATTTACTTTTAACCGTGGTAAATAAAAGTAAAAAGTTACTATTTACCAACAATTATTTTCGTCTCATTGAACCACATTTTACTTACTAACATCAACCGTGTCTCTCGGATTTTTTAAATTCCACTCACAGAAGTGGTAAAATTATGTTTTATGAAAAATTCAGTTTTTTTTAACTACCACTTAGTGGTTTCACTGTTCATCATAAATTGAAAGTTTTCAGAAAAATACCAAAAATTAGGCCTAATCTATATTTGATATTATGAATTTAAAAATGATTTTTATTTTACAAAATTCAAAACATATCAGTTACATTAACTAATTTTAAAATTAATTCTCCTCGTCAAAACAAATAGCGTGTTTTTAAAAGATAATAACTATCAAAAGATTGACACTTGTTTATGTCTGGTTTAAATGTGAAATTACATCCAATGACCGACATTGTATTAAATTGTAAAAATATATTCTAAATATACTTTAAAACCACTCAAATTAATAATTTATCACTATTAATTATTTCTATTAAAAAATTTGTTTTTAGTTAAAATTTAGTAATTTTCACTATTCATCAGAATATGAAAGTTATCCGAAAAGTACCAAAATTTCACCCTAAGCTAATTTCGATATTCCGAATCCAAAAATGAAGTCCATTTTGAGAGATAAAATTTCTAAAATTTTAAAAGGTGGTTATTACTATTCATAACAGCTAGTTTTAATAATATTTTAATAGCATATAATTGTTTACTGAAACTCGGTATTGTGTACTACACACGCTATCGAGGAAGGTCGTGATTGCGTGTAATGCAAGGCAAGTCAATGATGTGTGTTAAGAAAGCTCCTTTTTGTGTAGCGTACATCACAAGACATTAATGAAATTAAAAGGAATATTTTACATAAAATTATGGGGTGTTACAATCCCTTTTCTAGATAGTTTAAACTCTATCATGGTAAGAAGTTGGTATTGATGGTTTAGGTTTCACCATAGACCTTGGAATTTATGTGGTTAATTAAAGAATAATTTAATTTTAAAAATATTTACGTATTAATTAATACTTTATTATTTTAACAACATTATAAACTAAGATAGAATGGATATTGTTTTAGACACCATTGGTGGTGACACACTTATTTTTACTCACACCACACATAGGATGCCTATTTGGTGCCTGAATAAACTACATGTTCACAGGACAGAATAAGGGAAAGAGACCTGTATTAAATGGCTATTTTGGGATTCAAGATGGAGCATGGATGAGAGAATAATACCTGATGTTGGGCCCCATTCAAGAGTTTTCAATGTGAATTTATTTTTTATTTTCAATTTACACATAAAACATATATGACATGACATATTTACCACTATGTTTTAGATATTATTTTCTTATTTTTGTATTAACATATTATATTGGTCTTTATTGGTTATTGTATTATTATAGTTATTGTTTGTTATCATTTGGCTATCATTATTAATTGATTTCGATTATTGTGTTTCATTTTTAATGAGGGTATATCCCCCTAACGATATATATATCATAACCGTACTGCTAGTGAGAATCCTATAGCATATAGGGAGGTGTGCTTGTGGTAATGCAACCAACCAGCTCGAGGAACCAACATCTGTCACTCAGGTCAAGATATTACCAAGTGGTATAAAAAGATATTTTCTTTCTTTATATTGTCTTATTATTTAGGAAAGGTAGAAAAGATACTAGGTTTAGTCAAAACATTGTCATGATCTCATTCATGGGAGTACCTAACCCATGTATGGGAGAAAACCCAAGTACCTAGGCCGGGTTTGTTTTTCGAAATGTTTTATATTACGAATGAATGTTATCCCACCTTGGGTGATGCACTTTTTCTGTGATGTTATTACTTTTCTATGATTTTTAATCATGGTCCAGTATTTCATGAGAGTTTTTATAAATGAATCATTCTAGGCACTTTGTTTTTTTCACATGCATCATTTTATGTGCGCACAAAAAAGTAGTATTTAGTTAATTATTTTAATGAAATTTTTTCCATCAATGAATATTTTTTAAATATAAATGGTATATAATAATGACATTTAATAGTTAAAATGATTCTAATTTTGATAATTTAAAATTGATAAATTTTCTGTCGAAGTGGAAAATGTGAAATATGAAAGTTTTTTACCCTATGTTTATCATGACACCAGTGAGGGATGATTGAGGGAAGTAACAGTACCTTGGTTTTAACCATGTGGTGGAATATGAGGGGTGGATAATTATAGCCTTATGTCAATACCTCTCATTAAAATGATGAAATAATGTTTTATGTGTTAGGAATTATAGATATGTCAATCTATGAAGATTATTATTCATATGATAACAAGTGGAAATGGATGGAGATGTTCCTCTAGATGTGGTACCAGAAGTTCAAATAGTTCTAGGTGAAGTACTGGGAGATAAGGTTTGTGAGAAAGCTTCTCACTTATTGTAGTTTATAGAGATATTGAACCAGAATGGGATGTGAGGAATATGTATGAATTTACATAGGAGTTTTAGCTACATCACCTGCTAACCTTCACAGGAGATGGTGGAAAAAAGTATTCTAAGTTCTAGATTGAGTTTATTCAGCTTATCCTTACCCATTTAAAGGCCCCTGCTTAGAATAGGGTTAATTTGGAAGCTTATATGTTAAGTGGTCAATTGAAGAATTAGTGGCACATTCAGACTCATGATGCACTACTATATGACATGGTATATAATGAATTCAAAGAGAAGTTTATGGAACACTTTTACTCTGAGATGTTGAGACAGGAGAGAGAGGAAACATTTATGAGTTTGACCTAGGGGAGTATATCCATTATGGAAAATGTTTTTCACTTCACTGATTTTCAAATATTTTTTCCAACATTGGCATGAGATGAGGCTAATGTGTAAAAGTTATTTTAGGGTGGGATTAAATGTGAGATTCTATCCCATGGTAATATATTTCAATTGAATAATTTTTAAAAAGTGGTTGATCATGCTCTTATTTCTTAGGGGAACCAAAAAGAAGCTTCTAGTAAAATTCATGGAGTTTCTATTATATGAACAGTAAGTATGAAATTTTAGAGTAAGAAAAATCACTTTGATAATGTCAACCAGGGTGATGAAAAACATAGTATCTAGAGAGAAGGATCAGTTTCTCATAGTAGTAATTGAGTACAGTACCACTGGTGTGGTTAGTCGAGACACATTAATTGCTTATTTCAATGAACAATACTGGATTTCCAACCATGTGGTAGGATGGGTCACTTATAGAGGTATTTTAGAAACCATTGACCAATGGGTAATGATAGAGGATCTAGGACAGATTAGAGTTCTAAAATAGGGTCTTATACACAATATCCATCTAACAATTGGAGTTCTTCTGGTTGGGGTGGAAAAGACAATGGGCATGGTACATCGGGGAAATAACACTCATATTTGTAGACTAGTGTAGCTTAGGGGACTCAGACTACAGTATATGGAAGAGGTCCAAGATAGTTTGATGTAGTTCAACCAGCACATGTGGATAATGAGTCTATCCATCAATGGTTATATGAACTATTCTTGAAGCTTCTATACTTTCTAGTACCTTATTTGATATAAGAGCCTCCAATTATTTTCTATCTACTCAATTTGAGATTGGTTTATGTATAATAGTGGAGATTGTGAGTGGGGTAATGTTGATCAACACACTATTGGGAGTACAGTTTAGAGACATTTTTTTGATGATGATCGTGATGATTTCTTCTCCAAAATAACTTAGAAATGATATTTACATGTATCTAAAACCATTTACTATTGATTTAAAATTTATATAGGATACATGGATTATAATATTTATTGCATAAAATAAATAGTTTTTTCTTTTATCTTTAATAATAATGTCCTCTATAAAAGTATTTTCTATATATGGAAATTTATCTAGATACATTGTTAATGGATATAAAATTTTTCTAATTTTCTAATAGGGGTATTCATATCTATAAATTTTTTAATTCAATAAATATATTGTACATGGTATATTAGATATTTTTTCAAATGGATAAAAATTATCATAGATTACAAAATTATTTATCTATTTACCAAAGAATTAGTTTCACTTAAATATTTTTATTTATATAATATTACAACTAGGTGAAAAAAAAACTTTATGTCACATTTGGAAGAAATAATTATTGATCACCAATCAAATACATAAAATAAATGTCCCATTTTATTTCATCTACCATATTATAAATTTTTACTCTTTGAATATAAGATTAATGTTATGCATATTGATAAACACATATGGGACCGTTTGATTAGAAATACATTAAACATAAAAGGATAGACAAAAGGTGGGATTACATGAAAGATTGGGCTTAATAAACATGTGATTATTATTAGAGTCAACTTCCACTAGGAAATGTAAGATAAAATTTTTTTTACATTCTTATCACACATTAAAAAATAGTGAGAATATAAGTTATTGTAAATATATTCTTGGTGTTAAAGTATATAGTGGGTTTTCTTCAAATGTAAAACATTTAATGTTCTTAAAGGATTTAAAGTTAATATGTATGAAAGCTCTTGAAATTCTTGTATTTATGTATCAAATGATACCAATTTCATTCTAGGTGATGTAGTGATTCATGAATATTTATACATTTCAAACAACATAAGTGAGGTTAAACCATATATATCATCAAATATTGATGGATCGAAGTTACAATATTTGATAAGAAATGAAACTTTTTGATGAATGGATATAAAAATTAATTTATTTCATTTTTAAGGATAAATTCAATAATAATTTATCTACATTGGATTTATTTAAATAGTTATAAAGGTGACTAAGTAGTAATTTGATCACATGGTATGGTTTTTATATTAATGGTTATTCATGTAAACAAAAATAATAGGATAACAAGAGAATTTTCCAAAATAGTAGAGTAATTTTCTTCATTAAAGAACTATATTTTTTGAGTTCAAAAGATAAAAATCCTATTTCTACATTAAAAATATATTTTTTATGTTGAGGATATGACGGAGTTTGATTACAATAAATTTTTAGTGCCAATGTTTATGTGTAATTGGGTTGATAGTAAGAGTGTTGTGAAAATTTATAAGTACATATTTAAACTTGTTGATTTTGAAGTATAAAATTGAAAAGATGAATCATTTATAAAATCTACACTTTAAAAAAATAATTGTGTTGTTTACCCATACAATGATAAGTGATATAGATTTTTCAAGGGAGAATATTCTATTTGGGTAATAAAAATGCTAATGGTATTGAAGGATTATCGGAAACTTAACAATATATTACATGATTGACCAAGGATAAAAATTATTATGATGTAGACATAGTCCATGAAACATGAAATGATCATGTATAAGGGATATAAGAAAACACTTCATTACTCTCCTAATGAATCTGGGAAATGTATATTTCTTTTAACAAACTGACACAGTTAACACCATTATTCTTTAATATACATATTTAAATATATAGATTTTGATAATTATTATCATTTTTTATTAATTTGTATACTCATTATATTAAAATATTTCTTTTTGGGTTAAAATTTTTTTCATTAATTATTTTTTAGAATATTTTATTTATATTATTTATTTTTAGCTATACACATTTATAAAAAAAATGTGCATTATATAGGGGATTATGTACATCATCATCTTATGTAGTTTGGTTAGGTAAGATTATTAGTAAATGAAATTATTTGATCCAAATGTTCTATTATCACTATTTATATAGGAGGTTAAAAGAGTTAGATAGATTATTAGCCATTTTTTTAATTTTTTTATATAGTCTTTGTTTCCAATTAACATATGAGATACATTTTTTCATTTTTTATATATAATTAATTTCATATTACCTATAATATTTTCTTAAATTTACATTATATAAGAGTATCTGAAATTGAAGGAATAATTACAGAGGAATGAAAAATTTTAGGAACTTGCACCTTTAGATACTCCTTAGGATCTTTATATAGTAACAAAGTTAAAAAAATTATTATATATTAGATAATTAATATAATTTTATGATTATTTTTTATATTTTAGGAAGATATTATAAATTAAATATATTTAAATAATCCATCAAAAAATTTATAATGGGTGAGGATGTCACTATACCCATGTTGTAGTTGTTTAACAAGTAGGTAATGTTCAATTACAAATTACATTTCACTAAGTAACCATATATTATATTAACATTATTTATTAATTATATTGTTATATATTTCCATACTCTTTACATATAATATGATTTTAATTATGTTTATGGTTTATATATCTATAATATATATCAACAATTATACAATACTTGAACCAACATTCCATAATTCAATATATATATATATATATATGTGTGTGTTGAATATTCAACAAGATGCATATTACATGTTTCTTACCTATATTCCATGACATGTTGGAATATATATATAAATTTGAAACACTAATTTTCATACTATTATTAATTCTATATTTTTTATATTTTAGTGGACAGTATATGTTATCCATATTCTTTCCACGCAAATGTAAGGATTATTGGTTATGATTTTTATTGGGTGGTGTTCGAAGAAGATTTAAAAAATTGTTATTGATGTAAGTATTATTGTATTATTTATGTTATTTGATATTAATATTTTCTATTTACTTATGTTTTGATAATTTATATTTGAAATTTCAATAGGTCATGGATTCAGTTTAATAGGTCTCAATTTATATAGGCAATATGAATTGAATATATAAATCATCAGGTAGATAATATTAATATTATTGAATACCTATTTTCTTACAAAAAAAGTATTTCCATTTTAAATATATTATATAATAAACACATTTTAATAAATAAAGAGTAGGTGTGGATTTTGGATATTATATTTTATGAGTCATTTATGAGATAATCAATATAAGAACAATAAAATATTTTAAAAATATTTTTTTATCGTAAAACTTATAATTAAAAAAATTGTGTATTCTTAAATTCATAGAACTTTCTATTGTTGTATAATTTTGATGATGTTTCACTATATATACTAAACGACATGAACCACCTTTAAAAAAATGAAAAATATTTTTTTGTAAGTTTGACTAAATAGTATATGTACTTTAATTTGTTGTATATTATTAGTGAAAAATATTTTAATAGATTTAAATGAGTTTTTATATTGTTATTTGTGTGGTTTTGAGATGCTATTAAGTGTTGTCTGTTATTTAGTATAGGTCTATAATAATGTATTTTAGAACAGATTTTTGTAAGAAAATTATTAACTTTTAATAATGGTTTTAGAAAAAAATGATGTTTAAAGCATTGGAAGCATATAATTCAGTGTCATTGTTTCCTAAAAGCGATATTGAAATATTTTCACATATATATTTCATAATCATTTTTTTCGTAAAAATGATGTAGGAATCCATTTTCATCACGGTTTTATTCAAAACTAATGTGTAAAATCATGTATCGGGTCTTTCAGTGTCAACTTTTTAATAAAACTAATGTTAAAACCCTTCTTATATGTAGTTTTCTTGAATAAATTTTACATCATTTTCTAATAAATCAATTAAAAACAAAAAATATTACTTATTATACATTAACAGTACTTTTTAACTAATGTTAAAAGGAAAAATCCAAATTTTAAATTGTTTTCTGCACCTTTCTAGGTCAACATGATCATTAAGTGTCTCAATAATAAAACACTGTCAAATTTTTAGTAGGAATTGAATTCATATGATGTGATCTAATGGAAATGATGAATTTTTATGAGGATAGTGTTTAGTTATTTACTGTAAAAAAACGATTTATATGCTATTTTCTATATAGATTCTTGGTGGATGTATACTTAATCAAATTGGGTTTTTTCATACATACCCTAAGTTGTTTGATGAAAGTAATGTGGAATGACTTGTTCTTAGTATCAAGGCTAGGTGATCGGGAACGATTTATTGAATTACTAGACTTATTGGTTTTGATTGTGGTTTTTTGTTGAGTGGTGGGATCATGGGTAGATACTCATAATTTTTTAATGACACCCATGTGGATGGTGGTCAGGTGTTTTTCATTTTCATGAGTCATATTCCTTATGTAAATGGGAAGGAAAGAACAAAATATGATTTGATTATGTGAGAATGAAATATGAGAGGAGAATCATCAATGGGTTTAGTGTACAAGCATGAGTTTTCAAAGACATGACTCATTGGAATATGATTCATGTTATGGGACCTAGTTTTATGGGAGTGTTCACCCATTGGTTTGGATTCATATTCTGATAAGAAAATAGGTAAGAACCTATGGAAGGGTCATTTTAGGTTTTCTATTACTAGAGAAAAGGAGGGTGAGAATTAGCATGGCTTTTCATATAAAAAACATGATTTTTGGGGGCAGGTTAGAATTAGTTATGCATAGCGACCATTGAGTTATGGATTGTTGGAATAATATATTTTTTAACCTCCTATTGGAATTTAGAAGCTTTTTTCCTTATGGAAGTATCTCTTTTAAAAGTTCAAGAAATTCAATGAAAATTTTAGCAATCCAACTATTAATTATGTTCAAGTTAGATAATATTATCACTACTAATAAGACTCTAAATTTTGTGGAAACTTAGAATTTTTTTTTCTCAGCATCTACATGAAATCATTCAACCATAATGTTTTTGATGGTTTCAAGACCTCTATCACGAATTAATTATTCAATATAGTCCTCTATCTCACCCTCAAAATCTTATACATCATTATATCTTAGATAATTATTTATTTTATTATGCTAGATCTACAATATAAAGTTATTATTCAAACCATTTTAAATAAGACAATATTTAACTTCTTTATACCCTAATTTTATCATACTCAAACACTTCACTCATGGACAAAAAAAGATCTTTTTTTCAAGATTTTTTATATAAAATTCCAATAAATTATTAACCTATTCTTATATATATCACTATTTCTTCATGCATTTATTCAATTAAGAACCATTAATTACCTAAAGTCAAAATATAATAGATGAATATTTTAAAACACAAAATATATATATATATATATATATATATATATTGATTTAAAACACATAATAATATAAATATATTAACATAAATAAAGTAACAAGAAATATTTTATATTTTGAAAAAAATTATAAGTGTAAAAATTTCAACCAGAAACCTATTTAAAAGAAGAAATATCTATAATGAAAAAAACAAATTAAAAATAAAAAAATTACAAAAATGATTTGCGCCACAAAAAATTACAATGATAAAAATTAAATATAAAAAAATTTATAAAATAGAACATGTTATAAATATAATTAAAAATAACAAATAATTAATAATCATAAAAAATATATAAACTTAATTTAAATATAATAATAAATAATTATAATTGATAATAATATACATACAAATAAATTAATTAATGGATGACATTTATAACTAAAAAATAATTATTTAATCTTACAAAAATAAATAATTTTACTTATAAAATATGGAGTACAATGATATAAAATATATATTGATGTCTAAAAATGACATCATCGATAGTAAAAGTGTGTAAAACAATGAAAAATTGAGGAGAAACCTTTTCAAAAAATGAAGTTGAAAAAAAATACAACAGAAAATTTTGAACATTGTCACGAGTTGAGTGGATTGTGGGTTTACTGTACTAAATTAATTAAAGGGTCATGTAAGAATGATTAATGATGAATGATTGAGGAGAAACAATGAGAAAATAATTATGAAAATTGAATAAACATAAAATATCAGGCTTTAGTAGTGTGTGGTAATGAGTAAAGAGGGTGAGAGTTTCAAAATGATCCTATTGAAAAATTTTGGATAAGTTCATGGATATTATATATATTTTAATATATTATAATTTCATATATGCTGAACATAGAATTAAAAGTGATTTAGATTGACTTCTAACATTGTTTTATTCTAAAACATACATTTAAAGTCATTAAAAAGAATTTTTAATGTTTGTTTTAGCATAAAAATGTTAAAATCCTTCTTGTGTCACTATTAATGTCAGTTATTCCAAAAATGGCATTAAAACTAAGATGAAAAATAAAAAAAATTACTAGTGTCACCAAGGGACCCTATACATCACTTTCACAAAGGGACTTTATAACTGTTGGAAAACAATGTCCTACACTAGAATCCATATGACCTATCATAAATAATATATACCATTCTTAATATAGTTATAAAGCCATGAACAAGTTATATAGTGAAACATCATATGGGTTATTATTAATACTTAAAATAAATAGAACCTCAACAGTGAAATCAATCACACACAAGTAGGGGTATATCATGTGAGTCCAATGTTCCAAATATGATTCATATACACAATCCTTTTAAAAATTGTCTGAGGGAAAAAATACAAATAAAAATATTTATTTAATCCATCATATTTAATAAAAAACTCAACCATCATAACAAAAACTAGGAATAGCAATCACATAACCCTAGTGAGTAGGAATTCCCATCAGAAATTTGTTTACGCCTCACTATTATAAGACCATCACAGGCTCAACCACATTCCTAGACAACCTTTCTACTATCTACTTAAGTATTAAAATAATATAAACTCTATATTATTACATTTTAACTCCTCTTCCCTAGGCCACTCATTAGTGCCCCAAGTCAGGGTCACTGCATGACCTTGGGTTGCCTCCATGTACAGTAGAGGTTCTTCACTATTGATGGACAAAATCATATATTGGGTTGATTTTTCTCTAAAATACGATTATGAAAATTATAGAAAAAACCAAAAAACATCATCATCCATAATCATCAAATTTGGAAGAATCAAAAAAAATAATAATGATATAACAACATGTATATGGAATCATACAGTCGTATATAAACTAATCCCCAAAGGGAAAATTTCGTATGAAAAAAAAACAAAAATAAATAAATGTATATTGTATCACTACTTATATACCTGGGACTCATCAACCCCTTCTATAAATACCTATAGAGATAATGCATATTGTTCTACCATGCATTAGTTTCTCAATAAGAAAGTAGGAATAAGGTATGCATATTCACTGAGGTGCTCATTAAAGGTGTGAGAAATAAATTTCATTAGGTTCTCACCATGTTCTCATAATACACACCATTTTATATAGGTATTCATGAGGAATGTAAACATACCACAAAAGTGTGTTGGACATCATATGTTTACCAAGCCAACATTACTCCATATGCATTAGGTCATAATGTGGAAACTATACCATTATGAAACCCAATTCTATCGGTATTGGTGTTGTACTAGAATCCCATAATTACCACATTTCATCAAACCATACATAGCATGTTTCCAAAGACATAGGTTATAAATTCAACAATCATCGACTACAACCCAAAGGTGAATGGTAGGGTCCTACATAAAAGTCATGAACTTATTTTCACTCTCTAGGTGGACCAATGACTATGTCCTGGGAAAACCCTTATCCCTCATGGGAGTTATCCCATCAAAAACTCGACCACTACCTTTTCTTATAATCTAAGCCTTAATTCCACATCTCGAATCACTACCATATCAAACAAGGTGGGGTTTACCATCCAAATCATAAAATACAATATTATCTCTCAACATAGGTTATGTCATCCACGTCTCAAATCATATCACCTATGGACCATCTTTATCACTCAAGACTATCCACTGTCCTGACCACTTCCTTAATTCAGGGAATCATCCATTGTAACGGATTCTCACTCAAGGTAATTCTAACTTTTATCAAGTTGCACCTTCTCACTCATAGTATCCCAAGACTTCATTCACAACTAGGATCCCATCTCACTCGTGGTGATCCTTCTATCACTATCTCACTCATAGCTGGACATGGACTCTATATCCATATCCCGCACTATAGTATATCACCTATCATAAGAACATATATGAAAAAAAAACATGTATTTAAACCTATCACCTAAGCTCACTAGATCATCACCCAAGAACTAGTCACTCAAATATAAATCCTCACATGAAGAGCATATCATCCAGACCATCATGGCCTCCACTAGGGTCCTCATGAATAGTCTTGGTCTTTATTCATTTACAACATCTCATGTTTATCACCCATTGGTGACTTCATGGCTCTTAGGATCTCCTTGACCCAAGCCTCAGGAGTCCAATCCAAATCCTTATCCAATACTCACACCACTCAGACAAGATCCCTTAATCCCATAACATATGGAAAAACTATCTCTATCACACTACATCTAGTTCTGAGAAATACATCCCACTCATAGAACTGACCATGAACTAATACACCCTTAGGAGGGTGCTCCTTACTTGGAGTGAGACGTATGGTCTCACCACCCATCACTCCCAGCCTAATCCTCTCATATCAACCTGACTATCACTATATATCATGACCTAGGCTACTCAAAACGCATCTCACATATCAGGACAAACCAAAGGCCTCCCATCAACTCTGCTATCTCCAATTACCCTTAGAGATAAGTTCATCATATGATTACAATTTTCTAAACTTACAAGGAGAACTTATCCTAAGCTTAGTGGCCCACCTCTATCATACTTATTTTACACATGGTACTCTTGGCCCCCTTTTGTTTACCCATTGTAATCTAACATGAATTCATGTAATCATTATTGCATAAAAATTATATATATTTGTATTTGAGGTTCCATATACATCTATATAATGGATACCATTATCAATAAAATCTCTACACCATCTTAACTATGAATTTCCATGCCTGGTACATATTTTTACCACTACCTAATCTTCTATATTACACCATATCATAAAAATAATTTATTATTGAAAATGATAATAAAAAATTAAATTTAACCAAATGGTTATAATAATTGGGAAATTCATCAAGAATCACCACTTCACTAAAACCATGAATAAATACATGTGTTGGACATTCTACAATATCATCTAGCAAAACCACATAAAATCCTCATAATCATCTCTCGATTGCACCATGGTCCAGTCAAATTAACACGAAACTTGATCCACAATTAGACTCAAAATAATGGGATAGTAAATGGGGATCAAAAAAATAAAGTAATAAGAGAAACATAACTATAATCACCACTGAGTGACACTAAAAATATTTTACAGCATGGGTAATCAATGGGATGAAGGGCAGTA
Organism: Viscum album; assembly: GCA_963277665.1. Taxonomy (NCBI): domain Eukaryota; kingdom Viridiplantae; phylum Streptophyta; class Magnoliopsida; order Santalales; family Viscaceae; genus Viscum; species Viscum album. The sequence goes on from OY728157.1 coordinate 1,028,166,706, forward strand.
GAGATCCTATTAAAATGGCCTTATCCTGATTCACCATGTTCCCAAATAACCTAGGGGATGGCACTAAAATATTTGTTTTCATATGCTAAAAAAATATACTCATGCCTAAATAGAAATGTGATAATGATGCTCAGGGCGTGATGACTTATTTTCTCAAAAAAAATCCAAGGGACAACTAGGGGTCACAACATGAATCTCCTCTTGTAGTGACTTTCCCTTTATTCAACCACTATCATAGAACAACTTATTTTATAAGGGTCCTTAAACCACTAAATAAGAGTCATTTTCACAGCATGTTACTCTCTTTGATGCATGTTCACTTCATAATGGTCCTCTCATTTTTTAAATTTCATAAATCCCACCACATCACGAAGCCCTCTGTCATAATATAACACAGACTATATAGTAGGACATTGTGGAGTGGTGTGCTAAATGTATATAATTTCAGAAAGGCCACCCACCTTTCCTTTATTTTTCATGAGCATCAAAAAAACCAATATGTCAATGTTCCTCATTAAAAACATGTTTATTTGATGTTCTAGCCCTCATATTCTCAATTTAAACCTCAAATCATGAAACATACCCTACTTCTAAATAAAAATTCAAATCTCTTATAAATTGTACAACCTATAATGATTTGTATCGTTAAAATATGTCAGAGTAACTTCATATTTTTTAAATGTGTGTGAATATATTTTTGGAAAATGGGATACATAATATTAATCTAGGAAATATATAATATAAACATTTGGGAATAAGTATATATGTATGTTTAATCTTTTTTATACATAAAATCATATCCTAGTCCTAGCTATGATTTTTTGTAAAGTATGTGAATTTATAATATTAATCATGCTTATATGTATGATTAAAATTATAGTTATATCTTTATGTGTGAGTAACATATATAAAATCAAATATAAAATTTCAAATATTTTTGAAATATTTTATAGATTTGTCATATTAATATGATTTTTTATCTGATAGATAAGAATATTTCTACAATTTTGGATCTCATGTAAGAGTAAATGATGTTTCGAAAACATTAAAGAGAGATATAATTTTGTGGTATATCGTGTGAGAAAAAATACCACAGGAATTAATTAAAATATTATAAGACAAAATAATTATAGATTTAAATGGAATAAATAATGGAAAATATTAAGGTATGTTGACTTGGTTTTTGAAAACTCATTTATAGGTTCTTGTAGGCACTTTTACTTATAGAAAATCAAGAAATAATTTTGGATAAAATTATTCTGGTAAGCTTTATATAGTAAAAGTTGATGTCTTGGTAAGAGTTTTCATTAATAATAATAAATATTTTATAGAATTTATCTACAGTGGTACTATGAATATTTTGGACCATTAAATATAGTGGAAAATTGAACCTTATATTGGTTTTTCTTAATTAAAATAGGTAAAAAAATATATAGATTCAATCATTATTAATATTTATTTGCAAAAGATTTATTTGGTTAATTATTTAAATTCTAAGAAAAAAATTCATGGAATTAACACTTGAATAAATTAATGGATGATATATATATTTGGTATTGTAATGGAATATTTTATATATACCCATAATTGAATATTTATCTCAATATTTTGGAGACATTTTTTGAGGATCTAATGAAGGAAAAAAAGAATATTTCCACCAAATTTTATTTACCATTAAAAAAGATATATTAATAGAATATATATATCATTATGAAGATGAAATATGGCTTGATTACTTTGAATAATCCTATATCATGATATTAAGTGATGTAAAATAACCCAACCTTACTCAAGGAAAATTGCAGATCTAAAATGAGGGAATGAAAAAAATTAATAGTAAAAAAATATCAAAGAGTAAATTAGAGAGATTTGTATCCTAATAATTATTTGGTTCTTAAAACCATGAAAAGGGGTGAATAAAATAGATATAAATTAATCAAAAATAAGGAGGAATTTCAAAATGAGGGAGGAGAAGAAGAAAGTGTTTTTACTCATCAAAGAAATTCTAAAAGAAGAATTTGTTCCATGAAGACATAGAAAATTTATTTAAAAAGAAAGAAGAATACTATGAAAGACTATGAAATATATTTTCATGGAAGGTGATGTTTTATTCATGGGGATTTTCACACTACACAATAAAGGTTATTTAGCGGCGGTTTTTAAAACAAATTATAATTGTTTCATTTAATTTTTTAAGTGATGGTTTCACAAAACTACACTTAATTAATTATAGTTTATTAAAAACACTATCCATTTAATGATTAATAAAACTATTATTAAATATTAAATTTTATTTTTTTAGTTTTCTTTAATTTTAGAAATGGTTTTTTAAAATGAAACAAGATATTAATTATTTTTTAATTATTTTTTTATTTGAGAAAATTAAACCATGAAACCGGGTTTCCAAGAATATTTCCCTTATAATTATAAAAAATAAAAATAATAATAAATATGGGGTGATTTATGAGACCATATCATACACCCTTGTTCAAGAGGATCAATTTAAACTAAAAGAGATTTCAAATATAAATAAACACCCCAAATAGGTAACACATGAGCCCAGAATTGTCTGAGGCATATGAAAGAGTAATCAAGAACCAATTGATGTATTAATTGATCAAATCATCTATAACCATAAATATATTTTCCTATAAATAATTTTTTTATAAGAATCATATCTAATTGGTCAGAAAAAAATCCCCAACTAATTAGGACTAGGAATATATTTGATACAACACTACTGAAGTGATAGACATTCTCCTCAAAATATCTTTATAAGAAACTAACAAATGTGTAATTTCATTAAACACCTAATGATAAATCCAATATAAAAAAATATATATTTTCCTATTATGATACCTCATTCCTATAATATGAAACAAGCCACATGGTCACCAACCACATGAACTTCATTCCTATCTCTAATATTTAGTCAAATACCCTAAATTTACTTAATAATACGACTCCAATTATAAGGATAAATTATGTAACACCAAAATATTTTATGAAATATTTTTTTCAAGTAAATTTATCTTCTATGATGGATTCTTTTAAATGAATTACAAAATTTCAATGAACAATAAAAAGAACATAATTTTTTATATCATCATGTATAATTTATCTTAGAGTGAATATTTTATAATTTTCAAAAAATATTAATCAATTTAATAAATATTGAAAAATAATGATTTTTATTGAAAATCTTATTTTTGATTATGTAATATATAGAGATAAATATTATTTTAAATTTGTTTAAAAGTATTATTAGTTATATAATATCATTATTAATCTATTTTATGTCATTTCAGTCAATTATATGTTCAATTATCATATATTTATTTTTATACTTATGAAAAATATTTCTTTGGAAATTTACTTTTTCGTCGTGTCTGTGGGTTTGTTTTTAAATTAAATTATAACACATATGGGAATTGAATTTATTGAAATATATTCTATGTTTTTAATCATAATAATTCATATTCAATAATAAGTTTAATTTTTTTAACATAATCAATAGTAAAAATAATAAAAAAATGATTCACAACGGTTAAGGATGAAATGGGTTTATTGGGGTTTAAAGAAAATGATAAGGGCATGTTTTAAAATTAAACTTGTCTAAAAATTATTATATACAAATATTTTAACCTTATATTATCCCACCTTCAAATATATGTCCATTTGGAAGTACTTTTCTAGGGAATAACTTTATTATTTTTTATTTTTTTAGGAAATCTCCAAGTGGTCTCCAAGTGGATCCTCTCCCTCACTTATAAAAGGATATCTCTTATCCTTTCCTTTTAAGACATCCAAATAATTTTATGGAAAATAAATACAAAAATAAATTAATTATATATCCAAAAATTTCATAGATTCGATGTTCTGGTTAGAAACCCCTTCTAGTAAGGTTTGTAGAAAAATACTAAAGAGGTTTTCTAAAGAAGAATAGGTTAGAACATGTACAAAGGAAGTTAAGACTTGAGGTAACTGATTTTTATATCACATTTATTTCTATGAGACACATGTAATATTCACCACATTGTTATTTTTTTGGTGTTTATAATGATCATTAATTTCATTTATAATTATTCTTATGAAAATTATAGTAATTTATATATCTATGTAAGGTTCTTTCAATCATATGGATTACTATTTAAAAGTTACCGAAGTGGTAATGATTTTATGTTTCTATCACATAATTAATCAGGATTGATTATGATTATGTTTTAGATGATGAAATATTCTGACCTATAACTCAATAAAGTCATGAATTTTATTCTCCTCTTTTAATTTCTCTAGAATAAAAGTTTTCCTTCCATTTTTATCTCTTTAATAACTAAAAGTTCCAAAATAATGTTTTTATATAATATATATTTATTTCTATATTCGATCAAAAATAATTTTTCTACCATGTCCATACTTTCTAAAAAAAATTAATATTTTTTTCAATATTTTACAATTATGGTTTAATCTCATTTTTACCACTATTGATTTTTTACAAAATGGGTTTAAAGGAAACATCTTATCACATTCTGACACGATGTGCTTATAACTTCTTACCAAAAATGTTAAAGAGATATTTATTTTAACATATTCAAAATGAACAATATTTCTCACTCCCATGAACACTCAATGATATAAATAATTCCTTAGAAATTTCCAAGGTTATTTTCAAATAAAATTTTTTCTTTAATATTTTCAAAAAATTTAGATTTTTAAGAAGTGATTCGAAAGAGAAAATGATATTTTCCTTAATAATTTTTTAAGGATATTTTAATCAAATTTATATTCCTGAATGATGATAACCTTTATTGTTTTTTTTTATGTTTTAATAGGGATATTATCCTATGGTACCATCCTATTTTTTATCTAGATTTGTTTATGATTATTGATTTTGTTATATTTTTAAATTCGATTTATTTTTTTAAGTGGTATGTTATGATGTATTGAATAAATGTTTATGAAACTCATTTTCTTTGCATGTGTTATGATAGAATTATATGAAAAATATTTAAAAATATAATGGAACATATATGTATGGTTTTCATTATAATATGGATTGGAAAATAATTATATATTTGTTTAATCCATTGGGTAAAATTTTATATCTCACAGGAAAATTATTGGAAAAAGGCTGATGTACTTGATAATATATGGAAAACAAGATGATGTACATGATATTTTATAAGAAAAAAGTCAATGTGATTGATCTAGTATAGGAAAGAGGTTTTTATTTAGGATTCATTGTTTTATGGGAAACAAATAGGGATTCATGATCCACTGTGTTTTTTTATTTTAGTAGTTAACCTTAACATATGGAATTATTTTTCTAATTATAAAGGTGTAACATATATGTGACATTAACTTATGGTTCATGATTTATTTTTTATGATTATTCTCTCAAGTAATTTATGTATTTTGAAATGATAATTCTTTATGCCATTGATCATTTTTACAATCCATTATAGATTGGGTATGAACTTTGAAAGTTATATTTAGGGTATTATACCCTTAATATTATCTTATTGTTTTATTAGTTCATCAATTAATATATTCCATGTATACCCTTACTAAGCATCTAAGATAAACCTTTCATAGGTTTTATTTTACCAAGTTATAAAAAAAATTTAATTAGTGAATGTCTATTAAGAGTTTTAAATAGGATGATATTTATGAGATATATTTAATATCATTCATGAAATAAGAAGTTTGTGCATGTTGTCTCCAAATATATTAAACTTTTACCCTCCTTGGGAATGTTTTCCTTAAATGTATTGATTTTACCTCTAAGTTTTATTTCTATGATTAAATAGAAAATGATTCTTTAATTGGTTTCTGAGGATAGGTTTAGTTATCAGTTAGTAATTGGAAGAGAATACTTTAGTGAGAACCCTAGGGATAAGTATAAGGATAATTGTTATTATAGGAAAATATCTTTTAATTTTGGTGAAGGATAGAGTGAGTGGATTCCAAGAAATTACATCCTTATCTTGATACTAAAAATGGTTGTGGCTCTAGAATAGTTGTACATAGGCATAATAACTTTGAAAAGGGTGCATTGGTATTTGACTTAACCATCACCTGGTGTATGAAAATAAGCCTTCTTTCGCACCTAGTTTGACAATCCAAGGGGATATGCTTTATAAATTCAAAAACTCTTTACAAAAAATCCTGAAGCATTTAAATTTATGATTCCCATGAATGAACTAGGTTAAATTAAGGTATCCTAGATTTAAAATAAGGTTTCCTAATTTTTAAATCCAATGAAATAATTTCTTGATTATATTATTGATCATACTTATTAAAGATGATTAAAGGTCATGAGTATGGGATTAAAGATACAATAATGAAGTTTTGGTGGTAATAAGAAATATAATATATTGAATTAAACTATTTTTTCATAGATATATGAATTAATATATATATATATATTAGTAAATATATTTAGGAATGTTAATTCCTATCCCCAATGATTATACATTAAATTATAATTGAACCCCCATAATTGTATGATGATTATATCTATAGTCTATAATTCTTCTGTAGTTTATGTTTGTGGTAATGTGCTTCCAAAAATTATTTTTATTCCCCTTCTAATTGAATTTTATGTTATATTAAGCATGAATTATCTCTCTATACATAATTATTGCAATAATTATAAAGGAATGAAAGTCTTGTTTGATATTTCAAACTAAAAATTGATCATCTATCAGTGTGATGATATATATGAACTTCATATGGAAATTGCATCCATTGTATGGATATTTATTCCTACTAAAAAGTGGTTTTTATCTTAGTTGGTTGGGTATAAACTCAGCATTGATGATTTTCCAATTGTTTGTGAGTTTGCTGAAATAATTCTGTAAGAGTTTATTAGTCTTCTACCGAACTTCGATGTTATGTTTTGAATACAACTCATCCATTTTGATATGCTTATTTCAAAATCACCCTATTAAATATACCTAATTTAGTAGTTGGAATTAAATAAGAAACTAAAATATAATCTTGAAAAGTTATTTATTTAGTCATGTTTGTGAACAGTGGGTTCATCCGTTATTTTTGTGAAGAATGAAAATTTATTAGTGTGACTCTACAATGATAATCAGGAGGTGAACATGGTCACAATCAAGAAAATGTATCCTATAACATATATTGATGATTTTTTTATCTACTATGTTTATCTCAATAATTTTCCATGATTTAACATAATTATGGATATCATCAATTGAGGGTTATGAAATTGGATATAACCAATACAACATTTTGTACAATGTATCGAAATTATGAACGTTTAATGATTCCATTTGGTCTTACTAATTTTCCTACTATCTTCATGGATTTAATGAGTAGAGTCTTTAGAGATTACCTTAATCAGTTTGTGATATTCCCTAAAAAATATACTCTTATAAATTAAAAGTTAAAGGAAGAGCTTGAAAATCACTTGAGTATTTTACTGAAGACCTAAAGGAAGAAGGTTTTGTTTGAAAAATTAACCAAGTGTTATTTTTGTCTTTATAAAGTTCCATTTTTTGAGTTATATAATCACAATCAAAAATATATCGACGGATCCATCAAAGACAGATGCTATTGAACATTGTACCATACTAACCATGGTTACGCCAATCTATAGTTTTTTTTTGCTTGGATAGATATTATAGACACATTTTGGAAAATTTCTCATGGTTATCCAATCCACTTACTAAGTTAACTCATAATTGAGCCTGGTTCCATTATAGAAATTAATGTGAATAAAATTTCAAGGAACTAAATATAAGATCAGTAATTGAACCTATGATTAGATTACCATGGAAAATAGAATGATTTTTAATCTATATTGATTCATTAAATAAGTTATTGGGATGTGTTTTCCTGAAAAATGATATAGTGACTCTTATACATCATGAAAATTGAGTTTCCATGAGAAAAATATCCCAACTATGGATTTGGAGATAGCTACTGTAATTTTTTCATTAAAGATATAGAATATTTATATTTATAGAGAAAGGTGTTATATATATACTAATCATAAAAGTTTAAAATATATATTCACATATAAATATTTGAATATGTATCATAAAATATGTTTATAATATATTAAATATTACGACTACTCAGTACATTAACACCCTCGGAAGGTGAACATGGTTAATAATTCTTTGAGTTGAAAAGATCATGCAAGATTATCTATTTTGGGGACCAAAAAAGATAATAAATTTCTAGATATTAAAATGACCAATTTGGGGTTCTTGGAGGAAGATTTGAAATATTATCCTTCTCAGATGAGTGTCTAACCATCTATACATGTGAATATTAAAGAGACACAGAAGGAAGATATAGATCTCTTTAAGAAGGTCATAAATTTTGATAATTTTATCTTTTATTATGATGGAATGATAACATTCTTGAACCATTTTTTTGTTCGGTCTATGCTTGATTTTAAGGAGAAGTGAGAGGAATTTCATAGTTATTCATCCACTATCAATAATGTAACTGAAAAGATGTATAAATATTTGAATGAGTATTTATAGTGGGATGGAATAAAGATATATGTTATAGAGTTTGTATCTTAATGCTTAGTAAATCAGCAATATAAGGTTTAGAGAAAAATTTATAAGGGGATGTTACAACCCCTATCTATACAAAAAAGGAAATTGGAAAACGATGCCATGGATTTTTTCATTGGACTCCCAAAAATTTCATAAGGGAATAATTATATATGGTTCATAGTCAATCACATTACAAAATCAATCCACTTTATCCTTAGTAGAGAATATTTTTGTCTAAATAAAATTCATAAAATATAAATTAATAATGTGTTATATTTAAATGGAGTACCAGATTCTATTATATCATTTTGAGATTTGTGGCTTATTGTGAAGTTTGAATGAAGCCTTCAGTAATATATTGATATAAAATTGAGTTTCAGTAATATATATCATCTTGAAAAAGATGTTTAGTCTGAGAGAACAATTCAAACCCTATAGGATATGTAGAGATATTATTATATGGATTTAAAAGGTGGTTGGGATCAATACCTTTCTATATTTAGGTTTCATATATAATATATTTCACTTGAGAATTCATATGGATCTATATGAATCCTTTTATGGAAAGAAGTGTAGAACCCCAATGTGATGGGATGAAGTTGGAGAAATAAAGCTTTTGGAACTTGGCCGTGTTGAGTAAATAGTAGAGATTTTCATATCCATTCATTATTATATAAAATAATCTTGATGTTGATAGAAAATTTATACTGAAATTAATCAACATGATATGAAATTTAATTTTAGTGACTATGACATTCTTTGATTTTATCAATTGAATAAGGTTATCATATTCAGAAACAAAGGAAATCTAAGTACTAGGTATATTGGACCATTCAATGTTCTTAAACGAGTAGGGATGGTAGCCAATTGGTTGGTGCTTACACTTATCCTCTCTCAAGTCCATGATGTGTTCTATATATCTCTCCTAAAGAAGTACATACATGTCCCATAACATTTACTAAAATCAGAGGACATACCATGGAGTAGGATATCTTTTATAAGGAACAACCAGTAGAGACTCTACATCATATGAAGAAAGTGAAATGAAACAAGACTGCCCACCAGGTCAATGTTTTGGGGTGAAACCACCCACTTGGGGAAGCTCAATGGGAATATGAGGATATTATGAGGAAGAATAATCCATAGTTCCTTGTATCATAGTGATAGGATTTTGAGGGTTAAATTACCTTTTAATAGTGTTATAACATTACACCACAACATTTTTTTTCAAATAAATTTAACTTCATTGATATATTCTGTAAAACACAACACTGAGTTTTAATTAACCATAATATAATATTATTATTTTTATTTAAATATTAGTATGATAAAATAGATTTTAAAATTGGAATTATAAATAAGAATAACCAAATTTATAATATTATGTATAATTTTTTATAGAAATAAAACATTCTGGTAATTAAGAACTTAATATTTTTAATGACTTTATATGCTTGTAAAATACAATTTTATCAAAAAAATATTTTCATTTCTTTCGGTGAACAAATAATATAATTTATTTATTTAATTTTATAAAATTTATTTAAAAAAATAAACATTATTGTTTAAATCAATGTTTCAAAATTATATTAGAATAAATTTTATTAATTTTTTGAAAAGATTATTGTTTCGATGAATAATGAAAAAAAATTATTTATATTGAACTAAACCTTTTAATTTAAATAATTTAAAATTTTCATCTTGTTTTAAAATGGTTTAAAAGTAAAATTAGTAAAATTATAGTATTATTAATCCAATTTAGGTCATTAGAATTAATTATATGTTTAATTTTTATCTAAAAACTATTTATACTGATGAAAATCTTTTCTTTCGAAATTTTATTTTTTATCGTGTCTATGGGATTAATTTTAAATTACATTCTACCACATAATTGAATTTAATTTTTTAAATGTCTTCAATATTTAGAATCAGGATAATTAATATTAATTAATAATTCCAAATTATATTTTTTCATAATGAATTTTAAAAATTGTAAAAAAAAGAATTACCATAGTTAATGTTAAAACAAGTTAACTAGGGGTTAAACTAAAATATAAGGGTAATTTTTTCAATTAATCTTATCAAAATCCAATTTCCTAGCCATATTTATGGCTTATGTTATCCCACCATTGAATAAATGTCCATTTATGAACATTTTTGTTAGGAATTTATCATTTTTGATTCTTTTAGAAAATTTCCATGTAGCTTACAAGTGGGTCATCACCCCCACTTATAAAAGTACATCTCATGTCATATCCTCTGCACACTTCCAAATCTATTTCATCTGGCCAATCCCTTGACATATTAATTCCATACGTAACTCCTTGTGACCTAAAATCCATATTTTGATCATAAGACCCTTCTTAGAAGGATTTTGGAGTAGAATTAAAGTGTTTTTTTCAAATAATATGAGGTGCAATCATTTATGAAGGTAGCTGAAACTTGAGGTAGGGCATTTTTATCTAACTTTTACTTCATTGAAAAACAAGCTTTATTCACCACTTGGTTATTTTACATGGTGTATATATTTCCCATGAATGTATTTTATTAATAGTCTTATAAAAATTAAGTAGATTTACATATCTATGTATGGTTATTTTTTTCATGGGGATTTTGATAAAAAAGTTAATAAAATGGTAAGTATTTTTTGTTACAGTCTCATTGTTTATTAGGATTGTTTATGAATAAGTTTTATATAATAAAATATCATGATCAATTTTTTAATAAAATCATTAGATTTATTCTCCTCAAGTTTTTTTTGTATAATACATGTTTTCCATTCATTTTATTCTCTTAAATAACTAAAATACTAAAAGAATATTAAGGGAAATCGACTTTTTTTCTCTCTTGAGTCAAAAATTCCCTTCCTTCTATATCAGTGTTTTCTAAAAAAATTGAATAAATTTTTTAATATTTTCTAATGATGGTTTAAATTCATCTTTACCCATGATGAATTTTTTCAAAATAGATTAAAATGAATCTTCTTATGACTTTACAACATTATGTGCTTTTGAATTTTAACTGAAAATGTGGAGGGAGTATTATTTTAACATGTATAGCATGAAGGTATTTTCTAAGCATAGTGATTGCTTGATGGTTTAATATTTCGGTTAAATGTAAATTTTTTCTTTAATATTCAAGAAATTTTTAGACTTTAATAATGTTATTTCTAATTAAAAGGGATATTTTACTCAACAATGTTTTCAATATTGTTTATGGAATTTGTATTCATCAATGACAACCAAATTTGGTTTTGTTTATGGTTTACTAGGATATGATCTAATGGTACCATTATTATTCTTTCTTTATATGTTCCATGATTATTTATGATAAGTTTTTTGTAAAATCCATTTATTTTTCAATGGTTATGTTATGATTAATTAATTAAATGTTTATGACACCTGTTATCTTTTCACAGGTTATGATATGATGATAAGATAAGTCATTGATGATCTTATGGAAATTATAGGTATGGTTTACATTATGAGATGTGTGGGCATTAATTTATACATCCCTAAAATATAATCTCATAATTCCAAGATAATCTTTCATCTTAAATCATATCATACACCTAAGGGTTCCTTATACTTTAACCAAATAAAAAATATCTCAAAATATAATTAATGGCATTTATACCTTAAAAGTGGTGTTTATTCCATTGAAATTATGATCAAACATAATATTTTAAACCCATAATGGTCTCCATAACTCTTAATATTACCTCTCATGAAAACATCCCAATATCCAAATATATTTAAACCCTTCTCTAATATGAACTATAACAATCTTGAACATTCACTCCTTGATCCGGTGTAGAAAAAAAATATTTACATTTCTAAAAATCATACTGATAAACATTACCCTATTATATTAATATAGGACCTAAAAATATATATATTGGATCCTTTATGTACACAAATAACTTTTCGGTTTATAGTTTTAGATAATTATAAAAAATTATTACATAAATATTCTCATGTCTTTAATTGATAATTTTTTCTGATATACCTAGATTTTATTATTTTAAAAAGTATTTAACATATTCCATAAAATTAATCAAGAATGAAAAAACTCTAGATATAATTCGTTTAACATCATTTTTCATCACCTATGGAAATGAAAAATATAATAAGTATCATCTCAAATGCTCAGTAAGAGTAAATATATGCATTAAAATTCAATTTCAGCAGTGTACATAAGATAAACATAAATGTATGATGACATAATCAAATGACATGAGAAAAAAATTAGAAAACACGTACCCATAAAAACTTTTATCCTTAAACATGTGTCATATCAATAATATTTATCAAAGGCAATAGCCATGAATGTCAATAATCATGATCCTTGTAGTATCAATCTTAATTAAAGGAGAAATTAAAAATAAAAATAAATCATAGAGAAACATGTTAGTATATTGCAACATTATTTTCATAACCTATGTTCACTCATGTCATAAAGAAATGTATCCCAGTTAAATCCATTAGAAAAACATTTCTGATTTTCTCCCTCTTTTATTTTAAGGACAAGGAATATTACACTACAAATTAGAGATCTATATAAAGCACACCTGTTGTATAAATTGTATTCGGCTCACCCATAATAATGAGATATATCAAGATAAACTATAATCATCAATAATTTCCATATTCCTTTCACTAATAAAATTTTTAAAATCATTAACTTTTACACTTAACACCCTTGAAAAAAACCCATCATCCCCTTATAACATGTTTAACCAGGAGAAAATAAACATGTTTCATGACAACATCTTTAAAATAGGGATTGTAATCCATCCAGGGAAAAATATTTATGTTATAATATGAATATATTCCTAGTGATACAAATGAATAATTTAATGATATAAAAATAGATGATAATACTTTTAAAATAACAACTAAAACATTACTTTGAAAACATGTAAAATTTCCTTTTCTTTTGATACCATTAAAAATATAAAAATTCACAATATATTAATAAAATTATTATTTTTAAATAATTATATAGACCTTTAGTGTAATGTTAAAATAAAAATAATTGTAATAAATGTGGGTAAATTCATTAATGTAGTATATGTTAAAATAAAACATTCATTTCACACTTTTATTATATATCAAAAATGACATGCTCATATTTTTTTTAAAATATTATTTTTAAAATCTTTTTAAATAAAATAAGTGATAGTGAAAATAAAACTTTTTTATAAAAATTTTAAGTGTATTTAATAACATTCATAAAAAAATTTGAAGAGTATGTATATAGAATAAAAATTTCATCCACTAAAGAGGTTATAAGGTCGGATTTTCTTTAAAAACATTTTTCAATAATATTAATTATAAAGGTGATAAAAATGAAAGAAAATAATGTAAAAAAATAACTATAAGAAGAATAATATATTTTTTTTCAAGATACTAATATCATATAATTTACCCAAATGAACCTTGAACATAAATAATCTTGAAAATAAATGAGATTCTATCATAAAGACTATACTGCTTTGGTAGCTTTTGAATAAAGATTAATTTAAAGAAATAGTATAATATAGCTCTAGAAATCCTATTAATTTCATGAATTATTATGTCAAAATTTGTTCTGTAAATATCATGTACTATATATAAATAAATCATAGTGCATGACATGCAACATGTCTCAATAAAAAGAGATTGAGATAATGAAAACCCTTGAAAGAATCATTTATTTTGAAGTAATAATTAATATATAAAGTGATTATTTTAACATATATAAATCCATATAAAATAATTTTAAATAAATAATAAAGTTATTTAGATATCAATTCACACATAATCATGGCATACCAAATTCAATGAAGTAGAAATTTAACCTAATAAACAGAAAATGAGTTAAGAACCCCCTTAAATCTAGTATAGAGCTTCCATGATTTCACTTTAACTCTTTTATAAAAAACATTATTTCAATTATTTAATTTTTTATAACCTTTTACAGGTATATACCATTATAATTAAACCATTTAATGAATTTATTTCAATTAAATATTTAATTAATTAATTTCTTAAGTCTGTGTTGTGTGTTTTGAGGATGTTTTATTCATAGTTGAAAACCCACTTTGGTATGTTGATCATGGTCCAAGAGGTAATTGTTCCATCATATAAATAATAATAATCATGATATAATTAAAAAATTTATATTCTAAATACTTTTTTATAACCATTTATTAAATGTGTACATGAAAAATCAATTACATCAAAAAGGTGGTAATCCACATGTATGCACAAATGATATAATAATTTTCCAAAGGGAATAGTGATCTCTACTTGAGGAGTTGATGTGGGAGTATAATTAAAAAGTTTGAACCAATATAGTAGCAAAAAAATAAGATATTGTGTACTCCATGATATTATTACCCACCAAACTCACAAGATTATCCTTAGAGGATAGAACAATTATGTGATGTTTAACTTCCACACAATCAACTATGGCAGTTTTATGAGCCACAACATCATTTTCTTCCTTCAATTAATACATATGAATCTGAAATGGTAAATATAGTTTAAATAAAAATACAATATTTTCCATTAAAAGGTTCTTGAAAAAGAAAAGATCACTTGGATCATACCGAATCATTTGAAATACCTGACCGAGATAAGGGCATGTGACCATGTGACCATAACAGGGTTACAAGATTGTATAATATTTAAATAATAATGATATCACATAAAAACTAATAAATCATGTTAATGAATAAGAATGATAAAGATACTTTATCCATGGATCAAGTGAATTATAATTGATTAATTATGATATTTTTATCCAGTTCATTCTCACGATGAAGATTATGTGATGCATTAACATAATCGGTTCATGTTAAGAGTTCCTATAAAAAGGATTAGGAAAAGTGAAGTAGCCTTACCACCACCCTCGTATTTATAGAATACTTCACATAATACCAAGATCCCCTTGAAATAATATAAGGAAAATGTATTCCTGAGGGATATATATAGGAATTCACTTCCTCATAACTAATTCCTCCAAACTTTTTCTAGACATTGTTTCTGAGTAAAGAATTTGTTGATGTTTGTGAGATAAAAATTGGAAAAATTAAGTGGTGAAAATACCTAAAATAAAAGTAAAATTTTTTAAAATAGAATTTAAACATCTCACTAAATATCTGTATCAAATGAAGACCTAAAGGCTTGGTGATTGGGTTATGTAATTCTTTAATCTTTAAGGCATCATGTGACTCCTCACAGATGGGTGAAAGTGGGATTTAATTATGTTATATTCATGAGGTATTTTTTCTTCAAATTATTCCCTATATATGAGATATTTTAATACTAAATGGATTATAAAACCAATGTTTTCCATGACAAGAGGATCATTCACTATTCTTTACGTGATGTCCATCTAAGTCATATGATTTTCCAAAATCAAGTGAATCAAGTGTTCAAATATAAGGAAAGGTTATCCATGAAAGACCCATTTGTTATTGTTAATTATCCTGAGATGTATTGGAGGAAAATAATTTATTACATTTATATTGGTCATGCATAACACATGATCTCATGTTGATTTATGTGGACATCTTACACTATCTCAAACCCAATTATGTAAATCACTCACCTTAAAAAGTGTTATAAATATATGGGTGAAATTTATAAAACCCCATTTGCATGACAAGTGATATATTTACTAGACTCGGGAAATAATTGATACTAAAGGACGGGTAAGGATATTTTTATGATTTAGAAGATAATAATTTGAACAATTTTGGGAGAAGATTCGAATGATATATTGGGTGACCCTTTTTTAAGTGAATGAACCATTACTATATATCCAGATCATGTCTCATGATGACCCCTCAGTAAGAGTATCATATCATGACCTACTAGTAATGAAGAATAATCACATGACTACATAACCTAATGCTAGTTATGTGGTTGTGTGATCCCCATTCCATCACGTGATCATGTGACCCAATTTCATTTACGTAATCACGTGACCCTAAAACCTTCATGTAAAAAAGAAATTCCTAAAAATGCCACTTGAACCCTCTTATGTCTATATTTTCTT
This sequence comes from Viscum album, assembly GCA_963277665.1. Lineage (NCBI taxonomy): Eukaryota > Viridiplantae > Streptophyta > Magnoliopsida > Santalales > Viscaceae > Viscum > Viscum album. The sequence continues at coordinate 1,028,183,298 of OY728157.1, forward strand.
CTCCTCCCATGAGTTCGTATACAGAATGGTAATCCACCTCTATGTATGTCCCTAAAATTTTAATATTTTCCCACCCCATGAGGTAATAATTATTATGAGTTTAATCATATTTCCTTACCCACCAATGGTATAGGAATTAATGAAATATGAGGAATCTAATTCCTATTATATTCAAGATACATAGGGAATATTTTTAAGCATGATATTTATATATATATATATATCAGTCTCTCTACATGAATATATTACCCATTAATATCATAAATCCTTCTTAATTTTATTCCCCTATATAGCGTGTACATTACAATATTAATTATGAAAACTCTTTCCACTAACCATAGATCCATATTCTTTATCACACCCATAACTATATTTTATAATGGAAGACTCAGCATGTAGGACCCATAAAAATTCAATCATACACTGATATAAAATGTGTATGATCTTATACAATCTCATGTTTCTCACAGTGATCGTGACTCGCATGGGCTTAGATAGCTGCAATGATCATGTCATCACCATAATAAAAATACCCCCATTATGGGAATCCTTCTTAGGTGTAATTTTCAACTACATTTTGTTTTCCTTAAAAGTTAAATACTTCCAATGAAACATCTCATAATGTAAGACCTCATATGCATTATCCCCTGATCAAACACTTGTTTTCACACATTTTATGGCATATATACCGTCAACATCAGAAATATGTGGATTGTGATTCCAATTTTTATGGGATACATAAGATGCCTCTCCAATGACAGATCCCCCATATATAATATATAAATGTATCCTTATACATACTAGTCGCATAGAATTATACTACATAACAATTTCCTAGTTCTTACAACATTAAAATTTATGACAACCTCCTTACCACATAATGTGAAACTTCAAGGTACGGTCACATCATATGACCTTAAAATATTATATTCAAACTATATGGAATTTTATTTCAGTCTTGAAATTATTTATATGATTCCTCAATTTAAACCTAACATCACAAACCCACTATCATTATCCTCAATCATTTATATCCCTTATGAGATCATTTATATCCTCCCCTCAACTATCTATGATCATATGAGTCTAGATGTCTCATATATTACGGATATACTCCATATAGACCATATTATATCAGGGCATACTCAAAAATAGAATCACCCCCACCAAAATAGATATATTTTCTTTAGGACCCATTATATAATCCTGGTTGGGATATACTCATGATGTAATCCATATTCATTGGGTTATAATCCTCATCACAACCACCCATCCTCGTTAGACCATATTCCCAATAAATTTTTTTGTAAAAGGTTTCTAATGTAAAATTCCTATACCAATAATTTACTGGAATATTTAACCTAGTCTCCCTTACCAATAGTCATTAAACTTTATAGATATATCTGTATCACATGACTATAAATGGTATAATATGACCTAATAAGCAGTGATGGACTATATGGGTTCTAATTTCTATCAAAATTATATATAGATATCCCTTTTATAGTCCCAATAATAAAACCATAAACACCTATTGACATCCTGAATTGGGATAAACTCTAGATCACCCAACTTTATGGCTTCAAAACATCATAATACCCAAATAAACATTTCTAATTAATAATCGGTAGAAAGTTGGAGAACATTTGATACATAAACAATGTGTCTTTGATGGAGAAGATTTTATACATAATGATATTCTTCTTAATGGTATACCTATGGTATAAGAATATACTCACATATTTATATCTCAAAAACATGTTATAAATATTAGGATAACTATTCATATATTAGGGTCTTGTAAAGAATCATGAACAAAAATTAAATCTATAATGGATTCCCATAGTAGGAAATAATTCCCCTAATAGTGTGTGATAAGTCTAACCTATCATTATCTCAACCAATGTGAGTTCCTAAGTGTCATTGGTAAGGAACCCCAATGACCACTTATATTTTTAATGAAGTCTTGTGGATTATTTCAAATGTGGTCATTGTTCAGTGTTTTCAGTTACATGAATAAACCCCATTGGAATCCATTTGAGATAGGAGCATTAAACTGAAGAAATTATTTTACATTGATGTTTTACCCGTAATGAAATCAAATGTTGGCTCACACTATCCTAGGTGAAAATAGCTCCTTTATACTTTTTTCAATGATTTACAACTAATTATATTTGAAATTTATGAAGTCTTTATATATTTCATCCAATACATGGAACTATTCATCATGTATCTTTCATATGTTTTTTCTCACTAAATTTAATTTAAAATTCATCATCATCCTCGGATAGTTTTTTCCTTATTAATCAATGTAGTGTTTTAATTGGATTCAAAAATTTGGGAGATATATTTTCACTTTTGAAACATCTTAATCAATTTTTTTGAATATATTCTATATATATTTCATGTTATATTTTATCATCATGTCGTTCCTACAAAAAAATAAAAATATAAATGAAAACTTCAATAAGTTAATTCCTCGAGTGATCTTTAACTTAATAGTAGACACTTCCAATTGTTTAATAGGAACATACTCTTACATTATAATATTTATTCTTTAGGATGATAAAATTAAATATATTTATAAAAATATTGATTACCTTTAATTAGTTTTTAACCTATTTCTCCTTTGAGATTGTTCATAATTTCTTAACCTCTTTATTCTACATGTTTTTATGTTTTTAGCTGAAACATTCATGATTGTATTGATGATGATGGAAACTAAATTCTTCATATAAGGAAAATTTTAACCTTATTCAAATATATACTTAATATATTACAAAGAAAAATAATTAACTAATAAAATAGATCTAATATGAGGTAAATTATATTTACTATGATAAAAATTGAAATGCCCAAAAAGATCTGCAAGTTACACTGATAAGGGGGTGAATTTATGTGAACCAATTTTATAAATTTATTTAATCATATATTTTCTCCTCTTAAAATTAAAAAATATATATTGTTTATTAATAATAATATATTCTTAATAATTCTCAATACGAAACAAAATATATAAAGATGAAAATAAACAAAAATAGAAGTATACAATATTTTTACAAGGTATGATCCAAATGTGTATATCTACTCCTTATTTTTTAGGGGTTGAGTTTGGGACATGAATATTTACTAATATACATTATGTAATATGGTTGGGGAATATTTTTTCCTTAACATAAATTATATATCCCAAAAATACTATTGAATCTCCTAGATATTTTTATAGACTCTTAATTGTTTCTTTTTAATAGATCATGTCGGTTAACAATGTTTCCTCACAAATCACCCTTAAATAAGATATTTAATTTACTTTGGGGTGTCATTATGTCAATTAGAAAGATATTTTTACTCAATAAAATTCTTCAGTAACCACAAGATAATATACTACAATATCATGCACATCGGTCTCTTTATTTGAAGTCAAACTTATTCTCCATTAATAGTCTCAACACATATACAAAAATAGAGTCAAATTTTTTAAAATATTTTATATTTTATTTTTATTTTTATTTCATATCCTATTCCTTAAATTATATTAGGGTTTGAATGAGTAGTACCCCATTGTCCCCCTTCCTTTTATCTTCTTATTCTTCTTCCTTAACACACATGATCTTCACTCTCTGAATGTTTTCAACTACTATCTTTATCAATACTCATGATCATTAGTATAAATCCTTATCATTTTATTTCCTTTTACTTATTATATGTAATCTATTTCACTTATTCTACTCTTTTATATTCTCATAATCAAGTGCATATTATTTTTATATTTTGAATATAAAAATTCCATTATATTTGGCACTTTGATCTTCTCGGTACTCTCATTTAATCTCTCTATGTAATTAAATGGGATTTCATTACACAAATTTTATCAAATTATATTCCATAAGCACCTATATTTTCATTTAAAATGGTTAAATATTTATTCTATTAATTACTCAATTGATCACTTCAAATTATATCAAATGTTCATATTTGAATGTCAAGAACAATTGAGTTGTGATATTCTCAATACATTGTCATTTATTCTTCTTTAGACTCATATTTAATAATGAATCAATCACCAAAACAATTATATTTTATCAATAAGGAACACCTTAGTGTCATATAATTTGATTCTCTATAAATTTAATATTTTCCTAACTGATATACCTTACGTAAGAAATGGAATATTTTACATATCACTTTAGTGTGTTGCAATATCTTTCACATGATTCAGAATCTATTATATATTATCAAGGATATAATTATTAATATAATGAGGATATTATTCATGTAATTCCATGTTTTTAATAAACCCATAATATTTTATGTATCATAGTAGTTACGATTCTTTTCAAATGTTCTACTCTGAAATATATAACATTACACAAAGAAAAATATAAATGTTATTTTGAAGATATTATATATCACTCTAAATATCATTTTTATTCTCCATGGAATCTTATATATCATAGTACAACATTTTATTTGTTGCATTTCATTATTTTCTTCAAAAAAAAATTATTTGTATGTTATGTAATATCTTGTATGTCACTACAAGATCTTGATTTTGTTGAATTTCAGTATTATCTTCAAAAAATGTCTTTCTAATACATTTAAATCTATAAAATATCATTAAAGAATCATAAGAATCCATTTATAAAATTTTAAGTATCATTTTTTAACTTTCATAATTTCTTACATGTCACCTAGAGAAGGATAAATATCGTAGTGAGTTTCAGTACTTTTCTAATATTCAATTCTGTTAAAAGTATATATATGGATTTGTTAATTTTTTGACTTCAACTCAAAATTCTAGAACATAATCTAATTAGCTCATAACTTATAAAAAATTACTAAGGAATATGTTATCACTCAAATTCAGCTCAAAAAACATAACAAATTTATAAATATAAAACATATTCTCAAATAATATCATAAAAATTCCTATATCGTTTTAAATAAATTTTAAAATCTAATTGAGTAATTCTATGTTGCTCAAATAGCCTAAAAAATTGTCAAATTCAAACTCAGTCTTCGCCAACTAACATTAAAGAGATATACTCAATTTATTATATATTTTTTCATGCATGCTAATCCAAGGATGGATTCTCATAAAATTAGTCTATCTTCATTCTTATAATAATATCTAACTCCTTATCATCATAAATAACCTATCATAGATTGTGGTCTAAAATTCCATATATACTAGTCATTAATTATAATTAGTTTCATTATCAAAAAATATTAGATAATGAATTTTTGAATCATTACACATTCTCAACTCAAAATATTCTTCAAACTCTTTTCATAGTTCTATCCATCTTATATGTACATCAAACATGTCCAGAATATATAGTAAAAAATGTTTCAATCACCAAAATTTCATAACTTTTCTTATGAAAATTAAAATATTATAATTATAACCATAATATATATTACACTTATTCCTTGAATCTATTTATCCAATAAATCTAATTAGTATCAAACATATACCATTAGTTAGGTATGTATCTCAATTACAAATCTCTTAAAGATCTCTCTTTCAATGACACTCTTCTTCAATCATGGGGTTATTCACTCTCTTAAAGAATTAGGATTCATGAACCAACACATATTTAATCCCTTTTTCCTCATTAAAGATAAGTATAGTTGTCATAATCCATTAATATATTCAAATCCTTATTTAAGAGAGAATAATTAACTTGTAACACATATGGAAGAATTTGTGAAGGAATATAAAAGTATAAAATAAAATAATGTGAGCCTTAAGGATTCCATTTCTTAGATAAAAATAAAGATAATGGAAGAAATGAAACAATGTATATTTTTTCCCATGAATCAGAGGACAAAATTCCTATTAAGAAAACACTTAATGAAATAATTATTTCATAACATGATGAAAGATGTAATTATATCAAAAAAATATAAAGGGGAATTTATCTTTGTCAAAAATAAATTTGAACAATCAAAAACTACAGAAATTATTATTCTAAAAAAAGACTAATATTATTTATTTGGTTATACCTTAGTAAGTGATAGTGAGATAAAATAAAGTATGTTAAATTGGAGGAGAATCATGATAAAATGTGTGATGAAACATAGGTCATATTCTATGGGGAAACCATTCATTAGTTGTAATTAAGGTGTGAAGAAATTAGAAATAAAGAAACCATGGTCATTACCATGAAAAGGGAAAACATTCAACAAAATAAAAACACATTTAGGAAGTTCCCCATAACTGATGACAAAAAAATCTTGAGTTTCATCAATGGTACGTAGACATGTTCTTTTATTGTGTAATACATGGTCATATGAAAAACATATGTTATTAATTATAATAATATATTTATTTCATTAAACTTGATATAAATATTAAAAATAATAGTTTTTAATTACAGTGATAGAGGTATGGATTCTATTAAAATAACTCAAACCACTCTAATAAAATATCTATTGGATATTATAAGATAAATTCAATTATATTTAATTCTGAAATTGGTATAAATCTAGTTTTAAATCAATTCATTATAGAAATAGAATTCGTGGACTGGTTTAATAATATCATGATTCTAAAAGATATTTAAAGATGTTTTCAAAATATATTATTATATAAAAGGTCTATTGAAAATAAAAGAAGATGATTTCTAAAACTGAATGGATTCAAAAAGGTTCTCCTATGAAATATGTACCCCACATAAGTTATATTTTTTGAAAGATAATGATTAAAGTAGGTTTAGACAAGGAAAAAATATGGTTTTGAGAATAAAATTATAATCACTGATGTTTCAACAGATGTTTGATGGAGTGAATATTTATGTAGGAAAATATTTAATATTGGTCCATGAGGAAAATTATATACACAAGGAGATTGGAATTTGATTCTATGACAATCAATTTTGATCTCCTAAAGGATTCTGAAATAAAAGAAAAAGGAAAATAAGTAGCCCATAATGACTTTCCATTTTCATAAACATAAATAAGTTATAATTTCTCATATACCCATTTATTTAAATTCAATAATTTTTTTTGAAGTGTTGTAGTTTTTTAGATGACATGATCGATGAGGATATTTCATTGAAGAATGATTATGGTATCAACGTAAGATCCTGAATTCCAATTGTTGTCATAATTTTGCAAGCGGTGAATTATCGAATATAAAATCGAATGAACATAAGTATAATAATTGGTATCATATAACAAAGGAAGATACAATATTACAACATGTTGAAGTGAAAAAAAGATTTTTCATGTTTCATTTCTTTTAATTTAACACATGATATGATTTTATTTTTTCAGATATCAAAACTGGATGAACATGACTAAATATCTTAATGAATTCCAATTATTTATTTTTCTAAAAGAGATGATAAATTTAGGGGGATATTTTATCTAATGTTCTAAATGAATTTTTTCCCATCAACTAAGGAATAAAATCTTGACAGATGAATAAGTCTATTTTTCATATTGGTATCAATATCTCTTCATTAAAATGAAAAAAATTATGACTCACAAACATAGTTTTTCATGGATATTCATTAATTGTTTTTGTGAATTTATGATTTATATAATATGAAAAGTTCTTTTAAATAATATAAAATATATTTTTTCATGATGTTTAAAGAAGTAGGTGAGTTTATGGGATAATAATGGGGTGAAAATTTAAATCTCTTATTTCCTAAAGATCATTCTGAATCAATAGGCTTAGGTATTTTATTTACGACTCTATACTGAGAGGTAATTTTACTTGATGAAAATATTTTATAATTAAATTAATGTGGGATGTTTTTTTATAATTAAATTCAAATCTAAAAAAACTATGAACCAATGATTATAAAACTGGAAATTGAAAGATCCTTTTAGTGTATTTTAAAGTTATAACCTTTTCACCAAATATTTAATGAAATAAATATATTTAAAGAGTTATAAAACATATATTGAAAATAGACCTATGATATTTAGGGTTAAAGGATGATATTTCCAAGAAAACTTGTTATCAAAGGATTAGAGTTCATGTTATTTTACATCAAGAATACATTGGGAGAATTAAATGTGAATGGAATTTTCCTTGTCTCTCAAAGTAAATTTCTTCCAATGATTCTAAATTTTTTACTTTTGGTGGATATATTTATTTGTATTTGATGTTAAATTAGAAGAAGTGGAAACATCATGAACCTAACAGGTGGGTTGTATGTACCATAGATGTTTCATTAGTATAAAATCATTAAATATTATAGTTTTGGATTCATTATTAGTGTTTCATACAAATATAAAGGGGTATAATGTTAAAATTAAATTAATAATTAATGAATTTTCATTCAATATATTTACAAAAATGGAATTTTTTATTAACCATGGAGTTTTTATAAATCACATTACCAATCCAAAATTAAGATAAATTTGATGACGATGTTTTTATTGGAAAGTAATAAAGAATTATTCGTGGTTCCTTCTATATATTAGTTTCTAGAAAACTGAATTTTAGTTACAATGTTATCAAATGATGAATGATATCCCCTAAAGTATCATTATTTTAAGGAATATTTATCAAATAGATGATGTTATAATTCAGAGAGAGTTATATTTGTTCTAGATTTTATAGAATGTGTGAAGTTAAAAAAATATTAACAACAGTTTTCCAAATAGTGTGTATGATTAACTTAGGATTTGAATATTATATATAGGAATAAAATTTTGGATAAGGGGATATATATAAAACCTCAACCCTAAGATACTCATCAGTGTCCTAGGATAAGGTTTCTATAAGGCCTTAAGTGTGACTCTACAAATGTTAAAGGTTTCCTACTAATGGTGAAGTCTTAAATCATTAAATGGGTGGACAATGCCCTCAAAAAAATATAAAAATAGTGGAAATAAACAAAAAAATCAATATCCATAATAATCGGAGTATGTAGAACTATATAAACAACAATTATAAAACTAAATGGATGTGCAAGCCTACATTCATGCATAAATTAATCGTCCATTGGGGTGATTACATATGAAAAATAAACAAAATAAATAAAAGTAAAAGGGGTAATACTTGTATCCTCATGACTCATTAACCTCATTACAAAATACTCATTGAGCTTCTCCATCATGATCTACTGCACATCATGTTCTTAATATGATAGAATACATAAGTTCAATATGCTTGCTAAATTACTCATGAATGGTTTGAGAAATATATTTTAGTAAGTTATAACAAACTGACCATAATATATTCCACCATATACATATATTAATAAAAAAATTAATCTTTTAACTCGTAACTATTTGACATCATGTGCTACCCAGTCCACCAAGACTTTAGGTGAATCTAGTTGTCATGTGATAATTAGGCCATCATGACACTTGATCATGCCTATTATGACATTCTGTTGTGATTATATTATCACCTTGCTCAATTAAACTATACACATCCAATACTCAATGAATTAGGGTGGGGTTCCCACCATGACTTCACTACTACTCATAGGTCCAGGGTAGTGTCTTGCATCCAAGTCCTAGACTCACCTTCTCTCTCATGGTGGTCTTGAATCCAAATAATAGACTACCTTTATCACCCAAGTAAGTTCGACCATCACATACCTCTCTATAATCATTCAATCAACGTAGTCTTCATGCCCAATTATTAAAATACTAACTTATCACACCAGGTAGGGTATGTCATCCATATTGTGACCCACTACCTTATCACTCATGGTAGGATCAATCATCTATATATCACATCACATCACCACCAAACTAGCATTCCCATTATAGACTACCCATTATCCCAAACACTTCCTTGACACTTGATGCATAGTCCAGGAAAATATTTTTCACTCAAAGTGACTCTAACTCATCCAAATTTATACCTTCTTACTCAATGTATTCCAAGAAATCATGAAAAAAAAGGATTACATCTCTCTCAAAGTGACCTTCTAGTGTCATATAACTCATTTAAGGGCCATTCATTAGGATTCATCCCCCATAATAGAGTACATTTCCTATCATAAGAACCTATATAGGAACATTCATGAAATAGAAAATAGGGCCCACATCCAATCACATATGTTCACCAGATCATCACTCATGCGCTAGTCACGCAGACCTAGTCCCTCTACTAAAGAATATCTATTCTCACCTAGAAAAGAATCAACTAGGGTCCTTCATACATGTATTGGTCTCTACACATCAATAATATCTATTAACCGTCACCTCTTAGTGACCTCATATCTTATAATCTCTTCCTAACCTAGGCCTTATGGTTATAGTCCACATCATATTACAATACTTACATTGCTCCCATAAGATCCCCAAATCCCATCATTTTTATTAAAACCATATCCATCACACCATGTCTAGTCTCGAGGGACACATCCTGCTCACATATCTCACCAAGACCCAATACACTCTCAATAGGGTGCTCCTCATAAAGTGTGAGACATACGACTTCCTCACCCATAACATCAGGCCTAAACATCTCATTTCATCCATACTATACCTAAATAACATGACCTCGACAGATCATAACTCATCTCATATTTCAAGACCTACTTGAGGTATCTCTTTAACTCAATTAACACATATTCCCCTTCCAAACATGATAGTAGAACAATTACAATTTTCCAAAGTTCTAAAGAGAACTTATCATGAGTAATGGAGGCCCAACACTATCCAAACTCATCTACCCATGGTACTCTAGGTCCCAAACCATATACCCAGTCCCATGGAACATGAATGGAATTAGTAATTTATGCATATTAAGTATGTATATTTTTATTGAATGGTCTAACTACCTTTACATAGGAGTTACCAACAAAGCTAAGATCTACCCCACCTTGACTGAGATCATCAATGCCTTTTCGAAGCTTTTACATCCACCCAAGATTATATCTAATACCTCAATATCAAATTAATTAATTATAATAATTTATATTTAATTATTTACCTTAAACTAAAGATTCCAAATCATAAAAAAAACTCACTAGGAAGCACAACTTTATCACAATTATGCCTAACTATGAGTGTTCATCCTTCTAGGATCTCCTCTATCAAAATGACAAAAAAAAATCCATCACACTCAGGAAATTCCACCATTTTCTGGTGGAATCGACAACAACCCATACCAAAATTCAACCAAAAAACAGGGACTAGTAATGGGGAAACCAAACCAAGGATGGAATATAAGAAATTTACCTAGAGAGACCAATTAATCATACCAAAAACATTCCTCATCATGGGGGGGTTCTTTAGATGAGGGGTAGAGATCCAGATTCAGTAACCATCTCTTGATACCATTGGTTCCTAAATACCCAAGGGGAATGACCCTAAAATTATTGTTTTCCCCCCGAAAAAATAGACCCTAATCTCAGTTATGGAGTGGAAAGGAGGTTCATTGTCTATTTTTCCCCTTCCCTTAACAAATTTATGCCATAACTACAGGGTCGGGGTATAATGATCCCTAATAATAAGAATTGACCCTCATCCAACCACCATCATAGTGTCACTTATGGTTAAAAGAAAAAACTATTTGATATGGGTCCTAAAAACCCTTCATAACATTCATCATCATGCTAGGAAACTCCATTTGTTATATAACCACTACATAAGGGTCCATAACTTTTCCAATTTTTTAAATATGTCCACATCTTGAAACCCTCGATCATAGCGTGATTCACCCATCATTGTTTTCCAACATAATTCCAGTAAAATATCTTGTTATACCCCACTATCGGTGCAGAATTTTAGTAAGGTCATATAGACTTTGTCTGAAATTTGCCCAAGAATACCAAACAAAATTGTTTCCACATTCATCATCCAAAAACATATTCATAAGATATTCCAAGATTAAGAATCCCAATTTGAATACCAATTCAAGAAATGAACCCTACTCTGGGCCAAAATTCAAATTTCCTAAATATTTCATAACTTGTAACAACATGGGTCATTAAAAAATCCCCTCTATAATTATTCTCATCCCCAAGAAGCTATGGTAGTCTTCCAACCATCAAAATAGACTTACATAAGTCACTAATTTATTGATAATTCCCCAAATCCTTCCACATAATGATAATCATTCCATCACCACATAACTCCAAACACTAGGTGAAATATTCCCCATAGATTGAGCCACCCAATCGCCATCAACATCAACACCAATATAGTGATCACCCACACCAATATATCCCGATACACTATGGTTTATTAAACTATTTCATCCAAAGTATTATCATGCTCCCATCTATAAACATCTACTCCCAATTGTTGATTTCAAGCCAATGGTTATCCGCACAATAGTAATTTCTAATTAAAAATGATAAAATAGTATAAAAATGATATTCTTGATGATATTTTCACCTTAACATAGTAAATTCCATGAAGAAACACAATTCAGTCCTCTAGTTATTGCACCCATTGATGTGTTATCCCATTATATGACCATGGTGATTCAACTCTTGATGGAATCATGAGACCAACCAACACTCACAAAAAAGTTAAAACATCACTCTTAGTGTATTTCCATAGTTTGATCACCAAAAAACAAACGATCCATCATTCACTCACCCTGATCATTAGCACATAATTGATCTGACTCACCCTCATATCACAGTAAAACCACCCTGATCCCAATTCCAACACATTGACTCCATATAACACCAAATTTGAACTCACTGTTTCGTATTCCTTAAAAAACATATATTAGTGGATCTTACCACACACAAACCTCCTGGTTCCACCTTAACCATCCATAGATCGGTATCACCATCTCCATGATATTTTTGACACAAGGGTCGTACATTGGTGAAAAATTTAATGCTACTCACCCCAAGAGTATCCTTATCGTCACCCAAGCAAACAAACACACCAATATTCATTACCCAAGATCCATATATTACCACACATAATGAATGGACATGGATACCATACTCATACCTAAGGGCCAAAATTAAACACCTACTATTGAATATTCTAGGTTCATCGAAGAACCATCCTCACCATTCAAAAATCTATTCTCAATGAGATTCACATCCCCTAATAGAAAATAGTGTACTCCCAACCATATGGATTTCCTTACACCATTCCTTAAGCATCAACATGATTGTATTCCACCAATAAGTGTGTATCTCTCTTTCCGATCCATGCCCACCCTTCCTAATAAAACCTCATGAAACCATCAGTGAATCACCACCACACTACTATCATAGCACATATCAGGTTTAACCACAACCCAAAAAATTCTTAATATACCAACACACAGTTCATTCCACTGATCCATAACTCAATGGGAACCACAGATAATCAACAGTAACCTTCCCTTGCACATCTATATTGTTCCTTCTAAATCCATGATAATGTTTTCCCTCCTTTTTTTAAGGAAGTGGAACCCTTCAATAACATTTTATTAGGTTCTTAATCACTATATTATGACAATATCAACAGAACCCAATGGGTGAACACTCCTATTAAACATGATTTCACAACCTGAATCATAATCCAATGAGTCATGTCTTACTGAACTCAGGCTTATTCACCTTACTCATTGATGATTATTGTCTAATATTTTAATCTAACATACAAAAATAATCCTTGGTGATTTCATTCCCATGCATGCAAGGAATCTCCCTCATTCCAAGGGAACACACATGACCACCTTCCACATGTATTTCATTCCTAAAATACAAGTGTCTACCAATTATCTAATTGTATAGCCCAAAATGACTATCAAAACAAGCAAGGCCAACAATTCCATAGATCATTCCCAATCACCTAGCATCAATACTAATAAAAACAAAATCCACATTCATTTCTTCAACCCACTATAGTTGTCCATTAAACTACCCAAGTTGATTAAGTATACATCCACCAATAAACTATATGGAAAATACCATATAGGTTGTTGTTGTCACATTAAGTAACTAAAAACCATACTCATGAAAATTCATGATATACCTCATTTCAAATCCTAGGAATTCAATGCATACACCAAACCCATCAGGTTTCTATTACCGAGACACTTAATGATCATACCGACCCACAAAGGTGTAAAAAATTCTTATAAATTTGGGGGGTTTCCCCTTTTTACATCAGTTAAAAATTGATTTTAATATAGAATAATTAAAATATTTTTTTATTTCAATCAATTTTTCTATAACTGGTGTGAATTTTATTTTAAAAGAAACATATATGAAAGTTTTAAACATATTTTTTTATTAAAAATTATCCTTAAAATCCTTCATACATGATTTTCCACACTATGTTTGAATAAAACAGACTTGGAAATGGATTTCCACAATAGATTTGGGAAAACTAATTCTTAAATTTCAATGCACAATGATTTAAATATCTATTTTAGGAAATAAAGAAATTTAAAACTATGCTCTCAAGGATTTAAACATCATTTTGTTTCTAAAACCAATATCAAATGATAACAATTTTTTAAATAAAATTCTAAAATATATTATTCTATACCTTTACTACACAACCAACAAACTTAACTTCATGAAAAAAACATCACAAATAATAGTATATAAACTCATTTAAAACCTTTAAAACATCCTTTACAAATAATTTTCACATAAATGAAACTACATATAAAAATTAGTAAAACATAAAAAAAATTATTTTGCAAAAACAATTAATGGTGGTTCATGTCGTTTGGAATATATGGTGTAAAATCATAAAAAATACAAAATCATAAAGTGTTTTCAATTTAAAAATACCCCATATTTTTTTAAATTATGGATTTTTTAAATAAAAAAACATTTTGAAATTTTTTTTTATTATTCCTATTATGATTATCTCATAAACGAATCATAAAATATAATATCCAGATTCAAAACCTCATCTTTATAAATGAAACTATGTTTATGAGACAATATTTTTAAAATATAAATACAATATGTGTAATAAAAATAAGTATTCACTAATATTAAAGTAATCTACATGATCTTTCACATATTTAATTTTGATTGGCTCCATTATTGTAAACTGATCCCAATTAAACTTAATCCATGACATATTAAAATTTCAAATATAAATGATCAAAACATTTGTAAATGGAAAATATTAACATCAAAGAATCAAAATAATTCAATAAGACTAACATCATTAACAACCTTTCAAATCTACTTTGAACACCACCCAAAAAATGAATAACCAATATACATTACATTAATGTGGTAAAAATATGGATTACATCTAATGTCTAGAAAAATATAAAAAATATCATATTAATAATACTGTATTAATTATTAGTTTAATGTTATATATTTATTCATACTATTCATGGAATATAAATAAGTAATATATAATTTTTATGTTGTTAAATATTTAATATATATATATATATATTTAATTCTGGCATGTTGGGTCAAGTCTTATTCAATTTTTAAATTTTATTATAGATCTATAAAACCATAAAAAAAGTGAAATAGTATTATATGTAAAGAGTATAAAGAAACATAATTATAAAAGTAATAAATTATGTTAATATAATATATGGTTACATAATGAAGTGAAATTTATAATTGAACTTTTCTTATATGTTAAACAACTGAAACATGGGTATATTGACATCCACAACCATTATAACATAAATTATGTAATTTTTAAATATATTTAATGTAAAATACCATCCTCAAATATTAGTAATTATTATAAAATTATATTAATTATCAAATATTTAATATTTTTTTAACATTGTTATCCCATCATGATCCTGAGGAGTATCTGAAAGAGCCAGTTCCTGAAATTTTTTATTCTCTCTCAATGATTCCTTTTATTTAAAAAATAATATATAAGGTAAGTATAAGAAAATTTTATAAGTAATTTGAATTTAATTATAAGTATAAAATGAAAAAATATCATACCTCATATTTCAACTGATAAAAAAATGGAAAGGTTAATTTAAAAAATGGTTGATACTCTATATAAATGTTATAACCTCATCTGTAAGTAATGATAATAGAGAATTTGGATCAATAATTTAATTTAATTCCACTCTTACATAACCCAACAATAAAAAATTATGATGTTCACAGTCCCCTATATTATGCACGTTATTTTATATATATTATAACTAAAAACAAAGAATATAAAAAAATAGTCAGAAAAAAATAATCAAGGAAAAAAAATTTAACCAGAAAATTGATATCTTAACATAATGGATATAAAAATTAATATAAAAATGGTATTAATGAAGAACCTATATATATTAAAATATAAAACCTAAAAAATAATGTTTTTACATATTTCAGTTTCATAAAAAAATAGATATTTACTAGATTAATTAGGAGAGTAATGTAGTGTTTTCCCATATCCCATATATCTGATCATTTCATGTTGCGTGGAATATGTCTACATTGCAATAATTTTTATCACTGGTTAATCAGGTAATAGAAAATTAAATTTTTTATAATTATTAAACATCATCAGCATTTTCATCACCAAAATTGATTTTTTCCATTTAATTTTCTTTACCACTTATCATTTTATGTTTCAACAGCATATTTTTGTCATGTTTTACTATGATAAATGATTTATATTTCTAATTTAATCTTTTCAAATAAACTAGTGTAAATATATACTCATAAAGTTTCAAACCACTTTTACTATCAACCCAATTATAATTAAAAATTAGTTATCTAAATGTAGTTTAATAAAACTCCAATATATCTTCAAAAATAAAAAATACATTTTTAATATAGAAATTGGGTTTTTATCTTGGGAACTCAAAAAATATATATCTTTAACGATGAACATTACTCAACTATTTTGGATGATTCTCTCATCATCCTATTTTTTATATAATTTTATAACTATTAATATCCAATCCAAACCATGTGATCACATTAACACTTGGACCCCTTCCACCTATTTAAATGTTTCTAGTGTAGATAAATTAGTATTGAATTTCCCCTAAAACAATGAAAGAAATACTTTTATATTCAATCATCAACCACTTTTCATTTCACCTCAGATATCATACCTTCAATACATAAATATTTGATGTTTTATATGGTTGAACTTCACCTATGTTCTTAAAAATTTATAAATTTTTATACATCCCTACATCACATGAAATGAAACTATTAACAGTTGATTTACCAATAAATGACAGTCATGAGCTTTCATACCTATTAACTTTAAATCCTTTAAGGACATAAAATGTTACACATTTTAATAAAACCAACTATGTAATTTAATAACATGCAAATATTGATAATAATGTATCTCATAACTGTTGTTTAATGTGTGACAAGAATTGGGAAAACATTTTCCATTTCTATTTGTAGTGGGACCTATCTCTAAACCTTTTCACATTGTTATTAATTCTAGTCTTGAATGCAATCCATATTTATTATTTTAGTTTATGATTAATGAATTTATTATCAAACTATCAAATATTTTTAATCAATATGCATAAATTTAATGTTATATTCTACCAAAAATTATTTCTAATATAGTAGATAAAATAAAATAGACCATTTCTTCTATGTATTTTTTTGAGGATCAAAACATTTTTTTCCAAATGTGAAAAATTTTTTCACCTTGTTTTATGATTCTTCAAATAAAATTTTTTTGGGGTAAAATAATAATCTTCTAAATTGTTAAATACTTTTTTAATCTCTAGTAAGGATGATCCATTCAGAAAAAATATCTATTATACCATGTACACTATCCTTCTTCCATTCTAAAATTCATGATATGAATTCCCCTCTTCATAAATTAAAATAGATTTATATCCCTTTAAACTGTATCAAGATAAATTTCCATATACAGGAAAGTATTTTACAATGAACAATATTAAAGAATATAAAATAATATAATCTTTCTTATATGGATTAAATGTTGTAATTCATGTCTCCTATAGATATTTTAAATAAACAATAAATGGTGTTAGATAAACATCAATATCATTTATAGGATGTTTTGGTCTAGAAATCATCAATCTCATCATCACGTATTTTCTATTCATACATATATTTAGGGAAAAGTTTTAGAAAACTAACATAACAAACCATAAAATATGTTAGATACTTGGGATCTAATATAGAATCAATTCATCTATGTATTGTCCCATTATAATATTTCTAAATTTATCTCCAAAATCAAAAACATTCTAATCAAATATGTACCGTTATTGTGAATTAATATGGTGAAATAAATTTCATTTATAGATTTTATTATCTATATGTTCTCTTAGTATCTTTTCATAATTTTAATTTGTAAATGTATGGGTAAAATGATGAATTATTGGAATATACCATATTTCTTTAGTATAAGATTTGTTTCTTATTCTTGAGAATGAATCCTGGTATAATTTATCATCCATTTTATTTCTTGATGTCTCGTGTTAAGGTAGTATAGATAAACTATCACAGTCACTTGTATAAATTAAATAGTAATTGGTGAAATCATGTATCTTTTTATACTACAGCACCTTTTGGAATTATATTTTTTTGGCCTCATAATTGGAATCTGGAAGATTTTTTCCTTCTAAAATTTCAATCAATTCAATGAAATTTTTATCACTCCAACTGTTTGTAATATTAAAGTTATATGATATTAGAACTTCTAGTAAAACATTAAATTTAGTGAAAACTAATAATTTTTTTTCTCGTTATCTCTATACATTCAATCAGTATTTATTTTTTGATGGTTTCAACACCTACATCACAAATAAATTATTCAAGATGATCCTTTATCTCATATTGAACATCTTCAACATCATTATATCTTAACTTATTTTTTATTTTACAATTCTAGATCCATTTTATCAAATTTTAATTAAACCCATAGTTAGTAAAAGGGTAATTAATTTATATGAACCCTAATTTTTTCATATTAAAACACTTCACACATGGATAGAAAATAAGATCAAAGTTTTAAATATTCTGTATATAAAATTACAAGAAATTATTAACCTTTTTATATATTCATCAATATTTACTCATGCATTTATCTAACTTATAACCATTAATTACCTACAACAATAATATAATATATGAATATATTAATACATATAAACATTTAAATGTTTATATAAACAGATAAATTTAAAACATATAAGCATATAAAAATATAAACATGAATAAATTTTAAAAAAAAAATTATGAATGTAAAATAATTTATTACTTGAAAAAAATAAACTAGAATCCAATTTAAACAAAAAAATAATTATAAGGAAAACAAATAATTTATAACTCTAAAAAATAGAATCAAAAATGATTTTAACCACAAAAAAACTTATAATGATCAAAAATTTTAAATATAATTAGTTATAATAAAGAACAATTCATACCCATAATTTACAATCATAATCAATTTATAATAACAAAAAAAATAGCCTTAATATAATTATAACAATAAAAAATTATAATTGATAACGATATACATACAAACAATTGAAGGAATAATTTAATTTATAACTAAAAAATAATTCATTAATCATAGAAAAATGAAAAACATAACATATTGAATATTGAGTAAGATGATAGAAAATTGATATTTAAGTTTGATGAATGTAGTTTTGGGAGGTGGAATTGAAGAAACCCACGAATGATTTAGGAGAAAACTTTTCAAAAATTAATTCAAAAATTGATTAAATAAAAAAGATAGACGTGGTCATCAGTGGAGTGAATTATGGTTTTAGAGGACTAAATTGATTGAAGGATAATGAAATAAGGATGAAAATGGAATATTGAGGACACACAATGAGAAAATAATTATGAAAATTGAATAAACATAAAATATCCGGCATCAGTAAAATGTGGTCAAGAGTCAATGGGATGAGGGTTTCATAAATTTCATATTAAAAATGTGGATAAGTTCATACACATTAGATTTTTTAAAATATTATAAATTCGGTCATGCTATACTAGAAATTAAAAATGTTTTAGAATGACATTTATCATCAGTTTATTCTCAATCAAAAATATAAATTCATTATGAAACACTTATAATGTCATTTTTAGCATAAAAATTGTTAAAATCCTTCTCGTGTCACTGTTAATGTTAGTTATTCCGAAATATATGTTAAATCATCTGTTTTTACTACTGCCACTAAGGGTACCTATATGTCCCTTACACAACGGGACCATATATCCATCACTAGAGAACATACTACACCATAATCCATATGACCTATCATCAAAAAAATATAATATGTTTAATTTAGTTAGAATACCACCAAAAAGTTATAAAATAATACTTAATATGGGTTATTATTAACACTTAAAATAATTATACACTCAAAAGTGAAATAAATCACACATAAGAATGATTATATAATGTGAGTCCTTTGTTCTAAATATGATTCATGTACAAAATCCTCATTATAATGGTCCAATAGCCAAAAATATAAATCAAAATCTCTATTAAATCCATCATATTCAATAAATATCTCAAACATGAAACAAAAACCATGAAAAACAATCACATAACCCTGGTGACTAGGACATCCCATTGGAAAGTTGTTCATGACTCGCTAGTCTACTGTCTCCCAAATGCTCTTCCACATTCATAGACATCCATTATACTATCTCTCTATATAGTCAAATAACATAAAATACTCCAATATTATTTTGTAATGCCTTATCCTTAGGCCACTCATCAATGCCTCAACTCTAGGTCACTACAAGACCTCGGGTGGGCCTGCCTATACACTTGGGGTTGTTAACTAATTATAATATCCAAAATCATATATTTGGGAGAATATTACTTTAAATAATAGTAATAAAAAAATAAAAATAACAAAAAAATCAGAATCCATAATCATTAAAGTTTGTAGAATCCAAATTATTACAATGATATAACAAAATGAATAAGGAATAATATAGTAATACATAAATTTATTGCCAAAAGTTAGATCTCATATGAAAGAAAAAATAAACAAAAAATTTAAAATGCATTCCTACTTCTATCCTTAGGACTCATCAACCCCATCTTCCAATACCCATCGAGTTACCCCATCTTGATCTACCACACATCAAGTTATGAACCTGAAAGTAGACATAAGTTTTTCATTTTTATAGAGGTTCTAATATTGGGTGTGAGAAATAAATATCAATAGGGTCTCACCATATTTCCCTAATATACATTATCTTATACATTCATGCATGATAAAAGTAAAAATTCCAAAAAAGTGTGTTAGACATCATGAGCTAACCAAGCCAACATTACTCCATGCACATGAGGTCATCATATGCTAACTATGCCACTATGGGACCCAAATATACCTTATTTGGTCCCATTTTATAATACCATCATCCCCTCAAGACATCAAACCAAATATATCATGTTTCCAAAGACATAGGTTAGGAATATATAAATCCACCACTATTACCAAAAAGGTGAAGGGTATTCTCCTACATATAAGTCCTAAACTCAAATTCTTTGTCAAGGTGTCCCAACGTCTATGTTCTGGGAAACCACTTATCACTCAAGGGAGGCATCCCATCAAAATCTCAACCACTATCCTTTCACATAATTTAATACTTATGTCTACATCACAAACCACTACTATATCACACAATGTAAGACTCACCATCCAAGTCATGAACTTCTACATTATCACTTAATGTAGGGTCCATCATCCTCATCTCACATCACATAGCTTATGGACCATCTTTCTCACTCAATACAATCCACTATCATGGCCACTACATTCATTCAAGGGATCATCCACAATAACTACTTCTCACTCAAGGTGAAGATAAATTGTATCAAGTCACACCTTATCACTCACGGTATCCCTAAAATTGATTCACAACTAGGATCACATCTCACTCATGGTGATCTTTCCAGAACTATCTCACTCATTGTTGGGCTAGTCTTATGGATCCATATCCCACACCAGATTATATCTCCTATCACAAGAACACATATATAACAAAATACATGGATCGAAAAATATCACAAAAGATCACTAGCTCATCACCCAATAATTAGTCACTAGAATATAAATCCTCACACAAAGAACATCTCATCAAGACCATCATGGATCTACTAGGACCCTCAATACCATTCATGTTCCCTATTCATTTATAATATCTCACATTTTTCACCCCTTGGTGACCATGCACCTCCTAGGATCTGCCTAACCCAAAACTCAAGAGGCCAATCCATGTCTTAATACAATACTCACATTACTCTAAAAAACTCATTTAATCCCGTAACATTGTGAAAAAACATCTACGTCTCACTTAATCAAGTTTCGAGCAATGAATCCCACTCATAGATCTCACCAAGACTTAATACACCCTCATGAGGGTACTCTTCACTTGGAGTGAGATGTACAGTCTCCTCGCCCATCACACCATGACAAAGACTCTCATATCGACTAAACAATCCATAAAGAACATGACATGGGATACTCAAAACTCTTTTCACATATGAAGAAAAATATAAGGCCTCACATCAACTCAATCAACACCAATTCTTCTCAAAGGAAAAGTTTTCATGTGACTGTAATTTCTTAAAGTGATGAATATAACTTATCTTGAGCATAGGTTTCCCAACACCATCCTATTTCTTCTACACACGGTACTCTCGGTCCTCATTTGGTTACCCACTCTAACTAAAAATACATGAATATAAGTAGTCATGCATAAAAATTATATGGATTTGTATTTAAGTGACCATCAATGTCCATATAGGAGACACCACCCAAGACCAGCTCCACACCACCTTAACTAAGACTGACCAAGCCTCAGGCAAATTTTTACCACCACCTGATCTATTATATTACACCATAACAACCAAATAGTTAATTATAAAAAATTATAATAATTTTTTAATTTAAACCAATAATTTATAATCATTGGAAAATTCATCAACCATCACCAATTAACCAAACCCACACTTAATGAAATGTGTCAGACCTTTTAAGATATCTTCTATCCAATAAAAATGAAATCCCAAACATAATCTCTAAACTACATCATTCTCTAACTAAATTAACACAAAAAACTAGCCACAATTAGACTCAATGTCAAGGGATAGTAAATTGGAACCAAAAAAATGAAGGAAGATGAGAAAAAACTTAGAATAACCATTTAATTATAGAAAAAATATTATCCAACATTGAGAATTAATGGAAGGGTAGGGGAGATCCAGTTAAAATTGACCTCTCCCCATTCAAATGGTTCCAAAATACCCTATGAGAATGACACTAAAATATAGGTTTTCACGTGATAAAAAAATAAAACCATGCATTAGTAGAAATGTGACACATATGTTCATGGAACAATGAACCCCTTTTCTTAAAAAATCCATGGTACAGCCAGGGATCACAACATGACTCTCCTCATGTAGAGGGATTTCCCTTTATCCAACCACTATCATAGAATAATCTATTTTATAAGGGTCCTAAGACCCCTTCATAAGATTCATTATCAAATTTTGATACTCCATCTGAGGCATGAACACTTTATAAGGGTCCATTTCATTTTAAACTTCCATTAATTTGACCACATCATGAATCCCTCGATCATAATACAATGTGAAACATGTACTATGTCATTGTGGTGTGACTTTATGCTTGTGTATAATTTCAACATGGCCACCCAACCTTGATCTAATGTTCCTTGGAGAATCTAGAAAACCATTATGGCCATGTTCGTTATCCAAATACATATTCTTGATATTTTCTAACCATCATACCCTCAATTCAAATCCAAATTCATGTAATAGACATTACACCTAACTAAAAATTCAAATCTCCCCTAAATTTTAAAACCCATAAAGAATCGAGTCATTATAATATGTAAGAGTAACTTCAATTTTTTAAAGATGTGTAAGAATAAATTTTTAGAAATGGAGATACATATGATTAATATATGAGATATATAATATTAGCATTGGAAAATAAGTGTATATTTAAGTTTAATCTTATTTATACGTAAAATTATATTCTAGTCCTAGCTATGATTTTTGGTAATGAATGGGAATATATAATATTAATAAATATTATATGTAATATTTAAATTATAGGTTTAACATCATATTTGAGATCCATATATAATATTCAATCTATAATATTATCTATTTTTTGAATATTTCAGAGATGTTTGATATTAAGATGATATTTCATTTGATATATAAGAATATTTCTATAATTTTTGAGCTCATGTAAGAGTAAACAGTGTTTCAAAAGGTTTAAGAAGGGATATAATGGTGGAGTATTTCATATGAGAAAAAATATCACAAGAATTAATTAAAATATTATAATATGGTAAATTTATATATTAAAATGGAATAAAAGTGAAAATGTTAATGAGGATTGACTTTGTTTTTGAAGACCCATTTTTATGTTTCTATTGGTAATTTTACATACATAAATCATAAAATACTTTTAGAGAAAATCATTGTGATCATTTTAAGATAATCAAAGGTGATGTTTAGGTATGATTTTTCATTAATAATAAGAATATTTTATAAAATTTATCTATAGTGTAACTTTAAAAATTATATACCATAAAATATATTTTAACATTTTCCTTTATATTGGTTTGCCTTAATGGAATGAGGAAAGAGAAAATATAGATTCATATGTTATGAATTTTTCATTGAAAAATATTTGTTTGGTTAATTATGTAAATTCATGAAAATTGATTTACATGTAATTAAAACTTGAATAAAGAGATAAGAGATATATATATTTGAGTTTGGTATGATATATTTTAGATCTACCAATAATATAATATATATCTCAATATTTCAATGAAATTTATGCAGGATCCATGGATAAAAAAATGAATAGTTGATCCAGTTTTTACCATTAAAAAAGATATTTTTATAGAATATCTAAATCATTATGGAGAAGTAGAATGGCTTGATGAATTGTAAGAATCAATGATCTTCATGAAAAATATAGAAAATATGCCAACCTTACTTATAAAAAATTGAATATCTAAAATGAGGTAATGATGGAAAATTTATCTTTAATAGAGAAAAATATATCAAATATGAAATTAGATATATATATATATAAATATATATATATATAGTTATATAGTTATTTGTTTTTACCACCATGGAAAGGATGGAATAAAATATATATAAATGAATAAAATATAATTGGAGATTTTATAAAGGAAAAAGATATGAAGAAAGTGTTTGAAATCATCAAAGACTATTTTCAAAGAAGAATATGTTCTATTTAGATTTAGTAAAGATATTCCCAAATAAATTATAATAATATGAAGGCCTATGAAAGAATTTTTCTTGGAATGTTTTTTTAATTCATTGTGATGTTCACAAACTACATGAGAAAGTTCATTTAGCGATGATTTTTAAAACCATTGTTAAATCTTTCATTTTACTTTTTTAGTGATAGTTTTACAAAACTAGAACAAATTTATAAAAATTTATTAAGAAACATAATCCATTTAATATGATTTCAAATATTAATATATATGATTTTTTTAGTTTTTATTTAATTTTAGCAATAGTTTTTTAAAAACCAAAAAAAATAAATATTAAATATTTATTTATTTATTTTTGAGAAGTAAACCATAAATCCTAGTTATAAATATTATTTCCCCCATAGTTAAATAAAAAACAATAGCAAGTAAGTGGTGATTTAGGATACCAAATCATTCATCCTTGTTCAAGATGAACAATGTAAACAAGAAGAGGTGTCAAAGATAAATAAACACCAAAAATAAGAAAACCATGAGCTCAGCATTATCTGAGTTATATGAAAGAGTGTTCATGAACCAGTTGAAACATGAAGTGAAAAAATAATCTTTCACCATCAATAGATTTTCCAAGAAATACTCATTCTAGAAGAAACATTTCTAATTTCTAAAAAAAACCCCAATTAACTAAGATGAGAAATAGATTTAAAATAGCATCAATGAAATGATAAAAATCCTCCTCAAAATATATTTCTTAGAATCTAACATCTGTGAGAATTCATTAACAATTGAAAAATAAATCCAATCCAAAAATACATTCATATTCTCATATTCTGAGATATAGTGCCCATATTATGAAATAAGACTCATGGTTACCGGCACACATAAACTTCTTCCCTTTATCTAATTTTTAGTAAAACACCATTAATTTAGTTAATCATATGATTCCTATGATAATGATACATTACGTAACACCCTTATTTTTTAGGAATTGTTTTTCAAATAAATTAAATTTCTTTGATATCTTGTTTTACCCAAAGCCTTATAACATAACTTTTATAGTTAGAGGTATGAATAGGAATAAAAAAAATTAATAGTATGTATAATGGTTTTAGATAACAAAATTATTGATAAATAAGTACTCATTTTGTTGTAAATTCATTATACGCTTCAAAAATATTTTTTTCTCAAAACATTATTTTCATTGATTTTTATGAAAAAATTAAAAAATTAATTTCATAAACTTTTAGAAAATGCCTTTTAACCAAAAAAAACTTCATTTTTTTAATCAACATTTCAAAATTATAATAGAGTTAATTTTTTATAATTTTCTGAAAAATATTAATCTTTTTTCAGAATAGTAAAAAATAAGAATTTTTACTGAAAACAAAATTTTAATTTATTTACAAAGATATATATTATTTTAAAATGGTTTAAAACTAAAATTAGTACACTTATATTATTAATAATCTAATTTGGTTAATTTTAATCAAGTCTATGTTAAATTTAGATATAAAAAATATACTTATGAAAAAAATTCTTTGGAAAATCCCTTTTTTTCCTGTTTGTGGGACTATTTTTAAATTAAATTCTACCACTTATATGAATTAAATTTTATCGAATGTATTATATATTTTTAATCATCATAATTCATATTATCTAATAATTATAAATTATTTTTTCATAATGAATTTTGAAAATTGAAAACAACTATTTATCACGGTTAAGGTTAAATCAAATTTAGTAGGGGTTAAACCAAATGATAAGGGTATGTTTTCTAATTAAACACATCAAAATACTATTTGATGTCTATATTTAAAAAATATATTATCCCAAATTATAATATATGGAAACTTGTAAAAAAATATAATGAAAATAATTTAATAATTTTAGATTCTTTTAGGAAATTTTAAAGAGGATTATCAGTGGGTCCTCTTCCCCAATTATAAAAGTATATCTCTTCTCCTATCCTATTCACACATTAAAATAATTTTGAATTGGACAATACCTACCCAAATATATTCCTTACATTAATCCCCATAACCTATATTCCCTATATTGGTTACAAAACCCTTCTAGGGAGGTTTTTTGTTCAATCCTAAAGAGATTTTCTGAAGTAGAGGAGGTTTGAACATGTACAAATAAAGTGGAGATTTGATGTAAGTGATTTTTTTCTCCCATTTATTTCTGTGAGAAGCATTACATATTAACCACTTGATTCATTTTTGTGGTGTTTATAATTCCTACTAATTTATTCTATAATTATTCTTATGAAAATTATAATGATTTATATATCCATCTATGTTTATTTCATTCATGGGGATTACAATTTGAAAGTTACCAAAGTAGTAATGATTATAGGTTACAATCTCATCATTTATCAAGATTGTTTATGATTATGTTTTATATAATCAAATATTTTGATCTATATCTCAAGAAAAGCATGAATTCTATTCTCCTTTAGTTATTTCTATATAATTGATGTGCTCCTTTAATTTTTCTCTCTTTAAGAACTGAATAGACCAAAAGAATTATTTTTTCAGAAAATAAAAATTATTTCTCCCTTTGATTAAAAATTATTATTATTCCATATCCAAGAATTCTAAAAAACAAGAATATTTTAAATATTCTATAATGATGGTTTAATATCATTTTTCCCATGATTTAATTTTTACAAAATATTTTTAAATGAAACTTCTTATCACTTTACAGCATGTTATAATTATGACTTTTTACCAATAATTTGAATGGAATATTTATTTTATCATGTACGACATGAATGGTATTTCTTCCCACCATTACTGCCAAATGATTTAAATGTTACTTTAAAATCTTCCACAGTTATTTTCAAAGAAAATTTTTTCATTATTATTTTTAGAATTATTAGACTTTAAATAATTGATTTCAAATAGAAAAATATATTTTCCTTAAGAATGGTTCAATGATATATTCCTATAATTTATTTTCATCAATAATAATAACCTTTGGTGTTGTTTATATTTTTCTGGAGATATGCTCCATTAGAACCATCCTTATACTTTCTCTAGATGGTTTCTGATTATTGATATGGAAATGTTTATGAAATCCATTTATTTTCCATTAGTTATGTTATGATGTATTGAAGAAATTTTTTTGAAATTCATTTTCATTGCACGGGTTATGATATAACGAAAAGATAAATTTTTAATGATCTTGTCAAAAAAATTTATATGGTTTTCATTTTGAGATGGTTGGGTCTATAATTATATATTATTTCAATGCACTAGGTAATGTTTTATATCTATTGATATAATTGAGTGAAACAAGATGATGTTCTTGATTAGCTATGGGAAACAAGACAATGTGTTTGATCTGTTATGGGAAACAAGCTAATGTGATTGATCCAGTATGGGAAACATTTATGGATCCATGATTAACAATGTTATAGGAAACAGGTAGGGTTTCTTGATCCAATTTTTTTTATGATTTCATTTTTTAACCTTAACATATGAAATTGTTTTTATAATTATAATGGTGCCACTATTACATGACATAAACTTACGGTTCATGATTGATTTTTGATAAATCATCGCTCTTATAGTAAATTTATTTCTAAATGATAATTTTGTATTCCATGCATCAATTTTACGATCCATGATAGATTGGTTATAAACTTTTGAGGTTATATTCATGATCTCATTCCCTTATTCTAATCATATGATTTTATATGATCATAAATTGATATAATCCCTATTTACACTTACCAAGAATTTCTGTTAACCCTTTATTATGTTTCATTTCCCCAAGTTATGAAAACATGATAATGTAGGGAATATATATAAATAGTATGAAATGGGAAGATATTTGTAGGATATATTGAATTTATTTTATGAAATAATAATTTTGTGTATATGGTCTTCAAATATACTATATTGTTACAATCCTTAGTAGTGTTTTTGTAAAATTTATTTATTAATAATCTAAAAAGATATTATTTCTATGATTGTAAATCTAGGTATTCTATAATTTGTATCATAGTATTGGTTTATAAAATATTTAAAACTAGGAACAGAATGTTTTATTGATTACCTAAGGGATAAGTATAAGGATAATTGTAATTATAGGAAAACTATCTTAGAATTTTGATAAAGTACATAGATAATGGTTTCTAAGAAATTATATCCATGTTTGGATACTATAAGTTGATGTGGATCTAACATAGTTGTACCTAGGGGTAACAACATTGAAAATGGTGAATTGGGATTTGAACCAATCGTCACCTGGTGCATGAAAGAGGGCAATATTTCACACCTGGTTTTTCACTCCTAGGGGATATGATTTGGAGATTTGCAATCTCTTTGCAAATTATCATAGTTAATTTGAATAGATTATTCCCATGAATGAAATAGGTTTAACCTAAGGTATCATAGATTTAAAATAAGTGTCCTAATTTTTACATCTAAGGAAATATTTTCATAATTATATGATTAATCACTCTTACTAAAGATGCATGATGGTCATGAGTATGAGATTGAATATATAATGATGATTTTGATGTGGTAATAGATAATATAAAATATTTAAGTACCATATTTGATCTTAGATATATAAATTTCTATATATCAAGAAATGTCTCTATCAATATTATTTACTATTTCCAATGATTATAGGTTTAATTAGTAGTGAAAACTCAAAAAAAATCAGATGATTATATCTTCAGTATATTGTTCTTCTCTAGTTTAATTTAGCAAGAATGTTCTTCCAAAAATATTGTAATTCTCTCTATGGTTTAATTTTATGTTATATTATTTATGAATTAAATTTATATACATAAATCTCATATCAATTGTTTTGGAATGGAATTCATTTTTGTCATTCTAAACCAACATATGATCATCTATCAATGTGAATATAAATATGAACTTCCAATTAAAATCACATCCATTGTATGGATCTTGATTACTACTCAAAAGGGTTGTTTATATAAAATGTTTGGGGAGAAACTCTGAATTTATGATTTTCCTATTATCTGGTAGTTTTCTCATATATTTGTAGAAGAGTTTAATAATCTTCCATCAAACTGGAATTTTGGGTTTTCAATACAACTCATTCTTTTCTCTAGACCTATTTCAAAGAAACCCTAATGAATATCACTAATTGAGTTATATAAATTAAATAAGAAACACCAGGTGAATCTTGACATGGTATTCACTCATCAATGTGTCTCACTATGGGGTGAACTTGGTATTTTTTATAGGAAGAAATATGGATTTATAGGTCTCTTCACTGACTATTGAGTACTAAAAAAGATCACAATAAATCATTTTTATCATCCACCCTATATTGATGACTTGTTTGATCAACTGTTCATAGATCAATAATTTTCAATGGTTGACCATTATTCTAGATATCATCAATTGAGGGTCCATATGGAGGATATAACCCAGAGAACATTTTTAAAATATATTAACGTTATGGATATATAGTGATTCCATTTGGTCTTACTTATTCCCCACCTATCATCATGGATTTAATGAATAGAATCTTTAGATATTACCATAATCAGTTTGTGGTAGGATTTATAGAAGTAACATTTATATATTAAATGATAATGGAAGAGCATAAAGACTATAAAGAATGATAATTTTTATGAAAAAATTACCAAATGATACTTTTGGCTATATAAAGTTTCATTCTTGGGTCATATAATATCAAGAGAGAGTATATCAGTGGATCCATAAAAGATAGGGGATATTGAACATTGGCCCATACTAACCATAGTGATTGTTATTCATAGACTTCTTGGTTTGGAAGGATATTATAAATACTTTGAGGAATTAATTTATGGATATCCATTCCACTTACAAAGTTAACACATAAGGGAGTCATGTTCCTTTGGATAGATGATTATGAGGAAAATTTAATGGAATTAAAGAGGCTAGTCAGTGAGTTTTCTATAATATTACAATATAGTGGGTAAGGATTTGTAACATATAGTGATGCATCAAATAAGGGATTTGGATTAATTCTCATGTAAAATGATATGGTTATAGCTTATAATTCATGAAAATTGAATGTAAATGTGAAAATTTTATCATCTCATGATTTGGAGTTAGCTGTGGTATTTTTTCATTTAGGATATGGTGGAATTATTCTTATGGAGAAAGGTGTTTTATATATACATATCATAAAATTTAAAATTATATATTCATATATAAAATGTTTAATATGAACCAGAGAATATGGTTGGAGTTGATTAAATATTAGGACCACTCAATACATTAACCCCTTGGGAATGAGAACAAGGTGGATAATGCTTTGAGTTAAAAAAATAATTCTAGATTAACTATTATGGGGATTAAAAAAAGATCTAATATTTCTAAATTTAAAAATTATGGATATAGAGGTATTTAAGAGAGTATAGAAATATTGCCTTTCTCATATGAGTTTTTAACTATCTATCAATGTGAATATTAAATAGGTGAAAAATAATGATATATAACTAAAAATGAATGTCAGAAATTTTCTGGAGTTTAAGCTTGATTATGATGGAATGATAAGATTTGTGAAAAAAAATTATGTTTCATCCTTTCCTTATTTAAATAAGTAGTTAAAGGAATCTCATAGTTCTTAATTCTCTATTCATCCCAAAATTACAAAGACATGTAGTGATTTGAAAGAGTACTTATCATGGGATGGAATGAAGAGATATATTTTAGATTTTGTATCATAGTTCATCGTAAATCATCAATTTAATGAGGGGATAAAAATTTAAAAGGGGGTATAAAACCCTTACCAATATCATAAAGGAAATTAGAAAAGGAATTCATGGATTTTTTAATTAAACTCCTAAAAATGTCGAAGGGTATAATTATACATTGTTCATTGTCGATAATCATACAAAATTAGTTTAATTTATCACTATTAGAGAATATTTCTATCTATATCATATTTCTATGTTATACATTAATAAATTAGTAAGGTTTCATAGAGTACCACATTTTATTGTATCTAATTGGGATTTGAAGCTTACCACTACATTCTGATGAGGCATTTTGTAAAATTTTTATACAGAATTGAGTTTAAAAAATAAGTATCATCCTGAAATACATGCTTAGTTTAAGAGAATAATTAAAACCAAAGATTATATGATGATATATTTTTCTATGTATTTTAACGGTGGTTGGATAAGAACCTTTCTCTAGTTGATCTTTCTTATAATAATATATTTCACTTGAGCATTCATATAGATCAATATGAAACCCTATATAGAAAAAAGTGTAGAACCCCAACATGATGGGATGAACATGAAGAAATTAAGCTATTAGTACTTGTTCTAGATTTGTAAATAGTATAAAGAGTTAATTCCATTCAATAGTATATCATATCAGCTCAGAGTTGACAGAAAATTTATACTGACAATCATCAATGTGATCTGGAATTTAAAGTTGGTGGAATAGTGTTTCTGTGAATTTCTGTATGGAAGAAGGATATGATATTCATTACGAAAGGAAATATTAGTAATAGGTATATTTTTTCCTAAATTTTTTTGATAAATTAGATATGGTATCTTAATATTTGGTGCTTCCATCAAACCTCTTTCAAGTTGACGATGCATACCATGTATGTTTCATGAGAAAGTACAGACATTTTATTTCACATGTACTGAACTTAGATATCAAACCATTAGATCATGATATCTCTTATGAGAAACAAAAGGTGGAGAACATAGACCATATATAGAAAGTGAGATGAAAAAATATCACCCACCTGGTCAAAGTTATTTAGTGAAATAACTAGATTGATAAAAGTACAAGGGAACAAATGATATGACGAGAGAGAAGTATCCTTAGTTTCTTGTGACATTAATACAAGATTTTTTTGGTTAATTTAATTTTTAGGTGGGTAGAATGTTACACCCCAATTTAATAACTTTTGTTTCAAATAAATTAAAATTAATTTATAGCTTGTGTTACATGCAATGCTGAATTTTAACAAACCACAATATACTATTAATATTATTAATTAAATATTTCCACTATAAACTAGCTTTTAAACTTCCTATTATGAATAGAAATAAACAAATTTCTAAAATTCAGTCTAATTTTTTTATATAAATAAAATATATTGATAATTAAGTGATTAATTTTTGGTAAATACATTATATTCTTACAAAATACATTTTTCTCAAAAAATAATTTTTATTTATTTTTGTAAAGAAATAAAAAAACATTTTTTCAAGTTTTATAAAATATATGTGAAAATTTTTACTTCAATTTTAAATCAAAAGGTATAAATTATATTATACATAATTTTTTATAATTTTCTAAAAAAATTAATTTTCTACTGAATAGTGATAAACAATGATTTTTATGGAATATTTCCTTTTACTTTAAAGAATTTATAATTTTACATATTTTTTAAAATGTTTTAAAAGTGAAATTAGTTAAATTGTATTTTTATTAATCCATTTTAGGTTATTTAAATCAATTCTATGTTGAAATTTTATCTAAAAAAATTATAATTCTGAAAACAAATTCTTTGGAAAACAACTTTTTTGTTGCATCTACAGGTTTAATTTTAAATTAAATTCTTCCACATATGTGAATTGAATTTTTTAAATAGATTAAATATTTTGAATAAGGATAATTAAAGTTAATTAAAAATTCCAAAAATATTTTTTTTCATAAGGAATATTAAAAATTAGTGAAAAAATAATTATCATGGTTAAGGTTAATATGAGTTTACTGGGGGATAAACCAAAAAAAATTGATAATTTTTCTGATTAGACTTATCAAAATCCAATTGTATAGGCATATTTAAACCCTATATTATCCAATATTAGAATATATTTCCATTTTAAAAACATTTTTCTTATGAATTTATCATTTTTTATTATTTTATAAAATTTTAATCTTGTTTCCTAGTTGGTCTTATCCCCCGCTTTAAAAGGATATATTGTATCTGGTATTCCTCACAATTTCCAATCCTTTTATTTCAACCAATTACTACCCAAATACGTTACTTAAATCCCTTCATATGTACTAGACTCCCTATTTTGATTACAAAACCCTTCTTGGAAGGCTTCTAGAGGAAACGTAAAGTGTTTTTCTAGAGAAGAGGATCTTCAAACATGTTTGAAGGAAGATAATACATGAGGTAATGAATTATAATATAACTTTTCATTGGGGAGAAACATTAAATATTAACCACTTGATTATTTCATGTTGTGTGTATACCTACCATGAATGTATTTCATATTTCTTCTGATAAATGTTTTTTGGATTTATATATCTGTATGTGGTTATTTATTTCATAGAGATTATTATTTAAAATTTACCAACGTGGTAAGGATTTTATGTTAGACTCTCATTCTTTATAATTATTTTTTATGAATAATTATTATATAATTAAATTTTATGATTTATTTATTAATAAAATCATTAATTTTAATCTCCTCTAGATATTTTTTAAAATACAGGTTTTCTATTCATTTTCTTCTCTGTATGAACATATAAAACTAAAAGGGTTTTTTTAAGTAAAATTGAAATTATTTATCCATTTAGTTGAGAATAATATTTCTTTAATATCCATGTTTCTAAAAAATTATGAAATTATTTAATATTTTCCAATGATGGTTTAAATTCATTTTTACCCATGATTAGATTTTTACAAAATGGTTTAAAATGAAACTTCTTATAACTTTATAATGGGATTTAATTTTTCATTTTTAACAAAAAAATTGAAGAGAAAGTTCGTTTTAACATGTATGGATTGAATAATATTTAAAAATATCATGACTACTTAATGATTTAAAGCCTTAATTAAAAAAATCAAGTTTCTATTCAAAGTATATGTTTTCATTAATATTTATTAAATTTTAATATTTTATGTAAGTGATTTTAAATTGAAAAGGATATTTTATTTAATAATATTTTAATGATCTTTTTATGAAATTTTATCATCAATGAAAACAAAAATTGTTGTTGTTTATATTTTAATTGGATATGATCTAATGGAACCATACTTATTATTTCTCTAGATGTTTAATTATTATTAATGATTATTAATTTATTAAATCCATTTATTTTCCATGGGTTATGTTATGATTAATTGAAGAAATGATTTTGAAACCTATTTCTTTTCATGGGTTATGATATAATGATATCATAAATGTTTAATGATCTTATGTAAAACATGTTCATGGTTTTTATTAGGATGTTGGTGCGCTCGGAATTATATATCCTGCTAATTCATTGTGTAATGACTTTTATACCATGATATAATTATGGGAAACAAGTCAATGTTCTTGATCTACAATGGGGAATAATATTGGGTGATTGATATTTTATGGGAAAAAATCAATGTTATTGATCTACTATAAGAAAAGGGTGTTGATGCCTAATTTTTTATATTATGGGGAATAGGTAGAGATTACTAGTATACTATGGTTTTATGGTCTCGGTAGTTAACCTTGACCTATGAAATTGTTTCTATAAATTTTACGGTACCACAATTATACTAGATGAACTTGTGATTCATGATTGATTTATGATTATTCCTTGCTATTATGATTCATTTCTTTTGAAATGATATTTTTTTGTTACATAGATCATGTTTAGGATCCATGATAGATTGGGTGCTTATCTTATGCTTTCATTTGATCATCGATTTATATCTCTCATGTTTACAATTAATATGAAGCTAATATTACCCTTTATTATGTTTACATTCCTCATGTTGTAAATAAATTCTTGAGTAGGGTATGTTTATAAAGAGTACTAAATGGGCTATCTTTCATGAAATAAAAATTTTACATTTTGAGTCTATAAATACACTAATAATTTACAATCCTTAGGAATGTTTTTGTAAAATGTATTTAATAAACATATAAAAAATATGTTATATATTTTTATGAAAAACCACGGTTTCTATATATTATAATTTTTCAAATTTAAAACCTTCATTTTAGTGCCTAATTTATTTAATATATATTTGGAACAATTACCAAATTTAAAAAATTTATCTTTTTCAATAGAATCATTCATTAGTTAAAGTATAGAAAAGGTGTTAAAAGTGGAAACCTAACTATTCACCTTACCATTAACAGGATGAGTAACTTTTTTATCCCTATAATGAGGTTTTTAATTAAAGAAAAAGGTGAATCTAGACATACCAACTAGTCTTATATAAGATTTATTAATTTAATATCCTTTTATATGGATGATCTATAAGTATATGTATCTTGTTTATCATTGTAATAAACATTATTTGTAATCTGTGACATACCCAAAATCTATTTACAATCATAAACTACTGTAAGAGGGGGGTAAATCCTAGTAATTATACAGTTTATGGATAAGCCTTGGAGTTATGTGAGAACTTGAATTTTCACTTGGTGGTCAGGCCATTTTCATATTTGAGTATAAAAATAGAATTGAGGGAGTTGGTATATATTAAATAGATGTTTTTGGATTTGTTCGAAGGCATGTTAGGTAACTCTAGTGCTTATTTAAGTTTTAAGGGATTTGGGGTTTGGAGTATCAATTTCAGGGGAAAATCCTAGGGTGGAAAGTTACCACATGTTTACATTTATCCATAAGAGGGGATCCAACAGACAATGTTACCTCTATAATAAATTTCAAATGAATTTTTCATATCTTATGTAGGGTTTGATAAACCATTCATACTAACCATGCGAGTTTTTCTACCCCAAACAGTGTGGTTTTCATGGTTGGTTAATGTTTTTTAAAATTGTGCATCCAAACTATGTAATTCATTAAAAATAGAATTTTACAAAAAAATGACTCTCTAACCTTCTTCTATTTAATTGTCCTTTTCTTACCATTTTTTCAAATATACCCCCACACAGTCCTCTCTTCTCCACTTCTCAGGAATGGATCTCCTTTATTTGTTCTCTGAATCAAGCATCATCACTTGGGATCAAGAGCCCTTAGTGAGACTACCTCCCTACTACCTTGTATTTAGTTTTCTTTGGATGAACCAGAGGTTGATATCAGATTAGTGGGACTCTCTAAGAATAAGGCATGTGGTCCATTAAAATTAACCCATAATATCACTTATTTAGCTGAGTGATTTACGTGTGAAGTCAATACAGCATCCTAGTGTATGGCCTTATTTTAATTGGAAAGTTTCAAAAATATTGGATCCCATGTTAATTTCCCTTTTTCTATGCTTAAGGAATTAGAGGGACTTCATTAGAAAACACATATGAAGTTGGTTTGATATAGTAATTCTCTTAAAAGTGGAAGGCCTGTATTTTGAAAATGAAGTTGGAATATGTAAAGAGACTTATGCTGAAATGGTAAAAGGGAATATTCACTTTAATTTATGTTTTTTAAATAAAAATTCACAACCATCAATATTATAAATAGATATAGAATTTTAAATGCATAAATGAATTGGTAAATTGTGTAGTGTTTTTCTTTTATATAGGATGTAATGTGGGTTTAAAAATTATTTAGTTTACAATGGAAATTTCCACAGGGTAAGAAATATTTTAATTATCATGAAACACCCTTAACAGTAGTTATGTTTTAGTTGATATGAAACACCCTTAAGAGTGGATATTCTTTAATTAGAATTAGAAATTCTCATAGAAGAAATTATGCTGTATGTAATGTGGAAACACCCTTAAGTGAATTTTTTGTGATGAATTTAAATAAAGTATCATATGGGAGGTATTTTATAACTATGAGTACTCTAATATGGTAGATCTATGATAACCATTGAATACTCCCTTTGAGGGAGGACCATGAAAAAAATTTAATAAACCCTTATAGTGAGGTATATAATGCTTTATTAGCTTATTCTATAGCTGAGAAAACACCCATAATGGTTGGTTTATGATAACTAATAAATATTAATGTGTGGGGGTTTTTGATACATTATGGAGGAACACATCGGATGGGTGGTCGTGTATGTTTGGGTTAACTTATTAATGCAATGTGTTTATATAAATCTAAGCACTAACTGAATTAACTACAGTCTATTATGGTCATATACCTGAGGATTGACAATAGTATAACTGACCTTAGGGGTCATCTTGAACATGGAGTATCGATGGTCATTTATTTCATTTCTATAAATTATTTTAAAACTATTAAACTACTTTCTTTTAGTACTTACATGTGCACATGTATTCCATAAATGTTATTTTAGGTAACTCATTAGTGGTGGCCTACTAAATTTTACTCAGAACCAACTCATGTGGTCATTAATTATGGGTACCCGAGAATATATAATTTTTTTTATTACATAGATAAATGGAAATAACCCATTACATGATGTTTTTCATGGAATATTGTTTAGTGGTATCGATGATGGGACTAAGTAGTACTCAAAACCCGCTTAGGGATCATATCTATATTCATTTTTAGTTTGATCAGTTGTTATTCCATGTATATGATATAATATATCAATATATTATGGTATATATCTTCTTAAATAAATTCAATTTATTCGATAGCTTACAATGCACACAACCCTAACTGTGATATACAATTAAATAATAACACGATTTTTGGAATAGTAATATGATCATTAAGAATAGTAATGTGGCCAGTAAAAAAATAACCTCACATAATAAAGTATAAATAAAATTTAGGTATTTTATAAATATGATATATTTATATTATAAAATAAGTAAATTATTTTTGAAAAGTGATAAATTAAGTTTTTTCCATTTTTATGAAATGAAAATATTTCATTTAAATTTTAAAATTAAAATAATTATTTAAAAGAAAATTTATTTTCATAAAATATATTCATAAATTAATATTTTTTAATTAAAATTATAATATAATTTTATGAGACAAAAATTAATTTTTTCCAAGTGTCGAAAAATTTGTAAAAATATTAAAATATGTATTTTTCAAATAAATAATGATTTTAAAAAAATTTAGATTGATCATATTAAAAAACTATTTTCATAAAATGGGGTTTATATTTTAAGCCTACGCATGAAAGATTATTAGGGTTATTTTTTGGTTTTTTTTCAAATAGTTGAATTTTTGGTGAATAGTGAAATATGATAATTTATGATATTTAACATTATAAGTTAAATACATCCATTTTTTAGTAATTTCTAGTATAATCACCCATTAATTCAAATTCACATGCACTAGTTACTTTATTTATTCATAATAATCAAAACTATTCATATTCTTGATCCAGAATAATAAACTAATGAAAAAATAATCAAAAAACACCCCTCTCCTCCCCTATAAATTCTACCCCGCACCACCCATTCTCCTCACACATTCTAAGACTTAAATATTGTCTAAATTATTCCCAATTATCTTTTAAATCCAACCCCCCACATCCAAGACGTTTTATTCTTACCAAAATAATAAACCAAGTGTCTTAAGGAGCTTCTCTAGGAGATGGTATTCAGGAGGAAAAATCCTCAATATTTCTCTTTTATTAACATTTCTTTTTTATTATCTCCTCACCTACCCTTATCTATAGTGTAATGATAACTCCATTATCATATATATGCTATAATATTTTTTGTGTTAATGACATATCCACTATCAAATCTCTTCTCTCCTTTTTTCTAAAAATGAAGACATCATATGTAATGTGTCAATTCAACACTTTCATGGATGGCGGGATTTCATTTTCCAATACTGCCTTCAATAATGGTCATAAAACCATTAATATAGTTAAATAAATTTTTAATATACATATTATATTTTATATCTTGTTCTATAAAAATATATAAATAAAATATTAAATAAAATGCCACATTTTTATGGTTGTAAAAACATCCAAAATAAATTAAAAAAATTTCATCAATGTTTTATCTAATTAATCATCCTCATACCAAATAAAAAATTATATATGTGCCCATTTAAAAAAATTTAGGTTAAATATTACGAAATAAACTCTATTCTAGAGTTTTTATTTCATTTGACAAGAAATCTCATAATTATACACAAGGTAACCAACCATAACACCATTAAATGAGCACTCTTGGAATAATAAAATTAAACCTTAAACTCATCAGAATGTACATAAATGAACTTAATGAAATTATAATAAATCAAATATATGTTTAAAATATTCTTAATTAAGTAATTAATTAATCTAATTTTATTATCCACTACATTATGTACAAGTGTATAACGCTTTCAAACATAAGGTATGGATTTCTCTTCTCACTTTTACTTCTATGAGATATATGACTTGTTCACCACTTATTTCTTGTGTGTGGTGTATGTATTCAGACCCTTTGATATATCATATCATTAAACTCTTTATTTTCAAGTTACTTAATGTTTTTTTAAATTCCATTCTATTATGGGGCATACAATTTGACTTATTATAAAGTGGAAAGGGGTTTCTCATTTAAATGTTAATTTTATGGGATATTCCTTATTCACCACATATTTCTTATGTGTGGTGTTTGTGCATCACTTTGATATAAATTATCATGAATCTCATTATCATCATGGTATTAAATGTTTAATTTTATGATCAATAATTTTATGAGGTGTATGATTCGGTTGATTATAAGTGGTAAGGGTTTTTTTTCTCGCTTTAATTTCTATGAGACAGGTTCTATCTTCAACACTTATTTCCATAATGTATTGGATATTTTCTTTACGATCCTCATTAATTGAATATTTCATTAAAATTTTATATTTCTTATATCATGTATATGAATATTGTTTAAGATGTATACCATTATTACATACGGTGTCTACTTTGAATGTTTTTTAACTAGGTAAATATTGATAAATCTATATCCTCCACACAATATGGATATTTTGATAAGGAATATTGTTATTGAATTAAATATATATATATGAATAATGATTTTTACTTGTATTGATAGGTGGGGCCCGGTATTATATAGCCCCTCAATGCATCGACATGTCTCGTGAGACAAATTAATTAGTGATAAGATCTTTACATTTGTTTCCAAGAAGAATCAAATGGGTTTCTACCCACAGACTTAAACCATCATGTGAAAGGTCTTGATGGTAGTAGTTCGTGTGTCATATACATGATGTCTAATAATTAAGCATTCACTTCATTTGTTATTATTTTATTTTAATCCATGATATTTTCACTATGACCAAATATATGGATATGTTTCTCATTCATAGTTTATTGATTAAATGTAATGTGTTTTTTAGTTATTTACATTTATAAATTGATTATTCCTTATATATTATACTTCAATTATTATTGATTCATGTTTCTGTTTTATGTAATCCTTACTACGTATTTGAGCTCTTCATTTTATTTGTTTTACTTCCCATGGTTCTCAAGATAAAATCATTGAATAATTGATAAGGAAGAATTTTATTTTCCTTTTTTATGTTCTAAGTTTAGATACCAAAATAATAAAGGAACCATGTATGTATTTAGTTCATCAATACTACTAGAATGATAAATCCTTGGTAATGTGATTTCTTGTATCTATTCATTTGTAATAAAATATCCACCGACTCTAGGATACTAGTTTTTGGTTTGTTACAGTTGGTATCTGAGTGGGATTAGTATAAACCTAGGGAACTAGATGTTAAATAAATATGTGAATTATCATAATTACCTACAGTGAATTTTTGGCTCAATACTCATGGTGATTATGATCTAACATAGTGTGTATAAAAATTTAGTGATAGCACCTAATGGAATAAATGGAATGAATACCCATAGACAATGTAGGGATTGCCTCACTGATCAAGTCAACATAATGGGTGTTATAGATGATAAGATCATGAAAATATTAGGACAGCTTAATCAAGTTATAAATAATAACCATACTACACCTATGTTGGATCATTTCATGTGGAAAACCCCCCACATTTTATTGGGACTACTAATCCAATGGTAGATAAAAAATGGATCAGGTCCATTGAAAAGATATTTCTAGAATTTAGATGTGTTGAAAGGGAAAATATAGTACTAATGGTATATTTCCCAAAAAGAAATTATGTTCAATGGTGGTCATTGATCCAGAATACTAGGAAGGAAGATGAAATAAAACACATTGAATGTAAATATTTTAAATAAAAAATCTTTGACAAATATTTCCCTTGTAAGAAAAAAAGTGAAATGAATAAAAAATTTCTTAGAATAAAGTAAAAGGAAGAAGATAGTGTTATAGAGTATAAGGCTACATTCACAAGACTAGAATGGTATGATATATATTACATAAATTATTAAGAAAATAGTATTGATCATTTAATTTAATGTCTTAATCCAATTCTCTATTAGTAACTCGGCTTCTCAATCATTTTCAACATGTGATGTAATTATATTATGTGCCATAAAAATGGAGAAATAATTTTCTAGATCATTTATATTTAAGGTAAATAAAAATAATAATAGGTTTTCTGATAACCATGAAAAAGGTAAAACATCAAAGAAGTATAGGGGGATGAATAAATTCCCATTACATGAAAATTGTGTAAATAATCATCCTTTGATATGATTGAAATACATGGGAGTTTCTTATAGGTTTGAATAAAAGTTTTATCAAGGTATTGAGTGAAAAGGAAATAATCAAATCAATGATGTTCAATTATTCAACTATAAATAAATGGGGCATTATTAAAATCCATGTCCTAGGTGTTAGGGGAATAAACCATAAAAGAGGCCTAGGGAAGATGTCTAAGCCTATGCGATCACCATAACTGAAGTAGAAGTAACCAATGATGTGGTGGAAGGTACAGTTATCATATCTTCATATTTATTCAATGGTTTATTTGATTATGGATCGTCACACTCTTTTATATCTACCAAATTTTCTAAAAAAATATACATTTTTCTTTTGATTTAATAAGAGATTTTTCAGTAAAAACTTTTAATGGAAGTATCATTAAAACATAAATGTGTCATGAAGACCCCATTATAACATATAAACATTCTTTATTATATGAAATTATCATCATACCTATTTTTTAATTTAATATAATCCTTAGTGTGGACAAGATTTTGAAATATTATGTAAATATTTATTTTAAGAAGAAAGAAAATTTTTATTTGTAAAGAATATATAGAATTTATTATTTTTATAGAAGAAACATCATCATATGATTCAAATCAAGATCCACCCCTAGTAGTTCAACTAAATAAAGTTCTTTTTGAGGAAGAGAAAAAACATATAGGGATGTGTAAACTAATCTTTCAATTGAGGATGTTCTAATTTTATAGGAATGCATGGATGTATTTCTTGAGGAATTACCGTTTCACCCCCTTGACCATGAATTTGTGTTTACAATTGATTTAATCCCAAATGAAAGAAAAAAATATCAATTAATCCTTATAGAATGAACACTGTAAAATCGGTGGTGATGAATAAACAATCATATTTTTTGAGTGATAAGGTATTTATTCTCCCTAGTTTTTCAACTAGGGATCCCTTATTATTTTCATTAAGAAGAAATATGGATCTATGAGGTTTTACATTATCTATAGTGAAATAAATGCTAATAAAATAAATAACAAGTATCCACTTACTTACATTGACGATTTATTTGATCAAAATCATGGAGTTAAATATTTTTCAGTTATTTTCATTCAATATAGGTATCGTCAATTTGAGAGAAGCAAGGAATACATTTTGAAGAAAGATTTTTGGATGAGGTATGAACATTATGAGTTTACTATAATTCTATTTGGATTGACTAATGTACCATTAGTTTTTATGGATCTAATGAATATAATATTCAAATAATATCTTGACGATTTTGTTGTAGTATTCATTGATGATATTTTGGTGTATTCCAAAAGAAATTAAGACCATTAGAATCACTTGAGAATTATTTTTGAGACTCTCATAAGGACAGATTTATATTATTAATTTATCATGTATTAATTATGTCTTTAGAAGAAAAACATGGCAATATTATCTATAAGTATGGTGTAGAGACCCAAAGCTTGACATACATAGACATTACAGTA
This sequence comes from Viscum album, assembly GCA_963277665.1. Classification (NCBI taxonomy): domain Eukaryota; kingdom Viridiplantae; phylum Streptophyta; class Magnoliopsida; order Santalales; family Viscaceae; genus Viscum; species Viscum album. Next base: position 1,028,227,331 of record OY728157.1, read on the forward strand.
ATTTTTCAGAATACTTAATAAATAACAAAAACATTCACCAAAGGACCGTAATAGTTTAGTGTCTTTGGAAACTCATAACATAATCTTCTAATCTTGGTGAAAGATCTTCAACATCTCCCATAAAGATCTTCTCCTTTGGTTTTCTTACATAAAAATTTTCTTTATATCCTGGGGAAAAGAAAACATATAAAGGGGTGAACTCAAATGCCCAATAATGGTAAACATAGAGAACATAAAATAATCCATAAACATTTGAATGCAAAAACTTGAACATAAAATCTAAACATCAAAATCTTGAGCAAAGACAAGAATCTTAGAAGTACATAAGGCATATATTATAAGGGAACATCAATCATGATAAAATAGAATGGGAATAAAACATGTAATTGTGGAAACCATTGTGCACGTGATATGATTTCTATAGTATCCAAGTCATTTCTGCCAATACCATCTTAGTGGACAAAGTCTCTTTCTGAATTGAGTTCACTCCTCATTCCAGTCTTGTATCACTGAACCAGATTAACTTACCATTCCAGCCATGTCTATCTCATGAGATATAAATCTTTAACCAATGCATTTGAGGGAGATATAGGTCCCACCAATCTCATAATGAAATCATTCTTACTTGTGACACAACATAAACATAAACCATTCATCATAACCCAAATAATAAAAATTGGTTTCATAAAAATCATACCATAATAACATAATCCATATAAAACAAATGGATAAAATTTCTTAATAAGAAAAGTTGAACCTTGTAAATCATAGAGACATTATAATTGAAACATACACATATGAAATAATGTCATCTTAGATGGAAAATGGTTTTGATAAAGCACTTGAAATGAATTCTTGAGGAAAACATCCTTTCTTCTTCAAAATCATTTTCTTTTCACAAAATTCCAGGAAATTTTAAAATAAAAAGATTTTTTTTGAAAATAGTCATGAAATATTGTATATTAAGCTTCTTTAAAATAATGAGTTATGAAATCGTAAAAATACATTCATGTTGTATAAGTTTAAAAAAACATTCTTCTTGTACTTTTTCCAGAAAATCAAAAAGTACCTCGTATGGTAAAGAAAAGAAAGATTCCTTACATACGATGTTGTAAAAGTAAAAAAATGTGTAAAAAGGACTTTAAACAAACATGAAACCATTTTTAGAAAACAGGTACGTGGGTGATAAATATAACCCCATTAAATACTTACTAATATACAATCTCGGATAAAAATGAGATTGGAAAGGTTATCCCTTACCTTATGTCTGATATGCTTCGTATGTTTCCAAAACTCTTGTATAATGATTTAAATAATGTCATTGACTTATTACAAAATCATATTCATTGTTATGATATCATATATGGTTCACTTATAACTTTATATTACCCGTTCTTTTGTAAATTCCATGTTAAAGCACCGTTTTGGGTAAAATAGTTTCATTTATCGTACGAGTTTCGACTTGTTGTTCTTGATATTATTACTTTTATCTTTATTTACATTACTCCAGAATGTAAAACATTACTTATATCTATAGTATATATTCATCATATAAATATATATAATATATTGATAAATGGAATGAAATACACCGTTCATAGAGACGGTAGGTCGTACGTACGCATGAACGCAGTTTTCGTTTCCTTATTGAATTGAATGGAATTAAGTAGATGACATACATATATTTATACATAAATCCAGTATCATTATTATGTTATATATTTCATTATTATTCAATATATATACTTTATAATCATTCATGAATGGTTAACATGGAGAATGAATCTCATCACGTCGTGGAGACGGTAGTCCGTACGTACGCACAAGCGATGATATCATTCCCATGATCATGGAATTGTATTGAAGTGTATGTATACTATTTCATAATCAATATCTCTTTACAATAATCATATATAGTTACTCTCTACACCATTATACCCATCCATGTACGGTGGTGGTGGAAAACAGATTACACCATGGCTTGGAGACGGTATTCCGTACGTACGCACGTGCGGTGATTTCATTTTTCATAGGATGAATAGAAGTTAAAATAGGTTTGGTTCATATTTATAATAACATATCATTATATAAGTAATACTTATGTTATTACTTTATAATGATACAACTAAATAAGAATAAAAAACTTGAGAAAATCGGAAGAAGATATTACCTCTTCTTCGATGCACCTCCTTTAAGCTTCTTCTTAAGGAAGTAGAGTTGGTCTTTTGAGAAGACCAGAACCTACAGAATATTGATAGGGAAGTGGATAAGGGCAGGTTTTTGCTGAGCTTAAAGGCTAAAAAGTTTGTGAAGAGAAGAGGGAAGGGGTTCCCTTTTATAAGGGGGGAGAGGGGCACCTTAAGAAAAACATAAAATATTATTTTATAATAAAGTCATATTCGGTTTTTAATAGCTCCAAACTGATTTATTTCTAAGATAAAGTGGGGATGGGTCGAAATAATTTCAACCAATAGACTTTATACAGGTTTGGTTCATTATATTAACCTTATCTTTTAGTTTTAACTCTTAGTTAATTAGATTGACATTTACCTTGTCACTTTGTATTTTTATATTATATAGTTAATAAACTTACCATATACATCCAAGAGACCCTCAAGTGGTACATTAATGATACACCTATCATGATACAAGTATCTTGGCCGAACCTTAGATTTTTAGGAATATAATAACAATTAATAATATAATATTTGTTTTAAAAACAATTTTATGTCAATTTTGACACTATTTGCTAGTTGATTTTTTTGAAAATTATAACATCATGATTAGTTTGAAAAAAGATAATTAAATCAATAATAACATGTCATCTTAACCTATAAAATTATTTTAATTCATAAAAAGTCTCAAATTACATTTATTTGGGTATTTATAACATCAATTATGTTAATATATCATTAATAAGATAATTACTACATCATCATTGTGTCATAAATAAATTAACTTATTTAATGTCTAAAAATTATAAATAAAATACCATTATGTTTGAAATCTTTTTAGATTTATAATGAATATTTATAGTGAAATTTATCTTATGTATAACCCTATATTAAAAATGATTTAGTTATTAAAGTTTTATTTTATTTATTTTAACCCTTCATTAAATAAATTAATAATAAATGTCCTAATCTAATCCAAGTGGACCTAAATTGTCATATTTTATTCCTAAGGTTGTTTTTGGTCTAATTAAAATTATCCAATAGAATTATGACATGTGTTAGGTTAATAATAATATCATTTTTACCCTTAATTACCCTATTTACTTTTAACCGTGGTAAATAAAAGTTAAAAGTTACTATTCACCAAAAATTATTTTCATCTCATTGAACCACATTTTTGTCCTTGATATTAAACGTGTCTCTCAGATTTTAGAAATTCCACTCACAGAAGCGGTAAAATTATGTTTTATGTGAATTTCCAAATTCTCCGAGGAGGTGGGTAAAAGACGGTGAAAAGTTCAATAAAGTTTTTATATGTCTAAAATTATTATAAAATGACTCCAATTAATTAAATTTAACTTATATAGGTATTATGTATCAATTTTTACCTAAAATAAATTTAAATAAAATAAATAATTATTTAAATAAAAAGTCAGTTTTTAAATAGTAACCCAGTGTTTTCACAATCCATCAAAAATTGAATGTTTTCAGAAAAATACCAAAAATTCACCCTCGGCTAATTTCAATATTCCGAATAAAAAAATGAAGTCCATTTTGAAATTAAAATTTTATAAAATTCCAAAAAGTGGGTATTACTATTCATAATGGCTAGTTTATATAATATTTTAATAGTATATCTTTGTTTAGTGAAAATCGGTATTGAGTACAACACATGTTTTCATGGAAGGTCGTGATTGCGTGTAATGTAAGCCAAGTCAGGGTTGTGTGTTTTGAAAGACTCCTTTTTTGTTTTGTATAATAGAATCCAACCATATTTCATTTATACATTGAATATATATATATATATATATACACACACTCAATGTTGCGTAAAATGACTACTATCAAACGAACTTGAAATTTTGTGTAACACAATCCAAGAATAGTGTTGTGTATACTGTAAGCTAATACGGTGTTGTGTATGGCACAAGATAATCTTGGTGTAGCGTACAACACAAGACATCAATGATATTAAAATAAATAATCCTCTTAAAATCACGGGTTGTTACATTCTACCCCCATTAAAATGAATTTCACCCTTAAAATTCATCGGGGTTATAAATGGTTTTATAATCGAAAGTTTCTTTAATAGAAACCCACATCGTAAAAAGGAATACCAAAACTTATCTTTAAATACTAAAGTATGAAACGTAACGGTTACCCAAATTAATTAATCACCAGATTTCCACATATGAGAACATAGGTGAAAATATGGATATGGAAGAGAAATCTAACCATCATGTTCTGATGGTGAGTGGTAGAGAACATGGCTATGAAAAATCCAAAAATAAAAAAGCCATAAATTTTTGATGATCTAAGGTACCATCTAATTCATTGGATATAAGGGTTCTAGGACAACATTTTTGGTTTTCAATATCATTTCCCTAAAGTTGAAGAATTTGAATTAGAAGAAATACTTACTTTATTTCAGTATAATCTCAGCATTGTTCGTGTCTTGAACAATTTTCACTTCATGTCTTCAAGAAATTAAGTTGAATTTTTCATTTGTGAGGTGTTATCAGATCATGTGATAGAATGATCGGTCATTCCATCTGTCTCAAACAAAAGGTTAGCAAAAGTTATCAAATATACATAAGTCCATATATGGTGAATTTAATCGTATATGATTCCAAAAACGGACTTATACTTCATCTATCATACTGTTTAATATAATAAAACTATTTTCTAATAACTAGGGACTTCCTATTGGCCAGTGGTAGGAGATAAAGGCCTGTCGCACTTTGGTTGTGGGCTCAATTCCCACAACCATGTCCGACGCGATAGGTTGTCGCCCATCCTGTGGGTTTTCCTTGTTCTAAAAATATATTATTATAACATTCCATTAATAATATCGAAAAAGTTATAGCCTTAATCAATAAAAACTTATGTCCAACATAATCCATTCCAATCTTTAAGCTTATCCAAAATACTTCTGTCAAATCTTATAGTATAAACAAAATGATTACTAGAAATTTCATCTACCGAGCATGTGAATACCATCATTTATCCCCCATATAAGATATATCTTGTTGGTCACATTCCAAACATTTTAATACCTTAATCATGTATTCTCTTGAAAAATGAATACCCATTGAATCTTAGTGGAAACATGAATGCTGTAAAAAATTCACTCTTTCCACATACCAAAATCCAAAAAATATATATACTCAAACCATGATATAACTTTTTCCTTATATCAGTCATGAGCTCATGAATATTGTCAAACATTTAATTTTCTCTTTGTCCCTTCATTATATGCATATCATCTTCTTTCTAAAAATATCTCAATCACTTTCCATGGATACCAGTACCATAAAATTATTGAAAACCACAATAGACTAATACATAAATATTCCAATATTCCACGATACTATATACAACATTATTTTGGAATCCCATTACATAAACACTTAATCATTCCACCAAATCATTGTCATATTTAACATCACCAATAGTGATCGCATGTGACTTCCCTTTGTCATTTTCCTTAAGTGGTTTCTCATGTCGATCATCATTAACCCTTGGATTAGGGCATTGATTAGCATAATGCCCCATTTCCTTGCACTTGAAGCATTGAAGTGTTGTTGGTGCGTTCTCTATAGTCTTTTCTTTATTCAAATCATTAGAAACCCTTTTCACATTACTTCGACACTCAGCTGCTCGATGACCTTTTTTCCCACTCTTAAAACATTTTCTAGTCCCTTTAAGACAATCTCCACCATGCTTCTTTCCACACGTTGAGAATAAAGAAACATTTATCTTATTTTCACCATTATTCTGAGATTTCTCCTTGAACTCCATCTTTCGTTTCTTGTACAAACCTTGAGATGGATATGTAACACCAACTTCCATTTCTACCTTGATAGCACAACGCACAATTTCTTCATAGCTACTGAAGTCTCTTATAGTTAATTCCCTTCGAAGACTTGGTTTTAAGCCACTGAATAATCAATCAACTTTACTTTTAGGTGGGATGATAAAGCCATATGCATACCTTCCAAGCCTTGTAAAATTATCTTTGTATATACCAACAGATTCATCATCCTTTTGCTTAAGCTCAAGTAAATCCTTTTCCATATTTGTTCGAATAATACAAGGAAAGTACTTATTGAAAAATAAGTTCTTGAACTCATCCCATTCCATGTATTAAATTTCATCTCCGCGCCTCGTATTCTTAATTAGATTCCCCCATTGATCTGCTTCACCTTCTAAATGGTAAATATCCTGAATGAATTTTTCATGTTTCGAACAGCGAAGTATGGAAAATATATTTTCAATGGCACTAATCCATTGTTCAGAAAAAAGTGGATCTGAAGACCCACTGAAAGAATGTGGACGTTTCCTCATGAAGGACTCAATAGAATATTGTTCCCTTCTCTGCTCATTTGGAAGTCTCGAATGATTCATATCTTGTGTAAGTATAGCAATAAGATTTTTCACTCCATCTTCCATAACATTTGTTTGTTCAGGAGGACAATCATTGCATTGTCCATTACATTGATCAACATGGTTCCTTCAGGTTCCAGCCATCGTCTAAAACCCAAAAAGAATAGTGTGAGAGGAAAAAATCATACTAGGGAAAACAACATAATAAAGGGGGAGTACCTTCAATATCTAACATCTTAGGTTCAATTCTAATATCATTTCTGTAATTCTAGGACTATAAACTATACGTATACTTAACCTTAGGGACATCCCAAGACATACCTTAAAATATCTCTAGGGATATCACTAAAGTTTTCACATCCTAGTTTCCAAAGGTTAACTAAACCTTTCCTCTGATACCAACTGTAGAGACCCAAAGCTTGACGTACATGGACATTACATTACTTTTATAGAATACTTAATACATAACAAAAACAGACACCAAAGGATCGTAGTAGTTTAGTGTCTTTGGAAACTCAAAACATAATCTTCTAATCTTGGTGAAAGATCTTCAACATCTCCCATAAAGATCTTCCCCTTTGGTTTTCTTACCTAAAACCTTTATTTATATCATGTGGAAAAGAAAACATATAAAGGGGTGAGATAAAATTCCCATTAGGGGTAAACATAAAGAATATAAAACAATCCATAAACATTTGAATGCACAAATTTGAACATAAAATCTAAACATCAAAATCTTGAGCAAAGACATGAATCTTGGAAGTACGTAAGACATATATCATAAGGGAACATAAATCATGATAAAATAGCATGGGAATAAAATATGTAATTGTGGAAACCATTAATCACATGATATGACTTCTATAGTAGCTAAGGCATTGCTGCCAAGAACATCTTAGTGGACAAAGTCCCTTTCTAAATCGAGTTCACTCCTCGTTCGAGTCCTGTATCACTGAACCAGATTAACTTACCATTCCAGCCATGTCTATCACATGATATATAAATCTTTACCTAATTCATTGGATGGAGATATAGGTCCCACCCATCTCATAATGAAATCATTCTTACTTGTTCCACAACATAAATATATACCATTCATCATAACCCAAATAATAAAAATGAGTTTCATAAAAATCATCCCATCATAACATAATCCATATAAAAAATTGATATCATTTCATAATAAAAAAAGTGGAACCATGTAAATCATAGAGACATTTTACTTGAAGCATACACATATGAAATAATGTCATCTTAGATGGAAAATGGTTTTGATAAAACACTTGAAATGAATTCTTGAGGAAAATATCCTTTCTTCTTCAAAATCATTTTCTTTTAACAAAATTCCATGAAATTTTAAAAGAAAAGGATTTTTTTTGAAAATAGTCATGAAATATTTAATATTATGCTTCTTGAAAATAAGGAGTTATGAAATTGTAAAAATCTTTTCATGCCGTATAAGTTTAAAAAAAACATTCTTCTCATACTTTTTCTGGAAAAGTCATAAAGTACCACGTATGGTAAAGAAAAGAAAGATTCCTTACATACCATGTAGTAAAAGTCAAAAAATGTGTAAAAAGTAATTTAAACATACATGAAACCATTTTTAGAAAATAGGTACATAGATGATAAATATAACTGCAGTAAATACTTATGAATAGACAATCTCGGATAAAAACGAGATTGAAAAGGTTATCCCTTACCTTATGTCTGATATGCTTCGTATGTTTCCGAACCTCCTGTATAATGATTTAAATAATGTCATTAACTAATTATAGAATCATATTCATTTTTATGATATCATATATGGTTCACTTATGACTTTATATTACCCGTTCTTTTGTAAATTCCATGTTAAAGCACTGTTTTGGGTAAAATCGTTTCATTTATCATACGAGTTTCGACTTGTTGTTCTTGATATTATTACTTGTATCTTGATTTACATAATTCCAGAATTTAAAACATGATTTATATATATAGTATATATTTATCATATAAATATATATGATAGATCGATAAATGGAATGAAATACACCGTTCATGGAGACAGTAGGTCGTACGTATGCATGAATGCTGTTTTCGTTTCTTTATTGAATTGAATGGAATTAAGTAGATGACTTACATATATATATATATAAAAATAAATCATCATTATTATGTCATATATTTTATTATTATTAATTATATATAGTTTATAAGCATTCATGAATGGTTAACATGGAGAATGAATCTCATCGCGTCGTGGAGACGGTAGTCCATACGTACGCTCGAGCGATGATATCCTTCCCATGATCGTGGAATTGTATTGAAGTGTATGTATACTATTTCAGAATAAATATAACTTTAAAATAATAATATATAGTTATTCTCTACACCATTATACCCATCCTAGTAAGGTGGTGGTGGAAAACAGATTACACCACGATGTGGAGACGGTATTTCGTACATACGCACGCGCGGTGATTTCGTTTTTCGTAGGATGGATAGAAGGTGAAATAGGGTTGTTTCATACTTATAATAACATATCATTATATAATTATTACTTATGTTATTACTTTATAATGAGACAACTAAATAAGAATAAATAGAAGAAGAATGAAACTTGAGAAAATCGGAAGAAGAGATTACCTCTTCTTCGACGTACCTCTTTTCAGATTCCTCTTAAGGAAGTAGAGTTGGTATTTTGAGAATAAAAGAACCTCCAGAATGTTTCTAAGGAAGTGTAGAAGAGAAATGGGCAGGGGTTGGTTGAGCTTCAAGGCTCAAAAGGGTGTTAAGAGAAGATGGAAGGGGTGCCCTTTTATAAGGGATGAGAGGGGCACCTTAGGAAAAACTTAAAATATTATTTTATAATAAAGTCATATTTGGTTTTTAATAGCTCCAAACTGATTTATTTAAAAGATAAAGTGGGGATGGGTCTAAATCCTCTCAAAAAATAGATTTTATACAGGTTTGGATCATTATATTAACCTTACCTTTTAGTTTTAACTCTTAGTTAATTAGATTGACATTTACCATGTCACTTTGTATTTTTATATTATATAGTTAATAAACATACCATATACATCCAAGAGACCCCCAAGTGGTCCACTAATGATACAAATATCATTATATAAGTATATTTTCCGAACCATAGATTTTTAGGAATATAATAACTAATAATAATATAATATGTTTTTTAAAAACTATTTTATGTCAATTTTGACTCTATTTGGAAATTGATTTTTGTGAAAATTATAGAAGCATTATTAGTTCAAACAAAGTTAATTAAAACAATACTAACATGTCATATTAACCTATAAAATTAGTTTAATTCATAAAAAGTCTCAAATTACATTTATTTGGGTATTTATAACATTAATTATGTTAATATTTCAATAATAAGATAATTACTGCATCATCATTGTGTCATAAATAAATTAAATTATTTAATGTCTAAAAATTATAAATAAAATAATATTATGTAGGAAATCCTTTTAGATTTATAATGAATATTTATAGTCAAATTTATCTTATTTATAACCCTATATTAAAAATTATTTATTTATTAAACTTTGATTTTAATTATTTTAACCCTTCTTTAAATAAATTAATAATAAATGTCCTAATCTTATCCAAGTGGACCTAAATGGTCATATTTTATTCCTAAGGTTGTTTTTTGTCGAATTAAACGTATCCAATAGAATTAGGACATGTGTTAGGGTAATAATAATATCATTTTTACCCTTAATTACCCTATTTACTTTTAACTGTGGTAAATAAAAGTAAAAAGTTACTATTCACCAAAAATTATTTTCATCTCATTGAACCACATTTTAGTCCTTGATATTAACCATGTTTCTCTTATTTTCAAAATTCCACTCACAAAAGCGGTAAAATTAAGTTTTATATGAATTTCCAAATTCTCCTAGGAGGTGGGTAAAAGAGGGTTAAAAGTTCAATAAAGTTTTTATATATCTACAATTATTATAAAATGACTCCAATGAATTACATTTAACTTATATAGGTATTATGTATCAATTTTGACCTAAAATGAATTTAAATAAAATAAATAATTATTTAAATAAAAAGTCAGTTTTTGAATAGTAACCCAGTGTTTTCACTATTCATCAAAATTGAAAGTTTTCAGAATAATACCAAAAATTCACCCTAGGCTAATTTAGATATTTTTAATCCAAAATGAAGTCCATTTGGAAAGATAAAATTTATAAAATTCCAAAAAGTGGGTATTACTATTCATAATGGCTAGTTTATATAATATTTTAATAGTATATCTTTGTTTAGTGAAACTCGGTATTGCGTACAACAAACGCTATCGTGGAAGGTCGTGATTGCGTGTAATGTAATCCAAGTCAGAGTTTCGTGTTGTGAAAGACTCCTTTGTTGTTTTGTATAACAGAATCCAACCATATTTCATTTATACATTGAATATATATATATATATATATATACACACACACTCAATGTTGCGTAGAATGACTACTATCAAACGAACTTGAAATTGTGTGTAACACAATCCAAGAATAGAGTTGCGTATACTGAAAGCTAATACAGTGTTGCTTATAGAGAAAGATAATCTTGGTGTAGCGTACAACACAAGACATCAATCAAATTAAAAAGAATAATCCTCTTAAAATCTCGGATTGTTACAGATGGAATCTCAGTTGATCCTATAATGAAATATACAATCCAAGAATTGCCTACACTAATGAATATAAACTATTTATATAGTTTCATTAGTTTATTAGGTTAATATTTTCATTTGTTTTATAAATTTTCCCAATATCCTACCTTGTTAACCAATCTCACACGTAAAGGGGTGATGCTTGTACAGATAAAATAATATGAAGAATGTTTTGAAAAATTAAATATAAGATTAGTTAATGCTCTAATTTTGACTATACCATCAGGAAAGGAAGGTTTTGTGATATAAAATCATGCATCAAAGAAAGTATTGGGTAATTTCCTTCTAAAAAAGATAAATTTATTTCATATGGATCACGGTAGTTGGAGATCTGAGAACAAAATTATCCAACTCATGATCTTGAGTTAGCAGCCATTATATTTTCTCAAAAGATATGGTAACACTATCACAATGGTGAAATATGTGAGATATATACAAATCATGAGAGTTGTAAATACATGTTTACAGGGAAATCACTCAACAAGAGGAAAATATGATGGCTCGAGTTATGAAAATATTATGATTTCTCAGTGAACTACCATCCATGGAAAGAAAATAAGTTAGCATGTGCATTAAGAATGAAAGATCATAGAGTTATAACCCAAATGGGGATTGAGAAAGAAAATATTTTCATGGAATTAGTAAATATGGATATAGTAATTTTTAATTAAGGGGAAACATCACTCTTTTTTCAAATGATTACGAAATAATATTTATTAGAAAAGATAAAAATATCTCAACCTAATGATGATAATTTTCAAAAAAAATTAAATCCATTAAGGATGGAATACTGGAATACTTCATGTATGATAATGGAATTATGAAATTTATAAAGAGGGTATGTGTTCTATAAATACATAATCTAAAAAGGGATATATTTTTTGATGCTTATAGCTCAAATTTCTCTATACACCCTGGTATTAAAAAATATATATAGTGATCTAAAAGAACCTTTTTAGTGGGATAATATGACAAAGTAAATTGATGGATATGTGTCAAGATGTCTTGTCTATCCAAAATTGAAAGATGTGATACAAGATCATAGAGGCATCTATAGGATCGAAATATGATGTAGATGCTCAATATAAAGAGGGGGTGAATTGTATACCATAAAAAATCTTTTGGAACTTTTAAATTTGATATAAAACATTCTATTGTTTAACAATGTTAAACAAGGTAAATTCACCAGACCTCTTAGTTTACAAATATTCTATATTCTGGAAATATGGTTCAGGAAATGAAACTTAATAAAATTTTACAAGGAAAAAGATTCTAACTAAAAGCGTATAAAATCTTACTAATCAAAGTACACAAGTACAAGAAAGTATAAGATATTTATACTTTCCTTATTAATCAAAATATAGCAGAAACAAAACTTGAAACAATACATGTAACAAGTATATAATCTTTAAACCCAAAGAGTAGGGTATATAAAAACCATACACAAAGGTCCCTTGATTAATACATTCATGAAAGTCTGTCTTACCCACACCAGGGTAAGACCTCAATAAGAATATCAAAGTCTATCATGCTATCCCCTCAAGCCCTCCAACTTCAATGTAGTCTGCACCTTTGTCTTTCTATCCTCGAAAGCACTCAAACTTTAAGGTAGTTGGCACCTCTATCCTCATATCCCTAGAATCATTTGAATGTACACAACAAAAATTGGAGTCTCATGAAGTAATCTGAACAAGATGTTCAGTATGCACAAAGCATGAGAGTCTCTCTCTCAATAAATCACTTCAGCATGTATTCTCTAGAGTTATAGAACAGTATCTTAGTAAGTGTTGAGCTTATTCAAAAGAGATTCTATTTATAGGCACATTTCCAATGGTCGGATCCCTCCTCCAACTGTCATATTTTTCCTTGAATTTTTGAGGGACTTGTACACGTGTCACTCAAACAATGATTAGTTAGAAATAGAATACATGACATTGTTTCATAACTATAAAAAAGATAAGAAAAATAAGGTTGCTCAACCAAATATAATTTTCCAGATTATAAGTAAAAATAAAGTTCAAAGTCTAAGTGGAAAACATTCGGAGTCTATATTATAAGGATAATCAGATTCTGTTTTTCAAGGAATTTTGAATCAGGATTCTATAGACTTCAGAGTCTGAATTCTATGGAATTGAAAACCTGAATTCTAAGGAATTCAGAGTCTGGATTCTAAGTAATTCATAGTCTGAATTATAAGGAATTCAGAACCTTGATTCTAAAGAATTCAGAATCTGAATTATAAGGAATTCAGAGCTTGAATTCTAAGGAATTATGATTCTTAATTCTAAGGAATTCAGAACCTGAATTCTAATGAATTCGGAGTCTGAATTCTAAGGAATTCGGAGTCTAAATTTTAGAGAATTTGGAGTCTGAATTTTAGAGAATTCAGAATCCGAATTTCAGATAATTCGGATCCGGAAAATAGAATATGCTATATCTAAGTATTTATAGAATTCAGAGTTTTTAAATTTGAAACTGAATTTTTCAGTGAGGAATAAAAAGAGTTTGATTAAGAGAGACTAAAATATGAACAATGAAAATTAGTTAAGTATAAATTTTCCTTAGGGATGGAAAATTTTCCTTATTAAGAAAAATATTAAGTGAAATGAAATTTTCCTTAATATAGAGTTTTTGTGATTTTCAAAACATGAAGGAATGGAAAAGTCATAAGGTAACCTTATTGACTCAAAAATCTCCCACTTTTTGGAAAGCACAAACATCCTTACAAAAAATAATATAAGGAATTAGAAATTTTATGGGCTTGTAAATAAAAACTTATCTCCCTTTACTTATGTATCAAAGTGAATTTGACTAACTCCCCCTTAGGCTTTAGAAACACTGAGGATCATATTATCAATTTCCTAAATGAGAATTTTCTTTCTCTTTCTTACAAAAATCTTTATGATGAAAAACTCCCCCTTAGATGAACTCCCTCTTACTTAGGGAAATTTCTTCTTTACTAAGTATTCTTTTTTTACATTCCTTTCTTCCCCTTTGTGATGTTTAAAAAGGAATAAAGGGAGTGGAATGGAAAATGTGGTACCTGAAATATTAGTACTAAACAACCAAAAAAATATGATGAGTAACTAAAAATATATTATGTTCAAAAGAATTTGTACAAGTAAATAAATACAAAAAAAAGATCATATTTGGAAAAGATTATCCTTCTCCTTCAGCATCATCTTCTTCACTATGTTTTTCAACTTCTTGAGCTCCTTGTGATCCTCTTCTGCATGCTTGAGGAACTGATCCTGATCTGCTATTTTCTTCTCTAAGGCTTTAGTTTTCTCTTCCCGATCATTAATAGATTCTACATGGGCCTTTAGAACTTCTTCTTGCTTATCAAGCTTCTATTAAATCTCAATTCTGAGATCCCTTTCCCTCTTCCGACCCTAAGAAACTGAATTTAGCTTCCCATTTAGATCCTTAACTTCTTTCTTCCAAGAAGTCTATTCAAGAGTTATCTTTTCCTCAAAACTATTAGTGAGATCCTTGATCCTCATATCTTCAGTGTAAAAAACATCCTTGACACTATCTTGAAATTCATCCAAGATTATCATCACTTATATTTTCTTCCTTGACCAGCTTGTCATCTTCTTTCAATATCTTTTATGAGCCTCATATCCAATGAGAATGGTCTTGAAGTCTACCTCAATACTGATAAATTTATCCATCACCATGGACACTGAATCCGATTTTTGATTTAACGTATTTTGAAGCATCTGACATCTTGAGTCTATACTAGGGAATATTGGAATAGTCCCAACCAGCTTCTTCAAAGACAGTACAACAAAGTCATGTAAAAGATAAGATGATTCTGAATCCAAGACTTTGGTTGGTGAAGATTCTTTGTCAAACTCAGCATCCTTCCTTTTTGATGAAGCACCAACTTATTTCTTTTTTACCATAGTTTTTCTAGGTGTATCAAATATCACATGTTTTCCCTTATCATCCTTTTGAATGATTTCTTCTTGATTAGGGCATTCATGTTCACTATCTGATAGTTGAACAATTTTATCTTCATAAACTTCTTTCTTCTTAGCTCCTGCCTCAAAATACCCTGGGTGAATGAAATCATGATTGATACTTTCATTTTTAGACAACTTATTCACTTATTCCTTACCATTCTAATCTTTTCTTGGGGTAGCAAGTTCTTAAGACTCAACTTCAGAAGTTCGGATTGATAAATTATCAGAAGGACTCTCCTTCTAATGATAGTCTTTTACTTGCTTTATTATATCTTTAGTATCACCATTACCTTCTTATTATTATTAAACTTCTTCTTCTTGCACTATTTCACCTTCTTGATGTCGTTCCGGAATCACTAACTTCTTTTCGGGAGTCTCTTGTAATTGTTCTATCAAAAATAATTCTAGTACTGGAATTGTTTTAGAGAATTTTTCAGTATCTTTAAGAAGGGATTGTACTATCTCAGCCTCTGACATCTTCTTCTTTTGACTCTTCTCTTTTTTATCCTTTTAAATATTCTTAGAAATCTATTCCGTCAATGCTTTTGCCTCAACAGGGTCCAAGCCAAACATAGGCTCCACTTCCTTCATGTTCTTCTTATCTTCTCTCCACTTAGTCACTACCTCATTAGGATAAGTCTTTTTCTTCTTTGGCTTTGGAGGTGTTGACTAAGTTTCCTTAGCCACTGTAGATTTTATTTTCTCTTCTTGTTCCATGACCTTATTCTTCCTTCCACCCTTTTTAGAGGTTTTAGCCACTTCTAGATTTTTTGATAGAGCATCTACTTCTGCTTCTAACAAATCATGAAATTCTCTGGATTTACTATTAAATCCAATCATCATCCTCCTTAGAGTATCATCACTCAAAATCATCACCTTACAATTTTTTGGCTTATAACTACAAAGAATCTTGAAAGATTGAAGACAAAGAACAATGATCTTTGAAAGAATGACAGGATACACGATAATATGATACTTCATATTTCCATTATTTATATTCTCAATCGTAACCAAGATATGATTAATGAGGTTTATCTTTCTTAGGTTCACCAAGAAATCCAGAACATACATATCGCTTTTCTTTAGAGTATCCTTTTCCCCTTTTCTTGGAATGAGAAAACCTTGAACCCATAGCTGATGAATATAATGATTTGTAGAGAGATGAATAATTTTCGGAGTCTTTACCTCTAAAAGACCAAGACAAGCTAGATCCTTTTTCTTGTCAAAAGATCTTATTTCATCAGGTAGCTTATGTGAGCAGAACTCTGCATCTCCTTCATAAGGAAGTCATATTAGATTTCATACCATGTTATAAAAAAGGGAGTATGTCTTTCCATGTCTCTTGAAATAAAATTTATCTCTTCCTCCTTCATTGAAAAAACTAATTGTCTCATAGAATTCAACCAGCAATTCCAGATACACCGAATACTGTGCTCTTAGTTTTGATATACATACACTCTCCAAACTATTTAGCTTGATATTATTAGAAACATTAGAATCATAATTGGTATAAAACATCGAATCAAATAACATTTCTCAGTAGATCTGCCACTCGGATATTTCCTTAAGAGTGGGCATTTTTTTCTTAGAAGAGGCTTCAACAGACATTCGAAAGTAAGGAATCCTTAAATATCTAGAACGGCTTTAAAAATAGAGGCAGAGCTTCAGTACATGAAGGCTTAGAGTTCAATGTGAGATGACTATTTAGGGTCCTTTATATAGAAAATTGAAGCTAGAGTTCATCTTCCCCGATTGATCCAATGGTTAAAAGCTTCTTGAGAAGATCTAACGGTTGAGATGATAGCCAGAGAAGGATTTTGATATATTCCAGTTTTTTGAGGTTTTTTAAGAAAATGATTCGGATATGAAAAGTGAATCTGAAAATTTTGGAAACAAAAAAATTCCAACAAGTAAAAGTTGATTATGAAGACTTAGAAAAGGAAACATTCCTTTCGGATTTCTAGGAAGATTATTCGTAATAAGAATAATTCTTCTTGAAGAACTTCATATTCTGAAATTTTGATTACAAAAAAAAGTAGACTATGAAAATTTTGACTATGAACATTTTAGATTACGTAAAAAGTTTAACTACGAAAAAAATTGACTATGAAAATTTTGATTGTGAAAATTTTAACTATGAAAATTTTTACTATGAAAATTTTAACTGCAAAAATTTTGACTACGAAAATTGTAACTATGAAACTTTTAACTACAAAAAAATTGACTACAAAAATTTTAGAAAATTAGAAAATGTACTCTCCCTATGAAAAATGAGTTTCTTACTGTAAGGAGTTAGGTTTCAACTAGAAATTAATATTGAAGATTACCTTACTGTTATCATTCCTAACTTCTGTTTTATGTATTCAAATATATTAGATGGTAAAAATTTTGTAAAAATATCAGCAAGTTGATCTTGTCTTCTGATAAATTGATGAATGATATCGCCTTTTTTGTGTGTGATCCCTAGGAAAGTGATGCCTAATATCTGTGGGTTTTGCCCAAGAGTGATGTGTATTATTTTTACTTAAGGTAATTACACTAGTATTATCACACAATATATGTATTTTGGTAAAACTCATACCATAGTCTGTGAGTGTGTGTTGCATCCACAACACTTGAGCACAACAACATCAAGCTGCTATATATTCGGCTTCAGCAGTGGAAAGTGCTACTGAGTGTTTCTTCTTTCATGACCAAAAAACTAATGAATCTCCTAAGAAATGACAAGTTCCAAATGTACTTTTCCTATCCATTCTAAATCCACCAAATTCAGCATCTGAAAAAAAAAGTTAACACAAAATCATTTCCATAAGTATAAAAGAGTCCTAGATCCATGGTTCCCTTTAAGTAGCGAAAAATCCTTTTCAATTCCTTTAAATGAGATTCCTTAGGATTTGATTGATATCTATCATATAAGCATACCAAAAACATTAAGTCTGGATGACTGGTTTTCAAGTAAAGTAGACTTCATATCATATTTCTGAAAGATGTTTGATCTTCTGGTTTCCCAACTTCATCAAGATCAAGTGAATTTGAGGTACCAATGGGAGTACTTATACTCTTAGTGTTGTTATATCCATACTTTTTATGAATATATTTATTATACTTATATTGGTATATATATGTTCCTTCTGGTTTTTGAGAAATTTGAAAACCAAGGAAAAAAGTTAACTCACCCATCATACTCATTTCAAACTCAGATTTCATTAGATCTACAAATGAATCAGTTAAATATTGCTGAGTTGAATCAAATATAATGTCATCAACATAAATTTGAACAATCAAAACATTTTTCTTATCTTTATTTATAAAATGTGTTGGATCATCATTTCCCTTAGCATTATTTTTTTGAAGTAAAAATCATGTAAGTCTATTATACCAGGCTCTTGGGGCTTGTTTATGTCCATATAAATATTTGGTAAGTTTAAAAACATGTTCATGATGTTTTTTATCTTCAGTACCAGAAGGTTGTTCAAAAAAACATTCTCTTGAACATAACCATTAAAGAAATCACATTTAACATCCTATTGAAAAAGTATGAAATTAAATAATGTTGAAAAGTAAAATAAAATGTGAATAGATTCAAGTATAGCTACTAGAGAATAGGTTTCTTCATAGTCTATTCCTTCTTGTTGATTATATCCTTTAGCAACCAATCTAGATTTATTTCTTACTATGATTCCATTTTCATCACACTTTTTTTTGAAGACCCATTTTACTCTAAAAACAGAAGTTTCCTTAGGTCTTTCAACCAAGGTCCATACCTTATTCCTTTCGAATTCATTTAGACCATCTTGCATAGATTTTATCCAATCATCATCACCTAAATCTTCATCAGTGCTTTTTGGTTCTAATTGAGAAAGGAATGCTAGATGTTCTACCTCATTTATTAGGGAACTTCCAATCCATACAGGTTGATTTAAATCACTAATGATAATATCACTAGGATGGTTCTTAAGAAAGAGCTTCTTTAGGTTTTGTAAAACCTGTTCATCAATGTATAGTAGGAAATATTCTGGGGTAAATGTTTCAGAAACATTTTCTTAAACATTTTCCTTATCAGAAGGATCTTCTATCAAGGGTTGATAATCAGTTTTTAAAAACGAATCTAAAGATTTATGTTAAGGATGTTTAAAAAAAAGATTAGCTTCATCAAATTTAACATGTACTATTTCTTCAACAGTACACATGTTTTTATATAAAACTCTATAATCCTTAGAATTTGTGGAGTAGCCTAAGAAAATTCCTTCATCAGATTTTGGTGAGAATTTGTGTAGATTATCTTTAGTATTTAGAATGAATACCTTGCAAACAAAAACCTTGAAGTATAAAAGTCCAGATTTTATACCATTCTATAACTCATAAGAAGTTTTATTAAGAAAATGTCTAGTCAAAACACTTAATATAGTATAGAAAGCATTACATACAGCTTCAGCCCAAAAATGTTTAGCTTCAGAATATTCACTCAACATGGTTCTTGTTATCTATTGAAGAATTATATTTCTTCTTTCAAAAATACCATTTTGTTGAGGTGTTCTTGGTGTTGAGAAGTTATGAGTAATGATTTATCTACTCCAAAAAGTTTCAAAATCATAATTTTAAAATTCTCTTCCATGATCACTATGAATAGTTATCAATGGAAGGTTTTTCTCATTTTTAACATGTGATTTAAAACTTTTGAAATAATAAAAGCTTCATATTTCTTTGTTAGAAAATAGAACCACGTAATTCTGGTGTAATCATCATCTAGAACAAACACATAATATTTTCCACTAATGCATCCAGTTTTTGTTAGAACAAAAAGATCCATATGCACCAACTATAATGCATCAGTAGTTGAGACTTCACTGATTGATTTAAAAGTTGATTTATGTTTCTTTCCATATTGACAAGGATCACAAACTTTTGAAGAATCAAATCTAAGCTCTGATAGATCCTTAACTAGTTGTTTCTTAGAGATTTTTCATAGGTTCATAAGGTTACAGTGTCCTAACCTTTTACTTCATAACCAAGAATGATCTTCTATTGCACTAAGATAAGGTAGATCTTGGATCCTAAATTCTTATAAGTTTAGTGTGTAAACATTCTCTTCCCTATGGGAAAAAAGAATAAACTCCTCTTTAGGATTGTGTACTAAAAACTTTTCATTCCTAAAATTCACAAGGTAACATTCATCATAGAATTGACTTATACTAATTAGGTTGTTCTTAAGACCCTTTTCAAATAAAACATTTTAAATCAATGTTTTTCCAAAAAGAACAATATTACCTATAACAATAATTTCTCCTAGAGCATTATCTTCGAAAGTTAATTTTCCTCCTTTTGTCTTGATAATCTTTTCAAAGAAGTTTTTGTTACTAGTCATTTTCTGGGAATATCCCCTATCCATGTACCATGTATTTTTGTGGGAACTTTGTTTACTTTCCTAAAAAAAAGAGTGTTATACTTTTGGAACCCAAAATTTCTTGGATTCGGAAACTTCAGAAAGAAAAATTTTAGGAATCCACATTTTCTTTGAAAAATAAGCATTATGAAAACCTAAAGATTGAGTTTTGTTTAAGGAATAATTATTTCCCCAACACCCACCACACTGAAACTTAGTATGGAATGGATAACTTTTAGTAACAAAATAATTGTTACTAAAAAATGGTTTTGAATTACTATAACCAAAACCAGAATTATTCCTTAGAGGTTGAATTTAGAAATACATCTTATCAAAGTTTCCCTTACCTAAGGTAAAGTTTGACAAACACTTCCTCAAGGAAAATATTTCTGACTTCAGTCTAATAACAAAGTTTTTATCCTCAAAAACGTTAGTTTTAGCACTAGGGTTAGTCTGGAAAACATTTTTCTTAGAAATTACTTTTTATTGATCCTTAGAATGTTTATCCTTCTCATAATTAACTTCCTCAAGGTTTTTTGAAATACTTTCAAAATAATAAATTTTCTTATCAATATCTTTAAAAGATCTGATATTTCCTTATTAATAATAGAAATCCTATAATTTTCCTTATCAATCTTTTTCTTGACTTTAGAATTTTCATTCTCAAGGAGCTTAGAAAACCTAGAATCTTCTTCATAAGTAGGTAAAGTATTATCTTCATTAGAATAAGATTCTTCGTCAGAAGATTCATAATATTTACTATCATTACAATTAGAATTTAAGGATACATTGGTTATAGATTCATCATTGTGTACCTTAGCAATTAAAAAATGATTTTCAATAGGTATCTTGGCTAATAAACCATGATTTTTCATTCTAGAAGATTCGTATTCTGAGGATTCTTCAGAAGAGTCACCACTACTGGCACTCCAGGTGTCCTTGGATTTCAAAACATTATTAGATTTATCCTTGTAGTACTTCATTCCATTCCTTCCAGAATGATTTTACTTTTTATCATTTCTCTTAAGCATAGGAAAATCTGGCATTTTATGCCCTGCTCTCTTGCATTCATAACAAGTAACTTCAGAGTCTTTATTTTCCTTTATTTCCTTCTTCGTTTATCTACACTGAAAGTTTTTCTTCCCAACTATCTTGTTCATTCTTCAAGAAATATTAGCTAGTTCATTCTCATAATGTTCAATTTCACTTGATTCAGATAAAACAGTGACCTTCTTCAATTTAGATATTGTAACTCTCTCAGGAGTATTTTCTTTCATATGAATTGAAATATTGGTAAAATCAACACTTCCATTTCAATTCTTCTTCTTATTTAGATCAGTATCTCTTTTCATTATTTTCTCATGTAAAATAAGAGTTCCAAAAATCTCATCAAGAGTAATCTGTGAGACTTTTCTATTCTCATCAATATCAGTCCTCTTTGACTCCCACTCATTAGGGATGATATCTATAATCTTGTCCACAAGTGCCTCATCATCTAAACCTTTTTCACCCATGGATTGTAAACTATTAACTATGATCATAAAACTCTGTTGTACCTTACAAACTGGTTCTCTATAAGGAAAGAAAAAACCATGATATTTAGCTATAAGCATAGCTCTTCTAGTTTCTATAACTTTGGAAGTTCCAAAATGAGTAACCTCTAATTTCTTACAAAAAAAATTTTGCATCTTCACAATAAGAAATCTGGCTATATATATTCCTGGTCATGGAACACAACAAAGTATTGCATACCTTGTATTTTAGTTAATATTCTGACTTTTCTTGATTAGTAAAAGTTTTCACTTCCTTATCAGGAATCTTGTAATATTCAGTAAGAATTACAAAGTCTTCCACTCCAGTGTTAATAACAAAAGTCTTCATACGATCACTACAAAATTCATAATCATTCCCCTAAAATATAGGTGGTCTAGTATGATTAAGATTATCAATCGAACCAACATTTATTCTTGTCATCTCAAAGGAAATATCTTTCCAAAGAATATTGTTAATAATAAAAGTTTGTAAATAGGGATAAAAATATCCTAAGCAGGGAAAATATAGAACAATGAAAAACTTGAGCAAGAAAACTTATATGTGAATATAAGTATTTCAGGGACCTCCTCTGATACTAATTATAGGATCGAAATATGATGTAGATGCTCAATATACAATAGGGGGTGAATTGTATACTTTAAAAAATTCATTTGAAACTTTTAATGTTGATATAAAACTTTCTATTGTTTAAAAAATTTAAGCAAGGTAAATTCACAAGACCTCTTAGTTCTACAGACTTGATAGATTCCAGAAATATGGTTTCTGAAATGAAACTTAAGAAAATTTTACAAGTACAAAGATTCTACCTTAAAGCGTATAGAATCATACTAATCAGAGTACACAATTACAAGAATGTATAAGATAGTTATACTTTCCTTATTAATCAAAATGTAGCGGAAAACAAACTTGAAACAATACAAGTAACAAGTATAGAATCTTTTAACCCAAAGAGTAGGGTATCCAACAACCTTGGATAAAGATCCCTTGAATTAGACATTCAAGAAAATATGTCTTACCCACACCAGGGTAATCCCTCGATAAGAATATCAGAGTCCATCTTGATATCCCCGAAAGAACTCGAACTTCAAGGTAGTCGTAACCTATGTCTTTCTATCCCTAGAAGCCCTTTAACATTAAGGTTTTTGGCAGCTCTGTCCTCCTATCCCCATAGTCCCTCAATTGTACATAGCGACAATCAGAGTCACACAAAGCAATCTGAAAATGATTTTCAGTACGTATAAATCATGAGAGTCTCTCTGTCTAGAAATCACTTCAGCATGTAGTCTCTAGAGTTATATAACAGTGTCTTAGTAAGTTTTGAGCTCGTTCAAATGATATTTTATTTATAGGCACATTTCTAATGGTCGGCTCCCTCCTCCAATGGTCATATTTTTCCTTGAATTTTGAAGGGACTTGTACATGTGTCACTCAAACAATGATTAGTTATAAATATAATACATGACATTGTTTCATAACTATAACAAATATAAAAAAAATATGGTTGCTCAACAAAATATAATTTTCTAGAGTCTAAGGAGAAATAAAGTTTGGATTATAAGTGGAAAAAATTATGAGCCTATATTACAAGGATATTCAGATTCTGTTTTTCAGGGAATTTGGAATCGGAATTATATAGACTTCAGATTCTGAATTCTGAGAAATTTAGGACCTGAATTCAAATCCATTATCATTCTAAATTCAAAAGAATTAAGAACCTAAATTCTAAGGAATTCAGACATTGAATTATAAGGAATTAGGAGTCTGAATTATAAGGAATTCAGAGTCTATGTTATAAGGAATTCGGAACCTGAATTCTTAGTAATTCAGAGTCCGAATTCTAAGGAATTTGGAGTCTAAATCTCATAGAATTCCGAGTCTAAATTTCAGAGAATCCGGAATCTGAATTTCAGAGAATTTGGATCCTAAAAACAGAATACGCTATATCAAAGTATTTATAGAATTTCAAGGTTTAAAATGTGAAACCTAATTTTTCACTTAGGAATAAAAGGAGTTATATTTAAAAAGACTGAAATATGAACAGTGAAAAATAGGTAAGAATAAATTTTCCTTGGGGAAGGAAAATTTTCCTTATTAATAAAAATATTAGGGAAAATGATATTTATCTTAAGATAGGGTTTTTGTGATTTTAATAACATGAAGGAATGGAAAAGTTATACGGAAACCTTATTGACTCAACAACATCATGCAACCTCTACCTATTCCATTATGGAAGTGGGATGACATAATGATGGATTTTTTCACAGGACTTCTAAGGACAACTAAATACAATATGGTTTATTATTGATCACCATGAAAAAATAGCACATTTTTTTCTATTAGATAATATTTAACTCTTTAGATCCTAGAAATACTATGTTAATGAGGTCGTAATACTTCATGGTGCACCTATATTGATTATGCCTGATCAACATTCCCATTTTACATCAAAATTATAGAATATTATTCTGAAGGATTCAAATATTAGGCTTTATTTGAGTACATCTTATCACCCAAAACCTGATGGACAATCTAAAAGGACTATTCAAACAATTGATGATATGTTGATATCATTATCACTAACTGTCAAGTTATGTGGGATCATTATTTTCCTTTGGTATATTTTAACTATAATAATAGTTTCCATTCTAGTATTCAAATGGCACCATATAAAGCATTTTATGTAAAGATATTTCTTGCTCAAAAATTTTGGTATGATGTTTTTGAGAGTAAAATTATAGGCCCATAACTTATTTAAGATACAATGATAAAGGTAGACTTTTTGGGATCATATTAAAGTATCTTAAAGTATGAAAAAGTTTTATGCCAAAAACTAGTGAAAGGATTTTAAATTTTAAGTGGGAGATCATGTATTGATAAAATTATATCTATAGAAAGGTGTCACATGGTTTAGTAAAAAAGGAAACTGAGCCCCTAGTACATCAAACCATTTGAAATTTTAGAAATTATTTGATTTGTATCTTACTTATTATCAATTCCACCAAGTCTCTCCAAGGTTCCTGATGTGTTCCACATAGCATTGTTAAAGAAATAAATAATAGACCCCATACATATACTCACCTATGAATAAATATAATTGGAACTTGATTTGTATTATTTTGAATAGTTTATTGAGAGTCTTGAAACTAGAGAGCAAGTATTGAAAAATTGGATGACTTGATTGGTAAAATTTATTTGGTGAGACCATAAAATGGTAGAAGTAACATGGGAACCTAAGGATGTTATGAAGAAGAACGACCATCATTTGTTTAGAAGAAAATATTCAAGAAAAAATTTGAAGAAAAAATTATTGAAGTAAGGAAGAATATAACACCTTAATATTTTATAGGATATATATTCTTAAATAAATTCAATTTTTTCAATAGCTTACATTGAACACAACACCAACCATTATATATTATTAAATATTAACATGGACATTGGAATAGTAATGTGATTGTAAATAATAGTGATGTGGTAATTATAATTATAACCTCACATATGAGATTATAAATAAAATTTAGGTATCTCATAAATATGATATATTTATATCATGTAATGAGTAAATAAATTTTCTAAATAGTGTTAAATTAAGTGTTGGTATTTTTGAGAAATGTAAATGGGTATTTACAATTTAATAATTAATATAATGTTTTAAAAGAAAATTTATTTTCTTAAAATAGATTCATTAATCAATTTTTTGTTATATTATAATTATAATATAATTTTATGAGACCATAATTATTTCAAAGTGTCATAAAATCAGTTATAATATTAAAATTGATATTTTTTTAATAAATGATGATTTTAATTAAAAACTAAATTTCTCAACTTTAAAAATTTATCTCTATCACGTAGAGTCCATTTTTGAAATTTAAACTTCAAAACATGGATAAAGTTAATTTTTGGTATTTTTCAAAAATAGTTGATTTTTTGGTTAATAGTTAAATACGGGGATTTATGGTATTTAATATTATGAGTTAAATACATGTATATTTTTGTCATTTATGATGTAATAATCCATCAATTCGAACTCAAATTAACTATTTACAATTCTTATTCACCATAATAAACATTATTGATTGTCTTAAGGTAAAATAATAAACTTATTAATAAAATAGTAAAAAACACCCCTCTCCTCCCCTATAAACACCACCCCTTTTTCTCACACCTAATAAACCATGAATATTTCCTAAATTCTACCCTATTGCATTTCTAATCCTCCTCCCCATGTCCAAGACCTTTTTTCTTACCAAAATACTGAATCCAAGTGTCTAAAGGAGGTTTCTAGGGAGGCGATATTCAGGAGGTAAAATCCTTATTATTTCTCTTTTAATTTCCTTTCTTTTCTTATTATATCATCACCTCCCCTTATCCAAAGTTTCATGATAGATATAGTATCATAAATTTATTTTAATTTTATTTTTTAATAGAATACCCGTCATCAAATCTCTTCTCTCCTTCTTTTATTCTAAAATTGAAAACATCATCTGTGACATGTTGATTCACCACCTTCCTGGACAATGAGTTTTCATTTTACATTAATCCCATAAAACCTATAAATAAACCCATTAATATGCTTAAATTATATTTCAATATACAAATTATATTTATATCATACTCTAGAACCAACTTATAAACATAATATTAAATAAAATGGCATAAGTTTGTGATAGTCATAAAAACTGCCAAAATATATTAAAACATTTTAATCAATATTTCATCTCATGAATCATCCTCATACCATATAACCAAATTATATATGATACCATTAAAACTTATTGAATATAATTAATAATATTTAATTTATGTTTTAGAGTTTTTCTTCCATTTGAAAATAACTCCCATAACTATACACAAGGGAGCCAACCATAAAACCATGAAATGAATGCCCCTAGAACAACGAAATTAAACAATATAACTCATCATAATGGACATAAATTAACCTAAAAGTTTTTCAAAAAATTTTAAAAATCAATTATATGTTTTATAGGTTATGAATTAATGAATATATGTTTATAATCCAAAACATTATGTACAAGTGAATAATACTTTCAGACATAAGGTATGGATTTCTCATCTCACTTTTACTTTTATGAGATATATGACTTATTCACCACTTATTTACTATGTGTGGTGTATTTATTCTACCCCATTGATATATCGTATCATGAATCTATTTATTTTAATTGTATTTAAATTTTTTAAATTTTATTCTTTTATGGGGCATACGATTCAGCTAATTACAAAGTAGAAATGGTTTTCTCATATCACTTTTATTTCTCTGATATATTCCTTATTCACCACTTATTTCTTGTGTGTGGTGTACATAGTTCTATTTGATAAATCATATTATGAATATCTTTATCTTTATGGTATTCAATTTTTCATTTTATGTCCATTAATTTAATGATTCATATGATTCAATTGATTATAAGTGGTAACGGTTTTTCATCTCACTTTAATTTTCGTGGGATATATTCCATATTCATCACTTATTTCTTTTGTATACTTCCCATTTTATTTATGATAAAAAATCATTGAATTTTTCATTAAATATCCTTATTTATTTTATCATGTATATGATTATTGTCTAATTCATATACAAATTTAAATAGGGTGCTTACTTTAAATGTTATTTTATCCTGGGAAATATTGATAAATCTATATCCTCTACTTAATATAGATATTTTGTTAAGGACTTTTGTTCCTGAATTAAATATATATATATATATATATGAAGAAGGATTTTTATTTTTAGTGATGAGTAGGGCTAGAATTATATATCCCTTCAATTAATTGATGAGTCTCATGAGACAAATCAGTTGGCTACAAACCCTTCATGTTTTTCCAAGAATAATCATATGGGTTTATATGCACAAAATCAAACCATATTGTGAATTGAATTTACTATAGTGATTTATGTTCTAGATTAATGAAGTCTAATAATTAATCATTTCCTTCATTCAGAATTCGTTTATTACTATCCATGAGATTTTTAATATGAAAAAATATATGGATTCATTTTTTATTCTCATTTTATTGATTAAATGGAATGATCTTTTTAGTTATTTACCTTTCCATATTGATTATTCCTTATTAATTATGATTCAATTATTATTGATTCATGTTTCTAATGTATGTATCCCCTACTTAGATTTTGATATCACCCCTTTTTTTTTGTTTTCCTTCCCCAGATTATGAAGACTAAATCTTTGAATAAATGTCAAGGAAGAAGTTTATTTTCATTTGTTGTGTTCTATGTTTAATTACCAATGAAATAAGGGAGACATGTTTATATATAGTTCATCAATACTAGTAATGATATATATCCTTGGTTATGTGATATATTTTACCTATTCCATTATAATAAAATAACCACAAACTATATGCTAGTAAGGTTAGGGTTTTTACATATGATCTGCCCATGGGGGATCTACCTGGAATGTATGGAATATCCATTTTTATGTCTTTGAAAATAATGTTATTTTTCAAAAATTATCTATTTTCATATGAAGATTAAATTTATTGTATTATATAATTATTTTTATTCATGTATATATTTATACTATAAACATAGGGTATAGTCTCTCCACAATGTATTCATAGACCCTCAATACAGGTTTCCAGCATCTGGAATATAGGGAGATGTGCCATAGGTCAGGTGGTGAATCGGTCCGGTAACTGTTCACATAGTGAGTTGGACCAAGATGTTAAAAAGTGGTATCATATCTTTTTCTATTGTATTTCTATTTTTAGCATGGTAAATATGATATTAGGAATGTGTCAATACTTGGAAAGGATCTCGTGACTAGGAGTGATCAACCCATGTATGGTTGAAAATCAATGTTTCTTGGGATGGGACTTCTTTTTCATTGAATTACATTTGTTACATTTATATTTGATTTTAATTTTGAGTGAGACACTTGATGTGTGATCTTCTTGGATTATTAGATTTACACTATTTGACTAGTATGGAATGATTGTGCGAGAGTATTCAAGAATCATTTTAGTCACATAAGGATTCACATGACATGAATCATGCTAGGGACATGGGTTTCAGATATCGATTACACACCACATGGTATTTATATCGATTATGATCATTTATATTTGATTCATTCATATATACTATTGGTTATAAAATTTTAATTTATTTCTACCTATGGTCTATAATTTACTAGTAATAAGGGGGGTTAGTATTTAAAATTCATGA
The DNA here is from genome assembly GCA_963277665.1 of Viscum album. NCBI lineage: Eukaryota > Viridiplantae > Streptophyta > Magnoliopsida > Santalales > Viscaceae > Viscum > Viscum album. The sequence continues at coordinate 1,028,256,693 of OY728157.1, forward strand.
AATGTCATATATGGTGTTTTTTATATATAGATATGGTGGTATCTTACATGGACAATTCCTGAGATGATATCTTGATGTACAGGTAGGTATAAATGGATTAATGATTGAACTGATTAAATAAATTAACATAAATCATCCTATAATGTTTTTTCTTCAATAACATTTGAATGTTATTTTTTTTAACAATCCTATAGAAAATCATAATTTAGTAATTTATAAAAGGATTTTGAAATGTGAATCTCATGAGAAAATAAAATTTTAATTGTAGATCCTATGGGCAATATGGATTTAAAATGTTGACCTTTATAAATGTTAAAGTTTGAAGCACGAGTTCTTGAAATAAAAAAAATGTATTTCCCATTAAAGTGTAAACTCTATTACTTCAATATTAATGGAAATTATTTTGAATTAATGAAATATTATATTGTTATTACACTTGGAATGTTACATATATTGTTTGACCGGATGTATAAGTATGTAGGATTTCTATGAGCTCCCAAGTTACGTGGACCTATGATATGTGGGTGGTATGGACCTTATATATATTATGATGATGTTAACCCTATATATCATCTATTTGGGCATAGTTAGTGAGAACCCAAGATTATGGAAACCTATATTATGTGAGGTGTGCTATATTGAAGAGTGTTATGTCACTTGCGAACTTGGTTCATCTCTGACCCTGAGAGTTGTGGTGTGTTATGGTTGTTAATTCCCCCCATAGACCGATGTTATGGCAGGTTATTTCATTGTAGATATGGGAACCCTGATTTGGGTTTTGGCATGCAATGTGTTTTGTGACCTTGGGATAGGGTTGGATTTCATCCTATGAATTTTGGATTTTATGAGGCTTGGTTAGGTGTTGGTTGAAGGTACATAATGACCCTTAAGGAGTGACTTGGGTTTAGTGAGTCAATAACTTGTTATTGCTAGGGTAACCTGTGAGAGGGGTTGACACAATCATATGAGATACCTTGGATTATGTTATAGGTTCATGTTCAGTGATATTGAGTTTTTGGGTAGTTGTGGTCAATCATCGGTATTTATAGTTCCTATGTCTAGGTTGAATTAAAATGGAAGAATATTATGGATTCCTAGCCCTGATATTTTTTTATGTTTTTTTGGGTACATGGTTCTCAAAAAAATTTAGATGTTTGAATTTTGGAAATGATGCATGGGATGATGGGTGGTTGGGTTCTTTATCTTAATGCGGGTATGGTTTCAAGACTATGGTAAGAGGGTAAATGGGATTTCAATTATTAGTAGGGGTGGAATGCAAGAAGCATGGGTTTACACCTGGTTAAGTGTATGAGCCATGAATCAATGATGCTGGAATCATGAGATGATGACTCAGGTTCTGTGAATCATTCATAATAGAGTCTATTTCCATTGGGTTTTAGTATAATCAAATAGGGAAATGGATAAAAATCGTTGTCTAAATGAATTATATATGATATTTTGGGAATGGATTGGTGAACGTGAGGTGAAAACAGATGCTCATCTTCGGTGAAATGATTCCATGTATGGTTTTAAATGTGGAAGCACATGGAATGTCATTTCTTGGTATCAAATTTGGGGTATATGGTAGGATCAATAAAGTAATTATCCCTATCAAGTTTTGGATATGATTTCGACATCTTGGTGCAGAAAGGTAATGATGATTACAATTTTAAGAGCAATGCCAATTGTAGAGTGGTCTTGTGTTGGACCTTGGCATAAGTGGAGTGCCGATTTTAAAAAGGAGTACTTATGGTACTCCTAATTAAATGAGGTTGACCTGCACATAAACATACTCAGTGTTTTGGTTTTGAGATATTATATCGGATGTGATGTGACTCTTGATAATATGATTTGATCTATGTAAGTGGATGGTGACATAGTGTTCTCTCAGTAGTATTTAATAGAAAAAATCAGTTCATTTTGGTAAGTGTGGTGCCTATTAGGTTTATATCAGTGAGTAGTCATTCATGATCTGGAGTTCGATGAAAATTAAAATATATTGTGGGAAAAGATTCATGAGGATTGGTTGGACCTAGAAAATACTCTTGATTGAGAAGGATGATATCAGTTTGGATCAAAGTGTTGTGATAGGGATATTCTAAGAAATTAATCATGTTTGTGTTTTGATAGAAAAATAGTGTGGCTCAGTAGAATACAACATACTTATGGTAAAATAATACCCTTTGTGGTTATTGATTTAGGACTAGTTAATGATAACTATGTGGTGGGGATCCCACCATAATCCTTGGAGGTTGTGACCCCTGCTTTGGATATAATTTTGTGATTATTGGGAATGTTAATCCTACTATTATGTTTAGTGGATGATTTAATATGGGTTAGTAATATTGGGGTTTTATCCTAGTGTAAAAATGACTATGATAGTATTATAGGGGAGAGAATCATTCCAGTCTTGGGTGTGTGAACCTTGTGTAATAATAGTTGTTGGTGTGCATGAAAAGTCCATGGATGGTCTTAGTGGCATCGGATTCTGGTGCACTTGTGTTCTTGAAGTGGTCTGGAATCATTAGGTAATTCTAAAGAATAATCCCCATGTAGTTTTAGATTTTTTATGAGTGGATTTTTAGGTTTGAGATGAAAAAATGTAGCCCTTTTTTGTTTTCTATTGGTTTCATGTTATTTCTCAATTGAGATCATGGTGGTAAGTGAGAATCGACAGTGTCAAGCCTTGAAATTTCACTAGAAGGTAAAGGTTAGACCTCGGGGTATTGGGACAACCACAGGAGTCCTATGAATATAAAGGTTTCTTGGATGAATGTTTTAAAGGCATGTAGGATGTTCAATATAAGCGTTCTAGAGTTTTGGTGTGTTTGGGCTTGAATCAGAGAATGAAATTTGGGGTCTGGTGAAAACTATGATGTCCATTATTAGAAGGTTGTGGTATTCTCTTAGATGTAGGAATTGATATCAGAAATTGAGGAAGAATTCTGGTGGAAGCTAAACCTTTTGGGGAAGGCCATATGGAGGAGTTTTTCATTGTGTTATCATGTGAAGTTTAGTGTAGTGAGTTTAAAAATGTGTCAAGCATGTCATTTTGTATATGAAGGTTCTGGATTAGGGGTTTATTGGATCTTTTCAATGAAATTTGGGCCATGTGGGATGGTGGATCACTGAGATCATTCTTCTAAAAGAAATTTTTTATGGAAAAAGTTCTCAATATTTGGGGTCTGCCTCATGAGCTGTGTATTTTGTTGGGAAGAACCATATTCCATGGATTAAAACAAAATAATGGTATTTTAGTGTCGTGGGATAGACCTAAACCATGGAGAGTCGTCTCAGTGTCAGATGATAATATGATTGTGGGATAGATATCGATAGACCATGAACCTTGTGTGGTGAAATATATTTTAGAAGCATGTTGGGTGTTTAGAGGTGGAATAGGGCCATTTTAATGGAATTTTATGACCAATGTAGGTATGGTAACATTATTGGATGGCCACATGGATATATCAGGGATAATAATTTTTATGGTGGGATTTTTATATGGACTAGTTGTATGGATGAGCCTTTGAGTTCTATGAGAAATATAATTTTCATTTAATGGGTCTATTTTGATATTTGAGCATCCAAATCAAATTCTAAGACTTGGAACATCACAAAGGGGTGTTTTTTTATTTTGTTCGAGGCTGGAGAGGTTCCTAGAGTTTATTGATAAGCCTTGGGGGCACCAAGTTTTGGTGTTTCAGTTTAGGGGGAAATATCATAGGTCACATGGTTATCACATAGTTAGTTCTAACTATGTGAGGGGATGAATTAGACCATGTAATCTCTATAGGAAATTTTAATTTCATGTCACATGGCTTGCACACAGTTTGAAAAACCATGCACACTAACCATGTATGGTGTTGTGTTATATAAACTGAGGTTCACAAGGTTTTCACATGATTTAGAAAATGATGAACCTCTTAAAAAAGGTAATTTTTTTAAAAAATATACCTCTAAACCTATTAAGTTTTAACCTCATTTTCTTCTACTTTCATATAGTAAACCCTCATTCACACCCTTCTCATTTCTCTCCTTCTAATGGGTATATCTAACTTATTAAGTTTCTGAATCAAGCATCGTCGCTTATGATCAAAATCATGTAGTGAATATTTCTCCTTCCTTATATTTTTGTTTTTCATTAATTTTTTATTTGAGTTCCTCTTATTTTATCTTATATTCCTTGTTTTTAGGGTGTTTACCTAGTTTCTAGATTTATATCAATTCATTCCAAAAAAAATTATATTAAATGAGTGGGATTTATTAAGAATGAGTTTGGTGGTCCCTTTAAATTATTCCATACCCAATCTTATGTAGTTAAGTTCTTAGAGTGTGTGGTCATGTCACCTTCCTTGAAAATAACTTATTTTAATTTTAATTTTTTAAAAAAATGGTTCCCTTGTTAAATTACATTTTTATATTATTAAAGAATTAGAGAGGTACACCCTACAAAAGTACATGGGAATTGGTTTTTACTTGGAAATTGGCTTGAAAGTGGGAATCTTGTAATTTTAAAATGACGTAATAATATTTAAAGATACTTGTATTAAAATGGTAAAAATGTAATGTTGAATTTAATCAGTGATCATGAAATTAAATTTCACAACCATAAATATTTTAAATGGATTTGAAATTTGAAATGGATAAATGACTAGGTAAATGGTAAGGCCATTTTCATTTTATGGAATGTGTGTTGGGTTTTAAAATAACTTGGTTTTGAATGGAAATTACAATAGAGTGGATATGTCATAAATGATATTAAATTCCCTTAATTTCCATTATGTTGTAGTTGATATGAATGCGTCCTTATGGGTGTCTATTTTATAATTGATATAGAAGATTCACATAGGTCAATTCTCTTTTAATTAATCTAGAAATTCCCACAAAGAGGTTACATGTGATGAATTTAATGAAAATGTCATATTTGTGGTTTTTGGTACCTATGAATACTCCTATATGGGAGGTCCATGATAACCATTTAATACTACCTTAGAGGGAGATCCATGATAACTTCCAAATACTCCTTCATAGGGATATATATGATACTTTATTAGATTATTTAATGGATGTGAAAACACCCATAAGGGGTGTTTTTTGATAACCAAAGAATACTCCCTACATGGATATTTTTTATACCTTATAGAGGAATTCACCTAATGGGTGGTTGTTGATGTTATAGTTGGAATGGTAACATGAGATGCCCAGGGAAACAACAACATTGGCTATAAAATGTTTTATCATGGTCATGGACCTATTGATAAACAATGGAATAGTCGACCTCATGTATCATCGTGAGCCCATGGCATTGATGGATTTTTATTTCTATTATATAAATTTTTTTATATCTATTATATTGTTTACTTTGATCACTTTCTCATATACGTTTATTCTAGATGGGTTATTTTAGGGATGTCATTAGTGGTGGCCTACTGAGATATACTCACACTCTACTTAGGATTCCATGGAACTTGGATACCCAAGTAGATATCACTATTTGGTTATATGTTACATTTATAGGGAAATGGCCCATTTTATGAGGTTTTTCATGGCATGATGGTTGGTGGTATAGAAGATGGGACCAGAGAGATCTCAGGCCTAGCTTGGAGACAATCTTTAGATTCAGTTTGATTTTTTTTATTTTTTTTTTTGGTTCCATGTATATGATCCACCCAATGGGGCTTCCAAACATGTATGGAATAGCCATTTTTATGGATTTGGTGCTATGATTATTTTTAGAACGTGCCTTTTTTATCTGTAATGTCTGAATATCTTGTATAATATGATTTTTTATTTATTTATTTTTATTTTTCTACTCTAAATAGAAGGTATAATCTCCCCATAGTGTATTCCTAGACCCTAAATTCTAGCCAAAATCCTCTAGTGTAGAGGAGTGTGCCTTCGGTCACATTGAAAACCGGTTTGGTTACTATTCACAGTGTGAGTTTGGTGGGGACATTAAAATCTTCTTATATAATAAAATCATATATTACTCTGTCCAAACCTTATCAAAATTAAAGGATGTCTTCTTAGAATGGTGAATATCACCCTCATTATCAACCAACCAGGGTGCAGAGTCAGACCTACCATGTTGAATAGGTGATTTCCTCCTCTCGTCCCCCTTCTCCACATCATGTTTAGATATTTAATTCCTAGAAACCATATAGTTCTGAAATGTTGAATCTTTTACTCCATATTGATTCAACTTGGAAGTGTCAATTTCCACATCCTTTTTTAAAAAAAAATCATCTTTCTGGATGGTTTCCTATCTGGAGTACCCACTACAATCTCAATATACAGAGCCTTCTATCCTCTTATATTTTTTAGACACAACTACAATTCATTGAAACTCATTATTATAGAAAATAGGTCCAATATATTTTTTAGTATGATTGGATATGTTATTGACATGAAAAATCCTAGATTCAAATTTACTAGATAAAAATTTGTTCATGGATCTATGAAGTTTTATCGTTAGCTTCATCCCATATTCTTCCATGTTCTAAATAAGAATATCTCTTTATCTAGATTATATAAGGGTCGCATCATAGAATTAATTTTCATTTTTGAAGCAGCATCAATATTCATTTTTCCTTTACACTTAGAAGTGGTCATTTTGTGCTCCTATCACATTTCATTGTCCATATAATTATGTGTGTTTAGTTTATTGTTTGTATATTAATAATTAAAGACTAAGTCAATTTGATCATCCTTAATGCCCTTATTGGGAAAATCCTGGAAGGAAACACCTACAAGTATCATCTACATTTTATAACATAAATAATCCCAAGACCTAATTTTTTTATCTCATTTCAATTTACTATCAAACAAAAATATTATATCATATTCTTAAGTTATAGATAAGGGATTATTATACACCTCCAGACCCTTCTGAAGTGGAACTTCATTTCAAATACCTGTCAATTTCAGTGGAACTTTCTCACTTCCCACTTGATTATACCCCCTTATCATTCACTACCTCTTCCACATGAGGATCACCTTGATTTTCTATATTAGTTTCATGTTTATTCAACATACTCAACTGAATATTTTTTTTGATTGATTCTTTCATTAATCCCTTTTAGGGAGAAGAATGAACAAATAGATCCCATGTAATAAGCTTCTTACAAGTACCCTATAGACTAACATTATACACATAAGGGGGATAACTTCTAATATTTTATCTATAGGTCAGTATCATCCTTATAATTTTACATTATAACATTATGCACTAAATTAGAAAAAATATGAATCTTAATAATCATTCAATCATAGTAACTAAACATATCCACTTGGTATGCAAATTGAAGAATACAATTTAAAAATAATACATTGAATTAATAGAATCTAATTTATCCCAATTATTTTAATCTATAATTTGATCAAAATATTATTATTAATAAATGGATTAAAGTGAAAATCCCAACCCTAAATCATTAACATGCCAAGTTTCAAAGAAATAGACCTACGTTTATTTGTGCTATATGGCTTGCCAAATTGAATCTTGAAACGATAACTATAATCACATTGGGTTACCATTTGTTAATACATAATAATAATAAAATTTATTAATATTCAAGTATAAGTTAAATATCAGTATTCAGATTCAAAATACTATAAAAATTTATTCAAGTGTCAGTTTGGGATCCAAGACCTGTCAAATTCAATCGAATGATGGTCTCTATGACATTTAACATAAGGGAATCCATGTAACCCATTTTTATATTCAAAAGTGGCCTTTAAGTCTTCTAAAATTGTGATTTAAATTAATATACCCTAATTTTAGATCATTCAATGGTTTTTCTACTTCGTTTAAGAGGTTTTTATTATCATTTTTGGTTGGGGTGTGTATTTATTACTCGATATTAAATTCCTATTAATATAATGGTATTAAAATTATAGTTTTCTTCCTGATTTTGGTGATTTATTTTTCTGATGTGTCTTATGTTCCAATGTTGTAATTGTATCAACTAATCCCATATACTTATCTCCTGGAAACTTCATGGCTCGAAACATGATGGAATTCATGGTTAAAACATACTAATCATGGAAATTTCTTATGGTGTGATTTTCAAGGTTAATAATTTCACACGTGTCTGTATTTATATATATATATATCTATGTGTGTGTGCAGATTAATGTAAATTTATTTATTTATGTATATTTATGTACATATATTTTTGGTAAATTAATGTATATTTACTTGTATCTCTATTTATATATACTATATGGGAACATATATATATGTGTGTATATATATATGTGTGTTTTTATATATATAAATTTATATATATTAGTAAATATAATAATATTTTCTATAATTATATATATATATATTAGTTAATATGTAAATTAAAATTTATATATAATTATGTTTACTTATATATATGTATGTACATAATCATATATAAATTAATTTATTTATTTATTTATAGTTACATAGGTTTATATATTTTAATATATGTTAGTCAGAGTAGAGTACTCAAGAGGGGGGTGAATTGAGTATCTATAAAAATTTCTGTTGAAAATTTTTCTAAAAAGGTTCCCCAATAAAAATAAATACAACCCAGTAAATCAAGGTAATACAGTTATAAAATTTTGACTATTCAAATAACCTCTTAGAAGATTGATTATTTCTCAGTGATATTAGTATGAATTATTGATTCTACTTTTGAATCTAATCTAATAAGGCAAAACAATTATAACTTCTATCCAAATTAACTGTCAAAGTAAAATCTAGTGATTTATAAATTATACAGTAAAATAGAGAAAAACTAAATTAAAAAATACAACGGATAAAACAAGTGGTTAAATCTCAAGATGATACCTAATCCACTCCACCTGGTGATCACCTACCACCAAGAAGTTTATATTAATAAACTTGGATCGACACCCTGGATCGGGGTAAACAACAGTGCATAGGACTGTCCAGGTCACATGACCTCTTCCATAGTTCTTCGTGGTTATAAGCTACCAAGTAACACAAGGACCTCTTCCACACTTATCCATGGGAGTAAAAAAATGTAAAAAGATATGAGAGGAAGGATATCTTGTATTATTCAGTTTAATGTAGGATACAGTGTGTGTTTTTAATACAGACACACACACACACACTTCTCGAAAGCTAAAATAATACATAATAGAGAAAAATGATGATAAAAAGGTTAGAAGTGCTCTAATTGTTATTATATATATCTCTTGACTTGTATGATGAATTAGATGCAAGTATCGAGTCTTCTTATGAGAAACAGAGTATCGTAAGTCTAGTGCTCTGGCTTCTAGTTAGATACTTGCTCATGTTCTTTGTAACACCCCAAGCTTCTACGGTACGCTTCTCTTTGAATAATGTGATAGCGTGTGTTGTACGCAACACCGAGTTCTAACACACCATAACTAATCAAACTAGCCGTTATGAATAGTAATACCTAATTTTTGAAATTATATATATTTTATATTTGAAAATGGACTTCATTTTTGGATTCGGAATATCGAATTTATCCTAAGGTGAAATTTTGGTACATTTCGGATAACTTTCATATTTTGATGAATAGTGAAAATTACTAAGTTTTAATTAAAAACAACTTTTTTAATCAAAATAATTAATAGTGATAAATTATGAATTTTAGTTGTTTTAAAGTATATTTAGAATATATTTTTACCATTTAATATAATGTTGGTCATTGTACATAATTTTACAATTAAACCGAACATAAACGAGTGTCAATCTTTTGATAGTTATTATCTCTTAAAAACACGCTTTTTGTTTTGACAGCGGGAATTAATTTTAAATTAATTTATGCCACTTCTGTGTTTTGAATTTAGGAAAATGGATTCCATATTTGGAATCAGGATGTTAAAATTGTGTAAATAGGTAACTTTTATTTTTAGACATTTTGAATAATTACTGCGGTAAATATTTTATTTACCATGGTTAAGGGTAAATCCCGTAAATAAGGGTTAAAAAATAATATTATAATAATACTAAATTACCCTAAAACGTGTCTTAACCCTATTGGTTGATACATGGTCGACCATGGGAATCTTTGGGTCTATTTTGGGACCCCATGGATCCACTTGTAAGTGATAATGACACTTTATTTTAATTAAGTTAAAATGAATACAAAAATGACACAAGCATATATCTTTTAGAAATACAATTGTTACATAGGGTTATATATGTTGGATTTTAGATTATAAATATTAATTAGAAAGATAAAACGATTTCCTACATAATGATATTTTATTTATAATTTTTAGACATTAAATAATTTATTTTATTTATGACACAATGATGATGCAGTAATTACTATAATAGTGAAAAATTAAAATAATTGATATTATAAATACCCAAATAAATATAATATGAAACTTTTAATGAATTAAACTAATTTTCTAGGATAATATGATATATTAGGATTTATTTAATTGACTTTGTTCGAAGTAATCAATCTGTTATGAGTTTCACAAAAATCAACTATTGAATAGTGTCAAAATTGACATAAAAGAGTTCTTAAAACAAATATTATATTCTTAATTGATATTAAATTCCTAAAAATATAAGGTTCGTCCAAGAGACTTATATCATGATAGTTCCATCATTAATGTACCACTTGGGGGTCGCTTGGATGTATATATTAAGTTTATTAACCATATTATATAAAAATACAAAGAGACATTGTAAAAGTGAAACTAATTAACTTAGAGTTAATACTTAAAGATAAGGTTAATATAAGTACCCAAACCTGTCTAAATTATATTGGTTGAGTGGTTTTCGACCTATACCCACATTTACCTTTGAATAATAAGCTTTGGAGCCATTAGAAACAGAATATGAATTTATTATAAATTAATATTTCTAGCTTTTCCAAAGGTGTCCCTCACCCCTCTTATAAAAGGGCACTCCTCCTTCTCATTTCTTCACACCTTAAAAGCCTTTTGGTTCGGCCAAACGCTGCCCAAATACTCTCCCAACATCCCTCACTACAACCTAGAGGCCTTAGTTTGATCAGAAATCCAACCTAAGGAGCCCTTTTGATCAAATCAAAAGGAAGAACCCGAAGAAGAGGTAATGATTTCACCACCCTTCTCCAAGTTCATTTCTTCTTCCACTTCTTCTTCCTTTGTTCTTACCATTCTAAAATAATAACTCCAGTATCTCACATATACTGTGATGTTATTATAAATATGGTACAACCATATTCAGTATTCTATCCACCCTTTGAATAACATGTCACCATACGTGCGTACGTACGGACTACCGTCTCCACGTCGTGGTGTAATTGTTATTCAATATAATATTATTTGGATAGGTATAATAATGATGTGTAACTCATGTAAATAATAAATATAACATGTTAATGATTCTGTACATATGATATACCATCCATTTATATATTATTTTAATATCAAAATAATGATAATGTCGCTCGTGCGTACGTACGGACTACCGTCTCCACGAACGCGATGAGATTCATTCTCCATCGTATCCATTCAAGTATAATTATCATTTGATGATTTAAAAATGATGTTAAAGGACTAGATATCATTCTGGATATGAATAAGATACAACAACCATGGCTTATGTAACAAAACATATAAAAGAAAATGAGTAAGTTAACTCCCGAAACGACGATAATTCTAAGATATTATTAACAAATCAATGTTAAAAGATCATATATGATATCATATTATTATATATGATTCTTGTATAATTTAATAACAACTATTTCACCATTATACAGGAGGTTAACCTACCCCAACCAAGGAAAAGTACAAGGTGAGGGTTTACTTTACAACCTCTTCATTATCCAAGGTTGTTTATACGCAATAATCTACTGGGATCTCTTTATCATCCACATCCACGTTTCTTAAAAATGCATTTAAAAACATTTTTACTATTTACTAGAATATGAGTTAAAGTCATTTATACCCTTTTTGACTTTTATAAGTGGTTTATAAAGGAATCTTTCGGTCGTTTTCAAAACAAGGTCCTTTTTAACCTTTTCGACAGAATTAAGGTAAGAATGTTTTTTTAACTTATACGGCGGGTGCGGCTATTTTCCGCCGTTATAAAATCTTCAAAGCTTCCCTTACAAGCTTATAAAAATATTTTCAAAGAAAATGTTTTATTTTATATGGATCTTAAATTATTTCAAAATAAAAGGAGATATTTCTTTAAAAAGAATTTTGATTTCATCTATGTCAACATCCTTTGATGGATTTTAAGATTATTTGAAGTTGATTTATTATGATACAAAACTTCTATATTGTATTGAAGGTTTTGTGATATGTTTGACTGTGGATGTGCTATTTTTATACCATTCATAGTTTATGGTGAAAGTATTGACATTTCATATGCTAGTTTTAATATGAATGTTTATGTTATGTTTAAACCTTTTCATATGGGAATGCATTGGACTTAATATGTGACGGGTGGAGCCCGTTATAGCTCCTCGATGCATCGGTAGGTCTCATGAGACAAACTAGTGTCTTGGCACAAGGCCTTGACAAAATCTTATTTGTAGTCTTGGCACGATGCCTTGGCTATGTGGTTATGATAGTCTGGCATTATGCATTCCAACATTATGAAAGTGGTTATTGATTTTTGCATGTGATTATTCGATTAGTAGAATATCTATGTGAATAAGTAAATGGCATTATTTCATTTTATTTATGCCATACCATGTTGAAAGTTCATATTTAAAAGGCTTTTGTTTTAGTTATACATTGCCTTAAATGTTTATTCTTATTTATGAAAGTTTCCGCTATATTGTTATCCTTACTGGGCATTTGAGCTCACCCCTTTTCTATGTTTTATTTTTCCCAGGATGTGAAGAAGTAAGTTATGAATGACCTGCAGGGATTTTATGAGGGGTTAATAGTGTGGATTGTGGAAACATTATGTTTTTGTAGTAGTTTTTCATTTTATGATGTAATGTAAAACTTATGAATATATCTAGTGTTTCCAAGGCTACTAAACCAATCGGTCTTTTGAGATTTGATCTTTCTTGTGATCATGCCAATGTTATGTAATAATGCACCGACTCTGGGTAACTGGGGTCGGGGCGTTACAGTTGGTATCAGAGGAAGTTTAGTACAAACCTTGGAAGCTAGATTTAGATAAACTCTGATTAGAGCACGTACACCTAAGATGAACTTTGAGGATTAGTATAGAAGAACTTCCGAGAATTTTGGTATTGTAGAGATTTTGTGAGTTTTCCAAGAAATACATCCCTGTCTGGATACGAGCAGGTAGAGGCGGCTCTGGCACAGATGTACCTAGGGGTAAAACCCGAAAACACCGCTTTGAGCTAGACTCGAACAGGAACTGGTGCACGACAACGGGCCTTGCTGCACTCTTGGTTACGACACTCCCGGGGGATATGCTTAGGATAACTCTCATTTTCGTTACAAATCATTTTGAAGGGATTATGAGTATATACTTCCTCAAAGAAAACATTCTTATGATTATGGATTATATCCATAAATAGTTCAATTTATGTTAAGTGTTTTATAAGTATGGGATTATGTATTTTGATTCATAAATTGATCTAGTTTATGCCATTGTTTAGAAATGGTGCCTAGTGGAAGAAATGGAAACCGTATGAATGCACGCACTCCATGTAGGGATTTCCCTCCTGCTCAAGATAATTATAGTGGGGCTGGTGATGCAACTGGTGCTGATCAGCTAATCACCATACTGGGACAACTTACTCAGGTTATGAATAATAACCTTACCCGTATGGAGCACCCTGATCCGCAACGTGGAGGATCAATGTTAGATCAATTCATGAGGCAAAAACCACCAATGTTCAATGGGAATACAAATCCCTTAGTAGCTGAGCAATGGATATTTTCCCTAGAGAAAATATTTCAGGCTTTGGGGAGCAGTGAAAGGGAAAACGTTATCATGGCAGTTTACCGCCTCACTGGAGATGCTGATCAATGGTGGTCATTGATTCAAAATACGAAGGAAGATGATGAAGTATCAAATATGGAATGGAGGGATTTCAAAGATCTGTTTTTAGAAAAATACTTCCCTCGCGACCATTGAGCAGATATGGAAAGGCAATTTCTGAGTCTGAGACAGAAGGAGGATGAGAATGTCACAAAGTATGAGGCTAACTTTACAAGGTTAGCGAGGTATGCTGGAGATTATATTCGCAACCCAAGAAGTAATATTGATCGTTTCTTTGATGGGTTAAAACCATTTCTCCGTCGAGCGTTAGTCTCAAAATCCTTTTCATCGTACGAAGACATTGTCTCATGTGCTATCAAGACCGAAAAGGAATTCTCTAAGTCTTATGACTTTAAAGTAAAGCAAGAGAAGAAGAGACCTGCTGATCAATCTGGGAATGGAAATAAGGGGAAGAAGGGAAAGGTTGAATATCCATCTTGTGGTAAATGAGGGAAGAAACATCCTGGTACTTGCTTGAAGGGAATGGGAGTCTGTTACAAGTGTGGTGAAAAAGGCCACCAAGCTCATGATTGCAAGGGGAAGAAGGAAGCTACCAACGTTCAGTGCTACAATTGCAGGGAGATGGGGCATTATGCAAATGCATGTCCTAAGCGTCAGGAGAACTTACCTCAGAAAAGGCCAAGGGATCAAGGCCAGGCTTATGCTATCACTACTGCTGAGGTAGAAGCTCCGAAAGACGTGGTGGCAGGTAATTTAATGGTTTCCTCAAGTTTAGCAAATGCATTATTTGATTCTGGATCATCGCATTGTTTCATATCTTCCCAGTTTGCTAAGAAAATTAGATATTTCCAATTTGATTTAATAAGGGAGTTGTCAGTTAAAACTCCTAAGGGAAGTATCGTTGCAACATAGTTTTGTGAATCAGTCCCCATTAGAGCACATAAATTTTCTTTATCTGATGATTTCATCGTCATACCTATGATTTAGTTTGATATAATCCTCGGTATGGACTGGCTTTCGGACTATGATGCGAAGATTTATTGTAAGAAGAAAGATGTTACAATTCTTGATGATAATGATAAGGAGCACCTTATTTTTAGAGCAGAATCGTCACCACCTAATTCTTATTTAGATCCACCCCCAGTAGCTCAACTTAATTCAATTATTGGGGAGGAAGAGAATGAAATAACTGTCGGTGAGGAAAGGAATGTTCAAATAGAGGATGTACCTATTGTGAAAGAATTTGTAGATGTATTTCCGGAAGATTTGCCTGGACATCCTCTAGAACGAGAAGTTGAGTTTCCTATTGATTTGATTCCTGGATCAAGGCCTATATCGAAGACCCCTTATAGAATGGCCACTGTAGAGTTAGTCGAACTAAAGAAACAACTAGAGGGATTGAGTAATAAGGGATTTATTCACCCTAGTGTTTCTCCATGGGGAGCCCCTGTTCTTTTTGTTAAAAAGAAAGATGGATCTATGAGGTTATGTATCGACTACAGGGAGATCAATGCTATAACGATAAAGAACAATTATCCCCTACCTCGTATTGATGATTTATTTGACCAACTGCATGGAGCTCAATACTTTTCAAAGATTGACCTTCGATCTGGATACCATCAGTTGTGTGTGAAGAAGGAAGACATTCCGAAAACATCATTTCGAACCAGGTACGGGCATTACGAGTTTACTGTAATGCCGTTTGGATTGACTAATGCACCCTCTGTATTCATGGATCTAATGAATAGAGTTTTCAAGGAGTATCTCGATGAATTTTTGGTGGTATTTATTGATGATATCTTGGTATACTCCAAAACCTACGAAGATCATGAAAATCACTTGCGCATTATCTTGAAGACTCTGAGGAGGCATGAATTATATGGGAAGTTTAGCAAGTGTGAATTCTGGATTCAGGAGATTTCTTTTCTTGGCCATATTGTCTCTAAGGATGGAATCTCTGTTGATCCTTCTAAGACCAAGGCAATCCAAGAATGGCCAGCACCTACGAGTATAACTGAGGTACGTAGTTTTATTGGTTTGGCAGGTTATTATCGACGTTTCGTCCAGAATTTTGCCCGATTGGCTAACCCATTAACGAAGCTCACACGTAAAGGGGTTAAATTTGTTTGGACAAAAGAGTGTGAAGAATGTTTCGAAGAACTGAAGAGAAGATTAGTCAATGCTCCTATATTGACTCTACCATCGGGGAATGATGGGTTCGTTATTTATAGTGATGCATCGAAGAAAGGACTTGGCTGTGTCCTTATGCAGAATGATAGAGTTATTGCCTATGCATCACGACAGTTGAAAATTCATGAACAAAACTATCCTACTCATGATCTCGAGTTAGCAGCAGTGATCTTTGCTTTTAAGATATGGAGGCACTACCTCTATGGTGAAAAATGTGAGATTTATACTGATCATAAGAGTTTGAAGTATATTTTCTCACAAAAAGAACTCAACATGAGGCAAAGGAGATGGCTTGAATTACTCAAGGATTATGATTGTACGATACACTACCACCCAGGGAAGGCAAACAAGGTGGCAGATGCTTTGAGTAGAAAAGACCATGGAGTTTTGAACAATATGAGAATTGAAAGGGATCCAATTTTCATGGATCTAGTGAAGATGGACATGGGAATAACCAGGGAAGGTGAAACATCAATGCTTTTTCAAATGGTTGCCAAACCATCTTTACTAGAAAGGATTAAGAGTTCTCAGACCGATGATGAAGAATTCCAAAAGAAGATTAAAGCTGTGAATGATGGGAGATTGAGAGACTTTGTGTATGAAGATGGAATTTTGAAATTCGGGAAGAGACTTTGTGTTCCCAATATACCTGATCTAAAAAGGGAATTGCTGGATGATGCTCATAGTTCCAATTTCTCTATACACCCTGGGAGCACTAAAATGTATAGAGATTTGAAGGAACATTTTTGGTGGGACAACATGAAGAGGGAGATTTCTGATTTTGTGTCAAGATGTATGGTTTGTCAACAAGTGAAAGCTGGAAGGCAACAGCCTGGAGGAGTCATGCAACCTCTTCCCATACCGGAGTGCAAATGGGACAATGTTACGATGGACTTTGTCATGGGGCTACCAAAGACTCCTAGAAGGAATGATGCAATATGGGTTATTGTTGATCGTCTTACCAAGACAGCACATTTTCTTGCTATAAGAGAAGATCTACCCCTGGAACGTCTAGCAAGACTATATATTAATGAAGTTGTGAGACTTCATGGAGTACCCCTATCGATTGTTTATGATCGTGATCCCCGTTTTACTTCAAGATTCTGGAAAAGTCTTCAGAAATCCCTGGATACTGAACTTCATTTGAGCACTGCTTACCACCCTCAGACAGACGGACAATCAGAACGGACTATTAAAACCTTAGAAGACATGTTGAGATCTTGCTCACTTGACTTTCAGGGTATGTGGGATCAATATTTACCTTTGGTAGAATTTTCCTATAACAATAGCTTCCATTCGAGTATTCAGATGGCACCATATGAAGCGTTATACAGAAAGAGATGTCGTACACCAACCTGTTGGGATGACATTGGTGAAAGAAAACTTGTAGGCCCAGAACTGGTGGAGGAAACGGTGGAAAAGGTGAAAGTAATCCAAAATCACATCAAAGCAGCTCAAAGTAGGCAGAAGAGCTATGCCGATAATCGAAGGAAGGATTTGGAATTTCAAGTCGGTGATCATGTTTTTCTGAAGGTATCTCCGTGGAAGGGAGTCATACGTTTTGGTAAGAAAGGTAAATTGAGTCCCAGGTACATAGGACCTTTCAAAATTCTAGAACGAATTGGGGTTGTAGCTTACCGATTGGAAATGCCGCCAAGTCTCTCCAAAGTTCACGATGTGTTCCACGTATCTCTATTGAGGAAATACATGCCTGATCCGACGCATGTACTCACATATGAGGAATTAGAACTGGAACCCGATCTGTCTTATTGCGAAGAGCCCGTCAAGGTTCTTGATACGAGAGAACAAGTGCTGAGAAACCGGACGACGCGTCAGGTAAAAGTTTTGTGGAGAAACCATAAGATGGAAGAGGCAACGTGGGAACCCGAGGAACTTATGATGAAGAACCACCCGAGTCTTTTTATGCAGTAATACCCTAGAAATTGCGAGGACGCAATTATTTGAAGGAGGGGAGAATGTAACACCCCAAGCTTCTACGGTACGCTTCTCTTTGAATAATGTGATAGCGTGTGTTGTACGCAACACCGAGTTCTAACACACCATAACTAATCAAACTAGCCGTTATGAATAGTAATACCTACTTTTTGAAATTATATATATTTTATATTTGAAAATGGACTTCATTTTTGGATTCAGAATATCAAATTTAGCCTAAGGTGAAATTTTGGTACATTTCGGATAACTTTCATATTTTGATGAATAGTGAAAATTACTAAGTTTTAATTAAAAACAACTTTTTTAATCAAAATAATTAATAGTGATAAATTATGAATTTGAGTGGTTTTAAAGTATATTTAGAATATATTTTTACCATTTAATATAATGTTGGTCATTGGACATAATTTTACAATTAAACCGAACATAAACGAGTGTCAATCTTTTGATAGTTATTATCTCTTAAAAACACGCTTTTTGTTTTGACAGCGGGAATTAATTTTAAATTAATTTATGCCACTTATTTGTTTTGAATTTAGGAAAATGGATTCCATATTTGGAATCAGGATGTTCAAATTGTGTAAATAGGTAATTTTTATTTTTAGAAATTTTGAATAATTACTGCGGTAAATATTTTATTTACCATGGTTAAGGGTAAATCCGGTAAATAAGGGTTAAAAAATAATATTATAATAATACTAAATTACCCTAAAACGTGTCTTAACCCTATTGGTTGATACATGGTCGACCATGGGAATCTTTGGGTCTATTTTGGGACCCCATGGATCCACTTGTAAGTGATAATGACACTTTATTTTAATTAAGTTAAAATGAATACAAAAATGACACAAGCATATATCTTTTAGAAAAACAATTGTTACATAGGGTTATATATGTTGGATTTAAGATTATAAATATTCATTAGAAATATAAAAATATTTCCTACATAATGATATTTTACTTATAATTTTTAGACATTAAATAATTTATTTTATTTATGACACAATGATGATGCAGTAATTACTATAATAGTGAAAAATTAAAATAATTGATATTATAAATACCCAAATAAATATAATATGAAACTTTTAATGAATTAAAATAATTTTCTAGGATAATATGATATATTAGTATTGATTTAATTGACTTTTTTCGAAGTAATCAATCTCTTATGAGTTTCACAAAAATCAACTATTGAATAGTGTCAAAATTGACATAAAAGAGTTCTTAAAACAAATATTATATTCTTAATTGATATTAAATTCCTAAAAATCTAAGGTTCGGCCAAGAGACTTATATCATGATAGGTCCATCATTAATGTACCACTTGGGGGTCTCTTGGATGTATATAGTAAGTTTATTAACCATATTTTATAAAAATACAAAGAGACATTGTAAAAGTGAAACTAATTAACTTAGAGTTAATACATAAAGATAAGGTTAATATAAGTACCCAAACCTGTCTAAATTCTATTGGTTGAGTGTTTTTAGACCTATCCCCACCTTAAACTTTTAATAATAAGCTTTGGATCCATTAGAAACCGAATATGAATTTATTATAAATTAATATTTCTAGCTTTTCCAAAGGTGCCCCTCACCCCTCTTATAAAAGGGCACTCCTCCTTCTCATTTATTCACACCTTCAAAGCCTTTTGGTTCGGCCAAACTCTGCCCAAATACTCTCCCAACATCCCTCACTACAACCTAGAGGCCTTAGTTTGATCAGAAAGCCAACCTAAGGAGCCCTTTTGATCAAATCAAAAGGAAGAACCCGAAGAAGAGGTAATGATTTCACCACCCTTCTCCAAGTTCATTTCTTCTTCCACTTCTTCTTCCTTTGTTCTTACCATTCTAAAATAATAACTCCAGTATCTCACATATACTGTGATGTTATTATAAATATGGTACAACCATATTCAGTATTCTATCCACCCTTTGAATAACATGTCACCATACGTGCGTACGTACGGACTACCGTCTCCACGTCGTGGTGTAATTGTTATTCAATATAATATTATTTGGATGGGTATAATAATGATGTTTAACTCATGTAAATAATAAATATAACATGATAATGATTCTGTATATATGATATAACATCCATTTATATATTATTTTAATATCAAAAGAATGATATTGTCGCTCGTGCGTACGTACGGACTACCGTCTCCACGAACGCGATGAGATTCATTCTTCATCGTATCCATTCAAGTATAATTATCATTTGATGATTTAACAATGATGTTTAAGGACTAGATATCATTCTGGATATGAATAAGATACAACAACCATGGCTTATGTAACAAAACATATAAAAGAAAATGAGTAAGTTAACTCCCGAAACGACGATAATTCTAAGATATTATTAACAAATCAATGTTAAAAGATCATATATGATATCATATTATTATATATGATTCTTGTATAATTTAATAACAACTATTTTACCATTATACAGGAGGTTAACCTACCCCAACCAAGGAAAAGTACAAGGTAAGGGTTTACTTTACAACCTCTTCATTATCCAAGGTTGTTTATACGTAATAATCTACTGGGATCTCTTTATCATCCACATCCATGTTTCTTAAAAATGCATTTCAAAACATTTTTACTATTTACTAGAATATGAGTTAAAGTCATTTATACCCTTTTTGACTTTTATAAGTGGTTTATAAAGGAAGCTTTCGGTCGTTTTCAAAAAAAAGGTCCTTTTTAACCTTTTCGACAGAATTAAGGTAAGAATGTTTTTTTAACTTATACGGTGGGTGCGGCTATTTTCCGCCGTTATAAAATCTTCAAAGCTTCCCTTACAAGCTTATAAGAATATTTTCAAGGAAAATGTTTTATTTTATATGGATCTTAAATTATTTCAAAATAAAAGGAGATATTTCTTTAAAAAGAATTTTGATTTCATCTATGTCAACATCCTTTGATGGATTTTAAGATTATTTGAAGTTGATTTATTATGATACAAAACTTCTATATTGTATTGAAGGTTTTGTGATATGTTTGACTGTGGATGTGCTATTTTTATACCATTCATAGTTTTTGGTGAAAGTATTGACATTTCATATGCTAGTTTTAATATGAATTTTTATGTTATGTTTAAACCTTTTCATATGGGAATGCATTGGACTTAATATGTGATGGGTGGAGCCCGCTATAGCTCCTCGATGCATCGGTAGGTCTCATGAGACAAACTAGTGTCTTGGCACAAGGCCTTGACAAAATCTTATTTGTAGTCTTGGCACGAGGCCTTGGCTATGTGGTAATGATAGTCTGGCATTATGCATTCCAACATTATGAAAGTGGTTATTGATTTTTGCATGTGATTATTCGATTAGTAGAATATCCATGTGAATAAGTAAATGGAATTATTTCATTTTATTTATGCCATACCATGTTGAAAGTTCATATTTAAAAGGCTTTTGTTTTAGTTATACATTGCCTTAAATGTTTATTCTTATTTTTGAAAGTTTCCGCTATATTGTTATCCTTACTGGGCATTTGAGCTCACCCCTTTTCTATGTTTTATTTTTCCCAGGATGTGAAGAAGTAAGTTATGAATGACCTTTAGGGATTTTATGAGGGTTTAATAGTGTGGATTGTGGAAACATTATGTTGTTGTAGTAGTTTTTCATTTTATGATGTAATGTAAAACTTATGAATATATCTAGTGTTTCCAAGGCTACTAAACCAATCGGTCTTTCGAGATTTGATCTTTCTTGTGATCATGCCAATGTTATGTAATAATGCACCGACTCTGGGTAACTGGGGTCGGGGCGTTACATTCTTCATGGAGTAGGTATAGTAAAGATGTTTTTGGCTCTGATCTATGGTATTACAGCCTTTGGATTCGATATTTCTTTGTGTGTTCTTTAGATGTATCTTGTTTCATGTATTTTTTCTCTTAAAAAAATCATACGCGCCTGTTATTCTACTACTGGGTTTTTTTTATTCGTAGCTCAACTTATCTTCCTTATTAATTGTGGGTGCACACGTTGGTGCGGATAAGGTACATGTATTTTTCACCTTGTACCTCATAATATCAGGAGACATATCAAAAAAGAAGAATTAATTATGTCAGTTCCTTTAAATGACTCAAATATGATAGTTATAAATTAAATTAAAAATGATAAAACAGATTAAAGAATGTTGTCACAGTTTGTTTAGAAATGGAATCACTTGGAAATGGTGTCACCAGGAAATAGTGTATTCTTTCTTGCCTTTGAGTAGTGATACAATCGCGATGGCTTAGTTTTATTGAGATTAGGAACCAGTAGCACATATGTAGTTATAGGATCATAGTGTCTGGTGCTTTTCCAAACATTTAATGGTTTTTAGTGATGGTAACAAAGAATCAATGTTACAGACTTCATGAGATATGAAACTAGTTATGGTTTCTAGTCACGGTGTCTGGGTCACGGTGTCTGGGTCACGATGTCTGGGTCATAGTGTCTGGGTCACTTTGTTTGGGTCACAGTGTCTGGGTCACGGTGGCTGGGTCATGGTGTCTGGGTAACGGAGTCTGGGTGACGGTGTTTGGGTACTTTACCAGAAAATAAGAACTAGTGGAAGAATCACAGTTTATCAGACTTATCCAAATATCTGTATACAGAATTAAGAAGTAATATTCCACGAATGAATTATACTTGGAAATTCATAAAATAAATTCATTATAAAACAAATTAAATATATTTTACAATAATCAAACATGATTTATAGTAGTTAAGATCTTGGTTATGTTTATTTAAAGCATAAAGAAACTAACCATCTCCATACATGATTTTACATAGATTAAACAGGAGTAACCTGATTTATAATATGTATAGGATTTGTGATCATTAAAAAATTATTAAAACATGAGGAGTCCAAAAATCTCCTCCTTTTGATGATCACAAATCATGTCTTTAATTAGTGTTTTATTCTCCCCCTTTTGGGATTATCAAAACAATACAAGAAAAAGGGAATAAAAATAAATAAGAGAATAGATAGAAATAGTTCACATTGCAATAGATGAAAAAGATGTGGCAGTACAAGCAGTAGGTAAAAATAAAAAATATCCCTATAAAATACAATTCTCATGGTTCTTCAGCACTAGTTGTCTTTTATTTTCCCTTGGAAGTAGCATCAGAAAGATCCATAGGAGAATAAGTAGAATTTGAATAAGGGAGTGACCCAAATGATAGAGAAGGGATAGGGAGTCCTTAAAAAACAGAAGGTGCCAAAGTAGGTTTGGTGGAAGACCGAGGCAAGTTTTGGTTAAGGATAATAGGTTTGATCTAGATCAGAGCCTGAGATAGAGACATTGAGGTAGATGCAAATGCAGTGGATGAAGAAGGAGGTAAACCAGGCCGTAAGGGTGTAGTTGTAGGAGACACAATAATAGTTCTCTACACATGAAGATAAGGCTTCAACAACTGAATGAAGTCATTAATAATGTCACCACCATACTGAATTACTTTATGAAAATCAGATTTTTTTTCTCCATGAACATGTCCAATAAAAGAGTGAAATCTTTTAGATTTTAAACTTGAGTCTTGAAGGCTTGAGTGACAAGAGGGATTCTCCAATTCTCTATAAGATACTTGAAATGATTGGTCATATCATGCTTATAAAAAATTCTATTAATGTGGAAATCCCCTTTCTTAGTGATCTCTTCCAGGTCATCATTTTCAATATTTGAGTTAATCCTTTACAAATCAAGTATCATTTCACTATTCTTGAAAACCATAGATAGATTCTCTTTGTCAAAGACACTTAGCACTGATTGAAGTTTCGCTTTAGCAGCAGTTCTGAGTAGATCACTATCAAAAGAGGGTTGAGACGATTGTCCAGAGGCACTAGAGACTGTAATAGTTGAAATGAGGGACTTTAGTTGATTCAAAACTTTCTATAAACATCCCTTATACTCATCAGTCAGTTTGTTGAAACCAATAACAAACTCATGCATCTCTTGAACTATCTTATTGTTTCTCTCAGCCACTTTTTCAGATAATGAAGTCATGTTTGGATTAATCAGAGAGGCAAAATACCTTGGAATTTAAAAACTAACATCCTCAACATGATGAGAAATAGGAACTAGTTGGGATTACAAGACTTTTTGCAGATCTTCAACCATAGTTCTGAGAGACTTCACTTCAGCACTTAACTATTTTTTCTCAATTCTTACCTCTTGAATTTCATGAATCTCTTTTGGTTGAATCTACCATATGATCTTCTCAAACAGTAGAGCAACATCTCTTTCACATAGGTTTGTTATAGGATAAAGTTGTGTGTTCATGAGCTTTTCAACTCCATCCAATAAACTAGCTCTAAAATATTTAAAATCACTCTAACTCATGAAATAACGTGGTTCTTGTGAAGGTTTAGGAACACTAGCTGAGGTAGAATTAGGTTCCTTGGTAGAGATTATTTCAAAAACAGAGACTAGTTTCAATTGAAGTATGGTAGATGGGTATATACCTTTAACTAAGTCTATCTATAAATCATTCACATAAAAGTATCTAGGAAACCTATACCATATATACACAATTATTTGATCAATTGTATTAGGAACATCAACAAATTCTATACAAGGGTGTTGCTCCCCCTCAATAAGTGCATCTCTCATAGGGCTAATAGATTCAGTTCCTTGATCTGGTTATAAATGATCATATCCAATAATTCCATCCATTTATTTTCTAGCTAGCTGTAAGGCATGTTCCGTTCTTTCATCAACAAATAGGACAACATAAAAATTATCTTGTTCTTTTAAAAGTTCTTCAATCGCAATATCTTTCTGTAGAGAAAATTATTCTTCTAAATCAATAATTCTTTCAAGAACTGGTTCTTCCTTCTCAACTTTATCTTGTGAAATATGTCAAATGCCATCTTTATCCAAGAAATTTTCTTCTCTAGGTTCAACAACTACTTCTTCTTTATCTTCAATAGGATAGTAAACAATTTCATCTAGTTCTAAACGAGGATCATAAATGTTCTTAGGTTTTGAAGGAAGCTCAACCAGATTAAACATTTCATATTCCCTTTCATTATCCTCCATCTAAGACTTTCTCCACATATTCCAATTGATTTTCATTCTTTTGACTATAACCTTTGAGATACATAATTCACATTTCATGATGACTTCTTCATTTGGTCAAACCATTCCTTTATAATAAAGCATGGAAGAGATTAACAATGAGTTGAACAAAGAGGTAGACTTTGAGTTTGTCTTAATCAACTCACACATATGAAGTATAACATATTTGTACAGGTTAATATTGTGTCCATTATTCATAATATGTATCAAAAATACATCCTGATACTTGAGGGTAGAAAAATATCCTTTCCATAGACTAATCAGATTCAGAATAAAATTAAAAAATAATTTGGTTTCACCATCTAACTCAGCAGTAATAGCTCGTCTCCTCTTTTTGTTCCCTATCAATCATTCCAAATCCTCTTCTAAAAAAAAGATAACACTATGAGGATGAAGTATCTGGTAGTCCTCAAAAATTCCCTCATGAGGTATCCCTTGGAAAGCAGCCCATAACCTTGAGGAAAATGTGCATCTTTGGCCATTAATCCAGATTCTCACAACAAAACCATCTTCTGTATCAAATGAGAAATGGAAAAACTGATATAAATGATCCATAAGATTTGGATAAATTGGTCTTGTCTCCTTTCTGAACCAATCCATCCATCCCTGCACTTTTAGTACTTTCAACACTAAAGACTTACTTGATAGTAACGATTTATGTTAGATTTCCTCTTCTGGTACCACTATTCTATCAACAAGGTTTGGCTTCAGTGGTCCTTCGGGCACTACCTCTGGTGCTCTTTTCACTTTATCCTTATATCTATGCTTCTCTAGAGTTAAATAACATGGGATATTCATTCTAGGAATTCAATGAGAGGTTTTAGAGAGAGAGAAATAAAGGATTGAAAGTGACTTATGGTTTGAGAGAACAAGGATTCGGGTTTGAGAAAAGAAATATCGAGTGAAGAAGATAGTGAAATACATTTGATTTTTATCATTTAGGGATTTCAAGCATTGAAAATTCAAAATAACGGGATGAATATAGTAATATAATCAACACAGTGATACAGTTAATAAAATAAAAATAACACAAAAAAGTGTCTTTACGATGAGACTAGAATAGGTTGTCACGGTGAGACTGAAACACGTTTCCACAGTGTCACATTTACGGTGTGGCTGCACACGGTGAGAGTGTAATACTTGAGACATTAAGTGCAAGACAGTAACTGAGAGATAATAACTATGATACCATAAATATGAAATAGTAACTTCTAGAACTGTGATAGTTAGATAGTAATCTTAAGATAGTGACTTGTGAAACCATAAACATTGAAACAATATATTGTGAAATAGTACGCCTTCTACTTAATATTTACCATTCCTAATTCATGTAGGATGTAATCTATCCTTTCATAATTTAATGGTTTGGTCAATATATTAGCAAGATGATATTATGTTCCAATGAATTCCAAAGTGATATCACCTTTTAGATAATGGTCTCTCAAAAAGTCATTTCTTGCATCAATGTGTTTTTCCTAGAGTGTGAAACCAGATTTTGTGGAGATGTTTGTAGCACTTTTATTGTCAAAATTTATAGGTACATTCCTGAATTGATATCAATAATTTAGTAATGTCTGTTTCATCCAAAATATTTGTGCACAACAACTACTAGCATCTATGAATTCAGCTTCAACAGTAGATAATGCAATAGAGTTTTGTTTCTTACTACACCATGATACTAGAGACTTTCCTAAAAAGTGACATGTTCTAGAGGTTCTCTTTCTATATAACATACAACCACTGAAATCAGCATCAGAATAACTAACTAACTCAAATGACTGATCTCTGGGATAAAATAGTGCTAGATTGGGTGTATGTTTGAGTTATTTGAAAATCCTTTTAACAACATTTAAATGAGATTACATAAGGTTTGATTGAAAACAAGAACACATACATACACTAAACATAATGTCAAGTATAATAGTAGTTAAGTATAGTAAGCTTCCAATCATTCCAATTTAAGTTGTTTGATCAACAGATTTTCCATATTCATCAAGATCTATCTTACAAGTAGTAATCCTTGGAGTGTCACTACTTTTAGTTATATCCAAGACAAAATGTTTTAGAAGAAATTTAGTATATTTTCTTTTGTTTAAGATAATACCAACATTATTTTTAAAGATTTTAAATCTAAGAAATAATTTTAGTTCACCCATTAGACTCATTTTAAATTCATTTCGCATCATTTTAGAAAATTCAATACATATATAATTTTTTAAAGATCCAAAAATAATATCATATACATAAATTTGAACTACTAAAACATCATTGGAAATTTATTTTATAAAAAGGGTAGGATCATCTATTCCTTTTGTAAAGCCTTTGGAAATATGAAATGTACTTAATCTATCATACGAAGCTCTTGGAGCTTGTTTTAAACCATAAAAAGCTTTGATAATTTAAAAACATGATTTGGAAAGTGGGGATTTTTGAAACTAGGTGGTTGTTCAACAAATACATCCTCATCTATATACCCATTTTGGAATTCACTCTTAACATCCATTTGCTATAATTTTAAATTAAGATGTGAAACATAAGCAAGCAGGATTATAATGGATTCAATTCTTGCAACTGGTGAAAAGGTCTCCTCATAGTCAATTTTTTCTTCTTTAATATAGCCTTGTGCAACCAATCTTGCCTTGTTTATAACTATATTACCAGGTTCATCTACCTTATTTCTAAACACCCACTTAGTTCCTAGGGTAAATGTGTCTTTGGGTATGTCAACAAGTTTCCAAACATTGTTCCTTTTAAACTGATAAAGTTTTTCATGCATAGTCATCACCAAAAACTAATCATTGATAGAATAATTAATGTTTTTAGGTTCAATTTGTGACAAGAAAACTTGATGTCTAACCTGATTTCTAAGAGAAACTCAAGTTTGAGTTCCTTTATCTAAATATCCTACAATAGCATCTAAAGAAGGGTTCCTAAGGGTTCTAAAAGCTCTAGAAAAAGAGGGACTAATAATTTTAGGTTCATCAATAGGTTTGGGTTCATTATGACTTGAATGTGGATAATTTATAGAACTATAAGTTTTCATAGATCCTTTTACAAGATGGTTAGAGGGTTTTGCATTGATGTCCAGATTTGACATATCATCCTCTAGGTTCTCTAGAGTTGTTTTAGGCTCATGTGGATCTATCTCATCAAACTTGACATGGACATATTCTTCCACACATTTAGTTCTTTTGTTAAACACTCTATAGGCTTTACTAGATATTGAATATCCTAGAAACAATCCCTCATCACTCATGGATGAAAACTTTTCAAGATTATCCTTAGTATTAAGGATATATAATTTTCAACCAAAATCTTTGAAGTAGCTTACTTTGGTTTTTCTATTGTTCCCTAACTCATATGGAGTTATTTTATGAATGCTTATAATAAACACTCTATTAATGATATAACCTATTGTATTTATAGCATCAGCCCATAAATAAATAGGTAATGCAAAGACCTGAATTTTCAATGTAAATATTTTTTAATTATATGGAATTTTACAAGTCCGCAGAAATTGACGGCACGTGATTCTGAGGCCCGGTGTGCCCAGAATAAATTTTTGAGAACTTTTTCAGGTACGTTCAATAAACACATGGGAAACATTTTTTAACTTTTAAACCATTGCTCAGATTAAAAATCTGAGGGTACTATTGAATCTGCAATGCCCAGATTCATTTAAGGAAGGATTCGCTTCGACCTTATTAGGTCCAGAGAAAAAGTTAGTTTTTGGAACTTTTTAATAGAATAAATAAAATAACTTTATTATTTTATTTGATTCTATTCCTCCAACGGAAAAGAGGTAAGGTGGGACCGGTGATGTGTCAAGCTAATAAATGTCTTGACCCTCCAAAATAAGAAATAGCAACGTTGGGGGAATTAGGGAGATTCCTATTAATGAGCCCCAATAACTCCTTATGTCATTACATACTCTACCTTCTCTTATAAATATAGATCTTGGGGGAGGGGTATTGGACAATATTCTCCATGTAGTGAAGTTCGGTTGGAGTGTCGTGATGTCGAGCCCTTAGAGGACAGATCCGACCCTAGTAGGAGGTGACATGCGACACCGAAACCCGAACTAGAGTTTGACATTCGAGCGGTTGCAGGGACGGCGAACAACGAGACTCCCTCAATTGCAAGATCTCTCCAACGTTTCAAGGTGGGGGTTGTGTTGATTTTGGTTTTCCTACTTCTCTTTATAATAAGATAAGAAGGGATCAACTCACAAACAAGTTAAACTGTTGTTTTATTTTATTTTTATAAGTGGGAGGGTGTACTTTATTTTTGGGGTAGGGAATTGAAAATTAGGCATGAATTTTATTTAAACTTTTCCCCAAAACTCCCATGGGTTTATCACTAAAACGGAGGGCGTGGGAGGAAACGAACAAAGCCTGAGCCCCTTTGTTTGTTTGTTATTTGTGATTGCCTTTTTCTTTAAGTTGGTGACAATCCAAAGAAGGACCTACCCCCAGTGAAGAGTGTGATCATAGGAAAACAAAAATTCCAATGACATAGGAATGAGGGCCATCAGTGCATGACCGGTAGCCTGATGAACATCCCGTTGTCAGCACCGGCGCCGGCGGCAGCGCACAGCGGCGCGACAGCGGCACGAAGCGGCATTGGCCACATGTTTGGTGGAAGACTGGCTACCGACCCAGGTAGCGGTAGAGCAGAGGATGGGCGTGCCCCCGGTGGTGTGCCCACACAGTAATAGGGTTGCGGCCTATGATGGCTGCAGTAGGAGTAAAGGGTCACTGGATCAACCAGCCGTCGGTGAATGGGGTGCGTGCCAGCGGTGCACCTGGTGGAGGACCCGTGGCCCGTCAACCACAATGTGGAGGACCTACGGCATGTCAGCCGAAATGTGGGGGATCTGTGGCCTATCGGATACAACGAAGAGGAACCATGGCCCATCGGCCGTGGCGCGGAGTAACCGCCGCCCGTCAGCCCCGGCGTAGAGGAACTTGTGGACCGTCGGCCACGGCGCAGAGGAAACTGCGACATGTAAGACTTGTGGTGCCACGTGGTGTCGGGTCAGCTCAACCCCCCCCCCCCCCGAGGGTTTGACCCACTGACGTGGCCTCACGTAATGTCAGCCCTACCTGAACCCATCACATCTGGGTGTCCCTGAAGACTCGTACCTCCAAGATGGTGGCACCATCGGGTCGGTCCAGCAGACCAAACCGCCTCCCAGAGGGCCGACCCGCGGACCAGCGGGCCGACCCGCAGCCCAGTCGGGTTGGGCTGGGCCAAGAGGGTTGGATTGACCTGAGTCGAATCAGACCTAAGTCAGGCCAGGTCAACCCAGGATGAACTGAATCATCCCATGCTGAACCGGGTGGGCCCGATCTGACTGAGGCGAACCGGACCTAGACCTAGTACTGACTTGTTACACAAAACAGGCTCTAACATCATAACCGGACATATATTTAAGGAACTGTCAATGGTGTCGGGATCCCTAGGATGAGGCAGCCATTTTGCGATGCTCTGCCTGAGTTTTGGAGAAAGTTGAGGCACATCGGAGTTGGGTCAAATACAATCCAACCGTGCCCACATCACTAAAATGCACATCTCTCATAAACTGTGCATTTGATTGACGATATGTTTGTGTCTTTGGGACTCTCATGAGGAGAAGGATCTTTTGGCATACTTTGTGGTGACTTCCATGGATATCAAGATGCAGTAAGTGGCTTCAGGAGCAGTTCTCCCAAACACTCTATGTATGGAACCCTGTAGTTGGATGAAACTTGAAGACTTCTTGATGATTGGCCTAGTGGGAAGCGGCTCTGTGTGACCCAGAATTCCCACAGTGGGGAGTGGCTCTATGTGACCTGGCAGACCCATAGTAATCGATAGGAGGAGTACCTCAGTTCGGCCAAGGTGGTAAGTGGCTCTATGTGACCCGTCATTCCCATGGTGGGAAGCGGCTCTGTGTGACCTAGCAAGACCAGGGTACCCATCAGGGATGGGTACTACAATAGTTCAAGTTTAGTGGGAAGCGACTCTGTGTGACCTGTCAGGCCCCCTGTACCCGATTTTGTAGGAGTAATCTATCATCCAAAGAGTTCAATGATCTTATGACCCATCTATCCTTGACTTAAAGTGATACCTGGTGTGAGATGACTTGTGTTGTGTACTTTTACTTCATGCATTTCGGTTTATCCATTATAGAAGTCATGGATACCTATGAGGGACTTGGGGTCCCTACTGAGTATCACCATACTCACCCCTGCATAGGCTTCGCCCACACCTTATTATGTCTGGTGCAGATGACATACAATATTGATCTATGCTGAGGGAGCTAGGACTGGGCGGTGCTTGGAGCTGGACCTTTTTTACATGACGTTACATAGAGACTACAAATCGTGATTTATGCCTACCCTTCAAGTAGGATCCATGGTGAACAATCTAGGATCCTCCTTTCACTTTTCAGATGTTTTTTAATTTTACAGTTATATTCGTACTTTTTCTAGTTGGGCTTGTATTCGTCCCCCTTTATTTTCAGCACTCTTTATTACAGCAGTTTACTTCACAATTGCTTTTGTTGCATTCTAGTCTGTTTGGTTGCCTCTTATTGCATTATAATCTGTGATTTTGTATAGGGTTAAAGGTAATGACTTCCCATGTTTGGGATATTCCTTTCGTTGCTAGTCACCGCCCCCTAGCCTATGGAAGGCGGCCTGGGGTAGTCAGAGCTTGGGCCCTGGGGGACGGTTCGTGACAAATTTGTATCAGTGGTGGTCAGTTCTACCTCAGATACTGGGAGTCTATGTTATTGTTTTAATGTAACAATGTTGAGAGTCGCAAGTCTGAACTTCAGGTACGGGGAGTCCAGGGTTGGTGCGGTGGCCGACGCATCCATACATTGGAACCTTGAGTCCTGTTTTTCAGCTCAATGCACAAAAATACTAGTTTCATCTTCATTTTGTGATTCCGGATAAAATTCAACTCACCAGGTACAATGTTCTAACTATGGCACATCTTTATTTAACTTAGGATGCCTCCACAAGGATGTCTATCTAGGATCCAGATGCATGAGGACATTCCTCTCAATGATGAGGGGTCTGTCTAGGGACCAGTGTTCGAGATGGCCCCACTGAGTGGTGCCCTAGTGCTACCACCACCTGATGGTCAGCCCCCCTACCAGCGGTTTCGGTAGATGGAGTTCCTAGGCTCAGTTCCTTACATGAGTTTTAGAGACATAGACCCCCCACGTTCAGGGTTTAGGCTGACCCTTGGGTCGCTGAGTACTGGCTAGAGGTCATGATGTGAGTATTTGACTTACTGAGGACACCACCCAACCATATGGAGAACTTAGCAGAAATCCTTCTGTAGGGATCAGTTGGGAGATGGTGGAGTTTGACCATCCATATTCGTGATGAGGTGACCCTCACTTGTGTTAACTTCGAGAGACATTTCGGGAGGAGTTTTTCCCCACGACGTTGTGCTCTGTGTGCATTTAAGAGATGCTTCACCTTAAGTCGGGAAGTATGATAGTGGTCGAGTACTCGATGAGGTTCACAGAGATTTCCGGCTAATCTAGGGATATGGTTCGAGACCCATTCTTCAAGGATTGGGCCTTCAAGCAGGGGATCAGGAGGTAGATCATGGCCTCAGTGGTGATCCTCAACATCCCCACCTAGGCAAGAGTACTAGAGTGGGCTCTTCTTGTGGAGAGCTTCCGGTCAGAGTAGGATCTGGTAGTGAGAGCTAAAAGCAGACCCCAAGCAGTAGAGTCTTCAGTAGGCAGCAGGCATCAGGCGTGTGGGGCCAAGCTGGCCAAGTATTTTAGAGGGAGACCCCAAGACATCGGGTCGGCAGTACGAGGCTCCCAGTCTAGAGGAAGACAGCAGGGAGGCAGGTAGTACATTACATGTGGCAGACAGGTCCACATGGCTCGTGACTACCTGACCCGCCATACGGATGACCATTAGACGGTCGAGGGACAACCTAGGTAGAGGCAGAGGTTTGAGAAAGGAGGTCCACAGGGTGGCAGATGTGGTAGGGGAGCTGGTCGTGCAGTAGGTGGTGGGAAGTGATTCGAGGTGCTACCACCACCACCTATAGGAGGTCCACCTCGACCATAGAGAGCAGGTGGATAGGGGTGAGCATAGATCTAGGAAGCTGAGTCCTATGATCACGATGCTCTAGAGCTGATTAGAGGTACTGTCTGTGTCTACTACACCCTAGCTATAGTTATTATAGACACAAGTTCCAATCACTCTTTTATTTCCACAACCCTCGTTCAGAGCTCGGAGATTCTGACGGAGCCATTGGATCGATCCTTACGGCTAGAGACTCTTACGGGAGTGGATTAAATGATTTCCCATTGGGGCCGGTAGTGTGGGATTACTCTAGGAGGTGAGAGCTTTGGTTGGGATCTCCTAGTAGTGGTGTTGAGGCCTTACGACGTCATCCTGGGTATGGACTGGTTATCTACAGTCCATAGTCATAATGATTGTGTTAGGGGAAAAGTGTGGTGCGCCCGCAAGGATGGTACAAAGTTTTCATTCACCGACGAGTAGGGGACCATTACAGCATAGGACGGACTTACCCAGAGGAGGGTGTAGCCGATAACCCATCACTTGGATAGCCTTACCCTCGGGGCAGTTGATGTTGAGAGTCCAAGATATCCTGTAGTGGTGGACCGGTATGCTGATGTATTCTCTGATGATGTCCCAGGACTACCTCAACGTAGAGAGGTAGAATTTTTCATCGACCAGTACCTCAGGATGGCACCAATACCTACACCAGCATATCGGATGTCTCCCACAGAGCTTCATGAGTTATGAGTACAGTTAGAGAACTTTCAAGGAAAGGGGTTCATAAGAACCAGTGTTTCTCCATGGGTGGCCCTAATTTTGTTCACCAAGATGGAATATGGGAGTTTGAGAATCTGTGTGGACTATTGGTGCTTGAACTTAGTGACTGTGAAAAACAAGTATCCACTTCCGAGAATTGATGATCTTTTTGATCAACTGAAGGGATCTCATTGGTTTTTGAAGATAGACCTAAGACTAGGCAATCATCAGCTCAGGGTACGACATGAGAATGTGCAGAAGACGACCTTAAAATGTTGGTATGAACACTATGAGTTCTTGGTTATGTCATTCAATGTGACCAAAGCGCTTGCAGTGTTCATGGGACTCATGAATAGGATCATCCATCCATCTCTCGATCGCTTTGTGGTGGTCTTCATCGACGGCATCCTGATATACACAGTGATGGGGGAGGATCATGCCTATCATCTGTGGATAGTTCTGTATACACTCTGAGAGCACCAGCTTTATGGTAAGCTCTCGAAGTGCTAGTTCTAGATACAAGAGGTCCACTTTCTGAGACACATTATCTCAGAGGCTGGATTTTTAGTGGATCTAGCAATGATAAAGGTTTTAATTGTTGGGAACCACCCAGGAGTGTGACTGAGGTGCGATGTTTCCTAGGGTTGGCTGGATATTACTGAAGATTCGTGCCTGACTTTTCCAGAGTTACGGTACCCCTTTCAGTGTTGACGAAGAAGAGGAATCCCTTTGTATGGACGAAGAGATGCCAGTGGATTTTTCAAGAGCTGAGACAGAGATTAAGGAGTGCTCCCATCTTGAGGCTACCCGAAGAGGGCATTGGGTATGTATTCTACTGTGATGCATCAGGGGCTGGACTTGGGTGTGTCCTAATATAGGAGGGATTAGTGATTGCCTATGGATCATGACAACTGAGATAGCATGAGAAGAACTATGCTACCCATGACTTGGATTTAGAAGCAGTGGTCTTCACCCTGAAGATATGGTGGAATTACATGATGGGCCAATGTTTTACAGTCTTCATTGATCACAAGAGTCTCAGGTATATCTTCTCTCAGAAGAACCTGAACCTGAGACAATGGTGTTGTCTATAGTTCCTCCAGGACTATGACTTTGATATAGTCTATACTCCTAGAAATGGGAATGTGGTATTAGATGCACTTAGTAGCAGGTCTAGTCTACATTTTCTAAGTGTGGTGACAAAACAGCTATCCGCATGGCGGATATCCTTCATGGATAGATATGGAGTAGCCTACCTCCAGTCTTTGATAGTCACTCCCCCACTCCTTAAGCGATTCAGGGAGGCGCAGCTTGGAGACATTGACTAGGAGGCTTGGCGTGCTCAAATATCCTCAGGACAGGCACCTGATGGATTTTCTAAAGGTGGGAGCACATCATTCTCTTCATAGGATGTACCATGGTACCAGTGGCACTATGGGAGGAGGTGTTGAGGGAGTTCCATACATCCCCTATGGCAGTATATCCTGGTGTGGAGAAGATGTACCAGGATCTCTGACATCAACAATGGTGGCCAGGGATAAAGAAGGCTATAGAGAATTTTTTATCATGATGCCTCACTTGTTAGAAAGTGAAGGTCGAGCATCATGTCCCAACAGGCATTGCACAACCACAAGAGGTGCTAGAGTGAAAGTGGGATGGGATCTCCATGGACTTTGTAACAGGGCTTCCATGTGTGTTTAGGGGACACAATTCCATTTGGGTGATCATTGACCGACTCTCCAAGTCGGCCCACTTCCTACCTATTAGATAGCAAGGGTCATTAGAGGGCTTGGGATGCCTCTACATACAAAAGATTGTGTGACTCCATGGGGTTAAATCAATGATTCTCTATGACCATGACACCCGTTTCACATTCTAGTTTTGGAAGGGTTTGTAGGAGGCTTTTGGGGCTTAGCTACATCTATGCACCGCCTTCCATCCTTAGATGAATGGTTAGACATAGTGAACCATATAGATGCTAGAGGACATGCTTTTTACCTGCATCCCAGATTTTTGATGCAGTTTTGAGGATCATTTTCCCTTATTGGAGTTTAATTACAAAAACAGTTACCACTCCACCATCAGTATGGCACCATTCGAAGCCTTGTACGGTCAACCTTTCAGATCACCTCTATTCTGGACAGGCCCTGGGGAGTCAGCCCTTATGTGTCCAAAGTTGGTACGGGATACCACTGAGAGGTGCTGATCATCCAAAAGCATATGAAGACTGCGTAGAGTAGAAAAAAGTCTTATTCTGATAGGAGGCAGAGACCCTTGGAGTTCCAGGAGGGAGACTACATATTCTTGTGAGTCTCCCCTCGACGGGGACTACGAAGATTTGGCCGCAGCAGAATGTTATCACTTAGTTTTATCAGAACGTTTCTGATACTTTAGAGGATTAGCGAGGTGGCGTACCTCTTAGAATTCCCACCGTAGATGGAAATAGTGCATGATGTCCTCCCCAAATCCTAGCTGAGGGGATATGTGCACAACCCATCTCAGATCATCGACCATAGCGAGCTGGACTTGGACGATGTGGTCGACGTTTATAGAGGTTCCAATAGAGATTGAGGATAGACAGGAGTGGGTCCTTTATGGGTGGTCGATACCTCTGGTGTGCATTCACTAGCAGCATGGGAACCTATAAGAAAGCACATGGGAGCGAGAGGCTCAGATTTGTGCTCAGTTCCCCCATTTGTTTCCTTAGTCTATGTTGTGGATTTTAGGGATGTAAATCTCTAAGGGGGTAGAATATAAAGACCTGGATTTTCCATGTAATTTTTTTTAATTATATTGAATTTAATGAGTCCATGAAAATTGATGGCACGTGATTTTGAGGCCTAGTGTACCCAAAATTAATTTATGAACTTTTTTTCAAGTACGTTCTGTAAATTCATGAGCGGTGTTTTCTAACTCTTCAACCGTTGCTTGGATTAAAAATCTGAGGGCACCATTGAATCTGTAGTGCTGGTATTCTCTTAAGGGAGGCTTTGCTTTGACTGTAATAGTTCTGGAAAAAAAGTTACTTTTTGGATCCTTTTAATAGAATAAATAAAATAACTTTATTATTTTATTTTATTCGATTCCTCCAATGGACAAGCGGAAAGGTGGGACCGGTGAAGTTTCAATCCAATAAATGTATTGACCCTCCAATCTAAGTAATAACAACATTGATGGAATTATAAAGCTTCCTACTAATGAGCCCCAATAACTCCCCACGTCGTTACTTACTCCCCCCCCCCCCTCTCATATAAATATAGAGTTCGGGGAGGGGTATCAAACAAGCTTCGCCAAGCAGCGATTTTCTATTGGAGTGTCGTAACGCCGATCCCTTAGAGGACAGAACCGACAACAGTAGGAGGTGATGTGTGACACCAAAACCCGAACTGTAGTTTGACGTTCGAGTGGTTTTGGGGATGATGAACAAAGAGACTCCTTCAACCGTGAGCTCTCTCCAACGCTTCAAGGTAGGGGGTTGTGTTGGTTTTGGTTTTCTCCACTTCTCTTTCTAAGAATATAAGAATGGATCAACTCACAAACAAGTTGAACCGTTGTTTTGTTTTATTTTATTTTAATATGTGTGAGGGTGTGATTTATCATTGGGGATGAGAATTGAAACCGAGACATGAATTTAAGTTAAACTTTTCCCCAAAACAGCGTCGAGTTTATGTCTAACACGGAGGGTGCGGGCAGACACAAACAAAGCTTGAGCCCCACCATTCGTGTGTTATTTGTGATCGCCTTTCTCGTGAAGTTGGTGACAACCTGAAGCTGGGACTACCACCAGCGAAGAGCGTGATCCTAGTAAACCAAAATGCCGAAAATGCAATAAAGTGGGCCATCGGTGCGTGAACGGAAGCCCGACGAACACCCTGCCGCTGACACCGACACTGACGACAGCGCAAAGCAGTGTGGCAGTGACACATGGCAGCACCGACCGCATGTCCAGTGGAAGACCATCCGCCACCTCGGGTGATGGCAGAGTATAAGATTCCCCCCTAGTAGCATGCCCATGTAGCAGCAGGGTCGTGGCCTACGATGGCAGAGGTGGGAGAAAAGGGTGGTCGGAACAACCAGCGGCTGGTGGGCGGGGCACGTGCAAGCGGCGCACCCAGTGGAGAACCCGATGCCTGTCGGCTGCGGCGTGGAGGAACCGCAGCCCATCAGCCGCATCACAGAGGAACCGCAGCCCATCGGTCGTGGTGTGGAGGAACCCACGGCCCTTCGGCCACGACGTGGAGAAAACTATGTCCCATCGGCGGTGTCACGGAAGAACTGCGGCCCGTCATCCGCGGTGCGGAAAAACCACGGTGCCACGTGGCGTCACGTCGGGTCAAACCCCCCGATGGTTTGACCCACTGACGTGGCCCTGCGCTACGTCAACCCTACCCAGACATATCATGTCCAGGTGTCCCTAAAGGCCCGCACCTCCAGGTTGGTGGCACCACAGGGTTGGTCCTACAGACCGACCCGCCGCCTAGCGGGCCGACCTGTGGACCTGCGGGCCGACCTACGGCCCAGAGGCCTGACCTGTGACCCAACAGGGTCGGTCCAGGCCCAGTGATCCAGCTTGAACTGAGTCAGGTCAGACCTAAGTCAGGCCGAGTCGACTCAAGATGAACTAGATCAGCACATGCCGAACCAGGTTTGGTCTATCTGACTGAGGCGGACCAGACCCAGACCCAGTACCGACTTGTTACACAAAACAGGCCCTAACTTCTAAACTGGTTGTTTTTTTTATGAACCATATGTGGCATCGGGATCCCTAGGATGAGGAAGTCATTTCGGGATGCTCCGCATGAGTTTTTTAGAAATTTGGGGCATGGCTAGGTTGGATCGAATAGTAATCCAACCGGGCCCTCGACACTAAAACGCCCTTATCTCACAAATTGCGCATCTGATTGACGAGCTGTATGTAGATTTGGGACTCGCTTGAGGAGAGGGATCTTTTAGAATAATTTTTAATGACTTACATGGATATAAAGATGTATTGAGGGTCATGAGGAGTGGTTCTCCCAAGTAGACTACGTGTGGAACCCTCCGGTTGGCTGAGACCTAAAGACTGGTTGACGATGGGCCCAGTGGGAAGTGGCTCTATGTGGCTCAGTAGGCCCACAGGGGGGTACAGATCTGTGTGACCCGATAGACCCATGATACTTGATAGGAGGAGTACCTCAGTTCGTCCAAGGTGGGAATCAACTCTGTGTGATCTGACATGCCCACGGTGGGATGCGGCTCTGGGTGACCCAGCATGCCCACGTACCCATCAGGGATGGGTACCACAATAGTTCAAGGATTGTGGGAAGCGGCTCTTTGTGACCCAGTAGGCCAGCTGTACTCGATCAAGGAGGATTTCTTTAGTATCCGAAGAGTTTGATGATGTGATAACCCTTCTATCCTTGACCTAAAGCGATACATGGGGTGAACTTACTTTTTTTGTGTACTTTTACTTCATGATTTGTGGTTTATCCTTTGTAGAACTCTAGAAGACGTATGGGGATCTCGGGGTCCCTACTGAGTATCATCATACCCCTCACCCCCCTGCACGGGCTTTGCCCGCACCTTGTTGTGTCTGGTGCAGATGACGTACAACATTGATCGTGGCTGAGGGAGCTAGGATTGGGCAATGCTTATATCTAGACCTTTTTGACATGACGTGACACATGGACTGCAGATCGTGAGTTGTGCCTACCATTCTGGTAGGATCCGTGGTAGACGATCCAAGAGTTGGCATTCACTTTTCAATTGTTTTTTAATTTTTTAGTTGTATTCGTACTTTTTCCAGTTGGTCTTGTATTCGAGCCCCCTTTATTTTTAACACTCTTTATTATAGCATTTTACTTCACAACTTCTTTTGTTGCTTTCTAGTCTGTGTTGTTTTCTCTTATTGTATTCTACTCTATGAGTTTGTATAGGTTTAAAGGCAATGACTTCCCATTTTAGGGATATGCCTTTTGGTGCTAGTTTCCAGCCCCTGGCCTATAGAAGGTGGACTTGGGGTAGTCACAGCTTGGGCTCCAGGGGATGGGTTGTGACAGGTAATTCATATTCACTAAGCATTATTCTAGAAATTTCTTGCATGGTTCTATTTCTTCTTTATAAAACTCCATTTTGTTTAGGTGTTCTAGAGGAAGAGAAGTTGAGACCATAGGAATTTTGTGGGCAAAGGGATTCAAAATCTTGATTTTAAAACTCACAACCATGATCATTTATTAAATATTTAATTCTAAGTCTACTAAAATTTTATACAGTTTTATAATATTTGGTGAAATGATAGCAGGCTTCACTTTTGTTAGTCATAAAAAAATTCCAATTATATATAGAGTAGTCATCTACATGAACATGAACATAGTTATTCCCATTTAAACTAGAAACTCTAGATTGTCCAAATAAATCCATGTGAACCAATTCAAGAGGTTGAGAAGTTAACACGTCTTTCTTTGGTTTGATGGAAATTTTGTGTTGCTTTCCCTTTAGACATGTATTACATACTTTATCATTTGGAAACTCAAGTTTGGGTAGGTCTTTGACTAAAATTTTTCTAGTTATATTTCTAAGGGAGTGAATATTGTTGTGTCATATTCTTCTATGTCAAAGCCAAGAATCTTTGTGAAATACACTTAAACATGAATAATTTCGAGAAACTAAAGAATCTAAGTTAACAAAGTATACATCTTCATTTCTCAATGCATAAAATACTAATTCTTTTTTAGGATTAAATACATTGTAAGAATCATTTTCAAATTTAACATGAAATCCATCATTACATATTTGTGAAATACTCAGTAGATTATATTTCAGGCCATCAACAAAAAGTAATTTGCAAATTCAGACTGAGTTAGAGTTACCGATTTGGCCAAGGCCAATAATTTTTCCTTTGGCATTGTCACCAAAGGTGAAATGTCCACCATCAATTTTTATTAAGTTCTTGAATCATGAATAGTCCTCTGTCATGTGTCTTGAACACCCACTGTCCCAGTACCAAAATATTTTACAGGATCTCTTTAAAAAAAATCCTAAAAATAGTAAAATAAAATTAACTTCGGTACCCATATTTTTTTGGGTCCAATAATATTTGTGACTAGTTATTTAGGATCCCACATCTGCCTCACAGGTCTCCTATAAGCATTATGTAAAGTTCTTAAAAAATAAACTCTATTTTCCCAGAAAATATTGAAATAGTAGAGAGTGTTTCAAAATTTTAACTAGTTGAATGTTTTCTTTAACTAAGATTAAAGTTGTATGTCCTAGATTTATAAACAAAAATGGTTCTTCCAAAATTTATTTTTCCAGGTTGATATCCAATACTAGTATTTTATTTAGGGGAAATTGTTTTACCTAGAATTTGTACCAAGGTATCTTTTCCATTAGCAAACCTTTTATGTTTCTTTTTCAATTGCTCATTAGATAGATTTAGTTCATTTTTTCTTTGAGTAATTAAACTTTTTTATCTCTTTCTATAGTAATTTTTGATTTAACAGTTGTGGTAAGAGAATGTTGTTTCTTTAAAGAATTTTATTTATCTATTAGTTCATTACATGTCACATCAAGCATATTACAGTACTCAAACAATTCTTCCATAGACATATTTTTATAATCACTTTTATCTCCAAAATAATAGGAATTGTGTATAAGACCAAAGTATTTTCAGATGTGTTTTCCATAAAACACATACTGGATTTGTTAGCCTGTTCATCATGTGAAGATTCTAAGTCACTTGAACTGTCCTCATAAGCACCCCATGTTAGTTTAATTTCCTTTATATACTTTCTATTTTTGTCCTCATATTTCTTTTTATACTTGAGATTTGGACAATAAAACTTAATATGTCCCTTTCACTTATATCAATGTTAGGTGATGATTGACCACTACTGTAACTTTCTATAGAGACTTACAGTTTCTCTTTTTCTTTATTTTTAGAGGTGGTAGTCTTGAATGAAACAAATTTTTTTTGGGTTCGTCCCCCTCTCCATTATTGACTTTCAACTCCACTTCATACATCATTAGTTTCCCAATCAGTTATTTGACAGGTAATTTTCTGATGTCATATGAATCTATAATAGAGATAGAGGTTCCTCTCTATCTATCAGTTAGGCATCTGATAATCCTCATTATTTTTTTTGGCAGTAACTTCTCTTACAAGAGAAATAATTGTGTTGATAATTTAATTGAACCTGAGATACTTTTCAGAAATAGGATCATCAGGATTCATTTTAAAGTTATCCTATTTAATACTATAATTATTGAGTCTCATTTATTTCACACTGGAAATTCCTTTATGTGAAAAAGACAAGGTATCCCAAATTTCATTAGTCATTTTACTTGTAGATATTCTGTTAAATTCCTCATCTCCTAAAGAGAAATATAAATCATTCAAGGATTTGTAATTTTTATTGTAGGATGTTTTATTTAGGTTATCCCAAGTAATTATATTAGTACTAGGAATCTTATAATCATCTATAATTGAAGACCAAATTTCAAAGCCCATACTTTATAAAAGCATTTTCATTTTAATTTTCCATTGGGATAATTAGATCCATAAAATAATGGTGGTCTATTTGTTGTAGTCCCTTCCAGTATATTATCCATAATAAATAAATATTTTAAAATAGCTATAAATTTATAATTAAAAAAAATTACAAATCTTTAAAGTACAACTAAAATCATAGATGAATAGTTTTAAAATTGTTTTAAAAATAGAGTCTTAATGGGAATAAAAACTCCTCTAATACCAAATGTTGGTCTGAGTAGAGTAATCAAGAGGGGGTGAATTCAGAATCTATAAAAAATTGTTGAAAAAATTACTTAATAGTTTTCCCAAAAAGAAGTACAGCCTATTCAATCAAGGTAATATAGTTATAAAAGTTTCAGTGTTCAAATAACCTCTTAGAAGATTGATTAATTCTCAGTAATATCTGTATGAGTTATCAATACTAATTTTGAAGCTATTATAATAAATAAAAACAATTATAACTTCTATCAAATATTAACTATAAAAGACAAATCTATTGATTTCTGAATTATACAGTAAAACAAAGAAAAACTAAATTAAACAACACAGTAGATAAAACATGTGGTTCAGTATCAAGTCGAGAATTAATCAACTTCACTTGGTGATCACCTGCCACCAAGAAATTTGTATTAATAAACTTTTATCCACACCATATATCAGGTTAAACAACAGTGCACAAGAATATCTAGGTCACATGACCTCTTCCATAGTTCCTCATGGGGATAAGCTACCAGGTCACACAAGGACCTCTTCCACATTTATCCAT
Source organism: Viscum album (assembly GCA_963277665.1). NCBI lineage: Eukaryota > Viridiplantae > Streptophyta > Magnoliopsida > Santalales > Viscaceae > Viscum > Viscum album. Next base: position 1,028,299,917 of record OY728157.1, read on the forward strand.
GGGAGTAAACAAATGTTAAAAGATATGAGAGGAAGGATATCATGTATCCTTTAGTTTAATGCAGGAGATAGTGTGTGTTTTTAATACACACACACACACACAGTGATCGAAAGCAAAAACAATACAAAATAGAGAAAAGATGATGAAAAAAAGGTTAGAAGTGATCTGAGTGTTATTTTATGCCGATCTAGACTTGTACGATGAAACAGATGAAAGTATCAAATCCTCTTGTGATAAATAGAGTATTGTAAGCCTGGTGATCTAGATTTTAGTTAGATACAAGCTCACTTTCTTCGTGGATTTGGTATAGAGAAGATGTTTTTGTCTCTGGTCAATGGTATTCCAGCCTTTGGATTAGAGGATTCTTCATGTGTTCTTCAGATGTATCTTGTTGCTTGTATCAGTTCTCTTAAAAAAAATGCTTGCACTTATACTATTGTGCTACTGTGTATTTTTTTATTAGAATCACATATTATTTTTCTTATTAATTATAGGTGAACTCATTGGAGCTGACATGATGCATGTATTATGCACCTCAAACCACGTACTGTCAGGTGACATGTCTTCAAAGAAGAATTAATTAGGCCAGTGCCTTTAAATGAATTAAATATGACTGTTATAAATTAAATTGAAAACAAAAAAATATATTAAAGAATGGTGTAAAAATCTATTTAGAAATGATATCACTTGGAAACAGTGCCACCTAGAAATAGTGACATCTTCTTTGCCTTTGAGCAGTGAGATAGTCATGATGGCATAGTTTTATTGAGATCAAGAAATGGTAGCACATTTAAAATGTTAGGATCAAAATGTCTAGTCCTTATCCCAACATCGAATGGTGTTTTAGTGACAGTAGTAAGGAACTGGTGTTACATACTTCATGAGATCTGAATCTGGTTATGATGTCTGGTCACGGTGTCTAGGTCACGGTGTCTGGGTCATGGTGTCTGGGTCACGATGTCTGGGTCACGGTGTCTTGGTCCTTTTCCAGAAAACCATAACTAGTTCCAGACTCACAGTTTCTCAGACTTAGCAAAATATATGCATATAGACTAAGGCATTAATATTCATAGAATGAATTAGAATTGATCATTCATAAAGGAAATTCACTATAAAACAAATTAAATATAGTTTACAATAATAAAACATGATTTATAGGAATCAAGATCTTGGGTAAGTTTCTTTAATCATAAAAAGACAACCAACTCTACACATGATTTGAGAAAGATTAAATAGGAGTAAAATGATTTAGATGATGTATAGGATTTGTGATCATTAAAACCTGATTAAAACATGAGGAGTCCCACAATATATAATTATGTAAATTTATATATATTTTTTGGGTGTGTCCAAGAACCCAATAATACTACATGAAAAACTCAATTTCAAATCTGAGGAGGGGAAGCATTTTCTTATGTACTAAAGCAGTACTCTAATAGGTACCATAGCAGTAATATTATTCACCTAATTTGGGATTTTGGGCCAAGACTTTGGTATTTTAGGCCACTAGGCCTTTGAGTCACCAATAGTAATCAGTTGGGTGATATAATGAGACTAGATAGATTTTGCAGCATGACTAGGTTGGAAGCATGGAATGACAACACATAGGCATGGTCGGGTGGGAAGATCAAGAGAGAAATGAGTGTGATGGATCTTATCATTATAAAGTTTTCCCACTTGGCTCTCTGATGTGGGGTAGTGGGTGCCCTTCTATGGAGTGATAGAGTTCATCTCCTCACAAAAGTTTTTGCAGGGGTGACTTGGCATTCTGAATTGTGACACTACTGCTTATGTGACCAAGAAGATGACATGGTGAAACTGGTAGACATCATAACTTGATGCCATAAAAGATTTCATTGGGTGAGAGACTTTAAAGGAAAATGAGTACGTTGGATCCCATCAACCTACCCTCTAACTATTGAGTAAGTTTTGTTTTCAAAAACACTATATTTTATTATTATTATGTGGGAGATTGTTGAGAACAATTCTCTATATTTTTATGATGATTTTAATGCTCACAAATACCCCTATTTTTTATTTTAATGATTTTACCTTGAGAATATTTCAGAAAATTAATATTCTTTATATTCTTATTTTTTGGAGTAAAATTAAAACATTTAAACTGTGTCGAATATTTGACAAAGTATTCATAAATCATTTGAGCATGTTCTAGAAACATTTTTCATACCCTACGTTGAAGAGAGTAAGTGTACAGACATAATCTGTCATTTTCTTTATGGAAGTTCAGAAAAGTATGGTTAAGAAACCATACGTTATCGGGAAAGTATGAAAGAGTAACCCTATGTTTGTAAGGAACCTTACATTTATTTTATCAAAAAAGTATGGAAGATGAACCCTATGTAAGTATGAAACATTAAGTTTGTTTATCAAAAGTATGGTTCATCAACCTTACTTTTGTAAACAGCCATACATTTTATCAAAAAGTATAGATCATATACCTCAAGTTTTGAAGAATAGAAAAGTATGGATGACCAACCTTACGTTTGAGATCAACCTTAAATTTGAAGAACAGATCATCAACCTTACATTGTCAAACTTATGTTCTAATAAATAATACTATGCAGTTCAACCCTACATTTGGCGTTAGAGATTTAAATTTCGAATTTATTGAGCAATGATCTTTATGAAGATTATCAAGCTGATTTAAAGCCATATTCAAAGCCTAATTTTAAATTTCATCTTTGACTGATTCAAACCATTTATTTGTGATTGTAATGATTTATTTAAGAGGAGGATTTCTTTCCAATTATTAAGGGAAGATACGACTACTCTGTTATTTGAACATTTTAATATCACGATTATAAAGGCGACTTTTGTGGATCTATATTTGAAAGGAAAATGATCATATCTATTATTTATATATCTTTGAATTAAAAAATGAGTGATATGGATCATCTCGAAAAATATTAGAAGAACAATCCCTCAAATTTCTTGACTTTAGTTTACAGAGATATTCGAGATATGAAAATATGTTCTTAAAAATTATGATAAAACTATGTTATCTGAAGAAGAAGAAACATGTTAAATATTCATCAATTCTACATTGAAGATCTATCATGAATCTATTTTTGTTGGAGTTACTGAATTTATTTCTATATCTATTGCAACCGGATCGAGTCAGAACTTCCCTTACCCAAAGAATATCTTTTCTAAAGACGACAATCCAACTATTATCAATTGTGTATTACTGCAATAGTGAATAAAAACTAGAAAGTATTTTTAAACAAATACTCTTTTCATTTTGAGTAACCAGATTCTCCTACTAATATGTGTATTTGGTTCTTTGTATGAACCAGAAGGATCTGGTTTACCCTTATCTTAGAGAGGTGTTAACTTTCTGAACTCAGTTGTGGATGGTCTACTGATAAGAGGACCAGATTGTGAAAATCAGCAAGCTCATGGAGTAGAGCATTGGTGAAGTGGACTAGGGCCCTTCTATTCCACAAACCACTATAAATCATTACGTCCTAATAACTATTTATTTACACTGCATAAAAATTTGGATAAAGATAAAAGACAGAATCAGCAATCATCATGATTCGTGAAGAAATTATAAAAGACCCAATTCTCCCCCCCCCCCCTCTTGTGCGTATTTGGTATAACATGATCCAAAAATTGGTATCAAAGGTATGGATTTCTTTTGATAAAGCTATAACAAGCTGAAATTTTCAAAGGATTATAATCAAAGATCAAAATGTTTGATACACGAGAGGTATTGTCAATGGTTCAAGCTCCATATTTCAATGGTGAAAACTATGGATATTGGATGTTGAGGATGATCATCTATCTAAAAAATATTGGATACAGAGTCTACTCAAAAATTCTTACTCCTTATGAAATTCTTGCGATACTTGAAACATGGAATGCAGCTAATTAAGTAGAGTATGACATAAATTCAAAATCTATGAATGCTATCATATATGGTCTAGGACTAGATGAATTCAACAGAGTATCTCAGTGCCCGACTGCTTATGAAATGTGGTGAAAAATTACATTTGCTTATGATGGAACTGAAAATGTTAGAAAAATGAGGTATGCCACATCTAAATTGAAATTTGACATATTCTGAATGTTTGAAGGAGAAATAATCACCCAAATGAATGGAAGGCTTATAGAAATTATTAACAAGATCACTTCCTTGGGTGAGCCTATCAAACAAGCAGATCAATCCCTGAAAGTATTGAGAGTACTTCCAACCCAATGGGATGGGATATCAGTGGCCATTAGGAAACCATCACTAGTAAAAGATCTAACTATGAGAGAATTAATTATAACCCTGATGATGTATGAAGCTGAGATGCAAGATGAAGCAAATGAGCATAATGTTTTGATCAAAAGATAAAATACTACTCTGAAAGTAACATCCCAAAAGAAGAGAAGAAAGATAAAGAATGAAATCAAAGTGAAATCAGAGAGTTATGATTCATATAATTTAGATATGGAACTGGCTCAACTAGCAAGAATGTTCAGAAAGTTCTATAGAAAGAATAATGGATTCCAAAAATCCTTCAATAAAGTTGAAAAAAAAACTAAAGTAAGTCAGATGCTATGAATGAAAAAAGTTGGGTTACATAGGACATGACTTTCCTCAAATAAAAAGAGAAAAGAAAAAGAATTTTTTCAAAAACAATGATTATGAGTAGAAATAAAAAATATCAATGAAATCTAATTGGATTTTTTCTGAAGACTCCAACACCTCATCAAAGTTTGACTCATAAATGGAAGAATTGAATCTAAAAGAAAATATGTGCTTTATGGTAGAAGCTGATGAGAATGTATGACACTGAAGCCAAACTGAAATATGATATATGGAAAGTGGTTTCTCCAGGAATATGATTGGAAACTCATCAAACATTAGAACAATAACTCAAAAGAATGATGGATTAGTCACATTTGGTGACAATTCAAAAAGTAAAATTATTAGCATTAGAACTATTGTAGATCCAAAAGTTGTCTCAATCAATAATGTACTCTATGTACAAGGATTGAAACACAACCTGATATGTATCTCTCGACTTTTTTATGATTTTTATTTTTTTAATTTTTCCAACAACTGTTGTTCTATTTTTAAAGATAAATTTCTTAAATTTAGAGCACCTAGAACTGATAATGTTTATATTCTTGAATTAAATTCCCTGTGTAAACAAAAACGTATACTGTTTAACTGCTAAGATAAATGAATCAGGGATCCGGCATAGAGGAATTAGACATAAAAATATATATTCTTTGCATAAGTTATCTAAGAAACAACTAGTTTCTAATTTTCTTAGTCTCAAATTTGAAAGTGACAGATTCTCTAATACATGTCAACTTGGCATGCAGTACAAATAATCCTTCAAATCTGTTAACAAAATTTCTAGATCTAAACCTCTAGAACATGTCTATACGGATTTGTTTGGAACTTCAAGAATAGAAATTTTGGCTGGTAAATTATATGTATATTTATTAGTTGATGAATATTCTATATTTACTTGGATTTTCTTTCTAAAATATAAAAATTAATCTTTTACAATATTTTAATGCTTTTGCAAAGCTGTTTAAAATGAAAAAGGTTTTAAAATAATTTCATTAAGATGTGATCATGTTAGATAATTTGAGAATCTGAAATTTAATTCCTTTTACTCAAATATGGGTATTAAACACACCTTATGTTCAATAAGAACACCTCAACATAATGTAATTGTTGAAAGAAAAAATATAACTATTTAGTAAATGTATATGACTATACTAAATGAATACAGTCTTCCTACCTATTTCTGGGAAAACCCTGTAAGCACAGCCTGTTATATAATAAATAGAGTTTTAATCAAACCAATTTTCAAAAAGACACCCTATGAACTCTGGAATAATATAAAAACTAAAGTTAATTACTTTAATGTTTTTGGATGCAAGGTTTACACCTTAAACACTAAGAACAATTTTGGTAACATTGATCCAAAATCTGATGAAGGAATTTTCTTAAGATATTCTGCTACTTTCAAATCTTATATAGGTTTTAATAAAAATTCAGGGATTATTGAAGAATTTGTTCATGTGAAATTTGATAAATATGATCCCTTTCAGAAAAGGAAAGACCAAATTGATGAATCTAACTCTCATGATAACATGAGACCTGAGAACATGAAAGATGATTTTGAAAAATATATAAATAAAATTCAGTCAAGTTTATAAGAACATGACATTGATGAACCTAATAGTATTTTACCTAGATAGTCTATAACCCTAAAGAATCACCCTTTAGAAACTATAATCGGAGACTTAGACACAAGATTAAAAACTAGAAGGAACATAGGAAATCTTATTGATCTTTCTACCTTTTTATACCAATTAGAACCTAAGTCTATAGAATAAGCCTTAGTTGATGAAATTTTGATGATAGAAATGCAAGAAGAAGTAAAATAGTTCAAAAGAAATGAATTTTGGAATTTAGATGAAAGACAACAGAACTATCCAATTATAGGATCTAAGTGGGTCTTTAGAAATAAACAAGATGATCAAGGAATAATAACTAGAAATAAATAAATACTATTAGATAAAGAATATAATCAGGAAGAAGGTATAGATTATTATGAGACCTTTGCACCTATTACTAGATTAGAATCCATTTGGATCCTTTAAGCCTATGCATCTCATATAAACATTAAATTATTTCAGATGTATGTTAGCTCTTCCTTTTTAAATGGTTATTTAATGGAGAATGGTTATATAGAGAAAACTCTTGGTTTTGGAAATTCTCAAAAACGAAATTATATTTTTAAACTTACTAAAGCTATTTATGGCCTTAAACAATCACCTAGATCTTGGTATGAAAGATTAAGTTCTTTTATTTTGAAAAATAATTTTACTGTTGGAATGGAAGATCCAACATTTTTTAAGAAAATAGTATACTATTATATTTTATTGGTTCAAATTTATGTTGATGATGTAATTTTTGGGTCAACAAAGAAAACTTTTTCATGAGTTTTCAAATTTTATGCAAAAAAAATTGAAATGAGTATGATGAGAGAATTAAATTTCCTTTTAAGACTTCAAATTTATCAAAAATATTTTGTAAATGTACTGAATCATGGAAAATACATTACTGATTTATTGATGAAATTTGGACTTGAAAATAGATAGACATATACAACGTCTATGTGTACAAATATAAAACATAATTTGGATGAAACTGGAAAATCAGTTGACAACAAGTCATATAGAGGTATTATTGGAAGTTTATTATATCTTACTGCTAGAAAGAAATATATAATGTATTCAGTATGTATTTGTGCTATATTTTAATCAATTCCAAAAGAATATCATTTAAGTTATATTAAAATAATTTTTAGATATTTAGAAGGAACTATTTTTTAATATCTTCTCTATCCAAAGGCTTATGATTTTAATTTAATTTCATATTCAGATTCAGACTTTGGAAGTTGTAGATTAAATAGAAAAGGCACCGTAGGAACCTATCACTTTTTAGGAAAATCATTAGTTTCATGGTCAAGTAAGAAATAACACTCAGTTACTTTTTCAACAGTCGAGGCAGAATATGTCTCTACAGGTAGTTGATGTGAACAAGTGTTGTGGATGAAAAACACTCTTATGGAATTTGAACTAAATTTTAAAAATACACCCATTTTATGTGATAATACAAGCACTATAAATATTTCAATAAGTCCTATTAATCTTTTTAGGACTAAGAATGTTGATATCAGACATCACTTTATAAGAGATCATGGTCTTAAAAAGGATATATTCTTAGAATTTGTAAGTACTAAAATTCATTTAGCTAATATTTTTACTGAACCACTTCCCAATAAAAGGTTTGATTTTATTAAGGGGGAGGTAGGTTTATTTAATTTTAAATGAAATTTTATTTATATTTTTATTTAAGTGATTATATTAATTATTATTTTATTTTATTTTAATATTTAGTATTTTAAATTATTTAATTATTATTTTTAGAATAATTTAAAATTTTGTCAGTACTACTATAAATTTTATTTCCACATATGTTTTATTTTATTTTAAATAATGTAGTGATTTTTATGTATGAAAATGACATAGGAATCAAGGATATCAGAATCGTTTCAAATTATAAACCCATTCATTTCTCTCAAAACCTTTCGAAACCAAAAAATCCTTACTGCTCTTGTCTACCCAAACATGAACATTTGAAACCCTAGCTCTTCAAACCTTCAGAAATCAACAAGATAAATGAAAAATACAAAGAGAATCGAGGAAGGAGAAGCTAGTAAAGTTAAATGTCAACACTAGGAAGGAAGAAAAATCCTACAAGGTAAAGTGATTAACTTGGAATGGTTGTACCAAACCGATCTGATGCTAATGGAAGATCTCGCCTTTCAGAATCTAGAACAGACATTCAGTGGAGAAAAAAAAGAATTATTATATGTGGTAGAACTGTTTCATTTCATCAAAACTATTCAATTTAGTCTAGGAGAAGAAGAATATACATTAATTTCACTAATCAAAGATCGGGATTTTTATATCACTACTGTGAAAATTGCTAAGATATTAAACTTCCCTCATGAGAAAGTTTATCATTTTGACTTAAAGAATATTGGTGATAATGTATATAAGTCTGAGTACATTATGTCATTTCTTTTTTGTTCTATGATTATAAGAAACATGTTTGTCAAGGATTTAGAACTAGATCAGAAAGTACTTGTAAAGTTTATGCAAACTAGGATTTAACCAAGAATGTCAGAAATGGAAGAGATTTTATTTCTAGATATATATTTGATGTTTTTACTTCTAAGTGAAATCAAGATAAATTTCCTTATATATATGGTAATATATCTGAATTATTGTTTCTAATTAGAAGCAAGAACGAACTTCTACCCATTTAGAAGGTTCATTTCTAAATTGTTGTTTATGTATGATATGGTGAGATTAGTGGATGCCAGAGTAAGATGCCACCATAATAATGTTTTCAATGCTGGAACTCTAAGGAAGATTGGATTCTTCCGGATTACTGTAAAAGGAAATCTTATGTAAGTTGGAGTTGAGGAAGACTAGGAATCAGCTCAGGGGGAGAAACCTAGAAAATCTAAAGAAGGCATGGTTGAATCAAGAGTAGGTGAATTTTAAAAAACTTCAACATGTCTGAGATTTGAAACAGATTATGCACCTACAGATCAAGGAATACTTCTGATTTCATGAAAAATAGAGATTCCATCTAGTGGGGAATCTACTCCTACTAAAGCTCTTATAACTGGATATCTTTTGAGGTATAGATTTGTTAGAGAATATTCTATATAGTAAGTTCAGCAAAAAATAGTTTCTCAGATTTAGGTGAATCCTCATGTTGAAAAAGAGATTGTACCTCAGGCAGAGTCAAATCCTAAAGAGACTGAGGTGGCTCAAATTGAATCTGTTCAAGAATTGTCTGCACAACAAAATGAATATGTTCAAGAGGATCTTGTTTTAGAAGGAATTCATCTATAATATGCTCATGAGGAGAAACATCCTATTTATGTGAATCTTGAAGAGAATAATTCTGAAATTCATACTGAAGTTCTTAATGAAAATTCTTCTGTAGATGAGTTAGGGAGGGACTCGGAGGAAAAATCAGTTGAAAAACTAATATAAAGAGAAGAAGAGGAGAAATCAGATACAAAATCACTGCCTTTAGTTCTATTAGATCAAGTGGATGCTCAGAATAAGAATCAAGCAAAAGATGCCTCTAATTCTGTAAATGAATAAGTAGAGCAGCTGTACCAAAATTTAAATAAAGTAGAATATGAAATTGCTACTTTAAGAAGGGCATTGTAAAAGGAGAATCTGAGATTTCAAAGGATTAAAGCCAGTTCAGTTTCAAAGAAATATGTTGATATTTTTAAGAAATAGATGTTTTCTGAAGTAGTAAATTTAAAATCTAAAATGGTGATGAAGTCAGATTTAGTAGATTTTAAAATTTTCATGGAACAAAAATTTGCAACTGTCAGATGAAATCAAGAAAGTACATTAGTTACTTCACCTGATCTAATAAATATATTTCAAGACATTACAACTTTATTAATAAATATGGATGACAAATTTTAGGATATTCAGTGTAACAATGCTCCATTTTCTGTTTTTTTTATACAATCATAAACATCTTGTTGAAAAATTAACATCAGATGAACCATGGGTTAGAGTTTCATTAAAAATATTAACAGAAAAGCTTAATCATTTTACAGAGAAGGAAGAGAGATTACATGAGTTTTTTAGAGTCAATTTGATTTAATACCTTCATATGACTCAAGAAAGAAGGGATCTTATTGTCCAGTTAGGAGATAGACTGATAAAAAGGATGATAATGAAAATTACATAGCTCAAGGAAGTCATTTAGAGGTGCTGAATCCTATTTCAAAAACCTTTTAACCTAACCTTGATTCTTATTTTCATTTATATACTTGTATATATAATTTTAATAAAATATATTTTCATTTCATTTTCATATGATTTGATTTGTTTTACTGTAATTTCTATATTAGAATGTTAGTATTCCAGATTCAAATATTGATAAATAGTTTATCATATAATTTACTTTAGTTCAATGCTACATTAAAATGTGTTATATTCCTTAATATATCATTCTTTTTTATGTCAAAAAGGGAGGATAAATATGGATAAACACAACATTTTGTTTTAGGTTTTTAAAAATTTATTTATAAATCTTTTCCTCAGGGGGACAAAAGAAATTTTTATTTCATTTAAAGGGGAGAAATTTCTAAAAACAATATTTTCTTAGAGGGAAGAAATATGGAATAACACCAAGGGGGATAAATTCTAAAAATTGAATGTTATTTTTATATATGAAAATTTTGGATAACACCAAATTTTATTTCTTGTTAAAATAATTTTGTTAAAATTAAATATTGTTTTTATCCTTGTAAAATTCTAAATTATATGCATTTAATTTTGTAAGTTAATTTCATGGGTTTTGTGATCATCAAAAAATGGGAGATTGTCAATAAAGTGTTGATTCCAACAATACTCTATTTTATTATTTAAAGGGGGGATTGATGATAATAATACTCTATTTTTTTGGATGATTTTGATGCTCACAAAAACCCTTGTTTTTTATTTTAATGATTTTACCTTGAGAATCTTTCAGGAAATAAATATTCTTTATATTCTTATTTATTGAGTAATATTAAAGCATTTAAACTGCATGGAATATTTGAAAAAGTATTCAGAAATAATTTGAGTGTATTCTAGAAACATTGTTCATACCCTACGTTGAAGAGTATAAGTGTAAGGACAACATCCATCGTTTTCTTTATAGAAGTTCAAAAAAGTATGGTTAAGAAAACATACGTTATCGGAAAAGTATAGAAGAGGAACCCTACATTTGGAAGGAACCTTACGTTTATTTTATCAGAAAAGTATTAAAGAATAACTCTACATAAGTATGGAATGTTATGTTTGTTTCTCAAAAGTATGGTGCATCAATCTTACTTTTTTTAAAAACCTTATGTTTTACCAAACAGTACGGATCATGTACCTTACGTTCTGAAGTATAGAAAATTATGGATGAACAACCTTATATTTGAGATCAACCTTACATTTGAAGAATGTATCATCGACCTTAATTTGTCAAACTTACATTCCTATAAAGAATTCTATGTTGTTCAACCGTACATTTGGCGTTATATATTTAAATTTCAACTTTATCATGCAACGGCCATTATGTGGATTATCATGCTGATTTCAAGCCAGAATCAAATCCCAATTTTAAAGCGTGTCTTTGAATAATTCAAATCCATTTATTTATGATTCAAATGATCAATTTAAGATGAGGATTTCAGGCTGATTATTAAGGGAAGTTATGACTGCACTATTATTTGAACATTTGAATATCATGATTCTAAAGACGAATTTTGTGGATCTAAATTTAAAAGTAAAATTCTCATCTTTATTCTTTATATATATTCGAGTTATAAAATTAGTGAGACAGATCATTGTAAAAAATATTAGAAGAACAAGATCTCAAGCTTCTCGACTTCAGTTTATAGAGATGTTTGAGATATACAGATCTGCTATTACAAAGTTTGATAAAACTATGTTATCTAAAGAAGAATAAACATGTTAGAGATTCACTAATTCTACATTCAATATCTATCATGAATTAATACTTTTTGGAGTTTCTGAATTTTTTTTCTATATATATTGCAACCTAATTGACTCAGAACTGCCCTTACCTGAAGAACATCTTTTCTGAAGACGATGATCCATCTACTGTTAGTTGTGTATTGCTGCAACTATAAAAAACAACTGGAATGTATTTTTTTTAAATAATCTTTTCATTTTTAGTAACTGGATTCTGGTACTAAGATGTGTATTTGGTTCTATGTATGAACCAGAAGGCTCTGTTTTAGCCTTAACTTGTAAAGTTGTTAACTGAATGCACTCAGTTGTGGACGGTCTGTTGATAAGAGGACTAGATAGTGAAAATCACCAAGATCATGGAGTAGAGTATTTGTGGAGTGGAATAGGGGCCTTCTGTTCCCCAAACCAATATAAATCTTTGCGTCCTAATAACTATTTATTTACATTGTATAAACATTCTGATAAAGATAAAGAACTGACTTGGCAATCATCATGATTCGTGAAGAAATTATAAAAGATACAATTCTCCCCCCCCCCCCCCTCTTGTTTATATTTGGTATAACCTAATCCAACACAACTCACATGAGGTTTTGATGTAGAATAGAGGGGTGACATTATATGACAAGAAAAAGCAACACGACATGATAATTATTGGAGTAGGGGATACATAACATGAAAGGCGATAGACTTAGAATATTTCTTGGATTTTCATTAGGTATTTAGTCTATATCTTCTAGGATCCTTTGGGCCAAATTTAGCTCTACCTTTAGGCCATCAAGATCATTGGCCTTTGGTCAATTAACATGTAATAAAATAGGTCCACTTGTTGCTTGTCGTTTCTTTTATAGAGGGATGAGGTTTGACCCACTAGGGTTACTGGATGTGTTTATTGTTTGCAATTTTTAATCTCATATACCTATAACAAATTATATATATATAATTATATATATGTATTTATATATATTTATGTACATTTATTTATAATTATATATATTTATTTATATTTATTTTTATATATGAATATTCATGTATATTTATATAAATTTATATATATTTATACAAATTTATATTTATATTTATTATGTGTGTGTGTGTATTTGTATGTGTTTATATTAATATTTATATTTACATTTAATTAAATATAATTAGATATATATGTATATATTTATTTATTTATTTATAATTATATATATTTAAATGTATTTATATTTGTATATATTATATGGGTGTATATGTGTGTGTGTGTGTGTGTATTTACATGTGTATTTTCTTTATGTATATATGATATCTATATATATATATTTATTTATTTATTTATTTATTTATATAAAATAATGAAAATTTATTTATATTTATAAATTTTCATATGCATTTATGTATACTTATACATATGTTTTTGTATTTATATGTATTTATATTTTCATTTATTTATATACATTTATATATATATTTCAAACTAGTAACATGTGGGGATGACTACTAATACAAGAGGAATGAGGTGTAAAACTGGTTACACGACCTGATGCAGGCTACTCATTCAAGGGGGAACCATGTAGTCAACCTTTGAGCCACAGGTCTTTTGGTCCACCCATGTTATAAGTTCTCTGTGTTTATGGGCCTTCGGTCCAGATATTTTAATACAGTAGGTACATTGAGTGCTTGTCATTCCTTATAGGGGGGTGAGGCTTGACCCATTGAAGTGTTAGATAGTGTGTGTTGTTTGGATGCTTTCAATCCTCTCTATCTTGAATAATAATATGTATTTATATATATTCAAATAAATTTTTTAATATTTATAGATATTTATAATAATATATGTAGATATATATATATATTATATTTATATATATTTTGTGTGTGTATATCAATATATATAATCAAAAAAATTTATATTTATTAGTATTTTTTATATATTAATATTAGGTATTTATTGGTACAATTAAAACAACATACTCACACACACACACCACAAACATAGGTCGGGATGACAGGTCATATCCCCCCAAGAGATAACCCAATAACTAGACCCTTTATTTATACATATTTTATATAGGACCGTAATCCCTAATATATATAGACACGATGACCCTTTGTATTCTTGGTCATAGTACAACCTTAAATTATTGGCCATTAGTTCCTTATGAGTGTGTCATTCATGCCACACTTCTGGCCCCCTTGGACCACACATGTCCAACCCTACAGTGCTAGAAACCTCCATTATCTGAAGCCATCCTGACCTAATTCCACAAATCTTACCTAGCCACAACCCACTAGAAGTTAGACCTCCCCTACAAACTTTCAAAGATGAGGCTCCTTATGCCTAAATTATGAATTCCCAATGTTTATGCCACCAATCTTACACCCTCCATCAACTCAACAGGATGATGTGTTTGAAAAAACCCTAGCCACAACTTGAAATCGACCCCCTTGACACTCATCAGCCTTCATGAAGCATCTCCACAATGTGTCTGTAAGACCACTATCCAGTCGTCGAGTGAGATGAATTGTTTCACCACTGACAACTACAATGATCCCTACCTCACCTTTTCTTCAATCATCATTTGTTCATGTCACCCATCGTAGACCCACAATCGAATTTCCTTCTTGCATTTCTAACCCGACGATGCACTTCGATATTCTACAATGGCACTATCAGATCTCAGTCAAACTAGAAATTATTTTGACGTCGGCCCATTACCCACCCCCAATTAGATTTCGGGCCAAATAATGAATGACTAATATTTGAACCCCAACCCCATATTCAATATTACAGGTCCTCAACCACTAAGACAAACCCCAACTACCTATATATTTATATATTTATTTAAATAATTATTTAAATAATTATTTATATACATTTATGTAAATTTTTTTGTATTTATATATATCTCTAGATATTTATATATATTAATATATTTATTTATATTTATTTATATTTATTTATATTCATTTATATATATTTATATTTAAATAGATATAATTTTTTAAAATTATATATATTTTTATGTATTTATATGTATTTATATGTATTTATGTATATAGATATATTTTCATATATTATATTTATATTTGTGTGTATATATATATCTTTGTGTGTGGAGAGAGATATTTTTATTTTCATGAATTGATTTGTATATATAAGTAAATTAACTATTATTTCATTATAATTAATAGATGATAAGATTAGTTGTTAAAGTCACTAGAATACGAGGAAGAGGTTGTGGGTTCAAATCTAAATAGCTTCTAATATATGATCGAATTCGTGTTTGTCATGGGTTTGGAAGAGCATATATGAGGGAAAAAGTTAACCAAGCCAGGCCATGCACTAGGTTGGGTGGTGGGTTTGGACTATTTAGAATATGTGTAACACCCCAAGTTTTTTATGGACCTTTTTTTCTCGAATAAATTAAATTATTTATTCTAATAAACTAAGGAAGAAATTCCTTTCATAGGGAACCAAATTTTATTAGGATACATGGAACCAACTCTTCATATATTACATATAAAATTTACTTGGTGTATGTTACACGCAACACTGACTTGTCGTACGTTACACGTAACAATGATGTTTCTTAGAAATATCATTTTATAGTTATAATTATTTAAACGAGATAATTATAACTTAGTCGTTAAAATTAGTAATATGAAGAGTAATAACTAATTTTTAAATATTTTTTATAATTATTTTTTATAAATAAAACATATTTATAATGAAAGATATGATTTTTTGTAAAGTCCTTTTATGTTTAAAAATACCATTTTCTCGAATGAACTGCTTTTAATGTCCTTATGTGAAAAATAATTAATTTAATTTTAGATGAATTTAGAAATTATATTTGATAAAATAAACCTAATTTTTTAATTTATAATATCAAAATTATCTTATAGTTAATTTTTGGTATTTTTCTGAGAAACACCATTTTTTTATGAATAGTGAAAAGTATTACTATTAGGTTAAAACTTTTCTTTTCGTTTAAATAATTATTAATGTATAATTATACTTTAAAATTGTTTTAAGGTCACATTAGACCAATTATACATATATTAATCCAATTTATTTCATTAGAATCAATTTCAATTTGAAATTTAATATAAAAACTTAACAAACGTTTGAGAATTTTTCTACTTTAAAGACCTGTAATTTCATCTCGTCTGTGATATTAGCATTAATTTTAATTTTTACCAATTTAGTAAACAGAATTTTGAAAAAAGAACTTACAGAATTTTAATTAGTATAATATTTGGATTCTAATTAGATAATTTTTATTTCTGACCAAAATAATTTGTAAAAGTGATTAAAAATAATCACCGCAATTAAGGTCAAATTAAGATTAATTAGGGACTAAACCTTAATCTTTTGGAGACATGTAACCTTTAATCATTTCAAAACCCCATTATATGTACTTTATTCGGACATAAACCTTGAATTATTAATTTATGTTGGTCTTTTATAACTTTTTTAGGTAAGAACATGTGTACACCTAACTTGTTTTCAAAAATTCCACATGAGTCCCTTTCCTTCCCTATAAAAGGCCACCATCTATCCCACTTCATCACGCCTACAAAACCTATTAAGTTAATCCAGTATCTTATCAATAAAATTAATATAAATTCTACCTTCCTCCTATAATACTTAATTAAGGAAGAATTAAATCTAATGAAGCCTTTTTACACAAACTAAAAGGAGTTACCTGATTAAGAGGTAATGTCTTCTCTTATGTCCTTTCTTTTATTTTCTTTCACCACCCCTCCACTTTATTTTTCCCATGATTTTATAAATAAAATAATATCATCAATATACCAGTATGTTTTAATTCTAAGGTTTCAACCTACACTTACACACACCTATATCTAAAGGATAACGAGCATAATGTTTATGTGTACGATGAATTATTGTCTCACTAAATGAGGATTGTTCAATTTTTATTACCACTTATCATGGTGGAAATTATGATAGAAACTCTATTTATATATGTTATATATTATATTTATTATTTATTTAAGCTTATTTACTTCTTTTAAAACACAAATCTCTTTTACATTCTATTTTTTGCCCATACGATAATTTCGTTTGAGGAAATGTGGACTATCGCCCCTTAAAAATGATATAATTCATTCATATACAATGTGGATTGTATTAAGGATGGGTTTATTTACTATATAAGACATATATGATATCATAAATACAATTTATTAATTTTATATATACATCTATGTATATATGAATTTTTCTTCCTTTATTTCAACACAACAATTAAACAAAAATAGTGTTCGTGCGTACGTACGACCTACCATCTCCATGAATGGTGTATTTTGTTTCATACTAATATATTTAATATATTATTAAAATACACATATCATATATATAAATTATATTTATATCATGGTTCATATTCTTTAAATCATTATATAAATTGTAAATACCCAATATATAACAAATTAAGACACATGTGAATAATGAAGCGAATATTACCTGAAGTAAAACTTTAACATAGAATTGTTGACAAGTGGATTATATCAGGACATAATAAAACCATATATATAATAATATATTTCTTTAAAATATTTATAATAATTTTTATTTATTATTGAAGGGTTCTGAATGAGTACGATGAGATTAAAGACATAATTTAAGGGTATTTCATCTCACTTTTTATTTCTGTGAGATACATGTTATGTTCGCCAATATTTACTTTTGTGTGGTGTATGTACTAACCATGATTGTATTCTAAGTATCTTATAATTAAATTTACTTTTATTAACATACCAATTTCATGATCATTCTTTCATGGGGTTTATGTTCAAAAAGTTTCCAAATCGGTAAAATAGTTTTGTCTTAATTTTCCTTCATTGGGACTCTTGTTTTATTATAAACCTAAATATAATATATTTTTTCTTACAGGGAGTGTATGATCCCATGTTACCAAGTTATAAGAGATTATTGATACAATCTCAAAATTTATTTCATGATTGTTTATGTTTATTCTTACTTTGATGAAATATTATGATCTATCTCTCAAGAACACTCATGAGTTTTTTATCCTTTGTTTATTCCATATATCCTCATGTATTACAACCATTTTTCACTCTTTGGAACTTAATATAAATTTTTTAAGTAAAATGTGATCTTATTTCTCTCTTCAGTTGGAAATTTATTGTATTAAAAACCCAAGTTTTCAAAACAAATTCAAAATGGTTTTGAAAATGTTTTCAAAAAAAATTCAAAATGGTTTTGAAAATGTTTTCAAATGATATTTCAAGCCCATTTTCAAGGAAAACGATATGGTTACCAATTATTTCTTTATATGTTTTCAAATCTATTTTCAAAGAAAATTTTTTTCAAAATTTTTTCAATTTTAAAAATCATTTTCAATGAATAAATTATATTTTTTTGAAGAAATGTTTTTAAAAGTTCTTTCAAAAAAAATGACCATTTAATATTACATCTAAAGGTATCACTCCTTCCTTTTTGGGGAAATTATTCAATATTTATTTTTATATTATTTCTCTAAATGGATTATGTTTTCATGGAATGATGTTGATAAAACCTATTTATCTTTCATGAGTGATAGGCTTTTGAAACCTGCTTCTTTTCATGAGTTATGTTTATGATGAAATGATTATATAACCTATCTCTGTCCACAGGTTATGATATGATTAAATGTTTATAATACCCATTTTGTTTCATGTGTTATGATATGATTATTTATGATCATGTAACACATGTATGTATGATTTAATTATGATATTGGTGGGACTTGTATCTCCCTCCAATGCATTGGGTAAAGATTTATATCTCATGAGATATAACAAGATAGTCTTGGGAATGAACCTTGATTACTAATATGGCCATGAGAGTGAAGAAAAACTACCAAGATGGTATGATGAGTGAACTCAAGGTATTAATATGTCCAAGGGAGTGAACCATGACTACCAAGATGGTATGTTAATTGATCTCATACTTCCAAGATGGTCCTGGTAGTGATTCCTTGGCTGTTATGGAAATCATATTATATGCTTATGTGTCTACCATGATTATATGGTTTATTACTATGTTATTCTCTCATTGACTATGTTCTGTATTTCCTTATGATACATGTCTTATTATCTTATAATATTTATTCCATGATTCAAATATATGATCTTTGATATGTATGGTATGATCTTTTATTTTCATGATCATGCTCTCATTCCCTTATGCTCATGATTATGCTTATATGTCTCCTTTGTTTAACCTTAAGGATCATTTGAGCTCACCCCTTTTTATGTTTCCTTCCCATAGGTTGTGAAGATATGTATTGTGTTTTATGTATCTAAAAAGGTAACTAGTTAAGAATAACCTAGTGGGATATAATATAGATCACTTATGTACTAATGTGCATGTTTCCATGTTTCCAAAGGCACTATACTAATTAGCATATTTGGGATTCTATTTGTATAATGATTTAAGTATTCTGCAGAAGTTATGTAATGTTAATGTATGAAAATAAAACTTTTCTATATTTGTTATCATATAAAAGGTTTATTTAACCTTTTCAAGTTAGGATTAAAAAACCTTAGTGAGATCACTTAGGAAATGTTTAAGGATAGTTTAACAGTAAGGAAAATTAAAGGAAAATGTCTTGGAATTTTGGTGAATGATAGAGTGGGTGGTTTCCCAGAAATACATTCTTATATGGATACTAAAAATGTATGTGCTTCTAGTACTGACGTACCTAGAGGTAACAACTCCAACAAGATGTTTCAAGATTGGCATGGGGTAATATGTTACACAACAATGGGAATTTTTTCACACCTGGCTTGACACTCTTGGGGGATATGCTTTGGGACGTCACAAACTCTTCATGAACCATTATGATGGATTTAAATATAATTTTCTTGTGAATAACCTTGGATAAATCTAAGGTTCCATATATTAAGGAAGGTGTCATAACATAGACATCCTATAAGTGACTTTTCATGATTATGTGGTTCCCTGATATGATAATTGTTTCTTACTCTATGATTTTGGTTTTAGTCCATGGATGGAACCACAAGGATCCATGTTAATGGTGATTGTGATGGAATATGCAGCAATTTTACTCCTAAGTAACTAATTGATATGGGAGAAGGAATGAAAAACCTCATTTCAATTCCCACGCAACTTTCTCAATCTATGAATCATGGTGTACTTACAAATGAGAAAAGGAGGGAACAACATTTTGTTGAGTCTTTCATGAGGAAACTTCCACCTTATTTCATAAGTACTTCTAATCCAATTATTTCTAAATAATTGATCAGTAGTACTAAAAATATATTATCCATTCTCTATTATTCGGATCATGAGAATTTTATTCTGGCTGTCTATCAGTTAGAATGTGAAGCAGACCAGTGGTGGACTCTAATCAAGAATATGAGGCAATAATATATGATTGAATCCATGGATTGGGATGAGTTCAATATCTTATTTTTCAATAATTACATTCCTTGGATTATTCATACCATGATGGAGTAATAGTTCCTTGAGTTTATGCAAAGGGATAATGAAGCTATTGGTAACTATAGGCCTAATTTCATTTGACTTGTGGGGTATCATTTAAGAATTATCATCCAACCTGATTATATAGTTGATAGGTTCTTTGGTGTTTTAAAACCAATTTTTAGAAGGGATTTGACCATAAGAGACTTTATTAGCTATTAGT
This sequence comes from Viscum album, assembly GCA_963277665.1. Classification (NCBI taxonomy): domain Eukaryota; kingdom Viridiplantae; phylum Streptophyta; class Magnoliopsida; order Santalales; family Viscaceae; genus Viscum; species Viscum album. The sequence goes on from OY728157.1 coordinate 1,028,320,721, forward strand.
ATATTTTTCATTGTGCAATCAAGGTTTAAATATAGTTTGGATTCATGTATCAATCTCATGGTTTTGACAAGAAAAAAATGATAGAGTTTAATGGAAAATCTAAAAACCATGAATATAAGAATATGAGATTCCCCTTATTCTCTAAGTTTGTAAAGAACAATGGAGGAAATTTCTTTAAGGGGTATAATAAATGTTTTCAGTTTGTAATTTAAGGCCATCAATAATTTTATTAACAATGTGATGGGAAGAAGTTAGCTACTATTGTGAATGGGAAAAAGTGGCATAGAATGTACCACCCATGATTCAGTTATACAAGTGTAAGGAGAATGTGAATTATGTTTACCACTTACCAAACCTAAGACCTGGTGATGATGATTGACATTAACAACATATTAATACAAGAGGCAAGGGGAAATCTCATGAAATCACTATTTTTGATGAGGGGTGTGATAACGACATGATGAAAGGTAAACTTAACATCCACGTTAGAAATACTAATGTCATATTTGATTATAGATCTTCCCACTCATTCTTATCTAAATAATTTTATAAGGGTATTAAGATTCCACCAAAGCAATTAGATATGGAATTATAAGTGAAACCACCTAATAGTACATGATTTCATCTCAAGTCTATGATTCCTCCCTAGTTTAAGTTTATGGGAATGTGCTTTCTTAAAATCTTTTCATTCTTCCTTTGGTTGAATTTTATGCCATCTTAGACATGGATTGGATTTCTCCGCATAAATCCCATATCAATTACAAATTAAGGGAAGTTATATTTGATATTTAAAACCCTCATATGATCATCCATCCATGTGATGATTAGTATGAACTTCTATTGGAGATCACATCCAATGTATGGGTCTTAATTCCAATTCAAAAAGGGTTTTGTATCTCAAATGGTTGGAGGGGAATCAACATCGATGATATACCTATTGTTCCGGAATTTTTAGATGTATTTTGGGGAGAGTTTCCTAGTCTTCCACCAAAACATGAAGTTGAGTTATTAATAGAACTCATTCCTGGTTCCACACCAATTTCCAAGACTCCTTATAGAATGGACCTAATTGAGTTGTGGGAATTAAAGAAGAAACTCCAAGAAAACCATGATAAGGGATTTATTCGGACTAGTCTGTCACATTGGGGTGCACTGGTTATTTTTAAAAAGAAACTTAGGACTGTGTGACCCTACATTAATTATTTGGGGTTGAATAAGATCACAATCAAGAACAAGTATCTTGTTCCCTATATATATGACTTGTTTGATCAACTGCACAGAGATCAATACTTTTCCAATATTGACCCTTATTTTGGATATCATTAATTGATGTTAAAGAAAGAGGATATACCCATAATTACATTACATAAAAAGTTTGGATACTGTGGATATATAGTTATTTCTTTTGTTCTTACCAATTCCCATATTGTATTCATAGATTTAATTAATAGAGTCTTTAGATATTACCATGATCAGTGTGTGGTAGTCTTTATAGATTATATTCTTATCTATTCAAAGAGAAAGGAAGAGCATGAAGATCACTTGATAATTGTACTAAAGACCCTAAGAAAGTAGAATCTATATGAGAAATTTAAAAAGTGTAAATTTTGGCAGAAAAACGTTTAATTTTTGGGTCTCATAATTATAAGATATGGTATAATAGTAGATCAATCAAAGACAAAGGCTATTGAATGTTGGACTACACTAACCACAGTTACTGTGATCTATAAAATTCTTGGTTTAGTTGGATATTATTAATGATTTTTGAATAATTTTCATGACTATCTAATACTATAACCAAGTAAACTTGGAATGGTGTAAATTTCATCTAGACAGATTAATGTGATGAAAATTTCAAGGAAATGAATAGAGGGTTAGTCAGCAAACCTATACTTACATTACCCTATAGTGGAGAAGGGTTTGTAATCTATAGTGATGCATACAAGAGGGGATTGGTATGTGTTCTTATATATAATAACATGGTTATCTCTTATGCCTAATGATATTTGAATATTCCTGGTAAAAATACACAACTCATGATTTGGAGTTTTAAGTGGTAATTGTTTCATTAAAAATAAAGAGGAATTATCTTTAAGGAGAAAAGTGTGATATATATACTGATCATAAAAGTCTGAAATATATATTCACATAGGATTTGAGCATGCACCAAAGAATAAGGTTAGAGTTGATAAAGGATTATGATTTCTCAATACATTACCACCCTTGTAAAGTGAACAAGGTGGTTGATTCTTTGATTCAGAAGGATCATGATAGCATATCCCTGATGAGGATGAAAAAATATCAAATATTTCTATATTTACGAAGGATGGATCTAGAAATCCCAAAAGAAGGAGAAAAAATTATCTTTATCAAATTAATGTTCAATCCTATATCCTAGTGAAGATTAAGGAGGTTCATAAGGAATATGAAGAGCTACAAAAAAGGTCATAAATGTTCCATAGTTTAACATTGATTAGGATGGAATAATGTAGTTTAGGAATTGTGTATGTGTTTCGTCCGTACTATATTTAAAGAAGGGTATTTTATAGGAATCCCAAAGTTATTCATTATATATTCATCCTGGAAGTATGAAGATGTATAGGGACTTTAAAAAATACTTCTGGTGGGATGGAATTAAAATAGATATCGTAGAGTTTATATCTCAGTGCTTGTATGCCAACAAGTTAAGGATGAAATACAAAAGCCAAAGGGGATGTTGCAACCATTACCCATAATAGAATGGAAATTATAGAACATAACTATATATTTTTTAATTGGACTACCAAAAACCTCTAAAGGGTTTAATGTTATATGGGTGGTAGTCGATCTCCTTACTAATTTAGCACACTTCATCACTAGAAGATAATACTTCTCTATGATTCAACTTGTCATAATATAAATTAAGGAAGTGGTAAGGTTTTATGGAGTACCACATCTCATTATATCATATTGGGATTCAAGGTTCACCATAATGTTCTAGTGAAGTCTTAAGCAATTACATGACATATAATTAATTTTCATCACTGCTTATAATCCTTGGACAGATAGTCAACCTAAAAGAACAATTAAAACCCTAGAGGATATGTTGAGATCTTGTTCTATGGATTGAAAATGTGGTCAGGATAAAATCCTCACTCTAGTTGAGTTTTCATAAAATAATATATTTCACTCAATATTTCAAATGGAACCTTATGAAGCCCTTTATGGGAAGAAACATAAATCTCCAATATGTTGGGATGAAGTTAGAGAAAGAAAGATATTAGGACCTAAGATTTCCAAATAAATTGTCAAGAAGGTTAGAAATATTTAGTAGCATATCAAGACAGCTCAAAGTCAGTAGAACATCTTCACTGATAACCATTGGTGTGATCTAGAATTTGAAGTTAGTGAAAAATAGTTTCTACAAATCTCACCCTAGAAGAATGTAAAGATAATTGGGAAGAAATGTAAATTAATCCCTAAGTGTATCAGTCCCTTTGAGATTCTTGATCGTATCAGGATGGTATCCTATCACTTGGAAATTTCTCTAAATATCTCTCCATTCGATGATGTGTTACTTATATCTATCCTAAAGAATTATGTACCTAACCCTTTAGATGTATTGAACTCAAAGGTCGTACCACTAGAGCAGGACCTTCCTTATGAAGAGAAACCTATTGAATTTTTGGATCGTATAGAGAAAGTTATACAAGACAAGACCACTAACCAAGTAGATGTTTCATGGAGAAATAATTTGTTAGAGGATTCTATATGGGAACTTGATAATATTATGAACTAGAAGTATAATCATTTATTTTTAACCAAGTGAGGAATTTATAGGTTGAAATTTATTTTAAGGGGGGTATAATGTAATACCCCGAGTTTTTTATAGGCCTTTTTTTCTCGATTAAATTAATTTTTTTTACAATGAACTAAGTCAGACATTCATTTCCCATGGAAGAAACATGTTTTACATTACACAACACCAAATCATCATACATTACATGGAAAATCGACTTGGAATATGTTACATGCAACACCTACTTAGAATATGTTACATGCAAAAACAATGTTTCTACAAAACATCATTTTATAGTTATAATTATTTAAATGAGGTAATTATAACCTATCCATTAAATTTAGTAATATTAACAATAATAAATACTTTTAAAATATTTTTTATAATTTTTTTATATAAATAAAACATATTGATAATAAAAGACATGATTTTTTTGTAATGTCCTTTTACATTTAAAAATATTCTTTTCTCGAATGAACTACTTTTAATGTCCTTTTGTGAAAAATAAAAAATTAATTAAAGGTAAATTTAGAGATTTAATTTGATAAAATAAAAAAAATTAATTTAAAATTTAGAAATTTTATTACGGTGAAATTTTGGGATTTTTCTAAGAAATTGCATTTTTTGATGAATAGTGAAAATACTACTTTTAGGTTAAAAGTGAAATTTCATTTAAATACTTATTAATGTTAAATTATACTTTAAATTTGTTTTAATATCAAATTAGATCAATTATTTATCTCCTAATAAAATTTATTTCATTATAATCAATTTCACTTTGAAGTTAAATATAAAAACGTAACAATCTTTTGAACATTTTTGTACTTTAAAGACATGTAAATTCATCTCGTCTTTGAGATTAACATTAACCTTAATTTTTTCACTTTTATGAAATGAATTTTAAAAAAAACATACACAATTTTAATTAATATAATATTTATACTCTAATTATATGATGTTAATTTTTGACCAAAATGATTAGTAAAACTTATTAAAATTAATCATAGTGATTAAGGTCAATTTAATCTTACTTAGGGACTAAACCTTAATCTTAAGGGATGAAATGACCTAGAAACTTTTCAAAAACCCATTTTCTAGTAATTATTCTGACATAAACCATACATTATTTATTAAGGATGATTTTTTATTACTTTTTTTAGGAAATAACATGTGTACACCTAACTTTTTTTCAAAACATCCTTATGAGTCTTTTTCCTTCCCTATAAAAGTCCACCACCTCTCTTACTTCCTCACACATATCAAACCTATGAAGTTTAGAAACTATCATCCCAATTCACTTCCCATAAATCCTACCTTGATCCTCGAATTATTCCCTTTGTAATAAGTCAATCCAAGTAATCCTTTTAGCGTAAACCAAAAGGAGTTACCTGATTAACAAGTAACATCTTCTCTCAAGTCCTATCTTTTATATTCATTCCTCACCCCAATCCACTTTATTTTTTCCATGATTATATAAAAAACTAGTGTCCTAAATATACAATGATTTTTTTATGATATGTTTTTAACCTACACTGACACACACCTCCATCAAATGGAAAATAAATATATTGTTTTTGTGTATGGTGAACTACTACCTCATTAAACAATGATTGTTCAATTTTTCTGACTACCTCTCATGGTGGAAATTAGGATAGAAATTTTGTATTTATATGTTATATATTATATTTATTATTTATTTAATCTTATTTACTCATTTTAAAACCCATATCTTTTTACTTTCCATTTGGTGTTAGTACGATAAATTCTTTTGAGGAAGTATGGAATACCTCCCCCAAAAAGCAATATGATTCATTCATACACTACATGGATTGTAATAAAAATGGTTCTAATGAATATATAATTAATATATGATATCATAAATCAAATTTAATAATGATATATATATAAATATATACAACTATATATAAATATATGTATTTTACTTTCTTTCTTTCAACATGATAATTAAAAGGAAATGGCATTCAAGCGTACGTACGACCTAGCATCTCCAGGAACTGTGTATTCTGTTTCATACTTATATTTTATATATATTATTATAATACACATATATTGTATATAAATGATATTTATATCATGTTTTAAATTCTTTAAATTGTGATATAAATTATAAATTCCCAAGATTTCACAAATTAAGACACATGTGGAGAATAAATCAAATATTAACTGAAGTGAAACCTTAACGTAGGATTGTTTACAAGTTGGTAATATAAGGTCATAATAAAAACATATATATAATAATATGGTTCTGTAAAATATGTATAATAAATTTATATTTATTATACAGGTGGTTCGAATGAGTACAATGAGAGTCAAGATACAAGGTAAGGGGAATTCCTCTCAATTTTTTCTGTGAGATACATGATATGTTTTCCACTCATTCCTTTTTGGTGGTGTATGTACTACCCATGATCGTATTATATGAATATTATATTTAAATTTATGTGTATTCACATAAAAATTTTATGAATTTTATTTCATGGGGTTTATGATTCAAAAGTTACCAAATCTGTAAAATAGTTTTGTCTCAATTTTCCTTCATTGAGACTCATGTTTTATTAAGCACCTAAATTCTATTTAGAGGAGTATATAATTACATTTTACCTATTATATCAGGAATTTAATTTCATTAATGATATTTTTATATTCATTTAATTTATATTTATTACAAGGAGAGTATGACCCCGTGTTACTAGGTTATAAGAGTTTATTGAGACAATCTCATCATTTTTTTCAATATTGTTTATATTTATGCTTCCTTTGATGAAATATTGTGATCCATATCTCAAGAACACTCATGAGTTTCCTTCTCCTCTATTTATTCAAGATATAATCATTTATTAGTACCATTTCCCAACTCTTTTGTACTTAAGATATTTTTTAATGTAAAATATGATCGTATTTCTCTCTTTGGTCAGCAATCTATTTTATTCAAAAGCAATGTTTTCAAAAATATTTTCAAAAGATCTTTGAAGCATATTTTCAAGTAAAATGTATTTTAAAAAACTTTTATGGTTTTAAATGCTTCATTTATAAGTTATCAAATCTATATTCAATGAAAATGTTTTTCCACAAGGTTTTATATTTTAATAAGTATTTTCAATGTAGAAAGGATATTTTACTTAATAAATGTTTTTAAAAGATCTATAAAATTAGTTCTTATCTAAGATAAAATACATTGGTTTTACTCATTACATTTTGGGGAAAATATTCAATGTTTCCATTCATATTGTTTATGTTAATAGATTATGTTTTAATGGAATGATATTTATGTAACTCATTTCTCTTTTATGGGTTATATGCTTCAGAAATCCGCTTCTTTTCACTGGTTATGTTAATGATGAAATTATTATGAAACATGTCTCCTACCATAGGTTATGATATGATTACATGTTTATAATACCCATTTTATTTCGTGGGTTATGATATGATTAACTATGATCTTGTTGAACATGTATGTATGATTTCACTATGATATGGGTGAGATCTATATCTCTCTTAAATGCAATGGGTAAATATTTATATCTAATGAGATAGAGTAAGATAGTCTTGGGAATGAACCTTGAATACTAAGATGTCTATGGGAGTGAATCATGACTACCAAGATAGAATGAAGAGTGAACTCATGCTAAAAATATGGACATGGGAGTGAACCATGATTACCAAGATGGTTTGGGGAGTGAACCCATACTACCAAGATAGTCTTGGCAGTGATGCCTTGGATATTATTGAACTCATATCATATTATTATATGTCAGTCACAATTCCATGTCTTATTCCTATGTTATACTATCATGGATTATATTCTTTATTTCTTTGTGATTCATGTCTTATGAAATACCAAGATTTATTCTAGGATTCTTGTGTTTGATCTTTGATATATAGGTATGATATTCTATTCTCATGATCATGTTCTCATACCCTTATTCAGAGGATTATGCTTACATATCTCCCTTGTTTACCCTTACTGAGCATTTTAGCTCACTCCTTTTTATGTTTCCATCCCCCAAGTTATGAATATATGTATTATATTTTATTTATCTAAAAATGTTTCTAATCAAGAAGAACCTAGTGGGAGATAATGTAGCTCACTTATGTATGAGTGTGATAGTTTCCATGTTTCCAAAGGCACTAGACCAATTATGGTCTTTAGGTGTCTATTTGTATAATGTTTTATGTATTCTGCAAAAGTTGTGTAATTTTAATTTATACAAATATGGGGTCATTATAATATAGTTCAGGTTGGATTATGTGTCTATGATCGGTCCATCAGGTCCATTAAAAATAATAATTACTAATTAAATTTTTAAAAATATTTTTATGTTTTTCTAAAAAAAATAAAAAATATCCTTAAATATTTTTTTTAAAAATCATTAAAAATGTATAAATATGAAATGGAACCTAAACATGTTAAATAAATACTAAAAAACAACCACAAAATTATTCGTATTTGTTTTTAAAGGTAATCACAAAATAATCTCCAGCATATGAATTCATGACAGTTTTGAAAAACCATCACAAATTATTTTATGGTGGTTTAATATTACAACCTAGGTAAATAAAGAATATGACATTTTCATATTTATTAATATTTTATAATTAAATATTAATTAAAATTTCAATGGTATTTTATTTCTAATAAGGTACTCAACACGCAACAACGGGTTTCCTTGAAATCTTACGTTGCACACAACTTTGAGTTATACCAAAAAAATAATATATTATTATTATTATTTTAAATTGTAGCAAACGCCTAGTCATTGTATTAGTGGGAATGAACATAATAGACTAAAATATGATTATTCATGTTTATTAAATGTATTTACACTTATCCAATAAATTTTATAGGCTTGAAATAGGATTGAATCTGATTTTAAGCATGAAATACATTAATATTCTTTAAAAGGTTGTTTCACTGTCTTTTGATGGTGAACCCTTTTTAAATCTTGTTTAATCAATTTTATATGTCCTATTAGACAAAATAAAATTATTTTTTAGAATCATAACATCATAATTTACATTCAGTAAAAATTTGGTATTTTTTGATAAAGTTCATTTTTTTAATGAATAGTGAAAAATGCAGCATTTTAATTCAAAACTGAATTTTAATATAATTTATTTATATGATTAGATGGTCCTTTAAATTGGAATTAAAATTTAATTGGATTATATTTTTATCATTTACTCCAATTTTGTTCATTGAAAGTAATTTTAATTTTAAATTGGACTTAAACACATGTCAATATTTTGATAGTTATTATTTCTTAAAAATACACTTTTAGGTTTTGACAATGAGAATTAATTTTAAATCAATTTATGAAAATTATATTGTTTGAATTTGAAAATTTGGATTCCATATTTGGAATCAAGAGGTCTAAATTGTTTAAATAGGTAAGTTTTATTTTTAAATGTTTTGAATTGTAAATTTAGTAAATGTTTTATTTACCATGGTTAAAGGGTAAATCCGATAAATAAGGGTAAAGCCAATGAGCCTGTACCCAAGTGATAAGGGATCCTTCTTGGAATACAAGAGACCCAGGTTCAAAACCGGGTGGAGGTAAATTTTTGAGTTACTGTAGAAGTACTGTAGTGGGCACTATAGATGGCACTGTTCGGTACTGTAGCAGCCAGACTATTCACCTGATTTGGGCTTTCAGGCCACCGGTTTGGGCCAACGGGTCTCAAGGCCTTCGGGACATCAAAGGCCTTCATGCCATAGGGCCTTCAGGCCACAGGGCCTTCGGGCCATTGGGCCTTCAGGCCACAGTGCCTTCAGGCCATTGAAGACCATGAAGTAGCCCATTTCACACAGAGCAGGCCCCAGATGAGGATCAGAGCACTAGTAGTAGTCACCAGAAGTAGAGCTAACCGGATTGGAAGAATGAGAGGGTATGGAAACTGCCATCAGGACTAGGCACTGTGCATCTTTGTATGGGGAAATGCTAGCCGATCAGCAATGGAGGTGGGGAACTAAAGGCAATCAATGATGCAGAAGCTGGGGAGGGGCAGTTCTAGTGGGTTGGGCCTACAGGTCATGTATTGGGCATGGTATGCCTCTGTGCCTCCAGGTTATGTATTATGGGTCATGTTGGGCCTTGTGCCTTGGGTCTACGAGTCATGTACGGGTTCCCCTTCAACCCTTAAAAGGGGTATTATCTATAATAAAATAAAGAAGAAGGCTTTCGGGCCATTTGGGCGATAAATAAGGGTAAAAATAATATTAAATTACCCTAACACATGTACTAACCCTATTTTCTGATACATTTCCATCCATGGGAATCCTTGGGTTGATTTTGGGACCTAATGGAGCCACTTGTAAGTGAAAATGACACTTTATAAAAATTAATTTAAAGTTAAGGAAAATATAACATAAACACATATCTTTTAGTAAAACAATTTTTATATGAGGATATATAAGTTATATTTTTTACTATAAATAGTAATTATAAAGATAAAAATATTTCCTACAACATGGTATATTATTAATAATTTTTATACATAAAATAAATAAATTTAGTTATGACACGATGATAATGTAGTGATTACCTTTTTAATGAATGTTTTAAATAAATGATATTATAAGTACTAAAATAAACTTATTTTGAATATTTTTATTCCATACACTAATTTTATGGATAATAATTAATTTCAATATTGAAATTAATGAAGTTTTTTCAAAAGAATAAAGTTTTTACAGATTTTTTAAAAGTCTTGATATGAATAGTTTATAAATTGACATAAATTAGTTTTTGAAAAAAATTAATATGTTATCAAATAATAAAATTATCCTAAAAATATAATATTCGTCTAACTGAATTATATGAATTGAAATTTTTCATTAATGATCCATTTTGGGTTTCTTGTCATTTTATAGTAAATATATTAACCATATAGTATAAATATACAAGAGGACTTAGTTAAAGTTAAAATAGTTAACTAAGGGTTAAGGCTAAAAGATAAGGTTACTTTTATTCCCTAAACATGTATAAAAACCATTTTATGAAAGGGTTTAAGACAATACTCATATTATCTTCTAATTTAATGAGTTTTGGACCTTTCCAAATCGAAAATAATTTTATAATAAAATAATACTTTCAATATTTCCTAAAGAGCCCCCCATCCCTCTTATAAAAAGACACCACCTCTACCCCATTACTCACACCTCTCAAGCCTCTTAGATCATCCAAACTCTTTTCCAATGAGCTTAAAAAATCCTTATATTCCCCCTAAAACTTTCCCCTATGAAGAATAAAATTCAAGAAAACCTTTTGGTTCAAACCAAATGGACTAACCCGATTTAAAGGTAACGTCTTCTCTCAAATTCTTTTTTTTTTATTTTCCTTATTCACACCCCATTATATTCTCTTTATTTGTTAACATAACAACACCAGTATCCTCAATATAATAGGTTTTTGTTATGATAAATATTTGAATTAAAATTACACACACCACCATCTAATGGATACAAACATATTGTTTCTGTGTACAGTGAACTACTGGCTCGCGAAACGATGATTGTTTGATTTTCCCCTACCACCTCTCATGGTGGCCATTATGATGAAAATGTAATTATATATGATATTTATGATATTTATTTTATCTATATTATTCTATAATTATCATTGATGACATACCTTTATTCTTTTAATGTTGAATATATATGATAATTTCATTTGAGGAAGTGCGAACTACCGCCACCTCAAAGTGATATGACTCATTCTTACCATACATGGAATGTAAAAAGGATGGAATTAATGAAATTATGTGATGTATATAAAATATGACATTATACTTAAATTATAATTTGTTTATGTATAATTTGTTTTTAATTCCTTTAAAAATGAAAAAAAAAAGAAATGAAAGTAGCATTCATGCATACGTACGACTTACTATCTCCAAGAATGGTGCATTTCATTTCTTAGCTCCAAATTTTCTGGACTGTTATAAATACATATATACTGGATATATATGAAATATTATATATATATATATATATGAACAATATTCAAGAGATAATGGACATTTTACCACATAGACAATTTTTAATTATAATAAGTTCATTTTTGACTCAAGACCCGAACATCGACAAAAAGACAGATGTGAAATTAAATAATTATATGATTGTTATAGAAAGGTAATAAGTGATATGAAAGGAATGATAAAATTTAAAAAGGTTCTAAATCTATTATAATTAACTTAAGTTTATTATTCATGGAGATAAAGAATGAACAAGACAAGTCGGACACAAGGTAAAGGAACTTCTCAACCTCCTCTTCCAAAGCCTGAAGGCCTTCATTTTTTATTGATTTTTATAATACACTTTTAAATGGGTGAGATGGAACTCTTACAAGGCCTGTAGGTATAAGTATTACATGGCTCATAGGCCTTAGAGGAATTAATTAACTGTAGGCTTCAAACATTACATACAAACCAGACTAACTACTTAGAACTGATCCTCCCTAACATTTTCATCATAAAATTAGCTCTCTACCATCACATGGTTGTTCGGATAGGCTTTCCCATGAATTCACAGGCTTGTCCCGATAATAGGTGCCATACACTCTCACTCTTGAAATTTGTTTAGCTTTTTCTATGGTGAAAGCTCTTTGCTCCTCCTCCTTCTAAAGTTTGTTCCTTGTAGGTTGTCTGGTTTTCATCTGCACTTAAGGTGGCCCGAAGGACTTGAGGTGGCCCGAAGGCCTTACTAACCCAAAGTCCTAGGTGGCTCGAAGGCCTTAAATGTCTTGGAGAACAAATTTTTGGCTCGAAGGCCCAAACGATGGAATATTCCCAACTACAATAGTGCCAAACAGTGCCTACTACAGTTCCCTCTACAGTGTCTGCTACAGTTCTACACAGTTCCTAGTACAGTACCTGCTATAGCCCATGCTACAGTACCAGAAATTAGCCTCCACCTATATTTGATCCCGAGTCTCTTGGATGCACTTAAGGATTCCTCACCAACTGGGCTGAGGCTCATATGTGGGAACTTCTTAACCCTATTTCTATTCTTTGGGTTGATCTTCTACTTCTTGATTGTGTCGTGTTTTGGTTGTGTGATAAATAACGTTTGATGTCATATCTTTTATTTATAATTGATTTATTTTTATTTTTATTTAATACACATAATTGATCTATTTTATTTAAAAAATTATCTTTGTAAGGTAACATTTCACCCTCCTCTTTTAGTCAAAGAATTATTTATGTTATGTCTTTTAATTCCCATTTTTATGTTGGGATTTGTTCTTATATATAATTATTTATATAAATTTATTTCCAAGTAATGAGATACCATTTTCTCTCCCATAAATTCATTTTCTGAATTTTAATGTGACGTTGTTAGGCTGCCAAAATTTTGTAAGGGGATACATCTTAATATCCTTTCATTGAGACATATCTTGATATTATAAACCTTTATTATCATATAAGGTGTATGTAATTCCCTTTGACATATTATATAATTAATATAATTATTCTCATGACATTATAAGTTTTTTTTAATGTTATTCTTTAATTATTTTTACTCAAGTATTTTCCCAAGTGGTAATAGACTCTTTAACTAAAACATTATTTTAAATGTTTTAATGATTTAGTATTCTCTTTATTTCTCATTATTGTCCATGTTTTGAAAATGTTTTTAACGATTTGTTTATATCGAAATTAATGTTATAAAATGTTAATTCTTTTAAAATTTTCACAGTAGTATAGGAATCTTTGACTCAAAAATTTCATTCTTAAATGTTTTAAATGGTTTTGGAAATGGATTGATTATGTCAATATATTGAAATGTTATATTGTGATTGCAATGTGGAAATTTTATCTTTCCTATATGGTTGTTCATGTTTTATTATTATGTTATGGTTCTTGGGAATTTTTTATGTTTATGGCTGGTTCCATGATAAACCTAGGGTGGGTGATCCCGAGATAGCTCTCCAATGCATTGGGTAACGTGAGGGAGGTAAAAATTAATGTTTCTCCTAAGATATTTAGGGAATATACTATGATGGTTATTCCAAATGTAACTCCCTATATAGATTTGAAAGCTATAATGTACGTATGATATTGATGCCATAAGTTATCTTATGATTTATGATTTCTGTGTGTTATTCATAAATCTTATGCTTTTATGAGGTATGTTAAAGAGCTTATGTTTTGTATGTATTGAGGGGATAATGTTTTCTTTCTTTATTTTATAATACTTACTAATATTTTTATGGTCATCTCAATTTTTAAAAAAAAATCACAGGGTATAAGGAAGGGTAAGAGAAAGGAAGAATTCAAGAGGATTTAAATTAAGAAAATAATTCTTATTTTCTTTTAAGAGTTTTTTATTTTATGAAAAAATGGATATAGAGTAGAAGTGTATGGATGTAATATTCAAGTTGTTATGTATAAGTTATGACCTAATTCTATAAAGTTTTAAACCTAAAATATCCTCAATGTGAATTATTAACTTAATTCAAGATTATGTAATTTTCGAAAGGCTAGGGCCTTATAGTTGGTATTAGAGGTCGGTTTAGACAACTTTAGGGATTTTGAGTTTTCGATAAACACATGATTTGTCCCTTTGTATGTTCTTTCAGCTAAATCCTTGTTTTATAACATTTTAATATCAAGGAATGTAGATTACAAATGAAAGGAGGAGGATCTCAAACCACATTCCAATCTCTTCATGATGACATGCTTGCAATAATTATTGAAAAGTCAATGTTTGAATAATTATGAAAAGATTTATCACATACAACTCACTTGTATGCAGTTTTTTGTGATATAAAACACCTCCACCATACCTAAATACAATCGTGGATCATGGGTTGTATTTTATCAAATAATATTTTCTCAATATTCTCATATTTTCAAGAAAGGTAAATATTATCAAGGTATTTTCAAATATTTTTCCTTTTCACAATATTTTGAAACATATTATGATTTTGAAAAAGGTGCTGAAGAAGGAGACTCTTGTGAAACCTATTTATATTTGGTTTTAAAATATAGTATCCCCGAACATACTTATGGTATTATAAAAGGACAATTTATTTAAAGTTTCAACTCAAACTCGGTCTGACTATTTTATAAAAATCATGTTTTATCAAATGTTTTGAAATTATATGTCACCCATGATTATTTTCCGAAACTATTTTTCTATAAACAAACATATGACCCAAGTAGAAGAAAGTGTATTTGGATGAAGGAAGAAAATTATTCTGAAGGATATCTAAATCATTGTTGCAATGCATGGACCTTCTATCTATGTGAAAAAGATGATGATGAAACCATGTGGACACTATGATCAAGGTATGATGTTCTTTCTTTTGGGAATGGTTTTATTTTATCATGTGGAGGTGAAAAAATGACAATATATATAAGACTTCATGAATTAAGATATTGTGGTCTTAATGAGTTTTGAATAAAATGATAGGTATAAGAAAAAATTTTATGTTAAAACATGTTGGGGTAATTTTTGAATTTTATCAAAAGGAAAACCCGTAAGATGGGTGAAAACCTGTTGTGTCAGACAAAGATGCGGGAATCAAACCCACAACCAATGTGTGACTATGATTTATCACCTAACACTAGCCTATGTGAAGTCCTTGGCCAGTATGACTTATTATATTTAGTTAAATGATTTTATGGATCAATAATAAGCTGATTTGGTATCTTATGTTTTACAAAATATATATCCTTATTATAGAAAATGATTTGGTGATTAAGTGATAAATTTTATTTTGGAAGACATTTTCTCTTTTGGGAACACTATATGTCTAAGTAAAATAGAATACTATGGGATTTCATATGAGGAGAAATGGTAGAATTTTATTTTGGAAAAATATATGTTTTTTTGTGGAAATATAGTGATTCAGATTATTAATGTAAATAATTAACCTATCTTGGAGAATATGTTATTTTGGTAATTACTTTTCAGTATGAGACATTAAGAGTAGACAACGTTATTTGGAGATAAATGTTATGATTTTTTTTGAAGACTATGTGATCAAATCCTTCTGAATTTTGGGTTTCAAGCTTAGTTTGGATTATTTTGAATGATTTTACAGAAAATTGGGTATTGAATGGTTTTTGTTGAGCTTTGGGTATTGTTTTTTCAATTTGGGAGATTACGAGTAATATTTCTTTTTATAAAAGATTATCCTTTTTGGGGATTATCTGATCTTGTACTAACCATATCAGTTTTGGTTAATGTATAAATACAAGGAAAATATATAGTTCATATTTTTTGGATCATTTTATTCTCTAGAAGTCTATTCTAGTGATTCATGTGTGACCAACCCAACTTGAATACTCATCGTTTGGAGAAAAGATGATTTTTTTTATAGAAACTTATTAAAGGATAAACCGCTACTTGAAAACTAAGTATATTTCCTTATGTTCTTAGTCAAGCTCATAAATAAATTTCTCAATTTTATGAAAAGGATATTAAAACACAAAAAACTTTTACTTTTCCAACTAGGTAACCAAAGGTCGTTTAACCTATCATAAGTTTGTAGTTTTCTGGTGGTTAAATTTCTCCTGATAATGTTTTCTATCACTCTCCATCATAACTTGGTTGTTAGTTTTCTCTTCCATATCCATGCTTTCATGGAATCCTAGTATGGGTTATCTTGATTGACCCTTTAAATTCTCTTTATTTATTTCAAAGTGATAGTTTTGTTGACTCTTTTTTCTGATTTGGGACTTTTAATGATGTTTCTGAGCCCAATTTTAAAATTGCGAGGACGCAATTCCCAAAAGGGGGAAGGATGTAACATCCTTGGTAAATAAAGAATATGACATTTTTCATATTTATTAATATTTTTTATTTAAATATTAATTTTAATTTCAAGGGGATGCTATGTCTAATAGAGTACTCAATATGCAACGACGGGTTTCATTGAAATCTTATGTTGCACAAAACAATTAGTTATACCGAAAAATAATATATTATTATTATTTTAAATGAAAGTTAACACCTAGTACTTGTACTAGAGAGAATTAACAGAACTAACTAAAATTTTATTATAAACGTTTATTAAATGTCTTTAAATTTATCCAATAAATTTTAAAGGCTTAAAATAGGAATGAATCTGATTTTAAGCATGAAATACCTTACTATCCTTTAAAAGTTCATTTTACCGTCTTTTGATGGTGAACCCTTTTTAAATATATTTTTTGTAACTTTTATATATCTTATTTGAAAAAATACAATTCTTATTTAGAAGAGGAGCATCAAAATTTACTTTCAGTAAAATTTTGGTATTTTTCTGATAAAGTTCATTTTTTGATGAATAAGGAAGAATACTGCATTTTAATTCAAAACTACCTTTTAATCTAATTTATTTATATGATTATACTATCCTTTTAATTGTTTTTAAAATTTAATTGCATTATATTTTTATAATTTAATCCAATTTTGGTTATTGAAAGTAATTTCACTTTGAAATTGGACATAAACCCATGTCATTCTTTTGATAGTAATTATTTCTCAAAAACACGCTTTTTCTTTTTGACAACAGGAATTGATTTTAAATTAATTTATGTAACTTCTATGTTTTGAATTTGGAAAAATGGATTCCATATTTGGAATCATGAGGTCTAAATTTTGAAAATAGGTAACTTTTATTTTTAGACATTATGAATAGTAACTTCAGTAAATATTTTATTTACCATGGTTAAAGGATAAATCACGTAAATAAGGGTTAAAAATAATATTATAATAATATTAGATTATCCTAAAACATGTCATAACCCTATTTTATGATACATTTCCAACCATGGGAATCTTTGGGTTAATGTTTCCACACCATGGAGCCACTTGTAAGTGAAAATGACACTTTATAATAATTAATTTAAAGTTAAGGAAAATGTAACATAAACACATATATTTTAGTAATATAATTTTCATATGGGTTTATGTAAGTGATATTGTCAACTATAAATATTAATTAGAAAGATAAATATATATTTTAAATCATGGTATTTTATTTATAATTTTTAGACATCAAATAAATAAATTTATTTATGACACAATGATGATGTAGTGATTACCTTTTTAATGAATGCTTTAAATAAATAAGATTATAAATACTAAAATAAATTTATTTTGAAACTTTTTATGCCATCCACTAATTTTAGAGATATTAATTAGTTGTTATATTTGAATTAAGGAATTTATTTCGAATGAATTAAGTTTTTATAGATTTTTTAAAAGTCTTGATATGAATAGTTTATAAATTGACCTAAATGAGTTTTTAAAACAATTAATATTTTATTAAATGATAAAATAATCAAAAAAATATAATATTCAGAAAACTGACATATTTGATGTTAAAAATGTAATTAATGATTAATTTTGGGTATTTTTTCATTTTATATTAAATATATTAACCATATAGTATGAATATACAATAGGACATGGTAAAAGTCAAATTAGTTAACTAAGGGCTAAAGCTAAAAAATAAGGTTAAATTTATGCCCTAAACTTGTCTAAAATACAATTTTGAGAATAATTTGAACAATAATAATCTCATCTTCGAATTTAATTATTTTTTGACCTTTTGAAACTGAAAATCATTTTATAATAAAATAATACATTCAAACTTTCCTAAAAGGCCCCTCCTCCCTCTTATAAAAAGCCACCACCTCTAACTCATTACTCACACCTCTCAAGCCTCTTAGATCATCCAACCTATGCTCCAATAAGCTCCCAAAATCCTTATATTCCTACCATAATCCTTTCCTTAGGAAGAAGGAAATTCAAGAAATCTTTTTTGTTCAAACTAATGGGAGTTATCTGATTTAAAGGTATCATCTTCTCTCAAGTTATTTTTTTTATTTTCCTTCTTCACTCCCTATTCTATTATTTTTCTTTGATTAAACAACGAAAATAGTATCCTCAATATACTAGGTTTATGATATGTGAAATATTTGAACTACAATTACACACACCTCCATCTAATGGATACAAATATATTGTTTTTGCATACGATGAACTATTGGATCACGAAATGATGATTGTTCGATTTTCCCCTACCACTTCTCATAGTGGCCATTATGATGGAACTATAATTATATATGACATAATTGATATTTATTTTATCTCTATGCTTCTGTAATTATCAATTATAACATACCATTATTCTTTTTATGTTGTATATATATGATAATTTTATTTGAGGGAGTGTAGACTACTTCCCCCTCAAAGTGATATGACTAATTCATACCATACATGGAACGCATAAAGTATGAAATTAATGAACTGATGTAACATGTATAAAATATGATATTATACTGGAATTATAATATACCTATGTATCATTTGGTTTTCATTCCTTTAAAAGTGTGAAAAACTGAAATTATCGTTCATGCGTACGTACGGCTTACCGTCTCCATGAACGGTGCATTTCATTTCTTATCTAAAAATGTTATGGACTATTCTAAATACATATATACTGGATATATATGATATATATATATATATATTAATAATATTCTAGATATAATGGATGTTTGACCACATTGACAATTTTTAATTATAACAAGTTCATTTTTGACTCAAGACTCAAACATCAACAAAAAGACCGATGTGAACATGAATAATTATATAATTGTTATATCAAGGTAATAAGTGATATAAAAGGAATAATGAACTTGAAAAAGGTTCTAAAGAAAGTATAATTAACATATTTTTTATTCAGGGATATAAAGAACAAACAATAAAATTTAGACACAAGGTACACTACTAGAGTTTTGGCTATTTGTGACGGGCTATTTGTGACGGTGTCTCATCGCAAAAAACTCTTTTGCAATGAGGTCCCATCGTAAATAGCCCATTGTAGAAAACGGTGTTGCAACTAGTATTTTTTTGTGATGGGCCCATCGTAAAAAATACTACCTACGATGGGAAGCGGTCCCATCACAAATAGACCTACGATTAAATATATTATATTTACAAGAACCTTTTGCGATGGGTCCATCGCAAAAAGTTTGTTACGACGGACCATCGTCCCATCTTAAATAGCTTTTTGTTATAAACTTGTTGTGATGGGCCTGTCACAAAAAAAAAATTGTGATGGTAATGTAACTCGTCACAAATGAGTTTTAAAATAATATATAATCTATTTTCTATGGGGTCCCATCACAAAAGGCCCTGTCGCAAATACTTAATAAAATAAAATTATAATAAAATTATGAATAATGAAAAAATAATATTATTATTATTAAAATAATAAAAAAATAAAAAAATACTAAATTCTCAATATTTTAAAATACTTAACAAAATAAAAAAATAAAAATAAAATTATGATTAATGAAAAAATTATATTAATATTATTAAAATAAAACAAAAAAAATATTAAATATTAAAATTCTCAATATTCACATAAAAAATATAAAAAACCTAAAATATTATTATTAGTATTAGTAGTAAAATAAACAGATATTAAAAAATAAAATACTAATAATAAATATTAAAATATTAAATATTAAAAATAAAAAAAATTATGCAATATTCATACTATTATAAAAGACAAAAATTGTAAATAGTTCATATTACAACAAATGTTCAATTCAAATGTTTTTAACAGAACAAAAAATCACTAGGGGATAGTCTTCTGGACAAGTTGGAGGAGCTAGAGGAGATGGTAGAGGACACTTTATCCCTAAACTACAAGACAGATGGCGCATGTACTCCATCTACTCGTGATGCAACTGTTTTCATCGACGCATGTCCTCCTCATGTTGTTGCTACTACTGCTACTGACACATCTCTTCTTGTTGCTTCTGAAAACTCTCTATAAGCTCAGTTTGAGCTCACAACTACTCCTGATATTGTGAGCTAGAAGATGATTCATCTTCACGAGTTCCTCTCAAGCTTGACGCTGACATCATAGTGGTACCATAATAAGTCACAGGAGTCAAATGAGTGATGATACCAACTACTTAGCCCTTCTTGAAGGCATACTGGGTCGCCTTCATCCAGGACACCTCATCGAAATGGTGGGAACTAGCATGATCAGCCATCTCGGCCTGAATACCATCTCGTGTCTGAGAGGTTGTGGCCTCATATGACTCCTTCAGTTTCAATTAGAAATTAAAATAGTAAAAATATTATATGCAGTTAATTTTAAAACAGAAAAAGAAATAATACTGACCACAATCTGACGTTGGCAATCACCTCTAATCTCTCCAGTGGCGAGATCACTGTATATCCCCCAATAAATTTTGTACTTCATAATATCGGGATGCTCAACTACCTATATGAATATAAAATAAACTATTTATATTTAACGTTATATAAAATATTTAGAAAATATACTTACTAGATTCTCTCTATATATACTGAATGTACAGATACCAGATCGATGTGTCACCTCTTGTCTCCCCTGGTTCTGCTGGCCCAATGAAGATATCCCCTGAAATCCACCACTCAACCAGTGTGAACATAATCCATCCTAAACATGAGAAGAAATTTACTCTAGTCGGTGGGCTCTACATGACTCATCAAATACTGTCACTTCTGCTTTCTTAATGGCCGTCCTTCTCAAATTGTGCAAACACTAACGAAAACTCTCGCGCCTAGACACCTCCCATGCCTTGTGGATATCGCCACACATGCTATCATCAATGGGATACCATAAGCCCTACAAAAAATTTATAATATCATGTTATTAATGAAATAAATTTCTAAATAAATATTATTTATTTACGTACAATCCAATGATTGAACATTCCAAGATGTACATCAACGAGGATCTATTCATATGTGCTCCATGGATATGAAAAATAATTGTGAAAGATAGAACTACCCTGCCCAATAACTACATGCGCAAAACTGTGAAAAAATAACAAATAATCAAACAATTAGTATATAAATAAATTAATCAAAGCTAACTAAAATACACAGGTTACCATACCTCCACATGTGTGGATCAAAACGATGACGTGGATGCCACTCGGGGATAGGGTCAAGAATCATCAATCACACAAGATCGTGCCCTCTCTACATACCCCCTGAACCACCAGTATGTTGAGGGTCAGATGATCCCAAATATTGTTCATCCAAAATCTGATCAACCTCCTCCAACTCATGAAATAGATCAATATCCATTTGAAACACAAAATTATTATTGTTAGCAGATAGTTTAAAATAACTATTACATATATATATATATATTAGTTATGATTATAACTAGCATTTAACTGTGTCAGTGTTCACCTTCATCATCATCTTCATATCTGACGATGTCAATATCTTCATATTCATAATTGGTATCATCAATATCAATATGAGTTCTAGTTTCATCATCTCTTACCATTTCAAATTCATTTGTAACATCATTAACATGATCATCACCATCGACCCATAATTTTGGGGTTTCATTGATGATATTCATGTCTCTTTGTGAAAAAAGATGGATTTTGAGTAGCCTCTTGAAAATTTTCAATTCCTTGTACTTCATCGAAACCACATTCAGTTTGAGTGAACTGATTATCCTAAGATTTCATTTTTATTATGCTCCACCAATCACTCAAGTCTCTTGAAGTAGCACAGTACCTAGTGTAATATAATTAATGTGCCTGTTGAGATAGTAAAAATAGTTCATTTAATTCAAGAAGACTTTTATATTTAATATCAAAGATTCAATGAATCAAATGAACATGTAAGCCTCTCTCAGTATCTAACCACATACATTTAAAAATTGTAATTTAATTTTTCCCTAGATAAAACATTTCAATAATTTTATCCAGCATGCCGTAAAATTCAACTATAGTTTCACTATGATGTGATCCTCCCTAGAAAACTCCATTGTTCATTGTTTTTTTGATTCCCCATATGCACGTGTATGAAATCGAAAACCATTCACTACATATTCTTTATAAGATTTAACCATTTTGGATGGTGGATTACTCAATATACACATTCTCTTATCAATTTTATCAGTATGTTGAGAGACCTGATAATTTTTAAAATTATTATCAATATAAAAAATAATAAACTGAATTGATGTTTTAAACTATCAATAATATATGTTACCAATTTTTGAAAACATTGAGAAAAAAAATTGTTGGCATTCTTCAAGATCAGCTACTGTAATTTTTGGAAGATATTTCTTGATAGGATTATCATATAACCTATACATAAAATAAGTTTACTTACTATAACATAAATTATAGAATAAGTGATAGAAGCACTCACAGTATAAATGATGTCATTTCTTTACAGTTGAGCAGAACATATATATGTGTTATGTGATGTTCATCATATGAAAACCATCATTTATGAACTCTACCGAAGCTAAGCTCTGGCTGATTAAAAATTGATAATTGATTATTCATTTCATCATGAACATTCCCCTCGTTCTGTCCCAGGCATTTTTTTTGAGGGATATTCATATCCAAAATAATGAGAGAAGAAAAATAAAATTTCTTCTTGTAAATAAGCTTCAGAAATTGAGCCTTCAACTGATTATTTGTTATGTACTTTTTTCTTCAATTTCTATTTGCATCTCTCGAATGGGTACATCCTTCAAAACTGTAGCTGACCTCCACATTTAGCTTCTAGTGGAAAATGTAATATCAGATGTTCTATTAGTCAAAGAAAGCCGACAGGAATATTTTTTCTAGTTTACATATAATTACAACAACATCTTCTTCCAGTTTTCTTAGTGTATCATTGTCTGTTGTCACTGCAAAAATGTCTTGAAAAAATATGATATGTCTATTATCGAATCCCAAATCATAGAATTTAACAATCCTCTGAATCCAATTAGAATAATTTTTTCCATTATAACATGACAATAAAGACTTTTTAATCCGGTAATATGACTATTCTTAACTCATCTGATCAAATTGGAAGCATATCCATATAGAAGTATCAAATCTATAATCCACTGAAAAAATAATAAGTGACTCTATTTGACAGTGTATAAGATTCTTTTGGACTCATTAACTTTTGTGATCTAGCATTTTGAAATAGTTCAAGTTTTGGTCATCTGTATTTGGGAAAGATATAATCATTCCTTTACATTATCTTTGGTCTTACCTAGTGTATCAAAAACTGTTTGAAATAAATTATCAAAACAGTTATTCTCAATATGCATGACATCCAACAAGTGGAGGACCAACAAATCAGACCAATATAGAAGATCTAAAAAAATGCTCTGTTTTATCCAATTATGTTCTTTCCCAAAGCCATGAATTTTCTGTTGGTTTACTATTGTCCCAAATGTGATGGGAGGTTATAAAAATACAACTAATTTTAACTTTGTACCTGAGATCATTTTTGGAGGTTTATCCCTTTAAATTGTTCCTTTTCTGAAATGATATTTGTTCTTCCAAAAAGGATGATCGGTTTGAAGAAATATATGATAATAATCAAAATAGCGAGGTTTTTTTCCATTTATGATCATAAAGGATTTTTTGTCTTTCATACAGTAAGGACGTGATTTCGGACCATGTGTACTCTAGCCAGATAACATGCCATATGTTGGGAATTCACTAATCATCCATATAAAGGTATATTTTAATATGAAATTTTGTTTTACAACAACATCATATGTACTAACCCCATTACTCCATAATGAATTTAACTCATCAATCAATGGTTTCAAATAAATATCAATATTCTTTTTCATATTTCCTGGGATTAATAAGGTCAAAAAGATATATGTCTCCTTTATCAACATCCATGGAGGTAAATTGTACGAAGTTATAAAAATAGGTCAACATGAATACTGACTACCATAAGAAACAAATGGATAGAAACCATCAGTAGAAAGACTCGATCGTACGTTCCAGGATTCTGAAGAAAAAGATGGATTTGGTTGGTCAAAATGTTTCCATGAATCACCATCATATGGATGATTCAATCTTTTGTCGGTTGAAATCTTGGTTTTGTGCCATGACATCATTGACGTTGTGTTCAGAGACGTAAATAAATGTTGCAACCTAGGTGTAAGGGGGAAATATCTAAACTGTTTTATAGGAATCGATCCAGACTTCCCCAGTTGAGCTTCTCTATACCTCAATTTTCACATGTGGGAAAACTATACAACGACTCATTTTCACTAGAATATAAGATGCAATCATTTTCACATGCATGAATCTTCCGATAACTAAGGCCCAGATTATGAAACAGCCTCTTTCTCTCATAGTAATTTATAGACAATACATTTCTTTCAGGTAACAGTGTTTTAGACAAATAAAATATCTAATCAAAATAGTTTTTTGACATTGCATTATCTAATTTAATAGCCATAAATTTTTCAACCGCTTCTAATTTTCTTATCTTGAAACTAGGATATAATGCATCCTCACCAGACCTCAACAACTCATAAAATTTATATGGTGCCAACTCAGGAGATAAATCAATATCATCATGAGTTTCAGTTTGTTGAACAGATGGACCTACAACATCATATACTAAATTTTGAAATTGTGATGGATCTAGAATCAAGTTATTAGTATCTTCTCGGGAACTACGTTCACCGTGTTGATATCAAAAAACATAATATGGTTGAAAAAAAACTGTAAGAGATGTCCTCCAACATTGTCAAATGTGTCAAACGTTCTCAGAGCACATTTTTTACAAGTACACTTAATTATTTCTTATGAAACAAATTCTGTTTTTGATGATTCAAATGATAAGAAAGCTTCAACACCCTCAATATATGCAGGATTTATACCAGAAATGTTTGGATTTCTGTGTTGGTTTTTCCAAGTGCGATCATCTAATAATGATTGTTTTCAACTTCCTTGTTCCATATTTTTCAACAAAATATAAAATCATTTATGTTTTTCAATAATTTGAAATTATAAAAACACTATCCAAAAAAAGGTGATAAAAAATTACAACTACTTTATAATAATCACCATTACTTATAGGCGACACAATTTCCAGTAGATTGATGGCTACTTTTTTGTCTGACAGCTCATTTACTTGTAACTTTCTCACACTTAAATCACAATGAATAATATGCTCTGAGGTACGCATATTCATTCTCATGCATATGAGAATGTATAAGTGTACATTCGAGCAGACTCTTCATTGTGATTTCAGTGTGAGAAAGATGCAAGTAAATGAGATGTCTAACAAAACACCCCCTTTTGTTGATGAATCATCTTATTTTAACTGTCACTGCCTGAAGACATTATGAAAAATGTGGTCCTACAAATGAATATTCAAACTCATGCATACAATATTGGATATGCATATATAGAAGCATGCTTTTCATAATGTTTTGAGTCGGTGAGAGTTGAAAGGAGAATATTCATCGAGAAAAATGAGTGCCTCCAATCCACTAGAAATTGTGCCAAGTTAGTACAATTTATTACCATTAATTTTATTTCTAATTATTCCAAATTTATTTCTAATTATTCCTAATTATTCCTAATTACTCCTAATTATTACTAATTATTACTAATTATTACTAATTATTACTAATTATTATTAATTATTACTAATTATTACTAATTATTACTAATTATTACTAATTATTACTAATTACTAATAATTATTACTAATTATTACTGATAATTACTAATTATTTCTAATTAATCCTAATTATTACTAATTAATCCAAATTAATCGTTATTAATCTTAATTAATCCAAATTAATCTTAATTAATCTTAATTGATACTAATTATTCCTTATTAATCCTAATTTATTCTAATTAATCCTAATTAATGAAAATTATTGATAATTAATGATAATTGTTGATAATTATTGATAATTATTACTAATTATTATTAATTATTCCTAATTATTTTTAATTATTCCTAATTATTCCAAATAAATCTTAATTAATCCTAATTATTGATATTTATTCAAAATTATTACTAATTATTCCTAATTATTCCTAATTATTCCTAATTATTACTAATTATTACTATTTATTTCTTACTATTAATGATTATTACTATTTATTAAAAATTATTATCATTTATTACAATTTATTATTATTTATTACTATTTATTACTATTTATTACTATTTATTACTATTTATTACTAATTTTTACTAATTATTATTAATTATTACTATTTATTAGTATATATTACTAATTATTAGTATTTATTACTAATTATTACTAATTATTACTAATTAGTACTTTTTATTTATAATTATTACTAATTATTAATATTTATTACTATTTATTACTAATTATTACTATTTATTACTATTTATTATTATTTATTACAATTTAATATGATTCATTATGATTTATTACTAATTATTAGTATTTATTAATCTTTGTTACAATTTTCTACTAATTATTACTAATTATTACTAATTATTATTATTTATTACTAATTATTACTATTTATTACTATTTATAACTATTTATTAATATTTATTACTATTTATTTGTATTTATTACTATTTATAAGTATTTATTACTATTTATTAATATTTATTAATATTTATTACTATTTATTAGTATTTATTACTAATTATTAGTATTTATTACAAATTATTTTTATTTATTACTATTTATTAATATTTATTACTATTTATTAGTATTTATTAGTATTTATTACTAATTATTACTATTTATTACTATTTATTACTATTTATTACTATTTATTACTATTTATTACTATTTATTACTAACTATTATTGTTTATTGCTATTTATTAATATTTATTACTATTTATTACAATTTATTATTATTTATTACTATTTATTACTATTTATTAGTATTTATAACTAATTATTATTTATTATTATTATTAGTATTTATTACTAATTATTATTATTATTTACTAATTATTAGTATTTATTACTAATTATTAATATTTATTATGAATTGTAAATATTTATTACTATTTTTTCCTAATTATTACTATTTATTTTTAATTATTACTAATTAGTGTTAATTACTATTGGTTTCTACCAAATATAGCTACTAATTACTAATTACAGCTAATTATTTATATACATTACTAATTATGATTAATAATTATTGATTATTACTAATTACTAAGAATTAGTACTAATAATTTAATTTTATTATTACAAATAAATACTGTTGAAAAAACAATTTAAATCTAACTTAATTACAACTAATCAACAATAATTAAAATTAATATAAAGAAATGAAATAAATACTAAATTAAATAAAACATAAATATCTTTAAACATGATCTCTTATAATTGTAGACGACTTCACAACTTCTTCGTAAAAAAACTAACTCTGAAATTCTCACTCTAAAATTAGAGTTTAGAGAAGCAGAGAAAGAATAAATTCAGGAGGAGGGAAGAAAAAATGGATGGGGGTATATATAGGTTAGATTAGTTGCGACGGGACTATTTATGACGGGACCCTTCGCAAATACCTTTAGCCGCATTAATTATTGTCATGTGGTTAAATTGTTATTTGTGACGGTCCCCATTGCAAAAAGTAACTTGCCGACACACTATTTGCGACGGAACAACATCACGTTGCAAATAGGTTTTTACCGCTGCCGGTTATTTGCAACGGGTCTCATCGCAAATACCCTTCGGGAGTTGAACTAATTGCAATGAGGGATCTCGTGTCGCAACTAGTTTTTACCGCCTCCTGGTATTTACGACAGGCAGTGCCTACTCGTCGCAAATACCCTTTCGCGTGGTTTGGTGCGCAAACCGTGACAATCCGCACGTATGTTTTTGCGACGAGGCACCTAGTCTCATCGCAAACAATTGGTTGTTTGTGACGGGTTGATTATCTCATCGTAAATAACCTCTTCAAAGGACTATTTGCGACGAGATTTATTCCCGTCGTAAATAACCCGTCGCAAAAATCGGGTTTTCCCATAGTGGTAAAGGAACTTCTTAACCCAATTTTCGTTCTTTGGGTTGATCTTCTACTTTTTGATTATGTCGTGATATGATTATGTGATAATTATCTTTTGATATCTTTTCTTGTATTTATAATTGATTTATGTTTATTTATAGAGAATACACATAATCGATCTATTTTATTTACAAAATGATCTTTGTAAGGGAACCTTTCACCCTCCTCTTTTAGTCAAAGAATTCTTTATGTTTTGTCTTTTAATTTCCATTTTTATATTGGGATATGTTCTTATATATCCTTATTTCTTTACATTTTATTTCCAAGTGATGAGATACCATTTTCTCTCCCATCAACTCATTCTTTGAATTTTAATGTGATGTCGTTAGGCTGTTAAATTTTCGTAAGGGAATATGTCTCAATCTTCTTTCATTGAGGCGTATCTAGGTATTGTGCACCTTTATTATCCTATAATATTCATATACTTCTCTTTGACATATTTTATCATGAATCTCCTTGTTCTCATGACATTATAAGTTTTTTTGAATGTTATTCTTTATTTATTTTTACTCAAGTATTTTCACTAGTGGTAAAAGTCTCTTTCACTAAAACATTATTTTAAATGTTTTAAAGATTTATTATTCTAAATATATCTCATTAATTTCCATGTTTTCAAAAGGTTTTTAAGGATTTATTTATATGGACATTAATGTTTTAAAATGTTAATTCCTTTAAAAGTTTCAAAGTGGCATGGGACACTTTTACTCAAAAATGTCTTTATTTAATGTTTTAAATGGTTTTGGAAATGGATTGATTAAGTCAATATATAGAACTGTTATATTGTGATTATAATGTGGAAATATTGTCTTTCTCTTATGTTTGTTCATGTGTTATGATTATGTTATGGTTCTTGGGCTTTGTTTACGTATACTGGTGGTTCCGTGATAAACCCAGTGCGGGTGAGCCTGAGATAGTGCTCCAATGCATTGGGTAACGTGACAAAGGTAAATGTTAATGTTTCTCTTAAGAGATTTAGGGAATATACTGTAACAGTTATTCCAAACATAACTCCCTATGTAGCTATGAAAGCTAAAATGTAAGTATGATATGAATAACACAAGTTACCTTATGATTTATGATTTCTATGTGTTATTTGTAAATCATATGATTTCTTGATGTATGTTAAAGAGCTTGTGTTTTGTATTTATTGATGGGATAATGTTTTATTTCTTTATTTTATAACCCTTACTCATCTTTGTATGCTCATCCCATGTTTTTGAAATGTTTTTTGCAGGGTATAAGTAAGGGTAAGTGAAAGTAATAGTTTAATAAGATTTATATCAAGAAAAGAATTCTTGTTTTCTTTTAAGAGTTTTTATTTTATGGAAAAAAAGATACTGAGTAGAAGTGTCTACATTTAATATTCACGTTGTTATATATAAGTTATGACATTATTCTCTAAATCTCTAATCTTTAAAATATTCTCAATGTGAATTATTAACTTAATTCAAGATTATTTAATGTTTTAAAGGCTAAGGCCTTATATTTAAACCACCAATATACAAAAAACACCCCTAAATAGAGTTTTTTGTATAGTGATATTTTGTTTGTTAAGAAAATCCATGTGAAGAACAATAGGAACATGAATTCACTTGATGTATAAAAAAATTAGTGATATTTTTCTCATCATGGATTTTAGGCCAAAGTTGGTTTCCTTCCATGAGGTCGAGAGCATAGAAATATGCATGATGGAGCAACCCTTGAGAAGTTGTACACCATCCCTAAATCATTATAAATAGAGTAACCCTTGGCTTGGGGTGAACTTTTCAAAACCGATCACTTTACAATGTGTTTATTGGATTCCAGTACATCAACACCTTATCATTGTATACTCCTTGGAATATCCCATTGTGAGTGAACAAACTAAAATTTTTGCATCTTTTGTACATGCTTTACTTACTTTATACATGGATTGAATTGGTGTGTCCATGGGTTAAATAATTTCAACACCCTATGTTTTTCTTCCTTGAATATGTTGAGTTTATTTTCTTAATCACAACACTAAACTAAAAATAACAAATTCCAAGAATTATTATGAAAAAATATTACCATAGAAAATAATCATTAATGCATTATGATAAAGAAATATAAAAATCATTTTAAAAAATAACAATTGAAATAAAACCATAAGTAAATAAAAAGACCCTAAAAAATAAATCTTCATCCTCATATTTTTCTATAAATATTTTAATACCAATTAAAACTATATAAATAAATCAAATTATTATATTTATAATATACATTTTAAGAGATAAGTAATCACAGGGTTTGAATGAATCTTATTGATGTATTTTTGGATATATATAGGGATGAAAAAGATAAATATTATTTTTATATGGTCAGTGGATATATGATAATTTGATATATGATCATTGGATATATGGTCATTGGGTGAACATGTATCCAATGGTTATACTGAATATATTATAATTAGAAGTGGATAGTGTATTAAAAATAATATATTTGACATTTAATTAAGATAAAATAAATAATTTTATAGTAAAATAGAATATACTAATTCATTTTTGAAAATATTTATTACTTTAATGAAATATGTTTTTGAACATATTTATGTTATAAATATGGTTCTTCAAGGGTAACTCAAAAATTAATGGTCATTATAAAGTAATTCATTAATATCAATAAATTACCTGAATCATTATGGTTGTGAATTCAAATTTCATGAACCATGCTCATAACTTCTATCAATTGAACATGGGACTTCATAAATAATTGATACACATTGATTCGACAACCATGAATAATCTGAGTATGATGAAGTCTTCATCAAATAAAAGGTTTTAGTATCACCATTATCAAACTTATATAAAAAGATTAGAATTAATATCATTCAATGTTGAAAATAAATAATAACTAAATAATATATGTGAAATAAATGATTAAAATTAAACAATATAAATGGTAATATATATGAATAAGATTTATGAATAAGTGATTAAGAAGTATAAGTTTATTGTATATTATTTTAAAATTATTTCAAGAAAATCAAGAATAAAGTTAAAGGTTTCTCTCAAAATATTTCGTCTTACTTGACATTATCAATTATTAAGCTTCTAACGGGATAATATGTATGAAATTTCTATTAATTCCCTAATTTTTATTATTTTATTGTAATGTTGGGGGTTTATATAGATTTTTACTATTTACCCTTTCATTAATTCAAAATTCACTAAAAATGAAATTTATGAATGGAATTGTTATTACATATTCTTTTTGATTGAAATATTTTTATTGAATGTATATATTTTTTATTGGTGAAATGGATATATTATCTAAATTTATTTGTAACTTTATGATTTCTTAAGGTACCTTTATAAAGATTTTTTAAAAAAAATATGAAAGGAATTGGAAAACATATATCAAAATAAATCCATGAAATTATCCCATACACAATCCATTTCATGTAATAAACAAATCAATTCAACATATTTAGTTAATGTTAAGATATCTAAACAATTAATGATTTTAATGAAATATTTTTATTTATTTTTAGAATTGATTTCCCCCATGGAATATCTTTAGTAAATACAAATTATTTCTCTATAAAAATAAGGTTTTTGGTAATAATATGGTTTATACTTTTGAAAAATATGATCAAATTTTAAAAAAATTAAAGGCATTAAACCAACCTTGTTTTACATTAAAATGTTCTTCCAAACTTCTTTTTTTATCTATGGTACACATAAAACATATTTTTTCCCATATCTTAGTATCTCAAAATAATTAAAAACATAAATTTATGGATGATTAATAAAAAACAATAATTAAAATCTCAACATAATTAAACTCATCAAATAGTGTTAAAAATCAAATAGGATTATAAGTTCATATCTTATTCAAATTCAATTAAAACATTAAAATATACTCAGAAATTTTCACCAAAAAAAATTTTTCAATAGAGGAATGAAATGTTTTTAATAAGATTAATCCATGTGGAAATAAAAATGATTATCTATATCAAAGTAATAAAAAACAACCAATATTTATGATTAATTTTCAACCACCAAATATGAAAACTTTTCCAAAAAGTCAATTTTCAAAAAAAACTTAATGGAATTTTGATGTGAACTTGGTGTAATGTATTTCAGAACAAATTAAGACCTATTTCATATTATGAATACTCAATAGTATACCAAATTTTTAACTACATGGTGGATAAAAATTAAATCATTTTATATTAAAAATGTATTTTAAAGTCAAAAACTCGAAATAATGTTTAAAAGGTCACTGTAAATCTCAAAAACCATTTTCCCACCACAACAAAACCAAAAGGAAATAAGAAATTTGAAAACAAATTGTTAAAGAGCCATATAATAAATTTATTACAAATGTATTATGTTATGACAATCTCATGATTTAAATTAATGCTCAAAAATATTTTCAATAATGCGCAGAAACTAGAACGAAACAACATTATTTAACAAACATAAAAATAATAATTGTAGGAGTATTTACTAATATTTTCATTATGATTTCATCAAGAAAACAACACTAGAGAATAAAAATTGAAATATTTTATCTACTTGAGAAATAATAATTAGTTTTTTTATGTAAATAAGAAAAAATAATGTAAAATTAATGTGAAACAACCATACTATTAGAGATTTATTCATTCGAGTTCATCCACTATACATCATCACTTTTCCACTTAAGAAAAGACCAAAAATTTGAAATTACAACTTCTATAAGATTAAAGAGATTGATATAAGATTTAAGTGAGTGAATATTTAAATAAATAAAATTATAGAGTTAAAATTGATTCAAGAATGTCCCCTAATTTTACTACTTTAGGACTTGAAAACCAATTCAGTTGACACTCCATAAGCTCGGAAATTATGTTCCTGATAGGTATTCATAGTAATCTCACATCTTAAAAGAACCAATGAGGACCATAATTATATTGACCACCATTTTAAGGATCTAAAAAATATACTAATTTGTAAAAATGAGAGTAAACGTTTACTTATTTCATGTAAGATAGTGAAGAAGCATCTCAAGAGTAAAGGAGTCATAGTAGTAGTTATATTTATAATTAGTCATAAGAAACAAAAAAACATCTAGAGAGACCATAGTTTTACTCCCATGAAGTACTATGTTTAAATTTTTTTATTTATACTTTATCCATAGGAAATTATTCTTGGTCATTTGGAGGTTGTGGTTTCCAAATTAGGAACCACCAAAAGTGTGTTTCCCATTAATTTTTAATGAAAAGTCTACACCATGGGATCTAAACCATTTAGGTAAACGATGGAATTATATGTATATAAGAAACCACACACCTAAATGAAAAATTCCATAAAGATAAACTACATGTTTCTTAGTTCTTCGGTAAAACAATTCTCTCCATCCCATCATATTTTGAGTCATATTTGACCCCTACTGACTAATTTTTAACTTCAAGCAATGTATATGGTACTAACAATGGAATGACATTATTTACATATCATTTCTCAGTAGATATTTTCCTCATTTTTAAAAAAAGAATAATTATTTAGGTTTTAAAAATTTTTTTTAGGGAGAGGTTACTCAATTACAAATTAAAAAGATTATAATACACTTAAAACTAATTTGAATTCCCCTTAAACATTTTTCTCAGTTTCAAAATGAATTTCATCCACCCTTGTTTCTAGTAAATAAATAATGAAATTTTTGAGATTTTAAAATATTAAAAAATATTTACCTCAACTTCCATCATAAAAAAACACCACAACTAATGTATTCAAATCTTTAGTTTTGAATACAATATGTTTGGGCGATTCCTTAACCATAAAGAGACTAGAATTATACTCAACACTTTGTATTATTAGAAACACCTTATTTAGTGTAACATCATGGTTTTTTAAATATAATCCTTTTTCTTGAAAGTTTGAACTAATTAAAAACAGAAAATCACTATTCCAATGATCACTAAATTCAATCTTTTTTCTAACTAAATTTCCCAAGAAAGATTTAATTTAACATGCCTTTTCATAAATCTATAATATTATTTTTTTGAGTAGATCTAATTCCATGTAGAGGTAGTTAACACCTATAACCAATCCATTTATCTTTGTATAACTTTTTGAATGTATTACCTTTAAATATAGATCTCTTATGACCACACTTGACTTAGATTTATCTAAATTTTCTAAAAATAAAAGTCATTTTAGTTTTTTTATTTTTTCCCTTTTGAGTTTGGATTTTCTTGACCCATGTTAGATTTCCTAACAATGATGAAATTTTTTGATAGTAATTGAATTATCAAATTATTTATTTATAAACCTGCTTAATAAAAGAATAATATAAAGAAATTATAAACTTAAGTGAAGTAAAAAATGTGTGACCCAAAAAAAATAACAAAACTCCTTCATTGAAAAAAACTAAAAATGAAATAAATAAAATGGTATAATGATTCTATTATGTGAAAATTGTTTTGTACATGAAGTAAAAATGAGTTAAGTTAAATTGGATTTGTATGAAAGGGGTCATAAAGATAACAGGTGGTAGGGAAAAAGTGATTAATGTTTTAATAGAATTTTTTATTGTTTGATCATGAAAATATATTATTACATTATTTCTAAAAATGGGGTAAAATTTTAATAAATTATAAAAAATGATTCTAGAACACTTTCTTGGTGGTTTTACCTATATATGGTTAAATTTTATAGTTTTTCAAATACATAATTTAACTCAATTGCCTGAAAATTTTGTAATGTTTTATTGAAATAAAATTTCCATTCAATCTTAGTGTGTTAATTTTCAAGATTCAAAAACTACTTGTTAAACTATTTTTTAGGAGAAGTTTTTGAATAGTTTTTTTATTTACTTCCTAAGACTAAACATTATCGATCCTGGGAAATTTGAGAAAATGATAATTTTCAAGGAAAAGGGAAAAAAGTAGCAACTTAGTTTAGAAATTGAAGAAAGTATGATGTAAAGATAAATGACCAAAACAATATTATTCCAATGAGAAATTTAGTCATCAATAATCTCAAGTATATTACAAAACACTAAAAAAACTCATACTAGCAGCTATAAAAATGAAGGCAAAATGAATTAATGGAGGTAGCTTCCCTATCTAGATAGATCGTATCTCTAAGATAAATATTTATCTAAGCCACCAATGTGGATTTAGGATTCCAAATATTTTTGTGTCTATTTATTCCATCTTTTATCAATTCATTAATTTCCAAAACCCATAAATAAATTTGGTTCTCTGATTAGAAGGGCCTCTTAGCTCTTTCCTCTCTACCACTACTCATCACCTCACAACCCCACTTTGTATGAATATCTTGTCAAAATTCTTTTAAACTTTCATTTGACTCAAGAAAAATTTCTCTAATATAATATGCTCCACCCATGGTCATAATAATCATCTCTAAATAATAAGAAACCATATAATATCCCAAATTTTCATCATTTCTCTTTTACAATCCTCAGTAGATCCCTAATCCTCATATTCATCAGGATAATATCCTCAATGATTAAATTTTTAATTGTTAGTTTAGGTTTCTGTAACACCTCAAGCTTCCACGGTACACTTCTCATTGAATAATACAGTAGCGTGTGTTATACGCAACTTTGAGTTCTAACACACCACAACCAATCAAACTAGCTGTTATGAATATTAATACTCACTTTTTGAATTCTTATAAATTTTTTCTTTCAAAATGGAATTCATTTTTGGATTAGGAATATGGAAATTATCCTAGGGTGAATTTTTGGTATTTTTTTGAAAACTTTCAATTTTTGATGAATAGTAAAAAACACTTAATTATAGTTTAAAACCGAACTTTTATTTAAATATTCATTTTTTTATTTAAATTAATTATAGGTAAAAATAGATACATAATACCTATATAATTTCAATGTAATTAATTGGAGTCAGTTTATAATAATTTTAGATATATATAAAGTTTATTGAACTTTTCACCGTCTTTAACCCACCTCCTAGGTGAATTTGAAAATTCACATAAAACATAATTTTACCGCTTCTGTGAGTGGAATTTCAAAAATCCAAGACTCACGGTTGATATCGATAAGAAAAATGTCGTTCAATAAGATGAAAATAATTTTTGGTGAATAGTATCTTTTTACTTTTATTTACCACGGTTAAAAGTAAATAGGGTAATTAAAGGTAAAAATGATATTATTATTACCCTAACACATGACCTGATTCTATTGGATAAGTATAATTCGACCAAAAAAACCTTAGTAATAAAATATGATCCTCTTTTCTCCACTTGGATTAGATTAGGACATTTATTATTATTTAATTCAAAGAAGAGTTTAAAGAGTTAAAATCAAAGTTTAATAAATTAAACATTTTTAATATAGGGTTATAAAAAAGATAAATTCAACTATAAATATTAATTAGAAAGATAAAAATATTTCCTACATAATGGTATTTTATTTATATTTTTTAGACATTAAATAATTTAATTTATTTATGACACAATGATGATACAGTAATTAGTTAATTAATGAAATATTAAAATAATTGATATTATAAATATCCAACTAAATGTAATTTGAGACTTTTTATAAATTCCACTAATTTTTTAGGTTAATATGACATGTTAGGGTTAGTTAGATAAATTTTTTTTGAAGTAATAATGTTGTTATGAATTTAGGAAAAACAAAATACCAAATAGTGTCAAAATTGACATAAAAGAGTTCTAAAAACAAATATTATATTAATAATAGATATTTTATTTCTGATAATATAAGGTTCAGAAAAAAGACTTATATAATTATATTTTTATCATTAATGAAACACTTGGGGTTTTTTTGGAAGTATATAGTAATTTTATTAACTATATAATATAAAAATACAAAGAGACATGGTAAATCTCAAACTATTTAACTAAGAGTTAAATATAAAAGATAAAGTTAATATAGTAACCCAAACCTATCTAAAACATATTTTTTGAGTGTTTTTCAACCCATAATCACCTTATCCTTTAAATAATTCATTTTTGAGCCATTAAAAACTGAAAATGATTTTATTATAAAATAATATTTCTAGCTTTTCCTAAGGTTACCCTCACCCCTCTTATAAAAGGACACTCCCCCTTCTCTCTAATTCACACCTTCAAAGCCATTTGTATCGGCCAACCTCTGACCAAATACCCTCTCAAATATCCTACTTTCATCCTAGAGTCCTTTAGACAAAAATCCAACCTAAGGATCCCTTTTTATCAAATCAAAAGGAAGAACCCGAAGAAGAGGTAAATATTTCATCACCTCTTTCAAGTTCCTTTATTCTTCCACTTCGTTTTTCTTTGTTTTTTCCATTCTAAAATAATTAATCTAGTATATTCTATATACTGTGATGTTATTATAAATATTTTACAACCAAATTCAGTATCTTATCCATCTTTTGAATGACATGTCACCATACGTGCGTACGTACGGCTTACCATCTCCATGTCATGGTGTAATTGTTATTCAATACATTATTATTTGGATGGGTATAATAATGATGTGTAATTGATGTAAATAATAAATATAACATGATAATGATTCTGTATATATGATATATCATCCAATTATATATTATTTTAATATCAAAATAATGATATTATCGCTCGTGCGTACGTACGGATTACCGTCTCCACGAACGCGATGAGATTCATTCTCCATCGTATCCATTCAAGATTAATTTTCATTAGATGATTAAAAATAATATTTAAAGATTTTATATCATTCTGGATATGAATAAGATACATCCCATCCTTAACAAATATGACTCACATAACAAATAATATAAAGGAAAACGAATCCGTTAACACCCGAAACAACGATAATACTAAGATATTATTAACAAAACAATGTTAAAAGATCATATATTATATCATATTAATGTATATGATTCTTGTATAATTTAAAAAAAATTATTTCACAATTATATAGGAGGTTAACCTACCCTAAAACAAGGAAAAGTACAAGTTAATTTTTAATTCTACAATCTCTTCATTATCAGAGGTTGTTTATACGTGATTATCTACTGGGACCTCTTTCTCATCCAAATCCATGTTTCTTAAAAATGTATTTCAAAACATTTTTACTATTTTATAGAATATGGGTTAATTCATTTATACCCTTGTTTTAATTTTATAAGATTTTTACAATGGAATCATTCTGTTGTTTTCCAAATAGGGTACTTTTTAACCTTTTCGACAAAATTAAGGTAAGAATGTATTTTTTTTAACTTATACGACAGGTGCGGCTATTTTCCACCACTATAAAATCATCAAAGCTTCCCTTACAAGCTTATAATAATATTTTCAAAATAAATGTTTTCTTAAATGATTTCAAAAAAGAAAGAGATATTTCTCTAAAAAAAGGTTTTGATTTCATCTATGTCAACATCCTTTGATGGATTTCAAGCTTATTGAAGTTGATTTATTATGATACAAAACTTCCATATTGTATTGAAGGTTTTGTGATATGTTTGACTATGGATGTTTTATTTTTACACCATTCATGGTTTATGGATAAAGTATTGAAATTTTTTATTCTAGTTTTAATACGAATTATTATGTTATGTTTCATCCTTTTTATATGAGGATTGTGTTAGACTTAGTAAGTGACAGGTGGAGCCTGCTATAGCTCTTAAATGCATCGGTAGGTCTCATGATACAAACCAGTGT
Organism: Viscum album; assembly: GCA_963277665.1. NCBI lineage: Eukaryota > Viridiplantae > Streptophyta > Magnoliopsida > Santalales > Viscaceae > Viscum > Viscum album. The sequence continues at coordinate 1,028,360,002 of OY728157.1, forward strand.
CTTGTCACAAGGCCTTGAAAAAATCTTATTTGTAGTTTTGGAACAAGGCCTTGACTATGTGGTTATGAAAGTCTGGCATTATGTATTCCATCATTATGAAAGTGTCTATTGATATTTCATGTGATTATTTGACTAGTAGAATATCAATGTGAGTAAGTAAATAGCATTATTTTATTTTATCTTTTCCATATTATGTTGAAGTTCAAGTTTAAAGGCCTTTTGTTTTAGTCTTATGCATTTCCTTAAATGTTTATACTTATTTATGGAAGTTTCTAATATATTTTTATCCTTACTGAGCATCTAATCTCACCCCTTTCTATGTTTTATTTTTCCCAGGATGCGAAGAAGTATTTTATGATTGACCTGCAGGGATAATCTGAGGGGATATGAGTGTGGTTTATGAAAACAATGTTGATGTAGTTTTTTGTTTTATGATGTAATGTAAACCTTATGAATGTATCTAGTAATTACAAGGCTAATAAACTAATCGATCTTTCGAGACTTGATCTTTTTTGTTCATGTCATTTTTATGTAATAATGCACTGACTTTGGGTAACTAGGTTCGGGGTGTTACAGTTTCCATGTGTATTTTAAATATAATTAAATTGGAAAACTCTAGAAAATTTCTTAATTCATTTAAATTCCAAATACTATAAAAAAGTTACTCTTAATAACTAAGAGATCACTCTTATATTTTGGTATTGACCAAATTTTTGAAAACTATGGGACTATTAAATTCTTATAATTAACCCTTATTAAGAGGTAAAAAATCTAACACATTCTACTTTTAATCCTTTTAAAATCTCCCTTTTCTAATGTTTTTCTCTACTCTTCACAATGGCCCTTACACAGATGAAAATGACCCTTACAAAATTGGTTTCTACATAGAAAAATAACTCTTATATGATAGTCATAAATCTTATAAAATTTTTAATTACCAAAATTTCGTTATTAAAATACGCAAAAATAACCCTTGAATGTATGTATTTCACTCTTATGAAATCATCCCATTGTAAAATTCTATCTCAACTGAAGATGAATATAACTCTTACAAAAAGGGGACAAATTTTATAAAATCCACAATTTTACAAATTCTACCTTGACTCTTCATAATGAATCTTAAAAAATGGGAATAACACTTATAAAATTCTTCCATTTTACAACTTATTCAGTCAAAAATTCACAAAATTACACTTATGAAATAGAAGGTGACCCATAAAACTGTAATACTTAGCCAAATTTGAACATAAAAATTCTAAAAAATAATAATTTAATAAATGATTAATCCAAATTATTCCAAAATGATATAATCACTTATTATTATTAAGCATTTCAAAAATAAATAAAAATATCAAAATTTCTAAAACTAATTTAAAACAAAAACATTTCCAACCCAAAATGATCTAAATTCTTTAAAATCTCCATTTAAAGTTATTTTTTACATCAAAAAAACCAAAATTTCCTAAAATAGATGTGTGAAATATATATGAAAATAAATTCACATTAGGAATATATTTATCTCCCCTTTAGTTATTTCTATTTCTTGATTGTTTTCACTCATAGTTTTTTTAGTTTTCGTTACAAAGATACCTTTCAAATGTTTCTTATTTCTTAAAAGTTGTTTTTATCCACCTTATAATTTTTTTAAACCCATTTATTTATAAATTATTCTATTATAAAATATATAAAAATTTAAATGAGATTCAATATTATTATATTAATGGTTTTCAAAAAATCATTATGTTTTTTTTCATAAATGGAAATTTCATTTAATTTTTCTCCATGTTTCATTAAAGATATTTTTTATAAAATCATTCACTTTCATTATCTATATGACTTATTGTTCCCTATAAAAATTAGTATGAAACTCATTTATTTCTCATGGTTTATTTATGTTATGTTTTATTTATTAATGTGATCATGATCATGTGTCACACATATGTATGGTTTATCATTATGTGATAGGTGGGACTTGAATTATATATCCCTCCAATGCATTCGGTAATGATTTATATCTCAAGAGCTAACATGTATGTGACTTAGGAGTGAACCTTATCTAAAATTTTTATAGAAATGGGGAGTGAACCAAATTCACTATGTGATGATAGTCTTAGTAGTGATCCTTGACAAAAGAAATGATTTTCTATGGTTATGTTGGTGCCACCTTCTTATGTAATATTTCTTGGCTTTTTATTATTGTCTCATTATTTATATATTCCTAAAATCCATTCACAATATTTTCCAAAATCCTTACGATATATTAATTTTTATGATTCATATTTCATTGGGTTATATTTTCATATATTATATTTATATTGCTTGATTGTGTTCTCATACCCACATGTTTATCTTATACTCAATTATGATACTCAATTAATATCATTGATGATTTACCGTTTTTTATGTGCTTGAGGTAAACCTTGATTATGTTTACAGTACCCAAGTTATACAAAATATAATATAATATAATATGTCAAAATAGGGTTAAATGAGGTGAAAATATTGATAAGTCTTCATAGATTTATGAAAAACATTTTTTATATATATAAGCTCTAAAGACATTAAACCTTTAGATTATGGGGTGTTGTTTATTATGAGTTATCTATGATATTCATATAAAATGATTTATTATATATGTATGTCTGGTTTGGTTCTTCTCGGTTGGTATCAGAGTGTAGTTTAGTTGTTTTGGGACATCAGGTTATGAAAAATAAGAGGATAAAACTCGATGCAACCTACATTGAACTAGGATTGAGTGCCATAATTTTTGATAAAAAAATATAGGTTGATCATGAATTATTATAATAATGTTTCTTATGATAGTAAATCATGGAATTAATTCCCTCTATCATATTATTGTTCACTCTATATATTTTTATTTATTACTTAAACTAAGAATTTTAGTTTTAGTAAATGAATAGAACCAAAAATAAAATAGATATGGCTATTCTTATTATATATTCATGAACATAAAATTTCTTATTTTGATTATATTTATAACCACTCCTTAATGTATGTCATGTTTTAAAATGTGTTAGATCACATCCCTATGGATTTTTATTGAATAATTAGATAAAACAGTAAGTAGTGTGTTGGCTATATCCCATGTTTATAGCTCCACTATAATTAAATTTTGAGGGAGTTTTATTTTTTTTAATCCTAGTATCCACCCTTTTGTGTAATATTATGTGATATTGGGAGTGTAATATATCTCTAAACATAGATCTCATGTAAATTTTTAGTATTGGTAAATAACATTTCATTTCCCAAATCTACCCATGATCATATATCAGTGCAAGATTGACTATAAAATCCCAAATGAAATAACATAAATTATATGGGTATTAATACCCATTCATGAGGGGTATATGTCTCAAATTGTTGTGGAGAAACATAAAATTAAAGATAAACAAATTGTGTGGAAATATGTTATTTTATTTTATGAAGAGTTTTTAGGTCTTCACTGAGAACATGAATTTGAGATTTTAGTTTAACTAATACTTTGTGCTAGGAAAATATCTATAAATACTTATCGAATGAGTCTAATTTAATTGAATTAATTATAGAATAAACTATAAGAGAATCTGGGAAAGGGATTTATGTGCCCAAGTGCTTCACTATGGGTTTCACCAGTCCTCTTTGTTAAGAATAATAAGGGGTCAATTTATCTTTAGATTGATTATCGTGAACTTAAAAAATCACAATCAAGAACTTTTTTCTAATACCCCATAATAAATAAATTTTAGATAAAATGTGAAGGATAAATACTTCTCAAATATAGACCTTCTATCTAGATATAATCAATTAAGGGTGAAAATAGAGAATATACCAAATAAAACATTTAGTAAAATATATGGTCACTATGAATTTATAGTGATGCCTTTCAGACTTATAAATCTCCCCACTATATTTATGGATTTGATGAATATAGTCATTAGATATTTCCTCAGTCATTTTATTCACTATAAAAAATGGTTTTTAGTTGATTTTTAAACAGCTGCTTAATAATTAATGATGCTTTCTATAAACCTCATTAAATCCATGTGTCAGGAATCCTTTTGTGTCATTTTTAATGGTACTGTTTTTATTTAGTGGACATTTTTTTACCCAAGGAACAACCCGACCTAATCCCCCCTCACAATCCCATAATGTCCCAGTCCCACCCAAACCCTCCCTATAAAATCATGCCTATATTTGTGTAGGGTAAGATTTGAACCCTTTCCCTCTTAATTATTCTTCAAAGTCTTTACCACTCCACTAAACCCTTCATCTGGTGACTAAAAATGATTTAATATACTTAAATATTTATAGAGATATATACATTTAAATATATATGTGTGTGTGATTGTGTCTATGTGTATACTTATTCATAATTTATAAATAAATGCATATAAATATACGTAAATGTGTGTGTGTGTGTGTTTATGTAAATATATACTGACATGATATATATATATATATGTATGTATATAAATATACATAAATATATATAAATATCTATAAATATTTATAAATTTACATAAATATATAGAAATACATATAAATACATATAAATATATAAATTAATATGTAATTAAATATAATTGTACATATATACACCTTCATAATATATATATATATACTTAAATATATATATATATATACATAAATACATATCGATAAATATAAAAAAAAATAGTTCAAATTAACATAAACACTAAGATATATATATATATATATAATTATATATAATTATATATATATATTAAAAATTTTGGGTTCAATCCCTTTTTGTTAAGGAAAGAAACCACTTTTTAACAAGGATGAGAGGGAACCCTTCCATGACATGTGGGCCAAAAAATTGCATGGCTCGAAGGATAATAGGTACAATAGACTTAATAAGTTTTAATAGTCTAATGAATTTATGGCTTCAGAGAACATTTTCTTAGCCTAATGACCTGTTTTTTAGCCTAAATCCCCCTTTGGTGAAGAGTATTACTACAATACATGCAGTTCCTTTGCTACCTGCTATAATACCCACCCTTGCTTCAAAACCTATTATTGTACTATATTCTCTGTATTTTCATCATTTCTATAGTGTGTTATAGCAGTTTTGAAAATCACCGAGACATGGGGTTGTCAGAGGTTAAACCCCTAACCTCTTTGATGCCTAGCAAAGGGTGGTACTACTCAAGTACGACCTTGTTGTTGTTGTTGTGTGTGTGTATAATGACATGTAAATAAGCATATATATATATACACACATAATATATATACATACAATTACATATAAATATTTATAAATATCTATAAATATATATACACATATAAATATTTATAAATACATACAAATATCTATAAATATATATAATTATAATTAATCACACCAAAATTTGTATACAAATACATAATTATATATAATTAAAGATAATTATATATATAAACACATATAAAAATACATAAATACACTCACACACGTAGATATATAAAAACACCAACTTAATATATCTATAAATATATATAAATACTTGTAAATACCTATGAATATCTATAAATATATATAAATATGAATAAATTTACATAAATATATATAAAGACATATATAAATATATATAATTGAATATAATTATATATATATATATAAACAGATATAAATATATATATATATACCTACATATATTTATCTATATTAATATATATATATATATATACCCACATAATACATATAAATATATATAAAAATATAGATGAATATATATAAATATTAATAACTACACATAATTAAATATGAATATCTATAAATATAGATAAATACACACACAGAGAGATATATATATAATTAAATGGAATTATAAAAATAATGTGTGTGTGTGTGTGTGTTCATTTTTTTATAAAACTATAAATATGTAAATAATTACTAATTAATAATTAGTAATTAGTAAGTAATTAATAATTAATAGTTTTTTATTTCTGGGATCTTCAAACTTATTACATTGTCTGGTTTCCAGAGATAGAGGCTTTAGGATGAGTTTTGATGAACGAAGGGAGGATTTGGATCTGAAATTCAATATAGGGATTAGATTATGACATGGATTCTTATGTTGCATCCTGGGGATGTTTACATAAGGGTTGATCCCATGACCTATAGTGTAGCATGGGACCTTTCAGTGTGGAAGAGAAGAGGTGATTCTTTTGATTTATCTACCTCCTGAGAGGTGGTTGCAGTGTGGAGATGATCTGCAACATAGTGATCAGTAGGAGGAATTTAGTTATGACATGGATATGAGTTGTGGGTAGGGTCTTGGAGGGTTAGAGATTAATATATCTTAAATTCTGAAGATGGTTGTGCAATAATTCATTGGTTGTGTCATAGCCTTGCCCCGGGTAGATAGGTTCTCATTAAGATTTATGGAATGGGTTACATAGGAGGTTTGATTAGGGGACATCGTAGCGCAGCTAATTTTTTTGCATCATAGTTTTGAGGGTAAACTACCGAATTCGACATGGCTATTGGTTCTACTCCTTCATATCTTTAAAAATATGATGGGTATAAATTATAAACACCCTTCAAAACTCATATTTCTTCCAAATTTTCTCTAAAATATTAAGAGACATAGGTGAATCATTAGAAGGTATTTCAAACCCCTTTTAGTGGATGTGATTCTCAAATTCAAGATATTTATTCTTGGAAATTTGAGGTGAATTCCTTTCCTTTACTATTTCTATTTCCTTTTCATTTATTTTTCAATGTAGGTTTTAGTCATGGGAATCTTTTGGGGGATTTTTTGGAGATATATTGATAGTTGATGTTGTGGTTTTAGGTTATTGAGGGTTTACTGGTCCAATATCATCCTTGAGATCATCTTCTTCTTTCGTGGATCTTGCACAATTTTTTAGAAATCCTAAATCTATATTGGGGTCAAATATATATCCAAAATTGTGTGCATCTATGATATTAACTTACTTTTGTCTTCCTTTGGTTGGATAAGAATAACTAACTAAAAAGATAACGCACCAGCTCAAATGAAATTGAAGGGTACTGGTGTATTCACATGTGTTTTCCAATTTTACATTATTTCTATTATTGTTCCCCATTTTTTAACTTGAAGAGTTGTTGTGATGTTTGAATTGTGGATTTTGTGAATTGTGAAGGCTTAATGAAATCGATTTTCTGAATTCAACTTTAATAAAAGGTTAATAACTTATTTATGTATATGAAAAGGTTCCATGTAAACTATGAAATTCTATGAAATCTCCCATGAAAGAGATGGTGAAATGCTTTTATATCCCTCTTTTAATAGAAATTGTTGTAACTATATGAACTGTAATATATTATGTTATGTGTTTTTAGTGTACTAGTTTATTTCTTTATAATTTTATGGATGTTTTGGGGACTAAATGATGATAGTGGTGACCGATATAGGTTTGGAATGCATTGTGGTATTGGGGTTTTAGTTGGCTGGCATGGGATATTTTTAGTATGGGGGTGTTATAGAAGTTTGATGGTTGTTTTTTGAAGTTGTAATGGGATGTTGGGTGGTGGATTTATTTTAGTTTCATGATAGTTATAAGATATTATTTTTAATTATTATATGGTTAATGTAATGGATTAGAATTAAGTAATTCTAGGCCATAAATCAACATGTTGTATTAGGTTATTGAATTTTCAAATGTTGGTAAAATGGGTTGAGAAAAAATTGTTTTTGGATAAAATTATATATGGGTTGTTCCTAGGAGTGGTTTATAATTAAATATAGAGTAAATTTGTTAAATAATGTAACATGGTAGGTAACTATTAAATCAGTAAATGGTTGATTGTGTGAATAAAGAAAGTAATTTTGTCTTCTATTTGACAATTTTATGTAGTGAGTTGCCTTCAATGGTGGTTGTAGTTGGTTTCAGATATCATGGGGTGATATGGTAGTATGGTGGGTTCTTTTAATGATTTTGAAATTAACCATTAGGTTTGTTATTATTTGATACTATCTATTATTGTTTTTTCATGTGATTTCCTAAACTCACCCTATACAATTTTAAAATCCTTAAAAACTCTCATAGTATTTGGGTTTTGGTTGTTTCCCTAATATCTAAGTTGACAAGGGTTGATGGCTGACCACCTCATATTCCTTGATCTATCCTTGGAAGTGGTGATTATAGATTAGTTAGTTGAAATTTCTAATGATGATTGATCATTTGGTGTTAATTCCTAATGATGACGTCTTATTTGGTGGTGACTTCTAGTGGTGATTGGCTTAACTAGCGGCGATTCCTAGTAATGATGGATTACCGGTTGGTGACAATGTTTGACATGATTCAAGGTAGGGGTCTTCATGGTAGGATAAGTGCATGATGTTAATTTCCTTCATGTTCATGAAACCCTACTACCTTAGGTATGATAGTGGCAAGTTATTAAGGAAGAATGTGTGGGGAACATTGAATTATTTTCTTTTTATATTGTCTTATTAAAATGAATGAGTTACTTGTTGAGTGATCCTTAGTGAGGTTGGGATGATTGGTTAACCTATTTAGATTTTTATTAGTTTTTTGTTTATTCTTTAGATAATTATTCTACTCTTCTAACATTTATAAGAGTGATCTTGGTTTTGATCCTTATAAGTATACATGTTATTATCACCCTACATATATAAACTATTTTTCATGTTTCAAAGAGGGTTTCAGAGATTAAATTTTAAACTGTGAGCTTGGTGGTTGGGGAAAATATGGATCTACTACCTTAATATTACCCTTGGTACTATTTTACTTTGTATATATTATTTGTATCACTTCACATGCATTGTGGGGTGTTAGTAATTTTATATTAATAAAATTTTGTTGATTTGTGTATTTGTATTATTTATAGTCTTATGATTATTTATAATAATGCCTCTCATTTCATTTTTCATACCCTTTGTGTGAGTCACCAAACTGTGGCCTATTAGAGATGGTATTTGGGTGTCACTTTTCTAGTAATTGTTTGCCCAGTAAGGGTGCCAGAGGAGGGGAGTCACGAAAAATTAATATCAAAGATTTTTTTAAAGAGTTAGGATATATATTCATGTTATAAACTTTTTAGGAATTCATTTATGGGTAAGTAAATAATTTTATTTGAGAAACATTTATTATGTAAGAAAGTTCGATCAACTAAGACACCAAATTTTAGGGACCCTTCTGATTCGACCTAAGGACCTTAAAATTTATAAACATTCAAAGAGAGGTGACTCATATTGTATGTAAGAGACCTAGAAGAGTTAAATTAATCATTTTTTCATGCACTTATGATTGAATGGAGAGATGTTAGGTATTTAAAAATGATCTAAATAAATAAATCTTAATTAATTCAATGATAAAAAAGGTATATTTTCCTTTGTGTTTCCATGTATGCCTCCTACATGTTATTCATATGTGGTTTAGGGAGGATATTTTTAATAGGATAATTCATGCAATCATCATAGGATCTATTTAACCAATGCGGATGAGATGTGGTAGAATATATTGTGTTCTTTATAATGTTTGAGTCTAGAAAAGAATGAGGGGAGTATCTATGATTTGGAGGTGGAGAATTTTCTATAGATTCTTAAGATATCCTTATGTTTTATTTGATCCTAAGTCAAGTACTGTGTTCCATTGGTGATCAGTTAGATATGAGGGGCAGTATATTAGTGGTGGACGTTGTATCTCAGCAAATGAAAAGAAGTTAATATTTCATAGGTTGATTTTTAGAAGTATTTCTACTCAAAACTATTATAATTCAAAATTAAAGAGGTAAATAGGTAGAAGTTTTTATCCATTTAATAGTCTATCATGAGTGTTTGGGAGATCATTTCTGGTTTAAGGGACTTTTTTGTTTCCCCTAGACATTTTATTGAATGAGTAATCTCATGCACAACATCCTGAGGAGGTGATTCATCAAATGATATGATTTGAAGTCGCCTCATTTACACTTCCCAGGAACTTAGAGGTACATAAGATAGTAAAATTGATTGAGTAGATACATTCTCAAGATGGATCTACTTGGGAGGGAGGTTAGTAGATATTCTCAATGAGTAGAGATTCAGGCGGGGAATTATGGATATCAGGGATTTTAAAGCTCTGACCACTATAAAACTAACCACAGTTGTCTATTTTGCACTATTTTTGGAACAAAGGTTCCCAAGAACCTATTAGTGTATTATTGTTTTCATTTTATGTTTATAGAGGTCATTTTGATCTTTAATATAATTTCCTAATTACTTGAGAAATTTTTTTTTTGGGAGGTCAGTCCACTTTCCATTCATAATAGAAGAAGTTTCTCTAGAGGCTATATTAGTATTAGGGACTACTCGTGCATGATCAGTAACCATTTCTGTAGGATTATTTTTAGATAATGGGGGATTTTTTGTAGAAGAGTTCATCCCATAAATCCCCTTATCCTCAGGGTCCCAGGTCAAAGTCTGGTCATAGATTCCATTAGTTTCAAGGAAATGGACATGATCATAGATAATTTCAAGTTAGGGAGGTTCTCACGCTAAAGAGTCCAAATGTTTTTTGAGGTATGATAAGTTTATCATCTACCATAATTTATTCCTTGTTTGATTTCTAAGATTCATACTCTTTTATTTCACCTAATTTGGTTCACGCATTAGGGTGGGATGTGGATAGACTCTAGTACTCATGATGTTATACACGTCAATTGGATGTTAGGTGAAACAACAACAAAAAATTCAATGGAATTTCCCTTCTTATATATATGTTATATTTAGTAATGTTGTATACTGCACAAGCACCACATGGTAAAATCGAATAAATTTTATTATAAAAATTTTAACCTTAAATTTATAAATTAAAATAGCCACATGAATTGAAAGTATTATAATGTGATAAAAAATATAAAACAATATAGCTAAATTTTAGAAATTTGGATCTCCTCAGTCCACCAAAATAACCCCAATCACAGACAAAACTGTAGAAATAAAGAATAATGTTATCACTATAATATAAATTTTGAAAATAAAAATTATATAACCTTAGGATAAATATAATTAAATGAATAATTAATTTAATATTTTGTATTTATAGAATGTAGGTAACCCATATGATCGTTACAAATTTGACCATTAGAATAGTAATGTGAATGTTATAATAGTAACTAGGTCTTTAGAATAGTAATATGACTATTTGAATTGTATCATCTCCTATGGAAGTGTAAAATAAAATTTAGTAATTTTATAAAATGAAAATATTACATATTTATATCATGGTACAGGTAAATAAATGTTTTAAAAGTGATCTATTAAGTGTTTGTATTTTTATAAAACACTAAATTTTTAATTTCACTTTTATAATAAAAATAATGATTTTAAAAAATTATTTCCATAAAATGGGATTTTGAAATCAATATTATGTTTTATGATAATGGTAATATAATTTTTTGATACCTCATTTAATTTTTCAAAGTGTAATAAAATTGATCACAATATTTAAATTGGTATTTTTAAAATGAATGAGGGTTTTAGTTATAAATTTAATTTCTCATAATTAAAAAAATATTTTCATAAACTAGATTTCATTTTTTTAATATGTATTTCAAAAAATAGTGGGGTTTATTTTATTGTATTTTTCTAAAGTAGTTGAATTTTGGTGAATAGTGAAACATGGTAAAATACTATATTTAAAATTATAAGTTAAATATAAGAATTTTTTAGTCTTATATGATTTCATCGCTCATTACTTAAAAATCAAATGAACCATTTACTTTATATAGTCATAATAATCAATACTATAGACATTATTTATCCAAAATAACAAACAAATGAATATAATATTAAGAAACACCCCACTCCTCCCCTTATAAATATCACTCCTCACAAACCCTTCTTATTACAACATCTAGGACAAATAGATTGTCAAATTTCAGACAAAATCTCTTCTAAAACCTCTCCCCCATGTTAAATTATTTTTTGTCTCACTAAAATTAACATTCCTAGTTCCTTAAAGAGTATTTCATAGAGGTGACATTTAAGAGGTAATATTCTCCATTTAAATCTTTTAAATTCATTTCTTCTTCTACATTTTACTTTCCACCCTAATCTAAAACAACATAATGAATCTAGTATAATAATTATACTGTAATTTTATTTTGTTACTGGAATATCCATATTCTACCCTCCCTTCTTTCAATTCTAAAATGAAAATGTTGTTTACTATATGGTTGGTTCACCACCTCCATGAATGACGCAATTCATTTCTCCCCACTGTCTTCAAGGATGGTAAAAAAAATATTATTATGGTTAAATAATATTTTAATATGAATAATATAACTTATTTTATAATCTGGAAAGTTTTTATGGCTATTAGTTATATAAAATGATTTTTTTCGAGATGGTCGGGAAATCCAACTAAATGAACAAAGGGAATAATGCTAATGTTTTAACTAAAATTATCATCAATATGTTGGAACACATATGGGTATTTGGAAACATTTAAATTTAAATAATTAAATTAATAAAATTTCATTTCACTTCTGGAGTTGTTGTCCCATTTTACAAGAATGTCAATAATTATCCACAAGTGATCTGACCATGGAACTATGTAATGAATGATCTCAAAATAAAAAAAACATTATATATTATTGAAATGATTATAAATAAACATAACAAAATTATAAAAAATAAAATATAGGTATAAATTTTTCTATATTATGTAATTAATTAATCTAATTTGATCATCCATGATGTTAATTACAAGTACATAATGGATTCAGAAATAAGGTAAGGTATCTCTCTAAACTTCCCTCTTTTCTTTGGTTTATGATATTTATCACTCTAACTCCATTTCTCTATCTATTTTATGTTATTTTAATATTTGAACTTCTATACATATCTTATATATATACCTATATTTTCCTCCATTCCTTTTAACAAGTAATACATGCCATAAATTCTTTTCTCAATTTCAACCCATTTCTATCTATGTGTAATTTTTATGTTTATGCCCTAAAATTGATATTATTTTGTGAAAGACATAATAATGTACATATTATTATGGGTTCGGAAAGAAATTTATTTGATGAATTTGGTAATTTTGTTGTCTTATGAAATGTTATGTATGGGAATAGAGAGTGAACCTGATTCGTGATGTGACTTTGTCCACCACGTGATGTTGTCTCAGCAGGTAACCTTAACTCATGATTATGTCATGTAATATATTGATCATAATTTCCTATGTTTACATGATCTTATGATAACATGTTATTTATTTTATGGTTCCATGTGACTATTCATGATACTTCTCTTTTCTGATATCATTTAATGTCATTTTACTCACATGTTATGCCTCATTACCATGTTTATCCCCTTACTGAGCTTTTTAGGTCACCACATTTTTTATATATCCCCCAGGTTATCCAATGAAATTTTAGGGGCTCAAATAGACATAGGATCTCATTATAGATATTAAAATAATTTTTTTACTTTGTCTCACTTGAAGTATTGTGAACCTAGTTTTCCAAACACACTAGGCCTTTTGATACTTTGGTTGTATTTTATAGATATTTATGTTAAAAATAATGCAATTATATGTGTAAAAGGAATGGGTTTCTATAGTAGGTATAATAGGATTATAAATATATTTTAGTGGATTAAGAATAGAATAAATTACTGTGAACCCTATGGATAAGTATATGTATATGAAAATATCATGAAATTTTGGTGAAGTATCAAGTGAGTGGATTCTACAAAATTCATTAGTGTCTAGATACTAAAAGTGGATATGTCTATGGAACAGTCTTGCATAGAGGTAATAACCCATTAAAATGGGACATTAGGTATTCAGTCTATTATCACTTGGTTCAAGAAAAAGAGTCCTTGTTGCACACCTAGTTTGACACTCCTGAGGGATATTCTTTGGAAATTCACAAACAATAGATGAATCGTTATGAACGACTTGAATAGATTGTTAAGTTATAAATCTTAATAGGGAATTTATGATTGATATCCATTATTGAAAACTATAGACCCATAAGATTTTATTTACATTAAACTTATAATTTATCACTTCAATGTTCATAGATTCCCTTTTTACATAATTTTTATTTTATGTATTCCCATTTTTATGTTTTTTTAGATATTTTAAATAACTAAAACTAGAATTAAATTGTGAAAGGTGTACTCATTATCTATGAATGATCTACAAATGTCCTATATAATTATTGTTCGATGTGTTCATTCGTATCTTATAAGTTTTATAGAAATATTCAAACACCACATAAGAAAATGCAAGTTGAGCTATCTGTGAGAATAGATAATGGATGAATTATTTCATCACAATTATATGAATCCTCACGAGTCAATTTTTATGGAATAAAACTCTCAAAAAATATTTTCCCACTTCCTTTAGTATAGTTTGATGCTATTTTTTCCATTGGTTATAAGATGCCATCTTTTTTGAGGAATGAATCTTTTTTGAATTGTTTACCAAAGACCATGTGAATTTGATTCATGTATTGTATTAATTCAAACCTTGAAAAAATCACACACCCTATAAATATTTTTCATCACATCTATTCATGTCATTAAACCAGATTATATACCATGTGAGTAGTTCTCATGATGTGTCGATATGTAACAAAACTAGATTACACCATTTTTAATCAATAATTAATGTTTTTTTAAATCATTTGAAGAGATTTATTTTGATAAATGGTTAAATATGTAACAATTTTTACATGATGCGAAATGTAAATTTGCATTGTGTAATTTTGACCCGCATTATATTAAAAACATGTCTCCAGTATCTTGTAACCCTCCGCACACGCGGGTACCATAGTAACCAGCCCAGGTACCCTAGTAACCCGATAACTGGGGCATCCCAAACATTTCCCAAATGGAATTCCTAATCCTCAGGGGTTAGTGACTAGGACCTATCATCATACAACATGTAAGTGGGAATAAATTCTCCACAAAACATAGAAGAAGCAAGATAATAAAGTCAATATGCATAAATAAGAAATATCACTTGGAGTAATGTACTATAAGTCAACAGGGAATTAAATCCCAAAGTACTAAAACTCAATTTAAAAAATAGGGAAAAACAACTTAAGTCCCTAAAGACATAACTCACCACATCCAAGGCTCAACAGCTGGATCCACCTCTAAGAGACAATTTCCCCTTTCTCAAACCTGGAAGGAGATAATCTACAAACACCTGAAGGCATAAGAAGGTCTTGATCTAAAAATACTAGTAGGGTCTTATTGAGGATTCCATAAAAAATTCCAATAATTTATTAACCAATATAATTCATTACATTTTAGAATAAATAAGTTTGTAATTTTTTAATAATATTTAAACAAATCATGCTATACAATTCAAATGATGTAAAAATACTTTAAGAAATAACTTTTCAAGTGATGGAATATTTCTAAAACAATAGCTTAAATAAAAAATTATATAGAATAGTATATATAAATATAGAAGGAATGTAAAGTAGTTCAATAACATTGGGGTATATTTATATCTCAAATATCAAACAAGAAGGTAACATGGTCATTTACCAAATAGGTATGAAAGTTCCATGCTATAGGGCTTTGCGCTCTTTAAGTGATCAAGGAAGTTTGTGTATAAACAGATCCCTCTAACACTGGCCAAAGTTGACTTGTCACTATATCATCAGGAATGTGACCTACTAAATTTATGTTTTAGAGTGTTTTATAAGCATATTGTATTTTTAAATAACTCACAAACTACCTAAGGCTTCCTTGTTCTCTTACCCAATCAATAATAGTAAATTCATTTTAAGAATGATTAATATACTATTAAATCCCATTACCCCATTTCATATTTCAATTTTCCAATTAAAAACCAAAACTGGTTTTTAATCAAAAAATTCCTTTTAGCAAGATAATCCCAAGGGGTTTATATCAAATCATTTTTAATCCATTTTCACAAGTTCAAAATCAATTCAAAACCAATTTATCAATTTCATAGTTATTTTCCACAATAAAATTCAATAATTTAATTGAAATATATTCCATAAAATTTACAATTTAAATTAACCATTTAAATGAAGAAATTTCCATAAACACACCCCAAAATAATGGAATTGTTGTGTTTCCTAATTTTCATTCCAAAACCATTTCAAAAATCCCAATTCACTAGAATTGGTTTTTTATCAGATCAGTTGAAAGAAAGTTTGAGAAATTGAATTTAAATTGAAAATTGAAATAAATCAACAAATTCAAGGTTAATCAATTTGAAAAAATGGGATGGACTCACCTACTATTTTTCTAAGAACCGACACACACAATGGAACCCATCAATGTGAATAATGGTGTAGAAGACCTTGAAACTCAACATATAAATGAGATCCAATAGTACAGATCATAGATACATCAATTTTAAGATGGTCCATTGAAATCCCAAAGGATTAGAAATAGAGAAAGATGAAGAATAAGGGAGAAAGCTTACACAAGAATCACACCACCAACACAATAACGATTGAATGCTAGATGAAGGGATCTAGAAGGGTTGGAGAGCACTGAGATTTATTAGGGAAGGATTTAGGTAAAGATAGGTGAATTAGGAAATGATCCAAAATTAGTACCAATTCCTCAAGATAAAATATGGTATAGTCTCTCCATGACTCATGATGTGTAATGGCCCATGGGGAGACTATACCCTATTTTATCAGAGTAAAACACTATTGGAAATAAATATACCATATAAGAAGTATATATAATCATAAATAATATCAATATCTCAAGATAAACAATACAAGAATAAAATATTAAAATAAAACAGAAAACATTCCATGTTTAAGTATGTGTCAAGTGACTAAAATGTAAACTAAAAATAAGGACATTTACAGTTCAAAGCCGGTTCTGATCCCCATTCAGTTCCCTCATCCAGATCCATCACAACTCAACCATATAATTACTAGCACAATTTTTTAGGTTATTGAGTGTTTACTGGTCCAATATAATCCTTGAGATCATCTTCTTCTTTCGTGGATCTTGCACAATTTTTTAGAAATCCTAAATCTAGATTGGGGTCAAATATATCTCCAAAATTGTGTGCATCTATGATATTAACTTACTTTTGTCTTCCTTTGGTTGGATAAGAATAACTAACTAAAAAGATAACGCACCAGCTCAAATGAAATTGAAGGGGACTGGTGTATTCACATGTGTTTTCCAATTTTACATTATTTCTATTATTGTTCCCCATTTTTTAACTTGAAGAGTTGTTGTGATGTTTGAATTGTGGATTTTGTGAATTGTGAAGGCTTAATGAAATCGATTTATTGAATGCAACCTTAATAAAAGGTTAAGAACTTATTTATGTATATGAAAAGGTTCCGTGTAAACTATGAAATTCTATGAAATCTCCCATGAAAGAGATGGAGAAATGCTTTTATATCCCTCTTTTAATAGAAATTGTTGTAACTATATGAACTGTAATATATTATGTTATGTGTTTTTAGTGTACTAGTTTATTTCTTTATAATTTTATGGATGTTTTGGGGACTAAATGATGATAGTGGTTACTGATATAGGTTTGGAATGCATTGTGGTATTGGGGTTGTAGTTGGCTGGCATGGGATATTTTTAGTATGGGGGTGTTATAGAAGTTTGATGGTTGTTTTTTGAAGGTGTAATGGGATGTTGGGTGGTGGATTTATTTTAGTTTCACGATAGTTATAAGATATTATTTTTAATTATTATATGGTTAATGTAATGTATTAGAATTAAGTAATTCTAGGCCATAAATCAACATGTTGTATTAGATTATTGAATTTTCAAATGTTGGTAAAATGGGTTGAGAAAAAATTGTTTTTGGATAAAATTATATATGGGTTGTTCCTAGGAGTGCTTTATAATTAAATATAGAGTAAATTTGTTAAATAATGTAACATGGTAGGTAACTATTAAATCAATAAATGGTTGATTGTGTGAATAAAGAAAGTAATTTTGTCTTCTATTTGACAATTTTGTGTAGTGAGTTGCCTTTAGTGGTGGTTGTAGTTGGTTTCAGATATCACGGGGTGATATGGTAGTATGGTGGGTTCTTTTAATGATTTTGAAATAAACCATTAGGTTTGTTATTATTTGATGCTATCTATTATTGTTTTTTCATGTGATTTCCTAAACTCACCCTATACAATTTTAAAATCCTTACAAATTCTCATAGTATTTGGGTTTTGGTTGTTTCCCTAATATCTAAGTTGACAAGGGTTGATGGCTGACCACCTCATATTCCTTGGTCTATCCTTGGAAGTGGTGATTATAGATTAGTTAGTTGAAATTTCTAATGATTATTGATCATTTGTGTTAATTCCTAATGATGGCGTCTTATTTGGTGGTGACTTCTAGTGGTGATTGGCTTAACTAGCGGTGATTCCTAGTAATAGTGGATTACTGGTTGGTGACAATGTTTGACATGATTCAAGGTGGGGGTCTTCATGGTAGGATAAGTGCATGATGTTAATTTCCTTCATGTTCATGAAACCCTACTACCTTAGGTATGATAGTGGCAAGTTAGTAAGGAAAAATGTGTGGGGCACATTGAATTATTTTCTTTTTATATTGTCTTATTACAATGAATGAGTTACTTGTTGAGTGATCCTTAGTTAGGTTGGGATGATTGGTTAACCTATTTAGATTTTTATTAGTTTTTTGTTTATTCTTTAGATAATTATTCTACTCTTCTAACATTTATAAGAGTGATCTTGGTTTTGATCCTTATAAGTATACATGTTATTATCACCCTACATATATAAACTATTTTTCATGTTTCAAAGAGGGTTTCAGAGATTAAATTTTAAACTGTGAGATTGGTGGTTGGGGAAAATATGGATCTACTACCTTAATATTACCCTTGGTACTATTTTACATTTTATATATTATTTGTATCACTTCACATGCATTGTGGGGTGTTAGTAATTTTATATTAATAAAATTTTGTTGATTTGTGTATTTGTATTATTTATAGTCTTATGATTATTTATGATAATGCCTCTCATTTCATTTTTCATACCCTTTGTGTGAGTCACCAAACTGTGGCCTATTAGAGATGGTATTTGGGTGTCACTTTTCTAGTAATTGTTTGCCCATTAAGGGTGCTAGAGGAGGGGAGTCACGAAAAATTAATATCAAAGATTTTTTTAAAGAGTTAGGATATATATTCATGTTATCAACTTTTTAGGAATTCATTTATGGGTAAGTAAATAATTTTATTTTAGAAACATTTATTATGTAAGAAAGTTCGATCAACTAAGACACCAAATTTTAGGGACCCTTCTGATTTGACCTAAGGACCTTAAAATTTATAAACATTCAAAGAGAGGTGACTCATATTATAGGTAAGAGACCTAGAAGAGTTAAATTAATCATTTTTTCATGCACTTATGATTGAATGGAGAGATGTTAGGTATTTAAAAATGATCTAAATAAATAAATCTTAATTAATTCAATGATAAAAAAGGTAGATTTCCTCTGTGTTTCCATGTATGCCTCCTACATGTTATTCATATGTGGTTTAGGGAGGATATTTTTAACAGGATAATTCATCCAATCATCATAGGATCTATTTAACCAATGCGGATGAGATGTGGTAGAATATATTGTGTTCTTTATAATGTTTGAGTCTAGAAAAGAATGAGGGGAGTATCTATGATTTGGAGGTGGAGAATTTTCTACAGATTCTTAAGATATCCTTATGTTTTATTTGATCCTAAGTCAAGTACTGTGTTCCATTGGTGATCAGTTAGATATGAGGGGCAGTATATTAGTGGTGGACGTTGTATCTCAGCAAATGAAAAGAAGTTAATATTTCATAGGTTGATTTTTAGAAGTATTTCTACTCAAAACTATTATAATTCAAAATTAAAGAGGTAAATAGGTAGATGTTTTTATCCCTTTAATAGTTTATCATGAGTGTTTGGGAGATCATTTCTGGTTTAAGGGACTTTTTTGTTTCCCCTAGACATTTTATTGAATGAGTAATCTCATGCACAACATCCTGAGGAGGTGATTCATCAAATGATATGATTTGAAGTCGCCTCATTTACACTTCCCAGGAACTTAGAGGTACATAAGATGGTAAAATTGATTGAGTAGATACATTCTCAAGATGGATCTACTTGGGAGGGAGGTTAGTAGATATTCTCAATGAGTAGAGATTCAGGTGGGGAATTATGGATATCAGGGATTTTAAAGCTCTGGCCACTATAAAACTAACCACAATTGTCTATTTTGCACTATTTTTGGAACAATGGTTCCCAAGAACCTATTAGTGTATTATTGTTTTCATTTTATGTTTATAAAGGTCATTTTGATCTTTAATATAATTTCCTAATTACTTGAGAAATTTTTTTTTGGGAGGTCAGTCCACTTTCCATTCGTAATAGAAGAAGTTTCTCTAGAGGCTATATTAGTATTAGGGACTACTCGTGCATGATCAGTAACCATTTCTGTAGGATTATTTTTAGATAATGTGGGATTTTTTGTAGAAGATTTCATCCCATAAATTCCCTTATCCTCAGGGTCCCAGGTCAAAGTCTGGTCATAGATTCCATTAGTTTCAAGGAAATGGACATGATCATAGATAATTTCAAGTTAGGGAGGTTCTCACGCTAAAGAGTCCAAATGTTTTTTGAGGTATGATAAGTTTATCATCTACCATAATTTATTCCTTGTTTGATTTCTAAGATTCATACTCTTTTATTTCACCTAATTTGGTTCACGCATTAGGGTGGGATGTGGATAGACTCTAGTACTCATGATGTTATACACGTCAATTGGATGTTAGGTGAAACAACAACAAAAAATTCAATGGAATTTCCCTTCTTATATATATGTTATATTTAGTAATTTTGTATACTGCACAAGCACCACATGGTAAAATCGAATAAATTTTATTATAAAAATTTTAACCTTAAATTTATAAATTAAAATAGCCACATGAATTGAAAGTATTATAATGTGATAAAAAATATAAAACAATATAGCTAAATTTTAGAAATTTGGATCTCCTCAGTCCACCAAAAAAATCCCAATCACAGACAAAACTGTAGAAATAAAGAATAATGTTATCATTATAATATAAATTTTGAAAATAAAAATTATATAACCTTAGGATAAATATAATTAAATGAATAATTAATTTAATATTTGGTATTTATAGAATGTAGGTAACCCATATGATCGTTACAAATTTGACCATTAGAATAGTAATGTGAATGTTATAATAGTAACTAGGTCTTTAGAATAGTAATATGACTATTTGAATTGTATCATCTCCTATGGAAGTGTAAAATAAAATTTAGTAATTTTATAAAATGAAAATATTACATATTTATATCATGGTACAGGTAAATAAATGTTTTAAAAGTGATCTATTAAGTGTTTGTATTTTTATAAAACACTAAATTTTTAATTTCACTTTTATAATAAATATAATGATTTTAAAAAATTATTTCCATAAAATGGGATTTTGAAATCAATATTATGTTTTATGATAATGGTAATATAATTTTTTGATACCTCATTTAATTTTTCAAAGTGTAAGAAAATTGATCACAATATTTAAATTGGTATTTTTAAAATGAATGAGGGTTTTAGTTATAAATTTAATTTCTCATATTTAAAAAAATATTTTCATAAACTAGATTTCATTTTTTTAATATGTATTTCAAAAAATAGTGGGGTTTATTTTAATGTATTTTTCTAAAGTAGTTGAATTCTGGTGAATAGTGAAACATGGTAAAATACTATATTTAAAATTATAAGTTAAATATAAGAATTTTTTAGTCTTATATGATTTCATCACTCATTACTTAAAAATCAAATGAACCATTTACTTTATATAGTCATAATAATCAATACTATAGACATTATTTATCCAAAATAATAAACAAATGAATATAATATTAAGAAACACCCCACTCCTCCCCTTATAAATATCACTCCTCACAAACCCTTCTTATTACAACATCTAGGACAACTAGATTGTCAAATTTCAGACAAAATCTCTTCTAAAACCTCTCCCCCATGTCAAATTATTTTTTGTCTCACTAAAATTAACATTCCTAGTTCCTTAAAGAGTATTTCATAGAGGTGACATTTAAGAGGTAATATTCTCCATTTAAATCTTTTAAATTCATTTCTTCTTCTACCTTTTACTTTCCCCCCTAATCTAAAACAACATAATGAATCTAGTATAATAATTATACTGTAATTTTATTTTGTTACTGGAATATCCATATTCTACCCTCCCTTCTTTCAATTCTAAAATGAAAATGTTGTTTACTATATGGTTGGTTCACCACCTCCATGAATGACGCAATTCATTTCTCCCCACTATCTTCAAGGATGGTAAAAAATATTATTATGGTTAAATAATATTTTAATATGAATAATATAACTTATTTTATAATCTGGAAAGTTTTTATGGCTATTAGTTATATAAAATGATTTTTTTTCGAGATGGTCGGAAAATCCAACTAAATGAACAAAGGGAATAACGCTAATGTTTTAACTAAAATTATCATCAATATGTTGGAACACACATGGGTATTTGGAAACATTTAAATTTAAATAATTAAATTAATAAAATTTCATTTCTCTTCTGGAGTTGTTGTCCCATTTTACAAGAATGTCAATAATTATCCACAAGTGATCTGACCATGGAACTATGTAATGAATGATCTCAAAATAAAAAAAACATTATATATTATTGAAATGATTATAAATAAACATAACAAAATTATAAAAAATAAAATATAGGTATAAATTTTTCTATATTATGTAATTAATTAATCTAATTTGATCATCCATGATGTTAATTACAAGTACATAATGGATTAAGAAATAAGGTAAGGTATCTCTCTAAACTGCCCTCTTTTCTTTGGTTTATGATATTTCTCACTCTAACTCCATTTCCCTATCTATTTTATATTATTTGAATATTTGAACTTCTATACATAACTTATATATATACCTATATTTTCCTCCATTCCTTTTAACAAGTAATACATTCCATAAATTCTTTTCTCAATTTCAACCCATTTCTATCTATGTGTAATTTTTATGTTTATGCCCTAAAATTGATATTATTTTGTGAAAGGCATAATCATGTACATATTATTATGGGTTCGGAAAGAAATTTATTTGATGAATTTGGTAATGTTGTTGTCTTATGAAATGTTATGTATGGGAATAGAGAGTGAACCTGACTCGTGATGTGACTTTGTCCACCACGTGATGTTGTCTCAGCAGGTAACCTTAACTCATGATTATGTCATGTAATATATTGATCATAATTTCCTATGTTTACATGATCTTATGATAACATTTTATTTATTTTATGGTTCCATGTGACTATTCATCATACTTCTCTTTTCTGATATCATTTAATGTCATTTTACTCACATGTTATGCCTCATTACCATGTTTATCCCCTTACTGAGCTTTTTAGGTCACCACATTTTTTATATATCCCCCAGGTTATCCAATGAAATTTTAGGGGCTCAAATAGACATAGGATCTCATTATAGATATTAAAATAATTTTTTTACTTTATCTCACTTGAAGTATTGTGAACCTAGTTTTCCAAACACACTAGGCCTTTCGATACTTTGGTTGTATTTTATGGATATTTATGTTAAAAATAATGCAATTATATGTGTAAAAGGAATGGGTTTCTATAGTAGGTATAATAGGATGATAAATATATCTTAGTGGTTTAAGAATAGAATAAATTACTGTGAACCCTATGGATAAGTATATGTATATGAAAATATCATGAAATTTTGGTGAAGTATCAAGTGAGTGGATTCTACAAAATTCATTAGTGTCTAGATACTAAAAGTGGATATGTCTATGGAAAAGTCTTGCATAGAGGTAATAACCCATTAAAATGGGACATTAGGTATTCAGTCTATTATCACTTGGTTCAAGAAAAAGAGTCCTTGTTGCACACCTAGTTTGACACTCCTGAGGGATATTCTTTGGAAATTCACAAACAATAGATGAATCATTATGAACGACTTGAATAGATTGTTAAGTTATAAATCCTAATAGGGAATTTATGATTGATATCCATTATTGAAAACTATAGACCCATAAGATTTTATTTACATTAAACTTATAATTTATCACTTCAATGTTCATAGATTCCCTTTTTACATAATTTTTATTTTATGTATTCCCATTTTTATGTTTTTTTAAATATTTTAAATAACTAAAACTAGAATTAAATTGTGAAAGGTGTACTCATTATCTATGAATGATCTACAAATGTCCTATATAATTATTGTTCGATGTGTTCATTCGTATCTTATAAGTTTTATAGAAATATTCAAACACCACATAAGAAAATGCAAGTTGAGCTATCTGTGATAATAGATAATGGATGAATTATTTCATCACAATTATATGAATCCTCACGAGTCAATTTTTATGGAATAAAACTCTCAAAAAATAATTTCCCACTTCCTTTAGTATAGTTTGATGCTATTTTTTCCATTGGTTATAAGATGCCATCTTTTTTCAGGAATGAATCTTTTTTGAATTGTTTACCAAAGACCATGTGAATTTGATTCATGTATTGTATTAATTCAAACCTTGAAAAAATCACACACCATATAAATATTTTTCATCACATCTATTCATGTCATTAAACCAGATTATATACCATGTGAGTAGTTCTCATGATGTGTCGATATGTAACAAAACTAGATTACACCATTTTTAATCATTAATTAATGTTTTTTTAAATCATTTGAAGAGATTTATTTTGATAAATGGTTAAATATGTAACAATTTTTACATGATGCGAAATGTAAATTCACATTGTGTAATTTTGACCCGCATTATATTAAAAACATGTCTCCAGTATCTTGTAACCCTCCGCACACGCGGGTACCATAGTAACCAGCCCAGGTACCCTAGTAACCCGAAAACTGAGCCATCCCAAACATTTCCCAAATGGAATTCCTAATCCTCAGGGGTTAGTGACTAGGACCTATCATCATACAACATGTAAGTGGGAATAAATTCTCCACAAAACATAGCAGAAGCAAGATAATAAAGTCAATATGCATAAATAAGAAATACCACTTGGAGTAATGTACTATAAGTCAACAGGGAATTAAATCCCAAAGTACTAAAACTCAATTAAAAAAACAGGGAAAAACAACTTAAGTCCCTAAAGACATAACTCACCACATCCAAGGCTCAACAGCTGGATCCACCTTTAAGAGACAATTTCCCCTTTCTCAAACCTGGAAGGAGATAATCTACAAACACCTGAAGGCATAAAAAGGGCTTGATCTAAAAATACTAGTAGGGTCTTATTGAGGATTCCATAACAAATTCCAATAATTTATTAACCAATATAATTCATTACATTTTAGAATAAATAAGTTTGTAATTTTTTAATAATATTTAAACAAATCATGCTATACAATTCAAATGATGTAAATATACTTTAAGAAATAACTTTTCAAGTGATGGAATATTTCTAAAACAATAGCTTAAATAAAAAATTATATAGAATAGTATATATAAATATAGAAGGAATGTAAAGTAGTTCAATAACATTGGGATATATTTATATCTCAAATATCAAACAAGAAGGTAACATGGTCATTTACCAAATAGGTATGAAAGTTCCATGCTATAGGGCTTTGCGCTCTTTAAGTGATCAAGGAAGTTTGTGTATACACAGATGTAACACCCCGAAGTTTTCAAAACCTCTTGAATGAAAATTGGGCTTTTTCTTTGTGCTTTTAAAGTTCTCTCTCTAAAGCAATCAGAATGTAAAATAAAAAAAAAACACGTAACTTTTATTTCATGAACTCAACACTGAAGAGTCTTACATTTTTCGGGTTACAAGGAAAACTCACTAACCAAAAATTCCAACCAAGAACCCGACTACAATAATGGGTAGACTGCTTAAAACTACTAAGAGACCGAAAATGCGGTAGGGATTTCGAGCATCCATCATAAGAAACGTAAGGATTGCTGAAGCCACCGCGACCGTGCTCAACACCAAGGGGATCACACGAACCATCTTCGCTTCTCCTTCGGTCGCTTGGGGTAAGGGACACCCGAGACCAAACCTTTCTTTTTATAAGCACCCTAATATGGCCGTTGCACCCCAAACGGCTATATTTTTGACCGTTGGATCTCCTTAGCCTCTATGTTGACCGTTGGACCTCAAACGGCTATTCTTTCGACCGTTGTTTGCCCAAAGTATCCTATGTTTTGTTTTTAACCGTTACCCAAATAATGTTTAAATTCAGTTTTTGTCGACGTGATAAAACTTATTAAATATAGTTTTGAAATAATTGATAAGTGTTATATATTTTCTTTTATATATATAGTTGTAATTTATATATATATATATATATGGTTTTGGTTTGTTGGCCTAAAATTTTATTAAATTTAGATTATTATAAAATTATCAACAAAACTATTTCATTTTTTTTATGAATTATATTTATGGTTAACTTCTCATAAAATTGTTAATGATGAATATTTACCCTTTTACAAAATTAATTTATGAATTTCTTTATATAATAATAATAAAATAAAACTACACAATTATGTTCTTACTAAAACCTAATAATTTTGTTGCTCTAATTTTGACATTCTACCTGTTTAGAGATAAACTTATTATTTTTTAAACACTATTTATTTTGTTTCAAAATAATCCGAATGTAATTTTTAGTTTATGATTTATGAAATCATAAGTTTGTATTTTATTATACTTGAATTCACTTTGTTATTTTATGTATAAAACTTATATTTGTGTATTTATATGTTTTGATAAAAAGAAATAGAGAAAAATAAAAATAAAAATTATGTTTAAAATAAGGGTCTAATAGTTTAATATATAGGGGTATTAATAACCCTTGACTTAGGATAATAATAGTTTATTTATAAGGTTATATTAATGGTATTATAATAGGTTTAATAAAATAATAAAATAACAGATTTTGTTTTATAAGATAATGACTTAAAAAAAATGAGAGAATCGGGAGGGCCGCGTGTTTAAAACACCGCGGCAAGTTTGAGCCGTCCGATCCGGCACCCTCCCAATCGCAGCCATCCATCTCTTTATACCGCGTCGCGTCTTAGCCGTTCGATCCGGCCGCATCTAATCCAGGCCGTTCGTTTTTTTTCGCATATCCCTCGCCTGCGGTCCTTCTTCTTCCTCGCCGCGCCGCAGAACCAGTAGCGTAGGCCCTTGCTTCCTCCGCCCAAGCCGACAGCAGTTACCTCCTTTCAACAGGTCGGCGCCGCCTCTTAAATTTCGGCCTCGGTTCCATCGTTTTTCCCCCCCGGTTGCAGAGTCTTCTCCTTCCTTTTTTTTAACTCCCTGTTGCACCGAAGCCGAAGGTTGGCACCCCAACTCTCACGATCCCTCCGACCTCTGAGACCTCGTCGCCACCTCGTGATCTCCTCCTCCTCATCGTCTGGTAAGGGTTGAACTCTGTCTGTAACGTTTTGAACTTCGGTTTTCATTTACGGAAAAAATGTATACGGGTTATATATACACACATGTATATCTCTTGTTTTTAAAGCATCGGATCCCCCTTGCCTCACTTAAACTTCCCCTCTGAACGAGGGTAAGAGAAGTTCCCTGTTTGTTCTGCTCTTCCCCTATTCGACGCACCCATTTATTTTTTTTTCTTTATATTTATTTTTGTATATGTTAATATAAACATGTATAATTGTATTCAAGGCCGTAAAGAACTTCATTATAACTGTTTTTTTTTACTCTTCCTGTTTTACGAGTCAAGCGAGGGTAAGGGTTCCTGTCTTGTTGGTTTGAGTTTTGGTGAACCTACATGTGATATAAACTCTATATATATATATGAATATATATATATATTATTTTGGTATGTATATGTGTACCTAAATGTATATAAATAACTTTGAACTCATACACCTAATTTTCATAATATATGATGAATGAGTATGATTAATATGTTTTAATACTTTTGGTATAACGTGACGAGTTACTAAGATTATATATGCCCTTTGAAACTTTTAATCCAAGGGCGATGCCAAGACTATTTATATATATGGTCATATATATATATATGGTGAAATTTCAGGATTGGTTTAATTCCAAGATGATTTTTCTAATTAAGAATTTTCATTTATCAGCGTTTTGACAATTCGTGCACTTTTTGTAAAAATGTGTGGCATGAACCCCCCCTTAAGAAATTATATGTTTCCAAGTGAATGTGATTTCAAAATTTCAGTTTCCAAAACTTTTTCTTTATTTAATTATTATCAGGACTTGGTTATGTATATATATAATTATAGACACATAAGTTTCTAATAATTTTAATTGATGCTAAGCCAACATGTGTATCGCACCAGTGGACCGACTTAACCTGAAAATTTAAGTACCCTCAATGAAACTTTTACTTGTAAAGAATGTGTTTTGCATGTTTAAAGATATGAACTATGAATTTATGTTTTTATTTAATGAATATGATGAAATCTTACATGACCATCTGCTATGTTTAGTGTTCCAGTTATTTCTGCATGTGCAATGTGTAAGTTGATTTAGTTTATTTGCATCCATGTTTAATCTAAAGCCAATAGCCTAGTTCTTTTTTTCATCTACGTTATGATCCCCTTGAAGTCATGATTACGTATGTAAAAAAAAGAGTTTTGATTATGAATGTATGGAACCCCATGAATGAATGCCTATGTCAAGATATGTGAGGGATGTATAGGACTTAAATGTTTATGGACGGGTGCGCCCGGAATTATACAGCGCTCCAATGCATTGGGTAAAACAAGAGTCTCATGAGACGTCAAGTGCAACGGTCTTGGAGAATATCCTTGGCTCGTGCTATCAAGTGCAACGGTCTTGGAGAATATCCTTGGCTCGTGCTATCAAGTGCAACGGTCTTGGAGAATATCCTTGGCTCGTGCTATCAAGTGCAACGGTCTTGGAGAATATCCTTGGCTCGTGCTATCAAGTGCAACGGTCTTGGCGAATAGCCTTGGCTCGTGCTATCATGTGCAACGGTCTTGGCAAATGGCCTTGGCTCGTGCTACCATGGGAAACGGGATTGGCATTTGGCCTTGACCCGTACCAAAATTATGGTCATGACGTGAGGTCTTGACAAAGTACGGTATTATGCATCCCCTCTGCATGTAATGATAATGTTTAACCAGGGGTTAGTTCAACTAACAGGACAACCCCTAGTTGAAAGTTCCCAAGATCATAAAAATGTACTTTATGCAACAAGAACTGTTTTCATATGGTAAACTGTTAGATGATCTGCGTTTTACTCATGATCCATGACATGCATGTCTTCCCTGTTTAGTCACAGAATTCTTTTAGAAGTAAAGTAACTTTGTTGTAACATTATGCATTATTTATTTTTCTTATATTGCGCACTCTGATCATGTTTATATTTAAGCTCATTTCAAGTACGTGCTTCTTTGTGCAAGTGGTTTTCAAAGAAAAAAAAAATGGATCTCATGTTTTAAGAGAAGATAATGTTTTAGTTTTATCAAAGTGTTTTATTTTCTTCAAAAAGGTCTTATTTGAGAAAGTATTTTCTTAAAATGTTTTTTTTAAAACCCCTTACTGGGCATTTTGCTCACCCTACGTTTTGTTTAAAATTTTTCAGGCTTGGGATGTACTGATGAAGTTTATCAGAGCAGCTGGTTTCCCAGAATCCTGAGCCTCACGATCTTCTGTAGTCATGAGACATGATATAATAATTTTTTTTTTATGCTGTAATGAAATGTTAAGCATATCATGTCTCATGAGGCACCCTGGGTACCGGGGTCGCTACAGTTGGTATCAGAGGATAGGTTCAGGCAACTCTGGAAAACCAGGTGATATAGATATATTGATAAGACTAACTAAGTAAGAATGTTATAACTTTCAGATGGCTGATGTACCTACCGACCTTTTGTCACTCCCCACTGAGGCTCTAGAGAACATTATATCTCTAGCCAGCCGTGAAAACTTCCTGAATTATGCCCAAATCCGAATGACGTGTAAGCACTTGTACGATGTGTCAAACTCATCTAGGGTGCTTAGTCTCCACCGGGGAATGGGAATGGATTATCTCCTAATGATGATGACCCAGTTTCCCTCGTACGCACGTCGGGGAAGGTATCACGAAGGACTCTTCCGAGTGTTCACAGCTGGAGAGGAATTTGGCACAATGCTAGATAACCCTTTTCAAGAAGCTGCTGCTGCTGGAGACCTCCGAGCAGCTTATCTGTGCCAAGTCCTGCACTACGGCTTCTGGGGCCAGTTAATGGACTTTGGAGCGTTGGAAAATGAGTCCACCCGTGTGTCTCTTAGGCAAGAAGTGCACACCGATGTTTCCCAACTCCACACCCCTCACGCTAAACTCAAGAGGCGTTATAAATGTTCCCATGAGTTTAGTCCTGTATGTTCATCCTGTGTGTGGTTTGAAGAGTTAGGAAGTTTTGCCACTCTTTGTGGCGTACGTCTTGTGAACTCAGACTTTGCCGTGTAAACTTTGTCATAAATGGAAGTTTCTTGTTTCTTTTCATGTCTTCACCGTATCTATGTTGTTAAGAGTTTCCCCTCAATGTTTGTTTTCAGATGGCTGGACAAGCGAACTTCTCATCCTTACCCGATGAGCTAGTAGAAGTCATTTTGATCAAGGAATGCATGGTGGATTACCCATCATTCCTCCACCTACGAGGGTCCTGCCAGCGT
The DNA here is from genome assembly GCA_963277665.1 of Viscum album. Taxonomy (NCBI): domain Eukaryota; kingdom Viridiplantae; phylum Streptophyta; class Magnoliopsida; order Santalales; family Viscaceae; genus Viscum; species Viscum album. The sequence continues at coordinate 1,028,390,695 of OY728157.1, forward strand.
TTTCTTAAATTAGCAAATGGTCCAGAGATTCTTCGGCTATGTCGAGAGAATAATCGCGTCTTTCAGCTCATCGCTGCTGCTCAACTCCCCTGCTATAGGCGAAGGGGAATGTACTTTGAGGGCCTGTTCCAATGTTTCACTCTGGCACAAAACTTTACTGCCAGAGCGTGCTTTCTCGTGGCCGCCCAGGATGGCCATCTCAGTGCAGCTTATATGTTCCAAGTCTTGAACATCAGTCTCCTCGATCGCACCGTCCCTCTCGACTACCTCGAGCAGGATGTGGCCAGAAAGGTCGTCAAGGAGTTTATCTACTCGGACATATCCGAGCTTTGCATCGCACGAGCCTCCCTTTGGAAGCCCGTGTGTAGTACACACGACCTGGAGTTCAAGGAGCACTGTTCGAGGTGCATCTGGACTAGGGAAACCAAGGAGCTGTGTGCCAACTTTGGTGTCCTGTTAACTGAGCCAGACCCGCTGTTTCGGTAGAGTTTTATGTTTGTGGTTTCAGTTTCCTTTTTTGTTTTATGATAGAATTGCGGGGACGCAATTCTTTGAAGGGGGAGATAATGTAACACCCCGAAGTTTTCAAAACCTCTTGAATGAAAATTGGGATTTTTCTTTGTGCTTTTAAAGTTCTCTCTCTAAAGCAATCAGAATGTAAAATAAAAAAAAACACGTAACTTTTATTTCATGAACTCAACACTGAAGAGTCTTACATTTTTCGGGTTACAAGGAAAACTCACTAACCAAAAATTCCAACCAAGAACCCGACTACAATAATGGGTAGACTGCTTAAAACTACTAAGAGACCGAAAATGCGGTAGGGATTTCGAGCATCCATCATAAGAAACGTAAGGATTGCTGAAGCCACCGCGACCGTGCTCAACACCAAGGGGATCACACGAACCATCTTCGCTTCTCCTTCGGTCGCTTGGGGTAAGGGACACCCGAGACCAAACCTTTCTTTTTATAAGCACCCTAATATGGCTGTTGCACCCCAAACGGCTATATTTTTGACCGTTGGATCTCCTTAGCCTCTATGTTGACCGTTGGACCTCAAACGGCTATTCTTTCGACCGTTGTTTGCCCAAAGTATCCTATGTTTTGTTTTTAACCGTTACCCAAATAATGTTTAAATTCAGTTTTTGTCGACGTGATAAAACTTATTAAATATAGTTTTGAAATAATTGATAAGTGTTATATATTTTCTTTTATATATATAGTTGTAATTTATATATATATATATATATGGTTTTGGTTTGTTGGCCTAAAATTTTATTAAATTTAGATTATTATAAAATTATCAACAAAACTATTTCATTTTTTTTATGAATTATATTTATGGTTAACTTCTCATAAAATTGTTAATGATGAATATTTACCCTTTTACAAAATTAATTTATGAATTTCTTTATATAATAATAATAAAATAAAACTACACAATTATGTTCTTACTAAAACCTAATAATTTTGTTGCTCTAATTTTGACATTCTACCTGTTTAGAGATAAACTTATTATTTTTTAAACACTATTTCTTTTGTTTCAAAATAATCCGAATGTAATTTTTAGTTTATGATTTATGAAATCATAAGTTTTTATTTTATTATACTTGAATTCACTTTGTTATTTTATGTATAAAACTTATATTTGTGTATTTATATGTTTTGATAAAAAGAAATAGAGAAAAATAAAAATACAAATTATGTTTAAAATAAGGGTCTAATAGTTTAATATATAGGGGTATTAATAACCCTTGACTTAGGATAATAATAGTTTATTTATAAGGTTATATTAATGGTATTATAATAGGTTTAATAAAATAATAAAATAACAGATTTTGTTTTATAAGATAATGACTTAAAAAAAATGAGAGAATCGGGAGGGCCGCGTGTTTAAAACACCGCGGCAAGTTTGAGCCGTCCGATCCGGCACCCTCCCAATCGCAGCCATCCATCTCTTTATACCGCGTCGCGTCTTAGCCGTCCGATCCGGCCGCATCTAATCCAGGCCGTTCGTTTTTTTTCGCATCTCCCTCGCCTGCGGTCCTTCTTCTTCCTCGCCGTGCCGCAGAACCAGTAGCGTAGGCCCTTGCTTCCTCCGCCCAAGCCGACAGCAGTTACCTCCTTTCAACAGGTCGGCGCCGCCTCTTAAATTTCGGCCTCGGTTCCATCGTTTTTCCCCCCCCGGTTGCAGAGTCTTCTCCTTCATTTTTTTTAACTCCCTGTTGCACCGAAGCCGAAGGTTGGCACCCCAACTCTCACGATCCCTCCGACCTCCGAGACCTCGTCGCCACCTCGTGATCTCCTCCTCCTCATCGTCTGGTAAGGGTTGAACTCTGTCTGTAACGTTTTGAACTTCGGTTTTCATTTACGAAAAAAATGTATACGGGTTATATATACACACATGTATATCTCTTGTTTTTAAAGCATCGGATCCCCCTTGCCTCACTTAAACTTCCCCTCTGAACGAGGGTAAGAGAAGTTCCCTGTTTGTTCTGCTCTTCCCCTATTCGACGCACCCATTTATTTTTTTTTTCTTTATATTTATTTTTGTATATGTTAATATAAACATGTATAATTGTATTCAAGGCCGTAAAGAACTTCATTATAACTGTTTTTTTTTTTACTCTTCCTGTTTTACGAGTCAAGCGAGGGTAAGGGTTCTTGTCTTGTTGGTTTGAGTTTTGGTGAACCTACATGTGATATAAACTCTATATATATATATGAATATATATATATATTATTTTGGTATGTATATGTGTACCTAAATGTATATAAATAACTTTGAACTCATACACCTAATTTTCATAATATATGATGAATGAGTATGATTAATATGTTTTAATACTTTTGGTATAACGTGACGAGTTACTAAGATTATATATGCCCTTTGAAACTTTTAATCCAAGGGCGATGCCAAGACTATTTATATATATGGTCATATATATATATATGGTGAAATTTCAGGATTGGTTTAATTCCAAGATGATTTTTCTAATTAAGAATTTTCATTTATCAGCGTTTTGACAATTCGTGCACTTTTTGTAAAAATGTGTGGCATGAACCCCCCCTTAAGAAATTATATGTTTCCAAGTGAATGTGATTTCAAAATTTCAGTTTCCAAAACTTTTTCTTTATTTAATTATTATCAGGACTTGGTTATATATATATATAATTATAGACACATAAGTTTCTAATAATTTTAATTGATGCTAAGCCAACATGTGTATCGCACCAGTGGACCGACTTAACCTGAAAATTTAAGTACCCTCAATGAAACTTTTACTTGTAAAGAATGTGTTTTGCATGTTTAAAGATATGAAATATGAATTTATGTTTTTATTTAATGAATATGATGAAATCTTACATGACCATCTGCTATGTTTAGTGTTCCAGTTATTTCTGCATGTGCAATGTGTAAGTTGATTTAGTTTATTTGCATCCATGTTTAATCTGAAGCCAATAGCCTAGTTCTTTTTTTCATCTACATTATGATCCCCTTGAAGTCATGATTACGTATGTAAAAAAAAAGAGTTTTGATTATGAATGTATGGAACCCCATGAATGAATGCCTATGTCAAGATATGTGAGGGATGTATAGGACTTAAATGTTTATGGACGGGTGCGCCCGGAATTATACAGCGCTCCAATGCATTGGGTAAAACAAGAGTCTCATGAGACGTCAAGTGCAACGGTCTTGGAGAATATCCTTGGCTCGTGCTATCAAGTGCAACGGTCTTGGAGAATATCCTTGGCTCGTGCTATCAAGTGCAACGGTCTTGGAGAATATCCTTGGCTCGTGCTATCAAGTGCAACGGTCTTGGAGAATATCCTTGGCTCGTGCTATCAAGTGCAACGGTCTTGGCGAATAGCCTTGGCTCGTGCTATCATGTGCAACGGTCTTGGCAAATGGCCTTGGCTCGTGCTACCATGGGAAACGGGATTGGCATTTGGCCTTGACCCGTACCAAAATTATGGTCATGACGTGAGGTCTTGACAAAGTCCGGTATTATGCATCCCCTCTGCATGTAATGATAATGTTTAACCAGGGGTTAGTTCAACTAACAGGACAACCCCTAGTTGAAAGTTCCCAAGATCATGAAAATGTACTTTATGCAACAAGAACTGTTTTCATATGGTAAACTGTTAGATGATCTGCGTTTTACTCATGATCCATGACATGCATGTCTTCCCTGTTTAGTCACAGAATTCTTTTAGAAGTAAAGTAACTTTGTTGTAACATTATGCATTATTTATTTTTCTTATATTGCGCACTCTGATCATGTTTATATTTAAGCTCATTTCAAGTACGTGCTTCTTTGTGCAAGTGGTTTTCAAAGAAAAAAAAAATGGATCTCATGTTTTAAGAGAAGATAATGTTTTAGTTTTATCAAAGTGTTTTATTTTCTTCAAAAAGGTCTTATTTGAGAAAGTATTTTCTTAAAATGTTTTTTTTAAAACCCCTTACTGGGCATTTTGCTCACCCTACGTTTTGTTTAAAATTTTTCAGGCTTGGGATGTACTGATGAAGTTTATCAGAGCAGCTGGTTTCCCAGAATCATGAGCCTCGCGATCTTCTGTAGTCATGAGACATGATATAATAATTTTTTTTTATGCTGTAATGAAATGTTAAGCATATCATGTCTCATGAGGCACCCTGGGTACCGGGGTCGCTACAACAGATCCCTCTAACACTGGCCAAAGTTGACTTGTCACCATATCATCAGGAATGTGACCTACTAAATTTATGTTTTAGAGTGTTTTATAAGCATATTGTATTTATAAATAACTCACAAACTACCTAAGGCTTCCTTGTTCTCTTACCCAATCAATAATAGTAAATTCATTTTAAGAATGGTTAATATACTATTAAATCACATTACCCCATTTCATATTTCAATTTTCCAATTAAAAACCAAAACTGGTTTTTAATCAAAAAATGCCTTTTACCAAGATAAGCCTAAGGGGTTTATATCAAATCATTTTTAATCCATTTTCACAAGTTCAAAATCAATTCAAAACCAATTCATCAATTTCATAGTTATTTTCCACAATAAAATTCAATAATTTAATTGAAATATATTCCATAAAATTTACAATTTAAATTAACCATTTAAATGAAGAAACTTCCATAAACACACCCCAAAATAATGGAATTTTTGTGTTTCCTAATTTTCATTCCAAAACCATTTCAAAAATCCCAATTCACTAGAATTGGTTTTTTATCAAATTAGTTGAAAGAAAGTTTGAGAAATTGAATTTAAATTGACAATTGAAATAAATCAACAAATTCAAGGTTAATCAATTTGAAAAAATGGGATGGACTCACCTACCATTTTTCTAAGAACCGACACACACAATGGAAACCATCAATGTGAATAATGGTGTAGAAGACCTTGAAACTCATCATATAAATGAGATCCAATAGTACAGATCATAGATACATCAATTTTAAGATGGTCTATTGAAATCCCAAAGGATTAGAAATAGAGAAAGATGAAGAATAAGGGAGAAAGATTACACAAGAATCACACCACCAACCCAATAACGATTGAATTCTAGATGAAGGGATCTAGAAGGGTTGTAGATCTCTGAGATTTATTAGGGAAGGATTTAGGTAAAGTTAGGTGAATTGGGAAATGATCCAAAATTAGTTCCAATTCCTCAAGATAAAATATGGTATAGTCTCTCCATGACTCATGATGTGTAATGGCCCATGGGGAGACTATACCCTATTTTATCAGAGTAAAACACTATTGGAAATAAATATACCATATAAGAAGTATATATAATCATAAATAATATCAATATCTCAAGATAAACAATACAATAAAAAAATATTAAAATAAAACAGAAAAAATTCCATGTTGAAGTATGTGTCAAGTGTCTAAAATGTAAACTAAAAATAAGGACATTGACAGTTCAAAGCCGGTTATGATCCCCATTCAGTTCCCTCATCCAGATCCATCCCAACTCAAACATCTAATTACTGGCAAAATTTTTTAGGTTATTGAGGGTTTACTAGTCCAATATCATCCTTGAGATCATCCTCTTCCTTCGTGGATCTTGCACAATTTTTTAGAAATCCTAAATCTAGATTGGGGTCAAATATATCTCCAAAATTGTGTGCATCTATGATATTAACTTACTTTTTTCTTCCTTGGGATGGATAAGAATAACTAACTAAAAAGATAACGCACCAGCTCAAATGAAATTGAAGGGGACTGGTGTATTCACATGTGTTTTCCAATTTTACATTATTTCTATTATTGTTCCCCATTTTTTAACTTGAAGAGTTGTTGTGATGTTTGAATTGTGGATTTTGTGAATTGTGAAGGCTTAATGAAATCGATTTTTTGAATTCAACCTTAATAAAAGGTTAAGAACTTATTTATGTATATGAAAAGGTTCCGTGTAAACTATGAAATTCTATGAAATCTCCCATGAAATAGATGGTGAAATGCTTTTATATCCCCCTTTTAATAGAAATTGTTGTAACTATATGAACTGTAATATATTATGTTATGTGTTTTTAGTGCACTAGTTTATTTCTTTATAATTTTATGGATGTTTTGGGGACTAAATGATGATAGTGGTGACCAATATAGGTTTGGAATGCATTGTGGTATTGGGGTTGTAGTTGGCTGGCATGGGATATTTTTAGTATGGCGGTGTTATAGAAGTTTGATGGTTGTTTTTTGAAGGTGTAATGGGATGTTGGGTGGTGGATTTATTTTAGTTTCACAATAGTTATAAGATATTATTTTTAATTATTATATGCTTAATTTAATGGATTGGAATTAAGTAATTCTAGGCCATAAATCAACATGTTGTATTAGATTATTGAATTTTCAAATGTTGGTAAAATGGGTTGAGAAAAAATTGTTTTTAGATAAAATTATATATGGGTTGTTCCTAGGAGTGGTTTATAATTAAATATAGAGTAAAGTTTTTAAATAATGTAACATGGTAGGTAACTATTAAATCAATAAATGGTTGATTGTGTGAATAAAGAAAGTAATTTTGTCTTCTATTTGACAATTTTGTGTAGTGAGTTGCCTTTAGTGGTGGTTGTAGTTGGTTTCAGATATCATGGGGTGATATGGTAGTATGGTGGGTTATTTTAATTATTTTGAAATAAACCATTAGGTTTGTTATTATTTGATACTATCTATTATTGTTTTTTCATGTGATTTCCTAAACTCACCCTATACAATTTTAAAATCCTTACAAATTCTCATAGTATTTGGGTTTTGGTTGTTTCCCTAATATCTAAGTTGAAAAGGGTTGATGGCTGACCACCTCATATTCCTTGATCTATCCTTGGAAGTGGTGATTATAGATTAGTTAGTTGAAATTTCTAATGATGATTGATCATTTGGTGTTAATTCCAAATGATGACGTCTTATTTGGTGGTGACTTCTAGTGGTGATTGGCTTAACTAGCGGTGATTCCTAGTAATGATGGATTACCGGTTGGTGACAATGTTTGACATGATTCAAGGTGGGGGTCTTCATGGTAGGATAAGTGCATGATGTTAATTTCCTTCATGTTCATGAAACCCTACTAATTTAGGTATGATAGTGGCAAGTTAGTAAGGAAGAATGTGTGGGGCACATTGAATTATTTTCTTTTTATATTGTCTTATTACAATGAATGAGTTACTTGTTGAGTGATCCTTAGTGAGGTTGGGATGATTGGTTAACCTATTTAGATTTTTATTAGTTTTTTGTTTATTCTTTAGATAATTATTCTACTCTTCTAACATTTATAAGAGTGATCTTGGTTTTGATCCTTATAAGTATACATGTTATTATCACCCTACATATATAAACTATTTTTAATGTTTCAAAGAGGGTTTCAGAGATTAAATTTTAAACTGTGAGCTTGGTGGTTGGGGAAAATATGGATCTACTACCTTAATATTACCCTTGGTACTATTTTACTTTGTATATATTATTTGTATCACTTCACATTCATTGTGGGGTGTTAGTAATTTTATATTAATAAAATTTTGTTGATTTGTGTATTTGTATTATTTATAGTCTTATCATTATTTATGATAATGCCTCTCATTTCATTTTTCATACCCTTTGTGTGAGTCACCAAACTATGGCCTATTAGAGATGTTATTTGGGTGTCACTTTTCTAGTAATTGTTTGCCCAGTAAGGGTGCCAGAGGAGGGGAGTCACGAAAAATTAATATCAAAGATTTTTTAAAGAGTTAGGATATATATTCATGTTATAAACTTTTTATGAATTCATTTATGGGTAAGTAAATAATTTTATTTGAGAAACATTTATTATGTAAGAAAGTTCGATCAACTAAGACACCAAATTTTAGGGACCCTTCTGATTCGACCTAAGGACCATAAAATTTATAAACATTCAAAGAGAGGTGACTCATATTGTAGGTAAGAGACCTAGAAGAGTTAAATTAATCATTTTTTCATGCACTTATGATTTAATGGAGAGATGTTAGGTATTTAAAAATGATATAAATAAATAAATCTTAATTAATTCAATGATAAAAAAGGTATATTTTCCTTTGTGTTTCCATGTATGCCTCCTACATGTTATTCATATGTGTTTTAGGGAGGATATTTTTAACAGGATAATTCATCCAATCATCATAGGATCTATTTAACCAATGTGGATGAGATGTGGTAGAATATATTGTGTTCTTTATAATGTTTGATTCTAGAAAAGAATGAGGGGAGTATCTATGATTTGGAGGTGGAGAATTTTCTATAGATTCTTAAGATATCCTTATGTTTTATTTGATCCTAAGTCAAGTACTGTGTTCCATTGGTGATCAGTTAGATATGAGGGGCAGTATATTAGTGGTGGACGTTGTATCTCAGCAAATTAAAAGAAGTTAATATTTCATAGGTTGATTTTTAGAAGTATATCTACTCAAAACTATTATAATTCAAAATTAAAGAGGTAAATAGGTAGAAGTTTTTATCCATTTAATAGTCTATCATGAGTGTTTGGGAGATCATTTCTGGTTTAAGGGACTTTTTTGTTTCTCCTAGACATTTTATTGAATGAGTAATCTCATGCACAACATCATGAGGAGGTGATTCATCAAATGATATGATTTGAAGTCGCCTCATTTACACTTCCCAGGAACTTAGAGGTACATAAGATGGTAAAATTGATTGAGTAGATACATTCTCAAGATGGATCTACTTGGGAGGGAGGATAGTAGATATTATCAATGAGTAGAGATTCAGGTGGGGAATTATGGATATCAGGGATTTTAAAGCTCTGACCACTATAAAACTAACCACAATTGTCTATTTTGCACTATTTTTGGAACAATGGTTCCCAAGAACCTATTAGTGTATTATTGTTTTCATTTTATGTTTATAGAGGTCATTTTGATCTTTAATATAATTTCCTAATTACTTGAGAAATTTTTTTTTGGGAGGTCAGTCCACTTTCCATTCGTCATAGAAGAAGTTTCTCTAGAGGCTATATTAGTATTAGGGACTACTCGTGCATGATCAGTAACCATTTCTGTAGGATTATTTTTAGATAATGGGGGATTTTTTGTAGAAGAGTTCATCCCATAAATTCCCTTATCCTCAGGGTCCCAGGTCAAAGTCTGGTCATAGATTCCATTAGTTTCAAGGAAATAGACATGATCATAGATAATTTCAAGTTAGGGAGGTTCTCACGCTAAATAGTCCAAATGTTTTTTGAGGTATGATAAGTGTATCATCTACCATAATTTATTCCTTGTTTGATTTCTAAGATTCATACTCTTTTATTTCACCTAATTTGGTTCACGCATTAGGGTGGGATGTGGATAGACTCTAGTACTCATGATGTTATACACGTCAATTGGATGTTAGGTGAAACAACAACAACAAATTCAATGGAATTTCCCTTCTTATATATATGTTATATTTAGTAATGTTGTATACTGCACAAGCACCACATGGTAAAATTGAATAAATTTTATTATAAAAATTTTAACCTTAAATTTATAAATTAAAATATCCACATGAATTGAAAGTATTATAATGTGATAAAAAATATAAAACAATATAGCTAAATTTTAGAAATTTGGATCTCCTCAGTCCACCAAAATAACCCCAATCACCGACAAAACTGTAGAAATAAAGAATAATGTTATCATTATAATATAAATTTTGAAAATAAAAATTATATAACCTTAGGATAAATATAATTAAATGAATAATTAATTTAATATTTGGTATTTATAGAATGTAGGTAACCCATATGGTCGTTACAAATTTGACCATTAGAATAGTAATGTGAATGTTATAATAGTAACTAGGTCTTTAGAATAGTAATATGACTATTTGAATTGTATCATCTCCTATGGCAGTGTAAAATAAAATTTAGTAATTTTATAAAATGAAAATATTACATATTTATATCATGGTACAGGTAAATAAATGTTTTAAAAGTGATCTATTAAGTGTTTGTATTTTTATAAAACACTAAATTTTTAATTTCACTTTTATAATAAATATAATTATTTTAAAAAATTATTTCCATAAAATGGGATTTTGAAATCAATATTATGTTTTATGATAATGGTAATATAATTTTTTGATACCTCATTTAATTTTTCAAAGTGTAAGAAAATTGATTACAATATTTAAATTGGTATTTTTAAAATGAATGAGGGTTTTAGTTATAAATTTAATTTCTCATATTTAAAAAAATAGTTTCATAAACTAGATTTCATTTTTTTAATATGTATTTCAAAAAATAGTGGGGTTTATTTTATTGTATTTTTATAAAGTAGTTAAATTTTGGTGAATAGTGAAACATGGTAAAATACTATATTTCAAATTATTAGTTAAATATAAGAATTTTTTAGTATTATTTGATTTTATCACTCATTACTTAAAAATCAAATGAACCATTTACTTTATATAGTCATAATAATCAATACTATAGACATTATTTATCCAAAATAATAAACAAATGAATATAATATTAAGAAACACCCCACTCCTCCCCTTATAAATATCACTCCTCACAAACCCTTCTTATTACAACATCTAGGACAAATAGATTGTTAAATTTCAGACAAAATCTCTTCTAAAACCTCTCCCCCATTTTAAATTATTTTTTGTCTCACTAAAATTAAAATTCCTAGTTCCTTAAAGAGTATTTTATAGAGGTGACATTTAAGAGGTAATATTCTCCATTTAAATATTTTAAATTCATTTCTTATTCTACCTTTTACTTTCCCCTCTAATCTAAAACAACATAATGAATCTAGTATAATAATTATACTGTAATTTTATTTTGTTACTGGAATATCCATATTCTACCCTCCCTTCTTTCAATTCTAAAATGAAAATGTTGTTTACTATATGGTTGGTTCACCACCTCCATGAATGACTAAATTCATTTCTCCCCAATGTCTTCAAGGATGGTAAAAAAATATTATTATGGTTAAATAATATTTTAATATGAATAATATAACTTATTTTATAATCTGGAAAGTTTTTATGGCTATTAGTTATATAAAATGATTTTTTTTCGAGATGGTCGGAAAATCCAACTAAATGAACAAAGGGAATAACGCTAATGTTTTAACTAAAATTATCATCAATATGTTGGAACACATATGGGTATTTGGAAACATTTATATTTAAATAATTTAATTAATAAAATTTCATTTCACTTCTGGAGTTGTTGTCCCATTTTACAAGAATGTCAATAATTATCCACAAGTGATCTGACCATGGAACTATGTAATGAATGATCTAAAAATAAAAAAACATTATATATTATTGAAATGATTATAAATAAACATAAAAAAATTATAAAAAATAAAATATAGGTATAAATGTTTCTATATTATGTAATTAATTAATCTAATTTGATCATCCATGATGTTAATTACAAGTACATAATGGATTCAGAAATAAGGTAAGGTATCTCTCTAAACTGCCCTCTTTTCTTTGGTTTATGATATTTCTCACTCTAACTCGATTTCCCTATCTATTTTATGTTATTTGAATATTTGAACTTCTATACATATCTTATATATATACCTATATTTTCCTCCATTCCTTTTAACAAGTAATACATTCCATAAATTCTTTTCTCAATTTCAACCCATTTCTATCTATGTGTAATTTTTATGTTTATGCCCTAAAATTGATATTATTTTGTGAAAGACATAATCATGTACATATTATTATGGGTTCGGAAAGAAATTTATTTGATGAATTTGGTAATGTTGTTGTCTTATGAAATGTTATGTATGGGAATAGAGAGTGAACCTGATTCGTGATGTGACTTTGTCCACCACGTGATGTTGTCTCAGCAGGTAACCTTAACTCATGATTATGTCATGTAATATATTGATCATAATTTCCAATGTTTACATGATCTTATGATAACATGTTATTTATTTTATGGTCCCATGTGACTATTCATGATACTTCTCTTTTCTGATATCATTTAATGTCATTTTACTCACATGTTATGCCTCATTACCATGTTTATCCCATTACTGAGCTTTTTAGGTCACCACATTTTTTATATATCCCCCAGGTTATCCAATGAAATTTTAGGGGCTCAAATAGACATAGGATCTCATTATGGATATTAAAATAATGTTTTTACTTTATCTCACTTGAAGTATTGTGAACCTAGTTTTCCAAACACACTAGGCCTTTTGATACTTTGGTTGTATTTTATGGATATTTATGTTAAAAATAATGCAATTATATGTGTAAAAGGAATGGGTTTCTATAGTAGGTATAATAGGATGATAAATATATCTTAGTGGATTAAGAATAGAATAAATTACTGTGAACCCTATGGATAAGTATATGTATATGAAAATATCATGAAATTTTGGTGAAGTATCAAGTGAGTGGATTCTACAAAATTCATTAGTGTCTAGATACTAAAAGTGGATATATCTATGGAATAGTCTTGCATAGAGGTAATAACCCATTAAAATGGGACATTAGGTATTCAGTCTATTATCACTTGGTTCAAGAAAAACATTCCTTGTTTCACACCTAGTTTGACACTCCTGAGGGATATTCTTTGGAAATTCACAAACAATAGATGAATCATTATGAACGACTTGAATAGATTGTTAAGTTATAAATCCTAATAGGGAATTTATGATTGATATCCATTATTTAAAACTATAGACCCATAAGATTTTATTTACATTAAACTTATAATTTATCACTTCAATGTTCATAGATTCCCTTTTTACATAATGTTTATTTTATGTATTCCCATTTTTATGGTTTTTTAGATATTTTAAATAACTAAAACTAGAATTAAATTGTGAAAGGTGTACTCATTATCTATGAATGATCTACAAATGTCCTATATAATTATTGTTTGATGTGTTCATTCATATCTTATAAGTTTTATAGAAATATTCAAACACCACATAAGAAAATGAAAGTTGAGCTATGTGTGAGAATAGATAATGGATGAATTATTTCATCACAATTATATGAATCCTCACGAGTCAATTTTTATGGAATAAAACTCTCAAAAAATATTTTCCCACTTCCTTTAGTATAGTTTGATGCTATTTTTTCCATTGGTTATAAGATGCCATCTTTTTTCAGGAATGAATCTTTTTTGAATTGTTTACCAAAGACCATGTGAATTTGATTCATGTATTGTATTAATTCAAACCTTGAAAAAATCACACACCCTATAAATATTTTTCATCACATCTATTCATGTCATTAAACCAGATTATATACCATGTGAGTAGTTCTCATGATGTGTCGATATGTAACAAAACTAGATTACACCATTTTTAATCATTAATTAATGTTTTTTTAAATCATTTGAAGAGATTTATTTTGATAAATGGTTAAATATGTAACAATTTTTACATGATGCGAAATATAAATTTGCATTGTGTAATTTTGACCCGCATTATATTAAAAACATGTCTCCAGTATCTTGTAACCCTCCGCACATGCGGGTACCATAGTAACCAGCCCAGGTACCCTAGTAACCCGATAACTGAGCCATCCCAAACATTTCCCAAATGGAATTCCTAATCCTCAGGGGTTAGTGACTAGGACCTATCATCATACAACATGTAAGTGGGAATAAATTCTCCACAAAACATAGCAGAAGCAACATAATAAAGTCAATATGCATAAATAAGAAATACCACTTGGAGTAATGTACTATAATTCAACAGGGAATTAAATCCCAAAGTACTAAAACTCAATTAAAAAACAGGGAAAAACAACTTAAGTCCCTAAAGACATAACTCACCACATCCAAGGCTCAACAGTTGGATCCACCTCTAAGAGACAATTTCCCCTTTCTCAAACCTGGAAGGAGATAATCTACAAACACCTGAAGGCATAAGAAGGGATTGATCTAAAAATACTAGTAGGGTCTTATTGAGGATTCCATAACAAATTCCAATAATTTATTAACAAATATAATTCATTACATTTTAGAATAAATAAGTTTGTAATTTTTTAATAATATTTAAACAAATCATGCTATACAATTCAAATGATGTAAAAATACTTTAAGAAATAACTTTTCAAGAGATGGAATATTTCTAAAACAATAGCTTAAATAAAAAATTATATAGAATAGTATATATAAATATAGAAGGAATGTAATGTAGTTCAATAACATTGGGATATATTTATATCTCAAATATCAAACAAGAAGGTAACATGGTCATTTACCAAATAGGTATGAAAGTTCCATGCTATAGGGCTTTGCGCTCTTTAAGTGATAAAGGAAGTTTGTGTATACACAGATCCCTCTAACACTGGACAAAGTTGACTTTTCACCATATCATCAGGAATGTGACCTACTAAATTTATGTTTTAGAGTGTTTTATAAGCATATTGTATTTATAAATAACTCACAAACTACCTAAGGCTTCCTTGTTCTCTTACCCAATCAATAATAGTAAATTCATTTTAAGAATGGTTAATATACTATTAAATCCCATTACCCCATTTCATATTTCAATTTTCCATTTAAAAACCAAAACTGGTTTTTAATCAAAAAATTCCTTTTACCAAGATAAGCCCAAGGGGTTTATATCAAATCATTTTTAATCCATTTTCACAAGTTCAAAATCAATTCAAAACCAATTCATCAATTTCATAGTTATTTTCCACAATAAAATTCAATAATTTAATTGAAATATATTCCATAAAATTTACAATTTAAATTAACCATTTAAATGAAGAAATTTCCATAAACACACCCCAAAATAATGGAATTGTTGTGTTTCCTAATTTTCATTCCAAAACCATTTCAAAAATCCCAATTCACTAGAATTTGTTTTTTATCAAATCAGTTGAAAGAAAGTTTGAGAAATTGAATTTAAATTTACAATTGAAATAATCAACAAATTCAAGGTTAATCAATTTGAAAAAATGGGATGGACTCACCTACCATTTTTCTAAGAACCGACACACACAATGGAACCCATCAATGTGAATAATGGTGTAGAAGACCTTGAAACTCAACATATAAATGAGATCCAATAGTACAGATCATAGATACATCAATTTTATGATGGTCCATTGAAATCCCAAAGGATTAGAAATAGAGAAAGATGAAGAATAAGGGAGAAAGCTTACACAAGAATCACACCACCAACCCAATAACGATTGAATGCTGGATGAAGGGATCTAGAAGGGTTGGAGAGCTCTGAGATTTATTAGGGAATGATTTAGGTAAAGTTAGGTGAATTAGGAAATGATCCAAAATTAGTACCAATTCCTCAAGATAAAATATGGTATAGTCTCTCCATGACTCATGATGTGTAATGGACCATGGGGAGACTATACCCTATTTTATCAGAGTAAAACACTATTGGAAATAAATATACCATATAAGAAGTATATATAATCATAAATAATATCAATATCTCAAGATAAACAATACAAGAATAAAATATTAAAATAAAACAGAAAACATTCCATGTTGAAGTATGTGTCAAGTGTCTAAAATGTAAACTAAAAATAAGGACATTGACAGTTCAAAGCCGGTTCTGATCCCCATTCAGTTCCCTCATCCAGATCCATCCCAACTCAACCATCTAATTACTGGTCCTTTCCCATAACATGTCTAGAAAACAGAAAGTATATTAGGGTATCGATCAGGAATCCTGAGGAGGGTGTGAGTGCAACTCAGTAGGCCACCACCAACAGTGTCTAAAATTAATCCATTCAATAAAAATTGTTTGCAGTTGTATAAAAAACAATTACAATGTATAAGTAAATATTTATCACATTATCAATTAACCTTTATTTAACTACATAGACTATTGGGTTTCAATGGACACTCGTACCTAAAAACTAGCTCTGGCACATGCCAGTTCTGAATCATGTTGTATATTCTATTAACTATTAATTTAAACAATGGGATTTTATTATATATATCCTTTTAATATCATTATTAAAGCCACTTGGAAACATAGTTCAATGCTGATGTTTTTTGTATAGATCACCATGTCTAGATCCTATTTTATCAATCATGCATATATACCATGGCCATAGAATGTCATATCTAGAACCCCAATTCTCAAGCATGAAAATACATCATAGGCTTAGAACACCATGTCCAAAACCCCAATTCTCATCAATGAGAATATCTCATTGGTGTATATTGACATTTCTTGCATCATAATTCTCAACTATTTAGATAGATCTATTAGTGGTGTAGATTGTCATGTCTATCCCCCCATTTAACAGCTATGCATGTATATCACTGGCAACGATCTTCGTGACTAACACCCCATTTATCAATGTTCAAGGTATACCATTCATTATTAAAACCTCACATACATCATCACATGTTTCTAAAATTTCACATTGACCAAGATTAATAATATTAATATTCTTATCAAAATTACCCATTGTAGCTTCCATTAATTAATTCATAAATTAATTAATCCACATCCATTAATTAATACGACAACTAATTAATATATTTACAATATCAAAATCCATTAATTAATTCACTAATTGATTATTCAATAGACTAATCCAATGTATCATAATTAATTCACCAATTAATTATTCATTTCATGACATCAATATCCCATAATTAATTATCTCAACTCACAATATCAATTTCCCATAATTAATTTTCCAATTAATTATCTCAATTCACAACATCCACAACCCTTAATTAATTCCACAATTAATCCCTTAATTCAACCATCTGAATTTTATTATAATTGACTCCCACAATTAATTATTTAAATCAATAATACCATAATCATGTAATTAATTCTATAATTAATTATCTCATTCAATGATCCCTAAATCTCACAATTTCACTATCATACCAATTAATTAATCTACAACATTAATTAATTAATTTATGGATTATAATTTATTAAAAAATCTAGTGATTCTACAACATGTATATACATAATCAAAATCACCACTATGAGATTTAGATTTTAGACCACCTAATTTTAAAGCAGAGGAAGCATTAACAAAAATCTACATCTATGATAGATATCATCTTCTAGATTCCTTTCAACAAGAACCAAATAATCCATTAGCAACGAATCAAGAAGAAGATGAATAACTGAAAGGAGCACCATAAAAATCTAGTTCCGGATATCCAAGATCTTATTCCAACTCACTTCTAGGTCAAAGAAGACTCTCATAAATCAATAGTAGAAGATTTGAAACCACGTGGGAGGTGAGCAGAGGGTCTTTGGTTAAATATGGAAGTGCATGGAAATTTTTTCGTCCATGGAAGCGGTACGCAAGACATATTTGATTAGAGAAGGTGGTGCACAGAGTGTTTTCAGAAAATAAAATCATGTGAGGAGGGTTATGTGACACTAAAGATGGGTTTTTAATATAATGGGCATCAAAATTACACGACATGAATTCCAATTGCTCATTGTGTAAAATTTGTATTGTATTTCCCCTTTTCTAGAATGAAATTCCATCAGAGCATTTAAAAAACATTAACTAAAGATTACAGATGGTGTAATTAGGTTTTGTGACATATCGACACATCATGAAAACTAGTTATAGGGTTAGTAATCTAATTTTTTGATATATTAACATGTGGTGAAAAATATTTACAGGGTGTTTAATTTTTCCAATGTTTGAATTAATTAAACACATGAATCAAATTTACATGATCTCATAAAAACAATTTAAAAGAATTTGTACCTAGAAAAATATGGGATCATTCAATATCCCCACCTTATAATATCTCTTACTTGAGTTGAACTCCCAGGAATCTCTCAGATTTTGAGTAAAAAAGATGGGGTCACTGAAGGAAGGGCATCACTATCCTGGAAGTCTACTATAACCATTTCCCATTTCAGAATGGAAGTTAGTCAAATTGACCATATAAATTATGGTAGGTCTTATAAATATGATTATGAAGAATTATGTTGTTTGGTTTTTTTGGATTGATTGAACAAAGTAGTGCATTTATTTCCAATATGGGAAACCTTCATAGTAGAGTAGTTTAGAGAATTACTTGTTCGAGAGATAGTCCCTTTACATTGGGTCTCACATACTATAGTTTCATATTTCAATTCATGTTTTACTACATGACTCTAGCAGGGCTTGTAGAAAGTACTTGGTACATAAGTATTATTGAGTATGGAATTCCACCCAATGATATATGGGAAGTCAAATCGTATAATATATGTGATTGAGGATATGTTGTGGGCATGTGTGCTTGAATTTATTGGGTAATGGGAGAAAACCCTAACTCTGGTGGAATTATCCTATAAAAAGTTATTAAGAAACTATATAGATGAAACCATATAAAGCTCTTTATGATGGGCCATGTAGATCACCGCTATGTTAAATGGATTCTAGTGAGACATAGTTGTTGGGAATATTATATCCTAGGAGATAAAAAAGTGGGTGAGGTTGATTTGAAAAGGTATGGCTATGGTTCAGAGTAGGAATAAGTTGTATGTTGATAGATGAAGATGACCCCTATAATTTACAGAGGTTGATCTGGTATTCTTTTAGGTGTCACCTAGGTTGGGTCACCATAGGATACAGAGGTAGTGCATGTTAGTTCCTAGGTTCGTTGGACCTTTTGAGGTAGTGGTGAGAATCTGGTCAGTGGCATACAAATTTTCTCTTCCATAGAAATACAATTCTATGCATGGTTTTTTCCCTGTATCATAACTATGGAGGTGTCACCCTGAATCTTGTCATATGATCGATGTGGATGAGGTTTACCTAGATATAGAATCATCCTTTGAGGAGAATTTTATGTATATATTAGACCATAGTGAGAAAGTATTGTGGGGAAAGATCATGAAGATTGTTCTTGTATTATTGAAGCATGGATGTGTGAAAGAGGAGACATGGTAAAGGGAAGTATATATGTGGGATCAGTGGCCTAATATTTTCTACTTAGAATATTAGAGATGTATGGGAGTGCAGGTCGAGGATGAGCTGTTATAATGTAGGGATATTGTAAGATCCTATCTTTTTTCCGCTATGAATCCTTTTAAATTTTTTGTGGAAGACTATGTGGGTTTGATTCATGGATTTAATTAATTCAAACCTAAAAAACATTACACACCATATAAATATTTTTCATCACATGTTGATATGTCCCAAAACTATATTAAACACTATGTAACTAGTTTTTAGGACGTGTCAACATGTCATGAAACCATATTAAACCACATGTAATCTTTAATTAATGTTTATTAAATAGTTTTATGGGATTTATTTCAAGAAAAGGATAAATATATTATGATTTTTAAATTAAATGAAATGGAAATTCAATTCATGTAATTTTGATGCCCAGTATATTAAAAACACGTCTGAATTATCATGTAACCATTCTCACATGCTTTTCTTTCCCACAGATGCTCCATGCACCACCATCTTTGATCTAAGACCCTTAAAGAACCTCCCTCTTGGTTCTAGGTCCTTTTTTGTTGATTTTTGAAAGTTTTCATTGATTTGGAAGTGATCTAGCATAAAATATTGGATATCTAGACCTAGATTTTTAAGGTATGCCTTATCTTTATTCATATACTTCTTGTTACATTACTAAAGGATTCTCTGGTTCTTATTAAAAGGAATCCAGAAGACAATTGTTATTGTAGACATAGGGTTTTTTCACCACTTCCTCAACTATCAAGGTAGGTGGTCTAAAATCTAAATCTCATAGTTGTGATTTTTATTATGTATATGCAAATTGTATAATCGCTAGAGTTGTTTAGAAATTATATTCCCTAGTCAAATTAATTAATTTGGTAAATTAATTAATTGTGGTGATTGTGAAATTGTGAGAGTTAGGGATCATTGAATGAGATAATTAATTAAATAATTAATTATAGGATTTCGATATCACTGATTTTAATAATTAATTGTGGGAATTATTTATGATTGAATTGACATGGTTTAATTCACTAATTAATTGTGGAATTAATAATGGGGTGTGGATGTTTCAAATTGAGATAATTAATTGGGAAATTAATTATGGGTAACTGATATCGTGATTTGAGATAATTGATTGGGGAATTAATTATGGGATATTGATGCCATGAAATGAATAATTGATTGGTGAATTAATTATGAGACATTTAAATAGTATGTTTTTATAATTAATTGGTGAAATAATTATTTTATTTTGATGTTGTGAAAAGATTAATTAATTGTAGAATGAATTAATGGATGTGGATTAATTAATTTATGAGTTAATTAATGGAAGCTATGATGGGTAATTATGATAAGAAGATTAATATGATTAATATTGGTTGATTTTATAGTATGGAAACATTTTACGACACATGTGAGGTTGTGATAATGAATGGTATACCTGCAAATTTGATAATTGGGGTATTAGACATGATGATCTATGCTAGTGATATACATGCATAATTGTTAAAATGGGGTCTAGACATGATGATCTATGTTGCTGATAGATCTATCTGAATGGTTGAGAATTTGTATTTTAGACATTATGATTTACACCAATGACATATATGCATAGCTAAGAATTAGGGTGGTGGGCATGAAATTTTAATCCAATGATGTATGTTCATGATTGAGAAATGGGTTGCTATACATGGCGTTCTATGCCCATGGTATATATACAAGATTGATAAACGAAGAGCTAGACATGTTGATCTATACCCAAAACATCAGTATCGAACTATGTTTTCAAGTGTCCCTAATAATGATATTTTAATGAAATGTAATATTAAATTCCATTATTTAAATGAATAGTGAATTGAATATGTAATGTGGCTCAGACCCGACGTGGGACAGAGTAGTTAATGAGGTATGCATGTCCTTGGAAACCTAGTAGTCTATGTAATTTAATAAAGGTTAATTGACAATGTGATAACTATTTACTTATATAGTTTAGTTGTTTCTTTTTACAGCTTCATATACTTGTTATTACCTAGATTTATTTTAGAAACCATTGGTGGTGGCCTACTGAGTTATACTCACACCCTATTCAGGATGATTGATTGGTACCTGAGTAGAATTTATGTTTTCTAGAAAGGTTAAGGGAAAAGACTCTAAGTTAGATGTCTATATTGTGATGGATATGGATGAGGAAACTGAATGGGGATCAGGACCCACATGGGATTCATCAGTGTCATTATTTTTACTTTTCATTTTAGACACTTGACACGTACTTCATCATGGCATGTTTTCTATTTCTGTTTGATATTATATTTCTTCATTGTTTATCTTAAGATAGTGGTACTATTTATGATTATATATGTTTCCCCAATTATAAATTTATTTATGCTAGTGTTTCACATTGATAAAATAGGTTATATTCTCCTAGGATAGGTCACCACATGATACATCGTTAGGGAAACATGATGCCTAGATTTTTTGGACCTTTTAAAGTAGTTGAGAGAATTGGGCTGGTTTCAAAATGATTTGGTTTTCCATATAAATAAAATGATATGCATGATGTTTTCCATATATCACTACAATGGTGGTATTACTACAACACTTCTCATGTGATCAATGCAGATGAGTTTGATCTAGAGATAGATACGTGCTTTGAGAAGCATCTGATACGTGTGTTGGACAGTACTGAGAAAGTGTTGTGGGGAAAGACCATATCAATAGTTCATATATTATGGAAACATGGATGTGTTCAAGAGGATACATAGGAAATGGAGGAAGATATGTGAACTCCTTGGCCTAAACTTTTTGATACAGAATCTTATAGATGTCTGGGAGTATAGCTCGAGGACGAGCTATTATAAAGTGGGGAGATTATAAGACCCCATATTTTTATAGGTATGAATCCAATTAAATTGTTTATGCAATACCATGTGAATTTGATTCATGGCTTCAATTAATTCAAACCTCGAAAAAATTACACACCCTATGAATATTTTTTACCACATGTTGACATGTCATGAAACTAGATTACACACCCCGTAACTATTTTTTATAACCTGTCAACATGTCATGAAACTAGATTACACCATGTGTAATCTTTATTAAATATTTTTTAAATGGTTTGGTGGTATTTTATTAGATAAAAGGTTAAATATGTTTTTATTTTTACATGACATGATATGGGAATTCACGTAGTGTAATTTTTATTCCTAGTATATTAAAATTACATCTCCATCAGCACATAACCCTCCAAACATGCTTTTCTATCCATATATACTCCATGATCCATCATCTTCAACCAAAGATATCACATGCACATATTCATCAAACTGAAACTCCTCTATGCTCCACAAAATTTGATCGAATACCCCCTAAACACCTTCCTCTTGGTCCCGGGTTTTCTTATGTTGATTTTTAGAAGACTGCTTCGATCTGGAAGTGACCCGACATCAGATATTAGATATCTGAACCAATAATTTTAAGGTATTTATTCTTTTTATTTATCATCTTTTTAATACATTTCTAATGGATTATCTAGTTCTTATTGAAAGGAATCTAGAAGACGATTTCTATTGTAGATGTAGGGTTTTTTCACTGCTTCCTCTGCTTTCAAGTTCAGTGGTCTAAAATCTAAATCTTATAGTCTTGATTTTGATTATTTATATGGAAGTTGTAAAATCACTAGGGTTGTTTAAAAATTATAGTCCTTAATTGAAATAATTAATTTTGGTAATTTAATTAATTGAGATAATTGTGAAATTTTGATATTTAGGGAACACTGAATAAGGTAATTAATTGGAGAATTAATTACAGGTTTTTGATATTTTTGATTTTAATAATTAATTTTGGTAATTAATTAGGAACGAATTGAGATGTTTGAATTGGCTAATTAATTGTGGAATTAATTATGGGTTGTGGGGGTTGTGAATTGAGATAATTAATTTGGTAATTAATTAGTTGAAACTGATATCCTGATTTGAGATAATTAATTGAGGAATTAATTATGTGATATTGATGTCAGGAAATGAATAATTAGTTGGTGAATTAATTATGAGACATTGAAATATTCTATTTTAATAATTAATTTTTGAATTAATAATTGGATTGTGATATTTTGAAAAGATTAATTAATTTTCAAATTAACTAATGGAAGTGGATTAATTAATTTATGAATTAATTAATGGAAGATGTGATGGGTAATTGTGATAAGGATATTAATATGAATAATTTTGTTTGATGTGATAATTTAGAAACATGTGATAATACATGTAAGGTTGTAATAATTAATGGTATACCTAGAAAGTTAATAAGTGGGGTGTTAGACATAATGATCTACGCCAGTGATATACATGCATAGTTGTTAAATTGGGGGCTAGACATGATGATCTACACTACTGATGGATCTACCTGAATAATTGAGAATTGGGATGTTAGACATGAAAATATACACTAATGAGATGTGTGCATGGCTGAGAATTTGGGTGTTGGACATGAAATAATCCAATGATTTATTTTCATGATTCAGAATTGGGGTGCTAGACATCATGTTCTATGCCCATGGTATATATACAGGATTGATAAACGGGGTGCTAGACATGGAAATCTATACCCAAAACATTGTAATTAGACTATGGTTCAAGCTGTCCATAATAATAAGATTGAAATGAAACGTATAATGAAATAAAATTTGTTTAAATGAATAGTAAAGTGAATATGTAACATGGTTTAGACCCAGCGTAGGATGGAGCATGTATTCAGGTGTGGGTTTCCTTAGAAATATGATAGTCTATGTAGTTGAATAAAAGTTAATTTATAATGTGATAACTATTTAGTTATGAATTTTAATTATTTCTTTTTAAAACAACATTCACTTTTTATTGACTAGACTTGTTTTAGACATTGATGGTGGTGGCCTAATGAGTTGTACTCAAACCCTACTTAGGCTTCTTGATTGGTACCTGAGTAGAATTTCTATTTTTTGGACAAGTTTAGACCAAAGGCCCTAAGTTAGATGGATGATTTTGGATGGAGTTGGATGAGGGAACTGAATGGGAATTAATACCCTCTTGGGATTAATCAGTGTCTTTATTTTCATTTTTCATTTTAGACACTTGAAGCATACTTCAACATGAAATTTTTTCAATTTCAATTTGATATTGTATTCCTGTATTGTTTATCTTGAGATATTTCTACTGTTTATGATTATATATTCTTCCTCTATTGTATATTTGTTTACACTGGTGTTTTACTCTTTTAAAATAGGGTATGTCTCCCCACGACTGACTTATCAGACCATTGCTGCTAATAGGCAGCCTCTGGAAAACATGTAGGTGCGCTTGAGGTCATGTGGTAGTCTGACTCGGTGCACCGATGCTTGGAACCTAGGTCAGGATATTACATGGGTTTTCTATCTTTATAAAAATAGAAGATGAACTTTTAGGATAAGAAAATCACTCTTTACTTCCTGAGTTTCCCACTAATTCTGTACAAGTATAAGGAGGATGATGAATCTTCATTTGAATATTTTTCTTAAGGGTGGTTATTATTTAATTATGAGAAATAATATTTAGATCAAATGATTGAGACCAAGGATAAAATAATGATTGAATACATGCCCATTATGAGTGATTATATTGATGTACTCCCTATATAGTTCATTAATATTCCTCCCAGATGAGAGGTTGAGCTCTCAAATGAACTTATACCTGGTTCTTTTCCCATATCAAATAATCCTTATAGAATGGATAATATTGAGTTGGAAGAACTAAAGAATTAGTTACAAGAGAATAGAAAATGGTTTTATATGTCTAAGTTCCTCTCTATGGGGAGTATTAGCCCTATTCATTAATAATAAGTATGGTTAAATACACCACATCATTGATTATATTGCAATCAACAAAATCAAGATAAATAAAAATTATCCCCTTCCACGGATAGTTGATGTGTTCAATAAAATAATTGGAGACTAGTACTTTTATAAGGTGGAACTTTAGTCAGGATATCACTAATTAACTGTAAAGAAATAAGATATTACCAAGACCACATTTTTAATAAGGTGTGGGAACTATGATTTCATAGTAATTCCTTTCAAACTCAATAATTCTATAGATATATTAATGGAATTAATGAATAGAGTCTTTATATATTAACTTGAAAAATTTGTGTTAGTCTTTAAAGATTATATTTTGATATACTCTAAGAGAAAAATGGAACATGAGGAGGATTTTTGTAATATTCTAAAGACTTTTAAAAATGAGAAATTATATGAATATAAAGTAAATGTGATTTTGGGATAGAGGAGGTATCACTCTTGGGATGTGTTGTCACCATTAAAGGGATATTGGTAGACCTTAATAAATTGAAGGAAATTGTGGAGTGGCCCAAAACAATGTCTGTAACATAGATCTATAGTTTCCTTGGATGATTTGGGTATTATAGATGATTTTTGAGAAACATCACAAGATTATAAAACCAACTAAAAAATATGACTTAGAAGGGAGTAAATTTTTTTGGAACAATTAATGTGAGGAGAGCTTCAACAAATTTAAAAGGGAAGCATTCCACTACAACATTCCTTAAAATTCTCTCATGTGGGGAAGTTTTCATGGTATACATCAGTGCTTCAACAAAGGTTTTAGGTTGTGTATTAAAGAAAACTGACAAAGTGATAGACTAAGCCTCAAGGAAGTTGAAATTACAAGAGAAAAACTATCCATCACATGATCTGGTGTTGGTTATAGTGATATTGACATTTAAAATCTAGTGGTTTTATCTCTATGGGGAGAAGTGTGAAATGTATGTTGATCATAAAATTTTCAATAATATATTTACATTTAAGGAGTTTATTATGTAGCAATAAATATGGTTAGAGCTGATCAAGGAAAATGAGTGTTTAATACCCAAAAATCATAGGAATGAAAATAAAGTGGAATATGATATAATTATAAATGATTTGAAAAATTTATTGATGATGATAATTGATAAGTATATAATATACTTATACTTATAGAGGATGTACATGAGAATAATAATGGATGGAACACCATAAATCATTTCTCAAATTATTTCTCAATCTTCCACTCTAGAGAAGATAAAGGACTCTAAAATAGATGATGTATAAATATATAAAAAGGTGAAAGATATATGAAAATTGAAATCCTTTTAGTTTAAAATTGATGAAGAAGAGTTGTAAAATTTGTGTCACAACTTTGTGTACCATCAAATCCTAAGATAAAGAAGTATTTATTGGATGATTCACATAGCTCAGCCTTATTTATCCACCTAGGGAAAATAAATATATATAGATATCTCTGATAGAAATATTTGTGAGAGAATATAAATTAGGATATCCTAGAATATAAATAAAATTTATTGGTATGTTAATAGGTGAAGGATAAAAGGAAAAATTCTTTGGGGATGATGTATCCATTACCGATACATAAATGGAAATGGGAAAACATCATTGTAGAATTCATCATTATTATTATTAAGATATTAAGTGGAGATAATTAAATATGGGTTGTGTTGGATAGTCTTACAAAGAATAGCCATTTCATCACTGTTAAATAGGAATTATTACTCAATCAACATAAAATTATATAGATCAGAGAATTGGTGAGGTTTTATGGAACACCATTATTGATTGTATCTGACTAAGATTCAATATTTACTTCCAAGTTCGATAAGATTCTAAAATATTATCTAAAAATGAGTTGAACATTAGTATATATTATCACCCCCAAACTATTTTCCAATCTGATAAAACTCTCTAGACATTGGAATAAATGTTGAGAGAATGCTTGATGTAATTCAAAGGGGGGTTGGATTAACATCTTCCTTTAGTTGAGTTATCATACAATAATTGTTTCCACTCAAGAATAAAAATGGATATATATGAATCACTTTATGGGAATATATGTGGAACACCTCCATATTGTTATGAAATTATCAAACAAAAGTTTTTAGGACCCAAAATAGTTAAGGAAATTGTGTAAAACATCAAGACTATTCAGAAGCACATCAGGGATGATCAAAGTATATAGAAGATATATGATGAAAAAAATCTATGATACCTGAATTTTGAAGATTGAGATTAATTATTCCACCACATATATCCATGGAATAGATTAATTAGACTTGTTAATAAGGTTAATCTTAGTCCTAGGTACATTAGCCCCATTGAGATTCTTGATCGCATTGGAGTTATGGTTGATCGACTATCACTCCCACCAACTCATTCTCAAGTGCATGAAGAACTCATTGTATCTTTTCTGAGGATGTAGAAACAAGATCCTTTACATGTACTAAATTTGGAGGTGGTACAACTAAAAAATTCTATTTATTATAAGGAAAAAACGGTATAGATCTTGGACCATAGAGATAATTTTCTATGCAACAAGACCACTCGTCTAATAAAAGTATTATGGTGAAACCATAACTATACAGAGGTAACAAGGGAACTAGAGGAATCAATGAGGTTTAAGTACCCTCACCTATTTACAAATTAGTATGTAGAATAAAATTTTAAGGTTGAAATTTCTTAAAGGTGGACGAATGCAATGACTCAAAAATTTATCAATGGAATTCCCCTTCTTATAATTGTGACATATTTAGTAATGTGGTATAATGAACATGCACCACATGATAAGAAAAACTAAATTTTATTGTAATAATTTAAAAATTATATTTAAAGAATAAAAATGGCCATAATAATTTAAAGTATTATGATGTGATAAAAATAGGGAACATGTAACTAAAAAATAAAAATTGGGATCTTCTCAATCCACCAGAATAACTGCACTCACGAACAACACTAGAAATAAAGTGGAATGTTAGAAATCACATATTGATTTTGAAAATGAAAACATAAAACCTTGAGATAAATAGTAATTAATTAATAGTGAATGAAATATGAGGTATTTATATGAATTATTGAACCCATGTGATCGTTACAAATCTGACCATTTGAATAGTAATCACAATATTATAATAGTTAACTCACTATTGGAATAGTAATATGATTTTTGATAATATTATTATAAACATTATAATATTATCATAATCTATGGAAGAGTAAAATAATATTAAGTAATCTTATAAAATGAAAATATGACATATTTATATCATGGTGCAAGTAAATAATTTTTTTAAATGACTTATTAAGAGTTTTTATTTTTATAAAACACAAAAGTTTTCATTGAAATTTTAAAATAGATATAATGATTTAAAATAAATTTTATTTTCATAAAATGGATTTATAAATTAATATTATTTTTTATAAAATTTTTAAGATAATTTTATGGGACTTTAAGTAATTTTTCAAAGGGTCGGAAAATTGATTGTACTATTTAAATTGGTATTTTTCAAATAAATGAGGATTTTATTTAAAAATTAAATTTATCATACTTAGAGAATTATTTTCATTAAATTTATTTCATTTTTGGAATCTAAAAATTAAAAATTTATAAGGGTTGTTTTTTGTATTATTCAAAAATAGTTGACTTTTTGGTGAATTGTGAAATACAGTAAAATTTGACATTTAACATTTTAAGCTAAAAACATGAATTTTTGAGTGATGTATGATTTAAGAACACATAATTTTAAAATAACATTCATCATTTACTATATATAGACATAATGATAAATATTATTTATATCCTTGAACCAATATAATAAACTAATTAATATAATATTCAAAAACACCCATCTCCTCTCCTTATTAATATCGCCCCTCATAACCCCTTCCCCTCAAAACATCTAAGCCTAGAATATTTCCAAATTTATGCATAAATCTCTTCAAAAAACCTCTCCCCCATATCCTAGTTATATTTTTCATACAAAAATAAAAATTCTAAGTGACATAAAAAAGTATATCAAGGATGCTACATTTAAGGTGTCATATTGTTAATTTACCTCTTATAAATTAATTTCTTCTTCTACCATTTCCTTAACACCCTTATACAATGAAACATAATTATTATAATATGATAAATATAATGAAATATGATTTTTTATATAATTTTCATATTCTAACCTCACTTCTTTTAATTCTAAAATGATTTTTTTTTACAATAGGGCTGGTTCACCACCTCCATGAATAACACACTTCATTTTCTCCACCACATTCATGGACAATCAAAAAATATTATTATGGTTAAAAAATATAATAATATGTATAATAAAACATATTTATGTATTTATAGTTTTCTAATAATTATTCAGTTAAATAAAATGAATTTAGTTTGTGATGGCCTGTAAATCCTCCAAAATGAACTTAGCGAATAATGCTAACATTTTTACAAAAAGAATTGTACCTATGTAAGAAACCATATAGGTATTTGGGATAAATTTTATTTATTTAAGTACATTAATACCATTTTATTTCAATTATTGATTTATTTTCCCATTTTATAAGAAGATCAATAATTATCCATAAGTGATCTGACCTTAGAACCATGAAATGGATTCTCCCAAAACAATAATATTAAAAATTATATATCATTGAAGTTACTATAAATATAGAAAAATTGTAATAAAATATATATATATATATGGAAAAGTTTATGTATTAATAAATTAATGAATCTTATTTTAATAGTATGTTAATTTCAAGTTCAAAACAAATTTGTACATAAGGTAAGGGATCTCTCTGATCCACCCTTTTTCTTTGGGTTATGAAAAATCTATCCTTAACTTCATTATTATCTATATTTTATGTTATAGAATTATTATAAATCATGTATATATGTCTCTTACATATATACCTTTCTTATACTTCCTTTTATGGTGTAATATGTTCCATAAGTTCATTTCTCAATTGAAACCCATTTCTTTCCATAGGTAATTTTATGTATATGCCATGAGATTGATTTCCTTTTATGGAATACATAAGCATGTACATGTTAATATGGGTGTTCCCAAATGGTGATCCAATGCATTTGGTGATGCTTTTTTCATGTGATGTGTTATTTATGGGATTAAGGATTGAACCTAATCCATGATGGGATTATATATATTATGTGATGTTGTCTCAATGATTAGCCTTGACTTATTTTAATATCATGTTATATGTTTCTTCCACTTTCCAATGATTTCATGATATTATAATTCCATGCTATTTCTATTATACTCTCATGTGATTATTTATGAGACTTATATTTTATGATGTCATTTTATGATATTTTACTCACATGTTATCCCTCATTACCATGTTTATTCTAATACCTAACTTTTTACCTCACCCCTTTATTTTATGTATCCCTCATGTTATCCCATGATGTTTTAGGATATCAAATTGATTGATGAGATTATTATGGAGAATAAAATAAATTATTTTAGTTTTAGTTTCACTTTTATGTATTAGGAACCTATTCTTATAAATACACTAGGCCTTTTGATACTTTGATAGTATTTAATTGATATTTATATTGAAAATCATGTGATAATATGTATAAAAGGATTGGTTTTCTATATTCAGTGATCATATTATATATTTTTCAATATTTTTACTAATTAAGTGTAAATACCTATAAATGGTGGGTTTTTTATTGTAACATATATAGCTATATGATATCATCTTTGGCATGGATTGGCTATATTATGTGAACATAGTTTTCAATTTCTTTTATAAGAGAGTTTTTTTCACAAATGTTAAAATCTAGGAACATGTGTTCATTAGAGAGTGGTGATATTAGATGGTTTTAAGGTGTGTGGAGACACTACTATCGGAATTGGAAGAGTTTTTAGTATAATATCGGGTGGTGGAGACAACCAGAGTTTACGATGAGTTCTTAGATGTATTTCTTGATGAGGTTGTGACACTACCCATTCAGTGTGATGTTATTTTTGGGATAGATTTATGATCAATTTAATATCTTATTCTTATGGCTCTCTAATATATGGAACCCATATATCTATAGAAGTTTAGGAACCAAATTTATTATTTTCAATAGAGGGGGATTCATTTTACCTATTGTGTCATCATGGGGTGATCTAGTGTTGTTCTCTAAGAAGGAAGATGGTAGAATGAGGTTGTGTGTGGACTACCAGTGTTTGAACCATGTGATGATCAGGAATTGTTACCACCTTCTAGGGATAAACAATTTGTTTAACTAGATGAAGGGATATAGTTGGTTTTTAAAGATTAATTTACAGTCTATAGATCATCAGATGAGGGTAATGGTGGTGGGTATCCCAAATATTTCATTTTTTGTATGAGTATGGACACTTATATTTTATATTCTTATCCAAATCTGAATGGCCCGAAGGCCTTCTTTTTTATTTTATTATAGATAATACCCCTTTTAAGGATTGAAGGGGAACCCGTACTTGACCCGTAGGCCCAAGGCACAAGGCCCAACATGACCTGTAATACATGACCTGAAGGCCCAGAGGCATACCATGCCCAATACATGACCCGTAGGCCCATCCCACTAGAACTGCCCCTCCCCAGCTTCTGCATCATTAATAAAAACACAAGTTTTGTTCATGGGTATCAAGAAATATGTGTTCTATGAGTTTCTGGACCTATTCATACCCATGTTCATCAATGAAATCCATATATACTCGAAGTAAAATGAGTAGAATGTGAATAACTTTATAGAATTCATGCAGGATATTTCACACCATTATATAGAAACCTAGTCCTTATCTAAATATTAATACATTATTTTAAACATAAACATCTAATAAACACAACCAAAAGATCATAACGCTTGATTTCTTTAAAAGAGTAGGTTAATAATACATCAAAAGGAAACTAAAATAAAATGTCTTTATATTTATCTTAACAATGAGATCATAAGTCCATTTTATCCCCTAAATATACGTAACATAAATTGGGGAGAACATAAAAAATGGGGGGAATCTAAAATCTTTCTATGTGAATAAATATGATAACAAATCTCTGCATATGATTCAAAATATTGAACATGATATCGTAAAATGATAGGCTCAAGAATAATCATATATAGGCATAAAATAATGAACATGGAAGCATAAGATAATAGAAACATAGTAATTTAGAAATAAAAGAAAACATGAAATAAGAATAAGTCAAGGATAAATACTTCGACAACATCACATGGTGAATAGATTCTCATCATAGATTAAGTTAACTCCCTAATTCCATGCATAACGTCTTGTGATAAAAAAAACATTAACCAATGAATATTGATCACTATCTAGGTGAATCCATAATAAAATGTACATGATTATGTGTTCTCTAAAATGAAATCAACCAATAGGAGTAAAAATAATAACTACCCATGGAATGAAATGGGTTTCATAATCATGTCACATATCATAATCAAAGGATATTTCATGAAGAAATTATTTGAGACATGAACATGAGGTATTAATTATATCATCAAAGTAAGGGAAAATAATCTATGAATATATGTAAGAGTAATATAAATAGAATTTATAATCATTTAATATGATCAAAGAGAGAGATAAAGTGAGTTATACAAAGAAAGGTTATAACCCAAAGAAAAGGGTGATTGGAAGATATCCCTTTCCTTTTGTTCAAGAATAGTTCTTAACTTTTACTTAATGTTTGGATTAATCAAATTAAATTCATTAATTACTTAATTTAGAACCGTTTCTATATATATTTGATTTGATTTTATTTTATTTTTTTCAATTATACCCATTTCAATGAGATATATAGTTTCATTTTCCTTTTCTAAGGGTGTTAATTTCATAGTTCAATGGTTGGATCACTAATGTATAATTATGGAAGTTCATTTAAAATAGGAATAGAAATTAAGAAGTGAAATTAAATGATGTTAATTTCCTTTCATAAAATTTAATAGACTCAAATATCATTTTTTTCAACATAGGGATGATTCACTTAGTAAAAACACTACTGTTTCATGGTTAGTTCATTTAGGTGGTTTTACAGACCATCATGAACTATTATTTTATTTAATATTATGTGAATATATTAATTCAAAAACATGAAATAATTTATAATATACTAATTATAATATTATTTAACCATAATAATATTTTTATGACTAGCCTTGAAGGAAATGGAGAAAAATAAAGCACACTGTTCATGGAGGTAGTGAAATAACCATATTGTAAACAACATTTTCATTTCAAAATTAATTACGTGAAAGGGAAGATGATTTTTTGTAGATATTATATTAAAATAATACCATTTTAGTATATTTATGATACTATAGTTATTATTCCATGTTTTATGAAAATTTTTCTGAGGAATAGGAGGAATAAAATTAAAGAATTAGTTGAGATAATTACCTTCTCTTTTGGATGTCTCCTCTTGGTATTCCACTTAAGGAACCTTGGATTAATATTTTTATAAGACCGACAACACTAGGATGTGGGAGAAAGTATTATAAATTAAATTGGGAAGATAATTTTCAAGTTAAAAGGCTTATAAGGTGTAACGACCTATAACCATATCAATAGAATTTCCCTTCTTATAGTTGTGTCTTATTTAGTAATATAATATTTTATAATGTACTCACACAACAAGATAACCAACTACATTTTATTATAATAATTTGAAAAATAAACTTAGAGAATAAATATGGCCATAATAATTTAAATTGTTATAATGTGAAAACATAAAAAACAAGATATCTAAAATATAAAATCTAGGTCTGTTCTGTCTACTGGAATAACCACACTCATAAATAGAATTGTAGAAATAATGTAGAATATTGGTAATATGAATTAAATTTTGAAACTGAAAATGTATAAAACCTCAAGAAGAAAATAGTAGTTAATGAATAATTAATGAAATATGGGGTATTTAGTGGAAGTGGGGAACCCATATGACAATTAAAAATCAAACTATTTTAATAGTAATTTGGATTTTGGAAAAGTTACTTGAGTGTTGGAATAGTAATATGACCACTAGGAATAGTAAACTGATAGTTAGAATAGTATCCTCACCAATGGAGGCGTAAACTAATATTTAGATATCTTATAAAATCAAAATAAGATATATTTGTACCATGGTGAAAGAAAATATATTTTTTAAAAATGATAAATTAGGTGTTTGTATTTTCATTAAACATAAATATTTTAATTTCATTTCTATAATAAATATTAAGATTTAAAAGAAATATTATTATTTTTAAATATATTTATAAATAAATATTATGTTTTATTATACTGATAAGATAATTTTATGATACCATAAGTAATTTTTTAATGGGTTAGAAAATAGGTCATAATGTTAAAATTGATATTTTTCAAATAAATGGGGATTTTATTAAAAAATTAAATTTATCATATTTGTAAAACTATTTTCATAAAAAAAACGTTTCTAGAATATAAATTTTAAAAAATGTTTCATTTTTTTTTATATTTTTATAAAATAGTTGATTTTTTGGAATAGTTAAATGTAACACCCCAGTATTTTATGAGATATATTCTTTTTAATTTCTTTGATGTCTTATATTTTACAGCAAGATTAGTTTGTACTATACGCAATACCGTATTAGCTTGCAGTATACGCAACACTATTTTGGCAAGTGTTAAACACAATTTCAAGTTTGTAGAAATTAATCTACACAACATTATGTATATATTTTGATTAATGCATAAATGAAATAAGTTTTGATTATGTTATATGCAACAACAAAGGGAG
The DNA here is from genome assembly GCA_963277665.1 of Viscum album. Classification (NCBI taxonomy): domain Eukaryota; kingdom Viridiplantae; phylum Streptophyta; class Magnoliopsida; order Santalales; family Viscaceae; genus Viscum; species Viscum album. Next base: position 1,028,425,699 of record OY728157.1, read on the forward strand.
ATTTCACTACACGCAGCCCTGACTTGGCTTGCATTACATGCAATCACGACCTTCCTCAATAGCGTGTGTAGTATGCAATACCGGGTTTCACTAAACAACGATATATTATTAAACTATTATATAAACTAGCCGTTATGAATAGTAATAACCACTTTTTGAAATTTTATAAATGTTATTTTTCAAAATGGACTTCATTTTTGGATTCAGAATATCGAAATTAGCTTAGGGTGATTTTTTGGTATTTTTCTGAAAACTTTCAATTTTTGATGAAAAGTGAAAACACTGGGTTTCTATTTAAAAACCGAATTTTTATTTAAATAATTATTTATTTTATTTAAATTTTTTTTAGGTAAAAATAGATACATAATACCTATATAAGTTCAATGTAATTCATTGGATTCATTTTAAAATAATTTTAGATATATAAAACTTTTATTGAACTTTTCACCGTCTTTAACCCACCTCCTAGGAGAATTTACAAATTTACATAAAACATAATTTTACCACTTCTATGAGTAGAATTTTAAAAATCTGAGAGACACGGTTGATATTAGTAAGTAAAATTTGGTTCAATGAGATGAAAATAATTTTTGGTGAATAGTAACTTTTTACTTTTATTTACCACAGTTAAAAGTAAATAGGGTAATTAAGGGTAAAAATGATATTATTAGTATCTTAAAACATGTCCTAATTCTATTGGATAAGTTTAATTCGACCAAAAACAACCTTAGGAAAATAATATTATCATTTAGGTCTACTTGGATTAGATTAGGAGATTTATTATTATTTAATTCAAAGAAGAGTTAAAAGAGTTAAAACCCAAGTTTAATAACTAAAACATTTTTAATATAGGGTTATACCAAAGATAAATTTGCCTATAAATATTAATTAGAAATCTAAAAAGATTTTCGACATAATGGTATTTTATTTATAATTTTTAGACATTAAATAAGTTAATTTATATATGACACAATGATGATGCAGTAATTACTTTATAAATGAAATATTAACATAATTGATGTTATAAATACCCAAATAAATGTAATTTGACACTTTTTATGAATTCAACTAATTTTATAGGTTACTATGACATGTTAGTATTGATTAAATTAACTTTTTTTGAACTAATCATGCTTTTATTATTTTCACAAAAATCAATTACCAAATATTGTCAAAATTGACATGAAATAGTTTTTAAAACAAATATTATATTATTTATTGATATTATATTCCTAAAAATCTATGGTTAATAAAAATGAATTATATAAGGATATATATATATTAATAATTAACCACTTGGGGTTCGTTTGGATTGTTATAGTAAGTTTATTAACCTTATAGTGTAAGAAAACAAGAAGACACGGTAAAAGTTAAATTATTTAACTTTGAGTTAAATCTAAATGATAAGTTTAAAATAGTAACCTAAACTTGTCTAAAACCTATTTTTTTAGAGAATTCCGACCCATCCCCACTTTATCTTCTAAATAAATCAATTTGGATCTATTATAAACCAAATATGACTTTATTATAAAATAATATTTTAAGTTTTTCCAAAGGCGCCCCTCTCCTCCCTTATAAAAAGGGCACCCCTTCCCTCTTCTCTTCACAGCCTTTTGAGCCTTGGAGCTTGGCCAACCCCGGAAAATTCCTCTTATAAACCTCACTAGTTATATAATAGAGGTTCTGGTTTTCTCAAAATACCAACTCTAGTTCCCTAAGAAGAAGTTTAAATGAGGTGCGTCGAGGAAGAGGTCATCTCTTCTACCGACTCTTTCAAGTTTCTTTCTTCTTCTAATTACTCTTATTTAGTAGTTTCATTATAAAGTAATAACATTATTATTTCTTATATACTGATATGTTATTATAAATATTAATCAATCCTATTTCACCTTCTATCCATCCTGTGGAAAATGAAATCACAGCGCGTGCGTACGTACGGAATACCGTCTCCACGCCGTGGTGTAATCAGTTTTTCCACCACCACCTTAATTGGATGGGTATAATGGTGTAAAGAATAACTTTATATGATTATTATAACATTATAATTATTCTAAGATATTATATAATCCACTCCAATTCCATTCAATAAATATGTAACGATATCATCGCGTGTGGGTACGTACGGAATATTGTCTCCACGCCGTGGTGTAATCAGTTTTTCCATCACCACCTTACTTGGATGGGTATAATGGTGTAAAGAATAACTATATATGATTATTATAACATCATATTGATTCTAATATATTATATCATCCACTCCAATTCCATTAAATAAATATGTAATAATATCATCGCTCGTGCGTACGTACAGATTACCGTCTCCACGACGCGATGAGATTCATTTTCCATGTTAACAATTCAAGAATGATTATAAAGTATATATAATAAGTAATCATGAAATATATTACATAATAATTCTACTGTATTTATGTGTATATATATATATGTATGTCATCTACTTAATTCCATTCAATTCAATAAGGAAACAAAAAACAGTGTTCATGCGTACGTACGACCTACCGTCTCCATGAACGGTATATTTCTTTCCATTTATCGATCTATTATATATATGTATATTATGAATATATATTATATATAAATCATGTTTTATATTATTTAATTATGTAATCATTATCTTAGTAATCATATTAATAATTATAAGTCAAAACACGGATGATAAACGAAACAATTTTACCCAAAACGCTGCTTTAACATGGAATTAACAAATGAACGGATAATCTAAAGTCATAAGTGAATCATATATGATATCATAAATATTATTATGGTTCTTTTACAAGTTAATAATATTTTTAAACCCACTACACAGGAGTCTCGGACACATATGGAGTAAATTGGACATATGGTAATGGATAATTTTGAAAATCTCATTTTTATCTGAGATTGCTTATATGTAAGTATTTATTGGGGTAATGTTTATCATCCATGTCCATGTTTTCTAAAAATGTTTTCATAAAATATTTAATATTCTTACATGTATGTTTAAAGTCATTTTTACCCATTTTTTGACTTTTTACCACATTGTATGGAAGGAATCTTTCCTTTGGTTACCATATAAGGTACTTTTTGACTTTTCAAGCAAAAGTATGAGGAGAATGTTTTTTTAACTTATACGGAATGAACGGATTTTTAAGGTTTTATAACGCCTTATTTTCATGAAGCTTACTCTATAATATTTCATGACTATTTTCAACAAAATCCATTCTTTTAAAATTTCATGGCATTTTGTGAAAAGAAAATGATTTTGAAGAAGAAAGGATATTTTCCTCAAGAATTCATTTCAAGTATTTTATCAAAACCAATTACAATCTAAGATGACATTATTTTCATATGTGTATGTTTCAAGTATAATGTCTCTATGATTTAAATGGTTCCACTTTTCTTATGATGAAATGATATCCATTTATTTTATTTGGATTATGTTATGATGGGATGATGTTTATGAAACCCATTTTTATTCTTTGGGTTATGAAGATTGATTTATGATTATGTTGTGGCATAAGTAAGAATGATTTCATTATGAGATGGGTGGGACCTATATCTCCCTCAAATTAATTGGGTAAAGATTTATATCTCATGATAGAGACATGGATGGAACGACAATTCAATCTGGTTTAGTGATACAGGACTGGAACAAGGAGTGAACTCGGTTCAGTAAGGGACTTTGTCCACTAAGTTGGTCTTGGCAGCAATGCCTTGGCTACTATGGAAATCATATCATGTGCTTAATGTTTTTACAAAATTAAAAGTTTTATTTCCGAGCTATTGTATCATGATTGATGTTCCATTATGATCTATGCCTTACGTACTGCCATGTTTTACGTCATTGCTCAAGATTTTGATGTTTAAGCATTATGTTTATGTTTTCATGTTCAAATGTATATGGTTTGTTTTATTTTATCCATGCTTAACCTTACTGAGCATTTGATCTCACCATTTATATGTTTTCATTTCCCCAGGATATAAAAAAAGGTTTTAGGTATGAAAACAAAATGGGAAGATCATTATAGGAAATGTTGAAGATCTTTCACCATGATTAGAAGATTATATTTCGAGTTTCCAAAGACACTAAACTATTACGATCCTTTAGTGTATGTTTTTGTTATTTATTAAGTATTCCGAAAAAGTAATATAATTTCCATGTACGTCAAGATTTGGGTCTCTATAGTTGGTATCAGAGGAAAGGTTTAGTTAACCTTTGGAAACGAGGTTGTGAAAACTTTAGTAAGATACCAAGAGATATTTCTAAGGTATTTCTATGGATGTCCCTAAGGTTTAGTATAAGTATATGTTATAGTCCTAGAATTATAGAAAAGATATTATAATTAAACCTAAGATGTTAGATATTGAAGGTACTCCCCCTTTATTAGGTTGTTTTCCCTAGCATTATTTTTTCCTCTCACGCTATTATTTTTGGGTTTTAGAAGATAGATGGAACCCGGAGGAACCGTGTTGATCAATGTAATGGAAAATGCAATGATTGTCCTTATAAACAAACCAATTTTATGGGAGATGGAGTGAAAAATATTTTTGTTATACTTACACAAGCTATGAATCAGTCTGGACTTTCAAATGAGTAGAGAAGGGAACAATATTCTATTGAGACCTTCATGAGGCAATGTCCACCTTCTTTTAGTGGGTCTTTTGATCCACTTGTTGCTGAACAATGGATCAGTACCATTGAAAAGATATTTTCCATACTTCGCTATTCAGAAGATGAAAAAGTCATTTTAGTTGTTTACCATTTAGAAGGTGAAGCAGACCAGTGGTGGACTCTAATTAAAAATACAAGGCCCCATGATGAAATTGAATCCATGGAATGGAATGAGTTCAAGAACTTGTTTTTAAATAAGTACTTCCCTCATATTCTTTGAAAAAATATGGAGAAGGAGTTCCTTGAGCTTAAGAAAAAGGATGATGAATCTGTTGGTATATACGAAGATAATTTTACAAGGCTTGCAAGGTATGCATCTAGATTTATCATCCAACTTGAAAGTAAAGTTGATCTATTATTTAGGGGCTTAAAACAAAGTATTCAAAGGAAATTAGCTATAAGAGACTTTAGTAGCTATGAATAAATTGTGCATTGTGCTATCAAGGTAGAACTAGAAGTTAGTGTTACATATCCATCTCATGGTTTTGACAAAAAATGGAAGATGGAGTTCAAGGAGAAATCTCAGAACAATGGTGAAAAGAAGATGACTGCTTCTTTATGATCAAAGTGTGGAAAGAATCATGTTGGATATTGTCTAAAAGGTAATAGAAAATGTTTTATGTGTAGAAAAGAAGGTCATCGAGTAGTCGAGTGTCGAAGTAATGGGAAAATGGTAGCTAATGATGTGAATAGAGAAAAGACTACAGAGAATGCTCCACCAACACATCAATGATTCAAGTGCAAGGAAATGAGGCATTATGCTAATCAATGCCCTAATCCAAGGGTTAATGATGATCGATGTGAGAAACCTTTTAAGGAAAAAGGATAAAAAGATGTCACATGTGATCACTATTTTTTATGTTGAGTATGACAATGATGTTGTGGAATGATTAAGTGTTTATGTAATGGTATTTCAAAATAGTATCATGTAATCTCATTTATGGTATCGTGTAATTTTGGAATATCTATGTATTGTTTTTCAATAATTATATTGTACTAGTAACCATGAAAAGTGATTGAAATATTTTTTTGGAAAGAAGATGATATGCGCATAATGAAGGGATAAATAGAAAATTAAATGAGCTCATGACTGATATAAGAACAAAGTTATATCATGGTTTGAGTATATAGAAATTTTGGGATTTTGGTATATGGAAAGAGTTAACTTTTGACAGCATTCATGTTTTCACTAAGGTTCAATGGGTATTCATTTTTAAAGAGAATACATGATTATGGTATTCACATGTTTGGAATGTGACCAACAACAAGATATATCTTATGATATATGGGGGGACAAATGAAGGAATTCACATACTCGGTAGATGACATTTCTAGTAATCGGACAGAAGTATTTTCGATAAGCCTAAAGGTTGGAATGGACATCTTATGGTATTTCTTAAGGCTATAACTTTTTGTTTTTATTTCTGAAATGTTATGATAGTATAGTTTTAGAAAGAGGAACAACCTGAAAGATAGGCGACAACCCGTCACGTCGGACAAGGCTGTGGGAATCGAACGCACAACCAAAGTGTGAAAGGCCTTTATCACTGGCCTACAGGAAGTCCCTGGTTAGTAGAAATTAGTTTTATTTTATTAAGAAGTTTGATAGTTAAAGTATAAGTCCATTTTTGGAATCATATACGATTAACCTCACCATAGATGGACTTATGTATATGTGGTAACTTTTTCTAACCTTTTGTTTGAGACAGATGGAATGACCAATCATTCTATCACATGATCTGCTAACACTTCAAGAATGAAAAATTCAACTTCATTTCTTTAAGTGATGAAGTTGAAATTGTTCATGGCATGAACAACAGTGATATTGTACCAAAATCAAGTAATTATTTCTTCTAATTCAAATTCTTCAACTTTAAGGAAATGATCTTGAAAACAAAAAATGTTGTCCTAGTGTCCTTATATCAGATGAATCATATGGTACCTTTGATCATCACTAATTTATGGCTATGTGATTGATAGCCTTTTCATAGTCATGTTCTCTACCACTCTCCATCAGAACTTGATGGTTAGATTTTTTTTCCATATCCATATTTCCGCCTATGGTATTCTATGTGGAAAACCAATGATGAGTTTCTTTGGGTAATCGTTACATTTTATAATTTAGTTTTTAAAATCAAGTTTTAGTATCCCTTTTTATGATGTGGGTTTCTATGAACGAAACTTTTCAGTAGTAAACCATTTATAACCCCGACTAATTTTGAGGGTGAAATTCATTTTAAGGGGGGTAGAATATAACACCCCGATATTTTATGAGATATATTCTTTTTAATTTCTTTGATTTCCTCTATTGTACACCAAGATTAGTTTGTACTATACGCAACACCATATTATCTTGCAGTATACGCAACACTATTCTGGAAAGTGTTACACACAATTTCAAGTTTGTAGAAATTACTCTACACAACATTAAGTATAGATTTTGATTAATGCATAAATGAAATAAGTTTTGATTATTTTATACTCAACACCAAAGGGAGATTTCACTACACGCAGTCCGAACTTGTCTTGCATTACACGCAATCACGACCTTCCTCAATAGCGTGTGTAGTACGCAATACTGGGTTTCACTAAACAGCAATATATTATTAAAATATTATATAAACTAGCCATTATGAATAGTAATAACAACTTTTTCAGATTTTCTAAATGTTATCTTTCAAAATGGATTTCATTTTTGGATTCAGAATATCGAAATTATCCTAGGGTGAATTTTTGATATTTTTCTGAAAACTTTCAATTTTTGATGAATAGTGAAAACACTAGGTTACTATTTAAAAACCGACTTTTTATTTAAATAATTATTTTTTAAATTTAAATTTATTTTAGGTAAAAAAAGATACATAATACCTATATATTTTCAATGTAATTCATTGGAGTAATTTTATATTAATTTTAGATATATAAAAATTTTATTGAACTTTTCAACGTCTATTACCCAACTCCTAAGAGAATTTGAAAATTTACATAAAATTTAATTTTACCGCTTCTGTGAGTGGAATTTCAAAAATACAAGAGAAACTGTTGATATCAGTAAGTAAAATTTGGTTCAATGAGATAAAAATAATTGTTGGTGAATAGTAACTTATTACTTTTATTTACCACGGTTAAAAGTAAATAGGGTAATTAAGGGTAAAAATGATATTATTATTACCTTAACACATGTCCTAATTCTATTGGATAAGTGTAATTAAACCAAAAACAACCTTAGGAATATAATATTATCATTTAGGTTCACTTGGATTAGATTAGAACATTTATAAATATTTAATTCAAAGAAGAGTTAAAAGAGTTAAAATCAAAGTTTAATGACTAAAACATTTTTAATATAGGGTTATACATAAGATAAATTAGAATATAAATATTAATTAGAAATATAAAAATATTTCCTACATAATGATACTTTATTTATAATTTTTATACATTAAATAAGTTAATTTATATATGACACAATGATGATGCAGTAATTACCTTATAAATGAAATATTAACATAATGGATGTTATAAATACCCAAATAAATGTAATTTGAGACTTTTTATGAATTACACTAATTTTATAGGTTAATATGACATATTAGTATTGATTAAATTAACCTTTTTCGAACTAATCATTCTGTTATGATTTTCACAAAAATCAATTACCAAATATTGTCAAAATTGACATAAAATAGTTTTTAAAACAAATATTATATTATTAATTGATATTATATTCCTAAAAGTCTAAGGCTTGGAAAAATGACTTATATAAGGATATATATATATTAATAACGAACCACTTGGGGTTTTTTTGGCTTTTTATAATATTTTTATTAACCATATAGTGTAAGAAAACAAGAAGACATGGTAAAAGTTAAATTATTTAACTTCGAGTTAAATATAAATGATAAGGTTAAAATAGTAACCTAAACTTTTATAAAACCTATTGGTTGAGAGTATTTCGACCCATCCCCACTTTTTATTCTAAATAAATAAATTTGGAGCTATTATAAACCGAATATGACTTTATTATAAAATAATATTTTAAGTTTTTTCAAAGGTGCCCCTCTCCTCTCTTGTAAAAAGGGCACCCCTTCCCTCTTCTCTTCACACCCTGTTGAGCCTTGAAGCTCGGAAAAACCCTGACAATTCCTCTTATAAACCTCTATTTTTATATCATATAGGTTCTGGTCTTCTAAAAAGACCAACTTTAGTGCCCTAAGAATAATTTTAAAGGAGGTGCGTTGAGGAAGAGGTAATCTCTTCTAGCGACTCTTTCAAGTTTCTCTCTTCTTATAATTACACTTATTTAGTTGTTTCATTATAAAATAATAACATAAGTATTAATTATATACTGATATGTTATTATAAATATGAAAAAACCATATTTCACCTTCTATCCATCCTACAGAAAATGAAATCATCGTGCATGCGTACGTACGGAATACCGTCTCCACACCGTGGTGTAATGAGTTTTTCCACCACCACCATACTTGGATGGGTATAATGGTGTAAAGAATAACTATATATGATTATTATAACATCACACTGATTATAATATATTATATCATCCACTCCAATTCCATTCAATAAATATGGAACGATATCATCGCACGTGCGTACGTACGGAATACCGTCTCCACGCCGTGGTGTAATCAGTTTTTCCACCACCACCTTACTTGGATGGGTATAATGGTGTAAAGAATAACTATATATGATTATTATAACATCATACTGATTCTATGATATTATATCATTCACTCCAATTCTATTCAATAAATATGGAATTATATCATCGCTCGTGCGTACGTACAGATTACCGTCTCCAAACGCGATGAGATTCATTTTCCATGTTAAAAATTCAAGAATGATTATAAAGTATATATAATAAGTAATCATGAAATATATGACCTAATAATGCTACTGTATTTATGTATATATATATGTATTTCATCTACTTAATTCCATTCAATTCAATAAGGAAACAAAAAACAGCGTTCATGCGTACGTACGGTCTACCATCTCCATGAACGGTGTATTTCTTTCCATTTATCGATCTATTATATATATGTATATTCTGAATATATATTACATATAAATCATGTTTTATATTCTGTAATTAAGTAATCATGATCTAAGTAATCATATTAATAATTACAAGTCAAAACATGGATGATAAACGAAACAATTTTACCCAAAACGTTGCTTTAACATGGAATTGACAAATGAACGGATAATATAAAGTCATAAGTGAATCATATATGATATCATAAATATTATTATGGTTCAGTTACAAGTTAATAATATGTTTAAACCCACTATACAGGAGTCTTGGACACAAATGGAAGAAATTAGACATAAGGTAAGGGATAATTTTCAAATCTCATTTGTATTCGAGATTGCTTATATGTAAGTATTTACTCGGGTTATGTTTATCATCCATATCCATGTTTTCTAAAAATGTTTTCATAAAATGTTTAATATTCTTACATGTATGTTTAAAGTCCTTTTTACCCATTTTTGACTTTTTACCACATTGTATGGAAGGAATCTTTCCTTTGGTTACCATATAAGGTACTTTTTGACTTTTCCGGAAAAACTATGAGGATAATGTTTTTTTTAACTTATACGGCATGAACGGATTTTTACGGTTTTATAACGCCTTATTTTCATGAATCTTACTCTACAATATTTCATGACTATTTTCAACAAAATCCTTTTCTTTTAAAATTTTATGGCATTTTGTGAAAATAAAATTATTTTGAAGAAGAAATGATATTTTCCTCAAGAATTCATTTCAAGTGTTTTATCAAAACCATTTACCATCTAAGATGACATTATTTTCATATGTGTATATTTCAAGTATAATGTCTCTGTGATTTACATGGTTCCACATTTCTTATGATGAAATGATATCCATTTATTTTATGTGGATTATGTTATGATGGGATTATGTTTATGAAACCTATTTTTATTCTTTGGGTTATGATGAATGATTTATGTTTATGTTGTGGCACAAGTAAGAATGATTTCATAATGAGATAGGTGGTACCTATATCTCCCTCCAATTAATTGGGTAAAGATTTATATCTCATGAGATAGACATGGCTGGAATGGAAAATCAATCTGGTTCAGTGATATAGGACTGGAATGAGGAGTGAACTCATTTCAGTAAGGGACTTTGTCCACTAATATGGGATTAGAAGCAATACATTGGATACCTTGGAAATCATATCTTGTGATTAATGTTTTTCCACAATTAAAAGTTTTATTTCCAAGCTATTTTATCGTGATTTATGTTCCATTATGATTTATGCCTTACGTACTGCCATGTTTTATGTCATTGCTCAAGATTTTGATGTTTAAACATTATGTTTATGTTTTTATGTTCAAATGTATATGGTTTGTTCTATTTTATCCATGCTTACCCTTACTGAGAATTTGAGCTCACCCTTTATATGTTTTCTTTTCCCCAGGATATAAACAAAGGTTTTAGGTAAGAAACCAAAAGGGGAAGATCTTTTTGGGAAATATTGAAGATCTTTCACCATGATTAGAAGATTATGTTCCGAGTTTACAAAGACACTAAGCTATTAAGATCCTTTAGTGTCTGTTTTTGTTATGTATTAAGTATTCTGAAAAAGTAATGTAATGTCCATGTACGTCAAGCTTTGGGTCTCTACATTAAATGTGAAAAAACACGATAAATTGCATTATTAGTTAAATACATGAATTTTTGAGTCACAGATGATGTGAGAATAAATTAATTCGAACTCAAATACACATTTTCCTATATATAGTCACAATAATTAATGTTATTGATGGGCTTGATCCAAAATAATAAACAAATTAGTATAATATTCAATACACCACTCTCCTCCCCTTAAAAACCACCCCTCACCATGGATCTTTCCAAATTATGCCAAATTATATTCCCAAAACTCTCCCCCAAATACTACTGTTTTTGGTCAAACTAAAATACCAATTCCATGTTCCCTAATCTATATTTAGATAAGGTTACTTTTAAGATGTAATATTTTCAATTTACCTCTTTAAAATTAATTTCTTCTTCTACCTTCACCACACCTCCTACATCCATCATAGAATAATAAATCCAGTACCATATATATACTATAATGTTATATTTTTAATATTATATATTCTATTAACCAATTATCTCATCTAATATTATTCTAAAAAATTAAACCATTTTCCATATTATGTCAGTTCACCACCTTTGTGGATGAGGAGTTTTTATTTTACATTATCGCCTTCGTGGAAGGATGAAATTAACTTAAACTGATTAAAATAAACTAATTATTAAAATAATATATCATTTCACATTACATAATAAATATATGGACATATAATTAAATAAAATAAAACTAATTTGTGATGGTCGGTAACCCCACCTAAATTAACTTACTATATAGATCTAACTTTTTTACTAAAATAGTCATCCCAATATTGAAACACATATGTGTATTTGGGATCATTTCAATTTATTTAAGTAACATTTCATTTCACTTCAATTTCTTTAGTTTCATTTTAGAAGAACATCAATAATTATTCATAAGTTATTCGACCTTGGAACCATGAAATGAATGCTCCCGGAACAAAAAAAAATTAAACATTATTTCTCAATAAAATTATTATAAATGAACATAATAAAATTATATTAAATAAAATATAGATGGAAATGATATGAATTAATATATTTATTAATCTAATTTCATTATCTAAGATTTTAAGTGCAAATACAGAATAGATCCAAGCATAAGGTAAGGATCTCTCTGAACCACCCTTTTTATTTGGTTCAGGGCCTTTCTCTCTCTAGATCACTTTATCTCTCTATTTAATGTTATGTAATGATTATAAATTCTATATATATATATATATATCACATGTACATATATCTTATTCTCCCATACTTTAATAGGGTAATAAATTACTTAATTTCATTTCTCAAATGCCTTCTTTATGAAATCTCATATGATTACGATATGGGGAAAGATTTTACAACCCATCTCTTTCCATGGTTAATTCGTATGACTATGTATTATTATTGATTTATTATTTTTGAATCACATAATCATGTACATTTTAGGTTGGGTGTTTCCATATATCTCTCTAATTCATTGGATAATGTTATTGTCTCATAAGATGTTATGTATGTGATTAAGGAGTGATCCTAGTCCATTATGAAACTATGCCCACCATGTGATGTTGTCTTGGTTGTTAGCCATGAATTATGTTTATGTCATGTTATATTTTACTACTAATTTACAATGTTTTCAAGATCTTATGATACCTTGTGCTTAATTTTATAATCTCGTGTGATTATTAATGAGTCTTCTCTTTTATGATATCATTTTATATTATTTGACTCACTGTTATAATGTTTTATTTTTGTTTCATGTTGTTATTTTATGTACTTAGTGTTCCAAATACAAAATTCCATTCAATACTTTGTTTTGATTTAATGGATATTTATTTTATGAATTGTGTAATAATATCTGTAAATTTTTTGGGTCACTATAGAAGGGGTGAGGAAATAGGGTTGTGAGTGGTGGTATTTATAAGGGGAGGATAGTGTTTTTTTAATATTATATTCATTATTATATTATTTTAGAATAATACAACCAATATTATTGATTTTTGGGAATATATACAGTAACTAGTTCATGTGAGTTTAACCTAATGGGTGATTACATCATTCATGACTAAAAAATCATGCATTTAGTTTGTAATGTTAAATATTTTATTTTACTATATTTCACTATTCATAAAAAATCAACTATTTTAGAAAAATACCAAAAAATACCCAAATTTTTTTATGTTTATATTAAAAAAGTTAAATCCATTTTATGAAAATAATTTTCTAAATAAAAAAACATAATTTTTAAATAAAATTCTTATTTATTTGAAACATAACAATTTTAATATTATATTCAATTTTCTAACTATTATAAAATTTTCTTAAGGTCTCATAAAATCATATTATAATTATAATAAAACATATTATTAATTTATAAACCCATTTAATGAAAATAAACACTCTTTTAAATCATTATATTTTTTTATAAGAATGAAAATAAAACATATGTGTATTACAAAAATATGAACACTTATTTTTTCATTTTTTAAAAAATTAATTTCTTGTATAATGATATAAATATATCATATATTCATTTAATTTTAATTTTTAATGGTCATATTACTATTCTAACTATCATTATAATATTATAATAGCCACAATACTATTTCAATGGTCATATTTGTAATGATCATATGAGTTCCCTACTTTCTATAAATACCTCATATTTTTTATATTTAACTAACTTCTCCTTTATATAAAATGTATATATAATTTCATTTTCAAAATGAATATTTCATTAATAATATTCTGATTTATTTCTATAGTGTTTTTCATGAGTATGATTATTTTGGTGGATCGAGCATGTCCAAATTTTCTAATTTCTATTATATTATTTTCTTTTTTCCCATTATAATAATTTCAATTATTATGGCCATATTTTTTCTATAAATGTAATGTTATGATTAATATAATATTTGTTTCTATTTTATTATGTAGTGTATGTGATTTTATATAAATAACACATTTATATAATTAGAATGGACATTCCATTGATATAATTCTAGGTCATTACATTATTCCCCGTTAAGATGTGTGTTGTGATTGTTTCATTTGTTTTGATTGTTTAATATTACCTTAAAAAGAAGCTTTTATAACCAATTATATTGGGATAATAAAATTTTTTCCTCTGGATTATGGTTTCTATGATAACGTCACTAAAATAAAGTGAAATATTATAAAAACTCATTTGTAAATCTCTAAAATAGATTTTAATGTGTTGTGATGTGTGGTGGTTATTTTGGGTGGTGAGGTGGTTTGTTGTTCACTATTTTGGGGTGGAAAGGTGGTGGTTATTTTTCCATGATTTTGGAGTGGTGAGTTTATGGTTTGTTTTACCATACTTTTGGGGTGGTGAGGATTTGGTTTGTTGAATATGATTTTAAGGTGGAAAGGAGTTGGTTGGTTGGTTATTCTTTTGGGGTGGTGAGGTGATGGTTTGTTAATCCATGATTTTTTTGTGGTGTTGTGGTGGATTTTTTGTTGTGCTTTTGGGGTTGTTAGGTGGTTGTTTTTTTGTTCTTTTGGGTTTGTGAGATAGTGGTTTTTTCTATTCTTTTAGGGTGGTGGGGTGATGGTATGATGGGAATGTTGATTTGTGTGTGATGTGTGGTAGTTTTGTGCTAGATTCCTGGGTAGTGATGGAATAAATAATTGGTTTAATAATGATTTAAATGGTTGGATTTTGGTTTTCTTAATGGGATGGAAATATCTAAGGAATAAATAAATGGTGGGTTTGTGGTTAAATGTGGTTAATGATGAATAATGAAATGAATGGTTTGGATAATGTAATTGGTTAGAAATGTGAATGTGAAATGGGGATTGTGTATTTTTGTGTAGTGTTATGCATTTATAGGTGGTATTGAAAGTGTTGATGTTGTGAGTTGATTAGTATTTTTTGTGAACCCATAGGTTGGGGTTGTATGTGGCTACATGTATATACTTGTATATTCCTTGTTATTTCAATATGCATCCAACCCATTTCGATTGATATGTGAAAACACCCACACAGTCACGTAGGGGGTGTTTTCCCAACATTCGATGATAGGGATGGATGGTTGGGTACCCTCTATTTCACTCTCTCCCTTTCATGATAGGTAGGTATTACACCGACTGTGATGGATGAAGGTCTGTTAGTGCATTAAATGTTTGTTATGATAGCCTATGTGTTTTTGGGAGAGATGTGATGGCCCCAATGTTTTTGGGAAAGATGGAATATGAACATACTTGTGAGGTTTCTTATACTGGGAGTCATGCATGGTAGGAGGAGGGAATGAGAATGATGTACTACAGGTTCACAAAACCCTACTACTTTGGATATGGTATTGGTTTTTTTGTGATGGAACAGGTTTCTTTGGGTGAGATGATATGTGATAATACTTGTGGGGTGGTTACCCAAGTGTCTATGGATGTTATGTTATGTGACACTGCTTATGGGGTGGTCTGGTTTACAGAAGATATGGGAGTGCCTGGACGTATGATGTTGGTGTATGAGAGTGGAATAATTATGTGGGGTACCTTTTATTGATGTGATTTAACATATATTATATTATATGGCTTTCATTATTTGTTGATTGTGACTTAGTGAGGTTGGGATAGATAGTTGACATGTTTCGGTGTTGTTGGTTATTATTTTTTCTCACACACACATTAGTATCCTTCCTTCACATGTTCATAAGAGACTTTGGATTTCCTACTAAGTATACTTGTATGCTCACCCTATGTATATAAACGGTTTTTAGGTTTCCAAGAGGATTATGTGGACCATGATATACATTAATAGATTGAAACTTGGATATCTAATATGAATCTAATTTATCTTTACTTTTTGGAATTTTACTTTCGATATTTTTATATGTATAAGTATTATTTATACATTCTTTTTTGGATGGGTTTTTTGGTTCTTTTTATATTATTTCTTGGAGTTGTTTGCTGATAATTTATCTTAAATCCTAATCCAAAATTATTAAAGAGGGTAATTCCTCACATTTCATGAGATTTTTAAACCCTATGTGCTAGTCGCCAACCCAGGGCCTTCTTGAGGTGGGACATGGGGGGTTCATTATCTCTCTCCCCTCATTATAGTATCTTTGTATAGAAGTGGTCATGAAAGATTTGTATCAAAGGTAATAATTGAGAGCTTGGATAGAGTTGGAATTAAGAATAGTGGGGATTGCATGGGTTGGTATAGAAATAGTTCCATTTGACCTTGGTGAAAGACATGGTCTAGGGAGACCATCTAGGACACATGATTTTAGGTACCCCTGTGATCAAGTGCATGAACTCTGAGCTTATTTAATGACTAAGTGAGATGGAACTGTTTGTAGGGTAGAGACCTAGGAAAGGTACATGAAACATGATTACCTGTGTCCTTTTTTTAATTGGGTTGTTTTTGGAAGGTTAAAATGAATAAAGTGAATTAAAATTAGTCTTAATGAAACATAATACTATCAAGCTTAAGAAGTTCTTGTTTTCTTTTTTTCTATAGATCTTATTCATCATCCACGTGTGACTTAAGAATTTGAGGTTCAGTAGTATGATTTGGTTGATTTTCATAGGGTTGATTCGGTAGTGGAGGATGAATTTAAGAAGTGGTTGTTGTTCAATTTTTAGCAGCAGGATTTGGGGATGTACGAGCACAGTGTTTTAGATGTGGGGAAATAGAGTTGGATACAGAAGATTGAGATCACTTTTAGCATGATGAATTCCCTTATGGGATACTAGATACTTTTAAAAATTAGTCAAATATGTAGATTAACACATAAGTGGGGGACATTTTGTCTAGGAGAGCAGGAGGAGGAAAAAAATTTGTGGGTGATTTACATAATGAGTTTTTGGAAAAGATCCTTTTATTGACCATGAAAGTAGTGAAGACGCAAGATATTATTTCTATTCAGTAGTAGTGTATTTTAGTTCAGTATTTGGGAATCATGTTCAAGGACCTTCTATGATTCTCCCCATATATGTTTCTAGATGAGGAGTCTCATGAAAGGAATATTTAGGAGGAACTTGGTCCTTTTATCTAGTATATAGTCACTCCATTTATGTTCCAAAATATATAGAGTTTTGGAATAATTCAGAGGTGATTAAGAATATTCACTCTCAAGGAGGTTTACCAACATAGGGGAACTATTAGGGTTTCTTGAGGAGTATAGTTGTCAGTGGTAGGTCTCGGGCACTAGGACCATCGAGGTTCTAACCAGTGGGGAGTCGACCTTTGCAGTTTCCCTACCTACATTCTGGGGCTCGTGGTTTCCATGAACTTACTAGGGGATATGTAGCAATTTTTTTTGATTTTTGGGGTTCATATATAGTGCTATAACTAGTTCCCAGTGGTTCTAGAAGATTAGTTTGATAGAGGTGGATAAGTTTAGAACCAGTCATAACAGCAGTTTCCAGTGAGGTTGTTTTAGCTATATGGTCAGCAGGCTTATGCTCCACCAAGGGGATGTAGAGAAGGTAGAGGCTGACTTCTAGATGTTTTTCATGTTCAAGGACCTCTACTTGACATTTATTATAGATCCATTCATCATCATAGAGTAAGAGGAGATGGGTGTGGTCAGTTGCATGTAGTGGAGGCAGAAGTTCTAAAGGGTCCATAGATCATGAGAGGTATGATTAGTTTGTTTAGTACCCTTGTCTTTACATGGTTTAATTCAAGAGATTCACACTCCTTTTCTGCACCCACTCTATCATGTTATCTAGTACTATATGTAAATATTATTCTCATTCCCTTATGTTGATTATTCTATTCAAAGGCTATACCTTCTTGTTTGATGTGTTCTAGGGATTTAGACTGATAATGGGGCCACATCAGTCATGTGGGAATATTTTCATTCTATAAATAAATTTGTATAATGTTATACATTATAGTGAATGGTTTAATTCTATATGTGTTATTATCAACTTTTCAACTGGAGAGTCATGTTTTCAGATTTGGATGGTCAATGTGTGGTTTTCATTGGTGAGTATAGTTTTTAGGTTGAATGTTGGCATCTAGAGCCTCATATTTCGGTAATGGATTATTTTTTAGTATAATCAGTGGATGCTATTATATTGAAGGTCCATGGGGTTATTGGGGAGTTTCTATATGTTTTCCCTAAGGAAGTTGTAATAATACCCCCTCTATGTGATGTTCAGATTGGGATAGACCAGAATCATGGTGCTTCTTTAATTTTGATGGCTTCATATTAGATTGAACCTTTTGAGTTGTGAGAGTTAAGGATTTAGATAGATGATCCGGTGTAGAAGGGATGTATCCGGCCTAGTGTGTCATCTTGGGGAGCACCAGTATTGCTCTCCAAGAAGGTGGGTGGTAGTCTAAGTGTTTTTATAGGATAAAGAAGGTTGAATTAGGTGACGGTTAAGAACAATTACCCTCTTCTAATTTATACAATATTTTTTCCCAAATTATAGGGGTGATTTGGTTTTCTATGATTGATTTTTTCTTTTTATATCACCGAATGAGGGTGAAGATGGGTGATATCCTAAAGGATGCCTTCATATATAGGTATGGGCACTTTGAGTTTATAGTCATGTCATTCGATGTCATGAATTCACCATCTATATTCTTGGGAATCATGAAATTCATGTTCTATGAATTCCTAGACCAGTTCATAGTCATGTTCATCGATGAAATATTGATTTACTTTAAGTTATAGGAGAATCATGTTGATCATCTTAGAACTATCTTGCAGGTTCTTTGATTCCACTAGAACTATGTAAAGTTTTCCGAATATAATTTTTTGGACATGGGAGGATTATTTTATTTGGAATGTGTTGTCTCTACAGGGTGTGGTAGTGGACCCATAAAAGTTTGAGGTAGTTATTTCATGGTAATCACCCAAGAATATGGCATATGTTCATGGTTTCCTTCGTCTTATAGTCTATTATCGTAGGTTTTTGTTGGATTTCACTTTAATTAAATCCTTATTGA
Organism: Viscum album; assembly: GCA_963277665.1. NCBI lineage: Eukaryota > Viridiplantae > Streptophyta > Magnoliopsida > Santalales > Viscaceae > Viscum > Viscum album. The sequence continues at coordinate 1,028,444,956 of OY728157.1, forward strand.
CATCATTGACCAAGAATGGGTAGGCATTGTGTGGATTTATCAGTGTTGGGTATAATTTATTTACCTAAAGGGGGAGTTTTTTAGTGATCCAGTGCTTCGGTTTCCTGAGGAGGGTGTGATGTTTGAGGTGTTTTATGATTCTTCTTTTCTATAATTGGGATGTGTGTTGATGCAGCAGAGGGAAGTAATATATTATGGGTCTAGGAAGTTATGTTCCCATTATCTTAACTATTCCACCAATTATATAGAGTTATTAGTGGTCATGTTTTCACTAAATATGTGGTGGTAATACCTCATTAGGGAGTGTTTTTTAGTCTTCATAGATCACAATGGATTGAGTTGTATATTTTCTCATCATGATTAGAACTTGTGGAAGTGTATGTGGATAAAGATTATTTATTATTATGATTTGATATCTCCAACACCTCAAGAAAAGGAAATGTTTTGATTTATTCTTTGAGAAAGAAGTCGGGGAAGGATGTTGTTTGGGATTCCTGGGATTCTTGGAGAGCAATGGAGGAGTGTGCAGCCTTTCACTTAGAAGTAAGGGTGGATGATGGTAAAATATTATTTGTTTTAGATGATGCTGAAATATTCTCATATGTATTAGGTGGAGGATTCCCAATGGGGAGATTTAGAGGAAGAGGATATTTTGATTATGTTAACCAAAGTGATACTCTTTAGATATGGACATAGGATGGTTGGTATCAGATGTTATTTTGTGGGAGATTTTTTGTTATCATAGAAATTCATGAGGTATATTTTTTTTAGTTTCATAGATCACCTTTTGTGGTATACCTAGGATTTTATAAGATGTATTATGGCTTTAGGATGTAGTTTTTGTGGCCTAGGATGAAAATGGTGGTGGTGGTGTTTATGGAAAAGTGATTCAGTTTTCAATAGGTAAAGTCCAATCATCATGTTCCTGGAAGTTTTTTAAAGCCATTGGATGTTCCTGAGAATAAATGGGATGACATATTGATATATTTTTTCATAGGGATACCTATAGATTAGGGATTTTTTATTCTATCTGGGTGATCATGGATCAGTTGATGAAATCATCTCACTTATTCACTATTGAAAAAAATATCATATACCAATGGTTTGGAACCATTGGTATAGGCCCTAAAAACATTGGTATAGACTATACCAATGTTTTTGAGGGTTTTTGGATATGATTCTATTGGTATATATATATACCAATAATTTTTAAAACTGTTGGTATTGGTAGTTTAAAAAAAGAGATAGTTGAGGTTTTAGCCCCGTACCTCTCACTTATATATCAATGATTTAACCACTAATATATACTTATATTTTTTAATATAATCTAATATATATATATATATATATATGTGTTTATAAATAATTTATATTTTTATGTATTTAATGATATTTGAAAAAATAAGTCAAAACTATTGGGGGCCAATACCATCAGTTTTCTGAACTATTGGTATAGGGCCACGGATTTTTCGAACTTATACTAATGGTTTTCCAAAACCATTCACATAGGTTTTCCATAAAGAACCTATTATAGTTTTGTTTTCATAATCATTGGTATATAGTGAACCCATACCCATAGGTTTGGAAAAACCATGGGTATAGGGTTTTTTTGAGGAACCTATACTCATGGTTCTTCCAAAACTATGGGTATAGGCTTTGGTTGAGGTGTCTATACCCATGATTTTATAAAAAACATGGGTATAGGGTTTTTTGAGTCACTTGTACCAATTGTTTTCTCAAAACCATGGGTACAGGGTTTTTGTGAGGCACCTATACCCATGGTTTTGGAAAAAAAGTTGGTATATGATTTTTTAGAGGCACCTATACCCACTGTTTTGGAAAACTCATGAGGATAAAGGGTACCTATAACCACATTTTTTCAAATCCATGCATATTTTTTTCTTTAATATACTTATACCAATGGTTTTTTCAAACTATGCATATAGGTCTATTGGTATATATTATATATCTATTAGTGCTTACTGATCAAGGAGTCATGCATAGTGGATGCCTTGTCTAAGAGATATGTGGATAAGGTTGTGTGGTTTCATTGAGTTTTGAGGTACATTGTCTCATATTTGGACACACATTTTACCTCACAAGTATTATTTAATTACAACATGCTTTTGGCACCCAGTTACACATCAACACTTCTTTATAACCTTGGACAGATGGGAAGACAAAGAGAAATATCCATAAAATGGAGGATATGTCTTGGGTGTGCATCTTGGACTTTTTTGGATCTTTGGTACAACACTTTCCATTGGTAGAGTTTTCTTATAATAATATATATCACTATTCCATTAGAATGGCTCCATTTGAGTCATTGTATGGATGACTATTTTGTCCTCCATTGTTCTGGATGGGGATCGGGGAGGCAATAGTTCTTAGTGCCAATGTGGTTAAAAGCACGATAGATAAGGTTCAGCAAGTTGGTGAGAGGTTTAAAGCAAGACAAGATTGGAATAAGTATTATGTTGATCATAGGAGGACACCCTTGGAGTTCGATTTTGGGGACCACATATTCTTGAATATTTCCCCTCAATATGGGTAGTGTAGGTTTGAAAAATGGAGTAATCCTTCTCCTAGGATTTTTGGCACATTTTAGCTATTGGGGAGAGTTTGTGAGGTGTCATATTATTTGGTATTTCCACCATAGTTAGAGAAAATTCATGATGTCTTCCACATCTCTCAGCATCATCAATATCTTTACAATGGATTCCACATCATTAACTAGGGATAGTTAGATATCAAGGATGAAATGATGTTCGTGGAGTGGTTAGTAGAGATCCATGATCACAAAGAGAATCCACCACATGGACGAACCATTCCTTTGGTCCATGTGTTGTGGATGCATGGTGGCCTAGAGGAGAGTACTTGAGAATGTGAGATGTAAAAATGTGCACAGTACCGAGAGTTTTTTTTTAAGTTTTTCCTTTTTTATATTTTTCTTGTGATGTGATTTTTGAAAATTATTTTTTGATATGATTTGTTTTTATTTATTTTTTATGTATAATGAGTGATTAATTTTAGATATTTAAAAATGGGAGAACCTGATTCTAAATTGAGATACATTAACTATGATGCAATTAAACCAATGTGGATGATTCAATGCTACCCATATCATATATTATCTTGACATGGAGGATATAATTCCCTAATTTTTGTGTTCATGGTTGTTCGGTTTATTGGTTTTAGTGGTTATTGGTTTGGGCTTCATGAAGGATGAGATGTTTGTGAAGTTTTTGTGAGGTTGGATGGTTGTGGCGATTTTTTTTTTGTGGTGATGAGTTTGTGTGAGATGTTTTATGGTCATTTGGATTTGGACTATTTGGTTGGTGGTAGAATTTTAGGTATTATGAGATCCTAGATAGGTATCTCATGGGGAAGTTATTCATACCCCTTTCCTTCTTGTATTTTTTTTATTCTTGAGGGAGATAATTATTTGAGAGGTATCATATCCAATAGTTCATTCCTTCCTGGTCTATTACTTTTCTATTTTTGGTGGTTTAAGGTTTTCAAGGGAGGTTCTAGAAGTTTTTTTATAGAGTACGGACATGTATTAGATATACTATAGGAAATATACATCAGTTATTTTATATACAATCTGTAATGCTGGTTCACAGCTTATGTAGCTGGGTGGTTCACAAATTGTATGTTTCTAAGGGGTATTTTTGAAAATGTTTCATGTAATATAAGTGGGATTCATGATGTGTAATGAATTTTTGAGTTAAATTATTTTAGGTGATTCATTTTTTGGGTAATGTTTTAAATTTTTTAAAACCTAAATATTTCAATCAGTGTAATGTTTACACGACATGAAACTTGTGTAATTATAGGTTTTATGTCCCTTTCTCATTCAAATTTCATTTCATTTGTTCACATACCTTCTCTCTCATTTTGGTAGAGTCCTAGGTTCCCTGAGGATTTATTCAATCCCTCATCCTTCTAATCTGATCATTTGGTTCTGGTGGATTTCTATTATCACTTAGTGGTCAGTTATCATCCCTTTTTTGGTTGGATTTCTTCTGCTCTTCTTCCCGGGATTCACTATGGATTTGTAGTTTTGATTTGGGGTGTGTGTTGGGTTACATTTTGATGGTATTTGGGTGTGGTTTAGGTTGATCCACAGTATCTTATAGTGCAGTTGTTGTTGGTGGGTGTTTCTTCTTCTCCATACAGTGTGCAATAAGTTGGGAAGAATATTTGAGGTAGGGAATCCATCATTTATCTTTATTATGTATCATGCGGGATGTATTTTATCATTTTTATCTATAGGATTTGGTTTTCTTGATTAATAAAAGATAAATAATTGGTTATATTGAAATTTAAGGGTAAGGTAGTTTGATTCTCAAGTTTTTATAGTTTTGTTACTATTGTGATATTGTGGGATGTAACGGCGTGATGCCCCACTGAAAATTTTTTCCATTGAGGGGTTTTTTGTGATGGATGATATTGATGTGATTATTGCATTTGTTTTTATTGTTTTATATCACCCTAAAATGGAAAAAAAATTCCACTTATTTTTGGATAATAAAATAGTTTCCCAATGATTATGGTTTTTGTGATAACACACCTAAAATAAAGGAAAATGTGATAAAAACCCATTTATAAATATGTTAAATGAATTAAATATGTTGTGATGTGTGGTCATGATTTTGGGGAGGCAAGGTGGTTTGTTGGTTGTGATTTTGGGGTGGAAAGATGGTAGTTGTTTGGCTACATATTTGGGGTGGTGAGGTGGTAATCTATTTGGTCATGCTTTTGGGATAGTGAGGAGGTGGTTTGTTGGCCATGTGTTTGGGGTGGGAATTTGGTGGTTGTTTTCCCATGCTTTTATGGTAGTGAGATATTTTTTTGTTTGGTCGTGCTTTTGGGTTGTCAAAGTGGTGGTTGTTTTTCAATATGTTTGGTGTGGTGATGTGGTGGTTTTTTGTCCATGCTTTTTGGGTGGAAAGGTGGTGGTTTTATCCCTACTTTTGGGGTGGTGGTGTGATGTTATTATGGGAATATTTATTCATATGTGATGTGTGGTTGATTTATCCTAAATGAGTGGGTAGTGATAGAATAAATGATTTGTTTAATAATGATTGAAATGGCTTGAGTTTGGTTTGGTTAATAGTATTGATATTGATAATGAATAAATAAATGGTGGGTTGTGTGGTTAAATTTAGTTTATGATAAATAATTAAATGAATGAGTGTGATAATATAATTTATTGGAAATGTGAATTTTAAATGGGTCTTGTGGGTTTTTGTGTGGTGTTATGCATTTAGAGGTGGAAATGAAAGAGGTGATTTTGTGATTTCATTATTTTTTTAGTTTTGAACTCATAAGTTGTGGTTGTGTGTGGTTGTATGTATATACTTGTATATTCTTTGTTATTTCTATATACATCCCACCCACATCGAGCACTATGTGTCGACACCCTCATACTCAAGTGGGGGGAGGGGGTTCCCAGCTTTTTGTGAGGTGGAAGTATGGATGGGTATCATCTATTCCATACTCTCTCTTCTAGGACAGGTATGTATTTCATAGGCTATGATGGATAGAGGTATGTTAGTTCATTAAATAGGGGTTGTTATAGCCTATGTTTTTTTATTCAAGATGTTATGACCTATGTTTTTTGTGTAGAAAAGTGATATAATTGTGCTTATGGATCGACTTGTGGTGGGGGTCATGAATTATTGGATGAGGGAATGAGGTTGGTGTCCTAGATGTTCAAAATACCCTACTAATATTGATATAGTAGTGGTTATGATGTGATTTCCTGGGTGATACTAGATGTGATCATTCTTGTGAGGTGGTAGCGCAAGTGTATATGGGCGTGATGATATGTGATTGTTCTTGTGCGGTGGTGTGGTATACGAAATATATGGGAACACTTTGGGATGTGAGAGTGTAATACCAGTGGGAAATTGGTGTGAGGTACCCTTTATCAATTTTATTTTTTTTTATTATATTACTTATCTTGCTTTTTTTGGTGATCATACCTTCGTGATGTTGGGATGAATAGTTGACCAATTTTGGGGTTGTTGGTTCTTCTGTTTTCTCATGGGTGAATTAGTATTCTTCTTTTATATGCACATGTGATACTTTGGTTTTCTTATCGATTATACTTCTATAATCACCTTACATATATAAATTGTTTTCATGTTTCTAGGAGGATTACATGGACCGTGCTGTACATTACAATCTTGGTCCATGGATAGATGGTGTATCCACTTTAGCATTACTTTTGGTTATTTTACTTTAGATAATTTTACCTTTACCAGTTTTATTTATACATTCATAGTGGGGTGTTTTTGGTTTATTTTTATTTTATGTCTTTGAGTTTTTTGGGGATGATTCATCTTATGTCTTTATATTATATTAATAAATAGGGTAATGCCTCTCATTTCATGTGTTTTTTATACCCTTGGTGCTAGTTTTCAACTTGAGGCCTATTGGAGGTGGGGATTGGGAGTCATTATCCCTCTCCCCTCATTGTGGTCTCTTTGGAGGGAGGGGGTCGTGACACTTTTCTTGTAGTGGAGTGGATGAGAGGTGTGGGAGATATAGATCTAATAATTTTTTATTACATCAGAGTGGAAAATGTTCTAGTTTTTCATTATTGTGGTTTCTATTTCTATAACCTTTTGTTTTTTAATTTTTTTGGACTCATTTTCATGAGTGTTCAATGGTTCTACCCTATAGATAGATTCTTTAAAATGCTTATCCTTCCTTTGGATCAATTTTAGTTATTTTTTGGTGATCATTTATAGATTCATGTGTATAAGTGGATTAGGAATTATGCCTTGGACAGGTGTCTTGGTTGAGTTTTTATGGTTTTTATGGGTGGTTTCATTTATAATTACTCTTAGTTCAACCATTATGCTAAGCAGTTTCTTAAGTGGTGGGGAGAACCATGATGGATCTTCTCCTTTTCGTTTTATCTAGAGGTGGTAAGGTGTGACTTGCGGAGTTGAAATGTCACACTCGACATCACTAGTCTGAGTTTTTTTAGTTTAGATGTTGTGTATTGGGAGCTCTCCTTGTGGATTTCAGGTAATAGTTTGGTTTTTGAATTTCTTCTTGAGCTCTAGTGGTTTTTTTCAATTTCAGGTCAAGTTTTAGAGTTTCATTTTAGAGGTTCTTATTTGGGGTTGGAGAGTTCGTCTTTTTGTTCCTCCTTTAAAATGGGTGAAATTATAGGGGAAGAATGTATTTAATGGTGGGTAAACATTTAACACCCTTGGTGTGGTTTTATGGTGTTTTTATTTTATTTTGGTATTACCTTTGTACATTATCTCTTCTAAGCATTTTCCCCTAAGGAGAAGGAATTTTTGGAAGGAAGGTGGGAGGTGCATGGTTGGCACACAATTAGCAGAAACCATGTGCCATCCCCCTAAAAATTGTGTGGCCTAGAAAGTGGGTATATCTACACCGCATGGATATTCATATCCATGCACCACTCACCAAACTTTTTCTGACCATAAAGAGTGTAAACTTCATGGTTGGCTGATCATGTTCTCGAGCGCATAAAATTAGATGTTTATTTTAAACTATAATTTCGGCAGTAGAGCAGAAACCCTAGGTTGTCTCTCAACAGAGCATTAGATCATTAATTTTGAAAAGGGGTTTTGATTTTAAAATTAAAAGGGAAATGGGGTATTATAAAACCTGTGTTTTTTATTTAAAACAAAAATTTAAACTATATTACTAAGTGAGAGAAACTGGATAGAGAAATCGTGATCAACCCGGGTAAGTGTCCCTTGATGCCTAATCTGTCATCACTCTCAAATGAATAGAAAGGATCAGTAATTCCTTGATTTATAAACACTTTAACCTGTATGATATGTGAGTTCTTACTAGGTTACCACCTAGGATTTTATCGATCGATGATATTGATTACCATTAACCACTCAGAATCAATAAAATATTTTCGATGTAAGAACTGAACTCAATCAAGTCATCACATCAACAACATTATGAGATGTCCAAATTTGGGTCTATATAAAAAAAATATCAATATAAACATCCATACTAATGGGTTATAACTTCTGTATTTAATCAAATGATATCATCCATAAGCACACCCATTAAAGAGAATAGGTAAGAGGAGAGGCAGCCACACTCAAATCATCACAAGATCTAATTTATGCATGGAAGCATGAGGATTCTTGTTCCTTTGATTCATTTTATATCATACCAGAATAAAAAATAAAAATTAATAAATTAATAAAAATATACTAACAAACTAGAAATTCAATGACCTTCTAATGGTTGTAAGCATGGAGCTCAAGATTATAACAAGGAATACCCCTCAAATTGATCACTAAGAGGCCTAGAAGTACATGTGGGACAAGATGACTAAAATGGAAGGAGAGAGATCTAAAAGTTGACTCACCCTTACCCATGGTCTCGAAAAATGATAGAATGAGGGTGAGGGGTTATTTTATGGATAAATACATCACACTTTCCACAAAATAAGTTAAGTTTCTAAGGGATTAGGTGAATATTCATGGAATAATTCTTTCTCCTTTTTTATATGGATGGTTAACTGACCAAAACATGTAAAAATTACTTAAAATTATAATTAGTAGTGGCCCTTTGAGTTACCTATCCAATGGAGGTTTAATCAGCCCAATTGAATTTCAATACCTGAGTTATGGCCCAAATACAAGAAGGGTGGTCCAATCTGGACCACCCAAAATTTATTCACATTGTGGGCCTATTTTGGGCCACCAAATGGATGAATTTGGATACATAGTATTCTAGAGAAATGTATCCCACGTGTTATTTCATTAATACACCCTTTTTTAACCTAATAGGATGCAATTATTATCCAAAGTATATATTTATATCAACATTCATGCTTGGGCTCTCGTGTAGTTTGGCCCATTTTTCTTGAATTCCATCATGGACTCTCCAAATCACCTCCTCCTACGATGTAAACACTAAAAAAAGTAAAATTTCCCTATTAAATAGTGATAAACATTAATTTGATTAATCTAACATGAAGTAAAATTTATTATTATATTTAAAATATTCATTACAAAACCAGTTTAAAATAGTAGTGTAAGGGTGGAAATTAATAGTGAATCGCTATGTGATCACTCCACCACACCTAAAAATTTTCACTCCTGTGAAAATCCATATTTTAAAAAAAAATATGCGTATAGATATTTAAAAATTCAGGAATATTTAACGTTAAATGAAATTTTATTTCATGAAATCAATATGATCGAAGCACAAAACACACCAAGGATTTATTCCCAATGATCATGGAAAAATAAGTCTCATAAATTATATTAGAATAAAATTCAAAGAGATGTATGATACCATATTGAGAAAGGAATTAAAAATTCAACCATTTCACTAACTCTACATTTGTTTTTTTGAAAACCATTCCATGCTATTCTTTCCACTTTCTATCTAGTAAATATAGGTTATTTTAATATTTTTCAACTTAAATGATTTTGTCCACTGAAATTTCCCTATATCATTTGAAGTCATATTTCAAGACCCACTCACTTAAGAATTCTTGAAATTCAAACATTAATCTCCTGACCTAGATATCCTCATATATTGCACATTTCATCACTCCCCTCATTTATTAATATTTTTTTAAGTTTCATTTGGAACAAATCTCACACTTATCTCTCAACCCTTATTTAATCTCATCGTGACAAAAATTGTAATAGTTATAACAATTTAAAAGGTTGAGGATGACTGGTTTTTGACATTCCCAAGACACAACCAAGTTTTTTTTATAAATATTTCTATTATTTTTTTAGGGTGTACAACAGTCGGATATCAGGTACACACACATATGTGAATCTGGTATAGTAATGAAATAGATCAATTAAGGAATAAACATATTGAAAATCATTTTACAAAGTTGAAAAATATTAACCAAACATATATTTACCTTTTATTAATTAATAAATATTCACACATTGTAACGACCCAAAATTTTACTTATGAAAATTCTTCTTGATCTGATTAAATGTATTATTTTGTAAAATGGTTATATAAAACATATTAAATTCTTTGGTTTTATGTTTTTTATTTTAAAATATTGTTATGAATTTTTATTGTTGCTAATATAGTCGTTGAATAGTGATCACATGATTTGTATAAATATAGGGCTTTAACAAATCCAATTTACTCAGACAAAGGAAGTGATGGCCTCATCCAGTAGAATTTCTCTGTACGAAGCCCATTTGTCGGATCTCAAAAAGGAGGTGGCATAACTAGACTTATCTCTTGACTAAGCTCAAACCTAGCTTCAACATGTTAAGCTTGAACGGAACCACCTACGAGAGAAGTGGAAGTTGATAGAGATTACCATCTCAGAAATGTTATCCTAGCCACCCCAAGAGTCTATCAACATCGCACACCTTAACCTTAGATCATATTATGGTGTTATAATGGGTTTTTAAATAAGTCCCTAGAACTATTATTATGTTTATTATTTTTTTATTGAATAATGAATATACATTAATTTTATTATTGTTACTTTGTAAATAGTTTTTAAAGAAAAAATAGTATTTTTAGTTAATATTCAACTAAGAAATATATTTTAATGAATTAATAGAGTTTTAAATTAAATATTATTTCAATAAAATATTATTACTAAATTAGTTTTTATTAAATATAAATTATCATATAATTTTTATGAATACAGTTGTAATTTTTTTTAATGTTTGAAAGATGCTTTTGTCAAAATCCGTGAAATTTTTATAAATGTCAATTTTTATTCTTAAAGTAAAAAATTCACATATTTTGAAAAAAAAATTAGATAAAATAAATATTATTTTCGGAATTAAGAATTCCCTCTCCTTTTCTATATAAACCCACTCAATATCAAAATTAATCTTCACTCAAAACATTTGGAGCTAGAAAAACCCCTTCCCTATTCTCTCTAGAATCCTCCCAAGGCACCCCAAGCTCCCAAGAAACCCCTCTGAAGCTACTCCCAAGCCTTTGGGATCACACTTCTAAGTAATGGATTTATTCCTTTCTCATTTTTTTCCAAATTCATTTATATTGTTATACCCTTTTATTTTCAATTAAAAATGATGGGGTATGATTTATAACCTCATACATACTTCCCTCCTTATGTTTTAATGATGAGAGACTTCTTTCTCTCTCATTAATTCCTCCCATGTACACCCTTTACCATGATGAAAATCCGTAAGGAATTTTTCCCTTCTCATTTAAATTCAAGAAATTATTTTATATTATGCATCTAAATTACATTAAATATGTTGGGATATTATGTCCTATGAACCCCTTACTTTCCATTTCATGTAGAAATTATGAGATACCCCTTTCACTCTCATCAACCCATTTTACAATTTCTATTTGACGTCATTATGCTACCGAAGTAAAACCAAAATTTCCCATGCTAAAATCATCGTGTATGTAAACACCATATCCATTTATATATCTAGGGTATTCACTTTTATATACATGTACTTTTTTGTTGAGGAATTACATTTATATATTCCACATCTCTTATTCATGGAATAAATTATGATTTTTAATGAATCCATGTTTTGTGATCCATGGGGAACACTTATGCATGAAATGAAATGTTTATAAAAGGTTCACCCTAATAGCACTCAAATGAATTGGGTAAATATTAGTATCATGATACATCAAGTGAAACGAGGGTTTAATCATGATAATTCATGTCCAATTAGGTTTTACTCATTCTCTATGTGCAATAACCCTTGGCTCATGCTAATATCATGTTAAATGTTGTTTCTACATTTCCATGTTATGATAATCATGATATATCATGCCTTTATGTTCATATTTCTCTTGTGCTCCATTGATATTATGATTTCCTAACATGTAATATATTCTTCATGTTATGTTTTTAATCCCTTGCTGGGATTTATAGATCACCCTTTTCTTATTCACTTCCTCAAGTTATCCCATGCAATGTTAAGTGTGAAGGAATGTTGTGGTCATGTAAAAGAAGTTTTCAATAAAGATATTGGGATTTATGTTCTAAGTTGTTACGTAATGTTCCTATTTTACTAAGACATTAGTCTTCTCAATCATCAAAGTTTTCATAAGTATAGGTTTAGGTAATAAATCATGTTTAAGTGTGTTATAAAGAGCATGGTGGTTATAGTTGGTATCAAAGGATATGTTTTGTTATTTTTGGGATTAGGATTAGAAAACCCTAGTGAAATCCTTAGGGATAAGACTAAGTATAATAAAAACATCCCTAAATTTTGGTGAGTTTTGAGTAAGTGTTTTATTAAGAAAATACATCCCTATCAAGATACAAGCAGGTAAAGGTGTCTCTAGTACAGATGTATCTATGGGAAAAACCTGAAAACACTGCTTTGAGCTAGACTCGAATTGGAATTGGTGCACAACAATGGGAATTTATGCACTCTTGGTTTCAAAACTCTTTGGGGATATGCTTTGGTAAATTCATAAGCTAGTATGAACCATTATTAAGTTAATTAAAAAATTCCCTCATAATATATGTTAGGAAGTAGATCATGGATATCATAGATAAGCTAAGGAGATATATGTAATTTATAAGTTATACATTTTTTTCATTGGAGTCCCCTTTATGTGTTACCCCTAGATTTCCTTTTGTTCAAGCCAATGGATATTAATATGAGGACTTGGCCTAACAACCAATATGATGATCAATGTGGTGACTATTCTAATGAGATGCCCAATCTGATTGGAGTGGGAATCGCAAACTTTTACATGATACTCTCTTAGTTAACTCAAGTTTTGAATAAAAAATGAGTAAAGAGGAACGTTCAACCCCCCCTCCCCCCCATGAAAGAAAAATTTGCAATCAATAGCTTCATGAGACAAAGGCCTCTTACTTTTAATGGATCATCTGATCCCTCAATCGTAGAACAATGGATCAACTCCATTGAAAAGATCTTCTCTATCCTTCAATGTTCCGAACAAGAGAATTTTATTCTATATGATTATTGTATGGAGGGTAAATCTGATCAATGGTGAACATTGATAAAAAAATATGAGGCGTGAGGAGGATATTGAGGCATTAGAATGGAAGGATTTTTAGAAAAAAAAATTGATAAATATTTTCCTCGCACTCTCCGATATAAGATGGAAAGGGACTTCCTTTCCCTGAAGCAAAAAAGACGACAGATCCAGAAGAGCGTATGAAGAAAAATTCAAAAGTATTTCATGATATGCCTCTGTATTTTCTGTTACCCCGGAATGTAAGGTTGACCACTTTTTGGTGGGCTAAAACCTAGTCTACGGAAAGCCCTAGCAATCCATGACTTTCAGAGCTATGAAGAAATTTATGATGTTCCCTCAAGGTTGAAATGGATATTATTGAATTTTAGGGGTATCATGGGGATAGGAATCATAATTTGGAATTTAATTATGGTGGTATGATGGATAAATCCAATGGTTCTAAGAAATTACATCACCCCACTTTCCAAAGGTGTGGAAATATACACCTTGGAAATTTTCTAAAGGGGAGAGGAAATGCATTAGGTGTGGAAGATAAGGGCACCTATCCATTAACTAGTGACAAGAAAAAACCTGAGGCTATGACATAGGAGAGGAAATTTATGTCCAACCCTCAATGCATTTTTCATCACTTCAACTAAAAATAACCAGGGTGCCTTTCAAAATAGTTCCCTAAGACAAGGGTTTTTGGAGGAAACCAACAACCTCCAAGGTATCAAGGGCGAGCTTTCTCCATCACTACCTCTAAAGAGAACCCCGACAATAAAGTGGTGAAATGTACGCTTATTATTCATTCAAGAATAGAGAACTTACTTTTTGATTCTAGTTCTATATATTTTTTTATATTAAAAAAGTTTAGTAGAACAATCCCAATACCTCCACAAATAATGGAAGTAAAGATGTCGGTGAGAATATAAAATGGGGAAATTATTGCATCCCATGAATATAACTCCTCCACTATCACAATTTGTGGTTTGAACTTCCTGGTGAACATCATCATATTTCCTAAATTTTATGCAATTCTTATCATGGATTGACCATCCCTATATAGATCCAACATAAATTTCCATGAGAGGGAAATCACACACCATATGGTGAATCAACCCCCGATTATATACAAGTACAAGGAGGGGGATGGATCTTCCTTATCACTATTATCTCAAGTGTAGATATTACTACCCTATGATAATGCGTATCTTTTTTAGATGATTGATTCTAAGGAAGAAACCATCCTTGAAGACATTCTTATTTTGAGGGAATTCACTAAAGTGTTTCCTGAGGAATTGCCTTGTCTTCCTCCTAGAATAGATGTTTAATTCTCAGTTGATATTATACATGAGGAGTTTTCAATGTCCAAGACTCTATATAGAATGGTTGTTGTGGAGATTTAAGAGATTAAAAAACAACTACATGAGAATCTGGATAAAGGTTTTATACGCCCAAGTGCTTCAACATTGGGTGTGCTAGTCCTTTTCGTCAAGAAGACGGATGGGTCAATGTGCCTTTTCATTGATTGTCGTGAGCTCAAAAAAATCATGATAAAGAACAAGTATCCTATTCCACGAATTGATGACTTATTTAATCAACTACATGGAGCATAATAATTCTCTAAGGTGGATTTGTGTTTGGGATATTACCAAGTAAGGGTGAAGGAGGATATCCCCAATACAGCTTTTCTTAAAATATATAGGCACTATGAATTCATAGTAATTCCATTCAGACTCACTAATGTTCCATAAATATTCATGGACTTGATGAATAGAGTCTTTAGATATTACCTTGATAAATTTTTGGTAGTCTTTACAGAGGATCTTATAATATACTACAAAACCAAGTAGGAGCATCTAAGCACTGTACTAGAGACCTTGTAAAAGTAGAATCTCTATAAAAAGTGCATCAAGTGTGAGTTCTGGTTGAAGGAGGTCTTATTCTTGGGTCATATCATCACAAGAAATAGGATATATGTGGATCCCTCCAAGATAGCTACAATTGAGGGATAGTCGAGGCCAATATCGGTAATGGATATATATAGCTTCCTGGGGTTAGCTGGATATTATCGTCGATTTGTGAGAAATTTCTCACTATTTTCCAGCCCTCTTACCAATCTCACTCAGAAGGGAGTAATGTTTTCTTAGAGTGATTAATGTGAAGATATCTTCAAGGAGTTGAAAAGGAAGCTTATCACTACACCCATGCTCACACTACCCACAAGTGGATAACTTTTTTTTCTATTTAGTGATGCTCAAAATAAGGTTATGGGCTGTGTGTTGATGAAAAATGAAAAATTCATTGCCTATGATTTAAGTAAATTGGAAGTTTAGGAGAAAAACTTTCCAGCACATGATATAGAGTTGGCTGCAGTAATCTTCTCTTTAAAAATTTGGAAAGATTACCTATTTGGGGAGAAGTGTGAAATATACATGGATTACAAATTCTCAAGTATATATTCACACAAAAAGAGTTGAATATGAGCCAATGAAGATGGATAGAGATAATAAAAGACTATGATTTCTCAATCCATTACCACTCTGGGAAAGAGAACAAGGTGGAAGATGCTCTAAGTAAAAAGGACCCAATGATTCTTTATTTAGGGGAATTGAAAAGGATCCAATATTATTAGATTTGATGAAGATGGACATGGGAATCATAAATAGGGGAACATCGCAAATACTTTCAAAAATTATTGCTCAATTGTCTCTTTTAGAAAGGTTAAATGATTATCAAAAGGATGATGTGGGAATTTATAAGAATGTGGAAACTATAAAAAAAACCTCGGAGTTCAATGTTAATGACGAATGAATTGTGATATTTGAGACAAGACTATATGTTCCAACAAATCCAGAGTTAAAGAATGAACTATTGGATGATGCACAATGTTTGAATTTCTCCGTTCACCCCAAAAACACAATGATGTATCAAGATCTCCAAGGGCATTATTTGTGGGAGAACATGAACAAGGAGATTGATGAGTATACATCAAAGTGCCTGGTATGTCAGCAAGTGAAGTTTTAGAGCTACAAGTCTAAGGGTATGATGCAACCATTAACCATACCATCATGGAAATGGGAGAACATCAACATGGACTTTGTCACCAGACTTCCAAAGAAATCCAAAGGAAACAATACTATTTGGGTTATTGTGGATCGTCTTACAAAGACTGCACACTTAATTTCAATTTGAGAGGATTTCTCATTGGATCAATTGGAATGAATATATATCAGATAACTGGTAAGGATTCATGGAGTACCACAATCTATTTTATCTGATCAAGATCTAAGATTCACCTCTATGTTCTGGAAGAGTCTTCAACATTCTTTGAATACTAAGTTGAACTTCAGTATGATTTATCATCCTCAAAATAATGTCCAATCTGAGAAGACTATCCAAACACTTGAGGAAATGTTGAGAGCATGCTCAATAGACTTCAAAGGATGATGAGATCAATATATTCCTTTGGTTTAGTTCTCTTACAATAATATTTTCTACTCAAGAATCCAAATGAATCCTTATGAAGCCCTGTATGGGAAGAGGTGAAGAATACAAGCATGTTGAGATAAAGTTGGGGAGAGAAAACTCATAGGTATAGAAATGGTCTAAGAAATGGTGGAGAAGGTTAAGGCCATCCAACATCACATTAAATCTACTTAGAGTTGAAAAAAGATTTATGCGGATAATCATCAACGAGAACTAGAATTTGAGGTTAGAGACATGGTATTCCTCCGCATATCGCCATAAAAGAGAATTATAAGATTTGAGAAGAAGGTAAAGCTTAAACCAAGATACATCATCCCTTTTGAGATCCTTCATTGAATTGGAGAAATGGCCTATCTAATAACACTCTCAATGAACCTATCTAAAGTACATGATTTATTCCATGTATCACTCTTGAGGAAGTACATACCAATCCCATCGCATGTACTCAATCCAGAGGTGGCACCATTGGAGAATTACCTCCCTAATTAAGATAAGACGGTGATGATCTTAGATCATAGATAAAAAGTTCAACGAAATAAGATAATGCCCCTCATGAAAGTGTTGTGGAGAAACAAAAAGTTTTAAGAAGCAACATGGGAACCGGAGGAAGGTATGAGGTAGACATACCCACATCTCTCTTGATCTAATTAAATGTATTATTATGTAAAATGGTTATATAAAACATATGAACTTATTTTGTTTTATGTTTTTTGATTTTAAAATACCATTAAGAATAGTTACCTTTGCTAATATAGGCATTGAACAGTGATCACATGATTAGTATAAATATAGGGCTATAACAAATCCAATTTACTCAGACAAAGGAAGTGATGGCCTCATCCAACAAAATTGCTCCATACAAAGCCCATTTTTGGAGCTCAAAAAGGAGGAGGAAAAACTAGGATTCACTCTTGACCAAGCCTAAGCTGAGCTTCAACACTTTATGCTTTAATGGAACGACCTATGAGAGAAGTGAGAAGCTGATAGAGATTATCACTCGAGTAATGTTATCTGAGTCACCCCAAGAGTTTGTCACCATCGCACACCTTACACTTAGGTCATATACGTGTGTTATAAGGGTTTATGTAACAATAACCTAGACCTATGATTATTTGCATTATTTTTTTATATAATAAATAATATTCATTCATTTTATTATTGTTATATTGTAAATAGTTTTTAAAGCACAAATAGTATTTTTAGTTAATATAAAACTAATAAATATATTTTTTGAATTAATGGTTTTTTAAATTTAATAATATTTTAAAAAAAATATTATTACTAAATTAATTTTTATTAAATATAAATTATAGTATAATTTTTATCAATACAATTGTAATTTTATTAAGGTTTGAAAGTAGTTTTTGTCAAAACCTGTGAATTTTTGATAAATGTCGGGTTTTATTTTAAAAGTAAAAATTCACAAATTTATATAATTACTCAGATAAAATGAATATTATTTTTGGAATCAAGACGTTGAAATTATCTAATGGGGAATTTTTCATAATTTTCTAAGACAGACAAATTTTTGGGTAAAAATTAAATACTGTTTAAATATATAATGTGTTTTATGACATAATAATGACTCAATAGTGATGTAATAAAATACTATAAATGGTATTTTCGGATAATATATGTTTTACCTAAAAAATAATGTGATTTTAGGTTTGTTTTATATATTTTACAAAGCCTTAGTTGACCCTCCAAGACATATAAAACATTTTAACATTTTAAAATGATTTCCTTGAGGGTGTGACTCACCTCCACATAAGAAAGCCTAATATTTTAATAAGTTTAGTCATTTACCTATTAAAATAATGTTTTCCACTACACTTTGGAAAAAACTATGGGAAACCCCATGGGATGGTTTGTGGTTTTGATTAGTTTAATGTGTGGTGTCCAAAACCTGAATAATAAAGACTTCTCTCTCCTTTCCTATATAAACCCACTCAATATCACATTCCTCTTCACTCAAACCATTTGGAGCTCGAAACAACCCTTCCATACTCTCTTTATAATCCTCCAAAGGTGCCCCAAGCTCCCAAGAAGCCCCTCCCAGGCCTCTCTCAAGCCTTTGAGATCACACTTCCAAGTAAGAGATTTCTTTCTTTATCATTTTTGTTGAAATTTATTTATGTTTTTATACCCTTTTATTTTCAATTAAACATATTCGGGTATGATTTTTCACCTCCCAATTACTTCCTTACTTATGTTTTAATGATTATAGACCTCTTTTTTCTCATTAATTCCTCCAATCTACACCTGTTACCAAGACGAAATTTCGCAAAGAATTTCTCTCTTCTCATTTACATTCAAGAAATTATTTTATATTATGAATATAAATTCCATTAAATATGTTTTGATATTATGTTCCATGACCCCATGAATTTCCATTTCATTTATAAATGATGAGAGACCATTTTTTCTCTCATCAACCCATTTTACAATTTCTATTTGACGTCGTTATGTTACTAAAGTTACACCAAAATTTCTCATGCCAAAATCATCGTGTAAGTGAATACCGTACCCATTTCTCTATCAAGGCTATTCACATGTACTTGTTTATTGAGTAATTACATTTATTTATTCCAATTATATTATTCATGGATTAAATTATTATTTTTAATGAATCCATATTGTGTGATCCATGTGGCACACTTATGCATGAAATGAAAGGTTTATAAATGGTGTGCCCTAATAGCGCTCAAATGCATTGGGTAATGATTAGTATCATGATATGTCATGTTCAATGAGGTTTTACTGATTCTAATTAAATTTAAATTAATTTTTACTCGTGATCTATGTGAAATGATCCTTGTATCATGCTAATATCATGTTAAATTTTGTTTCCACATTTCCATGTTATGATAATCATGCTATATCATGCCTTTATTTTTATATTTCTCTTGTGCTCCATTGATATGCCTATTTCCTAACATGTACTATATGATTCATGTTATTCCTTGTTTACTCCCTTGCTGGTCTCTATATCTCACCCTTATCTTATGCATGACCTGAGGTTATCCCATTCAATGCTAAGTATGAATGAATGTTTTGGTCTTGTAAATGAAGTTTTAAATAAAGATGTTGGGTTTTATGTTCTAATTTGTCATGTAATGTTCCTAATTTCCCAAGACACTATACCTCTAGATCCTTAGAGTTGTCTTAAGTGCATTTTTATGTAATAAATCATGTTTAAGTGTGTAATAATGAGTAAGGTGGTTATACACATTATGGTTTGGTTCAAAAAAGTGTAGAGATTTTAGTGACATGGTTTTCCCAAAAACTACTCACACAAGAGATAACAATCATCTCAAAGGTATCATAGAGATACAACCATTAATATAATTAAAATACAACCAATTTACTAAAAATAACTCCTTAATGTTAAATTAATATAAATATTCATTCTATAATGGAGACCAGTTCTCATCAAATGCTAAAAAAACATGGAATCAAAAATTTCAACATAAATTTTTAGTAAGTTATATGATTTAGGGACTATAAGAGGGTGGGAAAGTAAAAATACCATAAAGACGGTGAAAAGTAGAATAATGAAGAAAGATGATAAAAATCCTATTGAACTTAACAAGATGGGGAAAGTAAAAATAACATAAAAATTAAAAAGTAGAAGAAAGAATAATTTTGATAACAAATCCTAACTAATCAAGGATGTACCCACCCCTATGCCTAGAATGTGCATCATTGTAATAAATGATAATGTGGTAAGGAAGGATAAAACTTGTTGTGTTTAACTGGTATGTTTCATATAAAAGGTGGATTTCCTTCACCAGATTCTTTGGAAAATACTCATATAAGTGTTTATGTCACTTCCCATACATGGTAATACTTTTTCCACTCTGCTCATTAAAAACCTTTATTTCACCAAAAGGGTAAAATTTAGAAACAGTATAAGGATCGATCCATCGAGAACGAAGCTTACCTGGCTATAGCTTTAGCCTATAATTGTACATTATGACCTTCTCACCAATACGGAACTTCTGATGATGAATCATGATATCATGGATAGCCTTTTTATTCTATTTATAAATCTAGGAGTTCTCATATGCATCACGTCGAATTTCTTCCAATTCTTGAATATGCAGCTTCCTATGTTCACCTATATCGGAAATATTCATATTACATTGTTTAATATCCCAATATTCATGGTTTTCTATCTCCATTGGGAGGTGACAAGACTTTACAAACACAATCCTATATGGTGACATTATGATTGGGGTTTTAAAAGTTGTATGTTATTCCCAAAGTTCATCATCCAAGCACAAACTCTAATATCTCTTTTTGGGTTGTACTATTTTTTCAAGATTTTCTTAACTTCTCAATTTGAGATTTATGCTTTTCTATTAGTTTGGGGGTGATATGCACTGGATACTTTATGAACCACCCCATACTCAAGAATCAAAATTTTCATGTTGCAATGGCAAAAATGTGAACCCTAGTCACTAATGATGAATCTCATCAAACCAAACATGAAAAAAATCTAGGACCTCAAAAAATAACAACCACTTGAGAGTAATCATTCCTAGTAGCCTTTCCTTCCACCAATTTAGATACATAGTCCACATCCAAAAAAGATTTATACAAATCCAAATGAATTTTGAAAAGGACCCAAGAATTCAATTCCCAATGCATTAAAGATTTCATAGAATAACTTGGGTTGTTAGGGAATTTCATTCCTCTTGGAGATATTCTCTCTGAATTGAAAATGAATACATGACTTTTAAAATTGATGGGAATCCCTATAAAATTTTGGCCAATAAATTCCTGATTCAAGGACATTTTGATCTATACATTGAGAGAAAAAGTGGACCCCATAAGACAAAGTGCGGTAGATTGTCAAAACATATGTGAACTCATGGACAAGGACACACTGATGAACAACTTGGTCACTATAAATTCTCCACAAATATGGGTCATTCTAAATGTACCACCAAGAATCATGCTTAAGTATTTGGGATTGGGAAGTGCTGAAATCAGTGAGGACACCAGATATTTCTAGAAAATTTTTGATGTCCACATACTAAGGGGTAAGGTTCACAATATTCCAAATGTTCTCATAAGGAATGAATTCTCCAATGGGGAGGGATGAGTCAACATGGAGGTCCATTGGTGGGTAAATACTACTAATGTGGTCATCTACAACATTTTCCACTCACATATTATCTATAATCACAAGGTCAAACTCCTAGAGGAGGATCATCCACCAAATGAGGTGAGGTTTAGCTTTATGTTTCTTTTGAAGAAATCGAAGGGCAACATGGTCAAAAAACACAACTAATTTTAACCCAAAAAGATATGAATGAAATTTTTCAAAGTAAAACACAATATAAAGTATTTATTTTTCCTTGTTTGTGTAGTTTACCTGGGTTGGGTTAAGGTTATGTGAGTCATAAGCAATGAAATGAGGATCCTTCTAAACCCTTTGTGATAAAACCTCCCCAACTGCAAAGTTAGAGGTATCATACCTAAGTTCAAAGGAGAGATCCCACCTTGGTTGTCATGTGATGGGAGGTAATTAGAGACTCATTTTCAGTGAATTAAATAAATCCACAAAATTTTTATCAGATATAAACTCAGAATATTTTTGTAATAATCAAGACAATGGAAGTGTGATCTTACAAAATTCTTTAATGAATTGATGGTAAAAACCAACATGAACCAAGAAATATCGCACTTCACAAACACATTTTGGATATGGAAGGGTTGAAATTAATTCAAATTTTGATTTATCCACATAAATCCTCTCATTTGAAATAAAATTCCTAAGAACTATCCCTCGCATAACCATGAAATATAATTTCTCAGAATTTAATGCAATATCTTTTTCAATGTAGCAGCGGAGGACAGAACCTAGGTGTGTCAAACAGTCGTCAAAATAAGATCCATATATCGTGAAATCAACCATAAAGACTTCCATACAATTAACAAGGTACTCAGAAAAATACACAACAAATATTGCTAAAAAGTATCAAGAGAATTACATAGCCCAAAAGGCATACTTTTGTATGAAAATGTAATGAATGGACAGGTAAATTTTGTATTTTCTTAATCCTTAGTGGTTATATAGATTTGTAAATAACCCAAATAGCCATCAAGGAAAGAATAATGAGTCTTACCATCCAATTGTTCTAAATTTGGTCAATGAAAGGTATTGGAAATTTCTTCTTCTGTGTGGATTGATTCAATCTAGGATAGTCAATAGAGATTCATCAACAATTTTGCACATTTGTTGGGACCAATTCATCTCGTTCATTTGACACAACTGTTATTCTATATTTTTAGGTACAATTTCTATTGGGATAACCCATTTACTATCAGATATAGGATAAATGATCCCAGCATCAATTAATTTAATAACATCCTATTTTACCACTTTAAAGAGAGTGGTATTCAACTAGAATAGAGATTGTATTAAAATCTTAGCCTCATCATACAAAAGTATATGGTGCATAAATATACATGGAATAATCCTATGAATATCAACCAATGTCCATCATATTTCCTTTTTACACTCTCTCAAAAGGTAGAGAAATCTTGATTCCTGTTTTGGAGAGAGGTTATTGGAAATAATGATGGGTAATTGGTCAATAACCTCAAGATATGTATATTTTAAATCAGAAGGAACCAGTTTTAATTCCAACACCAATGGTTTTTGGATTGAGGGAGGGGATTTAGGGGGAGTGAGGTCCACGAAAATTTCTATCTACACATGTTTATTCTCTAAAGAAATAGAATCTATATAAATTAGATTTACAGAATTATTGACTGTCATGGGTACCTAAGAATGAACAAACTCATCAATTAAATCAAAAAATTTACATTTTTCAGAACCCACACAACACTCAAAACATTAATCAAAACTAAAATAATCCCAAGGTGAAGAAGAGAAAAATGAGTTGGAGTTTGGGTTAAGGAGCTAATTTTGTGGTTGTTTCATTAGAGAGAACATCCATTGAATATACAGGAAGAGTGGGGTGCTCTTAAATGCGGAGTTTCATTGCATCAATGATGTTAAAAATTACCTTTTCTCCACCAAACTCCATGGATAGCATACTGTTCGGAACATTGATGATTGTATTTTTTGTTTTATAGAATGGTCTCCCAAGTATGAGAGGAGAATGTCCTTGGGTTAGGGTATCTTTTATATTAAGAACGTAGAAATAGGTGGGGAAGATGAGATTCTTTACTTTTACAAGGATATCCCCAATCACTCATGTTGGGTGTGTAGTGATTCAGTTGGAAAGTTTCATGATAATTCATATTGGTTGAAGATATTAAACCTACAATTAAGTATACATGGAGTGAGGCATTACATTAATGGAATCACCTAAATCTAAAATTGTATCTGAAAATAATACCTCCCCTATGGTATAAGGTATTGTGAAAGTTCCTGGATCCTTGAATTTTTTTGGCATTATTGGTTGAATCAAGGCCAAGACATTACTTACCAGGTTGACTCTTTCATTCTCCATCATCCTCTATCTATGGGTAAAAATATATTTAATAAATTTGAAATATATAGGGATTTGGTTAACTACATACAATAAATTAATGTTAACTTGAACCTTTTTAAATGTATCCATTATTTCATTATCAGTTTCATTATAAAAATTCTTTTTAGATTTAGAGAGTCTTTGGGGGGAAGAAATGGGAATGGATGATTCATTGGAATCGTAAATGATAATTTGTTTACCCTTTTTGTTTTTTTATCGTTGGAATATTTTATGGGTAGAGAAAGATTGTTTTCAATAGGGGAGAATACCTTTTGGGTAGAATCATTAGAATAAGAAACTTCCTTAACACTATGAACTATGATTGAACAAACATTACCTTTGTATTTTGGATTTGAAATAGGTTGGGAAGGTAATTTTCCTGAACCTTTCATCTTTATCTCACCAATGGTGTTCTCTAATAGTCCCAACTGAGTATGTAGGTCTTGAATAGAAGATTGTGTGGTCTGTTGGAACTGAAGGTTCTGGGTTTCCATTTTCTTCACCAAATCCTTGAGGATTGGTTTAGATTTGGGAGGATGGTGAGGATTTTTTTGAGAAATTAAAAGGATAATAAGGTTGTATACCTTGGCCTTGTTGATATAAATTCTTCATGGGGTAGCTTGAGTTTCCTCCTTGTCAGTACTATGGTAGTGTTTTCCACCCGAGATTTGGATTTGTCCTGAATGGTTCCTACTTGAAGGAAGGTGCTTGTTAGAATGGACTCCCTAGGAATAATACTATACAAGACTCAGGTGAATCTTGAATTTGTGGGTACTAGTCAAAAAAATGAGTATTTTTAGAACAAATACCACAATGTAATGGAACTGAAGAATAGTGTGAGTTACCTTGTGCTTGATATAATTTCCTTAAAATGGTATGCATACCATCAAGTTTATTATCTAAATTTTTTATAGGGATGAATGGGTTACCTCATGAACTCCTTGAGTGGGTGAAATTGCTTGTGTACCAAATTTTTGTGCATTTTGAGCCATGTTGGCTATTAAGTCACAAGTAGTGGAAGGGGTTTTATCAACTAGGGAACCATCAAATGCAACATCAATCATTCCAAAATCCAAGAAGATAAGTCCCTCATATAATTATTGGATTAATATTTGTTCACTAATCTAGTGTGGGGGTAGCTTGAGCAATGTCTTTTGAATCTCTCCTAGTATTCATGAAGGGTCTCTCCTTGTGATTTCCTAATGCCAAAAATTTTTCCCTAATTAATAAAGTTCGAGAGGTAGGTAAGAACTTATCTAAAGATTCTTTTCAGGTCATTATATACCCCAATTGTGGAAGTAAGATAGTATATCTAGTCTTTCGATACACTATCAAGGGATAAAGGGAAGGCCTTAAACATAATGAGGTCCTTGGAAGCATTTTTAGGTTTCATGGTGGAGCACACTATGTGAAACACTTTGAGATGTTTAAGAGGGTCCTCACCAAGAAGGACATAGAATTTAGTAAGGAGGTGGATGAGGCCTGATATCATCTCAAAGTTGGATTCTTCCTTGGGATATTGGATATATGTAGGTCGGTACTCCACATTTGGGGTGGTTAGTTCCTTTAAGGTCAAGTTATTTGCAAACATGTTTTTCTGGGTTTGATTTGGTTCAATTTTTTATTATTTTGGGACCAATTGAGGTTATTCAATGGTTTCCTCTATTATAATTTTTTTTATACTTTGGATGACCTAATTTTTCAGTGAAGTTTCTTTTCAATTTTAGGGTCTATTTTAAACAGTTTTTCTTTTCCTGATCAGGTTATGAAAATAAGATGGGAAGTTTATTTTTTTCTTGTTTTTTTATTTTTATAATGGATTATGGATAAAATAAAAATACTTAAGAATAATTAAAGGATAAAATAAAATATATTTCTCTATTACAAAATTATATAGAGAGGAAGAAGAAGAGAGAGAAAGAGAGGAAAGAAAAAACAAAAAAAACAAAAACAACCAAAACAACCAAAATGGAAGATGGATATTTAAATGGATAAAAAAGAAAACCAAATAATAAAATGGGAAAAATTATCTAGGATCCCAATAAATGTTGCCAAAATTTGATCACATTTTCGAGTGTGTCAAATTAGATGTTTATTTTTTAAAAAAATTATGCAGTATAGCAGCTACCCTAGGTTGTCTCCCTACAGATCCTTAGATCATTAATTTAAAAAGAGTGTTTTGATTTCTAAATTAAAATGGGAGTGGGGTTTTATAAAACTTGGGTTTTTTAGAAACATAAATTTAAACTATATTACTATGCGAGAGAAACTGGATGGAGAAATCATCATCAACCTGGGTTAGTGTCCCTTGATGCTTAATCTATCATCGCTCTCAAGGGAATGGGAAGGATCACTTATTACATGATTTATAAATAATGTAACTAGTATGATACGTGATTTATTACTAGGTTATCACCTATGATTTCATTGATTGATGATATTAATTACTAGAGACTGCTCAGAATCAATAAAATATTTTCGGTGTAATAACTGAACTCAATCAAGGCATCATGTCAACAATGTGATGAGATGTCCAGAATTTAGTCTATATAAAAAAAATATAAACAAAAAATGATTAATAATGGGTTATACCTTCTTGATTTAATCAAACTATACCATCCATAAGCACACCCATTAAAGAGAAGAGGTGATAGAAGAGGCAACCACACTCAAATCATCACAATATCTGATTTATGTATTGAATCATGAGGATTATTGTTCCTTTTATTTGTTTAATATATTACTAGAATAAACAAAAAATAAAAATGAATAAATGAATAAAAATAGACTAAAAACCTGGAAATTCAATTACCTTCAAACGGTTATAAGCAAGAAGCTTGAGATTACAATAAGGAACACCCCCCAAATTGATCATTGAGAGGCCAAGAAGTACATGAGGGAGAAGAGGATTAAAATGGAATAAAATATATCTCCAATTTGACTCACCCTTACACCTGGTCTTGAAACATGAGAAAATTATGTTGAGGGGTGATTTTATGGATAAATACATCACACATCCCCCAAAAGAATTTAAGTGCCTAAGGTACTAGGGGACTATTCATGGAAGACTTTTTCCTCCTTCATTATCTGGTATTTTTACTGAACAAAAAAATTTAAATGACTAAAAATTATGTAGAGAGGTGTCCCATTGAGTTATATATCCAATGGATGATGAATCAACCCAATTGGAGTTTCAAGGCCTGATTTATGGCCCCAATACAGAAGGGTGGTCCAATCTAGCCTGCCTAGAATTTATTCACATTATGGGCCTATTTTGGGCCTCCAAATGGATGAATTGGGATCCATGGTCTTCTATTGAATTGTATCCCACACTATTTTTCATTCATACGCCCATTTTCATCCCAATTGGTGGCATGTATTATCCATAGTATATATTTATGTCCATGTGCATGCTTGGGATCTTGTGTAGTTTTTTCCATTTTTCTTGAATTCTGTCACGGTCTCTCCAAATCACATCCTTCTAAAATGTAAACATTGAAACAAGTAAAATTTCACTATTACATAGTGATAAAAATTAATACATTGAATCAAAAATGAAATTAAATTATTAATAATATTTGTAATATTCATTAAAAACTAGTTCAAAATAGTGGTTTATGGGTGGAAATGAATAGTGAATTGTTATGCAATCATTGGAATAGTCTATCAGACTGTGAGGCCAAACCATGCAGACAACCCAAGATTTAAAAAAATATATTAATAATAATATTATTATTATTATTATTATTATTTCTTTAATTTTCTTTTATCTCTACTCTCCCCTCCCCTTAACCCACCCCCTCCCCTTCCTGTGTGTCACATGCCCATCAAGGATAAACCCTAATCAAGCACCTCCCTCCCTCTACCTCCCACAATTCTCACCATTTTTTTATTTTTCTTGTGTGATCATCTATAGTATATATTTATCCTCCTCTTCTATCTCCTTCTTCTATATTCTTCATGTTTTCCCTCTTTTTTACATGGGGTGTGAATGACCCATTCAAACCCTAACCTGATTTTAGGTATTATTTTTCTCTGGTTCTTGGTTATTAGGGTTCATGTGGATTAGTTAAGGTTGGTTCTATCCAAGACCATTGATAGTAGTGGGTTTGACATCGGTTTTGGGTAAGGTTTCTTTTTTTTATTCTTTGGCCTAATTTTAATTAAGTTTTTTGTATTTCTTAGATTCCTTATATTTTTATAGTATACCTTAGACCTCCTTGGTGTATATTTGGACTAAAGTTTATAAAAGTGAATTACACACATATGAATAGGCAAATAATATATATATATATATATATCATCGTTGAACATATTTCATTATACTGAGGGGAATATCTATATTGATTCTAGGTGTATTTATATGTATGTGTATAGGTTCATATGTGTGTAAGTGTAAAACAGGGATTTTCTTGTCCAGAGTCCTTCTTGGTAACTCTTGCTTCCATGGATATCTTTAAATCGGATTCAGGTTTCCATCATTAGAGGCAATATGTTTTGAGGTAAGTTTATTATGTCCAAGAATTTATATTGAAAACTATAATTTCAATCTTATTTTACTTGGGTGTTTCCATTATATTATAAAGTAAAAAATTATAGAAAAATGATGTGATGAATAAAAATGGTTTGATATATTATTGTTGTGCCTTATCATATGAATATATTCTCTCAATGGATTAGGATGTGCCATGTTGGAATATTCATTTTGACGGTACCTCCCAGAGCCCAACTGATAGAAGACTCAATGACCCCAATATCAATAGGTTAGTCCTGGGGATCATTTTCATAACTCCAAAACATGTTGTCTCACCATAAAAATTCCTATCTTTAGAAGGATTCATTAACAATGAAGAAGAGTGTCAGGCTATCATTAATGGTCTCTAGTTTTCCATCAAGATTGATAAACCTTGTTTACATGTGAAGGGAGACTCTCAGTTATCCATTAATAAGATCAAGGATGACTATGTTGTTAGACTGAATAATCTATTTCCCCTATTAGATTGCACCCATCTCGATGGGAATGTTCCGAACTAGTGTATGGATTCTGCTAGAGTCCAGCCTGCTAGTCCCTAGGCTAACCATCCAATAGTGGAGATACCCCGCCAAATTTGATATATCAGCAAGTGGGGTGTGGGATATTGTAACACCCCAAGCTTCCACGGTATGTTTCCCTTTGAATAATGTAATAGCCTGTATTGTACGCAGCTTTGAGATTCTAACACACCGTGACCAATCAAGCTAGCCATTATGAATAGTAATACTCATTTTTTGAAATTTTATAAATTTTATCATTCAAAATGGACTTCATTTTTGGATTCATAATATCAAAATTATCCAAGGTTGAAATTTTGGTATTTTTTTGAAAACTTTCATATTTTGATGAATAGTGAAAATTACTAAATTTTAATTAAAAACAACTTTTTTAATCGAATTAATTAATAGTAATAAATTATGAATATGAATGGTTTTAAAGAATACTTAGAATATATTTTTACCATTTAATACAATTTTTTTCATTGGACATAATTTCACATTTAAACCGGACATAAACAAGTGTCAATCTTTTGATAGTTATTATTTCTTAAAAACACGCTTTTTGTTTTGACAGTGGGAATTAATTTTAAATTAATTTCTTTCACTTATGTGTTTTGAATTTAGAAAAATGGATTCAATATTTAGAATCAGGTGGTCCAAATTTTGTAAATAGGTAAATTTTATTTTTAGACATTTTGAATAATTACTTCGGTAAATATTTTATTTACCATGGTTAAAGGGTAAATCCGTTAAATAAGGGTAAAAAATAATATTATAATAATATTAAATTACCCTAAAACATTTCCTAACCCTTTTGGTTGATACATTTCCGACCATGGGCATCTTTGGGTCTATTTTGGGACCCCATGGAGCCACTTGTAAGTGATAATGAAACTTTATATTAATTAAGTTAAAGTAAATATAAAAATGGCATAGGCATATGTCTTTTAGCAAAACAATTTTTACATAGGGTTATATATGTTATCTTTTAGACTATAATTATTAATTATAAATCTAAAAATATTTCCTACATCATGGTATTTTTTTATAATTTTTATACATCTAATAAACTAAATTATTTATGACACAATAATGATGTAGCGTTTACCTCATTAATAAATGATTTAAATAAATAAGAATATAAAGACTAAAATAATACCCAAACCCTATCAAATTCTTATTGGATGATTTCATTTAGATCATGAGTCATATTATCATTAACTTTAATGAGTTTTGGACCTTTATAAACCTAATATCATTATATAATAAAATAATATTTCTAATCTTTCCTAAAGATCCCCTCCTTCCCCTTATAAAAGGACACCACTTCTAACCAATTCCTCACACCACTAAAGCCTTTTGGATCGTCCAAACTCTTCCCAATTAATATCCATACATCCCTATCCTCTTCCTAGAAGCCTTACCTTAGTCATAAAGCACTTCAAGAGTCCTTTTTGGTTCAAACCAAAGGGAGTTACCCAAATTAAAGGTAATGATTTCTCTTAGCTTCCTTTCTTTTATTTTACTTCTCCAACCCCTGAACTCTTCTTACTCTTTTCTTTTGTAACAACATCAGTATACTCAATATACTAGGATATTGTTATAATAATTATTCTAACTACACTTACACACACCTCCATATAATGGGTGAAGAACATAATGTTTTTGTGGATGGAAACCAAACGCAACGATGATTGCTCAATTATCTCCTACCACCTCTCATGGTGTCCATTATGATGGGACTATAATTAAATATGATATTAATGATATTTATTTTATATATAAGCTTCTTTAATTCCATTTTATAGCATACCATTATTCGTTTCATGTTGTATATATATACGATAATTTCATTTGAGGAAGTGCGGACTACCGCCCCCTCAAAGTGATATGACTCGTTCATACCATACATGGAACGTATAAAGGATGGTGTTAATGAAATTAAGTAAAATATATAAGATATTATATTATAATGTAATAATAATGTACCTATGTATCATTTCTTTTATATTCCTTTTAAAATGAAAAATGAAATGGAAGTAGCGTTCGTACGTACGTACAGATTACCGTCTCCACGAACAGGATGAGATTCATTTCTCCATCATATCCATTCAAGAATAATTTTCATTTGATGATTAAACGTAATTTTTAAGGACTTTATATCATTATGGATATGAATAAGATACAACCTATCCATAACAAACACAACTTATGTAACAAAGCATATAAAGGAAAACGAATCATTTGACACCCGAAACGACGATAATAATAAAATATTACTAACAAATCAATATTAAAAGATCATATATGATATCATATTTATGTATATGATTCTTGTATAATTTAATAACAATTATTTAACTATTATACAGTAGTTTAACCTACCCTCTACCAAGTAAAAGTACAAGGTAAGGCGTTTTCATCTCACTCCATATTCCCGTGAGATTCGTTCCATATTGCCAATATTACCTTTTGTGTGGTGTATTACTGCACATAACTGTATTCTTCGTGTAATACACTTTAATTTATGTGTATTTACATATTCATTGTATGATACCTTTTTCATGGGGTGTATGTTTCGTAAGTTACCAAATTGGTAAGGGTTTATTTCACAATCACTTCATTATCTGAGGTTGTTTATATGTAATTATATACGGGGACCTCTTTATCATCCACATCCATGTTTCTTAAAAATATATTTCAAATCATTCTTACTATTTTACAGACTATGGGTTAAAG
This sequence comes from Viscum album, assembly GCA_963277665.1. Taxonomy (NCBI): domain Eukaryota; kingdom Viridiplantae; phylum Streptophyta; class Magnoliopsida; order Santalales; family Viscaceae; genus Viscum; species Viscum album. The sequence continues at coordinate 1,028,476,695 of OY728157.1, forward strand.
TCATTTATAACATTGTTTGACTTTTTATAAGATGTTTATAAATTAATCTTTCCGTTGTTTTCCAAACAAGGTCCTTTTTAACCTTTTCAACAAAATTAAGGTAAGAATGTATTTTTTAAATTATACAGCAGGTGCGGCTATTTTCCACCATTATAAAATAGTCTAAGCTTCCCTTACAATCTTATAAGAATATTCTCAAATTAAATTTTTTCTTTTATAATTATGTTACTTTTAAATGATTTCAAAAAAAGAGATATTTCTCTCAAATAGTTTTGATTTCATCTATGTCAACATACTTTGATGGATTTTAAGCTTATTTGAATTTGATTTATTGTGATACAAAAATTACATATTGTATTGAAGGTTTAGTTATATGTTTGACTGTGGATGTGTTATTTTTATACCATTCATGGTTTATGGAGAAAGTATTGACATTTCGTATGCTAGTTTTAATATGAATTTTTATGTTATGTTTAAACTTGTTCATATGAGGAATGAATTGGACTTAATAAGTGATGGGTGGAGCTGGATATAGCTCCTCGATGCATCGGTAGGTCTCATGAGACAAACTAGTGTCTTGGCACAAGGCCTTGACAAAATCTTATTTGTAGTCTTGGAACAAGGCCTTAACTATGTGGTTATGATAGTCTGGCATTATGCATTCCATCATTATGAAAGTGGTTGTTGATATTTCATGTGATTATTAGACTAGTAGAATATCCATGTGAATAAGTAAATGGAATTATTTCATTTTATTTTTTCCATATTATGCTGAAGTTCAAGTTTAAAAGGCTTTTGTTTTAGTTATACAATGCCTTAAATGTTTATGCTTATTTATGAAAGTTTCCACTATATTGTCATCCTTACTGAGCATCTGAGCTCACCCCTTTCTATGTTTTATTTTTCCCAGGATGTGAAGAGATATTTTATGACTGACCTGTAGGGATAGTCTGAAGAGGATATAAGTGTGGACTATGGAGACTATGTTATTGTAGTTTTTCCACTTTATGATGTAACGTAACATTTATGAATGTATCTAGTGTTTCCAAGGATACTAAACTAATCGGTCTTTAGAGACTTGATCTTTTGTAATCATGCCAATGTTATGTAATAATGCACCGACTCTGGGTAACTGGGGTCGGGGCGTTACGATTGGTATCAGAGGAAGTTTAGTACAAACCTTTCAAGCTAGATTTAGATAAACTATGATTAGTACACATAGACCTAAGATGGAAATTGAGGATTAGTACAGTAGAACTTCCTAGAATTTTGGTATTGTAGAGATTTTGTGATTTTTCTGAGCAATAAATCCCTGTCTGGATACGAGCAGGTAGAGGCGGCTCTGGCACAGATGTACCTAGGGGTAAAACCTGAAAACACCACTTTGAGTTAGACTTGAACGGGAACGGGTTCACAACAACGGGCCTTGCTGCACTCTTGGTTATGACACTCTCGGGGAATACGCTTAGTATAATTCTTATTTTATTTACGAACCATTATGAAGGGTTTATGAGTATATACTTCCTAAAAGAATTTTTTTTTATGATTATGGATTATACCCATAAACTGTTCAATTTATGTTAAGTGTTTTACAAGTTTGGAATTATGTATTTCGATTCATAAACTGATCAAGTTTATGCCATTGTTTAGAAATGGCACCTAGTGGAAGGAATGGAAACAGTATCAATGCGTGAACTCTATGTAGGTATTTCCCTCCTACTCAAGATAATTACAGTGGAGCTGGTGATACAACTGTTGCTGATCAGCTTATCACCATACTGGGACAACTCACTCAGGTTATGAATAATAACCTTACCCATATGGAGCACCATGATTCACAGTGTGGAGGATCAATGTTAGATCGCTTCATGAGGCAACAACCACCAACATTCAATGGGGGTACAAATCCACTAGTAGCTGAGCAATGGATAAATTCCCTAGTGAAAATATTTCAGGCTTTGGGAAGTAGTGAAAGGGAAAAAGTTGTCATGGTCGTTTATCGCCACACTGGAGATGCTGATCAATGGTGGTCATTGATTCAAAACACGAAAGAAGATGATGAAGTATCAAATATGGAATGGAGGGAGTTTAAATATATTTTCTTAGAAAAATAATTTCCTCATGACCATCGAGCGGATATGGAAAGACAATTTCTGAGTCTGAGGCAAAAGGAGGATGAGAATGTCACAAATTATGAGGCTAACTTTACAAGGTTAGCGAGGCATGCAGCAGATTATATAAGTAATCCAAGGAATAAGAATGATCATTTATTTGATGGGTTAAAACCATTTCTCCATCGAGCATTAGTCTCACAATCCTTCTCATCATACGAAGATATTGTCTCATGTGCTATCAAGACAGAAAAGGAATTATCTAAGTCTTATGACTTTAAAGGAAAGAAAGAGAAGAATAGATCTGTCGATCACTCTGGGAATGGAAATAAGGGTAAGAAGGAAAATTTTTAATATCCATCCTATAGTAAATGTGGGAAGAAACACCCTGGTACATGCTTGAAGGGAATGGGAGTCTGTTACAAGTGTGGTGAAAAATACCACCAAGATCGTGATTGTAAGGGGAAGAAAGAAGCTACCAATGTTCAATGCTAAAACTGCAGGAAAATGGGACATTATGAAAATGAATGTTCTAAGCGTCATGGAAGTTTACCTCAGAAAAGGCCAAGAGATCAAGGCCAAGCTTATGCTATCACTACTGTTGAGGTAGGAGCTCTGAAAGACGTGGTGGCAGGTAATTTAATGGTTTCCTCAAGTTTAGCAAATGTTTTATTTGATTCTAGATCATTTCATTGTTTCATATCTTCCCAGTTTGCTAAGAAAATTAGATATTTCCAATTTGATTTAACAAGGGAGTTTTCAGTCAAAAATCCTAAGATAAGTATCATCGCAAAAAAGTTTTGTGAATCCGTCCCCATTAGAGCATATAAATGTTCTTTATCTGATGATCTCATCGTTATACCTATGATTTAGTTTGATATAATCCTCAGTATGGATTGGATTTCGGACTATGATGTGAAGATTTATTGTAAGAAGAAGGAGGTTATGATTTTTGATGATGATTATAAGGAACACCTTATCTTTAGAGCAGAATCATCACCACCTAATTACTATCTAGATTCACCCCCAGTAGCTCAACTAAATTCTATTATTGGGGAGGAAGAGAATGAAATGACTATGGGTGAGGAAAGGATTGTTCAAATAGAGGATGTACCTATTGTGAAAGAATATGTAGATGTGTTTCTGGAAGATTTACCTGGACATCCTCCAGAACGATAAATTGAGTTTTCTATTGATTTAATTCTTGGTTCAAGGCCTATATCGAAGACCCATTATAGAATGGCCACTGTGGAATTAGTGTAATTAAAGAAACAACTAGAGGAATTGAGTAATAAGGGATTTATTCTCCCTAGTGTTTCTCCATGGGGAGCCTCTATCCTTTTTGTTAAGAAGAAAGATGGGTCTATGAGGTTATGTATCGACTACAAGGAAATCAATGTTATAACAATAAAGAACAAGTATCCCCTACCTCGCATTGATGATTTATTTGACCAATTGCATGGAGCTCAATACTTTTCAAATATTGAACTTCGATTTGGATACCATCAGTTGTGTGTGAAGAAGGAAGACATTCCGAAGACAGCATTTTGAACCAGGTACAGGCATTATGATTTTACAGTAATGCCTTTTGGATTGACTAATGAACCCTATGTATTCATGGATCTAATGAACAGAGTTTTCAAGGAATATCTTGATGATTTTTTAGTTGTATTTATTGATTATATCTTGGTATACTCTAAAAGCTACGAAGATCATGAAAATCACCTACTCATTATCCTGAAGACTCTGAGAAGACATAAATTATATGGGAAGTTTAGCAAGTGTGAATTCTGGCATCAAGAGATTTCTTTTCTTGGCCATATTGTCTCTAAGGATGGAATCTCTATTAATCCTGTTAAGACAAGAGCAATCCAAGAATGGCCAGCACCAATGAGTATAACCGAGGTACGCATTTTTATTGGTTTAGCAGGTTATTATCGACGTTTCGTCCAGAATTTTTCCCGATTGGATAATCCATTAACGAAGCTCACACGTAAAGGGGTTAAATTTGTTTGGACAAAAGAGAGTAAAGAATGTTTTGAAGAACTGAAGAGAATATTAGTCAATGCTCCGATATTGACTCTACCACCGGGGAATGATGGGTTTGTTATTTATAGTAATGCTTCAAAGAAAGGACTTGGTTGTGTCCTTATGGAGAATGATAGGTTCATTGCCTATGCATCACGACAGCTAAAAATTCACGAGAAATACTATCCTACTCATGATCTTGAGTTAGCTACTGTAATCTTTGCTTTGAAGATATAGAGACATTATCTCTATGGTGAAAATTTTGAGATATATATCGACACAAGAGTTTGAAGTATATTTTATCACAGAAAGAACTCGACATGAGGCAAAGGAGATGGATTGAACTACTCAAGGATTATGATTGCACGATACTCTACCACCCAGGGAAGGAAAATAAGGTGGCAGATGATTTGAGCAAAAAAGATCATGGAGTTTTGAACAAGATGGGAGTTGATAGGGATCCTATTTTCATTGATCTAGTGAAGATGGATATGGGAATTACCATAGAAGGTGAAACATCGATAATTTTTCAAATGGTTGCCAAACCATCTTTACTATAAAGGATTAAGAGTTCCCAGACCGATGATGAAGAGTTTCAAAAGAAGATTAAAGCTGTGAATGATGGGAGATTGAGTGACTTTGTGTATAAAGATGGAATTTTGAAATTTGGGAAGACACTTTGTGTTCCCGATATACCTGATCTGAAAAGGGAATTTTTAGATGATGCTCATAGCTCCAATTTCTCTATACACCCTAGGAGCACCAAAATGTATATAGATTTGAAGGAAAATTTTTGGTGGGACAACATGAAGAGGGAGATTGCTCATTTTTTGTCAAGATGTATAGTTTGTCAACAAGTGAAAGCTTGAAGGAAACAGCCTGGAGGAGTCATGCAACCTCTTCCCATACCTGAGTGTAAATGGGATAATATCACGATGAACTTTTTCATGGGACTACCAAAGACTCCTAGAAGGAACGATGCAATACGGGTCATTGTTGATCATCTTACCCAGTCAGCACATTTTATTGCTATAAGAGAAGATATAACACTTGAACGTCTAGCAATACTATATATTAATGAAGTTGTGAGACTTCATGGATTACCCCTATAGATTGTTTCTGATCGTGATCCCTGTTTTACAACAAGATTCTAGAAAAGTCCTCAGAAATCCCTGGATACTGAACTTCATTTGAGCACTGCCTACCACCCTCAAATAGATGGAAAATCATAATAGACTATTGAAACCATATAATACATGTTGAGATCTTACTCACTTGACTTTCAGGGTATGTGGGATCAATATTTACCTCTAGTAGAATTTTCCTATAACAATAGCTTTCATTCAAGTATTCGGATGGCACCGTATGAAGCATTATACGGAAAGAGATGTTGCACACCAACCTGTTGTGATGATGTTGGTGAAATAAAAATCTTAGGCCTAGAACTGGTGGAGGAAACGATGGAAGAGGTGAAGGTAATCCAAAACCACATCAAAAGAAGCTCAAAGTAGGCAAAAGAGCTATGCCGATAACCGAAGGAAGGATTTTGAATTTCAGGTAGGAGATCATGTTTTCTTGAAGGTATCTCCATGGAATGGAGTTATATGTTTTGGTAAGAAAGGTAAATTGAGTCCCAGGTACATCGGACCTTTCTAAATTCTTGAACAAATTGGGGTTGTAGCTTATCGTTTGAAAATGTCGCTAAGTCTCTCCAAAGTTCACGATGTATTCCACATATCACTGTTGAGAAAATACATTCATGACCCAACGCATGTACTTACCTACGAGGAATTAGAACTGGAACCCGATATATCTTATTACAAAGAGCCCATTAGGATTCTTGATACCAGAGAATAAGTGTTGAAAAACCAGACGACTCGTCTGGTAAAAGTTTTATGGAGAAACTATAAGATGGAAGAGGCAACGTGGGAACCCGAGGAACTTATGATGAAGAACCACCCGAGTCTTTTCAAGCGGTAGTATTCTAGAAATTTCTAGGATGAAATTATTTGAAGGAGGGGATAATGTAACACCCCAAGCTTCCACGGTACGTTCCCTTTGAATAACGCAATAGCTTGCATTCTACGCAACTTCGAGATTCTAACACACTGTGACCAATCAAACTAGCCGTTATGAGTAGTAATACCCACTTTTTAAAATTTTATAAATTTTATATTCCAAAATGGACTTTATTTTTGTATTTGGAATATTGAAATTAGCCTACGGTAAAATTTTGGTATTTTTCTGAAAACTTTTATATTTTGATGAATAGTGAAAATTACTAAATTTTAATTAAAAACAACTTTTTTAATAGAATTAATTAATAGTAATAAATTATGAATTTGATTTGTTTTAAAGTATATTTAGAATATATTTTTACAATTTAATACAATGTTGGTCATTGGACATAATTTCACATTTAAACCAGACATAAACAAGTGTCAATATTTTGATAGTTATTATTTCTTAAAAACACACTTTTTGTTTTGACAGCGGGAATTAATTTTAAATTAATTTCTACCACTTCTGTGTTTTGAATTTAGAAAATTGGATTCAATATTTAGAATCAGGTGGTCCAAATTGTTTAAATAGGTAACATTTATTTTTAGACATTTTGAATAATTACTTCGGTAAATATTTTCTTTACCATGGTTAAAAGGTAAATTCGTTAAATAAGAGTAAAAAATAATATTATAATAATATTAAATTACCCTAAAACATGTCCTAACCCTATTTCTTTACCATGGGCATCTTTGGGTCGATTTTGGGACCTCATGGATCCACTTGTAAGTGATAATGACACTTTATATTAATTAAGATAAAGTAAATACAAAAATGACATAAGCATATATCTTTTAAAAAAATTAAATAGGGTTATATATGTTATAATTTTGACTATAAATATTCATTAGAAATATAAAAAGATTTCCTAAATCATGGTATTTTTTATAATTTTTAGACATCTAATAAACTAAATTATTTATGACACAATAATGATGTAGTGTTTACCTCATTAATAAATGATTTAAATAAATAAGATTATAAAGACTAAAATCATAACAAAAACCTGTACAATTATTATTGGATGATTTAATTTCAATCATGAGTCATATTATCTTCTAATTTAATGAGTTTTGGACTTTTAGAAACCGAATATCATTATATAATAAAATAATATTTTCAATCTTTCCTAAAGAGCCCCTCCTTCCCCTTATAAAAGGACACCACTTCAAACCAATTCATCAAACATCTCAAGCCTTTTTGATCATCCAACCTCTGACCAATCAATCTCCCTACATCCCTCTCCTCCTCCTATAAGCCTTACCTAAGGTAGAAAGCAATTCTAGAGTCCTTTTTGGTTCAAACCAAAGGGAGTTACCCAAATTAAAGGTAACGATTTCTCTTGGCTTCTTTTCTTTTATTTTACTAATCCAACCCCTAAACTCTTCTTATTATATTATTTTGTAAAAACACCAGTATACTCAATATACTAGGATATTTTTATAAGAAGTATTCGAACTACACTTACACACACCTCCATCTAATGGGTGAAGACCATAATGTTTATGTGGATGGAAACCAAACGCAACGATGATTGTTCAATTATCTCCTACCACCTCTCATGGTGGCCATTATGATGGAACTATAATTAAATATGATATTAATGATATTTGTTTTATATATAAGCTTCTGTAATTCCATTTTATAGCATACCATTATTCGTTTCATGTTGTATATAAATACGATAATTGTATTTGAGGAAGTGCGGATTAACGCCCCCTCAAAGTGATATGACTCATTCATACCATAAATGGAACGTATAAAGGATGGTGTTAATGAAATTAAGTAACATATATAAGATATTATATTATACTGGAATAATAATATACCTATGTATCATTTGGTTTTGATTCCTTTTAAAATGAAAAATGAAATGGAAGTAGCATTTGTGTGTACGTACGGATTACCGTCTCCATGAACGTGATGAGATTCATTTCCCCGTCATATCCATTCAAGACTAATTCTCATTTTATGATTGAAAGTAATTTTTACGGACTTGATATCATTATATATATTAATAAAATACAACTTATCCATAACAAATCATGGCTTATGTAACAAAGCATATAAAGGAAAACGAATCAGTTAACACCCGAAACGATGATAATACTAAAATATAATTAACAAATCAATATAAAAGATCATATATGATATCAAATTTATGTATATGATTCTTTTATAATTTAATAAAAATTATTTAACTATTATACAGGAGGTCAACCTACCCTCTACCAAGGAAAATTACAAGGTAAGGGGTTTTCATCTCACTCCTTATTCCCGTGAGATTCGTGCCATATTGCCACTATTACCTTTTGTGTGGTGTATGTACTGCCCATAATTGTATTATTTGTTTAATATACATTAATTTATGTGTATTTACATATTCATTGTAGGATACCTCTTTCATGGGGTGTATGTTTTGTAAGTTACCAAATTGGTAAGGGTTTATTTCACAATCTCTTCATTATCCGAGGTTGTTTATATGTAATTATCTACTGGGACCTCTTTATCATCCACTTCCATGTTTCTTAAAATGTATTTCAAATCATTCTTTCAATTTTACAGACAATGGGTTAAAGTCATTTATACCCTTGTTTGACTTTTTATAAGATGTTTATAAAGGAATCTTTCCGTCATTTTCCAAACAAGGTCATTTTTAACCTTTTCGAAAAAATTAAGGTAAGAATGTCTTTTTTAACTTATACGGTGGGTGAGGCTATTTTCATCCATTATAAAATCATCAAATCTCCCCTTAAAATCTTATAAGAATATTTTCAAATTAAATGTTTTCTTTTATAATTATGTGACTTTTAAATGATTTAAAAAAAAGAGATATTTCTCTCAAATAGTTTTGATTTCATCTATGTCAACATCATTTGATGGATTTTAAGCTTATTTGAAGTTGATTTATTAATATACAAAACTTCCATATTGTATTGAAGGTTTTGTTATATGTTTGACTTTGGATGTGTTATTTTTATACCATTTGTGGTTTATGGAGAAAGTAATGACATTTTTTATGCTAGTTTTAATATGAATGTTTATGATATGTTTAAACCTATTCATATGAGGAATGCATTGGACTTAATAAGTGACATGTGGAGCCGGCTATAGCTCCTCGATGCATCGGTAGGTCTCATGAGAAAAACTAGTGTCTTGGCACAAGGCCTTGACGAAATATTATTTGTATTCTTAGCAAAAGGCCTTGACTATGTGGTTATGATAGTCTCACATTATGAATTCCATCATTATGAAAGTGGTTATTGATATTGCATGTGATTATTTGACGAGTAGAATATCCATGTGAATAAGTAAATTGAATTATTTCATTTTATTTTTGACATATTATGCTGAAGTTCAAGTTTAAAAGGCTTTTGTTTTTGTTATACATTGCCTTAAATGTTTATGCTTATTTATGAAAGTTCCGGATATATTTTTATCCTTACAAAGTATCTGAGCTCACCCCTTTCTATGTTTTATTTTTCCTAGGATGTGAAGAAATAGTTTATGACTAACCTGTAGGGATAGTCTAAAGGGGATATGAGTGTGGACTATGGAGACTATGTTGTTGTTGTTTTTTCACTTTATTATGTAATGTAACATTTATGAATGTATCTAGTGTTTCCAAGGCTACTAAACTAATTGGTCTTTCAAGACTTGATCTTTTGTGATCATGCCAATGTTATGTAATAATGCACTGACTCTGGGTAAATGGGGTCAGGGCGTTACAGAGATGAAAGGAAAAACACAAAGGCAAAATTAAAATAATGGGAGACGATATTAAAAGTGTGGTATAGCTTGATGATCAACTTGATGAGGTTCACAAGTAATACCCATTGGGATGGTTCTCTCTTAATAGTCATTACCTTAGTTTCTAGTGACACTTAAGTATATAGTTGTCTACAATATCAAGGAGATACCCCATGCTTTCCCCCTTAAGGTTTAGGTCACCTATATTATAATTTCATTGTAAACCTCCCCCTTCTCTGTGCTCACTAATTCATACACAAGGGAAAAAGAAGTTAGGTATCAGTCTAAAGGATGGGTTATTTTCATGGAACACAAGATCAGTGGATTTACCTAATCAATAGTAGTGATTTCATCAATGGGATAGTATTGATAGATGTTTCTTCACTAGTTATCCTATTATGATCCCTCTTGAAGATGTGTTCTCATGTCTATATCACATTCCAGGAGAAGTGGAGAATAATTAACGCTCATAAACACCTATACTCTAATCATCAAGGGATGCACAGTTCCCAAAAAAATGGTCTAATTCCTCTAACTCCATTATGTATTACACTACCTGGGCTTAGGGGGCATGGAAGCCTTCCCTTTCTTGACCTAAACCAATGTGTAATATCCCATAAATGTTGATCCACATCCATATCCAATGGAGAGTGGTTATTTTCCTATGGATTTCCTAAATCTCCCAGACTTCAAGAAAAATAACATCACTAGGGACATCCATGTGGTGAAATCACTTATATGGGCCATGGATGTGTACCCTCAAGACTACCCTATAGGTTCCACCTTTCACCCATATCCACTTTCCCAAAATTTTAAATCATGTTTCTACTCCCCTTAATGTATCTTATGTTTATATATGGATAGGAATTATCCACTCTATTGCTATTTATCTACCCACTACATTGACCCAACCTTTACAGCATACCCCAACTACCACTCATCCTTGACCCCCTGGTTATAGGACCCATCCTTCATCAGCCTGAGTGGTTTATCACCTTATCATGTACCCCAAGAATTCAATCTCCCAAATCAGTACATATTCATGGGTGAGCCCATATGTAACAGTAGGCAATGAAAGCTCATTTCGACCCCTGCCATATTCATGCACAAATACATGCCATGTATGTCAAAAAACCAAGGGTTGGAATTACTTACACAAATCTTTGTATAATTTTGTGGTGAGCTTTTAGAGTAAGCATAACTACCTCATAAACCAATGTGGGGTTTATGGTTCACAGATCACCTTGAAATCTACCTGCACCACTAGTACCCCGCCTCAAAATGCTAGGAGGTACGAACACTTCTCAATAGACCCCATTTCATCATTTTTCATCACCCCCATGAGTAGGGGGAACTAGTGGAAATTTCATTTTCTACTAACCTAGTTCCTTCTAGAACAAAAAATGGGCTTGGGTTGAGAGGCCAACTTTTTGAGATGTTGAGGAATGGAAGCTATAATTTTTTAGTTGGAGGGGATATGGGGATTTGATATTCATATCTTCCTATGTGTGCATGAACCCAACCACATATAAAATAGAAGTTCCCATACACACAGAGGTGGGACTTCCCCTTTTTGATTTGGGGAACCACATTATATAGATTTTCCAACACCGGCACCATAATGTTGACAAACTTCCCCATCAGTAATATCTCTTCCATGATCAAGGTTCTTGGTCACACCCCAATGTTAACATATCACATTGGGAGAATCCAACCATAGATCAGCACAATTATGAGTCTTCTAAACTGACCATGGGAGCCTCAAGCTTCATATTTTATCCCCATAACTTCCACTATATTGCCTCCAAAATCCTTCAGTATGAGTGCTCCTTGCCTTTTTATAATTCCTTAGGGAATTGACGTGGCATCCCTAGTAGCCGGTTTGATGGTACTTTTATGAAATACCTAAACTACTACTTTAATATAATGTACTTCATCCCTAGTGTTTGTTCACTTATCCCCTACACCAAGCATAGAAACATCCTCTATATGGTTGACAGTTTCTCCTAGTCCTCCCATACATTCTATATGGGGAGGAATTCATCATAAATGACCCCTAAGATCAGGATCCTAACAATCTGGTAATGATACCACAAGTTGATGTTGACCTCCCTATTGTACAGAAGAAATCTGTTAGTTCCTAGCGATCCCCCTATCAACATATTTGTCATAATTTTCAAGTGATGATAGATATGGAAATGTAATGACTATGTAACCATATATAGAATGAATTTTTCTATATCTGATTAAAATTTGTGGCAAAACTGAAATTATTAGTATACCTAGGACTACTAATCTAAGAAATTACTACCCTGGTGTAGGTATAATACCTATTTCTATACCTTAAGAGGGATCACCAGGCCATCCTTGAAATTTTTCTCATACATAGGGGAAGACACCTTAGCCTCCAACATATCCCCATTGACATTTTCAGAAGATTTCATAGGGTGTGTGTACTTATAGATTTGTATTTCTCCATTATGTGGCCCCCAACAACCATGTTCCACTAGTATAGTCTATGTGTGCTCCTAAACCAGTATTCTATATTTTCCCAATTAGCACTAGGGATGAACACATAACCTCTCATCTTGAAACCATATAGAGGTAGCATTCTGTATAATGGGTATTCTTATTTATCCTCTGTCAGCAGTGCCATGAGAATGTTATAATTTGACACACTTCGGATGCTCTCTCTAATAATAAGGTTCTTGATCATCTCCTCTCGATGAGTTAAAGAATAATTTCCACCCTTGATAGCAATTATTCAGGACTTTGAATCTTTTTTGAATATGGTTCACTAAAGTCACTTCATAGAGGTATACTCATGAAGGTCAGGTTTTTAGAACTATAAGTTTATATAAGTAAATTCATAGTATCACAATTCATGGAAGAGGTGAGTTTCATTATAAATGGAGATAGAAATCAAAAATATCTCACAATGTTCTTGAGATTTATAAGAATATATCGCATTCCTATCTTTCATGAAAATCTCATAGTCCCATAAAGGTCCCCCATCCCTATTTATAGGAGTAGGTTCAAACCATGTTTCATAATAAGGGTCTTCCAATTGCCAATTTTTTAGTTTCCAATAGAATATCACCCTCCTATCCCTTATCATAACCAATTATAATGGGTGTATTCTATGAAACTAAATTATGCATTTCATGGGATAGGTTGAGGATGTAATGGTTGGTTTGGAGATAATTCATGCCAAAATATATCAAAAATCTACTTAAGGGGTTGGATTCATGGATGTCCCAACATTCATGAAAGGTGATATATCAAAAAAAGTCTCAATCCATGTAGAGCTTTAATGATAACCTCTACACAACATAAGTCCAGTTTTCATAGCTTTGTTTCATAGAATTCACTCCCTTTATGGAGCTTTGATAGTAACATTCGTGTAGCGTAATTCTGGTTCTTAGAACCCCATCAGTTCATTAATCCCATAAACTTTTCAAAAGCCTAAATATTTTGTGAAACCTTTGCCCTTTCCTGTGTTGGGACTATAAATACCCCCCCCCCATGATCAAATTTGAAGGGGATGTAGCCTTTCATATTATGAGAAAAGATCTGAAATCATGATACTTAGAAGCTTCGTGAGTGAAATAAGAGATGGACCTCTAAATGTATCCATCATTCATGAAGTTTTATGGCCTTCACTTAAGAGGTTCATCTCTTCTTTCACTCATTAAGATTCTGAGTATTATGAAGTTCCATGGCCTTAACTTAAGAATAAATCCCTTTGTGGATCTAGGGGTTTTGCGAGATAATTATCCTTCACAAAACCAACCCCATGTGAACCAAGAAATTAATCTGAGGTAGGGTCACCCCATTTCGTAGAACATATTGTTTCACAAGACCCCAAGCCTCTAGAAGATCCCTGAATTTTGAGAATCCATGATCGTTTTCAAAACCCTATCTTTTTTGAAACATATCCTCCAAACCTCCCCATGGTCCATCCTTTCATCCAATACCCTATTGTGAATGTTGATTTCTTAGGGACCCCATACCAATCTAGGGCCAATTTAGATACACCCCAAATCTCTATGTGATCAGTACCACTGACTATACCTTTTCCTCCAAATCATTTCTACCCTAATGCCTTTTTATCTAAATAATAGTCACCCTAATGGTGGGACCCCTAGTTTCCACTCCTCCATAGAAGTGTTCACACCATAACCCCAAGGGTAGCATGAGTGGTAGAAATGTAAGTACTAAAGGTGGAATCACCGAGGAAAATGGATTTCCTATCTTGGTAGAGATTCCATTTTCTAGATATTCCACTCTCTTTGATACATTCCCCCTTAGGGTTTAATCCCCATCCATATCTGAGATATATGAAAAAAAACCACCTTTCTCTATATCCTAGTCATATTATGTTAAACTTCATGACAACATCCTTAGTACATGAAAAAAAAATTATACCCTTATACTATGTGATGAACAAAGGATGCACTATGTGTGATCATCATGGGATGCCACTCCTCCACTTCCATGGGGTTTCACCTTGAAACCAGTTACCTCATTCACCTCTGTGGGATGTCACCCTGCATTAAACACCCCCAACTCCCCTTATATGGGATTTCACTCTTCTTCCAGAAACCTCAGGCATATTTCTAGCATAATCCCCACACCATCACTCATTTTCACTCATTCTGTTACATGATAATCCTTACTACATAATGTTAAACTACATGGACTAGTCCTTTGACATGACCTTAAATTGAAGCATCAAACTACATGGGTTTTGATCTCTATCTCTTAAAGAGGGTTCGAAGGATGACTTTATGAGGTTCAATCTCAAAAACCCTGAGTGTGAAGTCTTCAATGTTGGGGACACACTAAACCAACAAACCTATACCCACAAGGCATTAAAATTTTTCACAAACTATCCCTACAATACATTAAACATGTACCTAACCTATCCCCTTAAGACATTAAACCTACACCCTACCTATCCACATAAGATGTTAAACCTACAGCCAACCTGTCCTTGAAAGATGTTAAGCATGGACCCAACCTATCCCTATAAGATATTAAGCCTATGCCCAACCTATCCCTAAAAGATCTTAAACCTATCCTCAATGTCTATGCAATATTTTAGACCTATATCTAACCTATCCCTATAATATGTTAAACCCATGCCCAACCTATCCCCACAAGATGTTAAACCTACGCACAACATATCCTCGTAAGTCTTTAAACCTACTCCCAACCATTTCCAGAAGATGTTAAACTAGTGAATAGATCCATAATCCTAACCCCGTACAATAAAAATGGGATGCATGAGGTAAAAAAGCCTCATATTCATTACTCCCCTGGCACTAGCTGCCTCATGACTGATGTAACGCCCCAACCCCTCTAGACTAGAGTCGATGCATTACTAAGTACATTGGAATGGTTTGAATGAATGAAAATACCAAAAAAATGATCATTTTAGTAGTCTTGAAGAAACTAGATACATAAATTTAACTCAAATTACATTGGAAAAGGTTGAAAAATATGATACGTAACAAAAACAAAATACTACATCCACGGGAACTCAATAAATGATATCCTCTTCATCACCTGTTGAAAGTAAACAATTAAAGGGGTGAGATCAAATGCTCAGTAATGGTTACAAATAGTGTAAGCACGAATCAATAATAACTGAATCATAAACAATTTTATATAATCAATATGGAAAGGTGAATAAATGAACGACTCAATCCATTAATAAACTGAGACTGAAACTGCATCCATAGATTTTGTCATAGTGAAAACATCATGGATAGTAATAACTGATAATGAATAAAGATAATTCTTATTGATTGGACTTCATGTATCTGGAACATGATACCATAATACCATAAAAATGGTTTAGTTCTGTGGGTAGAAACTTGTCTGATTTTTGGAAACAAACTTGAAGGGTTTGTCACCAACTGATTTGTCTCGTGAGACCTACCGATGCATCAAGGGGTTCTAGAAGGCCTCACCCACTGCTTAATGTCAAAAGCATTATTTATACATAGATTCAACAGAAGATCAATATTCCTTTACATTATCAGTATAGAATAGAGGATACAGATTCATCAATATTTCCATAGTCAAAACAACATTCAAAATAAATACCATATGTAAAATGGTATATGATTTAGACAATAATCATATCCATGGTATGAGAATATCTAAATTTAAATGGAATATAATTTCAATTGAAAATTGATCTCAAATGGGAAGTAGGTACAACACATAAGAAAGAGTAGGTGCACAATACTAAGCAAGCCACAACGAAGTGAAAATTGAAACAAAGCTCATTACCACATTGTATTAAATTGAGTCGTATAACCAAAAGTTAATAACCACCAAAATAATCATATAATACCATGAATATAAAGTGAATCATGATAAAATATATCAAATTAAAGTACACCTATATCACATAAAATAAATAAGAGGTGAACAATAGAAATCCCATAGAATTGAAAGTGAGATGAGAAAGCCCCTTACAAACATTTGGGCATGGTAACGAGTGTTCTTGTGAGGGATTAGTGAGAGGTAAAGGGGTATCCCATTATTTATATGTCATAAGGGAATTATGGGGGAGGTGAAAAACATACCCCAACCTTAGTCATTAAAAATAAAAGATCACAATATAGGGGGGATTCTTGAACAAAAGTGAGAGAGAGGATCCCTTACCTTATGCTTGAAGGTGTTCTTGATTGTTCTTAAAAACCTGAATAATCAAATTTAGATTCATTAATTAATAATCTCATAACCTCATCAACATGTAATTGATATGTTATGACCTTATTAAGTTCATTAATGTCCTTTTTAATGGTTTAACATATTCAAGTTTATTGTTTTGGTAGCATTTTCATCTTTGGTTTTCATGATCTATTTACTTGTGTTCATGAATGGATGTTTGTTTGAAATATGGTTAAACATTCAGAATTATTAATATACCATATTAGTTACATTAAAGATATATAAATGATCTTATAATGATTCTAGTTATATACCATGAGGATGACTCATTCAATGAGTTAAAAAATAAACGCTTGTATTTTGCTTGGTGGTTTTGTGCACAACAAACTTGTTTTGTATTATTATTCCATTTTATGAGTGTGTGAGGATTCCAGAATATTAAAGATGATAAAATACATATATTATGATCTGGTTCAACCATTGAAAAGTTTTCATGACCAGTCTTGAAGATATTAATACAAATTCAAAACCCATCTTCCTCGAGTGTGATAAATTAACACATCTCAGACAGTGTCTGCATTTATAGTATAAAAGGATGGGGAAAGAGAGATTATAATGAAATATTGTATTAGAATAAAGAAAATCTAGTGCATTTATGGTACTGGAATTATCATGTCATTTGGATGAGTTGAGGTGAGAAGAGAGAATAGAATAATGGAACTTTTAAAAGGAATTAAAATTAAAATGAAGAGAGGTTCACCTCTTGAGTACTCCTCTTTGATAAAATCCTCAAGACCTTTGATTTGGTCCTTTTGGTGAGACCAGAAGGTATTGAATGTGGTATAGGAGGTTAGAGAGAGATTTTTTCAGAATATTGGAAAGGCACAAGGCTAGAGTCGAGTGAAGAGAAGAGGGAGTGAGGGGGGGTTATAGTGGAGGAGAGGAGGGTTTTCATAATTGTTTAATCATTAGTTTATTATTTCTTCACAAGACAAGGAATAGTAAGTATTCCATGACCAAGAATAGTAATAAATTTATGTCACTTCGAACCAATTGGGCTTACATTAGCATATCATCATCAATGACTCAATAAATCCCTTATTTATCATTTATCGTAAATTATCGCATTTTATTATTCATAAAAAATTCAAGTATTTTAGAAAAATTACAAAAATTCACCTTAACAATTTTTTAACGTGTAGAATCCAAAAAAAAGTCCATTTTTCAAAATTAATTTTCTAAATATGGTTATTTTAATATTTAATTAAAATCATTATTTAAGAGAAAAATATAAATATTTAAATTATTCAACTTCATTTTTAAGGTGCCTAAATTTTTTTATACATTCATGGGTGTGGATACCATTCATAAGAGTCATATTACTATTCATAAGGGTATGTAACTATTCATAAGGGTAGGATACTATTCACCAAAAATTCAGTTAATTCTATCAGACTCTAAATATCATCTTGAACACAACCATGTATATCAGATTTTCAAAATTCAAAACACACAAGTGAAACTTTTAAGTTCAATGGATAGGCTATGACTATCTCAAAAATAACAAAGTTTTGTTTCCCAGAAATTCAGTGATTTATGAAATATAGTCTATTACTATAATGTATTTAAGAGAAACATACCATAAAATGTTTGGGGTGATACATTATTTCCTCCTTTAGAAATTTCATCCTTGAAATTTTTCATTTATAAAGCCCCCAAAAAGATGTGGGTGGTTCTTCTTCATAACATCCTCAGGTTCCCATGTTGCTTCCTCCATATTCTGGTTTTTCCAAAGAACCTTTACTAGACGAGTCATCCAATTTCTCATTACATGCTCCCTTGTGTCAAGGATCCCAATAGGCTCTTCACAGTATGAAAAATCATGTTCCAGTTCAATTTCTTCATAGGTGAGTACATGCATTGGGTCTGGCATGTACTTCTTCAACAATGGAACATGGAACACCTCAAGAACTTTGAAGAGACTTGGAGGCATTGCTAAATGGTAAGCTACATCTCTGATTATTTCTATAATTTCAAATGGTCTGATGTACCTAGGGTTCAATTTCCCTTTCTTACCGAACCTTAAGACACCCTTCCATGGAGATACTTTCATAAAGACATGATCTCCCACTTGAAATTCCAAATCCTTTCTCTAGTTGTCAGCATAACTCTTATGCCTACTATGGGATGCTTTAATATTGGATTGGATTTTCTTCACCTTTGTTGTGGTCTCTTCAATAAGTTTTGGGCCTATAAGTTTCCTCTCACCAACTTCATCACAATAAGTTGGGGTTTGACATCTCTTTCCATATAACAGTTCATATGGAGCCATTTGAATACTAGAATGGAAACTATTTTGTAGGAAAATTACACCAAAGGAAATTAGTGATCCCACACACATTTTAAGTCAAGAGAGCATGATCTCAGAATGTCTTCTAGATTTTTAATAGTCCTTTCAGACTATCTTTCGATTTGGGGGTGATAATCTGTACTCATATGATGTTCAGTATTCAAAGCCTTTTAGGGAATTTTCCAAAATTTTGATGTAAAATAGAGATCCTGATTGGACAAAATCGATATAGGTGCACCATAAAGTCTTAAAACTTCATTAATATAAAGTCTTTCCAAGCACTCAAGTGGTAAATCATCCCTTATTGCAATTAAATGTGCAGATTTTTTGAGATGATCAACAATTACCCATATTTCATCATTCTGTCTAGGTGTCCTTGGTAGTCTAGTGACAAAATCAATCATAATATTATCCCACTTACACATAGGAATAAGTAGAGGTTTCATCACTCCTCTGGGATGTTGTCTCTCTGCCTTCACTTATTTACAAATTAGACACCTTGACACATAGTTAGAAATTTCCCGCTTTATATTATCTCACCAAAACTATTCCTTCAGATATCTATACATCTTTGTGCTACCCGGGTGTATAGAAAAATTTGAGCTATGAGCATCATCTAATAGTTCCCTTTTTAGCTCAGGTACTGATGGAATTCATAACCTCTTCCCAAACTTCAGAACTCCTTCCTCATACACAAAGTCTTCCAATCTCCCATCCTTAACAGAAATAATTTTCTTGTGCAGATTCTTATCATCGGATTGAGGGCTTTTTATCTTCTCTAATAAACATGGTTTAGCAATCATTTGAAAGAGGAAAGATGTTTTCCCTTCCTTAATAATTACTATTTCCATATTTAGTATATTTATGAATATAGTATCTCTTTCAATCCTTATTTGGGTCAGGATTCCGTGATCTTTTCTTCTTAATGCATTTGCCACCTTATTTTCCTTTCCTGGGAGGTAGTGTATTGAAAAATTGTAATCTTTGAGTAACTCTAGCCATCTCCTTTTTCTGATGTTGAGTTATTTTTGTGTGAAAATGTATGTCAAACTCTTTTGGTCTATATAAATCTCACATATTTCTCCATAGAGATAATGTCTCCATATTTTCAGAGCAAAGATTACGGCTGCTAACTCAAGATCATGAGTTGGATAAATTTTCTCATGAGTCTTAAACTTTCTTGATGCATAAGCAATAACTTTATCATTTTGTATAAGGACTCAACCCAGTCCATTCTTTGATGCATAACTGTATATTACAAATCCCTCATTTCTAGATGGAAGATTCAAAATTAGAGCATTGACTAGTCTAATTTTCAATTCTTCGAAGCATTTTGTACATTATTTTGTCCACACAAACTTAACTCCTTTACATGTGAGATTGGTTAG
Source organism: Viscum album (assembly GCA_963277665.1). Classification (NCBI taxonomy): domain Eukaryota; kingdom Viridiplantae; phylum Streptophyta; class Magnoliopsida; order Santalales; family Viscaceae; genus Viscum; species Viscum album. The sequence goes on from OY728157.1 coordinate 1,028,497,073, forward strand.
CGGGTTTGCCAGTCAAGAAAATTTCTGAACGAAATGCTGATAGTAACCTGCTAAGCCAATAAAACTACGTACCTCGGTTATGTTTGTTGGTGTAGGCCATTCTTAGATTGCCTTTATCATTGCAGGATCAACTAGAATTCCATCCTTAGAGACAATATGGCCTAGAAAAGATACTGATTGAAGCCAGAATTCACACTTGATAAACTTCGCATATAATTCATTTCTTCTAAGAGTTTTCATAATAATTCTCAAGTGATCCTCATGGTTTTTATAGCTTTTTGAGTATACCAAGATATCATCGATGAATACTATAACAAAGTTATCAAGATATTCCTTGAAAACTCTATTCATTAAATCCATGAAAACTGATTGTGCATTAGTCAATAAAAAAGGCATCACAGTAAACTCATAATGCCCATACCTAGTTCGAAATGCTATATTAGGAATATTTTCCTTCCTCACATGTAGCTGATGATATCTGGATCGAAGGTCTATCTTCAAAAAGTATTGAGTTCCATTAAGTTGATCAAATAAATCATCGATCTGAGGAAGAGGATACATATTCATTATCTTAATAGAATTGATAGCCCTATAATCAATGCATAGCCTCTTGGATCCATCTTTCTTCTTGACAAAGAGTACAAGGGCTCCCCATGAAGAAACACTAGGTCGAGTAAATCCCTTTTCACTCAATTCCTCTAGTTGTTTTTTTAGCTCCACTAATTCCATGGTGTCTATTATATTGGGAGTATTTGATATAGGCTTGCACTAGGAATTAAATCAACAGAGAACTAAACCTCCCGCTCTAGAGGATGTCCAGGTAAATCCTCTGGAAATACTTTAATGTATTCTTGCACTATGTGGATATCTTCAATTTGAAGATTTATTTCCTCAACCATAGGTATTGGGTTCTCTTCCTCTCCAAGAATTGCATTTAACATAAATAATGGGGTTGGGTCTAGATTATAATCAGATGGAGAGGTCTCTACTCTAAAGATAAGAGATTCTACGCCATTTTTAAAAAAATTAACTTCCCTTTTCTTGCAATATATCTTCGTATCATAATTTTACAGGTAATTCATACTAAGAATTATATCAAATTCAGTTATTGGTATGACAATAAGGTTAGAAAATAAAGCACATTTATGTGCCATGAGGGGGACTAGTTGAGATGCCTTTGTTGCAATGATGCATCCCCTGGTATTTTTGACTGATAACTCCTTTATTAAATCAAATTGGACATGTCTAATTTTCTTGGAAAACTGGGGAGATATAAATGCATGTGATGATCCAGAATCAAATAAAGTGATGGATAAGTTTGAGGAAACAATTAAAGTACCTTCCACCTCTTCATTAAGAACTTCAACTTCTGTGGTTGTAATCACATAAGATCTCCCTTGATCTATTGGATTTTTCTGAGGCATGTTTCCTTGGAAATTAGGAAACTCATTTTCATAGTGTCCCATATCACTATAATTATAGCATTGAACATCATCAAATTGTTTCTTCCCCTTTAATTCAGGAGATAGATGACCCTTTTCTCCACACATATAGCAGACTCCCATACCTTTTAAGCGTTTCTTGAGATGATTCTTTGCATAATTTTCGCATAATGTGAATTTCTTCATTACCTTGTTCTTATTTGGCGCTTCACCTTTCCCTTGGTTATTAGAGTACCACTTTTTATCTTGGTTTTCGTTGAACAAATTTGATCTAGAAAATTCCTTCTCTATTTTGATGGCACTTAATACAATTTCATCATATGATGAAAATGTTTGAGAATCTAGTGCCCTTCGAAGACTTCGCTTAAGACCTTCAAAGAAATTATCAATCTTGTTTTACAAGACATGCACATAATCTATGGAATACCTGGCTAGACTTTTGAAGGTATCCTCATACTCTGCAACATTGTCTTCTTCCCTTTTCTTTAAGCTAAGGAATTTCCTCTTCATTTCAGTTTGTTGCTCACGAGGGAAATATTTTTCAAAAAATATTTCCTTAAAAGTCCTCCATTCCATATCTTCTTTTTCTTCTTCCTTCACTGTATTCAAAATCAAAAACCACCATTGATTATCATCTCCCTTGAGACAATATATTTCCAGTACTACCTTTTCATTTTCATTTGATCTTAATTCCATGAAAATCTTATCAAGGTACTTGATCCACTTCTCATCAACCACTAGATTAGTATTCCCGCTGAAAGATGGGGGATTTTGCTACATGAAACAATCCAACACAGGTGTGGAATGGTTATTTGTTATAACCTAAGTAAGTTTTCCCAATATGGTCATGATTTGATCTGCTCCAACATTGAATGTATTGACTTTCTCATTGGGGGTATCCCTACATTTTCCATGAGTATTGGTTCCTATTATTCCATTAGACTTCATTTCTAAATAATGGAACACACTAGATTAGGGTATAAATCATAATGTATAATCTTAATTTAAGAAAATACTTAGCATAAATTTAGATCATATGCATGGATAATCTCATAATCAGAAAAATGGTTTCTTTGAGGAATAATTTACATTTCAATCCTTCATAATATATTGTAAATAAAATATTAATTATCCTAATCATATCCCTTGAGAGTGTCGTAATCAATAGTACATCAAGGCCCATTGTTGTGTACCAGGGTACCCCGGGTTAAGCCTGAAACTCCTTGTCGGAGCTTTCACTCCTAAATACATTTGTGCCAGAGCCACCTCTACCTGCTCGTATCCATACATGGATGTATTTTCTAGAAATATTCACATAATATATTCCTTACCAAAATACCAGGATGTTCTTGTATGTTTATCCTCAAATACTACCTTAGGTATTTGTTCCCTATTGTACATCCCCTACTCTAGTTTCCAATTTTTCTACTAAACTTCCTTTGATACTAATTGTATCACCCCGACCCCTCTAGACCAAAGCTGGTGCATTAATAAGTACATTGGAATGGTTATAAGGAATGAAAATATTGAATGAACGATCAGTTAAGTAGTCTTGAAGAAACTATATACATAAATTTTAGTTAAATTACATTATAAAAGGTTGAAAAATACGATACATAACAAAAACTAAATACTGCATCTATAGGAACTCAATAAATGATCTCCTCTTCATCACCTATTGAAAGTAAACAATGAAAGGGGAGAGCTCAAACTCTAAGTAAGGGTTACAAATAGTGGAAGCACGAATCAATAATAACTTCATCATAAACAATTTTACATAGTCAATATGGCATGGTGAATAAATGAATGACTCACGCCATTAATAAACCGAGACTGAAACTGCATCCATATATTTTTTCATAGTGAAAACCTCATGGATAGTAATAACTGATAATGAATAAAGAGAATTATTATTGATTAGACTTCATGTATCTAGAACATGATACCATAATACCATAAAATCGGTTTAGTTATGTGGGTAAAAACCTGTTTGATTTTTGAAAAGTGATCTCAAATGGGCAGTAGGTACACCACATAAGAAAGAGTAAGTGCACAATACTAAGCAAGTCACAACGAAGTGAAAATTGAAACAAAGCTTGTTACTATGTCGTATTCAATTGATTTATATGAATAAAAGTTAATAACCACCAAAATAATCACAGAATAATATGAATATAAAGATAATCATGATAACATATATCATATGTAAGTACACCTATACCACATATAAGAAATTAGAGGTGAACAATGGAAATCCCAGAGAATTAAAAGTGAGATGAGAAAATCCATTACAAACATTTCGACATGGTAACGAGTGTTCTTACAGGGTCTTAATGAGAGTTAAAGGGGTATCCCATTATTTAAATGTCATAAGGGTAGTATGGGGGAGGTGCAAAAACATACCCCATCATTATTCATTAAAAATAAAAGATCACACCATAGGGGTGATTCTTGAACAAAAGTGAGAGAGAGGATCCATTACCTTATGCTTGAAGGTGTTCTTGATTGTTCTTAACGACTTGAATAATCAAATTTAGATTAATTAATTAATAATTCAATAACCTCATAAACATTTAATTGATATTTTATGACCTTATTAGGTTCATTAATGTCCTTTTTTATGGTTTAAGAGATTCAATTTTATTGTTTTGGTATCATTTTCTTCTTTGGTTTTCATAATCCGTTTACTTATGTTCATGAATGGATGCTTGTTTGAAATATGGTTAAACATATAGAATTTTTAATATACATTATTAGTGAAATTAAATATATATATATAAATTATATTATAATGATTCTATTTATATACCATGAGGATGACTCATTTGATGAGTTAAAAAATAAACGCTTGGATTGGGCTTGGCTATTTGGTACACAATAAACCTGTTTTGTATTATTATTCCATTTTATGAGTGTGTAAAGATTCCAGAATATTAAATATGATAAAATACATATATTATGATTTGGTTCAACCATTTAAAAGGTTTCATGACTATTATTGAAGATATTAATGCAAATTGAAAACTCGTCTTCCTTGAGTGTGATAAATTAACACATCTCAGACGGTGTTTGCATTTATAGTATAAAAGGAGGATAAAAGAGATATTATAATGAAATATTCCATTAGAAAAAAGAAAATACATTACATGTATGGTACTATAATTATCATGGCATTTGGATGAGGTGTGGTGAGAAGATAGAACAAAATAATGGAACTTCTAGAAGGAATTGAAATAAAAAGGAAGAGAGGTTCACCTCTTGAGTACTCCTCTTTGAGAAACTCTTTAAGACCTTTGATTTTGGCCTTTTGGTGAGACCATACAGTATTAGACATGGGGGAGGAGTTTAGGGAAATATTTGGGCAGAATATTGGCAAGGTACAAGGCTTGAGAGGAGTGAAGAAAAGAGGGAGTGAGGGGGGTTATAATGGAGGAGAGGAGGGTTTTCATAATTTTTTAATCATTAGTTTATTATTTCTTCACAAGACAAGGAATAGTAAGTATTCCATAACCAATAAGAGTAATAAATGCATGTTAATTCAAACCAATTAGTCTTACATCATCAGATCATCATCAATAACTCAATAAATCCCTTATTTATCATTTATCGTAAATTATCGCATTTCACTATTCATCGAAAACTCAAGTATTTCAAAAAAATCCCAAAAATTCACCCAAACCGTTTTTTGATGTGTAGAATCCAAAAATGAATTCCATTTTTCAAAAATAAATTTCTAAATATGATTATTTTAATTTTTAATTAAAATCATTATTTAATCAAAAAATATAAACAATTAAATTATTCAACTTCATTTTTAAGGTGCCTAAATTTATTTATACATTCATGTGTGTGGATACCATTCATAAGAGTCATATTACTATTCATAAGGGTAAGTTACTATTCATAAGGGTAGGTTACTATTCATAAGGGTAGGTTACTATTCACCAAAATTTAAGTTAATTCTATCAGACTCTAAATATCATCTTGAACACAATTGTGTATGTCAGATTTTCAAAATTCAAAACACACAAGTGGAAAATTTAAGTTCAATTGCTAGGCTATGACTATATCCTAAATAACCAAGTGTTGTTTCAAAGAAACTCAGTGCTTTATGAAATATTGGATATGACTCTAATGTATTTAAGAGAAACATATCATAAAATTTTTAGGGTGCTACAACAGACATGTAATTCCTTGGGTATTGCCCCTAGGATGCCTCACCCATGAGATGTCCTCTAAAAGAGGAAGTCTTTATAAGTTTCCAACCTACCTGGCATCCTAACATTCCAAACATTTCCAGCATTACTATCTCCCATACCTGAAAGTTTCTTCCTTTTCAAGATAGAAGTATCATAATTAATCGACATTCACCTCAATATGGCACCAGGGATGATTTTCAGGAACATTACTTAAGTATATGATTGAGGCTCAAAATAAGAGATGAGCTCCAAGAAAGAATACATGTAAGGATAAATAAATAACCCATCACCTCATTTCAATCAAGTAGTTGATATCAGTAATAAAAGTGATGGAATCCACATACCTTTGGAATGTGGAAATGTGGGGCTACAAGTAGCATGCATGACGTGCTGGCCATAGGAAATAATCGGAAACAATCATAGTGGGAAAAATATTCTTACACACTAATTTATTATTATTAAAACTTGAGTATCATAAGGAGGTATCCATCATCTTAGGGAGAACCTTTCTTAACATAAAAGGTGTTATATGAATTTGGATAAGGGAAAAATAATTTTTCTTATTCATGAAGGGGAATAATAATTCAATTTCTTTAATTCTATTATGAAATCCACACTTGTGAAAGGGTATTTTATAATATATATTTCTGAAGAGGTTTCCATAGTTTCAACTATGAGGGGGGACTATGTTGTTTTTTTAGGAAATTATTCATGATTATATAGATGAATTAATTAGAAATAATTTTATAGAAAAAGATTTTTGTTTGTAATTTGATGATATACGAGCATTTGAGAATCAGAGTCAACTTTTAGATGATGAAAATATAGGATTTTCTCAACATCAGAACATATTATTTCTTTATAGTAACATCTCTATTGATAATTATTACATAAAATCAATTTTTTATAGTTTTAATTCATCTATGTTGAGTGAGGGATCTAATTATTACATCATATTTCAAGGTATGGGTGTCTTTAAGTAGGATAAAAATTCACATATTGATAATTAAAAATTATTGAAGTTTATTTTTGAGTAAGTTGAGTCGGTTATATCTATTTCTTAACCAAATTAATTAATTTTTGATTCCATAAGGGTTATAGTGAACATTTAGGATAATTTAACTCATTTTCAAAATTTCTATACACTACTTTCACTTCATAAAAGTGCCTCATATACTAATTTGGCCATAAAAAGTTAGTTGAGTAGCAATTTAATTCTTGTTATCATGATAGTTTTCTAGAAATATTTCTCAAATATTAGATTTAGGATACCTTACAGAGATTTTAGTGATGTGTTCTTACCAAATAAGAAAGAAACAACTGATAATAACCCCATTATCCTAGTGATCATGGATATTGTTTTAAAAAAATCTATCTTGAGACTTTAAATCCATTACTTTAAGGGATTCAACCCATGGTTTATTTTTTTCTATTTTTTCATTATTTTTTACATTAAAATAAAATTAAGCCTAGTTTTATACTATATGGATAGAAAAATAATGAAATTTCATGTATGTATTCATCCATAACTTATATTCTAAGGTGTTATGATCTAATATTATGGTTATTGATCACATTATTGGAAAATATAGGTGGTATTTGTTTTTTGACCTCTTTTTATTTTTTATTAACTATATTCTTATTTTTTACTTATGATATACTTTTCTTTTATAGATGTTTTATTCAGGTAGAAAAAAAACCCACTATATAAGGAGTGTATTGGGTTCATGAAAGGATACCAGGGATAGAATTATACCTCACTTTGGGAGTATTTCCATCTTTCTTTTAAAATTTATTCTAATTTTACTATGTGCTAAAATTGGGAATGTTAAATTATAAAAACTATTGAAAATAATTTTTATAATGGTTCATACATTTATGATCTATTAATTTGGTATTTTTTTATGTTATTAGTTCCTAGGGGAAGTTTGAGGGGTGACTGATAGGGTTTAATATAGATTTCCATCTAGGGGATAGTTCTACAACATGGTGTTTAGTATTGTTTTGTAGAGTCTTGGGACGATAGTGTAGATGTTCTGGCTGTGATGTGACTTTTGTAGAGTTTAGATTTACTAGACTTGTGTTTTAGGGTGCCTATGAAATGGACCTTGATTTTTTTCATGTTTTTCTCTATGAGTTTATCTAGGTAAAGGGAAGGTTTTATGATATGTTGGGGATTCTTACATACAATATGCATCCTGAGATGTTGGATTTGGGGGGTTTTTTTCTTTGGGTACCCCTGTGTGGTGGTTCTCATGTTCTTTCATGGTTGGGTAGGTAAATATATACGATTTAGCATGGATATGATTCTTGGGCCATGGTCCATCTACAGTTTTATAAGATCTATGGGATATATATGGTGTTATTTCTAGGGAGGAGTTGAACTAAGTCTAGTTACATAATATAATAACTGGTTGCACCAAGGTTTTTTTTAACCTAGTTATTATATTTTAGTAATGGTGTTGTGTCATGGTCTTATATTTTTCAGCTCGAGGATAGATTTAAAGACCACTTCTAAACCTATTACTCTTAGATTCTCTTGAATCTTGGACAGTTCTAGTGAAATTTTGGGAAAACATTAAACCCCTATTCCTTGGCTTGGATACTCAACTTTTAGATATTTATTATTGGGGATACAAGTTGATTCATTTCTCCTTTATTTTTGGTTTTCTCCCAATTAGTCATCCAGAAAAAGTTATGGTTGTGGGTTGTGGTTTCATTGGAACTGTCCTTGGGTTTATGATTGTATTTTTCATCATATAGTCTTTTTTCCACTATCAATTTCATGATGAAAAGGTGATATCATGGTTGATGGATTAAATTTTTCTCCCAATGCATGAAGAAAGTATCTCTCATCCACTATTGGTAATGAATAATGGAGTTTATTTCTATTGAAAATATGAAGGGAATCTCATATATTGGACATGGAAGAATAAAAGACCTAATTCTATTTAAAGATATAGATAGAAAGATTTGATTAATAGCCTAATTTTATATTATATGATTGGATGAACTAACTTCAGAGATAAATCAAAATAATTATTGAATGAGTGATTCTTGCCTTATCTACAATAGTTTTAAGGGAACAGTTGACTACAGTGAATAGATATAAGATTTATTGTAATCAATGTTGATAGGATAACTAGTTAGAAGTTTTGAAGACCCGTTAAATGGGATAACAACATCCTTTTGTTCCTAGAATAATGTTGTATTTTTAAGTGCACTAGAGTTGATTAGATAATCAATTTTTGATATACATGTTGAAAGTTCTTGGTAATTGAGGTGTATAATTTTAATATACCCCCAAAGGAATTTGGATAATGGTTGGAGGATATTTATAGAAGACCTAAGTTTAATTATAGAAGTTTTAGACTTGGATTTAAAAGTTTACTATTTGGAAAAATCAAGAACCCTATAGTCGATCAACTAACTTTGCAATTACTTGTTCATGTTGTTAAAACATTAAGACACATGGTCAATCCATAGACTCATGATCACTTGAAGTTTAAATGTTTGTTCAATCCATTTATTGTATATTCAAATAGTCATGAATTCAATTCACTAACTCATGTAGTAAATCCATATCCTAATGGTCGATCGACATGATAAGTAATGTTTATGTGTGTTCAGTTGAAATCCATGATCAATTATCCACCTTACTCTCACGGTCATTTTAATGGTTATATGGGTTATCCTCATAGTCATGTGATTGATCTAAAAGATTTATGTGTTCCATAGATTAGTCATGTGTTCAATCAATTCCTGGTTTTTTTTCTTTCATAATGTGTGGTTGTTCTACACTAGGTGAAAATTTAAAAGGGTTGTAGACAAAAAATAGTGGGAAATAAATATTAAATATTTGAAGAGAAAACTGAATGGGATTATGCTTCATATGGTTTTAAATTATCAATTCATCACAAAGAAAGTGTGATACAAGCTTGGAAATGATAATTTTTGATTTCAAGATGATTCAAGGAAGATCAAATCAAGTGGAGTTATAAAACATTTAAATGTACATTTAATGAATAAATTCTAGATTAAAGTGGAAGCAATGTTTTTTTATGTTGATGTTGTTCTTAATCTATATAAACATCATGATACTATTATGATACATAATCCAAGATATTTTATATATAATAAAAGTATAGGATTAATTTATGGTAAATAAATTAAGCTTGAAGTTGTTCTTCTAGATTACTTAAAATTGTAAATGAAGTTAAATATGAATATTCTTGTGTTGAGCTGTAATGTTCTAAACATCATAAAGAGTTTTTATTTATTCTTGAGATAAATAGATGAGTCAATATGATCTTATATTAAAAATTTTAGATCATTTTAATATATTTAATGGTATTTAATGATAATCTTAAGATATGTAAAGATGAACCAAGATGCCTATGTAAGGTTGTATAATAATTATATGGATGGGGAGATTAAAGTGTAGTAAGTGTGGGTAACTTAGCAAAGAAAATGATTGATTTGAGCCCTCTGTAGAAGAATCCAAAATATCAGTTGAGCTGTGAAATATTGTGTAATTATATATGATTAAGAAGAGCTAAATATTTTTCTAGTGAGAATGAAATTAATGAGTTACTTAAAAGAATTTTTTTATGTTATCAATAAAGAAAATTGATTCAGGACATATCTTCGGTTATTGTATGATTTATCTATAGACATTTTAAGTGATTAATGTTTGGGATTTCAATGAGAGTTTGAGAAAAAAGATGAGGATATCTTAATGTTTCTATAATACTCTAGAATAGTTTATTTTGGATAAGAGTAAATTGATAAAAATGGGGAAGAAAAAAAGTGAGGGCAATCATGTCATTATACATGAGACAACCATTAAGGTAAATAATAATTTTAAGATTATAGGGGAATCCCACATATCAAAAAAATAGTAGAATTAAATAGTATTTTGTGTAAAATTCCATTGAGATAAGAATCAAGAGTTTTGAGTTGGAAATTATTTTTTTAGGGTATTTCCTATCCCAAATTAAAAAATAATTACTCCTAGTGACCTACATATAAAAATAAAAATATGGAAATAGCATTAGAGTATTCACAAGTTCATATAAGGTTGATTAGAATAGATAAAACAACACATCTCTATAAGAAGAAGAATGATATAGGTAATTTGAACATGTGTTAAAGCTAAATATATTATAGGTATCAAAGTTAAAATAAGAATAGAATAGGTTCCAACAACATCCATGGTTGTATAATTTTGAGAAGAAGGTGGTGAGTTTGAAGATCATAGGATCAAAATGAGTGAGAAAGATAGTGATGTTGAGTTTTATATAGTGAATGAGTAATAAAAATTTTCTTATTGATCTTTTGGATTTCTAAGAAGATTTTGTTGAGAAAAAAGTGGTTTATTACCTCGATACAGAATAACCTGGTCTGTTGATCAACATCCGAGAATAATATCAAAGGGACAATTTAAATATATATGGTGGGACTTCATAGAACTTACACAACTCAAGGTATACAGGGATATCATAGTGAGAATTTATAAATATAGTTTGAAATAGTAGAATGAATTATTCAATGATATAGGATGTTGTAAGTCTAGTGAGACTCTAGAATTGAAACTGTGAGAAGCACCACCCATTGTAGTCACCTTGTTTTTAGTAGAGAATCATTTATTTGGGTGTATATAAAATCAAGTAAAGGATTTATTATTTGTACTAAAACTTCAAAAAATATTTTCTAACTCGTTATTACTTTACTTTAATGCATACATTGGATAGTTTCAAGGTGAAATATTAACAAATAAATTTTTAATAAAAGATCATATAATTTAAATTCCAAATTTTAGTTAGGATGGTTTATAATTTATTAAAAATAATAAACACCTAATTCACCCCCCCCCCATTAGGTGTTTATACCATCCCTTTTTGGAATTTAAATTTATACTGTAGAAAAGGTATTCTTTTATCAGATCTATTGTAAATACCCACTAAATTTAATTTTATTTGATGAAGTTAATATTTGAGGTTTTTTAGATGCCTTAGATGGATAAGTCTGGTTCCACTCATGCTAATACAGAAGTTAATTTTTTATCTAAGACTATGGGAAATAGTTGAAACAAAGTGGAAAATAAGGCTGGAAAAAATAAAAAAAATAAAAGGGATAAACCACTTCTTAAATCTGAACAAAATGATAAATTCTCATCTAATGAATCTATTGATGAAGATCCAATTTATAACTCCATTTTTAGATGTGAAGAGAATGGAGAGATGAAAAAAAATAAAAGGCTTGTACTCTAATATAAAAGGTTATCTAATGAATATTCCTTATTAATTTTTTCATACATACTTGGTTTTATCAAGGAACTATTTGAAAACAATTCTAATAGAATAAGATGATTCCATGGATAATACATTGGATAATCCAGTTGGAATATGAAGTACCATCTCAAAAAATGTGAAATCTAAGGAATAAACAGCCTTAATTTGTGATAAAAACTCTTCCTTGAATGATAAAAGTTTGTAAAAAATATTTTTTGAGAAGTAATAATTTGAGTATATTTTGACTAAGATATTTGGGAATTAGAGAAGCTGTAAAAGGTAATTATGCATGTTATGGATGCATAATTGAATGTGAAGGCTGAAAGATATAATTATCCAGACAATTCACATCAATAAATAAGGAATATGTATAATGAAAAATATGAGAATATTTATAGTGAATGGGAAACTAGTTTGATATTATTGGATGGTGAAAATATCACCCTCAAACTTAAGTGTCTTGAGCAAAATATGAAACTAAAAAATAAATAATTATTTCTTTTGGGACCTTCTAAAATATTTGAAAATAATTATAAAACCAATAATTTTTTAGATATAAATTTTACCTTAATAGGTACACTATTTTGTGGTAAATATTTCTTAAAGGGTGCTAAAGAATCATCCACCTCAAGCACAATGATGAGGAACACCCACATTCTAAAAGGATAAGCATGCACTGAATCTGTTTTAACAAATCGGATGAAAAAAAAGTAAATTATAAAAAAATAGTTAATTAAATGATTAAAATAATACCATATCATCAAGTATATACATAAGAATATATATGAATAATAGTTCCCTAAACTAATCCCAAAATAGTAGTGAAAAAACTGGAAAAAAATCAAGGTTTTTAAGTACAAAAATATGGACATATTTCATAAACAAGTAAAAGAAATAGGTTTTTCTGGATATTTTTTGTTTTTCTAGAGGTTCGAGAAAATTTACATATATTTTTGGAATAAAATTCCATCATATTAATGTTATATAAGTCCAAAAATAAAGGGGAAAATATTTTAAGGTGACAACAGTCATGTTTCAAAAAAGAAACCAGTTTCACAAAAAAAGACGAATTTATCATTTAAGAAAATATTTGAATAGATGGAAAGATTTTTTTAATCTTAAAACATATATAGGAATTCATATAACGAATGATGGTGTGTTCCATCCAAATTTAAATTTTATACTAATGTGAATAATATTCCACAATAGTATATGGATATGAAAAATAATAATGAAGGAAATCTTGCGTTGAGAAATAATCAAGTAAAGAAATCTTTTGACAGTGATACTCCCAAGATTTCAATAAAAATTTATGACCCAGATGTCAAACCTATATAAATTAGTTTCTTATATTGTTGTTATAAATTCCACAACATAGACTATTTTAAATAATCAATGGATTATAAATCTAAAGTGAGTCATTTAAAAACAAACAATATGTTAATCAAGGAGATGTATAGGAAGATTTCCATGGTGGAAGACATCACTAATTATGAGATAGAGACACTGTAAAAAAAGGTTAAGGAAAATTATTATGATGTCATGTTTTTAAATTTAATCTTACCTATAAACACTCCCAAAAAGTGTATCATAGTCTTTTATGGTCACGAGGAGTTGGAAAATGACAAAGGGAAAGTACCAGGACTTTCTATTCATATTTATATTACTATAAAGAAGAAATCCACATATAAAATGATGTATTTGAATGACCCTAAGAATATATTGATAATATAGTCCAATAACCTATGAGAATCAGGGAAACTATATAAATGTTAAAATATTTAAACTATAATGTAATCTTATGAAAATAATATAATTACAACTGATACATAAGTTGGGAATGAATATAATTCAACATTGAATCATGATTTATAGATATGGAAATATAAATATAATGTTATAATGAATAAGTATAGGCATTTAAAAACCTTAAAAAATGAAATTGGGTTTAGAAATAATTCTCAACCCTAGTATTACAACTAAGGAGGTGATGAAATACACCTCATTAGCACATTTTTATGATTGTGTTTTAAATATGGAAGTAATGGTAAATATACAATAAATTCAAACCACCATGGAGTGAAATTTCAATTAGTATTCAATTAAAAATTTTATCATTTTCAACTGGTATCATAATTTCATAGAGCTTATCTCTAGATGAAAATAAATATGGTGATATAATATAGGAAACATCCCTTAAAGGGGAGTTATTAATGAAATAACAGCTTCCAAATGTTTATTACATTATTAAAAATTATAAATATGGAGGGCCTCAACATTAAGGGAGTGTGAGGTATAATATTCACTCTAATTTCTTAGTAATGATGTATACTTTTTGTATTTTAAAAGGGGTTTTTTCTAACATAAATATAAATATTTTACTTTCACTTGAACTTTATGACGTATTTTGTGAATATAATTATCATTTTACAAATATTTATCCAAATATAATTTTATATCCCCTAATAATTGAAAATATAAGATGGAACTACATCGAGAAATGTAATGTAAAACTTCAGCATATGATTTCTGAACTATTATTTTCTACATTGGGTTTTCCCAAGTAGACTTAAAGTGATTAATCGATGGCTCACTGCTAACACGTATGTAGTTCCTAATTTCTCTAAGAATATATGAAGAACGTGGGAAGAAGAATTTTTATTTCAAGTGTATAAGATAACCCTTACATTAAGGGGGTTGTTTCCTTCCCTTTTTATTCATTGTCAATTAGGTGGGGAAATTGATTGATTATTAGAGTGGATTTGGAATTTATAACAAATCAAAAAGGGGGATTGAATTTCCCATCAGTTGATGATTGTATTTCATGTACCTTTTTCATGTTTTCATTATCAATGTCATAATGAAAAGGTGATATTTTGGGTGATGTATTGAAGTATCCACCTAATATATTAAGAAGGTATTTTCTATCAACTATGGAAAATAAATAATGAAGTGTGGTTCCATTGGAAATGTAAATGGATTATCATATTCTAGAAATGGAGTAATAAGAGACTTTTTTTTATTAAATATCTAGCTACACAACTTTGAATAATAGTCTTGTTTCATATAAAATGATTGTATAAGTTCATAATCCTAAATAAATCAAGATAATTATTAAAGGAGTGACTCCAGACTTATCTACAATGGTGTGAAGTAGAGTATAAGTTAGATATAGTGAACATATATAAGTGATATTATAATCAATGTTAAAATGATATCTGGTTAGAGTT
The DNA here is from genome assembly GCA_963277665.1 of Viscum album. Taxonomy (NCBI): domain Eukaryota; kingdom Viridiplantae; phylum Streptophyta; class Magnoliopsida; order Santalales; family Viscaceae; genus Viscum; species Viscum album. Next base: position 1,028,512,237 of record OY728157.1, read on the forward strand.
TTTAAATATCCATGTAATAGGGGAATACCATCCTTGTGTACTTGTAAGAATGTTTTAGTTTTAAGTTCACTGGAATTGAGTTGATTATCAAGGAAGATTATACAAGATACAAGTTCTTGAGAATTGAGTTGAGGAAGTTTAATATACCCCCAAAGATGTTTTGAGAATGGTTGAAGGTAGTTTGGAGAAGACATGAGCATGATTGAGGAAGTTGTAGAATCTAATTTTGAAGTGTGTAATTTGGATAAGTCTAGAAACTTACAGTAAATCCATTGATGATGCGGTTACTTTTTCATGTGGTTTTTCCACAAACTCATAGTCAGATGAAGTTTAAATGTCTGATCAATCCATTTATTGTATAGTTAAATATTCATGTATTCAATATTCTAACTCATACAGTCAATCCACTTCATCATGATCATCAGTACAATAAGTAATTTATATGGGTGGTTTTTCAATATCCATGATCAATTTTCTACCTCAACCTTATAGTTAATGGACTGGTTATTTTTTCAACCCTCACAATCATGTGGTTTATATAATTACTTCATGTGGTAAATAGGTTGTTCATGTGGATGTTCAATAAAAAATCTTGTTTCTACCTCAATGTGAAGTTGATCGACACTTAATGATAATTTGAATAAGCATTAGGTCAAAAATAGTGATAATTCCATATTAAATATCTGAAGATAAATTTTAATGAGATGAGGCTTGAGATGGTTTTCAATTATCAAAACATCATAAAAAAGTTTGATACAATCTTTGAAATGATAAGTGTTGATCTTCAAGATTAATCAATGAAGGTCAAACCCAGTGGAGTTTTTGAACATTAAAATGTTGATTTAAGGAATAAATTATAGATTAAAGTGAAAGTAATATTTTTTTCCATAATAAATCTAAACATAATGATGATATTATTCTACATAATCCAATCTAGTTTGAAGAGAATCAAAGTGAAGGATTAATTTATGGACAATAAAATAATCCTAAATTTGTTCTCTAGGTTTGTTTTAACTATAAATGAAATGAAATATGAAGATGGATTTTTTGAGCTGTGATATTATAAACACCAAAAATATTTATGATTTATTCTTCAGATAAAGAGATATATCAATTTGATATTTTATTCGAATGTGAAGATCATTTTAATGTATGTAATAGTATTTAATAATGATCTGAATCTATGGGATGATAAAATAAGCTTCATTTGTATGGATGTATAATCATTATATGGATAGAGAGATTAAAGTACAGTTAGTGTGGGTATCTTATTGAAGAAAATTAGTGATTATATCCCTCTATAGAAGAATCAAAAATATCAGTGGATCTATGAAATTTTTATAATATGAATAATTTATTGAGATTGTTTCATTGATAATGAAAATAATGAGTTGCTGATAAAAATTGGTTTGTGTTACTAGTAGTGAGGATTGATTCAATCTGCATCTCTAGTTTTTGTATGAATTATCTTTAGAAATTTTATATGATTAAATCTATATATTTAGTGAGAGTTTGAGAAGATAAGATGAGGATATATCAAGGATACTGTAAGACTATAGAATATGTTTTTTTCTAATAGAAAAATGATAAATAAGTGAGGAACCAAAAATTGGGTTCTCCTATCATTATATGGGAGACAATGGTTAAGGGAAAAATAATTTTGAGATTTTAAGGAAATCCCATGTAAAAAATGGGATTATGGTGTTTGATTCAATTGAGATAAGTATCAAGAATATTGAGATGCAAATTGGTTTGTTGGGGGTATTTAATATTGAAAAATAAAAAATAATAAATCTGTGTGACCTATGTATAAAAATAAAAAGAATAAGATAGGATTAGAGTGTTAGGAATTCATTAAGGACCAATAAGAATAGATAAAACACTAAGTCTATCAAATAATAATAATAAGGAGAATCTAATATTATGATGAAGTTGAAAAATGGTTATAGAATTTTTATAAATATTGAAAAACTGATTGGTTGATCTTCTTTGAGTGAATTATTTTATTAGTGTCAAGAATTTTGAAGAACATAAGGAGCATCTTGGTTTTAGGATCATGTAATCTTAGTGAGTGAGGAAGCTAGTGAAGTTGAGATTCAAGTAGTGACCAATTTTAAGAGTTTTTCCTAAAGATGTTTTAGATTTATAAGAAATTACTATTGAGAATAATGATATTTGTAACATTGATGTTGGAGAAACCTGTGAAGGCCTCCTAATATATTTCCTATAAGAACCTAAAATAAACTCATGCATATATGTAGTATAACTCCATAGTACCTATGACACTTAGGTTATAAATAGAGATCATAGTGTGACTCTGTGAATATAGTGTAAATATATAAAAGTAATCAATGTGTTATATAGGTATTTGTAAGTCTATTATGGCTCTATAAGTTAATTTGTGAGAAGTAACAATCATTGAAGTTACCTTGATTGTAGCAGAGAACCCTTGATTGGGGTGAATAAACAATCAAGATTAGGAATAGGTCGTTGTAATGAACCATATAAAAATAATTGGTTTCCCTTTATTACTTTACTTGTATGAATAAATTTGATAGTTTCTAGGTTAAATATTAATAAATAATTTTACACTAACTATCAACATATGTTAAAATCCAAATGGGTTATAGTATAGTTTAGAATTTGGAAAAAAAATAGGCATCACCTAAGTCACCTCTCCCCCACTCAAGTTTCTACATTAGTTGTATTGTGAATTTCATATTATATAACTATGAAAAATGTGGTCAGTGATATATGTTGTTCTTGAGATTGCTAAAGTTTCACTTGGTGTGATTTAAATCTTGGGATCACTTATTTCTTATCTTGTTCATTCATAGTAGATCATGAATCTTTTATTAAGGTAGGGGATTCAAGAAATATCTTTTTTATGCATAAATTGTGGTGGTTTCCCTCTTTTATTTTCCTTGGGTGAATGGTATGGATTATCTAAACAATGAAAATGAATTGGAGATAATGAAAATTTAAGGGAATAGGGTAAATCTCATGTGTTTACTCATTTCTATGATATTTCTTAGGATATTTATATCTGCTTGATGTTTTTATTAGAAATAATTACTGTTGTTAATCCATGTTTTTTGATGTTTTTTTCATCAGAATCACCTTTTATAAAAGGTTAATCACTTAAATATGCTAATTAAACTGATTATGTAGAATATTGTTAATAGTTGATGTTTCTTATAAATAAAGTGAGTTTTTATTATTATTTTTTGAAATTGTTTGTTATATAATTTTTGTGATTTTTTTAATATGTGATATTGGTGGGAGTATATTTTGATAGGATTCCCTGAGTTTTTATTGTGGTTTGGGGTAGAAGATGTTATGGTGGATGCCAAGGGTGGCATAGAGTGATGCAATTAAGGATGCAGATTGGCCAGTTAGTTTATAGCTTCATTTCAACAATTGGTAAAAGGAAATGTTGAGGTTATTTTTAGATGATGGTTTGTTTTGTGGACATTGTTTTATGTTGTATTTTCATGATGATAGTGAAATATACATGGTAATAATGAACTAGAGATTGTAATGGCTATAATAAAACTAAATCTTGATACTAATGGGTAATTTCTAAAATAAATATGTGTGATGGATTGAGTAGTTTTTTATTAAATATATAATTAAACATCATGATTAACATAATATGATTGGAAATAGTAAACTTGGTCATGGGTTAAATAATGTGGTTTTATATGATAATATAGAGTTTTTCATGGCTATTGTACATGGGATGTGGGACCAATTTTGTGTTTTAGTAGTTGGAAATGGTGGTGGTTAATGGTGATGGAAGTGTGTTGATGATGGCTAATGGCAATGTTGTTGTTTTGGCATGAACCTGTTAGGTTGGTCTTGTTTGTATCTATAATTATACTTGTATTTTTCTTTGAATTTCTATATACACCCCACCAAAGCTAGATAATCTTATTGAATTACAACATGTTTGGGTTTTATGTGTTTTCCCCTAACATCTTGGTTAGTGATGGAATAATAGTTGGCTACTACCTCCTCCCCTCTCTCTCTTCCAGGAAAACATGGGTTGTTAAGGATTGAGTTAAGAACAATCATACTACTATTGTATATGGTGTACTGAAAACCCCTATAAGGTATTGATTAGATGATAGGTGCATGATATATTTTCAAACCCTATGTGTTATGGATAACAAGGTACATAGTGTAATTAAAGATGCAACAGGTTATTGATTAAATGATAGTATATAGTATGGTTCATGCAAGGTATAAGGATGGAACATGGTTGATATCATTTTTGTTCATGATACCCGATAATACTGGATATGTGTTGAATGGATGAGTCCTAATATGTAGCGGTGGATATCGTATGGTAGGATGATATGTATGAGGTATGTTGTGTGGTTGTGATATGATATGTAGTGTATTGTAGCACATATCCTATAGGTATTAAGAGAACAAGACAATTGACTTTGGGGCATGGGATGGATAAAATAGTGGGGATTGGGTTGAAACAAAACTTCCCATTATATTCTTTAATACAATTTTACTTATATTGGATGAAATACTTGGTGAGTGGGCCTTAGAGTGGTTGGGTGGTATTGGCCCTAATAGGTTATAGTTAATTATATTTTATGTTCACTGATTCATTAGTATGTCCCTTCTATATTTTTATGATAGATCTTGAGTATGATTCTACTAAGTATACATGTTATTCTATCCCATATATATATAAACTGATTTCAAGTTCCCTGGGTGATTTTTGTGACTGAGATGGATAATACTAACTTGGAGATTAATATTGGCTACGGAGTCATAACCTAGGAAATTTTTGGGTACATTTTTTAGAGAATTAAATTTTCCTAACATGTTCATGAATTCATGGATTGTTGTGAATCTTGGATTATTTTTAACATGGTGTCAATAAATGGATTATTTTTGTACTCATGGATTATATGTCACAAACCAGATCTGGTCACCATTAAAAATGATGCCCGACCCAGTATGTGAAAAGGCTTACTGGGCGTTACCTATCCTCATGGGCTGGAACGAGTGCCTGAGTATGATAAAAAAAGGTTTGGGAATGATTTACCGGATTTTAGAAGTATAAAACAACCAACAAGCCAGATAAAAAAATATGAATTTTTCAAACAAAATCATTCTTTAAAAAAATACAGAATTGAATTACATCATTTAAAAAATCCCATGGACTACCAAAAGGAAATAAATCCAAAAATAACATCCCAACAACCACCTCAAGGCAATGGGGCATCACCCTTAATCCATATCTATGACACCGAACCAATAAGGATATCTAGAACCTGAACCATCGGCATCAAAAGCTTTACCCAAACCTGTGAAAAAAATTACCAAGTATACTTACACCAAAAGGTTTAAGTAGGGTGTGATCCTAAGATCAGTAGGATTCCACTAAAAGAGATTCCATGTAATAAACATTTTAAGACAAAATTCTTGTAATTTTTATAAAAAAAATAAATGCTAGTAAAAAATTCAAAGGGATGCAACTTTCAAAGAAAATATTTTTCAAGAGGTAACATTAAAGAATGAAAACTATTAAAGAAAATGTACATGATATTGAATTTTCTAAACAAACCCATCATATTTCGATAGTAAGTATTAGATATCTAATGAGCACTAGTCATGGGAAATACCCCTAGGCACTAGCTAGCTGTGAGCCCTAGGTACCTTGTATCTCTGGGAAACGTAACCATAAAAATATTTTTTCTCATGCATGAGCCACTATTAGGGAACATAACCATAACCTATTGGTCCTCAATCATCATAATTATTTAGTTAGTGTTGTGAGCATCAAACTTGCTATGTGAAATAGGGAATAAACCACTCTGGATCACTAGCATACTAGTACACATCTGCCCACCTAGATACCTGGGTTCCCCTTATTTTTCTCAATCAAGTTCCACATCTCATAAAATACTATTTGCACATGAAAATTCCATTTCCAAAACACACACACACAAAACATCTCACAATAAAGTCACTTAACATTCCTTTCACATTTAAATTCATCTTAACATCATACTCACACAAAACATCCCATAAACAGGTTTCACACCTTTCTTACAATTTGATAAATCATTTCATCAATTTATAAAATGTTATCATAATGTTTGACAACATAAATCACCACTTTCCCTTTCAAAAACCCATTTTAGGAACACACTCACACCATAACAGCACATAACCATCCTTTTCACACTTTTTTTTACTCAATAAACCATTTACAATTTTCATAAACACTTCCACGAAGTATAACAAGGTTTTTCACATAAACCCATTCAAAACCCATATTTCAATGCCAAAAGCACACCAAAACCCTACCAAATAAGAATTTATATCACAACACATGTTTAATAAACCACTTTCACATGTTATAAAACAACCCCAAATGATACCACACGAGTTACATATGAAAAATACACCATTTCAAGAAAAAATTAAACTTTAAAATTAAATGCTTAATTAATGATATAAAAAATAGTTTTCAAACCAAATAAAATAGATGATGAACATGCTAAAAATGTAAATAAATCAGAGATAAGTCATAAAATAATGCTTACACATGGAATCGACAACCATTTGTGTCAAAAACCCCAAATTGTTGTGTGAAACTTAAACCGCACCACCACCGCACAACAAGGGAGTGAAACCAAACCTAAATCTACAATATTGATCCAATAAACTCAAAAATAAACCCTAGGTAAAAAACCATAGCTTCTGAACATTTGTAACTTCAAGGAGGAGGGGAGAAACCCTAAGGAAAAGGAAGAGACATTGATGTAAAATCACTTACTTGAAGAATCTTGAAGTTCCTCCAAAAAATCCCCCTTGAAAAATGGGTTCCAAGTTATCTTGAGGGAGCTTGGAGACCTCCCATGGCTGATATGGTGGAATGGGGGAAGAAGGGGGCAGATTAGGTTTATTTCCTAAAGGTAAAAATTGGAATTTCAAAAATACTTTTAATGTGATAGACACTGTGTGTAGTTTGGTAGCACGGTTTAGTAAACCATGTGGCCAAACTGTGTGGCCTATTTTATCCACCCAAAAACACTCCATTTTGCTTCAATTTCAAGGGGGACTAGGGGGATTAAAGGGGGAGATAATCCAAGGATAGGGGAAATAATTCCCAAAATAAAACATCCTTTTTAAACTAAAACTCATCTAACTCAAGGTTATAAAACACCCCAACAAACATACCCCACCAAAGGTGCCACTAGGAGGGTAAAAAATTCAATTCCAAGCCACCTCATCCTCATACCTTCTCTTTAACAAAAGACAATTCCAAATACCATAAAATACTTCCAAGCCTAATGACTTAGATCGATAACACCCAAGAAACCAAATTTAAACCCAAAACACCCAAAAACCAAGAGAAAACTAAGAACCAAAAGAAGATTTGAAACAAATAATTGAATTGAAAATACGGGTGTGAAAATTATCCTCACTATCAAGATTTCCTCCCTCAAAAATCTCCAATAGGGTCAGAAGAAAAAACAAAATCCAATACTACCTCAAAGTTTAGAAAGGGGGGTTTCTAATGAAAATTCAATAAGGATAATACTAGTAAGAAAAGATGGCAATTAGTTAACTCAATAGACCAAGAAGGACTCCACCACTAAGGGTCACCCGCCCCCAAAATCCAAAACACCATGAGTTGAACAAAAAAAGAAAAGGATACTCTCACCCACCAAGATTTACACCACTATCCTAAATCAGGTAAACATAATCAAACCACATCTCAAGAAAAAACACTGTAAACACTTCCAGATGAAGCTTAAGCATTTTACCTAAAATGAATAACAAATTAGAATGTAGTGAAAACAGCCATACTTCAATAAAACTATTGGTCATGCTCCATTCCCAATGTTTTTTCAAGAATGAATTTGGTTGTTGGATAGCCCCCAAATGATACTACCTACCACCATGCCAACACCAAGGAAAAAATCGATTTACAGTAACATGGGTAGGTCTAGATGGACTCCCCACCATAAGAGACAACTTAATTTCTCGAGATAGAATTAGGACACCAATATGAGAAGGCTTGAATGGACTCCCTCGCATAAGGGGTGAATGAACATTAGACTATTTCCAAAAGAAATTACCTAATACTCATGGTGGGTCTCCCCACTATAAGAACCAACCATCTTAACTGACTAGAGCAGGTCAACATTAAAAGGACTCCAAATTTTAATAGCTAGCATGGCTACACAGTTATTCTTCACGATTTCCCAAACTGTGGGGAGACCGTGAAGTCTTCTCTGCTGAAAGAGACCCAGATCCATGCTTAATTGAGACAAAAATCATGGCTATACTGAGTCCATGTGGTAGTTTTTGTCTCCTACTGCATAGTTTCTTTGGATGGATCATGGTTAGTATTAATCGTTCTCAAGCCATGCGCTTCAATCTATCTATCCCAAACATCATACTTTTCTCAAAAAACTGAAAAGAAACCCAAAGGGAAAATCATAAACATAGAAACTTCCCGACACATAACACTTATAATAAAATAGGCTATAACATGGAAACAAGGTCCTCCCACCTCTTTCCACAAAATGGTAACAATTGGATCAATACAATGACACCATCAGTTTAAACTATTCCAATATTTCATACTGAGGATAGTAATTAGGCCCAAGCCTTCACGACCTTGGGATTTCCTTGACCATGAACCAGCTTCAATCTAGGACCTATGGCTGGAGATTAGATGATTGAAGTGTCTCCTACCTCGCAATCGGTCTTTAGAAACCCCCTAATGTAAATTCTCCTTCCGATTCCACAAATAATTACACTGTAATCCCAGATAGGTTCACCAATACATGACACACTCTTAAACTAACTTTACCATAACCAAAAAAAATTTAGAAACAAGGGCTTATAAGATTCACACATGTCACCCCTTGTTTCTTCAGATGGGAAACAGCAGAATTAGAGGAAACATAGAAACACTTTCTTCTAAAATAGAGGATTTTAGAATTTTAAGAAGTGAGACACACTTTCAAAAACAAAGAGACTCTCATAATATTGAACAGCCTTCACCTTTATAGTCAAATGATCACATGACATCACAAGGCATCACCGAACATGAACATTTAGAATAATAGAAACAAAACAAATATAGGTACCTTATGTCAAGCCCCAAACAGCACATGATTCCTGCAAGCAGCCATAACAGCCTCTCTTGGCCAGATTTTCCACACTGGTGGCCTAACATGAACCCTTACTTCAATGAGACTGATAAAAGACCCAAATTCCCTTTGCAAAATCATTCTACACTGACAACCCCGAAATACTTTCAACTTTTAAGAATCAAGAAATTTATTAAAGTAAGTTCTATTTCAACCTCCCACAACCACTCTCCCTATACAAGGGGATCTACATAACTGAAAAAGAAGAGGGGTAAACTCAATCTCTAAATCTCAAGAAGAAAGTCCTTATGTTGATCAACTGGAGGATCTTAAAACAACAAATCACCCATGGCTGCACTTTAATCATGAATTAACTCTTTATGGGGGTGTACCCTAGCCAAATAGAAAACCCAAGGACTCAACTAAGCTTGTCCTTTGGTCAAAACATACTTCAAACCATAACCTAACAAATGAGAGGATCCACCGCTAGGGCTTCACGAAACATTTCTCAAAATAGACCACTGTCCAGCACTTCAATCCAACATACTAACGAAACACAAATCCAAAACATTAATCAAACAATAGGTGTTATTGAACTCAAAACACCACAAAAATACAATCCCAAAATCACATAAGACGCATCACCCAAACACCGGTTATAAGGATATCTTATTTTCTTTAAATATAATTTATTTGAAAGTAAATTAGGTCGGTGGTCAGTGCATTCATCAATGGTATCCCATGACCCTAAAACATGCATTTTTTCATGCCACACTAGGAACCTACCTCAGGTATATCCTGGAACTCATCCATTAATTACATTAACCATCCATTGTCCCATGTAAACCCATGCATGTGGTCACCCTTGAGAACACCAAAGACCAAAACCAAATCTTTCCTCTTTTCAAAATCAAAAACTTCTACCCATATTTTCTCTTTCTCAAAACCAATAACCACAAAATAAAAAACCAATTTAAATCATACAAACCTTTTTAGAAAAGAATATGTGATTTGAATATAAATTCACTTTCAATTATTACTCGCTAACTTCATAACATTTCATCCCAATTAAAAACACTTCTAATTCCATGACAAAATCCATTTCATCAATCTCCATCTAATTAAGAACTCAAATATACTTATTTTAAAGCAATTTCCAAAATTTTCATGAATCTTTTCAAATTATAACTAGTTACCAAATAAAAATACATTTAAAAACTCCACACATAACTTTAAAACAATTTCGTCCCACTCAAAACACCTCTCAATGGTTTATAAAATTCTATTTAAAACGCTTTTTCAAACCCCGTTTTAGCATAATTCATTATTTGAAAACTGGTATAAACACACCATTTACCATTTCAAAAAAAACTCTGAAAATTCATTTCCACCTTCCTAAACCAAAGTTATTTTTACCTTAAAACCAGGTTTCCAAGATTCCAAAACAAAGAGACATGAGTCAAATAGATAGGTAATTAGTGTTGGTGTGTGACATGGAAATATGGTTGACGACCATATTCTAATCACTTCACAATCGTGGAGAATGTTCTAGGGAAATATATCTGGCTCCACATGGCTTTCCAGACCCTGCGAGCTCACTGAGACCATTGTCCCAACTCTCTTTTCATTTCCCCTTAATCATAAACAAACCACAAAACCAAAGAACTCAAATAAAAACCAACTTACCTAGCGATTTTAATCCCATCACGAGGTTTGATAGTCAGGCACCCTACTCATAACTAAAATTTCATGTCCTGAAAATCCTAGCTTCAGTTTACCTAGACTCTTTCCCAAAATAACATGACCCCAAAAGAACAAACCTCAACTCTAATTCTATTTTTTCACAAACCATATCTGGTCTTCCTCAAAAGCGATGCCCGACCCAGGCCATGGCATGGCCCAAAGAGTTTTACATATCCCAAAGTCCTATAAAAAGTTCTCAAGTATGATAAAAAAAGGTTTGGGAATGGTTTACCTAATTTTAGAAACATAAAACAACCAACAGGGTTAATAAAACAAATCTGAATTTTTCAAACCAAACCATTCTTTACAAAAAGTATAATTCAATTAAATCATTTAAAAAAGTATGAGGACTAACACAAGAAAAAGATCCAAAAATAAAATCCCAATAACCACCTCAAGGTAAGGTGGCCATTACCCTCAATCCATCTTCATGACAGCACACCATAAAGGACAACTAGAACCCAAACCATCAACATTAAAAGATTTACCCAAACCTATAACAAAAAATACCAAGTCTACTTACACCCAAAGTTGTAAGTAGGGTTTGATCCTAATCCTAGTAGGATTTAATCCAAATAGATTCCATGTAATAAAAATTTTATGACAAAAATCATTCAATTTTTATAAATAAAAAAAAATCTAGTAACAATTTCAAAGGGATGTGAATTTTAAGTAAAATAGTTTTCAAGAGGTAACATTAAAGATTGAACACTTTTAAATAAAATGAACATGATACTGAATTTTCCAACCAAACCCACTATGTTCCGATGGTAAGTATCAAATATCAAATGAGGACTAGTCATGGAAAATACCCTTAGGCACTAACTAGTTGTGGGTCCCAGGTACCTCATATTTTGGTGAAAAGTAACCATAAAAGATATATATTATAGTGCATGAGCCATTACTAGGGAACATAAACATAACCTAGTGGTCCCTAATAAACATCATTATTTAGTTAGTGTCAAACTTGCTATGAGAAATGAGGATAAAACCACTCAGGATCACTAGCATACTAGTACATGTCTGCCTACCTAGATACTCGGGCTCCCGTCTTTGTGCTCAATCATGTTCCACATATCATAAAAAACTATTTTCACATGAAAATGACATTTCAATAACACACACACACTAAAATTCCCAAAATAAATTCACATAACACTCATTTCACATTCAAATTAATTTTAACGTCATACTTACATAAAATAATCCATAAACATGTTTCGTACATTTCTTATAATTTGATAAATCATTTAAATAATTTATAAAATGTTCTCAGAATGTTTAACATCACAAATTACCACGTTCCCTTTCAAAAACCCTTTTTAATAACACACACCCACTAAAACAGCACATGACCATCCTTTTCACACTTTGTATAACTCAATAATCTATTTAAATTTTCATCAAACACTTCCAAGAAGTATAATAAGGTTTTGCACATAATGCGTATTCAAAAAGCCTCTTTTAAGTACAAAAGCACACAAAAACTCTACCAAACCAGAATTGACAGCCCAAACCACATTTAGTAAACCAATTAAACATGTTATAAAATGACTGAAAATGATACCACACGAGTTACATATGAAAAACACACCATTTTAAGAAAAAAATCAACTTTAAAATTAAATTCTTAATCAATGCTACCAAAAATAGTTTTCACAGCAAATAAAATAGAAGAGGAACATGATAAAAATGTAAATAAATAAAATCTAACACATAAAATAATTCTTACACATGGAATCACCTACCTTTTGTGTGAAAATCCCCAAATAATTGGTAAAACTTCAACTGCACCACCAATGCACGACAAGGGAGTGAAAACGAACTGAAATCCACATGATTGACCCAGGAAAACAAAAAATAAACCCTAGGTACATAACCCTAGTTGTTGTACATTTGTAACTTCAAGGAGGAAGGAGAGAAACTATAAGGAATAGGAGGAGACATGGAAGTAAAATCACTTACTTGAAGAATCTTGAAGTTCCTCCACCAAATACCCCTTAAAATGGGTTCTAAGGGATCTTGAGGGATTTTGGAGACCTCCCATGGCTTCTAGGGCCAAATGGGGGAAGTAGGGGGAAGATTAGGTTTATTTTAGGAAGAGAAAATTGGAATTTAAAAAATATTTTTAATTTGTTAGACACTATTCATGGTTTGGCTACATGGTTTAGTAAACAGTGTGACCAAACCGTGCGGCCCATTTTATCCACACAAAAACTCTCCATTTTTCTCAAATTTCAAGGGGGTATGGGGATTAAAGGTGGAGATACAATCCATGGATAGAGGTAGATAATTCCCAAAATAAAACACCATTTTCAACCAAAAACTCATCTAACTCAAGGGTATAAACCACCCCAAAAAACATACCCCACAAAATGTTACAATAGGAGTGTTACAAATTCAATTCTAAGACAAATCATCAAAAAACCTTATATTTAAGAAAATACAAGGATAAATACCATCCAAGACTTCCAAGACTAATGACTTTGATCGAGAACACCCGGGACCCCAAATTTAAACTCGGAACACCCGAAAACCAAGAGAAAACTAAGAACCAAAAGAATATTTGACACAAAGAACGAAATTGAAAATCTGGGTGTGACATTATATGAGGGTACTATCTTCCATGTTTATGTTTTATACCCTAAGTTTTATTTTCCAACTTGGGGCCTATTATAGGTGGGCATCAGGGGACACTCTAATCTCCATTAAATTCATGGGAGGGGTTACTAATGGGTTGGGTCATGATATAGTGGTTTAAAATCTTTTGTTTTTGAGTTATGATGGGGTTTAGATTTAGGGATTGATGAGGGATTCATGGATTGGTGGGGAAACTATACCAGTTAAGCTCAGATCATGGTGTAAACCTAGGAAACCAGCTAGGACATAGGGTTTTAGGGGGTCTATTGATCCAAATCAAGGACCAGGGGTATATCAAATGATCAATTAAAATTGTGTTTCTTTCATGTTAGTGACATAGGGGAGGTCCATGTATCATTTTTGTTTTTGATTATGTTTTAAATGGTGTGAATTTTCAAAATTAAATGAATTTAATTAACTAAATTATGTGTTACCAATATTAGGAGGTTGTTTCCTTATTTTCATTTATTTGAGTTTTTCATCATTCATGCATAGTTTAGGATAGTGAGGTTTAGTAGGAATATCTGGTTGATCATAGTAGGGTAAACCCTACTAAGGAGGATGATCTTTACTAGGAAAGTTGGAGGAAAGACCCTTTATTAAAAATATAAAAATAACACCAGGTCATCTCAAGAGTGCAATGAAAATTCAAGTGTTTATATCATCAAAGATAAGGGAAATGAAGAGGCATGAGTTTCTCTCTCTTTGGTATGGGATCTTGGATGTAAAAGGATTTAGGATCAAGTTTATGGTTCTTCTTCCCTTAATACTAGATTTATTTCCTCATCAAGAGTCTAGATATATGTGTTTATAAAAGGAACATTTCTTAGTTATTAAAAATAAGGTCACCCCATTTATATTGTCTTTACACATGGAGGTGTATAATAAGGATAAGATGATTTAGAGGATTCATGATCAACCAAGGTCATCTCAAGAGGGGAGCCATCAGGGTCTGTCAAAGATTATATCTATTGGTGGATGATTTTAGGAATCCATACCATTGAGGTCTCGAGTGGTAGGGAATTGGCCCCAGTAGTTTCTTTACTATTTCACTAGTGATAGTAGTTCTCATGAACTTACTAGGGGATCTAGGCTTGTGTGATTTTATTGTGGGAGATATGGTCATTTTTTGTTCTGGTGTTATCCATCCATGAGGATCGATGAGGTGCTAGTGGTTAGTCTCTATTTCATCCTAAGTATAAACAGTTACCTTAGAGATTGTATTAGTATAAAATGAAGTGGGTTTATGTTTCACCAAGAGGATATTGAGCTGATAGAGGATATCCTCATGATTCCCCTCTCCTATAGGGACATAGGGTTGAGCACTACAATATAAGTAGTCATCAGATATGAGGCAAGTGATACAGACATGGGTAGCTTCATACTATTGATTGATAGCACCAAAGGGACCAAAGATCATACAAGGCTCTATTTAGATAACTTATACCATATTTTATCACTATGGGAAGAATAGGCATTTGTGGTGGGCTATTTACTATGGGCTTGTCACCCGTTGTAAATAGTCATTTCTAAAGAACTATTTGCAATTGAAAAATTTCTTATCAGAAATACCTTTGGTGCGGTTTGCACACCAAACTATGGGAAAGGTATTTGTGATGGGATTATAATCTCATCACAAATAAATTTCGTTTTTAGTGTTATTTTTTATGGGATTTACTCTCCATTGAAAATAATTTGTCGATAGAAGAGTATTTACGATGGGACCCATCACATATACCTTCAGTCATTATTAGTTATTTTTTATGGGATTTAATCCTATCATAAATAAATTGTTAGCAGAAGGTTATTTGTGATGGGTCCCATAGAAAATAACTTTTTTACCACCAACATGGTTATTTAGGGTGGGTACTATTTTTGATAGGTCCTATCACCAATAAAATACTATTTGTGATGGGTCACCCATTATAAATAATCAAATCAATAAATCCCCCCACCCTAAATTTTTTTCACTTACACTTATTGTTCCTCTACTCTATTGTCTTCCTATCCTCTTCTTCTCCTTAAATTTTTAAAAGTTTTACATTTTACATGGAGGAAAAAATTTGGCTTTGCATTCAATGAAAAGTTCCATTTTTTGGTATTTATTTAATTTTTTTAATGTATAGTAATTTTTTTTTCTATTTTGTTAGTAATTTTTTTGATTAATTAGTCATAATTAGTTTTATTTAGAATTAATTGATTTAATTTTGCAGTAATTAGTTTTAAGTAGGAGTAATTATTTTTAATTAGAAGTATTTAGTTTTAATTGTTAATAATTATTTTTAATTAGAAGTAATTAGTTTAAATTAGTAGAAATTAGTTTTAATTATTAGTATATAATTAGTAATATTTTTAATAATTTGTAATAATTAGTATTAATTAGTAATAATTAGTGGAAATTTTTAATAATTATTGTGAATTAGTAATAATTCATGGTAGTTAGTTATAATTAGTTGTAATTAGTAACAATTTGTGGTACCTAGTAACAATTAGTGGTACCTAGTAGTAATTAGTGGTACTTAGTAGTAATTTGTGGTACTTTTTATTAATTTAATGCCCCAACCCTAGAATCTCAGAACTAGTGCATTATTTTAATACATTGGCATGATTACAAGGAATCAAATCCCAAAGGACCGGTCAGTTTAGAAATCTTGGAAAATAGATTACATTCATCAAACTTACATTACAATTCAAAACATCAAGTACAAAATACATAATTCTTTTTAGAATACAATTATTCTCCTAGCTTAACCCTGTATATCAGTCATAATACACTTCATATAATCCTAATAAAATAAAACCTAAGAAATGGGTGAGATCAGTTGCTTGGTAATGGTAAGGATACAATAGAAGCTATTATGAATAATTAATCATAAAAGTTATGGCAAGATGTATAACTGTAACACAAGCCCTCTAAATATAATCTTGATCATAATATAGCAAGAATAAATAATACAAAATAATATAATCATAACCATGGATGTTTTACTAGTCGAATAATCACATGAAATATCTATAACTAATATCATAATAAGGGAATGCATAATGTCGGACATCTGTACTATCGAGATATATCCTCATGACAATTTAATTATGTGGGTAGAAACTTGTCTGATTTGTGTCAAGATCTATCATCCTGATAATGTTAAAATTATTAAAAAACAAATACGAAGGGTTTGTCACCAACTAATTTCGTCTTATGAGACCTACCGATGCATTGAGGGGTTATAGTGGGTCTTTCCCATCACTTAATAAATCCAATACATTCCCCATATAAAAATTTCGAAACATAAACAACATAATCATTCATATTCAAAAATATTATACAAATTATGAATACTTTAACCTTAAACCAAGAATGGTATCTAAAGTATCACATCCATAGTCAAACATATCATAAACCCTTTAATATAATTTATCATAACAAATAAATATTACTTAACCATAAAATTAATCAAAGGATGTTTATATAGACGAAAATAATCTAATAAAATCATTAAAAAATCTTTGAGAGAAATTTCCCTTTGAAAACATTTAAAATTCTTGCAATTTATAAAAGAAGATATTTAAAAGAGATTTTTGAATTAAAGTGTCACATAACACTTTGAAAATTTTGAAATGAATTAAAATTTTTAAACATTCATTTCCATATAAATAAATCCTTGAAACAAATTGAAAACATGGACCTTTATGATGAAGGTATCTCAGTAGATACATAAGTATAAACAATTAAGAATAATAATGAGATTATGAAATAAAACCTTAAAAAGTTTCATTTTTGAAAAAATTTGAATGAACTCAAAAAAAGAAATAGAATGTCCTTTATAATCCTTTTATATCCATATAAATAGTTGTGTAAGATAAAATCAATAATATTTAAATGAAAAAAGGATTAATTCTTTAAACATTCAAAGCATCACATACCATTTTGAAACTTTAAATAATAATTCCAATATCTTCAAATAAATATCTTAATACCCTGAAGATAAATGTATTCATGATATCAAATATAATAGGGGAAGTTCATACACCACACACAAGAAATAGGTGGTGAACATATCTGGTATCTCATGAAAATTAAAATTGAGACGAAATTCCCTTACAAAGATCGTATCATTAGAGTGGGGATAAATCAATGATATAATTATGTGTGAAAAATATAAATACAAAAAAATATAATTGGATATTAATTATAAAAAAATAATGGGTAATTCACACATATTCTTGGAAGAACATAACCAATGGCATAGATATTTAACTCAATGAATAGAAATTGAGTTAAGATTTCCCTTACCTTAGGTCTGATACTCTTGGTACGTGTTTGAAACTCATGTATAAAAGTTTTAAACATATTATTAACTTATAAAATAATTATAATAATATTTATGATATCATATATGATTCATTTATGACTTTATATTACCTGTTTATTAATAATTTCCAAGTTAAAGCAACATTTTGGGTAATCATTGCTTTCTTTATCGTGCGCATTTTGACTTGTTATTCATAATCGCATTACTTAGATCATGATTTACATACTTTAAGAATGTATAAAATGGTTTATATATCATATATATTCAGAATAAAAATATATATAATAGATAGATATATGAAATAGAATATACCGTTCATGGAGATGGCAGGTCGTACGTACGCATGAACGTTGTTTCCATTTTATTATCATGTTGAATGAAAGTAAGTGAATGACATATGTGTACATGAATATGTATATATATTATTACAGTATAATTATTATTTTATATATTTCATACTTATTAATAATTTATATATATATATATATATATATATATAATCATACTTGGATGGTGAACGTGGAAGATGAATCTCATCGCATCTTGGAGACGGTAAGTCGTACGTACGCACGAGCGACGATATCATTTCCTTGATGGATAAATGGAATGGAAATGGATGGAATATTAATTTTACAGAAACAATATAATGTTATATTTTTTTATTTACATCCTTTATATTCATCATTATATCCATAGAAATAAATTGTACATGAAAAACAGTTTACACCATGGCATGGAGACGGTAAGTCGTAAGTACGCACGCATTATGCTATTGTTTTTTATAAGATGGGTAAAAGGATGAAATATGGTTATACCATGATAATAAAAACATCTAAGAATATATTAGATGTTATAGTTATTACTTTATTATGGAAATAACATAGGAAGAGTAAGTAGAAGAAAAAAAGAACTTTGAAAGAGGTGATAAAACAATTACCTCTTTTCCGAGTATCTCCTTTTGATTTGCACAAAAGGACTCCTTAGGATGGATTCCTATACAAAGTATGGCCTCTAGGATGTATTGAGAAAAGTTGGGAGAGGAAATTGGAATGTTTTGGCCAAGACAAAGTACTTTGGAGGTGTGATTTAAGAGAAGAATAAGTCCCTTCTATAAGAGAGGTGAGGGGAACTTTAAGAGGATCTTAAAATATTAATTTGTTATAAAATTATTTTTGGTTTCAAATAGATACAAAGTAATTTATTTCAAGGATACTATGATTATGGGTCAGAATCATCTCAACCAATTAATTTTAGATATGTTTAGGTGTTATAATTAACCTTATCTTTTGGATTTAACCCTTAGTTAAACAGTTTAACTCTTACTGTGTCTTCTTATATTTTTATACTATAGGGTTAATATAGTTACTATAAAATGACAAAAAAAACCCCAATTGTATCATTTATGAAATATTTGACATTATAAAATTTAATTGGACAAACCTTATATTTATATGACTTTAATATCATTTAATAAAATAGTATTTATTTTAAAATGTCATTTTTGTCAATTTTAATACTTTTCATTATTTTCATTTTTAAAAATATCAACCCAATATGAAAACTTTGAAAAAATACTTCCAATATGTAAATAACATGTCTAAGTTATATATAAAATTATTTTATGTCATTAATTAAGTCAAATTATATTTATTTTAATATTTCTAATATCATTTATTTGATATCTCACTTATTTAAATAATTAATGCATCATCATCGTGTCACCACTTAATTTATTTATTTAATGTCTAAAAATTATAAATAAATTATCATTATGTATATAAATTTTTATATTTATAAATATTATTTATAGTTTACCTTTTCAATTATATAAATTCAAATATAAAATAAAATAGTTATTAAAATTTGAATAGGACATTTTTAACTCTTCTTTAAATAAAATATAATAAATGTCCTAATCAAACACAAGTGGCTTAAAAAGGATCATATTTTTTACATAAGGTTTAATTTGATCTAAAAATACTTATAAAATGAAATTGGGAAAACTGTTAGGGTAATTTTTAATTTTTATAATATTATTTTACCTTTAATTACCCAATTTACCTTTAACTGTGGTAAATAAAATTCTAAAGTTACAATTCACCAAAAATTATTTTAATACTATTAGACTATATTTTTCATACTTATTAAACCCCCTTATGTAAGATTTTATAAATTTAATTCACATAAGTGGAAAAATTATGTTTAATGTTAATCTGCAAATGTGGCTAGAAGGTGGGTAAAAAGGCGTTAAAAAAGTTCGATTAATTTTTATATATAATTATATTATAAAAATGATTACAATGACCTAAATTGAGTAAATATATTTATTATTTATATATTTTTAATTTAAAATCAATTTAAATTAAAATAATTATTTAAATGAAAAAATTGTTTCTTTACAATAATGTAGTGTTTTTCACAATTCATCAAAAATTGAAGGTTTTCATAAAAATACCAAAAATTCACCCTAAGATAATTTTGATATTATGAATTAAAAAATGAAGTCTATTTTACAAAATTCAATTTCTAAGATTTTCTAAAATTAATTTTATTAGTGTTCACAAAAGGACATAAAAAGTAATTCCTTTAAGAAAATAGTATTTTCTAAACATATAACTATTTTACCGAAACTTATACATTTCATTATAAATATGATTTATTTATGTGAAAAAATTATAAATAATATTTAAAAATCAATTATTAATATTTATATTAATATATTTAATGGATAAGTTATAAATATATCATTTAAATAATTTTAACACTAAAGTTTTGTTTCACAGAAATTCAATCTTACGTGTTATACAAGCCAAGTCAGTGTTGTGTGAAACACAAGATATTGAAGATAATATACTGTGAAATATTAGGGTGTTACATTCTATCCTCCTTCAATAAATTTCTTCCTCGTAATTTAAATTTGGAATCAAAAACTAAGGGTTGGAATTTTCAAAATATCTTGATTGAAATACCACATCAGAAAATTGATTAATGAGACCTCCATTTTAAAATAAATAAAGGGAAGTATGAAGGTCACCAGAGATAACACATACTAGGGTTCCATGTAGAAAAATATGTACATGAAAGAAAAATATAACCATCATGTTCTGGTGGAGAGTGATAGAGAACATGATGAGGAAAAACTTAACAATCACAAAGCTCTAAATATTCAATGATCTAAGGGATCATTTGATTTATCATAAAAATTAATAGAATAGAATTTTTTGTTTCAAGACCCTGTTCCTAGAGTTGAATTATTATTTTACTATTCATATAAGTACTTACTTGATTTCCTTCAACATCATAATCATAACCTCATGCTTTGGTTGTGCTTCAATCTATTTTCACTTCATCCTTTACACCTGGAAAT
Organism: Viscum album; assembly: GCA_963277665.1. NCBI lineage: Eukaryota > Viridiplantae > Streptophyta > Magnoliopsida > Santalales > Viscaceae > Viscum > Viscum album. The sequence continues at coordinate 1,028,533,443 of OY728157.1, forward strand.
GAAAGTTCAAAATTAATTTTTCACGCCTAAAATACTTTTGATAAACCATAAGGCCCGCAAGTATTTTCTTAATCCTCTAAATTTTTACATAAACCTAAATTGTTATACAAAGGTACCTAATAAATCATACATTATCTTTAAAAAATAATATCCAGTGTTTAATATAATCCATTCTAATTTACACATGACCAAAATAATTCCATCCAAATTCACTATCCAAAAAGGTCTCTAAGTTTCCAAAATCATTCTTAAAATAAAATTACCCAAATAATGTAATGTATCTCTTATTTTTACACACAAAATATTTGATCACAGTTAAATCTTTAATAGAAACTATAATGCTTCGAAATCCATAAAGACTAAGTACTGTAGTACAATCCTTATATATATATCTCATGAATCTTATAACCATAGAACCATTGATGTAATATTTATTTAATCCACATAAAAAAACCTTAATCATTCCAATTCACTCTTAAATAATTAAATATGCTTTAACATCTTATTTTTTAATACTCCCTCTATCTCATTTTTCTTTTGTAGACTCTTCAACAATAGCAGTATAACCATTGACCAAAAGTCAAAGTACAATATTAGAAACACTAATCATAGTGATACAGTCATGAATAATCATTTATAGGATCTATAAATGATTTCATCTTCTTCTCAATCAATAAGTCCATATAATTAAACTAGGTTATACATTACTAAATATAAAGGATGATATCATATACTTATACTTATACTCAAATTCAGTTAGAGTGTTATTTTCTCTAATCTAGGTTTTCAAAATATAATTTTCAACGATGTTGCTAAACTTCCTATAATACCAACTGTAACACCTTGACCCCAGAATCCCAGAGTTGGTGCATTATTTTAATACATTTTCATGATTACAAGGAATAAAATCCCAAATTATTGATCAATTTAGCAGTATTGTAAAATATACTACATTCATAAACCTTACATTATAATTGAAAATATAAAATAAAACATAGATATTCCTTTGAGAACACCATTATTCTCCTAGTTTAACCTTGCATATCAGTCACAATTCAATTCATGGAATTATAAAAAAATCCCTTTAAATGTAATCTTGATCATAATATAGAAATAATAAATAATACCATATAAAATAAGCACAACCATGGATATTCAACAATTTTAAAAATCACCTAGAATATTCATAACTAATATCACAATGAGGGAATGCATAATGTTGGATATCTGTACTGTTAAGATATATCCTTAATATAGTTATTGTAAAGATATATCCTCATGACAGTTTAAGTTTGTGGGTAGAAACCTATCTTATTTGTGTCATGATTCATCCTCCTCACAATGGTAAACTACTTGGAAAACAAACACGAAGGGTTTTTCACCAACTAATTTCATCTCATGAGACCTACCGATGCATCGAGGGGCTATAGTGGGCCTTTCCCATCACTTACTAAGTCCAATACATTAATTATATGGAAATGTTGAAACATAAACAAAATAGTCATTCGTATTAAAAACTAGTATACGAATTATGAATACTTTAACCGTAAACCAAGAATGGTATATAAAGTAACACATCCATATTCAAACATGTCATAAACCCTTAAATATAATTTATCATGACAAATAAATATTATTTTACAATAAAATCCAACAAATTATAATTACATATATAAAAATAATCTAATAAAATAATTAAAACTCTTTGAGATAAATATCCATTTTAAAACATTTAAAAGTCACGCAATTTATAAAATAAGACACTTAAAAGAGATTTTTGAATGAAAGTGTCTCATACCACTTTGAAACTTTTGAAAGTAATTAAAATTTTAAAACATTCATGTTAATATAAATAAATCCTTAAAACCATTTCAAAAATATGGGCATGGATGATGAAGGTGTCTTAGTAGATACTTTTGTATAAACAATCTCAAATAATAATGAGACTGTAAAATAAAACAATAAATAGTTTCCTTTTTAAAAACATTTGAATGTACTTAAAAATAGACATAAAATTTCCTTTATAATCCTTTTATATCCATATAAATAGTAGCATAAGATAAAATCAAGAATATTGAAATGAAAAAATAATTAATTCTTTATACATTCAAAACGTCCCATACCGCTTCGAAAAATTAAATAATAATCCCAATATCTTCATATGAATATTTAAATATCAGGAATATAAATGTATTCATGATATAAAATATAATAGGTTAAGTATATACACTACACACAACAAATGGGTGGTGAACATGGCTTATATCTCATGAAAATTAAAAGTGAGACAAAATTCCCTTATAAAGATCGTATCATTAGAGTGAGGATGAATCAATGACATAATTATGTGTGAAAAATATAAATCAACCAAATATTAGTGGATATTAAGTATAAAAAAATATGATTTCATTGACACATATTCTTGGAATGACATAACCAATGACATAGATGTTTAACTCAATGAATAGAAATTGAGTTAAGATTTCCCTTACCTTAGGTTTGATACTCTTAATATGTGTCCAAGACTCCAATATAATGGTTTAAAACATAATATTAACTTATAAAATAATCATAATAATATTTATGATATCATATATGTTTAATTTATGACTATATATTACCCATTTATTAATAATTTCCAAGTTAAAGCAACATTTCGGGTAATAATTGCTTTCTTTATCGTACGTGTTTTGACTTAATATTCTTGATCGTATTACTTAGATCATGATTTAATTATTTTAATAATGTATAAAATGGTTGATATATCATATATATATAGAATATAAATATATATAATAGATATATATATATATGAAATGGAATTCACCATTCATGGATACAGTAGGTCGTATGTACGCATGAACACAGTTTTTGTTTTCTAATCATATTGAATGGAAGTAAGTGAATGACATATATGTACATATATATATAAATATATTATTCTAGTAGAATTATTATTTTATATATTTCATACTTATTAATAATATATATATATATATATAATCATCCTTGGATGGTGAATGTGGAAGATGAATCTCATCACGTTGTGGAGACAGTAAGTCGTACATACGCACGAGTGACAATTCATTTCCTTAATAATTAAATGGTATGGAATTTGAATTGGATGGAATATGAATTGTACAGAAAAAATATCTTGTTATAATTATTATTTACATCCTTTATATTCATTGTTATACTCATAGAAATAAAGTGTACATGAACAACAGTTTACACCACGGCGTGGAGATGGTAAGTCATACGCAGGCATGCATGGTGATATTGTTTTTTATAGGATGGGTGAAAGGAGGAATATGGTTGTACAATAATAATAACAACATATCAACATATATTATGTGTTTTAGTTATTACTTTATTATTAATATAACATAGGAAGAAGAAGTATAGGAAAAAAGGACTTTGAAATATGTGATAAAACAATTACCTCTTTTTTGGGTATCTTCTTTTTATTAGCACAAAAGGACTTATTAGGATGGATTTCTGACCAGATAATGGCCTCTAGGACATAGTGAGGGAAGTTGGGATAGGAAATAGTTAGGTTTTTTCTAAGATAATTATATTAGGAGGTGTTAATTAAGAGAAGGATAAGTACACTTTTATAAGAGATGTGAGGGTCACTTTTGGAAGGTCATAAAATATTAATTTATTTTCAATTTATTTTCAATTTCAAATATATAAAAAGAGATTATTTCAGGGAAAAGATAAGGATGGGTCAAAATCCTCTCAAAAAATTAATTTTAGACATATTTAGGTCATAAAATTAACCTTATATTTTGGATTTAACCATTAGTTAAATAGTGTAACTCTTACCATATTTTCTTGTATTTTTACATGATAGGGTTAATATATTTACTATAAAATGCCAAATGAATACCAATTGTATAATTTATTACATATTTGAAATTATAAAATTTAGTTGGCCTAACCATTAATTTTTATTAATTTTATATCATTTAATAAAATAGTATTTATTTTAAAATATCATTTATGTCAATTTTAATACTATTCAATATTTTCATTTTTAAAAATTTCAAACCAACGCGATAACTTTGATAGAATAAATAAAATATGTCACTAACATGTATAATTTATCAATAAAATTTGTTTATGTCATTAATTATGTCAAATCATATTTATTTTAAAAAAATTATATTATTTATTTGATATCTCAATTAATTGAACAATTACTACATCATCATTGTGTCACAATTTAATTAATTTATTTAATGTATAAAAATTATAAATAAATTATAATAATTTATATAAATTTATTATATTTTTAAATACTATTTATAGTCTACCATATCACTTATATAACCTCATATTAAAAATAAAATAGTTATTAAAATTTAAATATGACATTTTTATCTTTTCTTTAAATAAATTATAATAAATTTCTGAATCAAACACAAGTAGCTTAAAAAGGATCATACTTTCTAACTAATGTTAATTTTGGTCAAAAGATACTTATCCAATGACATTACAAAAAGTTTTAGGGAATTTTTATATTATTATATTATTATTTTTACCTTTAATTGCTCTATTTTCCTTTAACTTTGGTAAATAAAATTCAAAAGTTACTATTTACCCAAAAAAAATGATACTATTAGACCAAATTTTCCACACTGATTACAACCATGTATATAATATTTTTGAAATTCAATTCATATAAGTGGTAAAATAACATTTAATGATAATATGCAAATGTGGTTAGAAGGCGGGTAAAAAGACTTTAAAAAAACTCAATGAATTTTTATATCTAATTCTATTATAAAAATGATTCTAATGACCTAAATTGAATTAATATATTCATTATTTATCTATTTTGACTTTAAAATAAATTTAAATTAAAATGATTATTTAAATTAAAAATTTTGGTTTTTAATAAAAATGTTGTGTTTTCACTATTCATCAAAAATTGAAAGTTTTTAGATAAATACCAAAAATTCACCCTAAGATAATTTTGATATTAGAAATTCGAAAATTAAGTTTATTTTACCAAATTAAATTTCTAAGAGTGTCTAAAATTAATTTTATTATTGTTCACAAAAGGACATAAAAAATAATTCCTTAAAGAAAATAGTATTTTCTAAAAATATAACTATTTAACTAAAACTTGTACATTTCATTATAAATATGTTTTATTTATGTGAAACAATTATAAATAACATTTAAAAATTATTTATTACTATTTATATTACTATATTTAATGGATAAGTTATAAATATATCATTTAAATAATTTTAACACTAAAGTGTTGTCTTGCAGAAACTCAATCTTGTGTGTTACGCAAGCTAAGTTGGTGTTGCGTGCAACACATGATATTAAAGATAACAAACAATGAAATATTAGGGTGTTACAATTAATTAGTATTAATTTGTATTAATTTGTATTAATTTGTAATAATTACAGGTAATTAGTGATAAATAATAAGAATTAGTGGTAATTGGTAACAGTTAGTGATATTAATCAGTAATAATTAGTGTTAATTAGTAATAATTAGAGGTAATTAGTGGAAATTTGAAATAATTAGTGTTAATTAGTGGCAAATAATAATAATTTTGTTAATTATAAACAATTACAAATAGTTAGAGTTAATTAGAAATAATTAGTCATAATTAGCAATGATTAGCCATACTTAGCAATAATTAGAAATAATTAGTAAAATTTAGTAAAATTTAGTTTTAATTAACAATATTTAGTAATAATTAGTAATGATTAGTAAAAATTAGTGGTAATTAGTAAAAAAATAGTGGTATTTAGTAATAATTAGTGGTAATTAGAACTAATTAGTGGTAACTATAAATAATTCATAATAATTATTAATAATTAGTGGTAATTAGAAATAATTAGTAATAATAAGAAATAATTGGTGGTAATTAGTGCTACTTATTAATACTTTGTAATATTACTATAATTGATAAAAATATAAAATAACTAAGTACAAATTAGTTTAAAATATTATATATTTGTAAAATTAATAAAAAAATAAATATATTTAATTAAAGTAGCTTAAATTAATAAAAATTCATATAAATTAATAAAAAATAGATTAAATTATTATAAATTTAAAAAAAATATGATATATTAGTATGAATTCATATAAAATAAAAAAAATTGGGAAATATTAATAAAAATGAGTATAAATTAAAAAACTATCTTAAAATATTATAAATTTTTATTCACTTTAAAAAATAGTTAAAATTATTATAAATCAGTATAGATTAATATAAATTATCATAAAGTTGTCTTCGGGTAGTATAAATTATAGAAAGATTTATAAATTGATATAATTTAAAATAAATTGTTATAAACTAACAAAAATTAGTGTAAATGAGTAAAAATTAAAAAAAATACTATAAATTACTATGAAATAATCTAAATTATTATAAATTACTAGAAAATTAAAAATGAAATAGGTCTTCGATTTTTTGGTAATGGATAATAACAAATTTTTACATGAATGGTTGGCATAAATTAGTCACTTCTCATGACCTAAAGACTGTAAATTATATGATTGAGAACATTTTAGTATTTTATAATATGTTTTATTACTCTGTTTTTATTTATACTAATTTTTATTAATTTATAAAAAAATTAATTTACACTAATTAATGGTGACTTTAAAATAATTTTTACTAAATTATAAAAAATTTATAAATTAATAAAAAATTACATTATTAAGGTTAAATACCATATAGTTTAATTACCATAATATATTTTTATCTTTTTATATAATTAAAATAATAAATATTTATAATTTTTTTGGATAATTATAGACCTGGGAAATTGGATACATTTTTTGTTATGAGATCATGATTCAATAAATCATCCGAAGAATCCAAATTATTCTACTATAAATATTATCTACATTAATAGTGTTAAAGCATTTATATAATTATAATTAGAATTAATTAATGATAATAAGCAAAAAATCTGCACTAATTAGTAAAAATCAGTGTTAAACAGCTAAAATTTACATGTAAATTATAGTTTTTAAATTTTATACTCTTTTTTTGGATTATCTTTTTCTTATATAAAATTAATCATAAAAAAGTTATATTATATTTTTTAGAGATATATAGAATAAGGAATTCTACAACAACCTTTATTACATGATCACAGTTGGATAAATCATCGTTGGAACTCAATCAATTCAAGTATAAATCCTATATATATTGAGGGTGTTTAATCTTCTTTATCATTTGCATCATCAAAACCAAAATTTGTTTCAGAAGGGATAATTAAGTATCTACAAAATAAATGTGATCTGAGGAGGTTTAGCACATTTGAATATGTTGGGGCTCATCTATTGCATTTTGGTTTTTGAAAATATTGTTCTTTTTGGTATCAGCATGGTGAACATAGTTATGAAGAAAATATTAATAATTTGGTTCTTGATCCTTCAAAGTTTTAATCTTTAGTACAAGATATTATTGGTCCATGTTTTCAATAAACTGAAACTTAGGATGATATTGATTTTACACCTGAGTTAGAACCATCTTGATTTTATTATTTATTGAATTATGCTTAGTATGTTTTTTTCTTGGTTGTAAGATAAATAAAATTTTAAGTGATTGAAAATTTTATGGCTATTAAATCAGATAATGGAATTTAAAATAGCTATTTTGATCAGATATTCTCTTTGGTTAAAGAACTATTTCTAGAAGTAAATGTGTTTCCTATAAATCTTTATGAGATTAAGAGGTTGGTTCTTAATTTAGATCTTATTTATCAGAATATTCATTCATCTTAAAATGATTAAATATTATATTATGGTGAAAATGATTCGTTAGTTAGTTTTCCTACATATGGATAATTGAGGTAAAAAGAGGATCAAATAGGGAAGTTTGGATTGATTCCTATTAAATAGTTGAGGTATTTCCCACTTACACCCAAATTGAAACATTTATTTATCTCTCAGAACATGGCATCATTGATGTTGTGGAAAAAAACTAATATTTCAACCAGTAAAATATTAAATCATACTTTTTATGGTGATTCAAGGAAAAAATTTGACTAGGTACATCCTTATTTTTATTAAGAAGCTTGAAACATGTCATTGGATCACTCTACTCTTGATTTATGTACATTTGGTTCTTACTATAATCAATATTCTTGTTGGACCTTCTTTATAACTTTGTACAACTTACCTTCGTGGATGTAGATGAATAAGCCATATATCCTTTTAACCTTATTAATTCTAGGAAATCCACAAAATAATATTGTTGTTTATATTATTCCATTAATTGATGTGTTAAATTTATTGTAGAGTAATGTTGTCAGTACATATGATGATGTTGAAAAAAAAACTTTCTAATTAATGATACATTAATATGGATAATTAGTGACTTACCATCATATGGAATGTTATATGGTTGGAGTACACATGGTCTAGAATCATGTTCATACTATATGAGTGATAGAAAAATGTTTATGCTATTTAATGGGTGAGAAAAATTCTATTAGACTGTCTTCACAGATTTATTCCTATTGATCATCCTTTCCAAAGAAACAGAAATCATTTCAGAAAAGGTAAAATTGAAAAATATGGACCTCTATAAATGATCTAAAATATTGATTTAAAATCAATTATATCCTCATTACCTCCCATTAAATTTAAACCGATTATAAACCAATAAAAATATATAGATTTAGGAAAGATCACAATTAGATTAAACATAGTGTTTTTGGGGATCTTTCATATTGGTCTGATTTTTTGGTCCATCACATGTTGAATATCATTCATATTGAGAAAAACAATTTTGGTAATATATTTTATATATTTTTAGACACACTTGGTAAGAATAATGATAATTTAAATTAAAAATTATATCTTTAAAAAAATTACAGGCGACCAAAACTTGATTTGTTTTAAAATGATATATCATATAATTTAATGAAGAAAAAAAATCTTATACTCTTTCCAAATAATATCATTTATTATTTTTTTAGTGGATTTTGGATTTGAGACTGCCATATTATTATGATTTCAATTTTTCTAGATGTATTAGAAACAGTCATATTTCTAGATTAAAAAGTCATGATTTCATGTTATATTGGAAAGGATTCTACATATTAAATTTATATGATTGTTGACTTCTTTAATCGGGGAAGTAATAAAAAATATCATATTTTTTGAGACATATGTTCTATGATAGTAGATTACAATTCACTTAGTAGACTATAAGAATATGTTTTCCTAATTTTATATAAACTAGAAAAAATTAATTTGGTTACTTTGATTCAATGAAACATTTGATATTACATTTTCCTCATGAAGAAAAATGTATAAGAATAGTACTGTTTCGATAGATTTATCCTTAAGTGATATGTATAATGAAACTGAAGAAAAAGGTACGTAACAAAGCATCGGTTCAAGGGTCAATTAAAGAAGCTTACTTATAGTAGGAAATTTCTTTTTTCTTCACCCATTATTTTCAACGTGAATATCCTTCAAAACATAATCAAATGGTTAATAGTTAGTGAAACTTTGTTGATGCACTAAACATTCAATTATTATTTTTTAATCATCCTGAACTTAGTTTTGGTGGAGTTCATGAATAGTGTCTTTTAGATGATGAACATCGCATGGTTCATACATATATTTTTCTCAACTGTGAAGAAATAAAAAATTTGTACAGTGAGTTCTAGTACCAAATATTCTTTAATTTCTTTTTAAAAAAATATTATTATTTTATTTTTAGATTATATAATGATCATATCAAAAAAATCAACAAATTACATTAGATTCTCTTGAAGAACATTGGTTACATAATTTTTCCTAATAGTTTCAATGACCGGTACAATAAATTATTTATGGTTTTACATATGAAATCAATTTATTATTTGTTATATTGTTAATTTTTTTCAATTTTATAGGTACCACAACATGACTATAAAATTGATAGTTGATTATATGCATTAAGTAACCCACTATCCCAAATGGTTAAATCGTATAATGCCTATGTGGTGAATAGTTTTTGATTTCATACACATGCATATGGTGAATCAAGAAAACAGTGAATAGTGGTATTTTATTGAGAGGAGATTATCATAGAGAAAGTGATGCTGACTTTTATGGCATGCTGGATGAAATAATTGAGTTGTGTTAATTGGGATAGAATCATGTAATTATGTTTAAATTTCCTTGGTTTGATACTAATAGAGGCTTATGTGTTCATCAATTCCATGAAATCATTGATATTAAGGATAAAATACTTCTTGAAGTAAATGATCCATTTTTATTGGCTCTTCGAGAATACCAAATATACAATTACAATTATTATGCTGCTTAAATAGATTTAATTGATTGGTGGAGTATTATAAAAATAATATCCTATGGAAATCAATTTATGAAAAGTGAATGTGGTCTACTGAAGTGAAAGTAATTAAAATTATTCAAGAGATAAATCTAAATACATATTTTCAATGAAGAGACATGAATGTCAATAATGAAACCCCATGGTTACAGGTTGATGGGGGTGGTGATGTTGATGATGTGATAAATGAATTTTCATTATAAATTGCTAATGAAGCTGAAACTACTATGGAAATTGATGATACTGAGGATTAATAGGAATATATTAACACCATTGTAAAAAAAGATGATTATGAAGATGAAAAATGACACAATTATTTTTCAGTTATATTCAATATATATATATATAATACTCATCTTCAATTATGTGATGACAACATTTTTTCATGTTTTAGATGGCTGATGATACTTAAGAGGAGATCTTATGTGACCTCTAGGGGGATGTATTACCTAGTGATGATCCTAATGATATTTCATTATACCCTCAGGTTATAACTAGTGCATCGACTCCGATGGATCATGGTATTGTGAGATTGATGACCCCTGATCCTATTCTCAAGCTATGTCTACATATATATTTTCAATCACGCATGCGTAGGTATGTTTAGTTGTGTAATTAAGTTAATTTTTATTATATTTTATTTTAATTTATTTATTTAGGTACTTATTTCTTTTTTATCTATTCTGTTTTCCCATAGTTTTTCATATATACCTATTGGAAAGAGGAGTACTATTCTTTTAAATTATTTTTCCAGAGCATGGGTGATATGGGATCATATTCCAATTTATGTTTAGCAGATCATGTTTGATCATTATATGGTATGTAAATATATAATATTTATTTATAAATTTATTTAATTATTAACTTGTTATTATTAATTATTTGTATGGTGTGTGTTATCTCATCGATGATATCATGAGGACCTCTGTTTGAGAAGCTTGTGAGGCCTACATGCATGACTGATGTCATATGTTTTTGCACAATATAAGGAAGAGATCCATGAATAAAGATAGAGTCATTTTTATTTTCATGCTTTCTACATCTATCGTTATGATTACATATCCTATTAGGTTTGGGATGGATTGTGCTCATATTGGTTGGAAAATAGTTTTAATAGGAGATTTTCATTAGGTTAGTAGAACGGGGGGAGACAAGAGGTCACTCATATAGCTTTTAGTCATATATTTAGTATTCATAAACAATATCTAGTAAGTAATTTTATTTAATAATTTATATAACTTTAAATATAAATTATTTATTCTATTTTTCATATAGGCAGTTAAGTAGCTTGATATTACAGAGTTTGTTGTTTACATAGGATGTACTTGGACCCTATCACTGGAGATATTACTAGAAATAGACAAAACCATATTATGGTCAGTATTATTATTTTTAGTTTTAAAATTAACTAAAAATAATATTTTAACTATTTTAGTTTCAAATTGAATTTGAAGGAGTCATATAAGGTTGTAACTTCTCACATCCATGATGAGAGTCAGACCAAGACTAAGGGTTAGGCCACCAGTGCAGTTGGATTAAATGACTCGACATGGATGAAAGTGACTCAGTATGACTTCAAGAAAGGCTGAATTATTAGTATCAACTCTCAATTGACACCTAGGATATTATGGTACTTCTGTGATGTTTTTTTCTAGCTAGAGGAGAGATTATGGAGAGTCATCTTCATTGGCTTCATAGTATGAGGAGAATATATGATCTTAGGATGAGGGTATAGAGGCCCCACGTAGAGATCATGAAGTGTTTCGTCAGTATAATGATAAGTATCATGAGGTGATACATCGAGCGCATTAGCATAAAATGGATCAGATGATGGAGTGCATGTTGCATTTGGTGCAGGGTATAGGGATGGATTTCCCTCCACCACCTCCTCCTCTTGATAACCCTCCCCCTCCCTGGTGATTTATGTACTTTCTAGATACATATATTATGTTAAACATATGAATGAATTTTTTTAAAGATTGTTATTAATTATGAAATTTATAGTTGTATATACTGTGTTTTTTATATTATTATATCGCTTTTTTATATTATTTTGATATTTTTTTATATATATATATTTAATTTTTTTTATTCTATAATCTATTTATGTCAAGAAACTAATATCATCACAAATAGATTTTTAAATTATTTATAACAGGAAACTAATATCATTGTAAATATTTATTAAAATTATTTATTATGGGACACTTTTCCCATCGTAAATATTATTTACAACGGGAGATGTCTCTCATCGCAAATAACTGATTTTTCAAAGGTTTTTTGCGATGGAAAAAACTCTTTCATAAATAATAGTTTTTTTTCAATGGCCCATTGCAAAAAAAATTTTGTTTTTAATGTGATTTTCAACCACATTCCTTTCACAAATAGCCCCTCTCAAATAAATAATAATCTAGTATTGTATAACTTGTTTGATTTATGATCATCGCACTCTTTTGTTCCACCCACCTTGTTATGTGCCTTGAGAATTAAGGTGGATAAGATTCTAGTTCCCCTGGTTTTGATCATTCTATTTGGGGTACAAATGAGTCTTCTTTATGTGTTTCGAGGTTGTGATCTTATAATGGGAAAAAATATTTTGTATTTTTATTTCTTCTTACTTGAAATACATCCATGAAATGTTATTCTTATTATTGGATGGATATATTTTGTGTGTATGATTTTTGGTTGCTTCTGAAGGAGAGTTGTGTTCTGCAATTAGGAAGGTTGATTTGTGGTTTTTTTTGGTGAGTGGGAGAATCAGTGGGTTTGAAGATGGTTAGATCCACTATTATCTCAACATGCAATATGTACGAATAGAAACCAAGAGGGGTGATGAAACCGATATTGGGAAAACACAGGAGAAAACCTACCTTGGTTCTAAGATCCTTCGATGATGTGGTCATTGGAAGATCTTCTGAGAACACTGATCCTTGCACAAATGATATTGTGGTCCCTGATCTTTGCATTAAACTAAAACACTTTCATCACTGTAGACAACTAAACATTCCTTTCTCAATAGATGAGGTAATCCTTATTTCATTAGATTTATGATTTGTTCTTGCAGTGAAGTTTTTTAAATGAAGCCCACCATTAAAATACTTATGAAATTATCTACAAACCATCAACTTTTTGAGTTTTCCCATTTCCCTATTAAACTTCTCAAATGTTTTTTTCACCTTTATTCTAAGGATGATTATTATATACTTTGGGAAAATGATCGTGGTCCTTTGGGGGTTGTTCTATGAGAGTTATTAAATGGGCCCTGGATTTTAACCCCTACTATGAGTCTCCCATAGTTCTGATCTAGACCATATTCCCAGGACTACCGCACAATTTTTTTAAACCAAATGCCTTGTTTCTGATTTCTATGCTCAATTGCAATCCATTGAAACTAGATTTGGTGATTGGGAATCTCTCAAGACCAACATTTTCTAGATTTTGTGCTGAAATTTGTGTTTCTCGTTATCTTCCTTCTCAAATCTAGATTCAATATGGTGATTATGGTTTCTTTCATAAGGTAATTTATGAAAAACTACCCAATTATTGTCATTATTTCCTTAATCATGGAAATGATTCAAAGGATTATGACTATAAGACTTCACATTCTATGACCAGGAGAGCTAATTGGGTTAAAAAAATAAAGTAGAATCATAGAATGGATGTTAATAACATAATTGAGGTTGGACCCTCTAATGTTAGGGTACCTTCTGAAGGGCTTAAGGTAGATGTGAATAAGAAGATTATAGTAAACAATGACAAACCTTATGAACATTCATTCTATTTTATTGAATCTAATGGAGTGTCAGGTTTTGTTGATTATTTTTTTACTACCAAAAGTGACATCATTAACTCTCTATACCTGATTGAGGAAAAAGAGCAGCACTTTGAAATGCATGATACATTACCCCAAATACTAGAAAAATGAGTAAGTGTAGAGACTACTCTTACCATGAAATAATGATTGTTAAAAGATATTTATATTCCTTTAGGAAGGGAAACATTGAACCTTTTCCACTTCCAATTGTGATTGATCAACCGATTGCATCCTCCGGTTCATATGAGGAAGAGGATAAAGGCAAAAAACATTCTATGTAAATAGATGATTATCTGAATGTAGAGGAGGTGGGGGAATAATTAGATGATTGGATTGATGAATAAGATAAGATTACATATGAGAAGTTATGTGATGGTGCTTACTATTGAGAAATATCTTGAAATCATAAAGTGTGTGTTCATTAGGATGTTGGAATAATATTAAGAAAACCCTGATTTCAACTTTAAAGACATACCTTGGGAATGACTTTTTACCTGCTCAAAAGATTTTCTAGTGTGAATTATGGTTTCACATTGTCACTTGATCTTGCTTTATTATAGTTATAAATTGCTTATCTTGAAGTATTCTAACTATCCTTCAGGATTTATTTAAGGACTCGGGTTTTTGGAATGGGTCAAAATCCCGACCCTGTTTGAATTTTTGACTCGTTTCTGAGAAAACTATAGAAATTGGACAATTCTGGGATAAACTTTTAAAGTTATGGATTTTGTACAGGGGCGCATGATTAGCGCATGGTCTGTAAAAACCATGCGACCAGCCCAAGAGGATGTGCACCCTTGAAAGTGGGCTCCGCACGGGCATCGCACTATTTGTCAAACTGTGTGGGCATGTCATGCGAAGTCCCTGGGTGAGACAGTGGAAACCACACGGTTAGCACATGGTTTTCCAAACTGTGCGGGGTAACCGTGAGACCACTTAAAGTTGGTGTTTTTATGTTCTGGGCCACACGGGATTTCCCATTCTTCTCTCTTTTCTTCCTCCCTCTTATGGCTCGCGTGGGGAGAGCCATCCAGACCTTCAAATCCTTCCTGGATCTTCGTCTTAACCCCATTTCGAAAACATAGTTTGATGCGTTAGAACCCCCTCGGTAAGGCCTTGATTTCCCTTGAGTCGTTTTTCTTTATTTTTATTCTATAATGATTTTTGGGGTTTGAGAGGTTTTGATTATTTTGTATATCTACCACATTTTAGACCTAATTAGAGGCTGTTATTGTCGGAGTAACATCGTACTAGTATGAGGTAGGTGGTGCATACCTATTTTTGTGTTTTCATGGTCACTTGTGTAGCGCGGACTTCGGTGTGTTTTTGTGTATTTTGAGAGAGGCCTTAATTTATCTGCTACTGCTTATTTAAATTGCTTATTAGACCTATGGGATACCTTTGGGTATGCCTTATGTCTTGTCTTGATTGAGCAGGGCTGGGCAAGAGGTCATTGCTCACATGGGGCATTTTGGCTGGGGTTTCCAAAATGATAATACTTGAATTGTATTGGTTTAATTGTTAGGTTTAGTTATTTAAAACGTGATATTAATTGTTGGAGACCTTAGAAACTTTGGTGCTGGTATGGGACAGCACTTTCTAAGTGTAATTTATCTGTTTAGATGGGTTTTCCTATTATGTGTTCTATTTAAATGTGTTTTATATGTAAATGTTGAATTGCATATGTTGGAACCTTCAGGTTGTGATGGGTGTGGCCTGGATATTGTTGAGTGATTCTGATCACAAGTTGGGCTTGGCCCAAGTTACTTTGGTTGGTTTTGACCACAGGATTGGGCGTCATGGACGTCGGCTTGAGGCAGTATGACTGTGAGGTTGGGTTTGGCCCGGAGTTACTTTGGGTGGTTTTGACCATGGGATTAGGCGTCATGGACGTCAGCTTGAGGTACTATGATTGTTAGGTTGGGATTGTCCTGGGGTTACTTTGGGTGGTTTTGACCACGGGATTGGGCATCATGGACGTCGTCTTGAGGCAGGATGATTTTCAGGTTGGGAATGGCCTGGGTTACTGGGATGGCGAGGCCATCAGATTTGAGCGACATGGTTGCAGGGACACGAGTTGTCAGATGTGTGGTGGCTTAGGTACTATTTTGGTGATTATCGCTCACCTGGAACTTTGAGTAGTGTGCACATAGAGATACATCGTGATGAGGTTTTTTTAACCAATCGTGTGGGTAGAGGCCCCCATAGATGCGTTTTAGGTACTTTGGTTGTGGGTGCTTGCCATAGGAATCCACGTGTGAGGTGAGAAGACTCCATGGGATAGCTTGAGGCTATCAGGTTGGGGGCTGAGGCTCGCCGTGATTTGAGGGCAGGTATCTCTTTCCCCCTGGTTACTTATTTGAGGGAAGACATCGATGTCCCTTCGGTTACTTTATTTGATGGAAGACATCATTTTCCCTCCGGTTATATATATTTGAGGACAGGCATCATTGTTCTATAGGTAACTTCTTGGGCATGCCTTCGGGATGTCGGTACATGAGGCACGAGGTGTCAGGAGGCATAAGGTGCTGGGTTACTATTCTTAGGTGTGCCTTCAGGACATCGTTACTTGAGACACGCGGTCTTAGGGGGCACTTGGTGCTAGGTTAAATGATAGAGATTCTGTCATTGGCCGAAGTAGGTGACACTCCATGGTGGCCACTGAGCACCAGTGGAGTTTGTGTTTATTTGTGCATCGTACTGTTTACTATTTTTCCTTATAAATGCATGACTCTTTAAAAACTTATATTAGGTACGCACCATTGGGTGGTATCCTACTGTGATTTTTCTCACACCCTACACAAGCCCTTAGAGAAGCGTGCAGACTTTATGGATTTATGTGCAGGAAAGAGGCCATCTTCAAGATCTGGGTTTCATTAGCTATTGCATGGAGATGTTATGGACCTTAAGGTCCTTACTAGCTGGAGTTTATATTGTTTTGTTCTTTTCTTGTATTATCATGCTTAATTGTTATGTAGCTATATTTGGTTAGCCATTGTCTCCTTTTTATATATAAATACATGTATGACCTGTTTTGGATGCATGTTTTTTGTTCAGTGCTAGTTACAAGTGGTGTTCAGCATACTGTTGTGTTTACTTTCTACTGTCATTGTTATATTTATTGCTTCCGCTGTTTATCGATATTGAATGTGCTTCCGCTTAGTGGTTCTGGTTTGAGTCTACTGAGTCAGTTGTTCCACTTTATCATTATTAGTATACTCGGACTAGTACCATTATTATCCTCTACGAGGCTATAGCCTCCCCACTATACCTATAAGACCATCGCTGCTAGTTGGCAGCCTTTGGTGTTCAGGGAGGTGCACCTAAGGTAGTAACACCCGACCCGTTTAGCACTTTTCGGGTGGCTTCTCGGGTATGGGTCATTACAAAGTGGTATTAGAGGAGTTCTTGACAAGGATTTAGTAGCAGAGTTTTGTTGGCTACTAATGAGATTGAGACTTCTCTTTTATTTCAGATGGTTTTACTATTTGGGATATGGTAGAATGGAGATAGGTTGTTACTGAAACTGGGTTTCTAGCTTGTGATTGGGTGCCTGTAGCCCCAGGTACGAGGGATGGACCAAGTTTCCATGAGGGGGATTTGCTGTTTTCTTTTTTCTCAAATTACAGTTGATATGATTTCCACCTCGATGGCTCACTTGGTGTGTGATGTTATTAATTGTGATATGTAACCCTTGACCTAGTGTGGTAAGAGAGAATTGGACCTTGTCCTGGTATGGAAAGGTTGGTTTTCTTGGCTTTTGATAGGCATGTTGTAGGGTATTTCAATTTCATAACTGCACGTATGATTTGTGAAGTGATAATGCCACGTGAATAATATCAATTTCCATGCTTTGTATGCTTTGAAATGTGGATAGGTGAAATTCCTGATAGAATTTCTTGTTTATTTCAATGTGTTATTATATGCTCTATATATTTGTGGAATTGCATGTGACGGGATATTTGGGTCTGGCTCTTATGAGAGCAGGCAGGTACTAACAGTTGAGGTGATTTTGGTCACCAGGATTGGGCGACTCGATCATCGGTTTGAGGCAACATTGGTTGTCGGGACAGGTATGGCCTGAGGTACTTTTGATACTTAGCTCTGTTAAGGGTGGGTAAGGAGGCCACGAGTCCAAGATGCCATGTGCATGGGTTACAGTGGGGGAGAGTAAGGGTAGTAGTTATGAACTACCTTTTTTGTTTTCCTTATCTGCGTTGAATATATATTGTTATATATATATATATGGGATTTCTGACCATTTATGGTATTCAGTGGGTTCCTTTTTGGGAGAATCAGATGGAGCATCAGACGGGAGATGGTACAATGCTGCAGGTGCAAGATCATGTTCAGGATCCGGTACAGGCAGAGCAGGAGCCGCAGGTACAAGCTCAGGGATATGATTAGTTTCAAGATCCAGTACAGGAAGAACAACATCTAGGTTTGGCAGCGTTCGGACCATGGCTCGACGAGTGGCTCCGATCTATCCTAGTTCATGTCCTACAGGGGATCGACAGAGGCGCACAGGGTACAGAACCATATATGGCATATCTGACACGGGATTTCTAGTCATAGTACCCGTCACTTTTTCAGGGTGAGGGTGGTCCGCAAGTGGATTAGAACTAGATAGAGAGTATGCTGATGATCTTCAAGCAGCTCGAGACACCTCCAGGGTGGAGGGTCAAGCTGAAGATGTACAGGCTGCGAGGAATGGCAAAGTGTTTGTGGGATGTGCAGGTTTAGGCTCGCAGGCACGATGGACTGTCAAGGAAGGACTTCAAGGAAAGGTTCTTCGAGCACTTTTACTTGGAGACACTGAGAGCAGAGAGAGCTCAGGATTTCTTGAGCCTTCAGTAGGGAGACATGTCTTTCATGGATTATGAATCTACTTTCACCGAGTTGTCTTGATTTACACTGGGTATGGTAAGCGATGACACGACTAGGGTGAGACACTTTGAGGATGGCTTACGAAACTCCATTCGGATCCAGGTAAAAATCTTTCAGCTAGTATCTTTCTCAGAGGTGGTGAATCAGGTGCTCATAGCGGAGGGAAATCAGAGGGTTAGGCCTCAGGTTGGTCGGGCGATGGCCTCAGGTGATGGTTCGGATAGCAGGAAGCGAGGACGGGATGAGTTCCAGCAAGGAGGATAGGCCAAGGACTCAGCTAGACCACCTCGTAGTAGTTCTTCAGTAGTTTTATTTCATTATGGATAGCCAGGGAATGTTCAGACTCAGTGTGATAGGCCTCCAAAGAAATGTCGGACATGTGGATAGGTCGGGCGTCTGGAGAGGTTATGTAGGCAGCCTTATCAAATAGCCGGCAAGCAGGGACCAGGATAGATGGTGGAATCTGGAGTTGGTTCAGCTTCGGTACTAATAGAGGGTAGCCAAGGTTCAGCTGCATGCAGAGGACGTGATAGAGACAGCGGGATCCAGCTGAGGGGTTAGTGGCTTGTGACTAGAGTAGCACCGTAGGGAGGTCAGGCATCAGGCAGTCGTGCTTCATGCCAGGTGCACGTCGTGGAGCTACCAGAGGCTGATAAGGCTTGTGAGCTGATGATGGTTATAGGTACACCATGGGTGTGGCCGTGATTTCCTTGTTCTCTTCTGGCATGACCTGTAGAGACATGTCTGTTTTTTAGTGCACGTGATGCCCAAGATCTATGTGGGCTGACTAGATGCTAGGTAGTGGGATTGGCACCACATTAGATGTGTGATATATTTTTATATATATATATATATATATATATATATATATGTATGAGATGCGTAACATCAGGGTCATTGAGTATGCGGGTTACTTGTGCTGCCATGGGCATCGGGGCATCGAGGATGCAGGTTACTTGAGGTGCCCTGGGCATCAGGGCATTGAGGATGCGGGTTACTTGAGGTTTTAGGCACCAAGTTCGTTTTGAGCATCTATGAGATGCAGGACCTCATGGAGGCGGACACCGATGCGGTGCGGGATACGTTGGATGTCAGAAGTGGCATGGGGGTGCCAATGAGGTGCTTGGGTGACGATGCATCACGAGGGGATCTTGAGTCCAGAAACAATTTAGAAAACCTTTGCTTGTTCTGAGTTTTGTCGGGTTGAGACCAAGTTAGGCAATTTCTAAGGTGGGGATCCCCTTGAGGAATTTAGCCAGAACCTTATGACCTGGGAAGTCTAGGTTTCTTTGATCGAGGTGGTATGTCTGGTGCCATATCTAGGTTTTGTTTGATAGCTCGAGGATGAGCTATGTTATGGTGGGGAGATTGTAAGAACCTGGGTTTTCGAAACGGGTCAAAATACCGACCTTGTTTGAGTTTTTGACTTGTTTCTGAGAAAAATAGAGAAATTTGACAATTATGGGAAAAACTTTTAAAGTTTTGGAGGTCGTACAGAGGTGCACAGTTAGCACACGGTCTGTAAAAATCATGCGCCCAACCCAAGAGGCCATGCACCCTTGATAGTGGGCTCTGCATGGGCAGCGTACGGTTTGTTAAACTATGCAGGAAAGTCGTGCGAAGTCCTTGGGTGAGATAGTGGCAACTACATGGTTGGCTCACGATTTTCCAAACTGTTCGGGGTAACCGTGTGGCCACTTAAAGGTATGGTTTTTATGTTCCGGGCCACTCAGGATTTCCCATTCTTCTCTCTTTTCTTCCTCCCTCTTGTGGCTCGCGTGGGGAGAGCCGGTCATACCTTCAAATCCTTCCCGGATCTTCATCCAAACCCCATTTTGAACATCGTTTAATGCGTTAGAACCCCCTCGGTAAGGTCTTGATTTCCCTTGAACTGTTTTTCTTGATTTCTGTTCTAGAATTAGTTTTTGGGGTTTGAGGGGTTTTGAATCATTTGTAGATCTACTATGTTTTATACCTAATTGGAGGATATTATAGGAGTAGTAACATCGTACTAGTACGAGGTAGGTAGTGCATACCTCTTTTTTTGTTTTCGTGGTCACTTGGGTAGAGCGACCTTCAGTGAATTTTCAGGTATTTTAAGAGAGACCCTAATTTATCTACTACTACTTATTTAAATTTCTTATTAGACCTATGGGATACCTTTGGGTATTCCCTATGTCCTGTCTTGATTGAGTAGGGCTGGGTGAGAGGTCGTTGCTCACATGGGACATTTTTCCAGGGTTGTCAAAATGAAATTACTTGAATTGTATTGGTTTAACTGTTAGGTTTAGTTATTTAAACCTTGATATGAATTGTTGGAGACCTTAGAAACTTTAGTGATGGTATGGGACAGCACTTTCTTAGTGAAATTCATCTGTTTAGATGGTTTTTCCTGTTATGTATTCTGTTTAAATGTGTTTTATATGTAAATGTTGAATTGTATATGCTGGAACCTTCGGGTTGTGATGGGCGTGGCCTGGATATTGTTGAGTGATGCTGATCACAAGTTGGGCTTGGCCTGGGTTACTTTGAGTGGTTTTGACCATGGGATTGGGCGTCATGGACGTCATCTTGAGACAGTAAAATTGTTAAGTTGGGCTTGGCCCAGGGTTACTTTGGGTGGTTTTGACCACGGGATTGGGCATCATGGATGTCGGCTTGAGGTAGTACGACTGTCAGGTTGGGATTGGACCGGGGTTACTTTGGGTGGTTTTGACCATAGGATTGGGCATCATGGACGTCGGCTTGAGTCAGGATGACTGTCAGGTTAGGAATGGCCCGGGTTACTAGGATGGCAAGGCATTTACACTTGAGCGGCATGGTCGTAGGGACATGAGGTGTCAGATGTGTGGTGGCTTAGGTACTATTTTGGTTATTAATGCTCACCTGGAACTTTGAGTAGTGTGAACACATAGATACTCTATGAGGAGGTGGTTTTTACCAATAGTGTGGGTAGAGGGGCCCGTAGATGCGGTTTAGGTACTTTGGTTGGGGGTGATTATTGTAGGAAGACACATGGGAGGTGAGGATCCTCGAGGGGATAACTTGAGGCTATCAGGTTGGGGGGTGAGGGTCGCCATGATTTGATGTCAGGTATCATTGTCCCTCCGATTACTTATTTGAGGGTAGAAATCATTGCCCCTCTGGTTACTTTATTTGAGGGAAAACATCATTGTCCCTTCGGTTATATATATTTGAGGATAGGCATCATTGTTCCTCCAGGTTACTTCTTGGGTGTGCCTTTGGGACATCAGTACTTGAGGCACGAGGTGTTAGGAGGAACAAGGTGCTGGGTTACTATTCTTGGACATACCTTCAGGATTTCAGTACTTGAGACACGCTGTGTCAGGGGGCACTTGGTGCTAGGTTACACGACAGAGATTTTAGCATTGGCCGAAGAATGTTACACTCCATGGTGTCCGCTCAGCACCAGTGGAGTTTGTGTTTATTTGTGCATCGTATTGTTTACTATTTTTCATTATAAATGTATGCCTAATTAAACACTTATATTAGGTACGCACCTTTGGGTGGTATCCTACTGATATTTGTCTTACACCCTGCATGGTCCATTTGGGACATGGAAAGACTTTATGGATTTATGTGCAGGAAAGATGCCAGCTTCAGGAGCTGGGCTATATTAGTTATTGCATGGAGATGGTATGGACCTTGAGGTCTTGCCTAGCTGGAGTTTATCTTGTTTTATTCTTTTCTTTTATTATCATGCTTAATTTTTATGTAACTACAGTTGGTTAGCCATTGGTACCTTTTTATATATAAATACACGTATGACCTGTTTTGGATGCATGTTTGTTGTTCAGTGCTAGTTACAAGTGGTGTTCAGCATATTGTTGTGTTTACTTTCTATTGTTGTTTTTATATTTATTGCTTCTGCTATTTATCGATATTTAATGTGCTTCCACTCTGTGGTTCTGGTTTGAGTCTACTGAGTCATTTGTTCTGCTGCATCATTATTAGTATACTCGGACCAGTACCATTATTATCCTCCGAGAGGGTATAGCCTCCCCACTATACCTATAATACCCTCACTGCTAGTCGGCAGCCTTTGGCGTTCGGGGAGGTGTGCCTAAGGTAGTAACACCCGACCCGTTTAACACTGTTCGGGTGGCTGATTGGGTCCGTGTCGTTACAATTTCTTCCTAAAATTAGGAAATGGGTTTCATCCCTAATTATTTTATACTGGATCACACCACATCTTTCACTCTGGTGTTTGCTTCTTTTTGTTTGGATCCCCTTCCTATGAAAAACCTATTTGGATGAGATATATG
This sequence comes from Viscum album, assembly GCA_963277665.1. Classification (NCBI taxonomy): domain Eukaryota; kingdom Viridiplantae; phylum Streptophyta; class Magnoliopsida; order Santalales; family Viscaceae; genus Viscum; species Viscum album. The sequence continues at coordinate 1,028,556,770 of OY728157.1, forward strand.
AAGATTGATATCATGATTATGGATACATCACTAACTATTCTTAATAATTTGATGGGTAAATACTAGATTTTTATGTTCCACCTGAAAGATCTTGGTTGGTGGTTGTTATTTTATCCATGCTTCGGTTCTCTCTAAAAAATTTTGATGTATTTCTGATGGAGGTAGATAATTATCTCTCAGTGACTTGTTTTCTCTTTTATATTCTGTTTTTCCTGCTAATATTATTATGATGAGTGTATTACATTTTTTCTCGCATGCTTTCTGGAGACTTGGGGCAAGTTGACAAAGCTTTTACTGGAGACATCTTCTGTTCAAATTCTAATTTTCAGTAATGAATGGGTGTTTTTCCTTGGTGGTCTATAGTTCCCTTAATAGGTTGCGATTTTAATGCCACTACACTTTATGGAGTAGGTCATTTATAGGTTGGTGACAAGATGTTTCAATCATTCAACTCAAGATTCTTTTTATTTTCCTTATAAATATTATCTTGTATTCCCCTCAATCCCCTATTAGTGTAAGAACATTGCACCACATTATTTTATTGTAACATTTTTTTTAATAAATCTATTTTGGGTATGAATTGGGTGGCCAATTCATGTCATCGCTTTTTAAAAAATACTTTCAACCAAATCATTATATTTGGTGGAGGTGTATGTGGTGGGTTCTCCTATAGTCAGGGTGGAGTTCCTTGATGTTGTTTCCAAGAATTTTGTGGCTTTACCCCCTCAACATGATATTGATTTTGGGATAAAATTTCATCCCAGAGACTCTCTAATTTCAATAGATCCTTATTATATGGAAACTTATGAGTTTTGGGGGTTGTGGATTTAGGTTGATGATCTGATTCATAAGGGATTTTATCTATGATAGTGTTTCCTTATGTAGTTCTACTTTACTATTCATTAATAAGGAATATTGTGGTATGCATCTGTTTATTGACTACCAGGTTGAATTAAGTAACATTAAATAACTATTACCCTATTCTAAGGATCTATGATATGTTAAATTATTTTAAGGGATCCAACTAGTTTTCAAATATTTATTTATGTCCTTGGTATCACCATATGATATTGGGGATGAGGAATCCTAAATAACACAGTTAAGTGTCATTATGAGCACATTGAGTTTATGTTCATGTCATGTGGTTTCATGAAATCTCTTTAAATAATAATGGGAATCATGGACTTTGTTATCTATGATTTCTTGGGTTGGTTTGTGGTCATTTTTATTGATGAAATACTTGGATAATCAAGGGATGTACAGGGGCATGTTAAGAACCATAACATTGTTTTACAGATCCTTTGAAACCATCATCTTTATGTGAATATTTCCAAGTGTATTTTTTTTGATATAGGAGGTTGATTCCCTTATACATGTAATTTCCTAGTAAGGATTAGAAGTATTTTTTTTGAATATTGGGGTTTTTTTTTTGAATCCCCCAATAATTTTGTAGAGATCCATAGTTTCATCAGTCTCAGGTGTTATTATCAAATGTTTGTGCCTGAATTCTCATGATTCATGGAAAAAATGATAGCCACAATAAGGAAGGAAAAATATTTCTTATGTATTGATAAATGTTAAATAGCATTCAACTACTTGAATAAGAGGCTGATCAGTGCTATCATTCTTCATCTTCTAGATAAGAGAGTGATTATTGAGGTAATTTTTTATTCTTTTGTCTTAGTTTGGGTTGTATATTGATGCAGTACATAGAGGTGGTATTATATGGGTCATTTATGTCCCCACAAGCTTAACTATTCCAAAAATGATCATGGCTTGGTGGTGTTAGTTTTTTCTTTGAGGTTTTCGTAACATTACCTCATCAGTGAATGATTTGTGGTCTTTATAGATCATAAAAACCTAAGTTATGTTTACTCTTACTGGGATATAGATATATTATAGTGAAGGTGTGTTGAGTTTCTCTAGGACCATGACTTGAAGATATCATATACCTTAGTTAAGGTAAATATTGTTACAAATGTGTTTAGTAGGAGATCATGAGGATATGTTGATCTAGAATTTGGGGATGTTTGGAGAGGGATGGAGGAGTTTTTTGTGATGTATCTTTAATCAAGGAAGGTTGGTGGAAGAGGTTTCTTATTTCGATGAAATTGAAATCACCCTTAATTAAGTGGGTGAATGATTTTTAGTGGGGAGATTTATAGGTAGAGGTGATGTAGGATCATGTTCTTTATGATGTTGATCCAAAGGGATGGTTATAAGATGATCAATATTGGGTGATGTTTGAGTGTAGGATTTTTGTTCTGTCAATGGTGCATGAGGAGGTTCTTTTTAGTTTCATAAATCATTAATTTAATTGCATACCAATGTGGCCAAGATGTATCATTCCTTGGGGGGATAGATTTTGTGGCCCGAGATGAAGAGATTGATGGAAGATTTCATATTATGGTTCTTGTTCTGCCAATAGGTGAAGGTAGAGATTTATATTCCAATATGGTTGTTGCAAATTTTGGGTAGCATCAAGTGGAGATGGGGGAAATCTCAATGGATTTTATCACTACTATAACATGATCCAAGGGGGTTGTGATGTTATATGGGTGATCATGGATCATTTGATAGAGTCATACCACTTCATGTTGATTAGGGATTTGGGTGATGTGCAGGTTTTAGCAGGGTAGTATGTGGATGAGGTGGTGTGGTGTGGCTTCGCAGCGTACTAAGGACTGTCATAAATAATCAATATCCCCTTTTCACCTTGATATCTTGGAGAGTATTGTATCATAATTTGGGATCCCATTGTGTCATAGTAATGTTTTCCATCCTCTTACGGATGGGATGACTGAGCAGATCAATTGGGACTTATAGGATATATTGAGAGGTTTATTTTGGATTTTGGTGGATCTTAGGTGAGGCGCTTACCATTGGTTGGGTTTTCTTAAAACAATATCTTTCACTCTTCTATTGTAATAGCCCCATTTTAGTTTTTTTATGGGTATCCTTTTCATTCTATATTTTGTTGGACTAAGTTTTATGATTCATCTATCCTTGGTACAAATGTGGTGAAAAGAATTAACAAGAAGATTCAAATAATATAAGAGTTGATTCCCCACTGTTGGTGGTGGGGTGGTATGGGTTTAGGGGTGAGGGGAAGTTCATGGGGTCAATTCCCCAGGCCAGTGATTTACTAAATTTTTTTTCTTGCATTTTGTTTTGTGGTGGAGGATGTAATCGACCAAGTAAATAATCTAAGAGATGGTGGAAGTAGTATAAGACTATCAGATAACTTATGTGGGTCATTGGAGGATACCTCTAGAGTTTGTGTTGGGTGTCCATTTTTTTTATGGTTTTCCATCACCATAAAAAGAAGATGTTTGGTTGAAAAGGTAATATTTATCCCTAGTTTATCATTACTTTTGGGGTGTTGTAGTGTGTTGGTGAGGTGGAACGTTGATTGGACCTTCCTCCAAAATTAGAAAATATACATGATTTATTCTGTGTTTCATAAGTCAAATGATATTTTTAAGATGATTCTCATGTAATCGATTAGAGAGATTTGGATATTGAGGACAATGTTACATTTTTAGTGTGGCTAGTTGAGATATAAGATCTTAAAGGGAAGGTGTTATGTGAGAGAGATATTATTTTGGTTTCAGTTTTGTAGAGGTATAGTGGTATGAAATAGAGTATATGGGAATGAGAGTTGAAGATGTGTACTCAGTATCCTAGGATTATTTGATTTATTTATTTAATTTTTTTCTATAATGTTTGGTTTGATAGTTGAGATGGTTTATTAGATTTTTTTATTCTTTGGTGTTGATTTAATTAAATTTTTTATTCCATCATTGCTATGTTTGTTTGATGGTATCATCCTTTTTTATAAGTATCTCTTAGAGGACTACTTTGTTGGTGGAATATGAGGTTTCACTCATGTGGTTGGATCTGATTCTTGAGTAAAAGAATATTTTGAGAAGTACTTGATGTATGGGTTCAATTATGAATTGAACTAGGTCAACCCAACCCATTACCCAAGATGACCCATCGCACAACCCATAGTGTTTTCCTAATATCCATGAGTAGGAAACAATCACCAAGAATAACTAAAAATCTCTTGGTAACTGTTTCACCAATGGTAAAATAGCATGAACCATTCATAAAATTGGAAGGCTATACAAATAACATCAAATTAAATAATAATCATAAACATACATCTAGAACAATTAATTATATGAAAATAAGATATGGTAAACCAAAATAAACATCATATATAAGCATGATACAAAAGTCTATTTACATGGTATCTCAAGTGATAGCTCAAAACTCAAAAGAAGAAGACCAAGACCAATAAAGAAAATACATACATCCTAATAGATATAAAATCCCAAATTAATTTTACATGAGACAATCCCTATGAGACCACATATCCTTAACAAAATAAAGGGTGATGGTAATCAAGAAGATCCACCGAGTTACATGGTTCACTTGCCTTTACCTATGTCCCACGAAAAGAAATCTTCATACGCCCAAAGTCATATGTAGGGTGTGAGGCACAAAGCCTATAAGGATACCATAATGAATCTATTTATGGATTTCCTTTCAAATGAAAATTTTTAATTTTGATAATATATCAAAATATTTTCTTACAAAATAAGACTTAATATTTAAAAAATATCAATATATTTTCAATAAAACCCATTACAATCATAGAAATACATGAGGTAAAATATAACAACATAAACATCATTCTTTTAATGAAATAGCTTAACCAGATATTTCCATCATCTTACATCATGGAATCACCTAACCAGATAATCTAAACATCATATCTTAATGGAATGATCATGGAATATTAATAATGTGGAATCAACATAAAACATTACATAATAATAATTAGTCAAGGTTCACTCCCAATACCTTCATCATATAGTATATAGAGTCCCATAGTAGATTAGGTTGACTCCCTAATCTCTTACATAACATATCATGAGATAATAATATTTAATCAATTCATTTGAGGTATATAATGGATCCACCCATCACATATTATTATGTACATTAATATGTGTTCCACATAAGGAAATATAACATAAATCTTAATCACTAAAAAACCCAAAGGGAATTAAATGGGTTTAATAATATTATCACAATGTGTAATCATTAGATATTTAATAAATATTCCTAATAGAAGAAGGAATTAAATATTTTACACATTCATTTTTTTTTTTGAAATAAGAAATATAGATCTTAAATATGGATTACATGTTAAAAATATTTCACAAGAAATGGTGGAGAAGTAGGTATATAAATTAACCTCTTCAAATATGTTTTAAGAAATGGGTAAATAACCTTTAAAAAATGTAAGCACATGGAATTTTACATAAAAATAGAAGTAATAAAGGATGGTTTCAAATAAAATAGTCATAATTTTATAAAATCATGTAGGGACTCAAATTTTAAAATTTTATCACATGAAAAATGATTGGTGAATAGGAAAATTCCCTTTAATCAGGCTCGTTTTAGCAAAAAACTATGAAGGGAACTTGCAAAATATGCATAATCCAATCAAATAAATAGAAAATAAACTTGATATACATATTTGAGAGAAATATAAATATAATATTGAAGAGATAAATGATAATAATAGAGAGAGAGAGAAATAGGTTTAGAGAGAGAGGGAATAACTCAGAATAAAATAGGATGGTTCATAGGATACCTTATGTGAGAAAAAACTGACTGATATGTGAGAATATATTGACCCATACATGACTATAGTATGGTCCATTAACCTCAAGTTAGAAATTATGAACTAGGATCTATCCTTATATGAGTTGGTATCCAGTTATTTGTTGTTCTTGCGTGGACCGGGTATCTATTTCCCTTATAAGAACTGGGTGTCTACCCTTATATGAGATGGGAATACTCAGAATAACCTTTACATAGGTAATTAACATTACCTTTAAGCAATATCTGGTAAGTAGAATCACCTTTACATAATGATTAAAACTAGGATTATAAATCCATTAAAAAAATTACCCTATGGAAATAATTCTTAGATTTTATAATTTTAATCTTATATTCTATAATCCTGATTATATATAATCAGTCATTTAAAAGATTTATTATTTTTATTTTATCTATTTTATAATCCTACAGTCATTTATTTCTTTCCATTATTAATAATTTATTTTTTTATCATTTATCTCTTATTATTTATATCTTCTATATTTTAATTATTCTTAAATATATTTCATTCCTTAATTATAATTCCCTTATAATTATCATTATCTTATATATATATGATTTAAATTAATAATTTATATACCATAATACATATTAAATTACTATTAAAATTTAAATTTATCATTCACTGTTATTTATCAATATGTTATAAATAATTTTATTTCATTAATAGTTTATTTTAGAAGTCCATAAATAAAATAAATTATGGTTAAAATACAAACTTTGAAATGAAAACATATTAAATATAACATTATATTTAATAAACATGTATTTAAATTTTATTCCTAAAATAAATTTAAATATAGTTAAATTAATACATTTATAACATATATATTTTAAATTAATTTATTCCATATCTTATTATTCTCATGTAATAGTTTTTTCATCCATTTTTATGGTGTTTATATAGAAAATCATTTATTTTTAAAAAAGTTACTTTATGCTGAAATATATCATACATTTTTTATTTATGAAAGTATCCATTTAAAGTGAATTTATTTGAAAGAAAAAATTATATTTAAATATAAAGACATTATATTCTACCCCCTTATATAAATTTCACTCTCACTTTTTTAATCTTTTACATTAGAAAAGGGATCACCACAAATTTTGAATAGTACTTTAGAGTTTTATTTCATTATTTCCATCCCCTATAATGAATAATAAGATTTTATGAAACTTAATTATATAGTATTTTTAATATAAATAATTGAAAAAAAATAACCTAATGTGTTATAGGGTATCTTTCAATCATCATTGGTGCATTGTTCATAAAGAGGGAGGGTCCATGTAGGGCAAAAATATTTCAAGGAATTTTCAAATTCTTCCACTTATTTCATACATATACATCTTATACAAGTTGGATTAAATTTGTGAAATAATTATATGTCTTTGAAAAATAATTATTTTGGACATATAGTTTCATAGAATCTAAATGGTATTCAATTTTATAAAATAATTTGACACAGTTAGTTGTGGAATTTTTAAATTTCATTCTTTATAAAATATAATTTTATACTTACCAAAAGAATATATATATATATATAGGCTAAATGAATGTCTTCATAATTCATTGATATTCTAGAATAATTATGTGATTCATACTCTCATTATAATATGAAATATTTAAAAATTTCCTAATGGTACCTCCCTTTTCTGGAGAGATGAGAGAGTTAAGCTCTTGGAATTTGATCATATATGATCTATGAACCGTGTAAATTATATGGTGTAGAGGAGGAATTATATATATACTATATTATTATGTGCAATACATTTGTATATCGGTGATGGTTTTAAAAATCACTATGTAAAATTATGGTTTTTTTCAATATAATATTTGTTATGGATCCATCAAAAATAAATTTTTCATACAATTATTTGTGAGAGACCATCATTTCCATCACAAATAATTATTTGAGATAAATGATAATTACCATGCAAATAGTTATTTGTGAATGATTATAATTTATATCTGAAATAGTTATTTGTGGTGAAAATTATTGTCCATCGTAAAAAAATTTAAAATATTAAAAAATTAAAATAAAATTTTAAAAAAAATGTATGTATTAATAAGATAAAATGTATATTACAAAGAAAATGTATATAAAAATAAATACAATAATAATGTCATTGGGGGTGAGGGATCAAATCAATCTTATGGATGGAACTCCATCCCTAAACCACATGTCATTTGGTTTATATACTTCATCATATCCTTAGGTCACTGGTCCTATTGTCATTCCCACAACTCCAATTGTTATCATTTCTCTTCATACTCTCTGGTCAATCTATATATAACAATCTCCTATGCTCACAATCACTGATACTCTGTAGTAGAAAATGGATAATATTATGATCCTACATGTGATCCTTTTGATTTATATTATTTCATTGATTCAATTCCATATTAAATATATGGGGTTAGTCGTGAACTTATACCAATCACTAGTCCATTATAAAGACCACTTATTTTCACCCATATCTAATTCACCTCGTCAAAACATGACCTACATAAACCCTAGTCATCCACACCCTTTATATCTACTTAACTTCTAAGCATGTTACAAACCCAAGTCTCATATGTCTCCTAAAACCGTATAAATATAAATTAAGTAGATAAAAAATATTATTTTAGTTTAAAAAATTGGAAAAAAAATATTAACCAAAATCTGTCTTTGTATCTCACTAGTTATCTTACCAGTACTACGACTAGTGTATCTCATCTAGTACACATAAAAATCTGTAATGGTTGGATCAAATAAAAAATTCATAAATTTATCATATATATTTACTAGTATAAATATACATATTTATATATTTAAATGATATTACTTACCAAATTACAATTATGTATATTTAAATTACGACTCCCAACTCTATATGTGAAATCCTATCTCCCTCAATTATTTTTACCAGAATCAAATCCCCTCTAGATAGTATCCCCTATGTTGTTTGTGAAAAATACCTCCCAATACTGAGTGGGGATATATTCTTCCCAATGAGGCCTACAATACTTAAGAAATATACTCATAGATGCTCTTATTATAGCTCTTCTCTAAAGACTATGTAAATATTTATGGAAAAAAATTATGCATGAAAACCTCCCATGCCCCCCAAATATAAGGGCTCGTTCTCTCATCAATAAGAGTGAATAAAACATAAAAATATTCAATAATATATTATAAATTATATAAGTTACAAATAAATTAGATTATTTATTTATGCATTTTATCCAGTGTACAAACTTATAATGATATAACTCATTAGGAACTTGATCCCGTGAATCCCATGGAGTAGAAAAATAATTTCTCAAAATAGAACCAGTATAACCAATGGTTATATGTGAAAAAACTAAAAATAATAATAATTAGTAACATAATTAATAATTGAAATAAATTTTAATAAAAACTAAATAGAATCCTTATTTAATATTATTTCCTAAAATGAAAATAAAATTCAAGAATTGGATGTTACTTTGGAATAAGATCTTGAATCATCAATCATGAAATTACATTACCTCTCATATTAGCCTATAACACACAAATATTTTATAATATATTTATTTTTAAATAAATTTATTTCTTAGATAGCTTGTGATGCACGCAACACCAAGTCTAAATGAACTGTATTATAGAATATCATTATAACCTAACAGTTAAATTTGCGAGTATGAATATGAAAAAATAAATTATGAAAAATATATAGTTTACACATGTATAAAATAAATACATTGGTTATCAATTGATTATAAATAAAAATAAAAATAATTTTTAAGCAAAAGAGATGTTTTTCTAAAAAACTATTATTATCCTTGCAATTTATTTTTATCTTAATAAATTAAATTTATCACTATTTTTTAATGATTATAATGAAATTTATTTATTATTTATTCAATAAAATGTTTAAATATTCAAATAATATCTCTTCTAGTAATGAGATAATAATATCTATCCATTTTTTCCTTAAAAAAATATTTTTCGAAAAAACAATTTTCAATGTGTTTTGTGCACTTATTTTAAAATGAATTTCATCCAATTTTTGGAATTTAATTTTGAAAAATTGATTAAATATTTGAAATAAAAATTTTAAAATTTGTTAGATAGGTCCCTTTTATTTTTTTGTATTATGAATACTAACCATTGTAAAACTTATCACCTTAGTAAAGGGTAAATTGGGTTAACCTAGGTCAAAACTTAGTGTTAAGGTCACCATTTTCCAGATAAATTATTATTTAATACTTTTAATTCAACCATTACCACCTTATGATCGAAATTTAATTTTTTAAGAGACATTTTCACATTAAAATTACTTATCTAATATTTAAAGCAAATAAAAATACAAAATGTTGCTCTCTTTCTTTTAAATATCTCTTATGTGTTCACATTGGGGGAAAAAGAAAGTTGGGAATGAGTATAAATAGTTATTTTGGGAACAGTTCAATTATTTCCATAATGGTAATTTATTTCTAAATTATATTGATTATATAATTAACTTAAATTCTTATGTACCACTGACACAATATTTCTACAATTAATAGAAAAAATAAATAATTTAAAAATATTAAAAATAATATAATTTGGGTGATTTATTATTTTATATGAATTTTATAGATTAATATAACATATTAAATATGTGTTAAAGTGTTATATTATAATTCCATATTTTTTTTATTTTAATTCAAATTAAATTAATAGTGCCTAAATGACTGTAATTATATTTTTTTAAAATAATATTTTATAAAATTATTTAAAAAAATAGAAACTTGAAAGATGTAAATTTGGATAATAAATGGACTAAAATTTCATCTCTTGTCCTTTTATGATCTAATTTTCATCTTGTAAGTAAAATTATAACCCTTTAAGAGTGAAAAATATGTAATCATGGTTAAGGTTAAAATAGGTTAACTAAAGGGTTAAATAAAAAATTTTAAAACACCACTTAAACATATCCATTTTTTTGTTCGATTTAAACCAATTAATACCTTATATTATAATATCTATCTATTTATAATAATTCTTATAGATAGTTGCTTTTTTATATTTTAATCCTTTAAAAAATTCTAAGAGCATCCCTCTCATCGCTTATAAAAGGGCACCCCTTCTTTCTCTTATTTACTCCACTTTGAGCATATTATATTGAATAAAAACTACCAAATTATCCTAAAAAATCAACAGATAGATTATATATTTTATTTTATTCCAAAATTAAATCCCCTAGGATCCTTAATAGGATATCTCATAGAGTTCTTTCAAAGAAAAGATAATCACATTAATTAATCATTTTCTTATTACTTCTTCTTTTACCTACTCTAAATCTATATAATTTATCATAAAATAGTAAATTCAGTATCATAAATATAATTAAATTTTATTATGAATATTAAACCACCTTTATCTACCATCTTTCCCATTAAATGGGAAGTGAAGTTATCTCTTGTGCGTACGTATGACTTACCGTCTCCATGTTGTGATACAATTCATTTTTCATCACCATATTATATGGATTGGTATCATGATGGTTTTAATTTTTATAAATTATATTAATTAAATAATTATACTTATTTAATTATATTATCATATCTACCTTCTTACCTTCTTACCTTCTTACCTCCTCATATAAATTATACTCGTGTGTATGAGTGGACTACCACCTCGATGAAGTGGTGTGAATCATTTTTCATTTCTATTTTACATGGATGGTAATAAGGATTTATTTTATGAATATATATGATTTATATTATATAATAATTAATCTATAAATTTTAATAATTATTTATCTTTTTTTCCTTCCATCTATCAAAAAATGAAAACAACATTCATGCATATGTACAACTTATCATCTCTATGAAAGGTGTGATTCATTTTTCTATATCTAACTTTTATAGATGAATCTAAATATATATAATTAATATATATGATATTAATATCATGTTTCAAATTATTGATAATATGTAACCATTATCAAAGTATAAATACTGATACTTTAAAACTGAAACAAGCATTAAAAATGAAGTAGTTATCACCCGGAAAAGTGATTTTAATAAATAATTTTTATTAAATAGATCATAATATGTTATAATAAAATAATATATGGTATCATATATATTATAATTGTTCTTTAATATATTTATTATATAGGATTTTATATCACTTTATAATCATGTGGAACTTGAGGTAAGGGTTTATCGTCTCAAATAGTTTTCTTTGGGATATATGTTATGTTATGAAGATATATTATTATATGAGGAGTATATACATATACTTATAAATTTTATACCATTAATATAATTTTTTAATTATATTTAATGTTTTATTTGAATTTATTCTATCATTAGGATAACGATTCAAAAGTTACAAAAACTATAAGATTTTATGTTACCAACTTATTATTTATTTGGATTGTTTATGATCAAGTTATGATAATGAATATTATGGTATAACTCTCAATAATTAGATGAATTTTCATAAACTTTGGTAATTTCTCAAGAATAAAGTTTTTCATTTCATTTTATTCACTTTAAGTACTCAATATATTGAAAAAAAAAATTCAAGGAAAAATGACTTTATTTCTATATTTAGTCAAAAATTATTTTTCTTCCATATCCATATTTTTTAAAAATGTTTTAAGGAATGTTTTTAATATTACCATATGATTTTTTAAATAAATTATATTCCAATATTTTATTTTAAAAAAAAATAAAATGATGAATTTTTTCATTTTCTGAAACATGGTACTTTTGGATTTTTATTGAAAATGTGGAAGGGATATTTGTTTCAATATACATAGTATAAACAAAATTTTTCACCACCATGAATGATAAATTATTTAAATATTACTTTAAAATTTTCCAATTTTATTTTCAAATAAAATATTTTCCTTAATATTTGATAATTGTTTAGATTTTAAATAATGGATTTCAAAATTAAAATTTTATTTTCCTCAACAAATGTTCCAAGTGATATTTTAATGGTATTTTTCATCTAAGATTACATCCTTTGATGTTACCTAATATTTACTATGGATATAATCCAATAATACCATACTTACACTTTCAATATATGGTTTATTATTATGATGATAACATTTTTATGATTCCCATTATGTTTCTATAGGTTATGCTATGATGAATTAATGAAATGTTTATAAAACCTGTTACTTTTCCATAGGTTATGCCATGATGAAATTTTTTTGAAACCTGTTTCTTTTCATAAGTTATGATATTTTATGATATTTCTTCATATATCTATATGAATTTTATTATTTTTAAGGTGGTTTTGGAATTATATATCCCTCCAATGCATTGGGTAAAGATGGATATCTCTTGAGGTAAACAAGACTAGAAAAGGGAGTGAACCCAACTCATTATAAGTCTTTACCCAATATGATAGTCTTGGTAGTAAATCTTTACTAATTTTATAGAATGGGAAGTGAACCCAATTCACTATGATAGTCTTGGAAGTGAGCCTTGACTACTGAGGAAATGATTTTCCATGATTATGTTTATGCCACAAATCTATGTTGTATGCTAATGTTATGCTCTGATGACTGATGTTCTTTGATTCCTTTATAATTCACATATTATTAACTACCAATCATTATGAAAAAACTTTATATTACTATATTTTATAAAGAAGTTATGGTTTTCAAGTGTTAATATAATTTTCTCATACCCTAATGCTCATTTTATGTTTATGTGATCAATGAAGTCTCCCTTATTTACCCTTAATGAGCATCTGAGATTACCCTTTCTTGTGTTTCCCTTCCCTTTAATTTAAAGGATGTTTTTAATTATTATATGTATAATAAAGGTGAAATTGGTGAATAATTAAGTGGTAGATTATGTAGATATTATATGAACAAGTTTTTTATGTATCCGAATTTCCAAAGGCACTAGACTTATATAATTTTGACATGGATTGCTATGTTATGTAATGAATATACATATAAAGAGATTTAATATTTATATATGGAATGTATGGGTCACTATATAGCTAAAGTAGAGTAAACACCATTGGATGATGCATCATGAGGCTCATCAACATGTTTTGGATCTTTAAGAAAAAAACACATCATTTCATCAAAATTATCTTTATCCATATGAAAAATATAATTAATTTTATAATAAAATCTGTATTATATAAAAAATATAAATAAATTCAAAATTATAAAACGTTATTTCCAAAGTAACTAGGTGTAAATAATGTAACTGGTAAATAATTATCAATACAAATTTCAAAAATATTTAACTAATAAATATTAATTGAAAATGAATAATACTTTATTATTTATCTACATATTTGTATTCATAATTATCAATGTCAATATCTTCATCTTCCTCATCATAATCATCAATTTCCATAAAATTTCAATTTCATGATCCCTTGTAATTTCAAAGTCATTGGTTACATCCTTGTAATTATCAACATTGTCATCCCTTAACTATGGGGTTTTGTAATTGATATTTGTATCCTTTTTAGTAAGAGATATATTTGGAGACAATACTTGAAAATTTTCAATATTTTTCACTTTAATATATCCACTTTAATTTTCCATAAATTTATTTTATTTATCACAAACATTCCTAAATACCTCAATACACTAATATCAGAGTAGGTTTTGTATAGCCCAAACGGAATTCATAATCCTCATGGGTTGGATTATAGCTCCCGACATCATATCAATATCAAGTGGGAATAATTTTTTCACAAAATAGTGTAAGATAAACTATATTATATGGTATACCAACACTTCTCAAAGATAAATTACTAGAATAAAATAGGTAAAACAATACCCAAACATTACATCATTAAATACACAACATCTATCAAGATAAAAACGTATAAAACCCATGTAACAATTGGATCACATCTTCACTAGTCACATAAATCACTCTAGGTCCCACTAATCAAGTATATTTTCCTCCTCCAAGAGGTTCATTCCTTTAACTTTAACAAGGCATAATATAATCTACAAATATTCAAAGGAAAATGTAGGGCGTGAGATAAAAAACCCAGTAGGGTATCACTAAGTGTTCCATAATCAATTATATAACAATTAAATAATTTATTATTTCAATTTAAATAAAACAAGGAATGGTGTGGAATTTAAATATTTTCAACAAAAAACATGATTTCAAATCAAAAGGATAGAAGATATATCAAAAAAGTATTAAATGAAAATTTTTATTTAAAAAATGTATATAAAATAGTTTACATGAATAAAATAGTTCTATAATAAATGTAATGTATAATAAATTCAAACAAAACAAAGAACCACGATCATAATCCCTAAGGTGAATTAGTTTCTATATATAGTATCCTAACACTTCTCAATAATCATCATGTCTCAATATAGGTGTGCGCACTAACATCAACACACCATTATAAGACCCATTATGAGAAATAAATCTAAACCCAATTAGGGAACCCATCATTGGAAATAATGTCGAACATGATTTAGTTTTTGTTTAAATCATCATTACAATACTAGGGATTTATATTCCTAGTGTAATTGTCCTAATAACTACTAACTACTCAGGCTCACATTTTTTTCAATCAATCAATCAATAATGGGAAAATAAATCATTTCATCAATCATATTTAAATTTTCTAAATTTTATTTTGAACATGCCTTTGCAATATCAAAACCAAATCATAGGTTTCCATCAATTCATTCATTTTCAATCAACTTTCATTTTAATCCAATTTTATCTATAATAATATCAAATTAATTCATTAAATCCACTTTCAAATCAAGCCATCATTTTTATCAAATCCATGAAACAATTTCAATTCCATTGAAATTGTGGTTTTTTAAAAACTCCATTAAATTTTTATAACATAAATTAAATAATATAAAATTCAGTTTTTAATGTCAATTAAACACTCCTTTCAAATCATTAAAGAAATTTAGGGTTTTGATTATGGGGAAAAGCATTATAGAAAAACCTGCCTTTAATTAGGTGATCAAATTAACACCCGTAATGGGAACGCCAACAAGAACATAGGTGAAGGAGATAAAGAAATAAAAAATAAAACAAATCTACATAAAATGGAGATTATATCCATCAATAACATGATTTTATATCACTCTATAAGAAGGATATAAGAGGATATCGAGATAAACCTCGTGATGGGAGATTTACTTACTAGAAGAAGATCCAGCGTGATCATCAGTGCTTTGACCCAAAAATAGAAGAGGTTTATAGAGATAATAAATCCTCTAGATAGCCTCCAAAAGTAAGAAAAATCAATTAGGTTTTAGTAGGGATTTTTATAACCTTAAACTAGGGACTCATTATTTATAATTAAATTGTTGAGATACGTAAAAATTGTGTGCATGGTTTTTTGTATGGGTCTCATGGCTAGTAAAAACTATGCACCCTAACCATTCACCCCTACTGGACTTATAGATGGGGTGTGTGGTTTGATCATATGATTAAACTCACCTTTCACCAACCATGAAAAACCACTACCCATAGGGTGAAAATTTTAAAGGGGTGGCCTCATAGTTTGGACAAACTGTATGCCAACCATGAAGAACCAAAAAAAGCTCCAAATTTTTTTAAAAACTATTGAAACAAACCCAAAAAAAAGACCTTATAAATTAATGATAAAAAATGTTCAATAAGTACTTGAAAGAAGGTAATGAGATGTTACTACTTCCCCAATATAAACACATTCTATCCCTAGAAAAACTATCAATAAAATTCCATATCAAAGAGTTGAGGATACTTCTCTCTCATTAGTGCCTCACTCTCCAAAGTATCATTTGAATTAAATAAATGTTTCCATAGCACATGAACCAAATATAAATCTTCCTATGAATAACATTTATATTAGAATCAATATTCCAAACCAAATTCTCAGTCATAGATAGATCAGGTTCAACATCAAGATCTTCACAGCTCAGAACATGAGAAGGGTCAGAAAGATACTTTATAATCTATGATACATGAATAATGTCATAGATCTACATAAAATATGGTGGATGTTCTAAAAAATAGGATTATTTCCCTGCCTTCTTAACAATATCAAAATAACCCACCAATCTGGGTGCAAGATTTCCTTGTTTCATAGGTCATCAAAGACCCAAACAAGGTGAAACACTCAAAAAAAACCTGGTCACAAAAAAACTCAAAAAGTTATTTATGATGATCAACATAATATTAAAACCAACTTTGTTCCTTTACCATTAGCTGAAAAATAAAAATTATATTTTCTATTATCTCTTTTTAAAAACTCAACCCTGCCAAGGGAGCTTCACCAATCTCCAAGCAACATAATGGATATTTACATGCCCGGCCATACGAGGCCTCAAAATGAACCAAAATGATATTGAACTGCTAACTTTTATTATAATAAAATGCAACCAGTACCATGCGGACATCCCAAGATCCATCAAAGTCAAGAACCCAATCACGTAGCATATCTTATAAGATCTGTATAGATTATTCTGTATGGACATCCATTTGCAGATGAGTTCTCATACTCAAACTCGTATTGAATCCCATCTCTCCAAGAGGCCTCTCCAAAAATTATAAGTGAATTGGGTATCCCTATAAAAAACTATAATTGATGGAACACTATAAAATCAAAAAATCTGTTGCATGTAGAGAAACCCCAAGTCCTAATGTTTAAGTGTATCTTGAATGGGTATAAGGTGAATCGATTTGGTCAAATGATCGATCAAAACCCATATCTCTTTATTCCCTCAAGGGGTATGTGGTATCCCAACCTCAAAGTCCATAGAAATATCATACCATATCCAAGTTGGAACTGAAAGGGGCTGAAGATAACTCAATGGTTTCTGATGCATGGCCTCAACCTATTAGAAATTATAACAATGAGAAATAAATTTAGAGATGTCTTATCTCATACCTAGACCCTATAATCACTATAGAATATCATATAAAATCTTTATGGTACCCAAGTGAACCACCCATTGGGAATTATGGATGTATATCATCAAAAACATTATCATGGGAAATAGTAAAACACACTAGTTCTAGAAACATAAGATACCTTCTGAAGACAATGACCACTCATGAATGGTCTCTACACCATAAAGAGATTCCCTTATTAAATATAATTAATCATTAACATATTAATATTTATAAACATATTGATAAAAGATGGTGTTAACTATAAACTTTCCAAAACAACCTCAGTATCATTATCTCAAACTCTTAAATGAAACTAGTGAAATATATCCATCAAATTCCACTCTTTTAATGATTCTTTCATGGCCTGGGTCAAAAGTTTCCTATTCAAAGCATTAGCAATGAAATTTCTCTTACCAGGGGTGAAGTAAATTTTCTAATTAAAATACTATAGTTACTCCACCCAATTCCTTTTTCATGGGTTTAAATATTTTTGAGAGAAGGTATAACTCATGATTTTGTTGTCAGAATAAATGGTAAAAAATTCACTAAAAAGGTAATGTCCCCAACTCTTAAGATAATTCATCATAGATATGAGTTTGAGATCATGGTTCGGATAGTTATTCATGTGTTTCAAATATATCGACAACCATAGGCTACCATATGAGCACCTAGAATTAGGACGCAACCTAAACCTAAACCCGATGCATTAAAAAAGGCCATATAGCTCTTCCTAGCCTCTAGAAGAGTCAAAAATGGCATAGAAGTCAAAATACATTTAAATACATAAAAATAAATATGATATTTCACATACCATAATAATTTCACTCTCTTCTAAGTGAGAGTGTAAATTTAAGAATCCATCTTTGAGAAACACTTAATGAATCTTGGATAATGCCCCACCAAGCCCAAGAATCTTAAAATCTTGAAAACATTATGTGGTTTCTATCATGTCATAATAGCCTTCACCTTCTCAGTATAAAATAAACAACAATGTTCTTAGACCACATATCCTAATAACTTCACTTCCCAATTCCAAAAAATAACATTTAAAAATCATCGTGTAAAGTATATAATCTATCAATATTTATAGAACTTCTCTCAGATGACACACATAGTCCTCATCAGTTTTAGTGTCATCCAATATTTTATCTAAAAAAACCACCAGGAACATATAAAGATACTCATGGAATATCATATTAATAAGTTATATAAAAAAATATAGGAGAATTGTTAGAAAAAATTGCATAACAATATACTCATAATGACCATACCTACTCTTGAAGGTGGTCTTTTGAATGTTAGACTCTTTAATTATCAACTTGTGATAACCAATTCGAAGATAAAACTTCAAAATCATGTTCTCCATTTTCAACTACATAAAATATCATCAATACATGGGAAAATATATTTTTTTTTACCATAACTCAATTGAGTTCCCACTAATCAACACATAGGAGAAGTGTTTTGTAAAATTTCTTCACAAAGAGAACAGGTGTCTCCTAAGGTGACATACTTGGTCTTAAGAAAGATTTATATAATAAATCATCCAAAAAAGTCTTTAAATATTTTAATTCAGCTGATTACATTTGGTAATAAGGAATAGATATTGGCTAAGTACTAGGTACTGAGTCAATAAGAAACTATACTTCTCTTATCAGTGGCAATCTAGAGAAATCAGAATGAAAAATGCTGGGAAACTTGATGAAAACTAAAGGTAGATCACCACTCATGGATTCCTAGTAAAATTAAAAAATTTAAAAATAATATTACCCTACCAAAATCTAGATAATGAGGTCTGAATTTACTCATCCTCAGGTCCCATTCTCCCAAAAAACATAACAAAAACCATCAATAATAGTTAAGTAGACCCACCGAAGATAACAGTCAATTCGGGCCTTATGAGAAATCATCAAATCAATCCCAAAAATTACATCAAGTGATTTGAATTCCAGAAACCAAAAAAATAAGGTAATCCCAATCTCTGATAGAGACAAACTATAAGAGTGGCTGTTAAGACCCTGCTCTCTCTTCATTTTGAGGGTTGTAGTAATATCTATCACATAAGGGAAATGATCTTTAGAAAGTCTTAGTAGGTTCAAAACATGTGTCATTATACATGAGTGGGATTCACCAGTATCAAATAAAGTAGTCACAAAATATGAATCTATATTAATGGTACCTCTCATAGACATTAGACCTATATTATATTCTTTTGTAAAATCTTACATTGTGTGAGGCATATTTGTTTTGGATTCCTAAGGATAGAACCCATTAGTTCTTGAATAATGTGATGGAATCGCAATACTACTATGTGATGATGAGCTTGTTCAACTGCATAGAGAATAAAAGATATGTCAAAACATATATAAGTATCATGAACAACAAAAATAACTATAGATCATTGGTGACTCAGTACAAACCCCCTTCAAATTCCCAACCATTCCACACTGAAATAAAGTGATAGGACATATGTTGGGAACTAAAAGAGGTTTCTATGAATCCTCCTATCTAGAACCATCATGATACTCATCAAACTTTCTATTTACTTTAATGAAACTCATAAACTTACACTATGAGAAAGAGGATCTTTTTTCAACCCTAAATTACTATCCAAGACAAGATCATCTATTAACACACTATCCAGCATGTCAGCATAAGAAGTGAGTTTCAACATGACTACTTAAGAATAGATGTCAACATGAAGACCCATCTCAAATATTTCAGACTTTGGTTTCTTTTTCATCGCCACCTTAAGAGAAAATTGAACAAGCTCAACAAAATATCTTACAAACTGAGTCATTTTCCTATCACCTTGTTGTAGGCTAAGTAAATCTATATAATTTTACAAAAAAAATATACTTTGGATAAAACTGATCCCTAAAAAGAATACTAAAGTATTTCCACTCAAATGTCTCATTATTCTTCTCCATTACAATCAAATTCCACCATATTTTTATAGGTCCTTCAAGATTAATGGTAGAACATTTCACCTTTATAGTTTCTGGAATTTTCAATAACTCAAAGGGTAGATCTCTCTTTTTTAACCATTAATCATCCTCTTGAGGATCATTTGAGCCTTAAAAATATGGTGGTTTCTAATAAGGAAACTTTTAGAAATATATCTAGATTTATCCCTTCAATTTTCCTATACCAAATCCTCAATGGGAATAAGTTTAGGTACTAATCTTAGAACATAGATAGAATACACTATTATCTCAATAATATTCTGATCCACTATCATATTCTCTTGTTTTGGTTCACTAGATGCTTCCTCCTATGGTGTATTCAAACATCTTCTCAAAGGCATGATGCTACACAACATCAATATAAAAAACTAAAATATCAAAAACAGTCCACAAATCATAAAATCAATCCAAATATATAGGAAAATTAATTTCATCAAACATAATTCAACTATTTTGAATTTAGAGTCTCTCATGTAAAAATTAGGTAAAATAATGGAATCAAATCAAATTATTAATGAAGTACACTTTTCTCAGACACCAATATGACTTAAGGCTCTTTGTGATGAGAGATGGTTAGGCACTCACTCATAACAACCTCCTAAGTCCCATAAATAATATCTCTTGTCTACAGGGACATCCTATACTATATACCAATATAAAGAAATGATGAAAAACTTGCACCTTTGATAAGACTTTGTCACAAATAGGCTCGAATACCCTGTTAACAGATATGTGATCTAGTCTTAACATAGCTCGAAGGGCATTCCTAATCCCCAAAATTTTGTGACTAACACCTATAATCGTATCAATATAAATTAGGTATGGTTTTTTCACAACACATTGGAAGATAAATTATACAAGTCGACATTCCAACACTCCTCAAGAATAATGTACTAGGATCAAACTGGTAAAACAATACCCAAATAGTAAATCATCAAAGACACAACATATATCATGATAAAAAAATTAAAAAAAACTCATGTAGCAAGTGGATAACATCTCTATTGGTCACCTCATTCAGTTCAAGTCCCACGAATCAAGTATATATGCCACCTCCAAGAGGTGCTTTCCCTTTACTTGAACCAGACATAATATAATCTATAAATTCTCTAAGGAAAAGGTAGGGTATGAGCTAAACATCCTAATAGGTTCTCATCTGTAGTTACATAATCAATTCCAAAACAATTAAACCATTTGTGCTTTCAATTTAAATAAAACATATCATTGAATTTCATTTACATATTTTCAAAAAAACATAAAATAAAAAATATTGTATATCTATCAAAGAGGGATTAAATAAACATTTTTATATAAAATAGTTCACATGAATAAAAAATCTATGATCAATGGAATATATAATCAAGTCAAAAAAAATAAAGCACCATGGTCATAAGCCTTGAGGTATGTTAGTTTCTGGATATAGAATCCTTAGACTCCTCAATCATTATAACAGATCAAGATAGGTGTGCAAATTCACATCAACACCCCACTAGGGGCCCCATAATGGGAAATCAATCTACGCATCATTATAGTATCCATAATGGTAAATCAATCCAAACATGGTTTAGTTAGTGTTATTATTTTCAATCCAATTCTAGGGTTTCAAATTACTATCATGCCTATCCTAATAACCACTAACTACTCGGTCTCATATGTGCTTCAATCAATCAAAAAATCATGGGAAAATCAACCATTTCAAATAATTTCATCATAACAGTTAAATTTCCCATATTTGATTTTTAATATTCCTTTTCAATTTCTAAACCAATTAATATGTTTTCATAAATTCATTCCTTTTAAATCATCTTTAATTTTAAGCCAACTTTTTTAATAATCATAACAAACTAATTCATCAAGTTTATTTTAAATCAATACACGATTTTTCTCAAATCCACTTAACAATTTCAATTTCATTTAAATTGGGGTTTTCACAGACTCCATTTTATTTTTAAAACATACATAAAATTATCACAAATATGGTTTTTAAAGTAATTAAAAACTCATTTCAAATAATTCTATAAATTTAGGGTTTTATTTGTGGGGTAAAGGACTATATAACCACCTAACTTTAATCACATGATCAAATCAATGCCCAATACTAGAAATCCAATGAGAATATAGGTGAATGATATCAATAAATAAAACCTATAATAAGGAACCATAAAATGAATATTATATCCATCAATAATGTGATGATATGTCACTCTCTAAGAAAAAGAGAATAGGAGATTGGGATAAAACACATGATAGGATATTAAATTAGCAGAAGAAGACCAAACAAGATCATTGGTGCTTCGATCTGTGAAGAGAAGAGGTTTAGAGATCCAATTAATCCTCTACAGAACATTCAATATCAAAAAAATCAATTAGGGTTGATTGGGGTGTGTTTATAATCTTAAATGTGGGTCTTGTGGTTTTTAATTAAATTTTATGGATAATTAAAATCTATAAACATGCTTTTATGTACGGGTTACACAGTTAGTATAAACAATTTTCCCTAACTGTGTGCCTCTACTGGACTTTTGTATGGGGTGCATGGTTTTTTCATATTATTAAACTAACTATGCACTAACTTAGGAAACACACTATCCATAGGGTTCACAGTTTGGAGGTGTGGCTATACAGTTTGGAAAATCCATATTTTATCTATGAATGACCCTAAAAATATCTAAATATTTACAACAACACCTAAAAACACCAAATAAAGACCCTATCAAATCATGATCAAAAAAAGATCAAAGAGTACTTAAAATAAGGTGATGAGATGTTAGGGTCATGAGATTTCATTTTTATTCACTCCACCAATCCTTTAAATCTCTTGAAGCAACATAGTAATTTATATAATAAACATGATTTACTTGATATGCTAGAAAAAATTATTCATTTACAACTAGAATACTTTTATATTTAATATAAATGATTCCATGTTGAGGATGGCCACATAACACCTGATAAGTATCAAACCAATAAATTTAAACATTATTACATAATTTTTTCCTAGATAACATAACTCAATTATTTCATATAGCATGCCATAAAAGTCAAAATCACTTTCTTTGTGGAAAGATCCTTTAAAAACACTACTAATCATTGAATTTTTTTATTCATCATATGTATGTGTATGAAATCGAAATCCATTAACAACATATGCATTATAAGATTTGAATAATTAGGATGGTGGATTACTCAATACATAAAATTGACTATCAATTTTATTTACAAGTTTTGATACTGAGATAAATAAAAAAATATTTAGTTATATATAAAATAGTAAGTTGATTTCATATTTTCTATCATAAATAATTTAACATACCAGTCTTTGAAACCATCAGGAAAAATTACACTATCAACATTCTTCAAGAGCATATGGGGTAATTTTTGTGAATTATTTTTTGATATGATCATCATATAATTTAAAAAACAAGTAATATTGATTTATTTTTAATAATCATTTAAAAATATATAAGTAAAATTAGTTCTTAACACAAAAATCATGTAATTTCATCACAACTGAGTGAAATATATTTATGAGCTCCATGTAGTTCTTCATCTGAAATATATCATTTATGATGACCACTAAATCTATGTTCAGGATAATAAAATACTTAAAATAATTGGTTTGTGACATAATTAGTATTTCTATCATTAAAAATCAATAAATTATGTTTTGAAGATATTCAGATTGAAAATAAGAAGAGCATAAATTTAAAATCTTCTCCTAATAGTATGTGATAGAAATTGACCCTTCAATAGATGATTTGTTATGTAACTTCTTCTTAAATTTTTTCTTATATATCTTGAATGTGTACATCAATAAGAATTTTACTTTCCCTCCTCATTAATCTTCAAATATAAAATTTAATATTAAATGTTCTATTGATTCAAAAAAGGTCGAAAGAAATATATTTTCCAATTTACATAAAATTAGAATAATATATTTTTATAGCATACTTAATGTATCATAATATATTTTTTAGAAATAAATTTCTCAGCATAAATATGATATTTTAGTCAAAAAAATACTATATTCAATAATTCAATATCCCTCTGAGTTCAATAGGTAGTAATCTTTCAATTATGTCATGAATTTTATTAAATTTTTAACCTGGAGATTTTTTTATTTCTGATGAAATGAGACAAATTAGATGCATATTCATCTACTATACTCAAATATTTAATCCACATATATAATAATAATAAAATTTTATAATAAAGTGAATAATATATTTTTGGATTCATTAAATTGTGTGATCTTTTATTTTCAAATAACTCATGTTTAGAATGGATGAAAATTTGGGTAAGATCTAAACATTCCATTACAATAACATTGGTCTTGTCAAGTGTGTCCAATATATTACAAAATATTTTCTCAAGTTAGTTCTTTTCAATAAAAATTACATTTAACATGTGATTAATTAAAAAAATTAGACCAATATGGTTGTTCCTAAAAAATACTTCACTTTACCCAATTATGATCTCTCCCAAAAAAACCAATTTATTGGTTTATAATTGGTCCAAAAGTAATTATAGGTAATGAAGAGACAACATAATTTACCTAAATACCTTAAATAACTTCGGAAGTTTCATCCATTTTAATTAGACCTTTTTTAAAATTATGTTTATTTCATTAGAATGGGTTATATATAGGAATAAATATTTGATGATAGTTGAAAATGAAATAATTTTGTCTATAAATAAGAATAAATTCTTTATTGTTAGCCATGTAGTGTGGAAAATATTTTTTACCATGATTAATCCATCTAGATAACATACCATAAACTGGAAAGTCAATAATTTTCCATATTAATGCATCTATAAATATAAAATTATGATATTCAACTACATTGTAAATAGGTATACTATTATCCCATGATAAAATTAAATCTTCAATCAATGGATTCAAATAAATATTGATATTCTTCTTTGGATATCTAGAAATTAATAATTCTAAATATAAATATTGTTCCTTTATTAATTTCCAAGGATTTAAATTTTATGAAGTTATAAAAACAAGACAAAAAGAATACTAGCTGGAATACACACCAAATAGATAGAAAGCATCAATGGAAATATCTAATCATACATTATAATATTTTAAATAAAAATGTGTATGCACTAGATCCAAAATGTTTCCAAGAATCAACATCATATATATGGTTTAATCTTGTATTGATGGAAACATTTTATTTATTACATGTCTTCGATGTAGCAAGGTTAGATATATAAATAGAAGTTGCAGTATATACCAGGAAATTATGAACCAGGCGTAAGCCTGGTCCCGAAAATTTATTAAAGGAAAAAAAGAGAAAAAACAACCGGTTTAAGGGTTGTCGGTACCCCTTACAACGTGACACAGCAACCAAAGACCACTCCGCATCATACAGTGCAAATACAAATTCAAATTTCAAAACCAATTACCCATACAGCTATCCTCGATCCGCACGTCGTCACCGCACACCTTTCAATGCCTCGAGTCGCTCACACCCTCGATACGCACCCAACCATCAAATTTTCCTTGATATACCACTTTATACCTTGATTGTTCACATGTTGGTAAATTAACTAATATCTCATATTCACTATAGTATAAGATACACTCACTTTTTACATACATGGGTCTTATGATAAGTAATACAAAAAATATGTACCAACTTTTTGTAGTTTTTGAAATTTTCAGGAAATGTATTCACTTCAAGAAACAATGATTTTACCAAAGAAAATATGTGATCAAAACAATAGTTTGACATTCAAAAAATAGATTTAATAACCATAATTTTTTTAACGAATTTGAATTTTCTTATCCAGCATCTAGGATATAATTCATCCTTAGTGGATTTCAATAAATAATATTATCGATATTGTTCTAATTCAGGATTTGAATTCTCATTCTAATTTTATATTTCTTGTAAATATGGGATAGTGGAATCATGTACTTAATTTGGAAATTATTATGGTTTTGGAGTCAAAAAATTTGTATTTCTTTCTGAATTTCATTCACCATATTGATAATAGAATATGTAATCATTTTAAAAACCAATATATAAAATATGAACCTCAACATTATCAAATGTTTTAT
Source organism: Viscum album (assembly GCA_963277665.1). NCBI lineage: Eukaryota > Viridiplantae > Streptophyta > Magnoliopsida > Santalales > Viscaceae > Viscum > Viscum album. Next base: position 1,028,583,393 of record OY728157.1, read on the forward strand.
ATCTTATTAGATCACACTTCTTACACTGACACTTAATTGTTCCTTCTGAAACATACTCTAAATTCAATATTGAAAATTATATAAAACCTTTGATTCCCTCAATGTTAGAAGTATTTATACCAAAATAATTTTAATTTCTATAACATTTCATCCAATCAGGATCTTGTAATAAATTTTTTTTATTTCAGAGATCCATAATTTTATAACAAAATAATCAATAATTATGTTTTTATATAATATTTAAAAATGTATTACATAAATTATTTTCAATTTATAATAATTTATATTAATAATTATTATTAGTCTGCAGTAATTATTAATTTTTTATATAAATTTATATCAATTAAAAATACTTAATATCAATTATATTAATTTCTAGTAATTTATATGAATTTTCAGTTGGAGTAATATCTTAGGGGAAAGATTCTATGTATTCTTTCATTAATTTTAGGGATCAAACCCTGACTTCCTCTAATTTGAGGGGTTTATGGGTGACATGAGATACATGACGTATGGTCATAGGTCACTGAGGATGGGTTGAAAAGTGTGTTGGTCTTGATAGTAGTAGTGGAGGAGGTAAAGGGTGTGGATGGTCCGACAGAGTGCAAGATGTCTTCGGCTACAGCTGGCATGATGGCAGTGTTGGTGAGAGGATCGCGCAGTGAAGTAGTTCCCAACCACCATATGGGCCAAAAATTCTAGGCAGATTGTAGGGTCATTGTCGGGCCACTAGTAGGCTGGAGGACAATGCATGTGATGATGGTGGAGCATCCACATGGTGAATGGGCTAGTACAACGGGCTAGCTATTTATTGGGCTTTTGAGTTTGGACTCTATGATCCATGTTAGGGGATTTAATCCACACTAGGCAACCATGGTCAAGTGATGGGATCCCTCTATCCAAAATAACAAGCGAGGGTCTTCATTTCAATAAAAAAAAGGGGGATCTCCCCTACCTTATATGATTATATGAATCTATACTAATTTATAATAATTTATAGCAATTTTTATTGGTTTATAATAATTTTCAATAATTTTTATGAAAATTTAGGCCTTAATAATAATTTGTGTTATTTTTTATTTATTTATAATAATTTATACAAATTTATAGCAATTTATATTAGTTTACAGTAATTTTTATTAAATATATTACTTTATATCACTTTATATTATTTTATAATAATTTATATCAATTTATAGAAAATAATATAAATTATATTATATAAATTTTTAATAAATTAAATCTATTTATAATAAATTATATCAATTTTTAATAATTTATAACAATTTATTTGAAATTACAAAAAATTATAATAAATTTATTAAATTTATACTACTTAATATAAATTTTTTATGAATTTATACTAATTTTTAATAATTTAAAATAATTTTTAGTAATTTATAATTATTTTTATTAATTTATAATATTTTTTTATTTTTTTTAATTTTATTACTTTTTAGTCATTTATTCTAATTTATATTATTTTTAATTTATTTATACTAATTTATAGTAATAGATATTAATTTATAATATTTTTTATTAATTATATAAATTATAATAATTTATGTTATTTAATACTAATTTATATCTCTTTGTAGAAAATTATATAAATTAATATGAAATGTTATAAATTTATTTTAAATTATATGTATTTATAATAAATTATATCAATTTATATTAAATTATATCAATATGTAATAAATTTTATAAATTTATCCTAATTTATAGTAATATATGTCAATTTATACTAAATTACTTCAATTTATAGTTCTTTATATGAATATATGATTAATTTATACTAATTTATAATAATTATTATTAATTTAAACTAATTTACAATAATTTATATTTATTTAAGTTAGTTTTTATTGCATTTTTTAAATTTTTAGTCTTTTCTGATGATTTATATCATTTTTTATTTATTTATACTAGTTTATATTAATTTATTTTAATTTACGATAATTTTTATTAAATATTTGGATTTATAATATTTTAGATTATTTTATACTAATTAATATCAATATATAGAGAATTATATAAATTAATATGAAATTACAACAATTTATATTAAATCATATAAATTTATAATTAATTATACAAATTTATGTTAAATTATATCAATTTATAATAAATTATTTCTTTTTTAATAAGTAGGGGAAAACACCCTATTTTTATTAAGGAAAATATTCCCTCTTTTCAACAAGATTTAGAGGTAACCTTTACATGATCTGAAGGCCCGGTGGTTCGAAGGCCCATTACAATTTGATGGTCAGAATGAACTATGACCCAAAGGCCCAATCTAAACAGTCAGATATCACATCATGATCTCATTCTACTCGTTATGATGCCCTCCCTTACCATACGTTGTTACTTGCATTGTCCCACCATGAAGACATGGAAGAGAACCCCTCTTCAACCCACATCTGTGTAGAGGGACATCTGATAGGTGTTAGCACACCCATCACTCTTTCGAGCATACACACCTTGCAATGAATGTATGTCTCCATGTCATGTTGTCTACCAAGATGCATCACTTCACCTGTCTGGTCATCACCATTCACATGATGTGTGCCCCCTCTTCCAAGAATCATCATGTCGTGCTACCTTTTTTAATGTCATGGAAGAGAACCCCTCTATCTGAAGCGGTTAGAGGGTCAGTTGATAGGTTCCAAAGCACCTATCACTCTTTTGAGCTGTCAACCAGGAGTTGCTACCTGAAGTCGAGTTGTGCTGCCTACCTGATGTGTTGTATTGATTGGTTGGACACTCTATGGTACTTTCTACTTTTTGGTGGCATGGAATCTCTATGGCCCAAAGTCCAATGGTGGCTTAAAGGCCCAATGCCTCGAAGGGCCAATTTCATGGCTCGTAGGCGCAAACTGAGTAAAAAGTTCTACTACTATAATAATGGTTATACTTTCTGTTAGGCTAACTCGTAAATCCACCCATTTTCTAAATTTAAACTTAGCTCTTTTAGATGCCAAGCAAGAGTATAAACCACTCGACTATATTTTATAGTAATTTATACTAATTTATACTAAATTAATTCAGTTTATAGTAAGTTATTTGAATTTGTGATAAATTTATAGTAATTTAAAATATTTTTAATAATTTATAGTAATTTAAAAAAAATTGTATTGATTTGTAATATTTTTTTTATTATTTTTTAGTCATTTATAATAATTTATAATATTTTTATTTATTTATACTAATTTATATTCATTTATATTTATTTACAATAATTTTTTTTAAATTTATGCATTTATAATAATTTAAAATATTATATACTAGTTTATATCAACTTATATATTATTATTTTTATTTATAATAAATTATATCAATTTATTTTAAATTATATCAGTTTATATTAAATCTTTTCAATTTATCATAATTTATAACCATTTATGTCAATTTATACCAATTTATACTAAATTACATCAATTTATAGTACTTTTTATGAATTTTTGATAAACATATACTAATTTATAATAACTTATACCAATTTATAAAAAAAATATTCATTTATATTTTTTTATTAATTTTTTAACAAGGTATTTGTTTATAATAATTTGAATTATTTTTTATTTATTTATACTAATTTATTATAAAATATATTAATTAGCACAACTTTTTATTATATATGAATTTATAATAATTTTGATTATTATATACAAATTTATATCATTTTATAGAAAATTATATAAATTAATATGAAATTATTTTAATTTATATAAATTATATTAATTTTTAATAAATTATATCGATTTATAAAAAAATGTTTCAATTTTTAATAAATTATATCAAATATTTTTTAACTTTTAGCGCCTATTTTGTTCTTTGTTTTTTTATGTGAGTTATTTGGCCATGTTTTTTCTCCTTTTTCACTTTATTCTTTTTTATATCAATTAAAGGGATTGCGTCTTTATTCCTCATCCCAAACCTTTTCAAAAATAATTATATCAATTAATATTAAATTATAGTAATCTATACTAATATATGATAATAATTATTAATTTATTATAATTTTTAATAATTTATTGTAATTAATATGAATTTATACAAATTTATACTAAATACATCAATTTATAGTACTATATTTGAATTTATAGCCTACACAGAACTGAACCCATGAATCATAGCATACCTTTTGGTGCCAACATAGTTCTCCTTCAACCTCAATCGTTATGAAGTTAGCAGTTTTCATAGAAGCTCTTCTCATTTTCCTCAGAGAGATCCCCCAAAGGATCTCTGAGATACTGATTCTGTTGTAGTGTGCAAGGCCTCGGAGATAGATCAGATGGCTACTGGAGTGACTAGAAGTTCTTTTGTCTTACGAGAAGAAAGTGAATTGTTGATGCCAGAGTTGAGAGTGGTGGAATTTTTGGGTGAGCATGTGGAGATGTGTGGGGTTGTACCAGAGGTGTTGGAGGCCGTTGGGCAACATTTCTCTCTAGGTGTGGAGGCCCCTCGGAAGCCAGCTATGGTTGCTCAGCGTGACCCTACTGTTTCTAGTATTTTTAGTAGACTGAAAGCTGATTTGGGTGTTGGATGTTGTTCTGAGGCAACAAGTGTTTTTGGAAGTATTAGGGTCAGCAGGACTACTAGATTGGTGCAAGAGAAGGAATTAGGTCTTGAGGAGTGGGATCCACTCTTGAATGCTGAGATGGTAAGGCAGCTAGATTCAATTTTACCATGTGGTTCCATGGTGAGTGATGCAGTGGGTGTGTATCTAGCCACTAGTGGAGACACCTCTTTGCAGTTTCAATACATGGGTCATGGCTTTGTCCAACCAAGGGGTTCAGACTTGGCAGTGCTGGTCATGCGGGAACAACCTTCTTATATCGAGAAGGTTAAAACTAGAGGCATGCTAAAAAATTCTCAGAACCGGTTTGATGTTTTGGGAGAAGAAGACTATCATATTCTTGGGGAAGGAATCAAGATGGAGGATACACAAGTAGAGGACCCTTCTCGGGTATACGGGGCTACCCAAGAGGAGGAAGATCCAGTCACGAACTCACCTATTGATCCAATAGAAGTGGGCTTGGTAGAGGAATACTTTCGATCCACTTCAAGGAAGGGCAAGAATACACTTATTGATTCAGAAGGCTTTAACAATCATAACCGGAGGACGTGAGGGAGGAAAGACTACTCTAAATTACCTAGTCCTCCTATTATGAGGTTCTCAAGTAAGCTTAAACTCTCACTGATGGGTACTAATAATGTAAACAACAATTACATGAGCAAGAGGAAAGGATATGATGAGTATGGGGATGTTAAGCAAGCAGGTGGTGTACAGGCCAATGACCGGGTGTCCGAAGAACCTGTGGCTGTTACAGGGGCAGTTGATCAGCAGGGAGAATGGAAAATTCAATCTGAAGAGGTGATGTCTGAAATGGAGGATGATCTTCAGCAGCCTTCGGATGGGCCTCTTTTCAGTTGGCAGTGCTTGGTGGATATTAATTCGGATAAATATATGGATCTACTCATGCACCCGGGTGAGGAAATGAAGGAGGGAATCCTGGTGATTAAGGTGACAAGAGAATACATTGATCAAATGATGAGTAGATTTCTCTAAGTTGAAGTTACTGAGGAGCAAGGGGATTGGATTAACAAGCAAGACCATATATTAGTAAGAGGCTTCAACGTGGGAAAAATTAACAAAGAAGAGTATATGCAAGCCTGGGAATACCTGGAAACCTGTTATGAAGCACTCCTTAAAGATGATCCAGGCTACCAGGTAAATTCCTTTCCCTAGAAACTATCTAGGGAATTTGACTCCAATTGTCTCAATCTATTGTTTAACTTGTCAGTAGTCTCTTTTGATGTTGGATCTACCGAACTGTGAGGGTTCTCACTTCCCCCCTTAAAAGTGTTAGAAAAAAAAAGTAAATTCAGATGGATAGTAATTTTTATTCATTTATATTAAGGTATAATATTTTTTATTGATTTATAATAAAAAAAATTTATTAATTTATACTAAATTTTATTAATTTATACTAATTTATATTAAAATAATTAACAAACTATGTAAATTAATAAACAATTAAATAAAAAAATTAATAATAATTAAAAAACATTTAAAAATAGCTTGATATTGATACTTTGACAAATAACATGTAGATATGACACGTAATCTCCTTAGTCAAAGGTTTTATCTAAAGTTGAAAAAAAAATCTAGAGTAAAATGAGGAGAAATGGGAGGAAATGGTTGTAAAGAGGGGGAGGTGTGGCGTTTATATATAGTTTACATTTTTAAGATGGAATAATCTCTATAAAAAAGACTAATGTTACAATTTTTTTAATGGATGTTTGTGACATATTTATTATTTTTGATGAATTTTTACAATAAATTTCTATGACAGATAGTGTTTCTATTACAATAAAAACACCATCAAAAATAATTTTCTTGGCATATGGAAATAATTTTTACCACAAAAAAATTCAGTCAAAAAAAATATCGACAGTTTCTTTCTGATGTATCCATTGAAAATATTTATTTTTTGCAATGGATATATCACAAATAAGTTAGTACATTGATTATTTGTGAGGGGTCTTCACAAATAGGTATTTTCAATGACCCATCACAAATAGTAAGTAAAGGGGCTCTTTTGTAATGGCCCATCAAAAATATTAACAAGGTGGTGGATCATTTGCAATGAAATTTGAAGTTTGTCACAAATATTGTTTCTCATTATAGCACACACAAACTCGCCAAAATTATTTGAAAAAAATCATTATTTTATCAAAAAAAATGGAAGGGACTAGTCATCCATTATAAATAAATTGATCACTAAAACTACTTATGATGGATGTGAAGTCTACCATAAATAACCTATCATAAGAAGTGGACTTTCCAACTGTACAGGAGCTCAAATTTGAAATAATGATTTCAATTATATCTTATGAAAAGGAAATAATATTTTTTTGAGATCATCCTCTTTATATATTGAAACCGTTTATTAATCTTTTAATGTCACATAACATAATTTTTGAATATCTAAAACATAATATTTTTTACTTATTAATTAATCACGTAAAAATAATATTTTTCTTACTAATTTTTTCTTAGAGTTTGGTATAGATAATATTTATTGGAAAAATTTATAAGAAATTACTCTGTAAATTTTCTCTTTAAATAAGAACTCTACTAATTTATAAATTATGAACAATAAACCTCAAGAAATTTACAGAATCCCCCTTAGATCAAAATACAAGCCTATATAACACATATACTAAGAATCTCCATAAAAACTAATCAAAAAACCTAAAAAATTAGTTTTTAACTCTTATATAATCTCTAATCGATGATATCATAATCTATTAAGTAATCTAAACTCTTCTTTACTTCCAAATGAGACAAACCAAGGCATATCCTTCTATGATAACATTAATTTAAAAAAACATTTTATCATTTTATATGCCCACAAATATTTTTTGGTCTATATATTTTGATAATAAGTATTACTACTATATATCAATTCATATATTCCCAAAGATCATTTTTCTCATTTATACAATCTCTTCAAATGTTACACCTTCACTCATAGAAATTATTTATAACCCACACAAACATTCCTAATTTTCTTCAATCCCTTCCCAAGAAATTTTAAAACATGGTGTGACCACAAAGTAACTCAATAAAGGATTTAAAATAATGAGAAAACCTATTATGTTTTTTAAAATACTCAATAACATTTCTTGATAAAAAAAACATTGATCATAATTGATTGTTTTATTAAGCATAAAATTATCTTTTAAATTCCCAAAAGGATTTAAAAAATGAATTTCATAAACTAGTAAAAAGGGAAAATATTTTTCAAAGAGCTCTCTTTAAGAATGTATAAAAATACTAAATACATATTTCTTAGAAATACAAACCTTTATATCCTTATAAAATCAAGGATTTCATTTCAAATACAAATTTTTGTTTTGAAAATTTATCACAATATTTCTTTATAAAACAAAACTTCTTATCTTCATAAAATCTAGATATTTTTAATAATGATCATTATGAACAAAAAAAATTAAACTAATGAAACTGGAACATCATAAACATTATAATTTTAATGGAATATCTTAACTAGATATTTCCATTATTATACATAATTAAATCACCTAAATAGATAACCCTAACATCATATCTTAATAGTAATATCATGGAATAATAAGAATGTGACAAAAATATAAAACATGACATCATAATAATTAATCAATATTTTCTCCCAATACTATCATCACCAAGTGTATAGAGTCTCATAGTGGATTAGGTCATTCCCTAATATCATACATAACATTTAATGAGATAATAAGATTTACTTAATTTATTAGAAGGCTATAATGGACCCACCCATCCAATGGTATTATGTTCATGCATATGTGTGCAACATAAGGAAATCATAAATAAATCTTAATCACTAGAAAACCCTAAGAGAAGGAAATGGGTTACATAATATTGTTTCAATGTGTAATCATTTTACATTTAAAAATTATTCCCAAGATAATATGGAATTAAACATTTTGGACACTCATTTTTTTGAAATAGGGAATATATGTCTCAAATATTGAGCCCATGTTAAGAATATTTTATAAGAAAGGGTGGAGATGTGGATATATAAATGAACATCTTAAAGTTTCTTTAAGAAATGGGTGAAGAACCTTTAAATAAGGTTATCACATGGTATTTTTCATTAAACCAGAGGTAAACCAAAATGGTTTTCTATAAAATAGTCATAATTTTATAAAATAATCTAGGGACACAAACTTTAAATGTTTGGAACATGAAAAGGATTAGTGGATAGGAAAGTTTCCCTTAAATAGTCTTATTTAAAGGAAATATCAAGAAGTTAACTTGAAAAACATGTATAACCCAAAAAAAGAAAGAGAAAATAAACTAGATATATATGTGACATATATATATATATATAATAGATGCATGATAATAATAGATAGGGGAAATGGGGTTTATAGAGAGAAAGAATAACCTGAAATAAAAGAGGTTATCTTGGAGGATCACTTACTTGAGCACATACTAACCCATATATGAGCACAATGTAACCCATATGCAAGAACAGTTTGATCTATTAACCCTTATGTGAGTTTTTGGGATTTAGGATCTACCCTTATTCCAGCTAGGAGTTGGGTATCTCCTACCCTTACATGGGCTAAGTATCTTCCACCCTTACGTGAGCTAGGTATCTACCCTTACATGAAATTTGAATACTTGGAATGACCATTATGAAAGTAGTCAATAAGGCCTTTATGTGAGCACTGGTAATTGGTATCACCTTTACGTGATGATTAAAACCAAGATTATAAAACCCATAAAAATAAACTTATGAAAGTAATTATTATCTTTTATAATTTTAATCTTATATTCTACAATCCAAATTCAATATAATCAATCATTTACACGTTTCATTATTTTTATTTTAGAAAAATTATAGTCATGTATTTGTTAATTTCTTTCTATTATTAATAATTTATTATTTATCATTTATCCATTAATATTCAAATCTTCAGTATTTTAATTATTATTAAATATATTCAATTACATAAATATAATTCCCTTATAATAATCATTATATTTTATATATTAGTTTTAAATCTATAATTTATAAACCATAATAACTATTATATTACTATAAATTTTATATTTATCATTCTCTATCATTTATCAGCATATGTTAAATAATTTTATTTCCTTAACAATTTATTTTTATAAGTTCATTAATTATATAAATTATGGTTAAAGAATAATATTTGAAATATGAACATATAAAAAATAACTTTATATTTAATAAACATCCATTTATATATTATTCCAAAAATAAATTCAGATATATTTAAAGTAATATTTTTGTGACATATCTATTTTAAATTAATTTATTCCATATATTGTTTTTCTCATGTAATACTTATTATTCCATTTTTATGATGTTTGTAGAGAAAATCATTTAATTTTATAAAATTTTCTACATGCTAAAATATATTATAGTTTATTTATTTGTGAAATGAGACATTTAACAATCCTTTATTTAAAATAAAAAAATTATATTAATGTCTAAGGTTGTTGCACCAAGCCTCATTCCTCCCCAAAAGGAATGGAAAGAACCCATTATACCTATTTTATGACTCGAAGCCTTAATTGAATGTAGATAAAAGGCCTATAAAGGTGATGACCCAATGACTTGAAAGAGTAGCCTACATCATGTTGTGTCACCATCCTTACTCCACACTTCCCCATGTTAGTATTCACCACACCACTAATTAGTTCACATGATTTCATTGAATTATTAACCATTCATGAAATTTTTACAAAACAAGTCACATAATTATCTATCAAACACATTTGGTTCTCAGTTTTTTATTCATTTTGGCCACAAGAACCATCAAATTTCATGAGTAGATCAGATATTGTGGGCTAAAAATTCTCTTCGAAGTGTCCCCACTTCATGATCACATATGTGATTCTTAAAACATCAATTAATTTATTGAAATAATTAAAAATACTTTCTTAAACTATTCCTTAAGTACTTTATCATATTAAGAATGATAACAAAAGAGTACTCCATCCTTCATTGTAACTTATTTTTCTTTTTGAACCTATATCTTGGAATCTCTAGTCAACTATGTAGGGTTCCCCCATGAATAATGTATTTAATAGGACTTAACCTCATTCCTTTTGATGATTTATCTATTAAAACTATTTTCATCCCTTATGTAATGGGATTTGTAACATTTATTTTTTTTAGTTGATGTAATCAATCATAATAGTCCCACTAAAGAGTAGTTTTTTGACTAAGTCATGTCATTAATGTATATTTCAAGATTTTATATTTCACAAGTCATTATTTTCCATTCTTCTTACTTCATAACTATCACAATGAATACACATAGTAGGTATATGTATTATCTAACTTATAATTACTTTCAAGAAGTTTCAAATCCATTCATATTATTCTCAATCCTTATCTAAGGTAATAAACTCTACCACCATAGTGGATTGTGCAATTCACATTTGTTTGGATTATTTCACAAATATATATTCACCACTAATTGTAAATGCATAACCACTATTTTATTTAGAGTTTTTAGCTAGCTATCTAGTTTTAATCACTATAACCTTAATGTACCATATGATACTTTGTATAGTTCAATAAAAAGTTATTGGTAAATTTTATATGTCTAAAAACTCATTCCATATCCATCCAATAGAGATTATATGGATTTATAGTAGATTGGATTATCTTTATTATGGAATAATTTATGTTTGTTCTAGTGAAATTCATGAAATACATCAAATTTCCTAGAATAACATAATACTCTATCTGGTATTTTCATTCACTAATGTTCTTTAAAAGATATAGATTTACATATACTAGAGTCTTTACTGGTTTTATATAAAGATTATAATATTTATATAAAATATTCTCTATATATGTGATTCTGATAATATTAACCCGTCAAATGTTCTATGTATTTGAATTCCCAAAATTAAACATGTCACTCACATGTCTTTCATTACAAATTGACAGGTGAAAATTTTTTTGGTGTCTTTCATGACATCTATATTGCTTCCAAATATAAAAATATCATCAATATACAAGCATACAATAACATATGCATTTTGAGTGTTTCTAATATATACACATTCATCATACTTATTGATATTTAAAATGCTTGATAATATTACATGATCAAACTACATATGTCATTACTTGAGAGATTTTTATAATCCTTTGCGAGATTTCAACAATCAAAAAATGTTATTTTATTGTCCAGAAATAGTAAAAACTTCAGGTTGTTATATGTAAATCTCTTCATCCAAATAACCATTAAATACGGTATTATTAATATTAATTTGGTGTATATATATCCAATTTAGAGTGGATAAATCGATAATATCTTTATAGGTTTAATCAATATAACATGTGAATAAGTAGAAAAATAACCAAGTTACTCATTTTTATGACCCTTTACTGCAAGTATAGCTTGTATTTATAAATTTTTCCTTTATCCTTAAATTTATTTTTGAATATGAACTTGAATCTAAGTTTTTTTTCTGTGAGTACTATTAACAAATTCTCAATTATGGTTGGACAATATGGAATTAATTTCACTATTGATTGTTTCTTCCCAAAATTAATCTCTAGGGGTAGTCAAAGAGTCTCTAAATGTTTGGTGATCATTTTTTCACAAATATTATATAGATTTTGGTCTAAAGGACTTATAGATTAATTGTTTTTTTATTTATCAAGATTCTACCTCTATTGAATCCATTTACTCTACATGTTTTAGAGGCCTTTTTTTATTCTTATTCATCTCCTCTATCGAAATATATGTAAATATATTTTCAAATAATGAGTAATACCTCAATTAAATACTCATATTGTCTTATATTTCCATAATCTCTTAATTATGAACAATAAATCAATAAGCACAATTTTAAGTGAATAACCAATAAATTTGAAATCAACCATATTTTCCCCAATCTTAACTTTTTTAGGTTTAGGAACTGAAACCTTAGCCAAACACCCCCACACTTTAAGATATTTAATGGTTGTATTTATTCCCTTCCTCAACTCATAGGTAATACTCTATATCTTCTCATTGGGAACACTATTTAATAAGTGATTTGCAGTTAAAAGAGCTTTCCCTCATATTTTTTGGAAAACTTGTACTAATTAAAAGAACATACATAATTTTTTTAAGGTTCATTTTTTCATTTCATTTAATCCAATTGATAGTTTGGATAATTATTCCAAACTTTCTATATATATTTTATAAAGGGGACTCATATTCACCTCCATGATTACTCTTTATTCATTTAATTCTCTTATTGATCTAAATTTCAACTTTTTTTGTAATTTTTAAATAAATCAATAGATTCATCTACTATTAAGTAGATAAATATAATAAACTCCAGTGTAATCATCTAAGAAGCCGATAAATAATTTTTTATTACCTCTTAATGGAATTGATTTCATATCACATATCACTAGTACAAAAAGAACCTTTAATGTTATCTTTTGGTGTTTTAACATTGGTTTTTGAGGAAATATATTTTTGAGTAATGTTGTAAATATATTTTCAACATCATATTTTTAAAACTAACGTTAAAATATCATATTTAAAAAAAATAAAAAAATATAATTTTATATAACTTTTAATGTCGGTTTTTTAAAAACTAATGTTAGATATGTCCTTTCATGTTAGTTTTCAAAAAAATCCAATGTCAATTGTATATTTTAAAAATAATTTATGAAAGAACTAAGAAACATGGGTGTTTATTTCAAATAATCAATAAATAAATTAAAACACAAACAAATATCACTTATAATGTTAGATTTTAGTTTAAAATGATAAAAAGTTTGTTTGTAATCATATAACTAAAAAATAAAAATTGATTACTTTGTCATAAATGGGCGAAGTAAGAGAAAGAAAAGTGAACGTTGAATGATGATATCATAGATATGGTGTTGGATGAGGGCATCACCATAGATTTTATAAATAGATAAGGAAAATAAAAAATCAAATAAGATTAAAAGAGATCAATCCATGGGTTTTACTTATATACAATATCATTGATGACCACCATTTCTTTCATCGATGACATCACTCTCTCTTTATCATTATAATTAATCTATATAAATATACTTCATGCATATTCATTCATGATTTAGAATATGTAAGTCAGTAAAAACATGAGAAATGAAACTTGGGATAGAAATTGTATGAGTGTGATAGATCAGAATATAGTGGATGAGATAAATGTTCATTATGGAAATGAAAAAAGAGGTTCTCGCATTATTAAATTCTATTTGTATAGGAAAATCATGGTTCATGATTTAAAAATTTAAAATATTCATATGTCACATATCAGGAAAGTAAATCCATGTTGGTGTAAATTGAAAAAAATATATTTTAGTAAAAAATAGGGTTTTGACATCAATTATTTTAATAACTGAGATCAAAAACACTTCAAGTTAAGGGTTTTGATATCAATTATTTATATAATCAATGTCAAAACCCTATATTTTTTGGGTTTTGATTTTGGTTATTTATATAACCAATGTATAAACCATTCCCATATTCTCTTTAATGTTTTTTATTGAAATAAGGACTATTGAAACATTTTTAATATTTTTTATATGAAAACCTACATTAAAACCCTAACATAAAATCTATAGTTTATACTAATGTATATCATCATGTATTAAATACAAAGGCTCAAAAATAATTTCAATATAATTAAGTATAAAATTTTGATTCAACACTCACCTGATATTTCATTCCTTAACAATCAAATGTCGATAATAAATACATATTAATCAATTTATTTTAAGGTTTATAATTAACATGGTCGAGTCTTACATTAAAAAAATAATCACACTCAACCACATAAACCAAAGGAACATTACTTAAATTAATCTTAGAATATTTGGTTACAATAGTCATTAAATTTTATTTGAATATATCATTACTTAAATATCCCTTAAAAACATAAAAATATCACTTAAAAGGTATAACTTTATCAAAAAAAGGACTAACTTAAAGCCAATCTTAAACGAAATATATACTGATACAAGATTATTATGAATATCAGGTACATGAAGTATATGTTTTAGTGTTATGGTATTGTTACAATTCATTTTTAAAAGTACCTTTACTATTACTTCCACTTTAGAAGTTAATGAGTTTCCTATAAATATTTTATCATCACTTCCCCCCTAATGTTTATGATGAAAACATTCACTTATGGGAACAAACATGGTGACTTTATTTAGTGTTATCCCACTACTTCTTTGGGTTTTTGATGATATTTCACTCAAAAACCATGGTATAAAAATATAAATCTTCAAATTTAGTAGAGATATTATTAAGGTCCACTACATTAGATTGAGAATTCTTCTTCCTATTTATCTTTTTATAATACTTGTCTTGATTTAAAATTTTATCACAATTACATCATTTTCTTTTGAACTTATTTTAACCATGACTAGGATCCCATACAATATAATTCCACTTCCAGATCATTGATCTACCTTTAATAATGTAATATTTTGAGATCATTTTGTTACTAATTACTTAATTTTTTGAAATTAATATGTCTTCTTCTACCCTTAATCACATGATCAATTATTCAAGTGATATATCCTTCTCTTGTGTATAATATAATATTTTTAATCTTTCCAAGGAGGAGAAAATTTTACAATTAAAGTGGAAACATGAGAGGTTTCACTTAAGTAAGTGACTTTAGAGAGAATATCATTCATAATGACTTGTAATTCTTAGACATGACTAGTTAATATTTTTTATTCAAGAATCTTTAATTCCAAGAATTTGTCAATAATGAATTTCCTCAAACCGGTATATCCAGTATTATACTTGTGATCAAGACTTTCCCATAACTTCTTAGCAATTTTAAAATAGCTACAAAAATTATAAAGGTGCTTTTTATAATATTTAGGATATAGTTTTAACATAAGAAGTCAATAACCAACAATAGAAACATTCTCTATTCTTGTTTCTTCTTTACTAAGATTTGGTGCTTCTCCAGTAAGATGATTTTCCATATATAATGTAGAATGGAAGAAAAATATCTTCTTATTCCAACTTTTGAAATCAATTACATTAAATTTTATTGGATTATATCCTTGAGAAATTGCTAGATTCACTATGGTAGGCAGCATTTCCATGTTTTATGTCAACATTTTTGTTTCATAAAAAAATTAATGAAATGTGGTTTAATGAAAAATGAAAAGTTTTTTTAAGATTGTTATAGAATAAATCAGAATATTCAAAATATAATTATAATTTAAATAATCAATCTACACACAAAGATTTATATGGCCTCTTCCTAGTATATGAAAACAATATCAGAAGTGTTTACTAATATTTATACTAAATATAGTAGGTTCCCTCCTCCTAGTCTTTATAAATATAGTAGAGGAAGGTTAAACCAGTCTGTATATAAAATAAAGTAAGTTCCTACTTGGTAGACTTGATCAAGTAATCTATACACAAAATAAAATATACTAAAATCAAGTGTTCTATTTCAATCTATACACAAAGTTTAGAACACAAGACAAGGATAGAGAAGAAAATTAAAAATCAAATAAATAGTGTAAAATTTGATCCCAACGAACTCACATTGTTTCCTTAAGACACATTTTCCCCCTCTATGATTCCCAAGGTCATGAAAAAATTTCTCCTAGGATAGAACATATCACATTATTTTGGATATCATCACTTCAAATCCAGGAATACCTTTTAACATAATGTGTATAGATGAATCGCACTTTAAACTCTTGTAAATTATGTGAAAATTTCAACAGAGTTTCAGTACTTTGATATGGAATGAAAAACACAGACAAAAAAAGAGGGGAAACCTTATCTTTATACAAAAATAATAATCTTAAAAATAATAATAATATATATAATAATTTAAAACCCATTTAACAAATAAAAATAATGGAAAGTGGGAAATTTATGGATATTCACCCACTACCCCCCCCCCCCCACCCCACACACACAATTTCCATTTATTTATAAAAAATTATTCACACTGTTTTAATGAGTTTTTTAGGATAAAAATAATTGAAATAGGTTTAGGTTATTTATTTTTAAAAATGGGTTTGAATTTTGTTGATTACCTTAAAATCTTTAGGATTTTTTGAAAGGAATTTATGGAATCAACTCTTTCCCTAAAATTGATGATTTTGAAAAGGAATTAATACCCTCAACACCTTTTTCATTCTGTTGAGAAAAAAGGAATTTAAGGATAAAACATATCTTTTAAAATAATATTTGAAGTGAAATGGGTGATTCAATGTCTTTAGCATCTCTACATATAAAGACTAGACCCCCACCCTCTTTTCTCATGATCCAAACTCCTTCCCTCTTATATCATGTTTTTTTGCGCTTGAAGGGTATGATTTCATTTGTTATCAACATTTCAATATGAGTTTAGTGAAATAATTGATGATTCATAGAGGTTTTTTATAGATTAACAACCAATAATACAACCTAAGATAGTATTGTGAGGTGAATCTTGGAATTTTGAATGGGTTGGATTCAAGACAATGTGGAAATAAATGAATTGATTAATGTGTTGATACTCAATAAAATCACTAATATGTGATGGTGGATGTATATACATGATCTAAAACATATTGTAAGTGACTATTATTGTATTTGAATCTTTTGATATTATTTGAAGAAGTTTTGAAGATATTTGAGTGAAGAATGAATTAAATCAATCATATGGTCAACAATTTTTTTGTATGGTTTATTGGTTGTTCATGCAGTTGATCTAAGGCCATATAAAATTTTATTTATACATGTGTTTGATCTAATGATCATTTCTTCACATTGTCAATCCACTAACCATAATAGTTTTTTATAGATTCAATCCTATACGGTCAGTTGTCTGCTTTATGGTTGATTTGTTGGGTCAATATTTGAATTTCCAAAATTTCCATATTTT
This sequence comes from Viscum album, assembly GCA_963277665.1. Classification (NCBI taxonomy): domain Eukaryota; kingdom Viridiplantae; phylum Streptophyta; class Magnoliopsida; order Santalales; family Viscaceae; genus Viscum; species Viscum album. The sequence goes on from OY728157.1 coordinate 1,028,600,881, forward strand.
AAAGAAATAAAATCTGATGATGCTTCATTTTTTTCATTATTAATCTTTATTCACAAAGGCATTTTTATATATACTGAGAAGATGAGAATAAAATTTATGGTGATGTTTTCAATATGATCGAGTTGTTTTTATGAAATGATAAATATGATAATGGATCGTAAGACTTTAAAGCATAACTTAAAGCCCTTTAATCTTATTATTTGAACATAAGACTTTACCATTCATAATCTTTTGAGATAAATTATAAGACTTTTCCACTGAATATAAGACTTTGAAGAAGAATTAATTACTTTGAAAAATAAGTATTTTGATGTTGATCATAAGTCTTTGATGATGGATTGTATGACTTGAGCATAAGTCTTGAAAATATAATCATAATAATTTATCATGTTCCTTTGAGACTTAAATATTTTTGAGATAATTGTATATATGAAGAAATATTTTAAATGAGTTCCACATCGCAAGCAGGAGGTCCACATGGAAAACTATGGAAGTTTTTATACACATGGATACTTAAAAGATGCTGATTTTATGGAGAATTAAAAGAAGTAAACTACCTAAGTCTTTAAAAGAATTAAAATAATATTTTAATGATAATTTTAAAGAGGAATAAAAAAAGAGTTTGTAAAATGATTCAAAGAATAAATTAACACGTATGCTGAAGATCATGGAGTTTCTATGTTTTAAATAAGGGGAATAATATTCATTTATATTATGTGATTATAAATATATTAAAGAAATAAAAAAGAGTTTTTAAGGATTTATAACTCTTTAATACAAGTTCAGGAGAATTTTTGGGACCATATAAATTATTATCAGGGAGAGAGAAGGATTCAAAGCTAAGAGCCATTAAAGAAGAAGGAGATATATTGTGCACCCAAGTATTCATGAAGGCGAAGGAAGAAATGGATCACATAAGAACTAGAGGAAGTTTCAAGACGGACACTACTACTATATTTATTGGGGGAGTATATGTTTAAAACTAAAAATCCATTTTCTTGTGGAGGAGGATCAATATATTGTGGTCTAAATAACACTAGGATCAGGTCAAGGGTCTTTATTTTTTGGATCTTTTTTCTGAAGAGTTGTTGTATCTTTCAGTGGACTTTAGAAGTCATTAAGATTACAAGGGACCCTATGTTGTGGAAAATTATTTAATATAGTATAGAACCCATTTTGGGGGTATAATAAACCTATAAATAAGTAGATATTTCATCCAATCCATATAAATATTTTGTGTTTCTCCATTTATTATTATTACTACACATAAAGGTCAGGTTTTGAGAAAGCATTGAGTAGACTGAAAATGTTAAAAAAGTTAAATATGTTAGGTTAAAAGGTAATAACTCATAAAAATAAGAGAGATCACTAATTCACCCCATACCCCTCTAAATTATCTAGTCGGATATAGGAATAACAAGTGGTATCAGAGTAGGTTCCCTCTAATGATCTAATAGAAATTGATGAAAAATGGAGAACTTAAATTATGTTAACAACCAAGGAGTTCCTACCATAGATGTAAGAAACTATTAGATATAAACGAATAAGATTCTACCCAATCTCCTTTCACTTTTCCTATAATTTGATATGTTTTTATAATGGATTTTTCCATTATTTAGAAAGTTATTTCTATGACCCAAGGTGATAAGATAAAATTGGAGTTATATAGAAAGGCTCAGAATTCCAAATCAATATTCCTATTTTAAAAGGTATACAAAAAGGTAAGGGACCTTCAAACAAGAAATGAGATATGGGATAAACTGATAAAAACAATGAATGAAGTGTCAATATTAATGAATTCAAGCTATAAGTATGGTGAAGAAAATTTGACGACATAAAAATGACTGACAATGAGAAAATTGATGATTAATTTGAAATGTTCAATGATATTATAAGAAACATCCTAGGTTTTGGTGAGAGTATATATTGTAACACCACGATATTTTATGAGATATATTATTTTTAATTTATTTTATGTCTTCTATTGTACACTACACCAAGATTAGCTTATACTATACGGAGTTAGCTTGCAGTATACACAACACTATTCTTGGCTTGAGTTACACACAATTTCAAGTTTGTTTTGTAGAAATTATTCTACGCAACATTTAGTATATAATTTTTTTAATGTATAAATAAAATAAGTTTTTATTATGTTATACACAACACTAAAGGGGGCTTTCACTACACATAGCCCTGACTTGGCCTGCATTAAACGCAATCGTGACCTTCCTCGATAGCGTGTGTAGTACGCAATACCGGGTTTCACTAAACAACGATATATTGTTATAATATTATTATGAACTAGACTTTATGAATATTATTAACTACATTTTGAATTTTATAACATTATTATTCATCTTACACATTTTCTAGAAAATGGTATGGGAATAAAATAAATTTTTCGGGTAAAATAAGTATTTTTCAAAAAATGCAGTATTGTTACCTTTTGATGGCGTACCCACTTTAAATTTAGTTTTTGACATGTTTATAAGTTCAATTTGAAAAAATAAAATTCTTCTTTGGAATCAGGATATAAAAATTTACTTTGGATACATTTTTCATATTATTCTGATAACTTTCATATTTTAATGAATAGTAAAAACACACTATATTTTAATTAAAAACAACTTTTTTCATCGTAATAATTTATATGGTAAAATTATAATATAGATTGTTTTTAAAGTATAAATATAATATATTTTTACCAATTAATATAATGTATGTCATTATCATTGATTTTACATTTAATTCATAGGTAAAATCATTTCAATCTTTTGCAATGTTTTAACTTTTAAAACTCATTTTCTTAACAACGGGATTAATTTTATATTAATTTCTGCAACTTCTGTGATTTGAATTTGGAAAAATTGATTCTATATTTGAAATCAGTTGTTCCAAATTATGTTAATAGGCTACTTTTTATTTTTGGGCACTATGAATAGTAACTACGGTAAATTTTATTTACTATAGTTAAAGGTAAATCGGGTAATTAAGGGTAAATATAATATTATAAAATTACTCTAACACTTGTATTAATATAATTTGATGATTATATGTCATCCTAAGGAATATTTGGGTCTAAATGGAATCCATTGGAACCCACTTGGATGTGATTAAGACCTTTAATTTATTTTATTTTAAAGAAAGTGAAATATGTCTCCCTCAAATTTTAATAATTAAAGTATTTTTAATATAAGGATATACAGAATATAAATTATATTATAAATACTCATTTTAAAGCTAAATTTTTTTTATTTATTATGGTAATTTATTTGTAATTTTTAAGAGATATTAATTACCTTAATATCTTATACATTAATGATTCATAAATTATTTATTTAGTGAAAAATCAATAATATAGTTTTTATTAAAATAATAATACCCATAAAAAGGACCAAAAACTTGAACAAAACTTATTTTTATAGTATATATATACCTTAATAATCCAAGGGTAGACTTTTGGACCATTTGGAGCCTTATAAAATAGATTATTACATTTAAATTATTTTATTTTAAATGATGTCAAAGTTGTCACCTTCATAATTTAATAACCATATCGTTTTAAAATTTTTGTGTTTTAGAATCCAAATTTGAATAAAATTATTCTGATGAAAGATATTAGATTTATCTTCATCATAATATTTTATTTTTATTTTTTATGCAAAAAAATAAGTATATTAAATAATCATACAAAAATGTTGTAGTAATTATTTTATTAAGAGAAATATCAAATAAATGATTATAAAAATATTAAAATAAATATGATATGGGATAATTAATGTGATCCACAAATTTTATAGATTAATATAACATGTTATGAATCTATTAAATATTTTGGTTTGAACATATCCCCTATGTGGATTTTATTTAAATTCAAATAAATTAATAGTGTCAAAATTGACACTATTGATATTTTATAAAAATAACATATTATTAAACTGTTTAAAAATAACAAAAATATTTAAAAATTATAAATTGAAACTTATATGATCTAAAATTTAATAATTTATCTAATTATGGAAAATTCACAACAAATAAGTAAGTATTTAAAACAATTTAATAATTAGAATATTATTACTACAAATAGAATTTAATAGATTAAATAAGGGTAAATCAAAATGATAAGGTTTAAAATAAACTTAAAACATGTCTAAATTTTATTTTCTGATGATATTACAACCCTATATCATCTCATATTCTAATTTGAGTCATTTTTGAGTTTTTTAGGTGGTGTTTGAATTTGTTATAAATTAATATTTTTTAGGTTTCCAAAGGTGCCCCTCTCCTCCCTTATAGAAGGTCACCTCATCCCTCTTCTCTACACACCATTTTGAGCCTTTAAGATCAGCCAAAACCTACCAATTTTTATTCTCAACCTCTCTATTTATATCACAGAGGTTTTTTTCTTCTCAAAATACCAACTCTAGTTCCCTAAGAGGAAGTTTAAAAGAGACACGTCGAGGAAGAGGTAATCTCTTCTACCGATTCTTTCAAGTTTCTTTATTCTTCTACTTCCTCTTTAGTTATTTAATTATAAAGTAATAACATCAGTATTACTTATATACTTATATGTTATTATAAATATGAAACAACCCTATTTCAACTCCTCTCCATCCTACAGAAAACAAAATCACCGCGCGTGCGTACGTACGGAATACCGTCTCCACGCCGTGGTGTAATCTGTTTTTCCACCACCACCTTAATTAGATGGGTATAATGGTGTAAATAATAACTATATATGATTATTATAACATGATACTAATTCTGAGATATTATACCATCCACTTCAATTCCATTCAATAATTATGGGAATGATATCATCGCTCGTGCGTACGTACGAATTATCGTCTCCACGACGCGATGAGATTCATTCTCCATGTTAACCATTCTAGAATGATTATAAAGTATATAAAATGAATAATAATGAAATATATGACATAATAATTCTACTGGATTTATTTATATAAATATATATATATATATATATATATATATATATTTATGTCATCTACTTACTTCCATTCAATTTAACAGGGAAATGAAAACAGCGTTCATGCGTACGTACGGCCTACCGTCTCCATGAACGGTGTATTTAATTCCACTTATCGATCTATAATATATATTTATATGATGAATATATTATATATAAATCATTTTTTACATTCTGGATGTAATTAAATCAGGATATAAGTAATAATATCAAGAACAACAATTTCAAACACGTACGATAAATGAAACAATTATTACCCAAAACGTTGTTTTAACATGGAATTGACAAAAGAATGGGTAATATAAAGTCATAATTGAATCATATATGATATCATAAATATTATTATGGTTCTGATACAAGTTAATAATATGTTTAAACCCACTATACAGGAGTTTCGGACACATATGGAAGAAATTGGACCTAAGGTAAGGGATTATTTCGTCTCACTTTTATTTCTGTGAGACATATGCCTTAATCACCATAAATTTCTTTTTTATGGTGTTTATGCTTCCCATGAATGTTTTATGATTTTTATTATTAAGGATATGATAGTTAAATATGCATGTAATTTTCTTTATTTTATGACATTTATGATTTCATCGATCATAAACGGTAAAGGATAATTTTTCAAATCTCATTTTTATCTGAGATTGCTTATAAGTAAGTATTTACTAGGGTTATATTTCTCATCCATGTCTATAAAAATGTTTTTCATAAAGTGTTTAATATTATTCCATGTATTTTTAAAGTCATGTTTACCCCTCTTTGACTTTTACATTGTGTTATGGAAGGAATCTTTCTTTCATTTACCATACGAGGAACTTTTTTACTATTCTGGAAAAAGTACGAGGAGAATGTTTTTTTTAACTTATACGGCGTGAATGGATTTTTACGGTTACATAACGCCTTATTTTAATGAATATTACTCTACAATATTTCATGATTATTTTCAAAAAAATCCTTTTCTTTTAAAATTGCATGATATTTTGTGAAAAGAAAATGGTTTTAAAGAAGAAAGTATATTTTCATCAATAATTAATTTCAAGTGTTTTATCAAAACTATTTTCCATCTAAAATGAAAGTATTTAATATGTTTATGTTTAAAGTATAATGTCTCTATTATTTACATGGTGTGATTTTTCTTATGATGAAATGATATCCATTTGTTTTATATGGATTATGTTATGATGGGATGATGTTTATGAAACCCATTTTATTCTTTGGGTTGTGATGAATGATTTATGTTTATTTTGTGGCACACGTAATAATGATTTCATTATGAAATGGGTGGGACATATATCTCCATATAATTCATTTTTTAAATATTTATATCTCATGATATATACATGTATGGAATGACAAGTGAATCTGGTTCAGTAATACAGGGCTGGAACAGCAAGTAAACCCGGTTCAGTAATGGACTTTGTCCACTATGATGGTCTTGGCAGCAATGCCTTGGATAATATGGAAATAATAACATGTGATTAATGGTTTTCCACAATTATATGTTTTATTACCATGCTATTTTATCATGATTTATGTTCCTCTATGATATATTCCTTATGTACTTCCAAGTTTTATGTCATTGCTCAAGATTTTGATGTTTAGATTTTATGTTCAATTTTTTGCATTCAAATTTTTATGGATTGTTTTATGTTCTCTATGTTTACCCTTACTGAGAATTTGAGCTCACCCTTTTTATTGTTTCTTTTCCCCAGGATATAAGGAAAGGTTTTAGGTAAGAAAACAAAATGGGAAGATCTTTATGGGAGATGTTGAAGATATTTCACCATGATTAGAAGATTATGTTCTGAGTTTCCAAAGATACTAAACTATTACGGTCTTTGGGTGTTTTTTTTATTATGTATTAAGTATTCTGCAAAATTAATGTAATTTCCATGTACGTCAAGCTTTGGGTCTCTACAGTTGGTATCAGAGTAAAGGTTTAGTTAACCTTTGGAAACTAAGATGCGAAAACTTTAGTTAAATCCCTAGGGATATTTCTAAGGTATGTCTAGGGATGTCTCTATGGTTAAGTATAAGTATAGGCTATAGTCCTAGAATTATGGTAACGATCTTATAATTAAACCTAAGATGTTATATATTGAAGGTACTCCCCATTTATTATGTTGTTTTCCTAGCATGATTTTTGCCTCTCACACTATTCTTTTTGGGTTTTAGACGATGGCTAGAACCCGAATGAACCATGTTGATCATTGTAATGGACAATGCAATGATTGTCCTCTTGAACAAACCAATGTTATGGGAGATGGAGTCCAAAATCTTGTTGTTATACTTACACAAGCTATGAATCATTCTAGACTTCCAAATGAGCAGATGAAAGAAAAATTTTCTATTGAGTCCTTCATGAGGCAACGTCCACCTTCTTTCGATGGGTCTTCTGATCCACTTATTGCTGAACAATGGATCGGTACCATTGAAAAGATATTTTCCATACTTCACTATTCAGAACATGAAAAATTAATTTTAGCTATTTACCATTTAGAAGGTGAAGCATACCAGTGGTGGACTCTAATTAAGAATACAAGGCCCCAAGATGAAATAGAATCTATCGAATGGGATGAGTTCAAGAACATGTTTTTCAATAAGTACTTCCTTGGTATTCTTCAAACAAATATTGAAAAGGAGTTCCTTGAGATTAAGCAAAAGGATGATGAATCTATTGGTATATATGAGGAAAATTTTACAAGGCTTTCAAGTTATGTATCTAGCTTTATTATCCAAGATAAAAGTAAAGTTGATCAATTATTCAGTGGATTAAAACCAATTATTCAAAGGGAATTAGCTATAAGAGACTTTAGTACCTATGAAGAAATTGTGCGTTGTGCTATCAAGGTAGAACTAGAAGTTGGTGTTATATATCTATCTCATGGCTTTGACAAGAAACAAAAGATGGAGTTCAAAGAAAAATCTCAAAACTATGGTGAAAAGAAGACAAATGTTTCGTTATGCTCCAAGTGTGGAAAGAAGCATGGTGGAGATTGTCTTAAAGGGACTAGAAAATGTTTTAAGTGCGGAAAAGAATGCTATCAAGTAGCTGAGTGATGAATTAATGGGAAAAAGGTATCTAATGATGTGAATGGAGAAAAGACTACATAGAACGCACCACCAAAACTTCAATGATACAAGTGCAGGGAAATGGGGCATTATACTAACCAATGCCCTAATCCAAGGGTTAATGATAATCGAAATCAACAACCTTTTAAGGAAAAGGACAAAGGGAATTCAAATGCGATCACTATTGGCGATTTTGAATATGACAATGAAGTGGTGGAATGATTAAGTGTTTATGTAATGAGATTCCAAAATAGTGTTGTGGAATCTCATTTATAGAATTGTGGAATATTGGAATATCTATGTATTGGTTTGTTGTGGTTTTCAATAATTATATGGTACCGGTAACCATGAAAAGTGATTGAAATATTTTTGGAAAGCAGATGATATGTGCATAATGAAGGGATAAGGAGAAAATAATATTTTTCAGAGTATTCATGAGCTCATGACTGATATAAGGACAAAGTGATATCATGGTTTGAGTATATATAAATTTTGGGATTTTGGTTTGTGGAAAGAGTTAAATTTTTACAACATTCATGTTTTCACTAAGGTTTTATGGTAATTAATTTTTCAAGAGAATACATGATTAAGGAATTTACATGTTTTGAATCTAACCAACAAGATATATCTTATGATATACAGGGGATAAATGATGGTATTCACATGCTTGGTTAATGACATTTTTAGTAATCATTTTCTTTATACTATGAGCCTGGATAGAAGTATTTTGGATAACCCTAAAGATTTGAAATGGATTATGTTAGACATAAGATAATGTTGTTTAAGGATATAACCTTTTTTTGATATTATTTCTAGAATGTTATATTAGTGCAGTTTTAGAAAAAGGACAACCTACAGGACGGGCGACAACCCATCGCGTCGGACAAGGTTGCGGAAATCGAACCTACAACAAAAGTGTGACAGGCCTTTATCAGCTACCACTATCCTACAGGAAGTCCCTGGTTTGTAGAAATTAGTTTTATTTTATTAATTGGTATGATAGATGAAGTATAAGTCCATTTTTGGAACCATATATGATTAACCTCGCCATAGATGGACTTATGTGTATTTTGCTAACCTTTTGTTTGAGATAGATGGAATGACCCATAATTCTATCACATGATCAGCTAACACTTCATGAATGACAAAATAAACTTCATTTCCTTAAGATATGAAGTGTAAATTGTTCATGGAACGACCAACGACGAGATTGTACCAAAATCAAGTAAGTATTTCTCCTTATGTAAAAATTCATCAACTTTAGGGAAATGACCTTGAAAACCAAAAAAAAATTCCTAGTACTCTTATATCCAATGAATCATATGGTACCTTATATCATCACAAATTTATGGCTTTGTGATTGTTGGCTTTTTCATAGCCATGTCCTCTACCACTCTTCATCAAAAGTTGATGGTTATATTTCTCTTACATATCCATATTTTCACCTATGTTCTTATATGTGGAAACCCAATGATGAGTTAATTTGGGAAACCAGTAGGTTTCTTACTTCACTTTTTAAAATTAAGTTTTATTATTTCTTTTTATGATGTGGGTTTCTATGAAATAAACTTTCAAGTAGTAAACGATTTATAACCCCGATGAATTTTGAGGGCAAAATTTATTTTAAGGGTGGTAGAATGTAACACCCAGAGATTTTATGAGATATAATATTTTTAATTTATTTTATGTCTTCTATTGTACACTACACCAAGATTATCTTTTACTATACGTAATTATCTTGCAGTATACACAACACTATTCTTGGCTCGTGTTACACACAATTTCAAGTTCATTTTATGAAATTATTCTACTCAACATTTAGTATAGATTTTGTTTAATGTATAAATGAAATAAGTTTTTATTATGTTATACACAAAACCAAAGGTATATTTCACTGCACGCAGCCCTGACTTGGCTTGCATTACATGCAATCGCGACCTTCCTCGATAGTGTGTGTAGTACACAATACCGGGTTTCACTAAACAACGATATATTGATATAATATTATTATAAACTAGACTTTATGAATAGTATTAACTAAATTTTGAATTTTATAACATTATTATTCATCTTAAAAATTTTCTAGAAAATGTTATGGAAACAAAATAAATTTTTCGGGTAAAATAAGTATTTTTCAAAAAATGCAGTTTTGCCTCCTTTTGATGGCGCACCAACTTTAAATCTAGTTTTTGACATTTTTATAAGTTAAATTTGAAAAAATAAAATTCTTCTTTGGGATCAGGATATAAAAAAATTACTTTGGATAAATTTTTCAAATTATTCTGATAACTTTCATATTTTAATGAATAGTAAAAACACACTCTGTTTTAATTAAAAACAAATTTTTTCATCGTAATAATTTATATGGTTAAATTATAATATTGAATGTTTTTTAATTATAAATAGAATATATTTTTACCATTTAATATAATTTATGTCATTAGTATTGATTTTACATTTAATTCATAGGTAAAATCATTTCAATCTTTTGCAATGTTTTAACTTTTAAAACTCGTTTTCTTAACAACAAGATTAATTTTAAATTAATTTCTGAAACTTTTGTAATTTGAATTTGGAAAAATGGATTCTATATTTGGAATCAGTAGTTCCAAATTATGTTAATAGGCTAATTTTTATTTTTGGGCACTATGAATAGTAACTACGGTAAATTTTATTTACCATAGTTAAAGGTAAATCAGGTAATTAAGGGTAAATATAATATTATAAAATTACCCTAACACTTGTATTAATATAATTGGATGATTATATTTCTTCCTAAGGAATATTTGGGTCTAAATGGAATCCATTAAAATCCACTTGGATGTGATTAAGATCTTTAGTTTATTTTATTTTAAAGAAAGTGAAATATGTCTCACTCAAATTTTAATAATTAAATTATTTTTAATATAAGGTTATACAAAATATAAATTTGATTATAAATACTCTTTTTAAATCTAAAATGTTTTTATTTGTTATGGTAATTTATTTGTAATTTTTAATAGATATTTAATTACCTTAATATCTTATACATTAATGATGCAGAAATTATTTATTTAGTGAAAAATCAATAATATAGTTTTTATTAAAATAATAATACCCATAAAAAAGACCATAAAATTTACCAAAACTTATATTTCGAGTATATATATACATTAACCATCTAATAGTGTACTTTTGGGCCATTTGGAACCTTATAAAATAGATTATGACATTTATATTATTTTATTTTAAATGATGTCAAAGTTGTCACCTTCATAATTTAATAAACATATCATTTTAAAAGTTGTGTGTTTTAGAATAAAAATTTGACTAAAATTATTCTGATGAAATATATTATATTTAAATTAATCATAATATTTTATTTTTAATTTTTATGCTACAAATCAGTATATTAAATAATCATAAAAAAATGTTTTAGTAATTATTTTATTAAGAGAAATATCAAATAAATGGTATTAAAAATATTAAAATAAATATTATATGATCTAATTAATGTGATACACAAATTTTATAGATTAATATGAGATGTTAATAATCTATTAAATAATTTTTATCAAACATATCTCTTGTTTGGATTTTATTTAAATTCAAATAAATTAATAGTGTCAAAACTAACACTATTGATATTTTATAAAAATAACATATTATTAAATTGTTTAAAATCACAAAAATATTTAAAAATTATAAATTGAAACTTATATGGTCTAAAATTTAATAATTTATCTAATTATGGAAAATTCAAAAAAAATAAGTAAGTATTTAAAACAATTTAATAATTAAAACATTATTACCACAAATAAAATTTAATAGATTAAATAAAGATAAATAAAAATTATAAGGTTTAAAATAAACTTAAAACATGTCTAAATTTTATTTTATAATTATATTACAACCCTATATCATCTAATCTTCAAATTTCAGTCATTTTTGAGGTTTTTAGTTGGGTTTTTAATTTATTATAAATTAATATTTTTGAGGTTTCCAAAGGTGCCCCTCTACTCCCTTATAAAAGGGAACCTCCTCCATATTCTATTCACACCATTTTGAGCCTTCAATCTCATCCAAACCCTGAAACTTCCTCTTCTAAACCTCTATATTTATATCATAGAGGTTTTGTTCTTCTCAAAAGATCAACTCTAGTGCCCTAAGAGGAAGTTTAAAAGAGACATGTCGAGGAAGAGGTAATCTCTTCTACCGATTATTTCAAGTTTCTTTCTTATTCTACTTCCTAATTAGTTGTTTAATTATAAATTAATAACATAAGTATTAATTATATACTGATATGTTATTTTAAATATGAAACAACCATATTTCACCTCCTATCCATCCTATGGAAAACGAAATCACCGCACGTGCGTACATACGGAATACCGTCTCCACACCATGGTGTAATCTGTTTTTCCACCACTGCCTTACTTGGATCGGTATAATGGTGTAAATAATAACTATATATTATTATTATAACATGATAATAATTCTGATATATTACATCATCCACTCCAATTCCATTAAATAATTATGGGAATGATATCTTCGCTCGTGCGTACGTACGGATTACCGTCTCCACAACACGATGAGATTCATTCTCCATGTTAACCATTAAAGAATGATTATAAAGTATAAAAAATGAATAATAATGTAATATATGAAATAATAATTCTACTATATTTATGTATATATATATATTTATTTCATATACTTACATCCATTCAATTCAATAAGGAAACAAAAACAGCATTCATGCGCACGTACGGCCTACCGTCTCCATGAACGGTGTATTTCATTACACTTATCAATCTATCATATATATTTATATGATGAATATATTATATATAAATCATGTTTTACATTATTGAAGTAATTAAATCGTGATATAATTAATAATATCAAGAACAAAAAGTCCAAACACGTATGATAAATGAAACAATTATTACCCAAAACGCTGCTTTAACATGAAATTGACAAAATAATGGGTAATATAAAGTCATAAGTGAATCATATATTATATCATAAATATTATTATAGTTCTTTTACAAGTTAATAATATGTTTAAACCCACTATATAGAAGTTTCGGACACATATGGAAGAAATTGGACCTAAGGTAAGGGATTATTTCGTCTCACTTTTATTTCTGTGAGACATATGCCTTAATCACCATCAATTTCTTTTGTATGGTGTTTATGCTTCCCATAAATGTTTTGTGATTTTTATTATTAAGAATATTATATTTAAATATGCATTTAATTTTCTTTATTTTATGACACTTATGATTTCATCGATCATAAATGGTAAGGGATAATTTTGCAAATCTCATTTTTATCTGAGATTGCTTATACATAAGTATTTACTGGGGTTATATTTCTCATCCATGTCCATAAAAAGGTTTTTAATAAAGTGTTTAATATTCTTAAATGTATGTTTAAAGTCATGTTTAACCCTATTTGACTTTTACATTGTGTTGTGGAAGGAATATTTCTTGTGTTTACCATACGAGGAACTTTTTGACTTTTCCAGCAATAGTACGAGGAGAAAGTTTTTTTTTAACTTATAAAGCATGAATGGATTTTTACGGTTACATAATTCCTTATTTTCATGAATATTCCTCTACAATATTTCATGATTATTTTCAACAAAATCATTTTCTTTTAAAATTGCATGACATTTTGTGAAAAGAAAATGTTTTTAAAGAAGAAAGTATATTTTCCTCAAGAATTCATTTCAAGTGTTTTATCAAAACTATTTTCCATCTAAAATAACAGTATTTAATATGTTTATGTTTCAAGTATAATGTCTCTATTATTTACATGGTGTGTTTTTTCTTATGATGAAATGATATCCATTTGTTTTATATGGATTATTTTATGATGGGATGATGTTTATGAAACCCATTTTATTCTTTAGGTTGTGATGAATGATTTATGTTTATTTTGTGGCACACGTAAGAATGATTTCATTATGAGATGGGTGTGACCTATATCTCCCTCCAATTCATTGGGTAAATATTTATATCTCATGAGATAGACATGGATGGAACGACAAGTGAATCTCGTTCAGTAATACAGGGCTGGAACAGCAAGTAAACCCAGTTCAGTAATGGACTTTGTCCACTATGATGGTCTTGGAAGCAATTCCTTGCCTACTATGGAAATCATAACATGTTCTTAAGGGTTTTCCATAATTAAATGTTTTATTCCCATGCTATTTTATCATTATTTATGTTCCTCTATGATATATGCCTTACGTACTTCCAAGTTTTATGTCATTGCTCAAGATTTTGATGTTTAGATTTTATGTTCAAGTTTTTGAATTAAAATGTTTATGGATTGTTTTATTTTCTCTATGTTTACCCTTACTGAGCATTTGAGCTTACCCTTTTTATGTTTTCTTTTCCCCAAGATATAAGGAAAGGATTTAGGTAAGAAAAAAAAAGGGGAAGATCTTTATGGGAGATGTTGAAGATCTTTCACCAGGATTAGAAGATTATGTTCCGAGTTTCCAAAGAAACTAAAATATTACAATCCTTGGGTGTTTGTTTTTGTTATGTATTAAGTATTCCTTAAAAGTATTGTAATTTCCATGTACTTCAAGCTTTGGGTATCTACATATATTATTCCTTCATTATTAAAAAACTGATGAGGAATTTTCTAGATTGGTTTGATTTAAAAATATCATCCCAGGAAGAAATATAAGTTTTGACACTTGATGAGTTATAAAATATACTCCTTTTTTATGAGATGATAATGGCTCTGGATTTCAATAAGAAATCAAATGTTGATATGTAATTTTAAGCCTTTAGAAAAGGTAAAGTAAAATAATAATAAGTTGTTAAAATAAGTGAACCAGATAATGATGAGAATGAAAAAATAATTCGGCCAAATTATTTCTCTTTTATCAATGAGATTCAAGAAAGAAAAATTAAAAGGAAAAGGTAATCAATTACTAATATGTTATAATTGTGATGATATAATTAATATTTTAAAATACTTTCTAAATAATTAGGTCAAGGAATTTTAATTATATAAATAGGATAAGTAAATACACAAAAAATAATAAAAAGGAAAGAATAATAAGAAACATTTATGAAACAAAAAAATAAGTTTTATAAAAATAAAGAGAAATATGATTCATCTAGAAACTTAGATGATGAATTATCTTTATTTTCTCATTTTGTTAAAGTATTTTATTCATCAAGTAGTGATGATGATGGAGAAAGAAGGATATAAATCATGTGGTAGCTAAAAGGTAAGTTGGAATTTTGTTTTGATAAAATTAAATAGCTAAAGAAAGACAAAATGAAGTTAATGAAGGATAAAAACGTGGGTAATTAATTAAAAGAGGAGTTGATAAAAATGTAATAAATATATTTTGATGAGATTAAGAAGAACAATATTAGAAAATTTGAACAAAAAAAATATTATTGGTGACATTGAATAGAAGTTATATGTAAAAGAATAAAAACTTAGAGAGACACATTCAATGTTCCTTTTTGTTCAAAATGATATATAGAAATTAATAGAAGACTCCATTAATTATGATGAGGTTAAATGTGAATCCTACCAAGCCAATGAGAATATGGGTTCTAAAAGGAAAGTAAAATCAATACCTTGTATATCAAAATATAAATCCTTAATTTCTTATATTGTGGGTGAAAAAAGGATTATGAGAATTATTTTACCATGTGGGAGGGTGATAAGAGGTCTTAATCACCGAAGGAAAGGATAAATGATCTAATCTGATAACTTCCCTTAGGCATAAGGAGGTGCAGTTTGTATCAGGGATACAATATAACAATTTTGAATAGTTTTATTGTCAAAATAGAAGATCTAATTTAAGAGGGTTTTTCTTGAGTTTTGGAAGTTATGGACATAAATACTTTACTTATTGGTTTAATATATCATTTTCAGGAAAGAGGAAATAACCAAGGGGGTTTAGTGAACATTCTAGGATATATTTAAATAGGGAACAAGCTGTAACCAAAACCTCACCAAATATATCAAAAAATAGATTTAAGTATTTAGAAGAAGTGTATAGAAGGTGTGGACAAAAAATTTCCCTATATTGAGGAGAGTATGATTAGAATATTATGAGTTACACTATATATTTTGAAAGGAAATAAAATTTATAAATATTCATGTAATATTAATTATTTCAATAATACATGTGATAAGTCCAAAGGAATTGAGTAGGTTAAGAAAGAATGCTTATAGATATAGCTAGACCTATTGGAAATGGATGATATAATGGATAAAGAAGAGATGAATAATAAATTTAAAGGAAAAAAGTGGCTACACATGAAGAATTTTTAACTCTTTAGAAGCACTTCATAGATAAATATTTTAAAGTTCATCAAAAATCATGTTAAATGTGTGGTAATATTCAGCATTGCACAAAGCATTGCATGAAAATCCTTTCAAACCAAAAATAGTGCATGAAAATGATAATGTGGTCAAAATGAAATGAAATTTACTTGACTTAAACATTGGATAAAACTATTTCACATAAAAAAACTTTCAAGTGAATATAGAGATGATCAAATAACCTATTAAGGATGCTGACATGAGAAAAATTATTGAGAATGGAAATACTAAAATGTATAGTTTAAGGGAAAACTCTCAACCTGAATGTTTTTTAAATAATAAATAGGTCCCTCATTATTATCTATTATTATTGTATATTTATACTAACTTGTGGGTAATTAATGGAGTGATGTTGGGTGATTTCACTACTTCATATAATGAATAAATTGTTCCTCATGGATCCTATTGACCAACATGAAATGAAGGAAGAGTGGGTGGATCGCTAAGGGGGGATAAAGATAGAGTTTTAAATTTATCACAAACTATGAGAATCTATAAATTCTTTAAAATCTATAAATACCATGAAATTTGGAATATGAGGTATGATAGTAACACTTTCATCCATTTTTTATGATTGTATTTAATATATTTTTGATGTGGTAATGTTGGATGATTAAAATATGAGATAAAGGTAGAGTTTTATGATTCTCAATTGAAATTTTTAATGTGTTTTTTGAGATGTGTGTGAGCTACACCATTTTTTAATATAAATTTATATGATAATACCAAGAATAAGAATCTAATAATGGTATCACATTGGTGGTTATTTATGTATAACATTTACTTCCTTGGTTAAATCCATATTGTTCTCTATATCAGGTTAGCCTAAGTAGACTTAAAGTAAACTAATTAAAGGCTCTTTGATAATGAAAAGAATGTGGTGTTATAACTCCCTCGTAATTGACTTAATAGGAGGATAAACATTTGTCCTGATGGGATGATAAAGTGATCTATGTGAAGACCCCCATTGTTCCTTATCATTTGATTATCAATAATGGGTAGGAAGAAATAATCAAACATATTGATTTTAAATATGTGTTAAGATATTGAAAATAATAAAAAGGGGGGATTTTTATGCCCAAAAGGATTGGTTTAATTTATTTTCAATATGCCAATATGTTTGGAGAAATAATTCATGATTATTAGAGTATTTTTATATATTAGAAACCAACCATACAATCTGATATGGTTGTATGAGGTTGTAGATTAAAATTATGACTTGGAAATATTCAAGACAAAGTTGATATAAATGTGATGGTTGATGTTCCAATACTCAAGGAAATAAATTAAAATGGTTTATGGATGTAGATACACTGTTTATAATTTTTTGGAAGTGACTTTGAGTGGATAATAAGCTCTAGATATGAGTTAAAGAAGTTCAAAATATATTTCAGTAAAGACTAGATTAAATGAATTTTGTGGTCGATACATTATTCATTTTGTCTATAGGATGTTAATGTGGTTGATCCAATGCCATGTTCAAATGTATATGTATATGTGGTTGATCCACTAATAGTTTATTTATATGGGAAACCCACTAATTATAACATTTTGTTCACATGGTTGATCCAACATGGTCAGTTGTATACCTTACAGTCGATCTATTTGGTGAACATTAAAGTTTCTAGAATTTCTATATTCTTGAAAAATTAAAGTATATGATGATTTATGTGTTGTTATTCACAATATTACATCACAAAGGGATTTTTATTCATGTTGAGAATCTTATTTTCAAGTCAAAATGATTTTGGGAAGAAGATAGAGTTATTTTTATGAAATGAATAAGTTGATAAGAGATCATAAGACTTTGAGACATCATCATAATATTTTGAACACGAGTATTTGATTGTAATTCATTCTTGATTGTAAGTATTTGAGTTTTATTGTATACTTTTTTGATTGAACACAAGTCTTTATGGAAGATTGTATGAAATTAGAAAGTAAATGTTTCAGGTATATCATAGGTCTTTTGATGTTGATTGTAATTATTTGATGATAGATTGTATGACTTAAGAATAATTCTTGTAATGTTGATCGTAATATTTCAACATAATAATTCAAGACATAGAGATTTTTTGGATAACTACAAATCTGAAGAAAGTACTGAGGTGAGTTCCACATTGCAATAAGCGGTCCACATGAAAAAATGAATGTTGAATAACATTTATAGATTTTGAATAAGTATAAAGAAGTGTATTATATAGATAATTAAATGATGTAAATTTTAGGTTTTTTAGAATATTCAAAAGAATATTTTAATGAGAGTTTGAATGAGGAAAAAATCAAGAATCGATTATCTAGTTCAAAGAAGTGAATACCACATATTTTGAAGATTATGGAGTTTATATATTTTGAATGTGGGTAATAATATTCATTTGATATTATATGGTTATAAATATATGCAGGGAAGCATAAAAGTGTATGTGGAGATTGATAATTCTTGAAAACAAGTGTGAGAGAATTTTGATAACCTAATATATTATTATCAATGAGAAGGAAAGATTCAAAGTTGGGAGAAATTTAAGAATAACGTGATATAATATGTGTAACATCCCAAGTAAGTAAAGAGTAATAGATTTTCATATCTATTTCTATTTATGAATTAGATAGTGTTTTAGAGGCGTAGAATGATAATAAATCCAATCTTAAGCATAGAATACACTAATATTTTTAAAAGATTGTTTTACTGCCTTTTAATGGCAAACCATTTTAAAATATAATTATTGGAAATTTTATAAGCTCTATTTGTTAAAATAAACTTATTCTTTAGAATTGAGACATTGAAATTTACTTTGGATAAATTTTTGGTTTATTCCGATAAAGTTCATTTTTTAATGAATAGTGAAAAATGTTGTATTTTAGTTCAAAACCTCCTTTTAATATAATTTATTTATATGGTTATATTATCATTTTAATTGGGTTTAATATGTAATTAAAATATATTTTTACCATTTAATCCAATGGTGGAAATTATAATTAATTTAACTTTGAAATTGGACATAAACAATTTTCAATCTTTTGATAGGTATTGTTTCTTAAAAACACGTTATTTATTTTGACTGTGGAAATTAATTATAAAATTAATTAATGAAACTTATATGTTTTTAATTTGGTAAAATGGACATAATTATTTAATTTTTAATATCAAATATAGCTTAGGGTGAATTTTTGGTATTGTTCTGAAAAACATTAATTTTTGATGAATAGTGAAACCACTAAGTAGTAGTTAAAAAACTGATTTTTCATTTAAATGAAATTTTATCGCTTTTGTGAATTTAATTTAAAAAATCTGACATACATGGTTTTCATTAGGAAGTAAAATTTGGTTCAATGGGATGAAAATAATTTTTGGTGAATAGTAACTTTTGAGTTTTATTAACCGCGATTAGAGGTAATTAGGGTAATTTAAAGTAAAAATAATGTTATAATAATATGAAATTACCTTGACACATGTCCTAATCTTATTGGATGAGTCATGGACGACCAAGAAAATCCATGGGTCAATTTGTGGGACCCCATGGATCCAATTGGGTAATATAATGACATTAATACCTTTTATTTAAAGTAAAAATAAAAATATTACAAACATGTTTTGTTTTACTAAAACAATTTTTATAAGGGTTTATACAAGTTATCTTTTTTACTATAAATATTCATTAGAAATATAAAAATATTTCCTAAAACATGGTAATTTTAATATAATTTTTAGACATCAAATAAATAAATTTATTTATGACACAATGATGATGCAGTGTTTACGTCATTAATGAATAAATTAAATAAATAAGAAGATAATGTTTTAAACAATATCCAATACTTATCCAATACCTATTGGATGATTTTGTTTCAAACATGGGCCACCTTATCCTCGACTTTAATAATTTTTTGAGCTTTAGAAACCGAATTTCATTTTATAATAAAATAATAGTTTCAAGATTTCCAAAAGAGCTCCTCCTCTCCCTTATAAAAAGACCCCACTTCCTACCCATATATCACACATCTCAAGCCCTTTGGCTCATCCAAACTCTACTAAAATAATCTCCCAATATCCCTATCTTCATCCTAGAAGCCTTAACTTAGGCATAAAGCTCTTCAAGAAACCCTTTTTGTTCAAACCAAGAGGAGTTACCCGATTTAAAGGTAATGTCTTTTCTTATGTTGTTTTGTTTTATTTTGCTTCTCTAACCACCTAAACTCTTTTTATTACTTTATTTTGTAATAAAACCAGTATATTAAATATACTAGGATGTTGTTATGAGATTATTTGTTTTATACTTACACACACATCCGTCTAATGGTTAAAGAACATACTGTTTCTGTGGATGGCGAATTACTGCCTCACGAAATGATGATTGTTCAATCTTCTTTTAACACCTTTCATGGTGGACATTATGATTTAACTGTATTTATATATGATATATAATATATTTATTCCCTCTCTATGCTTCTGTTTTTTATATTTAAAACATACCTTTATGCTTTTCATGTTGTGAAAATGCGATAATTTCATATGAGGAAGTGTGGACTACCGCCCCCTCAAGTGATGTGACTCATTCATGAAATACATGGAATGTATAAAAAATGAAATTAATGAACTTATGTGACCTATATAACATATAAATTATAATATAATTATAATATATATCTCTCTCATTTATTTTTAATTTCATTAATATGACAAAGAAATGAAAGTAGTGTTCATGCGTACGTACGACCTACCGTCTCCATGAACGGTGCATTTAATTTTTATCTCCAAATGTTATGTAATAGTATAAAATGAATTTATACTGGATTTATATGATATTTAAATCATTAATAATATTCTGTATATGATTTAATTATAACTACATGGACAATTCTTTTCAAACAAGTTCATTTTTGACTCATGTATCGAACATCGACAAAAATGTCTGATATGAACTCACATATTTAACTAATTATTATAACATTATAATATGTGATATTAATTGAATAATAAACTTTAAAGGATTTAATTAAGAAATTATAAATTGATCAAATTTTATTATTCATGAATATAAAGAAACGAACAAGACAAGTCGGACTTGAGGTAAGGGATCCTACCTCTCTCTCTTTTTAAGTACTCTCTTTTATGTCATTTCTTTTAAGCTTATCTTTATTATGTTGGGGGATGTTATTTTATATTATTCTTACTGTAATTTTTATGTTCATATGATGAGATACCCTATTTGATCTCATCAATCCATTTTTGTAATTATTAAGTGGCATCGTTAGGCTGCCGAATTTTCATAAGGGATTTCTTATCTTACTTTTAATTCCGTGAGATTTCCATTGTTTGCCACTTATTTATTTCATGTGGTGTATTGTGTACTGCCATTTCATATATATTATCATGATTATATTTATATTCATGGTATTATTTGATTCATTTGTTTTTTATTATCTTTTGTTCATACGACTCGATTGATTACAACGAGGTAAGGGGTTTTTATCTCACTTTTTATTCCCGTGAGATTCATGCTACATTTGCCACTATTTACTTTTGTATGGTGTATGTACTACCCATGATTGTATTCTTTGTGTAATATAATTTAATTTATGGGTATTTACATCTTCATTGTATGACCCTTCTTTCATAGGGTCTACGTTTCGAAAGTTACCCAAATTGGTAAGGGAACCTTTCACCCTCCTCTTTTTAAAAGACTTATTTTTGTTATATATTTTAATTTACATCTTATTATGTTGGGATATGTTCTTATATATCCTCATTGTTGTAAATGTTATGTACATGTGATGAGATACCCTTTTTTATCTCTCATCATCTCAATTTTTGAAGTTTAAAGTGACACTGTTAGGCTATCGAATTTTTTCAAGGGAACTTCTTAATCCAATTTCAATTATTTGGGTTAAACCTCTACTTCATGATTATGTTGTTCAATGAATATGTGTGGATGACCTCTGATTGTTTTACACTTAATATCCACTTATATTGGGTTTATTTATATTTGTCACACATAATTACGTAATTGATTTATCATTAATCTAAGGATATCATCTTTGTATGGGACTTCATCTCGATCTTCTTTCATTGAAGATTATTTTGTTTTATACACATCTTCCTTTTATACGGTGTATAAAACCCTTTGAATTTTACTTTTATTCAAAAGTAATATTTTCTATACGAAGTGTTTTACAAAATGATAAAAAGCATGTTTTTTTTAACGTAAGCGGTGACAACGACCTTTCCGCCACTGCGAGTATTATTTGATCTTTGGCTTCCTTAACAAATCGTAATGTTTTTAAAAGGAAAAATAAATACCATATACTCTTTTTATGTATTTTGGTATTGAAAATGATTTTGAGAATGGATTTATTATTTCAATATCTTGAAATGATATTTTTTTATTGCAATGTGGAAATGTTATCTTTCCTTTATGATTATGTTATGTATTATGCTCATGTTATGGTTCTTGGGAATTATTTATGTATACAGGTGGTTTTGTGATAAACCTAGGGTGGGTGAGCCTGAGATAGCTCTCTAATGCATTGGGTAACGTGACAGAGGTAAACATGAATATTTCTCCTAAGATATTTAGGGAATATACTGTGATGGGTATTCCAAAGTAACTCCCTATGTAGCTATGATAGCTATAATGTAAGTATGATTTGGATGCCACAAGTTACCTTTATGATTTATGATTTCTGTGTGTTATTCATAAATCTTATGTTTTCATGAGGTAAGTAAAAGATTTTATGATTGGTATGTATTTATGAACAAATGTTTTCACTCTTTGTTTTATAACCCTTACTGAGCTTTTTATGCTCATCCCAAGTTTTTGAAATGTTTTCCATAGGACTTCAAGATGAATAGGGTCAAGAATGGGATCAAGGAAAGACATGTTGTCTAAAACATGGAACTAGTCATGTTTATTTTTTAAGAGTTTTTATTTTATAAAAAAATGGAAACTGAGTAGACGTGTCTACTTTGTAATCTTTGAGATGTAATAGTTATGTGTTAATTCTCTAAAACTATAAACCTAAAAAGATCCTCAATGTGAATTATTCATTTAATTCATGATTATGTAATGTTTTAAGATCAGGTCCTTATAATATGAACCTGAGTATTCATGAAGGATAAGGATGTTCTTGATCACAAAATATCTTGAGTGTCTCTCTTTAATAACACTAATACTAAATTTTATGAGGGAGTACATGTGAAGACCTATTGATCCATCTCCTCATGGAGGAAGACAAATATCTTGTGCTATAGAGAACAATAAGAGTAAGCTGAGGGTATTTGTTTACTAGATATTTTTTTTAATAGTTTTTGTATCTTCTAGTGGACTCTAGAATTCATGGATAGGATAGTGGACTCTGTGTTGTATGCGATTATTGAATATATTAGAGAATCCATGTTATGGGGTATAACCGATAAGGTAAGGAGTGGACCTTTCATCTGAACATTGTAAATACTATGTGATTCTCTATTATTTTTATTATTACACATGAAGGTGAGTATATAATAAATCATTTATTGGATTGATATCCCTAACAAGTTCAAGAGGATTGTTAAAGGGAATTAATAATAAAACGAAAAGAGATCATAGATCCACCCCTTCCCCTCTTATGATTAAATCGTATTTGGGGATAGCATATTTTTCATCACATTCCTTCTGGTGTTGAGTTTCAGAGTGTACTAGCTCTCTTTCTATATATTTTATAGAGTGAAAAAAATAAAGATTCATTTAAAGGAATATTTTCTAGTTTATTCTATTTTTTATTTATTTAGTTGTCTGATTTATTGTTTATTTTAATTTTTTTTATTTAGTTGTTTAATTAATTAGATGTAATTTTTTAATAATAATTAACATTAATTGGAAATTAATTATTATTTAATGAATACTTATTATTAATCAATTAATAATTATTAATTAAATATTAATTAATATTAATTAAATATTAATTAATATTAATTAAATATTAATTAATATTAATTAATAATTTAACACTTATTAAGAATTAATTGATAATTAATATCACTTGGTAGATAATAATTATTACTATATGGTATTAATATTTATAAATTAATTAATTGTAAATAAATATGAATAATTATCATTAAAAAATAAAATTTTCTTTTTAAAATTATTATTTAGTTACTAATTTGTAATTATTTAACATTAATAATTCATATTAATTAATTAATTAATTAGTAATAATAAGTTATTATTAATTAATAATTATTATTTCTTAATTAAAAATAATATTCAATAATTATTATTGTGTAATTTATTAATATATAATTAATTAGTATTTAGTAATAATTTTTTATTAATTATAATAATTAGTTATTAATAATAATTATTATTAATATATAATTAATTAATTAATATCACATAGTAGTTAATAATAATTACATCTTATTGATAATATTTATCAATTAATTACCAATCAATTAATAAAATAAAGATTATGTGGTTTTCTAAGTAATGAATTGTGTTTATAAATACAAAAAAAATGGATGCAGACACTGGTTTAAATGAACCTAGGGGAAATAAACCTGAAAAAAAAAGGTTGGTTGGGTATTAACTCAATATTCACTTGGTTTAGAATTAATGATTCAAATTGAACACATAGTTTTACATTATCGAGGGGTATTCTTTGGTTAATTCACATGATCTTTACTAACTATTGAAATTAATATACATGGTAGTTTATAATAATTACAATTTATTGTTGGTATTTATTAATTAATTATCAATTAATTAATAAAGTAAAGACTCTAGGGTTTTCCAAGAAATTAAATCCTTTACTAGATACAAACAAGTGGGTGAAGACTCTAGCTCAAATTCACTTAGGGGTAGTAACCCTGAAAAATGCTTGTTAATTATTAACTTAATCTTCACTCATTGCAAAATGAATGCACCTAACTATACACCTAGTTTGACACTCCTAGGGGATATGATTTGGTTGACTCCCAAGATCTTTAAAATTTATTGAACTCGTTGACTATTTCATAATTATATCCTTATACAATGAAAGTAATTTATACAATTGTTTCAATATCATCACATTGATAAAGTTACTTTACATTAAATTGTGAATATTCTATAGTTTCTAAGTTGAATGTTTTATATTCACCTAGAAAGTTGTATTATTCCATTGTGAACCATACGCAATTATTCCACATAGTGAATAATGTTTAAAATATTAAATCATGATCATAAGATATTATTCATAAATAAAATCATGTATACTTATTTCTGCTACTGTATTGAAGTAATTAAAAACAGTCAAGGAGCCTCATATAGTATAAAACAAACATGATTGGTTATCATACGATATTGTGTTACCCTTGGGGAACTTCATTCAATAATTCATGGTCGGTTAAAGCTGAAACGTGATCAAGAGATACAGTCTATTATCTATATAAATTTTCAATACCAGGATAGGAAATGGAATTTAGATTATTAATCACATGATGATGAGGGCTGGTCATAAAGAAAAACAATTATTACACCAATGGTCTAATAATGGTTTTATGGAGTTATACATGGAGGTTTCTACTACATAGAAGAAACCTACTATTTTATGATGATAGATCCTATAATATTTATTGAAGAATATTTATCCCAATATTATGCAACTCTTACATATTATATAGAATATGACAACCAATGCAATATCAATTTGATGAAAAAGAAGTCTCTAATGATGGAATGAAATGAAAAAATAGTTATGGTGAGGAGTAAGATAAAGAGGTTAAGGAGGAAGTAGCTAGAAATACAATGGTTATACACCAAAATCCACTCCATATAAATAATCCTCTATTTTTTCATCTTTTTTGGAAGCTATGACATATTTTTCTTGAATTTGATTGGAATATTATCACACCTTCAACTGAGTTTCCATGAATTGTTGAGGATATATTTGTTTCAATAGAGAAAACTTTCTAATTCTGAAGATATTTTCCAAGAAAAGATTCAATGAAAATTATATTGAAACAATTTCATATAGAGAAAAAATGTTTATATTTTGGTAAGGAATCAAAATAGATAAAATAAATCACATAGTTTGACAAATATGATGACAATTGTAGATTTCACTTGAGGAAAATTCCTGAAATTTATCTTAGAGGTTAGATGATTTCTAGGATTGAGGAATATCATACTTACATATTGCCAAACCTAACATAATATCATACATCATTGGATGATAAATTTATGTTAGTTTTTATTGTCGAAATGATGAGGACCAACTAAGATGTTCTTATAGACCTTGTGCAGGAGAGTTTATAAAAAAACTTTTGGATACAAGATTTCATATATCACTGGGAAAGTTCATAATAGGAAATAATTCCCTAAAATTGATATAATGAGTGATCATTATCAACAATGATTATTTATTATAGAAATATAATTTAAGGTCTTGAGAAATTAAAATTTGGGTTAGACCTCATATTTATAAAAATTGCAAGATTTTAAAAAATTGCATAAGTCTTGGAGGTGTGATCCCAAACCCATGTACATACGCAATGGTAGTCTGTAAAGGCATCCCCAGCTCTAAATCAAAGACACATTTGAATGTCCAGGGGTGGGAGCAACCACCACAAGGTGTTAGTAGGAAGTAGAACACCAAACAAGGTTCCAATTATAAGAGGAATTTGTCATATCTCAACTTAAACAACAGATTTGACAGTTTGAGTAATGAGGGAGAGATCGATGAAAACTCCATTTTTCCCTCCAGAGATGATTCAGATGGAGATCCCTTAGATGATAAGGGTTTTGGAGGGGCTAGTAAAGGGTTTCACAGTCAAATAAGGTAGAAAGAGAATAAATAAAACAAGGATCCTAGGAGCTTTATTGTTTCCTGGAAGGAGAAAACTAAGGGACGCAAAGACTACTCCTATCTTCCTAGGCCGATGGAGACTCAGTCAGTCAAAAAAGATGTTAAACCCAAGGTTCTTGAGATCTAGCCAGTGGAATATTAGGAGGTTCAGCATGTCAGAGTCTCTATGTCTCAAGAGAAAGCTAAAGAGACCTCAAGGGCAGTTGATCAGTAAGAAAAATTGCAAATGCAATCTGAGGAGGTGATGCAGGTGATAAAGGATGCTCTTCCCTATGGTCAGCAGCTTATGGAAGGGACTCATATTAGTTGTCAGCTCCTAGAGGATACAGATTAGGATAAAAATATGGATTTACTCATTCACTCGGGTCAGGAAATGAGGAAGGATGCCCTGGTGATTAAGGAAACAAGAGAAGACATTGATCAAATGATGAGTAGATTTCTCTGAGTGGAAGGTACCAGAGAGAAAGGGGAGTGGATTAAAAATCAAGACCGTATATTGGTTATAGGATTCAACATGGGTAAAGTTAGTAAAGAAGAGTACATACAAGCATGGGAGTACCTGGAAACTTGTTATGAAGAACTCTTAGAAGATGATCTAGGAAGCCAGGTAAATTTATTTCCCTGGAAACTATCTAGGGAATATGATTATAATCGCCTCAATATAGTGTTTAACAAGTCAGTAGTCTCTTTTGATGTTTGTTTTGTTGAATCTATGATGGTTCTCACTTCCCTATTAAAATTTATGGAAAATAAAAAAGTAAATTTGGATGGATGTAGATATTTCTAGAAGTTGATCCTCTTATCTGAAAATAATATCAATGGAAAATGATGAAACTTAGTTTTCAATAATAATTTAAATGTAATCATGTTAATTCTCGAGATGTGTTTCACTAATTCCTATATCACAAATAAATTTATCATTCTACCTATGTTCTTCAAGATAACTATCTTCTCGGTGATAAATAATGATTAATCCAAGTGATATAGTTTATAAAAGAGTTATGACATAGAACTAAACCTCTTTAATGAGTTATTATAGGGTTACTTTCTATAGGGTAAGTTGTTATAGGGGTATGTTTCTATATGGTAAATTATTATAGGGTAACTTACTTTAGGGTAAATTTTTATTGTATAAATTTCAATAGGGTAAGTAATTGTAGGGTAAATTTTTATTGGGAAACTTGATATAGGATAACTTTTTATATGGTGACTTTCTATAGGGTGAGTTTTTATAGGGTGACTTTATATAGGGGAAGTTGTTATAGGTAAATTTATGTATGGAAACTTGTTATAAGATAAGTTGTTATAGGGTATATTTTTATAGGGTATGTTGTTATACAAAAACTTTCTATATTATAACTTGTTATGGGGTAAGTTTTTATAGGGTAACTTTTTATATGGTGAGTTATTATAAGGTAAGTTTTTATATAATAAGTTTTAAAAGGGTAATTTGTTAAAGGGTAAATATTTATAGGGAAACTTTCTATAGAATAAATTGTTATAAGGTAACTTTATATAGGGTAAATTGTTATAGGGTAACTTGTTATAAGGAAAGTTGTTATAGGGTAACTTGTTATATGGTGAATTTTTATTGCATAACTTAATATAGGGTGAGTTGTTATAGGGTAAATTTTTATAAGGTAACTTGATATAGGGTAATTTTCTATAGGGTAAGTTATCAAAGGGTAAATTGTTATAGGGTAACTTGTTATAGGGTAAGCTATTATAGGGTGACTTTTTATAAACTCAAACAAATCATAACCAAAATAATTATAATTGATAGAGATAATCATACAAACAAATTAATGAATGAATGAAATTTATAACTAAAAATAATTAAAAAATATTTCAAAAAAATTAAATTCAAAAATATTGATATCTAGGATGAAGATATGTCACAAAGAGAGCCAAAATTGTTGTTCATGGATTATTAATACTTATTTAATAATTAACACAACTTTTATATCCTATATTATACTGATCATTACATTATAATTATATTTTATAAATATTCAATAGTTCTATAATTTTTATATATAAATATGGAGGATGTTACTCTACTACCTGAGTAGTATAGACATGTTTCACATGAGATTCCAGTAAGGCATAAAGTTTGATGGGTTAGAGTTTATAGGGTCTACAACTATCATCAAATTCTTCATCCAACTGTTATCATCCCATACCTATGGCATGTTGTTTTTTATGGAATCACTCTATTAGTTTTCACATTTGTTGACCATCACCTCCTTTCTTCTCCCACTAAGAGATATAGACCTAAGACTCACACTTTCCACTTTCCCAAGGGAGATATGACCATCACCATAAAGGATGTGGCATTTATTTTTTGTCTTCATATCTTGACTATTGCAGTTATAGTACCCACCTGTAGACACTAGCCTAATCTTGTATATTGATTTCTAGGATTGGACATTCAGGGGTCTGAGACAACTACTGGTGGCAATTTTTTATCTATGAGCTATCTTGACATTAACTTTTCGCATTTAACTAATGAATTTTATGACCATACTATCATGTTTCATGTGAATGGATATATCTTGAAACTCATTGGAAGGACAATGTGCGCTGATCACTGGAGTATGTATGTCGACATAATGTATTGAGGGATACTTGAATAATTTGATCAGTTTGAGAGAAACAATTTAGAATCTAAGTGCCTAGTATACACATATAGAGAATTATGAAATATATTTAAATCATATCATACTAATATTGGGGGATCTTTCATCCTCATTAAAATGTGGGCATGAGAGAACATCTGTCCCATGTCACGTACTGTTGTTGGTCCAGAGCTACCCATGGATGTGTTGCGTGACACTCCACATGGACACTAATATGATCACTCATCTTTAATATCTTGTTAGGATAATATGAGTTATATTTTACTTAATTTATTATTATTATTCACTTTTTATATTGTACAATATGGGTCAAGTCAATCGCACCATTTTATGAGGACACCGAGACATAATTTGGAAGCATACTATCTCATGTTAGATATTAGACTACCTACCAATGTAAGTTAATACATTCTTATATTGATTAATAAATATTTAAAAATTATATTTTTTTGAAATTAATAGAAAAATAGTTTAAAAATTTTCATCTATCATTTCATATTTCATGGTAACCATATTGGGGTCTCATTGACCAGATTTCTTCATATTACATTGTTGGGATTGATGACGTTAGAGATATAGTTAAGGAACTCGAGTGTTGTACTCCTCATTTTTAATCATGTTTTAATGCTCAAAAATCATGTTAATAATGTTTACCATATCACAAATCATGTTTCAAATTTTTTGGTTTCCTTATAATTTAATGCATACAACTCCTGGTTTAAACTCTCACAAGATCCTGATTCAGAATCTCACAAATCATGTTTTAATCTTGTAAACTATGTTTGATCATAGTATATTATGTTTCACTATACTAATGCTTAATAATAATTAATTATGTTAATATTAATTCTTAAGACATTTTACAGATATTAGGCTAAGTTTGAGAAACTGTAAGTTTTCCACTGGTACAAGATTTTGGCAAAGTCAATGACACTGTAACCGAGACACCGTAACACTCAGACACCATAACCCATACACCGTAACTATGACACCATAACCCAGACACCATAACTCTAACACCATAACCCAGCCATTGTAACTCTGACACCATGAATCATACACCATAATCCAGAAACTGGGACTCTAACACCGTAACTAGTTTCAGATTGCATAAAGTCTATGACACTGATTCCTTGATATCATCTCCAAGACAACGTTTAAAGTTTTGAAAAGGGACTAGACACCTTTACCTTAGACACCATAATATTAAAACCACATGTATGCTACCAGTTCAAGATCTCAATGTGATTGTGGCACTGTGACTAGCTCACTGCTCAAAGGAAAAGGAGAAGACACCATTTCCAAGTGACACTATTTCAAGACAAATTGTGACAATGTTCCTTAATCACATTTCTATATTTTTCAATTTTATTTAAAATTTATTTCTAATAGTCATATTTTAGTTATTTAATGACACTAACATAAATAATGTTTCATTTTAGACATTTCACCTAACAGTTCGAGGTACGAGGTGTTGAAATCATGCTCCCTGTCAGCTCCAACACATGCATGCAAAATAAAAGAAAAGTATGGCATTTGAGAAAAAATATAGAAGAGTTCATGAAGTGAACTGGATGCAATATAAAATAACATCCATACAATAAAGAACACATGAGGAACTCTCGATTACTAAAGTCTGAAATATTGTAGATAAGAACCTCAAACTTTCTCATAATATAATCCCTAAGAAGAACAAGAGCTACAAAGCACATCTCATCTTAATGGAAACCAAATCATAAGACTCGAGATACTCTATTTCAAAAGAGGACTCAAAAATCACATCTACTACATCTTACAAGTATAGAGATTCATAGAACAACACTCATAGTATTTCTAAACCTTTCTCATTATATTTTCTCTATTGTGTGAAATTTTTATTAATTTTCAGGTAGTGTGTGTATCTTTATTAAAACACA
Source organism: Viscum album (assembly GCA_963277665.1). Classification (NCBI taxonomy): domain Eukaryota; kingdom Viridiplantae; phylum Streptophyta; class Magnoliopsida; order Santalales; family Viscaceae; genus Viscum; species Viscum album. Next base: position 1,028,632,692 of record OY728157.1, read on the forward strand.
CATTGTCTCCTCCATTAAACTAGAGGATACAAGATATCCTCACTTGAATATATTTCCACACTTTGTTTGTTTTCACATGTTTAACTATGGAAGAGGTCTTGTGTGACCTGGTTGTTTGTTGTAGAATAGTGTAAGTGGTCTAGTGACTTGGACAATCTTGTGTACTATTATTAACCCTAATCCAGGGTGTGGATAAAGTTTATTAATATAAACTGCTTGGTGGTAGGTGATCACCAAGTGAAGTGGATTAGGCCTCATCTTGAGAATGAACCAATTTTTTTTATCCACTGTGTGTTTCTATTTAGTCTTTCTCTATTTTAATGTATATTTCATAAAAATAAATTTTAATTTTATAAATAGTCTTGGATAGTAGTTATATCTGTTTTTCCTTATTAGAGTAGTATTGAAAGTTTCATAAATATTACATATTAATACTACTAAGAATTAATCAATCTTCTAAGAATCTATTTGAATTTTGAACTATTATAATTTTACTACCTTGGTTAACTAGCCTGTTTTTATTTTAAATTAGGGGAATCTTTTAAAGAAACTTTTTAACAAAAATTTTTATAGGCACTAAATTTACCCCCCCCCCCCCCCTATTGAGTTTCCTACTCCAACTAACACCAAGGATTTATAGAAACTTGTAAAATATGTATTTTAAAATTTGTAAACTATATTTGTGTTAAAAACACTGAATCTAAAATATCCCTTTCCAAAAAAATTAGGGATCGTGTGAAATATAATTTAATCGCGGAGAAAAAAACCAAATGAAACTATAAATTGTACCATGTTCATTCAAAAACACTAAAATTATTTACTTACCTTAGGCATATCTTGGATCAAAGGTGATAAATTAATAATCCTACAGATTGTATGTATATTAACCATAGATCTTAGGTAATCTTAATTTGATTCTTTTATTCTATAACATGAAATCAAATCACTTTATAATTTCCCTTCAATAAAATGAATAATGTGTGATCAATCTATGAGAGGGAATCAATCAAAGTTTCTTATTCCACTGTTTTCTATCTCTAAAACTTTAGAGAGGTGAGGGGAAGAAGGTTTCGGTAATAATGGAATCATTGTGGTGGGTTTAAAATAAATAAAATATTATTGATTATGGATCATTGACAATATTTTCAATGATGTGAATACCCTGAACAAATAAATTTTTTCACTGAATATTGACATATAGAAAAATAGAAACCTAGAGAGGATCTTTTCACATTAAATTTATAATTAATTTATTTAATATCATAAGAAAAGGTTGCCTCATATTAGTAAATTTCTCCAATGAAGATTTTTTTGATCTTTTGAAAACCCGTCTTGGTTTACCTTCATTACATTAGGAGGGTCCAAGTGTAAATCCCTCTAGTGGTGATCAACACATGATCCTTTTATCTTTGAGTTATTTCAATTGATTTTTGAGTGCTTGTGTAGTGAATAAACTATCTTTAATTACCCATCTTAACCACTACAAGATTAAAGGATTGAAGGATTTCTTCTCTTTATTGAGAGGAGGGAGGAAAAATTCAAGAGAGAAGTCCATTGTGAGAAATGATTCTTTATTCTGGATTAACCCTATATAATAAAAATAGTCATATATTTATAGATCTAGGGTTTAGGATTAAATATTATTTAATTGCATATAGGACCTTAAAAAATATAATAATAATTATTAAAACTCATTCCATATATTATTATTATTATTATTATTATTATTATTATTATTATTAGTTTACTCCATGTGCTAACTCATACAATGATAAATATTATTTACCAACTTTCAAATAATATTCATCACCAAACATACTATTGGTGCCTTAAATTTTTTAGAATTTATTGAATACCTGAATAAATGTGTCATAAAATAATTCATTCATTAATAAATAAAATAAATATTTTTTCATGATCTAATGAATAAATATTTATTAAATATTAAAATAACCAAATAAATTATTTATCAATAAATAAATAATTATTTTCTTACCTTGTGAATATTAGTGATCAATAAAACTTGGATATAATTATGTATTGGTCTTGAGAATAATATTTATTCCCATAATAAAATTCAAATAGAATTTAATTGAGATTAATTGAAACATTTTGTGTGTAACCTCTAGGATTATTTCTCATTGGCAATAGGTAGGCTTTTCTGAAGTCCAAAAAATATTTTCTAGCATTGGGTCAAGGAACCCATGAGAATAAACTTAAATTTTAAATGATGAAAATCCCATATGAATGCTCATTGTGTTATATAATTCTTTTTTTACAATATCCCATCAAGTAGGTTACACATCTATGTTATAAACCTATATACTTGATACTTATTTCTTTTACTGTCTGAAATAAACATGTAGTTACATCATGGCCATGAAATTTATGATGATGGTTCTATTTTAGTCAAAGGTCCAACATGTAAACTTCCATAAATAAAGAAGGTACAAATCCTTCCTCTACTTATCATTAATAACACATCACTCGTGATAGAGATAACCAAGTGTAAACTTCATGAGAAGAAACCACATCCACTTAAAATTACTAAAACCTAAAAGTTTGCAAAATGTGTGCCCTATCATATCACGTTATCTGACCGTAGAACTATATTTAAAAATATTGTCATATAATTTCAAGGTTCTCAATATAGAGGGAATCTGTTATGACCTTATCAATGCAAAATATACCCTATGACATTATCACATAAATTTTACGCAGAGGAACAATCAATATGTGATAATATATTTATATTTTTATTCACTTATTCTAATATACATGTATGATAAAGTACAAATTAGTTGGTTATATGGAACAAAATCTAATAAACTACCACTTACACTAGATCTAACTGCTAACGTCTGGTAATTAATCACATTTTAAACATGCCTCTGCTGAGTATGGATATATTTTCTAGTATTACCACATTTATATGGCTAGGGTTCACAAAGACACATGTCTGTGTAGAGAATCTCTTTACTACATCATTACTACCTTGAGAAAATCCCTCATGTAGTGATAAAAATGATTATCTACCTTGTGTCCCTATGTTAAAATATTAACATCCAGACCAAGTCAATAGTTAAAGACTATCATGATATTGATAAAACTATTTCTTTCATCATAAACATAAATTCGAATAGGAAATTTCTAAACTTCTTCTTAAGCTATATCAGAAGCTACAACATACTCATATATTGTAGATATGGAAACAACTGGATGTAATAATTTTTTCTTGCATATTACTTTATCCTTTTTGATGATACTAAATCAAATTGAAGTAAGTATAGACAAGAGCTCAATTCCTAAGATCACTAGTATTACCACTTCTCTGGACACCAAAAATTCATCCAGTTATACTTTTCCATGTACTATTAGATATTTCTAATTTCATGTCTATACAGTTTTGTTGTATCTTGTTTGATATTTACCTTTTATAAATCATGCATTAGTAATATCAAACATTATTACATATCATAGAATATGAGATAAAACCTAAGAACTTAATCTTGGGAAAATATTTTAATCTCTATAATCTCTTCATATTTTCATACATGTTCTACTAGAAGGATTATATGCCAATAAAAATTTGGTCTTGAATTATTTCAACTTGTATTTTTCAATAATTTGTTAATATATATACTATGACATCATTTATCAAACCCATGGATTAATTTTGTATATCTTGTTCCTAGAATAGATTTTCTAATTTATTTCATACTTAGAGAAATTTAATTCCTTAGTATTAACAAACTACTAATACACAACATTCATTTTCCATATGTTATCAACATATCTATCTTGAAAACTTATAGTTATTCCACTAACCTATTAGATACACATGTCACCAATTCATTCTAGAAGAATATTCTATGATCACCATGCATGAATGATACATAAATGAATTTATGTAATTTATATATCATAATGGAATTTATTGATGTCACCAAGCCTTTCTAGTTATACCTTATAAACATATAATATAGGGTCTCCTTTTGTTCATGACATATATATATCTTCTATTAGGATTCCTCCAAATAAGGTGTCCTTAACTATCAATAGCTCATTATGATGATCATAAAAGTATTATTTTACAAGTATAATTTCAAAATGATCTTAGTCGTGATTCTTACTATATAGGATTTTTTATATACTAAACCATTAAATAATAAATCATTCATTATTGGTACTATACCATCAATGTCAATTTTCTCTCAAATACTCACCAGTAGTATCATGTCTTAGAAACATTTAAAATATAGAGTCCATGAATCTTGATACATGGATTACATTATATGAATTTGTACATATTTGGAAATATTATCACATATCTATTTACTTCTTATTTAAAGGAATATTTATTCTGAAAGAATAAAATATGTATCACCCTTCATGGTGAACATAAACCACCTCTTTGGTTTTTTACTTCCTATGCGGTATTTTTCTCTCGAACCACTCTTCCTGCTAATATCAGTGGAGTTAAGTATTATTATAAAAAATTATGTGCATATAGATCTTTAAACCAGAGAATTTTAGGTCCCATGATATTCAAAGATATAGGCTTCCTTTATATAAATATAGACGTTATTGATTAGATGTTAATATACTTAGTGCTTATATGATAATTAATTCAAATTCAATTTAGTGTTTGATTATTGGTTTGTGGTTAAACCTAGCATTTGACAAAAAAATTTAACAAACACTTATGGTATTTTCCTAATAAATTATTATCATATCACATTTTATATGATATCCATTAGACAATATAGTTTCTATATAGAAAGTTGTTTCAATTCTATTTTCAAAATATGTATTGGAAGGAATGATGAAAATTTACAATATTTATAAGACTTGTCATTGATATTCCTTTTAATACCATAAATTAATTGATGTATATAATAAAATTTTATTTTATGGGTAACATTTACTCCACATACATGACCAATGATTACTTGGATAGGATGTTCTCAGACAAGCCATCTCAGAGATTCCACAATCATTCCAAGTGAACTCATTTACTTCATTGATCATTACTAGAATTTCTTAATGGAATCTCATGAATTATATTAAGTTAAATTTATCTTCATAATAGTTAATATGACTATTTTGAACTAAATATAAATGAATTTTGGAATGTATTTATTTAAAAGGTTTCATTATCTAAAACATGATAATTATTTTGTTTGTATACCCATTGTCTTAGCTCAATTGAAACAAGTAAACTTTTATAGGTATAAACAAGTAAATTATTTTCAGTTTTATATAATAAATAATTATCTTACCATAATTAGGTAAGAGCATTATATTTTATATTCATCATTCATTATAATATATATTTAAGATTTAATAAATATTAAATAGTTAGTTTAGTATTAAAGTACCATAACAACCTTTATTACAAACATGAAATAATATTTCATTGTGTTATTGCAGAAACTGAGATAAATTTTTTTGCTAACACTTATTAAAAGCTTGAATCCATCTATTTAGAAATGAGAATTAGTGATCCCCCCTTAGATGACATAAGAATCACCCTTTCTCAGCTCTATTTGAATTCACTCTATAACTTTTCTATTCTTTAATATTTATAGTATTTAAATACATGTATATAGTTAGAAAATTGTATTAAATAAACAATTTGTGAATATAAACTTTATGAATATATCTAAAGTGGATGCAACTGCTTGATTCTTCAACTCATTGAAATTTATATTCAGTTTCCATTATTTTTCTATTAAATCTTTTGTTTCTTTGAAGAATAATGTAAAGGTTATTTTGGATTTATATTAAAAATGGGATCTTCAGGCTTGTCCTTTTAAACTTTTCACCATAAATTCTAGAGAAATAGGTATCAACTAGTCCTTGTTAGCATGGTGAGGTATGGAAAACAATTATGAGAGACTTATCCATTTCAATTATCTAGGCTTGCACAGATAAGGATGATCTAGGTGGTATGGATAATAAGATAATATTAAAGGATAATTTCATATACAAGTGGAAACTCATTTTTTTTAAATGATAAATATACCCTAGAATTTTTATAGAATGACTAGTATCTAGATTTCCTTCTTCTAGTTTACACTGATATAGTTCATTAATAATATTAATTTTTAATGATTTTCCTTCTCTTTATCATGAATACTAAGATGAGATATTATGGTTTAATAAAACATATATTTATATAGAATCATCAAATATTCTAAAATATTTGATAAATGGTACAATGAACATAGGATTCATCCTTAACATATCTATGGTGGGACTCCTTTTACCCTTGACTCACTTTTTGGGGCGGAAGAATAAGAATAGGGTATTCCAACACATAATATATTTTTTATGATAATAATGCATTGCATTAATGATTGTACTATATCTAAAAATTTATATTTGTAAGGACATACCTAGTGTTTAGGAATGATTTCACTATTTTCATGGGTTTTCTTTCCATAATTGTACAATTGTAAAAGAGAATATTATTAGTAATTGAATTCATTACAATTCTGGGAAAAATAAAAAAAAAATCTTAAGTATCCAACTCTTTTATCAAGTCTCAACATCCCTCACCATTGAACTCATATTTTATCATCGCTAAAGACATTATAGTGGAAAGGAACCATATATACCTTCTTTATGATACATATTTTTTCCATGAAAACCATAAGAATGTATTTTTGTAGGAGGTCTTGCCAACTGTGGGCTTTCAGTTCCTTGATCAATTGAGTGAACTCTGCATTCCAAAAATTGTAACTAGGATTTCCTCAACACTTTCCTCCAAATTTTTATTGAACATACTTTGGATATTAAACTCAATACAAGTTCGTTTTGGTCAACCCAAAACCCTCATGTGAAACCACTGATAAATGTAAGTGTCTATACTTTGTCTATATAAACACTTAGTTCTATGTTTTCATTCCCAATAATGTAATGGAAGGAATAATGACTTAATATTGAATGGGGGGATTCTATATTATTATGAATAAATTTTATATTTTTTACCATTTAAATACCTTGTTAATATTAAGTGGATTTTACTTAATTAATTAACCATATTAAATAAAACATTTATGCGTAATCAATTGTTTTTAAAATTATGTCTTTGAACATTAATTCATTTATTTATGTGATCGTAATATTAAATCAATAAAAAAATAATGTATAGGTATAAATAAATAAATAATCTGATCATGATCTTATCGAATAGTTGATTTATTAAAAAGACAATAAATAAAACTATGACCTAGAGGAATAACTCCTTGTACTGGAATTGGCACAAGTTATAACATTATACATTTCCACCTATGTATCACCTGGGTTGGCATCGTCTTGGTTCTATCTTGAACTTCCTCCATACACCATGGGATACTTTATTAATTACATGTATTTATAACTTACATATAGGTGAGTGGAACTAAAGGATTGGATAAAGAAAATTACATAAACAACCTTGGACACTCAAGTCCAACATAATAATAGAGGGAGAGATTACTTGTAGCCCATCATATTTAATTTAATAATTAATGATTATAAAATCATGCAGTAATTTCAATTAAATTTATCCAACACATGCACAGGTCATGGTCAAGTTTATAAATGTTCAAACACATTCAATGATTACACAAAATCAAAACAAGTTAGCATTCATTTCTTATTCAATCTTTATTATTAGGATAAATGTGATCACATTAATTAATTAGTTAACTAATTAATTTCCATTTTTCTTAATTACCATATGAATTATCTTAGATATACCCATTATAAATTCATTCATGTAAAATAAATGATATTGCTAATAATTATAGATAATTATGAAAAATTAATTGATCATTTAATAATCCCTTAAAGACATTATTAAATTGTTAAACACAACACGTTTCAATAAATAAAATAAGGTTTTAATGTTTCAATTTTAAATTTAATTTAATTTATTTATTACATTTATTGGGAGACTATAAGGTGTGTACTATCGAGATACATGTCATGTATCCTGTTTTTCGTGTACCAAAGTTAAGTGTTTGGGGCTTCGGCATATACCTCAACTGGACTACATAACATGTTTAAGCTAGCTACATGTCATGTGATCTGAATGTCATGTGTCCACATAACCCACTGAAGGAATCGGTGCTTTCATTAAACGAAGGACTATATGATGTGTACAAGTGAGCTATATGTTGTGTATCTAGCATGTCATGTGTATACATAACTCACCGAAAGTCTTGGAATGTATTTCAGAAATGATAAATAATGAACTGCACATTGTGTACACCAAATACACTTCATTTATGTCCATTATTGGTCTAGGTTGTCAGTATCACGTGGTTTTGGTCGTGTATATGACCACAAGTCTTGCATGAATTTCACCGCTAAAGTGTGTAGACAACACGAGGTGTATGCCAGATACACAATGCATAATTTAAAATTGCATGTTCCAATTGGCCTATTATACATGTGTTTTTCAATAAATTCTCCATATGTAGTTACTTCTTGACTCATTGAATATCCTAAAATATGGCCAGGTGTAGTGCACTTGGGTATACGATGTGTTCTCCCACTACACATTGTGTGGTCCCATGCTATCCGACCAAAATCCTCAACACTTACAGATGGAATCACTATTCATTCTTTATTTATGATTATTCCTTTAAGAAAATGAAATCATGAATGATGATAATTAAAATTTTGAAGTAATGTTAACTAAAACCTATTAAAGAATGAATAATTTTTTAAATGAATATCTAAACACTATTATGCATGATTATAAACAATAAAATAAATATAATAAATTTGAAATGTGATCGCTCTGATACCACTTGAAGGTTCCACACACAATAGAAGAACTCTTGTGGGCATAAAACAAATAAAATATTATTAATTCGGTGGATCATTCAAAATATTTTCAATGACATGAACTCCATGATCAATAAAAAATTTTCACTGAATATTGATATATAGAAAAATCAAAACCCAAAGAGGATTTTTTTATATTAAATGTATAATTAATTTATTTTATATTGGAAGAAAAGGTTACCTCATCTTAGTAACTTTATTTGATCAAAATATTATTGACCATTTGAAAACCCTTCTTAGATTACCTTCATTGTGTTAGTAGGATCCAACTATATAATCCCTCCAGTGGTGATCCATGTGTTCTCCTTTGATCTATGAGTGATGCTATATTATTTTTGGGTGTTAGCATGATGAATTAATTATATTGCATTACTCATATTTATATCTTATCAATCCTTTAGTCTTGAAGGATTTATTATCATTCTTGAGAGGAGGGGGGATGAATTTAAGAGAGATGTATAATGTACACAATCATTCTCTATTCTCGATTAACCCTACACAGTAAACATAGTCACCTTTTTATAGAGCTAGGGTTTAGGTTCAAATATTTTTTAATTTCATACCAGCACTTAAATAATATAATAATAATTACTAAACCTCATTCCATATAATAATAATAATTTTATTATTATTATTATTATTTTATAGAGTGAACTAACTCTCACAACAAAAAATATTATTTACTAGCTTGAAAATAATATTCATCACTGGATGTGGCCTTGGTCTTCTTAAACTCTTAAATATTTATTGAATACCCAAATAAATATTTAATTAAATATTTCATTCAAAAAGAAATAAAATAAATATATTATTCATGATCTAGTGAATAAATATTTATTAAATATTTACAAAACTAAATAAATTATTTTTTTAATGAATAAAATAATTATTTTATTACCTTACAAATATTAGTGATCAATAAAACATGAATAAAATTATTCCATAGTCCTAAGAATAATATTTATTCTAATAATTAAATTCAAAACATATTTAATCCGGATAAATGGAAACACTTACTGTGTGAACCTCTAGGATTATTTCTCAGTAACATTAGGTGAGCTTGCCTAAATTCCAATATTACTATCTAGAAACAAGTCAAGGTAGCAAAGAAAATCAAAATAATGTCCCAATTAAGACAACCACATTCGAATGCTCACTGTGTGATATAATCATTTAACCACAATATCTCATCAACCGGGTTTCAAATCTATATCATAAACCAATACGCTTGATACATATTTCTTTGACTATCTGAAATAAACATGTTGTTACACCATATCCATGGAATTTATGATTATGGTTTTATTTTAATCAAAGGGACAAGATATAAACCTCCATAAAAATAGAAGGGGAAATCCTTCCTTGAATTATCATTAATAGCACATCACTCATAATGCATCCAATGTATCCAAATTCACTATGAACTGTATTTCCATGGATTTCAAAATTCATCTAATTACACAATTTGTAATATTAATTAATAATAGTCTTAAAGTTTAAGGACCATTACAGACGCTTGTGGATAGGAATATCTGATGACACCAAAACATGCATAATTCCTACTAGTTGGTATGTTCTTATAATCTCCCATCTTAGAGATTACTAAGTGTGAACATCATGAAGGGAATCCTCATGCAATTATGAGTACTCTTACCTAATATTCATCATACTATGTTCCCTATCATAAAACATTATTTGACCAAAGAACTATATTCAATAATATCATCATAGCATCTCAATTTTTTCATCATATCAGGAATTGCCTATGGCCTTATCAATGCAACATATACCCTAGGGCATTATAACAAAAAATTATGTAGAATAAAAATCAATACGTGTTAATATATTTAAATTAATATTCACTTCTTTAAATATACATGTAATCTAAAGTAAAAAGTAGCTAGTTATAGGGAACTAACTACAACATGGGTGAGAACTAAATTCATGCAAGAGGCTATCACATTCATTTTTTGAGCTAAAAAATATATTTATACTAGATTTAATATTTCTATAAATTTAATTTTGGTCCCTATGGATACTTAACCTTTAAAATTACAAAAAAATGTATGGATTATTTAACTGGTCATAAGAGTTATAAATATTTTATCACTATCTTGTAATGTTATTAACATGTCATGTGATAAACTATGAACCAATTACTCAGCTCGAAAGCTCCCTTAATAATTTAATGAACCCTGAATGTGTTATTTTCAATTGAAAATTTATATTTTCTCATATTAAATTTAATAATTAAACAACTTGTGAAAACCATGATAAATAAATTAAATAATTATTATTCTAAACATGAATAATGTAACTTATCACCATACCAGAACACTAATTTTTTTCTAAATCAGTGGTATCTATTATACCTTAGGTGCACCTCCTTGTACGCCAAATATTTTTGACTAGTAATGTTGGTCTAAGGTGGTATGGTTGTGATACTCTACCCACTTACTGAAGTAAAACAGTAATGGAAATAAAGGAAATCATGTGCATATAAATAAATAAATCAATGGAATGAAATTTAGAAAAGTTCCAACAAATGATAAAAATCAACCATGCCATAATAATAAACTATATACTATATATGTCAAGTAGTAATTCATAAATAATAAATCAAGAACATGAGAACCTAAAAGACCAAAATAAAAAACTTGAAGAACCCAGAAAATGGTTCCAAGTCCTAGCCTGGTCCCAACTCCAATGTTATGTCGTAGAAATCCAAACATTAAGAAATAGAATAACTAAGACCATATTTGAAATCAAGTAGCTTGTGATTAGGTTCCAAAGTATCATGGTGGATTGAGTAAGGTGTGAGTATAACTCAGTAGGGAAACAATAATGGAATTTGAAAATAAAACTATTCTAATAAAAAGTTCATGAATAAGTGTTATAAATAAATGGTTTAACATTTTAAACAAATTATACAAAAGTAATAAATAACTGATGATTCCCTAGGATTAAAAAGATGAAAAAGGTTTCTCATACCATTATAAATCTTTAGGTCTATAACCCTAATCGACCATACTTTCATCAGCCAATGTCAGGGTATCTCTAAGCATTATGTGAGGACCATGCCTCCCATTATAAAAAACATGGGTCTCCCCAATATATAGAATAAGTATCATGGGCCTCCCTTGTGATAGTTTTTTATCCTAGTCATAATCCCAAAAGTAACATAGACCACCCTTATAGTAGTTTTCTCAACCAAATTATAATCCATAAGTAAAATAGACCTCCATTGTGAGAATTTTCTCATCCAATATCACAGACCGCCTCATATATTGTTTTATTTATAATATCAAAAACTTCCCCAAGGGTGTTTTATATATAAGAATAAAGACCTCCCCAAAGGTAATTTTCATAACAACACATAAATAATTCCAATCCCATTTACCTTCCCCATAAATAAAATTATTCATCACTTTATTTTACATAAAATAGTTTATAAAACATATCACCATTTTCATGGATAAATCACCGTCATCATTTTATTTCACAAGTAAACTTTACAAAATCACATTATTTATTTATTAATTAGTCACTTTATTAAATTAAATAGGGATAATTTTAAAAAATAGCCTACATGGTCCTCTTCATGAAAAATTACCAATAAATTATATTAACAACCCATTTGAATTTATCAAGCCAACACAATTTAACCATTTCTATACCTTATTTTAGAAAATTATATTATCCTTTGGAATTCCATTATAATAATTATCAATGATTTTAAAATTATATTTCATAATCATTGATCTAAACATAATTTACTTTTCAATCATTTAGGAACACAATATATTAATTTACAGAAACCATTAGGTTTCTCAACTTAATTTCCCAATACAATAAATCATATAAACTCACAATTTCTATATTAAACTTCAATTTAAAAAAAATAAGTCATTAACTTGGAAGCACCAACTCATTTGGGATCATTAATTCATTTTGAAAGGAATATTACATGGTGATACCAAGTCTTGGGATTTTAATTGGGTTCAAGGTCATCACACTACACCCCGGTGTAACTGCACATAAAAAATAATATTGAAACTATAGTTCTAAATTTAAGGACCTCCTACCTTAGACTTAGAAGAGCCCTTATATCTAGTATTGGCCTTTGGTTTGGACCAAATCAAAAGAAAATGAAGAATCTGAAAAATAACCATGATTTAGGGAATGTTAGATAAAAGTGATGGGATCTCATTTGACAATGAGATAAATGAAAGAGTAGAGGAAGCAAAGTCATATCCTTACCTCTAGATCTCCAACACAACCAAAAGAAGGAGAAATGGACATGGGGTGAAGGATACCAATTATGGGAAGGGAGGGAGTAAGGGAGGGAATGTGTGAGTCTTATGGGTTAAAATGGGGGAGAAAAGAGTGGATTTATTTTATAAAATTTTAATGTAAAAAGAGTAATATTAAAATATTTAAGGGTCTCGTAGTTTAGCCACATGTTTTTTCAACTTTTAAACTAACTATATTGTCAGCACTATCCAAAAACACCCCAACTATCATGGTTGATCTGAATAGTATACCAACTATACGAATCATCTTATTATCCTTCTGAAATAATTCTCGTGGTTTGAATTTAACCTTGTGCCAAGTCTCAGATCCATTCCATGCTTATGAATTACTCTAAGATCTACCCAGTTTCCCCAAATCCATGCACCAACTATTCTAGACAACCATTAACTATACAAATTGAATAGAAAATCACCCCATGCTTGGGTTTCCACATGGTTTTTACTAAACCGTGCATACTAAAATGTACACCTTGGGCAGAAAACTCAAAAAAATTAAAAAGTTCAACCTGAAGCTCATGAGACTTATCTAATAACCCTATACCCCTATCATATCTCAAAACACATCTAAAAAAATATTTTTAAGACATTACCACTCTCAAATTATCGATCCAAAACCTAGCTCTCAAAATTAATCATCCAAAAAAAATAAAATATCAAAAACCCTTGGAATTTCCTAACTCAGAAAGGGGTGGGTTTTAAAACCTCACAACCTTAATACTTCTCATCCCTAAGAAGATCCATAAACCATTAAACCACAAACCCTAACATACACCAGTCACTAAACTACAACCATTTCATCGCATTCCACTCTAAAGCCCTTAACAATATTATCTAGAATGATCTCAAACACAAGGTTCTTGATTTAGAAAAACACAAGTCACTATGAAATATTCCTTATTAAAACACTGATATAATACTTCATGTCACCCTTTTATCTCAGGATACAACCGAATTATCAATCAGTTCACTATCTAACCTACGGTACTTCCCCCATATGGTTATGCTAAAAGGGACAATTTCAATCTATGGTGATCCCACCATCAGAATTTCTTGACTAAACACCACTTAGAACTCCAACAATGTAGTTGTTTTGATTTCCATCCTAATGAATCCAACAAAACATAATACCACTAATTGGACCTCTTTTGGTTAATTTTACACATAATGCTCAGTCATACCCACTGAAATGTTATTAAATCACCCAATAATGTTTTCTTAACTTCCCATGAATCCCAATACTATTAAAGTATACATAATGTAGTCTGAACCTGATTGCCAATTTCATCCCATGAATACATCCTCAACCAACCAAAACTACCACCATACTTTTCCTTGGGCACTGATGCACCAACAAACACCAATTTCTACCTCGATTTGGATACCAACACTCATACATTAACTAACAATTCATCTAAGATAAAAACCCATTATTCTTCATAATACAAAATAAAACTAGACTCATCTACACCAAAATCTCATAATCATTCAACCGTCTATAGACCGATCTCATGACACCCATGGTCCTAACCACATGAAACTACATGCTTTCAACCTACTTGATACTCCCCACCATAGGAGTACCTTCATCATCACTCCAATAAACCAAAAATCAAGCTACATAGTCCATATTTCATTTATTACTATATTCAATTACTGAATGTGACCACCTCTATCGTACTCGAGTGAAAATGAAAAGCAAAAACTACCACTAGTTCTCATATTTCTAGGAATATTATCTGCGGAATCCACTGAACTTCATTCAAAATGAAGACCACACTCTTAACTATCCATTGTTTCACTCCCCACATTATGACCTCACTTAAATCACTCCTTAGGTGTATCCATTTTTGGTTACATTATAAGAAAAAATGTTTCACTCCTCCCGATACACCCTCATTCATCGTGTCAACCCATAACAAGGGTCAATCTCCAATCAATCATGGAATTGAATTTCAACCCATCCATATCATCGTTCTCACTATATAAACATCACCAATATCATCTAAATCTTTAGGGACACCATTTCTGAAATTCTTTCTTTGATCCCACATCAATCCTTGTCCTACTTAACTATCTTCTTTCTCATTTATGCATCATGTTCATATTCTTTCATACCATTGAAACCAAAATCCAAAAAACACAATGCATACTCCAACACATGCTTTCCAATAAGATTCCACTAAATCTCAATGGTTTCACAGTCCCATTAAACTTGATCGTGAAAATTTTACTCAATCTCTAACAATTCATGACTCATCAAACTAGTATCACAAGCCCAATCCATTGGCCACTCCTTTATCACATTATAGTCTCTAAAAACTAATGCACACTCGATACTTTTCTAAACCATAACATCACACCATACCATAACCATACACACATATACTTATAAACAGAGCATTATTTTGAAATTTGAAGTCTCTAAAAATGCTCTACTCACCCAAGATCCATCCAACTAGGGTTACAATTGATCTTCCTATTATAAAAAACAAAATAAATTGACTAGTATAGGAATATTAAAAACCCTACCATCTAAAATAAATCTCGATACCAAAGAACCTTGAGAAATCCTCATGCTCATGCTCAATCCCATTCAAGGGTATCCAAATACAAAGAGTGACATAGGTTCAAACATTCTCAAAGCATATCACCAGCCTTTATCACATACTAATATCACATTTCATGCATCATTCTTAATCGAGACCATTTACTCGTGTTCATTGTCCCAAGGATACCTACTTTCCTAAGAAAACCACTCTATCAATTTAACCTCTACCCTAATCAAAAATGAAATTGTTAAAAAAATCACGTCTAAATACACAAGTATTTCTAACTAACTCAATATTGGTAACCCATATAAACCTTAAATAGTAGGAAAATACCCCAAAATAATATTTTAATCACCAGTAATTAACATTATAACACCCAAGTAAGATCTGTTACATAGGTTCCAATCTAATCTTTCCCATCCACTATTAGGTATGGAACAGATGGAATGCCTAACAGATGATTATTCCATATCAAAACCTCAAGGTCACAACTTAAACTAAAGTTACAATAAGTATGAAATCTATTTTTTGGTACATCACACATCAATAAGGGTCTTAAAAACTAGGCTCTCTCTCTATCCCTCTTTTTCGCATTCACAATATTAGGCCACACACACCATAACCTATATCAAACTATATTTTTTAAGGTCTCAACATCATAAAAATATCACATAACTTGGGAACTCTCAACATCTCTAACTAACCACACAAAGGGTCCACATCAACCACCCATAGGTCCATATTAAGCATATATAATATTCACAATTTTACAATTTTCCATTTTACATTCACCAAAATTTTCCATAATAAGGGTTCAGTTAAATTAAATTTCAAGTCCAAGTTATTGATGAAAATAGTTTATAAGTTATACATGGAATTTTATTTAATTGATTCTACATAATAATCATAAAAAAGACTATATAATGAACTTTTAATTACTTACTATAACCAAAAGTTTTCCATAACCAAGGCTCAGGCAAATGAAATTTCAATTATATTTTATAGATAAAAATACTCTATAATTTGTAATTGGGATTTTATTTAGCCGATGCTTCATAATAATCAAGAAAAGTGATTGCATAACATGATTTTTTTCATTTAGAATATTATTTAAGTAATATGAAACCATACACTTATAAATGAAACCATATTATAAATTTTTGTTGACATTTTCAATAACTGACCCATGTCCTAGTCCTGGTAAACAAGTAATAAACTACAAGAAATCTCAAAAATGATATGTGAACCCCACATGTCTGATATAATGAATGAACACACATGGAAAGAGAACCAAAACCCATAAAATATAACCTCATAAATGTGTATCATTTGATGTGAAATAATACTAACAGAAAAATAAAATAGCATTAACAATAAACCAATCCCTGACAACATTGACTTCCCTCATACATTGGGTGAACAGTCCTAGGAACAAGTTATATACCATGTTTCAACAACATCATATCTTATTTTCACCTTTCCAAAATAGTAAAACAATATAAAAGAATTCTATGATACCAATTTTTAATATCGCACCACCCCATACCACTAATTTATTCCTAGACTAGTGGTCACTCATGTACATCAGGCATGCCTCATCATACTCCAGAGGTTTCCAACTAGTAGCACAAGTCTAAGGTGGTATGTTGGGGAGACTATACATTCATATCAAAGTAAAACAATAAAGGAAATTATATACACATAGATAAATAAAGTAATGAAACTAAATATAGGGAACTGACAACAAATGATCAAAATCAACTATGCCATAATAATGAAATGTATATTATACATTTTAGGAATTCATATATCAAAAACTGATCATACACATTAGAACTTTAAAAAATAAAAGTCAAAACCTAAGGAACCCTCATAATTATCTTAATTATTAGCCTAATACATACTCTCATGATCCATATAAGAAACCCAAACATCAAGAAACAACCTTACATAATCCTAGAACTATAATCAAGTAGGATCTGGTCGGGTACCTAAGTGTCATGGAAGCCTGAGCAGGATGTGAGTACAACTCAGTAGGTTGCCATCAATGGCATTCCAAAATATAACTAGTATAAATAAAAGTTCATACAGAAGTTCTATAAATAAATATTTTTACATTTCAAACAAATTATAAAAAATAAATAAATAACTATAGATGCCTTGGGTTCATGAAGACACCTAAGGTTTTTCATATAGTTGTTAATCCTTAGGTATATGACCCTAATATACCATGGATGTTTTAGCCAGTTTCGGGGTGTCTTTGAGAATGTTTCTAGGAAAATACCTCCTAATATAACATTGACCACCCCTATGGTAGTTTTCTCGGCCTAGGCATAATCCATAAGTAACAAAAACCTCCCCTACTATAGTTTTCTCAATCAATGCCATGAACTACCTCATAGGGAATTTTATTTATAATATCAAAACCACCCACAAGGTAATTTTCTATATAAGTATCAAGACCACCCCTAAGAGAATTTTTATAACCACATAAAACAATTTCAAACCCATTTACTATTTCCATTAATAACCACGTTCATTGCTACATTTTATAAAAGGAAATTCATAAAACATAAAACCACTTCCATGAATAAACTACCACCATCATTTTAGTTCACAAGTAAGCTTTACAACATCCCATTGTTTATTTATTAAGAAATAATTTATTTCTATTTCAAGAGGTATCATTTTAAAACATAACCTATATGGTCCTCTCCATGAACCATTACCAAAAACTTTTATTAATAATCCATTTGAATTTATTAATCCAAAACCATTTCATCATTTCCATGAATCATCCATCTTAGGGAATTACATTATGTTTTGAAATTTCATTCACATAATTATCAAGGATTGTAAAATCACATTTCACAATCATCCATCTAAACATAACTTCATTTTCAACCATTTAGGAACACAATATATTTATTTAAAAAACCAAAGAGTTTTCCAAAAATCATTTCCTAGTATAAGAAACCATATGAATTAACAATTTTCATATTCAAGGTCAATTCCCAAAATAAGGAATTCACAAGGATTCACCATATAATTTTGGATATTTAATTAATTTTTAGGGGAGTATAACATGGTGATACCATCTATGAGAGAGAATATGAGTAGTTTCAGAGATAACAGGAAAGAATGAGGACTTACCGTCAATTTGGGAGATCCAACGCACCTGGTTTCACCAAAACCATATTATAGATCAAAAGGAATTTTCAAGAATGTTTAGGTAAGAAGGGGAGTTCAACAGATTAATACTGGATAAGAAAAATGAGTTGAAATCTAATTTTTGAATCATTTAGTGCATGTCGTAGGGTTAGGCCGCATGATTTTTCAAACCATGTTCTAAACATGATTTTAACCTATATCTCCACAAGAATGGTTTTCATGGGGATTCACATTATTTGGATAAACCATACACTAACCAAATTCCTTCCCAATGACTCCTAAAACTCTTTCATTATTTCCTGGAGAAGTTACATGGTTTTCCCTAACCATGCTCAAATTCTAAACCCTTAAATCTCTTTCCTAAACTCTCCAAAACTATCTGTAAACTCCTAAAACTCAACCAAAATATTATATAACTTAAAAATAAATAATAAAAGGGTAAAATAACTAAAAACTGGGGTGTTTTATTCTCCCCACCATTGGGATTTCCATCCCTATAAAGTGTATATTTGTTGTTCTTTGGAAAATTTTCGGCCATTGCTTCAACATAAAGTCTTCAGGTTCCCTTATATATTCCTAAATATGACCATACTAACATAAGACTCATAAAAACTGATACTTTTCACAAAAAAAGTGTTTTTATTATGTATCCATGATATATATTGGCACCTAAATAAATGAATCATTTGGATCAAGATCAACATTTTCTCATTGAATAACATTGTTAGGATCAGGTTGGTACTTCTTCAATTTAGATACTTGAAACACATTGTTCATAGAGCTAAATCTTGGAATTAAATAAAATTGATAATCCAAATCACCAATTAATTTTAATTCCTAAAAATGGAAGATTATATAAGGAGAAAATTTTCATTACTTACCCAAATGATAGTTCCCTATCCTTAGAGAGACTCTCAAGAAAACATGATCACCCGCATCAAATAATAAAGGTAGATGGCCATGATTAGAATATGATTTATAACGGATATGATACATCACCACATTATTCCTAGTCATCTAAATTTTCTTCATCATATACTACACAAGGATAGGTATAATAAGTGAAGTATCACATATTTCCAACCAACAAAGTGGAGAACAGAAAGGAAGAGCATACTAATATTCAAAGGTATTTATATGTATTGAGTCCTAAAAAATGTTATTTTATAAGGACTCCTATAATTATATATGATCCTACCATGAGATTATAAAATAAATAACACAATATCTAATCATTTATTCTATCATTTGGATATTATTCTTGGACTGACCATCCATTTGAGGATGATAAGTTGTTCCCATAGCCAAGTGGGTTCCAAAGTCTTGTTGAGAGTATTTCTAAAATTGAGTTGTAATCCTAGTCCTAGGGTCCCTATCAAAAAAATTGAAATTGGTACACCATTCATAATTAAAACTTCCAAAATATAGAGTTTTAAAAAGTATTCCACTATATTGGATTTGTGAATGGTGATAATGTGAGATGACTTTGTGAGCTTATCCAAAATCACCCCTATGAAACCTTGTTTTTTAAAGCATTATTGGTAGACCTATAAAAAATCTATAACTATTTTTCCCCATTTAAAATGGGTATAGGTAAATATTTAAACATGAAATCTAGTAATTGGTGGTCCACTTTGACTAAATTATTGGTGATACATCTCAGAAAATATTTCATGACACTTATTTTTATGTCATCCCACCAAAAGTTTGTTTTCGTCACCTTATACATCTTCTGAATGCTAGGATGAGCAACCCATCTCGAGTGGTGGTAGATAAAAAAAATTTCCTAATAAGTTAGAGATACCATGATCTGATCTCTAAAACATAACACATATATCTAATCTAGTGTTCATCCCATAATAGTCTCCCCACCATTGAGTTTTGGATGCATGGTTAGATATTTAGGATCAGATGTATGATCATATTTAACATGATCAATAAAATCAAGAAATAAATAAATTATAAATAAAATGACAACATCACATTGATTATAATATTCTAGATGCATATCATCTATGACCATCATCAGTTCCCACTAATCAGAAGCATCTTTATCGAACTGACTATATGACTTCTTACTCAATGAATTAACCACTAAATTTCCTTTACTCATTGTACAATTCATGTCAATGTAAAACATCAAAAGTTATTTCATCCATCTTAGTTACCTTAAATTCAAATATCTCTATGAGAATATTTGTTTCAATATTTTATGATCTATGAACACTATGAAATTATCACCAAATAGATAGTAGTTCCATGTTTTCAAGGAATGGACTACAGTAGATAAATTCATATCATGTGTTATGTAATTATTCTCATGCACCAATAATTTTCATAGACCATAATCTACAACATGATCTCCATGTATGTGAACACATCCCAATCCAGATCTAGATGCATCACAATCGACCACATAGCCTCATATGAACTATGGATATGTAAGGATATGTGCTGATATAATTTGAAACTTATACTCTTGGAAATATTTTTACCATTCATTTATCCATTATAAAGTAAAACCCTTCCTTTTAAAAAATTTCATCAAAGATGAAATTCATGAAAAGTCACAAATAAATCATTGATAATACCCTACTAAGCTAAGGAAACCATGTATCTCTAAGACATTTTTCAGTGGTTTCTAAGATATAATAGCTTCTATATTTTCAGGATCTATGAAGAATCCTCTTTCAAAAATGACATGTCTAAGGAAACATACCTCTTGTATCCAAAAATTACACTTTGAAATCATAACATAAAGTTGATATTCTCATAAGATACCCAGCACTATGCTAAGGTGATGTTCATGGTCAGCCTTAATCTTAGAATACACTAGAATATCATTAATTAATACCACCACAAAGGATCCAAGATATATCTAAATGATCTAATTCAAAAAACAAATAGACACAATTGGTTCATTTTTAAGAACAAAGGCCATTACCATATATTCATAATGACCATAACAACTCCAGAAAGCTTTCTTCAGAATAATTTCCTTTTAAACTCAAAGTTAGTGACACCCCAATCATAAATAAATCTTATAGAACCATTTATAACCCATTAATTGATAAAAAAATCATTAATTGATGGAAGAGTATATTGATTATTTATTTTAACCTAGTTTTGCCTATAGAAATTCACACAAAGTCTAAGATTTCCATATGCTTTACAAAAATAACTTATGTTTCCCATAAATATGTAATAGGATAAATGAATCTTTTTCTTTTAAAATCATTATCTTGAACCTTAAATTCATTTAATTATATTGGTTTCATTATATAATAAATAATTGAAATATTATTGGGCCATGGTAAGAGATTAATTTTAAATTCCACTTCTCTTTCAGGTGTAAACTCAAAGAAATTATCAAGGAATACATTAGTAAATTTATCCATGATGGTTGTAAAATCTCCATGTTTTATTGATAGTATCAAAATTAACTACTAAAAAATTTTAATAGATAGTCCTGACCACCAATACCAAAGGTCCCAATATTCTGGCATTCACAACCCAATATTCTTTAAATAGATTCTCAAACTCCTCTAAATATGTGAAGCAAAAAAATTAGTAATAACATTCGATTTGGGCCTTGAAGGATTTCAACCAAGCCATTCCCAAAATAAAATCATTTATTTATACCTCAAGAACTAAGAAATCCCAAAAAAATTTAGCCTCGTCAATTTTTATAGAACACGTTTCACATTTAAAGGCTCAACACTCTCCTTGGTTGAGAGGTTTTTGAAGTTTCAAGACATGAAACATCATTTCATCATGAAATTCAATATGATACACAACATGAGTAACAATAAAATTTTGGTATGTACCACTATAAAACAAATATTGCATAAGGGTAGAGTTTAGAAAAATAGTAACTCACTCTGTCGAATGATTAGATTGATCCTCTATGATCATATTCTTAACACTATATAACTATTTACTAGGTGTAACTGATAATTATTTATTGTTATGTTATGTATGGGATGAATACTAAGGTTTCAGTGTGATACGAGAGTCACCTTAGGTTTCTGGGTTTTTTGAGGGATTACCATTGCATCTTGATTGACTTGTATGAGAATAAGAAGTCCAGGATATGTTTGAACCATTTCCATTTGTCATCCTCAGAGACATTGTACAATAATATTTTACATGTCCCAACCTACCATAATTATGGAATTCCCGTATAGGAATCATGAATTCCCACTTGATATGCTCATAGGACCCACATTGATAAAATCCTAGTTGATTGGTGTAAAAAAATAGAAAGGATACTGAACCAGCTAATTGGTTTCCCAGTGCTTTACTTTCTTGAGATAAATTCCCCCTTATCAAATTGTTCCCCGTGTTGTATTTCCCACTTTTACCCATGTAGATAAAATTTTCTCCCACAATTAAGGTTCCCATGATACCATTTTCTACTACTATCACCTTTTTCACCATCTCTATATAGTTTTCCATATAGAATAAAACCAACTTAGATAATATGTTAGGTGTAAACATTTCCTCAAAGATTCTCACATTAATGTACTCATAACAATAATTTCATGAGAAAAACGAATCAACCTCAAACAATGAGATGCATACTTCATCATGAATAGATTTTCCTAGTTCAATGTAAATAAATTTTTCATTCTTTTGATCTTGAAGGTGTGGGGATAGAATTTTTTATTAAAAAACTCCTCAAATAAAATCTATTTCAGGTTCTAGTCTTATATAGTCTAGGAAATAATATCCCACCACTTATTAGAAAGAATGACCATCATATAAACTATTATCCTTACATTCATTTACTATTAGGTTCCTAACAAATAAAAAATTCAATTTATCCTCCCAAGATATGACTCAAGTTGTTCTATTCCCAAATATCCCAAAAAAATCTATAGATTTTTCTTTTAAAAAGTCCATAGATGAATTTTCATGGTGTGTAAATGGAATATAATATCCTCTATCCATAGCATGAATTGTTGGACTATGCTCTGGATGAGAAGATAATTAACATGTAGTTTAGGTTGAACCACGTTCTCAGCTTCTCCCTCATACGGATTCCTCATTCACCAAACTAGTTTAATTATTTCTTAAGATATAACAAATCCCCACTTAGTCATTAATCACTAGTAATTTAAGTCTTATAATATTACAAATCACTAAGAGTATCAATCATTATGACCAATTTCCAAAAATCCTCAAACATAATATGATCAATTCCACATTAGTGGGAATCCTCACTACTAATGCATGATATGCTACACTCATCATCTAAACACCCAATGATGGGATGGAAACATGACTAGAAGTGTTTTAGAACACTTTTTTGTACCTAGACCACCATCGTAACTTGAAGTTTAACATAAATAGTTTAGATACATATTTTTATGCTATACAGTTCAAGCTCCAATATTCTATCACCTTTCTACCATCCCAAGATGATGGAATAACCAAAATTGATACCATTTGTAACACCCCACCCCTTACCCATTGGCTTAGGAAGAGGTTAAGGTGTCACTAACCTTAGGTGATGTCCCCATGACACCAATGGTTAACAAAAAGTTTCTAGGTTTTTTAGATCATTTGGGGATGATTTTAACTAAAATGAGAAAAACCTACTAGAGAATAAATAATGAAAAATAATACTATATGATGCATGTAGAGTAATAAAACAAAATTAAAATAACACTATATTAGTAGATAAATTAAAAAACACAACACTGAAAAAATAAAGGAAACTAGAACTCAATGAAACCAAAGTGAAATCAACCCAAGAATCACCCCAAATATTATTCAAACTCTAACCACAACTCCCAAGCCCACTGTATCATTAAACATCACTATAAAATTACTACTATATTCCTTCACTTATTTCTTGGTACACAACATATAAAAATGCACTAAATTTACCAAGTAGGGAGAGAGTTTAAAACTCAGTAGGTAATCCCCAAATAAATTCTAATACATGCCACTAAGAACAAGAACAAGTTGGCTCAAATTTATATTTATAACAAACTATAATTAGAGAAATTATAAATGTTTCTTTAAAAAAGAAATTATACAAGTTTATAAAACCATAAAAACTTGTCATCGTCATTGAAAAACTCATACACCCATGCATGTCCAATGACAGTCCCAGTACTCATGAGCAGTGACCCATACCATCACCAAGTCATCACCTAATGGAATTTACCATGTGCCAATTTGGGATTATCCCCAATATCAAACCAAAAAGTCACCACAATGAAATTTCATGAACCCAGTCCAACCACACATCCCAATTTCTCAACAAAAACCATTTATTTTGAAAACCATTTTCTCTTAATTAGTTAATTAAACACCTTATGTGTATCATTTCAAAACTAAATATTTAGCTACTAAACCAAATAATGTTTTCCAAAAAAGAAATACATAGTGATTTAAACATCAATCCTTCAAGCTATAGAATTAATAGTTTATTATAGAATCCACCTAATTCACAATGGTTAAATAAAATAAGGAAAAACACATAAACCCTCTAGATACTTCCTTGAAACTTATTCAATTCAATAAATTCCAAAAAAATCTCATCAAAATAAACATCATAGTACATAGATATATCTATAACATATTATATTTATGGATATGTGAGAGATAAGATGAGTATGTATAGATAAAGAAAGAAATAATTATTACTTACTATCAATTTATGAGATATAACAAACCTTGATTCTCCAAAAATACCTTTTGGATTAAAATGAATTTCTAGGAACACTTAGGTAAGGAGAGGAGATCAAGATCTTAAGAGATGAGAAGATAAATTAGGGTTTTGATGATAAAAATTGTGTATAAATATAATTTCTAGGGAATTTAATTCATGTCATGTGGTTAAGTCACATGGTTTGTCAATTCATGCACTAATTATACACATTCTATAGTCTTCAAAGAAATACTTTCACACATATTGTGAACGGTTTAAAAAAATATGCACCAACCATGATTTTACCCTCTATATCCACTCACAAAGTTTGTCATATCCATTTATATGTTTCATCCAAACCATGCACCAATTGTTTTCCTACAAGTGAAACCTAGAAATATTACACCATTTCCTTCATAAGTTTATGGTTTTCCCTAATCGTGCTCAGACTGTGCACCCTTAAAACCCATTCAAAAAACACTCAAAAATTAACCATAAACTCTCAAAGTTAAACCCAAGTATTATATAACTTAAAAATACATAATAAAAGGGTAAATTACATGAAACTAGAGGTATTACATACCAAGAAATATTTTAATTAGGTTAAAGGTCATCGCACGACAAATCAGCATGATCGCACGCACATGTACTTCAAAAATAAAGTGAGTCTATAGGCTAAACTTTAAGAACTACATACCTTAGAATCAGAAGAGTCTACACATTTGGTATTGTCCTTTGGTTATGTATAAATCAAAATAAAATGAATAGGTGGAAAAATGATTTGAAAATATGGTATATTATATAAAATTGGAAACAAATCACTTGAAAATGAGATAAATGAATGAGAAGAGGAGACAATTTTGTAGCCTTACCTTTAGTTCTATAACATGACTAATAAAATAAAAAGAAATCAAGGGATGAAGTAGTTCCACCATGGAAAGAGATAGAGGAGGGTAGGGTGTGTGTGATATTTCTAGGTTGAAATGGAGGAGAATAATATGGGATTTGTGTTATAAAATCACAATGGAAAAGAGTAAAATTTCACTTTTTAGGGGTCACATGGTTTGGCGACACTATTTTACAAACCATGTTCCAACTATTTGATTATCACTCTCCCAAAACACCCCATATCACACATTTGACACATGAAAACTATAATAATTCACACATTTTCTTAGTAATTGTGTGAAAACCATCCTCCAAGCATCTGATCCAAGTCACCTCACATGTCTTACTCAAAGAATTCCATGTTTTTCCCAAAACATTGTACCAAATGTGTTAAAACCCATGAACTATATAAAATAAACTAAAAATCACCTCATTCCCTAGGTGATTAATGTTTTTCTTAAACTAATCCCACCAACCCATTCACCTTATATATAAAACTCAAAAAAGAAACCAAAATTCAACTTGGAGACTTATCCAAGCATCTGAGGTCCCACTTAGGGCTTAATACACGTCTAAAAAAATCCCTATAAGATTTTCCAAAACTCATATTCTCAATCCAAAACCTAGTTCTAAAAATGAATCATCCAACAAACTAAAAAATTAAAAACCCCCCATAATTACCTAACATGGAAAAAGGTTGAGGTTTTACAAATAATATAATTGAATTATTTTACTTGAGATCATTCACAGTCAGACGTTATCCATCCCCCGCATGTAGGGTTCACTTATTCATGAAATATTATTTATATAAATAGGTAGAATGTGTGGATACACTTAGTTTGTGACCCTCTAGGCCCTTATCTCAATAGTAGTGATTTATACTCACATACCAATAGCAGTATCCAAAAAACTATCCCCTAATGGGATAAGGAATTTCATGGAAATGACAACATCCTATGAACATGCATTGTGTAATATAATCTATTTGTATCGTGATATCACATAAATCAGGATGCACACTTCATTTCATCATCCTTTATTTATTTATTTATTTCATAGCCTTGATATATAGATTTCACTTCATCTTCAATGGTCATGTATTTATAAAAGGTATTACCATCTTATTCAATAAGTCCCAAGATATCTCTTCCTTTAATAAGAAAGAAATCTTATATTGATCATTCAATAAATTTCATGCCACCAATGACACACCGAACACAATATACCTAACCATGACATAGCTTTCATGGTATTCATCTTACATTAAATTAAATTGAAAATAGTACACATTGATTATGATCTCAATTCAAGAGACCAATACACATGTCGGTGGATATAAACAACCAATGACACTCAAAACATGTGGTGTTCCAATTTTCATGTTAGTACTATGGATCTCATATACTCAATATCACTAAATGTGAACTTCATGAGAAGAAGTATCAATGATTATGATCCCCCAGAACCCTATAGTTAAACATAATTTGTGTTCTATCAACATGATATATCTAGACCATAGGAATGTTTTTTAAGACTAATATCATAGTATCTCAAGGTTCACATTAAATCTAGGAAATGTTATAACCTTTTAACATGACATGAAATCTAATGAAATTACCATGTAAATAGTACATGCATAAGTAACTATACTATTATGGTAAGAGTAATACATGTACATATAAAATTGTATACATGTAATGGTAGTCAATTTACCTACATGAGTTGGGTCTAGGGAACCCACTCAAAACACTCCCACTTTCACTATATCCAACTACTAACAAATCTTAACCCACTAGCTCTCACATGAGAATCATGCCTCTACTGAGAAATAATTTATTCAAGGGGTTTTCCAAATTATTCTTAGTGGATACTCTATTAACTTTGACTTCACCTCTCTGAGTAAAATCCCTCAAGAGATGAAACTTATGAAGTGTGTGTTTTTCCTCTTATGTGACCTGGTCTCATTAGAAAGAACTACTATTCTAGTGTTGTCATAATAAATTGTAGTAGGGTATACACTACTAGGTATAATTACAAGAATGAAAATGATGTTAATTATCCAAACTACTTCCTTATCTTCATCAGAAGCTGCTATATACTCATATTTTTCTCTAAAATCGACAGCCATAGATTTCTTTGAGATTCTCCAACTCACTGCACCACCATTCAGGTAAAATACATAGTCTAACTTTGATTTTAGATCATCATGATATGTATAGAAGATATTAGTGGTTTATCTCATCAGTAATAGATCATCATATCCTCTATAAATCATGAACAAATCCTTTATATGTCTCAAGTACTTTGGGATAGTTTTAACAATTTCCCAATGTATCTCTCTTAGACTGACTTGATTTATTACCACCATTATTAAAACAAATTCAATATCAAAACTATTACATAACATAAATATATTGCATAACATGGAATACATGATAGATCCCACTCTTGAATTATAAGGAAGTATACTCATTTTATCAATCTCTTTATATATCTTTGGACACATTTTCTGAGAGATATTAATTTTATGTGACACTAGTAACAATACTCTCTAGGATTGTTTTATATTATAAATTTTTAGAACCTTGTTAATATCTATACTTTGACATAGAACAATCAGACTATGAGATATCTCTCGATATATCTTGACCCATAGAATATAGGTTATTTCACCAAAGTCTTTCATAGATAATCATTCATTTAACCAAGCCTTCACTAATTTTAAAACTTTAAATTCAATTCCCATTAACAATATTCCATCAATATATGATACTAGGATAATGATATCACTCCCACTAACCTTTTTATATTCGCACAAATAGTATACATTATTGATGAATCAAAATTCTATTTGGACTCATCAAAGTGAACATTATATGATTGTGATTCTTGATTCAATCCACATTTGTAAATCTACAACTTGTATACTTTATTTTAATTCTTAGACCTTATAAACTATTTTTTTTGTCCCATATAGATGTCTTTGACCAACTTCACATTTATAAAAGAAGTTTTTAAATCCATTTACAAAATTTTATAATCATGAAAGGTTGTCATTGCAAGAAATATTTTGATGGATTTTAGCATTGAAACTAATTAGAAGGATTCATCATTGTCTATGTCTTGATGTTTCCTAAAACCCTTCACCAGTAGTAGTTCCTTATAGGTACCTACTTGACCATCCATGCCCAAATTCATATTAGATACCCATTTACACACAACAGATTTTACATTAGAATAATTTTCTACCAAAATCCAAAATTTATTTTGGTACACAAATTCCATTTTAGAATGCATTAATCCTTTACATTTAGCAACATGTTTTTCGTCTATAGATTCCTTATATATTAGAGGCTCATTATCCTAATAGAATAATTTATTGCCTGACTTGATGCTAAAGAAACCATATATCTATGGTTCTCTAACATCCCTAGAAGACCTAAGTAGTACTTGTGTCTTGGGAACTTCTTCATCTCCCACTATATTTTATGGAGTATGTTCTCATACAAAATCTTGTGCATCTAGAGTATTAACTTCGTCAAATTTGATATTTCCCCTACTATATTTTCATTGTAAATATGATCCCTTTTTAAAAATATGGAATATCATGACACAATCACTTTTCTATCTAAATGGTTATATGGGTAATATCATTTATTCCCTTTAGGATAACTTATAAATATGCTTTTATCACATCAAGATACTAATTTTTTACTAGGGGTAGTACTGAAAAAATTTCACATCCCCATACACAAATGTGTAATAGACTTTGTTTCTTTCCCTACCATAACTCATATAGAAACCCTTATACTATCTTAGTACTCATTTTAGAGAATATATCATTGTTTATAATGAATATCCCCAAAAGGATAAAGGTACAGTTTCATGACTCATCATTGATCTATCCATTTCAAGTGATATTTGATTCCTCTTTTCAATAACACCATTCCAATAAGGTATATAAGGAGGAGTAAGTTAGGAGACTATCCCAAAATCTTTTAGGAAATTAATGGAATCCTATATAATATATTCTCTACCATATTATTATTATAGTTTATTATTTTTTTTACCAATTTGATTCTATACTCCATTCTGATATTCCTTAAACATACTAAAGGAATCTGACATATACCTTGTTAAGTAGAAATATTCATATCTACTATTGACATCAATAAAAGTAATGAAGTAAGAAAAAATACCTCTTTCCTCTATAGTAAATGGACCACATACATTAGTATGAACCAATTATAGTAATTATTTGGCTCTTTCTCATTTTACACTGAAAGGTATTTTGGTCATTTTACCTTGTAAACAAGCGTGACAGGCATCTAAGAGTTTTAACTCAATAGAGTCTAAATATTCTACTTGATATAGTTTTCTTAAATTATTTTAATTTACATGGCCTATAATAAAGTTTCATTGGTAGTTAGGATATGATTCATTCTCACTGTATTTTTCATTAATTACCAAAATAGGTTTCACAATTTAAAGTATATATAGTCCATTATTAAGATGTTCTATACTATAACCTATGTTATCACAATAAAATAGAAAAAAATAAAAAATTAAAATAAAATCCCATAGTTTCTAAAAATGACACTGAGATAATGTATTGAGTAATAGAAGTTATATAATAATAATTATTCAATACAAGAACCAAACCACTTAGTAAAGCAAGATGATGATCTCCCACTATTTATTTTGGTGGTCTCATTCCATTTTTTTCAATGATCCACCTATCCTTATTCAATAATCTTAAATCTACTTGGTTATTATATTTGAATATAAATGTGTGAGATATATACAGAATCCAAAATCCATCTTGTAAAAATAAACAGATTTCATTCAATGAAAAATATACCTAAAACAAAATCATCACCTTGCTTCCTCTTCCCAGCTGTGTAATTATTCTTCTAGTTTCCTTTCTTGACACATGAAAAGTGTAATTCATCTTAATAATTTCTATCCATTTATATCTTTGGATTCTTATAATTATGGTGCATCAGTTTCTTTGGATTCAATTTATCTTTTTTCACATTAACCATGTCTTTCCTCCTATGGTTCACCATAAGGATTGAATAGTTGGAATTATTCATATCTATATCACCTTGGAGGACCAAAATCTCACAAGTTTGGGATTTTCTTATTCTTGTTATTCATATTATAATTAATAATTAATGTCAATAATCTTGGTGGTAAAGAGGCAATAATGATATTAGTTTCTAGTTCTTGGTTCCATTTGAACCCAAGGGGATCCAGTCTCTCAATGTACCCAGTCATCTTGAGTACATGAGGTCCTTTATAACTACCTTATGTTATCCCAAATAAATATAGTTAACTAGATATCTCATATATTTCTTTTCAATCTATCTACTAGTGTAACTCTTGGAGATAACACAAAATTTGGAATGAATTTTTTCCTCAAACATTTTATACAGTCCACTGGATAAAAATGACAAACATAAAGCATTGGAAATCTAGTGAATCATCCATACGATTATTGTATTTGTACTTATCTATCTTGATTTATCCCTAATGAGGCTCATACAAAAGTGGGGATTCCAACACAAACGGATTCCATTCATGGAATAGTACTATGCACAAACTCCTATACCACACTTAAAAGTTATGGTCAGTCGGGATATTTTCTTTATCCAAAATTGATCATAGTGAAATTGAATTAGTGGTGGTTTTTATTTTATATAGAACATGTAAAGTTAATATATTAGTTATTTATCTTGATTACTAGTATAAATTTTCAAATTATTAATTTTAAAATTTCTCTTATTAATTATCAAATCCTTGAATCCCTCGACTACTAGACTCAATATATTTTGTCTCTTGAATATTTTAGTAGTAAGGATCCTTTGAAACCCCTCCTTATAGTCCAAGATATTATATGCCACTGCTCCTTATAAGAACACCTAAGAAGTAAGTGGCTCCATCAAATAAGGTTGGTGGCCCCCTCAAACATGTGGTTTTGTTCAAATTTGGTGGTGGAAGGTGTTTTGACTTAATATATCTTTGAGGTATTTTAATTTATCTCAGCAAATGAAATTATTTTATATTTAACAAGTTTATTCTATTTGATCATAGTCATAGTTTAACCATGTTTTAAATATAAAAAATCACCATGCATTAATACAATTTTATTTTTTTCATCATCGCTTATTATTATACTATGTGATCACCTAAAACTGCATAAAAATAATAAAACATAAAATTGATAAAAATAAATAAATAATGAAATCATCATGATCCTTTAACTATTGGTAAATCCATTGATAAAGTAATGTATTAACCAATACCCCAGGGTAATTCCTTTAGTTGATACCTATATCAAATTTTAGCAACCATAAATCATATGCATTTAACTTGTTTGGTTGCATATCAGCTCTCAGCTCGAAATGCATCATCACAAACAATTCTATTCTTTATGATGTATACTCACACATAGGTGAGGGTAAATCCTGATGTGAAATTATATTTTGTCACTCAAATATGGACATGTGACCCCTTATACATTTAAATTGGGAAGTATGATACATAGATCATCAAAACATAAAATAATTATTATGTTTTAAAGCTAAAATGAAATAATTAAAGTAAATAAATAATAAACCATATGTTTATGGGTCAGTATCAACTCATGGTCAATCAATAGACAATAATATTTCATATGAAAAATTAAAATTGTTAAAATTTAACTTGATTGTGGTTTTAATGTATTAAACTCAAATTAAAAAATAATAATTAATTATCGATATGTCCGAAGGTTCTAAAAAAATATAATAAAATTTATACAATTAAATTTATTTTTTGGAAAAAATTACAATTTTATGAGTTCATTTGGACCACAAATAGATATCAATGTATATAAATTGAGCATGTGGGGGCCTTCCACATTGGGCGAGTTATAACCAAACTAACCCAGCCCAACCCAGGTTGATTTGAGAGAACCCATTGGTAGGGGTTGAGAGAGGTAACCCTAAATGGGGTTCCACATGAATTTAAATAAATTAAGTAATAATAATAATAACACACAGTTCCTAATAAGTGGGGTGTTGTCTAATTCATTCCCCCTCAATAAATAGGAGGAAATCCTCATACATGGGTGGCCTTATCCACCCAATAAAGATATTATATATTTTTTATTTTATTTTTAAATTCATGATCATCCTTTCATGTGAAAGGATACCCACATAAATGATTTTTTAAAGAACAATAATAGGTTTTATATACATGCCATGCTCTCCTTTAATAACCCACTACCTCAACTTGTATCTTTGTCTAATATCAAGAATGACGATGGATCAATATGGAAGGAAATATCATGTGTTAGTATTCATATATGTCACAAAACCATCCCTCCAAAGGAACCCCTCCTAGGTTGACAATGAAAAATTGAGATAATGACCCTCGATTCTCACCTCTAGTAGGCCCCAGGTTGGTAAATAACATCAAGGGTGAAAAAAAATCATGTTATGGGAAGCATTACCATCTATAAGAAAACAATATTGGGGATGGGATGAATAAATCGCAATAAACTACATGACATAATATAAATATACCAAAAATCATCCCACAACACATGTGTAAATAAAACAGATACATATAAAAGTATCCAAAACAAGTACCAAAATACAAGCTAAGGCAACTGTTGAGTGGATCCTTTAACCACTTCATGTTTTGATTATTAAAAAATATCATATAACAATTAATTATAATTTTTATAATTTTACTAAGTATTTTCTTTAGTTTTTTATTCTTTGTAGGTCTTAATACATTGATTACGTTTCTTTTTTTATCCTCATTAACATTAGTCTTAATTAAATGTTATCTTTAGGTTGTTCTCATATATATTTATTAAATTTATCTTTAGTTTGATTCTTATTTAACTCAATTTGTCTTTATTTGTTTATATTATGTGTTTGTTAAATTATGTTTAACATTGATTATATAATAACATTTTTTTGTTTAAAATATCTTTATATTTCATGTTTTGAATGTTCAAAACATTTTCTACAAGTATCATGTTGAGTTCCTAGGATAAATAAGTCATTTAGGACCTTTAAATATCATTTATATATGATTTCCAATGTTCCTAAATCATAAAACTACAAAAAAACATGTATCCAATTTAAAATTAATGTAGAAAATTGAAATACTCATAGCCAATTTTTGAACAACATAGCGGATTTTTCAAAATTGATCACCTTCAGTACTTTGGTCAAATCTTTGGCTAAATAACTCCAAATTGAGTGAGTATTGATGAATTGTAAATATAAAAAATTTATATAAAATTAATTAGAAGACATTAAACTATTGATCGATATCTATAATATTCTAAATTAGGTTATAAGTTACTTTATGTTTTTATTCTAAAATATGTTTTTTTCATATTAGTTTTTCTAATTTATTTTGATGATATATTGGTATACATATATCCAATTAATTTGATTCTTTATTATTTTTAAATTTAATGAAATTATATAAATATAATTCAACTAGACCTAAATATAATTCTACCATTTATGTGTTAGTTTGAGATCTAAAATTGGATAAGTAATTCAGTTTTTTAAAATTCCAAAATCCCTTATGTGAATTCGGCTACAGGAGAAATTCACATGCGTGAGAAATAGATACGTGGATATTCAACTACATGAAAATTATTTCCTATGTGAATAAATTTTATATGTAGTGAGAAATGGTTACATGAATTTTCTTCCATGAAAATTCTATGAAAATTCTACTATGTAAATTGGTTACATAGATTACCTTACATAAATTATCCTACAGTACATTCACCTATGTGAATTTGGCTATGTTTATTTTTAGATACGTGGTGAATTTTTTTATGTGGTGAAATTCCTACATGATTCTCCTATGTGATTAACCTACATGAATCCTCTCTTTAAATTCCCTACATAAGTTTCCGTGCATGAAATTACTATATAAATTACATTATGTAAATCTGATCTGTGAAATTGTGTACATGAAATGCCTATGTGAATTTTCTTACTAGAAATTATGTATGCGTGTTTTCTTATGTAGATTCATCTATGTAAATTTGATTATTTGGAGGAAAAGGATATGTGAAAATCACTTATGTGAATTTGTGTATGTGGTTATTCAAGTTTCTACATGCTTTTTTAAAAAATGGAAATGTGATCAGTTTTACATTATGCTTCACATTTCCATTATCTTCATGTTTATTATAAGCATTCATGGTGTTTTATCCATTCTAAAATTACTCTTTAATTATCTATAATCCATGTGAAAAAAAATTTAAATTTTTTAATGAAGTATTAACTCTGATTCACATGGGATTTAGAATGAACTATTATTGTTGGTGAAATTTTCAAAGATGAAATATCCAAATTCAAATATATTGAAATATGATGAGTTTCACTTAAATATTATTAGAGAGTTTTCCAAGAATATTAATACTGATTATTAACTAATATTTTCATGAAACGTCTTGGGTACCCTGGTGACCCAATAACTAAACCAGCCCTGACATATCCCGAAGGGAATTCCCGATCCCCACAGCTTGGTGACTAGCACCTAGAATCATACAAACTAAAAGTGGGGATGGTTTACCACAAACATCATGAAAGAAAAAAAGTATAAAGACAATATGTATAAGAAGAGAAACTCTACTGGGAGTAATGTACCAGAATTAAAACAGACATTAAAACCCAAAGCATCACAACCCAAGTATCAAAATAGAGGAAAAAATCCCAAGTCCCTAAGGATAGAACTCACCACATATAAGGTTCAATAGTTGTATCCACATATAATAGATAATTTACCCTTGATTGAACCAAAAAGTAGATAATATAAAAATACCTGAAGGCACAAGTAGGGTGTGAGCTAAAAATCCCAGTAGAGTCTCACCATGGATTCTATAATAAATACCAATAACAGATTAACCAAAGTAATGATTTCAATTTTAAAGTAAACAAATTTTTTATTTTCAATAATATTTAAAAAAATTATATTATACAGTCCAAATGAAGAGAAATACTTTAAGAAAAGGATTTATAAGTGATGGAATATTTTTAAAACAATGTAATAAATAAAACATTTATACAAAACTATTTATATTAATTTAGAAGTCATTTAAATCAATTTAACAACATTTAAATACATTTATATAACAAATATAATCAAGCGAGAAACATGTTCATCTACCAAATAGGTACAAAAGTTCTATATTATAGGACTATGCACTCTCTAAGTGATCACGAAAATATGTGTATACACATGTCCCTCTGATACTATCCAAATACGACTCATCTCTAACCCATCAGGGATGTGACCTACTGCATTTATGTTTTAGAATGTTGTAATAGCGTAGAGTGTGCCCAAATAACTCACAAGCTAAATAAGGCTTGCATGTGCTCTTACACAATCAATTATGAGAAATTTACTTTAAGACTGCTTAAAATACAATTAAGTCTCATTCCCCCATTTCAAAGGTCAATTTTTCTTTTAAAAACCACAATGGGTTTTTAATAAAAAAACATGTCTCTTTAACAATATAAAACCACTGGGTTTCTATCAAAACATTTTAATCCATTTTTGCATGTCTGAAATAAAATCAAAACCAATTCCATCAATTTATCAAAACATTTATATAATTAAATTCAACCATTTAATTTAAATAGCTTCTATAAAATTTACAATTTAAATTAAACAATTTAAATCAATCAATTTCCATAAATTCTACCCAATTAAATGGAATTAGGGGTTTTCCTAATTTTAATGCCAAAACCATTTCAAATATACCAATTCACTAAAACTGGTTTTTATCAATTCAATCGAAAGAAAGTTTGAACAATTGAGTTTAAATCAATAATTCAAATAAATCAAGTAATTTAAGGTTAATCAATTTGGCCAACAGGAACGGAACCACTAACCTTTTCCCAAAAAACGAACACTCCCAACATAACCTGTCAATAACAAAGAAGGTGTAGAAGACCTCCAAACTAAACCTAGAAATGATATCCAAAAGTATATAGAATGAATCCATCAATTTCAAAATGATCCATTGAAATTAAGAAGATGGATAAAGAGAGAAAGATAAATAATGAAGAGAATACTTACTTAGGAATCCACACCATAAGTGAAACAATGATTGAACATCTAATAAAGGAACTCGGGAGGGTTGGATGGCTCCAAGATCACTTAGGGAAGGCTTTGGGTTGAGAGAAATGAAACTAGAGAGGATTGGAAAAGAGGGTCTCATCCAAGATCCATATTTAAAAACTATATTTAGGGTATTACATGATGTGTAACCTTATTACAAATCGTGAAATGGTTAAAATCCAAAACCACTGAAAAAAGCATCGCTTTTAAGGAAAACTCATTCATTAAATTACTCATGATGTTTAAATTCTCATCGCAATGTATAAATTTTAATGTTTTGAATTCTCTTAGGACATAAACCTTCTCAAGGTATTCATCTGGAAACCATTACATGTTGTGTAACCTAGTTACATGGAGTGTAACCCTCTAGAATCCTACAAAAAATACTGGTTAAAGATTAGAGTCCAAAAAATATTTGACTTCACCATTATAGGTATCCTACCAATTCATTCTCAAACCTAACTAGTCAACAAAAAGGAAAAACCATGACAAGTTTAAAGATGTACCTTTTAGGTTGGTAACGGAATGTTACAACCTCTCTACTATAAAAACATTTTGTCCCCATAAAGCCTATGGAGAAGCTTTCATGCCAAAAAGATGAGGTCATTGATCTCTCATTAGTTCATCATGTTCCCACATATCATGATTATAAGAACCATAATGTCATAGAAGATGAACCAAATTTATCATCCTCCCATAAAATTCCTTGGTCTCAGAATCAACTATCCTGATTAGTCGCTCAGTTAAAGATAAATCAGGTTTAATATCAAGATCACTCCATCTCAAAATATGAGATGGATCAAATAAAAAATTTCTTAGCTACAATACATGGAATATGTTATGAATCGATGTCAGTTGTGATGGATGTGCTAAATGGTATAAAACTTTCCCCACCTGTTCAACAACCTCGAAAGGTCCCACAAAATGATGAGCAAGTTTCCCTTGTTTCCCAAGCTATAGATAACCCAATAGGGGGAGAAACTTTCAAGAACACCATATCACTAACTAAGAACTTCAAAGGTCTATAGTAAATATCAGCGTAATACTTATATCGGCTCTGTGCCATCAAAATTCTCTAATGAATTAACTGAATATTTATTGTTGTCTCATGGACCAAACTTGGTCTAACAAAGAAAGTTTCACCAATCCCTAACCAACACAATGGATATTTACAAGGCCTTCCATATAATGCCTCAAAAGGTTCCATTCTGATCATGGACTGGTAACTATTGTTATATGAAAACTCGACCAATCCCAAGTGATCATCCCAAGCCCCACTGAAGTCGAGAACATAAGCACAAATCATATTCTCAATATTCTTTATAGCTATCTCTATTTTTTCATCTAACTATGGATGGTAGGTCATACTCAAATGGCCCTAAGATCCCAGTGCCTTTTTAAGGCCTCTCCAAAAGTGATATGTGAACTGAATATCCCTAGTAGAGACTATAGTATATGGAACTCCATACAAATGAAAAATATCTTTCAAGTAGAGATTTAAAAACTTCTTAACTTTGGATATATCACGAATGGGTATGAAGTGAGCCGAATTGGTTAGCCTTTTGATCACAAATCATATTTCATTATTCTTTCTCTGTGTACGAGAGAACCCAACCAAAAATTCCATAGATATCTCATCCTACTTCCAAGTTGGGACTGAAAGTGGCTGAAGTAAACCCAAAGGTTTTTGGTGCCTGTCCTTAACTTTCTAGCATGTATAATAGCAGGAAAAAAACCTAGAAATTCCCCATCTCATACCTGGACACCAGAACTGTCATCGATTATCATAGAACATCTTAGTGGTTCTTGGGGGCATAGCCCACTATGAATTATGAAAATACCCCATTATAGCCTTTCTTTCATCTAACAACACAACAAAGTGATTATGATATAATAGAACAAACTCTTTAGAGAAAAACCACTCGGTAACTATCTCCCCACCATAAATATATTCTCTAATTATATAGAATTAATCATCAACCTCTTGATCCTAAAGATTTATCTCAAGAAGAGTAGACGTCAACTGAACACTGGCTAAAGAAACTTCACCACATTTCCCTTGAACTCCAACATGAAACTGTGTAAAGAGATCCAACAAATTCCACTATTTCGAAGATTCTTTCACTGTGTGGGTTAGAAGTTTTATGCTCAAAGTATCTACAACAACATTCTCTTTCCCTAGGGTGTAGTTGATCTCAAAGTCAAGTGATTTCAGGTACTCTACCCAACACCTCTAGCGTAGGTTCAAATATTTTTGAGAGAAGATATAACTCAATATTTTTTCATCTGAATACATAGTAAACCTTTATCTAAAAAGGTAGTGCCTTAAACTCTCTAGCTAGTGAATCACAACTTCATGGTCAAGGTCATGGGTAGGATAATTCTTCTCGTGTGTTCTAAGGTGACGAGATCCATAAGTAACTATGTGATCACCCTACATAAGCACACATCCACAACCTGAACCCATGCATCAGAGAAGGCCACATAGACATGCCCAACCTCTGGAAGAGTCAAAACTAATGTAGTAGTCAAAATACATTTTATCTCAAAAAAATAACTCTAATATTTATCATTACAAGAAAAATTCACCCCCTTCTGAGTTAGATCATCCATCAGAGAATCCAACTTTGGGAAGTCCTTCATGAACCGGTGATAATTTCCAGCCAAGCATAAGAAGCTTTGAATATTGAAGACATTATGTGGTTTCTCCTAATTTATAAAATCCTTTACCTTCTTAGGATCAACTGATATACCATGTTCAGACACTATTTGTCCCAAGAATTTAACTTCTTGAATCCATAAATCACACTTTAAAATCTTGACAAAAAGTAGGTGATTTCTCAGTAGACTCAAAATTGTTCTCAAGTGATTCATATAATCCTCATTATACTAGGATTAAATAAGGATTACATCCAAAAGGACTACCAAAAAAGTATCCAGACACTCATCTAAAATCATGTTCATCAAATCCATGAAAACTATAGGATAATTTGTTAGAAAAAAGGGCATAACAAGGTACTCGTAATTGATATACCTGCTCCAAAAGGTGGTTTTCGGAATGTAAGATTATTTTATATTTAAATGATGGTAACTATATCGAAGTTTGATCTTTGAAACCCACCATTTCCCTTTCAATTGATCAAATAGATCATCAATGCTTGGAAATGAATGCTTTCTCTTCATTTTAACTCGATTGAGCTTTAGGAAATTGATACTTAAGTGAAGAGAACCATCATCCTTCCTAGTGAAGATAATCGACACCACCCAAGGTGACACACTCAAGAATATAAATCCATTATCAAGAAGATTTTCCAACTTAGACTTCTTCTATTTCAATTAAACTGGTTTCATGTGGTAAGTGGGAATGAAAACTGGTTGAGTACCAATCATTAGGTCAACAGAAAACATGACCTCCCTTACCGATGGAAAACTAGATAAATCATAAGGAAACACACTAGGAAAATCAACGAAGACTGGATGGAGATCATTGCTCAAATATTCTCAGCAAATATCAAAAGAAAACACTAATATTACTTTCCCCATCTCTAGATAAGAAGATCTGGCTCTACTCAATCTTGGGTCCCATTCTCCTTAAAAGACAAGAGACACACCATTGGGTATATTAAGGTAGACTCATCAAAGATAAAAATCAATATGGAATTTATTGTTAATTATCCCATCCATTTGGAAAATGACATCAATAGGTTTCATGTCAAGGACCAGAAAATTCCAAACCAACTCAACATCTGATGGAGAGAAGAAAAAAAGTGTAACTATAGAGACTCTACTCTCTCTTTATTACAAAGAGTGTAGTAATATCCATTGCAAAAGATAAAATATCCATATGAATATTTAGTAGATTAACAATATGGATTTAAATAAACGAATGATATGAACTAATATTAAATAGAGAAGTCGCTAATAGTGAATCTATAGTAGTGGTACCTCTCACAGTTTTTGGACTTAATTCTTCTTCCTGTGGATAATTTTCCACTATGTGAAGTAGCTTTATTCTAGATTCCTAAGGTTGGAAACCTTTTATACGTGAAGCTTTTGATTTACCCTTAGTTTTAAGAGGATATAATGATCCTGCTTCACTATTAAAAGTAGAAAAGATATGGTAGAATCTCTATAAGTTTCTTGAACATCTGCATGAACTACAGTTCTTGGGCACCTCATTGCAAACCCTCTTACAATGTCCTGGTTTTCCACACTGATAGCACATCAAAGGACTTCATTTTTGTATTTTAGGAGGTCATTAATGACCATATCATTGATAACTACCCTGAAAATCATCATGATTACACTTTCCATTGAAGGAACTAACACTACCACTAGGAGAAAAAAAACTCCCATCAACCCTGACTTCCCAGCTAGGTCCATCTCAACCATCATCGCCCTATCCAACACATCAGCATAAGTGAGAAGATTTGGAAAAAAAATTAGAGAATGGATATCTGATCAAAGTCCCAACTTAAAATTTCTAAGCCTTAATCCTCTCATTAGATACAATCTCAGGAAAACACTGCACCAGTTCAACAAAGTGATTTGAATACTTAGTCATGGTTCTGTCGGTTTGTTCAAGCTTGAAAAACTCCACAGCCTTGTCCAACACCATTAAATTTGGATAGAACTGGTCAATTAAAATAACCTTTAAGTATTTATAATATAAGAAATCATGTTTCTTTATCATCACCATCATGTCTCACTATCTCCTATTTTGTCCTTCCCACAAGAAGGTGTCACACTTTACCTTGATTTTTTCTGGTGTCTCCAAGAACTCAAACAGAAATTCTATCATGCCTAACTATTCCCCAGTATGTTAAGGATCAATGGATCCTTTTAAAACTAGTGTCTTCTGTTGAAATAACTCTTTTTAATTATTCTTAATAACATCCCCATGAGGATCCACAGCTAGATCCTAAACGGGTAGTGGAGGTGCAGCATGTCCTAGAGCATTGACATTGTGCATAATCACCTCAACCAAATTTAGGTCCAAAATAGGATTCGCTTACTGAGGTTCAATATAATCCTCTTCCTTTATCTTATTTTCATGTCTTATCGAAGGCATAATGCTATATAACATCATAAAACAACAAGGAATACATTATATTAACACTCAAACTGAGAAACAAGGGAAGTTATTCCCGCCAGATGGAACAACCATATTTGGATTCCACTCTATACAAATTAAAATAGGGGAAAGACAAGAAATAATACATAATACATATTTCCCTAACCACCCCTAGAAACATAAGTTTCATTATAGTGAGATCTATCTAGACACTCAATCTCAACTACCTCCTAAGTCCTGACAATATTACACAACTACATACCAACTTTAAGACAAAATCTCAACAACGTCCCTCAGATGCTACTTTTTCATGAACCATCCTGAGTACCTTGTTAACCTGATAACTGAATCAACCCTAACATAGCCTTAATGGTGTTACTAATCCCCACAGGTTGGTGACTAGCACTTGGAATCATACAAAATAAAAGTGTGAATAGTTTTTTCACAAACATTGTAGAAGAAAAAAGAAACAAGATAGTATGCATAATAAGAGAAACTTCACTATGAGTAATGTACCAGAATTAAAATTGGCATTAAAGCCTAAAACATTACAACCCAATTACCAAAAAAAGGAAAACAATCCCAATACCTAAGTACACAACTCACCACATCCAAGTTTTATAAGCTAGATCCACCTATAAGAGATCTTTTCCCCTTACTCGAACCTAGAAGGAGATAACCTACAAACACCTGAAGGAAGAAGTAGGTTGTGAGCTAAAAAACCTAGTAGGGTCTCACCATGGATTCTATAAAAATACTAATAAAAAATTAACCAAATGAATTATTTCAATATTAAAGTAAATAGGTTTGGAATTTTAAAGCATATTTAAACAAATTATGCTATACAGTTTAAATGATTGAAAATACATTAAGAAAATAATTTACAAGTGATGGAATAT
Organism: Viscum album; assembly: GCA_963277665.1. Taxonomy (NCBI): domain Eukaryota; kingdom Viridiplantae; phylum Streptophyta; class Magnoliopsida; order Santalales; family Viscaceae; genus Viscum; species Viscum album. Next base: position 1,028,676,248 of record OY728157.1, read on the forward strand.
TTCTAAAATAGTGCCTTAAATAAAACATTTATATAAAAAATTTATATAAATTGATAAGTCATGTAAATCAATTTAGAAAAATTTTCATACATTTATATTTCAAATATAATCAAGCTAGCAACATGGTCATCTTCCAAATAGGTACAAAAGTTCTAAGTAGTAGGACACTGAACTCTCTAAGTGATCATGGAAATATGTGTATACATACATCCATCTGAAATTGTCCCAATTATACTCTTCAAAAACCCATAAAAGATGTGACCTACTACATTTATGTTTTAGAACATTGTAATAGCATATAGTGTGTCCAAATAACTCACAAACTACCTAAGGCTTTCATGTGATTTTCCACAATCAATGATGGTAAATTAATTTTAAAACTTTTTAAAATGCAATTAAATCTCATTCTCCCATTTCAAAGACCAATTTTCCATTTAAAAACTAAAATGTGTTTTTAATTAAAAACATGCCTCTTTAACAAGATAAAACAACTGGGTTTCTATAAAAATATTTTAATCCATTTTCATAAGTTTGAAATCAAGTCAAAACCAATTTCATCAATTTTTTAATCCATTTCCATAATTAAATTAAAAAATTTAATTGAAATAGTTTCCATGAATTTTACAATTAAAATTAAACAAGTTAAATCAACCAATTTCCACAAATTCTCCCCAATTCAATGGGATTGGGGGTTTTCCCAATTTTCATGGAAAAACTATTTCAAATCCCCAAATTCACTAGAATTGGGTTTTATTAATTAAATTGAAATAAATTTTGAGCAATTAAATTTAAATCAACAATTCAAATAAATCAAGAAATTTAAGGTTAATCAATTTAGACAAACGGAATAGAACCACCAACCTTTTTTCTGAAAACCAACACTCTCAACAAAACCCTTCATTAGGAAAAAAGCTGTAGAAGACCTCTAAACTCAACCTAGAAACGAGATAAAATAGTATGGATAATAGATCCATCAATTTCAAGTTGATCCATTGAAATCCCAAAGAATTATAAAGAGAGAAAGGTGAATAAATAAGAGAATGATTTATTAGGAATCCATACCATAAGCGCAATGATGATAGAACATTGAACAAAGGAACCAGAAAGGATTGGAGAGATCCAAGGTCTCTTGGGTAAAGCTTTAGGTTGAGAGAAAAGAAACTGGAGAGGAGGGGAAAAGAGGGTCTCATCCATGCTTCCTATTTAAAAATTGTGGTTGATGTATTACACGATGTGTAACACCATTACATGTCATAAAATGGTTAATATTTGAAACCACTGAAAAATGTGTCACGTTTAATGAAAACTAATTCATTAAATAACTCTAAATGTGTAAAGGCTCTTCCCAACATGTAACCTTTCATGGTTTGAACCCTCTCACGGCATTAACCTTTTAAAGGTATGCATCTGGAAACCATTGCACATCATGTAACCTAGTTACGTGGCATGTAACCCTCTGACAGCCTACAGAAAAGACTGGTTAAATCTATGAGTCTAACAAATCTTTGACTTCACCATTATAGGTATCCTTCCAATTCATTCTATACCCTACTCAGTTAATAAAAAGGATAAAACATGACAATTTTAATGATGTACCTGTAAATTTGGTAATTGGATGTTACAAATATATTGATATAATTTCAAGATGTGTTTCATGTGGATATTAATTATATCCCTTTTCTAAAAAATACATGTGATTCATTTATCTAGAAAATAATAATGAATAAAGCTCAAATTTCAAATTGTAATATGAAAAGTTAGTCTCTCGTGATTTATGGTAGTATTCCAAGGCATTTACATTCAAATTTTATGGATATATTCTGTACTATTTTAATTATTTATTATTCTAACCAGACTATTTTTATAGAATGGTTTTTATTTTTATAGTTCATCAAAGGTAATTAAAATTTATATCCATGTGAAGTTCTTATAATTGAAATTTATAAAGTTGGTTCATGTCATTTAAAGTGGATAAAATAGATGTTTCATTTTTGTGTATAAAAAGGTTGAGGTATATAGTAAAGAAGTCCTAACATGACTCTACTTTTCTTTTATGTGATATATAGTTCAAAACTGAGTTATAGAGCTTATTCATTCTTCAATTTTCTAAAAGTACTATGTTGGATTCCTGAGCTTCACCATTTCAACATCTATAATGGTTTGAGCACTAATTGATTCAAATTTTAACATCTTTATCAACAATCCATAATTGGGTTTAATTTTTTTTTTATTGAGCTATAATTTTATGGGATTTATTATCTCACTTAGTGTGTCCTTAATTGGATTATACTACCCTAAAAAAGGTGCAATTGTATTTGGTTTGTCCCCTTAGAATAATTATTTTTCTTAATCTAAAAAATAATATATGAAAGGACTGCTCTTGTAAGAGTTTGGGTTTATTCTATCCACATAGAATATTGGGTTCCACTTGACCCATAACATAGAAGAGTTTAGGACTAAGCCTATGAAAGTGTAAGTTGGTTCTTCACTTATAAAATACTAGGTTAGGTATTTCCCCATAAAAGTATGGGTTCTATCTAAACCCAAAAAATATGTGAGGTTAGTATTGAGCTCTTAAAATTCTACGTTGGGTATTCTCTTATAAAATAATGGGTTTTTTAACCCATAAAAGATAAGGGAATTTGGTTGAGCCTCCAGATGTGAAAACAGTGAATGTAAATAGTTTTCAATCTCCATAAAAAGTTATATGTCATAGTGGGTGTCATCTCTCTCATTTCGTGAGAGGTGTGAAGAGTGTGGTGGGATAATTTAGATTTGACCCACTATAAAATTATTATGTTTACATTTTACTTTATTGAATTTTATTTTCCCTCTCATTTCTTATATTTGTGTGGTTGAATTTTTTAATATTTAAACCAATCAATTTCCACTCATAATGTTTATACTCTGATTAAATTTTAAAGAAAGTAAATTCACCCACTCTTTTTTATTTCTATCACCTCGCCAAGACCTTACATTTGGTATCATAGGAGGACCCTTTTTTATGATAAGTTATTTTGTCCCTTTGTTTGACACCACATAATTAGTATCATAGTGTGGTTCTCTTGAGGGTATATGATTATTAATTTTATTATTTAAATTGATTGTGATGACTTTTTATCATAGAAAATAATAATAATAAGGGAAATATATTTTTCAATGATGGATTATTTAAGGAATAAAATAGGTTTGAAACAGACATTGCCACCACATTTCTATAGTAGAAAGTAAACTCCATGGAATATCTGGATAAAATATTATCTAATGAGTATTGATATTCTATTTTGGGATAATGTAATTTACCTAAATTTGATCCAGTTTATTTGAAAGAAGAAAATTCTATCAAATATTATCTTAATTATAAGGTCATGAATATTCATTATTTTTCTTTTTCTAGAAATATTTTTGAAAAAAATTAGTTGTATTAATAATTATAAGATTTGGAAACATATTGAGATAAATACATTTGAAGAAGGATATTCCATGAAATCTATTCACCCCAATTATAAAAAGTTTGGAAGCATAAAAAATGAGTGTCCAACCATTAAAAAGGGAAAATATAACTTTCCTGGAGGAGATATCATTCAAGGTAAATAAAATTTGAATTTAGATTATTCCAATATCATTTATTATGGTTGCAGGAAGAGTGGGCATATTAAACCAAATTTCCCAAAGCTCAGAAATCCAAGAAAGGTCCAGAATAGAGAAAATAAATATATGACTATTTGGAATGATTCTAAAATATTTTCAAATAATTATTAAAGGCCCAAATAAATTATTAATGTTGCATTTATATCAAAATATTATAAGGTAAAAATTTCACAACCACGTTCTTATTCAAGTGATATTGGTTAATATGATATAAAAGTTTGAAATATATCTGTGACAAGTATAACTAAACATAGTGATTTAAGTTTTAATTCACATTCTTCTATTAATTATAAAAATTATGATTCAAGTATTAAAGATCTGAAGGAAATGTGTGGTTCAAATGAAGATCAAAAAAAAGAAATGAATTTTATACATATATCATTCAATGATAAATATAAAAGGGTTCAAGAAAATAAAATGATCTTATCTATAAATTTAAGAAAGTTAGAGAAGATAAAAAGTTTTTATCTCTTGAAATTGATAAATTGAGAAGCTTGAATATTGATTCTAAAATTTTTAAGTTTAAAGCTTAAAATAATAGGATTAAATATTTTCTTTCTAAGAATAATGAAGATCAAGAAAAAAGATTTAATTAATTATTGAATGATTTTTCTAAAGTTTAGGATCAATGTAAGAAGCTTAAAAATTAAAATTAAAATCTTATAAATACAACCTCTTCCACACATGAAAATGGTTTTGATGATTTAGAATTTGTTTAAAAAGAAAATGAAAGGATAAATAATGTATTAGATAAAGTTATAAATAAAGATGTTTTTTATGAAAAATACCATTTATAAGAAATGTTCTTAAAATGTTAATATTGTAAATATTTCTTATTTTAATAAATTTAATGATAAAAGGAATGGATTTAGTTGGGATTATTTTATTCCTATTATGTTTAGAAATAATTTTGTGATAAGAAATTCTACTAGAATTTATTTAGTTAAATGTTTTAATTGTGTATATTATGGTCATTTTTCTAGTTATTTCCCTTTTAATTTCACGCAACATTTGGGTTAAAAAGGTATTTTATATATAAATCCTATTTTAAGGCCAAATTTTTAAAACTGTCTAATTCTTGGGTGGATAAAGTTATGTATTCGTATTCATGTAAAATCAATCCATTCTTTATACATAAGTATTGGTTATTTTTTTATTCTCATGACATTATATTTTTATTATTATCATTTTGGTATAATAATTATATTATTTTATATTTTATTTTGTATAATATTGAATAATCAATTTCATATTTTTATGCTAGAATATATTTTTTGAATTTGGTTAATATATTTATATGTCTAGTTAATATGTCATTTTAGTTGTAAATACAGGTTTAATTTTATTATATTATCATTTGGTTACTTTCGAAATTCTTTGAATATCTTATGATGTGATTCATAGATCCTCATGACATTAAACTATGTTTTTGGATGAGTTTTCATGGTTGGAATTAAAATACTTCTCATAATTCTTAGATTAATTCATTATTAAAAGAGAGCATTAATTTAGGGGGAGTTACTCATTTTTTAAATATTATTTATAAAGTTAAATATATGAACTTAAAATGTGTATTCACTTTTTTATCTAAGTTGGAATTGAGGTGGAGATTCTAATTTGAAATTTAAATTGTTTAAAATGATATATAGAATGCATAAATTAAGGGGTAGGAATATTATTTCATTTCTGAAATTTTTCCATGAAAATGAAATTTGTATTATGTCTACATTGAGCATGCTGGAATCTGATTTTCATTTTTATTTGGACATGTTGAAATCCAAAATATTTAGAAATGTTAGATTCTATAACACTCATGGAGAATAATTTTTAATGATAAATTTTAGGGGGATTTTTAGTGTCATATGTGCTGAAACATTTAGAATTATATAGAGTTTGAATGTGTTGAAATTTTCATATGTTCAAGAAGTGTGTAAAATTTTGATACTATTTTTCAGTTTACTATTGTTTTATTTTTGTACATATTTGTTTGTTATATTTTTTTTATTCTTTCTAATGCTTACTAGATGATGCTAACAAACTATTTAAACTTTTATCTTTTATAAAAGGAAAAATTATGAAGGATTTATCATTATTTATCACAAACATATATTAAAATTTTTCTCACTATATACAATTCAAGTTCCAATTATGTAAGGTTTTATGTTTCTTCTTGGTAGATTTTTTGGACTATGGATGTTTAAAAAAGTTATTAAATACATTTTTTTATCAGTGTGTTTTTTATTTAAAGTGAAATAATTTTTGAGTACTGATTTCAAAGAGAGAATTTTCCTACTAAAAATTTTTATTTTTTTATAATTTCGAAAGGGGGAGAAGATTTGAAATTATACATGGTTTTGTAATAATAAAAAAAAAGGGAGAATATTGAGTGGAACCTTGAACCACATTACATTTTTATAATTAAAAAATATTATATCATGATTAATTATAATTTTTATAAATTTACTCAGTATTTTCTTTAGTTTATTATTCTTTGTAAGTCTTAATACATTGATAAATTTACTTGTTTTATTCTCATTAACATAAATATTAATTAAATGTTATCTTTAGTTTGTTATCTTATATATTGATTAAGGTAGAATTCACTTTTATTCTTATATAGCTTAACTTTTATTTAGTTTTTTATCTTATGTTTTATTAAATTATGTTTAACATTGATTATATCAAAACATTTAATTGTTTAAAATATCTTCATATTTCATGTTTAGGTTTTTCAAAACATGTTATATAAGTTTCATATTGAGTTATTAGTATAAATAAGACATTTGGGACCTTTAAATACCATTTATATATGATTTACACTATTCCAACATAGCCAAATTACCAAAAACCATGTGTCCAATTTGAAATTCACATGGCCAAATTGAAATCCACATTGCCGATTTGTGAACCACATAGCCGATTTTCCATAATCGTTTACCTTATATATTTAGTCCATAAAATTGTATAATGAACTAAAAATTAATTTATTCTTCATGCATTGGAAATATAGAAACAATATATACAATTAAGTAGAAGACATAAAACTATTAATTGATCTTTATAATGTTCAAAATTATTTTAGAAGTTACTATATATTTTTAATCTGAAGTCTATAGTTTTTCAGATTTGTTTTGGTAATTTATTTTGATGATAATGTGGTATAAATAGCTCAAGTTAATTTTATTCTAAATTATTTGGGAAGATAGTTAAATTAGTTAAATATAAGTCCATTAGACCTAAAGCTAACTCTTCCATTTAGACGGTCTATATAAGGTCTAAAATGGGATAAGTAATTTTGTTTTTCAAAATTCCAAAATCCCTTATGTGAATTTGGTTATGTTAGCAATTCGCATACATGAGAAACAGATACAAGGATATTCATTAATGTAAAAAAGTATTACCTATGTTAATAAATTAAATATTTAGTGAAAAAAAATTGTGTGAATTTTCTTGCATGAAATGGCTATATAAATTCCCTTATGTAAATCGGTTGTGTAGATTCCATTATGTAAATTTTCTTATATGATATTCACCTACATGAATTCGACTACTTCAATTTTTGGATATGTGATGAATTTGATTATGTATTTAATCACCTATATGATTCTCCTATGTGATTTTCCTATGTGAATCCCCTATATGAATCCTCTATGTAAATTATCTTGTGTGAAATGGCTGCGTAAATTCCCTTATGTAAATATACTACATGAAATCAGGAACGTGAAATGCCTATATGATTTTTCATTCAAGAAAGTAGGTACATAAATTATCTTATATAAATTCTGATACATAGATTCCCTTACATGGTGAAAAAAGGCTATGTTAAAATCACTTATGTGAATTTTCCTATGTGTTAATTCAAGTTTCTACAGGATTTTCTAAAAATTGGAAATATTATATGGTTTATGTTATTCTTAAAATTTTCATTTGATGCATGTTTATTATAAACATTATAAATGTTTTATTCATTCTAAAATTACTCATTAATTATCTAGAAGCCATGAGAATAGGTTTTAAATTATTTGATGAAGGATTAACTCATATTCTCCTGATATTTAGCATGAACTACTATTGACAATGAAATTTTTTGATAAGAAATATCCAAATTTAAATCTATTTAAATATGATTAGTTTCTTTTAAATATTGTTAGAGATTTTTTCAAGAATATTACTATTTATTATTAAATACTATATTTATAGAATCTCAAGACACAGTTCTCATGGATATTAATTTTATTTCTTTTCTAAAAAATACATGTGAATTATTTATCTATAAAATAAGAATGAAACAAGTTCATATTTGAATTTTTAAAATAAATAGTTTGTCTTGAATGGGTTATAGTGTTATTTCAATAAATTTATTTTCAAATTTTATATATATATTCATTATTATTTTAATTGTTTAATATTATAATGAGACTATTTGTATAGATTTTTTTTTATTTTTACAGTTCATAAAATCTAATTAAAACCTGCCTCCACATGATTTTTATCATTTAAATTTATAGAGTAGATTCATGTAATTTAAAGTGGAGAAAATATTCATTGAATTTTGGTGTATAAAAAGGCTAAGTCATGTAGTAAAGAAGTACTGACATGACTCTAATTTTATTTTATGTGTTTCATAGTTTGAAATTGAGTCTTGGAGATTCATCATTCATTTGTATGTTGAAAGTACACTACTAGATGACTGAGCTTCACTATTTCAACATCTAGAAGGGCTCAAGCACTACCATATCCAAATCCCAGCTTCTCCATTGAATATATATCATTAGGTTTAATTTTTTTATTTTTTTATTGAGCTTTAAATTGTCTAGGATATATTGTCACACTTAGTGAATCCTACACGGGGTTATAATACCCTAAAAAAAGGTATGTTTGGATTTTTTATATCCCCTTATAAGACTAGGTTTCCCTTAACCAGTATAATATAATAGGAATGGTCTTATCCTGTAAGTTTATGGGTTTATTCTATCCCCTTAGAATACTGGGTTTCTCTTGGACTGTAACATAGAAGAGGTTATGAATGGGCCTGTAAAATTATAGGTTGTATCTGAACCTACAAAAAACAGGTTAGGTTTTCCACTATAAAATAATGGGTTACATGTAAACCTGAAAAAGAAAATAGGATAGGATTGATCCTGTAAAATTATAGGTTGGATTTTCTCCTGTAAAAGTTTGGGTTTTAGTTTGAACTCATAAAAGACAAGTAAATTGGTTTGATCCTCTAGGTGTGAAAAGGTGAATGTAAATAGTTGTCACTCTCCTTCAAAATTGATATACCATAGTGGGTGCCATCTCTCTTAGTTCATGAGAATAGTTAAGAGTGGAGTAGGGTCATTTAGATATGAACCACTATAAAATTCATATGTTTATATTTTACTTTATTTCATTTACTTTTCTCTCTATTTTTTTTTGTTGAATTATTTAATATTTCAACCAGTCAATTTCCACTTGTAAATTTTATACTATACTTAATTTTTAAATAAAGTAAATTCAATCACCCTATTGTCCATTGCCATCACCTCTCTAGGACCTTACAATAATGAAACAACAACTGTTTAAATGTCTGATCTAGTAATGTCTAGATCAGTCTATATATTCCTCTAAGAAACCTGAAAATAATTTATATATGTGTGTGGTGAGAATATAGGTATACTCAATAAGAAAACCAAAGTCTCTCATGCACATGTGAAAAGAACATACTAGTGCACCCATAAGAGAACAAAAGGATCAATAATACCTAAAAAATTTAATTATCTAAAACTAACCTCAATAAGGCTTACTCACCAAGTAACACATCCAAGTATAATAACATTATATGAAGTATATCGATGAAAGGTACCCCTCACCACTTTCCCACTAATTATCCACTATCACACTCCAATGAAAAAATTCATGGCGCTCCCACCTATTCTATATCACAATACATAACATCACATCTAGATCGTAGACACCTAGGTCAGCATATCACATATCATCATATAACTAGGGTAGTAGGGTATCATGAACATGAAGTACATAAACATCTTTTCCACCTCCTACCATACACGACCCACACCATAGTCCATATCATCCCATATCACCATATCATGTTTTAATACACCTAGTCCATCACACCACATCTCAATACATCTTTATAGAAACACTTTTAACTTATTACCATCACAACTTATACATGTCATCATCACTTGGAAGGAGTAGGGAAGAGCGGGTGGCCATCCATCAATCCTCACCAATGGGATGTTGGGAAAAACATCTCCAAAATTGTTCTTTGTGGGAACTAAGTACTCAACATGGGTATGGAACATAACAAAATCATAAAGAAATATAATTTATATATATATTCATAATACACAATCCCAACCTATGGGTTTACAATAAGATCACCAACCATCTCACAACAATTCCAAAACTCCATGAAACCTCCACTACTTTTGCCTCCAATAATAAATGCATAATACTACCCCAAAAAACACAATCCACATTTCATATTCCTTTTCAATTAAAACCATATCAAATACCACCAGTTTCAAATCTATTAATTCTAAAAACAAAGATATTTCCTTCATTATTTCGAGAGTTCATTCTCTCTATACTAGATGTTCCACAACCTTTTTCCATTAGGAACATGGAACTCTATTGCTATAGTTTTTTTGACTTCACTATAGGTGATTTACTCCTATGTTCACAACCATTGTATGACCCACTAGAAGTATGGTGGGTGGCCACTAGTGTTCCTATGGTATTTTAAGTGATTTTTTTTAAATTTTAATTAATTGTTTAAATTAATTAAGAAATATTTAATATGGGGTTTTATTCCCCATATGTTCTTGTAGTCAATGCATTCCACTATCACTCTATCTCTATTAATTATTCATCTTCCAAGGTCATTTCTTCATCATTAGGCCTCCCATAATCATTCCATATACTACTAGGGAGTGTAGTGGGTAAGGCCATGACTATTTCTTTTATTTATGTATTCTTAGTTGTTTTACCAAGAATCTACGGTTATGCTCTAATTTAGGTGTTTTTCTAGATTTTCTGATTTCCTCTTTTTGAGGAAGAATCATTCTAGGATATTCAATAAGTAAGACCTACTATTTCTAGGTAGGTGATCCCTTACCAATCCTTGTGGTCTATACTTGTTTCATGTGAGGTGTGATATGAAATCTCATATCCCTTATGTGATTAACCTAAACATAATTTCAAATGGTTTCCTTTTACCCTAATTAAGTTAGGTATGATTTTATAGGGCCACTATGGGTTTTTTGGTTGTTATACCTTATTGGGATGGTTTTCAATGGACACAAACCTAACTCAAAGTGTGTTTCAATAAATTCTTTGAACCTAGTTAGGATTTCCTTGAGTAGTATATTGAGATGATAGACCCTAATTGGGAACCTTTAGACCCTTGTGAGTAAGTTGAGGTGTGATTTTGGAGTGTTTAACTTAGGATGAGACCTATAAGGATATATCCATAATTCCTATAGCCTATGGCTATTTGAATTGGTCTTTTGTGAGTGTACCTACCTCGCTAGCTTATGGAACTAGGTTGGTTATGTCTTGGTTGTCTTGTTGACTTTGGTCAAGCATAGGGAGACCAACCTAATTATAGTTTAAATCATGTTATATGTTATGAAAACCATATATAAAAATGATTATATATTGATATTTAATTGTTAATTTCTCTATGTTATGATGTTTTGGTTATATTGATGTGGTGAAATTAACTTGGTGTTTTGATGGAAAAATGGGTTCGTCATGCATACTTGTGATATTTTGTACCTAAAAAGGGATCATATTCCCTCGAGTTGGTATATTTAGGGTCTAGGATATTATGCCCATGATTTTGGGACATAATTCAAAACTATAATGTGTTGGATATATTAAGGGATGTGACACCCATTATGATGTGGTTTGTATTCATGAAGTAATTCACATAAAAATGATATAGATTTCCCATGTGATCCTAATGATGATGGGGACGAGATGATATGCCTATAGAAGTGGGATGTAATACCCATTTTGAGATACTTACATGGAAGGGGACTTGATTCCCATATGAGTGTCGATGCTTGTGGGATGTGATTCCCTTCCACTCATGTGATACTTGGGAAGAGGGATGTCATTCCCACCTGTGATTCATCATAGATAGGGATGTTATTCCTTATCTTAACCATATAAATTTTTCATGATTATTATTATTTTTGTTGACATGGGGATGTTATACCCATAAATGTGACTATGTTTTGGGTCATGTTTCATATGTATCGATGATTATGTTACCATTGGGATGTTTTTTCCTCGAATTTAAACATATTATTGAGGCGTATTTCCCACGTATTAATGATCTTGTTATCATAGGGATGATATTCCATTAGCTATGGATATGCCATTAATTTGTATTTCCCATTTTTTTTTGTCATTATATTGTGATGGTACATTATTCCTATTAACCATGACTTTGGACAAGTTTCCTTATCAATGATTGTGTTATATGTTCAAAGACACCTCAAATTTGACCAAATTGTGTATGGTCGCACCCAGGTGATAGTGTTGCACCCATAGTTTTGACATATGTTTTGTTATTTCCATTTGCTTTTTTACTTCCCTTTCAAGAATAACACAATGTGAATGCACTTTCATTACTAGATATTTTTAGGGAAATTATTGGTGGTGGTCTATTGAGTTGTACTCACACCTTTTGTGGGTGTCATGGGTACCCAGATAGATTTTATATTTAAAAGTGTAGATAAAGGAAAGAGCACTATGCTTGATGGTCGATATGTAGTTTGGTAAGATAAGTGAGTTAGGGATTAGGCATGCACTCATGATTCATTTTTTGTTATCCTATCTTCTTTGGTTTACTTTTGGACTATTTGTATATGGTTTTCCAATGAGAGATCTTGTTTATATCTTGTGTGATTGCTTGACATTATTGCTACACATGTTTTTATGATATGGGAGATATTATTTTATAGAATGGAGTTGTGATGTATGATTTATCATGTCTCTACTTTACTCATGGACCCTTTCTACTGGTCAATATCCTCTAGTGTGTGGGGAGGCGTGTTTGTGGTATGTGGCACCCTGTTTGGTCATAGTGGAGGTGAACCGAATCAAGTATGCTATATATTGCATCATTTTTTTCATGATTAAACATTTTTTTACTTGGTCACACCCTTCTATGAATCCATTCTATTAATATTAATCAATGAACTGGTAATTTAATTTTTATGTCAAACATTTTATCATAAAAGAATATTTTAAATAATTTTCATTAGAGGTTAATTTGAGTTGAGTCCTACATCAAGTTTTAGGTATCACGTCATATTTAACATTCACTATAAATAAACACTAAATCCTCTATTATATATTAATCATAGGTATCGATTCACCAATATTCCATTCTAACATGGTATCATAGTAGGATCCCAAACCCTAGATCTCCCCCCACGTCTTTTATGTCTTGGTGAAAACCTACAACTCCCCCCCCCCTCCCGATAGGGGGCATAGATTATTGTCCAAAGGATCTAATTTTCACCATTCTCTATCCACCCCCACCCCCTCGACCCTTCATCATTCTCACCCCCTGTGTGATGACCCCTACCATTTCCTAATAGTCGTATTGACTCCCTATTTCTCCCCTACCCAGTTGTTGCTCCCCCTTCACCAACAGCCATGACACCCCCCAACGCCCCTCATAATGTCCCCCCTTCACCAGAAAAAGAAATTTTGGGTGATTTCCCACACTCTATTTATTTCCTCACCTCTCCTTCCATCTTTATACCCAATGCATCCTCCATAAACTCACCTCCTCTAGTGACGCCCACTACCAGGTAACCCATCCATTGTATGAGGAACAACTCCCCTCCCAGGGTGTTACCTTTCATAGTGTGACTTCCATTGTGGGGTTCGTCCAATTTCTATTATAAAATACTTATGTTGACACCAGATGACCTAGGCTGGTGCTACTTCTCTAATTCACCTCACACCACTACTCCAATAGGAACACACTAGTTTTTTGACCCCCCCCCCCCCCCCCGTCATCCGTGTATCCCTTTCCACCTACTACCCAGATCTCCTTTGGTATCCTTCACCATTTCTTGGATATCATTCAGGGTTCTCAGATCTATATATGGCCCCTTTGTTAATGCTTGGGTTTTTTTAGCATCCCAAAACTATGTCAAAACTCTTTTCAGATGCCTAGATATCTATCAGGCCTCTTTTCTTCTACTTGAATTACCATTGGTCTACCTAGATCATCATCAGGCTTTCTCATCACAGCCTCGATCACCATCGATCTTATTTTTTATTTCATTTTCCTTTTTTAGTTTTTCTAACTTTTATTCTAAACTGGGTGTATCTATCTTAAGGGGGGTATTAAGATTTTTTGAATTTTTCTTTTTTTATCTATCTAGGATAGGTATACCCAAATTAAAGGGGAGTGATATAGAATGATTCAAGTCTAACATTAGACTTTAGATATCATTCCATATTTATCATTCACTACTCTTTCATTGTAATAATTGCTAATAAATTGACTAATTGATTCAATGATCACTTGTGAAATAAAAACTAATTTTATGAATTCATCTTTTATTATATAATTTTTTTAATTTATTTATGATATACATATTTACTACTAGTATAAATACTGATAGGTGATGGATAGTAAACTCTTTTTACTTCAAGTTCTTGAATGAAGAAATGATAGGTGAAATCTAAGACTAAGCCATTTTCCATGAAAGAATTATCTGTAACACTATTGATTTTCAATGGATTTTTATTTCATATATAATTAAATATTGGGTAGTTTATTATCCAAGGGACAGTGAGGTAATATCATATTATTTTTTTCATTATTATTTTTTGAAATTATCAATATTTTTAGAAGTATTACACATTAAATAAAACTATATTAATACCGATATCCTTAATGATTTCATCACCACCTTTCACACTTTCTCTCTTTTTACTATTATTTTGTATTCCAAGATTTTAATCTCATACTATTATATTTTCAGTAATAATTTCACCCCAATCCTCCACTAAAAACATGAAATCACATTGTTTTAAACCTTAATTTAAAATTAGGAATTAAGATAAATCTATTGAAAGAGACCCCCTTTATTGTGTATTTGACCCTTTTAATGTCTTTCTTGTAAAAAAACTATTTTTGATCATTCCTTGATGATGGGTGGTGATTGGTATCCAATTGTATAGGTATTAATATCTATAGTGATAGATCTAAGAGGTTTCTTTCACTAAGTAAAAGTATAATAATTTACATGGTATTGAAAAAAATACATGAAGGAACAATGTAGGTTAGAGTGGATAACTCGAAAGGGGGTTAATTGAGTTTCAAATAAAAATTTCTGTTTAAAATCGATTTAAAAACAATATCCCCTAATTTAAAAATATCATGATTAAATAAAACACTACTATTATATAATTTTATATTTTAAAATATTTTCTTAAAATATTGATCATAGGTTAGTTAAAACATGTTTTAAAACCTTTTCAACTTTTGAAACCAATTTAATAGTATCAAACATAGTATACAAAACACATGTTAAAACCAACTATCAATGTAAAATTTTTTTACATAGTTTTGAAAACTAAATCAAATTTTTTTCAAAATCAAATAAAAAAACAAGAAAAATATATAGCAGAATGAAACAAGAGTTTTGTTTTCAAGCCGATTCCTAGTCCTCTTCACTTAAAAATCACTCGAAAGCAATTTTTTTATTAATAAATAAATAGATCCACAAACTAGATCATGTTTTTACAAACAACTTCACTCAAGGAATTACAGGATATACCCAGCCTCTTCCACAGTTCTATATGGGATCATAAGAGTAATAAAGAATAAAATATAGGGTATCTTTTACTCTTTAGATAAATATAGGATGTTGTGTTTAAGAATAAACATATTAAAATAAGAACAACTTGAAAAGTATGCTAAAAAAAAGAGAGAATAGAATTAGGAGTGGTAAGGTTTAATGAAGCTCAATATAACCCACTTCAATTGATCAATTGTCTTTAAATAATTCCTTCAAAATAATCAAATTATTTTTCACTAGGTAGTCTATAAAATAGAGTGACAGAGAATCACTATGTATAGTGTTTTCAATGTATCACTTTTAATTAGGGATCTCTTACATGCATGTGTATCCCATCACACATTTATCCAAATTTGCTATGAATATTAAAAAAGATATTTTTTTCTAAACTAGATGTTAGAGAATAATCATACTTTAATCCTCATACTCATTAGTAATTAAATAATCTGAATTTGAGTAACTTATCCAAAATATAGTTGTTGGAGATTTGAAAATACTCCACTACTTGAGTTAAACATTTTAAACTATTCTTCACTTGGGAATGGTTACATTGGATCATGGTTACTAGGAATAGTCAGTTGGCATGAAAAATATCCAAGGACACTTAATACCTTTATGTGGTCACTACATTTGGTTCATGTGGTAGGTTCATGAATTCATGCGGTAGGTACTATTCTTCTCATGGTCACTTGACTTGTTCTTATAGTTACTTGAATTATTCTCATGGTCACTTCATTTTTTCTTATTGTAGGTATATCACTTCATGAATTCACTATAATTACACATGAAATTAGTACAATTATTAGAGAA
Source organism: Viscum album (assembly GCA_963277665.1). Lineage (NCBI taxonomy): Eukaryota > Viridiplantae > Streptophyta > Magnoliopsida > Santalales > Viscaceae > Viscum > Viscum album. Next base: position 1,028,692,558 of record OY728157.1, read on the forward strand.
ATTTTATTACCTTCACATGATAACTAGGTTTTTTATGTGGTAGGTAGTTTCCTTTATGTTATCACTTTGAGTTCAACATATGATAGGTACAATAAATACAAGGTCACTTGATCTTCAACGCATGGTTAGTAAAAGACTTATACTAAATTGGCACATGGTGGGTATTTTGTTCATGCGATCAGTGCTGCAAAGTTAATGGACCATTAGGTTCAATAGGTTTCTTTAAACATTAGGTAGGCACAATTAATTCTATACTTATCCATTTTTTTCAAGTTTTTTCAGAAAAATAATTAACTAACATAAAACATATCATTCATTAAAAACATTATAAATGTGATTTAGGATTATTAAAATAAGGGGGTGCTGGTCTAAGATAATAATATCTCCCTTTTTGATGGTCAAAAATCATAAAAGATATGTTCAATGAATTAAATAACATATATATGAAATTAATTGAATATAAATCCAAGGTTTTATTAATTTCATTCAAAATAAAGGCTTTTCTCATTTTTCTAAATCTATTTGTTTCATTCATAATATATTTTCTCCCACTTTTGGGATTATAAAAAATTGAATCAGAGTAAAAATAAACTAATTGAAACATAAAATACTAGAGATAAATAAAGACAAAAATAGTATTCCATTAAGATTTAGAAAGTTGTACAAATATGATTACAAGGAGTCCCTATTAGGAATTTTAATTAGAATCTGAGTCCAAAACATCCCTGATATCTATAGAGAGTAAGGGATCCTTTACTTTGGAGGTAGAGGCCGAAACAGAATATCTAGCCTGCAGTACAATGGTAGAAGTAGGGTTACCAATTACTACACATATAGGAATTGGTCTGAGATGCTCAATTGATTTCCTAGGAGACAAACTAAAAGTATTATGGGTAGAGGAGGTAGTAGTAGGGATTGAGGACATAGGTATAGTAGGAGGATCTAGAATATCTATATTCATAGTATACAAGTAGGTTTTCATCAATATTTTAAATTCACTCACTACTTGGGATCCATGCTTCATAGCCTGAAAATAACCCCCTTTATTCTGCATAAAATCTTCAACACTAGAATATTAACATTCAGCTTCTCAGCTTGAGACTTAAAAGCTTGGGTCAAAAGAGACATCTTAATATAAAAATCAAGAGTTCTAAATATAGGCTTCAAGTTTGTCTGGGTGAAAATTATACTAAGGTATAAATAAATGTCCTTCTTGATTGTTTCTCTATCTATGACATCTTTTGTAACATATTTCATAATCAACTCTAAGGTCTTTAAGGTATGAGTCTTAAAGACATCAAAAACCATTTTTGTTGTCTTTTTAAACTCATAAAAAATCAACTCATCTTTTATGAGTTCTCAGATACTTTCGTTATTAACAACACTAGGAAGAGTGGGCACTAAAGATGATGAAGGAAGATTAGAAGGCTGAAACACTATATTTAATAAGCTCTTATCAACTTCCATGTCATATCAGAAATATACTCATATAGAGCACCAATCTAAGATTTTAAACTTTTAATCTAATTTTTTATTAATTCCATTATAAGAAAAAACCTAGGCTGATGATCGTAAATGATTAAAGTAATAGCCTTAGATAAATATTTCTCTTTGATTGGTTTTGAATAATTCCCAAAATTGAAAAACAATTACTTTAACACCCCCAGTAGATCATATTAGAACTAATTCAAATCATATTTAGTGACATGGGATATAGAAGGGATAGGTGGTATAGAATAATATCGATCATAAGTTTTCTTCCCACCATCATCCTCAATCTCTATAAATATAGATCTCATAGACTAGACTTCAGCACTAACACCAGAATCAAATTCTTCTTCAACTTCAAGAGGAATAATATGAATATATTGAATAGGATTTATTAAATTTTTCATTCTCAGGTTCCTCAAAATGCATTAAAGGAGTAGGACCAAAAATTCCTTATAGGACTTAATCTATATAGGGACTTGTATAAGACACCTAAAATCCATTATGATAATCTATCTTAGCTATTAAATACCCTTAAAGAACACTTTGAATAGAAGGTATGATAGGTACACTATTTCATGGTGGACTACCCCCATTTTCATTATCCTCAGATTCTAGGTATTCCAAACCTAACACTTTAGATCCTAGGTACTTATTCTCCTTATAAGGTGTATTCGGTATACTCATTCTAGGAGTACTGGAAATCTTTACATACTTATCTAAATCGGATTCATCCTCTTCAAAATCATCAAATCCATCCCATTCAGGTTCTTCCACTAAACCACTAACAGACACCTCTGTGTCAATAATATCCTCATCTTATAACTATTCTTTATGATATGGTAGAAAAAAAGAGAGGTTGGAGTTCCAGAGGATATAGCAGGAGAGGCTTCTCTATCATCTTCATGAGTTTCTATAGATTCCTCATCAAGATATTTTACCTCATCTTATTCTTCATCATCATCAGTAGAAACAACAACATCTTTCTCATCATAAGAATAATCAACAATATCATCTAGCTCAATACCTGGATCCACTAGATCCCTTGGTCTAATAGGATATTTATAAGGTTAAATTTTTTATATTGGTTCTATTAGTAATCCATCCATTCTATCTTTTAGGGGTTCCAATTAACTTTCATGTGCATAAAAATCCTCTGAGTTAGGTATAGACTATTTTAGGAATTTATCTTTTCTTCCCCCTCAGTTACTAAACCTTTATACTCCCACAAGGATGAAATAAGTTTTGGATATGGTAAGGAATTGAATTTAGAATAGTTATTACACAGCTCATTCATGTGCCTCATCACATACCTTTCTAAGTTTCTTTGTATCCCATTATTCATCAATATCAAAAATAAATTATCTTGGTGCCTCATGATACTAAATTCCTCTTTCCTGGGACATATTAGATGTTGAATAAAATTATCTGGTATTCTTAACTTATCACTAAGCTCTATATTAGTTTTTCTTATGAGTGTTACATTCCAAGTTAGCTCTTCCTGGGAACTTTGAAACTCTAATTGATCATGATTTACTAGATAATAACTTTGTTAGTCCTCATGCTCACCCTTGTGTGGAACACCTAAATTTTTTTCCCAGCGATTTGAAGAAAACTCAAAGGCGTATCCATTCACCATTATCCTAATGGTGTCTCGCTTATTTCTAGAAATAAATTCCATATATACATAGAATTATTTAACCAACCTTGGATAGAATATTTTATCATTTTCTACATACCAAGAATCCCATCCTTGTTTTTTAAATTCTTTATACACTAGAAATTTTCTTGACTGAACTTATTTAGAATCAACTTATTTTTCATCATATACGGGATGATCAATAATATATGGTTTACACAACTTCACTATAGTGCTCGAGCTTCATTTATCCTTTCTTGATTTCTTTAAAGAAGGATATTAGAAAGGAGGTGTAGCATCATGATCTTGTTTTACCCTCAACATTATTATTATAAGTGGATTTATCATAAGTTTCTAGATTGAGAGAGATTCAAGTAAAAAGTGTTTTAATAGAACATAAGGTTTCAAAAATAATAAAGTGATTTTGGGAAAGATATATAATTAGATTTGGATTCTTATTTAAATTTTAAATTCAACCATTTAGGAATAAAATAATAATAAAATTTAAGAAAATCCTACCAAAAGGACATTATAAAAAATACTAAGTACAAATAGACACGGTAGGTATACTGATCATGTGATCGCAATAGCATAGATCAGTTAAAATAGGTACAATTACTGTATAAGTAAAGTTTCATGGTAAGTATAGTGACCATGTGAGTTAAGTTCCATTATAAGTATAGTGACCATATGACTAAGTAGTCAGGGTATGTATACTAATAGTGTGAACCAGAACTCACAGTTACTTAAATGAATGTGTAAGATAATATTCTTGGTTTACTTAGAAAAAATATCAAACATATCATAAATAAAGATATGGAAAATTTTGAGTAATAAAAAATAAATAAGAACATGATTATAAAATATCAAGAGTTAGAACTAATTAATGTATTCTAGAATAGTTAATCATTCCTAAAACATGTATAATATAGTTCATTCTGTTAATATTAAATAGATTTGTAAATATATCTGCAATCTGATGTTCAGTACCAATGAATTCAAGAGTTATACCGCCTTTTTTAAAATTATATCTTAAAATTTGATGTCTTATATCAATATGTTTTTTCCTAGAGTGAGACACAATATTATTAGAAATTTTTATAGCACATGAATTTTCACAATTTATAGGGACATGTCTGAGTTGAATCCATAGTCAAGTAAAATCTGTTTCATCTATAGAATCTATGCACAACAACTACCTATAACTATGTGCTCAGCTTCAATAGTGGATAATGCAATAGAATTTTGTTTCTTACTACACCATGAAACTATAGACTTTCCCAAAATATTAAATGTTTTATATGATCTCCTTCTATCTAACTTAAAACCACCAAAATAGGCATTTGAATAACTATTAAATTAAAATACATGTCATTTAGGGTAAAATAATCAAAAATTGGTTGTGTTCTTGGGGTATTTAAATGAAATTTTAACAAAATTTAAATTAGATTATTTAGTGTTTTACTGAAAATATATAAACACACAAATAATTAACCAAATATTAGGTTGAATACCAGTTAAGTATAATAAACTTCCAATCATACCTTTGTAAGTAGTTTAATCTACTGACTTTCTTGTTTCAATAAGATCTAACATACATCTTGCAATCATGGGAGTATAAATACTTTTGGTGTTATCCAAGAAAAAATGTTTTTAAATATCCTTTGGGTATTTACTTTGATTTGAAACAAATTATTCTTTATTGTGAAAATTTTAAATCCAAGAGAGTCTTTTAACTCTTCCATTAAACTCATTTCAAATTTATTTTTCATCATTTTGGAATATTTCAATACAATTTTTTTTTAATTATCAAAAAATAAAATCATCAACATATATTTGAAATACTAAAACATTTTTATAAATAAATTATTGTCAGTAACACCATTTTTAAAATCATTTGAAATAATAAAACTTTTGATCTTATCATACCAAGCTCTAGGAGTTTATTTTAAACCAAACAAATATTGTATTAATTTAAAAACATTATTTGGAAAATGAAGATCTTAAAATTGAGGAGGTAGTTTAAAAAATACATCCTCATCAATATATCCATTTAGAAATGAACTCTTGACATCAATTTGATATAGTTTGAAATTAATATGTGCATCATATGAAATAAATATTCCAATAGCCTCAGGTCTTCATATTGGTGCAAAGCTTTCTTCATAGTCAATATCTTTTTCTTGACTATATCCTTGTGAAACCAATCCATAATTTTTTCTAATTATAGTTTCATAATCATCAACCTTGTTTCTATACACCCATTTAGTGCCAATAGTTAGTTATTCTTTACTTATGTCTATTAATTCTCAAACTTTAACCCTTTCAAAATGGTTTAATTCTTCTTTTATTTCTATTATCCAATGTTCATAATTTATTTCTTTACTTGTTTTCTTAGGTTAAATCTATGATAAGAAGGTTGTATGTCCAACATGGATTCTTAGTGAGGCTCAGGTTTGAATTACTTTTTCTAGGTTGCCTACAACAACATCTAGGGAATGTTTTAAAGGGTTTTAATGGTTTTAGAAATTTATTAACTTGGTTCTTCCACATTTTCTTCTTAGTTGAGAATAAATTGATAATCTATTTAAGGTTTTTTATTAGGTAAATCAGCAAAAAAATCATAATATTTTGAGGTATTATTGATATTCAAATTTGGTATATCATCCTCAAGGTTTTTTAAAGCAAGTTTGGGTTCATGTGGATCTATCTCATAAAAAGTAACAAGGAATGTTTCTTCCACAATTTTAGATTTCTTGTTAAATATTCTATAAGATTTACTAGTTTCTGAATAACCAAGGAAAATTTCATCATATGTTTCTGGTGAAATTTTTTCTATATTCTCTGTTGTGTTGAGAATTAATCTTTAAAACCAAAAACTCTAAAGTAATTTACTATGATTTTTTCTACCATTCCATGATTAATATAGAGTCTTTTTCATGATAGGTCTTATAATAACTCTATTAATTACATATCAAGATATGTTAATAGCTTTAACCCATAAATAGATAGTAGTTTCATATTCACTGATAATTATTCTAACAATTTCTTAAAGATTCATATTTCTCCATTCAAAGACCCCATTTTGTTGAGATGTTCGAGGTGCATAGAAATTGTGGGTATAGACATGTTGTGAGTAGAGAGATTCAAATTAATGATTTTTGGAAATATTAGTCATTATCAATTAACAAGGTCTTTATGGATAATCTACTAAGGTTATATACATATTTATCATACTTAGAAAGAAAGAAGGAACTTCACTTTTATGAACAAGGAAAAAACTCATGTATATCTTGAATAATCATCAATTATAACAAAATAATAGTGTTTTACTACTAAACTAGAAACTATATATGGTCCAAATAAATCCTTATGAACCAATTATATATGTTTAGAGGTAGTTACCTCTTTATTTAGTTTGAAATATATATTTTTTCTTCTATTTTGATAGAGATTACACACTTTGTATTTGGTAAATTCTAGCTTATGTAGATCCTTGACTAAACCTTTCTTATTTATCATTGAAAGAGAGTTTATATTTAAATTTCATAGTATCTTATGCCATGTAAAATATTCTCTATTAAAAACACTTAAACAATAAACATTTTGATAAAATAAATAATATAAATTAACATTATATACATTTTCATTTCTAAAAGAATTAAATAAAAAAGCATGATTAGAATAAACAGTTTTACAATAATGGTTCTCAAATTTTACATTAAACCCATCATCACATGAATGATAAATAATAATCAGGTTATATTTTAAACCTTCAATAAATAAAACTTTTGAAATAAGGACAAATTCAAAGTCACCAATTTGTCTAGATCTAATGATTTTTCCTTTTGTATTGTTATCCAAAGTGACATGCCCATTATCCACCATTGTAAGGTTTTTGAACCTTGAGTAGTCTCTATTCATGTGTTTAGAATATACATTATCTAGATATCATAGGTTATTATTGTATCTCTTTAATCATTTTTCTTATAATCGTTTAAATGTACATTGAATTTGGTACTTAAAGCTATTTGGGTATAGACAAGTTATCAATCAAAACTTTTAGAATCCAAATTTTTTTATAGTTTCGTTTGAAATAGATTTAATTGAATTTGAAAGAAAATAATTTTTGCCCCAAAATTATTAGAATGATTTTAAAAATTAGTAGTATTCATAGAAACTAAATCTCTATTTTTTGGAACAATGAATAAAATAGTTTTTGTATAGTTTATTTTGTTGTCCAAGTTGATAACCAAAACCAGCTACTAGTTTATATACAACCTGACTTCCAAGAATTTTTTTAAGATTTCTATTCTTCTATAAAACCATCAATGTCCTTTTTAAATTATTAATTTACTAATTTCAAATCAGTATTCTATTTTTTTTTTTAAAATATCATTATTTTCTTTTTCAATGATAAGAGAAGATTTTTCTACAACACATAACACATGATCATTTTCCGTATTTTTATATTTGTCTTTTAACACATTCATGGTATCTTTAATCATAACACAATATTATTATAATTCATGAGTATACATTTCATAATAGTTAGGAATATGATAATTAGGAGAAGTTATCTTAGAAACATTATCCATAAATCATAGATTAGATTTTTCATTTATATCTTTTTGGATTAAATTTGAGTCACTTGAGTTATCCTCAGATGTACTCCAAGTGGATTTCATTACTCTTTTTGGTCCTTTGTCCTTATCTTCATATTTATTTTTTTATTTGAGATTTAGATATACATCCTTTATGTTTATTTTTCTTTTTCATTCATAACAAGTGATATCGTTATATAATTTTTCCTTTTTACAATATTTCTTCCAATTACCTCTCTCATCATATTTTCCTTTATAGTTAGAATTTATGAAAAAATTATTCATTCTATATAACTTATTAAACCTTCTATAAATATGAACCATTTATTCATCACTTTTAGTGACACGTTCACTTCCACTTGTATTGACATCATTATCAACTTCATTTTATTTTGGCTGGGATGCTTTAAATGCGATAGTTTTTCTTTTCGATTCATCGTCCTTATTAGACACCTTCAGTAATACTTTTTACAAAATTAAATTTTATATAATTACAACATGTGAGTCCTAGACTAATCTACATCATTTGTATATTCTCCCTAGAATTATCTTATGTTCATTAATGATTCCTTCTCTAAAGTGAGAATCCCCTTCTATCATCATTTAGCATAGTTTAGAAAGGTACTTGAACCTCTATCCTCCAAAATTCCTGATTGAGGATAAAGTACTGAAAATATTCTAAAATAAGATCAATATTTTTACTATATTTTCTAAACCATACCATCTCAAGATTCCTGTAAAGTTTAAAGTAAAAAGATTTCCCATACATTATCTGTGAAAGTAACTTTCACCACTTTTAGTTTACTTCTAATCATATTGAAGTCATTCACATGATCTTACACTGACTATCCTTCTGATAATATCATGTTAAATAACTATTTATTTAGTAACACTTTATTTAATTTCATCAGTTCTTTATACATTTATTCTAGGGATGCCATAACTTTAGTTATAGTCTTATTATTCTGAATGTTGAATGCTACATTTCATGCTAATGACATCCTCTCTAAACCTAGTGATTTCTTATCCATATTTTCCCATTTGATTTTCTCTATCTCTTTGGGTTTCTCTCTACCCAATAGAAGTTCAAGACCCTTTTGGATAAGATAATCCTATTCCAACATCCACCAAAAATAATAATCAGTTCTGTCATACAAACTGATTCGAACCTTGTGTTATTTCATTTTAATATTTTTTGATGATATTAAAACCAACTGAAACCAGTGTAAGTTTGAGGGAAAAGTTAATTACACTTTATTTTCTAGCTAATTGATAACTTTTGTGCTTTGATACCACTTTTTAGGGGGAGTACAAAACTATGAAACCACTAGAAGATACTCTTTTAATCCATCAGAATATCGTGTAGCCAAATATTATTTTCTATGGAATTTGAATCAATATAACTTCTCAACATGCTTAGTTTATTGGAATATAGAAATATGATACACCCTATTCATCACACTAAGTCACAAAACTTATATAAAATTTGAAAAAAAACATACACACAAGCATTCAAGCAAATGAAAGCAATAGAATAAGTGGAAACACAAGATTATATAGTTCAAAATTTCTTCTTACTTTCATGGGAGAACATTGAAAATTATTATATTAGCATAATTATAAGAGATTATAAACACTTAATCTTTATATCTAGTGTTAAAATTTTATTTGGTAAAAGATACACCTAATCAACTAGTCACGCCTCTACTTTATAGAGGTTTATATCCAATTGAATAGGTGAAACTACTATCCAATATTTACAGTTAGAAATCCATTCACTTCATTATTCTTCTATGGAAAGAACCAAATAAACCACTATAGCTGGTGGACTATTCCCAAACCTCATCTGGTAAATTTAAGTTAGCCAACTTCTAGTAAATGAAACTTCTGTGCTGAAAATGCTTATACCACTACCTTAACAAGGCTGGGATAAACTTCTGGAGTTCATCCTTCTAGTAAGTTGATACTGATCACTAAAAAAAGTCTTCACAATCCCAATAAAAAATGATTATGTTATGACCAATCCTTCATCATTTACATTCCTGATGTATTATGTAATTTTTTTATTTATTATATCAAGGTCTCTGTGCTCCTTGAAAATAATTGAGAAATTTTTTTATGTATAATAGGCTTATGTTATGTCTGAATTATAGATACATTATATTGAATTTTCAGTTCAATCTAGGAATCAATAGATGTGTATATTTTTGGGATCTATATTTAACCATTATTTAATCATTGAAATTTTGATTCTTGATTCAATGTAAGTACATGTGCTGGAATTTCATCATAGATCAGTGCAACAAAAAGAGACTTCTAAAAGTTCCTCTCCATCGACTGAATGTATAAAAAGTAGTAATTATTTTCACCCTACCCACAAAAAAATTCTACCACACACACAACTTAAGAAAAAGCTACAAATACTTAAAGTAATGAAATTTAAAATATAAGAACATAAATCAGGATATAACATAATAGATTAATTCACTTCAGAAAATTTTTCCTATATGAATGGTAGAAACACCATGTCTTTCTTTATTTTCATCAAAAGTGCTACAAAAAATACATTCAAATGAAAAATACATTAGTAAAAAAGTCATTATAGAATATTTAAAAACTATAATTAACTAATGAACTATCTACCTCAATGTTACATTGTATGTAATCAGGATGTAATGTTTGTATCACTGATGCACTATGTAGATCAGTCCCCACTTCCTTTTATAGGAATGCTCATCCGGTTGTGTCGGTTGCACCAACCTCCAACTTTCAAGGAAATTAATCCATTTTCTATGTTACTAGTGATCTTTAGTAACTTCATTGACCTTAACCTCTTTCTTTAGTAAAAATTTCCAGAATCTTCATTTTAGAAAATTTTTGTTCACTGGACATTCTAGATCCATGTGACTCCTTTGGAAGATACGAACTTCTAATGGTCTTTTTTCTTCCTGGAGAGATTTAGTTTCCACTGACCGCACAACATGTCAACCCATCATCTAATACAAAAAAAGTTTGTGAACATAATTTTTAAGGATAAACATCCAGTTCAGTTTTACCAAACTTTACATCCCCGCAATCTTCTACTTGAAGACTCATTTTAGGGAAACTCTAAAAAATCTCCAACACTAAGAAAAACCGATCAAACCTTCTTATTTTATGCTTATATAGTAAAAAAAGTTTATATATTTCTATTATATTCACCCAATCCTCACTAATACACAATGTTTCCTTATAATTTCTTGAACTATAATTTTAGTGAATATATCCAGTGAGTTTTAGATTCTGACTATCTTCCTAATATCTAATGGATTATTCTCCAAAAAAATCCGATTAAGTATAAATTTTGGTCAATATGTTTTTTCCTTTCATGGAATATTGAATTATGATCCTGATTAATATCACATTGACTCCCACAAAAATAATATTTCCTCTTCTTGACTTTTTTTTAAGTACCTCTAGTAAATGTTTTATGTAGCAAACTGACCCCAGATAGCCCAGAGTCGGTGTCTACTACCATTACATTGGAATAATTACAAGGAATCAAATATCTAAGGTTCTAAGATCTCAGTAGTCTTATCAAATGAGATACATAAATGAGTCTTGTATTACAAATGAATACACTAATTACAACATAATGTTTTTCTTTTGAGGATAACTTTATTGCATCTAGTATATCCCTGTATATCTTTTATAGTATGATTCTTGAATTCCAGAAGAAAGGAAACAAAATAAGGGTAAGATCAAATGCTCAATAAGGTTAAATTATAGTGTAAGCAATAATGAATCAATGAGAAAAATAATTACGTCATGGTAAATAGCTGAACACACATACCATGTAATCAACAAACTAATAAGGAAGTACATAAAAAATATGAAAAGGTAATAACTAGAAACACATGTCATTTGAATAACTAGATAATAAAAAATTAATATTATAATGTAATAAATTGAAACACATTCCTTTTAATCAATAAACTGAGAATGAAATTAATATATAGATTTTATCCTATGAAAACATCATGGATAATAACAATGATAACTTAAATTTCTATGAATAAAATACTTAATTATTAGATGTCAGGACTAAGACACGTGAAAACCTATATTGTCAAGATCCATCCTCCATATAGTTTAAAACTATTGGTAGAAACATATTTAATGTTTATAACTTATTTTTCTAATGAGAACCTCTCAATGCATCGACGGGCTATATAAAGTCTGATCCTCACCCATCATTTCATATGCAAAGCATTCTTCATATCGATTAATAAATTTGATTAATAAATAATATGACTTATCATATATCTATATTGAATAAAGGATACAGAATTATAAATATTTACCTAAATAATCAAATAACTTTCAAAGTGAACACTGTATGAAAAATGGCTTATAGTTTAGGAAATAATCATATCCCTGAAAAATGATTTGGACACTTAGGGGAAATTCAATGTCAAATGATCATAGGAAATTGAATATTTCAAGGGGACTAAAAGGAATCAATAAAGTTAATGTGAATGCTATCCTTGTATAAATAAATCATAAACTATCTAGAGGAAGAATAAGGATGGTATAAATGAAACATATCCTAAGTCGATTAGAAATAAAGGTTTTTTGTCATTGATGAATAGAAATACTATAAAAGATATTTAAAAAACATTCTTGAGTAAAATATCCTTTTTATTTTGAAAAACATTTTGAGAATATTATTCTTTGAAAATAACTTTTAAAAACATTTCCTTTAAAAATTAACCTTTAAAACTTGAAAAGGAAGATTCAAAGAAATAGTGGCAGTTACATCCGTACATTCTATATGAGCTAAAAAGAATACTCTTTTTCATGGTAAAAGGTTAGAAAATTTCTTCTTTGGAAATTGAAAAAAATATTCGTTTGAAAAAAAATGGTAAAAGGAAAAAATGGGAAAATGACTTTAACAAAATCATTTTGAAAAGTTTAAAAACATTCTTGAAAACATTTTAACAAAACATGGTTTTTAAAAGAAAACATTTTCTCTCACTAATGATAGAAATGAATTTGGGTTTTCTTAAAAAAAATCTAAAACATTTTGAGTACCAAATAGTGTAAAAGTGATATTATTCCATGAAATGGGTCATAAATAACCAGGGGAAAATAAAATAAAATAGTTTATTAGAAAATGAGAAAATAATTCCCTATTATGGAAATTCAAGTGTAAATAATCCTGAACAAAATGATATTATAAATTAAACCCTTGAAAATATTATAATGTTGGAGTGAGAATCAATCAATGAGTAGATTATGTGTATCAACTATAAATCCATATATATAACTAGAAATATATAAATAGATAGCCAATATAATTATACAGATAATAATATAATATTAATGATAATGATAATGAGGCAGCAATATAACTCAATGAAAATAAATTAGTTTATGAAATTATTTTCCACTTGGTAACTTTTAACTCGAATCCCCTTAGATTAAAAAATTCAAATTGAAACTCAAAATATCATGAAGAATGAATGAATAGTGACACTATATGAAAAAGTGGAAATATTTACACCATATAAAGGAATTAAGTTCACAAAAATAAAGTGATTTTTTCAATATAAATTTAACAATAAATAAATGAAGTGATATTTCAAAGATAATCATTAAAAAATTTCTCAAGTAGAATAATCTTTAAACATTCCAAAGTGTCACATACCACTTTGTAACATTTGAATAATAATCCCCATGAAGTAATAACATTATATGAAACTTAAAATATCATGAGAATAAATATATTAATGATATAACATTTCAAATGGTAGTATATACTCCATATAAAAGAAACTGGGTTCATAACAACAAATAATTCTCAATGGAATGTAAATTGAGATGAAATCCCTTACCTTGTGTTTTATTTTTGGGTGAACATCCTTTAAAATCTTGTATAATGGTTTTAAAAATGTCACTAACTAATAAAAAAACCATTCTCATATTTATAATATCATATATTATCTTCTTATAATATCGTATTACCCATTTTTTAACAATCTTTCATTATTGTCACTATTTTAGGTGTCAAATTCCCAGTCTTTTGAGTATGTTTTTACTTGTTACTTGTTGTTCTTCTTACATCGATCATGGTTTAATCATCTCTAAAATATAAACCATGATTTAATTATCATATATATTAATTATATATGTATTTAGAATAATCTATAATATTTAGAGATAAGAAATGAAATGCACTATTCTTGGATATGGTAGGTCGTACGTACAAATGAATGCTACTTTCATTTATTTTTTAATATTAAAATACTGAAAAGAAAATTATATATATATATATATATATTATGATTCTAGTATCATATATATATCATATATGTTACATAGGTTTATTAAAACATCTTTTATACATTTCATGTATTTTGTGAATGAATCACATCACTTTGAGGGGGCAGTAGTCCACACTTCCACAAACGATGTTATTGTATTCTCACAAAATGGAATGCATAAAGATATACATTATATAAGAATTAAATAAGTATAAATAAATTATAAATATCATATATAAAAAATATAAATATATTGTTACTCATAATTCCAAACTATGAGAGGGGATAAAGGAAAAATGAACAACTTCATTTCATGAGTCGGTGGTTCGTCTTACACATAAATGGTAAGTTCATTACCCATTAGATTGAAGTTTGGGTAATTTTAGGTAGAAATATTAACATAAAAACAACTCGGTATATTTAGGATATTGTTTTTTTTATATTATAATGGAATAATAAGATTTTTGGGGGTGGATAATGGAAATAAAACTAAATGGCTTGAGAAAATATGTTACCTCTTCTTTGGGTAACTCCTTTTGGTTTGCACTAAAGGGCTTCCTTGGATGGATTTCTGCCAAATGTGAGTCATCTAGGATGAGGGTATGAATTTTGAGGAGATATTATGGCAGAACATAGTCAATCCAAATTTTCTTGAGAGGTGTGAGGAAGTGGTAGGGTGAGTGTCTTTTATAGTGGAGTAGGAGTGGGACTCTTGTAAATTTTGGAAAATATAATTTCACTCATGTTTTTTCCATTAAAATTGGATCCAAGAAAGGAAAAAATTATACCCAAGGATAGATAAGGTATATATATGGCCATAAAATTAATTTTGGACATGTTTCCAGGTAATTTGGGCCCTTAATATTAAGTTCTAGTTCCTTATTAAGCTTAATTTCACTTTAATCATTAAAATTAATTTTAATCACTTTCACTAATCTTTTTGGTGAAAAAATAATTTGAACTCATTAGACATAATAAATTGTTCTAATTCCAAATATTTAATATATTTTTCCAAATTTCAATAATATAAGTGGTATAAATAAATTTAAATTTAATCTCACAGACCGGACAACAATTAGGGTTTTTAAAGTAAAAATGTTTAAAAGTTTGCTAGGTTTTATATATAAAATTTCAATGTAAAAATGATTCTAATGAACTAAATTGGATTAAATAATAAAAAATGAGTCTAATTAAAATTTAAAATCAATTTAAAATATAATATATATTAAAAAATTAGATGAAAAAAAACAGTTTTGAATTGAAATTCGGTATTTTTCACTATTCATCAAAAAATGAAACTTCACAGAAAAATACTAAAAAATCACCATTATGTAATTTTTATGTTAAAAATTCAAAGATTTATTTTATTTTGATATATAATATTTATAAAATATCCAAAAATATATTTAAAATAGGTTTTCTATTAAAAGGCGGTAAAAGTGCCTTTATAAAAATATAGGTTTTTATATGTAATATTGGGTTTGTTCTTATCTAATGTCTATAAAATCTATTGGATAAAAATAAAAAATATTTTTTTGAATATATAACATAAATAATTCATTAATATCATTAACTAATTATAATTAATTTAATTTATTAGGATAAAAAATCATTGGGATCATAAGAATATTTTTCTTTAAAAATATTTCCTTTATATTTGATTGGTTCTTATATTAATTTATAATTAATTTGTAACCAATGAATTAGTTTTATATTTGTGTACACCATATATTTTTTTAAGTTATTTAATCATATTCATAACTAATTTTACTTCTAGGTTATATCTTATTAAATTAAATAATAATAATTTAATAATATATTAAGGTTCGGTAAAACTCAGTCTAGCATGTAATGTAAGCTTTAAAAGAAAATATTTGTTGCATTTAATGAAACCTAAATCAGTATTGTGTTAATTTAAAGATATATCATATATTTAATTTACTTAAAATAGTAATTTTATTGTAAATTCTCAGGGTATTATATTCTCTTACATTCTTGGTGTTACGTGTCATACACACTATCGAATATAGTGTTCCTACTTTATAATTTTGGGGCATTACATTCTCCCCACATTAATTAAATTTCTTACTCACAATTTAAACTAGATATTGGGGATATATTGTTTGATATTTCTTATGTCTTAAATCCCACATTGTGAGAAGGGTCCATAATAAATCCTCTAGAAAAGAGAGAATAGGAAGTACAAAGGCCACATGAAATAACATATAACTAGGTCTCTAAGTAGGATAATATTAGTAGAAAGTAAAGATATATACTTAGAGGAAAATCATAAATATTTAAAAGGAGTGGTTTAGGACATAAATAAAAAACAATTGAATGACGAATAGAAATTTGAGGGCCTCAAATCCATAAATCTGAGATGATTTAGAAGACCATAAGTTCAACAAAAATTAAGGTATTAGAACAACATTTTTTAGATCCTTTTCCTCATGTTGAGAAATTCCTTTAATAGTTAAGAATATAAGGAAATTTACTTAAATTATAAATTTTAATTTCATTTGAACAATTTCATCTTTTTTTTATGCTTTGATAAAATTTTAATTCATCCTTTACTTCAGAAAATGGATATCCAAAAATTAAATTTGATCCTTGAAGCACTAAAATAAAAATTTAGTGGATCATAAGGCCCATAAATGAGTGAAAAGTATTTACATTTTTCTATAACTATTCTCCAAATTCGATATGGTTAAGTCATTAATATCTAAAACTAAAAAAGTAACACTATTGTTTTATCATTAATATTTATTAATCATTTTTTTAACTAAAAATAATGAAATATTAACCAGGACATTGAGTAGGTCAGTGGTTGGAGTTAAACCCTTATCATCATTTGGTCATTGGTACAAGTTTCACAGAATTTCTGGATTTGATGGGTTTTCACCCAGTATACAGGTTGTCCTTTTCTAAAACCATATTGATATAATTTACAAAATAAATATGATGGAAATAATTGAAATAAAGTAAATAATTAATTATCTTTTTATCTAAGGTTTTCAGTACAACCCCACTATATAAATACTTCATCCATTTATTTCTACATGGCTCTTTCTTTAGTATGGATTTTATCTTATAGAGTATGGAATTTCTTAAAACCAAAAACCATAGTGTGAGTATCAATTATCATATTATAAAAACCATATAATAATTTTTAGGATGTCCAAATATTGACACATTATTTTTCAATCAATGAAACCTTAGGATTAACCTATGTTATTAATTTATCTATTCAAATCCTTCATAATGTTTTGTAAAGAAAATTTGAATTTTCTAAAGAATATCCCCCAGGAATGTCAAACCAGGTGTGCAGTAAGGTTTGTTGTCTCGTACCAGGTTATGCTGAGTCAGGCCCAATACACCTTGTCAGAGTTATTACTCCTAGGTATATATGTTCCAGAACCATGTGCACTTGTAGTATCCAGACATGGATGTATTTCTAGGAAAACTACATAATCTCTATATAACCAAAACTTTAGGATGTTCTTATATAATTATCCTCAAATTCTACCTTAGTGTTATGTTATCTAATTTATGTTTTCTTAAATCTAGTTCCCAAGGTTTCTACTAAACTTATTTTGATACCAAATGTAGTGAACTGACCCCAGATAGCCCAGAGTTAGTTTCTAATACCATTACATTGGCATGATTACATGAAATCAAATCCTAAAATAATAAATAGTTTAGTAGTCTTGTTAAACCAGATACATACATGAGTCTTGTATTATAAATGAATACACTAATTATAACATTATTTTATTTTTTCTAGGATAACATTATTTCATCTAGTATATCCCTTAATATATTTCGTACTACGATTCTTGTATTCCTGGTGAATGGAAGCTGAATAAGGGTGAGCTCAAATTCTCAGTAAGGGTGAAGTATAGAGGAAGCAATAATTAATCAATTAGAATAATAATTATGGAATGGTAAATAGCTGAAAACACATACCATGTAATAAGAAAACTAATAAGGAAGTACATAAACAATATTCCAAGGTAATAACTAGAAATAAATTTCATTTAAATAACTAGATAAGGAAAATTCAATAAAGAAACGTACAAAATGGAAACACATACCATTTAATCAATAAACTGAGAATGAAATACATCTATATCTTTTAACATATGAAAACCTCGTGGATAATAATAATGATAACTGAAATGTCTATTAAGGAAATTATTAATTATTAGATGTCATTTCTAAGGAACATGAAAACCTATACTATCAAGATCCATCCTCCAGACAGTTTAAAATTATAAGTAGAAACCTATTTAATTTGGAAAACTTATTTGTCTCCTGAGCATCTATCAATGAATTGAGGGGATATATAAATTCCAATCCCTAACCATCATTGCATGTGAAAAGAATTATTCATATCAAGTAATCGATTTAACTAATAAACAATATGCATTATCAAGTATCCATATTGAATAAAGGATACAAAATTATCAATATTTCCATAAATAATAAAATAAATTTCAAAGTAAACACTGTATGAGAAATGGTATAAATTTTAGGCAATAATTTTATCCATGAAAAATGATATGGATACTTTTGGGAAATTCAATTTCAAATAATCATAGGAAATTGAATATTTCGAGGGGACTAAAAAAAATCAAGGAAGTGGATGTGAATACAATTCATGGACAAATCAATCATAAACCATCCATAGGAAGAATAAGGATGGTATCAATAAAACATGTCCCATGTAGAGTAGAAATAAATTATTGTTGTCATTTATTAATGGAAATAATATAAAATAAATTTTAAAAACATTCTTGAGAAAAATATACTTTTAATTTTGGAAAAAAAATTGAAAATATTTTTCTTTGAAAATCACTTTTAAAAAAACTTCTTTAAAATTTAACATTTTAAAGTTCAAAAGTAAGCTTTGAAGAACTTATTGTGGATAAATCCATGCATGTTGTATGAGGTAAAAAAGAACATTCCTTTTATATGGTAAAAGGTTATAAAAATTCATTCTTCGTAAAGATATAGGAAGATTCGTTTGAAAAAATGGGTAAAATACAAAAAGGGTAAAAATTAATTCACTAAATAATTTATAAAAGGTTAAAAAAATTGAAAATATTTTAATAAAACATGGTTTTTAGAAGAAAACAAGATCTCTGACTAATGAGATAAATGAAGTTGGGTTTTCTAAAAAATATTTTCTAAAACATTTTGAGTACCAAAGAGTGGGAAAATGGTACTGTTTCTTGAAAAAGGTCATAAATAACCATATGAGAATAAAATTAAATATTTTATTAGACAATGATAAAATAATTTCTTATAAAAATTAAAGGGTAAAAAATCACGAATAAAATTATATTTTAAATTAAACCCTTTAAAATATTATAATGTTGGAGTGAGAATCAATCAATGAGTAGATTATGTGTATCAAATGTAAATCCACATAGAGAATTAAAAATATATCAATAAACAGTCAATGCATTTATACACATAATCATATAAAATTAAAAAAATGATGAAGTAATATAACTTAATGAAAATAAATTGGTTTATGAAATTCTTTTCTACATGGTATATTTTAACTCGAATCCCCTTATATGAAATAATTCAAATTGAAACTCAAAATATCATGAACAATGAATAAATCATGATATTATATGATAAAGTGGAAGTATGTACACCATATATATGAAATTAGGTGCAAAAAAATAAAGTGATCATTTCAAAATAAAGTTAACAATCCCAAAAGTAAGTGAGATTACAAAGTTAATCATTAAAAACATTCTCTATGAGAATAATCTTTAAACATTCCAAATTGTCCTATGCCACTTTGAAACATTTGAATCATAATATATATGAAGGAATAACATTAAATGAAACTTATAATATCATTATAATAAATATATTCATGATATAAATTTTCAAAAGAAATTATATACAACATATAAAATAAACTAGGTGTATAACAACAAATAAGTCTTAATGGAATATAAATTAAGACAAAATCCTTTACCTTGTGTTTCCTTTTTAGGTGAACGTCCTTTAACATCTTGTATAATGGTTTTAAATATATCACTAACTAATACCATAACCATAATAAAATTTATAATATCATATATTATCTTTTTATAATATATTATTACCCATTTTTTAACAATCTTTCATTATTTTCACTATTTTGGGTGTTAATTTCCTAGTCTTTCGAGTAAGTTTTGATTTTTTTACTTATAGTTATTATTATGTAGATCATGATTTCATCATATCTATAATTTAAACCATTATTTAATTATCAAACATATTCAATATATATTTATTTATAATAATATATATTATTTGGAGATAATATATAAAACGCATCATTCATGGAGATGGTAAGTCGTGTGTACAAATGAACACTGCGTTCATTTTTTTGTATTAAAAGAATGAAAAGAAAATTATATTTATATATATATATTATTACAGTATCATATCTATTTCTTATATTTTACATAGGTTTATTAAATTCATCCTTTATATATTATAGGTATAGTGAGTATGAATTTCATCGCTTTAAGGGGGAGGTAGTCCACACTTCCACAAATGATATTATCGTATTCCCAAAAAATGGAGTGAAAAAAGGTGTGTAAAATAAAATAATTACATAAGTATAAATACATTATAAATATCATATATAATATATATAAACATATTCTCCATCATAATTACTAACCATGAGAGTTAGTAAAGGAAAAAAATGACCAACTTCATTTTGTGAGGCGGTAGTTTGTCGTACACATAAATGGTAAGTTCGTTACCCATTAGATGGAAGTGTGTGTAATTGTAGGCTGAACCATTATCATAAAAACATATTAGTATATTTAGGATAATTTTTTTATATTATCATGGAATAATAAGAGTTTAGTAGGTGCAGAATGGAAATAAAACTAAAGAGCTTGAGGAAAGATGTTACCTCTTCTTTGGGTAACTCCTTTTGGTTTGCACCAAAGGGATTACTTGGATGGATTTATGCCCAAGTTAAGGCTTCTAGTATGATTTGAGGGATTTTTAGGAGATATTTGGGAAGTTATTGGTTGATAAAAAGTGTCTTGAGAGATATTAGGAAGTGGGAGGACTGAGATCCTTTTTATAGTGGAGGAGGAGTGACACTCTTGTAAATTTTGGAAAAGAGAATTTCACCCATGTATTTCCAATTGAAAGTGTATTCGATAATGGAAATATTTATATCCAAGTATTATAGAGTATAAATGTCGACATACAATGTGTTTTGGACAAGTTTTTAGGTCACCTTGGCCCTTGAGTTTAAAGTTTAGTCCCTTTTTAAGCTTAATTTCACCTTAATCATTCCAATTATTTTTAATCACCTTCACTAATATTTTGGTCAAAAACTAAGTTGAACATATTAGACAATATAAAATATTCTAATTATAAATATTTAATCCATTTTTTCA
This sequence comes from Viscum album, assembly GCA_963277665.1. NCBI lineage: Eukaryota > Viridiplantae > Streptophyta > Magnoliopsida > Santalales > Viscaceae > Viscum > Viscum album. Next base: position 1,028,714,030 of record OY728157.1, read on the forward strand.
AATTCCAATCACATAAGTGGCATAAATTAAATTAAATTTAATCCTGTAAATGGGACAACAATACGAGTTTTTAAAGTAAAAACTTTCAAAAAAAATTCTATGTTTTTATATCTAATTTCAATGTAAAAATGTTTCTCATTACCTAAATTTAATTAAATAATAAAAAAATTATATAATTACACTTTAAAACCAAGTTAAAATTAAATTTATCCTTATAAATAAATTATGTGAAAACACAGTTTTGAATTAAAATACAGTATTTTTCACTATTCATCAAAAAATGAAACATCACAAAAAAATACCAAAAATTAACCCTAAGATAATTTTCATGTTAAAATTTCAAATATGAAGTTTAGTTTGACATAAAATATTTATAAAATTTTCAAAAAAATGATTTAAAATAGGTTCATCGTTAAAAGGTGGTAAAAGTGCCTTTATAAAAATAAAGGTTTTTATGTGTAATAATGGGTTCGTTCTTATCTTATGTCTATCGAATATATTGGATAAATGTAAAAAACATTTTATTGAATATATAACATGTAAAGACCTGTAAATTTGAAGGAAAATTTTTTTTTCTTAAATTAAATTCTCTGGGTTTTTACGAGCACACAGTTTCTGATGGAACCTGATTCCGAGGCCCGGAGTGCCCGGAATCAATTTTCGAAGTTTAGCTCAGGTGCGTTCAGTGAACGAACGAGCGGATTTTTCTAACTATTGAAATGGTACTTGGAATTAAAATCTGAGGGCACCAATGAATTTGCAACACCGGGATTCGATTAGGCAAAGCTTAACTTCAACCAACTAGGGTCGGATGAAAAAGATAAGTTTTTAGACTTTCAGAAAAAGAATTGTATAAAATAAAATAACTATAAGTTATTTTATTATTTTTCTTCCACCGTTGGGCGACAGTTGGCGAAATCGCAGTGTAACGATGATCAATAAATGAGGGCTATTTAATGACTCATCCCTTGGGTTGTGTAACAGCAATGCCCGTGTATTTAATAGGTTCATTAATTAAGGTTCATTAATGAACCATAATAATGAACACAATGTGAGGATTAATTATTTTATTAATCAAACCGTTGGAAAAGTAATTGGAAACCCGCAGGAGGAAGCTCTGATGAAATACCGACGACGTCGGCTTCTGATGAAGAACGACGAAGAACGTCGGCTCCTCGGAGATTGACGATGCGCCACAAAACCTCTTCCCCACGGCTAGAGAGGAGACGCCACTTCCTCCTCGACGCGCCCCAATGACGCCTATGATCCTCTTCTCCGTGACGCAGTGTACCGCGATGCCGATGATCGTCTTCTTGGTTGAGTTAGGGGATTTTGGAAATTGTATGTTCTTTCTCATGAGAATTGTACCCACGTGCTTGGTATTAATTTGTTTGGTGGTGCTATAAACCTCTGACGTGGTGGGTGCGGGTTAACGAACAAGCCCGACTCACCGCTACTTTGTTCTTGTTGTGCGGAACAATTAGAGATGAAGAAGTGAGACTGTAATGGCTATTGGAGACCTTCACAGTAATCTAGGGGTCCTGGGATGACCGAAGGCGCAGACGGGAGCAAGAACGGATCATCGGAACGGCTCCGGTGGCCCGCGGAAAACTCCAGCGGCGCGGGTCGCCGACCCGCACCGGCCGACCGCTCGGAGGTGACAGTGCCTCGGCGCGTCACCGACAGGAGCCGTGGTGGAAGGAGGACGGATCCCGTGGCCGCGTGGGATCCGGAGGAGGACGCGGCGCCCGCCGCGTCCGCGGAGCGCAAAGGGAGGGGGGACCGCGTCCCCCCCCCCCTACTCGGCCCGCTGACCAAGCTAGCGCACCCCCCAGCCGGGGCGGGGCGGGTCACGCGGACCAGGCCGGGCCGCGCCCAGTCGGGTCGGGCCGCACCCTATCTGGCCAGACCCGGACCCGGGTTGGGTCGACCCAGGGGGGGTTGGGCCGGGTCGGGCCGGGCCCAGACCCCCCATTTCAGACCACTTTCGGTCTTTCACCCACATCTTGGGCTACGGACCTCCGATCTACGTAACGTTAGTTGCATTGGGATTATTGTATCGAGACGTTCATTTCGGTATATTACACTTAAGGTTTCTAAGAACTTTGGGTATGGCCGGGTTGGTTCGAACACGAAACCAACCGGGCCCTCAGAGCCAAAACGCTTATAACTTGAGCTCCGGACGTCCGATTGACGTGCCGTCGACTTTGTTGAATTCCTCTTAGTGAGAAGGTTCTTTTGTCTTACTCCAATTGAGGTTTTGGAGCAGTTGGATTATGGTCGGGTTGGTTTTATCTTAAAAAACAACCGGGCCCCTTGGACGGAAAAGCCAATAACTCTCAGACCGGGCGTCCGATTGACGCACCGTATGTCGTGTTGGGTTTATTTTGATGAGACGGAACTTTGTGATACATCAACTCTGGACTTCGTGATATTTGATGTATTGACCCCCTTGGCTCGTGGAGCGGACCCTCCCGGAATCGAGTGTGTTGTGTGCGGGAACCCTAGAGCTGGCTGCAACTGCATCAACTTCTGTACTGGAATCCTCTGTGGATTCGACAGCGACAACGACCGTACTAGAATCCTCCATGGGTTCGATGGTGATGACTACTATTCTTCTATCCTATGTGGGTCTGGTAGTATTGACCTCTGTACTTGTATCCTGTGTGGGTCCGGCAGAGTAGCTGGTCTTGTATCCTGTGTGGGTCCAACAGCTTAGCTGGTCTTGTATCCTATGTGGGTCCGACAGCTTAGATGAATCAGTGGCTACATATGATCATCTCTATCGCCTTACGAAGTATATACCTATGTGAGATGAGTCTTGATTCTCAATATTATCATCGATGTGATTGACTTGCTATCATTTGTGGACTAGATTGTGTTTTTCCTGTGTGGACTGAGTTGTGCTATCCTTTGTGGACTGGGTTGTGTTTTTCCTGTGTGGACTGATTTGTGCTATCCTTTGTGGACTAGTTTGTGTTTTTCTTGTGTGGACTGCATGGTGCTTGGGAGTTGGAGATGAACTGTAACTGATGACTTAGGTATATGTATGGGAATATACCTAAGTAGTGTTGTTGATACTTCGTGATTGTATCTTTACTTTGTGGTTTATCCTTCATGGATTCTGAGAGACCTTCGGGGGTCTCGGGGTCCCTACTAAGTATCGTATACTCACCCCTGCATGGGATATGCCCACACTTCGTTGTGTTGGATGCAGACGACGGACATCACTGATCGAGGTGGAAGCTTTTAGAGATGGACGGTACCCTGAGGTGGACCACTTGGTGGGGCATACACGGAGCGGACGGTTGGACCCGAGGAGATGAGGAGACTATCTGTACCCACCCTTTAGGTGGGATTCCTAGAGGAAGACTCGGTGCTACTATTTTTACTTACTGTTTTTGTACTTTCCTTTCATTTGTACTGAACTTTCAGTTGGGTTTGTATACTGGACCATTTACTTTACAGCACTAACTTGTACCCAGTTTTACTTAGTGCTTACTTCACTTGTGTACTCTGTTGTGTTTGTTATTTCATAAAGGCAATGTCTTCCCTTCTTTTGGGATTTACGCCTTTAGTGCTAGTCGCTAGCCCCTGGCCTATGGAAGGTGGGCTTGGGGTAGTCATGGCACGGGCCCTGAGGACGGGTTATGAAAAATTGGTATCAGAGGAGTCAGTTCTACCACATAAATTAGGACTCTGATAATTTCTTCTCCGTGAAGCAATAATTTTTAGAGTAATGAGTGTGGTTATCAGTCCAGGGAGTCCAGTGTTGGTGCGGCGGCCGACGTATTCGTACACCAGGACCCTGACTTCTGATTTCTGACTCAGTGCATGAAAACACTAATTGCGTGTGTGTTTCAAAAGTTTTCTTTGTGATTATTTTGTGTCATCTCACCAGGTATATTGTATTGACTGTGGCTCACCCGTTTCTTTTCAGGATGGCCCCACGATGGCATCTAGCTAGGGTTCTAAGCTTTGTGTGAGATGGCAGCCTGCCGAGCGACGAGGCCTCGGTGCAGAGCCCCATTACAGCGGAGGCACCGGCGGTACCTCCACCCGTCGATCCACCAATGCTACTCGTCCCAGCGGCGGAGAGTGAACTCCGCCTGAGCGAGTTGCACGAGTTTCAGAGGCAAAGGCCGCCTAGGTTCCACAGAGAGATGGATCCTCAGGCAGCCGAGGATTGGCTGGAGGCTATCGTCAGAGTCTTCAGATTGGTAGGGACACCAGCAGACCTCACGGTGATCCTTTTCGCGAGTCTCCTGCATGTAGTAGTAGGTAGATGGTGGAGCCTGATGCTTCAGGTTCATGGTAAGGCATCTCTTCTATGGACGGAATTCGAGAGCCTCTTTCGCTCGGCGTTCATTCCAGCCACCCTCCATGCGGTGCGCATCCAGGAGTTACTACAGCTACGGTAGGGCAACATGTCAGTAGCCTAGTACTCAGCGATATTTACCGACCTCTCGCACTACTCCACGGACATGGTGTGGGACCCATTCTTCCAGGACCAGACCTTCGAGCAGGGGATGAGGCATGAGATCAGAGCTTAGACGATTCCACTCATCATCCCGACCCAGGAGAGGGTGCTGGAGCGATCCCTGCTAGTGGAGAGCTTTCTCACCGAGCATCCATCAGCAGCGAGACCCACCGCAGGACGGCACGGAGCAGAGTCTTCTACAGCTGGCAGTCGACAGATGACGCAGGGGTCCAAGCAGACTAGGCCGTCTGGTGAGCGACCACATGACACGGGCTCGGCTGTGCGGGGCACACGACGCAAAGCCAGCCTTTTGAGGAGCATACAGTGTTATGCATGCGACGGGCAGGGCCACATGGATCGTGACTGCCTGACCTGCCATGCAGATGAGCAGAAGACAGTGGAGGGACCTTTGAGGAAGAGGCAGAGGTTCGATCGTGGTGGTCCGCAGGGAGCAGGCGGACGAGGCAAAGGAGTTGTCCGAGCAGCGGGTGGTGGACGATGTTTCGAGGCTCTACCACCACCATCCCTAGGAGGTCCACCCTGACCACAGGGAGCTGAAGGGTAGAGGCAGGCTCATCTCCAGGCAGCAGAGTCTTACGACCACAGCGTACCCAAGATGATTCGAGGTACTATCTGTGTCTACTCCACCCTTGGTGCAGTTCTTATAGACATAGGAGTGAGTCATTCTTTTATTTTTGTTGCCCTTGTTCGGAGCTCAGAGATTACGACAGAGCCGTTGGCTCGATCCTTGCGGCTAGAGACTCCTACGGGAGCATACCCAACAATTATGCACTGGTGCTGGTAGTGTGAGCTTACTCTAGGAGGCGAGAGCTTCGGCTGGGATCTTCTTGTAGCGGCGTCGAGGCCTTACGACATCATCTTGGGTATGGACTAGTTATCTACAGTCCATGCTCAGATTGACTGTATTAGGCTCAAGGTGCGGTGTGTCTGCACCGATGGGAGCAGGTTCACCTTCACCGGCGAGAAGGGATCCTTTGCAACACAGGATGGACTCACGCAGAGGAAAGGACATCCAATCACTCATCAGTTGGCTAGTCTCATCCTAGGAGTAGTTGACGTGCAGATTTCAAGTTTTCCTGTTATGGTGGATCAGTATGCTGATGTTTTTCTTGAAGACGTTCCAGGAATACCTCCTCGTAGATAGGTAGACTTCTATATTGACATGTACCCCAGGACAGCACCTATATCCACTCCAGAATATCGGATGGCTTCCACTGAGCTTCGAGAGCTATGGGTACATCTGGAGGACTTGCAGGGCAAGAGATTCATCTGACTCAGTGTTTCACCCCGGACTTCCCCGATACTGTTCCCCAAGAAGGCGGATGGGAGCTTGCGACTGTGTGTCGACTATCGTCGCCTGAACCAGGTGACTGTGAGGAACAAGTATCCGCTTTTGAGGATTGACGACCTCTTTGATAAGCTCAAGGGAGCACGTTGGTTCTCGAAGATAGACCTCAGGTCAGGCTATCATCAGCTTTGAGTTCGGGACAAGGATGTGCAGAAGATGGCCTTCAGGTGTCGGTACGGCCACTATGAGTTCTTGGTCATGCCCTTCGTTGTGACCAACGCTCCAGAAGTGTTCATGAGCCTCATGAACAGGAACTTACAGCCCTACCTAGATCGGTTTGTCGTAGTCTTCATTGACAACATACTGATTTACTCGACCACTGAGGAGGAGCATGCCTACCACTTACGGGTTGTACTGGATACACTCCGAGAGCACCAGCTTTATGGTAAGCTCTTGAAGTGCCATTTCTGGATTCGAGAGGTTCAATTATTGGGGCATGTCATCTCAGAGGTGGGAGTTGTCGTGGATCTCGTGAAGGTCAAGGCGGTACTTTCTTGGGATCCACCCAGGAGCGTGATGGAGGTGTGGAGTTTCCTAGTTCTGGCTGGGTACTATCGGAGATTTGTGCTAGACTTCTCTAGAGTTGCGGCACTGCTTATAGCTTTGACAAAGAAGGGGAAACCCTTCGTGTGGTCAGATAGATGTCAGCAGAGCTTCCAGGAACTGAGGCATAGATTGACCAGTGCACCCATCTTAAGGCTACTAGATGAGGGAATAGGGTATGTAGTTTACTGCGAAACATCAGGGACTAGACTCGGGTGTGTCCTGATGCAGAATCGGGCAGTGATCGCTTATGGTTCACGGTAGTTGAGGAAGCATGAGCAAAACTACGCCACCCATGACCTGGAGTTAGCAGCAGTGGTCTTCACCCTGAAGATGTGGCGACACTACCTGATGGGTGAGTGCTTTACAGTCTATTCTGACCACCAGAGTCTCAGGTACATCTTCTCGCAGAAGGACCTGAACCTGAGACAGCGGCGATGGCTCGAGTTCCTCTAGGACTATGACTTTGAGATAGTCTATACTCCTAGAAAGGGGAACGTAGTAGCCGATTCTCTCAGCAGGAGGACGGGCATTCAGCTACTTGGAGAGGCGACAGAGCAGCTAGCCGTGTTGCAGATATCCTTTGTGGATAGAGATAGGGAAGCCTTTCTACAGTCGCTCACAGTCACTCCTCCACTACTTCAGCAGGTCAGATAGGCACAACGTGGGGACATTGACTATGAGACGCGACGTGCACAGATATCCAAAGGACAGGCACCAGATGGATTTTCTGTAGGTGGAGAGCACATCATACTTTTCAGAGGATGTACCATGGTACCAACTACAATATGGGAGGAGGTGTTGAGGGAGTTCCACACTTCCCCTCTAGCAGTACATCCTGGAGTGGCGAAGATGTACCAGGATCTCAGATAATCATATTGGTGGCCAGGTATGAAGAAGGTTATGGCAGAGTTCATTTCTCTATGCCTCACTTGTCAGCAAGTGAAGGCAGAGCACCAGGCACCTGCAGGCTTGGTACAGCCCTTAGAGGTCCCAGAGTGGAAGTGGGACAGGATATCTATGGATTTTGTGATGGGGCTTCCACGTACTTTCAGAGGAAATGACTCCATTTGGGTGATTGCCGACCGACTCACCAAGTCGGATCACTTCCTACCGATCAGAGAGCAGGGCTCAGTAGAGAGATTGAGACGCCTCTACGTTCAGGAGATAGTACGAATTCATGGGGTGCCATCATTTATCGTCTCCGATCGAGATGCTCGCTTTACTTCTCGGCTTTGGAAGGGGTTGTAGGAGGCCTTTGGGATGCAGCTATGCTTGAGCACTGCCTTTCACCCACAAACGGATGTCCAGATAGAGAGGACCATTAAGACACTCGAGGACATGCTCCGTGCATGTGTCCTTGACTTTGGTCGCAGCTGGGAAGATCACCTACCCTTGGTGGAGTTTGCGTACAACAACAGCTACCACTCCACCATCGAGCTGGCACCTTACGAGGTACTGTACGGATGACCTTGCAAATCACCTCTGTGTTGGACTGACCCAGGGGAGTCAGCACTCGTAGGACCAGAGATGGTTCGAGCTATGACGGAGAAGGTGCAGTTCATCCAGGAGCGGATGAGGACTGCACAGAGCAGAAAGAAGTCCTATACTGATAGGAGGTGGAGATCACTGTAGTTCGAGGATGGCGACCACGTTTTCTTATGGGTCTCACATCGACGTGGATTATGGAGATTTGGCTGGGGCGGCAAGTTATATTTGCACTTCATTGGGCCTTTCCATGTCCTCGGCAGGGTATGCGAGGTGGCTTACTGCCTGGCCCTTCCACCTCATTTGCACCGGGTGCACGACGTCTTCTACGTATCTCAGCTGAGGAGATACGTGCATGACCCGATGCATATCATCGACCACAGGGAGCTGGACATCGATGACAGGGCAACTTTTGCGGAGGTTCCGGTGGAGATTGAGGATCGACAGGAGCGGGTCCTACGTGGATGGTCGATTCCTTTAGTGCGAATCAGGTGGCAGCACGGGAACCTCTAGGAGAGCACATGGGATCGGAAGGCTCAGATGCGTGTACAGTACCCTCATTTTTTCCCCTAGTTCATGTTGTAGCTCTACGAGGATGTAAATCCCTCAGGTGGGAGTAATTTAAAGACTCTTAAATTTGAAGGAAATTTTTTTTTTCTTAAATTAAATTCTCTGGGTTTTTACGACCACGCAGTTTCTGACGGTACCTGATTCCGAGGCCTGGAGTGCCCGGAATCAATTTTCAAAGTTTAGCTCAGGTACGTTCAATGAACGAACGAGCGGGTTTTTCTAACTTTTGAAACGGTGCTCAGAATTAAAATCTGAGGGCACCGATGAATTCGTAGCACCGGGATTCACTTAGGCGAAGCTTAACTTCAACCGACAAGGGTCGGATGAAAAAGATAAGTTCTTAGACTTTCAGAAAAAGAATTGTATAAAATAAAATAACTATAAGTTATTTTATTCTTTTTCTTCCACCGTTGGGCGACAGTTGGTGGAATCGCAGTGTAACGACGATCAATAAATGAGGGTCATTTAATGACTCGTCCCTTGGGTTGTGTAACAGCAACGTCCATGTGTTTAATAGGTTCATTAATTAAGGTTTATTAATGAACCATAATAATGAACACAACATGAGGATTAATTATTTTATTAATAAACCCGTTGGAAAAGGAATTTCAAACCCGCGGGAGGAAGCTCTGACAAAACGCCAATGACACCGGCCTCCGACAAAGAATGATGAAGAACACTGGCTCCTTGTAGATTGATGACGCACCACTAAACCTCTTCCCCACGGCTAGATAGGAGACACCGCTTCCTCCTCGACGCGCCCTGACGACGCCTACGATCCTCTTCTCCGCGATGTCGTGTACCGCGACGCCGATGATAGTCTTCCTGGTTGAGGTAGAGTATTTTTGGAAATTTTATGTTCTTTCTCATGATAATTATACCATCGTGCTTGGTATTAATTTGTTTGGTGGTGCTATAAACCTCTGACGCAGTGGGTGCGGGTTAACGAACAATCCTGACTCACCGCTACTTTGTTATTGTTATGCGGAACAATTGGAGATGATGAAGCGAGGATGTAATGGATATTGGAGGCCTTCGCAGTAATCTATGGGTCCCGGGATGACCGCATGCGCAGACGGGAGCAAGAACGGACCACCGGAACGGCTCCGGTGGCCCGCGGAAAACTCCGGCAGTGCGGGCCGCCGGCGCGGCGGCCGGCACTGGCCGCTCGGAGGCAGTGACACCCCGGTGTACCGCCAGAAGGAGCCGTTGCGGCAGTAGGCAGTCGGATCCCGCAGCCGCACGGGATCCAGAGGAGGACGTGGTGCCCGCCTCGTCCGCGGAGCACAAAGGGAGGGGGGACCGCGTCCCCCCCCCCCTGCTCTGCCCGTTGGCCGAGCCAGCGCACCCCCCCGACCAGGCCGGGGCGGGTCGTGCGGACCGGGCTGGGCCGGGCCACGCCCAGCCGGGTCGGGCCGCACCCTACCAGGCAGGACCCGGGTCGACCCGTGGGGGGTTGGGCCAGGTCGGGCCAGGCCCAGACCCCCCATTTCGGACCGCTTTCGGTCTTTTGCCCACATCTTGGGCTACGGACCTCCGATCGATACATCGTCAGTTGCGTTGGGATTCTTGGATCGATACGGTCGTTTTGGTATTTTACACTCAAGGTTTCGGAGAACTTTGGGTATGGCCGGGTTGGTTCGAACATGAAACCAACTGGGCCCTCGGAGCGAAAACGCTTATAACTTGAGCTCCAGATGTCTGATTGGCGTGCCGTCGACTTTGTTGAATTCCTCTTAGTGAGATGGTTCTTTTGGCTTACTCCTCTTGAGTTTTGGGCACATATGGAGTATGGTTGGGTTGGTTTTATCTTAAAAACCAACCGGGCCCCTAGGACGGAAAAGCCAATAACTCTCAGACCAGGCATGCGATTGACGCACCTTCTGTCACGTTGGGTTTCTTTTGACGAGACGGAACTTTGTGATACAAAAACTATGGACTTCATGAAAGTTGGTGTATCGACCCCCTTGGCTTGTGAAGCGGACCCTCCCATAATCGAGCGTGCTGTGTGCGAGAACCCTAGAACTGGTTGTGACTGCATCGACTTCTGTACTGGAATCCTCCGTGAGTTCGACAGTGACGAAGACCGTACTGGAATCCTCCCTGGGTTCGACGGTGATGACTACTTTTCTTGTATCCTATGTGGATCCAGCAGTATTGACCTCTGTACTTGTATCCTGTGTGGGTCCGGCAGAGTAGCTGGTCTTGTATCCTGTGTGGGTCTGACAGCTTAGCTAGTCTTGTATCCTATGTGGGTCCGACAGCTTTGATGAATCAGTGGCTACATCTAATCATCTCTATCGCCTTATGAAGTGTATACCTATGTGATCTGAGACTTGATTCTCAATCTTATCATTGATGTGATTGACTTGCTATCCTTTGTGGACTGGGTTGTGTTTTTCCTGTGTGGACTGAGTTGTGCTATCCTTTGTGGACTGGGTTGTGTTTTTCCTGTGTGGACTGCGTGGTTATTGGGAGTTGGAGACAAACTGTAACTTATGACTTAGGTATATATATGGGCATATACCTAAGTAGTGTTGTTGATACTTCGTGATTGTATCTTTCCTTTGTGGTTTATCCTTCGTGGATTTTGAGAGACCTTCGGGGGTCTCGGGGTCCCTACTGAGTATCGTATACTCACCCCTGCACGGGCTATGCCCACACTTCATTGTGTTGGATGCAGATGACAGACAGCATTGTTCGAGGTGAAGGCTTGTAGAGCTGGACGGTACCCGGAGGTGGACCACTTGGCGGGGCGTACACGGAGTGGACAGTTGGACCCGAGGAGCTGAGGAGACTATCTGTACCCACCCTTAAGGTGGGATTCCCGGAGGACGACTCGGTGCTGCTGTTTTTACTTACTGCTGTTGTAATTTCCTTTTAGTTGTACTGAACTTTCAGTTGGGTTTGTATACTGGACCATTTACTTTACAGCACTTACTTGTACCCAGTTTTACTTAGTGCTTACTTAACTTGCGTACTCTGTTGTGTTTGTTACTTAATAAAGGCAATGTCTTCACTTCTTTTGGGATTTACACCTTTGGTGCTAGTTGCCAGCCCCTGGCCTATGGAAGGCGGGCTTGGGGTAGTCACGACACGGGCCCTGAGGACAGGTTGTGACATAACATATATATTTATTTAATATCATTCATGGATTGTAATTAATTTATTTTATTAGGATAAAACATCTTATTGAGCATCAGAATAATCTTCTATAAAACTATTATCTTTATATTCAATTGGTTCTTATATAAATTTCTAATTAATTTGTAACCAATTTATTAGTTTTATATTTGTGTAAACCATATTTTTTCATAATTTAGTTAATCTTATTCATAACTATTAATTGAACAGTTAGGTTATATCTTATTATATTAAATAATAATATTTTAATAATATATTAAGGTTCAGTAAAACTTGGTCTTGCATGTAATGTAAGATTTTGAAGAAAATATTTGTTATGCGTAATGAAAACTAACTCAGTATTGTGTTAATTGTAATATATATCTTAGATTTAATTTATTTAAAATAGTAATTGTATTATAAAGTCTAGGGATATTATATTCCCTTACGTTCTTGGTGTTGTGTGTCATACACGCTATCGAATACAATGTTCCTACTTTAGAATTTCAGGGAGTTACAATTCAATCAATCTAACTCCTTTCCTACTTTTATTACAGCTACATAATCTAATTCCATTGTATTTTAAGTAACTTTTTTGGGGTATGTTGAAGGTTAAATCGACAAAAAAAACAAGGGCCACCAAATATAAAATTGGTTTCTACTCGATATTCAAAACATAAGAAGGAAATGAGATAAATATGATAATATTAATAAAAATAACATGAAATCGAGGCAATTGATCATGAGACGAAACTGAAATAAAATAAACATAAAAAAGAAAAATTAAGCTTAAATTAGTAAAGGAACACAGATATTTAACATGCTTTAGACCTTTGATGTCCTATGTGCATAGAAAGAACACCAGTAACTCATTCAATTTATTATTTCTCAAAAAATAGACTACAATAAATGAAAATGTACATAAAAACAAGAAAAAACTTGAATCATAAGAAAATATAAATATAATACATATATACTGACCAGATTATCACTGACTAGGATTCCCTTGAACAATCTTAGAATGGAATATTGTCTTGTTCAACATTTGGAATCACACTAAGAAGAACACTCCTCGATAGATCTCTAATAGAACTATTGGATCTGAAACAACTTCACATCTTCAGCATGAGTGGATGTCACTAAAGCTCCACTGAGAATAAGACAATCATCGTAGTATGATGATAGGATTTTACTCATATACCACTTGAAGATTTCTCCTAATAAATCTCACAGGGTTTCATCCAAATAGAAAGATATAAAACTTTGGGGATCCAAGCATTTGATAATAGTGTAATGATGGCACTACAGATGAAATTATGGTAGTTGATAGGCATAACAGATAAGGAGGCCATATAAACATATCGATCTAATGAGAAAAAGTTTCATCGCATAACTAAACAACCCGAGCAATGAGCACCATTCACCTGGATGATCTAGATAAAGCATGAAATCACAAGTAATCAATAAATCAAATGATCCCCAGGGATAAAATAAATATCAAAGGTGTGGATCGAGCAAAAGGGTCGAATAAGCAATCCAATGAGGAGGGAGACCCATCAGTATGATAAGGCCTAGATAGTGGCCCCAGTATTATAACCCATCATATATATCTAGAATAAATTTGAGAATAAAATCAATTAACTAATTTTTCATGCATGTGAAGTTCATAATATATCAAAATGTGGGATTAAGAAGGAAATTTAATTATAAAAATCAAAATTTAAAAATATCCACCATTTTCATGTAAAACTGGTGATTTTCTTTCACTAATGGATATTGAATTTGAACCAAATTCAAAAAATCTAAACAGTATCTAAATTTGGAAGGTTTCATAGCCTTTGTAAAACTATCAGTTATATTATTTTCAGTATGAATCTTGTTGACTCATACCATTCCACATTCAATAATATCTCTAATAAAATGTATTCTGGTGTCAATTTGATTAGATATACCATGAAAAACTAAATTTTTATATAGGTGTAGTGCTGATTGGATATCATTATACATAGATATAACAAAATTATAAAGGCATAATTAGAAAAGAAAACCATTAAGCGAGAGAGCCTCCCAAACTACCTTAGTCAGGGAAATGTATTCAACCTCAGTGGATAAGAGATCCATTATGGGATACATGTTACATTTCCCAGAAATTGGTCCTCCACGGGAAGTAAATGCTTATCCTTTGATGGATTTTTTTATGTTTATTTTACCTGCATAATCAGATTCTACAAAACTTATAACTAGTTTAGCAGTGTCAAAAATTCTATCGAAGCATAAATATAATACAGATGAATGCTAAATGTATCTAAGGATCTATTTAAGGGAATGTTGGTGTGTATTTCTTGGGTTGGCCATAAATGTTATAAGGATGTATATTTTAAAAGCCACATCATGTTTGGTTTAAATCATGGAGTACATGATGCTACCAAGAATGTTATAATATATAATTTTAAACATGTACTCAATATCAGCACTAGTAATAGGTGATTGTGACTATGGAATTCTAAAGTCCTGTGCAATAGGGACATTAGTAGGGTTAAGAGTTTTAATTGAGTATCTTTAAAGGAATTTCAAAATATAAGCATGCTGAGATAAATATAACAACAATTTATTTATATATCTGATAATTCACATTCCCAAATTCTATTTAGATAGACCCAGATCTTTCATTTCAAAGGTATTATTCAATTGTGATGAGTTTCATGTCTTTTAAAATGATCAAAATATCATCAACATAAAGTAAAATATAAATCATTACATTCTTAACAGGTTTAAAATATATACATTCATAATATTTTATCCTGTTAAAATTATCATCCAGCATTAATGAGTCAAATTTTCTATACCATTTCCTTAAATTCTATTTTAAACAATATTAATACTTATTTAAAAATCATGCATGGTTCATATTTAACTCATCCATGTTGCCTTAAGGAGGCTTTATATATAATTTCTTATCAATTTACCCATGAATAAAAACAGTTTTAACATAAAAATTCTCAATATGAAAGTCATGTTAATAATAAAAAGAAATCAATAATTGGATAGATGAGTGTTTTACAATAGAAAAAAATATTTCAAAGTAGTCAATTCCCTTTCATTGGAATAATACCTTGGAAAAAGGTCTAGATTTAAACTTAATATTCTTTTCTCTAGTGTTATATTCTCTCATTTTGAACATCTACTTAAAACCAATTAACTTGGGATTGATTGGTTTATCCATAACATACCATTTTTAGTTTTTCTTTAAGGAATTCATTTATTCATCCTTGTTAGAGATCCAATGCTTGGAATCTCTACCATTAATATTTTTTTACATGTTTAAGAATCATCTTCAATGAGATCCTATGTAATGTGGAAAGAAAAATAGGTTATATCATATTGGTTAAACCAAGAAGGTGGCTTGATGACCTTCCTTTCTTTGTCATGGGTAAGTTGGTAGTCACCATGACCATCCAAAGGCTCCTTGTCTGACCTGGTATCTGAGTTAGAATAAGGTTGGTTATTAGGTGGATAATGATTAATGGGAGCCTCAAACTAGGCTGGAGTACCAGTCTCAACACTCTTGGTTTGAGGCATGTAATCACTATTGTAGTAAGAGACTTAGTTTTAAGAGAAACGGGTTCATGGAAGACATCCTAACTCATTATAAATTTGTGGTAACCCATCTTATCAACTCATAGTTTATACCCTTTAACAAAATTAGTATAGCTAATGAAAATAAATTTTAGATCTCTCGATTGAAGTTTATTGGTTCTAACAAGCTCATAAATAGTGCACCCAAAGACTCTTAGGAGATTATAAGAAGGTTTTGATTATACCATAATCCTTAGGAGTGTTTATATTTATTTTTATTTGAAGGGATTTTATTAATGAGATATACAAAAATAGTTGCTTCCGTAGCCTAGAATGATTTGGGCAAGCCTAAGTATGAAAGCATGCTTCAGACCCACTCCATTAAATTTTGGTTCATCTGCTCGGCCAATCCATTTCATTAGGGACTTTCCTTAATATTACGGCATCTAACTATTCCCCCAAACTCACATAATTTTATAAAGTCAGATGATAAGTATTATAAACCATTATATGTTCTCATATCCTTAATCTATCTTCCAGTTTTAAAAGAAGACTTATTGAGGCGACTCTTTTTTATTTACTCAAGACACAATCCTCAAAAAATGAAATATTTATAGGTGTGATGTCATTCAACAACCCAAGTTTACTCAATTAATCTGGACCTTTGAATCTTACATACCCCAACCTCTTATGCCAATGCATAATATTATCAGTATTAGTGACATAGATACTTCTTCCAATCCAAAACATATAATCCATTAACAAGAGATCTTCTATCAAATGTTCTAGATCCTTTATAGATCCTAAGAAAACATAATTCAGACTTTAAAGAAAATCCTTCTAGTCTAAAACACCTAGGGATATTAGATTCCTATGTAGGTTTGATACCAACATTACATCAAGAAAGGTGACAATTGAATGGTCATGGAGATATAATAAAATAGAGCCTATACCCTGGACCTAACACCTCCTATTATAGCCAAGAATAGACTCTCCTTCCACTATCCCAATAAAATCATGAAAGGAATCTTTATTAGAGCACATGTGGAAGACAAAACTAGATTCTAACACCTACTCACTAGAAAGATCATGTGTAGACACATTGATCACCTCCGCACTATCACACCCTACATAAAAAACTAAATACTGGTTAGTAGGTTCATTGGGATTTTCTTTCTATTTGGGATTCCTACACTTTGGCCTAATATGGATTGACTTACCACAATTACAGCAGGTAACATTCTTAGACATATATTTTGATCTATTATATATGTGTTGATTATTGTTCTTATTATTTCCTTTATAATGATCTCTTTTTAGTTCTATTTTCAAATCAACCCATACCAAATAAATTCTATGCATAATTCATAATCTTGGGTTTATTGTGCATTTATTTAGGAAAAAATAATGAATTAACTTCTTCCAAGGTTAAAGAGTCTCAACCATACATCATTATTTCAAAGATATTTTTATATGAATTATCAATAGAAATGGTCAGGATCATAGCTTGGTCTTGATTATCAATAGAGACATTAATATTAAACAAATAAATCATAATTTTGTTAAATTCATCAATATGGACTTTGATTGAAGTACAATAACACATCTTAAAGGTAAATATTCCATGATTTTTATAAAGACAGCCAACTAGTGAAGCAGTCATACAATTTCTAGAGTTTCAACCAAATTCTAGAAATGGAAGACTCATAAGATACTTCCTTAAAGACTTTATAACCTTTGGATAATAATAGAGAGTTATAGATCTTAACTATAATATTTATAGATATATCTTGATAGGTAGTAGTGGTTTAACCATTATCATAATGAGTTATTATAGGTTTCTTATGGATATGTAAGGCATTGATGAGCCCCTATTGAACAATTTGTGCTCTCATATTAATTTTCCAAAGGTTAAAGTCATTATCACCATTAAATTTCACTATTATATTCCTACTAGTTTCCATTTTTATTTGGGAGGATCTAATACCATTATTTTGGGGGCTACATTGAAGGTTAAATCCCTAAGATATCCAAGGACTGTTGAATATTAAATGGGTTTTTACTCAGTATTCAAAATAGAATTGGGAAATGAGATGATGATGACAATATTCATAATAAGAACATGAAATCAAGGTGATTCAATATGAGATGAAACCAAAATAAAGAAAGTAAAAGTAGAATCTAAAGTACACTAAAAATAGTAAAGGAATATGAAGATTTAACATGCTTCAAACCTTTCTTGTTCTATGTGCATGACAAGAGAACTACCCACTCACTTGATTTATTATTGATCAAATAAACCAAGTAAAATAAGTGAAAATATACACAAAAAAATAAGAAAAAAATAAAATTGTAATAAAATATCAACATATGACTTATAGACTGACAAGATTACCACTAATCGAGAGTCCCTTGTGCAAGCTCTGAATGGATGATTGCCTCGTTTGGGATATTGAAACACACCATGAATAATTATCCTTTACAGATCTCTACCAGAAATCTTGGATCTAATACAACATCGCATCTTTAGTATAGAGGGGTGTTTCTGGAACTCCACTAAGAACAACAAAAATATCACAACTTGATGAAAAGATTTAACTTAGACCCCACTTGAATATTTCTCCAAAAAACTATCACAGAGTTTCATTCATATGGGATGTGAGAAAAACTAGGGGAGAAAAATATATAATCATAGTGGTATGATGGTGTTACAGATGAAATTATTGCACTTGAAAGACATATCAGATGAGGATATGACTTAAATGAACTGATCCAATGAGCAAAGGCCATGTGGAATAGCTAAAAAACCCAAGAAATGGGCATCGTCTATACGGATGGTCTAGATAAAAAATAAAAACATAGATAACTGATGACTCAAATGATCCTGGGGGTTAAAATGATGGTTGAGGCCATATATTGAGAAAAGGGGCCAAACAAGTAGACCAACAAGGAGGGTGTCCCATCAGCATTACAAGGCCCAGAAAGAGGCCTCAACACAAGATCCCAACATTTATATAAATAATAAATTTGTGCATAAAAAAATTAATGAATTTTGGATGCATCGTAACTACATAATATATGAAAAAGAAGAATTAAAAAAGAAATTTTAATATGTAAATCAAAATTTATAGTAACAATATTCATTTTTCATGACATCCAACTGATCTTTATTCCTCTATAGGTAAAAAAACTAGTTTTTCTCTTCTAGGTATCTGAATCTCTAGAAAATTTTATATCAAAAAAACCTTGTAACATATCTTATTTCCCAAAAAATAGAGCCATATCTTTCATTCCTTTAAAGTAATAAACAATACACTTAATTATTTCCTAGTTTTAATTTCCAAGGTTCAACATAAATTGGCTTGAAACTACCATCGCAAACATTATATCTGATCAATTAAAAATAATTGCATTCATCAAACTTCCAATAGTTGATGTAAAAGACACTTTCATCATGTAATGATGCATTTTTTCATTTTTGGTTCTTATGCCTTTATAATTTTAAGTGTCCATAAAGAGGGGTAAATACTGACTTGCATCCGGTGATGATAAAATTTTCAATGATCTTTTGAATGTAGTCTCTCTAGTAAAATGCTAAATTTATCACCTTCTTATCCATTTTAATCATCATCCTTAATATTTTATTAGATTTCCCAAAGACTTTCATTTCAAATATTATAGAATAATTCAATATTGTAATCCTTTTATCATCATAACTTACCAATAACATGGCATGGAAAAAAGAAATATGATGAAGGTTACATAATTCTTTTGATTTTGATATAAATAATGATATGTGAGGAACCTTTCGAATCCTTCTTCTGGTATAAATTTTTTGAATGTCTAATTAAACTATTATGGTGTTTACTTCATCCTGTAAAGACTTTTCTTCAACTTTCATACCATGTTCTGGTTCCCATTATCTATGAAACTTATTGGTCACTTCATGCAAATTTCTTGCTCCAAATCACAATTAAGGAAGTCTGTATTTACGTTCATCTATTATAAGCTTAACTTTTCTGATGAAACTATAATTAACACCATATAAATAGATGAATGTTTAACTATTGGTGAGAAAATTTTATAGAAATTAACACCTTCTTTCAATTGAAATCCTTTTACCACCAGCCACACTTTGAATTGCTTCTTGTCAAAAATGTCATGATCCCCTCCCCCCAAAGGTACCCCCTCTTGGGGCGATAATTAAGGAAGGTAGATAATGATGCCTGAATCTCACTATTAAGCCATGGGTTGGTGAAAAACATTATTGGTATATCATGTACACAAATGAGAAACATTACCCTCTAAGAAGAACATGAGGAAAGAAAGATAAGATAAAACCATCAATAAAATCCTTCTCAAGATGGAAAAAAATCATGGATACATGCATGTAATGTCATACAGACTAAAATTATTGCAAAGTAGACTATAAGTACCAAATTAAAATCACCAACAATGACTTAGAAGCCTAAATAGATCCTAAACAACTCCACAAGCTAGTGATGTCTAAATCAATCACTAATCAGCTCCAAAGGTCCTAGAAAATAGTTTATATATACATAGGGTGAGCATAACTGGTATTCCTAGTATAATCCTCCTAAGAGACTCTTGTGAAAAATATATAGAAAGCATACCAAATCCCAATTAATAAACAAGTCATGCTAACTTGTCACCTAAAAAGTATTCTAAGTTCTCATCCTCACTATGACTCTCTTACCATATACCACATATAAGTAATAACATAATATCAAAACAAGGTACTGCACTTCCACTTCCCCACTAGTTTTATACTCTACCCCAACATCGCACATCTTGATCCATCTCTCTCTAAAGAATGTAATCCTACCTGAGGACACTTGGATAACTGTAACATATCATGCACCTTGTGCATCAAAACATGTCATCATCAGCATATATCATTCACCTCAGTCATCAAATCATATCATCATCACTATCCATATCTTCATATAGTAACTGAGTAGTTTTGGGGATCCACCACCACCCGTACATCATTTATTTCACCTCAATCCATAATAACCCATACAAACCATACCTATAATAATCCGTAGGATACTATATCATGAGATACATGTTTGTGAAATAACCACAATACATTAAAACCCTCTATACTCATATATATGAGAAAGGTAACCACTGTGCTTAGAATCACAAAATACTACAAGGAGGAGAGAGTGGGGTAAAGGGGGTTTCCATCCATCCATTCCTTACTGACCTAGATGTTGGGGAAAACACCCTTTAGAGATCACTGGTTTTGGTCACCCTACTAGAATGGATGGGGTAACATATGAAAATTCATAACAAAAAAAATATATAGATCACAAACCACACTATGGAACACTATCTATCATCAACCCCAACTATAGATATTATCACTCGATCACCCAACTATCATTGATAAAAACTATATATCCTATAAGCACATGAAAATCAAGTTCAAAATACTTTCATTTAATTATTTCTTTTAAAAATTTCACATATACATTAATTATCAACCAAAATCCATTCACTCTAGGAAAAATCCAATTGATTCCACAGTTCCTCAAGAGTTATCATATTTCAACATTTCATTCAAGCACTAACCCCATGGGTTAAACCATTTAACATTTATTATCATTCCATAATTACAGATACACTAGGACTCATCCTAAGCTTCTATAAAATATGCATAAACCATGCTCAACTAGTTGTATCAAGAAGTGTGGAAAGGAATTAAAAAACAAGCAACTTGATCATCTGGCCTTTTAATTAGATTTATTATCAATCAATCATCCTAGCTTTCAGTACAGTAATAATGGAAAAAATCATCTTCAACCCACTCCATTAGTCTCGATGTCATCCTTGACATCATTTTGCATATCATCATCTATCCTACTACCATAGGTGTCAACTTATACCACAAACTAAGGCCTCTCTACCCATTCTCCTTAAACAATAACCCATCTTAGGCTCACAAATAGTCACATTTCAAGGATAAAATTCAAAGAAAAAACATAAGTCGATAATAAAACAACAAATTCAACAAGGAATCTAGGTCCAAAAAGTAAGGAATCCAGCCTCTATATACAACTAATCTCTCTTAGCCCCAAAAAATTATTTATATCAAAAAAAAATATTGTCTTGTTTAACTGATTCATTATCACGGGTTACAACCTTAAAACATTGAAAGTAATATATATCAACAGCTATATGATATTTAAACATTTTTTAAACCATTACTTCGTTTTTCATCAAACTATAAGGAAGAACAAATTCAATTAACAAGCATTTGTTATTTTGAAAACATGCATTACCAAATTATTTGTTATTTATACAACAAACATTGCCTTTTTATTTGTTATTTATACAAAAAGCATTACCAAACTTATTATTTATTCAAATTCCAGGAACAATAAAACTTTCTAACCACAACTATCTAGTAAAACAAGGGTCAAATCATTATCATGATGGAAACAGATGTGATTACTACATCCAAAACTAAGATTCATTCGTTAATCTGGTTAATATTTATTATTTTTAATTCTACCATTACCCAAAGAGATAAATCATGATAAATTTAGTATTTAACATAAAATAGGATACTAAATTAATCCCCTGCCTTTATTTATATGTTTAATGTTCTTCAAACATGAATGGATGATCAAGGATCAACCACTACCGAAGGAAACACCACCAAGATGAAGGAGAACCTATTCAAACCTAACATCTGCAAGACACAAAGAAACGAAGTTCAAGTAACACCCAAAATAGGGCCTCCTGTAGCTATGATCTTCCCATAAAAAATAAGATAATAAAATGGGGAGGAAAATATCATATAATACCTCGATCCAAAAAACTTGATCTAATGATCCAAGGGGCTTGAATCCTCAAAGGAGATGGTCATAAAGTTCCAAGGGGTAGAATGAACGCCTACCTAGAAAAAACTTCCTTCAAAAAAATGTCCACTTTAGAAAACACTCAACTGATCCTTAGGTTCATCCAAAGTGTTTGGAATTTGAGGGATAACTCAAAGTAGGGGAGTAACTATAGCAAACCTACTTTTTCTTACATGAAGATTACATCATTCTAAAGACAAACAACATAAAATCATTATAAAACTAGGATCAAAAGGTTTAGTGTCTTTGTAAAATTAGGACCATACATCACTTATTCGTAATAAAACATAATTTTTTATTTAAAATATTCTTCTTTATATTTATAGATCTCATGTTCTCCTTGGTACATGTAGTCACTATAGGATATAGATAAAAGAAAGGGGTGAGATAAAGCCCAGTAAGAGGATAAATAAGAAAATGAATCAATATGAATTGGGTGAGAATAATCATCATCATCATAACATTATCATAGGATCATAAACATAATAATTATATGAAGCATTAGATAAATTCATGGAATATGGTAATTTATAAAAAATGAAACATCATGTCTTAGTGGTCAAATACCACACATAGTTGTGAACAAATCTTGTATCATGTTCACGCATAAAATATGTTCATAATAATAACATCATAGTTTTGAATAATGCTAGGATCATGTTCATGCATATTTCATATTATCTCATGAGATTATTCACATTACCCAATGCACTGGAGCACAATATATTTCTTGGTGCACCCATCACATCATAACATTTACATAATTATGCATGAAACATAGAATGTATATCAATCAAAATCATGAAGTAACACATGTAAAATAATGGGTTTCATATGGATTTAATCAATAATGAATAAACTTGGTGTTCCTGAATGAAAAGGTAAAAATATTCAGTATAATATTCATCATTATTGAGTGAGAAAAAAACAACTCTAGAGGAGTCAAAATGTGTTTTGTAAATAACAGTTCTTTTAAAAAATATAGGTATTTATCATAAAATCAGATTGGAAAATTTTATATCCAAGAAAATAAAATTAAATGAAAATTAAATTATATTTTATGAATATTAAAAAAAATATCCACACTGAAATTTGACATGAAATAGGAATAACCCAAAGAAAATGAGTTGGGTCTGAGAATCCCCTTACCATATATCCATATGTTTTATTCACTTTAATTTCCAGAATAATAAAATTATATTAATTAATTACTAAATAAATAAACTATGCTACATTTATTTGATTTATTTTAATTTTATTAATTTCTTATATTTCCATTTTGATGAGTTATAGAGTTCAATTTTGTTATTCTCGAAGAGTTTATTTTCTTGATTTCCATTATCAGTTCACTTGTATACAAGTATGGAAGTTCATGTAAAATGAGAATAATTCTCCAGAATTGAAATTATATGTTATTAATGAACTAAAATAATTTTAAATGGTCTTATATATCATTTTTTATATGATTAGAATTCATTAGATAAAGTGTTAATGATAAATTTTTAGTTTATTTTGGTGGTTTTTCCATCCATTATGAAATAATATTGTTTTATTAAATATTATGTTTATAAATCAGTTATAGAACATTAAAAAAATTATAATATGAATATTAAAATCTATTTTTACCATAATAATTGTTTTATGACCCGCCTTGAAGGCGATAATAGAAAATGAAAACTCATCGTTTGTGAAGGCAGTGAATCAACACATCACAGATGATGTTTTCATTTTAGAATAAAAGGATAAGATAAGAGATTTTATGATATATATTACATTAAAACAATAAATTTATAGTATATATATGATACTGGAGTTATCATGTCACTTTGGATTGGGGGGTGAGGAGAGGATAAGAAAAGAAAAGAAAATAAAGGGAAAATATTGAGGATTTTTCTTCTTGAATGTTGTCTCCTTGAAAACTTCCTTAAGGCACTTGGGTTTGGTCTTTTGTTGAGAAAAAAATCCCTCAGACATGGGGAATAGTATTTTTAAGGTAATTGGATAGAATTTAGAAAATACTAAAGTCTTATAAGTTGTGAGGAGAAGAGGTGGTGAGGGGTGGTATTTATAGGGGAGGAGAGGGGTGTTTTTTGATTATTTTATTCATTAGTTTATTATTTTGGCTCAATACTATAAATAGTGTTGATAACTATGAGTAAGAATAGTAAATAGTGCATTTAATTTTGAACTAATGTTTTATTACATCATTCATGACTCAAAAATTCATGTATTTTTCTTAAAATGTTAAATACTGTAAATTTTCATATCTCACTACTCACTAAAAATTCAACTATTTTAGAAAAATCCAAAAAAATTGCCATAACAATTTTTCCACATGTAGATTTTAAAAATGAGATCTATTTTTTAAAAATAATTTTTTAAATATGATAAATTAAATTTTTTATTAAAATCATAATTTATTCAAAAAATATCAATTTTAATATTATAACTGCTTTTACGACACATTGAAAAATTAATTAAGGTATCATAAAATTATCTTATAATTATAAAAAATAAAAATATTAATTTATGAATATATTTTATGAAAATAATGTTTGTTTTAATCATTATATTAATTATAAAATTGTAAATAAACATATACATTTTACAAAAATTGCAACACTTAATTTATCATTTTTAAAACATTTATTAACTTATTTTATGATATAATTATATCATATTTTCATTTATAAGATGCCTAAAATTTATGTATACTTTAATAGGTGAGGATACTATTTAATTGGATGGATTACTATTCCTAATGGTCATGTTACTATTCCAATAGTCAAGTTACTATTACATCAGTATAGGTTCCTTAATTTCTATAAATATCACTTATTTGATTCTTCATTTATGAGAATGATGTTTTTATTGGTATATGTATATGTTTTATACTATATAACATAATTATAAGAAGGGAAAATTTACATTGATAAAAGTTTGGGTTGTTATAGTAACACCCTCATTTTTATAATAATTAAAATCCCCTTTTTTATTTTAATCTTTAAGTAATTTAATTGAAAATCAAGTGATTATTAATTTAATTTTTACCCTTAATCATTACATAGGGTCTACATAAAGGTATGTTCCTTCTGACCTTAAACAAGGTGATTTTTGGGAGTAATATAAGGGTAACTACTCATTTACATGTGTTGTGTAAGGGTATGATGGTATTTAAATAGCTCTTGTAAGGGTAAGACTTTATACATAAAGGTAACCCCATGTTTAAATGAGTTGCATTAGGTTAACTTAAATGGGTTTCATAAAGGTAAGTGAAGTTGTTCTATATTTGTGTTAATGCAATACCCTTGTTAAATGCACTATGTAAGGTTATTTCATTCACTATGTAAGGGTATATTGGATTTCCTATGGATTGTGTAAGCGTAACCCGAAGCTTTCATAAGGGTATCGGCATGTGTAAGGGTATTTTCATGAGGGTATTGAATTTTTTAAGGTTAATCTCTTAAGCTCTGTTAGGTTCAGCTTAGATTTCCAAAGGATGAGTAAAGGTAATCTAGACTTGAGTAAATGTAATATAGAGCTACATAAGGGTAAGTTTCTCCCATCAATAGTCTGGTAAGGGTAAATCGGTACCCTCACATAATGGATGTGAATTGACTAAAGATAAAACCAAGTTACACATACGCATTTCTCTTTTTAGGAGAAGAATAAATAGAAAATTGTTTTTCCATTTCTTCTTCTCCAGATCGACTCTGTAACACCTATAAGACATTTTAAAAGTGGTAATATCATGTGAAAATAATTATTTTAAATCATTTTAAAAAAATTAACTCATTTTTATAGTTTAAAATTATCTACATTCAAGGTTTGAGTAAAATGAAAAATTAAATAGTGATCTTTAATTTTTAGGTTTTAATGTTGTGAACTAGAGAGCTTGGTGTAATTCTTTAAAATTACCCAAACCTTGATAGCCATGATTTTTCATCCTCTAGAGGAAAAATCTAGGTGTTTAGATGCTATTGAAGGGGTTAGGGTTACTTAGATCATTTTCTTATTCTTCTACACTAGTATATTAATGTAAGGGTGATTGAGGTTGTTTTTCCTTAAAGCCTTGGAGGTTTTTTTGTTAGGAGTCTATCGAACTTGTTTGAGGTAGGTGTTTCTATACATTTGTGTTAACCCATGAAATATTGGGTGTTCTCATAAAATCCTTATAGTTGATTTATTAGTTTATGTGTGTGTAGTTTCAAAAATCACATCTCAAGTGGTTGAAAAATGTTTTACAGGGTTTTTTATTTAAAAATAGTTTATACACTTCTTGAGTTTGATGAAAACCCAAAATGGTGGAATTATTTCTAAAATATATTTTCAAATCATGTGAGTGGTGTTTCTTTTATTGTGGAAATTATGTTGATAAAATGTTTTTATTTTATAATTTATTTTTAAATCATGAGAGTGGTGGTGCTTCACTTGTGAAAATTCTGTTGGTAAATTATTTTTATTTTAAAGTGTATTTTCAAAGCATGAGAGTAGTGATACTTCATTTTTGAAAATATTTATAAATTTTGAGTATTAATTATATTTTATTTTGTAAAAACATGGCACATGTGAACATTTGAGAACCTTAGGCATGGACACAATACAACTTAGTGTTTGTAACACCACTAGGTGTTTTAATATGTTCTCATGAGGCTACAATGGAAAATTGGGTAGCCTGATATCGACAAACTATGATAGGACTTGATATCATTAAATTCACTTGCTATCTTAGTGTTATTTATTGTACTAGTTATTTTTTTCTCATAGGATAAAGTCCAAATATGTTTTGTGGAAAATGATTTCTCTTATGTATCATTTTTTATATACTCACATGTTTATCTTATGGCTTTAATCCCATAGACATGGTGCTCTGGGACCAGATTATATTATCTTGGTAACTTTTGTGTACAATGCCTTATATGCTCACCATGTTATCTTTTGTGATATAGTTGTTTTGATTATTACCCCAATTTATCATTGTTTTTTATATTCATATTCTTATGGCAGTGAGTATGGAATGTTTTGAGAATAAACCAAATAATATTTTACAAAAAAAAATTCATATGGAAATTTATTTATAAATTAATTTTGTTTTAAAGCTTGAACTACCAGTTTAATGATGTTAGACTTTGTATAGATTCTTGGTACTGAGATTCAGTGCTCACACCATACTTTTTCCTTTGGGTGTTTATAGCCTTGGTTTTGCAGGACATAGAAAAAGGGAAGGTAATCATGTGGAATGATAGATTCTATTGATTGATATCATCATCACAGTGTATTAGGATGGCGGTGATGGATAGTCATAAGGAGACTTGGTTTTTTACTTGTATTTCTCATGGATCTATAATATATTTCCAAATTTTACTTTTATTTTTTATATTTATTTTTTTAAACATGATACATGTTTTTTATCCTTTAGGGTAAAATCATTACCATGGTTTTATATGCAGATGCCAAGGTTATTTTCACTAACCAATAGTGATCGAAAATGCGCTTCGATCCTTTTGTTGGTCCAGCTCGGATAACATGTTAGGTTGACCTGGGTTGATTCATTAAAAATGGAGTGTGGATCAAGTAATAATGGAAAATAAAATTAAATAGCATTCAATACCCCTCAATTAAGATACATGTTCTTCCCCATTTAAATTGAACAAGATATGTGATGAAGGATGACAGCTTCACCCGCTTCAAAACAAGCCCAACCCCCACCAAAAACTTCACCATGTCCTAGCTATGGTTGTGGTGTTATTGAACACTATAACCTAAAATAACTTATTTAGGGTGTGTTACATACACCCAGGTTTTTTTTACTCACCACACTCAATGAAATAGATGTGGTGATGTCCTCTTCTCCATTTTGGACATGTGCTCCTCCAAGGCACTGCGCTTAGCGTCACACCCTCGCTCAAGAATTTCAAGTTTCCTGTTTTAAATAGAATAAAACCAAGGTCAAAACAACCACTATAATGGTTTGAAATTTTTTTTATAGCTATGGTGCACCAAAACCACATGGCCAACCTTTGAGCACCCAAAACGCCCAACACAATTCCAACCATCAAGGCATGGTGACCCCTAGAAAGGCCCAAGTCCCTCTCCTAGCATCCAAAACACCTCCAAACTCCCTCTCGCAACCAAAAACCCTCAAAAACATAATGGAAAGTCTGGTAAGGTTTGTACCATTAAAACTATCCTCCTTTTTTAATAAATAAACTCATTTATCCTCAAGTACTATTTCTATTTCGGTAAATTAGTAAGTTCCCAAGTTTCTTTGGACTTTAATAAAGAAATATTTTCATCCATTTATGATTTAAATTTCTCCAATTCACTGAATGATGATACTTATTTTGAACATTTGAGTTACCTTTTGTCATGAACCAACCCAGATTACCCAACTATTCTAAACCCAAGCTACTCCTCACATAGATTGAAGGACATTCCTAATCCCCAAGGGCTAGCAAGAAGTGAATAGGAATCAAAAACTAACTTTGAGAATAATTTTTGTCATGAAATAATATAAAATAGTATTACATTAATAAAGGTAATTTCATAATTCCAATGCAATCCAATAGTGGAAAAGATTCAAAATCAAGACAAACATGTGTCCAAAAAACACCAAAAAAACAAAGCATGGGTATAAAAAAACCCATCTCTATGTAAAGTATAGTTACCACTAGACTCCCACACCCAACCAACAAAAAAACCCACCACCGACTTGCAGTGACTTTCCTTTACCTTCATCAGATAAAACAAGATCTATATACACACAAAGGTATATGATGGGTGTGAGAAAAAAACCAGTTGGATCCCACTAAGTTCTTCATAAGTAGAATTTATAAAAATAAATAAAATACTCTCTAGTAAATAAGTTAATGATATGAGATAAAATTTTACACAGTTAAACATAAAAACAATAAAACCTTCCCTTTTCAAAAAAAATTAAAGCACACGAATAACCTAGTTTTCAAGCATTCCCATAAAAATTCCAAACATACATTTCAAATATAATCATCATGGAAAAATATTCCTTAAGTCAAATTAATTAGAAGTTAGTGAGGATCCTTGTACCATTATCATGATCATTAGTCCATCTGTTGTGCAAATTACCCTTGTAAAATAGGCCTAGGGAGTAACACTACTATAAATTTAAGTTATAGCCACAGACCTATAGCCAAAGTTTTATAGGTCTATGGTATAGCTTGTTTATACCCACGGCTTAATTTTTAATCCATGGCTACACAATTCCGTCCCCCTTCTTTTTTCGATTCCCATCGGGCTCCGCCTCCATCCCCGATATGCGTCCCCCTTTTTTTCAATTCCAGTCAGGCTCCTCCTCCATCCCTGATACACGACCCTCTCACCACGGTGCTCTCCTCCCCCGACGGCCTCTCCTCCTCCCCGACGGCCTCTCTCACCATGCCCTCCTCTCTTCCCTCATTTCTTTCCTCTCTCTCCCTCACTGTTGTCCTCTATCACTCGTCCTCGCCAGCTTCGGTTCCTCCATCCCTCTCCATAGTTCCTTCATTCACAGTTTGGATTCTCCAATCGTGGCTCAGCTTCTCTATTATAGGTTGCTCTATCCCTCAAGTGGTACTCCCTTCCTCCATACCATTCTTTGGGAGTTCCTCCTCCATTCGGTGCATCGGCAGAAGGGTTCTTCCATACCCTTCTTCGGGCCTTCCTCCTCCATATGGTGCGTTGGACCAACTAATTTACTTAATTCTGTTATGTGGCTGCTTTTTGCATTTTTGGTCCTAGTCTAATGAGTAAATGCAGTGTTCCTTATAACTTTGGAACTTTCCCTATGATCCATGACTCATGGTTGAGATAAATTTAAAGATTCATTCCAGTACTGGTTGATAAATTCTTAGCAAGTATGAATTTTGGTTTTCCAAGGATGTGGTAATTTTTAGAACCATTATTTAGTTAGAGAATATATATTTGGAAATTCTCAATAAGATTTTTAGTTATGTGAATTGAGGCCTGAGGGTGATATAGGCTCTCGGGTGTGTGTATGATCATATATGAGTGGACCTGTAACCATTTTAAGCTTTAGGTTTTTAACCATGGATCCTCCATGGAGTAGAGCTCCATGTGTTGGAGGGAAAATACCCAGGTGAAGTGACCTTTTCCCTATTGTTGGGAAATTTTGTTTTAGTTGTCTCCCTATAGTAAAATATCAGTTTACCATGGCCATGGTTTTGGTTGTTTCGTCTCTTCTTGGATGAGTTGGTCAAGTGTTTTAGAGGGACTGTCGCATGGGATTATCCCTATTTAAAAAAGAAAGAAAATTACCATTTTTTATTGGTTTGGCATGGTGAAAAATTGTGATGGTTGAGATGTCTTGTTTTGGTGCCAATTTATACTATGATTGGCTAGGTATGGTTCCCTATATTCACACCTATGGAAACATTAAGTCAAAATGCACTAGATAGTAAATTTAGGTGATAGTGGTGCTTCTTGGGAAATACAACCATGATATAACACCTTATAGTTGGGAATTTTTTAAAGAGTTATAGATGAGGGGTTTCATTAGTTCTCATTTGAAAAATGATTAGAAAGGGTTGAGGGACTTGTATGGTTCTTAATGTGTATAGGGCATGTGGGTTTCATTGGATAGGTCCATGACATCATAGAGAAATGGACCTATGTTTTGTTTGTTTGGTACTTCTGAGAATTTCCCCTAGGAAATGGAGATCACCACCACAAAAAAATGAATATTTTAATGTATTCTGAAATGGTGAGGATGGAGGCTCACTCAAATAAAGGTAAATAAACATTTATCCACTTTGAGTTTTTAAACAACTCACCCCTCCTCTCTTCCTCCCACACATGTGAGCGAATCAGGGGAGGTTGATGGAGCCTCATCCCCTATTCACCTTCAATTTCACCTTTAAATGTGGTTGTTTTTATAGACCTCCATGTTGATTCAATGTGTGATATCATCTGCCTTTCATTTTAGTTTCTCATTTCTCTTCTAAGTAATTTAGTGAAAATGAGAACGGAGTTGGAGATGATTTCCACTAGATTATGGTGGAAATCATCCAATATCATGGGTTTTTTATGGAATCACTAGTGAGCATATAAAGATGATAAAAGATTTTATTTCCATTTATTTTCATTTAGTATCATCATTGTATGCTTTTATTTATAGTTTTTTATTAAATTATATTTAAAAATTACGTGAATCAATGTTTTTTATTATGGGTTGGAATTCAAAATGTATTGGAATATTATATGGACCTTCCATGATTGGTTGGTCACCATAATATTTTGAATAGGTTATATGATGATATTATAGACAATTCTTCCATTATTTGTATTATGTGAGGAATATAAGAGGATTAGTCCCCACTGGAATATAAATCGTGACCAAACTTATGCAATAAGCATAAGGGGACTAGTCCCCACTAGACCTAAAATCATGACTATAATTTTGTGATGAGCATAAAAGGACCCCACCTTTCCATATATGAAAAGTATAAGATTTATTATGTGATAAGAATAGGATGATTCACCTTTACTAATGAATCATAATCCCATCCTTCCTCATGCGATGAGCATGGAATTCCTTAGGTGATGATCATGGAATTCCTTAGGTGATGATCCTAGAGTTCATTAGGTGATGAGTCTAAAATACCACAGGTGACCAGCCTATGATGACTTTAGTGATGAAGCTAGGATTATATAGGTTATGAGAATAGTATTCCTTATATTATGAGCCTAATATGTCTATATGGCTTGATAGAAGAAGATATAATAGCCTTCCTACCCAGATCATAACTGAAGATCAATCCTTTACTTATATGTGGAAAGCATAAGATTCCCTCACTTCCAGAAATGAGAAAGATATTTATGGGATTGTCTAAATATACAATGTAATTGAAATTCTAGTAAACTTTGATCATTAGGTTTTCACCTTGATAAGGAAGCAAGTGACATTATTAATTGGTGTCCACATGGATATGGAATCAATAACAAGATTCATGGGCATGTGTTAATTATATAAGAGAAATATGGACTGGGAGGGGGGGACTGACAGGGGGTGTTCAGGAGGGTCTGCATGGGGGGGCTGGCAGGGGGGACTGGCAACACTTTATTCTTTTGTTCATTTATTTGTGAAATAATCAGTGGTGGTGGTTTACATCACTTCCAAGCTTCAAGATAATTCTTCAAGCCTCATATAAGATTCGCATACTAACACCTTTGCTTGGGAACTTCATATTCCTTCTCAACAAGCTTGGGGACTTCCAACTCCCTTCTAAGCTGTCCAGCTTCCAATTGTCTCATCAATATTCTTGGGTACTCCAACTAACTTTCAAGCCATTTATCATCTAAATATTGGCATGAAACAACTTATCTTCCTAATTTACAACAACTATGACACAAACACAATGTGGATTTAACAATCTTTCACTTTGTGTTTATTGTCAATACCAATCTATCAATTGGTATGTCAAGATGTTCTTTAATTTTCTTCTCTCTTCTTTTTATCATTGAATTCTATCATTTTATTTTCTTCCCTTATTGAAAATAAATACAAAGTTCATGAAAAAGGATGGTATTACTTTATTCTTAAACAATGTTCCATCATTCATTCTATTCAAAGTCTATGTGATCCATGTTTGGTGTAGAAAATATGAGGTTTTGATTTAGAAAACAAAGTTGTCCCATTAATAAACTGAACACAATACCAACTGATTCTAATTCCCATGACTCATTTAGGGTCTATTCAGATGTCCTAAAGTTGAAACCAAATGATTCCAATTGATATCTTCATTATTTTTGGAATTACAACCTGAGATCTTGCACTCATCTCAATACACATGTTGAAAACATTCAAGTACATGTAGCAGGTTTTAGAAATCAGCCTTGAGATCTCAAATTTCCTCAACTTCTTGTCATTGATTAATTCAATTTCTCACACTTAATATCATACTTTACTCGGTCATTAATAGGGATGAGAGAAATGCATACCTCATCAATGAATTTTTCAATCACTTTACAGAAATTCCAGATTTGCATGGAATAAATAAGTCTGGCAGCTTCTCAAGGGTCTTCTCCACTCATCTCCCCATCAAGTAGACACAATATCTTCACTCCATCAATGCGGATCTTTCCTTCTGATGTTATTTAGAATACCATTTGATAAATCATACCAAGATGGTGACTTTTTTCAGATCTGGAATAGTTATTCCAGCTTACTTCCCTTCATTTTCTCTCCTCTTGAGAACTAGTTTCACCTTCAATTACCTGCATTGTATGGCACACTAATAACACAAAAATAATTAGGGAATAAGGTGGATGTCCTTGCTCATCAATGTGAGATGTTGGGTTGAGAAAATTTTCTCAACCAGTTTGTCCTTTCCAAATTAGCTCCAAGTCTGGATGAACTCTTCATGCATGCACTTCTGGATTTTCAAGCAGCCTTGGGCAGCATGGATTTCTTTCTTCCCTCATGTGAGATTTTTTTTTAACATGATTATAGCGCACAGGATGCTCCAAGACCATGGAAGGTTTATTCCTAGCTTGGGAAGAGGGCAGTGGGTAGGGGGCAGGGGGCAGGGGGTAGAGGACAAGGGGCAGGGGGCAGGGGCTAGGGGCTAGGGGGTGTGCAAGAGGGCAGTGGGAGCTGGGAGGGTGTGCAAGGGGGCATGGGCTGTGCAGGAACCATTGGTATTGAAAGTGATTTCACATATGTTAAGATTTTAAGTGAATTTTAATAATTCTCATTGTTTCCTTTCATTCTCACATGCATGAACTTGCATCTATTTGTGTTTTCAAATTTTGTCGGGTTTTATATGGCCAGATTTTAGCTAAATCAATGATTGGGGTGAGCGAGTCCAGTAAATGTGAACAAATTTTCAAGGTTTAAAATCAACTAGGTTTCCATTTGTTTATTCTTATTGAATTTGCAACTTGTATACTGAATACTTTTAGTAATTTTTTGCACCTGTTCTTTTCATGTATTTGAGGATGCCTATAAGTCACAATTAAGCATCATAATCCTTGATGACATTGAGAGGTAATTACAATCAATTTCAATGTAATACTACTTTTGGTCCTTTCATTCTATAACCATTGTGATGTTCTTTTTAGTAAAGGATTTTCGAGTACATTGCCATTGGACCTCTTTTTTCCAATATTATTTCTTAAATGCTGATGGTCCTTTTGAAACGGCTTCCTCCCCAGGCATTCTTCTCATCCCTTTTATTAGTATAACTCATTATGAATATATATTTATGAGGTTTTATTTATCTCAATGTCTTCACAAGAACTGGATTTCTTGTGTTTATGCTTTCGCATGATAGGTTGTGTCTGTGGATAGGGATGCATGCTATGCAGAGAACCAACAACAAAACATAGCCCATGTTTATGCATGTGAGCATATATATAAGGATCCTCTTGTGGTAGTTTATGCTAATATATCTTGTTTGACATTATTGCATTTATGTTTTCCATTTTAATCCTTACTCCTCTCATTTGAGACACCACGGGAATCTCCAAAGATTTTTTTGACTCACAGGGGGTGTGCAGGCTAGGGGGATGGTGCAGGCTAGGGGTGGTGCAGGATAGGGGGCTAGTGCAGGATAGGGGGGCTGGGGGTGCAGGGGGTGCAGGGGGGCTGTGTAGGCTAGGGGGCTGGGTGGAGGGGGCAGGGGATAGGGGGCAGGAGGCAGGGGGCAGGGGGTAGGGGGTATGGGGGCAAGGTGGAGGGGGGCAGGGGATAGGGGGAAGGGGCAGGGGGCAGGGGGCAGGGGGGAGGGTGGAGGGGGCATGGGACAGGGGGTAGGGGGAGGTCTGCAGAGCAGGGGGCAGGGGGAGGTTTGCAGAGCAGGGGGCAGAGGGCAGGGGGCAGGGGGTGGGTGGAGGGGGGCAGGGGGCAGGGGGGATGTCTATAGGGAAGGGGGAGGGGGAGGTCTACAAGGTAGGGGGAGGTCTGCAGGGCAGGGGGGAGGGGGAGGGGGTCTGCAGGGTAGGGGGAGGTCTACAGGGCAGGGGGGAGGGGTGGTTGGAGGGGGCAGGGTGGAGTGGGGAGGTCTGTAGGGTAGAGGGCAGGGGGTGGTCTACAGGGGGGGTTCTGCAGGGCAGGGGGGAGGGGTGGGGTAGTGGGGTAGTGGGGCAAGGGGGGTGGGGAAGGTGGTTTATTTAGTCTCTATAGGTTTCTTTAATCTTAGATAAGGTTGAATAACCATTACAATCCATATCGAACTCCCCCATTTCTTCATGATTAGGTTTCTCCAAATATGCCCTCTTATTTACAACAGATTGATTTCACTAAATCATGGCTTGATATTAGTTGAAACAAATCAGATTTTGTATGATACCACTAGTTGTAATTCGTATATCTTTAACACCTTTTCTTTTAAAAATCCAGGTCATTATGTCCAATTTTTTAATTATAGCTTATAAATATAGATTTGGATCCTGCAATCTATACTCATTTTGGTGGGTTGATTCCACTACCACATTGCATGAATTTACCTGTACATAGATAGATTCAATATGATATTTTAAATTACATTCACTGGTGGAAATCCCACTTATACCAACACATGCATACCAACAGTTTGAAAAAACCGTTGGTTTAAGTAATAATTTGATGTGTTTTCCCAACGGTTTCATTAAATTGTTGGGAATAGATTACATTAGAAAATATTTTCCTACGGTTTTTAGAAACCTTAGGTAACCCCCCCCCCCAATAATAATTCATGAAAATCAATATCATACTGTGATATATGATTTATTTTGGTTTTCTCAAAACATAAAAATAGTTATCATTGTAGTGTTTGTAGATATAAATCATTGGAATTTCACATAGAAGATACCACGATAACATTATTTCTTTATGATTTAAGTGAACAATATATGATGTGTTTCTAGTTTCATAAAGAATATAATATTATATGTGAAATAATTTGGAGCTCATAAAAATGTTAAGAATATTTTATGTGTAGAATTATTCATACCATTGATGCTTTGTGGATGCAGTTGTCATGTGAATGGAGTGTTATAATTTTCAAATGAAAATGTTATCTAATGCATACTATTTTAATATGTTCATGATGCATGTGAAGGGAAATTGGTTTATGGGTAAATGTGTTGTTCTTTTTGGATTCACATACAGTTGAATGGGTAACCATATTTTATTAAATTATAAAGTGTTATATAATACATACTATTTTAATATGTTCTCGCACCTCATGTATTTGGGGATTTCAGTGTTTTTGACTCCATATTATGTTTTTAGTAGGGCGTTGAATCATTTCATGTTGGTTCAGGTGGATTTGGTTCTCCCAATCGAGGTAAGGCTTTAATGCCATTGGTTGGTCTCTCACTGGTTTTGTAGCATCCTTTATGTGTTTTAATGTTCCTAATATTCTTTGTGTAGTGTGTTGATCCCTGCTTGTTGGTTTCGAGTAGCCAAGTTAAGGGCAACTCACCTGCATGTGCATAGGTAAGAAAGTATATGTATGTGGGTTCCCCCATTATGTGTATAGTCAAACATGTCAGTGATTATGCACGTATGGGGCTATGTGTGCCCGTATATATATATATAAATGCATACGCAGGTGAGTGGAGACTGGTATATGCATATAAGCACATGTGCAAGGACCCCCTTACACATTCTCAAGGCCATGCAGGTGTGTTCATAGAGGCTAGGTGTCCTTTCATGTGTGTGAAGGTGTGTATACCCAGTGGGGGAGCAACAACTTTTAGTTAGAAAGCTCCAAGAGCCGAAGTGGACAGTTTGGTTCCACCTTGAGGTAGGATCCCTCTTCTAGCCTCTTTAATTCAACAATGCTTTAAATTGAATTTAGCTTCTTTCTTAATTCTGCTTAATTATATTGAATTGCATATCTTGGATAAGATTTCTTTAATATAATTGTTTCATTTGATAAATAAAGTCATGTTTTTATAATAAACCCCCTCCAATGGAGGTGCACTGTCTGTGAAAACTCATAGTGATAGTTATGTTGATCTAGTTGCTTAAATTATTGCATTTTATTTGTGCTGAATGAGTTTTAGAATAAATTTTAAATATAATTAAATGAATTGTTTGATAAAGCAATCATATGATTTTATAATAAAACCCCTCCAAAGGAGGTGCGCTGTCTTCTAAACCAAAGAGTAGTGATAGTTATTTGTATCATGTTTAGATTTGGTTTGAGTCATTCATATGCCTCTTATTGGTGTTTATTTTGTGGCTAGTTAGTTTTTGTTTTCTTTGAATAATATAAATTGGCTTATCATACTTTTTTAACTCAAATGACATTGCCTGAGTAGGCATATGCCTTGACCATGACACTTTCCTTTTCATGCTTTGAATGTTATAAATAAAATTTCCATGTTTAGTCAAAGTGAATGAATTTGTAAATGGTTTGTGTAGGGTGTATGATTCATTTCCATTGTTTTGTTTCCCTTTATACATTGCATCATTGTGCCGCTCACTACAACCTTCTCTGGAGATCCCTTGTTATAGCATATTAAATAGTTGATATGTTCTATCATCTGTTGGTGGGGTGATGGTCGGAATGTTGCCCCACCTCCTCCCGCTCCCTTCGCTCCTGTCTGGAAGATGTTGACCTGAAGATGTTTCTAGACTAGGCCAACATGTCGCGGTCAAGCTGCGATCACGCTGTGGTAATTCCATGATTTGGCCCTGCTCCAGGACGACACCCCACGGCGGTTCGCAATGATAGTATTTCATGAGTCTTGTGATCAATGTTGATACTGACTAATCACAATTTCTGTCGATGGGGAGACAACTGGAATGTTGCCCCACCTCCTCCCGCTCCCTTCGCTCCTGGCCAGAAGATGTTGCCCCACAGATGTCGCTAGACCAGGCCAACATGCCGCGGTCACGCCGCGGTCACACCGTGATTTAACCCTACTTCATGACAACACCTCGTGGAAGTTCACAGTGATAGTATTTCATGAGTCTTGTGATCAATGTTGAGACTGACTAATCACAATTTCTACCGGCGGGGCAATGGCTAGAATGTTGCCCCGCCTCCTTCTACTCTCTTCACTCCTGGATGGAAGATGCTACCTCGTGGATGTCATTGGACCAGGCTAACACGTCGCGGTCACGCCGGGGTCACGCTGCGGTCACACCACGGTCAATTTGCGGTCATGCCGCGGTAATTCCGTGATTTGGCCTTGCTCCAGGACGACACCCTGCGGCGATTCACAGTGATAGTATTCCATGAGTCTTGTGATCAATGTTGAGACTGACTAATCACAATTTTTTCAGTTGGGAAATGACCGGAATGTTGCCCCACCTCCTCCCGCTCCCTTCGCTCCTGGACGGAAGATGTTGCCCCATGGATGTTTCTGGACCGGACCAACACACTGCGATTACGCTGCGGTCACGCCGCGGTCACACCGCGGTCACACCGTGATTTGGCCCTACTTCAGGACAACACCCCGTGGTAGTTCATAGTGATAGTATTCCATGAGTCTTGTGATCAATGTTGAGACTCACTAATCACAATTTCTACCGATGGGGCAATGACCAGAATGTTACCCCACCTCCTCCCACTCCCTTCGCTCCTGGCCGGAAGATGATGCCCCGTGTATGTCACTGGACCAGGCCAACAGCCTTCTGCATTCCAATATGTGTGATAAAAACTCCATGCAAATCACAAAAAGTAAAGGCGAAAGCAGATCCCCTTGCCTGAGCCCTCTTTTCCCTGAAAAGTAGCCATGTAAACTGTCATTAATGTTCACTGAGAACATTGGGGTAGAGACGCATCTTTTAACCCAAGACGAGAGCCTAGATGGAAAGCTGATCAGATCCAAAGCATCTCATAAGAAGTCCCACCTGAACGAATCAAAATCCTTGAATAAATAGATCTTAAAGGCACACCTAGGAACCCCAGAATCAAGATGGTATCCCCACAATAATTCTCGGGTAACAAGATTATTAGGATGAATTGGTTTTGGTACTAAAGGTTGATGATATTTTTATCCAACTTTAGATTTATGAGTCTCTTAAGGTTATAATTGTAACCATCCTACTAGAGGGTCTGAGATATAAGTGGTGGAAGTCTATTATTCAGACTAAGCCAAACAAAGACTATTCTTGGAAAAGTTTAAAGGCATTGTTCATTTAGAATTCTTTCATAATGATGTGAAAGTAATGATGGATATAGAATTTTCTAGGAGGGGATATCGAGGTGGGGTGTCCAAGGGAT
Source organism: Viscum album (assembly GCA_963277665.1). Lineage (NCBI taxonomy): Eukaryota > Viridiplantae > Streptophyta > Magnoliopsida > Santalales > Viscaceae > Viscum > Viscum album. The sequence continues at coordinate 1,028,753,270 of OY728157.1, forward strand.
GTCCGGGGGGGTGTCGGGGGGTCTGTAGGGCAGGAAGGAGGGTGCAGGTGGGGTGTCTAGGAGGGGCTATCTAGGGGGGGTCTAAGGGCTGTCTGGGGGGGCTATAGGAAAGGGTGCAGGTGGGGTGTCCAAGGGTTGTCCGGGGGGTGTCGGGGGGTCTACAGGGCAGGGGGGAGGGTGCAGGTGGGGTGTCTAGGAGGGGCTGTCTAGGGGGGTGTCTAAGGGATGTCCGGGGGGGTTCGAGGGGGTCTATAGGGCAGGGGGAAGGGTGCAGGTGGGATGTCTAGGGGGTGTCCAAGGGTTGTCTGGGGGCTAATTTGAAGAGATAAACCCACGATCAATGGGACCTAACCTCATAGCAATAATTTTTCTAATGATTTTTGGAAAGGTATTCCTAATAGAAATAGGTCTAAAATCCTTTAAATCCACAACATTTTCTTTCTTTGGGATCAGGGCAATAAAATTGGAGTTGATTCCATAGGGCATTGAGGCATGGTTAAATAACTCCCTCATAGTGTTAAGGATCTCATCACGAACTATGCCCCAGTAGAACATAAAGAATTAATTTGTGAACCCATCAGGACCAGCCACACTCTCAAGATTTAGAGAAAAAAGGGCACTCTTAACCTCCTTCTCATCAAGGGATGCAACAAGGGAGATTGTTGGATTGGTGTAGCCCGATACGGTTGGGCCAAATGCTTTTGGCCCGTAATTTTTGTGGGTCGATCTCTGTAGTGAGCTCTTTGGGGGTTTTAGGGGGAAACACGCCCCTGCTCTGGGTGTTCGGGGGCCGAAGGCCCCCAGTCTAAATTTTCAAAAATTGCAGCAACTTTGACCACTGTAGCAGTGCAGACTTTGGAGCCCACTTTACTATTGCACTTTTGACTTCCAGCTGGCAGCCACTAGAGTATTAGATACATATAGAAAAGGCTTTATAATATTAAAAAAAGTCTATAATAATATTTCCTCATCTCTCCATACTACTAAATAAATCTTCTCCTCCATGAATAGCTTGAGTAGAGTTGTCATCAATTTCAACTGGTCAACCTATTCCTTGAAAACCCATTCTACGGAATCTACTTCAATTAATCCTAATGAGATGAATGCACATCACCTATAACAACATGGAGATACTATTTGACTATAGACTAGATCGAATCAGCATCAACTAAAGCTGAGGGAGGTGGAGCACTAGATGTAGATGCAATAATAGGAGGTTCCTGATAACTCAAAATTCCACCAAAATCTAAAAGAAGCATTTCTCTGAAATATTATAAATATATTATGGATAAAAAATCTGAAGGCATTGGGGAAACAAATCTCTCAACACTAGGTAAATCAGCCTCTATAGGTTATGATTTGGTAGGTACATCTAAGGGAAAAGGCTAAAGCTCACCTTCTTAATCAATCTGCTTAACTAAGGATCCCTTGGGATATGTTCAAGGGATGTATAGGGGGACTGCTGTCCGGGGGGGCTGGGGTTGCTATCCAGGGGGTCCAACAGGGGGGGTGGGGGGGCTACTGTTTAGGGGGGTCCAGCAGGGGGGCAAGGGGGGTGCAAGGGGGTGTGTGCAAGGGGGTGTGTGCAAGGGGTGAAAGGGATGTGTGGGGGTGGCTGCTGTCCAGGGAGTGTAAGGGGGGTGTTTAGTAGGGGTGGTGTAAGGGGGGTCCAGTAGGGGGGCTGCTGTCTATGGGGGTCCAGTAGGGGGGCTTCACTATTCTTGTTTATTGAGTTATATTATTTGTGAATATTCTAAGATGTTTTGTTTTACCATAATTTTAAAGGATGATAACTATTATGTTCTACCTTGTGTTGTAGGTACTTTTGAGTTGGTTCCAGACTTCTTTGATAGTTTTTCTTATAGGGAGACTCATGTAAGTGTATTTATGTGTTTTTTTATATTTGGATTTGTTTAATTCTTATTATGTATGTAGATTTCGTGTATAATTTAATTTGGATGGGACTAGTAGGGGGTAGGGGGGAACTGGTAGGGGGGAGGGGACTAGCAGGGGTGCAAGTGGGGGTTGGTAGGGGGTGCAAGTGGGGGATGGTAGGGGTGAAAGTGGGGGCTGGAAGGGGCAGGGGGGAGGGGAAACGGGCAGGGTGGGGGTGGGGGGGGGGGGTAGGACTGGGGGTCTGGGGGTCTGGGGGGTCTGGGGGTGTCTAGGTTCTGGGGGGGTTCTAGGGTCTGTCCAGGAGGGTGGGGGTGGCTATCCAGGGGAGTGGAGGTCTGGTCTATCTAGGGGGATCTGTCCGGGGTCTAGGGGGTGTCCAGGGTCTGGGGGGTGGGGGTGTCTAGGTTCTGGGGGGGGGGGGGTTCTAGGATCTGTCCAAGAGGGGGGTGGTTGTCCAAGGGAGTGGAGGTCTAGGCTGTCTAGGGGGATCTATCTAGGGTCTGGGGGTGTCTTGGGTCTAGGGGGTGTCCTGGGTCTATCTGGGGGGGTGTCCAGGGTTTGTCCGGGGGGGTTTCCAGGGTCTGTCCAGGGGGGAGTGTCCAGGGTCTGTCTGGGGGGTGTCTAGGGTCTGGGGGGAGGTGTCTATGGTCTGTCAGGGGTGTGTCTAGGGTCTGTCTAGGAGGGGGGCTTTGCAGGGGGGTTGTCCAGGGGGGGTAGTCCAGGGGGGAGGGTATGTCCAGGGGTGGGGGGTTTATGTAGGGTGGGGTGTTTAGTGTCTAGGAAGGAGGGGTCTGTAGGGGGTGGGCTACTGCAGGGGGCTGTGCAGGGGGGTGGGGGCTATTTTTTTATTGTTTTTCAGACCCTAATGCCACGGTTTCTAACCATGGAAATAAATTGTGTCCCTCCTCTAGTATAGCCACAGTTCTAAACAGTGGCTATAGAGATATTACCACGGTTTGAACTGTGGTTGTATACCTATATCCATGGTTTGAACTGTGGCTCTAGACCTATAGCCACGGTTCCAAACCATGGCTATAAGTCTAAGAATATATCCATGGTTTCTCAAACTGTGGCTATTACCTATAACCATGATTTGAAGACCTATAGCCACGGTTTTAAACCGTGTCTATAGCCCTAATTTCTAGTAGTGTAAGTTTCCATTCCCAAGAGTGGATACTTTCCATAAATTAGGCTACTTGGTGCAAACATTAACCTATTAGAACAATCTTTGGGCTAAACTTTCATCCCCAAGGATATATCCCTTCCTTATCATTTATCACTATGGTACATACCATATTATAATCATTCAAAGGTTGTTTTATCTTTGAAACTATAAAAAACATGCTTTAAAATAGTTTTTGTTAGCAACGCCAAGGTAGAAATCCATTTTAATAAATGTTACCAAAACCTCCATATTTCACAAGTCATGACTTTAAAACCATTTAAAATTCCATTTTCAAGATAAATCCATAAACCATGTTTTCCAACCATTTTAGAAACCAAATTCAAGGAGCGAGCAGACAAGATTTGTATAACAAAGAAAATTCATAAAACCACCTACCTTGAAACACTTGGTATATCAATACCCTCCTAGAAATCAAAATCCAGTATAAATTGAGGATCATATGACTCAAGGTAGGGCCTTGAATCATGAATTACCAATCTAGAATCTCCAAATTACAAATTCCTAAAGCAAGGTAAACAAAAGGAAACACTTACCGCCATAATTCTCAAACAACACACCCAAACGATTGGAGATTCATACAAGAACCCTCAATTTCACAATGGATCTAAAAGGAATACAATTAGAAACCTAGATATAAAAAATTATCATGGTTTTAATAGCCTTTGGGTGAGAGTAATACAAATAAGGGGATCCAAGATCAGAATTGTGTTTGACATACTAAGATCGGATCATGGATTCGATCGACAATCAAATCTGCCATGGATCCTTGTTGATAGATCCAAGTACATCCAAAGAGAGTCCCCAAGTTTGAATGGATAAATTATAAGTCAAGGTAGGAGGATTAAGAAATAAAATTTGAGTTTCAATGGAAAAAACATGATACCTCCCTTACTAAACTAGACTAGATCGGCACCACCATATGGCCTGTGGGTACTACATAGATTCGATATAGTCCAGACCATCGGATGGCATGTGGCTACATCAGAATGTTGTATCCACTTCCAATCCCACTGGCTAGTCTACATCCTTCACCAAAACTATAGTAGACCACCTATAGATTTATTGTCTACAAGTTTAGGTCTACACTCCCATTAACTCCTCAAGACACACCCCGATCACTCTTAAAAAATAAAACCACCAAAAAAAATATAGATAGGAAACATAAATAAGAAAAAAAAATAAGTAGATGGTAGTGCTAGAAAACAATTTTACAATTTCACCACCATATTGATTTCTAACCCCATAAATCTAAGTTATAGAAGGTTATTTCATAATGAGATGAGACCAATACTCCCTTATCATAAACTTTTTCTCCCATGTCTCATGTGATTCTAATACATGTTTCTAAATAAATCAAACTAATGGTGTAGAATTTACAAAAATAACCTTTACTTAAGAATCAATAACTTGAGATATTCATTTAATCATAGATATATTGGTATCTATGTCAAGGTATTCTCAATTCAAAATATGAGGTGGTCTAGGATGATACTTCTTGAGTTGGGATACATGGAAGGCATTGTGGATTGAGGAAAATTGATATGGTAAATCCATGTAATACACCAGCTTTATAATTTTTTCAATGATCTTAAACAGAACAATATATCTAGGAGTGAGCTTCACTTATTTTTTGAGTTGTCGATGACCCAATCAAGGTGGGAATTTTAAGAACACTTGGTCACCAACTAAAAACACCAAAAGACGAAGATAAAAATCCTCATAAGAATTATACTAAATTTGAGCCATCACCAAGCACTAAGAAATCATCTAAACCCTTTCTATTTTTTTTAACCAAACTAAGTACTATCAAGGAATATTCACCAACCTCAAACCAATAGATATGTGATATGTGAGGTCAACCATATAAATATTTATAAGGTTCCATATTAATGGATGATTAGTAAATGTTATTAAAAGAAAACTCAACCAATCCCAAGTGGCTATCCCAAACACCATAAAAGTTTAAAACAAAGGCACATAGAATATCGTCAATAATTTGATTATCCTTTTTTGTTTTCTCATCCATCTAGTGATGATATGTCATTTTAAACCTGACCTTAGTTCTAATTACTTCCTAGAGTCCCTTAAAAACATGAGGTAAAGTGAGGGTCTATATCCAATACAATTTCTATAATAATCTCATGTAAACTTATGATATATTTCACATACAACCTTCCCAATTCTTCCAATTTAGTGCTATCACAAATCAGTATGAAATGTGTATACATGGTCAACTGATCAATTACCACCCAAATGGAATTATTAACTTGGGAAATTCATGGTAAAACAGAAATTAAATCCATTGAAAGCTTGTTCCATTTCCATGTTGGTATGGGGAGAGGCTAAAGAAAACCAAAAGGCTTTTAGTGCTTAGCCTTAACCTATTGAAAAGTGTATCATTGTGATATAAAGTATGTTATTTCCCATTTTATACAAGGCCATAAAAACTAATGATTCATATCATAAAACATATTTATAGTTCCAGGGTGAACAACCCATAAATAATGATTACAATATCCCAACACAACCATCCTCGTAATCGATGGAATAACATACCGGTTTCTAAAACAATGAATACCTTACACAGAGAGAGACCACTCACTAATTTTATCCCCACCATATAAAGAATATTTGATATTTTGGAACTAATTATCTTGTGGATACTCATGAAGAATCATCTCAAGGAGAGGGGATATCAAACAAACACTATCTAGAACATTACCAAAATCCTCCTCCATGAACCCCAAGTGTATCTGAGTAAATAGTCTCTTCAAGTTCCACTCATCCTTCACTTCATTCACATCCTAATAAGGAAACTTTTTTCTAAGAATTATAGCAACCACATTACCCTTTACAAAAGTATATGAAATTTCAAAGTTAGATAACCGTAGGTATTTCACCAAGCATCTTATATCGGTGGTTCAAATATTTTTTAGAAAAGATATAACCCAAACTTTTATGGTCATGGTAAACAATAAACTTATTCCCAAAAATATAGTGTCTCCAAATAATAAGGGATTGTTCAATAGATGTAAATTCCAATTCATGAGTTGTATAATTCCTCTCATGAGGTTAAAGCTAACATGAGCCATAAACCATCACATGATCTCCTTGCACAAGGACTCAACCCAAACCTGCACCCAATACATCACAATAAACCACATATATTTTTTTGGCCTCTAGCAGTGTAAAAATAAATAATGAGGTAAAAAACTTCTTTAGTTCATCAAAGGATATCTAACACTTCAAATTTCACAATAACTTCACCCCCTTCTGGGTGAGAGTAGTCATATGTGAAGCAAGCTTTGAGAAATCCTTTAATAATTGCTGATAATATCCTATCAAACCTATGAAGCTTTGTATCTCAAATATATTATGTGGTTATTACCAAGACATTATAGATGAAAGATTTTCAGGATCTACTAAGATACCATGTTTTGAGATCACATATCCCAAGAACATAACTTCATGTATCCAAAATTGGTACTTTGATAATTTTTTACACAAGTAGTGATCCCTTAGGATCCCCAAAACATGTCTCGAGTGATGAACATGATATTCCTCGGTCTTTGATTACACTGGTATGTCATCCAAAAAAACATAAAAAAGCATCAATATATTGGTGGAGAATATGGTTCATTAGTTTCATCAAGACAACATGAAATTTAGTTAGGAAAAAAGGCATCATGAGGAACTCAACATGGTCATACCTACTCTTGAAGTCAGTCTTCATAATATCTAACCCATTGATTCTAATTCGGTGACAACCAGGTTGAAGATCAATCTTTAAGAACCATTTTCCCCTTTCAACTAGACACAAAATAATCAATAGATGGAAAGATATATTTCATCTTAATCATTACTTGATTGAGTTTATAATAATCAACACATAATTGAAGAATCTCATTAGTATTCGTGGAAAATAGAATAGGATATTCCCAAGGAAAAACACTTGGGAATAGAAATCCCTTGAATCTCAAATCATTCAACTAAATGTTCAGTTCCTTCAACTCAATTGGATCCATACAGTAAGATGAAATCAATATCAACTGAATTTCCAATACTAATATAATAAATAACTCTACTTCCCATGGTCTCACTCGACTGAATATCGGGACCCACTATCCTTGAAACATACTAAAGTTATCATTGATGGGGGAATTCCCATAAATGGTAGTGAAAGTAACCCATTGATGATAACAATCAATCTGAGAATTATGAGTAATTGACCAATCCATATTGAAAAAATCATAAAGAGACCCGAGCTAAGAACTATAAAACCCAAATTAGCTCAATGACACACATAAATAAAGATCACGAGGGGCATTGAAAACCTTCTTGGTATTCTTTCTTATAGGCATGAACACTTCCGCAATGAATGACATGAGCTTAGTTGGAAGTTTTAAAAGATCCATCATATGATTCAACATAAAGGATTGAGAGACATGTATATCAAAAAAAGTTGTTTTTTAGGTAGAAGAAATAGAAATGGTACCTCTCACGGTTGTAAGACTTGCTTCAACTTCTATTGGAGACTCTTCCACTATATGTAGCTGCTTCATTCTAGAGGCCTATGGCTGGAACCCTTTAGTATATGAAGTATATGAACGCACCGCAAATCTTTATGGTTCTAATTATCTTATTCCATAGTTTGGAGAAGACAAATATTGATATAACTTTTTCAAGTGTCCATGAAATCCAAACAAGTTATAGGTCTTTGAGGCATAAAACAAAATCAATTAGTGTTCCCCTTATGAATACACTAGTAATAAGTCATACCACTAATTGTAGATAGTGTTGTATGAAAAGGATTCTAAGAATCACCACCACTGTTTCCCCTGTGAACCATGCTCCACTTACTCTTCCCTTTGTAAGAACCATTGAAGCTACCATTAGAGGTAGGAGGAACCCTGATCATTCCTAACTTACCATCTAGCTCAATATCTACATCAAATCCCTATCAACCACCTCGATATAGGTATAAATATTTATCATAAAGACCTATGACTAGATATTAGGTCAAAGTCCCATCTAAAACCTCCATGCCTTTATCTTATCATTAGATGCAACCTTGGGTGAAAATAGGGAATGATCGGTACAGTGATTAGTGTACTCCATCACTATCTAATTTCCTTTCTCAGGGTTAAATAACTCCATAGATTTCACCAAACTCATAAAACCTAGGTAGAATTTCTTAATGAAGATGGCCTTTAATTATTTATACTTAATGCCCTCATGATTATTTTTCAAAACAATTGAGTCCTATCATCTTCTACTAGGTCCTTATAACTTAATGACAACATACCTCATCTTAATAGAATTAGGGTTCCTTAGGAATTCAAAGAATCTTTCAATATTTCCCAACCAATCTTCCTCCTCTTGAGGATTGTTCATCCCTTGAAAACATAGTGGTTTCTGATAAAGAAACTCTTGGGATTAATTCTTATCCTATTCCTTTCAAGGTTCAACCTCTCCTTCCTAGACAGGGCTAGGTGATACACATTGTTCCATGGCTCATACTGTGTGCACAACTTCTTCAATGAGATTTTGATCAACTAGAGTTTTTTTTTTTGTTGAGTTTCATTGATATCACTCTTTCTAGGAATCAATGAAATCCTTCTAGGGGGAATGGTACTATACACAATTATATAAAGAGAAATAAGAACATGAGATATAAGAACCAATTCACACTTAAAATAGAAAAATTCAATCAGAATTATAAATAGGAATGGGAAAAATAAAGACTGGGATCATAACACTCTAAATCAAAAAAAAACATTTACCTACCATCAATTATAACTTAAGGCTCATCGTGATGAGGGTTTTTCAGACACTCACTCTCAATATACCCCTTAATTCCCCACATTCCTATTATTGTAAAAGTGGGTTCCATATACCCAACTTGAATAGTATTTTATGATTATCGTACCATGTATATAGTGATTTATACATGATGTATTCTTAATATAATAGTTTTGATATTTCTATGTTAATTATTTACATGTTAATGATGTGGACCTGGAGATAAAATAAAAGTATTCTTAAACTTTTGTACTATAGTTTGGATACATTATGTTGATAGGACACAGATGATATGTGACCATCAGATGTTGGGGTGGTTATAAGCATTGATACTTCTTCTAATGAAGTTCATAATTATTAATCTCAAGCTCATAAGATCATGAATATTGATCTTCCAATAAGATCACCACATGTTTTAAGTGTCATTGGTGGTTCCTATCAATGAAAATGTGTAATGGTCTCTTGAATTGAGATTATTATCAGTGTACTATTTGATCACGTAATTTGATGAAAAGAAAAAACTGTGACATTTATATTGTGGCAAGGTAGATTTCATTGGGTTCACTATTGATTGTATGACATTTATTGATTAATCAAGATATAATTTTTTACTTTCGAAAGGATGTGATATCTTAGGCCTAGTTGATCAAGATAGTAATACATTTACTAAATTCATGACCATTGAAGAAGAAGGTAAGTATGTCCAGTTAGGTCAATGAATAATAAATCAAGAAAGTATGATGGCATGAAGTGTGCATCCTGCTTAATGAGGTATCACGAGATGAAGATATTGTCTTACACGACATGCCTTCATAGGAAAGGTTGTCATTACTATGAATTTTTCTTATCTATTTAGGGGAATTTATGGGTTTCTCAACTACACTCCTAGTCTATGAATAATATTCATTACTATCGAGATAAGTACCTAAAGGGTTACACAATTATTGTATTCAAAATTTTGTCATATTATTATGAATAGGATTTTAGGACATGGTTGACCCTGCCACTAGGGTCCGAGTGATAAATAAATTCAAATTATTCAAGTTTAGAATAATCAGTATTAAATTTATTTATTAAAAGTATTAATAATATATTAATTGAATTTATGGAAAATATTTTAAGAATAAATATTATTTTAATAATATTCAACGTTCGTTTAATATTTGCGGGAATTACGAGTTGAGTTAATAAATTACTTTTATCACATATATATTTATTATATTATAGGTAACTGATAAAAATATAAATGAAATTTATGAAACTGTTAGTTGGTTATAAAATTTCATTTATGGCTTATATAGTGGGTAATATATATTTATGGGTCATGGATCCAATGTTGAGTATTATATATATTTCACTATATATGGAAGGGAGGATCTCATTTGGTTCACTATTCATCACATGTTTATTGAGAGACTTTATCTCCTCTCCCCACTACCTAGAGATAGAATCAAATGATCCAAGCTCCTGATCCATGATCTTATTCACATATTGATGGATTGTCATTATGGTAATTATAGGGATGTTGAAGGCATCGTCAGATTTCCAGTATAGCACCGAGATTTTGAAGATTGTTTCTCCCTTAGATTTATGAATAATGTGTGGATGATCAAGAGGGATATGACTTTTGTTCCTTTGAGAAAAGGTCACCAGTGGTGAGATATTCTCAAATGTGTCATCAAATCAAATGAAGTATTCTTCGATTTATTTTTCCTTCTTAAATATTTCACACTGAATCCTCAAATTCTGTAATGGGTTGCAGATAACCAGAGTTAATGTAGTCACGTAAATCCATATATGAAAATTTTAAATCCATGTCCCATCTAATTTTTTTGTGCACCCTAGTACCTGCACCTATCTCATGTCTATAGAGACATCCCAAGATGCAAACTGATAATGGAAACAGATAATCCTCACCTTTGATACTGATTTTTCACGAACCAACCCAGACTACCTAACTAATCAGAACTTGAGCTGGTCCTTACATGTCATGAAGGGCTTTCCCAATCCCCACGAGCTAATGAAAAGTGCTTGGAATCAAGAACTACCTTTGAGAATGATTTTTCTACAAAACTATATAAAATAGGATGACATAAATAAAAGGAATGTTAGTATGATAATACAAGTTAATAGTATAAAAGATACAAAATTAATACAAATAACTATCCAAAAACAACAAAACAAAACCAAATCAAAGCACAAATATAGAAAAAACCCAACTCTATGTGATGTATAGTCACCACCAGGATACCACACCTTGATAATGAACAAATCCATCACCTCCATACGGTGCCCTGCCTTTACCTGTATCTGATAAAATAAGATCTTTATACACCTAAATATGTATGTAGGGTGTGAGAAAAACAAGCCTAGTAGGATCTCACCAAGTGTTTCATAAGCAGGGTTTATAAAATAAACCAAATATTCTCAAGTAAATAAGATCAATGCATGAGATAAAATTTTACACAATTTAATATAAAACATGGAAAACCATCCCATTTCACAATTTTTAAAACACACTAATAATTTGGTTTTCAATACATTCCCATAAACATTACAAACATACATTTAAAAGATAATCATCGAGGAAAACTAGACCATGGGTCACATTAATTATTGGTTAGTGAGGATCCTCATACCATTATCTTGATTTTTAGGTCACCTAATGCGCATATTACCCTAGTTAAATAGGACTAAGGGGTAAGATTTCACTCCTGATAGTGGTTCCTTTCCACAAATTAGGCTACTCGGTACACACATTACACTAGTATAACAATCCTAGGGGATAAGAGTTTGTTCTTAAGGATGGTTCCTTGCCACATCTTCGATCACTAATATGTTTACCATATTTGTAACACCGTGAATTTTGTTTATATACATGTTATTTAGTTTAGGGAGTTTTATTTTGGTTTTAGAGGTGTTGGATATGCTTTGTAGACATTCTTAGTTTTTAAATGATCTTAAAATTATTTTTTGTTTCTTGAAGTTAGGTGAATTCATGTAGCCGAATGACTCACGTATCCAATTAACATAGATAAATAACTCACGTAGCTGATTCACATAACTAAATGGCTCATGTAGCCAATTCATGTAGTTGAATGGATTGCATAGCCAATTCACATAGTTTAATGGCTCAAAAATCCATTTCACATTTTTTATTTCATAAAGAATGTGGAAATCACAAATGTTATTCAAAAAGTGAGATTTGATGATGCATATATTTATATATCACATGGAAGTTTGAAGCTCAATTATTTAGGGGATTTAAGTGAATATTTTAATGGTAATTCAAAAGATTTAAAATGATAGAGGATTCGAGAATCACTTGACTGAATTGAAATCAATAACATATTAGTGTTTATGTACTATTACAAAGAAAGAATTGGAGTTCTTGATTATTACTAACCTGTACACATGTTTCTTCCTTAAAATCACCCTATCCTTGTTGTTGATAAATTTTTTTATCCTCTTGAGGTTAATTCATTGAATTCTTCTACCATAAAAGAAGTTCTAGTTCTTTTGGATCATTTTTTATTATTATTTTCTAGTATATCAATGAGAAGGTATATAAGTTGTTTGTCTTGATAGTCCAATATTTGACTTCCCATCAATAGTTTTTGAGTTGAAATCATCTACAGTAGGTATCTCTATACATTAGTGCTAACCCATGAAATACTAAATGTTCTGGATTATTTATTTGCTTTGGTTTAATAAATTAATTGATTGATTTCACCTTTGTATAAAACATGTTTTTAAATGGGGTTTTTCGTTAAAAATAGTTTGTTCATTTTCTATGTTTAATTAAATTCTTAAACGATGTATTTTTTATTTAAAAATATATTTTTAAATCATGAGAGAGATAATAATTCACTTGGGAAAATGATTAAGGGGCTTTTCTTTAAAAACAATTCACCCATTTTTATGTTTGATGAAATTATTAAATGGAGGATTTGTTATTTAAAAATAGGTTTTCAAAAAATGAGAGTTATGATACTTGGTTTGTGATAATGATTAGTAAAATTGTGAGTATGATTTATGTTTTTTTTGTGGAAACATGACACATGGGAACATTTGGGAACCTTGGGTGTGGATATAAGGTTTATATATATAGATTGTGGCATGACTTGATATAATTAGGATTCACTTGCTAAATTAAGTTGTTATGACTCAGATATTTCCAAAATTTATTTTTAGAAATTATTTGGGAAAATTCTGAGATTGTGCGCCAAGATGGTGTGTGATTTTGAGGCCTAGTGTGCTCGGAATAAAAATATATTTTCACATAATGAATATTTTCTTTTAAACAAATATTCTTCATATATACAAGGTTATCACCATAACCATGGAGTTCCCCTGAGGCAAAAATTAGAGGCTCTCTATTGACGACGAATGTTGGAAAATCGGTATTGGAAATTGGAGCACGGTTTGAGATCATTCTTCAACGGATCAACGACAATAACGATGCAGCTTCTCTCTTTTCCAATGATTGAACTAGATCTATGAAGGGTTTTTGGCTTTGATTATATTTTCCCCATTCTTTATTTCTAAATGATGAATGTGCATCAACCCATGAACAAGTTGACCCATGACTCGATCATTTTTATAGGAGGGTTTTGATTGGGATATGATTTTTGGGAAATTGAAATTCTTTTTTAGTTTGTTCTGTTAAATCCTTCTAACGGGAGTGTATCAACACCATAACGAACAATGGGGAAGGTTTATTCCTCAATTTTTTACGTGTTTTTTTCTTCTCCCCTCTGACCTACGTGTTCTTTACATTCTTCACAATGTTATGAAAAACAGGTCATTTCATATCCATCTTGCAACACAATGATCCCAAATCAGAGATTCGGCCTCATGATGACCTAACGAAGGTGCAATAATGATGGTGATGGATGGATCTAAGTGACATAGGAGATACCTCCATTTGATCATTTTTAGGAAGGATGGTTCATAACATGAATTTGAACCCCTGGTGATGAAAAACATAGCCTGAGGATCCCAAAACCTCTTTCGGATCAAAAATCGAACCACCTGAGTGAGTCTGGTGGCCTGTAGAAGAAGCCACAGGCGTACTGACGGCGGCACGCGACGGCGACCACGTGTCGATGCGGTAGAGTCAGTACACCATAAAGGTGGAAACAGCCACGTCTATGTAGTTGTATGTGTGAGACAAGGTTGCAACTTCATGCTATAGCAGGGCAAGATAGACCCGCAGCTCAAGTCGTGGGCGTGTGGGATCAGCGGTCAGCCGAGCTGGCTACGTGGCGCAGAGCAGATATGGCAAGCCGCCACATCTGGGGTGGATTGAACTGGCTCGCTTAAGCAGGCCAGGCTAGAGAGGTCGGGCTGACCTTATGGTTTGGGTCGGGTCGGGCCAAACTGGCAGGTCGGGTTGGGCCGACCAGGCGGGGCGGGTCGGCGGACCCCGGGTGGGGTCGGGTCGGACCGGGCCCAGACCCAACCGACCCCTTTTCACTAAAACACCCATAAATTTCAAACAGGGCATCTGTTTGATGATTCATCTACAATGTTGGAACCCTTGAGATGAGACGGGCCTTTTAAGATACTCTAAATAAGTTTTTTTGGAAGTTGAAGGACGACCTAATGGTTTGAGGAGTGGTTTCTCCCGGTATAAGCAGACCTTGATAGGAATCGGGGTGGTTCATATAATGAGAATCTAGGATGGTATCCCCCTAATGATTTAGGGTGTGGGTATTCCTTACCTCTATTCTTAGGTAGAGATGGGACTCCCCACATAGTGAGCACAGGTTCGTTACCTTTGGGTAGTTTCCTTTGGGGGTGTCATGCCCCTGATGGACTAGGGTGCGGGTTTCTCCATAATTAGAGTAACAATAGATTAGGTACTCTCTTAATAGGTAGGGTGTGGGTCCTCTATTATAGGATTTGGTACTCCCCTATCATGCCAGGGAGTTGGTCCTCTAGCCTGGGGTTAGTACTCCCCTGACGTACTAGGGTACGGTTCTCCCATAACAAACGAACTGAAAAAGTCGATACTCTCCATTCATACCAGGGTGTGGGTCCTCTAGTCACTAAGTAGTACTCCCATACCAGGTAGGGAGTGGGTCCTCAATATATGAATTAGTACTCCCCTATCTTATCAGGGTGTGAGTCCTTCATGATTAGCACTCCTCTGTTGGAACCAGGGTGCAGGTCCTCACTTATGGAGTCCTACTCCCTTATCTCTGAGTAGTGGCAGGGAGTGGGTCCACCATTGAAGTTGGAGCTCCCTAGAATATAGGACACATCTATGAGGATTGGGACCCTCCACTTAATGTGAATATTTCTTGGGTAGGAGCTAGTGGTCCCTCAACGGAATGAGGTGTGGGTTACTCCTTTCAAGGGCGATTGAGGTTTCACATGTTAGTTTGGATCAGTGCTCCCTCAACTATATGCAGTGGCAAGGGGCATGCCTCTTCACTTGGGTTTCCTTAGTCCTACATTGGGCGTAAGACAATGATGACTGAACCTCTGGTGATGGGCACTGGAGATGGACCTTGTAAGATGTTCCTGATGGAGCACATCCTCTCAGATGTACCATAAGGAATGATAGTGTTATTCTTGATGGAGTATATCTCTCAGATGGGTTCCATCAGAGATGGCTGAGCTCATGGAGTGTGTCATCCTGGTTTTATGGGTTATGATTTGGGCCTTCATTGAGAATCCTAACATTGGTTATGAGGTTGGGACCTCATGATTATTGGTGTCTGAAACAATTATATCTGGATATTCTTGGTACATGTATGGGAATATACCTTTTTAGAGATGATTGTGATTTTATTTGTGATTTTTCCCTTGTGATTTACATTAGTGGTTTCAGGGTGTCCTACTAAGTAATTTTTTACTCACCCCTACACAATCCATTCCCTTATGTTTCATTTCTTGTGCAGATGACTAGCACTTTGACGATGTCTAGGGAGGACCGGGACCAGATGGTGCTCAGTGAGATCAGACAGACGATCCATACTCCTACGACTTTAGGCAGCTACCCTTTACCAACCATTTATGTAGGTTTTTTGGAAGACATGCTACATGGACTTAGGTTTTTACTTGTGTTATGTTTTTCTTTTGGTATTCTTGTATACTGGACCATTTTTCCACCATGTACTTTACTTTTTGTTACACTCTGGTTGTGTTTTACTTAGTGGTTTTCATGCATATCTTCCTTGGATTTTTTTAATTTTTATCATTTATGGGATTATAGATGTGTTTGTGTGTATAAGTACATAGGAAATGCCTCCCATGTTATTGATATACCTAACCAATGCTAGTAACCAACCCCTAGCCTATTGGAGGTGGGCTCGGGGAGTCACGGCATGGTCCCTCTAGGACGGGTCATGATAGAGTGGTATCAGAACAGGTCGATTCCACAGTGGGACCGAGAGTTGGTGAGTTTGGTTTAGGGAAATGGTGTTAAGTGTTTCGAGTTTGTCTTTCAGTATAGGGACTCCAATGTTAGTGCGGTGGCTGACGTATCCAAACACCGGGACTTTGGACACCTGCTTCCCAACTCAGTACATGAAAACACTGGTTGTAGGGAAATGAATGGTACATGCATCATATAAGATTTGCTTTTGTTTTCCATGTCCTTGATTCATCTCTCCAGATATAATTTATTGGTTGTGGTTCATCTTGATCTATTTTAGGATGCCTCCACATATACAGCCAGTCAGGATTCTATTGCATGACCATGAGGATGGTACACCTAGTGATGAGGCATTGGTACATGGACTAGTACCGGAGATATCCCCCACCAGGTGGTGCACCCATGATACTGTAACAGCCCAAGATTTTATAAAAAAATATTCTTTTTAATTTTATTAAAGTCTTGTGTTGTACGCGACACCAAAAGGAGCTTGCACAACACGCATCCTTGACTTGCCTTGCATTACACGCAATCGCGACCTTCCTCGATAGCGTGTGTAATACGCAATACCGAGTTTCACTAAACAACGATATTCTATAGTCGTTATGAATAGTAATAACCACTTTTTGAAATTTTGTAAATCTTATTTTTCAAAATGAACTTCATTTTTGGATTCGGAGTATCGAATTTAGCCTAAGGTGAAATTTTGGTACATTTCGGATAACTTTCATATTCTGATGAATAGTGAAAATTACTAAATTATAATTAAAAAACAACTTTTTTAATCGAAATAATTAATAGTGATAAATTATTAATTGGAGTAGTTTTAAAGTATATTTAAAATATATTTTTACAATTTAATACAATGTTGGTCATTGGATGTAATTGCACATTTAAACCAGACATAAACAAGTGTCAATCTTTTGATAGATATTGTTTCTTAAAAACACGATATTTGTTTTAACAGCGGGATTTAATTATAAAATTAATTAATGCAACTTCTATGTTATGAATTTGGTAAAATAGACTTCATTTTTGAATTCGAAATATGAAATATAGTTTAGGATGAAATTTTGGCATTTTTCTGAAAACCTTCATTTTTTGATGAATAGTGAAACTACTAAGTGGTAGTTAAAAAACTGAATTTTTCATAAAACTTAATTTTACCGCTTCTGTGAATGGAATTTCAAAAATCCGAGAGACACGGTTGATATCAGTAGGTAAAATGTGGTTCAATGAGATAAAAATAATTTTTTGGTGAATAGTAACTTTTTACTTTTTTTTACCGCGGTTAATAGTAAATAGGGTAACTAAGGGTAAATATGATATTAATATTACCCTAACACATGTCCTAATTCTATTGGATAAGTGTATCTCGACCAAAAACAACCTTAAGTGTAAAATATTATCATTTAGGCCCACTTGGATTAGATTAGGACATTTATTATTATTTAATTCAAAGAAGAGTTAAAAGAGTTAAAATCAACGTTTATTCACTAAAACATTTTTAATATGGGGTTATACATAAGATAAATTCGACTATAAATATTCATTAGAAAGCTAAAAAGATTTCCTATATAATGATATTTTATTTATAATTTTTAGACTTTAAATAAATTAATTTATTTATGACACAACGATGATGCAGTAATTACCCTTTTAAGGAAATATTAACATAATTGATGTTATAAATACTCAAATGAATGTAATTTGAGACTTTTTATGAATTCCACTAATTTTCTAGGTTACTATGATATATTAGTGTTGATTTAATCAACTTTTTTTGAACATATAATTCTGTTATTACTTTCACAAAAATCATATATCAAATAGTGTCAAAATTGACACAAAATAGTTTTTAAATCAAATATTATATTATTAATTGTTATTGTATTCCTAAAAATCTAAGGTTCGGCCAAATGACTTATATAAGGATATATATATTAATAATAAACAATTTGGGGTTCGTTTGGCATGTTATAGTAAGTGTATTAACCATATAGTGAAAGAAAACAAAAAGACACGGTAAAAGTTAAATTAATTAACTTAGAGTTAAATCTAATTGATAAGGTTAAAATAATACCCTAAACTTGTCTAAATCCTATTGGTTGATAGTATTTCGAACCATCCCCACTTTAGCTTCGAAATAAGACCCTTTGGAACCATTATAAACCGATTTTTACTTTAATATAAAATAATATTCCTAAGGTGCCCCTCTCCTCCCTTATAAAAGGACACCTCCTCCCCCTCCTCCTCACACCAATTTGAGCACTCAAGCACGGCCAACCCCTGCCATTTTCTCCTCTCCACTTCCCTAGAATAATACTAGAGGTCCTGGTCTTCTCCAAAGACCAATCTTAGTTCCTTAAGTGGAGGATTCAAAGAGGCGTTCCAAAGAAGAGGTAATATCCATTACCGATCTTTTCAATTTCTTTCTTCTTCAACTTCTTCTTATTTAGTTGTTTCATGATAAAGTAATAACATAAGTATTACTTACATACTGATATGTTATTATAAATATGAAACAACCCTAATTCACCTTCTATCCATCCTACGGAAAAATGAAATCACCGCGCGTGCGTACGTACGGAATACCGTCTCCACGCCGTGGTGTAATCTATTTTCCACCATCACCTTACAAGGATGGGTATAATGGTGTAATGAGTAACTATATATGATTATTATTAAGTAATATTGATACTGAAATAATATATATATATACTCCAATACAATTCCACGATCATAGGAACGATATCATCACTCGTGCGTACGTACGGAATACCGTCTCCACGATGTGATGCGACTCGTTCTACATGATCTTCATTTCATAAATGATTATATAAATGAATTGAATGAATAAATATGGTATATACTACACTAATACCATTCTGTAAATGAATTATCTATAACCTAAAGATAAGAATAAGAATTTATTCGACAAAACACGCATAAGAACAAAAAGTTATAAAGACCCGAGTAACAAGTAACAATGAAATATTACTAACAAGAAGCTAATAATATGACCATATATGATATCATATAAATATGTATGATTCTGGAATAAGTCAATAACATTATTTAAACCATCATACAGGAGCTTCGGACATGAACAAATCAAATCGGACCTAAGGTAAGGGAAATATCACAATCTCATTTTTATCCGAGATTGTTTATACTTTGAAATTTACTGGGGTGTATTTTATCATCCACATCCATGTTTCCTCAATATGTAATATTATTTCCATTCACCTAAAATTGTTTAAAACCTATTTTACCCTTCGGTGAGTTTTTAGTAAAAGATATGAAAGGAATCTTTTGTCGTTTATCGTATGAGGTACTTTTTTTGACTTTTCCGACAAAAGTACGAGAAGAATGTTTTTTTTAACTTATACAGCATGAATGGATTTTTAAAACATTAAATCCAAGAAGCTTCCTTTACAAGTTTTCAAGTTTATTTTTAATCAACTTCTTTTATTTTAAAGTCGTATGACATGTTATGAAAGGAAAAATGTTTTTGAAGAAGAAAGGATATTTTCCTCAAGAATGGAGTTCAAGTGTTTTATCAAAATTATTTTCTATCTAAGATAATAAAGGGTTATGTTTTTATCCCTATTATTACATTGATTTGATCCTGTTGTGATGAAATTATTTTTATGAATTCCTTTATCTTATATGAATTGATTTATGATGTCATGATGTTTCAAGAATCCCATTTTTGTTACATGTGTTATGCGATGATGTATGATTATGTGGCACACATAAGAAAGGATTCATTATAAGATGGGTGGGACCTATATCTCCCTCCAATGCATTGGGTAATGATTTTATATCTCATGAGATAGACATGGCTGGAATGGTAGGTTATACCGGTTCAGTGAAACAGGACTGAAACGAGGGTTACTCGATTCAGAAAGGGACTTTGTCCACTAAGATAGTCTTGGCAATTAGTCTTGACTAACAAGAAATGATTCTCTATGATTATGTGTGTATGCCACAAAGTTTCATGTTTTAAGTTATGATTATTGGGATTACTTTTTCACTACCATGATTTATCCCATGATTATGAAATTATGCTCTCTTTTGCAGGTTATGATTTCCAAAATGCTATGTTCTTATGAATATGATGTGATTGATATTTATTTTGTTTACCCTTACTGAGCATTTGAGCTCACCCTTTTATGTTTTCTTTTCCCCAGGATATAAAGAAAGGTTTTAGGTAAAAAAAAAGGAAGATCTTTATGGGAGATTTTGAAGATCTTTCACCACGATTAGAAGATTATAGTCCGAGTTTCCAAAGACACTAAACTATTACGGTCCTTGTGTGTGTGTTTTTGTTATGTACTAAGTATTCCGCAAATGTAATGTAATGTCCATGTACGTCAAGATACGGGTCTCTACAGTTGGTATCAGAGGAAAGGTTTAGTCAGCCTTTGGAAACTAGGATGCGAAAACGTTAGTGAGATCCCTAGAGATATTTCTAAGGTATGTCTAGGGATGTCTCTAAGGTTAAGTATACGTATAGGTTATAGTCCTAGAATTGCGCTAACGATCTTCGAATTTAACCTAAGATGTTAGATATTGAGGGTACTACCCCTTTATTATGTTGTTTTCCCTAGCATGATTTTTGCCTCTCACACTATTCTTTTGGGGTTTTAGACGATGGCTGGAACCCGAAGGAACCGTGTTGATCAATGCAATGGACAATGTAATGATTGTCCCCCTGAGCAACCAAACGATATGGGAGCTGGAATGAAAAATCTTGTAGCCATGCTCACACAACTTTCTCAAGCTATGAATCATACAGGACTTCCAAACGAGCAAAGGAAGGAGCAACATTCTGTTGAATCCTTCATGAGGCAGCGTCCGCCTTCTTTCAGTGGGTCTACTGATCCATTAGTTGCTGAACAATGGATTAGTACTACTGAAAAGATATTTTCAGTTCTTCAATGTTCTGAACATGATAAAGTCATCTTAGCAGTATATCGTTTGGAAGGTGAAGCTGATCAATGGTGGAATCTTATCAAGAATACGAGGCAAAGAGATGAAATTGATTCCATGGAATGGGATGAGTTCAAGAACTTGTTTTTCTGTAAGTACTTCCCTCGTATTCTTCGAACGAAGATGGAGAAGGAGTTTCTTGAACTAAAGCAAAAGGATGATGAATCTGTTGGTATATACGAAGCGAATTTTACAAGACTTGCAAGGTATGCATCTGGCATTATCATCCAACCTGAAAGTAAAGTTGATCGATTTTTCAGTGGCTTAAAACCAAGTCTTCGAAGGGCATTAGCTATAAGAGACTTCAGTAGCTATGAAGAAATTGTGCGTTGTGCTATCAAGGTAGAAATGGAAGTTGGTGTTACATATCCATCTCATGGTTTTGACAAGAAACAAAAGATGGAGTTCAAGGAGAAATCTCAGAATAATGGTGAAAAGAAGATGAATGTTTCCTTATGCACAAAGTGTGGAAAGAAGCATGGTGGAGATTGTCTTAAAGGGACTAGAAAATGTTTTAAGTGTGGAAAAGAAGGTCATCGAGTAGCTGAGTGTCGAAGTAATGGAAAAAGGGATTCTAATGAAGTGAATAAAGCAAACACTGCAGAGAACGCACAACCAACACTTCAATGCTTCAAGTGCAAGGAAATGGGGCATTATGCTAATAATTGCCCTAATCCAAGGGTTAGTGATGATCAACATGAGCAACCACTGAAGGAAAAGGACAAAGGGAAATCACATGCGATCACTATTGGCAATATTGAATATGACAACGATGTGGTGGAATGATTAAGTGTTTATGTAATGGTATTCCAAAATGATGTTGTATCATTGAGTATTGCAATATTTATTGATGTGGTATTCAAAGTGATTGAGATATTTTTTGGAAATAAGATGATATGCGCATAATGAAGACGAGAAAATGAAATGTTTAATAGTATTCATGAGCTCATGATTGATATAAGGACTAAGTGATATCATGGTTTGAGTATATAGAATTTTGAGGATTTTGGTATGTGGAAAGTAACTGCATTCAAGTTTTCACTAAGGTTCAATGGGTATTCAAGATAGTACAAGATTAAGGCCTTTGAATGTTTGGAATGTGTCCAACAAGATATATCTTATGATATATGGGGATCAACGATGATATTAAATCTCTGGTAATCGTTTTCACTATGTTATGAGAATGGACTGCAGTATTATGGATAGGACTAAAGATTGGAATGGATTATGTTGGACATAAGTTAGTATTGTTTAAGGATAGAAGTTTTTTCGATATTATTGATGGGATGTTATATAGTTTTGGAAAAAGGACAACCTGCAGGACGGGAGACAGCCCATCGCTTCAGACAAGGCTGTGGGAATCGAACCCACAACCGAAGTGCGACTGGCCTTTATCGCCTACCACTGGCCTACAGGAAGTCCCTGTTTAGTAGAAACTAGTTTTATTATATTAAGCAGTATGATATATGAAGTATAAGTCCATTTTAGGAACTATATATGATTAATCTCACTATAGATCGACTTATGTATATAATTTTTGCTAACATTTTGTTTGAGACAGATGGAATGACCCGTCATTCTATCACATGATCTGCTAACAATTCACGAATAACAAATTCAACTTCATTTATTTAAGAGATGAAGTGGAAATTGTTCTAGGCACGAACAATAGTGAAATTGTACCAAAATAAAGAAAGTATTTATTCCAATTCAAATTTTCAACTTTAGGGAAATGATCTTGAAAACCAAAAATGTTGTCCTAGTGATCTTATACCTGATGAATCAGATGGTACCTTATATCATCACAAATCTATGGATTTGTGATTACTGGCTTTTCCATAGCCATGTTCTCTACCACTCTCCATCAGAACATGATGGTTAGATTTCTCTTCCATATCCATATTTTCACCTATGTGGAAACCCAATGATTAGTTTATTTGGGTAACTGTTACGTTTCATACTTTTGTTTTTAAAGATTGGTTTTGATATTCCTTTTTACGATGTGGGTTTCTATTAAAGAAACTTTCGAATAGTAAACCATTTATAACCCCGACGAATTTCGAGGGCGAAATTCATTTTAAGGGGGGTAGAATGTAACAGCCCAAGATTTTATAAAAAAATATTCTTTTTAATTTTATTAAAGTCTTGTGTTGTACGCGACACCAAAAGGAGCTTGCACAACACCCATCCTTGACTTGCCTTGCATTACACGCAATCGCGACCTTCCTCGATAGCGTGTGTAATATGCAATACCGAGTTTCACTAAACAACGATATTCTATAGTCGTTATGAATAGTAATAACCACTTTTTGAAATTCTTTAAATCTTATTTTTCAAAATGAACTTCATTTTTGGATTCGGAGTGTCGAATTTAGCCTAAGGTGAAATTTTGGTACATTTCGGATAACTTTCATATTCTGATGAATAGTGAAAATTACTAAATTATAATTAAAAAACAACTTTTTTAATCGAAATAATTAATAGTGATAAATTATTAATTGGAGTAGTTTTAAAGTATATTTAGAATATATTTTTACAATTTAATACAATGTTGGTCATTGGATGTAATTGCACATTTAAACCAGACATAAACAAGTGTCAATCTTTTGATAGATATTGTTTCTTAAAAACACGATATTTGTTTTAACAGCGGGATTTAATTATAAAATTAATTAATGCAACTTCTATGTTATGAATTTGGTAAAATAGACTTCATTTTTGAATTCGGAATACGAAATATAGCTTAGGATGAAATTTTGGCATTTTTCTGAAAACCTTCATTTTTTGATGAATAGTGAAACTACTAAGTGGTAGTTAAAAAACTGAATTTTTCATAAAACTTAATTTTACCGCTTTTGTGAATGGAATTTCAAAAATCCGAGAGACACGGTTGATATCAGTAATTAAAATGTGGTTCAATGAGATAAAAATAATTTTTTGGTGAATAGTAACTTTTTACTTTTTTTTACCGCGGTTAATAGTAAATAGGGTAACTAAGGGTAAATATGATATTAATATTACCCTAACACATGTCCTAATTCTATTGGATAAGTGTATCTCGACCAAAAACAACCTTAAGTGTAAAATATTATCATTTAGGCCCACTTGGATTAGATTAGGACATTTATTATTATTTAATTCAAAGAAGAGTTAAAAGAGTTAAAATCAAAGTTTATTCACTAAAACATTTTTAATATGGGGTTATACATAAGATAAATTCGACTATAAATATTAATTAGAAAGCTAAAAAGATTTCATATATAATGATATTTTATTTATAATTTTTAGACTTTAAATAAATTAATTTATTTATGACACAACGATGATGCAGTAATTACCCTTTTAAGGAAATATTAACATAATTGATGTTATAAATACTCAAATGAATGTAATTTGAGACTTTTTATGAATTCCACTAATTTTCTAGGTTACTATGATATATTAGTGTTGATTTAATCAACTTGTTTCGAACATATAATTCTGTTATGACTTTCACAAAAATCATATATCAAATAGTGTCAAAATTGACACAAAATAGTTTTTAAATCAAATATTATATTATTAATTGTTATTGTATTCCTAAAAATCTAAGTTTCGGCCAAATGACTTAGATAAGGATATATATATTAATAATAAACAATTTGGGGTTCTTTTGGCATGTTATAGTAAGTGTATTAACCATATAGTGAAAGAAAACAAAAAGACACGGTAAAAGTTAAATTAATTAACTTAGAGTTAAATCTAATTGATAAGGTTAAAATAATACCCTAAACTTGTCTAAATCCTATTGGTTGATAGGATTTAGACCCATCCCCACTTTAGCTTCGAAATAAGACCCTTTGGAACCATTATAAACCGATTTTGACTTTAATATAAAATAATATTCCTAAGGTGCCCCTCTCCTCCCTTATAAAAGGACACCTCCTCCCCCTCCTCCTCACACCAATTTGAGCACTCAAGCTCGGCCAACCCCTGCCATTTTCTCCTCTCCACTTCCCTAGAATAATCCTAGAGGTCCTGGTATTCTCCAAAGACCAATCTTAGTTCCTTAAGTGGAGGATTCAAAGAGGCGTTCCAAAGAAGAGGTAATATCCATTACCAATCTTTTCAATTTCTTTCTTCTTCAACTTCTTCTTCTTTAGTTGTTTCATGATAAAGTAATAACATCAGTATTACTTACATACTGATATGTTATTATAAATATGAAACAACCCTAATTCACCTTCTATCCATCCTACGGAAAAATGAAATCACCGCGCGTGCGTACGTACGGAATACCGTCTCCACGCCGTGGTGTAATCTATTTTCCACCATCACCTTACAAGGATGGGTATAATGGTGTAATGAGTAACTATATATGATTATTATTAAGTAATATTGATACTTAAATAATATATATATATATACTCCAATACAATTCCACGATCATAGGAACGATATCATCACTCGTGCGTACGTACGGAATACCGTCTCCACGATGTGATGCGACTCGTTCTACATGATCTTCATTTCATAAATGATTATATAAATGAATTGAATGAATAAATATGGTATATACTACACTAATACCATTATGTAAATGAATTATCTATAACCTAAAGATAAGAATAAGAATTTATTCGACAAAACACGCATAAGAACAAAAAGTTATAAAGACCCGAGTAACAAGTAACAATGAAATATTACTAACAAGAAGCTAATAATATGACCATATATGATATCATATCAATATGTATGATTCTGGAATAAGTCAATAACATTATTTAAACCATTATACAGGAGCTTCGGACACGAACAAAGCAAATCGGACCTAAGGTAAGGGAAATATCACAATCTCATTTTTATCCGAGATTGTTTATACTTTGAAATTTACTGGGGTGTATTTTATCATCCACATCCATGTTTCCTCAATATGTAATATTATTTACATTCACCTAAAATTGTTTAAAACCTATTTTACCCTTCGGTGAGTTTTTAGTAAAAGATATGAAAGGAATCTTTTGTCGTTTATCGTACGAGGTACTTTTTTTGACTTTTCCGACAAAAGTACGAGAAGAATGTTTTTTTTAACTTATACGGCATGAATGGATTTTTAAAACATTAAATCCAAGAAGCTTCCTTTACAAGTTTTCAAGTTTATTTTTAATCAACTTCTTTTATTTTAAAGTCGTATGACATGTTATGAAAGGAAAAATGTTTTTGAAGAAGAAAGGATATTTTCCTCAAGAATGGAGTTCAAGTGTTTTATCAAAATTATTTTCTATCTAAGATAATAAAGGGTTATGTTTTTATCCCTATTATTACATTGATTTGATCCTGTTGTGATGAAATTATTTTTATGAATTCCTTTATCTTATATGAATTGATTTATGATGTCATGATGTTTCAAGAATCCCATTTTTGTTACATGTGTTATGCGATGATGTATGATTATGTGGCACACATAAGAAAGGATTAATTATAAGATGGGTGGGACCTATATCTCCCTCCAATGCATTGGGTAATGATTTTATATCTCATGAGATAGACATGGCTGGAATGGTAGGTTATACCGGTTCAGTGAAACAGGACTGAAACGAGGGTTACTTGATTCAGAAAGGGACTTTGTCCACTAAGATAGTCTTGGCAATTAGTCTTGACTAACAAGAAATGATTCTCTATGATTATGTGTGTATGCCACAAAGTTTCATGTTTTAAGTTATGATTATTGGGATTACTTTTTCACTGCCATGATTTATCCCATGATTATGAAATTATGCTCTCTTTTGCAGGTTATGATTTCCAAAATGCTATGTTCTTATGAATATGATGTGATTGATATTTATTTTGTTTACCCTTACTGAGCATTTGAGCTCACCCTTTTATGTTTTCTTTTCCCCAGGATATAAAGAAAGGTTTTAGGTAAAAAAAAAGGAAGATCTTTATGGGATATTTTGAAGATCTTTCACCATGATTAGAAGATTATAGTCCGAGTTTCCAAAGACACTAAACTATTACGGTCCTTGTGTGTGTGTTTTTGTTATGTACTAAGTATTCCGCAAATGTAATGTAATGTCCATGTACGTCAAGATACGGGTCTCTACAGATACCACCACCAATTTATCAGTAGTTGCTACCAGCACTCCCGGTAGAGGATGCACATAGGCTCAGTGCATTGCATGAGTTCAAGAGGTAGAGGCCTCCTAGGTTCTAAGGGGAGACAAATCCTTAAGTAGATGAGGATTAGCTGGAGGCAGTCACGTGTGTCTTCTACCTTATGAGGACACTACCCGACCAGATGGAAGTCCTAGCCGTGATCCTTCTTCAGGGTTCAGTGGGATGGTGGTGGAGCCTAGTGATCTAGACGTATGAGGAGGCGACCCACTCTTGAACAGACTTTGAGCACCTTTTTAGGGAGGATTTATTTCTAACGACGTTACGATCTATGCGTATGCAGGATATACTACACCTATAGAAGGTAATAATGATGGTATTAGAGTACTCGATGAGATTAATGGAATTATCTTGCTACTCTACAGACATGGTGCAGGACCCATACTTCAAGGCCCAGACCTTTGAGCAGGGACTACACTGGGAGATCAGGGCATCGATGATATCCTTTAACATTCTGACATATAGTGGGGTGTTGGATCAAGCTCTGGTGGTTGAGAGCTTTCTGGATGATGAGCATATGGATGTGACCTATAGTAGAGGTCATGAGATAGAGGTGCCTGCAGGAGCTGGTAGACGATAGGTGACAGGATCGCGGCGTAGGAGGTATACCCATTCTCGAACACAGACACGTGGGTCGGTGGTGCAAGAGCAGTGCTAAGGAGAGGATCAGCTGTAGAAGAGGCATTGTTACACTTGTAACAGTCGGGGCATCTTTCTAGGTATTGTTCGACCCGCTGTGCTGCTAGAAGAGAGTTGTATGATGAACCGCTTTGGCAGAGACAGTGCTTGTAGAAAGGAGTTCTTCAAGATGTAGGGTGAGGCAGAGGAGTAGGAAGAGCAGGAGGAGGTGACAGACAGTTTTCAGTGTTTCCCCCACCACCCCTAGGTGGTTCATGCCAGGATCAGGGAGATAGAGGTCGTGGGTGGGGACAACTACATGCGGTCATGGATTATGAACCAAAGGCTCTAGGAGATATCTGAGGTATAACCCGTGTCTTTTCTTTTTGTGATCATACTAATGGAAACATGTGATATTAGTTCTCCTTCTTCCATAAGTTTTGTTTGAGACTTAGAGGTTCCGGTCAAACCATGGACTTGACCCTCATGCTTAGAGACTCCTATTAGAGGAGACCCGAAAATCACACACTAGCACTGACAGTGTGACCTGACTCTTGGAGGGGAGAGTTGCGGTTAGGATCTCTTGGTCATAGCGTCAAGGCCTTATGGAATCATTATTGGTATGGAATACTACCATTCATACCCAAATTGACTATTTTAGGCGAAGGGTATGGTGTGTTTGTGATGATGAAATGGGGTTTCTTTGTAGATTAAAGGAAAAACCAGGCATCACAGGGTGGACCCTCATAATGGGATTACTAATAAGGGGGTTCATGAAACCTAGCATTGAGGTATGGTGGTAGAATCCCTTGATCTTGCGTATTCTGGGTGAGGTTTTGTGATGAAGCATCAGATCAGATCCTGTCCCTACCAGTGGATTCTTTTTACTCAACTTCTTTTGCTTAGGATCATTTATGTGGTGGAAGAGTTAGGCCCCATGATGTTTCTGTAGTATAGAATAGTTTCTTACCATCTATACTCAGCTAGAATTCCACTAGTGGGTGTGGCAGTGTTTCTGTTTTAGAAAGTTGTGTGGTAGCTGGAGGTTGTAGACAGAGGGCCTAGCAAGACCCGGTGTTCACTCTTGGGTAGGCCTGTTTTGTTCGTAAATAACCATGTGTGTTCAGCTTCAACCTATAATGTGTAACACTTGTGTAGGTTGTTGTACATTTCATCTAAGGGTGGGTGTGAACTGTGGAGTTCTGTCAGTATATGCATCAGGTTAGCATGGAGGTGAGCCGTTAGAACCCATGACAGTAGATGGACCGTGGTGCTTTGTGCTTTCCTACTTTTCATGGCTAAATAGATATGTGTTTTTGTTGCATGTTATTTGACTAAAATAATCTAGAAATGAGGTTGGTTGATCCAATTGTTTCCTCTGAGTGCATTCTTGTAAGCAGCACAGGGACCCTTGATGAGATCGCTGGCGTGGAAGCCCAGTAGGGTGCTTAGTTTTTCCTCCCTTGGGTGTAGGATTTTTCTTTTAAGGGATGAAAATACCTAATGTGGGGAGAATGTAATGACTTTTATTTTTCCTGAATCTATTTTTAGAAATTATTTGGGAAAATTATTAGATCGGGCGCTAAGATGACGTGCGATTCCGAGTCCCAGTGTGCCCGGAATAAATCTTTGAATAAAGTTCAGTTTTTAATTGAAAGAACTTAGGCGACAAACTTTGAACTTTAGTATCTTTCAAAAAAAATGCATGGATTAGAAATATTAGGGAACTATTGTGTTCATAATAGTGACTTTACCTTAGGTGGGGCCTAATATCGTCTAGCTTGGGTCCGACGAAAAAGTTAGATTTTGGACATAGACGTCATTAAAATATTTTAAATAAAAATATTCTTGACGCAACATAGATTTTCTTCTAAAAAAATATTTATCAGAGATCCAGGGTAATCATCATAACCCTATATCTCCCCTGAGGAAAAGAGGAGAGGCTCTCTCTTGATGATAAATGTCAGTGAATCGGTTTTGGAAATCGGAGCACGGGTCGAGATGGTTCTTCAACGGATCGACGATGACAATGATGCAGGTTCTCTCTTCGCCAACAATCGAATCGGATCTAGGTAGGGTGTTTGGTTTTGATTTTATTTTCCCCATTCTTGATTTCTAAATGATGAAATTAGATCAATCCACAAAAAAGTTGACTCGTGACTCGATTGTTCTTACGGGAGGGTTTTGACTATGGGATGATTTTTTGGAAATTGAAATTATGTTTTGGTTTGTTCTGTTAAATCCTTCTAATGGGAGAGAATCAATTCCATAATGAACAATGGAATAGATTTTTTCCTCGATTTGTTACATGTGTTTTTTTTCTCCCCTTTGACCTGCACATTCTTCGAATTCTTCATGGGGTCATGAACAACAGGTGGTTGCATATTTGTCTTGCAATGCAGCAATCCCAAATCAGAGATCCAGACTCATGATGACCTAACAGAGGTACGACGGCGACAACAACGAATAGATCAAAGCAACGTAGAAGATACCTCCATTCAATCATTTTCTAGTGGGATGGGTTGAAACATGAATTTGAACCCCTAAAAATGAAGAACACGGCCCGAGGATCCTGTAACCTATTCCGGATAAAAAATCAGACCATTGAAGCGAGTCTGGTGGCCCGTGTAAAAAGCCATCGGTGTGCTGGAGCCTGCAACATGCCACGGTGGTGTCGGCAGCCGTGTCTACATGGTTTCCAATGTGGTAGAAGGTCACGACTTCATGCCACGGTGGGGCGAGCTAGACCCGCAGCTCAAGCCGCGAGTGTGTGGGATTAGCGGTCGGTCGAGCCGGTCGCGTGGCACGGAGCAAACACGGTAAGCTGCCATGTTTAGGGCAGATCGAATGGACAGTGGGTCAGGCCAGTGGTGGGCTGGGCTGGAATCGGGCTAGGTTCAGGTTAACCCGACTAGTCGGGTCAGGCCGGGGTCGAGTCAGTGGACCCCGAGTCGTACCGGTCCCAGACCCAACTGACCCATTTTCACTAAAACACATGTAACTTTCAAATGGAGCATCCATTTAACAAGCCTTATGTGGCATTGGGACCCTTGAGATGATACATAATTTTTTAGATACTCTAAGTGAGTTTTTTTGTTTAAGTTTATGGAAGGAATAATGACTTGAGGAGTGGGTACTCCTGGTACAAGTAAACCTTGAGAGGAATCATGGTAGTTCATATAAAGAGAAGATAGGATGGTACTCCCCTAACAATTTAGGGTGTGGGTATTACTTACCTCTTTGGTTAGGTAGATATGGGACTCCCCACATCATGGGTGCGGGTTCTTTACCTTTGGGTAGTTTTCTCTGGGGTTGTTACTCCTCTGATGGACTAGGGTGCGAGTTTCCCCATAATTTGCATATCAATAGTGTAGGTACTCCCCTACCGGGTAGGTTCTAGGTCCTCTATTATAGGAGTAGGTACTCCCCTGTCATGATGGAGAGTGGCTCCTCTAGCCTAGTTTTGGTACTCCTCTAAGGTACTAGGGTGTGGGCCCCCATACCAAACAAACTAAAAGAGTTGGTACTCCCATTTCACACCAAGGTACAGGTCCTCTAGTCACTTAGTAATACTCCCCTACTGGGTAGGGTGCGGGTCCTCGATATACAAAGTAGTACTCCCCCCCTATCATATCAAGGTGTGGGTACTTCATGAGTAGCACTCCCCTGTTGGAACCAAGGCCCGGGTCCTCACTTACGAAGTCATACTCCTCCATCTCCGAGTAGCAGCAGGGAGCATGTCCTCCATTAGAGTTGGATCTCCCTCAACTGTAGGACATAGCTACAAGGAGCAAGCCCATCCACCTGATGTGAAAATTACCTAGATAGGAGCTAGTGCTCCCTTGACGAACTGAGGTGTGGGATACTCCTTGCAAGAGCGATTGAGGTTTTGCAGGTTATTTTGGAGCAGTGTTCCCTCAACTGTATGCAGTGACGAGGGGTGGGCCTCTTCACTTGGGTTTCCTTAGTCCTGCGTTGGGTGCAAGACATTGATGACTGAACCTTTGGTGTTGGGGACTATAGTTGTACCTTTTAGGATGTTCCCTATGGATTATGTCCTCTTGGATGTACCATTAGGAATGGTAGTGTTGTTCCTGATGGAATATATCTCTCATATGGGTTCCCTTAGAGATGGCTGAGCTCATGGAGTGTGTCCTTCTAGTTTTATGGGTTATGATTTGGGACTTCATTGAGAATCATGACGCTGGATCTGATTTTGGGACCTGATGGTTCATAGTTTATAAAATGAGTATATCTAGATATTCTTGGTACACGTATGGGAATATACCTATGTAGATCTAACTGTGCTTTTCTTTGTGATTTTTTCTTTGTGTTTTACCTTTGTGGTTTTAGGGTGTCCTACTGAGTATTGTTTTACTCACCCATGCATGGGACTTTCCCACACATGTTGTGTATTGTGCAGACAAATGATGCTTTGATGGAGTTCAGGGAGGATCAGGATGAGGTGGTTCTTAGTGAGATCAAATAGACAAGGTGTACTCCTATGACTTCAGGAAGCTATCCTTCACCTACCATTCAAGTAGGGGTTTTGGCGGACGTGCTACAAGGACTTAGGGTTTTACTTTTGTTCTGT
The DNA here is from genome assembly GCA_963277665.1 of Viscum album. NCBI lineage: Eukaryota > Viridiplantae > Streptophyta > Magnoliopsida > Santalales > Viscaceae > Viscum > Viscum album. The sequence goes on from OY728157.1 coordinate 1,028,785,904, forward strand.
CTTTCTTTTGGTGGGCTTGTATACTGGCCCAATTTTCCTCTCTGTACTTTACTTTCTATTGCACTCCGGTTGTGTTTTAGATAGTGGTATACATTCATAGCTTACTTGGATCTTTTACTTTTCATCATTTTTGGGCTTGGATGTATGTGTGTGTGTGTGTGTATGTGTATAGGTACACAGGAAATGTCTCCCATGTTAGTGATATGCCTACTCAGTGCTAGTCACCAACCCCTTGCCTATTGGAGGTGGTCTTGGGGAGTCATGACACGGGCCCCTCTGGGATGGGCTGTGACATAATTTTCCTTTTCTTTTTCATAGAATGTATTCCATATTCTAGATCCCAATGAGTTTTTTTTTTGAATAATGGTTTAACTTATGTATCAGGTTTTATATACTCACAGGTTTACCTTGTGTACCCTACTTTATATGTTCATCATGTTATCTTTTGGGATATGGTTGTTATAGTTATTATCCTTGGTTTATCATTTTTATTTATATTCATATTCTTTTAGATTTTAATATGGAATGTTTTGAAAACAAACCAAAGGGAGTTGAAAAAAATGTGTTTCCTATGGAAATTACTTTATAAATAGATTTTTTTTCAAAGAATAAACTAATAGTTTCATGTTGTTAGACTTTTTATAGATTATTTGGTGATATCTTACTGGGATCCGAGCTCACACCCTAATGTTTACTTTGGGTGGTTGTAGATATTGTTTTTTATGAAATGGATAAAGGGGAGAGAATCATGTATTATGTTGGTCTCTCTTCGTTGTTGTCATCCTCTTTGTGAAATGGGTTGGAGGTGATGAGTCATCACTTAGAGACTCAACTTTGTCTTATCTTGTTTTATTTTTAGAATTAGCCTTTGGTATTGATGTTATATGTCTCATGGATGTGTTCTCTTCATCCACATTGTACTATATTGGGTTATATCCTTTTTTATTCTTCATGATACTTGTTTGGTTGTTTGGTTGATCTTCACCTTACGGTAAGCTAACTTGGGTGACATGTCAGGTTAATCTGGGTTGGTTCATTATAATATTAGAATCATTCGAAGGGTGTTTCATCTTTGAAACCATACAAATCATGATTTAAAACCATTTCCATTAACAATATCATAGAAGAAATCCATTTTCATAAACATTACCAAAACCATAATATTTCACAAGTCATGCCTATAAGACCATTTAAAAATCCATTTTCAAGATAAAACCAGAAACCATGTTATTCAAGGAGTAAGAAAAAACTGTTTGTAGAACAAATAAAATTCATGAAACCACCTACCATGAAACACTTGAAATAGAAATCCCCTCATGGAAACCAAAAGAAAATATAAATCAAGTATCCTAAGAAATAAGTTGGGACCCTAAATTCTGAATTCCCAATCAAGAATATCTAAATTAAAAATTCCTAATACAAGGGAAACAAAATGAAACACTTATCACTGAAATCTCTGAACAATGCACCAAGGGGATTGGAGATTCAGACAAGAACCCTAAATTCCATGACATATCTAAAAGAAATAAAATTAGGAACCTAGATCAAACAAATCCCCATTGATATCATATCCTTTTGGAGATAGGAATATGAAGAAGGGGGTCCAAGATCAGAACAGAGTTGGACTAACCAAGAGAGGATCACAGCTTCGATCGACACTTAAATTCAGCAAGGATTATTGTTATGATAAACAAAGATGTCCAAAGAGAGTCCCCAAGTTTTAATTGATCGATTTTAGGTCGAGGGAGGTGGATTAAGAAATAAAACAGGGGTTTCAATGGCATAAAAATATGATACTACCCTTACTAAATTGGGCCAGATCAGTGCTACTGACTAGCTGCTGGAGACCCACCGACTAGATCATGCCTACTACAGAGATGAAGAAGATATTTCCCATCCCACTGGCTTTACAGTGACTATATAATAATATTGTAGCCACTATCAATCCCACCGGCTAACCGGTGGACCACCTGCAGCTTTATTAGCTGTAATTTCTGGTTTGTACCCCACTGAATCCTCAAGAAACTCCCTATAGATCTCTTATAAAATAAAACCACCATAAAAAATAGGGATTATCAACATAAAGAAGAAAACAAAAAAATTATATCGTAGTACCTAAAAAATATTCAGGATGTTACACCTTGCATTCATTAGGAGTTAAAAGCTCGTATCAGCCCAAAAAATATGAACTGTTCTTCTAATTCTAGTTGATATCCTCAACTGAGTTGATTGTTCTAAACTACATTCCTCATATCTAAATTCAATAGACCCATCTTATGGTTCTCCCACTCGATCTTCACCCATTTTTGAATTTTCTGGCATATCTTTCAATGGGATTACTTCTGGTCTTTCGATGATTTCAACATTCTCATATGAGTTCTTAGGAAGTTTCAATATTTCAGTGTCTTTACTTTGATAAACCTAAACTTTGATAGTTGATTTGTTTCCCTCAAATTCCTTCTCCACTAAATTCTGATCCTTCCAGAGAACCTTTTTATTGAATAGAACATTTCTAGTCTAGATTATTTTTCACCTATCATCATCCCATAGTCGATATCCAAAAATTATCATCTTCATACCCAATGAGAAATAAAACTTTGGATTTTGTTTCAAGCATAACACAATCCTTGGCACCAAATTTCAGTCATTTACTGGACCATAATTCATATGGAAGTTTATTCCCAACTATCAATATTGGACTTATATTGACATGATAAGTTGTTGTGTTGATTGTCTCCTCCCATATTCCATTGGACATTTCAGAGTGTAGTCACACACTTAGATTCTTCATGGTAAATATTTTCCATTCCATTCTGATGTGGAGTTTCAAAAACCTTCTTATCATGACTTATTCTCTTTTACTAGTAGAAGCTCGAGAAGTTGTATTTGGAGTACTCATCACGTTTTTTGATTAAATATACTTTTTAACTTTCGACCACATTTCCTTTCTTCCAAGGATTTCCAATGAATAAAAACCTGAAATACACCAGGATTATGCTTCAAAAAGTAAGCCCATAATTTTTTAGTTTCATCATCAATGAAAGTTAAAAAGTATAAAGAACCTCTATGAGATTGGAAAAGAGTGGGTTCCCAAATATCTGAGTGAATCATCTCCAACTTCCTAGCTTCGGGCATCTGTCCATGAAAGTTCAAAGAAACATTATCTATTTCCCTAGCACAAAACATTCACACTTTTCAATTTATTTGTGGGAGAAGGTTGTAACTTCGTACCGCGGTGGGGCGATCTGGACCCGCATCTCAAGGCACGGGTGTGCGGGTTCAATGGTCGGCCGAGCCGGCTGCGTGGCGCGGAGTGGACATGGCAAGCCACCATGTCTGGGGCGGATCGAACTGGAAGTGGGCCGATGGTGGTCTAGGATGAAAGTAGGTCGGGTCTAGTGGGTTGGGTCAGACCCAAGTCAAGTCGACAGACCCCGGGTCAGACCGGGCCCGGGCCTAACCGACCTCTTTTCACTAAAATGCTCGTAACTTTCAAACAAAGCGTCTATTTGATGAGCCGGCTGCAGCTTTGGGAACCTTGCAATGATATGGTCCTTTTGAGATACTCTAAGTGTTTTTTGTGTAAGTTGATGGACTAACTAATTATTTGGGTAGTGGGTCCTCTCGGTACAAGCAGACCTTTAGCGGAATCATGTTTGTTCATATAAAGAGAATCTAGGATGGTAATCCCCTGATAATTTAGGGTGTGGGTATTTCTTACCTCTATGATTTGGTAGAGACATGATTCCCCACGTTGTGGGTGTGAGTTATTTACCTTTGGGTAGTTTCCCTTGGGGGTGTTACTCCCCTGATGGACTAGGGTGCGGGTTTCCCCATAATTGGTGTATCAATAGAGTAGGTACTCCCCTACCGGGTAGGGTGTGGGTCCTCTATTATAGGAGTCGGTACTCCCCTATCATGCTAGGGAGTAGGTCCTCTATCCTGGGGTCGGTACTCCCCTAACATACTAGGGTACGAGTCCCCCATATCAAATTAACTGACAGAGTCAGTACTCCCCTTTCATACCAGGGTGCGGGTCCTCTAGTCACTGAGTAGTACTCCCATACCGGGTAAGGTACGGGTCCTCGATATATGCATTAGTAATCCCCTGTCGTATCAGGGTGTGGGTCCTTCATGAGTAACACTCCTTTGTTGGAACCAGGGCACGGGTCCTCACTTACGGAGTCGTACTCCCCCATCTCCGAGTAGTAGTGGGAAGCAGGTTCTCCATTGGAGTTGAAGCTCCCTTGACTATAGGACACAACTACAAAGAGAAAGCTCCTATACTTGATGTGAATTTTACCTAGATAGGATCTAGTTCTCCCTCTACGGACTGAGGTGTAGGATACTCCTTGCAAGAGTGATTGAGGTTTCTCAGGTTAGTATGGAGTAGTTCTCCCTCAATTGTACATAGTGGCGAGGGGAGGGCCTCTTCACTAGGGTTTACTTAGTCTTGTGTTGGGTGCAATTCAATGATGAATGAACCTCTGGTGTTGGGCACTAGAGCTAGACCTTGTAGGATTTTCCCGATGGAGCACGTCCTCTCGAACATACCATCAGGAATGGTAGTGTTATTTGAGATGGAGTATATCTCTCGGATGGGTGCCATCAGAGATGGATGAGCTCATGGAGTGTGTCCTCCTAGTTTTATGGGTTACAATTTGGGCCTTCATTGAGAATCCTGACACTGGATATGAGGTTGGGAACTGATGATTATTAGTGTCTGAAATGATTATATCTAGATATTCTTGGTACATGTGTGCGCACATACCTGTGTAGAGCTAACTATGATTTTCTTTTTGATTTTTCCCTTGTTCTTTTACTTTTTGGTTTTAGGGTGTCCTACTGAGTATTGTTTTACTCACCCTTACAGAGACCTTTCCCACACATGTCATGTATTGTGCAGATGATCGATGCTTTGATAGAGTCTAGGGAGGACCAGGATGAGGTGGTGCTCAGTGAGATCAAACAGACGAGGCGTACTCCTATGACTTCAAGCAGCTACCCTTCACCTACCTTTCAGGTAGGGTTTTTGTCAGAAGTGCTATAGTGACTTAGGGTTTCAATTTTGTTCTGTTTTTCTTTTGGTGGGCTTATATATTGTCCCGGTTTTCCACCATGTACATTACTTTCTGTTGCACTCCTGTTGTGTTTTACTTAGTGGTCTGCATGCATAGCTTCCTTGGCTTTTTTACTTTTCATCATTTGTGGGCTTGGTGATGTGTGTGTGTATACAAGTACACAGTAAATTCCTCTCATGTTAGTAATATGCCTACTTGGTGCTAGTCACCATCCCCTAGCCTATTTCAGGTGGGCTTGGGGAGTCCTGACACAGACTCCTCTGGGACGAGTTGTGATATAAGTTTCCTTATATTTTTCATAGAATGTATTCCATAGACTAGATCGCAATGATTTTTTTTAATAATGGTTTCACTTATGTATCATGTTTTATATACTCACATGTTTACCTTGTGTATCCTAATTTATATGTTCACCATGTTATCTTTTGAGATATGGTTGTTATAGTTATTGTCCTTGGTTTATCATTTTTATTTATATTCATATTCTTGTGGATTTGAATATGGAATGTTTTGAAATGAAACCAAAGGGAGTTGAAAAAATGGGTTTCCTATGGAAATTACTTTATAAAGTAATTTTGTTTTCAAAGCAAGAACTAATAGTTTCATGTTGTTATACTTTGAATAGATTATTTGGTGATATCTTACTGGGCTCTGAGCTCACACCCTACTTTTTCCTTTGGGTGGTTGTAGACCTTATTTTTCATGAAATGGATAAAGGGAATAGAATCATGTATTTCATTATCCTCTCTTCATTGTGGTCATCTTCTTTGTGAAATGTGTTGGAGGTGATGAGTCATCACCATGAGACTCAACTTTGTCTTATCTTGTTTTATTTTTAGAATTAGCCTTTGGTATTGATGTTATATGTCTCATAGATGCATGCTCTTCATCCACATTGTACTGTATTGGGTTGTATCCTTTTTTATTCTTCATGATACTTGTTTAGTTTTTTGGTTGATCTACACCTTATGGTGAGCTAATTTGGGTGACATGTCAGATTAATCTGGGCTGGTTCATTAAAATATTAGAATCATTCAAAGGATGTTTCATCTTTGAAATCATACAAATCATGATTTAAAACCATTTCCATTAACAATATCAAGGAAGAAATCCATTTTCTTAAACATTACCAAAACCATCATATTTTACAATTCATTCCATTAAGACCATTTAAAAATCCATTTTCAAGACAAAACCAGAAACCATGTTATTCAAGGAGAAAGAAAACAATGTTTGTATAACAAAGACAATTCATGAACCCACCTACCATGAAACACTTGAAATAGAAATCCCCAAATGGAAATAAAAAATAAAAGATAAACCAAGGATCCTAAGAAATAAGGTTGGACCCTAAATAATGAATTCTGAATCAAGAATCTCTAAATTACCAATTCCTAGAACAAGGGAAACAAAATGAAACACTTATCACCAAAATCTCTGAACAATTCACCAAGAGGATTAGAGATTCAGACAAGAACCCTAAATTCCATGACATATCTCAAAGAAATATAATTAAGAACCTGGATCAAAAAAATTCCCATTGCTATCATATCCTTTTGGAGAGAAGAATATGAAGAAGGGGATCTAAGATCAGAATAGAGTTAGACAAACCAAGATAGGATCATAGCTTCGATCGACACTTCAATCCACCAAGGATTCTTTTTTGGAGATCCAAATATGTCCAAAGGGAGTCCCCACGTTCTAATGGATCGATTTTAGGTTGAGGGAGGTGGATTAAGAAATAAAACAGGGGTTTTGATGACATAAAAATATGATACCACCCTTGCTAAATCGGGCCAGATCGGTGCTACCGACTAGCTGCTAGAGAATCACCAACTAGATCATGCCTACTGTAGAGATGAATTAGATACTTTCAATCCCACTACCTTTCAAATGAATATATAATAATATTGTAGCCGCTATCAATCCCACTGGCTAGCCGGTGGACCACCTGCAGCTTTATTAGCTGCAGGTTCTGGTCTGCACCCCACCAAATCCTCAAGAAACACCCTAGAAATATATTATAAAATAAAACCACTGAAAACAAGTTGGTATTAGAAACATAAATAAGAAAATATATATATATCATAGTACCTAAAAAATTCAGGATGTTACACCTTGCATTCATCAAGAGTTAAAAGCTTGTATCATCCTCAAAACTATGAACCAGTCTTCTAATTCTAGTTGATCTCCTCAACAGAGTTGATTTTTCTAAACTTCATTCCTCTTATCTAACTTCAAGAGACCTATCTTCTAGTTCTCCCACTTGATATTCACCCATTTTTTTAATTTTATAGCATATCTTTCGATGGTCTTACTTCTGGTATTTCAATGCTTTCAACATTCTCATCTGAGTTCTTAGGAAGTTGCAATCTTTCAGTGTCTTTACTTTGATCAACCTAAACTTGGATATTTAATTTGTATCCCTCAACTTCCTTCTCCACCAAATTCTGATCCTTCCATAGAAACTTTTAATTGAGAAGAACATCTCTATTTTAGATGATTTTCACCTATCATCATCCCATAGTCGATATCCAAAATTCTCATCTTCATACCCAATGAGAAATAACACTTTTGGATTTTTTTTCGAGCATATCACAATAATTGGCACCAACTTCCAGTAATTTACCGGACCATAACTCATATGGAAGTTTATGTCCAACTCTCGATGTTGGACTTCGGTTGACATGATAAGTTGTTGTGTTGACTGTCTCCTCCCATATTCCATTGGACATTTTGAAGTGTAGTCACATACTTTGATTTTTCGTAGTAAATATTTTCTATTCCATTATGATGTAAAGTTTCAAAAACCTTCTTATTATGCCTTATTCTCTTTTTCTAGTAGAAGTTCTAAAAGTTGTATTTGGAGTAATCACCACCTTTTTGTGTAAAGGTACTTTTTAAATTTCAACCACATTTCCTTTCTTCCAAGGATTTCCAATGAATAAAAACATGAAATACATCTGACTTATGATTCAAAAAGTAAACCCATAATTTTTTAGTTGCATCATCAATGAAAGTTAGAAAGTATAAAGAACCTCTGTGATATTGGACATGAGTGGGTTCCCAAACATCTGAGTGAATCATCTCCAACTTCCTAGCTCTGGGATTCTGTCCATGAAAGTTGAAAGACACATTCTATATGTCCCTAGCACACAAATTTCACACTTTTCAATTTTTGTGTGATTAGGCTTCAATATATCCTTTACTATTAGAACTTTTATATTATTATCATTGAGGTGACCGAATATACAATTCCAAACCTCAAGATATTTAGAATTTATACTTTCAACAAATACAAGTCTGTCTGAATATTCAGTTAAGTATGGAGTTCCATCTTTAACTCCTTATGCAACTACCAAGGATCCTTGTGTAATTTTCTATACCCCATTGACAAGGGTAGTGTCATATCCTTCCTTATTAAGTCATCCAATGGAAATAATTTTTTTTCATAGACTAGAGATGTCTTACTTCCTTGAGCTTTAGGAGTCCTTTATTCTTCATCCGGATATTAACACCTCCCTTTCCAATAACTTCTAGGAAATTTTCACCCGCTAGATAAACTTTTCCAAACTCCCTAGATACATAATTGATCATACATCTTTGTTCACCAGTTGAATGAAAGGATGTTCCAGAGTCAATCACCCAAGCTTCTAACAAAGTATTAACACTCAATAAGAATTTTTTGCCACCTTCCATTAAACTGACAAAATTTGAACTGCCAGAAGTTAATGCTTTTATGATGTTTTACTTACGATTCTAGCAGTTCTTAATATGTCATTTCTTCTCAAAACTCCAGCATGTAGGACCAATACCCGCCGACTTGTTCTAGATTCTTTCTTGAGACTTATTTTCTAATAGTTTCTTTTGATATACTTGCTTCTGTTGAGGTGATTGTCCCTCGTCCATCAACATTGAGTGCACTACTGGATGATACTTGGAATTTTCTTTTCCTAAGCTCCTTATTTAGGATTAGGATCCATATATCCTCAAACACTAAATATATTTTTCCACTGGAATTACTTATCGTAATAACCATCGCATCCCAAATTTCTGAAAATGAAGACAATATAAGTACTACCCATACATCATCCATGAATGTTACCTTCACTGATTTGAGCTTTCTACGGATCCTATTGGAGTCATTCACATGATCTTCCACTGGTCTTCCTCCCAACAACCTTAAGCTAAACAACCACCGCATCATGAAAACTTTGTTATGTGTCATTGGTTTCTCATACATATCTGTCAACTCCTTCATCACTTCTGTAGTGTTTTCCTTTTCCTAGATGTTAAAGGAAACATTATGTGACAATGATATCCTCACCAATGTCAGTGACTTACTATCAAACCATTCCCATTCTACCTTTTTTGTTTTCTATAGACGATCACCTAATAGTAGAATATCAAGATCTTTATGAATCTGATGGTCCTCCAACTACATTTTTTAGAAACCAAAATTTGTTCTATCAAATTTATCTACCAGGATCTTGTCTTCATCCAATGATATAACTTCCAATGATAATAAATTCCCACTAAAAATAAAAATAACATCAATGCGAAAGAGTGAGAGACATGAATTACCTCTGTGCATTGAGCAAGCACTGAATCACAAGCTTTGATACCACGTGTTGGGTGGCGGGTGGTACCACTTGTTGATAAAATGTATTTCGCTAATGCACTATGTACTTCATTTTTACATCGTACGTAATCAGGATGTACTGTTCATATCACTAATGCATTGTGCAATTTGGTCCCCACTTTTATAGGAATGCTCAGTCGATTGTCTCAGTTCTACTAACCTCCAACTTTATAGAAATGCCTCCATTTGGCACGTGATTGGTGATCGCCGGTACCTCCTTCATCTTCAACCGCTTGCTTCTGTAAACATTTTTATAATCTTTATTCTATACACATTGTTTTCACTAAACATTATGGATCTCAGTGACTCCATATGAAGATACCGATTTTTGATGGTCTTGTTGCCACCTGGAGAGATTCAAGTGTCGCTGACTGCACACCGAGTCAAAACATTATCCGATGCATGAAATTACGGTGAACATAATTTTTATGGATGAACTTCTGGTGCACTGAAACCAGACTTCACATCCCAACATATATATATTGAGGGAATATCATATTCCAATAGTTATAAATTATTCTTCAATTCTAGTTGTCAGACTTAAGTGATTATAGGATGTGTCTGAGCTCTTTTTATTATTTTCTTAGTGCATTCCAGGTGTACCCCTGGGTGGGTCATCACACAAATGCTAAGAGTTGTTTTTCTATTAAATTAGTTGATAAGATAATCAATGATTGAGAGATGAGGTGAGGAGTAATGGTAGTATATTCATTTACGTGGTTTCTCATTCTTATTGGAATATTTTATGGGATCTGAATATTTTGGGAATGGTAAAATTATTTGGTTTGAACTTATTGCATGGTGCTATGTCCTTGAGGGTTTTTTGCATTGTCGTGAGATATATGGTCATTGTTGCCAATGTCATTTTTTCAAAATACTAACCATGTTTTCTTGGGGGTTCTTGGGAGAAACAGGTTTGGAGAGAAGTCTGGTTATGGTTTTCAGGGAAGAATTTTGTTTTCTTTTTAGGATGTGGTGATCCAACACCTAATGGGCGGTTTTGGGAGGATTGAAATCAACTTGTTTTTTAATTGAAGCAGCATGCGCCTTCTAATTTATTGTTGTAGGCATTGTAGTTTATAGATCTTTCAGGGCCTCTAAACAATATCAGTCGAGTTCTAAGTTGGTTACTTGGTATTGACCTAAGTGAGATTTTATGAAGACCAATGTTGATGCATCAATGATTCCTGTTTGAGTAGAAATTGGGGTTGCAATCATGGTTGGGGAGTCAAATGGTGTTTTGGTGGCTAGCATCGCAGATTCCAACTTTATATGGAATGTGAATGAGGTGGGATCTCAGACACTTCTTCTAAGGGTGTGGGTTGCATATGGATTCTCGAGGTTGAAGGTTTTTTTAGTTATATTTGGTGGCGGTGTTTCAAGAGTTGGGAAGATCATGATATCAATCATGCACTCTCCATTCCCTTCGCTTAGGAAATCTTGCAATTGCCTTTTGGGACAAAGGATGCTATTTTTGAGCATGTTTCTAGTGAGACTAATGAGGCGGTGGATGATATCATCAAGATGCCTTAATCTTTTAATGTTTCCAAGTGTTGGTTATTAGGCTTTTCAAACTACCTATTTGTGTATGTGGTGTTGGATTTTTAGTATTTTAGGGGTTTCGTTGTATGGGCTTCAAGTCTAGTTATCAAAACAAACGACATGACCTAATTCAGCTAGATGCTTGGAGCACCGAATAACACCCCCACACCACTCTATAATCCGAATTCCTGAAAATAATAATCGGGTTATTATTTAAAAACAATAAAAGATGAGTAATGGATAATTAATGGAAAATATATATGTTCATAGTTAGAGTTAAGTTGGGCATGTCTGTTTTTATTTTTCTAGTAAAGTGCACATGGAATATCACAATGATTAAACAAGACTCGTTTTCTTGAGATTCATGTCAAAAATGAAAATATATGTGTTTTAATGTGGTAATGTATTTTAAGGACTTATTGATCAATCATTTTTTCTTTGGATTGGCATGTTTATATTTGTCATTTTATTAGAATTGCTCTTTGAGTTGGGTTTTTATGCTTATAAATGAGGGCATGATTCCGTGGGCTGTTTATTATCATTATAAATTATCAGTTTTATTTTTGTAGTGTTTCTTCCTATTGTGTGTTTGTGTTTATTAATTATAGGCTGTGGGCTGGTTGAAAGGCCCACTTGGAAGGCGCATTTGATAAGCCCCCCATGTGAGATGGCAGCCCAAGATGATCCAAAGACAACCCAGGAGACCAGATTCAGACATGGAAGACATGGGTGATAGAGGTGGAGGTCAGCTGAAGGAGGTGTTTCTTACGCCGTTCTACACGGGTTCTATCAGGGCTGGTGTTTTGCAGGTTAGGAGCTCGCTGGGTTGTGAAAATTTGCTCCGAGTTTTTGGAATTGAAGCCGCTATCCATGGTGGTATGTGCAAACCAGAGAGGCCAGCGATTCGGGCCTTCCACTGCTGCTGTTTTGGTGCTGGTCGGGCGGTGGACAAATTAGGGTGGTGTGTGATGGAGGGCTTCACCTGTGGAGATGTGCTGCTTGCTTCGGGTGGCTGGTTCGCGGCAAATTATACCGAGGTTTGGGCTTCACTTTGGTTTATTCCCCTCTAGGGACACTTATTCTTCCTTTGCTTGGTTTCCTCTGTTCTTCTTCCACGTCGCTACTGTAAATTTCTATACTAATTACATTCTGTTAAATGTTATATGTTCTGCTTGTCCTTCTCCCATGCGAGCACCTCATCCGTTAAGTTGTTTTGCGTTCTTCCCCACCCAGTGTTGTAATTTCTTTTTCATCCTTCTCGTTGTCTTATTTTCTTCCCTAAGTTCCGTGAACTCTCTTCTCCTTTAATGGAGATCTGAACCACTTTTCTAGGCTGAGGGAGCTTGCTGGAAATGTTGATTTCAATTTTAAAATTATTCATTCTGATTTTGGTATTTTGATGGAAGGAGTGACGAGTGAGGCGACAACCCACTTGTTTCCAACCAATGATTTCTTCTTTTTCACTCTAATTTTTTGCTTCCCCTCATGAACAATCTGGCTCGATAGAGAAGATTGTGACATGAAGAAGTAGTGAAGTGGTACTTCACGGAGACATTCAGGTAATTCAACAATGCTGGCAGGAAGAGATATCTATATGCTAAAAGAAATTTTAATAAGGAGTTGTCACTTTTCTTTAGAGTGAGAATGGTTGAGCATGGCGGGACATCACCCGCTCAATTGAATTAGTTTGCTATAGAGTAATAATTAAGAGTAGAACAATGATAAACTAATTTCAATGAATCTCCATCGGTTTAGATTTGTTCTCACTAACTTGTATATCACCCAATTGCATTTCATCCATTACTTTCCATCTCCTCCACTTTCATTTTCTTCCTTGTTTCAATCATCTTCCAACCTTATTTCCTTCACTTTCATCAACATTTAAAAACACAAACAATTAACATTTTAAAAAATAAAAAAATATCATTAAGTGATAGGATTCAATTGACGTGAGAGAGAAATATTAAAATAACTACTATTAAAAGCTGCATAAAATTACAGTTGGAAGAAGGAATAAAAGAAGAAAAAAGGGAGGAAAAAGAATCTCCCGGAAGGCGCTGCTCTTCCCGAAGCCGAGGCCTAACCCTCTGAATTTTCAGTAGCAGCTGAAAACCAATGCAAATCAACCGTAGCTCACACAACCCGTAGCTCCCCTTATTTAAAGGCTCTACTAGAACCTTCTAGACTAACCCCCCTCCTAACGGTCGGCAAATTGCTTGCTGTCTATTAACAACCCCACTAACTAACTAACTAACTAACAACCTCTTATAGTATTTACAACACTGCCCCTGACTATAGATAAAACCCAGCTAACACCTACAGCCCTTCCTCACTTTCCTATCATTCCCGCCGTGTTGAAAAACCACCTTGTCCTCAAGGTGTAACTTCAATAACACGACTTGACTACTTTAGCATTGGAAAAACAACCCCTTCGTAGCACTGGAATGACAACCTTTGGTGGTGGCTTCGGCGGTGGTCTCAACATCCATGCAACTCTAGTGGCGTGAAGGTTTTTTCCATGTTGATGCTCTTTATGGTGTGGCGTTTTTTTACGATCTCCGGTACCAGCAGTTTTTACTCGCAGTTGTTCGTAGCACTTTATCGCAACCGTTGGAGTAGCTCGTTTGGCTATGAATTCTTCTATAAGAATTGCAGCATAGGTTTGGTGCAACACACACCACTCAGCTACATCGCCAATATTAGGAAAAATGCCCTCTACAAGTCCAACAACGAACACTCTTCGAACAATTAGTTCATCTGACCGAACCGGATTGGTAACCATCTGCACTAGGCGGAAACTATCCATAAGCATCCCAACAGTAAGCATCCCAAAACATCCTAGGACTCCAACAAACAACGAAAGTTCAGCTCGTTGGGCAAGAGTTTGTGTCTTGTTTTGGAACGTGTTTCCACCCTCGCTAAGCTTTCACAATAATTCTCGTTGCTGACATGTGTCTGCTGATCGTATCTGATTCACCTGCCCCATTCCGACACTCACGTCCTCCACTGTTTCTGGAACTCGTAGACATGATTCTCCCATAGTTTGTGATTTGGATGGAACAAATATGTCATGTCGTACGGAGAACTCTTTCTGAACGAGTATTTGTTCAGCCTCGAACTTCGTTCGAGGCAGCAGTCTGGTTTCACATGGATAACTTTCTACAACAACCTTCTTGCACTCAACACCTTCATTGGTTTGCTTCTTCTTTCCAAGTGTTTCTAGACGCGCTGACAAGTCAACGGTGTCAGACGCTTGTGTCCGCATCTCATTCGGCGACACACCCTGCTGTGCTGATCCAAACTCCTCTTTAATGGAACTCGAAACTCCTGAAAATATCGACGTTTTGATTTGCTTGGTGTTTGCTCACACTCCCTCAAGCTTCGTAAGATGTGTAACTCCGTCTTCTGCGTCTGTTCGTTCTGATTCTGCCTCAGGCATTCTCAAAATGTTGCCGCCTCCATCTTCCCCGTCAAGCTTTCCTTTGTTTTGTACATCACCGGTTCTCACAATTTGATTCTTTACACTTTGATTTAGTTGACTCACCGCAGTCGTTAACTCCTGTATCTGTCGCTGAAATTCTGACCTCATCTCCAAAACCGTCTTCTCCAAACTCTCCTGTCGTCGGACTTCATTCTGCAATTTTGTTACTGTCGTTTCCAGCTGTGCAACTCGACTCTCTATCAGAATGGACAAACCAGGCTCTGCTTTGTCTGACGCACCCACCTCAGCGGTCACGAGCTGTGTTCCTCCTTAGCTTTTGTGTCTGGGGTGTCCGTGCCTGCGTGGTTGTTTTTTTTCTTTACTGCTGCGTCCATTTCCACTGTTTTGTATGGCGAGCACAGTACCTGAAGCTTTTGCGTCTGCTGCAAGGATCGAGCCGCAGGTCGGTTTCTACTGTTGCACTGGTTTCTACTGTCGCGTTAAGGACCTGCCGATCAAGAACCGCTTTAAGTTGCCTTCAACCGTTGCATGTTGCCTGTCCACTGCAGCGAGGCGTTTTCCAGTGCTATGTCCAGAATTTGTTGCTGTATTGGCGTCGTCGGCTTCTCTTATGGTTTTCCTCTCTAGAAACCTCTCAATGAGAGCACCAATTGATAGGATTTGTAGGTTGAGAAAACCCCCTCGCCTCCTTACCTCAAAGTGAGGCGGAGACATTCTTTTATAATGAATGAAAAGAACCACATCGGACCACAAGTCCGATGTGGGATACAGACTCCAACACTCCCCCTCAAGCTAGGTGTACCTAGCTTGGACACATAATGAAAAGAAAGCAACAAAACAAACGCTAACACCCTCCCTCAAGCTGGACATACCCAGCTTGATGACAAAACAAGACAAAAACAGAAGAAACGAAAATAATAAAATCGTTGTTGATGCTGTTCCCCCTCAAGATGGGAATGTGATGCCGCTGGAAAGAATAAAAAAGGATGGAACATCGCCGGAAAAGTGCGGGGCCGGACAACAAAGCGCTGGGAAATCCACGCTGGCAGGTCGGTCGTCAGAGCGTCGGGAAAATCCGCACTACGGGTCGGTCGTCAGAGCGCCGAGAAATCCATAATGTCGGGCCGATCGTCAAAGCGCCGAGAAATCCGCTCGGGAGGGCCGGTCGTCAAAGTGCCGAGAAATCCGCAATGGCGGTGCCGGTCGTCGAAGCGCCGAGAATTCCGCAATGGCGGTGCCGGTCGTCGAAGCGCTGGGAAATCCGCATGAGGAGGCCAGCGATCGAATGCGGTGATTCCGCAGAAGGCGCCGGGAGATGCCGGCAGGGGGAGATCCGCCGGAAGAGAGTCGCGCGGGAGGGCGGAAGGAGCCGCCGGACAGCAGCAAACCGCCGGGGAAGGGAGGCCGCGGGAGGGATGGGAGCCTCGGGGCGGAGCGAAGCCGTCGGGGAGGCGAGGCAGGGAGCAGCGCGACGAGGCCGCCTGGACGAGGGTGTCGGGAGGGGAGCCGCGCAGCAGAGAGAGGGCCGCCGGGGCTGGTTCGCGTGGACCGGGGCGCGGCTGGTCGGAAGCCGCGCGCAGAGGAGGCCGCCGGGGAAACTGCGCGCATAATAGGCCGCCGGGAGTGCTGCGGGAGACGACGGGTTGGAAAGCAGGGCGCCGGGGAACCGCCCGAGGGAGATGGGTTCGCCGGGAGGAGACGCCGGGCCGGTCGTCGAACCGCCGGGAAACCGCACTGGTCGGGCCGGTCATCGGAGCGCCGGGAAACCGCACTGGCGGGGCCGGTCGTCGAATCGTCGGGAAACCGCACTGGTTGGGCCGGTCGTCGGAGCGCCGGGAAACCGCACTGGCGGGCCGGTCGTCGAACCGCCGGGAAACCCGCAGGAGGAGGCCGATGATTGAATGCGGTGATTCTGCAGGAGGCGCCGGGCAGGGAGGCGTGGATTCCGCAGGAGGTGCCGAAAGGGAGCGGATGGTTTCGGTCGGAGGGAGGGCTGCCTTGCAGGAGGAGGCCGGTAAGGAGGGAGAGCAGCGGACGGGAGGTGCAGCGGTCCGGTACGGGAGGCAGGCAGGGCTGGAGGCCGGCGTTGGAGGGGCCGACAGGAATGGAGGCCGGCTGTCGCGCAGAGAGGGGCCGGCGAGGCTTGAGGCCGGCTGCTGCTGAAGGAGCCGACTGTTCTTCTCGTCGGGAGAAGTGGGAGCAGGAGCCGGCATGAGGGTGGGCTCCGGGGGATCCGCTGGAAGTGCAGCGCGCACAGGAGGACCGCCTGGGAAGTGCGGTCGTGCGTAGCGGGAGAGGCGGAGCAGTTGCAGGAGAGGCGGAGCAGTTTCGGGATCCGAAAATATCGTCGGGGAATGCGGGAGCGATTGAGGAGGCCGGTGCAGGTGGAGCCGTGTCGGAAGGAAAGCCGGATCGGGAGAAGAAGGGCGCCGGGATGTGGAGGGCGCTGTCGATATCTGCAGCGGGACGATCCATCGCGGGACTGCCTGGAGAGAGGGATACCATCGGGATTTGCAGAGGGAGGGCGGGCCGACGGGATGCGCAGATGAGGCGGAGCCGATCGTCGTCGCCGGGAGGTAGGCCGGCGGAACGCGCAGAGGCGATGAGGACGCCTGATGTGGCCGTCGCGCTTGCAGAGGCGGAACCGGGGAGGGACGGGCCGGCTCTGCAAATCGGGAGGGATCCGCCGGGAACAAGGTATCGACAGGGAGGGATGCCGCGTAGGAAAGGGGTACCGTCGACGGAGCAGCGAAGCAGTGCCGGACGAAGCATAGGGAGCCGCCGTGATGGGTCATCGGGCTAGCGCGAGGGAAGCCGCAGTGAAGGCGGGGCCTGGCACCGGGAGAGATCCGCGACAGGGAGGGGTCGTGTGCAGGAGGAGCGCGAGCCGGAGGAGACACCGGGGAAGGAAGCCCGCCGGACTGGAAGGGCGCGCTCGCAGGAGGAGCGCGCGCCGGAAGGGAAGGCGCCGCGACTGAGGTCCTGCGCGACCGGGAGGAGCAGCGGAGGAGGGGGGGGCTATTTGGATTGGAGACGCCGCCCCCGGACGGGGAAAACCCTAAAGCAAGGGAGAGAAAAAAAATAATAATTAGGGAGGGAGGGTCGGGATTAAGATCCCTCTGATACCATGTAGGTTGAGAAAACCCCCTCGCCTCCTTACCTCAAAGTGAGGCGGAGACATTCTTTTATAATGAATGAAAAGAACCACATCGGATGTTCGATGTGGAATACAGACTCCAACAGGATTCAATTGATGTGAGAGAAATATAGAAAGAACTACTATTAAAAGCAGCAGAAAATTACAGTAGGAAGAAGGAATAAAAGAAGAAAGGAGGGAGGAAAAAGAATCTCCTAGAAGGCGCTGCTCTTCCCGAAGCTGAGGCCTAACCCTCTGAATTTCCAGCTGCAGCTAAAAACCAATGCAAATCAACCGTACCTCACACAGCCCATAGCTCCTCTTATTTAAAGGCTCTACTAGAACCTTCTAGACAAACCCTCTCCCAACGGTTGGCAAACTGCTTGCCGTCTACTAATAATCCCACTAACTAACTAACTAACAACCTCTTATAGTATTTACAACATTGCCCCTGACTAAAAGATAAAACTCAGCTAACACCTACACGTTTCTATCATAACGAAACACCTTGATTAACACGAAGCTTCCTTTCATAAACGATCCCCGAGGTTAACAACTACGCTTCCCCCCAAGTGTTTATAAATTTATAAAGTGCAGAGTGACCCTTGGAGATGTGATGTCCCAAAATTTCCGTATATATATATTTTTAATTATATGGAACTATTTTGGGATCGCGAAATTTGACGGCACGTGATTCCGAGGTCCGAAGTGCCTGAAATGATTCCTAGAAAAATGTTAAGATTTAAATAGCGTGTGAGTGGTTTTCCTGAAAAAGCGGAATAAATCATAAACGGGTACCCGAATTAGAAATCCGAGGGCACCGTTGCGTTCAGGATGGCGGGTTTACCCCAGGCGCGACTTAAGTTTAGTCGGTGCAGGCCTCCGGTGAGAAAACCCGAAAATGGCATAACCGTAAATAAAATAATTAAATAAAATTATTTTATTTTTCAAATGCTTACAACTCACGAACGAAGACTCAGATTAAAAATCCGAGAGCACCGTTGAGCTCGTGAGGGTATGCTTTCTTTCAAAAGATTTTAACATTGGCTGGCGCGGGCCAACATGAGAAGTTAGTTTTTTTGCCGTAAATAAAATAATTAACAATTATTTTATTGTTAAATCCTTAACTTCTAAACGGTAACTCGGATTGAAAATCCGAGAGTACCGTTGAGTTCGTGGGGGCGTGTTCCCCTAAGGCGGAGCCTAACCTCGACCGACACGGGTCAAGGGTAAATGTTATTTGTTTTTGAACTTTTTTTTAAGGTACGTTCAGTAAACGTGCGGGCGACAATTTCTATCTTTTGAACCGATGCTCGGATTAAAAATCCGAGGGCACCGTTAAATTCGCAGCGTCAGGATTCGCTTAGGCGAAACTTAACTTCAACCGACAAGGGTCAGACGAAAAAGTTAATTTTTGGACTTTACAAAAAATAATAAAATAACTTCATGAGTTATTTTATCTCTTTTTTGTAATCGTTGAGTGACGTGGTGGGACCGCAGAGTTAATAGGTCATTCAATGACTTGACCCTTGGGTTGCGTAACCTAGACGTTGGTTGTTTTAATGGAACACTAAATGCGGTTCATTAATGAACCGCATTAATGTTATGCAACGTGGTTGGTTCCTCACATCTATTTAAACAAAGCTTGGGCATGGTTCTTGTGCACTCACGAGAGGAACCTCTGACGAAGTGCCGACGACGACTTCCTCCAACGTAGAACGGAGCTTCGACGCCTTAGAGGATTCGAACCAGACAGTGACGAACGCCAACGAACACGCTTCGAACGCGGTCCCGTCTTCCTCATCCGCACCATCTACCAATGTATTCGAGGTAGGGGTTATGTGCTTAATTCCTCCCTCTTTCCCCGTTCTTGAATATTATGAAAAACACGGATCAACCGTCTTACGGGTTGATCCGCGTTTCGTTCTTTAATGCGGGAGGATAATGCAGGGTTTTTTTATGGGAGTTTTTATGATTAAATAATCCTTCCCATGTTATAACCCTAACACGGAGGGTGCAGGTCGAGCCGAACAAGGCCCAGACCCTCCGCCGATCTCAAGTTGGTGGCGTTCTTCGTGGGCGACCGAGAAATATGGCGGCAAGGTGAAACTTCGGGCCGCGCAGTGTAGGCGCCGTCTTGGGAGGCCCGTAGGCGCAGACGTGAAAAGAATCGGACCACCGGAGCTTCGCCGGTGGCCCGCGAAAGCATCGCCGGCGCCACCGCGCCGGCAACCGGAGGAGGCGGTGGCCGATTACCGCCGACCGCGAGAAGGTGGCGGCGCCCGAAGGCGCCTCGGTGGACAAAGGGGCGGCCGACCTTTGCAGGCCACGTCGGAGCAAGGTGGCGCGCTGCGGCGGCACGCCGCGGAGGAAGGTCGTGGCTTCGAGCCGCGACGAAGGGTGGACCCGCGGTCCGCGGGTTCCGTAGGTGAACGGTCCAGCGGGATCGACCAGATGGTGCGGCGCCAACTGGCACCGCTGCTTTGAAGACCTGAACGACTCAGTCGTTCAGGAGGGGAGCAGACCCCCTGTGCCCGACTAGCGGGCCGGGCGGTTCCGCGGTCGGGTGGGTCGGGACGCACCCGCGGCCAGCGGGCCGAACCAGGCTCAGGCGAACAGGACCGAGCCCAGCCCTTTCGGGTCGGGTCGGGTCGGGTCGGGTCGGGTCGGTCCGACCGGGTCAGACCAGACCCAGACCCTTTTTGGCCCAGTTTCGCTTAAATGGGCATATCTTTTAAACCAGACGTCCGTTTGACGAACCGTCTGCGGCGTTGGAACCCTTAGGACGATGCGATCCTTTTGAGATGTTTCACGTGAGTTTCGAAGAAAGTTAGAGTTTTGCCGGGTTGGATCGTACCCGAATCTAACCGGGCCCTTGACACTAAAATGCCTATAACTTACATATCGGGCGTCCGGTTGACGCGCCGTCTGTTGCGTTGGAACCCTTATGACATGGCGGTTCATCGGGTTACTTCTTCGTAGGACTTCGTGCCAGTTGAAATACGACCGATGACTTGAGGAGCGGATCCTTTCGAAATCAAGCGTTCTTTGTGCGGGAATTCAGTGGCTGACTGTGACGTGAAAAATGAATAGCGATCCTGTGTGGGTTAGCACCGAGCGATCCTGTGTGGGTCAGCACCGAGCGATCCTGTGTGGGTCAGCACCGAGCGATCCTGTGTGGGTCTGCAACAGAGCCTCTTGACAGAATAAGTTGAACTACCTTTACGACTAATCATCTGTACTTCTGTACTTAAGTTACATCTGATGTGAGCTGTCTTTTACTTTGTTCTTTGTGATTGAGATCATGCTTTGTGTTATTTTTTTGTGAAATTCTGAGAGACCTTCAGGGGTCTCGGGGTCCCTACTGAGTATTGTTATACTCACCCCTGCACGGGCTTCGTCCGCCCTTTGTTGTGTCTTGTGCAAACGACGAATAGCTTGACTGAGTCTTGAGGAGTCAGGGCTAGACGGTTCTTGGAGGTGATTGGTAGACGGTGCACAGAGGTGACCGGTTGACGTGAAGAGCCGTAGTGACGAGTTGTATCTACCCTTCAGGTAGGATCCTTGGCGGACGACCTGAGGAGTTGTTTTTCCTTTTTGTTGTACTTCCATTTCAGTTGGACTTGTATTCTGACCCCTTTACTTTCAGTACTTTTACACTCAGTGGTAGTTTTTAGTTGTGGTTGTACCTTTCTTCTTCCGTTGTGTTTTGCTTGTGCGCAGTGTGTCCTGTCTGTGTGTGTACAGGTTTTGAGGCAATGCCTTCCTATTTTAGGGATATGTCTTTCCGATGCTAGTCGTCAACCCCTGGTCTATGGAAGGCGAGCTTAGGGTAGTCACGGCACGGGCCCTGAGGGACGGGTCGTGACAGGAGAAGGCCTCCATGCGTCACTTTTTGGCGCTGTTGCTAAGGAGACATCTATTTTCATAGTGCTCTCCTCATCCCTTTTCCTTCTAATTTTAATCTTGTTTCATTAAATTCTACTTTAGTGATGAATTCTGTAGCACCCCCGGTTTGAGGTATGTAACCTTTTTTATGCCTTTTTATGTGTTTAAAGTACTCGGGATGAGTTGGGAAGAGGTTGAGAGAGTTTGGAATGGTTTTGAATAAGTTTGAAGGCTCTTCTAAGGGCGCACAGTTTGAGCACGGTTAGGGGAAACCGTGCGGGTTCTCCAGAAAATCGTGTAGGGGGAGACAGTAGCCTTCGCACGGCTTGCGCACGGTTTGCCAAACCGTGCGAGGCAACTGTGTGGACCCCCTCTCTCGAGGCAGTGGCTTGCGCACGGTTTGCCAAACCGTACGGGCTAATCGAATGGCCACTTAAAAATAGGGTTTTTAAATCCGGGCTCCCTCAGGGGTGCCTCTTTTCAATTCAATTCTTCTCCCACTTGAGCCTCCCTCTGGATTTTGGGTTCTCAAGGGTTGAAGGTGCTCTTCCACTCACTTTGGAATCAAATCGACGGGGTTTCAAGGTGGTTTGAAGGTGGTTTCTCCCGGGTGAGTCTCTCCTTTTGGCTTCTTTTAGTTTCTCTCTAGATCCACTCTTCCCTCTTTCTTGGTTTTCTAGATCTACATCTGTTGCATGTAGATCTAGGGTTGGGGTTGCCTTGGGTGTTGATTTTAAGGCTTATGGATGTTAGGGAAGGGGATCTAGAGCGGTTTCGGTGGTGCGTTCGTCGGATTTGAGGTGCGATTGCTTGTGGGTTGATTTCGCCGGAACTCTAAAGGTAGGTGGCTTCTCTCTCGATTCCACTTTGATAGAACTTAAAGCTTGGTTACAATTAATTTGTTGTGATTGAGATTAATTGTGTTTTTGATGTGCAAAATTGGTTGGAAATCCATTTGGTGATGTTTTGGGGATTTTTGGGAAAAAGAGGTTTTTTGGTGAAATGCTCTTGTTGTGATTTTAAAATAGAGATTTTAAAATGGTTTGCTTTTTGGTTTAATTAAGATGGCTTGTGAAATGGTTTTTTTTTCAATAAATGTGTGATTTATTGAAGTGGATTGACATGTAATGGAAATGGTTGATTGCATGTTGTTGCGGCCTTGGTGAGTCATATGCTTGGTTATGGCTTGTTTGAAATGTTGTGGGGAAGTGGGCGGGAAGTATCACTATAATAAGGGGATGGTTATTGGAGGGCGGGAAGTACCACTAGTAGGAATGGGGGAACGGGTTGGACGAAAGCCCCATCATTTGGGTTGCCTTGTTGTGCATTGCTATGCAAGATGGAAATTGTTGTGCTAATGTGTAAATGGTGAAATGGCTTGTGACATGTTTGTTTGGCTTTCTCTTGGTTGCTTGGTTTGGGTGATGTGGCTTGGTAAGGGTGTGTTTAACTTATGGTAATGGTTGCACTTGCGATTATTTTATATAAACTGCTCTGTATAAATGTGCTAACGGTTTTATCCTAGCGGCGTGTGAAGGGAAGTCATTTGGGGAAAACCTACTGAGTATTAGTACTCACCCCATGCTTTGGCACTTTGGTGCTTTTGCAGATGTTGTATTCCGGGACACAGGTAAAGGTAAAACATCTCATTGCTAGTGGCTTGTGGTGATGCTTGAGAGATGTTTGGTGCTTGGAGCATAGAGCTTGGTGTGGAGCTGTGGAGTGTGTCGATTTATTTTGGGGTCTCTTGTTTAGTCTTCTACATAGTACTCTGATTTTGTGTTGGGTTGTATCGGTTTTGAGTTGTATTGTGGAACAACTTGGTTGTCTTTTGGTAATACATGCTTGAATGTTTTATTGACATGCATCATATAGTCCTTGTGAGCAGATGGTTTGGTTGGTTTTTTCTAAAGGGCAAATCGTTCCTCAATTTGTTCTCGAAGCCCTCGTCATTTATTGTCAGCCTTTGGCGCCTTGGGAACGTCGCTTAAGGCCAAGTAACATTCCCCCGCCCTCTCAAGCCAATGGGATGGGGCGAGATGTTACAAGTGGTATCAGTTTATTCGGTCATTGGCTTTCAATTGAGAGCAGTTGTTCGATCCTTGGCGTCGATCGTTGGTCTTGGTGTTGACATTCGTTCTTGGCCTATTCCTTGAGTCGGGATGGTAGCAAGATGTAGGATTGTCGGTACTTAGAATGTATAGCCTAAAAGAACGTAGCTAACCCTTTTATGCTGAACTTCAAGTTATCAAGGAGTTGAGTACATAAGTGGTTGGGGACACTTATAGGCATTGGATATCTCATTGTTGTGGGTGTAGCCAATGAGATGAGCATAACATGCATGGTAGAAATGACTTCCCACTAGGATGCATATTTCATTGGGGTATAATGAATTATGGTGTGATATGTATGTGTTGATTTTGAAAATCTGTAATGTGTAACACCCCAAGCTTCTATGGTACGCTTCTCTTTGAATAATGTGATAGCGTGTGTTGTACGCAACACCGAGTTCTAACACACCATAACTAATCAAACTAGCCGTTATGAATAGTAATACCTACTTTTTGAAATTATATATATTTTATATTTGAAAATGGACTTCATTTTTGGATTCGGAATATCGAATTTAGCCTAGGGTGAAATTTTGGTACATTTCAGATAACTTTCATATTTTGATGAATAGTGAAAATTACTAAATTTTAATTAAAAACAACTTTTTTAATCAAATTAATTACTAGTGATAAATTATGAATTTGAGTGGTTTTAAAGTATATTTAGAATATATTTTTACCATTTAATATAATTTTGGTCATTGGACATAATTTTACAATTAAACCGAACATAAACAAGTGTCAATCTTTTGATAGTTGTTATCTCTTAAAAACACGCTTTTTGTTTTAACAGCGGGAATTAATTTTAAATTAATTTCTGCCACTTCTGTGTTTTGAATTTAGGAAAATGGATTCCATATTTGGAATCAGGATGTTCAAATTGTGTAAATAGGTAACTTTTATTTTTAGACATTTTGAATAGTTACTGTGGTAAATATTTTATTTACCATGGTTAAAGGGTAAATCCTGTAAATAAGGGTTAAAAAAATAATATTATAATAATACAAAATTACCCTAAAACGTGTCCTAACCTTATTGGTGGACACATACCCGACCATGGGCATCCTTGGGTCAATTTGGGGACCCCTTGGAGCCACTTGTATGTGGTAGGGACACTTTATATTAATAAAGTTAAAATAAAAATAAAAATGGCATAAGCTTACATCTTTTAGAAGAACAATTTTTACATAGGGTTATACATGTTGGATTTTCGATTATAAATATTCATTAGAAAGCTAAAAAGATTTCCTACATAATGATATTTTACTTATAATTTTTAGACATTAAATAATTTATTTTATTTATGACACAATGATGATGCAGTAATTACTATAATAGTGAAAAATTAAAATAAGTGATATTATAAATACCCAAATAAATATAATATGAAACTTTTAATGAATTAAACTAATTTTCTAGGATAATATGATATATTAGGATTGATTTAATTGACTTTGTTCGAAGTAATAAATCTGTTATGAGTTTCACAAAAATCAACTAATGAATAGTGTCAAAATTGACATAAAAGAATTCTTAAAACAAATATTATATTATTAATTGATATTAAATTCCTAAAAATCTAAGGTTCGGCCAAGAAACTTATATCATGATAGGTTAATCATTAATGGACCACTTGGGGGTCTCTTGGATGTATATAGTAAGTTTATTAACCATAATATATAAAATACAAAGAGACATTGTAAAAGTGAAACTAATTAACTTAGAGTTAATACTTAAAGATAAGGTTAATATAAGTACCCAAACCTGTCTAAATTCTATTGGATGAGTTGCTTTCGACCTATCCCCACCTCATCATTTGAATAGTCAACTTTGGAGCCTTTAGAAACCGAATATGAATTTATTATAAATTAATATTTCTAGCTTTTCCAAAGGTGCCCCTCACCCCTCTTATAAAAGGGCACTCCTCCTTCTCATTTCTTCACACCTTCAAAGCCTTTTGGTTCGGCCAAACTCTGCCCAAATACTCTCCCAACATCCCTCAATACAACCTAGAGGCCTTAGTTTGATCAGAAAGCCAACATAAGGAGCCCTTTTGATCAAATCAAAAGGAAGAACCCGAAGAAGAGGTAATGATTTCACCACCCTTTTCTAAGTTCATTTCTTCTTCCACTTCTTCTTCCTTTGTTCTTACCATTATAAAATAATAACTCCAGTATCTCACATATACTGTGATGTTATTATAAATATGGTACAATCATATTCAGTATTCTATCCACCCTTTGAATAACATGTCACCATACGTGCGTACGTACGGCTTACCGTCTCCACGTCGTGGTGTAATTGTTATTCAATATAATATTATTTGGATGGGTATAATAATGATGTGTAACTCATGTAAATAATAAATATAACATGTTAATGATTCTGTATATATGATATACCATCCATTTATATATTATTTTAATATCAAAAGAATGATATTGTCGCTCGTGCGTACGTACGGACTACCGTCTCCACGAACGCGATGAGATTCATTCTCCATCGTATCCATTCAAGTATAATTATCATTTGATGATTTAAAAATGATGTTTAAGGACTGTATATCATTCTGGATATGAATAAGATACAACAACCATGGCTTATTTAACAAAACATATAAAAGAAAATGAGTAAGTTAACTCCCGAAACGACGATAATTCTAAGATATTATTAACAAATCAATGTTAAAAGATCATATATGATATCATATTAATATATATGATTCTTGTATAATTTAATAACAACTATTTCACCATTATACAGGAGGTTAACCTACCCCAACCAAGGAAAAGTACAAGGTAAGGGTTATTTCACAATCTCTTCATTATCCGAGGTTGTATTATACGTAATAATCTACTGGGATATCTTTATCATCCACATCCATGTTTTCTTAAAAATGTATTTCAAAACATTTTTACTATTTACAAGAATATGGGTTAAAGTAATTTATACCCTTGTTTGACTTTTTTATAAGAGGTTTATAAAGGAATCTTTCCGTCGTTTTCAAAACAATGTCCTTTTTAACCTTTTCGACAGAATTGAGGTAAGAATGTTTTTTTTAACTTATACGGCGGGTGCGGTTATTTTCCGCCGTTATAAAATCGTCGAAGCTTTCCATACAAGCTTATAAGAATATTTTCAAAGAAAATGTTTTATTTTATATGGATCTTAAATGATTTCAAAATAAAAGGAGATACTTCTTTAAAAAGAATTTTGATTTCATCTATGTCAACATCCTTTGATGGATTTTAAGATTATTTGAAGTTGATTTATTATGATACAAAACTTCTATATTGTATTGAAGGTTTTGTGATATGTTTGACTGTGGATGTGCTATTTTTATACCATTCATAGTTTATAGTGAAATTATTGACATTTCGTATGCTAGTTTTAATCCGAATGTTTATGTTATATTTCAAAGTTTTCTTCAGATGAATGTGCTAAACAAGTATGTTCCGGGTTGGGGACCGGTAAAAGTAAGCCCTCCAGGTTGGGGACTGGTAAAAGTAAGCCCTCCAGGTTGGGGACTGGTTAAAGTAAGTCCTCCAGGTTAGGGACTGGTAAAAGTATGCCCTCCGGGTTGGTGTCCGGTTATTAGAGGCACTCCGGGTTGGTGTCCGGTTATTAGAGGCACTCCGGGTTGGTGTCCGGTTATTAGAGGCACTCCGGGTTGGGTTCCGGTTAGAAGTAACCCCTAGGTCTTGGGATGAGGCCTAGACAAAGAAATTAACGTTTAGCATTATGCATTCCAACATTATGAAAGTGGTTATTGATATTGCATGTGATTATTCGATTAGTAGAATATCCATGTGAACAAGTAAATGACATTATTTCATTTTACTTTTGCCATACTATGTTGAAGTTCAATTTTAAAAGGCTTTTGTTTTAGTTATACATTGCCTTAAATGTTTATTCTTATTGATGAAAGTTTCCGCTATATTGTTATCCTTACTGGGCATTTGAGCTCACCCCTTTTCTATGTTTTATTTTTCCCAGGAAGTGAAGATGTAAGTTATGAATGACCTGCAGGGATATTATGAGGGGATTATAGTGTGGACTGTGGAAACATTATGTTGTTGTATTAGTTTTTCATTTTATGATGTAATGAAAAACTTATGAATATATCTAGTGTTTCCAAGGCTACTAAACCAATCGGTCTTTCGAGATTTGATCTTTCTTGTGATCATGCCAATGTTATGTAATTAATGCACCGACTCTGGGTAGCTGGGGTCGGGGCGTTACAGTTGGTATCAGAGGAAGTTTAGTACAAACCTTGGAAGCTAGATTTAGATAAACTCTGATTAGAGCACGTAGACCTAAGATGAACTTTGAGGATTAGTATAGAAGAACTTCCTAGAATTTTGGTATTGTAGAGATTTTGTGAGTTTTCCGAGCAATACATCCCTGTCTGGATACGAGCAGGTAGAGGCGGCTCTGGCACAGATGTACCTAGGGGTAAAACCCGAAAACACCGCTTTGAGCTAGACTCGAACGGGAACTGGTGCACGACAACGGGCCTTGCTGCACTCTTGGTTACGACACTCCCGGGGGATATGCTTAGGATAACTCTCATTATCTTTACAAATCATTATGAAGGGTTTATGAGTATATACTTCCTCAAAGAAAAACATTTTTATGATTATGGATTATATCCATAAATAGTTCAATTTATGTTAAGTGTTTTATAAGTATGAGATTATGTATTTTGATTCATAAACTGATCTAGTTTATGCCATTGTTTAGAAATGACGCCTAGTGGAAGAAATGGAAACCGTATCAATGCGAGCACTCCATGTAGGGATTGCCCTCCTGCTCAAGATAATTATAGTGGGGCTGGTGATGCAACTGGTGCCGATCAGCTAATCACCATACTGGGACAACTTACTCAGGTTATGAATAATAACCTTACCCGTATGGAGCACCCTGATCCGCAGCGTGGAGGATCAATGTTAGATCGATTCATGAGACAACAACCACCAACGTTCAATGGGAGTACAAATCCCTTAGTAGCTGAGCAATGAATATTTTCCCTAGAGAAAATATTTCAGGCTTTGGGGAGTAGTGAAAGGGAAAAAGTTACCATGGCAGTTTACCGCCTCACTGGAGATGCTGATCAATGGTGGTCATTGATTCAAAACATGAAGGAAGATGATGAAGTATCAAACATGGAATGGAGGGAGTTCAAAGATCTGTTTTTAGAAAAATATTTTCCTCGCGACCATCGAGCAGATATGGAAAGACAATTTCTGAGTCTGAGACAAAAAGAGGATGATAATGTCACAAAGTATGAGGCTAACTTTACAAGGTTAGCGAGGTACGCTGGTGATTATATTCGCAACCCAAGAAGTAAGATTGATCGTTTCTTTGATGGGTTAAAACCATTTCTCCGTCGAGCATTAGTCTCACAATCCTTTTCATCGTACGAAGACATTGTCTCATGTGCTATCAAGACCGAAAAGGAATTCTCTAAGTCTTATGACTTTAAAGCAAAGCAAGAGAAGAAGAGACCTGCTGATCAATCTGGGAATGGAAATAAGGGGAAGAAGGGAAAGGTTGAATATCCATCTTGTGGTAAGTGCGGGAAGAAACACCCCGGTGCTTGCCTGAAGGGAATGGGAGTCTGTTACAAGTGTGGTGAAAAAGGCCACCAAGCTCATGATTGCAAGGGGAAGAAGGAAGCTACCAATGTTCAGTGCTACAATTGCAGGGAGATGGGGCATTATGCAAATGCATGTCCTAAGCGTCAGGAGAACTTACCTCAGAAAAGGCCAAGGGATCAAGGCCAGGCTTATGCTATCACTACTGCTGAGGTAGAAACTCCGAAAGACGTGGTGGCAAGTAATTTAATGGTTTCCTCAAGTTTAGCAAATGCATTATTTGATTCTGGATCATCGCATTGTTTCATATCTTCCCAGTTTGCTAAGAAAATTAGATATTTCCAATTTGATTTAATAAGGGAGTTGTCAGTTAAAACTCCTAAGGGAAGTATCGTTGCAACAAAGTTTTGTGAATCAGTCCCCATTAGAGCACATAAATTTTCTTTATCTGCTGATTTCATCGTCATACCTATGATTGAATTTGATATAATCCTCGGTATGGACTGGCTTTCGGACTATGATGCGAAGATTTATTGTAAGAAGAAAGAGGTTACGATTCATGATGATAATGATAAGGAGCACCTTATTTTTAGAGCAGAATCGTCACCACCTAATTCTTATTTAGACCCACCCCCAGTAGCTCAACTTAATTCAATTATTGGGGAGGAAGAGAATGAAGTAACTATCGGTGAGGAAAGGAATGTTCAAATAGAGGATGTACCTGTTGTGAAAGAATTTGTAGATGTATTTCCGGAAGATTTACCTGGACATCCTCCAGATCGAGAAGTTGAGTTTTCTATTGATTTGATTCCTGGATCAAGGCCTATATCGAAGACCCCTTATAGAATGGCCACTGTAGAGTTAGTCGAACTAAAGAAACAACTAGAGGAATTAAGTAATAAGGGATTTATTCGCCCTAGTGTTTCTCCATGGGGAGCCCCTGTTCTTTTTGTTAAAAAGAAAGATGGATCTATGAGGTTATGTATTGACTACAGGGAGATCAATGCTATAACGATAAAGAACAAGTATCCCCTACCTCGTATTGATGATTTATTTGACCAACTGCATGGAGCTCAATACTTTTCAAAGATTGACCTTCGATCTGGATACCATCAGTTGTGTGTGAAGAAGGAAGACATTCCGAAAACAGCATTTCGAACCAGGTACGGGCATTACGAGTTTACTGTAATGCCGTTGGATTGACTAATGCACCCTCTGTATTCATGGATCTGATGAATAGAGTTTTCAAGGAGTATCTCGATGAATTTGTGGTGGTATTTATTGATGATATCTTGGTATACTCCAAAACCTACAAAGATCATGAAAATCACTTGCGCATTATCTTGAAGACTCTGAGGAGGCATGAATTATATGGAAAGTTTAGCAAGTGTGAATTCTGGCTTCAGGAGATTTCTTTTCTTGGCCATATTGTCTCTAAAGATGGAATCTCTGTTGATCCTTCTAAGACCAAGGCAATCCAAGAATGGCCAGCACCTACGAGTATAACTGAGGTACGTAGTTTTATTGGTTTGGCAGGTTATTATCGACGTTTCGTCCAGAATTTTGCCCGATTGGCTAACCCATTAACGAAGCTCACACGTAAAGGGGTTAAATTTGTTTGGACAAAAGAGTGTGAAAAATGTTTTGAAGAACTGAAGAGAAGATTAGTCAATGCTCCTATATTGACTCTACCATCGGGGAATGATGGGTTCGTTATTTATAGTGATGCATCGAAGAAAGGAATTGGCTGTGTCCTTATGCAGAATGATAGAGTTATTGCCTATGCATCACGACAGTTGAAAATTCATGAACAAAACTATCCTACTCATGATCTCGAGTTAGCAGCAGTCATCTTTGCTTTGAAGATATGGAGGCACTACCTCTATGGTGAAAAATGTGAGATTTATACTGATCACAAGAGTTTGAAGTATATTTTCTCACAAAAAGAACTCAACATGAGGCAAAGGAGATGGCTTGAATTACTCAAGGATTATGATTGTACGATACACTACCACCCAGGGAAGGCAAACAAGGTGGCAGATGCTTTGAGTAGAAAAGACCATGGAGTTTTGAACAATATGAGAATTGAAAGGGATCTAATTTTTATGGATCTAGTGAAGATGGACATGGGAATAACCAGGGAAGGTGAAACATCAATGCTTTTTCAAATGGTTGCCAAACCATCTTTACTAGAAAGGATTAAGAGTTCCCAGACCGATGATGAAGAATTTCAGAAGAAGATTAAAGCTGTGAATGATGGGAGATTGAGAGACTTTGTGTATGAAGATGGAATTTTGAAATTCGGGAAGAGACTTTGTGTTCCCAATATACCTGATCTAAAAAGGGAATTGTTGGATGATGCTCATAGTTCCAATTTCTCTATACACCCTGGGAGCACCAAAATGTATAGAGATTTGAAAGAACATTTTTGGTGGGACAATATGAAGAGGGAGATTGCTGATTTTGTGTCAAGATGTATGGTTTGTCAACAAGTGAAAGCTGGAAGGCAACAGCCTGGAGGAGTCATGCAACCTCTTCCCATACCGGAGTGGAAATGGGACAATATTACGATGGACTTTGTCATGGGGCTACCAAAGACTCCTAGAAGGAACGATGCAATATGGGTTATTGTTGATCGTCTTACCAAGTCAGCACATTTTCTTGCTATAAGAGAAGATCTACCCCTGGAACGTCTAGCAAGACTATACATTAATGAAGTTGTGAGACTTCATGGAGTTCCCCTATCGATTGTTTCTGATCGTGATCCCCGTTTTACTTCAAGATTTTGGAAAAGTCTTCAGAAATCCCTGGATACTGAACTTTATTTGAGCACTGCTTACCACCCTCAGACAGACGGACAATCAGAACGGACTATTCAAACCTTAGAAGACATGTTGAGATCTTGCTCACTTGACTTTCAGGGTATGTGGGATCAATATTTACCACTAGTAGAATTTTCCTATAACAATAGCTTCCATTCGAGTATTCAGATGGCACCATATGAAGCGTTATACGGAAAGAGATGTCGTACACCAACCTGTTGGGATGACGTTGGTGAAAGAAAACTTGTAGGCCCAGAACTGGTGGAGGAAACGGTGGAAAAGGTGAAAGTAATCCAAAATCACATCAAAGCAGCTCAAAGTAGGCAGAAGAGCTATGCCGATAATCGAAGGAAGGATTTGGAATTTCAAGTCGGTGATCATGTTTTCCTGAAGGTATCTCCGTGGAAGGGAGTCATACGTTTTGGTAAGAAAGGTAAATTGAGTCCCAGGTACATCGGACCTTTCGAAATTCTAGAACGAATTGGGGCTGTAGCTTACCGATTGGCAATGCCGCCAAGTCTCTCCAAAGTTCACGATGTGTTCCACGTATCTCTGTTGAGGAAATACATGCCTGACCCAACGCATGTACTCACCTATGAGGAATTAGAACTGGAACCCGATCTTTCCTATTGCGAAGAGCCCATCAAGATTCTTGATACGAGAGAACAAGTGCTGAGAAACCGGACGACGCGTCTGGTAAAAGTTTTGTGGAGGAATCATAAGATGGAAGAGGCAACGTGGGAACCCGAGGAACTTATGATGAAGAACCACCCGAGTCTTTTTATGCAGTAATACCCTAGAAATTGCGAAGACGCAATTATTTGAAGGAGGGGAGAATGTAACACCCCAAGCTTCTATGGTACGCTTCTCTTTGAATAATGTGATAGCGTGTGTTGTACGCAACACCGAGTTCTAACACACCATAACTAATCAAACTAGCCGTTATGAATAGTAATACCTACTTTTTGAAATTATATATATTTTATATTTGAAAATGGACTTCATTTTTGGATTCGGAATATCGAATTTAGCCTAGGGTGAAATTTTGGTACATTTCAGATAACTTTCATATTTTGATGAATAGTGAAAATTACTAAATTTTAATTAAAAACAACTTTTTTAATCAAATTAATTACTAGTGATAAATTATGAATTTGAGTGGTTTTAAAGTATATTTAGAATATATTTTTACCATTTAATATAATTTTGGTCATTGGACATAATTTTACAATTAAACCGAACATAAACAAGTGTCAATCTTTTGATAGTTGTTATCTCTTAAAAACACGCTTTTTGTTTTAACAGCGGGAATTAATTTTAAATTAATTTCTGCCACTTCTGTGTTTTGAATTTAGGAAAATGGATTCCATATTTGGAATCAGGATGTTCAAATTGTGTAAATAGGTAACTTTTATTTTTAGACATTTTGAATAGTTACTGTGGTAAATATTTTATTTACCATGGTTAAAGGGTAAATCCTGTAAATAAGGGTTAAAAAAATAATATTATAATAATACAAAATTACCCTAAAACGTGTCCTAACCTTATTGGTGGACACATACCCGACCATGGGCATCCTTGGGTCAATTTGGGGACCCCTTGGAGCCACTTGTATGTGGTAGGGACACTTTATATTAATAAAGTTAAAATAAAAATAAAAATGGCATAAGCTTACATCTTTTAGAAGAACAATTTTTACATAGGGTTATACATGTTGGATTTTCGATTATAAATATTCATTAGAAAGCTAAAAAGATTTCCTACATAATGATATTTTACTTATAATTTTTAGACATTAAATAATTTATTTTATTTATGACACAATGATGATGCAGTAATTACTATAATAGTGAAAAATTAAAATAAGTGATATTATAAATACCCAAATAAATATAATATGAAACTTTTAATGAATTAAACTAATTTTCTAGGATAATATGATATATTAGGATTGATTTAATTGACTTTGTTCGAAGTAATAAATCTGTTATGAGTTTCACAAAAATCAACTAATGAATAGTGTCAAAATTGACATAAAAGAATTCTTAAAACAAATATTATATTATTAATTGATATTAAATTCCTAAAAATCTAAGGTTCGACCAAGAGACTTATATCATGATAGGTTAATCATTAATGGACCACTTGGGGGTCTCTTGGATGTATATAGTAAGTTTATTAACCATAATATATAAAATACAAAGAGACATTGTAAAAGTGAAACTAATTAACTTAGAGTTAATACTTAAAGATAAGGTTAATATAAGTACCCAAACCTGTCTAAATTCTATTGGATGAGTTGCTTTCGACCTATCCCCACCTCATCATTTGAATAGTCAACTTTGGAGCCTTTAGAAACCGAATATGAATTTATTATAAATTAATATTTCTAGCTTTTCCAAAGGTGCCCCTCACCCCTCTTATAAAAGGGCACTCCTCCTTCTCATTTCTTCACACCTTCAAAGCCTTTTGGTTCGGCCAAACTCTGCCCAAATACTCTCCCAACATCCCTCAATACAACCTAGATGCCTTAGTTTGATCAGAAAGCCAACATAAGGAGCCCTTTTGATCAAATCAAAAGGAAGAACCCGAAGAAGAGGTAATGATTTCACCACCCTTTTCTAAGTTCATTTCTTCTTCCACTTCTTCTTCCTTTGTTCTTACCATTATAAAATAATAACTCCAGTATCTCACATATACTGTGATGTTATTATAAATATGGTACAATCATATTCAGTATTCTATCCACCCTTTGAATAACATGTCACCATACGTGCGTACGTACGGCTTACCGTCTCCACGTCGTGGTGTAATTGTTATTCAATATAATATTATTTGGATGGGTATAATAATGATGTGTAACTCATGTAAATAATAAATATAACATGTTAATGATTCTGTATATATGATATACCATCCATTTATATATTATTTTAATATCAAAAGAATGATATTGTCGCTCGTGCGTACGTACGGACTACCGTCTCCACGAACGCGATGAGATTCATTCTCCATCGTATCCATTCAAGTATAATTATCATTTGATGATTTAAAAATGATGTTTAAGGACTGTATATCATTCTGGATATGAATAAGATACAACAACCATGGCTTATTTAACAAAACATATAAAAGAAAATGAGTAAGTTAACTCCCGAAACGACGATAATTCTAAGATATTATTAACAAATCAATGTTAAAAGATCATATATGATATCATATTAATATATATGATTCTTGTATAATTTAATAACAACTATTTCACCATTATACAGGAGGTTAACCTACCCCAACCAAGGAAAAGTACAAGGTAAGGGTTATTTCACAATCTCTTCATTATCCGAGGTTGTATTATACGTAATAATCTACTGGGATATCTTTATCATCCACATCCATGTTTTCTTAAAAATGTATTTCAAAACATTTTTACTATTTACAAGAATATGGGTTAAAGTAATTTATACCCTTGTTTGACTTTTTTATAAGAGGTTTATAAAGGAATCTTTCCGTCGTTTTCAAAACAATGTCCTTTTTAACCTTTTCGACAGAATTGAGGTAAGAATGTTTTTTTTAACTTATACGGCGGGTGCGGTTATTTTCCGCCGTTATAAAATCGTCGAAGCTTTCCATACAAGCTTATAAGAATATTTTCAAAGAAAATGTTTTATTTTATATGGATCTTAAATGATTTCAAAATAAAAGGAGATACTTCTTTAAAAAGAATTTTGATTTCATCTATGTCAACATCCTTTGATGGATTTTAAGATTATTTGAAGTTGATTTATTATGATACAAAACTTCTATATTGTATTGAAGGTTTTGTGATATGTTTGACTGTGGATGTGCTATTTTTATACCATTCATAGTTTATAGTGAAATTATTGACATTTCGTATGCTAGTTTTAATCCGAATGTTTATGTTATATTTCAAAGTTTTCTTCAGATGAATGTGCTAAACAAGTATGTTCCGGGTTGGGGACCGGTAAAAGTAAGCCCTCCAGGTTGGGGACTGGTAAAAGTAAGCCCTCCAGGTTGGGGACTGGTTAAAGTAAGTCCTCCAGGTTAGGGACTGGTAAAAGTATGCCCTCCGGGTTGGTGTCCAGTTATTAGAGGCACTCCGGGTTGGTGTCCGGTTATTAGAGGCACTCCGGGTTGGTGTCCGGTTATTAGAGGCACTCCGGGTTGGGTTCCGGTTAGAAGTAACCCCTAGGTCTTGGGATGAGGCCTAGACAAAGAAATTAACGTTTAGCATTATGCATTCCAACATTATGAAAGTGGTTATTGATATTGCATGTGATTATTCGATTAGTAGAATATCCATGTGAACAAGTAAATGGCATTATTTCATTTTACTTTTGCCATACTATGTTGAAGTTCAATTTTAAAAGGCTTTTGTTTTAGTTATATATTGCCTTAAATGTTTATTCTTATTGATGAAAGTTTCCGCTATATTGTTATCCTTACTGGGCATTTGAGCTCACCCATTTTCTATGTTTTATTTTTCCCAGGAAGTGAAGATGTAAGTTATGAATGACCTGCAGGGATATTATGAGGGGATTATAGTGTGGACTGTCGAAACATTATGTTGTTGTATTAGTTTTTCATTTTATGATGTAATGAAAAACTTATGAATATATCTAGTGTTTCCAAGGCTACTAAACCAATCGGTCTTTCGAGATTTGATCTTTCTTGTGATCATGCCAATGTTATGTAATTAATGCACCGACTCTGGGTAGCTGGGGTCGGGGCGTTACATAATGGGTTTCAAAACGTAAGGATTTGAAACATGGAACTGGTGGTATTTTGAAAATGGGTTGATTTTCAAAATATGGTGGATTTTTCAAACTAGTGCAATATGGGAAATATAAACTGGTGGAAAGCCTGGTTGTGATAGTTATGTAATTGAATTCGAAAATTGTACACCTTTTCTTGTTAAGGGAGTGAAACTTATGGTTGTTTTTGTGTTGATAGAAATGGCATCGGGTAGGCGTCGTAGAGACCAACCGGGGAAAGCTGCTGAAAATGTGGTTGCACCTGAGCTCCAGGTGAACCAGCAACTAGTGCAGAGTATAGTGCAAGCTTTCCAAGCAGTAGGAAGTGCGAATAAAGCGGATGAACCGAGGCATGTGGATCATGCGGTTCAGTTTCAAAGGCAGAATCCACCCATCTTTAGGGGTGATTCAGAGCCAGAGAGGGCTGAAGCGTGGCTAAACAGAATGAATAGGATATTTGACTTCTTGGGAACACCGGCAGAGCTGAAAGTGAAACTAACCACGTATATGTTGGAAGATCTTGCCCTTCAGTGGTGAGAGTTGGCGGTCCAAGCTGGGACGGACCAAAGTGTGAAATAGGAGGGGTTTGAGGAATTGTTCAACAAACAATTCTACCCTCATATGTTTAGAATCTAGCGTACAACGAATTTCTTCAGTTTGAAGCAAGAGAACATGGCGATGACGGAATATGCACCTAAGTTTATGAACTTAGTGCGGTTTGCACCCGAGGTGGTGGGTAGTACATCGTTGAAGACACAAATTTTTGAAGCTGGGCTGAACTAGGAAATTCGTTCCAAGATAGCGGTGTTGTGTATAGATGATTACACAAAAATGGTGAACCGAGCCACGATGGCTGAGCGGGATCTTGTGGGGGTACAGGCGGAGGAAGTATGTTGGTACCCATGGGAAATAATGGGAACCTGAACGTTGGGTTCAAGCGGAAGAGGGACACTTATTTCTAGGGTGGGAGTACAGTTCAGAATCCAACGACAGGATCAATGAATCTTCCTCCGAAGCCTTAGAGTAAGCCGGGATGTTTTCAGTGTGGTTCTACGAGCCACATCAAGCAGGATTGTTCGACACAACCTCGAGCATGTCATAATTGTAAGTAGATGGGGCATCTGCAACGTTATTGTCGAAATGCTCCAAGGTCGGGTGGCCGTGACACTCCTCAGGGGTCTTATGCCTCGACGGGACGAGGGCACCAGCATACCCCTCGACAGCAGAGTAAAATGGGTCATGGTGATTCTCGGAATACCACAACGCCTCAGCAGGGCAATAAAGAGCAGAGCGTGACAAACAAACAGTTGTTTGGAACTGAGTAGGTTGTGGTGGATGATCAGTCGGGACCATCCACGGTGCGAGGTACGGTTCTTTTTGTTAGTCTGTATCCCACATCGGACTTGTGGTCCGATGTGGAGTTTCTCATTCATTATAAAAGAACGCCTCCGCCTCACTTTGAGGTAAGGAGGCAGGAGGGTTTCCTCATTCTACATGGTATCAGAGGAGGTTTTTTGAAACTCAATCCCTTCCTCCCTATTTTTCCCCCTTCCTTTAGGGTTTCCCCGTCCGGGGGGCGGCGGCCTCACAGCCCCGTAGGGTTACCGCCGCCGCCCCTCCGCCTCTGCCCCACGCCGCTCCTGCCGGTCCTCCCTTCCGGCAGCTCTCCTGCTTCCGCGGCTCCCCGGCGGCTCTTCCTCCTGCGCGCGGTGGCCCTCTCTCCCTTGAGCGGCGCCCCCTTTCCTTGCGCGGCTCCCTGTGCGACGGCCCGCCTTCCGCGGCGGCTCCAATCCACATACCCGCCGCCCCCCTCCCTCCGTGGCTCCTGCCGGCTCTCCCTCCCGGCGGCTCTCCCCACCGACGACCCTACTCCCTGCGCACGCTGGCCCGCTCGTCGCCGCCCCTTCCCGCAGCGCCTCCTGCCGTCGCCACGTCCCCCCCGGCTCCCGTCGCGCCTCCCTCCTCTCGCGCGGCTCCAGCGCGGCTCTCGGCGCGACTCCTTCGCGCGGCCGCCTCTCGCACGGTGCTCCCGACGCGGCTCCATCCTTCGAGGCGCCCCCCACCCTGCCGGCTCCCTCCAGCGCCGGACCTCCCGCCCCGGTTCGTCCCGCGCCGGCTTCTCCTCCGGCAGCCCTCCTCCCGTGCTCCGCTCCTCCCGCTGCTCCTGCGCGCTCGCGGCTCCCGGCTCCCGGCGGATCTCCCTCCAGTCCGGCGACCGCTCTCCCGGCCCTCCCGGCCCTCCCGTCCCGCGGCGCTCCTCCTGTCTAGCGGCCCTCTTCGCGCCTCCCGGCCGACTCTCCGCACGCCCTCCCGGCCCTTCTCGGATTTTTCGGCCAGATCCGGCGACTTCCGGCCGGATTCGGACAGCTCCGGCCGAATCCGGCCAGATCCGGTGATTTCCGGCCAGATTCGGACAGCTTCGGCCGGTTCCGGCCTGATCCAGGCTACTCCGGCCAGATCCGGCGATTTTCGGCCAGATCCGGCCAGATCCGGCGAGTTCCGGACTGTTCCGGCCAGATCCGTCCCTGTGCACCTCCGCTGCAATCTCGCTGCACCGTCGCCTCCCTTTTCAGTCGGTCTCCCCACCCTGCCGGCACCTCCGACAGCCGGCTTCCTCCGGCTTCCACCGCCGTCTCCCGGCCTCCTGCTCCCTTGCCGGCCTCCTCCTGCTCTTCTCTTCCGGCAGCCATCCGGCTCCAGTTTCTCCCTGCGGCTGCCCACCTTCAGTTTCGGCTCTCCGGCACCTCCTGCGGCATCCCCGCCTCGCCGGCATCTCCCGACGACTCCCGGCAGCCGCATCTCTGTCCGCCGGCACCTCCATTCCCTGGCGCAGCACCTCGACCACCTAGGATTTGGACCCGTTGGCGCTGTCAGTCCCGGAACAATTCTGCGGAATCCCCGCCTCCCGTCGCCGGCCCCGCAAATGCGGTTTTCCCGGTGCTAGTTTGGATTTCCCGGCGTTTCCTCGACCGGCCCCACTAGTGCGACATTCCTGGCGTTCCGTCAACCGACCCGGTCTCTGTGTGGTTCATCTGCTGCGCCCGCAACATCATCCATCCATCATCCTGCGCAGGAGCTTCGATCGTGAGGGGGAGCAGCCACCTTTGCAGCGTTTTTTTTTATTATTTTCGTCTGGTTTTGTAATCAAGCTGGGCATGTCCAGCTTGAGGGGGAGTGTTAGCGTCTGTTTTATTGTTTTCTTTTCATTATGTGTCCAAGCTAGGTACACCTAGCTTGAGGGGGAGTGTTAGAGTCTGTATCCCACATCGGACTTGTGGTCCGATGTGGAGTTTCTCATTCATTATAAAAGAACGCCTCCGCCTCCGCCTCACTTTGAGGTAAGGAGGCAGGAGGGTTTCCTCATTCTACACTTTTAAATTCCACGTTGATGCAAGCTTTGTTTGATACGGGTGCTTCGCATTCTTTTCTTGCTTCTCGTATCGTCGATTTGTTGGGTTTACACATGGAAATGATGCCTTGTGTTTTGAAACTGCAAACTCCTCTGGGTCAAAGAGAGTGTCGAGCCTTCCTATGTTGAGGCTGTTGTTTAGTTGTGGAGGGCATTGAATTGACGTGGGACTTCTCAGTGCTTGAGATGGATGTGTACGATATAATCTTGAGAATGAATTGGTTGACAATGTTTAAGTCCCACATTGACTGTTATGCACGAATGGTTAGTTTTGTGACGGAGGATGGCGTGAGAAATCTCTTTAGAGGGGAGAAGAATGAGAAGCAGGGTGCAACATGCTTGTTGGCACTAGTGGTTGGCACGATATCATACCGGTTAATGGCTTTATCTTTGGCAGCAGTGGAAGGTTTTGAGCAGAGTGTTCTTCCAGTAGTCGTGGATCAGTTTGTGGATGTATTTTCCAAAGAATTCTCAGGGTTGCCACTCGTGAGAGAAGTGAAGTTTACGATTGATCTCCTTCCGGGGACCAGTTCTATCTCACTTTCGTCTTATCGAATGGCACCAGCAGAATTGCGAGAATTAAAGGTGCAGTTGGAAGAGTTAGAAAACAAAGGGTTTATCCGGCCTAACACGTCTCTGTGGGCAGCACTAATTTTGTTTATTAAAAAGGCGGATGAAACCTTGTGGTTCTGTGTTGATTATCGTAGACTTAATCAGTTTACGATAAAGAACCGATATCCACTTCCACGCATTGATGATTTGTTTTACTAGTTGAGGGGAGCTCAGTGGTTCTCCAAGATTGACTTACGATCAGGGTATCATCAGCTACGGGTGTGCGGAAGGAGGATATTCCAAAAACAGTTTTCAGAAGTAGATATGACCATTACAAGTATGTGGTTATGCCCTTTGGTCTAACGAATGCACCGTCGGTGTTCATGTCATTGATGAATCGGATGTTTCAGAGATATCTAGATGCTTTTGTGGTGGTATTTGTTGATGATATACTGGTGTATTCGAGGACAAGGGTAGAGCATGAGCAATACTTGGCGATCGTATTGGGGACCTTGATGGATCATCAATTGTATGTCAAATTGTCAAAGTGTGACTTTTGGATACAGGAGGTTCGTTTCCTTGGCCATGTTATTTCTGAGAGGGGTGTTTCTGTTGATACGGAAAAGATAGAGGCAGTTATCTCCTGACAACCACCAAAGAACGTTTTCGAGATACGGAGCTTCCTTGGTCTAGCTGGGCATTATCGATGTTTTGTTCTTAGATTTATCACGATTGGCTTCGCCGATGACAGCTTTGACAAGGAAGAATGTTCAATTTCAATGGGATGAGCAGTGTCAGAAATGTTTTGAAGAGCTAAAGGGTCGCCTTACATCAGCACGAATCTTGGTTTTGCCGGAACCAGGGAAAGGGTACGTGGTGTATTGTGATGCATCGGGATCAGGGTTAGGGTGTGTTCTCATGCAAGGGGATCATGTGGTTGCATATGACTCACGACAGTTGAGGTTTCATGAGAAGAACTACCTAACACATGATTTGGAGTTGGCAGCAGTGATTCATGCTTTAAAAATGTGGCGTCATTATCTCTTCAGTGAGAAATTTACAGTGTTTACCGACCATAAGAGCTTAAAGCATATCTTCTCACAAAGAGATTTGAACATGAGGCAAATGAGATGAATGAAATATCTCCAGATGTTTGATTTCGACTTAATGTACACATCGGGTAAGGGAAATTCGGTGGTCGATGCATTAAGTAGGAAATCATATGCTCAAGTGGTGAAGCAGAGATCAGATCAGTGGAAGTTGATGTCGGTCATAGTCGACATGCGGTTGGAATGCGAGGACCGGGGTGACAAAGCGGTCTTCTTTTCGGTTTCGTTGGTTCCTGACATGGCTGGTTTGGTTAAAGAGGCACAGGCATCTGATTCCGAGTGTATGGCGATGAGGTCGAAACTCAATGGTGGGGAGACCATTGAGAACTGGGAACTAAATGAGAATTTAGTCTTGTATTTTCGGAATCGGATGGTGGTACCAGTGGCTTGTTGGGAGGAACTTCTCAGGGCTTATCATCATTCCAGGTGGGCTGTCCATCCTGGAATTCAGAAAATGTATAAGGTGTTAAAGGCACAGTTTTGGTGGTTAGGTATGAAAAGGGATGTGGCCGAGTTTGTTTCGAGATACTTGACTTGTCAGCAAGTCAAGGCAGAGCATCAACGGCCAGCAGAAATGTTGCAATTTTTACCTATCTCAATGTGGAAATGGGAACAACTAGCAATGGATCTTGTGACGGGTCTCCCAAGAACTGTCAGGAAACACGATGCCATATAGGTGATAGTGGATCGGCTCACAAGGTCGGCCCATTTCATCCCGATTCGTGAATGTCATACGCTGGAGGATTTGTCCAAAATCTATATCCAGGAGGTGGTAAAGAGGCATGGTGTTCCAGTTTCGATTGTATCTGATAGAGATCCGAGGTTCACATCTCGTTTTTGGAAATCGTTGCAGCAAGCCCTTGGGACACAGTTGACTTTGAGCACGGCGTATCATCTGCATACGGACAACCAATCCGAGAGGACGATACAAACCTTGAATGATATGAGCACGGCGTATCATCCGCATACGGACAACCAATCCGAGAGGACAATACAAACCTTGAATGATATGTTAAGGGCTTGTGTGATGGATTTTGGTGGTTCATGGGAGGAACACTTACCGTTGGTGGAGTTATTCTATAATAACAGTTATCATGCTTACATACATATGGCTCTGTTTGAAGCTTTATATGGGCGTCCGTGTCGTTCTCCACTATGTTGGGTGGAAAGAGGCGAGACTTCGATGATCGGACCGAGCTTTGTCCAAGAGACTACGGAGAAAATAAAATTGATCCAGAAGAGGATGAAGACGACTCAAAGTCGTCAGAAATTGTATGTGGACCATCGTTGACGACCGTTGTCGTTCGGAGTGGGTGATCATGTGTTTTTGAGAATCTCTCATAGGTTGGGACATCGTCGGTTTGGGAAGCA
Source organism: Viscum album (assembly GCA_963277665.1). Classification (NCBI taxonomy): domain Eukaryota; kingdom Viridiplantae; phylum Streptophyta; class Magnoliopsida; order Santalales; family Viscaceae; genus Viscum; species Viscum album. The sequence continues at coordinate 1,028,829,378 of OY728157.1, forward strand.
GGGTAAGTTATCTCCGAGGTATATTGGGCCTTTTGAGATACTTGAGAGGATTAGAGAGGTGACTTATCGTTTGACTTTGCCACCACGGTTCAGTGCGGTGCACAATGCGTTTCATGTGTCGCAGTTGAAAAAGTATCAGTCGGATCGTGACCATGTGATTCGTTGGGATCATGTTGAGCTAGAACCGGATGCTTCCTTGGTGCACGTGCCAGTGAGGATTGTGGATAGGCAAGAGAAAGTCCTGCGTGGTAAAAGCATCGGTTTAGTTCGTGTTTTGTGGCAACATTGTCAGATTTAAGAGGAGACTTGAGAGCGGGAGAAAGAGATGACCGAGCAATGACCCGAGTTCTTCCGGCAAAGCAATGGTTTTCTACTTTTCGAGGACGGAAAGTCTAATGGTGGGGAGAATGTAGCACCCCCAGTTTGAGGTATGTAGCCTTAGTTTATGTCTTTTTATGTGTTTAAAGTGCTTGAGATGAGTTGGGAAGAGGTTGGGAGAGTTTGGAATGATTTTAAATAAGTTTGGAGGATTTTCCAAGGATGCGCGGTTTGAGCACGGTTAGGAGAAACCGTGCGGGTTCTCCAGGAAACCGTGCAGGGAGAGACAGTAGTCTTTGCACGGCCTGTATACGGTTTGCCAAACCGTGCGAGGCAACCGTGCGGATCCCCTCTCTTGAGGCAATGGATTGCGCACGGTTAGCGCACGATTTGCCAAACCGTGCGGGCTAATCGTGCGGCCACTTAAAAATATGGTTTTTAAATCCGAGCTCCCTCAGGGGTGCCTCTTTTCACTCCAATTCTTCTCCCACTCGAGCCTCACTCGGGATTTTGGGTTCTCAAGGGTTGAAGGTGCTCTTCCACTCACTTTGGAATCAAATCGAAGGGGTTTCAAGGTGGTTTTTCCCAGGTAAGTCTCTCCTCTTGGCTTCTTTTGGTTTCTCTCTAGATCTACTCTTCCCTCTTTCTTGGTTTTCTAGATGTACATCCGTTGCATGTAGATATAAAGTTGGGGTTGTCTTGGGTGTTGATTTCAAGGCTTGTGGATGTTAGGGAAGGGGATCCAGAGCGGTTTCGGTGTTGCGTTCGCCGGATTTGAGGTGCGATTGCTTATGGGTTGATTTTGCCGGAACCCTAAAGGTTGGTGGCTTCTCTCCCGACTCCACTTTGATAGAACTTAAAGTTTGGTTACAATTAATTTGTTGTGCTTGGGATTAATTGTGTTTTTGATGTGCGAAATTGGTTGGAAATCCATTTGGTGATGTTTTGAAGATTTTTGGGAAAAAGAGGTTTTGTGGTGAAATGCTCTTGTTGTGATTTTAAAATGGTTTGCTTTGTTGGTTTAATTAAGATGGCTTGTGAAATGGTTTTTCACTAAAGGGGTTGTTTTATTGAGATGAGAATTGGCGTGTAAAATGGTTGAAGGGTGTTTTCAATAAATGTGTGATTTATTGAAGTGGATTGACATGTAATGGAAATGGTTGATTGCATGTTGTTGTAGCCTTGGTGCGTCATATGCTTGGTTATGGCTTGTTTGAAATGTTGTGGGGGAAGTGGACGGGAAGTACCACTATAATAAGGGGATGGTTAGTGGACAGAAGGGCCACCATCAAAGGACAAGTGGGCGGGAAGTACCGCTAGTAGGAATGAGGGAACGGGTTGGATGGAAGCTCCACCGTTTGGGTTGCCTTTTTCTGCATTGCTTTGCAATATGGAAATTGTTGTGCTAATGTGTAAATGATGAAATGACTTGTGGCATGTTTGTTTGGTTTGGGTGAGACGACTTGGTAAGGGTGTATTTGGCTTATGGTAATGGTTGCACTTGCAATTATTTTATATAAACTGATTTATATAAATGTGTAACGGATTTATTCTAGTGGCGTGTGAATGGAAGTTATTTGGGGAAAACCTACTGAGTATTAGTACTCACCCCCTGCTTTGGCACTTTGGTGCTTTTGCAGATGTCGTATTCCAGGACACAGGTAAAGGTAAAACATCTCATTGTAAGTGGCTTGTGGTGATGCTTGGGAGATGTGTTGGTGAGTGTGTCTCGGTTTATTTTGGGGTCTCTTGTTTAGTCTTCTACATAGTACTCTGATTTTGTGTTGGGTTGTATCGGTTTTGAATTGCATTGTGGAACAACTTGGTTGTCTTTTGGTAATACATGCTTGAATGTTTTATTGACATGCATCATATAGTCCTTGTGAGTGGATGATTTGGTTGGTTTTATCTTAAGGGCAAATCGTTCCCCAATTTGTTCTCGAAGCCCTCGGCATTTATTGCCGGCTTTTGGCACATTGGGAACGTCGCTTAAGGCCAAGTAACATTTCCCCGCCCTCTCAAGCCAATGGGATGGGGCGGGATGTTACAAATTCTCAAAGTTTTACTTCTATTAAACTGAATAACTACTCAGGTGTTGATCATTAATGATATTTTGACCAGCTATCAAACATTGTTGCAGGCACATCAAGGGAAGGGGTTCTCTGTGTCGTAGGTGGCTGTCCTCAACGACATAAACCACCCAATAGCACAGCCAACCTCTGCAATTGAAGAGGGAACCGTTCATAGGGCAGTACACCTTCTACCAATGGCTGAAATTAAAGAACCGGTGCTGCCCAATTTTAATAAATGTGCCTTGAAGAGATGTTGGAGGAGGTTGACTACCTACCTTTGGAATGATAGATACTCAAAAGAGCTTTTAGCGTTCAAGAGAAGCTTCAAGGTGAAATTAAACAAGGTGATTTCTCATTTTTGAATTCAAGTGATTTAAATTATCATAAAGCTGAACTGAAAATTAATTTTCTCTGTGCTGAAATATTTGAACTAGCAGAGGTATACAAGCTTCTGGAGTGTGAAGATGAACTGGCACTTGATGAGGAATGGTTTGAGCTCCCAATGCTTCTTAAAGAATTTATTAAGGGGGGTTTTGAAGTGGATGTGGAGGCCAACAAAATTATTCCCTCTTTAGTTTTCAATTTTCCTTTGTTAATATAGTTTTATAATTGATTTTTGTGTTTTTCTGTGAAGGAATAAAGCAAGACAGCATCGTTGCACACTCTTTGGGGACCAAAACCTACTACTGTCCACCGCTTCAACAAGTAATAAGTTAGTATTTTCTTTACTTATATTCAGTGTTTTGATGTTTTGTTTGTTTTTCTTCATAATAGGTAGACTAAGCAGACAGCCGCAGTGCACCAAGATTTCTAGAGGATACTGTCCTCCACCTAAATAAATGTTCAAGCTAGTGGTTCTTGATAATTTTCGATGTTTGCAATTATTTTCTTTATTTTTTATAGGTAAACTAAAAGGGTTGATTTTGAAATATTTAATAAGGGATAATTGTAAAATTACCTTTGTAACACCCCATCTAACCATTTTATCCCTATTTAAAGGGTTATGTCCCATTTAGTCTTGACTATTATTCCTGTATGTTTGATTAAATTGTGCTGAAAGTAGAATAAGTTAAAAAGATAGAAATCCTTTTCTTTGTGAGAAAAATAACGGATTTCATATGGATTTTATGTTAACGTATGTTTACAAATTTGAATGCTACGTGTATTCGTAATTTTTTATTTTGATGTTGATGTGATAAATACAGATTTCAGAAGCCTCTCTTTTAGATCAAGATAATTTAACATGTGGTATTGGATCACTCGTCGTGAAATCTGTATTTTTTCATAATTAATTGTGTATTGTTTTATAATTATGATGGTAAGGAGTTGGATTTTGAAATTAAATTTAAAATTTAATCCCCGTACTGTCTGTTTCCAGTTTTTAAGTATGTTTATTTTAGTTTATTTCCGTTTAAATTTAAAATAAATTATGGGTCCGCATGATAGTTTTCATATAATATAATTATAATATTATATTATTTATAAAGTTTCTGTTTTTGGTTGATGCTTGTTAAACGGGTACCTGACCCTTTAGAAATTCTGATGCAAAGCGTTTGATGCGTCAATATAATAATAAGTGATGGTGGTTGTTTTAAATGAGGATTGATTGTAAAACTATAGATTTAATCAGTTTTGAATCAAAACAACCTTATGATTTCAATAGGTTTTAAAACCCACTGCAAATATCTATTTGATAATAAGCCCATAATGAAATTGCTTTATGTTATGATTATTATTGTTTCTAATATAATAAATAGATAGATAAAGAATGAAGAATCATGTTTTAAAATTAAGAATATCATGCTTTTAAATTATGGATATGATGTTATGATGTTATTTTGAAATTAATTATGTGAGTAATTGAAAATAATTATCATAAGATATTTATTAATTGTTCAAATACAATTTGCATATTCTTATAAAAGTTGAGGTCGAAGCCTCAGTTTATGAATTATGATTGTGTATTAGTGTATTGTTCAAAAGAGAACACTATTACACACTTTATGTTAAACAATTTGTTTGAGCTGATGTATTTTATTTACAACTTAAAACATTAATTTTAAACATGTATTTATTGCAATTAACTTTCCATTATCATTGCTTTCACATACATCAACTGCTTTAATCTTCAATGGATTAAATTTATCTTGTTAGTGTTAACAAATCCAATTTCACCTTGGTATATTGGATATTGATTTAGCATTTCGAGCCGAGAAGCCTGTTACTATTATGAATGACAGTAGCAATGATGATAAAATAATTATGGAACATTAGAAGGATCAAACATGTTAAGTTTGATGGTCATGTGAATGAGCATAACAACATTAAGTATGTTACCCCAAAAACTGAAACTGCCAAAGTATTTATGAAATTTGTGGGTGGCAGAGCTCAAAATATTGACAAATATCTTGTCGGAACATTAATGAGTATATTGACCACTATGAATTTTGATGATTCTCATACTATGCATGAGCATGCCATTGAAATGACAAATATTGTGGTAATACTTAAGTCTTTGGGAATGGAAGTGGATGAAAGTTTCCTTGTACAGTTTGTCTTAAACTCATTACCATTTGAGTATGAACCATTCAAAATGAACTACAACACCATGAAAGATAAAATAGAATGCACATGAATTGCACAATATGTTAGCTCAAGAGGAAACAAGGTTAAAGAGTCAAGGAACCTATTCTGTCCATTATGTGCATCATCAAAGAGGAAAGAAATATGATATGAAGAAGCATGGAAAGGGACAGTGGTCATTGAAAGTTAATGAGTCTTCTAATAAGAACCAGAAGAACCAAAATAAAGATAAACGTCACTTATATGGGAAATTGAGATATTTCCAAAAAGATTGTCGCAAACAAAAGTCCTGATTTGAAAAGAATGGCCAGGGAATGCTTATGTATGTTTTGAATCAAACTTAGCTGAAATTCCACATAATATATGTCGGGTTGATTCTGGTTGTATGACTCATGTTTCTAATACTATGTAGGGATTCCTTTCAACCCAAATCACAATCCCAACTGAAAAGTTCATTTTCATGGGAAATAGAGTGCGGGTTCCAGTGGAAGTAGTCAGGACTTACCGTTTGATCCTTGACAGTGGATATTGTTTAGATTTATGTGAAATTTTTTCATATACCTAGTATATATAGGAATTTGGTTCTTTATCAAAACTTGAGGATGATCGATACTCTTTTAATTTTGGGAATGAATATTTTAGTTTGTTTAAGCATACACGCATGATTGGATCTGGTTTATTATATGATGGTTTATCTAAACTAAATCTTGATAATTTTTATGTTGAAACACTTATGACCTTGCATCATAATTTTGGTACTAAATGTGGTTTATTAAATGAAAAGTATGCTTATTTGTGGCATAAATGTTTAGATCATATTTCCAAAGAAAGATTGGAGAGATTGATTAAGATTGAAATCCTTCTAAATTTAGATTTTACTAACATAAATATTTGTGGGGATTGTATTAAACAAAAACAAACAAAACACATAAAGAAAGTTTCCACGAGAAGGGCTCAACTCCTTGTGATCATATATACCGATATATGTGGATATTTTGATGTCAATTCTTTCAGTAAGGAAAAATATTTTATAGTCTTTATTAATGATTTTTATGAACATGTCTATTTATTGCATGAGAAATCTCAAATGATAAATGCCTTGGAAATGTATGTAAATGATGTTGAGAGACAATTAGACAGAAAGACAAAGGTTATAAGATCTTACGAGGGTGGGGAATATTATGGAAGATTTGATGAAAGTGGGAAAAACCCTAGTCCATTTACAAAGTTTATAGAAAGTCATGTCATATGTGCACAATACACTATGTTAGGGACACCACAAAAAAAAATGATGTAACAGAAAGACTTAATAGAACATTTATGGATATGGTTAAGAGCATATTAAGTAATTCTTCTTTACCCTTATCATTGTGGATGTATGCTTTAAAAACTATCATGTATTTATTGAATATGGTTCCTAGTAAAGTAATTTCAAAGACTCCTTTTGAACTTTGGACTAGCATGAAACCTAGTTTGAGACACTTACGTGGATGGGGTTGTCAGGTAGAAATAAGAGCTTATAATCTACAAGAAAGAAAACTGAATGCAAGAACAATAAGTGAATATTTAATTAGTTATCCAGAAAAATCAAAAGGGTATAGATTTTATTTCCCTAACCATAGTATGAAAATCTTTGAAACTGGAAATGCTTGAATTATTGAGAATGGTGAATCTAGTGCGAGTGAAATTTCACAAAATTTGGAAATTAAGGAAATTAGAGTTTAAGTTTTATTTTCTTGTACTCCAATTTCGCATGTTGTTTCTCCTCAATTTATTGTATAAAAAACAAACATATAGAAAAACAACAGAATGTTTCCCAAATCCACAATGAATAATTTATTGAAGAACCACAAGAAATAGTGTTAAGAAGATCATAAGGGAAAGAAGTTCAGTTATTTCTGATGATTTTCCCGAATGGCCTGAAGACCTTCATTTATTATTGATTTTTGATAACCCCCATTTCAAGGGATGAGGGGGAACCCTTACAAGGCCCATAGGCTTAGAGATTACATGACCCATAGGCTTAAGAAATTACATGACCCGAAGGTCTTAGAGAATTCAACTAGACTATAACTACAAGGAAATTCCCCTCCCCAGTATCTGTATCGTGATGATAGCTCTCCACCTTCGCATGGCCGTCTAGTTAGGCTTCTCGTGAAAGCACATACTAGTCCCGATGGCATAACCATACCCTCTCATTCTTCCAAATCTATCTGGTTCTACTCTGGTGAGTGCACTTGCTTTGAATCCTTCTCTGGAGATGCTCCTTTTTTGTAGAGTCTGTCTGGGGCAACTGCACTGATCATGTGGCTCGAAGGCCTTTATGTGCCCCAAAGGCCTTAAAGGTGGCCCAAAAGCCTTACTGACTCGAAGGCCCGGGTGGCCCGAAGGCCTTAAGGACTCCAAGCCCAAACCGGTGGCCCAAGGTGAATAGTTATGGCTGCTATAGTACCGAATAGTACCTGCTACAATACCCGCACAATACTACTACAATGCTTGCTACAGTGCCTGATACAGTACTGCTACAATACCCGCACAATACTACTACAATGCTTGTTTACTTTTTTATCATTGCATGTTTGTGAGTTTGTTACAAAAAGTTGACAAGGGTAAAACTCTAACAACTTGTAAGGGTTAATTTCAAATAGTTTGAAAATGTAAAAAGATCACCACAGATTCAACATCCCCTTCTCTGCGGTTCCAACGATCCTAAGGAACTTCAATTGGTATCAGAGCCAAGGTTACCCTATTAAATTATTATCATGGAAAATCTCAACTCAGTGAACAATAGAGGTATCACTACATTCAATGAAAAAAATTATAATGGTTGGAAAAATAGAACGATACTCTATCTTCTGTCACTTTTCCTAGAGGTTATTGATGTAATAATAATTGGGTTTCAACCCATTAATAAAAATTATCCTATGGTGTTTTCTAATAAAAGAAATATTGAAGTTGATGAGAAATATTTAAATGTCGTTATTATATCCTTATCAGAACTTTTTTTCATGAATGTGATGGGTCTCAAAAAAACCAAATAAACTTGGTAAAAACCTGAAAGTATCTTTGAGGGAAACACTAAAGCGAAGGAGGAACAACTAAAAATTTAGCATAGAAAGTTTGAAGATATCAGAATGGTAGATGAAGAAACCATTAATGAGTACTTCACCAGAGTTAATGAAGTTACTTATAACATCATAGGATCAAGAGATTTCTTAGAATATTATACCATTGTAAAGAAAATCATGAGAAACTTCCCCAACAAGTTTGACTAAAAAATATATGCCTTAAAAGATAAAAATGATTTATCTCTTGATAAATTTCATAACTTTCTTATTATGTATGATATGAGAAAAGCTTCAAAATTCAAAAATAAGATCAAGGGTGAAATGGATTTTGAATCTATGAGAAAGTTAAAAATCCAAGATGTTGACATTGCTGATCCCAATGATTTAGAAGATAAGTAAACTGATGAAATAAATGAAATGATCATGTCACTTATCTCCAAAAATTACCAAAGTGGTAGAGGAAAGTATAAAGCCAAACTCACACTTCAATGTTTCAAGTGTGGAGAGATTGGACATTTTTCTATGAATTGTCATAAGAAGAAAGTTAGAGTATATGAAGATAATATTAAAGGAAAACCATGGTGAATAAAGTGTAACAAAACTTTTAGGGAAGATAAAAATCCACTGCTAGTAAGAAAAAGTTTACTGTAAACAAAAGAAGTATGTTGAGTAAGAAAGTTGAAATCCAACCCCCCTAACCACTTGAGCTTATACACTCTGATATTTATGGCTCGATAAGGCATCAATTAATAAAAGGGGATTTTTTTACTTTATCAATTTTATTTATGATTTCAATTGGATGACCAACATAATGTTTATGAGGCATAAAACAGAGGCTTAAAAAATGTTAAGATTTTTCAGAAGAGAATTTAAAAGAGAGATGGATATTTACATAATAAATATGAGAACTAAAAATAGAAAGGAGTACACATGTAATGATTTTGAATCATATCTAAAGAAACACAGAATCAAACATCAATACAGTGCTCCATACACCCTTCAACAAAATGGAGTGAAAGAGAGGGAAAAAAAGTTCATTGGAAATGGGATTAATTATGCTAGATGAGTATAAAATTTTAATGTTTTTCTAAAGAGAAGATATTAGTACTATTGTACATGTACAAGATAGATGTTTATTACATCCAGAATCCAACATGGATCTTTACAAAATGCGGTATATGAAAAACATTTTAGTGAAATATTTCAAGGTTTTTGAGAGTACTTGCATAATAAAGATAAAAAATACAGATCTTGGAAATTTTGATGATGTAATGACTCTATTTTTACTATTTAAGACTTTGGAATATGTTAAGGAATATTTTCAAAGTCAGGCACTAAGTTAGTACAGGATTCCAGGGTATGGAGAGCCTCGATTCAGATATATTTAAAATATTAAATATATTATATCACACGCTCAAATTTTTTATGAAATAATAGAATATCTATTGAAAAGTGTTCTAGATAGGAAATCCAAGACCTCCATTAAATTTGTAATGTGAGTTTTACCCTAGGTGTGACATAACCTCTATCGAAGTCATATGTTTCGTAGAAATAAATAAATTTATGTGTTGTTTAATCACCATGACCTAATATCCCTATATAAAATCCCAATTATAGAAAATCCCTAAGGTTAGCTACATAACCCTAGGGATTGGTAGAGGAGCCATTGAAGGATAGTTCTTGGATGAACACCAATGGATCGTGCTTTGGAAATCGGTGTGCCAACAGAGCTCATGGATCTCACCAACGATAGTGATGTGGAACCTTTCATCATCAGAGATCAATATAATATCGAGGTAGGGAATTTATTTATATTTTTTTAATCCAATATTTGTTTATTTCATGTTGAACGTGAATCAAACCTCCTAATAATTGATTCACAGGTCGAATGGTGTTTGTGGTTGATGGATTTTTACCCCTAGAATATGATTTTGGAGATATTTTTTTTATTGTTCTTAATTTGTTGTTCTAATGGAAATAGATTGATTCCAATCGAAAAAATGTCTAAGATTAAATACTCATGTTTCTATTTTTTACATTTCATTCCCTATTCTTCACATTTTCATCATTGGTCTTTCTTTTGGCCGATGGTTCAACAAATACCCAGTAAAAAATTGTTGCACAATTGTTATTCAGCGAAACAGATCGATACTGCGGATTTGGGGTTGAGATCGATGGTGTGATCAAGGTATGAAAATGATGACATAAGATCCGGTGATGGATCAAAGGAGAACAGTTTTTGATAATGGCGTTTTGGTGATGTAGTGTGATGGGGATTGATTCATGAGTGGATTGGATGGCTGGAATTTAACCACTGGAGATGACAAGGCTAGGTCAATGGTAGATCCCAGATTCATGGGTGAGATTGGTGGATGGAGCAATGGCATCGATGGTGTGAGAAGAACCATGATGGAAACTAGAGATTCTATAAGAATCCTGACATACACGAAATTTAGCCCAAAGAATACACACTGTGTAGTCCCCTCTGTGCGGAAACTAGGGTTTACGTATGGAGTTAAATATCAAACATCACATGGTGAGTGCACACGCCGTGTGACCCTTATCCAACCATATTGGCATGTACAAGGAGTACACACCTAGGAATCCATGTAGAGTGACACACCATATGTATCAGATCACATTCCATGTACACCTTGGTAGATGGTTTAGTGTGTACAGAGAGTACATTTGCATGAGATCATGTAGACCTACACGTTGCGTTTGGCGAGGCACATGTTGTGTACTTCAGAAGCTTAATGGGAATGAGTAGATGACACATGTTGAGTTCCGTCCAGGACCCTACATGCCATGTGATGTAAAGTACACCTTGCGTACTTCAAAAAGTACTCATACATGACCAATGTACATGGGCATTCCCTAATTACATGGGCATGATCTATAGTACGCTGGCTAGACCAGATGGTATGCCAAGTTTCATACCAATCTATACACACCTTGTATCGTAAAGAACATACCATGTATTTGGAGAATTATATGTTGTGTGAGACCATGATACATTATCAGATCCAAAATTAGTGAGACATGTCGTGTACCCCATGGGACATGCTGTGTAATTTTTAAAGGTCAAGTTGGGGCCCTTTTCCTTCTCAGTTCAACTCTGGGGTGAGCTTGTGTGAGTTTCTTCAGACTATTTCAGTATGTCCATGTTTCTCTAGGGTGAGTTCCCTTGGTCCATGCCCATGAGGGTACCATGAGGGATCATGTACTAGGCATAATATGTGATCCCCTCTATGGGATTTGTCATAGATAGAGTTACAAAATCCATTCTTGAGTCCTAGACTGCGATCCTATGTCATTCTCTTCTTCCCTAAAAGGGGTTTCAGAAATCGATGTGACCAACATACTCAGGTGTTTGATCCCCTACTTAGCAGGTTATTATAGATAGGGTTTGATATACCCCAATGGCCTTGGGTGTGATTCTCTATCTATGTATCAAAATATTTTGTCTTCTGATGAGCTATAGTCAGATTGAGTGTGTATTTCAGATGATACCTCTCAATTTTCTTGGAGCTTCTTCTTGGCTAGACCCAATGGGTGCGACCTCTCAGATGAGTGTCATCAACAATAGTGAAACTCATGGAGTGAGTTATCTTAGAAGATTGTTACCTTTGAGCCTCTAGTATAATCTTATCCTGGTAGTGAAGTTGTGACCTCACCTTGAGACTTAGAGCATACCTGGGTGATTATGGATATTGCATCATATTCTGATCGACACACCTTAGTAGTGATGAGCTGTCTACTCTCTCTATGATTATTTGTGTTTGGTGATTTCATAGTGTCTTACTGGGTATGTTTATACTCACCCCTATATGGGTTCTTCCTACACATGTCATGTATTATGCAGATGACATGAATTTCGTTAGAGTCCTAGGTGGATTAGGAATAGGTTGAGATTATTTAGAGATTAACTATACTAGATGAACCTCAAATGGATCCAAGAGTTTCTTTTGGGTAGCTTCCCTCATGTTTTTAGTAGGTTGGGTTCTTTTTCAGTTTTCAACAGGTTTGAGTTTTTTCCATTTCTTTTTCTATACTTCTTATTGTACTCTAATGTGGGATAGTTTTTATGAATGCATCTATAGTATCTGTTTTTTATCTTTCCAAATTATGTTAGTGTATAGAGATGTGTGCATGTGCATAGGTACTTTAGGCTAAAGCCTCCCATATGTGTGATATGCCTACTCAGTGCTAGTCATCAGCTCCTGGCTTACTGAAGGTGGTATTGTTGTGTTATTATCAACTTACCAGTGGCCAGCTAGGCCTCGGTGGGTCAGGTCATAAAAAATTGGTATCAGATGAGGTCATCTTAGGACCAGAGTTTGGGTATTTTCTAGCTGTGAGGCATGGTTTGGGAACTAGGGAAATAGTGTTAATGTGAATCCCTATGACCCACGCTTTCATATTCGGTACAAAAATATTGTATACTTTTTTTATAAAAATTAACTAAAAAATATACAGTCATTTACATCTAAGGATCTTTTTTGGTCTAGGATTTTGTGGAAAAGGACCACTCTTACAAATTATGAAAGTTAAAATTGCAAATAAAAAGGCAATGATAAGAATTATCTTGTGCTAGTTTCTTATTGAATCTAATCTCCTTGAAACTTCTAAATGACCCTGAAAACACTTTTTAAAATATAGGGTGAACATAATTGTCCAGTAAGGTTTTTTTTTAAAATCTAGTGATTTTTTTTTGAAAATATATTACTTTGGAAAACACCTATAAGATCCTTTGAAAATACTTATAATTTTGAAAAATTTATTTTGAAAATAAATTTTGAAAATAAATTTTAAAATACTTATGCATTTGAAAACATTATAATACCTTTAAAAATAATCACTTAATTTGAAAACATTATATTACCTTTGAAAATACATAAATTTTTGAAAACATTATAATACCTTTGAAAATACTTACATTTTTGAAAACATTATAATACATTTGAAAATAATTATTCATTGAAAACTATATAATACCTTTGAAAATACTTATGCTTTGGAAATGCTTTAAAATAATCCAGTGATTTTTCAGAAAATATTAAACAAGCTTTGGAAAACAAAACCATAAGGCCACTTGAAACATTTGAAGGGTGTGTGGGACTACCCACTACCTTAGGGTTGGGTCCAATCCCCACTTACCCATCATGTTTAAAAAGTTTAGGAGCTAAATTTTATAAAAACATTTTGAGCTTGCCTTACATAAATATATTTTTCACTGGAGTTTTTGTTTTAAAAACACAACAATGCATTATTGAATTCACACAATTATACTTATATATAAATATTAACTTTTTTATGAAATCACTTGTGATATTTGGTACAAAGAAACTCATAACAAATATAATTTTTATACATGAATGAGATGTTAACAAAGGAATCATTAATAACCATGTATTGAAAATTTCATTCATGAACTCATAAAAATATATTTTTGAAAGAAGTTCCAACAAAGGAATTATTTATTCATTGAACATGCTTATATATATTCACATAAATACATATACATATATATTTATGTATATATTTTCATGAATAATCAATAACATATGGCCATAATTATGGTCATGAATGACATGTATATAAAATGATAACTTTATTGATATGATTCCATGAAATAATTGCATTTTTAACCATTATTTATTATATAAAATAATAATTTATAGGTTTTCTATTACATAAATAATCATAAATAATTTATTTTTAAAATTGTTGCTTCATTTACAATGCAATGAAAATAACACTTTTTTTTGTGCATAAAATACAAGACCTTAAAAATATTATGTTTTGTACATAATATAATACCAAATTTTGAAATTATAATAATAAAACATATATTTGGAAATATTATAACTCCCTTACATAATTATAAACTCTAATTTATAAATATTATAAAATAAATGTACTTGAAAATTGAATAAAAAACATATATATGTATATATGTTTGAATAATATAACTTGAAACTTGAAAATAATATATAATACACCCTTACATAATTATAAGTATGGAAATACTTGCATAATTTGAAGTAAATAATCATAGAGTTTGAAAATAATAATTATCTATATGTTTGAAAAATCTAAACTTGAAATTATAAAAATATATATAATTATTTTAAAAAAAGAAGTCCCCTTACCTATTTTCAGAAAAACAGTGGGAAATCCATCATCCCAAATGGGGTGCTCGGACCAGATGGAAGGGGAGGAGAATAGAGGGAGAGGGTTTCAGATTGAGTCTTCCAATGAGGGAGTGGGTTTCTCATTGTAAGAATAATATTATATATATATATATATGGAGGTACATATTTGAATACGTAAAGAAAAATGATGGTATACACACAATTCATTAATAAACTAAATATTACCTCAAAGCTTCGAACCTAGTGAATCTTGAATATGTGGATTGTAGGGAAATATGGGGTAAAATATTTTCTTGAAATATGTATATACCTATATATCATCAGTTTAAATCAAATTATTTATATTTACATTTCCAAGGAAAAATTATAGTTAGGGGTAGTACACTGTACTTAGGTCATTTTACCTGTGGATTTTTTGCACCAGAAGGAGGAGAAGAATGAGACAATAGAAAATGGTGTTGGAATGGAATGAAAAGGAAGGGATGAATAGTTAAAGGGTAGTGATGTGTCATGTGGAAGGAAAAAACTTAGGTGATCAGACTTCTATGGTGATTTGACCCAACAACCACGATATAATCGAAGTTTTAAACGGTGAAAAATAACCTTGTTTTGTGATCCCACATCAAAAAATAACACTGATCCCTGCTCCTATATAAACTAAGTGATGAGGTTAGTCGACCGGATGCTGTAACGAGGTCAGATCCCAAGGGCCATATAAATGGGACCATGTAGGCTTCGGCCTAACCTATGCATTATCTGGGCTATGGCCCACCTTACCTATACATGGCCAGGAATTTTATGAATCTATACCTACTAGATCTGTGGTTAGGGATGAATTCCACTATCATGAACTAACCCAGATACCCTGGTAACCTAATAACTAATACAATCCTGACATAGCCTGAAGGTCATTCCTGATCCTCGGGTCGATGACTAGCACCTGACATCATACAACATGAAAGTGGGAACAATTTTTCTACTAAAAATGTAGAAGTGAAAGAGAAAAGACAATATATATATCAAAAGAAACTCCACCGAGAGTAAAGTAATAAAATTAAAATAGGGAAAAAAATCCCAAAGTACTACAACCAAAGTACCAAAATGGAAAAAACATCCCAAGTTCCAAAGGACACAACTCACCAAGTCCAAGGTTCAGCAGCTAGATCCACCTCTAAGATATCCTTTTCCCTTGATTGAACATGGGATGAGATAATCTAAAAACACCCAAAGACACAAGTAGGGTATGATCCAAAGCCCATTTGGATTTCACAAAATATTACATAATGGATTCCAATATCAAATTAACCAATAATGTGCTTTCAATTTAAAAACAAACAGGTTTGGCATTTACAAAATCATATTTATACAAATCATGATTTACAATTTAAAAGATGGAAATAAATTTAAAAATTCATTCTTCACATTTCAAATGATGAAAATATATTTCAAAAGATGGAATTTACATTTAATCAAAGGATGCTTTACAAAAAATGGCACTTTTCAAAAAATGGATTAAATAAACACTTTTATATAAAATAGTTTATATAAATTCACAAGGAATGTAAAACGGTTTACAACAATGACATATATACATTTAAAAGAATAAATAAGTGAGTGACATGGTTTGTGTCAAATAAGTACAATATTTCTAGGTTATAGGGACCCAACATCGTGAATACGGAAAATTATGCACATACGTCCCTTGAACTAAGGCCAAGAGCGATCATCACCATCACCTAAGGGATGGGATGTGCTAATATGATATTTTAGAAATTTGTAGAATATTAAAGTGTTGTATGAAACAAATAACTAACTACCTAAGTCTTTCATGTGATCTAGTACAAAATCAATGATGGAAAATTTATTTTAATACTTCTTAAAATACAATTAAATCCAATTCCCCATTTCAAATATGCCAATTTTCCCTTTAAAAACCACAATAAGTTTTAAATAAAAAACATACCTTTTCTCAAAGATGAAACCACTGGGTTTTTTATCAAAAAACCATTTTAATCCATTTTTCACAAACAAGGATTTGAAACCAATTAATGCAATTTCACAATCCACTTTTAAAAATCAAATTCAACAATTTAATTTTCAAAAAAATTCCATTTTTTTGAAGGAAAAGCACAATTATTATATAAAAAAGAGAAAGGGGGAGGGATTATAGGAGTTTGAAATACAGAATCATTTTACAATCTTTTTCATGTAAGGGCATAATATCGGCAGGGAGGTCTTATAACAAGGTAATGTCTTGATTTAAACCCATGTTTTCCAGGACATCTGCAACCGTGTTCACTTCGTGATAAACATGCGTGATGAAAAAGTTGAGATCATTAAGTGAATGGGTGCAATCCATCCAACGGGTAGTAAAAGGCCAAGAAATATGAGTTATTCTGTTCCAAATTGCTTACACGATGGTCATCAAGTCACTTTTAATCCATAGGTTGTTCCATCCAAGGCGCTTAGCAAAGGCAATAAAATGAATTAAACTCAACATCTCAGCTTCAAGAGAGGTGGAAATGCCACAACTACCCATGAAGCATCCAAGGATCTGACCGGGGTGATTTCTATAGATAGCGCCACATACCGTGGGACCCAGACTTCCTTTGGAGCCACCATAAATATTAATTTTGACCCATCCAGGAAGAGGAGCTCTCAAAAAACCTCCAGAGTGCATCGGGGATGACTAAAATTGACTTTGATTTGAAGACATCGCAAAATTATAAAGTCATGCATAGTGTTGTGACAATGTCCCTTTTTCATCAAAGCGACTTCATGTATGAATAAGGATCTACATACGACTTGCATTTTGAATGGGTGAGTAATTGTTATGAAAAATAGAATTATAATCATACCAAATCACATGATGGAGCTCAGAAACTACAGTTAGGAAAAAATTCTTTATTTTCTTAGAGCCTTCCATTTCTACACAATTCATTAGTTGAGTATTGATGAAGTCAAGAATCAACCATCTGTAATAAAAAATTTCAATAACATAGTTCCAAAGACCAGAAGCAGTATCACAAGAGAGAAATATATGGTTAGCATATTCTATATATTGGTTACAAATTTTGCACTTAGAGCAGAGTTGGATTCCAAAAGATTAAATGCAAGTCTCCATGAGAACTCTGTTGTGAACAAGACGCTATATGAGATTAAATCTTGAAGGTTTAATCCAAGGCTTTTTGAATTGTTTTATCCAACTATAATCACCCTCAGAGTTAAAAAAATGATGATTGTATACATTTTTTGAATTAAGAATCCCATTGTGAACAGGTTACCAAATAAAGAAATTATTAGTGTTAGTGAAGCAGTAGTTATCAATGATGTTTAGAATAGTATCAGGGAGAAGATCATGTTGAGAATTAAGAATTTCTCTAATAGAGAAGTTGATGATCTCAGGGGCTTGGTCAGGAGATATCATAGAAACTAAGGTCGTGCCAGTACAGTTGTCCAACTAGAATTTCATGTCGGAGTCTCTCGAGACCATCTATCTGGAGTTATTCATAATATTGGAAAAGGATTGTTTTATGGATGGCCAAATGGAGGAGTTCATGAAATTCAAATTTACCATATTAAGTTTATCAGGAAATATATCTTTGAGGAAAGTAATAGCTTCTGAAGTATTGTGAAAAAGGTTCAAAGTGAGACGATCTTGCAGGGATTTGTTAAAGTATTTTATATTTTTTATACTGATTCCACCTTTTTCAATAGGTTTGCAATAGGTTGACCAAGGAACAAGCACAAGATTTCTTTCTAGAGTACTGCCAGTCCATACGAAGTTCTTTATAGCGGTGTTTATTTTTTTGATAAGACCAATAGGACATTTGTGAACCATCATGGAGTAGACCATCTTGGAGACAATAGTGGATTTGACAAGGAAGGTCCTACTTGCCATAGAGATAGATTTACCTTTCTAAGATGAGAGTTGGTTTAGAATTTTTTCAACAATAGACGTAAAATGGCTAGCCTTTGGTCTGCCCCAAAAAATTGGAACACCAAGATAAGTGAAAGGGAGAGTACCTTCTTTAAGACCAAGGTCATTGATGATGTTACATTTTCTTTCGGGAGGAAAATTCTTCCCAAAGAAGATGCATGATTTGTTCCAACTAATGGTTTTCCTAGAAATAGTTTCATAGTGAGAGAGAATTTTTTTGAGATTAAGAATGTTTCTTTTATCACCTTGAAGAAAAAGGATGATATCATCAGCATAAAAAAGGTGGGTGGGAGTGTTCATGTTCCTAGAAACATGGATGGGCTTCAACTTATTCTGGTTACCCAAACAGGTGATCAGGCAGCTAAGATAGTCTTTCGATACCGAGAAGAGAATGGAAGAAAAAGGATCACCTTGCCTAACAACTTTAGAGCATTTAAAATATCCCTTGGGAGATCCATTGACCAAAATGAAGATAAATTCCAAATTGAAAAGAGTTCTGATTTCATTGATAAACGAGACATTAAAACCAAAACCTTAAAGAACCTTGAATATAAAGTTCCAGTCCATGGTGTCAAAATCTTTTATAATATAAAGTTTGATAGCAATGTTGCCTCCTCTATTAGGTTTATTTAAATTATTGACACACTTAGAGGCAAGACAGATGCAATCTTGAATGGATCTACCCTTGATAAAACGAAATTGATTCTAGGAGACAATTTTGTCCGTGACAGCTGAAAGTCTATTTGAAAAGATTTTAGTGATGATTTTATAAAGAGTGTTAATGAGAGAAATTAGTCTAAATAGGTGGATTTCAGAATCATTTTACACTTTAGGGATCAAGTTGAGAAACTAATCATTAATAGAATGAGGAAGCACACCTTTGTAAAAAAATGATTTAACAAGATTACATACGTCAACATGAATCACATCCCAATAATGATGGAAGAATCTATTGTTAAAGCCATTAGGACCTGAAGCACTGTCAGTATTAAAACTAAAGACAGTGTCTTTGATTTCATGCTCCAATGGGGTGGTAAGAAGGAAAGTGTTGTCCTCATCAGTGATCACCATCAGAATGACCTCAGGAAGGAGATCTTTGTTGAATCAGGACCATTGAAGAGGGATTCATAGTAGGAGACTATGTGGTGAGAAATGTCATATTCCTTATCAAGAATCTTGTACCCATCATTTAGAAAGGTTAGCGTCCTACAATACTTTCTAATTCTTTGAAGAGAGTTATATAAATTGGTATTTCTATCACCATCAGAAAGCCATTTAACTTTAAACGCTTGTTTGCTCGTATTTTCCATTAAAAGTGAGTAGAGAGTTAAGATTAACCGCAAGATTTATTTCTCGAGTAGGATCATTGTTGAGTTCAGAACTAGTATTATTTTTTTGATGGGCATTTATTTCTTCCTCAAGATGAAGGTCAAACAAATTCCATTAATTTCATAACAAACCTCCAATTTAATGGAATTCGGGGGAGGGGGTTCACAATTTTCTATCAAATCCATTTCCATAATTGAATTCAATAATTCAATTGAAATAATTTCCCTTAAATCCTAAATTTAAATTAAACAATTTTAATTATAAAAATTTCCATAAACACACCCAAATTCAATGGAATTGGTAATTTTCCAATTTCATGCCAAAAACCCATTTTTTTAAAACCCCAACTCAATGGAATTGGGGTTTTATCCAACAAAACAATTGAAATCCATTTAATCAAAATAAAATAATTAAATTTAATTCAAAACAATTGAAATTACATAAATCAATTTAGGGTCAATAAAAATTGGACATTGTAACAGAACCACCTACCACAGGATTAATTGAACTCAGATCACCAAACCCTAGTTAGGATTCATCAACGAAGAATGAAAAAAATTAAATCCAGGAAACACTGATCAAAACTAGGTTTATAGACCCAATATAAAGGATATTAGATCCATAAATCAACACAAGGATTCATGTAACCCTAAGGATAAAGAGAGAGATCGTGGGAGTTCAAGAACGGGATGAGGAAACTAGTCGGGAGAGGATCAACCGACATTCCTCAAGCTTAGAATCACTTCTGAGATGGATCCAAGGGGAAAATAACTCTTCTTGGGAGCTCCAAGGAAGGGATAAATTTATTTGGGTTGAAGGGGTCCATATGGGACCTAAATGGAGGTTTGATAATTTTGAATTAAAAAACGGATTAAGGAAAAACTCATCCCCACAATTTCCTGGGCATATACACATGGTTTAGACAAACCATGCGTAGATCGTGCACTAATGTTAAATGGGCCATACAGTTCTCCTTAAGAGGGAGCATGTTTTTTCAAACCTTGAGAAAGATGTGAAGATCCCACTATCCAAAATGCCAATTTCTGACTTGAGTGGGTACATAGTTTAGCAAGCCGTGTGCCAACCATTCACTTTCCTAGAAAATTCAAAAAACTTTAAAATTTTACCCAAAGTAACCAAAAATGAAACCCTTACAAAGAAATATAAAAAAGAGGGGTTTAGGAATACCTGAAAACAATAACAAGAATTTACACCCACTGGTTGGTTGAGCATGCCTAGGGTGTGCACTCCCCCTTTGAGGTTGAGCTAGCTAAGGCCACTTGGATTTGGATGGCTAATTTTTTTATCAAAATTCTAAAGCATAAATTAAAAATTAAGTTAGTAATAAATTATATTACTTTATTTATTTTATTATTACATTTCAACTATACATTAAATTATCTTTTTTTAATTCATTCATATGTGATAAATTTTAAAATCTAAATTGACCACTTAGTTGATGTTTTTAACATTCTCTTTTATTAAAGTTCATTACTCTAATATAAACATAATTACTTAAGTTAATATGAATCTTACTAATTTCTAAGTTTTATTGTTATTATCATTTTTTTGTGAATTTAATTTTAAGTAGATCTTTATGATTTCAATTTGATTACTTTTTAAAACAATGTATCAAATAATATTTTAAAATAAGGGTACAAATAATTATTATCATATATTATTACTCATATAATCATATTTTTTATTTTTCAAAAAAATTTAAAAATTAATTAAATCTCTTAATTAATATAAGTATAACTTATTTAATTAGTATTTTCTATGTTAAAACCATAAGATTATGAAAACTATGAATAAATATACTTAGACATTTATCTTTAACTTTAAATACACTTTTATTAAAAGGGATATAGTTTAAAAATTAAGGTTCACATTAAATGTTTTTTAATAATGTAAGAAATCACTTGTAATGATTAAGTAAAATTAAAACTTCATATCTTTTCATAATAAAATATATTTCAGCTTGATTTATGAAAATATATTTATTTAAGAATATAAATACATTAATATACTTACATATTCATTAATAAAAGTAATATTTTATCTTAATTTATAAACAAAACCTATATAAATATCTAAGTTTATATATCATTTAATAAACATTTATTAAGTTGCTTAAATTTTTGATATGTTACACTCTACCCCCTTAAAATGAATTTTTCCCTTGAAACTCATCTGAGTCATCAAAGGTTTAATACTTGAATGTTCTTTCATAAAAACCCACATCATAAAAATAAATACTAAAACTTATTTTAAAAAGGGAATGTTGGAAACATAAAGGTTACCCAAAGTAACTCATAACTAGGTTTCCACATGGGAGAACAAATATGGCAAGTGAAAACATGGATATGGAAGAGAAATATAACTATCAAGTTTTGATGGAGAGTGATGGGGAACTTGGTCAAGAGAATGTTAACGATCAAAAATCCATAAAACAAAGAGGATTGAAAAAGTTCATTAATATCATAAAAAATAATGATAACGAGACACCATTTTATTTCAAGACCCTTTTCCTAAAGTTGAATAATTTTCATGAGAATATACACTTACTTGATTTAATTCCATTTCATAAGTACGATCTCACCCTTTGATTGTGCCTTGATAAATTTCATCTTCATCTCTAACTCTAAGAAATAAAGGTGAATTTGTTATCCTTGAAGCATTAACAGATCATAAAATCTATAGATAGACTAATAAGTCCTTCCATATGTCTTCAGGTATCATCAAAACAAAAAAAATGTTATCACAAGTTATCCAATATGCATAAATATTCATATGGTGAAGTAATACGTTAAAATCCAAAACCTAATCCAAAGTTCAACTCAAACCATTCTATCAATGGTTAAACTTATAACCCTTCCAAAATACAATTCACCCTTTATTACTTAAAATGCTCTTATCTTATACCAAGAACATCTTCATTGGAAATTTTGGTCCATCCTTATACTGATAGAATATAAAATATGATTTTATTAATCTAGAATCTATTTAGAGTGATATAATCTCATGAAATTTCACTAAAAGATGAACAATAAGATTTTCATAGGGATTATTCATACAAAATCAAACATAAAATTCCCAACTATGGAGGGGAGGATAAGCATTACTTAATTATCATCATTCACTTCATCCATTTAAATTGCATAAGATTTACATTTATCCTTTTCCCTTAGAGGTTGTTATGGCTTTTCATCCATATTAGACCTTATATTGGGGCATTTATTCACATAATTCCCAAACTAATTGCACTTAAAACACTAAGGTGTGGGTGGTGCATTTTGATGAACTCTCTCTCTAGTAATTTCATTGACTTTCCTCTTCACACTAATTCTAAATTCTTTTTCTCAATGTCTAGGCTTCCCACACTTGAAACACATTCTTTTTTACTTTTATACACTCACCTAAGAGCTCTTTCCCACATTTTTGGTGAGTCAGAGTTTGAAACTATTTCTTCTCTCCTTGTGACATATCATTGGAATTTATATAGAACCCTATTTTCCTTTTCTTATCACTAGAACTAAGTGGGTTTCCAGCTTCCATTTCCACTTTTATTCCATATCAAATGATTTATTCATAGCATTAAAAGTCACATATAGCTAACTCCCTTTTAATATTTGGTTTCAAGACACTGGAGAATAATTCAAACTTACATTCAGGATGAATTATAATACCACAAGAGTACCTTGAAAGTATTATAAAATTTGGTTTATAGGCACCAACATATTCATCATCCATCAGTATAAGATCTAGGAATTACTTCTCCATTTTTATATGAATAATACAAGGAAATTACTTATTAAAAATAATATTTTAAACTCACACCACTTTATAGAGTCAATTTATTCTTATTTCTTTATATTCTTTATAATATTCTACAACTGATATACCTCACCTTCTAGATGGTAGAAATCCAGAGTGACTTTTTCATGGTCTAAACACTGAAGAATGGAAAATATCTTTTCATGAAGATCCATTTATCAACAACTAATAGGTCTGTAGAATAACTAAAAGAAGGTGGTAGTTGCCTCATGAAGGACTCAACAAAATGTTGTTCCCTAATTTTCTTATTTGGATGTTCACCATGATTCATAGCTTGTGAAATTTTCGTGAGAATATAAATGAGGTTTTTCATTCCATCTCTAATAAAATTTGATTTCTCAATAGGAAAATCATTGAATTATCCATTTCATTCCTCATTAAAATGGTTCCTTTGGGTTCCAACCATTGTCTAAAACAAAAACTTATAGCATGAGCAACACTTATCATAGAGGAAAACCACATAATCATGAAAAATTACTTATATGATGTCTAAATCATGACACCTTATTATAAAAATATAACACACTAGGTTTATCCTATTTAATTCATGGAAATAAACTATTTAAATTCTTCATGATGGTTCATGAAGAGTTTCTGAATTCCCAAACCATATCCCCTAGGAGTTTCAAACCAGGTGTGCAACAAGACTCTTTGTCATGCACCAGTTTCCAATCAATTATTGATAAAAACAATGTTTTTAGGGTTGTTAACCCTATGAACATATGTTCTAGAGCCATATACACTTGTAGTATCCACACAGGGATGTATTTTCTTGGAAACCACTCTCTCAATCCTTTAACAAAATTCCAGGACATATTCCTAAATTTGACTCATCCTTAGACTTATCCTTAGAGAAATACATAGACATATCCTTAGAAATATCCCTAGGTGTCTCAATATAGTTTTCTCATCCTAGTTTTCAAATATTGGATAAAATTTTCCTTTGATACCTACTATAGCCCTTAGATCTGTGCTTCTGGATCCAATACAAAAATTTTGTATATTTTTTTATAAAAAGTAACTAAAAAATATATTATCATTTAAATTTGAGGATATTTTATGGTATAGTATTTGGAGGAAAAGGTCCACTCTTACAAATTATCAAAGTTAAAATAGTAAATAAAAATACAACAATACGAATTTACTCACGCTAGCTCCTTATTGAAGCTAATCTCCTTGAAACTTCTAAATGATCCTGAAAACATTTTATAAAACATAGGGTGAGAATAATTTCATAGTAAGGGGTTTTTTAAAAAAATCTAGTGAAAATCTTTTTTTTAAATACATTTTGAAAATAACTTTTTAAAATATATAGTTTTGGAAAACACCTTTAAAGAAACTTTTAATTTTGAAAAATTTATTTTAAAAAAACCTTTTGAAAATATCTTTGAAAATACTTACACATTTTAAAATATTATAATACCTTTGAAAATAATTATGTAATTTGAAAACATTATAGCACCTTTGAAAATAATTATGTTTTTGGAAACATTATAATACCTTTGAAAATACTTATGTTTTTGAAAACATTATAATAACTTTGAAAATACTTACACATTGAAAATTCTATAATAATTTTGAAAATACTTATCCTTTTAAAATGATTTAAAATAATATAGTGAATTTTCTGAAAATATTATGAAAGATTTGAAAAAAAACCATGGGGCCACTTGAAAAATTTAAAGGCTGTCACGACCTGCCCACTTCCTTAGGGATGATTACGCTCCCCACTTCCCTATCATCTTTACAAAGTTCAAGTGATGAATTTTATAATTTTTTTTTGAGATTTCCTTATATATATATTTTCACTAGATTTTTTATTTAAAAACATAATAATACATTATTTCATTTACAAACTTATACATATATATATATATATATATAAATATTACCTTTATTGATAATTTCATTCATAAACTCATAAACATCCATTTTTGAAAGTAGTTAGTACAAAGGAATTATTCATTCATTTCACATGATTATATATATACATAAATAAATATACATATATATTTATGTATAGAATTTCATGAATAATCCATAACATATTGCCATAATTATGATCACAAATGATATGTATATATAACGATAACTTGAGTGATATGATTCCATGAAATAATGGTATTTTAAACCATTATTTCTTATATAAAAAATATTTATAGGTTTTATACTACATAAATAATCATGAATAATTTTTTTTAAATAGTTATTTAATTTATAAAACTATGAAAATAACACATTCTTTTTGTTCATATAATACAAGATCTCGAAAACATTAAATTTTGTACATAAAATAATACCATAAAATCCAAGTTTGAAATTATAATAATAAAACATATATTTTTAAATATTATAACACCACTACATAATTATAAACTCAAACTTAGAAGTCTTAAAAAAATAAATGTACTTGAAAATTGAATAAAACTGATATATATGTATATATTTTTGAAAAATATAACTTGAAACTTGAAAATAATATATAATACACCCTTACATAATTATAAGTATAAAAATAATTGAATAATTTGAAGTAAATAATACACATATATATGTTTGAAAAATATAAACTTTAAATTACACACATATATATAATAGTATTTTTTTAAAAAGAAGCCCCCTTACCTATTTACTGAAAAACCAATGGGCACTACTTCTGCCAAAATGGGGTGCTTAGACCAAATAGAAAGAGAGGATAATAGAGGGAGAGGGTTTTGTATTGGGTCTTCCAATGAGACATAGGGGTTCTCCCTGTAAGCATACTATTTTATATATATGCATGGAGGTCCGGATTTGAATATGGAAAGAAAAAATATGGCGTATAGAAAATTAATTAATGAACAAAAGCATACCTAGAGGCTTAAAACCTAGTGAATCTTGAATCCGTGTCTTTCTAGAAAATACGAGGACAAATATTTGCTTGAAAGATGTATATACTTATATATAATCATGTTAAATCCAATTATTAATTTTTACATCACCAAGGAAAAATGATAGTTAGGGGTAACACACTGTACTTAGGTAGTTTTCCCTATGGTTTGCTTGCATTGGAACGAGGAGAAGAAGGAGAAAACTAGAAATGGTGTTGGAATGGCATGCAAAGGAAGGGGATGAACAATTTGAGTGTAAGGAGGTTTCGTAAGGAAAGAGATGGCTCGGGAAATCAGACGGCTATGGTGAGTTGATCTAATGGTCATGATATAAACAAAGTTTTAAATGTTGGATAGTAATGGTGTTTTGTGATCACACATCGAAATGTAATGTCGATCCTTGCTCCCATATAAACTAATCTGTGAGGTTAGCTGGCCAAAGCCTATAATGGGGCCAGCTCCCGAGGGCCTTATACATGGGCCCATTAGGTTTCAGCCTAATCTATGCACTATCTGGCCCATGAACCACCTTACCTATACATGGTTGGGTATTGCTCAAACCTATGCCTCCTAGATCTCTAGTTAGGGCTGGGTCCCACTGGGTGGTCAAGCATGACCAACATGTGTTCTCCCCATTTTAGTTTTAGCTATGTAAGGAAACTTGAATTTGGATGGCTATATTTTTCCTTTTCATTAAAATTATAAAATATAAAGTAAAAATTAACTTAGGGATAAATTATCTTCTTTTTTGTATTTTATTATTACATTTTAACTACACCTTAAATTAGGGTTTTTTTTGAAATCTATTCACATGTGATAAATTTTAAAAACTAAATTGACCACTTAGTTGATGTTTTCAACATCTTATTTTATGAAAGTTCATTACTCTAATATTAATATAATTACTTAAGTTAAAATGAAACTTACTAATTACCGTTTTTATTATTATTATCATTTTTTTTGTGAATTTCATTTTAAGTAGATCTTTATGATTTCAATTTGATTACTTTTTAAAACAAAGTATCAAAGAATATTTAACAATAAAGGGAAAAATAATTATTATCATATATTATTACTCAAATAATCACATTTTGTATTTTTCAAAACAATTTAAAAATTAATTAAATATCTTAATTAATATAAGTCTAAGTTATTTAATTAGTAGTTTATATGTTAAAAGCATAATATTATGAAAAATATAAATAAATATAGTTTGAAACTTGTCTTTAATTTTAAATACACTTTTATTAAAAGGGATATAGTTTAAAAAGGAAGGTTCACATTTAATTTTCTTTAAATAATTTAAGAAATTACTTGTAATGACTAAGTAAAATTTAAAAATTTATTCATATATTTTCAAAATAAAATATATTTCAACTTTATTTATGAAAATACATTTATATAAGAATATAAATATATTAATATAGTTATATATTCCTTAATAAAATTAATATTTTATCTTAATTTATAAACAAAATATAATTTAATATCTCTATTTATATATCATTTAATAAAAATTTATTAAAATGCTTAAATTCCTGGGATGTTAAAGTTAAAGTATTTTAACTTCATCTTTCAGTCCAGGGAACTCAGTGTTGGTGTAGCGACTGATGTATCTATTCACCATCACTCTGATAAATTTCTTGTTGAATCGACACATGTATCCATTGGTTGCAAGGAAAATATCGGTACATGCACCATATAGGAATGATTTTTGGTTCCATGTTCTTCTTGAGTTAGCTCTTCAGATATACTCTTTTGACCATGGTGTGTCTCAGCTATTGCTCTGTAGTGGGATCATTGTTATGATCTACTTGGATATAAGGCTTCAGTTTGTGGACTTGTGTAGGAGGCGATTCTTCTAGGTGTATTGCGAGCGATGTCCCCACCCATTCAATAACATGATAAACCATATCCAATGGTTAAGGAGGATGATCCCTGTCAGGTTAAGAAATTGTGGTTCTAGTGGTACCGATAGATGACACACCAATTCTAAGTGCTCTTTTTGAGTTCCCGATATAGAGATCTCCTAGGTTTCATGGTGAGCCAACCCCCCTTTCATGAGTGGTAGAGAACTGTATTGAGCCTGTGGTGTGAGTGTACCACATGGTTAGGACTCATATCAATGGTAGTACTAGCGGTGAGGCTTCTCCAGGGTGACATAGGGCATCGATAGAGCCCTGTGTTGGTGATGTTTAATATGGCTTCGAGAATGTAAGGAAGAGGGATTCTTCCTCCCCCAATAAGTGTTTATGTGACGCAATCCAAAACTGTGCAAGTGAGTCAGTGGCACCCAAATTGGATAATGTCGAGGTGTGGTGGATGAGTTCACACTACTAGAAAACACGCCTTTAACAGCATTGACATTTATCAACTCTAGAAAAATGAGCTGATATAGATATATAAAATGAATAAATTGTAATAATTCAATAAAAAAAATTAAAAATGAATAAATTACAAAATTATTTAAAAATGTATTAATGAAACAATTATTAATAAAAATGAGTAAGTATAATATATATATATATTAATTATAAATAGTAATAAATAATATATATTAAATATAAATATATATAAAATGAATAAAATGTTAATTCAAAACATATTAATTTCTTATTCATTTTAATGTTGTTTGATTTTTAAATTTAACATATATCAAACGTTGTGTGTTACATTGATTTCACACACACACATACAGATATATATATATATATATATATATATAATTTATTTATTTTTATATACAGCGCAGAAAAAAATATATTTACGCAATATATAGAAACAAATACACTTAATATCTATGCAATTTATTCAAATTTTAGTATATTTTAGAATTTCATTATAACATGATATATTTAATATATTATATTTTTAATCAGTCAATTTTATTTATTTATTTCCAATACTATTACAATTAGGGTATTCATTTTTAATATATTTTTTTATTTTTTATCTTATTTTTGAATTTGATTATTTTATATTATTTATTTATATATATTTATTTTCTATGTTTTAGTATTTTCAATATGTATTCATCTTTACTTAAATATATATATATATCCATATTTTTTAATAATTTATATTTAATTAATAAAACTTATCCATTTTTTCAATATTTTTAAATTGTACTCATTTTGAATTATTCAATTTCACTCATTTTTAAAATGGAGTTATTTAAGATTATATATCCAATAATAATGATAAAAATATATTTGTAAATAAATATTTATAAATAAATATATTTATAAATTTATATTTACTATATTTATAAATTTATAAATTTATAATTATTATAAATAAATAATAACTATTTTCTAAATAATTATTTATATAATTATAAATAAATAATTATATATATTTAAATAATTATAAAATTATAATACATTTATTTAAATAATTATAAATCCTTTATCAACGCTAAATTTTTATCACTGATAAAAGGAATATTTATCAGCACTTTTTTAGTGCCAATAAAGATCAATCTTTATCAACGCTAAAAAAGCACTATTAAAAAAAATCTTTATCACCACTAAAACCTGATCACTAATAAAGATGTATTTATCAGTGCTTTTCTGAAAGCGCTGTTAAAAGTTTTCTCGATCTATTTAAAAGAACCCTAACCATGTCCCAGTCACTCGTGATTCTCAAGCTCTCACGGAACTCCTCTACTGCTGGTGAGAATCCTCTACATTCCCTCATACGAATCAAGTCTAGAATCTAATGTATGTTATTTTCTACTTTTCCACTATCGTTGTTTGATTTTTTGGGTTCTTCATTTTGCATTTTTGGGCCATTCTTAACCATTTAAAACCCTATATCTCATATCATTTTCACTAAAATACAATGAGTGGTTCTATTTCATCCATAGACAATGGTTTTGAAGAAAGAGAAGAATGTTTTTATATGGTAAGGCTAGTAAACATATGTGTATGGGCCTGTATGTATAAATAAAATATATTTTTCATCACACGCTACTGAAAAGGTATTACTGGATTTATATCATGATCAAATTGAGTTTATTTAAACATTTAAGAGGTCAAACCATTTCCAAAACATGTTATCTATATCCCTTAGCATTTACACAAGACTTTAGTGATTGGGAAGTGTATATGAGGTGATGTGATGACCTTAATTGGGAACTATTTGGGTATACTATGCCAAAAATGTTATGAAATGGAATTAGAGTAAAACTATAGATATTGGCATTGATTATATCCAAAAGAAGAAAATTTACAGACACAATAAGTAATCCATAAATATTTCTAGATAGCATAATTATATTGTATACTTGAGTTACCATATCAACTCATGTTTTTTTTGTTTTTTCCATGACCTATCTTCTCGATTCTCATGCCTCTTATTTAGGAGTTGATAGGTAAGAATTGATAATAATATATGAAATTTCATATTATTATGTGTCTTTTTAATTTTTTTTTTCTATAATTAATTATAAATTTATATTAATATAAACATGAATAATAAATAAATAGTGTATTCTTATTTACTTATTAGTGAGGATTAGGTTTATATAACTTATTAATTGATTGATTTTATTTAGTAACCCCATTTATCAATATTATTAATGAGTTATTTCATACTTATATTTAAAATAATGATTATAACATCTTTTAAATTATATTTAATGTTTGAAAAATCTTATTAAAAAGGAAATTAATGAGTGATAGGGGAAGGGGGTTCACATTTAATATATATTATTTTATGCCTATTTCTGAAAGATTATTATTTTTTGGAAGGGAAAAATTATATTAATCTCTACATTAATATAGAATATGTCACTACCTTGACCTCTATATCTCCATAGTAAGATTATAATGAACATCCTCTATATGCTAGAACTTATATTGATCCTCATTTCCTAGTGGTAATTATAGATCTACTTCAAGCTATGTGGTATAATTTTTAATGATGAGAACATATAGTGTCTATGGCTACTCTAAGATTTTATGGTAATATATCATAATAATAAATTTAGTATTTCATTGAATAGATTCATTTAATTTATAAGAGTAAAAAAATTCTAGATGAATAGTAATGAATGTCTAAATTTTTAGAGATAAAAATATATATGGAATAGATTGAGTACAATGGCTTCATTGGAACTAGTATCTCACCCTGGGGATCTCTATTCCTATTTACTAGGAATAGTGATTAATGTCTACATTTGTATATATATCATAAAATTTTTAATAGAGTAACTATTATGGAACACTTTCCTTTTCCTAGAATCAGTGATTTATTTGATCAGTTGAAGGGTATAAAATGGTTTTCAAAGATCAAATTATGATATGGGAGTAATCAACTCTGAGTCAGACATGATCATTTTTTGAATATGATATGGTCATATTAGTACATAATCATGCCTTTTGGGTTTGAAAATGATCCAACAATGTTCATTTTGATGTTAAATTTAACATTTCATACTATTTTTGTACTGTTGGATCCAAGTGCATAATCCCTATGGGGATCCATATGGGAACCACAATCTATCTCTCTCTCACTCACTTAAATCTACCTACACAATTTCATCCCTACCCTGTAAAATCATTCCATCTTCATACGAGACTACTACGAACTGCATCTCCATCCACTGTTGTGAAAGAAGAATACAACACATAATAGTCATAAGAAACATAAATAAATTTTTATAAAAAAGGACTACAGGTTTTGAAAATAAGGTTGTGTAAATAAGGATTCATTTTGGTAAGATATATATACAATAAAATACACTCTATGAATAAAAGTTCACAATTTCATGTATCTTTCATGAAAATTGTCATTGTCTTTAATAGAGATATAATACATCAATACTGTAGTACAAATAACCTTTAGTACCTTTATTTAATCTTTCCTCAGTCGCTTGATTAACTTTAACCTCTTAATGATGGATTTTACTCCCTCTTTAAAACTAGTCTTCCACTCATCATTGTGGTTCCATAGTTCCTTGATGACATACCTCTCACTCATATTGTATTCATTAATCCCCATAAAATCCACTGCCATGGCTTTGAATGAATCTCCCAACACATTCTTTAACTCTTTCAGCTTTTCATCCTCTTCATTTACTACTTCTTAAGGACACAAAAAATGAAAATAGAAAATTAATAAAAACATAATGAATGATTTTTTTTGGTTTCTTGATATGAATTTTCTTATATGAATCACTCAGTTACTTTTGACAACACTTCATAAAAAATTACTTTTATTTTGAGTGCGGTCACATTGGATCCTATTATAACTTGGTAGTTAAGCATACTTGGATGAGAATACTACTATGGTGAGTGAACTCCTAAAAAAACTCATGTTTTACATTTTTTTGTGAAAAAACACGCTAAACCACCATTTTATTATCTTCCCCTTCAACCTTTATAAATTTAAAAGGGTGCCAATTTGACTCTTGAAGGTGTTCCTCCCATAATGAGTAGAGATATCTGGCCCTGTTTTCATCTTCATCTTCAGGATACTTTCTCTTGGAATCTTGGAGAAATGGAGAGTTTTCAAGCTCTCCCATCTTCCTCACACCAATACTACCACAAGTTTTTATCTACTCTAAGCCCTACCAAAAAAAGAAATATTTAAGAGGAAGTGGAAAACAATAAATGTTTGTGAGTGGATGTAAATGACTGTGGGTGGAATTATTGTGTATTTTAATGTTCATTCCTTCATTTTTATAATGTAATATGTTATAATCTATAATTAAAATTGAATTTAAGTTATTTTTGAACTTTATTGGTAAATTGACTTTTATTTCCCAATAGATATTATTGCATTTTGTTGCTTGAGACTAATACCCCATCTCTTCTATGTTGTTTAAACTAATCTGAGCATTATTCATCCAAAATAATCATTAGTACATGGTATGGGATGAATTTTGGTTATATTAGTTCAAGAAACATAAGTGGATTTCCACAAAATATGGGAGATAAATATCAAACAACAAAATGCAATAATAACTAAATGCAATAATAACTATTTGGGAGGTATGTCATCAAGAAACTTTGGAACCACGATGATGAGAGGAAGGATAGTTTGAAAGAGGGATTCAAATACATCATAAATAGATATAAGGAAATGAACATATGAGGATGGATTAAATAAATGTAGTGAAGTTTAGTTGTACTAGAGTATTAAAGTATTACATATCTTTTCAATTCAATAACAATTTTCATGCAAGATGCATGCAAATGTATAATTTTATTCATGGAGTGTATTGTATTGTTTTTATTCAAGACAAATTAAATTCTTGACTACTCATGTAGACTATGTCTTATTCACATTATGATGTTACCAATCCCAAGGAAGAACAGACTATTGATGATGAAACTGCATAATTATTAGGGGATCAACAACATATTTATGAAAAAAAACAACAATGCAACATCAAAATAGTGAATAAAATTATCAAGAAAAGAAGTCAGGGTATAAAATTTGAGGTTAGTTTAAATCAACATGACCAACCTATTGACCCCAAAACGTCAATGTTCATTAGTTATATTGGGGTCACAATGAGGCTGAATGTGCTGATTGATATTGTTTCATGAAACCATTTCTAAACTGTAATGAAAGAAATCCTTTGTAAACATATAATGGTAATGTTATGATATAATTTCTCTATTTTATTGAAAAATTATATAATCAAATGTTTATTTAATTTTCATTATTACTTATAGACTTCGTTTATTTTAGAATATTTCTGTAAGAAATTTGTCTTAATGGCTAATGGAAAATCCCACAGAGGCTTCTAAAATCTTCTTATTAAGTTACATCTTATGGATGCTGAGGGGAAAATAAATCCCCACCCACCACTTAGTTATGCACCCATTATAAAGTAAGAAACATGGGATGATTTCATCAATCATCATAATGATAAACATTTTCATTTCATTGTAGTTGATAATATATTATTTGAAACTAATTATTTTATCCAACATGATTAAAAATTGTTAATTTATGAAACAAAAAAAGAGTGCTAAAAATAAATAACGTGCATCAAAACCAACGTACCCCTATCACAAAGCAAGTATGGGGTAAATTTCATTAAAGAAGAAATTGGTATGTATTTTAAATCAAAAAAAGAAGTTTAATTATGTGTTATAAAACAAAATATGTTCCTTTGATTATATACAGATTGATGAATCAAAATATGAATCCACTTCCATCTCACATCATGTTATAAGGAAGGAGGATCGTGTAAATAATAAGGGTAAATTAGTTGATGAAATCAAAAAAATAGTATGGGAATCATATTTAAGTATGAAATAATTTCAATTCACTATTCTTTATAACAATATTACATAAAAATATCTATTTATGTACACATTTTTTTATATGGTTTAGACACAAGAATTGGCAATGATTGTACCAGAAGAAAATCTACTTTCAGTAGCTTTGAAGCGGCCTAAACAACATGGTTACATTAGAGGATTAGGTTTTAGAGTCTCTCCTCTAACATATTTTGAGAATATAAAACCACTTGAAGATACATATAATATGGTGATATGATTGCAGACACAAATAGATTCACAACAAGATATTATTTTGTGGTCTAGTTTGTCCAACCAATGTATAATAAATGATCAAAGAAAACTGAAGGTGGAGAAAATATCCACACATGAACCAAATTATTCCACTAGATTTGAGTCTAGTAATCCCCCCCAACCACATACCTTACTCGGGGTGATCAATTTTTTTCATTACTCTTTCTCTTAAATGTGATTCAAACAACTTTAGATAACTTTATATTACTGAAATTCTATAGGGTATAGTTGTATGTGATTTGTATCTATCAACACCCACATACAGCCGTGTTGCGATGGGTAGAGTGCATAATATCATGTGATACCAACTACAAAATCAATACCTCCCAAAAGATCACATGAGAGTGGGGATTGAGGTAGCTTATGAGCTGATTATTGAGTATATTATTCCACTTGATGGTCTGGATATTACAACAGTCAAAGATGCTATTAGAGTTTTCATAGCATGGACATCTAATCTTATAAAGATACATGAGGTACTTCTTTAAGAATTTTTTTCACATGAAAAACATGTAACAGTTGATTATAAAATGTTTGAATTGAGGTATGATATTATAGATGTATGAAGTGGTGGATAAATAGAAGTCCAAATCAAGAAAATTTAGTGAATCGACCAAGAAAAAAATGACCTTCCAAGAGTACCTTCTCCCTACCAGTTCCAGAGCAACATTTATTATCATTAAAACTTTATAAATAGACAAAATTTAAAGATAAAACTATGTCTTACATTAAATATGAAGAAGAAATATATGGATATTCCCTGACAGATGAAATTGGTCTTAAGGCTCTAAATGATATTCTCAAGCATGGATGGCTAGGCGTCTCAGATGTGAATACATACATAAGGTCTATTTTAATAATACACCTATGTAAATAGTGATATAATATGTTTATTAAAGTTAATAACTATTCATATCATGTATAGGTGTTTATATCATAACTATATAAAGGAAAGATCGTGTGAAGAACGATTTG
The DNA here is from genome assembly GCA_963277665.1 of Viscum album. Classification (NCBI taxonomy): domain Eukaryota; kingdom Viridiplantae; phylum Streptophyta; class Magnoliopsida; order Santalales; family Viscaceae; genus Viscum; species Viscum album. Next base: position 1,028,865,083 of record OY728157.1, read on the forward strand.
GATTCATTAATACCAGTATCATTTCTATGCCAGAACTTACTTTTTATAATAAATCAATTAAGAATAAAAAAGATGAGTTACTCAAAGCATGTAATAAAAAAGAATCAGACGATAAACTCTTTTTGATGCCAACAATGAAAAGGTAAAACTCTACAATATAATCACATAAAATATATTTTCAATTTTTTCATTAATTAATTGTTTTTGTTTTTTAGGACACACTGGATGCTGATAGAAGTCAATATGGACACCCTAGATATTTATTTTTTGAATCCAATGCATGGATATGAAACCAAACAACCACACATGATGTGTATTATGAATATATAATACACTGAAATCAACATTTTATAGATAAAAGTCAAATTATATGTTTAGTTTGTGTTTTAACATGATTTTTTTAGGATAGGGTGATCCCTAAATACAGACTAGATCATAGAATGAAGTTGGTGCCTAAAGGGATAAATCCTGTAGATTACTACAAATGGAAAAAAATTATCGTATATATAGAAATATTTAACTATAAAAAAATTTCAAAAAAATTTACTTATTTTGTTTAATGTTTTTGCAGTGTCTGAAATAAGTTAATGCCTTTGATTGTGGATATTAATTTTGAAAATTTATAAGAGAAATCATAAATCATGAAAAGACCAGCATCCCCTGATAGGTAATTTTTAAAGGTAATTAAAATTTCATTAAATATATTTTATAATCATTTGTTTGTCTATATTTTCTTAGTACTATTAAGATTATCGAAAACCTAGTCACTCAAAATAAGAAATCAATTTTTTTAGAGATGAGTGGGAAACATACTTTTTGTCAGAATATATTTTGACACAAATTTTGGTGATTACCTACTATGGTTGTGATCTAGTATGAGTTATGAACTTTGAAATATATTTGGGGTGTGAATCATTAGTGTTATAATGCTTATATATTATTTTTGATCTCTTTATCAAGGATAAGTATAATGAAGGAAATCAATTTGTTTAGAAGCACTGACCTTCAAACAATAAAATTTTTGGGAAATAATAGAGGCTGAGGTGGAGTCGGATGTGGAGGTGGAGGCGGAGGCGGAGGTGGAGGCGGAGGCGGAGGTGGAGGCGAAAGATGAGACATAAGTGAAGGAGAAGGAAGATTCAAGGGTAGAGTCGGAGTTAGAGACCAATGTGGAAGAGGAGGTAGAGGCGAAGACCAAGGTTGAGACTAAGGTATAGAAGGATAAAAAGAACTAACTTTCAAACAATAAAATTGTTGGGAAAAGAAGTAGAATGAGGATTATACCATGATTATGTTTCAGAAAAATTGTTTAAAAGTGCCCAAAACACTTCTCACTTAAGATAAGATCCATTTTCAAGTGTTTCTGGTTAATTATTGAAATAATATTTTTTACCAATTATTTAAGTGATTTTATACAGGGTAGTAATCCACCTGTAATATCATTATGTATTGGAAGCTTTAATTTATGCATTAGTGTTATTGAAGTAACATCTGTGAAACTCCCAATCATTAAACATGTATATAATCAAACTTAAATGTTTCAATAAATATGTTTTTAATCAACCACTGAATTCAGAAGGTGTATGAAAGAACTATTTGAGGAAAACCAGCATTGACATATCATGGTAATTGAGGAGGGTTGGTGTCAAAGTGTCAGTTATTTGTTTAAAATTGACATTTTAATACAAAAAAGTGTCACTCAGTGAAAAATGATCAAACATGCTCAGATTTTCTTGATAGTTTGGGAAAAAGATTCATAATTAATTTTTTATGTGTATGAATTGGTCCCATGTCAAACCCACACATGATGCCACCTATATGGATCAAAGTGCATGTTTCCAATTTAAAATGACATTTTAGTAAAAAGCACAAGTGGTGTACTCAAAAATGAGGAAATGCATTATGATTATTTTAATACTTTAGGAAAATTATCCATAAGTCATTTGGGACATGTAGGAATTATCCTCACCTCAATCTAACACATAGTGTGACCAATATGACTCAAAGTGGATATTTTTATTCAAAATCGACATTAATGTTTAGTGAAAAAAACAACTAACAAACTCAAAACTGAGAAAATTCATTTGAGTAGTTTTGGTACTTTAATACAATGATCCATAAGTCATTTTTTATGTGTAGTAATTATCCACACCTCAATCCAATGCATAGTGTGACCAATATGACTCCAAGTGTTTGTTATCAGTTTAGAATTGATATTTTAATACAAAAGGTGTCACTCACTAAAAACTGAGAAAACATGCTTGGATTGTATTTATAATTTGGGAAAATAATTTATAATTTATTTTTGACATGTATAAATCATTATAATGTTAAACTCACACATGATGACACCTTTATGGCTCAAAGTGCGTGTTTCTAGTTTAAAATGACATTTTAGTAAAAAAAAACATGCGACTTACTCAAAACTGAGGAAAAACATTCTGAATGTTTTGATACTTTAGGAAAACAATCCACAAGTCATTTGGGATGTCTATGTAACAACCCGAGATTTTATGAAAAATATTCTTTTTAATTTTATTAATGTCTTGTGTTGTACGCTACACCAAAAGGAGCTTGCACAACACGCATCTTTGACTTTCCTTGCATTACACGCAATCGCAACCTTCCTCGATAGCGTGTGTAGTACGCAATACTGAGTTTCACTAAACAACGATATGCTATTAAAATATTATTAAAACTAGCCGTTATGAATAGTAATAACCACTTTTTGAAATTTTGTAAATTTTATTTTTCAAAATGGAATTCATTTTTGGATTCGTAATATCGAAATTAGCTTAGGGTGAAATTTTGGTACTTTTCGGATAACTTTCATATTCTGATGAATAGTGAAAATTACTAAAAACAACTTTTTTTTAATCGAAATAATTAATAGTGATAAATCATTAATTTGAGTGGTTTTAAAATATATTTAGAATATATTTTTACAATTTAATACAATGTTGGTCATTGGATGTAATTTCACATTTAAACCAGACATAAACAAGTGTCAATCTTTTGATAGATATTGTTTCTTAAAAACATGCTATTTGTTTTAACAGCGGGATTTAATTATAAAATTAATTAATGAAACATCTATGTTATGAATATGGTAAAATAGACTTCATTTTTGAATTCGGAATATGAAATATAGCTTAGGATGAAATTTTGGCATTGTTCTGAAAAACATCAATTTTTGATGAATAGTGAAACTACTAAGTGGTAGGTTAAAAACTGAATTTTGCATAAAACTTAATTTTACCACTTCTGTGAATGGAATTTTGAAAATCCGACAGACACGGTTAATATCAAGGACTAAAATGTGGTTCAATGAGATGAAAATAATTTTTGGTGAATAGTAACTTTTTACTTTTTTTTACCACGGTTAATAGTAAATAGGGTAACTAAGGGTAAATATGATATTACTATTACCCTAACACATGTCCTAATTCTATTGTATAAGTGTAATTCGGCCAAAAAAAACCTTATGAATATAATATGACCATTTAGGCCCACTTGGATTAGATTAGGACATTTATTATTATTTAATTCAAAGAAGAGTTAAAAGAGTTAAAATCAAAGTTTATTTACTAAAACATTTTTAATATGGGGTTATACATAAGATAAATTCGACTATAAATATTCATTAGAAATCTAAAAAGATTTCCTACATAATGATATTTTATTTATAATTTTTAGACTTTAAATAAATTAATTTAGTTTTGACACAACGATAATGCAGTAATTACCCTTTTAAGGAAATATTAACATAATTGATGTTATAAATGCTCAAATGAATGTAATTTAAGACTTTTTATGAATTAAAGTAATTTTATAGGTTACTATGATTTATTAGTGTTGATTTAATCAACTTGGTTCGAACATATAATTCTGTTATGACTTTCAAAAAAATCATATATCAAATAGTGTCAAAATTGACACAAAATAGTTTTTAAATCAAATATTATATTATTAATTGTTATTTTATTCCTAAAAATCTAATGTTCGTCCAAATGACTTATATAAGGATATATTTATTAGTAATATACAATTTGGGGTTCGTTTGGCATGTTATAGTAAGTTTATTAACCATATAGTGAAAGAAAACAAAAAGACATGGTAAAAGTTAAATTATTTAACTTAGAGTTAAATCTAATTGATAAGGTTAAAATAATATCCTAAACTTGTCTAAATTCTATTGGTTGATAGGATTTCGACCCCTCCCCACCTTATCTTCGAAATAAGACCCTTTGGAACCATTATAAACCGATTTTGACTTTAATATAAAATAATATTTTGAGATATTCCTAAGGTGCCCCTCTCCTCCCTTATAAAAGGACACCTCCTCCCCCTCCTCCTCACACCAATTTGAGCACTCAAGCTCGGCCAAACCCTGCCAAAATCCCTTCTCCACTTCCCTAGAAACATCCTAGAGGTTCTGGTCTTCCTCAAAGACCAATTCTAGTGCCCTAAGAGGAGGTCTCAAAGAGGCACTTCAAAGAAGAGGTAATTACCGTTACCAATTCTTTCATCTTTATTTCTTCTTCCACTTCTTCTTCTTAGGTTGTTTCATTATGAAGTAATAACATCAGTATAACTCATATACTGATATGTTATTATAAGTATGAAACAACCCTATTTCACCATCTATCCATCCTACGGAAAAAGAAATCACCGCGCGTGCGTACGTACGGAATACCGTCTCCACGCCGTGGTGTAATCTATTTTCCACCACCACCTTACATGGATGGGTATAATGGTGTAAAGAATAACTATACATAGTTATTAAAACATCATATTGATTCTGATATATTGTATAATCCACTTCAATTCAATTCAATATTTATAGAAATGATATCATCGCTCGTGCGTACGTACGGACTACCGTCTCCACGACGCGATGAGATTCATTCTCCATGTTAACCATTTAAGAATGATTATAAAGTATATATAAGAAATAATAATGAAATATATGACATTATAAATCTACTGGATTTATGTATATATATACATATGTATGTCATCTACTTACTTCCATTTCAAGAAAATAAGGAAAGGAAAACAGCGTTCATGCGTACGTACGGACTACCGTCTCCATGAACGGTGTTTTTCATTTTATTTATCTACCTATTATATATATATATATACTGAATATATATGATATATAAATCATATTTTATATTCTGGAAGTAAGTAAATCATGATATAAGTAATAATGATGTCAATAACAACAAGTCAAAACACCTACGATAAATGAAACGATTTTACCCAAAACGCTTCTTTAACATGGAATTTACAAAAGAACGGGTAATATAATGTCATAAGTGAACCATATATGATATCATAACAATGAATATGATTCTGTAATAAGTCAATAACATGATTTAAATCATTATACAGGAGGTTCGGACACTTACAAAGCAAGTCGGACCTAAGGTAAGGGAAATATCACAATCTCACTTTTATCCGAGATTGTTTTTACTTTGGTAATTACTGGGGTGTATTTTATCATCCACATCCATGTTCCTTCAATATGTAATATTATTTCCATCCTTCTACAATAGTTTATATCCAATTTTACCCTTCGGTAAGTTTTTTTTAAAAGATATGAAAGGAATCTTTTGTCGTTTTTCGTACGAGGTACTTTTTGACTTTTCCGACAAAAGTACGAAGAATGTTTTTTTTAACTTAAACGGCACGAACGGATTTTTACGGTTTTATAAAGCCTTATTTTTATGAAGCTTCCTCCAAAAGATTTCATGACTGTTTTTAATAAAATCTCTTTCTTTTAAAATTCCATGATGTTTTGTGAAAAGAAATTGATTTTGAAGAAGAAAGGATATTTTCCTCAAGAATTCATTTCAAGTGTTTTATCAAAATTATTTTCCATCTAAGATAATAAAGGGTTCTGTTTCTATCCATATTTTTACATTGATTTGACTATTTTGTGATGTAATTATGTTTATGAATTCCTTTATCTTATATGAATGGTTTTATGATGTTATGTTGTTTAAGAATCCCATTTTTGTTACATGGGTTATGAAATGATGTATGATTTATGATTTTGTGGCACACATAAGAATGGTATCATTATGAGATGGGTGGGACCTATATCTCCCTCCAATGCATTGGGTAAAGATTTTATATCTCATGAGATAGACATGGCTGAAATGGTAGGTTATACCGGTTCAGTGAAACAGGACTGAAACGAGGGTTACTCGATTCAGAAAGGGACTTTGTCCACTAAGATAGTCTTGGCAATGAGTCTTGACTAACAAGAAATGATTTTCTATGATTATGTGTGTATGACACAAAGTTTCATGTTTTAAGTTATGATTATTGGGATTTCATTTCACTACTATGATTTATCCCATGTTATGAAATTATGCTCTCTTTTGCAGGTTAAGATTTCCAAAAGTTATGTTCTTATGAATATGATGTGATTGATTTTTCTTTTGTTTACCCTTACTGAGCATTTGAGCTCACCCTTTTATGTTTTCTTTTCCCTAGGATATAAAGAAAGGTTTTAGGTAAAAAAAAAGGAAGATCATTATAGGAGATGTTGAAGATCTTTCACCACGATTAGAAGATTACGTTCCGAGTTTCCAAAGACACTAAACTATTACGATCCTTGTGTGTGTGTTTTTGTTATGTACTAAGTATTCCACAAATGTAATGTAATGTCCATGTACGATAAGCTTCGGGTCTCTACAGTTGGTATCAGAGGAAAGGTTTAGTCAACCTTTGGAAACTAGGATGTGAAAACGTTAGTGAGATCCCTAGAGATATTTCTAAGGTATGTCTAGGGATGTCCCTAAGGATACGTATACGTATAGGATAGTCCTAGAACTATGGTAACGATCTTAGAATTAAACCTAAGATGTTAGATATTGAAGGTACTCCCCCTTTATTATGTTGTTTTCCCTAGCATGATTTTTGCCTCTCACACTATTCTTTTTGGGTTTTAGAAAATGGCTGGAAACAAGATGATTCACAATAATGGAGGATATGATGGACAATGGAATGATATTATTCATAATGAAATGGGATTTGGAAGTCCAAACATCATTATTATGCCAAATCAGCAATCTCATAATATGATCAATAAAGTAAAATTTGGTAAGTTTCCTGACTCGACTAATAAGAGAAAGATGGAGTTCCATGATGATCATAGAGGAAAGAAAGTTCAATTTCCCCTATGTAAATCATGTGGGAAGAGGCATCAAGGAGAATGTTTCAAAGGAATTGGAAGATGCTTTGGGTGTGGAAAAGAAGGACACAAAGCAAGTAAGTGCAAATGAAAAGGTTCAGTTAACACCATGGATGAGGATAATGGTATTGCTACGACATCAACAATGGTTAAATGCTTTAAATGTGGAATGTACGGGCATTATGCAAACCAATTCCCTAAGGGAAAGTCTCATGAAGAGAATCAGTATGGTCGTATGGGAAGTATTTATGTTGATGATGATGAAGAAACTACAAATGATATGTGAGATGAAAGAAATGTTGAAGCTCGGTCAATGGTCTAAGAATGTAGTGGAATGATTACATGTTTATCATGTGTAATGTTGTATAAGTAATTTCATGGAATAAGGAGACATCTAAGGATTGTTACACTGTTGTCTTTCCTTAAGTTTTGAAAGTGTATGATGAATGGTACCAGTAACCATGAAAGGTTATTTAGATACTTTTGGAAAGTAGATGATAAGTGCATAATGAAAGGATAAGAAGATAATGAGATGTTTGATTGTATTCATGAGCTCATGATTGATATAAGGACTAAGTGATATCATGGTTTGAGTATATATAATTAACTTTTGACAACATTCATGTTTTCACTAAGGTTCAATGGGTATTCAAGAGAATACGTGATTAAGGCCTTTGAATGTTTGGAATGTGACCAACAAAACATATATTATGATATATGGGGATCAACGATGGTGTTAAATCTCTGGTAATCGTTTTCACTATATTATGAGAGTCGACTGCAGTATTATGGATAAGCCTAAAGATTGGAATGAATTATGTTGGACATAAGTTAGTATTGTTTGTTTTTTTTTTGTTTTTTTTTTGTTTTTTGATATTATTGATGGGATGTTATAGTAATATAGTTTTATAAAAAGGACAACCTGCAGGACGGGCGACAGCCCATCGCTTCGGACAAGGCTGTGGGAATCGAACCCACAACCGAAGTGCGACTGGCCTTTATCGCCTACCACTGGCCTACAGGAAGTCCCTGTTTAGTAGAAACTAGTTTTATTATATTAAGCAGTATGATATATGAAGTATAAGTCCATTTTAGGAATCATATATGATTAATCTCACTATAGATCGACTTATGCATATAATTTTTGGTAACCTTTTGTTTGAGACAGATGGAATGACCCGTCATTCTATCACATGATCTGCTAACACTTCATGAATAACAAATTCAACTTCATTTATTTAAGATATGAAGTGGAAATTGTTCAAGGCACGAACAACAGTGAGATTGTACCAAAATAAAGTAAGTATTTATTCTAATTCAAATTTTCAACTTTAGGGAAATGATCTTGAAAACCAAAAATGTTGTCCTAGTGATCTTATACCTGATGAATCGGATGGTACCTTAGATCGTCACAAATTTATGGATTTGTGATTGTTGGCTTTTCCATAGCCATGTTCTCTACCACTCTCCATCAGAACATGATGGTTAGATTTTTCTTCCATATCCATATTTTCACCTATGTGGAAACCCAGTGATTAGTTTATTTGGGTAACCGTTAAGTTTCATATTTTTGTTTTAAAATATTGGTTTTGGTATTCCTTTTTACGATGTGGGTTTCTATTAAAGAAACTTTCTAATAGTAAACCATTTATAATCCCGACGAATTTCGAGGGCGAAATTCATTTTAAGGGGGGTAGAATGTAACAACCCGAGATTTTATGAAAAATATTCTTTTTAATTTTATTAATGTCTTGTGTTGTACGCTACACCAAAAGGAGCTTGCAAAACACGCATCTTTGACTTTCCTTGCATTACACGCAATCGCAACCTTCCTCGATAGCGTGTGTAGTACGCAATACTGAGTTTCACTAAACAACGATATGCTATTAAAATATTATTAAAATTAGCCGTTATGAATAGTAATAACCACTTTTTGAAATTTTGTAAATTTTATTTTTCAAAATGGAATTCATTTTTGGATTCGTAATATCGAAATTAGCTTAGGGTGAAATTTTGGTACTTTTCGGATAACTTTCATATTCTGATGAATAGTGAAAATTACTAAAAACAACTTTTTTTTAATCGAAATAATTAATAGTGATAAATAATTAATTTGAGTGGTTTTAAAATATATTTAGAATATATTTTTACAATTTAATACAATGTTGGTCATTGGATGTAATTTCACATTTTAACCAGACATAAACAAGTGTCAATCTTTTGATAGATATTGTTTCTTAAAAACACGCTATTTGTTTTAACAGCGGGATTTAATTATAAAATTAATTAATGCAACATATATGTTATGAATATGGTAAAATAGACTTCATTTTTGAATTCGGAATATGAAATATAGCTTAGGATGAAATTTTGGCATTGTTCTGAAAAACATCAATTTTTGATGAATAATGAAACTACTAAGTGGTAGGTTAAAAACTGAATTTTGCATAAAACTTAATTTTACCACTTCTGTGAATGGAATTTCGAAAATCCGACAGACACGGTTAATATCAAGGACTAAAATGTGGTTCAATGAGATGAAAATAATTTTTGGTGAATAGTAACTTTTTACTTTTTTTTACCACGGTTAATAGTAAATAGGGTAACTAAGGGTAAATATGATATTACTATTACCCTAACACATGTCCTAATTCTATTGGATAAGTGTAATTCGGCCAAAAACAACCTTATGAATATAATATGACCATTTAGGCCCACTTGGATTAGATTAGGACATTTATTATTATTTAATTCAAAGAAGAGTTAAAAGAGTTAAAATCAAAGTTTATTTACTAAAACATTTTTAATATGGGGTTATACATAAGATAAATTCGACTATAAATATTAATTAGAAAGCTAAAAATATTTCCTACATAATGATATTTTATTTATAATTTTTAGACTTTAAATAAATTAATTTATTTTTGACACAACGATGATGCAGTAATTACCCTTTTAAGGAAATATTAACATAATTGATGTTATAAATGCTCAAATGAATGTAATTTAAGACTTTTTATGAATTAAAGTAATTTTCTAGGTTACTATGATGTATTAGTGTTGATTTAATCAACTTGGTTTGAACATATAATTCTGTTATGACTTTCAAAAAAATCATATATCAAATAGTGTCAAAATTGACACAAAATAGTTTTTAAATCAAATATTATATTATTAATTGTTATTTTATTCCTAAAAATATAATATTCGGCCAAATGACTTAGATAAGGATATATTTATTAGTAATATACAATTTGGGGTTCGTTTGGCATGTTATAGTAAGTTTATTAACCATATAGTGAAAGAAAACAAAAAGACGTGGTAAAAGTTAAATTATTTAACTTAGAGTTAAATCTAATTGATAAGGTTAAAATAATATCCTAAACTTGTCTAAATTCTATTGGTTGATAGGATTTCGACCCCTCCCCACCTTATCTTTGAAATAAGACCCTTTGGAAGCATTATAAACCGATTTTGACTTTAATATAAAATAATATTTTGAGATATTCCTAAGGTGCCCCTCTCCTCCCTTATAAAAGGACACCTCCTCCCCCTCCTCCTCACACCAATTTGAGCACTCAAGCTCGGCAAACCCCTGCCAAAATCCCTTCTCCACTTCCCTATCAACATCCTAGAGGTTCTGGTCTTCCTCAAAGACCAATTCTAGTGCCCTAAGAGGAGGTCTCAAAGAGGCACTTCAAAGAAGAGGTAATTACCGTTACCAATTCTTTCATCTTTATTTCTTCTTCCACTTCTTCTTCTTAGGTTGTTTCATTATGAAGTAATAACATCAGTATAACTCATATAATGATATGTTATTATAAGTATGAAACAACCCTATTTCACCATCTATCCATCCTACGGAAAAAGAAATCACCGCGCGTGCGTACGTACGGAATACCGTCTCCACGCCGTGGTGTAATCTATTTTCCACCACCACCTTACATGGATGGGTATAATGGTGTAAAGAATAACTATACATAGTTATTAAAACATCATATTGATTCTGATATATTGTATAATCCACTTCAATTCAATTCAATATTTATAGAAATGATATCATCGCTCGTGCGTACGTACGGACTACCGTCTCCACGACGCGATGAGATTCATTCTCCATGTTAACCATTTAAGAATGATTATAAAGTATATATAAGAAATAATAATGAAATATATGACATTATAAAGCTACTGGATTTATGTATATATATACATATGTATGTCATCTACTTACTTCCATTTCAAGACAATAAGGAAAGGAAAACAACGTTCATGCGTACGTACGGACTACCGTCTCCATGAACGGTGTTTTTCATTTTATTTATCTACCTATTATATATATATATATACTGAATATATATGATATATAAATCATATTTTATATTCTGGAAGTAAGTAAATCATGATATAAGTAATAATGATGTCAAGAACAACAAGTCAAAACACCTACGATAAATGAAACGATTTTACCCAAAACGCTTCTTTAACATGGAATTTACAAAAGAACGGGTAATATAATGTCATAAGTGAACCATATATGATATCATAACAATGAATATGATTCTGTAATAAGTCAATAACATGATTTAAATCATTATACAGGAGGTTCGGACACTTACAAAGCAAGTCGGACCTAAGGTAAGGGAAATATCACAATCTCACTTTTATCCGAGATTGTTTTTACTTTGGTAATTACTGGGGTGTATTTTATCATCCACATCCATGTTCCTTCAATATGTAATATTATTTCCATCCTTCTACAATAGTTTATATCCAATTTTACCCTTCGGTAAGTTTTTTTTAAAAGATATGAAAGGAATCTTTTGTCGTTTTTCGTACGAGGTACTTTTTGACTTTTCCGACAAAAGTACGAAGAATGTTTTTTTTAACTTAAACGGAACGAACGGATTTTTACGGTTTTATAAAGCCTTATTTTTATGAAGCTTCCTCCAAAAGATTTCATGACTGTTTTTAATAAAATCTCTTTCTTTTAAAATTCCATGATGTTTTGTGAAAAGAAATTGATTTTGAAGAAGAAAGGATATTTTCCTCAAGAATTCATTTCAAATGTTTTATCAAAATTATTTTCCATCTAAGATAATAAAGGGTTCTGTTTCTATCCATATTTTTACATTGATTTGACTATTTTGTGATGGAATTATGTTTATGAATTCCTTTATCTTATATGAATGGTTTTATGATGTTATGTTGTTTAAGAATCCCATTTTTGTTACATGGGTTATGAAATGATGTATGATTTATGATTTTGTTGCACACATAAGAATGGTATCATTATGAGATGGGTGGGACCTATATCTCCCTCCAATGCATTGGGTAAAGATTTTATATCTCATGAGATAGACATGGCTGAAATGGTAGGTTATACCGGTTCAGTGAAACAGGACTGAAACGATGGTTACTCGATTCAGAAAGGGACTTTGTCCACTAAGATAGTCTTGGCAATGAGTCTTGACTAACAAGAAATGATTTTCTATGATTATGTGTGTATGCCACAAAGTTTCATGTTTTAAGTTATGATTATTGGGATTTCATTTCACTACTATGATTTATCCCATGTTATGAAATTATGCTCTCTTTTGCAGGTTAAGATTTCCAAAAGTTATGTTCTTATGAATATGATGTGATTGATTTTTCTTTTGTTTACCCTTACTGAGCATTTGAGCTCACCCTTTTATGTTTTCTTTTCGCCAGGATATAAAGAAAGGTTTTAGGTAAAAAAAAAGGAAGATCATTATAGGAGATGTTGAAGATCTTTCACCACGATTAGAAGATTACGTTCCGAGTTTCCAAAGACACTAAACTATTACGATCCTTGTGTGTGTGTTTTTGTTATGTACTAAGTATTCCGCAAATGTAATGTAATGTCCATGTAAGATAAGATTCAGGTCTCTACAGTCTATGAATCATCCACATCTCAATCCAACTCATGATGTAAACAATATAACTCTAAGTGTGTCATTTTATTCAAAATCGACATTAATTTTAGTGAAACAAATAACTGACATACTCAAAAATGATAAAAAGAATTCAGATTGTTTTGGTACTTTAGAAAAATGATCCATAAGTTATTTTTAACATGTAGGAATCATACAAACCTCAATCCGATGCATGGTGTGACCAATATAACTCCAAGCATGTATTTTTATTCAAATATGACATTTATTTTAATAAAAAAACAACCAACATACTCAAAACTAAAAAAAACACATTCATATTGTTTTTTTACTTTAATAAAATGATCCATGAGTAATTTGTGACATGTATGAATTAGTCAAACCACAATTTGACTCAATATGTGACTGGTATGACTCTAAGTGTACCTTTTTATTCAAAATTTACATTAATTTTAGTAAAAAAACAACTAATATACTCTACAATAGTGTTTTTTTCTTGTATTTGTGTTATAAATTTTATTTCATTTAAATTAAATATTTGTATCATATTTTGGTAATTTATATTATTGTTTCTGATGATTCAATGTGTTGTTACAACACACTACATGCCTTGTTTCTGGTGATGAAGTGTGTTGTAGCATCACATTGTAGTTTTCCCCTTTATTCGTGCTTTTAAATATGTTGATAAAGATCCATTTATCAGTTCTTTAAAAATAAATAATGAAGATAGCCTTTATCAACACTTATAGAAGCCCTGGTACCTTTATTAGTGCTTTTAAAAGTGCTGATAAAAGAATGACTTATCAACGCTTTTATTTTCACTGATAAAGATACCCTTTATCATCTCTTTTCTTACACTGATAAAAGCCTTGGTCTTTTAACCATTCTGAGAAATTCATCACTTTTCTAGCATTGATAAAGATCTATTCTAGAACATGTTTCCAACACTTTTTTTTTCAGGGCGTGCATTGTCGATGGTGACATGCTGATTAGTTCCCCACATTCCCGCTTTCCAAAGGCAGGTGACATTCACCACCTTTCCAAGGAAATTTTATCCTTGATCGAAATAGGATGATGTGATGTTGGTTCCTCCTTCCATGGATTCATCCACCGAACTCATTTCCTAGTCTGGGTATCCCTCATATATTAAGATGTTGTTTGTGAAACTCGTTCCTGGTGCCATATCTTTAGGGACACCGGTTAATTAAAATTCTTCTTTTAGGACATTCCAAATGGTCATGTTAGGGAATAAAACTTTGTCCAGGAGAGTAGTCATGCTGATGCATCTATGGAATGTATGGATACTAAAACACTAGAACACATGTATTCTTCCTCATCAGATGGATTCTCAAGGGCACAAAACCCCAATGCTTCCCACAACGATCATGTGGAATCTTATGTCTAAGGCATGTCCTAAGGTTTTCCTCAGCTTCCCATGTTTAACATGGGGCATGTTGTGAGTTTAACATATAGAGGAGATAGATCAAACTGACCAGAACATTTATGTGATTGAATCAGGTGGGTACATCCCTAAGAGGGAGCACCTGAAAGTTTTACCAGATAGATGGATCAAAACATACAATGAGGATGGATCTAGGATTTCATGTTCTAAAAAAGAAAGATTTCACATAGTGGGGGATGATTTGGATACCACGAAGGGAGGATCAGAAAGGGTGAACCCCTAGGAGGGGTAACCAATGTTTACCATCGGCTGAGATTGAACCATAGAGAGGCATCCTACATACCCTGTGTGGAAGATAGGGATCAAAAACCATATAGTTTGGAGGGGTGATTTGGGGATTACACATGGCTAGCTTCCCATAAGAATGGCGTGACCCCACCGTGATGTGGCAGCCTGGGTAGGAATCAGGATGGATAATGGATGATTTAATGAAGTGGATGAGATTAATGGGATGGAACCGACATGAAGACAATGGTGATGTTGGGATTGAACCTCAGGGAGGCTTCCTACATATCCTCGTGGATGTAAATCAAAGTCTGCGTAGTTCAGTGGGGTGATGGGACACCTAAGAAGGTGGCCTGTGAGAATGGAGCACATGGATGGGGTCCCAAAACAAGTAGAACCTCCAAGCTAGGGCATGATCTTCCTACAACACAAAGGATCAAGGGAAAGGTCGGGATGGGACATGGGTGATGGGATTGAAACTTAGGGAGTCTTCCTATATATCTCCATGATAGGGAATCAAAGTCCACATAGTTTAGTATGGGGCATAGAATCAGGGTGTACAAAAAGTACAACAACCCAGAGACATGCTGAGGCTTACACATGGTTAGTGGCCCATTGCAAGAGGGAAACTTGTGGTTGGAGGAGTATGGGTTATATAGGGTTGATACATGATTAGCAGCTCAGGAAAATAGGACATGTGGTTGGGGTGTACACGAAGGACAACAACCCTTTGACATGATGGAGATTACTCATGGTTATCATCCCAAATGAATAGATAAAAACACCTTAGAGAGGAAGATCCAAATGATGTGTCCCAAAAAGGGAATATTTCACATCATGGAGTATGATTTGGACACCAAAAATGGTGGATCTAAGAGGGTGCATACCTAGTATGGGGACACCAATGTTTACCATCGGTTGAGATTAAACCTCATAGAGGCGTCGTATGTACCCTGTATAAAAGACAGGGATCAAAACCCATGTAGTTCAGAGGGTGTAGTTTAATGTCATGCAGGACAAATAAAATGATGTGAATGGTCCAAGACAAATGGATTGTGGGGAGTTATGGGCTTGAAACTTGGAGAGTCTTCCTACGTACCTTTTTTAGAGGATATGGATCAAAGTTCACATAGTTCAATGAGGCATACATTTTAACCTCATACAGGATGGGGGGAATGGGGCTTATGTGTGGTTAGAGGAATAAAGAGGTTATCATGGTCACTGCTTTCTCTAAGCCCACTTGAGTCATGCTCAGTATGAGAAACAAGAGGTAGCGGCAGACCTGGCGATCGTGTCACGAAAGATGTAGCAATTAGGAATGGTGAAAATTGGGAATTACTCCATGAGGGAAGCCCAAGGAGAGTGACCCAATGTATGAGGAGGATATGTCCATTGTATGGGGAACACCCTATCAAGGTGTGTCAGGGATTACATGGAGACTTCCCAAGGTGCACACGATGACAAATCATAGAGGGAAGGAGGAGGTGGATTGAAAATCTGAGGAGTGAAAGGCTCCTAGTCCTATACTGTCTCTGGTCCACTCAGGCCTGACACACAAGTGGAAACTCACAGTTTAACATCATGTATTGAGTATGTGGGTTACTTGGTAGTTTAACATCCTAGAACTCATAGGATGAGGACTCACTCCTCACCCCTTGGACTTACATGACTTATACCGACCTGCTCTTTGGGAAGGGAAATCACAAGCAATGTCAGGGCTTAATGAGGTGGAGGAGTGGTCGATAAAGGTGTCTATATTAGCATAGATATGTGAAGAAGCAATATATATTAGCATACCTATGTAAAAAAGAATGAGGTATAGAAACAAAACATAGATCACCACTCAGGGAACCTATAAATCACTGCACACAAGCCTAAAGGGACGCATGGAAGAGGTGCGTGCAAGATAGGGATGTTGTGCACAAAGGGGTATTGAACATGGTTCTTCAAAATGAAGACAACACATGGAGTATATAGGAAGGGGTGAACACAAAGCCAATGGATACACACAAGTTTAGAGCCAAGTGCACAAAGGGAATGGGTTTGAGTGAAAGATGTTTTCCTAAGGGTTATCCATGTGTGCAAGAAGGATTTTTTGCATGTACTTGACTTGGAAAAAATGAAAATGGGTGAGGGTCAAAACCTAGTAGGCCCACCCAAAGGGGGACCCATGGGAGACCTGTCGCACAAAATCTAGTACCTTGACATGATGTATTTTATGTGGTCGTAGAAGGGGTCTTCTTACTCACACAATATTGGTGGTTCAACTTCTAGAGCCTCTCTTTAAGGGAGGCGAGTACTTATCTATTTATAGGAAAAAATCCTGATGATGACACGAAATGAGGGCTATGCACAAGGGACCGTTTGATGTCGTATTGGGTGTGCAAGAGGTTTCTGCATGGACTTCATTCTCGTGTGCTAACTTATCCTCCTTAGCACATCTGACTTAGCCATTTTTAGGATCTTGGAGCAAAGGATCCTCATTGACGTCGCATCAGGCACACAAGAGGTTTGCACACACATTTCATTCTTGTGTGCTGTTCTCAAATATTGCATGCAAATCCCTTGGGATTCTTGATATTGTCCAAAAAATCAAAATATAACTTTTGGGTTTCTTAAATAGGATGATCCATGGACTTAAGTGGAATTCAGTGCCAAGAAATGCTCCCCTCAGAATTCGAGCTGAAAGGGAACCAGAAATTCAGGTTTAAAGGGTAATGCTGATGAGCATTAAAAGGAATCTGGAGGTGTGTGTAAAACAGAAGACCTGGAACAGAATACGCCAAGTGCACGTGCGAAAGACCCTTCCTACACCTATAAATACATGGAGGGGGGCCTAATAACTATACACTGACTCTCCACATGATATGTAATCTACTCTCATGTGCGTAAGTTTCTGTAGTCTACGTGAAATATCTCAAACTCAGTCAGTTCCTTATGCGTAACTATTGGATCTTACACACTTATGACTTAGCCGGATTTTTACATGGATATCATCAATCTTGTGCACAAATTTCTATTTTTTGCCCCAAACACCCATATTTCACACAAAACCATTTGTTTTTTTGTGACCTGAAAAGATGGCCGAAGAATAGATCAGTGCTGAGAGGGAGCCTGTTGAGGCTTCTTGTACTGCATAGAGGACTGAGATGGATACAAACTTGCAAATTATTTGTGCAATAATAGTTCTATCAGATAATCAGATGCTTCTAGGTATGCTGACGTAGGCTCAAAAGGATTATGTCATGAGCAATAGCCTTCCACTATGGAACGTCAGCATCTTAGAGGAGGTTTTGATGCCAAGATTTGAGATAGACTTGCTGTGGTTTTGGGTGATGCACGAGGATGACCTTCCACAGTTCAACATTAAGATAAAAGGGAATCCCTCTAGGGTAGATAGGATATTTATATTTACATCCCAAACCCAAAAAACAGTATAGTTATGGGGGGTGAACCAATTGCTGAAGATTTCCCCACCCACTATGAAAGCACTTTTAGGACTAGTATCACTGATGAGACCAAGGTATGATAGAAAGACTGGGACTTGAGGTCTGGGGGGATCATTACAAGTGAGTGGGAATGGGTGTACTAGTTACACTAGACATGTGAGGAGTTCAGGGTAGAGCTTCAACACATTAGGCTGTTTGAGGTCGTGTGGACATCACAATTCCATTTCTATTTCTAGTAAGACCTGGTGCCCAGGCTATTCAGTCGGTGGTCCCCTGACATAATCACTTTCCACCTCCACCATGGGGAAGTCGACATCATCCTATGGGACATCCACTACATCAGAGACATTCCACTAGAAGTATACTAGTATGACGAGTTCTTATCAATGGAGAATGTCTGTGGGGAAAGGATGCAAAAACCCATACTGACATGGAATTTTTTGGACTTGGTGAAGGAGAGGTTAGAGATCAAGAACATCCAGAAGGATATATCCTATCCATCATATTTTAGTCTATTTATAAGACATGATAAGGTGGTGAGGATGCCAGGGTGAGGGAAATAGTGCCCAATGCATCACAGAGGGGAAAGGCTGAATCGTATTGGGTGATCCTAGAAGCAGGCCAATACCAATCATGGGGCTTAAGTGTGAATGAAAGCTGAGAAATTAATGTTCTATATATTGGGTTCCTCACTACTTTACTGAGTGGGTGGCTACTTCAAATAATTGATATGAGGATGGGGGTCCACCCAAGGACATTGGTGATGGCCGGGATCATAGAATCCAACCACACGGTCAATTTGGGGGTGCTTGTGTTGGCTAGGATATATAAAATTCTAGGGTGAATTTCAAGAGGGATTATGACTAGGAGAATCTATGACCCTTTTCAGATTATTCATGGATAGGTTGTAGCTCATTGTGGTGGGTATGATTTCCCAAATTCCATTCACTCTCTAGCTGATGGTTTGCAACCATCTTTACTAAATATCGCTGGGTTTTGGCCACTGACTCTTAATGAGAAGAGGATTAAGCTCCAGATTAGAAATCATGAAAACTTAATCATCCAACCATTTTGAACCCCAGTTTTCCAGATGGTGGATGATGTGATAAGCCCACTCGAGAAGAGGGAATATTTTCATAGTATCAGGGGAAGTGTGCTGGTAGCTTGGATAGATGGGAAGATTTTATGTGAACCCTATGTGCCATCAAGATTTTCAAGATAGTTTGAGTGCATGCATCAGATGCTGAAGAAAGTGTATACCAAAGTTAGGGAGGAGCATCATACCTGTATCCTTCATTAACTCTGTCTCATGTTCACAACTTTTGGCTTTGGTGAAGTAATTACCTTCCCCCCCACTGATGTCGATGCCGAGCTTTCAATAGAATATGATGAACAGTGGGTGGTGGAATATCTAGATGCAATTTTGTGGAAAAAAATTAAAAAAATCAAGGTGGTGAGTGTGGAGTTCAGACAATGAGAGAGTAGGAAAGGTGTTTCTAGGGAGGCAAGACTAGAGGTGAGCCAGGCGGTTGGGATGACACAAGCTAAAACCTCGACGATAGGAGCGTTTCAAGGTGCGGCTGCACCTCTGCCATCTGAAGAGGGGTGGTCCCATAGGTGACCCTAGGGAATGGCTAGGTAAATCCTTGGGAAGCATCTGAGGTACCTCCTACAATGACTTCTGACTCCATTTTCCCATCCTTATGGTCAACCTAGAGGATGCTATGACAAACTATAAGTCTGGAATCCCTGTGGAAAAAACTGGTGCACGCTAGACTTAACCCACTAGAAATCAGGTGTATTCAAGTGGTGGGAAAGGTGTAATTTCATCACCTACATGTGTACTTGATTTCCATGCATGTTTATGAATTCCAATGGGGGTGGTATAAATAACCATGACTCTTGGTGAAAGTGATGCTCGACCAAGAGCATGACTCAGAGGAGCTAACACCTGACAAAGATAAAGAAGAAGAAGAAGATGAGGAGGAGGAGTAAGAGGAGAAAGAGGAAGAGGATGAGGTTGAGGATGAGGGTCCTAGAGGAAAGGGTCCTCAAGGAACAAAAACCCATAAAAGAATCCCACATGAGAGTATAAAAATTGTAGGCTCTGAAGTGGAATTAGTCAAACATCTTGAAGTAAGACCTAACTCCCATATCTCTTAATTCCTTAACTTTCCATAACCTAGATCCACTAACCAAAATATTCCCTATTTAGGAACATATTTATATTGGTGATTAGGAGGATCCTATTACAGGGGGTAAAAATATACCGATGGAAGTGGAAGGACATCCCCCTGAACCCACATCTAGGGTTGGGCAAGGCAAAAAACCAATCATGACTGAAGCAGTCAATAGTGAACCAACAGGAGGGGCCAAAGTGATGATCTCAGAGACTCAGGCCATTCCTAATGTCCAGAAGGAGATGATTCCAATTATTAAGTTGACAAGAGTGGAGTGATCTCCCATGGTGGTAACTCCTATAGTGACTCAGGCACTTGACCCTTCTGCGCTTAGTTATTTTTTGTATTAATCTTTATAGACCCACATCTATTGTATGAGAACTCGACTTATCGAGGTATTAATTCTCTATGTAGTGATCAAAAGACTGGAGTCTCAGAAAACCATCGAGTTTGGGACATCTGTAGGTGGTCCATCAGTGATTGAGCCTATCCACACAGAACCATCCATTCAAACTAATCCAGTCTTGGCATTCAGTGGACATGAAGTTGTGGCTATAGGTGATGTTAATGACAAGGTGTATCTAAAAACTGGCGAAGGTAGAGAATAAGAAATTATCAAGGAGGGTCTCCCTCATGTCATAGATCCCATTCCAACAAAAAGGATGACAGAGTGGGACTATAACACTGAACTTATAGCCATCTTTCTCGAATATAAACTAACAGATCTTGAAGAACTAGATGATTTTGACCTCAACGCGGCTGAGGAGAGTCACATGACATGGCGCAAGGCGCAGAAATGTATAAAATGATTCCGTAGGAAACCAGAGGTGGAATGAATGATCTGAATGGGATAAATTCACACCTGGATATGATTCCTCTATGCTGGAGGGTTGTATGTTTTCCATCTCCACATAGCGATATGTGATTATCTTACTGGGAATATTTGAGGAAGCATCCAATACTTAGAATCCTCCTAGTGTTGGAAGAAATATATGAATATTTAGAAACTTCATGAGTCTGATTAGGAAATATGAAGTCTTAATGAGAAATACAATGAGTGTTCCACATTCATCACAAACCAATCCGGGATAATCAAATGATTTAAAGCCCAGTTGGAAGAATACCAAGAGCAGACAGTGTAGGCAAGCTGTCAGATGGAAGATCTTTAAGTTGAATGAGAATGAATGAAAATTAGAGCTAATGAGCTCTGCTCTGTAGCTGCTGATGAGGAAAGGGGGCTTAGGGAGAAGGAATCAACTATGGAGGCTACATTCTAGAAGGCGAAAAACTAAAGAAATCTATTAAATGGGTTGATCTATAAGGGTTGTGTTTTATCCAAACTCATGAAGCATATTTTCTTCCTTGTTTATTAATTTTGAACTATGTTCATGGATTTACTGTTTGTTTTTTTTCTTTGATCACTGCATCTCAAATATAACTGTGAATCAACCAGTGATCAATTCCTAATCTCATGTGGGTTATACCCAGTGCGAGAAACAAGGGATGACCACACGATTATCCTATTTATGTATGAGAGGGTCAACCATACATCAAATACTCGAGGTCCTCTATTTTCAACTGACCACCTAGAATATCCAGGATGAGAGAGGGGATATGAATAGAAAATAAGGATCTTAAAACAACCAAATTTTCTTTCCCAACATACTCTAGAACATGAGAGAGGTAATGTCATGGGCATTGGAACCAATTCAAACAAAGGGGAATGATAAGTGTGAATCATGATACTCAAAATTTGAAACACAGTGGGAGAATTCATGATGATGGATGATAACTATTGACCCTATTTGAAACACAAAATCTACATCATGTTAGCCTAAAATGTGTACAAACAAATGAGTTCCATCTGTTGACCATATTCGAAACATAGGGCCAAGCTCAAAATGTCATATTATGTCTTCTGGAATGTTGGACCAAGACGGTAGGTGAGCTTTAAGGCTGGGAATCTATACTGCTAGGGGGTTAATTCAGACATGAAAGAGGATTATGATTCAAATAGAGGGTATGAAAAGTATGGAGATAGAGTGATGGTCTGTTTGAGTGGATCCCAACACTCTTGAAATTACACCACAGTGTTGAAAGCACATTGGATGAGTGTATTGGTCTGAACCAGGATTGAACCTATTTCCTGAAAAGTTCTCTATGGAAATGACCAAGAATGACTCAAATATTAAGACAATATATATGTAGTTTAATTTCATATGGTGAGGACAGTGATAGAATAGTTTAATGTCATATGACCAGGATGTTGCACATAGTTTTATGGTCATACTGCCTAGACCAGGGCTAACAATTTAAAGTTATGTTACATAGATTGTAGTCTCCTAGTTTAAGGTCATGGAGTTTAGACCATAATCAGGGCCAAAGGTCTAGGAGGGTTAATTAACCTAGGGCTAGGCCCAAAGATAAAATGCCCAGGCATCGCTATGTATCCCATAAGAATGGGAATCAATCCATATGTAGTTATTGAATAATAGTGTGATTAGAGACCAAAAATAGTGTGGGAAATACTATTTGATAGTGAGGAAGATGAAGCATCCCACAATTATCTTGGGGAATCCTAAATTCGTTCAGGGTATGGTTTTAGTTTAATGTCATGCTGAGGATGAAGAGAAAGGGGAAACAATACCAAGGCTGGACCCCAGATTGATGATCCAGGTGTCGCTACATATCCTACAAGGGAATGAATCAAGACACACATAGTTATTGAAGATGTAATGGTAAGTTACCAATGCTAGGGGAGATTTTGTCATGCATTTTTGAACCATGCACAAAGAAAATAATCATTAGATATTTCTTGTTTGTTATTTTTTTGCGTGATTTATTTTTTTAGAGAAACCAACTCATGGTGGAAAGTCTGAGTGTTGCTATAGGAATAAATTCTGGTGTTGGTCTTGAAAAGTGTCATGGTGGTGACCAGTTCCAAGGGTGATGTCCTCTCAAGTGAGAACACCATAATTCAATTCCATTTTTCATCATGCGGCCAGGATGACGGTGTACCAGTTTAAGGTCATACGATAGGACCAAACCATGAATTTTAACACCGTACGGTAAGGAAACAATAGTTTAATGTCACGAGGGACAAGAAAACATAGTTTAACATCATATCTCTTGAATGGAAAGAGATATTAGTTTAAGGTCATATAAATTGGACCATAAGGATGCAAAACTTTTGTGTGCAGGAATAACCCTACCAAGACACCTAATCACATGTGATCCATGATCAGTGTGGGAAATAAGGAGAGATATTATGCTTTCCTTATCACATGAGAGTGAAAAAAATAGAAAAGGAAGTTCTGGGTGGGAGAATTCAACCAATCCACCAGTCCTACTCGATGCGCATGAATGCGCGAAGGGAAAAACCATGGGTGTTGAAAATCTATAAGAACATGAAAGGGAGGAAAGAATGTGAATCACAACACCCGATATTTAGGGCACAATGGGGAATGGAATAATGGCGGAGGATGACTGCTGACCATATTCAAAATACAAAATCCATATCATATAGCTTGATATGGGAACAAACAACTTAGAGTCATATACTGACCATATTTGAAATGTGGACAGAACCTATATCAAGATGGCGTTCTGGATCCTCTGGGAAGTTGGCCTAGGATGATAGGTGATCCTTAAGCCTGAGCATCCATACCATTTTTGGGTCCTTTTGAATATGAAATATGATTATGGATAAAATAAAGGTACATATGAAGCACATAGGTAAAGGTGGGAAAGTGTCCCTATGGGATCCAATGTTCCAGGTCCTACATCACTGCACATTCAAGTATGCTGGTTTGGAATATCTATAGGCAGAATCAGACCTACCCTCAAGGATCAGGCTCCTAAGGGGTGTTGTGATCAGTTTAAGGGTCATGTTTCTTAGACATGGATCGCTCAATTTAAGGTCATAGAACTTGGACCATTTGTGCCAAGTTTAATGTCATGCACATGGGACATACCCATGAAATTTAACATCATTTGGTGAGGACAATGATGTCACAAAATTTATCATAATGCAGTCAGGATGTGAGAGAAATGTGGGATGCGGTAAACAAACCTAATGTGAATGACTAAAATAGAATTCCACACCATTCCCCATACATCTTCAATAAGAAACCCAAACCAAGAGGGGCCATATAGGGTGAATGGATTACTCTGTGGCTCGGTTTGAGAACAATGTGTCTGGACATCACTATGTATCCTGCAAGGGTAGGAATAAATCCACACATAGTTCTTGAAGGAAGATGTGGAAAATGACCACCAAATGGGGGAAATATATTTCGAAATAAGGAAATTATAGGTTTCTACATAGTTTAATTTCATGAAAACTTGGACACTAAATATCTTAGTTTAAGGTCATAAAGTTCGAACCTTAAAAAGGATATCTCCAAAGTAGAAAAATTCAACATGGTTCTAGGAAAAACCCAGTGTGAATGAGAAAAAAATAAGTCTGCACCACATCATGAATTCTTGTGAGAACATAGGCACTTTTTAAAGTCATGATGCTTGGACTTTAGAACTTGAAATCCTAGTTTACAGTCATAGAGTTTATACCAAAAGATGTTCCAATATTCCATGAAAGAATAAACCTTATCAAGGAACCATAATCTTACATGAGCTATGATCGGTGTGAGAAACAAGGGGTGGAAAAGATATTTACAGCACAAAAAAGCACACAATAGGGTAACAAAGGTGTGGAGTCAAAGGAAACCCTACAGAATTGGTTTTCCTGCTCAATGTGTAAAGGTGCATGGAGGGATGGCACTGAGAGTATTGAAGTTTCATATGGTAATAAGGATGTGAGAAGGAATGCAAATTATGAGACCAATATTTGAGACACAACAGGGAATAACTTAGAGATGAAGGATGGATGCTGACCATATTCGAAACAAAACATCAGAATCATGTAGCATGAGATGGGAACAAACAACTGAGGGTCAGATACTGACCATATTCAAAATGTGGGCAGAACCTGTGTAACATCCCAAGTAAGTAATGAATAATAGATATTTTTATCTATGTCTATTAATTATTTAGATAGTGTTATAGAGGCTTAAAATGAGAATAAATCCAATCTTAAGCATGAAATATACTAATATTTTTAAAAGATTGTTTTACTGCCTTTTGATGGAAAACCATTTTTAAATATATATTTTGAAAATTTTATAAGCTATGTTTGTCAAAATAAAATTATTATTTATGATTGGGAAATCAAAATTTACTTTGTGTGAATTTTTGGTATTTTTCCGACAATGTTCATTTTTTAATGAATAGTGAAAAATACTGCATTTTACATCAAAACTGCTTTTTAATCTAATTTATTTATATGATTAGATTATCTTTTGAATTGGTTTTAAAGTGAAATTATAATATATTTTTACCATTTAATCCAATAGTGGTCATTGGAATTAATTTCACTTTGAAATTGGACTTAAACTAGTGTCAATCTTTTGATACTTATTGTTTCATAAAAACACGCTATTTGCTCTGACAGCGGGAATTAATTATTAAATTAATTAATGAAACTTATATGTTTTTAATTTTGTAAAATAGACATCATTTTTGAATTCAGAATATCAAATATATCTTAGGGTGAAGTTTTGGTATTTTTCTGAAAAACTTCAATTTTTGATGAATAGTGAAACCACTAAGTGGTAGTTAAAGAAACTGATTTTTCGTTTAAATGAAACTTTGCCACTTCTGTGATTTGATTTTCAAAAATCTGACATACACGGTTGTCATTAAGAAGTAAAATGTGGTTCAATGAGATTAAAATAATTTTTTGGTGAATAGTAACTTTTAAGTTCTTAATCGCGATTAGAGGTAATTAGTGTAGTTTAAGGTAAAAATAATGTTTTAATAATATGAGATGAGCTTTACACATGTCCTACCCTCATTGGATGTGTCATGGCCGACAAAGAAAATCCATGGGTCAACTTGGGGACCCAATGGAGCCACTTTGGTTGGGAAATGACATAAATAACTTTTTATTTAATGTAAAAATTAAAATGACACAAACATGAGATGTTTTACTAAACAAAATTTTACATGGGGTTATATAAGTCAGATTTTTGACTATAAATATTCATTAGAAAGATAAAAAGATTTCCGACATCATGATATTTTTTTTATAATTTTTATACTTTAAAGAAATTAAATTATTTATGACATCATGATGATACAGCGATTACCTCATTAATAAAGGATTTAAATAAAATGAAATGATAATGTAAAATCTATGACCTAAACATGTCCAAAACCTATTGGATGTGTGGATTTTGAACCCTTATCACCTTACCCTCTAATTATATCAATGTGGGACCTTTTGAATTCGAAACTCATTTTAAAATAAAGTAACATTTCTTTACTTTCCAAGAGTGCCCCTCCTCTCCTCTTATAAAAGGCCCCCACCTCTACCTCCTTACCCACACTTCCAAAGCCTTTGGATCGGCCAAACCATAAAATTTTTGTCTCTAAACTTCCTTATCTTACTCCTTGAAATCTCACTTTGGGAATAAGTCTTCCCAAGGAAGCCTTTGAGCTCAAACAAAAGGGAGTTACCTGATTTTAAGGTAATGTCTTCACTTGATCCTTTTGTTTTATTTTGCTTCTCCTACCCACTAAACTCTTTTTATTCATTTATTTTGTAACAACTACAGTATCTTCAATATACTAGGATGTTGTTATAATAAGGATTCTAGCTACACTTACACACACCTACATCTAATGGTTAAAGAACATACTGTTTCCGTGGATGAAGAATTTCTGCCTCCCGAAACGATGATTGTTCAACATTATTTTGACACCTTCAAAGGTGGAAATTAATATGACACTATATTTATATATGATATATAATATTTTTATGTTTTCCTTAAGCTTCTGTATTTTTCATTTTGTGCATACCTTTGTGATTTCCATTATGGGTAAACGCGATATCTTCATTTAAGGAAGTGCGGACTACCGCCCCCTCAAAGTGATTTGATTCGTTAATACCATATGTGGGATGTATAAAGGATGGAGTTATGATATTATATATGATATTAAACTGGAATTATAATATACCTTTATATAATTATTATTCCATTTCATAAAATATGAAATAGAAATGGAAGCAGCGTTCATTCGTACGTACGGCTTACCGTCTCCATGAACGGTGCATTTCATTTCTTACCTTTAAATGTTATATAATATTATAAATGCATGAATGTACTGGATATATATGATATATATGATATATACATCATGAGTATAACTCTGGATATAATGGATACATGAAAAACTTGTAATTATAAAGAGCATTTTTTGACTCAAGTACCAATGATTGTTAAAACGACCGTTATTAACTTAAATAATTGCATAGTGTTCATGACATGGTAATAAGTGATATAAAAGGAATAATGAACTTGAAAAAGGTTCTTAAGCAAGTAGAAATTAACTCAAGTTTATTATTCAGGAGGTTAAAGAACGATCGAGTAAATTCGGACCCGAGGTATGGGACTTCATCTCAATCTCCTTTCATTGAGGCATATTTTGTTTTATACACAACCTTCTTTATATGGTGTATAAACCCCTTTGACTTTTACGTTTATTCAAAAGGAATCTTTTTTATACGAAGCGTTTACTAAACGACAAAATGTAATGTTTTTGTCATACATATGCGGCGACAACGACTTCTCCGCCGCCGTGACCATTATTTGAGTTTCGGCTTCCTCTACAAGCCATACCTTCTTTTTAAATGAAAAATAAATACCATGTTTTACTTTTATTTTATTTTGGTATTGAAAATGGTTTTCATAATGTTTTTATATCAATGTGTTGTATTGATATCTTGTGATTGAAAAGTGGAAATGTTATGTTTCCTTTATGCATGTTTTATGTGATACGATTATGTTGAGGTTCTTGGGCATTATTATGAAGACGGGTGGTTCCGTGATAAACTAAGGGTGGGTGAGCCCGATATATCTCTCCAATGCATTGGGTAACGTGAAGGAGTGAAACGTTAAGGTTTCTCCGAAGAGATTTAGGGAATATACTGTGATGGGTATTCCAAACGTAACCAAGAGGGTTACTCCCTACGTAAGAATGTTATGAATGCCTCAAGTTACCTTTATGTCTTATGATTTCTATGATTTATTCATGATTTTATGAGGTATGTTAAAGTACCTATGTTTTATGGGTAAATTATGATTTCATTCTTATGTATATATGAACTTATGTTTCCTTTCCATATTTTTATAACCCATACTGAGCTTTTTATGCTCATCCTAAGTTTTTTTGAAATGTTTTTCACAGGTCAAGGGAAAGGTACATGATATGATGATAGTGTCAGGGAAGTGTCAAGAATGAAGCCATGTTTTATTTTAAATATGTTTCCATTTATGGGAAAAATGAATACTATCTTTATGTAACCACTTTGTTTATATGTGGAATGTAATGAAAGTTTTATGTTCTAATTCTCTAAAACTCTAAACCCAAAAAGATCCTCAATGTGTAATCTTGTAATAACTCAAGATTAAGTAAGGATTAAGGCTTGGGGCCTTATAGTTGGTATCAGAGGTCAGTTTAGATAACTTTAGGAGTTAGAATTCTATTAAATGATTATCCAATTTTTTTTGAAATGATATAGCATTTAAAGATTATCATGTTGCTTCACCTAAGATATTTCTCTGTGTTGAGAATGGTTTTTCATAGAGGAAACATGGGAGTTGTGATGGGAAGGAATATAGAGGGAAATGACCTTCCAAATTAGCAACCTGAGATGGTCGGAATCAGAATTGAACAGTTTGCTGCAGTGATGGCTCAGTTGAATCAGGTGATAAATGGTGTTTGTGTTATTGATGATATTTTGGTGTTTTCTAAAAGTAAAGAGGAGCACGAAAGACATTTAAGGGTTATTTTTCAAACTTTAAAAGAAAATAAATTGTATGGGAAATTCAGAAAGTGTGAGTTTTGGTTGCAACAAATTTCTTTCCATGGTCACATTGTTTCTAAAGATGGGATAACCGTTGATCCTGCAAAAACAAAGGTTGTTGAAGAATGGCCAAGACCCACAAATGTAACAGAGATTTGTAGTTTCCTTGGTTTGATAGGCTATTACCAAAGGTTTGTTAGAAATTTTTCACGGTTATCTAGTCCAATGACAAAGCTAACTCGAAAGGGTGTTAAGTTTATCTGGACAAAAGAACGTGATGATTGTTTTCAGGAACTTAAAAGAAGATTGGTGAATGCTCCGGTTTTGGCACTACCTTCCAGGAATGGTGAGTTTGTTATATACAGTGATGCTTCATTGAAAGGACTTGGTTGCGTCCTAATGCAGAATGATTAGGTAATTGCTTATGCTTCACGATAGTTGAAAACTCATGAGGTAAATTACCCTACACATGATTTGGAATTAGCTGCTGTTGTTTTCGCTTTAAAAATTTGGAGGCATCATTTGTATGGAGTAAAGTGTGAAATATATACTGATCACAAAAGTTTAAAGTATATATTCACTCAGAAAGAGTTAAACATGAGACAGAGGAGATGGCTAGAATTAATCAAGGATTATGATTGTACAATTCATTACCATCTGGGAAAAGCAAATAAAGTGGCCGATGCTTTGAGTCGAAAAAGTAATTCTTCATTAACAATGTTGCATTTGGAATGCGATCCTTTGGTTAAGGATTTGATGAAATTTGGAATAGAAGTTGTTGGAGCAGGAAGTTCTTATGTTTTGTTTTAGGTATCAGTGAAATCTTCTTTATCAGACAGAATCAAGCAAGCACAGAAGCAAGACAGTGAGTTTCAGAAAAAGGTAGAGCTGGTTCAGAAGGGTAAGTTGCCTAAATTCAACATTGACAACGATTGTGTTTTGAGATTTGGGAAGAGATTGTGTGTGCCTTGTGATTCACAGTTGAAGGGAGAGTTGTTATGTGAAGCTCATAGATCTCCATTTTCAGCTCATCCTAGCAGTACTAAGATGTACAGAGATCTGTGGGAGTATTACTGGTGGGATGGAATGAAAAAAGATATTGTTGATTTTACTGTGAAGTGTTTGACATGTCAACAGGTTAAAGCAGAGCGGCAGTTACCGAAAGGGATGCTTCATCCTTTACCAGTTCCAGAGTGGAAATGGGAGAATATATCCATGGACTTCGTTGTGGGATTGCCGAAGACCCCTTGAGGTAATAATGAAATCTGGGTTATTGTTGATCGCTTGACTAAATCTGCTAATTTCCTTGCTATACGAGATACTTTTTCCCCAGATCAACTTTCCCATTTGTATCTTAAAGAGATAGTCAGGTTACATGGAGTTCCTCTCTCCATTTTATCTGACCGTGATCCCAGGTTCACTTCTAACTTTTTGAAAGGCCTTCAGAAGTCATTGGGTACTGAATTAAATTTTAGTACAGCTTTTCATTCTCAATCAAATGGGCAGTCAGAACGAACAATTCAGACCTTGGAGGATATGCTACGAGCTTGTTCGATGGATTATCAGGGAAGTTGGGACCAACATCTTTCTTTGGTTGAATTTTCATATAATAACAGTTTTCATTCCAGTATACAGATGGCACCATTTCAGGCATTATATGGGAAGCGGTGTCGAACTACAGCTTTCTGGGATGAAGTGGGTGAAAGGAAGTTGATTGGACCAAAATTGGTAGAAGAGATGGCAGAAAAAGTTCATCTGATTCAGAAACACATGAGAACAGCTCAGAGTGGGCAGAAGAGTTATGCGGACAACAGGAGGAAGGATCTCTCTTTTGAGGTAGGTGATCATGTTTTTCTCAAAGTATCACCATGGAAAAGTGTGATGCGATTTGGTAAGAAAGGAAAGCTGAGTCCAAGGTTCATTAGACCATATAAAATTCTGGAGAGATTTGGATCAGTTTCTTACCGAGTGGCTTTACATCCGAGTTTATCTCAAGTACACAATGTTTTTCATGTTTCGATGTTGAGAAAGTATATGCCAGATCCATCTCATGTTTTGAGTCCAGAGGTAGTTTAGCTGGAAGAAAACCTATCTTATGAGGAACAACCGGTCCAGATTCTTGACCATAGGGAACAAGTGTTATGGAATAAGGTGATTAATTAGGTAAAGGTTTTGTGGAAAAACCACATGATGGAAGAGGCAACATGGGAATCTGAAAATGCAATGAGGGATAAGTACCCCCATTTATTCGATAAGTAAATAAATTGCGGGGACACAATTTTCTAAAGGGGGGAAGGATGTAACATCCCAAGTAAGTAATGAATAATAGATATTTTTATCTATGTCTATTAATGATTTAGATAGTGTTATAGAGGCTTAAAATGAGAATAAATCCAATCTTAAGCATGAAATACACTAATATTTTTAAAAGATTGTTTTACTGCCTTTTAATGGAAAACCATTTTTAAATCTATATTTTGAAAATTTTATAAGCTATGTTTGTCAAAATAAACTTATTATTTATGATTGGGACATCAAAATTTACTTTGTGTGAATTTTTGGTATTTTTCTGATAATGTTCATTTTTTAATGAATAGTGAAAAATACTGCATTTTACATCAAAACTGCTTTTTAATATAATTTATTTATATGATTAGATTATCTTTTTAATTGGTTTTAAAGTGAAATTAGAATATATTTTTACCATTTAATCCAATAGTGGTCATTGGAATTAATTTCACTTTGAAATTGGACTTAAACTAGTGTAAATCTTTTGATACTTATTGTTTCATAAAAACACGCTATTTGCTCTGACAGCGGGAATTAATTATTAAATTAATTAATGCAACTTATATGTTTTGAATTTTGTAAAATAGACATCATTTTTGAATTCAGAATATCAAATATAGCTTAGGGTGAAGTTTTGGTATTTTTCTGAAAAACTTCAATTTTTGATGAATAGTGAAACCACTAAGTGACAGTTAAAGAAACTGATTTTTTGTTTAAATGAAACTTTTCCACTTCTGTGATTTGATTTTCAAAAATCCGACATACATGGTTGTCATTAAGAATTAAAATGTGGTTCAATGAGATTAAAATAATTTTTTGGTGAATAGTAACTTTTAAGTTCTTAATCGCAATTAGAGGTAATTAGTGTAGTTTAAGGTAAAAATAATGTTTTAATAATATGAGATGAGCTTGACACATGTACTACCCTCACTGGATGTGTCATGGCCGACCAAGAAAATCCATGGGTCAACTTGGGGACCCCATGGAGCCACTTTGGTTGGGAAATGACATAAATAACTTTTTATTTAATGTAAAAATTAAAATGACACAAACATGAGATGTTTTACTAAAACAATTTTTACATGGGGTAATACAAGTCATATTTTTGACTATAAATATTTATTAGAAATATAAAAATATTTCCTACATCATGATATTTTTTTTATAATTTTTAGACTTTAAAGAAATTAAATTATTTATGACATCATGATGATGCAGCGATTACCTCATTAATAAAGGATTTAAATAAAATGAAATGATAATGTAAAATATATGACCTACACATGTCCAAAACCTATTGGATGGGTGGATTTAGAACCCTTATCACCTTACCCTCTAATTATATCAATGTGGGACCTTTTGAATCCGAAACTCATTTTAAAATAATGTAACATTTCTTTTCTTTCCAAGAGTGCCCCTCCTCTCCTCTTATAAAAGGCCCCCACCTCTACCTCCTTACCCACACTTCCAAAGCCTTTGGATCAGCCAACACCTGACCATTTTGTCTCTCCACTTCCTTATATTACTCCTTGAAACCTCACTTTGGGCATAAGTCTTCCCAAGGAAGCCTTTGAGCTCAAACAAAAGGGAGTTACCTGATTTTAAGGTAATGTTTTCACTTGAGTCCTTTTGTTTTATTTTGCTTCTCCAACCCCCTAAACTCTTTTTATTCATTTATTTTGTAAAAACTCCAGTATCTTCAATATACTAGGATGTTGTTATAATAAGTATTCTAGCTACACTTACACACACCTATATCAAATGGTTAAAGAATATACTGTTTCCGTGGATGGCGAATTTCTTCCTCCCAAAACGATGATTGTTCAACATTCTTTTAACACCTTAAAAGGTGGACATTAAGATGACACTATGTTTATATATGATATATAATATGTTTATGTTTTCCTTAATCTTCTGTATTTTTCATTTTGGGCATACCTTTGTGGTTTCCATTATGGGTAAACGCGATATCTTCATTTAAGGAAGTGCGGACTACCGCCCCCTCAAAGTGATTTGATTCGTTAATACCATATGTGGGACGTATAAAGGATGGAGTTATGATATTATATATGATATTACACTGGAATTATAATATACCTTTATATAATTATGATTCCATTTCATAAAATATGAAATAGAAATGGAAGCAACGTTCATGCGTACGTACGACTTACCGTCTCCATGAACGGTGCATTTCATTTCTTACCTCTAAATGTTATATAATATTATAAATGCATGAATGTACTAGATATATATGATATATATGATATATAAATCATTAGTATAACTCTGGATATAATGGATACATTAAAAACTTGTAATTATAAAGAGCATTTTTTGACTCAAGTACCAATGATCGTTAAAACGACCGTTATTAACTTAAATAATTTCATAGTGTTCATGAAATGGTAATAAGTGATATAAAAGGAATAATGAACTTGAAAAAGGTTATTAAGCAAGTAGAAATTAACTCAAGTTTATTATTCAGGAGGTTAAAGAACGATCGAGTCAATTCGGACCCGAGGTATGGGACTTCATCTCAATCTCCTTTTATTGAGGCATATTTTGTTTTATACGCAACCTTCTTTATACGGTGTATAAACCCCTTTGAATTTTATGTTTATTAAAAAGGAATCTTTTTTATACGAAGCATTTACTAAACGACAAAATGGAATGTTTTTGTCGTATGTATGCGGTGACAACGACTTCTCCGCCGCCGTGACCATTATTTGAGTTTCAGCTTCCTCTACAAGACATAACTTCTTTTTAAAAGAACAATAAATACCATGTTTTACTTTTATTTTATTTTGGTATTGAAAATGGTTTTCATAATGTTTTTATATCAATGTGTTGTATTGATATCTTGTGATTGAAAGGTGGAAATGTTATGTTTCCTTTATGCATGTTTTATGTGATACGATTATGTTGAGGTTCTTGGGCATTATTATGAAGATGGATGGTTCCGTGATAAACTAAGGGCAGGTGATCCCGATATAACTCTCCAATGCATTAGGTAACGTGAAGGATTGAAATGTTAAGGTTTCTCCGAGGAGATTTAGGGAATATACTGTGATGGGTATTCCAAATGTAACCAAGAGGGTTACTCCCTACATAAGAATGTTATGAATGCCTCAAGTTACCTTTATGTCTTATGATTTCTATGATTTATTCATGATTTTATGAGGTATGTTAAAGTGCCTATGTTTTATGGGTAAAGTATGATTTCATTCTTATGTATATATGAAATTATGTTTCCTTTCCATATTTTTATAACCCATACTGAGCTTTTTATGCTCATTCTTAGTTTTTTTGAAATGTTTTTCACAGGTCAAGGGAAAGGTACATGATATGATGATAGTGTCAAGGAAGTGTCAAGAATGAATCCATGTTTTATTTTAAATATGTTTCCATTGATGGGAAAAATGAATACTATATTTATGTAACCACTTTGTTTATATGTGGAATGTAATGAAAGTTTTACGTTCTAATTCTCTAAAACTCTAAACCTGAAAAGATCCTCAATGTGTAATCTTGTAATAACTCAAGATTAAGTAAGGATTAAGGCTTGGGGCCTTATAAACTGTCTCAATATGCCATTCAATATCTTCCAGAATGTTGGCCTAGAATGGTAGGCAATCCTTAGGGTCAAGCATCCATACCATTTAGGAGTCCTTTTGGATATGAAAGATGATGTTAACCCAAACAAAGGGAATGCAAATCATGGTGGTGGAATGAGAGAATGTCCATATAGAATTCAACACTCTAAGTATCATACCACAACACATCTAAGCGCACTAATGAGAAAAATAAGATGAATGGATCCGATTAGGGGTAGGTTACTTGAGAGGAAGAGTATGGGAAAGAGGAAAAATAGGTAGATATACCTAGGTATGGATCCAATGATAGATGTTTGGGTGTTTCTACATATCCTTCAAGGGAAATAATCAAGCTGCACGTAGTTCTGAAAACGACATGCAGTTTAAAATCATGTGGTAAAGACGATAATCGGGAATGATGTATCAAAGAGGGTGAACATGATGTGGTAAACTAAACACGACATGAATGAGGAATAGTTCCACACCACTCCATGCATACCCAAGAGAGGAATCAAGCCAAAGGACTGAAATAAGGGGATTGTGACCGAGTACCATGCAGTTTAATGTCTTGTAGGTAGAACAAAAAAGTTTATCATCATGTAGGATGGATAAGATCTTAGTTTAAGATCATAGAACTCGAACCATAAAGTAATGAAAAAGGGACAGAAAGGCCAAGGGACCTAGGGTTTGACCCAAATAAAAAATGTCCAGATGTTCCTATGTATCCCATAAGTATGGGAATCAAGCTGCACGTAGTTCTGAAAATTCCATATAGTCTAACGTCATGTGGTAAGGACAATGTGAAGAGGAAGATTCCTGAGGGGGAATATGTGATGTGGTAGTTGTAAAACCGACGTGAATAAGGATAATAGAATTCCACACCACACCATGTGCTCCCAAGACACTCAGTTCAAGAGGCCATAAAGATGATATGATTTGCAGTACCTAGGGTTGGACTCGGGGAAAAAATTTCTGGGCATTTCTATGTATCATATGAGGATAGGAATCAAGCCACACATAGTTATAATATTTTCATTCAGTTTAACATAATTTGGTAATGAAGTATATGAAAGAAAGGTACTCATAATGGATATGGATGGTGCAGCTATTACGAACCCATGTGAATGAGGAAAAAAGAAGGCTCATCGCACTGCATGATCCCAAAAGGATCATCAGGTTGTAAGACTAAAAATGAAGAACTTAGGGATATACCTAAAGACAAAATGCTCGGGCATTACTACATATCCTACAAGGGTAGGAATAAATCCACATGTAGTTCTAAAAATGCCTTGCAGTTTAATATCATGCGATAAAGACATAAGTGAGAATTTAAGGTTTTAAGGACAAGCTGAAGGAAAATGGAGATTTTAGTTTAACATCATGCAGGACATCAGTGTAGTTTATCATCATGAGGGATGATGATGCTAGGTAGTTTTGTTAATTACATCCTGGAAGGAGCTGTTTAATGTCACACGGGACAATGAGGGATCCTCATGCGAAGTACTTCTTGAGGAATTTATCATTGGTGGGAGGAGTCATACGATCACCATCCATAGTGATTAAAGAGTATGGACCATTGGGGTACAACTTATGAATAGTTTAGGGTCCCTCCAATTTTGGATCCAACTTTTGTGGATTCCTTCTAGGTATCATCAGTGTCCTTATGTCTAGTACCATGTCACCTTGGAGGAAATAGTGAATATGTGTTTTCTTGTCGAAATCTCTGGATATATTTTTCTAATGTCTCTCCAAGTTGTGCAAGGACTAGAGCCTATTCTTATTGAGGGATTCCAGCTCATCTAGATGGATTTATACTATTTTTTCTGATTTATTTTGACCATAAACAGCCATACAAAGCAATTTTAACTAAATCTTAATAGGTTGGACTACCACTATTCCATACACTAGGGAATATGGGGTCACTTGGGTGGAATTGTGAGTTCTAATCCGGTAAAACTAGAGAGTGTTGGGGAGTTTGTATGACCAAATTTTATTGTTTTGACCAACCGTATTCTGAAAATATTATAGAGGGTCTTGTTTAAGGTATTAATATGACCATTTTCTTTCACATGATAGTAAGAAGTGTGGTTAGACAGGATATTGTACTTGGAATATAGTTTCTTCAGCTCGACCACTCAAAAGTTGGTTCTGTTGTCAGTGAAAATGATGTGAGGTAATCTAAATAGGTGAATGATATTAGAGATCATGAAATTGATGATATAATGGGCCTTGAATTCCTTGAGTAGTATTGTTTCCACCCACTTGGAAAAGAAATCCAGGGAGGTCAAGATAAACTAGCACTGGTGACCTGTTGCTGGTGGGTACGGTCCCACGACATCAAGTCCCCAGACCGCAAAAGGCCAGGAGTAATTGGTAGTATAGAAGGGATCTAGTGGATGATAGACAAAGTTGGAATGGATATGGCACACATGACACCTCTTGGAAGACTCAATATAGCCACATACCATGGTGGGCCAAGAGTATCACTACCCTCATATCTGATGAGAGAGTTTTGACCCTACCTGATGAGATATGTAGGAAGCAACATGAACTTCCTATATAACCTGGGGTATCTAATCTCCTTTAATACAACATAGGATAAATACATTAAACCCATGTTTTTAGAGGATTTTTTCAAGGACAGAACCACTCTGGAGGGTAAACTGTACTTTAGGATGGCAGATTCACTCACATTCAGGTCTATCTTTTGGGAGGTTACCATGCTGGAGGTACTCAACAAAAGGAGTTTTCCAAATAGGGGTCTCTTCAATGGTGGTTGGGAGACCCAGAGGTCTTGATGTTGATGCACTAGTGGTAAGATGGATTACCTGCTGGCTATCATCATATTCTTAAGATACGAGAGTGATGACTCTTCGATGCACCACATAGATGATCAAGTCATCTTTATCAGGCTTTGGGAGAGAAGAAGCAAGGCTATCCAAGGCATCGGCTCGACCATTTTGTGACTGGGGGACATGAGTGACCTCTGGTGGAGAAGTAATCTGGGCCATTAGTTGGTGAGTATGCTCTAAAAGGGTCATGAGCTCTGACTTCCTGACGATATAGTTACCATTGATCTGCTTGATAACTAGCTCGAAGTTCCATTTTACATGTAAGTGGGGAAAATAAATCTCTAGAGCTAACTCAAGACCAGTGATGAGATCCTGATACTCTACCTCATTGTTGGTGCAGCCTTCTAAAAACAAGAATGAGTAGGGAAAGATGACCTATGTAGGCATAGTGAATATGATACCCATGCCAACTCTATTGAGTCTAGGGTCATTGATCCTTCTACCAGTCAGACTTCAGGAAGCTCCATCAAAGTGCATTTTCCAACACGGCATAGTCTGATCTACTGAGAGGATGGACTTGTCCAGGAAACCAAAGTCCAGAGGCTACTCTATAGGGGATGAATGAGTTGCCATAAAATATACTAATTCCTGAACCTTGATATCTTTCTGTAGAATGAACCTAATGTTGATTTGCTAAAGGATCACTACCCACTAAGCTAGACAGCCTATCAACATAGGGAGATTCAGAATATAATTTAGTGAATCTATGCAGGACACCAGCTGAATCTCATGGTGTTGTAGATAATGCCACAGTTTCTGCACTGTAAAGACCAGCAAGAGATATCTCTTCTCTATAGAATAATATCTAGCTTCGGGGTTGCAGAGAATGCGACTAAGATAATATATATTATTCTCTCTCCCTTCATTATTCTTATAGAAGAAGGGCATTGAGGGATCATTCTTGGGTAGTCACATAAAGGACCACAAGATTTTTGGAAATAGGTGGAATGAAAACCAGAGGCTAGATAAAATACTACCTAATATCTTAAAAAGCGGTCTGGAATTCTTTATCCCATTGGTAGATGACACCTTTCTTCCTGAGTCATAAAAATGGATTACACTTGACAACCAAATTCTCAATGAATAGATGTATGTCAGCTAAGTGGCCTTGAAAGCCTCGAATCTCTCACAGGTTACTTGAATAAGGCATCTGAATGATATCCTTGATCTTCTCTGGATTGATTTCGATGCCTCTATACCTAACAACAAAGTTGAGAAACTTTACAAAGGTAACCCCAAATGAAAACTTCAAGGGGTTCATCTTCAGATGGCGGGAACATAGGAGGCCTAATTTTTTTTTTCAATATCTCTAAAATGGTCCTGACACTAGTGGTATTTGACCACCAAATCATCCACCTAGAATTCCACTAGTATCCCAAGAATTATTTTGAATATGTGGTTCATAGCTCGCTGATAGATTTCTCCTACATTATTCAGATAGAAAGGCATTACCTGGTAATAAAAGGTACCTTGTAGTGCTTTAAAGGTGATTAATTATTTTTAATTTAGGTCCATTAAGATCTTATTTTATTCATAATACCCATCTATGGAGGAGAGATCCTGGAACCCAGTGGTGGTTTCAATTAACAACTTTGTCATGGGAAGTGTCACACCCAGTTTTTTTATCTTTGTTTTGATTTGGTCTATTGGAAATACCAATTATTTTCATGGGTATTTGGTGAGATTAATCTTGAGTTTTTAAGTTTCATATATTTATAATCACCCTAATTTGGGTTCCCCATTTCTTGTTTAGGAGTTTTTGAAGAAAAGGTGGTTACTTCATGATTTGGGCCAACCGTGAGCCCATTTCCAGTTTTAAAAACCAAATTTGTTTCTTTTATAACTCTTTTTTTTCATACTTTTTCACCCATTAAACTTCCCACTTGTCCTATACTGACATATTAAAACTTCCATATCCTTTTTTACCCCATATAAATTCATAATCATGGTGAATTTGGGTTACTTATTTAGGTATTGGGCCAGCCCATGGACCCATTTTTTTGTTTTAAAAAATATTTTTTTCTTTTATATCTAATTCAATTTTCAATATTTTTCGGTTATTACACCTCCCCCTCGAAGCAACTACCCCTATACTCACACCCATTATCTATTTACCCTCTTTGAAGCTCATATGGGTCGCAGATTAGGGAGAAAGTTCTCAGGTTACCTCAAATCTCCAAGAATTGATAAGGTAAATCGTTTTATACACAACTCATTCAATTCATTCTCTTTTTCAAAAAAAATATTCTTTCACTGGTTCTTCCAGAACTTAGGAGACTCTACAATAAGTTTCATTACATTTACTTTTCTCTAGGGGTGCAGATCTAATGGAA
This sequence comes from Viscum album, assembly GCA_963277665.1. NCBI lineage: Eukaryota > Viridiplantae > Streptophyta > Magnoliopsida > Santalales > Viscaceae > Viscum > Viscum album. Next base: position 1,028,905,517 of record OY728157.1, read on the forward strand.
TACAAAGAGTTTTCTTGTGGAAAAGGTGAGATTCCATCTTCTTTATCCTCCCTCTTCATCCTCCTTTAATTATTTATTGGTTTTATAATCACCCCTAGTCATGATAGACCTATGGTTATGTTATACCATGGTTTTTTATAGATTTTATATTCATTTATTTCTGGTCTTCATAGTTTTAGGGTTTATAAACCCGCGACGGGTGATTTCGGGTGTGCGTTTCCGTTGCACCAAGGATTTGAGGTAGGATATCCCTTGCACAAAACTTTATCATTTAAGTTTAATCATTTTAATTATTTTATAACCTTATTTATATGACATGTGATGCTATGAAACTTTGTTTCTAAAGGTTTTGTGTGCAAATTATGTTGTGTGACTTATTTTGTTAAAAATATAGTTGTTTTGGTATAAATGTGTAGTCCTCTTGTTTGATAAATTATTCCATGAGATTTAGCACTTGGTTTATGGTATTTTTAATATGTATCAGTATATTGAATAAATTTATGGCATGAAAATGGTGTATTATCCCTTTTCAAGTGCTTAACACAAGTTGTTTTTTTAAAGAGTGCATGCCATGTGTTCAGTAAATTGCCCAGTTGGCTTTTATGTATCTACTGAAATTTAAAATAATTTGTTTGGATTTATAAATATATTGGTATTATGTAAGAAAATTATTTTGGGATCCTTTTATGGCTTTCAAATTTGGATTTTCTTTTATAAACAAATGGTTTTTTTTGTTTACAACATGTTTTGGCCCGAGTTGCCAGAAAATGGCCCGTTTCACATTCTTATAAAAATGGTTGTGTTTTGAATATGTCACCTGAGTGTTTTAAGGGATTTATGAATGTGGTTTTATTATTTAAATGGTGTTTACACACCTCCTTAATGAAATTTAAATGCATAACTTTGTCAAATTTTAGTTTTGAGAAAATGTTTAAAGGCCTGTTTGGCCTTTCCTAAAAATGAATAATGAGTGTTTTACTTGTATATACCAAGTTTTTTCTATTGGGATTGTTTTATGGTCCATGAAATGATTTTATTAAATGTTTTTAGGGTTTAAAAATATGATTTGGTATGGTTTTGATGTGTTTTTATACTTTAAATAGTGTTTTTGAATGAGTTTTATGTGCAAAGCCTCAATACACTCCATGAAATTATTTTACAAAAATATTTAGTGGTTTGTTGATTCATGAAAGAAATGTGAATAAAGTTTGTGGGATGTTTGTGTGTTTATGGTTTGGGAATGGACTTTTGATGTGAAATTTGTATTTGATAATATGTTTAACTTGATTGAGCACTAAAGGGAATCCCAGGTATCTAGGTGGGTGGACGTGTACTAGTATGCTAGTGATCATGTGGGGTTTGGCCCCTATTTCACGTAGAAAGTTTGACGATGACAACAATAACTAAACTATGATGATGATGTTGTTGGGGGACCACTAGGTAATGGGTATTCTCCATGCTAGTGGCTTGTGTTCACGAGAATGGATATTTATTATGGTTACTTTCACCGAGATACGAGGTACCTGGGGCTCACAACTAACTAGTGCCTAGGGGTGTTCCCGTGACTTGTGCTCATTGGATCTTTTGTACTCACCATCGGCATACGGTGTGTTTGGTTGGTAAATTCAGTAGTGTGTGTGATTTATTTAAAAGTTAAAATTCTTTAAATAATCCCTCTTGAAAACTATTTTCATTTTGAAGTTGCACCACTTTGAAAGTTATTACTAGCATTCTTGTTTATAAAACATGCACGTTTTTTTTCTGGTAATTTTTTTATAGAATGGGACCTCATTTGGAAGAAATAACTTTATATTTGTATTTAAAACTTGAAATTTATGTTTCTTTTATTTTAAAGGATGTGCATTGGGAATAGAATATCGGGCTAACCTACTGAGTTTTAATACTCACGCCTATAGTCTTCTTCTATTTTTATCCCTTGTGCATGTTTCAGCTTGAGTTTGATCGCCTTGGGCGATGTGTGAACATTTTTTTTCAGAGTGACCAGCGGGGTTAGATGGAGTTATTTGGTCATCGGGTTTGGTCAGTTGAGTTGTTGTATTAGTTTTACTTTAAGTTTCTTGTACAAATAATGTTCTGTTCAATTTTTACATAAATGTATTTTGGGCTGTCCATTTCTTTCTGCTGTTTGTTTGATTGTTCATATTTGGGAGAAATCGTTCCATTTTGTACTATATTGATTCCCTTGGTGCTTTTCTCCATCCCGGGAGGATCGGGAATGCCTCTCGGGACTTGTTGTGGGCTGCCCTGGGTGGCTGGTTCAGGGTTGACTCGGGATGGTTCGTGACAAAATGGTATTAGAGGAGGTTGGATCTTAGTAGAACTTTCTTTTTAGAGCACCCTTATTATTTTGGGGATGTCAAGGTAGATGGAGTATGATTTTTGGGACTTGAGGGGTAAGTTCAAGAATATCTTCATGAAATCTTCCTCGTTCTAATCCTCGGGTTTCCATGGGAAGTCCAGTTTTATTAGTGTCCTTTGTTCTTGTTGATTATTTGGTGTTGGGATATGACAAGGGGAGTCTGACTAATGGCCTCTGTGAGCTCGCAGGGCCTAGAAATCCATGTGGATCTGGGGAATGGTCCTAATAAGTCTCTCTGTGTTGGTGTTGTGTTTGACATATGGCCTCCAACCATATGGTCAAGTCACCCACCGACACTAGTTCCCTTTTTTGGGTCTCTTAAACATTTATTGAATTCTAATTTTTTGTTTTGAAAATACTTGTGTGAGAATTGTGGAAATGGGTTTTAAAGGAAGGATTGGATTTTGAAAAGTGAAAAGGGGTTTTTCAAAAATTAAATATAATAATTGTTTTAGAAGGTTTTGTTTTTGTGAAATTTTTTTTGGAGGGAAGTGGAAATGATTTAACAGGATTGGATTATCCATAATCTAAACTTGGGGTTTGTTGGAATAAAATATTTTGAAATTGTGAATCATTTTAAGGTGATTCTGAATCTTTGTTTTAAATGTGGTATTTTGGTATGTTAAAATGTTTTTGAATCGGATAAATTAGTTTTGGAAATTGGTTTTGATTGGTTGGTGTTTTCTTAGAAAGGGTATTGGTCTCAATGGACCTCAGATTATGAAAATATACCTTGTTGAATTTTAAAAAAAATGGGAAGGGGTTGTTTGGAGTGGCTTGGTTATTTTAAAAGTTGTTAAAAATGAAAAGGGGTAGGTTTTTAAGAAAATGATTCTTAATTAATTGTGGTTTTTTTTGTGAAATATGAAAAGGGTTTTTGACTTGGTGGTTGGTGTTCCTTTTGAAGGTAAATGATTTTTGGAATGATGTTGTTTTGTTTTAGCCTTTAGTGATTTCATGGGTGCTAACATGCATGGTTTTATTGATATTTGGAAGGATGGACTATATGGAATGGTGGTTGGGTGCCTGGGGTGGCATGGAAATGTTCATGTGGGTGAGACTTGATGAAACACCATTGTTGAATGTGGAAACCCACCAAGTTAGTTTGTTTTTCAAAAGTGTTTTGAGCTGAAAAATTTTGGCCTTTCTTTTGTAAACCAATGGTTATGTGGCTAGTTTTTTTTCTGTCTTAGAAGAGTTGTTTATTCAGTAAGATTCATTGTGATATATAAGTCATACTCTTGTTGTATCTTGAGATGAGATCTTGTTGGTGGCTTGGTTTTGGAGTAATGTTCATTGGGTTCCTAAAGATGTGTTTGATATTGTGATGTGGCCATGGATAGTTCTCTGTTGGAAATATTTCCTACTAATCAACCTAAGGATTAATTTCAAATATTAAATACACCTCTTTGGATGATGCCTCAACCTATTTGTTGGAATATAGAGCTGTTTAGGATCTATTAAAAGTGCTTCTAGGTTGTGATAATTCTTCTGGACAGAGCAGTTGTGTTCGGTGATGTTGATGTGTTTTGTCATATTACTTGTCCATTATGCCCCTCGTTAGGATTGAGACAGAATTTTGATATGTATATATGAGTTCATATTTAGGTGAAGGTTTTTGTTTGGTGATCAAGTGAGTTTTTTTGAGTGGTGTGATCCTTATCACCTGACTGCGGTGCAGCAGATGCTTCAAGAATCAGGGCTCTAGCCATAGGCCTTGAAGTGAAGCTTTTCATGCAATCAGGAAATCACCAGAGGTGTGGAGTGATCTATTAGGATCATTCCTCTTATGTTTTGGTAAGTTAGTTTCTATGTCAATGTTTTGGTTCCTCATTTCTTTGAATTTCCCTTCGTCGCAACAAGTATGGTGGACTTACCCCTCACACAGTGTCTATAGTTATGCCTTCATGGTTGTGGGTTTTCAATCAATGTCCCTGTGTGGACCACGTATGAAAATCAGGTGCAGTCTTGGTGTTACCTATTTATAGGTGGAGAGTTTTGGGTAGTTTTTTTGTTTCTTTTGTGGGTTTAGTGGCCAAATTATTGGGTCCCCTTCCCTCCCATCCCCGAGTGGTGGGGGTCCATATTTGTGCTGAAAGTGTTGGAAAAGTTCTTGTCCCCTCCATTCGGGAGTGGATGGTTTATATGTTCATGTTTTAACCATATTAACATGGTATTGTAGGTTTTATTAGGAGAGTTTTGTTGGGCTTGTGTGTGTGAGTCCCAATTATAGCTCATGTTGAATTCTTGTCTGTTCGTTGCTAGTTGGTTTCAAATGGTGGGGAGACCCACCATGGGTATCATGGATTTTCATCCTAAGAACTTTTCTAGTGATAGTTGTTTCTTAATGGTGGGGATTACATTCTGGAATCCCCTATAATATTTGGTTTTTTTCAGTGCTCTTTGGTTTGGGTGATGGTTGGGTTCATTGGGAGAAGGCCCAATAATCTAGTTCTTGTCTTGGTTGTGGAGGTGGTAGCTTCATCTTTCCATTGATTTTCCGGAAGTGGTTGTGAGTAGTGTGTTTTTTGAGCTAGAGGATTAACATCCATTGATGGTTGATGATATTTAATTTTCTTGAGAGGCTAGATCATGTTTATATGTAATACTTAGGTGTTGATTTTTTTTTCAACCGGAAAGTGTTATAGCTTTCCAGGGGCGGAAAGCTTTAATGGTGGGAAGAATTGTCACACCCGTTTTTTTTGTCTTTTTTTGATCTAGTCCATTGGAAATACTGATCATTTTCATGGGTATTTGGTGAGATTATTCTTGAGTTTTGAAGTTTCATATATTTCTAATCACCCTAATTTGGTCTCCCCATTGCTTGTTTAGGAGTTTTTGAAGAAAAGGTGGTTACTTCATGATTTGGGCCAACTATGAGCCCATTTCCAGTTTTAAAAACTGAATTTGTTTCTTTTATAACTCTTTTTTTTCATCCTTTTTCACCCATTAAACTTCCCACTTGTCCTATACTGACATATTAAAAACTTCCATATCCTTTTTAACCCATATAAATTCATAAGCATGGTGAATTGGGGTTACTTATTTAGGTATTAGGCCAGCCCATGGGTCCATTTCCTATTTTTTTTAAAAAATATTTGTTTCTTTTATATCTAATCCAATTTTTTATATTTTTCGGTGATTACACCTCCCACTAGAATAAAATACCCCTATCCTCACCCCCATTATCTATTTACCCTCTTCTAAGCTCATATGACTCGCAGATTAGGACAAAAGTTCTCAGGTTACCTCAAATCTCCTAGAATTGATAAGGTAAATTGTTTTATACATAACTCATTAAATTAGTGCTATTTTTCAAAAAAATATTATTTTACTGGTTCTTCCAGACATTAGTAGACTCTACAAGAATTTTCATCCCATTCCCTTTTCTCTATGGGTGAAGATCTAATGTAATACGAATAGTTTTCTTGTGGAAAAGGTGAGATTCCATCTCCTTTATCCCCCCTCTTCTTCCTCCTTTCATTATTTATTGGTTTTATAATCTCCCCTAGTCATTATTGACCTAGTGTTCTGTTATCTCATGGTTTTTGATAGATTTTATATTCATTTAGGTCTGGTATTCATAGTTTTAGGGTTTATAAACCCGAGACGGGTGATTTCGGGTGTGCATTTCCGTTACGCCAAGGATTTGTGGTAGGATATCCCTTGCACAAACCTTTATAATTTAAGTTTCATTATTTTAATTCTTTTATAACATTATTTATATGATATGTTCTACTATGAAACTTTGTTTCTAAAGGTTTTGTGTGCAAATTATGTTTTGTGACTTATTTTGTTAAAAATATAGTTGTTTTGGTATAAATGTGCACTCCTCTTGTTTGATAAATTATTCCATGAGATTTCACACTTGGTTTATGGTATTTTTAATATGTATAAGTATCTTTAATAACTTTATGGCATGAAAATGGTGTATTATCCCTTTTTAAGTGCTTAACAAAAGTTGTTTTTTAATGAGTGCATGCCGTGTGTTTGGTAAATTGCCCGGTTGGCTTTTATGTGTCTACTGTAATTTAAAATAATTTGTTTGGATTTATAAATATATTGGAATAATGTAAGAAAATTATTTTGGGATCCTTTTATGGATTTCAAATTTGTATTTTCTTTTACAAACAAATGATTTTTTTGTTTACAACATGTTTTGGCCTGAGTTGCCAGAAAATGGTCCGTTTCACATTCTTTTAAAAATGGTTGTGTTTTGAATATGTCACCTGAGTGTTTTAAGGGATTTATGAATGTGGTTTTATTATTTAAATGGTGTGTACACACCTCCTTAATAAAATTTAAATGCATAACTTTGTCAAATGTTAGTTTTGATAAAATGTTTAAAGGCCCGTTTGGTCTTTCCTAAAAATGAAGAATGAGTGTTTTACTTGTATATACCTAGTTGTGTCAATTGGGATTGTTTTATAGTCCATGAAATGATTTTATTAAATTTTTTTAGGGCTTAAAATATGGTTTGGTATGGTTTTGATGTGTTTTTATAATTGAAATAGTGTTTTGAATGAGTTTTATGTGCAAAGCCTCAATACACTCCTTGAAATTGTTTTACCAAAATATTTAGTGGTTTGTTGATTCGTGAAAGAAATGTGAACAAACTTTGTGGGATGTTTGTGTGTTTATGGTTTGGTAATGGAATTTTGATGTGAAATTTATATTTGATAATATGTGTAACTTGATTGATCACTAAAGGGAATCCTGGGTATCTAGGTGGGTGGACGTGTACTAGTATGCTAGTGATCCTGTGGGGTTTGGCCCCTGTTTCATGTAGCAAGTTTGACAATGACAACACTAACTAAACTATGATGATGATGATGTTGGGGGACCACTAGGTTATGGGTATTCCCCTTACTAGTGGCTCGTGTGCATGAGAATGGAAATTTATTATGGTTACTTTCACCGAGATACGAGGTACCTAGAGCTCACAACTGACTAGTGCCTAGGGGTGTTCCCGTGACTTGTGCTCATTGGATCTTTTGTACTCACCATCGTCATATGGTGTGTTTGGTTGGTAAATTCAGTAGTGTGTGTGATTTATTTAAAAGTTAAAATTCTTTAAAGCAGCCATTTTGAAAACTATTTTCATTTTGAAGTTTCACCGCTTTGAAAGTTATTACTTGCATTCTTGTTTATAAAACATGCGCATTTTTTTCTGGTAATTTTTTTATAGCATGGGACCTCATTTGGAAGACATAAATTTACATTTGTATTTAAAACTTGAAATTGATGTTTCTTTTATTTTAAAGTATGTACATTGGGAATAGAATATCAGGCTAACCTACTAAGTTTTAATACTCACGCCTATAGTCTTCTTCTATTTTTAGCTCTTGTGTAGGTTTCATCTTGAGTTCGATCGCCTTGGGTGATGTGTGATAATTTTGTTGGATAGTGACCAGTGGGGTCACATGGAGTTAGTTAGTTATCAGGTTTGGTCAGTTGAGTTGTTGTCTTAGTTGTACTTTCATTTTCTTCTACAAATAATGTTCAGTTCAATTTTTACATAAATGTATTTTGGGCTATCCATTTCTTTCCACTGTTTGTTTGATTGTTCATATTTGGGAAAAATCGTTCCCTTGTGTACTATATTGATTCCCTTGGTGCTTGTTTCCATCCCGAGAGGATTGAGAACACCTCTCAAGACTTGTCGCGGGCTGTTCTGGGTGACCGGTTTAGGGTCGACTCGGAATGGTTCGTGACAGGAAGGGGAAAATCGCATTTCGTACAGTGGTGGTTGAGATCCTGAAAATGAATGCAGACTCTAATATGTATATTATTCTTCCTAAAATGGATTATGTTGTCCAAACACCTAGGTTATTGAACTTCCTTGATGAAGTTGACTTTGGTGATATTATCAACTTTGGCCTTGACCATGGCACTATGAGAAGGGTGCATCTTTCTGGGAGGCTGTTTGAACCCATGATGGTTTATCATAAGACTAAGGTAGTAGATAGAAACCTAAGGGTCTAGTCTTGGAATATAATCATATATCCAAGAAAATACATCCTGGTATTACTTCAAGAAGTCCACATACTATTTCACCTCTTCAACAGGCATAGTTGTGCTGATCGATGTCAGTCTCAGGTCCACCTCAGTGCCAAGATTCACCTGGATCAACTCATCAAATGTGGTGGAGACACCTTCCTCAATTGTGGGAGGAGCATCCTCCAAATACTCTTCATTATCCATGATGAGAGGATCATAAAAAAGAGCCAGCTGTTCTAAATCAGCTAACTTTGAAGAAATATTGGTGTCAGATGGAGCAACAAGGGAATCTTTATTAGGAGACTCCTATATTGCTGCAACCATTACAACAAAGGCTACCAATCCAATCCCGTTAGGCCTTCGACCTAAGGGGACACACTTGATAATATCAAAACAGAGGTGGTGTATTGGCATGAGTTGGTTCATCCTAGCCTGATGAAACATGCAAGTGTGGCGTATTGTTATTGCCATGGGGTGAACATCTCAGTACCTTACAGGGGTAAGAGGCATTGGTATCACTCAAGCTTGATTCATGTAGGAATAAAAAGTGATCTTTTGGAGCTATTTTTGTTAGGGAACACACTCCTAAATCCTTCTTGAGACAAAAAAACAATTTCCTAAGTATGGATTTTTGGCCTCCAACTGGTGAATCAGGAGGTTAAAAGCATCATACAAGTCTGTCCATGGATCATTCACAATGGTGGTAGGCCCGACATCATTAGACTGAACTTGCTTGTCCTTTCTCTTGTAATAGTCATCATCTTAGTAGAGAGATTCACATGAGACAAAGGAAGACACATCACCTTGGAGTACACCCACTCAACCATTAAGGAAGTACTTGAGGCACTGGTGATATGAGGAGGGGACCACAACATGCAGATGGATCCAGGGTCTACCTATCAGTGCATTGTTGGATGTTTCTATAAGACAACCATGAACTCAATACTAGAAATAAGGCCACCAAATCGGTTCATTATGTAGATATTTCTGACTAGTGTCTGCTCTATCCTGTCATAACCTTGAATCTTCAGGATAGAGAGGTTTAGATCTGCTTCAGCTAGTCCTAGCTTGCAGAGCATCCGGTTCGAGATGATATTGATCCAAAAACCTACGTCAACGAGACAATGGATGAACTCCATTCCATTAAATTGTATAGTAATATAAAATGGGAGGATGTGACCATGTACTAGATAACATTTATCTTTTTTTTAGAATGAGATAATGTCTTTGCATCATGCATAATCAATTTCCTCCGCATGGAAAGCATCTGCGATTGCTACCTCTATTTAGAACTGGAGGGGGATTCTCAAAGCCTCTTTAAGGGACTCACACATATATTCTAATAGGTATATATCCTCAAGAATAAATATATTTTAAGGAATTATAGTGAGGTGCTTAAGAAAATCATAATTACACACCATACATGCATTTCTTCCAACAAGAGGTTACTATGTGGTGGGAGGTATGATGGGTACTTCTGGTCGAACCGGTAGATTCTGGCTGGTTCTAGGGATATTCTGTTTCTCACTAGTCAAACCACACAAAATTACTACCGAATGATGGCCTAATGAATGAGATTTTTTCACAACTGAATGCAGATGACTATAGCACGATTGTGGTGGCTCTACCTGATCGAGTAGAAGAAACGACGGTGAGGGTGAATCTGATGAGACATGATGAGAGGATTTTGCGTGCTGAGCTCTATAATGAGTCTACTGTCTAGTCTTAGTGGAATGAATGGATTGGATGAAATATCTGGATGGTGCACTCTAGCAGTTAACATACCTATGATTTCGTCGACGATTACACTGACTAGGGATATTAGGAGGGTCTTCCTAGAGTTCCATGTTGTCAGGAACCATATAAAGTTCCACTAGCTCAATAGTATTCACTGAGATTCACTCTTAGTCATCAATTGAAGAAATTTCCATTATTGGATGAGTTTTGTGGGGTAATACCCATCTCCAGGGGAATAAAGACATCGAGTGTCTGGGAAAACATCAACACTAGTGGGGAACTTTTCTTCCCCTTGTGCCGTCAGTGCCTATTCTTTCGAGAGGTGGAAGACTAGGAAACAGATGTAGAAGCGATAGTGGCAGGAGGTGCGATGGCTCCAGAAGGTTCATGTTGATTCAGATGGGCACAAATGATACCATGGGCATGAGAGATTGCCCTGTGAGCTATCCATTCATCATAATTCTAAGACCTGTGGTTAGAGACCTTCTTTTGTTCACCATCACTTTCACCATCAAGCTTTGCCGACACACATGCCACCTGTGATGGGGCCGGGCCCAATCTAACTATGTTGTTATCAAATTGGTCCTAAATCCAGTTTTTGAACACAAATAACTATTTGAGGGTGTGTCCAAGGAACCAGTGATAAGGGAAATAGTTGGGGAAATCAATGAGATCAACTTCCTTAAGATTCCTGCATACTGACAGACTCAAGATTCCCTAATCCACAAAACTTTGAAAATAGCTGGGGACCTGAACCTCTTAAAAGGAGTAGGTATGGTTTATTATATCTTGGAAATGGACCCTAGGATCCTGGCACTAATGAGGGTACAGATTCTTCTGAGGATGTGGAACTTGATTGTCTTTCTAAGACAACGGTGGTTGGCAGGGTGATGCCGACTAGTTCTAAGGCTAGAGATGCTAACCCAGAGGCTGAGTTAGGGGATACTGTCCTCAGAGAGGCTATTGAGGAGGCTCAACTGACAAAAAATCTAGTGTCATGGGGGCCTCTACCTATGAAATGACATCTACATCAGCTTTGGATGGCCTTCTTGTAGGGGCTATGGGTGGCAACGAGCATGCTTGTTTCTCCTATTGTAAAGCTTCATCTAGGAACTGAGCCTTATCAGAGAAATCTTTGAATCTACCTGGTATGTTTTGAGTGATCATATAAGGAACCATTTCATTCTTGAAGTTTCCCACACACATTTTCATTAGATTCTATTGATTTAGTGTCATATCAAGTGAATATGTGATACCCTTCCACCTAGTGACAAAGTCCGTGATGCAATTGTCTAGATTTTTCTTGCACTTGAAGAGGTCAAAAATACTAGTCTTACGAGTGGTGGAGAGGAACTGTTACAAAAACTACCAGTGAAGATCCTCCCAACTAGCTACAAACCTGATAGGTAGCTATCTATACAATAAAAATGTTGGCCCTTCGAGTGTCTATACGAAACACCAGAGTTTGGCGGCGTCTTGTTATGCTGGAGTTCCCAGCATGGATTCACAACTTGAGATGAAGTGGTCCAGTTGCTGCAGTGGGTATCCCATCCCATTAAAGAGGGAAAAAGTAGGATTCCAAAACCCTATGGGTTCTAGTATTTCATCCACCCATGAAATATATATCTTTCTATTGGGTGGGATTGGCACCTGTTGGGTTTCAAGTGACTTAAGGCAAGTTATGAGAGGGGCCATCAGATCATCCTGGAAAGGGTTACTATCTTGGAGAGGATTCCTGACCACCAATGTGTTGGTGGGTTCTTCAATATGATAAGAAGTCCCAATGGCTCGTAGAGTGGTTGGTGGGATGAATCGAGGAGTTTCTGGAGGAATGACCTACGAAGCAGCTGGGGGAACAACCTGAATAGCAACCTGAGTGGCTGCTGGGGGAGTGAGTTGTAGAGATGGGTCCTAGAGAAGATCCTCACACAACCTGGGCGGATTCAGTGAGACATACCATGGATTCTTTCCATAAAATACATCCTATATCCTATCAAGATATGCCTGGCTTTCAATATCAATGGGAGGCGATTCTCCTAGGGGAACCTACAGCTGCCCCTACTTCCCCGATAGAGGATGAATAGGATCATACTATGAATCACCATAGTTTGTTCGATGATCTGCAACATGATCGACATGTAGATAATCAATAAATTTATTCTATTCCACAAGTTTTTGGTACAACACGACCTTATCAGGATCATCCTCTGTCTTCAGTACTGAACCAGAGAGGTCAGAGAGATTAATATTCCCAGTGTTCCCTTTTCCCTTATTGGGGTCCCAGCCGAGAGGAAATGACTTGGTGGGGTATATTAGGCCATGAAGATTTATTTAATGGATAGTGAAAACACATTAGGGGTATAGTAGATGTGGTAATATCTCCTGAGGTAGGTTTTCTTTGATGAGTCCTGCCTTAGTTTCCTTCTTTGTGAGATCGACCATGTTTACGATGGTGACTTTTGGTGGAATATTCTTGATATCACAGAGAAGATATGATTGTTGTAGGATTAGGCTAAAGTGAAGGGAAACATACTGTCCCTAGACATGGATCTAGACATGTGGATATGCCTCCTTAATAACTTAGTGTAGCATAGTAAAGTTATAAATTCATCATTGCTAAGGAGCCCGGTGATGATTGGGTGATGCAGGGTGTTGAGTAATAGGAAGTGCGAATATGTCAAACTTGAAACACTTCTAGTTGATATCATCATAATTCTCATGGATATTTGGATAAACCAGCTGATAATGATGTATATTGGAAATTCATCATCCAAAGAGTCTGGTAGAATCACGTTACTTCATCCTATTCAAGGGACTCTGGAGCGTTGAAGTCTGGTGTAACAATCGGTTAGAACATCTCAGGGAACTGGTCTACTAAAAGGATATCCCATAAACTTATCCATTTAGAAGTGGGATTTGGCATATGTTTTCCCCATTATTCAATGGGGGGTGGTTGAGGAACCAATAATGGAACTTATATGGACCACTCTAGTGGAAGACTGGATGACAAAGAGAACAATGCGTGAGCTGACAAGCCGCTGCATACTGGGTTGTCACTTGAAGACGGTACTGGCTATATCACTACATCCCTATAGGATGGGACATCAGCCACAACTTACTGTGTTAGGGTGGAGATCTTTAGTGCTGAATCTGGGTGGTTCTCCTCATCCACTGGTCCCCAAAACATTTCTCTGTGATCTCTAGTTGAGGTAGAGAATGATCCTAGTGACGATAGAGTGGACTGCATGGCCAGAACCTAAAAGTGATCCAAATTTTCCTCCTCCTTCATATATATATGAAAGTATTCAAGGATCTAGTGCATCTCACTTTTTGGGATAACGAATCTAACATACCAGGTTCCTTCCCCATACCCCGACAAAGAGGATCTAGTCAAAGGCTCCATCATCAAATCGAACTCCACTTCAGGGTCTGAAAAGATGACTGGATTGATAGTGATCTAGTGCTACATAGGATTCTTCCTTCAATGGTGATGGTTCTCCATTCTTCCCCAATATGGTTCCTTAGGTCAGGGTAAATCTTTGACTCAGGGAGAATCTTCATGCAGGTGGTGCTGGAGCGAGTAGGATCATGGGGAAAACCGTTCGGCTTGACATCATTAGAGCAGGAGGGATCTCCACACTGGGTGCTGTTAAGAACATGGGGAGGGACTCCACATTAGATTATAGTGTTGGGAGAACCTCTTATTGGGTGCATTGGGGTATGAGGGGCACCTATGAAGATTTTGAATAGAACGAGGAGAGGACCCCCATACTAAGTGTGAGATGCACAGGGGGGGGGCACGTTTATTAGTGTTGGAGTGGGGAGGGACTATATTGGAGCTAGAAAGGACATGGGGAGGACCTCCATGCCATCCACCTGTGGCATGGGAAGAATCTTCATGATGGTTAGCAATGGTAGTATGAGGAGGGCCTTCATACTGATCAAGATGGACATAGAGAGGACCTCTGTGCTAATGGGCCATGAGGTGAGGAGGAACTTCACACTGATAACCTGAAATATGGGGAAAATATCTATACTTGGAACCATGGGCATGGGGAGGACCTCCGTACTAAATGCTGTCGCCATAGGTTTTCCCGTGATGGCTACTAATCGCACTGATGATCAAAAGAGTCAACCCAGCCTGACCATGAGGTGGATGTGGTCTCAATCCCGATTGGGTGTAGACATGACCCTAGTATATAATAACAATGTACTGATTGTATGCATTAGTGGTGGAATAATCCATTGAAGCTATATAAGATGATCCCCCCTTATAGGCGTCTTCCTAATCCTGTTCCTGACACTGACATCGGGTCAACTGGATCGGGGCTGGCAGAGCAAGGATATAAACCAACTATTCCTTAGCTTGGGGAATCGGATTGAGATGTTTACATGTCCTGGTGAGAGCCCTCCATGGAAGATCCCTGATTGAGGTTTAAGTCAGAATGTCTTGAACATACCTTACCTCATTAGTGTGGGGAATTAATCATAGGAGCATTCTAGGGAGAGACTCACAAAATGGTTGGAATTTGGAGTGGGGAGAAGAGGCTCCCTGTGCAGCCCTTAGGGGCGACGGTGATGATGGGGCAGAGAGGCCTTCTAATCTTGGAAGTCCATATCCCTTGTTGGGGTTACCCCATCCTGTTCATATCATCAAAAAATAGTGTTAATCGCCCTCTTTTGGATGATATTGGAGGGTGAGGTGGGGAATGGGTGCCTAATAGCTGTGTTTGTGGAGGATATTGTGGAGAAGGTAGAGCTGAGTGGAGTTTCTGCATTGGCATTTCCCCTTCCCTTGTGCCTACGGGCGGGAGGTGATTGGTTTCCTATGGCTGCATATTGGTTCCTACAAAGCGGGAATATTAATCCATCAACACATATGTTAGGAAAACAATACCCAATTCCCCATAATCCTTCAGTCTTACATGGTTTTATAGAAAGATTCATGCTGACAATGCCATAGACCATAATTCCCAATGATCAACTATCCTGAATTTTGGTGAGTTTCATACCATCCCCACTATTTTCTTGGTGGGACTTGGCACCATATATCTGGATCCGGTGACATGATCATATATTGATGTATCAAGTGTTACTAATTACCATAATTGGAGGATAAATAGTTCACATCAGGTTCACCATTTCTATTTTTGACGCTTTCCACCAAGGCACACATCGTAGATGGTGACACGCTGATTGTTTCCCTGCATTCCCACTTTCCAAAGGCAGGTGGAATTTTCCACCTTTATATGGAAATTTTCTCCTTGATTGAAATAATATGGTAGGATATTTGTTCCTCCTTACGTGGATCCCCCCTCAGAACTCATTGCCTAGTATGGGCTCCCTCATAGATTAAGATGTTTTTTGTGAAACTAATTCTCAATTACAACTCTTTGTGGAAGCTAGTTAATTACATTGCTTCTATCAAGACATTCCAAAGGGTAAAGTTAGGGTAGCAACGTTCAGTCAAATGAGTAGTCATGTTGAGGAATATATGGTATGTCTGGAAACTGAAACACTGGAACACCTATATTCTTCCTCGTCAGAGGGATTCTCAAGGGCATGGAAACCTGAGGCTTCCCAAGGTGATCATGGGGTATCTTATGCTAGATGCATGTCTTCAAGGGATTCTTTGTCTTCCCATGTTTAATACGGGGAATTATGCGAGTTTAACATCTAGGGAAGATAAATCAGACTGATCGGAAAATTGATGAGAGTGGATCAGGTGGGTACATCCCTAGGAGGGAGCACCTAGAAGGTTTACCAGATGGATAGATCAAAACATCCAATGATGAAAGATCCAGGATGGAATATCCCAAAAAGGGAAGATTTCACACCATGGGGGGGAGATCTAGACACCGCAAAGGGAGGATAAAAGAGGGTGAACCCCTAGGAGGGGGGGTCCAATGTTTACCATCGGCTGGAATTAAACCTCAGAGAGGCATCCTACGTACCCTATATAGAAGATAGGTCTCAAAACCCACATAGTTTAGAGGGGTGATTCAGGGATTACACATGGTTAGCCTCACATACTAATGTCATGATCCCACTGGGATGTGGTGACCCAGGTGGGAATCTGGATGGATAATGGATGATTTAATGAAGTGGACGAGATGAATGGGATGGAACAGACGTGAAGACAACAGTGATGTTGGGATTGAACCTTAGTGAGGCTTCCTATGTATCCCCATGAATGGGAATCAAAGTCCACATAGTTCAGTGGGGTGATGGGACACCTGAGGAGGTGGACCATGAGAATGGAGTGCATGGATGGGGTCCAAAATAAAGTAGAACCTTCAGGCTAGGGAATGATCTTCCCAAAACAAAAAGGCCTAAGGGAATGGTCTGGATGTGACATGTGTGATGGGATTAAACCTCAGGGAGGATTCTTACATATCCCCATGATAGGGAATCAAAGTCTAAGTAGTTCAAGATGGGACATAGAATCAGGGTGTACACAAAGGAAAATAACCCAGATACATGTTGGAGCTTACGCATGGTTAGTATCCCATCACAAGAGGGACACTCTTGGTTAGAGGAATATGGGTTGTGTGTGGTTGATGCATGGTTATCATCCTAGGAAAACGATACATGTGGTTGGGGTGTACAAAAAGGAAAATAACCCTTTAACATGCTAGGGATTATGCATGGTTAATAGCCTAAATGGATAGATAAAAACACCTTATAGAGGCAGATCTCAATGATGTGTCCCCAAAAAGGGAAGATTTCACACTGTGGAGGATGATATGAACACCACAAAGGGAGGATCAGAGAGGGTGCACCCCTAGGAGGGGTACACCAATGTTTACCATCGACTGGGATTGAACCTTAGAGAGGCGTCCTACGTACCCAATGTAGAAGATATGGATCAAAACCCATGTAGTTAAGAGGGTACAGTTTAATGTCATGCAGGACAAATGAACTGACGTGAATGGGTCGGGACAAATGGATTATGAGGAGTTATAGGATTGAACCTCAGAGAGGCTTCCTACGTACCCTGTTTAGAAAACAGGGATCAAATTCCACGTAGTTTGATGGGGCATAGAGTTTAATATCATGCATGATGGAGGGCACAAGGATTAAGTTGTTAGAGGACCAAAGAGGATTTCATGGTTTCTGCTTTCTCTAAGACCAATTGATTCATTATCGATGTGAGAAACAAGAGGTAGTGGCGAACATGAAAATCATGTCGCAAAAGATGCGGCCATAAGGAATGGTGAAAATTGGGACTTACTCCAGGAAGGAATCCCAAAGAGAGTTACTTTATGTACAAGGAGGATATATCCAACGTACGAGGAACACCCTGTCAAGGTGTATTGGGGATTACATGGAGACTACATGATGTGCACACAGTGATAAAGTGCAAATAGAAAGAGGAGGCGGATCGAAAAGATGGGGAGCGAATGGCTCCCGGTCCCATCCCCTCTCTGGTCCACTCAGTCCTATCACATATGCTAAAACTCACATTTTAACATCATGCGTTGAGGATGTGGGTTTATTGGTAGTTTATAATCCTATATATTGGACGATAGGTACTTTGTCCTCACCCATTAGACTTAATGACTTGTACCGACCCACACTTTGGGAGGGGAAGGCACGAGCAATGCCAGGGTTTAACAAGGTGGATGAGTGGTTTATAGAGGGGAATATATTAGTGTATATATGAGAAGAATCAATAACTATTAGTGTATGTATGTTAAGAATCACGATTTATGAAAATACAACACAAATAACCACTTGAGGAACTTGAAAATCACTACGCACAAGCCTGGAGGGCCTCATGGAAGAAGTGCGTGCAAGATAGGGATGTTGTGCGCAAAGGGGGAAAGAACACTGTGCTTCAAAATAAAGGCAACACATGGAGAAAATAAGAAGGGGTGCATGCAAGATGGGATGCTTACACCCAAAGCCAATGGCTGTGTGCAAGTTTGGATCCAAGCATGCAAAGGTAAGGGGTCTGAGCACAAGATGTTTTCACAAGGGTTAGTCGTGCGTGCAAGAAGGATATTTTCATGCACTTGACTTGGAAAAAATGAAAATGGGTGAGGTTCAAGACCTAGTGGGCCCACATGAAGGGGGACCCACGAGAGACCTATCACACATAATCTAGTACCTTGACATGATTACTTTCACACAGTCATGGAAGGGGTCACTTACATGCACAGGAGTGGCGGTTCAAATTTTGGAGACTCTCTTTAAGGGAGGAGGGTACTTATCTATTTATAGGTGAAAATACTAGTGAAAATGTGAAAGGTGTGATGCATGAAAGGGTCCATTTAACATAATATTGGGCGTGTAAGAGGTTTCCACATGGACTTCATTCTTGCGTGCTGACTTGGCCTCTTTAGCACATCTGACTTGGCCGTTTTTTGGGAGCTTGGAGTGAAAGATCCTCATTGAAGTCATATTGGGAATGCAAGAGATTTGCACACACATTTCATTCTTTAAATCCATCCTCAAATATTTCATTCAACTCCCTTGGGATCCTCAGGATTTTCCACAGAATCAAAATATTCCTTTTGGGTTTCTTGAATTGGCCAATCCATGGCCTTAAGTAGAATTCAGTGCCAACAGTGCTATTAAAGGCATCTTTTGTAGTAGTGTCCTTAGAATCATGTATTTGAGGTCATTATTACGTGATAAGGTATTAGAGTGAGCCCTAGTTATGGAGAATAGGAAATAAAGGGAATGGATAACTTCAGGTGGTAAGAGCTTATGACTCGAAGGCTTCAAGTATGGCTTAATGCATGACATGTGTATTCTCTTCTCTAGATGAAGTTTTAGTACATAGTCATATGCCACATTTTCTTGAACATATCCTCTATTCAAGTCCTATAGATACCATTGATTCATTTTAGCTCAACACTTGTGTTTAGAGGCTCTTGTAGAGAAGGTGAAGGTCCCAGTTACAGTGGAAGCATGTGATGGTGGGCGATATATTAAAATTTATTTTAATATTTAGTTTCCCAAAACCCCAAGTGATGATATTTCATGTTAAATTTATAATTAATTCATTTAAATATGAATAAAATAAATACCTTAGCTTATAATCCTTTCTTCATTGTTGGTGTTGATCTTCTAAAAATTATTTTTTTAGATTGCCTTCATTGCAATATGAGGATCCAATGGTAAAATCTCTCTAGCAGTTATCCTATGTTTGTTCTGGGAATAACAGAAGTGTGTGGTGGTGGGAGATATATTAAAATTTATTTTAATATTCCAATGCATGAAACCAAGAGTGAATATATTTCATGTCAAATTTATAATTAATTTATTTAATATGAGAATAAATGATTAACTTGTCTTAAGAACCTTTCTTCATTGAAGATGTTGATCATCCAAAAAAAACCTTCCAGATTGCCTTCATTTAATTGTGAGGTTCCAAGGATAGAATTCCTCTAAAGGAAATCCATACATGATCCTTTGATCTCTGAGAAATGCCAATTAATATTCAGGTTGTAGCAAAGTTATTCGATTGTCTTTCATTACTCATGTTGATTGCTTGTCCTTAAATATTGAAGGGATCTCTCTTACATTTCTTGTTCATAAGAGGAAGAGTTAAAGGAGTATAGAGACAATTCATTGAGTGTAAAAATTCTCTTTTCTCAATATTTGATTGAAATATAAAATAGAAACAACCATCTATTTATAGAGATAGGGTTTATGTTAAAATATTATGTAGTTTCATGTCATCCATTAAATAAAATTTAAAACCATTAATATTCCCCATATCATATAGTAATAATAATATCATTACTATTATTTTGTCACACGTGCCAACTTGCACAATAAAAAATATTATTTAACTGTCTTGTTAATTAATATCTTTCACTGGACTCAGTCTTGGTCTGTTAGGATTACTGTGACATTTATTGAACACTTGAATAAATATTTTATTCATAAATAAATATATTATTCATAATCCAATTAATAAATATTTATTGAAATATTCATTAACTAAAATAAACATTTTATTCACAGTCTAGAGAATAAATATTTTATACATATTCACATAATTAAATAAATTATTTATTAATAAGAAAATAATTATTTATTACCTTGTGAATATTAGTGATCAATAAAACTTTAATAAAATTATTCCTCGGTCTTGAGAATAATATTTATTCCAATAATTTAATTAAAATATTATTTAATAGAGATCATAAAAAACTCTTAGTGTGTGACCCTTTAGGATTTTTTTTTGTTGGAATTATACAATCTTGCCTAAAGTCCAAGATTACTATATAAAAATGGGTCAAGGCACCCAAGAGAAAGAACTTAATATTGAAATGATGATAATGACATACAAATACTCACTATTTTATATAATCCCTTTGTCTCAATATCTCATCAAGAATATTTCACATCATTGTCACCAACCTATATGCTCGATATGTCTTTCTTTGACTATCTAAAATAAACACGTCGTTACACCATGTCCATGGAATTTAGGGTGACGATTCTATTCCAATCAAAGGGAAAATATATCATCTTCCATAAATATGGGAGGGAAAAATCCTTCCTTGAATTATCCATTAATAACATGTCAATCATGATGCACCCAACATACCCTACTTCCCACCAATATATTTCATGATAGTTTTGGTCAGTAAATCTAAGTGCATGAGTCATGAAATGAATCAAAGATAATCTTAAATTCTAAGGACCATTATACACGCTTTTAGATAGAAATATCTGATGACACCAAAACATGTGTAATTCCTAATGGTGGTTCTATTATCATAATCTCTCATCTTGGAGGTTACCAAGTGCTAACTTCATAATAAGAAGTCTCATTCTCTTACAAGTACTCACACCTGATAGTCTATGTACTATGTGTCCCATCATAGTATGTTATCCAACTACAAAACATTATTTAAGAATATCATCATAAAACTTCATGGTTCACATCATAATGGGGAAATGTTATGAACTTATCAACGTGACATATAATCTAGGATATTATTACATTAGATTCATGAATAATAATGAATAATATATAAAAAGATGTTTTATTAATATTCAATATATCAAATATGTAATCAAAGTACAAATAATTGATCCTAGGGAAAAAATCCAACAAACTCGCACTTAGACTCGAGCCAACTACCAATGACTTTTAGTACGCTAGAACTCAAATGATAATAATGTTTTTTTGAATCAAAGATTTAGTTCAGGGGTCTTCCATGTTTTCTTTCATCAAAATACTACTCATTGAAATATCAACTCTCTCAGAAAAATCCCTCAATAGGTAATACTTTCTAAGTATGTGATTCGTCTGCTGACGTGAGCTTAGATATTTTGGGAAATACATCACTTTAGTATTATCACAATAGAGTGTGATAAGATCATTACTACTAGGTATAATGTTAATCTCTTGGATGAAGTTGTGCATCCATAATGATTCTTTAGTTTCCTCAAAATCCACAATATACTTTGAATCTTATGTATAATCTATGACCATAACCTTCTTTGAGCCATTCCAGATCGTAAAAAACTCCATTCAAAGTGGATATTTATACCATTTGAGACTTCATTCCATATTGATCAGTTTATAAACTAAAATATGCATATACTATGATGAATAGATCCTCATATACTCTATAAAATAGGAACATATCTATAGTATGCCTCAGATAATTAAGGATATTCTCGACTTCCATCAAATGGTGGTCACTTGGATCTTCTTGATATCTTTCTACCACACTTAATGCATAGGATACATCTATCCTAGTACATAGCATAAAATAAATGACTAAAACAGTCATTGATGCATATGTAATCCTTTCCATTATATTTCTTTCCACATGTGTTTAAGGAAACATTTTCCTAGAAAGATGAATTCCATGTGATACTGGAAACAATCACCTCTTGAACTGTTCCATAATGAATCTCTTCAGTATCTTGTAAATGTATGTAGTTTGAATTAGGTCAAGAAACCTCTTAGATATATCATGATCCCAACAATATATGCTGCCTTTCCCATTTCCTTCATAGAGAATCATTTATTCAACCACACCTTAACAAACTGTAAGACTGGTATTTCATTTCCAATGAGTAATATGTCATCAAAATATACTATTAAGAAAACTAATATACCCCCACTAAAACATTTTTAGACATAAGTATCACACTCATTATTTATGAAACCAAATTATGTTATGGATTCATCAAAAATAATGTTCCATGATCTAGATGCTTGTTTTAATCTATAAATGGATTTTTACAATTTTCATATCTTATTGGCATCCTTTGGAGTCACAAAACCTTTAGGTTGTATCATATTGAAATCTTCATAAAGGTTACTATTAAGGAAGGATATTTTGACATATATTTTCTAAATATTATAGTCATGGTGATCCACAATGGAAAGTATAATTTTAATGGATTTCATCATTGAAACTGGTGAAAATGTTTCATCGTAGTCAATGCCTTGACACTGTTTAAACCTTCTGTAACCAATCAAAACTTATAAGTACTGACTTGTCCTTTCATGTAAGATTTATTCATGAATACCCATTTGAAACAAATAGAATTTATATCCAATAGAGGATCTACATAAATCTATACTTGGTTTTGGTATATGGAATCCATTTCAGAATTCATGGCTTCTTGAAACTTGGAAACATCTATTCCACTCACTACTTACTTGTTGGTTAGAGGATAATTATTATAAACTAATAATGATTTACCATACTTGGTGACTAGAAAAACATACCATTATGGTTCTTTAACCTTTATTATACTCCTATGCAGTACTTGTGTCTCTAGAATAGTTTCTTCTTCCTTGGGGATTTTTGGAATATGTTCCTATGACAACTCTTGTGTTCCTTGAGTCTCAACTTCATCAAATTCTATCTTAATCCCACTATCTCTTTTAGATGTGTTATCTATCTTAAGAAATATGATGTGTCTTTCCACTATTATATTTTTTTCTAAGGGGTCATATGAGTAATATCTCCTCATTTTTTTGGGGCATCATATAAAGGTACACTATGTGACTCGGGATGCAAGTTTCTTACATAAAGAGGCCTTAACAAACCCTTCACAACCCACACATAAAAATCTGACAACATAGTTTTTATTGTGCTCAAAAATTCATATGGAATACCTTTTATTGATTTAGTTAGTACTTGGTTTAGTATGTGTACAACTATTTTTAACGCATATCCCTAAAAGGATAATGGAAAACTCACCTGACTCATCATTAATCTCACAATGTACAACAAGGTGTAGTTACTCCTTTCGCTTACACCATTCCACTGAGATGTGTAGGGAGTATTGAGTTGGTATAGGATCCCAAACTCCCATAAGTAATTAATGAATTATTGATTAAGAAATTATCCACCACGGTCTGAGCGACATTTCTTAATCTTCTTACCAAGATGGTTCTCAACTTCATTCTTTTATTCCTTAAATTTATCAAAAGAATATGATTTATACCTCATTAAGTATACATATCCATATCTACTAAAATAGTCAGTAAAAATTATGAAGAATGAGTACCCAACCCTTGATTATAAAGAAAATGGTCCATACACATCAGTATAAAATAATTCATGAACCTCTTTATCCCTTTAACATTTCCCACTAAATGGGGATTTAGTCATTTTTCCTTATAAACATGCATGATATACACCAAGTGGTTTTAGATCAAAAGAATATAAATATCAATCTTGATGAAATTTATTCAAGTAATTTTTATTTACATGACCTAGCTAGTGATTCCAAAGTTGGGTTCAGTATGAGTCATGTGAAGTAACTTTGTTATTGATTTACATTACTTGGTTTGTATCATCAAACACATAAAGAACATTATTTAAATGTGTCTTACTATAAAAAATTCTATCTTTATAAAATAAGAAAAATTTATTCCCAAATTTGAAAATAAATACATCTGTATCTAGTATGGATATAGAGATAATGTTTTTGGTAACTGAAGGCACATAATAACATCCCTTTAAAACCCAGATCATTTGAGTTGGAAATATGAGGTGGTACTCACCAATAGATATTTCATTAAGTTTAGATCCATTGGATGCTTTTAGATTTACCTCCCCTGAGTCAATATTTTTAAATCTATTTGGTTACTTTATTTGAATACATATGTGAGTACCATAAGCTATATCTAATACCCAATTTGTAGAAACAAAAAAATTACACTAAAAAAAATTCACCTAAATATTACCCTTTCTTATTTAGATGGGTGTAGTTTTTATTCTAGTTCCCTTATTTCCACATGTGAAATAGAAAACATCTTGTTCCCCTTGTTTTCCCCTTGATCATCCTCTTCTTGGAAGGGTGTGAAGAAGGTTTTGAATTAGATCTCTTATCTTTCCCTTTTTGTTTATTCACCATAAAGATGGAAGTATTTTCATGATCTATATCCTTATCTACTGAAGAATAAGAACGAGAAGAATTGGAAGAAACTTATAAATGTTGTTCATATTAAAATTCACAAAAAAGCTATAGAATATCTAAGGGAGTGATTCCTAAATAATATCAATGCCTAGTTTTCAGGGAGTTTAAACCCTAGAACCTCTAAGATCTTAATATAGCTAATGAGAGTAACTAAGTTAGACCTAAATGAGAAACCCTCTCCAAGATTACTATGAAAGATCACCTTGAAAATATCAAACCATTCATTTATATCTCTCCTAGTAAAGACCACAGAGGTGATCAATCATTCTATACACATCCATGTTTTCATAAGACTTCATGAGTTCACTATAAATTGATAAAAGCATCAAACATTGAATGTGGACTACGTTGCTAAAATATTTTTTGTAGACAAGGATCTCTTCATCACTCACCTCTTTAGTAGTCGGATTAGGAATTTAGGGTTTTAGTATGTAATATTTTCATTCATAGTGTATCATAACCCAAAGGCATCTAAACCACTCTTGGAATTTACCTCCAATTAAGAGGTTGTCTATCTATAATATTGATTGTGTGAATATTGTGGATGATGAGCTTTAAATTTTATTCTACAATTAAAAGATTAGATTATTATTACTTTTTATTGATTACAAATTATGTGATAAATTATAAATAGATGAATTTTATTAAATATCATACCATTTTATCAAGTCCCAATATCCATCACCATTGAACTTGGAATGTCTAGTTACTTTAACATTCTAATGGAAATTATCCATAATCCCCTTTTCATAACCCCAAAAAGAGTTGATCAAGCTACTTGAAAGTATTTAGGTAGGCAGGTCTTTTCCAACTATGGTCTTTTAACTCCTTGATCCATTGAGTGGATTCCCCAACCCTAAAATATTGACATGTATTTCCTCAACACTTGCCTCCAAATTAAAAAAGAGTCTATAAAGGGTTATTCCTATTGATTTAAAATGTTTATGTAAACCTAAAACCTTCATAATAACTCCCCTTATAAATGTAAGTGTTCCAATAGTGGTTGGTCAATCATTTAGTTCTATTGAAATTTTTTTTCTAATAAAGTAACAAAAGGATTAGTCTAAACTAAAATTAGGTTGAGGGTTTTTAATTAATTATGAATAAATTTTATCTATTTTTATTATTTACAAGTATTTTTAATATTAAGTGGATGCTAATTAATTAACCACACTGGATAAAACATTTACACATAATATATTTATTTAAATTCCATATTTTCACATTAATTCTTATATATAAGTGATCATGGTCTTACATCCATAAAATAAATAATTGTATAGATATAAATATTTAAATAATTAAATGATATATTCATTAGCTTTATCTAATGGTTTGTTTAATGAGAGGGCATTAAATCAACCTTTGACCCAGTGAAAATAACTCATATTTTTAGTCTTGGAAAGAGTTACAACATTCCACATGTCCACCTGTGTATCACCTAATTTGGAAATATAATGGTTCCATCCTGAACTGCCTCCACACACCTAGGGATACTCAATTAATTAAATGAATTTATGAATCACATGTAGGTTAGGGTAACCAATGGATTGGTTAAAAGGGGATTACATAAATATTGTTGGACACATAGGTCCTACATAATATAGGGATGAATGACACACATACCATCATATTTAATTTAATAATAAATAATTTCTAACCCATATAATAAATTAAATTAAAACATACAATTCATATATAGTTCTTGGCCAAGCTCATGAATAGTCATACATGCAACAAATACACAAAAGTAATTTGATAGAATTCATTATTTATTATTTAAGATGAATGTGCTTGAATT
Source organism: Viscum album (assembly GCA_963277665.1). Classification (NCBI taxonomy): domain Eukaryota; kingdom Viridiplantae; phylum Streptophyta; class Magnoliopsida; order Santalales; family Viscaceae; genus Viscum; species Viscum album. Next base: position 1,028,931,856 of record OY728157.1, read on the forward strand.
AATTAATTTCTTTAATATTAATGATCATCCGAACTTAATTGAAGATACCCATCATTTATGTCATTCATGGAAAATATCTGGTAGAACCAATAATGACATAATAATTACAATAGATTAATTGAGCATTTAATATTTTTTAAAACCATTATAAAATTTTCAAACACTCATTGGTGTGGTAATTAAAAAAATATGGTTTTGATGTTGCAAATTTAATTTTAATATAATTTATAATTCTTTCCTTTAATGGGAGACTACATGGAATATATAGCCCAGCTACATTCCATGTACCTCGTTGCCATGTATCTGAGTCACACACCTGGGAATTTGGTGTGTTAACTTGGCCAAACTATACGACATGTACATTCTATCTACATGACATGTATCCAATTTCAATATACCAGGTTTTCCGGATCAACACGTGGTGTGAAATAAATGTGCCACATATAATTAACAACTCAATGCATCTAGGTACAATGCACAAGGGTACACGATGTGTACTCTAGCTACATGCTGTGTAACATAATTTTACTAGCCAAAGATTTGGCACATCCTAATGGCATCTTTGTAGGTTCCGGGAATAATGGAAGCATGGTTGGACCAACACCCAACTTTGATTTTTACCACAATCAATGATTATTATAGGATCAATACGATAATGAACGCCAGTCTCCACAGAATAGAATCAAATATTTAGATAAAGAAGGGGGAGACTTGAAACCTTTATATAGGATCTTGCACATCATGTTTATAATTAATTTAATTAATTTTATATAGAAAATAATACCTGGATCTTTGGTATTTTCTTCATTGATGATGTTGATCTTCTGTAATGACCCTTCCAGATTATCTTGTTGCACTTACAGGGATCCAAACTAGAATCCCTTTAGTGGTGATCCACACATGCTCTGATGGTCTTTGATTGACACCACTCATTCACCGAGTGCTAGTGTGGCAAAGAAAGTGTCTTGTGTTGGTCATTATTGATCAATTATTCTTCAGCATTGAAGTACACATCTCATTCTTGAGAGGGGTGGGAAGAGGATTCAAGAGAGAAATTGTTTAGCTCAAGAATTATCAATTCACCCAGTGTGTGATTAGGTACACAGAATGATAAACGTATGTGTCTATTTATTGACATGGGGCTTCAGTTACAATATTTAATTACATAACAAAAATTAAATAAATTCATAACCTTAGATAAAACCCATTCTATTAATAATAATACCGTGTCATTATTTATGGTGGGCCAAATTGCACAAAACAAAATTATAAATAAAATTCCTCATTACAAAATAATAGCAGCGTTATTTTAATTTGTTCCAACTAGTTAAATAATTATTTATCATCTTGCCAATAACTATTTTACTATCGGACCAGCCTTGGTCTTCTCGAACTTCACTTCCTTTTATTGAACACTCGAATAAATAAATAAATAATTTATTCTCTTAAATAAATATTTTATTTAAAAACTAGTAAATAAATATTTATTAAATGTTCAATAAAATAAATAAATATATTTTACCCAAAATATGGTGAATAAATATTTATTTAATTTATTCAATCATTTTAACTTGAATAAAATTATTCCATTGTATTGATAATAATGTTTATTAATTAAATTCAAATATAATTTAACAGAGACCACCAGAAACACTTAGTGTGTGACCCTCTAGGATTCTTTCTCATTGGCATTAGGTGATGTAATGGCCCAGATGGTGACTCATTAAGGATTTAGCCAAAAAATCAGTTCCATCAAATAGTTCTACTGAAACGGTGGAACCGTAGCAGCCGCACCATCATGGTTGCACACCAAAACGGTGGAACCGCTGATGGTGTGCCACCAAACCGGTGGCACCGTTGCAGTCAAAAAATCACGGTCGCACACCAAAATGATGGCACTGTGATAGTGGCACCGTTACGATGTCTCACCCTTTGTTTCTTTTTCCAGTTTCTGAATTTTTCCAGTTCCCACCCCGTCACGTATCTTTTGATGTAAAAGTGTTTTAATACCCCTTTTAAAGCCATTTATATCCCATAAATTATATAAAAAATCCCCCAATAGTTGGATGACCCTTGAATTACCGAAAAATGTGGATATTTACTCAGTTTCGCACCCTTTTCTCATACATTCTAGTTCCACCCCTGTTACGCATTTTCTTATGTTTAAAGGAAAACCTTTAACTCACAACCATTACAGCCACCTATCTGATGAGAATTATTAAATGAAAATTAATTCCATCATGTTTAACCACCCAACAGTTTAAAAAAACCACAATCCTTCTTTAAAGCGGTTCAAGAATTCATATCCTGTAACTCCAGGATCACACCTTTTATCGCACGAGGATTCTTTCTTCTTCTTGGCTAGCCTCTTTCATTTCCTTGGTGTGTTTGGAGTCCCCCTTTCCAAGACTAGTGGTGTGCCTGTGATGGAGCCTTTTCTACTCACTCTTGGAGTCCTTGGAGTTCCTCCCCTGCAAGTCACACATTCCTAGTTCATGGTGCGTGGAGAAAAAATTCAATCATTGATCATCCAGGTAGGGTTTTTCCTTCATCTCTCTTTATTGTGTATCATTTGGGGTGGTTATGATAATTTTTATATGGGGATGGATGAAAACAAACCATAATGAAGATAATAAATGATTTTTAAAGAATGAATGGGTGTGTTTGATGATGATTCTATACTATTTTACCTTTTCATATATGTTGTGAATTGTATGGGATTATCTCCCCTGAAAATCAGGGCCATTGGTGGTCCCTTATTGTGCACTAATGAACCTCTATTTATTGGATAATTTTGTGATTGAATGGATGTAACATGGAAACTGGTTAATCATGTAAACTTGGTTGATTAAATGGATTCTCAATGAATAAGAATCCATGTTTGGTCACCCTAATTAACCAAATGGAAAGACGTAACTAAAGGAATGGTGTGTTTAAATATGAAAACTCCCTTGCTCTGTTCTGGTGATGTGTATGGTTGTTCTTTCTTGATGATTGTGAGGTGACATGGATGGGGATGGGATATCCTATTGTGAAGTTGTTAGTTTGTGGATTTGGGGCTATATGTTGGGGCTTGGTTTGGTTCTAGTACTTTGAGGTATCTCATAGATCCCTTTTGTTATTGTGACTTTACAAGAGAACCGGGTGTGAATGCTTAATTTGTTGCTTGGTTGTTCTTCCTTCCATGGCCAGTGGCTATGCCTATTAGTTTCTCGGTAGGGAATAATTATTTAAATGGAACCACTTGAATGTGATAAAAATAATGGGTTCAATGGGGGATTATTTTATGGGAATGAGTTGTGACTTGGTTGTGGCTAATGTGCTTTTTATGAATGAATAGTAATGAGGGTGTTTATGAATTGGCTAGTTTTGGAATCCCTAGGTTGGGATGAGTGCTTGTTTACCTATATGTATAATTTAGTTCTTATGTTTCTTATTTGTGCCCCAACCAAGTTGAAAACTTCGTGTCGAACACCCCCATTTCATGGGGGAGGGTATTTTTCCCAACACTTCTATGAGTGGCTGGTTATTAGATCCTTTTATGCTCCCTTCACCAAGTATCTCATGACTCTTCGGGTAGGATGTGATGGCCTGAGGTTCACTATAGCCCAAGATTCTTCAAGAAGGGTAGTTGTGGTGGTTGGCCTAGGTGTGTGCAGGTAGTTTGTTTCCCAAGTGTATTCGGGATGAGTCTCGGGTGTCTTCAAGCATAACGGTAGTTGTTCTGGACCAGGTGTCTCCGGGCGTGGTGGTAGTTATTGTGGCCTAGATGTTTGCATGTAGGAATGTTTGGGATTTTTGTGACCTAAGTGTCTACGGGTGGGATGCATGGTTTTGGTGGCCCAAAAGGATGTTGTTGGGGAGGTAGTGAGATTGCAGTGAAAATGGAAGGGGAGGTCTGACGCATAGGATGTCTTCAATAACTAGTGGTAAAGTGGTGCGGGGTACCCAAACATCGATGTGTTATTACTATTAATTTACTTGAATTGGGTTATTTGGGGAGTGTGCCTTGGTGAGGTTTGGGTGGATATTTTATTTGCTAGGTTCTTTGGTTATCTCCTTTTCTCATAGGGCATTAGAATGTCTCCCCACTTATGCATAAGAGCTTTTGGTCTTCCCTACTGAGTATACCTGTATACTCATTCTATGTATATAAAACTATTTTCAGGTTTCTAGGAGGACTTTAGGGACCGTGTGGGACCGTATTAGTTCAGACGCTGGGACTGTCAGTGTTGTTTATTTCTTTTTCTTTTGGTATTTCCCTTTGGAGTTTTCTTGTACTTGTAGCACTTTATATTGGAACATGCATATGGGAATGGACTATTTTTGGCTTTAATTTTACTTCTAGTTTTGGTGTTGTTTGGGATTTACTATCTTATCTCTCGATCCTTTAAAAAAAGGGAAATTCCTTCCATATCACATATTATTTTATACCCTTGGTGCTAGTCACCACTATGGGGCCTACTGAAGGTAGGACTCAGGGGTCATTACCTCTCCTTCAACTTGAAGAGGTAAGGGTTTGGCGGTTTGCTGTCCCTTCCTTTATCTTGGTGAAGGTAGGTCATGACAGAATGGTATCAGAGGCAGAGGTTGAGAAATAGAATGGAGTCCGGGGTTAGGTACAAAGAAGATTGCATGGAATGGTAGGGAAACAATGTTAGGCAATATTGGTGTGTGAAATAGGCCAGGGAAGACCGGCTAGGATGCAGGATTTTAGGCCCCCCCATGATCTGATGCAAGGACTCTAGACCAACCGAACGACCAAGTGAGGTTACATTGATTGCAGGGTAGAGACCCTAGGAAAGGAAAATGCATCAAAATGACTTGTGTTCTTGTGTGTATTGGTTATTTTGGGTATTTAAAATAAATAAAAAGTCTAAGAAAATTTAAAATCAACATTCTACACTACTCGGGATTAGGAATTCCTTATTTACCTTACAACTATGGAACCCAGATGCCGACCGCGGGTAATGTGGGAGATCAAGGCCCAGAAGGATGATTTGTCTGATCAGTAGAGGGATGATCGAGAGGAGGAGGATGACCGGTGGCAGAGGATGCTTCGTACATTTCAGCAGAAGACCCTCAAAAAGTAAAAGGGAAGTATCTTGAACATGGATACAGAGAGATGGATTGAGGAGTTGGTGATAAATTTCATCTTGATCTGGGCTCCGAAGAAGTACTGGGTTCCTCTGGATGTAAGCCAGATGCAGGTAGCAGCGCGTCAGTGGTGGACGCTCTATCTTGGGGAGAAGAGGGAGGCTGAGGTTTTGTGTACTGACTTTGATAGGTAGTTCCTGGCGGAATTACTTTCTTCCACGATGAAGGCTAAGAAGAGGTATGAGATACTCTATATACAGTAGGGGAGTATGTCAGTGAGGGAGCTTGGGATCAAGTTCAAGGACCACCTTCTCTTTACTCCGGACCTCTTTCTAGATAAGGAGTCTCGGGCGAGACGTTTAGAGGAGGCACTCCAACCTTCTCTTCAGTATGCTATTACTCCCTTCACTCTACCGATGTACTTAGAGGTTTTGAAGAAGGATGAAGTGGTAGAGAGGATGCACACACTGTTAGGTGTACCATGAGAGGGGATCCAGTTGAGCTCGTCAAAGGGTAAGGCCGTCAGTAGTAGGCCTCTAGCATCCGGGACTTCTAGGTTTCAGCCAATGGGGAGTAGGCCCCAGCAGTTCCATTTTCAATCTCCTGGTCCTAGCCCCTTCTTTGCAGGCCTAGGACCGAGATGATTCAGCTGTGGAAGTCGTGGGAACCTTCGAAATCAGTGCCCAGACTGAGTGCAGTACAATGGGGGTGGGTAGGTTCAGCACCCACCTCAGCAGCAGTAGTTTCCAGCCAGACCCTTTCAGCAGTAGTAGCAAGGACAGTGAGCTCCCGCTCCTCCAAGAGAAGACATTATAGGAGGAGGATGACCTCAGGTAACTCTTCAGAGACTATGACCAGGGCATGTTCAGGGAAGAATCTAACAACCGAGGGGAAGAGGAGATGGGCGTGGGTAGCTGCACACCATAGAGGCAGCAATTCCAGTAGGGCCAGAGGTCTTTTGAGGTATGATCATCTTGTTTAGAACTCTTGGTTATTCCTTTTTTTTATTCAGGAGATTCTCAATCCTTTATTTATCCGATTCTAGCCCATGCTTTGGGTCTAGATGTAGAGAGACTTCCCGTGCCCCTGATTTTGAGTACGTTAGTTATAGGTCAGACCAACTTGTCTCATGTTTGTTGGGGATATAGACTGATGTTGGGACCACATCAGTCTTGTAGGGACCTTCTTTTTCTATAGATGTATCCATATGATATCATTCTAGGAATCTATTGGATATTCTATGTGTTCGCCGTTATTGACTTCTTCTGAATAAGGGTCATGTTTTCAAATATGGGCGGGAAACATACGACTTTCGTCGGTGAGAGAGGTTTCCGAGAAGGTAGTCAGTGAGTGGAGTCCCTTATTTCCTTATTAGATGGGAAGTCAGTGGATTTAGTAGATACAAAGATGGTGGAATTCCTGGGGATCTTCAGTGTGTTCTTGGATGTCTTCCCTAGAGAGGTGGTGACTCTACCTCCTCGACATGATGTTGAGTTTGGGATAGAATTGTAACCCGGTGCTCATCCAATTTCGATGGCTTGCTATCGGATGACACCTTTTGAGTTGCGAGAGTTATGGATTCAGATTAATGAACTGATGAATAAGGATTCTATTCGACCAAGCACATCACCATGGGGTGCTCCGGTCTTTTTCTCAAAAAAGAAAGATGGTGGTCTCAAGCTATGTATAGACTATCAGAGGCTGAACCAGGTAATGGTGAAGAACCTTTACCACCTCCCAAGGATCAAAGATATTTTTGATTAGTTTAAGGGAGAATGATGGTTCTCCAAGATCGACCTGTAGTCAAGATATCATCAGTTGAGGGTGAAGGAGGGTGAAATCACACAGACTGCCTTCAAGTGCATATATGGGCACTTTGAGTTTGTGGTCATGCCATTCAGAGTTACAAACACATAAGCCATGTTCATGGGGCTCATGAACTCCTTATTTTGGGAATATCTGGACCTTTTTGTAGTCGTGTTTATTGACGACATTCTGATCTACTCAAGATCAGAGGATGATCATGCTGGTCATTTGAGGATGGTTTTAGAGGTCCTCCGATAGCACCGAATCTCTGGGAAGTTATCCAGGTTCATGTTCTAGAAATGAGAAGTGAACTTCCTTGGACATGTGGTGTCCAGGCTGGGGATATCACTAGACCCATCAAAGGTCAAGGCAGTTGTTTCTTGGGAAGCACCCAAGAACATGGAAGAGGTTCATAGTTTTCTGGGTCTAGAGCGTTACTATCGAAGATTCATTCCCAAATTCTCTAGAGTTAAAACACCCTTGATATCCTTGACCAAGAAATATTAGGCTTTTATATGGAGTGAGTAGTGTCAGGTAGCCTTCAGTTATCTGAAGGGGAAGCTGGTTAGTGCCCCAGTACTAAGGTTTCCAGAAGAAGGGGTGACGTTTGAGGTGTTCTATGATGCTTTAGGCCAAGGCTTGGGGTGTGTGCGGATGCAACAATAGGGGATATCTCTTATGGGTATAGGAAGTTACATCCCCATGAGTGTAACTGTGCCACCCACGATCTAGAACTTTCAGCAGTCGTGTTCTTACTAAAGTTGTGGTGGCATTACCTCATCGGGGAGCGCTTCATGGTCTTCATAGATCACAAGAGATTGAGGTATATCTTATCCTAGCAGGACCGAAACTTGTAGGTGGATGGAGTTTCTTCAGAACTAAGACTTATAAATCTCATATACTGATGGTAAGGGGAATGTGGTGGCCAAGGCCTTGAGTAGGAAGTCGCAAAAGGATGCGGTTTGAGAATCAATAGATGCTTGGAAGGTGATGGAGGAGTTGGATGACCAACACCTCGATGAAAGGGTGGAGTATAGTAGAGGGTATCTATTTTAGATGATAGTATAGTCCTTTCTATTGCAACATGTGGAGGAGTCTCAGTAGAGGGACTTATAGGATGAAGTGATGCGTGATCATGTTATCTAGGGAAATGCTCTGGAATGATGGTCAGAATATGGATAGAATAGTATGTTGTTTCATGGAAAACTTTTCATCCTAGTGGAAATATGTTAGAGAGTTCTTAGTGAGTTCCACAACTCACCCCTATCGGTGCACCCAGGAGTTTACAAGATGTACCGGGGCTTGAGGGGTCAGTTTTGGTGGCCCAGGGTGAAGCGGGTAGTGACAGAGTTTGTAGTAAAGTGCCTCGTGTGTTAGTTGGTGAAGGTTGAACACCACATCCCAAGAGGTCAGTTACAAACTTTAGATGTCCCCAAGCGTAAGTGGGACTACATATCGATGGATTTCATCACAGGACTACCCAAATTTAAAGGGGGTTTCAATGCTATCTGGGTAGTGGTGGACCAGCTGATGAAATCAGCTCACTTCATGTCAATCAAGGAGTTGAGTGCGGTGGATTCCTTAGCACAAAGGTGCGTAGAAGAGGTGGTGTGGTTTCATGGAGTTTTGAGATCCATAGTCTCAGATTGGGATACATGATTTACCTCAGAGGTCTGGAAAGGATTGAAACATTCTTTTGGCACCCAATTATGCCTCAACACTGCTTTCCACCCCCAGACAGATGGGCAGACAGAGCAGACCATCCAGACGTTGAAGAATATTCTACGAATATGTGTTTTGGACTTTGGGGGATCATGGCTGCGACACTTTCCTTTGTTATAGTTTTCCTACAAAAATAACTATCACTCTACCATTGGCATGGTTCCATTAGAATCCTTGTACGGGAGACCATGTCGCTCACCCATGTGATGGATAGAGGTTGGGAAACCAAGTGTTCTTAGCCCGAAGGTGGTTAAGAGCATGACGAATAAGGTTCATCTTATATGGGAGAGGATGAAGGCAACTCAAGACTAGAAGAAGTCATATGCAGATCATAGGAGGATATCCTTGGAGTTCTAGGTCGAGGACCATGTGTTCTTGAAGGTCTCCCCTCGGTGTGGGCAATGGAAGTTCGGTAGGGTAAGTAAGATTTCTACTAGGTTCGTCAGACCCTTCGAGATGTTGCGGCGGGTCAGTGAAGTATCTTATCAGCTAGCTCTACTACTGGAACTACTGAGGGTGCATGATGTCTTCCATGTGTCTTAGCTTCGTCTGTATCTACACAATGATTCACATGTCCTCGACTAGGGGGAGATGGATGTCAAGGATGATGCGGAATTTGTAGAGCGATGAGTGAGGGTCGAGGATCATGAGGAGAAGGTGATTCTTGGATAAACCATCCCCTTGGTTCATGTGTTATGGAGGCATGGTAGCCTCTAAGAGAGTACCTAGGAATGGGAGGCACATATGCATGCCCAGTACCCAAAGCTGTTCTGAGTTTTTGTTCTGTTTTGTGTTGTACTTGTTTGTGATGAAGTGATTGAACTTGTTAAATATGAGATGAGATATTTTTCTCATTCTATGGATGGGTGTGTAGAGTCCTGACTCTGGGGATGGGAGGACCTGATCCCTAGTCAAGATGCATTAAAGAGGATGCAGTTAAACCCATGCGGGTGAGTCAGTGCCGCCTAAAGAATAGTATCTTGACATGGAATAAGGGACTCCCTAATCCATATGACTGGATGGTATGACCTTTACATGTTTGTGTGGTTACTTGGGGGAGTGGATTGGTAGTGTATCCATGGTTTTTTAGAATATGGATTAGGGAGAGGTGTTCCTAGATGTTGAGGAGGTTTACTCCTAAGAGGTATCTTTCGAGGTGGTTGTTTGGACCCCTGTCTTTTCATTGGTTCTAGTTTCGAATCTTGAGGGCAAGAATACTTTTTGAGGTATCTGATGTAATGGACCAGATGGTGAATCATTAAGGAGTTTTCCAAAAACTCAGTTCCATCAAATGGTTCCACAAAAATGGTGGCACAGTTGACGGTGTTCCACCAAACCGGTGGGACTATGGCAGTGGCACCATAGCAGTCACACCGTCACGGTCACACATCGAAATGGTGGTACCGCTAACAGTGTTCCACTAAACAGGTGTCACTATGAAAGTGGAACCATAATAGTCACACCGTCATGGTCATACACTGAAACAGTGTCACCACTGACGGTGTAACCATAATGGTGGCATCGTGACGGTGGAACCGTTACAATGTCTCACCAAATGGTGTCCCACCGTTTGTTTCTTTTTCCAGTTTCTGAATTTTTCAGTTTCGCCCCAACAACATATATTTTGATGTAAAAGTGTTTTAATACCCCTTTTCAAGGCCATTTAAAGCCCATAAATGATATCTAAAATCCCCCAAGATCCAGGTGACCCTTGAATTACCAAAACATGTGGCCTTTTCCTCAACATCACACCCTTTTTCCCATACTTTCTAGTTCCGCCCCTATTACATGTTTTCATCTATTTAAAGAAAACCATTTAACTCACATACATTATGTCCACCTCTCTGATGAGAATTATTAAATGAAAATTAATTCCATCATGTGTAACCACCTAACTGCATAGAGAAACCACGACCTCCCTTTAAAGAACTTCAAGAATTCAAATCCCGGAACTCCAGGATCTCACCTTTTATCACATGGGGATTCTTTATTCTTCTTGGATGGCCTATTTCCTTTACTTGGTGAATTTGGAGTCCACATTCCTAAGGCTGGTGGTGTGCCTGTGATGGAGCCTTTCCTACTCACTCTTGGAGTCCTCAGAGTTCCTCCCCTGCAAGTCACGCATCCCCAATTCTTGGCGCGTGGAGAAAAAATTCGATCATTGATAATCCAGGTAGGGTTTTTCCTTCGTCTCTCTTTACTGTGTATCATGTGGGGTGAGTATGATAATTTTTCTATGAGGATGGATGAAACCAAACCTTAAAAAAGATAATAAATTGTTTTTAAAGAATTAAGGGGTGTGTTTGATGATGCTTCTATACTATTTAACCTTTTTTATATGTTGTGAATTGTATGGGCTTATGTCCATTGAAAATTGTGGCCTTTGGTGGTCCCTTCTTGTGCACTAATGAACCTTTATTTTCTATATTATTATGTGATTGAATGTATGTAATATGGAAACTGGTTAATCAAATAAACTTAGTTGATTAAATGGATTCCCAATGAATAAGAATCCTTGTGTGGTCACCTCGGTTAACCAAATGGAAAGACAGAACTAAAGGAATGGTGTGTTTAAATATTAAAAATATCTTTCTCTATTCTGGTGATGTGTATGGTTGTTCTACTTTATGCTTGTGAGGTGACATGGAAGGGGATGGGATACCCTATTGTGAAGTTATTAGTTAGTGGATTTGGGGCCATGTGGGGCCATATGTTGAGGATTGGTTTGGTTCCGGTACTTCAAGGGATCTCACAGATCCCTTTGGTTGTTGTGACTTTACAAGAGAACTGGGTGTGAATAATTAATTTTTTGATTGGTTGTTTTTCCTTCTTTGTCTGGAGGCTATGCCTGTTAGTTTCCCATTAGTGAATAATTATTTAAATGGAACCACTTGAATGTGATAACAAGAATGGGTTCAATGGGGAATTGTTTTCTGGGAATGAGTTGTGACTTGGATGTGGCTGTTGTGCTTTTTATGAATGAATAGTAATGAGGGTGTTTGTGTATGGGCTGGTTTTGGAACCCCTAGGTTGAAATGAGTGCTTGTTTACCTATATGTATAATTTAGTTCTTATGTTTCTTATTCCCGCCCCATCCAAGTTGAGCACTTCGGGCCGAACACCCCCATTTCATGGGCGAGGGTGTTTTCCCCTACACTCTTATGAGTGGATGTTTATTAGCTCCTTTTATGATCCCTTCTCTGAGTAGCTCATGAATATAAGGACAGGATGTGATGGCCTGAGATCTATTATATCCCATGATTCTTTGGGCAGGGTAGTTGTGGTGGTTGGCCTAGGTGTGTGCGGGAAATTTTTTTCCCATGTGTCTTTGGGATGAGGCCCAGGTGTCTTCGGGCATGGCGGTAGTTGTTTTGACCCAGGTTTCTTCAGGCGTGGGGGTAGGTATTGTGGCCTAGGTATCAACGGATGGGAATGTGTGTGGTTGTTTTGGCCTAGGTGTCTACGACCAGGATGCGTGGTTGTGGTGGCCCAAAAGGTTGTTGTTGGGGCGGTAGTGAGACTGCAGTGAAAATTGTGGGGGAGGTCTGACGCATAGGATGTATTCAATAACTAGTGGGAAAGTGGTATGGGGTACCCAAACATTGATGTGTTATTACTATTACTTTACTTAACTTGGGTTATTTGGGGAGTGTTCCTTGGTGAGGTTTGGGTGGATAGTTTCCTTGCTAGGTGCTTTGGTTATCTCCTTTTTCTCACGGGGCATTAGAATGCCTCCCCACTTATGCATGAGAAATTTTGGTCTTCCCTAATGAGTATACTTGTATACTCACCCTATGTATATAAAACTATTTTTAGGTTTCCAGGAGAACTTTGAGGACCGTGCGGGACTGTATTAGCTCAGATGCTGGGACTGTTAATGTTGGTTATTTTATTTTCTTTTGGCACATTCATTTGGAGTTTTCTTGTACTTTTAGCACTTTATATTGGAACATGAATATGGGAATGGATTGTTTTTGGATTTACTTTTACTTCCAGTTTTGGTGTTGTTTGGGATTTACTATCTTATCTCTCGATCCTTTTCAAAAAAAGGGTAATTCCCTCCATATCACATATTATTTTATACCCTTTGTTCTAGTTACCACTCTAGGTACTTCTAAAGGTAGGACTCAGGGGTCATTATCTCTCCTTTAACTTAAAGAGGGAAGGGTCTGGTGATTTTCTATCCCTTCCCTCATCTTGGTGAAGGTGGGTCATGAAAGAATGATATCAAAGGTAGAGGTTTAGAGATAGGATGGATTCCAGGGTTAGGAATAATGAGGATTGCACAGGATGGTAGGAAAAAAATGTTATGCAATCTTGGTGCATGAAATAGTCCTGGGAAGACCAGCTAGGATGCAGGATTTTAGGTCCCCCAGTGATCTGATGCAAGGACTCTGGACCTACCAAATGACCAAGTGAGGATACAATTATTATAGGGTATAGACCCTAGGAAAGGAAAATGCATCAAAATGTATTGTTTTATTGTGTTTCTTAGGTATTTTGGGGACTTAAAATAAATAAAAAGTCTAAGAAAATTTAAAATCAATATTTTACACTACTCGGGCTTAGGAATTCCTTGTTTACCATACAACTATGGCACTCGGATGGTGACCACAGGTAGTGCGGGCGATCAAGTCCTAGAAGGCTGATTAGTAGAGGGCTGATCGAGGGGATGAGGATGACTAGTGTCAGAAGATGCTTCATGCATGTCAGTGGAAGAACCTTGGGATGTAAGAGGGCAACGTCTCGAAAATGGAGACAGAGAGCTAGTTCGAGGATCTGGTGATAGTTTTCATCTTGATCTGACCTCCGAAGGAGTACTAGGTTCCTCTGGCTAAAATCTAGATGTAGGGAGCAACATGTTAGTGGTGGAGGCTCTATATTGGGGAGAAGAGGGAGGCGGAGGTTTTGTGGACTGACTTTGAGAGGGAGTTCTAGGCGGAATTCCTCTCTTCAACGATGAAGGATAAAAAGAGGTAGGATATACTCTCCATTCAATAGGGAAGTATGTTAGTGAGAGAGTTGGGGATAAAGTTCAAGGATCTCCTTTTATTTTCTCTATAATTCTTTCCGGATAAGGAGTCTTGGGAGAGACATTTAGAGGAGGCACTCCAACATTCTCTTCAGTATGCTGTTACTCCTTTCACTCTACCGATGTACTTAGAGGTTTAGAAGAAGGCTGAAGTTGTGGAGAGGATGCACACACTGGGAGGTGAACCATGAGAGGGGATCCAGTTGAACTTGTCAAAGGGAAAAGCCATCATCAGAAGGCCACCATCATTAGGGCCTTCCATGTTTTGGCCAGTGGGGAGTAGCCCCCAACAGTTCCATTTTTGATCTCCCGGTCCTTGCCCCTTCTTTTCAGGCCCAGGAACGAGATGATTCATCTGTGGAAGTCATGGGAACCTTTGGAATTAGTGCCCAGACTGAGTGTAGTATAGTGGGGTTGGGTAGGTTCAGTGCCCACCTCAGCATTAGTAGTTTCTAGCTAGGCCCTTTCAGCAGCAGTAAAAGGGATAGCGATCTCCCACTCCTTCAAGAGCAAACGTTGTAGGAGGAGGCTGACCTCAGGGCACTCCTCAGGGACCTCAACTAGGGCATGGTTGGGGAGGAAGCCGATAGCCGAGGGATAGAGGAGATACATGTGGGTAGTTTCACACCACAGAGGTAGTAATTCCAGTAGGGCCAGAGGTCGTTCGAGGTACGATCAACTTGTTTATCACTCTTGCCTAAACCTTGTTTTATTCAGGAGCTTCGTAGTCCTTTGTTGAACCGAGTCTGGCCCATGCTTTGGGTTTAGATGTAGAGAGACTTCCCATGCCTATGGTTTTGAGTATGTTAGTCGGAGGTCAGAACAACTTGTCTCATGATTTTTGGGAATGTAGACTAATGTTAGGACTACATCAGTCTAGTGGGGACCTTATTTTTCTACAGATGTAGCTATATGATATAATTCTAGGCATCGACTGACTATTCTCTATGTGTGCTGTTATTGACTGCTTATAAATAAGGGTCATGTTTTCAGATATGGGTGGACAACATGCAACTTTCATCGGCGAGCGAGGTTTCCAGGAAGGTAGCTGATGAGTGGAGCCCCTTCTTTCCTTGTTAGCTAAGCTATCAGTGGAGTTAGCATATATATAGATGGTGGAAGTACTAGGGATATTCGGTGAGTTCTTGGATGTCTTCACTAGAGAGGTGGTGACTCTACCTCCTCGACGTGATGTCGAGTTTGGGATAGACTTGCAACCCGGTGCTCATTTTATTTCGATGGCTCCCTATCGGATGGAACCTTATGAGTTGTAGGAGTTATAGATTCATATTGATGAACTGATGAATATGGGTTTTTTTGACCAAGCGCATCACCATGGGGTGCTCTGGTCTTTTTCGCAAAGAAGGTAGATGGTGTTCTCAGGATGTGTATAGACTATCGGAGGCTGAACTAGGTAACAGTAAAGAACCATTACCAACTCCCTAGGATCGATGACATTTTTTATCAGTTTAAGGGGGCAGGATGGTTCTCCAAGATCAACCCACAATCAGGATATCACCAGTTGAGGGTGAAGGAGGGTGACATCTCGAAGAATACCTTCCAGTGCATATATAGGAACTTTGATTTTGTGGTCATTCCATTAGGAGTTATGAATTAACAATCCATATTCATGGGGCTCATGAAATCTGTCTTCTGGGAATATCTGGACTAGTTCATAGTCATGTTTATTGACTACATTCTGATCTACTCAAGATCAGAGGATGATCACACTGAGCATCTGAGGATGGTTTTAGAGGTCCTTCAACAGAACCATCTCTATGGGAAGTTGTCTAAGTGAAAGTTCTGGACATGAGAAGTGAACTTCCTTGGATACATGGTGTCCGAGTAGGGGATAACATTGGACTCATCAAAGATTGAGGCAGTTTTTTCTTGGGCAACACCAAAGAACGTGGCAGAGGTTCATAGTTTCCTGTCTCTAGAGGGTTACTACTGGATATTCATTCCCAACTTCTCCCAAGTTGTAGCACCCTTGATAGACTAACCCGAGAAAGATATGGCTTTTATATAGAGTGATCAGTTCTAGGAAGCCTTTAGTTATCTGAAGGGAAAGCTGGTTAGTGTCCCAGTACTAAGGTTTCAAGAAGAAGGGGTGATGTTTGAGGTGTTCTATGATGCTTCAGGCCAAGGCTTGGGGTGTGTGCTGATGCAACAAAAGGGAAGATCTCTTATGGGTTTAGGAAGTTATGTCCCCATGATCATAACTATACCACCCACGATATAGAACTTACAGCAGTCATGTTCTCACTAAATTTGTGACGACATTACCTCATCGGGGAGCGCTTCATGGTCTTCATGGATCACAAGATCTTGAGGTATATCTTCTCCCAGTGGGACTTGAACTTGTGATAGTGGAAGTGGATGGAGTTTCTTTAGGACTAAGACTTATAAATCTATTACACTGAAGTTAATGGGAATGTGGTGGCCGATGCCTTGAGCAAGAAGTCGCAAAAGGATGCGGTTTGAGAATCGACAGATGCTTGGAAGGCGATGGAGGAGTTGGATTCCCTACAACTCAATGAAATGGTGGAGGATGGTAGAGGATATCTCTTTTAGATGACAGTATAATCCTCTCTATTGCAATAGGTGGAGGAGTCTCGGTGGGGGGACTTATAGGCTAAAGTGATGCACGATCGTGTTAGCCAGGGCAATGCTCCGAAAGGATGGTCGGAAGATGGCCAGAATAGGATTTTGTTTCATGGAAAGTTGTTTATCCCAGTGGAAATATGAAAGAGAGTTATTGGTGAGTTCCAAAACTCACCCATAGCATTGCACCTAGGAGTTTTCAAGATGTACCAGGGCTTGAGGGGTCAGTTTTGGTGGCCCAGGGTGAAGCGGGTAGTGGCCAAGTTTGTGGCAAAGTGCCTCGTGTGTTAGCTAGTGAAGGTTGAACACCGCATCCCAGGAGGTCTATTACAACCTTTAGATGTACCCAAGTGTAAGTGGGACCACATATCGATGGATTTCATCACAGGACTACCCCTATTTCAAGGGGGTTGTGATGCTATTTGGGTAGTGGTGGACCGACTAACGAAATCAGCTCACTTCCTGACAATCAAGGAGTCGAGTGCAGTGGATGCCTTAGCACAAAGGTACGTAGATGAGGTGGTGCAGTTGAATGGGGTTCCGAGATCCATAGTCTTGGATTAGGATACATGATTTACCTCATAGGTTAGTAAAGGATTGCAACATGATTTTGGCACCCAATTATGCCTCAGCACTACTTTCCACCCCCAGACAAATGGGCAGATAGAGCGGACCATCCAGACATTGGAGGATATGATAAGATCACGTGTTTTTGACTTCATGGGATTGTGGGTCCGACACTTTCCTCTGGTAGAGTTTTCCTAAAAAAATAGATATCACTCTACCATTAGCTTGGTTCCATTCGAATCCTTGTACGAGAGACCATGTCGCTCACCCATGTGCTGGACAGAGGTTGGGGAAACAGGTGTTCTTGACCCAGAGGCGGTTAAGAGCACAACGGAGAAGGTTCATCTTATATGGTAGATGATGAAGGTGGCTCAGGACCAACATAATTCGTATGCTAATCATAGGAGGATACCCTTGGAGTTCCAGGTCAGGGACCATGTGTTCTTAAAGGTCTACCATCAATGTGGGCAATGGAGGTTAGGTAGGGGAAGTAAGCTTCCTCCCAGGTTCATTAGACCCTTCAAGGAGTTGTGGAGGGTCAGTGAAGTATCTTAGCAGCTAGCTCTACCACTGCCTCTACTGAGGGTGCATGACGTCTTCTATGTGTCTCAGTTCTGTCTATATCTACACCATGATTCTCACGTCCTCGACTGGGGGGAGATGGATATCGAGGAAGATGCAACATTTGTAGATTAACTAGTGAGGATAGAGTATCATGAGGAGAAGGTGCTTTGTGGATGAACCATTCCCTTGGTTCATGTGTTATGGAGGCATGTTGGCCTCGAGGAGAGTACCTAGGAACAGGAGGCACAGATGCATGCCCAATACCCAGAGCTATTTTGAGTTTTTGTTATGTTTTATTTTGTACTTGTTTGTGATGAATATCTTGACCTTATTAACTATGAGATAATTTGTTTTACTTATTATCTGGATGTGTGTGAAGAGTTAGGACTATGGGGAGGAGAGGACCTGATTCCTAGTCAAGACACATTAAAGTGGATGCGGTTAAATCCATGCAGGCGAGTCAGTGCCACCCAAAGCGGATAGTATCTTAACATGGAGGAAGGTAATACCTAATCCATATGACTAGATGATATGAACTTTACATGTCTGTGTGGTTACTTGGTAGAGGGGAGAGGTAGTGTATCTGTGGTTTTTTAGAAGATGGATGAGGGAGAGGTGTTCCTAGATGTTGAGGAGGTTTACTCCTGAGAGGTATATTTCGAGGTGGTTGTTTGGACACTTCTCTTTTCTTCGGGCCTAGTTTCGAATCTCAAGGGTGAGAATAGTTTGAGAGGTATATTATGTAATGGCCCAGACGCTGACTCATTAAGGAGTTTTCTGAAAACTTGGTTCTATCAAACGGTTCCACCAAAACGGTGGCACCGCTGATGGTGTTCCATCAAACTGGTGGCACTGTGACAGTGGCACCATAGAAGTCACACTGTCACAGTCACACACCAGAATGGTAGTACTATTGATGGTGTTCCACCAAACCAGTGGAACCATGATGGTGGCACCGTAGCAATCGCACTGTCATGATTGTACACTAAAACAGTGGCTCCGTTACGGTGTCTCACCCTTTGTTTCTTTTTCTAGTTTTCGAATTTTTCCAGTTCCGTCCCCACAAAATATCTTTTGATGTAAAAGTGTTTTAATACCCCTATTCAAGGCCATTTAAATCCCATAAATGATATCTAAAATCCTCCAAGATCCAGGAAACCCTTGACTTACCAAAACATGTGGATTTTTCCTCCGTGTCACACCATTTTTCATATAATTTCTAGTTCCGCCCCTGTTATGCATTTTTCTCTATTTAAAGGAAACCCTTTAACTCACAGCCATCATGTCCACCTCTCTGATGAGAATTATTAAATGAAAATTAATTCCATCATGTGTAACCACCCAACCGCATGGAGAAACCACAATCCTACTTTAAAGCAATTCAAGAATTCATATCCCGTAACTCCAGGATCTCACCTTTTATCACACGAGGATTCTTTCTTCTTCTTGGCTGGCCTCTTTTCTTTCCTTGGTGCATTTGGAGTCCCCCTTACTGAGGCTAGTGGTGCACCTATGCTAGAGCCTTTCCTGCTCACTCTTGGAGTCCTTGGAGTTCCTCCCCTACAAGTCACACATCCCCAGTTCTTGGTGGATGGATAAAAACTTTGATCGTTGATCATCCATGTAGAGTTTTTCCTTTGTCTCTCTTTACTATGTATCATGCGGGGTGGGTATGATAATGTTCCTACAGGGATGGATGAAACCAAACCTTAAAAAATATAATAAATGGTTTTTAAATAATTAAGGGGTGTGTTTTATGATGCTTTTATACCATTTTACCTTTGTTTATATGTTGTGAATTGTATGGGCTTATGTCCACTGAAAATTGTGGCCATTGGTGGCCCCTTCTTGTGCACTAATGAACCTATATTTTTTGAATAAATCTGTGATTGAATGGATGTAACATGGAAACTAGTTAATCACATAAAATCAGTTGATTAAATGGATTCCCAATGAATAATAATCCTTGTGTGGTCACCCTGGTTAACAAAACAGAAAGACGGAACTAAAGGAATGATGTGTTTAAATATGAAAACTCCCTTGCTCTATTATGGTGATGTGTATGGTTATTCGGCTTGATGCTTGTGAGGTGACATGGACGGGGATGGGATCCCCTTTTGTGAAGTTGCAAGTTTGGGAATTTGGGGCTGTTTGGGGCCATATGTTGGGGCTTGGTTTGGTTCTTGTACTTTGATGGTTCTCAAAAATCCCTTTGGTTGTCATGACATTACAAGAGAACCGTGTTTGAATGCTTAATTTGCCGCTTGGTTGTTTTTTCCTTCTTTAGCTTGTGGCTATGCCTGTTAGTTTCCTGGTAGTGAATAATTATTTTAATGGAACCACTTTAATGTGATAATAAGAATGGGTTCAATAGGGAATTGTTTTCCCAGAATGAGTTGTGACTTGGTTGTGGCTGTTGTGATTTTTATGAATGAATAGTAATGAGGGTGTTTATGTATGGGAAGGTTTTGGAACCCCTAGGTTAGGATGAGTGCTTGTTTACCTATATGTATAATTTAGTTCTTATGTTTATTAATCGTGCCCACCCAAGTTGAGCACTTCGTGCCGAACACCACCATTTCATGGGGGAGGGTGTTTTTCCAACACTCCTATGAGTGGATAGTTATTATCTCCTTTTATGTTCGCTTCCCTAAGTAGCCCAAGACTCTTCAGGCAGGCTGTGATGGCCTGAGGTCTATTATAGACCAAGATTCTTTGGGCAGGGTAGTTGTGGTAGTTGGAACAGGTGTGTGCAGCCAGTTTGTTTCCCAAGTGTCTTTGGGATGAGGCCTAGGTGTCTTCAGGCATGGTGGTAGTTGTTCCAACCCAAGTGTCTCTGGGTGTGGTGGTAGTTGTTGTGGACTAGGTGTTTGTGGGAGGGGATGTGTGTGGTTGTTGTGGCCTAGGTGTCTGCGGGTGGGATGCGTGGTTGTGGTGGCCCAAAAGGTTGTTGTTGGGGAGGCAGTGAGACTGCAGTGAAAATGGTGGGGGAGGTCTGACATGTAGGATGTCTTCAATAACCAGTGAGAAAGTGGTGTGATGTACCTAAACATTGATGTGTTATTACTATTACTTTACTTGACTTGTGTTATTTGGGGAGTGTGCCTTGGTGAGGTTTGGGTGGATAGTTTTCTAGCTAGGTGCTTTGGTTATATACTTTTCTCACAGGGCATTAGAATGCCTCCCCACTTGTGCATGAGAGATTTTGGTCTTCCCTACTGAGTATACCTACATACTCACCCTATGTATATAAAACTATTTTCAGGTTTCCAGGAGGTCTTCGGGGACCACGCGGGACCATATTAGCTCGGATGCTGGGACCGTTAGTGTTGATGCTTTTCTTTTCTTTTGGAACTCCCCTTTGTAGTTTTCTTCTACTTTTAGCACTTTATATTGGAACATGAATATGTGAATGGAATGTTTTTTTCTTTACTTTTACTTCTAGTTTTGGTGTTTTTTGGGATTTACTATGTTATCTCCCGATAATTTTTTAAAAAAAGGTGTAATTCCTTCTATATCACATATGATTTTATACCCTTGGTGATAGTCACCACTCCAAGGCCTATTGAAGTTGGGACTCAGGTGTCATTATCTCTCCTTCAACTTGAATAAGTAAGGGTCCAGTGGTTTTTTATCCCTTCCCTCATCTTGGTGAAGGCGGGTCGTGACATGCGGGCTTGACTAAAGTCCAAGAGTACTGTCTAGAAATTGTCAAGGAACCCAAGACAAAATAACTTAAAGTTGCAACAATGACATCCACATACGAATGATCACTGTGTAATATAATATCTTTGTTGCAATATCTCATCAAGCTGGTTTCATGATGGTTTCATCAACTTTCATGCTTGATACATCATTCTTTGACTATTTGAAATAAACTTGTCATTATAATATGACCATGTAATTTTGTGTGATGGTTATATTTCAATCAAAGGTTCAAGATATCCACTTCCATATATGGAAGGGAAAAATCCTGTCTTGACTTATCCATTAATAACATGCCACTCATGACGCACCCATCGTACCCTACTTCCCACCAACTCTCTACATGGTGGTTTTTGTCAGCAAATAAAAGTGCATGAGTCGTGACACGTATTAATGATAATATTAAAGTCTAAGGATCATTACACATGTTTGTAGATAGAAATATCTGATGACACCAAAGCATGTGGAATTCCTACTGGTGGGTCTTTTCTCAAAATCTATTGTCTTGGAGATTACCAAGTGAAAACTTCATGAGAGGTAGTCTCATCTTATTACGAGTACTCACACATCACGATCTTCATGCTATGTGTGCCATCATAGTATGTCATCCAATCATAGAAATATATTTAAGAATATTTTTATATCATTTCAAGGTTATCATTATAGATGGGAACATCCATGACCTTATCAATGCAACAAATACTCTAGGACATTATTACATCATAGTCATGTGGAACAATTAAAAATATGTAATAAGATGTTTAATATTTAAATACATTAAATATCCATGTAATAAAAGTACAATAATTTGGTTCTAGGACACCAAATATTACAAACTCCCACTTGGACTAGAGCTAACTGCCTACGAATTTTATTCCGCTAGACCTCACATGGTGATCATGTTTCTGCTGAGTCAAGGCTTTAATCAAGGGGTCTGCCACATTGTCTTCTGTGGAAATACTTCTCATTAAAACTTCACCTCTCTGAGAAAAATACCTCAAGAGATGATACTTCCAAATTATGTGATTCATCCACTGATGTGACCTTGGCTCTTTTTTGAGAGCCACTGCTGCAGTATTATCGCAGTACAATGTGATGGGATCTTTACTTATAGGTATCACATTCATCTTCTGGATGAATCTTCACATCCAAACTACTTCTTTAGCTACCTAAAAATCTATTATATACTTAGAATCTACTGTAAAATTTGTGACCACACTCTTCTTTGAGCTTTTCCAGCTTACTGCACCTCTATTCAAAGTGAGTATGTATTCTGTTTGTGACTGTATGTCATCTTGATCAGTCTGGAAACCAGAATCTCCATATACCGTGATGAATAGTTCCCCATCTCCTCCGTAAAAAAGTAATATATCCTTAGTACGCCTCAGATAATTTAGGATAGTCTTGACTTCCAACTAATGGAGGTCACCTAGTTCAGCTTGATATCTTCTTACCGCACTCAATGCGTAGGCAACATCCAGCCTAGTATAAAGCATGTCATACATGAATCACCCAATCACTAATGCATATGGAGTCCTTTCCATTATCTTACTTTCCTCATGTGTCTGGGGACACATTTTCTTAGAAATATGAATTCCATGAAATACTGGAAACAATCCCCTCTTGGATTGTTCCATACTGAATCTCTTTAGTATCTTATCAATGTATATACTTTGACTTAGGACCAACAATCTCTCGGATCTTGATCCCAAGAATATATGATGCCTCGCCCAAGTCCTTCATGGAGAATCATTGATTAAACCATGCCTTAACAAACTATAATAATAGTATCTCATTTTAATAAGTAATATTTCATCAATATATACTATTAGGAAAATGACTACACTCCCACTAAACCATTTTTCGACACAAGGATCACATTCATTCTTGATAAAACCAAATTTCATTATGGATTCATCAAAACAAATGTTTTATGACCTGGATTCTTGCATTAATCCATAAATGTATTTTGGAAACTTGCATACCTTATTGAAATCCTTTGGAGTTATAAACCCTTCATGTTGTGTCATATAGACATATTCCTGAAGGTTCCCATTAATAAAGGATGTTTTGACATCTATTTACCAAATCTCATAGTCATGGTAAGTGGCAATGGCCAATATAATTCTGATGGATTTTGGAATTGCAACTGGTGAAAAGGTATCTTCGTAGTCAATGCATTAACACTATTTGAAACCTTTTGAAACCAGTCGTGCCTTATAGGTACTGATTTGTCCTTCAATGTCCAGTTTCTTCTTGAATACCTATTTGAAAAAATAGGCTCTACATCAACTAGAGGATCTACCAAAATCTAGACTTGGTTTTGGTACATGTAATCCATTTTAGAATTCATGGATTATTTCCACTTAGAAACATCTGTTCCACTTACTTCTTCCTTATAGGTTGAAGGATCATTATTATAAACTAATAATGAGTCACCATCCTCGGTAACTAGAAAACTATACCTTTCCAGTTCTCTAACCTCTCTTGTAATCCTACACATATATTGTGTCTCTGGAATAGTTCTTTCTTCCACAGGGCTTTGTGGAATCTATTCCTATATCAACTCTTGTGTACCTTGAGCCTCAACTTCATCAAAGTCTATCTCAGTCCCACTATCTCTTTTGGATATGTGCTCCCTCTAAAGGAATATGGCGTGTCTTTCCATATTTTTTTTCTGAGGGGTTGTATAGGTAATATACCTTTGTTTCCTTAGGGTATCCTATAAAGGTACACATTGTGCCTCAGTGTGAAATTTTGTTACCTGAAGAGGCCTTAACAAATGAATTGCTTCCCCAAACATGTAAATTCGATAATATAGCTTTCTTTCCAATCCAAAACTCATATGGAATACCATTTATTGATTTAGTTGGTACTTGGTTTAGTATGTGTGCCACTATTTGTAACTCATATCCCTAAAAGGATAATTTAAGACTCACATGACTCATCATTGATCTCACTATGTTCAACAGGGTGTGGTTCCTCCTTTCACTCACACCATTCCACTGGGGTGTGTATAGAGGAGTGAGTTGGGATAAGATCCCAAACTCTTGTAAGTAATAAATGAAGTCTTGATTAATATATTCTACACCTCGGTCTAAGCGGAGTTTCTTAATCTCTTAACCAAGTTGGTTCTCAACTTCATTATTGTATTCTTTGAACTTATCAAAAGAATATGACTTATACCTCATTAAGTAGATATATCCATATATACTAAAATCATTAGTAAAAATTATGGAGTATGAGTACCCTCCCCTTTATTCTACTAGAAATGGTCCACACACATCGATATGAACCAATTCAAAAAGTTATTTAACCCTTTCACCTTTCCCATTAAATGGGGATTTGGTCATTTTTACTTGTAAACATGCATGACATACGCTAAGTGGTTTTAGTTTAAAAGAATCTAAATATCCATATTGATGCAACTTTATCAAGAATTTATCATTTACATGACCTACCTGGTGATGCCAAATTTGGGTGTGGTTCGAGTCATGTGAAGTATCTTTGTTATCGATTACCATTACTTTGTTTGTATAATCCAACACGTAAAGACCATTGTATAAATGTTCCCTACCAAAACAGATGCTATCTTTGTAAAAGAAGAAAAATTCATTTCCAAAATTAAAAAAAATCCATCTCTATCTATTATGGATACAAAAAATAATGTTTTTAGTAATAGATGGAACATAATAACAACCCTTTAACACTAAGATCATCTCATTTGGTAACGTGAGGTGGTAGTCCCCGACAGCTACAACAACAATTCTGGCTCTGTTGGCTGCTCGTAGATCTACCTCCCCTTGGTCAATCTTCCTGAATATACTTGGTTCCTGTATTTGGATACATATGTGAGCACCAAAATCTATATATAATACCCAATTTTTAGAATAAAATAGTCTTCATTCGATAAAAAATGCACCTAAAGCTTCCCCTTGTTTTTTAGGCTTTGTGCAGTTCTTCTTATAGTGGCCCTTCTTGCCACATGAAAAACAAATAACTTCCTGTTCCCTTTCATCCCCTTTGATCTTCCTTTTCTTGGAAGGCTGTGAAGAAGATTTGGGATTAAATCTCTTCACCTTCCCTTTCCTCTTATTTACCATAAGTATAGAAGGCTTTTCACACTTCATCTCTTTGTCTACTTGGCGGATAAGGATAAGAAGATCAGATAGAGACTTCTCAATGTTGTTCATATTGAAATTGAAAACAAAGTTAGAGAATCTCTAATAGAGTGATGCGAGAATGAGATCATTGCCCAGTTATTTGGAGAGTTTAAACCCTAGAACCTCCAGGTGCTCAATGTAGCCAATGATCTTGACTACATGAGGCCTAGCTAAGGCACCTTCTCCAATCTTACTTTGAAATAGTGCCTTAGAGATCTCAAACCTTTCCTATATTTCTCTCTCCTGGTAAAGACCACAGAGGTGCTCAAGCATGCTATAAGCATCCATGTTTTCTTGAGACTTCATGAGCTCACTAGACATTGATGATAACATTAAACATTGAACATAGACCGCGTTTTTCATATGTTTCTCATAGACCAAGAAATCATCATCACTCTCCTCTTTGGAAAGAGGACCACATAGTGCTGAATCCATCATGTATGACTTCATTTTATGGAATAGGATAACCCAAAGGTGTATAAACCATTCTTGGAAGTTATTGACAGTGAGGATGTTGTCGTTATCCAAAATTGGTCATAGGGATAGTGTGGTTGACGAGCTTGTCATTTTTATTCTAAAATTAAAAGAGCAGATCATTAGTACTTTCTTGATTATATTTTATGAGAAATAATAAATTTTATTAAGTCTCCCACTATTTTATCAAGTCCCTATGTCCCTCACCATTGAAATCAGAATGTCTAGTTTCCATGACATTCTAGTGGAAAGGATCCATATTCCCCTTCACATAACCCCAACAAGGGTTGGTCAAGATATTAGAAGGTATTTAGGTAGGAAGGTATTTTCCAAATATGGGCTTGAAACTCCTTGATCTGTTGAGTAGACTCCCCAATCCTAAAATCATGACTTTGTATTTCCTCAACTCTTTCCACCAATATTACAACAAGTCTAGCAAGGGATACTCCTCTTGATGTAATATGGATAAGTCAACCTGAAACCTTTCATAAGGGATTCCTCTATAAAAGTAAGTGTCCCAAAAAGGGTTGGTTAAACAAATAGTTTTATTGAGTTTTTTCCTTAATCAAGTAACGAAAGTCTTGGTCTGACTTAATATTTTATTTATCACATTCTTATTAATATTAATTGGAACTTACTTAAGTGATTAACCATGTATTGATAATATTTATGCATAAGTATAGTTTATTTTAGTTCCATATTAAACTCTTGTTTAATTAATTAATTATGTGATTGTGACAACACATCCATAATGATAAACCATGAAACTGACAGAAATAAAATAATGTAAAGGGTATGATCATGAGCTTTTCTAATGGTTAGTTTATCCAGTGGTTGATAAACTAACCCTGGCCTAGGGGAGAAACACCTTAAACCTTTTGGGTTCGTGATTATAGCTTTCCACCTATCCACCTTTGTATCTTCTAGGATTGGTTTCATCTCAGCTCCAACTTGAACCGCCTCCACTAGCTTGGGAGTTCCATCCATTAAATATGCCTTTTTTAACTCACATGTAGGTGAGGGGTAAAAAGGGGTTTTACATAAAAGAAACCTTGGTCATGCATGCCCTACATATTAATGAGGAGAAGGCTCGCAGGACAACACATTTAATTTAAACAAATAAATTTAAAGAAACCATCCACATAAAAAGGTCTTTGTCTATCTCATGATCATCCATACATGCAACGATATTTAAGAATAAATAAAACATGAATTCAATTATTTAATCATTCTTGTTTAAGATAAATCACACTCAAATAAATTAATTATCATTTTTAATTAATCAATCCTTTTTTCTTATACACTTTTATTATTTTCCTTGAGATTATCATCCATCATAATTTTAAACAAATAAGTTCATTTAAAATTATCTTTGTACGTAACTTGTACCTTGGAGGAAATCCGGTGAATTACTATTCATAACTACCCAATGAGTATAAATGAACATTACACATATGTTAAATTAAACACACATATATATAAAACATCTATCTCATATTGTGCCTCAGCTTTACACCTTCACGATGGTACACGTATCAAGGGTTTGTATAATATAATAATAAATTTTAATAAAAATGCGTAATTTGGATGAGTACATGGTGTGTAGTTCTAACTACACAGTGTGTACTATTTTTCACCATCCATCCGAAGTACACGCCCGAGGAAACGACACGTGAGTGTACTTAGAAAATCTTTGGAGTACACGGTGTGTCCAGTGGGTCACACGCCATGTAGTTCCTTGTTACACGGTTTCCAACTGGGCAAGCCATGAATAGGGTACATGGTCCAACCCTAACCCGAAGGGACTACATGTTGTGTCCAGTGGTCCACATGGTGTGTAATCCAAAAACCACGTGCCACCTATTTCTAGTCAACACACGGATTCATTAAGACTTAGAAAAACTCTATTGACAAGGCTTGGTTTGGAGGACCAGACCCAGTGAATTGAACCTTGGATATATGGCATTTACTGCCGAATACACATAGTGTGTTCTAGTGTTGTATGGACAAGAACCTTTGATACCTCCATATGAGATCCTCTGTTTTATTTTAATCAAAATTAAAAGAAAAGATTGTTTTTGTAAGGTGAACAAGAAATGAAAGAGGAGGAACAGATCTCAATATTCAGATTTGTAGAATGATTAACTTTAATTGAAACAACTAAATTATTAAATGCACAAATCATCAAAAAAATATTTAAATAATTATAAACTATGATGTAACCACTCTGATACCACTTGTAAGTTCTAGGTGCAATGGAAGAATGGTTGGGCCGACACCCAACTTTTATTTTTACCATGATCAATGATTATTCAGGGATCAATACGATGATGAATTCTAGTCTCCATAGAATAGAATCAAATATTTAGATAAATAAGGAAGAGGCCCAAAACCTTAAGATAGGATATTTCATATAATGTTTATAATTAATTTAATTAATTTTATAAAGAAAATAGTACCTGGATCTTAGGTATTTTCTTAATTGATGATATTGATCATTTGGAATGAACCTTCTGGATTATCTTATTACGATTGCAAGGATAAAAAACTAGAATCCCTATAGTGGTGATCCACACGTGCTCCGATGGCCTCTGATCGACACCACTCATTCTATGGTTGCTAGCATGACAAAGCGAGTGTCTTGTATTGGTCGTTCTTGATCGCTTGTTCTTCGACCTTGAAGTACGTATATCATTATTAAGAGGGGAGGGAAGAAGATTTGAGAGAGAAATTGTTTATCTCAAAAATTCTCAATTCACCAGGTGTGCGGTTCGGTACATGGTACAATAGATGTATGTGTCTATTTATTAACATGGGGCTTCAGTTATAATATTTAATTTCATAACAACAATTAAATACATTTATAAACTTAGAGAAAACCCATGCTATTAATAATAATACCGCGTCATTATTTATGGTGTGACAACTTGCGAAAAATGGAATCATAAATAAAATTCCACATCAAAAAATAATAGTAGCATTATTTTAATTTGTGTCAAATAGTTAAAATAATTATTTATTATATTCTAAATAATTATTTTACTACTGAACTGGACTTGGTACTCTTAAACTCCACTTCCATTTATTGAACACCCGAATAAATAAATAAATAATTTATTCTCATAAATAATTATTTTATTTACAAACTAAAAAATAAATATTTATTAAATGTTCAATAAAATAAATAAATATATTTTACCCAAAATTTGGCGAATGAATATTTATTTAATTTATAAAATCATTTTAACTTGAATAAAATTATTCCATTGTCTTGAGAATAATATTTATTAATTAAATTCAAATAGAATTTAACCGAGACCACCTTAAAAACTTAGTGTGTGAACCTCTAGGATTATTTATTATTGGCATTAGGCAGGCTTTCCTAAAGTCTAGGAGTACTGTCTAGAAATGGGTCAAGGCACCCAAAAGAAAGAACTTAAAGTCACAACAATTACATCCACATAAAATTGATCACTTTGTAATATAATCCCTTTGTTGCAATATCCCATCAAGCAGGTTTCATGATGGTGTCATCAAATTTTATGCTTAATATGTCATTCTTTGACTACCTGAAATAAGCTCATCATTACACCATGGACATGGAATTTTGCGCGACAATTCTATTTCAATCAAAAGGCCAAGATATCAACTTCCATAAATGGAAGGGACAAATATTTCCTCAGCTTATCCATTAATAACATGCCACTCTTAATGCACCCAATGTACCCTACTTTCCGCCAACTATCTGCATGACAGTTTTAGTTAGTAAATCAAAGTGCATGAGTCATGACACATATTAATGATAATATTAAAGTCTAAGGATCATTACACATGCTTGCAGATAGGAATATTCGATGACACCAAAACATGAAGAATTCCTACTGGATGATCTGTTCTCATAATCTCTTGTCTTGGAGATTACCAAGTGTGAAATTTATGGGAGGAAGTCTCATTTTCTTACGAGTACTCACACCTGACGGTCTGCATGCTATGCATCCCATCATAGCATGTCTTCCAAATTTAGAACTATATTTAAGAATATTTTTATATAATTTCAAGGTTCTCATCATAGTGGGGAACTTCCATGACCATTTCAATGCAATAAATACTCTAGGACATTATTACATCATAGTCACACATAACTATGAAAAATATGTAATAAGATGTTTAATATTTAAATACATTAAATAACAATGTAATCAAAGTATAACCAGTTGGTTTTAGGACACCAACTCTTACAATATTCTATCATTATTTATCTATTATTAAACCTTTAAGAAAATGAAACACTAAATGAACATGATTAATAGGTGGAATAATTTTAATTTAAATTTGATTAAAGAACTAATGATAAGAAATGAAAATTCAACCATGATTGAATATGGATCAACAATAAAATAAATAATTATAAATTTAAACATGATGGCTATGATACCACTTGATGGTTCCAGGAACAATGAAAGCATGCAGTGGTGGGTTGTATATTAAAATTTATTTTAATATTTCAATGCCCATAACCAAGAGTGAGGATATTGCATGCCAAATTTATAATTAATTTATTTAATATTGAAAGGAATTATTACCTTATCTTAGAAACCTTTATTCATTGATGATGTTGATCATCCAAAAAAACCCTTTCAAATTTCATTTATTGTGTTGGGAGGATCTAAGGATAGAATCCCTCTAGTAGTGATCCACACATGTTTATTTTATCTTCAAGTAATTCATATCGATCTCTGAGTGCTAGCATGATGAGTTAATTTTCTTGCATTAATCATGTTGATCATTAATCCGTTTATATTTAATGGATCTATCTTAATTTTATCATTCTTGAGATGAAGTGATAAAGGGGGAGTCGAGTGAAAATTCTTTATGCACAACAAACCTCTATTATCAATATTTTATTTAAATATACAATAGACATAACCTTATATTTATAAACATAGGGTTTAGGTGGAAATATTATTTAATTACATGTCA
Organism: Viscum album; assembly: GCA_963277665.1. Classification (NCBI taxonomy): domain Eukaryota; kingdom Viridiplantae; phylum Streptophyta; class Magnoliopsida; order Santalales; family Viscaceae; genus Viscum; species Viscum album. Next base: position 1,028,962,570 of record OY728157.1, read on the forward strand.
TCCATTAAATAACACCAGTACTCACCCATGCATTTGTATAATGATATGGGTAAATGCATATTTTCAATAATATATTACTATTTTTCAATGTTAATAATGAACATTAATATTGAAAATATTTAAATCACAATTTAGTGGTATATAATATTGATAGGGATTGTATGTTCATATTGTTTTTCTTTTTATTAAATTGTCAAGGTGTTCAAGAAAATTGTGCTATGTATAATTGTGACTATAGTGAATGTTATATATATTATAAAGGATAAAAACAAGTTGACTAAGCATTTAATAAAATACATTTATAAAAATAGTAATGACCAGTACATAAAATCTGTATTATAGAAATAGGAAAAGTTCTGTATTAAATAAAATAAGTTAGGATTACCAGTGCTAGATGATATGGTTTGGTGGAGAAGATATATAGTATTAAAATTTAGAAAATTAATATGAAATATGGAATACTAAATATTGGATATAGTAAGAAAAAATTCATAAAATGTGAAGAACATAGAAGTTAGGAAGAAGAAATTAGTGTATACGGAATGACCCCTCATCAATTTCTTTGAAGGAACACAAACATATACTATCTAAGGACAGTGGAGGTGCCATAAATGGTGAAGAGTTTCTTGAAAATATTGTGGGGTGAGAAGAACTGTAGTCAAAAGTTGATTGGGGGGAGAGAGAGAGGATGCCTTTAGATGTCAGAGTATCTCAACATGGAAGAAATTATTGAATGGGTTGAGGTACATGGAAGATGAAGCAGTAAAAATACAGGGGTAAACCTAGTAATAGATGATGTAAATATTGATATATATGGGGTGGAAGGGAGGGAATAAGATTGTATTGGAATAGAGGATGGATTCGATGGAAGGAGATTGCAGGATTACGAAGCTGGCGGTATTCTACATGAACCCAAATAGGAGTTTAGGGAAAATGGGATCATGAGAGGGTGAGAATGGAAGGAATATTTGGAAAATCACTAGAAGGAGTTTTGAGGAGCATGACATGGGTAGTGTTCTGTGAGAACCCTAGGTCGAGCGGTGGGGAATCACGAGCTGTAACCCTAGGAGAAGTGGAGAGAAATCACAAATAAGGGTGGGTTTGAAGGGAGGTAATGTAAGGGGAATGATGTAGAGGAGGGACATAGTGGAATGTAGGGATGATACCTGAAAGAAATGGTACCCATATTTAGTAGATATAGTATATTTAAAACCTTTAATAATCCCCATGACATATATTAATAAGATCATTATTATTATTTTGTGGTGCACTCCAACTTGCACAATAATAAATATTATTTAACCATATTATTAATTAATATTTTTTACCAGACTCGATCTTGGTCCATTTGAACTCCTATAACATTTATGGAATACTCGAATAAATATTTTATTCATAAATAAATATTTATTAAAATATGCAATAAATAAAATAAATATTTTATTCAAAATCCAGAGAATAAATATTATATATATATTAATTTAATCAAATAAATTATTTATTAATAAAGAAATAATTATTTATTAACTTGTGAATATTAGAAATAAATAAATATTGAATAAAATTCTTCATCAATCATGAGAATAATATTTATTATAATAGTTAAATTCAAATATAATTTAATCAATATCATTGGAAACACTTAGTGTGTGACCCTCTAGGATTATTTCTCATTAGCATTAGGCGGGCTCGCCTAAAGTCCAAGATTACTATTTAGAAATGGGTTGAGGAACCCAAGATAAAGTACTTAATATCACAATAATGATAACTTTATATGAACGCTCACTATGTAATGTAATCTATTTGACTCAATATCTCATTTAAGTGCATTGCACATTCATGTCACCAACCTATATGCTCAATATGCCTTTCTTTGATTATTGGAAATAAACATGTTGTTATGATATGACCATGGAATTAATGGTGAAAGTTTTATTCTAATTAATGGGATGAGATATCAACTTCCATTAATATGGAAGGGAAAAATCCTTACTCTACTTATCTATTAATGACATGTCAATCATTTCTCACCCAACGTACCATACTTCTCGCTAACATATCTCATTATGGTTTTGGTTTGTAAATATAAGCATGCAAGTCATGAAATGAATCAATGATAATATTATAGTTTAAGGACCATTACATATGATCATATATAGGGATATCTGATGACACCAAAACATGCAGAATTCCTACTGGTGGGTCTGTTCTCATAATCTCATATCTTGGAGGTTACTAAGTGCAAAATTTATGAGAAGAATCCTCATCTGCTTATGAGTAATCACACCTAAAATTATAAGTATTATGTGTCCCATCATAATATGTTATCTAATCATATAAAATTATTTGAGAATATCATCATATCACTTAAAGGTTGTCATCATATTAGGAAAATTCTATGACCTTATCAATGCGATGTATACTGTAGAACATTATTACATTAAAGGTATACCGATTAATAAAAAATATGTAATAATATGTTTTATTAATATTCAATATATCAAATATACATGTAATCAAATTAAAAATAGTTGGTTCTAGTAAGAAAACTCCAACAATCCATAGGTTCTCCTTTAATCTTTGAGAAACACCAATCAATTTTTTGGTGCTAGCATGGTGAATCTATTATCTTGTGTTATTTGTGTTGATCGATCATCCTTCATCCTTGAAGGAATATCTCTTTCATTTATTGTTATTGATAGGGATAGAGAAGGAGTAGTCAAAAGAGAATTTCATTGTGCACAATGATTCTCTATTTCCATACCACCCCATAAAATATACATAATCGTCAATTTATTGATCTAGGGTTTACATTAAAATATTATTTAATTTCATATTGACCCTTAAACAATATTATAACCTTTAATAAACCCCATACCCCATAATAAAAATAAAAATAAAAATATTATTTTTATTATTATTATTTTGTGGCATGTTCCAACTTGTGCAATAATAAATATTATTTCACCAACTTATAAGTTAATATTTGTCACCGAGCATGGTCTTAGTCCATTAAAAATCCTCTGGAATTTATTGAACACCTTAATAAAAATTTAATATTTTATTCATCAATAAATATTTGTGATCGTTAAAATGTGAATAAAATTATTCCTTATCCTTGAAAATAATATTTTTTCTATTAATTACATTCAAATAGAATTTAATCAATATCAACAAAAATAATTAGTGTGTGGCCCTCTAGGATTCATTATCATTAGAATTAGGGTAACTTTCATGAATTCCAAGATTAATATCTATAAATGGGTCAAATAACACAATATAAAGAAATTAATTTCATAATGATGAAAAGCACATATGAATTCTCACTTTGTAATATAATCCCTTTTTCAAAATACCTCATCAAGAAGGTTGAAAATCTGTGTCACCAACCTATATATTTGATACATCTTTCTTTGAATATCTAAAATAAACATGTTTACACACCATGACCATGTAATTTAATTAAATGGTTCTCTTATAATCAAATATTCAAGATATAAACTTCTATAAAGTTGGAAGGTACAAATCCTTCCTCGACTTATCCATTAATAACATGTCAATCACGTGCACCCAAAATGCCCAACCTGACTATGAAAATATGGTGTCATAGTTTTTATAAAAAAACTATTTTAATGACTCATAACATGCATTCATAATAATATTAAAGTATAAGGACCATTACACACTCTCATATATAGGAATATCTAATGACACTATAATATTTGGAATTCTTACTGGTGGGTATATTATCATAATCTCCCATATTAGAGATTACCAAAGGGAAAAATTCATGAGAATAATCCTCATACAGTTATGAGTACTCACACCTAAAATTATAAATACTATGTTCCATTTAATAGTATGTTTTTTAATTTAGAACTGTATTTAAGAATATCATCATAGAACTTCACGGTAGTTATCATAGTGGGGAACTACTACGACCTTATCAATGAGATGTATACTCTAGGTCATTATTACATTAAATTCATGAAAAATGATGAAAAATATGTAATAATAATTTTAATTAATATTCAATACACCAAATATACATGTAATTAGATTAATAACATTTAGTTCTAGGACATTAACTCCAAAACCCCCCCCCCCCCACTTAGACTAGATCCAACTACCTACAACATTTAGTATGCTAGACCTCACATGATAATCATGTTTTTTTTCCGAGCGAAGGGTTTAGTAAAGTGTTACACCATGTTGTATTCCATGGAAATAATATTCACTACAACTCTAAGAAAAATCCATAAAGAGATGATACTTTTAAAGTATATGATTCTTCCACTCATAAGACCTTGCCTCTTTTTCAAGAGCCAACACTACAGTATTATCACAACAGAGTGTGATAGAATATTTACTTCTAGGAATCTCATCAATCTCTTGGATTAAGTTACAAAACCATACCGCTTATTTATCTACCTCAAATGACATAATATACTCAGAATCTGCTGTAGAATCTGCAACCACATCCTGCTTTGAGCTCTTACGGTTCAAAATATCTCCATTAAACATGAAGATATATCCCTTTTTTGATTTCATATCATCTTTATATGTTTGTAAAAGTAGTATATTCCTATCCTATACTGAGTAGTTTCTCATATTATTTATAAACCAAGAACACATCCTTAATATGCCTCAGACACTTAAGGATAGTCTTGAATTCCATCCAATGTCAGTCACCTGGGTCATCTTGATATCTTTTTACCACACTTAATGCACAGGCAACATATAGACTAATACACATCATTTCATACATGACTAACCCAATTGACAAAGAATATTGAATCATTTCCATTTTTTTTCTTTCCTCATGTGTCTAAGGACACATTTTCCTAGAAATGTGAATTCCATGTGATGTTGGTAAAAATTCCCACTTGTATTGTTCCATACTGAACCTATTTAGTATCTTGTCAATATGTGTACTTGGGATTAGGATGATTAGTCTATTGGATATATAATTATGGATCTTGATTCCAAGAATACATGATACCATGCCTAGGTCCTTTATGAGAAAGCATTTATTGAACCGAGCATTAATATACTGTAAGACTAATATTTCATTTCCAATGAGTAATATGTCAACATATACTATTAAGAAAATGATCAAACTCCAACAAAACCATTTATAGACACAAGGATCATATTCATTATTTATGAAACCAAATTCCATTATGGCTTCATCAAAATTAATGTTCCATGACATAGGTTCTTTCTTTAATCCATAAATGGATTTTTTTCATTTTTCATATCTTACTGTGATCTTTTGGTGTGACAAACCCTTCAGGTTGTGTCATATATAAATCTTCCTAAATTTTCCCATTAAGTAAGTTTATTTTTAAATCTATTTACAAAATATCATAGTCATGGAAATCCAAAATGGAAAGTATTATTCTGATGGATTTTAACATAGAAACTAGTGTAAAGGTTTCATCACAATAAATACTCTGATGCTGTTTAAACCCTTTTGTAAGTAGTCAGGTATTATAGGTAATGACTTATAATTATATGTCTATTTTCTTCTTGAATAACAATTTACAACCAACAAGATTTATATCCACTGTAGAATCTACCAAAATCCATACTTGGTTTTGATACATGGAATCCATTTTAGAATTCATTAATTATTTACACTTGAAAAAATATATGCCACTTACTGCTTCCTTATAGGTTAGAGGGTCATTATTATCAACTAATAATGAGTAAAAATCATCAGTGACTAGAAAAACATAATTTTCTAGTTCTATAACCTATCTTTTACTCCTACACAATACCCGTGTCTCTGAAATAACTTCTTATTCCACAAGGATTTATGGAATCTGTTCCTATTGTAACTCTTGTCTAACTTGATCCTTGACTTCATTGATGTCTATCTATAGCGACCCATACTTTACATACATGGTTAATACTTCAAAATTTAAGCATACTTATTACAACATATAACAAAACCATGAAAGGACCGTATAGGTATAGTGTCTTTAGAAACTGGGAAACATAAACAACTGGTTCATAAAGCATCTACATTGTCTCCCATTTATTTCATCATATCTATAGTAACTTTTTGGAATATCTTACTTAATAACATTCTTCCCGACCTGGGGAAATAAAACATACAAAAGGGTGAGCTCAAATGCTCAGTAAGGGTAAACAAAAGAAATATCAATCACATTAAATTCATAAGAACATAACATTTTGGAAATCTTACCATGCAAAAGAGATCATAATTTCATAACATGGGATAAATCATGGTAGTGAAATGTAATCCCAATAATCATAACTTAAAACATAAAACTTTGTGACATACACACATAATCATAAAGAATCATTTCTTATTAGTCAAGACTCATTGCCAAGACTATCTTAGTGGACAAAGTCTATTTCTGAACCGAGTTCACTCCTCGTTTCAGTCCTGTTTCACTGAACCGATTTAACCTGCCGTTACAGCCATGTATATCTCATGAGATATAAAATATTTACTCAATGCATTGGAGGGAGGTATAGGTCCCACCCATCTCATAATGATACCATTCTTATGTGTGCCACAAAATCATAAACCATACATCATAGCATAACCCATGTAATAAAAATGGGAATCTTAAACATCATGACATCATAAAACAATTCATATAAGATAAAGGAATTCATAAAAATATTTCCATCACAAAATAATAAAATCAATGTAATAATAGGTATAGAAACAGAAACCTATATTATCTTAGATTGAAAATAATTTTGATAAAACACTTGAACTCCATTCTTGAGGAAAATATCCTTTCTACTTCAAAAACATTTTTCCTTTTTTAACATGTCATACAATTTTAAACTAAAAGAATTTTATTAAAAATAAACTTGAAAACTTTTAAAGGAAGATTCTTTGAAATAATGTTTTAAAAATCCATTCATGTCGTATAAGTTAAAAAAACATTCTTCTCATACTATTGTCAGAAAAGTCAAAAAGTACCTCGTATGAAAAACGACAAAAGATTCCTTTCATATCTTTTACTAAAAACTCACCGAAGGGTAAAATTGGATTTAAACAATTTTAGGAGGATATAAATAATATTACATATTGAGGAGACATGTATGTGGATGATAAATATTCCCCAGTAAATTCTGAAGTATAAACAATCTCGGATAAAAATTGAGATTGCTAGATTATCCCTTACCTTAGGTCCGATTTGCTTCGTAAGTGTCCGAACCTCCTGTATAATGATTTAAATAATGTTATTGACTTATTCCAGAATCATACTTATTGTTATGATATCATATATGGTCATATTCTTAGCTTCTTATTAGTAATATTTCATTACTAGTTATTCGGGTGTTTATTACTTTTTGTTCTTATGCGTGTTTTGTCGAATAAATTATTATTCCTATTTATAGGATATAGATACATAGTTTATATAATGTTATTAGTGTAATATATATCATATTAATTCATTCAATTCATTTATATAATCATTATTCAATGAAGATCATATAGAACGAGTCGCATCACATCGTGGAGAGGGTAGGCCGTACGTATGCACGAGCGATGATATCATTCCCATGATCGTGGAATTGTATTGGAGTGTATGTATACTATTTCAGAATCAATAACAATTTACAATAATCATATATAGTTATTTATTTTCACCATTATACCCATCCAAGTAAGGTGGTGGTGGAAAACAGATTACACCACGGCGTGGAGACGGTATTCCGTACGTACGGACGCGCGGTGATTTCATTTTCCGTAGGATGGATAAGAGGTGAAATAGGGTTGTTTCATATTTATAATAACATATCAGTATATAAGGGATACTAATGTAATTACTTCATAATGAAACAACTAAAGAAGACGGAGTAGAAGAAGAATGGAACTTGAAGAAAACGGTAGAAGGTATTACCTCTTTCTCGAAGTGCCTCCTTTAAACTTTCTCTTAAGGAACTAGAGTTGGTCTTTTGAGAAGACTAGTACATCTAGTAGGTTTATAAGGAAGTGGGGAAGTGAAATGGGCAGGGGTTGGACAAGCTTGAAGGCTCAAATTGGTGTGAGTAAGAGAGGGAGGAGGTGACTTTTATAAGGGAGGAGAGGGGAACCTTTGGAAAGTGTGGAAATATTATTTTATTATAATCTTATCTTCAGTTTAAAAAGGTCAAAAAATTATTAAAGATGAAGATAAGATGACTCATGGTCAAAATAAAATCATTTTATCAGAATTGTACATGTTTTGGAAAATATTTTAATCATTATAATCTTATTTATATAAATCATTTATTAATGAGGTAAATACTTCATCATTATTGTGTCATAAATAATTTAATTTATTTGGTGTCTAAAAATTATAAAAAAATATCATTATGTAGGAAATATTTTTATATTTCCAATGAATATTTATAGTTGAAAATATAATTTATATAACCCCTTATAAAAATTAATTACTAAAAGATTTTTGTTAATTTCAATTTTGTCTTTACATTAAATTAATTAATCCAAATTGTCATTGTCACTACCAAGTGGCTCAATGGGGTCCCAAAATCGACCCAAGGATGCCCATGGTTAGACACTACTCATCAAATAAGGTTTGGACAAGTGTCAAGGTAATTCTGAATTATTATAATATTCTTTTAACCTTGAATTACCCTATTTACCTTTAACCGTAGTAAATAAAAATTACCGTAGTTACTATTCATAATATCAAAAAAATAAAAGTAACCTATTAACATAATTTAGACCCAATGATTCTAAATATGGAATCAATTTTTCAAAATTCAAAACACAGAAGTTGCAGTAATTAATTTAAAATTAATCCCGTTGTTAAGCAAACGAGTTTTAAAAGTTAAAACATTGCCAAAGATTGAAATGTTTTTACCTATGAATTCAATGTAAAATTAATGCTAATGACATACATTATATTAAATGGTAAAAATATATTCTATTTATACTTTACAAACATTCAATATTATAATTTAACCATATAAAGTATTGCGATGAAAAAAGTTGTTTTTAATTAAAATATAGCGTGTTTTTACTATTCATTAAAATATGAAAGTTATCAGAATAATATGAAAATTTTATCCAAAGTAAATTTTTATATCCTTATTCTAAAGAAGAATTTTATTTTTTCAAATTGAACTTATAAACTTGTCAAAAACTAGATTTAATGTGGGTGCGCCATCAAAAGGCGGTAAAACTGCATTTTTTTGAAAAATACTTCTTTTATCCAAAAAACTGATTTTGTTTTCATACCTCATTCTAGAAAATGTATAAGATGAATTAAAATGTTATAAAATTAAAAATTCAGTTAATACTATTCATAACGGCTAGTTTATAATATTATAATATATCGTTGTTTAGTGAAACTCGGTATTGCGTACTACACACACTATTGAGGAAGGTCGCGATTACGTGTAACGGAAGGCAAGCTAGTGTTGTGTGTAGTGGAATATTCCTTTCCATATAAAATATTACATAAAAAAATATAATTCTCCTAAAATATCAGGGTGTTACATTCTACCCCCCTTAAAATGAATTTCGCCCTTGAAATTCGTTACTTCGTAACAAACAGATGAGGATACCTCTCCCTCATAATATCCTCAAGTTCCCATGTAGCTTCTTCTAATTGGTGTTTCCTCCATAAAACTTTCACCAAGCGAGTGGTCTTGTTCTGTAGGACTTTTTCGCTACGATCCAGAATCTCTATCAGCTGTTCTTCATAAGAAAGATCTTGTTCCAGCGGTATAACTTCTGAGCTGAGTACATGTGAAGGATCAGGTATGTACTTTCTCAGGAGAGATACATGGAACACATCGTGAACTTGAGAGAGATTCGGTGGAAGCGCCAATCGGTAAGCTACCTTCCCAACACGATCCAGAATTTCAAAAGGACCGATATATCTAGGGCTCAACTTTCCCTTCTTTCCAAATCTCATTACTCTCTTCCAAGGAGATATTCGTAAGAACACTTTATCACCCACTTTAAACTCTAGGTCTTTTCTTCAGTTGTCGGCATAACTTTTTTGTCGACTCTGAGCTTCTCTTATGTGTTGTTGAATAGATCTGACCTTTTCTTCCATTTCATCAACAAGATCAGGCCCTAATAGCTTTCTTTCCCCAACTTCATCCCAGCAAGTTGGAGTCCTGCATTTCTTTCCATAGAGAGCTTCATAAGGATCCATCTGAATACTGGAGTGAAAGTTATTATTATAAGAAAATTCCAACAAAGGTAGGTGTTGATCCCAACCACCTTTAAAATATATTGAGCAAGCTCTCAACATATCTTCTAGAGTTTGAATTTTCCTCTCAGACTGACCGTCTGTCTGAGGATGATAAGCAGTGTTGAAACTCAACTCTGTATCCAGAGTATGCTGAAGACTTCGCCAGAACTTTGAGGTAAACCTCGGATCCCGATCAGATATAATAGAAAGTGGTACTCCATACAATCTTACCACTTCCTTTACATATATCCTGACAAGCTGATCTAGAGAGAAATCCTCTCTAATAGCAATGAAGTGTGCAGACTTTGTAAGATGATCAACTATGACCCAAATAGCATTATTGCCTTTGGATGTTTTAGGAAGTTCAGTGACAAAGTCCATAGTGATGTTTTCCCATTTCTATTCAGGTATGGGTAATGGTTGTAACATCCCCTTAGACTTCTGTCTCTCAGCTTTAACTTGCTAAAAAACCAAGCATCGAGAGACATATTAAGCAACATCTCTTTTCATGCCATCCCACCAGAAGTACTCTTTCAGGTCCCTATACATCTTCGTGCTTCCAGGATGAATAGAGAATGAAGAACTATGAGCCTCATCCAGTAGCCCCTTCTTTAATTTTGGGATGGGAGGAACACAAAGCCAATTCCTGAACTTTATTATCCCATCACAGTCAAGGTTGAATTTAGGAACATTTCTCACCTTCTTTTGTAACTCGACATCTTCTTTCTGCGCCTCTTTAATCTTCACATGTATAGATGGTTGAACATTCATTTGAGAAAGATAATATTTTTCCCTTTTCATTATAATTAAAAGATCTATCCTTTGTAAATCCATAAATATTGGATCTTTTGTGATCCTCATCATGGATAAGATAGCATGGTCTTGTCGACTTAATGCATCTGCCACCTTGTTTGCTTTCCCAGGTTGGTAATGAATTGAATAGTCGTAATCCTTAATAAGCTCCAACCATCTTCTTTGGTGCATATTCATCTCCTTTTGTGTGAAAATATAATTTAAACTTTTATGATCAGTATAAATGTCACACTTTTCTCCATAAAGATAATGCCTCCAAATATTTAATGAAAAGATTACCACAGCTAACTCCAAATCATGAGTTGGGTAATTTTGCTCATGGATTTTCAAATGTCGTGAGGCATAAGCTATCACCATATAGTTTTGCATAAAAACAAACCCCAACCCCTTCTTGGATGCATCACTGTAGATCACAAACCTTTCTCCACTACAAGGAAGTGTGAGCACAGGTACACTGGATAACCTTCTTTTCAACTCCTTGAAATTCTCTTCACATTACTCTGTCCACACGAACTTAACTCCTTTTCGAGTCAACCAAGTGAGTGGATTGGATAATCATGAAAAATATTTCACAAAACGCCGATAATATCCAGCCGAACCAAGAAAACTTCGGATCTCAGTTACTGTTGTTGGTCTCGACCATCTTTCGATAACCTCTATTTTTGCTGGATCCAAAGATATCCCCTATTTTGAGATTATGAGACCCAAAAATGCAAATTTTTGAATCCAAAATTTACACTTGATAAATTTGGCATAAAGCTTCTCCTTTCTCAGGGTCTTTAATACAATTATCAAGTGATCTTCATGTTCTTCCTTGCTCTTTGAATAGACAAGAATATCATCTATAAAGACTACCACAAACTGATCAAGATAGTCTCTAAAGACTCTATTCATCAGATCCATGAAGATAATAGGGGAATTAGTAAGACCAAATGACATCACTACAAATTCATAGTGTCCATACCTTGTATGGAAAGCCGTCTTTGGTATATACTCCCTTTTGACCCTTAATTGATGATACCCTAAACGAAGATCAATCTTGGAAAAGTATTGAGATCCGCGTAGTTGGTCAAATAGGTCATCAATGCGTGGGAGAGGATATTTGTTCTTGATAGTGATCTTGTTAAGTTCTCGATAATCAATGCAGAGTCTCATTGATCCATATTTCTTCTTAACAAACAGAACAGGTGCTCCCCAAGGTGACGCACTAGGGTGTATGAATCCTTTATTAAGATTCTCTTGGTGTTGCTTCTTCAATTCCTGCAACTCAATTGGGGCCATTCTATAAGGTGTCTTTGAAATAGGCAAAGCACCCGGTATGAGTTATATTGAAAACTAAACTTCACGATTTGGTGGAAGACCTGGAAATTCCTCCAGAAAGACATCATAAAATTCCCGTACAATGGGCATATTATTAATCGTGAGTTTCTCTCCAACCATTTGAGATAAATAACCTTCATTTTGTGGAATCAAGACCCATAAGATAGAAGAAATTTCCACTGGAAGGTTATGTTCATCCTTACATCGTTAGATGGTCATAGATTGATCTATAATATGAAATGTGACTTCCCTTCTTTGGCAATTGATATGATCTCCATATAAAGAAAGCCAATCCATGCCAAGAATCACATCAAATTCCACTATAGGAAGGATCATAAGATTTTTAGGAAGCACTTTCCCACAAACTTTAATCGGAGAAGAATTGTAAACTTTTGATGCGACTGTTGTGCCATTAGAAGTTGTCACAGCCAACTCAACATCCAATTATTGAGGTAATACAATGATACCCTTAGAAAATTGTTCAGAAATAAAAGATTGGGTGGATCCAGAATCAAATAAAACATTTGATACTTTAGAGTGGATGGTAAGTGTACCTCTCACCACTTCGTTTTTGTACTCCACATCGCCGATAGTAATTGCATGTGACTTTCCTTTGTCTTTGGCCTTAAGAGTTTGTTGACATCGATCATCATCATCAACCCTTGGATTTGGGCATTGATTGGCATAATTACCCATCTCCTTGCACTTGAAAAATTGAAGTGTATTAGGTTCATTCTGTGTATCCCTTTCTTTGTTTGCATCATTAGACATCTTCTTCACATTATTTTGACATTCAATTACCCGATTAACTTCTTTTCCACACTTATAACATTTGCTTGTCCCCTTAAGATAATTTCCTCCATGTTTCTTTCCACACTTTGAGCATAATGGAAAACTCATCTTCTTTTCAGTGTGGTCTTTAGATTTTCCTTTGAATTCTATTTTCCTCTTCTTATCAAACCCAAGTGACTGATGGGTTACACCAATCTCCATCTCAACCTTGAGAGAACATCGAAAATTTTCCTCATAACTATTGAAGTCCCTTATGGATAACACCCTTCAAAGACTTGGTTTTAATCCACTAAAGAATCGATCGATCTTACCCTCAGGTTGGATAATAATTCTGGAAGCGTACCTTGCAAGTCTTGTCAAATTTTCTTCGTAGGTACCAACAGATTAATCATCCTTTTGATTCAGTTCAAGAAACTCCTTCTCCATCTTTGTTCGAATAATACGAGGGAAATACTTATTGAAAAATAAGTTCTTGAAATCATCCCATTCCATGGACTCAATTTCATCCCTTTGCCCCATATTCTTAATAAGATTCCACCATTGATCAACATCACCTTCCAAACGATACACTACTAAAATGACTTTATCATGTTCAGAACATTGAAGAATTGAAAATACGTTTTCAGTGGTACTGATCCATTTTTTCAGCCACTAATGGATCAGAAGACCCGCTGAATGAAGGTGGACGCTACCTCATGAAGGATTAAACAGAATGTTGCTCCTTCCGTTTCTCATTTGGAAGTCCTGCATGATTCATAGCTTGAGAAAGTTGTGTGATCATGGCTACAAGATTTTGCATTCCATCTCCCATAACGTTTGGTTTCTCAGGGGGAAAATCATTACATTGCCCGTCGCATTCCACATTAACACGGTTCCTTCGGGTTCCAGCCATTGACTAAAACCAAGAAGAATAGTGTGAACAACACTAATTATAATAGGAAAACCACATAATCAAGAATAAAATTTCACACATAAGGTCTTATCATAGGTTGTTCATGTCCATTTCTAAAACACTAAGATTGTGTTCTATGCTTAGACATATCCTTAGGTTTCTTACTAAGGCTTTCACATCCTAGTTTCCAAAGGTTGACTATACCTTTCCTCTGAAACCAACTATAGTGACCCATACTTTACATACATGGTTAATACTTCAAAATTGAAGCGTACTTATTACAATATATAACAAAACCATGAAAGGACCGTATAGGTATAGTGTTTTTAGAAACTGGTAAACATAATCAACTGGTTCATAAAGCATCTACACTGTCTCCCATTTATTTCATCATATCTATAGTCCCTTTTTGGAATATCTTACTTAATAAACTTCTTCCTGACCTGGGGAAAGAAAACATACAAAAGGGTGAGCTCAGATTCTCAGTAAGGGTAAACAAAATAAATATCAATCACATCAAATTCATAAGAACATAAAATTATGGAAATCTTACCCTGCAAAAGAGATTATAATTTCATAACATGGGATAAATCATGGTAGTGAAATGTATTCCAAATAATCATAACTTAAAACATGAAACTTTGTGGCATACACACATAATCATAGAGAATCATTTCTTATTAGTCAAGACTCATTTTCAAGACTATCTTAGTGGACAAAGTCCATTTCTGAACCGAGTTCACTCCTCATTTCAGTCCTGTTTCATTGAACCAGTTTAACCTGCCGTTCTAGCCATTTCTATCTCATGAGATATAAAATCTTTACCCAATTAATTGGAGGGATATATAGGTCCCACCCATATCATAATGATACCATTCTTATGTGTTCCACAAAATCATAAACCATACATCATAGCATAACCCATGTAATAAAAATGGGAATCTTAAACATCGTGACATCATAAAACAATTCATATAAGATAAAGGAATTCATAAAAATATTTCCATCACAACATAATCAAATCAATGTAATAATAGGGATAGAAACAGAACCCTATATTATCTTAGATGGAAATTAATTTTGATAAAACACTTGAACTCCATTCTTGAGGAAAATATCCTTTCTACTTCAAAAACATTTTTCCTTTCTTAACATGTCATACAATTTTAAACTAAAAGAAGTTGATTAAAAATAAAATTGAAAACTTGTAAAGGAAGATTCTTAGAAATAATGTTTTAAAAATCCATTCATTCCGTATAAGTTAAAAAAAACATTCTTCTCATACTTTTGTCAGAAAAGTAAAAAAGTACCTCATACGAAAAACGACAAAAGATTCCTTTAATATCTTTTACTAAAAACTCACCGAAGGGTAAAATTGGATTTAAAATTTTTTAGGAGGATATAAATAATATTACATGTTGAGGAAACATGGATGTGGATGATAAATATTCCCCAGTAAATTCTAAAGTATAAACAATCTCAGATAAAAATTGAGATTGTGAGATTGTCCCTTACCTTAGGTCATATTTGCTTCGTAAGTGTCCGAACCTCCTGTATAATGATTTAAATAATGTTATTGACTTATTCCAAAATCATACTTATTGTTATGATATCATATATGGTCATATTCTTAGCTTCTTATTAGTAATATTTCATTACTACTTGTTATTCGGGTGTTTATTACTTTTTGTTCTTATGCGTGTTTTGTTGAATAAATTATTATTCCTATTTATAGGATATAGATACATCATTTACAGAATGGTATTAGTGTAATATATATAATATTAATTCATTCAATTAATTTATATAATCATTATTCAATGAAGATCATATAGAACGAGTCGCATCACATCGTGGAGACGGTAGGCCGTACGTACGCACGAGCGATGATATTGTTCCCATGATCGTGGAATTGTATTGGAGTGTATGTATACTATTTCATAATCAATACCACTTTAAAATAATCATATATAGTTATTTATTTTCACCATTATACCCATCTAAGTAAGGTGGTGGTGGAAAACAGATTACACCACGGCGTGGAGACGGTATTCCGTACGTACGCACGCGCGGTGATTTAATTTTCCATAGGATGGATAAGAGGTGAAATAGGGTTGTTTAATATTTATAATAACATATCAGTATATGATGGATACTTATGTTAGTACCTCATAATGAAACAACTAAAGAAGAGGGAGTATAAGAAGAATGGAACTTGAAGAAAATGGTAGAAGGTATTACCTCTTTCTCGAAGTGCCTCCTTTAAAATTTCTCTTAAGGCACTAGAGTTGGTCTTTTGAGAAGACCAGTACCTCTAGTAGGTTTTTAAGGAAGTGGGGAATTGAAATGGGTAGGGGTTGGATGAGTTTTAAGGCTCAAATTGTTGTGAGGAAGAGAGGTAGGAGGTGCCTTTTATAAGGGAGGAGAGGGGCACCTCTGGAAAGTGTGGAAATATTATTTTATTATAAACTTATCTTCAGTTTCAAAAGGTCCAAAAATAATTAAAGATGAAGATAAGATGACTCATGCTCTAAATAAAATCATCCAATCAGAATTGGACATATTTGGAAAATATTTTAATCATTATAATCTTATTTATTTAAATCATTTATTAATGAGGTAAATACTTCATCATTATTGTGTCATAAATAATTTAATTTATTCGGTGTCTAAAAATTATAAAAAAATATCATTATGTAGGAAATCTATTTATATTTCCAATTAATATTTATAGTCGAAAATATAATTTATATAACCCCTTATAAAAATTAATTACTAAAATATTTTTGTTAATGTCAATTTTGTCTTTACATTAAATTAATTAATCCAAATTGTCATTGTCACTACCAAGTGGCTCAATGGGGTCACAAAATCGACCCAAGGATTCCCATGGTTGGCCAATACTCATACAATAAGGTTAGGACAAGTGTCAATGTAATTTGGAATTATTATAATATTCTTTTAACCTTGAATTACCCTATTTACCTTTAACCGTAGTAAATAAAAATTATCGTAGTTACTATTCATAATATCAAAAAAAATAAATAAAAGTAACCTATTAAAATAATTTGGACCCAATGATTCCAAATATGGAATCCATTTTTCAAAATTCAAAACACAGAAGTTGCAGTAATTAATTTAAAATTAATCCTGTTGTTAAGCAAACAGGTTTTAAAAGTTAAAACATTGCCAATGATTGAAATGTTTTTACCTATGAATTCAATGTAAAATTAATGCTAATGACATAAATTATATTAAATGGTAAAAATATATACTCTTTATACTTTAAAAACATTCAATATTATAATTTAATCATATAAAGTATTGCGATGAAAAAATTTGTTTTTAATTAAAATATAACGTGTTTTTACTATTCAGTAAAATATGAAAGTTATTAGAATAATATGAAAAATTTATCCAAAGTTAATTTTTATTTCCTGATTATAAAGAAGAATTTTATTTTTTCAAATTGAACTTATAAAATTATCAAAAACTATATTTAATGTTGGTGCGCCATCAAAAGGTGGTAAAACTGCATTTTTTGAAAAATACTTCTTTTATCCAAAAAACTGATTTTTTTTTCATACCTCATTCTAGAAAATGTATAAGATGAATTAAAATGTTATAAAATTAAAAATTCAGTTAATACTATTCATAACAGCTAGTTTATAATATTATAATATATTGTTGTTTAGTGAAACTTGGTATTGCGTACTACACACGCTATCGAGGAAGGTCACGATTACGTGTATCGCAAGCCAAGCTAGTGTTGTGTGTAGTGGAAGATTCCTTTCCGTATAACATATTAAATAAAAAAAATATACTTCTCATAAAATATCAGGGTGTTACACTATCTCACCCCCACTATCACTTTTAGATATTTTCTCCCTCTCAAGGAATATATAATGTCTTTACACTATTACCTTTTTTTTCTAGGGGTTTTATAGGTAATATCCCCATGTTTCATTGGGATATCCTATAAAGGTACAATTTTTACATAGGGGTTCATGTTTATTACCTGAAGAGGCCTTAAAAAATACTTCACAACCCCACACATATAAGCATGACAATATTATTTTCTTTCCATTCCATAATTGGTTTGGTATACCATCTGTTGCTTAGGTTGGCACTTGGTTTAGTATTTCTGATGTTGTATGTAAAACATATACCCAAAAGGATAATGAAAGACTCATAATAATCATAATTGATCTCACCATGTCTAACAAGGAGTGGTTTATCCTTTCACTTATACCATTCCATTGAGTTTTATATTAAGGAGTGAGTTGGGATAGGATCCCAAAATCTCATAAGTAATTAATGAAGTCTTGATTAAGGTATTCCCCACCATAGTCAGAGTAGAGTTTATTAATAATATTACCAAGAGGTTTCTCAACTTAATTCTTGTATTCATTGAATTTATCAAATGAATTGAAATTATAACTCATAAAGTAGACATATCCATATCTACTAAAGTTATCTGTAAAAGTTATGAAGTATGAATACCCAACCCTTGCTTAAATATGAAATGGTTCATACACATCAGTATAAAATAATTCAATAATATCTTTGGATTTTTCAACATTTCCACTAAATGAGGCTTTGGTCATTTTTCCTTATAAACATATACGACATACACCAAATGGTTTTAGTTCAAAAGAATCTAAATATCCATATTGGTATAATTTATTCAAGTGATTTTTATTTACATAAACTAGCCGGTGATGACAAAGTTGGGTGTATTATGAGTCATATAAAGTATTTTTGTCATCGACTGCCAATATTTAGTCCATGTAATCCAACAGATTCATATTACCATAAAAAACTATATTTATCAAAGAAATAAAATTTATTCCCAAATTTGAAATTAAATCCATCCATATAAAGTTTTGATACATAAATAATGTTTTTGGTAATGGATGGAAAAAAATTACAATCTTTCAAAACCAAGATCATTCTAGTTGGTAACATGAGGTGATAGTCCCCAATAGATACAAAAATAAGTTTAGCACTATTGGTTTGTAGTATATATATCTCCCCTAAGTCAATTATTATTAATATTTTTGGTTCCTATATTTGAATACACATGTGAGCACCATAAGATATATATAATATCCAATTTGTATAAATAGATAAATTTCACTCAATAATAAATGACCTGAAGCTTCACCTTGATTCTTTGGCTTGGTGTAGTTTTTATTCTAGTGATCCTTATTCCCACGTGTCAAATAAACAACATCCTATTCCCTTTATTGCCTCTTGATCTTCCTCTTATTGGATGGGTGTGAAGAATCTTTGGGCTTAAAGATATTTTCTTGAAAATTACTTTTATTTACCATAAGGATAGAAGGATTTTTACGCTTCATTTACTTATCCACTTGTCAAAGAAGAGTGAGATGATATTGTAGAGACTTCTCAATGATGTTAATATTAAAATTAACAACAAAACTGGAGAATCTCTAAAGGAGTGATTTAATAATGAGATTGGTTCATAGTTCTTTGGAGTGTTTAAACCCTAGAAAGTATAGATGAAAAATGTATTCAATTAGATTGAATATGTGATTCCCAACTGGAACACCCTCCATAGGCTTACTATAAAACAGTTATTTGGAAATCTCAAAAAATTCTTATTAGGATCTCACCTATTATAAACCTTGGAGGTTCTCAAGAATGATATACATAGACATGTTTTTGTGAGGCTTTATGAGGTCACTAGACATAGATGAAAACATAAAACATTGAACATTGACCGCATTTATCATATGTTTTTCATAGTTAAGGAACTCTTCATCACTTTCCCCCTTAGTAGGTTGATCAAGAAGTGAGGATTCTAGCATGTAAGATTTCTGTTCATGGAAAAACACAACCCAAAGGTGTTTGAACTATCCCTGGAAGTTATTGGAAGTGAGGAGATTTTATTTATCTAATATAGATCATAAGGATAGTGTGGATGAAAAATTTATATTTTCTATAATTATAAAAGTGTAGATTATTATCACTTTTCTTGATTGAAAATTATGAGATAAATAATAAATTAATTATTTTTATTAAATCTCTCACTATTTTATCAAGACCTAGTAACCCTCACAATTGAACCCAAAATGTCTAGTTTTCTAGGTAATTCCAGTGGAAATGATCCATATTCCCCTTCACATAATCCCAAAAGGGTTCTTCAAGCTACTTGTGGGTATTTAGGTATGTGGGTATTTTCTAACTATGAGCTTGTAGCTCCTTGGTCCATTGAGTGGACTCCCCAATCCTGAAATCCTAACTTATATTTCATCAAAAAATTCCTCTAAGTTACATCATGTCTAGAGAGGGATAGTTTTCTTGATACAAGATAGTTAATTTAACCTAAAAAATTCATAATAAATCAATATTAAAATTAAGTGTCCCAATGAGGGTTGGTCAAACACTTGGTTCTATGACTTTTATTTCTAATCATGTAATGGAAGGCTTCAGTTGACTTAATATTAATTTTAGAGATTTTAATTTATTATAAATAAATTTTATCATGTTTTATCTTTTACATGTCTTTATAATATTAAGTGGATTTTAATTAAATAATTAACCATGTTGGATAATTTTTTCTTCAAAAAATACATTTATTTAAATTCTATATTTGTACATTAATTAATTAATTTATGTGATCATGATATTTCATAAATAAAATAAATAATTAATAGATAGAAATAAATAAATAATTAAATGACCCGATCATGATATTATCTAATGTTTTATCTAATGAGTAGGCATTAAACCAACCTATGAATTAGGGGAAATAAATCCTATTTCTTATCTTGGAATGGTTTATATAATTTCACCTATTCAACTATACACCTATGTATTACTTAGGTGGGAATCATTATGGTTACATGTTAAACCGAATCCATGCATCTTAAGAAACTCTATTAATTACATCATTTATAACTCAAATGTAGGTGAGAGGAACCAAAAGATTATCTAAAGGGAGATTATATAAATAACCTTGGACATGCAGGTCCTACAAAATAATGGAGGGAGGGATGATACACATACCATAATTTAATTTAATATTTAATAATTTAGAACCCATACAATAAATTAAATTAAATAAATCCAACACATACACTAGTATTGGTCATGCTCATGAATGGTCATACATGTACTATATATGAAAAATTAAAACTGCTAAAATTCATTTGTTATTCATTATTTTTCATTAAGATAATTTTTTTTCATTCATTAATTAATTAATTACATTTCAACTTAGTTACCATTAGAATATTCTTGGATATAACCATCATTAAGACATGAATGTAAAATAAATGGTAGAACCAATTATTATTAATTTATTATAAAAAATTAATTAAGAATTTATTATTATTTAAAACCACTATTAAATTTTAAAAAACAATAGGTTCCTATAAATAAAATAATTTTTTAATGTTTAAATTTTCAATTTAATTTAATTTAATTCTTCCATTAATTGGGAGACTGTACGACATGTACAATCCAGCTACACACCATGTAGGTCGGTTTCCATGTATCCAAGTTTCTTTCCTGGAGCTTTAGCATGTTAACTGAAAGAGACTACAAAATGTGTATATGCCAGCTACATTCCATGTGTCCAATTTCCGTATACCTAGGATATACTTCTAGGATTAGTCATGTATCTCATCTAGACTATACGGTGTGTACAAGCTAGCTACACATTGTGTATCCCTTATATCGCGTGTCCTCTGTTCTCACTGAATGTCTAGGTGTGTATTTCAAACATGGGAAATGATGAACTAAATTTTGTGTACACTTAATATACATTATATATATCATAAATTCTCCAGGATGTCAGTCTTACATGGTTTGACCTTGTATAATGACCATATAGATTTCATGATTTGTATCGCTAACCCGTGTAGAATACATGACGTGTACACTAGCTACACACTGTGTAAACCGACATCCCATGTGCCATATTAGACCAATATATACATGGAGTATAATAAATACATTGTCTATAATTAACTACTTAGTGTGTTGTGTATCCCATGACACATCTAGGTGTAGTGCACATGGGTGCACAAAATATACTATGGCTATACGCCATCAAACCCAGTTTTACTGGAATTTTTTTGGCACTTCCCAATGGAATCCCTAGTCATTAATCATATATTGTTATAATTTTAATAAAATAAAACACCAAAATTCACGACTAATATGTTGATAACTTGTTAATTCAAATAATATTATAGACCAAATAATACAAAATGATACATTCAACCATGATTTCATATAGATCAGAAATAAAATAAATAATTATAAATTTAAAGCGTGATACATATGATACCACTTGAAGGTTCTAGTTATAGTGGAATCATGTGATGCCAGGATATATATTAAAATTTATTATAATATTTAGCTTCCCAAAATCCTAATCAAGGATCTTTCACTTTAAATTTATAATTTATTTATTTAGATCTAAATAAAATAAATACCTCGGTTTATGATGATTTCTTCAGTGATGTTGTTGATCTTATAAATGACCCTTTTTGGATTAACTTCATTGCTATGTGAGGATGAAATGGAAGAATCTCTCTAGAGGGGATCCACATGTTCTCCTTTGATCTTCGAGAAACATCAATTGATTTATGGGTGCTAGCATGGCGAGTCAATTATCTTGCATTGTTCGTTTTTATCGCTCATACTTCAGTCTTGTTGGAATATCTCTCTAGTTTCTCATTATTAAGAGGGATAGAGAAGGAGGATTTGAGATAGACTTTCATTGTACACAATTATAATTTATTTTCATACCACCACACACAATAGACATAACCATATATTTATAGAGTTAGGGTTTAAGTTAAAATATTATTTAATCACATACTGACCCTTAAACAATATTATAACCTTTAATAAACCCCATTCCACATAATAATAATAAAAACAAAATTATTAATATTATTTTTTGGTGCAAACCAACTTATGCAATAAAAAATATTATTTAATCAGCCTGTTAATTAATATTTTTAATAGCACACGGTCGTGGTAAGTTTTAACTACTCTATCATTTATTGAACACCCAAAAAATATTAAATATTTTACTCATTAATAAATATTTTTGAATGATAAAACATGAATAAAAATATTACCTAGTCTTGAGAATAATATTTATTATATTAAGTAAATTCAAATAGAATTTAACCTAGATCAATAAAAACACTTAGTATGTGAGCTTATAATATTATTTATCATTGGGATTAGGTGATCTTGCCTAATGTCCAATATTATTGTCTAGAAACAAGTCAAGGAACTCAATATAAATAATTTAATAGTGCAATGATGAAAAACACATAATAATGATCACCATGTAATATAATACTTTTTTCAAAATATATCATTAATAAGGTTGCACATCTATGTCGCCAACCTATATTCTTGATACATCTTTCCTTAACTATCTGAAATAAACATGTCGATACACCATGACCATAGAATTTAATACAACAATGATATTCTAATTAAAGAGATGAGATATAAACTTCCATAAAGATGGAAGAGACAAATCCTTCCTTTACTTATCCATTAATTACATTTCAACCATGAAACACCCAACATACCCTACCTCACTGCAGACATATGGTGTCATGGTTTTCATCAAAAAATATATGTACATGATTCATGAAATTAATTAATTATAATATTAAATTCTAAGAACCATTACACATTATCATAGATAGGAATATTTGATGACATCAAAACATAAAGAATTCCTACTGGCAGGTCTGTTCTCAAATCTCATGTCTTGGAGATTACCAAGTGAAAACTTCATGAGAAGAAGCCTCATCCACTTATGATTACTCTCACTTAACACTCTATATATTATGTTTCCTTTTATACCATGTTATCTAACTGCAGAACTATATATAAGAATATAGTCATATCACTTCAAGGTTCAAATCATAGAGGGGAACTGTTATGACCTTATCAATGCAATGTATACTCTAGGACATTATTACATTAAATTCATAAAAAAAGGAACAATATGTAATAATATATTTAATTAATATTCAATAAACTAAATATACATGTAATCAGAGTACATATAGTTGGTTCTAGGACACCAACTCTAATAAATGTTTTGATGACCACACACTTATGTTGATAGTGTGATATATCAATGAGAGGAGATAAAGCCCTAGATGAAATCATTCTATATTAAAAGTGATACCCTGCGATGTTTTACTTAGTATGAATGGCTGTCTACCATTCATACCCAGTTGAATGTTACTAGTGGGGGGTTGTAGTGTACCCAATTTATTGGGACAAATTTTTTCCTTT
The DNA here is from genome assembly GCA_963277665.1 of Viscum album. Classification (NCBI taxonomy): domain Eukaryota; kingdom Viridiplantae; phylum Streptophyta; class Magnoliopsida; order Santalales; family Viscaceae; genus Viscum; species Viscum album. Next base: position 1,028,986,909 of record OY728157.1, read on the forward strand.
ATTAGGAAAGAAGGGATCCCAAAAAGAGTAGTATGGGATCATTTGTAGGGGATAAATTGTTTTACTTTTAGTTGGATAGTATAACTCTCAGAGAAGTGGATTCTATGAGATTTTAGTTTCCTACAGTGTTGGAGGATCACGAGGACAACTTCCCTAAGGATGTTCCAAGATTTCCTCCCCTATGAAAGTTTGTATTATTCATATAATTTCACTAGGTATGGCTCGATATCTATGGTAGAATATCAAATTACCTTGTGTAGTTGTGAGAGATGATGGTGCAATTGAATTAATATATAGAGTAGGGGATTTGTTTAGACCCAATGTCTTCCCATCAGTAGTCCAGTGTTGTTCACCTAGAAGGTAGATGAGAGCTTGAGTTTAGGCATGGATTAACAGTGTTTGAACTAAGCGACCATTAGTAAATATTATACTCCCCTGAAAATTGATTAATTCTTCAACTAGTGGTTAGGGGTGAGGTGGTTCTTATGGTTTTACCTGAGTATGAGTTATCACTAGATCAGAGTTTGGTGGATAATATATTGAAGGTGGATTTATAAAACCTCTATAGATATTTAGATTTCATGGTGACACCTTTCGATGTGCTGGACACCCCAATGGTGTTGTGAAACTTATAGACCATATCTTTTAGCCATTCTGGGATAAGTTCAGGGTAGTATTCTTTAATGAAATCCTAGTGTCCTAGGTATAAGAGGAGGAGAACATAAGAAAATTGAGGATGGTTTTGGACATGATCTGAGAGTACCGGATTTATGGGAAGTTATTGATGTATTAGTTATAGATTTATAAGGTAAAATTCTTGGGATATGTATTCTCAGACATGGTAGTGAGAGTGGACCCAGTAAAGGTTGAGGTAGTGAAAGCTTTGGAGTCACCCAAGAGTGTAGCAGTGGTAGTATATGCTCAAAGTAAAGTTTTCCATTCATTGTTTTTTATTGAAGTGCTTAAGTATTTTACCTCTTTTTAGTTGACCCTTAAGGACAAGGATGGTGAAACGTACCACTAGTTGATGGGTTTTTACCCTCCTCTTATTCAGCATGTCAAGGAGGCACAACTTGGGAAAATCAATTGTGAGATCTTATGTGACTAGATATCTAATAGAAATGTTCTTGAAGGATATTATAAAAGTAGAGAGCAAATCATCCTTGTTTGAAGATAATTTATGATGATAGTCATGCTGTGAGAGGAGGTGTTAGGGATATTTAATGATTTACCTTAGCAGTACATTGACACTCCTATCATATGGAGATAAAAAAGCTAATTTATTTTCCTAATGTATCATATAGGTTTATCAGGGCCATCTCACTTGAGGATAATCATAGTCGGTTCAATCACTAATTCTATTCCAAAAAATCTAATTCTTTTTGTTGTTTTTATTATATATTAAAATAATGTTTTTGGGATTTTTAAAAGTGTAATTCAATGAAAACATAAATCCTAAATGTATATGTAGACAGAATGCATTTTAGAAAGAAATGTCTTGGTCCTAGGGTTTGGTCACTTTATTTCCTTCATTATTGAATTCAATATGACAATCCATTACATTTCATACATGGATTTCCATTCTATCCTTTGATTTGGATTTTTATAATTCCCAAGAAACCTCTTTGGTAAAAAATCTCCCCACCCTTGATATAAAATAGAAATGAAATTTATATATAATCTATGGTGGACTACTGCCCACCCATGAAATTCTCTTGAATCCATCACAAATAAAATTAAGACAATTTAAAATTAAAGCATAATAATTAAGAAATATATGAAACCTCCCCCAAGTCCAAGTCTCAGGTTAGTCACTTTCCATTTCTAAGAAAAAAGTGATTATGGTAGAAAAAGGGAAGAGAGAGCTATTAATAAAGAGAGAGAGAGAGATGAAAGAAATTGGGATTATAAAAAAATGGAACACTTGAATTAAAATATGAACTAGTTACATGGAAAAATAAATTGAAAATATAAATAGAAAATAAAAACCATGTATAATTATCCCTACAGCACAACATAGTGAAGGATCCTTGGGAACTGATCTCTTTATCATCATCCCTAGACATGTATTTTTAGGGATAAAAGAACTCTGAGAACAATTAATTATATCAATAAATGAGTATATGTGGGTCCATATCATCAAAGGGAATATCCTCCATAAATTTACATAATTAATAAATGTTTTTTGGGTATTCCTAAGGGTTTCATGTTGTGAATAGTATTCACAATGTGTAGTGTGTGAGGATGAACTTCTCATGACATTATTTCATATTCTAAAAGATTTATAGGTTCACATCATGTAATATTACAAGGTCCACATTGTGAATTACATTCATGACATAAATTGTTGTTTTCCAGTAGGATTCACCTAGTTTCATCCCAGTTCTTCATTTTTGAGCTTCATGCTTGGGTATTAACCTATAATTTACTCTGTTGTAGCTTCAATATAGCTTCAAATTTCTTGTGTCATGTTGTACCACTTTTCATCACCATGTGAAGTGTTTTAGCCTTATTAATTCATCCTTTTTTTTTTCAAAAAAATTGTGGTTTCTTACCATAAATAACAATAAAAATTAAATATTAGCAAGAATGGTCATTTAAATTATACAAATATTATGTTTTAAAATAAAATTGCTATGAAATATATGAATCTGTCATACATCATAGAAAGGAGAGGATGTACTGGGATCCTTTGTCATAGATTTGGGAAACCATGGTTGTAGTAGCGTGTTGTTGAGTTTTACTCTTGATGACTCACCTACCAATAAGTGGAGGTGAAGGTACCTGAATGGAAGTGAAAATAGGATGGTATCAATATGGTTTTTGTGAATGAATTTCTATGATTAATGAGATTTCATGACACTATCTGAGTGGTGGGCATCAAACATAAAATATTAGCAGAGATTTTGGGATGCTTTTATAAGAATGAGGTAGTATAAATTCATGGAATTCACTCAATGATAGTTTTATATTGTGATGATCACTTCATTTCATTATTATAGAGAGGATTCAAGAGTCCTTTAAGAATAAGTTATAGTTTTGCATAATGTTTATACCCCAAAAATATTTCCAGGTAAAGTGGACCACCTAGGCTCTAGAGAACATGTTTCGGGTTTTCATGTTAGTCTCGAGCTGTAGCCAGGAGGATAATTTACCATCAATGGGGTTTTCATATCACAACAGTTACCACTCCACCATCGATGTAACACCATTCAAGGCTATGTTCTAGAGACACTATGGGTCACTATTGTATTGGTCAGAGGAAATGAAAAATAGAACATATGGGCCTAGATTTGGTGATGGACGTTGTTTTAAATGGTTAATTTCATCCAAGGGTGGATAAGTACTACACAGAGCCACCAGGAGTCCTTTGTGGACTAATGATTGAGGCATTTTGTGTTCAAAGAGGAGAAAGAATTTTCTTGTGAGTCTCCCCTCAATGTATATTTTAGATATTTGGCTAGGGTGGGAGGATATCTCTTAGGTTCATCGGCCATTTTCCACTTACTATGTTGGGTTAGTGAGGTGGAATACCACTTATCCCTAGCACCACAGTTAGAATGGGTGCACAGTGTATTCTACGTGTCACAACTAAAGAGATATGTTCATGGCTTATTGAATGATTTTGACTAGGGTGAGATAGATATCGAGGGAGGATTTAAATTTTGAGGTGTTTAGTGGCATTGATAAATGGTAGGAAAAGTCCCTTCATGAACAAGTGTTTCCCTTGGTTATGTTTTCATTAACAACACGAGAACCTTTAGGAGAGCTTGTGGGAGGGGGAAACCCAATTGAGAGCTCATTATCCTCACTTGTGAGTATGTTTTTTCTTTTCAGGATGAAAAAACTTGAAGGTGGGGAAAAGGTAATGACTCTTTTTTTTTGTAATTTAACACTTTGGAATATTTTAATGAATATTTTTTAAGTCAGATGCTGAGTTAAAATGGGACTCTGAAGCCTAGATAGTCTCATTGTGGATATATTAAAAATATTAAATATATTACATAAAAAACATGATTTTTTCTAAAATAAGGGAATATATCCTAAACAGTGTTATGGATGGTAAATTCGAGACCTCCATTAAATATAGAATATGTGTTTTACCCTATGAATGACATAACATTTGTCAACATCATATGTTTTATTAAAGAGAAGTCACAAGTGAAAATAATAAAATTAATTAATTAATTAATTATTTTTTTGTTTAATCTCCCTGACTTATTATCCAACTATAAAATACCTCTTATTTAAAAGACTTAGGGTTATATTTATAACACTATTAATTGAGAGAGGATCCATTAGAAGATATTTATAGGATGAACGTCAATGTATTGTGCTTTGGAAATATTTCTGACAACGAAACTCATGGATTTAACCAACGACAATGACATAGAACCATTCTTCATTGGTTATCAATACAATATCAAGGTAGGGTGTTTTTTTATGTTTGTTTAATCCCATATTTTTTATTCCATGTCAAATGTGAATCAATCCTCCTAAAAATTGATTCGCGAGTTATATATTGATTTATAGTTGATGGATTTTTATCCATGGATTGTGATTTTGATGATATTTGTTTATTTTTTTTATAATTATAATGAAAACTAATTGAGACCAACCTAAAAAATGGATGAGGTTAATTCCTTATGTTTCTACTTTTTTCATTTCCTTGCCTGTTCTTCGCATGTTATTCACCAATATTTCTTTTGGATGGAGGTTTGAAAAATACCTAACAAATGATCATTTCAAAACCATTCTTTAATGAAATAGATTGATACCATGATTTTGGGTTTGAGATTAACTATGTGATCAAGTTTTTATGATTATTACAGATAATCTAGTGATTGATCAAAGGAGGTTGGTTCATCGGAATTTCATTTTGGTGATGCATTTAGATGGTGATCGATTACTAAGCCAATTGGATGGCTGGAATCTAGACACTAGTGATGAAAAGACTTGGTCAACTTTAGATCTAGGATTTGGGAAAATGATTGGTGTCTAGAGTTAAGGCATCATCAGTGTTAGTAGAACCTCATGGGTAAACATTGGTTTTATAAAAATACCGACATACATGATGTGTAATAATAAGAACAAACATTGTGTAGTCCCCTCTATGTGGTAGCTAGGGTTTCCATGTAGAGTTAAATATCATGAACCATGTGGTGAGTTCACATTCCTTATGAAATTTAGTTATCCATCTCATTGTGTATAGAGAGTAGACACCCAAGAATCCATGTGGTGATACATGCCATGTGTATCAGATCACCTATTGTGTACACCTTGATGGATGGATTAACAAGTACATGGAGTACATTACAAGGAGACCATGTGGACCTACACACCGTGTATGGTGAGGAACATGCTGTGTACATAGAATGGTACATGGAAATTGGTAAATAGTATATTCTAAGTACCATCCAATCCCCTAAAAACCGTGTGATGTGAAGTACACCCCATGTACTTTGGAAAGTACTTGAACATGTCCAGTGTACATGGGAACACCATGAGTGCACTAGGATAATCCATAGTACATGGGATAAAGTAAATGTCATTCTAATTTCCAAACAAATCTCTACACACTGTGTATCTTACATAACATGTTGTGTATTTAGAGAAATAAATGTTGTGTCTGACCACAAGACATAGATAATGCCACAATGAGACATGTTGTGTACCCCATGAGACATGACATGTACTCTTTTAAGGATATTTTGAATCCATTTTTCTTCTCATTTCATATTTGGTGTGATATTTGGTGAGTTCCATCAAACTATTTTAGTATGGTCTTATTTCTCTAGGCTATGTTTCCTTGGTCCATCCCCACGAGGGTACTGTGAGGAATCATGTCCTAGGAATAGGATGTGAAACCATCCATGGTATTAGTCTAAAATAAAGTTAAAAAATCCCTTTATAAATCCTGAAGTGTGATAACATATCATTCTCTTCTTTCCTATTTGGGGTTTCAGGAATCGACCTGACCAACAAGCCCGAGTGTTCGATCCCCTACTTAGCAGGTTATTCTAGATAGGGTACAGTATACCTCAATGGCCTTGGGTATGATCCCCTATCTATGTATCAATATCTTTTGTCTTACAATGAGGTGTAGTATGATATATTTTATATATCATATGAGACCTATTAGTTTTCTTAGTGCTTCTTTATGGATAGACCAGATGAGTGTGACCTCTCAAATGAGTGCCATCAGCAATAGTGAGTCTCGTGGTGTGATTTATCTTGAAAGAGTGTTAATTTTGATCCTATAGTAGAATCCTAAGATGGAAGTGAGTTAATATCTACTTTCTATCTTGATCATATTTGTGTGATTATGGTTTTTTTATCATATTTAAATTAACATTCCATAATATTGATGAGCTAACTACACTCTCTTTGATGATTTTTGTTTGGAGATTTTAGGGTGTCTTAATGGGTATGTTTATACTCACCCCTACATGGTCTCTTACCACACATGTAATGTATTATGTAGGACCTAGATTTTTCATTGGAGTACTAGGTGGTCTAAGAGTAGGTGGATATTAGTTATATTATATGGTCCTTAGATGGATCTAGGATTTTTTTGGGTAGATTTTCCCATTTTTTCAGTAGGTTGGGTTATTTTAAAGTTTTCGATGGTCTTGTGTTTGGTCCTTTTATTTTGATGTAATTCTTATTGTAATATAATGTGGGATAGTTTTTATGAATTTATATATAGTAGAATTTATTTTTTTCCACATTATACTGGTGTATGAGGATGTATTCCTGTGTATAGGTACATTAGGATAAGGCCTCAAATGTGTGTGATATGCCTGCTTATTAAACTTTTCTAGCCCCTGACCTATTCAAGGTAGGATTGGGGTGTCATTCTTGGATTACCACTAGCTGGGCAGGCCTCAGGGGATCGGTTCATGATAGATGAAAATGTTAATGAAGTAATTTTCATTGGATAATTCTCCAATAGAAGAGGATATAAATGTTGTAATAAATGTTTATAAAAGTTGGTTGATTCCTATGATGTGAAAGTTGTTGAAAATCCAAATTTCTTAATAAAGCATGTTGAAAATATTATGGAAGATAATTTGAATAATTATAATGAGAAAAAATTGAAGATGAAATTAATCCAAAATAGTAAATTGAATATTTATAAGATTTTTTTGGTGTAGAAAGTGAAAGAGGAAGAAAATCACTAAAATTTAATACTATATATAAATAGGTTGAATATGAAAACATTATTAGAAATCATAAAGATCCATTTTAGACTAGAATAAAGTTAGGACTAAAAAATCAGAAATAACTAATTCCACATGTTGAGTTAGAATCATTTTTAGATTTTATTGAACACAAAGAATGGGTTAATGCTATGAGTAAATAATTAGATCATATTGTGAAGAATGGATCATGGGAATTTATTCTATGACTAGAAGAAAATAATACTTTGGGACAAAATGGGTGTTCATAAAAATGATGAATGAACATGGAAAATTTTGAATAATAAAATAATGACTTGTTTGAAAAGGCTATTCCCAGGTGGAAAGTATGTATTTTGAAGAAACTTTTTCCCCCGTTGCGAGATTGGAAACTAAAATAATGTTCTTGGAAGTGGATTCATATCATTGTAATAATTTTTATCAGATTGGTGTCAAGTTAGCCTTCTTAAATGGATATATTGAAGAAGAACTTTATGTTAAGAAACCTTGTGGGTTAATACTTGATAAATATGATACCAAAGTGTGTAAATTGAAGAAATACTTGTATGGGTTAAAACAAGCTCCATGATCCTGGTACTCAAAACTTGATAGTTTCTTGAAGAAAATTAGATTATCTAAAGAAAAATTTGATAGAAACTTAAATGTGAAGGAAATATCCTCCAGTACCCTAATTTTTATTATTGATGTTTATGACATATTTTTTATAGGGGATAAATATAAACCTTGTAAATAATTTTTAAAGAAATGAAGAATAAATTTGAAATATAAATGATCAGAAAATTAATTTTTTTGGTCTTACAAGTTCAACTAAAGGAAATAATACTTTTATATCATAAGAAAAGTATGAAGGGGAGTTATTAAAGAAGTTTAGAATAGTGGATTCTAAATAAGTTTTACTCCTATCTCATTTGGCTTAAATATGAGTAAAGGCAGATCTAGGAAAAGTGGTAATTGAATAGATTTTTAAAATTTCATAGAAAGATTTTTCTATCTTATAGCTTCAAGGCCATACTTTTTTTATATTGTTAATTTTTTTACAAGATATAAAAGTGATCCAAAAGAATCACATATTCTCATAGAAAATATAATTCTCAGATATGTTAAAGGAACATATTCTTATGGAATATTATACAAAATAAGTTATGACAAGAAATTTCTTCCATACACAAATATTTATTGGGATAGAGATTATAACGATAAAATGTCACCATCAGGAAGAAATTTTTTCTTGGGATAATGTTGTGTTAGATGACATATTAAGGAAAAAAATCTTATTTTCTTAATTATAATGAAAGAAAAATATTTTGTTTCAACCATGCCTGTACGCTGATGACTTAGATGAAAGTTTAACTCAAAGATTTGGGAGTTAATGTTTGTAAACCATTGAAGATTATTTCTCACAATAAAAGTGCCATTGATTTTTCCAAAAATCCTATAAAACATTTGAGATAAAACAACATTACATTACATATCATTTCATTAATGAGAAAGTTGTTAGAGGGAATGTTATGTTGGAGTGTATTTTAATAAAGTACCAACTTGTTGATTATTTTACCAATACTATTACAAGGGAAATGTTTGTGGAATTGAGGTTGTAACTTCATGTTCCACATCCAACAAAGACTTCATATAGTTATTGAGGAAGTTTCCCCCACTATTCTTTGGAATATGTTGTCAAATGAGGAGAGTAATTACAACTTTTTCCAAAATGGGATAGATTAAGTACAAATCTTTCTGAAATAAATATAAAGTTGTGGTTATCATAAAATGGGGGAGAGAAAAAAGGATAAAGAAAAATAAATAGAGAATATAAAATTGAGGGGGAATTTATCTTAACATGACCAATGATTTTCTTTTCACCAAAAAATTACCTTATCTAGTAGCATTGTGTTAGGAAGTTCTCTTTGAGAAGTGATGTGATTTGATAAAATTTGAAAAATATGAGTGGTTTGAATAGTTGTTTATAAATATTTCCAAAAAATACAAAAAAGGATATTGAAGATCCTTTGTGACGTTTTCATAAAAAAGTTTTCTATTTATCAAAAACTTACTTTTGTTAATATTTTTTTTGTAAATAGATGAGAAATAATTTTCTATAATTTTGTTAAGAAATTTTTTATATGAATTTCTAGAGGAAGTTAGAAAGTTTGATTAAATTTGTTAAGATTTTTTTTCTAGTAAGTCATACGTTGCTAAGATGTTATTCAAATTTTCAAACTTCATGAAAATATCACAATAAAATATTTTATTAAAGGGGGAGATGGATTTTTTGGAAAAAAATTTCTTGAATTTTTTTTTTTAAAAATATGAAGATGTGTCATTGGGAAGGACATTATATGATGTTTTTTTGTAGGATTTTGTAAAAAATATGTGGAGTTAAAGGGTTGAAATGTTTTGTATGAAAAAGGAGTTTGAGCCACTAGATGTAGATGGTTAGATAGATGATATGGAAAAATAATTGCAAGAATATAATTTGATGAGTTTTTTATATATTTGAAAAAAATAAAAAATTGTTCAACTTTAATAAATAAAGTGAAAAAGGTAGAATTCCATAAATGATAATTAAGAACTCAAGTATCTATTTGTACAAATAAAAAGGGGGAGAAATTAAAAGTCAAGAAATCCAAGAAGGGTATTATATAGAGAAGTTTCATATGACCAAATTATTTATAAGTTACAATAATTTAGTCAACCATCTTCAATAGATAAAGCAAAACAATCTTATAAATATAAATTTTTATATACAGATAGTTTGTATGAAGTTTTATGAGAGAATTTTCTTATATAGGCTGTATAAAGTTTGAAGGTGGAATTTATGAAGTGCACTGCTGAAGGAAGGCTAATAGTTCGAGTCCATCAAAAAAAGATCCATCATAAAAAAACCATCATGAGAAAATTCATCAGACGAAAGTTTCATTGAATTTTGTTTAAATCATAAGTTTGATATGTGGTAGAATGACCGAATGAAGTCATCAGACAATGTCAGTCAGAAGAATAATATCAGATAGATAAAATTAGATAGAGGAGTTTTGAAATAATTTACAATACAAACATTCCAATAGATGAAGGTTTAAGAGTTTTATATAAATCATGGTAAAATATTTTTCAATGATTATGTTCTAATATTTCTCATTTGATTTATTATATTACTAAGTTTAAGGATTTTTTTGAGTTCCTTGATGTACGAGGTTAATAATGTTTTAATAAAGTTACGAATGTTGTAGAATTAATGAAGATCCAAGAGTGTTCTCAAAATTTATAGAAGAGTTGAGAAGCATCCAAACAAATTCATATGAATAAAGATATATAGTCTTTTAATTTTAATGAGTGGGAAAGTGAAATTGGTACCCTACCATTTATATTTTTAGAACACCTATAAAAAGGGATGAAAGTAAAGTATGTAAAGTGAGTTAATAACACTTTTCACCCATGAAAAAATATGAAATATTAAAGAGTTTTTGTCAGTGTGAGTTTCCAACCAATTTGATATTCTGGTTGAGGAAAAGTACGAAAAATAGTTTTGATCAAAGCATTAGGAAAGTTTTTTAAATTCAAAGAAACTAGATAGAGTTTAATATATAGAGTTTTTGAGAATAGTTTTAGGCATAGTATTTTTATTAATCAGATAAAATACATGTCAGAAAAATGGTATAGTTTTAGTGAGGTTCATCAGATAGAGTTTCTCTAGATCAAAATTACCAGATAGAGGAAATCAGATGAATATTTTCATAAAAATGTATGGAAGCTATTTTTAAAAAGTTTCAAATTTCTTGTGTTAGTTTATTTTTGTAATAAAAACATTGTAAGCTGGTGGGAGTGAGCATAATCATTCCCATTAGGAGATAGAATGCATATAATGAGAGTTGGATCAAGTTTTTTTCACTTCATCCTAGTAGTGAATTTATATGGACCAATGGGGGTCTCCATGGAAAGGATATAGGTTCACACACTATGGCTGAAACTTAAAAAAATTTCATACCTTGTTTAATTTCTTATCATTAAATTATTGTGAGTTTTTTATAAAAATTTGATAAGGATAAACTCTAACAAGTTTCAAGGTTTAATTTTAGAGAGTTTTAAATTTTAAAAATTTCACCACAGATTCAACCCCCCTTATTAGTGGTTATAATGATCTTAAAGAACTTTAGAAACAAAATAAATTATGGAACCTTATGGAATTTTCTGAGGATGCAAGAGAGTTGTATGTAAATGGGTCTTAAACACCAAATATGACTCTCATGGTAACCTTGAACATTAAAAGGGAAATATTTTTTCTTAGGAATACAGTCTTATCTCTGAAGGAATATATTAATAAAATTTTAGAGATATTCAGGATGAAAAAATGTTCAACATCACCTATTCTAAAAAATTATTTGGAATAAAAACAAATAGAAGGAATTACTTATATATATGTTGTTGTAAGATTTATGTATGAACAAACATATACAAGTCTATATTTTATATTTTAAGTTGGTATACTAGGAAGAAACTAAAGAAACAATTTATTGAATCATTAGAGAGATACATATAAATTTTTACAATATTTTCATGAAATAAAGGATCACATGATTACTTATAAAAGATACAATCATCTTGAGGTGATTGGATACACTGATTAAAACTTTACGAACTGTGTTGATATAAGAAAGTCCACTTTTGGTTATATGTATCTTCTAACCGATGGAGCAATATACTATAAAAGTGAAAAGAAATTAGTTATAGCTGGTTTGACCATGGAAGATGAATTTTTAGTAAGCATAGAGTTTATAATTTAGGTTATGTGGTTGTAGAAATTTATTTCAGTACTTGGAATTGTTTACAATATCACTAAGACCTTGAAAATTTATTGTGACAATATTATAAAAATAATATTTTCAAAGAATAACTGATATTCCAAAGGTTATAAACACATGGAATTAAAGTAATTTTATATTAAGGAGGAAGTTAAAAAACATAAGGTTTAAATTAAACATATTAACACACATCTTATGATTTCTGATCCTTTATAGAAATGGTTATCACAAATAAATTTATTAGACATATTAAAAGTATGAGCATTGTTTCTGAGTTGGTTTCATTGTATTTAATGACTGATATTTTTATTACAGTTTACACTTGGAATTATAAATGTATTGATCATGTTACCTATTTTTCAATAATTATACATGATTTAATTGAATTATTATAAAAATAATAATCTTAAATAAAGAAATTATCACTGGACCAATTATATATACATATATACCATTTTAATTATGATAAGGAAAATGTAAATTTTGTAGTACATGGAAGGGACAATATTAGTATATGATGTACAACCACCATGAATCATGTTGAAATTATTATTAATTATGATGAATTTTATATACATAATATAATGGAAATAAATGTGCATAATAATCAATTGAATTTATTAAACATCATAAAGTAATATCACATGAGTCAAGTGGGAGAATTTTGGAATAAATAACATGATATTAAGTTTAATAAATATTATAATAGGATAGTCAAAGGTTTTTAGAGGATTCCATTAATAATTATTAAAAGTAGTGGAATCAATTTAAAACCCTATTCAGGATCTCCCATGCATGATATATGAAACCTATGTAAAAACCAAAATGAAGAAATACTATTCTAAATGTATTTACATTTCACCAAAGAGCATATGCATCATCTCAATAAATATGATATGTCTTTGAGAGATATCACTAAGGGAAACTAAAGGAAATCCCCTCTCTATAGTGTATCCATGGGTAAACTAAATCACATGTCACACAAGTTGGATTATCCTTCTCCCACGATGTTCTAGAATCTTAGTATGAAAAGGAAGAATAAGAAGAGAGCTATGGATGTTTGAGAGTTTCATTCAACCATAATGAAAGTATACCCTCACACAACCATCATATGAATGTATTATTTATAATCCTCAAGGAAAATCCTTGGGTTGGTGTATTTTCTCATTCATTTATAATGCATGAGTAAATGCTGGTTTGACCATCTCATGAATCCCATACTTGGATAATAAATCCACGATTCATTACAACTTATTTAATAGATTAATAAATTATATATTTAAGTAATTTTGAACCATTAGAATATTAACACACATACTATACATTTGCTCATTTGATTAAAATTAGTAACATGAATGAAATCTTATTTCATGCATGCATCTTGATATATTTATTATAAGATATTATCCATATATGTCTTATGGCAGTATTCATCACATGCACATGGCTTTATGGAATATATCTCCTTTAATATCCCACTTAAACAAAATCATAATAGAATTTGTTTTATTTCATCTTATAATGTATCGTATACAATAACTTGTGAAATCATATCCAAAACTCCTTTTGGATAAATTCAATGACTCTTTTGGAAAATGGTCATAAACTTCACCTTGTATAACTTCATATGCAATACCTTGTGAATTCCCATCCAAAACAGTTTGGGATTAACTCTATAATATTTTTATGGTATATATTTGCGTCAAAATCAATTCCTATATAGTCAATCAAAAAGTGTGACCCTACAGGTATTTATATCATTGACAATAAATACATGTCTTTATATCCTTATAAGTAAGCAAAGAGAAACCTATATCAATGTGTCAATGATACTAAAGTTATAAAGGGATCTGGTGTGATCTATATTAAACGCATGTATCTCTATACCCATGTCCACTAGCCTGTAGCATATACAAATGTGAATTCTCATATTTTACCTTTTTCCAATACATCGAGTGACCATGGGACATAGAACATGTCAATACCATATATCCAACTCAACTTTTCTCAAATATCAGAGTATAGAATGATCTAATCGATGAATAAATTACATGTAATTCATCCTTATAGATAATTACATCACATGTACCTTATCCAAATAGATATAAAATATCTAGGTGTGACCTCACACTTCCACATTCTATGTCAAAAGAGGACCTAGATTTCATACTCATCATATGATAGGAACAATTCCATATTGGTTAATATTTAACTGATGACATGATCAATAATATAAACAACCAACCCCGTATTATCTAAGTCAATATTTTTACTTTCATAAGTATGGTATCAAAGTATAAAGTTTCTCATGATAGCTATCTCACCAACCTTTGGTAATGAGGACTCAAACATGATCATAAAACCCATGTATACCAAAGACATTTGTATGAAACTCTATGTGGTATACTTAGTAGGTCATCCAGTGCACGTAAAGAATCGTATTATTTGTTTTGTTCCTCGTGAGAATATTATGTATCTCTATACAATAATCCCACTCATGATAACCTTAATATTTCATCATACCCTAAAAATCCATGATGAACATTATTTAGGGATAACTAAATGTCATACTTTGAGAGGTCAATGACCATTACAGTTCGGAAAATATATATTTACATATACATTTATGTATACAATGTGAAAGAATGATAAAATAGAGGTTACCACTAATATGATAAATCTTAATATTCTTAATATATTTAATAATGTTTAAAAAAACCAATATAATCACCAATTTATCATATCATATATGATATAATTCTGGATTAGTCTTATGTTTTCTACACTTTATGCATTTTGTTAACACATTACATCATATTTAATTCATGTCACGTCTCTATATAACCATCAGATAAAACACTCCCACGAACTCTTCAGTGAGAAATATCTATAAAGTAATAAGTTTTGAATAATAGTGATATTTAGTAATCATATTCCTATTTTTTAACTTCTTGAACATATTCAAACTTATTAACTTCATTACATCAAATTTTATGTTTTCAAGTTCAATTAATTACTTAGAACTCTTTTATATTCGGCATCATCATACTTAGAACACTATTCCATCAAAACTTTTTCCATGAAATAATTTAACTAATTATATTATTATTTACAACCCCTCCTAAACTCTTTTAGGATAAAGTGAAAATTAGTTTAATATAGTAACTAAATTCAAATATTAAATTTTTATTTATTTTCATACCTAAAATATTTTATCATATCAAGTGAAATTCATTTTTTATTTTGACTAGTACAATCCTTTAAAAAATAATGTATTTCACTTTTCATGATAAATAAATATAACCTTTTACATTTTTATTTATTCTCACATATCCTAAACTCTTTTAGGATAGTAAGTGAAAAAAACTTTAATATTATATGAGTATAATCCTATTGAAAATGCAGATATTAACTTTTTAAATGGAAACTAAATGTAACACTTTTCATTTTTATTTACCATCACATATCTTAAAATTTTTAGAATATTAAGTTAAAATATATTTAAATTAATATTGGTGTTATACCTTATTTGTTTATTTTTAAATTCTCTAAGTTAAAACATTCTCCCACTAGCTTCTTAGATACTATATTATTTTTAGAATACCTTTACAAGAAAAAATATAAACTTTTTTATATTAAGAAATAACATCTACTTACTTTCAGTAGGAATATTAAACAAAGAAACTATAATTTCTATATCATATGTGGTATTCTATGCGTTTGGAAAATTTCTATTTGAAAATAAGACTTTATTAACATATAACACTGATCAGTGGTAGTAACACATTCTTTCACATCTTAATAGATATCAGATAAACTCTTTATCTTGTATAAATTGTTTTATCTATATGTTATTCTTAAAACATGTTATAGAAATTGATGAATCATAAACCATGCATATACATTTAAAAATATCATACTTTCTCATATAAAATATTTTTTATAAAACACAATCTATTATTATATAAGATATATGAGATAAAGATTCACATATTTTACTTAAATTCATTTGATCTTGATAAAATCCTTTACATGAAAATCCTCGATGTAGTAAATATTTACTCCATCTCATGAATATTAACTATAAGATAAATAAATTATCCATTTTTTGGAACTCATGTATATTTAAAATACATTGTAAAATATAAATTTTGTATCAAATACTTTTCATAATTGAATAATTAATTTCTATAACATCAATACCTAACATGTAAATTCTATGGAGTTTCATAGTCTCCTTCAAGTATAACTTTGATAATAAAATCATATCGAATTATTAATATTATTTATTGACAACCATATATTTCAATGACTTTGATTAGCTTCTTGAATAAACATTGTTAAACTTTTCTTCCAAATTTTATTCTTTCATTTTTAACTTTTACCTACTTGTAATGTATATAAATTACTTTAGAACCTATAAATAATATTCCTAGTTCATATATATTCCAAAATTTTTTAGAATATTAGGTAAAAAATATTTTAATTAAATCATATTGTTAGATCAATTCCACATATGAAAATAAGATAAATTCCTTAACCAGAAAAATCCATTTTAGTCTCCCTTTAAAGCATGTTATAAAATTAAACTAAATAAAAACCATGTGTATTAAAAACACCAATATCATATCATTTAAAAAACTATTGTTTACATGTTATTATAAAGATCTAAATGAGATAAAAATACACATATTATGAAAATTCTATCCAATCTTAAAGTATTTAAGTTATTAATATAGTAACTACTTTTCTCCATTACTTGAAAAAAAACTTCAATCTTCAATTCTTTTAATCTTTTGACCTTTTGTATATTTACAACACTTTTTAAAATATACAGTTGATATCATATATCTATCAAAATAATAGAATTAATTTCTATAACCAATAACATTTTAAGGAAACCTTTAGTTTCATCTAGACATCAACATATTCAATCATATTAACTATATAATTTGACACACCCAATAACATTGAGTGCATGAGACTAAAATTCCTTAAATAAGTTTCATCCAATTCCTTTAAAACCATAAATGAATCACTATATACTTACATAAGCATCTAAATCCAATTTTTTAATAATTTAAACACTTTTTTTTACTTAGGAAGAAACTATTTCAACACATAGACTTTTCCTTAAGAACTTTTATTAAACCACCAATATTTCCTTAAGCACTTTTCTTAAGTTACTAGTCTTAAGAGATGCTTACATTAAAATTATCCTTTTATAGGATTGATCACAAAGTTTAGCTTAACAATGATGATGATATTATCTACAACATGATTTTTTATCATATGAATATCATGTATTAGAAATCATTTAATAAGGACTTTTATTAAATGGGATATCACTAAAATGATGTCCCCTTTAAATAAACATCATACCCCTTAGTGGGATAATATATATATATATATATATATTACTAAGAAATTAATCAACTATGGAGATTCTCTCACCAATTAGTTATTTAGGTAGGTAATATTTCCAATCATAACATATATTAATCATGGATAGTTTAGAAGACAACTCTTTGTCCAATCCATCGTATGGATAATCCTAACTCTATTCCTTTGGTAACCTAATCCTATTAGGGTATCCCAGATAGTGTAACCCAAAAAATGTGCCAATAATAGGATAACAAAGTAAAATCTAAGGGAACCTAGATATGAAATGAAATAACCAAGGATGAACCATTGTCACACATTCTTTCTTTCCTAACACAAGATAATCTAGAGGCACCCAGTTATGGCATGACCTACTTGGTTGGATGATCGATCTCTTGACAAGTTCCATTTTTGGAAGGAATTTAACACTTAGTATTTAAATGGTATTTTAATATCACTATATTTTCTCATGTTATTTTTTATGTAATCCTACTTCTAGTGATTTTATTTGGTAATCATACTCCCTCCAACAAATAAATA
Source organism: Viscum album (assembly GCA_963277665.1). Classification (NCBI taxonomy): domain Eukaryota; kingdom Viridiplantae; phylum Streptophyta; class Magnoliopsida; order Santalales; family Viscaceae; genus Viscum; species Viscum album. The sequence goes on from OY728157.1 coordinate 1,029,004,826, forward strand.
CATTCAAACCATATTGGTGTTTGACTATTTACACAATCCACAAGTTTGTATTACTCACCCAAAATAGAAGTCAAGTATATTCATACATATCCAAATGAATCATATTCATAAGGTATATAAAATCTTCATGAAAATATTTGGAGTTATATGAGATTGAAAATCTATTTATGAGTAAGCTTCAAGTGACATATAGCCAACCCCATTCACTTTCCTAGAAAAGGAATACGCCTCTAAGTAAGTAGGTATTCCGACCCCAAGTACCTTTACCATAGGATACTTTGCTCAAGATAGAATCTAATTAATTATAAACCTAACACCTAGTATGAAAAAATATATTTCACAATGAAATTCAAGGTAATAACTTCATTTACAAACCTAGGTCAAGGTATATAGAAAAATAAATTCACTATAGAGTTATTCATAGAATTTAATGAAAGGCTCTATCCTAGAAGTAGTTTAACATTTAAACCAAAACGTGCATAATTATTCACATAAACATTTTATAACTATGAATAAAATTGGGAATACTTTAAATAAATGAAAAATTCAATTATTTAAACATGAGATAGTAATTCATGAAAAATTGATAAATAAAATCCAATTATAATCATTTTATATTTTTAGATTTATATTATGGAAGTTCTATAAATTTGAATATAAAAAAATTATATTCAATCCTGTAATAAAACTTTCATATTTATCATTATATGACATTTCCATTTTTAATATATGAAATTTTATGAATTATACAAAATTTATAATCCAATTTCAATTATGTAAACATTTTATAAAATATAAATATCATATACTTAATAATCATTTAAACCTTGATTATATCAATCATAAAAAACCTTTTTATGCTGCATAAATAATATCCAAATAAGCCCCTTTTTATTTTGAACAATTCAAAATAATTAGTTATGAATAATTCAGAATTTAAATATAAATTTTTTATATTTTTTCATTATTTCATAATTTATAACCTTTTATAAATTATCACTTATAATTTCTAAATGAATGCTTATTTATAGATCATAAGGCATGACATATAATTTGGTTAAAAGGTATTTTAAATATTAACATTTAATATTTTTTAATACAAATGTTTCTTAAAAATTTAATTAATTAATTATAATTAATTAATTAATTTATAAATTCCTTATAAATAAAATATTCCCAAAATAAATTTTAACATGATTTATAAACAATTTATAAACCATAAAAACAATTTATATGTTACAATTTTTTTTATAAATGTTATGTTTACCCTTACATAGTAACCCTTTCCCATGTAAAGGTAAGTTTGGTTACCTTTATGAGGATATTTTTCATAAGGGTAATTAATTTTACATAGAACTATTATATATAAGGGTAACTCATTTTACCCAAATTTTCAAAAAATAAAAAAATTTCTCTACTTTTTTTTTTCAGTTTCTTCATTCATTTCCTGAATGGTTTCTCAAATCTAAATCACGGTTTCACTCTGATACTACTAAAGGGTTTCTAAAGAGTATAATAAAAATTATTAAAAGCATTGGAATCCATTTAAAACCTTATTTATAGGATCTTATATGCATGATATATGAAACCTATGTAAAAACAAGAATAATAATATACTACTAAAAACATGTATACCTTACATTGAAGATAATTTTTATCATCTCAATCACCATGGGATGGGTTTGAGAGAGATCACTAAGGGAAGCCAAATGAAATCCTCTATCCATATTGTATACATAGGTCAACTGAATAACATGTCTCACATGTAGGATTCTCCTTCTCCAAATGACGTGATAACATCTCTGCATGCAAAGGAAAATGAATAGATCTATGAATGTTTGGGAGTTTCGTCTATGAATGATGGAAGAAAACCCTCACACAACCATCATATGGTTGTATTATTTATAATCCTAAAGGCCATTACTTAAGGTGTTTCATTTAATCATGCATTTATAATTCATTATTAAATATTTATTTAGCCATATCATACATCACATGTATGAATAATAAAATCCCAATCCATTAGAACTTGTGTAACGATTTAGTAAATGATAGCTATAATGATTTGAGATTTCACTGTATTTTATCCTTAATAAAAAATAAATAAAATAGTATGTTTCAAACTCCATAAAAAACCAAAAAAAAACCTTGATGTATTTTTAATATTAAATACGATCATTAAAACATAGCTATTAAATTGGATGGTATAAATTGAAGTAACCATATCAAAAAATCAATAAATAAAGTAAGAATAAATGAAATCCAAAAGAGGAAGTATTCCTTATGAATTATATTTTTTCAATATCTAAAGGGAGTTACATTCTCTAGGGATTTTTTGGACCAATCCCATGTTGAAATTGAGCAATTGCGGTTTGAGAGAAACCATATATGGGAGAATTTTAAGCTTGTGGAGATTTGAAAAAGATCCATGCTAGATGAACCGCCACCCAAAAATACAATCAGAGATTATATGATGCTTAGGTATTAAATGGATATAATAAGGGGTTATTAAATTATAAATTATTATTATATCAACATGTACAAAAATATTTATATGCATAGACATATCATAAATTTTTATGCTTTTCAAAAAGTTATTTTTGCTCAATTATCTTAATGCTTAACAAATGTATTTTAAAAAAATTAGTGCTTTATTTCAAGGAAAAAGGTTTATTATTATTGAATAATAACATGATATATTTATTTCATTAATAATTATTTAACGCTAGAATAACTAGTAATCTACAGGAAAAAGAATATTTGATATTCCAAAAGTGAGGTTCCTATAAAAATATTTGTTCACTATATTTTATATATTTAATTGAAAATAAAGGTTATAAATTATATGATGTAAATTTTAAATAAATTAATTAATTTTTGGATTTATCATAGTAATATTAACTGAAGATATTTTTTTATATATATTTTAAAAATTGATATTTTGGTGAATAATGAAAAATACCGATTTTAATAACACTGTCACTTTTATGACATTATTATACAATAATTACATGAAATTTTTTGAAACCCATTTTAAAATATGAAATAATTTTTTATAAATTTAAATTAATTTTTTTAAAATACAATGTCTATATATAAAATCCATGTTTAACATCTTAGAAAGTTTTGATAATATTTTAATGAAAACTATTTTTCATATATTTCTTTTAATGAAACTTTACATGGTAGAATTATGTTTTCAAGTTATTATAATGTTAATTAAATATTAATTGAAAAATAAAAATATTTTAATTTAAATATAATTAATGACATTGATCATTATATCCTAAACAAAAATCATAGGCTTAAAATACACTTTTCCCTAAAAACAAGTTTTTACACGTTATATGCACTAATACTAAAATTAATTTCTATAAATAATGGAAATTTTATTTTATAAAATTATTTAAATATTTTAAATAATAAATTTTATATTAGTAAATAATATCAATTTTAATTTTGTACATTAAAATTAATTCCATCGATGAAAGTGGAGTTCCCACAACAAGGGTAAATTAGGGTAAAATTTGTTTAACATGGTGAATGTGGTTAAAAAATGTGTGATATTGGATGGTTGATGGTGAATCAGCCTTATATATTTCCCCAAACCATTATTTTCTATTTTTGGAGAATTTTTCCTTGAATAATGGAGTGATATTGTTGATAGAAATTAGTTTTTACAAAAGTGACATTTTCTTCACTGATAAAAGTAGACCACCTAATGTCCATTTATCCACTCATTAAAAAGACTTGTATTAAGAAAAACTCTATGATAGTTACTCCTAAACACCCTACCCATTACTTTTAATCCTTAGTCTCACAAAAAGACCAAGATAAGGAGTCTTAAGGACTTACCCAAGGGAGAACTTCCATGATAGAGGTAATACTCTCAACCAAAATTCTATAGATTTTTTTATTCTTATACAACCCTTAAATTCCATATATCCATGAAGGTATGATAAAAAAATAATTACTATTCTGAAGTATTATTATACTAATTTTCTATTTCATACTTTCCTTGAAAATCATTTTGAAAAAGGAAAACATCGTCATGTGTGTGGGCCATGAATGACATGTTCAATTTTCCATCATTACCATAGATGGTAGGTTAAAAAAGGAAATTTAATTAACTAATATGATATTTTCACACCATTAATATTTTTTTAAGAATATTTTTGGGTTTTTTTATAATTGTGATTAATAATAAATAGTCATAATAACTTTAACCACCTTTAATGGACATATCATTGTGAATTTATTAATTTGGATCTATTTTGGGATATCCTTTAAAACTATATAAGTATTTTCTTAATGGAATAATAAAATACATAAACCTTAAAAATCCTAGAGACCATGAATTTATTTTATAATACCTTTAACCATGGTAAAAAAAAAGTAAGTGTTACAAAGAAATTAAATGAAAAACTCTGAGTAACCGACACAATCAAAAACTATATTTAAAATAAGTACCAAAATATAATATATGAAACTTATAAAATTAAATATAGTTGAATAAGGTTCCTAGTTATATATTTAAAGAACTTAATTTAATTTTTCAGGAAGTTAAGTACAAGTGAAGAGTGATTTTGTACATGAGGTAAGGGTTCTATCTCAATCACCCATCATTGAGGCATGCTTTAATATTATGAACAAATATTTATTTTTATAGTTTAACCACTACCAATATGAATTATAATAACATAAATTATTTTTGAACTTGGAAAATTCACTTCCATTCATGCTCTTCCTTGTTGTGGGATATGATTGATTCCTTCCCTAAAATATAAGGGTATTTTATAACTCTATCTGATTTATTGAGTTCTAATGTTTATCCTTGAGTTTCATCTTTAATTTTATATTTATATCCTATTTATTTCTTGGTATATCATTTTTGATTCAAATTTTCTTTTCTGGTGAGTTCTAATCATTTTTAAAATGTAGCTATGTTAAGAATAACTCCCATCCATTCAAATTATGGTTTCCCCTAATAATCCATAATTTCCCTTCCCACCAATGTTCTCTTTTTCAATTGGAAAACTCATTATGTGTTATATCATGTGAAAATTATATTTAAATTATGATATTTTCAAAATAAAGTTTTATTATCTTTTTATGATGTGGGATTTAAAAAAAGGTGTTTTAATACATAAAAAGGGATCTTCCATACGACCCTCTTTACTTGTTGGTTACATGTTATCTTTATTTTTCTCCCTTTTTATAAAATATTCTTCTTGTTAACTTATTATATATATGTATATATATCCATTACATATATATCTAGTAAAATATTCTTTTTATTTTTTATGTTATATATATTTTTAGTTACCTTTGAAATTCCTACCTTTAAGTGAACCAAAATTAAGGTAACTTTTATATTTCTTGCCTAATGTAAATAATTACCCCCATCAAATATTTTTAAACCATGAATATATTATAAAAAAATAATTAGATTATGGTGAACCCTCTTGGTTTAACTATAGTTTAATGGAAAATAATATGTTCTTTTACTCTTTAAAAATAACCTTACTTATTTTATAAAACATCACCCAAGTGGTTCATTTTTATTATTTCTTTTCCTAAATCCCTCCCATTAATTTTTTAAATTTGAGCTTCATGTTCAATAACTATGTCCATTTTTCAATTATGAGCATTAAAAAAGATTTAATTCCTTATTTTCTTATTAATCCTTATATTTTATCCTTTTTTTATGTTGTAAATAAAAATTATGAAACCCACTTTTTTATAATGGGTTTGATCAGGTTTATGATTTATTTACGGTTCCTTTTATTCAGGAGGCACACATTTGTATGATTTTAATTTTATGATAGGTGGAACTATAGTTGTATAGCCCTCCAATTCATTGTCTAAATCTTTTTATCTCATGAGATGTTATGTACAAGATTAGGGATTTAACTTAATCCCCCATGAGACTTTTTCCACTATGTTTATGGGAATGAGGATTGAACCCAATCCACCATGGTACTTTTTACACTTTATGATGATTAGGAGTGTCACTTGAATTATGTTTATGATGTCATGTCTTATGTTGTTACTATGCATTCCATGATTACATGATTATATGGTTTCATTTCATTATTCCAATTTTCATGAATATGATCATTCTCTTTATGATATCATGTTATACATATTGACTCTATTTTTATGATTTATTATCAAGTTTATTTGCTTACTAGGATTTCTAGATCCCCCTTTTCCTTACATATTTTCCCAGGTTATCCTATTCACTTTTAGAATATATATGTGAGTTAGGATCACTATGTGAAGTTTTAAATAAAATTGTTTTTTAAAAATATAATATGATGTATTTATGTATATAATCTTCCAAAGAATCCATTCCTCTAAATTTTTGGTTTTTATTCTTAGGAAAGTATGTTATAAATCATTAATTAAAGCATGTTTAAGGATTTGGTTGCTATAGTTAGAACTAAAGAAAAGTGTAGTTATTTTTGGAGGTTAGGATGATAGAACCTTAGTGAAAACCATAGGGATAAGTCTAAGTATAAGAGAACATATTAAAACTTTGGTAAAGTAGATATTGTGTGGTTTTACCTTCAATTAAATTCCTGTATAGATACTGAAAAGTGGATGAAAGATCTAGTATATTTTTACCTAGGGTTAATAATCCCTAATATGTAATTTTGGGTATTAAATAAACTATGATATAGTGATTATTCCAAACTAACTATCATGAAAGATAATTAATAATGTAACTATAATTGAAAACCAAAGTGAACCAAAGAAGAAAAGAAAGGAGGATCATAAAAATTTAGGTAATTAATATAATGGAAGAAGGGATATTCAACCAACTATACATTAAAATATAGGAAGAAAAACCAAGGTAATTACCTCAAGGGGACTAGAAAATTCATTACTTTTGGAAGATGGGGTAATTGATCATCAAACTATTTTAATAATGTGAAGAGGCTAGTTATCATTATGGGAGAAGAAAGGGTGTATCAAAAATCACCACTAATGGTCCAATGAATCAAGTGTGTAAAACTTTTATGTTTCTCATGTTAGCATCACAGATAAAAATATGATAAGAATGATATGTGTGAACAACCTCCAAAACCAAGGGAACACAATGGATCCTTTTAAATGACAACTAATATAGTGTATTGTGGTAACTAAATCCTCCACTTTGGAATTTTCAATATGAGATATTTATTTTATCCACTCTATTTTACCTAGATTGTTTCCAAGTGAACCACCATGATGTTTTGTTTATTAAATAAAACATATAGTTTTATAATGTTTTAAATTCAAAATTCAAGTTTATGGGAATATAAATTTTATTATGAGTCTTTTAGATATATTTAAAATTATTTTAATAATGGATTAACTATTTAAAAATTGACTCCCTATTCAATAATCATGGTTAGATTACCCAAAACATCCTCATTATTAATAAAATGGATGAGGGTGGAGATAATAACCAGCAACTGCCATAGAGAGATTTTAATGTCATTACAATAGAAGACGATAATAACATACCTTATTAATTATCATAAATCAACATAAAACTTCCATTTTTAGGCCCAAATGTATCTAGAGAGGTTAAAAGCACAATAATAATGGTGTATATAGAATAAAACCCACCGCCACCATTACTAGTGTAATAGGATACAATGGTTAGGAAAAAAGGGGGAAGCCACTTAGTGACCTTGAGACTGGGAGCAATTTGAGAATCAAGTTTAATTACCTAGATCATGTGATCCCATGAAATGTGCATGGGAAATAGTTTTGGTCTTGGAAATCTCTATTTAGGAATATTAAGATTCACCTGGAGAAGACAGGTGGGGAGGGATTCATAAAGAAGGCAGGGATTGGTGCAATAATTGGGTGAGGATGTGGGTGGTTATATATTGAGGCTGATGATACTAGCAAGTGATAAGAAAGATAGGGAAATTTTTGGTGTGGTGGAGGAGGCTACTTTAGAAAGGGATGGGAGGGGTATAAACTTGGATCTCAACAAGCCTTATGAGGAGGAGAAACATTCTTTATGGACTTCATTATTCGACCATAAGTTCCTGCCTACACCACCAAGTTGAATAACCATAAGGGACAAGATATATGTGTGTGTGGTGTGTCTATTATAAAATTATAGAATCAAATTTCACACCTCAAACTAATTTATGATAATCTTCCACTACAATTATGACTATAAACTCAAGAAAAAAAATTCTTAACTCCAAACCTTGAGAGATATTTAAGTCAAATGGTTAGGAAGAAACAAAAAATAGGTATTATTATTATTTTAAGTGAATATATATGTTTGATACCTCTTTATAAAAAATAAATCATAAAAAATATTATATATTCCCATAGCTAACTTTTTTAGTAAGTAATAATTTAAATTATGAGGACGCAATTTGTTTAAGGGGGTAAGAATGTAAATACCTAATATTTTAATTTATTATATCTATAAATAAATAATAAATCAAATAGTGTTTTTATCATACTATACCAAACTAAAACAAAAAAACCTTGATTTATTTTTAATATTGAATATGACTGTTAAAACATAGCTGTTAAATTAGTTGGTATAAATTGAAGTAACCATATCACAAAATTAATAAATAAAGTAAGAAGAAATGGAATTTCTAAGTGGAAGTATTCCTTATGAATCCCATTTTTATGAGCTAAAAATTGAGGTATCTTATCTAGGGGTTTACCTATAATAATATCAAGACAAACTTGATCAATTATGGTTTGAGAGAAACTATATACGGGTGAAGTTAAAGCTTGTGGATTTTTTTCACATGATTCATACTAGTTGAACTACCACCCAAAAAAGAAATCAGATCTTATCTAATGATTACGTATTACATAGAGATCATAATGGGACATGTAATTATAAATTAGAATTATGTAAACATGTCTTAAAATATTTAGATGTATGAATATATTAGGAATTTTTATGATTTTCAAAAAATAATTTTTTATCAATTCACATTATGATTAAAAAAATGAATTTTACAAAAATTAGTGTTTTATTTAAAATAACCAAGGTTATTATATCTGAATAGTAACAAGATATATTTATTTCATTAATAATTATATAACAGTATACTAGTTATTAATCTGTAGAAAAAACAATAGTTGATATAACAAAAGCCATCATCCTATAAAATAGTTTTTTCACTATATTTTATATATTTAATTAAAAACAAAGTTTATAGATTTTAGGATGTGAATTTTTAAAAAATAATGTTTTTTTAATATATCATGGAAATATTACCTTAATAGTTTTTTTATATTTTTCTAAAATAATTGATTTTTAGGTGAATAGGGAAAAATACCGATTTTACTAATACTATTACTTTTATGACTTTATTAAACAAGAATGCCATTGATTTTTTTGAAACCTTTTTAAAATAAAAGATAAATTTTATAAAATTAAATTAATTACTTTAAAATATAACGTTGATATATAAAACTCATGCTTAACATATTAGAAAATTTAGTTAATGTTTTAATGAAATCATTTTTTATCTATATATTTTATTAAATTTTTTATATGGTGGAATTAGATTTTAAACATATTTTAATGTTAATTAAAAATTAATTTAATAATAATAAATATTTTAATTTCAATATAATCAATAAATTTTAGAATTATATCTTAAACATAAATATTATGGTTAAGATATACTTTTTCTTCTTCTAAAAACATGTTTTTATGCATTATATATGATAATACTAAAATAAATTTCTATAACTCATGGAAATTTTATTTTATAAATTTATTTTCATATTTTAAATCATAATTTTCAAATTAGTATATAAGTTTAATTTTAATTTTGAGTATTAAAATTAGTTCCAAGGGTAAAAGTGGAGTTACCACGACAAGGATAAATTAGGGTAAAACTAGTTTAACATAGTGAAAGTGGTTAATATATGTTGAAAGAATGTGTGATATTGGATTTTTTAGGAATTATCGTACTTATATATTTTCAAACAACATTATTTTCCATTTTTGGAGCCTTTTTAATTGAATAGTGAAGTGATATTATTGATAAATAATGAGTTTTTACAAAAGTGCCATTTTCTTCACTTATAAATAGAGACCAACTCCTACCCACTTCTACATAGATTATAAATAATTGGATAAAAAAATATTTCCTAATATATACTAAACACACTCCTCATGAATTTTAAGACTTGTTCTCACAAAATAACCAAGATAGGGAGTCTTAAGGACTTACCCAAGAGAGAACTTCCAAGGGAGAGGTAATACTCTCTACCCAAATTCTCTAATAGTTTTCTTCTTATACACCCATAAAATATCCTCTATCCATGAAGGTATGAAAACACTGTATTTTTTACCATTATTAATTATTATGATACTAATAGGATTTACATTGTATACTTTCATCCAAATTTATTATGAAAAATGAAAATGTCATCATGTGTGTATGCGGACTACCGTCTCCATGAACGACGTGTTCAAATTTTAACCACCACCTTAGATGGTAGGTTAAAAAAGGTTACTTAATTAATAAATATGATTTTTTTTCACATCATTAATATTATATAAAAATAATATTGGGTGTTCTATATGTGTGATTAATAAGAAATTTTTGCAGTTACTTTAACCACCTGAAATGGACTTATCATGGAACCTTTGTTAATTTGGATATATGTTGGGAAAATCTTTGTAAATGATAATTATTTTAATAATAATATAATAAAGTACATAAAAAATAAAAATTATGGACATCATGATGTTATTTTACAACACCTTTAACCATTGTCAACAAACCAAAAGTGTTATGAATAAATTAACCAAACAACCCTGAGTAACTGATGTAAGTGAAATCTATATTAAAAATAAGCACAAAAAGATAATATATGGAATTTAGAAAATTAAATATATATTAATAGGGTTCCTAGTTATATATATATAATGAACTTAATTTAATTATTCATTATGTTAAGTGAATGTGCATATTGATTTCATACATAAGGCAAGGGTTCCATCTCAATCACATTTCATTGAGGAATGATTTGTTTTTATACACTAATATTCATTTGTATGGTGTAAATATTTACCAATGAAATATAATATCATAAATTCTTTTTGAACTTTCAAACTTCATTTCAATTGTTTCTCTTCCTTGGTGTGAGGTATGATTTACATTCTCCTAAAATATAAGGGTCTTTCATAACTCAATCAGATTTCTTGAGTTATGGTGTTTTTCCGTGAGTTTCATCTTTCATTTCATATGACATAACCTATTTATATCTTGTATGTCACTTTTTATTAAAATATTATTTACTAGTGAGTTATATTCCTTTTTGAAAATGTAATTATGTCTAGAATAATTCTCATTCATCCAAACAATAGTTTCCAATCTTTGTCCATAATTTACCTTCTTGACAATGTTATACTTTTTAATTTGACACCTAATTAAGTGTTATCTCATGTGAATATAATATTTACCTTATACTATTTTCAAAAAAAAGTTTTATTTTCATTTTTTTATTATGTGGGATTTAAACAAAGGTTTTTTAAAACATAAAAATGTATCTTCCATACTACACTATTTAATTTTTGGCTATATGTTATTTTTCTTCTTATTATCACTTTTTATGTAATATTATTTTAATAATTGTTGGGACCACTTTTTTTATAAGTTTTATTTGTTTTCAATTGGTGTCAATAATGGTCAAAATGAAGAAGGAAATCCAAAGTTAATGGAGATTTATTGAAGTGAAGATGCCTGGATAATTATTATGGATTTATAGAATTAGATACCTCACCTGGGAAATTCTCCATGTTGATCAAAATCAGACGATTAATGTATTGATCTTGAAAGTTCAAAGAACTTATGTCACGTGTGATACAATTTTTACAACATTGAATTATAATCCTTTTAAAATTGATTGAAGTACTTTGGATTTGATAATACAAAAAGGAAAGGAGGAAGAAGAAGGTTTAAGATGGGGTTTTTGACCTTGAAGAGACCATAAAAATATTTTAATATGGACATGAATTAATGTTAATACTTGGTTTTCAACCAAGTATTTTTATGTGGCTTACTTAAAAAGGGGGCCAACCCACGATCTAGCTACCCAGCCTAAATCCGAGGTACATGTGGTACCACAGGGGGTCGACCGCACACATTGGGAAGATAAGGTAGAGCCATCCCGCAAGAGGCACATGATGGCCATGTATAATCCCCTAGGGTGTGCATAGTAGGATCCAGGTGCACGCCCAAGGAGGAAGAGTGGGTGCTCAGAGTGTGACCTTAGAGAACCGGTGTGGGGCGACATCGGAGGGGGGAGAGGAGAATTATGAGTGGTTGGAAGAGAGAGTTGATTGATAAACCATGAGAAACCCACGTCTCTAATTCGATGTGTGATGTATTTTAAAAAATGCAGATATAATCTCCGTTGTCCATCTAATCCATGTCTCACTCTACCATCCAATCAGCCATGACATTCGATCATCTAAATCTCTGCCGCTCATCTGATCTCGCACCCTGTGCATTTGAGTTATAGTCGTCCACTACTCCTACAGTATTTGAAGAACCACACCATCCTCTTCAACCTCCTGTGATCTCTGGTGCCACTGCATCTCCCCAGAGCCAATATATGATCATGTACGAACCACCATGCATTATTATTTTGACACCATGAGGATTGTTAGATCAAACCGATACCATACATTCAATCTTCATCTTGCATGAATGCAATATATCGATGAAGAAGCTTCAGTTGAGGAAAATAAAGTTTTCGAGGCCACATGGATTCATACATGATTTAAAAAACGAGATACATGAAAATATCAAATGCATGCACATGATCAGGGATAATCCCATGTTCGAAAAGGAAACACCCTGAGGATCATGACATATCTTCATGCGGGTTTGAAGATTTCAAAACCCCCAAAATCTTGAACATTCAAAGTTGTGATCTCCATGGATTTTTACATGGATATTGAACGAAAAAGTAAAGTTTCCCTCATCTATAAAAGTAGGATCCTGAGAAAAATAATTCTACTACTCCCACATACCTGAGAGAATCTATTTTTAAAAAACATAGAAACTCCCTTCGCATCACTTTGCAAAGATAAAGAAGAGCACTGCGAGTCTTCAAGGATCCATGAAGAAGAGATCTTGCAAGCCTTCAATAGGTGCTACACACCCTTTAATATCTTCTTGAAGAACTGGTTCCCATGAACATGCAACTGGTTCCTCAAACCTTTTTTGTGATTTGTGAAGTACGAATAACTGTGATCCAGTGGTCGAGCCTTAGCCTCCCACTGTGCTTTGTGAAGTCCAGCACACTCAATGAAAAGACAAATCACACATCCTCTGCATGAAGGAGAATATCCTTAGCCACCATGGTTTCATGAAGAAAGGTGATAAAACCCTTCTATTTTCATGTTTATATCCTATTATTTATAGGGGTTTGTGTTTTGGTGAATAAGAAGGTTGCACAAAGAAGTGGCAACGCGTACATGAATACATGCATGTGCATTGCTTGATGAAGCCCAAGGCCTTTGTGAGGTTATGAGGAGAAGAAGTTTTCACCCATTCGGGTTTTAAGAAACATACACATATAAAACTAAACAAACACTCTAACCTAGTATAATAGGAATAAATAAAATAAATAAGAGGAAGAGTAGAAGAGGTTGAGTGTGTGTTTTCTTAAAAGAACTACATCAATTAGGGTTTCACACAAGATAAAGAAGAAGTAAGTTTATGAATGCATTAATGAACATGCATGCATGAAGACTCATAAATAAAATAACCAAAATAACTATGTGCATGTGTGTAAAGAAGAAGGATAACGAAAGAGAAGATAAGGTTTAATCAATATGTTATATGCATGATCACATGCATTCACGAACAAAGGAGAAGAAGGCAATTCTGATGTTTCTAAGTAAAATGATCTTCATTGCTTGAATAATAACATTTGTGTATGTGATTCAATATAAAGAAATGAGAAGATTAGTGTAGTTAGTTTTTTTCACTATGATGAAGAAAGAAGAAGATCTAGTGCAGTTGGTTTTGCACTAGGGAAGTAAAGAAAAAAGGGAGAATTACTTACCTACTGCTTTGCAAGTAATCAAGTGAAGAACACTCAATAAGATATTGATAAGAACCTACCTTATTCAAGAAGGAATAATACTATCTTCAGAGGTAGTATAAAGAACCATAAAGTGTAAGGGCATATCCTACTTGTTGCAAGTTGGAAGATGATTATCTCCCTTCCCCCTCCAAGTGTAGGGACTCACACTAGGAAGCGATCATCTCATTTCCACATCCAGGTGTAGGGAGCCACACCGACTAGTATATTGTTTTCCTAGTCAACCACTGTAATAGCATATCACATTATAGTGGAGAATCCATGCACTGATCATTCTCATGCATGGAAAAGATGTAGCTGCTATTATTGAGTAGTGAACCTTGTAAAAATATCGTGTGCATATTTTTACTTCTTTATATTATTACATGTGACCAGGAAAAGAGAATAAAAGAATTAATATTCTAATAGGTCAATAGGTACAAGGATAAAAAGGTTGAATTGGTTTAAAAAGTCCCCAACATTGATTCACCCCCCTCTCAGTGTTAGGTATATCCTAATCTGGTCCTCTCAATTGGTATCGGAGGGACAAGTTCACCTATGTTGGATTCTCTATAGTGAAGTTATTCTATTTTGAAGATTTGAGTTTCTTTCCAAAGTTATCAATGAAGTTCACTTTCAGTGAAGATTCAGTTATCTCTAAGCAGAAGGATATATCTACCAAGGCCTTGATGAACAAGAAAAATAAGGAGAAGAGAAAGTTAAAGAAGCATTTCCTCTTATCTCAAAAAGAGGAAGCATTTTTATCTCCATATATGGCTGACATTGAAGACACACCAGACTTGGAAAGTAATGAGAAGGTGTCTCAAGTTCCCAATAAGAATATGGAAAACCTTCTTACCTCAACTAATCAAGAGGTATGTGTTAGTACATTTGGAAATTATTCTCATGATTAAAATGCTAGCACAAGTAGTGATGATAAATCTAAAACATCTCAAGAAATATCATTTGAAAGATTAATAATGATTCTACATAGTATCCCTGAAGAAAGTACATCCCTGGTTTGTGGAGTATTTGAATGCATGCATGAAAAATATCACTCAGTTGGAAGAAGAAATTGATGTTTTGGAGGAAGGATTACAAGAAAAAATTATTGCATGTTTAAATCTCCCTAAACATGTTGGAGACATTGAAGCAACAAATATGGTATTTGAATTAAGTTATTTAAAGTGGATCAAGGATGTTGAATAAAAAGAGGGAGTCATCAAGACTCTAGAATAGAAGATACATGCACTTGAAGATGAGCTGAAAAAGAGCAATGAAGTCAAGAAGGTATATTTGGAAGAAGACTCTAAGAAGATCAAAGAACTTGAATATTTGTTACAAAACAAAGTAAATATGCATGAAGATGAATTTGAAAGATTAAAGAAGTATTGTGAAGAGAATATGACTATAATTGAAGACTGATAATTCATCCTCAATACGAGATGTCTATAATTGAAATTTGAGTTTACCAATCTAGAGAAGACACATATTGAGTCTCCACAAAAGAAGGAAACAAATGATACCAGTACTCAATGATCACTAGAGGATTCTATAATCAAAATACCTTCAATATGTGATAATAAGATCATGGATTCACACATTTATCTATCATAAGCAACTAAGAAAGTAAAGGTACCATCCATACCAACTTGTAATAATGTTTCAAAAATTGCTTCTAAAAAAAGTGTAGGTTGGAAGAAAAATTCTAAACAAGTATAGATGAAGAAGAATGAGAAGAAATCTACCACCATGGATAGGGTGGATAAGGGAAATAGTGCCGAAGATAACTCCCCTAAAAAAGCAAAACGATTCAAGAAAAAGACTCAGCAACATTGTAAAGAAGTTGTAAAGAAGTCAAGGTTTGTTGGTCAATGATGGTGCTGTAATAGATCTGGGAATTTTGCATTGGATTGTTGGTACACTCTCTTAAATGTAAAATCACAGATAAAGCCCATATCAAGGGGGTAAAACCAAAGAATAATAAGTAACCTACACAGATCCAGAAGCATATTTGTACTACAAACAAATTTGGAATGTTAGATAACATCTGTGATGTATGCAATAGGATTGGTCACATGAATGGTTCATGTTCATCTCAATAGGTACCCAAAGCTGATAAGAAAATAAGACAACATAAGCTAGGTAAGAATGAAGAAGAATCCTTGGGAAGAAATTATATGAATAATGTGAAAAAGATTGTCCCAAGAAGATTTCAATAAGGAAAGATGAAAAGTCCTTAGATTCTAAATCCAAGAAGGTGAAGGTTGATGCATCTAAAAAAATATTAAGAAGGATTCCACTCAGAAGAATCCATTTAGAATATCCAATCTTGATTCCTTATTCCCTAATGATATATTAGTGGTTTGGACAAAATATTTGGAAAGAATGAGGAAAATGGAAGATGCACAGGCTAAGGCTAGTGCTAAAAACAAAAATAAGATTATACATGAAGAAAAATAAGTTCTTTGTGTAAGGTGAAACAAGGCTGGTCACACTATTAAAATATGATTTGAATTTACTCTATCCTAACAAGAATTCCTCAAGATGATGAAAGTTGCACCAGGATATTCTAGTGCTTTGAAAGCTATTAGAGAGAGAAGACTCACACACAAAGAAATGGAAGATGTACTTAGATCCACAAAATCATAGTCAGTATTGAATATTAGTGGTGAAAGTGTGAAGAATGGAGCATCTGGGTTGATAAGATCATCTCAACCTTGTTTTTCACATTGATTTAGTAAGGATGATCCACCTTATTCCCTTAAATATTTGTGTATTTTATTTATTCTTATCATACAGGGAATTGAAGGTGAATCAAGATCTCAGGGGGAGAACCTAAGATTCAGTGATGAGAAGTGTTTCCTTGAGGAGGAGACACATGAAGAAGCTTCTAGAGTCATTATCTCAATTGGTATCAACATCAGTTGGTGTAAAATTAAATTACTCTGAATATTGTCTAAAGATAATGTAATTAGAAAAGGTATGCTATTTCTAAATCTCTCATCATTGGTTACTCAAAATAAAGACCATTCTACAAAGGGGGAGTAACAATGTTAATCAGTGACATAAGAAGAGTGAAATTGCCCCAAGTCCACTTATCCATCCAATTGAACTTGAATGTTTTTATCCCTTTTTTGGAGAGAGTGCTTGAGTTTTAGGTTGATTATTTCATATCACACTTATTATCCTAATCCTGGAATGAAAGTGGAGATCCCTTGAAGACATGTATATGAGTTCTCATCTCATGAGGTGTCATGTTCAGTGGTTAATGGAAAAATTTGTTGTCTAAATCAAATCATCTTGTTTTATACACCAAGAATTGCTCAAGTATACTTAGAGTGACATGATTGATGGCACATTTCTTAAGTATGGAATGATACCCTATCTACCATGAACTTTGTATTTCTTGTCAATAAGGGGGAGATAAGTGAAATGAAAGTATAAGGGAGAGAAAGAAGTAAGGGGAGAGAGAATATTCTCATTTTGACATCAACACATTCATTTCAGGAGAAGTCTTAAGGTATTGAAAATAAAATACAAGGTGGGAGATTGTTGGGACCACTTTGTGTATAAGTTTTATTTTTTGTCAACTGGTGTAAATAGTGGTCCAAATGAATAAGGAACTCCAAAGTGAATGGAGATTGATTGGAGTGAAGATGCATGTAGAATTGTTATGGATTCATATCATTGGATTCCATGCTTAGAAAATTCTCTATGTTGATCAAAATTAGATGATTGATGCACTGATCTTGAAAGTTCAAAGAAATTTTTTCATGCATGATACAATATTTACAACATTGAAGTCACATCCTTGTAAGGATTATTGAAGTACTTTGGAGTTGATAATCCAAAAATTAAAGGAGGAAGAAGAAGGTTGAATAAGGGATTTTTGACCTTGAGGAGGACATAAACATATTTTAATATGTCCATGATTTTTTGTGCATACTTTGTTTTATACCAAGTATTTTTATATGGATTACTTAAAAAATGGGGCCATCCCATGATCTAGCTACCTAGCCTCAACTCGAGGCACATACAGGACCACAAGGGGTAAACCGTGCTCATGGGGAAGCCAAGGTAGAGTCAGCCTACAAGAGGTGCCTGGGGGCCATATATAAGCCCACATGGTGTGAATATTGGGTGCTATGTGCGTGCCTGAGGAGGCAGAGTGAGATCTAAGAGCATACCCATAGAGAACCAGTGTGGGGTGGCACCAGATGGGGGAGAGGATAATTCTGAGTGTTTAGCAGGGAGAGTTGATTGATAAACCATGGGAAAAAGTGTCTCCAATTATATGTGGGATGTATTGTAAAAAATACAGATGTAATCTTCACCATCCATCCAATCCACATCTTGCTCTACTGTTCGATCATCTGCGACATTCGATCATCCAAATCTTCACTGCTCATATGATCTCACACCCTACACATTTGAGTTAGATCTGTCTGATCCTCCAGCAGTATTTGAATAAACATGCTACTATCTTAAAGCTCCTATTATCTCTGGTGACACTACATCTCACTGAAGCTAATAGATTATCATGTCCGAACCACCATGCATTATTATTTTGACACCATGAGAATCATCAGATAAAACCAAGACCATGCATGCAATCTTCATCTTGCATGCATGAGATATCTTGATGAAGAAGCTTCGGCCAAGGAAAAAGGAGTTTCTGTGGACACATGGATTCGTGCATGATTTAAAAAATGAGATAGATGCAAATTTAAAATGTATGCATGTGATCAGGGAGAATCCCACCTTCGAAAATAAAACACCTCGAGGATTACAAAATATCTTCATGCAGGTTTGAAGATTTAAAAACCCTAGAAATCCTAAGCATTCAAAGCCGTGATCTCTATGGATTTTTACATGGATCATGAATAAAAAAGTGGAGTTTCACTTGCCTATAAAAGAAAGAGCCTAAGATTAATAATGCTGCTTCTCCCACATACCCGAGAGCTTCTGTTTTCAAAAAACAGAGAAACTCCCTTCGCATCACTTCACGAAGAGATAGAAGATCACCATAATTCTTCAAGGCTCTATGAAGAAGAGATCCTGCAAGCCTCTAAAAGGTGACACACAACCTCAAATAGCTTCACGAAGAGCTGGTTACCACGAACATTCTATTTCTTCCTCAAACCTTCATTGTGCTTTGTGAAGGCTGAATAACTGTGATCCAGGGGTCAAGACTTATCCTCCCACTGTGCTTCGCGAAGTCCAGCACACTATGTGAAAAGACAAACCATACATCCTCTACATGACGGAGAATATTTGTAGCCACCATGGTTTTAAAAAGAAATGTGATAACAACCTCTTTTTTTCATGTTTATATCCTACTATTTGCACGAGTTTGTGTTTTGGTGAATACAAAACTTACACAAATAATTAGAAGTGTGTAAATTCATGCACACATGTGCATTGCTTGAAGAATCTTGAGTCCTTTGTGAGGTTGTGAGGAGAATATTTTTGAACCATTCAGGTTTGTAGAAACATACACATATAAAACTAAAAAAACACTCTTACCTAGTGAAAGAGTAAGAAAGAAAATAAAGAAGAGGAAGAGTAGAAGAGGACGAGTGTCTGTGTGTGATTAAAATAACTACACCAATTAGGGTTTCACACAAGAGTAAGAATAATTACATGCATGAATTCATGAATGCATATGAATATATGAAGACTTGTAAATAAAAGAACCAAAATATCTCTGTGCACGTGTGTAAAGAAGAAGGATAAATAAAGAGAAGAGAAGGTTCAATCAATATGCTATATGCATGATCACATGCATTCATGAACAAAGAATAAGAAGTTAATTCCGATGATGCCAAGTAAACTGATCTTTATTTATTGAATAATCACATTGGTGTATGTGATTCTATCTAAATAAAGGAGAAGATTAGTGTAGTCAGTAGTTTCACTAAGAATAAGAAAGAAGAAGATCTAGTGCAGTTGGTTTTGCACTAGGGAAGAAAATAAAGAAGGGAGAATTGATTTACTACTACTTTGAAAGTAATCAATTGAAGATCACTGAAGGAGAACAAGAGCAGAACCTACCTTATTCAAGAAGTAAGAATACTATCTTTAGAGGTAGTATAAAGAACCAATAAGTGTAAGGGAATATTCTACTTATTGTAAGTTGGAAGAGGATTATCTCCCTTCCTCCTCCAAGTGTAGGGATTCATACTGGTAAGTGAACATCTCCTTCCCCCCTCTAGGTGTAGGGAGCCACAATAACTAGAAGATTGTTCTCCTAGTCAACCATTGTAATAGCATATCACATTATAGTGGAGAATCCATGCACTGATCATTCCCATGCATGGAAAAGATGCAACTACTCTTATTGAGTGGTGAACATTGTAAAAATATCATGTGCATATTTTTACTACTTTCTATTATTGCACGTGATAGGTAAAATAGAATAAGAGAATCAAGATCCTAACCGGTCAAGAGGTACAAGGATAAAAATTTATAATTAGTTTAAAAAGTCCCCAACATTGATTCACCCCCCTCTTAGTGTTTGGTATATCCCAAAATAGTCCTCTCAATAATATTATTATATTTTGGTACATATTACTCTTAAATATATACCTAGTTAAATATCATTTTTATTACTAGGGTTATACAAGTTTTTATTTCCCTTCAAAATTCCCACCTTTAAGTAAATCCAATATGATGGAACTTTCTTATTTCTTATCTCACATCAAGAATCAAACTAATCATTTTTTTAAACATGAATTGATTATAAAAACCATAATTATTTTATGGATAACTCTATTGGGTGAATTATGGTTTCATAGAAAATGATATACACTTTAATTCTTTAAAAATATCCTTACTTATTTTATAAACCATCACCCAAGTTGTTAATTTTTATTCTTTCTTCTTTTAAATACCCCTAAATAATTTTTTACATTTAAACTCCATGTTCAAGTATTACATTCATTTTTAAATTATGAAAGTTCAAAATTATTTAATTTATTTTTCTCCTAGGGATCCTTATGATTTAGCCTTTGTGTAGAGAACCAAGCTTGACGTACATGAACATTACATTACTTTTACAGAATACTTAATACATAACAAAAACAGACACCCAAGGACCGTAATAGTTTAGTGTCTTTAAAAAGTCAGGACATAATCTTCTAATCATGGTGAAAGATCTTTAACATCTCCCATAAAGGTCTTCCACTTTTGTTTTCTTACCTAAAACCTTTATTTATATCCTAGGGAAAAGAAAACATAAAAAGGGTGACCTCAAATTATCATTAAGGGTAAGAATGGAGAAAATAGAACAAACCATATACATTTGAACTTAAAATAAAATGAACATAAAGTTTAAACATCAAAATCTTGAGTTGTGAAATAAATTTTGGTAGTATGTAAGGAATAGATCATAAAGGAACATCAATCATGATAAAGTATCATGAGAATAAAACATATAATTGTGAAAAAACATTAAGCACATGATATGATTTCAATAGTAGCCAAGGCGTTGCTTCCAAGACCATCACAGTGGACAAAGTCCCTTACTGAATCGAGTTCACTCCTCATTCCAGTCCTGTATCACTGAACCAGATTAACTTGCCATTATAGCCATGTCTATCTCATGAGATATAAATATTTACCCAATTAATTGGAGGGAGATATAGGTCCCACCCATCTCATAATGAAATCATTATTTTGTGTGCCAAAAAATAAACATACATCATTCATAATAACCCAACGAATAGAATGTGTTTCGAAAAAATCATCCCATCATAACATAATCTATATAAATGAAATGGATATCATTTCATCATAAGAAAAATAAAACCATGTAAATAATAGACATTATACCTGAAACATAAACATACTAAATAATTTCATCTGATATGGAAAATAGTTTTGATAAAACACTTGAAATGGATTCTTGAGGAAAATATCCTTTCTTCTTCAAAATCAATTTCATTTCTCAAAATTCCATGAAATTTTAAAAGAAAAGGATTTTTTTGACAATAATCATGAAATTTTGTAGAGGAATATTCATTGAAATAGTCATTATGAAACCGTAAAAATCCATTCACGCTGTATAAGTTAAAAAAAACATTCTTCTCGTACTTTTTCCAAAAAAGTCAAAAAGTACCTTATATGATAACCAAAGGAAGGATTCATTTCATACAATGTGGTAAAAATCCAACAAAGGGTAAAAATGACTTTAAACATACATAGAATAATAGTAAAATTTTTATGAAAACCTTTTTAGAAAAACATGGACATGGATAATAAACATAACCCCAGTAAATACTTACGAATAAACAATCTCGGATAAGAATGATATTGGAATAATTATCTGTTAACTTAGGTCCAATTTATTCTGTATGTGTCCGAAGCTCCTATATAGCGGGTTTAAACAAATTATTAACTTAAAACAGAACCATAAAAATATTTATGATACCATATATGATTCACTTATGACTTTATATTACCTGTTCTTTTATCAATTCCATGTTAAAGCATCGTTTTGGGTAAAATCATTTCATTTATTGTACGTGTTTGGACTTATTGTTCTTGATATTATTACTTATATCCTGATTTACTTAATTAAATAATTTAAAACATGATTTAGATATAATACATATTCAGCATATAAATATATATGATAGATCGATAAATGGAAATGAAATACACCGTTCATAGAGATGGTAGGCCATACGTACGCATGAATGCTGTTTTTGTTTCCCTATTGAATTGAATGGAATTGAGTAAATAAAAAATATATTTACATAAATCAAGTATCATTATTATGTCATATATTTCATGATTATTTATTATATATACTTTATAATCACTATTGAATGGTTAACATGGAGAATGAATCTCATCGCGTTCGTGGAGACGGTAGTCCGTACGTACGCATGAGTGACAATATCATTCTTTTGATATTAAAATAATATGTAATTGGATGTTATGTCATATATACAGAATCCTTATAATGTTATATTTATTATTTATATCATTTATACTCATTATTATACCCATCCAAATGATGAAATGTTTGACTAACAAACTACACCACGACGTGGAAACGGTAAGCCGTATGTATGCACGTGTGGCGACTTTTTCATTCATAGGATGGATAAAATAACTAATATGGTTGTACCATTTTTCTAATAACATCACAGTATATAGAAGATACTGTATTTATTATTTTATAATGGAAACAACAAATAAGGAGGAAGTGGAAGAAGAAAGGGACTTGAAATAGGTGGTGAGATATTTACCTCTTCTTCGGGTTATTCCTTTTGATTTGATCAAAAGGGATCCTTAGGTTGGCTTTCTGACTAAAGGAAGGCCTCTAGGATGAAGGGGGGATAGTTGATAGGGTATTTTTGCAGGGGTTGGCCGATAAAAATGAATTTGGAGGTGTGAATTAGAGAGAAGGGGGAGTTCCCTTTTATAAGTGGGGTGAGGGGCACCTTAGAAAAAACTTAAAATATTATTTGATAATAAATTCATATTCAGTTTATAATGGCTCCAAAGTGACTTATTTCGAGGCTAGAGTAGGTATGGGTCGAAATCCTCTCAACCAATAGGTTTTATACAAGTTTAGGATACCATTTTAACCTTATCATTTAGATTTAACTCTAAGTTAACTAATTTAACTTTTACCGTGTCTTCTTGTATTCTTACGCTATATGGTTAATAAACTTATTATAAAATGACAATAGAACCCCAATTGGTTCATTAATTTCATATATATTATTATATTAGTATTTTGTCCTAATTCTAGATTTTAGGACCATTATATCAATTAATAATATAATATTTGTTTTAAAAACTCTTTTATGTAAATTTTGACACTATTTGATATTTTTTTTTCTAAATTCATAAAAACATTATTACTTCGAATAAAATTCATATAACCAACCCTAATATGTTATATTAACCTATAAAATTAGTTTAATTCATAAAAAGTCTCAAATTACATTTATATGGGTATTTATAATATCAATTATGTTAATATTTCATTAATAAGGTATTTACTATATCATCATTGTGTCATAAATAAATTAAATTATTTAATGTCTAAAAATTATAAATAAAATAAAATTATGTAGGAAATATTTTTATATTTGTAATTAATATTTATAGTCTAATATATCTTATGTATAACCCTATATTAAAAATGTTTTACTTATTAAAATTTGATTTTAACTCTTTTAACTCTTCTTTGAATTAAATAATAATAAATGTCCTAATCTAATCCAAGTGGACCTAAAGGGTCATATTTTATCCCTAAGGTTATTTTTTTTCAAATTTAACTTATCCAATAGAATTAGGACATGTGTTAGGGTAATAATAATATCATTTTGTACCCTTAATTACCTTATTTACTTTTAACCGTGGTAAATAAAAGTAAAAAGTTACTATTCACCAAAAAATATTTTTATCTTATTGAACCAAATTTTACTTACTGATATCAATCGTGTCTCTTGGTTTTTTGAAATTCCACTCACAGAAGAGGTAAAATTATGTTTTATGTAAATTTGCAAATTCTCTTAGGAGGTGGGTAAAAGATGGTAAAAAATTCAATAAAATTTATATATTTATATAAAATTATTATAAAACGACTCCAATGAATTCAATTGAACTTATATATTTATTATGTATCTATTTTGACCTAAAATAAATTTAAATAAAATAAATAATTATTTAAAAAAAAATTCGGTTTAAACTATAACTCAGTGTTTTTCACTATTAATCAAAAATTGAAAGTTTTCTGAAAAATACAAAAAATTCACCCAAGTCTAATTTCGATATTCCAAATCCAAAAATGAAGTCCATTTTGAAAGATAAAATTTATTAAATTTCAAAAATTGGGTATTACTATTCATAACGGCTAGTTTATATAATATTTTAATAACATATCGTTGTTTAGTGAAACCTGATATTGCGTACTACACATGCTATTGGGGAAGGTCGTGATTGTGTGTAATGCAAGCCAAGTTAGGGATTCGTGTAGTGTAAGATCCCTTTGGTGTTGCATATAATATAATCAAAACTTATTTCATTTATACATTAAACAAAATCTATACTTAATGTTGGGTAGAATAATTTCCACAAAACGAACTTGAAATTGTGCGTAACACGAGCCAAGAATAGTGTTGCGTATACTGCAAGCTAATATGTTGTTTTGTATAGTACAAGATAATCTTGGTTTAGTGTACAATATAAGACATCAAATAAATTAAAAAGAATATATCTCATAAAATCTCGGGTTGTTACATTCTACCCCCCTTAAAATGAATTTCACCCTCGAAATTCATCAGGGTCATAAATCGTTTACTACTTGAATGTTTCATTCATAGAAACCCACATCATAAAAAGGAATACTAAAACTTAATTTTAAAAAGTGAAGTATGAAACGTAACGATTACCCAAATTAACTCATCATTGCATTTCCACATAGGAGAACATAGGTGGAAATATGGATATGGAAGAGAAATCTAACCATCATGTTCTGATGAAGAGTGGTAGAGAACATGGCTATGAAAAAGCCAACAATCACAAAGCCATAAATTTGTGATGATCTAAGGTACCATCTGATTCATCGAATATGAGGGTACTAGGACAACATTTTTAGTTTTCAAGATCATTTCCCTAATGTTGAAGAATTAAAAGAAATATTTATGTGATTTTGGTACAATCTCACTGTTGTTTGTGCCTTGAACAATTTTCACTTCATATCTTAAAGAAATGAAGTTGAATTTGTCTTCTGTGAAGTGTTAGAAGATCATGAGATAGAATGATAGGTCATTCCATCTATCTCAAACATAAGTTTAGAAAAAGTTATATACATAAGTCCATCTTATGGTGAGATTAACCGTATATGATTCCAAAAATGGACTTATACATCAACTATCATACTGATTAATAAAATAAAACTAATTTCTACTAACCAGGGACTTCTTGTAGGACATTGGTAGGAGATAAAGGCTTATTTCACTTCAGTTGTGGGTTCGATTCCTACAACCTTGTCTGACGCGACGGGTTGTCATTCGTCCTGTAGGTTGTCCTTTTTCTAAAACTACACTATTATAACATTACAGAAATAATATCGAAAAAGTTCTAGCCTTAAACAATACTATCTAATGTTCGACATAATATATTCCAATCTTTAGACTTATCCAAAATACATCTGTCTAGTCTCATAGTATAAAGAAAATGATTACTGGAAAGGTCACATAACAAGCACGTGAATACCATCATTTATCCCTCATATATCATAAGATATATCTTGTTGATCGCATCCCAAACATGTAAATACCTTAATCATGTATTCTCTTGAAACATAAATTACCATAGAACCTTAGTGAAAACATGAATGCTGTCAAAAGGTAACTCTTTCCACAAACCAAAATCCCAAAACTTCTATATACTCAAACCATGATATCACTTTGTCCTTATATCAGTCACGAGCTCATTAATATTACCAAACATGTCATTATCTCCCTATACCTTCTTTATGCACATATTAGGTGCTTTCCAAAAATATTTCAAGCACTTTTCATGGTTACCAGTACCATTCAACATATACTTTCAAATACACAAGGAAAAACAATAGTGTAATAATCCTTAGATTTTTCTTTATTCCACAGTACCATACATTATTCTTGATAAAAATTCAATCATTCCACTAGATTCTTAAACCATTGACTGAGCTTCTTCATTTTATTCCTCAACAATTCTTTCATCTCATATATCATTTGTAGTCTCTTCATCATTATCAACATAAATACTACCCATACGACCATGCTGATTCTCTTCAAGAGATTTTCCCTTAGGGAATTGGTTTGCATAATGCCCGTACATTCCATATTTAAAACGTTTAACCTTGGTTGATGTTTTAGAAATATCATTATCCTTGTCCATTGTGTTAACTAAACATTTTCATATGCAATTACTGGATTTGTTTCCTTCTTTTCCACACCTAAAGCATCTTCCAGTTCCTTTGAAACATTCTCCTTGATGCCTCTTCCCACACGATTTTCATGAGGGAAATTAAACTTTCTTTCCTCTATGATCATCATGAAACTCCATATTTCTCTTATTAGCCGAGTCAGGAAACTTACCAAAGTTGATATTATTGATCATATTATGAGATTTCTAATTAGGCATAATAACGATGTTTCACATTCCAAATCTCATTTCATTTGGATGCTCAAAAAGAATATCATTCCATTATCCATCATATTCTCCATTAACAAGAATATTCCTCTTTCTAGCCATTTTCTAAAACCCAAAAAGAATAGTGTGACAGGAAAAAATCATGTTAGGAAAAAAACATAATAAAGGGAGTAATTTCAATCTCTAACATCTTAGGTTTAATTCTATGATTGTTACCGTAATTCAAGGTCTATAACCTATACATATACTTAACCATAGAGACATCCCTAGACATACCTTAGAAATATCTCTAGGGATTTCAAAAAAGTTTTTGCATCCTAGTTTCCAAAGGTTAACTAAACCTTTCCTCTGATACCAACTGTAGAGACCCAAGCTTGACATACATGGACATTACAATAATTTTTTGGAATACTTAATACATAAAAAAACAGACACCCAAGGACCGTAATAGTTTAGTGTATTTGGAAACTCGAGACATAATCTTCCAATCATGGTGAAAGATCTTCAACATCTTCTATAAAGATCTTCCACTTTTGTTTTCTTACCTAAAACCTTTCTTTATATCCTTGGGAAAAGAAAACATAAAAAGGGTGATCTCAAATGCTCATTAAGGGTAAGCGTGAAGAAAATAGAACAAACCATATACATTTGAAGTTAAAAAAACATGAACATAAAATTTAAACATCAAAATCTTGAGTTGTGAAATAAATCTTGGTAGTACGTAAGGCATAGATCATAAATTAAAATCAATCATGATAAAGTATCATGAGAATAAAACATGTAATTATGGAAAAACATTAATCACTTGATATGATTTCCATAGTATCCAAGGTGTTGATGCCAAGACCATCATAGTGGACAAAGTCCCTTACTAAATCGAGTTCACTCCTCGTTCAAATCCTGTATCATTGAACCAGATTAACATTCCATTCCAGCCATGTCTATCTCAGGAGATATAAATATTTACCCAATGCATTAGAGGGAGATATAGGTCCCACCCATCTCATAATGAAATCATTCTTTCGTGTGCCACAAAATAAACATACATCATTCATAATAACCCAAAGAATAAAATGGGTTTCATAAATATCATCCCATCATAACATAATCCATATAAAAGAAATGGATATCATTTTATCATAAGAAAAATCAAAACATGTAAATAATATAGACATTATACTTTAAACATAAACATACTAAATAATGTCATCTTAGATGGAAAATAGTTTTGATAAAACACTTGAAATTAATTCTTGAGGAAAATATCCTTTCTTCTTCAAAATCATTTTCTTTTCTCAAAATGCCATGAAATTTTAAAAGAAAAATATTTTGTTGAAAATAATCATGAAATTTTGTAGAGGAAGCTTCATTTAAATAGTTGTTATGAAACCGTAAAAATCCATTCACACTGTATAAGTTAAAAAAACATTCTTCTCATACTTTTCTCTAAAAAGTCAAAAAGTACCTTATATGGTAACCAAAGGAAAGATTCCTTCCATACAATGTGGTAAAAAGTAAACAAAGGGTAAAAATTACTTTAAACATACACGTAAGAATAGTAAACATTTTATGAAAACCTTTTTAGAAAAACATGGACATGGATGATAAACATAACCCTAGTAAATACTTACGAATAAACAATCTCGGATAAGAATGAGATTAGAATAATTACCCCTTACCTTAGGTCCAATTTCATCCACACGTGTCCAAAACTCCTGTATAGTGGGTTTAAACATATTATTAACTTGAAACAGAACCATAATAATATTTATGATATCATATATGATTCACTTATGACTTTATATTACCTGTTCTTTTATCAATTCCATGTTAAAGCAGCATTTTGGGTAAAATAATTTGATTTATCGTACGTGTTTGGACTTGTTGTTCTTGATATTATTACTTATATCCTGATTTACTTAATTCCAGAATGTAAAACATGATTTATATATAATATATATTCATCATATAAATATATATGATAGATCGATAAATGGAAATGAAATACATCATTCATGGAGACGGTAAGCCGTACGTACGTATGAACGCTGTTTTCATTTCCCTATTGAATTGAATGGAATTAAGTAAATGAAACATATATGTACATAAATACACTATCATTATTATGTCATATATTTTATGATTATTTATTATATATACTTTATAATCACTCTTGAATGGTTAACATGGAGAATGAATCTCATCGCGTTCCTGGAGACGGTAGTCCGTACGTACGCACGAGCAACAATATCATTCTTTTGATATTAAAATCATATATAATTGGATATTATTTCATATATAAATAATCATAATAATGTTATATTTATTATTTATATCATTTATACTCATTATTATACCCATCCAAATGATGAAATGTTTGAATAATAAACTACACCATGACGTGGAGACGGTAAGCCGTACGTACGCACGTGTGGTGAATTTTTCATTTATAGGATGAATAAAATAACTAATATGGTTGTAAAATTTTTATAATAACATCACAATATACAGAAGATACTGGATTTATTATTTTATATTGGAAACAAAAAAGAAGGAGGAAGTGTAATAAGAAAGGGACTTGAAATTGGTCGTGAGATATTTACCTCTTCTTCGGGTTCTTTTGTTTGATTTGATCAAAAGGGCTCCTTAGGTTGCCTTTATGACTAAAGTAAGGCCTCTAGAATGAAGGGGGGACAGTTTAGAGGGTATTTGGGTAGGGTTTGTATGATTCAAATGGCTTTGTCGGTGTGAATTAGAGAGAAGGTGGAGTGACCTTTTATAAGAGGGGTGAGGGGCACCTTAGAAAAAACTTAAAATATTATTTTATAATAAATTCACATTCAGTTTATAATGGCTCAAAAGTGACTTATTTCTAGGATAGGGTGGGGATGGGTCTAAATACTCTCAAACAATAGGTTTTAGACAAGTTTAGGTTACCATTTTATCCATATCATTTAGATTTAACTCTAAGTTAAATAATTTAACTTTTACCGTGTCTTCTTGTATTCTTACACTATATAGTTAATAAACTTACTATAAACTGCCAATCGAACCCCAATTGGTTCATTAATGTCATATATATTATTATATTAGTCTTTTTTCCGAATCTTATATTTTTAGGACCATTATATCAATCAATAATATAATATTTGTTTTAAAAACTCTTTTATGTCAATTTTGACACTATTTGGTATTTTGTTTTTTTTCTAAATTTATAGCTGCATTATTACTTTGAAAAAAAATCATATAAAAAACCCTAATATGTTATATTAACCTATAAATTTAGTGTAATTCATAAAAAGTCTCAAATTACATTTATTTTGGTATTTATAATATCAATTATGTTTATATTTCATTTATAAGGTATTTACTGCATCATCAATGTGTCATAAATAAATTAAATTATTTAATATCTAAAAATTATAAATAAAATACCATTATATAGGAAATATTTTTATATTTCTAATTAATATTTATATTTGAATTTATCTTATGTATAACTCTATATTAAAAATGTTTTACTTATTAAACTTTGATTTTAACTCTTTTAACTCTTCTTTGAATTAAATAATAATAAATGTTCTAATCTAATCTAAGTAGACCTAAAGGGTCATATTTTATCCCTAAAGTTGTTTTAAGTCTAATTAAACTTATCAAATAGAATTACGATATGTGTTAGGGTAATAATAATATCATTTTTACCCTTAATTACCCTATTTACTTTTAATCGTGGTAAATAAAAGTAAAAAGTTACTATTCACCAAAAATTATTTTTATCTTATTGAACAACATTTTACTTACTGATGTCAACTATGTCTCTTGGATTTTTGAAATTCCACTCACAGAATCAGTAAAATAATGTTTTATGTAAATTTGAAAATTCTCCTAGGAGGTGGGTAAAAGACGGTAAAAAGTTCAATAAAAGTTTTATATATCTAAAATTATTATAAAATGAATCCAATGAATTAAATTTAACTTATATAGGTATTATGTATCTATTTTGAACTAAAATAAATTTAAATAAAATAAATAATTATTTAAACAAAAATTCAGTTTTAAACTATAACTTAGTGTTTTTCATTATTCATTAAAAATTGAATGTTTTCAACAAAATACCAAAAATTCACCCTAGGATAATTTCAATATTCTGAATCCAAAAATGAAGTCCATTTTGAAAGATAAAATTTATAAAATTTCAAAATGTGGGTATTACTATTCATAACGGTTAGTTTATATAATATTTTAATAACATATCGTTGTTTAGTGAAACGCGGTATTGCGTACTACACACGCTATCGAGGAAGGTTGCGATTGTGTGTAATGCAAGCCAAGTCAGGGATTCATGTAGTTCAAGCTCCCTTTGGTGTTGTTTATAACATAATCAAAACTTATTTCATTTATACATTAAACAAAATCTATAATTAATGTTGTGTAGAATAATTTCCCCAAAATGAACTTGAAATTGTGTGTAACACGAGCCAAGAATAGTGTTGCGTATACTGCAAGCTAATACGGTGTTGCATATAGTACAAGCTAATCTTGGTTTAGTGTACAATAGAAGACATAAAAGATATTAAAAAGAATTTATCTCATAAAATCTCAGGCTGTTACACTTTGATTATGACCAAAATTATAATTATGAAACCCAATTTTTTCTCATGGGTTTGATCATGCTTATGATTTATATGTGGTTCATTTTATTTATATGGCACACATATGTATAATTATCCTTATGTTACATGTATTCTAGGAATTATTTAGCCCTCTTATACATTGGGTGAATATTTATATCTCATGAAATGTTATTTATGGGATTAAGGAGGTAACCTTACCCACTATGGGACTTTGTCAACTATGTTCATGATAATGGAGAGTGAACACAATCCACCATGGGAATTTTTCTACTTTATAATAATGGTATTGGGAGTAAACCTTGAATTATTCTTATGATATCATGTCTTATATTGCATCCACATATTCCATGATTCTATGATCTTATGCTTTTATTTCTTTATGACATTTTTTCATGTTTTTTTATCATTATCATTATGTTATCATGTTATTCATCTTCACTGTCATATTTTTATTTATTTCTATGTTTATTCTCTTATTAGGGTTTCTATTTTACCCTTTTCCTTTTATGTTTTCCTTAGGGTATCCTATGTAGTTTTATAAGATCTATGGGTGTTTTGATAACTATGTGGAGAAGATGTTGTTTTTACATTTAAGATTCTGCATTTATGTATATAATATTCCAAATAAACTATATGTCTAGATCTTTACCTTGTGTTTTTGGGGAAGTATGTTATAAATCATAAATTAAAGAATGTTTAAGGCTTGATTCACAATATTTGGTATCAAAGATACATATATTTATTTTTAGAGGTTAGGATGAAAAAATCTTTGTGAAAACCCTAAAGATAAGTCTAAGGGATAATCCTAAGTACAAGATAATATAGATTTTTTTTGGAAAATTAGAGATTATGTGGTTTTCCTTTAAATTACATCCCTATTTGGATAATGTAAAGTTAATGTAGGCTCTAGAATAGTTATAACTTAGGGCAATAGCCCTAAAGAGTGCATGTTTGGTATTAACTCAATAATGACCCATTGCACAACAAAGATACCTAACTGCACACTTAGAAACAAACTCATGGGGGATATTGTTTGGTTAATAATTTTCTCTTTAAAAACAACTTTGAAGGATTTATTTTCTATTTACATCAAGGGACTAGGATGAGAAGTAAAAGATGGACCAAATTAAAGTAACTTAGGTTAAACTAATATTGATATAGGTTTAAATAAATGTATTATAGGCTAACATGATTGTGAAAAAGGGTAAAAAAAATTAATGATGAATGCCTTTTATGTTATTAATTATGATAATCCCCTATGATGTTAAATGTTCATCACCCATGTTAACCCTTTTTTGGTTTTAATTATGTATTTAACTAGAAGAAATTGAGTTGACCATGGATGTGAGGGACAATACGATGATTACCTCAGTGATCAACCCATTAGAATGATAGGTGCGAAAAACCACCATGAATAGGGGAACAAGATGGATCTTGGAACGCCCCGACCCTAGTTACCTAGAGTCGGTGCATTATTACATAACATTGGCATGATCACAAGAAAGATAAAATCTAGAAATACCGATTGGTTTAGTAGCCTTGGAAACACTAGATATATTCATAAAGTTTTACATTACATCATAAAGTGAAAAACTACTACAATAACATAATGTCTCCATAGTCCACACTATTATCCCATCATAATATCCCTGCAGGTCATTCATAACTTACTTCTTCACATCCTGAGAAAAATAAAACATATAAAAGGGGTGAGATCAAATGCCCAGTAAGGATAACAATATAGCGGAAACTTTCAAAAATAAGCATAAACATTTAAGGCAATGTATAACCAAAACGAAAGCCTTTTAAACTTGAACTTCAACATAGTATGGAAAAAGTAAAATGAAATAATTCCATTTACTTATTCACATGGATATTCTATTAATCAAATAATCACATGCAATATCAATAACCACTTTCATAATGATGGAATGCATAATGCCAGACTATCATAACCACATAGCCAAGGCCTCGTGCCAAGACTACAAATAAGATTTTGTCAAGGCCTTGTACCAAGACACTAGTTTGTCTCATGAGACCTACTGATGCATCGAGGAGCTATAGAGGTCTCCACCTGTCACATATTAAGTCCAATGCATTCCCATATGAAAAGGTTTAAACATAACATAAACATTCGTATTAAAACCAGCATACGAAATGTCAATACTTTCACCATAAACCATGAATGGAATAAAAATAGCACATTCACAATCAAACATATCACAAAACCTTAAATACAATATAGATGTTTTGTGTCATAATAAATCAACTTCAAATAAGCGTAAAATCCATCAAAGGATGTTGACATAGATGAAATCAAAACTCTTTTTAGAGAAATATCTCTTTCTATTTTGAAATCATTTAAGAGTCATATATTTATAAAATAAAACATTTTATTTGAAAATATTCTTATAAGCTTGTAAGGGAAGCTTCGACGATTTTATAACGATGGAAAATTGCCACACCCGCCGTAGAAGTTAAAAAAACATTCTTACCTTAATTCTGTCGAAAAGGTTAAAAAGCACCTTGTTTGGAAAACGACGGAAAGATTCCTTTATAAAAAACTTATAAAAGTCCACAAGGGTATAAATGAATTTAAACCATATTCTTTAAAATATTAAGAATATTTTGAAACACATTTTTAAGAATCATGGATGTGGATGATAAAGAGATCCCAGTAGATTATTACGTATAAACAACCTCGGATAATGAAGAGATTGCAAAATAAACCCTTACCTTATACTTTTTATTGGTTGGGGTAGGTTAACCTCCTGTATAATAGTGAAATAATTATTATTAAATTATACAAGAATAATATACATTCATATGATATCATATATGATCTTTTAACATTGCTTTGTTAATAATATCATAGTATTATCGTCGTTTCGGGTGTTAACTTACTCGTTTTCTTTTATATGTTTTGTTACATAAGCCATGTTTTTCATGGATAGGTTGTATATTATTCATATACAGAATGATATCAAGTCCTTAAACATTATTTTTAAATCATCAAATGATAATTATACTTGAATGGATACGATGGAGAATGAATCTCATCGTGTTCGTAAAGACGGTAGTCCGTACGTTCGCACGAGCGACAATATCATTCTTTTGATATTAAAATAACATATAAATGGATGGTATATCATATATAAAGAATCATTAACATGTTATATTTATTATTTATATGAGTTACACATCATTATTATACCCATCCAAATAATAATATATTGAATAACAATTACACCACGACGTGGAGACGGTAAGCCGTATGTACGCACGTATGGTGACATGTTATTCAAAGGGTGGATAGAATACTGAATATGGTTGTACCATATTTTTAATAATATCATAGTATATATATGATACTGGATTTATTATTTTAGAATGGTAAAAACAAAGGAAGAAGAAGTGGAAGAAGAAAGGAACTTGGAAAAGGGTGGTGAAATCATTACCTCTTCTTCGGGTTCTTCCTTTTGATTTGATCAAAAGGGCTCCTTAGGTTGGCTTTATGATGAAACTAAGGCCTCTAGGTTGTATTTAGGGAAGTTGGGAGAGTATTTGAGCAGAGTTTGGCCGAACCAAAAGGCTTTGAAGGTGTGAATAAATGAGAAGGAGGAGTTCCCTTTTATAAGAGGGGTGAGGGGCACCTTTGGAAAAGCTAGAAATATTAATTTATAATAAATTCATATTCGGTTTCTAATGGCTCCAAAGATTATTATTTAAATGTTAAGGTGGGGATGGGTCGAAAACCACTGAACCAATAGAATTTAGACAGGTTTTGATACTTATATTAACCTTATCTTTAAGTATTAACTCTAAGTTAATTAGTTTCACTTTTACAATGTCTCTTTTTATTTTTATATTATATGGTTAATAAACTTACCATATACATCCAAACGACCCCCAAGTGGTCCATTAATGATACACATATCATGATATAAGTCTATTGGCCAAACCTTAGATTTTTAGGAATTTAATATCAATTAATAATATAATATTTGTTTTAAAAACTCTTTTATGTCAATTTTGACACTATTCAATAGTTGATTTTTTGTGAAACTCATAACAGAATTATTACTTAGAAAAAAGTTAATTAAATCAATCATAATATGTCATATTATCCTAGAAAATTATTTTAATTCATTAAAAGTCTCAAATTATATTTATTTGGGTATTTATAATATCAATTATTTTAAGTTTTCACTATTATGTTAATTACTGCATCATCATTGTGTCATACATAAATTAAATTATGTAATCTATAAAAATTATAAATAAAATATCTTTATGTAGGAAATATTTTTAGATTTCTAATGAATATTTATAGTCGAAAATCCAACATATATAACCCTATGTAAAAATTGTTTTTCTAAAAGATATATGCTTGTGTCATTTTTGTATTAATTTTAACTTAATTAAAATAAAGTGTCCCTATCACCTACAAGTGGCTCCATGGGGTCCCAAAATCGACCCAAAGATGCCTATGGTCGAACATGTATCAACCAATAAGTCTATGACACGTTTTAGGGTAATTTAGTATTATTATAATATTTTTTTAACCCTTATTTACCGGATTTACCCTTAACCATGGTAAATAAAATATTTACCGAAGTAATTATTCAAAATGTCTAAAAATAAAATTTACCTATTTACACAATTTGAAAATACTAATTCCAAATATGGAATCCATTTTTCCAAATTCAAAACACAGAAGTGGCAGAAATTAATTTAAAATTAATTCCCGTTGTTAAAACAAAAAGCGTGTTTTTAAGAGATAATAACTATCAAAAGATTGACACTTGTTTATGTCCGGTTTAATTGTAAAATTATGTCCAATGACCAACATTATATTAAATGGTAAAAATATATTCTAAATATACTTTTAAACCACTCAAATTCATAATTTATCACTATTAATTATTTTTATTAAAAAAGTTGTTTTTAATTAAAATTTAGTAATTTTCACTATTCATCAAAATATTAAAGTTATCCGAAAAGTACCAAAATTCCACCTTAGGCTAAATTCGATATTCCGAATCCAAAAATTAAGTCCATTTTAAAAAATAAAATATATATAATTTCAAAAAGTAGGTATTACTATTCATAACGGCTAGTTTGATTGGTTATGGTGTGTTAGAATTCAGTGTTGCGTACAACACACGCTATCACATTATTCAAAGAGAAGCATACCGTGGAAGATGGGGGTGTTACATTCTCCCCTCCTTAAAATAATTTCATCCTCGAAATTTCTATAATATTATCGCATGAAAAGACTCGGGTGGTTCTTCATCATAAGTTCCTCAGGTTCCCACGTTGCCTCTTCCATCTTATGGTTTCTCCACAAAACTTTTACCAGACGCGTCGTCCGGTTTCTCAGTACTTGTTCTCTTGTATCAAGAATCCTGATGGGCTCTTCACAATAAGAAAGATC
Organism: Viscum album; assembly: GCA_963277665.1. Classification (NCBI taxonomy): domain Eukaryota; kingdom Viridiplantae; phylum Streptophyta; class Magnoliopsida; order Santalales; family Viscaceae; genus Viscum; species Viscum album. The sequence continues at coordinate 1,029,042,164 of OY728157.1, forward strand.
AGGTTCCAGTTCTAATTACTCATGGGTGAGTACATGCGTTGGGTCAGGCATGTATTTCCTCAATAGAGATACGTGGAACACATCGTGAACTTTGGAGAGACTTGGCGGCATTTCCAATCGGTAAGCTACAGCCCCAATTCGTTCTAGAATTTCGAAAGGACCGATGTACCTGGGACTAAATTTACCTTTCTTACCAAAACATATGACTCCCTTCCATGGAGATACCTTCAGGAAAACATGATCACCAACTTGAAATTCCAAATCCTTCCTTCAATTATCGACATAGCTCTTTTGCCTACTTTGAGCTGCTTTGATGTGATTTTGGATCACCTTCACCTTTTCTATCATTTCCTCCACCAGTTATGGACCTACAAGTTTTCTTTCACCAACGTCATCCCAACAGTTTGGTGTGCGACATCTCTTTCTGTATAACGCTTCATATGGTGCCATATGAATACTCGAATGGAAGCTATTGTTATAGGAAAATTCTACCAGAGGTAAATATTGATCCCACATTCCTTGAAAGTCAAGTGAGAAGGATCTCAACATGTCTTCTAAGGTTTGAATAGTCCGTTCTGATTGTACGTCTGTCTGAGGGTGGTAGGTAGTGCTCAAATGAAGTTCAGTATCTAGGGATTTCTGAAGACTTTTCCAGAATCTTAAAGTAAAACGGGGATCACGATCAGAAAAAATCGATAGGGGTAATCCATGAAGTCTCACAACTTCATTAATATATAGTCTTTCTAGACTTTCCAGTGGTATATCTTCTCTTATAGCAAGAAAATGTGCTGAATTGGTAAGATGATCAACAATAACCCATATTACATCGTTCCTTCTAGGAGTCTTTGGTAGCCCCATGACAAAGTCCATCGTAATATTGTCCCATTTCCACTCAGGTATGGGAAGAGGTTGCATGACTCCTCCAGGCTGTTGCCTTCCAGCTTTCACTTGTTGATAAACCATATATCTTGACACAAAATCAGCAATATCCCTCTTCATGTTGTCCCACCAAAAATGTTCCTTCAAATCTCTATACATTTTGGTGCTCCCAGGGTGTATAGAGAAATTGGAACTATGAGCATCATCCAACAATTCCCTTTTTATATCAGGTATATCGGGAACACAAAGCCTCTTCCTGAATTTCAAAATTCCATTTTCATACACAAAATCTCTCAATCTCCCATCATTCACAACTTTAATCTTATTTTGAAATTCTCCATCATTAGTCTGAGAACTATTAATCCTTTCTAGTAAAGATGGTTTGACAACCATTTGAAAAATCATTGATGTTTCACCTTCCCTGGTTATTCCCATGTCCATCTTCACTAGATCCATGAAAATTGGATCCCTTTCAATTCACATATTGTTCAAAACTCCATGATCTTTTCTACTCAAAGCATCTTCCACCTTGTTTTCCTTCCCTGGGTGGTAGTGTATCGTACAATCATAATCCTTGAGTAATTCAAGCCATCTCCTTTACCTCATGTTGAGTTCTTTTTGTGAGAAAATATACTTCAAACTCTTGTGATCAGTATAAATCTTACATTTTTCACCATAGAGGTAGTGCCTCCATATCTTCAAAGCAAAGATCACAGCTGCTAACTCAAGATAATGAGTAGGATAGTTTTTCTCATGAATTTTCAACTGTCGTGATGCATAGGAAATAACCCTATCATTCTGCATAAGGACACAACCAAGTCCTTTCTTCGATGCATCACTATAAATAACGAACCCATTATTCCCCGATGGTAGAGTCAATATAGGAGCATTGACTAATATTATCTTCAGTTATTCGAAACATTCTTCACACTCTTTTGCCCAAACAAATTTAACCCCTTTACATGTGAGCTTCGTTAATGGGTTAGCCAATCGGGCAAAATTCTGGATGAAACGTCGATAATAACCTGCTAAACCAATAAAACTACGCACCTTAGTTATACTCGTCGGTGCTGGCCATTCTTGGATTGCCTTGGTCTTAGAAGGATCAACAGATATTTCGTCTTTAGAGACAATATGGCCAAGAAAAGAAATATCCTGAATCCATAATTCACACTTGCTAAAATTCCCATATAATTCATGTCTTCTCCGAGTCTTCAAGATAACGCGCAAGTGAATTTCACGATCTTCATAGATTTTGGAGTATACCAAGATATCATAAATAAATACCACCACAAATTCATCGAGATACTCCTTGAAAACTCTATTAATAAGATCCATGAATACAGAGGGTGCATTAGTCAATCCAAAAGGCATTACAGTAAACTCATAATGCCCGTACCTGGTTCGAAATGCTGTCTTCGGAATGTCTTTCTTCTTTACACACAACTGATGGTATCCATATCGAAGGTCAATATTTGAAAAGTATTGAGCTCCATGCAGTTGGTCAAATAAATCATCAATGCGTGGTAGGGGATACTTGTTCTTTATTGTTATAGCATTGATCTCCTTGTAGTCGATACATAACCTCATAGATCTGTCTTTCTTTTTAACAAAAAGAACAGGGGCTCCCCATGGAGAAACACTAGGGAGAATAAATACCTTATTACTCAATTCCTCTAGTTGTTTCTTTAGTTCAACTAATTCTACAGTGGCCATTCTATAAGGGGTCTTTGATATAGGCCTTGATCTAGGAATTAAATTAATGGAAAACTCAACTTCTCGTTCTGGAGGATGTCCAGGTAAATCTTCCGAAAATACATCTACAAATTCTTTCACAACAGGTACATCCTCTATTTGAACATTCCTTTCCTCACCCACAGTTATTTCATTCTCTTCACCCCCAATAATTGAATTTAGTTGAGATAATGGGGTTGGATCTAGATAAGAATTAGGTGGTGAGGATTCTGCTCTAAAGATAAGGTGTTCCTTATCATCATCATCAAGAATCATAACCTCTTTCTTCTTACAATAAATCTTCGCATCATAGTCCAAAATCCAGTCCATACTGAGGATTATATCAAACTCAATCATAGGTATGATGACAAGATCACCAGATAAAGAACATTTATGTGCTCTAATGGGGACTGATTCACAAAACTTTGTTGCAATGATACTTCCCTTAGGAGTTTTAACTGACAACTCCCTTGTTAAATTAAATTGAAAATATCTAATTTTCTTAGAAAACTGGGAAGATATGAAACAATGTGATGATCCAGAATCAAATAATGCATTTTCTAAACTTGAGGAAACCATTAAATTACCTGCCACCACGTCTTTCGGAGCTTCTACCTCAGTAGTAGTGATAACATAAGCTTGGCCTTGATCCCTTTTCCTTTTCTGAGGTAAGTTCTCCTGACGCTTAGGACATTCATTTGCATAATTCCCCATCTCCTTGCAATTGTAGCACTGAACATTGGTAGCTTCCTTCTTCCCCTTGCAATCACGATCTTGGTGGCCTTTTTCACCACACTTGTAACAAACTTCTGTTCCCTTCAAGCAAGTACCGGGGTGTTTCTTACCACATTTACCACAATATGGATATTCAACCTTTCCATTCTTCCCCTTATTTCCATTCCCAGATTGATCAGCTGGTCTCTTCTTCTCTTGCTTTGCTTTAAATTCATAAGACTTAGATAATTCCTTTTCAGTCTTGATAGCACATGAGACAATGTCTTCGTACGACGAGAAGGATTGTGAGACTAATGCTTGACGGAGAAATGGTTTTAACCCATCAAAGAAATGATCAATCTTACTTCTTGGGTTACATATATAATCTCCAGCATACCTTTCTAACCTTGTAAAGTTAGCCTCATACTTTGTGACATTCTCATCCTCCTTCTATCTCAGACTCAGAATGTGCCTTTCCATATCTGCTCGATGGTCGCGAGGAAAGTATTTTTCTAAAAACAGATCTTTGAACTCCCTACATTCCATATTTGATACTTCATCATCTTCCTTCATGTTTTGAATCAATGACCACCATTGATCAGTATCTCCAGTGAGGCGGTAAACTGCCATGATAACTTTTTCCCTTTCAATACTCCCCAAAGCCTGAAATATTTTCTCTAGGGAATTTATCCATTACTTAGCTACTAAGGGATTTGTACTCCCATTGAACGTTGGTGGTTGTTGCCTCATGAATCGATCTAACATTGATCCTCCACGCTACGGATCAAGGTGCTCCATACGGGTAAGGTTATTATTCATAACCTGAGTAAGTTGTCCTAGTATGGTGATTAGATGATCGACACCAGTTGCATCACCAGCTCCACTATAATTATCTTGAGCAGGAGGGAAATCCCTACATGGAGTGCGTGCATTGATACGGTTTCCATTTCTTCCACTAGGTTCCATTTCTAAACAATGGCATAAACTAGATCAGTTTATGAATCAAAATACATAATCCCATACTTATAAAACACTTAACATAAATTGAACTATTTATGGATATAATTCATAATCATAAGAATGTTTTCTTTGAGGAAGTATATACTCATAAACCCTTCATAATGATTTGTAAAGAAAATGAGAGTTATCCTAAGCATATCCCCCGGGAGTGTCGTAACCAAGAGTGCAACAAGGCCCGTTGTGGTGCACCAGTTCCCGTTCGAGTCTAGCTCAAAGCGGTGTTTTCGGGTTTTACCCCTAGGTACATCTCTTCCAGAGCCACCTCTACCTGCTCGTATCCAGACAGGGATTTATTGCTCGAAAAACTCACAAAATCTCTACAATACCAAAATTCTAGGAAGTTCTTCTATACTAATCCTCAAATTTTATCTTAGGTCTACGTGCTCTAATCAGAGTTTATCTAAATCTAGCTTCCAAGGTTTGTACTAAACTTCTTTTGATACCAACTGTAACGCCCCGACCCCAGTTACCTAGAGTCGGTGCATTATTACATAACATTGGCATGATCACAAGAAAGATCAAATCTCAAAAGACCGATTGGTTTAGTAGCCTTGGAAACACTAGATATATTCATAAAGTTTTACATTACATCATAAAGTGAAAAACTACTACAATAACATAATGTCTCCATAGTCCACACTATTATCCCCTCATAATATCCCTACAGGTCATTCATAACTTACTTCTTCACATCCTAGAAAAAATAAAACATAGAAAAGGGGTGAGCTCAAATGCCCAGTAAGGATAACAATATAGCAAAAACTTTCAAAAATAAGCATAAAAATTTAAGGCAATGTATAACCAAAACAAAAGTCTTTTAAACTTGAACTTCAACATAGTATGGAAAAAGTAAAATGAAATAATGCCATTTAATCATTCACATGGATATTCTACTAATCGAATAATCACATGCAATATCAATAACCACTTTCAGAATGATGGAATGCATAATGCCAGACTATCATAACCACATAGCCAAGGCCTCATGCCAAGAATACAAATAAGATTTTGTCAAGGCCTTATGCCAAGACACTAGTTTGTCTCATGAGACCTACTGATGCATCGAGGAGCTATAGCGGGCTCCACCCGTCACATATTAAGTCCAATGCATTCCCATATGAAAAGGTTTAAAAATAATATAAACATTCGTATTAAAACTAGGATACGAAATTTCAATACTTTCACCATAAACCATGAATGGAATAAAAATAGCACATTCACAATCAAACATATCACAAAACCTTCAATACAATATAGAAGTTTTGTTTCATAATAAATCAACTTCAAATAAGCGTAAAATCCATCAAAGGATGTTGACATAGATGAAATCAAAACTCTTTTTAGAGAAATATATCTTTCTATTTTAAAATCATTTAAGAGTAATATATTTATAAAATAAAACATTTTATTTGAAAATATTATTATAAGCTTGTAAGGGAAGATTCAATGATTTTATAACGGCGGAAAATAGCCGCACCCGCCGTATAAGCTAAAAAAAACATTCTTACCTTAATTCTGTCGAAAAGGTTAAAAAACACCTTGTTTGGAAAACGACGGAAAGATTCCTTTATAAACCACTTATAAAAGTCAACAAGGGTATAAATGACTTTAAACCATATTCTGTAAAATAGTAAGAATATTTTGAAATACATTTTTAAGAAGCATGGATGTGGATGATAAAGAGATCCCAGTAGATTATTACGTATAAACAACCTCGGATAATGAAGAGATTGCAAAATAAACCCTTACCTTGTACTTTTTCTTGGTTGGGGTAGGTTAACCTCCTGTATAATAGTGAAATAATTGTTATTAAATTATACAAGAATCATATACATTCATATGATATTATATATGATCTTTTAACATTGCTTTGTTAATAATATCATAGTATTATCGTCGTTTTGGGTGTTAACTTACTCGTTTTCTTTTATATGTTTTGTTACATAAGCCATGTTTGTCATGGATAGGTTTTATATTATTCATATATAGAATGATATCAAGTCCTTAAACATTATTTTTAAATCATCAAATGATAATTATACTTGAATGGATATGATGGAGAATGAATCTCATCGCGTTCGTGGAGACGGTAGTCCGTACGTTCGCACGAGCGACAATATCATTCTTTTGATATTAAAATAATATATAAATGGATGGTATATCATATATACAGAATCATTAACATGTTATATTTATTATTTATATGAGTTACACATCATTATTATACCCATCCAAATAATAATATATTGAATAACAATTACACCACGACGTGGAGACGGTAAGCCGTACGTACGCACGTATGGTGACATGTTATTCAAAGGGTGGATAGAATACTGAATATGGTTGTACCATATTTATAATAACATCACAGTATATATATGATACTGGATTTATTATTTTAGAATGGTAAATACAAAGGAAGAATAAGTGGAAGAAGTAAGGAACTTGGAAAAGGGTCGTGAAATCATTACCTCTTCTTCGGGTTCTTCCTTTTGATTTGATCAAAAGGGCTCTTTAGGTTGACTTTATAATGAAACTAAGGCCTCTAGGTTGTAGTGAGGGAAGTTGTGAGAGTATTTGGGCAGAGTTTAGCCGAACCAAAAGGCTTTTAAGGTGTGAAAAAATGAGAAGGAGGAGTTCCCTTTTATAAGAGGGGTGAGGGGCACCTTTGGAAAAGCTAGAAATATTAATTTATAATAAATTCATATTTGGCTTTAATGGCTCCAAGGTTAATTATTTAAATTTTAATGTGGGGATGGATCTAAAAACACTCAACCAATAGAATTTAGACAGGTTTGGGTACTTATATTAACCTTATCTTTGAGTATTAACTCTAAGTTAATTAGTTTCACTTTTACAATGTCTCTTTTTATTTTTATATTATATGGTTAATAAACTTACCATATACATACAATATACACCCAAGTGGTCCATTAATTATAAAACTATCATGATATAAGTCTCTTGGACGAACCTTAGATTTTTATGAATTTTATATCAATTAATAATATAATATTTTTTTTAAAAACTCTTTTATGTCAATTTTGACACTATTCAATAGTTGATTTTTGTGAAACTCATAACAGAATGATTACTTCGAAAAAAGTTAATTAAATCAATAATAATATGTCATATTATCCTAGAATATTATTTTAATTCATTAAAATTCTCAAATTATATTTATTTGTGTATTTATAATATCAATTATGTTAAATTTTCACTATTATGTTAATTACTGCATCATCATTGTGTCATACATAAATTAAATTATGTAATCTATAAAAATTATAAATAAAATATGATTATGTAGGAAATATTTTTTGATTTCTAATTAATATTTATAGTCGAAAATCCAACATATATAACCCTATGTAAAAATTGTTTTTCTAAAAGATATATGCTTGTGTCATTTTTGTATTAATTTTAACTTAATTAAAATAAAGTGTCCCTATCACCTACAAGTGGCTCCATGGGGTCCCAAAATCGACCCAAAGATGCCTATGGTCTAACATGTATCAACCAATAAGGCTAGAACACGTTTTAGGGTAATTTAGTATTATTATAATATTATTTTTTTAACCCTTATTTACCGGATTTACCCTTAACCATGGTAAATAAAATATTTACCGAAGTAATTATTCAAAATGTCTAAAAATAAAAGTTACCTATTTACACAATTTGAACATCCTGATTCCAAATATAGAATCCATTTTTCCAAATTCAAAACACAGAAGTGGCAGAAATTAATTTAAAATTAATTCCCGTTGTTAAAACAAAAAGCGTGTTTTTAAGAGATAATAACTATCAAAATATTGACACTTGTTTATGTCCGGTTTAATTGTAAAATTATGTACAATTACCAAAATTATATTAAATGGTAAAAATATATTCTAAATATACTTTAAAACCACTCAAATTCATAATTTATCACTATTAATTATTTTTATTAAAAAAGTTGTTTTTAATTAAAATTTAGTAATTTTCACTATTCGTCAAAATATTAAAGTTATCCGAAAAGTACCAAAATTTCACCTTAGGCTAAATTCGATATTCCGAATCCAAAAATAAATCCCATTTTAAAAAATAAAATATATATAATATCAAAAAGTTGTTATTACTATTCATAACTGCTAGTTTGATTGGTTATGGTGTGTTAGAACTCGGTGTTGCGTACAACACACGCTATCACATTATTCAAAGAGAAGCGTACAGTGGAAGCTTGGGGTGTTACAGATCTCATTTAATGACTACCGATGAGGTGGATTATGGTAACTAAATCCTAAAATTCAGAATTGTGAATATAGGACTTTTATTCTAGACACTATATGTTTCCTAGATTCTTTTATAAGTATAAAAACATAATGTTTTTATCAAATATAACATGTAGTTGTATGATGGTTTTATTTTGAAATTTATGTTTATGGGAATATAAATCTTAGTATGGGTGTTTTAGATAGATTCAACAAGACTATAGTAATGTATTAAGTATTTAAACCAAGAATACATATTCATCAATCATTGTTGGATTACCCACAACATCCTCATTATTGAAAAAATGGATGGCGGTGGAGACAACAACCAATAATCACTTTAGAGAGATCTTAATGTCATTACAAAAACTTATGATAGTAACAAATAATTTTCATCATCTTCCATCAATGCATCGCTTCCACATGTAGTATAGGATGTTTCTAGAGAGTTTAAAAGAACCATTACAATTTTGTATATAGAATACAACCCACTATATTCAATGATAGTGAAATAGGAAACAATAGTTATGAGAAAACAAGGAGGCTTCTTAGTTACCTGAGGCTGAAAGCAGTTCAAGGATTAGGTTTGATACCCTAGAGCATGCGAGACCATGCATTGTATGTGGGAAATAGTTTTGGTTTTTGAAGGCCCTATTTGGGAATATGAAGAGCCACTCAAAGTATATGTGGTGGGGTGTAAATCCCTTACTAAACTTTAGAGGAGATGGATTTATATAGTGGTAGATGTAGGTAATAGTGAAACAAGTGGATGAGGAGATGGGTGGTTATTTTTTGAGGCTGAAAAAATATGAGAGGTATAATATAGAGAGGGTTTAGGCCGGTAAATTGGTGGAAAATACTCTGGAAATTTCTAAGAGGGGTCTGAATGTGGATCTTAATGAGAATTATGAGGAGGATGAGTATACCTTTTCAAATTTATCATTTGACCTCAACTTTCCATTAGTGCCATCATGTTGAATAACCATGAGGGACAATAGATTCGTGTGTGTGGTGTGTCTATTATAAAAACAGGGAATCAAATTTAATACCTCAAATGAATTTATGGTAATCTTCACTGTAAGTATAACTATGAACTCAAGTAAAATTAAAATAAGGCTTAACACCAAACCATGAGATGTATTTCATTCAAATGGTTCAGAAGAAAACAAATTTAGGTATTATTATTATTATAAGTGAAGATATGTGATTGATAACTCTTTATAAAAATTAAATCAAGAATCATCTTATAGATACCCTTAACTAAATTCATTAGTCAGTAATAATTTAAATTGTGTGGATGGAATTTATTTAGGGGAGGATGTAAAGACCCAAGATCATTATATTTTCTCCTTAAATAAATAATAAATAAAATTATGTATTTCATATGTTATAACAAACAAAAAAACATGATGTATTTTTAGTATTAAATACAAATCTTAATATATAGCTATTAAATTATATGGTATAAATTGAAGTAACCACATCACAAATCAATAAAGAAAGTAAGAATAAATTTCATCTAGAAAAGGAAATATTCCTTATGAATCCCATTTTTCTGAGCTTGTAAGGGAGGTATCTTATTTTTTTTCGCTAGACCAATCCCAAGATACACTCAAGCAATTATAGATTTAGTGAAACCATATATATAAGAAGTTTAGGCTCATGGAGGTTTCCACAAGATCCATGTTAGCTTAAACACCACTCGAAATTGTAATCATAGATTATCTTATTTTTAGGTTTTACAAAAAAGATCATAAGGTTTTATTTAATATAAATTATTATTATATAAAATGTAATAAAATTTTTATATGTATAAATATATCATGCACTTTTAATCTTTTTGAAAAGTCATTTTTTCTCAATTCACCTTTTGATTAAAAAATTTATTTTCTGAAAATTGGTGTATTGTTTTAAGGAAATAAGTTTATTAGTATTTAATAATATAAATATATGTTTATTACATTAATACTTATTTAAAACTATAATAATTATTAATCTATAGAAAAAATTAATATTTGATATACCAAAATTCATCTTCCTATAAAAACATTTATTCTCTATATTTTATATATTTAATAAAAAATAAAGTTTATAAATATTAGGATGTGAATTTGAAAAAGATAAATTTATTTCTAGATTTATCATTTAAATATAAACTAAAGAATTTTTTTAGTTTTTTCTAATATAACTGATTTTTAGGTGAGTAGTGAAAAATACCGATTTTACTAATATTGTCACTTTTATGAATTTATTATACAATAATCCCATGAAAGTTTTTAAACCATTTGTACAATAAAAAATATGTTTAAAAATTTAAATTAATTATTTTAAAATACAATGTGGATATATAAAACCCACACTAAACATCTTATAAAATTTAAGTAATGTTTTAACGAAATATATTTTTCATCTATTTTTTAATAATTTTTTTACAAGTTTGGATTAGGATTTAAAATTAATTTTATATTAATTAAATATTAATTTAATAGTAAAAAATTTATTACAATATAATAAATAACATTTATAATTTAATCTTAAACATAAATCTTATGCTTAAAATATACATTCCCCCCCTAAAAATAGGTTTTATGCGTTATATAAGCTAATGCTCAAATTAATTTCTATAACTCTTAGAATTTTTTTTTATAAAATTATTTTAATATTTGAAATTAGTATTTTTAAATTATTAAACAATTTAACTTTTAAATTTTTCCATTAAAATTATTTCCAAGGGTTAAAGTAGAGCTCCATGATATGGGTAAATTAGGGTAAAAGTTGTTTAATATAGTGAAAATAGTTAAAATATGTGGAAAACATGTGTGACATTTGATGGTGGATGGATTATCAACATTATATATCATACCACACCATTATTTTCTATTTTAAAGCATTTTTACTTGAATAATGGAGTGATATTATTGAGAAATAATGCATTTTTACAAAAGTGAAATTTTCTTCTCTTATAAAAAGAGACCATATGATCCCTATTTATACACCCATTTAAATGAATTTTATCAACCAAAAACTCTACTATATTATATCCAAAACACCCTATCAATTTCTTTTTAGAGTTGGTCTCACTAAATGACTAATATAATGAGTCTTAAGGACTTACCTTAGGGAGAAATTCCAAGGGAGAGGTAATACTATCAACCAAACTTATGTAGCTATTTTATTCTTCTACACCCACTAAATATCCTTTATCCATGAAGGTATGATAATTATATAATTTTTACTAGAAATATGTGTTATTATACTAATGTAATATATATTTTATACTTTCCTACAAAATCAATAAGAAAAATTAAAACATCATCATGTGTGTGTAAGGACTACCACCACCATGAATGACACTTTCAATTTTCCCTAACTATCTTAGTTGGTGGGTTCAAATAGATAAATTAATTTTATAATATTATATTTTTTACATGATTAATATTGGTCATTCTATATGTGTGATAAATATGAAATGGCCACAGTAACTTAAACCAACTTAAATGAACCTATCAAGAACCTTTCTTTATTTGGATCTATTCTGGGATAACCTTTGTAACTGTATAATTATTGTACAAATAGAATAACAAATTACATAAAACTCCAAAATTATAGATATAATGAAGTTATTTTACATCACTTTTTACCATGGTCTACAGACCAAAATTGTTACTAAGAAATTAATCAAACAACCTTGAGTAACCAACATAAGCGATTTTTTTTAAAAATAAGTACCAAAAGATAATATATGGACCTTATAAAATTAAATATTGATAAATAATATTCCTAGGTATATATGTAATGAAATTAATTTAATTATTTATAATGTTAAGTTGAAGTGTAGAGCACTTTCAAACACAAGATAAGGGGTTTGTCTCAATTACCCTTCACTAAGGAATGCTTTAATATTATTCACCAATATTCATTTTTACGATGTAACTAATTACACCATGACTTATAATGTCATAAAATATTATTGAAATTTAAAAATTAACTTCCATTAATTATCTTCATTATTGTGGATTGTGATTTATGTCTTCCCTAAAATATAAGGGTCTTTTATAACTCATTCTGATTTCTTAAGTTATAATGTTTCTCATTGAGTTTCCTCTTTCATTTATTAAAGTATAACCTATTTAAATATTAGGAGATAGATTTTGATTAAAATATTATTCAAATATTATTTACCAGTGTGTTTTAATCCTTTTTTAAAATGAAACTATTTCAAGAATTATTCTCATCCATTCAAACAACGGTTTCCCATCCTTGTCTATAATTCCCATTCCCACCAATGTTATCCTTTTTAATTGGAATCCTTTTTAGGTGTTATATCAAGTGAAAATAATATTTACCTTATCCTATTTTGAAAATAATGTTTTATTATCTTTCTTATGATGTGGTATTTCAACAAAGGTGTTTTAAAATATAAAAAGATTTTTCGTACTACAATTGTTACTAGTTGGTTACATGTTCTCTTGTTTTTCACCCTTTTTATGAAATATTATTCTCATGAACTTCTTATATTTTTGTATATATCCCAATTAAATATATACATAGTTAAATATACTTTTCATTGTGGGTGTTATACATTTTTTTAGTTCCCTTAAAAATTCCATCCTTTTGGAAAACCAAATTTAATGGGACTCTCCTTTTTCTTGTATCATGTCAATAATCACATCCATAAAAAGTTTTTAAACCATAAATATATTATAAATATCATCATTATTTTATAAATAACTCTATTTGTTTAATTTTTTGTTCATAGAAAATAATATTCCATTTCCTTCTTTAAAAATATCCTTACTTATTTTATAAATCATCACCCAAGCAGTTAATTTTTATTCTTTATTATCCTAAATCCCTATCATGAATTATATCTATTAAAATAAAATATTTTATACCTATCCTTCTTATCTTGGTAATACTTAGGACATATCCTTCAATTATAGTGTAAATCACAATTATGAAACCCTCCTTATCATGGGTTTGATCATGTTTATGATTTGTGTGTGGTTTCTTTTATTCATGTGACATTAATATGTATTATTTTAATTATGTAAAGGTTGGGATTATAATTAAATATCCCTATAATTAATTAGAAAAATGTTTATATCTCATGAAAAGTTATGTATGAGATTTTTGAGTGAACTTCATCCACCATGTCACTTTTTACACTAAGTTTATGGGAATGGGGAGTGAACCTACTCCACCATGGAGAATTTTACACTTTATGGTGATGGTATTTAGAGATACCCTTGAATTATGTTTATGATTTCATGTCTTATATTATTTCCACATATTACGTGATTCCATGATCTTATTCTTTCATTTCCTTATGAAATATTTTCATGGTTATAATAATTTTCTTTATGATATCATGTTATGCATCTTGACTCTAATATTATTATTTATTTTCATTTTTATTTTGTTACTAGTATTTCTAGAAAACCCTTTTCCTTATATATTTTTCTCAAGGTATCCTATGAAGTTTTAAAATATAAATAAGAGTTAGGATTACTATGTATAGTTTTAAATAAAGATTTTTTTTATATTTAAGAAGATGTATCTATGTATCTAATCTCACAAAGACACTATACCTCTAGATCATTGTCTTGTATTATTGGAAAATTATGTTATAAATCACAAATTAAATTGTTTTTAAGGATTGGGTCATTATATTTGTTATTAGATAATGGTCTATTTTTTTTGGATTTTAGGATGATATAATCTTAGTGAAAACCTAGGGAGGAGTCTAAGGTATATTCCTAAGTATAGGAGAACATCCTAAAATTTTGGTAAATTAGAGATCATGTTGTTTTCTTTACAATTATATCCATGTATAGATACTATAAATTGGATGTCATCTATGACACATTTGTACCTAGAGTCAACAACCCTCAAGAGGGCATGTTGGGTATTAAATCAACTATGACCTAGTGAACGAAAATGAGGACTAACTACACACCAAGCAAGACACTCCTGGGGGATATGATTTGGTTAATCATATTCTCTTTATGAACCAATTTTAAAGATTTATTCTATAGTTACTTTTATGGAATAAGTTGATAAGTATAAGATAACCCAACTAAAAGTAACATGGTTAAAATAATATTAATGTAAGTTAAACTAAAGGAATTATGGAATAATGTGATGATGAAAAAGGAAATAATGTTTTAAGGTTGAATCCCTTTTATGTTATTGATTATGATAATCACCCTATAACGTTAAATTTTCATCACCCATGTTAACCCTTTTTGTTTTAGTTATGGATGGAACAAGAATGAATTGATTTAACCTTTGGTGTAAGGGACAATGAGATAATTACCTTAACAATCAATCCATTATAATAGGATATGGAATATGAAATTCAGTGATTGTGACAAAACAACTATCATGAAACATGATTAAAAATGTAACCATAATTAAAAATATGAGTATAGAAAAGAAAAAAATAATTGAATCTAATGAAAATTTAGGCAATGAAAATGATGAAAGAAGGGATATTCAACCACCTATATATAAAAAACGTGGGAATAAGAACCAATAAAATTGCCTCTATGGGACTAGACAATTATTTACTTGTGGAATAGGGGGTCATCGAGCATCAAATTTCCAGAGGAATATGAAGAGGTTTATTAGCATGATGGAAGTGGAAAGAATGCATCTAAAAGAACCTCTATGTATAATGACTTAAGTGTGGAAAATATCTGCATTACCTAAGTCAATTTAATAAATCTAAATATGATAAGAATGATAGGCATAAACATCCATCACAACTAGGGGAACAAGGTAGAACCTATTCAATGAATACTGATGAGGTGTATTTTGGTAACTAAATCCACCACTCCAAAATTGTGAAAATGGGATATTTATTATATCCACTCTAATTTTTTTATATTGTTTTATAAGTGCACCACCTTGATGTTTTGTTTGTCAAATATAATATCTAGCTGAATAATGTTTTAATTTTGAAATTAATGTTTATAGGAATATAAATCTTAGTATGGGTATTTTATATGGATTTGAAATGAGTCTAGTAATGGATTAAAACATAGACTCTATATTCATAAATCATGGTTAGATTACCCACAACATCCTCATTATTGAAAAAATAGATGGGGTAGAGATAAAAACTAGTATCTATTGTATAGAGATCTAAACATCATTGAAATAATAGATGTTAGAAATAGATTTTCTTAATCATCATCCATAAATGTAACACTTCCACATGTGAGACTTGATGTTCCTAGAGAGGTTGAAAGCACCATACCAATGATGGATATAGAATACAACCCACCACCTCCACCACTAGTTTAACAAAACACAGTGGATAAAAAATAAGGGGTAGAATACCTAGTGACCTTGAGGGTATAAGTAGTTCAAGAGTTAGGTTCAATTCCCCAAATCATGTGAGACCATGTAGTGTGTGTGGGAAATAATTTTGGTCTTGTAAGGACCTATTTGGGCATATAAAGCGCCACTTATAGTGAACATGGTTGGAATGTCTATCCCTTACTAACCTTTAGTTAGGAGGATTTCATGGATCTAGAAAGGTAAGGATTGGTGCAGCAAGTGGGTGAGGAGATGGGTGGTTATCGATTGAGGTTAGGGAAACAAGAAAGGGATATTATGGAGAGGGTGTAAACTAGTGAAGTGGAGGAGACTACTCTAGAAAGGTCTTTGAGGGGTCTGAACATGGATCTCAATGATCCTTATGATGAGGAGGATCACTCATCACTCAACCTCAAATTTCCACCAAAACTGCCAAGTTAAAGGACCTTGAGGGGAAATATATAAGTTTGTGTGGTGTGTATATTATAAAAATAAGGAATCACATTTCATACCTCATACAAAGTTTTAATAATCTGTCACTTTATGTCTGACTATGAACTCATGAAAAAAAATTGGTCTTAACAACAAACCATGGGAGGTATTTAACTCAAATGGTTAGGAAGGAAAAAATATAGTTATTATAATTATTATAAGAAAATATATATAACTAATACCAATTTACAAAAATTAAATTATGAATCATATTATAGATACCCTTATAAAGCTTCGTTAGTAAGTAATAATTTAAATTATGAGGATGCAATTTATTTAAGGGGGGATAATGTAAAGACCCAAGATTTCATTGTATTTTATTCTTAAATAAATAATAAATCAAATATTATGTTTCACACGCTATACCAAACTATTTTTTTTAATTTTGAATATTATATATGACCATTAAAGCATAGCTGTTAAATTAGTTGGTATAAATTGAAGCAACCATATCACAAAATAAATAAATAAAGTAAGAATAAATGGAATATGGAAGTGAATTTATTCCATATGAATCCAATTTGTTTGATATAAGAAGGGATGCATCTTCTATAGGGTTTTCCCTAGATAAATAATGATTCAAAATTAAGCAATTATGGTTTGAGAGAAACTGTATATGGGAGAAGTTCCAGGTCGTTGAGATTTTCACAATATCCATACTGGTTAAATCGCCACCCAAAACTTAAATCAGAGCTTATCTGATTCTTATGTCTTATAGAGAGATCATAAGGGTTTATGTACGTATAAATTATGAATAAATCAACATGTAATAAAATATTTATATGTATATATATTTCATGGATATTTATGCTTTTTGAAAAGTCATTTTTTCTCAATTCACCTTATGCTTGAACAATGTATTTTTCCAAAAATTATTATTTTATTTCAAGGAGCTAATTTTATTATGATTGAATAATAAAAATATATACTGATTACATTAATAACTATATAACATTATTCAAATTATTAATCTATAGAAAAATAATAGTCGATATACAAAAACCCTTATTCCTATAAAAACAGTTTTAAGCTATATTTTATATGTTTAAATAAAAATAAAGTTTATAAACTTAAGGATTTGAATTTAAAAAAAATTTTTATTTTTTATTTATGATGCCAGTATTAAATTAATATAATTTTTTATATTTTTCTAAAATAATTGATTTTTAGGTGAATAGTGAAAAACCCTATTTTTACTAATACTATCATTTTTATCAAATTATTATACAAGAATTTCATGAAAGTTTTTAAAACTTTTTTTATAATAAAATATATATTTTATAATGTTAAATTAATTATTTTAAAATAAAATTATGATATATAAATCCCATGTTTAACATCTTATAAAATTTAGGTAATGTTTTAACAATATTTTATCTGTTTCTTTTAATAAACTTTTACATTATGAATTTGTTTTTTTAACTTATTTTAAATTTTATTAAATATTAATTTAATAATAATAAAATTTTAATTTAAATATAATTAATAAGAAATATAATTTTATCTTAAAGGAAAATCTTATGCTTAAAATACACTTTTTTCTAAAAAAGGGTTTTTTACATATGAGATGCTATAATACTAAAATTAATTTCTATAAATCATAGAAATTTTATTTGATAAAATTATTTTAGTATTTTAAATCATCATGTTAAAATTATTAAATAATATAAATTTAAAATTTTTATATTAAAATTCGTTCTAAGGGAGAAGGTAGAGTTACCAAGGTAAAGGTAAATTAGGGTAAAAGTGGTTTAACAAATTCAAAATTGTTAAAATATGTGGAAAAAATGTGTGATAATAGATGGAGGAGAGAGTTTAAATCTCATATCTTTCCCCAATAAATTATTTTCCATTTTTGGAATCTTTTTTCCTAAATAATGGAGTGATATTATTGAGAAATAATGAGTTTTTAGAAAATTACCATTTTCTTCCTTTATAAAAGGAGACCACCTCCTCCCCATTTGTCCACCCATTAAAAATACTTGTATATACCAAAAATATACCCTATTATCTCATAAAAAACTCTCCCTATGAATTTTAATCCTTTTTATCACAAAAATACCGATCTAAGGAGTCTTAAGGACTTACCCAAGTGAGAACTTCCAAGGGAGATGTAATACTCTCAACCCAACTTCTCTAGCTATTTTATTCTTCTATACCCACTAAATAATCTCTATACATGAATTTATTACAACAAAATTATTATTAATATTATTATGTTTTAACATAATAATGTAATATTCATCTTATACCTTCCTAAAAAATAATTAAGAAAATTAAAACAATGTCATGTGTGTGTATAGACAACCAGCTTCATGAATGACTTGTTCAATTTTACCCCACCACCTTAGATGGTAGGTTAAAAAAAGTTATTTAATTAAATAATATTATATTTTTCATAGAATTAATATTATGAAATAATAATATTGGGCATTCTATATGTGTTATTAACAAGAAATGGTCATATTTACTTTAACCACCTTAAATGAATTTATCAAGGTAAATTTATTAATTCAGATATATTTTTGAAAAAACTTTGAAATTTTAATTATTTTACAAATGAAATAATAAAGGAAATAAACTTAATGTTTTTTTTGAGATCATGAAGTTATTTTACAACACATTTTACCATAGTCAACAAATCGAAAGCGTTATGAAGAAATTAACCAAACAACCTCGAGTAACCAATGCAAGAAAAAATATATAAGAAATAAGTACCAAAATATAATATATAGAATTTATAAAATTAAATATATATGAATATGGTTATTTTTTAATATCTAATAAACTTAATTTAATTACTCATGAAGTTAAGTGAAAATACAGAGTGCTTTCAGACATGAGGTAAGGGTTCTGTCTCCATCACCATTCATTGAGACTTTACTTGATATTATGAATTGATATTTATTTATATGATGTAACTACTTACTAAATTAATTATAATATAATAATGTTTTTGAACTTGGAAAATAACCTTTCATTGATGATCTTATTTGTTGTAGGATATGATTTATGTCTTCCCTAAAATATAAGGGTCTTTTATAACTCAATATTAATTCTTGAGTTATAATGTTCCACCTTAAATTTTTTATTTAATTACTTATGGTATTCCATATTTTCATCTTGGGATATCAATTTTTATTAAAATACTCTTTACTAGTGAGTTATAATCCAATTTTAAAATCTAACTATGTCAAGAATAATTCCCATCTTTTCAAACAATGGTTTCCTCTCCTTGAAATAATATCTATTCCCACCATTTTTCTCCTTTTTAATTAGAAAACTCATTAAGTGCTATATAATGTTAACATTATATTTACCTTTTTTTATTTTCAAAATAAAATTTTATTATCTTTTTTTATGATGTGGGATTTTAAAAAACGCATTTTAAAACATAAAATGGGATCTTTTGTAGCTACCTTGTTACTTGTTGGTTACATGTTCTATTTATTTTTATCCCTTTTTATGAAACAATATTCTCATGAACTTATAGTTTTTTGTATATATGTACTTTATATATATATATATAGTTACATATCCTTCTCATTACTAGGGTTATACATGTTTTAGTTCCCTTTGAAATTCCCTCATTTAAGTAAATCTGATTTAAGGGAACTTTCGTATTTCTTATCTCATGTAAAAAATCAACCCATAAAATGCTTTTAAACCCTGAATTTTTTTAAAACCATGAATATTTTATAGATAATCCTATTTGTTCAATTATGATTTCATAGAAAATAATATGATCTTTCCTTCTTTAAAAAGACCCATACTTATTTTATAAA
Organism: Viscum album; assembly: GCA_963277665.1. Classification (NCBI taxonomy): domain Eukaryota; kingdom Viridiplantae; phylum Streptophyta; class Magnoliopsida; order Santalales; family Viscaceae; genus Viscum; species Viscum album. The sequence continues at coordinate 1,029,062,364 of OY728157.1, forward strand.
GTGTCACCAAAGTGGTTCGTTTTTATTATTTCTTCTCCTAAATCACTTGCATTAATTTTATAAAATTTAAATCCATGTATGAAAATTCAAAATGATTTAATTACTTCTTTTATTGTTAATACTTATGACTTAGACTTCATTTATTCTGTAAATGAGAATTATGAAACCCACTTTTTTCTCATGTTTTTTATCATGCTTATGATTTATGTATGGTTCCTTTTATTAATTTGGAAAACATATATATGATTTTAATTTTGTGATCTGTAGACCTAGAATTATATATCCCTTTAATTCATTGGGTAAATATTTATACCTCATTAGATGTTATGTATGATATTAGTAAGTGGACCTAACCCACCAAGGGATCTTTTACACTATGTTTATGAGAATGGGGAGAAAACCCAATCCACCATAAGAATTTATACAATTTATGATGATTGTATTGGGAGTTAAACTTGACTTATATTTATGATGTCATGTTTTATTTTGTTTCCACATATTCCATGATTCCATGATATTATGATTTCATTTCCTTATTTCAAGTTTTCAAAATTATGATCATTCTATTTATGATATCATGTTATGCATCTTGAATATTAAGTTATGACTTATTTAAATGTTTATTCTATCACTAGGATTTATATCTCACCACTCTCCTTATTTATTCTCCCTAGGGTATTGTAACATCCCAACCTATACCACTAGGTCCGAGATGAAATGTCACATGACCTCATGCATGCCTTCCCATATAAAAGAGGCTTCCGATTAACAATGAGGGTCTATGTACAATAATGGGGAGACTATACCCTATGTGTCATGTCGTCGAGTAAGATAATAAATAATTATAAAAGGATAAATAATAGAATAATCAGAGTAAATACAAAAAATAAATATGACATACAAGGTTTATAAATATGTGCACATAAAGTGTAAATCCATTTAGAGTAATGAAAAGAAGACAGTAAATAAAAGAATTGAAGGGTAATCCAGTGTTTGCCCCGATCCACCCCAACTCCATGATCCACCTACTCAGCCATTCACTATAGGGCCCTTTCCCTTCACCAAGTCTTTATTTAAATCTATAAGTGTATCAAAATTACCAAGTAGGGTGTGAGTAAAAGACCGAGTAGAACACCATCAATGCATCTTTTTCCCGATGTTATCAAGTATACAAGTGTGTACCATGATAATACTAAATGTAGGAAGTGAATAAACATTCAATCCAAATCTGAATGGTAGTACACAAATCAAGATGCCACAACCCCCTGCGGTACCTGCTTCATATCCATGCCGAAAGATATCTAAATGAGTTATAAGAAACAAACTAACCCTTATACAGATTCCTCACAGTGTTGTGGAGGTGATTCTCGACGTCATCTATCCATCTAGTAGACCATGTCACCCAAATCCACTAGATGAGAATAACTCACATCGACTAGGATATCTCGTGGTGAATGGATATTGGAATCAAGGTGTCATTAAGAACACCCTCGACATGATTCCATGGAATACTCATACCTCCACACTGTGTTCAGGTCCCTTATCGCTATGGTTTCATTCAAGAATTCTCCCTCACTAGGGAATACATAAGTCATGATGGTCCACCTACCTCAAATACCACTAACAACCAACAAGGCATGGTAATACATATACAGGGAAAGTGCACAAGTAGGCATAGTATATCAACATGAGTATATAACATCATACACAACAACATGTGATCATAATAAAACATTCATAAAATCTACACTGATATCACTCATGGATTAAAATTAGTTTTTACAGGATAATCACACACACACACACATGAGATCACAATCAAGCCTGATCATTTTAAATGTGAACAATCATCAAAGAAGAAAGTGTAAATGTGAGCCCAATAAGGTAAGAAACTACCTACCTCAAATATCAAGAAGACCTCTTTTTAGTTTTATTATTGTCAAAGGCAACACATCAAAGTCTCGAGTTTTTAGCACGTCAATGATTGAGGTATATCATGGGTTTCCTATAAACGAAACATCTATTTTATTTTAAGAAGGAATAAAATATTATATGTGATGATACATTCTCTCACCTAAATAAATTATAAATTATTCATTAAAATATGGAATGTGATGATATATTCCCTCTCCTGAATAATTCAAAAATTATGATTTATATTATCACATTAGATGATAATTATACCTCCTAGATAATTTTTAAATGATATTTTTAAATTATCACATGCAATAATAATTTATCTTTTTTAGATAATTTTTGAATGATCTTTTTAAATTATCTCATGAAATAAAAATCTATCTTTTTTTGGATAATTTTTATATGATATTTTTAAATTATCACATGTAATGATATTTTATCTTTTCTAAGTAATTTTAAAATTATCATTTAAAATTATCATTTAAAAAAAATCATGTGTTTGAAAATTTCCTTTAATAATTTTTATAAATATGTTCCAATAATTAGTCCATAAACATTACCATTTTTTAAATTATCTTATGATAATTAATTTCCACATGTTATCATTTGATAATTTTATGCGGTTATTCATTAATAATTTTTGATAATTATATTAAAAAAGATGTCCAATTTTCCTTTAATAATTCATGGCAATTATCGAATAAAAATTCTGTAAATTATCACTCAATATCCCCATGTGATTATCCTTTGATAATTTATTTAAAACAATCTAGTTAAAACGACAAAAATCAGATTAAAAAAATAAATTGGTACCTTCAAATAAGATTTTTGAATTAGATTATGCTCATCGATATGAAACCAATGGAACTGCTGGTGCACAATTATGATCAATAATGCTGAAGATATTGAATTTAGAAGATTAGTTAAATAATAAAAAATAAATAAAAAATAAAATAGAAACAAAATAAGAACACCTTCTCCTTCATTAAGGATGGTGTAACTTGGAATAATAAGGAACACCCACCTGCCTGGACCAGTGGAAATGGAATGCACTGATGGTTTATCAGTCATGCGTAGAGAGTTTAGGGATTATTAAAGTTTAATTGGATTGATTCACCATGAAGGCGAGAAGTCCGAGATATTTGAAGAACCCAAAATCTCATTTCTATCAGTCAAATATAAAACCCCACATTAATCATTAGTTTGATCCAATTTTTAATGATGGGGTCATTATTGTTCACCCATTAATGCATTGCCAAGTTAAACAGACAAAAATAGGTTAAAATCAAAGGTTTTGAAACTTTCGAGGGTTAGAAATGGTTTCCACACCTATTCAGGGAAGAAGAAGAAGAGTAACCTCCATTTTTTTAATAATTAAATTAAATTAATATAATTAATTATTTAATATAATTATTAAAAACTTAAATTAATTAGAGACCTGACCAAACACCCATTGCTTATGAACATTATGCCTCGCCTAGGGTAAACACCCTGTTTCAGACCTAATGGTGGTCTCAAATTTCTCATACAATGTTCCATTTGGAAGATATTAATGATTTATTATTTAAAAATAATAATAATTAATTAATTAAAAAGAATATTTTTATCACGAACCATCCTTCTAAACGTCCAAACCTTACAAATATTATACCCGCCTAAGGTAAAAACCATGTTCTGGACCCAACAATGGTATCATATTTCCCATAAAATGCACTATTTTGGAGATATAAAATTATTTCCAAAAAATAAAATAAAAATTATTAAATAAATTATTTTATCATGAGATAGTCATCCAAATGTCCGACCCTTACAAATGTTATATCCTTCCTAGGGTAAACAGTATATTCTGGATATATCAATGGTCTCAAATTTCTCATTTGATGCACCGTTTTGGAGTTATTCAATTATTATGAATAAATTTCACCCATTTAATATAATATATTTAATAATTTTATTTTTTATTCATTGAGACTTTATAGGTCTTTAAATCTTTCACCAACTAAGCATCTGACTCCGATAATATTTTCTTGAATATTATGTAGTGTTAATCGAGTTTTAAGGCCTTTAACACATTTATTAAGTTATTTAGCTGATAAATCATTTTCCCACTTAAGATATTAATATTTTATCACAAGGGGTTTTTTATTATCATTGAAAAATTAGGATATTACAATTATCCCCCTTTACCGACTTCTTATCCTTGATAAGTAACTCTAACTTTATTTCTGAAATAGCTAAGGCCACTGAGCTCGAACATCAGAATTTTGTTTTGACATTTTCTCTTGGATATTTCCATTCTGCCACTAAATCTGGACTAATGGTACCATATTTCCTCATAAAAACTTATCACTTCAATCTGTGATCCACACCAGATGCTCCTCGTAAGATGCTTTTGTCTCTAGGTCAACATTCTTGCAATAAATAACATGCATAGGGTCGAGTATGTACCTTAGAAGTTTTTAAGTATGAAATATGTCATGCATGACTCAATAGTGAGAAGGGAGGTCTTTAAGACATGGGTTATCAATATGGTTTAACTCCAAACATGATCTCAATTTCATCTGAAAGTGTCTATCCTTCAGAGTCTCTACTAAATTTAAGATTCTAAAAATAATCACAACTCATTATTCAGCATCCTGAGATCCTCTCATGCTCTAGAAGGATGAAAAAATGATAGAGTTGAAAAACATGTCATATTTGGCCATAGTTATGAAATATTATTCTTAGGGAAGACCCTAATTGAAAGACTTCTAGTTAAAGAGACCATGATACATATACCACAGAGCAAGTGCAGGAGATGGCTCAACTGTATTCTCCTATATGTACGATGCTAATACTGAATCCTCTTCCATTGTAGAATTATTTCAGCCTGCCTCGCAAGTAGTTCCATAAACTATTTCATGGAAACATCTTCTGTAATGTGAAGGAAACACTTCATAAAGAAAACAGTCCTTGGGATAAACCCTAATAATTCTATGGGATCACACAAGGGTTTTCTTAACCTGTCTGTGGGATCAAACAAGGTTTTCCTAGGAGTCTACCCTTAATCCAAGCTATACCCCTCCTAGAAATGAAGCTTGTTTTTATCCCTACATGTTAGTTAAAATCATCATATATATATATATAATAATAAAATAATATGATATGTTCAACTAATTAATTACAATAAAGATATATCTCACATCATGTCAAAACAAATATATCACATAGAATAAACTATCCTAAATAGATATAACAAATCAAGGCATCTTATTAATGAAATACTATGCATCACAACAACATGTATATCTATGTAATGTGAACCTATGCTCCTATAAATTCTGAATTATCATAGTTGAAATCTCATAAACCACATATAACATCACATGAATCACCCAAGGTGAATCAATAATAACAAAATAACATAAAATCCCCACTTTATAGAAACTCGGAGGTCCACTATTCAATGCCGTCCAAACACCGACATAGTTCCCATACCTGAGTACCAATTTCCAACCTCATTTATAACTTATCCCAACCCATGAAAAGAAAATAAATAAGTTAGTAAGTCCTCCTATGATACCATTTTGTAACATCCCAACCCGAACTACTAGGTTTGAGATGAAATGTCATATGACCTCATGCGCACCTCCCCATATGCAAGAGGCTTCTAACTAGCAGTGGGGGTATAGGTATGATAATAGGGAGACTATACCCTCTGTTTCATGTCATCGAGAAGGATAATAAATAATAATAAGATAAATAATAAAATAATTAGAGTAAATGCGAAAACAAAATATTACATACAAGGTTTATAAACAAGAGCTCCCAAAGAGGAATGCTATCTAGAGTAATGAAAAGAAGATGGTAAATAAAATAATTGTAGGGTCCTACAGTGTCTACCCTAGCCCGCCCCATCTCTATGCTCCACCAACTCATCCATTCACCACATGGACCTTTCCCTTCACTGAGTCTCTCATGAAATCTACAAGATCATCAAAATTTCTAGGTATGGTATGAATACAAGACTCAATAGGACACCAAAAATACATCCCTAATCTAATGTGCTCAAGTATACAAGTGTGTACCATGATAATAATAAATTCATAAAATGCATAAACATAAAATCCAAAATAGAGTGATAATGTGCAAACCAAGACACCACAACACTCGGCCGTACTTGCTTTGACTCCATGCCGGAAGATATTAGAAAGACTCGGAATAAACAAACTAACCCTTGTACAGTGTCCTCACAGTGTCATGGAGGTGATACCTAGTGTCATCTATCCATCAAGTGAACCATAATATCCAGATTTTTCAATGATAATAAAAACCCCCTTGTGATAAATTATTAATATCTTAACTGGGAAAAAATGATTTATCAGCAAAATAACTTCATAAATGTGTTAAATTTTTAAAACCCAATTAACACTATATAATATTCAAGAAAATATTATTAGAGTTAGATGCTATGTTGGTGTAATATTTCAAGACCTGTAAAGTCTCAGTGAAGATAGAATAAAATTATTAAATATATTATATTAAGTGGGTGTAGTTTTTTCAAAATAATTTCATAACACCAAAATGGTGCATCAAATGATAAATCTGAGACCACCGATATGTCCAGAACACATTTTTTACCCCAAGAAGGGTATAAAATTTGTAAAGGTTGGACATTTAGAAGGCTCATTTGTGATAAAATTATTTATTTAATTTTTTTTAATTTATTTTTTTTGCAAAAAATTTTATATCTCCAAAATGGTGCATCATATGGGAAATCTGAGACCATAGTTAGGTCAGAAATTTGTTGTTTACCCCAGGTGGGGTATAATATTTTTAAGGGTCAGATGTTTTGATGTATCACTCAAAATAAAAATCTTTTTACTTTTAATTAATTATTTATTCCTATTTTTAAATAAAAAATCATCAATATCTTCCAAATGGTACATTGTATGAGAAATATGAGACCAACGTTGGATTCGGAATGGGGAGTTTAACCTAGGTGGGGCATAATTTTTATAAGTAATGGGTGTTTGGTCAGGTCTCTAATTAATGGAAGTTTTGAATAATGATATTAAATAATTAATTATATTATATTAATTTAATTATTAAAAAAGTAGAGGTTACTATTGATATTCATCCTTAAATAGTCATGGACACCATTTCTAATGCCTGGAAGTTTTAAAACCTTCGATTTTAACCTTTTTTTCCATTTAACTTGGAAATATTTTAATTAGGAAAAACTAATGACTCCATCATTAAAAATAAGATCAAATAGATGATTAATGCATGGTTTTAGATTTGACTGGTGGAAATGAGATTTGTGGTTCTTGAAATATCTAGGAATTCTCGCCTTTATGGTGGATAAATTTAGTGGAACTTGAACAGTCCCTAAACACTCTATGCATGACTGATAAACCATTGGAGAATTCCATTTCCATTGGTCCAGGTGGGTGGGAATTACTTATTATTCCATGGTGCACCAACCCTAACAAAGGAGAAGATATTCTTATTTTGTTTCTCTTTTATTTTTTATCTATTTATTATTATTTAACCAATCTTTTGAATTCAATATCTTATACATTATTGATCATAATTATGCACTTTCAGTTCCATTGGTTTCATATCGACGAGCATAATCTAAATCATATTTTTGATTTCAAGGAACCAATGTATTATTCAATCCAATTATTCTCATTTTAAATGGATTATTTTAAATAAATTATCAAAGGATAATCATATGGTTATATTGAGTGATAATTTAAATAATTGTCATATAATAATTTACTCTAATTATTAAAGGATAATTGGAAATATTATAAAAAATTATTATAAAAAATTATTAATGAATAAAAACATCAAATTATCAAATGATAACTTTTGGAAATAAATTATCATAAGATAATTGGAAAAATGATAATTTGCATGGAATGATTATTGGAACTTATTTATACAAATTATTAATGGAAAATTTCAAACACATGACTTGTTTCTAATTGATAATTTTCAAATTATATGGAAAAAATAAATTATCACTGCATGTGATAATTTAAAAAAATCATATAAAAATTATCCCAAAAAGAAAAATTATCATTGTATGTGATAATTTTAAAAATCAATTAAAAACTATCTATAAAAGATAAATTATCATTGCATGTGATAATTTAAAAAGATCTTTTAAAAATTATATAGGAAGTATATAATTATCATCGCATGTGATAATCTAAATCATAATTTGTTAATTATTTAAGAGAGATAAAATATCACCGCATGACATATTTTAATGAATAATTAGAAAATTATCAAGGTGAGAGAATGTATCATCACATATAATATTTTATTTTTTCTTGAAATAAAATATATATTTTGGTTCTAGGAAACTCTGATATAACTTGACCATCGACGTGCTGAAAAATTGAGACTTTGATGTGTCACCTTTGATGATAATAAAACCGTAAAGAGGTCTTTCCAACATTTGAGGTATGAAGTTCCTTACCTTCTTGGGCTCTTATTTACACTTTCTAATTTTATGATTATATTTGTTGACATTTAAATTGATTGTGCTTGATTGTGATCACATGTGAGTGTGTGTGTAGCCTATAAAAACCGATGTGACTCCATGAGTGATATAAGTGTGGCTTTTATCCATGTTTGAATATGATCACATATTGTTGTGTATACTATTATATACTAATATTGATATACTATGACTAATTGTGTGCTTTACCTATATATGTATTACCATTCCTTGTTGGGTTTTAGTGGTTTTTCAGACAGGTGGACCATTGTGACTTATTTGTTTCCTAGTGGGGGAGAATGCTTGAATGCAACCATAATGATGAGGGACTTGAGAACAGAGTGTAGGTACGAGGAATTCATGACATCATGTCAAGGGTGTTGTCAAGGATTCCTTGACGTTAAGTGCCATTCACCATGAGATAACCTAGTAGTTGTGAGTTATTCTGGTCTAGAGGATCCGAGTGTCTTGGTCTACTTGATGGATAGATAATGCCGGGTATCACATTCATGACACCATACAAGAGTTAGTTTGTTTCTTCTGACTCATTTTGATATCTTCTGGAATATAACTGAAGCAAGTATAGCTGGGGGTTGTGACAACTTGATTTTCTCACTACCGCTCAGTTTTGGATTGTATGTTTATGTGATTCCTTCATTTAGTATTATTATGGTACACACTTGTATACTTTATTACATCAGGTTAAAGATGCATTGGTGGTGTTATATTGAGTCTTGTACTCACACCCTACTCAAGAATTTCAATTTTCTTATATATTTCACATGAGACTCGGTGAAGGGAAAGGGACCTATGGTGAATGGTTTAACAGGTGGAGCATGGTGCTGGGGTGGACCGGGGTAGACACCGGAGGACGAAGTGGTTCTTTTATTTACCGTATGCTTTTAATTACTTTAGATAGATTTCCAATTTTTGAGATCTTATTTAAAACACTTATATTTCATCTTTAGTTTCCACATTTAATATAATTATTTTATTCTTTCTATATTTATTATTATTTATTATCTTGATTGATGACATGACATAGAGGCTATAGTCTCCCCATTATTGGATATTGACCCTCACCGCTAGTCAGCAAACTCTTGTATACGAGGAGACACACATGAGGTCTTGTGACATGTCAGCTCAGACCTGGTGGTTCAGGTTGGGAAGTTACACATATCTTATGTGGTTTAGAATATATATGTGAGTTAGGAGAAATATGTGGAGGTTTAAATAAATATATTATTTTTATGTTAAAGATGATGTATTTATATATATAATATTCTAAAACAATAGACCTCTAGATCCTTGGCTTGAATTATTTGGAAATTATGTTATAAATATTTAATTAAAGTGTATTTATGGATTGGGTTTCTATAATACATTTAAGTGAGTTTTATCCATTAAAATATTAACACACTTAATATTTGGTTTCTTATTCGATTAAAGGAAGTTTTATTCATGAAATATTATTTCATGCATGCATCTCGATATATATATAAAAATATATAACTCATATATTAATTTTGGTAGTATACATAAGATGGATATGGATTTAGGTCATATATATCCTTCAATAATAAGGTAAAATTTTATCAAATTGATGTAATTTTAGAGTTAATTTTAAAACAACCTATATAACTACCAATGTAACCATTTTAACCCTATTTAAAGGGTAATGTACCTTCCATTAATACTCAATTATTATTATGATACATTCTATAAAATTGTGTCGACAAGAGAATAAGGAAAAAGGGTACAAATCATTTTCTTTAGGATAAAAACAAGGTATTTCATAGGGATTTCCTAGATCAAGGTATATTTATAAATTTGAATGCTATGTTTATCTGTAATTATTTATTTTTATTTTGATTTGATAAATAAATATATCAAAATACTCTCTTTTTTATCAAAATAATATAACATGAATATGGGGTTTCCCTACTTCTCAAAATAACACCAAGACTTATTTATCCACTATTCGAACCAAAGTTATTTCAATCATAGAATATTATAACCTAGGTTAGAAAAGGTACATAATGTTTAGGAATGATCTTGAAGGTTAGAAATTATATTTTATTTTTTATAAATGAATTTTATTAATGTTATTTAAATACTAATATATTCTCATTGAAGTCTAGTGAATTTTGGAGAATATTTTGTAAGTGAAAACAAAACCATTATGAAAACACATTGGAAATGCCTTAAAAATAGCTCATATGAGTAAATTTAAGGAGGTGGTGGACTGTAATGTTGTAATGAATAAAACCACACCAAAATGTGATAGTCATTTGGGAATATATATTATACCACACTGTAAGGAGAAACTCATAAAAATTTGGTGTATGTTCGTATAGGTTGGTCTATGTAGAGATGTTGTAATGAAGAAGATTATATAAAAATTCTTATAGTGTATAAAATGAATTTTAATTTGAGTATGGATTTCCAATAATTTCCATGTAACAATGAGGATACATGAATACATGGTGCAACATTGTGTGTATTTGATTGAAAAATAACACTGCAACAACATATGTCACAAAGAAACTCCACTGATGGTTTTCAAACACGTTAGTAGTTGAAGCTCATCACACCACAATGATGTATACCACACTATGATGTGGTAGTTTCTATTTTATTTTAATTATTTTGAATTATTTCGAAATTAAAGTGTTTTTTAATTTACTTGGTGGTTATTTCATGAAACAAGTGAGTATTTTTTGGCACCCAATCAATATACGATTAGTAAAAAATTTAAAGTGATGAATATTTGAAAGATTCTAAAAGGATGATGAAATTAAGAAACAAATATTAAAAAAAAACAATATGAAGAGACTATATGAATAATAATTAATACTTATAGGATTTGAGAGAGAATATTTTTCGATTTTTGGTGTTATATTATAGATCCTTATTATCTTGAGGTGATTTAAGGAAAAAAAAACACCCCCATTCTTTAGTGTTATTATTTTTAGTGGAGATCATTGATGGGGATCTGTGTGTAAAAATACCTCATGATCGTTATCTTGAGGTAGTGCGTATATATAAATGTATGGGGAGTGATTTTAAGATTGATAGTGTAGAATTTATAAACTTTTAATCACTTATTTTATATAGGGACATATCTGTTACATTAATATATCATTGATGAATGCCCCTTGGAGTAACCCTTAGTATTGAACCAATAAAAACTCTAGTTCCATTGAATTTAATTTTCAATATTTTAATTAATTGGTTTTTTGGTTAATCATGGAAGGTTCATATCATTCTTAGAAATATGATATCAAGATTCTTCCGAAGTTTGAGTTGAATTTTTTTTACACCCTATTCATTCCTCTCTACTCTTAGGGTGTTTTTGGGACATTGTGGTTGCAATTAGCGGTATTAGATATTGAGTTTTATCTTGTTGAATTTATCAGAGGAAAATTATTTCATTTATAAGGATATTAATGTGAAGGGATATCGATTTTTTGATGGCTATAATTATCAAATTAGGAATAATTAGATGAGATCACATATAAGATCTCTTAGGATTGATGTTTACTCAACTACTATACATGGTGTACTTGTGACAAATGCTATTTAATTTTCTATGATTTAATCTAATAAAAAATTACTGAATGTTGATATGAAGAAAAAAAATTCTTTACTAGGATCATTTTCAAATCATATATACATGAAGGTGATGAGTTGTACATTTGAAAAGGAAATTTAGTACAAGTTAAGCAATGTTTATAAAAGAGACATCAATGTTAAAGAGGTTTAATTCAAAGTTCAAAATAATATATTTTATGATTTAACATAAATCCAACAGATAACATTGATGGTTTATTCAACAAGATCATTTAAGTTATGAGTGATATCCATGGACTAGGAGATGCGATGAAGGATATGAGTATATTGGATAAAATTCTAAGGTGATTTCCACCTTTGTATAATCCAAAGGTCTATATACTTAAAGATGTAAACATTGCATAGATATCTCATAATTATTAACAGATAAATATGGAAAATTATGAAATATGAGATAAGCTATAAATTTTTATAGGAAATTCCTCAAATTAAATGGAATTCAAGGACATTGAGAAGCTTGGGATTGAAGAAGCTATAAATGAATAAGAAGACACATGTGATATACTATTATCACTTATAGTAAGTAAATTCAAGAAAGGTAAAGAAATTTTTAAATCCATGTTACTATTGTATTATTTTTTATTTTAAAAATGTGCACATATCACATAAATATTTCCAAGGAGGAAAGAAAGTGAAGAGAGTGATTTTGATCACTAATAAAAACAGTAAAGTTTCCCCTAAAAGAAACTTCAAATCTAGAAACACATATGGAAGTAGATTTTAGTGGAAAATTTTGGGGAGTAAATAATAGGATGATAAGGAGGATATATAATTTTAATATGGTGAAAATTAATTCAAATCTGATAAAGAGGATGATATGATGAAAATGGTTGAGAAATATCAATCCAAAACTGAATAAAAATATCCATCTAAACTTGTTATCGATCTTAAAGTGGAACTTGAGGGTGATATTTAGAAGAGTGATATAAAATTTAATAAAAATAAAAATTTGGATGTATTATTTAAAGAATAATAAGATTATATTGATCAACTCAATTTTTAAATCACATAGTTTGGGAAGGTTGTGGAGAATCAAGTGAACTTCTTAAGAAACATCCAAAGTAACAGTGAACTCACAACTAAAAATTAAAGGATAAGTTAAATTGATAATAGAACTTAATTATTTTATTATAGAGTGACCAAAGGATATTTATACTTTTGAAGAGTAAGTGTTCAAACTCATATATAATCATGAAGTAGAAATTAAATCAAGTAGTTCAAAGAAGTTGTATTTTGGAATGTTCTTGGATAAGGGGCTAAAGGAAAGTGATAGAAGAGGCTTGTGAAGTGTAGAGATAATGATGAATAATAAAATTACATATACATTGGTAATAGTGGAATTAGTTTTGAATATGAATATTCTAAAATATAAGTATTTTTTGTAAAGGAAAAAAATAAAGAAAAAGGTTGGTGATAGTTCTCCTCTACTGAGATTATTTTAAATACTGAGGAGTTATTCAACAGCTATGGATATGCAGAAAAACAAAAATAATTTTTTACCCTTGAAAAATTTTCTATTATATGGATACCAAGGCCAAATGATAACCTATTTTGAAGAGTCATAATGATACCTAAAATGATAACAACTTTATAGTTGACAACAATGGATGAGAAAAAGTCCTACACCTCAAAGAAGAAATCCTTTCTATAGATATTTTTTTATTTCTATAACTCTAGTAAAAAATATTCACATTGAGATAAATTATAGAGTGAATATAGTTTATATTTAGGACCATGTATAATGTAGGGAATACCTATTAACCCTATTCTTTTGGTAAATAGATTATATCTATTAGAAGAGGAAGTGTATAACTATGTTTTCTATACTGAAGAGAATGATGAGAGTCTATTATATTTCACAACTCAACCATGCATTTATTGGAAGGAATGAAATAATAAGTAAAATATATTCTAGAAGAAATTTATTTAAAGGAATTAAAGAATAACATAACATGGATTCTTGATTATGGGTGTTCATACCACATGACTGGAAACATGAATCTTCTGATAAATGTGAAAGTATTTTTTAATGGTATGATTTAATTTAGAAATGATAGTTATTTGAATATCAAAGGAAATAGAATGTTGAGACTTAATGAATATGTATTAAATAATATATAAGTTATTTATATTAATGGATGATGAAACTGATTTGTGTATACTTTTTCATATATATTAACAAGCATAAAAACTTGTTTTTCACCAAATATTAATCGTTTTGTGGGTCAAATTATTTTTATTGGTGATTATGCTTATTGTCAGGTGTTTTCCATTCAAATTCACAAATTGGGAAAGTACATAACAAAAATAAAAAACTACACGCTGTGTACTTTGTATACATGCCATGTACTATTTCCACAACATAGATCGGGAAGACTAGATACACACCCATGTTTCCAACCAAAGCATACACGCTGTGTACTTTTCATATACATGCCGTGTGACCCATCTAGAAGTAGTTGGTGACTGATGAATGATATTACATGCCATGTGTGGTGGCTCTACATTCCGTGTACTTACACCTATATGGAAACACCACATTCAAAGTCAAATATGGTGCGTTAGCTCACCTACCAGCGGAGAAAATATTGCCAAATTACGTTGACAAGAGTACATGTCGTGTAATTTCTAATACATGTCATGTACTACTAAAAACTATAAATAAAAGGCATTCCCTCCAATTTTGGGAGTCATTCAGTATTCATTCATTCTAATATATCCAAGGGGGATCACTCCAGAGATGGATAAGAAGATATAGAAAGAAGAGGAGAGAAGAGGGGAGAGAAGGTGCTTCTGTGATACCTTCCTGATGACCTTTTCTCAAAAGCTTTCAAGAGGATGAATTCTAGTATTGAGAGTTGTTTAGTTACTAGATACTCCATAAGTAGATAAATTATCTATGTGTTGGGGTTGTGGAAAATTATGTGTTGTAATTTGCCAATTGTGATATTGTATTAATGTTATTTATTCTCCTTTATCATAATTCTTTATTAAATCTTTCTAAATATCACTAGAAACCTTGTATCAGACCATGAACTAGATTTCTAGGGATCTTTTAAGGAATTATTATTAAATACATCCATGACCATTGGGTGTTTTAATCATCTCAAATGGGCTACAATTAATAAAATTAAGAAAAATCAATTTCCAGACTAAGGAATTGGTTTCTATTGATTTAAACAAAAATCACCAGACCAAGGGGGTTCTGTTACATTCTCAACCCAGAGATGTGAATTATCATAAAAAACACAAACTCATTAGAAAATTGATTTAATAACAACCTTTAAAATCCACATCCCCAACACATTTCTCTCTAAATTTTTATCCAAACTAAATCATTGTGTTTTTATTTATCTTTGAAGTAATTTGTTAAGAAATTGAAATCCAATCAAAATTTTATCAAAACACTAAATAATAGACTCTAAATTCCAGTAAACTTCACTAAATCAATTAAAAACTATATAAAAAACAAAAATAGCTCCCTCTCCCCATGGATCGACCCCTTACCGGTTCTATACTTGTTAGGTTAATATAATTTTGATTATAAAAAATAACACTTCAATAAGAACAATACCAAATTTTGACGCTGTTGATGGCGATTAAGGAAGTTAATATTTTTTTTGGTTTTCATCATGTTTTTATCTATTTTAGTGAAAATAAAAATAAAAAATTCTAAAAAATATATTCTTACTCTCATTTATTTTTTATTACCTTTTGTATTACTCTTTTATGCTTGGTGTGTTAAGTATTGTGTAGGTTCATAGGTATATGAGTGACCGCATCACTCGTTCCAAGATAAATGAGTCATTGGAGCTATTTAAAATTGACCCAAAGATCAAACAAACACTTTTAAGGTGACAACGTACACTTATGGGTGGGGACAACCAAAACACCCCATGGAAAATATAGAAGAGGGAGATCCAGATATTGTCCATGGAGTAGGAAAACCATTTGGCCTAGATGACAACTAGAACCGAAAATCTCCATTTGTTCTAGGGTATGGCCCACAATAACTCCAACAGTTCCAAACAGAGCAGTCGTCATACCTATAGCTAGGTTAGGGGGATTATTTTTCTCATGAGCAACAATTTATTCCCCCAGCACCTCGAGGTAAAATACCCACACGTCGTACCCTTATGGAGTATGGTCTTACCTTTATCAAAGGGGAAAACACTAGAATTTTCAGACCTCTAGTGCAGGCCCAGCACTTCAAAATCAAATCGATCATTAGGAAGCTGATTCCGAACATGGTGCAATTTGGTGGTTTACCAAGTGAAGACTTGAACTTTCATATCTCCAACTTCCTCGAGATCTGTGACACCTTCTGTTACCACAGAGTATCAGAAGATGCCATCTGTCTCCACCTATTTCCCTTCTCATTAAGGGATAAGGAGAAATAATGGATCAAGGGACTGCCTCAATAGTCCATCCTCATCTGGGATGCATTATCCCAAGCATTCTTTTCCAAGTACTTTCCACCATCAAAGATGGTGACACTGCAGAATGAGATCCATAACTTTCAGTAGCATGGCTCAGAATCCTTATAAAAATCCTAGGAGAAATTCAAGAAGATTCAATGAAAATGTCCTCACCAAATACTTCTGATCTAGATGAAAGTACAAACCCTCTATGGTGGCATCAACACGAACACTAAATATGTGGTGGATGATACTGCTGGAGGAACAGTATTGCAAAAATATCTTCAGGAAATCTTTGACATCTTGGAGGATGTGTCAGCCAACAGCTTCCAGTGGCACTTGGAGTGGGGAACTCAGAAGCTAGGTATGTACAATATTGATGCCACCACGATACTCACTGCCTAATTTGATGAGATGTCCAAGAAGATTGATGCATTTAACTAGAAGAACAAATCCCAAGTTGAAGCAGCAAACCATCCTACATTCAGTGAATGTGGTGACAACCACATTATTGGTTAATTATCAGGGTCAACTGCCTACCCTTCAACAAGAAAGGTGAGATACGTTTCTCAGAACTAAGAGCCTAATATGTACCCTCAGTACCAAAACCCCTCATGGTGAGAACATACGAATATGGGTTACCGGTTGCAACAAAAAAATTCTCCACCCCAGATACCACTTGGATATGGTCAAAAAAAGTACTAGAAACCATATCAAAGACCACAATAGTAGAGGAATTACCTATAGCAAGAGTACCAAAACCCTCTCTCTCATCCTCCAAGGTATCAACCACCCACACCAACTACACAAAAAACTCATCAAGAAACCCCATCAAAACTTGAAGAAATGATGAAAAAATTTATCAGCACTACTGAAACATGATTTAAAAACTTGGAATATTCCATTTAAATCCTGAAAAATAAAATTGGGCAACTAGAAAACCAAATCTCCTTAAGGAAACCCGGTACACTACCAGGTTACATAGAGAAGAACCAGCGAGAAGAGGCCCATGTAGTAACTTTACGAAGTGGGAAGGAGCTACCTTAGACACCAACTGAAATAAAAGGTGAGGCTATAAATATATATCAACCTTCACCCTCTTCAGTTGAAGAAACCACAATGAAGGACCCCTAATCATCAAAATAACCATCAAAAGAAAATAAGGCCTTATATGGTAAGGGAAAATATGTGTTCATGCCTTTTGATCCTGCCTTACCATTTTGAGAGAGGATGAAGCAAAGGAAGATGGATCACCAGTTTGGTAAATTCATGGAGGTATTCCAAAATCTTCACATAAACATACCTTTCATAGAATATTCAACTCATATTCTGACATAGAAAAATTCCATGGAGTAGATTATCTAAAAGAAATAAATATGGAGGATCTAAGAATCATTTCACTGAATAAGGAATGCTCGACAGTGGTACAATGATTTCTTTCTCCAAAACTCCATGATCCAGGTAGTTTCACAATCCCATGTACCATTGGATCCTATGAGTTTGGAAAATATCTCTGTGACTTAGGAGCCAGTGTTAACTTTATTCCCTTCGGAGTCTTTAATAATGTAGGTCTCAATGACCTCAAACCCACCCGAGTGGCCCTCCAGCTCACAGATCGGTCCATCAAATATCCCAAGGGGCTGCTCGAGGATGTGCTGTTGAAGGTAAGAAGGTTAATTCTCATTACTATCTTCATCATTATTGACAAAGATGAAGACCAAGAGGCACCTTTGATTTTGGGAAAAAATTTCTTGGCCACTAGTAAGGTATAAATCGATTAACACCAAGGAGAACTGATCTTCAGAGTAGGTGATGAAAGAGTCTCCCACAACATCCTCAATGCTGTTAAGAAGGAATCAATACTGGAACATGAGGAATGTTATGTGATAACATCAATGGACGAGTAATTCATCTATAAGGAATATGGTATTGTATGTTCTTTTATCATTCAAGACCCACTCTTCATAGATATCCAAGATGCACCAGAGGAGTTGCAATTTCTCGAAGGCTAAGGCATCCATTACTAGAAACACACAGTTATTTCAGACATTTTCGAGCAATCAGAGGTGCAACCAATTGTGCCCTCAATACTGAAGAAACCTCAACTTGAGATAAATCTTCTCCCTTAATCTCTAAAATATGGATATTTGGGTGAAAAAAAACACTACCATTTATACTTAATGCAGCTCTATCTCAAGAGCAAGAAGATGCACTTCTGAAGGTTCTGAAGTAAAGAAAGCAATCCATTGGATGGATAGTCATAGATTTGATGGGAATCAGTCCCACCATTTTCACCCATAAGGTGCTACTGGAAGAAGGATCAAATCCCTCTCAGAAACCATAATGATGAATGAACTATCCAATGAAGGAAGTCATTAAGAAGGAGGTAATCAAATTGTTAGATGCAGGAATCATATACCCCATTTCAGAAAGCCCATGGGTGATTCCTCTAGAAGCGGTACCCAAAAATGGGGGTATCACTGTGGTATCCATTGATAAAAATAAACTCATTGATACATGGACATTCATGGATTGGAGTCTATGTAGACTACCAGAAGCTAAATGATGCAACACAAAAAGATCACTTCCCCTTGTAGTGGTGTTTGCATTTTATAGGATTCGTTCTTATTTGGTGATGTCCAAATTTATAGTATATACTGACCATTCAAAACTCAAGTATTTGGTGAACAAGAAGTATAAAAATCCACGAATCATCCATTGGGTGCTTCTCCTCCATGAGTTTGACTTAGAGATCCATGACAAGAAGGGTAGTGAGAAAATTATTGCTGACCACCTCTCCCACCTGGAACTGTATCATTTGGATAAAGTGGATGACATAGACATTAGGGAAGAATTCCTAGATGAAAAAAATTTCTCAATCAAAGGAACACCTTAACCTTGGTATGAAGATATTGAAAATTATTTGGTTATAGGAGCAGTTCGACCTAATCTCACTTACCAGTAGACGAATCCATTTTTATTAGATGTCAAGAGGTACTTCTGGGAAGAACCTTTAATCTTTAGATCATGTGGCGATGGGATGATTCTGCATTTCATCCTAGAGAATGAAGTTCAAGGAGTTTTGGAGTTCGGTCACTGCTCACCAGTTGGAAGACATCATGTCTCAGACCGTACAATAGCGAATATCCTGCAGTCTGGATTTTTCTGGCCTACCATGCATAGGTAGGATCGTTAATTTGTTACCAGGAGTGATCGATGTTTATAGGGTCCTAAAAATTCCATCAAGGTAAGAAAATACCCCCATAATAACTTTTCATAAGTAATAAAGTGCTCTTATATGTTTGGAAAGGTGAATGGACTCAAATTGAGTTGCAAACTTCAGAAGAAACATGAAGAGATTCAAATTTTCAATGAAATTCAAGTGGCCTGTGTACCGTCACTGAGAAAGGTTTTTGGACCACCGGGATCAAGAACAAAAAAGTGTTGAAATAGTGGGTGCCCTAGAACCAACTATGCAGTACTTTTTGATTACTATATCATGTGTACAATTAGCTATGAATGATGTTATCTTACCATTATAGTGCAGAATTTTTTGCATCCACTATAATAATGGTAATGTACAAAGGTTAATTGTCGTGTCAAGAGGTTATAGTAGATCCCAGGCTATAATGAGAACCTCGAGATACAATGAAATTGATCTTAAATATATGTTATATAGTCTAGATACATCTTACTGACTGGACACAGTAGATGTCTGACTATCAGGTGCTGGGGGCTCATAAGCATTAAGACTTCTTCACATGAAGTCCACACTTGGTGATCTCTAGTAGTGAGATCATGAGGAAAAACCCGCAAATAGGAATAACACATGTTTTTGGTGTCACTGGTCATTCCTATCTACAGACAGGTGCATTGGTCTCCTAACTTGAGACCATTACCAATGTATATCATTTGATCACATACTTTGATGCAAGATGAAAACCATGGCAGTGATGTCGTGGAGAGGTAGTTTGTGTTGGGTGCATCGTTGGTGGTATGGTATTGGCTGAATGGTCAAGAAAGGATTTGTTGCTTCCAGGTTCAGGAAGTTTTATATCTCAGGCCTGGTTGATCAGGATGGTTCCGCCTTCATAAGTCTCTTTCCAGAGCAGTAGAAAGGAAAATTCATCTGGATAGATCAATAAATAATAAGGTAAGATAAGAACGATGACACAAGAGTGCGTCCTGCTTTATGAGATATTTAATGACAAAGAGATTATAGTACACAGTCAATGTTCATAGGATGTTATTCGTTGCTATGACTATCCTTATCTCTATAGGGGCCATGACGAGTTACTAGACTCCTCTCTTGTTCTGTGTATTTTCTTCACAGCTATCAAGATAAGGTCTTAGAGGGTCACACACAATAGCGTATTCAAAAATATGCCCTATTCAGTTGAATAGGTATATGGAAAAAGTGGGCCCCACCATGGGGTCCGAGCTTTTTCCAAGATATCAATCACCATTGAATTAAATAAATTCATTATTATTCAATTTATGAATAATTGGGATTGAATTTATTTAATGCATTTATAAGTTTAGTAAATATGAGAAAAATATTAACCGAACAAATATTATTTTAATATTCAAGGTTCGTTTAATATTAAGCGGGATATCGAGTCGAGTAAAATGACTAGGTTCTATCATGTAATATATTATAAGTATGTAATAAAATAATAAATAATATTGGTGCAGTTAATTTTGTCAAAATTATTTATTTAGTGAAGGTTGAAATAAACGTGGGCCGGGGAACCCTACCAGGTATTTATCAACATCACTATAAATATAAGAGGTGGCTATCTCTCATGGTGGTAAAATAACTATTCATTCATTCATGGAATGAAATTTGAGATCCTTTCTCTCCTCCCTCTCTCTAGAGAGAGAATCTCTTGATCCAAGATGTTTGGATCAAGATCGCTCTTCAGCATTGAAGGCATCTCGATGCGGTGATCATCGGGACATCGAAAGCATCGTCGGATCGTCGTGCTAGCACCCAGAATTCGATGATCAAAGTTCCAAAAGATTTTTAGAGCACTTGTCGATGATCTAGAGGGATCCTGCTTTGGATCCTTCAAGTGACGATCGCCATCGACTAGTTGCAGTCGACCACAGATTCTAATTTGAAATGGGTATGCTTTCATTTTAGTTTTATGCTCTTAATAATTTACACGAGATCCTCGGACCTCTCCAGGGATCAGATCATCGGTGATGACAAGTACCATCAATATTCCAACGAAAATTTTAAAATCCCCAGCCCAATGGCTTTGATGCGGGCCCTAGTAACCTAACAATAGGTATGTAGAGCGATCATCAAACCACTAGCCTGCAGAGCGATGGATATCGAACAAGGCTTACCACGAACTGTGTCTCCAAAGGACTCATGCACATGAATTTGATCCACATATTGTTCTGTGAACTCATCAGTTCATGGACAAAGAAATCCAGTAGGGTTCTGCAAACAATCATCACGAACTGAATCCTCCAAAAAACCCCGGTTGATCGAGTCTTACGCGGGTCAGGATATCTCTTCACGGGCCTCTTCAAATGGTGTCGGGTGCTCAATAGATATAATTGTCCTGATGTTCTATAAAATGAGAATAGTAGGAAGGATGAGTGAAATATGATGAAATATTTAAGAGGACTTTGAGGTTGGAAGAAAGAGTTCGGATAAGATTCCTGCTTCAGTCTTGATTCATCGGTGCAACCCAAATTGCGAATCAGTCTCTCTGTAGGTACAACTATCCACAAACCATAAAATGGGGTAATTGAATAATAATAATAGAACCATGAACATAATTGGTAAACCATGAAGCACATAATTCTCACAGATGAATTCCCCTTGAACGACAATCCCCCATACCCTCCTTCAATATGGTGCTCTACGTAGTGTACCACTACGCGAGCTGAACTCGGTGCTACGTACTGGATTAGTACACAGATGGAACCCAAAGTGGTGTGATGAACCATGTACTACTATGGTACATTGTGATCTATACCCATGCCCCTGTACCACATCGGCATGCAGATGACCCCTCTTCCCACATACCACTATGATATGTAGATCCTCCCCCATCCCGCATAAGAAACTAGTACGCAGAATGGGGTGCTTTTAGGTATCATTTAATCCAGTTCCAACCTCACCCTTCCATTACTATTCAGTCCTCTATGATCCCTCTACTAACCAGTCCCATATAATTAGGAAAAGGACTCCAATAAAGCAACCAGACTCATATGATCAGACCATCGGGTGCATCAGCGTGCCTCTTTGAGTCTACATACCCATGGTAAGCGAAGTCACAAAGGATCTCCCCACAATGGTTCGTGCTTTAGGAATTCATGTGGGTCTACATTCCAATGGTAACCCAGAGTCCAACCTTGGGATGATGATGTGAACATCCCTGTTCTAGGGATTAAGGGTGATCACTCGCTTTTCCATTCAACGAGGAATAGTGATCAGTCAAAGGGGTTATGTTCGCTCCCCCCTTTGATGAGTACAAAAATCCTCTTCTCCCCAGAACATGTTCTGGGGCCCTCACATTGAAGTAAGTCCCCAGTATTCCAAGGCCAAACCTCTTGATATTCAATGTCATTTCACATTTAAGGGTTCATTGCTTTGTTTCCTCACCCATGGTCACACCGAACTCTTCTACCATGGGCTCTCCCTCTCCCACCAATAGGAGGGGAAGCATTTTATTTGTTTAATCTTTCAAATCATCTTGTTTCTCACACTGAGAATGAATGACATGGGCCTAGAGGTTTGTAATGATTACAACATCCATGTTAATCTGAACTATAATAACTCTAATTTCTGATAAAACTAGGATATATAGGATGCCTACCTGAAGACCCGATCTCAAAAAGGGTTCCCATCCAAAAAGGGTTTACCCAATCATGTCTCCTCAATGGACAACTTCCATGAATAATACCCAGAACATCCAAACTACATGGGATCTAATTACTCTCTTGAGGATACATAGGAAACCTATCTTATGGGTCCAATCCCAACATTAAGTCACCTCCGTCCCCCTGGATGTTGATAAACTCCATAGCGCCTTATTATATGGATCAAGTCTGTATCACCTATGTTGCGTCAAATATATGCATGCCTGTAATGATCTTTCAAATCAAGGGTAACTCATGGACACACTCTTTAGGAATGAACCAAGGATTCATGAACATATAAACATGACTAAAATCTATAAGAGTATCTTGGAACATGAAAAAAATCCTCCTCCAGAAGGGTGCGGTGATCCTGAACTCCCATCCTCTCAACTAATAGAGTCCTTTAGTCTTTTTGGGTGAATCATCAATCAAAGAGAACCAACCTTTGGAAAGCAGGTCCATGAATCATGGATACCAGGGATATTGGGATTTCCTGGCTACACAAATAAACCCTTTGGAGACCATATGAGGAAGTTATATCCGATGAGGACTGATTTCACAAGTACTTGATCCCCACACAATCGCCCATTGGGACCAACAGTTCCCGTAAGATTAATCCAACCTTCTTTAAAGGAAAATACCGATGAATGGGTTAAAACAAAAGGAATGGTGAATTTGATGAGAACCCATCTCTATAGAAAAGGGATGGGTGATGATACTGGTCGTAACATTTATTCACCACCAGAAACATACCACCTCAGAGGCGGAACAAAAAATGTGAACCTGACATGAATCCTTAACCAAGGTGGAGGTTAAACCCCAATGATAAAAGAAAGAAGGACATGGAACTTCAGACCATTTTTTTCACCCTAGTATGCGCTAAATGTGCCACCTCGGAGGTAGAACAAAAATGGTGAACCTGACGTGAAACTTTAATCAAGGTGTTGGTCATACCCTACTTAAGCCCCTTCTCCCTGTAGCAAAAGAAAAGGAGAAGTGGGGAAAGCTGAATCACCAAATATGAATATTTTTGAAATAATTCTACTTTGAAAAGGTATTGTGGTCGGTATGTCATATATGTATGTCGTAGGTTTCTGCAGAGTAACATTATATCCAAATGAAATCCCAATGGCCAATTCAGATACATACATCAGCGATCCCATAGGCAACTGGGTCCCTAATGAAGATCAAGACCCCTCTCCTACCCAATGTCTTCAACGCTGGGTATATAACACACTGATCAAAGAGTACCACTGAAATGTTACTCTCCCCATGTTGGAGGCTGCAAGAGAAGCCCTCCAGTATATAAAGGTCCACCAGTTGCGTCCTCAGTCGTGGCAGACACCCCATCACAAGGTGGCCCCAGTGGTCATCTCAAATCATTTCAGGAGCTTGTCCCCAGAACGCGACAATGACTATCTTCTTTATCTTAGGAATGTAGATGAATTCGATGATGAAAAATTTATCTCAACTGAACAAGGGTCCTACTCATGGGCCCCCACCAAAAAACATCACAACCAACACTGGGAGACCAAGCCTCCTCCTGCTGAAGAGGACCTTATGCTGAGGGCACCTTCCAAAGTCTAGGATACTCGAGCCCCTCGGGCGACCCAAAAATGGTGGAAAATATATAATCAGAAAAATGCTATCACCCTAGTTATTAAGAAGCAAATTTCCCATACTGACACGACGAAATTTGAAGGGCAGACATACGACTCTGCCCCCTAAACTCAATCCCACCAAAGAAATAGGGTGGCACAATACAAGCACATGCACGTTTCTGCAAGTGCTCATCGGTCCTACCATACAGAAAGTGTGGTGAACTATAAGAAGATGTAGATATCTGCTGAAACATTACAAGCCTATCATCCAAATAGGGAGGCAACCAGTTATATGCAGGCACAAATACCCACTGATGTATTTCATGCCTGCCAACCAAATATGGCGGCACTCAGCAACACACAGGCCCAAATACCTACTGATGCATATCAAGACCACCATCTAAATAGGGTGAAAAATAAATATGAGAAGAGTCAAATTCATGCAGGTTGATACAAAGACCGTGATAAAAATACAACATCAAGCAAGCAGATTAAAATCCATACTCATGAATATTAATTTCACCAGTCAAATATGGTGGAAACTAGAGAAGAAAAATGATGGAAGATTCATTCCTCTATCCCAGCACTGGATAATTGCTAGTATCTACTGGAAAATCATGGAGGACCGAAGCACACACAAACTCCTAATCCAACCTTGGAATGGGCCTTTAAACCCATTCCATCCAAATATGTATCGCATCACATCCTAGAAATGATGGAATATCAGACGTTGATTCCAAACTATATCCTCCAAACATTCCAAGATATAATTGCATCGAAGGCAAAGGTGAGAAACCGGGCCCACCACTCAGTTTCCTCAAACAGAATGACTCACTCAAAAAATGAGTTAGTCATTCCAAATCAGTTATGCATCCCTAATTCTGTCCAATATGGTTGATGATAAGATCCCGTGATACACGGACAACCGGATCGGGAAAAAATACCCATTCTAACTGGGGGACGTCGGTCCAACGTGGTAGCCACTCTTGGGCATGCATATATCCCTACAAAAACTCAAGATTCCTTTAGACATATCCAGAAAACATCAAGAGACACAACAAGATAGGAAACCATATATGAAGGCCATTACCAAAAACATAAGGCCCCGTTTACCCATAAGAGAGCGCCCAAAAATGAAAGGCGCTAAAGGGAACCATAAAAATGAAGAGAATAAAGGACCCCAGAACACCTTGAGAGTGGAGGGGTGAATCATGGTGTCAAAATTTTCTTTTTAAAGTTGTGAATATTATTCTCAAATTGGTAGGAACTTGTTAAATATATTAAAAACATGAAAGCAAGAAGATGACAAATCACTTTTACTTGGTTCACCGTAAAGGGCTACGTCCAAGGAGCATATGCCGAAAGTGTGTCGGTCGTACCTAAATCCAATAATCATTACTAGTTTGAGGATTAAAAGATTTTTTCATAGTCACTATGTTCCAGGGACACTACATTTAAAAAGGTTCAAGGATAGCTCACTACGTCTCTCAGATCACTTCCCTCAACTCCCCCTAGCTCATTACCTTGAGAGAAGTCAAACCTAGTTTATCGACTTGATGGCTGCTTCAATATATTTTCGTTAAAGTCTTTGTCTCTGTTCAGCATGAGACACTGATTGCATAAAAGTCCTTAATTGATGCACTTGAATGCACTAAACCACTAAACTGAATATTCAGAACATGTATTCAGCCAAAACTAACAATTACGCGCAACACCTACCCTTTGTGCGCAAGATCTGACTTTTTCATGTAATATTCTATTTTCACGTGGAAAATATTTCGGGCAACTACACCCTCTGCACAAGAATTTATCTTTTGTGCGTAACTTGAACATTTGCGTGCAACTTTAACTTTTCTGCGCAACATCAACTTTTCTGTGCAACTCCCTTTTCAGGCAACTTTTACGCGCATCAGAACTCAGATATTCTCTATGTATTTAGTTGCACCGAATGAGGGGGGGGGGGTCACCTCTTATTTATAAGCATCTATGACCCCTGCATGCAAAACCCACTATGTTTCACAAAACCTCTCATTCTGCATGCAAATTCTTTTCATGCAAGAACCCTTTTCCATGTACAACTCTAGATTTTTCGTGCAGCTCATGCCTTTTCTATTTTTTGACGTTCTGATCCAGAAACATGCCTTGCACACAAGTTACCATAATACCTACAATTTTTCATGCAACTTCCTTTTCCAAACACACTTTTCTCCATTTTCTGATTTTTCAGGACAAATTTTTTGGCAAACACTGGAAAACAACTCTACCTTTAATACTATTGTATGCTTTAAATGTATGATCCCTTTCCTAGAAAACATTCTGAACTTCGAATGAGGATTGAAAAAAAACAACAAACCAAACATAATTTCCTACATATAATGGTCACTGTTCCAACAATCTCTCTCTTTGGGTTTGTTGGCAATCACCAGATGAATTCAATAGAGCACCATCCACAAGAAAAACCTAAAATGAAAGAATCAACTTAGCCAACACTCTAAGTCTACGTGAGTAATGATCGGTGTAGAAAACAAGAGGGGAAGCATGAATTGAGATCCCTTGTTTTTGAATTCTTAAATACACCATCCAAACTATTCTCTTACTATGCCACAAAAGCATTACATGTCCTGAATGTATTCCTTCTCCTCCTAACACAAACTTCTCATCATGTTACGGAATCATTACATGTTAATTTCTCGAATCCTAAATTAATTCCTTTATCCCCCATTGAAAATAAACCCAAAGTCTAGTAAAAGTTCATTGAACATCTCAAAACACCCCTAGATAGTATCTCCCCCATAAACCTACATCACATCCACAAACAGATTAAAAATAGATAACATACCTAGAGAGAGGGGAATTTCGTAACCTCCTTATGCCCTAGGAGGTGGCTGAACACCGAGGTTCAACCAATGTTTCACAAACACAGTCGAAGATAATGGATTTGTCAGGATA
The DNA here is from genome assembly GCA_963277665.1 of Viscum album. Taxonomy (NCBI): domain Eukaryota; kingdom Viridiplantae; phylum Streptophyta; class Magnoliopsida; order Santalales; family Viscaceae; genus Viscum; species Viscum album. Next base: position 1,029,090,260 of record OY728157.1, read on the forward strand.
TCAACCACTTTCTCATCAGTTCCCACATAATCTATTTTAATCATGCCTTGTTCAACTTTTTCCTTGATAAAGTGATATCTGATTTCAATATGTTTTGTACGAGAATGTTGAACATGATTCTTCATAAGATCAATTGTGATCTTTTTATCATAGTAAATCATCATTGGTTGTTTCACCTCATCACCAATATTTTTCAATTGTTGTTTCATCCATAGTATTTGATTGCATGCTTTTCTAGAAGAGATATAATCAACTACAATAGTACTAAGATAAGTACTTTCTTGTTTCTTTCTCAACCAGCCGAAACATTTCTACCCAATATATAATCCTCCACCACTGGTGGACTTTATGTCTACTACATATCCATTCCATTCATCATCATAAAATTCTTATAATTCACTATCCCTTCTTACAATAAATTATAACTGAAAATTATGAGTACCTTGAATATACCTCATGATTCTTTTTACTATTGTCATATTTTCTTCCTTCAGATTACTCTAAAATTGGTCTGCTAAGAAATTTGCAAAGAAAATATCAGGTCGTGTTTCCTTTAGGTATATTAAGCTTCTAATAATCCTCCTATACATGGTGAGATGTACATAGGTCCCATCCTCATGCTTTCCAAGTTCAGTTCCAACTGAAATCAGAGTTGACATTTGTTTGGAGTCATGAATATTAAATCTCTTCAGAAACTCCCTTGCATAATTTTCCTGAGAAATGAAAGTGTAATCCTTCTTTTTAGTCACCTGCATCCCCATGAAATATGTGTGCTCCCCAATCATAGAAATTTCAAATTCTGATTTCATGTGATTGGAAAATTCATCCACTAGTTTCTTCCTACTTCCACCAAATATAATGTCATCAACCTAAACTAGAACCATGAATTGATCTTTCAAAGAATTATTCACATAGATATTGTGATCAACTCCTCCTCTTTAGAATTCCAGATTCTTGATATAAGAATCCATCTAGGAATACCATGATCGTGGGGTCTGATTCAAACCATAGAGAGCCTTATTTAGTTTAAAAACCTTTTTTAAAGGTGGGGCCTCAGTTAGAGACCAAGGCACAATTAATTGAATAAATAAAAGAAAGGGTTACATGAGTATGGAAGACGAAATCTTATTACAATATTTATCATAAATAGGAATCAAATCACCAGGTAAGTCATCCTGCCAAGTTATGCCCTGATTGACTCCCTTGTTAGCAAGACTTTATACAACCATGTTCACTTCATGAAAGGCATGAATGTAAATGTAATTGAGTTCTGTAAGCAAAGAAAGACAATTCTTCCAACGGGTAGTGAGAGGCTAGGCAAGATGTACCACTCCATTCCAAATAGACTGTACTATAGTGGTTGAATCACTTTCAATACAAATATTGATCCAACCTTTTTTCTTAGAATAATCAACTACATGGATCACCCCCATCATTTCTGATTCGAGAGATGAGGTTGTACCACATCCACCAAAAAAACATCCATGAAATTGGATAAGATAGTCTTTGAAAACAATGCCACATCCTACAAGACATGGGTTGCCTTTAAAAGGACCATCGACAATCACTTTGATCCATCTTGGAAGTAGAGATTTCTAGAATACCTCAAAAGTGCATCTAGGTTGTTTGTATAAACCCTCAATCCAAAGATGACATAGAATCTCAAATTCACCGACAACATTGTCACAACAAGATTTCTGAATCAAGGAAGCATCATGAATAGAAATGAGAATCCTTGTCCGAACTGCATTAAGCCTAAATGATCCATTATTATGAAGAATATTATTTCTACCATACTAGATCACACATGAATGAGTTCAGCAACTGCAGTTAAGAAAAGATTCTTGATTTGTTGAGAAGATTCAAACTCTACACAACGTAGTAGTTGTGAGATGATTGAATCACAGATTAACCATATGTAATTAAAAATGTCAAAAATGTAATTCCAAAGATCAGAAGTAGTAGCATATGATAGAAACAAATGATTGGAATCTTCTCTATGTTGGTTGTACATGCGATACTTAGAGAAAATATTAATCCCAAAATATTGAAGACGAATTTCAGTGGGGACTCTATTATGTGCAATACTCTAAACAAGAATGATCCTCAAGGGTTTAATCCAAGGTCTTCTAAAAAAATTTAACCAACAAAAGTTAGAATCAGAATTTATGAAATTGTAATTGCAAAAATTTTTGGAATCAAGAACACCATTATGAGAAGGCTCCCAAATAAGGAAATCGTCAGAGTTAGAGTATGTGTAATTTTCAATAACATGTTTGATGTTATTATGAAGGTTGATGTTATGAGAATAGAGAACATACCTTATGGTGAATTTGGTGTTAACTGGAAGAGAATTGGAAGGAATCATGGATATTAAAGGCATATCAGTCATGTTATCAATCCAAAATTCATGGTGGAATTTGTACTAACCATCCATATAGAATTGTTCATGATATTTGTAAAGTATTTTCCAATGGATGGACATATGGAATAAGTTATGTAATTCAAATTATCATTCTTTAGTTTAGAAAATAATCTTTTTTTGAGAAAAGTAATGGAATTAGAGTTGTTGTGAAGTAACCTCCAGGTGAGTCGCGCTTAAAGAGCTTCATTAAAGAGTTTAAGATTTTTTATGCCAAGACCACCTTTGTCTAAAGGTGTACAACAATTATCCCAAGGAATGGTCAAAATCTTTATTTCAAGAATGCTTTCGGTCCAGACAAATTTTTTTATTCAAACATTTAGTTTCTTAAGAAGACCAGCGTGCCATTTGTAAATCATCAGTAAGTAGACCATTTTTGAGATAATTTTATATTTCACAAGATAGATCCTTCCAACCATAGAGAGGTATTAACCCTTCCAAGATGAAGGTTGAGTGATGATTTGATCAAAAATCTTGGAAAAGTAACGAGATTTTGGTCGCCCCCAAAATATGGGAACACTAAGATAGGTAAAAGGGAAGGAAACTTCCTTGATTTACAAATTGTTGATGATAGTACCTTTTCAGTTAGAAGAGGAATTTTTATCAAATAAAACAAAGGATTTGTTCTATATTATAGTTTGACCAAATATTTCTTCATAACAAGACAGGTTATTTTTAATATTTTGAATATTACTTTTATTTACTTATAAGAACAAGATGATATCATCATCATATAAAAGATGTATGGGAACATTTAAGTTTCTAGAGGCCTGAATAGGTTTAATCTTTCCTTGGTTAGCAAGACGGGTGAGTAATATGCTTAAGTAATCTTCTGAAATAGAAAAAATAATGGCAGAAATGGGATCTCCTTGTCTAACACCCTTGGTGAAATATAAGAAGCCCTTAGGGGTACTATTGACCAGGATGGATATGGTGGCTGATTTCAATAAGGAAGTTATCATACTGATAAAAGAGTCATTAAAACAAAAGCCCTTGAGAACATTGAAAATTAAATTCCTGTCAATGGTATCAAAGGCTTTCCTAATATCAAATTTAATGGAAATACTACCTCCTCTAGTGGTTTCTTTTAAGATATTAGTGTATTCCGATGTAAGGCAGATGCAATCTTGTATTGACCTACCCTTGATAAATACAAATTAATTCCAAGAAACAATTCTATTGTAGATAGGAGTAATTATATTAGCAGGAAGTTTCACAATAATTTTATAAAGGGTGTTGATGAGAGAAATAAGACTAAAGAGATGAATCTCAGAGGCATTTTCCACTTTAGGATTTAAGTTAAGAAATTAGGATTTTAGGCCATGAGGGAGGACACCATTGGAAAAGAAATATTTGAAATTTTTTCAAATTTACAACTAAATATCCTCCCAGAAATTTTGAAAGAATTCATTATGAAAACCATTAGTACCCAGGGCACTATCAAGATTAAGGCTGAAAACAGTTTCTTTGATCTCATGATCACAGGGGATGCTTAGATGATAAATTTTTTCATCTTCATTCACTATAGCCAGAATAACATCAGGAAAGAGGTCCTTGTTGACATTTGTCCCATTGAAAATCCACTTTGTACTAATCACATTGTGACCTTTGGGTCTCTTGACTAGATCCCATGTCTAATTCTTGTCAATCTGATCTAACTCTTCATTCATGGAATTAACCCATGATTTATCCTTTGCAGATTCTTCAAATGAGGATGGTTCCACAACTAATAGAAATAATGATTGTGTGTAATTTTTTATTATCCTTGTTTGTGTGGGTGCAGTCCAATGCCCAATAATGTTTGATTGATAAATTTATCCTCTTTGATTACTCCTTTTATATTCAACTTCATTATCTCCTACCAAGGTTTCCCCTTAAGATTCATCTTCTAAGTCAACATCATGATGTGACTCCTGAGTGTATTGTACACATTCCTCTATTTATGTATTTTCATTTACTCCACGTTCACTTTCTTCCTCATTTTGTATCACATCAGCATATGAAATCCTTAAATCATTTGTGGTTTTCTCTTCAATGATCATAACATCATTTCTTTCCATAATCCTTCCTAAGACCTTGTCAAAACACTTGTAGGATTTTCTATTCATTGAGTTTCCAAGGGAAATTCCACCATCTATATTGTCACCATACTTCCCTTGATTTCATTCTTTGTTTCTGATGAAGCATTTACTTCTAAGAACACAAAATTACTTCAAAGAGGGATTACTTCCATGCCACAATTCATATAGTGTATTCATCTCACCCATATAAATCCCTGTTCAATTTTTAATATACACTGCATCTTGAATTACCTCTTTCTAATAATGTTGTGTAATACGAATCTCAATCAGCATAGTTCTTTCCATGTTGTTCACCTATCGATTCCTGTACTCAACAACTTCATTTTTCTGTGGATTTCTCATAGCAGCTACCTCATTTTGTATCCCATGATTCTAAAGGTAATTTTTAAATTCAAGGGATATGTATTCCCCTCCATTGTCAAATCACAAAACTTTGATTGTTCATCTAGTATCATTCTCTGTGATTTGTTGATATGTTTTCAAGCAGTCAAGAACTTGTCATTTCCTGTGTATAACCATTACTCATGCCATTATACTATAATCATCCATGAAAAGGATAAAGTACCTTTCTCCATGAGTTACAACAACATTTATCAGGCCACATACATCTGTATGAATGAGATCAAGAAGATGAGATTCCATTTTCTTCATTGGATGATATGAGCTACAGACCAGCTTTCCCCAAATGAAATAATCACAAGACTTTTCAAATTTACGCTTCAGGTTGGGAATATCTATGACAATATTCAATTTTGATATTTTTCCGTGTCTTTTTGATTGATGTGACCCAATCTCTGATGCCAAAAGTAATTTTCTTCATCAATAGTCATGTAGAAAATGTTTTTTTTACTGTCAACCTAATATTGTTTTTTTTTCTGTTTTTCATCCCTTCACAAGTGAATTTTTTGTCTTTCCCTTGATAGTGCAACCTTTCTGATTAAAATTAACTATATGTCTTGATTCACATATTTGACTCACGTTGAGGAGATAATGATGTAGGCTATCTACAAAAAGGACTTTAGTTTTCTTTAGCTCTCTATTATCTAGTTCATTACTTCAACTGCCTTTGATTTTCAGAGCTCCATCATTACCAAACTGCACTTTTCCATAAACCATCCTCTGGACATATGTTAACAGGCCTGCATTACTTATCATATGAGATAAAAAACCACTATCTAGAATCTAGGTGCAGTTTCTTTTTATAGATTTGAGGGCCAACTCTAAAATGTTGGATTTATTAATTTTCTTTTTTTCTTTCCATGAGACATTGGACTGAGTGTTGAACACTGATGACCCTTCAATTCTCTCTTCCATGTACATGGGTTCTTCATAGTCGAAATCTTATTCCAAAGGAGAAAACCTATTTGTAAGAGAAACACTGTCTTGTTGACAAGCTTTGACTTGTCTCAGACTCTGGTATAAGGTGTTTATATCCCTCCTCTTCATACAATCAATGGCCTTATGAACAAAGTTATAACAACAACAAAAAATCGCAAGAAATTTTTTCTTCTAAAAGAATTAGGATATGAATTTGTTATCTTTTGTTGAACTCCCAAATATTTTCCATTGAAATAGATTCTTTCCTCTTCAAAATAAGACATGGTATGGAATAGATATCTACAGAACTGACACTTCATGAGAGGAAATGTATTCTCACTTCTGTTTATCCTCATTTCCTTCTTCCATGGGATAATAGTTTGAGTTCCTCTTATTCCTACAGGCTTAAGGATAGTGTTCTATTCTTCTTTTAGATTGAATTGGGGGTTTCTTTTTCATAAATTCAGGTGACTTTTCTACATGACCCACTTTCATCTTGCCTTTATTTTGGTCACCTTTATTTGTATCATTTGACGAATTGGCCTCACAAATGATTCCAATATTTCCTATGTTAGCATGTCTTTTATTATTTAAAATCTTTTCAACTCCATTAGATCAACAATTTCTCTCTCCAATAGCTCAAAATCTGAGAATCTTCTTAACTATATTTTCTTCCTTGATTATTTTGAAATTGATTCACTCTCAAGTTTACTTATAAGAGTAACAAATTCCTCCTCAAGACCCTCAGTAGTCTTGGACTTTTATTCCAGTCTGGAGGTGAGTTCATTGATGACCTTTTCCTTCTCTTCAATTCTCAGATTCAGATCCACTACATCATAATTAATTTCAAGGATTTTAGACTATACTTTCACAAATTCTTCCAGTCATTCAATTTCAGCTTTGAACTGGTCAACATATTCAGATGATTCTTCTACAATTTATTTCCACTTATTTAAACTCTTATATTTAATATTAAGCTTACTAACAACATCCTTAAGTTGAAACTTGGGATTGGAACTAGTTGTCAACATATTGTCTCCACCATTATCTTCTAATTTTTCAGTAGTGTACATAATGGAATCTTGGTTTCTAGTTTAAATTCTATTTCTTCTTCTTCACATAATTCATTATCATCATATTCCTCTTCACAGAAAAAACTCTTCTTCAGTACTTTCTTTCTAGATTTGAAGTCTATCTTTTAGAAAAACCTTTTATGAGGATTCATAATGTTTTTAGCTTTATTATCTTCATCATCGATCTTTCTTAAGCACTGAGAAGCATTGTTCCCAACTATTCCCCAAGGAAACAAAGATAGAGGTAACTTTCCTTTGAATTTCCCTTTTATATTCTAGAACATCTTGTAAATGAGAGAAATAATTTCTTTTTCTTCATCATCTTCACCACTACTATCTTTTAAAATTTTCAGTTTCTCCATGGATTTGAATGACATTTCCTTTCTCACTTAAGTCATAGCATCTTTTGGTTTGACTCTCATTTCATATGCCCCCAGGCTTCTCAGTAGATAATCCAGAGAAATTTTGGAAAGATATATTTCCTAAAGGGATAAAACCTTTGCATTGTACAAGGGTGGAGGTATTCTCAATATTTTCTTTACAATGTCAATGTCTTTGATTTCTTCTCCTAGACCCTGAATTTCTCCAACCACTTCATTAATTCAATTTAAGAAAGAGTCTGCATTCTTATCAGGATGCATCTTCAGATTATCAAACCTATTGTGCATGACTTTTAGTTCCGCCTCCTTCACCTTTATATCTCTTTCAAAAATATTTTCAAGTCTATCCCACAAGGACTTTGCTGAGGTGAAACACCTTTAGATAGATCTAATCCGAAAGGGCTGCGGTGAGAGAATTCTGTGCTTTAGCATCTGCATCAAGAATCTTCTTGTCTTCATCAGTCATAGCCAGCCCTGTTGGATCAGTAACTTGTATACCATGCACAGTGGAAAATAGAACTTCCATTCTAAGGGATCTTAGATGATATCTCATTATGTTCTTCCAAATCTGAAAATTAATTCCATTAAAGAGGGGGAATCCCCTAACACTATATGAATTCTCCATGATGGTATAAGATAGATAAAACACCTGTAACCTCCCTCTGATTCTACTTGAAGGACCCTAGAACACCCTGAGAGGGGAGGGGTAAATCAGGGTGTCAAATTTTTCTTTTTAAAGTTGTGGATCTTGATACCATGTTGGTAGGAACTTGTTAAATCTATCAAAAAAATGAAAGTAGGTAGATGACACAACACTTTTACTTGGTTCACCGCAAAGGGATACATCTAAGAAGCATACACTGAAAATGTGTCAGTCGTACCTAAATACACTAATCTTTACTAGTTTTAGGATTACAAGATTTGGTAATAATCACTCTGTTCCAAGCACACTGCCTTTAAAAAGGTTTAGGGATAACTCACTGCACCCCTCAAATCACTTCCCTCGACTCCCCCTATCTCACTACCTTGAGAGAATTCAAACTCAATTTATCAAATTGATGGTCACTTTAATAGATTTTCATTAAAGTCTTTGTTTCTATTCAGCATGAGACACTGCTTGCATCGAAGTACTGAATTGATGAAGTTGAAAACACTGAACCACTAAATTGGATATTCAGAACATGTATTTAGGAAACACTAACAATTGCGCGGAACACCTACCATGTGCGCACAAGATCTTACTTTGGCACACATGATTTTATTTTCACGCCGAAAATATTTTATGCAACTAAACCCTTTACGAGAAAATTTATATTTTGTGCTCATATTGAACTTTTGTGGGCATATTTAACTTGTGTCTGCAACTTCAACTTTTTTGTGCAACTTCAACTTTTTTGTGCAACTTCAACTTTTCCATGCAAATCCCTTTTTGCACAACTTTTACACACATCAGAACTCAGATATTCTCTAAGTATTCTGCTACACCGAATGAGGGGGGTCACATCTTATTTATAGGCATCACTGACCCCCACGCACAAAACCCACTGTGTCTCACAAAACCTCTCCTTCTGTGTGAAAATACTCTTCACGTAGCAACCCTTTTCCACATATAACTCTATATTTTTCGCACCGCTAATTCCTTTGTGATTTTTTGAATTTCTAATCCCAAAACATTCCTTGTGCACAAGTTACCATAATACCTACAATATTGCATGCAACTTCTTTTTCCAAACACAATTTTCACAATTTTCTGATTTTCAGGCCCAAAAATTTGGAAAACACTAGAAAACGATGCCACCTTCAGTACTGTTGTCTACTTGAACTGTATGATCCCTTTCCTGACAAAAATTCTAAACATCTAATGAGGATTTAAAACAAACACAAACCAAACTCCATTTCCTGCATAGAATGGTCGTGGTTCCAACAGAACACATACACAATCTTTCTTTGCTAGAAGCTGGGGTTCTTGATGCCCTTAAACATATATCAATAAAGTCTCAAGAACTTTCCACTCCATTAATTTTTTTTGTAAGTGGTAGTTTTAGTTACGAAGGCCCTCCCCGTAATGTTGCTACCAGTAGATCTGAAGGTCCTCCACAAAGAACCCATAGGGGCTCACTCCGTGGTCCAGAAATGATCGATCACAAGATCCTATCTCCCGATACGCATCAGGGTATCCCTCCCCTCAACCTGAATATTAGACAGCAAGAGGGTCCTCCCCTTGCTGTAGTCTTCCCTGATGGTCCTCCCCAGGGTATACACTGAAGATATGCTTCTCCCTGTAGTTGGTAATCAAGTCATGATGGTAGTCCTCGCCATGATGACAGTCATTACGAAGGCCATCCCCACAATGACAGTTACTATGAAGGTCCTCCCCATAGTAACATCAAGAAATGAGAAGGTCCTAACCTCATTCTAGTACATCTTGAAGTCCCTCCCTAGGATGTTAACTATAGAAATTCTCTATCTATCCATGTATCAAGTCATGATGGTTGTCCTCGCCATGATAAAAGTCATTACGAAGTCCCTACCCGCAATTCCAGTTGCTGTGAAGGTCCTCCCCTCAGTAACATGAAGAAAAAAGAAGGTCCTCCCCTTGATATAGAACACCCCGAAGGTCCTCCCTAGGGTATACACTGCAAATACATTTCCCTCAGTCGGGCATTAAGTTGAAATAGTAGCCCTCCCCATTGCAGCACAATTGCAAAGGTCCTCCACATAATCAAAATTCATACTGACAGGAAGGTCCTCCCCTTTCTGGAAAAAATGTGAGAAATACCTCCTATGATAAGGCACTCATAAAGAAGTTAGGTACATCAAGTACTCTATTTAAAATGGGTTATATTCTTTCTCGACCAGAGGATAGTCCGGGGCCATGCTCGTCTTCTAAGCCACCCCTGAATCGTTCATATAAAGGCAAGGCTCCCACCAGAACAGTTTCTTGGAACAAAATTATTAAGAGGTAGTTGAGCTGGTCATATCAAGTAGAGGAGCATCTAGAAGAACAACAGTAGGATATGTTGCTTGTGAGAAGAAAACTTGCTAATGATAATATACCAGTGATGTATTGTCCTACGACTACTTCTCACTTCGTCATACCCAGAGATTTGTCTAGGTAATTCATGAATGAAATTCACCTCAATATATGGAAAACTCTTCATCAGCTGAAAGAAAAATTCATACCCTATGATGGGTATGCGAAACATGTCAGCACATTAGGGGAGCTTCGTCGTCTAATCGACCTAGAAGCCATCCCATCTACATGAAATCAACAATCATAAAGGCAAAAGAAAAACCTTGAACTAGCCTACCTTCATGCACTGCATAAGTTGTGTCGCCTCATTTCCAATTCCTCGACTGGAGTTCACATTCAGGGATGGGGAGAACATGGAGCTCTATAGGTAACCCTGCATACTATCCAAAAAACCCCATTAGAAATGAAATTATACAATTTCTTCACCTAGGGGCAGTAATAAAATGAAACCCCTACTCAGGGAAGATGGGATACTCAACAAAAACCGGCCTAGAGTAAGTCTCAAAAGCATTAGGACTGAAGAGATCAATCCGTCGAAAAGCTTATGAGTCAGGCAACCAAGAACATCCAGCAAGCTTACCACCCAAGAAAAGACAACCAACAAGTAGTGCTCATGTCTTCAAAATACCATAGATTCCACGCATTCCCAATTACAAACTCATCTTACATCCATGTGGAAGTATGTGAAATTGAAAAGGTTGAAATAGTGGCGGCTACTACCACAATACGGGAACAACCCTAGTCTATAGGGTTGGGGGCATTTTTAAATCAAAATTCCCCCACAAGACCAACAAATCTAGGCTGTAGCACATCAACAGAAGAATGGAAACAACCCCATCCCATATGGATGGGGGCATTTTTATCTCAAATCCCTACACAACGGATGTCTGTCTTCCAACGTCTAGGAAGAACGTTGGACATAGGAGTTACCTGTTCCACCCCATCTCATGGTTCACACCCTCCAAAATAAAGTTGTGTTATGAGGTCAGACCAGGGCTCTTTTTGAGTCAATATTCACCAATAAACCTAAATAATACTTCATATTGGAAGGAGAAAGTCCAATAAAGGGCGCAAAAAGCCTTCCTACCATTCAGAACTGGGAAAAACACTTCCAATGTAGTTTGTCTCAGTGAACATGGAAAACATAAACTCCACAGATCTCACAGTAAATGACATGGTGGGAAAATATGTGAAGGAAGATGGTTCCCTCCTAGAGGCATCCAACACCAAGCCCGATGGTGTGTATACCCTGAACCAAAGAGTGGTCCTAAATCTAGGCTCCACCTCAGCTAATCTTTCGCTACCTACCCTGCGAAACCCCAACAAGGAGATGAATAAATCAAAGGTAACCTATGAACCGCCTCCTCCTCCCCCTGAGGATGCATCCCTCACTCTCAAGGAAAGGTTTTCCAAGCTGGAGGAAGAAATGAAATATCTCAGGTGAATTAATATCGAGCTGCATTGAGGGAGCTATCTTTCCAGATGCGTTCCCCTTGTAGAACGTTAGTAGGTGATCCTAGAAGAGGTGCCCATACCACATGAAATTATCCTAGTGAATGAAGCCAAGCTCATAGAACCATTTAACCCGAACCCTGAAGGACATCAAGAATTCCTCCTGCTGGGAAGGCATTTCGAATATATCTAGGTAAACCCACAAATGATACCCCGACAGGGTATCCACCCCAAATTCTAGTAGCACCGATACGCCCAGTTTTGGCCACTGCCGCACCAAATCAAGATCAAGCCCGATAGTATATACATCAAGGAATATTGAAGACCATTGAGAAATTATCAGCTTGACTAGAATCCATGGAGGAGAGGTGCACTCCGATACAACTAGAGCAAAAACCCTACCCTGATTGGGTGAAAAATGTCCTGCCGCCACCAAACTTCAGAAACCCCATATTCCTAGTATTCAATATCTTGGGGGACCTTGAATAGAATTTAATACACTACACCTCTTAATATGACCCCATGATGGGTACTCCAGAGTAGAAAAAAGTATTAAAACTCTGGTGCTTTATAAAAAACTTTTAGGGATCGACTTTCGTATGGTATACTAGCCTACCAACCAATTCAATCACAAGTTGGGAGGACCTCCGATGAAAATTTCTATTTGATTTCAGTTCGATGCTACCTAAGATGATAGTCAGTGATCTAATGAACTGAAAATAGTGAGATAATGAAATATTTTTAGACTTCATTTCTATATAGAAAGGTCTGGCATATTTCCTGAACCGGCCACTCCCCCAGGATGAGATGCTCGCCATGTGCATCAATAACCTTTGGGATGAATTGTGAACACCACTCATCCTGGTGAAGTTCACAAGTGGGTTTAGAGACTTCTCTACCATTTCCAAAAGGATAGAGGACTCCTTGAAATAGACCAATCTTAAGTCCTGAGTGGCCCTATTAGCCCTTGGGAAAATAACAGGAAAAGATGAAGTGACTTCTATCACACTTAAGCCACCCTCGACACCAGATCTAGTTACAAGGCCCCCACCAAATCATGAAGGACCCCATGGATGAAAATAAAAACCCCCACCTCAGAAAGATGAGTGACGAGGTGCTAAAAAAACTAGTTCAAAGAACAAAGAAATAAATTTTACTCATTTCGAGATGAACATGTCCACATCTATTTCATAGATGCTATGAATAAAAATCTACTCCAGCTACCATATCCAAAGCAAGCCAATGAAGTGGGTATTGGGGATCACCAAAATTATTGTCCTTATCATAGAATACTAGGACATATCATCTATGAATTCTTCATTTTCAAAGATCTCCTACAAGAAATGGTGGATTCTGGGAAAGTTAAGTTGGTCCTACCACCAGCACAAGTGGTGTATGTTTCCATCTCAGACTTAAGAGAGGAAAAGAAATGGAAAACAATTGCAAGTATGAAGGAGAAAAAGTTTGACAATTGGATGACCCAAAAGACCATCAACTGAGTCTATGGAATCCTCTAGGTACAATTGAAACAACCAAATATGACCCCCAATGATCCTAATACAACACAATCATCCTCCTTGTCCTTGCAACCCTTTAAGGGCTACAAATATAGAAATAAAGAGAAAGAAGATGAGATGACACCAAATCTGAAGTCAGTGTGGACACTTTCAGACTTCATTCCAATGGTATTGGTACAACGGGCACCACCCCAACAAATGGTACAATGAGAACCACCCCACTAAATGGTACAACAACCACCATCCCACCAAACGACACCATCAGAAGTAGATAGTTGGACAAAAATAAAATTAGATCAAGAAATGATCTTTAGATCCATCAATTTCATTCACTTGATGGACCCCTTCTTATATGGAGACACTAGCCATGAAATCAAATTCCCCACGCCTAACTAGAGATCCAGAGGAATAGGCCACAGAGGCCAGAGGTTTCATGGAAGGCATGACCATGGTAGGAGTCCAATTCCTGACCACACCATAAATCAAACTGTTAACATTGCGGAAAATTGTGGAAGGACCCTTTGGTAGACGTAACAAGAACCGGAATGCTCCTATGCACCCATTAGAAGAAATACAAGCCCAATTATCTTGGAATATCCATCAGGGGAAGGAAAAATATAAAATCTCCCAACACATACAATTGGACAAGTTTGGCCAAACATGGAAAGGAAGCAGCACCACCAGCACTTATTACAGAGGCTGAACCCTCTACATTCAAAGAGAAAACCTCTAAAGTGTCTGTAAAAGAGAAACCTCGAGATGGGAAGTGATGAAATTTATAGTAGAAGTATGATATTCTGAAGCATTTGGATTCATTACCCGTAAAGATATCAATCATGGATACGTTAGTTCTATCCACTGATCATAGGGAGGCACTCATCAAAGCCTTACTAAGTCCCTAGGAGTTTGGGACTAAAGTAGCAATAGCCAAATTCTACTTAACAGATACCAGTTACAAAGAATTTCATGCCATCATCTCCTTCACATATAGGGATGAAGATTCCATCATGAAAGGGAACAAAAAACCATTATATGTGTCTGAAAAGATAAAAATAATTGATGTCTAGAGGATATTCATCGACAACGACTCTCAAGTTATCCTCCTCCCACTATGAACGCTTTGCCGACTGGGATATGATGAAGACATCTTGACACCTTGCACTATAACTCTGCGGGGACATGAAAAAAGAGAGCATAAAACATTGGGATGAATCAAGATTAAAACTTGTATTGGAGATCTCATGTCAGGTTATAAGTTCTTGGTAGTACAGTAAAGTATGACCTTCAATGTCTTGTTAGGGAGGCCTTGGCTGCATCAGCTACTGCAATTCTATCATCATACCATCAGTGAGTAAAATATTGAACTAATGAGAAGAATGGGATATTTCACACCAACAAATACCTATTTGAGTCCTTTTAGTTGAATTATGTCAACATAGGGTTTAATGAATTGGAAGAAAAACACCTTTTGGCTAACAAAATTGGTTGGATCAATGCCCCAAATGGATTGGAAATGGCTCCCGCCGAACCCCTCCAGCAACTTTGGGAAGAGTATGTGTTACCCATCAAACAAGTTGAATGCACAAGTGAATGTACGGATGTAGAATAAATTTTCTGCATGATATCTATTGTGTCCACCAAGTCCAAAGACGTGGAAAAGTGGGTTGAATCCCATGATTTTAGGAAAATCCTTATCAAAGATGCTCCCGACCTATCCATAAGACCTAAAACTACCCTCGCATCACACCCTATGGAAAAAGATGATCTCTATCCTGGCATTGGAGAGTTAATCTCAAAAATCCTCTCTCCATCAGAAGCGGAGGAAGAATAAGAATAGGAAGAAGGCTTCAAAGATGACCCTCCTGTAGTTGAAGAAGGTGTCTCCACCATAATCGATTAACATAAGGAGATAAATATGGGCATTGAAAATGACTTGCGACCCACTTTGATCAGTGTGTCTATGCTGATTGAGGAGAAGGAGGTATATACATCCTTCTTAAAGAAGAATCAGGATGTGTTTTATTGGAATTACATTTAAATTCCAAGCCTCGATCATGAGGTTTCCACTCATTATATAGGCTTACCAGAAGACCATCAGGGCTCTAAGTAGACATCTAGAAGGACCCACCCAACACATGATTCCAAAATAGTGGATGAAGTTGACAAGATGATCAAATAAGACTTCATATAGGAGTTTTAATAATAGATCTGACTAGTTAACATGGTCCCTGTCAAATAGAATAATGGACAGATTAGAATCTTCATTGATTTTATGGACCTTTACTGGCATTTCCCAAAAGATGATTTCCCAGTCCCGATCATATAATTGTTGATCTATGAAATAACCAGAAATGAGGTTCTCTATTTCATGGATGAATATTCTGGATACAATCAAATCTAGATGGCCTGAGGAGATGAAGAAGCTACTGCTTTTAGGCCCCCCCAGCGATTCACTTTGGACTGAAAAATGATGGCGCCACATATCAATGATCCATGCATCACATATTCAATACCTTCTTGGTAAAGTTCATCGAGTGTTATATTGATGACCTGGTGGTTAAAACACGACATCACTCAAACCACATGGATGATCTTGAAACTATCTTCAATAAGTTTCAACAGCATAGTTTAAATATGATTCCCCTAAAATGTGCCTTTGGAATTACCTCTGGAAAATTCATCGGCTTCATCGTATGCCATCGCGACATCAAAGACGACCCTGAGAAAATGAAATCCATCCTTGGCATGTCCCCACCTTGCAACCTCACTAAGTTTAGAGGCCTCCAAGGGAACCTCGCCTACATTTGGCACTTTATAGACAAACTAGAAGGTAAATGTTTACCTTTAACCAGGCTTATAAAGAAAGGAGTTACGTATGAGTGGTATAATGATTTCTAAGAAGAGTTTGAAAATCTCAAAAGATATCTCCTAATCCTACTGGTGCTGATACCAATAGTTAATGGGAGACTACTCATTTTGTACATAACCACACTAGAATGATCATTAGGCACCTTCCTCATGCAGAAGAATGATGCTGATAGCAAGAACAACCTCTATTACCTCAGTCGAACAATGATTGATGCTGAAACTCGATATTTGAAAATTGAAAATAAATACTTATCCCTAATCTTCTTGGTTTAGAAAATTAGGTATTTCTTGCATCACCATAAGGTCCAACTGGTTTCCCACTACAACATGCTCAAATACATCCTCAATTGCCCCATGATAAATGGGTTTTTATCACGATGGGCGGTCATCATACAACAGTTTGACATATGATATGTTCCTTAGAAGGCCATCAAAGGCTAGGCATTAGTAGACTTCCTGAAAGATCATCCCTTGGAGGAAACAATGCCATTGGATGCCAAAATTATGGATAAATAAGTGTTTTCTATTCAATAGGACCCCCAGACATGGAAAATGTATTTCGATGGTGCTTCCCGAAGCCTGACGAGGAAAAGGATGGAGGATTCCAAGCTCAACAATTTGGGACTGGGAATTATACTTGTATCCCCTGAAAAGGCCATCCCGCCTTACTCTTTTCTGATTTCTGAAGGGTGTAAAAATAATGAAGTAGAATATTAGGTCCTCATTACAGGCCTGGAAATTTCACTTCATGTACGAGCCAAACACCTAAAAATAAAGGGTGACTCAGAGAGAGTCATCAAACATATCAATGGTGACTATGCCCTTAAGAAAGAAGTATTGGTTCCCTTGATGATCCTTGTTCAAGAACTGATGAAATAATTCCTATTAGAACCAACATTGACTTATTTCTCCTGATTACAAAATGCCCAAGCCGACGCTTTGGCAAATGCAGCCATAGCCTTGGACGATCTAGATCAGGATGAAACAGTCATTAGCATTGCCCATCGCCGGATGGTCTTGCCATTAATCTAGATAAATACAGAGGAAATTGAAAAAATTAGCCCCATTTTTGAGCCTCATGTCTACACAACTGATTGGATGACACCCATTGAAAAATACCTTCGGAATGGGGAACTCCCACCAGATAGGGCTGGAAGGGAGAATGTTCGAAGACGGGCAATCAGCTTTGTCTTGTACAATGAGGAAAACCAAGAAAAGTTTCTCTACAAAAAAGGCCTTGAAGGAGCCCTTCTTAGGTTCATTGATGGAGAATAGACTTCTGCCAACAAGAAAGAAGTTCACACCGGAGCTTGTGGAGCACACTAATCAGAAACCAAGATCTCTCAATAAATCCGAAGGCTTGGGTACTACTGGATCACTATGATATAGGATTGTTCCATATTCACCAAGAAGTTACATTCATACCAAGTTCATTCCAATTTCATACAACGACCCCCCAGAGTTACTTCATATAGCTAAGTACTCATGGTCATTCACCACCTAGGGGATTGATGTTGTGGGACCATATCCTCCCACCACAACTAGACAATTCAAATTCATACTCAAAGCGACCAACTTCTTTTACAAATGGGTAGAATCCATAACCATTAAAGAAATTGGGGAGAAAAACATTGTTATCTTTGTGAATGACAACATCATTACTAGATTTGGTGTACCTCATAACATACTGATGGACAATGACACCAAATTATGCTCTATTGAGTTGGACAAGTTATACCAGTAGTATAGAATTAAATCCAACCGGTCGTCCTGTTACCACGTGACAACCAATGGGAAAATAGAGGCTTTCAATAATAATCTGTCCAAAATAATACAAAAAGATTGTAGATAAGGATAAGAAATTGTGGCCAGACAATCTCCTTCATGCTTTGTGGGCTTACCGTACCACAACCCGCACTGCCACCTAGGCAACCCCATACTCACTAGTATATGAGGTAGAGGCAGTTTTTCCTATTTAAATCCATGTTCCATCACTTCATATGGATATTTGTGATCAACTGTATAAGGAAGAGACATCCCAAAGATGGTTTGATGAGTTGGAACAACTAGATGAAAAAAGACTTCACACTCTACACCATTTGGAAATCTACCAAAATTGGATTGCACAAGCCTTCAAGAAAAAGGTTTTACTTTGATCTTTTGTCGAAGGAGAAATGGTGTTAGTCCTTAGAACCCCGATGATACTTAGGAAGAAGACCCCAAAGCTTGAACCAAAGTGGGAAGTACCATATGACATACATATGGTTTATTCTAATGGAGCATACGCTCTGATATCAATGGATGAAAATCTCATCACAGCTCCCACAAACGCAAAGTTATTGAAGAAGTATCTCATGTAGTAATACGCCACGATAAGGTCTAAACTCTATGACCTTAAACTATGAGTAGTTGTATTGAACACATGAATTTAAGATGTACAATATTAGTCCATGAAACATGGAATTTAACCATGATGCATTGGTCCAAGATCTAAGACCTTAAACTATGAGCACCGATTCCATGAAATCCCCATGCTGCGGTCCAAACTCTATGCCCCTAAACTATGAGCCACTGTCCTTTACACATGATGGTAAATGATACAGAAATCATCCCTGAAACATGAAATTAAACTATGACTCATGTCCTTGCTGTAATATGTTAAACTACATAGCACAAAGAATCCTAATTGCATGAAAATAAACTACATGATCTATCACAGAACTATGTACGACTTGATTCATGCCCTCACATGATAAGAAGCGACACCTCGATCCTCAATCTTGGCCCATCCCCCACAAAAAAAGAGAATTCCTCCATTATTCCCCCTATCTACCCATATCTATAAGGGAAACCCTTATCACTCCTTGTTTCTCACATCGAGTATAAATCACGTGATCTTAGGATCAGTGGTAGGGATTCAATTACGAAAGAAAACTATAAAGTAACATGGTAGACTTGACAATCGTAATGGATAGAATTAAGATCCCCCTACCCCTATGACTAAGTCAAATAGGTACAAGGAACTTATAGAACTATGTACGGATTGATTCCTTCCCACATAGGATACGTAGCGACGCCTCGATCCATGATCTTGGGAAAACCCCCACAAAAAATGCCGTCATAATATTCTCTACCTCCCCACACTTGAGAAGGAGACCCTACAACCACTCCTTATTTCTCACATTGAGTATAACTCACATGATCTTAGGATCATTAGTAAGGATTCTCTTTTGAAAAAAACAAATATAGGGAGATATGGTAGACCCAAAACCCGTAGAAAATGAAACAAAAATGTCCCTATATATGGAATAAGCCAAATCGGTACAGGGAAACTTCAGAACTATGTACAGCTTGATTCCTGCTCTCACAGGATTCGTAGTGACACCCAAATTTGGTATCCCGGCCTAGCCTTCATAAAAAAATTCCCTAAAATATCCCTACACATTGAGAAAACATCTGTAGGGAATATTCAGAACTATGTGTGACTTGATTTCTGCCCTTTCAAGATATGTAGTGATGCCGGGATTTGGCATCCCGGCCCAGCCACCAAAAAATATGCCCCTCTTACCCCATACATAGTTTCTGGCATCTTTCCTTTTTATTACATAATTTTCATTACATTTTACATACAAAGGATATTTAAAGTCTAGTGTCTTGGAAATCAGGAACATAATACTTGAAAACAACATAAAACATCCTTCTAATACACATGTAAGGCTTCATAATAGGTTTATCATAAGTA
Source organism: Viscum album (assembly GCA_963277665.1). NCBI lineage: Eukaryota > Viridiplantae > Streptophyta > Magnoliopsida > Santalales > Viscaceae > Viscum > Viscum album. Next base: position 1,029,110,146 of record OY728157.1, read on the forward strand.
CAATTAATATATCTCATAACCTAGAGACATACATCAAAGGAAAGGGTGAGCAGAAGGCCCAGTAAGGAAAACAAGGGAATCCGTTTACTTGTGAAACCAATAAGAACTTGATAAAAAACATAAAGATATGAGCAATGGAAGTAGGGGAATTTTATAATGAAAAGAACTTGAACCATAACATGAATATGTGTCTACAAAATTTAATTTAGACATTCATGAACATATCACGAATGTTCATCCCTAAGGTTTTATAAAAATTACCAAGGTTACTCACCAAGGTATCGTGAAAATTGTCATCTCTAGAGATTAAATTCTTTACCCAAAGCATTGGAGTGATATCAGGGAGCACCATTAATATGTATTTATTTTCACATGATACACATAGATCAAAATCAAACATTTCATAAATATCCCATGGAGAATAAAATAAATGGGTGACGTTTTAAAAGTTCTTAAAAATAAGATCATTAGGTCATTTATAACCCATGGAAAGGGATTGAGGGTTATATGTATGTCAATTCTAGAATCAAATATATCATTTTTGTGTATTTATGAACACCCATAGAAACAAAATAGGTCTGGGTATTCACATAAATAAAGAAGGGAATTTCATGAGAGAAAGAGAGAAATTTTGAGATGAAAATTTTGTAGCATAATAGCTACATAACATCCTTCTAGAAAACATTAAAAAGAGAGTGTGAAAGGGTAAACCACTCATAAATAATTCATAATAAAGTATAAAGGAAGAATAATATGGAGATAAAAACATGGTATGAATATTTTGAATGTCATACCACATGAAAAGGAAACTTGAAAGGAAAGAGAAGATGTGATTTCAAAAAATTCAACAGCCTAACGACGTCACTTAAAAATTCATAAGATCAATTGATGAGAGCGGAAAGGGTCTCTCATAATTTGGTCATAAAATAGACACAAATAAAGATATAGAATAACAATCCCCCACATAATAAAATGGAACTATAAGACATAACATAAAAGAAGTCATGACTTAAAAAAGGAGGGTGAAAGGTTCCCTTACCTTGAAGAGTAACTTCAAAAGATTGAAGGTTGGGACCTTGGAAGGATTGAGGGCACCTTGGGAGGAATCCTTGGGAGGTATAAAATCCATAGATTAGTTGAGGAGGATTTTGGAATGAAAATAATGAGGGTATGGCTTGGTATTTATAGGAAAAGTGAGGGAATAAATTATTAATTTTCAAGGGACACCTCATCGATGGTATTTACAAAACAATGGTGTCACGAACTGTCCCCCGGGGCCCATGCCGTGACTAACCCAAGCCCGAATTCCATAGGCTAGGGGATGTTGACTAGAACCAAAGGTGTATTCCCTAAAACTAGGATGACATTGCCTTTATAACCTGTAAGCACATGCAACCAAGAACACAACAAGATACAAACTCAAGTAAACTGAATAGTAAATAGAGTGAGTGCAGTAAGTAAGAGGGTCCAGAATACAAGCCCAATTGGAAAGTAAAAGAAACTAAAAGTACAAGTAAACTGGAACAACTTCTGTGAACACCCACTAGGGATCCTACCTAAAGGGTATGTATAGCTCTCGGTTGGTCGTCTCTGCGGTACACCTCATCTAAGGTCCACCTCCGAACTACCTCCAGTCATGGTACTCTTGTCCTTAGTCAGTGTTGTCCATCATCTGCACCAAACACAACAATGTGTGGACATATCCCGTGTAGGGGTGAGTATAATGATACTCAGTAGGGACCTCGATACCCTCAAGTTCTCACAAAATCTGAAAAGAATAAACCACAAATCATGAAATCAACTGACAACCCTACTTAGGTATATGCCCATACATATACTTAAGTTATCAAGTATACCCATCTCAATCATGAGGAAACACAGAGTCCAACTCAAAATCCCAAATCTCAACTATTCCACAAAGGAAGGAGTACCACGATGGTAAGTACCACTTAGGTACACCACATATAAGAATACCACCAAGGTATTACCATAAAAGAAAGTACTTATCAGTTACAGACTCATCTCACACCAGGTATTTCTTAGGTATAGTAGTAGAGATGATTATATTAAATACTGAATCATCTTACTCTATTAAGAGGCTCTACTGATGACCCACATAGGATTGCTCGGGGCTGAACCACACAGGATCACTCGGTGCTGACCAACACAGGATCGCTCGGTGCAGACCCACACAAGATTGCTAGGTGCTGACCCACACAGGATTGCTCGGTGCTGACCCACATAGGATCGCTCAGTGCAGACCCACACACGATCGCTAGGTGCTGACCCACACAGGATCTCTCGGTGCTGACCCACATAGGATCTCTCAGTACTGAACCACACAAGATCACTATTCATTCTTTACGTCACAGCCATCTACTGGGTTCCCACACTAAGCTTGATTGTCTCCAGGAGAGTCCGCTCCTCTAGCCACTGGTCGATACTCCAACTGCCACTAAGTCCCAAGAATAAGTATCTCAAAGGACCTCCACGTCATATGGGTCTCAATGCAATAGACAGTGCGTCAATCAGATGCCCGGTCTGTAAGTTATTATCCTTCTAGTCTCGAGGCTCCGATTGGATTCGTGCTCGATCTAACCCGACCGTACCCCAACTTCACCCAAAACTATAATGGGGGTATACCAAAGGGACCATATCACTCCAAGGTTTATAGTTCTGTTGAAGGTTTGTCAAACAGACACCTGGTTCCAAAGTTATGGCTGATAGAGAGAAAAGCTCATAGCTGGTCTAGGTCTAGTTCGACCCAGCCCTACCCAGCTCGCGCTAGGCAGCGCGGGGGCCGTGGAGCAGCGTGAGGCCGTGAGGGAAGCTCAGAGGCCATGAGGGGAGTAGAGGTCATGGGGGCCGGGGAGGCCCACAGTGCGGTGGATGCTGTAGGGGCCGCGGGACGGCGAGGCTGCGGGGGCCGCGGAGGGTCGCGAGGTAGCGAGGCCATGATGTGGCGAAGGGCCACGAGGTAGCAGAGGCAGCGAGTAGCACGAGGCCAAGGGTGGCGGAGGCTGTGCGGTGGCAGTGGATACAGGCCGTGGAGGCCACAGGGTGGTGGTGGCTATGGGCGGTGGAGGCCGCGGGCGGCACGGTGGCCGCGGGGCGGTGCCGTTGCCTTCGTCACAGACAATGATGGTGTCAACCGCCGTTATAATGCTCCACCAAGGTTGGTTGATATTCTCCTCCATCTTGAAGAACACAAAAATTAAACACAAGATTTATGGAGAGGTCGTTCCATGTTTGTTTGGCCCACACTCTCTGCATTAGAGTGGTAGCAAGCGGCTATAATCTCTTCCTAATTTTTATACGATGAATTATCAAGAATGGGTAAGGGGAAGAAATTCAAACAACAACCCTACCTATATGGTTTGTAGATGTTGGCGCAGGTAAGAATTCAAAGATTTCTACATTCGTCGCGCCCGCCACAAGCCTCCGATCCCGGGCTCGTTCATCGGTTCATCGTAGTTGAAGACATTCCTCGTTGGAGAGAGTGTTCTTCATTGGAGGATGAGTTTCTCCACGATTCTCCAAAGATTCTCCCTTTTTGCCAATAGTTTCCCCAAATCCACCAAATTGAGAAATATCCAAGTTATTAATTTAAATTTAGTAGATTAATAAGGTTGGTACAATTAAAATGCTGACACATTTCATTAATTGTTGGTTGGATCCAACAATTAAATGGGGTGTTGGCATATTTAATTGTATCAATTTAATTGGCTCAAATTAATGGAGGAAAAGAATTAATGGGGAGTTAAGTGGTTTCTCCCCCATTAAGAGGGTTTGGGTGGTCCTTGCCATTAATTTCAAATTGGGAGGTTAGTTCAGGTGGTCCCCACCTCTTAACACTCACATGAGAGGTTTAGGCTTGGGTGGTCCCCACAACCATAACCCATGTTGAGGGGTTTCTAAAATAAAATCGTTAGACATTTTTATTTTATTTAATTCTTTTATGAAATGAAAAAAAATATCTTTTACTCTCGACCCACTACGGTTGAGGTGAAGGTCTCCTTAAGCGAATACTGGTGCTGCGAGTTCAACAGTGTCCTCATAGTTCAATTCTGATCACCGGTTCAAAAGTTACAAAAACCCGCTCACACGTTTATTGAATGTACCTGAAAAAAAGTTCAGAAATTCATTCCGGGAACTCCGGTCCTCGAAATCACGTGCCATCAATTTTCAAAAACTCGTAAAAAGCCCATATATTTAAAAAAAAATTACATGGAATTTTCTGGTCTTTACATTCCAGGTCTTTACACATGGGCTTGCCCATGGTATTTTCCCATGGTATTGGACACTTGGGACACCTAATAACATATCTTTCTATTCAAAAGTCGACCAGATTATTTATATCATGATTACATCATCAATGATTTCATTAAATACTCGGAACTCAAAACTATATTTTTACTATTCACTGAAAAATCCACTGTTTCAGAAAAATCCCAAAAATTCACTCTAACCTAATATCAATGATCTGAATTCAAAAATGAACTCCATTTTATGAAAATAATTTTCTAAGTATTTTTAATTTAATTTTTAAATAAAATCATTATTTATTCCAAAAAATATTAATTTAAAACTATAACTCATTTTATAACACCTTAAGAAAGCAATCAAGGTCCTATAAAATTATCATATAACCATAAGACAATAAAGTAACAATTTATGATTAAATTTTAGGAAAATAAATTTCCATTTTAAATTATTAAATTAATTATAAAATTGTACATAAAATATTTATGACATACAAAAATACCAAAACTTAAACTATGATCATTTTTTCACTTTTAAGATGTCTAAAATATATTTATACATTCATGGGGTGATGTTTTGATTTTTTGGTCTATTTAATATTGATTATTATTCTTATGGGTATGTTACTATTTATACTTTACTATTTTCTAAAAATTAATTTGATCTTATTAGACTCTAAATTTCCTACTGAACACAACTGTAGAAGACCATTTTTTAAAAATCAATTCACATTATTAATTATTTAAAGAATAAAAAATATTTTAAAATACCCCCTTTTTCCAAAATTCATCAATATATAGAACTTCTATAATTCATCCTATATTTATCCTAACATTTGAAATTCAAAAATTTTACCATAACAAGAAGTAAAAATTTTATTTATAAAAAAGGATTACAGAAAGAAACAAAGGCTTCATTACATATCCCCTTATAACAGTTGTATAGGACCTAAGTGTAAGGTGTGCTATGGTGATAGAATCTTGGGGTGACTGAGACAACATTGCCCGAGTGGTGATTTCTATCAGCTTGAACTTCTCCCTTAGGCGATTCTGTTCAAGATTCACATGTTGAAGTTTGGCTTGGGCTTGGTCCAGAGAAAAGACCAGTGATGCTACCTCCTTCCCAAGCTCTGACAGATGGGATTCATATGGCCCGAGTCTACTAGATGATGCCATCGAATCTTATTTCTGAATTAATTAACCAAGATCACTTTTATTTATAAGCAATAATCACAACATTAAGATTTTAGTTTCCAATGGTCATATTTTCCAATGGTCATATAATAGTCTAAACCCAATGGAATCCCTTCATTAATTAAAAGATATAGTTTTGTGGAGTATAAAATTAAATAACACACAAATTTAGGGAACCAAATATTATTCAAAAGTTCAGGTCATTACATTCTTCCCCATTTAAAAAATTTCAACCCTAGAATTTTAACTCGTACCCTAAGAAGAGAAAAGGTGTGGGTACTTCTGCCTCATAGACTCCTATAGTTCCCACATGGCTTCCTCACATTTGTGGTTCCTCCACAACACCTGAACAAGGTGAGTAGTCTTGTTGCATATAACCTTGTATCTACGATCCAAGATCTCCACCAGCTTCTCCTCATATAAGAGGTCATGTTCCAGTTGTACCACCTCTGGGTTTAGTACATGTGATTGGTCATGTATGTACTTCCTCGAGAGGGATACGTGGAAGACACCATGAACTTGTGCTAGATTTGGAGGAAGTGTAAGCTGATATGCCACTGCTCCTACACGATCAAGGATTTTATAGGGGCTAATGTACCTAGGGCTAAGCTTCCCTTTCTTCCCAAACCTCCCGACTCTCTTCCAAGGTGAAATTTTAAGAAAGAATTTGTCACAAATATCAAACTCCAAGTCCCTTCGATGGTTTTCAGCATATCTCTTTTTCCAACTCTGAGTAGCCTTAATGTGTTGCAGGATGGCGTGGACCTTTTCATTTATCTCTTGCACAAGATCAGGCCCAATAATCTTTCTCTCACCAGCTTCATCCCAACAAGTATAAGTTCTACATCTCTTCCCACATAGAGTTTCATAGGGTGCCATTTGAATGATTGAGTAGAAACTATTGTTGTAAGAGAACTCAACTAAAGGGAGATATTGGTCCCATCCACCTTTAACTTCCATTGAGCATGTTATCAACATGTCCTTGAGTTTTTGAATAGTAATTTCAGATTACCCATCATTTTGGGGGTGATAGGTTGTACTGAAATTCAATTCAGTGCTCAAATCATGTTGAATAATTCTCTAGAATTTTGATGTGAACCTTGGATCATGATCAGATATGATTGAAAGTGGAACTCCATGCAGCCTTACCACTTCCTTCATGTAAATCCTGGAAAGTTGATCAACAGAGAAATCTTCCCAGATAGAGATAAAATGGACATTCTTGGTGAGATGGTCCACAATAACCCATATCACATTATTTACTTTAGAAGTTCTCGAGAGACTAGTGACGAAGTCCATAGTGATATTGTCCCACTTCTATGCTGGTATGGGTAGTGGTTGTAATACCCCTTTAGGAAGATGTTGCTCCACCTTCACTTGACGACATACCAAGCACCTTGAAGTGTAGTCAGCAATCTCCCTTTTCATATTATCCCATGAATAATGAACACGAAGGTCCCTATAAATTTTTCTGTTTCTAGGATGTATAGATAAAGTAGAGCTATGAGCTTCATCCATCAACTCCTTATTTATTTCCAGAGTAGATGGAACACATAGTCTTGTACAAAATTTCAATACACCTTATCAATATTGAACTCAGAAAACTTCCCATCTTTCACAGCCTCAAACTTCTTCTGTAACAAAAGATCTTTTTTTCTGAGATTTCATGATCTTCTCTAGTAATGACAGTTGATAAACCATTTTGGTTAGGTTTTATGATGTCCCTTCCCTTATAATTCCCATGTCTAGTTTTACTAGGTCATTGAACAAAGGATCTCTTTGAATCCTCATCATGTAAAGAACAACCGGGTCTTTCCTACTTAATGCATCAACAACTTTGTTTTCTCTTCCGAGATGATAATGAATTGAACAATCATAGTCCTTGAGAAGTTCCAACCATCTCCTTTGTCTCATGTTAAATTACTTTTGTGTGAAAATATACTTCAAACTTTGATAGTCTGTGTTTATATCACATTTCTCCATATAAAGATAGTGCCTCCATATCTTCAGAGCCAAAACAACAGCAGCCAACTTCAGATCATGTGTAGTATAGTTCTGCTCACGAGTCTTCAACTATCGAGATACATAAGCAATGACTTTATCATTTTTCTTGAGGATGAACCCAAGACCTTTCAGAGATGCATCGCTAAAAATAATGAATCCTTCTCCATTTGAGGGAAGAGTTAACATGGGTTTAGTAACCAATCTCTTCTTCAACTCTTGGAAACTTTCCTCACACTCCGTTGTCCAGATGAACTTGACCCCTTTTTGAGTTAACTTAGTTAATGGATTAGAAATTCATGATTTTTTTTTCACAAACCTCCTATAATATCCTGCTAAACAAAGGAAACTATGAATCTCAGTTATTGTTGTAGGCTAAGTCCACTCTACAACTTTTATCTTTGTAGGGTTAACTGTGATTCCTTCATTGGTAAAAATGTGCCCTAAGAAAGAAACTTTTTCTAACCAGAATTCACATTTTCTGAACTTCCCAAAAAGTCTCTCCTTCTGTAGAGTTTTCAAAATAACCCTTAGATAATCCTCATGCTCCTCATGAATTTTGGAATATATCATAATATCATTAATAAAAACTACCACAAAGTTATCAAGGTAGTCCTTAAAGAATCTATTCATTAAATCAATAAAAATAACAGGTGAATTAGTCAGTCCAAAAAGAATAATAACAAACTCATAATGCCCATATCTTGATTAGAAGGAAGTTTTTGGAATATATTCTTTCTTCACCCTCAATTGATGATAACCAGGTCCCAGATCAATCTTAGAGAATAATTGAGCTCCATGAAGTTGGTCAAATAAGTCCTCAATTCTTGGAAAAGGGTATTTGTTCTTTATTGTGATCCCATTTAGTTATCTATAATCAATTCATAGCCGCATTGATCCATCCTTATTCATCACAAAGAGAACATTTTCTCCTTAAAGAGACACACTCGATCGGATAAACCCCTTATCCAAACGATCTTGGAGTTATTTCTTTAATTCCTACAGCTCCACATTTTCCATCCTATATGGGGTCTTTGATATCAGATGAGATCCAGGTATGAGTTCAATGGAGAACTCTACCTCTCTTTCTAGGGGAGGTTTGGGTAACTCCTCAGGAAATACATCAATGTATTTATGGACGATGGGGACATTTTATATCCTTAAAATCTCATCTCCTTCTTCTTCTTCATCGATCAACTCCATAAAGAAGGATATAGGGGGTTCTTCTTGACAAAGATAATGTTGAGATATCTCTCCTTGGAATATAACTATTGGTTTTTCATTCAAGAGTACTGATATTTCCTTACTTATGCATTTGATATTATAATTATACTTTGAGAGCCAGTCCATCCCTAGAATAATGTCAAATTCCAGCATGGGAATAACTACTAGATTTGTGATAAGATTGTGCTCACTAAATTAAACACTATAGTTTCTAAATACTGACGATTCTTGGATTATCCCATCATGGGTCTTGAATTATAACTCTACTTTTAGAAAATCGGGGGTTGATTCTAAATTCTTTGAAAACTTGGAGGAAATAAAGGAATGCGTAGAACCAGAATCAAACAAAGTACTTGCTAGCTTTGAGAGAACAACAAGATTACCTACTACCACATAATTTGGAGCTTCAACTTCAGTTTTCATGATAACAAAAGCCTAACCTTGATCCCTTGGAATTTGCTGAGGCTGATGGTGGTTCCCCTCCACTGCCCTCAGATTTGGATAGTGATTGGAAAAGTGACCAAGTTGTCCACACTTAAAGAACTAGACATTAGGTAGGGCCTACACCATCTTACCCTTGTTGTTAGTGTTTTCAAGTTGAGGTTTCAACTCACTACGACAATTCCTCACAATATGGACATCTCTTCCACACTTGTATCATTTCCCTCTCCTGAGAAGGCAGTTCCATGAATGCTTCTTCCAACATTTATTACATGTGGAAGGTTGCTCTTTCTTGACTCCTCTTCCCTGATCAAAGGTCCTCCCTAATCTGGGCTCTATTGATATCTTCTTTTCATTTGATTTATGATACCACTGTGTCTCACCAAACTCTAGCTCGACTTTCATCGCACTCCGAACAATCTCTTTATAGCTATCATAGTCTCGGTTGGCTAGATTATTCTGCATATGAGGTCTCATTCCACCAAAGAATATATCAACCTTACCATTTGGATCCATGACAAATCTAGTGGTGTAATGTGAAAGCCTTGGGAAGTTCATCTCATAGCTTCCCATAGATTCATTTTCTTTCTGCTTCAGCTTGAGAAAATCCTTCTCCATTCTTGTTCTCATCGATCGAGGGAAATACTTGTTGAAGAATATCCCTGTGAACTCTTCCCACTCCATAGCTTCAACTTCCAATCTTGGCCTTGGGTTTTTAATCAGTTCCCACAATTGATCAGCTTCTCCATCTAAGCGATAGACATCCAGGGTAACCTTCTCTTTTTCAGAACATCGAAGCACAGAAAAGATATTCTTCATAGAGATGATCCATTGTTCAGAAATCAATGGGTCGGTAGATCCACTAAAGGTTGGTGGTTGTTGATGCATAGAGGATTCAATAGAAATTTGTTCCCTTCATGGTGAGATCAGTCTCTCATCTTGATTCAAGTTATTTCCCATAACTTGAGTCAGTTGGATCATCATTCGCATGAAAGTTTCTATTTTGGCTTCCATCGAAGGGCCGTCAGTGCATGGTCTATTGCGATCACCATTTTCACAGTTCCTTCTATTTCCTTAAATTTTCTAAAATAATAAAACCTTACTGAGAAACTTATTTCATTTATGATTCATTTAACTATAAAGTATTTTATGTCTTAAAACTTCTTTAAACAACTACATTTCTCTAAAAAACCTTCATAATGATTCATAAAAAGCTTATGATTAACTAAACATATCCCCCAAGAGTGTCATAACCAAGAGTGCAGCAAAGATCTTTTTCGTGTACCAGGATACCCTGGGTCAAGCCTGAAACTCCTTGTTGGAGTTTTCACTCCTAGGTACCTCTGTGCTTGAGCCGCCTCTTCCTACTCGTATCTAGACATGGATGCATTTTCTTGATTAACCACTTATTCAATACTCACCAAAATACTAGGATGTTTTCCTATATCTAAAATTTTCTATAAGAGTATTCCTAAAGTTTTCATAGAATAATTTCTATAAATAACTAGACTATACTTTGATACAAACTATGGCATCCCGTCTTTTTATTACATAACTTTTCATTATATTTTACATACAGAGGATCTTTAAAGTCTAGTGTCTTGGAAATCAGGAACATAATACTTGAAAACAACATAAAAATACTTATAATTAACTTTTAAGGCTTAATAATAGGTTTATCCTAAGTAAAATTACAACATATCATAACCTAGAGACATACATCAAAGCAAAGGGTGAGCATAAGGCCCAGTAAGGAAAACAAGGGAATCAATTTACTTGTGAAATCAATAAGAACATGATAAAAAACATAAAGACATGAGAAATGGAAGTAGAGGAATTTAATAATGAAAATAACTTGAACCATAACAAGAATATGTGGTACAAAATTTAATTTATACATTCATGAACATATCACCAAGGTTCATCCCCAAGGTGTCATAAAAATTACCAAGGTTATTCACCAAGGTATCGTGAAACTTATCATATATTGAGATTAAATTATTTACCCAATTCAATGGAGTAATATAAGGTCACACTATTAAAATGTCTTTATTTTCATGTGATCAACATATATCATAATAGAAAATTTCATAAATAACCCATGGAGAATAAAATAAATGGGTGATGTTATAAAAGTTCTTAAAAATAAGATCATTAGGTAATTTATAAACCATAGAAGTGGAGTGAGGGTTATATGTATATAAATTACAAAATCAAATATATTATTTTTGTGTATTTATTAACACCCATATAAAAGAAATAGGTCTGGGTTTTCACATAAATAAATAAGAGAATTTCATGAGAGAAAGAGATAGAAATTTTGAGATGAAAATTCTGCAGTATAACGACTACATAACATCCTTTTAGAAATCATTAAAAATAGAGGGTACAAGGGTAACCCACTCATAAATAATTCATAATACATTATAAAGGAATAATAACATGGTATGGATATTTTTAATGTCATACCACATGAAAAGGAAACTTGAAAGGAAAGAGAAGATGTGATTTAAAAAAATTCAATAGCCTAACCACGTCACTTAAAAATCTATAAAATGAATTGATAAGAGTGTAAAGGGTATATAATAATTTTTAAATTAAATATAAATTATTAAATATATATAATAACAATCCCCCACATAATAAAATGTAACTATAAGACATAACATAAAGGAAGTCATGACTTAAAAAAGGAGGGTGAAAGGTCCCCTTATCTTGAAGAGTAACTTCAAAAGATTGAAGGTCAGGACCTTGGAAGGATTGAGGGAACATTGGGAGGACTCATTGGGAGGTACAAAAACCATATCTTAGTTGATGAGGATTTTGTAATGAAAATAATGAGGGAATGTATTGGTATTTATAGGAAAAGTGAGGGAATAAATTATTAATTTCCAAGGGACACCTCATCGGTGGTATTTGCAAAACCATGGGCTTGAACATGGTATTTTCCCATGGTATTGGCCACTTAGGACACCTAATAACATATATTACTATTCACAAGTCGACCAGATTATTTACATCATGATTACATCATCAATGATGTCATTAAACACCCAAAACTCAAAACTGTATTTTTACTATTCACTGAAAAATCAACTATTTTAGAAAAATCCCAATAATTTAATCTAAAATAATATAGATTCTCTGAATTCAAAAATGAACTCCATTTTAGGAAAATAATTTTTTAAATATTTTTAATTTAATTTTTAAATAAAATCATTATTTATTCCAAAAATACAACTTTAAAACTATAACTCATTTTGTAACACCATAAGAAAGTAATCAAGGTCCCATAAAATTATCGTATAACCATAAGAAAATAAAGTAAAAATTTATGATTAAATTTTATGAAAATACATTTCCATTTTAAATTATTAAATTAATTATAAAATTGTAAATAAAATATTTATGACATAGAAAAATACCAAAACTTAAACTATGATAGTTTTTTTCACTTTTAAGATGTATAAAATGTATTTATACATTCATGGTTTAATTTTCTATTTTTTTGGTCAATTTACTATTAATTAATATTTATTACTATTCATATAGGTATGTTACTATTCATACTTTACAATTCACTAATAATTAAGTTGATCTTATTAGACTCTAAATTTCATACAGAACAGAACTGTAGAAGACTATTTTTTGAAAATCAATTAACATTATTAATTATTTAAGGAATACAAAAATATTTTAAAATACCCCCGTTTTCCAAAATTCATAAATAATATGGAACTTTTTTAAATTCATCCTATATTTATCTAGACATTTGAAATTCAAAAATTTTACCATAATAAGAAGTAAACATTTTATTTATACAAAAGGATTACAGAAAGTAACTAAGGCTTCGTTACATAGACCATTATAACACATGCATAGAAGCTAAGTGTAATGTGTGCTATGGTGATAGAATATTGGGGTGGATTGGACAACATGGCCTTAGTTGTGATTTCTATCAGCTTGAACTTCTCCCTTAGGCGATTCCGTTCAAGCTTCACATGTTGAAGTTCGGCTTGGGCTTAGTCCAGAGAAAAGCCCAGTGATGCTACCTCCTTCCCTAGATCTGACAGATGAGCTTCATATGGCCTGAGTTTACTAGATGATGCCATAAAATCTTCTTTATGTATCAATTAACCAAGATCATTTGTATTTATAAGAAATAATCACAACATTAAGAGTTTAGTTTCCAACGGTTATATTGACTGACGGTCATATAATAGTCGAAACCCAATAGTATCCCTTCATTAATTAAAAGATATAGTTTTTTGGAGTATAAAATTAAATAACACACAAATTTAGGGAACCAAATATTATTCAAAAGTTCGGGTCATTACATATTTCATACTTGTATAGGGAGTCCATGAAAGGTCCTAATCACATGATAATAAACTGCGAAATTTTTCAAGAGTTATGTGTGGCCCAGTCCTCGGTGTTACGAGATCCCACACATGCCTCTCACTCATGAGAAGTCAAAATATACTCATTCACCTTATACATATGAGTTATACCTATGTGGAAGCCCCAATAGTTCACATTTAATCATGGTATGAGTACTCTTTACGTTACCAGGCACATCATTTCTGTTTTTCAAAATCCATACCTTGGGAAAACTTGGATCCCCGTAATCATCCAAGGCCATCTGAGACGGAAGGACAGTGTCGTGCGTACACCTTTTCATGACTATGAACATCATGCCCCAGTGGCTCTGCATATGTTTCCAACAAAAATGGACATCAATAAAAGAAAAATTCCTCCTCAGGAGAGTCCTCTCATATCTCAATACACTCAATGTATTTCAAGCCCCATGTCATCCCTCATGATTCAAGTTTCCCCTGAGACCATGGTTTACACCTTCTATCATCACTCACGTCTAGGGAACTCCAGAGCATCCTGATTGAAATTAACTCAAAGCTGTTAAAGATATTTATGACCAAATGATCTTCATCAATACAAGACTATAAACTGCACGGTATTATGTCCTCACCACACAACATTAAACTGTGAGGCCAAAATCATCCTTATTTTACAACATTAAACTGCATAGCAATGGTTTAAGCCCAAAGTACCCTCTGATATTGATTTTTATATTCCTATGTAATGACCTAAAAACCTTATAATCCCTTGTTTCTCATATCGAGCATAGATCATGTGAGATTAGGGATCTTAGTGAGAGATCCACTGTGACATTATTGTAAAGTGATCCGAAAATTTGGTCTTAGCAGCACGACCCTAAAAGGCATGTCACATTTCCTTCCCTAATAGGAACTCCATATCCTAACCATACAATTTTAAATAAATAGGTACCCCAAATATGTAATGAATGCCTCACCCTATGTACGAGTCAGATCTATGTAAGGGACACCAAATTCCATGAGTAAATCACAGCCCAAATATCCCCAATATGTCCAGACACAGTCTTTCCATACCTTAAACTCCATGCTTGGAGTGATCTTGAATCCCCATAATCATATTCAAGGCCATCTGAGATGGAAGGACAGTGTCCTACATACACCTTTTCTTGACTATGCACATCATGACCCGATGGATTTGCATACGTTGCCTACAAAAAAATGGCTGTCAGTCAAAGGAAAATTCATCCCTAGGAGAGTCCTATTCTATCTCAGTATACCCAATGGTTTCCAAGCCTCATTCCATCCCTTCTGATTCATGGTCCCCCAAAGTCATGGTTTATATTTCCCCCTACACAAATATCGGATATATCAAAACATGTGGGATCGATTCATCTCTAGTCCCTTTTTAGGTTTCTTAATATACCTCATCCATATGCGTGAAGTTGATCTTTATACAAAATATGAGTTCCCACACTCATTTCTGGGTTTCCCAGAAAAAGTTCAGTTAAAATTACGCTTTTTGTGTTCAGGGGTACCCCTTGTCGAAGGTTGTAAACTGTATTCAGAATGTTCACTATCTCCATAATCCTTCATATCCATCAGAGATAGAATGCCAGTGTCCTGAGGATAGCTTTGATTGACTGTGAAAATCCTGCCTCAAAGGCTCTACATATGTTTCCCAAAAAAATGGTCTTCAATCAAAAGAAAATTATTCCCCATGAGAGTAATTTATATCTTCCATATTATCAAATGACATTTATGTCCTATCACACCCTGGATTTGGAAAACTCTTAGATAACGACTTACATACCTTTTTATTTTCAAATTCCCTTGACATAAAAAAGACTTCTAACATAACTGACCATTCATTGGATCTCCCTTAAGCAAGTAAGAACCGCGAGGGAGCAGTCATCCCCTTCAAAGCCGACATAAATGTCCCTACTATTTTCAGACACCACTACTTAGGACAATTACCCATTGTGGCCCCTAACATCAAAATAAATTCAAAATGTTGCATAACCCTTCTAGGACATCAGAAATCGAAGGCCAATTTCCCGTGGACATCTTTTATTGAGTATTCACATCATTCTCCTAAGGCTATTCATATGTTTCCCACAAAAATGTTCGTCGATCAAAGTCAAATACATCCTCAGGAGAGTCCTTTACAACTTTTTTACACCTCAAACAGCTCTCGAACCTAATTCATGTCCAAAATCACATATATAGGGTCAAGAAAAACCCCTACTCCATGTCTAAATGATATTAGAATATTCTAGGCTATCGATCCCAAGTCAGGGCCATGCCCCATTAAGTTTGGTCAAAACTGTTTGACCTAAAACATCAGTAATGAGTTTTACTGGAAAGACTATGAACTACCAATGAAAAAGAAACCATAATTTCTAGAGGTAAAATCTTCAGAAGGCACCTCTTGGTAAAACTTGAGTATTGGTTTGTTAAAAAAACATCGATCCATAAAAAAAAGAGAGGCATAAAGCTTGATAGGTCAAAAAACCCGCAAAGGTTAGCCAAAGATAATGTAAAGTTATGCCCGCTAAGCCCATGCCAAGAAGGCTTAGGTAAAAATTAGGGTAATAATGAAGAAGACATAAAATTTCACAAGGTATTCCATAAAACCTCAGAAATAGTTGAACTACACTCACTGATTACCTCATTTCAGGAAAAAAATTAGAGCCTGATTCGATTATTTCAATTTAACTGGTTTCAAATCATGGTTTAAAATTAATACCGGATTGAAATAATTCTTAT
Source organism: Viscum album (assembly GCA_963277665.1). NCBI lineage: Eukaryota > Viridiplantae > Streptophyta > Magnoliopsida > Santalales > Viscaceae > Viscum > Viscum album. The sequence continues at coordinate 1,029,126,389 of OY728157.1, forward strand.
ATGATTGATTATGATCAATTTACATGATAGGTAAATGCAAAGAATAAGAATTAAAAGGAAATTTGGTTCCATCATATTCCACAAAAAAAAGGTGGGCAGCCACTGCATGGATCCTCTTCTTGTAAGCAAGATATAACCTTTACAAAAGATATTCAGTAGATTCATAGAGTTACACCAATGATTGGTAAAACTCGTAAAATTATTGGTGAATATTCAATAAATTTGCAGTCTCATCCTCTGCACTCACCTGCAATGCATCCACCTCCCTCATGGATTGGAGGCTGATCCTTTCTCCCTTTTTCATTTTCCATCGCCCCTCTTCAACAGTGGCTGCGGATTGAGATTTCACCTATTTGAGACACTCTAATTTCTATATTTATTGATCCAATTATTAATCAAGTTGTTCCATCAATGGATCTTTCTTCATGAGTTTGTTTTTCAACTTTTCAATCTTTCCAGCTTGAGTGGAAGCTTCATCAATGAGAATTTTCCATGTACCAACAAGATATGTCATTGAATCCACCACAAAAATTAGATATTCAAGTACACTAGTTGATTCATGAGCAGAAACCACCTACCTTACTATATCATAAATGCCATGATAGTTAAATCCACCAAATCCTAGGATCACAAAATGGTGGTGTAACTTTAGAAATTTCGCTAGCATCTCAACCAATGGAGTTAGGGAGACTAATCTACAAAAATTACTCCTCGCCTTTTTTTGAGTGGGATGAAGATCTAATAGGATATCTCAATTGGTTAGGGAATCACTATTTGAAGATGTAATGTAGTCAGGAATTAACGTCACCAGAGAGGGACTTGATTTGGCAGCTACAACATGGCTCAACCCTATAACAACCTCGTCTCTGGTAATTGTGATAGATGACAAAGTAGGGGCATCCACCGCCATCTCTAAGGTTTGTGGTTATGATTATGATGATATTGGGGGGGGGAGACGAATTCAATACATACCAACCCCATTGAAGTACCACTATCTAGAATGGGTGGCACTATATCTTCAAACATTAGTTGTGCTCTATGGATACGTAGGAATACCGAGTACCTAGGGTCATGCTCAGCCAAAAAACTATCCCTCAAGGAGGCCCTCCAAAGGTTTCTAGTTAATATAGGGCTTGTGGGGATAGTCATTCTAGATAAGGGTATTAGTCTTAGAATCCTGGGGGTAGAAAACATTACCCCTCTCAGAATTGGAAAAAAGGGAATGATAGCCCACACTAAATTTTCAGGGGTCAGAATATCATCCTCCCCAATTATGACTTCCCCAGAGCCACCATGAGCAGGAAGAACATCAATCTATGAAGTGAGTCCCTCTATAGGGGAAAAATCTGCTCAATTGAGATTAATTGGCTTCTTAATATTCGAAGCCTCTCCAAGATACAACAAGGCCATGGGCTCACCACTGGACTCATCCCCTGCTATAAAAGACACCTTATCTCTCTATATGAGAGTCATCTTAGCATGGTCAAGTGAGACCTAAAATTCTAGATGTCCTTCCATTTTTGGGTCAGATATTGTTCAAGCAGGATCAGGTACACCTAAGGGGTTAGCAACACCACTGGTCTCTTTAAATGGACATGTTTCCCTATTTCGATCAACCACAATAGATGGAAACCCTTCCTCTACCCTAAAGGGGATAGGATATGTAGATGCTTGAGCGATCGTCGTCCAGTTACCAATGGGCCCTGCGTCAAAGTACATATATATACCATTAATTCGACAAGATAAGGGTACTTGGTTCAATCAAAATATAAATAAACACTTACTTGTAATCCCCCTTCGAACACACTTAGACAGTTAGGAGGCTTGTTTAAATTTCTTTGACTAATGTGGGGATGGATCACGAAAAAGTTCACCAAGAGGAGCTAGAGGAGGAAAATCCCTAGAAGGTTCTGTGATAACATCTTCAATGTTTTATTGGGCTCTATGGGATCCTTCCGTTGTACCCTCCACCACTGATGGGGAGCACTCCCTAGCTATAATACCTCTAGGAGAATAAATCAGTGAAAAACCATTTCCCAAGAGCCTATTGGCCCCTACAAAATAGAAAATAAAGTAAGGAGGAAACTTTTAGCATCTCCACATTAAAAGAATTTAAGGCTAGAATTTTCAGATAAAACCTCTCTCATCTTCCATGGTAATAACACCATCAATGCCACATAGTCTAACTAATAATGCCTATCTACAGGAGCACGAAGACACTTATCCAGTTCAGTCAAGTAAGAATCCACCTCATCAGGCTCTTTGTTGGTTGAAATACTAGTAAGAGAAATGGCTCCCCCATAACCCAGAAGATCAAAGCGTTACCTATAAAGAAGCCTCTATATATCTTCATTTGAATCAATCTACCAAAATTCATCACAGAATCTCCTGGAATTTAGGAATGCAGCCATAATTGGGATGGCCAGCACTGGTGGGTTAGTGAAAGGAAGTAGAGTAGCTGTAGAAAATCACAAACATTTTCTAGGTGTCCCTACCAACTCAGGACCCTGAGAAGAGAAACATTTATGAGGCAATGGTATCAAGTAGGAAGATTTTTCCATGGATGCTGAAATTGTAAATCCAATGACCTCGTCATCCTCATAAATGAATTCTAGTCACAGTATGGTAAGTACCTGATGTGAGTACTTACAACGACCACTTTGGGAGTGGATGAGGGTCTTGAGGTCCTTAAGATAGCAACCAACCCTATCTAGATCCTCATTAAAATAAAGGTTATCCAGTGATGACATGTGGAAAATTCCAGTAAGGGAAACTTACCTAGTATGGAGGAGATATCATAAATCATGAAGGGATTGGTCATGGGTAGATGGATAACCTTTTAAAAGGTCCCCTTACTTCCAGGACACTGGAAAATCATCCACTGAAGGAATGGATGATGGACTCCTGGCAGCAGCTTGTTCAGCCGCCCGTGAGGTCACAACCCCATCTTTCAAATCATTTTTAGGGGGGGACCAAGAGGCCTCCAGAGGAATTTTACCAGATGAGAGTGTTCAATATCTCCCTTCTTCTTCTCCTTTCCCTTCACCTTGGATGCCCTAGAAGTTGTCACAATAGGAACTAGGTCGGCTAATTGGCCATTGAGATATGACCTAACCCCGACCTCAACATAGTTCTTGGTAAGGAAGGGCACAAAATCCCTAGGATCTGAAAGGTTGGCCTAGTTCTAGGTGTCCTCCTAGGTTAACATTAGCCATAATTGGTGAGATATCATCAAATGTTTCTCCTGATGAGCAATATTGAGAGCAGGAGGGCATAACTTTTGGACATAATTGAATTGTCCACTAAATCTACATGGTATATATCCCTCAGAAATAAGTTACCCTTCCGATATGAGAAACCATGATGCCTTCTTATAGAGAAATAAAGTAACCTCAGTTGATGAATTCTTCAGATGCATTATTTGTAATAGTACCACTAGAGGAATTATAAGGGTGGTAAGATAAAGGTTCATAAAATTTGAGACAATCCATTAAGTCATGCTCGTTCTTTTCAGTTTTATCCTCTTTCTTATCATGTGAATCCCAAGCTGCCAGCATGACCTTGCTAGTACTATGAAGGTACGGTCGGAGGGTATAATGTGGAATTGGCTTGGAATTTATGAAGGAATAACCCCATATGTGTTCTCTCATCCAGAGCCAAAAAATTTAAAAAGGTCCAGTCATCCAGTAAGGCGACCCCCTCACCGATTCGACCTAGTTAGTGGTATATTTTTACCGACACCAGGACAACCAAATTAATACATATTCTGGTGGAAACTGCGTGTCCATGACAAAAGTTGAGGCTCTTACACCACCAGATTCCCGCACTAGTGGGATCCACCCACTCAGAAACATGGTTAGGAAATCCGCTAGTCTAAATAAATGATTGACATCAGGGATGATCCCCCATCCCCATTTCTAAAAATTCCCTTCTTCCAGGGTGGTCCAGTAAGTACCCACTCACCTTTGTGTGGTTTTGGTAGGAAAATCCATGGGTCTTCATGGATTGGGCTCTAGACCTGTATGCTTAACAGAAGTGCCAAACTAGTCAACAAAAGAAACATCCTTCTTCAGACAGGGATCACTTTCCTTTAGAAGCACCATCACTTGGAAAATAATTTTCTGGGCTGGGGGGTGTGGGGGGGGGGGGGGGTTATTTACTCATCATCCTAAGAAGAGGATGGGGAAGAAATTCATCATACATGTCCCCGATTATAGGAACTCCTGAAATCAGCTATATGTCCCAAAGACTGATAACGACCTCCCTATGGGTCAAATGGAAAATGTTGTTATCTGGAATTAACCTTCTTAAGAGCTTTGAAATAAGGGTCGTAGGATGATGGGTGTACGTCGAAGAAACCTAAGCGGTCTCGTATAGTCCCACAGTCTCTAGCTCAGTTTTAAATTATTCACAACTCTGGAGAACCCAAAATGGAAACCCCCAATCCATGAAAAATGATCCCCCAGGGTGAAGGTATCGCTGGTATGACCAAATGTGCTGCTTGTTCAATGTAGACCTCCTCACAATGCTTTGGTTATAGTGGTCCATCTGGTCGAGCTTTCTCTATACTCCCTCTAAGGTTTGAGGATCGTAGTTCAGTAAGTCCCAGAGGCCGTATCCCTATGAAGGTAACTCCACTTGGAAAAAATTAAAGCCTTTATAATAGAGTTATTAATTTTCTAGGCGGTAGGATGATCAATCATATTTGGCACTGTGATCATTGTGTTGGACAATAAACCAAACCCATGAGAAGAAAGCCTGTCCAAGACCGGGTACTGTCGTTGGCCTGATGTAAGCATATTCGACAAAGATTGGTGAAATGGGATGACCAAAATTTTGTCGTCAACTGAATCCATCATGTTCTTGTATCATTCATCCATAGAAGGAGGGGTAGCAATAGTAGCCTCAGAAGAAGCAGCAATGTCAACAACATCCTATGAAGTAGCCATTACAACCAGCACAGGAAGATCTAGAAGCCGATGAAAAGTCATTCCAATAAAATTTCTTGGATAAAGGACATGGAAGAAGGGATAAAGGAATAAAAAATTTCTAGATAAGGCTCCACATACTGATTTCAGAAATTTTATGTGGTGGCCACATCCTGCGTACTGCATATTTTATGAAAGGAAAAATCTGTGTACTACATAATGTGAGGTAACAACCCTACCTACTACTACGGTACGCAAATGCATATCACCATGTAAGAACATGGTACACAATCCATCCTAAAGGAGTTGGAATACAGATTGTTGGTCGGAGAATGGAAAGGTTCATGGAAAGTTGATACAATGAACCTATTCCTCGATTAAGTTCATGTTCAGAAGTTTTAGATTAAAGTTTATGTTCAGGTTATTAATTAATAAAGTTCGGTTTGCCGATCCAAGTTCAGTATGCAAACACTCCTGCTTTGTAGAATCCTCCTACAAGTAATCTAGATTATAGTCTTAATGTTCTGCAATACTGTTAGTGAAACCTAAAAAATGGTATGCAGACAGAGAAATGGCGAGTAGATCGGTTCACGGTACATACGAAGATGTTCACAAATAGAATTATCGCAAGGAGCACAGTACGCAAGAGCATAGGAATCCGAGGAATTTGAGATAACGTTTTTCTCTTAGAAATGGTAAAATTAAAATGAAATGAGACACTATATATAGGAGTGGACCCCTCCTACCTAATCCATCTATTATACCATGAACCATTTCAGTTCAAGACCAATTTTTGCATTGAAATAGTCCACTTTTCATTCTAAATAGACCCCATTATGATGGGGGGGTATTTGTAGGTTCTTGGAAATTCCTCCAAGGGAAGAAAATAACCCCACAGTCACTTTGCAGAAAGAAGCAAGTGCTCCTACAAGACTGGAAAGGTGAATGGACTCTAATTGAGTTGAAAAATTTAGAAGAAATATGAAGAGATTCAAGTGTTCAAAGAAATTAAATTGGTGCATGTACCATCACCAGGAAAGGTTCACAGACCACCTAGGTTGCGAACCAACAAGTACATGGAGTGATCCACAAACCACTAGCCCGCAGAGCGATAGTTAGCGAACAAGGCATACCACAAACTGTGTCACCAAAGGACTAATGCATGTGAAGCTGATCCACATACCATTCCACTAACTCATCAGTTCGTGGAGAAAGAAAATCAGTAGGGTTCTATGAACCATCCTTGTGAACTAAATCCTCCACAAACCCCAATTGACCAAGTCTTCTATAGGCTAGTATATCTCTTCACGGTCCTCTGCAAATGATTTTTCATGGCCAATAGATACAATTGCCCTGATGTCCTATAAAAATATCATAGCATGAAGGATGAGTGATGAATGAAAATATCTTGAAGGGTACTTAGAGGTTGGAAGAAAGAGTTTAGAGAAGATTCCGGATTCAGTATTGATTCATCGGCGGAGCTTGAATTGTGAAACACTCTCGATGCAGGTACATCCAGCCACGAACCATAAAACAGGGGAATTGAATAATAATAATAATAATAGAACTGCAAACTTAATTGGTAAACTATTAACCACATACTTCTCGTGGATGAATTCCCCAAGAACGACAATCCCATAGACCCTCGTTCAATATGGTTCTCCGTGTAGTGTACCACTATACATACTGAACCCGGTGCTGCGTACTACATCAGTACGCTGATGGAACCCAAAGATGTGTGATAGGCCACATACTACTATAGTATGTGATGATATATACTCATACCTTCATACCACATTAGTATATAGATAACCCCTCTGCCAGTATACCACTACAGTATGCAGAGCCTCCCTCATCCCACATAAGAAACCAGTACACAGAAGGGGGTGTTTTGGAGTATCATTTCCTCTAGTTCCAACCTCACCCTTCCATTACTATTCTTTCCTCCATGATCCCTTCACTAACCAATCCCTCAACATTAGGCCAAGTCCTTCTCCAAATCCACCAGACCTGTATGATCAGACCATCAGGTGCATCAACATGACCCTTTGAGTCTACATACCCATGGTAAGTAGAGTCACGAAGGCTCTCCCCACAACGGTTTGGGATTCAATATTTTTTTGGGTCTACATTCCCATGGTAACCCAGAGTCCAACCTTGGGATGCCGATGTGAACCTCCCCATTATAGAGATTAAGGGTGGTCACTCACTTTTCCATTCAATGAGGAATAATGATTAGTTGGAGGGGTTATGTTCGCTCCCCCCTTTGATGAGGATGAAACTCCTCCCCTTCCGAGAACGTGTTCTGGGGACCTCCCACTGAGGTAAGTCCCCAATATTTTGAGTAAGGACCATGTGAACTTCAATGTAATTTTACATTGAAGTGTTCATTGCTCCTCGCCCTCACCCACAGTCACTCCGACCTCTTCCGTTACAGGCTCTCCCTCTCCCACCAATAAGAGAGGAAGCATGTGCTTTGTTGAATCTTTTACATCCTCTTGTTTCTCACACCGAGCATGACTCAAGTGGGATTAGAGGTTTTTTATGATTACAACATCCATGTGAATCTGAACTATGATAACTATGATTCCTGATAAAACTAGGATATATAGGATGCCTTCTTGAAGGCCCGATCTCAAAAGGGTGCCCATTCAAAAAGGATCCACCCAATCATGTCCCTTCAATGGGAAGCTTCCATGAGTAATCCCCAACACATATGAACAACGTGGTCTCTAATTCCTCTCCTGAGGATATGTAAGAAACCCATCTTATGGGTCCGATCCCAAAATTAAGTCACCTTCATCCCCCCTGGATGGCCATAAACTCCAGAGCACCTTATTGTATGGATCAAGTCAGCATCACCTCTATAACATTAAATATATGCATGCTTGTGACGATCTTGAAAATCAAGGGTAGACAATGGACACACTCTTAGGGAATGAACTAAGGATTCACAAACATATGAACACGACTTAAATCTATAAGAGTCCCAAAACAGGAAACAATCCTCCCCCAGAAGGGTGTGGTGAGCCTAAACTCCCATCCTCTCGACCAATGGAGTTTTTAAGTGTCATTGGATGAATCATCAATCAATGAGCATCTTACTTTTGAAATTATGTCCATGAATCATTGATATTAGGGTCATTGGGCATTCCTAGCTCCACGAATATACCTGTTGGAGACCATCCAAGGAAGTTATATTCGAGGAGGACCGATTTCACAAGTACTTGACTCCCACACAATCACCCATTTGGACCAATGGTTCCTGAAGGGTTAATCCAACCTTATTTAAAGGATAATGATGTTAAAAATGTCAAAATAGAAGGAATGGAGAATTTGACGAGAACCCATCTCTATAGAAAAGGGATGGGTGATGATCGCCATGGTACCATTTCCGCACCATCCGAAACGTGCCACCTCAGAGGTCGAAAAATATTAGAGGATAGGTAATATGGGATGAGGAGCCAAGATACCTCAACACCCCATCTTAGAGGTTGAAATCTTTGACATTTGGGGAATTGAATTCACTTTTCCATTTTTCCATCACATGGTAACTATTACAAACTTGTCTATGTAGACTATTTCTCCAAGTGGGTGGAAGCTGTTGTTATAGACCATGACACGACCAAGTTAGTTGTTGAATTTTTGAAGAAAAACATATTTAGCAGATTTGGTGTTCCTCGAGTGTTGATCAGCGAAAGGGGAAAACATTTTGACAATGCATTAATGAAGAATGTATTAATTAAGTATGGGGTGAAGCATCACATGGGAATAAATTATCATCCCCAATCTAGTGGAAATGTGGAATTATAGAATCATGAGCTAAAATAGATCCTGGAGAAAATAGTGGGAGCTTCAAGGAAGGACTGGTCTAAAAAGCTTGATAATGACTTATGGGCATACTAGACGACCTTCAAGACACCTCTGGGGATGTCACTATTCCACCTTGTCTATGGGAAGCCATTACACCTACTAGTAGAGCTGTAGAATAAAGCCTACTGGGCCATCTAGGCCCTAAATTTTGATTTAAGAGCTTATGAAGAGAAGTACATGTTCTAGTTGATGGAGCTTGATGAGATCTAATAAGAGGGTTATGAGAACATCAAACTATACAAAGAAAAAGCACAAGTAATCCATGAATGGATGATTTCTTGCAAAACCTTCCAACCCAGTGATCAGGTATTTCTCTTCAACTCCCATCTAAGATTTTTTCCATGAAAGTTCAAGTCCCGATGGTCTAGACTATTCCACGTGATCAAAGTTTTCCACCACGGTGCAGTGGAAATTTCTGGAGAAGAAGGACAACATTTCAAGGTGAATGTACAACACTTAAAGATTTACCATCACATAAAGGATAAGGTGGGTAAAATATACACCATTCATTTTAGGTAACATGAGGTAGGTAGGTTGATCCAATGACATAAAACAAAGGTGCTTCTTGGGAGACAACCCAGAGGTTACACGCCGTGTACAACCTATACACACGATGTGTACTTATATTTTTAGTTTATATTATTAACATTATAAATATATAGATTAAATAAGTTACTAAATAGGGATGATGCCAGTGCCGATAATAAGGTCACTGGAATATATCCGAGCCGTCACCGGTTTGAATCACTCTCTACCTACCTTCAGCATGGGATTAATTATTTTTATACTCATGTTTAACTAAATGATATGTGTGGTATTTTTCAAAATAATATATATGTTTTTCTAAATAAAGGAAAACCTATGATTGGGATGGAATGGTTGACCAGGGTCATAACCACAGTTCCAAAAGACCTGGGTTCGAATCCTGATAACTGGACCATTTCCATAATTTTTCATATTAATAAAACCACATGACGTGCATTTTGATATATGATGTTTGTTCCATGTTTTCAATTATAATTTAATTAGTTTTTGAAATACGAACATACATGAGGGTGAATTTGGTATATTGGAAAAGTGTCAGCCTTGGATCCAAAGGACCCAGGTTCGAACTCAACTAATATCCCTACTTCATCCATTTTATTCAAATTAAAAACCACACTCCATGTATTTTATTTATCCCATGTTGAATTTTTTGTTTCCTTTAAATATTAAAAGAAACTATAATTGTACAGCACTACAACCTTCACTCCAATGGTTGAGGTCTTGCATTTGGATCGACTGACCAATGGTTCAAATCGCACTGCAATCACCAGACCGAAGGTTGTAGTTTTATTTTTCCAATTTTAGAACACACAATGTGTATTTATCTATACATTACGTGTACAGATTTATTTTTAGTAAATAATATATATATATATATTTATTATAATTATTAATATTAATTATTATATAGTTTACTATAATAATTATGTTATATAAGTTATATAAAAAAACCATAGCAATACAAAATGTGTGGGTCCTGGTACACGCCGTGTATCACGGTTATAAAGGCTAGGCCCTACCCGACCTCAGTCCATGCTGCATGGCCCCTCCCCTTTTTCTTATCCCACACACCCTTCATCCTCCATGATTTCAATCCACCAATTTTGAGTGTTTTTCACCCTGATTTCATCTACATTTTGATCCTCCCTTTAAGTATGCCATTCTTCACTCTTTATTTCTAGGTTTTTACTGGTTTATGTAGAGTTGTGGATCAACTAACCATTCGGATTTCCACATAGCACACGAGGTGCATGAAGAAAACACGCCATGTACTTTCTATACACAATCACACACAACACATTTTTACCATTCAAAATATACATGTTGTGTACATTCGGTACACGCTGTGTAACGTGCTTCCCCTAGCCTTTTGGCCTAGACCGTGTCTTCCGGGACACAACCCCTTCCCATGTCACCATACACGACATGTAACACCCCAAGAATTCATAATGTGTTATTTCTTCAAAATAATTCAATAACTTGCACTACACACAACACCAAGTTCAATTGCACCATGACTTACCAAAAATCCATTCAAAATAGGTTATGAATAGTATTAACTAAATTTTAAACTTTATATAATCCTTATAATTTTTCCATATTATAAGTATCTTAGACATAATGCAAGAACAAATTCATTTTCAGTATTGCACTTTTATCAACTTTTAATAGTGAACCCTTTTTAAATACAATATTTTAAACTTTTTGACTAAATGGGGACATCAAAAATTTAAAATGAAACATCCCAAGCTTCCATGATACGCTTTCTTTTAATAATACAGTAGCGTGTGTTGTACGCAACCTTGAGTTTTAACACACACCACAACCAATCAAACTAGCCGTTATGAATAGTAATACCTAATTTTTGAAATTATATATATTTTATATTTCAAAATTGACTTCATTTTTGGATTCGTAATATCGAATTTAGCCTAAGGTGAAATTTTGGTACATTTCGGATAACTTTCATATTTTGATGAATAGTGAAAATTACTAAATTTTAATTAAAAACAACTTTTTTAATCAAAATAATTAATAGTGATAAATTATAAATTTGAGTGGTTTTAAAGTATATTTAGAATATATTTTTACCATTTAATATAATTTTGGTCATTGGACATAATTTTACAATTAAACCGAACATAAACATGTGTCAATCTTTTGATAGTTATTATCTCTTAAAAACACGCTTTTTGTTTTGACAGTGAGAATTAATTTTAAATTAATTTCTGCCACTTCTGTGTTTTGAATTTAGGAAAATGGATTCCACATTTGGAATCAGGATGTTCAAATTGTGTAAATAGGTAACTTTTATTTTTAGACATTTTGAATAATTACTGCGGTAAATATTTTATTTACCATGGTTAAGGGTAAATCCAGTAAATAAGGGTTAAACAATAATATTATAATAATACTAAATTACCCTAAAACGTTTCTTAACTCTATTTGTTGATACATGGTCGACCATGGGCATCTTTGGGTCTATTTTGGGACCCCATGGATCCACTTGTAAGTGATAATGACACTTTATTTTAATTAAGTTAAAATAAATACAAAAATGACACAAGCATATATCTTTTAACAAAACAATTGTTACAGAGGGTTATATATGTTGGATTTTAGATTATAAATATTCCTTAGAAAGCTAAAAAGATTTACTACATAATTATATTTTATTTATAATTTTTAGACATTAAATAAGTTAATTTATTTATGACACAATGATGATGCAGTAATTACTATAATAGTGAAAAATCAAAATAATTGATATTAAAAATACCCAAATAAATATAATATGAAACTTTTAATGAATTAAAATAATTTTCTAGGATAATATGATATATTAGTATTGATTTAATTTACTTTGTTAGAAGTAATCAATCTGTTATGAGTTTCACAAAAATCAACTATTGAATAGTGTCAAAATTGACATAAAAGAGTTTTTAAAACAAATATTATATTATTAATTGATATTAAATTCCTAAAAATCCAAGGTTCGTCCAAGAGACTTATATCATGATAGGTGTATCAGTAATGGACCACTTGGGGGTCTCTTGTATGTATATGGTAAGTTTATTAACCATATAATATAAAAATACAAAGAGACATTGTAAAAGTGAAACTAATTAACTTAGAGTTAATACTTAAAGATAAGGTTAATATAAGTACCCAAACCTGTCTAAATTCTATTGGTTGAGTTGTTTTCGACCCATCCCCACCTTAACCTTTGAATAGTCAACTTTGGAGCCATTGGAAACCGAATATGAATTTATTATAAACTAATATCTCTAGCTTTTCCAAAGGTGCCCCTCACCCCTCTTATAAAAGGGCACTCCTCCTTCTCATTTCTTCACACCTTCAAAGACTTTTGGTTCGGCCAAACTCTGCCCAAATACTCTCCCAACATCTCTCAATACAACCTAGAGGCCTTAGTTTGATCATAAAGCCAACCTAAGGAGCCCTTTTGATCAAATCAAAAGGAAGAACCCGAAGAAGAGGTAATGATTTCACCACCCTTCTCCAAGTTCATTTCTTATTCCACTTCTTCTTCCTTTGTTCTTACCATTCTAAAATAATAACTCCAGTATCTCACATATACTGTGATGTTATTATAAATATGGTACAACCATATTCAGTATTATATCCACCCTTTGAATAACATGTCACCATACGTGCGTACGTACGGCTTACCGTCTCCACGTCGTGGTGTAATTGTTATTCAATATATTATTATTTGGATGGGTATAATAATGATGTGTAACTCATGTAAATAATAAATATAACATGTTAATGATTCTGTATATATGATATATCATCCATTTATATATTATTTTAATATCAAAAGAATGATATTGTCGCTCGTGCATACGTACGGACTACCGTCTCCACGAACGCGATGAGATTCATTCTCCATCATATCCATTCAAGTATAATTATCATTTTATGATTTAAAAATGATGTTTAAGGACTTTATATCATTCTGGATATGAATAAGATACAACAAACATGGCTTATGTAACAAAACATATAAAAGAAAATGAGTAAGTTAACACCCGAAACGACAATAATTCTAAGATATTATTAACAAATCAATGTTAAAAGATCATATATGATATCATATTAATATATATGATTCTTGTATAATTTAATAACAATTATTTCACCATTATACAGGAGTTTAACCTACCCCAACCAAGGAAAATTACAAGGTAAGGGTTTACTTTACAACCTCTTCATTATCCAAGGTTGTTTATACGTAATAATCTACTGGGATCTCTTTATCATCCACATCCATGTTTCTTAAAAATGTATTTCAAAACATTTTTACTATTTACTAGAATATGAGTTAAAGTCATTTATACCCTTTTTGACTTTTATAAGTGGTTTATAAAGGAATCTTTCGGTCGTTTTCAAAACAAGGTCCTTTTTAACCTTTTCGACAGAATTAAGGTAAGAATGTTTTTTTAACTTATACGGCGGGTGCGGCTATTTTCCGCCATTATAAAATCTTCAAAGCTTCCCTTACAAGCTTATAAGAATATTTTCAAAGAAAATGTTTTATTTTATATGGATCTTAAATGATTTCAAAATAAAAGGAGATATTTCTTTAAAAAGAATTTTGATTTCATCTATGTCAACATCCTTTGATGAATTTTAAGATTATTTGAAGTTGATTTATTATGATACAAAACTTCTATATTGTATTGAAGGTTTTGTGATATGTTTGACTGTGGATGTGCTATTTTTATACCATTCATAGTTTATGGTGAAAGTATTGACATTTCGTATGCTATTTTTAATACGAATGTTTATGTTATGTTTAAACCTTTTCATATGGGAATGCATTGGACTTAGTAAGTGATGGGTGGAGCCCGCTATAGCTTCTCGATGCATCGGTAGGTCTCATGAGACAAACTAGTGTCTTGGCACAAGGCCTTGGCAAAATCTTATTTGTAGTCTTGGCACGAGGCCTTGACTATGTGGTTATGATAGTCTGGCATTATGCATTCCAACATTATGAAAGTGGTTATTGATATTGCATGTGATTATTCGATTAGTAGAATATCCATGTGAACAAGTAAATGGCATTATTTCATTTTACTTTTTCCATACTATGTTGAAGTTCAAGTTTAAAAGGCTTTTGTTTTAGTAATTCATTGCCTTAAATTTTTATGCTTATTTTTGAATGTTCCGCTATATTGTTATCCTTACTGGGCATTTGAGCTCACCCCTTTTCTATGTTTTATTTTTCCCAGGATGTGAAGATGTAAGTTATGAATGACCTGCAGGGATATTATGAGGGGATTATAGTGTGGACTGTGGAAACATTATGTTGTTGTAGTAGTTTTTCATTTTATGATGTAATGTAAAACTTATGAATATATCTAGTGTTTCAAAGGCTACTAAACCAATAGGTCTTTCGAGATTTGATCTTTCTTGTGATCATGCCAATGTTATGTAATAATGCACCGACTCTGGGTAACTAGGGTCGGGGCGTTACACAACATGTCTTTTTGGGACACAAAATGTCCTTTGACCCATCAGAGGACTCCTTGTGGATAGTCTACACAACTCGTACACCATGTCGAAACACACGACGTGTACCCCTTTCCACACGGTGTGTATTTCCCGTTTCCCCGGACCTCGTCGAGTCGTGTCTGGCTCCTTACACGGGCATCAAAACATGTTGGGGTACACAATGTGTATCCTATAGTACATGACATGTCCTTATTTTTTCCTAACACATGACATCATGGTGTGTCTATACAGGGTACACAGGTTCTTAAACAAATCCTCTTACACGCCGTGTACCATGGATCAACACGCCATATTCTACTATATTTTTGGTTTTCTCACATTTTCTTCTTCTTTTTTCTTTTTTATTATTTTGTTTTTTTTCTTTTATTTCAGGTATGGACGATAGAGATCATGTTAGTGGGAAGCGACCCACTTCCACTACTGAGGGTGAGTGACCTCTTCACCGTAGGATTCGTCTTTGACATTCCGAGAAGCTGACTTTTTATTTCTCAATTTTCTAGCCCCCAATGTTGGCCGCTCTACCTACCCTTATGATGCCGCCTCCATATGAACCATCTATATATCTGTCCATTCCTATGGCCCCTTCTACTATTGATCCTCTAGTAGCATCATCCTCCCCAAACCTTGTGGTTGAGAGCTCCGGTGCCGCCACTCCTTCTAACTCTGTTACCTCAGAGATACCCTCGACGCCAATTGTGGACATAAATAAGCTAGAAAATCCACCTAATGGTCAGTCCTATGAGCCCAATCCAGTATCTACTACTGAAAATTCTACCTAAGTTGTAGGACCATATAATTTAGCACTAGCTGTTCCACCACTGCCTGCACAGGTTGCTGCCCACTCTCTGCCACATTCATGCTTGGTCTTTCTTGAGGGCCATCCCCTGGCAGAGAGATTACGACAATTTTCCCACCACACTTTATAGTTGAGCATCCGCTTCCTTGATATTTCTATGTTGCAACACCTTGGCATATGAGAGGATATTGATGAGATTCTATTCAATACTCATCTTCTGGACACTTTTCAGGTCAGCACTCCTACTTTTTGAAATTTGTTTTGGAGTTCATGGCTACATTCGAGTTCGACGGGCCCACATACTAATAGATGCCAATGGATACAGCTCAACTGATTCATTTTCAGCTAGGAGGATAGCCTTTTCCCCTTATTCTGGCCAAGTTTGGCTAAGGATGTGGCTTCTATCCCCATCCTTCCACCCCACCTCTTGTCTCCACCTTGACTCATCCTGAGCACACTGATCTTGTTACGATGTGGTAAGATCTTCCTGGGCCTGGCCACAGGTACACCCCCACATCGCATAAGAGCACACTCATCATTTCCCTCCTCTTCATTTCCTTCATCTATGCTTCAACACCATTCTTTTTCCTCTCCATGAGGATATGGGTGTTGTGTCCGGATGAGACATGGAGCTTCTTACCTGTATCATCCAACACGAGTACTCAAACCTCCCTTATATTGACACTTTATATTTTCATTCTATGATCCACGGCCATTAGAGAAACATGAAAAGTGGGTTCTATACCACCCAATTGAAACACTATTTAAGAGTTTTTGAGCCATCTCTCCCTCATGACCACTTGGGTTCTCCTCAGCATATGGAATTCCTCATGCTTATCTGCATGAGATTGGTCGCGTATCTGGGAGAGCACTTTGTGCTTGTGTAGGATGACCCTGCTCCTGTATGGGTGAGGGATTACCCACCTTCCCCCACTAGTGTTGCTATTCAGGATCCACCCCATCCACCTGTGAATGTCCCCTCATCACCCCACCTCACTTCCTTTGGCCTTCCTTCCATTTCTTCTCTTCATTCTTATTATGTTCCTTCAACCACCCCACCTCCCCCTACACCATCGGCTGACCCTCCTCCCAGCCTCTCCCTAGCTGAGATCACTCACCGTCTGTTCATCCTAGAGTATGAACAAGATGCAATCATTTAGAAACAGGTGCATATAGAGCAGATGTTGGGATTCATCCTTAGACACATGGGCCTTTTAGTACCGCCAACGCCTGATCCTAAGTCTTATCCTCTACCTCCGACCCCGTAGTTACCACTTATGGCTCTTACTATAGATTCAGTTATCTTATCCACCAATTTCCTAGATGCTAATGCTCCTACTGCTGGACCAGGCCTCACTACAGAGCCTCCCACTACGAGTCCTTATCCTGAGGCTTCGACTGCTAAAAATAATCATCCGAGCATGAATCCCACACCTACGACCTCTACTGCTACCGCCAAGCCTTCACTGTAGGATCCTACTGTTTCAGATGATGCCTCTTATAAGGCGACCCAATGACTGGTTTTTGGGAACATTTATTTCCATTTTATATTCTTTTTTTGTGCTTTGTTTGGGATGTGATGATGTATGTATCTGCATATTTGTTTTTCCCTTCCCTCAACTGTCACAGGTACACTGGAGCGACTTGTATGTCTCTCTTTTGACTACTTACCCATTTTGTCTATTCACCACAAGGGGAGTATTTTTTAGTATTTTTTTCTTTCTACTTTGGGTTTAATTCTTCTACTGCTTCCCCTCATATTACACCCATTGTGGGGGAGGGCCTCTGATTATACTATTCTTTTCCTTAAACTGATTTAGAAGAAATCATTAATAGTTGAAATATTTTAAATTTTTGATAATTTTTGATCAATTGTAATTCTAAATAAAAAATCATAAAATGTAATTTTAAGAAGTTACATGATTACTTCAATTTTCAAATAATTTTAAAATGATTACTGATATAGTTTGATTTTAGATTTTATGCCTGAGACATTTACATTTATTAGACTGATCATTTGTATTCATGTCATGACCTGATTGACCCCTGTATTTTTCCCATTCCCAATAGGTATTCTAAACTTTTTTGAAATATTCTTTCTTATACCCTCTTTCTTGAGATATTCTTGGGATATGCATAACCACCATAACTTTCTAGTTTTTCTCTTCAAAACATGATGATTTTGAAATCACATTAAAATGATTGAGGCATTTGATTATTTTTCATCCCCTTTTGACCTTGAGACCTACCCAACATCTGATATTTTTAAACCCTTAGAAACCATGAACTTCCTTTATAGGAAACTACATTACAAGCATATTTTACCTTCATAACCTAATTCTTTTATACTTTTTCATGATTATTAACTTGAGATTTAGAGAGGTATTTTTGGACTTTCATGTTATATGTTGGTGAGCAACTATGAATTTAAGTGTGGGGGAGTTTATCACTTGTTCATTTGGAAAAAGGGTCACAAAACCTACTATCCATTGTTTTATTGGTGGCCCCTCAAAGTAAAAAAATGATAAATATGAAAAAGGGGGACCAAATTATTTATTAAATATTATTGATGGTTTATGGGCCCATATTTTCAAGGGAATATCATAGTGAAAATACCTTTGAGAGTTCTAGATTGGGGGTGCACTTTTATTTAATCTATATCTTGAATATCATGCATTTTTTTTAAGAATTCAACATCCTTTTCAAATCCTCTGAGATTAATTTTTATCATAACCTACCAAACTTTATCCACAAAAACAGTTGAACCTTATTGAAATCCCTCATGTTTTTTGTGATTTGATTTCTGATGTAGAGAATGAGAACACTTTCAAGCCTATGGATAGAGTGAATATACTTAAGATTAAGCATAAATCTGATTAAATAATATTGAGTGATGAGTATGGTAATTTTTTGTGAGGTAAATCATCAAGTGGCATGTTTATTTATGAACAATTAAACAATGTGAATGAAAGATGATGCAAATTTTCAAATAACTTATATATGAGGCACAATTAGAATATCTTTGAAATTGAAATTTATTTTGTGACTTTTAAAAAAATATTTTGCTATGGATATATTATTTACAGTAATAATCAGTTAAATTATTTCCTTTTTAGAGCATGGATTATATTTATTTGATGTTGAGATCTTTCTTTAGGACAAGGAAATGACAAAGTGTGGGGGAATTTGATGAACCTGATTTGTGTATAATTTTTCATATATATTATTGATCATAAAAACATGATTTTCACCAAATATCAATCATTTTGTGGGTAAAATTCGTTTTATTGGTGATTATGCTGATTATCAGGTGTTTTCCATTCAAAGTCAAAAATCAGGAAAGGACAAAACAAAAAATTCAAAACTACATGCTGTGTACTTTTTCCACAACACGTATCAGGAAGATTGGATACACACCCATGTTCCCAGTCAAAGCATACACATCATGTACTTTCCATATACATGTTGTGTGGACCTTCTTGAAGTGGTTGGTGGCTGATGAATGATATTACACACCATGTGTGGTGGTGCTACATGCCATGTAATTCCACCTACTAGGCAGCGCCTTGTTCAATGTCAAAGATGACGTGTAATGTCACCTACCAACAGAGAAAATATGAACAAAAAATGTTGACCATGGTATACACCGTGTACTTTCTGGTACACGCCATGTAATACTATAACCTTTAAATAGGAGGCATACCCTCCAAGTTCGAGAGTCATTCAATATTCATTCATTCCAATATATTCCAAGGCGGAGCACTCTAGAGACAGCTAAGAAGAGAAGAAGAGAGAGAAAGAAGAGGAGAGAAGAGAGGAGAGAAGGTGCTTCCGTGCTACCTTCTGAACAACCTTAACTCATAAGCTTTCAAGAGAATGAATTTAGGTATTGTGAGTTGTTTAGTTACTAGCTACTCCATGAGTAGCTAAATTCCCTATGTTTTGGGGCTGTAGACAATTATGTGTTGTAATTTTTCAATTGTGATATTGTAATCATGTTATTTATTATTCTTTCTCATAATTCCTTATTAACTCTTTCTAAATATCTCTAGAAACTTTATATCAGACCAAGAACTAGATTTATAGTGATCTTTTAAGGAATTGCGATTAAATATATCCATGACCATTGGGTGTTTTAAACATCTCAAAAGGGATATAATTAACAAAATTAACAAAAATAAATTTCCAAACCAAGGAATTGGTTTCTATTGATTTGAACAAAACTCACCAGACCTAGGGGGTTCTTCTACATTATTAACCTAGACATGTGAAATATCATGAACAACACAACCTCGTAAGAAAATATATTTAATAACAACCTTTAAAACCCACAACCCTAATTCATTTCTCTCCAAATTTGCATCCAAACCAAATTTCTGTGTTTTTATTTATCTTTCAAGTAATTTGTTAAGAAATTGAAATCTAATCACTTTTTTTTATCAAAACAATAAATAATCGACTCTAAATTCTAGTAAACTTCACCAAATCAATTAAAAACTAGATAAAAAAATAACTCCCTATCCCTATGGATTGAACCCTTATTGGTACTATACTTGTTAGGGTAATATAATTTAGATTTTCAAAAATAAAACTTTGGTAGGAATGATACCAATGGACTTTGACACAGTCTCTTGAGTGTGATCCAACTTTATGACTCAGTACTTTATGTCACATTCAACTTGAAGGGATACCTTATTATAGGTAAGACCATAAATACATTAATGAAAGGTCAAAGAATAATTATAAATTTTTACTAAGTGTATAAAAACGAGAACAAATGTTTCCTTATAGTAAAATATTAGGATAATTTGTGGCCTTGGATAGTCATATATATACACCAATAGAGTATAACGAATTTATCCAAGATAATGGTTGAAATTGACATTTATAATTTTAAGTATGATCAAGATAAGACTTGTAAATCTTTTATAAGAGGAAATATTATGAGAAATACCTATCAATAGAATAATAATTAGGAATTAAATCTGTAGGAAATAATTCATATTGATGTGTGCAGTATAATGATATATCCTATAATATGAAGTGAAAAAACATTATCTTGTCTATTGATGATTATTGTAGAATGGGTTACATAATGTTCAGGAATACCAAGAAGGATTTAATATAATGAATCAACCATTTCTAGAGGTGATTTGAGAAATAAATTAAAAGATTAATAAATTTTTTAATATAAGATAGTGGAATAGAGTACACCTCCATTGATTTGTATTTTTTTTGGAGAAGTGTGACATCAATTATAGGGTTTAATCCATTAGCACACAATAATAATAAAATGTCACCGTGAAAAGGTGGAATCACATAATGAAAAAAATGGAAAATTATTTTCTTATTGAGAGTGAAATATATTTAAATTACTAAAAATAAGTAGATCAAGTATTAGTGTAAACACAAAACTGAGATTTGTTATGTCAAAGAGAGGAAAGAACACTATAAAATATGTGGCATGGAAGGAAACTAACACAAAAACAATTTAAAGTGTTTGTAAATAAATGTTATATCTAGAAAAAGTAAGGATACCATATATAATATAGTGATGTGACTGATGAATGAATTTAAATAAGATTCTCAATAAGGATTAAAATGTATTTGTTCTTCAATAGAGATTGATAAAAATTATGGAGATAAATTATGGGAATGTGATTGAGATGAAATATGGAAATGAATCTAGAAATTTAAAAATGATTGAATTTTGTGATGAAGTGGAATATGTTGAAACCAAATCTAGAGGATCTTAAAATCTAGAATATTATGAGGATTTAAAGGATGAATAAAAGGAAGAAGAGTTCACTGAAGAAATATAAACAGTGACTCAAAGAATAAATTGAATAACCGAGGTTGATGAGTCAAATACCATTGGAGAAAAATATGCTTCAATGTAAACAAGGAGAATGATGAATTTGGCTCATGATACTCTACTTTTCTAAGAGAAACCACCATCCCTTGATGAATCATCTAAGTATGGATCATTATCCAAGTCCATGAATGATGAGTTGGACCAAATAGAGAAGAACCACATTTCAGAGCTTGTGATAAGACTACAAGATCATCATATCATTGGTACTAAATGTGTATTTAATAACAACTATAATGATATTTTAAAATTGATTTGGAATATATTTATATCAGTGTACAAGGTTTATATACAAATTAAATGTGTGGATTTGGAGGAAAATTTTTCTCAATTGGTTTTACATGAGTCAATAAGACTCTTCTTGGTGTCATAATTTAAATAAGTTTCAAAGTTTATCAATAAGATGTGATGATGAATTTTTTGAATGGAGTTATCATTTAGGAAGTTTTCATTGAACAATATACAGGTTTTTGAATTAGTGATGATGAAATAAAGGCATTCCATTTGAATAAGGTCTTCTATAGTTTAATTAAAGAACCTATATCATTGTATACTCAATTAGATACTTTCTTGAGGAAGCTATAATTTAGGAGATGAGGAGTTAATAAAAACTTCTATGTAAAATAAAACCTTAGAGGATAAGTTTATGGTACTCTTCTATAGTGATGATATCATATTAGGAAGAAAAAACTAGAAATTATTAGATTATTTTGAAAGTTTGATGATATAAAACTTTAAGTGAAAAAAATATTTATATATATTTCGAAGAAAAAATAATCAATAGATTTGGTGAAGAAGTTTGAGATTCATGAGAGTAAATTAGTTTCAATAAAAATTGAATTTAGGAACAAACTTATAAAAATATAAAAATAGAAGAGCTATTGATCCCACATTATATTGTAGAATGATTAAGAGATTATTCTACTTGAAAAAAATATGTCCAAATGTAATGTATACTACTTTTCTAGAAACTCAGGTTCAGAGTTGAAGGGGGAACACAACATTACTATGAATAGGATCATGAGGTGCATTCAAGGTACACTCAATTATAAATTGATGTTTGATGTAGGTAAATAATAATAATTGATTCCATATTTAGATGCTGATTGGGTTAGAGATGTTTTAGATAAGTAATTCACATATTATGAAGAATTATTTATCAGGAGAAAGTATATTGGAAGGCCTAGTGAGAATAAAGAAAGGACATCTAATAGCACAACCAAAGAATATTATATTTCATATATAAAGGAATATTATAGGAAAATCCTACATTAATCTTATGCTTTCATGGGTTACAAATCTAAGGATGAAAATAGAAAATGGATAAAGATTTCATAAGACTCTATAGAGAACGTAAGACTTTCCTTAGCATTAATAAGACTTTGATTTATCTGTAACACCATAAGATTTTGAAAATAAATTTAATATTGAATGCATGTAACACAGAGTCTCAAAAAATCAACACATTTTTATAACCTAGCTAGTAAATCTATATTTTCTACCCCTGTTATTTGATTTTTAAAAAACTAACATACACAGTTGTATTCAGTAAGA
Source organism: Viscum album (assembly GCA_963277665.1). Taxonomy (NCBI): domain Eukaryota; kingdom Viridiplantae; phylum Streptophyta; class Magnoliopsida; order Santalales; family Viscaceae; genus Viscum; species Viscum album. The sequence continues at coordinate 1,029,149,496 of OY728157.1, forward strand.
TATTTAGAGTATGATAAGACAAACATAATTTTGGAAAATAGTAAAATACCCTTATGAATAGTAATATTAATAGAAATGTGACCCTTATGAATAGTAAATAACACTATTTTATTTTCTTATATTTATAAGACAATGAGATCTTGATTAAGTTTTTAAGGTGATATAAAACGAATTATAGTTTTAAAATTGTCATTTTAGAATAAATTATGATTTTATTAAAAAATTAAATTAATAATATTTAGAAAATTATTTTCAAAAAATAGATTTTATTTTTTAATTATACACATCAAAAAATGGTTAGGGTGAATTTTTGGGATTTTTATGAAAAAACTCAAATTTTTGATGAATAGTAAAATATAGTAATTTACTGTATATATAGATTATCAGTAAAAATAACTATTCTTAGAATCATGGATGATGTAAGCACACTTTTTTAGAAATCACATGCACATATTACTATTATTGTTCACAAGAATCAATACTATTGGTTGTCTTTGAAAAAATAATAAAATAATGAGTGAAATAATAAGAAAACCCTCCTCTCCTCCAATATAACCCCCTCTCACTCCCTCTTCTCTTCACACATCTAAAGACTTGTGACTTGTCTAAATTATGCTCAAATATCCTCGAAAGATACTATACCACTCCATAAGACCTTGGTCTCATAAAATACCAAAACCTCTCCCCTAAAGAGGCTCTCAAGGAAGATTACCTCAAGATGTATCATTACTTTTATTTCAAGTTCCTTTCTTTTATTTTTATTTCCTCACCTCCTTTAATAAAAATGTTGTGATGACACCATTAACTTACATTTACTAGATTTTTTATGATAAAGTAATAATTCTTCATCATCTCTTCATTCCCCTTATTTTATACTTGAAATGAAAGCACTATCCAAAATGTGTCAATTTATTACATTCAAGGACGACAGGTTTTCAATTTCTATTACCATATTAAATTATAGTCATGAAACCATTTTTATGGTTGAAAAAGAATATAATATATGTATTATAACTTATTTAATGTTTTTTAATCCTTTTTTACACATTAAATTAATTTATAAATCAAAATGAGTTCATTGTGATCAAGAACTGGCAATTAACCCAAATAAATGTCATTAAAGTTTTATATAATGATTCATATTCACTCCCAATAACCAAATTAATTTTACAAACATGTGATATTATTATTGTTCACTAATAAAACAAATTTTACTCTAGAAAACCATTCTCATTCTATATGTTTATCCATATAAGAATATAAGTAAAGTGGTCATTAAAATCAAGGAAGAAAACCCTCCCAAACAATGAAATTGAATCTCCTAACCCATAAAAGGCCAATAATTAACCTAAAAAAATTATAATAAATAAATAAAATATATATGTGGTTCTTTAATCTTTAATTTATGAATCTAAATTTTATTATTCTGGTCATTAATATCACGTTAGGAACACCTTCATACTTAAGGTAAGGGTTTTCTACACGAACCTCTATTTTCATTCAGGTTACTCTTATTATCTACATACCTTAATTAAATTATTCATTATTCATATTTAATCCTCATATATTCTATGATAATGTTAAATATATATGTTCCAACCATAATTCTACTTTCATTTATGGGGATTTATTCATTTTAAAAGAATCTTTCAAAAAATATCTTCCCGTAATACATGCCCGATTCAAGGGAATTCCTAAAATTCTTTCCTATTTTTCGGGGCACCCTATAAGATATATTTAACAAACATTATCTTTCTAAAATAACTCGTTATATTATTAAAAATACTATCTTACTTCACTTATGGTTTTATACAAATTATTTTTCAAAATATCTCTTCTTTTCAAAATAAAAGTGTATTTATCTCAAGAATTACTCGATGAATTTATAAGAGTATATTCATCTATTTCAACACACATATTGATTATTATGTGTTATTGGGATTAATATTTTGTGATAAATTCTACCATATTTAATTGAATAGTTTATTATTAGTTTAAACATGGATGTGCTACCTTAAATCCATTCACCAATTTACTCTGAATGGTTTGTGTTTATGCTTAATGTTCGGGGAAATTTATTTACGTTTCATATGTTAGTTTCAATATAAATGTATATATTGTTTATATTTATCCCCATTCATATGAGAAATTCATTGAACTTATTATGTGATGTGTGAGGCCCAATATAGCCCCTCGATTAATTGGTAGGTCTCATGAGATAAACAGATATGGACTTGGATGAGGCCTTGCCCATTTTTAGATATGGTTTTGGATAAGGCCATAATCACTTTTAGATGTCTTGGACAAGGCCTTAAAGGAATGTTTTAGAATGTCTGACATATGCTTTTCCCTTATAATGAAGCTAGGAATTAAAAGTTCATGAATTTATTTGACTAGTATAATACCAAATATTATGTTTTATTATGGATATATTTACTCAGCAAATATTCCTTCCATATTATGTTCACGTTTTTCTTTTAAAGGCACGTGTTTTCAATTATTCACCATGCCTAATGTTTATCTTATATTCCATTGTATTGATTACTTTTACTGAGCATTTGATCTCACCCCTTTATTTTATTTCATTTTATCAGGACATTAAGAAGTTTATTATGAATGACCTACAGGGATAAACTTATAGTTGTGGATGTTCACCATAAAACATATATGTTGTATTTCATTTAAAGTTATAATTTTGATCTTATGTATATATATTTTTTACAAAGATACTAAACTACTCAGTTCTTTGGGATGCATATTCCTTGTTTATATTCTAATGTAATAAAATAAGGAACTAGCTCCAGGAAACTGGGGTCGGGTTCTTATAGTTGGTATCAAAGGAAGTTTAGTAGAAAACATGGAAACTAGATTTAGAAAATATATATTAGGGAAAAAACCCAAATATAGTATTTGAGGATAAACATACAAGAACATCCTAGAATTTTTGGTAAGGAATAGATTATGTATATCTTTCTAGGAAATACATCCATGTTTAGATACTACAAGAGGATATGGTTCTGGAACAGATATACCTAGGAGTGAAAATTCTGACAAGGAGTTTCAGGCTTGAACCGGGGTATCCTGGTACACGATAGCGGGCCTTATTGTGGACTTGGTTTGACACTTCCAGGGGATATGCTTAAGATAATTAACATTTTATTTACAATCCATTATGAATGATTTAAATGTAAATTTTTCCTCAAAGAAACCATTTTTGTGATTATGAGATTAGCCATGCATAGGATTTCAATTTATGATAAGTATTTTTCTAAGTTGAGATTATACATTATGATTCATAACCTAATCTAGTGTATGAAATTATTTAGAAATGACACCTAGTGGAAGGAATGGAAAACTCATGAACACATGTATCCCATATAGGTATTTACCTCCTACACAAGATAATGATGTTGGCTTTATAGATGCGACTAGTGCAGAGAAACTTATAACTATACTAGGATAACTTTCTCATGTTTTGAACAATAACCTTACCAGTATGGATCATCTGGATCCACAATGTGGAGGATCTATGTTAGATAATGTTATGCGACAACAACCTCCATCATTTAATGGGACTACAAACCCATTCATAGATAAGAAGTGGATAAGTTCCGTAGGGAAGATATTTGTATATTTGGGAAGTAATGAAAGAGAGAAGGTTTTCATGGTAGTTTATCATCTATCGGGAGATGATAATCAATGGAGGTCACTAATTCAAAACAAAAAGTAGGAGGAAGAGATAGAAAACATAGAATGGAGTGAATTTAAAGAACTTTTCTTAGAGAAATACTTTCCTCATGAACAACGAGCAGACATGGAAAGGCAGTTTCTGAATTTAAGGCAAAAGAAAGATGTGGATGTTTCAAAGTATGAAGCTAACTTCAAAAGTTTAGCAAGGCATACAGTGGAATATATACATTATCTAAGGAGAAATATTGATCTATTATTTGATGGTTTAAATCTATTCCTCCAGTAGTTGCTGGTCTTCCAGACTTTATCATTATACGAAGATATAATATCATGTGCTATCAAGATGAAAAAAGACTTCTCTATGTCTTATAAATTTAAAGAAAAACAAGAGAATAAGAGGGTTTCTGAAAACTTTGTAAAAGGAAATAAGGAAATGGGGAAGTAGGGAATAGTTGACTTTCCACCCAGTGATAATTGTGGAAGGAAACACCCTGGTGCCTACATAAAAGGAAAAAGGGTGTGCTACAAGTGTGGATATAAAGGCCATAATGATGGTGTTTTCAAGGGTAAGAAAGAAGCTTTTAATGTTCAATTTTATAATTGTAGGGAGATGGGACACTATGCTAATTATTGTCTAAATCATCAAGAAAACCTACCTCAAAAAAGACCAAGGGAGTAGGGACAAGCTTATGCAATCAGAACTGCTGATATTGAAGTTCTTAATGATATGGTGGAAAGTAATTTAATCATTTCTTCAAACTTATACAATGCTTTATTTTATTCTATATCATCACATTTTTTCATATCTTCCCATTTTTCCAAGAAATTTAGATATTTACAATTTGATTTTATAAGGGTGTTGTCAGTCAAAACTCCTAAGGGAAGAATCATTGTAACAAATTTATGTTAGGAAGCCCCTATTATGGAATATAAACATGCTTTATCTACTTATTTTATTATCATACCCATGATTTAATTTGATATAATACTCGGTTTGGATTTCAAAACATGATTCAAACATTTATTATAAGAAGAAGGAGGTTACATTTTTTAAAGATGATGTATAATCCCTTATCTTTAAAGAAGAAACATCACCATCTGATTCTCATCTAGATCCACCCACAGTAGAACTATTGAATTCAATTATTGGAGAGGAAGGGAATTCCAAATCTATGGGTGAGGAAATTAATGTTCAAATAGAGTACATACCTATTTTTTAAGAATTTGTTGATGTGTTTCCAGAGGATTTACATGGATATCCTTCAGAGTGGAAAATTGAGTTTTCTATTGACTTAATTTCTGATTTAAGGCCCATATCAAAGACCCCTTATAGAATGGAAACTATGTAATTAGTGGAATTGAAGAAACAACTAGAGTAATTGAGTGATAAATGATTTATTTTCCCAAGTGTTTCTCAAGTGGGAGCCCCTATTCTTTTCATTAATAAAAAAGATGGATCTATTAGGTTGTGCATTGACTATAGAGAGATCAATGCTATAACAATAATGAAAAAGTATCCCCTACCCATTATTGATGATTATTTGATCAAATTCATGGAGATCAATATTTTTCAAAGATTGAACTTCGATCTGGATATCATCAGTTTCTTGTGAGGAAGGAAGACATTCCAAAAACAACATTTTGAACTAGGTACGGGCATTGTGAGTTTACAATAATTCCTTTTGGACTAACTAATACACCCTCTATTCTAATGTATATAATTAATAGAGTTTTCAAAGAATATTTTGATAAATTTGTGGTGGTATTTATTGATGATTTCTTGGTATACTCCAAAATATACAAAGATCATGAAAATAACTTACACACTATTCTGAAGAATCTTAGAAGAAATGAATTATATGGAAAGTTTAACAAGTGTGAATTTTGGCTTCAATCAGTTTCCTTTCTTGGACACATTGTCTCTAAGGATGGAATATCTATTGATCCTATGAAGACAAAAGCTGTTCAAGAATGTCCTACTACAATGATCATAACCAAGAAATGTAGTTTTATTGGTTTAGAATGTTATTCTCAGCATTTTGTTTAGAACTTCAACCATTTATCCAACCCAATGACCAAGATTACACATAAATGGGTTAATTGTATGGACAAATGAATGTGAATAATATTTTAAAGAATTTAAGAGGAGATTAGTGAATGCTCTGATCCTAACTCTACTATTGGGGAATGATGGATTTATGATCTATATTGATGTATAAAATAAAATAATTGGTTGCGTCCTTATGTAGAATGATAAAGTTATTGCCTATTCATCAAGGTAGTTAAAAATTCATGAACAAAACTATCCTACTCATGATCTTGAGTTAGATTCTATGATCTTTTCTCTAAAAATATGGAGAAACTATCTCTATTGTGAATGATGTGAGATATATATGGATCACAAGTCTGAAGTACATCTTCTCACAGAAAGAACTCAACATGAGGAAAAGGATATGGCTTGAACTACTCAACGATTATGATTGTTCTATACACTACCACCCAGGAAAGGAAAATAAGTTAGCTAATGCATTGAGAAGGAATGATCATGGTGTTATAAACAAAATGAATATTTAAAGGGATCATGTGTTTATGTATCTAGTAAAGATAGATATGGGAATTATTAAAGAAGGTGAAACAACACTTCTTTTTCATTTGTTTTACCAACCATATTTATTATAAAGGATTAAAATCTCTCAACCTGATGATGAGAACCTAGAAAATAAACTTAATGCTGTGAAAGAGGGGAAGTTGGTTGACTTCGTATGTGAAGATGGAATTATGAAATTTGGGAAAAGGCTATGTGTTCCCTCTATACCTAAAATAAAAAGGGAGTTATTTGATGATGCTGATAGCTTGAATTTCTCTATACACCCTAGTATCACTAAAATGTATAGAGATTTTAAGGAACATTTCTGATGGAACAATATAAAGTAGGAAATTGCTGATTATGTATCAAGATGTTTAGTCTATCAACAAGTGAAGGCGGAAAGACAACATCCAAGAGGAGTCATGCATCCTATACATATTCCTACTTGGAAATGGGGTGGCATCACCATGGATTTTGTTACTAGATTACCCAAAATAGAAAGTAAGAATGATGCGATATGGGTAATTGTTAATCGACTAGCAAAATTTACACATTTCATTGCTATAAGGGAAGATTTTACAATGGAACACCTAGCATGACTCTATATAAATGAATTTTTGAGACTTTATGTAGAACCTATATCAATTGTTTCTGATCTTGATACTTGATTTATATCAATTTTTTTCAAAAGTATTTAGAAATATTTGGATACTGAGCTTAGTTTGAGTACTTCTTTCCACCCACAAACTGATAGGAAATTAGAAAGGATGATCCAAACCATAGAGAACATGTTGAGATAATGTTAACTTGACTTTCAAGTTATGTGGGATCAATATTTACCTTTAGTGGAGTTTCCTACAATAATAGTTATCATTCAAGTATTCAAATGGCACCATATGAAGCATTGTAGGGAAAGATATGTCATACACCAACTTGTTGAGATGAATTTGGAGAAAGGAAGCTTGTGGGCCTAGAGATTGTGGAGGAAATAAAAATGAAGGTAAAGAATATTAAAGGCTATATCAAAGAAATACAAATAAGACAAAAAATCTATACTAATAATCTAAGGAAGGATTTGGAGTTTCAAATGGGAGATCATGTTTTCTTAAAAGTGTCTACATGGAAGGGTGTTGTAAGATTTGGGAAGAAAGGGAAAATGAGAACTAGGTACATAGGACCTATTGAAATTTTAGAGAGAATTGGAGCTGTTGAATATTGTTTGGATATGCTACCTAGCCTATCTAAAGTATAAAATGTGTTCCATGTCTCATTGATAAGAAAGCACATGCTAGACCCAATGCATGTACTCACTTATGAAGGTATAGAATTGGAACCTGACCTATTTTACAATGAAGAGCCAATATGGATTCTGGACACTAAAGACAAAGTGTTCAGGAGAAGATGAATCGACTGGTAAAGATACTTTGGAAAAATCATAAAATTGAGGAGGCAATATGGGAGCCTGAGGATCTTATGATGAAGAATTACCCAAATATTTTTGTGAAGTAACATTCTGGTAATTCTGAGGACAAATTTTTTATAAGGAGGGGATAATATAACACCCTATGATTTTGAAAAAAAAATTAATATTGAATGCATGAACCACTGAGTCTCTATAAAATACCAATTTTTTATAACCTAGTCAGTAAACATAATTTTTCCAGCTCTGTGATTTGAATTTCAAAAAAATGACACACACTGTTGCATTTAATAAGATATTTAGAGTCTGATAAGAAAAACTTAATTTTTGGTGAATAGTAACATACCCTTATGAATAGTAATATGAACCTTAAAAATATTAAATCATATTATTATTTTATTGTCTTATGTGTATAAGATAATGAGCCCTTGATTAATTTTTCAAGGTGATATAAAATGAATTATAGTTTTAAAATTGTTATTTTTCGAATAAATTTTTGATTTTAATTAAAAATGAAATTAATAATATCTAGAGAATTATTTTCAAAAAATGGAGTTCATTTTTTAATTCTACACATTGAAAAAATGGTTAGGGTGATTTTTTGGGATTTTTCTGAAATACTCGAATTTTTGATGAATAGTAAAATACAGTAATTTTCCGTATATATACATTATCATTTAAATTCACTATTATTAGAATCATTGCTAATGTAAGAACACTTGGTTCAAACTCATATGAACATATTACTATTCTTGATCACAAGAATCAATACTATTGGTTGTATTTGGAAAAATAATAAAATAATGAGTAAAATAATGGGAAAACCCTCCTCTCCTCCACTATAACACCCCCCTCACTCCCTATTATCTTCACTCTTATAAAGACTTGTTCCTTATCTGAATTATACTAAAATATCCTCCCAATCTCCTCTCCCATGTCCAAAATCCTTTGGTCTCATAAAAATACCAAAACCTCTCCCCTAAAGAGGCTCTGAAGGAAGATTACTTCAAGAGGTAAATTACTTTTTCATTATTCACCTCATTTCATCCAAATATTATGATGACTACAATATCATACATGTACTATAATTTTTTTATGATAAAGAAATAACTTTTCACCATATCTCATTTCCCATTTTTTTATACTTGAAATGAAAACACCATCCGAGATGTGTTAATTTATCATAATCAAGGATGACAAGTTTTCAATTTATATTACCATCTTCAATTCTTGTCATGAAACAATTTTTATGGTTGTAAAATACTATAATATATTTATTATAACTTATTTATGGTTCTATAATCATTTTTTACAAATTATATTAATTTATAAATCAAAATTATTTCACTGTGATCAAGAACCGCCAATTAACCCAAACAATTGTCATTAAAGTTTTATATGATGATTCATATTCACGTAAAATAACCAAATGAATTTTATAAAAATTTAATATTATGGATGTTCAATAATAGAATAAAACTTCTATTCTATACAACCATTCTCATACTATAGGTTTATCCATATATGAATATTGGTAAGACGGTCCTGAAAACCAAGGAAGAAAATGCCCCCGAACAATGAAATTGAATATATTAACCCATCAAAAGGCCATGAATTAACTTAACAAGGTTATACTAAATCAATTAAATGTAAAGGATATTTTTTAATTATAAATTTATCAACCTAAATTTGATTATTTAGGTAATTAATAGCAAGTGAGGAACACCTTCAGACATAAGGTAAGGGTTTTCTACCCAAAACTCCATTTTCATCCGGGTTACTTTTATTCTCTACTTACCTCAATAAAATTATTATTTATTCATATTTAATCCTCATATATTCTATGATAATGTTCAATATATATGAACCAACCATAATCATACTTTCATTTTTTGGGATTTATATGTTTTAAAAGGATCATTCAAAAAAATTCTTCCTGTAATACATGCCCTATTCAAGGGAATTTCTCAAATTGCTTCCTATTTTCATGGGAACCCTATAATATATTTTGAGAAACCATTATCTTTCAAAAATAATTCATTATATTATTAAAAATACCATCTTAATTCACTTTTTTATACAAATATTTTTTTTAAAATAACTCTTCTTTTCAAAATAAAAGAGTATTTATCTCAAGAATTACTTGATGAATTTATAAGAGTATCTTCATATGTTTCAACAATCTTGTTGATTATTATGTATTATTGGGATTAATGTTTTATAATATCATATACCATAATTAATTAAATGGTTTATGATTAGTTTTACTATGGATGTGCTACCTTAAAATTCACTAATTTACTCGGAATGGTTAGTGTTTATGCTTAATGTTCAGGGAAAGTTATTTACATTTCGTATATTAGTTTCAATATAAAAGTATACGTTGTTTATTATTATCCCCATTCACATTAGGAATGAATTGGACTTATAATGTGATTGGTGGGGCCCTTTATATCCCCTTGATGCATCAATAGGTCTCATGAGACAAATAATATGGACTTAGCTGAGGACTTTCCTATTTTTAGATATGGTTTTGGCCAAGGCCTTAATCATTTTTAGATGTCTTGGTCGAGGCCTTGATGATATGTTTCATAATGTATGGAATATGAATTTACCTCATTATGAAGCTATGAATTCAAAGTTCATGAGGTTATTCGACTAGTAGAATACCCATTATTATGTTTTATTTTGGAAATATTTACTTAGCTTATATTCCTACCATATTATGTTCACATTTTTCTTTTAAAGAAATGAATTTTGAATTATTAACCATGCCTAATGTTTATCTTATATTCCTATATTTCTTACTCTTATTGAGCATTTCAGATCACCCCTTTTTTATGTTTCATTTTTTCAGGACATGATGAAGTTTATTATGAATGACCTACAGGGTTAAACTTATAGTTTTTAATTTCCCAATAAAACTTATATGTTGTATTTCATTTAAATTTGTAATGTTGAACTTATGTATGTATATTGATTCCAAATATATTAAACTAATCAGTCCTTTAGGATGTATATTATTTATTTATATTCTAATATAATAAAATAAGGCACCAGATCCAGACAACTAGGGTCAGGTTGTTATATTATCCCATATGAATTTACCTATGCTCTTCATAAGGCTTTTAAGGATTAGTTTGAAGCTTTTAAGAATTTCTACATAGACAAAAAAAATTCAAAGGATAAGAGCAACATACTTTCCTAGGACAACACATTATACTTCAATAATCCAATAAGTATTTTGATAAGATACTTTGTGAGGTTTTATCTATCAAATATTAATTTTTTTCTAATATGTGACACTGTATACATATTAATTTCAAGATGTATTTGACTTTTACTTAGTTATAGGAGTTTTTTTAAGACTTTCTATGGGATCCATAATGCTTCCCATGATGCACAAGACTTTGTAATTTTCCAAAATCTAGGAGAAGGGAATGAAAATTTTAATTTCCAAAAAATAAATAGGATGCAATCTAAAATCAAGTCTCATTTCCCTGGTCTTCCCAAATCAAGAAAAATTTCCCCGATCTTCCATGTGAAAATCATCCATTTAACTAAATAAATATTGGATGAAGGTAAATAAATTAGAGATTATAAATTCTTGATAAAAGTTTATATATGGAATATAGATCCTCAACAAAACATATAGAATTCATCATAGGAAATTGGAGAAGGCATATGAAATACAATAGGATTTTAAAGGCAAAAGACTTAATGTAAGAAGAATAAGAGTGTGCCATCCAAGTGAGGAAGATCATTCATACTATCTATAAAGGACCCAAATCATTATATTTATTATATAAAAATTAGATGAGATCCACCATATAAATGAGGGTTTATTGGTGGAGAGATACTACTATTGGAGATTATTATTTTTATTTCAATTCTATAATCCCTCCCTAATGATGGAACACCTGACCTATAGAGGTTGAGACAAGGATATATCCCCTTTTTTAATGAAAATTTTGTTATTTATTTATTAATTTAATCATATTTAATTTATATAGAAGTTTTTTATTTCTCAACTAGTAAGAGGTGTCTATTCATATGTTTATTTAAATTCTTATTCTATTCTTTTGGATTAGTACACATAGACCCCCCGACCTTCTTTATCCCCCATACAATGGAAGTAAGTGATGTTGTGTTTAAGAGTGATCAATGATATTTGATCAATAGGATATATAAGAATATGGAACATAGTGATGGATTCATTTCCCTATTTAAGAATAAATTACCATGTCTGGGTGATCGAGTGAGGTTTCATCTAATTAGAGATAAGAAGTATGAGAGATTAGTTGAATAATGATTTAATAGGTAAGTGAGAGGGATATTGAAGGTTATAACACAACATTAAAAACTACATTCAAACACCAAATTAATTACATTTTCAAACAGAATTGATTATTATTTTTAACACACACAAAACCTGCACAACATAATAAAATCACACTATCCACATCCTCTTCCGAGAAAACAAGAGTCCCACTTTTGAAAATTTTGACTTGTGATAAAAAATTCATTTGCTGTGAGGTCTTCAATAACTGCTTCATCAACCTAGTGATGTTATCGAAGAGGTAGGCCAGATTAATGCATTTATTTTATTTTTATTTGAGATTATTATGATACATGACAAGGACTTGTTTAGATAACCTTTTTTTTACTTTTACCCAAATGTTGAAAGGACTTTAATAGCTAGACAAAGAAATTTAAGAATAATCAAACAAGTGGAGAGGGAGTTTGTTACTATCTCATTAACAGACTCTCCAACATCTTATACTTCTACTATATCCACATTAATATTTGAAAACATGAAATAAAATATAGATCAATTGAATACTACTCTAAGATAATTTTATATCCATAATTCTAAAAATAATTATATTTGAATTTTACAAACAAATAACTAATATGATTCTGAATTCAAAACTATAATTATACAATTGCTACCCATTTTTTATGGATTATCACGAGAGGAACCCCACATGTAACTGAAATAATTTTGGAATGTATAAAAAAACTTCAATACTAGTGGATTACCACAAGCTCAGATCATTTTTAAGGTTTTCCTCTTCTCTGTTAAAGTATTGGACAGGGAGAGGATGTAAAATTTACAAAATCAAGACATCACCACTTGGGATGGAATCTATATGGCATTCCTCCAAATATTATATCCTAATTTAAAGAGTAACCAAATATAATATAAGATATATGAAATTTAGCAAGTAGGTATAAAATATATATATATCATTTTTGGGAAAGATTAAAGAGGATAACATCATGATACCCAGAGTAACCATTTAAATATATTTATATATAGATTTTTTACCAATTAATTCTAGACAATGATAAGAACCTTTTTATTCTACTTCTGGAGGAGAAATGATTAAAAAACCCCCAACTAAATGAAGAGATTTAATGGATAGGATCTCATATAAATATTAACAATTTGGTACAAGGTCCACTAATAGAGGATTACATAAGGTAAATAGTTCCAAATATCATTTCCTTACAACTAAAATTGAATAATAGATTTTTTTGTGAGATAGTTAGAATTGAATAAGGTTCATAAATCATAACTAATTTTACCACCAAGATTCTGTTTGATTCTCCACTCTTTGGATTATTTTATAGATGATTATCACAAAGTGAAATATATTAAGAGCTATGTTTCCATTTAAAATAGAAAATACCCACAAAAACAACTAAGAAACCAAGGATAAAAGGAGTTCTCAACAATTTAGTATGTAGATGGAAAACTATAGCCACAAAGACCACCCTTCCCCTAGACTTTTCAATAGCCTTACTGGCCAATTCCATTCTATAGAAACAACTCCCAACCCTCTATAATCCATCAACATCAAGGATATAGCCAATAAACCTTAATGAAATACATTTTGAGGTAGTTAGTGGAGTCCTAAATTAACAAAAAATAGACTCTCATAACTAATGGAATAATACTAAAGAAGATAAAAGGTTAGTTTGGTAAAATTATCTCTACTCTGAATAACATGGTAAATTAATGCTCAGGTAAGCTCCATACCCAATATATTCTTAACCTAAAGAGAAATGCAAGTTTTATCTCTTTAAAAATTGTAAGGGAAGTTAATATTAGTAAATAACCACCACTGGATATTGAATCTAGAAGTGAAAAAACTGAGGAACAAGAAGAGCCATCCCCTATAGGGAAATATGAGTAACTACCTTTAAAGACACAACCCACGAACAAAGATAATGGAAAAGATAAGGTGGAAGATCTAACTCAACCCCAACCTCCTTTCCTTTCAAGAAGTACCCAACCCAAGAGGACCAGTAAAGAATCCCTATAACAATAAATGATAAAAACATTCAAGAAAGTGAATGTGAACATCCCTTTTATAGATGTAATAAATTAAATCCCAATTTAAGAAAAGTTTCTCAAGGAAATACACATGAAGAAAAGAAAACTTCATGGTGATGAAAAGTTAATTCTATGAATAAATATTTCTACTCTAATAACCTTACATGTAATTAAGAAATATCAAGACCCAAATACTTTTACTATTCCCTTCACTATAGGAGATATTAATTTTAATAAATTATTATGTGACTTAAAGGCCTCAATTAATTTTATGACTTAATTAGTTTATTATTAACTATATATAGGAGAACTAAAGATAAAAATATTTTTGGTACAAATAGACAACTAAGACACTTCCTACCATGTATTAGTTTTGGAGGATGTTTTAGTAAGAGTGAAAGGATTACTATTCCTTTATGGTTTTTACATCCTGAATAAGGAATAATAAATAAGTACAACTCATTCCCTTATCTTATTTGTTATAAATTTTTTGAAAAATACTTAAATAATAGTAAATGTTTATGAAGGAACAATTTAAATGGATTTAGGATAAGAAACTAATAATTTTAGTCTTTTGAATTCAATAAAATAACCTCAATAATAAAAATATATTTTCAAACTATATCATTCCGAAATTACTTATTATTTTTAAGAAGAAATTGAAATATTAAATGAAATAATAAAACTAGGGGTATCATGGCCCTAAAATTACTAAATAATTCTAATTAATTTATTTTTTTAAAATGAATTAAATATATAATCATATCTATAAAATGATCAATCTGAGGAGAATAATGAATAATATTTCAATGTTCTAATTAAATCTATTATTGATACTTCTACTTTTCATATGTAAGTTTCACTCATGGAAAAAATATGTTGAAACTATCACTATAACTCCCACTTAAACTGAAGCTTATGTTTATACTATCAAATTTAAAATATAGATTTATTAAGGAATATTATAAAGTACCTATGATTATCATAAAATTTTTGAATCCTAATCAATAAAACTAACTACTATTTTTTTGAAACAAAATCATAAGGCTATATGATGGTCTTTAAGAGAATCCTTGTGATTAGTCCCACTAGTTTTGTGAACTTTAGACTTCTTTAAAACTAATCAAAACTCTTGAGATAGTTCCGAAGGGGGATTAACCCAAACATAATAGATGTTTTGAAAAAATAAATTAAAATATTGTTAGGAGCAAGAATCAAATACTGTATTTTAGACTCCAAATGGGTGAGTCCCATTTAGACTCCACCTAAAAATACTGGAATCACCATTGTGTAAAATGAGAAATTTTAACTAATACCCACTAAGATTAAAAATAATTATAGGGCCTATATTGAATATATAAAATTTAACCATGTGACCAAAAAATACTAATACTCCAAACTTTTGGTAGATTAAACACTATAAAGACTAGTTGGTAAAGGTCACTATTGCTTTCTTGATGGGGTTTCTAGTTAATTTTAGGTACCTATATCACAAAAATACAAAAGAGAACTATATTCTCCTATGAATTTGGTATGTTTACATACCATATTACTCCCTTTGGATTATAAAATTCCCTAGGTACTTACCAGTGATGTATGGTAAGCATCTTTTTAGATCATATTGAAATTTACTTACAAGGTATTTCTTGATGAATTTACTATGCATGGAACATGTTTTGAAATATATCTTGAATATTTGCATTTTTTAAAATATATTAATTGATAATAACTTGGATTTAAACTTTGAAAATTTCCATTTCATGATGGAAAAAATGAAATGTTCTAGGAAACATCATTTCTAAAAAGTGAATTGATGTGGACAAGGACATAATTGACATCATTTACACACTACCTGACAACAAAAATTTGAAATATATTAGATAATTTTTAGGAAATACTAGATTGTATAAGAGACTTATTAGAAATATTAGAAATATTTCTTTACCTTGACCAACCTGGTCAATAAGGATATGACAGATCCGGAGTCACAGTAAGGATATGAATGCCTTTGTATAGGATTTTGTTTAGTCTGTTAGGGGGGGAGGGAGTATTCATGCCCATGTATAGGGGGATATTTTTTATTCTATTATAGATATGAATCATTATAAGGATCATGGGGGTGAGATTGGGGAAAGATAAAAGGGATATTCTGTGATTCTTTTTCAGCTATTCAAACAACGTATTGGGTGACAATGCAAGGGGCCTCTTAAGGGACATATTTTCTCTTATTTTAGTCATATTCCTCCTCTAACTATATAAATCTAGTCCATTTACCTTATTATATACAAAAAATCTTCTGGGGTATTATTAATTGGTATGACCTGTTGTTTATTATTCACCAGCTATTCAAAGGAGACATTCATGGTGGGGTTTCCCCCCAAATAGATAAAGTGTACATTGTTGGATCTTATTCGGAGGAGCCGTTCTTTACTCAAAATTTTTCATCAGAGGAATGTTTTAATAGAAATATTTTCGACAAGTTTTTTTTCTGAGATATGTTTAGAGTTGGTACACACATTTGGGGATATTCAGTGCTATCAGATCATGTCTAAATCTTCACTATGATGACGTACTAGTTTTTCTGATACTACTGCATTCATGTCACCTATTGCTACGTCTTCTTAGATGTTGCTCCAAGTTACTCTAGCCACTCATTGCTGATCAATTTAAAACACACATAAAAACATGGATCATCCTCCCAACTCTAATGATGTATACTTAAAATAAAACTCAATAGGATAAAGTTGACCAGTGGCTAGGTTGAATTGAATCCTTACTGGAGAACTGGGGACAAGAGAAAACTATATTTCAGTAGGCCTAGGCACATTGAATTACTAAAATCACTAAAACTATCACTGACTTGGTCATATTCCTAGAAAAGTATCATCAGTAGATGAGAAATTTCCATCTTTGTTTATGAAACTCTCTTCTTTATGTGAACATGAGTTGGGTAAACCTACGATGCTTGATCTAGATGTTTGAATAGTTGTGATTAACTTCAATATTATCTTAGAGTAACAATATTCAAACAAATGGGTGGAGATACTTGTTTTATCTTTCATGGATCCATGATACTGAATCACACGTGCTTAGCTAAACTTTTGGATCAACCACATTACATATGAAAAAATGTTGTAATTAAAATAATTCATATGGTGAGGCTTGCGAAACATTGGTTTATGATCATAAAATAAAATCAACCAAACATAGAATGGTGTTTTTTAAAATATGTAATGATGGAGTGCTCAGATAATTTAATATTTAGAACCCATATGGGGAGTTTTCCACCCTACAATAATAGGAAACAATCCAAGACTACGTGGAGTAATTAAAAAATATATCATCTTTACTACCATGCTAACCTGATCCACAATACATCGAGTTTTTCTTTCATGGACTCCAAGAATACATTCATAGTTGTGTCTATGTCCACAACCCTAAGATGTGGATTCAAGTCATGTGGATATATAATAATATGTATATCACCTTTATAATCATCACAGGCACCTAGTACCCTAGAAGTAGTTTGTGGAGTAAGCTTTAGGTACACAAAGCTCAATAATGGAAACCACCTAACCATCTGAAGACACCCAATATAATTATAACACTATTCAAATGGCCATAAAAAGGTTTTCTTTTGGGATAAAAGTTATATGATAGGCTATAAATCAGGAACCTCCTAGTGGGTGAGGTGTTAGGAACCCGATGACCCAAGAATAAAAGGATCACCAAACCTAGGGCTTATGTTTTAGATATGGTAGGCTATATATCCCATACACTGGTGTACCAATCAGAAACTCCATGTTCGATTGTTAGGATAATATAGATAGGGAATTGATGGTTGAGGATCTTAGTGGGGCATATAATCAGTTCAAGACCAAGAGGAACCATCTAAAGGGGTGGCATGTGATAGTTCTTGTCACGAACCAACCCGAGTCGACCCTGAACCGGTCACCCGAGTCGGTCCGTGACATGGCCCGAGAGGCGTTCCCGATCCTCCCGGGCTGGCGACAAGTGTCAGGGCATCAATAGAGGCTGTGGGAACGATTTAGCCCAATATAAATAAATAAGACAACAAAAATAATACAGAGCAGCGCAGAAAAGATAAACCAAATAAAGTGACTAAACAGGAACAAACAGGAATCAAACTAACCAAACACGAAGTCCAAACAAACTCCGTGCGACCTCGCGGGTCGCTCTCCGACTCAACGATCAAGTGTCGCCCTAGGCGAATGCACTCAAGCTATAGCCTGCACAAACACTAAAAACAGAAAAGAACTATAGGCGTGAGTATTAAAACTCAGTAGGGTAGCCCGATATCTATTCCCAATGCACTACCTTTAAAATAAAAGAAACATCATTTAAAGTTTTAACTACAATCTATAAAAGTATGTTTTTAATAATATTCTACTTAAAAACAAAGTACGAACCATTGCCCTTTACCATTTCCAAATTCGGGGTTTATTTCATTAGTGTCAATGAAATTTTAGGAAAAGGGAAAGTGATGTTTACATTTTTCAAATTTGTACAAAGGGGATTAAACACTTTCATTTGAAAACAATTTTTTTAGAAACTTGATCAAAAACAATTTATCACTTTCCAAGGGAAACAATACACTAGAATGCACAAAGTAAAACACATAGCAAGGGCAATGTAGGTATACATGTGAGCATCATAATGAGTACCACAAGCAACAAAAGCTGAATAGACATGGGTGAACCTAGGAGGTCGAGAATAAACCAGAAGACACCAATACATGAGAAATCATCCTTATCGACATGTCACGATGAAATCAAAACGCACAAAACGCTCGACCATCCACTCTCGGGCTGGTCGAGGGAAAATCCCATAGTAATAAACCCAATATATCCACCTACTATGGGCCACTGGTCAGTACCATAACCTACCAGTGCAGCAATCGTTCTTAGAATATTCTCTCAATTTTCCAGATTCCCATGTCTCAAGTGTTTGAGGAAGGGGTGAGACAACTGATGCCAACCGAGCATCCAATCATATACATATATATATATATATATATATATATATATATATATATAAAAGGCACAACAGGCATCACCCGAGCCACTCTGTGGAACAACCTCATGCCTTTAAACTACTCACATACCTGGGGGCTACTAAGTGCGTCCTCCCAAACAATCAATTGGGACCAAGGCATGAGAGTCGTCCTAAGAGGGTTTTTATCAAAACATTTTCATCTCTTTCCATAAAGTGCCAAACGGGCATTTAATACATTTCACAGTCACTACTAAAAAAAAGTACAACATCTTTATAAGACCAAACCCAGTTTAAAAAAAATTTAAAGAACCCACAAAACACTACTTCACAGGCTGCCAATATTTTTATAAACGAAACCAAACCATTTTATTTTTACAAATAATCTTTAAGAGCCAACTGGGAAATTTCTCAAACGAACCAAAGTATTTGTTCACGCTTCAAAATAAATCATTTCTCATTAAAACAGAACTCTATTTTATATTCCGTGAATTATGTTTAAAAGCCAAACTGGCATTCTTTCATTATTGGGTGTCCGCTCGTCAAAAGGATGTTTCATGTGTCGTGTATAAAATAAACGTCTCCTTTTGACATTAAATAACCATTTAAAAATTAACCTTCTTATATTATAAATTAATTATCGTATATTATCTCATATTTATTATAATTAATAAAATATTTATTCTGAACAATTAGGGTGCACAAGCAGCATGAAACGATATAACTTAAATTTTAAAAGCAGTGCAAAGGGAACCTACCTCAAGATCAAAGAGCGACGACAAAACGACTTTGGAAGCAAGGCGCGATGACACAACGTGTGTCCGAAACCATGTGACAAAGTCTAACACTCTGCATAATCAATATCAAGGACTCAGACACATACAAAACTCACTAGAGCATGCGAAACCAAACGTCGGGGAGAAACGCTCACCTCGGAACTGAAGCGCGACAACAACGGAACCGTGGAGACAAGGCGCGGCGGTGGTGCTCACTTGGAAATGCCCTGCGCGGGTCCTAAAAATCCTAAACCAAAAGAAACATAAATTGATAAAAACCCCCTAACAAAGCAAAGGCGAACC
Source organism: Viscum album (assembly GCA_963277665.1). NCBI lineage: Eukaryota > Viridiplantae > Streptophyta > Magnoliopsida > Santalales > Viscaceae > Viscum > Viscum album. The sequence continues at coordinate 1,029,169,628 of OY728157.1, forward strand.
AAGAATAATAGTAATGTTAATAATAGTAATCATAATAACAATGATAATAACAAGAATAGTAAGAATCATAATAATAATAATAAGGATAATAATAGTAATACTAATAATAATAATAGTAATAATAATAATAATAACAACACTAATAATAATAAAAGTAAAAATAATAATGAAAACAACAAAATAATAAAAATAATAATTATAATAATAAGAATAAGAATAATAATAACAAAATAATAATAATAACAATAAGAATATAATAATAATAATAATGTGAATAGTAATAATAATAATAATACTAATAATAGTAACAACAAAATAATAATAATAATTATAATAAGAATAAAAGTAATAATAACAAAATAATGGTAAGAATAATAATAATAATAATAATAATATTTACAATAATAACAATAATAATAATAATAATAGTAATAACAATAATAATAGTAATAATAACAGCAATAAGAATAATAATGATAGTATAAAAAAATAATAATAATAAGAACAATAGTAGCAATAAAAAAAATGAAATATAAAAAAAACAAACCTGGAAGGGGGGGCTGGTGCGCAGGCTGGCCGGGGAGCAGCGAAAAACTGAGAGGAGTCATGGGGGTTCGGCTGGGGGGTTACTGCGGACAGAGAAAAGGGTCGGGTGTCGGGCTGGGCGTGCTACAGGTAGGAGGTGCGGCGAGGGCACTGCGGCAGGGGGCGCGCTGCTAGGAGGAGGGCATGTTGGTGGGTGCTGGAGGAGAAGGCAGGAGGCGGGAAATAAAATAAAAAGAAAAAAAAGAAAGAAAAGAAAATAAACAAAACAAAACCAAATCATAATAATAATAAATTACAATATTAATAATAACAATAATAATGATTAATGACAAACCATATTTAATAATGATTATACTATTATTCGCAGCGTTAACAAAACATAATGATAAAAATACAAATGATAAAAAAAATATTCATTTCTTCTTAAATAATAAAAATATCTATTAACTGATAACAATAGATGTGCGCGTTAAATATAAAGACTCTATTTAAAATTTTCCAAAGACAACGGGATGCGAAAATACACCGGGCAGGGATGAGTGGGGTTTCCAGAACAGGCTCCGCTCACGCGCCCAACGACGTCGCGTCAAAAAGCGCACTTTTTAACAAAAACTCAAAAACCTGGTCCGATACTGAACACGAACCGCAGCAATATAATTTAAAGTCAAAGAAATCATAAAATAAAATAAACACTCGTGTCGGGGTGTGACAATTCTCCCCACCATAACGCTTTCCGCCCCCGGAAAGCCACCACACCAACCAGTCGATCGATCAACACCTAAGGATTCCACACAACACGATCCGACCTCTTAACCTAAGGACATCACAACGACTACCAATGGGACTGAACCTCATTGACCGAAAAAAACCACCAACAGAGGGGAGGCCTGAAGGGGCTCCCCACCATAAGAACTCAACTAGAATTCGATAACGATTTAAGAGAAAACCCAAAGAGACTCATGGTGGGTCTCCCCACCATAAAGAACCGACCAACTAACGACCAAACGGGAAACCAGCTTAGACATGCACGAGACCTTACTCCAGCTAGAAAGAGCACAACAAGGACCTTTAAACCACTTACTCACGTCCAAAAGTAATAGGAGTTGATCTGAAAAGTTTACGCAAACCAAAACCCTTACCCCATGGGCGGGGAGGGTGGGCCCAAGGATTGGATCACTGAAACTTGGACGGAAAACTACTCACGTACCACTAATTAGGGATGGACACATACCAAATCCATAACCGATTCACATCAGTGGTCCACACGAGGTCACTGATCAGCAACATACATCGAAAAGGGGTATAAAATAAAATAAACGCGCGTGTCGGGGTGTGACAATTCTCGAGTCCCAGAAGGGGTATGAATGTATTTGTAAGGGTTTTGGTTAGTAAATCAAGGAAAGATGAGGAATTTGGGTCCACATAGAGGGTGGGTGGAATTTTGTATTCAGTTAAGGGTAGGGGTCATTATAAGGATTAGTGTGGGGGTGAAAGTGGGGAAGAATAAAATATTTTGTGAAGTTTTTTGGCAGTTCGACCAGTGGATTTGGTGAGAGTGTAAGGGGCCTCTATTTGGACTTCTCTTATCTTCTTTTGATCATATTCATCCCCCACTATAATTACTATTTGTTTACCTTATTATATATAATTATTCATATGGAGTCCTATCAGGATACTAAATTTATATTTTCCAAATCATGTATGACAAATTTTAATAGACTCAAGAAGATCTTTATCACAACTAGAGTAATCATTACACCAATCTAGGATCTTGCCTTTAAATTATTGTGTAACACCTAGGTGTAATATTTCCACAAAAGTTAAATAGACACTCCCATGTGATAAATTATTATTTGAAGACACTAGATACAATTAAAATAAATTATACAACATCAGGAAAGAATTTTTTGTCCACTATTGTCACATTATAAAAATTTCATTCATATTTATTAGGAATAAATGAAACCATTTACTTTGATCATATAACCCTAAATTATTTAATTATTAAATTTGATTCAAATGAAATATTAGTAAAGTGGATTCTACTACTAATACAAGAATTCATCTTGGAGATCAAGGATAATAATGACCGTGAAAACTTAGTTGCAGACCATATGAGCATATTTCCCCACATCGGTAAGGTAGAAACACCCATATAGACAACCTAGAATGATTCTATCCCTAGAGAGTAGCTTAATGAACTCACAAAAGTACTCTAGTATACTGATAAGTTAAAATTTTTGGTCACATCAAAGGTACTTTCCTTCTTGTATAATAAAAAAACTCTTAAGATGAAATCTAAATCAAAATACAATTTTTTAGAGGATCCTTACTTATGAAAAAGTCATATGATCAAGTTATTAAGAGATATGTACCTAAGGAATAAGTAAATTTTGTGATTACATTTTTTCATATCCTAGCATGAAGAGGCTATTTTTGGACTTAGAGAACAAGTAAAAAAGTTTTTCAAGCTAGTTTATTTTGGAGAAAAAAAAATTAAATATACATTTAATTTTTGAAAATCATGTAAAAACTACCAATTTACTAGAGTAATATCCATAATATAAGAAATTAGCCAACAAAATTTGATTTTTTTAAAAAATATTTGATGTATGGGGTTATATTTTATGATCCCATTTCCCATTTATTTTGTATTTACCAATATTTTTCTAGTAATATATTATGTTTTTAAGTGGATTGAAAGAAAAACAACTAGAACTGATGATTCAAGTGTGGTTATTGAGTTTTTATGATCACAAATTTTTTATAGGTTTGGAATACCTCGTTCATTCATTAGTGATCAGGGAATAAAATTACATAATCATAACATAGAAGTACTAATGTAGAGATATGAAGTTTAGAAAATACCTATACTCCCAATCACCCACATAAAAATTAGAAGTATGAGGTGTTAAATAGTGAAATAAATAGGATTCTGGAAAGAATAGTGCAACCCAACTGAAAAGAATGGATTGAAAATATAGAGGATGAACTTCTGGAATACAAAAATTCCTTTAAAATACTTATAGGTATGTCCCCTTACTGAATAATATATGGTATAATTTGTCACTTTTTTACGAAACTATAACATAAATCCTTCTAGGATGTAAATAAAGTTAACTGAAAATTTATAGAGGTTAGAGAATAAAGAATACTCCAAATAATTGAAATATATAGATGAGTGGAGAAACTTATGAGAACTATACACTATAAAAATAAAAGTTTTTATATTTCTATGATAGCCTCATTACTATAAAATATTTCCAAGTTGGTGAAAATGTTTTATTGTTCTAATTTAGGATGAAACATATACTAGGTAAGATTTTTTTTCTAAATGGATTGGACTCTTTACAATGACTTACATATTTCCATTTGGTGAAATTGAGATCAGAGAAAATGAATCTTGTAAACCCTTTAAAGTGAATAGATAGTAGATGAAGTGGTTTCACGAATAATTTTATAAGGAACCAATAGAGGAGTCCAAACTCCTCCCTACTGAATATGAATAAGTATTTCCTTATTATCTTTTTACTACACACTAGTCTAGAAAATCACTTTTTAAATTTTTATTCCTTGAAAAGTTCATGCTATAATTAATTGAAAGCAATTCCTAAGATAAGTGTGGGATAAAAGACAAAGAAACTATGATTTAAATACATATTTTTATCTTTATTTTGTATTTAAATGTTTGTATCATAGAAAATAAAATGAAAATGTAAATATATATTTTTTAAATTGATTCCACCCTAAAAAAAGGGATAAATAACCAAGATACAGTGGGAAATATGAAATCTTTTTCATTATAATTATATAAAGATTTGATGGTTTTTGTTTGATCATCATATGACCATTGAAAATAGAAGAAAACACAAACATAAATGGCATTATCTCTAAGGAATCAAACACAAAAATATATTTAAAAAATAGAGCATAAAATGGAATATGTTAAATGCCTAAATATTAGTAGCTTCATTATTCTTCTTTTATGGAATATTATTGATAATTATTATGGGTATCATTAGACATATGACTCTACCTCTGAGGGGTAAACACCGACTAGTGTATCCATGGGTGTTTCATGGGAAAGCTAAAACGTTGAAGGGGTTATAGTGCCTTCACTGTATGAAAAATGAATTTTAAAAAATAAGATAGTATCATCTATGGATAAATAGTAACTCTCCCATAAAAGGAGAGAATCATATCATCTTATATAGTCATCCTCGAGGCTCTTCATTATATAAAGAGAATGTGCTATGAGAAATGGCTCAGGTGTCATCACATGAAACCTAATAATTACAATCATTGGAGTGTTCATTCATTGAGAAATTTAATGAATAATGTACATTCTATAAATAAATAAAATTCTTTTATTAATAATTGATAAAAATGAATGAGGGATGTGGACTTATGTATGCATTGCATCCATGCAAAATAGAGATGTCAAGGCTATTGACCATGACATCCACATGCACAACTACAATGTAGTTCTTCCAAATTTAGATAATGTAAAACAATATCCATATTGAACTAAAATACCATAAGGACTTTATGAAAAACTTCAAAAATATTTTTGAATCCATCAAAAATCTTTTGGATACAATTATAGAGAACACTCTTCATTTTGAAACAAAAAATTTATTTAAAACATAATCCAAATTCAAAGGACTAACTATATGACCCCATAGGCTGTAATAGCATTCAAAAAAATATAAAATTTTTCATTCATAGAAGTAAGAACTGGGAGGTCTTTAACAAGGAATTAGTTCTGCTCAAGATACTAAGGGGCTTATTTATCTCTATTAAACATATTCATATATTTATACGACCATTTACACCATAATATGTACCTTATAAATCATATGCAAGCCTATATAATCTATTTATCCACGAAATAAAGTGACCCCTAGGAATGGAACACGTAAATATAGTATATTACATCTCATCTATTAGTACGTCTCTAAAAAAATACTATACTAGTTAATGAATACATCACATGTCATTCCTCAATCTGGTGAGTATATCAGATGTCACTCATCCAAGTAGTGTCCATGATTAGTTGTTTCACTCATCCAAGTAGTTTATCACATAATATGTGACATAAATAAGAATGGAAATGAATTTTATTAGTCTAATTCAATAAATACCCATATGTATTTACTTATCATACAAGTGGATAAATCCCATCTTGGTTGTTCTCTAACCGATGACATGATCAACCACATACCCAACCACCCCCGATTAGATAAGTTCGCATATTGACTTATGTAAATAGGGTGTCAAATTGTAATGGTTCTCATACTAGATATCTTTATGACCTCAGTTAATAGGGATTTATTATAAACATACACCCCTAAGTATACCAATGACTATATGACATTCTATGGGATATAATTTAGTAGACCATTCAATGTAATAAGTATCTATTTATTACCTCATGAATCGAGTCTTCATATTTCAAAGAAATTATTTATAATGAGTTCATGAATCTATCCAATATAACCTTATCATATCCTCACAACCCATAATACTTTATAATGATCATCGCTTAGGAACAACTCAAAGTTGTACTTTGAGGGGATATTACCATTAAACTATTCATGTAAAATAAATTTCACCACACATGAATGAATGATAAATGAATATTTCATTAATTATAATAACTTGATATACATCCATTAAAATAAATCATTAATTTGTGTAACACATATAGATTCTACATGACCCTCATGTTTCTTCCATGGTAATTTATTTATCAATAGATGTTCACATTCTTCTATGTATCCACCCAAATAATCTTTATATCACCCATATCAATGATCTATCATATGAGATGGCATTTTCATAGTCCGTGTTTGGTCCTTTGGTGAGACCAAGGTTCCTTATCCTGATAAACACCCCAACTATTGTCACAATATAGCTCAATTAACTCCTCAATTCTAGGAACCACTCCATGTTCTATACTAAAATTCCTGATACAAACAACTTCCTTCACAGTATTTGATTTAGTGATGTACTATTCCATTGTTGTCTAGTCCACTATATTTTCTTGTTTGAAACTTTCCCAATTGGAAACTTTAAAATTTAGGTAAAACAGAAATCCATATTTATATTTTGAATAATATTTTTTTCAAGTTGAAAACTCATATATGTGAAACCTTTTAAAAGATCCCATTTTCTCATCCAAAAACCAATAATATATCCTTAGCCCTTCTCAAGTACTTAAAAATGTTCTACATAACAATATAGTGACTCAACATGATTGTTTTTGCATAAACTATTTATTCTCAAAGAATACGAGACATTGGGTCAATTACAAAACATGACATACTTGATAGATCCTATGATGAATACATACAAAATTCTATCCATCCTTTAAAACTATTTATAAGGATCTTGAATTTTCCAAAGTTGAATTCCATGTGACACTAGTAAAAATACCTTCTTGGAGTTATCCATGGTAAAATGATTTAGCACATTACCAATATATGTGTTCTGACTTAGTATAAGTAACCTCTTAGATCAATCTCTTTAAATATTCATACTTAATATATAGGAAACTTCACCCATATATTTTATTGAAAAACATTTACCCAACCAAATATTCACAAAATGAAGTTTCATGATGTAATTTCTAATAAACCAAATTTTATATGCATATAATATAAAATACACTACTAGAATCCCACTAAATTATTTATATACACATAAATCCTCTGTGTTTTTTTATGAAACTAAACTCTTTAATTGCATCATACAATAATACATTTTAACTCTATGAATCTTGTTTCAGTACATAAATGGACAATTGTAACTTTCAAAACATACCGAAATAATTTGACAATTAAAAAACTTCAAAATTTATCATATACAAATACTTGGATAAATTCCCTCTAGGAAAAGAGATTTTTACATCCATTTAATATATCTCATAATCATAATGAGCTATTATGGATAGAAAAATATGAATATATTTTATCATCTCTATAGGTTAAAATGTTTCTTAATAGTCAATACCATGATTTTTGTTGTAACATTTAACCAACAAGAGTGCCTTATAGGCATACACTCTACCATCCATATTAGTTTTCTAGAGGAAAATCCACTTACACACTATGGGTATTACCTCTTTATGTGTATCCACTAATTTCCAAAAATTGTTAGTGTACATGAAGACCATTTTAGATTCTATGGATTTTAATCATTTCGCATAATTAGAACTCTCAAAGGACTCATAGTTGGTATTTGGTTCATCTCTTATGAACACGACTTCATTAAAACTAGCCATAAGAAATGCATATATCTCAGGTTGTTTATGAATCCTACCAGACATTCAAGGTTCTTATGTAACATGAGTTGGTTCTCCTTCCACATCTATTTATGTAATCAAATAAATTTCCACATTAAGAAAAATTCATTTTTGTTGGTTTTAAAATTTTCCATGGTTTATATTCTTCCCACCGACTCCTCTATTTATGTTTTACTTCTTATAGAAAAAAAATTTTGACCCACGATTTTTTTTTCTTCAGTTGGGTTATATAAATAATATCCCTTAGTTTCCTTAGGATTTACAAATAAATAATATTTTTTATAACTTAGGGACATGTTTATAAGAAACCGATAATTTTATGTGTTCTTTAAAACCACAAATATTTTTAAAATAAAAACTAGAATATTTCCCATATCATATCTCATATAGTTTTTCTATTAATTCTTTAGATTGAACACATTTTAGTAAGAAGAAAACAATCCATATTCCATGACTGAAAAATTTAATTGGAAGTCCACATAGACTCATCATCGACTGAACCATATATAAATGTGTATGATTACTCCTTTTAAAGATACCATTCTACTATGTATGAGGAGGTTTTATTTCTAAAATAGTTCTATAAACTATCTGATGATCTAGGAGTTCAAGTAATTAGTATTCACCACTCCAATTTGATTAGATAGTCTTTATACTATTGCCTAGTTGAAAATATACCTATTTATAAAAATAATTAAACTTTTCAAATGTTTGATAATTTTTTTTCATCAGAAACACATATCTTTACCAAATAATGTCCTCAGTAAAAGTAATGAAGTTCTAATAACCACCAATTTCTTGTGTACTCGTTTATCTATATATATCACCATGTATGAGATCCAATAGTCCACTAACCCTTTCACATATTACCCCATAGGAATATTTTGTATTCTCAACAATAAAAAATCTTCAAATATATTAAATGATTTATAATCAAAAGAGTCTAACAATACATCTCTATAGAGTCTTTGAATACATTTCTTGTTTAAATGTCTAAGGTGACAATGCCAAAGGTAGGTGGGATTAGAATAAACCTAGACCTTCTTATTCTGAATGTTATAAATAGTATTATCCATATCAATAATATATTAACCATTCATTATATTCCAAATCTTATAAACATTTCATTCTTATATATATATATAATCTTATTCTTGATAATGAAGGAAAATCCCATGCTGTCCAAACAAGATAAAAATACCAAATTTCTATTTATGGAAGGAACATAATAATAGTTTTCTAATTTTTGGATTAATTCAATTGGTAAAACCAAATCATCCATGAGGAATTATAAAGAAACAAATATTTTTTAATTTACCTACAAAAAGATTAATTTCACCATTTCCAATTCCATTTTATCCCTGAGTCTCTGTTTTTAGCACAAATATGTGATGCACACCCAGTGTCTTATACCCATGAGTTATAATTAGTGAAATTGACCACAATAAAATTCATATTCAGATGATCTGATTGTTTCTCCTTGAAAACTCTTCTCAACCCTAGATACCAATATTTAAATATTTTATAGGTTATACCTATTAATGATCTCAACATGATTTAATTAAAGAATTTCATAATCTGTAATAAGGAAATATAAGTGGACGAGTATCTTGTTTTATAAATTTTAATTTAGGACTTTTAATGATAGTTTTCTCACTAAAAATGATAAACACATACATCATATCCATTTAGCGAGTCAAGATCTATATTTCAATAAGTAACGAGTTTTCTATAGTTTTTCTCTCACCACATAGTTATTTTCACTAGGCATTATCCCAATCAAAATAGTCATGACTCTTAGATAGTTGAGTGGACAAAAATTTGTCCAAATAAATAATATGTAGAATCTAAAATATATTCCTCCAATAAGCTAATCCAATTATGGTCTCCTAGCTAGTGTAACCCAATGAAGATTCCAAAAAATTGGCTAAAAAGATCAATCCATGGGAACCTAACTGTTGCATGACCTGCCCAAGGATGTTCAAATGTCACCCATTACATTATTTCCTTATAAATGATAATCCATGGTAACCTAGCTATAACACAACCTACCCAGTTGTATTATTGAGGTATTGAAAAGTTTTTATTTGAAAGGAATCTCACACTTTTAATTTAAGGGGTTTTCTTTTTAAAATTTAACCAATTTAATATACATCACATGTATATTAAATTCATAAATATTACATCTCATGTAATCTTTATCTTCTCATGTTTTATTCATTTTTGTTCATTCATTATTATACTAATTTATCTTTTATAATCCTTATTACAACCACCAAATTAATGTGTTCACAACACAATAATTTGAAACTCTTTACACAACCCATACTATGTGTTACTCACCCAAAAATTGAAGCCAAAAGATATTCAAATATATCTGAATGCATCATATTCATAAATTAAATGAAATTTTCATATAAATACATATATTTATATTAGATTGATAATATCCACAAGTGTAATCCCAGAATGATAGATATCTAACCCCATGCACCTTTTTAGACATGACATTAACCTCTAGGCTGATAGGTAGTCCGACCCCAAACCCCTCTCCCTAGGGTGACTTTAATCAATATAGAATTAAAATAATGATATATATGGAACCTAATATAGAAAATAAATGTTTAACATATAAATTCCAGATAATAACTTCAATTTTAAACCGAGTTTAAGGTATATGAAAAACAAATTTTATGAAATTATACCTAACATGTAATGAAATACACTATTTTCTAGATGCATCTTATCACCTAAATAAATCATACACAATATTCACAATATAAAGTATATATATATATATATATATATATATATATATTAACAAATCAAGGAATAATGTAACGCCCCGACCCCAGCTACCCAGAGTCGGTGCATTACTTCGTAACATTGGCATGATCACAAGAAAGATCAAATCTCGAAAGACCGATTGGTTTAGTAGCCTTGGAAACACTAGATATATTCATAAGTTTTACATTGCATCATAAAATGAAAAACTACTACAACAACATAATGTTTCCACAATCCACACTATTAACCCCTCATAAAATCCCTGCAGGTCATTCATAACTTACTTCTTCACATCCTGGGAAAAATAAAACATAGAAAAGGGGTGAGCTCAAATGCCCAGTAAGGATAACAATATAGCGGAAACTTTCATAAATAAGAATAAACATTTAAGGCAATGCATTACTAAAACAAAAGCCTTTTAAACTTTAACTTCAACATGGTATGTCAAAAGTAAAATGAAATAATGCCATTTACTTATTCACATGGATATTCTACTAATCGAATAATCACATGCAAAAATCAATAACCACTTTCATAATTATGGAATTCATAATGTCAAACGTTAATTTCATTGTCTAGGCCTCATCCCAAGACCTAGGGGTTACTTCTAACCGGAACCCAACCCGGAGTGCCTCTAATAACCGGACACCAACCCGGAGTGCCTATAATAACCGGACACCAACCCGGAGTGCCTCTAATAACCGGACACCAACCCCGAGGGCATACTTTTACCAGTCCCTAACCTGGAGGGATTACTTTAACCAGTCCCCAACCTGGAGGGCTTACTTTTACCAGTCCCCAACCTGGAGGGCTTACTTTTACCGGTCCCCAACCCGGAACATACTTGTTTAGCACATTCATCTGAAGAAAAGTTTGAAATATAACATAAACATTCAGATTAAAACTAGCATACGAAATGTCAATAGTTTCACCATAAACTATGAATGGTATAAAATAGCACATCCACAGTCAAACATATCACAAAACCTACAATACAATATAGAAGTTTTGTATTATAATAAATCAACTTCAAATAAGCGTAAAATCCATTAAAGGATGTTGACATAGATGAAATCAAAACACTTTTTAGAGAAATATCTCTTTCTATTTTTGAAATCATTTAAGAGCCATATAAAATAAAACATTTTCTTGAAAATATTCTTGTAATCTTGTATGGAAAGCTTCGACGATTTTATAACGGCGGAAAATAACCGCACCCGCCGTATAAGTTAAAAAAACATTCTTACCTCAATTCTGTCGAAAAGGTTAAAAATGACCTTGTTTTGAAAACGACGGAAAGATTCCTTTATAAACCTCTTATAAAAAGTCAAACAAGGGTATAAATGACTTTAACCCATATTCTTTTAAATAGTAAAAATGTTTTGAAATACATTTTTAAGAAACATGGATGTGGATGATAACGAGATCCCAGTAGATTATTACGTATAAACAACCTCGGATAAAGAAGAGATTGTGAAATAACCCTTACCTTGTACTTTTCCTTGGTTGGGGTAGGTTAACCTCCTGTATAATGGTGAAATAGTTGTTATTAAATTATACAAGAATCATATATATTAATATGATATCATATATGATCTTTTAACATTGATTTGTTAATAATATCTTAGAATTATCGTCGTTTCGGGAGTTAACTTACTCATTTTCTTTTATATGTTTTGTTACATAAGCCATGGTTGTTGTATCTTATTCATATCCAGAATGATATCCAGTCCTTAAACATCATTTTTAAATCATCAAATGATAATTATACTTGAATGGATACGATGGAGAATGAATCTCATCGCGTTCGTGGAGACGGTAGTCCGTACGTACGCACGAGCGACAATATCATTCTTTTGATATTAAAATAATATATAAATGGATGGTATATCATATATACAGAATCATTAACATGTTATATTTATTATTTACATGAGTTACACATCATTATTATACCCATCCAAATAATATTATATTGAATAACAATTACACCACGACGTGGAGACGGTAAGCCGTACGTACGCACGTATGGTGACATGTTATTCAAAGGGTGGATAGAATACTGAATATGATTGTACCATATTTATAATAACATCACAGTATATGTGAGATACTGGAGTTATTATTTTAGAATGGTAAGAACAAAGGAAGAAGAAGTGGAAGAAGAAATGAACTTGGAGAAGGGTGGTGAAATCATTACCTCTTCTTCGGGTTCTTCCTTTTGATTTGATCAAAAGGGATCCTTAGGTTGGCTTTCTGGTCAAACTAAGGCCTCTAGGTTGTAGTGAGGGATGTTGGGAGAGTATTTGGGCAGAGTTTGGCCGAGCCAAAAGGCTTTGAAGGTGTGAAGAAATGAGAAGTAGGAGTGCCCTTTTATAAGAGGGGTGAGGGGCACCTTTGGAAAAGTTAGAAATATTAATTTATAATAAATTAATATTCGGTTTCTAAAGGCTCCAAAGTTTATTATTAAAAGGTTAAGGTGGGGATAGGTCGAAAACCACTCAACCAATAGAATTTAGACAGGTTTGGGTACTTATATTAACCTTATCTTTAAGTATTAACTCTAAGTTAATTAGTTTCACTTTTACAATGTCTCTTTGTATTTTTATATAATATGGTTAATAAACTTACTATATACATCCAAGAGACCCCCAAGTGGTCCATTAATGATGAACCTATCCTTATATAAGTCTCTTGGCCGAACCTTAGATTTTTAGGAATTTAATATCAATTAATAATATAATATTTGTTTTAAAAACTCTTTTATGTCAATTTTGACACTATTCAATAGTTGATTTTTGTGAAACTCATAACAGATTGATTACTTCGAACAAAGTCAATTAAATTAATCCTAATATATCATATTATCCTATAAAATTAGTTTAATTCATTAAAAGTTTCATATTATATTTTTTTGGGTATTTATAATATCAATTATTTTAATTTTTCACTATTATAGTAATTAATTCATCATCTTTGTGTCATAAATAAAATAAATTATTTAATGTCTAAAAATTATAAATAAAATATCATTATGTAGGAAATCGTTTTATCTTTCTAATGAATATTTATAATCTAAAATCCAACTTATATAACCCTATGTAACAATTGTTTTACTAAAAGATATATGCTTGTGTCATTTTTGTATTCATTTTGACTTAATTAAAATAAAGTGTCATTATCACTTACAAGTGGATCCATGGGGTCCCAAAATTGACACAAAGATGCCCATGGTCGACCATGTATCAACCAATAGGGTTAAGACACGTTTTAGGGTAATTTAGTATTATTATAATATTATTTTTTAACCCTTATTTACCGGATTTACCCTTAACCATGGTAAATAAAATATTTACCGCAATAATTATTCAAAATGTCTAAAAATAAAAGTTACCTATTTACACAATTTGAACATCCTGATTCCAAATATGGAATCCGTTTTCCTAAATTCGAAACACAGAAGTGGCAGAAATTAATTTAAAATTAATTCCCGCTGTCAAAACAAAAAGCGTGTTTTTAAGAGATAATAACTATCAAAAGATTGACACTTGTTTATGTTCGGTTTAATTGTAAAATTATGTCCAATGACCAACATTATATTAAATAGTAAAAATATATTCTAAATATACTTTAAAACCACTCAAATTCATAATTTATTACTATTAATTATTTTGATTAAAAAAGATGTTTTTAATTAAAATTTAGTAATTTTCACTATTCATCAAAATATGAAAGTTATCCGAAAAGTACCAAAATTTCACCTTAGGCTAAATTTGATATTCCGAATCCAAAAATGAAGTCCATTTTAAAATATAAAATATATATAACTTCAAAAAGTTGGTATTACTATTCATAACAGCTAGTTTGATTGGTTACGGTGTGTTAGAACTCGAAGTTGCGTACAACACACGCTACTGTTTTATTCAAAGGAAAGCGTACCGTGGAAGCTTGGGATGTTTCATTTTAAATTTTTTTATGTCTCCATTTAGTCAAAAGGTTTAAAATATTGTATTTAAAAATGTTTCACTATCAAAAGTTGATAAAAGTGCAATACTGAAAATGAATCTGTTCTTGCATTATGACTAAGAAACTCATAATATGGATTCTAAAATTATAAGGATTATATAAAGTTTAAAATTTAGTTAATACTATTCATGACCTCTTTTAATGGCTTTTTTTTTGGTAAGTCATGGTGCAATTGAACTCAGTATTGCGTGTAGTGAAAGTTATTGAATTATTTTGAAGAAATAACACACTATGAAATCTTGGGGTGTTACAAATAACGTCTAAATAAATGATCATTTCAAATATTTAAACATGAGAAATTTTTTGATCCTTTCCATTAAAAAAATATTATTTTAAAAGATTTTCAAATTAAGTTAATCATTTAGAATATTCTATATAACATTTTTTATAAATATTCCAAAATATATTTTCTATTATTTATAAATAATTTATTAATAATATAATTCAGTTTATAAATAAATTTTTATAACAAATAAATTATTTATTTATTTATTTAAACATATGAAACTAATATAAACTTCTCCATATTTAATTAAGTCTTAAAAATCACATTTTTATAAACTAGAAATTATAATTGATAACCCTTTAATAAAACATAAATAAAATTTATCAAATTTTTTTTTAAATCATTTATGGACCCCTAAAAATTATACTTTGTTCTGGTCCTTAAATATAATCCTTTTTAGTAGAACAACTTTGCATAAAGGTACATAGTTTTACTTTTAAACTGCAGAAACTTACATAAAGGTAAACCATTATAGATTACCTTTATATAGCTTATATATGTAAAGGTAACAGAGATAACAATGACTTATGCTGCATTTAGTTTCTTTATTCTGTGTCCATTTTGAAAGACCACATGGACTCAAATTCAATGGAGCCGTTCGTGGTGCCTAAAGAATATAAGTGAAGAGCCACCATGGGCTGTTCTACACTCTGGTGATGATGATGCTTTCTGAAAACATAGATTAAACATGTTTAATCCTTGAATAAAATTTATTTTATAACACCAATTATTTTTATTTGATGATCATATGACCATTTCTAGTGAAAGAGAACCCAAAAAAAGAAGAATCTATCTCTAAAGAACCTAATGTACAAATATATTCAAAAAATAGTGTATAAAATGATGCACCTCAAATGCCTAAATATTAGTATATCCCATATTATTATTATTTAATTGTGTATGCATGATAATGATCATGAGGATTATTAGAAATATTCATTTTACCTATGAATGGGGAAACACCGACCAAAGTATCCAAAAATGTTTCATGAGGACTCCCAAATGTATATGGGGTGATAGTGCCTTCACTATATGAAAAACTAAGTTTTAGGAAGAATTGATTATTTCTTATGGATCAATAGTATCTATCCCTTATTAAGATAGGCTCACATCCTCTTATATAGTTATCCTTGATGCTATTCATTTAATGAATGGTGTCGACTATGAGAAACAAATCAGGTTTCATCGCATGGAACCCAAACGTTACACTCATTGGAGTGTTCATTCATTGAATGGTTCAATGAATATTGGGAATGAAATAAATAAATCAAATTATTTTTTTCATAACTTATAAACCATGTGGGGATAATGGAAAAAAATATGCATCACATTCATGAAAAACAGTGATGTTGAGGATGCCAATAATGACATCCATAAGAACCACTACAACACGGTGCTGTCAATTTTAGTACATATCCAACTAGAAGTGTGATATAAAAGAAAAGTGGGATCAAACTAATAATATGAGGAAAATAAAATATTGAAATTTAACTTAGGTAACCTACCCATTGTAATTTATTAACACCTCAATGAGCCTCATTAAATGATACCTGGATAGATATTATGAACTAGAATATAACAAGAATATTATAAATTATCTAGAAGTAATTATAAGTTAATAAAGAATATGTGTGTTTTATTTACCATAAAACATGAGTAAGATTGACTTGAGATCTAACTTCCCATGAATTTATTCTATTCCTTGTCTATTAAAATTAGTCTTGAGGGATACCTGTTGTCTAGGGATATTTTAGTTCTTGGTTTAGGTACACTCTTTTAATATAAAATTTGTAAAAAATGGTTTGGATAAATTCAAAAAGTCCCAATTGAAAATTGGGATGAAATGATGTAGGTAATTCGGAACACGGATGAAGAAGGTTAAAATGATATATATGAATGTCATATAGGAAATATAACACCACATATTAGAATAAACCCAATATTACATGATTTATAACAAGGGTTTCAGTTTCTTACACTTATGGAAAAAAAATTACATAAAAAAGTGGAAACTTCGACACACTTTACATTTTTTCTATAAAAACAGGGCTTTAAGCTTATTATGTTTTTTTATTCAATACAATTTATATTTTTTTAAGATGATTCAACATAACAGAAATAATGACCTTGATATAATTTCTAATCATCCCTATATTTTGTGAAAAACATTTAAAAATATTGAATTAGAGCAAAAAAATAATTAAGGGGTATAAAAAAATAAAGGAATTCCATTAGTAAAGTGAAAAAAATGAAAAAACTTGAAAAGTTTTACATTTTTTACAATAAAACTTCAAGCACATAAAAAAACATATACATGTGTGAAAATAAGAATTTTATCAAAGATTTTTTTGAAATCCATTAACAAGAATAGTATTACCATGAAGGAATCTTGAGGAACATGATAACTCATGAAAATATTTCTTAGAAAATAAACCTTTCACCTTTAAAATCCATAAACCTTTATTTTCTCAAGATATCAAAAGATTTCCATAAAAACCCACAATAAGCAAAAAATAGGTATCTTGGATCGTCATATTCATAACCCATTTTCCCTATTATTTAATTTGTGAAGAAATAACTAATTCCTAGTAATTTCATGGAGTAACCAATAGGTTATCTCCCACATTTTTCATCTTTGAATACTAAATCATTACCAAATGAATTCAAGATCTATATCAGGTTCACCCATCGTCATGATCAATATTAGGATCATCCGTCATTATCTAAAATTTTAAAGTACTATATCATGAAGAAAATATTTCTAATATTTAACTATTTAATCATGAAATCCTTGAAAATATAATTTTAAATCATATGTAATAGCACTTTCTGTTTTCACATAAAAAGAAGAAGAAATATCATTTTCTCTTGAAAAATCATAAAAATGAAAATTTCATAGATGAATGAGAATTGGATATTATTTGTAAAACCATGGAAAATTATAAAATAAGCTTGGTAATTAGGAAAGGACATGAAAATGGAAAAATGTGTTCATTATACATATAATAAAAAACATTATTTTTTGATCATTTTGTAACGAAACTAAAAAACACTTGTTCAGAAAATATTGAATAAAATCCTTTTAAAATATTTGAAAATAATGTCAAAAGTAGTTAAATTTTAATTTTAAAAATATTTTAACTAATAATAAGAACATTCTTAAATCAATTTTAAGAACACAGATATCGTGTAAAAATATTTTAAAAGGATACATTTAAAGTAAGTTTTTAAAGAAAGATCCCCTATAAATTTAAAAAATTTTGAATTAAAAGAACATTAAATGAGAGATCATGAAATGGATTTTAAAATCACATTATTTTAAATTAATTATTATTAAAATGAATATATATGGTAGTTTATACACAAAAAAAACACCTATGGTGAAGATGAAATAAGTCTTAAAGAAAGGAAATTGAGATGAGGAACCTCTTACCTTTAGTCCCGAATCACATCATAAATTATCTAACTCATGAATAATAAAATTATAATAATAATTTAATTTATTAAGAAAAAATTTAATTATATTTACATTATCATAATTCCTTTTATTTAATTTATTATCATGTTATATTAATTACAAAAATTGTAAGTTTACATTGGTCGTTTTGGGGCCCTTCGATTTATAACATCAAAATGACATCAGTGAATTGACTTTTGTCAAAGGGGTCATGGTTAAATCATATAATGAATATTAAAAATGTTATAATTAATATTTAAATACATTAAATATATTTTTAAAACCATATATCTAAGGTGTTAATGAAAAAAGAAACACATCATTTGATGGAGATAATAGTTCGTAGATACACATGAATGGTGTTTTAATTTTTATATTGGATGGAAAATAAAAAAAGAATAATTTTACTTTTCTAAGAATATAAATATGTTATAAATTTCATATTTATTTTTTTATTTCTATCTTTATATCCATCCATGTGATTTGATAATGAAAAATCAATCACATTTCTTTGTGGAGGTGGTAGTCCACACGTATGAATGACCAATGTTATAATTTTCTAATGAATGAGAGTGAATAAAGGAAAGTAAAACATAATATTTAAAAAAAATTATATTTTTTGGAAAATTATTGTTTTAATAATCATAAATAACGTTAATTATGTTTATGTTAGCCTTATTATTTTATGATGTAATTTTATAATATAAGGTAGTCTGATGAAAATTTGGATAATTGTTGAAGAGAACTACCACTAAGAAAGAACTACCACTGAAAAAGGCTCACTGCCAAAAAATACTCACCATCAAAGATGGATAAATTCCAGAGTTGAGTCACTATAAGGGATGAGTCGCCATAAAAAAAGAGTCATCATCAGAATTTACATACCCCCATACTTGACATACCCTCATCACCATTGAGTATGAGTGACCATTGAGCATTAGTCACAAATGAGTATGAGTTACCGTTGAATATGAGCCACCACAGAATATGTGTCACTTATAAACATAAGACATCTGAATATGAGTCATTGCTGAACATGATTCACAACTAGATGGACTACCGCTAGCCTAACTCATTGTTTGACTGAATCTCCATCAACATGATCCACCATAGATATTATGAGGCATTTGAATTGAATACTTCCATTGACTATATTATTGAAATTAATGTGAAGGATTATTTTAATTATTATTGTTTAAGTATTGTAAGTATGCATTAAATACAAAGTCAAATCCAAATATGAGGTTTCAGAAAATCTTCATGATTATCATTTAATGGAAGTTTATTCCTTCAGTTATATATATTTCTAAAATACTCTCTCTCTATGGACAATGTGTTATCAAGAAGATCTCTCACTGAACAATAAAAAGATACTTAATGGAGATCATACACAAAAAATCATATATAATTTCATCTATGAAGGATTAAAACTCATTGGAGATCAACATCCTTTCATACAGTCAGAAAAATAGAACATTTAAAACACTCTATTTAATTGATACTTTTAGATAAATGGATAAAGATTCTTTCCAATCCACTTTTTAGGAGAATAAAGAATCCAAATCACTTAAGACCAAGTATCACTACCTTTTTATATCTTATTTCTTGATTTTTATATTTGTTTAATTTAAATTCAAGTAGTGTATTGTATGCTTTGTTTATCAAAAACATTCTCTCCTACACTATAACTGGAAGATATAAGATATTATATTCACTCTATTTTTATCTTTATACCCATAGTGTTTATGGAAGAGGACCCTATGTGTCCTATATTTGTTTTTCTTTCCAAGATTATTGTGGAAGAGGTCCCTACAAGGCCTATAAAACTTGTATAATATTTTGTGAATTCCCAATCTATGTTTTGGATCAGATTATATTTATATAATATTCTTATAGGTGGGTGATTTTCAAGTGGAGGGGATTAGTTCTCAACTTGAGACTAAACCCCTTGTTTTATTCTGATGTGTGTTTTTGTTTTGTTTCATTCTTTTACAAATCTGTTAACTGTATTTTTTTTATGTTTCAAACAAAATAAGTACTTTGATAGTTAATCTTAACTAGTATTTATATAAGTATTTGATTGTGTAAATTTATTTCAAAAGTTAATGTAATTTTCAATTTTTTTTAACTGAGCAGTAATCAATATTCGAGAAATCTTTTAAAATATAAAAATTATATTAAACTACTATTTTGATTAACTAGGAGAATTTATTTTAATTGGGGGATTTTTTAAATTGTTTTTAACAAAAAGATTTATTGGGAAATCACTTCACCCCCTCTATATTAACTTACTATGACCAAAATTTAGTATGAATGTTTTTTCAAAATATTTCAACTATGATTTTAGTTGTGTTTTAAAGATCTTAAATTTATGTTAGTTCTAAATTTAGTTATATGAATAGATAATTGACAATAAGGAACTTCTACCAATAAACCAAACTTATTTAATGTAACTAACTATCATCAATGGAAAAAATATGAATCTACACATTGAATTCATGGGTTTTGAAATATGGTATGATATTGAAGATAGATATGATAACCTAATACTTCTGGAGACACATGGGATGATGGTACTAAAACTTATTATAACAATAAGTGTAAATAAATTAATTATATTTATTATGATTTAGTATATGAATAATTATATAGAATATCTGCATATAAAACTGAATATGAAATTTGAGACATTTTATCTATTTCTCATGAAGGAGAAACTAACGTGAAAGAAAAGAAATGAAATAATTATATAATTAAATATGATACATTTAAGATGAAACCTAATGATATTATTTATAAAATGTATCTGAGGTTCAATGTGATAGATAATACAATTCAATCCTTGGGAAATATAGTTTTTTCCAAATACCAAGTCATGAGACTGTTGATGTATCTTATAGAAATATAGAGAGGAACCTCAGTCTTAATTAGATAATATTATGATATTAGTAAGATACCTATCAAGGATCTGATTTTTAAGTTAATGATGTATGATAAGAAACTTAAAGTGAATATATAATAGGAATATGAACCTAAAATAAAGTATATAACATTCAATTCTACTACTTCAAAATAGAAATAGAAAGTACAAGTTGAAATCTCAAGTTATAAGGAATCACCGACTGAGAACGATGAAAAAATAGACCATTTGTCTAGAAGGTTTAAAAGGTTTTATAATAATAATAAAATCATTATAAAAACATGATAAAAAATAAAATATGACAATATAGGAAAATAGAATAAGGATTTAAAGAAATATGACACTTCAAATGAGATTATCTTCTATGAATGTAAAAGGAAAGGGTATGTAAAAGTTGACTATCATAAACTGAGAGATAAAAATAACTATGATGACAAGGATATAAAATAAGAGAAAAAAATTAAATAAACCGAGAGTTACTTTGAGTATAGCTCAAGTGACTCATACTCAACTCATAAGGAAAAGCATGATAGATTCAATATGTGTTTTATGGAAAACACATATGAGGTATCCCATGTACTCACTATTTCTCCTACAAACACTTCTAATCATTATAGAGAAGAAAATAATGATCAAAATATTTTAAATGAGGATATGTTTGAATATTTTAACATTCCATAATATAATTTCAATTATCTTAATGATAAGCATAGACTTATAAAGAGATAACATGCTTTGAATATTAATTCTAAATTTGATCTTGCTGTACAAAAGGATGAAAATGATAAATTATTGAAAGGAAATACAGAGTTGAAATTGTCTAATGATAAAATAAAAAATTACTTATAGAGATTCACTAATGGTAGAAAAACTCTCAATAAATTACTAGGAAAACAAATAACACCTAAATATATTACCATCTTAGGTTATCAACCTGTGAAGAGAAGAATTATCAAGAGAACTTTTATTCCTAAATATAGTTTTGTAAATTATACTACTAGTTTTTATTCAAGTGGACCTAAAAAAGTGTTTATTTATAAGATTTTACAACAATATTATAATAAATACATTATAAAAATATGTGTTCCTCAAGCCCTAATTATTGACATATATAGAACCAGGAAGATCTAGGTACCAAAATCATTCTTGGTATAAAAATTATTTTGTAGGGAACCTACTTGAAGAGCTCCAATAAAAGTCTATGGTACCTAAACAATGAAAATTACAAACACATGACTAAATATTACTCAGGATTCAAGAATTTGATAAATCTTAATGGTTGAAATGTCACCTTTGGTGATAATGCTAAAGGTAAAATAATTGGCCTTAGACAAATTGGTATCTATAACTTAGTTTTAATTTCTAAAGTTTTATTTTTTGATGGTTTAAAATAAAATCTTCTCACCATCTCACATCTACGTGATGATACTTTTTATGTGAAATTTAAAAACAAAACTTTTATTTTTTTTATTTTAAAAATGATTTAGTGTCTATTTATTTAATAAATGAAAATGCTAATACTGTAAATTTAGATTCTTTATTTTCTCAAAATGTTTCTTGTCTAAGTGCCTTTCATAACAAATCTTGGATTTCATATAGGATATTAATACACTAAAATATCCACTCACTTAGAAAGATTACATGGAATGGGTTAGTCAAATATCTACCTAAACATTAATTACAAAATGATAATGTCTGTAACCCATGTCAAAAAGAAAAGAAACCAGAAATAAATTTCAAATCAAATAAAAAATTTTCAACTTCTCAACCCCTTATGCTGGTTCACATGGATTTTTTTGGACCACATAGAGTATCTAATTTAAATGGGAATCACTATTTCTATCTCCCAATAGATAACATTTCTAGGTATACTTGGGCATTATTTTTAGATCACAAAAGTGAATCCTGCTCTTACTTTACCAAATATTCTGGATCTGTAAAAAATCATTATGGAATTAGGATTAAAAATTTAAGAAGTGATCATGTCCATGAGTTTTAAAATCAAGATTTTGAATCCTTTTTATAAAAAAATGGATACAGTCACAACTTTTCTACTCCTAGGACCCCACAAAAGAAGGTATTTTTATAAGAAATAAATTGTACACTTCAAGAAATTTCTTGGAAAATTATTAATGAATATGTTCTCACGGTTTAATTTTGGACAAAGGATCTAAATATAGTCTACTATATAATTAATAGAGTTTTAATTATACCTCCTTTAAAGAAAACCCATCATGAACTATGGAAGAGTATAAATACTACAGTTCATTACTTCATAGTTTTTTGGTTTAAAAGTGTCTACTCTTCATACTAAGGATAATATTGACAATTTTTCTTCCAAGAGTGATGAAGGATTTATCCTTGGTTACTCAATTAATAGTAAACCATATAGAGTGTTTAATAAAAGAACCAAGAATTTTCAAGAGTCTATTCATGTAAAGTTTAATGAGATGGATCCACATGGGCCTCAAATAACTTTATAAAATATTGAGGATGATTTATCAACTCTGGAAATCAATACTAAACCTCCTGAAATTTCATTGAAACCAATAAAATAATTATCCAGTTCTGAGGAACTTTTATAACCTGAACCCGATCCTATAGATAACCATTAGATGATCATCCCTTCAATTCAAAGAGTTGTTTATACTCAAATATACCATTTTTTAGAAACTATAGTTAGAGACCTAGATATAGGTGCACAGAATAGTTATTCTCTTAGGAATCAAGTTGAACATATAACATTCTTGTCTCCAATTATGACTAAGAACATCAATGATGTAATTAATTATGACTTATGGGTAATGGATATGCAATAATAACATAACCAGTTTGAAATAAATAAATTTTAGAAACTTTTATATATACCTAAATAAACCTTGACTATTGGAGCTAAATGGGTATTTAGAAATGAGGTTGATTAATTTGGTACTATAGTAAGAAATAAATCTAGACTAGTTGCACAAGGGTATAGTTAGGAATAGGGTATGGAATATGATGAATCCTTTTCACCTATATCCAGAATCGAATTCATTATAATACAACATTCCTATGTAGCACATTTGGATTTAAAACTATATCAAATCAATGTAAAAATTTCATTCTTAAATGGATATATAGTTCATGATGTTTTTTTCAAAAAAACCATGGTTTTAAATATCCTCATTTTACAAATCATATTTTTAAATTAACAAAATCATTATTTGGTTTTAAATAATATCATAGATCTTGGTATGATAGGCTCAACTCTTTTCTTATTTCTAATGTTTTTTAAAAAGTTATAGCTGACCCTACATTTTTTTGTAAAATGAAATTCAAAATATTTTTTAGTTGTTCAAATATATGTAGATGATATTATCTTTGTATCATCTAAAAATTCATTGTGTAATGATTTTTCAAAGATGATGAAAAATGAATTTGAAATTAGTTTAATGGGTGAACTTAAATTTCTTTTCATGGTTTTCATATTTTTAAAAATAAAAAACAAATTATCTTAAATCAAAGTAAGTATACTAAAGATATTTTAATATTTTTTTTGTTTTGATAGAACTAAATGTCTTGATGCTCCCATGAGTACCACATGTAAGTTGGATCTTGATAAAGTTGGGAAGCTAGTGGATTAAACTAGTTACAAGGGTATGATTATACTTCTTTTATACTTAACTACTAGCCAGTGTAATATCATGTTTAGTGTGTTTATGTGCCCTCATTTTGATGCAAAACTAAAATAATAAAATTTACTAGATGTTAATTTTTTTTTCAAATATCTCAAGTATACTATCAATTTAGGTCTGTTCTATCTTATAGGACAAGAATTTGACCTAGTGAGTTTTTTAGATGCATATTTTAGTGGTTTCAAGTTAGATAGTAAAAGAACATCTCGAACATGTCATATTTTTGGAAAGTCTCTAGTATCTTGGTGTAATAAGAAGAAATATGCTATTGCAATGTATACTTTTTAAGATGAATACATAGCTACAGGTATTTATTGTGATCAAATTTTGTGGATGAAACACACATTACTAGACTATGGACATCAATTCAGACATATCCCTATAAATTGTGACAACACAAGTGTAATAAATATCTCTAAGATTCTCATGCATCACTCTAGAATAATGAAAATTTATGTAAGAAATCACTTTTTGAGATATAATTTTTAAAAGGGTGATATAAATAATGAATTCATAGGAATTTAACATTATATTGTGGGTATTTTTATTAATCCATTGAATTCTGAGAGATTAAACTACATCAAACATGAATTAAGAATTATAAATTTTGGTTATACTTTAATTTTGGTGATCCAATATTGGATAAGATGTCATTGGAAAGTACCCATCATAGGAAATTACCCACCATTGGAAATTATCCATCATTGTAAATTACCCACCATTGGAAACTACCCACCGTAAGAAATTACCTACAGTTGGAAACAACCCACCATTGGAAATGACCCTTCATTGCTATTTTTTTGTGTTAATTATTTTATTTATTTTAATTTAAAATTTTACTTTTATATATAGTTTTCAAATCCCTAGATTATGTTATATGGGAACTAAAATTAATTTCTATTCAATATCTATTGCACCTCTTTCCCTTCGAACCTCTTCACTATCCTTTTTTTTCTAGACCGTTAGACTTCTTTTATCCTCACTCAAACTTCACTCCATTGAAATGGTTAGAGTGAAGTGACCTACTGAGTTGAACCGTGAGGAGTCACATCATTTGGAAATGTCTACAAGATATTTGAGAAGAGTTGTAGTCGAGCCGCGGAACCTACAACTTGAAAACTGTATTGTGGTTATTGATAAATAATTAAATTTCGAATGGTTATTATCTAGGAAATCATTTGATCTCAAAGTGTTCCAAGATTAGGGATGGATAGACTGGTTCTTGAAAAATGAGTGATTGTGCTATCCTAGGTTGTTTCTCCAGTTTTATCAATATTATAAGTTTAGTTTTGGGGTAAATAAATATTGGATTTGAAGCACAATATATAGACTAGTGGTAAATTTCTCTTTGAAGTAATGAGTTAAATGCATTAATGTGCCTCATGAAGGAGTTTTAAATGACTATTAGGGGATGATTCCCAAAGAAAGTGATATGTTTATATATGATAATTCCATAACAGAGTTGATAAGAGATGAAACTCTAAGAAGATGTGCTACAACCGAATTAGATGGTGAGTACAGATTTCTATTTAAGTTTATACATCACACATTATTCCCTAGAAAAGGATAATTCATCACGATGAGATATCAAGATGTATATTTTATGTATCTTCTAAAACGAGGATAATAAATTAATCTGTGTAGGTATATGATGGTGAAAATGATGGATATGTGAAAGACATAATCTATTTCTAACTTCTTTATCTATCCTAGGTTTATTTTGTCCATGATTGAGGCCAAAGATTTATTTTATGAGGATGAAGTATCTAAAGTGAAGTATGTTAGATTCTACCTGAACAAAGTGATTTGTAAAATAAATAAGGTAAATTGGAACCCCTATAAGAAGTGTGTGGATGATAATGATAATATAAAATTAGATTTTAATCATATATATCACCCTTCCAGACTAAAGAATATTTTTGATCCTAGATTAGAGCTAGATGAGGTGGTAGAGTACTCATATGAAGAACAAAATGATGATGTGGATGATGCATCTATTAAATAGTAGGAGTTATCAGTTGAGGATGGAAGTGACCCAAACATACCTAACAATGTAGTGGTCTCTTTTGGTCTATCCAATTCTACAGGATCTCTACCTGCAAGAGAGTCTTTTGAGCAAAGGATAAGAGAAAGGGGAAACTATTGTTTCAGGAGAAGAACACTTCATGATTTATTCTTCTAAATCTTCTTAGGAAATTATTAATGTCTATAATAATAAAAGTTATGGTTATGAAAATGGAAATGATGAAAGTAATGGTGATATATATTAAGGGAATGGTAAAGATGATGAGGATGATTAAGATGAAGTAGATAATGATGTAAATGGAAGTGAATATGGTTATGATCATGATAGTTATAATGATCTTGTGATGAATAAGTAACTTCATTCTTCTATAGGTTTGTGTATTTTTACTAGGTCTAATAAGAGACCAAGTTTTATTCAAGATATTTATAAAGATTCTAGATATGAGATGAGGGAATCAGTTGAGGGGGAGGAATCTTCTAGTTTTTTTAGTCACTGAGTTGAACCTTTATATGGTGAACATATTGAGCCTAATGTTTTAAATTCTACCAGGATGGACGTTACTATTTTTAATGAGTGGTAAATATTACAAAGTTATGTGAGTCTTGGATTGGATTATTCTATTTCAGATGATGACAAGAATAGTCCCCCAAATCATGGTGCTCCTGTTACTCTAGTTTGTGTTGAGGTAGACTGTAAGGGATATATGGATGAAAAGATTTATGTTGTAGGAGGGCTTTAGGGATTTTGTTCAAATGTGCCTTCTAGACCTAAGCCTCTGAGGCTGGTTTCCCTCATGAAGATATAGATGCTTCAACATTTCCTACAATTGGACTTACTCCTATAAAAAATATTTCCAAAGCTAATATAGAGTCTTTTTAAGGATTGGATTATATTTTAATTTGTTAGTATTTTGAGTAACTAGGCACCTTCAGTAACATATCTTAGTGAGAAAGATGCTAGAAACTTAATTGAGTTGGTTGTGTTATATATTCAGTTGAAAATGATTCATCATATTCAGAAGGTTTAGATTGAGAATAAATGGCTAGCTAGTGATCTGGAGACCTATATGTCTATGGTGGAGGAGACTAGGACCTCCTTTTTCGCTAGTTTTTCTACTTTGTTATAGAGGTTGGAGGATATACATTTGGTGGATTCTACTTCTAGTGATGAAACTACCTCTGCTTCCTTGGATATAGAGTTGATTTGGTTAGTTGTTTGAGAGGAACTTCAAGATTCTATGGGAGATGTCCTCGCTACTCCTTAAAAACATCTGAGGAATATTATACAACATAGTAACCATGTTTATAACATGTTAAGGCAATGTGAAACACCCCAAGCTTCCATATCATGCTTGTCTTTGAATAATACAATAGATTTGGTTGTACGCTACTTCGAGTTCAAACACACCACAACCAATCAAACTAGCCATTATGAATAGTAATACACACTTTTTGAAATTTTATAAATTTTATCTTTTAAACTGGACTTTATTTTTGGATTTTAAATATCAAAATTGGATTAGGGTGATTTTTTGGTACTTTTTTTTTGAAAACTTTCAATTTTTGATGAATAGTAAATTTTAATTAAAAACAACATTTTTAATCGAAATAATTTATATTGTTAAATTATACATTTTAATGGTTTCTAAGTATCATTAGATTATATTTTTATAATTTAATATAATTTAGGTCGTTGGATGTAATTTCACATTTAAATTGAACATAAACCGGTGTCAATCTTTTGATAGTTATTGTTTTTAAAAAATATGCTTTTTCTTTTGACAATAAGAATTAATTTTAAATTAATTTCCTATACTTCTGTGTTTTGAATTTGGAAAAATGGATTCCATATTTTGAATCAGGAGGTACAAATTGTGTAAATAGGTAACTTTTATTTTTAGACATTATGAATATTTACTTCAGCAAATATTTTATTTACTTTGGTTAAAGGGGTAAATCCGGTAGATAAGGGTAAACAAATAATATTATAATAATATTAAATTACCTTAACATGTGTCCTATTTCTATTGGTTGATACATTTCCGACTATAGTCATCCTTGGGTCGATTTTGGGACCCCATGGAGCCACTTGAGAGTGATAATCACACTTTATATTAATTAATTTAAAGTAAAGACAAAAATGAAAAAAACATATATCTTTTGGTAAAATAATTTTTAAAATGGGTTATATAAGTTATATATTAGAATAAAAATATTCATTATAAAGAAAAAAATATTTTCTACATAATTGTATTTTATTTATAATTTTTAGACATTATACAATTAAATTTATTTATGACATAATGATGATGCAGTAATTACCTTATTAATGAAAGATTATAATAATTGATATTATAAATATCCAAATAAATTTAGTGTGAGACTTTTGATGAGTTCCACTAATTTTATAAGTTAATATGACATGTTATGGTTGATTAAATGATTTTTTTAAAGTAATCCGGCTGTTATGATTTAAAAAAAAACAAATACTAAATAGTGTCAAAATTGACATAATTGAGTTTTTAAAACAAATACTATATTATTAATTGATATAATATTCCTAAAAATCTATGTTTCGGCCAAAAGATTTATATAAGGTTATATATATTAATAATTAACCACTTGAAATTCTCTTGGATTATTATCGTAAGTTCATTTACCATATATTATTAAAATACAAAGAGACATGGTAAATGTCAAACTATTTAACTAAGAGTTAAATCTAAAAGATAAGGTTAATATGGTGACCTAAACCCATATAAAACATATTGGTTGAGTTTTTTCCAACCCATCCCCACCTTATCCTAGACATAAATCATTTTGGATCCATTATAAACTGAAAATTATTTTATTATAAAATAATATTTCAAGCTTTTCATAAAGTGAACCTCACCTCTCTTATAAAGGGGAACTTCCCCTTTCTCCAAACCACACCTCCAAAGCCATTTGTCTTGACCATACCCTACCCAAATATCCTCCCAAATTCCCTCAAATCAACATAGAGTCCTTACTTTTATCAGAAAACCAACCTAAAGAGCCCTTTTGATCAACTCAAAATGAAACACTTGAAGAAGATGTCATAATTACACCACCCTCTTTCAAGTTCTTTTCTTATTCCACTTCCTCTTTATTTGTTGTTTCCATACCAAAATAATAACTATAGTACCTCATAAATACTATTATTTTATTATAAATATGGTATAATCATATTTGTTATTGTATCCATCCTATGAATGACAAAGTCACCATACGTGCGTACGTATGACTTATCATCCCCACGTCATGGTGAAGTTTGTTATTCAAACATTTAATTTTTTGGATGGGTATAATAATGAGTATAATTTATGTACATAACAAATATATCATGTTAATGATTCTGTATATATGATATAACATCCAATTACATATGATTTCACCATCAATATAATGATATTGTTGCTCGTGCGTACGTAGGGATTATCGTCTCCACGAATGCGGTGAGATTCATTAACCATCATAATCATTCAAGAATAATTTTCATTTTATGATTAAAAATAATTTTCAAGAACTTAATATCATTCTGTATATGAGTAAAATAAATCCTATACGTAACAAACATGGCTTACATAACCAAGCATATAAAGACAAATATATCATTTAACACCCAAAATGATGATACTACTAAAATATTATTACCAAAGCAATATTAGAGGATCACATATGATATCATATTTATGTATTTAGTTCTTTTATAATTTAATAACAATTATTTAACTATTATAAAAAAGGTTAACATACCCTCGACCAAGGAAAAGTACAAGGTAAGGGTAAATTTCATAATCTCTTTATTATCCGAGGTTGTTTTTTCGTATCTACTATGACCTCTTTATCATCCACATCTGTGTTTCTTAAAAATGTATTTCAAATTTTTTTTACTATTTACTAGACTATGGGTTAAATTTATTTATACCATTTTTTTATTTTTTATAAAATGATTTGAAAGGAATCTTTCTGTCGTTTTCCAAACAAGATACTTTATGACCTTTTCAACAAATTAAGGTAAGAATGTTTTTTAACTTATACGACAGGTGAAGTTATTCTCCACCATTATAACACCTTTGAAACTTACCTTACAAGCTTATAAAAATATTTTCAAAATAAATTTTTTCTTTTATAATTATGTTACATTTAAATGATTTAAAAAATAAAGAGATATTTCTCTCAAATAGTTTTGATTTCATATATGTCAACATCGTTTGATAGATTTTAAACTAGTTTGAAGTTGATTTATTATGATAAAAATCTTCCATATTGTATTGAAGGTTTTATGATATGTTTGATTGTGGATGTGTCATTTTTATACCATTCATGGTTTATGGAAAAAGTATTGATATTTCGTATGATATTTTTAATACGATTGTTTATGTTATGTTTCAACCTTTTCATATGAGGAATGCATTTGACTTAGTAAGTGATGGGTGGAGACAACTATAGATCCTCAATGCATTGGTAGGTCTCATGAGACAAACTAGTGTCCTGGAACAAATCCTTGAATAAATCTTATTTGTAGTCTTGGAACAAGGCCTTGACTATGTGGTTATGAAGTCTAGAATTATGCATTACATCATTATGAAAGTGGATATTGATATTGCATGAGATTATTAGACTAGTAGAATATACATGTGAATAAGTAAATGTAATTATTTGATTTTATATTTTCTATATTATGCTGAATTTTAAGTTTAAAATGCTTTTTTAGTCTTATACACTGCCTTAAATGTTTATGCTAATTTATGAAAGTTTCCAATATATTGTCATCCTTACTGAGCATATGAGATCTCCCCTTTCTATGTTTTATTTTTCCTAGGATTTGAAGAAGTATTTTATGGTTGACCTGCATGGATAGTCTAAGGATATAAGTGTGATCAAAGGGGACAAAATGTTGTTGATGTTTTAATTCCCTAATGTAATGTAAAACTTATGAATGAATCTAGTACTTCCAAGGCTACTAAACTGGTCGGTCTTTCAGGACATTATTTTTTATATCATGCCAGGGTTATGTAATAATGAACCAACTCCGGGTAACTAGGGTCGGGGTGTATAGTTGGTATCAGAGGAAGTTTAGAACAAACCTTGGAAACTAGATTTAGAAAAAATCTGATTAGAGAACACTACCATAAGATAGACTTTTAGGATTAGTATAGAAGAACATCCTAGAATTTTTGTAATGTAGATATTTTGGGTGTTTTCCAAGTAATACATCCCTGTCTGGATACGTGTAGGTAGATGAATCTCTTGCACAGATATAACTAGGTGTAAAACCTGAAAATATAGCTTTGAGCTAGACTCGAATGGGAACTCATGCATGAAAATGGGTCTTGCTGCACTCTTGGTTACGACACTCTAGAGGGAAATTCTTAGGATAATTATCATTTCAATTAAAAACCATTATGAAGGGTTTATGAGTATATACTTACTCAAAGAAAATATTTTTATGATTATAGATTATATCCATAAACTGTTTAATTAATGTTAATTTTTTTACAAGTTTGGAATTATGTATTGCTATTCATAAAATAATCTAGTGTATGCCATTGTTCAGAAATGGAACCAAGTAGAAGGAATTGAAACCATATCAAACCACGTAATCCATGAAAGGATTTCCCTACTACTCAAGATAATTATAGTGGAGCTGGTGATGCAACTGATGCTGATCAGCTTATCACCATACTAGGACAACTCACTCAGGTTATGAATAATAACCTTACCCATATGGAGCACCCTGATCCACAACACGGAGGATCAATGTTAAATTTTTTTATGAGGAAGAAACCACCAACATTGAATGGGAGTACAAATCCATTATTAGCTGAGCAATGGATAAATTCCATTGAGAAATTATTTCATGATCTGTGGAGTAGTGAAAGGGAAAAAGTTGTCATGGTAGTTTATCGCCTCACGGGAGATACATATCAATGGTGATCATTAATCAAAAAAAATGAAGATAAAGAAGTATTGAACATGGAATTGAGGGAGTTTAAAGATATTTTCTTAGAAAAACACTTTCCTTGTGACCATCGAGCGGATATGGAAAGACAATTTCTGAGATTAAGGAAAAAGAGGATGAGAATGCTGTAAAGTATAAGGCTAACTTTACACGGTTATCAAGGCATACAGAATATTATATACGTAACCCAAGAAGTAAGATTTATCAATTCTTTGATGGGTTAAAACCATTTCTCTATTGAGAATTAGTCTCACAATACTTCTCATTGTATGAAGATATTGTCTCATGCACTATCAATACAGAAAAGGAATTCTCTAAGTCTTACAACTTTAAAGCAAAGAAAGAGAAGAAGAGATCTTCTGAACACTATGGAAATGAAAATAAGGGGAAGAAGGAAAAATTTGAATATACATCCTACAATAAATGTAGGAAGAAACAACCAGGTACTTCCCTGAAGGGAATAAAATTCTGTTACAAGTGTGGTGAAAAAGGCCACCAAGCTTGTGATTGCAAGGGGAAGAAAGTGGCTGTCAATGTTGAATGCTACAATTGTAGAGAAAAGGGGCATTATGAGAACTAATATCCTAAGTTCCAAGGAAACTTACCCCAGCAAAGTCCAAGGGAGAATTACCAAGCTTATGCGATCACAACTACTCAGGTTGAATCTCTGAAAGACATGGTGGTAGGTAATTTAATGGTTTCCTCAAGTTTCTCCAATGATTTATTAGATTTTGAATCATCACATTGTTTCATATCTTCCAATTTTGCTAAGAAAATTAGATATTTTCAATTTGACTTAACAAGGGAGTTGTTAGTCAAAATTCCTAAGGGAAGTATCATTGCAACTAAGTTTTGTGAATCAGTTCCCACTAAGGCATATAAATGTTCTTTATCTACTGATCTAATCATCATACCCATGATTTAATTTGATATAATCATCGGTATGGATTGGAATTCAGATCATGATGCTAATATTTATTATAAGAAGAAGGAGGTTACAATTTTCGATGATGATAAGGAGTACCGTATCTTTAGAGTAGAAACGTCACCACCTAATTCCTATCTAGATCCACCCCATTAGCTCTACTGAATTCAATTATTGGGGAGGAAGAAAATGAAATAAATATGGGTGCGGAAAAGAATCTTCGAATAGAGGATATAACTATTATGGAAGGATATATTGATGTGTTTCCAAAGGATTTACCTGGACATTCTCCAGAATGAGAAATTGAGTTTTTCATTGATTTAATTCCTAGTTCAAGGCCCATATCAAAGACCCCTTATAGAATGGACATTGTGGAATTAGTGGAACTAAAAAAACAACTAGAAAAATTGTAACACCTCGACCCCAGTTTCCTAGAGTCAGTGAATTGTTACATAATATTGGCATGATACAAGTAATAAAGTCCCAAAGGACCAATCAGTTTAGTATTCATGGAAATAAGATACATACATGAGTTCAACATTACAACTTCAAAAAGAAATACAAAACTAATTTATTTCATTAGAAACATTCAAGCCTCTTAGATATGCCTACAAGTCACTCATAACTAACTTCTTCATATCCTGTGAAAATGAAACATAAGAAATGGGTGAGCTCAAATGCTCAGCAAGAGTAAGCAATACAACAGAAGATAACATAAACATTAGGCATGGTGAATAATTGAAAACACATGCCTTTACAAATAATAAACATGAATAATTTATAAAAGGAATATAAGATGAGTAAATAATTCCATAATAAAACATAGTCAAGGGTATTCTACTAGTTGAATAACCACATGAACCATCAATATTATTTTCATAATGAGGGAATGTATAATGCTAGACATTATGAAATATTTTATCAAGGCCTTGGCCAAGATGTCTAAAAATGATTAAGGCCTTGGACAAAACTGTATCTAAATTTGGGAAATATCTCAACCAATTCCATGTCTAATTGTCTCATGAGACCTACCGATGCATTTAGGACCTATAGCAGGCTCTACCCATCATATACTAAGTCCAATAAATTCCTTATATAAAAATGTTGAAACTTAGCACAAAAATTCGAATAAAAACTAAGATACAAAATATCAATAATTTAACCATAAAACATGAATGGTATAAAAATAACACATAAATATTAGAACATATCACTAAACCTTAAATACAATATGTAAGTTTTGTATCAAAATAAATAAACTTCAAACAAGCTTAAAATCCATCAAAGGATGTTGACATAGATGAAATAAAAACTTTTTTTAGAGAAATATCTCTTTCTATTTTGAAATAATTTAAAAGTCATATAATTATAAAATAAAAAATTTATTTTGAAAATATTACTATAAGCTTGTACGAGAAGCTTTAACAATGTTATAAAGGACAAAAATAGCTCCACCCGCTGTATAAGTTAAAAAAAATACATTCTTACCTTAATTTTTTCGAAAAGGTCATAAAGTACCTTGTTTGGAAAATGACGAAAAGATTACTTTAAAAACATATATGATCAAATAAGGGTATAAATGAATTTAACCCATAGTCTATTAAATAGTAAAAATGTTTTGAATTTCATTTTTAAGAAAAAACGTATGTGGATGATAAAAAGGTACCAGTAGATACTTACGTATTAACAACCTCGAATAAGTAAAAAGAATATATAATTAACCCTTAAATTATACTTTTCCTTAGTCAATGGTATGTTAAAATTATATATAATAGTTAAAACATTGTTATAAAATTATATAAGAACTATATTCATAAATATGATATCATATATGATCCTCTAATATTGCTTTGTTACTAATATTTTAGTAGTATCATCGTTTCAGGTGTTAACTGATTCGTTTTACTTTATATGATTGGTTACATAAGCCATATTTGTTATGGATAGGGTGGATTTGATTCTTATACATAATTATATCATGTTCATAAAAATTAATTTTAATCATAAAATTAAAATTATTCTTGAATGATTACGATGAGAAATGAATCTCATCGTATTTTTGGAGACGGTAATCCGTACGTATGTACGAGCGACAATATCATTATATTGATGATGAAATTGTATGTAATTGGATGGTATATCATATATACAGAGTCATTAACATGTTATATTTATTATTTATGTCATTTATACTCATTATTATACACATCCAAATAATGAAGTGTTTGAATAACATACTACACCATGGCGTGGATACGGTAAACCATATGTACGTACGTATGGTGGATTTGTCATTTATAGGATGGATAGAATAACGAATATGGTTGTATTATATTTATAATAACATCATAGTATGTAGAAGGTATTGGAGTTATTATTTTGGTATGGAAACAACAAATAAAGTTGAAGTGGAAGAAGAAAAAACATGAAAGAGGGTGGTGAAATTATTATCTCTTCTTTGGGTGTTTCCTTTTGAGTTTATCAAAAGGGCTCCTTAGGATGGCTTTATTATCAAATTAAGGACTCTAGGTTGAATTTAGGAAATTTGTAAAGGTATTTGGGCATGTTTTGGCTAAGACAAATGGATTTGGAGGTGTGATTTTTATGGAAGAGGGAGTACCCTTTTATAAGAGAGGTGAGGGTCACTTTAGAAAAAGCTTGCAATATTATTTTATATTAAATTTATTTACAATTTATAATGGTTCAAAATAGATTTATTTCAAGGAAAAGGTGGGTATGGGTCTAAATATTCTCAACCAATAGGTTTTAGACAAGTTTAGGTCACCATATTAACCATATTGTTTAGATTTAACTCTTAGTTAAATAGTTTAACTTTTTTCCATGTATTCTTGTATTCTTATAATAAATTGTTAATAAACATACTATAAAAACACAAGAGAGCCCCAAGTGGTTAATTATTGATATATATAACCTTATCTATGTCCTTATTCTGATCCTTATATTTTTAAGAATATTATATCTATTAATATTACAATATTTGTTTTAAAAACTCATTTTTTTCAATTTTGACACTATTTGGTACTTGTTTTTTTTGTGAAAGTAAAACGAACTTTATTACTTTGAAAAAATACATTAAATAAATAATAACATGTCGTATTAACATAAAAAATTCGTGGATGGCGTCAAAACATTCAAATTATATTTATTTTAATATTTACAATATCATTTATTTGATTCTTTTATAAATAAGGAAAATACTACATTATTATTGTGTCATAAATAAATATATTTATTTTATGTCTAAAAATTATAAATAAAATATCATCATGTAGGAAATATTTTTATAAATAAGGAAAATATTGTATTATTATATAAGGTATTAGGATAACACATTTTTTTTAAGATCTCTTCCCTCAAGTTTATGAATTAATTTATTCATATAATAAGAGGGAAAATAAATATACTTGACAAGTAGAGTTTCATACTTCAATTAATTCCTACCAGAAACTCATCTTTCACTCCAAAAGATAATAGAACTCAAAAATATTATATTTATCTTAATCATATAGGGTTCTAAAAATAATGAATTTATAATTCATTTGTCAGACTATTTAAAAAAATTACATTATACAAACCAGGACATCATGTAGGCCAGTGGTAGGTGATGCACCCTTGTCGCACTTCGGTTGCGGGTTTAAGTCTCACTGCCTTCCTGGATCCTACAGTTTGTCACCCGACCTTAGGGTTTTCCTTTTTCTAACAATAAAAAATTTATCTTTAAGAAATTATTTAACCTTAACAATATTATCCAATGTAAAAATTAATCCATTCTAACCTTCATACTTATGAAAAATAATTTTTCCCAAACTCACAATCAAAAATTTATAAGGAAGGTAAACACAATGAAAATATTTTTTTCCCATAATAACTTGTGAATACCTTCATCATGTATTCTTTTAAAACACGGTAACACCCTTAATTATCATAAAAACTTTTTTATTACATTCATTCTCACTTATTACATATAAAATACTAGATATATTCCTTATATCCAAAATTTTTGAAAACTCCAAAAATTATTGAATAAAAAAACCATTAATAAGTTCCACAGTATTAAGGAATATCCAATATAATTTATCCAAATCAATCATGTCTTATTCCAAAATCACTACCTCAGTATCATAACCATATTAAGGTTTATCTTTCCTTCAATCATGTATTTTATAGAAAGTTCATATTACTATTGAGTAACTTTTCTTAGAACCATATAATCTCAAATCCTCAATGGAATAGTATTGCAGTAAAATCCTTATTTATTTCCAAAATTCATATAACCAGTACATTGTTGATAAAACA
This sequence comes from Viscum album, assembly GCA_963277665.1. Taxonomy (NCBI): domain Eukaryota; kingdom Viridiplantae; phylum Streptophyta; class Magnoliopsida; order Santalales; family Viscaceae; genus Viscum; species Viscum album. The sequence continues at coordinate 1,029,207,883 of OY728157.1, forward strand.
CTCAAATGAAATAATTCTTTAATAACAACATAATAACACTAGTCATTCCACTTTATCTTTGGTAGTATCATAACGTGATTATTATCCAATAGCATCATTTGGGGGATACTCTGATGATTTGGTCATTGATTAGTGTAGTGTCCCAACTCCTTGAAGATGAAGAATTGTACTTTTGAAACCTTTTTCTTACCCTTGCAATCACATACTTGGTGTCCTTTTTGTCCACACTTATAACAAACTCTAATTCCATTCAAAAATTTACCAAGGTGATTCTTTCCACAATTATCACATATGGGAAAATCCTTCTTTCCCATCTTCCCTTTATCTATATTTCATTCTTCTATCCTTTTCTTATCTTGGTTCCCTTAAAATCCACAAGACTCAGATAATTCTTTACTTATCTTATTAACACATGATACTATTTCTTCATATGATGAGAATACGCGGGAGACTATTTACCTTTTAAATGTTGGCTTAATACCATGAAAGATATGATCCTTCTTAATCTTTGGATAATGCGTATTGCTAGAGTTCTCATTCCTTCTAATAGGCACCATTTCTAAACAATGGCATACACTAGGTTAGTTTATGTATCTCAATACATAATTCATAACTTGTAAAAAAATTAAAATAAATTAAACAGTTTATGGATATAATCCATAATCATAAAAATGTTTTCTTTGAGGAGGTATATACTTATAAATCCTTCATAAATGTTTGTAAAGAAAATTTGAATTATCCTGAGCATATCCCCTAGGAGTGTCATAACCAAGAGTGCATCAAGGCCTGTTGTTGTGTACAAGGATACCCCAGGTCAAGCCCAAAACTCCTTGTCAGAGTTTTCACCCCTAGGTACATCTATGCCAGAGCTGCATCTACCTGCTCATATCCAGACATGGATTTATTGCTTGGAAAATACATAAAATCTCTACATTACCAAAATTCTAGGAAGTTCTTCTATACCAATCCTCAAATTCTATCTTAGAGCAATGTGATCTAATCAGAGTTAATCTAAATCTAGTTTCCAAGGTTTGTACTAAACTTCATCTAATAAAAATTGTAATATCTTGACCCCAGTTACCCATATTCGATGCATTATTACATAATATTGGCATGATACAAGGAATCAAGTCCTGAAGGACTGATCAGTTTAGTATTCTTGGAAACAAGATATATACATGAGTTCTACATTACAACTTGAAAAGAAATAAAACAATAATTTACTCCATTAGAAACATCCCAGCCTCTTAGATATGCCTACAAGTCACTCATAACTAACTTCTTCATATCCTGGTAAAATGAAACATAAAAATTTGTGAGCTCAAATACTCAGTAAGAGTAGCAATACAGTGGAATATAACATAAACATTAGGCATGATGAATAATTGAAAACATGTGCCTTTACAAATAATAATCACGAATACATTATTCTAGGAATATGAGTATAGTAAATAATGCCATAATAAAACATAGTCATGGGTATTCTACTAGTCGAATAACCACATGAACCATTTATATTATTTTCATAATGATGGAAGGTATAATGTCAGACATTCTGAAAATTTTGTCAAGGCCTCCGCCAAGACGTCTAAAAATGATTAAGGCATCAGCCAAAACCATATATCAAATTGGGAAATTCCTCAGCCAACTATATATATAATTGTCTCATGGGACCTACCAATGCATCAAGGAGCTATAGTAGGCTCCACCCATTATATACTAAGTCCAATACATTCCTCATATGAAAAGGTTGAAACATAACATAAACATTTGTATTAAAACTAGTATACGAAATGTAAATACTTTAACCATAAACCATGAATGGTATAAAAATAACACATCCATAATCGAACATATCACAAAACCTTAAATAAAATATTTAAGTTTTGTATCATAATAAATAAACTTCAAACAAGCTTAAAATCCATCAAAGGATGTTGACATAAATGAAATAAAAACATTTTTAGAGGAATATCTCTTTCTATTTTGAAATCATTTAAAAGTAATATAATTATAAAAGAAAACATTTATTTTGAAAATATTCTAATAAGCTTGTATGGTAATTTTCAATGTTGTCATAATGGAGGAAAACAATTTCACTTGCCGTAGAAGTTAAAAAAAGACATTCTTACCTTAATTTTGTCGAAAAGGTCATAAAGTACCTTGTTTGGAAAATGACGGAAAGATTACTTTAAAAAAATATATGGTAAAATAAGGTTATAAATGACTTTAAACCATAGTTTAGAAAATAGTAAAATTTTCTCTAACTACATTTATAAGAAAACACGAATTTGGATGATAAAGAGATCCCAGTAGATACTTATGTTTTAACAACCTCAGTTAATTAAAGAGATTGTAGAATTAACCCTTACCTTGTACTTTTCCTTAGTAGATGGTATGTTAACATCCTGTATAATAGTTAAAACATCTTTATTAAATTATACAAGAACTATATTCATAAATATCATATCATATATGATCTTCTAATATTGCTTTGTTAATAATATTTCAGTAGTATCATCGTTTTGGGTGTTAACTGATTCTCTTTCCTTTATATGATTTGTTATGTAAGCCATGTTTTTTATGGATAGGATGTATTGAATTCATATAAAGAATAATATTATGTTCATAAACATTATTTTTAATCATAAAATGAATATTATTCTTGAATGATTACGATGGGGAATGAATCTCATCGCGTTCGTGGAGACGGTAATCCATACGTATGCACAAGCGGCAATATCATTATATTGATGATGAAATCATATGTAATTGGATGGTATATCATATATATAGAATCATTAAAATGTTATTTTTTTATTATTTACATCAGTTATACTCATTATTATACCCATCCAAATAATGAAGTGTTTGAATAACAAACTACAGCACGACGTGGAGACGGTAAGCCGTACGTACACACGTATGGTGACATTGTCATTTGTAGGATGGATAGAATAAAGAATATGGTTGTACCATATTTATAATAAAATCACATTATTTAGAAGGTACTGGAGTTATTATTTTGGTATGGAAACAACAAATAAAAAGGAAGTGGTAGAAGAAAAGAACTTGAAAGATGGTGGTGAAATTATTACCTCTTCTTTGGGTGTTTCCTTTTGAGTTGATCAAAAGGGATCCTTAAGTTATATTTCTGATCAAAGTAATGATTCTATGTTGAATTGAGGGAATTTGGAAATGTATTTTGGTAGGTTTTTTCCAAGACAAATGGCTTTAGAGGTGTGATTTTTAGAGAAGGGTAAGTATTCTTTTATAAGAGAGGTGAGGGTCACTTTAAAAAAAGTTTGCAATATTATTTTTTATTAAAATAATTTTATTTTTATAATGGATCCAAATAGATTTATTTCAATTATTAAGTGGTTATGGGTCGAAATATTCCCAACCAATAGGGTTTATACAAGTTTACGTCACTATATTAACCTTATCTTTTTTATTTAACTCTTAGTTAAATAGTTTAACTTTTACCATGTCTTCTTGTATTGTTATAATAAATGGTCAATAAAAATACTATAAAAATCCAATAAAACCCCAAGTGGTTCATTATTGATATATCTAACATTATAAAAGTCCTTTGGCCAAAACTTAGATTTTTAGAAATACTATATCAATTAATATTATAGTATTTGTTTTAAAAACTCATTTATGTCAATTTTGACACTATTTGGTATTTTTTTTTTGTGAAAGTAAACAAAATTTTATTACTTAGAAAAAAACAAATTAAATAAATAATAACAAGTCATATTCACATATAAAATTATTTTATGGCCTCAAAATGTTTAAATTTTATTTATTTTAATTTTTACAATATCATTTATTTGATTCTTTTATTAATAAGGAAAATATTGCATCATTATTATGTCATAATTAAATATATTTATTTTATGTTTAAAAATTATAAATAAAATATCATCATGTAGAAAATATTTTTGGATTTAAAATTAATACATATATTCGAAGAGATAAATTAAATAACCCCATATAAAAATGTTTTACTAAAAGATATATGTTTATGTCCTTTTTTCTATACTTTAAATTAATTAATTTAAAGTGTCATCACCACTCTCAAGTGGCTTCATGTTGTCCCAAAACCCACACGAGTATGCCCATGGTTGAAAATTTATCAAACAATAGGAATATGACACATGTTAGGGTAAATAAATATTATTATAATATTATTTTTTTACCATAATTTACTAGATTTACCCTCTAACCATGGTAAATAAAATATTTACTGATGTAAATATTGATAATGTATAAAAATAAAAGTTATCTATTTACAAAATTTAGAACTCCTAATTTAAAATATGATATCCATTTTTCTGAATTTAAATGGTAGAAGTGGTAGAAATTTATTTAAAATTAATTCCCATCGTCAAAATAAAAAGCGTATTTTTAAGAAACAATAACTATCAAAAGATTGACACTAGTTTATGTCCTGTTTAAATGTTAAATTAAATCCAATGAACTAAATTATATTAAATGATAAAAATATAATCTAATGATACTTTAAAACCACTAAAATTTATAATTTAACACTATAAATTATTTCGATTCAAAAAAGTTTTTTTCAATTAAAATTTAGTATTTTTCACTATTCATCAAAATATGAAAGTTATCGGAAATGTACCAAAAATTTATCCAAACTAGATTTTTATGTCCCAATTCTAAATAATATTTTAATTTCATTAAATTGAATATATAAAAGTGTCAAATATTTGATTTTAAAAAAGGTTCACCATTAAAAGGCGGTAAAATTTTATTTTTTGAAAAATACTTATTTTATCTAAAAATAGTGAATTTGTATTTATATTATGTCTAAGAAACACATAATATAGATTATAAAATTATATAGAGTATATCAAATTCAAAATTCAGTTAATACTATTCATAACCTCATTTTGAACGGCTAGTTCGGTAAGTCATGGTGCGCTTCGACTTAGTGTTGCGTGTAGCGCAAGCTATTGAATTACTTTAAAGAAAATAACTTACTATGAAATCTCGGGGTGTAACATTCTTCCCTTCTGAAATAAATTGCGTCCTCTCAATTTGAAATTTATCTTTGAAAATAAACATTTAAAAATATAAAAATACCTTTGTGAAAACCCACATCAGAAATTGGGTTAATGAAATTTAATCTTAATAAGAGGGAAGGAGAAATGAAAAAGTCACCAAAAAATTATGATCTCAATTAGGAGAACATTGGTGGAAGTTAGAGAAACATAATTGGAGGAAAATGTAAATATTTATAAGGATTGATTCAGGTCATTAATCACAAATAAGTGTAAAATTGAGGGCCTCAATTCCATCAATCAGTGATGATTTAAAATATCATCAGTTCAGAAAAACATAAGGTATTATGATAACACATTTTTAGATTTAAGATACCTTCCCTAAAGTTTAAGAATTAATTTATTCATAGAATAAGAGGGAAAATAAATATACTTGAAAAGTATAATTTCATCCTTCAATTAATTCCAACCATAAACTCATCTATCACTCCAAAAGATAATAGAATTAAAAAATATTCTATTTATCCTCATCGTATATGGTTCAAAAAATAATGAATTCATAATTATTTTTTCTGAATATTTAAAAAAACTAAATTATACATACCAGGACATCATGTAGGCCAGTGGTAGGTGACACACACTTTTCGCCTTTTGGTTACGGGTTTAAGTCTTACGGCCTTACCGGATGCGACAGGTTGTTGCCCGACCTCAGGGTAGTCCTTTTTCTAACAATCCCAAAATTATCTTTAAAAAATGATTTAACCTTAACAATAGTATCCAATCTCAAAATTAATCCATTCTAACCTTTACACTTATCCAAAATACTTTTGTCCAAACTCACACTCTAAAATTTATAAGGAAGGTAAAAACAATGAAGATATTTTTTTTCACGTAATAACATTTTAATACCTTCATCATGTATTCTTTTAAAACACCGTAATACCATGAATTATCATAAAACCATTTCGATTACATTCATGCACCCTTATTCCTTATATAATACTAGATATATTCCTTATATCCAAATTTTTTTAATACTCCAACAATGATGGAATAAAAAAACCATTAATCAGTTCCAAGGTAGTAAAAAATATCCAATATAATTTATCCAAATCAATCATATCTTATTCCAAAATCACTACCTCAGTATCAGAACTGCATTAAATTTTATCTTTACTTCAACCATGTATTTTCCAAAAATTTCATCATACTATTGAGTAACTTTTCTTATAACTATATAATCTCAAACCTTGAATGAAACAGTAATCCCATACAATCGTTATTTATTTCCATAATTCATATAACCAAATACATAATTGATTCAACACTCAAATGAAATAATTCTTTAATAACAATATAAGAACACTAGTTATTCCTCTTTGTTTGTGGTAGTATCATAACATGATTATTTTTCAATTTCAACATTTGGGGCATACAATGATGATTTGGACATTGATTCATGTAGTGTCCCAACTCCTTACAGGTGAAGCATTGTACCTTTGACACCTTTTTCTTACCCTTTCAATCACAGACTTGGTGTCCTTTTTGTCCACACTTATAACAAACTCTCATTCCCTTCAAACATTTACCAAAGTGATTCTTTCAAAAATTATCACATATGGGAAAATCCTTCTTTCCCCTCTTCCATTTATCCATCTTTCTCTCTTCCAACCTTTTCTTATCTTACTTCCCTTCAAGGCCATAGGAATCGTAGAATTATTTACTTATCTTATTAACACATGATATTATTTCATCATATTATGAGAATACGTGGGAGACAATTTCCCTACTAAATGTTGGATTAATTCCATGAAAGATATGATCCTTATTAATCTTTGGATCATGCGTATTTATAGAGTTCTCATTCCTTCTACTAGGCACCATTTCTAAAAAATGGAATACACTAGGTTAGTTTATGAATTTCAATACATAATTCAAAACTTGTAAAAGAATTAAAATAAATTGAACCGTTTATTGATATAATCCATAATCATAAAAAAATTTTCATTGAGGATTTATATACTCATAAATCCTTTATAATGGTTTGTATAGAAAATTTGAATTATCTTAAGCATATCGCCTGGGAGTGTCGTAACCAAGAGTGCAACAAGGCCCATTGTTGTGTACCAAAATACCCTGGGTCAAGTCCGAAAATCCTTGTTAGAGTTTTCACTCCTATGTACATCTGTGCCAGAGCCACCTCTACCTTCTCATATCCATACAGGGATATATTTCTTGGAATATATACAAAATATTTACAATAAAAAAATTCTAGTAAGTTCTTCTATACCAATCCTCAAAGTCTATCTTAGGGTAATGTGATCTAATCAGAGTTTATCTAAATCTAGTTTCCAAGGTTTGTACTATACTTCCTCTAATACCAACAGTAATTCCCCAACCCCAGTTACCCAGAGTCGGTGCATTATTACATAATATTGGCATGATACAAGGAATGAAGTCCCAAAGAACCAATTAGTTTAGTATTCTTGGAAATAGGATACATACATGAGTTCAACATTACAACTTGAAAAGAAATAAAACACTAATTTATTCCATTAGAAACATCCAAGTCTCTTAGAAATGCCTAAAAGTCACTCATAACTAACTTCTTCATATCCTGGGAAAAAGAAACATAAGAAAGGGGTGAGCTCAAACACTTAGTAATAGTAAGAAATATAGCAAAAGATAACATAAACATTAGGCATGGTGAATAATTGAAAACACATGCCTTTACAAATAACAAACATGAATACTTTATGGCGGGAATATGAGCTGAGTAAATAATTTCATAATAAAACATAGTCATGGGTATTCTACTAGTATAATCATCACATGAACCATCTATATTATTTTCATAATGAGGGAATGTATAATTCCAGACATTATGAAACATTTTTTCAAGGACTCGGCCAAGACGTCTAAAAATGATTAAGGCCTCAGCCAATTCCACATCTAATTGTCTCATGAGACCTACTGATGCATTGAGGAGCTATAATGGGCTCCATTAATATCATACTAAGTCCAATACATTCATCATATGAAAAGGTTGAAACATAACATAAACATTCGTATTAAAACTAGAATACGTAAAATCAATACTTTAACCATAAACCATGAATGGAATAAAAATAACACATCCATAGTTGAACATATCAAAAAACCTTAAATACAATACGTAAGTTTTGTATCATAATAAATAAACTTCAAACAATCTTAAAATCCATCAAAGGATGTTGACATAGATGAAATCAAAACTTTTTTAGAGAAATATATATTTTTCTTTTGAAATCATTTAAAAGTTATATAATTTAAAAAGATTTTTTTTTGAAAATAGTTTTATAATATTGTATGGGAAGCTTCGATGATGTTATAATGGAAGAAAATATCCGCACTCACCGTATAAGTTAAAAAAAAGACATTCTTACCTTAATTTTGTCAAAAAGGTCATAAATTACCTTGTTTGGAAAATGACAGAGAGATTCATTTCAAAACATATATGGTCATATAAGGGTATAAATTACTTTAACCCATATTCTAGTAAATATTAAAAAAAATTTGAATTACATTTTTAAGAAAACACAGATGTAGATAATAAAGAGGTCCCAGTAGATACTAACGTACTAACAACCACAGATAAGTAAAGAGATTGTATAATTAACCGTTACCTTGTACTTTTCCTTAGTTGATGGTATGTTAAACTCCTTTATAATAGTTAAAACTTTGTTATTAAATTATACAAGAACTATATTCATAAATATGTTATCATATTTGATCCTATAATATTACATTGTTAATAATATTTTAATAGTATCATCGTTTCGGTTGTTAACTGATTCATTTTTCATTTATATGCTTCATTACACAAGCCATGTTTGTTATGGATAGGATGTATTTGATTCATATATAGAATGATATTATTTTCATAAACATTATTTTTAATCATAAAAGGAAAATTATTCATGAATTATTATGATGGGGAATGAATCTCATCGCATTCGTGGAGATGGTAATCTGTATATACGCATGAGCGACAATATCATTATATTGATGGTAAAATAGTATGTAATTGGATGGTATATCATATATATAGAATAATTAATATTTTATATTTATAATTTACATCAGTTATACTCATTATTATACCCATCCAAATAATGAAGTGTTTGAAAAACAAACTACACCACGACGTGGAGACAGTAATCCGTACGTACACATGTATGGTGACTTTGTCATTAATAGGACATATATAATAATGAATATTATTGTATCATATTTATAATAACATCACAGTATGTATAAGGTACTGGAGTTATTATTTTGGTATGGAAACAAAAAATAAAGAGGAAGTGGAAGAAGAAAAGAACTTGAAAGAGGGTGGTGAAATTATTACCTCTTCTTCAAGTGTTTCCTTTTGAGTTGATCAAAAGGGCTCCTTAGGTTGGCTTTGTGATCAAAGTAAGGAATCTTGGTTGAATTTAGGGAAGTTGGAAAGTTATTTAGGAAGGGTTTGGCTGAGCCAAATGGCTTTGGAGGTTTGATTTTGAGATAAGGGGAAGTACCCTTTTATAAGGGAGGTGAGGGTCACCTTAGGAAAAGCTTGCAATATTATTTTATATTAAAATAATTTTTGGTTTATAATGACTCCAAATGCATTTATTTCAATGAAAAGGTGGTTATGGGTCTAAATATTCTCAACAAATCCATTTTATACAAGTTTAGGTTACCATATTAACCTTATCTTTTAGATTTAACTCTTAGTTAAATAGTTTAACTTTTACTATGTATTATTGTATTATTATAATAAATAGTTAATAAAAATAATATAAAATTCCAAGAGAACTTCAAGTGGTTGATTATTGATATATCTAACCTTATATATGTACTTTTATTGATCCTTGTATTTTTAGGAATACTATATCAAGTAATATTATACTATTTGTTTTAAAAACTCATTTATGTCAATTTTGACACTATTTTGTATTTGATTTTTTGTGAAAGTAAAAAAAAATTATTACTTCAAAAAAATACATTAAATCAATTATAACATGTAATATTCACCTAGAAATCCGTGTATTCCATAAAAAAAATTCAAATTATATTTATTTTAATTTTTACAATATCATTTATTTGATTCGTTTATTAATATGGAAAATACTACATCATTATTGTGTCATAAATAAATATATTTATTTTATGTCCAAAAATTATAAATAAAATATCATCGTGTAGGAAATCATTTTATATTTAAAATTAATATTTATAGTCAAAGATATCAATTATATAACCCCATATAAAATTGTTTTACTAAAAGATATATGTTTATGTCATTTTTGTCTTTACTTTAAATTAATTAATATAAAGTGTCATTATCACTCTCAAGTAACCCCATGGGGTCCCAAAATCAACCCATGGATTTCCATTGTCAAACATGTATCAACCACTAGGAATATTACACATGTTAGGGTAATTTAATATTATTATAATTTTATTTGTTTACCCGAATTTAGCGGATTTACCTTTTAACAATGATAAATCAAACATTTATTGAAGTAAATATTCATAATGTCTAAACATAAAAGTTACCTATTTAAAAAATTTGGTCCTCATGATTTAAAATATGGAATCCATTTTTATAAATTTAAAACACATAAGTAGAAGAAATTAATTTAAAATTAATTCCTGTTGTCAAAACAAAAAGTTTGTTTTTAAGAAATAATAACTATCAAAAGATTGACACTTGTTTATGTCTAGTTTAAATGTGAAATTATATCCAATGACCTAAATTATATTAAATGATAAAAATATAATCTAATTGTATTTTAAAACCAGTCAAATTTATAATTTAACACTATAAATTATTTCGATTAAAAAGTTGTTTTCAATTAAATTTTTTTTTTCACTATTAATCAAAATATGAATGTTATACGAAAAGTACCAAAAATTTATCCCAACTAAATTTTTATGTCCTAATTTTAAAGAATAATTTAATTTAATTAAATTGAATATATAAAAGTGTCAAATATTGGTTTTAAAAAAAGATTCTTCATTAAAGGGCGTTGAAATTGATTTTTTTGAAAAATACTTCTTTTATATGAAAATAATGAATTTGTTTTTATATTATGTCTAATAAACACATAATACAGATTCTAAAATGATATGTAGTATATAAAATTCATAATTCAATTAATACTATTCATAACCACTTTTTGAACGGCTAGTTTGGTAAGTCGTGGGGCGCTCAGACTCGGTGTTGCGTGTAGCACAAGCTGCTGAATTCATTTAAAGAAAATAACATACTATGAAATATTGGGGTGTTATAGGTATTAAGAAATAAATGATTTATTCTCCCTAGAATTTCTCCATGGGGATCCCATGTCCTTTTTGTTAAGAAGAAATATAGATCAATGAGGTTTTGCATTGAATGCACGGAGATCAATGCTATAACAATAAAGAACAAGTATCCCCTACCTCACATTGATGATTTATTCAACCAACTTCATGGAGCTCAATAATTTTCAAATATTGACCTTTGATCTGGATATCATCAGTTGTGTTTGAATAAGGAATTCATACTGTAAACAACATTTCGAACCAGGTACGGGCATTACAAGTTTACAGTAATACCTTTTGGATTGACTAATGCACCCTCTATCTTCATGGATCTAATGAATAGAGTTTTCAAGGAATATACTGATGACTTCATAGTGGTATTTATTAATGATATCTTGGTATTCTCAAAAATCTATGAAGATCACGAAAATCACTTTCCCACTACTCTAAAAACCCTCATAAGAAATGAATTTTATGGGAAGTTTAACAAGTGTGAATTTTGGCTTCAAGAAATTTGTTTTCTTGGCCATATTGTCTCTAAGAATAGAATCTCTATCGATCCTTCAAAGAAAAAGGCAATCCTCGAATGGCCAGCATCGAGGAGTATAACTGAGTTATACAGTTTTATTGGTTTAGTGTGTTATTATCTACATTTAATCCAGAATTTTTACCGATTGTCTAACCCATTAACCAAGCTCACACATAAAGGGGTTAAATTTGTTTAGAAAAAAGTGTGTGAAGAATTTTTTGAAGAACTGAAGATAAGATTAGTCAATGTTTCTATCTTGAATCTACCATTGGGGAATTATGGGTTTGTTATTTATAGTGATGCTTCAAAGAAAGGACTTGGTTGTGTCCTTATGCATAATGATATAGTTATTGCCTATGAATGACAATAGCTAAAAATTAATGAACAAAACTATTCCACTCATGATCTTGATTTTGCAGCTGTAATCTTTGCTTTGAAGATTTGGATACACTATCTCTATGGTAAAAAATGTGAGATATATACTGATCACAAGATTTTGAAGTATATTTTCTCATAGAAAGAACTTAACATGAGGTAATGAGGATGGATTGAACTACTCAAGTATTATGATTGTATTATACACTACCACCCTGGGAAGGCAAATAAAGTGGAAGATGTTTTGAGCAGAAAGGATCATAGAGTTTTAAACAAGATGAGAGTTTAAAGGGATACTATTTTCATAGATCTAGTAAAGATGGACATGGGAATAACCATGGAAGGTGAACCATCAATACTTTTTCAAATGGTTTCCAAACCATTTTTACTAGAAATGATAAAGCGTTCTCAGAATGATGATGAGGAGTTTCAAAAGAGGATTAATGATATGAATGATGGGAGATTGAGTGAATTCGTATATGAAGATGGAATTTTGAAATTTGGGAAGAGACTTTGTGTTCCTAACATAACTGATCTAAAAAGAGAATTGTTGTATGATGGTCATAACTCCAATTTCTCTATACACCTTGGTAGCACTAGGATGCATAGAGATTTAAAGGAAAATTTTAAGTGGGACAACATGAAGAGTGAGATTTATGAGTGGAAATGGGATGACATTTATTCAATAAGTGAAAGCTGTAAGACAACATCCTAGATGATTCATGCATTCTCTTCCCATACCTGAGTGGAAATGGGATGATATTACGATGGAATTTGTCATGGGGATACCAAAGACTCTTAGAAGGAATGATGCAATATAGGTCATTGTTGATCGTATTACCAAGTCATCCAATTTTCTTGTTATAAGAGATGATTTACCATTTGAATGTATGGAAATACTATATGTTAATGAATTTGTAAGAATTCATGGTGTACCCCTATCGATTGTTTCTCATCGTGCTCCCCGTTTTACATCAAGATTTTGGAAAAGTCTTTAGAAGGCCCTGAATACTAAACTTCATTTGAGAACTGCCTACCACCCTCAAACTAATGTACAATTAGAACAAACTATTCAAACCTTAGATGACATGTTGAGATCTTTCTCACTTGACTTTCAAGGTATGTGGGATCAATATGTACCTCTGGTAGAATTTTCCTATAACAACAGCTTCCATTCAAGTATTTAGGTGGCACCAGATGAAGCATTATATGGAAAGAGATGTTTCACACCAACTTTTTGGGATGATGTTGGTGAAAGAAAACTCGTAGGTCTAGAACTTGTTGAGGAAACAATGGAAAAATTGAATATTATCCAAACCCACATCAAAGTAGCCCAAAGTAGGTGAAGAGCTATGCCAATAACTGAAGGAAGGATTTGGAATTTTAAGTAGGAGACCTTGTTTTCTTGAAGGTATCTCCAGGTAAGGGTGTTATACATTTTAGTAGGAATGGTAAATTGAGTCCCGGGTATATCGGACCTTTTGAAATTCTAGAATGAATTGTAGTTATAGCTTACCGTTTGGTAATGCCGCAAAGTCTCTCCAAAGTTCAGATGTGTTCCACGTATCACTGTTGAGAAAATACATGCCTGAACCAATGCATGTAATCACCTATGAAGAAATAGAACTGGAACCTGATCTGTCTTATTATGAAGAGCCTATCATAATTATTGGTACCAGAGAACAAGTGTTGAGAAATCAGAAGACTCGTCTGGTGAATGTTCTATGGAGAAGCCATAAGATGAAAGAGGCCACGTGGGAACCTGAGGAACTTATAATGGAGAACCACCCAAATATTTTTATGCAGTAATATTTTATAAATTTTGAGGATGAAATCATTTTAAGTAGGGGATAATGAAACACTTCAAACCTGCACGGTACGATTCTCTTTGAATAATACAATATATTGTGTTGTATGAAACTTTGAGTTCAAACACACCACAACCAATCAAACTAGCCGTTATGAATAGTAATACCCAATTTTTAAAATTATATAAATTTTATCATTCAAAAAGGACATCATTTGTGGATTTGGAATATCAAAATTGGCTTAGGGCTAATTTTTGGTACTTTTCTGAAAACTTTCAATTTTTGATGAATAGTAAATTTTAATTAAAAACAACTTTTTAAATCGAAATAATTTATAGTGTTAAATTATAAATTTGAATGGTTTTTAAGTATAATTAGATTATATTTTTATAATTTAATATAATTTAGGACATTGGATGAAATTTCACGTTTAAACTGGATATAAGCAAGTGTTAATCTTTTGATAGTTATTATTTCTTAAAAACACGTTTTTTGTTTTGACAACTGAACTTAATTTTATTATAATTTCTACCACTTCTGTATTTTTAATTTTAAAAAATGGATTCCATATTTGGAATCAGGAGATCCAAATTGTGTAAATAGAAAACTTTTATTTTTAGAGATTATGAAAATTTACTTTAGTAAATATTTTATTTACCGTGGTTAAAGGGGCAAATCTGATAAATAAGGGTAAAAAATAATATTATAATAATATTAAATTAATCTAACATGTGTCCTATTTTTATTGGTTGATATATTTCCGACCATGGGCATCCTTGGGTTGATTTTGGGACTCCATGGGGCCACATGAGATGATAATGACACTTTATATTAATTAATTTAAAGTAAAGACTAAAATGACAAAAACATATATCTTTTAGTAAAAAATTATTTACAATAGGTTATATAAGTTATATCTTCAAATAAAAATATTAATTATAAAGCTAAAAATATTTCATACATAATTTTATTTTATTTATAAAATTTATACCTTAAATAATTAAATTTATTTACGACCCAACGATAATGCAGTAATTACCTTATTAATGAAAGATTAAAATAATTGATATTATAAATATCCAAATAAATGTAATTTGAGACTTTTTATGAATTAAATAAATTTTATAGGTTAATATGACATGTTAGGATTGATTAAATGATTTTCTTTAAAAGTAATAATTCTTTTATGATTTTCACAAAAACCAAATACAAAATAGTTTCAAAATTGACATAATTGAGTTTTTAAAACAAATACTATATTATTAATTGATATAATATTTCTAAAAATATAAGTTTCATCAAAATGACTTATATAAGGTTATATATATTAATAATTAACCACTTGGGGTTCTATTGTCTTGTTATAGTCAGTTTATTAAGCATATAATATAAAAATACAAAGAGACATGGTAAATGGAAAACTATTTAACTAAGAGTTAAATATAAAATATAAGGTTAATATGGTGACCTAAACCAGTATAAAGCCTATTGGTTGAGAGGTTTTATACCCATCCCCACCTTATACGTGAAATAAATAATTTTTTATCCATTAAAAACCGAAAATTATTTTATTATAAAATAATATTTCAAGCTTTTCCTAAAGTAACCCTCACCTCTCTTATAAAAGGGAACTTCCCCTTCTCTCAAAACCACACCTCCAAATCCATTTTTCTTGGCCATAACCTACCCAAATATCATCCCAAATTCCCTCAAATCAACCTATATTCCTTACTTTGATAATAACACCAACCTAAGGATCCCTTTTGATCAGTTCAAAATTAAACACCCGAAGAAGAGGTAATAATTTTACCACCCTCTTTCAAGTTCTTTTCTTCTTCCACTTCCTCTTTTTGGTTGTTTACATACCAAAATAATAAATACAGTATCTCATAAATACCGTGATATTATTATAAATATTTTATAACAATATTATTTATTCTATCCATCCTATGAATGACAAAGTCACCATACGTGCGTACGTACGACTTAGCCTCTCCACGCGTGGTGAAGTTTGTTATTCAAACACTTTATTATTTGGAAGGGTATAATAATGAGTATAATTGATGTAGATAATAAATATAACATGTTAATGATTCTTTATATATTATATACCATCCATTTACATACAATTTCATCATCAATATAATGATATTTTCACTCGTGCGTACGTATGGATTACCGTCTCCATAAACGTGATGAGATTCATTCCCCATAATAATCATTCAAGAATAATTTTCATTTTATTATTACAAATAATTTTTAAGAACTTAATATAATTATGTATATGAATAAAATACACCCTACCGATAACAAACACTGCTTACGTAACCAATCATATAAAGGAAAACAGATCAGTTAACACCCGAAACAATGATACTACTAAAATATTATTAACAAAGAAATATTAGAGGATCATATATGATATCATATTATTGTATATAGTTATTTTATAATTTAATAACAATTATTTAACTATTATATCGGAGGTTAATTTACCCTCTACCAAGGAAAAGTATAAGGTAAGGGTTAATTTTACAATCTCTTTATTATCTGAGGTTGTTTTTATGTGTCTACTAGGACCTCTTTATCATCCACATCTGTGTTTCTTAAAAATGTATTTCAAAACATTTTTACTATTTACTAGACTATGGGTTAAAGGAATTTATACCCTTTTTTTACTTTTTATAAAATGGTTTAAAATGAATCTTTATGTCGTTTTCCAAATAAGGTACTTTATGACCTATTTGACAAATTAAGGTAAAAATGGTTTTTTAACTTATACGATAGTTGTGGTTATTCTCCACCGTTATAACACCTTTGAAGCTTATTTTAAAACATTATAAAAATATTTTCAAAATAAATGTTTTATTTTATAATTATGTGACTTTTAAATGATTTTAAAAAGAAAGAGATATTTCTCTCAAATACTATCGATTTCATCTATGTTAACATTTTTTGACAGATTTTAAACTTGTTTGATGTTGATTTATTATGATAAAAATCTTCTATATTGTATTGAAGGTTTTTTGATATGTTTGACTATGGATGTTTCATTTTTATACCATTCATGATTTATGGAAAACGTATTGACATTTCCTATTCTAGTTTTAATATGAATTTTTATGTTATGTTTCAACCTTTTACTTTGAGGAATGCATTAGACTTAGTAAGTGACGGGTGGAGCCTTCTATAGCTCCTCGATGCATCAGTAGGTCTCATGAGACAAACCAGTGTCTTGGAACAAGGCCTTGAAAAATTATTATTTTTATTATTGGCACAGGGCCTTGACTATATGGTTATGAAGTCTGGCATTATGAATTTCATAATTATGAAAGTGGATATTGATATTTCATGTGATTATTCAACTAGTATAATATCAATGTGAATAAGTAAATGGATATATTTGATTTTACCATTTATATATTATGCTGAGGTTTAAGTTTAAAAGGATTTTATTTTAGTCTTATACATTTCCTTAAATGTTTATGCTTATTTATGAAAGTTTCCACTATATTGTTATCCTTACTGAGCATATGACCTCACCACTTTCTATATTTTATTTTTCACAGGATGTGAAGAACTATTTTATGGTTGACCTATAGGGATAGGATAAGGATATAAGTATGATCAAAGGGGAAAAATGTTGTTGATGTTCTAATTCCACGATGTAATGTAAAACTTATAAATGAATATAGTACTTACAAGGCTGCTAAACTGATTGGTATTTCAGGACATGATTCCTTGTATCATTCCAATGTTATGTAATAATGCACGGACTCAGGGTAACTGGGGTTGGCGAATTACATAATATTTAAATGATTCTACGAATAATAGAAAACACATATCAAATTCCATCAAATATGACCTTTCTAGGGTTTACACCAAGCGTGAATTGAACTACCACTTCAAGTTTCCTACTGATAACCTTCAGATACCACTAGTTACTAGAGATTTCAAGGAACATGTCACTTAGTTAAGGATATATAATTTGTGATTTATTTTTTTATTGGGTAAAATAAGTACCTCTTCAGTTCCATGGAGCATAGAGAAAACATCATTATTACATTAATATGATAAATCCTTTCTTATATGTGTCTAGTATAGAATTAGTAGCTCATGAGGATATTCCAATGATGTATATCAATTCGAAAAAATCCACTGATTTATTTAAACCATATATTGTTTATAATCTCAATGAAACTGTATCTCCTTAGTTTCAGCCTCCCAATTTGTCTATAGAGAAAGAAGTTTGACATCTTGTGTCAATAATTATCCATAAGCTACCCAATATTACATTAGTCCCATCAGTCCCTACCTCAGCTTTCTCAAGCTCTTCCTTTTTTCACCTTCCTATGACAAGGAAAAACACATGTTAATTACTAATACACTCCCTTTTTACTTTAATGGAATGTCTCTTATTATTCATCTTTTTCTTCTTTGTATTTACTATTTACTATCTTAACTTTTTGATAATCCCAAAAGGGGGAGAATAATACTATAATTTTTTATTATTTATTTTATTGGGATAATAATTTTTATGTACATTTGATACCATATTTATTTAATCTTATCTTTTAACTTTAATGTTTATGTTCAAATAGTCACATTATCTTTTTAAGGTGTTAAGGAGTTATAATTGTTTTTTAACTACATCTATTTAATGCCAAGTTTATTCGATACATGATTTCTAAAATACCATGATTTTTGATCACTAAAAAGGGGGATATTATTAGAACCCACTTGTTTTAATTCTCACAAATCATGTTAATTATGTTTCCCATAAATTTACTATTTTATGATAGATTTTTATAATATAAGGTATTCTAATGAAAATTTGGCTAAGTACGAAAAGACCTACCACCAGAAAAGACTCACTGCCAAACTTAACCTATCTCTAGAAAAGTGTCACCACTAGGAATGAATAACCACTGAAAAGGACCTAACACTAAGAGAGAACTACAACTGTAAAATACCTACTAATAAAAAAGAGTTGTCATCAAAGATGACTCGCCACCATATTTGAGTCACTGTAAGAGTTGAGTCACCACCAGGGATGAGTCACCATTAGAAAAGATTCACTTCCATACTTAACTTACCACCATACTTTAACTACCATAATATGAGTCACCATTGAGTATGAGTCACCATTGAATATGATTCACTACTGAGTATGAGTCACCGATGAATATGAGTAACTACTTAACATAAATCACTAACTGATGACCTACCTTCAGATGACCTACTGCTAACCCGACTCACCATTTGACTAACTCATCTCCAGAGAAGAGTCACCATCATTATGAGCCATCATCACTATTCTGAGGCATTTGAATTAAATAATTCCAATATAAATATTTTTTGTATTTAATGCAAAATATTATTGTAATAAATATTCTTTGAGTATTAAAGAAAAATTCCAAGCCCAGTATGAGGTGTTTGGAAATCTTCATGATTATCTTTCGATGGCTGTTTGTTACCTAATTTATATATATTTCTAAAAGAATCCTTTTTTGTAAATGATGTGTGATCAAGAAAATATCTTACTAAACATAAAAAGGATAGTTAATTGGTATCTTACAGACAAAAATCATATATACTTTCATCTATGGGGTAAAACTCATTGGAGATCAACATCCTTTCCTACATTCAGAAAATGAGAACTTTTTTGATATTCTTTTTTACTAAAACTTTCAGAGAAATAGACTGATCTTCTCTCCGAGAAACTTTTCAAGATACTAAAGCATATGAAACACTTCATACCAAGAACCACTACCTTTCTATATCTTATTACTTAATTTTTCTGTTTTTTTCATTTACGTTTGAGAAATGTGTTATTTGTATTTATATCCACACACACTGTCTTTTGTATTATAACTGGAGGATAAAAAGATATTATATTCACTATATTTTCATCTATATACCCATAGTGTTTGTGGAACAGTTCCCTTTGTGGCCTGTATTTTTTTATTCCCCTAATTATTATGAAAGAGGCCCCTACATGGCCTGGACAACTTGTATGTTGTTGTGTGAATACCCAATCTAGGTTGTGGATCATATTATATTTATATAATATTATTATAAGAGGGTGATTTACAAGTGGAGGGGATTATATATCAAATTAATACTGAACCCATTGATTTATTACTCTAGGTTTTTTTAGTATCATTATTTATAATTCTATTAACTTTATTTGTTTTTATACTACCAAAAATGGTACTTTGACATTTAATCTTAACTAGTGTATATATTAGTATTTGATTGAGTAAATTGATTTCAAAAGTTAAAATAATTTTTATATTTATTTAAATGATTAGTAATAAATATTTGAAGAATAATTTGAAAGATCAAATTTATATTAATCTACTCTTTTTATTGACAGGGAAAATTTATTTTAATTAGGGGATTTTATTTAAACTTGTTTTAACATAAATTTTTATTGGGAAATAAATTAAACCCCTATTGATTTTCTCACTTTGAACTATGTAATAAATTTTGGATATATTCATTTTATCTATCATTAAAACCATGTATAAGAGATAGTTATGAAAAATGAATCACATCACTTCGTGGAGGTGGTAGTCAACACTTATGCACGAGCAAAGTTTTCATTTCCTATAGGAGGTAAAGGAAGTATAAAATAGTTGTTAAATCAACATAATAAAATTTAATTATAATGAATATGATTATTTAATTATTTTATAATGGAAATAATTTATTTTAAGGGTTTATAAAAATAAATAAACTTGAAAGAGTTCGGTGATGAATTATACCCCCTCCTTGTATAACCTCTTCGAATTACACATTATGACTTCTATGATGGGTCTTTTGAGGAGACCATGACATATAAGATGTTTATAGGAGAGTTTATAAGGGATTTTTGAAGATATTTTTTGATATAGGGTTCTAAAATTGTCTGAATAAGTTTGTATAGGATGTTTCTTTTCATAAGTGTAACACCCCAAGCTTCTATGGTACACTTTTCTTTGATTAATAGAGCAGCGTGTGTTGTATGCAACCTCGAGTTCTAAAACACCGCGACCAATCAAAGTAGCTGTTAGGAAAAGTAATACCCAATTTTTGAAATCATATAAATTTTATATTTGAAAATGTACTTCATTTTTGTATTCAGAATATCGAAATTATCCTAAGTTGAATTTTTTGTAATTTTCTAAGAACTTCGATTTTTTTTATGAATAGTGAAAAATACTTAAAAATAACTTTTTTAATAAAAATAATTTATAGTGATAAATTATAATATTGAGTGATTTTAAATTATAATTAGAATATATTTTTACCATTTTATCCAATGGTGTTCATTAGAATTAATTTCACTTTGAAATTGGACATAAACAATTGTCAATCTCTTGATATATATTGTTTCTTAAAAACACGTTATTTGTTGTGACAGTGGGAATTAACTATAAAATTAATTAATGAAACTTATATGTTTGGAATTTTTTAAAATAGACATCATTTTTTAATTCAGAATATCAATTATAGCTTAAGGTGAAATTTTGGCATTGTTCTCAAAAACTTCAATTTTTGTTGAATAGTGAAACCACAAAGTGGTAGTTAAAAAAATGATTTTTTGTTTAAATGAAACATTACCACTTCTGTGATTTTATTTTCAAAAATATAACATACATGGTTATCATTAGGAAGTAAAATGTGGTTCAATGGGATTAAAGTTTTTTTGGTGAATAGTAACTTTTAAGTTTAATTAATCGCGATTAAAGGTAATTAGTGAAATTTAAGATAAAAATGATATTATAAAAATATGAAAATACCTTTACACTTGTCCTACCCTTATTGGATGAGTCATTAAAGAACAATAAAATCCATGGGTCAAATTTGGGACCCCATGGAGCCATTTGGGTAAGAAAATGACATTAATAACTTTTTATTTAAAGTAAAAATAAAATTGTCACAAACATGTGTTGTTTTACTAAAACAATTATTACATGGGGTTATATAAGTTAAAATTTTGACTATAAATATTCATTGGAAAGATAAAAATATTTCCTACATCATGGTAATTTTTTTATAATTTTTAGACATTAAATAAATTAATTTTTTTATGACACCATGATGATGCAGCGATTACCTCATTAATTAACGATTTAAATAAAATGAAAAGATAATGTAAAATATAAGACTTACACTTGTCTAAAACCTATTTTATGAGTATATTTAGAACCCTTATCACCTTATCCTAGAAATATATAAGTGTGGGACCTTTAAAATCCTAAAATCATTATATAATAAAGTAACATTTCATGACTTTCCAAGAGTGCCCCTCCTCTCCTCTTATAAAAGGCCCCCACCACTACCACCTTATTCACACCTTCCAAGCCATTTGGCTCGGACAACCTCTGCCCAAATACTCTCTCAACTTCCCTCTCTTAATCCTAGAGGCCTCACTCTGGGTAGAAGGATTCCCAAGGAAACCTTTGGCTCAAATCCAGAAGAGTTACCCTATTTAAAGGTATTGTCTTCTCTTATGTTGTTTTGTTTTATTTTGCTTATCCAACCCCCTAAACTCTTTTTATTATTTTCTTTTATAACAACACCAGTATCCTCAATATAATTGTATGTTTTTATGAGAAGGATTTTATTTACACTTACACACACCTTCGTCTAATGGTTAATGAACACACTGTTTCTATGGGTGGCGAATTACAGCCTCACGAAACGATGATTGTTCAATCTTCTTTTAACACCTATCATGGTGGAAATTATGATGACACTATTTTTATATATGATATATATTATGTTTTTTTCCCTTATTATTCTTTATTTTTCATTTATGGCATACCTTTATGATTTCCATTATGGGTAAACACGATAATTTCATTTTAGGAAGTGCGGACTACTGCCCCCTCAAAGTGATTTGAATCGTTAATGATATATGTGGGATGTATAAAGGATGGAGTAAATGATATTATATATTATATTATACTATAATTATAATATACCTTTATATCATTATTATTTCATTCCATTAAATATGAAATATAAATGAAAGTAGCATTCATGCGTATGTACGGCTTACCGTCCCCATGAACGGTGCATTTCATTTCTTACCTCTAAATTTTATGTAATGTTATAAATACATGATATATATGATATCTAAATCATGAATATAATTCTAGATATAATTGATATTTTATCACATGAACAACTTGTAATTATAAGTAGTTTATTTTTGACTCAAGTACCAAAGATCGACAAAACGACCGTTATTAACTTAAATAATTACATAATGTTCATAACATGGTAATAAGTGATATAAAAGGAATAATGAACTTGAAAAATGTTCTTAAGCAAGTATAAATTAACTCTAGTTTATTATCCAGGAGGTTAAAGAACGATCGAGTCAAGTTGGACACGAGCTAAGAGAACTTCTTAACCCAATTTCCGTTCTTTGGGTAAGTCTCCTACTTTCAAATTATGTCATGATATTATTATGTCCTATATTATATTTGTACTTTCTTTATGTGTACTTATAGTGAGTACACATAATAGATCTATTTTATTTAAAAAATTATCTTTGTAGGGACTTCGTCTCAATCTTCTTTCATTGAGGCATATTATGTTTTAATACAAGACTTTCTTTTATACGGTGTATAAACCCCTTTGACTTTTACATTTTTTCAAAAGGAATCTTTTTATACTAAGCGTTTTACTAAACTAAAAAAAGAAATGTTTTTTTGTCATGCGTATGCGGCGAAAATGACTTCTCTACCACCGTGACCATTATTTGAGTTTCAGCTTCCTCTACAAGCCATAACTTTTTTTTAAATGAAAAAAATACCAAGTTTTAATTTTCTTTTATTTTGGTATTGAAAATGGTATTGAAAATGTTTTTATTATATCAATGTGTTGTATTGATATCTTGTGATTGAAATGTGGAAATTTTATGTTTACTTTATGCATGTTTTATGTGATACGATTATGTTATGGTTTATGATATGTTTAAACCAGTTCATATGAGGAATGCATTGGACTTAATAAGTTACGGGTGGAGCCCACTATAGCTCCTCGATGCATCGACAGGTCTCATGAGACAAACTAGTGTCTTGGCATGCGACCTTGACAAAATATTATTTATAGTCTTGGCACGAGGCCTTGGCTACGTGGTTATGATAGTCTGGCATTATGCATTCCATCATTATGAAAGTGGTTATTGATATTGCATGTGATTATTCGACTAGTAGAATATCCATGGGAATTAGTAAATGACATTATCTAATTTTATTTTTTCCATATTATGATGATGTTCATGTTTAAAAGGCTTTTGTTTTAGTTATACATTGCCTTAAATCTTAATGTTTATTTATGAAAGCTTCCGCTATATTGTTATCCTTACTGATCATCTGAGCTCACCCCTTCCAATGTTTTAATTTTTCCAGGATGTGAAGAAGTATATTATGAATGACCTATAGGGATAGTATGAGGGGATATGAAGACAAGATGTTTTTGTAGTTTTGTTTTACTTTATGATGTAATGTATGACTTGTGAATGTATCTAGTGTTTCCAAGGATACTAATCTAATTGGTCTTTCGAGACTTGATCTTTTGTGATCATGCCAATGTTATGAAATAATGCACCGACTCTAGGTAACTGGGGGTTGGGGTGTTACAGTTGGTATTAGAGGCAGTTTAGTTATAACCTTGGAAGCTAGATTTAGATAAACTCTGATTAAAGCACATATCTCTAAGATAGACATTGAGGATTAGTATAGAAGAACTTCCTAGAATTTTGGTATTATAGAGATTTTGGGAGTTTTCAGAGTAATAAATCCCTATCTGGATACTAGCAGGTAGAGGCGGCTCTGGTACAGATGTACCTAGGGGTAAAACCCGAAAACACCGCTTTGAGATAGACTCGAACGGGAACTGGTGCACGACAACGGGCCTTGCTGCACTCTTGGTTACGACACTCTCGGGGGATACGCTTAGGATAATTCTCACTTTCTTTACCAACCATTATGAAGGGTTTATGAGTATATACTTCCTCAAAGAAAACATATTTATGATTATGGATTGTATCCATAAACTGTCAAATTTATGTTAAGTGTTTTACAAGTATAAAATTATGTATTTTGATTCATAAACTGATCTATTTTATGCCATTGTTTAGAAATGGGGCCTAGTGGAAGGAATGTAAACCGTATCAATGCATGCCCTCCATGTAAGGATTTCCCTCCTGCTCAAGATAATTATAATGGAGTTGGTGATACAACTGGCGCTGATCATCTTATCACCATACTAGGGCAACTCACTCAGGTTATGAATAATAACCTTACTCGTATGAAGCACCCTGATCCACAACATGGAGGATCAATGTTAGACCGCTTCATGAGGCAACAACATCCAAAATTTAATGGGGGTAAAAATCCATTGGTAGATGAGCAATGGATAAACTCCTTAGAGAAAATATTCCATGCCTTGGGGAGTAATGAAAGGGAAAAGGTTATCATGGTAGTTTACCGCCTCACTGGACATGCTGATCAATGGTGGTCATTGATTCAAAACACAAAGGAATATGATGAAGTATCAAATATGGAATGGAGGGAGTTCAAAGATATTTTCTTAGAAAAATAATTTCCTCGTGACCATTGAGCAGATATGGAAAGGGAATTTCTGAGTCTGAGGCAAAAGGAGGATCAGAATGTCACAAAGTATGAGTCTAACTTTACACGGTTAGCGAGGCATGCTACAGATTATATACGTAACCCAAGAAGTAAGATTGATTGTTTCTTTTATGGGTTAAAACTATTTCTCCGTCGAGCATTAGTATCACAATCTTTCTCAACATACCAAGATATAGTCGCGTGTTCTATCAAGACAGAAAAATAATTATCTAAATCTTATGACAATAAAGTAAAGCAAGATAAGAAGAGAACGGTGGAACAAGAGACAGATAAAGGGAAAAAGGGAAATAAGGATTTTCCATTATTCGATAATTGTGGGAAGAATCACCCCGTTAATTGCCTAAAAGGAATGAGAGTTTTTTTATAAATGTGGAGAAAAAGGTCACCAGGCTCGTGATTGCAAGGGAAAGAAAGAGGCTATCAATGTTGAATGCTATAATTGTAGGGAAATGGGGAATTATGAAAATGAATGTCCTAAGCGTCAGGGAAACTTATCTCAGAAAAGTCCAAGGGATTAAGGACAATATTATGCTGTTACTATAGATAAAGTGGAATAATTAATGTATTGGTGCTTTTGGACTCAAGGATTATATTCTGGTTATAATAATAATGTGATATATATAAGGATTGTACTGTAGTACTTTTTGTTTTCATTAAGGTTTTAATATGATGAAGGTAATCATATTTTTGTATGTGATAATAAGAGAAACTTTACTTTGTTTGAGGAATCTGATGATACAATTGATTTTTGGAATTTAGAGACCATTTAGAGTAAGTTTGGAAAGAGGTATTTTGGATAGCTATAAAGGATGGAATGGATTAAGTTGAACTTTGGACAGTATTTTTTATGGTTAAAAAATTTCTAAAGATTATTTTTGGAATATTAAAATACTATAGCTTTAGGAAAAGTACAACCTGTAGGTCAGAGGATAACCCGTCGCGTCGGTCAAAGCTGTAAGAATCGAACCCACAACCACAGTGCGACTGACCTTTATTACCTACCACTAGCCTACAGAAAGTCCCTGGTTATTACAAAATAGTTTTCCTAATCTAAATGGTATGTGTTAACATTTGGAACCTTATAAGATTAGGATAAATATAATATTTTTGAGTTCTATTATCTTTTTGAGTGAAATATGGGTTTGTGGTGAAAATTTATCAAAGAATGAAAGTCTATAGGACAAGTATGTATATTTCCTTACGTTCTTAGTAAATCTTCTAAATAAATTCCTCAACTTTATGAAAGGCAACTTAAAACAAAAACATTGTCGGTTAACTTTTCCTACTGGGGAATCAATGATCGTTTAACCAATCACAAGTTGTGTGATTTTCTTGTAGTTAAACATTCTCCTAATCCTGTTTTATACAACTCTCCATCAAACCTTGATGGTTTATTTTTCCTCCATATCCATGTTTTCATAAAATCCTAGTATTGGCTATCTCGGGTGACCTTTGTACTTCTCTTTCTTTCTTTTAAAGTTATATTTTTATTAACCCTATTTATAATGTGGGTTTTCCACAAAGGTATTTTCTATTTTCAAACTTTTATTTTCAAAGAAAAATTTCAAATTGCGAGGATGAAATTTATTGAAGGAGGGGAGAATGTAACACCCCAAGCTTCCATGGTACACTTCTCTTTGAATAATAGAGCAGCGTGTGTTGTACGCAACCTCAAGTTCTAACACACCGTGACCAATCAAATTAGATGTTATGAAAAGCAATACCCACTTTTTAAAATTATATAAATTTTATATTTCAAAATAGGCTTCATTTTTGTATTCGGAATATCGAAATTATCCTAAGTTGAATTTTTTGTAATTTTCTGAGAACTTCCAATTTTTTATGAATAGTGAAAAATACTTAAACAAATTTTTTAATAAAAATAATTTATAGTGATAAATTATAATATTTAGTGGTTTTAAAGTATAATTAGAATATTTTTTTTATTTTATCCAATGGTGTTCATTATAATTAATTTCACTTTGAAATTGGACATAAACAATTGTCAATCATTTGATATATATTGTTTCTTAAAAACACACTATTTGTTGTGACAGCGAGAATTAATTATAAAATTAATTAATGCAACTTATATGTTTGGAATTTTTTAAAATAGACATCATTTTTTAATTCTTAATATCAATTATAGCTTAGGGTGAAATTTTGGCATTGTTCTGAAAAACTTCAATTTTTGATGAATAGTGAAACCACTAAGTGGTAGTTAAAAAACTGATTTTTCTTTTAAATGAAACATTACCACTTCTGTGATTTTGTTTTCAAAAATCTAACATACATGGTTGTCATTAGGAAGTAAAATGTGGTTCAATGGGATTAAAATATTTTTTTGGTGAATAGTAACTTTTAAGTTTAATTAATCGCAATTAAAGGTAATTAGTGAAATTTAAGGTAAAAATGATATTATAAAAATATGAAAATACCTTTACACTTGTCCTACCCTTATTGGATGAGTCATGGAAGACCAATAAAATCCATGGGTCAACTTGGGGACCCCATGGAGCCACTTGGGGTAAGAAAATGACATTAATAAATTTTTATTTAAAGTAAAAATAAAATTGTCACAAACATGTGTTGTTTTACTAAAAAAATTATTACATGGGGTTAAATAAGTTAAAGTTTTGACTATAAATATTTATTGGAAAGATAAAAATATTTCCTACATCATGGTAATTTTTTTATAATTTTTATACTTTAAATAAAATAAATTTTTTATGACACCATGATGATGCAGCGATTACCTCATTAATTAATGATTTAAATAAAATGAAAAGATAATGTAAAATATATGACTTACACTTGTCTAAAACCTATTGGATGAGTATATTTCGAACCCTTATCACCTTATCCTCGAAATATATAAGTGTGAGACCTTTAAAATCCTAAACTCATTATATAATAAAGTAACATTTCATGACTTTCCAAGAGTGCCTCTCCTCTCCTCTTATAAAAGGCCCCCACCACTACCACCTTATTCACACCTTATAAGCCATTTGGCTCGGCCAAACTCTGCCCAAATACTCTCTAAACTTCCCTCTTTTACTCCTAGAGGCCTCAATTTGGTCAGACATCTTCCCAAGGAAGCCTTTGGCTCAAATCAAGAAGAGTTACCCTATTTAAAGGTAATGTCTTCTCTTATGTTGTTTTGTTTTATTTTGCTTTTCCAACCCCCTAAAATATTTTTATTATTTTATTTTGTAACAACACCAGTATCCACAATATACTTGGATGTTTTTATGAGAGGTATTTTATTTACACTTACACACACCTTCGTCTAATGGTTAATGAACATACTGTTTCTGTGGGTGGCGAATTACTACCTCACGAAACGATGATTGTTCAATCTTCTTTTAACACCTCTCATGGTGGCCATTATGATGACAATATTTTTATATATGATATATATTATGTTTTTGTTTTCCTTATGATTCTGTATTTTTCATTTATGGCATACCTTTATGATTTTCATTATGGGTAAACGCGATAATTTCATTTTAGGAAGTGCGGACTACTGCCCCCTCAAAGTGATTTGAATCGTTAATGCCATATGTGGGATGTATAAAGGATGGAGTAAATGATATTATATATTATATTATATTGGAATTATAATATACCTTTATATCATTATGATTTCATTCCATTAAATATGAAATATAAATGAAAGTAGTGCTCATGCGTACGTACGACTTACCGTCTCCATGAACGATGCATTTCATTTCTTACCTCTAAATGTTATTTAATATTACAAATGAATGATATATATGATATCTAAATCATGAATATAATTATGGATATAATGGATATTTTACCACATGAACAACTTGTAATTATAAGTTGTTTATTTTTGACTCAAGTACCAAAGATCGACAAAACGACCATTATTTACTTAAATAATTATATAATGTTCATAACATGGTAATAAGTGATATAAAAGGAATAATGAACTTGAAAAAGGTTCTTAAGAAAGTATAAATTAACTCTAGTTTATTATCCAGGAGGTTAAATAATGATCGAGTCAATTCGGACACGAGGTAAGGGAACTTCTTAACCCAATTTCTGTTCATTGGGTTAATCTCCTACTTTCAAATTATGTCATGATATTATTATTTCCTATTTTGTATTTGTACTTTCTTTATGTGTACTTATAGTGAGTACACATAGTTGATCTATTTTATTTAAAAAATTATCTTTGTATGGACTTCGTCTCAATCTTCTTTCATTGAAACATATTCTCTTCTAATACAAGAATTTCTTTTATACGGTCTATAAACCCATCTGACTTTTAATTTTTTTCAAAAGGAATATTTTTATACGAAGTGTTTTACTAAATGAAAAAAGGAATGTTTTTTTCTAGTGTGTATGCGGCGACAACAACTTCTCCACCACTGTGACCATTATTTGAGTTTCGTCTTCCACTACAAGCCATAACTTTTTTTTAAATGAAAAATAAATACCAAGTTTTAATTTTCTTTTATTTTGGTATTGAAAATGGTATTGAAAATGTTTCTATTATATCAATGTGTTGTATTGATATATTTTGATTGAAATGTGGAAATGTTATGTTTCCTTTATGCATGTTTTATATGATACGATTATGTTGTGGTTTATGATATGTTTAAACCTGTTCATATGAGGAATGCATTGGACTTAATAAGTGACGGGTGGAGCCCGTTATAGATCCTCAATGCATCGACAGGTCTCATGAGACAAACTAGTGTCTCGGAACAGGGCCTTGTCAAAATATTATTTGTAGTCTTGGCACGAGGCCTTGGATACGTGGTTATGATAGTCTGGAATTATGCATTCCATCATTATGAAAGTGGTTATTGATATTGCATGTGATTATTCGACTAGTAGAATATCCATGTGAATTAGTAAATGGAATTATTTCATTTTATTTTGGCAATATTATGCTGAAGTTCAAGTTTAAAAGGATTTTGTTTTAGTTATACATTGCCTTAAATGTTATTGTTTATTTATGAAAGCTTCTGCTATATTTTTATCCTTACTGAGCATCTGAGCTCACCCCTTCCAATGTTTTAATTTTTCTAGGATGTGAAGAAGTATATTATGAATGACCTACAGGGATAGTATGAGGGGATATGAAGACAAGATGTTTTTGTAGTTTTGTTTTACTTTATGATGTAATGTAAGACTTATGAATGTATCTAGTGTTTCCAAGGCTACTAAACTAATCAGTCTTTCGAGACTTGATCTTTTGTGATCATGACAATGTTATGAAATAATGCACTGACTCTGGGTAACTGGGGGTTGGGGCGTTACAATAAGTGAAGGGAGTGACACTCTTGTAAATACATAATAATTTTAAATATAATATATTTCTTTATCAGGGGAAATGGAAAAAAACCCAAATATTTAAAGATAAGGTGAGGGTGGTCAAAATATACTCAACCAATGATATTTAAGAATGTGTTTTATGTTATCTTGAATCTGTATCCCTTTATGTTAACCCTTTTAAACCATTTTATCATTAGTTGAGGTGGCAACTTTTTTCCTAGGTAAATAATTTTTATGACCCAAAATAAAAAAAGAAACTTCTTACCATACTTTTAAATTATGAATCCAAATATTTAATAAATTTTATCATATTTAATTTCTAAATATTTCAAAAATTACATTAAATATAAATATGTGAAACACAAGGAAAACATTTTTTAGAAAAACACTCATTTTAAGCGTAAAAATGATTTTATACAAGGATTATGAATCTAATTGATTAAAATTAAATTAAATGGATTACAATTAAGCAAATGAAATATATAAAAAAATTTACTATTCCAAAATATAATGGAATCTTCAAACCATAAAATAAAATGTATAGATAAAAAATAGTTTCCAATTAGAATAATATATAACATAATTTCCAAAAAGTAAAACATTTTTTAAAAATTAATATAATGTTTTTAAAAGTTTTATTTTACTCATTAAATATATATATATTTAGTAAAAAAGTTTTTATTGAATTTTAAATTAATATAACATTATGATAATGACACAAAAAGTTATCAAATTTATAAAAATAGTATTTTCACTATTGTCTCAAAGATCAACCATTTCATAAAAATCCTAACAGAACACACAAATATAATATTAATATGATGAAATAAAAAACTAATTTTCATTTTATCAAATAAAATTTCTTATGGTGATAAAAAAATAACTCTAATATCCACTCAAAAAAGTATTGAAATCATTTTTAGGAAAAAAAATTATTTTCAAAACATAAAATGATTTTATTCTCACTAAATTCCTTGTAAAAACCATTTAAAGATTGTTAATTTATTTTAATGAACATATTATCAATAAATGTCATAAAAATAATTAATCAATAGTTATTAATTTAATTTATTAAGGAAAAAATAAATTTCATGCTTAAAACTAGTTGTCTAAAAAATATATTTTTTTATCATCAAAATATTTTATATTCATTTCTAACAAATTGATAATAAATGTTTGAATGATTATTAATTATTTTTCATGTATAATAAATACTTTTTCAATAAATTCAACACTCTTATAAAGATTAATTAATATTATAAATAAAACAAATGAAATATAAAAAAATATACTTTTATAGAAAAATGACCCTTCTAAACTTTAAGTGTTCTTAATATTATTTGATTTAATTATTATCATTAAAAATTTATTACTTATTTTTTATAAATTAGTCAAAAATTTATATAAGGAAAAAATTTAATACATATATTTCATAATTTTGTTATTCTTATTCATACCCACTAATCTAATGACCATGTTATAATGGTTATAATCAGAAGGTTCTGGACAAAGGTGAGCCTACTCCTAAAAAATTTATTAGAGAAATTAATGTATTAAGGAAGAAATTACAAAGGGGGTTTACATAGATGGGTATGAAAATCACCACATGAAACTACTTCAACAAAATCTGAACAAAAAATCAGGATCACAAAGGACAATCTTGAACTAGACTCCATAATTTTTATCTTGGAGAGGGCATCATTAACCTGATTTGCTTCCCTATAAACATGTGTAACATCAATGTAGATATAATCTACAAGCAGAAGGATATCAATCCAGGACAATAAAATTTTCCTTGGGAGATTCTAGGATTGAGCTTTAAGAATTTCTACTACCAAACTAGAATCATATTCCATCCATATATACTTTTAACCATGATGGATAGAATACCTGACCGCCTTGATCATATCCAACAACTAAGATTCAATTTCATATCCATTCCTAATGAAATGATAAAAACAACCCTTAACAAGACCCTGATGAGTTTGTAATATGACACCACAAACTGAAGGCCTCAGTGCACCTAAATCCACCCCCATCAAGATTTTCTTTTAGCCACCCTGAGATCAGTGGGATCTATCTGATAGATTTGGCCACCACGGTTTTCTTAACCCTTCTATAAACACCTTTTGACCTCAACCGACCTCAAGATAACCAAGTCATAAAAATCATTATTCATTGATCCAGATTTGAATTTTGGAGTAAGTTACTATTTCACTATTAATATTACTAATTACAACATGATGATAGGGATCATGATTATCAAATTCCAAAAAATTCATTTCCATCAATGTATAAGAGATGACCACAACTGTAGCTGTCAGGAGAAGTGGATGGATTTTCTCAGTGCAGACCGCAATGTACAAGGAGTTCATTAGCACCTCAAAACTCCAAAATTAAAGTATGTATCCAAAAATATACTACAAATAAATCCAAATCATTATTTTAGACAAAAAATAAACAAATAAATGGTCATAATATTCCTTAACTTGCATACATAGAAGAAATATAAAAGCAAGACAAATCCCTACACATTGAATGAATAAGTGAAAAGACAGTCCCTACCTCAAAATCCTCCATATTAAGAGAATATTGGTTACTAAAATAAAATACTTCTTAAATCCTAAAATCCATGAAATCATATTAAATGAACTATCACAAGAATACCTATATATTTCTCTAGTGTTGAATTTATCATCATGATTGGTTTTCCATATTATTATGTCTCGATCTATGTATTCATATTTAAGAAGCTCTATTTTGATATGAGGATGAATAAGGTCATACACACTAGTATTTGACTATATTTAAGAAATGAAACACATTTTAGAGTTTAAGTAATAACAAACTCTTTATTTAATGGCCTTGAAAACAATGGTGTACTCTATCAATTCAAGGATGGATGCTTACAAACCCTCAACTTTGAGAATTGCATAATTTCATGGAAGGAATTCTTAATATCTATCCAAAAAGAGGAGGGGGTGTAAATTGAATATATATGTTTCAATTTGGTGGTAAATCCGGTGACAAGAATTTTCAAGAAAAATTCATTAGAGGAAATAAGTATCCAGGTAATTTCTCTGAGAAATGTGTCTTTGAAATGCCTGAGATATTTTACCCTCATCCCTCCCATATCAACTAGTTTAACACATTACTTACAAGTAAACATAACCAAATTTATTTTATGAATTGATCCAGTCCATATGAAAATATTAATCATGATATGAAACTCTATAATTATATTTCAATGCCATTTTTACAGTGAGGATTCATAGAAAAATATAGAGGTAATCACAGAATTGAACAAACAAATCCTACCCTCTTGAGACATAGTCTTATATTTATATGTTTCTATTTGATTAATGATTATGTAAAAAATATTATAGATATAAAACTTTCTCATCTTACTAAAAAATGGGAACCCCAAGATATGTAAAGGTTATGGTCCTTATATTAACACCCAAACCCCTAGGCACTATGTTTTTCTTATAAATGGAAACCTCTTTTCCAAACACCACAAAGGACTTATTTTAGCTGACAACCTGACCAGAAACATCCTCATAATTCCAAAAACTGGATTTAATATAGGATATGGTTTTCCTTTAAGATTTACCAAAAATAATAACCTCATCAGCATAAAGATGTGTGAGATTAAAAAAATAATTTTCCAACCTCAATTTTCTTGTAAAGACCTATATTGAGAAGATTATTAAGACATCAACTAAAACTATCCTTATATATAGAAAAAAGAATCCTAAATTACGGATCCCATTTCCTAAAACCTCTATAAAATTGAAGAAAACCCCTCTAGGACCCACTAACAAGAATAGAGAGCCTGCAAATCTTGAGAATAATATTTATCAAGTTGTTAAATCCATGAGAAAACCTGTGAATTCCCCAAATAAAAAAAATGAAATCCCACTTTATTGTATCAAAATATTTGGAAATACTAATTTTTATAGATATATTACCACCATTTACCTTTTTATTAATTATTTTAACCCATCATGATGTTGTATAAATTCAGTTATGAATCTTCCTCCCTGCGAAGAACCCAAAATGATTTGTAGTAATAAAACCCTTGGAAATATCTCCCAGTATAAGGGTCGTTATCTTACTAATCACCTTTGGAATAGAATTACCAATAGGAATAGGACTAAAATATCTAATATCTAGAGCATTAAAGTTTTTTGGTATCAAATAAATTAAGTTATAATTTACTCAATAAATAATTGATTCATGATTTAATAATTATCTCACCTCTTCGATGACCTCAAAGTGAATAATTTCACAATTGAACATGAATGAATTATTATAAAAACCCTTAGGCCCTATAATACTATCAATATTAAGATAGAAAAGGGTTTCCTTAATTTCTCTTTCACTGGGTGGCTTAATAATACTCTTATTCTGAAGATCACCAATTCTAGGATATATATTATTAATCATTTTGAGTGTTTTTACCCCTTTTTCTTTATAAAACATCTAAAAATAACTGGTCAAAACATTGAATATTTCATTTTCAGAGATAAAAAAACTTTCATTGATTTTTAGGGCAGTGATCCCTCTTCTTACGTTCTTCTCCCTATGGATACAGTGAAAAAAATCATGAGTTCCTCTCTCCCTCCTTAACCCACCTGATATTAAATTTATTTTGAGAAATATTCTTATTAAGATATAGTAGATCATCAATATTGGATAAATCTTTAAACTCCTCATGAGATGGAACTACTTGAACCTAGTTTATTTATTGGCAATGATCCAAGTGATTCTCAGCCTCCTTGATATCTAGATCAATATTATAAAAGGAAATTTTACCCCACTCTTTGAGAATTTTCTTAAAATTTTCATCTTACTGGACAAAATATTCAATAGAATTCCATATCAATCAACCTTACAGGAATCCATAATAATTTCTTTGTAATTAGGCACAACAATCCATGCATTATTGAACTTGAATGTTAGAGGGGATGACCTTGATTTTTTGAAAAAAAATCAACCAGTAGAGGATTTTGGTGAGAGTATATTTTGGGTATAGTGAGAAAATATAAATTAATAGAATCATTCCTATCATCCACTTGTACAAAAAATATATCCAATTTGATATTTTGACTCCCATTAAGGGTGTACATACTCTATGTGTAATTAGCACCAACCTTGGGAACTTCAACAAAACCAAATTTATCTATTCAAGAAGAAAAATCATAAGCTGATGGAATAAAAAAGTATCTTTCACTTTTTTCACAAGGTCTTAACATAACATTGAAATCACCCATTATAATCCAACTCTCACACATACTCTCAGGAATACACTACAAGCTTCACTTAAGAGATTTTATTTTTATCTACTAGTTGAAAGCATTGAAAAAATTTATAGAAAAATCAGGACCATTAAATCCAATGGAAACAATAATGGACTAATAATCATAAATTAAGTAGGTATAATTAATGTTATCATTATTTAGAACCTATAGGGACTCCATGGAACAATCATATTGATTATGGGAAACAAAGTAATACCTAATGTACCTCCATTTAAAATACTCCCAATTATAAAATTTAATTATTGGGTCATAAAGACTAATAAGAATATGTTTGTTGGTCATAATAAAGTGCCTATAGGCTGTGACTATGGGAGGGTTCTCAATACCTTGAAAAATGAATTAGATAAAATTCATTGATTAAGAGATATAAGCCTTCTTCTAGTCCCATCATGATGTTTCTTACTACTTTAATTCAAAATCCTCCCTCCCTTATCTGCTGCTTTAGAGACATTATCATCAACAAGAGAGAGATCACTTTTATTTTTCTCAGAATATGGTATATCCTAATCACCTTCTGCCCAATAAACACCACTTAAAGGGGGGAAATTTTTAGATGATTGAATCTCACCAAAATCTGATTTATTGTAGTTTTGGATGGTGGAACCTATGAGAAAAAATATCCAATATGAGAATGATCATCAACATGAGAAAAAATGTCCAAATTATACCCCATTTCATTGATAATATTGTAATCTATTTGAGTGGTTAATAGATATTACCATATTTAGACCATTACAAAGTATAAATCAAGAAAAAAATATGCCTAGAGCCTATATGTATGGGGGAGGGGGAAGTGACACCCCTGTTTTTCCTACTAGTAAACTCCAAAAAACTAGAGAATCAGCATTCAAAGCCATGAATGTGAGAGGATAACCATTAGGAATAGAACTAGTAGAATCCATAAAAGGGAGTTTCATTGGCCTTCTCATAAATAACAGAAATGTTTCTACCTAGAGAAACAACATTCTATTCACCATTAAATGTGTATTTGAGTAAAATATCCTCATTAGAGTCATCCACATTGCAATCCTAAATCAAGGGATCTTGTGTAGACTTATAATTGGAAAGATAATTACCAAAAACATCTTTAGTAGAGGCACCATCACATAGCTCCCTTACCACAATCACAGGGGGAGAAGGAATCATAATATTGTGACCACTTGCATCATTCAAATGAGAAAACCCCTTTATCCTAGCTTCCTAAGGAATGCCTGTAGAACCATCATTAGAGTGACCAGGATCAATATAAATAAGGACCCTATCCTTCCCCTTTATCCTTTTAAAGGTGGCATCATCATGCCCCATAATCTTTCAAAATCTTCATAATTTATTTCTATTTCATTTAGAGACAACATACCCAAAACAATTACAACTCAATAATATCATAAATTTCCTCTCATAAAAAATTAAAAAATTGATAGTATCATCCTTAGTAGAAAACACAACCTATTCAACTAATGTGGTAGACATTTCAACCTCTACAAGTATCCTAACATAATTCCTAGATATTGGATTGTTTGTTTTTTATCCATCCTTATAGGATTTCCAATAGAGGAGGTAATATCCCAAAGTGTTCATGGAAGTATCAATAAAGTGTGAAAAGCAACAAGGTATTAGGGGTTTAGGGGAGAGATATTTAAGAAGATACCAATTGTTAAAATATTAATTCCACTTATTTTTATTCTGTTTACATACCTAGAACTAGAAATTTCACTTGAGAGGAAGTGGAACCCTTGTGATATTGAGAAAAACAATTCTTGTTTGAATGTAGTAGAGTGATAAATCCATAAATTTTTAGATTTTGTTTTAGTATTTATAGGAATTTCACCTTAATTTTCCTTAAAATTAGTGTAATTTCATTAAACCTTACAATAATTTGAATATATAATTGAAATATAGAATGGGTTAAGTATTTATTTTTAGTTTTTTATTCATCTCTATAATTAATTATAAATACATTCATTAATTTTTGTATAATGAGTTTAAACTATTAAATGAATTGAAATTATGATTTTCATTATCTTGATCCAATTATTGAATATACTAGGCAAATTATAGACTATGTTTTTGTTTTCTTGGGTTGTATATCTGAGACAAAAAATGAAAAAGGGATGAGGATTTCATAACTCTACGGATTACATAAAACTTTGCCTTTAAGGATTTGTTTTATCCCATAAGAATTTTCCTTGTATATTCGTAAGGATTATCAGGAAGAGATAAAATTCTTAAGACATTAGACTTAGCCAAAATTATTTAAAGGATATGAGTAATAGAGATTACTTGGGAAGCATGTTAGGCATTAATATTCTGATAAGAGTTTGGATGAGTGACTTTATAATACTTTCTCCATAATTATTTAATTTGTTAGCCCCATATGAGAATTTACATGTTAGACTTTCAATATTTTCATGACTTTGCCATAATTTTAGGAATTTCATGATACTTTTCATATGCCCATTATGAATTACCCATTCACTTAAGACTTTGAAACTTTCCAAAATATATAAGAAGGGAATAAAAATTTAAATTTACTAATGACTTGACCTGACCCACCAGGGCGCACCTTGGGCTCGGTAAGCTAAGTGTTCCATTCCAAGCCCACCTATAATAGGCTAGGGGCCAATGACTTAAACTGAGTAAAAATACTACATATATGGGAGGCCTTAGCCTAATATATATGTACATATGGACACATATCTCCAAACAAACTAGATTAATACAGAATAGTAGACAACTATAATAAAAAAATGCATTCACTACCTCTAATATCAAAAAATAGAGTTTTATGGTACAAAACAAAAGACAAAAGAAAAAATAGTCCCAAAATATAGAAAGTAGTCCCAACTTTACCACTATTGTGAAAATAGTCACTAGTTAAAAACTAATCCATGACCATGGGGATATATCAATGTTCTACCCCCAACCATGTTTGTAAGTGGTCTATAAATAACCTACCACCATGGTTTTCCACCAACTATGGCCGTAGGTGAGTCAGAAATGGCATAAGATCATGGTAATCCACTGATCGTGGTGATAGGGTTCCCCGAGCAAGCGTGGAAAAAACTTCCCCGCATGAAACACATGAGAATTTTTTTCCCATGTAAAAAACACAGAAAATTACCTATATCAATGATATTTCATGGGTATAAGTATATATATATATATATATTATATACACACTATCTTTTCATGATGGAGGAGTGGTTATTGACTCAGCCATACTATGAGGGTGACATGAGTTTTAATCTACCATCCCATAGTTTTTTTAATCTATTTCCATAGTTAGGGAGACTGTGTCAATAAGTTTATTTCTAGTTTGGACAATAGCCACAATAATTTCATTCAAAAATAGGTTAATTAGCTTATGGAATTAGCCTTGGAGTCTATTTATATGGAAACAGCCTGTATGGGCTGGTTGATCTTGTACATAACCTATTGAAAAGGATGTGTCTATAGGTGAATTTTCCACTAGTGTGTCCCAACACACAACCTCTTAATTTTGACCACAATCACGCTACCTCCACCACTAAGATCCTCTATACACCACCCATACAAACTCCACCTAAATCTCTGTCGAACAACCTACCATCTCTATAACTTATAATGTGTGTAAGAGAATATTATATAGAGGGGATTATATATATACCCAACATGATACCTAAAAATCAATAAGAAGTAAAAAAATTGAGAGAGAGAGATAGTCATCACTAAACCACATACTAGAGAGTGAAGAAGGGGAACCCAAATATGCTCATAAAAAGATGAAATTCATCCAGTAAGGTCTCATACATCACAACCATTCAAATGATTTGCATTCTTCACGTGAATCCACAAAGATATACTATTGAGGAATAGGTCCATGATACCTTTTAGTAAATTCCTGAAGTAAAGAAACACATTATTATAAGACACCTTAGATAAGTTAATTCAACTCACAAATAGAAGATCATGCCTTGGGCATAAGGGGATACATGATCCCATCAGAGCTCAACTCACAGATATATCATCATACCCTAGGCCATAGGGGGGTGGGTACCTTAATCAATTTATACTATCTCATAATAGTGAATCACATGATTGGATGAAGTTAACGGGATAATTAACTGTACCTAGGGAAATTAAATATAGTATTGTGACCCCGGGCCTTATTGGAGGATACATGAATCTATCCACGATTGAATTATAGGAAAGGAATCATACGACCTAAGTAGTAGGATGGGATAACTATCCTTATCTAAGGGGATAAGATACTCTAGTGGCATTTACCATATAGAAACATACTCATAAAGGATCACTAGAATGACCTAATATAAATGAAATGAATGTAAATGACTTATCCAAGGGGGTACATGGGGTGTCACCCCAAGTCAACAACCTAGTTGTATGATGTTAGTCAACATGGCATGCAAAAGACTAAATATATAGCATGTGAGTTAATTTACATGACATGTGTGTCCAAGATTGATACATGAAATGTGATTTACTACCCGAGTCATGATCCATCATTGGGTATATGGGGTGTAGCCTAGGAATACATGGTGTGTTATTAACTTGAGATCTATGGGAATATACCTCTTATACACTCTGCTCTGGCCATATAAGGTCACATGATGCATGGATTGGGCCACATAGAGGTGTGATATTTTAATTGGTTGGAAACCATAATGACTTATAATTTGATAAAAAATGGGTATTTTTTTCAAGCATTATTTCATTTAATCTAGAATTTTCTATAATATCACCTATTTCAACATGGCTCTAGGTTTATCACATGTTCCTTTGATTTGATCACCAATCTTGCAAAAAATATTGGTACCAGGGTGCATAGTGGAATATGGTGGGTTGAGGAGTTTTTTTATCATTGGAGAAAAAAAACATTGTCATCTATAGTGATATGATCCCAATAAAGGTATGAGGTTCTCAAATGAATTTATTAAGAAAAAAAATTAAATTAACGATTACCTCATTTAAACTAGAAGCATGTTTGACTAAAGCTCATCACCAGTGATCATTGCTCAAAAAATCTACGGCCAAACCCATTTAGATCATCCATACACACTTTAAGATTCTATGTGAATTAAAATAACTGATCATTTAATTCTGGGTGGTAGCATAGAGCTATTATGAATCCTTAAGTGTAACGGAGGTTACCATGATCTCATTTCTTAGATCCACAACAGCAATCGAGGATTGAAATCCTCAAATGGGAATTTTTCTCTATAGGATGCGGGAAGGAGGATAGAGGAGCTATCAATTTTATGGGTATTAATAGTACCTTGAAAATTAACTCCCTCCTAATTATATAGTGGAAGTTAATTACCCATAAAGGGTTCCCTTGTCCCCATATAAGTAACTCCCACTAAATAAGTAATAAATGACACATTATGATGATCTAAGTATTTCATAAACATAATTTATATTTTATCACATAACTTTAATATATAATAACTATATTAAATGATAAACATGAGTCTTTAACTTGACTCTTAATTCCAAAAAATATTAAATAATCCTTTAATATATAAAAATAATATTTGTTCGTATAATATTTTCCCATGTATTCACTTAAACCATGTGAATACTATGAGTAAAAAAATCAACCCAATTATTCTATACTTGAATAATAATGAATATGTTATTTTTGATTGATCATTTATTCTTGTACATTTCTCGAACCCATGGTGGGGCCCACCATATCCTATAGTCCTTTTCACCTGAATAGGGAAGACATTAGAAAACTCTATAGTGCGTGACTCTCAGGACCTTATCTTAATAGTGGTGAATACTATTTACAGACATAGAGAAGAGTATAGAAACTCATTAAGGCTCTTAAAGAGATAAGTAATTATCCTAAAAATGACAACCTTACTACAAAAGAACACCATGTGATATAATTTATTTGTCTCATGATATATCATAAATTAGGATGCACACCTTATTCCATCATCCATTCATACTTTATTATTCATTGAACTAACTGGATGGAATTAACTTTCTTATACCATGGTCATGATTTTAGTAAACATACTACCCTCCTGATCATTTAGGTCTGAGATATATATTCCTATTTGAAGTGATAAACTCTATCTTGATTATTCAATTAATTTCATACTACAAATAACACACCCAACATAAGATACCTTTATGTGACATCAATGCATAATTTTTATCTTGCATCAAAGTATGTGATCAAATAGTATAAATTGATAATAATCTTAATTTTGGAGACAATTACATGTGTTTGTAGATAGGAACTACCAATGACACCTAAAATATATGGTGTTTCAATTAGAATGGTAGTATTCATGATCTCATCTACTTTAGATCACCATGTTTTAACTTCATGAGAAGAAGTATCAATGCATATGATCCCCTGACACCAGATAAAAAACAACATCTGTATCCTTTCGTCATGGTGTATCTTTACCATTAAACATAATTTTAAGATTACTTTCATAGTATCTTTAGGTTCTCATTATATCCTAGGAAGTACTTTAACACTTTTTATATGAAATTTAATCTAAGGATGTTACCATAATTATAGTGGAAACAGAAGAATCAACACTATTCTTGTAAGATGAACACATGTATATATAAAACTATATACATGTAATGGAAATAAAAGTACATAAAGTAGTTGGTTCTGGAGAACCCACTCAAAAAATTTCCAATTTCACCAGAGCCAACTGCTAAAAAGTTTGAACCTAATAGGTCTCCCATAAAAATTATTATTCTACTAAGATATGTATTTAATCAAGGGGCATACCAGGTTATCCTTATAAATACTCTAATAACTATGAATTCAGCTTTCTGAATTAAATCCCTCAAGAGAAGAAAATTTTGGAGTATATTATTTTTCCTCTAGTGTGACATGAGATCCTTGAAAAGAACCACTACCTCAATGTTTTCATAATAAACTAGAAAATAATATACACTACTCGGTACAACACAAATATCTAATACAAATCTATATATCCATACTTCCACCTTATCTTCATTATAAGTCACTATATACTTGGATTATATTGTATAGTCGATGACCATAGGTTTCTTCGAGCTTTTCCAACTCACCACACTACCATTCAAAAAAATTACATAGCCTAACTGTGATTTTAGATCATCATGATCTATATAGAAACTAGAATTAGTGTATCCCCTCACTACTAGTTCCCCATCTCCTCTATACACCAGGAATATATCCTTTATATGTATCAAGTACTTATTTATATTTTTTATATTTGACTAATTCAACTCTCCTAGATTTTCTTAATATCTTCCCACCATGATTAAATTAAAGGCAATATAAAACCTAGTGTATGAAATGACATGATTGATCAATCCCACTACTGAATAATAAGGGATTTTACTCATTCTTTCAATATACTCTTCTGTTGGTGGATGAATTTTCATAGAGAGACTAATACCATGTGACATTAGTAACAACCCTCTCATGGATTGTTCCATATTGTACCTTTTGAGTACCTTTTCAATATATGTACTTTAACTTAGCTCTATTATCCTATGAGATCTATCTTGATAGATCTTTATCCCTAGGATGTAGGCTGCCTCACCAAATTATTTCATTGAGAATTATTCATTTAACTAAGTCTTAACTAACTATAATAATTTCACTTCATTTACCATAATTAATATGTCATCAACATATAATATAATGATAATAATAGAATTCCCACTAACCTGATTATAGACACATGGATCACATTCATTATTGATGAATCCAAATTCTCTTATATCCCCATCAAAAAGAACATTCCTATATCATGACTCATGATTCAAACCATAAATAGATATCTAGAGATTTCATAATTTATTTGAACTCTTTGACTTAATGAACCATTAAATTTGATTCATATAAAAATATTTAACGAAATTACCATTCAGAAAAATTGTATTAACATCCATTTTCCAAATCAAATAATCATGGAATGCTGGTA
Source organism: Viscum album (assembly GCA_963277665.1). NCBI lineage: Eukaryota > Viridiplantae > Streptophyta > Magnoliopsida > Santalales > Viscaceae > Viscum > Viscum album. The sequence continues at coordinate 1,029,252,204 of OY728157.1, forward strand.
TTTCAAGTAATATTTTGATGTATTTTAGCATGACTACTAGTGAGAAGGTTTTTTCATAGTTTATATCTTGAAATTTCCTAAAACCCTTCACCACCACTTATTTTTTATAGGTATTTACTTTATGATCAATGCCCATATTTTTCTTGAATACCCATTTTCACTCAAAGGGGTTTACATCAACTAAAGGTTCGATAAAAATTCAATGTTGATTTTGATATATGGAATATTTTTCAGAATGCATGAAATATTTCCAATTATCAGAATCCTTTCCTTCTACTGATTCCTTATAGTTTAGTGGGTTATCATTATCTAGGAGTAATTTTTCACCTAACTCAGTGACAATAAAACCATATCACTCTGGTTCTATAAACTCTTGAGTTGACCAATGTAGTACTTGTGTCTTGGGAACATCTTATCTCCCAGTTTCTCTTATGGAGATGGTTCCTGTATCAACTCTTGTTCATATAGATCATCAACTTCAATGAATTCAATATTTACCCAAATATTTACATTCTAAATTTGTTCACTTTCTAATAATATTACATATATTTCCACAATTTTTTTTATATAATGAGTTATATAGGTAATATCACATTATTTTCTTAAGATTTCCTATAAAAATTCACTTAGTGCTTTGAGATTACAATTTTTCTCTAGGTATAGTCTTGAAAAAAACCTTTCATCTCCATACATGTATGTGTGTCATATTTGATTTCTTTCCATACCATAAATCATATGAAATCCCATTTATTTCTTTAGTTGGTATTCAATTAAAGGTATATGTTGTTTTCTGCAACACATATCCCTATAAGGATAATGGAAGAGTTTCATGAATCCTCATTGATTTGACCATGTATATCAAGGTATAATTACTCATTTCACAAACACTCTTCTACTAAGGTTTATAAATAGTATTGAGTTTAGATACTATCCCACTCTCCTTTAAGTGATCATTGAATAATTGGTTATGATACTATCTACCTCGATCTGAGTAGAGTTACTTAATCTTATTGCAAAGATGGTTTTCTAATTTATGTTGGTATTCCTTAAACATATTAATTGAATATGACTCATGCATACTTAAGTAGATATATCCATACTTACTATATTCATTGGTAAAAGTAATAAAGTATAAAATCCCACCGCTTTACTCTATTATAAATAGATCACATACGCCAAAATGAATTAATTCTAGTATTTCAGTGGCTCTTAATCACTTCCTAGAGAAGTTTGGTTTATTCATTTTCCCTTGTAAAAAAACATGAAATATATCTAGGGGTGTTAAATTAGTAGTGTTCAAAAACCTTTGTTGATGTAATTTTTGTATACATTTCTTATTTACATGACCTAGCATGAAGTTCCATTGGTGGGTGTTATATGAGTAATTTTCACGTCTCTTTTCATTGGTTTACATTTTTGGTTTTTTGAGTTCAAGTTTATATAATCCATTGTTAATATGAACCATACCATAACATATTTTATCATTATAAAAGAGACAACATTTATGTACAAACATAAAATAAAATCCCATTGTGTCTAAAATTGACACTAAGATTAAGTTCTTGGTAACCGCAGGAATATAATAAAAAATATTTAATACAAGAACAAAACTAATAGGCAATGTTAGATGATAATATAAAACTTCCAAGGATTCTAGTATCATAATATTTGTGGATTAGAGATCCACCCACCCTTTTCAATATTATGGAATCTATTTGGTTCTTGTATGTGAATAAAAATTCGTGAGCCATATACTATATTCAATACCCAACTTGTAGATAAAGATATATTTCCTTGAATGACAAAAATAACTAAGGTAGAAGCATCACCTGTCTTCTTTTTCCTAGCCTTTTAATTCTTTTTCCAATTAAATTTATTTCAACATGTAAATTATATATCCTTCTTCTTATTTCTCTCCCTATGAATCTTTAGCATTTTGGAAGGAAGGTTTATCAATGTCTTTGGATTGGGCTTAGCCTTAGATGCCTTAGCCTTTATCTTTCTCCACTTGTTCACCATAATGATTGATGAATTGATATTATTTATGTCCTTATCAACTTGGTGAAATAAAGAAAAAATATTTTTGAGAGCCCTTTTCATGTTATTCATATTACAGTTAATAATGAAATTCATAAATCTTGGTGTTAAAGAGGAAATAATGAGATCAATTTCTAGTTATTGGTTGAATTTGAACCTAAGAGATTCAAGCCTCTCAAGGTACTTAGTCATCTTGAGTACATGAGGTCTTTATTTATTTCTTTCTTCTATATTTAACATATAAATAACACTTGATATCTCATACCTTTATTGCCTTGCTTTATCACGATATAACTATTGAAGATGAGTTGACATCTTGTAAGCATATTCATCTTCATGCATTTTATATAATTTACTAGACATCAATAAAAATATGATATATTTAAAATATAGTTCATCATTTACATGATTTTTCCATTTTCCTTTATCTACCTTGATTTCTCCCCAAGAAGGATCAACAAGAGTTGAAGAATCAGTACATAAAGCTTCATTGCTTGGCGTAGTACAATGCTTAAGTTCCTGTACCACTCATGGAAGTTATAAATGATCATGATATTTTGTTTATCCAAAATTTATTATAGTGATAATGTACTAGTGGTTTTTATTATCATTTTATCTAAAATAAATAAATTTAGTACCTAGTATTTATCTTGATTACCTTTTAGAAATTATTGGTTAATTAATAAAATCATTCTATGTATCCCACTATTTTATCGAACCTTAGTAGCCCTCACTACTATATTAAGAATACATTATTACTTGAGTATTCCAGTGAAAATGATCCTTGAAATATACCCTCTTAGTCTAATATATTGCTACACCACATCTTGGATAGTTTCAAGGTATTCACTAGACTAATTGACTACATTGAATCACAACTCCTTGAACTATTGAGTAAAGTACTAGCTTCTTAGAATCATAACATTTATTCCCTCAACAATTTGCCTCTAAAGTGATAAAATCTAGCTATGAATACTTATTTTCTAATAGATTTAGTTAATTCAACCCATCGTTTTTTTAATAACTCCCTAGTAGTAGGACCCACCCAAAAATAGGGTTGATGACCACCCCGTAGACCCAATTTTATTCAAATGTAAGCAATAGAAGACATTTTAACTTAATATTACTTTGATGGTTTTTATAATTTCTCAACAAACATAATATTTTTAAATTAAATATGTTCATAATATGTTGTCACACTCACAACTTAACATTCATTAATGGAAAACATTCATCAAGTGTTTATAAATTTTTTATTATTTATTTTATGTGTTTCCTTCCAACATGCACATTCAAAAAATAATAAACAATTAATAAAATAATAAACTACTAGATTGATCTTGAGAATTTTGTATTGGTTGATCCATTTAAACTCAATGGATCAACCATGACCTAGGTGTATAATACATGATTTATTCTTGAATCATATCTTGGATCACACCCCAGTATAGTGTTTTCACATATTGTCTAGAATTTCACCTCATCTTGGCATGTTCCATGTCATATAGTATCATCATCGTAATGAAAATATACTCTCTCCCGAGCGAGGGGGTCTTGGGAATCATAAAATACACACATATAAACAGATGGAAATTCATATCCTTATAAATATTAAATTAATAAATATGATTCATAGACCATAAATAAATAAATAAATATTACAATCATTACATATAGTTTTAATATTTAATTAAATAAAATTTAACCCAAAAAAACAAATGTCGTTCACATCTCAAGACCCATTGGTGAATAAATTCATGATAATAATAAAACAAAGATAAATTAAAATCAAGGGAAACTAGTTAAATTAAATTAATCATTTTAATTTACATAATTTTAATTTCATTCAATCCCTGAATTTTTTAGTATTTATTCCAAAAAATAAAATAATTCTCAAATATTATTATTATTTTTAAATTCAAAAAAATAAATTAATTTTTTAATATTAAAAATATTTTCTCACACCCAAGAACCTACCCATGGCCAATATGGGTTTGGAAAAACCCACACATTCCCATTCTTGGTCAGGAAGAACCCACCCAGGGCCATTCTGAACGGGGAAGAAACTGCCTCACCCTATATTGGTTCAGGAAGACATCAATTTACTATAGGTTGGAGAATTTTAAGGCACCACATGAGGGGAAGGTTTCGTAGTGGTTTGGGAAGCTGACACGGGGCCTAAACATGATAGCTGAGGCTGATCAGGTACTGGGGAAGGCAGTCATTAGGGTTCTTGTACATGGGTTGACATAAAGACAGTATCAACAATGAATGTGGGAGCACACTGTGGTGTGAAGGGGTTGGGGTGGAGGAGACTAGAGGGACGATAGGGTGTGTTAGTAAGGTGTCCTTGAGGGAGGTTTCTAATGGGTTGAGGTCAAGTGTGGTGGGGCAATGCCATTGAGAGGCTAGGATGATGGAAAGAGGTGGCACTGAGGTGGCCTACTGTGATGGACGACGCGACAAGGGTAGAGGCTGGTGCGGGTTGGGGATGTGATTCAATTGGGATTAGTTCAATAGTTGATGGAGGATGAATAAATTCCATGGGGGGTTGTCTATAAGAGAAACTAGAGGAGGTGGAGGTCTGCAGCTACAGGTTGGCTGGAGGAAAGACCACAAAAAGAAGGCGGCCAACAACTTCTAGGGGAAACTTTGATTTTTAATTTAAAACGTTTTTTTGAAAAGATTCCATGGGTCTACATCATTCCAATTTATATCCTTTATAAATTTAAAAGAAAAGATTTTGTTTCTATGTGGTAATCTAAACCCTCACCATCCCCAAATTAAAAAACCTAATAATGGGGTATTTTTAATTAATTTTTAAATATAAATTTTATTTTTTTTCAATTCTACTATTGGTGGAATTTATTATCTCCGACCATAAGTGTTACATCCACTAGATTTTGAATAGAAACCTAGGTTTCACTAGAAGAATAACTGATATCTAGTTTTGGGTATATATATATGCATTATTCAAAATATATACCAATTAATGCTGAACTTAATATAAAATAATTTTTTTGATAGCCATAACATGCCATCTGAGATCAGATTTACGCATGGTCCAAACCATTGGGACAAAAACAACACCCTCCACTTAATTTAATGTAGATTAACAATTTATTGTCTCAAAAAATTCAGTCAATTCATTTGATATAAATTTATGGAACTAAAGAACGCGAAGGAAGTCGGTGGGCCAAGGATTTAAAAATTTTCTTCATGAGAGTGACAAAAATTATTCATCGTCAAGGATATGATCCCTAGTAAAGATCCGAGGATCTCTTGTGAATTTATTAAGAATAAAAATAAAATGAATGATTTGATCATTCAAATTGGTGTCATGTTCAATTTCATCTCAATACCGATGATTTTTACTTGAAGGATTCGATTCCAAACTCCTATGGATATTCCACACACAATTCAAGAGTCTCTATGAATGCCAATCATCAAATTCTAGGTGCTAGAATAGAGCTATGATGAATCCTTCAATGTCAAGATGATCACCAAAATCTTGTTACTTTGATCCGTGGTGATAATTGAAGATCGAACTCCTCAAACAGGGACTTATCTTTCAATGATACTGTTAGGATGAGAGAGGAAATCTAAAATTCATGGGTATTAATAGTACCCCAATAATTAACTCTCTCCTACTTATATGGTGGAATTTAATTAACCGGAAAGGGTTCCCTAACCATTGTATAAGTAACATCAACTGAATATGTAATAAATGACATGTTATAACGATCTAAATATATCATAAAAAAACATTTATATTTTAGCACCTATCGATAATATATAATAAATATATTACATGATAAATAAAAGTCTCTGAATCAAATCATAATTCTCAAAAATATTAAATGAACATTGAATATAAAAAATAATATTCTTTCATATAATATTTTTCAATGTATTCAATTAATACCATGTGAATAATTTGAATAAATAAATTCAACCCAATTATTCTATACTCAATTAATAATGAATTTATTTATTTATTTTGGATAATTTATTCTTAGACATGACTCAAACCCCATGGTGTCTCCCAACTTTTCCTATATTCCTATTCATTTGAAAAGGGTAGAATTTTGAATACACTCTTGTTTGTGACCCTCTAGTACCTTATCTTGAAATTAGTGAATACTATTCACATGCTAGGAGTGGAGTCTAAGAACCAATCAAGACCCCTAAAGAGATAATGAATTGTCAAAGCAACAAAATAATTCTTTAAAACACTCATCATGTAATATAATCTCTTTATCATGAAATATCTCATAAAGAAATATTCACACCTTGTGTCATAATTTATTTTTAATTTATTATTCATTGATCTAACTGGATGGGCATACCATCATTATACCATGGCCATGTATTTAGTAAAGCTACTACCATCCTGATCAGCTAGGCCTAAGATATATCCTCCTTTTAGAAGTGGAAAATTATATCTTGTTTATTCAATCAGTGTTATCCTACCAATTAGATATCAATATAAATATAACTCAATATAACATCAATGAAATATATTTCATCTTACATCAATGTAAGAAATAAAATTGTATACACTAATAATAATCTCAATTTAGGATACCATTACATGTGTTCATAGATATAAACTACCAATGAAACCTGAAATATGTGGAATTCCAATTGGCGGGTCAATCCTAATGATCTCATATACTCAAGATCACCAAGTGAAAACTTCATGAGAAGATGTACCAATTCTTATGAGCCCCCAACACTTGATAGTCAAACATCATCCATGTATTGTCAACATGATGTATTTATACCATATGATATAAGTTTAATAATACTATCATAGTATTTCTAGGTTCTCATTATATCTAGGGAACCACTATAACTATTTTTATACAATATGTAATCAAATAACATTACCATAAGTATAGTGGATGCATAAGTATCAACACTATTTTGGTAAGCTAAACACATGTATATATCTAACTGTATATATACAATGATAATAAAAGTACATAAAGGAGTTGGGTCTAGGGATCCCACCCACAACACAAACCTCTATCAAACACGCCATCAAAGAATCTAAAATCATCAAAAATTAGTTTTTGACATCAATAATTAGAATCCACATATTGCGTCAAAGACCCATCATCCCATGTTCCCCAGTTCGAAAAAATCATTATCCTTTTTCTTTCTTCATATTTCCATTTCCATAAATGATCCTATGACATTCTACAATTCATAAATCCAAATCTATATAAATTTCCCAAGGAACCCATAATAGATTGTTTAACGAATTTTTCTATGGGAAAAGGTAGAATTACTAGATAAACCAAATATTGGTGATTAACGCATGAAAAAATGGAGGGGGAAATCCATAATCCACAAAAGTGAGAACCAATGATGACCATGTGAAATCATCTATCACCAATAATTTAAAATTTCAAATATTCAAATAAATATAGCTAGTTTTGAAATCAAAGATTCCCAAATCATAGGTTCAATAGAAATATAAATTAATAGGGGTGTGAAAAAATAAAGCATGGATTAAATTACTAAGGGATTAATCCATGATCATAATCATAACAACTCAATATTAAATATTAAATTTTTTATTTTCTTTATAACCTAATGTGTTCGTTATCTTGTGATGCATGTAACACCGAAGAAAAATGAACCATGAAATATTATATGATCATTAAAATGTAGCTGTAGAATTGGAGGGTAAAAATAGATGTAATATAATTATTAAGTATATTTATAATTAAAATTAAATATTTTTATCAATGTAAAGTGATTTATAAATTAAATTAGTGTATCTAAATAACTTATAAGATAGATTTATTCATTAAAATTTAAACTTTCTAAAAAGTGATTTTTCATGTAATTGTTTTAAGAAATTAAATAATTTATGGACAAAATATATTGTAGATATGAATACCCTATTAAAACCAATTTTATTATCAATTAATATGAATTAATAATGATAATTGTTAATATTTTCTAAAAAATGTTATTCTCCTATGAAACAAATTTTAATATATTTTTATTTAAAAGTGAAATTCTAAAATATTAGAATTTGAATTTGATAAATAGTATTTAATTTTAGATTAATCATGTTAATATTAGCTTAATATGTTTTTTGTGATTTTTTTGATAAAATTTGGTTTTAGGTGAATAGTAAAAAAATACTCATATTGCTAAAACCATCACTTTTATGATATTATCATAATAAAAGAATTAATTAAATGTTTTTCTGAACCTTTATATATATTTTTGTAAAATAAATCATTTGAAATTTCTATTTTGTATTTATAAAACCCATATATATCATATTAACACAAATTTAATTGTTAATAAATACTAAATAATATTTAGAACACATAATGGTTAAAACGTCATTTTTCTACAAAAATCTGGTTTTCTATATATAAAATATTTTAATTTAAAAGTTAATTTTATATAAATTATAATTTGAAATGGATTAAATTTATATTAAATTTAGGTTCATCACAGAAATATTTTATAGAATGGGTTATTTTATATGTTCAGTAAAACACAAGTTACTTGGGTAAAAACTAGTTACCCTGGTAAAAACAAAAAAAAAAGTAAAAGTAAAAATTTAAGAAAAAATAACTTCTTACATGTTTAAAACAAATGTGGAAATACTTGATTAAGGTTTTATCGACCCAATATCACACCATGATTCAATATTTCTTAATTTTGGAACCTTTTACCCTTGAATAGTTTTATTCCATTATTGAAAAATAATGATTGTTCACAAAAGTTATCTTTTATTCACTTATAAAAGGGGGAAATTACAAAACTTTAATCCTAACCAATTAATTTTGATTTATTCCTAAAATGACGTAATGTTTTTACTAAAATGAAATTATATCAATTTTATTATCATATTTTCATAATAAATTATAACAATCCCTTCATATCCATAGATATTTTCATGAGAAATTTCAAGGTAACAAAGTGGTTTATTACTTACTCATTATCTTTTCTTCTTAATATTTATATTCAAAACCTATGATAAGAATAGAAATATAATGAATTCAGTATACTAAATTTTTATTATATTAATAAAATAACTATGATTTATTCCTTAAATCCACTTAGAAAAACAAAAGAACATTAACCATGCACTGTGAGAACTACCACCTCCACCAATTTATGTTTTTCATTTTTCATATTGATTTTATTTATTTATCCAAAGAACATAAAATATGAAGCACATATTTTAAAACATAAAAATAATATCATTATTATTCTTTTATATTATTATTATACACTTATTTATCCATACTCATCCATCAAGATATAATGTGTTCAGGTTTGGGTTGGTTTAACCACCGACTTGATCAATATAAGAAAACTCTATGATGTATGACTATAGAAACTTCAATAATAATTTTAATATATGTTAATAAGCATATAATTATTGTTTTATGGTTATTTATAGGTTTATTAATTATTTAAATAATTATTAAAATATCATCTTCAATTTTTAATATTACTAAAATAAGACGACACCGATTCAAGTTGGATGCAAACATAAGAAAAAACCAAGTGATAAATAAATATTATGTAGCAATAAATGGTCTATATTAATTTATAAATAGATGAATAAGGTTCCTAAGAAATTATATAATATAATTAATTTTATTATTTAGGAAGTTATGTATATGCGAAAAATGAGTTATGAATTAATGTAAGGGTTTCTTGTCTCAATTTTCACACCTTGAGATACATTTTCTATTATACATCATATATTATTTATAATACTTTATATACTTCCTATTTAACATTTTTTATCATGATACTCTAATTATTAATGATATTTAAAGTTTCATTTGAAATTAATTCAATGATTTTTATTCAAAATATTATAATTTCATTAGGGTTCTTTATCTCAACTTTCAATTCATTGAGACATATTTATATTATAAAAAATGTATTCCATTGTATGGTTTAATTACTCACTATTTTGTATTTTATATCATTTATAATATCACATTTTTTCATATAGAAATGTATTCTTTTAATTTCAGTTTAAAACATTATTTTTTTACTATAATAAAAGTGTATAAGGGATTAAGGAAAGCTTCATGAGAGTAAGAACTTGTTCAAAGCCCATAGTTTTGGTTATTAGAGGAAAAATAAGAGGCACATGATTAGTTCATGGGTAGTATTAACCATGAAGCTCAACCATGTGACCCATAAATGAAGGATCACAGTTTGTTTAACTAATAAAGAGGAGCCACATGACCATGTGAAACATACAATAAAATATAGAGGGATGTTTATGGTGTGCACATGGCTTGTCTAACCATGCACATAGTCCGTGCAAGGTGTGGCCTCCCAAAAGGTGGATACTACAAATATGGCTCATAATTTGGAAAAATACATGGTCAAACCATTATTCCCCTTAATGTTTTTTAGAATTATATTTGTCCCCTCTTTCCACATATATATAAATTTATTTCTCCTCCTTTATTTCCATAGCCAATGGTCCATGTAAGAGCTCTCACATTTTATTCACATAGGATTGGAGCTATCTCCCTCATTAGAGCTTGTATTTGACCACTATTAATCATATTGGATCACTATCGGTAAGTCTATCAGTCATATTACCTCTTTTCTTAGTTTCTATTCTCATATTTAACAAGATATTCATGCGAGTTAATATTCTATATTTTTAGGGCATTTGTATATTTTTCTATTTTATCCTATTATATATTGAATCTAAAGAGGATATTGGATAAGGATTCATCTACCAGTCTATGGTAGGTGTTATACTACTTCTCCCTAAAATTATAGTTGTTTATATTATGCATCATTGGGACACATGGTATACTACCCACACATTGGATTATTTTTTTTGTAATTAATTATTAAACTGTTTACATATAGACCGAGATATTTCCATAGACCCTTGAGGTTATTGTAGGTTGACTACATTGAATTGTACCACCCCTTTAGGTGTGTTTATATATATGACCTTGAAACTTTTACCATGTCATTATGATAACACCACCTCCCAAGGTGGGTTTGGATTTACAATTATGATTGAAATGAGTAATATAAATTAATTTAAAAATTTAATGGAATAAATTAGACATGAATGCAAAGGAAATGTCACTTGACCCTTGAATTTTTTTAAATTACACCCATGAATAAATGAGATTAAATGAAAGGTGAAATGATATAATAATTCACTCAGTTTAAATCAAATATTAAACATGATTATGACCTTTATTATGTCAATGATATACTCTTTTAGGATGACCTTCCAAGGAAAATTCTTAGATTACCCACCCGGGTCTTCCTTGACTACCCATAGGATGCTACCCGATTCATGGATGTGTTTTACAAGAGTTTACACCCCTCTTGGATTTATTCCTTATTTTACATTGATGAATTCTTAAACATGGCCCCATGGTTCCAGGGACACCAACTCCAATATGTAACAAACTAGGAAAAAATCCTTAGTTTTCCTTAAATACATATGTAATGTCTTGACTGTAATCTAATAGAGGCCACCTAGTTCTTCTAGATATATTTATACCATGCTTAATGTATAAGTGAAATCTAGATTAGTAAATATCATAACATACATAACTGATCCAATCGCCTAAGCATATAGAATACTTCCCATTATTTTACATTCCTCATGTGTCTAAAGAAGAATTTTCTAGTAAAGATATATTCCATGTGATTTTGTACACAATACCCTAATGGATTTTTTCACATTGAATCTCTTCAGTATCTTGTCAATGTATGTACTTTTAATTAGGTAATCAGCCTCTTGGATCTATCACAATGAATATTTATCCTAACAATATATGTTACCTAACCCAATTCCTTCATAGAGATGTATTTATTCAACCACACCTTAATATATAGTAAGGCTAATATTTCTTTTTCAATGAGTAATATGTCATCAATATATACTATTATAAAAATGACTGCACTCCAACTATACCATTTGTATACTCAAGTCTCACAATAATTATTTTTTTAAGAAAATTATGTTATGGCTTCATTAAAATGAATTTTTAGTGACCTAGATTGTTTATTTAATCCATAAATGTATTTTTTTGACTTTCATATCTCTTTGAAATCCTTTGGAGTCACAAAACCTTCAGTTTGTGTATACATAGACATATTCTTAATGGTTACTGTAAATAAAGGATTTTTTGAAATACATTTTCTATGTCTCATAGTCATGGTGAGACATAATTTCAAGAAGAATTTTGATGGATTTCAGCATTGCAACTGGTGAAAAAGTTTCATCATAATCAATGACTTTTTGTTTTTTAAAGCCTTTTGAAACTAGTTGTGCCTTATATGTATTGACATTTCCTTCCATTTCCAGTTTATTCTTGAATACCCATTTGAATCCAATGTAATTTCCATCCATTGGAGGATCTAATGAAATCCTGATTTGGTTTTGGTACATGGAATCCATTTCAGAATTCATGGCTTCTTGCTAGTTGGAAACATATGTTCCACTAAATACTTTCTTGTTGGTTAGAGGATCATTATTATCAACTAATAATGATTCAAAATCCATGGTGACTAGAAAACCATACTGTCCTGGTTCTTTAATATTTATTACACTCTGACACAATACTTGTGTATTTGGAATCATTTCTTATTCCATAGATATTTTTTGAATCTATTCCTATTCCAACTCTTGAGTACCTTGAGCCTCAACTTCATGATGTATATCTAGATCCAATGATATCCATTATATATGTTCCCCCTATCAAGGAATATATCATTTCAGTCCATTATTACCTTTTTTAGGGGTCATATATGTAATATACTCTTGTTTCATTAGGGTATCTTATAAAGGCACACTTTGTGCCTTGTGGTGAATGTTTATTACCTGAAGAGGCCTTAAAAAATGTTTTTCAACCCCACACATTTAAATTCAACATCATGGATTTTATTCCATTCCAAAATTCATATGGAATACAATTTATTAATTTATTTGGTACTCAGTATAGTATATGTGCAACAATTTTAACAAATATCACAAAAAGAATATTGGAATACTTTCATGACAAATCATTGATCTCACCATGTCCAAAAAGGTGTGGTTCTTCCTTTATCTTACACGGTTACACTAAGGTGTGTAAGGAGGAGTGAATTGGGATAGGTTCCCAAGATCTCATAAGTAATCAATGAAGTCATGATTAAGATATTCTCCACCATGGTCTCAATAGAGTTTCTTAATATTTTTTCCAATCTGGTTCTCAACCTAATTCTCATATCAAAATAATCCAAAATATACCTCATTATGTAGAAATATCCATATCTACTAAAATCATATTTAAAATTTATGTATGATAACCCACCCATTTATTGCACATGAAATTATCCAAACAAATTAGTATAAACTAATTCAATAAGATATTTATCCCTTTCACCTTTCTCATTTAATGGGGATTTAGTCCTTTTTCCTTGTAAATATATGTGACATACACTAAGTGGATTTATTTCAAAAGAATCTAAATATCCATCTTAATGTAATTTATTCAATCTATTTTCATTTAAATGACCTAGCCTATGATTCTAAAGTTGGGTGTGGTATGTTATATGTGAAGTAACCTTGTTTTCAATTTCCATTACTTGGTTCTTGTAATCCAACACATAAAGACCATTATTTATGTGTGAATTTACATAAGAAATTATATATTTGTAAAAGAAGAAACATTTATTCCCAAATTCTAAAATAAATCCATTAGTATCTATTCTATATATATAAATAATGGGTTTTATAACTGAAGGAACATAATAAAAACCCATTAAAACAAATATCGTTCAGGTTTGCAACATGAGGTGGAAGTCCCTATTAACTATAATATCATGTTTATCTCTTTTGGATACTCTTAGATCTACCTCACATTGGTCAATATTTTCAAATCTACTTGGTTCCTATATTTTAATACATATGTGATCCCCAAAAGTTGTATCTAATACCCAATTTATAAAAGCTGATAAATTTCAATTGACAAAAAATGCCCGGAAGCTTACCCTTACTTCTTTGGATGAGTGTAGTTTTTCTTTAAGTGGCCCTTCTTGACACAAGTTAAACAGAAAAAATCCCATTCCCTTGATGCCCCCTTGATATTCCTCCTCTTGGAAGGATGTTAAGAAGATTTGAACTTAGAGATTTTCAATTTACCTTTCCATTTTTTTCACCATAAGTACAGAAGGATTTTCAAACTTTGTATCCTTATATACATAGAGAAGAAGCGTGAGAAAATATTCTAGATACTTATCAATGTTTTTCATATAAAACTTCCCAAAAGAGATAGAGAATCTCTAAGGGAGTGATTCTAAAATGAGATTAGGGCCTAGTTTTTGGTGAGTTTAAACCATAGAACCTCTAAGTTCTCAATGTAGACAATGAGATTGACTATGTGAGGACCAACTAGGGAACCCTCTCCAAGATTTATCTGAATGAGAACCTTGTAAAACACAAACCATTCTTGTTTATCTCAATATTGGTAAATAACAAAGAGGTTCTCAAACATTCTATACACATCCATGTTTTCGCATGACATCAATGAAAGCATCAATCCTTAAATTTCGACTCCATCACTAAAATGTTTTTCATAGACATGGATCTCTTCATCACTTACCTCATTATGAAGAAGATCAGGGATTCTATCATTTAATATTTTCATTCATGGAATTTCATAACATAATCATGTCTAAACCAGTCCTAGAAGTTACTTCTAGTTAGGAGATTGTATTTCTAAAATATTTGATCATAGGGTTAGTGTGGATGAAGAGATTTCCATTTTATTCTAAAATTATGATAGATGATTATTACTAATTTTTATTGATTAAAAATTATGTTATACGTAATAAATTAATTAATTTTATTAAATATACCACTATTTTATCAAGTCCTAGTGGCCCACACCATTGAAATTATAATGTATACTTTCTTTAACATTATAGTGTCATGGATACATATTACCTTTCACATAAAACCAAAAGGGTTATTAAAGATACATGAAGTCATTTAAGTTAGCATGTCTTTACTAATTGTGGGCATGCTACTCCTTGATTTGTTGAGTGGATTCCCTAATCTTTAAATCTTTACCTGGATTTCCTCAAAACTTGACTCTAAATTACACAAAGTCTAAAAATTCTTATAAATCTTTATGTAAAATGGTTAATTAGACCCAAAACATTCATAATAACTCCACTTATGAATTTAAGTGCCCCAACAAGGGTTGGTCAAACACTTAGTTCTATTGAGTTTTGTTCCCAATCAAGTAACATATGACTTAGTTTGACTTAATATTAGGTTGAGAGATTTTAATTAATTATGAATTGTTTTTATCGTTTTATCCTTTATATATATTGTTAATATTAAGTGCATGTTACTTAATTAATTAACTATGTTGATTAATACATTTATGCATAATTAATTTATTTAATTTATTGTGCATAATATTCATCATTTTTTGGCATTTACATGTCTTATTAATATTAAGTGGATGTCACTTAATTAATTAAACATGCTGGATAAAACATTTACACATAATAAATGTATTTAACACTACTAAAAATATAAGAAATATCCACTCATATATACCTACAGTTTATAGAAAATGTGGGTATATAGTTCTTGGAAAAATCTATATTGGAGATTTCGAAAAAATATTGGTATAGGTTGAGTTATACCTATAGTTTCACAAAAAACATAGGTATAACACCTTAAAATATCTAGAAACCCTCCCCTCCTCATTAATGATCCCTAATTTCCCCTACCCTTTTATTAGGCTTGGCCTCCCCCCTCCCCTCATCCAATGACACTACGCCTAACCAGCTCTTCTTCCTCCATTTTTTGAATTTTTTTATTGCAACCTTAGATAGGTAAGATTTCCTTCACTCATATTATTTTTTATCCCCTTACATGAGTGATGATTGGTTGTCTTTTCCAGTGATCTCACCTAATTCAATGATTTTCTTATTATTATTTTTTTATATCAGATGAGTGAGATATGAATCCGTCTTCCATTCTACTTGTTGTTATTTTTATTTTATCTATTCATGTGATTCTACCAGATCTTGTTGGAATCAGTTCTATAATTTTGTTCTTAAATTTACAGTATAATAGAGATAAAATATAGTCTATTAAATTCCAATATGTACTGTTTTAATTATAATTTATTTATTTTGAAAATCATACTAAGGATTATTATGAATTAAACTTAATTTTTAGATTCTTTTGGTAAAAATTGTTTGGGAAGTAGATATTTTTAGTGCTGGGAAACATATTTAAGTTAACTATGGGGGTTAATGTTTGTTTTCAATATCCTTGAGGTATGGGATTTAATTATTGAAATTTAATTTTTTATATTATAAACCATATTTAACCTATTTATTGGATTGTTTTAACCTAAAAAGAAATAATTGTATGATGATGTACATAATTATAATTTTATATGTAAATATGAAATATTACTTTATATATAAAGGTTGGTTCTTTAATAATTTACTATTGTATTTATAGTACTTGTAAATAATGTTAATTAGAATTCAATATTACGATTTAGACATGAATGAATGATAAAATATTCTTTCAAATAAATAAATATTTATATTTGAAATGTTTAAGAATTTTTGAAACTTTTATTATGTAAAAATATTTATAGAATTCTTTGGTAAATTTCATAAAATTATTATATAATTTAGAATTAAAATATTGTTAAATCATATTCATTTCATGAAAAATGGTTTCCATTGATAAATTTTTACATAATAATTTAGTTCTTTATGAAAGCATTAATGGTATAAAACTTAGTTTCACATATTTTTATTAACTACTAATTATAACTTAGTTCCTTATTAATAATTATTCTTTAGTTCATTTATCATTAATTTTGTTGTTAGACATTTATTTCCATTACACGTTAAATAAATTAAAATCCATCTAACAACACATTACCTCAATTAAGATGTTTCATTAGTGGTGAAGTAATGGATGGGTTTCATAAAGTGGGATGGAATGGATTAATTATTTAGTCTTGACAGATCTTATCTAAATTAAATACTTATTAAATTGATATAAAACATTATTTATAATATATTTTACTTGTGTTTCAATTATATAACTAATGTTAACCTTAAATAAAACACTTTAATCAATAAATGTTATAATCAATTTTTTTTTCAAATTATAATACCACTATGGATAAGAAAAACACATTTTTATTCTAGTATTCCTTAGTTATTAATTATTCTACAATGTATACCTTGTTTGGATTTCTATGAGTATCACTTGGTTTTTTCTTATTATATGACTTGTTCTTTGTTTATATGGGTAGTATTATTCTATAATGGTCACTTTCACCATGAATTGTATACAAAATTTATTTTATATTAGTGTTCTTTAATTTCCTCTAAACTATACTTTTAATTTTTCTTTGAATTTAAATGTCATTCTAGAATTATAGTCAGTGTAGTATAAATTTTCATTACTATCTCAATATTATTAAGCATATAAAAGGGGATATTTTTTATGATAGATCCACTAATATAGTATTGTATCCAGTGATGAATTGGTTTTGAAATAAGGGATTGGTATTTGGATATGTTGAATCTATATGGGATAAGATCATGGTGCTCTGACTCTACCAAATTTTTACTTTCCCAACATTGTTAATGAATTCTTTGACATCTAAGATGTATATAAGATTTCTAAGAACTATTTATAAAAAATATACATTTCATTCTTACGCATATTATGAATGACATTTAAGAAGTTTTAAGTAAGTTATTATTTGATAATGATAAACAGATGCATGAGCTAGGGTTTCTTCTCTTAGTGAGTATAATAATTGTAATATTTTTCATCTACTGAATATTTGATGTTATGTTGTTATTGTTTATCAAAGTTCATTTAGCGACATATAGTTGAAGCATAATTGAATCCTTGTTACGACTCGTGCCCCGGGGCCCGTGTCGTGACTACCCCAAGCCTACCTTCCCTTGGCTAGGGGCTGACAACTAGCACCGAAAGGCGTATTCCCTAAAACTGGGAAGGCATTGCCTTTATATCCAGTAAACACACTAAACCAAGCACACAACAATATATGAACACAAGTAAACTGTATAGCCAAAAAGAGTGTTGAAAGTAAAAAGGGAAAGAATATAAGCCCAATAGTAAAGGTACAAGTAAAACTAGAGATACAATACAACTGAAGAAAGAGAAAGACATCTATTGGGTCATCCTCTGAGGTTCCTACATGAAGTGTAGGTAAAAATCACCTCCTCATCACTCCACGTCTGCCCATCTCCTCTGCATACTAACATGCCGTATGGTCCACCTCTAGGCATCTTCTAGTCCTGGTACCCTCAGCCCCAATCAGCGTAGTCCATCGTCCACACCAAACACAACAAGCTGCGGGCAAATCCTATGTAGGGGTGAGAATATCGATACTTAGTAGGGACCCCAAGACCATCAAGGTCTCACAAAATCCATAAAGTATAAACCAAAAAGCATGTAAACCAGTGAAAACCCTACTTAGTTATATGCCCATACATATACCTAAGTTATCAAGTATTTCCCATCTCATTCATTAAGAAACGCAAGGTCCAACCGAAAACCCAAAGCTCAGTTGTTTCACAAAGGAAGGATTACCACGAAGGTAACACCACAAAGGTAAGTACCACATAGGTATGCCACACAGAAGAATACCCAAAAGGTTTCACCACGAAGGTAAGTACCACATAGGTATGCCACACAGAAGAATACCACCAAGGTATCACCACGAAGGAAATGACTCTGCTCAAACCAGGTATATCTTAGGTACAGTAGTAGAGTTGATTAGAATTTACCACTGAATCATCTTACTCCATTAATAGGCAGACCCACGTAGGACCTAAATCATCTTCAGAACCATAGAGCATCACAGTACATCATCATACCCACACAGGATCCTTGAACATCGTCAGACCCACAAAGGATCCTAGTACATCGTCAGACCCACAAAGGATCCTAGTACATCGTCAGACCCACACAGGATCCTAGTACATCGTCAGAACCATACAGGATCCTAGTACATCATCAGACCGACATAGGATCCTAGTACATTGTTAGACCCACACATGATCCTAGTACATCATGAGACCCATAGAGGATCTTAGTACATCGTCAGACCCACACAGGATCCTAGTACATCGTTAGACCCACACAGGATCCTAGTACATCGTCAGACCCACACATGATCCTAGTAAATCAGACCCACACAAGATCCTAGAGTAGTCCCACATAGATTCCTAGAGTAGATCAATGTGGGATCTTCAAATATAGACCCACGAAGGATCCCTTTCCCATGTCACAACCAGCTACAGGGTTCCCGCACTGAGATCGATTATCCCCAGAAGGGTCCGCTCCTCAAGACACCGATCGATACTCCAAATTCCACAAATTCCCACGACTATGTATTCCTAAGGACTTCCATGTAATAGGGGTCTCAACGCAATAGACAGCGCATCAATCGGACGCCCGGTCTGTATGTTATTAGCCTTTTAGTCCCGAGGGCCCGCTTGGATTCGTGCTCGATCCAAATCGACCGTAACCCAACTTTATCCAAATCTCAAGTGGGGTATACCAAAAGAACCATATTTATCCAAGGTTTCTAGTGCGATATATGGTTTTTCAGACGGATGCCTATAGCTCAAAATATGGACGAAAGAGCAAAAATGGGGTGGTGTTGGTCCGGGTCCGGTCTGAACCGGTCAGACCACCCAGCCTGACCCGGCTTGGACCGACCAGTTTTGGTTCCACCCATAGAACTGGGTCTAGCCCAGCCCACACTGGGTAATAGCGGTGTGGTGGGTTAGCTGAGCGGCCGTGGGGCGGCGGGGCGACTGTGGTGCGGTGGGGCGGCCGATGTGCGGTGGGGTGGCTACAGTGTGGTGGTGCGGCCATGGTGCGACAGTTTTCCGTGGCGGGTCGAATGGCCAACCGTCTTCTCCGCATGGCGGAGTTGCACGCCGCGCCTTTATCAGCGTCTGAAAGTGAGTAGACCTCCCTTCCCTCTCCACCACGACCCAAGGTTGTGGTTCTCTTCTGTCAGGGCATGCGGTCGCGCACCGTCACCTTCGTCACGACCGACGGAGTGCCGAACGCCATTCCCGTTACCCACCAGTGTCAGTTGCTATCCTCCTCTATCACGAAGAACATAAATTTTTTTTAAAGGATTGCAGAGAGGCTGGGCCATGTTCGTTTGGCCTACACCATCCGCGGTAGGGCGATAACAAGCAGCTCGATTAAACTTGAATGACGA
The DNA here is from genome assembly GCA_963277665.1 of Viscum album. Lineage (NCBI taxonomy): Eukaryota > Viridiplantae > Streptophyta > Magnoliopsida > Santalales > Viscaceae > Viscum > Viscum album. The sequence continues at coordinate 1,029,272,549 of OY728157.1, forward strand.
AGAATCGTCAAGAACAGTAAGGGGGAAAAATTAAACAACCAACCCTAACTCGAAGGTTCATTGATGTGCCATGAGATAAAAATGGTGAATAAGAAGAGGGTGATCGTCTCCTCCACAACACGCTTCCGAAGTCGAGCTCCCGCGTCGTCCTCTTTCTTGGCTCCAAAAAACATTCTTTGATGGAGATGGAGTTCTTCATTTGGAGGAGAAGCTCTTCGTTGGAGAGGAAGGGTACGCTCATCATTGGAGAATACCTTCCACAAGTTATCCCCTTCTCCTTTTCCAACAAATCCTCCCAAAGAAAATAGGTGCCAGTATAATTTAAATTACGAAGATCAATTATGTAGGAACAATTAAAATGCTGACACATCTCATTAATTTTTAGTTGGATCTAAAAATTATTTGGGGAGTTGCCACAATAAAAGTAAGGGATTTGAGAGGTTTTACCCCATTAAAGGGGGTTTTGGTTGTCCCCACCACTAGAATTTTAATTGGGAGGTTTTAACCCATCGTGGTCCCCACCTCCATAACCCATGTAGAGAGGTTTCGAAAAAATAAAAGTTTATTTTATTTTATTTTATTTCATGAAAAGCACAAATTATAACTTTCACCCTTGACCTACTATAGTCAATGTGAAGGTATACTTAAGAAAATATCGGCACTATGAGTTCAAAGGTGTCCTCAGATTTCAATTATGAGCACTGGTTTAAAAGTTACAAAACCCGCTTGCACGTTTACTGAATGTACCTAAAGAAAAAGTTTAGAAATTCATTCTGAGCACACTGGGCCTCAGAATTACACACCATAAATTTTCACGAACTCATTAAATTCCCATATTATTAAAAAATAATATTACATAGAATTTATGGGTCTTTTCATTCTCCCTACCTCAGGTCTTTATGTCCCCGTAAGCCGTAACTCAAACTATGAGAACAAGTGGGGGTACTGAGCACGTATTTGAGCCTCCCACTCCCATGTTCTCTCCTGGAGGTTCATGTGCTACCATAGAACGCGTACCAGAGGTATTGACCACCCATGAAGGACCAGCTCCTATCAATCCTCAATCACCAATAGAACCTCTGCAAATTTCTTTCCATCATCGATGTCTAGCTCACCGTGGTCAATGATGTTGGTAGAATCATGCACGTATCTCCTCAGTTGGGATACGTGGAAGACGTCATGCACCTTAAGAAACTGAGGGAGATGTTTTAGGTGGTAGGCCACCTCAAAAACTATTTTTAGGACCTGAAAGGGCCCGATTAACCACAGAGATAACTTTCTTCCCTGGAAAAATCTCTGCAAACCTCGTTGAGGTGAGACCCGTAGAAAGACGTGGTCACCATCCTCTAACTCCAGAAGTCACTGTATCCTGTTGGTATAACACTTCTGCCTACTCTGTGTAGTCTTCATCTTCTCCTAGATGATCTATACCTTATCTGTGGTAGCCCATAACATCTCTGGTCCCACTAGAGTTGATTCCCCTAGGTCAGTCCAGCACAAAGGTGATCTGCAAGGTCGGCCGTACAACACCTCGAAAGGTGTCATCCCAATGGTGGAGTGATAACTATTGTGGTATGAAAACTCCACCAAAGGAAAGTGATACTCCCATCTGTGACTGAATTTTAGGATGCAAGCATTTATCATGACTCGGAGGGTCTGAATGGTCCGCTTAGTATGACCATCCATCTGAAGATGGTAGGTAGTGCTCAAATAAAGCTGCTTCCCAAAAGCCTCATAAAACCCCTTCCATAGCAGATAAGTGGAACGTGTATCACGATCAGAGACAATTATTGAGGGTACTCCATGTATCCACACAATATTTTACAAATAGAGGCATCCTAGACTCTCTACCAAACCCTGCTCTCTAATCGGTAGGAAGTGGGCCAACTTGGTGAGTCATTCGATGATCACCCAGATAGAATTATGACCCCTAGATGTATTTGGAAGTCCTATCACGAAGTCCATGGATATCCCTTCCCACTTACACTCTGGGACCTCTAAAGGCTGAACCAAGCCTGCTGGTACCTAATGCTCCGCTTTCACTTGCTGAAAAGAGAGGCACCAAGAGACAAACTCTGCTACTGCTTTCTTCATTCCCGGCCACCAGTGTTGTCATCATAGATCCTAGTACATCTTCGCCACTCCTAGATGTACCGCTAGAGGGGATATGTGGAACTCCCTCAACACTTCCTCCTGAAGTGACACTGGTACCATGATACATCCTCTAAAAATGACTTCGTGCTCCCCACCTTCAAAAAATCCATCAGGCGCCTGCCTTGTGGATATCAGAGCATGCCGAGTCTCATAGTCAGCGTCCCTGTACTGTGCCTCCTTGAATCACAAAAGAAGTGTGGGAGTGACTTTAGGAGACTGAAGATGAGTAACTCCATCTCGTTCCATGAAGGATATCTATAAAGCGGCCAGCTGATTCGTCACCTCACCTAGCAGTTGTATACCAGATCTACTAATGAGTTCATCTGCTACTACATTCCCCTTCCCAGGAGAATAGAATATCTTGAAGTCATAGTCCTGGAGGAACTCAAGATTATGTCTTTGTATCAGGTTCAGGTCTTTTTGGGAAAAGATATACCTAAGACTCTTGTGATCAAAGTACACTATAAAATTATCTCCCATCAAGTAATGTCACAACTTCTTCAAGGCATAGACCACTGCTGCTAACTCCAGGTCATGGGCAGCGTAGTTCTTCTCGTGCTGTCTCAGCTGTCAAGAACCATATACAATAACTTCTCTCTCCTGAATCAAGACACATCTGAGTCTGGTCCCTGATATTTCGCAGTAGAATACTTACCCTATGCCCTCCCCTAGTAGCCTCAAGATGGGAGCACTAGTCATCCATTGCTTCATCTCCTGAAAAATCCATTGAATCTCTATGAACAAATGAAGGGATACCCCTTCTTCATCAATGCCGATAAAGGTGCTATAACTCTGGAGAAACTTGTCACAAATCTTCAGTAGTATCCGTCCAAACCCAGGAAACTTCGTACCTCCGTCACACTCCTAGGTGGATCCCAAGAAAGTACCACCTCAATATTCGCTGGATCCACCGCAACTCTAGCCTCTGAGATGAAATGTCCTAGAAAGTGAACCTCTAGGATCTAGAACTAGCACTTCGAGATCTTACCATAAAGTTGGTGCTCTCAGACTGTGTAAAGAACTATATGCAAATGATAGGCATGCTTATCCTCAGTAGTCGATTAGATTAGAATTTAATCAATGAAGACAACTACAAAACGATCAAGGTATGGCTAGAAGATCTTGTTCATGAGTCCCATGAACACTAATGGAGAGTTGGTCACACCAAACAGCATGACCAAAAAATCATAATGGTCGTACTGACATTTGAAAGCCATATTTTTCACATCCTCATCTCGTACTTTGAGTTGGTGATAGCCTGACTTATGGTCTATCTTTGAGAACCACCATGCTCCATTCATCTGATCAAAGAGGTCTTCAACCCTCAGGAGCGAGTACTTGTTCTTCATGATCACCTGGTTCAGGTGCCGATAGTCAACACAAATTCTCAAGCTCCCATACTTCTTCTTGGTAAAAAAAATAGGGTTGACCAAGGAGAAACACTGGTCCAGATGAATCCCTTCCCCTACAAGCCCTCCAGCTATAACCGTAGCTCATAAAACACCACGAGATCCATTCGATATGCTGGTGTAGATATCTTTGTCGTCCCGGGGTACAAGTCAATGTAAAAGTCCACCTCTCTACAAGGAGGTAGACCCAAAACATCATCAGGGAATACATCTGCATACTAGTCCACCACTACAGGATATCTTGGACTCTCCACATCAACCACTCCGAGGGTAAGGCTAGACAACCGATGAGTGATCGGCTGTACTCTCCTCTGGGTGAGTCCATCATATGCTGCAAAGTCTCTATTCTTGCTGGTAAAGTTAAACCTAGTCCCATCTATGCAGACACACCATAGCTTGCACCTAATACAGTCAATCTGAGCATGGAATTTAGATAACCAGTCCATACCAAAGATGACATCATAAGGTATAACATCCCGCCTTTTTATAACATAAACTTTCATTACATTACACAAAACTAAGGATCTTTAAGGTTTAGTATCTTGGAAATGAGGAACATAAAACATGAAAACAACATAAAACATTCTTCGTAAACACTTTAATGGATTCTCCTTAAGTTCATCCTAGGTTCATTACTACATCTCATAACCTGGGGACATACATCAAAAGAAAGGGTGAGCAGAAGGCCCAGTAAGGGAAACAAGCGAAACATTTTACATATGAACTTGAGATACATCAATAAATTCATGAAAAGTACTTTAAGGAATGAGAATGAAATAATGAGGCATATCATAATAAAAATAACATTTTTCATAACTTGAAGATGTGGCTACAACAGTTAATATCGACAAGTGTCATTAAAAATTACCAATTCTATTCACCAAGGTATCAGTCTAAAAGGTCATCTCTAGAGATTAAGTCTTTACCAATTTTTATTTAAAACAAAGGATTACACAAGGTAGTTACGGTCTCCTTAAATAGACCCGTATCACGCCAGCATAGGACCTAAGTGTAAGGTGTGCTAAGGTGAGAGAATCTGAGGGAGGCTCGACCAACATCGCACAAGTAGTAATTTCTATCAGGTTGAACTTCTCGCGAAGGCGATTCCGTTATAGATTCACACGATGAAGTTCAGCTTGGGTTTGGTCCAGAGCAAAGCCCAGTGGTGCTACTTCCTTCCCAAGTTCTGTTAGATGGGCTTCGATCGGTCCAAGACTACTGGGCGAGGCCATCGAATCTTTTTTATATAATAATTAACCAAGATTACTTGTATTTAGAGACAAAAATAAAAACGTTTAGTTTCAAACGGTCATATTGACCAATGGTCATATAATAGTCAAAACTCAACGGTCTCATTTTAATTATAATCATGTTGTCAAATGAAACATTTTTTTGAGTATAAAAATAAAATAAAATAACACATAAAATTAGGAAACAAGATTTATTCAAAATTTCGGGTCGTTACAATCTTCCCCCCTTAATAAATTGCGTCCTCACAATTTTTAAAAATTGGGTTTTGAAATTTCATTGAAAGGACCACATCGGAAAAGGAGTCAGTAAAACTATTAATTTATAAGAAAGAAAGGGAAGTACAATGGTCACCTGAGTTAACCCACACTAGGATTCCATGTAGGAAAACATAGACATGGAGGAGAAAACAAAGGGTCAAGTTCTGAGGGAGAGTGATAGAAAATTTGATTAGGAGAAAGTTAACCATAAGAAAATCCCAAACTTATGATGTGTGTAAACGGACTTTGATTACCTAGTAGGAAACGTAAACCATCCACATTTTTTTTACGTTCCTTTTCATAATTTTGAGGAATTCATTTACTACATAGAACATAAACATAAGAAAATATACCTACCTTCAAGTAGAGTTTCATCCTTTAATAAGTCTCTACCAAAACTAATCTTTTCTCCAAATGATGATAATTCCAAAACAATTGGTCTCATCAAAAGCACAAGAATCATCTTCTAGAGAATCACATAATCCACAAAATATTAACTATCTATTTCTTCTATCTTTAAAAATTATCCAAAACAGAAAGGGTAAGGTAAAACAACTCTTCAAAAAAGAAAGAATCCCATAGGAATGGAAACTACTTTTAAATCTTCAAAGTTCCATGGTACTACCCAAAGTTCATCATAGACCATTCTATAAATAACTGTTCTTAAAATTCCTCTAAATAAACCAAACTAAGATTGAAACCCAAATACAAGAAGAATTTGATAACATAGTCTTCCAAAATAAACTTCATTGTTCATCTCTAAAACACATCAACCACTCCTAAAATCTTATAAAAAAGTAGCTAACCTAAACATATTTTACCCAAGATAGGTTAATCATTTCCATAAGTAACCTAAATTACTATAAGTTCACCTTAAATTCATCGATTATTCAAAATATAAGTCAACCTTACTCCTCAATGAAAATACCGTAGTAATATATTTACCTCGATCATATAGGGTCCCCAAAATAGTGAACGTCTTACAAAATAATAATCATCTTTTAATCCCCTAATAATCTCTGTGATATAAATACGGCAATCATCGCATTTCCTATCACATTGGTTGTTGGGACATGTTCTTCTATTTCCCACCATTAACTAAGAATAGAAAGTATAATTAGAGGCTTAAATACTTAACCAATAATCATGAAAAGGAGCTTAAATCATATAAGGATAACTTTTAGAAGAAAAGTATACCCTAACTTGTGATCACCTAGGTTTAAAACTAGTTTATCCATGATCATATATTCTTATGTGAATCTTTATTTTGTTTTATCCTTGTTCCTTTAATAATGGTTCATACTAAGCTTATGAATTTACCAAAGCATATCCCCTAGGAGTGTTGTAACCAAGAGTGCAGCAAGGCCCATTGTCGTGTACCAGTTCCCATTTGAGTCTAGCTCAAAGCGGTGTTTCCAGGTTTTACCCCTATGTACATATGTGCCAGATCCACCTCTACCTACTCGTATCCAGACATGGATGTATTTGCTTGGAAACCCCTTACTCAATACTCACCAAAATACCAGGAATATTTCCCATATTTAAACTTTTCTATAGGGTTCTTCCTAGATTTTTCATATCCTAATTTCCACAAATAACTAAACTATCCTTTGATACCAATTATAGCATCCCGCCTTTTTATAACATAAACTTTCATTACATTACACAAAACTGAGGATCTTTAAGGTTTAGTGTCTTGGAAACCAGGAACATAAAACATGAAAAAAACATAAAACATTCTTCTTAAACACTTGAAAGGCTTCTCCTTAAGTTCATCCTAGTTTCATTACTGCATCTCATAACTTGGGGACATACATCAAAAGAAAGGGTGAGCAGAAGACCCAGTAAGGGAAACATGCGAAACATTTTACATATGAACTTGAGATACATCAATAAAGTCATGAAAAAAACTTTAAGGAATGAGAATGAAATAATGAGGCATATCATAATAAAAATAACATTTTTCATAACTTGAAGATGTGGCTATAACATTTAATATCGACAATCATTTCATTTCACCAAGGTACATCCCCAAGGTGTCATTAAAAATTACCAAGGTTATTCACCAAGGTATCAGTCTAAAAGGTCATCTCTAGAGATTAAGTCTTTACCCAATTTTTATTTATAACAAAGGATTGCACAAGGAAGTTACGGTCTCCTTAAATATCCCCTTATCATGCCAGCATAGGACCTAAGTGTAAGGTGTGCTAAGGTGAGAGAATATGAGGGAGGCTCGGCCAACATCCCATGAGTAGTAATTTCTATCAGGTTGAACTTCTCGCGAAGGCGATTCCATTCTAGCATCATACAATGAAGTTCGGCTTGGGTTTGGTCCAGAGAAAAGCCCAGTGGTGCTACATCCTTCCCATGTTCTGTTAGATGGGCTTCGACCGGTCCAAGACTACTGGGCGAGGCCATCGAATCTTCTTTCTATAATAATTAAACAAGATTACTTGTATTTAGAGACAAAAATCAAAATGTTTAGTTTCCAATGGTCATATAATAGTCAAAACCCAACTATATCATTTTAATTATAATCATGTTATCAAATGAAACATTTTTTGAGTATAAAAATAAAATAAAATAACACATAAAATTAGGAAACAAGATTTATTCAAAATTTCGGGTCGTTACATAAGGCATCGATGCCGCTACTAGGAGATCCCAACCAAAGCTCTTAACTCCTAGAGTAAGCTCACACTACCCGCACCAGTGTGTAATCTTAAAATCTAATCTTGTAGGAGTATCGTGTCGTAAGGATTGAGCCAACAACTCCGTCGGAATCTCCGAGCTCCAAACAAGGGTTGTGGGAATAAAATAATTACCGGAACCTGTGTCTATAAGTACTGCAGATAAGGTGGAGTAAACACAGATCGTACCTCGTATCATCTCCAGAGTGCCCTGGTCATAGGCCTTAGATGCCTGGAGCTGAGCTCGCCCCTATCCACCTACTCCCTGTGGTCGGGGTGGACCACATGGTGGTGGTGGCGGTAACACCTCAAATCATCACCCACGGCCAACTGCACATCCAAATCCTCTTCCACGTTCGCCTGCTCCCTGCAGACCTCCTCGGTTGAACCTTTGTCTCTGCCTGGGCATTCCATCGACCATCTGATGATCATCCATAAGGTGGGTCAGGTAGTATCGAGCCATGTTACCCTACCCACTGCATTTGAAATATTTTCTGCTCCTCGCATGACTGACTCTATCTTCAATTCCCCACACAACCGATCCTGAATCATGCGGTCATCCACCTGTAGGTCTGGTCCTCCTAGACCTCTGTGACATCTGTCTGCTACCAGCTATAGAAGACTCCACTATGAGATGCCTGGTGGTGGGTCTCGCTGCTGGTGACTGCTCAGCAAGAAAACTCTCCACTAAGAGGTATCTCTCTAACACCCCCGCCAACTTTAGGATGCTGAGTGAGATCATCAAAGACCTGATCTCCCTTTTGAGTCCCTGATCAAAGGTACAGGCTCGGAAGAATGGGTCCCACACCATATCAATGGAGTAGCATGAGAGGTCAGTGAACCTCACTGAGTACTGAGCCACAATCATGTTTCCCAGATAAAGATAAAGAATCTCCTGTGTGTGCACTATGTGAAGAGTATTTGGGACGAACTCTGCCCGAAACAGGCTCTCAAAGTCTATCCAGAGAAGTGCAACCTCATCGTGAACCTGAAGTATCAAGTCCCACTATCTTCCTACTGCTTCCTGTAGAAGAATGGCGGCAAGGATCTCTATGAGTTCAGCTGGTGTCCCTACCAGTTGGAAGACTCTCACCATGGCCTCCATCCAATCCTCAGCCGCATGTGAGTTTGTCTATCCCCTGAACCTGGGTTACCTCTGGTGCTAGAACTCATGCAATTCAATCAAGAGGCATTCACCCTCTACTACTGGTTTTGGTGGCATCGGTGGCCTAATGGGTAATGGTACCGCTAGTGCCTTCGCTGGAGCCTCTACTTGAAGAGGGCCCTACACCGAGGCATCGTTGCTCGGTGGGATATCAATGCATACTTGACCTGGAACCCTAGCTAGTTGTCTACATGGAGGAATAATGAAAAGAGACAGGTGATCCATGGTCAATAAGTTATACCTGGTGAGCTGACTCGAAGAGATCAAAAAGAAAACATTTCAAAACACACACGCAATTAGTGTTTTCGTGCACTGAGTCAAAAATCAGAAGTCAGGGTCCTGGTGTATGGATATGTCATCCGCCGCACCAATAATGGATTCCTTAAATAGATAACCATAATCACTACAATTTCCATTATTTCTGTTAAAAATATCAGATTCCAATGTTCTATGGTATAACTAACTCCTCTAATACCAATTTGTCACGACCCGTCCCCTAGGGCCCGTTCTGTGACTACCCCAAGCCCGCCTTCTATAGGACATGGGCTAGTGAGTAGCACCAAAAGGTGTATTCCCTAAAACTGGGAAGACATTGCCTTTATATCCTATAATCACACTCAACCAAGCACACAACATGATATGAACACAAGTAAACTGTATATCCAAAAAGAGTGCTAAATGTAAAAGGGGCTGGAATATAAGCCCAACAGTAAAGGTACAAGTACAATTAAAGATAAAATATAATTGAAGAAAGAGAATGATAGCTACCGGGTCATCCTATGGGGTTACTACCTAAAGGGTAGGTACATATTGCCTCCTCATCACTCCACATCCACCCATCTCCTCTGCGTACCGACACGCAGTATGGTCCACATCTGGGCACCATCCAATCCTGGTACCCTCAGCCCCGATCAACGATGTTCGTCATCTGCACGAAACACAACAAGGTGTGGATGAAGATTTTGTAGGGGTGAGTATAACGATACTCAGTAGGGACCCTGAGACCCTCAAGGTCTCACAAAATCCACAAAGGATAAACCACAAATCATGTAAACCAGTGACAACCCTACTTAGTTATACTCCCATACATATACCTATGTTATCCAGTGTTTACCATCTCATTCATGAGGAAACACAGGGTCCAACTCAAAAGCTCAAAGCTCAACTGTTCCACAAAAGAAGGATTACCACAATTGTAACACCACAAAGGTAATTACCACACAGGTACATCACACAGAAGAATACAACAAAGGTTTCACCACAAAGGTAATTACTACACAGGTACGCCACACAGAAGAATAACACCGAGGTATCACTAAGAAGGAAAGGACTCAAATCACACTAGGTATATATTAGATAGAGTATTAGAGATGATTATATGTAACCACTAAATCATCTTACCCTGGTAAGAGGCAGACCAGAATAGGATCCTAAATCATCATCAGACCCATAGAGGATCGTAGTTTATCATCACACCCACATAGGATCCTAGTACATCGTCAGATCCACACAGGATCCTTGTACATCATCAAACCCACACATGATCCTAGTACATCGTCAGACCCACACAGGATCCTAGTACATCCTCAGACCCAAACAGGATCTTAGTTCATCGTCAGACCCACACAAGATCCTAGTACATTGTCTGGCCCACAGAGGATCCTAGTATATCATCCGACACACACATGATCCTAGTACATCGTCAGACCCACATAGGATCCTAGTATAGTAGAACCACACATGATCCTAGATTAGTCACACATGAATTCCTAGAGTAGATCCATGTGGGATCTTCAAATACAGACCCACGAAGGATCCCTTTCTCATGTCACGACCTGCTAGAGGGTTCCCGCAGTAAGCTGTCCTCTCCTCAAGCCACTAGTCGATACTCCAACTTCCACAAAGTCACATGAAGAAGTATCCCAAAGTAATGCTATCTAATAGGGGTCTCAACGCAATAGACAGTTCGTCAATCAGATGCCTGGTCTGTAAGTTATTATCCTTTTAGTCCCAAGGGCTCGGTTGGATTTGTGCTCAATCCAACTCAACCGTACCCCAACTTTATCCAAATCTAAAGTGGGGTATACCAAAAGTACTGTCTCACTCCATGGTTTCTGGAGCCGTAGAAGGTTCTTCAAACAGATTCCCATAGCTCATGATATGGTTCAAAGAGAGAAAATGGGTCGGTGTTGGTCTGGGTTCGGTCCGGGCCAGCCCGCGGTGCGGCCCGACCTGCTTGGTCCAGCCCACGTTGGGCAGCTGTGGTGTGGTGGTGCGGCGATTTGTTGCAGCGGGCCGGATGGCCAGCCATACTCTCCACACGACGCGGTCATGCACCGCGCCTTTGTTGGAATCCGACAGTGATCCGGCCTCCCTTCCCCCTCTGCCATTGCACAAGGCCATGGTTCTCTTCTATCAGGCGTGCAGTCGTGTGCCACTACCTTCATCATGGCCGGAGGAGTTCTAACCGCCATTCTTGTGCGCCACCAATGTCAGTTTACATCCCCCTTTATCACAAGGAAAACAACAAATTTTCAAATGATTGCTGAGATGTCGGGCCATGTTCATTTGGCCTGCACCCTCCGCGTTAGGGCGATAGTAAGTGACTCGATTAAACTTGAATCACAATGAATCGTCAAGAACGGTAAGGGGAAAATTCTAATAACCAAACCTACCTTGAAAATTCATTGATGTTTTACGAGATGAAAATGGTGAGGTGAAGAGGGTGATCATCACCTCTGCAACACGCTTCTGAAGTTAGGCTCGTACATCATCCTCTTTCTTAGATCCAAAGAACATTCTTTGATGGAGATGGCATTCTTTGTTTGGAGGAGAAGTTCTTCGTTGTTAAGGATGCGTGTGTTCTTTGTTGGATAAAATCTTCCAAAAGTTATCCCCTTCTCCATTTCCAACGAAATAATCCCAAAGGAAAGAGGTTCCAATATAATTTAAATTACATAGATCAATTATGTTGGGATAATTAAAATGCTGAGACATCTCATTAATTTTTAGTTGGCTCTAACAATTAAATGGGGAGTTGGAAAAATAAAATTAGAGTATTTACGAGGTTTTCTCCCATTAGAGGGGGTGGGGGGGGTCCCCACCGCTAGAATTCAAATTGGGAGGTTTTAACCCCTCATGGTCCCCACCTCCATAACCCATGTAGAGAGATTTCAATAAAATAAAAGTATATTTTATTTTATTTTTTTTAATTAACGAAAATCACAAATTATAACTTTCACCCTCGACCTACTACAGTTGATGTGAATGTCTCCTTAAGAGAATATCAGCACTATGAGTTCAACAGTGTCCTCATATTTTAATTTTGAGAACCGATTTAAAATTTACAAAAACTCTCTCGCACGTTTACTAAATGTACCCGAAAAAAAGTTCATAAATTCATTCCAGGTGCACCGGGCCTTTGAATTATGCACCGTCAATTTTCATGGACTTGTAAAATTACCATATAATTAAAAAATAATTTTACATGTAATTTCTAGTTCATTACCATTCTTCTCAGCATACTAGTATGTGTCTAAAATGGGGTGATCCTAGAGCAACACGAAGCACCCATCATACTCGTTTACACCCTAACCTTCCAGAGAACACCCCAGCCAGCACACCATTTCATCCTCCACTTGATCCTACAATGATGTTCCCACACATGCCTCCATCATCATCATATTATTTAGAATATTATTCTCATACCATGTTTATGCCACATCCTGGGATGTTCTCACCTATTCAATATCTTTATTTTTTGATGTATCCCAAACCCTTCGATCCTTATCATGTCATGTCAATTCCTCTTCTATTTCCTACCATCCATCCAAGATATTATGATTTTGTTCCTTTAGCTTGAACTCCTATGAATGAAGTTGAACTAGTGTATGTATTGGAACATGTACATCCTTTAGAGGCTACCAATCTAGGAAACCCCATAGTTCCTTTAGAGCTTAATGAGAATCCTGCATCTGGTTTCTTTTATTATAAGTTTGTCTAATTATGTCATATCATTTTTACCCTTGTTATAGTGTGAATCAATATTTTCCTTTGATATTATTTATTGGGATCTTCTAATAGGTGACATGGTTTCCCCCGTATGTGTGAGACATATAATCGCCAAACATAAATTATTGTGGATTAAAATGAATACAATCAAATGATAGGTAAGAATTCTAGACAAGGTAGAAGTTTTAATGTAAATTTATCCAAGTACAATGATATCATTCCAGTGTGACGAGTATCATGAAGACAAATCAATAATGAAATCAAAGAGAAATCATGGGTAGAGATATGGGTATGAAAATTTGTTAAATTGATATCTATATTATTGTTCTATTTGTATTAATTAACATAGTTTTTGTAGCATTAGTTTGACTTTCCCAATGGAGAAGCTACTAAGTTTGCATGGTTGATGGATATTGGGGAGTTATGGTGATCATATAATCACGAGTTATATATTAGTTGGAAGAATAGAGTCAGTTCTGATTCAGAGGGTGTACCGATATTCCATAACTATACAACAATACATTATTAATAAATAATCACAATATAGAAGAGTAATGAGTTTAAGGTATTCTTAATCTCTAATGGTTTTCCTTGAAATTTTAATTATTACTAATTTTATTGAATTTTTGTTTTTAGGATGAGTCGAAAAAAGGAAAAAATATGTTATGACATATTTTCACAACTTGGGATGTACTAAAATGCCCAAGAATGAGAGGCTTGAGGTAATTTAATATGAATAGAAATAATATATATATTTATAAGGAAAGAAATTACCCTTTAATGGCCAAATGGACAATTGGAAAAAATGTCCAATTGGCTAAATGGCCAAATATCCAATTGGAATATTTGTCCAAATAGCCGAAATGGAAATATGAAAAAATTTCTAAAATGACCAAAATGGCCAAAATAGCAAAAATGGCCAAATGACCAAATGTCTAAAATGAATTTGTCCAAATGACCAAAAGGAAAAAATTAACAAATGATTAAAATTAAAAAAGTACTAAATAACCAAATAAATTAACACAAATTAAATTGGAATTAAATGAACATAAAAGAAGAATCCATATCATAACCATTCTTATCATGATAATTTTTATGTTTTGATTATATTATTCGACCGGTATTAAGTCTATAATTAAATTTACATTTAAAAGATTCTTCATTTTATGGATTTATTTAATAGATCAAATTTTAATTCATGCTTAATTTATCAATTTTATATTGTTAAATAATGTGCTATTATATAAATTGTTGTAATTTTCAACAAGTGACATTAGGAATGTAAGGTTATCTGCCTCAAGAAAAATAATTTTTCATGAGTTGGAAGAAAAAAGATGGAAGTGTGGTAAATGAACAAACATAACAAAATATTTTAAGTCTTTTTGTTGATATTTCAAATTTTGATATATAATTCCTAATGAAATATATTGTTTATATTTTCAATAGTGCCCCATGTAGGCCCTCTATGGGAAAGAAGATAATAAATTTTGGCCAAATGATCATTTGAGGAAGATATTAGGTGAGGAGCACCAGAGGGGAGTCCTATATAAACCCAGAAAAAACATCAACCCCACTAGGAATTGACCCTCATTAAGTGCCTCTAAAATTTCTCACACCATCAAAATGAAAAATACTTAATAAAAAACATTTGAGGCCAAACAAATATCTATACAAGAGCATGACAGAGGAGAATAGTCACTATTTATAACTTTATGGTTGAATTCTAAATATATAATAAGTGTTCTGTGTTAAATGCATACCATGGTTTGTAATTTGTTTGACGATTTTGTGAGAGGTGTGGAATGGAACTACTGCTATCTAATGGGGGTATGTATCTATTCCCATGATTCACAAAACTCTTTTTATACATGATTTCTAGACAACCACTTATACCCATGGTTCATGAAACCATGGGTATAGACATATACCCATGATTTTAAGTGAATTATGTGTATTAAGAACTCTACATAGCCTATACCCATAGTTTATATAGAAACCATGGGGAAAGGCTTGTCCCTACAGATAAATCACCCACAGTTCATAGAATAATGGGCTTAGGATATACTTACGGTATTTTGGGCTATAATCATGATTCTAAACTGTGGTTATAGGTTATGATTCTGGTAGTATAAATTCTGTATTTTCATATTAATTTATTTATTTAGGTGATCAATGTCTTTCATCTATAAAATAAATAATTTCATAGATAGAAATAAAGAAATTATTAAATGACATGTTCATGAGTTTTTATCTAACAATTGATTTAATGTGTAGACATTAAATCAACATTTGACCTTTGGGAAATAACTCTAATTTTCGATCTTGGAATGAGTTACAACATTCAACCTATCCATCATTGTATCACTTGAATAAGAATCATAATGGTTCTATCTTGAACCACCTCAATGTACCTTTATATACTCCATTAATTACATGTATTTATGACTCACACATAGGTGAGTGGAACTAAAGGATTGGTTAAAAGGGGATTACATAAATATCCTTAAACACAGTTCAAACATAATAATGGAGGTAGGGATGATACATATGCCATCATATTTAATTTAATAATATATAATTAAAAAATCATGCAATAAATTAAATTTAAACATCCAACACATACACAGGTCTTGGTCATGATCATGAATGGTCATACATGCAATGAATACGCAAAAATAATAGGATGGAATTCATTCATTTATTTTTTATTTATTATTTAAGATGAATGAGTTTTCATTAATTAATTAACTAATGAATTACCATCCAACCTACTGATCATCTGAACTTAATTAGAGATTCCCATCAATTATTGAATTCATATAAAATAAACAACTAAACCAATAAGGGTATATTAATTACAATAAATTAATTATGCAATTTATATTCTTTAAAACCATTATTAAATTTTCAAACACACATTGGTGTGCCAATAAATAAAATAAGATTTTAATGTTTAAATTTTTAATTTAATTTAATTTTTAATTCTATCCTTTAATGGGAGACTACATGACATGTGTAGTCCAGATAAACGCCATGTACCTTAGTTTCAATTTATTAGAGTCATATGCTTAGGGATTTTGCATGTTAACTCATCCGAACTACAAGGAATGTACATGTCATATACACACCATGTATCTACTTCATGTGTTCTAGGTTTTACCAATCAACATGTGATGTAATATAAATGCATCACATGTAATTAATTTCTCAGCACATCCAAGTATAATGTGCAAGGGTACACAATGTGTACTTAGGCTACATGCCATGTAACCTTGTTTTACTATCCAAAGCTTTGGAAATTCTTTATGGAATATCTAGTCATTATTTATATGTTATTGAACTTTTAAGGTAACAAAAAACTAAACAAACATGATTAATATGTAGAAGCATGTTAATTTAAATAATGTTAAATAATAAATAATAAAAAATGAAAATTCAACCACAATAATGTATGGATCAACAATAAAAATAATAATTGTAAATTTAAATGTGACCATTATGATACCACTTGATTGTTCCAAGTACATTATAAGTATGTGGTGGTGGGTGATATATAAAAAAATCTTTTAGTATTTCAATGAAAACACCAAGAGTGAGAATCTTGCATGTAAAATTTATAATTCATTTATTTAATATCAGAAGAAATGATTACCTTATGATATGAACCTTTCTTGATTTATGATGTTTATCATTTGAAAAATACCCTTTCAAATTGCCTTCATTTTAGTTTGAGGATCCCAGGATAGAATCTATCTAGTAGCGATCCACATGTTCTCGTTTGATCTTTTAGAAATTTCAATCGATCTCGGAGTACCAGTGCCGCATATCAATTATATTGCATTACTTTTTTTGATCACTCATCCTTTAATCTTGAAGGGATCTCAATTAAATTTATCATTCTTAAGATAAAGATATAAGGGAGTATTTGAGAGAGAATTCATTGTGTTTAATAATTCTCTATTCTTGTTATTCGATTAAAATATACAATAGACATAAATGACAATTTATAGAGATGGGGTTTATGTTAATATATTATTTAATTGCATGATGACCATTAAATAACATTTAAGTCCATTAATAACCCACATTAAATATAATAATAATGTCATTATTATTATTCTGTGGCGTACACCAACTTGCACAATAATAAATATTATTTAATCATCTTGTTAGTTAATATTTGTCACCAAACTCAGTCTTGGTCTATTCTAACTCCTCTAGCATTTATTAAACATCTGAATAAATATTTTATTCATAAATAAAAACTTTATTCACAATCTAGTGAATAAATATTTATTAAAATGTGAAATAAATTAAATAAATATTTTATATATATTAACATAATAAAATGAATTATTTATCAATAAAAAATAATTATTTATTGATAAAAATAATTATTTATCTCCCTATAAATATTAGCGATCATTAAAAATTGAATAAAATTATTACTTGTTCTTGACAATAATATTTATTACAAAAATTAAATCAAAATATTATTTAATTAAGATCCTAAAAAACACTTAGTGTGTGTCCCTATAGTATTATTTCTTATTGGAATTAGGTAGGATTACTAAATTAAAATATTACTATCTAGAAATGGGTCAAGGAACCCATGAGAAAGAAATTAATATCACAATGATGATAATTGAATATGATTACTAACTATGTAATATAATTCATTTGTCTCAATATCTTATCATGAAAGTTTCACATATGTATCACCAACCTATATGATCGATACATCTTTCTTTTACTATCTAAAATAAACACTTCATTACACCATGTTCATGGAATTTAGGGTGACAGTTCTATTATAAGAAAATGGATGATATATCTACTTATATAATGATGTAAGGGACAAGTCCTTCCTCGACTTATCTGTTAGTGACATGTCAATCATGATGCACCCAACGTACCGTACTTTCTGCCAATATATTGTGTGATGGTTTTGGTCAGTAAATCTTAGTTTTTGACTCATGAAATGCATCAATGACAATATTTAATTCTAAGGACCATTACACATGCTCGTAGATAAGAATATCCAATAAAACCAAATCATTGGAAATTCCTACTGGAAAGTCTATTATCATAATCTCCCATCTTATAGATTACAAAGTGTGAACTTCATGAGAATAATAATCACCCACTTACAAGTAATCACACCTAATAGTATATGTAATATGTTTCCCATCATAATATGTTATCCAATTGGAGAATATTTAAGAATATCATCACAACACTTCAATGTTCTTATCATATCAGGGAAATTTTATGATCTTATCAATTAGGCATATACTCTAGGACATTATTACATTATAGTCATAAAGAATAATGAACAATATGTAATAAGAAGTTTTATTAATATTAAATATATCAAATAAATATGTAATCAAAGTATAGACAGTTGTTCTTAGGACACCAAATCCAATACTTTAACCATGATGATATGATTAAACAATATCCTAAGTTGAGTCTGGATTGAAAATTATGATTCAAATGAGTAAAATGAACTAATTTAAATGTTAAATGGATAAAATGAAACATGAATGGAAAGGCCATGTCAGTTGAACATTATTTAATCTTAAATTACACCCATGACTAAATGGGATTGAATGAAAGGTGAAATGGTATAATACTTCAATCAACTTGAATCAAAGATTAAATAGCCTTTTTTAGTTTATTATGAACTTAATATACTATTATAGGATAGTGTACCTTTGAAAAGTCTAGTATCCCCACGTGGGACTGGATTTGACACCACTATTGTATTTATTCCTTATCTTATGTTGATAAATACCACAACATGGCACCATGGACTCATCTGTTACATTCTATGGAAATTATAAAGCCTTAGATTATCTCCCTATATTTTACTTCATGTATTAGGATGCAGATCACCTCAGATTATGTATTTAGGCTCTAGTAAATTCTATCTATGGTTACCCAAGACTTGTTCCTAGGGATTGATAGATTTATCATTTTAGAATTGAAATGTTGGGGGTTTACAGTTGGATTACATTCAACACCTTATTTCCAACATCGCCACAAATAGTTGTGTGTTGGTTTGAAATTATAGGGATATAGTTTAACTCTTATGACATCATACTTAGATTCCTTAGTTGTATACCTCATATACTTTCTAGTAATAAATATATTTACCCACAAAAACACAAAAACTCATATATATATATATATATATATATATATATAGGATGACATGTGACTAGAGAAATTTTGTCTTAGGTCAAAGCAGGTAGATTCAAATGGGTCCCTAAGAACCTGAGCCAAATTGGATTTAGATTATTATATAACTTTAATTTATCATTATACCTACACAATATTCGTTTTATATTCATGGGTTGAAAAACATTAGATTTTTTTGGTGGTGGCCTACTTAGTTTTAGTCACACCCTATTAGGACAGCTGATTGGTACCAAGAAAGACTTTATTGATATAGGTATGGACAAAGATAAGAACCAAAATATGGATACTTGACTTCTATACTAGGATGGTGATGAGTAGAAGATGAATGAACCAAGTGCTCAAGATTATGTTAGAGAAATATTGGGTCCTTTTTTAATATTTTTTATAGTATGTATTTTTGTATTCTTGTAACCTATATCCTTTTCCTCCCCTTTTTTTATAGAACCATGACATCATATATTTTTTATATGACACTCGATATTGATTTGTCTATATATATTTATCTGGATGATTTACTTATACTTATGTTAATTATATATTTCTACTACTTAGTTTATTATTACCATCACTATGCTTCACTCTAATAAAGAGGGTATAATCTTCCCACTGTACCATCATAGACTCTTATTACTAGTCCACAGACTCCGGTATATGAGGAGGCATGTTTAAGGTGATGTGGTCACCATGTTGGGTAATATATAAGTGTATTGGACCTAGGATGTCACATAATTATTCTCTCATTATTCATGGTATTCTAGGTTCCCAATTTATATTATATCCTTTAATAGTTTTTGATTTGAAGGTTTCTAAATCCATAAGTGTTATTTTGTCTCTATTTTCAATTCTAGGAGATATGTTTGATATTATGAACCATAATTCATTTTATATAGTGTATTCACTATGCTATTTTCTTCATGTTTAATGAATATCTTTCATTTCATTAAATTTTAATTTCATGGCATCCCTCTCTTGTTCTTTTGATCCTTACGTTACCATTACCATAAGGGTGTTTTCATGACAAAATATTTTCATTGAAATATGTTTCTTTTTTACCAATTATTTTCTTTTTTAGTGTATATATTGTCCATGTATTAATTTATAAATCCTTTTATATGACTTATCTTTGGTGAATTAAACTCATTGAAATACTTTAATTCTCTTTTCATTCCAAATTGTCCCCTATTATAGGCATAATTTTTCTTCCAATTACTTTCTTCTTTGAACACTCTATATTTCCATCTTTTGAAAGAAGGGTGTTCACCTAAATGTCATAAATCGATTCATTAGGGAAATTATTAACTTAAAATAATAAACCTTTATCTATACGGTGATATTTTGAGGGAATTCTTAGATATAGAATCCATTTTTTGATTAGTTAATTATTGAAAATTCATATACTTTTTAATCCAGTATAAATGTTTATTGACCACTTAAGAAATATACTTATTTATTATTTAACTATCCAAATTCTTTATCTAAATGGATTATATTCATTTATTTATTGGAAAAGTATTGAAAATTCTTATATTGGTATCTCAATACATATGTTTATGGATTACTAAGGTAAGTTGATCAAGAATTGTATTGATATTCATATATTTCCTATGGTATATTAATTAAACTTAAAATAAGTGATTGGTTGGGCCTGGTATTATATAACACCTTGATGCATTGGTTATTCTCATGAGATAAATGGTTTTGGTATTTTGTATATGCCTACACAATATAAGTATGATGTATTGGTTGTGACCTTGATGGTAAGAATGATGTCTAGGTCATGACCTTGATGATAAGACTAATGTCTTAGATGAGGACTTATCAATAAAGATCAAGATGTACAGAATTATGAATTAAACCACTATGAATTTAGTTATTTTTATCCATGTGATTATTTATATTATGAAATCCATTGATTTATTTTAAGCTCGTGTGATCAGTTATATGGAATTATTTGATTATTGTTTGTTTCCTTCCATATTATTCATACCAAGGTCATGAATTGATAGCTTCTGATATAGATTTTCACCTACTAATATTTTAATCTCATATTTATTATATTTCCATTTCCATAGGTTATGAATTAAATTATTACACATGATAGGTCTAGAAGAGTATCATGTGTGGATAATTTTTTTGGGAGATTTTATAGACTTATCATGGATTTAGTAGTTTCTTATATTTTGTAAAAAATATCAATTTGATGATAATGAAATGAGATTTATTGGTAAAAAGGTTTTAAAAATATATAATACTCTAAATTTAAAATGCATTTATAATATAAATTAATAAATATTTTTTAGTGAAATTGTAATTATTAATGGTTAAAATTGGGTTGATTTAGTTAGTTTTCAAAACTGTTATGTACATGTTAATTCATACTAGATTCTGAGAGCATGGGTCTAGGGCATCATAGTTGGTATCAAAGGAGGGTTTTGATAAATTTGGGGTTTATGATGCTAGTAAATGATAATTTAAGTGTTGATAAGTTAATTTTTGTAAAGATTACAAAGTTATTGATATCTCTTTAGGTTATTTGAGTTAATATTTAATATTTTAGGAATTTTGATAAGATAACTTTAATGATAACCCTTGGGATGAGTCTAAGAGATAAGTCTTTGTATAGGATAACATCCCAATGTTTTAGTAAAATATATATTGTGTGGTTATCCTATAAATTAAATCCCAATCCAAATAATGAAAAGTGGGTACATTTGTGGAACAAATTAACCTAAGAGAAATCACCAAAAAAAAGCTATTTGAGTATTAAATAAATCTTCACTCTTGTATTTGATGAGTGGGCCTAAGGCTACACACCTAATTAAAAAATCCTCATGTATACACTTTGGTTAATAACATTATCTTTTTGTGCCATTATAAGTGATTTAATTTGTTTAGTAATTTGGGTTTGGAATATGATAAAACCTAACATAAGGATACATATATTGAACCGATATTGATTTATGTCAAATTGAATACGAATGAAGTAATTTAAAAGAGTAATAAATTTTGATTTTTAATTTAATTATCTTAAAATAATTATATTATAGTGTTCATCACAAATGTTAACTCCTTTTTTAGAAATATTTGGAGCCTGATGAAACTATGTTGACAATGGACATGATAGAATATATAGATATTATCTCAAATAAGAAGCCCAATGGGATAAGAGTTAGAGTTAGAAATTGTGTAATTATGAAAAAATAGATATCAAAAATTATTATTAACACCATGAACACAGTTGAATCCTCAAATAAATAAAATAATAGACTGTTAGAGTCTCATGAGAGTTCAGGTGAAAAAGATAATGAATGAAATAAAATTAGATTTTCTATATGTAAATAATCTGGTAATAAACACCTCATAACTTACTTGATGGGAATGAGAATTCACAATAAGTATGAAAATAAATCCCATAAAGATCATGGTTTCAAGGGAAATATACAATCTACAAAAATTCATTACTTCAATTGGAAATAAATTGGCTAATATTAAAATAATTTCACTAATCCAAGGATAGTAGAAAAAATAGTCACCATAAACTGCATGTTTCATTGGAACATGGAAAATCCTAAACAATAACCACTATTGAAGAGGATAATGATTCTTAACTCAAGATTTTATAATGTATTATGGCATGTAAGTTTTCCCAAAATATTGGATATTTCTTTAAAAATTAAACACTTGGTGGTGTGATTTTTGTTAAATATTCTTCAAGGTTTGTGGGAAGTTACTTCTTATAAATCTAGTTTCCCCCAAAATTGATGTGGTGTTATGAATGGATTAGATCTTTTTGGAAATGAGTCATATCTATTTTTTATGGGAAAATATCACTACATGGATTAAATCAATCCATGATCATATATCAATGTTGAATATGAACTTTCTATTTAAATTACTTTTATCAAAGAGGTTTTGATTCTGAATCATGAGTTTATTAGAATCTAAAATATTATGTTTGATATATCATTAGAAATGAAACCATGGATCTTGTATATCTTGTGGATACATTCAATTATTTTTCTTAGAGAAAAATAAATAAAAATTTTGAGGATGTAATTTATTTAATGTGGGAGAATGTAATATCCCATGATTAAATATTAAATATTTTATTTCCTTTATAACATAATAGGTTCGATAGCTTGTGGAACACACAACACTGAATAAAAATAAACAAAAAAATATACATGACTGTAAAAATGTTGCCATATAATTGGAAGGTATAAATAGATTTAAACTAATTATGAAATATATGTATAAATAAAAAAATTCCATTATAAATTTTAATACATTAATAAATTAAATTAGTGCAACTAAATAATTCACAAGACTGATTTATACTTTAAAATGTAACCTTTCTAAAAATTGAATTTTTTGGTGTTTTTTAAGAAACTAAATACTTTATGGATAAAATATATTACTGATATAAATAATATATTAACACCAATTTCATTAGTGATTTATAAAAAATAAGAATAATAATAATAAATATTTTTTTAAATGTTATTTTTTTAAGGAAATGATTTTCATTATATTTTTATTTAAAAGTAAAATTCTGGAATTCTAGAATTTTATTTCTATAAAATAAAGTTAATTTTTAGATTCACCATATTAATTTATATTAATAATAATTTCATGTATTTTTTTGAATACATTGGTATTTAGGTGAATTATGAAAAAATACTGATATTGTGAAATCCATCACTTTTGTGACATAATCTTAATAAAAGAATGAATTAAATGTTTGTGAATCCTTAATATATATATATAAGCAAAATTAATCATTTAAATTTTCTATGTGGTATTTATTAAACCCATTTATATCATTTCGGCAATATAAGTAATATTTTACTCTAATAATAGTTTTGTTCCCTTATATAAAAATTTTAGCTATCATCACTATTATAATTTAAATGAAAAAAATATTTAATATTTTAGATAAAATTATCAAATTATGTAATAATTTCAATTTCATTTTTGGGAGTAAAATTATGATTACTGAGATTTAAGTTAATGACCATAATAATGGTAAAACTGTATTTTTCGAAGAATTTTTTTATTAATGTCATCTAATTTTTATCTAATAAATTAAATTGATATATTTTAAATAATTAGTATAATACTATGTTTAAAAATACAAAAACTTATATTAACACACATTTAATTGGTAATCAATTCTAAATAAGATTAAGAATATATAATAGTTAAAACATAATTTTTCTGTAAAAACATATATTTTTTATATAAAACGTTTTAATTTAAATGTTGATTTCTTATTAGTTGGAAATTGAATTAAATTAAATAGTGATTATATTTAGTTTTATATTTTTTTAAAGAGTTGTTATTTTCATGTTTGGTAAAACATGGGTTACCTAGGTAAAAACTAGTTACCCTAGTAAAAACCAAAAAAAAGGTAAAAGTAAAAATATAAGAAAAAATGAATTCCATCATGTTTAAAACATGTGTGGAATTAATTGTTTTTGGATTTATCAACACATTATCACCCCAAATACATTATTTTTTACTTTTGGGAACTTTTAAACCTTTAATAGTTGTATGATCGAAATGTATATGTATATTTCTCAATTACAAGAGTGTGGGAGGTGAATTGTAGGTTTCATAACTTTCATTTTTATCCTTAAGAAAATATATGTTTAACACAGTTAAGAAAAGGTGAATTCACAAGACCTCTACAGTTCTAAACAAAGAGACTAACTTGCTTCAGATTCGATAATATAGATTTGATAAAGAAACTTAATGAAGTTTACTTAAGGAAATATTCTACCTTAAAGCATATATAATCCTAATATATAAGATTTTTCACAAGTATAAGGAAATGAAAGAATGTTACACTTTATAACTTTAAAAAAATGGAACCAAAATTATACTTGTAACAACAATAAGTAAATAAGTATAATAAATATTTTAACCAAAATATAAGAGTATCCAACAACCTTGGATAAAGGTTACTTGATTTATACTTTCAAGAAAGTTTATATTACCCTCACCAGGGTAATCCCTCGATATGAATATTGGTATTTGTCTTTCTATACCTGCAAGCCCTCTATTAAGCAAGTAATCAACACCTCTATCTTTCTATCCTTGGAAGCCTTCAACTGATAAGAACAAAAATTATATTTACACTAGGCAGGTTGAAAAAGGTGTTCTCGTCTTGAACAAGTTCGTCACAACATTCTCATAAGGTATATTTGAGAAGATCTCTCGTAGAGTATCACCTCATTCTATAGATCAATATCTAAAACTATAGCTCTATGATCATTCAAATGGATGGGTATTTGTAGGAAAAATCCCCAAATGGTCAACTTCTCCTCCAACGGTCATATTTTTCCTGAAATTTTAGAGGGAATTATACATGTGGTACTCTGGCAGTGATTAAGATAAAACAGATTGGATGACATCATTTTATATAAAAAAATATGAGAATCATTACTAGTATTAAGAAACATTATCACATTTAGGATATGATAAAATTAAATCTAAATTTAAACAATACGATAAGTGTAAAAAATCATTTAATCATATTCTTATGATAGTGAGATTAAGAGTCTGAAAAGATTGAAAATATGATTATGAAATAATAGAGAATCATATTCTGGTTTTTGAGGAAATTCGAGTCTAAATTCTAATGAATTTAGAGTCTAATTTCAGGAGAAGTCAGAGTCCAATTTTAGAATAAATAAGAGTTTGATTTTAGAAGAAATCAGAGTCAGATTTCAAAATAAATTGGATTTTTATTTCAGAATAAATCGAAGTCTGATTTTAGAAGAAATCCGAGTTTGATTTTAGAATAATTTAGAGTTTTATTTCAAAAGAAATCTGAGTGTGATTTCTGAAGAAATAAGATTCTGATTTCAAAAGAAATCAGAGTCTGGTTTTATAATAAATCATATTCTTAGGAATTGTAAGGTTTTTAGATAGATAAGGTTCCAATTTTTTTACTTATGAAAAAAATGGTTTGGTTTAATTAGGAAAAACATTAGGTATGACATTTGAAACCATAGGTTAAGTAAAAACCATACTTAAAGAAATAAAATTTCCCTTAAGGAAAAGATTCATTGAGAAATATAATTTTCCTTAATAAAATGTGTTTGTGATTTTCAAAACATAAAGGAAAAATAATTTAAAAGGAGACCTATTAAATCAATAATCTCCCCCCTTTTGGAAAGTAAAAATAACTTTTCATAAAAGAATATAAGGATTTGATGTTTACATTTTTGAGCTTAAATGAAATATGTATCTCCCTTTTTCTTTACGGCTCATAAAGAATACGACTAACCCCCATTAGGTTATGAAATCACTAAGTATTGTATTCTTGTATTTATTATAGAAATAAATCTACCTTACTTAATAATTTCTTCTTTATGTAAAAATTCTTTTCTCTCACTTTTTGATTTTCAAAAAGGAATATAGGGGAAAAATTTATCTGAAAGGTTAGGAAACATTCAAAATGAAATAGTGAAAATCAAAAATTTTATTAAAATATAAAATTAAAATAAATCATTAAAACAAAAGATTATATTTTAAAAGAAAATTATTCATTCTTCCTTTTCTCCTTAGGCATCAACTTTTTCAAAGTGGCATTTTCCATCTTAAATTCATTATGATCATCTTGAATCTTCTTAAGCAAATCTTTCTGATCCTAATTTTTTCTTTCAAGATCTTTGATTATATCTTTCTAGGAGTTAAATATTTCACCTTGATACTTGATCAATTATTCCTAGACCTTGATTTTTTCAGCCAACTCTTCCATGATTTTCCTCTCCATTTTTATATTAAGAGTAATAGAGTTCAGTTTCCCCTTTAGATCTTTTTCTTCTTGTTAGAGGTTAGTTTGATCTACCTTTAGTTTCTCTAAAAAACATGTTGAGAGATTATTGATCTTATATGATGGTTGATATCAATAATGGAGAATAATTTATAGGTTCTGATATTTTGTGGTTTGAAGGAAAATAATCTAATTTAAGTAAAGTGAATCTGATAAGGTTTTACTAAAACATGAATTAAATAACAACAGACAAAAATGAAATTATGATGTTATAAGTATGGAAACATACCTTTTGGATTACAGTGAAATTATTTATAGTATTGTTAAGGTTCCTATTAGTTTTTTATTAAAACAAAACATATTTGGCTTTAGAAAAAAATTTGAATCCATGAAAAAATTTGGTTTCAGTAAAAAATATTAGGGAAGGAAATAAAAAAGAATAAAATTATGTACCCCCTTTGAAAATGAGTATATTAATATTAGTAGATATATTTAAAAAAAGTTAATATGGATGATTACCTTTTTTTTATCATTCCTAAATTTTGTTTAATGTAATAAAATCTATCATAGGGTAAAGGTTTTGTAAATATGTGAGTAAGTTGATCTTGCATTCCGATAAATTGAAGTATGATATCACCTTTAAGTGTGTAATACCTATGAAATTGATGCCTTATGTAGATATACTTTTCACGAGAGTGATGTGAAGGGTTTTTTCTTAGGGAAATGGAACTAATATTATCACACATTATCTGTGTTTTTTTAAAACTCATGCCATATTCTGTGAGTGTGTGTCACATCCACAACACTTGAGCACAACAACTTCTAGCTGTTATATGTTCAACTTAAGTAGTGGAATGTGATAATTAGTATTGTTTATTGGATGAACAATAAACTAAAGAATCTTCCAATAAATAGAAATTTCTAGATGTAATTTTTCTATCCATTATATATCCACTAAAGTCAGCATCCGAAAAACTTTTTAAAATAAAATCATTTCCTAATGAATAGAAAATAACTAAATCCACGGTTCCCTTTAAATAGTGAAAAATTCTTCTCAATACATTTAAATGGGATTATTTTAGATTATATTAACATATTTCATATAATAATACTAAAAAAATTAATTCTGGATGACATGTTGTTAAGTACAATAGACATCCTATCATACCTCTAAAAGATATTTGATATACTAGTTTTACAGCTTCATCAAGGTCAAGAGTTTTTGAGGTATCTACTGGAGTACTTATATTATTAGTTTTTTCATATCCATACTTCCTAAGAAGTTATTTAATATACTTATTTTTAGATATAAAAGTTTCTTCTAGTTTTTGATAAATTTGAAAACCAAGAAAAAAAAGTTAACTCACCCATCATTCTCATTTCAAACTCAAAATTCATAATATTCCTAACTGAATCAGTTAAGGATTGATGAGTTGATCCAAGTGTAATTTAATCAACATAACTTTGAACAATAAAAACATTTTCATAATCATTATTTATTAAAAGGTTTTGATCCGGAGTTCCTTTAACATAATTTCTTTGTAACAAAATACCTGTAAGTCTGTCATACTAGGATCTAGGGGCTTGTTTAACTAAAAATAAAGATTTGGTAAGTTTTTAAACATATTCAGGATGTTTAGTGTCTTCAAAACTAGGATTTATTTCAACATAAACTTCCTATTGGACATATCCATTAGATAAAGAACACTTTACATCTATTTGAAATTTTTTAAAATTTAAGAATGCCACAAAGACTAGTATAATATGAATAGATTCAAGTCAATATATTAGAGCATAGTATTATTCATTTTCTATTACTTTTGGTTGATTATTGTATTTAGCAACTAATATTTCTGGATTTCTTACACTAATTCAATTTTCATCAAATTTATTTCTGAAGACCCAATGTACTCTAATTACATAAGTTTATTTTGGTCTATAGTTTATCTTGAATAGATTTAATCCAATAATCATCACCTAAAGCTTCATCAGTACTTTTAGTTTCTAATTGAGAATGAAATGATATATTCTCTAATTCATTCCCTAGATAACTTCTAGTCTTTAAATGTTGATTTACATCACCAATGAAACTATCACTCGGATGATTCTTAAGAAAAAACTGTTTTGGGTTTTGTAAAACCTGTTCTTCAACATAAGGTAAAAAATATTCTAAGGTAAATACTTCAATATATTTTTCTTGAGTACTTTATGTATTATAAGAATCTTCCATCAAATTTTGATAATTAGTTTTTCAAAAAACATCTGAAGATGTAGGTTTGGGTTGTTAAAAATAAAAACAACCAGTTTCATCAAACTTAACATGCACTGTTTCTTCAACAATACATGAAATTTTGTTAAAAACTCTATAAGACTTAGAAGTAGTGTAATAGCCTAAAAAAATTACTTCATCATATTTGGGTGAAAATTTATGTAACTTTTATTTAGTATTCTCTATGAATAATTTTCATCCAAATACTTTGATGTAGGAAAATTCAGGTTTTCAACCAGTCCATAAATAATAATATGTTTTATTAAAAAAAGGTCTAATTAAAACACGATTTATAGTATAGAAATTAGTACTAACAAATTCATCCAAAATGTGATTTGAAATAGAGTATTCACTCCACATGGTTCTTATTATCTCTTGAATAATATAGTTTCTTATTTTAACAAAACCATTTTTTTGAGGAATTCTTGGAGGTGAGAAGTTATGAGTAGTGCCTTTCTTACTATAAAAGGTTTCAAAATATGATTTTTCAAATTCTACCCTTTGATCACTAAAAATAGTTATCAATGGAAGGTTTTTCTCATTTTTAACATTGGATAAAAAATATTTAAAACAAGAAAAGTCTTTAGATTTATTTTCTAGAAAATAGACCCATGTAAATATGGTGTAATCACCAACTAAAACAAATACATAGTATTTTTTCCCAATACTTCCAGTTTTTTTGGGCCAAAAAGATCCATATGCACTAGATGTAATTCATCATAATTTTAGACATTAGTAATTGATTTAAATCATATCTTATATTTCGTGCGATATTGATAAGGATTATATAATTTTGATGAATCAAATCTAAGATCTCACAGATACTTAAAAAGTCTTTTATTTGATAGTTTTCATAACTTCCTAAGTTTAAAATTTCTAAGTCTTCTATGATATAACCAATACTGATCTTCCATTACACTATGGAAAGGTAAGTCTCAGCTCTTAAGGCCTTCTAAGTTAATTTTATAAACATGCTCATGCCTATGGGAAGAGTGAATAAACTCTTCCTTGGAATTGTGTACTAGTCATTTATCATTCCTAAAATTCATAAGGAAGCCTTCATCACATAATTGTATTATGCTTATAAGGTTGTTCTTAAGACTTTTAACAAATAATTTTTTTTGAAATTAAAGCTTTTCCAAGAATAAAAATATTTCTTATACCAACAGATCTCTAAAAGTTTCTCTTCCACCTTTCATCTTAATAATATTTTCAATAATGGTTTTATTAACAGTCATGTGCTAGGAACATCCACTATCCATGTACCATGTATTATTTTTGGAACTTTGTTTTCCTGAAAATAAAAAAATTCTAATTTAAGAATCCAAAAATTCTTAGATTCATAAATGTTATAAAATAAAATATTAGGTATCTATATTTTCTTAGGAAAATGGGATTTATGAAAACCTACGGATTGGGTTTTATTCAAAGAACAAATTTTCTCTCAATATCCACCATATTGAAACTTAGTGAAAAAAGGATCATTTGGGGTAAAAAACTGTAGTGAGTAAAAACTAGTTTTGAATGAGAATAACCAAATCCAGAACTATTCCTTAGAGGATAATTTTGTGAACACATTTTATCAAAACCTTACTTTCCATGAGTAATGTTTGAAAAAATCTTCTTTAAGGAAATTTTTTCATATTTTATTCTGATGAGAAAATTCTTATCCTCATAGTCATTAGTCTTATAATTTTAGTTTGTCTCTAAAACATTTTTCTTGGAAATAACTTTTTCAATATCATTCAAAAGTTTATCCTTTTCTGAATTTACTTCCTTATGGTTTTTAGGAAAAATTTCGAAATCAAGGGTTTTCTGATCAAGATCTTTTGAAAGATATGATACTTGTTTTGTTGAAATAGAGATTCCAGAATTTTCCATATCAAGTTTCTTATTGATCTTACTGTTTTCATTCTCAAGTAACTTAGAATACATAGACACTTCATTAATAGAAGGTAAACTATTATATTCTTTTGAAGAAGATTCTTCATCAGAAGATTAATAATATTCTTCATTATTATAGTTAGTATTTAAAGAAATGTTAGTTAATGATTCATCAGTATTTATCTTATCCAGGAACCATTGATTTTTAGTAGGAATTATGGCTATTAGACCATTATTATTCTATCCAGAAGATTCATTATTAGAAGACTCATCAGAAGAATCACCAGCATTGGCCCTCAAAATTTCATTATCTTTAATTACTTTCTTATACTTATACTTGTTGTAATTCTTCTTGTTTTTTCTGAATGTTTATCTTTTCTTTGATTCCTGTTGATCATAGGATAGTCTTATTGATATGACCTGCCCTCTTGCATTCCTAAAAATTCATTTTTGAATCTTTCATATACTTTCTATCTTTCTTCTTATATCTATATTTAAAATAGTTATTTCCCATAATCTTGTTCATTATTTGAGTAATATTGGAACATTCATTCTCAGAATGGTCATTATCACTTGATTTTGATATAATAGTAGTTTTTTTGGATTTTGATCTAGTAACTCTTTTAGGAGTCTTGGATTTCATATGATTTGATGTAGTAGTGCAAGAAACACATCCATTTCTATTATTTTTCTTAATGATATTTGAATATATATTCATTCTAGTTTCATGCTATAGAAGAGTCATGAATAACTCATCAAGAGTGATGTTTTGAAACATTTCTATTATCATAAATTGAAGCTCTTTTTGATTCCCACTCATTGAGCATAATATCTTTTATCTTATCCATATGAATCTCATCATCATGTCCTTTCTCACCCAAATAATGAAGGCTGTTGATAATATTCATAAACCGTTGTTGAACTTTGCATACATGATCTCTATAAGGAAACATAAAACCTTGGTATTCAAATATATGCATAGATATTCTTGTTTAAATAACCTTGGATGTTTCAAAATGTATAACTTATAATTTATTCTAGATTCTATTATAAACATTACATGATGAAATGTTCCTATAGATGTTCCTGGTCATAGAACATAATAAAGTATTATGTACCTTAAAGTTAAGATGATACACTTGTTTTTCATGATTGGTGAATTTTCTAATTTCTTTGTTTGGAATCTTGAAGTCTCCAGATAACATTACAAAGTTATCCACACTCGTATTGAAAATAAAAGTATTCATTCTATCTCTCTAGTATTGATAGACATTTACATCAAAAATTGGGGGTCTGGTAGGATTTAAGTTGTTTATTTATCCAACATTCATTCCTATCATTCTTAAAAGAAAAACATTTCCACAAAAAATATTAGTAGAAAATGTTTATAAACAAAGAGTTTATAAGTTAAATATTTAAGAAAAACATGAACATGTAAAGTTAAGTAATTAAAGTTTAGCAGGAAAACTTATATGAAAGTATAAGTATTTCATATACCTCCTCTACTACCAATTGTAGGATAAAAATATATATGTATATTTCTCAATTATAAGAGGGGGTGTGAATTACGGGGTAAAAAACTTTCATTTTTATCCTTAAGAAAATCTATGTTTAACAAAGTTAAACAAGATTAATTCACAAGACCTCTTTAGTTCTTAACAAAGAGACTAACATTTTTTGGATCCGATAATATGGATCTGATAAGGAAACATAAATAAGTTTACTTAAGGAATGATTCTACCTTAAAGGATATAAAATATTAATATATCAATGTTTCTACAATTATAAGAAAATTTAATAAAGTTACACATTCTAACTTTAACAAAATGCAACAAAAATAAAAATTGTAACAAAAAAATTAAACCAGTATAAGAAATATTTTAACCCAAAGAGAAGAGTATCCAACAACCTTGTATATAGGTTCCCTGATTTATACATTCAAGAAAGTCTGTCTTACGCACACCGAGGTAAGCCCTCGATATGAAGATCAGTATTTTCCTAGAAATCCTCACAAGCCATCGACTAAGCAGGTAATCAGAACCTCTATCTTTCTATCCCCGGAAGCCTTCTATTGATTACAATAATAATAGAATTCCTACTAGGAAGGTTGAAAAATATGTTCTCATCTTGAACAAGTTCTTCACAACATTCACACCATCCATATTTGAGCAGAGCTCTTGCTGAGTATCACTTCATTACAGAGATCAATAACTGAAACTCTATCTCTAAGCTCATTCAAACAGTTGTGTATTTATAGAAAAGATCTCCAATGGTATAATTCTCTTCCAATTATCATATTTTACCTTAAATTTCAGAGGGACCTATACATGTGGTACTCTGACAATGATTAAGATAAAATAGATTAGATGACATCATTTTATATAACTAACTAAGAGAATCGTTACTATGATTAAGACACATTACACATTAAGGATCCGATAAAATGAAACTATATATTAAGAAAATATGATAACTATAAAAAATCATTTAGTGAAATTCTTAAGATAATGATATTTGGAGTATTAAAATATTGACAATCGGATTATGAATGAACAGAGAATCTAATACAGATGAATTTAGAGTATGATTTCAGGAGAAATTGGAGTCTGATTTCAAAGAAATCGGAGTCCAATTTCAATGAAATCATAGTCCGATTTTATAAGAAATCAGAGCATGATTTTAGAAAAAATCAGAGTCTAATTTTAGATGAAATCAGAGTCTAATTTAAAAAATAATTGGAGTCTTATTTCAGAAGTAATCAGAGGCTCATTTTAGAACGAATCGGATTCTAATTTCAGAAGGAACTGAAGTTTGATTTCATAAGAAATCAAAGTCTAATTTCAGAAGAAATCAGTGTCAGATTTTAGAAGAAATCTTATTCTAATTTTATAAGAAATTATAGTCTCAGGAACTATAAGGTTCTGAGATAGAGACAGATCTGATTTTTTTACTTAAGAAAGAAAGTTTTTAGGTTTAATTAGGAAAAACATTGGGTACGACATTTGAAACCATAGGTAAAGTAAAAACCTTTCTTAAAGAATGAAAATTTTCCTTAATAAAACGTGTTTATGATTTTCAAAACATAAATTAATGAAAAATTTATATGGAAACTTATTGTCTCAAAAATAGTTTCATTCAATTATTAAAAAAATAAAGGGTGTTCACAAAAGTTTTCCTTTCTTTACTTATAAAAGGAGACACTTCCACCCCTTTATTCTACACCTATTAATTAAAATTTATTCTTAGAACTCTAATATTTTTTTAATACTATAAACTTCTCTCATGTTTATAATCCTATGGAATCATTATTTTATCCTAATCCGTTCATTTACATGGTGATTTTCAAGAGACACTTCAAGGAAACAAAGTGAGTATTACTTTCACCTTATCTTTTCTTGTTAATATTTATCTTCCAAACTACCCAAATCATAGTAATATATTGACCAAATTATAATTAATATACTGAATTTTTATTATATTATTTTAAAAACCATTATACATTACATTTCATCCATTTATAAAAACAAAAGAAAATTAATCGTGCGTTGTGCGGACTACCACCTCTACGAAGTAAAGATTTTAATTTTTCATATTTATTTTTTTATTTATCCAAACCATTTCTCATATGATTAATCAATTTAGAAAATTATAAATAAAATCATCATTAATTGTTTATAATGATATTATAAAATTCCTTAAAAATATTCATCCATTGAGATATAGGGTGTTCAGGTTCATGAATTTAGGTGCATGCCCATAATGAGTTAGGAATTAAGGTATGCGTTTCTTGTCTCAATTTTACCCCTTGGGATATATTTTTATTATAAAAAATTTTTTACTTAGAATAGTGTATGTAATGACCATTTAAAATTTTTACCATGATTATATCATTATTCATGATATTTAATGTTTCATTTTAAATTCTATCCTTTAAGGGGTTTTGATTCTAAAGATTCTAATTTTGTAAGGGTTATTTGTCTCAAATTTCATTTCCTTGGGATATATTTTTTTTAAACCATGTTTTCTATTATATGGTGTAATTAAAACAAATTTTATATTTTATATCATGATTCTATCATTATTAATGGTAATTTATGTTCCATTTTAAATTCTATCCTTCAATGGGTCATGATTCAAAAGTTCTTAAAGTCTTATGTGTTATTTGTATCTATATTCAAATCCTGAAGACATTTTTGATATCATACACCATAATTAATTTTATACGATTTATTAACTCCCCTATTTACTTAAATTGATTTGAATATATTTCATTTTATTATATTTTAATTTGATGGTTTCCCTATCATGTTCTTTTGATTCTTACATTACCATTACCGTATGGGTAATTGCATCCCAATATTGTTTCGTTGAGATTGGATTCGTATTCACAACTTGTTTCATTTTTTATTGTATATATTTTTTATATATTACTTTCTAAATAATCTCATACTGTTTTCATTTTTGGGATTATACTATCTTAAATCCATCACTTCCATTTCACTTCTAAATCCCCCCGTTATAGGCATAATTTTTCTTCTAATTCCATTTCATTATGAACACTCTATATTATCTTCCATTGATTGAAGGGTGTTCACCAAGATTCCATAAAACAATTTACTAGGGAAATTATTGAATTAATAATATACCCCTTTGTCTATAAGGTTTTTGTTTAAGGGATTATTACCTTGAAAGTTATGCGATTTATTGAACTAGTAAATATTAGAAATATGCATACTTGTTATTCCAATAAATATGTTTATTAAATACCCAGGAAAGTTTATTATATATTTTTTAACCATAAAATATCTTTATATGGATGTATTATGTTCATTTATTGAATAAAATAGTATTTAAATTCTATATTTTTACATCTCAATACATATGTTTATGGATTAATAAGATAGGTTGACCAAGTATTATATTGATATTTATATCTTTTTTATAGTGGATGCATTGGACCTAAAGATGTGATGGGTGGGAGATAATATTATATGACTCCTCAATTCATTGGTTGGTATCATGAAAGAGAAGGTTTGGGTATTTTTTGTATGCATACCCAATGAAATCATGATTTCTTGGTTGCGACCTTGACAATAAAAATGATAAATTAGTTATAGCCTAGACAACAAAAAAAATGTTGTAGCTGAGGCCTTGATAGTAAAGATCATGTTATCTAAAATTATGCATTAAATTAACATAAATTTATTTATTATTATCCATATTATTATTTATATTATACTATCAATAGATTTATTTCAAGATCATGTGATCAGTTATATGGAATTATTTAATTATCATTTTTCCCACCATATTATTCATGCAAAGTTCATGGCTTGATAGCTTCTAATATATGTTTTCCTTTACTGTGAATTTTATCTCACCCTTCTTATGATTCCATTTCCATATGTTATGAAGAAATTTAATACAAATTATAGTTCTAAAGGAGTATCATGTGCGTATAATTTTATGAGATATTTTCAAAAATTGTCACGGATTAAGTTGTTTTTTATTTAATGTTAAAAATGTCTATTTGATGAGAAAGACATATAATTTGTTAGTTAAAAGTATTTCATAACTTTATAAAAACATTAACCTAAAAGGCCCTTTTTATGTAAGTGACTCAATATTTTTTTGGAATTTTTTAATTTTTTAATTTTAAAAGTGAGTTGCTTTGGTTGTTTTTCAAAACTGGCATGTAAAGTACATGTTTATTTGAACAAAATTTCGGGAGCATGGGTCCAAGGCATCACAATTAATATAAAATGATGTTTTAAAAAAATTTAAATTTTAGGATTTTAGTTTAGGATAATTTAAAGATATATAAGTTATGTTTTATAAATATTTGAAAGGTATAGATAATCCTTTAGGTTAGTTGAGGTAATATTGAATATTTTCGGGATTAATATAAAAGAAATTTAGTGACAACCCTAGGGAAAATCTAAGGGATAAGAATTTGTATAGGATAACATATCTATGTTTTGGTAAATTAGATATTGTATTTTTAT
Source organism: Viscum album (assembly GCA_963277665.1). Classification (NCBI taxonomy): domain Eukaryota; kingdom Viridiplantae; phylum Streptophyta; class Magnoliopsida; order Santalales; family Viscaceae; genus Viscum; species Viscum album. The sequence goes on from OY728157.1 coordinate 1,029,309,631, forward strand.
CCTAGAAATAATATCCCTTTATGGATACTATAAAGTGGATATAGTTGTGTCATAGATTCACCTAGGGGAAATCAGCATTAAAAAATTTGGTTGAGTATCAACTCAATATTTAATCTGGTTCATGATGAGTGGGGCTAACACTACACACCTCAATAGACACTCTTAGGGGATATGATATACTTAATAACATTATATTTACACACCATTATTAAGTATTTTCTATATTATGTAATTTGGTTAAGTAATATGAGATAACCCAACCTAAAGAAATCTTGATTGAACATAGAGTGATTTAGGTTTAACTGAATGTTAAGGTAATATTTTAAAAGAGTAATTAATTTTGAGGTTTAAAATAATTACATTACAATAATTATATTATAGTGTAAATTACTAAAGTTAAATAATTTTTGTTATAGTGATGGTCGGATCCCTAAGGAACCAAGCTGGGAATGAATTTCATGGATAATGAAGAGATTGTCTCAACGAGAGGCCTCATGGGTTAAAATTTGGATTAAAAAATCATATGACTATGAAAAAATCTACCATGAATTATGATTAATAACATGAACATAGTTGAACCCCAAATACACAAAATAAAATAAATGTGGAGTCTTAAAGGAGTTCTGGTGATATAGTTGATCAGGGAAAGAATAATGAATTCTTTACTTGTTATGAATTTAGGAAGAAACTCCTTAGGGATTAATTTATGGGAGTGTGAATTCACTATAAGTATTCTAATAATGGTCATAAATCTCACTACAAAAATTAATTACTTCAATTTCAGGAAAATTGATTACTATACAAATCAATACACTAATCCAATAACCAACGAGGAAAATAGTGACCTAGAACCACTTAGGATGTGGGAATAAGTAAAAGACTACACAATGACTACTATTTAAGAGGATAGTGATTCTTAACTCTATATTTGGCAATGTCTTATGACATGAAATGTTTCACCAACTATTGGGTATTAAGTTATAAATAAAAAAACATGGTGGTATCATCATTATTAAATATTGTTTAATTCTTTCAGGAAGTTTATTATTATTAATATATATATTTTGCCTTAATTTATATGGTATTAAGAATGATTTAACTCTCTTTAAAAATGGATTATAATAATTTTTAAATTGTTGCATATCAATAAATTTCTTAAATCAACCCATGATAATCTATCGAGGTTGACTATAAACATCCCCTGGAAATTACTTTTATCATGTAGGTCTTGATACCAAATAATGATTTCCTTATTATCTAAAACAGTAAGTTTAATATCTCATTATAAATTATACCCTATTTATTTTATTTATTTTTGATTCTCTCAAATTATAACAGCCCAGAACCCACACTCTCATATTTGGTGTAGAAATAAAAAGCTTTACATTTTTTCCTTTGATACCAATGGAGGTGACGTAATTATCACCATCTCAAACTTATAATATCAAAATGAAATATTGGATCAATTAAAATCCCATGGACCATTTAGGTTTAGGGTTTTAGAGAATTAGGAAAAATTATTACATAAACAATACCCATGAATTCAAGAGAGTATCTTTCCCAATATACCCATATTTTAATAATCCAAATTAGGTCATAAACATCATCTATATGAAACCTTTGTAGACATAATTCATTCATCAACATACTTGATAACCTAGGTAAATGGAAACAAAATAATGTTGATATCAAATTATTAATAAAGGTAAAAATTATCATTAAGAATTGAATTTAATCAGTGAGTATGTGAAGATCACAAGGGTATGAAAACATAATCAGAGTGTATGAGCAAATCATAAATGAAATCATACCCATAAATTCTAGAATCATCAACCATATTACATGACATAATGCCATAACAATGAAAAGAGTCATAAGAATTAATAATCATGAGCTATTTGATATCAATATTTGTAACACCCTGAGATTTTATGAGAAATATATTTATTTTTATGTCTTATGTTATACGCAACACCAAAGTAATCTTTCACTATGCACAGCACTGTCTTGTCTTGCGTTACATGCAAGAGAAACCTTCCTCGATAGCTTACATTGTACGCAATACCGAGTTTCACTAAACAATGATATATTATTATAATATTATGAACTAGACTTTCTGATTTTTATTAATATAATTTCTAATTTTATAACATTATAATTAATATTACACATTTTCTAGAATAAGATATGAAAACAAAATCCATTTTTTGGATAAAAGAAGTATTTTTCAAAAAAAAATGCAATTTTACCGCCTTTTGGTGGCGGACCCATTTTAAATATAATTTTTGACAAGTTTGTAAGTTAAATTTTACAAAATAGACTTCTTCCTTTGATTCAGGATATAAAAATTTATATTGTATAAGTTTTTGATTCTTTTCTGATAACTTTCATATTTTGATGAATAGTAAAAATACGCTAAATTTTTCTTAAAAACAACTTTTTTCATCAGGATAATTTATATGGTTAAATGATGAAATTTAATGGTTTTAAAGTATAAATAGAATATATTTTTACCAATTAATATAATTTATGTCATTACAATTAATTTTACATTGAATTCATAAGTAAAAACATTTCAATCTTTGACAATGTTTTAACTTTTAAAGCCCATTTTCTATACAATGAGATTAATTTTAAATTAATTACTGAAACTTATGTGTTTTGAATTTTGAAAAATGGATTCAATATTTGGATTCATTGGTTCAAAATTATGTTAATAGGTAACTTTTATTTTTTTTGACATTATGAATAGTAACTACGGTAATATTTATTTACTATAGTTGAAGGTAAATCGGGTAATTAAGGGTAAAAATAAGATTATCAAATTACCTTAACACATGCCAAAATTCTATTGGATGAATAAAATTAGACCCATATTACCTAAGGGTATGAATAGATTCATTTCATGTACTTTTTACCCTAAAAATGATATAATTATTATTAAAACCAAAGAAAGTGTCAACATGTCACTCTCTTATATATTATAAGTGTAATAATTTTAATTTATTGATAAAATTCATAAAACATAGAATATAAATAGTCTCCATAAATTTAATAAAATTATATACATCATGAGAATTTATTTATAATTTTTAGGGATTAAATAATTATCATTAATGATGACACAATAGTGATGTAGAAATTATTTTATTGATTGAAAAACCAAATAAAAGGTTTTAAAAATATTAAAATAAATATTATATGAAATAATTAATGTTCTCCAAAAATTTTCTAGATGAATATTATTTTTTAGAAATATATTAAATATTTTTGTTCGAATATATCCTCTTTGTGGATTTTATTTAAATTCAAATAAATGAATAGTGTCAAAATTGACACTATTGTTATTTTATAAAAATAACATATTATAAAATTGATTAAAAATCACAAGAATATTTAAAAATTTAGAAATTGAAATTTATATGGTCTAAAATGTCATAAATTATCCAATTATGGAAAATTCACAATACACAAGTAATTATATATAACAATTTAAAATTAATAATATTATTACGACAAATAAAATTAAATAGATTAAATAAGAATAAATTATGTTGATAATGTTTAAAATAAATTCCAAACATTCCCAAATTTTATTGGTTGATGAGATTACAACCCTATATCATCTAAAATTATTATTTTTGTCATTTGTGGAGGTTTGTAAGTGGGGTTTGAGTTTATTATAAATTAATATTTTAGAGGTTTCCAAAAGTGCCCCTCTCTTATCTTATAAAAGGGAACCTCCTCCCTATCATCTTCACAACATTTTGAGCCTTCAAGATCTGAAAAACCCTATCCATATCTTTTCTCCACTTCCCTAGAAACATACTATAGGTCCTGGTATTATTCAAATACCAACTTTAGTGCCCTAAGCGGAGGTTTAGAAGAGGCGCGTCGAAGGAGAGGTAATATCCTTTACTGATTGATTCAAATTTATTTCTTCTTCTACATCCTCTACTTTATTTGTTTCATTATAAAGTAATAAAATATGTATCACTTATATACTGATATGTTATTATAAATATGAAACAACCCTATTTGACCTTCTATCCATTCTACAGAAAATGAAATCACCGCATGTGCGTACGTACGGAATACCGTCTCCGCACCTTGGTGTAATCTGTTTTCCACCAAAACCTTTCTTGGATGGGTATAATGGTGTAAATAATAGATATATATAATTATTATAACATGGTACTAATTCTGATATATTTTATCATCCACTACAATACCATTCAATAATTATGGGAATGATATCGTCGCTTGTGCGTACGTACGGCTTACCGTCTCCACAATGTGATGTGATTAGTTCTACAAGATCTTCATTAAACCATGATTATATAAATTAATTAAATGAATAAATATGATTTATATTATACTAATACCAGATTTGAAATGATGTAGCTATAACCTAAAAATAGGAATAAGAATTTATTCGACAAAACACGCATAAGAACATAAAGCAATGAACACCCAAATAACAAGTAGCAATGAAATATTACTAATAAGAACATAATAATATGACCATATATGATATCATAACAATTTATATGATTCTTTAATAAGTAAATGACATTATTTAAATCATTATACATGATGTTTGGATACGTAAAGAGCATATCAGACCTAAGGTAAGGGAAAATCTCTCATTATCAATTTTTATCTGAGATTGTTTATACTTCGGTATTTATTGGTGTATATTTATCATCCACATCCATGTTTCCTTAATATGTAATATTATTTCTATCCTCCTACAATTTTATAAATCCAATTTTACCTATTGGTGAAAATTTTAGTAAAAGATATGAATGGAATCTTTTGTCATTTTCAGTACGAGATACTTTTTGACTTTTCTAGCCAAAGTATGAGAAGAATGTTTTTTAACTTATACGGAATGAATGGTTTTTTAATGATTTCATAGAAAATTATTTCCATAAATATTCTTTTATAAGTTTTCATGTTTATATTCAATTAACTTCTTTTAGTTTAAAATGGCATGACATGTTGAGGAAGGAAAATTTTTTTTGAAGAAGAAATGATATTTTGCTCAAAAATAGAGTTCAAGTGTTTTATCAAAATTATTTTCCAACTAAGATAATATAGGTTCTTTTTCTATCCTTATTATTAAATTTATTTTATTATGTTATGATGGAATTATTTTTATGAATTCCTTTTATCTTATTTGGATTAAGTTATAATGGCATGATGTATAAGAATCCCATTTTTATTACATGGGTTATGCTATGATGTATGATTTATGATTTTGTGGCACACATAATAATGGTTTCATTATGAGATGGGTGGGACCTATATCTCCCTATAATTTATTGGGTAAATATTTATATCTCATGAGATAGACATGGTTGGAATGACAAATTAATCCGGTTTAAAGATACAGGACTAGAACGAGGAGTGAACCCGGTTCAGTAATAGACTTTGGCCTCTATGATGGTCTTGGCAATGAGTCTTGACTAATATGAAATGATTTTCTATGATTATGTGTGTATTCCACAAATTTTCATGTTTTAATTTATTATTATTGGGATTATATTTCACTACTATGATTTATCTCATGTCATGATATTATGATCCCTTTTGCAGGTTAAGATTCTCAAAATGTTATGTTCTTTTGAATATGATAAGATTGGTATTTCATTTGTTTACCCTTACTGGGCATTTAAGCTCACCCTTTTATATGTTTTCTTTTCCCCAGGTGAGGAATACGGGTATTAAGTAGGATATGCCAAAACAGACTCTAGATATGATGAAATAAACAAGAGATGATGTAGATGATTTATGAACCAGTTGTTTATGTTTCCCAGTTTCTAAAGACACTATACCTATACGGTCCTATCATGGTTTTTTATATGTTGTAATAAGTATGATTCAATTATTATGTAATAACAATGTATGTAATGTATGGGTCATTACAATATTGACTAAAGAAAACATTATATAATCAATTAAATCATAGATAAAACATATTGGTATCATAGAATGTCATCTTTATAGAACACTTAATAAACCCTTACAAATGGAATAAACATATGGTTAATTTCAAATATAATTATCCAGAGAGGATAATCCTTACCCAATGCATTAGATAACAATCTGGGAACACCCAACATATTAGGAATATTAGGATCACTAGTGTTATCTAGGTGTACCCATCATATAAGCTATAACATTCTCACCCAATTCTATCTGGGTACACCAATCATATATAATGTCCAATAACCACAACAAGAATAAAGTATAAAGAGCTTTTATTTCATCATAAATATCATATAAACCATCAATATTACTTTTATAAAATGATTAACCCATGAAAAGTAATTGGGTTTCATTTCAAAATCATTGAAACATGATTAACCCATGGAAAAGAAATGGTTCCATAACAATCTCTTTGAAACATGGTTAACCCATAGAAAAAAATTGGCACCATAATAATCTCTTTGAAACATGATTAACAATTAGAATATAAATAGGTTCCATAATAATCTATTTGAAACAATATCAATCTATCCAGATAAATAATAAGGATGGTATAAATAAAAAATATACAAATTGGAGTAATAATAAAGGGTTATGTAATTGATTAATAGAAATACTATAAAACAATTCTGAAAAAACATTCTTCAGGAAAATATCCTTTTTATTTTCTAAATAAATTTTTAAAACTAAAATTTCACAAAACATTTTGAAAAAAACTTTATTTGAAAATACTATTTTAAACTTATAAAGTATTTCTTAAACCATTTTTCTTGTTATGATGTATGTAAATTCCATTTATTCTTTACATGTTAAAACAAATATTCCTTTCACATTTTCTATAAAATCCAAATGAAAATTATTTTGAAAAATAATAATTATTCCTTTGAATTTTTTTATAAAATGAAATAATGGGTAAAAATGTATTAAATAAATCAATTGTAAATGGTTAAAAACATTTTTGAAAACATTTTCTTAAAACATTATTTCATAAAGAAACAAATTTCTGACTGAAGAGAGAAATGAGTTCAGATTTTTTTTAAAACATTCTCAATTATTTTAAGTAACAAAGAGTGGAAAATAGTAATATTGAATCAAAAAATCATTAATAATAATAGTATAATAAACTTAAATTGGTTTATTAGTTAATGGTCAAATAATTTACTTTAATTGAGATTTAATAATAAAAAATATTGATTAGAATGAGATTTTGAAATAAACCCATACAATGATCATAACATTGAAGTGAGGATTAATCAAGGATTATATTATGTGTATATAATGTAAAAACAAATAAAAAAAGTTTAAATACTACATAAGATAATAAAAATTAATTTTATACATAATATAATAATATTAAATATGACAAAGAAGTAATCTAACCCAATAAAATTAAATTGAGTTATTAAATTCTTTACCACATCATAACTTTTAGTTACGATCCACTTAAATAAAATAATTCAAATTGAAACTTAAAATTTCAGGAATTATACCAAAAAATAATAATATTTATAATATCATATATGATACTTTTATAACATCTCATCACCCTTATGTTAATAATCTATTATTATTTTTATTGCTTCAACTGTTAATTACCTTGTTTTCTCATGCATTTTTTCATGAAAGATCTAGTTCTTGCATTTATTATATAGTTATATCATCTACGGACTAATTATTTTGAAATAATTATCATATATTTACAACAATTATACTTTTAATACCAATTATTTAATATTGTTAAGAAAAATGGACTATGTTATAATCATGGATATGGTAGGTTTTATGTTCGCATGAGTAACATTTCCATTTTTAAATGATCATTATGGAAAAGAGGAATGTAATATTTTATTTTTATAGAATTATAAAAATATCCTATATAATGTATTATATATATATATATCATCATTATGGTGTGGTGATGAAAAGAGAGTCACATCACTTGGTAAAGTTGGTAGTCCATACATAGATGAATGATGTTACCATTTTATAGTGTAAAAAAGAAAATGATATATTATATTTTCAGAATGATAAAGATTTCATTAATATTATAATTGTTCCATCACTACTAGAAAATAAGGCTATACCCACTGTTCAAAACCATGGGTATATCACTTAAAATCGGGGGTACAGACTACACCCACGGTTCATAAACCGTTGGTTCAGGAAAGACCAATAGAAATACCTATACCCATAGTTTGACCAAACCATTATTATAGGTATATATCCACGGTTTAGTCAAACTGTTTGAATATATCCTTATTATAAAAATAAATCCTCCATGGGGATTTGATCCGAGCACCTTCCGCTTATAGACGAACAACTCTACCACTATCCTATAACAAGTTTTATGGTATTATATTCATATATATATATATATATATATCTATGTGTGTGTGTGTATAAAAAATATTTATTTTAAATTATTGATGATGATGATTATTATTATTATTATAGAAAAATAATGGTCCAACCTATACCCATAATTTTGTAAAATTATGGGTATAGGTTTTCCCACTATTTTCCCTGCATAATATATTTCCATGGTTTAAAAAATTTTGTTATTAGGTGTGACCTATACCCATGGTTTATAGAACTATGGGTATAAGTATTTACTGAGAATTTTTCTTTTCCCAGGAAACATATTCCCATGGTTTACGAAAACCATGGGTATAGGGTTGACCTATACACATAGTTTTGGGAGAAATATGGGTATAGGTCATTCGCACAAATCTCATGCCCAAGAAACCTATTTCTATGGTTCTACAAATACTATGGGCATAACTCCTCATATACCCATGATTTTTGGAGATCCATGGTCATAGGTCCGTCCCTAAAAAAATTCCATGTGGATATAGGGATGACCTATACCCACAGGTTTTTCAAAAACCATGGGTATAGATTTATTTATGAGTATTTAATTTATATCACATATATTAATTATCTTTACCCTTATTACATTCTATATAATGTGTTAGTGGAAATGAATCACATCTCTTCGTGAGGTGTTAGTCCGCCGTACATATGAACAATGTTATCATATCCCCTATAGAATGGAATGTAAAAAGGTTTATATGTTATAATGACTCCATAGGTATAATCATGTTATAAATATAACATATATATACATTATATCTATCATAATATTAAACTCTGATATTTGGAAATGAAATAATGAATGGTATCGGTTCTCGAGGCGGTAGTCCACCGTAAAAATGAATAATGAATTTATAACCCATTTAATTGAAGAGGAGAAGGATTTAGGTTATAAAATTAACATAATAAAATATAAGTATATGTAACATGAAAATATTATTATATAATCATTTTTTATGAATAATGTAATGTGGTGGTGGAATAAATAAAATAAAAATGCTCATTGAATAACATTACATTTTCATTAGGTAACTTCTTTTGGTTTGTACCAAAGGCTTCTGTGGTTTAATTTATACCAAAAAAATCTTATTGAATTATTTTAAGGAATTATGGAATTTATTTGGGTAGTAATTTTTTGAACTAATGGGTTTTTAAGTATTTAATATAGGGGGAGAGTGGGTGGCCATTTATAAGTGAGGTGAGTGGAACACTTGTAATTTTTAAAAAGAATAAATCCCACCCATGTTTTTTTCATTTTGCAAGGATAAAATAATTAAAAATTATAGATCTTATAAGGTTTAAGGTTTAATTAAGGATATAAAATATATTTTAGATTAATTTTTGGGATATGTTAACCCTTATATTTTAAATTTTACCCTCTCTAAATCGATTTTTTACCTTAACAACGATAATTAATTTATTCTATTTTCTCAATTAATATTCGTCAAAAATTAATTTAACCTTATTATAAAGGATAAATTATTTTGATTCCAAATATTGAATAAAAGTTTCCAAATTCTATTCACATAATTAGAAAATTTTAATTTAAAATTCACCTCACATATGTGACGAGAAAACGGGTTTTCAAAGAGAAAATGTTCACATGTTTACAAAGCTTTTATATACAATTTAAATATACAATTAGTTAAAATGACCCAAATTTCTTTTATAGATATATAATTAATCTAATTTTACTTTAAAACCAATATAGAATATAGTTTAACTTTATAAATGATTTAAATGAAAATGAATTTTTAAATTAAAATTCAGTATTTTTCAATATTCATCAAAAAATTAATCTCTTCATAAAATTATCAAAAAATCACCATACTATAGTTTTTATATGATTATTAAAAATGAATTATATTTTTTCATATAAATTTTAAAAAATTGGAATAATTAAATATAAAACAAAACCCATAGATGTAAGGAAAAAGTAGTTTTTGGGTAATGTATTTTTTTTCAAGCATAAGATGATTTTATATTAACTCTACATCTAATAATAATCATTGTATGTATATAATTTAAAATTTATTTATATAATATATAATTTTAATTTTAAAAAGTACTCATTAGGTATTATTATAATTAATCAAAATGGGAAACACTAGGCTCTTTAAAACAGTTTTCAAAAAGCCTCATTTAAATAAAAAATAGACTTATACTAAAATACAATATAATGATGAATAACATGTAATTAAGAGGTTTAAATATAACAAAAAATAATAATTTTTTACTTTAAATCATATTAAAATTTAATGTGACTTTTAAATTACAATATTTATTGAAAATAAATGACCTTTTTTCGAAAGCGGTATTTTTTCACTATTCACTGAAAATCAATATTTTCTGAAAAATTAAACAAAATCACCCAAAATAAAATTTGATATTATGATATAAAAAATGAATTTAATTTTATCATATTCATTTTTTAAATGTTCCAAACATTACATATAATATTTTTTTCATGAAAATCAATAAAATTTATTTTTGAAGAAAATATATTTTTGAAGAATGAAATGACTTTAATAAAAATTGATTGATTATTTAATAAAAATTTGTCAATAAATTAAATTTAGTATTACATAAATAAATATATTTTTTTAAGTAATAAATATTATTCATACCCATTAATTTAATCGCTAGGTTATAACAATTTTATATATCATGGGTCCTTTAATCTCATTCTTTCGTGTTGAATATGCTATTGAACATAAAAATATTGAGATTGTGTATAAAAAAACTATCTAAGAGATTATATTTATTTTTAAATAAATAAATAGTAATTTATCAGTGAGTTACATTCCCTTCAAAGCTCAGTGTTGCATTTCATTTACACCATGGAACAAAATTTTTTTCATTTAAAATCTTAGGGTGTTACATCCCCCCTTAATAAATTGAATCCTTACAATTTGAACTTTATCTCAGAAATAAAAGATTGTAAATTTTAAAATACTATTATTGTAAGACCATACCCTAAAAATGGTTAATAAAAAATCTTATTAATAAAAGTGAATGGGAAGTATGAGGCTTATCTAGAATAACCCATAATAGCTTTCCAAATGGGAGAACATAGATGGGAAGTAAAGATTGGATCTTAGAAGAAAAGAATAAATAATTGTTGGGAGTTATTGAGGTAATTGATCGCAAATAAGTGAATTATCAAGGGAAATTTAAGGGACTTAAAACTATAAATTTGTAATGATTTAAAAGACCATCTGATTCATCGAATATGAATGTAATGGGATAATTTTTTTTCAAGATCTATTTATTAAATTTGAGGAATTATTTCACCATATAGTCTAAATAAATAGTGTAATATACTAAGTTGACAAGTATAATTTCATAATTTATCTAATTTCCACAATAATATCATCTTTTCTCCAAATAATGAGTATCGAAGATAATTTTTTTCCCCAAAAGACTAAAAATCCACTTTTAAAGGATCATATAACCATAAGAGGGATAAAAATATATTCCAAATGTCTTTTGAAATTAACTAAAACCAAAATTATTAACACTTGGTGAGATAATTAAAAATATGAATAAACCTCTATATGAGGAAATAATACATTAATCTCAAAAATTAAAAATAAATAACCCGTGTTGAAACTAATTCATTCATTAAAAACCTCAATATTGAAGAGTTTTCTAATCACAAATTGTATCTGATACATTTTATCTAACAAGACAAAAATATAGAAATGTTTTTTTGAAATAACATTAATAACTTAGTCCCCAAATAACGTTTAAATATCATGGTTATCTATATGATAAAACTTTTGTTCCCATAATTACCTCAATATCCAAGATCATATAAACCATAAAGGTTATCAATACCATAAATATTATCTTAATAAAATTTAAATGTATACTTCATGTTAAATGAAATATTTACATATAATTTAACCTAATAAAATATCTCCTAATGTTTCATTAATCGCCTTAAGATCTTATTAATTTAAACCTTAAAAGGGGTGTTAAAGACATTGAACTTATGCTCATAAATTAACTTACATACCTATAATGGTATCTATAACTCTTAAGATAACCCCACATTATAATATAATAATATCCAAATTTATCTAATCCAACCCATGATACCAACTATAATAGCCTATAACTTACACTACTAGATTCAGTGTTGAAATATTAAAATTTACATATAATTATTTGATACTGATTGAGGTGAGCCAATTTTGTCTATCCCAAACATAAAATATCAAAAGGAAATATATGATCACTTAAAATCTAAAGGACCATTTAAGTTTATATTTTTAGAGAATTTGGAAATTTTCATACATAAACAATACCCATAAATTTATGAGAGTATATTTCCCAATATACTTAGCTTTTCATATTCTATATTAAGTCATCAACATTATCCATATGAAACACTTATAGAAATTATTAATTCATTATCATAATTGATAAGCTCTGGAAAAGGAAATATAAGAATAGTGAGGTAAAATTATCAGTAAGGTTAAAAATAATAATTAAAAATTGAAATAAATAAGTGTGTATAAGAATAAAATATGGGTATGACGACATAATTAGAGTGTTTGAAAAAATCATAAAAGAAATCATACCCATCAATAGCTTAATCATCAATCATGAATCATGGAATAAGGATTTAACAAAGGAAAGATTCATAAGAATCAATAATCATGAGCCATGTGATATCAATCTTCATTAAAGGAAAAATTATAAACTCATGGAAATCATAGATAAAATGTACTAGTATCTTGGAAAACCATCTTCATAGAACACTTATAGAACCCTTATAGATCCCTTAAAAATGGAATAACCATAACATTGACCTCGAATATGATTACTTGGAGAACATAATCATTACAAAATGTATTAGAGAATTATATGGTGGAACCCATTGTATAAGCTATATTGGGATCACTTGGAGTTATTTGGGAACACCCATCATATAATCCATAATGGGCTCACCCGACACTATCTGGGTGCACCCACCATATATAATTTTTAAAATCCACCCCATGGAAAAGTACATTGAGATTTAATTTCATCATAAAACTCAGAAAAAATATCATTATTTTTTTATAGCATGGTTAAACCATATAAAATAAATGGGTTTCATGTAAATCTCTTTGAAACATGATTAACCCACGGAAAATAAATGAGTTCCATAACAATCTCGTTGAAACATGGTTAACCTGTGGAAAATAAATAGGTTCTATAAAAATCTATTTGAAATATGATTAACCCATGGAAAAGAAATAGTTTTCATAATAATATATTTAAAACAATATTAATAAATCCAGAGAATTAATAAGGATGGTATCAATTGAAAATATATCTATTGGAGTAAGAATAAAGGTCTTTTGTCATAAATGAATATAAATACCATATAATTATCTTTAAAAACATTATTGAGGAAAATAATATTTTCATTTTAAAAATAACTCTCTAAAACTATAATTTCACAAAAAAAATTAAATTAGTTTTCTTTAAAATAATTTTGAAACTTATAAATTATTTTTTGAAACATTTTAGTGGTCATGATGGCTAGAAATTCAATTTATCTCACATATATTAAAAAAATATTACATTTAATTTTTCGGTAAAGATAACCAAGAAATGTTTTGTTAACGACATAAATATTCCTTGTAATTTTTTTAAAAATTAAAAATTGGGTGAAAATGTATTTAATAAATTATTTTGAAAAGGATAAAATTAGTTTTTAATATCTTTTTTTAAAATCATGGTTTTGGAAGGAAACAGATTTCTGACTGAAGAGAGAAATGAAGTCAGTTTTTCTTAAAAACATATTCTCAATTATTTTAATTACAAAAGAGTTAGAAAATGGTAATATTACAAACAAATTTAATTAATAAATATATTATGATAAAAATAAATGGTTTTATTATGTAATTTTTTAAAAAATTCCTTCAACCGATATCCAGGAATGAATAATCTCAATTAGAATGGGATTGTGAAATAAACCCTTAAAATGATCATAATGTTGAAGTGATGATTAATCAATGATTAGATTATATGTATCAAAAATAAATACATAAAAAAATTATAAATAAAACATAATAAAAAAAAATTAATTTCAAAAATAATTTTATAATATTAAGGATGATGAATAAGCAATATAATCCAATGAAAAGAAATTCAGTTATGAAATTCATTACCATTTGGTAACTTCTAGGTCAAATCCCCTTAGATAAAATAATTAAAATTAAAATTTAAAATATCATTAATTATGGATTATTCAAGATATTATATGAAAAATGGGAATTATATAGACCATATAAAATAAATTAGGTGTATAATATTATAATATGCCTCAATGAAATGAAATTGAAACGAAATCCCTTACCTCATGCTTATTTTTTATTAAACATGATTTAACCTCATGTATAGTGTTTCGAAACATGTTATTAACCTATAAAAGGACCATATTAATATTTATAATATCATATATAATCCTTTTATAATATATTATCTCTCTTCCATTACTAATCTTTCCTTATTTTCATTGTTTTGGGTTTTAATTACCTTGTTTTTGTGTAAGTGTTTTGTTATGAAAGATCCAATACTTGTGAATATTATATACATATATCATATATAGAATAATAATCATGAAATAATTATAATATTTTTACATAAACTATACTTTTAAATAAATAATTAAATATGTTAATGAAAAATGGACTAAGTTACAATCATGGAGACGTTAGGTCGTACGTACGCTTGAGTAACATTTCCATTTTTCAATGATCATTATAGAAAAGAGGTAAGTAATATTTTATCTTTATATAATGATAAAATTATATTAAATAACATATTATTTCTTTAAATATACTTATATATATCATACATGTGGTGTGGTGATGAAAATATGGTTACATCACTTCGAGAACATGATAGTTCACACGTACATGAACATTGTTATCATTTTTAGTATAAAAATGAAAATGATATTCTATTTTTTAATATTGAAAAATCGGTAATTAATATCATAATTACACCATTAATTTCACATATATTTATTATCTTTACCCTTATTACCTTCCATTTAAATATTTTGATAAAACGAATCACATCACTTCACGAGGAGGTAGTCCACCATACACATGAACGTCGTTATCGCATACCCTATAAAATGAAAAGTAAAAAGGTATATATTATATAATGAAACCAGGGGTATTATTAATTTATAAATATCATATATTTAATTTATATCTATCATCATACCATATTTTCATAGGTTCTAATAGAAAAATGAATGAAAATAGTTTACAAGACAATAGTCCCACATTCACAGAAATGATGAATTCGTAACCCATTTTACAAAAGATAAGAAGTATTTATGTTATTAAATTAGGGTAATAAAATATCAGTATATGGAATATATCTTTTATTATATAATAATGGTTTAAGAATTATTTAAGTGAGGTGAGTGGCACACATCTAATTTTTGAAATGAATGAATTTTACCCATGTTTTTTTCATGTATAAAGGATAAAATAATGGAAAATATCAATAATATAAGGTATAATTTCAAAATAATTCCATATAATATATCTTATACATGTTTTTAGGTCATTTTACCCATTATTGGTTTAGTTTAGCACCTTGGTAAATCCTTTTTTACCTTAACTGTGGTGATTAATTTTTACTATTTTCACTATTTGTATTGGTTATTAATAAAATTGACATTATTATAAGATATAAATTATTTTTATTATAAATATTGATTCTATTTTTCCAAATTTTATTTGAATAATAGGAAATTTTTAATATAAAATAAATCCTGCAGATGTGATGAGAAAGTGGGTTTTTAAAGAGAAAATGTTCACATGTTTACAAAGTTTTTATATCAAATTCTCATATGAAATTAATTAAAATGAATTAAATTATATATATATATAATTTAAATAATTTTAATTTCAAACCAATTTAAAATATAATTTAACTTTATAATTAATTTAAACAAAAAGATAGTTTTCAATTAAAATTCTGTATTTTTCACTATTCATCATAACATTAATCTTTCTATAAAATTATCAAAAATTAAACCTGATATAATTTTGACATGATGATTAAAACAAATAATTTTATTTTTTCTATTTTTTTATGAAAGTGGTGAAAATTATATTTAATAAAAAATACACAAACATGATGAAAAGGGGGGTTTTGAGAAGTATATTTTTTTAAGAACAAGATGATTTTATATTAACTCAATGTATTCTAATAATAATTATATGAAAATATATTAGAATTTACTTAAATATAATCTATAAATTTCATTTAAAAAATTCATCATTAGGTATTATTTTAATTACATAAAATAGATATACACTATGCACTTTAAAAGCGTTCTAAAAAAACCCCATTTTAAAGCCAAAAAAACTTATACTAAAATAAAATATAATGATGAATAAAATTTAATTATGTGGAAAAATATAATTAAATAATACTTATATTTATCGAAATCATATTAAAAAATATAATGTGATATCTAAATTACTCAATTTATTTAAAATAAATGACATTTTTACAAAAATTGTTATTTTTTCATTATTAATAGAAAATCAATATTTTATGAAAAATACCAAAATTGAACCCAAAATAAATTTTTTATATTTTTATTTCAAAAATTAAATTAATTTTATCAAATATATTTTTAAATTTTACAAACATTAATTATAATATTTTTTTCATGAAAATAAATAAGAAACATTTTTGAAAAAAACATATTATTGAAGAATAAAATTAATTTACTAAAAATTGATTGATTATTTACTAAAATTGTTTCAATAATTTTTATTGAGTATAAAATATATAAATAAATATATATATATATATTCATTGAGTAGTTAATTCTATTCATAACAACTAATTTAATGGTTAGGTTATAACAATTATATAGATCGTGGGTCATTTAAGCTCAGTGTTTCATGTTGAATACGCTATCGAACATCAAAATATTGGGGTTTCATTTACCAAAAGATATAAAATTGATTAAATTTATTTAAAAATAAATATATAATAAAGTCTTAGATAGTTACGTTCTCATCTAAGCATAGTGTTTCATGTCGTTTAATGTATCAAACTTAATTTTCTTCTTTTAAAATAAGATGGTGTTACACAAATTATTTACTTAGAGAAAAATATTTAAAAATTGTGAGGATAAAATTTAATTAAGGGTATATAATGTAACACCCCAATATTAAATATTTTATATTTATTTCCTTTATAACCTAATGTGTTTGATAACTTGTGACCCAAGAAACACTGAACCAAAATGAACAGTAAAGAAATATGACCATTACAATATATCTGTAGAATTGGTGGGTAAAAATAGATGTAACCTTATTATGAAATATATGGATAAATAAAAATAAAGTTTATTATCAATATTAATGAATTGATAGATTAAATTACTATAACTGAATAACTAATAAGATTGATTTTTTCTTTAAAATGAAAACTTTCTAAAAACTAAGTTTTTATATGTTTTTTTAAGAAATTAAATAATTTATGGATAAAATATATTACGAATATGAATAATATATTAACACAAAATTGTTTAATAATTTATAGGAAATAAGAATAATAATAGTAATTATTTTAAAAACATATTTTCTATGAAACAAAATTCATTATATTTTTATTTAAAATATAAATTATAAAATATTAGAATATTAATTAAAAAATTTAAAATTAGATTGAGATGAATTTTTTGGATTTTTCTAAAAACATAGGGTTTTAGGTGAATAGTGAAAAATACTAATATTGCTATTACCATTTATTTTATGACATTATCATAATACAAGAATGGATTAAATATTTTTAAAAACTTCTTATATATATATGTATATATATCTGTATGTGTGTTTATAATTGAAATAGATCATTTAAAATTTATATGTTTTATTTATAAAACCCATGTATATTGTTTTGGAAACATAAGAAATATTTTACTCTAAAAATAAATTTATTCACCTATATTAAAAAAATAGTCTTAATCACTTATATAAATTTAATAATAGAAAATTAACTTCATATTTTAGATCAAAATGATCGTATTATGCAATAAGATCATTTTTTTGGGCATAAAAGTACGAGTACTAAGATTAAAGTTATTGACTATGATAATTGTAAAACTGTTATTTTCAAAAAAAATTGTTTTATTAATTTTGTGTAAATTTTATCTAATAAATTAATTTTATATCTTTTAAATAATGAATATAATATTATTTTTAAACATACATATAATTATATTAACTCTCATTTAATTGGTTATCAATTCTAAATATGAATAAGAACATGTAATTGTTAAAACATCATTTTTCTACAAAAGAAGATACTTATATATAAATATAATGATTCAATTTAATTTTTAATTTTTTCTTAATTATAAATTTAAATATATTAAATGGAGATTAAATTTATTTTCATCACATGAAAAAATTAATGATATTATTTTATATGTTTAGTAAAACATGAGTTACTTTTGGAAAAAACCAGTTACTCTAGTAAAAAACCTGTAAAAGTAAAAATATAAGATAAAATTACTCCAAACATGATTAAAACATGTTTGGTAGTAATTTTTTAAGGATTTATTGAAAAAATATCACCTAAAACTCCATTATTTCACCATTTTGGAAATTTTTCCCTTGAATTGTGTCAATCCATTATTGAGAAATAATGGGTGTTCACAAAAGTTCTATTTTTTCTATTATAAAAGGGGAAACTTTCACCCCTTAATTTCACTCCCATTCCTTTGAATTTACTCCTAAAAATATTTTATTTTTATCCTTCTAGAAACCTCCTTCAATTTAATAATTATATGGTATCAATAATTTATAATAATCCCTTAATTTCTAAGGATATTTTCAAGATAATGTTCAAGGTACCAAAGTTAGTATTACTTATTCCTCACCTTTTCTTATTAATATTTATTTTACAATCCTACCATAAACATAGTAATATAATTACATAAGTATAATTTGTATAGTAAAGTTTTATTATATTAATAGAACAATAATTATTTATTCCTTTCTTTCCACATAGAAGAACAAAATAAAATTAACCATACCTTGTGAAGACTATCACCTCCATGAAGTAACGCTTTTGGTTTATCATATTGATTTTATTTATTTATAAAAATAACTTAAAATATTATTCAAAAACATAAAAAATAAAAAAAAAATCATTATTCTTATGTTATAATAATATTATACACTTCTTTATCTATATTCACCCATTGAGATACAACATGTTCATGTTTGGGTTGGTTTAACCACCTACTTGACAAATATGATATAAATATATCATGGATGACTATGGGAACATAATTAATTAGGTTATTATAAGTTAATACGAAAATAATTATTGTTTTTTGGTTTTATATTAGTTATTTTTAGAATTTAACCTATTATTGAAATATCATATATGATCACTAAAATTACTGAAATACACCAACACTGAATCAATTTTCACACAAAAATCAGAAAAAACTATATAATAAATACATACCAAATGATATTAAATCATATATATTAAATAAAATATAGATTAATAAGGTTCTTAATAAGTTATATAATAATCTTAATTTTACTATTCAAAAAGTTAAGCACATCGAAAGAACGAGTCGAGAATTAAGGTAAGGGTTTATTGTCTCAATTTTCACCCATTGAGAGATATTTCATATTATACACTATGTTTTCTTTAGAATGTTGTATATAATTACTATTTAATATTTTTTATAATAATTCTCTCATTATTCATGATATTTAAATCTTTATTTTAAATTATATCCTTCAATGAGTTTTTATTCAAAAGCTTTGAATGTCATAAGGTCTATTTGTCTAAAATGTAAATTCTTTGAGATATATTTATATTATACACCAGGTTTTCAATTTTATGGTGTAATTTCTACCCATTTGGTAATTTATATAATTATTATCTCATTATTCATGTTTTTTTATATTCCATTTGAAATTTTATCTTCAATTGGGTTTGATTTGAAATTTTCTAAAGTCATAAGTGTTTTTTGTCTTTATATAAATCATAGGAGACATGTTTGATATTATGAACCATCATTAATTTTATATGGAGTATTCACTAACCTATTTATATCAAGTGTAATTAATATATTTCATTTTATTATATTTGAATTTCATGGTATCCCTATCATTTTATTTTGATTATTATGTTACCATTTATATAAGGGTATTTTCATATCAATTTTTTCTGATTGAGATATAATTAAGATTCACCACATATTTAATTTCTTTAGTGCATATATTTGACATATATTAATTTATAAATCATATAATATTTTTTACCTTTTAGCGATTAAACTCATGGAAATACATTATTATTTTTTCTTCTAAATCATCACCTCTTGTAGGCATAATTTTTTTCCCAATGTATTTACTCTATGAACACTCTATATTTTTTTTACCTTGATTAAAGGGTGTTCAAATATATACCAAACATTAATTTTTTTGGTAAATTATTGAATTAATCATATACCTATTTCTCTATATGGTTTTAGTTTAAGGTATTCTTACTTATAAATATATTCTATTTCTTGATTAGGGAAATATTAAAAATCTATATACTTGTTATTCTGATACATATTATTATTCACTACTAAGTAAAGTTGATTATGTATTGTTTAACCACCCCTATTATTTTCATATATAGTGTATGTTCATTTATTGACTAGAAAAATATTGACATTGTGTATGTTTGTATCTCAATAAAGATGTTTATTAATTATTAATGAAAGATGATCATGCACATTACTGATATTCATAACATTCATATGGGGAATACATTAGACTTAAAGAAGTGAAGAGTAGAGTCCAATATAATATATCCTCTCAATGCATTAGTTAGTCTCATGAGACAAAAGTTTTGTGTATTTGGTGTATGCCTACACAATGTAAGCATGATGTATTGGTTGCGACCTTGATGAAAAAATGATGTATTGAAAGTGACCTTAACCCCAAGAATAATTACTTGGATGAGGCCTTTATTGTAAAGATCATTGTTATAAATTATTAATTCTATCAGTTTGAATTTAGTTATTATTATCCATGTTATTATTTATATTACATCGTTAATGGATTTATTTCAAGATGACATGTTCATTTATATAGAATTATTTTATTATCATTTATTTCAATATATATTATTCATTCCATGTTCATGAATTGATATATTTTTATATAAATTTTCCATTAATGAGAATCTGATCTCAACCTTCTTATGTTTCTATTTCCCCCTGTTTTGAAGAAATTTTTTACACATGATATGTCTATAATAGTGGTATGCGTGGAGAATTTTTTGGAAGATAATAATGAATTATCATGGATTAAATATTTTATTAAATAGTGTAAAAAATTTCTATTTGATGAGAAAGTTAGTATTTTTTAGTAATAAGGTTTTCCTAAGTATCTAAAACTCTAAAACTCAAAAGGTACTTTAGATATAAGCAATCCAATATTTTTTAGTGACATATTAATTATTGATGTTTAAAATTGGGTTGCTTTGGTTAGTTTTCACAACCGGTATATAAAATATGTGTTCATTCAAATTAGATTTTGGGAACATGGGTTTGGGGTTACACAACAACAATATATTTAATAGGATAAAACCAACCAAATAAAATTCCCAAAATCATAATTAGATCAATCCCTGTTAAAGAATAATCTCACATCATTTTCATCAGACATAGATGACCTCTGATGTATTCATGATTTATTCTCCATCCAAAATCATTTATGGATGTCACCACTATGAGATGATTTCCCTCTCTCCCACTTTCACACTCTAAAAATTATCTTGGGTTATGTAGATATCCCAATAGAATCCCATAATATATATATTTAAATTAACTCTAATTGTGTCATGGTTGACTGAAGATTAATTAAAATTTATTAT
This sequence comes from Viscum album, assembly GCA_963277665.1. Lineage (NCBI taxonomy): Eukaryota > Viridiplantae > Streptophyta > Magnoliopsida > Santalales > Viscaceae > Viscum > Viscum album. The sequence continues at coordinate 1,029,331,942 of OY728157.1, forward strand.
TTAATTAATTAATTTTACTCTTCTTGTGACTGTGAAACATCTCGAGAACTAATGAAAATAAAAATTATTTCATATCTATCATTAAAACCATGTTCTGGACTCAAAAAAGATATTGGTTTCCCTATATGAGAATACATTCAGTAGGGAATCCATAATTTTCAAAATTATTCACATGCATGAGTAAATATTTTTAATATATCTAGATCGGGGCGATCTGATGCTTGAAACATAGTGTCAAATCTATGAATCATTCAGTAAATATTATTTAAAATGTATTAAGGGTATAAATGTAAAAAAATACATTATATTATCCCCACATTTAAGGATTTTCATCCTAAAAAGAAATACCTACTCAAACAGGAGAGGGTACTGAGCTCAAATTTGGTTATCTCATTACCATGAGCTCTCCTATAGATTTTCATGCTACAAGAGAACACACATGAGGGGAATTATCCACCCAAAAATAATATTCTCCTACGGGTCCTTGATTTGTATAAAGTACTATGAAAATATGGCTTTATCTTCAATGTATATCTCACTCGAATCAATAACATGCATCGAATCATGAATTTATCCCCTTAGTTACGATATGTGGATGATGCCATGAACTCGGCCTAAATACAGAGGTAAATATACGTGGTACATAACCTATCTGATCCTATAAATAATATGAAATGGACCAATAGACCTTAGATATGGCTTTCCACCCCTACCAAATATCCTAAAGACGTGCTATGGAGAGACCTTCTCCAACACGTAGTCTCCCTCACAGAACTCCAAGGGCCAATGTAACTAGACTATATAAAACTAATTATGGTTATGAGATATCCTCATCTACTATTGTATGATTTTCACTTTCTCTATCATTTTTCAAACTTAATTTTACCCCATAACTATTGATTATATGAAGTCTGACTAGGAAAATAGATATTTGAAATGACTCTCATAAAGGGCCTAAAAAGTCACTATACCTATTGAAAAGTGATAAATATTATTGTATGAAAAATCTAATAAGGGTAGGTGATTATACTAGATTCTACCATAGTCTAACATTAATGCACATAATATACACTATATAAACCAAATATTCTACTCTATTTGAACATCTATCTATGTGTGTAACTTCATGCTCATCTATAACCAACTCCCAAGAGCCTTGTGAAAACCACTACAAAATAGATATGTAAAAAAAATCACAACCTGAGATAGTATTCAATGGGATACTATAAATATAGATGATCTACTACACATAAAATAATCCTAATAATTCCACCAAACTCGGTTTTTTTATAGAGGAAGTGGGTCAACTTATTGATTCAATCTACGATCACCCATATAACACCATGTAATCTCACTTTCCATGGAAGTTTTGTTATGAAGTACATGGATGCACCATAAAATTTCCAATCTAGTACCTCAAGATTCTAAGACAAACCCATTGGAACCAGAGGATCAACATTTAACTAATTATAATAGAAACATTGAGAGTTGATCTCTACAACACTCTTCTTCATCCACAACCACCAAAACTATCACCAAAGGCCTTGGTACATCTCTTAGACTCTCAAATGTACCACTAATTAATATTTATATAAATCTCTTAGAACATCCCCTAAAAGAATTACCAACACCAATATTCATCCTTTTAAGTGGATAATATGCTCCCTGCCTTCATAGAATCCATCAGAAGCATGCCCTATGAATATTTGGTCAAACAAGACCTCACAATCAGTAAATATATGTTATTATTACCTTATGTGTTTTATAATTAGAGGGGTCACAACCATCAATCATAGGTATACTCCTCCCACATCATCCAGTAAGGATAGATATAATAACACCAACCACTATGAATCCTCCCCTAGTAATTAGGAATCTGATTTCATACTAAGATAATCTCCCACCTTATTCCCTTTCCCCGAAGTATATACTATCTTGAATTGATATCCCAAGAGGAAATCCAACTAATTCCTATAGCTAAGGTTGAGATAAATCTGAGTAATGATTTAATCAAGACTCTTTTGTTTAGAATAAAGAATAAACCAATCATCATGAAGGTAGTGTCCTCAAGTCTTCAGGTTGAACACCATTACTGCTAGCTCTAAATCATTAGTGGCATAGTTCATATCATGGGGTCTCAACTAAAGGGATCCATATGAAATATATAGCTTCATATATATCAACACACACTAGTTCCTAGATCTGGAGTCATCACAAAATACCACAAACTCAACCCCCACTTCTACCAATCTCAGTATAAGAGTGATTTTCAAGCTATATAAATACTCCTCAAATCCATTCTTGCACTTTTTCTAACAAAACAAAAGGATAAACCTTTTCGGTCAGGGTAGTCAAGTGATTCATATTCCACGATAAAATTTTCCTGAATTTGAAGTAATAGGTAGCCAACCCAAGGAATATTCACACATCCATCACACTCTTAGGTGGCTCCCAATCTAGAACTAGATCGATCTTCATTGGGTCTATAACTACTCCCTTATCAGAGAAAACAGGTCCTTAAAAACTGACCAGTCTAATTTAAAAATGAAACTTTGATAGTTTTCCATACATCTGATAATCATATAGCACACCCAAAACTAAAATCAAATACTCTGCATGCACACCCTCTGATTCTGAGTAAATGATAATATCATCAATGATGATCACCATAAATAAGTCTAGGAAGGGTTGTAATATTTGATTCACATGCATCATAAAACACTCTAGGATGTTTTTTTAGAAAAATGAGAATTAACAGGTGCTCATATTAGCTACAGAGACATCAGAACTCCATCTTCGATATGTCCCCATCACAAACCTATGGCTGGTAATATCCTAACCTAAGGATAATCTTCTAGAACCACATTTCCCCTTTCAGATAATAAAAAAAATCATTGATTCTCAATATTGGATACATATTCTTGAAGGTAACCGGATTTAGGTGATGTTAATCTACACACAACCTTAAGCTCCTATCCACCTTTTTAGAGAATAATTAGAGAGTTTCATAGAGGGACACACTATGTCTGATATAGCATTTTCTATAAAGGTCTTCCAATTGAATCCTCAGGTCACGAGTCTCAGATGGGTCCATCTGATATGATACTAAAGATATCATATGGTTCCTAGGATTTAAGACAATGAAAAATTCATCCTCTCATTGAGGAGGTAAATTGGGTACATCCTCCAGGAAGACATTCAGGTACCCCTGTACCACTAGAGGGAACTTAACATCTGTTGAGTCAACTGCACCATGGGTTAATCTAAGAAACTAATGGGAAATCAAATGTGATCTTATAACCATGATCTTATCACTATTTGAATATAACTATTTCTCCCTATTGATGGAAACTCTTGACCAATTATCCCAATTACACCATACTCTCTATCAAAAGTAATTAATCTAGGTATGGATGGTAGATGACTAGTCCATCTCAAGAGTGAAATTATATTGTCCTATCGAATCCAGTAAGAGATACCATGATAAAATATCTCCAATAAGAGCCACGTTTCACTATCAACAGAAGTGTGTGATCTTAGAATCTTCTATGGTAGGAGTCTAAAATCATACGGTTGGGGCTAGAGTATTCATTATATCTATAGTTCTCGAATAAGATAGAATACCAATAAGAAATAGAACACATCTATATCGAAAAAACAGAAATCATGCATCAAATTATGTAAAAATACTTTGGTTTGTAAGCCTCAACAACCTATAACTATTCATGCCTCTGTACATTAGATATCTAAGCCTAACATGGTATACCTAGAGGTAGAATTGGTAATGGTATCAGATTATAATGTTGATCTCCTCATTAAACTTCTATTATTTGATTTCCTCACTGGGGAACTCTTTATCTTTCCCTGAGAGGTCCCCAGTTGCATTGATTCCTCTGATGTGGTGGTCTATCCACTTCATGTTGTCCCTCAATCACATGATGGTTTGGGAAATCCTGATAAATATGAAAACAATTTTTATAATAAAATAAATTAATTCCTCTTGGTTGACTAGATTGTATATAAAAAACATGATCCACTTGTCCTCAGGTATGAGAATGCACATGAGAGCACCTCATGAATCTTAATCTCAAAGTCTTCCACTAGGTACCTACTGCTGAGGTATCAACTCTTATATAACCATTAATAGCATCACTAACTACGGATTATATGAAAAAATGTTCTCCACTACTAGGTCACACTTCAACACCCGAATATAGGTGGAGATACAAATTGGTACCACTCATGCTCGAACATCTCAACAAATCCCCCTCTAGAATGTACATGCCTCAATGTAACCATCATGAATAACATCAAGAGAGTATCATGTTATGTTTGTGAAACTTGAAACATACTCAGTCAGGAAATTCATTCCCTTCTACAACTCGAGGATCTCCCATATGTGCACCAAATTCTGAGTCACCATGATATATTCCTCTCAGAAGAGGCACTAGAACTCAATCCATGGAAGATTATTCTCACCATGCATCTCGGTCACCGAGATTCACCGACATCTTTTCAAGACACGAATAATTCTATATGAAACCATATGGCCAAGAGGGGTCTGAACCAGACATAATAATTAGATAATTGAATCTAGCTAGTCCTTTTCTTTGTATGGTTTTGGATCACCTTAGAACTTAGGTGGACTTTACCTATGAAACTAATAAAGTTCTATCATCTTACACAAATCATTATATAATACTTATATAATGATCTAATTACCAACATGAGGAAAAATATTATCTTATTCTTTTAGGGGATGGTCTTCTCATGACTCGATGGGTGGTAGTACCACTTTATATCCACCTATAAAAAAACTCATACACATGCCCTTGAACTAAGGCCTCATCACTATAATGATCACCATCATGATCTTATCATGGGATTCATGCTAGATATATATATGGAGTCATCCAAAAATAGTTAAGATACACCACAAGTAAAAGAAAATATCTTGGGAGATAACTCAAGAAGGATACAGAAACATAACTCATTCCTATATGATGTGTGTACCAATGATTTCCCTATAATTGGTGTCTTGGTGTACTAAGTTGACAAGAAGGTTATCAGAATCCTTATGGATGAATACATCTGCCACTACACCATCTCTGGGGTCCCTGGCTTGAGTGTTGAACTCAAGAAACATTAACATTGATTCCTTAAATCCGAATGAAATCTTTACAATTACCGTGCCTTAAACCCTAGTCTAGGATAACCTAGGTTATAATGCCACTCTAACATATCCCGAACCATAAGAAACCGCTCAGATAGTGGTAATACTAGAGTTCCACCCCAAACATGCCTCCAATAGGTTAAAGCATGTGACTGGCACTGAGTAGGCATACTATACATATGGGAGACCTTAGCCTAATGTAAACACACACACACCAAAAAATATCCATGCACACCAGAGTAATACATAATAGTAAACAATCGATGTAAAAAAATTCATGCATAATCTCTAATATCTGGTTATAGAGTATGAAAATATATAACCAAAGAAAAAAAGAAAAAATTATAGTCCCAACAATTTGAAAGTAGGTCCAACTTAACAACTAGTGAGAAAATTGTCCCACCATACAACATCTAAATCCAACCACGGCCCCCCTACCACCACTAACAAGAACCACTATGAAACACCCACATTAGTTATACATAGATGTAAGATGAATATACTATCATCTATATAAGGCATGACATGTTTTGGTAGATGACATAGAAGTTTTAGTATATATATATTCAATAGGAAACCCGAAAATCAACATGAAGTAAAAAATAAAGAGGGAGATAGAGAGAGATTAATCTACAAACAGAAACTAAAGAGTATATAAGAGAGAAGCCAAATATATTAATAGAAGGATACAAGTTATCCTATCAAATTTCAAACCTCACAACCATTCAAATTATCAATATTCTTCACACAACTCCACAAATCCATACAATTGAAGAAGAGGTTAGTGAGACATCTCAGAAAATTCTATAAGTAAAGACATATTTTTTGAGAGATATTTATTATTAGGGAATTAAAATCATAGATAGTGGACCATTCTCTGATAATAGGTTTATACCTAAACCCATTTAAGTTCATCTCACAGACAAATGATCGCTCCTTGGGCCACATGGGGATACCTAACTCCATCTGTACTATCTCATTGGAGGGGATCACATGTCCATATAAAGGTAATGAGATACCTATCCCTATATTGGAAAAATTAATAGTGGATCAAACCAGACTATATCTACGATTGACTTGTAAATAAATGGTCACATAGCTTGATTAGTAGGGTGAGATACCTAACATTATCTTAGGGATAATAAAATCTACCACCATATCTCATGTGAAACCTTACTCCGAAGGGATAGATCAAACATCCTAATACAAGAAAAAGGAAAGTATATGGTGTGTCCAAGGGGGTAAATAGAGTGTCACCACAATACAAATGCATTACCATGTGATACCAGTAGACATGGAATAAAAAAGTCTAACTATATGGAATGTAGGTCAAGTTACATGATGTGTGCTTATGGATTCAATACATAGAGTGTGCTTCACTACCTGAGTCGTCTTACACTAAGGGATACATGGGGTGTATCTTAGGTGTACACAACATGTTAGGAACCACAGATTTGTGGGCCTATAACTTTTTTACACACTATGTTGTCCATCTAGGGTCACACAATGTATGAGACTGGCCATATGGTTGTGTTATATTTAACTTAGTTGGAAACCCTAGAACCACATCTCTTGAAAAACACTATGTGTGTTCTTATAAACCACATTTCGTTTAGTTGAGAAAATTCTAGAACCTCATCCATTTCAATGTGACTCCATATTTCTCACCCATTTCTTTGATTTAGATACCAATCTTGCATGGAACTTTATCAACCACATCACCCATGGGTCCACCATTATCAAAAATCAGTTTCCAACAACAAATCAATAGAATCCATATCCTCTATTAAAGGATAGTCATCCCATACACCCCAACTCATGAAAACCATTTTCCCAATTTTTTAGATTCTTTTCTCCATCAATGATCCTTATCCATGTCTTAATCCACAAAGATGAATCTACAACAACATGCTAAAGAACCAATAATTGATCGTGTGATGAATTGATCTATGGGGAATAGAAAAAATACCGAGCAAACTGAATATTGATGATAAACGCATGAATAATGAAGGGAGAAATCTATAAACCACAAAATTAAGAACTTGTGATGAACATGCATTATCAAACATAATTTACGGTTGGGGAATATTATGTAATAGATAAATATGGCTAGTTAAAAAATCAAATATTCACAAATCATAGGTTCAATCTAAATATAAATTAATCGATATTTAAAATGGTTGATCATGGATTAAATTATAAATGGATTAATCCATGATCACAATGATATAAAAATGATAAACCCAATAAAATAAAATTCACAACCCTGAAATTGGATCGATCATTAATGAAGAATAATCTAATTTTGTTGTCTTTGAAGAAGTGGGTGACCTCTAACAAATTCCTGATCAATTATAAATTCCACGATCATCTACTAATGCCTATACTGTAGGAATATATCCCTCAATCACACAATTACGCTCTATAAATTCTCAAGGGTTAGGCTGCTAACCCTATATAATCACATAAGAGATATTTAAATAGATTAGAATTAGGTTGTGAATGACTTTATATTAATTAAATTTTATTATTTAATTTATTAATTTTTATTCTTCTATGACTTCATAAAATCCATAGATCTAACATAAAATGAATCATATATCATGTTAAGGGTAAAAATCATATTTTGGACTAAAGGAAGTCTCTGTTCCTCAATCCTAGACTTCGTTTAGGAAGAAATATATAATATTATAAATTATGTGCTCTCATGATTTAATATTTTTACTATTTTTCATATATCAACATTGGGGATATCTGATGCCAAAAGCTTAAAGACGAATCCATGATTATATCCATAAATATCATTTAAAATATTCAAAGGTTTCATCCATAAAAAATAGATCCTCTGCACCCAAAAAGAGATGATTCAAGATAAAATAAATTCATATTTCCCTGGTATGCCCAAATAGAGAAAATTCACCCAAGTTTATGCATGACAATCATCCAATAATATAGAGAAGGTTATGATCATGAGAAGGAACTTTGAGGCTGAGAATGTTTGAGAATAGATTGCTAATGGAATCTAAACCCTCAACCGAGACACGTGGAAGCTATCAAAGGAATTCAGATTTGAGCACTAAAATATTGTAGGATTCTTAAGGTAGGATACTCAATGAAATAACAGTAATCCCATGAAATTAATGTAGTTAAGGTTAATAATTCTAACTAAAAAGGAACATGATCATTCAACTTATTCTATAAAAATAGAATGAGATTCACTATGGAAAGGAGGGAAGATTAGTCGAGAGCTTCTATTTCTAGAAATAACTTTGTTTCTTTCATTTTGTAATCCATCCTCAGTGATGGTACACTAGAACTATAGTTATAAAGACAAGGATATATCCCTCACCCATGAATTCTATTCTTCATTGATTAATTCAATCCTATTTTATATCTTTATAAGTGTTTGATTATTTACCCAGTTGGAGGATTCTATTAATTTTTTCATTTGAATTATTCTTCTCTTCTACTAAGTTAGCACACCCACCAATCCTGATTTATCACCAACAAGGTGGAGTTGAGTGAGGCTGTGTTTAAAAGTGGTCAAAGATATTAGGTCACTATGGTAGGTAATAATTAGGAAAATAATTATTATTACATTTCCCTATTTAAGCTAAAATCAAGATGTAAAGATGACTAGTTGATGTTTTCGATGATTAGAGGGAGGGAGTAGGAAAGTTGAGTTGAACCATGATTTAACAGTTAATTGAGGGTTATATCAAAGGTTATATCGACACTTTTAAAATGTAATTCAATAACCAAATTAATTAAATTCTCAAACACAATTGATTATTGTTTTCAACACACTCTAAACCCAAACATCATAAAAAATTCACACTAAAAACACCATACCCACTTAAGGTAGAACAAGTACTACTTTTATTATATTTAATGTGGGTTAAAAAATTCATTTATTATGAGTTTTGAAGTAGTTAGTCCATAAAGTTTCATTGAATTGAGAGGTTTTCATTGAGCATTGAATTTACTCTTGATCTTTTGTTTTCTATACCGATCATTTTTCACATAGATTTAAAGTGATAGAAGCGTTATTCTATCAGTATTTTGGATTTTATTGAATTCAATTTCACTAAAGGAAATTATAGATACACTATATTCTCAAATAACCCATAGATAAAAAATATGGAAACCAAATTATTTCAATTGGACAATGTTGGAACTTATGCTAGAAAAAAAGAATATTGAGAAATTGGATAAGAGTTTTAAATTGATGTTTTGTTTGTTGAAAATAGTCCATATTGATGTTATTTATCTTGGAATAGAGGATTAATAGAGTTTTGTGAATTTTTGTGATGATTATTTTTATAAAACAAAATAATTGGGCAACCACACTCTTCACACCTTGAAAATGGATGCGTATGAGTAAATTTGAGTAGATAGTGGATTATCATGCTGAAAATAATAACATCACACCCTAACATGGTAGTCTTATGGGAAAGGAGTTCGAACCACACAATGATAAGATCTTATGAAAATTTGGAGTAGCTCTATCTAGTTTCATTAAAGTAGACACACCACAATGAAGAAGCTCATGCTATAATTGTTTTAGTGTATGAATAAAATTATCACTGGAGTATGGATTATTGAAAAGTTCCATAGTGAAACATAGAGTAAATCTATGTGGATTTTATTGGGGAATCATGCCATAAAAACATATATTACATCACAACTTAGCTTATGATTTTCAAAGGAGTTGGAAGATGAAGTCTATTAGGCTATGATGATATTTGTCACACCATGGCATGGTAGTTTCTACTTTACTTTAAAGATTAATAATTATTTTAAAATAATTCTGTATAGAAAGTTACTTTGTGACTATTTCATGAACCAAGTGGTCATTTTTAGTACCAAATTAGTGTGTGAAAGTTGAAAAATTCAAATGGATGAATATTTTAAAGATTCTTGAAGGTGTATCAAATTAAAAAATTAATATATTGTAACCTAAAAAGTGGAACCGAGATAGAGTAAAATTGATACATCTGAGATTTTTGAGATAAAAGTTCATATTATAAAAATTTATATTTAATATTATAATTATTTTTAGGAGATTAAAGCATAAGAAAAAATATCCTCCTTATTTAGTGTTACTATTTTTAGTGGAGATCATTGTGAGAAACCTGTGTGTCGACATTTCTCGTCTTCCATGTCTTGAATAAGTGTATGGATATACAAGTATATGGAGTATAATATTTGTCAGTAGTTATACCTTCCTAAACTTTTAATCACATATAGTGCATAGTGATATATTTGGTATATCAACACAACAATAATGCATCATCCTCAGAGTATCCCTCACTAGTGAACCAAGTATAACTCATGTGTTACTAGTTTACATTTCAATATTTAGATTCCTTGGTTATGTGTTTTATCATTATAGGTTCATATCAATCATACCAATATGAGAACAACATATATAGGTAGTTGAGTTTGAAAATAATTTACACCTTAATTCACCCCCACACACTTAGGGTGTGTTTGGGATGATATGGCTACAACATCCAATTTATAATATTTTATTACCTTAAATTATGTTCATTGTTTAAGTAAAAATATTTTATTTGAGTACATGGGATGTAATAAATTGGATATGTGGGGGGATGCAACCTACGTGTGGATCATTTCTCCCTCTCTCTATATATTTTTCCATGTTTTTAGTTAGTTTTGTGTCTTGAGAAAAAATGAAATATCTTGAATCATGTTTCATAGTTGAGTTAATTTTGAGGGACTTAATTGATTTTTAAAAATATGTCTAAATTATTATTAATATGAAATAACTTTCCCTTGATTTATATTCTCAAGAATTATTCTAAAAGGAAGATATATACACATCATTAATACTATGAATTATAATTTGGACGGCTAAAATAAAGTTGATATTCTGTTAGAGAAGGGAACAATAGAAGAGATTATAGATTTGTTATTGGATACTGGGGACACAAATTTTTATTGTGAAAAAACCCTCCTTGTTAAGTATTAAAAACCATGAGGAAACTCTATGAAAATTCACTATGAATCAGAGAGTACATAAATCCAACTAAAACCCAAGACTTGAATAGAAAATACATCATAAAAACCTATGTGAAAAAAACCTTGATACACCTCTTTTGACTCTCTTATAATAGTCCATTATAATATGTCAACCTTAGAAGATCAAAATCAAACTTATGGCATCGTTGCAGCACCTCGTTGCACAACCTGATTTGTCGTTGCTCACTGCTGCCCACACCCAAAAACCATAACCCAAATATCTACTCTCCTTGGGATACTTTGCACCACAAAATCAAATCCATCCTTCAGTATCTACCTCCCATTTTATAGGATCCCATATGACACATATCTTGTATAAAATGGATATATGAAAATAAATCTCAAAAAAGATATCATGAGATTTCACCTACATCTCATACTACTAGATACATAGCAGAAGGATCTTGAATTTCCAAAAAAGAATCTTCAAATATAAAAGATTAGAATGTGTGGTATGAACCCCAATAATCTCCCCCTTTATCCAATAGAAGAAGGAGATTGCATCCAACAAACTCTGTTGGAATGAAAACCAGTAGGTATCGCATCAACTTCCATCCTCTATAGAAAATATGACATCCCTCTTTTTCATCTTTGAAGGAAACCTGAATGTATCCACTAAAAAATAAATCCAAATGAAGAAGTATTCATCATACCTAAGTCTACACCATCAATACCAGAATAAAAAATATCTAGCTCACCCATAATTGTTATGAACACATAATTCAGAGCACATGCAAGAATTAAATGGTATATCTGTTCAACATCCTCTGAGCAGTCCAAAACTCTCAGCACATTACCTCGATCTTTTATTTTCATTCTTTCATCACTAATAGCACTTTTTGAAGAGGTTTAAGACTTGAAACACCTGACCTGACATGATTTAGCTTCCAAACCTTATTTATCATATTCGATGGTCTATGACTCATACGCAACCATCGCATGTACCCCAAATTTGATAAATTCCTCTTATCAATTGCATTTTTCTCATCACCTCATGCCTTTACATCTATCCAATAAATAATTTCATCCATTTTTTCTCATGCATAAACCATCAATCCTATAGAAAAGGTCCATCCTCCACATCCAAACAAACTCTTAAATCCATAATTATCCAGAGTATAAGTGGATAACAAATTATGGAATATACCTTGGACATGCCACACATCCCTCAATGTCAGCATAGAACCTACATTATTAGTGATACAAATATCACCAAAAATAATGATATTAATAGAATTTCCATTTCCCATCATCAAAATACCAAATTCACCTTCTTCGTATGATGAAAGTAAATCCCTATTCAGTGTAATATGGAATGATGTTTCTAAATCAACCACCCATTTGATGTACGGATATGAATTGAAAAAATAAATTCCAACTAAAAGTAAATCATCCTCACCATAAATTTTACTTAAGCCGGTATCCTCAGAATCAGTGTTGTGTGCCTTCTTTTCCTCATTAATATTTTTTAATTCATAGTAGTATTTCTGCACATGACCCTTCTTATTGAAAAATGATAACTTGAACTTTATTTTTATCTTAGACCAACCTCTCAGATTACTACATCCATCTATCACAACCAGAGTACCACCATTACCTGAATATTAACTATAATTGGTCTTTTGTCGAGTATCATTCGTCAACAACAATGAAATAACATCATCCAACATCTGTGTATCTTTACCAAACAATAATGTGGTGATGAGATTATTATATGAATCGAGTATTGAACCTAAAATAATAAAAAATTATATTCTTATTCCATACCAATAGGTAGTGCATTACCCTTACAGTCAATCTCTACCACCACTGAAGAAAAATCCATCATTTGTTTGGTGAACTCATCTAGATTATTTCCTAAATCTCTATTCTGTGGAATTCATAAATGATGCAAAAAAATAGATATAAATGATTTGTGAGGGATTTCAATTTACACCTACTTTTAAGGTTCGACCATATCTCCTTTGGATCTTTTAGATTCATCACTTCCCATAGTGTATTATCAACCAAATATATATGAATCGTGCTTATCTCTAACTCTCACATATCCTTACAATCACCATCACTCATCATCTCCATCTTCTATTATTTTTTCTTCAATTCATTCACTGTATTCTCATGGACTGGAATATATTCCCCTCTTTGATGTTAGAGTGTAAAATCATTTTTCCTATTAAAACTTTCATGGAGTGAAAAAATCTCATAATGTGAATCCACCATATTTAATCAGCATGAAATGGGATGAACATACTTTGACATCAACCCAAAAAATAAAACTCATTTTTGACATCAATAATTGTGAGAATCATCAATGTAAGTGAAGAAAAAAACCAAATAGTAGAATAATAAATATGGACATAGATTTTTAACATGAAAAAATCCTCCTTGAAAAGGATTAAAAACCCACAGGGAAATTTTGATAAAATTCACTATGAATCTGAGAGTAAAAAAATCCAATTAAAATTGAATAATTGAATTGAAAATATAACATAAAAATCTATGTGAAAAACAAAACCTTGATACGCCTTCATCACCTCTTTGATAATAGTCTACGACAAGATGTCACCATTTGGAGAATAAAATCAAAATCATTGCATCATATAGCACCATATTGCACAACCCTATTTTCCTTTTCTCACAGCTGCCCATGCCCAGAATCCATCACCTAAGTATCTACTCTCCTTGGGTTTCTACACACCAGAAAATCATCTCCTTCCATGAGTTGATGACTCCACTTTTATAGGTTCCCATAAGCCACATATATTGTTTGTAACGAATATCTAAAAACATATCTCAAAAAAAATATAATGAGATATCACCTTTATCTCATGCTAGAAGATACAAAACAAAAGGATATTGAATTTCTAAAATAATATATTTAAATATAAAAGATATCAATTTGAGGGATGAAACCCAAAACAATGATGCATGATCCTTGCAAAAAAGAGTTGAAAATTTCAACGGATGTCCTATTAAGGTAGTTGTAAGAACATTTGAAGGTCAATGCTATGCTCTAAATTAGTAAGGTCATTATGGAGTATAACACAAAAGTTGAATAAGAGACAATGGTTTCATGGGATCACAAGACTGAAAAAAAGACGTTTGGTAAAAATAAAATTGATTTGAATCCAGTTTGACAATCGGAGGTCAAATTTGATCCTAGTTCAAGTAGATTCAATCAATATTTGGGGAGTGAAGGACTAGTTTTGAAGTCTCTAATAGGTGGAAATTAGTTTTATAGTTAAATTAAATTCATTCAATTTGTGAACAAGATGTCACACAAGATCATTAGAATGTAATAATATCCCAGTTGTGAATGAAAGGTGTTGTGTAGTATTGGATGTTATCGCTGTTGTCACTGCAACCAAACCTGATATGGGAAGAGTTTAAAGATGGGTTTCTCAGTTGTTTTGGAATATTGGTGAACTGTGATACACTAAAATATTTGAAATTCATCTTGAATATAGAATTTGTGGTTGAATATATTAGTGAATTCAAGAAAGTATCTATGTGCATTCCAAGAGAATAAGAGTCATGGATCATGACAAAAAATTGAAATAATTGTGGCCAATCATGATACATGCACCATTAAGAGGTTGATAACCTTGTCTAGGAATATTGAGTGTGAGATGTATGTATAGGGAACACACAGGGAAATAGATCTATGGAAGTCAAGCTTGAGTATTATGAATAATTTATCTTTCAATGGATTCATAACTAAACTAAATCCCATTTCTGTAGTTCTAGAAAGAGGTATAGGGGACATAAATACTATAAAAGAGAAATTACTATGAAGTGGAGGGACATTTAGAACATATCTAGATAAAAATATGAGTAAATAAAATATAAGGTGCCATGTTTTCTATGTATCTTGAAATACGGGCCAACACAAAGGTTTCTAGAGAAGTGAGTATAGTTGATGGTATGGGAGAGTGTGGAACCCCGGTGTGAAGATAAAGAAGATAAGGAGTGTGATGGGGAAGAAGGGATAGGGGTGATGACATATAAAACATCTATTCTTGATGTTTTTAAGGAAAAATATCTAGAATTTTAAATCTGTATTTCTATAAGGGGAAATATCCTGAGTGTCTATGTTAGTGATTGTTGAGAGAGATCTGCCAATAATTTTGTTTCCAATTCCCTATTAAAGTTTATTGAGCTACCAATCACATTGTCCAACTCCTTCAATATTCATTTTGGAGATGGACACCAAGTTATTTCTAGTGGAAAGTGTTTGGTACTTCTAGTTAAGTTGGGTCCAATAGAATTTGTGGTGGATGCAAACTTTTTTACACATCTAGGCCAGACCTCATTCTGAGGATGGAATGGCTAGAGACTCTTGGGAATGTGACTTCTCATTAAAAAAACTTACTATGAGTTTCAAATTTTATGGATAGTAAGTCACCTTTTAGAGAATCTATTCCCAACATGAAGTTCCACTAGCATTTCAAACAACACTAGAGATAAACTATTGGTGCATGGATACCAATGGAAATCTAGCATGGTGGCTATAGAAACAAATAGTATTTGATTGAGAAATTAAAGGTATTTTGTTTATTGTTTCTGAAAAATATAAAAACATATAGAATTACCCAAGGGACTTCCAGCACAAATCTTATAGATCATGTAAAAAGTTTAAAATAAAAAACTAGTCGAATGAATTTGCATCCTTACAAGGTTTCCTACCAGTTGAAAAATTAAGTGTAGAAAAAATAGAAGACTTTCGGAATCATGGTATAATTAATAACAACACTAATACTTATTATAGTATGATAATTTTGGTAAAAAAATGATGGTGGATGGTGAATGTGTGTGGATTATCACATGTTGACCAAGATTACAATACTAGACCAGTTCCCCATTCTTCTAATAGAGGAATTTCTTGATGTGTTTCATGGGGATCAATTTGTTTTTACTAAACTAGATCTTAAATCTTCATTCCTCAATGTTCGGGTTTTGTATGAGGATATTTATAAAACAAGATTTCACAGAATTTAGAGGAATTATGAGTACTTTATTTTTCTATTTAGTCTTATGAATGATTTGGAAATTTTCTAGTCTACCATGATTTTTTTGTTCAAACCTTTTCTCTATAAAAGTTTGATGGTATTCTTTGATGATAAATTAGTTTAAAAAAGAGTCTATAAAGACCAATTCATTCACTTATACCAAGTGTTTTACATAATGGAAACTAATTCATTTTATGTCTATGAATGAAAATGTTTTTTAGAAGATAGGAGATAAAATAATAAATCAATAAATTTTTCTATAATGGTGTCACAATGGATCCATGAAAAGTATCATGTGTGATAGACTGGGTTGTTTCAAAAGAAATTAAAATTGGGGAGAGTATTTCTAGTCCTCAATAGTTATTTCAGGAAATTTATCAAATACTATTGGAATGTTGCTAAACAACTGACCAATATAACCAAGAAGGATGACTTTATGTGGGTAAATTATGCTCAAACAACCTTTTCAAACATTGAAAAAGTTCATGGTTACAACTCTTGTTCCGAGATTACATATTTTTTATAATTCATTTTTATTAGAATGTAATGCTCGCAGAAAATCATTAGGATTCATCCTCATCAATGAGGGTAAAATGATGTCCTTTTATAGATAAGTTATATTTTAATTATGTCCAAAATTAATTTATGAGAAAGATTTGAAGGCTTTAGTCCATGCGGTCCAATAGTGGAGGTAATATCTCCTGGGATAACATTTTTTTCCATATATATCATAAAAGCCTCAAGAATTTACTATGTCAGTAGATTACATCAATGAACCAACAACATTGGTAGGCAAAGTTGTTGGAATATGATTTATAAGTAGTGTTTATATATAGATAGTCTAATACTCCAATAGGTGAAATTTCAAGAGTAGAGAAACCCAAGCTTTTACAACTAGTTATTTCCTAACTATATTGGGTTGAAATATAGTTGGTAAAGGATAAAATATATAAGGATAAAGATTAAAAATACCCTATATTTTTTGAAATACGTTTCATTATATCTAAAGAATTACAATTGATTCCAAGATTAATCTATTAATATCATGCCTCACAAGTAGGGGGAATTTTTTTTTAAAAACATATAAAAGGTTTTCATATAGGTTATATTGGTGAAAAGTGACCCAAGCCCTAATAGAGTTTATTTGAGAGTGCAATGT
Organism: Viscum album; assembly: GCA_963277665.1. NCBI lineage: Eukaryota > Viridiplantae > Streptophyta > Magnoliopsida > Santalales > Viscaceae > Viscum > Viscum album. The sequence continues at coordinate 1,029,349,328 of OY728157.1, forward strand.
GTGTCAGCAACACAAGCATCTATCCCTAAGTATGACAAGTTTATTATAAACACTTATGAATAAAAATATAGTTTATGAGTAAGTCTCTATGGATTTCATATCAAAACTACCTAAATCACACGTTTTTTGGTAGTTATATTTGTTATGTATTTTCTTTCCAAGAATTCCCATTTCTTACCTCTAAAACATATTAATACAAACAAAAATGTTGTGACACTTTTTATGAAATAAGTTGTCCATATCCATGATATGTCAAGTGCTATTTTCAGTAATCAAGACCCACTTTTTACAAGCTTGTTTTGGAGGGAGTTGTTTAGATTACATGGAATTAAACTCAATATGAATAATTTCTACCATCCCCAAACCGATGGGAAACCTGAGGTATTGAATAGTGTCTTGAGATTTAGATGTTTTTTTTAAAAAAAACCTTTCCAATGGGTGTCATGAAGGTAGATTTTGGATATGGAAAACACAACCAAATGGACACACATCACTGGTGGTGATCAAAAAACACCAATGTTGTGAAAAAAACAGGTATTTATTTATTCAACTTAGAATTTGATACAAATCACACAATAAAACCTATTTATATGGATGAAATCACACACCAAAAAAAATTAGGGAAAAAATATAAATAAAACATTCCACATATTTATTGCAGTAGGTTCCGCCCAAGCCTTCAACTCCTCACATGTCAAGTATCCAAGATTTAATTCATAAATCCTCCATTACTACAGTATAAGGTTGGATACATCTAAGGAAATATTAGTTTATTATCCACTACGCCCCTTAAACTCATTTTCCTTGTGAACCATGATTTTTCATCTTATCTTGTGTAATAGATCCCCATATGAAATAAATTCCATTTTATTATAGCCTTAGGCTTCATTGATTTGAATTATTTCCTCATCAATCAATTTCCTAAATTTTTTATTGGTTTTGGATTCCTTGAAACTAACTGGATTGGAAGTCCCTGAGAGACAATACAAATTTACACACTTCTCTATAGGTTCCATTCTATCATATATATCTAAAAGGATTAGACTATTTTGAGGATGAATAGGAGAAGGTTATTTTTATATTTCATCAAATCTAGGAGTATGTGGTGACCACAACAATGGTTCCTCAATTCCTCATTCCTCCAATGGAACATCTTCAATGATTTCTTCATCTTCTAGAGTGAGTTGTTCCTCTATTGAATCATCATCTTGATTCCATTTCCATATCTCATTTTCATCAAATATAACATCTCTACTGAATATAATCTTCTTGTTTGTGTGATTATACAATCAATATCTCATTTCTCAGTCTCCACATCCCAAAAGGACACACTTCAATCCTTTGTATAGAGGATTTGTTAGTTTTTTCTTTCGGGATACTAAAATAGGAAATGAAACCAAAAACTATAAGATGGATTACACTTGGATTATGATTACTCCATGATTCATGTACCATATTAACTTAAATATTTCTAGATGTACAACTATTGTGTAGATACATCGCACCAAAAGCTAGTTCTTCCCAGAAAGTCATGGGAACTACTTTATCTTTCAATATTCTTCTTGCTATGTTGAGAATGGTGCAATTTTTTTTATTCAGATACTTTAATTATTTGAGGTGTGTAAGATTGAACTATATGGGTAAAATTTCCATGTTTCTTGAGGTACTCTTGAAAAAACATCTAAGGTGTACTCGACACCTCGATCAGATCACAAAGTTTGTATGTGATGGTTTCTTTGATTTTCCACCAGCACATTGAATTCTTTGAAGACTCAAAACAAATTGGAATTAATATTGAGAAAATATATCAATGTTTTCCTACTATAATCATGGATACATTTTATAAAATACCTTTGTTTACATCTGATTTTTGATTCAAGGTACTACATGCATAAGTGTGAACAAGCTCTAGTGGCATTGTAGCATTAGAGTTGTCCTTCGTTACAAAGTTGTTTTTATGATATTTTCTTTGAAACAAATTTCACATATTTTATTATAGTGTCGAATGATAGGAATACCATTAACTATATTATTTATTCCTAATAATATTATATTTTAAAATTTTAAATGCTCGAACCTAAGATTCCATTGCCAGTCTTTATCATCACATACCATCCTCAAACACTGTGGTGCGTCAGGTTGGATCATAATTGGAAACATGCGATTCTTCACCATCGGTACTTTTGTGATCAACCTTAATATGTCATAAAAAATCACTATTTTTTTATTGTGAATTATTATGTGAAATCCTTTTTCGGCCAACTTCCTTACACCGAAGATGTTGGTCTTCATGTCGAGTATATTGTAGAATTTAGAGATAAAATCATGATTTTTTTCATTTTTTCTTGATCATAATATCTACTCTTCCATAGAAAAATATTATTGAGATATCTCCAAATGAAATATCTCCTAAAAACCTCTCATCTAGATTCATAAAAAAGTTCTTTTTCCATGTTATGTGGTTTCTAGTTCCAGAGTCAAGATATCACATACCTTGATTTTGAGTTGATGTTTGTGCCATCAACACATGGGAATCCAGAAAAGTGTCTTCTACTTAAATGGTATGTTTCTCCTCAGTGTCATTATACATGGGATGAATATACCAACATTATTTTCAATAATTCCCATATTTTTGACAATTATATCATTAAGAATTTATTTTTCCTGTTTGTTGATTAATTAGTCATCCCCTTATTCCATGTCCATGTTCTTTTGGTGTAATCTTTTGATATCCATGACTAGATAGATTTGGGAATATTCAACCTCTTCCTCATTTTTTAGGATGAAATTATTTTCAATTTAATCCTATGACTTATGTTATTTAAGATTCCCCCTTTCTCTTTTTCAATGTTTTTGAGATATAAATTAGACTGTAGGGCATCCTCGACCCTATTAGTACTGATCCGGAGGTTCACCTTCAGTTCGTGGGCTTGTAGAGACCCTAATAGTTCTCTAAGAGAAATAATCTCTTGATATTTAGTTTCTTGCATGATAAAAAATATGTAATTGAATTTTGGATCAAGGGATCACACAATTTTCTGACACACCCACATGTTAGAAATATTTCTCTATTTATTCACAATTGGTTCACCATAACCATTACACGAGTATGATACTCAATAATAGTTTCAGAATATATCATGAATAGGGATTCGAGCTCACTGAAAGAGATTAAAGATGAATCTTCTTCACTTTTTTAGTTCCATTAAATTCTTTGTGAAGGTTTTCCCAGATTTCCTTTGATGATTTCGATGAGGTGATTATTTCAAAAGTCACTTCATTAAGGCCTTGAAAAATAAAGGATATCTCATTATAGTCCCAATTACATTGCTCCCAAAGATTTTCCTTCTGAAAATTTGGCATAACATCATCTAATACATTGTATTCCATCTTGGTGTACCCATCCTCAATGATGTCCATGAAATATTGGGTGCCAAAGAGCACTTGATTTTAGATTTACCATTTTTTATAATTTTTCTTCATCAAATTCATGAAAACATCTTGTGAAATTTCATTCTCCATGGTGAGAAATTATTTTTTTGATGGGAAAATAATAGATGTATATATCCAAAAGGGAAGAGTATTTTTTCCAAAGTTTCAAATTGATATATATATATATATATATTAGTAGTGCATATTTAAATTTTTTTGGATAGGCGGATTGTTTTTTTTTTAATTAAGTATTTTTTTCAGAATTGGAGACCTAAAACAGATCATAATAGGAGGAGTAAAGGGGGAGAGGTGTGAATGGTTCAAAAATTCTCAAGGGATTTTTTCCTGGAAAGTGATATGCATTGAGAGAAATAGAGTCTAAATGGTGTATTTTTTCCTTTTTAGATTTAATATCATGGGAACCTAGGACACTCACAATTGAAGAGGAGAGGGGTGTGCAATGGTTTTTGGAAGTATGTAAATTTTGAGAGAAAATTTTCATTAGTAAAACTAGCTTTTGACAATTAAAATCAAATTTTTTGTTTTTAATGACAAAATGAGATAGGAAAGACAAGGTGGAAAAAATTATCAAGAAAGGATTAGAATAGTTTTTTCACTTTTCATCATCTTCTTCTTGTCTCCTACGCTACCAAATCGATTTGGTTGCAGATAATAAAAATCTTTATTAGCAAAACTAACATTCAATGCTCTAATACCACTAAAGGATGATTTGGGAAGTGGAAAACACAACTGTACAGACACAGATAATTGTTGGTGGTCACAACAACAAAACATAATAGGGAAAAAAAATTATTTATTTCTTCAACTTGAAATTAGATAAAAAAATACACACCATTACCTATTTATAGGGATACAAGAACACACCAAATAAACAAGAGAAACATATATAAATAAAAATGTCTGAATATTTTTTGTAGTAGGTTCCCCTGAAGCCTTAAACTCCTCACACATTAAGTAGAAAATGTTGATGTCATCAAGACTCCATTAATTTAGTAGAACGTTGGATACGTCTAAGTAAAAATGAGTTTATTATCCCACATGTCAACTGGATACCCTGTGTTGAATTTTTTTATAATACAACCTTCCACATTTTGGCTGGCCATACACTATTTGAAATAATTTATGGGTATAAACCTTCTCAATTGCCTCATTACACCAAGGGAGAGTCTTCTCATTAGGTAGTGGAAGTGGATTATATCATCTAGTATGAATCCATTAATTAGTTAAGGATGCATCTGTTATCAAACCACTAGTTTATAAAATGATAAAATAGACAGGTGGTGAAATTTCAAATTAGCCATATAGATTTTGTTAAGATCCATTTTCATTTCAAATTTTACTAACACAAATATACTTCCAAAGCTTGATTCATGATATTATAGACCATTTTTACCCTAAATAATGTGGTAACAATCATTTTTAATCTAGATCTTAATGAAATTAGTAAGGTGCATCTATTTTTTCATGTTTCTTAACTCAAATTGCACATTGGATATCATTTTTTAGAATATTTACCAACTCAATTTTTTGATTACATTGTTGATCAGGTTTTTTTCAGCTGTTATTTTGGAAACTAGAGGTCAGGGTTATTATCATAAGTGGCTGGTGCAATGGAGTGGGAAACTTGTTGAAGATTTTAATTTAGATATTACTTATTTGTTTCATGCCTAAATTCCTTATTTTCACCTTTAGGATAAGTTGGTTTATTAGAGGAAGGAATTGATAGGATGGTTAGGATTGGGAATTTATCTTCTTAGCTACCATAAACATATTCAAGAAGATACATATTAATACTGAGAGGGAGACTTTTAATTTGGCTGGTAGATATGAAGTGGATATTATGTTAGTGAAGAGGCACGATGGAAAAGATATTTCAACATTGATATTGGAGGCTAATGAATTTTCTCCTATAGATTCAATACAAGAGAGTCTTATTCCACTATTTTCTCTATTAATTTTACCTTGATAGCACTATAAATAGTATATTCAAGAACATGTTATTGTTCTTCTATAAGTTTTCATTTTTTTCATACAAGCAATAGAATTTTCCTAGTAAATTCCCCCTTGATGTTCTATCATGTAAGGTAATATAATTTTTATGACGTATCCCTCATAGTCCCCCCTTTTCATGAATGAAATCAAGTCATCAAAAACATCTTGATTTTATGCTTAAAATCATTTTGAAAATGGTGGACTACATTAATATGATTGAGTTTTATTTTGGTAACACCCTTTTTTATCCACCAAAGACCCACCTTAACATAAAACATCAATAATACCTTAGTTTCCAAGAACAATCTTATAGGTTCAAGCCACATTACAAGAGTATTTTATCCTTACCTACCAGTTAATCTAAATACATTGCATATTTTTTTTTAAGTATATGAGTGGGGTAAAGGCCTTAATGTGTTTACTTTGTGTGGTATTTCATAATAGAGGTAAATTTTTGGGAATTTTATCATCTAGGTAAACATGAAAGAATCTATTGATGAGCCATTATTTCATCATATTACTTATTTCATCTTATTTTCTTAAAAAATGTATAAGAAATAAAATAAATCTCATTATATAAACAAAAGTACATGAGAAAAAATGTTAAAAATTTAAATGGATATCATGGATTGAATTTTTCATTAGAATTATGTTTTTGGTCAATGATCCAAAATTAATAAAGATGGATTATGATGGGAAACTTTTGTAAGGGGTATTGATTGAAGTATATTTTATCAATTGTTCTTGAATAAATCATGCATTTTATTAAGAGTGAAAACCACCTCTTATTGGAAAATTTATTTAATTCATACTCAACAAACCTTATCCAACATTACAACATTGATAAATATTCATGATTAGTACACCTACTTTTATTTTTGATGGATAAGTGAGAATTGTATCAAACATATGAAATTCAGGTTCTTGAGATGAGTATAACCATGAAAAAAATTTAAACTTGAGATAATAGTGACATAAAAAATTCCATGGAAGGTAGATTGAGAGGTAGATCATGGATGGATAATTGAGATTGAATTAATTTTAATGTGAGAGAGGATAAGAAATGGGGATCTTACTTTATAAATAAAATATAATGGATTTAATTTTTAAAACTTATTAGAGGTTTTATCCTCTGATTTTAGTGTGGAAATTGGTTGGGGTACTCTATTTTTCTCAAGAGTAAAAAGTCTAGGTATGGGGGAGTCATAACTTTTGGTTTTCATGTATATTTTTTTGAACTTCTTTGAAAATACCCATTTTTCTAGTCAGTAACCTAGGTAAAATTTGATTTCAAGGAGTCTATTATTTTTCCTTAATATAAATAAAATCTACTTTGTTTTTTTGTAATTTAATGTAAAATAAATATGTAATTTATAAGGTTGAAATTTGAAATATTTTTTTTGTGTTTTATACTTATAATTAATGTCCATGGCCTATTTTCTAAAAATAATTTTATTTATTATTGGAGTAAAGTTTTGCATGACTATTGTTATTTTTTTGTTAAATGACACACAGAATATCAAAATTATTAAATGATATTTATTTTATATGGATTCATATTAAAAATGGAAATATATGTTATTCAATATTGAAATTCATTTTAAGTCGTTATAGATAAATCATTTTTTTATTTGAATTTATATGTTTATATTTTTCATTTTTTAGGAATTTTCTTCTGATTGAAATTGGTTTTTAATGTTTATAAATGCTAGAATTATTATGTGGGACGTTTTTTATCATTTAAAATCATCATTTTTAATTATTAAGTGTTTCTTCCTAATGTGTGTTTGTGTGTATTATTTTTTGGTTGTGGCCTAGTTGAAAGTCCTACTTTGAAGGAATGTTTTATGAGGCCCCTTGAGAGGGGGTTTCCCTAGGAAATCCAAATAAAACCTAGGAGAAAACATTCAGACACTAAGTATATGGGGACAAAGGAAGATACTTCCCTTGGTTTTCAATTGTACAATGGAGGATAATTTTGGAAAATGTTTCCTGGAAAGGACACTTTGGAGTTTCATGGATATTTAGTTTCTTGTAAAGCTGGTGAAATCTAGGGATAGCCTCACTATTATAACACCAAGGTATCCCATTCCAGTTCAAGACAACCACCACACCCTTCATCCCAAATACATGTTTGTCCCACATCACATCTATCTCACCACTTTAATCTTTAGCCCCATCCAAAACAAGGTCCAATCCATCCCGCCTCTATATCACCAATTCAAGGTCTATGTTTAAACCAACACACTACAACAGATCAGCGCATGCGCAACACCAACTTTTATCACCACTGATAATAGGGGAACCTTTTTCAGTTATATCTAAAAGCACTCATAAAGGTATCTTTTACCAGTTCTAAAAAATAAATGACCAATTTTTTGAATAAAAAATATTATTAATATATATATATATAAGTATTATATTTCTATGAAAAAGTAATGTTTATTTATATACATAAATTAAAAAATTCATGTTTATAATTAATGTAAATATGATCTATTAATATATATTTTTTAATAATTCAAATATATATAATCATTTTACGAAAAACATTTATAAATTTATAAATAATTTAATTATATATTTAAATAACTATACAATTAAATTGAATTAATTAAAATAATAAGTATTTTTATTATATTTAAAATTTTATATATTTATATATTAATAAATATTTATATAATTATATAAAAATATATAATTATATATGTAGCATCCTACCTTATATGCCACTTAATAGTGCCCCGAGTCGGTGGACACAATACCTCAAGTGAGCCTCCTCAAATACCAGAGGCTACCAACTAGCACTGATGGCCTAGGGAGTATTCTTGGGGGAGACTATGCCCTCATTGATTAGAGTGGAGTGCATCAATATATAAGGAATAAAGAAAAAAGGAGCATATTCTATATGACCATACAAGTAACCCACTATAGTGGAAGCAATGATAACAACGAGATAACAACATAACAATAATAATAATACATGTTAGGAAAATAAACAATAAGCACAAGATGAATAATATATAGATATAAAAGATGATGATGGCATGTCATGTACTTATAAAAAAGTAAGTAAACATGGGATAGGGTATACATACATATACCACATGCTATACAAAATACCAAAAAAAAACTACTACAATTAGCATCTTGAGGATAGGCTTAGTATTCTACCCCTATACTCTATCCTAGAACTAAAAATAAAGAACTCGAAGCTGTCCACATCCCTTTACCATTATATGCAGCCATGAAGTCTTCTTGGGTACCCAAGGTGGTCCCAATAGAGTGTGAGATATACTCAGTAGGCCACCACCAAAGGTGTATAGATCAATCTATCTCATGCAATATGAAATGAAATCTATACCATTGAAAGTAAATTCAATATAGAATAAATGATTAATTAATTAGATTGGATTTTAATATGTCACCTATCCAATTCTACCTACTTTGGACCAAGCTGGTGAGTTTGAACCAAGGAGTCTTATGATAGTAACGTGAGTAATATAAAGTGTGAGAAGATGGACTATACCCAAGATTGTGATTAGGCTTGGCATGCACATCCCAAAATATTTAAGTTCAAGGTTAATTGTTTATTTTAAATCATTCACTAAATTTTTAATTAAATTTATCCTCTTTATAAAATATTAAGATTCACCTTGATCTCATCAATAAAAATTCTAAAATAATTATGTGTATCACTATAGGGGATTGGTATAAGTCTAATGCCATGGGATTCCATCCTAGGTGACCTAAAAATGTGACCCCAAGTGTCTCTATAGGAATGGTGGGATGATAACAATAATTAACCTCTGGGTCCATCCCTAGTACCACACATAGGGGCCTGAGTCTCTCTCATGTCATGGTAAAACTATCATGCCATTCAGCCCATCCACTAGGTCTCCCATAGAGAACTAGTGTCACTCATCTAAAGGTAAAGAGGAATAATTCTCATAGATCCCATCATATTCATTGCTAGTGTTACCCCTAATGTGTTTTCAAAGAATTAACAAATTATAACTAAGGCATGTTGAGCCCATCCAATGGATCTATAAATAGGAACCCATTATATCCCCATGGTAGGAGGTAGAGGATATGACTATGTTTGAAAATAAATATTGCCTAATAAAAAAGAATTTAACATAGATAATTTTGTGAAGGAATTAAATTGAATATTCTATTTATGGGTTAAGGAAAAATTCATATGACCATACCTCTTTACCCATCCATTTTGTCCAATAATTCCATTTATAGCATGAATGGTAGGCTCCTAACTCATGGACAAACATTAAATTCAACTCAATCAGTTCAAGGTATCAATTATTAAACAACACCCCTAAAGGTATGTTTAAACTATATAAGGAAAGGATAAATTAATCCTCAAAGGTGGAATATAACCATTGGGGTGACATAATTTAAGGTGATCAACCCATGGGGTTGATTCTCCACAACAAGGGTCGCATTTGGGAAGGTAAGGCTTTCAATTTTAGTTTTTTTGACAAATAGGGGGAATCTTAGGAAATTTATGGCTCTTTTAACAACAACTCATGATATAGGATGCAGATAAACAAGGATAAATAACCTAGACCACCTACCTTAACCTCAGAGTTCTTCTATTGTCCAACGTCGACCTTCGATTCAAGCTATAATAGAATATATTGAATAAATCATCAAATTAATTGAAAATGGGGTAAATGATCTTGCATCTAGATATAGAAAAATAGAGGAATAACAGCTTGAAATATAAGGTAGAGTATTTAATAACATGGAACTAGCTTTCTGATGCTTTTGATAGTGAGAGATTTGGATGACGTACAGAGAAAAAATGATCCTTAGGTTAGGTAATGGAGAAACCCACGAGAGAAGTAGTTTGTTGGAATGAAAGATAATGAAGATGGATTTGAGGATTTTAAACATTTTAAGGGAAAAATTAGAAATTCAATCACATAGGTAGGGGCACATAGTTTGGTCGCATGGTTGGAAAAACCATGTGGGAACTTCACAGAAGGCCACTGTCAAGGTGCACTGTAATTCTGTATGGTCATGCACATGGGTTCACACGGTTGAAGAAAACATTTGTGACCCCCATTAACCCCCTAACTCAATATTAATGGTTAGAAAAACTATGTAGGATGGGTGGCATAGTTTTTACTAACCATGTGACCCAGTCTACATCTTCTTATTTTGGGGATTTGGACTCTGAATGAGACCCAAACACCACTGATACCTCCTTGACTCCCTTAGGAAACAATATAAGGGGAAAAAGAAAGAATTAATACAAAAAAACGGTCTAGATATTTGAGAAAATCTATAACATCACCACCTCTACTCCATAAAAAAACTCATCCCTAATTTTCCTTTCTGAAGGTGGAGAAACATAATTTGAGAAAATTTCTAGCTAATGCGCACGTACATCGACCTCATTCTCCCATGTATCATCCTACTTGAATCTTTGTTACTACACACCCAAAATAGAGGAACTTACCTTCCTCAGAGATCCTTCATTCTTTGAAACACAACACATATTGGATGCTCCTTTTGGGATGCACCTGTCTCTAGTTATATCTCATCGGGGTTAAACGAGTGAGATGGTTTGACATGATAATGACGAATTTGTGATATTTGAAAGATGTCATGCAAGGATGAGGAAACAAAAACCAATATTATACCTACATGATTCTCTCCAATATCTCAAAATCCCTGACATATCAAGTTGATAGCATGCCTTGTCTCTGAATTCATCTATGACCCAACCTGGGTGAATATAGTCACCCTGTTTTTTCATACAGAACTTATTACATCTTTTTATAGACAAACAACATAAAATAATTCCACAAAAAATATCCAAAGGTTTAGTGTCTTGGAAAAATTAGGACCATATATAACATTTAAAAAATAAAACATAAACATTTATTTAATTCCTTCTTCTTTAGCTTCATATTGAACCTTTAAGTTTCCTTAGTATAAGTAGTCACCTGAGGATATACATCAAACAAAGGGGTAAGATAAAGCCTAATAAGGGGATATATAAGAACCTGAATCAATATAAAACGGGGTGAGAATAATCATTATCATCATAACATACTCATAGGATCATAATCTTGAGAGGAATCATTAAGAAAAGTATTATAATTTGGTAATGAAAAAAATGAAACATCATGTCTTACTGGTGAACTACCATACATAGTTGCAAACAAAGCTAGAATCATGTCCATGAATATTTCAATTTTTCTCGTGAGATAGATCACATTAACCAATTAATTAGATAACTATATAATTCCAAGTTCACCTGTCATACCATAACATTTATGTTATAAAATTTTTGGCGCACCCACCACATCATAACATTTAAATTATCATGCATGATACATAGAACATATATCAATCTTGGAAGTAAAATAAACCAAATAAAGGAATGGGTTTAATTTCATAAATCATAAATTCATAAATTTTTTTTCACAAATGAAATAGGTAATAACATACTTGATATAACAATCATCTTCCTTGAGTGAAGAATAAATAATTTCGAGATGTAAAAGGTGTGTTTTTTTGAAAGAAGAGTTATTTTGGAAAACATTTTGTTTATCATAAAATGAAGTAGAAAAAATTTATTTCCCAAAAAAGTTAATATAATTTTGAATAAATTATATTTATTCATGTAGAAAATGGGGTGAAATAGGGAAACCCCAAAGAGAGAGAGTTGGGTTTGAGATTTCCCCTTACCTTGTATCTAAATTCTTTCATCACGTTAATATCCTATATAATCACATTACATTCATTAATTAACAAATAAAGAAACCTTTATACAATAATTTTATTTCTCATGGTTTTATTAAGTTTATTTTTGGGCTTTTGGATGAGTTTTATTGTGTAATTTCATTATTCGTGAGGGTTCTTTTTCAAAGTTTTCTTGAGCGGTTCACATGTATACATGAATAAAAGTTCATGTAAAATGTGAATAACTATCAAGTATTGTTATTATATGTTATTAATGATCTTAAAAAAGTTTAAATCATATTAAATCTTTTTATATGATATAAGGATGAATCATTACATAAAAGTTAATGATGATCATTTTAGGTTGATTTTAGTAGTTTTTTTTATCACAACGAACTTGTTTTGTTTTATCATTTAGTATTATGTATATATGATATTTATAGAACATAAAGAGTTATGGAACATAAATTTTAAAATATTTTTCAACCATTATAATGGTTTTACTAACATCATTGAAGTAATTAAATTAAAATGAATGTTCATCACCCATGATGTCAGTAAATTGACACATCATGGGGAAAAGTTCATTTTTAGAATAAAATAGAGAGAGAGATAGGAGTTTGATGATTGATATTTAATAAACATGATATTATTATAGTACATCAAACATACTGGAGTTATCATGACACTTGTATAAGAGGAGGTGAGGTTAAGAAAATAAATGAAATGAAATTGAAAATAAATTAAAAGAAGAAGGAAGAAGATTTTACCTCTTAAATCTCTCCTCGAGAACCTCCTTAGGAAAAATGTTTCGTTATTTTATTGAGACCAAGAGATAATGGATGTTGGAGAGGGAATCAGGAATATTATTGGGTAGGATTTAGGAAAGGATATAATGTAACACCCCGAGCTTCCACAATACGCTTCTCATTCAATAATGCAATAGCTTGCATTGTACGCAACTTCGAGTTCTAAAATACCGCGACTAATCATAGTAGCCGTTATGAATAGTAATAACGAATTTTTAAAATTATAGAAATTTTATATTTCAAAATGTACTTCATTTTTGTATTCCTAATATTGAAATTAGCCTATGTTGAATTTTTTGTAATTTTCTGAGAACTTCCAAATTTTTATGAATAGTGAAAAATAATTAAAACAACTTTTTCAATCAAAATAATTTATAGTGATAAGTTATATTATAGAGTGGTTTTAAAGTATAATTATAATATATTTTTACCATTTTATCCAATGGTGTTCATTAGAATTAATTTCACATTGAAATTGGACATAAACAATTGTCAATCTTTTGATATAAATTGTTTCTTAAAACACGCTATTTGTTGTGACAGTGGGAATTAATTATAAAATTAATTAATGAAAATTATATGTTTGAATTTTTTAAAATAGACATCATTTTTGAATTCGGAATATCAATTATAGCTTAGGGTGAAATTTTGGCATTGTTCTGAAAAACTTCAATTTTTGATGAATAGTGAAACCACTAAGTGGTAGTTAAATAACTGATTTTTCGTTTAAATGAAATATTACCACTTCTGTGATTTGATTTTAAAAAATCCGACATACATGATTGTCATTAAGAAGTAAAATGTGGTTCAATGAGATCAAAATAATTTTTTGGTGAATAGTAACTTTTAAGTTCTTAATCGCGATTAGAGGTAATTAGTATAGTTTAAGGTAAAAATAATATTTTAATAATATGAGATGAGCTTGACACCTGTCCTACTCCTATTGGATGAGTCATGGCCGACCAAGACAAACCATGGGTCAACTTGGGGACCCCATGGAGCCACTTTGGTTGGAAAATGACATTAATATATATATATTTAATGTTAAAATTAAATTGACACAAACATGAGTTGTTTTACTAAAACAGTTTTTAAGTGGGGTTACACAAGCCCAAATTTTGATTATAAATATTAATTAGAAAGATAAAAAGATTTCATACATCATAGTATTTTTTTTATAATTTTTAGACATTAAATAAATTAAATTAATTATGACATCATGATGATGCAGCGATGACTTCATTATTTAACGATTTAAATAAAATGGAAAGATAATGTAAAATCCAAAGCGTACACTTGTCAAAAACCTATTGGATGAGTATATTTCGAACCCTTATCATCTTATCCTCGAATTATATAAGTGTGGGACCTCTAAAATCCGAAACTCATTTTATAATAAAGTGACTTTTCTTTACTTTCCAAGAGTGCCCCTCCTACCCAATTATAAAAGGCCCCCACCTCTCCCACCTCATTTACACTTTCAAGCCATTTGTCTCGGCCAAACTCTGCCCAAATACTCTCCCAACTTCCCCCTCTTACTCCTAGAAGCCTCACATTGGGTATAACTCTTCCCAAGGAAGCCTTTGGCTCAAATCAAAAAGAGTTACCGATTTTGAGGTAATGTCTTCTCTAATGTTGTTTTGTTTTATTTTTCTTCTCCAACCCCATAAACTCTTTTTATTAATTTATTTTGTAACAACACCAGTATCCTAAATATACTATGATGTTGTTATAATAAGTATTCGAGCTACACTTACACACACCTACATCTAATGGTTAAAGAACATACGGTTTCTGTGGATGGCGAATTTCTGCCTCACGAAACGATGATTGTTCAACACTCATATAACACCTTCAAAGGTGGCCATTAAGATGTCACTATTTTTATATATGATATATAATATGTTTATGTTTTACTTATGCTTATGTATTTCTCATTTATGGCATACTTTATGATTTCCATTATGGGTAAAACGCGATAATTTCATTTTAGGAAGTGCGGACTACCGCCCCCTCAAAGTGATTTGAATCGTTAATGCCATATGTGGGATGTATAAAGGATGGAGTAAATGGTATTATACACTATATTATACTGGAATTATATTATACATTTATATAATTATGATTTCGTTCCATTAAATATGAAATTGAAATGAAAGTAGCGTTCATGCGTACGTACGGCTTACCGTCTCCATGAACGGTTCATTTCATTTCTTACCTCTAAATGTTACGTAATATTATAAATGAATGTATATACTGGATATATAAGATATATATGACATCTAAATAATTAATATAATTCTGGAGATAATGGATATTCTACCACATAAGCAACTTGTAATTATAAGAAGTTTATTGTTGACTCAAGAACCAAAGATCGACAAAACGACCGTTATTAAATTAAATAATTACATAATGTTCATAACATGGTAATAACTGATATAAAAGGAATAATGAACATGAAAAAGGTTATTAAGTAAATATAAATTAACTCTAGTTTATTATTCAGTAGTTTAAAGAACGGTCGAGTCAGGACAAGACGCAAGGTAAGGGAATTTCTTAACCCAACTTCCATTCTTTGGGTTAATCTCCTACTTTCAAATTATGTCATGATATTATTATGTATTATTTTGTATTTTTACTTTCTTTATGTGTACCTATAGTGAATACACATTATATATCTATTTTATTTTAAAAATTATCTTTGTAAGGACTTCGTCTCAATCTCCTTTTATTGAGGCATATTTGGTTTTATACACAAATTTCTTTTATACAGTATATAAACAACTTTGACTTTTACGTTTATTCAAAAGGAATCTTTTTTATATGAAGCGTTTACTAAACAACAAAAGGGACTGTTTTTGTTGTACGTATGCGGCGACAACGACTTCTCCGCCGCCGTGACCACTATTTGAGTTTCGGCTTCCTCTACAAGCCATACCCTTTTTTTAATGAAAAATAAATACCATGTTATACTTTTCTTTTATTTTGGTATTGAAAATGGTTTTGAAAGCTTTTTTATTATATCAATGTGTTGTATTGATATCTTGTGATTGAAATGTAAAAATTTTATGTTTCCTTTATGCATGTTTTATGAGATACGATTAGGTTATGGTTTATGATATGTTTAAACCTATTCATATGAGGAATGTATTGGACTTAATAAGTGATGGGTGGAGCCCGCTATAGCTCCTTGATGCATCGGTAGGTTTCATGAGACAACTAGACGTGGAATTGGCCGAGGCCCTTTCCCAATTTGATTTATGGTTTTGGCTGAGGCCTTAATCATTTTAGACGTCTTGGCCGAGGCCTTGACAAAATGTTTCAGAATGTCCGGCATTATACATTCCCTCATTATGAAAGTGGTTATTGATATCGCATGTGATTATTCGACCAGTAGAATATCCATGTGAAGAAGTGAATGGAATTATCTCATTTTACTTTTGCCATATTATGTTGAAGTTCATGTTTAAAAGGATTTTGTTTTAGTTATACATTGCCTTAAATTTCTATGTTTATTTATGAAAGCTTCCGCAATATTGTTATCCTTACTGAGCATCTGAGCTCACCCCTTTCAATGTTTTAATATTTTCCAGGATGTGAAGAAGTATTTTATGAATGACCTTCAGGGATAGTCAGAAGAGGATATGAGTGTGGACTATGAAGACTTTGTTATTAGTTTTTCACTTTATGATTTAATGTAACATTTACGAATGTATCAAGTGTTTCCAAGGCTACTAAACTAATCGGTCTTTCGAGACTTGATCTTTTGTGATCATGCCAATGTTACGAAGTAACGCACCGGCTCTGAGTAGCTAGGGTCGAGGCGTTACAGTTGGTATCAGAGGCAGTTTAGTACAAACCTTGGATGCTAGATTTAGACAAACTCTGATTAGAGCATGTAGACCTAAGATGAACTTTGAGGATTAGTATAGAAGAACTTCCTAAAATTTTGGTATTGTAGAGATTTTGTGAGTATTCCGAGCAATACATCCCTGTCTGGATATGAGCAGGTAGAGGCGGCTCTGGCACAGATGTACCTAGGGGTAAAACCCGAAAACACCGCTTTGAGCTAGACTCGAACGGGAACTGGTGCACGACAACGGGCCTTGCTGCACTCTTGGTTACGACACTCCCAGGGGATATGCTTGGGATAATTCTCATTTTATTTACAAACCACTATGAAGGGTTATGAGTATATACTTCCTCGAAGAAAACATTTCTTTTTATGATTATGGATTATATCCATAAATAGTTCAATTTATGTAAAGTGTTTTACAAGTATGGAATTATATATTTTGATTCATAAACTAATCGAGTTTATGCCATTGTTTAGAAATGGCGCCTAGTGGAAGGAATGGAAACCGTATCAATGCACGCACTCCGTGTAGGGATTGCCCTCCTGCTCAAGATAATTATTGTGGATCTGGAGATACAACTGGTGCTGATGAACTTATTACCATACTGGGACAACTCACTCAAGTTATGAATAATAACCTTACTCGTATGGAGCACCCTGATCCGCAACGTGGAGGATCAATGCTAGACCGTTTCATGAGGCAACAACCACCAACCTTCAATGGGAGTACAAATCCTATAGTAGCTGAGTAATGGATAAATTCCTTAGAGAAAATATTCCATGCCTTGGGGGGTAGTGAAAGGGAGAAAGTTGTCATGGTAGTTTACCGCCTCACTGGAGATGCTGATCAGTGGGGGTCGCTGATTCAAAACACAAAGGAAGATGATGACGTATCGAATATGGAATGGAGGGAGTTCAAAGAGCTTTTCTTAGAAAAATACTTTCCTCGTGACCATCGAGAAGATATGGAAACGCAATTTCTGAGTCTGAGGAAGAAGGAGGATGAGAATGTCGCAAAGTATGAGGCTAACTTTACAAGGTTAGCGAGGCATGCTGCCGATTATATACGTAACCCAAGGAGTAAGATTGATCGTTTCTTTGATGGGTTAAAACCATTTCTCCGTCGAGCTTTAGTATCACAATCCTTCTCATCATACGAAGATATTGTCTCGTGTGCTATCAAGATAGAAAAGGAATTCTCTAAGTCTTATGACAACAAAGTAAAGCAAGAGAAGAAGAGAACGGTGGAACAAGAGACAGATAAAGGTAAAAAGGGAAAGAAGGAATTTCCATTATGTGATAATTGTGGGAAGAATCACCCTGGTACATGCCTAAAAGGAATGGGAGTTTGTTATAAATGTGGAGAAAAGGGGCACCAGGCTCGTGATTGCAAGGGAAAGAAAGAGGCTATCAAAGTTGAATTCTACAATTGTAGAGAAATGGGTCATTATGCAAATGAATGTCTTAAGCGTCAGGAAAACTTACCTCAGAAAAGGCCAAGGGATCAAGGCCAATCTTATACTGTGACTACAGTTGAAGCGGAATAACTAATGTATTGGTCCTTTTGGACTCATGGATTATATTCTAGTTATTAGAATAATGTGATATATAAGGATTGTACTGCAGTACTTTTTGATTTCACTAAGGTTTTAATTTGATGAAGGTAATCATATTTTTAGTATGTGACAAAAGAGAAACTTTAATTTGTTTGGGGAATCTGATGTTACAATTGATTTTGGAATTTTGAGACCTTTTAGAGAAAGTCTGGACAGAGGTATTTTGGATAACTATAAAGGTTGGAATGGACTAAGATGAACTTTGGATAGTATTGTTTAAGGTTAAAACATTTCTGAAGATTATTTTTGGAATATTATAACACTATAGTTTTAGGAAAAGGAAAACTTGAAGGGTGGGGCATAACCTGTCACGTCGGACAAAGCTGCAGGAATCGAACCCACAATCAAAGTGCGACAGGCCTTTATTTCCTACCACTAGCCTACAGGAAGTCCCTGGTTTTTACAAAATAATTTTACTAATCTAAATGGTATGTGTTAACATTTGTAACCTTATACAATTAGGATAAATAGAATATTTTTGAGTTCCGTTACCATTTGGAGTAAAAGTTGGGTTTGTGGTAAAAATTTATTAACGAATGAAAGTATACATAACAAGTATGTATATTCCCTTACATTCTTAGAAAATCTCCTAAATAAATTCCTCAACATTATAAAAGGTAACTTAAAACAAAAATGTTGTCGGTTAACTTTTCCAACTGGGGATTCAATGACCGTTTAACCAATCACAAGTTTGTGATTTTCTTGTAGTTAAACTTTCTCCTAATCCTGTTTTCTATAACTCTCCATCAGACCTTGATGGTTTGTTTCTCCTCCATATCCATATTTTCATAGAATCTTAGAATGGGATATATCGGGTGACCTTTGTACTTATCTTGCTTTCTTTTAATGTTATATATTTATTAATCTTGTTTCCGATGTGGGTTTTCCACAAAGGTATTTTCTATTTTCAACCTTTTATTTTCCAAGATTAATTTCAAATTGCGAGGACGCAATTTATTGAAGGAGGGGAGAATGTAACACCCCGAGCTTCCACAATACACTTCTCATTCAATAATGCAATAGCTTGCATTGTACGCAACTTCGAGTTCTAAAACACCACGACTAACCATAGTAGCCATTATGAATAGTAATAACGACTTTTTAAAATTATAGAAATTTTATATTTCAAAATGGAATTCATTTTTGTACTCCTAATATTGAAATTAGCCTATGTTGAATTTTTTGTAATTTTCTGAGAACTTCCAAATTTTTATGAATAGTGAAAAATAATTAAAACAACTTTTTCAATCAAAATAATTTATAGTGATAAGTTATATTATAGAGTGGTTTTAAAGTATAATTATAATATATTTTTACCATTTTATCCAATGTTGTTCATTAGAATTAATTTCACATTGAAATTGGACATAAACAATTGTCAATCTTTTGATATAAATTGTTTCTTAAAACACGCTATTTGTTGTGACAGTGGGAATTAATTATAAAATTAATTAATGAAAATTATATGTTTTGAATTTTTTAAAATAGACATCATTTTTGAATTCAGAATATCAATTATAGCTTAGGGTGAAATTTTGGCATTGTTCTGAAAAACTTCAATTTTTGATGAATAGTGAAACCACTAAGTGGTAGTTAAATAACTGATTTTTCATTTAAATGAAATATTACCACTTCTGTGATTTGATTTTCAAAAATCCGACATACATGGTTGTCATTAAGAAGTAAAATGTGGTTTAATGAGATCAAAATAATTTTTTGGTGAATAGTAACTTTTAAGTTCTTAATCGCGATTAGAGGTAATTAGTGTAGTTTAAGGTAAAAATAATGTTTTAATAATATGAGATGAGCTTGACACCTGTCCTACTCCTATTGGATGAGTCATGGCCGACCAAGACAACCCATGGGTCAACTTGGGGACCCCATGGAGCCACTTTGGTTGGAAAATGACATTAATATATATATATTTAATGTTAAAATTAAATTGACACAAACATGAGTTGTTTTACTAAAATAGTTTTTAAGTGGGGTTACACAGGCCCAAATTTTGATTATAAATATTTATTAGAAATCTAAAAAGATTTAATACATCATAGTATTTTTTTTATAATTTTTAGACATTAAATAAATTAAATTAATTATGACATCATGATGACGCAGCGATGACTTCATTATTTAACGATTTAAATAAAATGGAAAGATAATGTAAAATCCAAAGCGTACACTTGTCAAAAACCTATTGGATGAGTAGATTTCGAACCCTTATCATCTTATCCTCGAATTATATAAGTTTGGGACCTCTAAAATCCAAAACTCATTTTATAATAAAGTGACTTTTCTTTACTTTCCAAGAGTGCCCCTCCTCCCCACTTATAAAAGGCCCCCACCTCTCCCACCTCATTTACACTTTCAAGCCATTTGGCTCGGCCAACCTCTGCCCAAATACTCTCCCAACTTCCCCCTCTTACTCCTAGAAGCCTCACTTTGGGTAGAACTCTTCCCAAGGAAGCCTTTGTCTCAAATCAAAAAGAGTTACCCGATTTTGAGGTAATGTCTTCTCTAATGTTGTTTTGTTTTATTTTTCTTCTCCAACCCCATAAACTCTTTTTATTCATTTCTTTTGTAACAACACCAGTATACTCAATATACTAGGATGTTGTTATAAGAAGTATTATAGCTACACTTACACACACCTACATCTAATGGTTAAAGAACATACGGTTTCTGTGGATGGCGAATTTCTGCCTCACGAAACGATGATTGTTCAACACTCATATAACACCTTCAAAGGTGGCCATTAAGATGTCACTATTTTTATATATGATATATAATATGTTTATGTTTTAATTATGCTTATTTATTTCTCATTTATGGCATACTTTATGATTTCCATTATGGGTAAAACGCGATAATTCCATTTTAGGAAGTGCGGACTACCGCCCCCTCAAAGTGATTTGAATCGTTAATGCCATATGTGGGATGTATAAAGGATGGAGTAAATGGTATTATACACTATATTATACTGGAATTATATTATACATTTATATCATTATGATTTCGTTCCATTAAATATGAAATTGAAATGAAAGTAGCGTTCATGCGTACGTACAGCTTACCGTCTCCATGAACGGTGCATTTCATTTCTTACCTCTAAATGTTACGTAATATTATAAATGAATGTGTATACTGGATATATAATATATATATGACATCTAAATCATTAATATAATTCTGGAGATAATGGATATTCTACCACATAAGCAACTTGTAATTATAAGAAGTTTATTGTTGACTCAAGAACCAAAGATCGACAAAACGACCGTTATTAAATTAAATAATTACATAATGTTCATAACATGGTAATAAGTGATATAAAAGGAATAATGAACATGAAAAAGGTTCTTAAGTAAATATAAATTAACTCTAGTTTATTATTCAGGAGTTTAAAGAACGGTCGAGTCGGGACAAGACGCAAGGTAAGGGAATTTCTTAACCCAACTTCCATTCTTTGGGTTAATCTCCTACTTTCAAATTATGTCATGATATTATTATGTCTTATTTTGTATTTTTACTTTCTTTATGTGTAACTATAGTGAATACACATTATATATCTATTTTATTTTAAAAATTATCTTTGTAAGGACTTCATCTCAATCTCCTTTCATTGAGGCATATTTGGTTTTATACACAAATTTCTTTTATACGGTATATAAACCACTTTGACTTTTACGTTTATTCAAAAGGAATATTTTTTATACGAAGCGTTTACTAAACGACAAAGGGGAATGTTTTTGTCGTACGTATGCGGCGACAACGACTTCTCTGCCGCCGTGACCACTATTTGAGTTTCGGCTTCCTCTACAAGCCATACCCTTTTTTCTAATGAAAAATAAATACCATGTTATACTTTTCTTTTATTTTGGTATTGAAAATGGTTTTGAAAGCTTTTTTATTATATCAATGTGTTGTATTGATATCTTGTGATTGAAATGTGGAAATGTTATGTTTCCTTTATGCATGTTTTATGAGATACGATTAGGTTATGGTTTATGATATGTTTAAACCTATTCATATGAGGAATGTATTGGACTTAATAAGTGACGGGTGGAGCCCGCTATAGCTCCTCGATGCATCGGTAGGTATCATGAGACAACTAGACGTGGAATTGGCTGAGGCCCTTTCCCAATTTGATTTATGGTTTTGGCCGAGGCCTTAATCATTTTAGACGTCTTGGCCGAGGCCTTGACAAAATGTTTCAGAATGTCCGGCATTATACATTCCCTCATTATGAAAGTGGTTATTGATATCGCATGTGATTATTCGACCAGTAGAATATCTATGTGAAGAAGTGAATGGCATTATCTCATTTTACTTTTGCCATATTATGTTGAAGTTCATGTTTAAAAGGCTTTTGTTTTAGTTATACATTGCCTTAAATTTCTATGTTTATTTATGAAAGCTTCCGCAATATTGTTATCCTTACTGAGAATCTGAGCTCACCCCTTTCAATGTTTTAATATTTTCCAGGATGTGAAGAAGTATTTTATGAATGACCTGCAGGGATAGTCAGAAGAGGATATGAGTGTGGACTATGAATACTTTGTTATTAGTTTTTCACTTTATGATTTAATGTAACATTTACGAATGTATCTAGTGTTTCCAAGGCTACTAAACTAATCGGTCTTTCGAGACTTGATCTTTTGTGATCATGCCAATGTTACGAAGTAACGCACCGGCTCTGAGTAGCTGGGGTCGGGGCGTTACATATAATTTTGAGAGGTGTGAGGAGAGGAGGGGGTGAGGGGTGGTATTTATAGTGGAGGAGAGGGGTGTTTTCCCATTATTATATTCATTAGTTTATTATTTTGGCTAAAAAATATGAATAGTTTGAGGATTATCTATAAATTTATTAAAATAATTAAGGATGGTTTTATATTATTTTTATTACATCATCCTTACATCAGCAATGACTAAAAAATCATGTATTTAGCATTTATAAAAAATTATCGTATTTTACTATTCATAAAAATTCATGTATTTCATAAAAATCCCAAAAATTCACACTAACAATTTTCTGATGTGTAAAATTAAAAAATGAACTCCATTTTATGAAAATAATTTTTTAAATATGAGTAATTTAATATTTAATTAAAATCATCATTTACTTGAAAAATATAGAATTTAAAATTATAACTGACTTTATTACACTTTGAAAATTTTCTTAAGGTATCATCAAATTATATTAAAATAATAAGAAATAAAAATATAAATTTATAAATACTTTTTATGAAAATAAATCTTCTTTTATATTATTAAATTAGTCATAAAATTATAATTAAATATTTATGACTTATATAAATTCTAACACTAAATTAATAATTTTTAAAATATTTACTTTCTTATACTATGGTATAATTATATCAACTTTTCACTTATATAATGCCTAAATTTAATTTATACTTGAATGGGTGAGGTTTATATTCGTTTTTTTAGTTTACTATTCGTAAGTGTCATATTTCAATTCCTAAGGTCAAGTTATAATTTCATCGGTATAGGTTCCTTAACTTCAAGAAATACTTCTTACAATTTTAATTCCTTATTTATAAAGCTTTAATTATGGTATTTAATTGATTTTATGATTTATAATATTTTAAATTCCTATAATAATGGAGAAAATCCATTTATAAAAGTTTGGTTCATTATAGAAAAACACTCAAAAGACCTGATGTCCCACCTCAAACTCTAGAGGTCAAAAAAATGATCGATATGTGAATTGTGCCTAGAATGTGATGTAGTTATACACTTATGAATCATTTGGACTTGCTCTGATGCCTCTTCAATGAGAAAATGACCCAATAATGCTACCTTACTTGCCTCTAACCAGCACAAAGGTGACCGAAATGACCTACCATAAAGGGCCTCATAAGGATCCATCTTAATAGTTACATAAAAACGATTGTTGTAGGAAACCTAAACTAGGGAAATATGATTTTCCCATGAACCATAAAAGTAAAGGATGTTGGTTTCATGCATATCCTTCAACACCTATATCATTCGCTTGGACTATCTGTCAGTATGAGGTTGATATGTTGTGCTCAAGAGATCCTGTAAACCCAGTACCTTTTGAAACCATTTCTGAAACCATGAAGCAAAACAGAAATCTTAGTCAGATACGATAGAATCTGGAACACCATGAAGACACACTATGTCCCAAATATAAATCATCTCATGCTCATCTATTGATAAGGTCTCCCTAATTGGTTAAAAGTGTGCAACCTTGGTCAACCTATCGACTATCACCCATACTGAATTGTTGCATCAAGGGGATCTCAACAATATCATTACAAAACCCATTATGAATTCACTTCACTTCCACTTATGAATAGATAGAGGTTGTATATGTTCTGCAGGTCACTAATGTTTTGCCTTCACCTAGTGACAGGTTCAATATCGAGTAATGAAACCTGAAATCTTCTTCTCTATACCTGGACAACAGTACTGGCAATAGATATCTTGGAACATCTTGGTAATACTAGGGTGAACATCCCTAACAGAGGCATTATATTACCTCATCATCTCTTCTCGTATATCAAAAGGCACATAAAAACTCCCATTTAAGAGTAAGGTATCATTTCTATCAAAAACAAAACCAGGATGTGTTTTATCTCCTCTAAAACTCTCCCTTAAAATGAGGCCCACATAATTAGATAATAGCTTCATATGGACCTAGTTAAGAAGGGAGGATTTCACTACCAGATCTGCTAAAAATAGTTTCTCATGCTATTTTAGAACCTCCAGTTGAATCTTAGAGAGTAGATCCATCAAACTCCACTCACTATTGGCCTACTTGATGGCTTTCAACTGAGTATTCCATATTATAGAATAATCCACATCATTTCCATTTCTAAGGGTGTAAAAAAGATCAAAATTAAAGGACTAAAAGTACTATACCCACCCACATTGCCTTAGATTGAAGTCTCACTATATGGATATGTATTGGAGAATTTTTGTGATCTTTGTAAATAATGAAATGTTCTCCCAATAGATAATTCTTCCATTACTTTAAGTCATGGACCAAAAAATATAACTTGAGGTTAGGGTACTTCCCCTCAAGAGGTCTCAACTAGAAAGACCCATATGCTACAACCTAATTTCCCTGCATTAAAAATGACCCCAACCAGATTTTGGAAGCATCATAGTAAACAGTATATCTTATTCATAGATTTTGAAGAATCATGATTGACACTAAATCCATTCTTCCCTTTAACTCTTAAAAATCAGTCTCACAAGCTTCATTATAATCGAATTTCACACCATTATTGGTGAAGCCTATAAGTTCCCCTACCAGGCATGATAATTCCTATAAAAATTGCTTGTAATATATATTCATCCCTAAGAAGATGTGCATGTCAGAAAAATTCTTGGGATGTTCTTAGAAAACTATGATTCTCACCTTCTATGGGTCAAAACATAAACCTTCCTCAGATACGATATGACCCATGATGTGAACCTTTACGGACTAGAAGTAGAATTTAATGATCATCACATATATATGGTACTCTCTTAGTGTATTAAACCTGATATCAAGATGGTTTTCATGTTCAGGTATGGTTTAAGAATACACTAAGATGTCCTCTAAAAAGACCACCACAAAGGAATCCAAGTAAGGGTGAATGGCCCAATTTATCAGAGCTATAAAGTCTATCAATGCATTGGTTAGACCAAACATCAGGACCAGATACTCATACAAGTCATACCTGCTCCAGAATGCTATTTTTGGTATGTATGTGGCCCCACATGAACCTTATGGTATCCTAACCTCAGGTAGATCTTGGAAAAAAACATTTCTCCTTGATGTTGGTCAAAGAGGTTGTCTATATGACCCAATGGATACTGGTTCTTCACCATAATTTGGTTCAATATATGGTAATCCAGGCACAACCTAAGGGTACTATGCTCCTTCTTAGTTAAAAGGATTGGTGAACCCCAAGGTGATGTGATGGGTTGGATAAAACCCTTATCCTTTAGATCATTAAGCTTATTCTTGAGTTCTTAAATCTCAGTAGGTTTCATCTTATAGGGAGGAATAGACACAGGTGCTACACCAGAAAAAAAACTAATAGAGAACTTGACCTCTATCTCAATAAGTAATACAAATAAATCATCATTTAATATTTCTCTAAAATGACCCATAATAGGAGGAAATTTCACAAGTTTCTTTCCTTGATCACTCATAAAGATACTATCCATCTAGGTTATCACACCACCTATCCTAGTATGCTTGGGTATAGCTTTACTTGATTGGATATTCCATTACTCCTTATGGATATAAGTTCTACCCTAGGGTGATGTGAACAATACTTAGAGACGATAACAATTCACTTGGGCTCAATAAGGCCCAAGACAGTCTATTCTGAGAAGGGAGTTAAATCTAGTAATCTCATCGATGAAGAAAATACCTAGAAAATGGCACCCACCAACTTCAATGGGGAACTCCTTGTACATGAATATACCCTCTACTCAAAATTATAATGGTGTATCAAGAGTCATAACAAAACTATATTACTCTAACATTAGACCTAGACTTCCCATAGTCTTATAAAATAGAAAATATTGTGATGCACTTGAATCAAATATGGAATATAATAAAGTAGAGGCAACCAGATTAGTACCTCGTATAGTAGATGGCTCTAGACTTTACTCCTTAGGTGTAGGCTATACAACATATATGTGGTCTAAATCAAGACCTTAGGATACTACCTAACTATCCGGATAAGGTCAAGTCCGTGGATCCTAAAACTCTAAGTCTTGAGTACCAAAGCCACGACCACCTCCTCATCCTAATTTTTCAGTAGAATATCAACTCCCTACTAGATGAGGAGTCTCTAATCTTTCACCTGAAGAAAATGATGGAAGAGAACCCCACTCACTTGGAACTAGAGGAATGGATCATCAGAAATGTTAGAGGATACCCATACTTATATAATCCTGAAACTTTATGGGGTTCCTTATACACTGTGGCCTTTTATAACCTGGTCTTCCAAACTGGTGAAATACCACATAAGTGTCAGTGTGTGCCAATTTGTTGGTAATCACCACTGTGTATACTATCGAAAAATTTCTTCCTGCCACTAGATAAACCAATAATATTCCTAGAAGTAGAACTTACCTATTTCACATCTCCATATTCCCTTCGATTCTGCTCAGTGACAAGGTTATGGTTCTCTATCTCTGAAATGGTGGTCATCCGAAACACATTCACCTATGACTGGATGACATATGCATGTCCATGCACGAATCAGATCATGGTAGTTATCTCATTACTAGACAAGTTCAGAAAAAAAACACTACAATTTAGTGAAGTGAGAAGAGTATTCCATAACTAACATGTTACATTGATGAAGGTTCATGAACTACTGAGCATGGTCTGTTCTCATAGTCTAAGGAAATAAGTAGTTAAAGAAGGCTATCTAGATGTATTCCCGGACAATACCCTATTGCCGACCACATCCTGAGTGAGAACATCCCACCATCATTTCATAGAGTCACATAACATGTAGGTTACGGGGTTGAACATCCTCTATGGAGGAATATTTATATGCTCGAATATAGACAGTGTGGCCTCAATCCATGATTGATGTCAACCATCATGAGTTAGAATGTCCCGCCAATGCTTGGAAAAGTCACGTATCATGTAGGTTGTGAGAATGAACCTATTCTCCATAAGTGTTTCGATATTATAGAAGATAGACAACATGGACTCAAGCCATGAATTAACAACCTAAGGTCCACCATCCCCCAATAAAGTGAGAGTATACTATTTCTAGAACTCCCAGTTCATATCTTTCATAAATGGGGTAGGTCAAGGGGCACCCTGAGTAGTCTGCATGAACCAAAAGAATTTATCATGAAACTAAGCATCAACAGCTAGTGGAAGATCTGAAAGAGGTTCCTCTAGTGGCACTATAGGCGGTATCATGGGTGGATCAAATACCATAACCTCAAGAGTATTCTCATTTCCAATCTATTGGAGAATAATTAAATGATTTCATGGAGGAATAGATCTACAATTTATAAATGCATGCCACATATAGGATTTATAATAGATAGGGAAAATAATAAAGAGGGGACAGATACATGGATTTCCTATAAGCATGTTACAACCCTTGTCCTGCTCTAGGATCCAGGTATAGGCGATCAGAAAAAGGTTTCATAAGGATCATATGATACATAACCTACTATCCACTACTATGGTTGGGTCATGGTCAAGGTCTCGTGTCACACATATATGATGAAAATTTATTTTAAGGATTATTTTCATTTTAATTTCAAATTAAATTATCAATTTAAATTTCTTTTAAATGGATGAATTATATAGATCACCATTTCCAACTTATAAGGGACCATACACCTTATAAATTGGAATGTGTCATCCATTTAATCCCAATCATAACATGATCTAGCCCATGCGACCAATGATCCATGGATCAATGGGCCATAACTGTCTAATTAAGGTTTTATTTAACCTTTGAAGAAAAAAACTATTAGGTTATGGAAGACACATTAAGTGTTGGTTATGTTTTCTAGTCCTACAAGTTACATTTTCACATTTCAAGATATAATAGTTAAAGCACTTCATAAAATAAAAAAAGGCACCAACAACAATCACATGAAAAACAAGCAGTGCATGCATAAAATAAATATGGAATGGTATAATGCATTTCATGTATGCCCTATGATGCCTAGGATGATGCATGATTTTGATATGCTCTTATATCACCAAATCATGTCGTAATAACCCATATTAAAAACATCAATATTAATAATAACACAAAAAAATTGTGTCACCCAATGATAAAATCCATGAATTTGTAACAACGAAAGTAATAACAACATTTACCTTTCCTAGGTAATTTGGTTTTCCTCAATACATGGGTTAGCTACTCCCAAGAACATACTCATTACCAAATTACGATATCCTAGTCTCTTGTCTATACCCAAAAAGTAAGAAAAAAGGAAAAATAAATTTGATACCACTTTGTAGAATCTCACCCTAGATTCCACATAATGGTCCCCCAAGGCAGTGTCCACAAGACTTCAAGTGCACCCCCCCCCCCCCCCCGAATGCTAGAGGATGCCGACTAGATGTGATGTCCTAGAGAGTGTTTGTGGGAAAACAATGGCCTCCTTGATCAGAATGGAGCACATAAATATATAAGGAATAAGGACTAGTAGGATCAGATTCTATATGACTGGACCAATAACCCACCATAGTGTAATTAGTGATAAAAAGAACATATCAACCAAATAATAATAAAACGTGTAAGATAAATAAACAATATGTGAAAGATGAAAAATAAACATATATAGAAGTTTATGATGGATTGTCATGTACTTATACAAAAGTATGTATATAGAGGACAATGGATACAAGCATATACCACTTACTATAGAAAATAAATAAAGGAAAAAAACTTCTACAGCTATCATATTGAGTTTTGGCTTAGTCCTCTACCCCCATAATCCATCATAGAACTAAAAATCAAGCATCAGAAGTTGGATGCTTCCTCTTATCAATACCCATAACCATGAATTCTTATTAGGTACAAAAGGAATCCAAATAAGGTTGTGAGATATACATAGTATTCCACCACCAGTAGTTTCTTGACCAATTCATCTCTTGTAATATAAAATGAATAATGTACCATTAATAGTAAATGAAATCCAAAATAAATAAATAAATAAATGTAATTCGTTCTAATAGGACACCCATCCAATTATACATGCTTTATCCTAATCCAGTGATTTTGAACCAAGGAATACTATGAAGGTAAAGTGATTGATATAAAGTTTAAAAAGATGTATTATACCCATGATTTTTATTGGGCATTGCAGACATATCCATGTGTTTCCATGAAGAAGGTGCATTTCTTATTTTAAATCATCTACATACTTTTTAATTCAATTTAACCTCTTTATAAAATATTAAGACTCACCCTGGGAACATCTATGGCTATTATAAAATTATTCCATGTATCACTCTAGGGGATTGATATAAGTCCAATCCTAAGGGATTCCATCCAAGGTTACCCAAGAATGTGATCCCAAGTGTCACTCTATGCATGGTTTGAAGACAAAAAGAACTAACCATTGAGTCTATACCCTGTATCACACGTAGGGGATTAAGTATCTTTAATGTCATAGTATAACAATCATTCTATGGTTCTCATCCATGGGGTATCGCCTAGGGAACCAGGGTCACTCGTTTGGAGGAAAAAAATGAATAACAATTGGTGATCCCATCCCAGGAATAACTAGTGTCTCCCCCAACGTGTTTATAAAAAATGAACAAATTATAACTAATGAATGATGAGACCATCCAATGGGTCCTTCAATATAAACCCACTGTATCCCCCATGGTATGAGGTAGAAGATATGGCAAGGTTAGCAAATCCATACTATTTAACATAAATAATTTAACATAGATAATTTGTTCAAGGCTTTAAATTGAGCATTATATTTATGGATAAAGGGTTATTGATTATGAACGTACATCTTAACCCATCCATCTAGTCCAACAAATCCATTTATAGCATGAAGGGTAGGGGCCTAACTCATCGATCAACATTAAATTATACTAAATTAGTTTAAGATAACACCTATTATGAAAAATACCTCAAGGTATGTTTAAATAATATAAGGAAAGGGGGAATTAAGCTTCAAAGGGGGAGCACACCCATTGGGGTGACCTAATTTAAGTAGATCAACCCATGGGGTTGATTTTCCTCTAGTTAGGGTTTCATTTAACACGATAAGATTTTAAATTTAATTTATTTGACAAATAAGGGGCTTCGTCAGAAAGATACCACTCATTAAATAATGGTGCATGATATAGGACGCAACATCATAAGGGGAAAGAACCTATACCACCCACCATAGCCCTGTAGTGCTTCCCTTATCCATCATCGGACTCTGATTTGTGCTAGAATGAAATATATCGAAGAAATAGTCAAATGACATGAAAATGGGTAAAATAATCTTTCAAAAAGATAGAAAAATACAAAGTAAGAGAAACTAAAAATATAAGGGAGAAGATTGAAGAGCATACCTCTAGCTTTCCAATGGTTATGATGGTGAGAGATGTGGATGATGGACAAAGGAGCAACGATGATCCTTAGGTTAGGCATTGGAGAAACCAAAAGGATAAGAAGTGTACTGAAATGAAAGAGGAGGAAGAGGGATTTTAGGATTTTAAACATTTTAAGGGAAAAATTGGAAATTCAATCACATAGGGAAGGGAGTGCAGTTTTGCTACACGGTTGGCCAAATTGTGTGCCATCCATACGGAAGGCCACAATCAAGGTGGTCTACAATTCCGCATGACTGTGCACCTAGGGTCACTTGGGTACAGACAACCCATGTGGTCCTCAATACCCCATTGCCTCAAGATACATGGTTAGAGAAATTGTGCCGACTAAGTGGCATGGTTTTTACTAACCGCGTGACCTAATCTGTCGCTTCCTATTTCGAGTATTCAAGCTCCGAGAGAGCCCCATATACCCTCAAGACCTCCTTGACTCCCTTAGGGAACATTATGAGGAAAAAACAAAGGAATTTAAATAAAAAACAAATGGTCCACACCTTTGAGAAAAGCGAAGACGTTACAATATATATATAATTATATAAATATATATAATTATATAAATATAAATATATTTATATATAAATATTTATAAATATATAATTTATAATTAGAATTATAAATAAATATATATATATATTTAAATAATTATAAAATTTTAATAAATAATTTTAAATAATATATATTTATTATATTTATATTTATATATACATATATGTTAATAAATATATATAAAAATATATAATTATATAAATATATTTATAATTGTATAAAAATATTAATAATAATATTTATTTATAATTATAATTATTCATAAATATATAAATATATTTTTATCTATTTTTAATTAATTTTATATATAATTTTTTTTAAAAAAATTATATTAATAAAAATGTATAATAGTTTATTTGTATACCCTGATTACAAAATGTGTACGTAATTAAAATAAATATAATATATTAATAAGTTATTTAAATTATTATATAAAATATAAATGAATATATTTATTTAAATATATATTTATATTGATATTAAATAATTTAAAAAATATATACATGTATAACTGCATGTATGTATCTGTATGTGTATATATACATGTGTGTTTGTATATACTTATGTCTAGATGTGTGGGTGTAAATATGGATGTTTGCAATTCATGTAAATGTTATGAATTCACTTTTAATATTTTTTCTAATTTATTTAATTTAATTTATCCATTTATTATTAAAAATCCATTAATAATGTTTAAAACATATTTAATCATTTGATAATACTTATTTATACATATATTTATTTTCTATATATTTACAAGTAATATTTTTAATGTGTTTGTATTTTATATCAATAATATTTATTTGTTTTCATTTATTAAGTTTATACATTTAAAATAAGTTTGAAATTTATATAATTAACTTATTTAAAAGATATTTTATTAATTTTTTAATTTAAATATTTAACTATACAATTATAAATATATATATTTTTACAAAAAATATTTATGAAATTATAAATAAATAAATATATATTTAAATAATAAGAAAATTACAATAAATATATTTAAATAATAAATATATTTATCATATTAATAATTATATATTAATAATTATATATTAATTAATAGATATTTTTAAAAATACATTTATAATTATATATAAATAATTTTTATATATATTTATTTATAATTATAATTATAAATAAATAAATAAATATTTAAATAATTATAAAATTATGATAAATATATTTAAATAATAAATATATTTATTATATTTATAATTATATATTTATAACTCTATATAAATACTTTTTAAATATATTTATTTATAATTAATATTATAATATATATATTTTTAAATAATAATAAAATTATAACTAATAGATTTAAATTATAAATATATTTACTCTATTTATAACTTTATATATTTATATATTGATATAAATATATATAACTATATAAATATACCAAAGAGATGTGGATGATTATGTATAATTATATAAATATTGTTATTTATAATTATATAAATATATTTATAATTATATAAATATATTTATAATTATATAGATTTATTTATAATTATAAATATAAAAAAATAAAAAAATAAAAAAATAAAAAAAATTATAATAAACATATTTATTATAATTTTATAAATATATATTATCAAATATATATATATATAAATATAATTATAATAATATTAAAATATTTATATTATATATTAGTTGTTTGGGTGTACAATTACATTTCAAGACACACACACACCACACACATAGGCCAGAAAGGCAGACCATAGCCCCCAAGGGGATAACCTACCCCTCAAGCCATATTTATTTTAGTACATGGCTTGCAGGCTTAGTGGGCATGAAGCCCATAACATGGCTTGAAAAGCCAACACAACATCATGCCTGCATCATGCAGTCTACGGCACCACCCGCCTACATCGTGCCTACGTCATCGCCTGCCTGCATTATCATTTGCATCACCACTTGCATAGTTCTATAATAATACTTGCATGCAATATGGATTGATACTAGGACATCCCAGGTGCTAAGCAGGAGCCTTTACCACTTGGGTACAAGCTCATTGTCAAATAAATATATTTCATTTATTATAAAATTATAATAAATAAAATTATAATATTTATAATTTTATAAATATATATAACTATATATATATATACAAATATTTATAAATAAGTGTATTTATAATTATAATTATAAATTCATATATGTATATTTATTGTATATATAACTATATAAATATGTATAATAATATAAATATATTATCAAGATTAGATCTTTATCGGTTATTTTTTAGCACCGATAAAGACATGATTTATCAGTGCTTTTTTTGCACTGATAAAGTGGAATCTTTATCAGTGCCAAAAAATATTGATAAAGAGCAGTTTTATGAGCACTTTCTATTTTACCGTTGATAAAATATCCATTTATCAGTGTTTTTTTTTGAAATCACTAATAAACTAATTATGTGTTCTTATAAAAAGAACCCTCATAGAACCCTTCCATCACTCGCACCTTCATGTTTTTGTGGAACCATATTCCTACCATCACTGCCACCACCACCGCTAGACCCTACTGCTATCATTGGTCTACATTCACAAAAAATCAATCTCTCCAAATATAAGGTATGTGCCTCAGACCACATATTTTTTCAGTTTCACCTTGGCTTCTCTTGTCTTCACTATCTCAGCGCTCTAGCTTTGGATCTAGTGGAAATTTTATTGTCATTGGTTTGAGGGCAAAGGTCTTTGATAGTGGTGTACTAGACCATCGGTGCTTCAGATCTAGTTTTGTCTAAAAAAAATTCCTACCCATTTTTTATATACTGTGGCCTACATCGTGTGAGGAGATTCATTACTTTGAGGAACCTTGGCATAGGAAGTGTCCCTCTAGTTATATGGCTCAGACATTCTCTATTCCATTTCCTGGGACCAATCATTCCCTAAACTTGTCATTAAAATTGATGCTCTTGTTGTTTCACTCGGTTACATCATTTCTCCACATAACTAATTAGATCAAATAGACTGTATCTTATCCTAGCATTTGAAAGAACAACTTATGTAGGGGTTTTTTTAACATTTTGACTTGTAGAGTTTATCATGCCATTTTTTATTATGGGTTCATTATGTGGATGTTGGGAAGCATTTTGATCCCATCTTAAAATATTTCAAAATCATGATATTCTTGTCTACCATTTAGTCATTGAAAAGATAAAATCGAAGAAAAATGTAGCTTTTCTATGTTTGTGAATTTTGGATCAGATGAAATTGAATGGTCATTAATGGAATGTAGTGTAATAGACTAAAAATTCATGGCATGCAAATGTATGACATCCTTTATGGTGCCAAAATCTAGGGTATAGATAATCAATTTTTTATTTTGTTTCCTGGGACCAGCATGTATGATCTCTCTTCTAGGTTTCTTGAACACATTTAGGGTAGAGTTGACCCTCCCTTATTGAAAGCAATGAGTTGTAAGTAGTTTTTCCCCATACTTATCTCTTTAATTTTGGATATGTTTATTTCATGGTCTTTTAATTCATGTTTTATACTTCTAATAACAATATTAATTATGTTAGTGGAATCTATATAATGAAATAAATGTTTTCTCTTAGTTTCCAATGAATTTTAAATGTTTTTATATTAATAAAATATAATTTTAAATGTATTTTCAATTTCCTTGTGCACAATGTGATTGTTAAATTTCCAAGATAAACTTTATAAGGGAAGTGTTTAATTTAAAAACGTGTTATTGTATTCAAAAATAATTTTCAATTGGTTATTATTTTTTACATGGAATTTCAAGTAATAATTGAAATTAAAAGTATTGAGAAAGTGTTTTGATTTTATTTTTGAATAAAAAATGCATGGTATGAAAATTTATTTTGACATATTCAAATTTCTTCACGTTTATAATTTTATATTTTTATATTATTTTAAATTTATATACTTTTATAAATTTTATAGTTTATCATATTATACTAATATAATTTAATAACTAGTTATTAAAAAATATTTATACTTTTATAGTTTTATTCATTTATATATTTATATAATTTTATAAATTTTATAGTTTATCAAATGAATATATAAAGTTTAAAAATAAAATTTTATTAATTATTTATACTTTT
This sequence comes from Viscum album, assembly GCA_963277665.1. Classification (NCBI taxonomy): domain Eukaryota; kingdom Viridiplantae; phylum Streptophyta; class Magnoliopsida; order Santalales; family Viscaceae; genus Viscum; species Viscum album. The sequence goes on from OY728157.1 coordinate 1,029,385,515, forward strand.
CTAGTTTTCAAGATTCAAAAATTAATATACAATTATAATTTTATTTGTTATAAACTTTTATACTTTTATACTTATATAAATTTAAATTTTATATATTATAATTTTATAATTTCATAAAATTGTAAAACTATATACTTATATAAATTATTTATACTTTTATAACATATATGTACTTTTATACAGTTTTATAAATTTATATACAATTATAAATTGTGTATATTTCTTAAAAATATATATTATTTTATAAATTATATATAATTTTATAGTTCTATATACATCTATAATTTTATATACTAATTTATATATATATATATATATATACATTTGTAATTTATACTTTTCCACCTATATACCTTTTTTTAAATTTATTAATAGTTGAATAGTTTTATACATTCATAAATTTTATTTATATAAATTATACTTTTATATTTTTATAATTTTTTACTATGATTATTATATTTTCAACAAATTTTTTTGGTTAATTAATAGTTATTTTATTATATCCAATATTTTTTATTTTGAATCACAACAGATAGAAGATGGATGTATGCTTTTAATTGAGTCTTGAATGTGTTTCAAAATTAGATTTGTTTTTTTTTGAATTCATGTTAAACAATGTATCTAAGGGTGAACTAATTTGATTCATTTTTATAAATTCATCACTAGACAATCATTTACTCATAAAGTGTTCTATCTATATTTATATGATCATATTAACATTTAGAGACCTCCTATATACAAATAATATCACCTCATAATAATATATATTGATAATAATTCCACGTAAAGGGAATATCACTAGCTCTATCAAACCCTTAGGATATCTGTCATGACCTCACTCTCAAAAACGATGAATTAATGTTTTACCCCATTGAAACCCCTAAACCAATTTTTTGTATCCCACATAACCTGCATGATTTAAATTAGGGGAGTTCCACACAACCATATATTCACTTTTATTTGGTATTAGCTTCTACGGGGATGAGTTTCATGAAATAAAATTCAATAATAACTTTCATACTCTTCAGAACAATTATTATTACAGTTTATTTCCTGAGACTCATCCCCCATATCTTCTATACATGCACCTATGTTTCTTGAAATACTCTCAATATTATTCATCCTATAACAGGTACCAGTTAAAATTGTGAATGAATTTAGAAGATTATACCTACCACCAGTGGAGTAATTATTTTCTTAAATTCAATTACCCATTTCCTTCAAAAAATGATGAAATTATTCAAAACATTAAAATGTTGAGTTACCCTTGTTTTAAATAACCCTTTTGTGTATTTATTTATTTTGTTAAATATTAATATTTCTGAATAAAATTTTATGGATACGAATAGAAAATGGATGGATTCCAATCGCATGCCAAAAGGTTATGAAGATGGAGTGAAAGAGTTCAAAAAAAATTGCAAAATAACATGAAAATGACCCTTGTAAAATCTTTTTTCTATGTTTATGTTGTTATTATTAAATTCTAATTAGTTTATAGTATTTTTAATAACACTTAATAGATTAAATAATATATCTATGTTATAAATTCTGGAAAAAACACAGGGTAAAAGTTAATGTAGCTAGTGACTAGGATAACACTATATTTTATGGATCATCTAATATTATTACAAGTGTGTAAAATGAAGAAGGTTGTATGAAGGATGTGATTAAAAGGGTAAATTATGATTAATATCATATTGAGTAAATTAAAATGATAGTTGGAGATGAACATCACAAAATCTAAAAATTGTTGGAGAAGATAAAGAGTTTTACACAGATGTCATTGTATACTGGTTGCACTAAATATACAGCATTGTTAGCCATATTGAGGCTGTATAATTTAAAATTAGTGTCACATCCTAATTCTTATATATATATATATATATATATATATATATTATTTTACTTATAATTTTATCTGGCTTAAAACAATTTTGTTGAGGTGCGGGATGGTGCCGATCTAAGTTTTTTCGTTTTTGCTGATAAGTGTGAGTCTTGGATTGGAAATGTACGGTGTATAGTTAGGACATGGATGAAGTTGTTTGGATTTTCGAGAACACTGTATATCCTTCCCATTTTGTGGATAATTAATTAACTAACTAAGTGAATAATAAAGTGATCTTCAAATGAAATGAGAAAAATAAAATTGTTTTAGAGTTATTTTGAAAATAATAATAATAATAATATTGTTACCATTGTTGTTATCCTCGCCAATGTTTTATTTTGGTTCTTAATATTAGGTTATATTCATAATAATGAAAATTATTTACATTATTATTTTTATTTTTATTACCAATTTTTAATTATCCTTTTCTTTTAACCAGGTTGGGTTATTTTTAGGTTTCATTTCTTTTTAGTTTTATTTTATTTTCTGTTTCCCCCTTCTTTTTCTCTTCCTCACCCTCCCCTATTTGCACCACACCCTATCTGTAACCCTAACCCATGCATTCCCTTATCCCTCCCCTGGTCCACCACACCTCCACCTTAGGCCAGCACCCTCCCATCATTCTTCCTTCTAGCATTGCACTAGACTGGTTCCCCACTCCCCTCCTCATAACAACTCGAACTGTCAGCCACCCTATACAGAACCCCCAGCACACCTCCCTCACCTGACCTTTATCCCTTGGCCACACCCCTCTTCTAGAAAGGCTTTGGTCGACGCCTCATCCCTCAAGTGATAGTCACCTCTTGTGACTAGTATCCCGCTCCCTCTGCCGCAAGTGCATCCCACTGTGGTAATCTTTTTCTTCCTCATTAGGGTTCTACTGTTCATAGGGTTCCTATTTTAGGACTCTATTTTTATGTTTTTGGGTTCTATTGCTTGATTTATGGTTTTTTTATGTCCCTTTCATTGCAATTTTCGTTAGGTGGAGTTTTCACACCATGTTTGCAATGTTTTCTACATTGAGGTAGGTGGTTTTGCGTATAATTATTATTTGATGAATTAGTTTGCATGATTAATTAATTTAGTATGCCACTTAATTAGTTTTCATGGTACAATTTTTTTTAACTGATGTTTAATATGAATTTATTCATTATTAATGTGTTTATGTTATATCAGTGTGATTTTCTATGAAAACCCATGTCGAGTTCTTTATTAGTGTTTTATAAATTGTGACCTTGGTTTATTAGATCATACAAGGGATTCAGATTATATTTTACTATGATTTTAGTGTGTGTTTGATTCTAAAAAGGGATTTTGGTTGTGTTTTTTATGTAAGGTCATGTGGTGCTTCTTTGGTCTATTTTTTATAAATTTTCAAAATGTATAATTTAATAATGTTAGTGGTGAAAATCATGTTTTGATAAGATTATGTTGTGTTTCAAGTTCTAAAGTGGAATTTAAAATGAAACTGAGTGTAAATTTAGTGAAAAATTTTATTGCATCATTTGTTAACACTTTTCGAACTACTCAAATGGTTTATTAAATTATATGTTAAGTGAATGGTTCATTATTTGTGGTTTTTAGTTTCCGGGTCTAAGGAAACTCGCCTACATGTGCATAGGTAAGTTTATATATATATGTGTGTGTGTGTGTGTTTGTGTGGGTTCCCTTGTTACATGTATAGTCATAAATGGTAGTGAGTATACATGTGTGGGGATAGTTGTGCCCATGTATATATATGAAAATGTATATGTACGTGAGTGGTGACTAGTATATCCATATAAACATATGTGTGAGGATACCCTTACACACGCTCATGGCCATGCGGGTGTGTTCATAGGGGATAAGTGTCATTATATGTATGTTAAAGTAAATATTCCTAGTGGGGGAGCAACAACTTCTAGTTAGAAAGTGCCAAGAAGTGAAAGTTCGGTTTGGTTCCACTCTGAGGTAGGTCCCCTATGACTATGCCTTCAAATTGAATTTCATAATTGATTTCTTTTTTTAAATATATGTTTTATATTTATTCTATATACACAGGCTATGAAATATATTTTTGGTTACTAAAAATGATTATGCCTCTATTTTGTAAATTGAAATTTATTTCTAATTTTCATTGGTCTTAAGTGACTTTTCTTAGAAAGTGATTTACAAAGTGGTTTAAATTGGTAATGAATCTTTCCACGGGCATTTGGCCTTTCAGTTGGTTAGTTATAAAAATTATTTCTTGTATGAAATTCATCCCATTTATAAACTTAATAATGGTTTATAAAAAAGAGAAACCTCTATTGAGGCAATCCCCCTTGTTTTCAAAAATGTTGTGTGTGTTGAATGTGTGATTTTTGATATGTTCCTAGTAAAGAGTCTTGTGATTTTTTGTGTGAAGGAAAATGGGGGAATTCACTCATGGAGGGATATTGGTGGTGAGAGGATGGATGTGTTTTTAAGTAAATAAAATGATAAGTACATATATGTTTTATTGATAAAAACTCACTACCACTTTAAATGGAGCACAATGGAAAACCTTGGTATCGACATGGAAGGAATAGAACTAGTACTGTAGATGATATGTAAGTGGCTCATCCCAGTTTCATCTAGAAGGATTTAATCTTCAACAATAACTATATATTTGTGATGATTGGAGACCACAAGGTAATGGGTGTGTTCCCTACTAGTGGCTCATGCATGAGAACTTAGATCGTTGTGGCTCCTATGTCACATTTCCCTAAGGTATGAGGATCATAGATCCCCAACTAACACTATCTGCTTAGGAGTTTCCCAAAGTGCTTGTGATGTGATTTCCATTTTAGTCATTTCATACTAGATATCTTATTTGTGGAAACCATATTTTAATCTAAATTATTTTCCTTTAATTTTGAAATTTTAATGCAAGCTTGGAATCCATTTGGAATATTTAGTGGGATATAAATTATTTATAGGAAAATGAAATTTTTTTACTTGAATTTGAAAATAATGAAAAATATTATTTTATTATTTCCTATTTTCAAACTTGCTTGTTTTGTATTTATTATAAAAGGTAAGGTCATGGGGCATTGTTGTATCTTGGATTTATTACTAAGCATCTCGGCACTCATGCCTACTTTATCTTTTTAGTTTCAGGGTCTAGTTTTGAATCACTCTTGTAGTGAGTGTGGTTTGTGTTCTGTGGTGACCCATGAGGTCACCTGAGGTATGTCTTGTTACATAGCTAATTCATTTTTTACCGCTTCCATTTTGTCCAGTTCATCTTCTTTAATTTATTTGTTTTTCAGTTTATGTTTATTTATCTATATTTTTTTATGGGCCAAATCATTCCCAACTAGTTTATATTTATGCTCGACACAATGTTATAGACTATGGGGATCAGAAACACCCCTTAGGCCTTACTGCAGACCAGTTCGGGTGCTGGTTCTGATGGAAACCCAGCTTGGTTCATGAAAAAAATGGTATCATAGGAGTGGTCCTCATTATTTGGGGTGTCGAGTATCCTGGTGATTAGGTGTGTTAGTACTCAAGAGGCAGGTGTGGGAAGGATGTCATGAACCCTCTCCCATCCTGATCCTCATGTTTCCCGAGGTAGTTCGACATTTGAAATTTTCTTTTTCTTGGTGTGTGTAGATAAAGGATGAAAAAGGAAGTGATCTAGTGTTACGCAACAAGCTTTCATGGAGTAGTGACCCATGTACAACCCTAGTGCACGGTTCAAGATACTTCCTATGGTGGATTCTTGCTTAGAGCATGGTTTTCTAAGCCATGTTTCCAGGTTGGTATAGCCACTAGTCCCTTATTTTTGGAGGTTATTATGTCAGTTATGTTTGGGCTTAGTTTTGACTGACTTGAGTGGATTTCAAAAATTAAAATGGTTCATGGAAAATATGTTTTCAAAAGGTAACATGGCCTCGGGGTGGTAAAATGATTTTTTAATATAAATTGTTTTCTTTTAATAGAATGTGTGGTTTCCAATGGAAAAAATGGAGGTGTTTTGGAAGTTGTTTTGGGATCTTGGAAACAGTTTTTTGGAATGTAAGATGGAAAATGTTTTGTAATTTGGAAACGTGTTTCATTAATGAAAATTTGACAATATCCAATTAGTTAGTAATTCGTGATTTATGTTGAATGATATGTTTTGGAAATGAAAAGTGTGTTGAATTGACCATTAATATTCCTATAAGTGATCACATATATAGAGGTACGCATGTGGCACATGGATAATAGTTGGTATGTGTAGATGGGTACATGAGATAGAACAAGGTTATATTTATATGTGAGACATCATGGAATACAAATGGTTGATATTTAAGTTGTTTTGTTTGTGAAAAAAAGGTTTTTAAAAAGGGAAATTTAAATGTTATGAAAAGTGAGTGAGCAATTATTTAGTGTTCACTTCTTGTGTTGGGTATCCTTTTTCGCGGGCTATTGGTTTTGACATACTGAACTAAGTTTGGAATGTTGATTTGAGTTTTAATTTTGGTTGAATATTGAAGTGTAGAATCTTGATTTATGATGCATTTGGATTTAGCTTTATGTTTCTTGTTCTTGAGTATGCTTCCCAGAATATTCCTAGAGGGTTCTAGTGACTATCTTCTAGTTGTTGGTTCTTCCCAGACTCTTAGAGGAGTGGTGGAATTGAATTATTTTTTGTTGTTGTTCATTTTATATAGTGATATAGATCTATTGAAGGTAGCAGTCTGGCTTGGTGAAATCATTGGTGTTTTTAGGTTAGTGGTAACTCCCAAAGCTATGAGAGCTTGTGCTGGTTCGATTTCATATGAGGGTTAAAATTTTTATTGGTTAAGGAGATAAATTCAATGTCATATCATGATGAGATTTCTTGGAAGGTGTTTAAAACCACTCCCATTCGATGGTTTATACCTAAGGAAGTGATGGTGATGAAAGTGGTAGATCTCGTGAGTGTATAGCAAAGAAAGATAACATTAAAGGCTAATGTTGGGAATTTCAAGGGTTTGATTCCCTTTTCTATGGAGGTATCATCTTGGAATCAATTAAAGTTTATCTACTATGGGGTCTTCATATAGGGTTCAAGGAATTATTTAGTTGGTGTTCGGGAAGGATCCCCATCTGGTGAGGAGAGCGAACCAGAGGAACCTATCTCAGACAAGGCTTCTTGTCAATTCCATCTTCTATTAGTAGGTCCACTATCTTATTTTCTTCTAGTGTGGCTAGTTCGGGTGCTTTAATCCTCCTCGTAGTCATCCTTAGAAGGCTTTCCATCAGTGTGGCTTGTTGGGAGAATTGGAGAGGTTCCACTAGTTGAATCATTATAAGGAGTCTCGACTGGAGGATGTTAGCTTCAGATAGTGGGGAAAAAGATGCTTTAATACAACAGAGCTCCAACCACTAGTCTCGGGTGGAATCCTTTCACACAGTCAGAAAATCATTGGGTGTGGAGGATCTTGGCCTTAGTTTTTCCTCCTATGCCGGGATAGAGACAGTTTAGGTTTCTTCTATTATAGTTTCTTCATCCATGGAGGTTATTTTTTGTTGTAAGAGTTATAGAGGTCTCATTTCCTCGTTGTGGTATTTGTTCATTGAATACCCCATTTTTTTTGTAAGAATTCATGGTGATATCATTTCCATGTAATTCCAATAGTTGTGCCTCCTCAAATGTGAGTTTTTGAATGGTTTTCCCTCTTGTTTGATAATCCCTTTTGTGGATAATTCTTGTTTTACATCATGTTCATCTTGGAGATACTCATGTCTTGTGGAAATGATGACTCGTGGTTTAGTTCACTATTTGGTTTTTGCTCTTTCCATTGGTTTCCCCATGTGTCAGAGGTTTATGTTTTGGGTTAGAAGTTCCCATATCAGTCTGTTATGATTGGGCCAAGATGGATGGTTCTTAAATGGAGGGGAGACCCACCAGAGATCCTCTTGTTCCTTCTTCAAGATTTGTTAAGTTTGGGAGTTTTGTTTTGTGTTGGTGATTTCCGTTTTGGTTCAAGTTATCATTTCTAGTGTTGGCTCGTTCTAAGAGTCTCAATATAGGTTGTGCTAGTCGAGTTCTTGTGGTGGGGAGAACCCTCTTCATTTCCTGATGGCTCTTCTCATTATAGATTCTCTTAGAGGTAGTCATGTGTAATTGGTGGAGTGAAAAGTCACACTGAGTTAACTATTTCATTTCCCTCATTCAATTTGGAACTAGAGTTTGATTCCTTGTTTGATTGAGTGACATTCTATGGGTAAAAATTGTTTGTGGTGGGTATAATTTTTAAACCCTAATTCTTAAATATATATATATATATATATTATTTTATAATTTTATCTCTCTTAAAACTATTTTTTTGAGGTGCGGGTTGGGCCCAATATAAATTTATTCATTTTTTCTAATAAGCGAGCATTTTTTATTTGAAATGTATGACGCACGGAAAGGAAATAGAAAAAGTTTCATGGATTTTCCATATCATTGTGCGGCCTACCCAGTTTGTGGTTAATTAATTTACTAACAGAACGAATAATAAAGTGAGCTCCAAACAAAATGAGAAAAAAATCTTTTTAGATTCTTTTCAATAATAATAATAATAATAAGATTGATATCATTATTGGTATCCTTGAAAATATTTTAATTATATTTTTAAGATTAGGTTGTTGTCATAATTATGAAAATTATTAACATTATTATTTTTATTGTTATCACCAATTTTTAATTACCCTTTTCTTTTAAGTGGGCTGGTTTCCTTTTTATAGCTTTAATTTATTTTTATTTTTAATTTATTTTCTATTTTTTCACCTCTTTCCCTCTTCCTCACCCCTCCCCTCATCACACCATACCCTCTCCCAAACCCTAACCCACGCCTACCCTTCTCCTTCCCCTAGTCCGTCATGCCCCCACCTTAGGTCAGTGCCCTCCCCTCCTTCTTCCTTCTGGTGACACACTAGATCGGCTCCCCACTCCCCTCCTTGTACCGCCTCACACCATCGGCCACCCTGTGTTGAACCCCCAACACGCCTCCCTCTCCCTAGTACTGGAAATGGGCGTTTTCCCAACAGTTGTTTACCAACGGTTCAAAGAAACCGTTGGAATATTCTGTCTTTCCCAACAGTTTATATAAACCATTGGGAAATACCTTGAAGAAGAGACTTTTCCAAACGGTTTTATGAAACCGTCGGGAAAAGTGGAGAAAATTCAGTATTTCCCAAAGGTTTCATAAAACCATTTGGAAAAGGTGGGAAAAACTTATTTTTTCCAATGGTTTTATGAAACTGTTGGGAAAGACTGGTTTTTTCCAATGGTTTTTATGAACCATTGGGAAAAAAACCCCAAATACCCCAATGCTGGTAGCGGCCTCCCCACGATTTAGAAGAGGATCCAGAGCCTTCCGCTTGTCTCCAGAAGCTCTCCAGAAGCGATTCCTTGGCAAAATCACTTCCCAATCCTCACATCTTCCATCGGATCACCAGCCACCAGGTTAGACTCCTATATTTTAGTTCCACCTATTATAAAGAATATACTTCTATGAATGATTTCCTAATTCCCAATTTTTAGGGTTTTTGTAAAAATTTATGATTGTTCCACAAATTGTGTAGTCAAATCCCTATATCGGTGTATGTCCAATTAATGATTTCATTACACATTTACATTTATAAAGGCACGGTGTCTCTTTATTGTGTTATAATTTTGAAGATTCATAGTTTTTTTAATCTTGTTCAAATATTATAGGTTCATGTATAGGAACTAATAAGAAATTGTTTATAATATTTATTGATATTATTTCATGAAAATCACTTCTTTCATTAAGATCATGCCAAACATGAAGATCTTGTTCATCTTAATTTTTGTACACTATGTGTATTACATAACAAGTATGTATGTAAGAAATTGAATGATGTAAACTCATCCTCACATGATTTCTTACCTTAGATAGTGTCTGACATATGGAATACGAGCTTTTAAATTCATTAGTTAACTAGGATCATATATTCCATTTCCCCCAAGATTACTGTACAAATATAACTTTAGGGTCAACTAAATATATTTCTCATTGTACGTTGTATATTATGTGTCCTTGGCCAATACTCACTTTTTTGAGGGTGGGGTCCTTTTCACTACATCAACTAGAAACTTCTTTCTTTATAATTTACATAAATGTATTTTCAAGCTCTTCTAAAACAATTGATAGCTAAATTACCAATGAATCCCCCTATTCCCTCATATATTTAGTTTTTTGGGTTACACATTAGTTTTATTTTTCTAATTAATTACATATTTGTTTTCAAAAGCAGGAAATGAAGCCAATTGAAGAGAGATGAAGGAAAAATATGATGGAGAACAATCTTCGAATGACGGAGTTTGGAATTCCATCATTAGTGCCTATAGTGAGTACTTTATTTAAAATTGTTATATTTAAATAATATATAATGTCATGTGATTAATTTTTTTGTAAACATTTTTATAGGATCTACCTATACGTCGACAGTTATTCGACAAGGAGCCTAGTACTGGTCCTAGTACTCAGGTCGGTGGTACGAGGAGGGTTCGTACCAGAGGTGGACGAGCAGCTATGCGTACCCAACTAGACCCTGCCCCTCCCACTGACATGTCATCCTTCCCACATTCTGATCACGGTGTGTCGTTAGGGACACACTCGATATTTGGGCGTCCCATGTTTTCGCTACCTTCTGCATCTTCTGGCCCATCATTTTTACATCCCATGATGATTCCCACTCCCCAGTCAGCATCTGGTCAGACAACTGTCCCATCTTCTTTTCCGTCTACTTCTGTCTCTCTGAGCTTCTATATTCCATCGTCTTCGACTCCTGTTCCACCACAGGGTTTTTCATCAGTTTCTGTGGATCCAACAGCGCTTAGAGATCAGACCGGAATAGGTATATTTATAGAACCCTAACAAATTTTTATAGAAATATTTATTTTCATTATAACATGTTTTGATAAAATATTTGTTTTTCTTTCATGACATATACATCTACTGACAGGAGGCGTGGGTGGGTGCATACACGCATGCGTTCGGTGTGGAACCGCCGCACACAGGTTATGGAGGATTATAATGAAGACAACCAAATGATTGAGAAAACAGGGTAGCAATGTCGGAGTTTTTTGGCGACGCTTTCCAAATACTCCGACATCATTACCGTCAGCCCGCTATCGTGGATACATTTGCCACATGAGGTCAAGGATGGAGCTTGGGCAGATATATGGGTAAAAAAATCTATTCTATTTAATTCCATGAATTATTTTTGTGTTTATATGAGTTAATATTTTGATTTCAGCTTTGATTTAATTTTCCCAATGGTGAGGGTGCACGAACGGAACTTCTAAAGGATTTAGGAAAGCTTTGGAGAGCCTACAAGCATGAGTTGTATATTGGCTAGGTTTCTAGAGTAGACACTGAGTTAGAGGTGATACCAGTGGTGGATGATTGTCCTATAGAGCAGTATCATCAGATGATTACTCATTGGACGAGTACCCAGTTTAAGGTATTAATAACATTTGAGGTATTTAAATAATAACTTTCATGTTTTGCATTAATACTATCTATTGAATTTTCGAATTTTATTTAGGAATCATCTGGAAAAAATTAAAAGAACATTGATGGAAAAAAAATACCTCCACACACTGGGACGCACTACGATGCCTGATCATGAGAGGAAGCAGGTATGACAAATGTTTATAAGTTTTCTTTATGCCTTACACTTTCTTTTGTTTCCTCAATTTTTAAATATTTTTCTAAAGTTTTCATATAACTTTTGTTTTTAATGTCATTGTAGAGGAAAATACAAAATATTGAAGGACATGTGCCTCGATCAAAACTGTTTTGCTCGAGTAGACGGAAAAAGGATGGAAGTGCTATCAATGAAGCGACTTAACAGAAGATTGTAAGTTTTAATATGTTGAATTTATATTTTAATATCTATTTTGTAACTTAATGATATATTTATATTTGTAATAGGCTGCTTTAGAGGCCCTCGATTCCCAAGAACCAGACAATTTTGGGCTAACAGATCACTTACATCATGTCTTGGGAGAGGAGTATTCTGGAAGAGTATGCTGTCGACCTAGGATAGCCCTGACGAGGTATTGTCCCACCACATGTATGAGCTATAGTTCCACCGAGCTGCAGCAAGTTAGGGCACAGGCAGCACAGGCTGAGAAAAGGGCCACAGAGACGGCAGAACAGCCTGCTAGGGAAAACAATGTGTTTATGAAATTTATTGAAGTTCTACGTTCTACACTTCCAGCAAAGGCCATCCCAGCTTTTGATGAGTATATGTCGTCGATACATTCTATATACGGTGCACCAGGTGGTAGTTCTAGTCGTGGTTAGGATGATGTCTAGCTTGACGATGATGATGGCGAGGAGTCTGATGCGGAAGAGGAGGGAGACGAGGAGGGCGAGGCAGGTGGCGAGGGAGAGGAGGAGGGCGAGGACGAGGAGGAGGGCGAGGGAGAGGAGGGCGAGGATGATGATGGGGATGAGGACGAGGGTGATGATGATGGTGATGATGGTGACGGTGATATGGGACAAGTTGATCCATTTCATTTTTGACTGATATTACTGAGATTTGATATTTCATCTTTTCTAGTTGTTGGTTTTATCTAGACTCGTAGTATAGTATTGGAGTTGAGTTATTTTTATATATTATCTGTTTTTATGGATGTTGTTTTCTTTTAGTGGTTGTGTGTTTAGGAACCCCCTCCTTCCTAGACCCCGGACAACCCCCACCCTCCTCCCTGGACCCCGGACAACCCCGCCGGACAGCCCCCAAGACAGCCCCCCACCCTCTTCCTTGGACCCCAGACAACCCCCCCAACACCCCCGGACAGCCCCCGGACAGCCCCCCAAACAGCCCCCCGGACAGCCCCCCCCCCCCCACCCTCCTCCCTGGACAGCCCCCTAGACAGCCCCCCACCCTCTTCCTTGGACCCCGAAAAACCCCCCGAACACCCTTGGACAGCCCACAGACATCCCCCTGAACAGCCCCCCGGACAACCCCCCCACCCTCCTCCCTGGACCCTGGACACCCCCCCCCCCCCCCCCAGACTGCCCCCCAGACAGCCCCCCCCCCCCACCCTCTTTCTTGGACCCCGGAAAACCCCCCAAAAACCCCTTTACAGCCCCCGGACAGCCCCCTGAACAGCCCCTCAGACAGCCCCCTGAACACCCCCGGACAGCCCCCAGACTGCCCCCTGAACAGCCCCTGAACAGCCCCCGGACAGCCCCCGGGCATGACATTGTTAACTCCGAAATGTTTCATAGAATTATAAACTAAAATATATTCCATACTAATAATGATATAAAAATATTTTAAATAAATATCCACAAGATTTTAAGTAAATACCATTCCACTAATAGATACATGAGGATTCTCATAAAATGAACAACATTTTAAGTACATACGGAAAACTGACCTAACGCATTGGGTTTTTGTTGAAAATTTAGGAGAACGATCCATGGGTTATATGTTACGTGTACGAGTCAAACTCGGCTCAATTAGAGGTGCAGTGTGGCCGGCACCACTCAAAGTGTCTGCCTTTTGTTTGAAAAGGACGTCATTTTAAGTGAAAAACATCAACTGGCATACGAAAAACTGACCAAACGCATTCATATTATTTCGATACTTTAGTAAAACGATCCATGTATCATATGTGATGTGTACGAGTAAACCTCTCCTCAATCCGAGGTGCGGTGTGGCCGCCACCACTCAAAGTGTCTGTCTTATGTTTCAAAAGGACATCATTTAAAGTGAAAAACATCAACTGGCATACGGAAAACTGACCAAATGCATTCGGATTGTGTCGATACTTTAACAAAACGATCCATGGGTCATATGTGACGAGTAAGAGTCAACCCAACCTTAATCAGAGGCACGGTGTGGCCGGAATCACTCTAAGTGGCTCTCTTTTGTTTAAAATGGAAAACAATTTAAGTACATACGGAAAACCGACCAAATGCATTCGGTTTCCGTTGAAACTTTAGGAGAATGATTCATGGGTCATTTGTGACGTGTACAAGTCAATACCGCCTCAATATGAGATGTGGTGTGGCTGGAACCACTCAAAGTGTTTGCCTTTTATTTCAAAAGGACGCCATTTTAATTGAAAAACATGAACTGGCATACGGAAAACCGACCAAACGCATTCGGATTGTGTCGATACTTTAGCACAACGATCCATGGGTCATATGTGACGTGTACGAGTCAACCCCACCTCAATTCAAGGTGCGGTGTGGCCGCCACCACTCAATGTGTCTATCTTTTGTTTGAAAAGGATGTCATTTTAAGTGAAAAAACATCAACTGGCATACAGAAAACCAACCAAATGCATTTAGATTGTGTCGATACTTTATCACAATGATCCATGGGTCATATGTGACATGTAAAAATAAACCCCGCATCAATCTGAGATGCGGTGTGGCCGGAACCACTCAAAGTGTCTGCCTTTTGTTTCAAAAGGACCTCATTTTAATTGAAAAACATCAACTGACATACAGAAAAGTGACCAAATGCATTTGGATTGTGTCGATACTTTAGCACAATGATCCATCGGTCATATGTAATGTGTACGCATCAACCTCTCCTCAATCCGAGGCATGGTGTGGACGCCACCACTCAAAGTGCCTGCCTTTTGTTTCAAAAGAACATCATTTTAATTGAAAAATATCAACTGGCATACAGAAAAGCGACCAAACACATTCGGATTGTGTTGATACTTTATCACAACAATACGTGGGTCAAATGTGATGTGTATGAGTCAACCCCATCTTAATCAGAGGCACGGTGTGGCCGGAATCACTCTAAGTGACTCTCTTTTGTTTAAAATGGACAACATTTTAAGTATATACGGAAAACTGACCAAACACATCCGGTTTCAATTGAAACTTTAGGAGAACGATCCTTGGGTTGTATGTGACATGTAAGAATCAACCCCACCTCAATCCGAGGCACGGTGTGGCTGCCACCACTCAAAGTGTCTGCCTTTTGTTTCAAAAGGATGTCATTTTAATTGAAAAACATCAACTGGAATACAGAAAACCATACAAACTCATTCGGATTGTGTCGATGCTTTAGAATAACAATCCATGGGTCATATGTGAGGTGTATGAGTCAACCCCACCTTAATCTGAGGCACGGTGTGGCCGGAATCACTCTAAGTGGCTCTCTTCTGTTTAAAATGGAAAACATTTTAAGTACATATAGAAAACCAACCAAACACATCTAGTTTCTATTGAAACTTTAGGAGAACGATCCATGGGTCATATGTGACGTGTACGAATCAATCCTACCTCAATCCAAGGCGCGGTGTGGCTTCCACCACTCAAAGTGTCTGCCTTTTATTTCAAAAGGACGTCATTTCAAGTGAGAAACATCAACTGGAACACGGAAAACCGACCAAATGCATTCGTATTGAGTTGATACTTTAGCACAATGATCCATGGGTCATATGTGACGTGTACATGTAAACCCCGCCTTAATTTGAGGCACGGTGTGGCCGAAATCACTCTAAGTGGCTCTCTTTTGCTTATAATGGACAACAATTTAAGTACATACGGAAAGCTGACCAAAAGCATTCGGTTTCCATTGAAACTTTAGGAGAACGATTCATGGGTAATATGTGACGTGTACGAGTCAACGCCGCCTCAATCCGAGGTGCGGTGTGGCCGGCACCACCCAAAGTGTCTGCCTTTTGTTTCAAAAGTACGTCATTATAATTGAAAAACATCAACTGGCATACGGAAAACCGACCAAATGCATTCAGATTCTGTCGATACATTAGCACAACGACCCATGGGTCATATGTGACATGTACGAGTCAACCCCGCCTCAATATAAGGTGTGGTGTGGCCTCCACCACTCAAAGTGTCTGCATTTTGTTTCAAAAGGACATCATTTTAATTGAAAAACATCAACTGACATACAGAAAACCGACCAAACGCATTAGGATTGTGTCGATACATTAGCACAATGATCCATGGGTCATATGTGATGTGTACGAGTCAACCTCGCCTCAATCCGGGGTGCGGTGTGGCCGCCACCACTTAAAGTGTCTGTCTTTTTTTCAAAAGGACGTAATTTGAAGTGAAAAACATCAACTGGGATATGGAAAACCGACCAAACGCATTCAGATTGTGTCGATACTTTAGCACAATGATCCATGGGTCATATGTGACATCTACGAGTCAACTCTGCCTTAATCTAAGTCACGGTGTGGCCGGAATCACTCTATGTGTCTCTCTTTTGCTTAAAATGGACAATAATTTAAGTACATACGAAAAACCGACCAAACGCATTAGGTTTCCATTGAAACTTTAGGAGAATGATCCATGGGTCATATGTGACGTGTATGAGTCTATTCCGCCTTAATCGGAGGCGTGGTGTGGCCGAAACCACTCAAAGTGTCTGCCTTTTGTTTCAAAAGTACGTCATTTTAATTGAAAAGCATCAAATAGCATACTGAAAACCGACCAAACGCATTAGGATTGTGTCAATACAGTAGAACAATGATCAATGGGTCATATGTGACGTGGAAAAGTCAACCCCGCCTCAATCTGAGGCATGGTGTGGCCGCCACCACTCAAAGTGTCTGCCTTTTGTTTCAAAAGGACGTCATTTTAATTGAAAAACATCAACTGACATACGGAAAACTGACCAAATGCATTAGGATTGCATCGATACATTAGAACAATGATCCATGGGTCATATGTGATGTGTAAGAGTCAACCCCGCCTCAATCCGAGGTGCGGTGTGGCCGCCACCACTCAAAGTGTCTGCCTTTTGTTTCAAAAGGACGAAATTTGAAGTGAAAAACATCAACTGGCATACGGAAAACGGACCAAACACCTTCGGATTGTGTCGATACTTTAGAACAACGATCCATGGGTCATATTTGACATGTACGAGTCAACTCTTCCTTAATCTGAGGCACAGTGTGGCCGGAATCACTCTATGTGTCTCTCTTTTGCTTAAAATGGACAACAATTTAAGTACATACGGAAAACCGACCAAACGCATTCAGTTTCCATTGAAACTTTAGGAGAAAAATCCATGGGTCATATGTGACGTGTATGAGTCAATGCCGCCTCAATCCGAGGCGCGGTGTGGCCGGAACCACTCAAAGTGTTTGCCTTTTGTTCCAAAAGTACGTCATTTTAATTGAAAAACATTAACTGGCATACGAAAAACTGACCAAACGCATTAGGATTGTGTCTATACATTAGAAAAATGATCAATGGGTCATATGTGACGTGTACGAGTCATCCTCTCCTCAATCCAAGGCATGGTGTGGCCGCCACCACTCAAAGTGTCTGCCTTTTGTTTCAAAAGGATGCCATTTTAATTGAAAAACATCAACTGACATACGGAAAACCGACCAAATGCATTCTGATTGTGTCGATACATTAGCACAACGATCCATGGGTCATATGTGACATGTACGAGTCAACCCCGCCTCAATATGAGGTGCGGTGTGGCCGCCACTACTAAAAGTGTCTGTCATTTGTTTCAAAAGGACGCAATTTGAAGTGAAAAACATCAACTGGCATACGGAAAACTGACCGAACACATTCGGATTGTGTTGATACTTTAGCACAATTATCCATTGGTCATATGTGACGTGTATGAGTCAACCCCGCCTTAATCCGAAGCACGGTGTGGCCGGAATCACTCTAAGTGGCTCTCTTTTTCTTAAAATGGACAACAATTTAAGTACATACGGAAAACTGACCAAACGCATTTGGTATCCATTGAAACTTTAGGAGAACGATCCATGTGTTATATGTAACGTTTTCGAGTGAATTCCGCCTCAATCTGAGGCGGGATGTGGCCGACACCACTCAAAGTGTCTGCCTTTTGTTTCAAAAGTACGTCATTTTAATTGAAAAACATCAACTGGCATACGGAAAACCGACAAAATGCATTTGGATTGTGTCGATACATTATCACAACGATCCATGGGTCATATGTTATGTGTATGAGTCAATGCTTCCTCAATCCGAGGTTTGGTGTGGCCGCCACCACTAAAAGTGTCTGTCTTTTGTTTCAAAAGGATGTCATTTGAAGTAAAATAATCAACTGGCATATGGAAAACCAACAAAACGCATTTGGATTTTGTAGATACTTTAGAAAAACGATCCATGGGTCATATGTGACATTTACAAGTCAACCCCGCCTTAATCTGAGGCCCAGTGTGGCCGAAATCACTTTATTTGGCTCTCTTTTGCTTAAAATGGACAAAAATTTTAGTACATACGGAAAACCGAACAAACGCATTTGGTTTCCATTGAAACTTTAGGAGAACAATCCATGGGTCATATGTGACATGTATGAGTCAACTTCTCTCCAATACAAGCCACGGTGTGGCCGACACCACTCAAAGTGTCTGCCTTTTGTTTCAAAAGTACGTCATTTTAATTGAAAAACATCAACTGGCATACGGAAAAGCGACCAAACGCATTAGGATTATGTCTATACTTTAGAACAATGATCCATGGATGATATGTGACGTGTACGAGTCAACCCCGCCTCAATCCGAGGCACAGTGTGGCTGCCACCACTCAAAGTGTCTGTCTTTTGTTTTAAAAGGACGTCATTTGAAGTGAAAAACATCAACTAGCATACAAAAAACCGACCAAACGCATTTGGATTGTGTTGATACTTTAGAACAACGATCCATGGGTCATATGTGACATGTACGAGTCAACCCTGCCTTAATTTGAGGCACGGTGTGGCTGGAATCACTCTAAGTGGCTCTCTTTTTCTTAAAATGGACAACAATTTATGTACATACGGGAAACCGACCAAACGCATTCGGTTTCCATTGAAACATTTGGAGAACGATCCATGGGTCATATGTGACGTGTTGAGTCAACGTCGCCTAAATCCGAGGCACGATGTGGCTGGCACCACTCAAAGTGTCTACCTTTTGTTTCAAAAGGACGTCATTTTAATTGAAAAACATAAACTGGCATACGGAAAACTGACCAAACACATTCGGATTGTGTTGATACATTAGCACAACGATCCATGGGTCATATGTGATATGTACGAGTCAACCCCGCCTTAATATGAGGCATGTTGTGGCTGCCACCACTCAAAGTGTCTGTCTTTTGTTTCAAAAGGACGTCATTTTAATTGAAAAACATCAACTGGCATACGGAAAACCGACCAAACGCATTCCGATTGTGTCGATACATTAGCACAACGATCCATGGGTCATATGTGACGTGTAAGAGTCAACCCCGCCTCAATCCAAGGCGTGGTGTGGCCGCCACCACTCAAAGTGTTTGTCTTTTGCTTAAAAGGACGTCATATGAAGTGAAAAACATCAACTGGCATACGGAAAACCGACCAAACGCATTAGGATTGTGTGGATACTTTAGAACAACGATCCATGTGTCATTTTTGACATGTACAAGTCAACCCCACCTCAATCCGAGGCATGGTGTGGCCTCCACCACTCAAAGTGTTTGTCTTTTGCTTAAAATGGACAACAATTTAAGTACATACGTAAAACCGACCAAACACATTCGGTTTCCATTGAAACTTTAGGAGAACGATTCATGGGTCATATGTGACGTGTAAGAGTAAACGAAGCCTCAATCCGAGGCGCGGTGTGGTCAGCACCACTCAAAGTGTCTACCTTTTGTTTCAAAAGGACGTCATTTTAATTGAAAAACATCAACTGGCATACAGAAAACTGACCAAACACATTCGGATTGTGTCGATACATTAGCACAACGATCCATGGGTCATATGTGACGTGTACGAGTCAACGCCGCCTCAATCTGAGGCGCGGTGTGGCTGCCACCACTCAAAGTGTCTGCCTTTTGTTTCAAAAGGACGTCATTTTAATTGAAAAACATTAACTGGCATACGGAAAACCAACCAAACACATTCGGATTGTGTCTATACAATAGAACAATGATCCATAGGTCATATGTGACGTGTACGAGTCAACCCCGCCTCAATACGAGGTGCGGTGTGGCCGCCACCACTCAAAGTGTCTGCCTTTTGTTTCGAAAGGACGCCATTTTAATTGGAAAACATCAACTGGCATACGGAAAACCAACCAAACGCATTCAGATTGTGTCGATACATTAGCACAACGATCCATGGGTCATATGTGATGTGTACGAGTCAACATGGACTCAATCCAAGGTGCGGTGTGGCCGCCACCACTCAAAGTGTCTGTCTTTTGTTTCAAAAGGACGTCATTTGAAGTGAAAAACATCAACTGGCATACGGAAAACTGACCAAACACATTCGGATTGTGTTGATACATTAGAAAAATGATCCATGGGTCATATTTGATGCATACTAGTCAACCCAGCCTTAATCCGAGGCATGGTGTGGCCGGAATCACTCTAAGTGGCTCTCTTTTGCTTAAAATGGACAACAATTTAAGTACATACAGAAAACTAACCAAACACATTCAGTTTCCATTGAAACTTTAGGAGAAGGATCCATGGGTCATATTTGATGTTTAAGAATCAATTCTGCCTCAATCTGAGGTTCTGTGTGGATGGAACCACTCAAAGTGTCAGCCTTTTGTTTCAAAAGTACATCATTTTAATTGTAAAACATCAACTGGAATACAGAAAACTAACCAAACACATTCAGATTGTGTTGATACATTAGCACAACGATCCATGGGTCATATGTGATGTACCACCTCAATCCAAGGCACGGTGTGGCCGGTAGCACTCCAGGTGTATGCATTATGTTTAAAATGGACATTATTTCAGGTAAAAATATATGGTATAGAAAAATCGATCAAATTATGAATTGACTTCCGGATTCCACATATAATTGTCATCTAAATTTATAATTGAATTCTAAATGAATTATGTATGTTTATAATTACGTTATGAATTCTAATTTAATTATGGATGTGTATAGTTCCACCATTATATGTTAAATGTGTATGAATTTGTTCTCAATATGTAAGTGTTACTTGGTTATTGCAGGTACAATAATTGTATATGTATGTGTTAGTTTATTGCAGGTACAATAATTGGATTTAAAATGAGAGGGAACCCACAAAATGAGGCTTGGTGGGAAAATTGGAGAGCTGGTGGTCAAATTGGGGAGCTGCTGGGTAAATTGTAGAGCTGCTGTGCAATTTGCCCAGCAGAGCCTATGCCAACGGTTCAAAACTGTTGGCATAGAATGTGTAGGTATTGTTTTACCAACGGTTCATAGAACCATTGGTAAAACACTTTTCCCAATGGTTCTAAACCGTTGGGAAAGAGGATATTTTGGGTTTTTCCCAACGGTTTGGCAAACCGTTGGGAAAAACATGATAATTTTCGGCACTGTATCCCAACGGTTGTAAACCGTTGGGAAAAAGATTTACCAATGGTTTTCCAGAACCGTTTGGATATGGTAATTTTTCAGCACCCAATCCCAACGGTTCACTGTAAACCGTTGGGAAACACTTTTCCCAACGGCTTACTTCCCAACAGTTCACAGAACCGTTGGTATAACATATACCAATGGTTCTGCAGCCTTTCCCAATGGTTTTGAACCGTTGGGAAATCCATTGTTTCTAGTAGTGCCCATCTACTATCCCTTGGTCATACCCCTCTTCTAGAAAGGCTTCATCCAACGCCTCATCCCTCTGGTGACTCTCACCTTGTGCGACCAGTGTCCCGCTCCCTTCGCCACAATTTCATCCCTTTATGGTAATATTATTCTTTTTTCCTTAGGGTTTTACTGCTCATAGGGTTCTGATTTTAGGACTCTATTGTGGTGTCTTCAGGGTTAAATTTCTTGAGTTATGGTACGTTTTAGGTCCCTTACAGTGCTATTGACGTGCAATTTGGTTTGTGTGCCACATTTGCGAAGTTTTCTACCCCGAGTTTGGCAGTTCTACATATAATTATTATTTGATGAATTAATTTCTGTGTTTAATTTATTTAGAATATTATTTAATTAGTTTTCATGGTGAAAAAATGGTTTTAATTGAGGTTTAATATGAATTGATTTATTATCAGTGTGTTTATTCTATATGAGTGTGATTTTATGTGAAAACCCATGTCGATATTCTTATTAGTGTTTTATAAATTGTTCACTTGGTTTATTAGATCATGCAAGGAATGAAAATTATATTTTAGTATGGTTTTAGTGTGCGTTTGATTCTAAAAAGGGAATTTGGGTGTATTTTAAACATAAGGCCCTGTGGGGCTTCTTTGGTATATTTTTATAAATTCTCAAAATGTTTAATTGAATGACATTAGTGTTGAAAATCATGTTTTGATAATATTATGCTATGTGTTTGGTTATAAAGTAGAATTTTAAATGAAATCAGGTGTATCTTTAGTGCAAACATTTATTGCTCCATTTATTAACCCTCTTCAAACCACTCAAATAGTTTTTTAAATTATATGTGTAGTACATGGATCATGATTTGTGGTTTTGAGTTGTAGGGTCTAAGGAAACTCTCCTAAGTGTGCATTTTTAAGTGTGTGTGTGTGTGTGCTTATTTGGGTTTCCCCGTTACATGTATAGTCATCTGTGATAGTGAATATACATGTATGGGGCTAGGTGTGCCCATGTATATATATGAAAATGCATACATAGGTGAGTAGATACTAGTATATTCATATAAACATATGTGTAAGGATCCCCTTTCAAATTCTCATAGACATGTGGTTGTGTGCATAGGGGATAAGTTTTTTTATATGTATGTGAAAGTGCACATGCCTAGTGGGGGAGCATAAACATCTAGTTATAAAGAACCAAGTGCTTAAAGTTCGTTTTGGTTCTACCCTGATGTAGGTCCCCTATGTCTATACCTTTAAATTTAATTCTATAATTGGTAGCTTATTTTTAAAATATGTTTTATATTAATTCTATTTACACATTCTATGAAATCTGGTTATAGTTTCTAGAAATTATTATGCCTTTATTTTGGAAATTGAAATGTATTTATAACCCCCATTGGTCTTATGTGACTTTTCTTGAAAAGTTAAATCCTAGGTGGTTTTAAATTGGTAATGAATATTTCCATAGGTGTTTGGTATTTCATCTAGTTAGTTATAAAAATTTTTCCTTGTATGTAATTAATCTAATTAGGCACCTTAAGAATGGTTTATTAAAAAGAAAAACCTCTCTTGAGGCATGCCCCTTATTTTAGAAAATTATGTGTGTTTTGAAAGTTTGATTTGTTATATGTTCATAGTAAATAGGCTTGTGTATTTTTTGGTGTGATGAAAAAAAGTGGAATGTGCTCAAGGAGGGAGATCATATGATAGAGGTTGGATGTGTTTTTCAATAAAGAAAATAATAATTACATATATGTTTTCTTGATAAAATCTCACCACCACTTGAAATGGAGCACAATGGGAAACCTGTGTATATAGGTGGGTGGACTAGGACTATAATTCTATATGATACACAAGTGGTTCATCCTGGTTTCATCTAGATGGACTGACACTACAATACTAATTTAATATTTGTGATTATTTGAGACCACTAGGTTATGGGTGTGTTCCCTACTAGTTGTGTGTGCATGAGAATGTATATCGTTGTGGTTCCTATGGAACATTTCATGAAGGTACTAATATTCTATATCCCTAACTAACACTAGTTGTAAAGGTATTTTCCATGGTTCTTGTTATGTGATTTCCATTTTAGTCATTTCATACTGGATGTCTTATTCGTGAAAACCATATTTTATCATAAATTTGTTTCCTTCCATTTTGAAATGTTAATGAATTATTGGAACCTATTTTTAAAATGTAGTGGGAGAGAAATGCTTTACATAAAAATGAAAAATTTTTACTTGAATTTGAAAATAATGAAAAACATTATTTTATTATGTCTTATTTTCAAACTAGCATGCTTTGGATTTCTTATAAAAGGTAAGGGCATAAATATTTATTGTATCTTGGATTTCCTTCTAAGCATATCTGTGCTCACACCTACGTTATATTTTTTGTTTTAGGGTCTAGTTTTTTATTTCTCTTTCAATGAGTTTGGTTTTTGTTATGTGGTGACCCACGAGGTCACTTGAGGTATGTCTCATTACACAGTTTATTCCTTTTTTTCCGCTGCCAGTTTGTTCAGTTCATCTTCATTTATTTATCTATTTTGTCTGTTTATGTTTATCTATATATCTTTTTTGATGGGCCAAATCATTTCCAATTGGTTTATATTTATTCCCAACACTATTTTCCATCATGGGGGGATCAGGAACACCCCTCGGGCCTTACTACGAACTGGGTCGGGCATCAGGTCGAATGGTGACCCGACTTGGTTGGTGAAAAGTAGACAATGAATAGAGTGACAATAGTTTTACTAAACCACTAGATCTCTTAAATGACATGATCCCACAAAACAATGAGATCCCTAAATGGACATATAATACTAAACAAATTATACGTTTGATGGGTATGATCTCTAAAAGAATGCATGCTTGTCTAAATGACAATATAATGTTTCATAATGACCAAAAATCACTTAAGGAATGCCCAAAGTGTGGTGCTTATTGATACAAGAAATATGAATTGGGTAATAAGAAATTTTCATAGTAATTTTAAATACTTCCAAGGTCTAGGTGCCTATATGGAGGTGAGGAGACTATAATGGAATTGATGTGGCACAAAAATACAATAAATAAAAATGGGAGATTTTGTCACCTAGGAGAGTCTCCTTAGTGGAAAAGAATTGATCATGAGTATCTTAAATTTGAAAATGAGACAAGAAACCTTTATCTTGCATTATCTACAGATGGAGTGAATCCTTTTATTTTTCAAAGGAGTTCTCACAGTACATGGTAGCTTATATTGGTAAATTATAACTTTCCACCACGGTTATACATAAAATAAAAATACATTATGTTAACTATTCTTATATTTGGACCAAAACACCTAGGTAATGATATTGATGTTTATTTGGATCAATTAATCGAATATTTTAAATTATTATGGGATTCAGGTGTTACATTGTTTGATGCTTAATGAAAGGAATATTTCATGTTTAGATACATGTTATACGAGGCAATAAATGACTTTACTTTTTTCTAGGATATAGATTTAAAAGAACTCAAGGGTGTCCCATTTTTGAAAAATTTATACAGCAAACTAGGTTGAAACATTCCACGAAGACTTTGTTTCTAGGACATCACATATTTCTACCCCTGTGACATATGTACTGATATTGGATGACATAATTTGATGGGATTTTAAAAGAATGTAGAAAACCATATCCAATAAAAGGTGATTAACTTTTTAATTACATAAAATCTATAGACATTACTTTTCAAAAACCATTTTTGAAAAACCTTACAAAAACCAATTGAAAAAATTTATTAGTTTTTTTTCAATTTCAATACTAGAATTTTCTATATAACATGAATTTCATGTTTTTATGCATGTTAAAAAAATATATGTGATGGTTTCATTGGAACTATACTAACTTCAACCAAAAAATAAATGATGGAATTAAGGCTAGGTTGGACATGATTGACATGGGAATATGGGAAGAGCTGGTGCTAATTAAGGGTGAAAACATACTTTTCTTCCTTAAAATGATTTCACTCTTTCTAGGTAGGATAGATATTTGTTTTGAAACTTATTTTATTATTTAAAGGTTCTATATGGGTATTCATTATAAATTAATAATATCATTTCAATGATTGATTTAATTTTAAAGGGTTTGAAATCACATGAATTTCATGTTTTGATGAAAGATCTAATTTATTTAGAATTATGTTTCATTTTTCCCATGAATTTATTTCATACATTAACCAAAATCTGTTTTGTTTTCAAAACAATATGAAGTTATGTAATAGACCAAGCGAAATTTCCAACTATAGTAAAAGAAACTGTTGTCATATTATGTGAATTGGTTTCATTCTTCCCACGAACATTATTTGATATGATGGTTCACTTGGTGAGAGAGATTCAACTATGTTTTCCTATACATTATAGATGGATGTACCCCAGTAAATGATACATGAATATTCTGAATGGGTGAGTAAAAATCATGATTTTATAGAGGGTTTTATTGTGAAGTGATATATTGTTGAGGAAACCATTGAATTTTGTACCAACTACCTATCTAGTGTGGAAGAAATTGGTCAACCAAAATATCGTCACACTGGGTGGCTTGTGGGTGAAGGAATTTATGGAATTGATGCTCTCACAGTCAATATTATAGATCAAGAGTAGGCCCAAATTTCTGTTTTTCATAACAGTTTATAGGTTTCCCCCTATGTTTTAACCCACAAAGAATTTTTTAGGTATTTAAATTCATAAAGGGCTAAAAGATGGAAATCAAATACAAATAATCAATGGTTTATAGGATGGTTTTGAGACCATGTTTTTAATGTGTTAAATGAAAATATAGATTCAATTTCATAACAAATTCTATTTCTAAACATATGACCACATGTTCTTGTAATATCTTACAATGGTTATGTAAGTAATGCTTATATGTTCTTTACAAATGAACATGATAAAGGGTTTACTATGAAAAATAGTGGAGTTTCACTTATGGATTAAGGGATGCATGTTTCTAGCACCAAGAAAAAAAATCCAATTTATGTGAAAATTTCGTACTTTGTAATCATCAAACAAATATGGGAGTTGGATTATACAATATTCCAAGGTGTTGATTTTTCAATGAAAGTTGTTTTATAAAATGAGATCTATTAAAATAGATGAATTTGGATTTTTCAAAGTTGATTTTATTAAGGAACAGTACAAAGATAATTTATAATGGAATCCCAATAATTACTAGTATTTTATGTTCCATATTCCACAAACCAAATCTGATAAATTGTTATATTATCGAAAAAAACTTCTAAAGGATTAGATGAAAATTCAACTGAGGATGTCCCTTTCATCGGGACGTCACAATTATTTTTCATCCATACCAATTTAAATAGAGTTTTGTATGTCCTAGGAGACCAAAATGAAGGGATTTGGATACTAGATAGTGGGGGTAAAATAACTTCAACCTTTAAGTAGAAGATAGTTCAATAATTTGGTTATATATTTTTTAATATACATTTTGTTTCCTCATGTTATTATCTCCTCAATACTGTATTTACATAATATAAATTAAATATAGAACCGATTCTATAGATAATTACTTCTTCAAATCCTAGTGCTCCTAATATAGTGAAAAATAGATTTCTCAACCTGGTGCCACTCCCAATGAAAATGAACAACAAACATCTGCACATGCTGATGTTACCAATACAGAGGAACAAGAATTTTCTCAACCTACTGCTACTCCCAGTTTATAGGAACAATGAAATTATTCATACACTGATGTTACCAATCTATAGGGACAATATATTTATGATTTTGAACCTAAGGAAATGGTAGATAGTGAATAATTGATTTCAAGAAAAGAACCTGAGCCTCGTAGTGTGACAATGTTAGTAAAGATTATTAAGGTGAAAAGTGAAGACAACAAATTCAAGGTCTGATAGAATGCAAAAAACTAGTATGTTAACCCCAATAAGGCCATGTTTAGTAGTATCATTGGGATTATCACTTGGAAACATGTTCTGATTGATGTAGATTCATTGATCCATGTTGTTCCCAAACTTAATATATTGATTTGGGAAGATATTATGGTAACATTATGATATACTTTCTTTATTTTAATAATAGATAAAATAATGAAACATTGACATACTCTTCACCATCCCTTTAAGAGTGCATTTATAGTAGATGGCTCCCACAAATAATTTGTATTAATGCTTTATAGAATGAGTCACAATATCTTTCAAACAATTCTAATGAAATTTTATCTTAAATATGTTGAAGGGAAAATAAACTCACACCCACCACATATGTATGCACAACTGATAATCCAAGCAGTGTGGGATGCATTTATTGGTCATAATGGGGAGATATCATTTCAGGTACATTGTGGTTGGTAATAATTTTTTTTAACAATACATGTATTAATCACTTGGATTGAGAATATTTAATTTATCAAATAAGAAATGAGTACTGAAAATATGGAACAAGTAGAAAAACAAATGTAACCCTACCTTAAAGAGAGAATGGGTTACACATCACTTAAAAAAATTGGTATGAATTTTAAATAAAACTTAATACTTGTATGTGACATGAAAAAACAACATAATTATGTTTCTATGGTTATATTCATATTGATGAATCCAAATCCAAATCCACTTCCATCCCATTTCATGTTCTATGGATGGAGGCATGTGTAAATAAAGATGAGATACTAATAAGTGAAAACACATGAAAATTGTGGGAAGTATTTTTAAGTTTGACATAATATATATTTTTTGATTTAAATCGCTATTACATTAAAATAATTATTTATTATCATATATTTTATATCCAACATAGACACACAAATCAAAAACACTGGTACTAGATGATATCTACTATCGGTGGATTTGAAGTGGCCAGAATAGTATGGCCACTTCAGAGGAGCCTATTTTGGGGTGACACCCAAAACATATTTTTGGAAAAGAAAAGAATTGGGGGATAAATATAACTAAATGGAATAGTTGAAAGAAATATTATATTACCTTAAAAAAATTCATTGGTAGTCCATGTTTTTAAAAATGAAATTCAGGGAAACAAAGAGAAGAAATAACTAAAAAAGAATCACTAGATGAAGATTTTTCCCCACCTCACCCATTTTGAGGTGAGCCATTACCCTTAAAAATATGTATTAGATAAGGTAATAAATATCATCATAATTGTATCTATGAAATTTGAATCAGGAAGACAATGATAAATTTTCTATAATGATTTTATATGGGGTGAAAATGACTATGATTTATATCTTTGAACACCTACTCCTAGCCTTGTTGTGAGGGAGAGTGTGTTTAATATCCAAGAATACACTCCACAAAACCAACCACATCAAACAGTTCAGGTGAGAGTAGGGATTATTATAGGTCATGGGAATTTTCAACTTGATGAAACACATATATTCATACGGTTGATAATTATTTTGTAACATTCATAGCTTGGCAATGAAATCTTGTAAAAAAACATGTCGACAAGGAGGTATTCAATTCCAATTTATTTTTCATGCTAAAACATTAAAAATTAATGAGAACGTTCTGAACCAATGAATTTTATTACAGATGGAAAAATGGAAGTGGATGAAATGAAAGGTCAAATCAAAACCATATAAAGAATCAACCTACTAATCAAAAAGATATTTAGTAAGCGCCTTTACCCCACCCGTTAAATATTCTACTTTATTAACAATGATGGTTCATACAAATACAAAGTTACAAAGATGTAGTACTCACATAGTTGATTTTGAAAACAAAATGTATTTAAATTCCATTAAAAACTAAATTTATATTGAGAGTTTAAATGAAATACTTAGGTATGAATTACTTGGATTCGTAGTTTTAAATGTACACATGAGGTTGGTTTTCTTGTTTTTTCCAATAGGTGATATACTATGTTAATTATGACTAAATACATTTCATATTTTTTACATGAGTATATATGAATACCAATTGAAGGTACTTATACATGAACATAAATATGGTCTCATTATTCCTCACATAGTTTTAATATGCCACAGAGAAAAAGAATAAAAAAATGGATGAAATAGTGACAAAACTGGCCAAATGGTTTGAAAGAAAACTTACGGATAACAGACTCTTCTTAATACCAATGAGGCAGGGGTAAAACTATAAAATTTAATCATATAAAAAATATTTTCATTAATTTAATTAGTTTTTAATTTTTGTGTTTTTATGCAACATTGGATATTCATTGTGGCTAATTTGGATACTTCAAATATTTATTTTCTGGATTTCCTACATGGATACCCAACAAACCAACCACACATGATGACTTTTAAATTTATAATACATTGAAACCAATATTTCAGATCTAAAATTCAAGCCATATATTTTATATTATGATTTAATGAAAATTATTTTATTATTGGGTGGTGTTTAATTATCATTAAAATCAGGGAATGAGGACATTCCATGCGCACACAGAGCCTGTTTTCTTGTACAAGTGGATAAGTATCATTGTATATATAATAATATTTCACTATAAATACATATATCGAAACAAATTAATTATTTTTATCAATTTTTATGTTATGTCTGAAATAAAAAATTGGAAAATATTTTGTTATTATGTTTGTATATTTATGAGAGATATCATATACCATCAACAAACCACCATCCCTGAAGAGGTATTTTCAAAGATAATTACTATTTTATTTAAAATATTTATTAATCATATTTTATTTATATTTTCCAATACTAAAATTATTGTATAAAATCATATTATTCACAAGAAAAAATATATATTTTATGAAATGTTTGGGAATCATATCTTATGACAGAATGTACACATATTGCATGAAGATGTGACTCCATAATTCTTATTTAGTTTATTTTATAATAAATTTATCTCCTTTTTTGGTTAATTTCTTCCTTATTTCTATATGATACAAATTTTGTTAATTTTCATTGAGATCATAAAGAAATTACTTTTTCAACAAGGATGATTCACTCCTGTACTTTGATAATGCACTCAATCTGATTACACGATGTACCCGACATGACTCAAATTGAATGGTTTGGGTTTAACATATAAATTTTATTAATTTATAGTTATATATATGTTTAATTTATTTCTTTCTAGTATTACTAAAATAATAATTGTTTTCTTATATAGGTGTAATCTTTTTCTCAAGTTCGGGTGGTTTGTTTGAAGATGCTCATGCTTGTGTGAGATTGGATTTCGAGGCTACAGCTGAGATAATGAAAATAAGGAAATGGCTCAAGACTGTATACAACCATCATGAAAATATGAATTCCAACTAATTATTTAATTAATTTTTTCATCATTTTATCTATTATTAGTACGTTAATTTCCTTATCATTTTTAACTAATACTTATTTAGTTTTTTATAGATCTTTTGGGAAGTCATATTCTTTATTAAAATATTAGTAATAAGACATAAGAGATAGAACATGTTACTTTAAGATGGAAGAGGAAACCCCATACTGCCTCAAATGTAAGTGTTTCTGGGATCATGGGGTTTCTCTTACATCAAAATGGAACATTTTCTCCCTTTTTCTGGTTTTTTGCATATAGTTAATAGGAAAAAACATATCACATACTTAATCATCTACACCTAAATCCAACAAAAAATCTGATCGATGTGACTTGAAATTTATTTTTTAGTTTATAACTTATATTTTAGTTCAAAAAACATATCACATACTGAAGTACATGTTTTAATTTAAAATTGACATTAATTTCAGTAAAAAGAAAAATGAAATACTAAAAACCAAGAAAACACGTTTAGACTATTTTGATACATTAGGAAAATTATTAGTATGTCATTTGTGACATGTAGGAATTAACACAACCTTAATCTAATGCATGGTTTGACCGGTATAACTCCAAGTGTGTCTTTTTATTTAAAATTGAAATTAATTCTAGTAAAAAGAAGAAGCAACATATTAAAAATTGATAAAAAACACTCCTCAATTTGATGCATGATCTGACTAGTATGACTCAAAGTGACTATTATTAATTTTAAATTGATATTTTATTTCATAACATGTGGTACTCATTGAAAACCAAAAAACACACTCTGATTGTATTTATAATTTTGGAAAATGATTCATAAGTTAGGTATGATGTGTAGGAAGTAATCTCACATCAAACCGACACACGATGTGATCGATATTACTCAAAGTGTGTGATTCCAGTTTCAAATGACATTTTAGTAAAAAACACAAGTGACATACTCAAAAAAAACATATTTTTATTTTTTTGATACATTAGGAAAATGATCCACAAGTCATTTTTGAAATGTTGGAATCATCCATACTTCAATCCGACTCACTATGTGACTGATATAACTCCAAGTGAGAGTAGTTATTTTAAATTTACATTAACTTTTAAACAAAAAAAAGTGACATATTGAGAACCGAGAAAACACATTCATATTGTTTAAATAATTTAGGAAACGGATCCTTAAGTCATTTTTTACAAGTAGGAATCAATCCCACATTAATAAATCACACAATGTGACCAATATAACTCTGACTGTGTATTTTAATTAAAATTTGATATAAATTTTAGTAAAAATAACAAGTGAAATAATGAAAACTAAGAAAATACATTCAGATTATTTTGATACTTTTGGAAAACAATTCATAAGTCATTTTTTGATTTGTAAGAATCAACCATACCTCAATCTGAAACATAGTGTGACTGATATGACTTCAAGTGTGTCTTTATTTAAAATTGGCATTAATTTTAGTAAAAAGAATAAGTGATGTAATGAAAAGTAATCAAACACATTCTTATTATTTTTATACTTTAATAAAAAAAATCCTTATGTCATTTTTAATGTGTAGGAATCAACCAAATATCAATATGATTAATGGTGTGACCGGTATGACTCCAAATTTGTATTTTTATTTAAAATTGACATTAATTTTAGTTAAAATAATAAGTAACATTCTGAAAACTAAGAAAACACATTCATATTATTTTCATACTTAACTAAAACTATTCATATGTAATTTTTTATGTGTAATAATCAAGTGATCCTCAATCCTACTCATGGTGTGACTGCTATTGTTCCAAGTGTGTCTTTTTTATTTAAAATTGAAATTAATTTTAGTGAAAAGAAAAAGTTACATACTTAAAACCAAGAAAACACATTCGTATTATTTTATAATTTAAGAAAATGATCCATTATTCATTTGTGATGTGTACGAATCAAACCCATATTAATATGATGCACAATGTGACCAGTTTAATTCCAAATTTTTCTTTCTATTTAAAATTGACATTAATTTTATTAAAAATAATACGTGACATACTGAAAAATTAGAAAAAACATTTAAATTATTTTGATACTTTAGGAAACATTACATAAGTCATTTGTGATGTGTATAAATCAACTGTATCTCATTATGATTCATGTTGTGGCTAATATAAATCCAAGTGTGTGTTTTTATTTAAAATTCACATTAATTTTAATAAAAAGAAAACTGACATATAAAAAATTGATAAAACACATTTGGATTGTTTTGATACCTTATAAAAATCATCCATAAGTCATTGTTTAAGTGTAGGAATCATCTAAACCCAAATATGATGCATGGTTTCACTGATATGACTCAACTATCCATTATTAGTTTAAAATTGACATTTTAGTTGAAAACATGTGTCACACACTGAAAAACAAAAAAATGCTCCAATTTTGTTGATTATTTAGTAAAAAAATTAATAATTCATTTTTGATGTGTAGGAAGTAGTCTCATGTCAAATGGACACATGATGTCACTAGTATGACTCAATGTGTGTTTTTCAGTTTTAAATGAAATTTTAGTAAAAAAACAAGTGACACACCCAAAATCAAGAAAACACATTTGGTGTCATGACTCACCCCAGTGGGGCTCGTTCTGTGACTCCCCAAGCCCACCTCCAATAGGCCAAGGGCTGGTGACTAGCATCGAGAAGGCATATCACTGACATGGGAGGCATTGCCTAAGTACCTGTACACACACACATATCTCCACACCCACAAATGCTGAAATGTATAAACCACCAAGGAACAAAATGAATTCATACAACTAACCCCAACCAACAAAGTCCAATGAAAAGTAATGTACATAATGTAAATTGGTCCAGAACATAAGCCCACAAAAAAAAGAGTCTACTAAATAAAAAGTCATACCTATAAGCACAAAAGGGCACTGAAACTGCTGCTCATAGCCGTAGAAACACCTCAGCCTGTAAGGAACTCAGAAATCATGGTCTAGTCCTGGTCCGCCCTAGACTCCATCAAAAGGTCACTCTTCTGTATAAGCCATTACACATGTAAGTAAAGCCCATTCATGGGTGAGTATAATGATACTCATTAGAGGACCCTGAAAACCACAAATAAATACACAAGTTAAATTTATAGTATGCTCTACACAATATATGTCTAATGAACATATAGCAAGAGAAACACAATATAGATATACTCAAAACCCAGACTCGTAGTCTAGAGACAAGTCACATGACTGCATACCCATGCCAGGGATTCCGTTCAAAGGTTCCATGAAGCATATGTTCATGAGAACTCACTCCATGAGTCTGATAGCTCTGATGATTTCCATCCAAGAAGTACTGTTCATCGTGAAAATCCTTGAGAGATAGATAAAATCATTCTAGGGGAACACACTTCTGAGTGGGAAAATATCCCAATACACATATGAGAATCACTTCCATGGACTTGGAGGATACCACGACTTATCCATATTCACCATCTAATTAGAGGATTGGTGTCTTGTAGGATTATTCATGTTGATACCTCACTCTACCTAGGGTCATGAATGGATAGAGGATCTCGCTCCAAGCCTCTTGGAGGGATACCTAACTCTATCTCAGAAATTCCTGCTGAAGGGATCATACTCTTGTGGATGTAAACAATACCTGACCTTTAGGGGAACGAGATAAAGGGAAACTAACCCTAACATAACTTGTCCAAGGAATGGTGTAAGAGAGGATCAATCCATGTTCTAGGATTTACAGTGTGTGTAGAAGGGTAACCAGCTGTGTTTCTTGACTCTGGAGTACTGATCGTGTAAAATGGCCTGAGTTAGAATAACATGCCATGTGGAAAGGTAAGTAAACAGTGTGTAGGATGGACCACATGCCATGTCGGAATAACCGAGGTTCCCTCTATGTTTACGGTCATGTGCTCGTACACAGATTCAACCCATGCATTCCATCTCATGTAACCACTACACTAAGTAGCCCGTGCAACCGACCTAGTCTGGCCATGTGGTGGACTACAAGGCCGTGTACTCCACCATGTGTCCATGTATCACCAAAGATACATGCCGAGTCCCATAGAATGACCCACACACCATGTTCTTCAGAGAACACACCATGTCATTTCTTACTTTACCATGGAACCCTAGCCTCCACTGAGATGGTCCAACATGGCATGTTTTTCGGGATACACGGCATGTGTTTCAGAAATTTCTAGAAACAACGTTCTTCCTCCACGCACCTCATGTTTTCTTCAGATCCTTGATCCGGCTACTTGATCGGTGTGAAACTCCAAGGTTGAGGTATCCCCAACATTGTAAAGCTATTTTCGTGGGTTTCAGACCTCTAGTCATCCTTGAAAACACATACTGATTACACCTTTAAAAGAATTCTCAAAGAACTAGAACTCCCAAAAAATGTCGATTTGTCCACTGCAATCATTGTTGCACCTCTATTGGGTCATCATGATTCCAGATCTCCATTTTGGGATTGTTTTTCCAATACACAGGTCCACAAAAATTACTCATTTTTATCCCTATGAAGAACACAAATAACATGGGGAAAATGGGGAAGATAACAAAAAAACAAGGAGGAACAAAACTCCTCCATCATTCATCAAGAGGTTAATCTACTACCATTAGAAGGTTTAAACGAGGAAATTTGAAAACATTAAAACATGACAAATGAATCCCCAGTAATGAACCCGATAAATAAAACCCCTCCCTCAATAATGACAATGCATGGGTCAACTAGTTCATGGGTTGATCCATATTCTTCGTTCAATTAAATAATGGGGAAGAAAAAATTTAAAACATAACCCCTATCTCGAGAAGGGATTGATCACTGAGGAAGGGATCATTCTTCCATCATCATTTAGATCCTTTAACTTCATTGTTACAATGATTCGTACGTATGATTCATTGTCGTTCCTTGTCGAGAGTTCTCTCAAAAGCTCCAAGAATTATCTAGAGTTT
The DNA here is from genome assembly GCA_963277665.1 of Viscum album. Lineage (NCBI taxonomy): Eukaryota > Viridiplantae > Streptophyta > Magnoliopsida > Santalales > Viscaceae > Viscum > Viscum album. Next base: position 1,029,421,130 of record OY728157.1, read on the forward strand.
GTCTCAATTTTATGACAGTGATCAACATTCGATTAACCAATTAAAAGGAGGGAACACATTTCCTCATTCTACTATGTTGCAGCATTAATGAGTCAGAATTGTTGTTTCATAGTCATTATGATGTGTCATTAATTATCAAAACAGTTGCCCCATCACTTCGTTGTAGCGAACGTTACCAAATAGAATAAAATAAACTTTTAAAATTATTTTATTTTAAAAAAAACTCCTGAAAATTAAATTTTTCCCACAACCCGTGCCAGTCAAGGTTAGGCCCATTATTAGGTAATGTTTTCATTCTAGATGCAATAGTGCCCTCTGATTTTTAATCCAGTCATCCATTTGGAAACTACCACAACCGCACACACACACCAACTCACTTAACATAAAAAAAGTTAAAACCACAATTCTAGGATAATTGGGCCTCATAATGATGTGTCTTCTCCGCAATCAGTCTTGAAATAAATCTATATAATATTTAAAAATAATACATGGAAAATCCAAGATATTACATTCTCCCAACCATGGGGCTTTGCGTCCCCGAAAATATAAAACAAGGGATACCCAAAAATTTGTGGGTATTGGGCATAGATCTGAGCCTCTTGCTCCCACGTGCTCTCCTGAAGGTTCCCGTGTTTCCACTAGATATGCACCATGGGAATAGATCACACACTAAGGATCTTATCCTTCCGATCCTCGATCTACACTGGGTAATCAACAAAGGCCTCTCCATCCTTGATGTCCAGCTCACCCAAGTCAATGATGTGTGATGGGTCATACACGTACCTCCTCAGCTGTGACATATGGAAGACATCGTGAACCCGATGAAACTACGGTGGAAGAGATAAGTGGTACACCAACTCTCCAACTCTATGTAGTATCTAGAAAGGTCCAATGAACCTTAGAGATAACTTACCTCGCCAACCATATCTATGTAACCCTCATCGAGGTGAGACCTACAGGAATACCTGGTCGCCCTCCTCGAACTCCAGAGGACTTCATCATATGTCAGAATAAGAAATATTTCAGCTCTGTGATGTCTTCATCTGCTCTCAGATGATCTGCACATTCTTGGTGGTAGCTTGAAACAACTCTAGACCCATGAGTCCTAACTCTCTAGGGTCGGTCTAGCAAAGTAGTGACCGTAAGGTTTGCCAGTATAAGGCCTCAAACAGTGCAATTCTAATAGTGGAGTGGTAGCTATTATTGTATTAAAAATCCACTAGTGGTAGGTGGTACTCCCAATTGTGGCCAAAGTTCAAGATACAGGCTCACAACATATTCTACAGAATCTAAATGGTCCTATCTGTCTGACCATCTTTCTGGGGATGGAATGTCGTGCTCAAGTGTAGTTGAGTCCAAAATGCCTCAAGCAGTCCCTTCCACTAACAGGATGTGAAAATACCATCGCGATATGAGACTATCATCAAAGGGAAACCATGAATCTTAACTATCTCTTGCACAAAGAGGCATCCCAATCTCTCTACATAACTCTTCCCCCTGATAGCTATGAAGTGGGTCTACATGGTGATTCGGTCAATGATCACCCAAATGGAATTGTGTCCCTTGGATATTTGTCGTAATATCATCATAAAGTCCATTGATATCTCATACCACTTCCACTCCAACACTTCCAGGGGGTGATCTAACCCTGATAGAACCGGGTTCTCAACCCTCACCTGCTGGAATGTAAGGAATCGAGAAAAAAAACTATGCCACTACCTTCTTAATACTTGTCCACCAGAACTGACGCTAGAGATATTGGTACATTTTTTCCACACTCAGATGTACCACTAAGGGGGATGTGTGAAAATAACTCAAAATTTTTCCCACAATTCCATTGGAACGACCACACTTCCTCTATAAAGGGAAACATGCTCCCCACCTTGAGAATATCCATCAGGAGCATGTCTTGTGGATAACATAGCACGTAAAGCCTCACAATCGACATACCCAAGTTGTTCCTCCCTAACATAATGTAAGAATGTAGGGGTGAAAACTATAGAATAAATGTAAGTTTCATCCTCTCTGTCCATGAAGGATAATTTTAACATGGCCAACTACTCTATCACCTCACTCAACATCTGTGAGATCGATCTCCTACTAAGATCATCTGCCACCTTGTTTCCCTTCCCAAGAGTATAGATGATCTCAAAATCATAGTTCTGTAGGAACTCTAGCCAATTCCTATACCTTATATTCAGATCCTTTTTTGAGAATATTTATTTGAGCATCTTGTTTTCAGAGTAGATGATAAACCACTCTCCTGTAAGGTAGTGTCACAACATCTTCAACACAAAGATTACCGGTGCAAACTCAAGATCATGGGTATCATAGTTCTGCTCATGTGGCCTAAACTAGCATGAACCATAAGAAATCACCGATTGACTCTAAATCAGGACACAAGCAAGCTCAGTTCCTGATGCATCGAAAAAAACTGCATACTTGACACCCACCTTCAACAATCTCAAGATCAGGGTTCTCATCAAACTCTATCTCAACTGCTCGAAGGCATGCTATCACTTCTTCATTTACAATAAGGGTTTCTGCTTACTGGTCAAATCCATTATTTGTACTGATATTAGAGAGAAATTAGGAATGAATCTCTGGTAATATCCTGCCAACCCAAGGAAGCTTTGCACCTTCATCACACTCTGAGGTGGCCCCCATTCTCACATTTCTTCCACCTTGGATGGGTCTAGAGCCACTCTATCTACTGAGATGAAATGTCCTAGAAAGTGGACCTCTTGAATATCGAACTAGAACATTCAGAGTTTCCCATAAATATGGTGCTCTCAAAGTACGTTTATAACCATCTGAAGGTGTCTTGTGTGCTACTCCTCTAACATTGAGTACACAAGGATGTCATCGATGAAGACTACTATAAACTAGTATAAATAAGGTTGGAAGATCCGGTTCATAAGTCCCATGAACACTGTGGGGGAGTTAGTCATTTCTAAAGGAATCACCATGTACTCATAGTGACCGTAGTGGCATCTGAAATCAGTTTTTGGTATATCCTTGTCTCGTACTCATAACTGGTGGAAACCTGATCTAATGTAAACCTTCGAGAACCACTATTCCCCTCTTAAATAATCAAAGAGGTTTTCGATCCTCAACAGTGTATACTTGTTCTTCATTTTCACCTGGTTCATGTGTTGGTAATCCACGCACAACCTCAAAATCCCATCTGAATTCTCAGAAAACAAAACTGGGGATGCCCAGGGTGAAAGATTAGGTCTTACGAAACCCTTGCTATGCAAATCTTCTAACTTCACCCTCAACTCATGAAGCTCTGTGGGAGCTGTCCAATACGCTGGTGAGGATATTAGTGCCACCCTAGGGTGTAAGTCAATGTAGAAGTCAATCTTCCTGTAGGGAGATAGTCCTGGAACATCTTCAGGAAATATGTCCTCGTACTCCGCTGCAACTGCTGGGAACTGAAAGTTCAAAACATCTACTACCCCAAGGGTAAGACTAGCCAACTCACGAGTTATCAGCTGGGTCCTCCTATTCATAATCCCATCATGTGCTTCCTAGGTCTCCCTTTCACTGAAATAGGAAAACCTCATCCCACCACTATGAACGCACTACACTCTTTGCCTAAAGCAGTAAATCTAGGCATGAACCGAAGATAAACAATCAATCTCGATAATGATATCGTAAGGCCTCAAAGCTACCACCATGAGGTTCCAACCGAAACTCTCACCTCCAAGGGTAATATCACACTACCTACAAAGGTTCTTTATTATCACATCTCCTATCATAGGCATCTCCAAGCATAAGGGTTGAGTCAACGGCTCTACCAAAATCTCAAGGTTTCTCACAAGACATGTGGGGAGTAAAGAATGACTAGAACCTGTTCCTAAAAGTATGAAATCAATGGAAGATAAGAAAAAGATCATACCTTAGATCATCCTTAGATTCCTTGGGTCATATTCCTCGACCACATGAAGCTATCCCGGCCCAAGTCCCCTAGCTCCCTAAGCCTGGAGAGGACCTCCTAGGGGTGGTGGTGGGAGTAGATCAAAGCATCTTCCACCACCTACATCTATCCCTACTCCTCGGCCACGTCCTACACCTGGCGGATCTATCTGATCCACTATTTTCCTCTACCTCGATGGTCCATCCACCACCTCTCTATTAGTATCCTGATGGGTTGGATAGTCTTTACCGAGATTTCCCCTACCATCACACAAGTAAAATCACCTATTTCTAAGATGACTGGATCTATCCTGAGAGACCTGGACCGTTGATCCCCAGTCTTGGGTCCTCCCCTGATGTCTCACATGTCTCGAACCTTAAGCCTGGCATCAGCTCCCTACTACCAAGGTCTCTACACATGTCTGCCTACTGTTGACTTCAATCAGATGCCTCTGTTCCACCAAGAAGTTCTTGATCACCAAGGCCCACTTGAGAACTCCAGCATAAGTCTAAATGCATAGAGGCACGACACTAGATCATATTTTCCATCGTATACCTCGATTGAAGGTCTGATATCTGAAGTACTAATATTTGACCATATCCATCAAGTACCTAGAGAGGTTATTGAACCTTGATGAATAGTCATCCACCATTAAACTGCCCTACTGAAGCTGAAGAATCTTCTAGATACACACTTATCTCAGTGTAACTAGAGAAAACTACTCAAAAAAGAGTCACTCGAAATATATCAATGAAAGAGTCTCCTTGTCATGAGTCTATGTGGTCAGACTCCACCATCATCCTGCTAAACCCTAAAGAAGGCTCACTTCTAGGATCACCATCTATTCCGCCGGTTCCCTTACTAGACAGAAACCTCTAGTCAGCGCCTCATGCCAGTCCTCAGCTGCCTGAGGGTCGGGCTCGCCTCAGAACCTGAGGGGTCTCTATCTCTGAAACTTATAGAGCATGCTCAGCTTGCACCCCTTATATGTCGGTATTCCAGGTACCACAAACAACTCCATTGGTGATGGTATAGCAGGTGCACCACTTGGAGGTAATGCATGGGGAACTGGTCCCTATATCAATGCCTTGTCGCTGAGGGGTTCATCCTCATGATCGTGCAGCTGAATCCTAGCAGGTATGCATCGCAAAGGCATCCTGTCAGGAAACAAGATGTACCATGGTCAATGAGTATAACTAGAAAAATAACATTAAAGGGCATGGAAAACACAACCCATTCTTATATGATTCATGCACTATTCTTTTATATCCTCGAAACTAGTTTTTTTATGTATCGAGTTGAAAAGAAGGTTATCAGAGTTCTGGTGTATGGATACGTCGGCCGCCCACACTAACACTGGAGTCCTTAGACTGAAATCCAAACATGAAACACATAACACTGTTTCCCCAAACCAATCTCATAGACTCTTGGTCCTAAGGTAGAATCAACTTCTCTGATACCACTCTTTCACGACCCATCCCAGTGGGGCCCGTGTCGCGACTCCCCAAGCCCACCTCCAATAGGCTAGGTTCTAGTGAGAAGCACCGAGTAGGCATATCAATAACATGGGAGGCATTGCCTAAGTACCTAGACACACTCACACACACACACACACAAACATCTCCAAGCCCACAAATGCTGAAATATAAAAACCACTAAGGAACAAAATGCATGCATACAACTAAACCCAATCAATAGAGTATGACGGAATGTAAAGTACAAAAAGTAAACTGGGCCAGAACACAAGACCACCGAAAACAAGAGTCTACAGACTTCAAAGACCAATATGTAAGAAAAAATAGGTTTTGGGACTACTACTCATATCTATAGGAACACCTAGACCTATAAGGAACTCATAAAGCTCAATTTGTACCTGTTCTACCCTGCACTTCATCAAAAGGTCACTCATCTGCACAAGCCACAACATGTACAGGAAAATACTATGCAGGGGAGAGTACAACGATACTTAGTAGAGGACCCCAGAAACCACAAAAAAAAATACACAAGGTAAACGTACAATCATCTCTACACAGTATATGTGTACTAAACATATATCAGGAGAACCACAATCAAGATATACTCAAAACTCAGACCCGTAGTCTAGAGAAAAGTCACATGATGGTATACCCATGCTAGGAATCTTGTCCGAAGGTTCCACAAAGAAATCATCTAGGAGAAATCACTCCATGAGTCTGATAGCTCCGATGACATCCATCCAAGAAGTATTGTTCATCAGGAAAAGTCATGAGAGACAGATACACTCATTCCAAGAGAACACACTCCTATGTGGGAAAATATCATGAAACACAGATGAGGATCACCGACTATGCCTTGGTGGATACCACAACTCATATGTATTCACCTAGTAATTAAAGGATCATCATCCTGTAGGATTAGTCACGACGATATATGACTCTACCTAGGGTCATGAATGGATAGAGGATCTCACTTTGGGCCTCTAATGGGATACCTGACTCTATCTAGGAAAGTCTTACTGAAGGGATCATAATCATATGGATGGAAACGATAACTGGACTTTAGGGGAACAAGAAAAAGGGGAAATAACCCAAATTAAACTTGTCCATAGAATGGTGGACAAGAGGATCAAGCCATGTTCCAGGAAATACACAGCGTGTAGAATGGTAACACGCTATGTCTCTTGACTCCGGGTACTACCCCTATAAAATTGACCATGTCAGAAGAACTTTCCATATAGATTGGTATGTACATTGAATGTAAGATAGACCACACACCATGTCTCAGTAACTAGGGTTCCCTCCATGTACAAAACTGTGTGCCCGTACACGGATTCAACTCGTGTGTGTCATACCATGTAACCGATACGCAGTGTAGCTTGTGCATCCGACCTGTTTTGGCCATGTGGTGGAGTAAATAGCTATGTACTCCCCCCGGTGCTCGTTTATCACCTGAGATACATGTCGAGTCCCACATAAGGACTCAAACATCATGTTCCTTGAAGAAAACACGGTGTCATCACTTCATGTACCGTAGAACCCTAGCCACCACTGAGCCAGTCCCACATGGCGTGTTCTTCAGGATACATGCCGTGTGATCCAAAAATTTCTAGAAATTTTATTCTTCCACTACATGCCTCCAGTGTTCTTCTAATCCTCAATACAGCCATTTGATTGTCGCAAAACTCCAAGGTTGAGGTCGCCTTGACACCGCAAAGCTGTTTCTGTGGGTTTCAGACCTCCAATCAGCCCCATAAACACATATCTATATAACCGTGTGAAGAACTTTTTAAGAATGATAACTCTTAAAACATGTCAATTTATCTACTTCTATCTCCCTCGCACCTCCACTTGGTCATCACGATGTTAGATCTCCATTTTGGGAACATTGTGCCAAAAAACTGGTGCGCAATGATTCCTCGTTTGTATCCCTACGAAGTACACAAAGAATGTAGTGAAGAGGGGAAGAAAAAAACAACAAGGAGGAACAAACCTCTTCCGTCATTCTCCATAGTGTTAATCCGCTCTAGTTATATAGATTAAACAGGTAAAATTAAAAACATTAAAACATGAAAAATGAATCTCTAGGAACGAACCTGATAAAGAAAATCCCTCTCGTGTGAACGATGATGTGCGGGTCAACCAGTTTGTGGGTTGATCTACGTTCATCATTAAATTAATGAACGACGAATAAAATATTTAAAATATAACCCCTACCTCAAGAAGGTATTGATCACTAATGAATTGATCACACTAATATCATCACTTAGATCCTTTAACTTTATTGGGGTAGCAATTCACATGTTTGATTCATTGTCGAAAGTTCTCTCCAAAGCTCCAAGAATTCTCCATAGTTTCTCTCAATTTTCTTCCAATGATCAACATTATATTAACCCTTTAAAAGGAGGGGAATCCTTTCAATGTTCCAATACAATGTGATATTAATGATTCATCATTATTGTTTCAGATTCATTTTTTGTGTCATTAATTATAAAAACATCTTCCTCATCACTGCGTTGTAGCGAGTGTTACCAAATAAAATAAAATAAACTTTTCAAATTATTTTATTTTACTTTATTTTACTAAAAACGTTCGAAAATTAACGTTTTCCATTGACCCACGTCGGTTTGGGTTAGGCCCATTATTTGGTAAAGTCATCATTTTGGATGCAACGATGCCCTCAGATTTTTCATCCAGGCATCCATTTGGAAACTACCACAACCATGCACACAGGCCAACTCAGTTAACTTAAAAAAAATTCAAACCACCATTTCGAGTTCACCGGGCCTCGAAATGACCTGCTATCTCCACGATCAGACTTGAAATAATTTTATATAATATTTAAAAATAATACATTTAAAATCTGAGATCTTACATTTGGATTGATTTTATACTTTAGGAAAATGATCCTTATATCATTTGTGTGGTTTAGGAATCATCCAAACCAAAATTCGATGCATTTTGTAACTTATATGACTCTCACTATGGCTTTTTATTTAAAATTGAAATTAAATTTACTAAAAAGAACAAGTGAAATATTGAAAACCAAGAAAAAACATTAATATTGTTTTGATACTTTTGAAAAACAATCCATTATTCATTTGTGATGTGTAAGAGTCGACCACACCTCAATCTGATTCACAGTGTGACCAGTATAACTCTAAACTTGTCCTTTTATTTAAAATTAACATTTTATTAATGCATTCATTCATATTTATTTATGATTTATTTATTTATAGTATTACTAACATAATATTTTTTTTTCATATATAGGAATATTATTTTTCTTGGGTTGGGTTGAATACTTCATCAATTGATATCATGGTTTAGCTTTTTTGAGAGGGGATCATTGGTGGTGAAGAAACATTATTTTTTTTAAATGATTATGGTTATTAATAGTAAATGTAATTATACAATTTTTTTAAATGTATATAGTAGTGTTTTTTTATATTCCTGATGTAAAAATTACTACAATTAAATTATATATTTTCATATAGGTCTTATTGTATATAGATTATAGGTGTATTTGGTGTAGTGCACTATTATTCAAACAATACACTATAGTTGGTTGTTCCTTTATCAATGATATTTATAGAATAGATAAACGTTTCCTTTATCAGTGCTAATGAAAATTCTAATAATGGGGGGCCTTTATCAGTGCTAATGAAAGTTCTGATAAAGGTGGACCTTTATTAGTGATAAACTAGAACAGAAAATAGGGGGGCTTATTAGCATTTTTAGTGTAGATAAAGGGGATCCCCCTTTAAAGGTGCTGAAGAAAAAATGCTTTTTAACAAATTTAAATCCCTTTTTACATGATATTAAAGGGCCTATCTATATTATTAAATTTTAATCCACTTCCACCCCAAAAACCGACCACTGAAGGCCCACAACAACCAAACCAATATCACTACCATACCAACTCTACTTCACCAAAACACCATCCCAAAAAAATATGGAATTCAATGTAGACCAACATTAAACACACTCAAAAATAGATGTGGAACCCCACTATTTTTTATTTTTGAATAAATGTTATTATAATAATAATAATTTTATAATAGAAATAATATGAGTTTTTAATTTTCTAAATTTTATGGTTATTGAAATGGAAAGTGAGTTGGATGATTAATCTATTGAATTTAGGTCATGGTTTATATTGAAATTCTTTTTCAGTGTGGGGGAGTAATTTTGGGAAGTGAATATTAAATTTAGTATTTCAGAATCAAGTTTTTTTTCATAAAAAAATAAATAATATTTTCATATTTTAAATGTTTTAAAATTGATAACTCTTTATTTATTCAAATTAAATTATGATTTCAAAAAGTAACACCAAAGGGGAATTTTTTATGGAGGAAAACATTTTATTTTTCAATAAATGTTATCATAATAATGAGAATTTTGTAATTTCAATAATGAAAATCTATAGTTTTTAACTTTTTTTAAAAATGTCTAGTTTTTTTTCATTATTTGGGAAATAATGCTTAATAACCCTGCATTGTTATAATATTGAGATAGTGTACAATTTAAGTTTTTTTATGCACCGTTTATACCTAAATTTTAACCATGAACCTTGTTTTTCATATATTTATTAATGAGATCCATCATAATTGATTTATGAAATATTATATAGATGTTATTAAATATTTATTATAAGTATATGTTACATCATGAACCTAACTCTTCATCATCTATAGGATTATAATTCCAATAACTTTAAGTGCAGGCTTCAGACACCAAGGGTTGATGATAAATTCACAGAGTTTCAAAATATCATTGGGGGATGATTTACCCAAGTATATGATAGAACCAATTGTAAAATACATCAAATAAAAAATATACATATATGATGTACAATAAAAGTGAGACTAATCTCTAATAATATAACATGATAATAATCTAAGTTTCAACAACAAAAAATACAAACAAATATTTCTACAAGAGAAAAAACTCAAAAGAGAAACTTGGGTACCAAACGTGGCACTACACCAAGCTCCACACCAATCCCCTTTCCTGTATCATATCAAATAATTTCTGTATACACACTAAGATACATATAAAAGGGGTGACTATATAAACCAAAAGGAAATCCCCTAAAGACTTTCTAAAAACATCACTAATACAAACATAAGTTAGCTTACATTTTATTTAAATCACAAGAGAAACATAAATACTATTGAACATGATATATATATCCAATGTAAATAACTTACACCACAACACGCACACAGACGTATACCTAAAACTCATAAACCCATGAAATGAACAAAACCCTCCCCTTTGGGAGCCTTGTAATCAAATTAAATACACCACCCATCCAATGAGTCCTCTAAATAGCCTAAAATCATGAACGAAAACCCATCCCTATTGAACCAAGTTATCCCATGGTGGTATAATACACATTATCTAATATTAGAACCAATATCAGAGTCCAAATAAACAAGATCCTATCCATATGCTTCATGATCACACACAAACCCATGAAAATTCCATGTTTACACACACCAAAATTCATTCTCTTTAAAACCAAATATCTACTTATGAATTCTATCAAACACATTGTTAGAACCACTCATAATATTTATTTCCCAAAACCAAAAAAACAAGATCATACTCCAAAGATAATTTAACATGGAATTTATGTTGATAAAGACAAGAATTTAATTTAAAAAATCATTAGCCTTCACGTTCTTGTAAAAATGAATGTCGGAGAATTCACCTACCTCAAAAAATATTATCCAGAATAAATCACCACACGCCCTTGTAGATATATGCTCTTGTAACTCTCCTATGATGGTTTAAAATAGAGGAAGAAAAAAACCCAAACCAAAATATCTAGGAATGTCTTCCCTATAATAGGGTTTATCCCAAAGGAAAAATAGAGGGAAATAGAGGAGAATGGGAGATGAAAATATTACCTTTGATCCCTAGGCTAAACACACTAAGTATCTGAGGGAGGGATATCTAGAGTGAATAGGATCATAAAAATTGAATAAGGTAACCCTTATGTTTTAGATCCATAATAAGGTGATAAGAAATGAGTGTTTCAGGGGAAGAGTAGGGTTATATATCTAATTTTAAAATCTCTTTAAAAATTTTCACAGTCTGATAAACCATGCACCAACAATATGGATGACACTATCAAAAAACATTCGAGGCCACATGGTTTGGCCACATAGTTTACCAAATCCATGCACCCCAACCATGAACCATCCCACTTAAATAATATAGGTATGCATGGTTTGTCACACCATTTACCCAAACCATGTGCCTACCCAGAGAAATTCATTTCTTCTACAGGATTACTTAGGGATTATGCATAGTTTACCCCAAATATGCGCCAATCATACACCCATAAATAACTCTACCAAACTCTCAAAAACCCTCCAAGACATCCTATAACAAAACCCAACCTATTCATTGCTTAAAAATTTATAATAAAGAAAGAAAATACATCAATTTTGTTGGTGTTAAATTTTCTATACCATCGGTAATTTTATCCTCAAAAAGATAGAGGTTGGTGGTGTGTTGGGAAATTTTGGGCAATTCGTTTTTTATAAACCTCTCTCATTCCAAAGACTCTTCAAGCATACTCAAACTAATTAGATAAATCTTCAATTCAATATTTTGTCTACCAAATCCAAAATATTAATTGAGATGTGAATAAATATTACATTCGGTTCAAGAGTAACATGATCCAAACTAATTATGTGATCAAGATCAGGTTGTTACATCTTTAGTAGAGATATGTGGAAGATGTTATGAATCTAGATAATTATTGGTGTTAGTGCTAGTCGATAATAAATTTCATTGATATGCTCTAGAATCTCAAATAGTTTGACCTATCAAGGATCTAGTTTCCCCTGCTTTCCCAAATAACAATACCCCATCCTTGGAGATACTTGCAAGAATAGATGATCCCCAAGTTATAAATATAGAAGACGATGAAGTTGATATGCATAATATTTTATAATAATATAGGAATTTTTTATCATTCAATTACTAATATGATTTTATTAAAAATCTCATGAACAAGACCTTGTCCAATTAGTTAAATTTTCTTGGCCTTTTCCCAACAAAGTGGAGAGAGAAATGGGAAACTATACAATTCTTAAAACATATCCATATGTATCATATATTTATAATATTATTATATGAAAAATACACTAAAGCAAAATGGTCTTCTAATGAACTACCACAACACCTAACACATGATCTGAGGTTGTATTCTAGAGATAAGATTTTATACTTTGACTGCCCATATGTTAGAGGATGGTAGTCCATGATCATGGTCAATCGGGTTTGGAAATCTTGTTGAAAGGACCATCAAAACCATAAGGTGAATTTAGGGTCTCAATTAGGGATAATATATACTAGTACCCTATAAAGATTCAGCACTTCCCAAATATATAACATCACCAACTCATCTACCAAATCTCCCAGATTGGAATAGACTATGCTAAATTATTGAGTCAATCAAAAATCACCTAAATGATGTCTTGATTTTGAAGATTCCTTAGTAAACTAGTGACATTGTACATCGTTATTTTATCCAAATTTAATATGGGTATGTGAAATTATTGTAACATACTAGCGTGTTCTTGGTGTTTGGATTCCACCCATTGATTGGTGAGATATTTCACAACAGATTCTTACACCTTTCACTTAATACAGGACCACCAAAAATAATTATTCATTACCTTTTTAATTTTGGAATACCCGGATGGATAACCTATTTTGAGTAATGAGAATCATGAATGAGGAATTCGTGGTATGAAGGGGGAACTATAATTCAGTATAAAAAATGTAATACATAATTTTCATCCTCTCCCCATCCATCAGTGGTCTCCCCTCCATTAAAGTTTATCCTAATGATAAGGCAATACAGGTCTGATTGTCGGGCCTCCTCAACTTTTTCAACCAAGTCAAAAATGGGGGTGACTGGAAATAAAACCATGACATAATTCCTCTTAGTATAATCCAAATTCATGTCATTGATTAACCCTATTAGCTTCCAATGATCTCGATATTTTTTGAACACCTGGTTATAAAACTTACAACTTAAAGAATTTCCACTAAATTTACTTTCCCATGAATATAAACCAAATCAAATATGAATTTTGGGAGGTAATCTATCCAACGTCACTACCTAAGGTACAAGTATCTTTATGAGAATACACACTTCATGTTTTTTTATCAGGATATATAGTGAACTTCTCACCAAAGAGATAGTGGTGCTATGTTTTTAATTTATGGACCACTACATCTAATTCCATATCATGTGTTGGATAGATTTTTTTGGGTTCCATCATTTTTCATGATCTATAGGATATGAAATGTTCTCCATACTTGAGAACAAAACCCATTACAGATTTATATACATCACAATAAATAATATAGGCCTCACATAGTTATAACTTGATAAGGGTAAGTGCTGATGTAAGCTAAGCCTTATGTTTCTAAATTGATTCCTAAAAATAATTTTTCTAATATAATGGGATACCCTTTTTAGTTAATGAATTCATAGGGGAAGATATATATGAGAAATCATGTCAACAGAGATGATAATAACTCACTAATCCTAGAAAGCTTCATTCCTTGAAAAAATTCATATGAGGATCCTATATAATGATGGTATAAATATTTATAGGGTCAAATAATATGAATTTTTCATAAATTATATGCCCAGGGAATCAAACTTCATGTATCCATAATTCACACTAAGGTATATTTTCAGAGGTGGTTGTCTCAAAATTCACTCAACACAATTGTCAAATTCTTTTAATAATCATCAATATTGTGAGAGTACACTAAGATTCCATCAAAAAATATAACAAAAAAAGATTTACGTTATCTGTGAAAGATATAGTTCATCAATTCCATGAAGAGTGGAGGTGTGTTTTTTAATCAAAGAGCATGAACAAGTATTCATGGTGGCCGTAACAGCTTCTAAAAATTTTCTTTGGAATATCCTATTTCACTCAGAGTAGGTGGTACCTTGATCAAAGATCAATATTAAATAACCACATATCTCCCTTAACTAGATCAAACAGATCATCAATTCTTATAATATTATATCAAATTTTGAATAGAACCTGATTACTTTTATGATGATCCATAAAAATTCAAAGAGTACTATTTGAATTATATACAAATAATAAAATATAATACCAATTAGTTGAACTTGATCTTATAAATACCTTCTGTAAAGACATACCTCTGTATGGTTTGGAAATTCTAAAGGAATTTAATTTTTTAGTTTTGGTGAGTGGGTCATTTTGAGAACATATATCCAAATTTAAATTTAGATAGTTTGAAAATATCTAGTAGATGTTTTGGACATGGAACAAGGCCCTCTTAGTGGTTTAGGTTATCATAGAATAATCTAATAAGGGTCGGGGTGAACTAGGAGTTGTTGGTGGGTGTAGGATGTAGACCATACTACAACCCTGTGCACTGTGGTATGGACTGGGTTGTGATCATTTTTGAGTTTTATCAAATAAAACATGACCACACCATAGAATAAGGGGTATACTGTGGTGGTTTTTTAAAGGTATTCTCTACCGATTGGGGGTTGACTATGTTGTAACTGAGGATCCCATGAAACAATATGACCTTGGCTTGGTTGAGATGGACCACATCACATCCTCAAGGCTATATCCTGGGGTGAGGTTTCTTAGGAGGTGAAATGCCCATGCCTACACCATTGGTTGACCTAGGTGTGTGTTTTAAGGGGACCATATAGAGTCCTACCATATAGTTCTTATTGTAGTGTGATGGAGGATCCACCTGTTAAAAATGGAATATGTTGAAGCACCTTCACCATGGTGTTGGTAATTCCAGGGGTCCTCGAGGTACAACTATGATGTAGCCAAGGAGGACACACCACAACATGTCCCTAGTCGAAGAGGAACACAAAGCACCTATGGAGGCCTAATCTATGGGGGTCCCTTAGGAGGTAGGGCATCAAGGATTCTTCCACGGTGGGCTATTCCATTGAGCCTAAATGTTCTGGCCCTAGAAAAAGAACCTATAGGGAAGATAAAAAATAATTGTTTTTTCATAATCAATGAATAATCCATGATGTACCTGATAAAGAACGTTATGGAAAATATATTTAAAATTAATATTAATTGATTATTAAATCATAACCATTAATCTAGGATCATAAATGAGGTTTCCAAAGTATTGATGGACCACTAAGAGGGAGGGGTGAATTGATGGTTAGTTAAAACTTTTATTATTTTATTTCCTTTAAATATCAACCTACTAGACTTATTCAGTTTAAATATACTCCTTATTATGTCACCCATACTTACCCAAATAATTCATTAAATATAAGAACATGAACATAAGGTTTTTTTACAAGGTTTAGTACAATGAAAAACTCATTTTCATGATTGGATAGTTACCCGGATCATAGATTGTCCACTATAATCAATCTATTTGAATTATAAGAAGAGGGTGATTCAAAAACCATAACTATATTAGAGTCGCATTGATCTTATCTTGACCAGATTCACACTATCCACATGTATGTGACACATAATAATTCACTAGTCAGCTTATTAATGGACTTATTCAATAACATCACATTGTAATCACTGAGTCACATGGTGGTATTCTTACATACCCTGAGTCATAAATGTTTTATGTCTTCACACTATGTATACAAAATAATTTCTTTCTATCTTATAACTATCAGTTGATCTATTATTATAAAAAGTATGTCTCTACATCAATTTAATATATATCCTTATTGTCATAAGAAACATCTTCAAATTCAAACAAGTATTCAAGATTTCACTACAACTCAGTCACTGCTCACAACTTAGCTTCACAAAATATATTGAATCTTCTTTCTTGGTTTTTTCACATAATGAGATCTTATGATATTCCAACCCAGTATATCCTCACAATGATTTTGAAACATAGTATTTCATATTATATTCTTATTATCCCTACTCCAAATATCTAAAAATATTCTTATGATGATGGAAAACTTCTTCTTCTTCATTTTTACTAAATCATTTTTTGGATTTCTTGCCTTATTTGAGAGACTCAATTCGCTTAGAATCTCAGTTTTCTCATAAAAAAAAGCACAATAGAATCCTTATTATCTATTTTATTCTAGTTTATATTATAATAAACTCACATGCATATACTACCATATTAATTACACATTAAATTTTAAATTTTTAATAAATTAAACACATATTTAAAAATGTTTTTTTGTAGCCAAAATCACCAAAATAAAATACCCCATTCATGTTTCAATGTATTCCCATGATCACTGTTTGACTCTTAAAGAGTATTCCTAAAATAAACCTCATTAAATTATTCTTCGTTTGAAACTCATTCTAAAATATCTTCACAAAACATTTATAGAAATCATGACCTCTCTTCTCCAAAAATTCAAATAAAACATTTTCTCCAAATCATCCTCGTATAAATTGATCTACAAGAAAATATATGAGATGTATGGAGCTCATATTTTCTTTATATATTCATGAAATATAGAATAATTCTCATTTACCAAGTCTTAATAAAATATCCACATTTCAATCTCAGTCACTTACAAGCACTCAAATAGTTTTGGATCAAACTAATTTAGGAAGTGATGAAGAAACTTGAGGTTCAATGAAACTTCATGAGAATTATTCTTGAAAACTCAACAAATCAATTTTCATCATCAAAGAATAGATGGAGTGGAACCTCTTAGTTTATTTTTCCAAAAAATTCTTGAACCATGAATTCTCTATGACTCGTGATATTCTGAAAAAAAATCCTAGTACAAGCATCATCACAATTAGATTTCCTCAAAATTAAATAATTCTACAAAACCATATTTTATTTTAGCCTCGAACTTAACTTTATATGGATTGATATTTAATATTATTTTTATTGAATATTGTATCACAACAATTTCAACGTTTTTATGATATTTATACCATGATCAAACATTTCTTGTGTCACTCCAAATAATTTCATCTTCATAAGATTTGAAATCTAAAAGCTCAATTTTTCATCCAAATTTTTTTGAAACTTTACTGTTGAATTATTATGTTGGGGAATTCAAGGAATTATGTTTTCAAGGTACTAAAATGAATATTTTCCTTATTATAAAAGAAATTAATTTTCATCTTGCAGTTTTCTGAAAATTTTGCTAAGTGTAAAATATTTACACTCATTTAGAACTCTATGCTAGGGGATTCATAGTCTTAAATTCATAAAGTCTTATGATTCAGAATTAAAATAATTATTTTGAATACTGAATATACATTAGATAAAATTCATATGTTTCAAAAAATTCATATGGTCGACTCAAAGAATTATGGTGAAAACTTATGATGACAACTTATGCTATGAATGAATTCATACGATCATACATTTTTCAATATTAAATTGACTTAAAAGATATACATTAAATTCAAAAACTCATATTTTTGGAGTGAAGTCTTCTGATTTGTAGTAAATGTATTATTCTCATGAATTATAAATTTCTTCATGAACTCAAAAAACCATATTTCTATAGTAAGCATCAAATGACTTTTAATTGCTTCCAGGGATTATCCAACTTCTTAAAATCTTCTCAGAGCTTCATGAAATGATTTTTGGGATTATTAGAATAATTATGTAATCCTTATAATGAATTTACAAGATATTTCAACATATACTATACTCAATATAGAGTATTTCCTTGAACCCCTCCTCTAACTCAAGTGAAAATCGTCTTTAATCAACCTCAAGCCATCTCTATTCGCATCACCTATCATCCAAGAGTTTTATAACATAGCTCACAATAGATAAAATTATTTTTACCAACTGGATAGGTTTCATATTTCTTTATCTCATCTAGATGAATTTAAAATGATTTATAATTTTTTTCTATATCTCTACATGCATTCTAGAGAAAGGTTTAGCAGTCCGTAGCACTTCTATTCATCCCGTTGAAGACAAGGGTTCTTAAAATTCAACATTTTTCAGATATATGATGAACATATATTTTAATTAACTAATGTATTGTGTGATTCCCTCTTGAATATGTCCATCCAGGTATTGAAGGAAAACCAACTCTTCACTCTACTTTACACATAGTGTATGGGTAGAAACTCTTCTTAACCACCTTTCCCATGTACCCATAACATGAGAGTAACTTCATCCTTAATGGGTGGATACATCAATACATTACCCATCTCATCACCTTTACATAATTACTTTGATAATTAAAATAATTATAAGTAAAAATAAATACAACCATTAACCCAAGGGAACTTCAATCACATATAATTTACAATTAATTTAAATATATAACAAATTACCTTGCAATGAAGTTCATTATTCAGTTATTAATAAATTTACCAATTACTGGAATACCATCATTATAGATAGAGGATACAATGATATAATATCTCTAGTAGTGATCCACACACTCTTTGAAAAAACTCCAATCATCGCTGTAAAATTATCTGGGTGTTAGTGTAGATGTTCTAATGCTTATGCAAATCAATGGTGATAAATATAGAATCCTTCATGGTAAGAAAGAATAAATAATGTTCTCTCTAGTATTGAGAGGATGGAGGTTGACCAAAGATTTTTTTCTTGAGATTGTTCAGGAGATAGTTCTCTCCTTGGGATAGAGATAATTATTTCTTGTGTTTCTTTTGAATAATATAAATCTAACCCTAGAAAGTGATACAACCAGTTATTTTTAAATCTTTCTTGGGGTTGATAACTATAAATAGGACCTTAACCAATCCCTTATTCAATAACAAACCCCATGTATAATAAAAATATAAATAGTAATATTATTTTCATAACATGTGGAATAACTATGGATAAATAAGTATCATTAAATAAATAAATAAATAAATATTTAATTGAAGTATATTGAATATATAATTTCTAACCAGATCATTAAACTTGGTTTGTCTATCCTCCTATTTAATCAAAAAGTTTTGAATAATTACTATTTATTTAATGAATAAATATCACTACATTATTCACTGATAAATAAGTAAATATCATAATATCAAAACTATTGATTAAATATTTATCAAATATTCATGTAACCAAATAAAGAAATATCTACTTCCTTATGAATGATACAAAAATAAATAAATATTTTATAGACACATAAGTAATAACTACCCCATATAATGAATATTTATTTAATAATAAGCTCACACCATATTCTATTGAATAACTAGTAATTTAATACATGTGATCAACTAAATATTAATAATTTTTAAACCATGTATGAGAATAATATTTATACAACTTGTTAATTTCAAATAGAATTTAAATCAGGTTTTGAATACACTTAGTGTGTGACCCTATAGGATTATTTCTTAGTAGAATAAAGTTTTTACACCTAAATACCATGGTTAGCATCAAACAACACACCAAGGAATCTATAAAGAAAGACACTAAATAGTGAAATAAAAATAACAACATATGAATTTACATTGTGTAATATAACCCCGGTATCATGATATCTCGAATAAAGTTCATTTCATACTGGTGTCATCAAAATATGTGATCATTGTCTCTTTCTATGAATTTTAAAAAATTAACTTAATAAAAAAATGACATGGCCCTGGAATTAATCAGACATTTCTATTTCTCTAAAATATCCTTAGATATCAACTTCTATTAAATAACATGAGAGAAAAATACTTTTATTATTATTCATTCATGCATATAACTCATGTTTAACCCAACATACCCTACGTCCGCCAATATATGTCATCATAGTTTTGTTCAGTAAATCGATGCATGTAGATCTTAATATGTGTTAATAATAATATTAAATTCCTAAGATCATTACATACATATGTAGATAGGAATATCCATTGACACATATAAATGGGTATTTCCTATTAGAGGGTATTGTTCTAATAACCTCTTACTCTTAAAATCACCAAGGGGGGTACACTATGAGAATGTGTGTAAAAGTATTATGAGTATCCACCCTTGATAGTATACTTCATTTTCATATAGTCAGATGAGGTCACCCAATTATAGAGAATATATTTAAGAATAATTTTCTGGCACTTATAGGTTCTCATTATAGTAGGGAACTTCTATAACCTTTTCATTTCAACAAGTACCCTTGTGACATTATCATATCAATGTCACATAGAAGTATGATCCTAAAGTGATAAAAAATTAATTAATATTCAATTCTATGAATATTTATGTAATTTATTGTTCAAAGTATTGGGTTTTATGAAACTAACTCAACAAAATCCCACTTGCACTAGAGAAAATTTCTAACACTCTACTAGTTAGTCTCACATATTTGAATTAATTCTTATGAGATATCGATATAGCCACTGATCCCTCAATAATATCTATGGTTATTCTGCTTAGTGTGACCTATTTACTATGTGAAATACCTCAAGAATAAATATTACAAATTATATATCATATTTCATCCCCAACATCTTTTATAATACCGTAGATAAAATTATTCATGACATGATTGAATTTTTCTATCTAGGTACAACACATAAATTTGGAAATAATTATTGCGAAAATCATTTCTTAGACTTTCTATTATTCTAGACCCAACTAACATAAAAAGGACTAGTTTTTTATTCCCTAAAACCTAATATTCATATTTCTCTAATTTCTAAAAACTCATCCAGTTTTTCTTTCTCAATTACAATAAAATAGTTCTGACGACGATCCTATACAATCCTTATAGTCTTTTTTGATATTTTAATTATTTTAATTATGCATAAAAATATTAAAACTATGTACAAATTAGGGTATGTGGGATAGATTTACAATTTAATCTTATGCATATTTAGTCGATACATCATAATAATCCCATGTGACACTAAAACATTTTAGTGGAAATTACTCCATATTTTATTTTTCAATACAATGTCAATAATATACTATGATTTAGATTGATCAACCCTTTAATCTATACTAGTAGATATTATTCTATAGAACTTGTGTTTCTAATTAAATCATATTTGGGGAAATTATTTGTCTTATATAACCATAAGAATAAAAAAATCCATATGTTTTCAAACATACCTGTCATAGAAAGTTGTAGCACCCCACTATCTTTTTGTAGAAAGTTGACATCATTTCATTAGAAATGAATATACTTTGATAATTGTAATTTTTTCATATGATTAATGAATTATTTAGACTTAAAACTCATATTGTAATTCTTTGATGTCTTCAACCTTTGTGTTCAAGTCATATGAACAATAAATTTACCTCCATGATAGGTGTCATTGACACCCGATGCCGAATACAATAATCATAATAGTTATGATAAGTAAAATTAAAATATATTTATCATGTTGATTAGAGTAAAGATTTATATAATAGACTATTTATTAGACATTAAAACATTTTAATAATAAATCATGATTTATTTTTATCAACTTATACCTTCCATATTCGTTTTTTCTCTTGAATACTCCCCCAAATTTCCAAGTCTAGAAACATCCAAATTATAGCACCCTTAATTTTGTTATATGGATTATATTACTAAATTCATATAAACTATTTAATCATAGGTAGTTGTAATTTACTACGTCCTATATGAATTATTATTCTATAAAATAATATATATCACCCACCATGGTGAAAATAAAAATGACTAGTAAGAATTTTAAATTTCCTATGCAGTATGTGTCTTTAGAACAATTACTCCCACTAAAATTCATATATTTTAACATCATTATTCAAACTTGTACATCTGGAGACAATATTCAACTCAATTATTTTTTACTGCCACTATCTCAAAAGTGATATTCTTCCCATAAATAATGTAGCAGGTATGATTAATAACTTTCTATATTAGGAATGTAAATATCCTCAGCAATTGTAGGATAATTAACTAAGATGCACTTTGTATTTTACGTGAAGTTAATTTGAATCTTTCACCAACTTTATAAATGAATCCCATCAAATGACTAAGGCTATGATATAATGAAATTTCTTCATATCATAACTTATATGATTTCCATTAGTTGATTTAGTTAGCATATTAATAGTTGTTACACCACTATTTTGCAAAAACATGTTTTGAAAGAAACCATAGAATATTTTCAATATTTACAAGAATATTCATCAATATACCATATACTATCATCATATCTATAATTTGATTAGTGTAATTTGAGTTTATGAAAATCATTAATTTGTACTTAATGATCAATTAATACTTGGTTAAAATATTATATAACATACTAGCTTGGAGGATCCTGTATATTTTACTAAGTGAATTCCTTACTTTCATCTATCATTCCTAAAATTTCTTAAAGTAATTTAATGAAGTATATAAGTTTACCTCAAGATTCATCTTGGAACTATTCATGATATGTAGACTAATATATTCTAAAATATTTATATAATACCTTTATTTTTAAAGGTTTGTTTGTTTGAAACTCAATAAGTATGTTCACAATACCTAAAGGGGTTTTATATGGAAAGAGTATACATACACTTTTCGGTATATCTTTAACAATAACATTCAATTTTACTTGAAAAATAATTATCTTGACACAACTGGGTATGAATATTATAATTTTTATTCATTATATATTCCTAAAAATTGATATCAATGATTATAGTATTATTGAACAATTAATTAAGTGTAGAATACCATAACAACATTAATTCCGGAATAAATAATGTCTCATTATTTCCAACTGAACATTGAGATAAATATATAGGTAAATTAAATAAAATAATAGTTCGACTATAATCTATCAACTAGGAAATAATTTTTTTAAAGTCTCGCTACATACATATGAATCACCATTTTCGTCCTCTAGGAGAATTTAAATTTACTTCTTAAAGTCATGATCTTCTCACGACAGATATAAGAATCACTATTCCCATGTTCTGAGAAGAATACACTATATTTATAGTAATATTTCACTCTTGGTTTTAGTATTTGAATAAAAGATAATATTTTATACCCAAGAAGTAATATTGAAACATTATAATACATGATGAATATATTTTGAAGTAGATTAAACAACTTGCATCTTCCTTTATTAATTTTAATTATTTTTTAAATGATACTTTCTGTCTATATGAGAAGAAAATAGCCTCCTATTCACAGTACTACTTATAGATATTTTATCTTTTAAATAAATTGAAAAGGCTCCATTTAATACAAAATATCCCTTGGATTTTAAACATTTCCTTTCATGTTGTTCACCAAAAGGGTTAATGAACTAAGTTCATGCAACTCTTATTTACCCAATAAAGCTACATCAAAAGACCCCTTAGAATTTTATTCAATGATTCTAAATTAATAAGGAGAACATATAATGAATGGATGATAATATTAGATTAGTTCAAAATTTTTATCTATATTTAAGTGTAACGTCATCATGTGACCAATTTACTTCAGTATATTGAAGTCAAGATTAATATATATATACCTTCCTTGAGTTTATAAAATATAATGTAGTAAAATTTTTATTTATCTAGAGCCTCTATTTTTCTCTCAGGATATAGGAGATGCGATATAATAGTATATTCATTTCTATCATTGGTTTTCATTATCATTTCTCAAAATGTAACTGATATTATGACACAGTGAAAAATTGAAGAAAACTCATGCACCTCTTGTAGACATCATTATCTCATTTTCTTTCTTTCTGAGGTGGATGAACTAGTTTACATAATTTTAGCACATACTATAAATTTTCTAGTAGTAGTTCAGTGTATAAAACAACTATACAACCCTTGAAAATACGTTTCAATGAGGAAATGGTATATTTCATGTAAGACAATAGTTTTATGATGATTTCATTTTCCATATTCTATATTAATTAAAAGAATATCTATGTTTTCAGCTTGGTTACTAAAGATGCAATGTAAAAAATTTTATTTATTAGCCTCCAACTATTTTATTAAAATCCATTAATCCTCACCATTTGTTTCAAAATATACCATTGCATGGATATCCTCATGAAAATGATCTATATGACACTTCTCATAACCTAAGAGAGGGCCCTATAAATTACTCAAAGGCATTTAGTTAGGTATAACTTTTCAAACAACATTAACTCACATCTTCTTGATCTGTTGGGTGTTGGATTGAGGTATGTTAGAAAATGGAACAATTACAGGGGGGATGAATTCTAAGTTCCAAAACATTCATTTTCTGTATTAAAGAAAAAAATTGTTTAACAAGGCTAAACAAATTGGATTCATTAAAACCTTTTCTGTATTTAATAAAGAAATTGCATTGGCCCTGATTCTGATTATAAAATTATCATGATCATCATGGGTTTGATAAAGAGATTTATCATATTTAAGATGATTTCGATTAGTTTAATTAAAAATAAAGTTTACTTAAAGAATATTCCACCTGAAATAAATAGAATCTTAAATCATAGTTAATACAATATATAATTATAATAAATTATCACGTTATATTTAAAAGTAATTAAAGAGGAATTAATATACTTATAATAGAAAAATATGAACAAATGAAATTAAATATTTTAACCCAAAGAGAAGGAAATTAAATGAATTTGAATAATAGTCCCTTGATGTATATGTATTGTACCAGCCTTTATCAGGTATTGATAATTTTTAATTATTATTGCCTAATTCTTTAAGTGACCCACGACGTGCATCTATGCACCACACTGTGGGTGCCAGGAATCTTTTCAATTAATTTAAATAACTGCAGATGTTTTATGAAAAATGTTATATCGTGCTTTAGCGTAGTGTTTGGGATTAAAATAATTAATTAAAGGTCAAAAAATAATAATAATGGATTTAAAGAAGATTTAAAATAAAGTAAGAAGGGATAAAAATAAATGTTGAAGTAAAATAGAAAGGGGTTACAGGAAAAAAATAAAAAAAATAAAAATGGGAGATTTCCATTTTTATTTATTTTTCTTATTTTTTCCTTTCCATTATTTTATTCTATTTTATTTTTATTTTTTATTTTACCTTTTCTTTTTCTTTTATTTTTTTCTTATTTTTTATTATCTTTTTCTTCTTTTTCTTTCTTTCTTTCCTCTCTTCCTCTCCTCTCCCTCATGTCGCACCTCCCTCCCCCCTAGGTGGTGCACCCCCTACTCCTACTTCGGAAGATCATATATCCTTCGTATGTCATCTGATTTTTTCGTTGTTAGGTGAATAGTAAACCTTAGGTCAAGGCTAACCTTGGACATTTAGAATCGTACGTTTTCGTTGAGTATCCTGCACACAGTTCGTCACAGAAGGATTTTACCCTATTTTGTGGTTTTTATAAAATCCTCCATTTTCTTCTGTTTTAGGTCAAATCAAAGCCTAATTCGGATCTTAGATTCATCTAAGACTACAAGGTATGGTGAATACTCTCTTTCCCTCCATTTTTTGTGGTTTATAAAAACACATCATTGTGCTATTAGTCGATGCCTACTATTTTTGTGCAATTTCACCCAATTTCATCAATTTAGTTGATCACCAAATTGTTACAACTTTAATTATCTTAATTAAATTTGTTTGAATTTTTTCACCAAGGTCAGACAACCTTTTAGATATGCTGACTTGGTCTCTATATTTTTCTCTTATCTAGGTTTACAATTTAATTAATTGTAGGTGTTGCGCATCGCATTTTATTGTAATTAAATTAATTAAATACATTTCATTGAACATGAAATTTGAATTGTTGGATAATTGGTAATTGTTTTTGCTAAACTATTTATTTTTTTAACTGAATTATCTTTTTATGTTGATACAGTATATTTCCTTGTTAAGTTGTTATTCTATAATGATTAATTTATACCTTGTGATGCATGGGTGTATCTAGATAGTTCTCAAGTTGTGATTTTATATACTGATTATGTCATATATGTTGCTGTGAAAGCATTAATTAAATTCTGGACAGGGAAAGAAGGTGGGTCTTGTATTATGAACACACTTAGACCCTCTGTTCCTGGATATTACCACTATACGTTAGGGGGCAGTGTATTTGACTTTTCCAAACCGAGTCTTCCCCAAGATTTCAAATACTTATGAGTGTCACCGGTTACAAAAGGGCCCATCAAGATGGATCCATTGGAAGTGTGGCTAAGCCAGCCTCAGATGAAACTCAACCCCTTTTTGAGAGATCGGAACAGACTCATAGTAAAGCCATGCCTCGAGCGATACATGGTCTTTCTAAAGATTTCCTCGTACAGGCTTGGTGGTATTGGATCAATTGAAGGATGTTCTGTAGCGATACCTTTGGGATGGGCTCGAAATCCAACTCTCAACTTGAACCTTAATAATTATGCACCAAGGGTTTATATTTAGAGCCACTATTAGTTCTTGATATTTGTGATACTTTTTGGTATGTTGGAGCACACCTGGTTGACACATGACTTAGACCCTAAGTCAAAGAACAAGCTTGGGGGTATGCCCTTCCTTGTCTTACCATAATCATTCAGGCATTATATATATGCATTTTTGTATTCTTCTTATAGGTATTCCTTTCAAATATCTAGATTAGGACAAAGTAGGTAATTAGGGATGGGTTTCATTGGGATCTCGGGTTGTGTTATTTATTTCATTGTACTTAATTAATTATCTCCAATTGTTTTATAAAGGCACACTAAATTTTATTGTTGCACGATATGGAAAGGTTTAGACACAGTGGGTGCTGGCCTACTGGGATTTTATCTCACACCCTGCTCGGGCATTATTGACATATGAGTAAATTACATGATCGTAGGCATTGACAAGGGGAAGTGTGCTGCTTTTGATGCTTGATTGTTCTTTATTTATTAGGAGGGAGACTATGGAAGAGGACTGAGCCTTGCTCATTATGCAGCTACTACTTTGTGACTTTTCTTTTTGTTGACTATGTGCTTGAGTTTTTGTTTTCTGTACTGTAACGCCCCGAACCCAGTTACCTAGAGTCGGTGCATTATTACATAACATTGGCATGATCACAAGAAAGATCAAATCTCGAAATACCGATTGGTTTAGTAGCCTTGGAAACACTAGATATATTCATAAGTCTTACATTACATCATAAAGTGAAAAACTACTACAACAACATATTGTCTCTATATTCCACACTCATATCCCCACATAATATCCCTGCATTCATAATTTACTTCTTCACTTCCTGGGAAAAATAAAACATATAAAAGGGGTGAGCTCAAATGCCTAGTGAGGATAACAATATAGTGGAAACTTTCATAAATAATAATAATCATTTAAGGCAATGTATAACTAAAACAAAAGCCTTTTAAACTTTAACTTCAACATAGTATGGCAAAAGTAAAATGAAATAATGCCATTTACTTATTCACATGGATATTCTACTAATCAAATAATCACATGAAATATCAATAACCACTTTCATAATGATGGAATGAATAATTCCAGACTATCATAACCACATAGCCAAGGCCTCGTGCCAAGACTACAAGTAAGATTTTTCCAAGGCCTTGTGCCAAGACACTAGTTTTTCTCATGAGACCTACCGATGCATCGAGGAGATATAGCGGACGCCACCCGTCACTTACTAAGTCCAATGCATTCCCATATGAAAAAGTTTAAACATAACATAAACATTCGTATTAAAACTAACATACGAAATGTCAATAATTTCTCCATAAACCATGAATGGTATAAAAATAACACATCCACAGTCAAACATATCAAAAAAACTTCAATACATTATGGAACTTTTGTATCATAATAAATCAACTTCATATAATCATAAAATCCATCAAAGGATGTTGTCATAGATGAAATCAAAACTATTTGAGAGAAATATCTCCTTTTTTTTGAAATCATTTAAAAGTCACACATTAATAAAGGAAGTAATTAAAAAGAGATTTTTGAATCAAAGTGTCCCATACCACTTTGAGACTTATGAAAGGAATTGACATTTTAAAAACATTCATGTCTATATAAATAAATTCTTAAAAACCATTTTAAAGACATGGACATTAATTAAAAAGATTTAGAAAGATAAATCTTTAAAACATTCAAAATTCTGATTTTGATAAAGAGTACCTTTCCGAAATTATTAGAATATTCATTTTGAAATCATTTAAAAGTCACATAATTATAAAATAAAACATTTACTTTTAAAATATCCTTGTAAGCTTGTAAGGTAAGATTGAAAATTTTATAGTGGCGGTAAATAGCCGCACCCACCGTATAAGTTAAAAAAACATTCTTACCTTAATTTTGTCGAAATGGTTAAAAAGCACCTTGTTTGGAAAACGACGGAAATATTCCTTTATAAACCTCTTATAAAAAGTAAAAAAAGGGTATAAATGACTTTAACCCATATTCTAGTAAATAGTAAAAATGTTTTGAAATTCATTTTTAAGAAACGTGGATGTGGATGATAAATAGATCCCAGTAGATAATTACGTATAAACAACCTCGGATAATGAAGAGATTGTGAAATAAACCCTTACCTTGTACTTTTCCTTGGTTGAGGGTAGGTTAAAATCCTGAATAATGGTGAAATAATTGTTATTAAATTATAAAAGAATCATATATATTCATATGATATCATATATGATCTTTTAACATTGCTTTGTTAATAATATCTTAGAATTATCGTTGTTTCGGGTGTTAACTTACTCGTTTTCTTTTATATGTTTTGTTAAGTAAGACATGTTTGTCATGTATATGTTGTATCTTATTCATATCCATAATTATATCAAGTCCTTAAACATTATTTTTAAATCATCAAATGATAATTATACTTGAATGGATACGATGGAGAATGAATCTTATCGCGTTCGTGGAGACGGTAGTCTGTACGTACGCACGAGCGATAATATCATTATTTTGATATTAAAATAATATATAATTGGATGGTATATCATATATACATAATCATTATCATGTTATATTTTTTATTTTCATGAGTTACACATCATTATTATACCCATCCAAATAATAATTTATTGAATAACAATGACACCACGACGTGGAGACGGTAAGTCGTACGTACGCACGTATGGTGACATGTTATTCAAAGGATGGATAGAATACTGAATATGGTTATACCATATTTATAATAACATCACAGTATATATAAGATACTGGAGTTATTATTTTAGAATGGTAATAACAAAGGAAGAAGAAGTGGAAGAAGAAAGGAACTTGGAAAAGGGTGGTGAAATCATTACCTCTTCTTTGGGTTCTTCCTTTTGATTTGATCAAAAGGGCTCCTTAAGTTGGCTTTCTGATCAAACTAAGGCCTCTAGGTTGTATTGAGGGAAGTTGGGAGAGTATTTGGGCAGAGTTTGGCCGAACCAAAAGGCTTTTAAGGTGTGAATAAATGAGAAGGAGGAGTGCCCTTTTATAAGAGCGGTGAGGGGCACCTTTGGAAAAGCTAGAAATATTAGATTATAATAAATTAATATTCGGTTTCTAATGACTCAAAAGTTGATTATTCAAAGGTTAAGGTGGGGATAGGTCGAAAAACATTCAACCAATAGAATTTAGACAGGTGTGGGTACTTATATTAACCTTATATTTATGTATTAACTCTAAGTTAATTAGTTTCACTTATACAATGTCTCTTTGTATTTTTATATTATATGGTTAATAAACATACCATATACATCCAAGCTACCCCCAAGTGGTCCATTAATGAGCCTCCTATCATGATATAAGTCACTTGGCCAAGCCTTAGATTTTTAGGAATTTAATACCAATTAATAATATAATATTTGTTTTAAAACCTCTTTTATGTCAATTCTGACACTATTCAATAGTTGATTTTTGTGAAACTCATAACAGATTTATTACTTCTAACAAAGTTAATTAAATCAATCCTAATATGTCATATTATCCTAGAAAAATAATTTAATTCATTAAAAGTTTCAAATTATTATTTTTGGGTATTTATAATATCAATTATTTTAATTTTTTACTATTATAGTAATTACTGCATCATCATTGCATCATAAATAAATTAAATTATTTAATGTCTAAAAATTATAAATAAACTATCATTATGTAGGAAATCGTTTTATCTTTCTAATGAATATTTATAATCTAAAATCCAACATATATAACCCTATGTAAAAATTGTTTTGCTAAAAGATATATTCTTGTGTCATTTTTGTATTCATTTTAACTTAATTAAAATAAAGTGTCTCTATCACCTACAAGTGGCTCCATGAGGTCCCAAAATTGACCCAAAGATGCCCATGGTTGGACATGTATCCACCAATAAGGTCAGGACACGTTTTAGGGTAATGTAGTATTATTATAATATTATTTATTTTTACCCTTATTTACCGGATTTACCCTTAACCATGGTAAATAAAATATTTACCGCAGTAACTATTCAAAATGTCTAAAAATAAATGTTACCTATTTACACAATTTGAACATCCTGATTCCAAATATGGAATCCATTTTTTCAAATTCAAAACACATAAGTGGCAGAAATTAATTTAAAATTAATTCATGTTGTTAAAACAAAAAGCGTGTTTTTAAGAGATAATAACTATCAAAAGATTGACTCTTGTTTATGTCCGGTTTAATTGTAAAATTATTTCCAATGACCAAAATTATATTAAATGGTAAAAATATATTCTAAATATACTTTAAAACCACTCAAATTCATAATTTATCAATATTAATTATTTTGATTAAAAAAGTTGTTTTTAATTAAAATTTAGTAATTTTCACTATTCATCAAAATATGAAAGTTATTCGAAAAGTACCAAAATTTCACCCTAGGCTAATTTTGATATTCCGAACCCAACAATGAAGTCCATTTTGAAATATAAAATATATATAATTTCAAAAAGTAGGTATTACTATTCATAACGGCTAGTTTGATTGGTTGTGGTGTTTTAGAATTCGATGTTGCGTACAACACACGCTATCACATTATTCAAAGAGAAGCGTACCGTAGAAGCTTGGGGTGTTACATTCTACCATCCTTCAATAAATTGCATCCTCGAAATTTGAAATTTTTCTTCGAAAATAAAAGGTTGAGAATTGAAAATATATTTGTGGGAAAATCCACATTGGAAATTGGGTTACGGAAATTTAGTCTTAATATGAGGAAAAGAGAAATGAAGGGGTCACCACCAAATTATGATCTCGATTAGGATAAAATTGGTGGCAATTAGAGACATTGTCACGACCCGTCCTCGGGGCCCGTGTCGTGACTACCCCAAGCCCGCCTTCTATAGGCCAGGGGCTGGCGACTAGCACCAAAGCGTAAATCTCGGAAAAAGGGAAGGCATTGCCTTTGAATAGTAAACAAGCACCACAGAGTAAGAAAGTAGAAAAGTAAACACTAAGTAAAAAACTGTACAAGCTGTGCTGAAAGTAAAAGGGGCCGGAAATACAAGCCCAACTGTAAATTACAACTGAAAGAAAAAACAGCAACTGAAAGGAAAACCCGCAGCGTCGAGTCGTCCTCTGGAAGTCCCACCTGAAGGGCGGGTACAGATAGCCTCCACTGCTCCTCGGGTCCACCTGACCGCTCCGAGTATGTCCCACCCAGTGGTCCACCTCCAGGTACTCTCCTGCTCCGCACGCCTCCACCATGATCAGCGTTGTCCGTCGTCTGCAACCAACACAACGTAGTGCGGGCATAGCCCGTGCAGGGGTGAGTATAAGATACTCAGTAGGGACCCCGAGACCCCCGAAGGTCTCCCAAAATCCACAAAGGATAATCCACAAGGAAAGATACAATCACGAAGTAACATCTGACACGGCTTAGGTATATGCCCATACATATACCTAAGTCATCAATTCCCGTTCGGCTCCAACGTCCGAGCCCAAGCACAACCCAGTCCACACAGGAAACCAAACGTAAACCCACGCAGGATAGCACAACACAATCCACAAAGGAGAGTAAACAGTAAATCCACACAGGATAGCTCAACACATTCCACAAAGGAGAGTAAACAGTAAATCCACACAGGATAGCTCAACACAATCCACAAAGGAGAGTAACTCAAGATTCAGCTCACATAGGTATACTTCTTCGGATGACGATAAAGATGATCACTGATCCATCTAAGTCGTCGGACCCACAAAGGATCGATAGGTAACTAACCCCCGCAAAGACCCACATAGGATCGGGCCCACACAGGACCTGTAGGCGCTGGCTCACACAGAACCGCTGAGCGCTGACCCACACAGGATCGGACCCACACAGGATCGGGCCCACACAGGACCTGTAGCACTGATCCACATAGGATCCCTGAGTGCAGTAGTCGTCATAGTCCACTGAGGATCTCTGCACAGTCGTCGTCGCGGTCCAATGAGGATCTCTGCACGGTCGTCGTCGCAGTCCACTGAGGATCTCTGCACGGTCATCGCTGTCGAAGTAGCAATCGCAGCCAGCTCTAGGGTTCCCGCACACAGCAAGCTCGTTCGGGAGGGTCCGCTCCACGAGCCGAGAGGCTGATACATCAACTGTCACAAAGTCCGAAGTTGATGTATCCAAAAGTTCCGTATCGTCAACAAGAACTCAACGTCGCAGACGGCGCGTCAATCGGACGCCCGGTCTGAAAGTTATTGGCTTTTTCGTCCTAGGGGCCCGGTTGGTTTTTAAGGCAAAACGAACCCGACCGTACTCCACTTGCATCCAAAACTCGGGCGGAGTGAGCCAAAAGATCCGTCTCACTATGAGGAATCCACCAATGCTGACGGCACGTCAATCGGAAGTCTGTAGCTCAAGATATGAGCGTTTCCGCTCCGAGGGCCCGGTTGGTCTCGTGTACGAACCAACCCGGCCGAACTCAAAGTATTCCTAAACCTTGAGTGTGATATACCGAAACGACCATCTCGATCCAAGGATCGCGTTGCCGCTGACGGCGCGTCGTTTGGAGGCTCGTAGCTCAAGTTACGGGCATTTGACCGAAACAGTCCGAAGACGGGGGGTCCGGGCCCGGGCCGACCCGGCCCAACCCCCCCCCCCCCCACCCCGGGTCGGCCGAACCGGGTCGACCGGTCCGGACCCGGTCCAGCTCGGCCAGGGCGCGGCCCGGCCGGTCGGACCGACCTGGCTCGGCCAGCCCGGCCCGGCTCGGCCGAGCGGCCAAGCGACGTGGGGGGGAGCCGCCACCCCCGCGTGAGACCTCCGCGACACCCGCAGGGTGTCACCCTGGGCAGCCGGACGTGGATTTGCCACATCCGTGAGCGCTGGACCCGCGCGGCTTCAGCCGCGGCGGCCTTGTCCGGCGGCGCGCTGGGGCACCGCCGCTTCCGGCTGCCGGCGCCGCCACGCAGGCGACCCGCGCCGCCGGCGGCTTCCGCGGGCTACCGGAGTCGCTCCGGTGGTCCGATTCTATTCCTGTCTGCGCTGCTGCTCCTTCCGGGACCCGTTCTTCACTGCGGAACCATCAAACTTCCGTTGCGGCACGTTCCATCATCGCCCGTCAAATCCGCACAACAACGAAGAACGACGGAGGGTTGTCGGGCCGTGTTCGTTTAGCCCGCACCCTCCCCGTTAGAGATAAACAATTGGAGACATAAATTCAACACATGAATCAACAATTTTAAAGGATTAAAATTGTTCTTATTGTCCGATTCTTCACTTTTAAAAGAAACCATCACGGGAAAAAGGAATTAAAATTTACAACAACCCCTACCTCGTAGTCGTCGTCGCATGCACGTTCTTCGTGGAATTGCTCGTCGAGGAAGGAGGGAATCATCGCGTCGTCGCGGAAGGGCGTCGTGTCGTCGCGAAATCCGGCGTTGAGTCGGAAAACTCAACGGACCAAGAAACAACAGATTTAATTTAATTATATAAAAATAAATCCGTGTTTTGTTAAAGAAAAACACAATGGAGATTTAAGAGAATCCCAAAGTCTCTTACCTCAAACAGTTGATCAAAGATTCGTTGCGGAGGAAGAGACGTCGCAGAAGAACGTTGCAGGAAGGGAACGTCGGCATCGCAGAACACGACATCACGTCGTCGACTTCCGCAGGTTCGGCGTTCTTCGTCGGAGGCCGGCGTTCTTCGCGTTCTTAGCGTTCTTCGCATTCTTCGCGTTCTTCGCGAAGGAGGATGAAGGCTCTGACAAAACCTCCCAACCAGTAATCCTCCAAAAAGACACGTTGGTCTTATTTTATTATTACGCCAACAAATGAAAAAGGTAAGTAATGACCCATCAATTCGTTGAATTAATTCAACAAAAGAAACCATCCATTTAATTCACAAAATAAACCGCCCAATTAAATGGTGCGTTAAGGATTTAAGAAAACGCGTCAGTTGACTTTCATAATGACGGGTTTTCGCGGGTGCGTTACTTAGCGGAAAGAAACGGTGGGGCTCGTGCGGGCCCCACCTCACAAATATCCTACCAAGGGGGTAGGATATTTTTGGATAGCACCCTATCCGTTTTAACCCAGTTTAAGCCACTTTTAAGTGGCTTCAAGTGGCTTCCAAGTGGCTTAAGTGAAATAAAATAAAGTTGTCTCAAAATTATTTTATTTCTTAACCTTAAGCCCGAAAATTAAAAACCACACCCGAGCAAACGCAACTCCGAAAGAGGTGTTTCTAAGCGAATACCGGCGCTGCGATTTCATCGGTGCACTCATAATTTGATTCCGGGCACCGGTTCAAAAGTTAGAAAAACTTGCTCGTCCGTTCACTGAACGTACCCGAGCCAAACTTCGGAAAATGATTCCGGGCACACCCGGCCTCGGAATCAGGTGCCATCAGAAGCTGCGCTCTTGTAAAATTCCAATGAAAATTAAAAAAAATTCCTTGAAATTTACGGCTCTTTACATTACTCCCACTTCTGGGCTTTACGTCCCCGTAAAGATACATCAAAAACTAGGGAAACAAATGTGGGTACTGAGCACGCATCTGAGCCTCCCACTCCCAAGTGCTCTCCTGGAGGTTCCCGTGCTGCCATCTGATGCGCACAAGAGGAATCGATCGCCCACGTAGGACCCTCTCCTGTCGATCCTCTATCTCCTCTGGGACCTCCGCAAAAGTCGCCCCATCATCCACGTCTAGATCCCCATGGTCAATGATGTGCATCGGGTCGTGCACGTATCTCCTCAACTGAGATACGTGGAAGACGTCGTGCACCCGGTGCAACTGAGGTGGTAGGACCAGGCGATAAGCCACCTCGCCAACCCTGCTGAGGACCTGGAATGGTCCAATGAAGCGTGGGGACAACTTGCCACCTCAGCCAAATCTCCACAAACCACGTCGAGGTAACACACGCAAGAACATGTGGTCGCTATCCTCGAACTCTAGTGGCCTCCGCCTCCTGTCAGCATATGACTTCTGCCAGCTCCGAGCTGTCCTCATCCACTCCTGGATGACCTGGACCTTCTCTGTCGGGGCCCGGACCATCTCTGGTCCCACGAGTGCTGACTCCCCAGGGTCTGTCCAGCACAAAGGAGATCTGCAAGCCCTGCCGTGCAACGCCTCGTATGGTGCCATCCCGATGGTGGAGTGGTATTTGTTGTTGTACGCGAACTCCACCAAGGGTAGGTGGTCCTCCCAGCTGTGACCAAAGTCGAGGACACATGCACAGAGCATGTCCTCGAGAGTCTGAATGGTCCTCTCCGTCTGACCATCCGTCTGAGGGTGAAAGGTGGTGCACAGACGTAGCCGCGTCCCGAATGCCTCCTGCAACCCCTTCCAAAGATGGGAAGTAAAACGAGCATCCCAATCGGAGACGATAGTCGATGGCACACCGTGAAGCCATACAATCTCCTGAACATAGAGACGCCCCAAGCTCTCCACTGAGCCCTGCTCTCTGATGGGTAAGAAGTGTGCCGACTTGGTGAGTCGGTCAAAAATCACCCAAATGGAGTCGTGACCTCTGGAAGTGCGTGGAAGTCCAATCACGAAGTCCATAGATATCCCGTCCCACTTTTACTCCGGGACCTCCAAGGGCTGTACCAAGCCTGCTGGTACCTGATGCTCTGCCTTCACCTGCTGGCAGGTGAGGCACCGTGAAACAAACTCTGCCACAACATTCTTCATGCCCGGCCACCAGTGCTGTCGTCTGAGATCCTGGTACATCTTCGCCACTCCAGGATGTACCTCCAAAGGAGAAGTTTGAAACTCTCTCAGCACCTCCTCTCGTAAAGAAACTGGTACCAAGGTACGTCCTCTAAAAATAACGTCATGCTCTGCTCCAAAGGAAAAGCCATCAGGTGCATGTCCCGAGGATATCTGTGCACGCTGCGTCTCATAGTCAGCATCCTCACGCTGTGCCTCTCTGACCCGCTGCAGTAGTGGAGGAGTGAATGTGAGAGACTAAAGGAAGGATGCTCCATCCCTATCCACGAAGGACATCTGCAAAGCGGATAGCTGCTCTGTCGCCTCCTCAAGTAGTTGGATGCCCGTCCTCCTGCTGAGGGAATCGGCTACCACGTTCCCCTTCCCAGGAGTATAGACTATCTCAAAGTCGTATTCCTGGAGGAACTCAATCCATCGCCGCTATCTCAGGTTTAGATCCTTCTGCGAGAAGATGTACCTGAGACTCTGGTGGTCAGAAAAGACTGTAAAGCGCTCGCCCATCAGATAGTGCCTCCATGTCTTCAGAGCGATGACCACTGCTGCTAACTCCAGGTCATTGGTAGCGTAGTTCTGCTCATGCGGCCTCAACTGACGTGATCCATAGGAAATCACGGCCTTCTCCTGCATCAAGACACACCCGAGTCCGGTCCCTGATGCATCGCAGTAGACTACGTATCCAACCCCCTCCTCGGGCAACCTCATGATAGGTGCGCTGGTCAATCTCTGCCTCAGCTCCTGGAAGCTCTGCTGACATCTGTCTGACCACACAAAGGGTTTCCCCTTCTTCGTCAACGCTGAGAGTGGTGCCGCAACTCTGGAGAAGTTCGGCACAAATCTCCAATAGTATCCGGCTAGACCCAAGAAACTCCGCACCTCCATCACTCTCTTGGGTGGCTCCCAAGCTAGCACTGCTTCGATCTTTGTGGGATCCACTGCAACTCTCACCTCAGAAATGACTTGCCCCAAGAAGTGGACCTCATGTAACCAGAACTGGCACTTTGAGAGCTTTCCATAAAGCTGGTGCTCTCGGAGTGTGTCTAGTACAACCCGCAAGTGGTATGCGTGCTCCTCCTCAGTGGTCGAGTACACCAGAATGTCGTCGATGAAGACCACGACAAATCGATTGAGGTATGGCTGGAAGATCCTATTCATGAGGCTCATGAACACTGCTGGAGCGTTGGTTATGCCGAAAGGCATAACCAAGAACTCATAGTGTCCATACCGACACCTGAAGGTTGTCTTCTGCACGTCCTCGTCTCGAACTCTGAGCTGATGGTAGCCTGACCTGAGGTCTATCTTCGAGAACCACCGTTCTTTCTTGAGCTGATCGAAGAGGTCATCAATCCTGGGTAACGGATACTTGTTCCTCACTGTCACCTGGTTCAGGCGATGATAATCGACACACAATCACAAGCTCCCATCCGCCTTCTTGGCGAACAATATCGGCGAAGCCCAGGGTGAAACACTGGGTCGGATGAACCCCTTTCCCATCAAGTCCTCCAACTGTACCCGTAGCTCTCGAAGCTCGGCGGGGGCCATCCGATACGCTGGAGTGGATATCGGGGCTGTCCCGGGGTACAGATCAATATAAAAGTCTACCTCTCTGTGAGGAGGTAGTCCTGGAACGTCTTCGGGGAAGACGTCCACATACTGATCCACCACTGCAGGAAAACTAGGACTCTGCACGTCAACTACTCCAAGGATGAGGCTAGCCAACTAATGAGTGATGGGCTGCCCTCTCCTCTGCGTGAGTCCATCCTGTGCTGCGAAGGCTCCCTTCTCGCTGGTGAAGGTGAACCTGCTCCCATCGGTGCGCACACATCGCACCTTGTGCATAATGCAGTCAATCTGTGCATGGACCGTAGATAACCAATCCATTCCCAAGATGACATCGTAAGGCCTCGATGCCGCTACAAGTAGATCCCAGCCGAAGCTCTCACCTCCTAGAGTAAGCTCAAACAGCCGGCACCAGTGCGTAATCATCGAGTCTGCTCCCGTAGGGGTCTCTAGCCGTAAGGATCGAGCCAACGGCTCTGTCGGAATCTCCGAGCTCCGAAAAAGGGCAGCGGCAATGAAAGAGTGACTCGCTCCTGTGTCTATAAGAACTGCAACAAGGGTGGAATAGAAACAGATCGTACCTCGAATCATCTCTGGCGCGCCGTGGTCGTAGGGCTCCACTGCCTGGAGTTGTGCCTGTCTCTGCCCGCCAGCTCCCTGTGGTCGGGGCGGACCTCCTGGTGGTGGTGGTGGCAGAGCCTCAAAGCGTCGCCCACCACCTGCTGCTCGGCCAGCTCCTCTTCCTCGTCCGCCTCCTCCCTACGGATCGCCACAGTCGACCCGCTGCCTCTGCCTGGGTGGCCCCTCCACCGTCTGCTGCTCCTCGGTATGGCGGGTTGGGCAGTCACGAGCCATGTGGCCCTTCCCGCCGCACGAGTAGCACTGCCTGCCTCTCGGAAGACTGGCTCCGCGCTGTGTACCCCGCACTACTGAGCCAGTGTCCTGAGGTCGTCTGCCGGAAGGTCTGGTCTGCCTGGAACCCTGAGTCATCCATCGGCTACCAGCTGCCGAAGACTCTACTACCTGCCGCCCTGCGGTAGGTCTCGCTGTGGACTCAGCCAGAAAGCTCTCGATCAGAAGGGCTCGCTCTAGCACCCCTGCCTGGGTCGGGACGCTGAGGGAGATCAGCGATGCCCTGATCTCGTGTCTCAAACCCTGATCAAAGGTTCGGGCCCGGAAGAAGGGGTCATGTACCATGTCGGTCGAGTAGCGAGAAAGATCGGTGAACCTCGCCGCGTACTGGGAGACCGTCAAGCCACCCTGCCGCAGCTGAAGAAGCTCCTGAATGCGCACCGCACGGAGGGTGGCCGGGACGAACTCTGAGCGGAAGAGGCTCTTGAAGTCTGTTCAGATAATAGAGGCCTCATCATGCACCTGGAGCATCAAGCTCCACCATCGTCCCGCTGCTGCGTGCAGTAGGCTCGCCGCGAGGATCACCATGAGGTCTGCTGGTGTCCTCACTAGCCTGAAAACTCGGACGACCGCCTCCAGCCAGTCCTCGGCTGCCTGGGGGTCCGTCTCCCCACAAAACCTGGGTGGTCGCTGGCGTTGGAACTCGTGCAGAGCTCCGAGCCATCATGCATCGTCAGCGGTCGGCGCTGGAAGCATCGGGGGATCGACAGGAAAAGGTACCGTCGGTGCCTCCGCTGTCAACGGGCCCTGTACCGAGGCCTCATCGCTTGGCGGGCTTTCGTCGCGCTCTACTCTCGGAACCCTAGCTGGATGCTGTCGTCGGGACATCCTGAAAGGAAACAAGTGCGTCACGGTCAGAACAGTATACCTGGTGAGCTGACACAAGTAATCACAACGAAAACTTGAAACACACATGCAATCAATGTTTTCATGCATTAAGTCGGAAATCAGAAGTCAGGGTCCTGGTGTACGGATACGTCAGCCGCCACACCAACACTGGACTCCCTGGACTGATAACCACACTCAATATGCTAAACACTATTTCTTCACATAGAAGAAAGATCAGAGTCTGTGGTAGAACCGACCACCTCTGATACCAATTTGTCACGACCCGTCCTCGGGGCCCATGCCGTGACAACCCCAAGCCTGCCTTCCATAGGCCAGGGGCTGGCGACTAGCACCAAGGCGTAAATCCCGGAAAAAGGGAAGGCATTGACTTTGAATAGTAATCAAGCACCACACAGTAAGCAAGCGGAAAAGTAAACACTAGGTAAAAAACTGTACAAGATGTGCTGAAAGTAAAAGGGGCCAGAAATACAAGCCCAACTGTAAAGTACAACTGAAAGAAAAAACAGCAACTGAAAGGAAAAGCCGCAGCATCGAGCCGTCCTTTAGAAGTCCCACCTGAAGGGCGGGTACAGATAGCCTCCACTGCTCCTCGGGTCCACCTGACTGCTCCGAGTACATCCCGCCCAGTGGTCCACCTCCAGGTACTCTCCTGCTCCGCATGCCTCCACCACGATCAGCATTGTCCGTCGTCTGCAACCAACACAACGTAGTGCGGGCATAGCCCGTGCAGGGGTGAGTATAAGCTACTCAGTAGGGACCTCGAGACCCTCGAAGGTCTCCCGAAATCCACAAAGGATAATCCACAAGGAAAGGTACAATCACGAAGTAACATCTGACACGGCTTAGGTATATTCCCATACATATACCTAAGTCATCAATTCCCGTTCAGCTCCAACGTCCGAGCCCAAGCACAACCCAGTCCACACAGGAAAGAAAACGTAAACTCACACAGGATAGCACAACACAATCCACAAAAGAGAGTAAACAGTAAATCCACATAGGATAGCTAAACACAATCCACAAAGGAGAGTAAACAGTAAATCCACACAGGATAGCTCAACACAATCCACAAAGGAGAGTAACTCAAGATTCAGCTCACACAGGTATACTTCTTCGGATGACGATAAAGATGATCACTGGTCCATCTAAGTCGTCGGACCCACAAAGGATCGATAGGTAACTAACCCCCGCAAAGACCCACACAGGATCGGGCCCACACAGGACCTGTAGGCGCTGGCTCACACAGAACCGCTGAGCGCTGACCCACACAGGATCGGACCCACACAGGATTGGGCCCACACAGGACCTGTAGCACTGATCCGCGTAGGATCGCTAAGTGCAGTAGTCGTCGCAGTCCACTGAGGATCTCTGCACAGTCGTCGTCGCAGTCCACTGAGGATCTCTGTACGGTCGTCGCCGCAGTCCACTGAGGATCTCTGCACGGTCGTCGTTGTCGAAGTAGCAGTCGCAGCCAGCTCTAGGGTTCCCGCACATAGCAAGCTCATTCGGGAGGGTCCGCTCCACGAGCCGAGAGGCTGATACATCAACTGTCACAAAGGCCGAAGTTGATGTATCCAAAAGTTCCGTATCGTCAACAGGAACTCAACGTCGCAGACGGCGCGTCGATCAGACGCCCGGTCTGAAAGTTATTGGCTTTTTCGTCCCAGGGGCCCGGTTGGTTTTTAAGGCAAAACCAACCCGACCGTACTCCACCTGTGTCCAAACCTTGGGCGGAGTGAGCCAAAAGATCTGTCTCACTTAGAGGAATCCACCAAAGCTGACGGCACGTCAATCGGACGTCTGTAGCTCAAGATATGAGCGTTTCCGCTCCAAGGGCCCGGTTGGTCTCGTGTACGAACCAACCCGGCCGAACTCAAAGTATTCTGAAACCTTGAGTGCGATATACCAAAACGGCCGTCTCGATCCAAGGATCGTGTTGCCGCTGACGACGCGTCGTTTGGAGGCCCGTACCTCAATTTATGGGCATTTGACCGAAATAGTCTGAAGAAGGGGGGTCCGAGCCCGGGCCGACCCGGCCCGACCCCCCCTGGGTCGGCCAAACCGGGTCGACCAGTCCGGACCCGGTCCGGCCCGGCCAGGGCGCGGTCGGGCCGGTCGGACCGGCCTGGCTCGGCCAGCCCGGCCCGGCTCGGCCGAGCGGCCGAGCGACACGGGGGGGAGCCGCTGCCCCCGCGTGACACCCCCGCGGCACCCGCGGGGTGTTGCCCTGGACGACCCGAGCGACGCGGGGGGAGCCGCCGCCCCCGCGTGACTCCCCCGCGACACCCACGGGGTGTCACCCTGGGCAGCCGGACGCGGCTTTTCCGCGTCTGTGAGCGCTGGAACCGCGCGACCGCGGGTCCGCGGGCGCCGCCGCGGCGACCTTGTCTGGGGGCGCGCCGGGGTGCCGCCGCTTCCGGCTGCCGGCACCGCCACGCCGGCGACCCGCGCCGCCGGTGGCTTCCGCGTGCCACCGGAGTCGCTCTGGTGGTCCGATTCTGTTCCCGTCTGCGCCGCTGCTCCTCCCGGGACCCGTTCTTCACTGCGGAACCATCAAACTTCCGTTGCGACACGTTCCGTTGTCGCCCGTCAAATCCGCACAACAATGAAGAACGGCGGAGGGTTGTCATGCCGTGTTTGTTTGGCCCGCACCCTCCGCGTTAGAGATAAACAACGGGAGACATAAACTCAACACATGAATCAAAAATTTTAAAGGATTAAAATTGTTCTTATTGTCCGGTTCTTCACTTTTAAAAGAAACCATCACGGGAAAAAGGAATTAAAATTCACAACAACCCCTACCCCGTAGTCGTCGTCGCACGCACGTTCTTCGCGGAATTGCTCGTCGCGGAAGGAGGGAATCGTCGCGTCGTCGCAGAAGGGCGTCGCGTCATTGCGGAATCCGGCGTTGAGTCGGCAAACTCAACGGACCAAGAAACAACAGATTTAATTTAATTATATAAAATTAAATCCGTGTTTTGTTAAAGAAAAACACAAGGGAGATTTAAGAGAATCCCGAAGTCTCTTACCTCAAACAGCTGATCGAAGATTCGTTGCGGAGGAAGAGACGTCGCAGAAGAATGTTGCAGGAAGGGAACGTCGGCGTCGCGGAACACGGCATCGCGTCATCGACTTTTGCGGGTTCGGCGTTCTTCGTCGGAGGCCGGCGTTCTTCGCGTTCTTCGCGAAGGAGGATGAAGGCTCTGAAAAAACCTCTCAACCAGTAATCCTCCAAAAAGACTTGTTGGTCTTATTTTATTATTACGCCAACAAACGAAAAAGGGTAAGTAACGACCCATCAATTCGTTGAATTAATTCAACGAAAGAAACCGCCCATTTAATTCACGAAATAAACCGTCCAATTAAATGGTGCGTTAAGGATTTAAGAAAACGCATCAGTTGACTTTCATAATGATGGGTTTTCGCGGGTGCGTTACTTAGCGGAAAGAAACGGCAGGGCTCGTGCGGGCCCCACCTCACAAATATCCTACCAAGGGGGTAGGATATTTCTGGATAGCACCCTATCCATTTTAACCCAGTTTAAGCCGCTTTTAAGTGGCTTCAAGTGGCTTCCAAGTGGCTTAAGTGAAATAAAATAAAGTTGTCGCAAAATTATTTTATTTCTTAACCTTAAGCCCGAAAATTAAAAACCACACCCGAGCAAACGAAACTCCGGAAGAGGCGTTTCTAAGCAAATACCGGCGCTTCGATTTCATCGGTGCCCTCAAAATTTGATTCCGGGCACCGGTTCAAAAGTTAGAAAAACCCGCTCGTCCGTTCACTGAACGTACCCGAGCCAAACTTCGGAAAATGATTCCGGGCACACCCGGCCTCGGAATCAGGTGCCGTCAGAAGCTGCGCTCTTGTAAAATTCCAAATAAAATTAAAAAAAATTCCTTGAAATTTATGGGTCTTTACAGAAATATAATTGGAGGAAAAATGTAAATATTTATAGGTAGTGATTGAGGTCATTAATCACAAACAACTGTAAAATTGAGGTCCTTAAATTCATCAATCTATGATGATTTGAAATACCATCGGTTCAACAAAACATAGGGTATTAGGATAACACATTTTTGACATTTCAAAATATCTTAGTTGAAATCCCACATCGAAAAATGAATTAATGAGGCCTCTATTTAAAATAAAGAGTGGAAAGTATGAAGATTGCCGAAAATAACACATACTAGGGTTCCATGTAGGAAAATATGGATATCGAAGAGAAATATAACCATCAATTATCTAATGGAGAGTGGTAGAGAACATGGATATGAAAAGGCCAACAATCCCAAAGCCATAAATTAGTGATGATTTAAGGTACCATATAGGACAAAATTTTTGTTCTAAGTTCCTTTTCTTAATGTTGAAGAATTTGTTTATGAGATTGGCTAGGATCATAAGGAGATATACTTACTTTATAATTAGAGTTTTATCCATTAATAAATTTCTACCACAAACTCATCTTTCACTCTAAAAGATAACAAAACGTAAAAAAAATTCTATTTATACTATTCGTACAGGGTTCCAAAATAAACGAATTTATAATTCATCTACCAGATCTTTTAAAAAAAAACTACATTATTTAATCCAGGACATCTCGTGGGCCAGTGGTAGGTGATACACCCTTTTCGCCCTTCGATTGCGGGTTCAAGTCTCGCAGCCTTGCCGGTCATGACGGGTTGTTGCCCGACCTCCGGGTTGTCCTTTTATGGCAATCCAAAATTAATCTCAAACTAGAATTTATCCAAAATATTTCTGTCCATACTCATAGTCCAACATTTATATGGAAGGTAAACATAATGTAGATCCTTTTTACCCCGTAATATCATATTAATACTTTCATCGTGTTTTATTTTAAAACACTGAAACATTCTGAATTACCATAATCCTTATTGATTACATTCATGCTCCCTTATACTATATAGAATGCTGGATATACTTCATCAATCCAAAAATGTTTTAAGCCCCAACAATGATGGAATATACAAATCATTAATCAGCTTCAAGGTAGTCAAGAATATCCAATATAATTTATCCAAATCAAT
The DNA here is from genome assembly GCA_963277665.1 of Viscum album. NCBI lineage: Eukaryota > Viridiplantae > Streptophyta > Magnoliopsida > Santalales > Viscaceae > Viscum > Viscum album. The sequence goes on from OY728157.1 coordinate 1,029,465,869, forward strand.
CATGTATTATTCTAAAATCACTACCTCGGTATCAAAACCATATTATGGTTTATCTTTCTCTCAACCATATATTTTCCAAAAATTTAACCTGCTATTGAGTCACTTTTATTTGTTCCACACAATCTCAAGTCCTTAATGAAATATTACTGCAGTACAATCCTTATATATTCCATAATTATTATAACAAGTACATTGTTGATACAGTACTCAAATGACATAATCAACATAAGAACTCTAATCATTCCTCTTCATCTGTGGTAGTATCATAACTTGATTATTATCCAATAGAATCATTTGCGGCATAGTCTGATGACAGGGACATAGGTTCGCGTAGTGTCCAAACTCCTTGCAAATGAAGCATTGTACATTTGAAACCATTTTCTTACCCTTGCAGTCATGTACTTTGTGCCCTTTTCCTCCACACTTATAACAAACTCCCATTCCTTTCAGGCAAGTTCCAGGGTGTTTCTTTTCACAGTTATCACATATGGGAAAATTCTCCTTTTCCCTCTTCCCTTTATCCATCTTTCTCTCTTCCATACTTTTCTTCTCTTTCTTCCCTTCAAAGCCATTGGACTCAGTAAACTCTTTACTTATCTTATCAACACATGATATTATTTCTTCATATGATGATAATACATGGGAGACTATTTCTCTTATAAATTCTAGCTTAAGACCATGAAAGATATGATCCTTCTTTCTCTTTGGATCATGTGCATTGCTGGAGTTATCATTCTTTCTACTGGGCGCCATTTCTAAACAATGGCATACACTAGATTAGTTTATGAATAACAATACCTAATCCCAAACTTGTAAAAAACAGAACATAAATTAAATAGTTTATGGATATAATCCATAATCATAAAAATGTCTCCTTTGAGGAAGTATATACTCATAAACCCTTAATAATGGTTTGTAAATAAAATGAGAATTATCCTAAGCATATCCCCTAGGAGTGTCGTAACCAAGAGTGCAGCAATGCCCGTTGTCGTGCACCAGTTCCCGTTCGAGTCTATCTCAAAGCGGTGTTTTTGGGTTTTACCCCTAGGTACATCTGTGCCAGAGCCGCCTCTACCTGCTCGTATCCAGATAGGGATGTATTGCTCGGAAAACTCACAAAATCTCTACAATACCAAAATTCTAGGAAGTTCTTCTATACTAATCCTCAAGGTCCATCTTAGGTCTATGTGCTCTAATCAGAGTTTATCTAAATCTAGCTTCCAAGGTTGGTACTAAACTTCCTCTGATACCAACTGTAATGACCCGACCCCAGTTACCTAGAGTTGGTGCATTATTACATAACATTTCATGATCACAAGAAAGATCAAATCTCAAAAGACCGATTGGTTTAGTAGCCTTGGAAACACTGGATATATTCATAAGTCTTACATTACATCATAAAGTGAAAAGCTACTACAACAAAATATTGTCTCTATATTCCACACTCATATCCCCACATAATATCCCTACAGGTCATTCATAATTTACTTCTTCACTTCCTGGGAAAAATAAAACATAGAAAAGGGGTGAGCTTAAATGCCCAGTAAGGATAACAATATAGCAGAAACTTTCATAAATAAGAATAATCATTTAAGGCAGTGTATAACTAAAACAAAAGCCTTTTAAACTTTAACTTCAACATAGTTTGACAAAAGTAAAATGAAATAATGCCATTTACTTATTCACATGGATATTCTACTAATCAAATAATCACATGAAATATCAATAACCACTTTCATAATGATGGAATGCATAATGCCAGACTATCATAACCACATAGCCAAGGCCTCGTGCCAAGACTACAAACAAGATTTTGCCAAGGCCTTGTGCCAAGACACTAGTTTTTCTCATGAGACCTACCGATGCATCGAGGAGCTATAGCGTGCTCCACCCATCACTTACTAAGTCCAATGCATTCCCATATGAAAAGGTTTAAACATAACATAAAATTTCGTATTAAAACTAGCATACGAAATGTCAATACTTTCTCCATAAACCATGAATGGTATAAAAATAACACATCCACAGTAAAACATATCATAAAACCTTCAATACATTATGGAAATTTTGTATCATAATAAATCAACTTCATATAATCATAAAATCCATCAAAGGATGTTGTCATAGATGAAATCAAAACTATTTGAGAGAAATATCTCCTTTTTTTTAAATCATTTAAAAGTCACATATTTATAAAAGAAGTAATTAAAAAAAAGATTTTTGAATCTAAGTGTCCCATACCACTTTGAAACTTTTGAAAGGAATTAACATTTTAAAAACATTCATGTCCATATAAATAAATCCTTAAAAACCAATTTGAAGACATGGACATTAATTATAAAGATTTAGAAAGATAAATCTTTAAAACACTTAAAATTCTGATTTTGATAAGAGTACCTTTCTGAAATTCTTAGAATATTAATTTTGAAATCATTTAAAAGTCACATAATTATAAAATAAAACATTTAATTTAAAAATATCCTTGTAATATTGTAAGGTAAGCTTGAAAATTTTGTAGTGGCAGTAAATAGCCGCACCCGCCGTATAAGTTAAAAAAACATTCTTACCTTAATTTTGTCGAAAAGGTTAAAAAGCACCTTATTTGGAAAACGATGGAAAGATTCCTTTATAAACCTCTTACAAAAAGTCAAAAAGGGTATAAATGACTTTAACCCATATTCTAGTAAATAGTAAAAATGTTTTGAAATTCATTTTTAAGAAACGTGGATGTGGATGATAAATAGATCCCAGTAGATAATTATGTATAAACAACCTCGGATAATGAAGAGATTGTGAAATAAACCCTTACCTTGTACTTTTCCTTGGTTGAGGGTAGGTTAAACTCCTGTATAATGGTGAAATAATTGTTATTAAATTATACAAGAATCATATATATTCATATGATATCATATATGATCTTTTAACATTGCTTTGTTAATAATATCTTAGAATTATCGTTGTTTCGGGTGTTAACTTACTAATTTTCTTTTATATGTTTTCTTAAGTAAGACATGTTTGCCATGTATATGTTGTATCTTATTCATATCCAGAATGATATCAAGTCCTTAAACATTATTTTTAAATCATAAAATGATAATTATACTTGAATGGATACGATGGAGAATGAATCTTATCGCGTTCATGGAGACGGTAGTCCGTACGTACGCACGAGCGATAATATCATTATTTTGATATTAAAATAATATACAATTGGATGGTATATCATATATACAGAATCATTATCATGTTATATTTATTATTTTCATGAGTTAAACATCATTATTATACCCATCCAAATAATAATTTATTGAATAACAATTACCCCACGACGTGGAGACGGTAAGTCGTACGTACGTACGTATGGTGACATGTTATTCAAAGGTTGGATAGAATAATGAATATGGTTATACCATATTTATAATAACATCACATTATATATATGATACTGGAGTTATTATTTTATAATGGTAATAACAAAGGAAGAAGAAGTGGAAGAAGAGAGGAACTTGGAAAAGGGTGGTGAAATCATTACCTCTTCTTCGGGTTCTTCCTTTTGATTTGATCAAAAAGGCTCCTTAGCTTGGATTTCTGATAAAACTAAGGCCTCTAGGTTGTAGTTAGGGAAGTTGGTAGAGTATTTGGTCAGAGTTTGGCCGAACCAAAAGGCTTTTAAGGTGTGAATAAATGAGAAGGAGGAGTGCCCTTTTATAAGAGGGGTGAGGGGCACCTTTGGAAAAGCTAGAAATATTAGTTTATAATAAATTAATATTCGGTTTCTAATGGCTCCAAAGTTGATTATTAAAAGGTTAAGATGGGTATAGGTCGAAAACAATTCAACAAATAGAATTTAGACAGGTTTGGGTACTTATATTAACCTTATCTTTATGTATTAACTCTAAGTTAATTAGTTTCACTTTTACAATGTCTCTTTGTATTTTTATATTATATGGTTAATAAACATACCATATACATCCAAGAGACCCCCAAGTGGTCCATTAATGATACTAATATCATGATATAGGTCTCTTTTCCAAGCCTTAGATTTTTAAGAATTTAATACCAATTAATAATAAAATATTGTTTTTAAAAACTCTTTTATGTCAATTTTGACACTATTCAATAGTTGATTTTTGTGAAACTCATAACAGATTGATTACTTCGAAAAAATTCAATTAAATAAATCCTAATATGTCATATTATCCTAGAAAATTAATTTAATTCATTAAACGTTTCAAATTATTTTTTTTGGGTATTTATAATATCAATTATTTTAATTTTTCACTATTATAGTAATTACTGCATCATCATTGTATCATAAATAAATTAAATTATTTAATGTCTAAAAATTATAAATAAAATATCATTATGTAGGAAATCCTTTTATCTTTCTAATGAATATTTATAATCTAAAATCCAACATATATAACCCTATGTAAAAATTTATTTTTCTAAACGATATATGCTTGTGTCATTTTTGTATTTATTTTAACTTAATTAAAATAAAGTGTCCCTATCACCTACAAGTGGCTCCATGAGGTCCCAAAATTGACCCAAAGATGCCCATGGTCGGACATGTATCCCCCAATAAGGTTAGGACACATTTTAGGGTAATTTAGTATTATTATAATATTATTTTGTTTAACCCTTATTTACCGAATTTACCCTTAACCATTGTAAATAAAATATTAACCGCAGTAACTATTCAAAATGTCTAAAAATAAAAGTTACCTATTTACACAATTTGAACATCCTGATTCCAAATATGGAATCCATTTTTCCAAATTCAAAACACATAAGTGGAAGAAATTAATTTAAAATTAATTCCCGTTGTTAAAACAAAAAGCGTGTTTTTAAGAGATAATAACTATCAAAAGATTGACTCTTGTTTATGTCCGGTTTAATTGTAAAATTATGTCCAATGACCAAAATTATATTAAATGGTAAAAATATATTCTAAATATACTTTAAAACCACTCAAATTCATAATTTATCAATATTAATTATTTTGATTAAAAAAGATGTTTTTAATTAAAATTTAGTAATTTTCACTATTCATCAAAATATGAAAGTTATTCGAAAAGTACCAAAATTTCACCCTAGGATAATTTTGATATTCCGAACCAAAAAATTAAGTCCATTTTGAAATATAAAATATATATAATTTCAAAGAGTAGGTATTACTATTCATAACGGCTAGTTTGATTGGTTGTGGTGTGTTAGAATTCGATGTTGCGTACAACACACGCAATCGCATTATTCAAAGAGAAGTGTACCGTAGAAGCTTGGGGTGTTACATGTACTTCCAGTTTAGACACACATCATGGCATGACATAATTTTGGGAGCTTCCACACTTGATTATTATTATTCAGTTGGATTATTTTATTGCGTTTGTTGTAGTTTATTCATTTACATGCTTCTGATATTTATTATTACCTGTTTTCTTCTTCCACTATGATAATACCTATTACCTATGAGGGAATATTGTCCCCCTCAGACAAAAAAGGCCCTCACTACTAGTCGGCAACCTCTGGAATTCAGGGAGATGCACTTGAAGTCATGTGACCCACCAGTCTGGCCCCCATCTTAGAGGTGAGCCAGGTCAGGACATTACAAAGTGCTATCAAAGGTGGTTTTTTCATTTTTCTTACTATTTGGGTTATATAGAATACTAGGATATACGGATTTGCAATGTACTCAGTGCTTGGATATAGCTGACCCATGTACAAGGGAAAACCCAAATTCCTAGGTTGGGATTGCAGTTATTGATTATGCTAGTTACGGTTTATATGATTCCACTGTTGGGTGACCCACTTATATTGCATTGTTATTGTGTTGGTATAGTTGAGATAATGGGGTTACCATTACAGCCCAATGATATAAGAGAAATAAATTACATGCATCATAATAGTCACTATATGATTTAAAATGTAATGCATATTGCCATGCCATATCTACTTCAGCATGAATTTTCCTGTTTGCGTGTGAGTGTTGTTGTGCCTAGTGGTAAAATTTTGAAATGATGGTTTGTTAAATATAAAGTTGTGATATTCTATTAGAGGTTATACTGACTTAACCTATGAATGGACTGTAGAATTTTTTATTAATCCTTTTGAGTTGTCGCTTCCATATCAAAACCCAGAGCACATTCCCACTCTCTTGAGGCACGACATGAAGACGTCGCATAGAAATTAATCTACAACAACACCAGAGATGATGGGTCTTGATCCACCAGTGGTAACTCTTATAGATCATATTTTGGAACTACCTCCTATTGATCTTCTGAGGGAACCTAATTCTCAGTTCAGAGATAGTCTCCTCGGGTTTATGTAATCAGTTCAAAATATCCCCAGACCTACCCTGTTTATGGAAAACCTCACACAGGACTTTCTGCAGCAACACCTACCCTCCTTCTCAGGGAGTGGTGGCCCTCAAGCAACAGAGTCATGGATAGAAGCTATAAGGTCTATCTTCAACCACCTCAATAGCCTTCTGGAATTAAGGGTCAAATTGGTAGTCTACATGCTTCGTGACTATGCCAAGCACTGTTGGGAAGTTTTTTCTCAGGCTGAGTAGACCAGTCACATGGTTTGGCCCAACTCCCTTGAAGCCTTCTACGATCACTTTTTCTTATAGACCCTGAGAGATGATCGTGTGAGGGAGTTCATACATCTTCAACAGGGATCTATGACCATGTTAGAGTATTATACATGTTTCAAATTACTTCAGCATTTTTCTCCATCTATGACTGGTGATACACAGACTAGAAATGTTAGGAAATCTAAACCGGGGAGCCATGGATATTCAGTTTCGAGACAGGGTGATGACTCTTCTCAAAGTAGGAAACGCCATTTTGAAGGTGCACAGGGGGGAAATCCTAGCGAAATAGAATGTTTAGAAGGATCTATCACATTTTATCAGGGAGGTGGTGATGGTAAAAAGAATCCAAAGTGCACGAGAGATCCGAAGGAGTGCCAAGCTTGTGGAAGGATGGGTCACCTTCAACGTTTTTTTCATTCCTTTTCTTCAGCATCCAGTGGTAGGGGATCCGCACCTAAACCTCCGTCAGTTATGGTATCTATGAATCCATAGCAGGATGGAAGTTCTGTTTTACAATGGTCCATCATTCCAAGGTAATAGTGGAGGTTGTGGTCAAGTAAATCAAGTTCTAGAGTATCAGCATCAACAGAGTGGGCCTAGATAGGCCAAACAGGTAGCGTATAAAGGACACAGTTTAGGTCTCATGTATATAGTGCAATCAGCACTAGATGAATAGAGTGTAGGACCATCTATAGTGAGAGGTACAATTCTAGTAGCATCAACCTTAGTTTCTTCTCTTTTTGAAATCGGTGCATCGAACTCCTTTATATCTACTATTGTTGTTGAAAGTACTGGTTTTCCAATTGAGTACCATTGCGGTGTAATGTCTCTCAACACTCCACTTGGGGTCAGGATAGAGGGAATACACCAGTGCAAAGAGTGTCCCCTTGAGATAGGTGGGTACCATTTTGTTTGGAATTTTTATGTCCTTGACATGTCTGGCATCGAGGTCATTCTTAGTATGAACTGGCTTTCTTCTTGTCATGCTCAAGTGGATTGCTATCACCTTCGGGTTTCCTTCACATCCCCTAAGGGTGACACATATCTTCACAAAGGAGAAAGGGATATACGGGATGACCGAGCTAATCCTAAATATGTAGGGTTGGGCAGAGTGATAGCTCAGTTGGCATGTCTCTTCACGAGTGATCAGGGAACACGGCTAGTTGAATTCTATCCAGTGGTGAATCTTTTCAGGGATGTATTCCCTGACGATTTCTCTAGATTACCTTCTTTGAGAGATGTGGATTTCACTATCGAGCTCATTCCAGGAGTGACACCAGTGCATATTCCTCCTTATAGGATGAAACCAACATAGCTATAGGAACTCAAAAAGCAGCTTGAAGACCTTGAGGCTAAGGGTTTCATCAGACCTAGCACATCGTTGTGGGGTTCAACTATCCTTTTTTCCAAGAAGGAAGACATTACTCTCAAGTTATGCGTGGATTATCGTCGACTCAACTAGCTCATGGTAAAGAATCAATACCCATTGCCTCGTATAGATGATCTCTTTGACCAACTCTAGGGAGCTACTATTTTATCCAAGATTGATATGAGATCGGGATATCACCAGGTGTGTGTGCGACCATCTGACATAACATGCACGACATTCCGAAGCAGGTACGTCTTGTGAAAGTATTTGGTTATGCATTTTGGCCTCACGAATGCGTCAGAAGTCTTCATAGCTCTGATGAACTGAGTTTTTCACCTGTATCTTGATTCTTTTGTGTTAGTGTTCATGGATGACATATTACTGTATTTACGTTCCAGAAATGACCATACAACCCATCTTGAGATCATACTGAGTAAAATGAGAGAGAACTAGCTATATGCTAAGCTTACCAAATGCCACTTCTGGATTGATAAGGTACACTTATTGAGTCATATTATATCTGAAGAAAGGTTATAAGTTGACCTAGAAAAGGTGAGCATGGTGGTTTCGTGGGAGCATCCCAAGAGTGTCTTCGACATCCATAGTTTCTTGGGAATTGGTGGATATTACAAGCATTTTATCCAGGAATTTTCACACTTAGAAGCACCTCATATAGCTTTGACTTAGAAAGATGTACAGTTCATCTGGTCAGAAGCTTGTGTAAAGTCTTTTCAGGAATTGAAAGGAAGACTAAACTCAGCCCTGATCCTGATTCTGCCAGAACATGGTAATATCTATAAAATTTATTGTGATGCTTCAGGAATTAGACTGGGTGTAATTTTGATTTAGGTTGATCGAGTCGTGGCTTAGGGATCCCGCCAGCTGAGACCTTATGAGTAGAACTATCCTACACATGAACTTGAGTTGGCAGTGGTGGTTAATGATCTATGCTATTGGAGACATTATTTTTTGGGTGAGATATTTTTTGTTTACATGGATCATAAAATCTTAAAATATATCTCCACTCAACGAGACATGAACTTAAGGAAACATAGGTGGGTAAAATACTTGTAGTCGTTCGATTTTGAGCTTTCTTATACACCTGGTAAGGGTAATGCCATAGTGGATGCGTTTAGATGCAAGACACAGACATAAACCATTCAAGTAGCAAGTAGTGAGTGGAAGATGATGGCCTTGTTTTCAAAGATGCATCTGGAGGTCCAAGAGCAGAGCGGGAAACCGGTTCTAGAAGCTCTTAGGGCGACGTTCTCTCTTCTAGAGCAAGTCCATAGGCAAAAGTTGACTGATCCTAAGTAGATCGTTTTGAGGGAAAGTGTTACAGGAGAGAACCCAACTCCTGGTTGGGTTGTTGATGGCAGTGAAAATATCATTTACCATGGCCAGGTATGGATACCTTTCGGTATACGGGAAGATCTGATGATGGAATCTCACACCTCTATTTGGTCAGTTCATCCTGGTCTGACCAAGATATATAGAGACATGTTTCAATAGTATTGGTGGCCTGGTATGAAAAGGAAAATAGTAGGTTTCATCACTTGGTGCTCCACCTACCAACAGGTGAAGGTGGAGCACCAGTGACCTGCTGGACTCTTATATCCTCTATCCATTCCTAAATGGAAATGGAATGACATCACCATGGATTTGGTTATAGGAATTCCAATATCTCCTCGAAGCAGTGATGTAGTATAGGTGGTTGTTGATAGTTTGGCCAAGGTTACACACTTCTTTCCTATCCGAGAGAACTTTATGATTAATGAGTTGGGAAGGGTGTATATCTAGGAGATTGTGTGACTTCATGGTGTACCTTGTTCGATTGTCTCGGATAGGGATGCCTGCTTTTCTTCACGGTTATGGAAAGGGTTAAAAAATGTGATGGGTTTATAGGTACTTCTGAGTACTTTATGTCACCCTCATACTGATGGGAAGTCTGAGGGAACTATATGAGTGTTAGAGGATATGTTACAGGCCTGTATCCTTCATTTTGGTCGTTCCTAGGAGAATCATATACCTCCTTTTGGGTTTACCTATAATAACACCTTCTAGGAGACAATTCAAATGGCTCTGTATGAGGCCCTCTATGATAGACCATGTCGTTCACCTTTATGATGGCTCGAAGCAGGTGAGGCAGCTTTGTTGGGTCCTCATATCATTCAAGATACTTTTGAGAAAGTTCAGTTGATTTAGAAGTGCAAGACTACAGCTTAGTCCATAAATAATTCTTATATCGACCATTATCGTAGACCTCTAGAGTTTGAAGTGGGACATCGAGTCTTTCTACGTGCTTCTTCGAGGTTGGGTCACAGGCGGATCAGGAGACAAGGGAAGTTATCACCAAGATAAATCGGGTTGTTCGACATAGTATAGAGAGTTGGGATGGTATCTTATCTGCTACTGCTACCTCATAGGTACCATCCCATGCATGATGTTTTCCATGTATCTCATCTTCGACAATATCATCCAGACCCGACTCATTCTTTTCACCCCAATGACATCGAGCTTGAGGCAGATGCATCCTTTACAGAACATGCAATTCATATCATAGACCGTAGTATGAAAGCCCTCTTATGAAAGTCAGTCCCTCGGGTGTCGGTGTTATGGAAACACATACGCGTTCTATATGAGACTTGGGAGTGAGAAACGGATGTATGTACATAGTTGATGGATGTTTTCTCTGGCGACGTTCTACTACCCTCTGAAGGGAAACTTGTGGATGAGTTGTCTTAAGGAGGGGAGGTTGTAACGTTCTAGTCTTTATCTAGTATGGACCATTTTTAATTATTGTTGCCTACTTCTTTAAGCAACCTGTGGGAAGCGTTTGTGCACCTCGCTGCGGGTCTCGGGCAGCTTTTTAATTAGTTTAAATAACTACAGATGTTTTATGAAAAATGTTATGTCACACTTTAGCTTGGTGTTCAGTATTAAAATAATTAATTAAAGGTTGAAAAATAATAATAAGGGATTTAAAGAATATTTAAAAGAAATTAAGCAGGGATAAAGAAATGTTGAAATAAAATAGAAAGGGGGTTAAGGAAAAAAAAGAATAATTAAAATGAGAGATTTCCATTTTTATCTATTTTTATTATTTTTTCCTTTATAATCTTTTATTATATTATATTTTTATTTTTATTTTTATTTTCCCTTTTATTTTTCTTTTATTTTTCAATTGTTTTTTCTTTTATTTTTCTTCCTTCTCTTTCTTTCTTTATTTCCTCTCTTCATCTCCACCTCTCCCTCATGTCACACCTCCCTCTCCCCCTAGGTGGCGCACCCCACTAATCCTCCTTTAGAAGACTGTAGATCCTCCATCCATAATCCAATTTCCTTTCCATTAGGTGTGCAATAAAACTTAGGGAAAGGCTAACCTTGTACATTTGGAATCGTATGTTTTCGTTGAGTATCATGTGCGTAGTTCATCACATAAGGATTTTACCCTATTTTGGGGTTCTTCTAAAATAAATTTTTTACTTCTACTTTAGGTCAAATAAAAACCTACCATGGATTGTAGAGTCATATATGACTACAAGGTAGGGTTCTTACTCACTTTCCCTCTGTTTTGTTGCGGTTTATAAAAACACACGATTGTGTCGTTAGTTGGTGCCTACTGGCCTTGTGCAATTTCACCCAATTTCATCAATTTAGTTGATCACCTAATTTTTTTATCCTTAATTATCTTAATTTATTTTTTTTGAATTGTTGCAACAAGGTCGAAAACCCCTTTGTTCATGCTGACATGGTCAGTATATTTTTTTTGTTAGCCGGGTTTATAATTTAATTAACTGCAGGTGTTGCACAACCCATTTTTATTATAATTAAATTAAAAAAATAGTTTTCATTGAACATGAACTTTAAATTATTGGATCATTGGTAATTGTTTTTAATGAAATATTTATTTATTTAAAAAATGATTTATCTTCTTATGTTATATGGTATATTACCATGTTAAGTTATTATTCTGTAATGTTTAACTTATACCTTGTGATGCATTGGTGTATCTAGTTAGTTTTCAACCTATGATTTTATATGTTGATTATGTCATATCTACTACTGTAAAAAAAATTAATTAAATTCTGGGCGGGGAAATGAGTGGGTCTCATATTAAGGGTCACATTAGACCCTCCATTCCTGACTGTTACCACTACGTGTCAGGGGGTGGGGTCTTTGGATTTTCTTGACCAATACTTCAATGGGATTTCTAATAATTATAAGTGACACTAGTTCCAGAAAGGCCCATTGAGACAAATCCATTGGCAGTGTGGCTAATCCAGGCTCGGATGACACTCGACCCCTTTTTGTGAGATCATAACGTACTCACGCTAAAGCCATGCCTCGAGCGATACTTGGTATTTCAAAATATTTCTTTGGACGGTCTTGGTGGTATTGGATAAATTTAAGGATGTTCTGTAACGATACCTTTGGGAGGGTCTTGGACTCTAACTCTCAACTTGAACCATAATAATGATGCACTAAGGGTGTATATTTAATGGCACTGTTAGTTCTTGAGATTTGTGATATTTTCTCGTATGTTGAAGTACACCTGGTTGACACATGACTTAGACCCCAAGTAAAAGCACAAGCTTGGGGGTTTTCCCTTCCTTGTATTACTTTACTATTTTAGGATTTATATATATGCATTTGTGTATTTTACTTATAGGTATTCCTTTCAGACTTCCGTCTTAGGCCGAAGTAGGTAATTAGGGGCGGGTGTCGTTGGGAACCCGGGCCATGTTATTTATTTTAGTGTACTTAATTAATTATCGGCAATTGTTATATAAAGGAAATATGATTTTTTTACTTGCACGAAATGGAAAGGTTTAGACACCATGGGTTCTGGCCTACTGAGATTTTATCTCACACCCTGCTCGGGCATCATTGACACCTGAGTAGATTACGTACTCATAGGTATTGACAAGGGGAAGCGTGCTTCTTCTGTTGCTTGATTGTTCTATACTACTTAGGATGGTGACTGGGGAAGATAACTGAGCCTTGCTCGTGATGCAGTTGCTGCTTTTAGTCTTTTATTTTTTTGATCGTGTGCTTGAGTTTCTATTTTCCGTACTTCCAGTTTAGAAAGACATCATAGCATGACATCGTTTTAGGAGCTTCTTCACTTGATTATTATTATTCAGTTGGATTATTTATATTGAAACTGCTGAAGTTTATTCATTTATATGATTACTCTATTTATTATTAGTTTTTGTTTACTTCCACTGTGATAATACCTATTACCTATGAGGGCATAGTCTCCCCCCTCAGACTCAAAAATGCCCTCGCTATTAGTCGGAAGCCTCTGGTATTTGGGGAGATGTACTTGAGGTCATGTGACCCACTAGTCCAACAACCGTCTTATATGTGAGCAAGGTTGGGACGTTACAGTATACTTTCAAGCAAGTTTTTCTTACTTACACCAAGGTAATCCCTTGATCTGTGAAATATTGGATGATACTTCTATCTTACAATCCCTGTAAACCCTAGATTAAGTAGGTAATAATCACCTTTATCTTCCTTTTGCTGGAATTCATCGATTTTAAAATCAGACACACAAATAAAATCTTAAAGAGAGAACCTGAAAAGGTTTCTTTATTATTGAAAGTCTCTTACTATAGTTACAGACATTAGGAACACGTAGTTCTCAAGATATCAAATCAACATCATGTAGAGACACACATAGTAGTTGAGCTCTTTACAAATGACAATGTGTCTAGCTATTTATAGTCTTGGGATGAAATAGACGACTTGTTCTCCAATAGTGATATTTTTTATGAAATTCTGGAGGGACCTTTATAGATGTAACTTACAGAGGTCATAAAATAGAAGATTAAAATACATCATTTTAGAATAATGAAAAATATCATGAGGAACATTATCATGTAATAAGTATTGAAAATATGCATCAATCAGATTATATGTATAAGAATAATAAGAAAATATAGTAAATAATTACTTTTTCGAAATTTGTGCAATTAGATAATTACAACAAGAAAAAGAGGAGTCTACAAATGATGAGAATCAGATTCTGTAAATAGTGTGATTCAGACTTGAAAAAGTGAGAGAATCAGATTTGATGAAGTGTGACAATCAGATTTGGTAAAGTTTGAGAATCAAATTTGATAAAGTATGAGAATTGTATTCGATAAAGTGTTAGAATCAAATTCAAAATTCTAAGAGAATCAGACTTGAAAAACTTAGCAAATCATAATCAAAATTGAATGACTAACTAAAAACTAACATTTTTGTTGATTTTGAAAAAATATGGGGCACAAAAAAAACATCTCGGAGGTCTAATGTAATTCAGTCCTAGAGCATAATTAACAAAAAATTTAAACCCCTCAAGTGTAAAATAACATAATCTAAGAAAGGATAAAATAATTCAATTTGGGGTTGCCATAGATGCCAAGAAATCCACTACTATGTTCCCCTCCCGCCACATGTGGGTGATCCCCATATGGTAACCCATGAGCTGTTTGCACTTCCTGATAATTTTGCAGGGATAATTCCTTTTCCTGACAGTGCTTTTTAGAGGATCAAGGAGTTTGTATCCATCACCTTCAACATTATTTTCTTTGTTCGTATAGCTCCAAACCCGTGACCTAGGCCTGAGCCTCAGCCTGTAAAGCATTGCATATTCCATAAAAGGACTAGAAAGATGCTAAGACAGACCTCTCCCGGTCCCAAATGACTCCTCTAACTCTCATATTCCCCCTAATAATAGACCCATCTATGGTAATCTTGAGCCCACAACTAAGAGGATTCCAACAGACCCAATGTCCCTGCCCCGGATTGCTGGCTTGGTTGGATAGGAAATGAGTCGGGATGATAGTTCTTATAGACAGAGCGGTTTGGAAGTCTGAACACAACCTAACCAGGTCCAGAAATTTTTTCATAATTTTGATGATTATAATGATATTAGAGAATCATATGTTTTTGTGACAATAATCATTCATGGACATCCATATTGTTCAGCATTTCTCCATGAGGACGACAGCCCTGGCATTCTTCTCGGGACCATGATCTCCAACTCCTTAAAACCATGAGTTGAAAAAAGTATCCTACACCCCTCCATAATTATTCAAACATAAGAAATCCATGAACAACTTCCATACCCATCTAGCCCATTCACGATCATAGAAAAGGTTCCCCACTGCTTCTTTTTTGGAATCTCTACAGCACCAGCACCAGGATGCCATGCTTACTCCCATGTGTTGGATGTTCTCTTCAGTGGGAAGGGATTTATATCTCACTCAACATAACAATAAATTAAATTTTTATGGAATATCCTTGCACCACAGTGTCACCCACACAAGTATTCATTCATCGAGTCCCTCCTCACATGAGTGAGATCCTTGGTAGATAACTCTCTCAATGTGGAGTCCGTAAAAATGAGTCTATTAGGGTCTTCACTAATAACAATTATATTGAAGGATACACATTGGTTCATGTCAAAATGGCTTGAAGAAACCTAGGATGAACGCTTGCCTCCCTAAAGTAAAGATCCTAGGTGGTGCAGCCTTGGAACCACATCCTTCCTGCCCCCAATTTTGGTTCCAAATGTTTATGTCCCCTCTTCCACCGACCATCGATAGTGTTGTCACAGGGTCTCCGTGTATGTGTGAATCAGGTTCTATATCTTTGTAGGCCACAACCTCTACTCATTCATGTTCAGGACATATTTATCTTGAATTTTCCTTCCCTATAATGTTCTTCCTTCTAGATCCTCCCACGCTAGCTTAGCATGAATCCCTTTCATGATCAAAGAGACACTCCTCAAGTTAATTCCCCCTTCAGAGAGAGGCATTGTGAGACACTTCCCCAAAGCCCAGTGATGTCTACCATCAATATTCCCATCCCATATGAATGAAACCATTATCCTCTCCAAGTTGGCGATAACAATGTTGGAGACCTTCAGGGTGGACAGGATGGGCATGGTAATGGAAACAAGAACACTGTTCATGTGAGTTATGTGACCTCCAAAAGATAAGAATATGTTTTTCCAATTATAGATGAGCCCTGTGATCTTGCTAACGAGCTTTTCAAAATGATGAACTCTAAGGGTAAAAGGAATAACATGTGTTCTGAGATACTCCATAGGGAAGGATCCTCTTCTCATGTTCAAGATGGCACCTATATCCTTTTCCATCCTTTATAAGGTTTTCCTAGTTGTATATTAAGTGCTTTTCTCCCTGTTCACCACCTACACACTCCACTTGAAATAGTCCCCTAGAATCCCATTTCATCCCATACACTGACCTCCTACTACCATTAATAAACCAAATTGTATCATCTATGAACATCAAGTGCAAGATACCCCTTATGACATGCCTATTATGATATGGGGGATTTTAACCATGAAAAGGCCTAGTTTAGGGTAACATATTAGAGAATTTTGTGAGATAATGAAAATAGTTGGGGAAATAGGATACCCTTGCTTGAGACCTCGAAAACCCTTGAAAAACCCAAACTTCTTACCCATAAACAAAGTTGAGAGCTATACTAAGATGAAACAACGAAAAAGAAGGTCACTAGTCTAATTGGAGAACACTATGCAAGACAAAAATATTAAGATAAATCCTAATTCCATCCTTTCATAGGCCTTTTCTCATGACTAATTTAATCATAAAATTTCCCCCAATGGACTTTTTGTTAATACCACTAACCATTTCTTACCCCACTCCCATCGCAACCTGAATTGACCGCCATTTTATAAAACAATTCTATTCTAGAGCCATCGAAGTATTCAAGTGAGTGGCCATTCTTTTGTTGAGAATACTGGCCAAATACTTGTATGGTATATTTCTCATTATTATGGGCCAATACTGATCAAAGGATTTGGGGTTACACACCTTTGCAGTAAATACCATCTTGGTTGCACAGGCAATGCATGACAGATTCCCACCCTGGAACAAATCCTGCATTGCTCTCATGATATCCCCTTTGAAAATGTCCCATGTCTCCCTATAAAACAATCCAGGGATGCCATAGGGCCCTAGTGAACTATTCAGGTTCAGAGTCCAGATTTCCTCACACACATCCACTTCTTCCAGATTCCTCCTCAAACACTCATCAATGTCCTCTGATACACTGCTTGGAATGCACTAAGAAATATCAGTTCCACCTCTCTAATACCCTTCATCCATACTAGGATTGGTACCTACCAATAAATATCTCATTCTATTATTTTCCATATAACCAACCTCATCACAGTAATTAAAGTAGGATCCATCTTCCCTATGGATATTAGGCCTCTGAACGTGGTGATGTTCCTTGATGCAAGCAAGAAAGAAACTAGTGTTCTGATCCCCCTCACAAAGCCATCTAAATCATGCTCCTTTAGACAGCTGTTCAAGCCTAAAAAGGATATCAGTGAGCAGATCCTTTTTAATTCTTAACTCATTAAACATACTTTCATCCCATTCTTGTTCTAGATAAGTCTCCATGCGATCGACCTATTTTCTGATCAAGAGAAAATCCTAATCACGAGTAGGGATATTCTTTCTCCAACTGTGTAAAAGATGCTTTAGCCGCCTTATCTTATTATGGAATGTAATCTATGGGTTCCCCTGATGGTGAAGGTTCCATGATTGCCTAACCATGTCGATGAATCTTGGTTCCTCCAACCATGTTTTAGAGAATAGAATATGATCCTATCTTGATGACCCTGAACTAAGGGAGATGTAGAGCGGAGAGTGATTAGAGAGGCACCAAACCAGGTGAGCGGCCTTGGTGTCGCAGAATAGAGAGATTTTGGCCTCATTCATTAAGTAATGGTCAAGACGAAACCAGGTGTGTCTCCATCAAAGTTGATTATTACAACAGGTGAATCAATTTTCCTTATAGCCCACATACAGAAGGTCGTTCCTAGCCGTGAGGAAAATGAAATCTTGGTTGGATGTCTTGGGAAAAGTTCCACCCCATTGCTTCTCCTCAGGATTTTATATAAATTTTAAATCTCTCCCAATAATAAAAGGGGCATTATCATAATTTATAACATCTAAATTACTCTATAGAACCTTTCTGACCTGGGCATTACACTTGGAGTAGATGAAAGAGAAATTAAAAACTTGAGTCCCAACAGAGATTTTAGAGACCAAAAACTAGTCTAACACACTAAGAAGATTAAATGTGATTTGATCCTTTCAAAACAGCCAAATTTGGATCTTGGGAGGGTCCCCATGCATGAGGCCACAAACTTTGAGCCATTGAGAATACTCCTTGATTTTTCTGGACACCTGCTTTGGTTCAAGAATTTCCACCATAGAAATAGAATTGTTACATAGTTCGTTTTTTGATGAAATCAGATTTTTCCCGCGCCCCAAGACAATGAGAATTCCATATTAAAACTCTAAACATTGATACAAGAACATCTAGATTTGGACCTAAACTCGTGACCGTTTTCATGATGAGACAATAGCATGCAGACAATCACACCAGTTTTGGATTAAGAACGGGTGAGAATGCCACTATGCACCTTCGAGCAGACTGCCACTAGAGAGCACACAACACTGGACATCTCGTTGTGGGTGATTTATGGATAAAAAATGCACTAATTATCCATCCTACTCTAATCAATCCTAGACATCGCTGGTGGTGAGTGTGGAGTGTAGGAAGATGCTATTGGTGTAGGTGAAGGCGGAGGGGAAGACACCACCGGTAGAGAGGGCGAATGCATAAGAGAATGCTTCCCATATGAGGAAGACATGTCAGCTTTAGATTCAGTTGGTCCAGATTCCATCAAGAGGATCTCTAAAATGAAAATTCGAGGAGGTACCCAAGGCTCAATTGATAAATGGCATAGCCATAATGAATTTATGAGATACATCTCTACAGAAGAGGGACCCTCATCCCAAAGCTGAATTAACAGTTCCTCACCCATGCCTCTATTGAAAAGAACCATATCAAGGCTAGGTGTTGCTCGTTCGATAATATTAGTATATTTCTTGGATGAGGAAGCCTCATATGCATGATCGGGGGGATAAGAGACAATGCCTTTACCCCGATCACAAACCAAAGAGCCTAAAGGGAACCGCGAACAAGAATGTTGTCCATAAGACCTCAAGATCTCTAGAGACCTATAATCTTCCTTTTGGGATTTGCGAAAAACCTGCAGAGAATGACGTAAAATGTGGCAGAATGATCAGAACATGGGAAATTCATTATAAATTATGGGTTTAAGATGGTCCTCCATCCCTTCGATCTTGATCAAAATGTGGTCCTGGAGCGGCCAAGAAATGTCCAACCTGACACAAATCCTTGTAACTGATCCATCCCCCAAATAGGTCATACTTTCATATATGCACAAAAACAACCCCAATGAATCACCAATTACCTTAAGGAAGGACTCATTCATGATAGGAAGCGGGAGCCTTGGAAACAAGATCCAGACCGCAGCACTGGAGCTTTATATACTGGAATGGACATCCATCAACCAACGTGAAAAAGAGAACCTCCATTGCCCCAAAAAGAGCAGGCTCCTACTCCAAGATTTAAAAAACATATTCCATAGAATCCAGAATGATACAGCATTTCATCCCATCCAGGATCGACACTAAAGCCGGTAGATCTAAGCCCCATATTTCGATATAGTCCTGGAAAACCACAAGAGGAGGCTTGTTGGCACTGAATATCGCTATTAGAGTCCACTGAAGATCTGTGGTCACCACCACAAAAGACCCCACTGAAAAAACAAGAATGGGGATTACATTATTTGAGAAGGAAGACACAACCATAGGGTCTTCCAATAGAACATCCTGAGCCAGACCTCACCCTGAGGGAGGATATAGAAGAACCTGTTGCAGAATCATCGGGAGTTGCAATGACCAAAATAAGAAATGAAAGAAGAATGTAGAAAGCAAAATTAGACACAAGAAACCCAAATTTACGTGGTTCGGGAATAAACCTATGTCCACAAAGAGGCAGAAAATTCACTAATTCTGGAGCACCAAATACAATGTTTTTTCTGTAGTAATCCTAGCTGGAAAATGGGCTATAAAATGGAGCAGATAATCACTGTTTCGAAAAGTAAGTCTGCATCGCTACACTGAACGACGACCATCTTTGTTAAAATTTCTATAGTGGTTTCCAGCTGGAAGTCAAAAGTGCTACAGGACTATTGACTCTGAAGTCCGCACTGCTATAGTGCCTATCGATGTTGGTCAGTCAGCTCTGCTATAGTGGTCAGAGATACTACAGTGTCGAAGAACTAGGTCGTGGGCCTTTGGCCCCCGGACCACCAGAATAGGGGCATGTTGCCCCTGTAACCCCCAAAAAGCTCACCGTGGAGCTCAAACCGTCACAGTTGTGGGCCAAAAGCATTTGGCCCAACCAGATAATCCTACACCAACCCAACAGAACCTCCTTGAAAGAGAGAAGAGAGGGGCACGCCAGTTCATCACCGGTCACCAGAGAACAAAGAACAAAGGGAGAGACGCCCCCAGAAATCACCAGAGCGATGGGCGGGAGGAGAGAATTTAAAAAATCCATCATAAGAACTGATTCAAAATTTTATAAAATTCGAATTTGATACACTATGATAATCGTATTAAAAAATATGAGTGAATCATATTTAAGAAACTGTGAGAATCCCATTATTATCATACTTGCATAAAATTCATCTATTGAATCTTATATAAATAAAATATTTATAAAATAAAACATGTTTTTGATATTCAAAACATAAAGGAATGAAAAAAGTTGTAAAGTATTCAGACTCTACAATGTCCCCCTTTTTTGAAATCACAAATAATGATTTTAGAAAATAATATTATGATCGAAATATTTCATGTTTGAACTTAAAAGAAATACTTATCACCACATGAGTTTATAACTCTTAAAAATAAGAATATAACTAACTCCTATTTAGGATATCAACTTCCCCTAAGTATTATATTCTATTGTTTAAGTATTTTTCATACTTTATTAATGAAAAATATCCCCCCTAAATAAGGGTATATTCTCTAATATTCTTAACCATTCTCATTATTTGTGATTTACAAAAAGGAATGTAGAAAATATGATGTACCTAAGAATGGTTAGGAAACATTATATACGAAACAAGAGGGATACAAATACATGTTATTGAAAATTTATACAAAAAAAATTCGGAGATACAAAATAAATTAATCATTATTGGGATTAAGTATTTCACAAGAGCCTTCAACTTCTTCAATTATTTGTGATCTTCTTCAACCATTTCAAGGGGGAATTCCTAATGCTGATTCTTCTTTTCAAGGATTTTTATTTTTTTCTTCTTGACTCAGAAACTATTATTTCTAGGACACGTGTTTTTCATCCAAATATTCATTTTGATTCTTTAAAATAATGATATCAACTTTTTAAGCCTTTATCTTTTTAACCTCAGCTAAGATGTAATTTAGTTTCCCGTACAAATATTTGTCTTCTTGAAAGTGAATTCCTTTTTCCTGTGTAACGCCCTGAACCCAGTTACCTAGAGTCGGTGCATTATTACATAATATTGGCATGATCACAAAAGATCATGTCTCGAAAGACCGATTAGTTTAGTAGCCTTGGAATAACTAGATACATTCATAATGTTTACATTACATCATAAAGTGAAAACTACTACAAAAACATCTTGTCTTCATATCCCCTCATTCTATCCCTGCAGGTCATTCATAAATTACTCCTTCATATCCTGGGAAAATCAAAACATTGAAAGGGGGAGCTCAAATGCTCAGTAAGGATAACAATATAGTGGAAACTTTCATAAATAAGCATAAACATTTAAGGCAATGTATAACTAAAACAAAAGCCTTTTAAACTTGAACTTCAGCATAATATGGAAAATATAAAATGAAATAATGACATTTACTTATTCAAATGGATATTCTACTAGTCTAATAATCACATTCAATATCAATAACCACTTTCATAATGATGGAATGCATAATTCTAGACTCTCATAACCACATAGTCAAGGCCTCGTGCCAATACCACAAATAAGATTTTGTCAAGGCCTTGTTCCAAGACACTAGTTTGTCTCATGAGACCTACCGATGCATTTAGGAGCTATAACAGGCTCCACATGTCACTTATTAAGTCCAATGCATTCCTCATATGAATAGGTTTAAACATAACATAAACATTTGTATTAAAACTAGCATATGAAATGTCAATACATTCTCCATAAACCATGAATGGTATAAAAATAACACATCCACAGTCAAACATATCACAAAAACTTCAATAAAATATGGATGTTTTGTATCATAATAAATCAACTTCAAATAATCTTAAAATCCATCAAAGGATGTTGACATAGATGAAATCAAAACTATTTGATAGAAATATATTTTTTTTATATAATTTATAAGTCACATAATTATTAAATAAAACATTTACTTTGAATTTTTTTTATAATATTGTAAGGGAAGCTTCGAAGATTTTATAATGGTGTAAAATAGCAGCACCTTCCGTATAAGTTAAAAAATACATTCTTACCTTAATTCTGTCGAAAAGGTTAAAAAGGACCTTGTTTGGAAAACGGCGGAAAGATTCCTTTATAAACCTCTTATAAAAAGTAAAACAAGGGTATAAATGACATTAAACCATATTCTAGTAAATATAAAAAATGTTTTGAAATACATTTTTAAGAAACATGGATGTGGATTATAAAGAAGTCCCAGTAGATTATTACGTATAAATAACCTCGGATAATGAAGAGATTGTGAAATAAACCTTTATCTTGTACTTTTCCTTGGTTGGGGGTAGGTTAACCTATAGTATAATGGTTAAATAATTGTTATTAAATTATAAAATAATAATTTACATTAAAATGATATCATATATGATCTTTTAATATTGATTTGTTAATAATATCT
This sequence comes from Viscum album, assembly GCA_963277665.1. Taxonomy (NCBI): domain Eukaryota; kingdom Viridiplantae; phylum Streptophyta; class Magnoliopsida; order Santalales; family Viscaceae; genus Viscum; species Viscum album. Next base: position 1,029,488,688 of record OY728157.1, read on the forward strand.
TAGTATTATCATCGTTTCGGGTGTTAACGGATTTGTTTTCCTTTATATTATTTGTTATGTGAGCCATATTTGTTATGTATGGAATGTATATTATTCATATCCAGAATTATATCATGTCTCTAAAAATTATTTTTAATAATAAAATGAGAATTAGACTTGAATGGATACGATGGGGAATGAATCTCATCGCGTTCGGGGAGACGGTAGTCCGTACATACACACGAGCGACAATATCATTATTTTAATATTAAAATAATATATAATTGGATGTTATATCAATATATATAGAATAATTAACATGTTATATTTATTATTTAAATGAATTACACATCATTATTATACTCATCCAAATAATAATGTTTTGAATAACATTTACACCATGACGTGGAGATGGTAAGCCGTACGTACGCACGTATGATGACATGTCATTCAAAGGATGGATAGAATACAGAATATGGTTGTACCATGTTTGTAATAACATCAATGTATATATAATATACTGGAGTTATTATTTTAGAATGGTAATAACAAATAAAGAAGAAGTGGAATAAAAAATGAACTTGAAAGAGGGTGGTGAAAACATTACCTCTTCTTCGGGTTCTTCCTTTTGATTTGATCAAAAAGGCTCCTTAGGTTGGATTTATGACTAAAAGAAGGAATCTAGGATGAAGGTAGGATATTTGAGAGGGTATTTGGGCAGATTTTAGCCGAGACCAAAGGCTTTGATGGTATGAATTAGACATAAGGGGGAGTGCCCTTTTATAAGAGGGGTGAGGGGCACCTTTAGAAAAGATAGAAATATTATTTTATAATAAATACATATTCAGTTTATAATGGCTAAAAAGTGTATTATTTAAATTTTAAGGTGGGTATAGGTTAAAACAATTCAACCAATAGGTTTTAGATAGGTTTGGGTCACTATATTAAACTTATCTTTTAGTTTTAACTCTTAGTTAATTTGTTTGACATTTACCATATCACTTTGTATTTTTATATTATATTGTTTATAAACATAATATATGCATCTAAGAGACCCCCAAGTGGTCCATTAATGATACAAAAATAACGATATAAGTCTCTTGGACGAACCTTAGATTTTTAGGAATTTAATATCAATTAATAATATAATATTTGTTTTAAAAACTCTTTTATGTCAATTTTGACACTATTCAATAATTGATTTTTGTTAAAGTCTTAAAAACTTTATTAATTAGAACCAAACACATTTAAGCAATCCTATAATGTCATATTAACCAGTAAAATTCATCTATGTCATAAAAACTTTCAAATTATATTTATTTTAACATTTATAATACCAATTATTTGATTCTTTCATTAATAAGGAAAATACTGCATCATTATTGTGTCATAAATAATATTAATTATTAAATGTCTAAAAATTATAAATAAAATATCATTATTTAGGAAATCTTTTTATCTTTATAATTAATATTTATAGTCTAAAATAAAACATATATAACCCTATGTAATTTTTTTTTCTAAAATATATTTTCTTATGTCATTTTTGTATTTATTTTAACTTATTTAATATAAAGTGTCATTATCACTTAAACGTGGATCCATGGGGTCCCTAAAATGACCCAAATATTACCATGGTCGGTCACTTATCAACCAATAGGGTTAGGACAAGTTTTAGGGTAAATTAATATTATTATAATATTATTTTTTGACCCTTATTTACCGGTTTTACCCTTTAACGATGGTAAATAAAATATTTTCTGAAGTAATTATTCAAAATGTCTAAAAAAGAAAGTTACCTATTTACAAAATTTGGAAATAATGATTCCAAATATGTAATCCATTTTTCCAAATTCAAAACACAGAAGTGGCAGAAATTAATTTAAAATTAATTCCCGCTGTTAAAACAAAAAACGTGTTTTGAAGAGTTAATAACTATCAAAAGATTGACAGTTGTTTATATCCGGTTTAAATGTGAAATTATATCCAATGACCTACATTTTATTAAATGGTAAACATATATTCTAAATATACTTTAAAACAAATTAAATTCATAATTTATCACAATTAATTATTTTGATTTAAAAAGTTGTTTTTAATTAAAATGTAGTAATTTTCACTGTTCATCAAAATATAAAAGTTATCTGAAAAGTACAAAAATTTTACACTAGTCTAATTTTGATATTCTGAATCCAAAATTGAATTCCATTTTGAGAGATAAAATTTATAAAATTTTAAAAAGTGGGTATTACTATTCGTAACGGCTAGTTTGATTGGTTGTGGTGTGTGTTAGAACTCAAAGTTGCGTACAACACACGCTACTGTATTATTCAAGGAGAAGATTACCGTGGAAGCTTGGGGTGTTACATCATACATAATTTTCTCAGATTGACTATTTGATAAAAATTTGAGATATTCTTCAAATTATTCTATAGAATTATTTATTGAATAAAAAATATCAAGAGAAAACATAAGATCAAGATTGATCTACCTTGACAACATGGTCATCTCCATGCAATATTCCCTATGATAATTATAGTTTTCTATGAAGGTTTTGAAATCTTCTCCAAGCTTGATCATCTTCTCTATCAAAAGGGTTATTGAGTCAGATTTATGATTTAATGATTATTTAATTCTATGGAATATCAACTCTATATTTTGAAAGTAAGGAATAGACCTTACCAAATTCTTCAAGGATTGAAAAAATAAATATTCTCCCATAGAAGATGATGACTTTTCAGATTCCAGTTTATTTTTCTTAGAAGTTCCAACATCTATCTGCTTCCCTTTATCTTTTTTAGATTCTTATTTCTCTTTACTCTATTGTGTTTAACTTTTATCAGCAATTTTAACAATATGGTCTTCATCATCATCACCATCACCATCATCATCACCATAATCATCACCATCATCATCACCATTATCATTGTCATCAGATGGAACTTTATGAACATCACTATCAACAACATTTTCTTTCTAGGATGAGTTTGATTTCTGGATCTGACTATCAGATTTATGAACTAACTTTTCTTCTAAGTCAATATAGGAAGAAGAGGATTGATATGTTCTTATAGGGAGTTTTTAAGATTTACTATCTCACTGAATGTGTCTGATTTCATGAATCTCATCCTCACTTTCTGTCTCTTTATAGTCATCATCTCCTGCTTGAGATTTCTCTTCTACACTCAAAAATGAACCTAAAACTGTTGATTTTCCTTTATATGTTGGTGTAGCCTCTACCACTAAAACACCCAATTTCTAAGGGGGGAGTTAGGATTATTGAAGGAAGGATTGTAGATGGTAATGTTTTCTGATGATCTTTCTAAGGCTTTCAATAAAGTCGAACACAACTCATCTTCTGTTACTTTTTTCTAAGCTTCTTATCCTTGGATTATTTTTCTAGTTCTTGAATTTATTTAAATTTTATGGCATTGTCTTAAGCTGGATTTATCACAAATACAAAATGTTATTCTTTCATTTTCTCCAAATGTTTTATCCACTTTACAATAACTTTACCTCGGTAATATTTATATTTCTTTGAATTCAATGGTTCGGAATATTGAAATATTATTTCCTAAGACTCATCTATATCTTTCATAGAAGTTTCTTTAACTTCACATACCCTTTCAGATAAATCAAAAAAATAATTAGACTTTTAATTAAAATAATATTTCTTTCTTTTAAGTGCGTCATCACTTAAAAGAAGAATCTTGAACTTCATCATCTTTTAATTACAAGGAACACTCAAAGAGTTCAAGAAATTCAATTAAAAATTATACAAATTTATCAGAAACATGGGGATTTAAAACTCGATTGATGCATCATTTATCTTACTAATCATCAAAAATATGTATCTCGTCATGTTTATCTTATTTCTATTTACAAGAAAATATTGCATGAAGATATTTATTACCTTGAGGGTAACTTTGTCTTATTTTTTCTAAATTAGTAACCCTTGAATACATAATGATATAATCTGATTTTTGGAGGTGAGATAAGAAAGTTTCGGCTTATTTATTGACTAAAGGAATAAGGATTATATTTCCTTTTACTTATTAAAATAACCTTTTGATTCGAGTTGTTTGTGAGAAGGGTAGAAATCTTCTCCATCAAAGGGTATTTCTAGGACAGTGACATGTTTCTTAAAGGTCTTTGAGTATGATTTTTGATAAAATATAAACTATACCTTATCTTTTCCCCCTTCTATAAATAACTCAACATATTCATAAAACTCAATTACTAGTTCTGGATAGACTAGATCCTAATATTTTTTTTGAAATACATATATATTTCCATCCATGGAACATTAAGATCATACATAATAAAGAATAATACTTGAGAAAGAAGGCTTGATCATCTAACATTTATAAAAATATAAAATAATAATTGAATTCATTTGAAATAGGAATTGAACATTGAGAAGATATTAACTGATATATTCAGATTTAGTGAAATGTAAAGGAATCAAATAGAGGGTTTTGAAGGCTGGCAATAACATGGGAAGAATAAATTATAGATTGATGTGGGACATGAGGGGGGCATTATATATATAGGTGGCGAGGTGATGGTTTGTCTTCCAAGATTAATCTGATGGATGAAAATATATTGATATGATCTTATGGTTGAAATTGAGCCAAATAAGGTTTTACATGTTTCAAACTTTTGAGGTTTTATGGAAGAAAAATATTTTTAAGAAAAGATAAATAAAAAATGAAATATCAACCCATAAAATTGAATTTAAGAAGTAATAAGAAAGAAGTTTTACCTTTATGAGTTATTATAAGATTTATTAGTATTTGAAATAAATTATTCTTAAAATTTTTAAATCCAATTTTTTTATTATAATAATAAAGTTTGAATTGTTTTACTAATGTCCAAAAAATTTATTAGGGTCAATTATTTTTTTGATAGGATCGGAAGAAAAAAAAATTAAATAAAAAACTTCAAATGTACTCCCCCTATGAAAAGGAGTAACTTTATATAAAGATACAGTTTAAACAAAAAGCAAAAATGAATGATAACCTTACTGTTTTTATTCCTAACTTATTTTTAATGCATTCAAATATATTGTAAGATAATGGTTTTGTAAAAATATTATCAATTTGTTCTGGAATTCTGATAAAATGTAAAATAATATCTTCAATAAGTGTGTGATCCCTATGAAAGTGATACCTAATATCTATGTTCTTTTCACATGAGTAATGTGTATGGTTTTTTCTTAGGTCTATAGAAGTAGTGTTATCAAATAGTATTTGAGTTTTAGTAAAACTAATTCCATAATCAGTGAGTGTGTATTTCATCCACAATATTTGAGCACAACAACATTCAGTTGTAGTATATTCGGCCTCAGCAGTGGAAAGGGATATCAAGTGTTGATTCTTACAAGACTAAGAAACTAATAAATAACCTAAGAAATGAAAAGTCTTGGATGTGATTTTTTATCCATTATAAAATCCCTAGGTATGTTTTTGAAAAACATTATTTCAACATCATTTCTATAAGAACATAAAAGGCATAAATCCATTAATCCCTTTAAATAATGAAAACTATCCTCTAATAGATTTCAAATGAGATTATTTTATATTTTCTTGATATATTGCACATAACAATACTAAAGACATTAAGTATGGATGAATAGACATTAAGTACAGTAAAATTCCTTTCATACCTCTAAATGTTGGTTGATCCACTAGTTTTCTAGCTTCATCAAGATAAAGGGTATTCTAGGTACTGATTGGATTAATAATACTTTTAGTATTTTCTTATTTGTACTATTTAAGAAGATGTTTAATATATTTATGTTGATATATATAGGTTCATTATAGTTATTGAGAGATTTGAAAACCAAGAAAGAATATTAACTCACCAATTATACTCATTTTGAACTTAGATTCATAAGATAAATAAATAAATTAGTTAAGGATTTCTGAGTTTATCCAAATACAATTCCATAAACATAAATTTAATAATAACAACATTTATGTTTTATTTATTTATAAAAAGTGTTATATCATCAGTTCCCTTAACAAAATTGGTTTGTAAAATAAATTGTGTACATATATCATGCTAGGATCTAGGAAATTGTTTAAGTCCATATAAAGATTTGGTAAGTTTATAAATGTATTCAGGATGATTTATATCTTCAAAACCAGGAGTTTGTTCGATGAAAACTTCCTCTTGGACATATCTGTTAAGGAAATAACACACCAAATCCATTTGAAAAAGTTTTAAATTAAAGAATTATACAAAGGTTAATAGAATATGAATAGATTGAAGTTTAGCAACTAGAGCATAGGTTTCTTCATAGTCTATTACTTATTATTGATTATAGCCTTTAGTAACTAATCTTTCTTTATTTCATACAATAATTCAATTTTCATCACATTTTTTTTTGAAGACCTATTTAAATCCAATTATAGATGTTTATTTAGGTCTTTCAAAAAAGTTCCAGACTTTATTCCTTTATAATTCATTTAGTTCATCCTGCATATATTTAATCCAATTTTAATCACCTAAATCCTCATCAGGGCTTTTGGGTTTGAATTGGGAAAGAAATTCTATATTCTATACTTAATTTATTAAAGAACTTATAATACTTATGGGTTGATTTAAATCACCAATGATACTATCAATGTGATTATTCCTAAGAAACAACTGACTTGGGTTTGGAAAAACTTTTTTAACATAGGGTAGAAAGTATTTTGGAGTGAATACATCATAAAAATTTTCTTGGGTAATCTTTTTATTAGAATATTCTTCTGTCAAAGGTTGATAATTGATTTTGGAAAAAAATATCAACAAGTAGGTTGGAATTGATTAAAAACAAAAGGATAAGTTTCATCAAATTTAACATGTATTTTTTCCTCAATAGTACAAGAGTTTTTATTGAAAACTCTATAAGACTTAGAGGTAGTGGAATAGACTAAAAATATACTTTCATTAGACTTGGGTTAAATTTTTTTAGAATTTATATTTTTTGTTCAAAATTAATACTTTGAATCCAAATACTCTAAAGTATGAGACTTTTGGTTTTTAGCCTATCCATAACTCATACAGATTTTTATTAAGAAATGGAATTATTAAAACTATATTTATAGTATAATAAGTAGTACTAACAGCTTTAACCAAAAAATGTTTATCAATTGAGTATTCACTCAACGTGGTTCTGGTTTTCTCTTGAAGAATTCGGTTTATTTTTTCAACATTTCCATTTTTCTGGGGATTTTATAGAGATGAGAAGTTATGTGTAATTCCCTTTTTAATACAAAAAGTTTCAAAATCTTAATTTTCAAATTATCCACCATGATCACTACAAATAGTTATCAATGGAATTTTTTTCTCATTTTTAACTTTTTCTGTAAAAGTTTTAAAGAAATAAAAGGCTTAATATTTCTTTTCAGGAAAATAGACCTATGTAAATCTGGTTTAATCATCAACTAGAACAAATACATAGTATTTTCCTTTGATACATCCATCTTTTGTAGGACTGAATAGATCCATGTGCACTAATTTTCAAACACCAGTAGTTGAGACTTCACTAATTGATTTATATCTTGACTTATATTTATTTTTATATTTACAAGGGTCACTGACTTTTGAAGAATAAAATATAAGATCCAGTAGATCCATATCAAGTTTTTATTAGTCAATTTTCTTAAGTTCCCAAGGTTACAATGTCCCAACCTTCTATTCCATAACCATGATTAATCTTCCATTACACTAAGGCAAGGTAATTCATGGATTCTAAGTTATTCTAAGTTAATTGTGTAAACATAATCATACCAATGGGTAGAAAGAACAAATTATTCCTTGGAATTATGTACTAATCATTTATCATTACTGAAATTAAAAAAGGTAACCTTTTTCACATAATTGAATTATGATTATAATGTTGTGATTAAAACCCTTAACAAATAAAACATTCGAAATCAAGGATTTTCTAATAAGAACAATGTTACATATACTAATGATCTTTCATTGAGCATTATATCTAAAGGTAAAACTTATTACTATCGTTTAAATAATTTTTTCAAATAATTATTTGTAACCAGCCATATGTCGGGAGCAACCACTATCCATTTACCAGGTGTTTTTGTGTTACTTCCTTTGTATTCCTAAAAACAAAATATTCAGATTTTTGGAATCCACGTTTTCTTGGATCCAGACATGTTAGAAAGTAAAATCTTAGGAATCCACAATATTTTAGAAAAATGGGATTTATGAAATCCTAAGGATTGGATTTTTTTAAAGAACAATTCTTATTCCATTTTCCACTACTTTTACACTTAGTGCAGAATGGGGAAATTCTTGGGAACAAAATAGTTATTTGTAAAAATAGGTTTTGAATGAAAGTAACCAATTCAAAAACTATTTATTAAAGGAATAATTTTTTAATCAATTTTATCACATTATTCCTTACTAGAACATAAATTTAATGAGAGTTTCTTAAGAGAAAATATTTCATATTTTAGTATAATGGCATAATTCTCCACCTTAGAACTATTTGTTTTAGAATTGGATTTTGTCACTAAAATGTTTTTATAAGAAAAAACTTTTTCAAGATCCTTAGAAAGTTAATCTTTTTCCAAATTTACTTCATCAAGGATTTTATAAATTGAAATTATTTCAAAATATTCTTCATTAATATTTTTAGAAAGATTTGATACTTCTTATGAAAACATTGATTTTAGAATTTTCTTTTTGATGTTTCTTTTTAATATTGAAATTATCATTTTAAAGTAACTAGGAAAATCTAGAAACTTCATTATATAATGTCAAATATTTTATTTTATGCTAAAGAAGATTAATTACTTGAATATTTAGAATTTTATTCATCAAGATAAATATAATTTAATAACATATTGGTCAATGATTCGGTAGTGTGTACCTTTTCCATGAAATGGTGATTCACTAAAGGTATTCTGGTTAGAATTCCAATATTATTCTTTCTATAATTTTCATTAACGAAAGATTAATCAGATGAATCTAGAGCACTTTCAATCAATGAATCATTTCATTTTTTAACTTTATTTTCCTTAGACTTATGATACCAATTCTTATTCCTTTCAGAATTTTTATCTTATATATATATATATATATATATATTAGCTTTGGAAAATTAGGTCTGATGTGTCCATATTTATTTCATTCATAGTATGTACTTCTGAATTTTTCTTTTCCTTACTATCCTTTTTATTATATCTTTATTGAAAATACTTTTTTTACAACAATTTTGTTCATCCTTCGAGAAAGATTGGATAACTCATTATCTTAATGTTAATATTCACATAAATCTGATAGAATAACCACTTTTTTCTTTTTTGACTTCAGTATGTTCTCAGGTGTCTTGGATTTCATCTGACTTGAAGATGTAGTAAAAGAAACTCTACCACTTTTTTATTTTCTATTTCTACACCTCCCATCAATCTGTTCTCATATTGTATAATATTTCCAAATAACTCATCAAGATTAATATTTATAAATTTTCTTGATTCTCCAACTTCTTTTCTCTTTGAATCCCATTTATTAGGCATGATATCTATAATATTTTTGAAAATAACTTCATCTTCTAATCCTTTTCATCCCATGTATTATAATCTATTTACAATAGTGATAAATCTCTATTGAACTTCAGTAACAAGTTCTCCATATGGAAAAAAGGCATGGTAGTCTACTCTAATAGTGGCTCTTCTTGTCTCTATGCCCTTAGGTGTACCAAAATGAGTAATCTCATGTTTCTTCCAAATTATATTTTATTCTTCACAAGATGAAATATAGGTGTATATATTTTTAGTCATTGAACAAACTAATGTATTGTGTACCATATAGTAAAATTGATATTCTTGTCTCTCTTGATTAATAAATAGTCTAACTTCTTTATCAGGAATTTTGTAATCTCCAATAAGCATTAAAAATATTTCAACACCAATATTGATAACAAACTTCTTCATTATGTCTGTCAAGTATTCATAGTCATTACTATTAAAAATAGGTGGTCTTGTATGATTCAAATTTTCTGTTGATCCAACATTAAAACATGACATCTTCAGAATAGTAAAAAAATATTTTTCCATGATTCACATTAGTGTAGAAAAATATTTATAAACAAAAAGTTTATAAAATAAATATAAATAGCTTACAAAAGTAACACGAGACAATATATAAGCAGTAGAAACATCCCATGATACAAATTATTGGATCGAAATATGTATGACGATGGAACAATTACAATAGGGGGTGGGGTGAATTATGAATTTAAAAAATTTCATTTTTAATCTTAAAGAAAACTTTTTTTCAAAAATGTTAAATAGATTGGATCCACTAAACCCTCTTGTGTCCTTAAAAATGAAATTGAAATGGATCTGAATCTAATTATAAAAGTATCCTAAAAACTTTGGGTTAAATAAAGGGATTTATCATATTTAAGATGGTTTCAATTAGTTTAATTAAAACACGATTTTACTTAAAGAATATTCTACTTTAAAGTGTATTGAATCTTAGAGCAGAGTTAATAAAATAGAGAATGATAATAAAGTATCACTTTCTATTTAAAAGTAATTACAACATAATTATGAAACTTATAACAGAAAAAGTTGAAACAATTAAATTAAATATTTTAACCCAAATATACGGGTATCAAATGAATTTGGATAAAATTAACTTGATGGATACTTTCAAGAAAGTATATCTTACCTACACCAGGGTAATCCCTCGATCTGAGAAAGATCAAATGTAGCTTCTGTCTTTCTATCCCCACAAACCCTTGATTAAGTAGGTAATCAGAACCTTTATATTCCTTTTGTTGTAAGACCTTGATTTCAAAATTTGAATCACAAATAAAATCATAAAGAGACAACCAGAAAAGTTTTATTTAATATTTACACTCTCTTTCTATAGTTACAAACACTGGGAACAAGCAGTTCACAAGAGAGAAAATCAACAGCATGTATACAAAAACAGTAGTCAAACTCTTTATAAGTGATTAAGTGCCAATGTATTTATATTCTTGGAAGTAAATGGAAAAATTGGTCTCCAAGGATCATATTTCATCAAAAATCTCAAAGGGAAGTGTACAATTGGAATTCATAATGATTATAAAATAATAGATTAGATGACATCATTTTAGCATAAAGAAAAATATCATGATAAATATTATCATGTAATCATTATTGAAAATATGGATGAATCTGATTATATGTATAGGAATAATAATTAAATATTGTAACTAATTTATTTTGAGAAAGTGGTGAACTTGGATTCTTAAAACAAGGAAAACAAATTTTAAAAATTATGCGAATTAGATTCTATTAATAGTGTGATTCAAATTCGAAAAATTGATAGAATCATATTTGATGATGTGTGAGAATCAAATTTGAGAAAGTATGAGAATTAGATTCAATAAAGAGTTAGAATTAGATTCAAAATTCTAAGAGAATTGGATTTGAGAAACTTTATGAATCAAATTCAAAATTTACTAAAAATCAAATTTGAGACACTATGATAATCAGATTTGAGAAAATCATATTTGAGAAACTGTGAGAATCTAATTATAAGAATGGATTTGATTTCTTTTATTGGGTTTAGTTTTTATTCAGTCTTAGGGAAAATTTTGTTAGACAAACCTAGAAAATAACATAAAATGGATTAAGGAAAATGAGTCAAATTATTATCAAACATGCATAAAATTCCATATTGAATCTTATAGAAATAAAATATTAATAAAATAAAATGTTTTTGTGATTAACAAAAGATAAAGGAATGAGAAAAGTCATAAATTATTCGAAATCAACATTGAGTGGACTCCCAAATCCTAAAATCTTAGATCTAGATTTCCTTAATAGTCACCTCTAAATTTACACAAATTATAGTGAAGGATACACCTTTTTATATGAATTTTGGTTAAGTGAACCCAAAAATTCTCTATAAATACCATTTAAATTTTAGTGTCCTAATGAGGGATGAATCAAACACTAATATCTAGTGGTTTCATTCTAAATAATACAATGTAAGATTATACTGACATAATATTTTTTTAAATTCAGCTATTTTTTCAGTATATTTAAATTTCCTATTCTATCTTATTTTATCCTTATTAATAATATGTTTATTTTAATTTAGTGATTAATAATGTATATGGTAAAATTTATACATATCCAATTTATTTGAATTCTATCTTGTATTCTTATTAATTCATTAATTTATGTGACCGTGATAAAGAATCCATAAAGAAATGATCCCTGAAACATGACATAAATAAAATAATAGAATTGGTTTGAACATGTGCCTTTTCTAATGGTCATTTTATCTAGAAGATAATAAAATAACCCATGAACCTAGGGGAAATAACACCTTGAAATGAAGTTTAGATAATTCTACAACATTCCACTTGTCCTTCTATTTATCTTCGAGATTGGTTTCACCTTGGATCCTGTAAGAACCCAGATCTTTTTTTCAGGTACGCCTTTCCTTTTTCTGGAGTTTTTGATAAAAAATGGAGTTTCTGGAAATTTTCAAAGTACATGTTGTGTACTCTTTTCCCACTCAAAGTCATGTTCTAGACATGTCTGGGCCACACACACGGTGTGTAGGGATGATTTGGAGGCCAATTTTAGCGGAGTACGGAAAAACATAGTACACGCCGTGTACTCTAAAAGTACATGCCGTGTACTTTCGTTTTTTTCATTAAATGGACTGGGGTCACATATGATGCACAGAAAGGTCTTCTTCTAGGTTCCATTCATCTGATAGCACCGAGGATCCGCTAATCTTCGACGATCCCCCACCTCTCTGCCCGTTCTCCAATTCGATCACCGTTGATTGCATTGGAATCCCAGCGGTGAGTTCTACCTTCTTCTTGAGCCTTGTATTCCAATTCCTCCTCTTTCTCAAGTTATCATGGTTTATTTTTTTCGGACATTTTCATAGATCTATGAAGTTCTAAGGAAAATATATCATCATTGTTCACGTATATCGATCTCCTAGTATTGAGGTAGGTGGTTTGTTCCTTTCTGTAGAAATTCTTTGAATATTTTGTGCAATTTCACCAATTCCCTTGAAAGAGAATTGTGCGTTTTCTTATTTTTCCCTAGATTAATTGCCTGCTTGCTTGATTACTACAGTAGAGGTTTACATTTATGAATAGAGTAGTTTTTTCTATACTCTATGTTTTCCATACTTTCTTTTCCTGTTAGGAGTTATTCCAGTTTTCATTCCTAGTTGTAGGATAGTGGAACTATTGTGTTGTTTTGTTGTTAAGATGTAGAATGATATCCAAGTAGTTCTTAAGGTTTAAATGGGCGATACATGTGTGCTATGCATGTTTATATTACACAGGGCTAAGAGAACCTAGTGTATGGACCAAAGGGATAATGAACGTAAGGGCTTCTCTAGAGTGTCTTTAATTTATGATGTGAGACCATAGGGGGAATTGACGTTGAGTTCTCTCCCAGAGAGTCTGTAGTTCCTCGACGTAGGCCACAGGGGGAATTGATGTTGAGTGATTCCCTAGAGATCCTTTAGTACAATACGAGACTATTGGGGGAATTGACGATGAGTGCTTCCCCAGAGAGTCTATTCTTTAGCTGAACTAGAGGGGTGAGACTATGTGTTCCTCTCAGGGGTTTCTAGTAATTATAGGTTGAACCATAAGGGTCAGGCTGTGAAAACTACCCAGGGGTTACCTTTGTTTTACTTGTTGATTGTTTTATACTTGTGTATTTTATACGCTAGACTATAAATTGTAGCTGCTGTGTATTTACTGTTTACTGTTCCTGTACTTTACTTGCCATGTATTCATTGACTATTAGGCACGGATCTTTGGGTGGTTGACTACTGGGAATTTGTCTCACACCCTGTTTGGGCCATGCTTTTTGGCCCAAGAAAACTATGTTGTTGCAGGTATAGATAAGGGCAAGCACCCTTCTACTTCAGGTGGTTGACTTGCTATGGAGCTGGAGAGAATGGGACCAAGCTACGGCTTGCGATGCTGCTGGAGTTGTTGTTGCTTTAGTACTTTGTGTTCAGTTGTATTTCAGCACGTTGTTGTGTTTGCTGCTTTCCTTAGATACTTGTACCCGCTGCATCATTATCATTATTGCTATATATTTATTCTTCTGCTGTTTGGTTATAGTTATGTACGTTGTTACTGCTTCCGCTATTGAATGTTGTTTTCCTTACCTTGTATACCTTACCAAATGAGGGCATAGTTTTCCTAATAACTTACCAAGGCCCTCGCTGCTAGTCGGCAGCCTCTAGTGTTTGGGGAAATACGCTTGAGGTCATATAACGACCTAGATCCGGAGCCCCAAACTTTGTAAAGACCCGGATCCGGAGCCTCTCCACTGGTGCCCCATACCCGGTTTTCCACATGACCCCAAGCGCATTTCCCTAAACGCCAGAGGAAGCCGACTAGCAGCGAGGGCCTTGGTAAGTTATTAGGGAAACTATGCCCTCATTTGGTAAGGTATACAAGGTAAGGAAAACAATATTCAATAGCGAAAGCAGTAACAAAATACATAACTATAACGGAACAACGGAAGAATAAATATATAGAAATGATGATAATGATGCAGCAGGTACAAGTATCTAAGGAAAGAATCAAACACAACAACGTGCTGAAATACATCTAAACACAAAGTACTAAAGCAACAGAAACTCCAGCAGCATCACAAGTTGTAGCTTGGTCCCCTGCTCTCCATCTCCACAGCAAGTCAACCACTTGAAGTAGAAGGGTTCTTTCCCTTATCTATACCTCCAACAACATAGTCTGCTTGGTCCCAAAAGCATGACCCAAATAGGGTGTGAGACAAATTCCCAGTAGGAAACCACACAAAGATCTGTAACTAACAGTCAATGAATACATGACAAGTAAAGTACAGGAACAGTAAACAGGAAATACACAGAAGCTACAATTTATAGTCTAACATATAAACAACATAGGCATAAAACAATCAACAATTAAAACAAAGGTAACCCCCTGGGTAGTTCTCACATCCTAACCCTTATGGTTCAACCTATACTTACTAGCAACCCCCTGGGAGGCACACACAGTCTCACCCCTCTAGTTAAACTAAAGAATAGAATCTCTGGGGAAGCACTCACCATCAATTCACCCTATAGTATCGTATCGTACTAAAGTCTCTCTGGGGAAGCACTCAACATCGATTCCCATGTGGCCCGCATTGAGGAACTACAAACTCTCTGGGGAAGCACTCAACGTCAATTCCCCCTGTGGTCTCGCATTGTAAATTAAAGACACTCTGGAGAAGCCCTTACGTCCATTCACCCTTTGGTCCATACACTAGGTTCTCTCAGACCTGTGTAATATAAACATTCATAGCGCGCGTGTATCTCCCAAGTAAACCTCAAGAACTACTTGGGTATCATTCTACGGCTTAGCAGCAAAACAGCACAACAGTTCCACTATCCTACAACTAGGCATGGCAACTGGCATAACGCCAAATAGGCAAAGCAAGTATGAAAAACATCCAGCGTACAACAAAAACTACTCTATTCACAAAGGTAAACCTCTACTATAGAAATCAATCAAAAAGGCAATCAATCGGGGGAAAAACAGGAAAACGCACAATTCTCGATCAAGGGAATTGGCGAAATTGCACAAAATATTCAAATAACTTCTACAGAAAGGAACAAACCACCTACCTCGATCGTAAGAGATCGATATACCTGAACAATAATGACAGATTTTCCTTAGAACATCGCAGATCTGAGAAAACGTCTGAAACACATAAACCATGATAACTTGAGAAAGAGTAGGAATTGGAAAACAAGGCTCAAGCAAAAGGGAGAACTCACCGCTGCGATTCCAACTCAATCAATAGTGCTTGAATCGGATAATGGAAGGAGAGGTGGGGGCTCGTCGAATATTCGTGGATTCTCAGCGCTCTCGGAAAAACAGAACCTAGAAGAAGACCATTCTATGCATCAGACGTGACCACGGTCCGTTTAATGAAGAAAAAGAAAGTGCACAGCGTGGACTAGGTTTTTCCGTACTCCGCTAAAGTCGGCCTCCACATCATCCCTACACACCGTGTGTGTGGCTCGGACATGGCCAACACACGGCTTCGAGTAGGAAAAAAGTATATGGCATGTACTCATAAAGTACATGGTGTTTACTTCGAAAATTTCCAGAAACTCCATTTTTTATCAAAAACTCCATAAAAAGGAAAGGCCTACATGAAAAGAAGATCTAGGTTCTTACAAACTTCCCCCCTTAAAGAAATTTGTCCCTGAATTTCCCTAGAGAGGCGTAGAAGAAGAAACCCCAAACAGCTCTAGCCACTGCGATCTTACATCATCCTCCCTCTCCCAGGTCTCATCCTATACTCGCCCATGCTTCCATAGCACCCATACAAGAGGAACAGACCACCCACAGAAAACCTGCGTACTGCTATCGACAATTCGGATGGGATGCTCCTCAAATGATGCATTCGTTTCAAGATCAACCTCCTTGGGCTGTAAGACATGAGACAGGCCTGAAAAGTAACATCGGAGCCGATTGATGTGGAAGACGTCGTTCATGTCCTGGTACCTCTTGGGTAGCTGCAACTGATAGGCGACCGACCAAACTCTTTCCAAAACATCAAACGGCCCGATGTACCATGATGAAAGCTTACCTTGCCTCTGAATCCTCTTGTGTCCCAACCTCAGGGAGACACGTAGGAAAACCTGATCCCCGAACTCGAACTCCAGAGGTCGTCTTAGTTGATAAGAATAAGACTTCTATCGAGAATGTGTTGTAGTCATCCTCTTTCGAATCAGCTCTATCTGCTCTGAAGTCTCCTGAACAAGACGAGGTCCCAGCAAAGCTGCCTCTCCTGCCTCCAGCCAGCATAAGGGTGATCAACATGGCCTACCGTACAATTCCTCGTATGGTTCAATCTGAATGGTCTCCTGGAAACTATTGTTGTAGGTGAACTCCACAAGAGGGATATGCTTCTCCCAATAATTTCCAAAGTCTAGGATGCAAGCTCAGAGCATATCCTCAAGCACCTGGATCATGTGTTCGGACTGTCCATCAGTCTGGGGATGGTATGTTGTACTCAAAAGTACCTGTGTACCCAAGGCCTTCTGATGTACCTTCTAGAATCGAGAGGTAAAGCATGCATCCATTTCTAAAACAATGGAGTGTGGAACTCCATGCAGACAAACAATCTCTCTGATGTACAGTCGTCCCAAATCATCAACACTGAAGGTCTCCTTGATCAGAATTAAATGTGCAACCTTCATAAGATTGTCGATGACAACCCAAACAACATCACTCCCCCGAGGTGACCTCATTAACCTGGTCACGAAGTCCATCTCAACATCATTCCACTTCCACTCCGGAAAGGGTAACTGCTACAAAATCCCCACTGCTCACTGATGCTCTGCTTTCACCTGCTGACAAGTATAACATCTCATGACAAAACCAGAAACATCCCTCTTCATACCTGGCCACCAGTACTGGCGATGAAGATCCTGATACATATTGGTGATGCCAGGATGGACTGCCCAATCTGAGGAATGAAAATCCCACATCAGCTCCTCGCATATGTCTGCTGGCACCCATACACATCCCTGGAAATGCATGATCTCATCCTATCCCACTGTACATCTAGAAATAGGGTCCTCTCCTGACACACTCTCCCGCAAGACAAAGCCTTCTGAGTCTGATAGCTGCCTCATCCATACCCGATCAAGCAGTGTATAGGCAATAGCTACAGAAGATAGGAAGGTCTCTCCCTGTCTATCATGAACCTCTAGATGCATCTCAGAGAACAGATCCATAAGCTTCCACTCACTACTGGCCTCCTGAACTGCTTGAATATGAGTTATCCTTCTCAACACATCTGCCACTGCATTGCCCTTTCCTGGTGTATAGGCAACCTTGAAATCAAAGGACTGAAGATAATCGACCCACCAGCGCTGCCTCAGATTCAGATCACGCTGAGTGAAGATATACTTGAGACTCTTGTGGTCTGTAAAGACCATAAAGTGCTCTCCCAGAAGATAGTGTCTCCAATTGTGTAAGACATCCACAACATCTGCCAACTCCAGATCATGTGTAGGGTAGTTCCTCTCATGTGGCACCAACTGCCGAGACCCATACGCAACAACTCTATCTCCATGTGTAAGCACAATGCCTAGTCTGATACCTGAAGCATCACAATAGACATTATAGCTCTTTCCTGGCTCTGTCAAGACTAGTATCAGTGCCGACGTAAATCTTACCTTCAGCTCCTAAAAGGCTGACTCACAAGAATCTGACCAAAAGAACTTCTCCCCCTTCTTTATCAAACCTGTCAATGGTGCTGCTATGGGGGAGAAGTCCTGAATGAAGCGTTTGTAGTATTCAGTAAGCCCCAGGAAACTCCGTACCTCAAAAACATTCTTCAGTTACTCCCAGGAGACTACAACTCTTACATTCTCTAGGTCCACAGATACTCCTTCCTTTGAGATGACGTGACCCAAGAAGTGAATCTGTTCCATCCAAAAGTAGAACTTCGATAGTTTAGCATAGAGCTGATGCTCTCTCAGTGTGCTCAGAACTATCTCAAGATGTGTGGCATGGTCATGTCGAGTGTGAGAGTACACCAAGATATCATCCACAAAGACCACGATGATGGAGTCCAAGTAAGGATGGAACACTCAGTTCATCAGAGCCATGAAAACTGCAGGCGCTTTCGTGAGACCGAATGGCATGACTGTATACTTGTATAGACCATACCTGCTCCTGAAGACTGTCAGAGGTATATCTGATCGTCTAACGCGCAACCGATGATAACCGGACCTCAATTTTATCTTTGAGAACACCCAGGCTCCTCGAAGCTAATCAAAGAGGTCATCGATCCTTAGCAAGGGATATCGGTTCTTGACCGTCAACTGGTTCAGCTTCCGATAATCCACACAAAGTCGAAGGGTACCGTCTGCCTTCTTCACAAACAGGACAGGAGAACCCTAAGGAGAAGTATTGGGTTGGATGAAACACTTTGCCTGCAACTCCTCCAACTGATTCTTGAGCTCTTGCAACTCAGGTGTAGCTATCCGATAAGGAGGAATGGACACCAGTGATGCTCCTGGAATGAGCTCAATAGAAAAGTCTACCTCACGTTCCGAAGGCAAACCCGAAAAGTCCTTTTGAAAGACGTCCTTGAAACGATCCACCACTAGAGGAAATTCCAACTGCGAAGTCCCCTGATTGTCCAGATAAATACTAGTAATCTGGGCTATCACCCTTCCTAGCCCATGATGCTCGAGTCCAGATCGACTTGCCTGAACATCCCTTTAGCCTCTATGAAGAAAATATTCACCCTCTGGTGAAATGAAACTCACTCTGCGGTGATAACAGTCGACGACTGCCTGGAAGGTAACCAACCAGTCCATCCCGAGGATGAAATCATAGTCTTTCATATCTAGTACATAGAGATCCCATAAGAAACGATACCCTGAAACCTCGAGAGGGCACTCTCTACACTGGCGTACACTAGATGTCCTCGTCCCCAAAGATGTGTCTAGTGTGAACGAGTCGGCAGAAGAAAAGACAAAGAGCCCAAGGCTCTCCACAATAGAAACAGAGATAAGTCTATGCATAGCACCAGCATCAAAAAGAGCTGAAGATAAAACTGAGGCTACTAAAATTGTACCTCGAACTGTAGAAGGTCCGAGATCCTACTCCTAATAGGTTTGCTCCACCACAAAAGTCTAGCTTGCCCCACGGCCCTGTGACCCTGTGTGACCACTCTAAGTTGAACCTCCCTATTTGCGCTGAAGGACCGGTGATTTACTGCCATGACTTCGACCTCCACCTCAGCCCGAACGGCCGAAAGAACTCCAGTTCCCCAACTGGTGTGAAACTGGTGGTACCACTCCTGAACGAGGAGTCATGGAAGAACCCCCGTCACCAGCAACTGGTGAGAAAACCTGGCAGAAACACTAAAGTTGACCCATCTTGTAGCAGGATCGGCACTCCATTGGGTCCCTCTAGCACTACGGCCTCGTATACGCACTCCTACCACACTGGTAGCATACAACCTGGATACCATAAGATGTATCTCACCTCCTCAGTTCACCACGTGAAGACTCCCTATGGTGTTTCTTGTTATCAACTGGAGGAACACTAGCTCTGGAGTAGAACCACCCTGGCTCGCAGCTCCAAAGTCTCTCAGATTGTGCTCTGTAATCAGTGTCTGGTTGACAATGGAATAGATGGAAGTTAACTGGAAGAGATTCATCTGTGAGCGGATCTCCCACCTGAGACCATCCTCGAACTTTTGTACCAAGAACATCCCATATCCACCCTAGAGGGGTGTTAAATGAAGAAGCTCGGTAAAACGAGAGGAATATTCCATAACAGATAGAGTACCCTGCTCTAGACTCATGAACTCCTGGGCTCGATTGGACCTCAGGGTCTCCGGGTAGAAGTAGTTGTAGAACACACGCCATAAATCCTCCCAAGACATAACCTGGTGATGACCCGCCTATGAGATCATGTCCCAACACCTCATGGAGAAGTCTCGGAGCATGTAGGTAGCGAGCATGACCTGCCTCTCTGGAGGCGTCTCCAGATGCTCGAAGATGGTCAACATGGATTCCATCCATGACTCTGTAGCCCGTGGTCCTCCTTCCCCCGAGAAAGTAGGAGGATGATGCTGCTAGAAAACACGCGTCAAGTCTTCCATAGTCATGGCAGGAGGTGGTGATCCCTGAAAGGTCTGTATCATCCTCATAAAACCTTCCCTAAACTATGAATCAGCGCCTACAACTGGTTTGACAGTCAGTGCCAAGGCTGGCCCAACTAGAGGATCGACAGGAAGTCCCTGATCAGCCATATCTGGCATCTGATCACTGCCTAACGAATGTCGTACAACTGGAGGACATCTCAGAGGAATAGCTCTGAAAGATCAAAAACAAACCTTAGATCATAATTAACAAAGACAGAGAACACAAGAGTAAAAAATGGGAACATGGGAAGGAAAACACACAAGTTTACAAAACATGACTACACAACGTGTATAAAAACAACAAGGCGCATCTTCTTAATCCAATGACATGGGCGTGTACCCCTGCCCTACAGGTCGTGTAATACCTCAAACTACAAGGTGTGTTGACCCCACACACTGAGTGTACTTGAAAACTATTCCCCTACCTGAGTCTCTTTACACGGCTAACCCACATGGTCCGACTTAACCCGAGACTACACGGCATGTACAAGAAAAGTCTTGGGCGACCCGTGTTGTTAAATACATGGTTGTCTACATGGTTGAACCTTACATGGCGTGTTATGAACAAAAACGTCGTGTATAGGTGAAGGTGACATCGTCCCGTGTTGTTCGTGACATGACCGAGTTCCTGAATAAGACTACATGGCGTGTTTCGAAAACAACACGATGTGTCTAAGAGAAGGTAATTCTGACCTGTGTTGTTCGTGACATAGCTGGGTACCTGGACAGGACTACACGGTGTGTTCCTTTATAACACGATGTGTTCTACTCGAGCTTCCCCGACCCGTGTTGTTAGTGACACGGCCGGGTACACGGCTCCGAACTACACGGCGTGTACCTACCGTACATGGCGTCTTCCTGACGTTATTTCTACAATAGCGTGTCCCTACTCACATGGTCAGTGAAACGGTCTACAAACTACATGATGTGTAGTCAAAAAGTACATGCCATGTATTCTGGGTTTTTCTGGGCAATAGCTCAAAAACTGTGTAGAAGCCCAAAAAACATAAAAAACAAGGGAAAGAGGTGCCAAATTCTGATTCGTGAGGGCCCATACTCCCCACGAATCAAAAAATGGATTTCATTTAAGTGAAGTAGAATACAAACAATCTTCTAACAAGGTATTATAGATTTTATCAAGCACTTATCACAACAGAATTCATAATCTACACAAAGTCTATCACAACATCATGCAATCGCTAATGCACCCTAGATGGCATAGCAAGAATGCATGGAATGTGATTTCTACAAGTGCCTATATGATGCATGAGATGGAATACCCTCATCTCATTGGGTTGCGATAGAAATAGAACCTCAATAGTCAAGACAATAACAACACAAAGCAAGTGAATCACTCTAGGTGATATCATATCAACCGTAAAATCTCAAAACTAGAAAACTGCAATTAATGAGGTAGTATGGATTTTCCCTGTACACGTGTTAGCTACTTCCGAGCACAGCTTAATACCAAGTACCGAATCCATCCTGTCCATGGCTAAAGACTCCAAATAGTTAATCAAGAGAAAAGAAACCCTTTGATACCACTTTGTAACAACCCGGATCTAGAGCCCCTCCACTAGTGCCCCATAACCGGTTCACCACATGACCTCAAGCGCATTTCCCCAAATGCCAGAGGCTGCCGACTAGCAGCAAGGGCCTTGGTATGTTATTGGGGAAACTATGCCCTCATTTGGTAAGGTATACAAGGTAAGGAAAACAACAGTCAATAGCGGAAGTAGTAACAACATACATAACTGTAACCAAATAGTGAAAGAATAAATATATAGCAATGATGATAATTGTGCAGTAGGTACAAGTATCTAAGGAAAGCAGCAAGCACATCAACATGCTGAAATATAGCTAAACACAAAGTACTAAAGCAACAGAAACTCCAGCAGCATCGCAAGTTGTAGCTTGGTCCCATGCTCTCCAGCTCCACAGCAAGTCAACCACCTGAAGTAGAAGGGAACTTTCCCTTATCTATACCTGCAATAACATAGTCTTCTTGGGCCCAAAAGTAGTGCCCAAACAGGGTGTGACACAAAGTCCCAGTAGGCAACCACCCAAATATTTGTGCCTAATAGTCAATGAATACATGGAAAGTAAAGTACAGGAATAGTAAATAGGAAATAAACATCAGATACTATTTAAAGTCTAGCATATAAACTACACAAGTATAAAATAATAAACAAGTAAAAAAATCGTAACCCCCTAGGTAGTTCTCAAATCCTAACCCTTATGGTTCAACCTGTAAGTACTAGAAACCCCCTGGGAGGCACACACAGTCTCACCCCTCTGGTTCAGCTAAAGAATAGACTCTCTGGGGAAGCACTCACCGTCAATTCCCCCTATAGTCTCATATCGTACTAAAGGATCTCTAGGGAAGCACTCAATGTCAATTCCCCCTTTGGCCTATGTTGAGGAACTACAGACTCTCTAGGGAAGAACTCAACGTCAATTCCCCCTATGGTCTTGTATCGTAAATTAAAGTCATTCTGGAGAATCCCTTACGTCCATTCTCCCTTTGGTCCATACACTAGGTTCTCTCAGCCCTGTGTAATATAAACATGCTCAGTGCATGTGTATCGCCCAAGTAAACCTCAAGAACTACTTCGCTATCATTCTATGGATTAGCAGAAAAACAGCACAACAGTTCCAACATCCTACAACTAGGAATGGAAATTGGCATAATGCCTAACAGGAAATGAAAGTACGACAAACATACAGAGTACAAAAAAAAACTACTCTATTCACAAAGGTAAACCTCTACTATAGCAATCAATCAAGCAGGCAATCAATCAGGGGAAAAACAGGAAAACAAACAATTCTCGTTCAAGGTAATTGGAAAAATTGCACAAAATATTCAAAGAATTTCTACAGAAAGGACCAAACCACCTACCTCGATCCTAGGAGATCGATATACGTGAACAACAATGAAAAATTTTCTTTATAATGTCGTAGATATGAGAAAACGTCTGAAACACATAAACCATGATAACATGAGAAAGAGGAGGAATTGGAAAACAAGGTTCAAGAAGAAGGGAGAACTCACCGCTGCGATTCCAACGCAATCAACGGTTCTTTAATCGGAGAACGGACGGAGAGGTGGGGGCTCGTTAATGATTTGTAGATCCTCAGCGCTCTTCGACGAATGGAACCTAGAAGAAGACCTTTTTGTGTGTCAGACGTGACCCCGGTCTGTTTAATGAAAAAAAGAAAGTACACGGCGTGTACTTTTAGAGTACACGGTGTGTACTAGGTTTTTCCGTACTCCTCTAAAAATGTCCTCCACATCATCCCTACACACCGTGTGTGTGTCCCGGACATGGCCAGCACATGGATTCGAGTGGGAAAAGAGTACACGGCATGTACTCATAAAGTACAAGGCGTGTACTTCGAAAATTTCCAAAAACTCCATTTTTTCTCAAAAACTCCAGAAAAAGGAAAAGCGTACCAAAAAAGAAGATCCGGGTTCATACAGATCCAAACCTAAACAACCTCCACTCTCTTAGGATCACCATTTATTATATATTATTTACATACATTTAGGTGAGGGAAGACAAAGGAGTAGTTCTAGGAATTTACATAAAATAAATTGTGGGTATGCATAACCATAAATAATGAAAGGAGGGGATGACACACATGGAATCAATTTAATTTAATAATAACAATAAATAAAAATGAAACCTATCAAATACACATTTCTGGTCTAAGATTATTATCACCTACATACATGCAATGGATATACATTTGTAATTAATATAGAATTAAATTCAATTAATTATTTAATTAAGACAAAAAGATTCAAATTAATCCAATTAATTACCTAACTAATAAATTAAATAAATTTATCTTAATTCCATCAAAAATGTCCTAATAATTCCCATCATCCATAATTCTAAACAAATTAAATAAATAATTTTTATTTAAAATTAATAAATTACACATGTGTACTTTGAGGAAAAAAATATACCATTCTAAACTACTCAACATAGTCCTTATCCTATGTATTCAAATGGAATCAAGAATATATTTTGTGGAATGTAATTGCATGGTGTGAATTATCAATAATGAATAAAAATCATATATAAATTACATTAAATTTGACTCTATTAATTCACATAGAGTACAAAAAAAGTAAGGACCATATACAACTTGCAATTCAGAATTTTACATGGAAATTAATTTAATATATAATCAATAATCCTGTCACATGGCTAGTGTTATCAAAAAATGACACCCAAAACATATATATATACGGGTAATTATGTAATTTGTTTTTTTCTCCACATTAAATTAATCACAAAAGGTATAATAAATTACACACTGTGTACTTATGTTACATGACATGTAATATCTTCTTCCCATATACATGAAACACACCTGAGGACATGACATGTTTGTTGGCCATAGATGTGTTTGAGGAACACTAAGTGTATACTAGTTACAATCCACATGTCCTCAATGTTTCATGGTTTTTGAGTCCCTATTTCATGTAAAACATGCCCAACAGAACTTGGAACATGTGTTTTCTTCCACAAAAACACATAGACTATATGTCATGTTCCAGCCTAGATCGATCGACACAAATTCTATATTTAGTTCTTACCACATGTAATTATTTCATGATGACTAGAATTTAACATGGGTAGTTCTGGTGAAATTAGAATAGGTACATGGTGTGTACCAATGGGATACATTCCATGTAGTCTCATATTATCTATCCAAAACACTTGGAACCTCCTCATAGAGTCTTCAGGTTTTCATTTTGTTGATTTGAACTTTTCTTTTTCATATAAGCGATAACAAATAAAGAGAAAATAATATTTTGGCATTCGAATTTAAGAACAAATAATATTGAAATGTAAACTAACTAAAAAAACTCATATCATCGATCAATGATTAATAAATAATTATAAATTAATTATGTGACCACTCTTATACCACTTGTATGTTTTGGGCATAACATAAGTTCATATTGGGAAGATTCTAACATGAAATTTTTTCATCATAAATGAAATCTTAGATGTACACGATGAATACATTCATGACCAATATAGTTAAATCAAATATTAATTGAAAATTATTATGAAATTAAAAATTTATAATCATAATATATAATTTATAATAATTTTATTAAATAAATAATTAAATTTCATTGAAATTATTTATTTTTTGATGAATTAATTTACCACTTCTTGTTATAGAATTATTATAGTGAGAGGATCCAAGATAGAATCTCTCTTGTAGTGATCCACTCTACTTCAAGAACCTCCAATTGTCAATGTAAAATTATTCAAAAGCTAGAAAAAATGTTCCATCACTTATATCGATTGATTTTGATCACAACAAAATCCATTGAGGTGAGAAGGAATCACTCTAGTTATCTCTAGTCTTGAGAGGATAGAGGATGATCGACACTCTTGTTCTTGAGTGCATTCTTGAGAGATTTCTCTATTAAGGCTTGAGAGAATTCTATCCAATGTTTGTTTTGTATAATAAACATATAACCCTATAAACTAATATAACCAGGTATATATAAATCTAGGTTGGGGTTAGTAATTTCATATAGTCAGGTATCCAATCCCATATTCCACATAAAACACCATGTATTAAAATAATATATATAATAATAATAATATTTGATTGACATGCGCAATACGTGTAGATAAAAAAATAATATTTTTAAATATATAAATTATTATTTATTTAATTAATATTTAGTATATCATTTACAACAGGACCGTTAAAATTAGTCCACCTATCCTCCTTCATATTTACCAAGCCTTGAATAATGTCTATTTATTTAATAAATAAATATTACCATAATATTCATTGATAAATAAATAAATATTCTATTCACTAAAATAATAATAAATATTTATTTATTATATTCACATAACAAAATAAATAAATATCTGATTCTTTATGAATAAACTAGTATAAATAAGTATTATATATTCAAGTAATTAATAATTACCATGTGAAATGAATATTTATTTAATAATCAACTCATATAATATTCTATCAAATAACTAGTGAATAAATATATGTTATCAATTGAACATGAATAATTATTATACCACATAAAATAATAATATTTATTCAACATGTCAAACACAAATAGAATTTTACTAAGTATTTAGATACACTTAGTGTGTAACCCTTTAGGTCCCTTTATGATTGGCATCAGTTTGTTACACTTAAAGTTCATGATTAGTATCTAGAATCACATCATGACACCCATAAAGATTGAGGTTAAATGATATAATAAAAATAACCAAACAATAACATACATTGTGTAATATAATCACTTTATCATGATATCCCAAATCAATGTGGTTGCATGTTGGTGTGATCAACCTATGTTTTTAATGTATATTTCTTTCACTTTCCAAAAATAAACTTACTAATAAAACACTATGGACATGGTCTGAATAAAAAGGCTATATTTCCATTAAAGTTACAAATATATCAACTTATGTTAAATAATAGAATGGAAGAATAATTTTTATATTAGTCATTAATATATATTACTCATGATGCTTCCAATATACCCCACTTCCTTCAAAAAAATGTCATCACAATTTTTGTCATTATATCAAAGTGCGTGACTCATAGTATGAATTAATCATAATTTTAAAGTCTATGGATTATTACATATATCCATAGATAGGAATATCAAATTATAGACAAACAGATATATATATATATATATATATATATATATGGATTTCCTATCAATGAGTCTTGTTTTCATAATATCATGCTCAGAAAATTTCCAAGGGCACACACCATGAGAATTAGTCTCAATGTCCTATGAGTCTCCACCCCTGATAGATTATATCATTATTATTTTATAAAATTTTATCATCAAGATAAAAAATATATATTTAATAATACTATCAAGACAATTATAGGTTCTAATTGTAGAAGGTAACTTCTATGATGATTTTAATGTGATAAGTACCCTTGGGAAATTATCATATAGATTTCATAGATAAATACAACCATGAAGTGACAAAAAATTAATTAATATTTTAGACTATAAATATTCTTGTAATCTAATTGTCAAAGTAGTTGGTTCTAGGGAAACAACTAAAATAGATCCTTGTTTTATTCCACATCAAGGGGCCCTATGTTGTGGCCCCTATGGCCACAACAGAGAAATTCCCTTACCCATTTTTTTAAGTGGAGGATAATGTTAACTTACCACTCAGTCCCATTATCTTTTAAGGAATTGGGGTTGCATGGGGAGATATATTTGGCCAAAACCCCCTATATCTTCCTTTGTCCTTCATTTCCCCATGGCATGTGGAATTTTTTTATGACTTGATGGTGATTCGAGGTGGGTTCTTTCATTCCTATTGATTTTAGTTTCCCTTCATCTCCATTGATTTTTTTACAATTTTATTTTAGTTTTGGTGATGATTCAATCAAATAATCGTAGAATTTGTAAGATATAAAGGGGATTTTATATGTGGATAGAGGGAATCATGAGATGATTACCACACACCATTGATCACTTTTTTGATAGATCTACATCGCCCAGTGGATTTTGATATGTTTTTTTCTTAAATTAAATTTTATTTTCATTTTAAATGATGTTGCATGTTGTGGATTTTTCCTGAGATGGTTTCAGTGGTATGACATAGACCTTCCACAAGAGTTTGTTCATAGTTTTTGTGCTATGAGGTTTCTTGTTGACTTTTTCATTTATTATTCCTAATTACTTTAATTTATTAATTTAATTATAAAATTTTAAATAATAATAATGATCACACCCTTGTAATACGTTAATATAGAACTCCTTAGACTCATTTTCTATGTTTTTTTATCATTTTTTCTTTTCTTTTTTTTTGACTTTTTTATTGATAATAAAATATATTTTTTTGGTATGTTAATTAATTATAATTTGATTATAAATAATTTGTTTAGATTTTTTGTCTTGATTTAGGGCCTCTTAATGATATGAAATTGATGGTTGTTCTTGAATGATCTTGGGTGTGAGTAGCCAGTCTGTGCTTAATGGATGTAACTTAAAATTTAGGTGATTATTTCTTATATATTTTCCCTATAGTTCTATACATGATTTTTTTGAATGTGATATGTACAATCTCACCAATTAGAGTGATTGACCTTATAAGGTTATATAAATCATTTAATTAAAATTAAATGTCAATATATGGAATGAAAAAAGTTCCTAGTTCATAACAGACCTTGTGCATTGGCTTGATGACTCACTCACCGATGGTTGAGGATTTTTTTTTAAAATGTATTCCTTGTGATGTATGGAATCCAAGGGGTGTTAACTAAATAAAATGAAAATAATGAGATTTAGAGACCTTAGTGATAGGTAGCATTAGTGAAATCTAGGTAGAGGTGAGCATTGAATTTAGATGGATGACCTTGGGATTAGACACATGGGATATTTGATATGCCTTAAAGAATTTGAGCTAGTTGATATGAGCATAGAGAAAATGTTCCTCCCCTTACGAGACGTGAGTACCAGAGTGGTAATTCTTTAAGAAGACTATGGATATATTAGGTGAGAGGAATGACTTGAGATGTCTTGAGAATTGAGATAGGCATTGTACCATCTCTTGATACCGCTGTTATTGAGGCATGTCTTATGAGGATCATGAGGCTATTTTGTGACCATGAAAATGCTGAGGGATTCTTTACCCTCTGGGTAATGATTATTGACTTAGAGAAAAGTATGGGATAATCAAACCCATGTGAGTGTTTATGATTTTATGTGACCTAGGGGACTCCAATGAGGGCCCCATAGATATTTTTACCCTTGAAAGGGGATGTGTGGGAATGAGTATTGATGATTCCATGTGTCACCTTAGAATCCAAATCAATGATGTTAGACGTATATGGTTATAGTAACAATTAAAGGTTGTGAACTTCAGTTTCAAATCATGATTATGAGATTTGTGTTGGGAATATGGACAACCCTTGTGAGTTATGTTTTATGATATGATTATTCCCCCTAACGAGAGATAAACCTGAGATGATCCGAGAGGGATTTATTGCCTCCCGAAGTAATAAAGTAATAAATAGTGTTGAATAACCAACTCTATTCAATTTGTTTTCTACTTATATTTTCTCCTCCAATGTAGTTTCCATAATAAAGTAATAAATAAGGTATAATATACATTCTAAGATGTTATTATGATTATGGTACAACCATATTAATCCTTTTATCTATCCTATGAATAACAATATCACCATACGTGCGTACGTATGACTTACCGTCTCCACATCATGGTGTAATTTGTTATTCCACACAACTTTATTTGGATGGGTATAATGATGAGTATAATGGATATAAATAATAAATATAAAATAATAATTATTCTTTATTATTAATATACCATCCAATTCCATACCATTTAACAATCAAGGGAATGATAACATCGCTCGTGCGTACGTATGACCTACCATTTCCACGACACACTGAGATTCATTATCCACATTTTCCATTAAATAATGATTATTAAATTTATATTATGAGTAAAAATAATTATTATTAACTTTAAATAATTATTTATATGAATAAAATACTTCTCATTCATAACAAACATGTCTTACGCAATAAAATATACAAAGTAAAATGAAGGAGTTTACACCCGAAACAATGGTAATACTGAATTATTATTATGAAAAAAATATAAGATGATCATATTGTATATCATAAATATGGATATAGTTCTATTATAATTTAATAACATAATTTAACCACTATATAAGAGGTTAAATTACCCTCTACTAAATACAAGTACAAGGTAAGGAAACTCCATCTCACTTTTAATTTTTGTGAGATATAAGCTATAAGGCTCCAACATTAAACATTACTTAATCTTGAGATATTTCAAGAATACACCATGAGGATCTTTTCAGGTTTAGATTTTTAGAGAATTAGACCATAAAACATGAATTACATCCCACATTTAAACAAAGTGGTTACAATAAAAGATAGTATTCATTTTTCCATCAACGGAAACATATTTAAAATAAAACATGGATTCTTTCTTGACACTTCCTTGATACTATCATCATATCATGGACCATTCCCTTGACCTGTGAAACACATTTCAAAAACGTGGGATGATCATAAAAATCTTAGTAAGGGTTATAAAAAATATGGAAAGGAAACATGAGTACATATATACATAAGAATGAAATCATACTTTTCCCATAAAACATAAGAACTTTAACATACCTCATCAAATCATGAATAAATAATATAAATCATAAGACATAAAGGTAACTTGAGGCATTCATAACATTCTTACGTAGTGAGTAACCCTCTTGGTTATTTTTGGAATACCCATCACAGTATATTCCCTAAATATCTTCGGAGAAACCTTAACGTTTAACTCCTTCGCGTTACCCAATGCATTGGAGAGCTATATCGGGCTCACCCGCCCTTAGTTTATCACAGAACCACCCATCTTCATAACAATTCCCAAGAACCATAACATAATCGTACCACATAAAACATGCATAAAGGAAACATAACATTTCCACTTTTCAATCACGAGATATCAATACAACACATCGATATAAAAACATTATGAAAACCATTTTCAACACCAAAATAAAAGAAAAGTAAAACATGGTATTTATTTTTCATTCAAAAATGTTATGGCTTGTAGAGGAAGCTGAAACTCAAATAATGGTCACGGTGGCAGAGAAGTCGTTGTCGCCGCATACGTACGACAAAAAAAACATTCCATTTTGGCGTTTAGTAAACGCTTCATATAAGAATGATTCCTTTTGAATAAACATAAAATTCAAAGGGTTTTATACACCGTATAAAAGAAAGTTGTGTATAAAATATAATATGCCTCAATGAAAGGAGATTGAAACAAAGTCCCCTACCTCGTGTCTGACTTGACTCGATCGTTCTTTAACCTCCTGAATAATAAATTTGATTTAATTTATACTTTCTTAAGAAACTTTTTTAAGTTATTTATTCCTTTTTATATCACTTATTACCATGTCATGAACACTATGTCATTATTTAAGTTAATAACGGTCGTTTTAACGATCATTGGTACTTGAGTCAAAAATAAACTCTTTATAATTACAAGTTGTTCATGTATCCATTTTATCCAGAGTTATATTAATTATTTAGATATCATATATATCATATATATCCAGTATATACATGCATTTATAATATTACATAACATTTAGAGGTAATAAATGAAATGCACCGTTTAAGAAGACGGTAAGCCGTACGTACGCATGAACACTACATTCATTTCTATTTCGTATTTTATGGAATAGAATCATAATGAAATAAAGGTATATTATAATTCCAGTATAATTTCATATATAAAATCATTAAATACATCCTTTATACATCCCACATATGGCATTAAAGAATCAAATCACTTTGAGGGGGCGTAGTCCGCACTTCCTAAAATGAAATTATCGTGGTTACACACAATGGAAACCATAAAGGTATGACAAAAATGAAAAATACAGAAGCATAAGGAAAACATAAACATAATATATATCATATATAAATATAGTTTCATCTTAATGGCCACCTTTGAAGTTGTTAGAAGAATATTGAACAATCATCGTTTCGTGAGGTAGAGAATTCACCATCCACAGAAACAGTATGCTCTTTAACCATTAGATGAAGGTGTGTGTAAGTGTAGCTTTAATAATTCTCATAACAACATCCTAGTATATTTAAGATACTGTTTTTGTTACATAAGAGATGAATAAAAAGTGTTTAGGGGGTTGGAGAAGCAAAATAAAACATAAGAACACAAGAGAAGACAATTCCTTTAAAACGGGTAACTCTTTTTGATTTGATATAAAAGGCTTCCTTGGAAAGACTTCTACCCAAAGTGAGGCTTCTAGGAGTAAGAGATGGATGTGGAGAGACAAAATGGGCAGGGTTTGGTAGAGCCAAAGGCTTGAGAGGTGTGGGTAAGGAGGTAGAGGTGGGGGCCTTTTATAAGAGGAGAGGAGGGGCACTCTTGGAAAGGTATAAAATGTTACTTTATTTTCAAATGAGTTTCGGATTTTAAAGGTCCCAAATTGATGTATTTTGAGGATAAGGTGATAAGGGTTCGAGATATACTCATCCAATAGGTTTTTTACATGTTTAGGTCTTAGATTTTACATTATCTTTTCATTTTATTTAAATCGTTAAATAATGAGGTAATCGCTGCATCATCATGATGTCATAAATAATTTAAATTATTTAATGTATAAAAATTATAAAAAATACTATGATGTATGAAATATTTTTATATTTCCAATGAATATCTATAGTAAAAAATATGACTTGTATAACCCCATGTAAATTTTTTTTAGTAAAACAATACAAGTTTGTGTCATTTTTACTTTTACTTTAAATAAAAGGTATTAATGTCATTATCTTACCGAAGTGGCTCCATGGGGTCCCAAAAATAGAACCATGGGTTGTCTTGGTCGGACATGATACATCCAATAAGGGTAGGACATGTGTCAAGGTCATTTCATATTATTAAAACATTATTTTTACCTTAAATTACACTAATTACCTCTAATCGCGATTAAAAACTTAAAAGTTACTATTCACCAAAAAATTATTTTATTCCCATTAAACCACATTTTACTTTCTAATAAAAACCATGTATGTCGAGTTTTTGAAATTCAAAACACATAGGTGGTAAAATTTCATTTAAACGTAAAAT
Organism: Viscum album; assembly: GCA_963277665.1. Classification (NCBI taxonomy): domain Eukaryota; kingdom Viridiplantae; phylum Streptophyta; class Magnoliopsida; order Santalales; family Viscaceae; genus Viscum; species Viscum album. Next base: position 1,029,522,100 of record OY728157.1, read on the forward strand.
CAGTTTTTTAAGTACCACTTAGTGGTTTCACTATTCATCAAAAATTGATATTTTTCAAAAAACTACCAAAACTTCACCCTAAGCTATATTTGATATTATTATTTCAAAAATGATGTCTATTTTTACAAAATTCAAAACATATAACTTAAAACAATTAATTTAATAATTAATTCCCGCTGTGAGAACAAATAGCGTGTTTTTATGAAACTATATATATCAAAAGATTGACACTAGTTTAAGTCCAATTTCAAAGTGATATTAATTCCAATGACCACTAATGGATTAAATGGTAAAAATATATTATAATTTCACTTTAAAAACAACTCAAAATATAATCTAATCATATAAAAAAATTATATTAAAAAGAGGTTTTGAATTAAAATAGAACATTTTTCACTATTCGTTAAAAAAAAGAACTTTATCGAAAAAATACCAAAATTTTACACAAAGTAAATTTTGATGTCCCGATTCAAAATAGGAATTTTATTTGGTCCAATAGAATGTATAAGAGTGACCAAAACTATATTTAAAGAGGGTTTTCCATCAAAAGGGGATAGTTCGACCTTTTAGTGAAAATTAGAGTATATATGCCTAAAATTGAATTATTTTCGTATTTTAAGCCTTTATCCTTTATTAGATAAATTTAAAAACATTTAACAAGCATATATAATCATATTTTAGTTATTTCTATTCATTCCCTCCAATACAACGACTACGTGTTAACTACCATTTAAAATAATATTATTTTATTACTAGTGTGCAACGTAAGATTTCAAAGAAACTCTTTGTTGCGTATCAGGTATGCTATCGAACATAGCAACCCTTTTAAAGTAAAATTAATATTTAATTCGTAAATATTAATAAATATGAGAATGTATTATTCTTTATTTACCTGGGATGTTACATCCTTCCCCCCTTTTGGGAATTGCGTCCTCGAAATTTTATTCACTTATCAAAATAAGTGGGGTTATTTATCCCTGATAGCATTTTCATATTACCATGTTGCCTCATCAACCATATGGTTTTTTCACAGAACCATTACCTGGTGAATTACCTTATTTCACAACACTTGCTCTCTTCGGTCGAGAATCTAGACTGGTTGTTCTTCATAAGAGAGATTCTCTTCTAGCTGAACTACCTCTGGGCTCAAAACATGAGATGAATCTGGAATATACTTTCTCAACATCGAAACATGAAAAACATTGTGTACCTGAGATAAACTCAGAGGTAAATCCACTCGGTAAGAAACTGATCCAACTTTCTCTAGAATTTTATATGGTCCAATGAACCTTGGACTCATCTTTCCTTTCTTTCAAAATCTCATCACACCTTTCCACGGCGAAACTTTGAGAAAAACATGATCACCTACCTCGAAAGATAGATCCTTCCTCCTGTTGTCTGCATAACTTTTCTATCTGCTCTGACCTGTTCTCATGTGTTTATGAATCAACTGAACTTTTTCTGCCATCTCTTCTACCAATTCTGGTCCCATCAGCTTCCTTTCACCCATTTCATCCCAAAAAGCTGGAGTTCGACACCGCTTCCCATATAATTCCTCAAACGGTGCCATCTGTATACTTGAATGAAAACTATTATTATATGAAAATTAAACCAAAGAAAGATGCTGGTCCCAACTTCCCTGATAATCCATCGAACAAGCACGTAGCATATCCTCCAAATTCTGAATTGTTCGTTCTGACTTCCCATCTGATTGAGGATGAAAAGCTGTACTAAAATTTAATTCAGTACCCAACAACTTCTAAAGGCCTTTCCAAAAGTTAGAAGTAAACCTGTGATCACGATCAGATACAATGGAGAGAGGAACTCCATGTAACCTGACTATCTCTTTAAGATACAAACGAGAAAGTTGATCTAGGGAAAAGGTATCTCGAATAGGAAGGAAATGAGAAGATTTAGTCAAGCGATCAACAATAACCCAGATTGAATTATTACCTTGAGATGTCTTCAGTAATCCTACAACAAAGTCCATGGATATGTTTTCCCATTTCCACTCTGGAAATGGTAAAGGCTGAAGCATCCATTTCGGTAGCTGCCGCTTTGCTTTAACCTACTCACAAGTCAAACACTTCACAGTAAAATCAGCAATATCTCTTTTCATTCCATCCCACCAGTAATACTCCCGCAGATCTCTGTACATCTTAGTACTGCCAGGATGAACTGAAAACAGAGAACTATGAGCTTCACATAACAAATATCTCTTCAACTGTGAATCACAAGGCACACACAATCTCTTCCTAAATCTCAAAACACAATCTTTATCAATGTTGAATTCAGGAAACCTACCCTTCTGAATGAGCTCTACCTTTTTCTGTAACTCACTGTCTTGCTTCTATGCTTGCATGATTCTGTCTGATAGAGAAGATTTCACTGATACCTGAAACAAAACAGAAGGACATCCTGTACCAACAAATTTTATGCCAAAGTTCATCAAATCCTTAACCAAAGGATCACGTTCCAAACGCAACATTGTTAATGAATCATTACTTTTTCGACTCAAAGAATCAACCACTTTATTTTCTTTTCCCGGATGGTAATGAATTGTACAATCATAATCCTTGATTAATTCTATCCATCTCCTCTATCTCATTTTCAATTATTTCGGAGTGAATATATACTTTAAACTTTTGTGATCAGTATATATTTCACACTTTACTCCATACAAATGATGCCTCTAAATTTTTTAAGCGAAAACAATAGCAGCTAATTCCAAATCATGTGTAGGGCAATTTACCTCATGAGTTTTCAATTGACGTGAAGTATATACAATTATCTGATCATTCTGCATAAGGACACAACCAAGTCCTTTCAATGAAGCATCATTTTAGATAACAAACTCACCATTTCTGGAAGTAGTTCCAAAACTGGAGCATTCACCAATCTTCTTTTCAGTTCTTGAAAACAATCATCACATTCTTTTGTCCAGATAAACTTAACACCCTTCCGAGTTAGCTTAGTCATTGGACTAGATAACCATGAAATTTTTTTGACAACCCTTTGGTAGTAACCTGCCAAACCAAGAAAACTACGGATCTCGATTACATTTGTGGGTCTTGGCCATTCTTCAACAACTTTTGTTTTTGTAGGATCCACAGTTATTCCATATTTAGAAACAATATGACCAAGGAAAGAAATTTCTTGCCAACAAAACTCACACTTGCTGAATTTTCCATACAGTTTCTTTTCTTTTGAGGTTTTCAAGATAACCCTTAAATGACTTTCATTCTCCTATTTACTTTTAGAAAAAACCAAAATATCATCAATAAAAACAACCAACATTTTTCACCTGAGTCAACTGATCCATCACTGCAATAAACTATTTAGTTCTGATTCTAACCATCTCAGGATACTGATTTGAAAGGTCATTTCCCTCTGTATGCCTTCCTAGAAAATCTGTTATGTTTCCTCTATGAAAAAACATTCTTAACACAGAAATATCTTAGGTGAAGCAACTTGGTAATCTTCAAATGCGATATCATTTCAATCATACCATAAATTAATTTATAATTTAACAATTTTCAAACTCCTAAAGTTGTCTAAACCGACCTCTGATGCCAACTATAAGGCCCCAGCCTTAAACATTACTTAATCTTGAGTTATTTCAATAATACACCTTGAGGGTCTTTTTAGGTTTAGAGTTTTAGAGAATTAGACCATAAAACATGCATTACATCCCACATTTAAACAAATTGGTTACAATAAAAGATAGTATTCATTTTTCACATCAACGGAAACATATTTAAAATAAAACATGGATTCATTCTTGACAATTCCTTGACACTATCATCATATCATGTTCCATTCCCTTGACCTGTGAAAAAAATTTCAAAAACTTGGGATGAGCATATAAAGCTCAGTAATGGTTATAAAAAATATGGAAAGGAAACATGAGTACATATATACATAATAATGAAATCATACTATTCCCATAAAACATAAGCACTTTAACATACCTCATCAAATCATGAATAAATCATAGAAATCATAATACATAAAGGTAACTTGAGGCATTCATAACATTCTTACGTAGGGAGTAACCCTCTTGGTTACGTTTGGAATACCCATCACAGTATATTCCCTAAATCTCTTCGGAGAAACCTTAACGTTTAACTCCTTCGCGTTACCCAATGCATTGTAGAGTAATATCGGGATCACCCTCCCTTAGTTTATCACTTAACCACCCGTCTTCATAACAATTCCCTAGAATCATAACATAATCGTACCACATAAAACTTGCATAAAGGAAACATAAATTTACACTTTTCAATCACGAGATATCAATACAACACATCAATATAAAAACATTATGATTACCATTTTCAACACCAAAATAAAAGAAAAGTAAATCATGGTATTTATTTTTCATTCAAAAAAATTTATGGCTTGCAGAGGAAGCCGAACCTCAAATAATGGTCACGACGGCGGAGAAGTCGTTGTCGCCGCATACGTATGACAAAAAAAACATTCCCTTTTGGCGTTTAGTAAACGCTCCGTATAAAAAATATTCCTTTTGAATAAACGTAAAAGTCAAAGTGGTTTATACACCATATAAAATAAAGTTGTGTATAAAATATAATATACCTCAATGAAAGGAGATTGAAACGAAGTCCCTTACCTCGTGTCCGACTTGACTCGATCGTTCTTTAACCTCCTGAATAATAAACTTGAGTTAATTTCTAATTGCTTAAGAACCTTTTTCAATTTCATTATTGCTTTTTATATCACTTATTACCATGTCATGAACACTATGTAATTATTTAAGTTAATAACGGTCGTTTTAACGATCATTGGTACTTCAGTCAAAAATAAACTCTTTATAAGTATAGGTTGTTAATGTATCCATTATATCCAGAGGTACATTCATTATTTAGATATCATATATATCATATATATCCTGTATATACATGCATTTACAATATTACATAACATTTAGAGGTAAGAAATGAAATGCACCGTTCATGGAGACGGTAAGCCGTACGTACACATTAATGCTACTTTCATTTATATTTCATATTTTATGGAATGGAATCATAATTACATAAAGGTATATTATAATTCCAGTATAATTTCATATATAATATCATTAACTCCATCCTTTATACGTCCCACATATTGCATTAATGAATCAAATCACTTTGAGGGGGCGTAGTCCGCACAACCTAAAATGAAATTATCGTGTTTACCCACAATGGAAACCATAAAAGTATTCCAAAAATGAAAAATAAAGAAGAATAAGGAAAACATAAACATAATATATCATATATAAATATAGTTTCATCTTAATTTCCACCTTTGAAGGTGTTAGAAGAATATTGAACAATCATCATTTCGTGAGACAGAAATTCGTCATCCACAGAAACAGTATGCTCTTTAACCATTAGATGAAGGTGTGTGTAAGTGTAGCTCTAATACTTATCAAAAAAACATCCTAGAAAATTTAAGATACTGTTTTTGTTACAAAAGAATGTAATAAAAAGAGTTTAGGGGGTTGGAGAAGCAAAATAAAACATAAGAACACAAGAGAAGACACTACCTTTAAAACGGGTAACTCTTTTTGATTTGATCTAAAAGGATTCCTTGGAAATAATTCTGCCCAAATTGAGGCTTCTAGGAGTAATAGAGGGATGTGGAGAGACCCAATGGGTAGGTTTTGTCCAAGCCAAAGGCTTGAGAGGTGTGGGTAAGGAGGTAGAGGTGGGGGCCTTTTATAAGAGGAGAAGAGGGGCACTCTTGGAAAGGTATAAAATGTTACTTTATTTTCTAATGAGTTTTGGATTTTAAAGGTCCCAAATTGATGTATTTTGAAAATAAGGTGATAAGGTTTCGATATATACTCATCCAATAGGTTTTTAACATGTGTAGGTCTTAGATTTTACATTATCGTTTCATTTTATTTAAATCGTTAAATAATGAGGTAATCGCTGCATCATCATGATGTCCTAAATAATTTAATTTATATAATGTCTAAAAATTATAAAAAAAGTTCTATGATGTATGAAATATTTTTATCCTTCTAATGAATATTTATAGTCAAAAATCTGACTTGTATAACCCCATGTAAAAATTGTTTTAGTAAAACAATACAAGTTTGTGTCATTTTTACTTTTACTTTAAATAAAAGGAATTAATGTCATTATCTTACCCAAGTGGCTCCATGGGGTCCCAAAAATCGACCCATGGGTTGTCTTGGTCGGCCATGACACATCCAATAAGGTTAGGACATGTGTCAAGGTCATTTCATATTATTAAAACATTATTTTTACCTTAAATTACACTAATTAACTCTAATCGCGATTAAAAACTTAAAATTTACTATTCACCAAAAAATATTTTAATCCCATTGAACCACATTTTAATTCCTAATGACAACCATTTATGTCGGATTTTTGAAATTCAAAGCACAGAGGTGGTAAAATTTCATTTAAATGAAAAATCAGTTTTTTATGTACCACTTAGTGGTTTCACTATTCATCAAAAATTGATGTTTTTCAGAAAACTACCAAAACTTCACCCTAAGATATATTTGATATTATGAATTCAAAAATGATGTCTATTTTTACAAAATTGAAAACATATAAGTTACAATAATTAATTTAATAATTAATTCCCGCTGTCAGAACAAATAGCGTGTTTCTATGAAACAATATATATCAAAATATTGACACTAGTTTATGTCCAATTTCAAAGTGATATTAATTCCAATGACCACTATTGGATTAAATGGTAAAAACATATTCTAATTTCACTTTAAAACCAACTCAAAATATAATCTAATCGTATAAACAAGTTAGATTAAAAATCGGTTTTGAATTAAAATACAACATTTTTCACTATTCATTAAAAAAAGAACATTCTCGGAAAAATACCAAAAATTTACACAAAGTAAATTTTGATGTCCCAATTATAAAGAGGAATTTTATTTGGTCTAATAGAATGTATAATAGTGACCAAAACTATATTTAAAGATGGTTCTCCATCAAAAGGGGATAGTTCGACCTTTTAGTGAAAATTAGAGTATATATGCCTAAAATTGAATTCTTTTCGTATTTTAATCCTTTATCCTTTATTGGATAAATGTAAAAACATTTAACAAACATATATAATCATATTTTACCTATTTCTATTCATTACCGACAATACAATGGCTACGTGTTAACTACCATTTAAAATAATATTATTTTATTACTAGTGTGCAATGTAAGATTTCAAAGAAACTCTTTGTTGCGTATCAGGTATGCTATCGAACATAGAAACCCCTTTAAAAGTAAAATTAATATTTAATTCTTAAATATAAATAAATATGAGAATGTATTATTCTTTATTTACCTGGGATGTTACATCCTTCCCCCCTTTTGGGAATTGTGTCCTCACAATTTTATTCACTTATCAAAATAAGTGGGGGTATTTATCCCTCATAGCATTTTCAGATTCCCACGTTGCCTCTTCAACCATATAGTTTTTCCACAGAACCTTTACCTGGTAAATTACCTTATTTAGCAACACTTGCTCTCTTCGGTCGAGAATCTGGACTGGTTGTTCTTCATAAGAGAGATTCTCTTCCAGCTAAACGACCTCTAGGCTCAAAACATGAGATGGATCTGTAATATACTTTCTCAACATCGAAACATGAAAAACATTGTGTACCATAGATAAACGCGGAGGTAAAGCCACTTGTTAAGCAACTGATCCAACTTTATCCAGAATTTCATATGGTCCAATGAACCTTGGACTCAACTTTCCTTTCTTACCAAATCGCATCACACCTTTCCACGGTGAAACTTTGAGAAAAACATGATCACCTACCTCGAAAGATAGATCCTTCCTCCGGTTATCTGCATAACTTTTATGTCTACTCTGAGCTGTTCTCATGTGTTTCTGAATCAACTGAACTTTTTCTGCCATCTTTTCTACCAATTCTAGTCCTATCAGCTTCCTTTCACCCACTTCATCCCAAAAAGGTGGAGATCAACACTGCATCAAATATAATGCCTCAAACGGTGACATCTATATACTAGAATGAAAACTGTTATTATATGAAAATTCAAACAAAGAAAGATGTTAGTACCAACTTCCCTGATAATCCATCGAACAAGCACGTATCATATCCTCCAAAGTCTGAATTGTTCGTTCTGACTGCCCATCTGATTGAGGATGAAAAGCTGTACTAAAATTTAATTCAGTACCCAGCGACTTCTGAAGGCCTTTCCAAAAGTTATAAGTAAACCTGGGATCACGATCAGATACAATGGAGAGAAGAAATCCATGTAACCTGACTATCTCTTTAAGATACAAATGAGAAAGTTGATCTAGGGAAAAAGTATCTCGAATAGGAAGGAAATGAGCAGATTTAGTCAAGCGATCAACAATAACCCAGATTTCATTATTACCTCGAGATGTCTTCGGTAATCCCACAACAAAGTCCATGGATATGTTTTCCCATTTCCACTCTGGCACTGGTAAAGGCTGAAGCATCCATTTCGGTAACTGCCACTTTGCTTTAACCTAATGAAAAGTCAAACGCTTCACAGTAAAATCAGTAATATCTCTTTTCATTCCATCCCACCAGTAATACTTCTGTAGATCTCTGAACATCTTATTACTGCCATGATGAACTGAAAACGGAGAACTATAAGCTTTACATAACAACTATCTCTTCAACTGTGAATCACAAGGCACACACAATCTCTTCCTAAATCTCAAAACACAATCTTTATCAATGTTTAATTCAGGAAACTTACCCTTCTGAACCAGCTCTACCTTTTTCTGCAACTCACTGTCTTGCTTTTGTGCTTGCTTGATTCTGTCTGATAGAGAAGATTTCACTGATACCTAAAACAAAACAGAAGGACATCCTGCACCGACAACTTTTATGCCAAAGTTCATCAAGTTCTGAACCAAAGTATCACGTTCCAAACGCATCATTGTTAATGAAGCATTACTTTTTCGACTCAAAACATCAGCCACTTTATTTTATTTTCCCGGATGGTAATGAATTGTACAATAATAATCCTTGATTAATTCTAGACATCTCCTCTGTCACATGTTCAATTATTTCTGAGTGAATATATACTTTAAACTTTTTTTATCAGTATATATTTCACACTTTACTCCATACAAATTATGCCTCCAAATTTTTAAAGCGAAAACAACAGAAGCTAATTACAAATCATGTGTAGGGTAATTTACCTGATGAGTTTTCAACTGATGTGAATCATATGCAATTAACTGATCATTCTGCATAAGGACACAGCCAAGTCCTTTCAATGAAGCATCATTTTTGATAAAAAACTCACCATTCCTGGAAGGTAGTGCCAAAACTGGAGCATTCACCAGTCTTCTTTTCAGTTCCTGAAAAAAATCATCACATAATTTTGTCCAGATAAACTTAACACCCTTCTGATTTAGCTTATTCATTGAAATAGATAACCATGAAAAATTTTCAACAAACCATCGGTAGTAACCTTCCAAACCAAGAAAACTACAGATCTCGGTTACATTTGTGGGTCTTCTCCATTCTTCAACAACTTCTGTTATTGCAGGATCCACAGTTATTCCATCTTTAGAAACAATATGACCAAGGAAAGAAATTTGTTGCAACCAAAACTCACACTTGCTGAATTTTCCATATAGTTTCTTTTCCTTTAATGTTTACAAGATAACCCTTAAATGACTTTCATTATCCTCTTTACATTTAGAAAACACCAATATATCAACAATAAAAACAACCAACATTTTTCACCTGAGTCAACTGAGCCATCACTGCAACAAACTATGTAGTTCTGATTCTGACCATCTCATGATACTGATTTGAAAGGTCATTTCCCTCTGTATGCCTTCCTACAAAATCTGTTATGTTTCCTCTATGAAAAACCATTCTTAACACAGAAATATCTTAGGTGAAGCAACATGGTAATATTCAAATACTATATCATTTCAATCATACCATAAATTAATTTATAATTTAACAATTTTCAAACTCCAAAAGTTGTCTAAACCGACCTCTGATACCAACTATAATGCCCCACCCTTAAACATTACTTAATCTTGAGGTATTTCAAGAATACACCTTGAGGATCTTTTCAAATTTAGAGTTTTAGAGAATTAGACCATAAAACATGCATTACATCCCACATTTAAACAAAGTGGTTACAATAAAAGATAGTGTGCATTTTTCCCATCAACGGAAACATATTTAAAATAAAAAATGGATTCTTTCTTGAAACTTCCTTGACACTATCATCATATCATGTACCATTCCCTTGACCTATGAAAAACATTTCAAAAACTTGGGATGAGCATAAAAGGCTCAGTAAGGGTTATAAAAAATATGGAAAGGAAACATGAGTACATATATACATAAAAATGAAATTATACTTTTCCCATAAAACATAATCACTTTAACATACCTCCTCAAATCATGAATAAATCATAGAAATCATAATACATAAAGGTAACTTGAGGAATTTATAACATTCTTACATAGGGAGTAACCCTCTTGGTTAGGTTTGGAATACCCATCACAGTATATTCCCTAAATCTCTTCGGAGAAACCTTAACGTTTAACTCCTTCGCGTTACCCAATGCATTGGAAAGCTATATGAGGCTCACCCGCCCTTAGTTTATCACGGAACCACCCATATTCATAACAATTCCCAAGAACCATAACATAATTATATCACATAAAACATGCAGTATTGGAAAGGGGAGTTTTCCCAACACTTGTATACCAACGGTTCAAGGAAACTGTTGGTATATGTTGTCTTTCCCAACGATTTCTATAAACCATTGGGAAAGACCTTTAAGAACTGATTTTTTCCAACGGTTTCATAAAACCATTGGGAAAAGTGGAGAAAAACTTAGTTTTCCCAACGGTTTTATGAAACCATTGGGAAAAGTTGGGAAAAACATAGTTTTCCCAACGATTTTATGAAACTGTTGGGAAAGATTGGGTTTTCCCAACGTTTTTTAAGAACCTTTGGGAAAAAACCCCAAATACCCAAATGCAGGTAGCAGCCTCTCCACAATTCCAGAAGCCTTCTGCTCATCTCCAGACGCGATTCCTTGATAGAAGCACTTCCCAATCCCCACATCTTCCATCGGATCAGCAGCTACCAGGTTAGATTCCTTCTATATTTTATCAAGGATATAGTTCCACCTCTTATAAATCATATCCTTCTATTCTCAATGATTTCGTTATTCCCAATTTTTAGGGTTTTTGTAAAATTTTATGATTATTCAACGAATTGTGTACTCAAATCCCTATATCTGTGTATGTCCAATTAATTTTTTCATTACACATTTACATTTATAAGGGCATGGTGTCTCTTTATTGTGTTCTCATTTTGAATATTCTTAGTTTTTTTAATCTGGTTCAAATATTATAGGTTTATGTATAGGAACTAATAAGAAATTGTTTGTAATATTTATTGATATTATTTCATGAAAATCACTCTTTCATTAAGATCATTCTAAACATAAAGATCTTGTTCATCTTAATTTTTGTACACTATGTGTATTACATAACAAGTACGTATCATGTTTCTATAAAAATATATATATATATAAAATGACACACTGTTCACTTATCCTTTTCACAATAGAACATATGGAGTATCTTCTTGAACTTTGCCAAATAGTATGTGGTCCCTAATTAGTACTTCTTCTATCTTCATGAAACTAATTCACAGAATTTCAAATTCACAATATTAGTGAATATTTGTTTTTCTAATATAACCATGAATGATTCTGCCTTTGACATCGTACATGTATTATTCAATCACCTTTTTAAAATACAATGACCATTTTCACTAATTTGGGGTTCCTCAAAATGCTTGGGAAAATCAGAAAAATGCATGTATTGAATCATGTTTCTCATATGGTTTCATGGATACAAGTTCATCTCGAAAATAATGACTGCGTGGTTCAAATATCATGAGGACCATGAGATTATTATTCTTCACACAAATGAAGTTTTTTCTACAACTATGTGTTCTTGTTTTCACTTTTGATTTGGCCGAAAGGGGAGATTTGTGGTCATTAATCATGGTTGTGGGTGGTCATTTATGATGTAAGATAGTATGAATTCATTTTACTTGATATATCCTATATTATTATTGATTTATGTTCAATTTTATTATCTTTAATAAGTGGTGTTATTTAATAAGTTGTTATTAATGGTTGTAACAATGACGATATGGTATAAGGGTTCACATGGTGTGTATAAGGGTTCACATGGTGTGTATAACGGTTGACATGGTATCAGTGAACTCAATTCATTAATTTAAGTCTTCATTCTCATTAGCATGTAAGAAATTGAATGATGTAAACCCATCCTCACATAATTTCTTACCTTAGATAGTGTCCAACATATGGAATACGAGCTTTTGAATTCATTAGTTAACCAGGATCATATATTCCATTTCCCCCAAGATTACTGTACTAATATAACTTTAGGGTCAACTAAATATGTTTCTCATTGTACATTGTATATTATGTGTCCTTCTTGGACAATACTCACTTTTATGAGGGTGTGTTGCTTTTCACTACATCGACTAGAAACTTCTTCCTTTATCATTTACTTAAATGTATTTTCTATTAAAGTTCAATCCTATTGAATTGTTTATGACAAAATGACTTATATACATTCTTTTTACAGAATGGACAAAATTTGGATGTATTAAACCGATCGGATCTCAAGCGATTTTCAAAACAATTTGGAGAGCTTTATAGATTTTGCATTTCACAATGCCTCAGATAGTGGTCGCATACACTGCCCATGTTCCAATTGTGTTGGTAGACCTTGGTTGAGCCGTGAAGAAGTCAACTACTACATAACCAAAAATGGTTTTCAAGCAAACTACTTTGTATGGTTTCACAATGGGGAGAAAATGAAATCTCAAATTGGTGATGATCGAAATGAAAAGACTGGAATGGAGAATTTCTTAGATGATCGGTTTCTGTTTATTTGTCACTATGAAAAAGAAAGGATTTCGACTCAAGAAGACTTCGATATGAGCACAACTAATGCATCTAGTGAAAATGATGATATTGATAGGGTGAAAAAATTGAATGATGCTTCCACGACTCCAGTATATTGACAATGCGATAAAATGAAAATGCTGAAATTTTTAATCCGATTGTTTCATGGGGAAACTATGTATGGGATTTCTAATACAGAAATCGATTACATTATTACCCTCTTGAAGGATTTACTTCGAGATGATGCAGATATTCCCTCAAACCACTATATGGCATGGAAGTTAGTTGAGGAACTTGGATTTTCAAGAAAAAAAGTCGTGCTTGCCCGAAATATTGCAGTTTATTCTAGGAGGAAACCGCTGAACAAAATGATTGTATTAAACGTGGCACATCCTGCTAGAAGTCAAAATCTGATGGAACACCATCCCGCGTTCCACAGAAAGTAATGTGGCACTTTACATTGATCCCCAGACTCCAGAATATTTTTATGTCTAATGAAATATCAATAAAAATGAGATGTCATGATACCGAGAGAAAGAAGACTAATGATGAGTTGGTTCATCCTACAGATGGATTTTCATGGTAGAGATTTGATTCTCGACATCCTGATTTTTCAGCTGACGTGCGTAATGTGAGGCTGGGTCTTTTATGCGACGGTTTTAATCCATTTGGGAAGATGCTTACTTCGCATAACACATGGCCAGTTTTTATACACATTTATAATCTTCCCCCATGGTTGTGTATGAAAAAACCTTTCACTTTCATGAGTATACTCATATCTAGTCCTTATGATCCCAGCATTGATATTGATGTCTACATGAAACCTTTAATAAAAGAGTTGAAACTTTTTTGGGATGTGGGTGTGTACACATATGATGCATGTTCGAAAGACATATTTCAGATGCGTGCTGCGCTTATGTGGACGATTAATGATTTTATGGATTATGCAATGATGTCTGGATGGAGCACGAAGGGAAAATTTTTATGTCCAGTTTGTATGAAGAATACACGATCCATAAGACTAAAACATTGTTGTAGTTTCAGTTTTATGGGGCATCGATGATTCTTTCCAGAGGATCATCCATATAGAATGAATCGTCAAAGATTTGATAATACCATAGAGACCGATGATCCACCTCAGCATATGTCTGGAACTGACGTGCTTAATGAATTGAAAGATTTCAGTTTTTCATTCGGGAAGGGTCAAATGAAATCTGGAAAGAGAAAGAATGTTACCACTAAAACCTGTTACAATTGGAGGAAGAGGAGTATCTTTTTTTATTATCCTTATTGGTCAACCAATTTGTTACGTCATTTCTTAGACGTAATGTATATTGAAAAGAATATATGTGAAATGTTGCTTTCGTTTCTTCTAAATGTCAAGGGGAAGACAAAAGATGATTTACGATATCAGCATGACTTGGTGGATTGGGGAATCAGACCAGAATTACATCCTGTGCGTATCAGTGAAAATAAATGGAAACTTCCAGGTGCTTCTTATGTGATGACACCTATGAAAAAAAAATTCTGGAAGTATTATAGACTATTATAGTTCCTGATGGCTATTCAAGAAACATATCTAAACAGGTCAACAGAAGAGATTTGAAGCTAATATCTTTGAAGACTCATGATTATCACGTTCTACAGCAGAGTTGCTTCCAATAGCAATCCGTCATCTTTTGTCCAATAATTTAAGGGTGGATGTTATTTGGTTGTGCCATTTGGTTAGAGATCTTTGTGCTAAGATGTTGTCCAAGTATTTCTTGCAAAAAATGTTGACAGATGCCCCATTAATTTTTTGTGAGTTGGAGAAAATATTTCCTCCATCATTTTTCACATGCATGCTACATCTGACTATCCATATTCCCACTAAAATACTTCTTGGAGGACCTGTTTCTTTTCGTTGGATGTATCCAACTGAAAGAAATATGTTCACATTAATGTCTTATGTCCGAAACAAAAATCAACCCAAAGGTTCTATCATGAACGGTTACTTGGCTCAACAATGTATGGATTTCTGCTCGATGTATTTGTCTGATCTTACTACAAGATTGAACAGACCAATGAGAAATGAAGAAGAACAGTATGAGCAAATTGAACCCATTTTTCCATCACTTCTTCAAACAGAAGGAATTCATGGATCATATACGTTGAAGACATTAAGCCATGTAGAGCGGGAGATGGCACATCGCACAGTTTTGTTCAACTGTGATTTGTTCGATGACTATATCAAGTAACTAAATTTATTATGTATATCTTACATATATATCTGTTAAACTATTCATATTTTTTATCTACAGGGAACATAAAACAATGATAAATAGGAAGCATCGTTCTTTATCTTTGAGAAGGAGAGAGACTTTGCATAGAAAAGAGTTTTCTGCGTGGTTAAAATTGAATGTATAAAAAATTTAATGTTTAAAATAATTATATCAATAATTAATTAAGTTTAATAGTAATTTATATTGTAGGTATTGAGTTTGTCTGCTGACTCTGTCTCTGATAAAATAAGAGCTTTGGCTTTTGGTCCTAATACCGTGGTTCGTGACTGTAAATCAATTGTTATCAATGGATACAAATTTATTGTCATTGAACGAGCAAACAACATGAGAACACAACATGATGGTGTTATGGTTTCTTCCACAACAGATTGTTATGTCAATGCATCAGATAGTAGAACGCGATTTGAAAATGTGGGTTATTATGGAGTTGTTGAGAAAATAATAATATTGTATTATTACTCTCATGGACGAGTCACAATGATGAAATTCCATTGGTTTGATTCGATGACAAAACATGACACATTTATTGATGATTTTGGATTTCGAGTAATTAATATGACTCGCACTCTTGCTACCGAAGAACCATATGTGTTGGCATCAATGAATAAACAAGTTTTTTATGTCAAAGACCAACTTCAACCTGAATTTAGTGTCATGGTTGAAGTAATTTGAAGACATATTTTTGATAATGGTGATGATGGAATTGAAACTGTCCCTAGTGCCATTAGAACCAATCCATTTATTTATTTTGATGACTCAAATTGCTCAATTGTCAAAGTTGACTGTGAACCTGAAGTTTTGTTTGAAAATATATAGAATCATTCATCTATGTTCTCAATTCTTTTGGTTTACCTCGAGTTGGGTTGTTAAGGATGGTAATATTCAAATTGATTTAGTATTGATCACAAATATGTTTTAGGTGACTTGACCTTTTTGTGAATTTTTAATGTTTATTGGTTGTAGTTTTATTTGAATTGCATATTCTAATTTGGAATTGAACTGTATTCAAATATAGTCAAACAATATTTCTAACTTGGTGAACATTACAACTTGTATGATTTATTAAATCCATTCAAGGTATTCTAAAACAATTGATAGCTGACTTGACCATTATGTGAATTTTCAATGTTTATTGGTTGCAGTTTTATTTGAATTTCATTTTCTAATTTGGAATTTAACTGTATTCAAACATAGTCAAAAAAAATTTCTATCTTGGTGAACATTACAACTTGTATGATTTATTAAATCCATTAAATCTCTTCTAAAACAATTGATAGCTAAATTACCAATGAATCCCCCTATTCCCTCATATATTTAGTTTTTTGGGTTACACATTAGTTTTTTATCTAATTAATTACATATTTGTTTTCAAAAGCAGGAAATGAATACAATTGAAGAGAGACGAAGGAAAAAAATGATGGAGAACAATCATCTAATAACAGAGTTGGGAATTCCATCATTAGTGCCTGTAGTGAGTACTTTATTTCAAATTGATATATTTAAAGAATATATAATGTCATGTGATTAATGTTTTTGTAAAAGTTTATGTAGGATCCACCAATACATCGACAGTTATTCGACTAGGAGCCTAGTACTGGTCCTAGTACTCAGGCCGGTGGTACGAGGAGGGTTTGTACCAGAAGTGGACGAGCAGCTACGCGTACCTGACTAGACCATGCCCCTCCCACTGACATGTCGTCCTTCCCACATTCTGATCGCAGTGTGTCGTTAGGGACACACATTATATTTAGGCCTCCCATGTTTTCGCTACTTTCTGTATCTTTTGGCCCATCATTTTCACATCCCATGATGATTCCCACTCCCCAGTCAGCATCCGGTCAGATAGTTGTCCCATTTTCTTTTCCTTCTACTTATGTCTCTCTGAGCTTCTATATTCCATCGTCTTCAAATCCTATTCCACCATAGGGTGTTCCATCAGTTTCTGTGGATCCAGTGATGCTCAGCGATCAGACCAGCATAGGTATATTTATAGAACCCTAACAAATTTTTATAGAAATATTTATTTTCATTATAACATGTATTGATAAAATATTTATTTTTCTTTCATGACAGATACATCTACTGATAGGAGGCGTGGGCGGGGACTTACATGCATGTGTTCGGTGTAGAACCACCGCATAGAGGTTATGGTGGATTATAATGAAGACAACCAAATGGTTGAGAAAACAGGGCAGCAATGTCGGAGTTTTTTGGCCACGCTTTCCAAATACTCCGACATCATTCCCATCAGCCCACTATCGTGGATACATTTTCCACATGAGGTCAAGGATAGATCTTGGATAGAGATATGGGTAAAAAAATCTGTTCTATTTAATGTCATGAATTATTTTTGTATTTATATGAATTAATATTTTGATTTCAGCTTCGATTTAATTTTCCCGATGGTGAGGGTGCACGATTGGAACATCTAAAGGATTTAGGCGAGCTTTGGAGAGCCTACAAGCATGAGCTGTATATTGGTTGGGTTTCTAGAGTTGGAACTGAGTTAGAGGCGGTACCAGTGGTGGGTGATTTTCCTATAGAGAAGTATCGTCAGATCATTACTCATTGGACGAGTACCCAGTTTAAGGTATTAATAACATTTGAGGTATTTAAATATTAACTTTCATGTTTTGCATTAATAGTATCTGTTGAATTTTCAAATTTTATTTATGAATCATCTAGAAAAAATAAAAAGAACATTGATGCAAAAAAATACCTCCACACACTGGGACGCACTACGATGTCTTATCATGAGAGGAAGCAGGTATGACAATTGTTTATAAGTTTTCTTTACTCCTTAGACTTTCTTTTGTTTCCTAAAATATATAATATTTTGCTAAAGTTTTCATATAACTTTAGTTTTCAATGTCATTGTAGAGGCAAATACAAAATATTGAAGGATGTGTGCCTCGAGCAAAACTATTTTGCTCGAGTAGATGGAAAAGGGATGGAAGTGCCATCAACGAAGCGACTCAGCAGCAGATTGTAAGTTTTAATCTTTGAATTTATATT
This sequence comes from Viscum album, assembly GCA_963277665.1. Taxonomy (NCBI): domain Eukaryota; kingdom Viridiplantae; phylum Streptophyta; class Magnoliopsida; order Santalales; family Viscaceae; genus Viscum; species Viscum album. The sequence continues at coordinate 1,029,540,393 of OY728157.1, forward strand.
TTAATATCTATTTTTTAACTTAATGATATATTTATATTTGTAACAGGCTTCTTTAGAGGCCCTCGATGCCCAAGAACTAGACAACTTTGGGCCAACAGATCACTTACATCTGGTCTTGGGAGAGGAGCATTCCGGCAGAGTACTCTGCCGACCTAGGATAGCCCCGAAGAGGTATTGGCCATCCTCAGGTACAAGATGTAGTGCCACCGAGCTGCAGCATGTTAGGGAACAAGTATCACATGCTGAGAAAAAGGCCACAGAGATGGCAGAACAATCTGTTAGGGCAAACCGTGCGTTTATGAAATTTATTGAAGTTCTACATCCAACACTTCCAGCAGAGGCCAGCCCAGCTTTTGATGAGTATATGTTGTCGATACGTTCTTTATACAGTGCACTGGGTGTCAGTTCTAGTGGTGGTCAGGACGATGTCCATCTTGACGATGATGATGGCGAGGAGTCTGATGCGGAAGAGGAGGGAGAGGAGGAGGGCGAGGCGGGTGGCGAGGGCAAGGAGGAGGGTGAGGACGAGGAAGAGGGTGAGGGAGAGGAGGTTGAGGACGATGATGGAGACAAGGAAGAGGGTGATGTTGATGGTGATGATGGTGATGGTGATGTGGGACAAGTTGATCCATTACATTTTTTACTGATATTACTGAGATTTGATATTTAATCTATTCTAGTTGTTGGTTTTATCTAGACTCGTAGTATAGTATTGGATTTGAGTTATTTTTATATATTATCTACTTTTATGGATGTTGTTGTCTTTTAGTGGTTGTGTGTTTGGGAACCCCCCTCCTTCCTAGACCCTGGACAACCCCCCAACCTCCTCCCTGGACCCCAGACAGGCTCGCCGGACAGCCCCCCAGATAGCCCCCCGGACAGCCCCCCACCCTCTTCCTTGGACCCCAGACAACCCCCCAAACACCCCCCGGATAGCCCCCAGACAGCCCCCCGAACAGCCCCCCGGACAGCCCCCCCACCCTCCTCCCTGGACCCCGGACAGCCCCCCACCCTCCTCCCTGGACCCCGGACAGCCCACCCAAACTGCCCCCCCAGAAATCCCCCGGAGAGCCCCCCACCCTCTTCTTTGGACCTCGGACAACACCCCAAACACCCCCAAACAGCACTCAGACAGCCCCCTGAACAGCCCCCCGGACAGCCCCCCACCCTCTTCCTTGGACCCCGGACAACCCCCCGAACACCCTCGAATAGCCCCTGGATAGCCCCCTAAACAGCCCCCCGGACAGCCCCCCCACCCTCCTCCATGGACCCCAGACATCCCCCTGGACAGCCCCCCATACAGCCCCCCCACACTCCTCCTTGGACCCTAGAAAACCCCCTGAACACCCCCCGGACAGCCCCCCGCACAGCCCCCCCACCCTCCTCCCTGGACCCCGGACTGCCCCCCGGACAGCCCCCCCACCCTCTTCCTTGGACCCCGTACAATCCCCCGCACAGCCCCCCCCCCCCACCCTCCTCCTTGGTCCCCGGACAGCCCCTCGGACACCCACCGGACAACCCCCTAGATAGCCCCGCCGGACAGCCCCCCCCCCCCCACCCTCCATGATTTCATTTAATACTAGAAAATCTATAATATATATTTTATTTATTTTCATCAGGATAATCAATGTAAATCACATTTACACATCTAATCAATATCATAGATTTTTGGTATGTTATAAAAGAGATGTATTCATTGGGCATGCCATTGTTAGCTCCAAAATGGTTTATATCATTATAAACTAAAATCTAATCCATACTAAGAATGATATATAATTATTTTATATAAATATCCAAAAGATTGTAAGTAAATACCATTCCACTAATAGACACATGAGGATTCTCATAAAATGAACAACATTTTAAGTAAATAAGGAAAACAGACCAAACGCATTGGGTTTCCATTGAAATTTTAGGAGAACGATCCATGGGTCATATGTGACATGTACGAATAAACCCCTCCTCAATCCGAGGCGCGGTGTGGCCGGCACCACTCAAAGTGTCTTCCTTTTGTTTCAAAAGGACGTCATTTTAATTAAAAAACATCAACTGGCATACGGAAAAGCGACCAAACGCATTCAGATTGTGTCGATACATTACAACAACGATCCATGGGTCATATGTGATGTGTACGAGTCAACCCCACCTCAATCTGAGGCGCGGTTTGGCTGGAACCACTCAAAGTGTCTGCCTTTTGTTTCAAAAGGACGTCATTTTAATTGAAAAACATCAACTGGCATATGGAAAACTGACCAAACACATTCGGATTCTGTCGATACTTTAGCACAATGATCCATGGGTCATATGTGATGTGTACGAGTCAACTCTGCCTTAATCTGAGGCACGGTGTCGCCGGAATCACTCTAAGTGGCTCTCTTTTGCTTAAAATGGACAACATTTTAAGTACATATGGAAACTTGACCAAACACATTTGGATTTTGTCGATAATTTATCACAATAATCCATGGGTCATATGTGACGTGTACGAGTCAACCCCGCCTCAATCCGAGGTTCGGTGTGGCCGCCACCACTTAAAGTGTCTATCTTTTGTTTCAAAAGGACGTCATTTTAAGTGAAAAACATCAACTGGCATACGGAAAACTGACCAAACGCATTCACATTGTGTCTATACTTTAGTACAATGATACATGGGTCATATGTGACATGTACGAGTCAACCCTGTCTCAATCTGAGGCACGGTGTGGCCGCCACCACTCAAAGTGTCTGCCTTTTGTTTCAAAAGGGCATCATTTTAATTGAAAAACATCAACTGGCATACGGAAAAGCGACCAAATTCATTCGAATTGTGTTAATACTTTAGCACAACAATCCATGGGTCAAATGTGAAGTGCACGAGTCAACCCCGTCTTAATCGGAGGCATGGTGTGGCCGGAATCACTCTAAGTGGCTCTCTTTTGTTTAAAATGGACAACATTTTAAGTACATATAGAAAACTGACCAAACACATTCAGTTTCCATTGAAACTTTAGGAGAACAATCCATGGGTCATATGTGACGTGTACGAGTCAACCCCGCCTCAATCCGAGGCATGGTGTGGCCGACACCACTAAAAGTGTCTGCCTTTTGTTTCAAAAGGACGTCATTTTAATTGAAAAACATCAACTGGCATACGAAAAAGAGACCAAATGCATTCGGATTGTGTTGATACTTTAACCCAACGATCCATGGGTCATATGTGACGTGTACGAGTCAACCCCGCCTCAATCCGAGGTGCGGTGTGGATGGTACCACTCAAAGTGTCAGCCTTTTGTTTCAAAAGGATGCCATTTTAATTGAAAAACATCAACTGGCATATGGAAAACTGACCAAACGCATTCAGATTGTGTCGATACTTTATCACAACGATACATGGGTCATATGTCACGTGTACGAGTCAAACTCGCCTTAATCTGAGGCACGGTGTGGCCAGAATCACTCTAAGTGGCTCTCTTTTTCTTAAAATGGACAACATTTTAAGTAAATACGGAAAACCAACAAAACGCATTCGGTTTTCGTTGAAACATTAGGAGAATGATTCATGGGTCATATGTGACATGTAAGAATCAACCCCACCTCAATATAAGACGCATTGTGGCCGGCACCACTCAAAGTGTATGTCTTTTGTTTCAAAAGGACATCATTTTAATTGAAAAACATAAACTGGCATACGAAAAACCGATCAAACGCATTCGGATTGTGTTGATACATTAGTACAATGATCCATGGGTCATATGTGACTTGTATGAGTCAACCCCGCCTCAATCTGAGGCGCCGTGTGGCCGCCACCACTCAAAGTTGTTGCCTTTTGTTTCAAAAGGATGTCATTTTAATTGAAAAACATCAACTGGCATACGGAAAAGCGACCAAAAACGTTCGGATTGTGTCGATACTTTAGCACAACAATCCATGGGTCAAATTTTATGTGTACAAGTCAACCCCATATTAATCGGAGGCACGGTGTGGCCAGAATCACTCTAAGTGGCTCTCTTTTGTTTAAAATGGGAAACATTTTAAGTACATATGGAAAACTGACCAAACGCTTTCGGTTTCCGTTGATACTTTAGGAGAACGATCCATGGGTCATATATGACGTGTATGAGTCAACCCCGCCTCAATCTGAGGTGTGGTGTGGCAGGCACCACTCAAAGTGTCTGCTTTTGTTTCAAAAGGGCGTCATTTTAATTGAAAAACATCAACTGGCATACGGAAAAGCGACCAAATGCATTCGGATTATGTCGATACTTAAGCACAAGGATCCATGGGTCATATGTGACGTGTACGAGTCAACACCACCTCAATTTGAGGCGTGTTGTGGCCACCACCACTCAAATTTTCTTCCTTTTGTTTCAAAAGGACGTCATTTTAAGTGAAAAACATCAACTGGAATATAGAAAACTGACCAAACACATTTGTATTGTGTCGATACTTTAGAACAACGATCCATGGGTCATATGTGACGTGTACGAGTCAACCCCTCCTTAATCGGAGGGACGGTGTGGCCAGAATCACTCTAAGTGGCTCTATTTTGTTTAAAATGGACAACATTTTAAGTACATATTGAAAACTGACCAAACGCATTCGGTTTCCTTTGAAACTTTAAGAGAGAGATACATGGGTCATATGTGACGTGTAAAAGTAAACCCCACCTCAATCCGAGGCGCGGTGTGGCTGGCACCACTCAAAGTGTCTGCCTTTTGTTTCAAAAGGACGTCATTTTAATTGAAAAACATCAACTGGCATACGGAAAACTAACCAAATGCATTAAGATTGTGTCGATACTTTAGAACAACGATCCATGGGTTATATGGGATGTGTGCAAGTCAACCCTGCCTCAATCCGAGGCACAGTGTGGCCGCCACCACTCAGAGTGTATGCCTTTTGTTTTAAAAGGACGTCATTTTAATTGAAAAACATCAACTAGCATACGGAAAACCAACCAAATGCATTCATATTGTGTCAATACTTTAGAAAAATGATCCATGGGTCATATGTGACGTGTACGAGTCAACCCCACCTTAATCTGAGGCACGGTGTGGCCGGAAAAACTCTAAGTGGCTCTCTTTTGCTTAAAATGGACAACATTTTATGTACATACAGAAAACCAACCAAACGGATTCGGTTTCCATTGAAACTTTAGGAGAATGATTCATGGGTCATATGTGACGTGTAAGAATCAACCCCGCCTAAATCTGAGAGGCGGTGTGGACAGCACCACTCACAGTGTCTTTCTTCTGTTTCAAAAAGATGTCATTTTAATTGAAAAACATAAACTGGCATATGGAAAACTGAACAAACGCTTTCAGATTGTGTTGATACATTAGCAAAACGATCCATGGGTCATATGTGATGTGTACGTGTCAACCTCGCCTCAATCCGAGGCACGATTTTTCCGGCACCACTCATAGTATATGCCTTTTGTTTCAAAAGGACGGCATTTTAATTGAAAAACATCATCTGGAATACGGAAAACCAACCAAACGCATTCGGATTGTGTCGATACTTTAGAACAACGATCCATGAGTCATATGTGATGTTTATGAGTCAACCTCGCCTTAATCTGAGGCACGGTGTGACCAAAAGCACTCTAAGTGGCTCTCTTTTGCTTAAAATGGACAACATTTTAAGTACATATGGAAAACCGACCAAACACATTCGGTTTCCATTGAAACATTAGGAGAACGATTCATGGTTCATATGTGACATGTAAGAATCAACCCCACCTCAATATGAGACGCGGTGTGGCCGGAACCACTCAAAGTGTCTGTCTTCTGTTTCAAAAGGACATCATTTTAATTGAAAAATATAAACTGGCATACTGAAAACCAAACAAACGCATTCTGATTTTGTTGATACATTAGCACAACGATCCATGGGTCATATGTGACGTGTACGAGTCAACCCCACCTCAATCTAAGGCGCGGTGTGGCCGCCACCACTCATAGTGTCTGCCTTTTGTTTCCAAAGGACGTCATTTTAATTGAAAAACATCATCTGGAATACGGAAAACTAACCAAACGCATTCGGATTGTGTCGATACTTTATCACAACGATCTATGGGTCAAAGGTGACGTGTAAAAGTCAACCCCGACTTAATATAAGGCATAGTGTGGTTGGAATCACTCGAAGTGTCTCTCTTTTGCTTAAAATGGACAACATTTTAAGTACATATGGAAAACTGACCAAACGCATTCGATTTCCATTGAAACTTTAGAAGAACGATTCATGGGTCATATGTGACGTGTAAGAGTTAACCCCGCCTCAATATGAGATGCGATGTGGCTGGAACCACTCAAAGTGTCTATCTTCTGTTTCAAAAGGACGTAATTTTAATTGAAAAACATAAAATAGAATACAGAAAACTGAACAAACGCATTCGGATTGTGTTGATACATTAGCACAATGATCCATGGGTCATATGCGACATGTACGAGTCAGCCCCGCCTCAATACAAGGTGTGGTGTGGCCACCACCACTCAAAGTTTCTACCTTTTGTTTCAAAAGGACGTCATTTTATTTGAAAAACATCAACTGGCATATGGAAAACTGACAAACGCATTCGGATTGTGTCGATACTTTAGCACAACGATCAATGTGTTATATTTGACGTGTACGAGTCAACCCCGCCTCAATCTGAGGTGTGGTTTGGCCGCCATCACTCAAAGTGTCTGTCTTTTGTTTCAAAAGGACGTCATTTTTAGTGAAAAATATCAAATGGAATATGGAAATGCAACCAAACGCATTCGGATTGTGTCGATACATTAGCACAACAATCCATGGGTCAAATGTGATGTGTACGAGTCAACCCCATCTTAATCAGAGGCACAGTGTGGCTAGAATCACTCTAAGTGCCTCTCTTTTGTTTAAAATGGACAACATTTTAAGTACATACGGAAAACCGACCAAACGCATTCAGATTGTGTCAATAATTTAGCACAACGATCCATGGGTCATATGTGACATGTACGAGTCAACCCTACCTCAATCTGAAGCATGGTGTGGCCGGCACCACTCAAAGTGTCTGCCTTTTGTTTCAAAAGGACGTCATTTTAATTGAAAAACATCAACTGGCATACGGAAAAGTGGCCAAATGCATTTGGATTGTGTTGATACTTTAGCACGACGATCCATGGGTCATATGTGACATGTACGAGTCAACCCCGCCTCAATCCGAGGTGCGGTGTGGCCACCACCACTCAAAGTGTCTGTCTTTTGTTTCAAAACGATGTCATTTTAAGTGAAAAACATCAACTGGCATATGGAAAACCGACCAAATGCATTAGGATTATGTCGATACTTTAGAACAACGATCCATGGGTTATATGTAACGTGTAAGAGTCAACCCCGCCTTAATTGGAGGCACGGTGTGGCCAGAATCACTCTAAGTGGCTCTCTTTTGTTTAAAATGGACAACATTTTAAGTACATATGGAAAACCGACCAAACACATTCGGTTTCCGTTGAAACTTTAGGAGAATGATTCATGGGTCATATGTGACATGTACGAATCAACCTCGCCTCAATCTGAGACGTGGTGTGTCTAGCACCACTCAAAGTGTCTGCCTTTTGTTTCAAAAGGACGTCATTTTAATTGAAAAACATGAGCTGACATACGAAAAATCGACCAAACACATTTGGTTTCCATTGAAACTTTATAAGAATGATTCATGGGTCATATGTGATGTGTAAGAGTCAACTTCGCATCAATATGAGGTGTAGTGTGGCTGGTAGCACTCCAGGTGTATGTATTTTGTTTAAAATGGACATCATTTCAGGTAAAAATACACGGTATACAAAAAACCGATCAAATTATGAATTGACTTCCGGATTCCACATATAATTGTCATCTAAATTTTAAATTGAATTCTAAATGAATTATGTATGTTTATAATTACATTATGAATTCTAATTTAATTATGGATGTGTATAGTTCCAGCATTATATGTTAAATGTGTATGAATTTGTTCTCTATATGTATGTGTTAGTTTGTTATTGCAGGTACAATAATTGTATATGTATGTTAGTTTATTGTAGGTATAATAATTGGATTGAAAATGAGGGGGAACCCACAAAATGAGACCTGGTGGTAAAATTGGAGAGTTTTTGGGAAAATTGCAGAGCTGTTGTGCAATTTGCCCAGTATAGGCTATGCCAACGGTTTTAAACCGTTGGCATAGAATTTTGTGTTTTGTTTTACCAACGGTTCCATGAACCATTGGTAAAAAAATTTGACATTGTGATTTTACCAATGGTTTGGGCAAACCATTGGGATAGGGTTATTTTTCTTTACCCTGTCCCAATGGTTGTAAAACGTTGTGAAAAGCTTTCCTGACGGTTTAGGGATAGGGTAATTTTTCTCCACCCTATTCCAACGGTTCACTGTAAACCATTGGGAAAAGCTTTCCCAATGGCTTAATTCCCTACAGTTTTCATATTTGTTGGTATAACATATACCAACGGTTCTGCAGCCTTTCCCAACAGTCCTAAACCGTTGGGAAATCCTCTATTTCTGGTAGTGATGCATAAACGAAACATAACATTTACACTTTCCAATCATGAGATATCAATACAACACATTGATATATAAACATTATGAAACCCATTTTCAAAATCAAAATAAAAGAAAAGTAAAACATGGTATTTATTTTTCATTCAAAAAAAGTTATGGCTTGTAGAGGAAGCCGAAACTCAAATAATGGTCACGGCGGCAGAGAAGTTGTTGTCATCGCATACGTATGAAAAAAAAACATTCCCTTTTGTCATTTAGTAAACACTTCATATAAAAAAGATTCCTTTTGAATAAACGTAAATTTAAAAGGGTTTTATACACCGTATAAAAGAAAGTTGTGTATAAAATATAATATGCCTCAATGAAAGGAGATTGAGACGAAGTCCCTTACCTCGTGTCCGACTTGACTCGATCGTTATTTAAACTCCTGAATAATAAATTTGATTTAATTTCTACTTGCTTAAGAACCTTTTTCAAGTTCATTATTCCTTTTTATATCAGTTATTACCATTTCATGAACACTATGTAATTATTTAAGTTAATAACGGTCGTTTTAACGATCTTTGGTACTTGAGTCAAAAATAAACTCTTTATAATTACAAGTTGTTCATGTATCCATTATATCCAGAGTTATATTCATTATGTAGTTATCATATATATCATATATATCCAGTATATTCATGAATTTACAATATTATGTAACATTTAGAGGTAAGAAATGAAATGCACCGTTCATGGAGATAGTAAGCCATACGTACGCATGAACGCTACTTTCATTTCTATTTTGTATTTTATGGAATGGAATCATAATGAAATTAAGGTATATTATAATTCCAGTATAATTTCATATATAATATCATTAACTCCATCCTTTATACATCCCACATATGGCATTAATGAATCAAATCACTTTGAGGGGGCGGTAGTCCGCACTTCCTAAAATGAAATTATCGTGTTTACCCACAATGGAAACCATAAAGTTATGCCACAAATGAAAAATACAGACGCAAAAGGAAACGATAAACATAATATATATCATATATATATATATAGTGTCATCTTAATGGACACATTTGAAGGTGTTAGAAGAATATTGAACAATCATCATTTTGTGAGGCAGAAATTCACCATCCACGGAAATAGTATGCTCTTTAACCATTAGATGAATTTGTGTGTAATTGTAGCTCTAATCCTTCTCATAACAACATCCTATTAAATTTTAGATACTGTTGTTGTTACAAAAGAAAGGAATAAAAAGAGTTTAGGGGGTTGGAGAAGCAAAATAAAACATAAGAACACAAGAGAAGACACTACCTTTAAAACGGGTAACTCTTTTTGATTTGAGCTCAAAGGATTCCTTGGAAATACTTCTACCCAAATTGAGGCTTCTAGGAGTAAGAGAGGGATGTGGAGAGACAAAATGGGCAGGGGTTAGCCGAGCCAAAGGCTTGAGAGGTGTGGGTAAGGAGGTAGAGGTGGGGGCCTTTTATAAGAGGAGAGGAGGGGCACTCTTGGAAAGGTATAAAATGATACTTTATTTTCAAATGAGTTTCAGATTTTAAAGGTCCAAAATTAATTTATTTTTAGGATATGGTGATAAGGGTTATATATATACTCATCCAATAGGTTTTTGACTTGTGTAGGTCTTAGATTTTACATTATCTTTTCATTTTATTTAAATCGTTAAATAATGAGGTAATCGCTGCATCATCATGATGTCATAAATAATTTAATTTATTTAATGTCTAAAAATTATAAAAAAAAACTATGATATATGAAATATTTTTAGCTTTATAATGACTATTTATAGTCAAATATATGACTTGTATAACCCCATGTAAAAATTGTTTTAGTAAAACAATACATGCTTGTGTCATTTTTACTTTTACTTTAAATAAAAGGCATTAATGTCATTATCTTACCCAAGTAGCTCCATGGGGTCCCAAAAATCAACCCATGGGTTGTCTTGGTCAGCCATGAAATATAAAATAAGGGTAGTACATGTTTCAAGGTCATTTCATATTATTAAAACATTATTTTTACCTTAAATTACACTAATTACCTCTAATCTCGATTAAAAACTTAAAAGTTACTATTCATCAAAAAATTATTTTAATCCCATTGAACCAAATTTTACTTCCTAATGAAAACCATATATGTCGGATTTTTGAAATTCAAAACACAGAGGTGGTAAATTTTCATTTAAACAAAAAATCAGTTTTTTAAGTACCACTTAGTGGTTTCACTATTCATCAAAAATTGAAGTTTTTCAGAAAACTACCAAAACTTCACCCTAAGCTATATTTGATATTATGAATTCAAAAATGATGTCTATTTTTACAAAATTCAAAACATATAAGTTACAATAATTAATTTAATAATTAATTACCGTCGTCAGAACAAATAGCGTGTTTTTATGAAACAATATATATCAAAAGATTGAGTCTAGTTTAAGTCTAATTTCAATGTGATATTAATTCCAATGACCACTATTGGATTAAATGGTAAAAATATATTATAATTTCAATTTAAAACCAACTCAAAATATAATCTAATCATATAAAAAAATTAGATTAAAAAGAGGTTTTGAATTAAAATACAACATTTTTCACTATTCATTAAAAAAAGAACATTATCGGAAAAATACCAAAAATTAACACAAAGTAAATTTTGATGTCCAGATTCCAAAGAGGAATTTTATTTGTTCCAATAGAATGTATAATAGTGACCAAAACTATATTTAAAGAGGGTTCTTCATCAAAAGGGGATAGTTCAACCTTTTAGTGAAAATTAGAGTATATATGCCTAGAATTGAATTCTTTTCATATTTTAAGCCTTTATCCTTTATTGGTAAATGTAAAAACATTTAACAAACATATATAATCATATTTTAGTTATTTCTATTCATTCCTACCAATACAACGACTACGTGTTAACTACCATTTAAAATAATATTATTTTATTACTAGTGTGCAACGTAAGATTTCAAAGAAACTCTTTGATGCGTATCGGGTACGCTATCGAACATAGAAAACACTTTAAAGTAAAATTAATATTTAATTCGTAAATATTAATAAATATGAGAATGTATTATTCTTTATTTACCTGGATGTTACATAATCCATGTTCACTAGCTATTTCTTATGTGTGGTGTATATAATACCCCTATTATATTTTATTTCATGATCAAATTTATGTTTATAGTAATTAATGATTAAATTAAAGATATCAGTATTATTATTTAAATGTTTAAAGTGTATGGGACTCTTTGAATGTTTAAAGAATCGATCCTTTCTCTATTTCAATATTCCTCTTATTACATTACATAAATATTTATATGGACATAAATGAATTATAATGGAAATTTTATGTCTATTTTTATGTTCATTCAAATGTTTTCAAAAAGTAATATTTTTAAGGTTTATGTAAGGGTTAATTTCACAATCTCATTATTATCTGAGGTTGTTTATATGTAAGTATCTACTAGGACATCTTTATCATCCATGTTCATGTTTCATAAAATATATTTAAAAATATTATCTAAAATTGTTTAAAATAATTTTACTCGGGTTTTAATTTTTATAAAATATTTTGAAATTAATCTTTCCATCATTTTCCAAATGAGGTATTTTATGAACCTTTTTGAAAAATTAAGGAAATAATGTTTTTTAACTTATACAGTGAGAGATTCCATACCATTTTTAATCTTAACATATAATATTAGAAATTTATTTTCATAAGAAATGTTTTCTTTAATAATTGTGTGGATTCTAAATGATTTCAATGTAAAAATAGAAATTTCTCTCAAAGAGTTTTAATGATTTTATTAGATTATTTTAACCTATGTCAACATCCATTGTTTGATTTTATGCTTAATTGAGGTTGATTTATTATGATAAAATATGCCATATTGTATTAAAATTATTATGATATATTTTAAAGTGGATATGCTATTTTTATACCATTCATTTTTTATGGTTAAATTATTAACATTTTTTTATACTAGTTTTAGTATAAATGTTTATGTTATGTTTCAACCTTTTCATATGTGAAATGAATTGGACTTAGTTACTGACGGTAGGGGACCACTATATCCCTCGATGCATCAATAGGTCTTATAAGACAAACTATTTTGAGTTTTTAACCGTTTATGTATGGTCCTAGCATGAGGCGTTAACAATGTGGTTATGATGTCTGACATTATGAATTACCTCATTATGATATTAATTATTAATATTTCATGTGATTATCTTACAAGTTTAATATCCATGAGAATGAATAAATGGAAGTATTTGATTTATTTTTTCCATATTATGATTAATATTATGTTTAAAAAGTCTTGTGTTTTAGTTTTATACCTTACCTTAAATGTTTGTGCTTATTTATGATAGCTTCTACTAGATTATTTATCCTTACATAGAATTTGACACCTCCCCTTTCTTAAGTTTTATTTTCCCCAATATGCAAATAAGTATATTATGACTAACCAGTAGGGATAATTTAATGGATATGAGTTTCTTAAAGGAGACACCATGTTGTTTTTCATTTCGTGATGTAACGTAAACTTTATGTCTCTATCTTGTTTTTTTAAGGATATTGAACTGATCGGTCCTTGGGGATTTGATTTCTTCTGATTAGGACAATGTAATAAAATAATGTATCAACTCTAGGAAATTGGGTTTCAGGCATTTCATTTGGTATCAAAGAAATTTTAGTACAAACCATAGAGACTAGATTTAGAAAAAAATTATTAGGAAACATTATCTCATGATAGGATTTGACGATAATCATAGAAGAACATCATTTTTTTTGTAATATAGAGATTATGTAGGTATTATATGAAATACATCCATTTCTAGATACTACAGGTGGACATGGTTCTAGAATATATGTACCTAGGAGTAACAACTTTGAAAAGGTGTTCAGGTATTGACTGGGGGAAACTTGGTACACGACAACAGGCCTTACTGAGCACATGGTTTGACACTCCCAGGGATATTCTTAGGATAATTCACATTTTATTTAAAAACCATTATGAAGTATTTATGAGTATATATGTCCCCAAAGAAACCATTTTTAAGAATATGGATCAGATATTAATAAAATTTTCAATTTATGTTAAGTATTTTACAATTTTTGAATTATGAATTATGATTCATAACCTAATCTAGTGTATTCCATTATTTAGAAATGGAACCTAGTGAAAGGAATGGAAACTGTATAGACACATGTTATACATGTAGGGATTTCCATCCTATAAAAGATAATGATAGTGAAACCGGTGATACAACTAGTGTTAGATAGCTTATAACCATACTAAGACCACTAAATTAGGTTATGAATAATAACCTTACCCATATAAAGTAGCCTGATCCATAATACATAGGTTCAATTTTAGATCAATTCATGAGACAACAACCTCCAATATTTAATGGGATAATAAATTCATTTGTAGCTGAGCAATATATAATTTATTTAGAGAATATATTTCTTTATATCAGGTGTAATGAAATGGAAAACGTTTTTATGGAAGTCTATAATCTATCAGGAGATGCATATCAATGGTGGTCATTAATTAAAAACATGAAGGAGGATGAGGAGGTAGAAAATATGGAATGGAGAGAATTTAAAGAACTCTTCCATGAAAAATAATTTCCTTGTGATCTATGAGCATATATGGAGAGGCAATTTCCGAGTCTGAGGTAGAAGAAGGATAAGATTCTTGAGAAGTATGAAGCTAAATTAACATGGATAGCGAGGCATGTTACATGATACATACATGACCCAAGAAGTAAGATTGATAAATTAATTGATGGTTTAAAACCATTCATCTGATGGGAATTGGTCTCATAATATTTCTCATCAAAAAATGATATATTCTAATGTTCAATAAAGATAGAAAATAAATTCTCCATCTCTTATGACTTTAAAGTAAAGAAAGAGAAGAAGAGGGCTTATTAACACTCTGGAAAAGGAAATAAGGGGAATAAGGGAAAATTTGACTTTTTTCCCTATAGTAATTGTGGGAAGAAACAAACCGGTACTTTCCTAAAGGGGATGAGAGTTTATTATAAGTGTGTAGAAAAAGACCACCAAGCTCTTGATTTCAAGGGAAAGAAAGAATCTACCAATGTTCAATGCTACAATTGTACTGGAATGTTTTAGACATATCCATAATATTAAAAAGAGAAAATAAGTACAAGAATGAGTTGGATGGGGTCATAAAAGCATCATGCCCTCATGCCAGTAGCTACTAAAGGATATCAAAACTCATAATCAAACTGACAGTATTCATCATAATCACCATACTAGTCAGAGTCATCTAAGGGACCATGAGACCCGATGACCATAGTCGGCTTGAGATAGGAATAATCTTTCTTCTATCTTGACTTCCTAGTAGGAACAGGTTTAAAACCTTCATCATCAACAACATTTTACCCTTTTGAAAATACCTGAATATATGATGTTTTTTTGGGGAATCATCCTCGATGTCATCCCACCTTATATTGATGCCCTGAGTTTCCATTAATTTATTTATTTCATCTATAATCCTTGAATTATTCCCATCACTCGGATTTTGTGTCCCTTCAATTGAATGATCAGACTTTTTCTCTGAATCCACTCCCAATATATGGTCTCCCTTATCTGTTTGGATCTTCAGGGCCATCCCCTATGACCCATGTGTCTCTTGTGGTACTTTTTTAGCCACACAATCTCCAATATGCACATTAACTTAGTCAAGAGTGGGTTGTGTGTCACCAATAAGGTCCACATTATTTTGGGCAGTCTGTATCCTAAATTTCTTCATAAAAGAAGCTTCAGGATTCCCTTTAGAGGAACAAAATGAGAAAACAATAGATTTGTGACATTTATACTTTACATGACCAATTATTTGTAACTCCGAAAAAATGTCAGGAAGTCTTTCATATTCCACTTTTAATGGAATATCATCATCTCATACTGACAAAAAAACATTAAAGATCAATCTAGAGCTCAAATTAACCTCAAACAGAACCCTAGTATAGTGAAAAAAATTTGAATTCTCAATATTCCTATCCATCTTGATCGGAATTCCCATAACAGAATCAATATCAAATAATATTTTAGGATTCCAAAAAATCCAATTAAAGACAATAATTTTGATTCATACATGAGCTCTCATGTTTTTTAGGGTAAAAGGATTAAACTGAAAATCCCATTATTGAAGGCATATCATACCTTGGCTTAAGGTGATTGAGCCAATCCTCCATGCCCTTAACTTTAAATCCTATAATGAAAAAATGATATGAATGAAACCTTGGCCCAGGGAATACACCTCCATTTAGGGAAACACCATATAGAGGCCAGCTTCCGAACAAAAATCAATAAGTTTCCAGGATTTACTCCAGTAGGAAGAACAAGCCTAACAATTATGGAGTATTCATAGACTTTAAATATGTAAAGAATCTCTTCTCTGTTGGTAGTCATGCGGGAATTATCACCTTTCTTGAACGTTCATTATGGAGAAAAATCTTTTACATGAGAAAAATATATTCTCTTGAGAGTATCCGATCAGAACTCCTTTCTAGTCTTCATATTTTCCGAGTTCTTAGTCCCATGGAAAAAACCAGACGAACACATCATCGTAGCTTCACATGTTGCTACATTAGGAAGAAAATGAGGCTTTCCTACTTCACCCACAAAAGTAGGTCGTGGTCATTCAACCATAGATATATCATTCATTTTCCATCCACTATAACTATTTGAGATCGTACACCACCCACACCGATAAACATCACTGCAGAAAACTCCACTACTTCTGTGGATCTACGAATTTCATATGTTCTGATAAACACATCTTCAGTCAACACTGAAGATCTTCTCTCACTACTTGCACCACCTGCACTGGTAATCACTCTTCCTGTATTTATCATGCCACCTGTACCAGTCAACACTGCCATTCTACTTACGATACTCATTCCACACACACTTATCACTATGATCGCACCCATTACCATAGATCCACTAACTCAATTCGCATTACATGTACTAGTCACCACCATAGTATGTCTACTCGCACTTCTCACTATTCCAGTGCCAGTCACCACCACTGTAGGTCTGCTCATGCTATTCACACCACCCTCACTAGTCACCATTGTCATAGGTTTTTTTTCCAATATGCGAACTTTGGTAACCACAACTTCGGCTACCCCACTAAGGTCAAATCCCTTTTCCTCCTTTCTATTAGCATATCTATAACCATAAAAGCATCCAGGAGGAAGAGTAAAATCAGTTGATGGTGGATCATTCAAAGAATCCATTGCAAACCCTAGTCGTCATCCAAGCTTGGAGGGAGAGTGTAACAGCCCGAGATTTTATAAAAAAATATTCTTTTTAATTTAATTAATGTCTTGTGTTATACGCTACACCAAAAGGAGCTTGCTCAACACGCATCCTTGACTTTCCTTGCATTACACGCAATCACGACCTTCCTCGATAGCGTGTGTAGTACGCAATACTGAGTTTTACTAAACAACGATATGCTATTAAAATATTATTAAAACTAGCCGTTATGAATAGTAATAACCACTTTTTGAAATTTGAAAATTTTATTTTTCAAAATGGTCTTTATTTTTGGATTCAGAGTATCGAATTTAGCCTAAGGTGAAATTTTGGTACTTTTCGGATAACTTTCATATTCTGATGAATAGTGAAAATTACTAAATTATAATTAAAAACAATTTTTTTAATCGAAATAATTAATAGTGATAAATTATTAATTTGAGTGGTTTTAAAGTATATTTAGAATATATTTTTACAATTTAATACAATGTTGGTCATTGGATGTAATTTCACATTTAAACCAGTTATAAACAAGTGTCAATCTTTTGATAGTTATTATCTCTTAAAAACACGCTATTTGTTTTGACGACGGGAATTAATTTTTAAATTAGTTAATGTAGCTGATATGTTTTGAATTTGATAAAATAGACATCATTTTTGAGTTCATAATATCAAATATAGCTTAGGCCTAATTTTTGGTATTTTTCTGGAAACTTTCATTTTTTGAAGAATAGTGAAACCACTAAGTGGTAGTTAAGAAAAATGAATTTTTCATAAAACAAAATTTTACCTCTTCTGTGAGTGGAATTTCAAAAATCCGAGAGACACGGTTGATGTTAGTAAGTAAAATGTGGTTCAATGAGATGAAAATAATTTTTGGTGAATAGTAACTTTTTACCTTTTTTTACCACGGTTAAAAGTAAATAGGGTAATTAAGTGTAAAAATGATATTATTATTACCCTAACACATGTCCTAATTCTATTGGACAAGTGTAATTCGACCAAAAACAACCTTAGGAATAAAATATGACCATTTAGGCCCACTTGGATTAGATTAGGACATTTATTATTAATTTATTTAAAGAAGGGTTAAAATAGTTAAAATCAAAGTTTAATAAGTAAATCATATTTAATATGTGGTTATACATAAGATAAGTTAGACTATATATATTCATTAGAAATATAAAAATATTTCCTACATAATGATATTTTATTTTTAATTTTTATACTTTAAATAATTTAATTTATTTATGACACAATGATGATGCAGTAATTACCATAATAGTGAAAAATTAGAATAATTGATATTATAAATACCTAAATAAGTATAATTTGAGACTTTTTATGAATTAAACTAATTTTATAGGATAATATGACATTTTAGGATTGATTTAATTAACTTTGGTCGAGTTAATCATTCAGTTATGAGTTTCAAAAAAACCAACTATTGAATAGTGTAAAAATTGACATAAACTAGTTTTTAAAACAAATATTATATTATTAATTGTTATTTTATTCCTAAAAATCTAAGGTTCGGCCAAATGACTTAGATAAGGTTATATATATTAATAAAACACAACTTGGGGGTCGCTTGGATGTATATGGTAAGTTTATTAACTATATAATATAAAAATACAAAGTGACATGGTAAATGTCAATCTAATAAACTAAGAGTTAAAACTAAAAGATAAGGTTAATATAGGAACCTAAACTTGTCTAAATTCTATTGGATGAGAGTATTTCGACCCATCCCCACCTTATCTTCGAAATAAATCAATTTGGAGCTATTTAAAACTGAATTTGACTTTATAATAAAATAATAGTTTTAGTTATTCCAAAGGTACCCCTGTCCTCCCTTATAAAAGGGCACCTCCTCCCTCTCTTCCTCACACAACATTGAGCCTTCAAGCTCGGCCAACCCCTGCCAAATTCACTTCTCCACTTCCCTAGAAATATCTTAGAGGTTCTGGTCTTCTTCAAAGACCTATTTTAGTGCCCTAAAAGGAGGTCTCAAAGAAGTACTTCAAAGAAGAGGTAATGTCCGTTACCAATTCTTTCAACTTTATTTATTCTTCCACTTCTTTTTCATATGTTTTTTCATTATGAAGTAATAACATAAGTATCACTCATATACTGATATGTTATTATAAGTATTAAACAACCCTATTTCACCATCTATCCATCCTACGGAAAACGAAATCACTACGCGTACGTACGTACGGAATACCGTCTCCACGCCGTGGTGTAATCTATTTTCCACCACCACCTTACTTGGATGGGTATAATGGTGTACATAATAACTATATATGATTATTGTAAAGTGATATTGATGCTGAAATAGTATACATACACTCCAATACAATTCCAAGATCATGAGAACGATATCATCGCTCGTGCGTACGTACGGACTACCGTCTCCACGACGTGATGAGATTCATTCTCCACTTTAACCATTCATGAATGATTATAATGTATATATAATAAGTAATAATGAAATATATAACATAATAATGATTCTGAATTTATGTGTATATATATTTATGTCATCTACTTAATGCCATTCAACTCAATAAGGAAAAGAAAACAGCGTTCATGCGTACGAACGGTCTACCGTCTCCACGAACGGTGTATTTCTTTCCATTTACTGATCTATTATATATATATATATATATATATTCTGAATATATATTATATATAAATCATGTTTTATATTCTGGAATTAAGTAATCATGATCTAAGTAATTATATGAATAATTACAAGTCAAAACACGGATGACAAATGAAACGATTTTACCCAAAACGCTCTTTAACATGGAATTTATAAAAGAACAGGTAATATAAAGCCATAAGTGAACGATATATGATATCATAACAATGAGTATGATTCTGGAATAAGTCAATGACATTATTTAAATCATTATATAGGAGGTTCAGACACATATTAAGCAAATCAGACCTAAGGTAAGGGAAAATATCACAATCTCATTTTTATCCGAGATTGTTTATACTTTGAAATTTACTGGGGTGTATTTTATCATCCACATCCATGTTTCCTCAATATGTAATATTTATATCCTTATACAATAGTTTATATCCAATTTTACCCTTCGGTGAGTTTTTAGTAAAAGATATGAAAGGAATCTTTTGTCATTTTTCGTACGAGGTACTTTTTGAATTTTCCGACAAAAGTACGAAGAATGTTTTTTTTAACTTATACGGCATGAATGGATTTTTAAAACATTATTTCGAAGAATCTTACTTTACAAGTTTTCATGTTTATTTTTAATCAACTACTTTTAGTTTAAAATTGTATGACATTTTAAGAAAGGAAAAATGTTTTTGAAGTAGAAAGGATATTTTCCTCAAGAATGGAGTTCAAGTGTTTTATCAAAATTATTTTCCATATAAGATAATAAAGGGTTCTGTTTCTATCCCTATTTTTACATTGATTTGATTATGTTGTGAGGGAATTATTTTTATGAATTCCTTTATCTTATATGAATTGTTTTATGATGTCACGATGTTTAAGATTCCCATTTTTATTACATGGGTTATGCAATGATGTATGATTTAATATTTTGTGGCACACATAAGAATGGTATCATTATGAGATGGGTGGGACATATATCTCCCTCCAATGCATTGGGTAAAGATTTTATATCTCATGAGATAGACATGGCTGGAACGGTAGGTTATATCGGTTTAGTGAAACATGACTGAAACGAGGGTGACTCGGTTCAGAAATGGACTTTGTCCACTAAGATAGTCTTGGCAATGAATCTTGACTAATAAGATATGATTCTCTATGATTATGTGTGTATGCCACAAAGTTTCATGTTTTAAGTTATGATTATTGGGATTACATTTCACTACTATGATTTATCCCATGTTATGAAATTATGATCTCTTTTGCAGGTTAAGATTTCCAAAAGATATGTTCTTATGAATATGACGTGATTGATATTTCTTTTGTTTACCCTTACTGGGCATTTGAGCTCACCCTTTTATGTTTTCTTTTCCCCACGATATAAAGAAAGGTTTTAGGTAAGAAAAAAAAGGAAGATCTTTATTGGGAGATGTTGAAGATCTTTCACCACGATTAGAGGATTTTATTCCGAGTTTCCAAAGACACTAAACTATTACGGTTCTTGTGTGTTTGTATTTCTTATGTATTAATTATTCCGCAAAAGTAATGTAATGTCCATGTATTTCAGGCTTCTGGTCTCTACAGTTGGTATCAGAGGAAAGGTTTAGTCAACCTTTGGAAACTAGGATGCGAAAACGTTAGTGAGATCCCTAGAGATATTTCTAAGGTATGTCTAGGGATGTCCCTAAGGATAAGTACATGTATAGGATATAGTCCTAGAACTATGGTAACGATATTAGATTAAACCAAAGATTTTAGATATTGAAGTTACTCCCCCTTTATTATGATTTTTGTCTCTCACACTATTCTTTTTGGGTTTTAGAAAATGGCTGGAAACAAGATGATTCACGATAATGGAGGATATGATGGACAATGGAATGATATTCTTTACAAGCAACCAAATGAAATGGGATTTGGAAGTCTAAACATCATTATTATGTTGAATCAGCAATCTCATAATATGATCAATAAAGTAAAATTTGGTAAGTTTCCTGACTCGGCTAATAAGAGAAAGACGGAGTTTCATGATGATCATAGAGGAAAGAAAGTTCAATTTCCCCTATGTAAATCATGCGGGAAGAGGCATCAAGGAGAATGTTTCAAAGGAACTGGAAGATGCTTTGGGTGTAGAAAAGAAGGAAACAAAGCCAGTAAGTTCAAAGGAAAAGGTTCAGTTAACACCAGGGATGAGGATAATGGTATTTCTACGACATCAACAATGGTTAAATGTTTTAAATGTGGAATGTACGGGCATTATGCAAACCAATGCCCTAAGGGAAAGTCTCATGAAGAGAATCAGTATGGCCGTATTGGTAGTATTTATGTGGATGATGATAAAGAGACTAAAAATGATATGTGAGATGAAAGAATTGTTGAATCTCGTTCAATGGTTTAAGAATGTAGTGGAATGATTACATGTTTATCACGTGTAATGTTGTATAAGTAATCTCATGGTACTATGGAATAAAGAGACATCTAAGGACTGTTACACTGTTGTCTTTCTTTGAGTTTTGAAAGTGTATGATTAATGGTACCAGTATCCATGAAAGGTTATTCAGATATTTTTGGAATGTATATGATATGCGCATAATGAAGGGATAAGGAGAAAATGAAATGTTTGATAGTATTCATGAGCTCATGACTGATATAAGGAGAAGGTTATATCATGGTTTGAGTATATAGAATTTTTGGATTTTGGTATGTGGAAGGTGTTAACTTTTAACTGCATTCATTTTTTCACTAAGGTTCAATGGATATTCATTCTTCAAGAGAATACATGATTAGGGTATTCACATGTTTGTAATTTGAACAACAAGATATATCTTATGATATACGGGGGATAAATGATGGCATTCATGTGATCATTTTCTTTATACCATGAGCTTGGACCGAAGTATTTTAGATAATCCTAAGGATTGGAATGGATTATGTTGGACATAAGTTAGTATTGTTTAAGGATAAAACTTTTTTGATATTTCTGATGGGATGTTATAGTAATATAGATTTAGAAAAAGGACAACCTGTAGGGTGGGCGACAACTCATCGCGTCAGACAAGGCTGTGGGAATCGAACCCACAACTGAAGTGCGACTTGACTTTATCTCCTACCACTGGCCTACAGGAAGTCCCTGTTTAGTAGAAACTAGTTTTATTATATTAAGCATTATGATATATGAAGTATAAGTCCATTTTAGGAACTATATATGATTAATCTCACTATAGATGGACTTATGTATTTTTTGATAACTTTTCTAACCTTTTATTTGAGACAGATGGAATGACCCATCATTCTATCACATGATCTGCTAACACATCACAAATGACAAATTCAACTTCATTTCTTTAAGAGATAAAGTGTAAATTGTCCAAATAACGAAAAACGGTGAGACTATACCAAAATCACGAAAGTATTTCTTCTAATTCCAATTTCATCATCTTTAGGGAAATGATCTTGAAAACCAAAAATGTTGTCCTAGTGCTCTTATATCTGATGAATTAGATATTACCTTAGATCGTCACAAATTTATGGCAATGTGATTGCTGGCTTTTCCATAGCCATGTTCTCTACCACTCTCCATCAGAACATGATGGTTAGATTTCTCTTCCATATCCATATTTTCACCTATGTGGAAACCCAGTGATTAGTTTATTTGCGTAATCATTACATTTCAGACTTTAGTTTTTAATGCCAAGTTTTGTTATTCCTTTTTACGATGTGGATTTCTATTAATGAAACTTTCGAGTAGTAAACCATTTATAACCCCGACGAATTTCGGGGGTGAAATTCATTTTAAGGGGGGTAGAATGTAACAGCCCGAGATTTTATAATAAAATATTCTTTTTAATTTCATTAATGTCTTGTGTTGTATGCTACACCAAAAGTAGATTGATCAAAACGCATCCTTGACTTGCCTTGCATTACACGCAATCACGACCTTCCTCGATAGCGTGTGTAGTACGCAATACCGAGTTTCACTAAACAACGATATGCTATTAAAATATTATTAAAACTAGCCGTTATGAATAGTAATAACCACTTTTTTGAAATTTTGTAAATTTTATTTTTTAAAATGGTCTTCATTTTTGGATTCGGAGTATCGAATTTAGCCTAAGGTAAAATTTTGGTACTTTGCGGATAACTTTCATATTTTGATGAATAGTGAAATTTACTAAATTATAATTAAAAACAATTTTTTTAATCGAAATAATTAATAGTGATAAATTATTAATTTGAGTGGTTTTAAAGTATATTTAGAATATATTTTTACAATTTAATACAATATTGGTCATTGGATGTAATTTCACATTTAAACCAGTTATAAACAAGTGTCAATCTTTTGATAGTTATTATCTCTTAAAAACACGCAATTTGTTTTGACGACGGGAATTAATTTTTAAAATAGTTAATGTAGCTGATATGTTTTGAATTTGATAAAATAGACATCATTTTTGAGTTCATAATATCAAATATAGCTTAGGCCTAATTTTTGGTATTTTTCTGGAAACTTTCATATTTTGATGAATAGTGAAACCACTAAGTGGTAGTTAAGAAAAATGAATTTTTTCATAAAACTTAATTTTACCGCTTCTGTGAGTGTAATTTCAAAAATCCGAGAGACACGGTTGATGTTAGTAAGTAAAATGTGGTTCAATGAGATGAAAATAATTTTTGGTGAATAGTAATTTTTTACCTTTTTTTACCACGGTTAAAAGTAAATAGGGTAATTAAGGGTAAAAATGATATTATTATTACCCTAACACATGTCCTAATTCTATTTGACAAGTGTAATTCGACCAAAAACAACCTTAGGAATAAAATATGACCATTTAGGCTAACTTGGATTATATTAGGACATTTATTATTAATTTATTTAAAGAAGGGTTAAAATAGTTAAAATCAAAGTTTAATAAGTAAATCATTTTTAATATGGTGTTATACATAAGATAAATTCGACTATATATATTCATTAGAAATCTAAAAAGATTTCCTACATAATGATATTTTATTTGTAATTTTTATACTTTAAATAATTTAATTTATTTATGACACAATGATGATGCAGTAATTACCATAATAGTGAACAATTAGAATAATTAATATTATAAATACCTAAATAAGTATAATTTGAGACTTTTTATGAATTAAACTAATTTTATAGGTTAATATGACATGTTAGGATTGATTTAATTAACTTTGGTCGAAGTAATCATTCGGTTATGAGTTTCAAAAAAATCAACTATTGAATAGTGTCAAAATTGACATAAACTAGTTTTTAAAACAAATATTATATTATTAATTGTTATTTTATTCCTAAAAATCTAAGGTTCATACAAATGACTTAGATAAGGGTAAAAATATTAATAAAACACAACTTGTGGGTCGCTTGGATATATATGGTATGTTTATTAACTATATAATATAAAAATACAAAGTGACATGGTAAATGTCAATCTAATTAACTAAGAGATAAAACTAAAAGATAAGGTTAATATAGGAACCTAAACTTGTCTAAATTCTATTGTATGAGTGGATTTCGACCCATCCCCACCTTAGATTTAAAATAAATCAATTTTGAGCTATTTAAAACCGAATTTGACTTTATAATAAAATAATATTTTTAGTTATTCCAAAGGTACCCCTCTCCTCCCTTATAAAAGGGCACCTCCTCCCTCTCTTCCTCACACAACTTTGAGCCTTCAAGCTCAGCCAACCCCTGCCAAATTCTCTTCTCCACTTCCCTAGAGATATCTTAGAGGTTCTGTTCTTCTTCAAAGACCTACTTTAGTGCCCTAAAAGGAGGTCTCAAAGAAGTACTTCAAAGAAGAGGTAATGTCCGTTACCAATTCTTTCAACTTTATTTCTTCTTCCACTTCTTCTTCTTAGGTTTTTTCATTATGAAGTAATAACATCAGTATCACTCATATACTGATATGTTATTATAAGTATTAAACAACCCTATGTCACCATCTATCCATCCTACGGAAAACGAAATCACCACGCGTGCGTACGTACAGAATACTGTCTCCACGCCGTGGTGTAATCTATTTTCCACCACCACCTTACTTGGATGGGTATAATGGTGTACATAATAACTATATATTATTATTGTAAAGTGATATTGATTCTTAAATAGTATACATACACTCCAATACAATTCCACGATCATGAGAACGATATCATCGCTCATGCGTACGTACGGACTACCATCTCCACGACGCGATGAGATTCATTCTCCACGTTAACCATTCATGAATGATTATAAAGTATATATAATAAGTAATAATGAAATATATGACATAATAATGATTCTGGATTTATGTGTATATATATGTATGTAATCTACTTAATGCCATTCAACTCAATAAGGAAAAGAAAACAGCGTTCATGCGTACGAACGGTCTACCGTCTCCACGAACGGTGTATTTCTTTCCACTTACTGATCTATTATATATATATATATATATATATATATATATATATATATTCTGAACATATATTATATATAAATCATGTTTTATATTCTGGAATTAAGTAATCATGATCTAATTAATCATATGAATATTTACAAGTCAAAACACGGATGACAAATGAAACGATTTTACCCAAAACGCTCTTTAACATGGAATTTATAAAAGAACGGGTAATATAAAGCCATAAGTGAACCATATATGATATCATAACAATGAGTATGATTCTGGAATAATTCAATGACATTATTTAAATCATTATACAGGAGGTTCGGACACATACGAAGCAAATCGGACCTAAGGTAAGGGAAAATATCACAATCTCATTTTTATCTAAGATTGTTTATACTTTGAAATTTACTGGGGTGTATTTCATCATCCACATCCATGTTTCCTCAATATGTAATATTTAAATCCTTATACAATAGTTTATATCCAATTTTACCCTTCGGGGAGTTTTTAGTAAAAGATATGAAAGGAATCTTTTGTCGTTTTTCATACGAGGTACTTTTTGACTTTTCCGACAAAAGTACGAAGAATGTTTTTTTTAACTTATACGGCATGAATGGATTTTTAAAATATTATTTCCAAGAAACTTACTTTACAAGTTTTCATGTTTATTTTTAATCAACTTCTTTTAGTTTAAAATTATATGACATTTTAAGAAAGGAAAAAGGTTTTTGAAGTAGAAAGGATATTTTCCTCAAGAATGGAGTTCAAGTGTTTTATCAAAATTATTTTCCATCTAAGATAATAAAGGGTTCTGTTTCTATCCCAATTTTTAAATTAATTTGATTATGTTGTGAGGGAATTATTTTTATGAATTCCTTTATCTTATATGAATTGTTTTATGATGTCACGATGTTTAAGATTCCCATTTTTATTACATGGGTTATCCAATGATGAATGATTTAATATTTTGTGGCAGACATAAGAATGGTATCATTATGGGATGGGTGGGACCTATATCTCCCTCCAATGCATTGGGTAAAGATTTTATATCTCATGAGATAGACATGGCTGGAACGGTAGGTTATACAGGTTCAGTGAAACAGGACTGAAACGAGGGTGACTTGGTTCAGAAATGGACTTTGTCCACTAAGATAGTCTTGGCAATGAGTCTTGACTAATAAGATATGATTCTCTATGATTATGTGTTTATGCCACAAAGTTTCATGTTTTAAGTTATGATTATTGGGATTACATTTCACTACTATGATTTATCCCATGTTATGAAATTATGATATCTTTTGCAGGTTAAGATTTCCAAAAGATATGTTCTTATGAAGATGACATGATTGATATTTCTTTTGTTTACCCTTACTGAGAATTTGAGTTCACCCTTTTATGTTTCTTTTCCCCAGGATATAAAGAAAGGTTTTAGGTAAGAAAAAAAAGGAAGATCTTTATTGGGAGATGTTGAAGATATTTCACCACGATTAGAGGATTTTATTCCGAGTTTCCAAAGACACTAAACTATTAAGGTCCTTATGTGTTTGTTTTTCTTATGTATTAAGTATTCCGAAAAAGTAATGTAATGACCATGTATTTCATGCTTCGAGTCTCTACAGTTGGTATCAGAGGAAAGGTTTAGTTAACCTTTGGAAACTACGATGCGAAAACGTTAGTGAGATCCCTAGAGATATTTCTAAGGTATGTCTAGGGATGTCCCTAAGGATAAGTATACGTATAGGATATAGTCCTAGAACTATGGTAACGATATTAGATTAAACCAAAGATGTTAGATATTGAAGTTACTCCCCCTTTATTATGATTTTTTCCTCTCACACTATTCTTTTTGGGTTTTAGAAAATGGCTGGAAACAAGATGATTCACGATAATGGAGGATATGATGGACAATGGAATGATATTCTTCATGAGAAACCAAATGAAAAGGGATTTGGAAGTCCAAACATCATTATTATGCCGAATCAGCAATCTCATAATATGATCAATAAAGTAAAATTTGGTAAGTTTCCTAACTCGGCTAATAAGAGAAAGATGGAGTTTCATGATGATAATAGAGGAAAGAAAGTTCAATTTCCCCTATGTAAATCATGTGGGAAGAGGCATCAAGGAGAATGTTTCAAAGGAACTGGAAGATGCTTTGGGTGTGAAAAAGAAGGACACAAAGCCAGTAAGTGCAAAGGAAAAGGTTCACTTAACTCCAGGGATGAGGATAATGGTATTGCTACGACGTCAACAGTGGTTAAATGTTTTAAATGTGGAATGTATGGGAATTATGCAAACCAATGCCCTAATGGAAAGTCTCATGAAGAGAATCAGTATGGTCGTATGGGTAGTATTTATGTGGATGATGATGAAGAGACTACAAATGATATGTGAGATGAAAGAATTGTTGAAGCTCAGTCAATGGTTTAAGAATGTAGTGGAATGATTACATGTTTATCATGTGTAATGTTGTATAAGTAATCTCATGGTACTATGGAATAAAGAGACATCTAAGGACTGTTTCACTATTGTCTTTCCTTGAGTTTTGAAAGTGTATGATTAATGGTACCAGTATCCATGAAAGGTTATTCAGATATTTTTGGAATGTAGATGATATGCGCATAATGAAGGGATAAGGAGAAAATTAAATGTTTGATAGTATTCATGAGCTCATGACTGATATAAGGAGAAGGTTATATCATAGTTTGAGTATATAGAATTTTTGGATTTTGGTATGTTGAAAGTGTTAACTTTTAACTGCATTCATGTTTTCACTAAGGTTCAATGGATATTCATTCTTCAAGAGAATACATGATTACGGTATTCACATGTTTGTAATTTGAACAACAAGATATATCTTATGATATACAAGGGATAAATGATGGCATTCACGTGATCATTTACTTTATACTATGAGCTTGGACCGAAGTATTTTAGATAAGCCTAAGGACTGGAATGGATTATGTTGGACATAAGTTAGTATTTTTTAAGGATAAAACTTTTTTGATATTGTTGATGGGATGTTACAGTAATATAGCTTTAGAAAAAGGACAACCTGCAGGACGAGTGACAGCCCATCGCGTCAGACAAGGCTGTGGGAATCGAACCCACAACCGAAGTGCGACTTACCTTTATCACCTACCACTAGCCTACAGGAAGTCCCTGTTTAGTAGAAACTAGTTTTATTATATTAAGCAGTATGATATATGAAGTATAAGTCCATTTTAGAAACTATATATGATTAATCTCACTATAGATGGACTTATGTATTTTTTGATAACTTTTCTAACCTTTTGTTTGAGACAGATGGAATGACCCATCATTATATCACATGATCTACTAACACATCACGAATGACAAATTCAACTTCATTTCTTTAATAGATGAAGTGGAAATTGTCCAAAGAACGACAAACGGTGAGACTATACCAAAATCACGAAAGTATTTCTTCTAATTCCAATTTCATCAACTTTAGGGAAATGATCTAGAAAACCAAAAATGTTGTCATAGTACTCTTATATATGATGAATTAGATAGTACTTTAGATCGTCACAAATTTATGGCTATGTGATTTCTGGCTTTTCCATAGCCATGTTCTCTACCACTCTCCATCAGAATATGATGGTTAGATTTCTCTTCCATATCCATATTTTCACCTATGTGGAAACCCAATGATTATTTTATTTGGGTAATCGTTACATTTCAGACTTTAGTTTTTAAAGCCATGTTTTTGTATTCCTTTTTACGATGTGGGTTTCTATTAAGGAAACTTTCGAGTAGTAAACCATTTATAACCCTGACGAATTTCAGGGGTGAAATTCATTTTAAGGGGGGTAGAATGTAACAGCCCGAGATTTTATAAAAAAATATTCTTTTTAATTTCATTAATGTATTGTGTTGTACGCTACACCAAAAGGATCTTTCTCAACACCCATCCTTGACTTGCCTTGCATTACACTCAATCACGACCTTCCTCGATAGCGTGTGTAGTACGCAATACCGAGTTTCACTAAACAACGATATGCTGTTAAAATATTATTAAAACTAGCCGTTATAAATAGTAATAACCACTTTTTGAAATTTTGTAAATTTTATTTTTCAAAATGGTCTTTATTTTTGGATTTGGAGTATCGAATTTAGCCTACGGTAAAATTTTGGTACTTTTCGGATAACTTTCATATTCTGATGAATAGTGAAAATTACTAAATTATAATTAAAAACAATTTTTTTAATCGAAATAATTAATAGTGATAAATTATTAATTTGAGTGGTTTTAAAGTATATTGAGAATATATTTTTACAATTTAATACAATTTTGGTCATTGTATGTAATTTCACATTTAAACCAGTTATAAACAAGTGTCAATCTTTTGATAGTTATTATCTCTTAAAAACACGCTATTTGTTTTGACGACGGGAATTAATTTTTAAATTAGTTAATGTAGCTGATATGTTTTTAATTTGATAAAATAGACATCATTTTTGAGTTCATAATATCAAATATAGCTTAGGCCTAATTTTTGGTATTTTTTTGGAAACTTTCATTTTTTGATGAATAGTGAAACCACAAAGTGGTAGTTAAGAAAAATGAATTTTTCATAAAACTTAATTTTACCGCTTATGTGAGTGTAATTTCAAAAATCCGAGAGACACGGTTGATGTTAGTAAGTAAAATTTGGTTCAATGAGATGAAAATAATTTTTGGTGAATAGTAACTTTTTACCTTTTTTTACCACGGTTAAAAGTAAATAGGGTAATTAAGGGTAAAAATGATATTATTATTTCCCCAACACATGTCTTAATTCTATTGGACAAGTGTAATTCAACCGAAAACAACCTTAGGAATAAAATATGACCATTTAGGCCCACTTGGATTAGATTAGGACATTTATTATTAATTTATTTAATGAAGGGTTAAAATAGTTAAAATCAAAGTTTAATAAGTAAATAATTTTTAATATGCGGTTATACATAAGATAAATTCGACTATATATATTAATTAGAAAGCTAAAAATATTTCCTACATAATGATATTTTATTTTTAATTTTTAGACTTTAAATAATTTAATTTATTTATGACACATTGATGATGCAGTAATTACCATAATAGTGAAAAATTAGAATAATTGATATTATAAATAAATAAATAAGTATAATTTGAGACTTTTTATGAATTAAACTAATTTTCTAGGTTAATATGACATGTTAGTATTGATTTAATTAACTTTGGTCGAAGTAATCATTCTGTTATGAGTTTCAAAAAAATCAACTATTGAATAGTGTCAAAATTGACATAAACTAGTTTTTAAAACAAATATTATATTATTAATTGTTATTTTATTCCTAAAAATCTAAGGTTAGTCCAAATGAATTATATAAGGTTATATATATTAATAAAACACAACTTGGGGGTCGCTTGGATGTATATGGTAAGTTTATTAACTATATAATATAAAAATACAAAGTGACATGGTAAATGTCAATCTAATTAACTAAGAGTTAAAACTAAAAGATAAGGTTAATATAGGAACCTAAAATTGTCTAAATTCTATTGGATGAGAGTATTTCGACCCATACCTACCTTAGCTTCTATATAAATCAATTTAGAGCTATTTAAAACCGAATTTGACTTTATAATAAAATAATAGTTTTTGTTATTCCAAAGGTACCCCTCTCCTCCCTTATAAAAGGGCACCTCCTCCTTCTCTTCCTCACACAACTTTGAGCCTTCAAGCTCGGCCAACCCCTTCCAAATTCTCTTCTCCACTTCCCTAGAAATATCCTAGAGGTTCTGGTCTTCTTCAAAGACCTATTTTAGTTCCCTAAAACGAGGTCTCAAAGAAGTACTTCAAAGAAGAGGTAATGTCCATTTCCAATTCTTTCAACTTTATTTCTTCTTCCACTTCTTATTCTTAGGTTGTTTCATTATGAAGTAATAACATCAGTATCACTCATATACTGATATGTTATTATAATTATGAAACATCCATATTTCACAATCTATCCATCCTACGGAAAACGAAATCACCGCGCGTGTGTAAGTACGGAATACCGTCTCCACGCCGTGGTGTAATCTATTTTCCACCACCACCTTACTTGGATGGGTATAATGGTGTACATAATAACTATATATGATTATTGTAAAGTGATATTGATGCTGAAATAGTATACATACACTCCAATACAATTCCACAATCATGATAACGATATCATCGCTCGTGCGTACGTACGGACTACCTTCTCCACGACGCGATGAGATTCATTCTCCACGTTAACCATTCATGAATGATTATAAAGTATATATAATAAGTAATAATGAAATATATGACATAATAATGATTCTGTATTTATGTGTATATATATATGTCATCTACTTAATTCCATTCAACTCAATAAGTAAAAGAAAACAGCGTTCATGCGTACGAACGGTCTACTGTCTCCACGAACGGTGTATTTCTTTCCATTTACTGATCTATTATATATATATATATATATATTGTGAATATATATTATATATAAATCATGTTTTATATTCTAGAATTAAGTAATCATGATCTAAGTAATCATATAAATAATTATAAGTCAAAACACGGATGACAAATGAAACGATTTTACCCAAAACGCTCTTGAACATGGAATTTATAAAAGAACGGGTAATATAAATCCATAAGTGAACCATATATGATATCATAACAATGAGTATGATTCTGGAATAAGTCAATGAAATTATTTAAATCATTATACAGGATGTTCAGACACATACGAAGCAAATCGGACCTAAGGTAAGGGAAAATATCACAATCTCATTTTTATCCGAGATTGTTTATACTTTGAAATTTACTGGGGTGTATTTTATCATCCACATCCATGTTTCCTCATTATGTAATATATATATCCTTATACAATAGTTTATATCCAATTTTACCCTTCGGAGAGTTTTTAGTAAAAGATATGAAAGGAATCTTTTGTCGTTTTTCGTACGAGGTACTTTTTGACTTTTCCGACAAAAGTACGAAGAATGTTTTTTTTAACTTATACGGCATGAATGGATTTTTAAAACATTATTTCCAAGAAACTTCCTTTACAAGTTTTCATGTTTATTTTTAATCAACTTCTTTTAGTTTAAAATTTTTTGACATTTTAAGAAAGGAAAAAAAAATTTGAAGTAGAAAGGATATTTTCCTCAAGAATGGAGTTCAAGTGTTTTATCAAAATTATTTTCCATCTAAGATAATAAAGGGTTCTGTTTCTATCCCTATTTTTACATTGATTTGATTATGTTGTGATGTAATTAATTTTATGAATTCCTTTATCTTATATGAATTGTTTTATGATGTCACGATGTTTAAGATTCCCATTTTTATTACATGGGTTATGCAATGATGTATGATTTAATATTTTGTGGCACACATAAGAATGGTATCATTATGAGATGGGTGGGACCTATATCTCCCTACAATGCATTGAGTAAAGATTTTATATCTCATGAGATAGACATGGCTGGAACGGTAGGTTATACCAGTTCAGTGAAACAGGACTGAAACGAGGGTGACTCGGTTCAGAAATGGACTTTGTCCACTAAGATAGTCTTGGCAATGAGTCTTGACTAATAAGATATGATTATCTATGATTATGTGTGTATGCCACAAAGTTTCATGTTTTAAGTTATGATTATTGGGATTACATTTCACTACTATGATTTATCCCATGTTATGAAATTATGATCTCTTTTGCAGGTTAATATTTCTAAAAGATGTGTTCTTATGAATATGACGTGATTGATATTTCTTTTGTTTACCTTTACTGAGCATTTGAGATCACCCTTTTATGTTTTCTTTTCCCCAGGATATAAAGAAAGGTTTTAGGTAAGAAAAAAAAGGAAGATCTTTATTGGGAGATGTTGAAGTTCTTTCACCACGATTAGAGGATTTTATTCCGAGTTTCCAAAGACACTAAACTATTACGGTCCTTGTGTGTTTGTTTTTCTTATGTATTAAGTATTCCACAATATTAATGTAATGTCCATGTATTTCAAGCTTCGGGACTCTACAGTTGGTATCAGAGGAAAGGTTTAGTCAACCTTTAGAAACTAGGATGCGAAAACGTTAGTGAGATCCCAAGAGATATTTCTAAGGTATGTCTAGGGATGTCCCTAAGGATAAGTATATGTATAGGATATAGTCCTAGAACTATAGTAACGATACTAGATTAAACCAAAGATGTTAGATATTGAAGTTAATCCCCCTTTATTATGATTTTTGCCTCTCACACTATTCTTTTTGGGTTTTAGAAAATGGATAGAAACAAGATGATTCACGATAATGGAGGATATGATGGACAATGGAATGATATTCTTCATGTGCAACCAAATGAAATGGGATTTGGAAGTCCAAACATCATTATTATGCCGAATCAACAATATCATAATATGATCAATGAAGTAAAATTTGGTAAGTTTCCTGACTCGGCCAATAAGAGAAAGATGGAGTTTCATGATGATCATAGAGGAAAGAAAGTTCAATTTCCCCTATGTAAATCATGTGGGAAGAGGCATCAAAGAGAATGTTTCAAAGGAACTGAAAGATGCTTTCGGTGTGGAAAAGAAGGACACAAAGCCAGTAAGTGCAAAGGAAAAGGTTCAGTTAACACCAGGGATGAGGATAATGGTATTACTACGACATCAACAATGGTTAAATGTTTTAAATGTGGAATGTACAGGCATTATGCAAACCAATGCCCTAAGGGAAAGTCTCATGAAGAGAATCAGTATGGTCATATGGGTAGTATTTATGTGGATGATGATGAAGAGACTACAAATGATATGTGAGATGAAATAATTGTTGAAGATCGGTCAATGGTTTAAGAATGTAGTGGAATGATTACATGTTTATCATGTGTAATGTTGTATAAGTAATCTCATGGTACTATTGAATAAAGAGACATCTAAGGACTGTTACACTGTTGTCTTTCCTTGAGTTTTGAAAGTGTATGATTAATGGTACCAGTATCCATGAAAGGTTATTCAGATATTTTTGGAATGTAGATGATATGCGCATAATGAAGGGACAAGTAGAAAATTAAATGTTTGATAGTATTAATGAGCTCATGACTGATATAAGGAGAAGGTTATATCATGGTTTGAGTATATAGAATTTTTGGATTTTGGTATGTGGAAAGTGTTAAATTTTAACTGCATTCATGTTTTCACTAAGATTCAATGGATATTCATTCTTCAAGAGAATACATGATTAAGGTATTCACATGTTTTTAATTTGAACAACAAGATATATCTTATGATATACGGTGGATAAATGATGGCATTCACGTGATCATTTTCCTTATACTATGAGCTTGGACCGAAGTATTTTAGATAAGCCTAAGGATTGGAATGGATTATGTTGGACAAAAGTTAGTATTGTTTATGGATAAAACTTTTTTGATATTGTTGATGGGATTTTATAGTAATATAGCTTTAGAAAAAGGAAAACATGTAGGATGGGCGATAGCCCATCGCGTCGGACAAGGCTGTGGGAATCGAACCCACAACCAAAGTGCGACTTGCCTTTATCGCCTACCACTGGCCTACATGAATTCCCTATTTAGTATAAAATAGTTTTATTATATTAAGCAGTATGATATATGAAGTATAAGTCCATTTTAGGAACTATATATGATTAATCTCACTATAGATGGACTTATTTATTTTTTGATAACTTTTCTAACCTTTTGTTTGAGACAGATGGAATGACCCATTATTCTATCACATGATCTGCTAACACATCACGAATGACAAATTCAAATTCATTTCTTTAAGAGATGAAGTGGAAATTGTCCAAAGAACGACAAACGGTGAGACTATACCAAAATCACGAAAGTATTTCTTCTAATTCCAATTTCATCAACTTTAGGGAAATGATCTTGAAAACCAAAAATGTTGTCCTAGTGCTCTTATATCTGATGAATTAGATAGTACCTTAGATAGTCACAAATTTATGGCTATGTGATTGCTGGATTTTTCATAGCCATGTTCTCTACCACTCTCCATCAGAACATGATGGTTAGATTTCTCTTCCATATCCATATTTTCACCTATGTGGAAACCTAGTGATTATTTTATTTGGGTAATCGTTACATTTCAGACTTTAGTTTTTAAAGAAAAGTTTTGGTATTCCTTTTTACGATGTGGGTTTCTATTAAAGAAACTTTCGAGTAGTAAACCATTTATAACCCCGACGAATTTCGAGGGCGAAATTTATTTTAAGGGGGGTAGAATGTAACAGCCTGAGATTTTATAAAAAATATTCTTTTTAATTTCATTAATGTATTGTGATTTACGCTACACCAAAAGGAGCTTGCTCAACACGCATCCTTGACTTGCCTTGCAATACACGCAATCACGACCTTCCTCGATAGCGTGTGTAGTATGTAATACCGAGTTTCACTAAACAACGATATGCTATTAAAATATTATTAAAACTATCCGTTATGAATAGTAATAACCACTTTTTGAAATTTTGTAAATTTTATTTTTCAAAATGGTCTTCATTTTTGGATTCGGATTATCGAATTTAGCCTAAGGTGAAATTTTGGTACTTTTCGGATAACTTTCATATTCTGATGAATAGTGAAAATTACTAAATTATAATTAAAAACAATTTTTTTATTCAAAATAATTAATAGTGATAAATTATTAATTTGAGTGGTTTTAAAGTATATTTAGAATATATTTTTACAATTTAATACAATGTTGGTCATTGTATGTAATTTCACATTTAAACCAGTTATAAACAAGTGTCAATCTTTTGATAGTTATTATCTCTTAAAAACACGCTATTTATTTTGAAGACGGGAATTAATTTTTAAATGAGTTAATGTAGCTGATATGTTTTTAATTTGATAAAATAGACATCATTTTTGAGTTTATAATATCAAATATAGCTTAGGCCTATTTTTTGGTATTTTTATGGAAACTTTCATTTTTTGATGAATAGTAAAACCACAAAGTGGTAGTTAAGAAAAATGAATTTTTCATAAAACATAATTTTACCGCTTCTGTGAGTGGAATTTCAAAAATCCGAGACACACGGTTGATGTTAGTAAGTAAAATGTGGTTCAATGAGATGAAAATAATTTTTGGTGAATAGTAACTTTTTACCTTTTTTTACCACGGTTAAAAGTAAATAGGGTAATTAAGGGTAAAAATGATATTATTATTACCCTAACACATGTCCTAATTCTATTGGACAAGTGTAATTCGAACAAAAAAAACCTTAGGAATAAAATATGACCATTTAGGCCCACTTGGATTAGATTAGGACATTTATTATTAATTTATTTAAAGAAGGGTTAAAATAGTAAAAATCAAAGTTTAATAAGTAAAGCATTTTTAATATGGGGATATACATAAGATAAATTCAACTATATATATTCATTAGAAATCTAAAAATATTTCCTACATAATGATATTTTATTTGTAATTTTTAGACTTTGAATAATTTAATTTATTTATGACATAATGTTGATGCAGTAATTACCATAATAGTGAAAAATTAGAATAATTGATATTATAAATACCTAAGTAAGTATAATTTGAGACTTTTTAGGAATTACACTAATTTTATCGGTTAATATGACATGTTAGGATTGATTTAATTAACTTTGGTCGAAGTAATCATTCTGTTATGAGTTTCAAAAAAAATCAACTATTGAATAGTGTCAAAATTGACACAAACTAGTTTTTAAAACAAATATTATATTATTAATTGTTATTTTATTCCTAAAAATCTATGGTTTGGCCAAAGGACTTAGATAAGGTTATATATATTGATAAAACACAACTTGGGGGTCGCTTGTATGTATATGGTAAGTTTATTAACTATATAATATAAAAATACAAAGTGACATGGTAAATGTCAATCTAATTAACTAAGAGTTAAAACTAAAAGATAAGGTTAATATAGGAACCTAAACTTGTCTAAATTCTATTGTATGAGAGTATTTCGACCCATCCCCACCTTATATTTGAAATAAATCAATTTGGAGCTATTTAAAACCGAATTTGACTTTATAATAAAATAATAGTTTTAGTTATTCCAAAGGTACCCCTCTCCTCCCTTATAAAAGGGCACCTCCTCCCTCTCTTCCTCACACAACTTTGAGCCTTCAATCTCAGTCAACCCCTTCCAAATTCTCTTCTCCACTTCCCTATAAATATCCTAGAGGTTTTGGTCTTCTTCAAAGACCTATTTTAGTGCCCTAAAAGGAGGTCTCAAAGAAGTACTTCAAAGAAGAGGTAATGTCCGTTACCAATTCTTTCAACTTTATTTCTTCTTCTACTTCTTCTTCTTAGGTTGTTTCATTATGAAGTAATAACATCAGTATCAATCATATACTGATATGTTATTATAAGTATGAAACAAACCTATTTCACCATCTATCCATCCTACGGAAAATGAAATCACCGCGCGTGCGTACGTACGGAATATCGTCTCCACGCCGCGGTGTAATCTATTTTCCACCACCACCGTACTTGGATGGGTATAATGGTGTACATAATAACTATATATGATTATTGTAAAGTGATATTGATGCTGAAATAGTATACATACACTCCAATACAATTCCACGATC
Organism: Viscum album; assembly: GCA_963277665.1. NCBI lineage: Eukaryota > Viridiplantae > Streptophyta > Magnoliopsida > Santalales > Viscaceae > Viscum > Viscum album. Next base: position 1,029,578,916 of record OY728157.1, read on the forward strand.
ATGAGAACGATATCATCGCTCGTGCGTACGTACGGACTACGGTCTCCACGACGCGATGAGATTCATTCTCGACGTTAACCATTAATGAATGATTATAAAGTATATATAATAAGTAATAATGAAATATATGACATAATAATGATTCTGGATTTATGTGTATATATATGTATGTCATCTACTTAATTCCATTCAACTCAATAAGGAAAAGAAAACAGCGTTCATGCGTACGAACGGTCTACCATCTCCACGAACGGTGTATTTCTTTCCATTTACTGATCTACTATATATATATATATATATTCTGAATATATATTATATATAAATCATGTTTTATATTCTGGAATTAGGTAATCATGATCTATGTAATCATATGAATAATTACAAGTCAAAACACGGATGACAAATGAAACGATTTTACCCAAAACGCTCTTTAACATGGAATTTATAAAAGAACGGGTAATATAAAGCCATAAGTGAACCATATATTATATCATAACAATGATTATTATTCTGGAATAAGTAAATGACATTATTTAAATAATTATATAGGAGGTTCAGACACATACGAAGCAAATCGTACCTAAGGTAAGGGAAAATATCACAATTTCATTTTTATCCGAGATTATTTATACTTTGAAATTTACTGGGGTGTATTTTATCATCCACATCCATGTTTCCTCAATATATAATATTTATATACTTATACAATAGTTTATATCCAATTTTACCCTTCAGTGAGTTTTTAGTAAAAGATATGAAAGGAATCTTTTGTCATTTTTCGTACGAGGTATTTTTTGACTTTTCCGACAAAAGTAAGAAGAATGTTTTTTTAACTTATACTGCATGAATGGATTTTTAAAACATTATTTCCAAGAAAATTACTTTACAAGTTTTCATGTTTATTTTTAATCAACTTCTTTTAGTTTAAAATTGTATGACATTTTAAGAAAGGAAAAATGTTTTTGAAGTAGAAAGGATATTTTCCTCAAGAATGGAGTTCAAGTGTTTTATCAAAATTATTTTCCATCTAAGATAATAAAGGGTTCTGTTTTTATCCCAATTTTTACATTGATTTGATTATTTTGTGATGGAATTATTTTTATGAATTCCTTTATCTTATATGAATTGTTTTATGATGTCACGATGTTTAAGATTCCCATTTTTATTACATGGGTTATGCAATGATGTATGATTTAATATTTTGTGGCACACATAAGAATGGTATCATTATGAGATGGGTGGGACCTATATCTCCCTCCAATGCATTGGGTAAAGATTTTATATCTCATGAGATAGACATGTCTGGAACGGTAGGTTATACCAGTTCAGTGAAATAGGACTGAAACGAGGGTGACTCGGTTCAGAAATGGACTTTGTCCACTAAGATAGTCTTGGCAATGAGTCTTGACTAATAAGATATAATTCTCTATGATTATGTGTGTATGCCACAAAGTTTAATGTTTTAAGTTATGATTATTGGGATTACATTTCACTACTATGATTTATCCCATGTTATGAAATTATGATCTCTTTTGCAGGTTAAGATTTCCAAAAGATATGTTCTTATGAATATGACGTGATTGATATTTCTTTTGTTTACCCTTACTGAGCATTTGAGCTCACCCTTTTATGTTTTCTTTTCCCCAGGATATAAAGAAAGGTTTTAGGTAAGAAAAAAAAGGAAGATATTTATTGGGAGATGTTGAAGATCTTTCACCACGATTAGAGGATTTTATTCCGAGTTTCCAAAGTCACTAAACTATTACGGTCCTTGTGCGTTTTTTTTCTTATGTATTAAGTATTACACAAAAGTAATGTAATGTCCATGTATTTCAAGAATCGGGTCTCTACAGAGAGTCCATCCTCATATCCTTTAATTCTACAATTGTAAAGAGTTGGGAGATTATGAAAATTATTCTCCTAAGAGTCAATGTAACTTTACCCAAAAAGGCCAAGGGAGAAAGGCACAGATCTTGTGATCAAAACGGATGTGGTTGAAGTTTTTAATGATTTGGTGGAAAGTACTTCAATCATTTCCTCAAATTTACCCAAATTTTAATTTGATTACCCATCCTCAAATAGCTTTATATATTTCTAGTTTTATTTTAAAATTAGATATTTTCAATTCACATTAACAAGGAAGTTGTCAGTCTAAACCCCTTAGGGAAGTGTCATTGAAACAAAGATGTGTCAGGAAGTTCCCATTATGGAATATAAACATGTTTTATCTGCTGACTTTATCAACATAACTATGGTCAAATTTGATATAATCCTCAATATGGATTTGCTATTAAAACTTTATGTGAAATTTTATTACAAGAATAAGGATGTTGCGATTTGTGAGGAAAATGTAGAATCTATTATCATTAGAGAAGAACCCTCAACATTTTATTCTTATCTAGATCATCCTACTACAGCTATTCTAAATGAAATTCTTAGGGACGAATAGAAGATAAAATCAACAAATCATCAAATTGAGAATTTACCTACTATAAATGTATACATTGATGTATTTATAGAGGATTTACATAGACATCCTTCAGAGTGGTAGGTTGATTTTTCTATTTATTTAATCCTTAATTTAAGGACAATATCAAAAAATCTCTACTGAATGACCTCTATGGAATTAGTAGAGCTGGATACAAAATTATAGGAATTGACTAACAAGGGATTTATTTTCCCTAGTGTTTCTCTATGGGGATCCCTAGTTCTTTTTGTTAAGAATAGATATGGATCAATGAGACTATGCATAGAATATTTAGAAATCAAAGCCATTATAATAAAAAAAAACAAGTATTTTATTCCTCTAATTGATTATATGTTTGAAAGAATTCATGGAGATAAATATTTTTGAAATATCGACCTTCATTCTGGATATCATGAATTGTGTGTAGAGATAGAAGTTATTCCCAAGAGAGAATTCTAAACCAGGTATGGGCATTAAGAGTTTACAGTATTTCTATTCAAAATAACTAATGCACCCTATAATTTCATATATCTAATAAATATATTTTTCAAGGAATATATTAATGATTTTTTATAGTATTTATTGATGATATCTTAGTATAATCTGAAAGTTATTAAGACCATGAGAACTTCTTGCAGATTGTTCTAAATACTCATAGAAGAAATAAACCATATGGGATGTTTAACAAATGTGAAATTGTCCTTCATGAAATTTCATTTCTAGGATATATTATCTCCAAGGATAGAATTTATGTTAATCATACAAATATAAAGACAATTCATGAATGACCAGCACTGACGAGTATAACCAAGGTACGCAGTTTTATTGGTTTAATAGGTTACTAGAGGCATTTCATCCATAATATTTCCCAATTGGAAAACACTTTACGCAAACTCACACGTAAAGAGGTTTAAATTATTTAGAAACAATAGTGTGAATTTTTTTTGATGAATTTAAGAGAAGATTATTCAATGCTACTATCTTGACTTGAGCATCTAGGAATAATGGGCTTGTGATTTTTAGTGATGCATCAGGGAAAGTACTTGGTTGTGTTCTTATGAAAAATGATAGGTTTATTGTATATGAATTATGGAAGTTAAAAATTGATGAACCAAAAAACCCAACTCATGATATTGAGCTAGAAGCAGTAATCATTTCTCTATAAATGAAGACACTATATATACAGTGATATATATTAGATATATATTGATCACATGAGTTTGAAATATATTTTCATATAGAAAGAACTCAATATAATACAAAGGAGATGACTTGAGCTACTCAAGGATTATGATTTTACAATACACTAACACATAAGGAAGGAAAATAAGACATGATAATCTTTAAGTAGAAAGGACCATGGAGTTATGAACATAATTAGAGTTTAAAAGGATCCAATGTTCATGGATCATGTAAAGTTGGATATGGGATTTATCATGGAAGGTGAAACATCACTACTTTTTTAAATGGTTCTAAAACGATATTTACTAGAAAGGTTAAAAAGTTTTAAGTTTGAATATAAAGAGTTTCAAAAGAAAATTAAATCTATAAATGATGGGATATTGATTGACTTCATATATGAAGATTTCATTTTAAGATTTGGGAAGATAATTTGTGTTCTTACTATACCTGAGATAAAAAGGGAATTATTGGATGATGGTTATAGATCAAATTTTTATACACACCATGTTATCACTAATATGTATAGAAATTTGAAATAACATTTTTTGGTTAGACAACATGAAGAAGGAGATTGTTGATTATGTGTCAAGATGTTTGTTTTTTAGGAGGTGAATACTGGAAGACAACATCCTATTAGAGTCATGTAACCTCTTCCTATACCTATGTGGAAATGGGATGATATTACGATGGACTTTGTCATTGGGCTTGAAAATAATCCCAGAATAAATGATGCAATATGGGTTATTGTTGATCGTCTTACCAAATCAGCACATTTTATTTCTATAAGAGAAGATTTACCACTTGAACATTTAGTAATATATTACAGTAATGAAGATATAATACTTTACATTTATTAATTTTTAATACTTCATTATGTACCCCTATAGATTTTGTCTAACCATGATCCTCATTTTACATTAATATTCTGGAAAAGTATTCATATGGACCAAGATACTGAGCTTTATTTGAGCACTGCCTACCACCCTCAAACTAATGAACAATCAGAGCAGAGTATTTATACTTTAAAAGACATGTTGGTATCTATCACACTTGAATTTCAAGGTATACGGGATCAATATTTACCTCTAGTAATATTTTCCTATAATAATAGCTTCCATTCAATTATTCAGATGGCACCATATGAAGCATTATATAGAAAGATATGTTGTACAAAAACCTGTTGGGATGATGTTGGTGAAAGAAAAATTATAAGAATATAAATTTTTGAGGAAATAATAGAAAAGGTAAATATTTTTCAAACGCATATCAAAACAGCACAAAGTAGGAAAAAGAGTTATGCAGATAATCGAAGGATTCAGAGTTTCGAGTAGAATAACACATTTTCTAAAAGGTATCTCCATGGAAGGTTGTTATAATATTTGGTAAGAAGGGTAAATTAAATCCAAGGTATATCAAACCCTTCAAAATTATGGAATGAATTGGAGTTATAGCTTACCGTTTGGCAATTCCTCCACGTCTCTCCAAAGTTCATGATGTGTTCCACATATCACTATTAATGAAATACATGATAGAACCAAATCATGTACTCAACTACAAAGAAATAGAAATAGAAACCAATATTTCTTATTGTGAACAGCCTATGAAAAATCTTGATACCAGAAAACAAGTGTTGAGAAATTGGGTGACTCATATGGTAAAAGTTATTTGGAGAAACCATAAAATAGAAGAGGCGACATGCGAACCTAAAAAATATGATGAAGAACCACTCAAATATTTTTATGATGTGATATTATAGTAATTTAGAGGATAAAATTATTTTAAGGGAGGAATACTATAACACCACAAGCTTTCACGGTATGCTTATATTTAAATAATTCAACAGCTTGTGTTACACACAACACAGAGTTTGAGCACACCATTTTCTATCAAACTAGCTATTTAAAAAAAGTTATGAATATTATTAACCAAATTATGGAATTTATAAATTATATTATTTTTTCAAAATATAAACCATTTTTGAATTTGGAACATTGAATTTAGCTTATGGTGATTTTTTGGTATTTTTCTGAAAATATTCAATTTTTTGGTGAATCGTGAAAAATACTACATTGTTGTTAAAAACCGAATTTTTCATTTAAATTATTATTTTACCATAAATTTATTTTAATTTTAAAATAGATAAATAATAAATATATAAATCCAATATAGTACATTGGAATCATTTTATAATAGATTTAGATATAAAAGTTTATTGAACATTTTAAGGTCTCCTTTACCCGCCACCTGACAACATCAATGAGATTTTTACTAAATGTAATTTTCCAAATTATGTGAATTGAATTTATAAAAATTAATATAAATGTTTTTAATAATTATTAAAAATATGTTATAATAGGATTAAAATAATTTTTATTGAATAATATCTTTTGAATTTTATTTACAACGGTTAAAGTTAAATTGGGTAATTAAAGGTAAAAAAATATTATAATAATATAATATTACATTAAAATTTTTAATAAAATCATTGTATAAGTGTTTTTATAAAAAAAAAACCTTATTTAAAAAATATGATCTACTTTAAGCAACTTTTGTCAGATTAGGACAGTTATTATATTTTATTTAATAAAGATTTTAAAATGCCATATTCAAATTTTAATAACTTTATCATTTTTAATATGAGGTTATATAAGTGATATGGTTGAATAAAAATATTATTTAGAAATATAAAATGTTTATATACATAATTATAATTTATTTATAATTTTATGAAATTAATAATTAAATTAAATGGTGACACAATAATGATGTAGTAATTGAAATATTAATGGAATAAAAAATTAAATGATATTAAAAATAATAAAATAAATATAATTTTACTTAATTAATAAAAGACATGAATCTTATATATAACATAAACATGTATGTGGCATATTTGAAGTTGTTTTTCGAAGTTATCATGGTGTTTTGATATTTTTAAAAATGAAAATACCGAATAGTACCAAAATTGACATAAATGAAACTTTAAAATAAATAATATTTTATTAAATGTTATCAAATTAATTAAAATATATGGTTTGTAAAACCAACTAATATAATTTTAAATATGTAATAAATGATCAAATTGGGGTTTTTTTGTAATTTTATAGTAACTATATTAACCTTATATTATAAAAAGACATGTAAACACAATAAGAGTTAAAATATTTAACTAAGGGTTAAATCCAAGAGATAGGTTAATTTTGTGACGTAAACTTGTCTAAAAATACTTTTTTAACAGTATTTTAACCCATAAACATTTAGAATATAAATAAATCACTTTATATAAATTTTAAACCAATAATCAATATATAATAATTTAATATTTTTAGAGTTTTCAAAAGTTCCCCTCCCCTCTCTTATAAAACAGAACATCTCCTTCTGTTTTATTAAAAACTATAAAGCCCTTTGTTTGAGAAAAAAACCTACCCAATTATCCTCCCAAATTTCCTCAATTCATACTAGAGACCATAATTTTGGCATGAATCCATCCAATGGATTCCTTTTGTGAAAATTAAAAAAAGACGCTCAAAGAAGAGGAAATTGTTTTACCAATTCAATTCAATTTATTTTCTAATTCTAATTATCCCTCGAGTGTTTTTTATATAATAAAGTAATAAATATAGTATCATATTCATTCTAATATTTTATTATGATTATGGAACAACTATATTCCTCCTTTTATCCATCCTACAAATAATAATATCACCATTCCTTGGTACGCTTGACTTACTGTCACCACACTGTGGTGTAATTTTTATTCAACACTACTTTATTTGGATGGGTATAATGATGAATATAATGGATATAAATAATGAATATAACATGATAATGATTTTTTTATAATTAATATACCATCAAATTCCATACCATTTAACCATCAAGGGAATGATACCATCGCTCATGCGTAGGGACGACCTACCGTCTCCACGATGCGGTGAGATTAATTCTCCACATTAACCATTAAAGAATGATTATAAAATTTATATTATGTATAAAATAATTAATAAAAATTTTATATCATTATGGATATGAATAAAGTACATCCTATTCATAACAAACATGACTTACACAACAAAACATACCTAGGAAAATGAATTAGTTAACTCCAAAAACACCGGCAACACAATAATATTATTAACAAAATGATGTAATAGGATCATATGTGATATAATAAATATGGTTATGGTTATGGTATAGTTTCATAACATAATTTAACCATTATATATGATTTTAACAAACCCAAGACTTAAAAAAGTACAATTTATTGGAATTCCGTCTCACTTTTAATTTTCGTGAGATATAAGTCATGTTCACCAAATATTTCTTGTGTGTGGTGTATGTACTACCCACATTATATTTTATATCATGAATAAATGTATTTTTATGGTATTTAAATATTAATTTTAAGATATAGGGATTATTATTTAAATTTTCAAAGTGGTATGGGGCACTTTTAATGTTTAAAGAATTAATCCTTTCCCCATTTTAAAATTATTGATATTACTTTACATAACTATTTATATAGATATAAAAGGATTATAAAAGAAATTTTATTCCTATTTTTTAATTTCATTAAAATGTTTTAAAAAGGAATCATTTTAAAGTTTAGGTAAGGGTTAATTTCACAATCTCATTATTATCTAAGGTTATTTATACGATAATATCTACTAGGACATCTTTATCATCCATGTCCTTGTTTCATAAAATGTATTTGAAAACATTATATATAATTTTTTAAAGTCATTTTACCCATGTTTAACTCTTTATAAAATATTTTGAAATTAATATTTCCTTCATTTTCCAAATGAGTTATTTTATTACCCATTTCTACAAATTAAGGAATGAATGTTTTTTAACTTATATGGAAGAAGTGGTTGTTTTCTGCCATTATGACGATATACCATTTTAAAGATTACCTTAAAAAAATTCAAGGTTGTTTTTCTAAGAAATGTTTTCTTTAATATTTGTGAAATTTTTAAATGATTTCAATGTAGAAAGGAAAATTTCTTTAAAAGTGTATTAATGATTTTATTAGATTATTTTCACCTATGTTAACACCCCTTGTTGAATTTTATGCTTAATTGAGGTTGATTTATTATAATAAAATATTCCATATTGTATTAAAAGTTTTATGACATTTTTGGCTATGGATATGCTATTATTATACCATTAATGGGTTATGGTTAAATTATTAACATTTTTAATGCTATTTTTAATATAGATATTTATGTCTTGTTTCACCCTTTTCATATGAAGAATTCATTGGAATTTATAAGTGACAGGTGACAACTGCTATATCCCCGAGATTTATCGGTAGTTCTAATGAGACAAACTTGTTTTGGTTTTTACCCATTTATGTATGGTCTGGTCACAAGGCCTTGAAAGTGTGGTTATGATGTTCAGAATTATTCATTCCCTTATTATGAGATTAGTTATTGATATTTCATGATATTATTAGACTAGTAGAATATCAATGTGAATTGTTAAATGGAATTATTTGATTTATTATTTCCATATTATGCTAAATATTATGTTTAAAAGGCTTGTGTTTTAGTTTTATACCTAGCCTTAAACTTTTATGCTTATTTATGACAACTTTCGCTATATTGTTTATCTATACAGAGCATATAAGCTCACCTCTTTCTTATGATTCATTTTTTCTGAAGGATTTGAAGAAGTATATTATGAATAACTTTTAGGTATAATATAAGGGATATATGTGTTATCACAGGAGACACTATGTTTCTTTTAATTTCATGATATAATGTAAAATGTATGTTTGTATCTAGGTTTTTTATGGATACTAAACTGATAAGTCCTTCAGAATTTGGTTTCTTTTGATCATGCCAATGTAATAAAATAATACACCATATTCAGGAAACTCAGTTCGAGGAATTACTACATTTAAAAAAATATTTAAAGATAATGATTACAATAATATAGATTTTATTTTTATAACATACCCAATTAAAATTTCATCTTCCCAAATTTAACAGAATCATAGGGTTTTTTGAATATATAATCTAACTATTTCTCAGTAGGAATAAATTATCAGAATATATAAGATTTATTTACATGATCCCTAAGGAAATTAAATACAACTTCTATGTGTATGGTTTTCTAGTTTTAAAGAGGGGTTTTCAACATTGAAATATCACTTGAGTTATCATAGTATATAGATATTTTATAAAAAAAGATATTAAAATCATACAAATATTGTTTTATCCAAATAATCTATGAACATAAAATAGAAACGGTAAGAAATTTATCCTCATCTATTAATAGTTCTACTAAATTTTATTTCATAGAGACCCTTGAAATTAAACCTTTCTCTAGAAAGTGACAAATACCTTTAGTGCTTTTCCGATCAATTCTACAACCTCCAAATTCAGAATCATTGTATGATAGAAAATAAAAATAATTCTCATTGTAATAGTGCATCACTTTAAAAATAGTACCCTTGATATATTTAATTACAATTTTAACATCTTTAAGATTTCTTTATTTTTGGGTTTTACTAAAATCTAGTGTATAAGAAAACTGGGAACATGATGTATGCTCTAAAATTAGTAAGGCACAATCAACTAATTATCTTGTCTCTATATAGATTAATATCAACTAGCTTTCCAAATTCATATATGTCCATTTTTTTATTAGCAGTCATTGGTGTTTCCATAGTATTGTGAGAATAAAGTGAAAACATTTTTACAAGTTCATTACCATACAAATCCTTATTTAATAAAATACCATCTCCCCTTTGATTATTTTGAAGGCTAAGAAAAATTTTTATCAACCTCATTAAGCCTAGGTCAAATTCAGTTATCATAATTGTAGAAAACTTTTTTCACAGTGAATCATTTGTTTAAAAAATATATTTTATCATCAAAATATATATGTATAATTATTATATCACTTGAAACATTTTTTTAAAAACAAGGTTAGATCAAACTTGCATTTTAAAAATTTATTTTGAAATAAAAACTATGTTATTCTTTCATAACAAGATACTAGAGATTGATTAAGACCTTATAAGGATTTATTAATTTTACAAACATGATTTGGAAATGTATCATTTTCAAATCTATGGGGTTGTATAACATAGGATTTTTATGAAATAAATCTATTTAGAAAAAAACTTTTTTTACATCCATTTGATATATTGTGATGTTTTGAAAACTAGAAAAGGCTAATAGAATTATAATTTCTCATATCCTATAAAAAAGGAGAAAAATAATCATCAATGTTAATGAGCTATTTAGAGGAATAACCTTTAACTACATGTCTTTATTAAATTTTAGCTATCTTTCTAACTTCATCAAGTTTATTATGAAAAAATCCTTTCAGTTCTTATAACATGATTTTATTTTATTAAATAAAATAAATACCACACTTTATTACATTCAAATTGATTTAATTAATCATTCTTATCATTAATATAATTTCAATTAATTAAATTATTTTTAAAATTTGTAGGAAAAAATTAATCAACAAAAGAAGAATTCTAGTAATATATTTGATCATATTTTATTGTTTGAATTCAAGATTCTATATTAACAATTAATTTTTAAATAGGGTGATCTTTAAGAGTTCTCCATTCCATTGGATTAGTTTGATATGACATATTCTCATACTCAACTGATTCATTATCATTACCATGGTCATTATCTTCATCAAAATTAAATTCAAAAAACTCATAATTTTCATTGATAGATTCAGAATCCTACTTATTAGAATTGTTTTCATTAAACTTATCATGAAAATATTCTTCAAAAAATAATGTTTTTATATTGAAAACTCTGAAATATTTACTAGAATTGGAATACCCTAAAAATATCCCTTTAATCTGATTTAGAGTCAAACTTTTCTAAATTATATTTTGTATTTAAGGTAAACACTTTACAACCAAAGACCATAAAATAACCAACATTAGGTTTAATCCCTTTGAAAATTTAATAAGGGATTCTTATTTATGAAGGGTATAATTGAAACTCTATTTAATAAATGGATGTCTATATTTAGAGATTCATCCCAAAAGTATTTAGGTATACTAAATTATATTAGCATAGACCTAGCCTTTTCTTGAATGGATAAGTTCATTTTTTTCTTCTAAACCATTCTATTATGTTGTCCTAGGGGTCGATACAAATTGTTTAGATCCATTTTATTTAAAAAAATTATCAAATTATAAATTAAAAAAATTGAACATCTGTGTGATTTATGAAAAATATAATTGAAACATTTTTTAAATTATGAATTAGATCCCATAAATATTTTTTAAAATAAAGATTAATTATTATGAGATAAGAAATAAATCCATATTAATCTACTACAATCATATACAATTATAAATATATAATTTTTATAACAAAAAATAACAGGTTTTAAATGTCCAAAAAAAGTCAATATTTAGTAATTTTAGACATCAACTAGTACTTACATAATTTATTGATTTAAATATTTATTTTCATTTCTTACCTTTTAAAAAGAAATCACACATTAAGTAATTACTTGTATGTAACTTGGGAAGCCATATAAAATGTTCTTGATTTTATATTTTTTGAAAAAGTATGATATTTTCATGACCAATCCCCTTATTCTATAAAATTTAATATTCTTCTACAACATTCAAACAATTAACCATTTTTTGGTTAGATTAAAAATATAAAAAGTATATACATTTTCTTCTCTAATTTTAGAAAATAAAAAATAATAATATTTGATAAGAATACATTTTTCATTTTCGAATATAAAATTTTATCTATCATTATGAAAATATGATATACTTATAAGATTATTTTTTAAACCAAGTACATAAAATAACTTTGAAATAATAACTGTTTTAGAAAAACCAACTTCACCAATTGCTTTATTGAGACCTTTAATGTTTTCTACAAATGGGACAAGGTTATCATCAAATTAATTAAAAGATAATTTTTTTAATATCATTCTTCATGTTCTTAGATAATCCACTTTCTTACTATTATGTGTCATTGAGACTCATAAGGAATATTTATCGAAATTAAACAATCAAATAGACTATTTTGGTACCCATGCCAAATTGGGTCCAACATGATTAGTAAAAGAAAATTAAGAACCCAAATTTATTTAAATCATTTATTAGTGTGCTAATTTGAATATAAATCATTAATAATGAAATTTTTACTTTATCAAAAATTTTGGGTAAATATTAATAATCACTTATTGGCATAATTCCCTTTCATTTTTCAATTAAAATAGGTTACACTTGAAAGTATTCCTTTGGATATTTTAACATTGTTATTATTATTTAAAAATGGATTTATATTGTGGTATCAAAAATCATTCTTATTGGTGTTTCATTTAAATAAATAAATCATATTATCATATTGTTTTTTACCTTTTATGAAAGTAAATAAATCCCCTTTAAGATTAATAACTTAATTTTTAAAATCTATATTCTCTTTTAGAATTGTTTATAAATCATAATAATCTTTTTTATTAGTTCTATAATGTGTGACTATTAATTTTTTATCTTCTGGGATTAATTTATTACATTCATTTTCTACTTAAGTAAGATCATTCATAACTAAATTTAATTTTCTATCTTGAATTTTATCATTTATTTAAGTAGTGTTTTTAATCCTTTGATTTTCCTCTTTTAGTTTTAGAATATAATAAGTATAATCCTCTATAGATTTATCATTTCAGAAGATAAATATTTTCAAATTATCACATTCAATTTTCATTTTATTATTTTATTTAATCAAAATAATATTCTTACATTTTAATCTAGTATGCTTTTAAATTATTCAGACTCCATTACTCTATAATTATTTTCATTTATTTAGGTAGTTTCATAAATTTTTAATTTTTAGAATCAGAATAAGAACATGAATATGAAAAAAAAATATTAGTTTCATTTCTAAATAAAGCATAATGATCATCGTTTTCAATAGTTATTAACTGAGTAAAAATTGAATCATTTAACTCAAATTAAATACCTATCAGGGAAAGATTACCTATCTCCTATTCACTTCCAGAATCAATACATGAGTCATAACTACCTAAATAGTTCCAATATCAAAAAAATATTACTTTTATTTTATTCATTTATCTTTTTATTTATTTTTATATTTGAGTTTAGGTTATTCATTTCTTATGTGAAATTTCTTTCTTCACTTTTAATGGGTTAATTAAAAAACATAAATATTTTTTGTAGTATTACCTTTTTTGTATTCCTTTCCAATCTTCCTCTTGAACTGCCTATTTTCACCTCTGTTCTTCATGAACATGAAAAAATAATTACTAAAGTGATACATATCATTTTTACTTTACTAGAACTCATATTTAGAGGAATTATAGGTATCAATAATATTTTATTTAAATCCAATACCTTTTATTTTAGTATACACCTCATCAATAAAATAATTTTTAGTTCTAACACATATAGTAGTTTAGAGAATACTAGTTCATCTAAAGTATACTCCATAAAATTATTACTCTTATTTATGACCATCTTCTTTTCATTATTTCTTTTTTTAAGAGATATCAATACTCTTTCAACATAATTTATGTTTTATAATATTTCTTCAAGATCACTCTTACCATTAGTTATATTATTAAACCGATGGAACATCTAGTTTGAATATTCTTTATATCTCATCTTGAATTTATGGTATTCTTCTTAAATCATTACTACCTTGGTTCTATAGAGATTTTTAGTCCCATAATGTGTCACTTGAAGTATCCTTCATATATATGATGTTGTCTTACAAGGTGAAACCTGGATATATACCCATATACTTATAGTATAGTATAAAATATTTTTTAACTTTATAATACAAAAATATTTTACCATGCCATTACCCATCGGTGTCTCTAGAGAAACTTTGGGTATATCATATGGATTATCTATGGTATTCAAGTGATCCAAAATCAGTCGTTTCAAGTAGGATTTTATTATGTATTTATAGTATCCATAGTCACTTTCATCAAATAATGATAGTTTCTATGGAATCTATCCATCATTGGAGTTGAAAATTTCTACGTTAAAATAAATATTTTCTTTTTCCCCTTATACAGTTAAGTCTAGGATAACATGTTAGCACAAAGTTAAAAAATATGTAGTAGAAAGATTAACCAATCAGAGATAAGGATATAATACCAATATTTTGGTATTAGAACCATAGTTCTATCAACCTAGCACTGATACAAATTTTCATATCATTAGTGATGGAAAATATAACTAGAGGGGTGTAGGGTGAATAGTAATTTTAAAATTTTAGTGGAAAAACAATCAGATTTTATAATATAGAAACCTGTGGAAAGTGAAATGTTCATAAAATAAAGTGTATAATGAATTAAAATTAAGAAAATAAGGATTTAAAGTCGTTCAGATCGCAAATATGTTTGTCCACTCCTCAACCTTCAATAATATTTGAGGATATTGGTACCCACTAAAAACCTTACTTTTAATGGTGTGAAAACCTTGTTACAAACCCTTTATTTTACAATAACTTGGAGGCACAACCCAGTCTGTTACGTAAGGCAAAAATAGTCTACTTATCTAAATTTTTTATCAGGAGTCACAACATAGTATTCTATTTAGGTGGTGGAATAAACACACAAAGAAGGGATTTATTTTTATTGAAAAAATCATAAACCATACTCAAATAAATACAAATATAAGTAAAAACAATAAATGAATAAAAAATAATAATGTGAAATTATAATATTATTAGAAATGATGAGGATTTTGAATCTTGATGGTCCTTGATCACATTAATGGAACAATGTTGAATTTTAAGTCCTTCTGTGATCATATCAAGAGTACAGAAGGCACAAAAGTTCATAAAAAATGAGAGAAACAATAATGTGTCAAATATGTATCATAAGTAATTGGATTGAATGATATATACTGATATTGTTTTATTCCTTGAAAAATTATCTTAGATCATTAAAACATAGATATTCTAGGAGTGTGTTTAGGTCCAATATATGTCTGCCAATTTTTAGTTTATAATGATAAAATAATATGATACTTACGTTTATTTGATAAATTTGGGCTGAAAAAGAGAGTAAAATATGGATTTATATTTATTCATAAATTATTAAAATAAATCTTATAAAATTTTAAGTATAAATTTTTTTTAAAAAAACTATATTTGTATAAGAGTCGAAATTTAATTATAATATTCTCAATTATTAAGACATAAAAACTATAGAAAAAATATCATAACACGAATTTAAATTTGAATGAATTTTTGTACATTAAATAATGTTAATATTATTTTTTACATACTCTTTAAAATTATATTTCAACATAAAATAATAAAAAATTTAACAATGTAATTATTTTAAATAACATCAATTAAAATAGGAAATAAAAGTTTTAGAAACAATATATTAACTAATGGTGAATTAAAAAGGATGGGGGTAGATTAAACTTCCATTAGTGTTTAATGGTTGAAGTGGAGGAAATACGATACCGGTAATAAATGAGAGTGGTGAATTATTTTTCTACTACTGAAAAAAGAGTGTGATGGTAGAAGAACAGTGAAAAAATTGAATAGAAGCTATGGTTTCACCTACATCAAAAAATCCAACAAAAATCAATATTTTTCCATACCATTATATAGATTAAGTATTTAGGAGAAGTAAGAAAAAATTAATCAACCATTGTGATTAAAACAGTGGAATATGATCTACCAATGGATATATCAAATGGTGGTAGATGAAAAAAACTATCGACAAGTAGGATGAAATAATATATGAAAAATATTCATGAAATAAGAAAACAATTTAAAAAACACACAAATTAATTAGATGTAAAAAATAAATGATGAGCTCATATGGATATTTAAAAAACAAGCTTCTACACTTTTCAATAAAGATATTTGGTGATAAAATCACTTTAAAGATCAAGAAAATGAAGAGGTAAAAACAAGGAGAAGAAGATAAGTAAGATAAAAAGGGCCACCATGAAGAAGGGATACAGTAAATCCACTACCAAAACAATTAAAGGTTCTAACAATTAAAATAAAATGGTAAAAAATAGAGATGTTATCATTAGAAAAAAATATGCTACAATTGGATTCCAACTATAGAAAAATAGAGAATAGAGCTACCATTGGGGTCCAATAGTAGAAAGTTAGATAATCTATCACTGGATAATTTCCCAGGGTGATTCTATTATTGTAAACTACTGGTGACCCAATGATTCTTATATTGAGGTTTAGTGGATCGACTAGAGAAGGATTCAAAAAAATCCAACATGCAATTTGTATATTCATTGAAGGAAATGGGTGATTTTTGTGATATTAATGTCGTGAGGAGGCTCAAATGGAAGGAGATATTTGGGGAAAAGATCTTTTTATACAGTGAATATGATCTGCCATTGAATAAAAGGTTTTACCATTGGTAGAATAAAACTAATGTTCAAGCTCAGAGGAAGGAATCAAACCATAAATAGAGTGCAGGTGATAAAAACATTAGAAGAAGATGATGAAATTCAAAAAATAAAAAATGTGGGTAAAAAAAAGATAATAAAGAGATTGAATGAAATTGAACATATGATATTTTATAGATTTTATAGCTGAGTTCATGTCTGAATTTTTTAACTTGAATGAACAATGAATTAATAATCATACCCCATATTGATTTGGAGAAGCAGAGAAGTAGTGATATATCATAAAAGTGGTGATAATCCTTTATTTTAGCTAGATACTGGGGATCAACACTAGTTACACTATGCATACACACATGCCTTTAGACTAATGGGATACCATTCCAAACCCATGCTCCTAGAGGCTGTTGTGATGACCCGGACTCTCTTGGTCCTTCCCTTTGGCAAAATCCGGGTTCTAAAGGAGTGGCGTCTCGGTGAGACCGATCGGTGGGACCGATCGGCGAGACCGGTTGGGGAGACCGATCGGTGCGACCAATCGCTGAGACCGATCAGGGAGATCGATCGGCAAGACCAATCGGTGAGACCGATCAGTGAGACCGATCGGTGAGACCGATCGGCACGACTGATCGGTGAGACCGATCGGCGACACCCGGCCTTGTCAAGTTGTTTCTAGTAGTGCTCCTTTGCACAAATAGGGTTTTAAACCCTATTCTGACTCGTTTAAGCGTGTTTTTAAGACCCGTAATGCACATAAGAGCTTTAATTAAATACTTAATAAATTCATGAGTCGTATTAAACCACCTGACCCCTTTTTGTGATGAGTGGAGCCGTGTGGTCAACCCAAGACCCCCGCTCCTTACGCGGTTTTGCGTTTTCACCTCAACCGCCCCCGGCTCTTATAAACTAAGGGTTAGCCATGGTTTCTCTTTTCTCGATCGTGGCTTTTCACAAACAGCTTTTGGTGCATCGGGACCGCCGCATCGTTATCCGTAAAGTTCCGCGCCCCCGCCCTAAACGTCGATCATCTATCAACAAGTAGGGATTTTCTCCTTCGTCTCTCTCTTTTGTGTATCATGCGGGGTGGGCGTGCTTTTGATTTCTATA
The DNA here is from genome assembly GCA_963277665.1 of Viscum album. Lineage (NCBI taxonomy): Eukaryota > Viridiplantae > Streptophyta > Magnoliopsida > Santalales > Viscaceae > Viscum > Viscum album. Next base: position 1,029,597,056 of record OY728157.1, read on the forward strand.
GAATTGGGTAAAACAGACCTAATGAAAGATAATGAACGAATTCTATAAAGAAATAGGGGGGGAACTGTGATCGTTGATGGTGTTTTATATTTTGATGTTGTTTCTTATATGACCATCTTGTTGAGTTGTGCTGGCTTATGCATCCTGAAAATCGAGGCTGTTGGTGGTCGTTGTTTGTGCACTAATGAACCCTGCTGATGTTTTAAATGGCTTGTTTGTGGTTGTAAACTCCTGTTGTGAAAAGTTAATTTGTTAATCACGTATATCCGGCTGAATAAATTGAAAGCACCAGGATCAACCCTTCTGTGATAGCTCCCTGTTAGAACACACGGAAATTTGAATCATGGAGTGTGTTAAGTCGTTTAAATCTGAAAATACCTGTAAGGCCCTGCTTGTGTTAATGGTGGTAGTTGGTTGTTTTCCTTTCGGGCCGATTGCTGGAGATGTGGGAGGGGATGGGATCCCCTATTTTTTTAAACTCTCGGTGGTTGTGTGAATTTGGGGGATGGGATTTCCTGTTGGCATGGATTCGGTGGTTGTGAGTTTTAAATCCGGGTGGTTACTTGTTTATATCACGAATTGGGGTGGAATCCTTTGTTGTTGAGAACCGGGTGTGGACGTTTTGGTTGTTGTTTGACTGTTTACTTTTCTGGATTTATGCCTACTCCTACTAGTTGCCCAGTAGTGCTTAAACATAAACATTATTACTGAATGTGAAATAAGAAAGGGGACACATGGGTTGTTAGCGTGAGTCGTGACTCGGACTTGAGTGTTGTTGTGATTTGTAGGTTGTCTGATGAAAAATCTAGCTTGGGTGAGTGCTTGTTACAAATATATATATACTTGTAGCTTTGTGTTTCTTATTCGCGCCCCACCCAAGTTGAGCACTTAGTGCCGAACACCCCCATTTCATGGGGGAGGGTTTTTTTCCCAACACTATTCTTAGTGGTTGGTTATTAGCTCCTTTTCTGCTCCCTTTCCCGGATAGCCCAAGTATCTTTGGGCAGGCTGTGAGGGCCTGAAGTCCATTATTAGCCCAAGAACCTTCAGGCTGGGTAGTGTGGTGGTTGGCCAGGTGTGTACGGTAGGTGGTTTTCCAAGTGTCTTCGGGATGAGGCCCATGTGTCTTCGGGCGTGGCACTGTATTTTCTAGCCCATGTGTCTTCGGGCGTGGTGGTGGTTGTTTTGGCCTAGTTGTTTGCAGGCGTGGTTACGTTTGACAGTTGTGGCCCAGGTGTGTGCGGGCGGGATTTCGGCAGTGGGACTGTGTGTGGTTGTGACCCAGGTGTGTGCGGGCGGGATTTCGGTAGTGGGACTGCGTGTGGTTGTGTCCCACGTGTGTGAGGGCGGGTGTGGTAGTGGGACTGAGATGAGAATGGCGGGATTGGTCTGATGCGTATGATGTCTCAATAACCAGTGGGAAAGTGGTGCGAGGTACCCAAACATCGATGTTCTCTTATCATATATATATTACTTGACTTTCGTTATTTGGGGAGTGTGCCTTGGTGAGGGCTTGGGTGGATAGTTTACCTTGTTAAGTGTTTCGTTACTCTTTTTCTCACAGGACTTTAGTACGTTCCCCCACTTGTGCACGAGAGTCTTTGGTTTTCCCTACTGAGTGTACTTGTATGCTCACCCTACGTATATAAAACTGATTTCAGGTTTCCAGGAGGACTTCGGGGATCACGCATGACCTTACTAGCTCGGACCATTGGAGTAGTTGCAGTTCTTGTTTTCTTTTCCTCTTTGGTACTTACCTTGTAGTCACCTTTTGCAGTTTGTGGCTTTTACTTTTGAAACATGCATGTGGGAATGGTTTACTTTTGGCTTTACTTTTCTTTCTTCCTTAGTGTTGTTGGGTTTTCTTCTCCTCATCTCTCGATCCTATAAAATAAAAAGGGTAATGCCTTCCACTTGTGAGAAATCTCTATACCCTTGGTGCTAGTAACCACTCCGGGACCTATTGAAGGCAGGTTTCAGGGGTCATTATCTATCCTTCAACTTAAAGAATGAAGGGCCCGGTAATCTGCTGACCCTTCCCTCCTTTTGGTGAAGGCGTGTCATGACAGAATGGTATCAGAGGCGATGGTTGAGAGATAGGATGGAGTCTGGAGTTAGGCATAGTGAGGATTGCATGGGATAGTTAGGCAACAGTGTTGGGTGTCCTTGGCGCGTGAATTGGGTCAGGGAAGACCGGCTAGGACACCGGATTTTAGGGCCCCCCGTGATCCGATGAAAGGACTCTAGACCTACCAAACGACCATGTGAGGCCACACTGATTGCAGGGTAGAAACCCTAGGAAAGGTACGTGCATCATAATGACTTGTGTTCTTGTGTTTCTGCGATGTCTTGGGAATTAAGAATAAATAAAATTTTAAGAAGTTTTAAGAACAATATTTTGCACTGCTTGGGCTTTGGAATTCCTTGTTTACCTTGCAGCTATGGCACCTAGAAGGCGACCACGTGTGGTATAGGCGATCGAGGCCCCGAAGACTACTTTTTCCAATCGGCAGAAAGCTGATCGAGAGGAAGAGGACGACCAATGGCAGAATACTCTTCGAGCCTTCTAGCGACAGGCCCTCGAGAAGTATGAGGGCATCACCTCCGATATGAAGACGGAAGGCTGGCTAGAGGAGCTAGTTATGGCCTTCGGCCTGATTCAGGCCCCGACCGAGTACTTGGTTCCTCTGGCCATTAGCCAGATGCAGGGAGCGACACGTCAGTGGTGGATGCTTTACCTGGGGGAGAGGAGAGAGTCTGAGGTGGCTTGGGTGGATTTTGAGAAGGAGTTCCGGGCGGAATTCCTCTCCTCGACAATGAAGGCAGAAAAGAGGCAGGAACTACTCTCCCTCCAGCAGGGGAGTATGTCCGTGAGGGAGCTAGGGATCAAGTTCAAGGATCTCCTAAATTTTGCTCCGGACCTCTTTCCCAATGAGGAGTCTCGGGCAAGACGTTTAGAGGAGGCACTCCGACCCTCCCTCCAGTATGTTGTTACCCCCTTTACCCTGCCGACGTACTTGGAGGTCCAGAAGAAGGCCAAAGTGGTGGAGAGGATGCATTCTCTAGGAGGAGTGTCACGAGAGGGGATCCAGCTGGGACCATCAAAGGCGAAAGCCGTCAGCACCAGGCCTCCAGCGTCAGGACCCTCTAGGTTCCGACCCGCAGGGAGCAGGACGCAGCAGTTTCAGTTTCGATTCCCCGGCCCTCGTCCTTTTCCTACGGGCCTGGGACCGCGGTGCTTCATCTGTGGGAGCCCTGGGCATCTACAAAGTTAGTGCCCAGACCGGGTGTAGTAAAGTAGTGGCAGTCAGCCCCAGAACCCGCCCTAGCAGCAGCTTTCAGCCAGACCTTTCTAGCAGCAGCAGTAGGGACAGCGAGCTCCCGCTCCTCCGAGGGCAGACGTAGGAGGAGGCCGACCTCAGGGCGCTCCACAGGGACCTTGACTAGGGCATGGTCGGGGAGGTGCTCGACAGCTGAGGGGCAGGGGAGATGGGCGTGGATAGTTGCACGTTGCGGTGGCAGTAGTTCCAGCAGGGCCAGAGGTTGTTCAAGGTACGATCAGTCTGTTTAGAACTCTTGATTATGATTTGTTCGATACTAGAGCTTCGCACTCCTTCGTTGCACCCAGTCTATCCCGTGCCTTGGGTCTTGATGCCGAGAGACTTCCAATGCCCCTGGTGTTGAGCACACCAGTTGGAGGTCAGACCGACTTGTCGTTCATTTTTCAGGGATGTAGACTGATGATAGGGCCACATTAGTCGGTTCAGGATCTTCTTCTGCTACAGATTCAGCCATACGATGTCATCCTAGGCATCGACTGGCTATTTTCTGTGTGCGCCGTCATCGACTGTTTTCGAAGAAGGGTGGTGTTCTCAGACATGGACAACCGGTGTGTTACCTTCACCGGCGAGCGGAGCAGTCCGAAGGGAAACAAGAGAGAGGAACCTCTCCTCTCCTTGTTGACCGAGCTGACAGTGGAATCAGTAGATGCTGAAATGGTGGAAGTGCCAGAGATCATATGTGAGTTTATGGACATCTTTCCTGAGGAGGTGAAGACTCTACCCCCTCGACGTGATATCGAGTTTGGGATAGACCTGCAGCCCGGCGCTCGTCCAATCTCGATGGATCCTTACCGGATGGCACCTTCAGAGCTATGAGAGTTACGGATACAGATTGACGATCTGATGAAGAGGGGTTATGTTTTCCCGAGTGCGTCACTGTGGGGTGCTCCGGTATTGTTTGCAAATAAGGCAGATGGTGGTATTAGTTTGTGCATAGACTACAGGAGGTTGAATCAGGTGATGATCAAGAATCGCTACCCTCTCCCAAGGATAAATGATCTTTTTGACCAGCTGAAAAGGGAAGGATGGTTCTCGAAGATCGACCTGTGGTCTGGGTACCACCAGCTGAGGGTGAAAGAGTGTGACATCCCTAAGACAGCGTTCAGGTGCAGGTATGGACACTTCGAGTTCTTAGTCATGCCCTTAGGTGTTACGAACACCCCGGCTGTGTTCATGGGGCTTATGAACTCCATATTCTGGGAGTACCTGGATCGGTTCGTGGTTGTGTTCATCAACGACATCCTGGTCTACTCTAGATCATAGGAGGACCATGCAGAGCACCTGAGGACAGTTTTAGAGGTCCTCCAACAACACCGGCTCTATGGGAAGTTGTCAAAATGCAAGTTATGGACACGAGAAGTGCACTTCCTTGGGCACGTAGTGTCTGAGCAAGGGGTAGGGGTCGACCCATCAAAGGTTGAGGCAGTTGTTTCTTGGGAAGCACCCAAGAATGTGGTAGAAGTCCGAAGTTTCCTCGGGCTGGCAGGTTACTACCGGAGATTCGTACCCAACTTCTCCCAAGTAGCAACCCCTTTGACAGCTCTGACCAAGAAGGACCAGACATTCATATGGAGTGAGCAGTGCCAGTCAGCCTTCACCTATCTGAAGGAGAAGTTGGTTAGTGCCCCAGTGCTGAGATTACCAGAAGAAGGGGTGGCCTATGAAGTATTCTGTGATTCTTCGGGACAAGGCTTGGGATGCGTGTTGATGCAGCGGCAAGGGGTGATCTCTTATGGGTCTAGGAAGCTGCGTTCCCATGAGCGTAATTACGCCACCCACGACCTAGAGCTTGCAGCGGTCGTTTTTTGCACTAAAGTTATGGTGGCACTACCTCATCGGGGAATGATTTGTGGTCTTCACGGATCACAAAATCTTGAGGTATATCTTCTCCTAGCGGGACATAAACTTGCGACAATGAAGATGGGTGGAGTTCCTCCAGGATTATGACTTAGAGATCTCTTATACTGAGGGAAAGGGAAATGTGGTGGCTGATTCCTTGAGCAGGAGGATGCAGAAGGATGCGGTCCAAGAGTCGGCGGACGCCTGGAAGGCAACGGAAGAGTTGGATACCTTACACCTGAATGCAAAGATAGATAGCGGGAGAGGCTGCCTATATCAGATGACAGTGCAGTCATCCCTATTTCAGCAGGTGGAGGAGTCTCGGTGGGGAGACTTAGAGTGTGAAGTGGTGCGTGACCAAGTTGACCAGGGTAATGCTCCGGAAGGATGGACCGAGGATGGTCAGAACCAGATGCTTTTCCGGGGAAGGTTGTTTGTCCCGGAGGCGATGCACGGAAAGGTTCACAGTTAGTTCCACAACTCACCCCTGGTGGTACACCCAAAAGTTTCCAAGATGTACCAGGGTTTGATGAGGCAGTTTTGGTGGCCCGGAGTTAAGCGAGCGGTGGCAGAGGTTGTGGCCAAGTGCCTAGTGTGTCAGCAAGTGAAGGCTGAACACCGAGTTCTAGGCAGCCTACTACAACCCCTAGATGTCCTCGAGTGGAAGTGGGATGAAATCTCAATGGATTTCGTCATGGGACTAACCAAGGCCCAAGGAGGGTATGATGCCATATGGGTGGTAGTGGACAGGTTGACGAAATCGGCTCACTTTCTGGCGATCAGGGAGTCGAGTGTTGTGGATGCTTTGGCACGAAAGTATGTGGATGAGGTGGTGCGGTTTCATGGAGTTCCGAGGTCTATAGTCTCGGATAGGGATGCACGGTTTACCTCGCGAGTCTTGAGAGGATTGAAGCATGCGTTTGGCACCCAGTTACGCCTTACCACTACTTTCCATCCCCAGATGGATAGACAAACAGAGCGCACCATCTAGACCTTGGAGGATATGATGCGAGCATGTGTTCTGGACTCAGGAAGAGCATGGGTGCAATACTTGCCTCTAGTAGAGTTTTCCTACAACAATAGCTACCAATATACCATTGGCATGGCCCCGTTTGAAGCTTTGTATGGGAGGACATGTCGTTTGCCTGTGTGTTGGACCGAAGTAGGAGAGGTAGGCATCCTTGGTCCGGAGGTGGTGCAGAACACGACTGAGAAGGTTCAGCTCATACGGGAAAGGATGAAGGCGGTCCATGATAGACAGAAGTCGTATGCTAATACCAGGAGGAGGCCCTTGGAGTTTGAGGTTGGGGACCACGTGTTCTTAAAGGTCTCCCCTCGGCATGGGCAGCGGAGGTTCGGTAAAGGGAGTAAGCTTTCTCCCAGATTCATCGGACCCTTCCAAGTGTTGCGGCGGGTTGGCGAAGTGGCTTACCAGCTAGCGTTACCACCGCCGCTACTAAGGATACATGACATCTTTCTTGTGTCCCAGCTCCGTCGGTATCCGCATGACGATTCACACGTCCTTGATTGGGGTGAGCTGGACATCAAGGACGACGTGACCTTTGTGGAGAGACCAGTGGCGACCGAGGATCGCAAGGAAAAGGTGCTTCGCGGGCAAACCATTCCCTTGGTTCATGTGTTGTGGAGACATGGTGGGCTTGAGGAGAGTACGTGGGAGAGGGAAGCACAGATGTGTACCCAGTACCCAGAGTTGTTTTAAGTTTTGTTCCTTATTGTACCTATTGTGATAGAACGTTTTGTCTTTTGGATATGAAATGTACTGGTTTTCTTCCTCTGCTTGTGTGTGAAAATCCCCAGCTATGGGGAAAGAGCGAACCCGACCCCTAATCAAGACGCAGTAAGGTGTATGCGATTAAACCCGTGCGGGCGAGTCAGTGCTGCCGAAAGCGGATAATATCTTGACATGGGGGAGAAGACTCCCCAACCCACATGCCCGGGCGGCTTGGCATGGTATGTTTCCTGGTTCGTGACAGGAAGGTGTTCTTAGTTAACGATGAGGTTCACTCTTGAGAGGTATCTTTTGGGGTGGTTTTTCGGACCCGCCCTTTCCTTCTGGGTTGTTTAAATTCTCAGGGACGACAATAGTTTGAGAGGTATCTGATGTGATGACCCAAACTCTCTTGTTCCTTCCCTTTTCCAAAATCCGGGTTCTAAAGGAGTGGCGTCTCGGTGAGACCGATCGGTGGGACCGATCGGTGGGACCGATCGGTGACACCCGGCCTTGTCAAGTTGTTTCCAGTAGTGCTCCTTTGCGCAAATAGAGTTTTAAACCCTATTTTGACTCGTTTAAGCATGTTTTTAAGACCCGTAATGCGCATAAGAGCTTTAATTAAATACTTAATCAATTCATGAGTCGTCTTAAACCACCCGACCCCTTTTTGTGATGAGTGGAGACGCGTGGTCAACCCACGACCCCCACACCTTACGCGGTTTCGCGTTTTCACCTCAACCGTCCCCAGCTCTTATAAACTAAGGGTTAGTCGTGGTTTCTCTTTTCTCGATCGTGGCTTTTCACAAACAGCTTCTGGTGCATCGGGACCACCGCATCGTTATCTGTAAAGTTCCGCACCCCCAACCTAAACATCGATCATCTATCAACAAGTAGGGATTTTCTCCTTCGTCTCTCTGTTTTGTGTATCATGCGGGGTGGGCGTGCTTTTGATTTCTGTAGAATTGGGTAAACCAGACCTATTTAAGATAATGAACGAATTCTATAAAGAAATAATAGGGGGAACTATGATCGTTGATGGTGTTTTATATTTTGATGCTATTTATTCTATGACCATCTTGTTGAGTTGTGCTGGCTTATGCCTCCTAAAAATCGAGGTCGTTGGTGGTCGTTGTTTGTGCACTAATGAACCCTACTAATGTTTTAAATGGCTTGTTTGTGGTTGTAAACTCCTGCTGTGAAAAGTGAATTGGTTAATCACGTATATCCGGCTGAATAAATTTAAAGCACCAGGATCAACCATTCTGTGATAGCTCCCGGTTAGAACACATGGAAATTTGAATCATGGAGTGTGTTAAGTCGTTTAAATCTGAAAATACCTGCAAGGCCCTGCTTGTGTTGATGGTGGTAGTTGGTTGTTTTCCTTTCGGGCCGATTGCTGGAGATGTGGGAGGGGATGGGATCCCCTGTTCTTTTATACTCTCGATGGTTGTGTGAATTTGGGGGATGGGATCTTCTGTTGGTATGGATTCAGTGGTTGTGAGATTTATATCCGGGTGGTTACTTGTTTATATCACTAATTAGGGTGGAATCCTCTGTTGTTGAGAACCGGGTGTGGACGTTTTGGTTGTTGTTTGACTGTTTACTTTACTGGATTTATGCCTATGCCTACTAGTTGCCCAGTAGTGCTTAAAAATAAATATTATTACTGAATTTGAAATAATAAAGGGGGCACATGGGTTGTTAGCATGAGTCGTGACTTGGACTTGAGTGTTGTCGTGATCTGTAGGTTGTCTAAAGAAAAACCTAGCTTGGGTGAGTGCTTGTTACATATATATATACTTTTAGTTTTGTGTTTCTTATTCGCGCCCCACCCAAGTTGAGAACTTAGTGCCGAACACCCCCATTTCACGGGGGAGGGTGTTTTTCCCAACACTATTCTTAGTGGCTGGTTATTAGCTCCTTTTCTGCTCCCTTTCCGGGATAGCCCAAGTATCTTCGGGCAGGCTGTGATGGCCTGAAGTCCATTATTATCCCAAGAAACTTCAAGCTGGGTAGTGTGGTGGATGTCCAGGTGTGTGCGGTAGGTGGTTTCCCAAGTGTCTTCGGGATGAGGCACAGGTGTCTTCGGGCGTGGCAGTGTATTTTCTAGCCTAGGTGTCTTCGGGCGTGGTGGTGGTTGTTTTGGCCTAGGTATTTGTAGGCGTGGTTACGTGTGACATTTGTGGACCAGGTGTGTGCGGGCGGGATTTCAGCAGTGGGACTGCGTGTGGTTGTGGCCCAGGTGTGTGCGGGCGGGTGTGGCAGTGGGACAGCAGTGAGAATGGCGGGATTGGTCCGATGCGTAGGATGTCTCAATAACCAGTGGGAAAGTGGCGCGGGGTACCCAAACATTGATGTGCTCTTATCATATATATATTACTTGACTCACGTAATTTGGGGAGTGTTCCTTGGTGAGTCCTGGGGTGGATAGTTTACCTTGTTATTTGTTTGGTTACTCTTTTTCTCACGGGACTTTAGTACGTTCCCCCACTTGTGCACGAGAGTCTTTGGTTTTCCCTACTGAGTGTACTTGTATGCTCACCCTACGTATATAAAATTGCTTTCAGGTTTCCAGGAGGACTTCAGGGATCACACAGAACCTTACTAGCTCGGACCTTTGGAGCAGTTGCAGTTGTTGTTTTCTTTTCCTCTTTGGTACTTACCTTGTAGTCACCTTTTGCACTTTGTGGCTTTTAATTTTGAAACATGCATGTGGGAATGGTTTACTTTTGGCTTTACTTTTCTTTCTGCCTTGGTGTTGTTGGGTTTTCTTCTCCTCATCTCTCGATCCTATAAAATAAAAAGGGTAATTCTTTCCATTTGTGAGAAATTTCTATACCCTTGGTGCTAGTCGCCACTCCGGGACCTATTGAAGGTGGGTTTCGGGGATCATTATCTCTCCTTCAACTTAAAGAAGGAAGGGCCTGGTAATCTGCTGACCCTTCCCTCCTTTTGGTGAAGGCGGGTTGTGACAGCTGTGATATGAGGGACATATACACAAGCCTATATACAATTAACACACACTATTGACAACAATCACTTTAGATCCTCCTTAGGGGATGACCGTGTAGGGCCTTTCCATATGGTTAACCCAATTTGTCCCCTAAGTGGTTGAGGACTAGCCTAAGTGCCTCACAAGGATGGACAAATTTTTTACTTAACCAAAAAATATTAAACTTAAGTTAATAAAATGGAACAAACAATAAGAATAATAATTGCAATTATCAAAAACCTGTAATCAAAAAATTTAATTAATTAAAACACTTGAGAATTAAATAAAATGTTAATAGAGAGTAATTTATCAAAACAAATAATACCCTTAAAGTATTAGAACCAATTTCAAATACATACAGCGATATCCCAAGATTAGTTGATTAGTATGGTAGTAACTTTATCAAATCCATGTATATAGTAGATGAAATTCTAGTCCATATAGTGAGGTTAACAAATAATAAAGAAAACATGGATTATAGAACATGTTGTTCGTCCTACTTTATGTGATATCATGACACAAAGATATTATGTTACACAACATGTGTTCATAGTATGGTTGTAATTACTATAAGTTTTCATTATCCCCTTATGGGCCTTGATGGGTTTCTAGTCTCTACTCTTGGTCCATAAATAATATTCATTTCTATCTAGATAAGGTCTTAGAGGGTCACATATAGTAGTATATTCGAGAGGCTTCCCAAATACAATGAATATGAATATAGTACATGGTGGGCCCCATTATGGGGTTCGAGATGTTGCTGAGAATAAAGGATCACTAAAAAATAAGTAAATTCATTATTATTTGAGTATAGAATAATTGGTTTGAATTTATTTATAAAAATTATTATCAAGTAATTAAGGGAATATATGGATGAATATTATATGAACGCATATTATTTTCATATTAAAAAATTGTTTAATATTTCCAGAATTTTGAGTTGAGTTAGTGACATGGTTTTATCATTTAATATATTTAATGTATGATACAACTTAGTATTTAATTTATACTTTATAAGTTAAAAGGATTTATTTTCCATATGACTATTCATTATCAAGTTTTTGAGAGCTCTTCTCAATTCCTTCCCATATCCTAGAGAGAGGATGATTCCTTCCAAGTGCTTGATCCATGAACACCTTCAAAAATCGAAGTAAGGGAGTCACAATGATCATTGAAACGTTGAAGGCATTGGTAGACCTCCATTTAAGCACCCAAATTATAATTAATTTCATTTATACATATACTTTAAGAAATTGTGGATAATCTACAGGGGTTTGAGATCAAATCCTTCAAACAATGGTAATCAGTGACAATATGCAGTCGAACATGCCTATGATTTGAACAATGTAACCATTCAGTTTAATTTTTGTTCTTTTATATATTCATATGATATCTTTATACCTCTACTAGGGATCATATCACCTTTTATGATGAAGTTTCATAACTCTAGAAATGGATAAATTTTAAATCCCAAGCCCAACGGCTTTTGCTACAAATCTCATTACCATCAAAGACTTGATCCATTTTTGTGCCACTAATTAGTCAATGGTCTAATTGAATGGTTGGGGTTGTTGACACATGATGTGATCCATTGTTTTTACAACATGATGATGTGTATCAAATTTTTCCATGTGAGATAGGTTATTTATCATAGCATAATTTAACTACTCTAACATATTCATAATCGACTCAGTTCCAACTCCAGCTTAATTGATTTAATCAGGAGTGAAATATTTACACTAATTTTGGGTGTTAAAAAGGTTTTCACTCCTTCAACTTCGCACCATTTCTAAACTAGGTAATATAATAAATTAGTTCATGAATAAAAATATGAATTATAAACCATAGTGTATAATCCCTATGTATTTATTAGAAATGAGTGTTATGTAATATAGAAATATTTCTAGAATCTCCTAAGAGGTTTTCATATGGTTGTTTTCTCTAACCACGTTCTTCTAAGTCTAACACCTAATATTTATAATAAAACTTATTTGATACCAATTGTAACAACTCAAATCATATAACCCAAATAAAGTGTATATTTTATTAAACTACTAAAAAAATACATAGATCATATTTCATAGGATCCAAAAGGTGAAAATTCTCAAGAACCTAGAAACATAAATGGACCTTTAATTATATAAAAAGTGGAAGATAAATTATTTGAATATATAAAACTTTATTATTTATCCTTGAAATTACATATATTATACGTATTAATCTTCATGGTTTCCTATGGTAATGGTAAAAAATAAAGAAAAAGGTGATATTAGATGCTTAGTATGGGGAAGTATACATTGGAAGCTATAATAACATAGTAAATACATACATAATATGGAAGTAATAAAAATTCAGACAACTCTTGTTATATTGCTTCTATCTCCTAATAAGAAAATTTATACAGAATCACATCAGTTATAAAGTATTTCTTATAAAAACTAATCCAACACAAATATAAGAAATTTTTTTACAACTCCTTGTGATTTCATTCAAAAATGGTCTATCCAATTTTCTCTATATAGTAAACTTCCATGCAGTGTGCGCTTCCGTTATCTAGAATACTCTATCCTAAGAGCCTCACTGAAACTACATTTTTTTCTAAAATGTGTTCTATTCGATGAAAAAACCACCACACCTCACAATAATACTCGGGAACTTTTTCTAAATATTCTATATGATTATTTTTCTGATTCCACTTCTTGGTAACCCTAAATATAGTAACTCTAAACTAAAGCTCTACCTGGTATGTAAGATCTAAAACTCCATTTTATTACACAGACTAGTTCCACTATTCTTCAAAAAAATCAGTTGAAACTCATACTATTCAAAACATCAGTGTGTTAGTTCTTTCACACAAATGAAAAGTTTTAGTACAATTTGACTTCCACCCCTCATATAGGTGCACTCAAAGTAGAAAAGGAGGGAACCCGATTTTTTTCATAGTCACTAAAAACACAAATATTATAACTCCTACTTACTCAAAACTCATTGTATGCTTCTCATGTATTCTAGAGTATTCTAGAATCTCCTAAAAATATGATGCTTCATTAAAAATAATCATATCCAACCTTCATCAAACATCCCTAAACTCAGTGTTAAGGAACATATTCAATCCTTATCATATTATATAGGAAAATAAAAATTGATAGATCATCACAACATCATCAACGTTATGGGATATTCAATGTTATGTAAAGAATCTTGACAATTGAATTTGAGGGATGTTTTTCCAATGAATTTGTTATTTCATTCTTTCTAGTTATCATTTACCCTTCTCCACTAATTACATTGTTCAGAAGACTCAATATAGTCATACTAAATCAACATAAACTTCATATATTGCATTGATTCTCAAAAATTAGTCTGATACAACATCTTTGAATATTCCATATGATGACATCAGTAATGTTTATTTGGTGTTCTTCAATCTGATGGATGTTTATACAATATATATTCATCTTATGGACTCAATATGATGGACCTATATTTATATCACATTCCATGACTTCAAAAATTCAAAATTCAAAAATCCTATAAAAACATTTCTAATAAAATAACTATAGAATGTGTCTATCCAAAAACATTATTATCATTTATCCAGAAAACTACATCATTATTAGTACTATAAAATCTTATTTTTGTTTCAATTTAACATTATTTAAATTTCTAAAGGCTTGTGTTACCAAATAATTTTTCCATCTGGTTACAACTTCCATGCTCCATCTAGTGTTCAGCTTTCAAATCATAAATTTTCTCAGATTATTCATTATCCCACTTTTGACTCCTCTCACATTGTATATAATAGTAAAAACTATGAAAATTATACCTCATAAAAATATTAATATAGAAACTTCTTATATGATCAATCCATAATCTCTAGATGTTATACATGAGTTACCTTTACACTACAAGCATACTTCCCTTATGTATAAAATTATGGTATTTACCCTTGAAAAAGATTATTATAGCTTTACACAGCTTTAAAAACTCACCCTATACCCTTATTAAAATGAAGATAAACCTTTACAGATCATTTTTAAATATTCTAAAACATTGCCTTCTAAAAAATCTCCATTTTCTAAATATATTAATGGGTTGTCTTTTAACATTGTGCTTTGTCCATTTGAAAAATTTGTACAACATATACTTTAGAGTTATACTAGATCTATGTCCTCTCACTAAGTGTCTAGCCTTCTTAGAGGACTGTGTTCAGTGATATTCATGCAGTGGTCATCATTAGGTAAACTTGATCTCCCCTTTTGAACAAAATATTATATTTTTTAGTTTTTCATGATGTTATGAACTTGTTGTTTAGCTTGGCATCATATGAATTAAATAAAGTTATCATAAAAGAGTAAAAGAAAACCTTCCTTCATCTCCTCTAAAAAAATTGATAATATATACTTTATTCACTCTTCCAATAACTATTTATCACTTGAATAAAAAAAATTGATAATAATAAATTTTTTCAATAAATAAAAAACTTTTTACAAAAATCCCCCAAGGGATCTTTAATCACCCCCTTTGGATATGTTGGCCACATTTGCAAAAACAATGTGTAAAACTTAACATTTTTTACTACTCATTTTTCTTAAACTAAATCTTTTCTCAAATTGTTCTCACCTTTTATAAATCCATAGACATTATCATAGAGAAATCCCTAAAACTACACTACTAGATAAAGAAATGTTTTTTATGGAAATAAATCTCTTGGTGATAAGAATTTTTTTGTCCATGTTAAGATAAATCCCACCAGAAAATTATATTCTCCATACTTTTTCTATACCCCTTTATATAATATCCATAAAATCATATTAAAATATAAATAGTTTTTTACTTTTTGAAAAAAAAAATTATTATAAAACATCAAAAAAATAATCCATAGCATGGGGGGTAATTATTTAATAACTTTAGGAATTAATTGGTGTGGGGTGATCATGATGTTAATCTTCAATTCCATAAAACATTACCTTGAACTAGATTTGGTGAAAACATAAAAAAATTATATTTTATTGGAATGTACTCAATAATATCATCTCCACCATTAAATTTCTCTTTTATGAAGTGATACTTAATATCAATGTGCATTGATATTGAATGTTTTACTAGGTTTTTGGAAAGTTAAATGGCTAGTTGATTTTCATAAATGATATTAAAGGATTTTCTAACATCCACTCTCAAATAATTTAGCTCAAATTTCATCCAAATAATTTGCATAAAATCTTGGGTAGGAACAACATATTCATCTTCTACAATACACAAAGTAAATGAAATTGTTCGCTTACATTTATAGCTCACACAATATTCTCCCATGAAAAAAGTTATTCTTGATGTTGATTTACTGTCATTACAATCACAAACCGAATCAATATCAATGTTTATTAGAATGTTTTTATCAAAACTTCTTTTATAAAAAATCCCATATAGAGATGATTCTTTAACATTGTAGTGAATTATTTTGGATTCAAACTTGTGAGATTCTTTAGGATCACTTTGATAACTTTCACATAATGTAAAATAATAAAAATTTCTATCCTTGAGATATAATATATAGAAAAATCCCAATATATTTTCATAATAATTTTTGATTCACACATTACCAAACTTCAACTTTAGTCATCTACATAACAATAAAAATTGGAGTATAAACTTATTTGGAATCTCTGATGTAAATTTTATAGTAAATACATGTTATAATTTTCTTGTGATATAAAAGTATATCTTTCTTTATATTGAAATTGTAATCCCATAAAGAAATTTAATTATATGGATATTGACATTTCAATGT
The DNA here is from genome assembly GCA_963277665.1 of Viscum album. NCBI lineage: Eukaryota > Viridiplantae > Streptophyta > Magnoliopsida > Santalales > Viscaceae > Viscum > Viscum album. Next base: position 1,029,612,748 of record OY728157.1, read on the forward strand.
TTTTCTTTAATTCTCCAGCAAAATATTTACAATATTTACACTATATCTTAAAAATAGTATGTCATAAACATAAAAATAACAATCAAGGTACCGGATTTCATCTCTTTCAAATATAATATACTGTAAAATTTTTGTTAGAAAATTTCAATTACATTAGGCAACTATAATGTTTAGAGCACCAAACATAATGATATTATTTCAAACCTTATGAATCTTTCTTTAACATACACACTATAATACCATCTTTTTCATGTATGAAACCACTAGGTTGACCAATATAAACTCCTTCCTTAATTTCTCCAATTAAAAAAGACATTTTAACATCCATATGATAAAATTTGTAGTAATGATGTGATGTCACTTACTAGAATGTTCTTATGGTTTCCAATATCACAAATGGGGATAAGTTTCTTATAAATATAAACCTCCCATATATGAGAAACATTTTCAAATAATTCAAGCTTTGTTTCTCAAAAAATTTCTATGTTCATTCAGATTCTTTTTGAACTCCCATTTTATTACTATAAAATTATCTATTAGAGGTCATTGAACAAGTTCTCATGTGTCATTTTCTCAATATAATATAATTTTTCATTCATACATTGCACCCATTATTTATTTTCAAATACCTATGAAAACAATTCTGGTTTAGCCTCACAGATAAGTTATGTTTGATTCTCTAACCCCAAATTTCTTTTGGTATGAACATGAGATTTCTAATTTCCAATGATATTTTTAGATTCAACCTCTTTATATATGGTATTAAATTTGAGAAATTTTCTACTTTTCTCACTATTTTCATCACATGATTCATCTGAATCTTCATTTATATGTTTTGGCTCACATTAATCTTCACTTTTTTTACTCTCACTAGATGTATTTAATTTATATTCCATAAATTTTTTAAAAAAATTGTAAAGGAAGTTTTATTTTCAACAAAACTTATTTCATAAGAGTTTACTATTTTTTATAAATGTTAATTAAAACATTTATATATTCTCTAATTGGATAAATATCCTATGAAGATTAATTCCTTATATATTTTTGTAAAATTTCCTAAATCTGGATTTTTTATCTTTATTAATAAAGGAATCCCAAAAACTTTGAAATATTTCATTGATTATTTTTTCTTATACCACATACTATAGGATGTAATTATTTATTCTGACTATAAAAAAACATTTTTTTAACATGAACAAAAGCACTAATAGCTTTTCTCTAGAAAAAATAAGAAATTTTATATTTAGTGAACATATTTCATTCCATTTATAGAAAAATTATATTTTGTAATTTATACCACTCCATTGTGAAAAAGAGTGTATAGAATACCGTATTGGTGTTTAATTCCTTGTTTCTTAAGAAAAAGTTAAAAATCGTGTATTTTTTACTCCTTTCCATTTTTAGTTATCATCTTTAGTATATAATCACCTGTCTCTCTTTCAGATTCTCTTTTGAAATATATAATAATTTATAAAGATTTTAATTTTTGTTAAATATAAATTATTTTGGTCATCTGAGTGAAGTCATCAATAAATGTAATGAATTAAAATCAATTTTAGTTGATTTATTTCTCATAGGTCTATAAATATTAGAGTTAATGATCTCAATAGGTCTGGTGAATTGGATTTTGACTTACTAATGTTTTCCACTAACCATATTCCCTTTTAAACATATTTAACAAATAAAACAATTTATACTCTTTATTTGTGGTATATTTATTATAATATTTTCCAGATAAAGTGTGCTCATATATTTCTGGATAATATTCCTAAGCCTTAGCTGCCAAAACTTATTTTCATCCTCAACACTTATGTAATATGAGTTACAAATCTATCTAATATAATAAAGTTTTCCCCTAGTTCTTTCAACCTTTATAAATTTTTTTGATATTTCAATATTCTGATGATTCAAGAATATTATATAAGAATAACTTATTTATAAAAATCACAATGTTATTTAATATTAATTATTCATTTTGAGCCTATCAATATAGAAAACTTATTTTAATTTAAATTTTTGATCTTTAATGTTAGTTATTCATATTCCTATAAATTTTATGAAACTATCATTTATGATATTAATTACTAATACTTCATGTTCTTAAATATTTTTTAGGATATTTATATCACTAGTAACCTATTAGGAATAATCATTATCAATAATCCAAGGTTTATTCATCTTGATAGCTTTCAAAGATGTTTAACCAACAAAAGATCATTCCTTAACTTTCTTATTTCAAAATTATTTTTCTTTCCTAGAATAGTAAACTTTTCCCCAAATATTTTTCATATATTCTTCAGAAATGTGACCTAGTTATTTATATCTTTTAAAAAATTCCTCCAGGAAATAAAATGTGTTATGTACGGAAAACTTTCAAGCATATAATGATTTTTCCTTTATTTTGTCTTATGTCTTAAGAGTGTTAAAATCTTTTTTACATTGTTTCCTCCTTAGTTTATGACTATTCACTAGGAAAGATATATAATTCAAATAGTCATAATATTTTTTCCCATAGATTTCAAAATAATAATAAAACCAATTGAATATTAGTATTTTTTAAGTTGTATATTTCCTTATAGAGAGTTTGGTGGTGTTTGCAACATTTTTTTATACTTTTTTACCTTGGAGTGAGGAATCATTATTAAAGAGGATATTTTCAATTTTTGTTGATGTGATGTTTTTTTCACATCTATTATCAAACCATTTTTCCTCAAATTTTTTATAAGACCTATATGGTTATAAAGATTATGTTAATTTTTTATTTTTAGTTGGTAAATATGTCACCTAATTCATGGGAAGGGTTTTCTCAGCAGCTCAAGATGTTTTAGCTTTTACTTCAAAATCCTTGTTGAAATTTACACTCATATTCCTTATAGTACATTCATCCTCAATAAAATTTAATTCAGTTTTAAAAACCCCATCTTCCTTAGTTATATGTTTCTCACAATGATATTCCACCACTATTAATTTTTTTAAAACTTTTAGTTTGAGGTTAAACATTTCCTCAATGTACATATATCTTATTTTAAGAAGTTATTCATTTTCCTAAATTATTTTTCATGCCTTATTTCTTTATAATTATAATTTATTTCTTGAGATTTGTGTTCTTCTTAAGACATAATACAGGTTCTGATCTCTACTAATATTCTTTGTAAGTTTCTCCACCTTTTTATCCCTCTTCACTATTTTAGGAATCTTTCTTTTTCTCAAAATTTTCAAAGATTGTTTTTAACTCCTCATGATTTTTATCTTTTGTTGAATTTATTTTATTATATTTATATTTAAATTTCTTACTCAACATACTAATTTTTCTTCCAAAAAAAATTTCTTACCACAAGTGGATTTCTTATCTTTCCTAAAAGTTTGGTTTCACTTATCCCATCAATGTTTTTCTTCAGAATTACCATCATATTCTCTAACATTCTTCTAATGAAATTTCATATAACTTTTTTTAATTCCTATATACTAAAATAATTTAATTGGGAGTTTTCCTCTATAATAGTATTTTTTTAGAGATAACAGACATGGTTTTTTCATTCATTTCAACATCCTTTTTTCATTAAAATTGCTGATGTCAATAATCTATGTTTTCAATACTTCTTTATTTACCATAGATTAATTATAAATTTCATCCTTGATCATTTATTTGAATTTTGGAGTTTTACTCCTCATACACAATAATAATTTTATATAACTCATAAATATATAAATAAACTTTATCTTATAAATCATAGATTTTGGAATCAAACATGTCATGTAACATTCTCATGAGTTTTCTAACAATAGTAAAATATTTCAATACATCCCTGAATCCTATAATGTTACAAAAAAATTAATTAACTCTTTATAATTACTCATAAATTGTTTCTTCAACTTCAATTATGATATTTTTTAACTTTTTATGCTAATTTTTTTTCTTATCATCCTTCACATTAGTGTTTACATGAAAAAAACAATAATGTTTTTCCCAAGTATCTTCAGATGTTTTGAGACCCATCACCTTCATAAAAACATTTTGCTATAATGAAAATAAAATAATATTTCTTAATTTCCTTTATATATAAGTATTTATTTTTTTTATAAAACACCACAAGGAGATTTTTTCTCAATGGGTGGAAACCCAATTATAGTTGCATCAATTACCTACAGGTCAAGAGGAAGATGATATGGTATTATCTTTTCTTTATAACCATGATACTTTTTCATTAATGGCAAGAATACCTCTATAGTTTACTAAGTTGAGATTTTCCATGATAAGGATATATTAGTGTAAACTTATCCCTAATACTAATTGAAGTTCCCTAGGCTCCTAAAATACATTATGAAGAGGGGGTTTGAATCATTGGTGAACTTTTACAAATTTAAGTTCGGTAAAATTGAAACATGTAACTTTTTTTTAATCATTCTCAAATTTTTATAAAAAATCACAAGAATGAAATGAAAAATAAATTAATGAAGGGAACACAGGTAACACCCAATTTTGTTATATTTTTTCTAATAAATTAAATTTCTTTGAAATCTTGAGTTACAAGAAACATTTTTTTAGCATGTTTTGCACACAAAACTGAGTTCTAACATACCACAATATATTATAATACTTCTATTTAAACATGACTGTCTTAAAATAAAAATCAAAATTTTCAATTATAATAGTAATAATTAATATTTAAATATTAAGTATAGTAGTTTTATATAATGAAATCATATTGATAAAAAATTACATAATTTTTATAAAGGCCTTTATATGTTTTGAAAAAACTATTTTAAAAAATGTTTTATTATATTTTGGAATGAAATAATATAACCATTTTTTAGCAATTTTATAAAATTTATTTTAAAAAATAATATATATATATATATATATATGAAATATATAGGTCGAAATTATCTTGGAGTGAATTTTTGATAATTTTTTAAAAAGATATAATTTTTTAGTGAATAGTGAAATATACTGGTTTTTATTAAGAATTTTCTTTTCCTTTATATCTTGTAAGAAATTGAAAATTAATTTTATATGGTTTAAAAACTAAAATTATTTTAATTATATATCTATTAATATCATATAGGTATTTTTAATAAACTCAATATATAATTGGGATTTTAAAACATTGTATACTTATGGGGATTTTCACTTTGGAAAACCATTTTCTCATCAAAAATGAGGGATTAATTTTAAATTAATTTCTTGAATGTTATGTGAATGAAAATTTGGAAAATATATTCTATATTTTGAATAAGTATAATTTATATTATCTAATAAGGATAAATTAATTTTTGAACATAATGAATAGTAAAAATAGTAAAAACTATTTATCATAGTTGAGGTAAAAATTGGTTTACTGAGGGGTTAAACTAAAACAATATAGGTTAAAAATGACAAAAAATTGTATTAAAACAATTGTATATCCATATTATGACCTTATAATTTCCAATCCTCTAGAATGTTCCATTTTTATGCTTTTTGAATGTCAAAAATGTCATTACACCTTTTTCATTAAAAAAATTATAAGTGTGTCACTCACATCACTTATAAAAGGCCATCTATTCTCCTATCCTATTCACACTTAATTTTTTTTAAATATCCAACCAAATATCATCGTTAATTAAATCCCCATATTCTATAGTTCTTAATTTTATTATTAATCCCACCTATAATAAGTAAGGGTTTAATGAAAATATGTGATATATATGAAATGAAAAATATTATGGAATTTTAATATATTATTTAACATTTTTTCATTAAATCTGTTTATAAAACGGAAACAATGTTCATGTATATGTATAACCTACCATCTCCATGAATGATGTATTTCATTTTCCATATCTAAATTTTATGGATTAATCTAAATTAATATATAATAAATATATATGAAACTTATTTTAACTTTAAAATTATATAGATTATGTAACCACAATCAAAATAATAGATATAAAAATAGTAAATCAAAACATACATGAAAAACAAAAGAGTTGTTTCCCGAAACGTGACTTTAACATGGAAATGTTAATAGACGGGTATTAAAAGGTAACATGTAAATCATATATAGTATGATATATATATAATTATGATTCTATAGTAGATTTATTATAAACTTATATTTTTTATATAGGAGGTTTTGATGTGTATTAAGTGATGACATAAGGTAATGAATTTTTGTCTAACATTTTACATCTTTGAGGCACATGTCATATTCACCACCTATTTCTTTTAGGTGGTGTATATATTTCCCATGAATGTACTTTATGATTATTTTCATTAAAATTATATTTATCTAAATATCCATTTGTTTATCTATCATTATAGGGTTCATATTTAAAAATTTACCAAAGCAGTTAAGGATTTTTGGGTCAAATTACCTTCTTTGGGACAAAAGTTATATTATACACCAATCTCCATCTATGAGGTGTATATACTACCCATTTAAATTTTTTTATATTGAATCTAATTATTTTGAAGATATTTAATTTATAATTTTATCTTATACTTAAATTGGGATTATTATTCAAAAGATACCAATGTGGTAAGGGTTATATGATACAATCTTGTCATTTATTGGGATTGTTTATGTAGTATGCTTATGATGATGAAATATTAAGATATATATCTTAATAAAATAAAATTTTCATTATACACTAGTTAATATATGATAATAAATGTTTTAACATCATTTATCTCTCTTTATATATTCAAGATATCAAAATAATGTTTTAAAAGAAAATAGACTTTATTTCTCTATTTGGTTTAAAAACCCTATCTCTTCCATGTCTATGTTTTCTATAAATGTTTTTACAAATTTTTTAATATTCATAAATGATTGTTTAAATTTATTTTTACCCTTGTTATAATTTTTATAAATTCTTTAATAGTAATATTTATTTATTTTTCAAAATATGGTCTTTTTGGATTTTACTAAAAATGTGAAAGGAATATTTTTTTAATAGGCATGACATGAATGGAATTTACCACCATTATTACTGTAATATTATTTGAATATTACTTTATATGTTTTGATGTTTTTTTCAAAAATATTTCCAAAATATTTTATTAATTTTTATTTTCCTAAATTCATTTATAAAAGAAATTTATTTTCATAAAGAAATGTTCTATGTGATATTTCAAGATATTTTTCTCTATAAATGACATCATTTTATGTTACTTTTTATTTTATGGGTATATAATCCAAGGGTAAAATTTTTATTCTTTATTTGTATAGTTTTTTATGATGAAAATATTTTTTATGAAACCTATTTCTCTTCCGTTGGTTATTTCATGATAAAATTCTTATGAAACCCACTTATTTTTCCATGATATATGCTTTTATGAAATGATGAAATAATTTTGAAATATGTTTCTTTTATAAAATTTATTTTATAAAAAACATTTATGAAAACTATTTCTTTTCATGTGTTTTGATATGATGAATGTTTTATTATCTTGTGGCACGTGTATATATATTTTTTATTTTGTGATGGGTGGGACCTATATCTCCCTCAAATTAATTGGGTAAATATTTATATCTCATGAGATAAAAAAATAGAAGGGGGAGTAAAACTACTTCAGTAAGGGTATTTTCCACTATCATTGTATTATAAGAGAACCTTGATTACTATGATGGTTTGGGGAGTGAACCCATTATTCCATGATAGTCTTGTAAATGAGCCTTTTACTAATAAGGAAATGATTTTCTATACTAATTTGTAAACTAAAAATCTATTCATTATGCCAATGTTAAATTCTCATGGTTCATGTTCTTTGATTTCATTGTGATTAATGTCTTATGAACTCCCAATATTTATTCCATGAATTATGTTTATGATCTATGATATATACAGCGTATGGTTTTAAAATATTATTCTAATGTTCTCATACCCTTATGCTAATGATATTTGGATATCTCTATTGTTTACCCTTACTATGAATTTGAGATCACCCTTTCTTATGTTTTATTTTCCCGTGTTATGATAAAAGTGTTTATGTATGATATTTCTAAGAAGGGTGTTATTTATGAAGAATATCATGGGAGAGTCATAGCTCACTTAGGACTAATTGTTTTTGTATCCATGTTTTAAAATCCTCTAGACCAAAATGATTCAGTCATGTATCATTATGTAATTTAATGAATATTCATCTATTAACATGTAAAATTTATGTATGGGATATTTGGTTAATTACAGTTGGTATCAAAGAAAGGTGTAGTTATCCTTTTGACACTCGAATTAGGAGACTTTAGTTAAATCCCTAATGATTTACATAAGGATAATTCTAAGGATGAGTTAATATATGGGAAAACTTTATGAATTTTTGAAAATAATAAAGTGATTAGTTTCTAAGAAATTACATTCCTCTATAGATACTAAATGTGTATTTAGATTTTTCATAGAGGTACCTAGATGTAATAACTCTGAAGATGGTGAATTGAGCTAGACTTCATCGTTACTTAGTGTATGAAAACAAACCTTGATACACACTTGGGTTGACATTTCCTAGGGATATGATTTTGAAATTAATAAAATATTTATGAACCATCCGGATGGATTCAAATAGATGATGGATACAATTGACCTTGGATTAATCTAAGGTGTCATAGAGTAAAAATAATGTGTCATTATTTAGACATCCTATAAGTGATTTTTCATGATTAAGTGGTCCCCATTAGGATTATTGTTGCCTATACTATACATTTATGGTTTTATTCAATGCATAGAACCCAAAGAAAACATATTAATGATGAGTGTGATGGAAAATGAAATTATTTTCCTTATAATAATCCAAAAATTAAGCAATATGGGATGATAAATATCATTACTATTATCACTTATCTTTCTCAATCCATGAATCATTCTAAACATCCAAATGAGAAAATTATGGGACAACATTTTGTGGAGCCCTTCATTAGGAAACATACACCTTATTTCAGTGTTTTTTATGATCATATAGTTGTTGAGAAATAGATCATTGTAACTAAAAATCATTTTTCTATTACCCAAGGTTTTTAACATGAAAAAATCATTTTTAATATCTATCATTTGGAAGACTAAGTACATAATTGGTGTACTATCATAATGAATTCAAAGTAACATGATGAAATTGAATCTATAGTTTTGAATGGTTTATGAGATTATATTTTAATAAGAAATTTAATTATATTATTCATAAAAAAATTTAGAAGGAACTAATTTATATAAATAATAATGATCTTGAATCTTTTGGTAACTATGATGAAACTTTTATAGGAATTTAGAGGTAAACTTATGATATTATCATTTAACCTAAATGTTGTGTTTATTGACTCTTTAGTGTCTTAAAACAAAGTCTTTGATAGGAATTAACCATAAGTGACTTCAGTATCTATAAATAAATGGTTTGATGTTTTCTCTAGGTGGAAATGTGTTAAGATAGAAGTTTTACTTCTTAATTTTCAATTCCACTAGTTTTGTAAATCACAAATATATTAATTAAACCATGTTTAATAAATTATATATATCCTAATGGTTTTAGTATGTTTTTATAAGATATTAATTTATAAAATACATAGAAATAGTTCCAATGAAAACAAATATACAGTTATTATTACTCATTCTGATCCATCATACTGAAGGAGTGTTTTATACAATTAGATTTACTTGTGATTTTATTATTGGTAATAATTATGTCTTATGAAAGAAATCATGACCATCAAACTAACCATGTTACTAATTCATTAGACTAACCCTTATATAGTTTATCATATTAAAAATAAATAAGGAAGTCTAGAGGACTATAATAAGGTTTTTAATTGTTTTGATTAGTATTATATATATTGTATGGATTACTAGTTATCATTATAGTGGTGATAAACAAAATGATGGTAGGAATTTAGTAATAATTGAGCTATTAAGTCTAAGCTATCTGATTCTAATGAAACAAAATCTAAATTACAACCATTGGAGTTTTTTCTATTAATAGATAGTCATTTTAAGAGCGGGAAGATGATACATTCAAAACCCAATTCATCTGAATTTTACTCAGTGTGAACTTATCAATATTAGATTTTGTAAAACATTATAGAGTTAATGTTTTAAGGAATCCTTATCATGGTTGTAATTCATTAAGAAAATTTTTTATTTTAAATGTTATGCCCGATCATGGTACAAATTAAGTGCTTCTTGGGATAGGAAGATAATGAATCCAATCCATCAGATTAAGGTATTCTTGGTCTTGGAAGACATGCACTGATCACCGTATTAAGGGATTTTGGGTATAATAAGACATATACTAATCATCGTATCGAGGGATTTCTTGGTAAGGAAATATATACATTTACAGGAGGAATAAAATTGTGGATACCTTTAGTCTAGGTTTCTGACTAACTTTACTCTTAATATTAAAGGTTGAAATACTTTAATATAGCTTTTAAGTCATTATTACTTTTATAAGATTTGTATTTATTGTTTATGTAAGATTTATATTATTCTATTAATTTTATTAAAAACTATTTCTTAATAATTACATTTATAATAAACCATTTAATCAGTTTTTCTAACCGATAAAAAACACTGTCGTATAATCATAAAAACATTTATTCAGATTTTGATACTATAATCCTTAAAAAGTGATAAGTCTGATCATTTTACTTACAAGTAATTGTGTTTTGTGTTTAGATTAATGTTTTTATTCTAAAATTCTCCCCTCCTCTTATAACTATAGTAACTATTTTGATTAAAAAATTAGTATTATAAAAGGTTCTACCACCTATAATTTCTATGTTTTTACTTATTCTATCAACTGTAAGTTGTTTAAATTTTGATATAAATTGTTTATTTATGGACTATGTTATACAAACATTTTTTTAGAAAAAAAAGTTTATATTTTTTAAGATGGCAGAGTTAATCTTGGAACCCTTGAAAATTTGAATCCAAGAAGACCACCTATCATTGATGGTACTGATTATGAAGTCTAGATGGACAAAATGAATACCATTATTATCAACACTAGAGTTTATAATTTTGTAATGTTAACTGGTAATTACATGATTCTTGATAAAGATGTAAAACCTTTACAAAAATAAAGATGTTGGAATTTCAAATTAATTATAGTGTAAGGAATACTCTTTTATTTTATATGACTAGAAGTATATATAATCATATTTCATATTGTAAATCTATTAATAGTATTTATAATAAGTTAGAGTTCACGCATTTTAATACTTCCAAAGTTATTGAAACAATAAGGGATATGATTAATATTGATTATCAAGCCATTGATTTTTTACATGGAGATATTGTTTCCCAAATTCACCAAAGTTGTATGACTATTATCAATTGCTTGTAATCTCTTAGATAGAAAGGATTTGATGATAATATATTTTTGAAATGATTTTAGATATAATTCCAAATGAGTGGGAATATAATAGAACAAATCTGGTTGACACAAGGAATATTATGAATATAACTCTTAATGAGAATATTGGTACCCTCATGAAATATGATGGAATATTAAAGAGATATGGAAAAAGACTTAAATTAGGAATGGTGGAGTTGATTTTATATCAATATTTAATGTTCCCTCTAAAGTGAAATCACTTAAGAATGATATGAAATCTACAAATAATAATAATGTTGTTTTTTAACTAGATTCTATTTCTTCAGAACAAACTCACAATGAATTGTAAAATATTTCTAAAAGTATTAAAAATATAGTTAGAAAGAAATATTTTGAATACTAATATAAAAAGGGTAATAATGATAAAAGTTAAAAAAGGTTTATATGGTTACTGTTTATTAATGAAGGAAAACATGAAACATTCAATTGAATGGTTTTAATATGAAAAGGAAAGAAAGGAAAGAAGTAAATTATTATAAAAATGCAAAAAAAATATTATAATTCTAAAGGAATGAAAATTTTTAAATCTTCTAACACATGGAGTGCCAATGTTTGATATTATTTAGACAATTATTTTTACAATAAACATTCCAAACAAAGAAACATTTCCCTATTTATTTAAATATCTACGATAAATAAATGTCTCATAAGAAATGTGAATAATGTTGATTCCTATAATAGTTTATATTTAAATGAAACTTATCCTCAAAATAATAATGATAAATATTATATATATTTTGATGAATAATCTTCCTTAACTAATGAGTATAATACTCTACCTAGTTGTGAAGAGGATTCTTGGTTTACTAAACTTATAGAAAATGAGACTTGTAAAGTTTGTAAAAAATATGATAATTCCAAGGAAAACATTTCTAATATAGATTCCAGAATAACTCTTTTAACTAATAAAAAATCATATCTTTCTTAAGATCATGATAAAACAAATTTTTTAAAAGATTTTATTTCAAAAAATATTGATAAGTCTATTTCTGAGAAAGATAATTTATAAAATGATTTTTTACAACTTAGTTCTAAAAATACCACTATTAAGGATAAAAACTCAGTTGTTAAACTAAAGTATGAGATTTATTTTTTGACTAAACATATTTCCAAGTTTAACACTATTAAGGAAAACATTGAAAAATTTATTGAACAAGTAAGACCTCATGGTAATAATTTTTGAATGGGTTTTACTCATAATAAACCTATTTTTAGCGATAACTATTTTAATCCTAAAAGTGATCCCTTTTTCAATAAGTTTGAAAGTGTTGTACATTAGAAAATGATATACCTTTAAAAAGAGTTAAATATTTAGGTTTTCATGAATCTTACCATAAAGGGAAATTATATTTCTAAAAATAATAAAATTGGAAAAATGTGTTTAATTAATTTTTTTTGATAATACCGAACCTAAGAAATTTGAAGTTACAAAATAAATCTCTTTATTTTCATGAAAATAGAGAAAGTACAAATAAAAATACATTGGGTTCATGTATAGTGGTTCCTCTAGACATATGACTAATATAAAATATTTCTTTAAAAATATTATTAAGATAAATGGTGTAAAAGTAACCTTTAGAGATAACGCTTAAAGATAAATCATTTGTTTAAGTAATATTTTACTACTTGGAAAAGCATTAATTTCAAATGTTTTCTTTGTTGTTAAAATTAAGCACAACCATATCAATTTAATAAAATTATGCGACAAAGGTTATCTTATGATCTTAAGGAATAAAAAATGTATTGTACATAGTTAAAAAGTTGAATTTATTCTTTCTTACAATCAACATGAGAATATTTGCACACTAAAATTAGAAGACCTTAGGATAGAAGACATACCTTTCCTTAATAAAATATAATGTCAATCCTGGTTATTAAATACAAGGATAGGAAACTACAACCATAGAAAATTTACTAAGTTTACTAAAAAGGGACTTGTTAAGGATATACAAGAACATCGGTTTGATACTTATACAGTTTATGATCCTTGTAAATATGGTATGAAATATATATAAATATTTAAATCTATTAGTGAAGTATCAATGTTTTATGGTTTATATTTAGTTCATATGGAATTACTTTTCCCTGTACAAATTGGAAGTATTAATGGTAAATACTATATATACATTTTAGTCGACGACTATATAAGATACGAATTGGTATATTTTATAACAAAAAAATCAAAATACTATAGTTATTTTAAAACATTATTATCTAAAGTGAAAAAATGAAAAATAAATACCCTTGAAAAATATTCATATTGATCATGATGGAGAATTTTTAAATTCTGATTTTGAAACTTTGTGTAGTAAGAAATGTATTGAAAATAACTTTGTAGCACCTAGAACTCCACAAAAAAATGGTTTACTTGAAATAAGAAATAAAGTTATTCAAGAGATTACTATAACCATGATGAGTAAATACTCATTTGATATATATTTTTGGGCTGAAGCAATTATTACTTCCTTTTATACTATAAATAAAGTGTTAATAAAAACTTTTATTAACAAAAATGTTTATGTGTTATGAATAGGAAGAAAATCAAATGTTTCTTACCTCAATGTATTTGGATGAAAAGTATTCATCTTGAATAATAAATATAAATTACATAAATTTGACTGAAAATATGATGAATTAATATTATTAGGATATTCCACAACTAGTACGACTTATAGGGTTTTTTATAAATATAAATATATTGTTAAGGGAATTGTGCAAATTAAGTTTTATAAAACTGGTCCCTTTGTTTTCAAACAACCCAATCCTACATCCTTGGATTTGACTTCTAAAACTTATTTTCAATCAATAGTATAAAATAATTCTCAAAAGTAAATAACTCAAGAATATGTTTCTAACTTTTTTCCTTAGGAATATTTTTAACCTATTATTAAATAACAGGTATTTAAAAACCTAAGAAGTGATTTGTTTTTTAGGAATCATCATAGTGACAGTATCAAAGGTGATGTAGATCAAACAATTAGGACTATAAGATCCTTGAGAAATGATATTGAACATCTATATTTATTATCATAATTCAAACCAAAAAATATTTTTGAGGCTTTAGGTGATGATGATTGGATAAAAGCAATGCAATATGAACTCAATGAGTTTTAATTGAACCAAGTTTTTACATTAGTTTAAATTCCTAAAAAACATATATAATTGGAGTTAAATGGGGATTTCAGAAAAAAAATGATGAAAATGGGATAATAGTTAGAAATAAATATAGACCTATTGTTAATGGTTATAAAAAACATGAGGTAATACATTATTTCATAAAACAAATCATGATAGGGTTTGAGCTGCAACTACCGCAAGCCCGCCTCTATAGGCCATGGCTTAAAAACTGGCACTGAAGGTACAAAAAACTTGGGGATACCTTTGCCTATGAACATGTAGACACACACAGAAAAAACTCAATGAAAAAGTGTAAAGGGAAAGGAACATAGGAGGCAACATTATTATAAAAAAACCAAACATGCATGAACCACTAAATAGTTCAAGTATGATACAATAAATTAAAAAGGAAAAAGGGAAAAATACATGACCTACAAGAAAAGTTCCACAACCAGGAAGTAACTGAAAATTAAATATATGAGAGATCTTTGCTCTTGGAACCCAAGCTACGACCACCATACATAGTCCATGTACCCATATCCCTATAATCCTCTAAAGTCACGATCAACTTGTCCATTATCTAAATAAGGAACAACACATGCGGGAAAAATCCATGTAGGGGTGAGTATAAAAATACTCAGTAGGATGCCCCAAAAAGGTGAAGGGGGAGACATAAGAGATACACTAAAAAGAAAATAAATAGATAATACAAGGTATAGTAAAAGGAGTGAAGCTTAACCCAATAAGAGAGTGAATTAATCTCATCCAAACACAAGGAGATAGAAAATGTGAGAATATGAACCTCTCATTGAGTGTTTTATACCTATAGTGGGAGAGTAGACTCATCCAACCATGAGAATATGGACCAATAAAGCATGTGTCTTACCTCACACGTCTTCGCCTCTCTTGGAAGGAGAGTAGCCAAAACCCATGGAGAGGGAAATGGAAAAGAAAATATATATATCATCAGTCAAAGAATCTCAAATGAGGGAGTGAGGGGATATCCATCTCATATCATATCCTAGGAAAATGAGTAGCCAATATTCCCATAAGTAACCATCGATGCCTATCATCCCACAAGTCTTCTTTGAATAGGATGTCAAAGGGACTCAATCACGGCACCTTGTTACTATCCACTTTGGGAATCACTCTCTCTCACTTAGGGTTCTAGGTCACATAACAAAGAATAATCACATTGTAGAAAGAATAAATATTACTTTATAGTCCAAAGGTATGTCAAATCATGCCACATCACTGGCACACAGTTGAGAGGTTGTGTCATAAGGTCAAGTACCAATACCCAGTCTAGTTGGAGGGTTCTACTCTAGTGTCATCGAGGACCCATCCCTAGTCCACCTAGAGGGTTCCATGCTAGTTTCGTTGAGGACACATCCCAAACACTAGTAATAAGAATTGAATATATTATAATACTTAGAACTTATGCATCATTATTAAATTTCAAAATATTTCAAATGGATGTGAAGTGTACTTTCTTTAATTGATACTTTTAGGAGGAATTTTATATAGAAAAAATCATGGTTTTGAAATTTCAAAACATCTATAACATGTTTATAAACTGACCAAAGAAAATTATGGACTTAAACAAGCCCCTCAATCTTTTTATAATTGGTTAACTAGTTTTTTTTAAAAAAAATTATGGTAGATACAAATCCAACTCGTTTTATAAATTTAGTTAATAAGAATATAATTTTTTGTAAAAATATACATTTATGAAATTATATTTGTCTAAACTCAAAAAAAAATTAATTGATTCATTTTCATATATTATGAAATCGGGTTTTGAAATGATTATGATGGGTGAGTTAACATACCTTCTAGGTTTTAAAATTTTATAATAACTAAATGGATCATTTATATCTTAACATAAGTACATAAAATATCCTCTTAAAAAATTAATTTATTACAACACTAAAGTATTAGTACTGCCATTGGTACGTCCAACAATTTAGATCTTGATGAGGTTGGGAAAATAGTTTATCAGAAATATTTTGGTGTTATTATTAGAATCTTAGTTTAATTAGCAGCTAGTCATCTAGATTTAATGTTTCATGTATGTTTATGTTCTAAATATAAATATAATCCAATAGAATCCCATATTAAAGAAATAAAATTAATCTTTCATTTATTTAATGGAACTATAGATTTAGGATTATTCTATTCTTATGAAAATTAATTTGAACTAAAAAGTTATTGAAAAACTGATTTTGGTGGATGTTGAATGGATATAAAAAGTATATCTAGAACTTGTCATTTCCTAGGTGAATCTTTAGTTTCAAGGTTATGTATGAAATAACACTCAGTATAACATTCCATTATTAAATTTGAATATGTGGCAGCTAGAAATTGTTGTGCTCAGGTGTTGTGGATTAAAAACACACAATCACTTACTATGGCATGAGTTTAACTAAAACTCAAATAATTTTTGACAAAACAATTGAAATTTTCCTATGTGAAAACCCAATAAATAAATCAAATTCCAGGAAAATAGAAACAATAATCTATTTTTATAAGGATCACACACTTAAAAGAGATATAATTTGATAATTAATTGGAACACAAGAACAACATGCTGTTATTTTTACAAAACCCAGTAGTTCCTATATATTTTAATACATTAAACAGAAGTTATGAATGATCAATACCAAGTGACCATTGATATCTACTTATTGATTACCAATATCCTTAGAGTAATATTCTATTTTTAATAGGGTAGTTCATATGTTTTTATTTCTATTTCTCTTTTTATTTTTTCTAATAAGTTTTTAGTATTTCAAATTACTTTTCATAATAATTTTATGGTAATTTGTTTTTGTTTCCAAATATATTATAATTATTTTTTGTTTCAAAAACTATTATAATCACTTTTTTTCAAAATATCATAATCAATTTTTGTTATACAAAAATTCTAATCAGTCTTTTTTATAAACAATCATAATATGTTAATGCTACAAAAACCAAGTGGAAAAGTTTACTCATACTGATGAAAAGTTTATATTCCAAAAATTACTCTTCTGTTCTTTTATGTTTTTGTAATAATAATTTACATTATTTTATCAATTTTTTTGGTTACTTGTTCTTTTAGTTTTTATAAAACATTAATTTATTTTGAAAAATAATATTTTTTTAATCATATTGATCCTCACTTAGATGAAAAGTTTTCTTAAAACTTCAAGAGTCCAAAAAGATATTTTTAAAAATTTCTTTGATTAAATCACATATTTTAGATAAAAAATAGTTTCAATATGATCTATTAAAATTATTCTATAATATGAATTGTTGTTTTCATGCCAATATAAAGGTGAGAAATCCCAATCCCACATCGGTTTCTATAATATTCACTCCTAAATATCATCACCCCATTTTTTTCTCATTCTGTTTGTTTTGGTATTCATCTGATTACCCAAAAATATATCTATATAATGGATACTTAAAAATATTATGTGAATTGAAAAGTTTTAAGATAATTACTTATGGAGAGATATTAGTTTGATAAGTACGATTCTATTCTCAAAAACAATATTTCCTTATAATATTAGGATAAAGTTTTTGTGAAAAATCTTGACAAAGTTTTCAATTTGTATTATCTCAAAGTCCTCAGAGAGTTTTATTCTACTATTGAGTTTTTGCTAAATGATTTAAATTATGGAGTTTCTTTCACTTTTTTTCAATGAATTATAGAATTTCATACAAAATAGTTTTTCACTTAGTTTTAATTCCTTTAGAATTTGAAACATATTTAACCTAATATAAATTACTAAATTAACTAGGTTGTTTTGAAAACCCAAGAGGAGAATCATCTTGGTTCTAAATTCGTGATAAATTTCGAGAATTATCTCATATTTTACTAGATTCTAGAGTAGTACCATTATATATGTAGGGGTACTTAATACCAATAAAGGGTGATAAGGGCACCCTAAAGGTATTAGATATTTTTTTTATTTCTTGATAAGTATGAGGAAAACTATCCTTAATGATTTTTTTCATTATTTTGGAAGATATCAAGAGCACATAAATAAATTATAAGATCCTTTTGTTTCCTTATTTCATTAATATGCTGCTATTCAGAGTAATGAAACCGTTCAATATTGAAAATAATACATATCTAATGAAAGAAAAGATTTATCTTATTAGTGATGATAATATATAAAAAATGAATCTGGTTTAAAATTCATTGTCAATGATGTTTGTTGAAAAATAGGATGTTAAAGCATATGAAGAACAATTATATAATAATTAATAGGTTGTTGAGAAGAAAAGAAAATATCATACTTCCCCTCTAGATATGAAACAAAAGAAATAAAATAGAATGACTAATAAAGTGTTCAAATAATTCTTGGATAATAAGGATAAAAAGAAACCTATTGATGTATAGTTTGGTTTAGATAATGCTGAAGAATTAGCCTTAAATTTTCATGTGGGTGATGAGTTGAAGAAGGAAGAGAAGAAAACAAAACATAATAAGGGTTTGAGACGAGAAAATATTTGTGAATTTTTACTAAAAGTTGTTGAAAAGGAATCTAAGAATCCAATTCTATTAGTTTACTATACCAATAAAATCATTCTAGAGGATAGTCAAGAATTTTTAGAAAACTATGTTACTCCATAATTTATCCCTTTAATTGTTGATAAATTAAAAGAAAATGAAATAGATGAAGAAGAACAAAATAAGTCCTTAAAAATAATATATCTCTAAAAGTATTGGAAATTGACTTATTAGAATAAATAAGTAGCTAGAGAAAGAGCTTTAGGAAGTAGAGAAATAAATAAAAGAATAATAAAAAAATAGGAATAACAAGTATTATAAGATGTAGAATAAGTCAATAAAAAGAAGAATAAAATGATGATGAAATAACTTATAATGATGAATAGACAAAAGATAAGAAAAAAATTAAGAATCATCATCATCAACAATATTACCTTTTTAGTTATATAATGATTTAGAATTATAAGGGTCTCATAAAAAATTATAATAGAAGAAGAAAAAAATCCATCAAAGAAAGAGGGAGGAAAATCGCCATCTAAAGCTGAAAAGGAAGAACAAAAATAACATAAAAAAGTTTCTAAAAGAGATGAATCAGAAAAAAAATGTTGATTTTATAGTAGTTTTTGAATATAATATTGTCTTTAAGAAAGGAAAATAAAAAGATGAATAATTATCAAAATATAATTTTGAATCTTCATGAAAAACCCTCCAAAAGCATCATTAAGGATATTGGATTCATAGTCTAATGTTTCTTAGAAGGGTTTTGATTACATCTTCCAAAAATTAAGTTGTCTAAGTGATAGCATTTCATATTTTACTAAGTTAGATTAAATATTTAAATTTATTGAGAATAAACATAATGAGAAAATGGAGTCTTTGAAAGTACTCACTGAATTAGTTGCACTTATTGAGGAATATTTAAAAAAAATCAAGAAAATTACAAGAATAAAAAAAGATCATAAAATAAAATAATAAAGTAGTTAAATCAGAAATGGATATGTGATACAGGTTTCAAGTGACAACCATTATGCCTTAAAGAGGAAATTCAAGCCTTGATGTGCCCCAAAAATTCATGCTGTTTGATTTCAAACCATCCATTTTGAGTTGAACATAATTTTACTGAATGATTTCATAATGGGTGGATAAAAAGATGAGGTAATGTAGTGATAATATCCATCTAGTATATTTGAAAAAAAACTTGTATTTATAGAACATTACAAGATATATTAATAGAATTTATGATATTCCAAGAGAATTTTCTGAGAAGTATATTATTAAAGGTTTTTAGTTCCTTGATTCATAAACCACTAATGTGAGTGTGATTTATTAAATCCTTCCACTCCACTATTATAAGATTCCTTTCATGGATAAATCAAGGCCATTTTAAATTCATAATCATATTTCTCAGATTACTGATGAGACTTCTTGTCCATTATTGTATCGAAAAGTCATAAAACAATTTAGAGGTGATCACCAAGTTGACCAAAAAATTATTCTAACTTATTTCATAACTTTTACTTTGTAGCTATCAAATTGGTTAACAATGTTGGAACATACATTCTTAAGGTATACACTTCTTACCTTTCCCAATAAATGGGTACCCCAAGGTAGGTGAATGGGAATACACCACTTTTAACTCCAAGAGTTATAGAAATACCTTTTATCAGGTGAAATTAATTGCATCCTTAATGAAAATAAAGGGCTTATTATAGATAATGGTTTGAGAGATCGAACAAAACCCTTCCATCCTTAATCCATTTTAAAAAACCAATTTCTATAAGCTCATTTATGAATATACTAATATAATCTTTTATAATGGAAAAGATTAGGCCTTGAAGGGTATTCTCTTTCCTCACTCCACTAGAGCATTGGAAGAATAATATAAGGGATTCATTAATAAGTATGATGATACTTTCGATATTAATAATGGTGATAAAAAAATTTGTATTTTCTATCACCATGATTGTGATATGGGTAGTCTTGGCATCGATAAATTATATTTTTTCAATTGTACTTTGATTAATGCCTTTACATAGATATCGATCAACTCTATTATGTCTTCAACCTCATTTATAAGAAGTGGATTTATTGAAAAACTTTTTAAGGGGAATTAATTTTATATAGAATACTTGGTCTAATTTTCTATTAGTTATACTTATAAAAAAATTGTGTTATATTTGAAATGAATTCCATAATGGACTATAATTTAAATTTATAGGATTTCAATTGTGTTAACACTCATTTATTTAGAGATATTAAAGTGTCTTGGGATTTCTAGAAGTGTTCTATTAACTTTTCAATGAAACTATTAATTTTTTAACTTAATTTTTTTCCATAACACTTGGTCATATGTAAATGAATTTATATTTTTTAAAAATGACCCTATGATTTGGACTCCTGTAAAATAGTCACTTCTATATATTTTTATTTGAAAGATGCCCACAGAATACTTAATGTGTGTAATGAATGAGGAAGTAATTCATTAATATGAAATAAAATTTTACTATTTATAATCTATGGTTAAGTAGGTTGTTGACATAGTGTATCCAAAGTGGGTTTTATGGGGCTTTTGGTTAAGATAACCTCTCAGTTTTGATCAAGAGAAAATAATTTTCCTTTATTCCTTTTCTCCGGGTTTACTAATATTTTTAAGAAATACATTTATGAAAAATTTGGTTTTTAATTCTTCAATATTGGATAATTAAACATATTTTTGAAGGATTCATAATCATTTATACTAAGTGAGTAGATTTCTAGCATATATTTTATTGTTATTGTACCCACTATCTAGGTTGTGTAGACTACAAGGAATGTAATGTTCTTAAAATAAATAAGGTTTTATTTTAAACTATAAATTATGGATATTATCTATAAAGTTATAAAACTTTTCATAACCCCTAAAGGTATCATGAATTATTCTATAAAGGATTTTTTGGTGATTTGTATAGTCGGTGTTTTAGGTTTACTAGGAAAACCTATTAATTTTAATTAAATTTGTTGTATTACTTTCATATTAGACTGGATAAATATTAACATTGATGGTATGAAGCATGATTAATCATGGATGGATAAATATATATGGATTTTTTAGAATTCAAGAGGCTTTATAAATGTATATTTTCACCATATAATCATTCCTTCTATTTAATTAGGGGAAAAGATACACACAGTTTTGTATGATATTCAATATGCCAAAACCATTTGTATGGAATAAGATATGGATAGAAATTTATTCCATTTTCACTATTTATCTCATTCATTCATGATTGGGAAAAGTTCTATAGTGTATTTTGATTGACTGGATAGAGTGTTTGGACATAATGGAGAATATACTCATGAAAGTCTCTTATATATATCATGAAGGAAACCAAGTTGAGGATTGGATTTTGAGGAGACTAGTAAACATTGTTGTCTCAGCATGTAATGTTAATATTCCTAATGATTATTTTGCTCTTATTTTTTTAATGTTAGGGGAAATGTTTATATATGATATTTTTATGATAATTTTTGGCTCTATCTATTGGGGAGGGGGGTTAATGAAGGTAGACACTATAAAATTTCATATTTTTACTATTATTATTATTGTTATTGTTACTGTTATGTGTGGTGAAGACATCACCCCCATTCTATTCCTTGGGTTTATGAAAAATTGGGGGTTTTCATGTCATAGAAAAACTTTTAAATGGCATCGGTCATTTTGTGTTAAAGATATTTTGATAATCATATCCAACATTAATATACTCCCTTTTTACAAGGAATTAAGGTTACATTACATATATTTATGTGATTTAATTATTTCTCATTTATTTGGATAAAACATTGATATTTGATCACATTAAATAATTTTAATTATTTGTATAATATATATTAAGACTCTAGGTTTTTTCTAATTTTCATGATCTTTCTATCAATCCATTTTACAAAAAAGGAGGTTTTCTTAAGACCTACGTATAAACTTTTCCTCTTATACTTTTATGCATATGCGGGGATTTATGAGATACCTATTATGTTTTTCATAAGTAATAAATCAGTTTTATTTTTTATATAATATTTTCATAGGATGTATATTGGAAAAATATCAAGTTTTTGGTGATTTTTTCAAATGAAAAAGGTGTTTTTATATTTATTCAATTTGGTTTAAAAAGTGGATAATGCATAAGTAATTCTAGCATCAAACATATTTATTCTTTAATTAATTAATTTCAATGAATTATTTTGTATGATTTATAAATAATTATCACTGTAATTTTATTAAAGGATTTCATGGTTAATATAGAAATTGGAATACTAAAAGGTTTTATTACATAACTCACGTATTGGAATGGATATCCCGTTTTAAATTTAATTTTTCATGGATGATTTTGTTTTATTGATTGGATTATGCATATTATTGAAGGAGTGGTTTCATGTATCTTGTTTGAGTAATTGAAATCCCTTGATTATTTAGAAAAAATCATTTGGAAATCATTGGGTACTTAGTAGGGTTCCTAGGAAAAGTACCAATATTGGTTATGAGCAAACTCTCACTAGCTTGTTCTATATTAAGCATGATAAAACATTGAATATGGTGGAATAGTCAAGATATGGCTCTAACTAGATCCATTGTGGGATTCCTGCTAGTGTATGATGATGCTCTGGTTAATGGCCAGGGGAAATTGGATTTGATGCTTGATATGATGATGGAAATGATATAAAAAATGATTAGAGTGATGATAATATATGGGAATATTGCAAGGATCCTTGGGTTAGCATCCTTATTTCATGAGGGACTCGCCCATGTTTCTTAAAAAGTTTTTTTATTAAAGATTATTTTCATTTTTACCCATGTAATTATATAAATTGATCCACCTATGAAATTTAAACTAAAATTTCATACTTAAATTTTTAAAGAGAATATAAATATATTTATCCAATTATTATTGATTTAGGTAAATATGATTTATATTATTATTATTATTATTTTCATACAATATAATAGGATATTTTTGAAATTATATTTAAAATTAGAATGTACAGATAATCAAATAAAAAAACATTTAGAATATTTTGTGGAATCCTATAGGGATTTTTATCACACCCAAAATAAAAAAAATTACCTAAATCATGAATCTTGTTGTGGAACACATTAATCATTATTTAAAAAATAATGTATTTAGATATTTAAGTTGAAAATTTATACATGACTGAAATTATACAAGTACATGGATAAAAAATAAATTTAAAAAAATATAGTAAAAATGATACCAAATAATCAAGTTGAAGTACCTAATGAACAAAATAATTGAAACCAAGGATAATCACACAAATAAAATCCATCCATGTAAACATAATCATATCTATCATTATATCTATAATCACAATCATTATCATATCAAACTAGATGCATTTATATCGACAAAGTTTCACCCTACACTAGTAGAAATCCTATAATTCAACTAGTTAAAGTTACATCAAGACTAGTCCACCATTGTTAGAGTCACATCATGACTAGGAGGGAACAATCTAGGGAGAGTACCTCATAACCTATTTTGGTTATTATCCTTGGAAACCTTTAAGTTTTCCCATGAATATTTTCAAATAATAAATATATTTATATTACTCTATTTGGATATATAAAACCACCTCTTTGATAATACACATAACCCAATAAATAAATCATAATGATATATGAACAATTCATGTTAAAAAGATGTATCAATTTCAAGGGGTTAATAAATTAATAAGAACTTTTAAATAATCCAAAAACCTCTTTCCCGATGGAATTATTTATTAAAAAACCATGATAATTATTTACAATTAATATTGAATAATTCCTTGAAACAAATTCATTTTAATATAAATATGTTTCATATTAAAATCGATAAAGAATGACACAATAATTATCTACATAGTAAATAATATTAATATTTAAAAATATTTTTTTTGTTTTAAAAAAACACATAAACATGATATTTTTTCTTTATAATTTATAGCAAAACATTATACAAAAATATAGTTATTTCTAATGAAAAACATAATTTAAATTTCATCAAACACTTTATATGTATAAAAATATAAAGGAAATTTTTTAAACAAGGTTCTTAAAAAATCATTTTATTTAACAACCTGATATTTTAATATTTGAAATCCTTTAAAAGATCTAAATGTCTATGATAGTTTGATCCAAATTCAACATTGAAAAAATCAATACAATAAATATTTAGATAAAAATATAAATATAATGTACGAACAGAAAATACTAGGCATCAAATTAAGAGGAATTATTAAGAGTAACCTATTTATGAAATATATGTATAAATATAATTAAAAATAATTATAATATTATTAATATTCAATTAGTTTTCCTAAAATGACTAATAAGTTCATTTATTATTTAGAAAAATATTCACCTAAAATTTGCCTTTTTATGCAATATTAATTTCCATTTCAAGAAAAATATGATTAATGATGATAAATTATATTTGATATAAATAATTGTTTAATATAAATTTAGTTTTTAATGATATCAAATAATAATAGTACTAGTTAATATTTTTAATTGTAATTTTCTAATAAAAATTATTTTTTGTTATATTTTATTATTTTATTCTAAAATTTAATTTATAAATCAAAGAAAATTAATTTAAAAATAAAGTAAAATAAATTTTTATTTATAATAAAATTATTAATATAAGATTATTTTTTGGTATTTTCCTGATATAATTGTTTTTAGGTGAATAATGAAAAAATATTTTTTTTCCGAAAACATTCACATTTATGAAATTATCTTAACACAAGAATGAATTATATGTTTTTGAAACCCTATCTATATAGAATTATACATATATATTAATAAACTAACATAAATATTTTAAAAATATTATGTTGAATTTATTAAACCCATGTGTAATGTTTTGGGAACTTTTGTAATATTTTACTCTAAAACTATTTTGATTTGAATATTTTAAAAATTATTTCCATTAGTTATAGAACTTAAATATATAAAAATGGATTTTGTATTTTATATCAACAAGATCTAATTATTTAATATGTTATTTTTCTATTTTGGGAAAACCATTATGATTTCTTAGATTAATTTTAACAACCATAATAATGGAAAACCTGTTATTTTTAATGAATTATTTTATTCATACTTTGTAATTTTTATCTAATAAATTAAATTAATATATTTTAAATTATTAATCCAACATAATTTTTTTAAAAATATATAATTATATTAACATAAATTTAATCATAAACCAAGTCCATTTATGAATAATAACATATAATAGTTAAAACCCATTTTTTAAAAAAAACTATTATATATATAATGATTTAATTAAAAAGATAATTTTATATTATTTAAAAAATAAATTAGATTAAATTATGATAAAATTTATGTTTAGAAAACCCTATTTTTGTAATATGGGTAATTTTAATATTTTTATAAAATTATAAATTACTTAATTAAAAACTAGTCACCAAGGTAAAAACAAAAAAAAGGAGAATTTAAAAGCATAAGAAAAAATGACTTCCAAAATGTTTGAAACATGTGTGGAAAACTTGGTTGTGGATTGATAAAAACAATATCACCCCACACTCTATCATTTATAACTATTTTATTCTTTTACTATAACATCCCTCCCCTCACCCATTATATTGGGAAAGGGCGGATGTGCTACTAAGCATAGGTGACATTCCCAAGACACTAATGGATGGAAGTAAATGCTAATGGATTAATATAAATTTGGGGGAATAATTTCCATAAATATAAAACAAAACCAAATAAGATAAAGTATAAAAAACTTCACAAAACATATGATGCATGAGTAAAGAAAAAAAAACTAAAAAAGTAACCAATACACAATAACATCCGAGTATCAGCATCAAGTGACAAAATAAAATACAAGAAACAAAAGAACATATTAATGTACTAACACCAAAGTGGAATAATTATAAAGAAACCAAGAGAAATAATAAAACTCCAAACAATAATTGATAAGGATACTTAGTGAAGCACCACTAGGGAAATGAATCACCTTTCTCTTATCTATATCTTTGTATACAATATCGACAAACATGCTAATGTTCCCAATCATGGGGTGAGTATAATCTCAGTAGGCATTACCCAAATACATTCCAACACATTACCAAAGCACAATAACAAGTTATCAAATTATATATACAATAAAAGATAAGAATTTAAATAGTTTTTATTAAAATCATAAACAAGTCCCACTAATGAAAACCATTAAACAAGTATTTTTCTTCCATTTATGACCACTGGACATAATCACTCCATCTCCATAATGACACACCCAAACACACACAATGTATGCAACTAAATACCTCCCTAAACATACAAGTGTTTAGTAATCCTTCCACCAAGACATTACTTGGTGAACCAATTATACACTGGACCTTCACACCATTAATCCTTCCCACTTTGAAGGTGGTACTTCATGACATTATTCATCCCAAATGAACATTAACATAAGCAACCATGTATTTAAAGTTCTGATATCTAATTATCTAAAGTAAAACATTTCATTCAAAAACTATTTTCCTTCATGAATTTCATCAAAAATATTATGTGAAACATTCTAATAATAATTATTAAGGTACTAAAACCAAGAGAGTACTCTAACAGAAAGAGATGGAGGAATTTAAACACAGATACTTCATGTTTTCTAGAATGAATAAAATGGGAATGAAATTACCTAACTCACAATGGTTGACGAAAATTAAGAACGACATAACAAACCTCCAAATATGGCCTTGAATACTTTTCACTTTAATGGATCGAACAAGATCTCATCAATATTAACAACATAAGACATAGATCTATCCATGATAGAATAGATCTAATGATTCTGGTGAGAGGATACGAGAAGATTTAAATAAAAAGAGAGGAAATGATAACTTATTACTGATTCTGTCTTTTCAAAAAACTTATATTAGATAATAGTTTATTATAGATCAAAGGAAATTTTCAAGGGATCCTATGAGAGGGTAAGAGTATGATATCCTAAAAGAAAATAATAAAAATTATGGTTCTGGGGCCTTAATCTCAATTAAAAATTAATTTTCAAATAATTTACCACACATCACACTGTTAAGATTCATATTTTGTAAAACTATGCAATAATCCTAAATATATTATTGTACATATCCTAGGTAGACGCACAATTGTGCTTCATAGTTTAGAAAACCATGTTCCAATCATACAGTGCTTCTATCTTAAGGTCATCCCCTCACGTGGTTAGCTCATACAGTTTTTAAAACTGTGTGCCAATCATTATTTTACCAATATATACACTTTAAAAGTTTATCTTAATTACTAACATGGTTTTTCCAAATCATTATCTAACTGGACTCCAACCAACTCACTCTTAAAATATCCTACACAATTTCCTAGAGATAATCCATCGTTTTCCCTAACCATGCTCAAACCGTGCATGTAACAATCCATGTAATGATAAAATAATTATTTTAATATTTATTATTTATATTTCATTTTTAAATTAAAATTAACTCTATGTTCAATATCATATAAAATAAATCATGTTTTACACTTAAAAACTATATTTTTCAAAAATTAGTATTATCACCTTTTAATGACACATTTTTAAGAAACTAAAATTTGAAAATTTTATAAATTATATTTGAAAAAAATAAACTTCATTTAGAAAAGAGTAATACCAAAATTTAAATTGGGTGAATTTTTATTATTATTATGAGAAGTTTCATGTTTTGATGAATAGTAAAAATACTAGATTTAAATTTAAAACACATTATTTGTATATCTAATTTATAGTGTTAAATAATATTTTTAATTAGGTTTAAATTATTAAAAGATCAACTTTATATCATTTAATCCAATTTATATCATTGTAATCAATTTCACATTGAAATTGAATATTAAAATGTTTCAAAATTTAAAATCTTTTACTTAAAAACCCGCTTTCTCATTCAATCTATGAGATTAATTTTAATTTAATCATATGTAGTTATGTTTTTTAAATTTTAAAAAAAATTATATATTTTTAATAATAATTAAAAAATTTAGTAAATAAGTTCATATAATTTTTGGACAACATTAATTGTAAAATTAGTAATTTTTATTTCCATGGTTAAGGGAAAATAGAGTAATTAAGGATAAAAATAATATTAAAAATTTTATAAAATTTCCCTAACACTTGTCCTAGTTTTAATTGGATGAGTATATTTCATCCATGTGCATTAAAGGATTGTCTATGTGACTATTTATTTATTTTTCATAATATTAGAACCTTTATAATTGTAACACCCCAAGCTTTCACGTTACACTTCTCATTGAATAATACAATAGCGTGTGTTGTACGCAACTTCGAGTTCTAACACACCACAACCAATCAAAGTAGCAGTTATGAATTGTAATACCCACTTTTTGAAATTTTTTAAATTTTATCATTCAAAATGGACTACATTTTTTGATTAGGAATATTGAAATTAGATTCGGGTGAATTTTCGGTATTTTTCTGAAAACATTCAATTTTTGATGAATAGTGAAAAACACCGAGTCATTGTTTAAAACAAATTTTTTATTTAAATAATTATTTAGTTTATTTAAATTTATTTTAGGTAAAAATAGATACATAATACCTATATATGTTCAATTTAATTCATTGGAGTTGGTTTATAACAATTTTAGATATAAAAAAATTTATTGAACTTTTTACCCTCTTTTACCTACTTCCTAGGAGTATTTGTAAATTTACATAAAACATAATTTTACCGCATCTGTGATTTGAATTTTGAAAATCTGAGAGACATGGTTATTATCAAGTAGTAAAATGTGGTTCAATAAGATAATTTTTTTTGGTGAATATTAACTTCTTACTTTTATTTACCACGGTTAAAAGTAAATAGGGTAATTAAGGGTAAAAATGATATTATTATTACCCTAACACATGTCCTAATTCTATTTTATAAGAATAATTCAACGAAAAACAACCTTAGGAATAAAATATGAACCTCTTTGGTCCACTTGGATTAGATTAGGACATTTATTATTATTTAATTCAAAGAAGAGTTAAAAGTGTTAAATTCAATGTTTAATAACTAAACAATTTTTAATATAGAGTTAAAAATAATATAAATTCAACTATAAATATAAATTATAAATATAAAATGATTTCCTGAATAATGGTATTTTATTTATATTTTTTATACATTATATAATTTAATTAATTTACGACACAATGATGATGCAGTAATTACCAAATTAATAAAATATTAAAATAATTTATATTATAAATAACCCAATAAATGTAATTTGAGACTTCTTATAAATTTCACTAATTTTATTGGTTAATATGTCATATTAAGTTTGGTTATATGAATTTCTTTTGAGGTAATAATTATGTTACAAATTTAGAAAAAAAATACCAAATAGTGTAAAAATTGACAGAAAAGAGTTTTTAAAACAAATATTATATTATTAATTGATATTCTATTTTTAAAAATCAAAGGTTCTGCAAAAAGACTTATATAATGATATTTTTATCATTAATGAACCACTAGGGGTTCTCTTGGAAGTATATAGTAAGTTTATTAACCATATAATATAAAAATACAAAGAGACATGGTAAATGTCAAACTATTTAACTAAGAGTTAAATCTAAAAGATAAGGTCAATATAGTGACTCAAACCTATCTAAAACATATTGGTTGATTTTTTTTTGACCCATAACTACCTTATCATTTAAATAATACACTTTTGAGCTATTATAAACTGGAAATAATTTTATTATAAAATAATATTTCTAGCTTTTCCTAAGGTGCCCCTCACTCCTCTTATAAAAGGGAACTCCCCCTTCTCTCTAGTTCACACATTCAAATCCATTAGGCTTGGCCAAACCATGCCCAAATACACTCTCAAATGTCCGTCCTTTATCCTAGAGGCCTTCCTTTAGTCCAAAATCCAACCAAAGAATCCCTCTTGATCAAATCAAAAGGAAGAACTCAAAGAAGAGGTAAATATTTCATCACCTCTTTCATGTTCCTTTCTTCTTCCACTTCCTCATTATTTTTTTTTCATTCTAAAATAATAACTCCAGAATATTATATATAATGTGATGTTATTATAAATATTGTACAACTATATTCATTATTATATCCATCCTTCAAATGACATGTCACCATACGTGCGTATGTACGGCTTACCGTCTCCACGTCGTGGTGTAATTGTTATTCAATACATTTTTATTTGGATGGGTATAATAATGATGTGTAATTGATGTAAATAATAAATATAAATGATAATTATTCTGTATATATGATATACCATCCAATTATATATTATTTTAATATCAAAAGAATGATATTGTCGCACATGCGTACGTTCGGATTACCGTCTCCACGAACGTGATGAGATTCATTCCCCATCGTATCCATTCAAGACTAATTTTCATTAGATGATTAAAAATAATATTTACAGAATTAATATAATTCTGAATATGAATTATATACATCCTATCCATAACAAATATTACTTACATAACAAATTATATAAAGGAAAACGAATCAGTTAACACCCAAAACGACGATAATACTAAGATATTATTTGGAAAGAAATATTAAAAGATCATATAGGATATCATATTAATGTATATGATTCTTGTATAACTTAATAAAAATTATTTCACCATTATAAAGCAGATTAACTTACCCTAGAACAAGCAAAATTACAAGGTAAGGGGTTTTCATCTCACTCCTTATTCCCATAAGATTCATGCTATATTGCCACTATTTCCTTTTGTGTGGTGTATGTACTTCCCATAAGTGTATTATTTGTGTAATACACTTTAATTTATGCGTATTTACATCTTAATTGTATGTTACTTCTCTCATGGGGTGTATGTTTCATAAGTTACCAAATTAGTAAGGGTTAATTTCACAATCACTTTATTATCCGAGGTTGTTTTTACGTAAGTGTCTAATGGGACCTCTTTATCATCCACATCCATGTTTCTTATAAATTTATTCCGAAACATTTTTACTATTTACTAGAATATGGTTAAAATTCATTTATACCATTGTTTTACTTTTTAAAAAATGTTTTTAAATTAATCTTTTCGTTGTTTTCCAAACATGGTACTTTATGACATTTTCCACAAAATTAAGGTAAGATTGTTTTTTTAACTTATACAGCAGGTGAAGATATTTTCCACCATTATAAAATCATCAAAGATTCCCTTAAAATATTATAATAATATTTTCAAATATAAATGGTTTCTTCTATAAATACATGACTTTTAAATGATTTCAAAATATAAAGAGATATTTCTCTAAAAAGGTTTTGATTTCATATATGTAAACATCCTTTGATGGATTTTAAGTTTTTTTGAAGTTGATTGGTTATGATACAAAAATTCCATATTGTATTTAAGTTTTTGTGATTTTTTTTACTTTTTATGTGTTATTTCATACCATTCATGGTTTATGGATAAAGTATTGACATTTCATATGCTAGTTTTAATACGATTTTTTATGTTATGTTTAAACCTTTTCATATGAGGAATGCATTGGACATAAAAGTGACAGGTGGAGCCCGCTATAGCTCCTCGATGCATCGGTATATCTCAAGAGACAAACTAGTGTCTTGGAACAAGGCCTTGACAAAATCTTATTTTTAGTCTTAGCATAAGTCCTTGACTATGTGGTTATGAAAGTCTGACATTACGTATTCCATCATTATGAAAGTGGATATTGATATTTCATGTGATTATTCAACTAGTAGAATATCCATGTGAGTAATTAAATGGAATTATTTTGATTTATATTCTACATATTATGATGAAGTTTATGTTGAAAGGGCTTTTGTTTTAGTTTTATACATTGCCTTAAATGTTTGTGCTTATTTATAAAAGTTTTCGCTATATTGTTATCCTTAATGAACATCTGAGCTCACCCATTTCTATGTTTTATTTTTTCCAGGATGTGAAGAAGTATATTATGATTGACCTTCAAGTATAGTCTATAGGATCTCATTATTGTCTATGGAAACAATGTTGTTTCAGTTTTCCATTTTTTGATGTAATGTAATCCTTATGAATGTATCTAGTACTTCCAAGGTTACTAAACTAATCGGTCTTTCGAGATGTGATATTTTGTGATCATGCCAATGTTATGTAATAATGCACTGACTTTGGGTAACTAGGGTTGGGGAATTACATTTTTTATCAGATAAGTTTAGTAAAAACCTTGGAAACTAGATTTAGATAAACTCTGATTAGAGCACATTGACCTAAGATAGACTTTGATGATTAGTATAGAAGAACTTCCTAGAATTTTGGTATTGTAGAGAATTTGTGAGTTGTCCAAGAAATGAATCCCTCTCTGGATACGAGTAGGTATAGGTGTATCTGGCACAGATATACCTAGAGGTAAAACCCGAAAATACCACTTTGAGTTAGACTCGAACATGAACTGGTGCACGACAATGGGTCTTGCTTCACTCTTGGTTACGAAACTCCCGGGGGATATGCTTAGGATAATTATCATTTTCTTTACAAACCATTATGAAGGGTTTATAATTATATACATCCTCAAAGAAAATATTTTTTTATGATTATGGATTATATCCATAAAATTTTCAATTTATGTTAAGTGTTTTATAAGTTTGGAATTGTGTATTTCGATTCATAAACTAATCTAGTTTATGCCATTATTTATAAATAGAACCAAGTGGAAGGAATGGAAACTATATCAATGCACATGCTCTATGTAGGGATTTCCCTCCTACTCAAGACAATTATAGTAGAGATGGTGATGCAACTGGTGTTGATCTGCTAATCACCATACTGGGACAACTCACTCAGGTTATGAATAATAACCTTACCCGTATGGAGGACCCTGATCCCCAGTGTGAAGAATAAATGTTAGATCTATTCATGAGGCAATGAACAAAAATATTCAATGGGGGTACAAATATAATAGTAGCCGAGCAATGGATAAATTCCTTAGAGAAAAATATTACACGCCTTGGGGAGTAGCAAAAGGGAAAAAGTTGTCATGGTAGTTTACCGCCTCACTGGAGATGATGATCAATGATGGTCATTGATTCAAAACACAAAGGAATATAATGAAGTATCAAATATGGAATGGAGGGAGTTTAAAGAAATTTTCTTAGAAAAATACTTTCCTCATGACCATCGAGCAGATATGGAAAGGCAATTTCTGAGTCTGAGGAAAAAGGAGGATAAGAATTTCGCAAAGTATGAAACTAACTTTACAAGGTTAGGGAGGCATGCAAACAATTATATACGTTACCCAAGAAGTAATACTTATCATTTATTTGATGGTTTAAAATCATTTCTCCATCGAGCATTAGTCTCACAATCCTTCTCATCGTATGAAGATATTCTCTCATGTGATATCAAGACAGAAAAATAATTCTCTAAGTCTTATGACTTTAAAGAAAAACAAGAGAAGAAGAGATCTTCTAAACACTCTAGATATGTAAATAAGGGTAAGAATGGAAAATTTGAATATCTATCTTGCAGTAAATGTGGGAAGAAACACCCTGGTACTTCCCTGAAGGGAATGGGAGTCTCTTACAAGTGTGGTGAAAAATTCCACCAAGCTCGTGATTGCAAGGGGAAGAAAGAAGTTGTCGAAGTTGAATGCTAAAATTGTAGAGAAAGGGGGTATTATGAAAAAGAATGTCCTAATCGTCATGGTAACTTATCTCATAAGAGTCCAAGGGTTCATGGCCAAGCTTGTTCTATCACTACTACTGAGGTTGAAGCTCTGAAAGATGTAGTGGCAGGTAATTTAATGGTTTCCTCAAGTTTAGCCAATGCTTTATGTGATTTTTTATCATAACATTATTTCATATCTTCCCATTTTTCTAAGAAAATTAGATATTTTTAATTTGATTTTACAAGGGAGTTGTCAGTAAAAACTCCTAAGGGAAGTATCATTGCAACAAAGTTTTGTGAATCGATCCCCGTTAGGGAATATAAATGGTCTTTATCTCCTGGTCTCATCGTCATACCCATGATTGAATTTGATATAGTCCTGGTTATGGATTGTATTTTAGACCATAATGAAAAAATTTATTGTAAGAAGAAGGATGTTACTATTTTTTATGATTATGATAAGGAACACCTTATCTTTAGAGTATAATTGTCACCACCTAATTCTTATCTAGATCCACCCTCAGTAGCTCAACTAAATTCAATTATTGGGGTAGAAGAGAATGAAATAACTGTGGATGAGGAAAATAATGTTCAAATAGAGGATTTACCTATTGTGAAAGAATATGTTGATGTGTTTCCATAAGATTTACCTGGACATCCTCTAGAACGAGAAATTGAGTTTTCCATTGATTTAATTCCTGGATCAAGCCCCATATCGAAGACCCATTATAGAATTGCCACTGTGGAATTAGTGGAACTAAAGAAACAACTAGATGAATTGAGTAATAAGGGATTTATTCTCACTAGTGTTTCTCTATGGAGATCCCATGTCCTTTTTGTTAAGAAGAAAGATTGATCTATGAGGTTGTGCATTGACTACAGGGAGACAATACTATAATAATAAAGAACAAGTATCCCCTACCTCTCATTGATGATTTATTCGACCAAATTCATGGAGCTCAATACTTTTCAAAGATTGACCTTCGATCTGGATATCATAAGTTGTGTGTGAAGAAGGAAGATATTCTAAAAATGGCATTTCAAACCAGGTACGGGCATTACGAGTTTACAGTAATGCGTTTTTTACTGACTAATTCCTCCTCTATCTTCATGGATCTAATGAATAGATTTTTCAAGGAATATCTTGATGAATTTGTATTGGTATTTATTGATGATATCTTAGTATACTCCAAAATCTATGAAGATCATGAAAATCACATGCGCATTATTCTGAAGACTCTTAGAAGACAAGAATTATATGGAAAGTTTAGCAAGTGTGAATTCTGGATTCAAGAGATTTATTTTCTTGGCCATATTGTCTCTAAGGATGGAATCTCAGTTGATCCTTCTAAGACAAAATCAATCCATTAATGGACAGCACCGATGAATATAACTAAGGTATGCAATTTTATTGGTTTAGCAGGTTATTATCGACGTTTCATCCAGAATTTTTCTCGGTTGGATAACCCATTAAAAAAGCTAACACAAAAAGGGGTTAAATTTGTTTGGACAAAAGAGTGTGATGAATTTTTTGAAGAATTAATGAGAAGATTATTTAATGCTCTTATCTTAACTCTACCATCAGGGAATGATGGGTTTTCTATTTACAATGATGCTTCAAAGAAAGGACTTGGTTGTGTCCTTATACAGAATGATAGGGTTATTGAATATGCATCTCGACAGCTAAAAATTCATGATAAAAACTATCCTACTAATGATCTTGAGTGAGTAGTTGTAATCTTTTCTTTGAAGTTATTGTGAAATTATCTCTATGGTGAAAAATGTGAGATATATACCGATCATAAGAGTTTGAAGTATATTTTCTCACAGAGAGAACTCAACATGAGGAAAAGAAGATGGCTTGAACTACTCAAGGATTATGATTACATGACACACTACCACTCGGGGAAGGAAAATAAGGTGGAATATGCTTTGAGTAGAAAGGATCATGGAGTTTTGAACAAGATGAGAGTTGAAAAGGATCTTATATACATGGATATAATAAAGATGGATATGGGAATCACCATGGAAGGTGAAACATCAATACTTTTTCAAATGGTTGCTAAACCATATTTTCTAGAAAGGATAAAGAGTTCTCAAACCGATGATGAAGAGTTTCAAAAGAATATTAAAGCTGTGAATGATGGTAGATTGAGTGACTTTGTGTATGAAGATGGAATTTTGAAATTTGGGAAGAGAATTTGTGTTCCCAATATACCTGATCTACAAAAGGAATTATTGGATGATGCTCATAGTTCCAACTTCTCTATACACCCATGTAGCACTAAGATGTATAGAGATTTGAAGGAAATTTTTTTGTGCGACAACATGAAGAGGGAGATTGGTTATTTTGTGTCTAGGTGTATGGTTTGTCAACAAGTAAAAGCTGGAAGCCAAAAGCCTAAAAGAGTTATGAATCCTCTTCCTATACCTGAGTGGAAATGGGATAATATTATGATGGACTTTGTCATAGGACTACCAAATACCCCTATAAGGAACGATGCAATATGTGTCATCGTTGATCGTCTTACCAAGTCAGCACATTTTCTTGCTATAAGATAAGATTTACCACTTGAATGACTAGTTAGACTATATATTAATAATGTTGTCAGACTTCATGGAGTACCCCTATTGATTGTTTCTGATCATGATCCAGTTTTTACATCAAGATTCTGGAAAAGTCTTCAGAAAGCCCTGGATACTGAACTTCGTTTGAGCACTGCCTATGACCCCCAAACTGATGTACAACATTAACAGACTATTAAAACCTTATAATACATGTTGAGATCTTTCTCACTTGACTTTCAAGGTATGTGGGATCAATATTTACCTCTAGTATAATTTTCCTATTACAATAGCTTCCATTCAATTATTCATATGGAACCATATGAAGTGTTATACGGAAAGAGATCTCGCACACCAACATGTTGGGATGATGCTGGTGAAAGAAAACTCATAGGCCTATAAATTGTGAAGGAAACGATGGAAAAGGTAAAGGTAATCCAAAACCACATCAAGGAATCTCAAAGTAGATAAAAGAGAAATGCTAATAACCAAAGGAAGGATTTGGAATTTCAGGTAGGAGATCATTTTTTCATGAAGGTATCTCCATGGAAGGGTGTTATACATTTCAGTAAGAAGGGTAAATGGAGTCTTAGTTGCATCAGACCTTTTGAAATTGTAGAATGAATTGAGATTGTACCTTATCATTTGGAAATGCCACCAAGTCTCTCCTAAGTTCACGATGTGTTTCCACATATCACTGTTGAGAAAATACATGCCTGACCCAACGCATGTACTCACCTATGAGGAATTAGGACTAGAACCCGATCTGTCTTATTGAGAAGATCCTGTCAAGATTTTTGATACAAGAGAACAAGTGCTGAGAAACTGGATGACTCATCTAGTAAAAGTTCTATGGAGAATCCATAAGATGGAAGAGGTAATGTGGGAACCTGATGAACTTATGATGAAGAACCACCAGAGACTTTTTATGCAGTAATATTCTAGAAATTTTGAGGATGAAATTATTTGAAGGAGGGTAGAATGCAACACCCCAAGCTTCCATGATACGCTTCTCTTTGAATAATACAATAGCGTGTGTTGTATGTAACTTTGAGTTCTAACACACCACAACCAATTAAACTAAAATTTGTGAATATTAATACCCACTTTTTAAAATTTTATAAATTTTATCTTTCAAAATGGACTTCATTTTTTGATTCAGAATATCAAAATTATCTTAGGGTGAATTTTTGGAATTTTCTTGAAAACATTCAATTTTTGATGAATAGTGAAAAACACTGAGTCATTGTTTAAAACCGACTTTTTATTTAAATAATTATTTATTTTATTTAAATTTATTTTATCCCAAAATAGACACATAATACCTATATATGTTCAATTTAATACATTGGAGTCAATTCATAATAATTTTAGATATATAAAAATTTAATTGAACTTTTTACCGTCTTTTACCAACCTCCCAGAAGTATTTGCAAATTTACATAAAACTTAATTTTACCGCTTCTGTTGTTGAATTTAAAAAATCTGAGAGACACAGTTAATATCAAAGAGTAAAATGGGGTTTAATAAGATAAAAATATTTTTTGGT
The DNA here is from genome assembly GCA_963277665.1 of Viscum album. Taxonomy (NCBI): domain Eukaryota; kingdom Viridiplantae; phylum Streptophyta; class Magnoliopsida; order Santalales; family Viscaceae; genus Viscum; species Viscum album. The sequence goes on from OY728157.1 coordinate 1,029,651,510, forward strand.
GAATAGTAATTTCTTACTTTTATTTACCACGGTTAAAAGTAAATAGGGTAATTGAGGGTAAAAATAATATTATTATTACCCTAAAATGTATCCTAATTCTATTGGATAAGTATAATTCGACCAAAAAAAACCTCAGTAATAAAATATGAACCTATTTGGTCCACTTTTATTAGATTAGGACATTTATTATTATTCAATTCAAAGAAGAGTTAAAAGTGTTAAATTCAATGTTTAATAACTAAACCATTTTTAATATAGGGTTACACATAAGATAAATTCGAATATAAATATTAATTAGAAAACTAAAAATATTTCCTACATAATGGTATTTCTTTTACATTTTTTAGACATTAAATAATCTAATTTATTTATGACATAATGATGATGCAGTAATTACATAATTATTGAAATATTAAAATAATTGATATTATAAATATCAAAATAAATGTAATTTGAGACTTTTTATGAATTACACTAATTTTATATGTTAATATGACATATTAGGGTTGGTTAGATGATTTTTTTCTAAGTAATAATGCTGCTATGAATTTAGCAAAAACAAAATACCAAATAGTGTCAAAATTGACATAAAAGTATTTTTAAAAAAATATTATATTATTAATTGATATTCTATTCCTAAAAATCTAATGTTCGGCCAAAAGACTTATATGATGATATTTGTACCATTAATGAACCACTTGGGTTTATCTTGGAAGTATATAGTATGTTTATTAACCATATAATATAAAAATAAAAATAGACATGGAAAATGTCAAACTATTTAACTAAGAGTTAAATCTAAAAGATAACCTTAATATAGTGACTCAAACCTCTCTAAAACCTATTGGTTGAGTGGTTTTAGACCCATCCCCGCCATATCATTTAAATAGTCTACTTTGGAGCCATTAGAAACCGAAAATTATTTTATTATAAAATAATATTTCTATCTTTTCTTAAGGTGCCCCTCACTCCTCTTTTAAAAGGGCACTCCCCCTTCTATCTAATTCACACCACAAAAGACATTTGGTTTGGCCAAAACCTTCCAAACACCCTATAAACTGTACTCCCTTCATCCTAGAGGCATTCCTTTAGTCATAAATCCAAATTAAGGAGCCATTTTGATCAAATCAAAAGAAAGAACCTGAAGAAGAGGTAAATATTTCATCACCTTTTTCAAGTTCCTTTCTTCTTCCACTTACTCTTTCTTTGTTATTTCCATTATAAAATAATAACTCCACGAACACGATGAGATTCATTCCCCATAGTATCCATTCAAGACTAATTTTCATTAGACGATTAAAAATAATGTTTAAAGAATTAATATAATTCTAAATATGAATTAGATACATCCTATCCATAAAAAACATTACTTACATAAAAATCATATAAAGGAAAACGAACCAGTTAACACCCGAAACGATGATAATACTAGGATATTATTACCAAAGAAATATTAAAAGATCATATATGATATCATACTAATGTATATTATTATTTTATAATTTAATAACAATTATTTCACCATTATACCGAAGTTTAACCTACCCTCTACCAAGGAAAAGTAAAAGGTAATGGGTTTTCATCTCACTCCATATTCCCATGAGATTCATGCTATATTGCCACTATTTACTTTTGTGTGGTGTATGTACTTACCATAAGTGTATTCTTTGTGTAATACACTTTAACTTATATGTATTTACATCTTCATTTTATGGTACTTCTTTCATGGGGTGTATGTTTCATAAGTTACCAAATTGGTAAGGGTTAATTTCACAATCTCTTTATTATCTGAGGTTGTTTTTACTTCAGTATCTACTGAGACCTCTTTATAATACACATCCATATTTTGTTAAAAATATATTCCAAAACATTTTTACTATTTACTAGACTATGGGTTAAATTCAGTTATACCCTTGTTTGACTTTTTATAAAATGGTTTGAAAGGAATATTTCCGTCGTTTTCCAAACAGGGTATTTTATGACATTTTCCACAAAATTAAGGTAAGAATATTTTTTTAACTTATACGGAGGGTGTAGCTATTTTCCATTGTTATAACATCGTTGAATCTTCCCTAAAAATCTTATAATAATATTCTCAAATATAAATTTTTTTCTTCTATAATTACGTGACTTTTAAATGATTTTATAATAGAAAGAGATATTTCTTTAAAAAGGTTTTGATTTCATCTATGTCAACATCCTTTGATGGATTTTAAGTTTTTTTGAAGTTGATTTATTATGATACAAAACTTACATATTGTATTGTTGGTTTTGTGATATGTTTTACTGTGGATGTGTCATTTCATACCATTCATGGTTTATGGATAAAGTATTGACATTTTGTATGCTAGTTTTAATATGAATGTTTATGTTATGTTTAAACCTTTTCATATGAGGAATGCATTGGACTTAGTAAGTTATGGGTGGAGCCCTCTATAGCTCCTAGATGAGTCAGTAGGTCTCATGAGACAAAATAGTGTCTTGGCACAAGGCCTTGACAAAATCTTATTTGTAGTCTTGGCACAATGCCTTCACTATGTGGTTACGAAATTCTAGAATTATGCATTCCATCATTATGAAAGTGGATATTGATTGTGCATGTGATTATTCGACTAGTAGAATATCCATGTGAGTAAGTAAATGGTCTTATTTTGATTTATATTTTCCATATTAAGAAGAATTTTATGTTGAAAAGGCTTTTGTTTTAGTTTTATACATTGCCCTAAATTTTTATGCTTAATTATGAAAGTTTTTGCTATATTGTTATCCTTACTAAGAATCTGAGCTCACCCCTTTCTATGTTTTATTTTTCCCAGGTTGTGAATAAGTATATTATGACTGACCTGTAGGGATATTATATGAGATCTGAGTGTTGTCTATGGATCGAAGTATATTATGACTGACCTGTAGGGATATTTTATGATGTAATGTAAACCTTATAAATGTATCTAGTACTTCCAAGGCTATTAAACTAATCGGTCTTTTAAGACTTGATCTTTTGTGACCATTCCAATGTTATGTAATAATGCATCGAATCTGGGTAACTAGGTTCTGGGTGTTACAATAATATTTTATTCAAAGAATAGTCAAACTTGTCATACTATTATGTTTAACAAGTAAAATATTTTTAATATAGAGTTATATATGAGATATGCTTGAATATAAATAGTCATTTTAAATATAAAATGTTTATATTCATCTTGGTGAATTATTTATAATTTTAAGAAGAAAAAAAATTATCTTAATGGATTACATAATGATGATGTAGTAATTGCTTAAATAAAGAAAATATTAAATAAATGATATTAATTTTTTTAAAATAAATATAATATGAAATAGTTAATTTCAAAAAAAAAATCTATATAACATTGATATTTTAGTGGAGATTTAAAACATTTTGTTATAATATATCATTTAGTTATGATATTTTTAAAAACTCAAGTAATGAATAATGTCAAAATCGACATTAATGTTTTTTTAAAATAAATAATATTTTATTAACTAATATAAAATTTGTAAAAAATATAAACATATACTGAATAAACAGTATAAGGATGAAAATTTTACCCATTCTTCATTTATTGTTTATTTAGAATTTTATTGTAACTACATTAACCCATACAGAATAAAAATCTAAGTTATCACAATAAGAGTTAAGGGGGTTAAATAACAGTTAAATAAAAAATATAAGGATTAAGAAATAGTAAAAACATGCCAAAATTTTATTGGATGAATGGATTTATACAAAAAATAATCCCATATTTTAAATAAATATTTTTGGGTCAATTTGGTAAGGAAAATTAATTTATATTAATATAATATTTTTGAAGAATTCCATGAGTGACCCTCCCCTCTCTTAGAAAAGGGAACCTCTTATTGTATTCTCTTCACAATTAAAAACCTATTTAGTTTAGTGTATATCTATCCAAATACCTTATTATAATCCCTCCACACCTTAAAAATCTCTTATTTTAGGTATAACACCACCGTTAGTGGTCTTAAGATGTTAGGAAAAAGAGATTGTCTGAAGAGAATGTATCATTTTAATTAAGTGTTTCTATTTTGTTTCTTATTCCAACTCCTTAAAATATTCTTCAACCATGATGAAATAGAAAATATAGTATACTCAATATAGTCAGATGTTATTATGTTAATATCATCACCTAAATCCATGTCGACTTCAATCAAATGGGAAATTAATTTATCATTTGCGTCTTGGGTAGAGAGCCACCTCATGAACCATCCTAATGGGGCCCATGTTGTGTGTCCTAAATCCTACCTCCAAATGTCCAGGGAATAAAGACTATCACCGAGTTGGCATATAAATAATTTTGTAGGCCATATCCTACATACCTAAACACACACACACGCATTTCCAAGACCATACAATATTGAAATGAGAAAACAACTGAACAACCATATATTAATACATCTAAATCCTACAACTAGAGTATGATAGGAAGTAAAAGAAAGTAAACAGGTCCAAATAAAATCCCACCACAAGAGTCTAAAAAATAAGTCCTACTTGAAGGTAAAACAGCGTCTGTTGTTAGAATACTGTAGGAACACACCTCAATCTATCAGGTCTCAGTATGAACTGCCTAGTCATGGTCCCTTAAGGACTCTATCAAAAGGTATATCATCTACACAAGTCATGACAAAGTAAGAAAATACCATGCAGGGGTGACTATAACAATACACAGTAGGACACCCTGAAAACACAATCGATAAAATAAAATAATATAGTCAACTCTACAATGATATACACCCACATCACATATAAAAATAATATCCAGATATACTCAACAAAGAAACACAATGTTAAGGTAAAGGCACAATATTAATGCCAACCTAGGATTATCAATTGAAGGTTCCACATAGAAATCATCTAGTAGAAAACAGACCATGAGTTTTATAACACTGATGAAATCTGAAGAGATATGATACAAAGATGAGGATCACACTCAAGGCCTTGAGTTCTACAAACACTCAATCTAGATTAAACATATGAGTAAAGGAATGATTCCCATATAGTGTTGTTCATGATGATATGAATAACTCTACATTGGGATTGAAGATGAATATAGGATCTCACTCTAGGCCTCATAAAGGATTCCAACAACTCTATCCAAGAATTCCTATTGAAGAGATTGCTGTCCAATGTGTAGGAAGCAATTCCATACTAATTGTTAGGGAATGGATATAGGGAACACACCCTAATGAAATATGTCTATGATATAGAGTAAATAGGCTCCAAGCCAACATTTTAATAGTACACGGGGTGTAGTGGGGGTACATGTCATGTCTCTTCGACCCTGGGCTATGCTTGTGTAAATGACCTGTGTCCATATCTATGTCCTTATAATAGTACACGATGTGTGGATTCCTATTTACTTCTTCCCATATACCATTACATAGGTATTCTAGTGTACAACAAGAAAATATATGTCTGTGTGAGTGTACACGATGTGCTCATGCCTATTTACTCTATCCCATGTCTATTTAACCTCTTATGTACTCAATGATCCACCAAGGATAGGTCACATGTCGTGTGACATGGTCACATTCCACGTGATACTTTTCCCACCCCCAAAACCCTAGACACCACTATGAGGACCCCACATGTCATGTAATCTTGGATTACAAGTCATGTGGATCTGGAATTTTCAAAATCCTAGATCCAGAATATATGTATCTTCTCCACTTCTGTAACCACCAATCCAATTGTTCCATAGCATAAACTTAAGAATCCATGTCATCCAAAACATTCCATCAGTGTAAAATAGGTTATGACCACCAAAACCACTTGGAAAATAGAATCATACATCGTTTTTTATTGCATGTTGAAGGAAAAAAAACTAGGTATGTTCACCGTATAATCCACTACTACTTCTGTCATTACACCACCATCACATAGTGCTGAGTCCGAGTCTACAATATCAAATTTGTGAGCCAAGAAATTAGTTCCCAACAATCAATTTCTCAGTGGTTGTTGAACCATGGGTCAACAAAGAACACTGATGATGAATAGAGAAATTGGAGAGAAAATTATACGGATCAATTTTGAGGAATATACATAAGTCAATGTTAGTTTTTATGTTGATTTATTTATGTTAAAATGAAGACTGATGAGTTAAAAATTAATTAGAAATAAATTCTCCCAAATATATCCCCACAATAATCCCATCTCACAATACACATGATCCATAGACAAATGCATTTTTTTATAAATGTGCATCATAGAGATCAAAATGGAGAAATAAATCAAAATCAAAAAAATGTATTACCTCAATTTGGATCGACTGCTGATGAAAAAAAGATACACCATGATATTTGGTGAGATTCTATGATTCTTTCATGCACTTGTCTATGACCATCAATCCAGTATCCATCTGTCAACAAAATCCCTCCAACATTCTCCAATAAATCTCCAATGATTTGAAGGCTTATGAATTTGACCCTTTAATTCATCCATAAGAATGATTTGATAGAAAATCATTAGGTTTCTGAATCAAATAATAATTAAAATAATTTTTTCTAATAATTTTATTAATTTTATGTCTGTGATGAATTTTCCATAAACATCCCACACTAAAAAAGGTTATGCCACACCTAGGGTAAAAACTTTGTTCTGAACTCAATGGTTCCCTTATATTTCTGATTCTGTTACTCATTTATAATTTATTACACTTTTTTAGGAAGAAAAAATGAAATTTCTATTAAATATATTTAATATATTTCAAAAAGTTATTATGGGAACACCAGGCCTTATAATCTCACTACATCTAAACAGATGGTCTTGAAAAACAAATCCATACAATATCTAAAAATAATAAATGGAAAATAAGAGTCAATAAATTCTCCCTAACTTGGGGATTTATTCCCCAAAAATCCAAAATAAGGGCTATACAAAAAGAAGTGGGCATTAAGAATGAATATGAGACTCCCACTTCTAAGTTCTCTTTTGAAGATTCCCATGCTCCCACCAGACACACGCTAAAGGAATCACTCACCCATGAAGGATCCTCTCTTATTGATCCTCAATTTTTATTGGGTACTTAGAAAAGTCAGCTCAATCCTCAATATCTAGCCTGCCCTAGTTGATAAAATGTGATGGGTCATGCACATACCTCCTCATCTACGATACATGTAATATATTGTATACCTAGTCCAATTGCGATGGTGGAGCAATGAAGTTTCCACCTCTCCAACCCTATGTAGTATCTAGAAATGGTCGATGAATCTTAGATATATCTTTCCACCCCATCTAAACCACCATAATTTATGTTGAGGTGAAACCCATAGAAACACATGGTCTACCTCCTCAAACATCAAAGGCTTTCATTATCAATCAGCATATGACTTATGATGGATTATTTTAGTCCCCATCCTCTCCAATATGATGTGAACCATCTATGTAGTATCTCACACTAACTATTGGCCCATGATTGATGGATCTCCCAAATCTATCTAGAAAATTAGTGACCTGTAGGGTCTCCCATAAAAATCCTAGAATGTCAACATACCAATGGTTGAATGGTATAAGATATTGTACACAAACTTCATTGGTGGTAGGTGATCCTACCAACTAAAAAAACGTCCAACATGAAATATCACAACATTTCTTCCAGAACCTAAATGGTCTGATCAGTCTGGAGATTATTTTGATGGTGAAACATTGTGATAAAGTGTAAATGAGTCCTAAAAACCTTGTGTAATCCTTTACAAAACATTGATGTGAATCAATAATTGATTTTAAAAAAAATTGAGGGAACTCTATGGTGTCAGACAATCTTCTACACATAGAGGCATATCAATCTCTCTACTGAGATTTGCTCTCAGGAGTTTAGGAAGTGGTCCAACTAGGTGAGTTGGTATACGATCAACCATATGGAATTGTGTCCCCTGGACATATGTGGTAATCATTTTAGTAATTTCATAGATATCCCATCCTACTTCTATTTTGGAACCTCAAGGGGTTGATCTAATCTCACTATAACTTGGCGCTTAGCCTTCACTTGCCGACAAGTGAGGAATTGGGAGATAAACTCTAAAACTCCTTTATTTATCCCTGATAAAAATATTGATGTATAAGGTTCTGGTAAATATTTTTCACACTTCGATGTACCTCTAAAGGAGATGTATTAAACTCTCTTAGAACCTCCTCCTACAACATAACTTGTTCAATCATGTGTTTACTAAAAATAATGACATTCTCCCCTCCTTCAGACAATACATCAGGAGTATGTAAAAGGGATATATAAGTACATAAGGTCTTACAGTTGGAATCCCCAAGCTATTCCTCCATGAATCACTGATAAAGAGGAGGGGTAACAACCATTGACTGTAGGTATGCTGCTTCATATCCACCCATAAAGGATAACTGTAATGAGGCTAACTGCTCAACACCTCATGTTTAAACTATGAACAAGATCTCATTCTAAGAGAATCTACTACCATGTTAACCTTCACAAGAGTATAAAAACACTAAAAATCTAATACTTGAATAAATATATCCATCATATATATATCATGTTAATATCCTTATGAGATAAGATACTCTTGAGACTTTTATGATCAGAATAGATTATAAACTGGTCACTAATCATGTAGTTTCACCACATCTTTAGTCAAAGACTACTACTTCTAAATAAATATCATGGGTAACTTAGTTATGATTATGTGGTTTCAGTTGACATGAACTATAGGCAATCATTACCTGCCTCTACACCAAAAAAAAACCAATCCAGGTTCCTAATGCATCAAAGAACACTACATACTCAAAACCCTCATTTTGGAAAACTCAATATGGGAGTACTTTTCAATTTCTACCTCAACTCCTTAAAATATTACTACCACCACCTTTAATACATGAAAGGAAACCCCTTTTGGGTCAAAGTAGAAATGGGTGTTGATAGTTGGGAGAAATCAGGTATAAATCTCTAGTAATATCCTTCCAACCCAAGGATGCTCTACACCTATATCATGATATCGGGTGGCTCTAATGATAACACTGCCTCGACTTTGGCTTATTCCACTACCACTCCATCTACTAAGATAACGTGTCCTAGAAATTAGACCTCTTGAATCCAGATCTGACACTTTGAGAGATTCCCATAAAGATGGTGCTCTTGGAGTATGTCTATAACCATCCTCAATTATCTCATGAGCTTTGCCTCAAATGGTGAGTACATAAGGATATATTTAATGAAGAACACAAAGATTTGGTCTAAGAAAAGATGAAAGATCCGGTTCATGAGTCCCATGAACTTCACTAGGGAGTTACTAATAAAAAAGGGAATCACCAAGTACTCATATTGACTATAGATACATCTAAATGATGTCTTCGTAATATCCTCATCCTATACTCGCAACTGGTGATAGCCCGATCAGTGGCCAACCTTTGAGAACCATAGTTTCCCTCTCAACTAATCTAAGAGGTCATAAATTCTCCATAGTGGAAACTTTTTCTTCATTTTCTCCTTGTTCTTGCATAATTATTCAACACATAACCTCAATCTTCTATCCACCTTCTTGGAGAAAAAAACTGGGGATGCCTAGGGGGAAACACTAGGTTTAAGAAATCCATTCATCTGTAACTCCTCTAACTGCACCTTCATCTCAGAAAGCCCATGGGGATCCATCCAATATGCTATCATAGATATTAGTGTCATATTAGGATGTATATCAATGAATAATTAAATATATAAATGGGGATGTAAACATATAACATCCTAAAGGAATATTTACTCATACATAGCCACCACTATAGGGAACTGAAAACTCATAAAATCCGCTACACCGAGGGTCATGATAGATTACTGATGAGTAATTGGTCTTACCCTCTTATGCATGAGACTATCCTACACATCATGGGTTTACATTTCATCCACAAATAATACTTGGTTCCATCACCGTGGAAACACCACATCCTTTGCATAAAAGAGTCAATCTGGCCATGAACGATAGATAATGAGTCCATACCAAAGATGACATCATAATGCCTTATTGTTGCTGCATAGAGACCCCAAAATAAACTCTATCCTCTAAGAACCTTGTCACATTTTCAACACAAGTTTATGATCTAAGAGTCATCTCCAGCAGGAGTCTCCAAGAATAAGGGTTGAGCCAAGGTTTCAACTGGAATCTCTAAGTCTCGTACTAGATATGTGGAAATAAAGGAATGACTAGAAAATTTTTCTATCAATAATAAAACTATGGTATAATATAAAAAGATCATACACCATATCATTCCACAAAACCTCTGGGTTATAAGACTCAACTTCTTGTAGTTTCCCCCTTCCCTGTCCTAAAGCTCTCTATGCCTAGAGTTGACCACTTGGAGAAGGTAGTGGTAAAAATCCAATGTGTCTACCACCATCTCATACTATGCCATCTCATCTACCACATATTCCTCCTTATGGATGTGCCACCTCATTCCAGTGCCTCTACCTCAGCGGCCCATCCATGATCTTCCTTCCAGCCACAAGGCTGGTCAGACAATCTCTTGCAAGATGTCCCCTATAATCAAATGAGTATAACTTCATCTCCCTGAGATGACTAGACCAATCCTGTGAGATTTTTACCACATACCCTTTGTCTTGGGACCTCATCATGAAATGTATCACAAGTCTAGGTCCCTATGAATAACATAGAATCCTTTCTGCTGAGGTTTATGCTCATAATCTCCCACTACTAGTAACCACTTACTATGTCTTCTCAGCCAATAAACTCTCAAACACCAAAGAAATATCTATAACACTAGTGTAGGTAGGAATATATAGAGGGTTGAAACTAGTTTGGATGTCTCTATGCAATCCTTTCTTGAAGGACTGAGATTTATTGAACTGATTCCAAACCATATCCATTGAGTACTTGGAGAGGTTAGTAAAGAACGATGAATACTATGCTATAGTCATGCTTCCCTACTAAAGCTAAAAAATATCATAGATATGTACATCCCTCAGTGTAGATGGATAAAAAAACTATCTAAAAAGGAACTCAAACTCTTACTATGCTAGAGTCTACTTGTTTTAAGACTTGGTCACTAACCCCCACCATCATCCTTTTGATCCATATAGAATGCTCACCACTATGACAACCATATTATCTATTGGTTTTCGGACCAGATAGAAAACTTATGTCACCACCTCAAGCTAGTCCTTCGCTTCCTTTGGGTCTTGTTTTACTCAAAACCTTACGGGTCTTTATTGCTAAAAATAATGAAGTGTGTTAAGCCTTCACACCTCACACCCTAGTACCGCGGGTACTATCTACTGCTCAACAGGTGGAGGTATAGATGGGGCCCCACGTGGAAATAAAACTTCTAGAACTATTCCTTGTATCTATGCCTCATAATTGAGGAGATAATCATTGTGATCATGACACTTAATCCTTATTGGAATACATTAAAGAGGCATCCAAAAAACAAGATGTACCTCAGTCAATGAGTATATATGGATAGCTGACTCGGGAAGGACATGATAACCACAACCCATTACTATATGATTCTTGTACTATTGTTTTCTATAAAACCAAAATTCTCAAATACTGACTTGAAATACAGGTCATCAGTGTCCTAGTTTATGGATATGTCAGCCACTAAATTAAAACTGGGTCCCTAACCTGAATGAAGAACTGGAAACACTTAACACTGACACCCCCAAGATAATCTCACAGACTCCAGTCCTAAGGTTCAACAAACTACCTCTAATACCAATCTATCATGACCAGTACCCATAATTCCCTTGTAATAAATCCTCAAACCCACCTCCAATAGGCAAGGTCTAGTAACTAGAACTGAGTAGGCATATCAGTAACGTGGGAGAGCTTAGCCTAGTACATGTACACATGCACACATATCTAAACCCATAAAATGATGAAATATAAAAATAAATGAACAACCATGCATATGTACATCTAAATACTACTACTATAAAAAAATATGATATAAAATAAAGTAAATAGTGCCAAATAAAATCCCACCACAAGAGTTAGAAAAACTAGTCCAACCAGAAATTAATCTAGGGACTATTGTCAGAGTACTGCATGAACACACCTTAGTGTATCCGGTCTCACTAAGAACCACCTAGTCCTAGTCCCTCATGAACTTTATCAAAAAATTTATCATCTGTATAAGACATTACATGTTTAGGAAAATACTGTGCAGGGTTGAGTATGACAATACCTAGTAGAAAACCATAAAACTACAAAGCATTCAACAAAAGAATACAATAATCTCTACAAAGGTATATGTCTACAGAATATATAACAAAAATATACCAATATACTCAAAAAATAAACACAGTCTCAAGGTAAAGTCACAAATTTAATTCTATTCTAGTATTCAAGCTTGACGGTTCCACATAACACCCATCTGGGAGAACACAGTCTAGAAGTTTGATAACATTGATGAAATCCAATGTTATATGATATACATATGAGGATCACAAAAAAGTACATAGGGTATACTAAAAACTCAATCAGGATTAACCCACTTGGTTGAGGATCGATGCTTGTGTAGTGTTGGTCATGATGATGTAAAGAACTCCACTTAGGGCACAAATATGAATAAAGGATCTCACTTTGGGCCTCAAGGAAAGACTAAAAAACTATATCCAATAAGTCCCGCTAAAGGGATATCTATCCTATGTGTAAGAGGAGATTACCTAATAACCATAAAGGAATAAATATGGCGAATATAACCTAATGAATATTGTCTAAGATACAATGGATAATGGCTTCAAGACAACATGTTAGGAGTACATGACCTATAGTAGGGGTACACGTCATGTCACTTTCACACTATGTCCTGCCTATGTAAATGACCAGATTCTATGTGTATGTTCATGTAATAGTACGTGGAATGAAACTAACAGTGTAATTCTGACCATGTACCAAAACATGTGTATGCACATGTATAACTAGCAATTATCTGTCTACATGGGTGTATATAGCATGTCCATTCCCATGTACTCCATCTAGTGTACACGTACCCTTCGAGGCATAAGAAAATATATTGGGGAGTGGTCACATGCCATGTTACATTTTCACATTCCATGTGACATGGTCACATTCCATGTGATACTTATATCTATTTTATAACCCTTTATACCACTATTGGGGCCCCATACACCATGTAATCCAGGAGTACACACCGTGTGGATTTGGATTTTACAAAATCCTAAATTTGTTTTCCTTCTGTGTTCTTTGATCCTATGACCACCAATATAAATACAACTTGATATAAAATAAAGGAACCATGTTGGATGAGCATTTAAGTTGATGAAAAATGGTTTATGGTCCCCAAAAAACTACGAAAATGTCCCCAGACACCATTCTTCATTGTACATCGATGAACCTGAAAAATGGGTATCCACACTGCCTGATTTGCTATCTCTTTCATCTCCACAACACTGTCAGATTGTGTTGAGCTTGAATCTACAATATAGAATCATTTCACCAAGAAACAAGTGATCAATGATTGTTTTCTTAGTGGATGTTGAACCACATGTTAATGAATAACACCTGTGATGAACAAAGATATTATGAAGAAAAGAATAGGGAACAATTTTGAGGAACAAACCTCATTTGATGTTAGTGTACACTATGATTTTTTATGTTATAATGATTAATGAAGAGATAAAAATTAATCATAAATAAATTATCCCAAAAATAACTCTAAAATTATTCCATCCCGCAGTATGCACAATCCATAGATCAATATGTTGCTTGATTTATCCACGTTCATAATAGAAATTAAAATGGGGAAAGAAATATAAATCAAACAACAACCTACCTCAATTCGGATATATCATTGACAAAGAATAAATATTCTCAATGATCATTTATTTGATCCACTAATTCAATCACACATTGGTCATTGATCATTGACCTGGAAATTCTATTCCAACAGAATCCCTCTAACGCTCTCCAATGGCTCACCAACGATTTTCAAGGTTATGTGCCTAAAAAAAAATTATTCCATAAGTGTGAATAGATATAAAATAATTGGGTCACTATGTAAATGGATAAATAAAATAATTTTATTTAAAAAATTTAATTATTTTATGTCCATGATGAATTTTCTATAAACATCTAGTACTAATAAAGGTTATGTCGTTCCTAGGGTAAAACCTAAATTCTAAACTCAATGGTGCCCCCTAATTTTTGATATGGGAATATATTTAGAAGTTATTAAAATTTTATAAGAAAAATTCATGTGCTATTAAATATATTTAATATATTTTAAAATTTTATTCTACGAACATCAAACAACATAATCGCACATCGTTTCAGTGCCTGGCATCAAAAATTAATTCATATAATATTCAAAAACAGTACAGGGAAAATATGAGTCATTAAAAATGCAAATTAAAAAGGTTATATATCAAGTAAATAATTAAAATATGTTATTATTAAGGAATATAAATATTGTATGTGATGAGTCATACTCAAGGTAATGGAATTTCATTTTAAAGTCATCTTTTAAAGTAACTATTTCAACTATTTTTACAAAATCCAAGAGAAATTTTTTCTTAACATCTAAAGCATGAATGAAATTTCTATCTTTAATGTAGATTTAATTTTTTGAATATCTATATAAAATATAAACATTTTACTGTCAGATAAAATGTTTTCAATTATTAGTACCCAACATTTTAAAAATGAAAGGAGATTTCAAAAATGGAAAATTTATTTTTCTCATGAATGTTTTCTTTCAAGATTTATGTGTTAAGTTTATGTTATGGTTCATGTTCATTATTTATACGGATGGGTGGTCCCATGATAAAATGAGGGCTGGTGACCCCGTTATTTATCTCCAATGCATTGGGTAAAGGGATGGAGGTAATCGATAGTGTTTCTCCTAAGAGATTAATGGAATATATTTTGGTGGTTATTCCAAATGTTACCATGATGGTTACTCCCTATATAGCTATGAGAAATAGAGTAAATGTAAGAGTGATATGAAAATGATTCCACAAGTCACCTCTATTATTTATTTTTTCTATTCATTTTATAATAAACTTATAATTTTATATGGTAAGATAAAGATCTTATGTTTTATAGGTGAAAAGTATAACATTGTGAAATTATTTTGATGGGTTTATAAGAATTCAGGGACTAGTAGTTTATTTATTTATTTTTTTGTCCAATACTAATTTTTTTAAGCTCATACCAATTGTTAAAATATTTTTCATACGGTATAAGGATGGATAAAAGAAAGTAGAAATTGAAGTTTAATGTTATGAGGATTTTTCATAAAAAAGAAATCATGATTTATTTCAAAAGTGTTACATTATGTAAAAATTGATAAAATTTTAGTAGTATCCATTTATTATGTATGTGGGATTTTATGTTTGAATTATAACATAATTACCTAAAAATATAAACAAAAAATATCCTTATAATTTTAAGAAAGTGTATTCTAGTTCAAAGAAACTAGAATTTGTAAATTTTAAGGCTAGTTCCTTACATTTGGAATCAAATGTTGGTTTATATAGATTTGGGGTTAGCATAATGTTAATAGAACATAAATAAAAGTTTTTTAATCTATGGTTATGTTGAAATGATATATAATTTAAATATTATTGTGGTTCTTCATCTAAATATTTCTATTCAAAAAGGATTTCTGCAGAGGAAGCATGGTAGCATTATTTGGAAGGCTTTGAGAGGAAACAAACTTTCCAAATAATAATCTTCAGATAGTAAGAATTAGAATAGAACATTTTTTTACCATTATAGATTAGTTGACCTAGGATATAAATGGAAGTTACATCTATACCTGAGACCATCCAAGTGAACCACAAAGGAATATTTTAGCAGTGTATAATTTTATGAGGCAAAATCCTATATATTTTAGTGGATCTTATGACTTAGTGGTATATTAAGGGAGAATTAAATACCAATAAATTATTTTAGATGTCATGTGGAATGCCTTTTTAATTTTGTTAAGTTCTCGTATGTGGTAATATTGGGTATATGACTTGTAATTTCATTTAAAAAGATCATGGTAGTGGTAATACCAAAATTGATATATATCCAGTACATTGTTTTAAATGTAATGAAATGGGTCATTAGGAAACAAGTGTTTAAGGAGGAACCCAAATTATGGTAAGAAGCCAGAATGTGTGTATAAATGTTTGGAGAAATCCATTTCAACTACTTCAGAAGTTTTTGGGTCATCAAATGAAGTGGTGTCAGCTCTAGATAGCTAAGTATCTTTTAAATGTTGAATTAAGGTTGGGGTTCCATCAGCTGAAGCTGAATGGTGATAATATTCCAAAGACGGTATTTTAGACATGATATGGGAATTATTTGTTTGTAGTTATTCCCTTTTGGTTAACTAATTCACCTACTATATTTATGAATCTTATGAATAGAGTATTAAATTATTTTTTTATTAGTTAATGATAGTGTTTATATAAAGATATTTTGGTATAGTCTAAAATCTATGAGGAACATTAAATCCACATAAGGATTGTTTTGAAAATCTTAAAATAAAAGAAACTATATGAAATTTTTTGTAAGAGGGAATTTTGTTTGCAAAAAAAAATCCTAACTTGGACATATTGTTTCTCAATATGGTACAACTATTGACCCTTATAAAAAATTTATTGAAGAGTGTACAAACCTACCAATGTTATACAGATGAATATTTTTCTTGGATTAGTAGGTTATTACTGAAGGTTAGTTGAAAATTTTTCTCAATTATCTATCCCACTTACTATGTTATCATGAAATAGAGCTAGGTATATTTGGATAGAAGAATGTGACATTTGTTTTTATAAACTAAAAAGAAAAATAGAGAATACTCTAGTTCTGGACCTTCCTTCCAGAAATAGTGCATTATTCATCTACCGTGATGCTTCATTAAAAAGATATGGTTATTACCTAATTCAAAATGATCAGGTAATTTTTTATGCTTCATGTCAATAAAAATATCATGATTTAAATTACCCTACACATATTTTGGAATTATATGATGTTATTTTCACATAAAACATTTGGAGAATCATTTTTATGGAATAAGTGGAAATTTATACTAATAATGGAAGTCTAAACTATATATTCACTTATAAATAATTGAACATGAGACAAAGAAGATTACTAGATGCTAGGAAAAAATCCTTCAAGGAGCTGTCTAGGTGTTTTTGGGGTGATTGTGTTTTTTTGTAACAAACCACCAATTTATCAACATAATTACCTTCTTATAATTATTTATTATATTATAATAACATAATAGTACATAGATAACACAATTAACACTTTACTAATGAATAATTATTGAAATAAAAGGTATCTCTAGAATTTAAGGAACTTATACCAAAGAAATAGTAACTCGGCCTTTCGAACAGTAATCTGACAATAATGAATAGTAAACCAACCAATTGAATTGTAACCTCACTAATAAAACTATATATAAAATCCAACCATATTATAATTGAAAATATGATATAATTATATCATAGTATAAGTAAGTAAATATTTGTAAAAATTATTAATTAAGTGTTGGTATTTTTATAAGTTATAAAAATTTAACTACAATTTTATGATTAATTTAATAAATTAAAAGTATTTTTTCATAAAATCTATTCATAAAATAATATTATTATCCCTTGATTATAATATAATTTTATGAGACCTTAGTTAATATTTCAAGGTCTTATAAAATCAAATATAAATTTAAAATCTGTATTTTTTCAAGAAAATTCATATTTTATTTAACAATTAAAATTATATTATTTAGAAAATTATTTTAAAAAAATGGTATTCATTTTTGGATTCAACACATCAAAAATATTTAGGGTGAAATTTTGGGATTTTTCTAAAAAACATGTTTTTTTCGAGAATAATGAATTTTCGATATTTAAAAAATAAATGAATTTATGCTTCATTATTGAGTCATTGATTATGAAATTACAATGTAAGCCCAATTGGTTCAAACTAAAATAATCATGTTACTATATTTTTTCTAAATAATTATCATTATTTCTTGTCTTGAGAAAAATAATAAACTAATGAATTAAATATTGAGAAAACACACCCCTCCTCCACTATAAATACAACCCCTCACCACCCCTTCTCCTCACACCTATTAAGACTTGTGCCATGTGAAAAGTCTTCTCAAATGTCTTACCAAGTCCATAAAACATTTCCTTTAGATCTTTGCCCCATAAAAATACCAAAACCTCTTCCCTAAAGAGGCTCTCAAGGAAGATAAATTCAAGAGGTAAATTTCTCATTTCATTTATTTTATTTTTTTAGAGTTCCTTTCTTTTATCTTCTCACGTACCCTCATAAAAATGGTATGATAAATCCATTAATTTAAATATAATATAATTTTATTATTATAATGTAATAATTTATCACCTTACCTCCTTACCTCTCATTTTATAATAAAAATGTAAACACCATCCGAGATGTGTTAATTTATCACATTCAAGGACAACGAGTTTTCAATATCATTTACCATATCCAATTCTGGACATGAAAATATTTTTATGGTTGAAACAGACTATAATTTATGTATTATATCATATTTAAGTTTCTGCAATATTTTTGTACAAATGACATTAATTTATAATGCAAAATGAGATCAGTGTGATAAAAAACCACCAATTATCTCAAATAATTATCATTAATGTTTTATATAATGATCCATACTCATCCCATTTAATAAGATTAATGGTATATCCGTTATATATTCTCTAGGAAAATTAATTTAATATAATCATGGTTATAGAAAAACATTCCCATTTTACATGAACTTATATTAACCAAAACCGATCCTGAAAACTATGAAAGCGAGCACTCATGAATGATCAAACTGAACACTATAAATCATCAAAAAAGGGCATAAAAACTTAATAAAATGATACTAAATCAAATTCATCTATAATATATTCTGTATTTTTAATTAATGATTCTAATTCGGTTATCTATGATATTAACATCAGGTGAAGGAAAACTTCAGACTTAAGGTAAGGGATTCTACCCGAACCTCCATTATTCCTTCAGGTTTCACTTCCTATATTTTTACCAAAATTAAATTATATATTATTTTTATGTAAATATTCTTAAATAATATTTAAATATTCCAAAATCATTCCCCAAGATATTTTAATCCCCCATTATTAGGGATATACATGTTTTAAGGGGTTCCCTTCTTGATACTTCTTGATAAGCAAGTCGTTTTAAGAGAACTTCTTGAATTCTTATCCATTCAATAGTGCACCCTAAAATATGTTTTGAGCCACCATATATTTTCTAAAATAACTCTTTTTATTATGAAAACATTCTTGGTTCACTTCTGGTTTTATATAAAATATAATTCCATATTATGTTTTAAAAGCTCACTAATATTTTCCATAAACAACACTAAAATATTTTAAATGTAAATATTATTAAATACTATTTTTACATGTTATAACATCAGTTCGAGATAGAATATAATGATCTATGAATATTTTATATTATTAATATCCACTAATTATTTAAATCCTTTCTTTCATGGACCTCATTGTGATATTCCCTTATGTTATGCCTTTTGATAGGATTATGATACCAAATTCTTCCCATGGGTAAACTATATGTTTATGATTGATTCATTATATATGGTTCTTCATAAAAAAAACATATTCATGAAAATTTTATAATTGGTTTCCCCATATATGTCTCTAATTCATTGTAAAAATTTTATCCTCATGAGACGTTATGTGGAACAGTATTGGCGGTTAGCCTTGACTCCTGCTCCATGTGCAATGGTCTTAGTTGTTAACCATGACTCGTGCTACTCTATGTGAAATAATCTTTGACTCATGATATAGTAAAATTTTATGTTTTCACCACATTATTATGACTCCATGTCTATATGATACCATATTTTATATTGTATGTTTCCATATCTTTAATCATGTTCCATTCTTTTTAATATCATTACATCATGCCTTCTAACCCATATGTTAAAGATTTATTCTTATATTTATTCCATTATTAGGATTTTCAGATCATACCTTCTTTTATTTTATCCCTAGGTTATCCTCAAAATATGTATGAGAACAATTCAAGTTAGGAACTCTTTATGATGATTTAATAAATAAATTATTTTTTGTCCCATGTTTTCAGTTTTATGTACCTACTATTACTAGACACTAGACATTATGATCCTTGCCTTATAATTTTATGTTTAATTATTCTTAATAACATGTAATGATATGTGTAAAATTATAGGGTAACTATAGTTGGTATTAGATGGAGGTTTTAGTTATTTTTGGAGATTAGAAATAGAGAAATTTAGTAAGAACCTTGTGGATAAGACTAAATATAAGAAAACAACCCTATATTTTGGATAGTATAGAGTAAATTTTTTATCAAAAAAATACATCCCAGTGTGGATTATACAAGTGTATGTGGTTCTAATGTATATTTACCTAGTAGTAACAACTCCAAAAAGGTGTTTTGGGATTTACTCAGGGTAACCTGGTACCTTAAAATAATCCCTACTATGCACATAGTTTGATATTCCATGGTGATATGATTTGGTAAATTCATATTCTCATTATAAAACATTATTAAGGGAAAAAATACCATAAGAGAATATATTATAAATATCATGGATAAACTAGATTGAAACCTAGGAAATCATAAGTTAGGATATAATTTTCTGTTAAAAATCTATCCTTTTATGTTTAAAGTTTCCTTTTTATTCTTATTTGCAAACTATTCAAGCCCCCTAATGGAACATTTTTCTTATTTAATGGATATAAATAGATGAACACATGAAAAAAATCAATGTGATAGGGAATGTGAGGATTTCCATAATGATATTTCAAATATAATGGTAATGGGTGCTCAAAACATCAATAAAATACTTGCTCAACTTGCCAAAGTTATAAATAATAACATAAATCATGTGGAATTACCTCCTCCTCCATGTAAAAATAAAGTGGTCATCGAATACTTCATGTGTCAAAGTCCTCCCATGTTTATTGAATCTTCTGATCCCCAACTTGTGGTGTAATGGATTAACTCCACTAAGAAGATATTCTATGTAGTATAGTGCTCAAAAGAAGGGAAAGTTGTACTAGAGGTCTATGATTTTTATGGGGAAGCTGATCAGTGGTGGAAAATGTTAAAAAACATGAAGTCCGAGGAGTAAATTGATTCCAATTATTGGAAGGAATTCAATAATTTTTTTTCAATAAATATTATTCCATACCCTCCATCTTAAAATATAAAGAGAGTTCCCCAGATTCAATCATAAGGATGATGAGACTATTGGGGCATATGAAGAAAAATTTACAATTTTTTAAATATACACCTAATGATTTTTCATGAACACTAAATGAAAGGTGAATTGATTCTTTAGTGCACTAAAAATGAGTCTATGAATATATTTAGTGATTCTAGAATTTGAAAATTATGAAGAGATTTTATGTTGTTCCCCCAAGGTTGAAATGGAGATTGAATATGATCAGTGATCTCATTGGCCCGATGAAAAAAAATTGGAAAATGGATTCTATTATGGGTGGTTCGAAAAATAAATCCCATGATAGAAAAAAGACCGAACATCCCACATTTCAGAACTGTGGGAAGAAGCATCTCGGTAACTTTCTAAATGGAACTAGGAATTACTTCAAATGTGGAAGAATGAGTCATCTGGCTATGAACAGCCATTGGGATATGAATATTCCCACTAATTTGGATGACATAAATAAGGTTTATATTTACTCTCATCCTATAGTGTAGTGTTACAACATCAAGGATCATGGACATTATACAAACAATTTCCCTAAAACAAGTTTTTTTGGGGGATTTCAACATCAACCGGAAAGTCAATAAGGAAGGTCTTATACAATCACTACTACTGAGGTGGATCCAAAAAACAATGTGGTGACATGTATTCGAGTAATTCATTATGGAATAGTGAATATACTTTTTTATTCTAGTTCTATGCATTCTTTCATATCATGTAAGTTTAGTAGAACTATTCAAACACCACCTCAAAATTTGGAGGTTGAGTTATCTATGGGAATATAAAATGGGGAAATTATTGCATATAAATTATATAACTCATCCCTATTTAATTTTTATAAACTAAATCTCCCAAAAAATCTCATCATACTTATTTTATTGGAGTTTTATGCCATCTTGGGCATGGATTGGCTATCTTTATATAAAGACAACATCAATTTTTGGGAATGGGAGATCACTCTTCACTTCCCAAAGCATCCTCCAACTCATTAATAGTGTGTGGAAGAATTTGAATCTATTTTGGAATCATTGTCTCATGTGTGGATATTAATTCCTTGTGAGAGATCATATCTAGATAAAATTACCAATACAAAGGAGAGAATCATTCTTGGATACATTCCCATTGTAAGGGAATACACTAATGTATTCCCCTGATGAATTGGATTTCCTTCCTCATGATCGAGAGGTTGATTTATCAATTGATCTTATTTATAGATTTCTACCTATATCAAACAATAATTATCGAATGGCCACCGTAGATCTGGAAGATCTGAAGAAGTAGTTACAAGAGAATCTAGAGAAGGGTTTTATATGTCCAAGTGTTTCACCATGGGGTGCACTAGTCCTCTCCATTAAGAAGAAGGATAGATCATTACACAAATGTATCGATTATCAAGATATCAATACGATCATTATAAATAACATGTATCCCTTTCCATAGACAGATGAATTATTCAATTAACTACATAATTCTATTTATTCCTCTAAGGTGGAAGTTTGATCAGGACATCACCAACTATATGTGAGGAAAGAATATATTCCCAAAAATGACTTTTGAATGAGGTATTGACACTATGAGTTCATATTGATTCCCTTTAGACTCACTAATTCTCTTGGAATATTAATATATTTAATGAGTATAGTATTCAGAGATTACCTTGACAAATGTTTTTAGTCTTTATAGATTGTATTATGATATGTTCCAAGAGCAGAGAAGAACATGAGGAGCATTTGAATACTATGATGATGACTTTACAAAGGGATAAAAATTATGAAATGAATAGAAAATTTGAGTTCTGGTTGGAGAATGTATCATTCTTGGGGTATGTTATCACTTGGAGAGGAATATCCATTGACACATACAAGACAAAGGCAATCGAAGAGTATCCCAGGCCAACATCTGTAATGGAGATACACAGCTTTTTGGACCTTGATGGGTATTAATGGTGATTTGTAAAGAAATTATCATTATTTTCAAACCCAATGACCTAGCTGACATGGAAGGGAGTGAAGTTTTTATAGACTCTATAATGTGAGGAAATATTTACATAGCTCAAAAGAGGCTTATCACTGCTCCTATACTAACACTCCCAACAAGTGGAGAACTCTTTGTGGTATACAGTTATGCATAAAAGAATTTCTTAGGCTATGTACTAATGAAATATGATAAAGTGATAGGCTAAAACTCAAGGAAGGTTAAAATTCATAAGAAAAACTATCTCACACATGATTTGGAGCTCGCAGCTGTGATATTTGGATTGAAAATCTGGTGGCATTATCTCTATGTGGAGAAGTTTGAGATATATACTAATCACAAGAGTATCAAATATATATTAACATATATAGAGCTTACACAAACAGAAAAATGGGCTATTGGCATAATTCAAAATTTTGTAAATAGGGCCCAAAACCATGGATGTAGGCTATGGCCATGGTTTTTCCCAACTATGGGCGCTATCATTGTGGTAGTAGGGTATGTCCTATGGACACAGTTTTAACCGTGGAAATAGGTGGCATATTCCCATGATTTTTAAAACCATGGCCATAGGTTTCTCCATTTTCAATCATGGTAGTTGACATATGGCCAGGGTTTTAATCGTGGAAATATATAGAATATTTCCACTATTTTAACTATGTTCATAGCCCTAGAAAACCCTGGCAATAGCCTAAAAATAATGTGTGCCCAATCAGATTTTATCCCACCACCTTCCCTTAATGATTTTGCACCCTAGTCACTACACCACCAAGGATTATATATATATATATATATATATAATATGTTATATATATTATCAAAAACCATGGAAATATCCTAAAATCCATGGAAATAATTCTTTCTGCCATTTTTTTGCGGGAAATTTTTTCTCCCATGAAAGGGTGGGAGACCTATCGCCACAATTTTCAAAACTGTGGCTATAGGCCACATAACGATGGCTATAGGTGTGGTCTATTTCATTGTTTTTGAAAACCATTTCTATAAACCATGATAAAAAGACCTATGGCCATGGTTTTAAAACCATGGCCATAGTCACCTATAGCCATGGTTTTAAATCTGTGGAAATAGGTCTGTCGCTGTATCCTATTTTTCTAGAAGTGTTTATAAATTCTAGAGAATATTTTTAAAGCTCATCAAGGATTATGACTGCTTAATACACCGCCATCCTGGAAAGGAAAATACGGTGGAAGATGCTCTAAGTAGAAAGGATCCTATATATTTATAAATGATGAGAATTGTGAAGGATCTGATCTTATTATAATTTCAATGGTTTGAAATGGGAATAATTAAGGGTGTAACATCATCAATCCTTTATCAAATTATTTCTCAGCCATCCCTCATGAAGAAAATAAATATTCTCAAATAAATGATGTTGAAATTCATAAAAGAGTTAAAGCTATAAAAAATGGGAAATCCTATGAGTTTAATATCGATGAGTAATGAGTTTTAATATTTTTTTGAGGATTATATACACTATCTGATCCAAAGATAAATAAGGAGCTTAGAAATGATGAACATAGCTCAACCATCTCTATTCACCCAAGGAGCACAAACATGTACATGGATTTATAAGAGAACCACTAATGAGAAAATATGAATAAAGAGATCACTAAATATACATCAATGTTCTTGGTATGTCAACAAGTGAAGGATGAGAGGAAAAAGTATAAGGGGATGATGCAACTACTACCCATACAAATATGGAAGTTGTGGAAAATCACCATGGACTTTTTCACTAGACTTCCAAGGATATCCTAAGGAAATAATGCTATATGGGTCATTGTGGATCTTCTTATACAGAAAGATCACTATCGTAATTCGAGAGGACTTCTCATTTTGTCAATGTGTATGGATATATATCCGATAAGTTGTAAGGTTTAAAGGAGTTCCACTATTGATTGTATCCGATTGAGATCCAAGATTCAATTTGAAGTTATGGAAAACTATTTAACATGATCTAAGCACTAAATTGAACTTTAGTACTGCCTATCTTCCTTAAACTGATGAAAAATATAAGAAAACTATTCAGACACTATATGACATATTGGGAGTGTGTTATATAAACTTCAAAGGAGGATATGACCAACATTTTACACTAGTTGAGTTATCCTACAGTAATAGTTTCTAATCAAGCATACAAATGGCTCTATTTGAATCCATTTATGGGAAAATATGTAGAACAATGGAACGCTGGGATTAGGTTAGTGAGAATAAGATGCTAGGAACTGAAATGGTCGAAGAAATGGTGAAGAAGGTGAAAACCATTCAGCAGAACATCATGGTATCCCAAAGTAAAAAAAAGAGATATATATATAATCATCGATGAGACCTTGAGTTCAATGTTGGAGACATGATATTTCTCAGTGGAATTATCTGCTTATAAATATGTCTTATCATTTAATCACATAAGATTACATAAAAAACACAATATAAACTATATAAATGAATAATGAGTCAAATAAAAGGTATCTCTAGAAATTAAGGAAACCATACCAAATAAATAGTAACTTGACTTTTGGAATAGTAATGTGACCATTATGAATAGTAAACTTGCCAATTGAATAGTAACCTAACTAATAAAAGTATAAAAAAATTTATCTATCTTATAAGTGAAAATATGAAATAATTATATCATAGAATAAGTAAGTAAATATATTTAAAAATTATTAAGTATATGCGGGTATTTTTATAAGTCATAGATCATCCAAGATAAGTAGAATATCTACTAGGGCCTTTGAGTGATGGTTCTCTCCACCTCTGTCATTATAGGGTTTCCCCTCAGCTTTGATATAAAGGGGGGAGGCTCATGACTTCAGCTTTGAGCTAGAAACTATGATGATTCCACCCCCTTCCCTCTTTTTCTATTTTCTCTTTTTTCTCGAAGGTTTTTTTTCGATGGTATTCACAATGTAGGTGGATCATGTTGAGGCTTTTTGGTTGGAAGCTCGGGAGGTGTTTTTGCGGTGCCATGGTCATTGGTGTTCCCCAACCCCTCCTTGATGGTTTCTTTTACTTCTCATGGTAGGTGTAATTTGGTTCTCTATAGTTTAGATCTGACCAGATCCATTCCCAAAGTGGATTTGCTGTGTTATATTGACTCATATCTCCTCATCAGAAACTATACCTTGGTGCGGTGTTAGGCCTCCTTGTCCTGGGTGATGGTGTTTTGGGTTCAAAATATTTGGTATGACTTCCTCTTTGGGTTTCTTCCATGGATTTGATGATGGAGGAGGTCTCTTGGTTAGCGGAGGGGTTCTTCCATCTTTGGTTTTAGCTACTAGGATGTTGTCAGGGATGGAGGAGCATTCATGAAGGGATGATGATGTTTTTTCTTTGGGTGATGTTTGTTTTTATTTATGGAACGTAAGGTGAATTATTGTATGTTTTTCTGAAGTTTTATGTTTCATATGAAAATAAGAAGGTATAAGAGCATCAATACGATCAGTTCTCTAGCTTGGTGATGGAGGAAATATTCCTATGCAGGTTTTCTATGTGATTTTGAGGAATTTTTTATATTCATGAAATGCAGTTTGTGGAGGTGTTCTCATTGTGGTCTTGTGGTTAGTTTTTAAGGGACTATACAACATATTCACCTGTAAGAGGGTGATTTAGAGGAGGTTTAGAGCATAAATTTTTCACCTAGTCATTTATATTTTGATTCAGATGTTTCATAGGGTATGCATTTTCTAATGGTACCAGGTCCATGCATCCATGCATGGGATAGCTTACCGAGCAACGATGAGAAGGTTGAAGTTGGTCTTAATGGTTTTGATTATGGTTAGGGGACTTTCTTAATAGATTTTAATGTGTTTTTTTGGCCTTTAACTCTTGGGATATGGATTCTTGGTTTTTTTTCAATTTTTGATGTCAGTGGGGTTCCCCCTCAGCCCTTAAAAGGGGGTTTATGAAAATAAAAAAAATTCTAGTTAGTATTTTTATAAGTCATAAAAATTTTACTAAAATTTTATGATTAATTTAATATAGTAAAGAATATTTATTTTTATAAAATTTATTCATAAATTAATATTTTTATGTATTATGATTATAAGATAATTTTATGATACCTTAGTTAATTTTTCAAAGTGTTATAAAATCAACTATTATTTTAAAATCTGTATTTTTTGAGTAAATTTTGATTTTATTTAAAAATTAAAATTATAATATTTATAAAATTATTTTCATGAAATTCATTTAATTTTTGGATTCTATATATCATAAAATAGTTAGGGATATTTTTTGGTATTTTTCTGAAATACTTGATTTTTTGTTGAATAGTGAATTGTTGGTATTTAACAAATAAATAAATTTTTGTGTCATGGATGAGTCATTGATAATGTTATGCTGATATAAGCCCAATTATTTTTAAATCACATGACCAAGTTACTATATTTGGTCTCATTTATCAGCACGTTTTCTTTTCTTGAGAAAAATAATAAACTAATGAATTAAATAATGAGAAAACACTCCCCTCATCCACTATAAATACCACATGTTACCACCCCTTCTCCTAACACCTCTCAAGAATTTTGGATTTCCAAAATTTTTCTCAAATCACCTCCAAATACCCTCCCCCATGTCTATGATCTCTTGGTCTCATAAAAATATCAAAACTTCATCCCAAAATATGCTCTCAATGAAGATAAATTGAAGAAGTAAATTCCTCTTTTCTTTTCTTTTCTTTTCAAGTTACATTATTTTCTATCTTCACCTCCCCTCATACAAATGGAATGATAAAGACAATAAATTATATATTATTTAATTACATTATTATAATGGAATAATTTATCATCTTACCTCCTTCCCCCTATTTTCATACTAGAAATGTAAACATAGTTCAAGATGTGTTAATTTATAACATTCAAGGATGACAGGTTTTTAATCTAATTTATCGTATTCAATTCAGGACATGAAACCATTTTTATGGTTGAAAAGTATATAATATTTTTATTATATATTATGTGAGGTTCTCTAATATTCTTTTACACATGATATTAATTTATAATGCAAAATGAGTTCATTGTGATAAAAAACCACCAATTAACCCAAATAGTTATAATTATAGTTTTATATAATGATTCATCCTCACAAAATTTAATATGATTAATGGTATAAACATTCTATATTCAGGAATTTAAATAATTTATTATAATTAAAATTATGTAAAACCATTCCAATTTTATATGAACTTCCATTCAAGCGACCTGATCATGAAGACTAAGAGAACGAGCACTCACGAACGATAAAACTGAACACTATAACTCATCGAAAAAGGGCATAAAGGTACTTAATAAAATGATTCTAAATCAAATTAATTTATAATAGGTTCTATATTTATTAATTAATTAATCTAATTTTGTTATCAAGGACATTATGATCAAGTGAAGGACACCTTCAGACTTAAGGTATGGGATTCTACCCAAACCTCCATTATTCCATGGGGTTTCTCTTCCTCTCTTTTTACCAAAATGAAATTATCTTTTCTTTTTTATTTAAATATTATAAATACTATTTAAATGTTCCAAAATCATGTATCAATATATTTTAATCCTCCTTCTTTGAGGATATAAATGTTTTAAGTGGTTCCCTTCTCGATAGTTCCCGATAAGCAAGCCAATTAAATGGAACTTCTCACATGCCTACCCCATATAAAATGAACTATTTAATCTATTTTGAGCCGCCATATATTTTTATAAAATAACTTTTTTATTATGAAAACTATATTGTTTCACTTATGGGTTTATATAAAATATTATTCCATATTTTGTTTTAAAAGTTATTTAATATTTTCCTTAAACAGCACAAAAATGTTTTAATTATAAAGATTCTTAAATGATATTTTTATATGTTATCAATTAATTTTGACATAAATTGTCACGATATATTCCGATTTTACCTTTTTAATATCTATGTATGATTTAAATCCTTTATTTTGTGTAACTCATTATTATATTCTCTTATGTTATGCCTTTTGACAAAATTATGATACCCATTTCATACCATGGGAAACCGTTATGTTTATGATGGATTCCTTATATATGATTCTTCATGTGGAACACATATTCATGAAAAATTTATGATGTGTGAACCTATATATAATTCCAATGAATTGGGTAAAGTTTAGTATCATGAGATTTTATGTGTGGCGATCTTGGCAGTTATCCTTGACTCGTGCTCTATGTGAAACAGTCTTGGTGGTTA
Organism: Viscum album; assembly: GCA_963277665.1. Lineage (NCBI taxonomy): Eukaryota > Viridiplantae > Streptophyta > Magnoliopsida > Santalales > Viscaceae > Viscum > Viscum album. The sequence goes on from OY728157.1 coordinate 1,029,680,959, forward strand.
TCCTGGACTCGTGCTACTCCATGTGCAACAAGCCTTGACTCATGATAAAGTCATGTTTTATGTTACTACCACACTACTATAATTCCATGTTTATATGATACAAGGTTTTATAGGTTATGATTCCATATGTTTAATCATGTTCCATTCCTTTTTATATCATTACATCATGCCTTCTAACCCATGTGTTGAAGCTTTATTCTTATGTTTATTCCCTTACTAGGCTTTTCAGCTCATCCCTATTTTCATGTTATACCTAGGTTATCCTAGGAAGTTGTACAATTACAATGGAATTTAGGATCTCTTTATGAGGATTAAATTAAGAAATTCCTTTTTTGTCCCATGAATTCAATTTTATGTACCTAGTATTCTATGACACTAGACTTTACGATCCTTGGATTGTAATTTAAAGTTTAATTATTCATAAATTTATGTAATTATAAGTGTAAAAGTATATGGACACTATTTTTTGAAAAAATTATATGACTTCTATTTAGCATAGTTTATGTTATTAAAGCAGATATTTAAGGTGGCACAGTTTCTGAGTGTGTTCAACATTTTTAGGCCTCAAAATCATCAGTTTGTTTTATGAAAAAGGATGGTTTTATACAAAGGAGTTAATGGAACATAGTTTGTAGACTATGAAGTGTGGAGTTGCATAATACTAATGAGTACAACAGTTCTATGTAGACCTCAAAGGAGGTACATATAATGGTGAAGGAAAATTGATAAAGGAAGACTTTCCACATAGAACTGTTATGTGGACTGTGAAGTGCATTATCCGTCCTCATAGAAAAATCAATTCACGTGAGGCTCATCACTCATGGTAGGATCATAATTAAAAAGTAGCTCATCTTTTTTGAAATTTAGGTGGCGATTTAGGGATCCATAATGGATTTTTGTTTACGGATGAAATTGGACAATGTAATGGATTAAGGTGTTATGCGGACCATATGGTGGTTTATAGTTAAACCTATACCAAATTAGATTTTTGAGAATTTATGATTAGTATATTTTTTAGGATTTATTTTACTATAGAAAGTAAACTAATCACATCTTTAGAGTGAGAAAATAACATTATATAAGATCATCGATGGCATAATTTGGTGAAGTTCGATGTAGTTTTTGAGGGAAGACTACATGAATGAGGAACTTATTCATGAGGATAAATTTTGAGAAGGAGATAGTTTGAAATAAAAATTCATGAAAGGTGTTTTTTAGGGCTCGTTATATCATAAAAGGGAAATGTACCATGAAGTAAAGGTGTCCCATAAAGAAAAGTCCGCCGTGAAGTAGGTGTGTTCTGTGAAGAAAAAGGTGACTATGAAGCACTCATGCACACAATGTGAAGAAATTAATGGATGATTCAAGGTAGTTCATCGAAGATTCATGATATTTCATGGAGGGAGGGATAATGTTTGTAGAGGGCCTAAAATAGTTCAATAAAATTATTTCTACAATCTAATAGTTTGTAGAAAAGTGGATTTTATCTACAAGGTGAAGAAAATAATTCAATAGAGCATCTACCGATAGTTGAGGATGAATTAATTATTGAAAATGACGGGACCAATATGTGCATAAAATGTGTGTGTAACCTTTTTAGATAAGTGATAAAGAGAATAGGAATAAGGTTGTATTATCCACCAATAATGAGCCATCAAAATAGAGTTAGGGAGTGACCCTCAGGAAAGTAGTGAGCTGACCCGAAATATTGTAATGGCAGTGAGCCTGGGCATATAAGTGATCTAGCCCAAAACATGTATTTTGGAAATGAGATTTAGTGTATTTGTTACATCATCATATTTACATTGTATGATCCTTTTACTAGTAAATTGATTGTGAACCATGTAAAATTTTTTCCTCGAGCATAATTTAATTTCTCTTCATACATTTCTACAGGAAAGGGAGATAAGTGTGTGTTGTTTAATAAATAAAAAATATCTAAAGGGGTATTTTTTTAATATTTAATGCCCAAATTCACCCCCCTCTCAGATGATTTAACCTATTTGGGATAAAAATTGGTATCATATCTAGAGGTTGAAAGTTATTTGTTCTCTCTTAGTTGAAGAAATGGAAGTTGTTTATCATAATGGGATTCAATTCTTTGATGGAAACAATTCTCAGCTATGGAATAATCGAATGCAACACTAATTTCAATCATTGGGTATCGTTTTATTTAAAAATTCAATGTATGGTATTTATTCCAGTATGTATATTATTGTTTTATCATAATAATTACATAGAGAATTAGATGTTGATGCCAAAGGAATCAATGCTTTAAGAGGATCCTTATCCAATGAAACCCATACAAATTTGATGCTTTGTTAGTCATCACATTATATGAGGTAAATTTTGATAAATATTTATAAGTGTGACTAAAAAGTGATATAATCAAAACTATAGGTTCTATGGAACAATTAAGAGGATCTTAAAATGCACCCTAATGAATCTGTTAATGCATTATTTGACTGGGTGAATATTATCAAGGAAGACATGCATGGTCTCAGAGAAATAATATAAGATATAAATATTTTTAAACACATCTTGTGAAAAATAAAATCTCAGTTTAATCCAAATGTTTTTTATTAGAAGATAAACATCTTAAGGAGTTGAGGTTAGATAGATTGTATAGTATTATTATTTCATATGATATGAGAAATGATGAAAAAAATGCTATAGAAAAGGGGAAGTCCAAAGAAGTGGAATTCAAGTCCCTAAAGAATCTCACTCTTGAAGATAGTCAGGAGGAAGACAATGTGGATGATTTCTTGTCATTTTTCTCCTTAAAAATGTAATATTGAAGAGGAAAGTTCAATGGGAAACTTTTAGTTGCATGATTTTGATGTGGAAGGATTGGACATCTTATCAAAAAGTGTATTAAGAAATTTCATGATGATGATGAAGAAAATGATGAAATTATCAGGAAGAATCATACATCCAATGTCAAAGATAAGATGAGTACCAAGAGATATTTCTTTAAAAACAAGTATCTTCTTTCAAATGAAGATGACTGTTCAAAATAATCCAAGGTAGAATAATTGGAGGAATATAGAGATCATGAAGCTGATGATATGGTGCCAATTATTATAAATTCAACAAAAAAAGTAAGATAGTGAAAATCATGAAGGAGAATTTAAAGGATGGTTTTACATTCAAATCAAATTTGAAGTTGAGACTGAAGAGATAAAAATATAGAGATCCAAAAAAATGAAATACAATAGGGTTTTTAATGATGAAAAACTCTATATGCAATAAATTAAAGCAGAAAAGTCTAAGCTATGTGATAAAATTGAAATGCTTAAATAGTCAATTATATAGAACTAAAAAAAGGTTGTTGAGTATAAACTCAAAATTAAAGAACAGAAAATAGATGTTGATATTTTGACTAATACTAGAAAAGATCAAATCAAATGTATCAATGAACTTGAATTGAAAATTGTCTATATGCAATAAAAAATGAAAGATCATGAGAAAATATTAATTCTAGAAAAGTAGGATAAAAAGAAAATATAAAAAGTAAAAGATGAATTTAGAGTTCTATTGAAACATAAAAAGGAGTATCTGAAAAGGAAAATGATGGATTAAAATGATACATCTAGTGTGAGGCTTGATAAAAAAAATATAAAGAAGTAATGGTTTAAGTTGGACCACAAGATCCAACTGTGAGGTTAAATGTCAAGTTATGTTGGAATCAAAACTAGAAGATTCATAGAACCCAAGGTAAAATTAGTAGTGTAGTGTTTCTACAAAGGAATTATCCACATATGAGATGTTATTATTTGGGAAAGAAGTGTCACTCACAAAATATTTATTCTATATCTAAGTGGTATGAAGGAAACATGACCAATATAGTCATCCATATAAAACTCAATATTCTAGAACTTTAATTGATGGTCACTATTTCAGGTGTAGAGGATTCAGGAACAGGGAAAGATATTACTCATCAATAACACAGAGAAGTGTGTTGAATCATAAGGAATGTGGTAATAAGAAGAAAATCAAAGTATCATCAAATGAGATGAAATAAAATATTTTCTAGAATCATTGAAATATAAAGTCAGTCTATCATTATTCTAGTATGATCCATAATATTAATCTATACCAGATATGAATCCAAAAATCATGGACCAAAAAGGGGATAGTTGAACAAGCAGTGGTTGCAGATTTTTCTTTCAAAGCATCATATTTCACTAGAATATGGATCATTGATAGTGTATTTACATCTCAAATGATAGGAAATAAATAACTAATGATAATAATTAGAAACAACAAGGAATTTAATTTAATATATTTCTAATGATGAAGGCATGAGAATTATTGGCTCAATAAAAACTATGTTTGGGGGAAAATACAAGAGACATGCAGATGTATTGGTTGTTTAAAGTTTCATTCATAACCTGTTAAGTGTAAGTCAATTGTGTGACTTAGGACATTCCATAATCTTTTCAATATATTTATGTATCATTAATCCAAAATATGGTGAGTTTATTTTTCAAGGAAATCATATGAAGGAGAATATATACCTTGTAAGTGGAGAAGAAGATATGTTCTTTTTTTTCAAGGAAAAAGAATACATGTTATGGAATAAATTCATTTGTAATTTTAGATAAATTTCAACAGAATATCTATTGAAATGTGATTCTTCTCAAGACCTCCATAGGTTTTCAATTCATTGTACCCATACGTGTGATGCTTGTCCTCAAGGGAAGATCATTCGAAACATATATAAGAAAAAGAGAAAGGGTCAACAATAGTGATTGAGTTTCTATATATTGATGTGTATGGACCTATTTCACCATGTTCTATTAATGAGAGGAGATATTATATTCCCTTCATTGATGAATTTATTAAATATCTCGGGTTTTAGTCATCAATCACAAATATGAAGTGTTAAATTTCATACCAAATTTTTGAAAGGAATATGAAAATATTCTATAAAAAAGAATCTAGAAGATATGAATAGATAATGGAACAATGTTGACATATATCCAAGTGGTGTATTATATCAAGAAACATAGAATATGACACCAAGTTTCAACAGTAAGGCCTCCACATAAAAATGTAGTAGTTGAGAGGAGAAATCTAATTAGCAACAACATGGACATAAAAATAATCATTAAAAAGACCTTATAGAGAATTTTTGGAACAAAAAATTGATGAAATTAGTCTATTCATAAAATAGATCATTATTATGTCCGAAATCAGAGAAGAATCCATATAAGCTATGGTGTGGAAAGAATCCAATGTTGAAGTACTTTCGAGTCATTGGACGTAAGTGTTTAATTATCAATAAGAAAAAAATATGAAGTTTTAATCCCATGAAGACGAAGGACAATTCCTTAACTACATATAGAAAAGGATAGAATATAAATGATTAAATAAGCATTAGGGAATGGTAGTTTATAGAAATTATGTAACTATAGTAGATAATGAGAAGAATCCTTTGAAAAAGTATTACGAGTATTAGGAGGATAGTGATGAAGAGATAATGAGATCATGGGATGTTACAACTCTAGAAGATGATTTATAAGAAGAAAAAGACAATTTAAAGTACAATAATAGTTCATTATCTGCTTAGTGATCAAATAAAAGAGTTGATGTTGATAGACATAACAAAATTGGTGATGAGAGAACGATTGTGCCACAAAGGAGGGTAAAGACTCTACAACATGTATGATTATTATCACATGTATAGCATAAATTTTCTTTGAGGAAGTAGCTGGAGATGATATCTAGGTCCATGAATTGAGTAAGATCTCAATTAAATTGAGAAGAATCAGACATGGGAGAATTTTTCAAGGACAACAGATAAGAATTTCATTGGGAGTAAATAGGTCTTTTCTAACAAGATGAATGATGATGGTGTAGTGATTTGAAACAAATAAAGATTAGTGTAAAAATGGTACTCCTAGATAGGGGGTATCGATGTTGATTAAAAAATTTAACCTATTTCAAGGATAGAGACAATAAGATTATTCTTGTACATATTAGTGCAATGAATGTTCAAGGATTTATAGATGTTTGTTAAGTCAGTGTTTCTGAATGGGGTTATAAAATAAGAAGTTTATGTTGAGTAACTAAATGTTTTTTTATTCAAGAAGAATAGAATAGAGTTTTTTAATAGATAAATACACTATATTGGTTGAAGAAAGAACCAAAATCATGGTATTCAAAACTAGATCATTTTTTGAAGAAGCTTAATTTTTAGTGTGTTTGAGTTGATTACAATATCAGTGTCAAAAATGATAGTAATAAATGGATGATGGTTTTGATCTATGTATATGATATAATATTTTGTGTACCTGATGTATATAAATATATAAAATTTGTATAATTCATGAAATGTGAATTTAAAATGTCAATGACTGTGGAAAAACATTTTTCCTTAGTTTAAAAGTTATACTGGGGAAAAATAGAACATTCATATTTGAATCGGAATATGAAATTGAAGTTTAAAGAATATTTTAAATGGATAACTCCAAGTATATGAAGACTATGGTGGTTTCCTTGATGAAACACTACCAGTATGATGAATTAAATGTGGTTAATGTCACAGAATACAGTGAAATTATTGGTAGTCTATTTCACTTGATAGTGAAGAGACCTGATATTTTTTCCACATGCTAAGTAGTAAAATATAAAATAAATCCCAATGAAACCCACTTAATTTAAGTAAAATGAATACATTGGTATATCAATGGAATAATGGATTTTGATTTGATATGCAACTTCAAATATCAACAAGAGTTATTGGGCTATATAAATGAAGATTGGGCCAATTCAACATAGGATAAAAGATCAACATCATGTAGTGAATTATGTCTTTGTGGATTATGTATTTATTTGGAAAGGAAGAAACAATATTTAATTTCATTAATCACTATATAATATGAATATATTTCAGCTACTTAAGCTTTCACATAGTTATTATATATTAAGTAACAGCTTGATGATATGGGAGTTTTAGTGAAGTCTCTAATTGGAATCCGTTGTGATAATTAAAGTGCTCTAAATACTATAAAAACAATTCCATAATTGAAGGAAAAGTCACATTGTATCCAAGTATCATTTTACCAAGGAGAAGATAGAACAGCATCTTGTGACATTGGAGTATTTTCCTACGGACCTATAGGTTGAGGAAATTATGGAAAATGCCCTACCTAAAGAATCCTTTGAAAGGAGTCCATTGGATTTGGGAGTTCATTCGACTATCCACACTTAAAAAAGTGTGGAAGTGGGACCCCCTCTCCATGAGGTATGTTGTATTTTTCATTAATGTGTCGATCTATGTTCGTTACCATATTCTATATCACAAAGAAGTGAACTTTTAGTTTGTTGAAAAAGGGGGAAATTGTGGCTATAAAAGGGGATAAAATTTCTTAATCAATATATGCGAGAAGATGATAGGGATTTAGTGAATTAGGGGGTGTAATAAATCTGAGGATTTTAATGATGATTGATCAAAATTTAAATACCCCGATAGAGGAGGTTCATGATGAAAGAATTTGAGTGGTTTTGGAATGAAGTGATTCATTGATAATATTTTCATACTAATCCTGATTCTCATGTCGATCATGGATCTGGTGTTGTTAGAGTATGTGTTGATTAAATATTTTATTTCTATATTAATAAAAAGAAGTAAATTGTGGAAGAAGATGAAATAATCTTTAATGGGGTATCGAAATGTGAAGAGTTTTCAACAAAACAAAAGTGGGAGATTGTTGGGAAAAAATCCATCAAGGTGTCATTTAGGTGTTTTAGGGTGATTGTGTTTATTGAAAAATATAGATGACCATGAATAAGTGTGGTTGGTGTTGCTGAGGTAGATATTTAAGGTGGCACATTTTCCTAGGGTTTTCAAAATTCTTAGGCCTAAAAATATGAGTTTTTTATAGAAAATTAATGTTTTATGCAAAGAAGTTCATGGACCATAGTTCACAGACTCTGAAGCATTGTTTTAGTGGATTGCATAGTAGCACAACAGTGCTATGAAAACTGAAAAGGTGGTACATGGAATAGAGTAGGAAAAAATAAATGGGAGAGTTTCCACATAGAACTGGATGTGGACCATGAAGTACGTCATGTAGAATGCATAGGGATATCAGTTCACCTGAGGATCTTCATTCATGGGAGGCTCATCATTCATGGGAGCCTTGTCTTTTTTATAATTGAGATGGTGAATTAAGGATTCAAAAAGTATTTTTTTTAGATGACATCAACCACCGCAAAGGATTAACGCTCTATGCAGACCACATAGTAGTCCACAGTGAAGGCCACACCACATCAGATTTTTCAGTATTTATAATTAGTTGGTTTTGTAATATTAATTTCTTGTATAAAGGAACATAATTAAATCATTAGAGTGAAGAAATTACATTATATAAGATCTTTTTTTGAAGAATTTGTGGAAGTACAATGTATTTTGTGAGGGAGGATTTCACGATGAAGGAATTATTTCATGGGGATAAATTCTACGAATGAGATAGTTCATGAGAATTATTTATGAAAGGGGTTTTTTTGGGGATCAGTATCCCACAATGGAAAAGGGACCATGAAGTAGAGGTTAACCATGAAGAAAAGGTCATCTGTGAAGTAGGGGTGGTCCATGAAGAAAAAGGCATGAATGAAGCACTCACACCACATTGTGAAAATAAGTTCACAGAGGATTCAATGTAGTGTGTAGAGGATGCAAGGTACTTCATGGAGGAATAAAGGATGTTCATAGAGGGAATAAAATAGTTCAAAAGAGAAATTTCTTTAAACTATCAGTATGCAGAAAAGTTGATTTCATCTATCAGGTGAAAACATGACATCCATATATCATCTACCTACAGTTGAGAAGACATTCATTATTGATAATCAAGCGACCTACATGTCCATAAATTGTTCGTAGATAATTTCTATAGAAATGAACAAAGGAAGATAAATAAGGTGATCCTTTCCACTAACAATGATCCATTGAAAGATAATTAGGGACTGAAACTTAGGAAAATAATGAGTAGACCCTAAATATTGTAAAGGTAGTGAGCCTGAGCATAAAAGTGTTCTAGCCGGAATCTTGTATTTTGGTAGTGTGACTTAGTTTGTTTGGTATATCAGCACATTTTCAGTGTATGCTCATTGTACATACCCTAGTGAGGGTGAAACAAGTAAAATTTATATGTCTTGTTCATGATTTAATTTATATTCATACATTTCTATGGGAAGGAGAGAGAAGAGTGTTTTGTTTAATGATGAATGAAGATCTGAAGGGGAAGTTATTTTAATATTTCATACCCTGATTCACCACATGTGAGGTTATTTAACCTAGTAGGGATAACGCTAGAACTGATCAAATATTTTCATTGTATGATTACTTATCATCATGGAGAATAAAATAAGGTGATTTATGCTTTGTGTTGAAAAAATAATTCTATATTGACCATGTTACGTATAGAAAATGTTTTTTTTGTTAATTATTTCAAAAAAATGCCAAAAAGTTGTTGATATAGGAGCATACATTTTTTTTTTCTATTTTCAATGTAGACAACTTTTTTAAAATGAATTATAAAAGCTCATAATGAGGATCAATATTTGTAGGAAAGGTATAATTCATTTATAATGGTATGTTTCTTGATTTTAATATTGATAAAGAAGGCTTATTAAAATTTGGAAAATGGAAAAGTGTTCCATCTGATTCATAGTTGAGGAAATATTTGTTTAATAAAGGTTATAGTTCTTTTATTTCTATTCATCTAAGCAGCTCTAAGATGTATAGATACCCGTAGTAGTACAATTGATGTAATGGAATGAAAATATATATTATTGAATTTACCATGAAGAGTTTAAAATGTCTGTGGGTTAAAGAAGAACGATAGTTACCAAAGGTGATGGTTCAACATTTTCCAATACCAAAGTGAAAATGGGGGAATATATCTAAGGATTTCATTGCAGGATTACCAAATAATTCTTGAGGTAATATTATGATTTGGGTAATTGTTTATCGACTAAAAAAATTTGTGTATTTTCTTCTTATTCGAGACACATTGTCTCAATATCAACTTTGTTAGTTTTATATTTAAAATTTAGTTAGTTTACATGGATTTCCTCTCTCTATTATATCTAATCATGATCCCATGTTTATTTCTAAATTTTGGAAAGGCCATCAAAATTCATTAGGAACTAAATTAAATTTCATTACAACCTTTCATACTTAGTCTAATGGATAATCAGAATGAAAAATACTGAACCTATAGGATATTCTACATGCTTATTGAATAGATTACCAAGGAAATTGAGATCAACATATTTCCTTATATTATTTTTCTTATAAAAACAGTTTTCATTCTAGTATAAAAATGGAACCTTTTGATGAATTTTAAGGGAACCAATGTCATACCCAACATTTTTAAAGGAAGTAGGTGAAAGTAAGTTTATAAGCATAGAATTGGTATAGGAAGTTAATGATATATTGAAAATGATTCAGAAATATATGTGGTTAGTTTAGAGTAGGTAGAAAATTTATGCAGATAACCGAAGGAAAGTTCTTTCTTTTGAGGTAGGTTATCATGTCTTTCTCAAAGTTTTTACATGGAATTGTGAGACGTGTTTTGGTAAGAAAGGGAAGATGGGTCAATGATTAATTAGACCTTATGAAATCCTAGTGAATGTTGGAATGATTTACTACTTAGTGGATTTACTACTGAGTTTATCCCAAGTACATAATATATTTCACGATTCAGTGTCAATGAAATATGTTCCAGATTCATCTCATGTTTTGATCCCTAAAGTAGTTCAGTTAGAATATAATGTTTCTTATAAGGAATAAAAAGTTTATGTTCTTAACTATATAGAGAATGTGTTGCCGAATAATTTGATTCAATAGGTTATGTTTTTATGAAAAAATCCTAAGGTTGAAGGGGAAATATGAGAATATGAAAATGCTCTGAGGGAATGATATCCCCACTTATTTAACAAGTGAATAAATTTGGGAGGATGCAAATTTCTAAAATAGATGAAAAATGTAAAAAACTAGGTAATGATAGAATAAGTCTTTCAATAGTTATTAATATTTATGAATTAGATAGTAAATTTAAATTAAAATGGATTCTATGTTCAATAGCATATACAATAAATCTTTTTTTATAATTAAAAGCTATACTTTTCTAAAAATATGTTTCATTGACTTTTAATGACGTAGTAATTTTAAAAATAAATTTGTAAACTTTAAAAAATAATATTATTAAAAAATAAACTTCATTTTTCATACCATAAAATCTAAATTTACTTTAGGTGATTTGATGGTATATTTTTGAGAAGTTTCATATTTTTATGAATAGTAAACAATACAGGACTTTAATTTAAAACAATTTTTTTACATATAATTTATAGTGTTAAATTATATTTTTAATTGGTTTTAATGTAAAATGATTTATATTTTATATCATTTAATGAAATTTAGGTCATCGGATTCAATTTCAAATTGAAATTGGATATAAAAATATTTCAAATATTTGAACTTCTTACTTGAAAAACCTGTTTTCTCTTTCCGTCAACTATATTAATTTTAAATTAATAGTACCCACTTATTTATTTTGAATTTTGAAAAATTTATTATATATTTTTAATTATAAGGTCTAAATTTATTAAATAGGTCACTTTTATTTATTTCCAATATTAATAGTAAACAGTTACTTTTATTACCATGATTATGGGTAAATCGAGTAATTAAGGGTAAAAATAATATTATAAATATTTTAAAATCACAATAAAACATCTCCTATTTTTTATTAAATGATTATTTTGAATCCATAAGAATTATCTTATCTGTTATGTGTCCATTTATGTCTTTTTGGATGATACTATAATATTTATAATATTTTATTCAAAGAAGAGTCAAACTTGTCACACTATTGTTTTTAGCAAGTGAAATATTTTCAATATGGATTTATATATTTGATATGTTTGACTATAAATTTATTTTTAAATATAAATTTTTTATCTTTATATTGGTAATTTATTAATTTTTTTGAAATAAATTGTTAGCTTAATGGCTTACATAATGATGATAAAATAATTATTTAATTTGAAGTAAATATCAAATAAATGATATAAATTTTTTTTTGAAGAATAAATATAATTTGAGATAATTAATGTCATCCCTGAATTTTATAGAAAAAATTGATATTTTAGTGGTGTGTTAATTTTTTTCCAAATATATCATGTTGTTATGATATTTTTAAAAAGGAAAGTAATTGATAGTGTTAAAAATGATATTAATGATATTTTAAAATAAAAATTATTTTATAAAATGATATAAAATTCATAAAATTCAAAGTTAAACCATAATTTTGGGATATTGTTGAAAATTTACCCATGATTTATTTATGTTACTTTTGTTATTTTATAGAAACTATATTAATCTTTAATGGGTAAAAATCGATGTAGTCACAGTAAGAGTTAAAGGGGTTAAATAAGGGTTGAACCCAAAATATAATGATTAAAAAAAGTCAAAATATGAATAATATTAATTATATGAATGTATTAAGACCAGTAATAATACTATATTATATATAAATCAGTTTTTATCTATTTTTAAAAGAAATTTAATTTATATTAATCTAGTATTTTTAAGAATTCCAAGAGTGCCCCTCCCCTCTCTTATTAAAGGTCACATCTTCTTCTCTTCTATTAACAATTCAAAACATATTTAATTCAGCCAATATCTTCCCAAATAAATTCCTATAATCCCTACCCAAATTATATATCTCCAAATTTAGGCATACTACCACCCTTTAAGGTCTTAATGTGTTAACAAAGGATATATTCTGAAGAAAATTTGTTTTTTTAATTAAGTGTTTTGGTTTTATTTATTATTACAAATAAATAAAATCTTCTTAAACCATGATGAAATAATAAATATTTTACCCTAAATATACTTATATTTTATTATGTTGTTATCATCACCTAAATACATCTCCACATCCATCAAATGGTAAAAGAAAACATCATTTGTGTGTTCGGCAGACTACCACCTTGCGAATTGATGAAATTCATTTTCAGTCACCATCCCTCAATAATGTTCATTATGATGGAATTAAATATTATATTTTATATTCATATAATATTAAGAATTATTAAAATAAAATATATCATTTTCTCTTCCATTTCCATGCACATAAAAATGTTAACATAGTTCATGCGTATATATGAATTAGCACCTCCACGATGCGATGTAATTAATTTTACATCACCAAATCACATGGATGATATATATAATTATATATAAATGATTAATATATTATTAATTATATTATTATAATTATTTAAATATAAAAATATACTTACCTTGTCTCCATAATAATCATTGAAAAATGGAAACATTACTCATGTGTACGTACGACTTACCGTCTCTATGATTATAATATATATATTTTTCATATTAATAAATAAATAAAATATTTATATTTAATATTGATTTATAAAGTGATAATGATTTCATTATTATTATTCTATAGATGATTTATTGTTTACCACTTTGTCTTTTGACATTATACCAAATTCTTTTTGGACTCAAGTATCAAATATCATCAAAACATTGGACATGAAATTAAATAATTAATTGATTTTTATAACATGATAATAAGTGATATAAGGGGAATAATAAAATTTAAAAAGGTTATAAATAAAGTATATAATTAACCTAATTTTAATATTTAGGAATATAAAGATTGTATGTGATGATTCAAACTCAAGGTATGAGACTTTCTTTTAGAAATTCCTCTTTTAATGTTAAACTTTCAACTATTTTTACAAAAACCTAAATGAGTTTTTTTCTTAACATATATAGAATGGAATAAATTCTTCACTTTCATGTAAATTTAATTTTATGAATCTTACTTTATAATTTTACAGTTTTATTTTCAAATAAATGTTTTTAATTGTGAGTGGGTGACTTTTTAAAAATGAAAACATATTTCTAAAATGGAAAATTTATTTTTCTCAAGATTTTGTTAAAGATTGATTTATGTGTTATGTTTAGGTTATGGTAATTGGAAATTTTTTATCAGGATAGGTGGTTCTATTAAAAAATAAGGGAGGGTGATATCATCATTTCTCTTTAATGTGTTTGATAAAGGGATATAATTAACCTATAGGGATTCTCCTAAGAGATTAAGGTAATATACTGTGGTGGTTATTATAAATGTAACCATGAAGGTTACACCCTATGTCACTATGAGAGCTATAGTAAATTTAAGATTAATATAAAAATTATGAAATAAGTTACCTATATGATTTATGTTTTTTAAGTATTTTATAAGAAACTTATGATTTTATATGTTAAGCTAAAGATCTTATGTTTTATGGGTAAAAAGTATAAATTTGTGAAAATATTTTCATGGGTTTATAAGAATTAACATACTAATGGTTTCCTTCTTCCTTTATATTCCCCTTAATTGGAATTTTGTTCTCGTATTAAGTTTTAAAATGTTTATCATGAGGTATAATTATGGGTAAGATAAAGGAGGATGTCAAGTTTAAAGTTATGAAGATTTCCCCTTAAAAATCATGTTTTATTTTAAAAGCTTTATAATATTAAAAACTTAGGTACTATTTTAGTAGTATCCACATTGTATGTAAGTGGGATGTTATGTATTAATTATGAATTAATTATTTAAAATTATAAACTAAATATCCTTGTAAATGTGAGAAATTGTATCTAGTTTGAATACATTAGAATGTGTAATGTTTATGGTCAGGTCCTTATAGTGCACCCTTTAAAATACTTCCAAAACATTCCAAAACCATATAAAAACTTCTGAAACGTAGAATAATTATTATATAACATTAAAATAATAAATACAAGGGTAAGGTAAATGAAATTGGGGGTATTTAATTCTCCAAACCATTAGAATTTACTTCCTTGGAAAGTGTGTGATTGGTGTTGTTTTGGAAGAGATAAAGCTACTGCATCAACATTTCCTTTTCATGTTCACATTTATCTTCTGGAATCTGACCATGTTTCCATAAAAACTGTACCAAAATGATAAATTTTACTTAAAGAATATTTTATTTCCTATCAAAATATTTTATCACAATATAATTCAATTTAGAATCTGATTCATGATCAAAATGGTCCCACCGAATCCCATTGTTAGGATCTGGCTCGTACTACTTAAATTGAGATACATGAAACACTTTTGGTATAAAAATGAACATTGGAGGTTAAGAAAAATGATAAGATAAATAAAAAACCATTAATTTAATTCAAAAGTGGGTAATTAACTGAGGATACATATTTTCTTTTTTACAATAACATTGATGCCCAAAACTTAGAGAGATTCCCAAGAAAACATGATCACCTACCTCAAATGATAACAACTGATGATGGTGTTTTTCATAGAGTTTTTGACGAATATAATTCATCACTATCCTCTTTCAGATCAACTAAATTCTATCCTTCATATCATGTATAATTCTGGGTATGATAAGTGAATTATGACATGTTTCCTTCAAACAATGCGGAGGATAACATGGATGACTGTAAAAAGCTTCAAAATGAGCCATATGTATTGAATCCTGATAACTATTACTATATGAGAACTCCACAAACATTGTTAAATGTATTTAACCTGATAAAATTAATTATATGATAACTCCATTAACACTATTTCTTCCTACTAGGATCCTCTAAAATACATTACACAAAAATTAATAATTTCTTGTATCATTTGGATTATCCATTCTGACTGAATATACATTTGAGGTTGATATGACATGCTCATGGTCAACTGGGTTCCAAGGGATTATTTCAAGGAATTAAAAAATAGAGAATAAAATCTAGGGTCCTAGTCAATCACTGTTGAAACTGATTCCATAAAAATTTACAACTTTTAGGATATAGATTTTTGAATTGGTTTTCACCATATTGGATTCACAAATAGAGATTAAATGAGCAGGATTCATGAGATGGTCCAAAATCAACCATGTGTAATTGTGTTTCTAAAGAATTATTTGTAGAATTGAGAAAAAATACATAACTATCTTCTCCTATTTCTACATGGGAATAGGTAAACCATGCAACATATTAGCTCGTCATTGGTGCTCTGTCTTGACTTTCTGATAGAAAAGGCTTCACAAGAAAAATAGTGCCACTTTCATCTTGATTCCATCCCACTAAAACTATTATCTTATCTCATTATTAATATTTTGGAATATAGGATGAAAATATTACTATAAATTGTGGTAGGAATAAATAATTTTTTACTAATAGTCTAGAGGTACCATGATATGATGAATAAAATACATTATTAAACACCCATTTAATGCCCATATCTCAATAGTCTCCCCAAAATTGAGTTTTAAAATCATGGTTAAACATTCATGGTCATATTTAGAAGCATATATATCCTTATTAATCAGTTTAGAAAAAAATAAACTATAAATAAAATAGTAACATTACCTTACTTAGTGAAATCCATATGAATATTGGATATTGTATATGACCATCATCAACTTCCACTTCTCTTAAGCCACTTTAGCCAACTGATTACATGAATTCTTACTCAATTAATCATACATAAGAATTTATATAATTAGATAGCTAAAGAGGCTTTAGATAAGTGGTAGTTGATGATGGTCATAGACAATATGCATCTAGTTAGCATTGAACAAGGTCATAGATATCCATCTCAAGTATATAGAAATTCCAAACCATTATATCCCCATAGATAGTTAAAGAATATAATGCACACTTAAATTATTTACATTATTTTTGGATGAGAGTTTTTTGAATATTCAAGACATAAGGAATAATCAAAACATATAAACCAATATGACCAACAACATGATTATTATTGGAAGAGTGGTATACAACCATATCAAACAAGTCTTTCATAAGGGTATAATTCAAGAAAATAATACCTAACACTATCAAAGGACCAGATTGATCGTCTGTGATCTTATACTAAACACCAAAAAATTTATTACTCACACTAATTTAATCCTTGATTTATTTTTGAGATTTAATCTCTTTATGAATTTTTTTGTTCCCAAAATCACCTTGGATCGCTCGGTTCTGTGTACGAGAGTTCCTATGGTGAAGTCATCCATTCAAATTGTATGATGTGTAAGATATATGAGATATATCTCACAAACTAGAAATTGTAGTTATATGATAATAACACTGAATATGTCCAATCTGATTATAGTTGTGAAAATATATAGGTGTTTCCATAGTTTTTCAATTCATATGAGAGAAATAACCATTCTGGAATTATCCAAGTTTTTTATTGGGTCTTATGAAGAAATTTTACTGATTCAGTAGTCCGAGCCTAATATTTGAAACCTCCTTAAGAGTTGGTTTCCCTCTTCCAATTATTACTAGCATTATATTCCCCACCTTCTCCTATAGAGATAAACATACTTCCTCCAATAGGATTCCAAGAAAGATCCATTTCCTCTATAGTTTCCCTATAAAGAATATTTGAATAATACATAATATATAGGATGACTATTTTAATGTGAAAATCCAATCATAAAACAAACTCAAATATGTGTGACTTTAGGGATACACAAAAAACTACCTCAGGAGAAGCATGATTTAAGTTAATAAAATTAGCTATATACTATGTTACTGATAGGTTGTTTAATGATAAATAAATCATTTGTTTGGTATATCTTGAATGTGTTAGGATATAATTGTTTGTTTTACAATTATTTAAAGTTATCCCATATAATACCTTGTTCAAGTCAAACTTCGAAAATTAAATCCCACCATTTTCATAAAATATCCTCTTGTACATACACTACTAACTTGATTTTTATCTCGAATGGTGTACCATGGAAATAAAATATTTAATTCATTATATTAAAAAAAATTATGATTTTTAGGATTGTAATACCCACCAAAGATTGGTGGGTTCAGTTTATAAAACTCTATTAAGTGATCCACTTGTCAGGGTTAATCTTTCCAATTTCCTCTATCAATGTATTGGATAACATGAATGATTATTTGGAAATTTTTTGGGTTAAACTATGGATCAGATGTAACCAAAATTTCTATGACCTATTCTTTTTTTTATACCTATAAAATCTACCTAATTCCATTGTTTATATCCATAAAAAAACATAACATAGTCATCACTTGTAGAGACCCAAAGCCGGACGTACATGAACATTACATTACTTTTGTGGAATACTTAATACATAACAAAAACAGACACACAAGGACCGTAATAGTTTAGTGTCTTTGGAAAATTGGAACGTAATCTTCTAATCATGGTGAATGATATTCAACATATACCTTAAAGATCTTCCCCATTTTTTTACCTAAAACCATTCTTTATATCCTGGGGAAAAGAAAACATAAAAAGGGTGAGATAAAATTCTCAGTAAAGGTAAGCATTGATAAAATAAAACATACCATATACATTTGAACTTAAAAACATGAACATAATGTTTAAACATCAAAATATTGGGCAATGACATAAAACATGAAAGTACGTATGGAGTAGATCATAAAGAAACATTAAGAATGATAAAATAGAATGGGAATAAAACATGTAATTGTGGCAACCATTCAGAACATGTCATGATTTCCATAGTCTCTAAGGCATTGCTGCCAAGACCATCTTGGTGGACAAAGTCCCTTTCTGAATCGAGTTCACTCCTCGTTTCAGTCCTGTAACGCTGAACCAGATTAACTTACCCTTCCAGCCATGTCTATCTCATGAGATATAAATCTTTACCCAATGCATTGGAGGGAGATATAGGTCCCACCCATCTCATAATGAAATCATTCTTACTTGTGCCACAAAATAAACATACATCATTCATAATAACCCAATAAATAAAATGGGTTTCATAAACATCATCCCATCATCACATAATCCATATAAAAGAAATGGATATCATTTCAAAATTAAAAAAAAGTGAAACCATGTAAATCATAGAGACATTACACTTGAAACATACACATGTGAAATAATTTCATCTTAGATTAAAATGGTTTTGATAAAACAATTAAAATGAATTCCTGAGGAAAATATCTTTTTTTCTTCAAAATCATTTTCTTTTCACAAAATGTCATGAAATTTTAGAAGAAAAGGTTTTTGTTGAAAATATTCATGAAATATTTTGAAGTAATATTCATGAAAATAAGGCTTTATAAAACCATAAAAATCCTTTCATGCGGTATACGTTATAAAAACATTCTTATCGTACTTTTGTCGGAAAAGTAAAAAAAAAGTACCTCGTAACGTAAACAAAAGAAATATTCCTTACATACCATGTAGTAAAAGTCAAAAGTTCGTAAAAAGGACTTTAAACATACATGAAACCATTTTTAGGAAACATGGACATGGATGATAACAATAGCCTCAGTAAATAATTACAAATAAGCAATCTCGGATAAAAATGAGATTTGCAAAATTATCCCTTACCTTAGGTCCGATATGCTTCGTACGTATCTGAACCCCCTGTATAATGATTTAAATAATGTTATTGACATATTTCAGAATCATATTCATTGTTATTATATCATATATGGTCCAATTATGACTTTATATTACCCGTTCTTTTGTAAATTCATGTTAAAGTAGCGTTTTGGGTAAAATCGTCTCATTTGTCATTCATGTTTTAAGTTGTAATTATTAATATGATTACTTGGATCATGATTACTTATATCCAGAATGTAAAACATGATTTATATATAATATATATTTAGAATATACATATATATAATATATCGATAAATGGAAAGAAATACACCGTTCATGGAGACGGTAGGCCGTACGTACGCATGAACGTTGTTTTCGTTTCCTTATTGAATTGAATGGAATTAAGTAGATGACATACATATATATACTTAAATACAGTATCATTATTATGTCATATATTTCATGATTACTTATTATATATACTTTATAATCATTCATGAATGGTTAATCATTGAGAATGAATCTCATCGCGTCATAGAGACGGTAGTCCGTACGTACGCACGAGCGATGATATCATTCCCATGATCGTGTAATTGTATTCAAGTGTATGTATAATATTTAAGAATCAATATCACTTTACAATAATCATATATAGTCATTATTTACACCATTATACCCATCCAAGTAAGGTGGTGGTGGAAAATAGATTACACCATGGCGTGGAGATGGTATTCCGTACATACGCACGTGCGGTGATTTCATTTTCTGTAGGATGGATAAATTGTGAAATAGGTTTGTTTAATAATTATAATAACATATTAGTATATGAGTGATACTTATGTTATTACTTCATAATGAAATAACTAAAGATGAAGAAGTTTAAGAAGAAATAAAGTTGAAAGAATCAGTAACGAACATTACCTCTTCTTTGAAGCGCCTCTTTGAGACCTCCTCTTAGGGCACTACAATTGGTCTTTGAAGAAGACCATGACCTCTAGGATGTTTCTAGAGAAGTTTAGAAGAGAATTTTTCAGGGTTTGGCCGAGCTTGAAGGCTCAAATTTGTGTGAGGAAGAGAGGGAGGAGGTCCCCTTTTATAAGGGAGGAGAGGGGCACCTTTGGAAATCTTAAAAATATTAATTTATAATAAATATAACCCTAGTTAAAAACCTCCAAAAATGACTCATATTCGAATATAAGATGAGATAGGGTTCTAATATCATCAAACAATAAAATTTATACATGTTAGGAAATTATTTTAAACATTATCAACTTGATTTATCCTTACTTAATCAATTTAATTTTATTTGTGGTAATAACATTCTTAATTTTAAATTATAACAAACAATTACTTATTTTTTGTGAATTTTCCATAATTGGATACTTTATAACATTTTAGACCATATAAAGTTAAATTTATAATTTTTAAATATTTTTTGTGATTTTTAAACAATTTTATAATATGTTATTTTTATAAAATAACAATAGTGTCAATTTTGACACTATTCATTTATATGAATTTAAAAAAATATATATAAGATATGTTCAAAATAAAAGCTTTAATAGATTCATAAAAGTCCATATGTATCTATAAAATTAGTGGAGAGCATTAAATAGTTCATATAATATTTATTTTATTATTTTTAAACCATTTATTTGGTTTATCTCTTAATAAAATAATTACTACTACATTTTTGTATAATTATTTAATATACTTATATGTTGCATAGAAATTGAAAATAAAATCCTATGATGAAGATAAATCTATTAAATTTCACAATAATACTTTTACTCGAATTTATCATCTTAAAATCACAATAGTTAAATTGTTATATTTATTAAATTATGAAGGTGACAACTTTGGCATCATTTAAAATAAAATAATATAAGTGTCATAATCACCTTAATAAGGATCCCAATGGTCAAACATTCGTCCAGTGGATGATTAGGGTTTATATATACACTAATAATAAGTTTTTTTCATATTTTTGGGCCTTTTGATATGTATTAATATTTCAATAAAAACTATATTATTGATTTTTCACTAAATAAATAATTTCTGCATCATTAATATATAAGATAATAAGGTAATTAAATAACTCATAAAAATTACAAATAAATTACCATGACAAAGGAAAACATTTTATATTTCAAATTAGTATTTATAACCGAATTTATATTCTGTATAAACTTATATTAAAAATACTTTAATTATTATAGTTGAGTGAGACATATTTCACTTTCCTTTAAATAAAATAAATTAAAGGTCTTAATCACCTCCAAGTGGGTTCTATTGGATTCCATTTCGACCCAAAAATGACTCAGGACAAATTATAATCATCCAATTGTATTAAGACAAGTATTAGGATAATTTTATAATATTATATTTACCCTTAATTACCCAATTTAGCTTTTACTATGGTAAATAAAATTTACCGTTGTTACTATTCATAAAGCCAAAAAATAAAAATTAGTCTATTAATATAATTTGGACCCACTGATTCCAAATATGGAGTCCATTTTTTTAAATTCAATACACAGAAGTTGTAGAAATTAAATTATAATTAATCCCATTGTCGAAAGAAAATGGGTTTTTGTTTAAAACATTGCAAAAGATTGAATTTATTTAACCTACGAATTCAATGTAAAATAAAGGATAATGACATACATTATATTAAATGGTAAAAATATATTCTATTTATACTTTAAAACCATTCAATATTATTATTTAACCACATATGTTATTACGATGAAAAAAGTTGTTTTTAATTAAAATATAGCGTGTTTTTACTATTCATTAAAATATGAAAGTTATCAGAATAATATGAAAAATTTATCCAAGGTAAAATTTTATATCCTGATTCCAAACAATAATTTTATTTTTTAAAATTGAACTTATAAACATGTCAAATACTAGATTTAATGTGGGTGCACCATCAAAAGGTGGCAAAACTGCATTTTTTGAAAAATACTTATTATACCCAAAAAAATTATTTTGTTCTTATACCATGTTCTAGAAAATGTGTAAGATAATAATAATGTTATATAATTCAAAATTTAGTTAATAATATTCATAACGTCTAGTTCATAATAATATTATAATAATATATCGTTGTTTAGTAAAACTCGGTATTGCGTACAACACACGCTATCGAGGAAGGTCGCGATTGCGTGTAATGCAAGCCAAGTCAGGTTTGCGTGTTGTGAAAGAATCCTTCGTTGTTTCGTATAACAGAATCCAACCATATTTCATTTATACATTGAATATATATATATATATACACACACACTCAACGTTGCGTAGAATGACTATTATAAAACATACATGAAATTGTGTGTAACACGATCCAAGAATAGTGTTGCGTATACTGCAAGCTAATACGGTGTTGTGTATAGTACAAGCTAAACTTGGTGTGCTGTATAATAGAACATATCAATGAAAGTAAAAGAATATTTTTCGTAAAATCTCGGGGTGTTACATTCTACCCCCCTTAAAATGAATTTCACCCTCGAAATTCGTCGGGGTTATAAATCGTTTACTATTCATAGAAACCCACATCGTAAAAAGGAATACTAAAACTTAATTTTAAAAACTAAAGTATGAAATTCAATGATTACCCAAAGTAACTCATCATTGGGTTTCCATATAGGAGAACATAGGTGAAAATATGGATATGGAAGAAAAATCTAACCATCACGTTCTAATGGAGAGTGGTAGAGGACATAGCTATGAAAAATCCAACAATCACAAAGCCATAAATTTGTGATGATCTAGGGTACCATCTGATTCATCGGATATAAGGGAACTAGGACAACATTTTTGGTTTTCAAGATCATTTCCCTAAAGTTGAAGAATTTGAATTAGAATAAATACTTACTTTATTTTGGTACAATCTCACTGTTGTTCGTGCCTTGAACAATTTCCACTTCATCTCTTAAAGAAATGAAGTTGAATTTGTTATTCGTGAAGTGTTAGCAGATCATGTGATAGAATGGTGGGTCATTCCATCTGTCTCAAACAAAAGGTTAGAAAAAGTTATTAAATATACATAAGTTGATCTATAGTGAGATTAATCATATATGTTTCCTAAAATGGACTTATACTTCATATATCATACTTCTTAGTAAAATAAAACTAGTTTCTACTAACCAAGGACTTCCTGTAGGCCAGTGGTATGTGATAAAGGCCAGTCGTACTTTTGTTGTGGGTTCGATTCCCACAACCTTGTCCGACGCGATGGGCTATCACCCGTCCTACAGGTTGTCCTTTTTCTAAAACTACATTACTATAACATCCCATCAATAATATCGAAAAAAGTTCTATACTTAAACAATACTAACTTATGTCCAACATAATCCATTCCAATCTTTAGGCTTATCTAAAATACTTCGGTCCAAGCTCATAGTATAAAGAAAATTATTACTTGAAATGTCACATAACAATCGCGTGAATGCCATTATTTATCCCCCATATATGATAAGATATATCTTGTTGGTCAAATTACAAACATGTGAATAACTTAATCATGTATTCTCTTGAAAAATGAATACCCGTTTAACCTTAGTGAAAACATGAATCCTGTCAAAAGTTAACTCTTTCCACATACCAAAATCCCAAAATTTCTATATAATCAAACCATAATATCACTTAGTCCTTATATTAGTCATGAGCTCATGAATACAATCAAACATCTCATTATCTTCTTATCCTTTCATTATGTGCATATAATCTACTTTACAAAAATATCTCAATCACTTTCCATGGTTACCGACACCATAAAATTATTAAAAACCACCATATACCAATACATAAATATTCCAATATTCCACGATACTATATACAACATTATTTTGGAATCCCATTACATAAACACTTAATCATTCCACCACATCATTTTCGTATTCAAAATCGCCAATAGTGATCGCATGTGACTTCCCTTTGTCCTTTTCCTTAAGTGGTTTCTCATGTCGATCATCACTAACCCTTGGATTAGGGAGTTTATTAGCATAATGCCCTATTTCCTTGCACTTGAAGCATTGAAGTGTTGGTGGTGCGTTCTCTGCAGTATTTTCTTTATTCACATCATTAGAAACCCTTTTCCATTACTTCGACACTCAACTGCTCGATGACCTTATTTTCCACACTTAAAACATTTTCTAGTCCCTTTAAGACAATCTCCACCATGCTTCTTTCCACACTTTGAGCATAAAGAAACATTCATCTTCTTTTCACCATTATTCTGAGATTTCTCCTTGAACTCTATCTTTCGTTTCTTGTCAAAACCATGAGATGGATATGTAACACCAACTTCCATTTCTACCTTAATAGCATGGCGCACAATTTCATCATAGATACTGAAGTCTCTTATAGCTAATTCCCTTCGAAGATTTGGTTTTAAGCCACTGAAGAATCAATCAACTTTACTTTCAGGTTGGATGATAAATCCAGATGCATACCTTGCAAGCCTTGTAAAATTTGCTTCGTATATACCAACACATTCATCATCCTTTTGATTTAGTTCAAGAAACTCCTTCTCCATCTTTGTTCGAAGAATACGAGGGAAGTACTTATTGAAAAATATGTTCTTGAACTCGTCCCATTCCATGGACTCAATTTCATCTCTTGGCCTCGTATTATTGATAAGATTCCACCATTGATCAGCTTCACCTTCGAAACGATATACTGCTAAGATGACTTTATCATGATCAGAACATTGAAGAACTGAAAATATATTTTCAGTAGTACTGATACATTGTTCAGCAACAAGTGGATCAGAAGACCCACTGAAAGAAGGTGGATGTTGCCTCATGAAGGACTCAATAGAATATTGTTCCGTTCTCTGCTCATTTGGAAGTCCAGAATGATTCATAGCTTGTGTAAGTATAGCAATAAGATTTTGCACTCCATCTCCCATAACATTGGTTTGTTCAAGAGGACAATCATTGCATTGTCCATTACATTGATCAACACTGTTCCTTTGGGTTCCATCCATCGTCTTAAACCCAAAAAGAATAGTGTGAGAGGCAAAAATCACGCTAGGGAAACCAACATAATAAAGGGGGAGTACCTTCAATATATAACATCTTAGGTTACCGTAATTCTAGTACTATAACCAATACTTATACTTAACCTTAGGGACATACCTATACATACCATAGAAATATCTATAGGGATCTCACTAAAGTTCTCGCATCCTAGTTTCCAAAGGTTGACTAAACTTTTCCTCTGATACCAACTATAGAGACCCAAAGCCTGACGTACATGAACATTACATTACTTTTGCGTAATACTTAATACATAAAAAAAACAGACACACAAGGACCGTAATAGTTTAGTGTCTTTGGAAACTTGGAACGTAATCTTCTAATCGTGGTGAACGATCTTCAACATCTCCCTTAAAGATCTTCCCCCTTTTTTACCTAAAACCTTTCTTTATATCCTGGGGAAAAGAAAACATAAAATGGGTGAGCTCAAATTCTCAGTAAGGGTAATCATGGATAAAATAAAACATACCATATACATTTGAACTTAAAAACATCAACATAATGTTTAAACATCAAAAGATTGAGCAATGACATAAAACATGAAAGTACGTATGGCGTAGATCATAAAGAAACATTAATAATGATAAAATAGAATGCGAATAAAACATGTAATTGTGGAAACCATTAAGCACATGTCATGATTTCCATAGTAGCTAAGGCATTACTGCCAAGACCATCTTGGTGGACAAAGTCCCTTTCTGAATCGAGTTCACTCCTCGTTTCAGTCCTGTAACACTGAACCGGATTAAATTACCATTCCATCCATGTCTATCTCATGAGATATAAATCTTTACCCAATGCATTGGAGGGAGATATAGGTCACACCCATATCATAATGAAATCATTCTTACTTGTGCCACAAAATAAACGTACATCATTCATAATAACCCAATAAATAAAATGGGTTTCATAAACATCATCCCATCATCACATAATAGATATAAAATAAATGGATATCATTTCATAATAAAAAAAAGTGAAACCATGTAAATCATAGAGACATTACACTTGAAAGATACACATGTGAAATAATTTCATCTTAGATGAAAATGGTTTTGATAAAACACTTTAAATTAATTCCTGTGGAAAATATCCTTTTTTCTTCAAAATCATTTTCTTTTCACAAAATGTCATGCAATTTTAGAAGAAAAGGTTTTTTTTGAAAATAGTCATGAAATCTTTTGAAGGAATCTTCCTGAAAATAAGGCTTTATAAAACCATAAAAATCATTTGATTCCGTATACGTTAAAAAACACTCTTATCGTACTTTTGTCGGAAAAGTCAAAAAAAAGTCCCTCATAACGTAAAAAAAATAAAGATTCCTTACATACCATGTAGTAAAAGTCAAAAGTGTGTAAAAAGGACTTTAAACATACATGAAACCATTTTTAGGAAACATGGACTTGGATGATAACAATAACCCCAGTAAATAATTACGAATAAGCAATCTCGGATAAAAATGAGATTTGCAAAATTATCCCTTACCTTAGGTCCGATATGCTTCGTAGGTATCTAAACCCCCTGTATAATGATTTAAATAATGTTATTGACTTATTATAGAATCATATTCATTGTTATTATATCATATATGGTCCACTTATGACTTTATATTACCCGTTCTTTTGTAAATTCATGTTAAAGTAGCGTTTTGGGTAAAATCGTCTCATTTGTCATTCGTGTTTTAACTTGTAATTATTAATATGATTACTTGGATCATGATTACTTATATCCATAATGTAAAACATGATTTATTTATAATATATATTCAGAATATACATATAAATAATATATTGATAAATGGAAATAAATACACCGTTCATGGAGACGGTAGGTCGTACGTACGCATGAACGTTGTTTTCGTTTCCTTATTGAATTGAATGGAATTAAGTAGATGACATACATATATATGCATAAATCCAGTATAATTATTATGTCATATATTTCATTATTACTTATTATATATACTTTATAATCATTAATGAATGGTTAATCATTGAGAATGAATCGCATCGCGTCGTGGAGACGGTAGTCCGTACATACGCACGAGCGATGATATCATTCCCATGATCGTGGAATTGTATTCAAGTGTATGTATAATATTTAAGAATCAATATAACTTTACAATAATCATATATAGTTATTATTTACACCATTATACCCATCCAAGTAAGGTGGTGGTGGAAAATAGATTACACCATGGCGTGGAGACGGTATTCCGTACGTACGCACGCGCGGTGATTTCATTTTCCGTAGGATGGATAAATTGTGAAATAGGGTGTTTCATACTTATAATAACATATTAGTATATGAGTGATACTGATGTTACTACTTCATAATTAAACAACTAAAGAATAAGACGTGGAAGAAGAAATAAAGTTGAAAGAATCGGTAACTAACATTACCTCTTCTTTGAAGCGCCTCTTTGAGACCTCCTCTTAGGGAACTACAATTGGTCTTTGAAGAATACCAGGAACTCTAGGATGTTTCTAGGGAAGTGGATAAGAGAATTTTTCAGGGTTTGTCTGAGCTTTAAGGCTCAAATTGGTGTGAGGAAGAGAGGGAGGAGGTGCCATTTTATAAGGGAGGAGAGGTGCACCTTTGGAATTCTAAAAAATATTAATTTATAATAAATCTAACCCCACTTAAAAACCTCCAAAAATGACTCATATTAGAATATAAGATGAGATAGGGTTGTAATATCATCAAACAACAAAATTTATACATGTCAGTAAATTATTTTAAACATTATCAACTTGATTTATCCTTACTTAATCAATTTAATTTTATTTGTGGTAATAAAATTCTAAATTTTAAATTATAACAAACAATTACTTATTTTTTTTGAATTGTCCATAATTGGATACTTTAAAACATTTTAGACCATATAAATTTATATTTATAATTTTTAAATATTTTTGTGATTTTTAAACAAATTTATAATATGTTATTTTTATAAAATAACAATAGTGTCATTTTTGACACTATTCATTTATATGAATTTAAATAAAATATATAAAAAAGATATGTTCTAACTAAAAGCTTTAATAGATTCATAAAAGGACATATTTATCTAGAAAATTAGTGGAGAACAATAAATAGTTCATATAATATTTATTTTATTATTTTTAAAACCATGTATTTGGTTTATCTCTTAATAAAATAATTACTACTACATTTTTGTATAATTATTTAATATACTTATATGTTGCATAGAAATTAAAAATAAAATCCTATGATGAAGATAAATCTATTAAATTTCACAATAATACTTTTACTTGAATTTATCATCTTAAAATCACAATAGTTAAATTTTTATATTTATTAAATTATGAAGGTGACAACTTTGGCATCATTTAAAATAAAATAATATAAGTGTCATAATCACCTTAATAAGGATCTAAATGGTCAAAAATTCGGCCAGTGGTGATTAGGTTTTATATATACACTAATAATAAGTTTTGTGCAGATTTTTGGGCCTTTTTATATGTATTAATATTTCAATAAAAACTATATTATTGATTTTTCACTAAATAAATAATTTCCGCATCATTAATATATAAGATAATAAGGTAATTAAATAACTCTTAAAAATTACAAATAAATTACCATGACAAAGAAAAACATTTTATATTTCAAATGAGTATTTATAACCGAATTTATATTCTGTATAAGCTTATATTAAAAATACTTTAATTATTAAAGTTGAGTGAGACATATTTCACTTTCCTTTAAATAAAATAAACTAAAGGTCTTAATCACCTCCAAGTGGGTTCTAATGGATTCCATTTCGACCCAAATATGACTTAGGACAAATTATAATCATACAATTGTATTAAGACAACTATTAGGATAATTTTATAATATTATATTTACCCTTAATTACCCAATTTACCTTTTACTATGGTAAATAAAATTTACAGTTGTTACTATTCATAAAGCCCAAAAATAAAAAGTAGTATATTAATATAATTTGAACCCACTGATTCCTAATATGGATTCCATTTTTCCAAATTAAATACATAGAAGTTTCAGAAATTAAATTAAAATTAATCCCGTTGTGGAAAGAAAATGCATTTTTGTTTAAAACATTGCAAAAGATTGAATTTATTTAACCTACGAATTCAATGTAAAATCAAGGATAATGACATACATTATATTAAATGGTAAAAATATATTCTATTTATACTTTAAAACCATTCAATATTATTATTTAACCACATAAGTTATTATGATGTAAAAAGTTGTTTTTAATTAAAATATAGCATGTTTTTACTATTCATTAAAATATGAAAGTTATCAGAATAATATGAAAAATTTATACAAGGTAAAATTTTATATCCTGATTCCAAAGAATAATTTTATTTTGTAAAATTCAACTTATAAACATGTCAAAACTAGATTTAAAGTGGGTGCACCATCAAAAGGTGGGAAAATTGCATTTTTTGAAAAATACTTATTTTACCCAGAAAATTTATTCTATTCTTATACCACGTTCTAGAAAATTTGTAAGATAATAATAATGTTATAAAATTCAAATTTTAGTTAATACTATTCATAACGGATAGTTAATAATAATATTATAATAATATATCGTTGTTTGGTAAAACTGGGTATTGCGTACAACACACGCTATCGAGGAAGGTCGCGATTGCGTGTAATGCAAGCCAAGTCAGGGTTGCGTGTTGTGAAAGAATCCTTCGTTGTTTTGTATAACAGAATCCAACCATATTTCATTTATACATTGAATATATATATATAGACACTCACACACTCAACGTTGCGTAGAATGACTATTATAAAACGTACATGAAATTGTGTGTAACACGATCTAAGAATAGCGTTGCGTATACTGCAAGTTAATATGGTGTTGTGTATAGTAAAAGCTAAACTTGGTGTGCTGTATAATAGAAGAAATCAATGAAAGTAAAAGAATATTTTTCATAAAATCTCGGGGTGTTACATCACTCATAGAAAATTAAGCCTTAGAAAATTACAAATCACCATATGAAACAATTATACAATAAAAATTGAAAAAAAAACCATTTTATGTTTTTCCATAAATCATCAAACAAAAACTAAAAAATGCCATCCTAGTGGGGAGTCTCACTAAATTGAATGATATGAATAAATCATCATCTATAGCCACGATTATGTGAAGGAAAAAACAAAGAAGTGTCTTAGAATACTTTTCTACCAAAAATACCCTAGTGACTTAAAGTTCAACAAAAAAAATGTTAGCTACATCCTTTTATGTTATACGTTCATGTTCTGAGATTCCTATCTACTTAAAAACACCCAAGAGATGGATGGGCCGGCCAAGACTGATATCATTAGGAACATCCTTCCCATTGTCTTTAGAAGAGGTAGAGGTTCCACTAACTTTATGTGAAATCTCTAAGACAAAAAATGTTGGAAAAAAATCCAAGGGATTAGAAGAAAGTTGGGGGACAATTTAACCTAAAGAACCAACATAACAAAATAAAACAAAGTAAAAAAAACTAAAGAAACTATAGGATGCATGAGTAATAATAACCTAACTCAAAAATAAATAAATATATAATAACATCAGAGTAGAAATTTCAAGTAATAAATGAAGATACATGAAACAATAATTGTAACATAATATATTTAGTGGCTGTCAAAGCTAAACCAGTTTATTTTTGTGGATACCCCCTTCATGGATATTGTTAGTCTTTGGGGAATTAGGTATGATATTATATATTCCCACTTTTGGAGAAAAAAATAACATCTACACATAGGAATACCAAATTTGATTCACTCCCTAGACACCAATATAGAATCCCACCATCCGAACACTAACTGATGATAATACAAAATGAATAACCACAAGAGAAATGTGACACCTCGACCTTACCTATAATTTAGTATAAAATATCTAAAAACTCACCAAATTTACCAAAAATGTGTGAGTATAAACTAAGTAGGAATTCCCTGAAGACATCCCAAAATGTTCCAATAGGAAAAGTAAAAGTTAGAAAATTTTATATAAAATAGAACAAAACTAGTTAAGTAGTTTTTATTAAAACCATAAATATGTTTCTCTAATAAAAAAATTAAACAATGTTTTTCTTTTATTTTTGACAACCTATAATAATTAATCTATTTATATACCCATACAAAAACATAATGCATGAAACCAAGAAACTACTTATACTCATGAGTGATGAGTTATCCTTTTACCAAGACATCACTTGGTGAACCAATTTGATGGTTGAACTTTACCCCATTAGTCTATCCCACTTTGATGGTGGTAGTTAATGTTATTATCTACCCCAAATTCACATGAATACACACCACCATGTATTCCAAGATCTCATATAAAATTATACCTAAAAACGTTTCTTTTAAAAATCATTTTCTTTGAAGCATTTGATCAATCAAAATGTGTGAACCATTCTAAAATAGAATATTTCATCACTAAAACCAATGGAGTGTTACAATAGAATGATATAGATAAATTTAAACACCATTCCTTCAAGTTATATAACACATATAATGGGAAATAATACACCTACATCAAAACTATTGACAAAAACAAATAATGTCACAAAAAACGTCTAAATCCATACTTAAATATTACTCTTTTAAATATATCCAAAAACATGTCAACAAGATCAAAAAAGATATACATCTTTTCATGGTAGAATAGATCCAATGATTTGGGTGCGAGGATAAGAGAGGATATAAATATAATGAAAGTAAATGAGGAATTACCACTAAATCTAAATCTACAACACACTTAAATTAACCAAAAAATGATTTAGAAACAGAGGTAATTTCCAAGGGAGCATTTTATAGGAGAGGAGATTGATAGAATGATAGAAAATGGAAATAATGATGGTAGAGAGGCCTCAATTTGAATTAAATATTATTTTTTGAGTATTAAATACATGTCACACCATTAGGTGACATGATTTTTAAAACCTTGAACCAACCACGACCATGCTACTAGACATCACCTAGGTAAACTTGCAGTTTTACTATATGGTTTAGAAAACAATAAACTAACCATGAAATGATATTTTATGAAGGAAATACCCTGGAATGGTTGTCCCATGTGATTTTCCAAACTGTGTTCCAACTATGTTTTATCCATAGTATCCACTTACGTGGTTTCTCCATGGAACCCACATGATTTCTCCAAAACATACACCAACTGTTCCCCTCAATAGTAACTCCTAAAATATTCTTCATGGTTTATAAAGATAATGTATGGTTTCCCCTAATTGTGATCAAACCGTGTACCCTTTAAAACACTACTAAAATATTCCAAATCCTTATAGTAACACATAAAATGTCACCTAAGAAATATGAAACTTGAAAATACCCAAAAAAGGGTAATGTAACTGAAACTAATTGTTTTACATTTACCCTTGAATAACGTAATTTTATTATTAAAAATTAATGGGTGTTCTCAAAAGTTTCATTTCCTTCACTTAAAAAAGAGTAGAATTTCACCCCTTTATGACACACCAATTCCTTCAAATTAATTAAAAATAATAATGTGTTAATCCTAATAAAATGTTATTCTATTTTCATAATCATCGGGTCATAATTATTTTTATTATTCCTTTTATATCCATAGATTATTTGAAGAGAAATTTCAATATAGCAAAGTGAGTATTACCTACTCTAAATAATTTCTTCTTTATATTTATTTTCAAAACCAAAGTAAACATGGTAATATGGTAACCCTAGTATAATTATTATACTGAAGTGTTATTATATTAATTGAAAAATCATTATATATTCATTTATTTTCACCTTTAAAACAAAATAATGTTAATCGTGTGATTTATGTACTACCGCCTAAACAAAGTAATATTTATTTATTTTTCATATTTATTTATTTATTTATCCAAAAAATGTAAAATTTGATTCAAAAAAATAATAAAATAAAAATAATATCATTATTCTTCTTTTATAATTATATTATACACTTCTATAACAATACTCATCCATTGAGATATAGTGTCTTCATGTTTCAGTTTGTTTAACCACCTACTTGAATAACGCTATAAAACTGCATTTGAATGACTATAGGAACTTAAATAATAACCATTTTATAAGATAATGATAAATTTAAAAAAATTAGTTATGTAGTGGTTATATTAATAATCGGACTTATTATTAAAATATCAACTTTGATAGCTGAAATTACTAAAATAAGCTGACTACAATTCAAGTTTCATACCAACATAAGAAAATAAATAAATAAATAAATTGAAAATGATAATAAATGGTTCCTATTAAATTAAATATACAATAATAATATTCCAAATATTTTATCTAATAAAATTAATTTTATTACTCGGGATGCTAAGTGTATGGGAAGAATGATTCTGGAATGAGGTATGTATTTTGGTCTAGAATTCCTCTATTTAAGACATGGTTGGTATTATGAACCTAATTTCACTTTATTTGGTGTATATAATTTTTATTTGATATATCATATCATGAATTATCTTTTAATCATGGAATTTTAGGTTTAATTTCAAGATATTTTGATTAAAATGTTACTCAAGCCACAAAGGTTCTTTGTCTCAACCATTAATTCCTAAAGAAATGTTTATGTTATGCCCCATGATTTCCTCATAATTATGTATTCAATTATCATGGAGTTATATCTATCATATATGTTTTTATTGACGAGAAACACAAATCATGTTCAGTTAATTTTCATCAAATGGATTTTGACTCAGTTGTTATCTAGGTTGTAAGGTATTTTGGTAACTCAATTTTAATTCTTTGAGCTATGTTCATTTATCATATACTTATTTAATATACGATTAATATGTTATAAACATTGATTATATTATAATTTATTTTCCTTATTTATATTTCAAACACAGAAAACCCCATTTTAAATATTTCTTACTTTAAGGAGTATGTTGCTTATAAGGGACATTGATAAATCAAGTCCCCTTTCCTTGAGTTAGTTTGTTTCATCATTAACCTATTTATTCAATTATTTGGTTCATCCATCCTTATATTTTATTATTTGGTAATTTATATACCTATATTGGTAAATAATATTTTTTTATATAATTTAATTTTTTTACTCTTCTTACAGTTTTGTTTTAAACAATGGTATTTTAAAAATAATAAAAAGGGATTTTAATTTTACATTTATATGTTTTTCCTTTCTCTCCACATTTATACAAGATAATATTTATGTATTTTCAAGGATCCATTATTGAATATTATTTTTAAAATAAATTATTTCAAAATATTTCACATCGCATTTTCAAAAAAAAATTTGAAAAAGACAAGTAAATTTATATTTTACATCAATGTTAAAAATGTTTTCTAGAAGCTCTTTTAATTTTTTTACTTCTATTTTCCTTATAATTTTCATTATAATTAACTCTAATGGGGTTTATATTTCATTATTTATCCTCTAATATATATATATATATCATTTGGGGTATTGAACTCATGGTATCAAACTATTTTATTATTGATCCCTTATTTTGTGAAACGGTTCAAATAATTCTTTTATTAAGGGGATTTTTCATGAACTAACTCGAATAACCTAGTACCCTAATATCTATGCCATTACTAAAATGGATAAAAGGTAATTTTTTATCCCCATTGGTTTGAAACTAGCAGTTGGAATCATACAATAATAAATAGGGAATTAATTTTCCCCAAAACCATGATAGATAAAAATATTACAAGTCAGTATGCGCAATACTACCAAGGGAGAAAGTACCAAAAACAAAATAGGTATAAAAAACCGAAAGTACTATATAATTAATGTAATCAAATACTAGAAATATAAAAATAAAAAACCCAAAGGAAACATCACTCCAATTCAAAAGGATCAAGAATATCCATCACTTCTAAGTGGCACTTTCCCTTTGATCGGACATGGCATAAGAAAATATTAAAAGGCCCAAAGGAAAAGGTAGGGTGTGAGATATAAATCATAGTAGGGTCTCACAATGTGTTCCATAATAAATACTTAACATTGTAATCCATATATAAAATCAATTTATATAAAAATAATCATGGAATGAAATTTACATATTAAAAAATTTGTTTTCAACCAAAAGATGGATGAAATATAAAATAAATTAAAATAGAATTAAATAAACACTTTTTGTAAAAAAATTATATATAAATCAAATGGAATAAATAAAAAAATTGGAAAAATAAATTGCATGTATATCAAATAAAATAATTGAATCCCAACTTAATAGATAATAATAGTCTCTCCCACTTGAGGGAAAAAAATTTCCACTCCCACCTAAGAGAAAATTACAACCACTCCTACTTAAGGGGAAATTAAATCCTCTCCACTTAATAGATAATTACATCAAAAAAATTTCAATAAATAATTTTAATAAAATTTATAATACAATTTCAAAATTTTAATATTCAACATGCCTTATCATTTCAAAACAAACACATAGGTTTTCGTCATTTTATGACATTTAAAACCACCTTTCAATTTAATCATTTTTCATATGATTAATATCAAACCCATTTATTCAAAATTATTTCCAAAATGAAGCCATAATTTTCCATGAATCCATCCCACAAGTTCAATTATATTGAAATTGGGGTTTGTCTCAATTTCTATGTCCATTTCAAATCAAGGATCAATTCATCACAATTACTTGTTTTTAAATCTATTAAAAACACATTTCAATTTAATCAAGAAATTAATGGTTACAATATTAGGGAAAATAATTATTGAACCACCTATATTTAATAAAAGATCAAGAATCAAAAATCTCAAGAGAAATTATAATGTAGATTGAAGGTGAAGGATATCGAAAAATAAAACCTGGAATCAAGTTCCAAAAAATAGAGTTTCGATCCATCCAACATGGGATAATCCATCAAAATATAAGGAGGAAGGAAGGAGAGACCAAGATAAACTATTAAATATTAGATACACATACTATATAGGGATCAAATATTACACCAACACTTTTATTCCCCAAATAAAGAGGTTGGAGGATCCAAAATAGCTTAATAGAGCCTCCAATGCCTTAAAAATCATATTATGGTCGAGAAAGGAAATTTGGTATCTTAAACAGGGGATAAATAATTTTTAAAATAGTTTTAATGTTAATTTAAAACATCCTACATAGTTTCTTGGAAATGTCCTCATGATTATACTTACCATGCACCCTAACTATGCACCCCCTCTGGTCTCACTGTCCAAAGGTGCATGGTTACCCCTAGGTGGGAATACTGTTTGAGAAACCATGTGCCAAATGTACATTCCCCCATTTCTAGGAATATACGGTTTTTCCTAGGGCATGTGGTTTTGTAAAATAATTTTCTAACCATATACAACCCAATAATCCTCCTAAAAATTTTCATATCTCTCCCAAAACAACCTGTAAGAATCCATAACCAAATAATGATCAAAAGAGGGTCCAAGGAGTGCCTGAAGACAAGTAATGGGATGTTAAAACCTCCCCACCATAGAATATTTTTCCCCATAAATCCTATAATAAAGTTCCCATATCCAATATATGTGGCCACTAATCTCTCATCAGTACCTCAATCTTCCATGTCTAATGATATTCAGAATAGTTATTTCATAGCATACAGACCAATGGTATCATCCTTACATGAATCAAATTTTTCTTAGAATAAACTATCATGAATGGATTATTAGTTATGGATAAATTAGGCTCAACATCAATATGAAAACCCTTCTTTTTATTACATAATTTATTACATAAACTTCACTTGATAAAACATAGAAGATCGAGAGATCTAGTGTCATTGGGGATTAGGATCATTACATAACAACTTAAAACATGAAATACAACATCTTTATTGAAAAGTTCCTTTGCATGACCTCTACATTCCCCCATACAAATCATTGCATGGGATAACCTGAGGACATGCATAAGAAAAGGGTGAGCTATAAGGCCCAGTAAGAGAATAATCATGGAATAACATGAGGAATACAATACATGTTAGACAATAGGCATATAAATATAGAAAATAGAAGTATAAACATAAAGTAATGATAAATCATTATAATCATAACATGGGAATGTGGAAACAACACTTAACATGGAATTAGCATGAGCCAAGTCTCATTTCACATGGAGCATGAGTAAACCCTCATTGAACATGAAGAACGAGTAAACCCTATTTGC
Source organism: Viscum album (assembly GCA_963277665.1). Taxonomy (NCBI): domain Eukaryota; kingdom Viridiplantae; phylum Streptophyta; class Magnoliopsida; order Santalales; family Viscaceae; genus Viscum; species Viscum album. The sequence goes on from OY728157.1 coordinate 1,029,718,573, forward strand.
ACTTGAATTATCATGAGTAAACACCCATTGAAAATTACTTATCATGATACTATACTTTATCCAATGCATTGGAGTGCTATTAGGGCGCACCCTTCTTAAACATTTCATTTCATGCATAAGTGTGCTACATTGATCATAAAACATTGAATCATTCAAAAAAATCTTTTATTCCATGATAAACAAATTTGTAATACATACATGAAACTCTTTAAATAATAAGTAAATGTGCATAAAGTTGAATACCCTTGATAGAGAAATGGGCATGGTATTCACTACACAATGACTTTGGTTTGGAAAAGTGCGGTGCAATTTTGGCAGTATAACAGTGTGGCGTAAGAACTCATAAAAATGGTTGATGAGAGATAAAGTGGGGTCTCATCATATTTAAATGACATGGACAGTAAGGGGGTCATATAGATACATGTACCAACAAATTTATTGGAATTTATATTCATGATACAAAATAATTGCTTGAATGTAAATGAGGAGAGACAAATTCCTTTCAAAATTCGGCATAGTAACGGGTGTACATGGGAGGCATTTAATGAGAGAGAAAAGGGTATAAAATCATTCAAACATAAAGAGGGTGGTATGGGAGAGGTGTGAAACCAAATCCCAACATTTATAATTGAAATTAAAAGGGCATAACAATTTAAAAAATATTGGACAAAAATGAGAAAGGAAGAAAAACGCTTACTTGGAAGTGTGATTCCAAAGGCTTGAGAGAAGCTTCTTGGGAGATTAGGGAACCTTTTGAGACTTCTATAGAAATTATGTTCTAGTTTGGATGAACTTAAAAGGCTTTGAGTGAGGAGGACGTGGGATCTTGGGTGGGTTTATATAGGAAAGGTGAGGGAATTATTTATTATTTATGTTTGGGACACCTCACATTAAACTAATCCAAACCACAAACCAGCCCATGGTTTTTTCCAATGGTTTTTGGAAAAGGGAAGTGGAAAAAAATATTTTATAAGGCCAAAGTCCAACCTTATTAAAATAATGGGGGCTCTTATGTGGAGGTGAGTCACACTCCTAAGGAAAACAATTTAAAAATACAAAATGTTAAATAAGTCTTGAAGGGTCTACTAAAGCTTTGTAAAATAAGTCAAACAAACCCAAAATCACATTATTTTAATGGTAAAACATATATTTTCCGATCATAAAGTGTATTTTATTTTATTACATCACTATTGTGTCATTATTATGTCATAAAACACATTATATATTTAAATGGTATTTAATTTTTACCCAAAAAATTGATTGTCTCAGAAAATTATGAAAAATTCACCATTGGATAATTTCAACATCTTGATTCCAGAAATAATATTCATTTTATCTAAATATTTTTCTAAATATGTTAATTTCACTTTTAAAATAAAAACGTACATTTATCAAAAATTCATGGGTTTTGACAAAAATGGCTTTAAAACCTTAATAAAAATTTCAATTGCATTCATAAAATTATATGATCATTTATATTTAATAAAAATTAATTAAATAATAATAATAATATTTTATTAAAATATTATTTAACTCAAAAATACATTAATTTATAAAAATATATTTCTTAGTTGAACATTAACTAAAAATATTATTTGTGCTTGAAAAATTATTTATAAGGTAACAATGATAAAATGAAAGTATATTCATTATTATATACAAAAATAATGTACATAACCATATTACTAGGGTCTTGTTACATAACCCCTCATAAAACTCACATAAGACCGAAGATTAAGGTGTGTGATGGGGACAGACTCTTGGGGTGGCTCAGATAACATTGATCGGGTGGTAATCTCTATCAACTTCCACTTCTCTCGTAGTCGGTCCCGCTAGAGCTTAACATATTCAATCTCAGTTTGGGATTGGTCAAAATTGAATCCCAAAGACACAACCTCTTTTATGATCTCTAACAAACGGGATTCGTATTGGGCACGTCTACTAGATGAGGCCAACACTTCCTTTGTCTGAGTAAATTGGATTTGTTAAATCCCTATATTTATACTAATCATGTGATCATTGTTCAACGGCTATATTAGCAATGGTCACAATTCTTAATAGTATTTTAAAATCCAAAAACAAAAAACCAAAGAAGTTGTAATTTTATTTAAACATTTTACACAAGGATAAATTTAATTAGATCAAGAGGGATTTCCATTAATGAATGTTTGGGTCATTACAATCTTCCCCCCTTAAGAAATTTTACCCTAAAAATTTTCTTTTCCCACACTAAAATAGATGTGGGTAACTCTGCTTCATCATTTCCTCTGATTCTCATGTCGCTTCTTCAAGCTTTTGGTTTCACCACAACACCTGGATGAGAGGCATTGTCTTATTTCATAGAACTTTTTCTCTATGATCTAAGATCTTCAGTGGTTGCTTTTCATAAGAAAGATCATCCTCTAACTATACCACCTCTGAAGAGACTACATATGAAGGGTCCAATATGTACTTCCTTAAGAGGGATACATGAAATACATCATGTACTTTGGCCATGGTAGGTGGAAGTGCTAGTCTATAGGCCACAACCCCGACATGATCAAGAATCTTGAAGGGGCCGATGCACCTTGGACTTAACTTCCCTTTCTTTCCAAACCTTATGACCTTAATTCATAGAGATATGCATAGAAATGATATATCTCCAACTTTAAACTTAAGGTCATATAGATGGTTATATACATTACTCTTCTGTCGACTTTTGGCTGCATTGATATGCTACTGAATGGTATTCACCTTCTCCACCATTTCTTCAACCATTTCTGGTCCAAGAAGCTTATGCTCACAGACCTTATCCCAACACGCCGGTGTTCTGCACCTTTTCCTATAAAGGGCTTCATATTGTGCCATTTGGATGCTCGAGTGGAAACTGTTATTATAATAGAACTCAACTAGAGAAATATGTTGATCACATCCTCTTTTAAAGTCCATTGATCATGCTCTCAACATGTCCTCAAGTGTTTGGATAGTCCCCTCAGATTTTCCATCAGTTTGAGGATGATAGGTCGTACTGAAGTTCAATTTAGTATTCAGAGCATGTTGAAGACTCTTTCAAAACATAGATGTGAATCTTGGATCTATATTGGAAACAATAGATGGTGGTACTCCATGAATCCTTACCACTTACCTGATATATATATGTGATAGTTGATCCAATGAGAAATCCTCCCAAATAGAAATGAAGTGTCAAGTCTTTGTAAGATGATCCACAACAACCCAGATTGCATTGTTGCCTTTGGATGTCTTCAGAAGTTCGGTGACAAAGTCCATGGTGATGTTCTCCCATTTCCATTTTGGTATGGGCAATGGTTGCATCATCCCCTTAGACTTCTACCTCTCTGCCTTCACTTGATGACACACCAGACACTTTGATGTATATTCAGCGATCTTCTTCTTCATATTATCCCACCAATAATGCTCTCGGAGATCTCGATACATCTTTGTATTTCCTAGGTGAATAGAGAGATTTGAACTATGTGCATCATCCAAAAGTTCCTTCTTCAGCTCCATACTTGATGGAACACATAGTCTTTTCCCAAATCTCACAATTCCTTCTTCATTAACATTAAACTCCGAGGATTTCCCTTTTTTAATAGCTTCCACTTTTTCCTAAATTCCCACATCATTCTTTTGAGCATCCTTTAACCTTTCCAAAAGTGACTATTGTGCAATAATTTGTGAAAGGATTGATGATGTTCCCTTATTTATTATTCCCATGTCCATCTTCATCAAATCTAAGAAGATTGGATCCTTTTAAAATCTCATCAATGATAGAATTTTTTTGTCTTTCCTACTTAGGGCATCTACCACCCTGTTCACTTTCCCAGGGTGGTAATGGATTGAGTAGTCATAATCTTTGATCAGCTCTAAACATCTTCATTGGTTCATGTTCAACTATTTCTGTGTGAATATATACTTGAGGATTTTTTGGTCTGTAAATATTTCACACTTCTCCCCAAAGAGATAATGCCACCAAATTTTCAAAGTGAAGATCACTATACCCAACTCGAGGTCATGTGTTGGATAGTTATGTTCATGAACATTCAATTTCCTTGAATCATAGGCAAAAACTTTGTCATTTTGCATCAACACACATACCAGGAACTTCTTCGAAGAATCACCGAATACCACAAAAAATTCCCCACTTATGGGTAAAGTGAGTACGAGCATAGTGATAAGCCTCCTTTTCATCTCCTTGAATCTTTATTCGCATTCATCACTCCAAGAAAACTTTACTCCCTTCTGAGTTAGCTTGGTAAGAGGGTTGTAAAATGATGAGAAATTTCTCACAAATCATCAATAATATCCAGATAACCCCAATAACGTATGGATATCCATTACTGATGTTGTCCCCGGCCATTCCTCAATTGCATCTGTTTTGAATGGATCCACAGATATCCCATTACTTGTGATGATATGGCCAAAGAATGAGACCTACTTTAACCAAAAATCACACTTGTTGTACTTTTCATGGAGCTTCTCCTTTTGAAAGGTCTCTAATACAGTTCTCAGATACTCCTCATGGTCCTCCTTGGTTTTGGAGTATATTAGAATATCATCTATAAAGACTACCACAAATTTTTTGAGGTAATCTCTAAAGACTCTATTGATCAAGTCCTTGAGGATTTCTGGAGCATTAGTGAGTCTAAAAGGCATTACTATGAATTCATAGTGCCTGTATCTTGTATGAAAAGAAGTATTGGGGATATCTTCCTTCTTCACCCTTACTTGATAATATCCCAAATGAAAATCCAACTTGGAGAAGTATTTTGATCCACGTAGATAATCGAAGAAGTCATTAATTCATGGGAGGGGATACTTTTTCTTTATCATGATTTTGTTAAGATCACAATAATCGATGCAAATTGATCCATCCATCTTCTTGACGAAGAGGACTGGTGCACCCCTTGGTGAAGCACTTGGGCATATAAACCCTTCATCCAGATTCTCCTGTAGTTGTTTCGTTAGCTCCTCGAGCTCCATTACAGCCATTCTATATGGAGTATTGGATATTGGCAATGCCACATGTATAAGTTCAATTGAGAATTCAACATATATTCTAGGATTAAGACCATGAAATTCCTCAGGAAACACTTCATTGAATTCCCTCACAATAGGAATGTCTTATAGGATGGTTGCCTCCTTATACTCAATCATCTGAGCCAGATACGCAAGCTCATAGGGAATTTATATCCATGCTTGAGATGATGGGTCTAAATAAAGTTCATCTTCCTGATTTCACTTGTAAAGAATCAGAGTTTGATTCTCCACATTAACAGTGATTTTCCTCTCATGTAAATTTATCTTAGCTCTATATAAGTAAAGCTAATCCATGCTGATAATTTCATCAAATTCCACTAGAAGGAGTATAATGAGGTTCTCAGAGAAGTTTAATCCACATATTATGATAGGGGAGGAGTTATATTCATGGGATTCAATGATTTCCCCATTTTTCGTACTCACTAACATCTTCACTTCCATGATTTGTGGTGCTGCTGTGATGGTTCTACTAAACTTTTGAGATATAAAAGAATGCGTAGAACCTGAATCAAAAAGTACATTCTCTATTTTTGAATGAACAACTAGCATACCTATCACCACTTAATTGTTAGGGTTCACTTTAGTAGTGATGGAAGATATCTCCCTTGATACCTTGGAGGTTGTTGGTTGCCTCCGAAAAACCTTGGCTTAGGGCACTGATTTTCAAGATGACCTAGTTTTTTGCAGTTGTAGCAATGAACCACATGTTGAGGTTTGAATGGAGTGTTCCTATCCTATGTCATAGCCTTGGGTCTTTATTTCTGATACTTAATAGCTAGGTGCCCTTATATTCTACATCTAAATCATTTCCTCATCCCATTCAGGTAGTTTCTAGGGTGCTTATTTCTGCACCTTTGGAAAGTGGGGTGTTGGATCTTCTTAGCACCATTGGATTTATCCATCGGACCACCAGCATTAAAGTCCACCATACACTTCTTATCCACTTGAAATACCTTATATTCTCAGATCTCCATTTGACCTTGAGGGAATATTGGACAATTTCCTCATAGCTGTCGAAGTCACATATCGTCAGCACTTTTCGTAGGCTAGGTTTCAGCCCACTAAAGAAGCGAACAATGTTGCATTCGGGGGTAACAACAAAGCCGGGGGTGTATCGTGAAATCCTTGTGAAGTTTGCCTCATACACTCTGATAGATTCATCATCTTTTTTCTTAAGGGAAAGGAAGTCCCTTTCCATCTTAAGTCGGAGGGTGTGTGGAAAATATTTATCGAAAAATATCTTCCAGAAATCCTTTCATTCCAATGCCTCAATCTCCTTATCATGATTTTTATTTTTGATCGACGTACACCATTGACAAGATTCACTCTCTATACGATAAGTAGCCAGGAGAACCTTCTCTTGTTCAGAACATTGAAGGATGAATAAGATATTTTCAATGGATTTTTTCCATTGTTCAGCAATTGAGGGATCAGATGATCAATTAAAAGAAGCAGGACTTTGTCTCATGAAGCTCTCGATAGTGACTTGTTCTTTCTTGGGGGAGGGGGGGGGGGTTGAACGTTCCTATTGACCCTTGTCTCTATTCAACGATTGAGTTAGTATAGAGAGAAGCATGAAAAAGTTCATGATCCCTACTCCCATTGGATTGGATATCTCATTAGTACATTCATCACATTGATCTTCACATCAGTTGTTAGCCCGAGTCCTCATATTACTGGCCATTGGATAGAATAAAAGGAATGTTAGGGGTAACCCATAAAGGGTAATCCAAGGACAAAACTGATGACTTATAAATAACTTTTATTACCTTAACATATGAATCTATTGGCTTCAGTCTATGTTATCCATGATCTACTTTCTAACATATATTCTTAGGGTATTTTTCATCCCTTAATAATGGTTCATACTAAGCCTATGAATTTACCAAAGCATATCCCCCAGGAGTTATGTAACCAATAGTGCAGCAAGGTCCATTTTCATGCACCAATTCCCGTTTGAGTCTAGCTCAAAGTGGTGTTTTCCGGTTTTACCCCTAGATACATCTGTGTTAGAGCCGCCTCTACCTGTTCGTATCCAGATAGGGATGTATTTGCTTGATAAACCACTTACTCAATAATCACCAAAACGTAGGGATGATTTTATTATACTTAGTCTTTTATTTAATGCTTTACTATGGTTTTCTAATCCTAATCCCAAAATAACTAAACCTATCCTATGATACCAACTATGACAACCCTTCTTTTTATTACATAATTAAACATAATTTATTACATAAACATCACTTGATACAATATAGAAGATTGAGACGTATAGTGTGTAACATCCCAGGTAAATAAATAATACTACATTCTAATGTTTATCAATATTTGTGAATAAAATGTTAATACTACTTTAAAGGGAATCCTATGCTCGATGCCGTACCCAATATGCAACAATGAGTTTCTTTGAAATCTTACGTTGCACACTAATAATATAATAATATTATAGTTAACGCCTAGCCATTGTAATGGAAGGAATGAACAGAAATAACTACAAAATTATTATATATGTTTGTTAAATATTTTTACATTTATCCAATAAATGGTATAGGCTTAAAATGCAAATGAATCCAATTTTAAACATAAATCTTCTAATATTCTGTAAAAGGTCGATTAACCGCCTTTTGATGGAGAACCCTTTTTAAATATACTTTTGAAAATTTTATATGTTGTATTTTACAAAATAAAATCCTTCTTTAGAATCTGGATATCAAATTTTACTTTGTGTAAATTTTTGTTATTTTTCCGATAAAGATCATTTTTAGTGAAAATGTTGCATTTTATTTCAAAACATCTCTTTAATCTGATTTATTTATATGGATAGATTATCTTTTTAATTAATATTAAAGTGTATTTAGAGTATATTTTTATCATTTAATCCAATGGTGGTCATTGGAATTAATTTCACTTTGAAATTCGACTTAAACTAGTGTCAATCTTTTAATAGATATTGTTTCATAAAAACACACTATTTGTTTTGACAGCGGGAATGAATTTTTAAATTAATTAATGCAACTTATATATTTTGAATTTTTTAAAATAGACATCATTTTTTAATTTGGAATATCAAATATAGCTTAGGGTGAATTTTTTGTATTTTTCTGAAAAACATCAATTTTTGATGAATAGTGAAACCACTAAGTGGTAGTTAAAGAAACTGATTTTTCGTTTAAATGAAACATTACCACTTCTGTGATTTGATTTTAAAAAATCCAACATACATGGTTGTCATTATGAAGTAAAATTTTGTTCAATGAGATTAAAATAATTTTTTGATGAATAGTAACTTTTAAGTTTTATTAATCGTGATTAAAGGTAATTAGTGTGATTTAAGGTAAAGATAATGTTATAATAACATTAAATGACCTTGAAACATGTCCTACCCTTATTGGATTAGTCATGGCTGACCAAGAAAATCCATGGGTCAATTTGGGGACCCCATGGAGCCACTTTGGTTGGAAAATGACATTAATAACTTTTTATTTAATGTTAAAATTAAAATGTCACAAACATGTATTGTTTTACTAAAAAAAAATTTACATGGGGTTATACAAGTCATATTTTTGAAAATAAATATTAATTGGAAATATAAAAATATTTCCTACATCATGATATTTTTTATAATTTTTAGTCATTAAATAAATTGTTTTATTTATGACACTGTGATGATGTAGTGATTACCTCATAAATGAACGATTTAAATAAAATGAGAAGATAGGGTGAAATATAAGTCTTACACTTGTCAAAAACCTATTTTATGGGTGTATTTCGAAACCTTATCACCTTAGCCTAGAAATATATCCTTTTGGGGCCTTTAAAATCCGAAAAATATTTTATAATAAAGTAATATTTTATAACATTCCAAGAGTGCCCCTCCTCTTCTATTATAGAAGGCCCCCACCTCTACCACCTTACCCACACCTCTCAATCATTTGGGTCAGCCAATACCTTACCATTTCATCTTTCCACATCCCTATATTCATCATTGAAGCCTCACCTTTGGCATAATTCTCTTCAAGAAACCCTTTTCATTCAAACCAAGAGGAGTTACCCGATTTAAAGGTAATGTCTTCACTTGTGTTCTTTTGTTTTATTTTGCTTCTACAAACCCCTAAACTCTTTTTATTCCTTTTTTTTGTAAAAACACCAGTATATTCAATATACTAGGATATTTTTATATGAGGGATTCGAGCTACACTTACACACACCTCCGTCTAATGTTTAAAGAACATACTGTTTCTGTGGATGGCGAATTACTACCTCACAAAACGATGATTGTTCAATCTTCTCTTAACACCTTTCATGGTGGCCATTATGATGTCACTGTATTTTATATATGATATATATGGTATTTATGTTTTCCATATGATTCTGTATTTTATATTTAAAACATAACTTTATGCTTTTCATGTTGTGCAAATGCAATAATTTCATACGAGGAAGTGTGGACTACCGCCCCCTCAAGTGATGTGACTCGTTCAGGCAATAAATGGAATGTATAAAGAATGAAATTAATGAAATTATGTGACCTATAAAACATAAATATTATACTGTAATTATAATATATATATATATATATATCAATTATCTTTAATTCCATTAATATGTCAATGAAATGAAAGTAGCGTTAATTCGTACGTACGGCCTACCGTCTCCATGAACGGTGCATTTCATTTATTTTTATCTCCAAATGTTATGGAATAGTATAAAATGAATATTTACTGGATATATATGATATTTAAATCATTAATACTATTCTGTATATGATTTACTTATAACTACATGGACAATCATTTTCAAACAAGTTCATTTTTGACTCATGTACCAAACATCGACAAAAACGTCTGATATGAACTCACATTATTAACCAATTATTATAACATTATAATATGTGATTTTAATTGAATAATAATATTTAAAGGATGAACTTAAGAAATTATAAATTTACCAAAGTTTATTATTCAGGAATATAAAGAAACGAACAAGACAAGTCGGACTTGAGGTAAGGGATCCTACCTCTCTCTTTATTTTTAAGTACTCTTTTTATGTAACTTACTTTATGATCCTCTTTATTATGTTGGAGGATGTTATTTTATATTACTATTGCTGTAAATTTTATTTTAATATGATTAGAGACCATATTTTATCTCATCAATCAATTTTTGGAAGTTTCATGTGGTGCCGTTAGGCTGCCGAATTTTTATAAGGGGATTTTCATCTCACTTTTTATTCCCGTGAGATTCATGCTACATTGGCCACTATTTACTTTTGTGTGGTGTATGTACTACCCATTATTTTAATATTTGTATAATATAATCTCATTTATTTGTAGTTACATCTTCATTGTATGACCCTTCTTTCATGGGGTGTACATTTCGAAAGTTGCCCAAATCGATAAGGGAACTTTTCACTCTCCTCTTTTAAAAAGACTTATTTTGTTATGTCTTTTAATTTACATATTTTTGTGTTAGGATATGTTCTTATATATCCTTATTGATGTAAATTTTATGTCCAAGTGATGAGATACCATTTTCTCTCTCATCAACTAATTTTATGAATTTTAAAGTGACGTCGTTAGGCTGTCGAATTTTACCAAGGGAACTTTTTAACCCAATTTAGATTTTTTGGGTTCAACTTGTAGTTATTGAATATTTCATACTTTGAATATGTGTGAATGACCTTTGATTGTTTTAAACTTAATATCCACTTATATTGTGGGTATTTATACTTGTCACACATAATTATGAGATTGATTTATCCTTAATTTAAGGATACCTTCTTTATAAGGGATTTCATCTCATTTTACATTTCTATTGAGACTTCATTGTTGTTATGCACCAATTCACTCTTATATGGTGTATATACTGTCCTTTGGAATATTATATCATGAATCCATTTATTCTCAAGATATTATAAAGTTCTTATTAAATGTTATTCCTCAATTATTGTATTCAAGTGTCTCTCATTTTGTTAAAAACCCTTTAACTAAAATATCATTTTAAATGTTTTAATGATTTATTCTTATAAATATTTCTCATTAATATCCATGTTTTAAAAATGGTTTTAAGGATTTATTTATATGGATATTAATGGTTTAAAATTTTAAAATCTTCAAAGTGGTATGGGATACTTTGATTCAAAAATCTCTTTATTAAATGTTTTAAATGGTTTTGGAAAATGGTTTTTAGAATGGATTTATTATTTCAATATCTTAAAATGTTATATTGTTATTGAAATGTGGGAATGTTATCTTTCATTTATGTTTAAGTTATATGCTATGATTATGTTATGGTTCTTGGGCATTGTTTATGAAGATGGGTGGTTCCGTGATAAACTAAGGGCGGGTGAGCCCGATATAGCTCTCTAATGCATTGGGTAACATGAAGGGGTTAAACGCTAAGGTTTCTCTGAAGATATTTATGGAATATACTATGATTGGTATTCCAAATGTAACCATGATGGTTACTCCCTACGTAAGAATGTTATGAACGCCTCAAGTTACCTTTATGTCTTATGATTTTTATGAGTTATTTGTAAATCTTATGATTTCCTGAGGTATGTTAAATTGCTTATGTTTTATGAGTAAAGTATGATTTCATTGATTCTTATGTATACATGGACTAATGTTTTCTTTCCGTATTGTTATAACACTTACTGAGATTTTTATGCTCATCCCAAGTTTTTTTGAAATGTTTTTCACAGGACATAAAGTTGAATGGGGTTAAGGAATGGATCAAGGAAATGTGAGGCTGTCTAAAACAAGGAACTAGACATGACTCTTTTGTTTAAGAGGTTTTATTTTTGTGAAAAAAATGGAAGCTGAGTAGATGCATCTACTTTTTAATCTTTGAGATGTAATAGTTATGTCCTAATTCTCTAAAACTCTAAACCTAAAAAGATCCTCAATGTGAATTATTCATTTAATTCAATAATTAGTAATGTTTAAGGTCGGGTCCTTATAGTTGGTATCATAGGATGGTTTAGATAACTTTAGAGGTTAGAGTGTTACGTGACAAGTTGTGTATAACCACAATGGTTATTATATTAGATAGAGTCATTGTTATTTTTAAAGGTTGGAATGAGTTTGAGATAACTTGGATAAGTATATCTTAGTGTTTATCTTCCTATTTAGTACATAATGATTTTGTTGATATACTCACACTGACTTTTCTAGTTTTAGTAAATGGATGGATCTACCAGGCACCAATGTAAAAATGGGTTTGAAGGAAACTGTGGTGGTTCTCTGATTAAGAGACTGGATGAAATGGGGGATTCAATGAGAAATCTCATGGTTATTATAAACCAACTATTAGGAGTCCTGATCAACCACTTGAACCTTGGTGAGTTCTCTAATGCATCATGTACAAGAGAACCAACTCGACATGGAAGTTCGGGTAATAATTATAAAGGTAACCATTAGGGTTTATATGATCCTTACTTTTGAGGTAATTATTGGTTACTATACGTTATAATGGAATATGAACGACATGAGATAAAATTGAGGTTAAATTATGTTATGGTTATTATTGAAGATTTTATCTCGTTTTGGGGAGTGTTTTAAGAATTATATTGTTTTGGAAAAAGGACAACATGCAGACCGTGTGACAACCTGTCGTGTTGGACAAAGCTGCGGGAATCGAACCCACAACCAAAGTGCGACTGGTATTTATCGCCTACCACTAGACTACGTGAAGTCCCTGGTTAGTTTGACTAATTATTTTTAGTTTGATGATTTTATGAATCAATAGTACTTTTATTTTGGGTTATCTATGAAAATTATTAACCTATCATGGAGGATATGTGATTAATTTAATTACTTTTCAGTATGAGACTTTAAGAGCAACCGATGATATTTGGAGATAAATGTTAATTTGTTCCTTGGGAAACTATGTGATTAAATCCTTCAAATATTTGGGTTTCAATCATAGTTGGGTTACTTTGAAGAATTTTATGGACAAATTTTTTATTGAATGGTCTTTGTTGAACTTTGGGTTTTGTTTGACAAATTTTAGAGATTAGGAGAAGTTTTTCTTTTTGTAAAACAAATTATCCTTTTTGGGTATTATCTGATCTCGTAATAAAATTTTTGGTTTGGTTTTGGTTGAGATATAAAGACATGGGACATATATATTTCTCTTTTTTGGATTAGGTGATTCTCAAGAAGTTGATTATAGTACTCTTAATGCGAACAAGTCTTCCTAAATACTCGTCTTTTGGAAAAAAAATATGAGTTTGATTAAAGAATATAGTAAAAGTTGAAAGTCTATGTGAGAAGTAAGTATGTTTCATTATGATTTAGTTAAGCTCAAAAATAAATTCCTCAATTAAGATTAACTTTAAAAAAATTATGTTAACTTTTCCTACTGGGGAATCGAATACCGTTTAACCCATCACAAGTTTTTGATTTGCTTATGGTTAACTTTCTCCTAGAAATGTTTACTATCACTCTCCATCAGAACATGAACCTTTGTTTTCACCTCCATATCCATATTTTCATACTTCGAATCCTATTATGGGTTAACTTGGGTGACCATTGTACTTCTCTCCCTTTCTTTTAAAGTAATAGTTTTAGTGACTCTTGTTCTGATATAGGACTTTCAATGAAGTTTCCAGGACAAATTTTGAAATTGCGAGGACGCAATTCCCAAAAGGGGGAAGGATGTAACATCCCTTGTAAATAAATAATATTACATTATAATTTTTATCAATATTTGTGAATAAAATGTTAATACTACTTTAAAGGGAATCCAATGCTCGATGGCGTACCCAATACACAACGACGAGTTTCTTTGAAATCTTACGTTGCACACTAATAATATAATAATATTATAGTTAAAGCCTAGCCGTTATAATGGTGGGAATGAACAGAGATAACTACAAAATTATTACATATGTTTGTTAAATATTTTTACATTTATCCAATAAATGTTAGAGGCTTAAAATGCAAATGAATCCAATTTTAAGCATAAATCTTCTAATATTCTGTAAAAGGTCGATTAATCGCCTTTTGATGGAGAACCCTTTTTAAATATACTTTTGACAATTTTATATGTTTTATTTGACAAAATAAAATCCTTATTTATAATCTGGATATCAAAATTTACTTTGTGTAAATTTTTGTTATTTTTTCGATAAAGATCATTTTTCGTGAAAATGTTGCATTTTAATTCAAAACCTCCTTTTAATCTGATTTATTTATATGGATAGATTATCTTTTTAATTGATATTAAAGTATATTTAGATTATATTTTTACCATTTAATCCAATTTTGTTCATTTAAATTAATTTCACTTTGAAATTGGACTTAAACTAGGGTCAATCTTTTAATAGATATTGTTTCTTAAAAACACGTTATTTGTTTTGACAGCAGGAATGAATAATTAAATTAATTAATGAAACTTAAATATTTTTAATTTTTTAAAATAGACATCATTTTTGAATTCAGAATATCAAATATAGCTTAGGGTGAATTTTTTGGTATTTTTCTGAAAAACTTCAATTTTTGATGAATAGTGAAACCACTGAGTGGTAGTTAAAGAAACTAATTTTTCGTTTAAATGAAACTTTACCACTTCTGTGATTTGATTTTCAAAAATCTGACATACATGGTTGTCATTAGGAAGTAAAATTTGGTTCAATGGGATTAAAATAATTTTTTGGTGAATAGTAACTGTTAAGTTTTATTAATCGCGATTAGAGGTAATTAGTGTCATTTATGGTAAAGATAATGTTATAATAATATGAAATGACCTTGAAACATGTCCTACCCTTATTAGATGAGTCATAGCCGACCAAGACAATACATGGGTCAACTTGGGGACCCCATGGATCCACTTTTGTTGGAAAATGACATTAATAACTTTTTATTTAAAGTTAAAATTAAAATGGGACAAATATGTATTATTTTACTAAAAAAAATTTACATTGGGTTATACAAGTTATATTTTTTACTATAAATATTCATTGGAAATATAAAAAGATTTCCTACATCATGATATTTTTTTTATAATTTTTATACATTAAATAAATTGTTTTATTTATGACACCGTGATGATGCAGTGATTACCCAATAAATGAATGATTTAAATAAAATGAGAATATATGGTTAAATCTAAGTCTTACACTAGTAAAAAACCTATTATGTGGGTGGATTTATAAACCTTATCACCTTATCCTCTAAATATATACTTTTGGGACCTTTAAAATCCGAAAAGCATTTTATAATAAAGTAATATTTTATAACTTTCCAAGAGTGCCCCTCCTCTTCTCTTATAAAAGGCCCCCATCTCTACCACCTTACCCACACCTCTCAAGCCTTTGGCTCGGCCAACCCCTACCCATTTCATCTCTCCACATCCCTATATTCATCATTGAAGCCTCACCTTTGTCAGAATGATCTTCAAGAAACCCTTTTGGTTCAAACCAAGAGGAGTAACCCGATTTAAAGGTAATGTCTTCTTTTGTGTTCTTTTGTTTTATCTTGCTTCTCCAAACCCCTAAAATCTTTTTATTACTTTATTTTTTAACAACACCAGTATATTAAATATACTGGTATTTTTTATATGAGGGATTCGATCTACACTTACACACACCTTCGTCTAATGGTTAAAGAACATACTGTTTCTGTGGATGGCGAATTACTGCCTCACGAAATGATGATTGTTCAATCTTCACTTAACACCTTTCATGGTGGCCATTATGATGTCAATGTATTTTATATATGATATATATGGTATTTATGTTTTCCATATGCTTCTGTATTTTATATTTAAAACATATCTTTATGCTTTTCATGTCGTTCAAATGCGATAATTTCATACGAGGAAGTGTGGACTACCGCCCCCTCAAGTGATGTGACTCATTCATGAAATACATGGAATGTATAAAGAATGAAATTAATGAACTTATGTGACCTATAAAACATATATATTATACTGGAATTATAATATATGTATCTATCAATTATATTTAATTCCATTAATATGTCAAAGAAATGAAAGTAGTGTTCATGCGTACGTACGGTCTACCGTCTCCATGAATGGTGCATTTCATTTATTTTTATCTACAAATGTTATGGAATAGTATAAAATGAATATTTACTGGATATATATGATATTTAAATCCTTAATACTATTCTGGAGATGATTTACTTATAACTACATGGACAATCATTTTCAAACAAGTTCATTTTTGACTCATATACCAAACATCGACAAAAACGTCTGATATGAACTCACATTATTAACCAATTATTATAACATTATAATTTGTGATATGAATTGAATAATAATATTTAATGGAGGAACTTAAGAAATTATAAATTTACCAAAGTTTATTATTCAGGAATATAAAGAAACAAACAAGACAAGTCGGACTTGAGGTAAGGGATCCTACCTCTCTCTTTATTTTTAAGTACTCTTTTTATGTAACTTACTTTAAGCTCCTCTTTCTTATGTTGGAGGACGTTATTTTACATTCCTCTTGATTTAAATTTTATGTTAATATGATTAGAGACCATATTTTATCTCATCAATCCATTTTTGGATGTTTTATGTGGCGTCGTTAGGCTACCAAATTTTCATAAGGGGATTTTCGTCTCACTTTTTATTCCCGTGAGATTCATGCTACATTGGCCACTATTTCCTTTTGTGTGGTGTATGTACTGGCCATTATTTTAATATTTGTATAATATACTGTCATTTATGGGTAGTTACATCTTCATTGTATGACCCTTATTTCATGGGGTGTACGTTATGAAAGTTTCCCAAATCGGTAAAGGAACCTTTCACATTCCTCTTTTAAAAAGACTTATTTTGTTATGTCTTTTAATTTACATATTTTATGTTGGGATATGTTTTTCTATATCCTTATTGATGTAAATATTATGTAAAAGTGATGAGATACCATTTTCTCTCTCATCAACTAATTTTATGAATTTTAAAGTGACGCTGTTAGGCTGTCGAATTTTACCAAGGGAACTTTTTAACCCAATTTCGATTTCTTTGGGTTCAACGTGTAGTTATTGAATATGTCATCCTTTGAATATGTGTGAATTACCTTTTATTGTTTTACACTTAATATCCACTAATATTTGGTGTATTAATACTTGTCACACATAATTATGAGATTGATTTATACTTATTTTAAGGATACCTTCTTTATAAGGGATTTCATCTCATTTTACATTTCTATTGAGACTTCATTGTTTTTATGCACCAATTCACTATTATATAGTGTATATAATGTCCTTTGGAATATTATATCATGAATCCGTTTATTCTCATGATATTATGAATTTCTGATTAAATGTTATTCCATAATTATTGTATTCAAGTGTCTCTCATTTTGTTAAAAACCCTTTAACTAAAATATCATTTTAAATGTTTTAATTATTTATTCTTATAAATATTTCTCATTAATATCCATGTTTTAAAAATGGTTTTAAGGATTTATTTATATGGATATTAATGGTTTAAAATGTTAAAAGATTCAAAGTGGTATGGGACACTTTGATTCAAAAATCTCTTTATTAAATGTTTTAAATGGTTTTGGAAAATGGTTTTTAGAATAGATTTATTATTTCAATATCTTAAAATGTTATATTGTTATTGAAATGTGGGAATTTTATCTTTAATTTATGTTTAAGTTATGTGCTATGATTTTGTTATGGTTCTTGGGCATTGTTTATGAACACGGGTGGTTCTGTGATAAACTAAGGGCGGGTGATCCCAATATAGCTCTCTAATGCATTGGGTAATGCGAAGGGGTTAAACTCTAAGGTTTCTCTGAAGAGATTTAGGGAATATACTACGATGGGTATTCCAAACGTAACCATGAGGGTTACTCCCTACGTAAGAATGTTATGAATGCCTCAAGTTACCTTTATGTCTTATGATTTCTAGGAGTTATTTGTAAATCTTATGATTTCATGAGGTATCTTAAATTTCTTATGTTTTATGAGTAAAGTATGCTTTCATTGATTATTATATATAAATGGACTATTGTTTTCTTTTTGTATTGTTATAACCCTTACTGAGATTTTTATGCTCATCCCAAGTTATTTTGAAATGTTTTTCACAGGACATAAAGTTGAATAGAGTCAAGGATGGGATCAAGGAAATGTCAGGCTGTCTAAAACAAGGAACTAGACATAACTCTTTTGTTCAAGAGTTTTTATTTTTGTGAAAAAAATGTAATCTGAGTAGATGCATCTGCTTTGTAATCTTTGAGATGTAATAGTTATGTCCTAATTCTCTAAAAATCTAAACCTGAAAATATCATCAATGTGAATTATTCATTTAATTCAATAATAAGTAATGTTTAAGGTCGGGTCCTTGTAGGTTGTATCAGAGGCTTAGGATCATTACATAACAACTTGAAACACGAAATACAACATATTTATTGCAAACTTCTTTTACATGACCACTACATTCCCTCGTACTTAGCATTGCATGGGATAACCTGAGAACATGCATAAGAAAAGGGTGAGCTATAAGGCCCAGTAAGGGAATAATCATGGAATAACATGAGTAATACAATACATGTTAGACAATAGGAATATAAATAGAGAAAAAAAGAAGCATAAACATAAATCCATGATAAATAATGATAATCATAACATGGAAATGCGACAACAACACTTAACATGGAATTAGCATGAGCCAAGGCTCATTGCACATGGAGCATGAGTAAACCCTCATTGCCCATGAATCATGAGTAAAACCACATTGAACTTGAATTATCATGAGTAAACACCCATTTCACATGATGTATCATGATACTATACTTTCCCCAATGCATTGGAGCGCTATCAGGGCGCACCTTCTTAAACATTTCATTTCATGCATAAATGTGCCACATGGATCATAAAACATTGAATAATTCAACATAATATTTTATTCCAAGATAAAATAATGTTTAATACATACATGAAACTCTTTAAACAATAAGTAAATTTTCATAAAGGTAAATACCCTTGATAGAGAAATGGGCATTGTATTCACTACACAATGACTTTGGCTTAGAAAAGTGTGGTGCAATTTCGGCAGCATAACAACATGACATAAGAACTCATGAAAATGGTTGATGAGAGAAAAAGGTGTGCCACATCAAATTTACATGACATGGATATTAATGTGTTCATCTAGATACATGTCCCAAAAAAGGAAATGGAATTTAGATTCATGATACAAAATAATTGCTTGAATGTAAATGATGGGAGTGAAATTCCTTTCGGAATTTTGACATAGTAACGGGTGTACATGGGAGGAATTTAATGAGAGAGAAAGGGGTCTCCCATAATTCAAATATAAAAATGGTAGTATGGGGGGGTTTCAAACCATACCCTAACATTTATAATTTAAATTAAAAGGGAATAACAATTTAAATAATATTGGACAAAAATGAGAAAGGAAGAAAAACCCTTACTTGGAAGTGTGATTCCAAAGGCTTGGGAGAGGCTTATTGGAAGCTTGGGGCTCCTTTAGAGGATTATAGAGAGATGAGGGTAGAGGTTGGACGAACTAAAAAGGCTTTTAGTGAGGAGGAAGTGGGATCTTGGGTGGGTTTATATAGGAAAGGTGAGGGAATTATTTATTATTTTGGTTTGGGACACCTCACATTAAACTAATCCAAACCACTAACCAGCCCATGGTTTCTGCCCACGGTTTTTGGAAAAGGGAAGTGGAAAAAAATATTTTATAAGGACAAAGTCTCAAATTCTTAAAATAATGGTGTTGCTTATGTGGAGGTGAGTCACACTCCCAAGGAAAACAATTTAAAAAGACAAAATGTTTAATAAGTCTTGAAGGGTCCATTAAAGCTTTGTAAAATAAATAAAAAAACCCAAAATCACATTATTTTAATGGTAAAACATATATTGGTAGAATATAATGTTTATAGTATTTTATTACATCACTATTGGGTCATTATGATGTCATAAAACACATTATATATTTAAACGGTATTTAATTTTTAATCAAAAATTTGACTGTCTCAGAAAATTATGAAAAATTCACCATTGGAAAATTTCAACATCCTGATTATAAAAAAAATATTTATTCTATCTAAATAATTTTTTAAATATGTTAATTTTCACTTTTAAATAAAAACCGACATTTATCAAGAATTCTTGGGTTTTGACAAAAATGGTTATCAAACCTTAATAAAATTATAATTGCATTCATAAAATTATACGATCATTTATATTTAATAAAAATTAATTTAATAATATTATTATTATTTTATTAAAATATTATTTAATTTGAAAATATATTAATTAATCAAAATATATTTCTTAATTGAACATTAACTAAAAATACTATTTGTGTTTTAAAAACAATTTACAAAGTAACAATAATAAAATGAAAGTATATTCATTATTATATACAAAAATAATGTACATAACCATAGTACTAGGGTCTTGTTACATAACCCCTTATAACACCTGCATCAGACTGAAGAGTAACGTGTGCGATGGTGACAGACTCTTGGGGTGGCTCGGATAACATTGCTTGGGTGGTAGTCTATATCAACTTCCACTTCTCTCATAGGCAGTCCCGCTCAAGAATAACATATTAAATCTTGGATTGGTCTTGGTCAAGAGAAAATCCCAAAGATGCAACCTCCTTTTCAAGCTCTAAAAAATGGGCTTCGTATGGGGAACGTCTATTGGATAAGGTCATCGCTTCCTTTGTCTGAGTAAATTGGATATGTTAAAGCCATATATTTATATTAATCATGTGATAATTGTTCAACAGATATATTAGAAACAGTCACAATTATTAATATTATTTTGAAATCCAAAAACCTAAAACCAAATAATTTGACATTTTATATAGACATTTTACATAAGGATGCATTTTATTAAATCAAGAGGGATTTCCATTAATGTATTTTTGGGTCGTTATAATCAAGATCCTCCCAACTCAAGTCATGAGAAGGGTCATAAAGATACTTTTGAAGCTATGATATGTGGAAAAAATTATGCATCGATGGCAACTATGGTGGAAGTTCTAAATCGTAAGCCACTTTTCCCACTAGATCAAAAACCTCAAAAGGTCCCATAAAATAAAGAGAAATCTTCCCTTTCCTCCGAAGAAATTGGTGACCTAATAAATGTGAATCTATCAAGAAAATATGGTCACTGAAAATAAATAAAATGGTATATGGAAAATATTAGCATAATATTGACATCGACTTTATGCTATCAACATTATCTGATGAATAAACTAAATCTTCTCAATTGTCTCTTAGACCAAAATCGGTCCAACCATGGTTGTTTCACCATTATTTGACCAAAATAATAGAGATTTACATGTACTTCCTTACAAGACCTCAACATTATCCATTCAAAACATTTAAGGGTAACTATGTTTATAAGAAAACTCAACTAGTCCCAAATGGTCATCCCAATATCCACTAAAATTGAGAACACAAGCACAAAATATATCCTCTAGAATATATGTATCTCTCTCTATCTATCCATCCATATGTGGATTGTATTCCATACTTAAATGAACCTTAAAACCCATCACCTACTGTAGGACTTTCCAAAAATGTGGGGGTAAAATGGGGATCTCTATCAGATACTATAGTACACAAAACTCCATGAAAGTGTTCAATGTATTTTACATAGAGATTTCCCAACTACTCAACATTGTTTATATCTTGAACAATTATAAAGTGATCTGATTTGGTATGATTATTGACCAAAAACCATATCAAATTATTCTTTATAGGGTTACACAACAAACCAACCACAAATCCAATATAAATATCATCTCACTTCAAAGTTGACTTTGGAAGCAGCTGAAGAAAACCCAAAGTTTTCTAGTTCTTATCCTTGACCTATTTGCAAGTATAAAAATGTAAAACCAAATTAGTGATGAATAATATCATACCAAGACCCCATAATTATCATTTTATTTCATATAACATATTTTTTGTTCTTGGGTTCATAAATAATTGGGAATTACAGAAATATACCATCACATATTTTCTTACAAATAATGACATAGAAAACCAATTTCAAAAACATTGAATAAATTATGTGGATAAAGACCACTCATCAAAGTTCACCCCCCATAGAGAGAGTACCTAATTATATAGAATTAAAAATAAAGCAACTAATCCTAAAAAAATAAGGTCAAGAAGAGAGTATTTCATCTAAACACATTCCATGACATCCTTGGACTCTTCCTATCAAACTTCTAAATAAACTATGCAAAAAAATCCATCATGTTCCACTCTTCTGATGTTTATTTCACAACCTAGGTCAGAAGTTTTCTACTTTAATCATAAACATTTACATTATCTTTCCCCATGGTATAGGATATTTTTAAATCAAATTACTAATGATACTTCACCCAATTCCTACAATGAAGGTTTAAATCTTTTTGATAAAGGATATAAATCAAGAACTTGTAGTTATAATTTAGGGTAAACCTTTCTCCAAAAGATGAAATGCTTCCAACTCTTAAGAACATGCTTCATGAATTTGATTTTGAGGTAATGGTTTAGATAATTATTCTAATGTGGCCAAAAATTTCAAGAACCATAGGTTACCATGTTATCATGCTGTATAAGAACACATCTCAAAACCAATTTTGATGCGTCCTAAAAGACCAAATATTCTTTATTGACCTCTGTAAAAGTAAAAACCATAAAAGAAGTAAAAATTCATTTCATCTCAATAAATTAACTCAGAAATATTTGATCCAAAATTATATTCACCACCTCCAAGAGAGAGTTATAATTGCAGAACCCAACTATGATAAATCTTTTACAAACTGGTGATAATATCCCTCTGGACCCAAGAATCTCCAAATCTCAAAAACATTTTTTGGTTGCCCCTATGTCATAATATATTTCTCCTTATTAAGATAAACTGAGATTCTATGTTTTGACACCACATGTCCTAATAACATGAGTCCAGGAATACAAAAATCAGATTTTGATAGTTTGGCATAGATTCAGTGAGTTATCAACATTTTTAGAACTGCTCTCAGATAACTCACATGATCCTCCTTATACTGATAGTAAACCTGGATGTAATCCATAAATACCACCATTAATGTATAAGGATACTCATGGAACATCATGTTCATGAAATCCACAAATAATAAAAGATAATTGGTTAGACCGAATAGATTGATGAGACACTAATAATGGTCATACCTTCCCCATAAGGCAGTTTTTAGTGTAAGATTATTTTATTCTCAGATGTAAATTTCTATATTGAATTTCAATCTTCATGAACAATTTTTATACTTTAAATTTTTCAAAACAATCATCAATGAACAATATTATATACTTTTTATTTACTATAAGTCAATTGAGTTTTCGGTAACCAACACATAGTTGAAGTGTTCGATCAACTTTCTTAGAAAATAAAAGAGGCGCTACCCAAGGTGACACACTCATACATGTAAATATTTTATATAATATATCAACCAATTAACTCTTCAAATATTTCATTTTGGTTGGTTCCATATGATATGATGGTATAAACACTATTTCAGTACCTAGAACAGAGTAAATTAAAAAATCTACCTTTCTTACTATTGGGAAACCAATAAAATCAGAAGAAAAAACATCAGGAAACTCAATGAAAAATATATGGAGATAATAACTCAATGAATTCCACTCCAAATCAAAAGAAAACACTGATATATATTTCCTTAATGATTTATTAGAAGGTATGTGTCTACTCGACCTCAGGTCACACTCTCTCTATAAGATATGAGAAGCCCTATCAGGTAATGTAAAGGATACATGCTATAGATAATGGCCAATTTGGGACTTATTATCAATGATCCAATCCATCCTGAAAATTACATCAATAATTACCTTGTCAAGAACTAGAAAATCTCATACATGTTCAATCTCTGATAATGAGAAAACCACAATAAGTAAATGGAAAACATGATCTCCCTTTGTTCTGATAGGTATAGTAATATCCATAAAATAATACAAAATATCTATAGGAAGATTTATCAGGTTAAAAATATGAGTTGATATAAATTAATGAGATGCACCATATTAAATAATGAATTAACAAATGGTGATTCTATAGTGATGGAACCTCTAAATTTTTTTGGACCTATTTCATCTTCCTTAGGAGACTCTTTTACTGCATGAATAAGCTCCATTATAGATGCCTAATGTTAGAACCCCTTAGTTTGTGAAGAATTTGATTACAAAAAAGTAACTTTAGCTGATGATGATCCCATAAAACAATGAGGAGTAAAAAATAAATTGCAGAATTTTTAGACGTGTCCTAAGTAGCCATGAGAACTGTTGATCTTTGGTGCGTTAGTATAAACATGTCTCAAATTCCCTACCCTTCCACAATGGAATCAAGTAAAAGGTCCTCTGCGAGGCATTTTAGGTGTTGTAGAAGAATCCTCTCATCTAGAAAAACCATGAGACTCCTCACAATTCCTCTTTTCTATAAAGGAACTCATGGAACTTCCATTAGGATAAAAATGAACTCCCTTCAACTCTGAATTTCCATCCTTGTTAGGATAAACAATTCATTCCCTATCTAACACATAATCATAAGAAGTTTTATTTAGTAAGAATACCTGATAATTAATATCAGTTTGAAGTCCCATATATAAAATAAAGTCTTCCTCTTCTCATTTGATACAATATCAGGTAAAAACTGCAAAGCCCAACAAAGTGGTTCACATACTCTATCACGATCCAATCATTCTTTTTTAGTTTAAAAAACTCTATAACCTTAGCCAGAACCATAGACTCTAGAAAGAACTAATCAGTGAAAAGAACTCTAAATTTCTTCCACTATGGACCCTCATGCTTCTTCACAATCACCGTTGAATCCCACCAACTCCTACTAGGTCCTTCTAGATTAAATGTGTCACATTTTACCTTAATTGAATTCAGTGTTTCCAAGAAATAAAAAAGAAGATTTATCTTCCTCAACAAATCCTCACACTATTTGGGACCATTAGAGTCTTGGAATACAGTTTTATTTAAGGAGAGGAACTATTTACACGATTATGAGATTCATCACTATGAGGTTGCACAACTAAAGCATGAATGGGAATGAATGAAGGTGCTGGTTGTAGTGCATGGAAAAAAACACAATATTCTCAATAAGATTGTGGACCACATGAGTACCCACTTTCTATGTTTCACCACCATCTTCCTCATGGAGCCTATATAATAATGTTCTTAGAAGCATGATGCTATAAAACATATAAAAACATTGAATACATCAGAAGACTACTCAGATCAATAACTCAAACAAGATAAATAATAATATCAATCCCATTAATTAAGGTATCATGATTTGGATTTTAACCTATCCAAATAAAATGTAGGGAAAAACTAGAATAAGATAAAATTATTATTCAACATCCATTTCCCCAAACTCCCCTAGTGACTTAAGGCTGATTACAATGAGAGATGTATAAAAACTCACATGGAACTACCTTCTAAGTCCCGACACTACATCCAAAACAATATACTAACATTAAAGAAAGATTCTTAACCTACACCTTTGATATCAATTTTTCAAGAACTAGGCTAGATATCATGATACCCCGATACATGTTCTAGAACTAACCTAGAATAAAGGAAATTTCATATCCCCATGGGATGGAGACTATCACCTGGTCTCATACAAGAACAAATAGGGTACAAATTTTTCCTTAAAAAAGATAAAAAGATTATAGGTTAGTATTATTTCCAAATGAAAAAAAGAACCAAAATAAAAATAGGTATTGAAATACCCAAAGTAGTACATAATAAATGAATGTAGTAACTAGAAAGATAAAACTCAACCTTCCAAAAGGAAACATCACTATAATTCCTAAGTATCAAGAACATATTCCACTTCAAAGCAACACTTACCCATTTCTCAAAATAGCATAATAAAATCTATAAATTATCGAATGAAAATTTAGTGTGTGAGATATATATCCTAGTAGAGTCTAACCAAGTGCCCCATAATAAATTGTAAAAAACTAACTATATATGTCATAAATTTAAAGAAAACTTGAAAAGTCATTGCATTTACATATTTTCCAAAAAAAATTATTTTCAATGAAAATATGTTTGGAATATCTAACAACTTTAAAAAAGGATTAAATAATCCTTTTATATAATATTTTTATAAAAATAAACTAGAATGAGTAAAAAAATTACCTAAATAAATTACATGTATATCAAATCATAAAACTGTACTTCCATTTAAGGGAAAATTACATCCTCTCCCTTTGAAGGGAAAATTGCATCCACACCCACTTAAGGGAAAATTACATCAACTCCAATTTTTGGGGAAATTAATTCCACTCCCACTTAATGAAAAATTAAATCAAATTAATTATAAATAAATAATTTTAAACACTTTAAAGTATAATTTCCCAATTTAAATTTTCAAAATTCCTTCTTATTTCAAAACCAACAAGTAGGTTTTCATTATTTCACGCCATTTGAAAATACATTTAAATTAATAAATTTTCTCAAGATTAATATAAAATCATTTTAATCAAATGGATTTCCAAAATAAATCCACCCTTTTCCATAAATCCATCCCACAAGTTCAATTACATTGAAATTGAGGGTTTTCTCAATTTACATACCCATTTAAAATAAAATATCAATTTATCAAAAATCAATGTTTTTAAATAAATGAAAAAATTGTTTCAATTTAATCAAGCAGTTCAAGGTTTTAATCATAGAGAAAATAATTATGGGACCACTTGTCTTTAATCCCCGATCAAGAATCAACACCCATAATGGAAATTCCAACATAGATAGAAGGTTAAGGATGTCTATAAATGAAACCTAGAATAAAGTTCTAAATAAATAGTGTTTAGATCCATCCCACATAGTATGTTATATCAAAATATAAGGACGAAGGAAGTATATATTAGAAGATTATATTAGATAGTAGATCCACTTATCAGATAGGGATCATATATTCCACCGACACTTTGTTTACCCAAAGTATGTGGTTGGAGGATCCAAAATAACATCTAAGGAGCCTTAAAATCCCTTGAAATCAAAATAGGGTTAAAAAAGGTGATAAGACATCTTAAATAAGTGATCAAGAATTTTTTATTTTTTATTTTGATTAATTTAAAATAATGCGCATTCTTTTTTAGAGAGGGTCATACAGTTAGACAAACTGTGCGCACTGACCATGAACCCCCGTCTGACTCACTTTCCAAAGGCACATTTTCACCCCTAGATGGGTGCCCCATTTGGGAAACCATGAACAAAAAGTGGATTCCTTCACTATCCATGGATGAATAGTATCCACTGTGGGGGCACATTTTGGGAAAACCATTTTCCAACCATGAAAAACTTAAATGGATTCTAAAATTTTATAAATTTCTCCCGAATCATCTGATAATAATACTTAACAAAAGAATGATAAAAAAAGGGGGTGGGGAGTTACTAAATTAATGGGATGTTATAGAGTTTTTAATTTATGTAAAAATCATTCTATGTTTCTTTTTTTACACCAGGGATACGTTTTTTTCAAATAATCCATCTTATTTCTCAGGACGAATCATGACCATTTTATTCCTGTATTGAATTAACTTTATAATTATTACCCTATACGACGTGAATAACTCATTTTATAAAAAGTATATTTGAGTATGTTCACCTAGAAAGAAATATTATTTTTTAGATGTAGAATTATTGAAATTATTTATTATTATTAACTACTAATGTAGGTTGATTATTTATCAAAATTATATTTTTTTCACTATATTGATAACTATTTATTTATTCAGCTAGAAGTTCCTTAGGGAAAGGTATGAAATTTATTATTGAAGCATGTGGTGAATGAATTGGAATTTATTAAGTGGTGGGTGGTGAACAACATTATATATCTTGTTGATTAATTTATAGGTCTCGTTAGATGAAACTCCTTGGTTTATAGTGTATACCATTCTCTATATCTGCAAGGTTTTTTATTCAAGGACCTTTCAACAATTTTTGATGTATTAAATTATGAATTCCATAAATATATTATCATGAATTATCATTATACATGTTTTCATTTATTTTCATAGATATATCATGATATCAGTTTCAATTTATTATGAAAATATTATGATTACTTACTTCTGATATAATATTTATTCCATGTTTATGTGATGATTTCTTCAGTTGTATGTTTTACCTTACTGAGCATTTGATCTCAACACTTATTATATTTCCATTCCACCTGGTTATGAAGAAAAAAATGAAAAGGATTTTTCTAACATGATATATTTTGCCGAATATTTATGGGAGATGTTAAAGACATGTTAGGGATTACGTTGTTTCTTATCGTGAAAAAATATCATTTATTTGAGAAAAAACACGGCATTTATTAATTCTAAAAATTAATAAACCTAAAAGGTATTAGGAATTTATGTAATTAAATATTTTTTTAATTAATATTATTATGTGATTTTTATTCTTTATAATCTATTGTTTTTATTAGAGATAATATATAATGTATGTGTTTATGAAACAAAATAGAGGAGTGTAAGTATGTGGTGTAATAGTTTGTATTAAAAAAATATTAGATAAGTTTAGATTTTAGGTTGTTTATTAAGGATTATTTAAGGTTTGATTAGTTAATTTTTATCACAATTTAATTGGTATAGATAAACCTTTATGTTAGTCGAGGTAATATTGAACATATTGGTGATTGGGATAACGAAACATTAGTGAATATCTTAGGAATAATTCTAAGTATTGGATTATATCCAAAGGTTTTGTTAAATACTTATTTATGTGTTTTTCTATGAAATTACATCATTTTATGGATACAAAATGCAGATATAGGATCTAGAAACAATTTACCTTTGGGTAATAACCATGAAGAAGGTGAGTTGGGTATTAACTTTATCTTCACTGGGTGCACGATAAAGAGATATAATTTCACACCTAGCTTGACACTCTTATGGTATACACATTTTTTAATAAAAATATTTTTATGATCCATTATAAATTATTTACAAATTATGCCAAATAATTAGGTAAGATAACCTAATAGAAAAATGACCATGGATAACCAAGGATTGAATAAAGAGAGTTATTAGTTGATTCAAAAGTTTCACATGTTAAAAAACAATGGTTTAAGGAAAAACAAAATCTTTATAATGATGGATTCATATTAATATTTTTGATATTATCATATCCATTTTTGTTTTGGTATTTGGTTATAACATGATTAAAAAGGATCTTAGAAAGGTATGCATCCAAAAACCACAATGTCTTATAACTTAAAAAGGGAAACATATATAAATGGATTAGAATTTAACTATATGATTCTTATGATGGAAAAAGTGTGTTTCCTTTTCTTACCTAAGGTAGTGAGGATGATTTATAAATAGAAATTAAATCTTGATTCTCTTATCTATTTTTATTTGTGATTGATATTTATCAACGATATTTTAGAATATTCTAATTTTTAGGAGGATTATGTTAAAAATTATTATTGTTTAGTATTTCAATTTTAATGTTTTGGAAATATTTATGAAATGGTATCAATAAAATATAAAAATTATTTTTGGAAATGCCTATATTTTTGGGGATAAATATTTAAGAACAGATGATTTTGGAATGGATAAATATTAGGTTTAAAATAGGCTTTATATTGAGGTATTAAAGGGTTGATTAATTAGGATAAAAGTAAGTTAGATATTATTGATAACCTTGGAATTTATTATCGATTTAATAAAAATTTAAGGCATGATATTTTTTGGTGTATTTTATCTCATTTATAAGAAAATATGGAATAGTGTATGAATTTATGAACTAGTGCTTATTATATTTTAGGGTTAATGATTGAGTAAATTTGTGTATGAATATTTGATTTTGCTCTGGTTGAATTTCTTAGAGACTTAGAAGGTTTTCAGAAAGGTATATCTTAGAGAATATATGATTGTGGTATATACATACTTTAGTATATTATTTTATGAAATATTAATATTATTTTAGGAAATATATGAAATTTAATATATCATAAAATATTAAGGATATTCCATATTAGAAGTTATATCTTTTATGATGAATATGTCAAGAATACCATCACTTACTTTCATTAGTGAGTGAAAATTAAAATTGTGAGAATTTAATTTATTTGGGGGTGGATAATGTGACACCCCAATATTTTAATATATTAAATTATTTAAATGATCAAAATGTATCTAAAAACTTTCTATATACAAAAAATTTAAATAAAATAAAACTATAATATATTTAAATAGAAATATAAATATTAAGTATGACTACTAAAACCTAACGATTTAATTATTAGGAATGAATAAGGTTTACCACTTTATGACTTATATTTATAATAAAATAAATACTACTTTTAATACAAATTAAATTCAATTAGTTTACATGAAATGACTAATAGATCATTTATTTTTAAGAAATTTATTTTTATAAAAATAGCCTTTCATGTGATATGAATTTATATTTTAATAAGAATATGATTAATGATGATAAATTATTTTTTTATATTAATAAGTCAATAAAACTATTTTATTTTTAAAATTATATTAAATAATAATAATAATAGTTAATATTTGAAAATTTCATTTTCAAATAAAAATTGGTTTTCATTATATTTTATCATTTTATTCAAAAGTTGAATTTATAAATTTTATAATTTAAATTTTAAAAAAGCAACATCAATATTTTATTTATAATAAAAATATTATATTAATATGAACTTTTGGTATTTTTCTGAATTAAATTTTTTAGGTGAATAGTAAAAATACTGATTTTACTAAAAACTGTAACTTTCATGACATTATCATAACACAATAATTACATAAAAGAATATAAAACATTTCATATATATTTATATATAATTTAAAATAAATAATTTAAAAATAAAATACTCTGTTGAATTTACTAAACCGATTTTTAATGTTTTGGAAACTTAGGTCATATTTTAATCTAAAAACTACATTAATTCTCTTATATTAAAAATTAATTTCATCACTTTTATAAATTAACTCTATAAAAAAGGATTTAATATTTTATATCAACGTGATAATATTATCTATTAAGGTCAATTTCAAATTTTTTGTGTAAAATAATGATTATTAAGATTAATTATATTGACCATGATAATGATAAAACTCTTATTTTCAAAGAATTTTGTTAATCATATTGTATAATTTTTTTCATATAAATTAAAAGATTATATTTTAAATAATGAATATAATATGATTTTTAGACACACATATAATTATATTAACTGACATTTTATTGGTAACCAATTCTAAATAATACTAATAACCTAAAATGGTTGAAACACCATTTTCTAGAAAAAAAACTATTTTTATCTATATAAAAAATTTTAATTTAAAAGATAATTTTATATTATATATAAATTTAATTAGATCAAATATATATTAAATTTATTTTCATAAAACCCAAAAATTTTAATATGGTTTATTTTAAAATTCCTATAAAATATAAATTACTTTGTTAAAAACTAGTTACCATGTTAAAAATAAAAAAAGGTAAACGTAAAAACCTATGAAAAAATGACACCCAACATGTTTAAAACATGTATTTAAATACTTTGTTGAGGATATTTCAATTAAATTTCATCTAAACTACATTATTTATAACATTTTGAGTCCATGACCCTTGAATAGAGTAATGATATCATTGAAAAATAAATGGTATTCTCAAAATTCCATTTTCTTTACTTATAAAAGGGGACACTTACACCCTTCATTACATAACCATTACATTGAATTAATTATTGAAACTATTAAATTATTATCATCCTAGATTCATATCTAAATTTAAAAATCCCATTTAATTAATTATTTATCTTAATCCATTCATTTCCAATGATACTTTCTAGAAAAAGTTCTAGATACCAAAGTTAGTATCACCTACTCCTTACAATTTATTCTTACTATTTATCTTCAAAACCTACCTTAAAAATGTTAATATTATAACCTCAATATCATTATTATAAATAATTGTTATTATATTACTGGAAAAAACCTTATCTATTCATTTCCATTCACTTAGAAATAAAAAACAATGTTAATCCTGTGTTGTGAGAACTACAACCTCCATGAAGTAACATATTTTTCTTTTACATAATAATTATCTCTATTTATTAGTTTTTTTAAATATTATTAAACAAAATAAAAACATATAAATAATATCATTATTATATTTTTATAATGATATTATACACTTTTATAACCATACTCAGCCATCGAGATATAGTGTGTTTATGTTTGAGTTGGCTTATCCAACTGCATGAATAATGATATAAGAAATTATATTGGATGGATATAATAACATAAATAAAAATGTTATTATAATTTAATGATTAATTTAATATTTATTTTGGAATATGTATATTTATTATTTAACTACTTATCAAATTATAATCGTTGATCAATAAAATTACTAAAATAATTCAAAACTAAATCAATTTTCATGTAAGCATATATAAAAATATATAAAAAATTAGTAGAATAAAATAATAAATTCTATATATTAAATTAAATATATATTAATAAGGTTCTTAATATCTTTTTCATAAAATTAATTTTATTACTCAAGATATTAAGCACATGCGTAGAACTAATTTGGAACATCGTAAGGGTTTTCAACTAAAATTCTTCTTTTTGAGACATATTTGGAAGTATAAACCAAATTTAATTTACGTGTTTTATATAATACCTATTTGGGATATCATATCATGAATGATATTTTAATCATGGTATTATATGTTTAATTTCATGTCCTATATTTAATGTGGTTTTGATTAAAATGTTACTCAAGCAGTAAGGTTTCTTTTTCTCAAACTTTAATTACTCGAGAAATGATTACGATGATTTTTGTTAATGGTGTATTCACTATCCATGGATGCTTATTTACCATTTTTTTATTAATTGGAATAACGAGTCAATATCTATTCCTTTCCATCAAATTTCATTTTACTATGTTATATCCCTTGTTGTAAGTTTATTTACTAAATCAATTTTCATTCATTGAGTTATGGTTATTTCTCTAATAATTATTTCATATAATTTTGGATAAATTATAACCATTTATTATATTTTATTTTATTTTATTTATAGAAATTTATACCATATAAAATCCCATTTTTAAATATTTCTTACTTTATGGAGTATGTTTCCCATAAGGGATATTGACAACTAAATTCTCATTTCTTTGAGTTTTATTGGTTAATCACGAGAATCATTATTCCATGAGTGAGTTCTTCTACCTAAATATTTTAAAATATGGTAATGTCTCTACCTATATTGTATAAGGATATTTTTTTATACAAATAAATATTTTTTTACTCTTCTTATAATTTGAGTTTGGAACAAAAGTATTTTGAATATAATAAAAAGGTATTTTTAATTCACTATTATAAGATTTGTCTAACCATTATAACTTTACCAAGATAAACATTATGTATTACATGATCCATATTGGTGATTAAATTTAAAATTAAATGTTTTCAAAATATTTCACATAAAATTTTCAAAATATACCTTTGAATGTGATATGTAAATTTATATTTTATGTCAATGCTAAAAATATTTTCTAAAGGTTTCTTTAAATTTATAGTTCCATTTTACAGATCATTTTCAAAATGGTTTACACTAATGGTATTTATATATCATGATTTATCCTATAATATGAAAAAAATTTGTTGGACCCTTTATGAGATAGTTCTTTTAATAATAACACATCATCCCAATCTAAAAATTCTAATAATTCAAATATTTACATGTGTATATTTACATGTATTTATGAATTTCACTTAATATGATATTGTTCTGTATAATACAGAAACTTTTTAAGTTTTTCAGAGTCCCTAACACTGATTGTTCAATAGATTCACTAATGGCTAAATCACTGATGATGAATCACTGATAAAGAAGCCATATATCAAAGAAGACACTGATGCAGGACTCAACAATTCAACAGATGACACACCGATGGAAAAGTCATTGATGATCGGTTGCACCGATAGTTTAAGCGACTCACCGTTGGACGAATCCTTGATGGGAGACACACTATTAGTTTAAAGGACTTACCGATGGACGAGTTACCGATGGGAGGCACACTGATAGTTCAAAATGAGTCACCGATGATGACTCACTGATGCCCAGACAGACTGATAGTACAAACGACTCACTGACACCCAAAATCACCAATACAGACAGAAAGGACTCACTGATATAGAGAGTCACCAATGCTCATAGACTGATGTTGATAGACCGATACCAATGACTCACCGATGCTTACGACTCACTGATAGTCATAGAAACTATTTTTAATTTTTTTTTAATTTAAATTTATATGTAGGGGTCATATTTAGAAAAATTAATGTTTCTGAAATTATTTAATGTTATCTGTAGGATATTTAGGTGACAGTATGAGGTACATGCACATGGGGAGATCATAATTCCTGATGGAACTCGATGAATAAATAAATTACAAGCTGGATCATTCGATTCATATAGAAGAGTAACAAAAATTATAAAACCATAGAACTCATGCAACTCTCGTGTATATAGAAAAACCCAAGAACTCAAAAGTAAGAATATATATGGAGATCAAGAAGGGAAGTAAAACCTACTGAGATATCCTAAATATCTTTTGAATAAGAAAATGAAGAATTCATACTCATGGAAGTGAGACCTCATAGGATACAACACTATGTTTTTTATTCATCTTCTTGAAGATGGTCCAAACTTAAACTCCACTACATCAAACCAGTCTAGAGATGCACTGCACAACTCACAGAGACTTCTAAACCTTTCTCTACATCCTTAGCTCCATTGTGTTCTTTTATTTATATTTCCAAGTAGTGTGTGTATCTTTCTGTTACACACACACACACACACTTACTCTTATGCTTAACTGTAGGATACATGATATCCTCAAACTCTCACTCTATTTATCCTTTTGTATCCCACATAGAACTGTGGAAGAGGTCAAGTGTGACCTGTTAGCTATTTTCCCATGAAAACTATGGTAGAGGTCAAGTGTGACCTGGACAACTTTGTGTGCTATTTTGGACCATAATCCAGGATGTGGATAAATATTGTTTATTAATTTAAACCTCTTGGTGGCATGTGATAACAAAGTGGAGAGTACTAACTCTCAGCTTGAGACTGAACCTCTTGTTTATATTCACTATGTTTTTTCCATTTAGTTTTACTCTATTTTTATCACATATTTCATAAAACTAAATTGAACTTTGATTGTTAGTTTAGCCAGAGTTTATAACAATTTTGAACTAGTAGGTTAGTTTTGAAAGTTTTATTAATCTTTTAGTTTAGTATACCTGAGAACTAATCAATATTTTGAGAATGTAATTGAACATTCATACAACTTATAAATTCACTACAAACTGACTTAGATTATATTTTTAATTAGGGGAAAATTTTAAATACCCTATTTATAAATTGAAATTTTAATTGATACTCAATTCACAACCCTCTTGAGTACTCTACTCTGAAAAAAAAATTTATCAGAGGTTTGGGAATTTTTAGTTTTCAAAGCATTTTCAAACTTTTTCAACTGTGATTTTAGTTGTATTTCAAGGATATTAAAATTTCTATTAATACTAATTTTTTATCTCTTTAAAATAATGTTTTATAATTTTATTATGGATAATAGACTTGAATTTTATGCTACCATTAAACCTCCATTTATTAATGGATATAATTTTTTCCAATGGAAAATTAAAATGAAAATGCACTTTGACATCATGGGTGTTGAAATTTGGATTTCAATTGTATATGAGTAGAAGATTACCTCTTTTGATAGAAATACATGGGATGACCCAACTAATAATTCTTATAAAAATAATTGTAAATCCATGAATTCTTTATACTTATCTTTAGAAGATGAAGAATTTAACATAATTTCATCCTTTAAAACCACCCATGAAGTTTGGGATACTTTTTCTATTTCATATGAATGAACTTCTAGTGTTAAGGAAATTAGACTTCACACATATATTATTAAATATGATAACTTTAAGATGAATCCTAATGAGCCTATTTCTGACATGTATCTTAGGTTTAATGAAATATTGAATATTATTATCTCTCTGGAAAGAGATGTTACTGGAAAAGAAAAAATTATGAGGATTCTCAGATTCTTACCTGATAGATGGACAAAAACTTATGTCTCTATTATATAATCATGTGACATTAGATAATTAACTATCAAAGAACTCATTGGAAAAATAATTATGTATGAAGAAGAGTTAAAATTAAACAAATAAAAAGAGGATTAACCAAATAGAAAATTTGTAGCCTTTAAGACTACCACTTCCAAGGGTAAAGACAAAGAGAAAGTTTAAGTTGTTTTTGAGAGCACAAGTAGTGAAGAATCACCTTTAGAAAGTGATGAGGAAAGGGCCAAACTTGCCAATAGATATAGAAAATTTTACAAAAATAAAAAAGTTATTTAATTGACCAAACTTTGAAAGAAAATATGACAAGGTAAACTTAAAAAAAGGGCTGGAAAAGAAATGACAAATCAGATGAAATTATCTTCTATGAATGGAAGAGGAGAGGACATGTCAATGTTGACTATCCATAGTTAAAATAAAAAAAAGTATGAATATGAAGACAAGATGTATAAGAAATATATGAAGGCCACATGGAGTGCCTTTTGAGGAAATATCTAGTGAATCAACATCATCTCATGATGATAAATATGATATGGAAAATATGTGTTTTATAAAAAAACACATCTGACGTAACCTCATAATCTCATGTACACAATTATTATTATTTTTAAAATCAAATTGAGTATGAGAATATGAAAAATGATGAACTATTTGAATACTGTAACATGATGGAAGATACTTGTAAGGAACTAAACGATAAATATAAATCCTTAAAGAAACACCATGTTATTACTGAAACTATTAAGTCTGATCTTACTACTAAAAAGAAAAAGAATGCTCAACTGCTCAAGGAAAAAATGGATTAAAAATGTCTAATAGGAAATTAAATAAGGATTTAGAAAAGTTTAAAAAAAGGAAAAACACTCTTACTCAAATTCTTGGTAAACAGATAGCACATAAGTACACTTATATTATTGGATATGATCATGTACAAAGAAATTTATCAAAAACACATTTTGTGACTAAATATGGAAAAACTACTTCTTTGTTCAAAAATCATGCTTTTACTACAAGGTTTAGTTATAAAAAATCTTTTACTACATCATCTTTTTTTGGACCAAATAAAGTTTATTTTTCAAATACCTTATATTCTACATATATGAAACCCATAAGACAACTTTGGATTCCTAAATATTTTATTACTAATGTTTCTAGACCCAGACATATATGGGTACCAAAATCATTTCTTGGATGAATTGTTTTGTTGGTAAACTACCTAAATAGTTCCTATAGAAAACATTAGTAATTGGAAAATGGATTTTCAAGACATATGATAATATATTACTCAATATTAGATAATCTCATCAATATTAATGGAGGACATGTAACATTTGGTGACAATAGTAATTGAAAAATCATCTACTTACACCAGATTTGTAACCCTAACGCTATTTCAATTTCAAAAGTACAATATATTGATATATTAAAGTATAAATTTCTTAGCATATCTCAAATATGTGATGATAGATTTAATGTCAAATTTAAAAATGATTCATGCAATGTTTTTATTCAAAAAATAAAATAGTATTTAATGCACATAGAAATGATAATGTATATGCTATAAATTTAGACACAGTAGCCTCATTGAATGTTTCTTGTCTAAGTACCTTTCACAAGGAGTATTGTATCTGGCATAAAAGGCTAGGACATTGTAATGTACACTCCCTTAAGAAATTGGCCAGAAAAGGTTTAGTTAATGACCTTTGCAAACTAGAGTTTCTAGACAATAGAGTGTACCATCCTTGTAAAAAGGAAAAGAAACACAAAATCTATTTTAATCCAATGAAATAAGTTACAACTTCTCAACCAATCATATTAGTTCACATGGACTTTTTTGGAACATATAGAGTTCTTGTCTTAATGGTAAGTACTTTGTTTATGTTATTCTAGATGAATACTCTAGGTATACTTGGACCTTTGTTTTAGCTCACAAAAGTGAAGCTTGATCTCATTTTACTAAGTATGATGGGACTGTAGAAAATCATAGTAGACATAAAATTAAATCCTTAAGAAGTGACCATGTCCATAAGTTTTAAAATCAATACTTTGAGTCTTTTATCTCACAAAATGGCTATAGGTATAAATTTTTTCCCCTGGGACACCTCAGTAAAATGGTGTAGTAGAAAGAAGAAATAGAACCTTACTAGAAATTTCTTAAACTATACTTAATGAATATTAACTACCAATTTATTTTTGGGTTGAAGCTGTTAACGCAGCTTGTTATATAATAAATAGAGTTTTAATCAGACCCATCCTTAAGAAAACTCATTATGTGTTGTGGAATAATAGGAAACCCAAGGTA
Organism: Viscum album; assembly: GCA_963277665.1. Classification (NCBI taxonomy): domain Eukaryota; kingdom Viridiplantae; phylum Streptophyta; class Magnoliopsida; order Santalales; family Viscaceae; genus Viscum; species Viscum album. The sequence continues at coordinate 1,029,757,110 of OY728157.1, forward strand.
AATTATTTTAAAGTGTTTGGATATAACGTTTATATTCTTAACACTAAAGATAATATAGATAAATTTTCCTCTAAAAGTGATGAAGAAATATTCCTTTGATATTCAACATTAAGAAAATATTATAGTGTCCTTAATAAGAGGGCCAAATGTGTGGAGGAATCTGTACATGTCAGGTTTAATGAAATAGATCCACATGATCCTAAAACATCACTAGGGAATCTAGAAGAGGATATGTCAAATTTGGACATTAATTCTAAACCATCATACCATCCTATAAAGGAATATGTTAAAAACATTAGTTCTAGAAATTTTCCAGAATCTAGCCACACTAAAAAATATTTGACTTTTTTCCAACAAAAATAGACAATATATCTGTTGGTAAAAATGAGTAATTCCAACAGATATTAAGTTTTATTGGTATTAATTTTGAATACCAACACTTTTTTTACCATAAAATATATCTGTTGATATTGATGGTTCAATACATAAATATTTTACCAACATTTATATTTGTTGCTTTATCATACTAATACCGACATTTTTTTACTAACACGTGAATCTATTATCATTAATAACTATTACCAACAAATCTATTGGTATCAATAAAAATTGTTACAACCTATTAAATAATAACAAATATTTTATAGGTACCAATAAATCATTTTACCAACAATTATATCTATTAATATTTATTGTTCAATACCTAATTTTTTTTATTAACAATTAAATACATCTCTTTAACATACAAATACCCATAATTATTTTACATATAAATGAATTTATTTTCATTATGTATTTTTACCAACAAATCTTTTAAAATTAAAAATAAAAATTATAATAAATTATTCAATATCAATAAATTATATGAGGAATGAAACGTAATTATATTGACCTACAAGGTAGCCCTGAATTGTTACGTCATCCCTGACCCACTGCAGAAGAACGCCGACGCCGCATGAGGAAACCCCTGTCGCCGCAGAAGCCGTCGTCGTCCCACCTCATCCCGAGTCTCCCACCGCTGTCGTCACTGATGCACAGAGATAGCCGCCATCATCCCCCTGCCTAGAAACCCACCTCTCGTAGCCTATTCCACCTCATCCCGAGTCACCTGCCGCTTTCGTCACCGATTCCCAGTCGCCTGACTCCCCGCAACCTTCGTCGTCCCACCGCCCAGCGATTGAAGCATCCATCATCCCGCTTGCCCAGCAACCCACCTCCCGTAGCTCTCCTCCATCCCATCCGTCTACCCCACTAATCCGACCTGCCTCCTCCACCACCGTTCAGCCTCTATGTATCCTCGATCGACCACCACTACTCTTTTCGTCCCCTCCTTTTTGCCCAAGTTTTCCCTGTATCCCCTCCGCCTGCCCATATTTTCATTGTGTACCCCACAACTCTAATATGCATGCCTACATCCACTGAAGCCCCTACTTTCCCGATACCCCTACCTACTTCCTCAACCTCAGGTCACAATCATCCCCACAGTGTTCCCTATCCCCGTGTTCCAGTGTCTGTACAAGTCCCTCTCACAAATCCACCTCTGCTACCCATGCTCACTGATCATCATCCCCGTGTACTGGCGTGGTTCTATTTCGACTGTATATTTTTTTGCATCAATAAAACCAGGTATGTTATTCAATTTTTTCCTCAAGATTTTTCTTTTCCCATAACATAAGGGTCGATGGTTGTTTTTTTATGTACAACATTAATGGAACCATGCCATTCAATTTCAATCCGATAAATAGGGATGAATTGGGCCGCTTTGTTACTGATAAACATTGTATGTCATGACTTAAGGTGGAAGCGTGTGGTAATCTCATGGGTTTTAGGTTGTGTTCTTCTATCCTTTTTATGCTTTTGATTTTGAATCTTCACCCCTTGTCAAAGATAGCCATAAACTTCTCTAATTTTTGGGAACACTCTTTAGATTTTTGTATTTTAGAAAATTGTAATATTGATGACCTGGGAAGGAGTTTCCCAATGTTGATGAACATACATGTTGTTTTAGTATATCTCTCACATAGTTTTCAACTTTCTCTAGTGGCTACTAAATTTAAGAGTTTGCAGATGCTTCTACTGATTCATGGATCAGTAATCATTGATGAATATATTTTTTCCATTGCTTAAAGCTATATTTTTTTAGAATTTCTTGATCTTAGTGGGTCTAGAATCAGTGATAGTGGTATTGGTATGATCAATGGAATTGGTATTGGTATGATCTGTAGCATTTTCATTGAAATGCTTTCACGACCCTTTATCTCTGCCCTAAAATAACATTGAATGGTCTTCAATTTTCCACTACTCAATTACTACTTTTTGAAGTCATGGTTTGTCTATTGTCCATACCTGGTTTCAATTACCAAACCCCAATCACTAAAAAAATTATTTTTTAAAATTAAATGAAATTCCCACCAGAAAGCGGCATGTTATTTATCTAAAGCTGATAATCAAACATGGCAGGTTGAAAAAGCCGAGTATGTTGGGATGTTCTCATTTAGATATGAGTTTTCTCTATTCATGTGATTGGTTCTTTATTCAACCCTTCAAGTACTGAACATGTGAATCTCTATTGCAGGATCTATATTTAAATTGTCCAAAAATCATATCTAAATTTGAATTTTCGTGTGAATTTGTGTCCAGGTTTTCTACTTATTTCCCTTCTTGACGAAGAAATTGCTCTTTAACAAATATTTATAGTATTAATGATAATGATTTTGATTAATAACGGTGACCATAACTTTTTCTTCTTAGTGAGATTGTTTAGTTTCAATATTTTGAAAATTTTGCATGCATCTGGTTGCCAAGACAGGTTGATAACTACCATACGAAAGTTGGTAGGGACTATGTGTTCTTTCCTTTATAGAGCTGATTCCATTAATAACACTGAATCTTAGACTTATGATTTATGATCAGTCCTAATTAGCAAGAATAATGATAATAGAGCAGTCATTATCATTGAAAACCAATGAAACCCTCAACTTTATTGAAACAGTTGATAATTAATGCATGCCAGGGCTATAATACTTGGAATTTGGTTGATATGGGTGTCAACTATGAGAATTTGGTTCTTTTTGGAAGCACTTATTGAAAACGGTTCATTTCACTCGTCACTTATTATACTCATAATGAAAAATATGCTGTGTTTGTTATTCTCTTGAAAAAAAACATGCATGTAGGGTATGTTTGATACCAATTATTGAAATTTCATATAGAATTTATCATTTATGATAAACAGTTTCAAAAAAATATGTATAATGTGTTCTATTATTACTTTTATGAAACATCATAAATAAAAAAATACATTGTGTGCCCTATTTTTGAAAAACTACAATATTTAAATACTAAAATAATACCACTCAAGTGGCTGGAAACATTTTTTCAATAAGAAATCTAAAAATGTTTATGTGTGATCACTTATGATAAGTGATAAGCGTTGTAGGGGTTCATTATAAATTCTAAATCTTATCGCTTATGATAAGCAGTATGAAAAAAAGTGTTGTCAAATGGACTCTTAAATTCTAGAATAAAACCACTTAAATAATGGCAGTAAAATACTTTTTAGTATGTAATCTAAAAACACTTAAACAAAACAAATTATCATAAGTGATAAGCACCATAAGAAGTTTTCATCAACTATTTTCAGATAAGGTATTAACCCTTCATTGAACACTATTCCTCTAATGCTAAATTTAATCCTCAATTTGAAAATAAATTAAATTATAAATTATTGAAGAGAATACAAAACATGTTTAGACCCCAAATTCAATTGATCTTGATATGAAGTATATGCTAGTAATTCACTATCAATACAACCTAAATCACTTGATCTTTATTATGGATGTAGAAGTCATCAATTAATGAATTTAATCCAACAGTGATTATTTTATCAATTACACCATCAATTTATTTTCATCAAAACTTCAATATATATTTATTTTACACTTATCATCTCTAGAAAGTTAAATATAGATGTTAGAATGAACATACCAAGATAAGAATTTTTTGTGAAGATTCACCCCTTTTTTGTTTGGTTCCAAGTCTCTCAGGTGTTGTTCTAGCTCTTTGTATTGTCCTCTAGCTCTCGAGTACTATTGATGCTTCTTCTTGATTCATGTAAAAGAGAAGATTAATACTGTGTTTGTTTTTAAAAAATTGTTATATAAAAAACATATTATATTATATTAGAAAATAATAATGTGATGTATGTCTCATTTTTTCATAATACATGAAAAAGAAACATTATTTATTATTTTCCAAACATGTATCATTTTCACATTCTATAAGGGCAATTTTATTTTTTGTTTTACAAACCTGTATTATTTTCACTATTTTTTCATGACTTTACATCTTCCAATATCAATGTGTTGGTTATTTTATCATGATGTTAACTATTCATATACGGAATTTGGTGAACCAAATTTTCAAAAGAACATGTCCAGTCTAATTATTTCCGTTGGAATCATTCTGATTTCTGTTGATGTTAAGATGCATAAATCTTGTTATTTTTTATACCTCTATTATTGTCTAATATGTTATCAAGTGTCAATGTTTTATTTTTTCTTTATGCCCAGCAGGCAGCCAATTTTTTTAAGACTACTTTTCATTAGTGAAAAGTGATGAGGATTTCTTATCGGTTATTGAAAAGGATCTTTACAGGTTACATTTTCATGTGATTTTCTTCTAAAATTTAAGTGCATGTGTTATTTCAGAGTTAAAATGGTCGTCCCTTATTTTTTCAAACTGCTTATATGAAGTTTTAAAACTACTTATTAAAAGGTTTCACTTTCATACTTACTTTGGGAGGAAGGGACAATAGAGCCATTGATAGCTACTATCGCATTAATAAAAGTATATCTATTTCCCAGCCAATTAAAACTCTGAAATCAACTGTTTTTCTTTTCTCCACTTTGGTATTCTACATTTTCCCCAAATTAAAACTATATTTTTAAAATTTCTTTTAGCAATTATACTAACTTATGATAACTTCATATGCATATGTGTTTTTAGTTTTCTTGTTGAAATTGTTTTTTTGCTACTTATAGTAGTTTTATTTTCTTGGAATTTAAGTGTAATTGATTTTTTAAACATAGAACAATGATCACATATTTGTTTAAAGTGAATATGTGATATGGATTATAAGTAGATAATCTACAATTCTTCTTCTCTCTGCCACTTTTTACTTTTGAAGTTTCAATTTTTTTTGTAAGTGTTGAGTGTTTATTCTTTTTTCTTCAAAATCAATTGATCTTCAGTCATATGATTCTATTTTAGGATAGCATTTTTGAACAATTTTTTGAAATCGAAGTTTATACCTGCCTCTTCTCCACCCCACTCTTAGAAAATGGAACGATGAATAGTAAGTATCTTTATCCATGTCATATTTCCCTCTTCCTATTCATATTTTATTCTCTACCTCTACTGTTAGTGTTATCTTAACCTTTCTATATCAATTTTGTTTTCAGACTTTTCATAGATAAATATTGTTTCCTTTAATGGTTGATTCAGCAGGACTATGGTTGTTCCACTATCTTAATTGTTGGATAACATTTTTCTTCATGAAGATATTATCTGCAAGGATTTTGCAGTAAAAACCCACAAATATGAAAACTTCTGATAAATTGGAAGAATACTTACTGCATCATTGTTAGCTGAGAGAACTCCTACAAGTCAGCCTCATTGCCACAACCTTCCTACCCCTGGATGCATTACTGAGGTAAAACTCAACCCCAATACTTATATAAACCTTCTAGTTCTCATAGAATTGATCAAGGAATTGTTACTCAGTGGAGTGATTTTCATCATCAAGTGTGCCTAAGTTGATCAGGTTTTGAGGAATTGTACTTTCTTATTTGATCTGAACAATCAAATGAGGTATGGTTGGGTGAAGAGTCCCAAATTCCAAGATCCCTTTCCTTTATTCATAAGGTTTTATTCTTCACTTTTTCTTGTATTTTTGTTACTTTAATTATTATGTTTTCTTGTTCATGGGATGTTTATGATGAATTCCATAATTACTTTATTGTTTTTCAACGATCCAAATAACATTCTCACTCACTATTTTTATCATTTTTTTTGCAATGTGGTATAAGATTTTTTGTATTCATATAGAAATCCATATACTAGTCAATAAATTCTATATATTTCATGTTTTCATTTTGTGTTATGTTTATTTTTTTTCGATCCTATTGAGATTTTGGATTAAAATATTGAATCTGGTGTTATTTTTTTGATTCTTATAAGAAACATTGTAGGAATTTTAGTATTATATTCTTATTTAATTTAGAAATTTACTTCATCACATGTTTTTTAGTGTTATTTGATGATTTAAAAGATAGTTGGGGTTGGTGGAGAGACTAAATTCATTGTTTTTTATACCTTACCACATATAATGTTTTCCAGCATCTTAGTGGTTTATTATAAATTGTTTAGGGATGAGAATTTCATTCACTCATACTAATCTTTTTTCACTTTTAGAAATAGAGTTTTAAAATTTTTGTGATAGGGTCATGTTTTTTTCTACTATATCAATGGGACTTGAGAAATTCTATCAATATCATTATTCTTTACATTGATTTTTTGGTTTTTCAGGATATTAATGAGAAAGAGACAGTCAGAGATGTTTCAATTTCTTTATAATGATTTTGTTAGTTTAGTTTTTAGGAATCATTTTCAAATCATTAAGCTGGGTAATTAATAATGTATTTTGGCTTGGACTAATCAAAAGAATGAGGGTAGTGCAGATTGGTATGTAATCTAGGTTTTCACATTATTTTAATTAGTAATGCTGGTTCAATTTTGGTTTTTTTCTACAAACAAGTTCAGTTTTGGTAGTTTTTATGCTCTTGCAAATAACATGAGGCATTTCCGATTTGAATGTAATCATAAACATTCATTCTTGGATTAATTGATGTCCTTACAGTTTTTTTTCTTTAATTTAGTAATACTGGTTCTCCACTATTTTGTTATCATACTTTGGTATGTTCTTGCATTATAAATTAGAGTTTAATTCAGGTTCAGTTTTGTTATTACAGTTTTAGTTAGTAATTCAGGTTCAGTTTTGATTCAATTTTGGTTATATTTCATTCTTATAGTCCACATTAGTAATGAGGTTTCAGTTTTGGTTGTTATCATACCTTCTTCTAGTTAGTATTAGTAATGCAGGTTCAGTTTTGGTTCGATTTGAATTGTTATCATACTTTCTTATAGTTAGCATTAGTAATGCTGGTGTAGTTTTGGTTGTTTTCATGTTCTTACTATTAACATGAGGCAGTGAAGATTGGTATTTAATCATAGACTTTCATGATCAGATTAAATGAGTTTTTTTTTTAATTTTTAATACAATTTTTTCCCTTTTTATTTTCATATGTTGGCAAGTGCTATCTTTTATATAGGTGCTATCAAAACTCCTTTCTGTATTAGAATTTTTTAATAATAAATATTTAATTACCATTTGAGTTTTAATATATATTATAATGCTTCCGTACATAACCTATTGATGTTTGGTGGCAACCTATGTTCATGAGAGAGAGTGACTCTTTGTCATGGAAAGTTAAACTATGTGTGTGGAGTCTATTCTACAAATTTATGGATGGGGTTGTTTTGATATTTGATGCATGACAAGTAGGTTGATATTTATTTTTCAACAAATCTAAAGTACTAATTATCCGTATCCATTTCATTGAAGTGGAGGATATTCTATGGTCCATAGTGGGGGATTGTAAAGGATTAAACATGTTAGCCTATTTACAGATAAGAGAATTGAAAATTTCTACAATGTTGAATATATTTAATTAGGTGTTGTGTGAAAATGTCTACATTGTGGGATCTTGATACAATTTTTAAGCTTAAGGACCTTGAAGGTAGCTTCAACATATATTTTTTTTGTATATAAATCTATATCTAAATCCAAAGAATTGAAAGGTGTGTTTGATGTTAGAGAGATTCATGGATGGCTTGACATAGGTGCTAAAGCTGCAGCATGGTGGATGGGTTGTAGAGTCACAGCGCTAGTGAAGTGCGGTTGATAGATTTAGTACAAGGAGAAGCATGGAGGGTTCCTCATCATGTAATCCTCCAAACTATTCTTGGTTGCTGATATTGAAAATAGTCATGGTGGGTAGTTAACTACAAATGTAATGGGAGGCCTTGAGATCCAATGGTTGGACATATATCATGGTCGTCTCCTTTGTTCACTCAATGCAACAATATTTCAATATTTGTAATTTTTATACATATCTTTGTTTTATATAAAAATATTTGTTTTATATACATATCTTTGTTTCATTAAATATTTTTTTCACTCAAATTTATTAATGTATACATCACAAGTTTGTTAATTTTTCTTTATCTTATAGTTCTTGTTTCCACTAGTTAGATAATCCTCTTGTTGCGGTAACCATGTGGTATTTTAAACCTTGGCCTTGTTCGAATATACCATTACTGGCAAGATTTCTCACTACTTTTATGGCTCAACATTTTATGAACAAAAAAATTATTTTACGTTACCAGGTTAGTTTTTTTTGTTCAAGTTTATTTGATTATTTTTCTGTCTTTTTCCATAAATGCTATTTTTTGGTAAATTGATGCTAATAGGTGTGAAACATTTACAACATATCCATGGATTTGTCACTTCATCCACATTTCTATAATTTATCCACTAATTAAAGATCCGGTTTCTGGTAAGAGTAGGTATGCCCACTTCCATTTCCCAGGTATGCCCACTTCTATTTCCCAGTTTATGCCCACTTCTATTTCCCAGTTTATGCCCATTGCCCAGTTTATACCCATTGCCCATTCCACATTTCCAAGTTTCCCAATTGATTCCCATTTCCCTGGTATACCCATGTCCCATTTCCCATTTCCCATGAACCATTTCCCAGTTCCCATCCATTTCCCAGGTATGCCCATTTCTCATTGCCCCAAGTTCATGCCCATTGAAAATTTCATGGATTCTTCAAAGTGTTTCTCTGTTAAACATTTTCCAAAATCAAACACAACCTTATTTCAACTCATTTGTCGAGGTAGAGTGATTGTGATTTTTTATTGTTGCAGGTTTAGACTGGTGGACTTAATATCGTAGATGAATAGAATGTTACGGTGGGATGGGGATTAGAGAAATGGGCATACTTGCTCTTACCAGATTCTTGAGATTTCAACAGGGATAATGAAAAATTATCACTAAGAAAATAATTTTTTTATATCTCCATTTATTTATATTTTGGTTTCAATTTATGCAGATATTTGGCACTGATTTGAGCTAGATCTTTCTCACTGGCATGGATGGGCTATTGTTGCTGGCTCACTGGTCCTGGGTTTTTGGTGTTATCTGATCCTTGTTGCTGGCATGGATAAGGTGCTGCTGGATCCGGGTGTGGCATGGATGGGTTTTTGTTGGCTTACTGGCATGGATGAGCTGCTTCTAAACTTGGTGTGGCATGAATGGTATGTTGCTGGCTCGCTGGCATGGATGGGCTGCTGCTGGACCCTTTTGTGGCATGGATGGGATGCTGTTGGCTCGCTGGTCCCGGGTTGCTAGTGCTCACTGGTCCCTGGTGCAGCTTGGATGAGATGCTGCTGGCATTGTGGTGGTGGTGGGGAGGCATTGTGGGTTGGTTGGGTGTGTGATGGATCATATTGGGGTATTAATTTTGTATATATTCTTTATTAATATATTTATTATTTTTTTCAAATTTTGAACATGTGTGAAAATCGTACTCTCTTTAATAATTAAAACATATGTATTATATATGATAAATTAATAAATATAATATGAAATGTTTTGAGAAATAAAAATTTATAATTTAATAGATATTATATGTTGGTAATATTTTTACCAACAGAAACATTTGTGATCAGAACCTGTTGCTAAATATTTTGACCAACATATATATTATCTGTTGTTATTATTATAATTGTAACAGAATGATTTTATCTGTCGCAAAAACATTTAGCGATAGAGTTTTTACCGACAGTTTAGTGATAGAGACATATATGTTGGTAAAACATTTTACCAATAGAAAATGTACTTTTACCAACATATATGCCCCCATTGGAAAAAAGTGAAATATTTTGTAGTGCCATAATGAACCAAAACGAAGAGACGAACCTGAAATAACTAGCCCTACTTTTACTTGAACAACTAGAACATTTAAAAACCATCCCTTAGATATTGTAGTTGTATATTTAGATAGAGGAAAACACACAAGAGATTCTTTGAGAAATCAAATTGAACATCCAGTATTCTTGTCCCTACTTGAACCTAAAAATATCAATGATGATATCAATGATGAATTATTGGTAATGACTATGAAAGAAGAGCTTAATTAGTTTGAGAGAAATAATGTTTGGAAGCTGGTTGATAGACAAAAAGATACCTTAACCATAGGAACTAAATGGTTGTTTAAGAATAAAGTATATGAATCTAGAAATATAGTTAGAAAAAAACTCAATTGGTTTCACTAGGCTATAATCAAGAAGATGAAATTGATTATGAGGAATCCTTTTTACTAGTATCTAGTCTTGAAGCCATTATATTTCTACTTGAATATGATGCACAATTAGATTTCAAACTTTATCAAATCGATGTCAAAAGTGAATTCTTAAATGGTTATATAATTTTGGATATTTTTGTTGAACAACCCCCAGGTTTTTCAAATACTCATTTTCCAAAACATGCTTTCAAATTAACTAAAGATTTATATGGTTTGAAACAAGATCCAATAGCTTGGTATGATAGGTTGAATGACTTTCTCATTACTAAAGGTTTTACAAAAGGAGTTACCGATCCTACTTTATTTATAAAAATAATTTCTAAATATGTTTTAATAGCTCAAATATATATATATATATATTATCTTTGGATCTTCTAACAATTCTTTTTGCAATGATTTTTAAAAAATGATGCAAAGTGAGTTTTAAATGATTTTGATGGGTGAACATAAATATTTTCTTGGATTTAAAATATTTCAAAACAATGATGGTATTATTATAAATCAAAGTAAATATTCTAAATATATTTTGAAAATATATGGGTTTGATAGCATTAAGAGTAGTGAACCACCTATGAGTTATACATGTAAGATGGATCATGATGAAAATGATAAATCTGTTGATCAAACTGCTTACAGAGGAATGATTGGATGTTTTGTTTACTTAACTAATATTAGTCCAGACATCATGTTTAGTGTGTGTATGTGTGAAAGATTTTAAGAAAACCCCAAATAGTGACATTTAAATGATTTTAAAATAAATTAAAATACATCAAATATAAAACTAATTTAGGATTTTTCTACCCTAGAGGACAACCATTTGATTTGGTTAGTTATTCTGATGCTGAATTTGGTGGATGTAAGTTAGATAGAAAAAGAACCTCTAAAACATGTCACCTTTTGGGAATGTCTCTAATTTCATGGTGTAGTAAAAAGAAAAATTCAGTTTCATTGTCGACTATTAAAGTAGAGTACATTGTTGCTGGTAGTTGCTATGCACATGTTTTTTGGATAAAAAACACATTGATAGATCATGGATTTATATTTAGACACGTCCCCATAAATTATTACAATAAAAATGCTATTATAATTTCAAAAAATTCAATTTCTCATTCTAGAATAAATAAATTGATGTATGACCTCACATTTGAGAGATCCTTATTAGAAAGGTGGCATGACTCTTGAGTTTGCTGGGACTAAGCATCAACTGGATGACATTTTAACCAAACCCTTAAACTAAGAGATAATGAGATAAATCAAGCATGAAATAGGAAGGATAAATTTATAAAGACTATCCAATATTATCCCCATAGAAACATCTATTTGTTAGTAAAACTAATCAGGTGGAACCAATCAGGTGAAACTGATCAGTGAAACCAATCAGCGAAACCGATCAAGTGAAACTGATCAAGTGAATCCAATCAGTAAAACTAATCAAGTGAAACCATTTGAGTGATACCATTTGTGTAAGTCCAATCATATTAAGTAAACCTTGTGAAACTGATACTGATAAGGACTTTATGGTAAATCTTTCTAGCTGTAACTTTAAAATAAAATGACCCAGTTTCAGTCTTTTTATTTTACCATTATTCTATTTTCAATTTTAAAAAGTACAGTCTTAGAATGATAAAATTAATTAGATCCATACTTCTAACTTTCACTGCCCTCACTCTACATTTCAAACCTTATACCTTTCGGCTTCCTTCGAACCCAAACCTCCAGAATGGTAAGAACGAAGAGTGCTATGGAAGGACCAAGTGAATCATCATCTGCTAAGCATCATAAAGTTGAATCTAGAAGTGCTGCAAGTTCTGGGAAGCTGAGATTAAGAAGCCATGTGGTAACTGCTGAGAAGTATGTGTCATCCGAGTGACTATTATAAAGAAAATATCAATTGCTAAAAGTGTTGGAATCTCAAGGGTGGATCAGCTAGTTTAAAAACAATGGGAGACTATTATAACCTTGTCTAGTAAATCAATTCTACCACAGTCTGAATGTGTCTTTGTAATGAGATGTGGAGGCTCAGATGATGTCAGTATTAAAGGGAAAAGAAATATATTTTTCATCAAAGGAGTGGTCTGAATTCTTGGAGATGCCACATGAGGGGATTTATGCTGACTACCATGGTAATATTCCACCATCCTCAAATTTGTTTTTATATGAAAGTTCTTTCAAAGAGTCTATTGGGAATGAGGAGTCAAGAAGAGAAACAACTACAGAGTTAGATGGAGAGGCCATACTTCTTTTTAAGTTTATTCAACATCAAATCTACCCAAGGAAGGTATATTTTGCTGGTATGAAGTATCATGATGTTTTCTTGATTAATTTATTGAAAAATGGGGTGAAAGTGAATTTATGTAGGTACCTTATGGTATATATTTTTGATATGATCAAACCATCCAAGAAAGAAACCTATTTATATTATCCAAGGATGATTGTAGCAATGTTGAAGAGGATGGAATGTGTGGAAGATGGAGATGAGGTTATTACCGCCTGTAGTGGATTCTGCCAACACAAATTCATCTACAAGAGGATGAATATCTTTTAAAACCCATTGAAGAGATGTTGGGTAGTAGATGGGGGAAACTATATAAGGATTAAAATACCATAGATAATCCTACCAGACTAAGGGATCAAGCTGATCTAGGTCTTAAACCTAGCGAGGAGGTGGTTTATTTTGATGAAGAGGAACAGTAGAGCCTAAGATTCCAAGATATGAGGGGTAGAAAATTGATGATAAGAGTGACTTAGATATAGTCGAAACCCATAAGGACATGTCATATGGACCTACCATCCCACTTCTAGAGTTACCTTCTCATGAACCATTATTGGGTGATGAAAACGAGGAAGAGACTGAAGTCTCTAGAGTTAGAGGATATATAAGCAATGCTGCTGGTCATGATGATCATGGAGATGATGGAAATGAGGATAGGCATGACCACCCTGATGTTTATTCTCAATGAATCATTCAAGAGGATAATGATATCATGGATGGAGGACAAGAGGAATAGTTTGAGGATCAGATTTCACCTATTCCTTAGATTGAGGAAGAGACTCAAGTGGCTAAAGTAGCTGGAGTGACTGGATTTTGGGAATAAGTTCAAGTTTAGTTAGTACCCACGCCTCAAAATGTTTTTTTAGTGAATAGATATAAAGAATAATATGATGAATCACAAGTTGAGGATGCGTCTCAAGTAAGAAGAGTAAGGATTGACACTGTAGAGCCTATAGACTGGACCTGTTCTGGTGAGTGGAATAGAAACATAGGTTATATCCTATTTGGGTTGGAATAGGACCCTAATGAAGATATGGTAGCTCCTCTTCTTCCTACTCCACAAGATGAAGTGGAAATGTTTTCTCCAACTTCACCTATATTACCTCCTACTGATGAGTCGGCTATCCCTACAGTGCCTATAGACTATGTCGCCAAGGCTGATCTCAAGCAATTCAAAGAATATTTATGTGGGTCAGTGAGATCTTCTTTTGGAGTCATAAATGATTCTTACACTTCCATGAGTATTTCAAAGGCATATGTAGATAGGATTGAATGAATGGTGATTGAGGAGATTCAAACTAACCAAATCACTACAACCGAGACAATTATTAGAAATAATAAAATGCTGAGAGAAGAAGTAAAGAGAATGAGTAATGAATTGGAATCTCTGACCACTAATTTTAATACCACACTTGGTGGTGTTATAGAGGTTCTTAAGAACCTGGTTACACATCTCATGAGTGCATATTTGAAGAAGTTAAATGAGGATCTTGACAAGATGATTTCTGGTGACTCTAGTTTTAAAGGTACCAAGTCTGCTGCTACAGATATGGAGTCCCTCAGGATTGTGATGAGAGAGGAGATGAGGTATATTCAAAGTGATTTTGATAAAGAGAATCTTACCAAAGTACATAGAAACACTAATCTTGTTTATAACATGGTTAGATAATGTACTAATGAGACATCTTCTACTCAGAGGGAGATTAGAGAAAAGGTGGACAAGTATTTTTACAAAATCTACACCAATCATGATCTGATTAATATCTTTAAGTACTTGGTTAAGAACCTTAATATTCCACCAGTTACAGAGGCATTCAATAGGCAAGTCATTTAGTTGAAGGATTTTACACCTAATTTGTAAAAGTTCATGGAGGAAAATTATTACTCTGCAAAGGCTATATAGTATGGGAGTGAAATCACAATGATTTCATCAAGATTTGGAAGCCTTGACTACATGTACAGGATGAAGCAATAGTGGTCTCAGTAGATGATTCCATCACATCTAGTTCTCTGAATCCTTCTCGGATTATAGTATCTCAAGCCTTATCTCAGATCAGGCCAGTAATCAAGGATCAGATTCAAAGTTTTTTTCTATCAGAGAGGAGACCCAACCTTATAGCTAATGTTCCTACATGTATTGCCTTAACTAGTTTTACATTTTGACCAGACATTCCTACATCTACAACCCCACCTTCATCACCTTCTTTATACCCTTAAAGCAAAGGAAAATCCCCTCAAAAGTACAAGCCTTAGGTGTGGATCATTTATTTGATAGGTCTTTTTACACTTTGTACCTTTAATGAATATCAATTTTTCATTCCCTATGTTGCCGATTTTATTTGTGTTATGTTTCCTTTTTATTTATGTTTCTTTTCATATTTTTTCTAATCCCAAAAGGGAGATAAATCTATGGATTTCATCAACTATTATTCTAAATGGGGGAAAATGGATGGCATCAACTCTTAAACTAAGGGGGAGAAATCTGGCATAGGAAAGATGGCATGTAATCAATAGAATATATATATATATATATATATCCCACATCTGATACAAATAACTCAGATTGTTCTAATACAAATTACTAAGGGGGAACATGAAAATTCTCTGATATAACTCTCTTAAAAGGAACCTTCTATACATATCCTCTGATACAATAATTTAAGGGGGCATAAAAGTAAAGGTCTTATAGTTATATTGAGAATTCATACTGACTATTGATATGATAAGTCAAGAAATTTTTATTCCTTAACAACTTATATAACTCCTTAATGCCTTGATTTGTGATAATAAAAAAGGTAGAGATTATTGGACCCTTTGTGAGACAGTGGTATTAATAATCACAAATCATGCCAATATAAAAATTCTATTAATTCAAATATTAAGTTATAACTCATGTTAATCATGTTAATGAATATTTATAAATGAATAAATTATGTCACATGGTATAAATCAATAATTTATGGATATTTATGTTTCAATATATTTATAGGTGTATATTTACATGTATTTATGAATTTCACTTAATCTGATATTGTTCTATATATGTTAGACACTTTGTAATTTTTTCAGAGTCCCTGACACCGATAGTTCAAAAGAGACACTGATCGCTAACTCACTGATGTAGACTCACCAATGAAGAAGTCACCGATCGAAGAAGTCACTAATGTAGGACTCACCTATAGAACAAACAACACACCAATGGACAAGTCACTGATGATCGGTCACACCAATAGTTCAAGAAACTCACCGTTGGATGACTCAACGATGGGGGACACACCATTAGTTCAAAGGACATACCGATGGATGAGTCTCTATTAGGAGACACACTGATAGTTTAAAATGAGTCACTGATGATGACTCACCGATTCCTAGACAGACCAATAGTACAAACAACTCACTGATGCCCAAAGTCACCGATATTGATGGAAAAGAATCACTGATACAGAGAGTCAACAATCCTGATAGACTGATGCTGACATACCAATGCCAATTACACATCAATTCTTAGGACTCACCGATATTCATAGATTTTTTTTAATTTATTAATTCAAATTTATATCTAACTGTAATATTTAGACAAATCAATTTTTCTAACATTATTTATTGTTTTATATAGGATATTTAGTAGACTATACGAGGTACATGCATATGAGGACTTCATTATGCATGATAGACCTCAATGTATAAATGAATTACAAGATGGATCATTCAACACATGCAGAAGATTATAAAAAATAAGAAAACTAGAGAACTCCTGTAGCTTTCTAGCATACATAAAAAACCGAAGAACTCAAAAGGAAGAATATACAGGGAGATCAATAAGTGAAGAAAAACTTGTTGAGCTTTCCAGAACATCTTTTGAACAAGAAGCAGAACATTTCATACTCTTGGAAGTCAGACCTCAGAGGAAATGACACTATATTTTTTTGTCAAATTCCAGAAGAAGACTCAAACTTAAACTCCACTATGTCAAATGATTCTAAAGTTTCATTTCACAACAGACATAGACTTCTAAACCTTTCTCTACATCCTTAGCTATTTTGTGTTCTTTTATTTATATTTCGGAGTAGTGTGTGTATCTATCTATTACACACATAGACACACACTAACTCTTATTCAAAACTGGAGGATAATTTATATCATTAAACTCTCACTCTATTTATCATTTTGTATCACACATTGAACTTTGAAAGAGTTTAAGTGTGACCAGTTAGTTGTTTTCCCATGAAAACTACGGTAGAGGTCCAGTGAGACTTGGAAAGCTTTGTGTGGTATTGAGGACCCCTATCCAGTGTGTGGATCAATATTGTTTATTACTTTAAACTTCATGGTGGCATTTTATCACCAATTAGAGATGAATAAGTCTCATCTTGATATTGAACCTCTTATTTATAACCACTGTGTTTTTACCATTGAGTTTTTACACTATTTTTATCACATATTTCATAAAACTAAATTGAACGTTGATAGTTAGTTTACAAAGTGTTTATAAATATCTTGAACTAGTAGGTTAGTTTTAAAAGTTTTATTAATATTTTTTATTAGTATAGCTGAGAACTAATCAATATTTTGAGAAAATAAATGAACATTCGAGACTCCTATAAATTCACTAGAAATTGACTTAGATTATATTATTAATTGGGGGAAATTTTTAAATATCCTATTAATAAATAAACATTTTTATAGATACTCAATTCACCCACCTCTTGATTACTCTACTCCGACCAACATTTTGTATCAGACGGTTTAGGAATTTCCAGTTTTCAAAGCTTGTTCAATCTTATGCAACTGTAATTTTAGTTGTATTTCAAAGATCTTAAAATTTTGGATAATACTAATTTTTTACCTCTTTAAAATTGTGTTTTAAAATTATATTAGGGATAATAGACTGGAAGGTGATGCTACCAATAGACTACCATTCTTTAATGGAACTAATTATTCCCAATGAAAAATTAATACGAAAATTCACTTGGAAACTATGGGTTTTGAAATTTGGTCTTCAACTGTAGATGAGTAGAAGATTACTTCTATAGCTATAACTTCTTGGGATTACCAAAATAATACTGATTATAAAAATAATTTTAAATCCATGAATGCCTTATAATTCTCTTTAGGATATGAGGAATTTAACATAAATTTTTATGTAAAACAACCCATGAAATTTGGGATACTTTGTCTGTTTCACATGAAGGAAATTCTTATGTTAAGGAAATGAGAATTAACACATATAATATTAAAAATGATAACTTTAAGATTAATCCTAATGAGTCTATTTCTAACATGTTTCTCAAGATTAATGAAATATTGAATACTATGATCTCTCTGGGAAGATAACTTACTACCAATGAAAAAATTATTCATATTCTTATATGCTTACCTGATAGATGGAGAGGAAATTATATCTCTATTAGAGAATTGTGTGACACTCGAAAATTAACTATCAAAGAACTCATTGGAAAACTAATGATATATAAAGAAGATATGAATGTCAAGAAAGAAGAAGAGGACGGACCAAAGAGAAAATCTTTAGCCTTCAAGACTACTACTTCCAAAGGTAAATGAAAAGGGAAAGTCTAAGATTATATTTAGAGAACCTGTAGTGAATAATCCACATTAGAAAGAGATTAAGAAATGGCACAAAATTTTAGGAGATTTAGAAAATTTTACAAAAAGAAAAAGTTCTTCGAGAGACCAAACTTTAAAGGAAAATACAATAATAAGGGAAATTGGAAAAGGGAATGGAAAAGAAATAAAAATCTAATGAGATTTTCTACTATGAATGCAAGAGGATAGGACATGTCAAAGCTGACTATCCAAAGTTAAAATACAAAAAAAAAATAATGAAACCAAATACAATAAGTATAACAAAGCTATGAGGGCCACCCAGAGTTCCTCTGAGGAAAGCTCTAGTTAATCAACATCATCTCATGATGAGAAAGATGATATGGAAAATATGTGTTTTTTGAAAAAAACATTTGAGGTAACCATATAATCTCCTATACACAATTATAATTATTCTAAAAATGAAAGTGAGTTTGAGAATATGAAAGATTTTGAACTATTTGAGCACTATAACATGCTATAAGAGACTTGTAATGAACTATGGAATGGAATCAAATGATCCTCACCACAATCAGATCAATCTCCACAACTATAATAATATCCATTATCATATCCATTACCATATTAATCGCCATATCTAATTTCATGAATGACACTATCTAGAGTAGCATCCTAAAAAAGGGGGACCCCTAATAAAACTAGTTACATTCACATTATGAAAATTATTCCATAGTTAGAGTCACATCATAAATACAATGACAAAATATATGGTGAGTTTACTCATAACCAAGATCGGTTCTTGTCCTAGGAACCCTCTCTAGTTCTGAAGGTCTTACCAATAATATTTTATAAAAAAATATATTTAAATTTCTTAATCATGATACATGATACCACCACTTAGAAAATATCTATAATTTAATTAAAAAAATTGTGATCCTATTATAGTTAAAGTTAAAAAGGTGTATCCATGTTATGTGGTGAATCAAGTAATAAGAAAATTTAAATAAGCTAATCACAATTGTACACATTCATTCCTTTTATAAAAAACCAATATAATTTTTTATAAATCATATTGAATCATTCCTTGAATCCAATTTAGTTAAACATAAATATATTTGATAATAAAAATGGTAAAAGATGACATAGGAATTATAAAAATGGTAAACCATATTTAATAAATCCAAATACATCTTTTTTATTTAAAAAATCATAGCAAAGATGATATCCAAACTATATTATACAAAGGAAGAAATTATATAAAAAAATATTTATGTATTTCTCAAGAAAAAAATAATAGGAATTTCATCAGAAACCTTATGTATTTAAATATATAGGTTAATAATTTTATTCCATTATCATAGGAAAAAACACGTTTTCATCAATTGAATTTAGAGAAACTCAATGAAAACTCATCATAAAACAATAATAAAGGATCAAAATATTATATCCTGAAGAAAACTTCATTTAAAATAATCAATAATAAAGGTTTATCTTATGTAATGGGAATGAATAGAATCATATTCTTGGAATTGACATAGTCATGATTCCTTCTAAAAGAGGGAGAATATCATGGTCATATAGGAGTTTTGTATCCCTATGACACCAAAATCCCTATATAATTTAGAGGTATTTCCTTGAAATTGGAAACCCCAAAATTCTAAAAATTGTAGGTATGGAATTAGAGTTAATTTAAGAATATGAAGGAAATACATGAAAAGTAATAGAAATAACACCTTGGACCTTCTATTATGGATTCCAAATGGAATCAAGAAGAAAAATGAAGGAAGTCATCTCATACCCTTTCCCCTAAACATGTAGACCAAGAATGGGGGCATGGGATCTTTTCTCATCCCTATATTAATATTACTCTAATAATACTAATAATAATTAAAATATAATTATAAGGTTGAAAATAAAATAATTACAATATATTTTTATAATGATAATAATAATAATATGAGTCATTTTTCTTTATTCACTTGAAAATATTCACCAAACATAACCAAAAAAATAACAACAAAAAAATGATAAAAAAACAACAACAAAATCAATAATAATAATAATAATAATTCAAAATTCATATGCAGAATCACTTAAAAACTATTGTTTCTTTAAAAACCTGAAATTAATTATTCAAAACACATTTCATAAATCATATACTATTAATAAATATTCAATTATATCATAATAATTATTCATAAATTCATTATGAAGTAAGTCATAAATTTAGAACACACAAAAATTTGTTTAGGTGAACTTTGAGGTATAAATGTTTATCTTTCATATGGTGCATCGAAACTATACACAAAAAATTAATTACACGTTGTCTTAACATTAAAATAGTGCATTGATACTATGATTTATTTCTCAAACCATGCATAAACCATGAACCTTTCCAAATTTTAAACAATTAAATATTTCTATCATTCTAATTCAAAATTTCTTATTATAATAATAAAATTAATTTAAATATAAAATGTAGGGTTGCACAATATACATCAAACCGCTATAAGAGAGCTAAACAAAAGAATATTTTATGATTTATATTCTTTTGAAACTTGTTCATACAGATGGATTCCATCTACCCATTGGAGATAAAAAAATTACACTCCTATTATATTTTAATTTTGTACAATTTATCTTCTATAGAGGATTCCCCTCCCAACATTTTTTTTCTCTTAATGATATTTATAAAAAGAATAATAACCTTCTTCATGGGATTATTTCATTTATTTATTTTCTTTAATACAATTTCAATAATTTTTGATACCATATATTATTTTTTAAATATTATGAGTTGTGCTTATACTTCAACCATATTGTATTCTTCTTCTATTAATTTCCTTTTTGACCATATTTTATATATTAATTTTTTTCTTATATACCTACTATTGTGATTTATTTTTCAACATTGACATTGTCTTCTTTTCTTCCTATAATTTTGTGAAATTACATCATATTTAATAGAGATTTAACCCACTTTTTTAGTTTGAGGGAGTAAGTGTGTCACGAACCATGTCAGGATGCCAGCTGACCTGACACCCGACCTGGTCTATGATATGGCTCAAAGGGAATTCCCGATCCCAATGGGTTGGAAACTAGTGCCAGTCATAAAAATAAAACAAGAGGGAATGATTTAACCCAATAATAAATAGGAGAATAATATATAAAACTGAAAACGTTGTCGATCTAACCACAACTGAATCTTAATAAATGAACAATCTGGTCTAATACAAATACAATCGAATAAAAAATACACTAAAATAATGATAATCTATAAAAAAGTATAAAAAATAGCTATTAACATGATCCCCATGTCACATATTGGTCACCACCAACCACAAGGCCTCCCTTCCCAAAGATATCACTCGAACCATAAGAACTCGAACAAAATCTGAACCTGTAAAACAGCTTTGGTCTTTCGACACCAAATGGTTCAAGTAGGGTGTGAGATATATGGATCAATATGTAATCACCAATGATTCCATGTGTTTCCTTTCCCAAAAAAAATCTATTAACACTATTTTGTAAATAAGGTTATAAAAATAGGTTTTCTTCCTTTAAAAAATAGTCACACCTCTTTCACTTTTTCCAAACTATGCACACCATATTTCTAATTTAAAAATAGATTTTCCATTTTAAATAAAAAACCTAAATCAAAAATACCAGAGCTATGAAAAAAATATATGATGAAAAAATGAATATTCAATGTAGTATAATTTAAACAAGAAATACAGATAATAACCATGGGAAATCCTAGACATCCCTATAAGACCCCTAGACATTCTTGGTTTGGAACCACCTACTGGCATATGGTGAATCCCATATGTCTATAACCAACTGGATTATCTCATAGCCCCACCAGTGGAATATCCCTCTTATTCTGTCCAAAACTCTAGGAGGGCTCCAAACCATCTAATCATGGCTAATAAGCAACCTTCACCTGATCATCTAAAAGACACCAAGGAACCCATAGTGATAATAGTAATACTGTGTAAGTGGGAGGCACTCGCACGCGTGACTCATCTCACCGCGCTTTCCTACCCCAAACATAGACACCCTATACAATAACCCATGAATATAAATACAAAATATATGGTACAAACATATTCATTATTCTATCCATCCTTTGAATGACAAGTCACCATACGTGCGTACGTACGACTTATCATCTCCATGTCATGGTGTAATTGTTATTCAATACATTATTATTTGGATGGGTATAATAACGATTTTTAATTGATGTAAATAATAAATATAACATGATAATGATTCTGTATATATGATATAACATGCAATTATATATTATTTTAATATCAAAAGAATGATATTGTCTCTCATGCGTACGTACGGATTACCATCTCCACAAACGCGATGAGATTCATTCCCCATCGTATCCATTCAAGCCTAATTTTCATTTTATGATTAAAAATAATGTTTAAAGACTTTATATCATTATGGATATGAAAACGATACATCCCATCCATAAAAAATATGACTCACATAATAAAGAATATAAAGGAAAATGAATCCGTTAACACCCAAAACGACGATAATACTAAGATATTATTAACAAAGCGGTGTTAAAAGATCATATAAGATATCATATTAATGTATATGATTCTTTTATAATTTAATAATAATTATTTCACCATTATATAGGAGTTTAACCTACTCTCGACCAAGGAAAAGTGTAAGGTAAGGGTTAATTCTACAATCTCTTCATTATCTGAGGTCGTTTATATGTAATTATCTACTGGGACCTCTTTATCATCCACATCTATGTTTCTTAAAAATGTATTTCTAAACATTTTTACTATTTTATAGACTATGGGTTAAAGTCATTTATACCCTTGTTTGACTTTTATAAGATGTTTATAAAGGAATATTTCCATCTTTTTCCAAACAAGGTACTTTATGACCTTTTCGACAAAATTAAGGTAAGAATGTTTTTTTTAACTTATACGGTGGGTGCAGATATTTTCCATTGTTATAACATCGTCGAAGCTTCCCTTAAAATATTATAAAAATATTTTCAAAATAAATGTTTTCTTTATAATTTTTTGACTCTTAAATGATTTCAAAATAGAAAGAGATATTTCTATAAAAAAGTTTTTGATCTCATCTATGTCAACATCCTTTGATGGATTTTAAGTTTATTTTAAGTTGATTTATTATGATACAAAACTTACATATTGTATTGAAGTTTTTGTGATATTTTTGACTGTGGATGTTCTATTTTTATACCATTCATGTTTTATGGATAGAGTATTGACATTTTGTATGCTAGTCTTAATATGAATGTTTATGTTATGTTTAAAACTTTTCATATGAGGAATGCATTGGAATTAGTAAGTGAGGGGTGGTGCCCGTTATAGCTCCTCGATGCATTGGTAGGTCTCATGAGACAAACTAGTGTCTTTTCATAAGGCCTTGACAATATCTTATTTGTAGTGTTGGCACAAGGCCTTGAATATGTGGTTATGAAGTCTGGCATTATGCATTCAATCATTATGAATGTGACTATTAATATTGCATGTGATTATTCAAATAGTAGAATATCCATGTGAGTAAGTAAATGGCATTATTTTGATTTATATTTCCCATATTATGATGAATTTTATGTTGAAAAGGATTTTTTTTAGTTTTATACATTGCCTTAAATATTTATACTTATTTATGAAAGTTTTTTCTACATTTTTATCCTTACTGAGCATCGGAGCTCACCCCTTTCTATGTTTTATTGTTTCCAGGATGTGAAAAAGTATATTATGATGGACCTATAGGGATAGTCTATGGGATATCAGTGTTTTCTATGGATACAATGTTGTTGTTGTTATCCATTTTATGATGTAATGTAAACCTTATGAATGTATCTAGTACTTCTAAGGATACTAAACTATTAGGACTTTCGAGACTTGATATTTTTTTATCATTCCAATGTTATATAATAATGCACCGACTCTGGGTAACTAGGGTCGTGGAGTTACACTGTGATCCTAGTCGCATACTCAGTCACCTTCATCCCTCTTGGCTGCAACTGGAAGAGCTCCTAAAGTTGAACGAAGCACAAGCATGAGGGGTATAACTCCTCATGAAAAAGCTACTAAAAGTCATCCCATGAGAGAGTTGACTCATCATGCATCTGAGTAACCAAGCTCCACCAATGTCTAGATGCTTTGTAAAAAAGGTTGGCTGCCAAAGCCACCATCTGATCTATCTGTGTCCATGCAATCCTGAAGTGGTACACCACTGACTCTAACCAAACCTCTGATGCCTGAGGGTTTGGATTATCATGGATCCTAAATAGTCTCTAATGCTAGAACTCACGAATTGCACTCAACCTTTGAATTTCCTCAGTCCACTCTGTTGGGGATGTCTTCTACTAAACAGGTGGAGGTGCTGCTACCTACCCACCTAGAGAAAGGGGATTACATAATGCATCTTGAACTGAGGCCTCATAGCTCACAGGTTCATCATCACAAACCGAAGCTAGTATCTTGGTTGTCTATCATCAAGGAATCATCTAGAATTTTATCTAGGAGTTCCACAGTCAGATAAGAACACACACACACACAGATATATATATATATCTCTGTGTGTGTGTGTGTATTAAAAAAATGGAATCTAACTCAAGAATGAAAATCAAATAATTGATCCTATATGATGCATGCACCATTGTTCCATGAAATCGGTGTCTGAGGATGCTGATTTGACAAGCAGGTAATTAGGGTCCTATTGAATGGATATGTCGACCACATGTACCATTAGTGGACTCCTTGGCCTGAGAACCGCTCTCAAGACACTTTGACGTTGTTTCCCAAAATCCAACCAAGACCCTTTTAGGGAAACATCCAAACAATGTATCAAGAGTTGAACCACATTTTATACCACATTTCTAGGACCCAACCCATGTCGGGGCTCGATCCGCAACTACCCCAAGCCCACCTCTATAAGCCAGGGGCTCACGACTAGTGATGAAGCCTCAATAAACTAGGGGAGGCCTTTTCCTAAGAACCTATACACACATGCACATCAAACTCAATGAAAAAATTTTAGAGGGAAAGGAAAACAAGATACAACACAGATATATATAAACCAAAAACATGAATCGACCTCTAAACAGTACTAGTATGGAAAAGTTAACTAAAAGGTAAAGGGAAAAAATACACACCCAACTAGAAAATTGACACAACCCAATAACAGGTAAAAAAATAATAGAGATGGGGGAGTCCCACTCCGAAATCCCAGGCTATGAAAACCTCACGTGGTCCAAGAACCCTATATACCTATATCTTCTGAAGTCATGATCAATATATCTTTTGTCTGCAAGGGTACACCAAGTGTGGGTAAAGCCCAAGAATTGGTGAGTATAAAGATACTTAGTAGGATGCCATGAAGGCTCAGGGGAGCTACAAGAGAAATACTAAATAGGGGAACAATAGAGATAACATGGTACAGTAAGAGAATATGGTAAGGGAGTGAATCTCAACCCAACAAAGTAGGGAAGTATGACCATCCAAACACAAGGATCTAGAAATAGAGATAAGATGAACTTCCCATCGATTTTTCTCTAACTTTATTAGGAGAGTAGACTCGTCTAACCATGATAATCTAGACATAGAAATCACATGGAATACCCTGTGCATATTTACCTCTCCTGGAAGGAGAGTAACCAAAACCCATGGAGTGGGTACTTCAATACAATATATATATATTCTCAGTCAAGAAACTCAAATGAGAGAGTAATTGGATCTCCATCTCACTATATCTTCCTATGAGAAGTGAGTATCCAAAATTTCTATAGGTAACCATTGAGGCCTAGCATCCCACACATCCACCCTAAACTATAAGTCAAAGGGACTCAATCATCCCACCTTGAAACTATTCGCTTTGGGCGGGACTGTCTCACCCGCACTGTTTTGGGTCATGTCTCAAGGACACATCTTAATGGGAAAAGTGTCGCTCTTTCTTGAGAGTAGAAAGGTATGTCAAATAATGCCACTTCACTATGATTCACAGTCAAGAGATCATGTCACAAGTTGACGGGGACCCACTGCCCATCCCAGCTGATGGTATGTTGGGATCTTTCACTAGGGACCCACTGCCTAGCCCAGTTGGAGGTTTGCCTGGTTCTGTCATCAAAGACCAACTACCCATCCTAGCTAGAGGTATGCCTGGAACTGCTCTAGCCATCATTTTTGGATGGTACCTCTTGAAAAATCATTGAGGATCACTAGTCATTCCTACTAGATGGTATCTCTTGGGAAAAAAATATTGTAGTCAATGGGTGTCACCACGGATAGGAATCACACCCGACACATCTTGAATCCTAACTCCTAAGACACTATGGAGGTCACCATCACGTTCTATGAGGAAAAAAACTCAGGATAGGCTACACACATTCCAAAATATGAGTCCAAAAGAAAGAGATGTGAGATATAGAATATTCATAAAGTATTACACGGTACATGTGGGGCCCATACATTGTGTGGCCCTGGTTCTTTTCTTAGTCATGTACCTAACCATTATTGATTACTAAACTATGAACAAGTACCCCTAGGTGTGCCAGCTTACTCCTAGAGTACTTGATACACCTAGTCAAAAGTTTGATAAGAACATGCCACTCGTGGTTGATATAGAGGGAAAAAAGTGTAATTACATCATCACACCTTCTCAAACGGCTCAAGAACATTTTGTTTCATCTCTTCATACATCTTCTCCACTCTCAAAAGAGTCGAGGTTGACCCAAACCATGAGTTCTCTTCAAACACATCAAAATGATCTTCCACCGATATTCCTTTAATGTTTCCCAAATTAATGATATCATGAACAAGGATATTCACATCCAAATATATCACATTTTTGTTATCCTTATGGTAAAACATGAAAGATCGACTATTTATTCACCCAAACAGATATCTGATGGAAACATCACAAGTTGTCGCATTGTGCTTGAATGACGTTCTATGGGCCCCATGTCTTGATCCTGAAAAAAATTCTACATATCACAGAATTGTGATCCTATTGAAAAAAATATGAAATAGAATATTCATTCATTAAAAACAAATAACCAATGAAAATGTTTCATTTCAATAAAACATGTGAAAACTGAGCCTCATGGACCCGCACCTTGACTTTAGTTTGAATGCCTGAAAGTAGTCTCAAAAAGTATGCCTAGACTATAAGGTCACAATGCCTCTAATACACATTAATAAGACTTCAGATCCAAGTACTACATCCGAATGAAGTATCTACAAATAATAATTAAAATAATTATTGATAAAGCGAGCATTTCATGCCACCCGCCTTTATGATTGAAATTTAAAATTCCCAAAGCATGTCAAATGGTCCAGATCAACTCAAGGCTCACGTTTCCATAGACATCACACAAATTGGAGGATCTTAGAAAAATATATGATCATTTAAAATGTTTTTTCCCAAGATGGGCTGGTCTGGCCCAAACTGGCCAGATCCCCTCCTCCAATGCCAGCCCGATCCGAATCGCCGGCTAAGAGCCTTTCCATGGGTCTGACCCATTCTTTCGTGACCCAGCCGCATGGCCCATGGCCCATATGCTAATACCAAATGTTCCTCATGGTCAATCCTCCCCATATCTCATGTCAATGTGAAATACCCATGTCACTTGGTTCCTCATCCTCTGTTGGTCGCTCATCGGAAACCCTAGTGTCTGAGTCGTACTTCTTCCTATCGACGCGCTCAGTCGCCTCTGCTCCCCAGCCCTCCTTGCCTCCAGATGCACCGTAGCACTCCACCCTCATGAAACCAGCCACGACCCCCAGTGGTCCCCGTACTGTTGGTCCAACTTAGGACCCCAATTCCTCCACCAGCCTCCAATCATGGCCGCTCCGACATGCCGCCCTTCGTAGCCACCGCGTACCTTCACCGTCGGTCGGCCTAGTTCTGGTGGTCTTTTCCATGGACCATCATGGCTCCACTGCTCATCCGATTTCAACTCTGAAAGATGTTCCAGGATCCTTAGATTGAACTCTTCACATTCCCAAGGCTCACTCAATAATTTGTTGAATAATTGATGATTTCAAGAATAATCATTGAATAAACTAAATAATGGGTGAAGAAAAAGATAAATAAAATGATTTCCAGGATGTATTGATGGTTTTGTTAGTGTTTCCATCAATGGTGATATTAAAAATGAATAAAATAAGGATAAAAAAGGATTTTGAATGAAAAAACTTGAATCGGAACATAAAATAAGAACAAATCTCACATCGATCCATCTGTTTATTGCTGTCAATGCATTCTTCACTCTCCTACTTTGATTTTATGATGTTTCGGCGAAGACCTCTCCTCGATTCAATGAAGAGAAACTAAGAACAACATAGAGATATAGGGAGAGGGAGGGGGAAGTTTGTAGATAAAGATAGAGGATTTAGGATCTAACCCTAATTCAACACCTTAAACCTCTATTTATAGGGATTTCACTCAGCACGGAATCTGAATCCACTGCGCCCACTCAATTTATGTCGCGCCTAGGAAAAACATCCCACTCTGAACTCAACGGTAGTCTCATTTTTCCCATTTGAGTCCTTGTTCAAAAGTTATTTGATTCGATGTTCAAGATAAAATAATGAAATTTAATTATTTTATATATTATTTTTCCCTTGGATGACTTCTCTCACAGAATTCCCACACTAACAAAGGTTATACCCCTCCTACGGTACATGACGCGTTCCATAGGTATCTCTCAGGAAAACACTGGTACAAGTCATCAAGTGTCACTCTGGATAGGTGCCACTCCTGGAACATCTCACATTGTAACTCTCAAGCCACTACGGAGGTCACCAACATGTTATACACTGAAAAACACTCATGATAGGCTAGACACATGCCAAGATCTAAGTCCAAAAGAAAGAGATGTGAGATATAGAAGATTCGTAAAGTGGTACACAGCACGTGTGGGACCCACAATTTGCATGGAACCAACTCTTTTTCTGGATATGTACCTAACCATTCTCAGGTACTAAACTATGAACAAGTACCTCTAGGCATGATGACTTACTCCCAGAGTACATGACATACCTAGTCAAAAGGCTGACAAGCGCACGACGCTAGTCATTGATCTAGAGGGCCAAAAGCGTAAATATGCTGGCACAACTCTTGAAATGGATTAAGAACATTTGACTGCATATCTTCATACATTATCTACTCTCAAAAGAGTTGAGGATAAACCAAACCGTCGGTTCTCTTCAAACATGTCAAATGGATCTTCCCCCAATATTTATTTCATGTTTTCATATTTAATGAGACCACGAATAAGGCTCCGCACATCCAAAAGGATCTCACTGTTTCAATCCTTGCTTAAAAGCACAAAAGTTCAACAATTTATTCACCCTAAAAGAACGTCCTATGTAAAAGTTAAAAGTTTCCACATTGCACTTTAATGACTTCATGTGGGGTCCACATCTCGATCCCGAAACAATTATACTGATCATGCTATTGCGATCCTCTCAGAAAAACACAAAAAATTGACTAGTTATTTGTCTAAAAATGGAGAAACCAAGGAGAAATGAAGGATTTAAAGTTAAAAACTTATATCAAAACTTAAAAGTAGAAGAAATCCTACATCGATCTGTCCATTTATCGTTGTTGATGCAATCGTCACGCTCCCGCCTTGATTTTCCAAGGTTTCGATGAAGATCAATCCTTGATTCAATGAAGAATGACGAAGAATATCTTAGAGAGAGAGATTGAGGGAGATGTTTATAGAGAGAGTGAGAGAGGAATTAGGAGTTGACCCTAATTCATTTTATTAGACTTCTATTTATAGGGATCCCGCTCAGTGTGGAATCCAAATCCGTCATGCCCTCTCATTTTATATTGAAACTATGCAAAACAACCCATTCTATACTCAACTAAAGTCTCAGATTTCCAATCTGGTTCCTTTTTGGAAATTTGTTTGATTCAGCATTCGAGATAAAATAATTAAATTTAATTATTTTATTTATTATTTTCCCTTGCATGACATTTCTCATAGAAGTCTTGCACCGAAAAAGGTTATACCCCATATAGGGTAAACAACAAGTTCTAAACTCAACTGTGGCCTCAGATTTCTTATCTGAACTACTATTTAATATATAACTCATTTCTGACATGTGCATATTAGAAAAACACATAATATTTTTGCATAATTTATTTCAGGCACACAGGGCCTCAAAATAGCATGTCGTCTGAACTCCTAGATCCATAAATATTACTGGAAATATTTAAAATTCATACAATTCAAAATCTGGGTCTCTATGAAATATGTTATGCTATGTACCTAATTCCCAAAGACATTATAATTCTCGATATTTTGGGTTGTAATATGTTTACTTCTATGTATTGAATCATGAATTAATGTGTAATAATGAGTAGAGTCTTCATAGTTGACATTAGAGGAAAAAATTTAGTTATTTTTGGGATTATGATTATAAAAATCTAGCGAAATCCTTAGGGATAAAACTAAGTATAAGAAAACATCCCTAAATTTTTATAAGTATAGAGTAATTGTATTATCAATAAAATACATCCATGTCTCTATACTACAAGTGGATGTGGTTCTAACATATATCTACCTATGGTTAACAACTCGGATAAGGTGCGTCAGGCTTGACTCGGCATAACCTGGTACATGAAAAAGGGCCTTACTGCGCACTTGGTTTGACACTCTCAGGGGATATGCTTTAGTAAATTCATAATCTCATTACGAACCATTATTAAGGGAACAAAAAATTACCTATAATAATGTGTTTTAGGAAATATACCATAGATAATATAGATTAAATCCTAGAAATTCATAAGTTAAATAAATAATTTATCTCTTAAATGTCATTGGATTCTATTTTATGTTTTTAATAGTTTAAAAATACACATCACTAATTTTACCTTTATTTTCATATAATGGCTAGAAATAGGAGGAATCAGGTTAAAAATCAATACGATAGGATATGTGAACACTATCCCAATGAGATGACCCACCCGATGAGAGCCGAAATCACAAACTTTATAACGATACTCTATTACCTGAATTAGGTTCTGAAGGGAAATATGGATTATGAGGAGCATCCAAATCCCCCTAAGAAAGAACATGTTGTAATTGAGACCTTTATACGAAAAAGGACTTCAACATTAAATGGATAACATAATACCTTAATCGCAGAACAATGGATCAAATCTATTGAGAAGATCTTCTCCATCCTTTAATTTTTTGAACAAGAGAAAGTTATGTTATTTTATAACCGTATGGATGGAGAAGATGATCACTAGTGGACATTGATCTAGAATACAAATATTGAGGAATAGATCAATTTGATGTAGTGAAAGGAATTCTGGAAATTGTTTTTTTATAAATATTTTACTCAAATGAAAATTGATTTACTTTCCCTCAAGCAAAAATATGAAAAATCTATCAGATCGTGTGATAAAAACTTTACAATACTTGCACGATATGCCTCCAGCTTTTTCATTTCACCTAAATTCAAATTTGACTGCTTCTTTGGTGGCCTAAAACCTCATCTACCAAAATCCCTAGATATTTGTGTCTTTGATTATTATGAAGAAATTTTTTGATATGCCCTCAAAGTCGAAATGGAGATCAGTGAATCTCAAGAGTATCATGGGGATAAGAAGAAAAATGTGGAATACGATTCTAGTAGTTCAATGGAGAAATGTAATAGTTCCATGAAATTTCAATATCCCACTTGTCAAAGGTGCATAAAGAAGCACTTTGGAAATTACCTAAGGGAAACAAGGAAATTATTTAGGAGTGGGAAGGAAGGACACCCAGATAATGACTTCTAATTGGAGAAACCTACTAATGAAATGGAAGAAATGAATGCTCTGGTCAACACTCAGTGCATTTTTCATTACATCAACTTCAAGGAAACACATCACTTTGAAAACCAATTCACTAAGCCAAAGGTTTTCATAGACAACCAAAAACCTCCAAGGTAGCAAGGACAATATTTTTTCATCAAAACCACTGATGTGGATCTCGATAGTGAAGTGGTGATAGGTATGTGGGTTATTAGTTCAAGAATAGAAAACACACTTTTTTATTATAGTTATATTCATTCCTTCACATCACAAAATTTTAGTAGAACAATTCAAACAAAACATGGAATTAGAGCTTTCAGTGAAAATAGAAAATGGGTCAATTTACATCCCAATTGTATAACTCCCCCTATCACAATTTATGGGTTGAACATCCCATTGAACCTTGTAATACTGACTTTGGTGGAATTTGATGAAATTTTAGATATGAATTGGGTTCCCTATATGGATCCAACATAAATTTTTATGAGAAGGAAATTACTCTCAATATTGAGAATCGACTCATGATTTTGTACAATGAAAGGAGTAGGATGAATCTTCTTTAGCACCAACATCTTAATAATGAATATTATTTTCCTATAATAAAGTGTATCTAGCTCAAATGATTGAGTATAAGGACCGAACTATCCTCGAAGGCATTCCTATTGCGAGGGTGTCATGGCCCCCACCCCAAAAAGTGTACCCCTCCTGGCATAGAAATAGGAGAAGAGAGATAGTGACACCCAATTCATGCCTCTAGTAGGCCTTGGGTTGGAAACTAGCACCAAGGGTATAGTTAATACACATATATGAGGCATCACCCTATAAGGGAACACATAAAAAATAGAGAGATAATACAGACACCAACCAAGTCCTTCTCTAACTACAATATAAAAGAAAATCCAAGTGAACATATGTAATGACATGCAAGAACAACTACAACTGAAAGGAAAACTACAAGTACTAAAAAAAGGTAAAGATGATAGCAACCACGAATCCCAAGAAGCTTCTACAAAAACCACAATCCAGTAGTGACTAGGATGATCTCCAACCTACTTCAAATTAATTGAAAAAATAGTTTATATAAACATTGTTTGGGTATAACAGTATACTCAGTAGGATTA
Source organism: Viscum album (assembly GCA_963277665.1). Taxonomy (NCBI): domain Eukaryota; kingdom Viridiplantae; phylum Streptophyta; class Magnoliopsida; order Santalales; family Viscaceae; genus Viscum; species Viscum album. The sequence continues at coordinate 1,029,790,391 of OY728157.1, forward strand.
TCGCAGAAGCCTATTTTGAAAAAAATAAAAAAATCATGATAAAGTATAGTGAATAAAAAATGAAACTAACTCATCACCTAAACAGGTATACTAAGTCCCCAACCCCACCATGGATACTCTCAACAAATATTGAATATAAGAGTATATAATATAATAAATAATATCAAGGGTATCCCACTGATACCCCCCACTGGTTTTCTGATCTACCCCAACATCGCACTTCCTAAGAATATATCTCTAAAAGGCTAGCCCATAGACATCTGGGCAAAGCACCACATCATACACCTCATGTAACACACCACTACATCATCATAACCAAATGTAACCAGGTAGTTTCTAAGATCCACCACTATCCATATAATGTGTATCATAAATCGAGTATTATACCTCAATCCATCATAACCCATACACCGAGTAAGGATCCTCAATTCATAACAGCCTATACATGTTATGCCTATAGTATCCCTTAGAAAACTATATACAAAAAAACACATGTGTGAAATAACCACAATCCATTATATCCCTCTATGCACAATTATGGGGAAAATGAACCATCGTTCATACCATCAAGTGTAACTACCATGAGAAGATGGGGAGACCAAAGGGGGTAGTCATCCATCTATCCTCTCACTAGGATGTTGGGGAAAACACCTCCCCAATGCTCAGAACCCCCAGGACATCAGTTTTCATAACCAATAGGGTGGATTATCATATAAAAACACAAAATGTAACATGATATGCTATAGCTCACAACCACACTATGAGCACAACCTAATATCAATATCAACTACAGCTTACGTCTCTTGAACTCGAAGTTGCTTATGCTAAGACCAAATATCCTATAAGCACAAAACCATTTAATGAGAAACATTAACTACTACACATATACCCTTTAACGACACACAAATATTATTTTAAAAGTGATAAAAAGAACTATTAATATGATCGATGATAAAGTGGGTCCCCTTTATCAGTGTTAAAAAAATACAGATAAAGGACCCCCTTTATAAATTCTTTTTTAGTGATGATAAAGTCCTAGGTGCTTGGAATATGTTGTTGATATAACCGCACACCCAAAAGAAAAACCTACAATTTCAAATGCTATATACAACCTATAATTTCAATGAATTCTATAATTTAAAACAATGCTATATACATTTAATTAACATCCTGAATATAAAAAATTCATCCAATGATATATACAAAAAAACTGTTGTTTACATTTCAAACCAAATATTTATTAATTTAAATTTATAATTATCCAACAAACATTCTAAAACATTAATAATTCATCTTTTAATGCTTGTCATCCTCTTTCAAAAATGTCTTCCCATGGTATCAGTTGCCAAAAAAATCATCCAAACCCAAGAAAAATATTCCACCTATATAAGAAAACAAATATTATGTTAGTAATACAATAGAGAAATAAATTAAACATTAATTTTAAAGAATACATTAATAAAATGTCAATATTTAATAAAAATGGAACATTTAGAGTTATACTGGTCACACCATGAGTTCTATTGAGGTGGGGTTAATTTCTACACATCACAAATGAGTTATGTATCGTTGTCCTAAAATATCAAAACAATCTGAATGTGTTTTCTCAGTTTTGAGTATGTCACTTGTTCTTTTAACAAAATTAATGTCAATTTTAAATAATGAAACATTTGGAGTTATATCGGTCACACCGTTCATCAAATTAAGGTGTGGATGATTCTTACCTATAAAAAATAGTGATGGACCATTTTTCTAAAGTTTCAAAACAATCTGAATGCATTTACTCAGTTTTCAGTATGTCAGTTGTGTTTTTTACTAAAATGTAATTTCAAACTGGAAACATGCATTATGAGTCATATCAGTCACATCATGCATCAGTTTGATATGATAATACATCATACATGTCAAAAATTACATATTAATCATTGTCATAAATTATCAAGACAATTGGATCACATTTTCTTGGTTTTGAGTGAGTGACATGTTTTGAACTAAAATATCAATTTTAAACTGATAACATGCACTTTTTGTCATACTGGTAACACCTTAGGTCATATTGAGGTTAATTTGACTTTTACACATAAAAAATTGACTCATGTATAATTTTTATAAAGTATCAATACAATACAAATGTGTTTTCTTAGTTTTCAGTATGTCACTTGTTGTTTTTACTTAAATTGGTGTGAATTTTAAATAAAAAAGAAACACTTTGAGTTATACCAGCCACATCGTGCATCATATTAAGGCATGACTAATTCCTATACATAAAAAACAACTTATAGATAATTTTCGTAGAGTATAAAAACAATATGAATATGTTTTTTATTTTTCAAAATGTCAGTTGTGTTTTTTTACTAAAATGTCATTTCAAACTAGAAACACACCTTATGAGTCATATCGATCACATCGTGCATCGGTTTTACATGAGACTTATTCATACATGTCAAAAATGACTTATGAATCACTATCCCAAATTATCAAGATAATCAGAGTGTGTTTTCATGGTTTAGTACCATGTTTTGAACTAAACGTCAATTTTAAACTGATAAGGGACACTTTTAGTCATACATGTCACACTGTGAGTCAGATTGAGGTTTTTTTGAATCCTAAACGTCAAAAATGACTCATGTATCATTATTATAAAGTATAAAAATAATTTGAATGTAGTTTCTTAGTTTTTATTCTATCATTTGTTCTTTTTACATAAATTAATGTCAATTTTAAATAAAAATACCCACTTAGAGTTATACTAGGGACACTGTGTGCCTTATTGAGGTGTGGTTGACTATTACACATAAAAAATGACTCATGAATTATTTTTCTAAAATATAAAAATAATCTAAATGAATTTTCTCAGTTTTCATTACTTTAATTTTTCTTTTTACTTAAATTAATTTCAATTTTAAATAAAAAGTCACACTTGGATTCATATCATCCACACAATTCATCATATTGAGGTGTGGTTGACTCCTACACATCATAAATGACTCATGTGTTAATGTGAAAAAATATTTGTTGGCACCAAAAAATGCATCCCCAAAATTTTCCAAATTCTTCCTTACACGATCCAAGATCGTATACCTTTTCGCAAGCTTTGATTTGGTAGGTCTTAGGGCCCTAACGGAGTTATGGATTAGGAGTTATGGACATTTGATGTTGGGATGAAAAATAGGTTCGTGAATCCCGTTCGCGAAGTCCCCCTCCGCGACCACGGAGCGCCGCTGTGAAGCAAAGAGGCGGGATGATCCATGAACCCGTTTAACGTTCGCGAAGCACCATGAAGACCCACCGTGAAGAAAGTAGGAGGGAAGCTCCGTGAACCCGTTTGACATTCGTGGTGTTCCGCGAAGACCCTCCACAAAGCAATGAGGCGGGAACCTCCGCGACCGTCTTTGATGTTCGCGATCCATTGCGGAGCAAGCTCCGTCTTCGTGCTGAGCGACCTTTGCTTCATGGCGCCCCTTGCCTATAAATACCCAGCTCACCCTCCCTTCTCCAAACAGCCACTCCGTCGCTTGGGCAGCCGATCTCTCAGTTCGCGGAGCTCCGTGAGCAGCATCCTTCACGATGCTGCTCCGCGAGCCCATGCTCCATGAGCAGCTTCCTTCATGATGCTGCTCTGCAAGCCCATGCTTCGCGATTACTACGTGAGAGGCCATTTCTCTATGAGTCGCCCTTGCTATGTGAGAGACCTCTGCTCCATGAGCCGCCCTTGCTCGGTGAGAGGCCTTTGTTCCACAAGACGCCCTTGCTCCATGAGATCCTTTTGCTCTACGAGACCTTTGCTCCGTATAGCTACTTCGCGATGACCTATCCTTTGTGAGGATCCTACCTTCACGCCCAGCAGTCCATACTGCAAGGGCTATGCCCCTGCTCCCTCACTCGGAGACAGTGCCGGTCTTCGGTCCTGGACCTTCATGTAAAGAACTGAAAAATTCAAGGAATTTTTTTTTATTAATTTTCTTGGAGTTTTACAAGAACACAGTTTCTGACGGCACCTGATTCCGAGGCCCGGTGTGCTCGGAATCATTTTTCAATCTTTAGCTCGGGTACGTTCAGTGAACGAACGAGCGGGTTTTTCTAACTTTTGAACCGGTGCTCGGAATCGAATTCTGAGGGCACCGATGGAATCACAGCGCCGGTAATTACTTAGAAACACCTTTTTTGGAGTTGCATTTACTCGGGTGTGGTTTTTAATTTTTGGGGTTAAGTTAAGAAATAAAATAAAAGTGTGCAACCGGTTTTTATTTTATTTTGATTAACTTAAGTTAAGTGTATGATGTGGGACCCACAATATCCTACCCACTTGGTAGGATATTTGTGAGGTGGGGCCCACACGAGCCCCACCATTTCATTTCTTCTAAGTAACACACCCGCACCCCCTTTTTAATGAAGTCAACTCATGCGTTTATTCTGGTTAAGAAACGCCTCATTAATTGGGCGGTTTTAAAATCCTCAATTAATTGGTCGTTTCGTTTCTTTTTGAATTTTAAAACACAAGGCTTGTGAAATAAGAATAAGACAACTCTTATTTTTATTAGGCTGGTGGTGTTGAGAGGCTAGGGAGAATTCTCAGGCTCTTGAAGTTCTTCCCCCTTGACGAAGAATGCGAAGAACGCGAAGAACGCAAAAATGCAAAGAACGCCGGATCCTCGAAGATTGACAGCGCGACGTGACATTCCTTCGTCCGTGATGCTTCTTCCGCGATGCTCCTTCCGCGATGCGATGATCCCCCCTTCCGCAATGCCTTCATCCGTGATGTGCTTTTCCGCGACGAACCCTCGCTCGACGACGCTTGAGGTAGGAGTTTGATTCAATTAAATCTTTGTGATTTATATCCGCGGAATATGTTTAAATATTTTTCGGAAGACTTTTAAAACTGCTAAAGCGGTGGGTGCGGACCAACGAACAAGTCCGAACCCAACGTCCCTTCGTTCTTGGTGTGTGGATCGGTGGGCGATGATGAAGCAGGCCGCGCGGGCGTTGTGAGGTCTTCGCAGTGATGAACCGGCCCCAGGAGGGCCGTTGGCAAAGATGAAAGGAAAATTCGACCACCGGAGTGCGTCCGGTGGTCCTCGGAGCAATACACCGGTGTGCCTCACCGGCACGGCGATGCCAGCGGCAGGAGGCGGCGGCGCCCGACGCGCCACCGGGAAGAGCCGCCGCGGCTGAAGCCACGGCGGCAGGCAGCAAGTCCTGTGACTGTGCGGGACCGGAGGAGGCGGGACACGGAAACCGGCCGCGTCTATTGGCAAGGGCGGCTCCCACGCGGGGCCGCAGTTTCATCCATAGGGCGGTCCCCCCCTTTTTGTGCGGCCGCTTGGCCAGTGCCAGCGCGCCGGGCCGAGGCGCCCGGCGGGACCACCAGGCCGGACCGCGCCCAGGCCGGGTTGGGCCGCACCCAGGCCAGGCCGGGCCATGCCCAAGCGGGCCGGAATCAAACCCGGGTTGGGTCGACCCGGTTCGGGCTGACCCAGGGGGTATCGGGTCGGGTCGGACCGGGCCCGAACCCCTTAATACTGGACTTTTCGGTCTGTTGCCCATAACTTGAGCAACGAGCCTTCAATCGACACACCGTCAGCTGAGATTAAATCCTTGGATCAAGACGGTCGTTTTGGTATATTATACTCAATTTTCAGAGAACTTCCGGTTCGGCCTGGTTGGTTCGTACACAAAACCAACCGGGCCCTTGGAGCGGAAACGCTCATAACTTGAGCTCCGAGCGTCCGATTGATGTGCTGTCGACTTTGTTGGATTCCTCTTAGTGAGAAGGACCTTTTGAATTACTCTTCTCGAGGTTTGGACGCTGTTGGAGTACAGTCAAGTTGGTTTGACTTAAAAACTAATCGGGCCCCTGGGACGAAAAAGCCAATAACTCTCAGACCGGGCGTCCGATTGACGCACCATCTGTGACGTTGAGTTCCTATTGACGATACAGAACTTTTGGATACATCAACTCCGTACTATGTATCAGTTGATGTATCAGCCCTTCGGCTCATGGAGCGGACCCTCCCAAACGATCTTGCTGTGTGCGGGAACCCTAGAGCGGGCTGCGACTACGACGACGATGATGACTGTACAGAAATCCTCCATGGATTCGACGGCGACGACTACAACACTCAGCGATCCTACGTGGATCAGTCCTACCGATCCTGTGTGGGTCAGCGCTCAGCGGTCCTGTGTGGTCCAGCGCCTACAGATCCTATGTGGGTCTGATCCTGTGTGGGTCATTTGCGGGGGTTAGTTACCTATCGATCCTTTGTGGGTCAGATCCTGTGTGGGTCATTGTGGGGGTTAGTTATCTATCGACCCTGTGTGGGTCAGATCCTTTGTGGGTCATTTCGGGGGTTATTACCTATCGATCTTTTATGGGTCTGACGACTTAGATGAATCAGTGGCTATATCTGATCATCTCTATCGTCATACGAAGAAATATACCTGTGTGAGCTGAATCTTGTTTTGCTTTCCTATATAGATTGTGATGTGCTATCCTATGTGGATTACATTTTTCTTTCCTATGTGGATTGTGATGTGCTATCCTGTGTGGATTATGTTTTGATTTCCTGTGTGGACTGGGTTGTACTTGAGCTCGGATGTTGGAGCCGGATAAGAATTGATGACTTAGGCATATGTATGGTCATATACCTAAGCAGTGTCGGATGTTACTTCATGATTGTATCTTTCCTTTGTGGATTATACTTTGTGGATTATGGGAGACCTTCGGGGGTCTCGGGGTCCCTACTGAGTATCTTATACTCACCCCTTCATGGGCTATGCCCGTACTACGTTGTTTTGGTTGCAGACGACGGATAGCGCTAATCGTGGTTGAGGCTTGCGGAGCAGGTTAGTACCTGGAGGTGGACCACTGGGCGAGACATACTCGGAGCAGACGGCTGGACCCGAGGAGTTGTGGAGGCTATCTGTACTCACCCTTCAGATGGGACTTCCAGTGGACGGATCAAGGCTGCAGCTTTACTTTCAGTTGTTGTTTTCCCCCTTTCTAGTTGCACTTTACTTTCAGTTTGGGTTTGTATACTAGCTCACTTACTTTTCCGCACTTACTGTTGTACCCAATTTTTACTTAGTGTTTACTTCTGCTTTCTTTCTTTGTGGTGTTTTCTTACTTTACAAAGGCAATGCCTTCCCTTTTTACTGGGAATTATGCCTTGGTGATAGTCGCCAGCCCCTGGCCTATGGAAGGCGGTCTTGGGGTAGTCACGGCATGGGCCCCGAGGACAGGTCATGAAAAATTGGTATCAGAGGAGATCAGTTCTACCGCAGAACATTGGAATCTGATCTTTCCTCTATGTGAAGCAATAGTGTTTAGGGTATTGAGTGTGGTTATCAGTCCAGGTAGTCCAGTATTGGTGCGGTGTCTGACGTATCCATACACTAGGACCCTGACTTCTGATTTCCGACTTAATGTACAGAAACATTGATTGCATGTGTGATTCAAGTTTTCTTTCTGATTACTTTATATCAGCTCACCAGGTATACTGTTTGACCGTGGCGCACCTGTTTCTTTTCAGGATGGCCCCACGATGGCAGCCAGCTAGGGTTCCGAGAGTTGTGTGTGACGACAGACCACTGAGCGACGAGGCCTCGGTACAGGGCCCTTTGATAGCAGAGGCACCGGTGGTACCGCTACCTGCCGAGCCTCCAATGCTACCAACCCCAGCCAATGACGATGCACGTCGCCTTAGTGCACTGCACGAGTTTCAACATCAGTGACTTTCCAGGTTCTGCAGGGAGACGGACTCTCAGGTATCCAAGGATTGGATGGAGGCTGTTGTATGAGTTTTCAGGTTAGTGAGGACACCAGCAGACCTCATGGTGATCCTCGCAGCGAGCCTCCTGCATGCGGTAGCAGACAGATGGTGGAGCTTGATGCTCCAGGTGCACGACGAGGCATCTCTCCTCTGGACGGACTTTGATAGCCTCTTCCACTCGGAGTTCGTCCCATCCACCCTTCGTGTGGTGCACATCCAGGAGCTTCTACAGCTGCGGTAGGGCAGCTTGACAGTCACCCAGTACTCAGTGAGATTTACCTATCTCTCGTGCTACTCGACAGAAATGGTACGGGACCCATTCTTCTGGGCCCGGACCTTTGAGCAGGGATTAAGGCATGAGATCAGGGCATCGCTGATCTCCCTCAACATTCTGACTTAGGCAGGGGTACTGAAGTGATCCCTTCTGATCGAGAGCTTCCTTGCTGAGCCTACATCAGCGGCGAGACCTACCGCAGGGCGGCACGTAGCAGAGTCTTCTGCAGCAGGCAGTCGATGGATGACTCATGGGTCCAGGCAGACCAGACCCTCAGGTGGACGACCTCAAGACACTGGCTCAGCAGTGCGGGGCACACAGCGCGAAGCCAGTCTTTCGAGAGGCAGACAGTGCAACGCATGCGGTGGGCAGGGCCACATGGCTCGTGACTGCCCGACCCGCCGTGCCGAGGAGCACCAGACGGTTGAGGGGCCACCCAGGCAGAGGCATAGGGTCGACCGTGGCGGTCCGTAGGGATCAGGAAGATGAGACAGAGGAGCTGGCCAAGCAGCAGGTGGTGGGTGACGCTTTGAGGCTCTACCACCACCACCACCAGGAGGTCCACCCCGACCATAGGGAGCTGGAGGGCAGAGACAGGCACAGCTTCAGGTAGCGGAGGCCTATGACCAAGGCACACCCGAGATGATTTGAGGTACTATATGTGTCTATTACACCCTTACTTTAGTTCTTATAGACATAGAAGCGAGTCATTCTTTCATAGCTGGTGCCCTTGTTCGGAGCTCGGAGATTCCGACAGAGTCGTTGGATCGATCCTTACGGATAGAGACTCCTACGGGAGCATACTCGATGATTATGCAATGGTTCCAGTAGTGTTAGCTTACTCTATGAGGCGAGATCTTTGGCTGGGATCTTCTAGTAGCGGCGTTGAGGCCTTATGACGTCATCTTGGGCATGGATTGGTTATTTATAGTCCATTCTCAGATTGACTGTATTAGGCGCAAGGTGCGGTGTGTACACACCGACGGGAGTAGGTTCACCTTCACCAGCGAGAAGGGAGCCTTCACAGCACAGAATGGACTCTCGCAGAGGAGAGGACATCCCATCACTCATCAGTTGGCTAGCCTCATCCTAGGAGCAGTTGATGTGCGGAGTCCTAGTTTTCCTGCAGTGATGGATCAGTATGCGGACGTTTTCCCTGACGACATTCCAGGACTACCTCCTCGCAGAGAGGTAGACTTTTATATTGATCTGTACTCGGGGATAGCCCCGATATCCACCCCAGCATATCGGATGGCTCCCGCCGAGCTTCGAGAGCTACGGGTACAGTTGGAGGACTTGCAGGGCAAGTGATTCATCCAACCCAGTGTTTCACCCTGGGCTTCCCCTATATTGTTCTCCTAGAAGTTGGATGGGAGCTTGCGACTTTGTGTCAACTATCGTCACCTGAACTAGGTGACAGTGAGGAACAAGTATCCACTACTGAGGATTGATGACCTCTTCGATCAGCTCAAGGGAGCACAGTGGTTCTCAAAGATAGACCTCAGGTCAGGCTATCATCAGCTCAGAGTTCGGGACGAGGACGTGTAGAAGACAGCCTTGAGATGTCGGTATGGCCACTATGAGTTCTTAGTTATGCCCTTCGGTGTAACCAGTTCTTCTGCAGTGTTCATGGGCCTCGTGAATAGGATCTTTCAGCCATACCTCAATCGATTTGTCGTGGTCTTCATCGACGACATTTTGATATACTCAACCACTGAGGAGGAGCACGCCTACCACTTGCGGGTTGTACTAGACACACTCCGAGAGAACCAGCTTTATGGAAAGCTCTCGAAGTGTCAGTTTTGGATACGCGAGGTCCACTTCTTGGGACACGTCATCTCTGAGGCGGGAGTTGCAGTGGATCCTGCGAAGATCAAGGCAGTGCTATCTTGGGAGCCACCCAGGAGCATGACAGAGGTGCATAGCTTCTTGGGACTAGCTGGATACTACCAGAGATTTGTACCAGACTTCTCCAGAGTTGTGGCACCACTCTCAGCTTTGACAAAGAAGGGGAAACCCTTTGTGTGGTCATACAGATGTCATCAAAACTTCCAAAAGCTGAGACAGAGATTGACCAGCGCACCTATCTTGAGGTTTCCAGAGGAGGGAGTAGGTTACGTAGTCAACTACGATGCATCAAGGACCGGACTCGGATGTGTCCTAATGCAGGAGCGGGCAGTGGTCACATATGGATCACGTCAGTTGAGGCCGTATGAGCAAAACTACGCTACCCATGACCTGGAGTTAGCAGCAGTGGTCTTCGCTCTGAAGACATGGCGACACTATCTAATGGGCGAGCGCTTTACAGTCTATTCTGGCCATCAGAGTCTCAGGTACATCTTATCGCAGAAGGACCTGAACCTGAGATAGCGGTGATGGCTTGAGTTCCTCCAGGACTATGAATTTGAGATAGTCTAGACTCCTGGAAAGGGGAACGTAGTAGACGATGCTCTCAGTAGGAGGACAGGCATTCAGCTACTTGGGGAGGCGACATAGCAGCTAGCCACTTTGTAGATATCCTTCATGGATAGAGATGGAGCAACCTTCCTTCAGTCACTCACAATCACTCCTTCACTACTGCAGTGAGTCAGAGAGGCACAGCGTGGGGACACTGACTATGAGTTGCGGCATGCGCAGATATCCTCAGGACAGGCACCTGATGGATTCTCTATAGGAGGAGAGCACGACGTCCTTTTCAGAGGACATACCTTGGTACCAGTTACTTTACAGGAGGAGGTGCTGAGAGAGTTTCACACTTCCCATTTGGCGGTACATCCTGGAGTGGTGAAGATGTACCGGGATCTCAGACGACAACAATGGTGGCTGGGCATGAAGAAGGTTGTGGTAGAGTTCGTTTCTCGATGCCTCACCTGCCAGTAGGTGAAGGCAGAGCACCAGGTACCAGCAGGCTTGGGACATCCCTTGGAGGTCCTGGAGTGGAAGTGGGACGGCATATCTATGGACTTCGTGACTGGACTTCCACGCACTTCTAGAGGTCACTAATCCATTTGGGTGATTGTCGACCGACTCACCAAGTCGGCTAACTTCTTACCAATCAGAGAGTAGGGCTCAGTGGAGAGCTTGGGACGTCTCTACGTTCAAGAGATTGTACGTCTTCACGGTGTGCCATCATCTATCATCTCCGATCGAGATGCTCGCTTTACTTCCCAGCTTTGGAAGGGGTTTCAGGAGGCGTTCGGGACACAGCTACGTCTGAGCACTGCCTTTTACCCTCAGACAGATGGTCAGATGGAGAGGACCATTCAGACTCTCGAGGACATGCTCCGTGCATGTGTCCTCGACTTTGGTCGCAGCTGGGAGGACCACCTACCCTTGGTGGAGTTCGCGTACAACAACAGCTACCACTCTACCATCGAGATGGTACCGTACGAGGCGTTGTATGGCCGGCGTTGCAGATCTCCTCTGTGCTGGACAAACCCTGGGGAGTCAGAACTTGTGGGACCACAGATGGTCTAGGCCACGACAGAGAAGGTCCAGGACATCCAGGAGCGGATGAGGACAGCTCAGAGCTGGCAGAAGTCTTATGCTGACAGGAGGCGGAGGCCACTTGAGTTTGATGATGATGACCACGTCTTATTGCGGGTCTCACCTCGATGTGGACTATGGAGATTTGGACGAGGTGGAAAGTTATCTTCATGCTTCATCGCACCGTTCCAGGTCCTCAGCAGGATTGGCGAGGTGGATTATCTCCTGGCTCTACCACCTCAGTTGAACCAGGTGCATGACGTCTTCCATGTATCTCAGCTAAGGAGATACCTGTACGAACTGAAATATATCATTGACCATGGGGAACTGGATGTTGATGATGGGGCGTCTTTTGCGGAGGTCCGGGTGGAGATTGAGGATCGATAGGAGCGGGTCCTATGTGGACGATCGATTCCTCTAGTGCGTATTAGATGGCAGCATGGGAACCTCCAGGAGAGCACTTGGGAGAGGGAGGCTCAGATGCGTGCTCAGTACACACATTTGTTTCCCTAGTTTATGTTGTATCTTCACGGGGACGTAAAGCCCTGAGGTGGGAGTGATGTAAAGACCCGAAAAATTCAAGGAATTTTTTTTTCTTAATTTTCATGGGAGTTTTAAAAGAATGCAGTTTCTGACGGCACCTGATTCTGAGGCCCGGTGTGACCAGAATCATTTTCCGAAGTTTAGATTGGGTACATTCAGTGAACGAATGAGCGGGTTTTTCTAACTTTTGAACTGGTGCTCAAAATCAAATTCCGAGGGCACCGATGGAATCGCAGCACCGGTAATTGCTTAGAAACACATTTTCCGGAGTTGCAATTGCTCGGGTGTGGTTTTTAATTTTTGGGGTTAAGTTAAGAAATAAAATAAAAGTGTGCAACCGGTTTTTACTTTATTTTGCTTAACTTAAGTTAAGTGGATGATGTGGGACCCACAATATCCTACCCACTTGGTAGGATATTTGTGAGTTGGGGCCCACATGAGCCCCACTGTTTCTTTTCTTCTAAGTAACGCACCTGCACCCACCTTTTTAATGAAGTCAACTCATGCATTTATTCTGGTTAAGAAACGCCTCATTAATTTGGCGGTTTTAAACTCCTCAATTAATTGTTTGTTTTGTTTCTTTTTGAATTTTAAAACGCAAGGCCTGTGAAATAAAAATAAGACAACTCTTATTTTTATTAGGCTGGTGGTGTTGAGAGGCTAGGGAGAATTCTCAAGCTCTTGAAGTTCTTCCTCCTCAATGAAGAACGCGAAGAACGCGAAGAACGTTGGATCCTCGGAGATCGACGTCGTGACGTGACATTCCTTCTTCTGCGATGCTTCTTCCGCAACGCTCCTTCCACGACATGACGATCCCCCTTCCACAACACCTTCTTCCACGACGTGATTTTCCATGAAGAACCCTCGCTCGATGACGCTTGAGGTAGGGGTTTGATTCAATTAAATCTTTGTGATTTATACCCGCGACATATGTATAAATATTTGTCGGAAGACTTTTAAAACCACTAACGCGGTGGGTGCGGACCAACGAACAAGTCCGAACCCACCGTCCCTTCGTTCATGGTGTGTGGATCGGCGAGCGACGATGAAGAAGGCCGCACGGGCGTTGTGAGGTCTTCTCAGTGATGAACTGGTCCTGGGAGGGCCTTTGGTGAATACGGAAGGAAAATCCGACCACCGGAGCGCGTCCGGTGGTCCGCGGAACAATCTGCCGGCACGTCGGCGCCGGCAGCAGGAGGCGGCGGCGCCCGGCACGCCGCCGGGAAGAGCCACCGTGGTTGAAGCCACGGCGGCAGGCCAGAAGTCCCGCGATCGCGAAGGACTGGAGGAGCCGGGGAGCGGCAACCGACCGCGTCTATTGGCAAGGGGGGCCGCCACGCGCGGCCACAGTTTCGTCCAGGGGGCGGTCCCCCCCTTTTTGCGCTGCCGCTTGGCCAGCGCTAGCGCGCCGGGCAGAGCCGCCCGGACGGACCGCCCAGATGGGCTGCACCCAGGCCGGGCCGGACCGCGCCCAGGCCGGGCTGGACCCGGACCTGGGTCGGGTCGACCCGATTCGGTCCGACCCAGGGGGTACCGGGCCAGGTCGGACCGGGCCCGAACCCTCTAATACCGGACTTTTTGGTATGTTGCCCATAACATGAGATACGGGCCTCCGATCGATGTACCGTCAGCTGTGATGTGATCCTTGGATCGAGACGGTCGTTTTGGTATATTATACTCAACGTTTCAGAGAACTTTGGGTTTATCCGGGTTGGTTCGTACACAAAACTAACCGGGCCCTCGGAGCGGAAACGCTCATAACTTGAGCTCCGGACGTCCGATTGACGTGCCGTCGACTTTGTTGGATTTCTCTTAGTGATACGGAGCTTTTGTCTTACTCCACTCGAGGTTTGGACGCAGTTGGAGTATGGTCAGGTTGGTTTGACTTAGAAACCAACCGGGCCCATGGGACGAAAAAGCCAATAACTCTCAGACTGGGCGTCCGATTGACGCACCGTCTGTGACGTTGAGTTCCTTTTGATGATACGGAACTTTTGGATACATCAATTCTGGACTATGTGTTAGTTTATGTATCATCCCTTCGGCTCGTGGAGCGGACCCTCCCAAATGAGCTTGCTGTGTGCGAGAACCCTAGAGCTAGCTGCGACTACGACGACGACGACGACTGTACAGAAATCCTCCGTGGATTCGACAGCGACAACTACAACACTCAGTGATCCTACGTGGATCAGTGCTACTGATCCTGTGTAGGTCAGTGCTCAGCGGTCCTATGTGGGCCAGCGCCTACAGATCTTGTGTGGGTCTGATCCTGTGTGGGTCATTTGTGGGGGTTAGTTATCTATCGATCCTGTGTGGGTCATTGCGGGGGTTATTTATCTATCAAAACTGTGTGGGTCAGATCCTTTGTGGGTCATTGCGGGGGTTAGTACCTATTGATCCTTTGTGGGTCTGACTGCTTAGATGAATCAGTGACTATATCTGATCATCTATATCGTCATACGAAGAAGTATACCTGTGTGAGCTGAATATTGTTTTTCTTTTCTATGTGGATTGTGATGTGTTATCCTGTGTGGATTATGTTTTCCTTTCTTATGTGGATTGTGATGTGCTATCCTGTGTGGATTACGTTTTTCTTTCCTGTGTGGACTGGGTTGTACTTGAGCTCAGATGTTAGAGCCGGACGAGAATTGATGACTTAGGTATATGTATGGGAATATACCTAATCAGTGTCAGATGTTACTTGATGATTGTATCTTTCCTTTTTGGATTATCCTTTGTAGATTCTGGGAGACCTTTGGGGGTCTCGGGGTCCCTACTGAGTAGCTTATACTCACCCCTACACGGGCATTTCCCATACTACGTTGTGTTGGTTGCGGACGACAGACAATGCTGATCATGGTTGAGGCTTGCGGAGCAGGTCGGTACCTAGAGGTGGACCACTGGGCAGAACGTACTCGGAGCGGACGGTTAGACCTGAGGAACTGTGGAGGCTATCTTTACTCACCCTTCAGGTGGGACTTCTAGTGGACGGCTCAAGGTTGCGGCTTTACTTTCAGTTGTTGTTTTCCCCTTTCCAGTTGTACTTTACATTCAGTTTGGGATTGTATACTGGCCCACTTACTTTTCCGCACTAACTATTGTACCCAGTTTTTACATAGTGTTTACTTCTTCTTGCTTGCTCTGTGGTGTTTGTTTACTTTACAAAGGCAATGCCTTCCCTTTTTACCGGGAATTACGCCTTGGTGCTAGTCGCCAGCCCCTGGCCTATGGAAAGTGGGCTTGGGGTAGTCACGGCATGGGCCCCGAGGACGGGTCGTGACACTTCGGGCCCATCCCTTCGCTACCGTCACTGACCCCCATGAAAAATGGAGAGTCTCACCGTGAAATTTTCTGGCCGGGACGTCGGCATTTTCCATTACGCCCTTATGCGTAGCCCCCTTCCACCTATGGAATACCATGATTTGATAGACTCCTTCTCACACCATGAAACACCTTGATTCGACATATTCCTCTTGGTTTTTTCCCATGCCGTGAGTTGATATTCTCATCATCAATTCCTCGAGTACCTTGAGTCGAACCATTCCTCAGGAAACTCCTCCAAACCCTATCACTTGGATCCTACGCCAGGTTAAACCATAAAGGGACACCCTTGCGTAAGTCCCAACACCTGCAATTTCTAGGAACCTTATGCCTAAATAATCCTATCTATATGAATTTAAACTATAGTACACCCTATGTTCCAAACATAGTATTCCTCTTAATCAATACAAGAGATGCCTTATGCTCCAAGCATGAGATGCCAATAGTCCTATATACATGACTTTAAACTATAGTAATCCCTATATGATCAATATAGGATGCCTCTTGCACTAAACAAGTGATGCCTTATGCTCCAAGCATAAGATGCATAATAGTCCTATCTACATGAATTTAAACTGCAGTAATACCTATATGATCAATATAGGATGTCTCTTGCCCAATAAGAGAGATTCCTTATGCTCCAAGCATGATATGACAATAGTCCTATCTACATGATTTTAAACTATAGTAATCCCTATGTTCCAAACATAGGATTCCTCTTACTCCAAACAAGAGATTCCTTATGATCAGAGCATGATATGCCAATAGTCCTATTTATATGACTTTAAACTATATTACCCCCTATGTTCCAAACATAGGATGCCTCTTACTCCAAACAAGATATGCCTTATGCTCCAAGCATAAGATACCAATAGTCCTATCTACATGACTTTAAACTATAGTAATCCCTATCTGCCAAACATAGGATGACTGTTCCTCTATACGAGAGATTCCTTATGCTCCAAGCATAAGATACCAATAGTCCTCTCTACATGACTATAAACTGTAGAACTCCCTATGTTCCAAATATAGGATGCATCTTTCTCTAATCAAGAGATGCCTTATGCTCCAAGCATAAGATTCCTAATTCCATGATTACAGTGGCATAATTTCAAGAGCGTTGGAATCCATTCAAACATTCCATCACTCCACCTCATGATTTGTGTGTCCTTCATTCAGATCCTCATCTAATTCCATGTATGAAGGGACCCCCTAACGGCCTAGTCCCATGCCGCATCGGCTCACCTACCATCCTGGGCCAACAACCCAGAAGACTTTGGACAACACTTTGAGTCAGGTCCTGTGTTTTAAACACATTCAGCAGTCGACCCTCATTTGTTTGTCCTCATTTCAGGCTAACATGATATGGATGCTGTGTTTCGAACACGGTCAATAGTTATCCTCCATCACCACGCCACCCTCACCTCGTTCTGAATGTCGAGCATGTGATTCACACTTTTCAACTCTCTTTGTTTGGACTGATTCCAATGCCCTTGGAATTATCCCACTTGTGCACTAGCGCATAGGTGAAGGCCTCAATCCACTAGTGGGTTGGGATTCCCTCACAACCAGACATGAGGAAGACATTTCGTGCAGCTTCCTTGCATAAGCCACATCCACCATTACTGCTCCTTAGTGGCACTTGGGCAGCTTCCTTGCGTAAGCCCCATCCACTATTGTCGCTCCTTAGTAGCACCCGGGCAGCTTCCTTGCGTAAGACCCATTCACCATTGGTGCTTCTTAGTAGCACCCGGGCAGCTTCTTTGCGTATACCCCATCCACCATTGCCGCTTCATAGCGGCATCCGGGAAGCTTCCTTGCGTAAGCCCCATCCACCATTGTCGCTCCATAGCGGCACTCAAGCCTCTATCTCGGAGTAAGTCCCAATCTCTCTCTCCCTGGGCCACTCCACATGTAAGCCTCACTCCACATCCCACAGATGCACCTTTCGTGACGTGATCATCACGTCTATGCTGCCTCTTGTTTCTCACACCAAGCACGACTCACGTGGGCTTAGAGTAAGCATCGACCATGAAACCACACCCGTCCCACATGACATTAAACTGTATCTCACCCCCATCTTGAATGACGTTAAACTATACACCAGTCAGAACTATAGGGACTTTGATCCATGTCAAGGCATGGTACGTAGGAAGCCTCCAAGAGGTTCAAGCCCAACAACCATTGGCCCCTACCATCTCTGTGTCGGTGCACCAAGACCCATAAACACCCTGGGAAGCCTAGAGTGTAAGCCCCACACCACCCTGAACTACATGGTCTTTGATCCATGTCAAGGCATGGTACTTGGGAAGCCTACCTCAGGTTCAAGCCCTCCATCCACCAGAACCAAGGTCATTATTCACGTCAGTTCGCCGACACACACCACCCTGAACTATGCGGTATTTGATCCATGTCAAGGCATGGTATGTAGGAAGCCTCCCTGAGGTTCAAGCCCACCATCAACCTGGACCAAGGTCCTTACTCACATCAGTTCACTGACACCCACCATCCTGAACTATGTAGTCTTTGATCTATGTCAAGGCATGGTACGTAGGAAGCCTCCCTGAGGTTCAATCCTTCCATCCACCTATTCCAAGGTCCTTATTCACTTCAGTTATCCGATACACCATCCCAAACTACGGGGAATTTTATCCATGTCAACACATGGTACGTAGGAAGCCTCCTTGAGGTTCAAGCCCGCCATCCACCTGGACCAAGGTCCTTATTCACGCCGGTTCTCCGATACACCATACTGAACTACGTCGTCTTAGATCCATGTCAAGGCATGGTAAATAGAAAGCATCAATGAGGTTCAAAACCACCACCCGGTCATTCCCTCCCCCCCCCCCTTCATGTTGGTTCACCCCCATCCCGCATGATGTTAAACTGTATTCCAATCCCATTAAGAACTACATGGACTTTGATCCATGTCAAGGCATGGTATGTAGGAAGCCACCATGAGGTTAGAGCCCATCAACCATTGGACCCCTAGTCCATATTCACGTCAGTTCACCGACACACACCATCCTGAACAACGTGGTCTTTTATCCATTTCAAGGCATGGTATGTTGGAAGCCTCCACGAGGTTCAATCCCACTACCCGGTCGTTCCGACCTCCTTCGCGTCGGTTCACCAAACACCCCGGGAATCCTATAGTGTATTCCCCCCAAATGCCATCCCGAACTACAAGGACTTTGATCCATTCCAAGGAAGGGTATGTAAGAAGCCTCCCTGAGGTTTAGGCCCATCACCCATCGGACCCCCGGTCCATTTTCACATCGGTCCGCCGACACACCCCATCCTGAACTATGGGGATTTTCATCCATGTTAAGGCATGGTATGTAGGAAGCCTCCATGAGGATCAAGCCCACCACCCGGTCGTTCCGACCCCCTTCACGTCGGTTCAGCCCCGTCCCACACGACATTAAAATGTGGACCTCCATTCAATGGTAAGCTGTTTTCATAGCAGTGGTAAGCCGTTGTGACCTCATCCAATGGTAATCCGTTGAAAATCCCAATTTATGGTAAGTCATCATCAGATGAACTACGTGGACTTTGATTCCCTACCATGGGGATACGTAGGAATCCCGCCTGAGGCTCAATCCCATCACTCATGTCTCGTCCTGATCTCTCCCTCGAGCCTATGTGTCTCTGGAAGGTCATTCCCCATCCCAGATGTTCCACTTCCTCCAGGTCTCATCCATGCATCCATTCTCACAGGACGCCTCCTCAGGTATCCCATCGTCCCACCAAACTACACAGAATTTGATTCCCTACCACAGAGATACGTAGGAAGTCTCTTCGAGGCTCAAGACCAACATCATTGTCATCTTCATGATGGTCCCATATCATTCCCCCTCTACTTCATTCAACTCTCCATCATCCATCCTGATTCTCACCCGGGCTGCCACATCCCAGTGGGATCATTCCATACATCTCCTTGCTACTCCTAGCATTACTTGGGACACTATCCACGCATAATCCCCAGTATGTCTCTGGGTCGTTGTCCTATGTGTACACCCTGATTCATCACCCCTTCGAACTACGTGGGTTTTGATCTCTGTCCCCTACACAAGGTATGTAGGAAACCTCCTGGATGTTCAATCCTAGGCAATGGAAAACCATGGTGTCCCCCATCCTGGGGTGAACTCTCCCTAATTTTCCCTCAGTGGTGTTCAGATCAGCCATTACGGTGTGACATCTCCCCCCCATGGGGCCCACCAACTTGGATCCATCCTCATTGGGAATTCTGATTCATCCATCTTCCTGGTGTTACCTCATTGGGATGTACCAATATGATATGTCTCTTTGGGATGTTCTAATCACTCTCATTCCATATCCGCAAGACGTTAAAATCACGGCCTACCTCGTGATAAACATGAGATGCCTAAGGAAAACCTCATAAGGAACGCCTTTGGCATAACCATCTCTGCTAGACGTTAAACTTGCAGCATACCCTATGTTAAACATGGGAAGATGAGGAAAACCTCATAGAAATGACTATGGCATATGATTCCCTGCATTCGACGTGGGATGCCTCAAGTTATGCACCCTTGAGATTCCCTCTTATGAGGAAGAATATAGGTTCCTATGTCTATGCACCCAGAGATGCCCCTACATGCCTGATGTTGCCGTTTACTCTGACCGAGGGTTGCTACCATGTCAAGACCCCATGGAATTTCCTGACGGAAGTAGTATAATTAACCGACGTCCATGATAATATGGTACTGGGAATGAGATTCACGAACCACGAATTAAATCTATAAGGGAGACCCGGACTAGGTGATGAGTTCTGAGGATGAATCCATAGAAGGAATAACCAACATCCCATCATCCCGTTTAGATCAAGGAGAAGAAATCCCTAAATAAGGAGCAGATGCCGCCCTCCTTTGGAAAGTGGGAATGCGGGGCAACAACTACGCATCCTCACAGACAGATGTGTGCGCCCTAGTGAAAGTGTCGAAAACAATATCAAAACAATCAGAATGTGTTTTATGGTTTTTAGTATGTCACTCTTTGTTTTTATATAAATTAATGTCAATTTTAAATAAAAAGAAACACTTTGAGTTATACCAGCCACACTGTGCATCATATTGAGGTCTAGTTGATTCCTATACATCACAAATTACTTATAGATCATTTTCCTAAAGTATAAAAATAATATGAATGAGTTTGTTCAGTTTTTAGTATTCCAGTTGTGTTTTTTTACTGAAATTTCATTTCAAATTGGAAACGCACATTTTAAGTAATACAGATCACATTGTGCATTAGTTTGATGTGAGAATGCTTCATACATGTAAAAAAATTACTTATGAGTCTTGGTCCTAAATTATGAATAAAATCAGAGTGTGTTTTCAAGGTTTTCATTGAGTGATACATTTTGAACTAAATAACTATTATATAAAAATGATAAGGAAATTAACTTACAAATAGTAGATAAAATGATGAAATAATTAATTAATTACATAAAAATACACACTTTGAGTCATACCAGCCACATCATGCATTACCATGATCTCCATTTTCTTTCTTTTCTGAAATGGAAACATTGCATTATCGACATTTATCACTTCCCTTCAAGTTCCCTTCATTTCCTTTAAAGGAAAGTGACAAATTCCAAAAATGTAGGGGTGACAAGGTTTTAAGGGATAATAAGTTTATGGAAGACATTTTCTGCATGAGTAGTAAAACAGTAAATTTAGATTATATTAATGAAGTATATAATAGATAATGTTATGAGAAAAAAAGTGTATTAAAAAAATTACCATCCCATTAAATTATGATTTGCAGCCTCGAAGTCCAATCTCTCAAAAGCATGACCAGTTTCGAATGAACCACCCCGACTCAAAAAAAGAAATAAACTTGTATAAGAAAACAATTCTTATGTGATTAATACTAAAAATAAGTAAATTTTACATAAATATGTAACAATCCACTACTTCTATGTAAGTCACATATTCGTGCTATTTGTGTACATTCTTCCATTAGGTATGTTACTCATTCATTTATGAGCACATCTATATCATCTTATAAATATGAGTCTTTTTCACAGTCATAGTAGTACTAGAAAAATATAAATACACAACAAATTAATATATATTTTAAATGAAATAGTAATTATCTTTGAAAATATCTCTTTACTGATGCAATTTTATTCATAGAATATGATATCTCTCATAAATTTACAAACATAATAACTGAAATCTTTTCTATTGGAGTGTTTCAGAAACTGTATAATAATTGAGGAGAATAAGTAATTTTTTATATGTGTTTGGATAGTGATATATTATTATATATACCCTAATACTTGTCCAGTCGTAGTACTTATCTCGGTCCTCATGCTTAGCCCCTGGCCTCATTCCTTGTTTTTCACGATATTTATGTGCCGCCCTATCATAACAGAATCCTCATTAAAAGATAATATAAATTATATAACTTGATGTTTAGTTTTAAAACTTTGTATTTAGTGTATTATAAATTGACAAACACCATCATGTTTGGATGGTTTTTTGGATATCCATACATTGAATCCAGGAGATAAATCTTTGTACTGTCCAATTTTACCACAATGAGCATCCAATACTACCTAAAAACACAAAAAGGAATAAGTAATGAAAGAAATTGAAATATATTTGATATGATTAAATTTTATATTTTTACCTCTGCATCATTAGTATTAAATAGATTCTATCATCTAAAATTTTTCTTTCAAATGATTTGATCATACCTGCCACTATTTAATTCTTTTTGTGGGTATCTATTTTCTTTTGTTCTATAGAGGAGATGTGAGGACTAATGAGTCCAAATTTTATTTCATGGTAAAATAACTTCAATTGTTTCATACATACACCTGCCAAAAAGTTGAAATGTATTTATTCATAATTAACACAGTATATCAGATTTCGGAAAATAAAATCATTAAAACATACCTCATGTATACATTTACAACTGAGTTGGCTAACCATTCATAGTTGAGGATTTTAGTTTCATTATGACACCAATGAAGGATATTTCTCTCCAGACATATTTTCTTCAAAATCAACTACGTTATTAGGACCGTTTTATAATTTTGTATCCACATGAACCTTCAATGATAGTAAATGTGGATATAGAACGGGTGGGGTAATGGTTTTTTCAGTAGATCTTGTGGATCGATTGGGAGATCATTTAGATGGTTTTGAGTTTCTCTTTAATTTACCCCCCTCCCTTTGTCTGTTTATAGTAACATTAATTAGTTCAGACCTTTTTCATTTATTGTTAAATGTTTAGCTTGAGAAATAAATTGTGAATAAATAACTCATTGTCCAATTTTTTTACAAGATTTTACAGCCATGTGATGAATGTTACAATTTATTTTTGGACCATATGAATATCTTCCTCCGGAATTATAATAGGTAGATCAATGCTCGACTCATGGTATACACTGATCGACACTCGCACATGACATTTTGGAAGTGGTTTGTTGTGTAACATGTCATTTTTAAGATTAAACACCGTAGCCCTCACTACAGGGCAATGGGTGGGTGTTGCTAGATATAAATAACAGTCATTATCACCCTGTAGAATATCAATATAGAAAATGTATATGTGTCTATCTCATTAACATTTCATAGAAGCATTCATTAGAACATTTATTACCTTGGCTAATACATCTCTTTAAGGGGAATTTCTAGCCTTATAGTTGGTGGGGTGTGGGGTAGGATCTCCATGGGGTGGTTGTTCTCAAGTTTCTTATTCTCCTTTCCTTCCCCCCATTAAAGTTTTCATCATATATCTCATCCATTAGAATTGTTCATGAAGGGTAGTTATTCATTGTATCATCTGTTTTATTAATTCACATTGATCCTCTTGTTCTTTTCCTCAAAATATGTTCGGGGTATCACCCCAAAACCCACATCTCTAACGTGACCATACTGTTATGGATGCTTCAAGCCCACCAGAAGTATGTGTTCATCATTTATAGGTGTTTCTAATTCATGTGACTATGTGAGATAGAAAATATATAAAAATTAGTTATCATTATTATGTAATAGTGATTTAAAGAAAAAAATTATTATGTAATACTTACACATGTTTACAACACTTTTTGTGTGTTTTAATCTATTAGTATTCTATACACATGCCTCCTTCCATAGCACATGGAATGGGATAGAAGTGTATATGGATAAAGAGTTTTCAATCTGCATATATAGAGGAACATAACTATGGTTTTCTTTCATGCAACATAAAATTATTACATTAGATTTAAAATATGTACAATTTTTTTTCAAGTGAAGTGTACCCCATTGATAGAGATAATATTTTCATAATTTCTCATATGTATTTCAATGATTTAACCCCTTCCAATTAATCAATTTGATCTGATTTGCATCATTTTAGTATTTTTGGTGAATTATGGGCTTAATTGTGGAAATTGGTTAATTCTGTAAATTTAGCAGTTTTGTGGAGCTTCTGTATTTCGGGCATATATTTTATGTTTTTTATCCAAATTGTATGGTTCTTTTTTTGTAGGATTTCTATGCTCGTTGGCTTCATTTTATCCTTCTGGACCCAAAGCTCAATCCATCATTTGGAAGCTCAAATTCAGATCACAAACCAGGCCTCGAAAACTGTGTACATATTTGGAATGTTTTAATGATGAGCTTGTATCTCGAAGCTGACCGATCCAATGGAGCTTATATTATACAAGAAGCTGGAAGAGGAATTAATGAACATCTTTCATTAAGGAGGCCACGTCTGAATCGGCTGTTTTCAAGGGATTAATGTCATGGGAAGTTGGAGTTGTGGAAGACGAAGAGTCACCTGGACAGAATTAAATATCCGGAGTAATGTGACCATATCTCTTTCATACGTGTACCAATAAGGCTCATATTTTGTGGGTAGACAGAAGAGATGTAGGGGAACAACTTTCAAGAAGGAACAATTCTCAAAATAGGTCATTTACTATGCCAACCGGACTCAAACTTTCGGGGGAGTAATTTTGGAGGGAAATTTTCTACTCCCCAATCCTATAAATAAGAGTATTCACTTCCATTCAAGGGGGTTGAAGAAGGTGAAAGAAGGGCTGTGCTGGAGGATTGAGTTATTGATGTTCTTTTTATTTTCTATTTTCTTTTTACTTAGTTTTATTATGCTCTCTTCTTCCCCTTTCAACTCTAATACCCTTCACATGGAGGGGTAAAACCTTTGAGTGATCGGGGAAGGGGGAGTTTCTCTTTTGTAATGTCGGAGTTTTGTGCTTAAATGTAAAACCTTATCTTTCTTATGAATGACATCTATTATCAGTGTTTCCCAATTCTCTTAATGCTATCGTGTTTTGAGTTTGGTGTATTCATTTTTAATAGCTTTGGTTAAAGACTTTTTATCTCCCTCTGCCTAGTGCAATTTGTCTCGATCGAGCAGATTGTGTTAGGTAGTGAGTGTCTAACGATCATTGGCACGTGTGTGGAACTAGTAAACTTTTTCTAGAGTTCTAGGGAGCAACAATTCCCGATCGGTACTTGCCTTAGTTGTTTAGGAATTGTTTATGAACTTCCATGCACATAGGAGTGAGTTCTATTTTCTTCTTTAATCAAGGGTGATAGATGACTCGATCGAGGAGTCTTTCATTTGTCATTCAAAAGGAAGAGAGGTGAGATGATCTTTGTGACTATGATGACATTACAAAAGGTGATCCTACCCTGACCCCATCACTCTCTTCATCCATTTGTGTTCAACCTTTCATTTCAATTGCTTGTTTTATTTTTCAACTCAAACAACTTTCAAAAAGAACCTTTTCTTCTTTCTTTAATTTAAGTGACAAATATAATTGTTGTGCACTCCTCTCTGGAGACAACTTAGGTTACCCACTTTGCTACATTTTAACTTAGGTTTTATTTGTTTTTGCCACACCCCACGACAGGCACGTGTCAAAACTTGGCGCCGTTGCCGGGGAGGCTGTGCCAACAATCTAATTCTAACATTTTGTAAATATTTTCATTTATTTTATTTAAAAAAAATCTAAAAAAATCCATGATGTATTCCAACTGCAATTATTCTTCTTGGATTTATTACTCACAGTTTCAGGGGAAAATGGTTTATAATGATGAGGAATCCCTCTTCCAAAAGCTTGATGAACTCACTATGTTGGCCAAGCAAATGATGAATGGCCATGTCACAGGTATCTCGCTTCATGAACTGATGGACATGGTGAATCAAGTCAACATTGATTATCAAAGATTGAAGTCCATAGAGAAGGTTACATTGGATCAAGAACCTCAACCAGAACCTAAACCTGATCCATTGGTGGAAGTGTATTCCCCACTCATCCTTGATGTTGAAGAACCAGTAAGTATAGGAGATCAACAAGATCTGGATATGTTCTGGAAGGAGTGTGAGGAACTACTTGGTCCCCCAGTTCCTCATAATGTAGAATATCCATCATCATTGAAGGAATACACCACCAACGTGTTTGAATTTGAAGAGAATGTTGAGGATCCTGACTACCCTCCTCCATCTGCTACCACTCTACTTCAAGAAGAACTCCCCACTGAAGAAGCAAATGAAGCCGAGAAACCTCAGGGAGATGATCTTTTCTTGAACTCATTATATTCTAATTTTATTGAATCTGAATTGAGTATCACCTCCCCTTGCTTGAAATTTTTAGATTCGGACAACTCATGTATTGTCTTGGCAGACAAGGAAGAAAAGCAAGATGCGCTTAAAGAGGATAAGTTGGAGCTCCCCAAACATGTTGGTAATTTATTGAAGGGAGTTCAAGAGGGAATCCAAGTGGATTTGCCTAAGGAAAAAGAGATGCAAGATGCTTACTTTGGAAGGGATGAATATGATATTGACACTTCATGCTTTAACTTTGTTCAAATAGAATTATACTTTGACTATTCCTTTGATTTTTCCAATGATGCAGCATACCTTCAGAAATCACTGGAGAATGAAGAGATGGTTGTGAAATTGGAAACCAAGAAATATGGGGACTCATTCTTTATCCTACCCCCACCAAGAAAATTGTATCTTATTGTACTAGGGGTGGATTTTGTGTACTATACCCATGGTGTCCTCAACAAAAAGGATGAAGCACATGATGTGAAGAAGAAGTTTTGTTGGTTCATCATAAAGAAACTCAACCCACCTTCAGATTGGGGATAACCAACTGAAACTGCCCATCTGGAGGCAGTCAAAACCCAGGGCCCACTTGGGGGGATTAAACCAAGATCTATCCTTATTTTCTCATCTTATTTCTATTTTAATTTTTTTAATAAATTTCTTATGTTTTGTTTTGTTCTTTTTCTTGTAGGTTTTTAGTGTGAAACACTTAGGAGCTTAACTCAATATTGCATTACCAATAATTCAGGTTGTACCTCTCCTTTACACTTTTTTTTGCTGTTGTGATTCATTCTAAAATCTGCTTACATGTTAAATCCAGTTAAATGCATTGAGGACACTGCATCATTTAAGTGTGGGGGAGGGAACCTTTGTAGTTTTGGATTTTCATTTGTTGTTTGTTTTCAAAAAAAAAATTGTGACTTTCCAAATTTTTTTTATGTGTTTATTTTTCAGTTTTTTGGTGTGTTTTTGAAACTTTTGAGCTGAAATGATTATCATTGCTATTTTTGAAACCCATGTCATTGAGTGAACCAATTTATTCCATGAAACTGAGCTTAAATGAATGCTGAAAATTATTTTGTTTCAAGTTCAATTCTTTGGGAATTTCATGAAAAGTACTCAGGTTTTTGAATCCCATGCCACATCTCACTGTCATTATCTTTGAAATCATTTTCCTGTGAGGCTTCTGAACCATTATTTGTATATTCTTTTCATTTATCTCACTTCTTGAGAGAACCAGACCATGCTTGTTTTAACCAGAATTTGATTCATTCCTTTCGAAACTTGAGGGTTTGGGGTGCATGTGTTTTAAATGATTGAGGCGTTTCTTTGGTTTGAAAGACCCCTTTTCAAGATAATCCCTTTCATTCTGGCCTACCTTGTAAATTAATCCTTGTAGCCCATAGAAGCCATGAATAGCCTATTAGGTTAGCCACATTACAAGCCAATTTTCCCTTTCCAACCTGCTCTTGAAGTGAAATTGCATGATCTAGTTGAACTTAAGTGTTGGGGAAGCTGTCTTGTATTGTGCTACCTCATTTGGTGAAACTTTGGGTGGAAATTAAAATGCTGAAGAGATGTGTGTGCTGATGAAAAATCATTATGTTGAAAGCTGTGCCTTATCTGGAGCTTTCATGATAAAAGAAGTTGTGCCTTTCTGGAGCTTCTAATGGAGGAAGAAAGCTGTGCCTTTTCTGGAGCTTTCAAGAAAATCATGCTTAAGAAGATTGAAATTTTTGCTGAAGAAATGATGAGCTGTTTGGACATTTTTTGATATTTCATGATGATGGAGCTGAATTTCTACTAAGTGGAGTGAGGAGGATACCATACTTGAGTGAAAATTAGAATTGTGCAATTTTTCTTCAAAAAGAGCCAAGCCTTCCTCATTCAGCCTCAGAATTTTTTTTCACATAAAAATCCTACCAACCAAAAGCCACAGAACAACCTTTCAAAGTCCTCATGATAAAAAAATGTCCTTGACTCACATCGGGTGGAGAAGTAGGAGTTTTTCAAACCTATGGTTACCCTTGCATTGGTTTGGATGAGAAAAACTTTGTTGAAAATTGATATTTGTGAGATGAGAGAAAATTAATGTGAGGTAGGTGTCTTGTGTGCATGGGAGGAGAAATGAAGAGGAAAAATATTTAATGATCTGATTTGAGAACTTGGAATAATGGTTATGTATGAGGCATGATAACTTTTATTTCTTGGTGTGGAATTGGTGGATCTCAATGGCATGTGTTTCGAATTTGGTTTGATTTGATTTTGATTTTGACTTGTCCGGGAGTCCAAGTGCTAAGTGTGGGGGAATTGATAGAGATAATATTTTCATAATTTCTCATATGTATTTCAATGATTTAACCCCTTCCAATTAATCAATTTGATCTGATTTGCATCATTTTAGTATTTTTGGTGAATTATGGGCTTAATTGTGGAAATTGGTTAATTCTGTAAATTTAGCAGTTTTGTGGAGCTTCTGTATTTCGGGCATATATTTTATGTTTTTTATCCAAATTGTATGGTTCTTTTTTTTTAGGATTTATATGCTCGTTGGCTTCATTTTATCCTTCTGGACCCAAAGCTCAATCCATCATTTGGAAGCTCAAATTCAGCTCACAAACCAGGCCTCGAAAACTGTGTACAGATTTGGAATGTTTTAATGATGAGCTTGTATCTCGAAGCTGACCGATCCAATGGAGCTTATATTATACAAGAATCTGGAAGAGGAATTAATGAACATCTTTCATTAAGGAGGCCACGTCTGAATCGGCTGTTTTCAAGGGATTAATGTCATGGGAAGTTGGAGTTGTGGAAGACGAAGAGTCACCTGGACAGAATTAAATATCCGGAGTAATGTGACCATATCTCTTTCATACGTGTACCAATAAGGCTCATATTTTGTGGGTCGACAGAAGAGATGTAGGGGAACAACTTTCAAGAAGGAACAATTCTCAAAATAGGTCATTTACTATGCCAACCGGACTCAAACTTTCGGGGGAGTAATTTTGGAGGGAAATTTTCTACTCCCCAATCCTATAAATAAGAGTATTCACTTCCATTCAAGGGGGTTGAAGAAGGTGAAAGAAGGGCTGTGCTGGAGGATTGAGTTCTTGATGTTCTTTTTATTTTCTATTTTCTTTTTACTTAGTTTTATTATGCTCTCTTCTTCCCCTTTCAACTCTAATACCCTTCACATGGAGGGGTAAAACCTTTGAGTGATCGGGGAAGGGGGAGTTTCTCTTTTGTAATGTCGGAGTTTTGTGCTTAAATGTAAAACCTTATCTTTCTTATGAATGACATCTATTATCAGTGTTTCCCAATTCTCTTAATGCGATCGTGTTTTGAGTTTGGTGTATTCATTTTTAATAGCTTTGGTTAAAGACTTTTTATCTCCCTCTGCCTAGTGCAATTTGTCTCGATCGAGCAGATTGTGTTAGGTAGTGAGTGTCTAACGATCGTTGGCACGTGTGTGGAACTAGTAAACTTTTTCTAGAGTTCTAGGGAGCAACAATTCCCGATCGGTACTTGCCTTAGTTGTTTAGGAATTGTTTATGAACTTCCATGCACATAGGAGTGAGTTCTATTTTCTTCTTTAATCAAGGGTGATAGATGACTCGATCGAGGAGTCTTTCATTTGTCATTCAAAAGGAAGAGAGGTGAGATGATCTTTGTGACTATGATGACATTACAAAAGGTGATCCTACCCTGACCCCATCACTCTCTTCATCCATTTGTGTTCAACCTTTCATTTCAATTGCTTGTTTTATTTTTCAACTCAAACAACTTTCAAAAAGAACCTTTTCTTCTTTCTTTAATTTAAGTGACAAATATAATTGTTGTGCACTCCTCTCTGGAGACAACTTAGGTTACCCACTTTGCTACATTTTAACTTAGGTTTTATTTGTTTTTGCCACACCCCACGACAGGCACGTGTCAAAACTTGGCGCCGTTGCCGGGGAGGCTGTGCCAACAATCTAATTCTAACATTTTGTAAATATTTTCATTTATTTTATTTAAAAAAAATCTAAAAAAATCCATGATGTATTCCAACTGCAATTATTCTTCTTGGATTTATTACTCACAGTTTCAGGGGAAAATGGTTTATAATGATGAGGAATCCCTCTTCCAAAAGCTTGATGAACTCACTATGTTGGCCAAGCAAATGATGAATGGCCATGTCACAGGTATCTCGCTTCATGAACTGATGGACATGGTGAATCAAGTCAACATTGATTATCAAAGATTGAAGTCCATAGAGAAGGTTACATTGGATCAAGAACCTCAACCAGAACCTAAACCTGATCCATTGGTGGAAGTGTATTCCCCACTCATCCTTGATGTTGAAGAACCAGTAAGTATAGGAGATCAACAAGATCTGGATATGTTCTGGAAGGAGTGTGAGGAACTACTTGGTCCCCCAGTTCCTCATAATGTAGAATATCCATCATCATTGAAGGAATACACCACCAACGTGTTTGAATTTGAAGAGAATGTTGAGGATCCTGACTACCCTCCTCCATCTGCTACCACTCTACTTCAAGAAGAACTCCCCACTGAAGAAGCAAATGAAGCCGAGAAACCTCAGGGAGATGATCTTTTCTTGAACTCATTATATTCTAATTTTATTGAATCTGAATTGAGTATCACCTCCCCTTGCTTGAAATTTTTAGATTCGGACAACTCATGTATTGTCTTGGCAGACAAGGAAGAAAAGCAAGATGCGCTTAAAGAGGATAAGTTGGAGCTCCCCAAACATGTTGGTAATTTATTGAAGGGAGTTCAAGAGGGAATCCAAGTGGATTTGCCTAAGGAAAAAGAGATGCAAGATGCTTACTTTGGAAGGGATGAATATGATATTGACACTTCATGCTTTAACTTTGTTCAAATAGAATTATACTTTGACTATTCCTTTGATTTTTCCAATGATGCAGCATACCTTCAGAAATCACTGGAGAATGAAGAGATGGTTGTGAAATTGGAAACCAAGAAATATGGGGACTCATTCTTTATCCTACCCCCACCAAGAAAATTGTATCTTATTGTACTAGGGGTGGATTTTGTGTACTATACCCATGGTGTCCTCAACAAAAAGGATGAAGCACATGATGTGAAGAAGAAGTTTTGTTGGTTCATCATAAAGAAACTCAACCCACCTTCAGATTGGGGATAACCAACTGAAACTGCCCATCTGGAGGCAGTCAAAACCCAGGGCCCACTTGGGGGGATTAAACCAAGATCTATCCTTATTTTCTCATCTTATTTCTATTTTCATTTTTTTAATAAATTTCTTATGTTTTGTTTTGTTCTTTTTCTTGTAGGTTTTTAGTGTGAAACACTTAGGAGCTTAACTCAATATTGCATTACCAATAATTCAGGTTGTACCTCTCCTTTACACTTTTTTTTGCTGTTGTGATTCATTCTAAAATCTGCTTACATGTTAAATCCAGTTAAATGCATTGAGGACACTGCATCATTTAAGTGTGGGGGAGGGAACCTTTGTAGTTTTGGATTTTCATTTGTTGTTTGTTTTCAAAAAAAAAATTGTGACTTTCCAAATTTTTTTTATGTGTTTATTTTTCAGTTTTTTGGTGTGTTTTTGAAACTTTTGAGCTGAAATGATTATCATTGCTATTTTTGAAACCCATGTCATTGAGTGAACCAATTTATTCCATGAAACTGAGCTTAAATGAATGCTGAAAATTATTTTGTTTCAAGTTCAATTCTTTGGGAATTTCATGAAAAGTACTCAGGTTTTTGAATCCCATGCCACATCTCACTGTCATTATCTTTGAAATCATTTTCCTGTGAGGCTTCTGAACCATTATTTGTATATTCTTTTCATTTATCTCACTTCTTGAGAGAACCAGACCATGCTTGTTTTAACCAGAATTTGATTCATTCCTTTCGAAACTTGAGGGTTTGGGGTGCATGTGTTTTAAATGATTGAGGCGTTTCTTTGGTTTGAAAGACCCCTTTTCAAGATAATCCCTTTCATTCTGGCCTACCTTGTAAATTAATCCTTGTAGCCCATAGAAGCCATGAATAGCCTATTAGGTTAGCCACATTACAAGCCAATTTTCCCTTTCCAACCTGCTCTTGAAGTGAAATTGCATGATCTAGTTGAACTTAAGTGTTGGGGAAGCTGTCTTGTATTGTGCTACCTCATTTGGTGAAACTTTGGGTGGAAATTAAAATGCTGAAGAGATGTGTGTGCTGATGAAAAATCATTATGTTGAAAGCTGTGCCTTATCTGGAGCTTTCATGATAAAAGAAGTTGTGCCTTTCTGGAGCTTCTAATGGAGGAAGAAAGCTGTGCCTTTTCTGGAGCTTTCAAGAAAATCATGCTTAAGAAGATTGAAATTTTTGCTGAAGAAATGATGAGCTGTTTGGACATTTTTTGATATTTCATGATGATGGAGCTGAATTTCTACTAAGTGGAGTGAGGAGGATACCATACTTGAGTGAAAATTAGAATTGTGCAATTTTTCTTCAAAAAGAGCCAAGCCTTCCTCATTCAGCCTCAGAATTTTTTTTCACATAAAAATCCTACCAACCAAAAGCCACAGAACAACCTTTCAAAGTCCTCATGATAAAAAAATGTCCTTGACTCACATCGGGTGGAGAAGTAGGAGTTTTTCAAACCTATGGTTACCCTTGCATTGGTTTGGATGAGAAAAACTTTGTTGAAAATTGATATTTGTGAGATGAGAGAAAATTAATGTGAGGTAGGTGTCTTGTGTGCATGGGAGGAGAAATGAAGAGGAAAAATATTTAATGATCTGATTTGAGAACTTGGAATAATGGTTATGTATGAGGCATGATAACTTTTATTTCTTGGTGTGGAATTGGTGGATCTCAATGGCATGTGTTTCGAATTTGGTTTGATTTGATTTTGATTTTGACTTGTCCGGGAGTCCAAGTGCTAAGTGTGGGGGAATTGATAGAGATAATATTTTCATAATTTCTCATATGTATTTCAATGATTTAACCCCTTCCAATTAATCAATTTGATCTGATTTGCATCATTTTAGTATTTTTGGTGAATTATGGGCTTAATTGTGGAAATTGGTTAATTCTGTAAATTTAGCAGTTTTGTGGAGCTTCTGTATTTCGGGCATATATTTTATGTTTTTTATCCAAATTGTATGGTTCTTTTTTTTAGGATTTATATGCTCGTTGGCTTCATTTTATCCTTCTGGACCCAAAGCTCAATCCATCATTTGGAAGCTCAAATTCAGCTCACAAACCAGGCCTCGAAAACTGTGTACAGATTTGGAATGTTTTAATGATGAGCTTTTATCTCGAAGCTGACCGATCCAATGGAGCTTATATTATACAAGAAGCTGGAAGAGGAATTAATGAACATCTTTCATTAAGGAGGCCACGTCTGAATCGGCTGTTTTCAAGGGATTAATGTCATGGGAAGTTGGAGTTGTGGAAGACGAAGAGTCACCTGGACAGAATTAAATATCCGGAGTAATGTGACCATATCTCTTTCATACGTGTACCAATAAGGCTCATATTTTGTGGGTCGACAGAAGAGATGTAGGGGAACAACTTTCAAGAAGGAACAATTCTCAAAATAGGTCATTTACTATGCCAACCGGACTCAAACTTTCGGGGGAGTAATTTTGGAGGGAAATATTCTACTCCCCAATCCTATAAATAAGAGTATTCACTTCCATTCAAGGGGGTTGAAGAAGGTGAAAGAAGGGCTGTGCTGGAGGATTGAGTTCTTGATGTTCTTTTTATTTTCTATTTTCTTTTTACTTAGTTTTATTATGCTCTCTTCTTCCCCTTTCAACTCTAATACCCTTCACATGGAGGGGTAAAACCTTTGAGTGATCGGGGAAGGGGGAGTTTCTCTTTTGTAATGTCGGAGTTTTGTGCTTAAATGTAAAACCTTATCTTTCTTATGAATGACATCTATTATCAGTGTTTCCCAATTCTCTTAATGCGATCGTGTTTTGAGTTTGGTGTATTCATTTTTAATAGCTTTGGTTAAAGACTTTTTATCTCCCTCTGCCTAGTGCAATTTGTCTCGATCGAGCAGATTGTGTTAGGTAGTGAGTGTCTAACGATCGTTGGCACGTGTGTGGAACTAGTAAACTTTTTCTAGAGTTCTAGGGAGCAACAATTCCCGATCGGTACTTGCCTTAGTTGTTTAGGAATTGTTTATGAACTTCCATGCACATAGGAGTGAGTTCTATTTTCTTCTTTAATCAAGGGTGATAGATGACTCGATCGAGGAGTCTTTCATTTGTCATTCAAAAGGAAGAGAGGTGAGATGATCTTTGTGACTATGATGACATTACAAAAGGTGATCCTACCCTGACCCCATCACTCTCTTCATCCATTTGTGTTCAACCTTTCATTTCAATTGCTTGTTTTATTTTTCAACTCAAACAACTTTCAAAAAGAACCTTTTCTTCTTTCTTTAATTTAAGTGACAAATATAATTGTTGTGCA
The DNA here is from genome assembly GCA_963277665.1 of Viscum album. Taxonomy (NCBI): domain Eukaryota; kingdom Viridiplantae; phylum Streptophyta; class Magnoliopsida; order Santalales; family Viscaceae; genus Viscum; species Viscum album. Next base: position 1,029,824,855 of record OY728157.1, read on the forward strand.
CTCCTCTCTGGAGACAACTTAGGTTACCCACTTTGCTACATTTTAACTTAGGTTTTATTTGTTTTTGCCACACCCCACGACAGGCACGTGTCAAAACTTGGCGCCGTTGCCGGGGAGGCTGTGCCAACAATCTAATTCTAACATTTTGTAAATATTTTCATTTATTTTATTTAAAAAAAATCTAAAAAAATCCATGATGTATTCCAACTGCAATTATTCTTCTTGGATTTATTACTCACAGTTTCAGGGGAAAATGGTTTATAATGATGAGGAATCCCTCTTCCAAAAGCTTGATGAACTCACTATGTTGGCCAAGCAAATGATGAATGGCCATGTCACAGGTATCTCGCTTCATGAACTGATGGACATGGTGAATCAAGTCAACATTGATTATCAAAGATTGAAGTCCATAGAGAAGGTTACATTGGATCAAGAACCTCAACCAGAACCTAAACCTGATCCATTGGTGGAAGTGTATTCCCCACTCATCCTTGATGTTGAAGAACCAGTAAGTATAGGAGATCAACAAGATCTGGATATGTTCTGGAAGGAGTGTGAGGAACTACTTGGTCCCCCAGTTCCTCATAATGTAGAATATCCATCATCATTGAAGGAATACACCACCAACGTGTTTGAATTTGAAGAGAATGTTGAGGATCCTGACTACCCTCCTCCATCTGCTACCACTCTACTTCAAGAAGAACTCCCCACTGAAGAAGCAAATGAAGCCGAGAAACCTCAGGGAGATGATCTTTTCTTGAACTCATTATATTCTAATTTTATTGAATCTGAATTGAGTATCACCTCCCCTTGCTTGAAATTTTTAGATTCGGACAACTCATGTATTGTCTTGGCAGACAAGGAAGAAAAGCAAGATGCGCTTAAAGAGGATAAGTTGGAGCTCCCCAAACATGTTGGTAATTTATTGAAGGGAGTTCAAGAGGGAATCCAAGTGGATTTGCCTAAGGAAAAAGAGATGCAAGATGCTTACTTTGGAAGGGATGAATATGATATTGACACTTCATGCTTTAACTTTGTTCAAATAGAATTATACTTTGACTATTCCTTTGATTTTTCCAATGATGCAGCATACCTTCAGAAATCACTGGAGAATGAAGAGATGGTTGTGAAATTGGAAACCAAGAAATATGGGGACTCATTCTTTATCCTACCCCCACCAAGAAAATTGTATCTTATTGTACTAGGGGTGGATTTTGTGTACTATACCCATGGTGTCCTCAACAAAAAGGATGAAGCACATGATGTGAAGAAGAAGTTTTGTTGGTTCATCATAAAGAAACTCAACCCACCTTCAGATTGGGGATAACCAACTGAAACTGCCCATCTGGAGGCAGTCAAAACCCAGGGCCCACTTGGGGGGATTAAACCAAGATCTATCCTTATTTTCTCATCTTATTTCTATTTTCATTTTTTTAATAAATTTCTTATGTTTTGTTTTGTTCTTTTTCTTGTAGGTTTTTAGTGTGAAACACTTAGGAGCTTAACTCAATATTGCATTACCAATAATTCAGGTTGTACCTCTCCTTTACACTTTTTTTTGCTGTTGTGATTCATTCTAAAATCTGCTTACATGTTAAATCCAGTTAAATGCATTGAGGACACTGCATCATTTAAGTGTGGGGGAGGGAACCTTTGTAGTTTTGGATTTTCATTTGTTGTTTGTTTTCAAAAAAAAAATTGTGACTTTCCAAATTTTTTTTATGTGTTTATTTTTCAGTTTTTTGGTGTGTTTTTGAAACTTTTGAGCTGAAATGATTATCATTGCTATTTTTGAAACCCATGTCATTGAGTGAACCAATTTATTCCATGAAACTGAGCTTAAATGAATGCTGAAAATTATTTTGTTTCAAGTTCAATTCTTTGGGAATTTCATGAAAAGTACTCAGGTTTTTGAATCCCATGCCACATCTCACTGTCATTATCTTTGAAATCATTTTCCTGTGAGGCTTCTGAACCATTATTTGTATATTCTTTTCATTTATCTCACTTCTTGAGAGAACCAGACCATGCTTGTTTTAACCAGAATTTGATTCATTCCTTTCGAAACTTGAGGGTTTGGGGTGCATGTGTTTTAAATGATTGAGGCGTTTCTTTGGTTTGAAAGACCCCTTTTCAAGATAATCCCTTTCATTCTGGCCTACCTTGTAAATTAATCCTTGTAGCCCATAGAAGCCATGAATAGCCTATTAGGTTAGCCACATTACAAGCCAATTTTCCCTTTCCAACCTGCTCTTGAAGTGAAATTGCATGATCTAGTTGAACTTAAGTGTTGGGGAAGCTGTCTTGTATTGTGCTACCTCATTTGGTGAAACTTTGGGTGGAAATTAAAATGCTGAAGAGATGTGTGTGCTGATGAAAAATCATTATGTTGAAAGCTGTGCCTTATCTGGAGCTTTCATGATAAAAGAAGTTGTGCCTTTCTGGAGCTTCTAATGGAGGAAGAAAGCTGTGCCTTTTCTGGAGCTTTCAAGAAAATCATGCTTAAGAAGATTGAAATTTTTGCTGAAGAAATGATGAGCTGTTTGGACATTTTTTGATATTTCATGATGATGGAGCTGAATTTCTACTAAGTGGAGTGAGGAGGATACCATACTTGAGTGAAAATTAGAATTGTGCAATTTTTCTTCAAAAAGAGCCAAGCCTTCCTCATTCAGCCTCAGAATTTTTTTTCACATAAAAATCCTACCAACCAAAAGCCACAGAACAACCTTTCAAAGTCCTCATGATAAAAAAATGTCCTTGACTCACATCGGGTGGAGAAGTAGGAGTTTTTCAAACCTATGGTTACCCTTGCATTGGTTTGGATGAGAAAAACTTTGTTGAAAATTGATATTTGTGAGATGAGAGAAAATTAATGTGAGGTAGGTGTCTTGTGTGCATGGGAGGAGAAATGAAGAGGAAAAATATTTAATGATCTGATTTGAGAACTTGGAATAATGGTTATGTATGAGGCATGATAACTTTTATTTCTTGGTGTGGAATTGGTGGATCTCAATGGCATGTGTTTCGAATTTGGTTTGATTTGATTTTGATTTTGACTTGTCCGGGAGTCCAAGTGCTAAGTGTGGGGGAATTGATAGAGATAATATTTTCATAATTTCTCATATGTATTTCAATGATTTAACCCCTTCCAATTAATCAATTTGATCTGATTTGCATCATTTTAGTATTTTTGGTGAATTATGGGCTTAATTGTGGAAATTGGTTAATTCTGTAAATTTAGCAGTTTTGTGGAGCTTCTGTATTTCGGGCATATATTTTATGTTTTTTATCCAAATTGTATGGTTCTTTTTTTTTAGGATTTATATGCTCGTTGGCTTCATTTTATCCTTCTGGACCCAAAGCTCAATCCATCATTTGGAAGCTCAAATTCAGCTCACAAACCAGGCCTCGAAAACTGTGTACAGATTTGGAATGTTTTAATGATGAGCTTGTATCTCGAAGCTGACCGATCCAATGGAGCTTATATTATACAAGAAGCTGGAAGAGGAATTAATGAACATCTTTCATTAAGGAGGCCACGTCTGAATCGGCTGTTTTCAATGGATTAATGTCATGGGAAGTTGGAGTTGTGGAAGACGAAGAGTCACCTGGACAGAATTAAATATCCGGAGTAATGTGACCATATCTCTTTCATACGTGTACCAATAAGGCTCATATTTTGTGGGTCGACAGAAGAGATGTAGGGGAACAACTTTCAAGAAGGAACAATTCTCAAAATAGGTCATTTACTATGCCAACCGGACTCAAACTTTCGGGGGAGTAATTTTGGAGGGAAATTTTCTACTCCCCAATCCTATAAATAAGAGTATTCACTTCCATTCAAGGGGGTTGAAGAAGGTGAAAGAAGGGCTGTGCTGGAGGATTGAGTTCTTGATGTTCTTTTTATTTTCTATTTTCTTTTTACTTAGTTTTATTATGCTCTCTTCTTCCCCTTTCAACTCTAATACCCTTCACATGGAGGGGTAAAACCTTTGAGTGATCGGGGAAGGGGGAGTTTCTCTTTTGTAATGTCGGAGTTTTGTGCTTAAATGTAAAACCTTATCTTTCTTATGAATGACATCTATTATCAGTGTTTCCCAATTCTCTTAATGCGATCGTGTTTTGAGTTTGGTGTATTCATTTTTAATAGCTTTGGTTAAAGACTTTTTATCTCCCTCTGCCTAGTGCAATTTGTCTCGATCGAGCAGATTGTGTTAGGTAGTGAGTGTCTAACGATCGTTGGCACGTGTGTGGAACTAGTAAACTTTTTCTAGAGTTCTAGGGAGCAACAATTCCCGATCGGTACTTGCCTTAGTTGTTTAGGAATTGTTTATGAACTTCCATGCACATAGGAGTGAGTTCTATTTTCTTCTTTAATCAAGGGTGATAGATGACTCGATCGAGGAGTCTTTCATTTGTCATTCAAAAGGAAGAGAGGTGAGATGATCTTTGTGACTATGATGACATTACAAAAGGTGATCCTACCCTGACCCCATCACTCTCTTCATCCATTTGTGTTCAACCTTTCATTTCAATTGCTTGTTTTATTTTTCAACTCAAACAACTTTCAAAAAGAACCTTTTCTTCTTTCTTTAATTTAAGTGACAAATATAATTGTTGTGCACTCCTCTCTGGAGACAACTTAGGTTACCCACTTTGCTACATTTTAACTTAGGTTTTATTTGTTTTTGCCACACCCCACGACAGGCACGTGTCAAAACTTGGCGCCGTTGCCGGGGAGGCTGTGCCAACAATCTAATTCTAACATTTTGTAAATATTTTCATTTATTTTATTTAAAAAAAATCTAAAAAAATCCATGATGTATTCCAACTGCAATTATTCTTCTTGGATTTATTACTCACAGTTTCAGGGGAAAATGGTTTATAATGATGAGGAATCCCTCTTCCAAAAGCTTGATGAACTCACTATGTTGGCCAAGCAAATGATGAATGGCCATGTCACAGGTATCTCGCTTCATGAACTGATGGACATGGTGAATCAAGTCAACATTGATTATCAAAGATTGAAGTCCATAGAGAAGGTTACATTGGATCAAGAACCTCAACCAGAACCTAAACCTGATCCATTGGTGGAAGTGTATTCCCCACTCATCCTTGATGTTGAAGAACCAGTAAGTATAGGAGATCAACAAGATCTGGATATGTTCTGGAAGGAGTGTGAGGAACTACTTGGTCCCCCAGTTCCTCATAATGTAGAATATCCATCATCATTGAAGGAATACACCACCAACGTGTTTGAATTTGAAGAGAATGTTGAGGATCCTGACTACCCTCCTCCATCTGCTACCACTCTACTTCAAGAAGAACTCCCCACTGAAGAAGCAAATGAAGCCGAGAAACCTCAGGGAGATGATCTTTTCTTGAACTCATTATATTCTAATTTTATTGAATCTGAATTGAGTATCACCTCCCCTTGCTTGAAATTTTTAGATTCGGACAACTCATGTATTGTCTTGGCAGACAAGGAAGAAAAGCAAGATGCGCTTAAAGAGGATAAGTTGGAGCTCCCCAAACATGTTGGTAATTTATTGAAGGGAGTTCAAGAGGGAATCCAAGTGGATTTGCCTAAGGAAAAAGAGATGCAAGATGCTTACTTTGGAAGGGATGAATATGATATTGACACTTCATGCTTTAACTTTGTTCAAATAGAATTATACTTTGACTATTCCTTTGATTTTTCCAATGATGCAGCATACCTTCAGAAATCACTGGAGAATGAAGAGATGGTTGTGAAATTGGAAACCAAGAAATATGGGGACTCATTCTTTATCCTACCCCCACCAAGAAAATTGTATCTTATTGTACTAGGGGTGGATTTTGTGTACTATACCCATGGTGTCCTCAACAAAAAGGATGAAGCACATGATGTGAAGAAGAAGTTTTGTTGGTTCATCATAAAGAAACTCAACCCACCTTCAGATTGGGGATAACCAACTGAAACTGCCCATCTGGAGGCAGTCAAAACCAAGGGCCCACTTGGGGGGATTAAACCAAGATCTATCCTTATTTTCTCATCTTATTTCTATTTTCATTTTTTTAATAAATTTCTTATGTTTTGTTTTGTTCTTTTTCTTGTAGGTTTTTAGTGTGAAACACTTAGGAGCTTAACTCAATATTGCATTACCAATAATTCAGGTTGTACCTCTCCTTTACACTTTTTTTTGCTGTTGTGATTCATTCTAAAATCTGCTTACATGTTAAATCCAGTTAAATGCATTGAGGACACTGCATCATTTAAGTGTGGGGGAGGGAACCTTTGTAGTTTTGGATTTTCATTTGTTGTTTGTTTTCAAAAAAAAAATTGTGACTTTCCAAATTTTTTTTATGTGTTTATTTTTCAGTTTTTTGGTGTGTTTTTGAAACTTTTGAGCTGAAATGATTATCATTGCTATTTTTGAAACCCATGTCATTGAGTGAACCAATTTATTCCATGAAACTGAGCTTAAATGAATGCTGAAAATTATTTTGTTTCAAGTTCAATTCTTTGGGAATTTCATGAAAAGTACTCAGGTTTTTGAATCCCATGCCACATCTCACTGTCATTATCTTTGAAATCATTTTCCTGTGAGGCTTCTGAACCATTATTTGTATATTCTTTTCATTTATCTCACTTCTTGAGAGAACCAGACCATGCTTGTTTTAACCAGAATTTGATTCATTCCTTTCGAAACTTGAGGGTTTGGGGTGCATGTGTTTTAAATGATTGAGGCGTTTCTTTGGTTTGAAAGACCCCTTTTCAAGATAATCCCTTTCATTCTGGCCTACCTTGTAAATTAATCCTTGTAGCCCATAGAAGCCATGAATAGCCTATTAGGTTAGCCACATTACAAGCCAATTTTCCCTTTCCAACCTGCTCTTGAAGTGAAATTGCATGATCTAGTTGAACTTAAGTGTTGGGGAAGCTGTCTTGTATTGTGCTACCTCATTTGGTGAAACTTTGGGTGGAAATTAAAATGCTGAAGAGATGTGTGTGCTGATGAAAAATCATTATGTTGAAAGCTGTGCCTTATCTGGAGCTTTCATGATAAAAGAAGTTGTGCCTTTCTGGAGCTTCTAATGGAGGAAGAAAGCTGTGCCTTTTCTGGAGCTTTCAAGAAAATCATGCTTAAGAAGATTGAAATTTTTGCTGAAGAAATGATGAGCTGTTTGGACATTTTTTGATATTTCATGATGATGGAGCTGAATTTCTACTAAGTGGAGTGAGGAGGATACCATACTTGAGTGAAAATTAGAATTGTGCAATTTTTCTTCAAAAAGAGCCAAGCCTTCCTCATTCAGCCTCAGAATTTTTTTTCACATAAAAATCCTACCAACCAAAAGCCACAGAACAACCTTTCAAAGTCCTCATGATAAAAAAATGTCCTTGACTCACATCGGGTGGAGAAGTAGGAGTTTTTCAAACCTATGGTTACCCTTGCATTGGTTTGGATGAGAAAAACTTTGTTGAAAATTGATATTTGTGAGATGAGAGAAAATTAATGTGAGGTAGGTGTCTTGTGTGCATGGGAGGAGAAATGAAGAGGAAAAATATTTAATGATCTGATTTGAGAACTTGGAATAATGGTTATGTATGAGGCATGATAACTTTTATTTCTTGGTGTGGAATTGGTGGATCTCAATGGCATGTGTTTCGAATTTGGTTTGATTTGATTTTGATTTTGACTTGTCCGGGAGTCCAAGTGCTAAGTGTGGGGGAATTGATAGAGATAATATTTTCATAATTTCTCATATGTATTTCAATGATTTAACCCCTTCCAATTAATCAATTTGATCTGATTTGCATCATTTTAGTATTTTTGGTGAATTATGGGCTTAATTGTGGAAATTGGTTAATTCTGTAAATTTAGCAGTTTTGTGGAGCTTCTGTATTTCGGGCATATATTTTATGTTTTTTATCCAAATTGTATGGTTCTTTTTTTTTAGGATTTATATGCTCGTTGGCTTCATTTTATCCTTCTGGACCCAAAGCTCAATCCATCATTTGGAAGCTCAAATTCAGCTCACAAACCAGGCCTCGAAAACTGTGTACAGATTTGAAATGTTTTAATGATGAGCTTGTATCTCGAAGCTGACCGATCCAATGGAGCTTATATTATACAAGAAGCTGGAAGAGGAATTAATGAACATCTTTCATTAAGGAGGCCACGTCTGAATCGGCTGTTTTCAAGGGATTAATGTCATGGGAAGTTGGAGTTGTGGAAGACGAAGAGTCACCTGGACAGAATTAAATATCCGGAGTAATGTGACCATATCTCTTTCATACGTGTACCAATAAGGCTCATATTTTGTGGGTCGACAGAAGAGATGTAGGGGAACAACTTTCAAGAAGGAACAATTCTCAAAATAGGTCATTTACTATGCCAACCGGACTCAAACTTTCGGGGGAGTAATTTTGGAGGGAAATTTTCTACTCCCCAATCCTATAAATAAGAGTATTCACTTCCATTCAAGGGGGTTGAAGAAGGTGAAAGAAGGGCTGTGCTGGAGGATTGAGTTCTTGATGTTCTTTTTATTTTCTATTTTCTTTTTACTTAGTTTTATTATGCTCTCTTCTTCCCCTTTCAACTCTAATACCCTTCACATGGAGGGGTAAAACCTTTGAGTGATCGGGGAAGGGGGAGTTTCTCTTTTGTAATGTCGGAGTTTTGTGCTTAAATGTAAAACCTTATCTTTCTTATGAATGACATCTATTATCAGTGTTTCCCAATTCTCTTAATGCGATCGTGTTTTGAGTTTGGTGTATTCATTTTTAATAGCTTTGGTTAAAGACTTTTTATCTCCCTCTGCCTAGTGCAATTTGTCTCGATCGAGCAGATTGTGTTAGGTAGTGAGTGTCTAACGATCGTTGGCACGTGTGTGGAACTAGTAAACTTTTTCTAGAGTTCTAGGGAGCAACAATTCCCGATCGGTACTTGCCTTAGTTGTTTAGGAATTGTTTATGAACTTCCATGCACATAGGAGTGAGTTCTATTTTCTTCTTTAATCAAGGGTGATAGATGACTCGATCGAGGAGTCTTTCATTTGTCATTCAAAAGGAAGAGAGGTGAGATGATCTTTGTGACTATGATGACATTACAAAAGGTGATCCTACCCTGACCCCATCACTCTCTTCATCCATTTGTGTTCAACCTTTCATTTCAATTGCTTGTTTTATTTTTCAACTCAAACAACTTTCAAAAAGAACCTTTTCTTCTTTCTTTAATTTAAGTGACAAATATAATTGTTGTGCACTCCTCTCTGGAGACAACTTAGGTTACCCACTTTGCTACATTTTAACTTAGGTTTTATTTGTTTTTGCCACACCCCACGACAGGCACGTGTCAAAACTTGGCGCCGTTGCCGGGGAGGCTGTGCCAACAATCTAATTCTAACATTTTGTAAATATTTTCATTTATTTTATTTAAAAAAAATCTAAAAAAATCCATGATGTATTCCAACTGCAATTATTCTTCTTGGATTTATTACTCACAGTTTCAGGGGAAAATGGTTTATAATGATGAGGAATCCCTCTTCCAAAAGCTTGATGAACTCACTATGTTGGCCAAGCAAATGATGAATGGCCATGTCACAGGTATCTCGCTTCATGAACTGATGGACATGGTGAATCAAGTCAACATTGATTATCAAAGATTGAAGTCCATAGAGAAGGTTACATTGGATCAAGAACCTCAACCAGAACCTAAACCTGATCCATTGGTGGAAGTGTATTCCCCACTCATCCTTGATGTTGAAGAACCAGTAAGTATAGGAGATCAACAAGATCTGGATATGTTCTGGAAGGAGTGTGAGGAACTACTTGGTCCCCCAGTTCCTCATAATGTAGAATATCCATCATCATTGAAGGAATACACCACCAACGTGTTTGAATTTGAAGAGAATGTTGAGGATCCTGACTACCCTCCTCCATCTGCTACCACTCTACTTCAAGAAGAACTCCCCACTGAAGAAGCAAATGAAGCCGAGAAACCTCAGGGAGATGATCTTTTCTTGAACTCATTATATTCTAATTTTATTGAATCTGAATTGAGTATCACCTCCCCTTGCTTGAAATTTTTAGATTCGGACAACTCATGTATTGTCTTGGCAGACAAGGAAGAAAAGCAAGATGCGCTTAAAGAGGATAAGTTGGAGCTCCCCAAACATGTTGGTAATTTATTGAAGGGAGTTCAAGAGGGAATCCAAGTGGATTTGCCTAAGGAAAAAGAGATGCAAGATGCTTACTTTGGAAGGGATGAATATGATATTGACACTTCATGCTTTAACTTTGTTCAAATAGAATTATACTTTGACTATTCCTTTGATTTTTCCAATGATGCAGCATACCTTCAGAAATCACTGGAGAATGAAGAGATGGTTGTGAAATTGGAAACCAAGAAATATGGGGACTCATTCTTTATCCTACCCCCACCAAGAAAATTGTATCTTATTGTACTAGGGGTGGATTTTGTGTACTATACCCATGGTGTCCTCAACAAAAAGGATGAAGCACATGATGTGAAGAAGAAGTTTTGTTGGTTCATCATAAAGAAACTCAACCCACCTTCAGATTGGGGATAACCAACTGAAACTGCCCATCTGGAGGCAGTCAAAACCCAGGGCCCACTTGGGGGGATTAAACCAAGATCTATCCTTATTTTCTCATCTTATTTCTATTTTCATTTTTTTAATAAATTTCTTATGTTTTGTTTTGTTCTTTTTCTTGTAGGTTTTTAGTGTGAAACACTTAGGAGCTTAACTCAATATTGCATTACCAATAATTCAGGTTGTACCTCTCCTTTACACTTTTTTTTGCTGTTGTGATTCATTCTAAAATCTGCTTACATGTTAAATCCAGTTAAATGCATTGAGGACACTGCATCATTTAAGTGTGGGGGAGGGAACCTTTGTAGTTTTGGATTTTCATTTGTTGTTTGTTTTCAAAAAAAAAATTGTGACTTTCCAAATTTTTTTTATGTGTTTATTTTTCAGTTTTTTGGTGTGTTTTTGAAACTTTTGAGCTGAAATGATTATCATTGCTATTTTTGAAACCCATGTCATTGAGTGAACCAATTTATTCCATGAAACTGAGCTTAAATGAATGCTGAAAATTATTTTGTTTCAAGTTCAATTCTTTGGGAATTTCATGAAAAGTACTCAGGTTTTTGAATCCCATGCCACATCTCACTGTCATTATCTTTGAAATCATTTTCCTGTGAGGCTTCTGAACCATTATTTGTATATTCTTTTCATTTATCTCACTTCTTGAGAGAACCAGACCATGCTTGTTTTAACCAGAATTTGATTCATTCCTTTCGAAACTTGAGGGTTTGGGGTGCATGTGTTTTAAATGATTGAGGCGTTTCTTTGGTTTGAAAGACCCCTTTTCAAGATAATCCCTTTCATTCTGGCCTACCTTGTAAATTAATCCTTGTAGCCCATAGAAGCCATGAATAGCCTATTAGGTTAGCCACATTACAAGCCAATTTTCCCTTTCCAACCTGCTCTTGAAGTGAAATTGCATGATCTAGTTGAACTTAAGTGTTGGGGAAGCTGTCTTGTATTGTGCTACCTCATTTGGTGAAACTTTGGGTGGAAATTAAAATGCTGAAGAGATGTGTGTGCTGATGAAAAATCATTATGTTGAAAGCTGTGCCTTATCTGGAGCTTTCATGATAAAAGAAGTTGTGCCTTTCTGGAGCTTCTAATGGAGGAAGAAAGCTGTGCCTTTTCTGGAGCTTTCAAGAAAATCATGCTTAAGAAGATTGAAATTTTTGCTGAAGAAATGATGAGCTGTTTGGACATTTTTTGATATTTCATGATGATGGAGCTGAATTTCTACTAAGTGGAGTGAGGAGGATACCATACTTGAGTGAAAATTAGAATTGTGCAATTTTTCTTCAAAAAGAGCCAAGCCTTCCTCATTCAGCCTCAGAATTTTTTTTCACATAAAAATCCTACCAACCAAAAGCCACAGAACAACCTTTCAAAGTCCTCATGATAAAAAAATGTCCTTGACTCACATCGGGTGGAGAAGTAGGAGTTTTTCAAACCTATGGTTACCCTTGCATTGGTTTGGATGAGAAAAACTTTGTTGAAAATTGATATTTGTGAGATGAGAGAAAATTAATGTGAGGTAGGTGTCTTGTGTGCATGGGAGGAGAAATGAAGAGGAAAAATATTTAATGATCTGATTTGAGAACTTGGAATAATGGTTATGTATGAGGCATGATAACTTTTATTTCTTGGTGTGGAATTGGTGGATCTCAATGGCATGTGTTTCGAATTTGGTTTGATTTGATTTTGATTTTGACTTGTCCGGGAGTCCAAGTGCTAAGTGTGGGGGAATTGATAGAGATAATATTTTAATAATTTCTCATATGTATTTCAATGATTTAACCCCTTCCAATTAATCAATTTGATCTGATTTGCATCATTTTAGTATTTTTGGTGAATTATGGGCTTAATTGTGGAAATTGGTTAATTCTGTAAATTTAGCAGTTTTGTGGAGCTTCTGTATTTCGGGCATATATTTTATGTTTTTTATCCAAATTGTATGGTTCTTTTTTTTTAGGATTTATATGCTCGTTGGCTTCATTTTATCCTTCTGGACCCAAAGCTCAATCCATCATTTGGAAGCTCAAATTCAGCTCACAAACCAGGCCTCGAAAACTGTGTACAGATTTGGAATGTTTTAATGATGAGCTTGTATCTCGAAGCTGACCGATCCAATGGAGCTTATATTATACAAGAAGCTGGAAGAGGAATTAATGAACATCTTTCATTAAGGAGGCCACGTCTTAATCGGCTGTTTTCAAGGGATTAATGTCATGGGAAGTTGGAGTTGTGGAAGACGAAGAGTCACCTGGACAGAATTAAATATCCGGAGTAATGTGACCATATCTCTTTCATACGTGTACCAATAAGGCTCATATTTTGTGGGTCGACATAAGAGATGTAGGGGAACAACTTTCAAGAAGGAACAATTCTCAAAATAGGTCATTTACTATGCCAACCGGACTCAAACTTTCGGGGGAGTAATTTTGGAGGGAAATTTTCTACTCCCCAATCCTATAAATAAGAGTATTCACTTCCATTCAAGGGGGTTGAAGAAGGTGAAAGAAGGGCTGTGCTGGAGGATTGAGTTCTTGATGTTCTTTTTATTTTCTATTTTCTTTTTACTTAGTTTTATTATGCTCTCTTCTTCCCCTTTCAACTCTAATACCCTTCACATGGAGGGGTAAAACCTTTGAGTGATCGGGGAAGGGGGAGTTTCTCTTTTGTAATGTCGGAGTTTTGTGCTTAAATGTAAAACCTTATCTTTCTTATGAATGACATCTATTATCAGTGTTTCCCAATTCTCTTAATGCGATCGTGTTTTGAGTTTGGTGTATTCATTTTTAATAGCTTTGGTTAAAGACTTTTCATCACACCGCAACACCCCGTCATCACGTGATAATATTAGGCTATTCTTAACCCTTTAACTTTTATGTTCTTTTTCCTATTTAAAATTATGAATTTCATGTGCACATAACATTTCATAAGTTCACATTGATGAAAATACAATATTTGAAGTGTGGGGGGGGAAATTTTTGGGGTAGATAATTGTGATTTTCATTTGTTTTCTTTTGTGTATTTTTTATTAAGTTTTTAGTTAAAATTTTCAAAAAAATCTTTAAAAAAGAAAATATATCATGAAACATTCTCATGTGTAACATATGGAAAATTAATTTGTATAATGATAAGAAATAGTAATATTTCATCATCATGTGTTGATTTTTATAAAAATTGAAGTCATTGATGATATGATAGGTTGTGTCATTTTAAAACCTTTCAGATTTCGACATCATTATTTTTGATATTTATCCATGGTAAATTGTTTCATTGATGTCTCCACAAAAAATTTCACTCAACCATGAAATATGAAATTTATTCTACATAATTTAAGGTATAGTCAAGTTAGGTAAAAAATTTAATTGGTTGATCAATATTTTTGTTTCTCTTCTGATCAGTTTCATTGTTATACCGAATTGACCTTTGTGTGTGTACCTATTATCCGACTATTGTACTCCCTCAAAAAAAATATGGGTTGTGTCTTGGGAAGTTCAAAAACAACTATTCATTGACCTTTTATATTTTTATAACTATTATAATTATTTTCGTGAGGAGATCAAACCTAGGTTGAGAGAGGAGTGTGAGATTTGACAAAAATTCTAGTTTTATGCTTTAAAAATTCATTGTTATATTTCGAACATAAATAATTTTATTTAAATTATTTGAACACAATATTTTGTAACTGTATTTATGAATTAATGGGATACAAATTCTATTCAGGATATTGAAGTTAGATCATGCATTTGAGTGGGCTAAATGGTCCATGAAGTCAAAGTTGGACTGGACTCACCATATTGGATATCACTTCAGTATTTTGCTTGTATCTTCTTCATCCATATTTGGAATGAGCCCAAATTCATAGGGAAATCAAGGACCCAATTGTGAACAAATAATCCTTCTATAATGAAAAATAATTTACATGTTTTGTGGTCAAAGATGTGGTCAAAGTGGGATTAAAATATTTGGCCGAATTACCCTTTCACACTTAAATTTTTTTGTAACCATATCCCTTCCAAACACTATTTAAATGAGAATATAACTATTTGGTAGGGTTTTTATAGACTTTTGGAAGGTTTTACCAATTTTTTATCTCCTGATAACATCTCAAACCTCTTGGAAGTATTAAGGCCTTGTGCAAAGACCTCTTCCAAAAAGGGACTCCTCTCCCTCCTCCACTTAGTGTTTCTTTGATTTTATTCTTGTAACTTGAATTTTTCTTAAAAATATTCTATAATATTCTATTTTCATATTTTTATTTTTCTTATTGGTGCTGGAAACTAATATTGGAGATGATATTTTATGTTTCCCTTTCAATCAATTGCATATGAAAAACATCTCGATGATGACAACTTCGCCCAAGGAAGAGTGATTTCCTTTATAGTTGATCTAATCACTACTCCCTTTATTTATTTATTTATTTTGAATACATAAATATATTTTAATTCATAAATTATGATCAATTAATTTATTTTTAATTTCTAAGTAACTCAATCAACTTTCACTTGACTGCATGGTTGGACTTGTGTCAATCGTATATGTGAAACATCAATCACAAAATCCAATCAACTTGGGATAGAATTATAGGGTTTGAGTATCATCCCCAAAATCAATTAATTATCTACTCTAGGGAGGAGATTATACCCTAATTTTTAACTTACCATAAGTTATCTTTTGGATTACAATCAAAGTAGGGTTCTTTAATTGGATGTCTCGAAGTTAACCTAGGGCTCATTTTTCAAATATTTATGGTCGTGTTAATTTCTATAGGGTTAGGGGGTTCACAAGTTTAGGGGATAATAATTAAAGAAATTGTAATTATATGGTATAAAGATAACTGAATGGTGAAGTGGGTATATTATATCACCTACATCTTCTCATATATGTGTTTTCAAATAAATTTTTCCTTTGATTGTTCTTTCTTGTTTGTTGTTTAGTTTATTGTTTGAAAGTAACTAAACCAAACCCCACATATTGTGTTTCATTTATTTTCACTTATTTTATTGTTTAATTCAAGTGTATTAAGGGGTTTTTAATTCACTTACTCCTTGAGAGAATGACCTAGGTCATCCACTATTCTTCACTTAGTAGAATCACAAATATTTTTGAGAGCGTGCATGAAAACGCTCATTAGGAAACATCCAAACTGTTATGAAAAACGTAAAGGTGAGATTTCTCCTGATCTGTAATATTTATTTTGACAATATATCTTCTTGAAATTATTTCACCCTCAAACCTCCCATTGTGATGAGATTTCAGTAAACCAATTCTTTCCATACAGAATAGGTATTCGGTACAAAATTCAATGGCTTCCTCAAAAATATATTTCTCTGTAATACAACCCTCTAGACGAATTCAAGTTTTGACATACCCTTTCAAAATATTCATATATTATTAAATGGGGTACATCCATATATAGTGTACAGGACCACATAGTTGAATCTCTCTCACTAAGTGAACTATAAAATGAACCATCATATCAATGAATGTTAATGGGAAAAAAAATTCAATTCACATAATATGATGGAAATTTATCTTTTTTGTAGTCAGAAATTTCTTTAGGTCTATAAATGTAATGTATAAAACTTTGAAGAATAAAAAGATCATGGTTAATGTATGATATAAATTATTGGAAGAAATGCAACATAAATCTATAGGCATTATATCTTTCATCAAAACAGGGAAGTCATACGATTTTGGGCCCTTTAACTTTAAATTGGCCATTGAATGACATAGATTCCCATATTTATTTCTTGTATCTACATGTCAAATCAATTTCCCTATAGTCTCCTCACTTCTATATAGGCATCTAAACCTTGTAATGATTGTAAATTACCATACAACATTCATAGGACCAGATTCATCTTACTTGTATCGAGAAGCACCACACTTTGGGAATTCTTTACATGATTTGTGGTCCTTATGAAATAGTATAGAATCATTCAAGAAGAAATGTATTCCATATATCATACCCATCAAGTGTACCATTTTTTTAGAATCGTATGTTCAGATCAGGAGCTCATTATCTTTTTTGGGCATATCATTCAAGAGAAAAAGTGGTTCCATAAAACTAGAGTCACTCCATCCATTACCTACTTTTAGATTATACAGATTTAGTACGACTAACAATGATATATATTTAGTGCAACAACCATACAATGATGTATTTTCACAACCCTTTAACTTCTCAAACAATGTTGGGCAATCAAGAAGTTCATATTTAACTATCTTTATCATTTCTTTAATACGATCTTCATCATTAATCACATATGTAATGACATACTCGATACAGTCTTTTTTATTGTCCACACTTGTAATCATATCAGATGATCCATAAAACATTTTACTATCCTAGAAACTATCTATATTCACATTTTCCATGTGTTTATTCCAACATGTATAACTTTGATGTATTTAGTGACAAATCAAGTGTTCTTCCAACACCTATGGACTAATTTTTCTTAAATAACAACAGCTTAAACATAGACAATGAATTTGGTAAGGGTTATATGAATGATCTTTTGAAAAAATTATGAATTATTTCACTCCATCTTCATACTGTTTTTTCAGATGATTGACATATATCCATTATTTATTAATATCCATCCAATTTGATTTAGTAATATTAATATTTTAAAAAATACCCAAAACACTCACCATAATACACATTCATATAGTAACAATTATTTACATTACAGTACATAAACATTAATTCTACCATAAAAGCATTGAAATTATAGTTACACTGTCTTGGCTCCTACTTAAGCCCCAAAAAACTCCAATAGAAACTAGAACGGAACCCTCTATTCCATTTATCATGAAACCTTCTAGTTGATCTATGTAGATCTATTCCTATGAATCTTCATGAAGGAATATAATCATGACATCCATTTGTTCTAGAAATAAACCTTCATTGGAAACCAAGCCGAGAACCATCTGAATTATTATATGCTTTACAGTAGGAGAGAAAATCTAACTGAAATATAACCCTTCTAATTATTGAAATACATTTACCCTTTACATGGTGTTATTATTGATCTAATTGTCTTCCCTATATAATGTAATGGTTTTCCTAATTCTATAAAAATAAAGACTTAAAATATTATTGAAAAACTACATTTATGATGTCTTTGTAAAACTATTTATAAAATCATAGTTGAATTACCATTAAAAACCAACCATTTACACAAATTCATATTTAAAATAACACAACCTTTTTAAAATGAACCAATAAATTCCAAACACTATTTCATGAAACCCCAATTCATTTTTTATTCCTTGAAGGAAACATTATGACCCAACAATCTTAATTATTTAAAATGAGCTAAAACCCTCTATATTTTAAAAATTTTAATTTAAAACTTCACACACCCCTTGTTAAAATGAAACCAGCATTGCATATGCTTTCAAAACATTCACATCCCTTTATGGAATCCAATCAAGTCAGTTGACAAACACTTTACATTAAACCTAAGTCCATTCCAAGTGTTTAAATCATTTCAAAGCTATTTAAAACCAAAAATGGTATTTGGAACACATATAAATATTTATGAAAAATTTCAAAACACTTGAATCAATTTAAAATATCCACTAAAACATTTTCACAATGAAAAAAAATCCAAATATAGGAACTTTAAAAAGGATACATGAATAAAAAATAACAAACATTTTATAAAATATAAAGCTATAAAAAGTTTATTCTGTATTTTGTGAATAAATAGTATGAATCCTTTAGTTTACTCCCATAATACTACTGAGGAGTACATAAGTTATTGATAAAAACATGATTGTCACTTGTCTATGATAATTTTGAACATAAAGTCACATCTCTTCAAAGTGGGAAACTATATTCCACTTGATGATTGAATCATGTACTACCTAAGTATAATCCTTCAAATACAATACATTAGAAAAAATGTTCCCCTTCTTGAGGGTATACATTAAGTAAAATTTAAAGGATTATAGGTACTCAAACCTTATTGGCTATCAATGGTTCATTTAACATTGTGATTAAATATATTTCAAAAACTTTTTTAGTATATTCGAAAAAATATATCACCGTAAAGATAATACCAATAACACCTCATATAAATCACTACTATTTACAAATATAAGAAAGGATTTAGGAAGTTTCTCTTTTGTGTCCTGAAATATCTAGACCCATAAGAAACCACATGACCATCATGGATTGGAACTATTCAAATCCCGACTCTTGATACATCACAATAAAAACCATACTCATTACCCAACTCATTTATGGTTAAGATTGGTGTTTTCATTAATCTCCCATTAAGATCTTGAAAGGATATCTCATGAACATCTAAGAATTAGAACCATACCATATTCTTGGTTAAGGACTTCTTAGTGCTTCCAATCAGGAAGAATCCTAGTTGACCCTCTGTTAATAACTATAAATATATCTAGAAAATTGTCAATGATAGTAGGACATACTGACTGATGTTTCTCTCTATCATCCAAAATTACTCTAGAAAAAATAGGCTATGATTCTACATAGATATAAAAATATAGGTTCTACGTAACTAGTTTTCATATACCTGAATGGCCCGAAGGCCTTCATTTTTTATTGATTTTGATAACCCCTCTTTCAAGGGATGAGAGGGAACCCTTACAAGTCCTGTAGGCTCAGAGATTACATGGCCCGTAGGCTTAAGAGATTACATGACCCGAGGGTCTTAAGGGAAACCAACCAGACTATCTACAAGGGACTGCCCCTCCCCAGCATCTGCATCTTGATAGTACCTCTCCACCTTTGCATGACCGTCTGGCTAGGCTTCCCGTGCAAGCACAGGCTGGTACCGATGGCATAGCCATACCCTCTCATTCTGACAATCCATTTGGCTCTGCTCTGGTGAGTGCACCTGCTCTGAATCCTCTTCTGGGGCTGCTCCTTTTTTTGTAGTGTGTCTGGGCCTACATTCATGTGGCCTGAAGGCCTTGGGGTGGCCCTAAGGCCTCAAGGTGGCTCAAAGGCCTTGATAATCAACTGGCCTGAAGGCCTTGGGTGGCCCGAAAGCCTTACAGGACCCGAGAACCAAACCAGTGGCCCGAAGGCCTAGATGGATGAATAGTTCTGGCTACTACAGTACCGAACAGTGCCTGCTACAGCGCCTGCTATAGCGCCTGCTACAGTGCCTGCTACAGTACTGCTACAGTCACCCGGAAATATTCCTCCACCAGGATTTGATCCTGGGTCTCTTGGATGCACCTACCGAGTCCTCACCAACTGGGCTGAGGCTTTTGCGCACTAGTTTTCATATACAACTCTCTAGTATAGATATAATCATCACCCTCAAAAAATATAATTCCACTCATGGATGAAAACAATTGATATAGAAGATAAATCACTACATAGGGGGTTTTAATTTTAGTCGCATACTAGACTCGTAGTTTTCATGTCATCAGAACCTTCCCTTTCCATTTTTGTGTCTATATTAAGTGTGAATTAATGAGTTTAAAGGTAAAACTTTCAAATAGTTGTGATACATTATATGCATCCATTTTTTATATATGTGAATTTTTTATCTCCCTCTTGTATTTACCTCCTACTTCCAATCAAATTATACATGACTGGAGGTGAGTAGGGAGTGGTTAGATCACCTAAAAGTTAGTATGAGCCTCATCCTCAATAGTCTGAGTTTGTGTGATCATTGACCTCTCATAGTACTTATTCAATACATGAAAATAGTTTAGTGGAGGCATCCATTAATTTTTGACTAAAATACATCCCATGTAGTAATATCCATTTCATTGAGATATGACATTTTTATGCTTTTATTTTATCTTCCATAATAACTTATCTTGGTATATATTGAATTCCCCTAAAAATCTTATTTACCCTAAAAAAATCCCAAGATTGGAACCCCATAGAATGGAATTAATTGAACTATTGTCATTTGATGTACATGAATTTCACATGTATTTATATAATTTTCTAACTTAGTTTTAATTAATTAGTTTAACCATTTTTTATATTTTTAGTTTTTTGTGTGGTTTTGTAGTAGTTTAGATATATTGATAATTTTTAGTTAATTTATATACTTATATTAGTGATTTAGTATTTTTATTAGTTATGTTAATTTTATATATTATATTTAACACTATATTATTATTATTAGTTTCTCTAATTTTAGTTTAGTTTCTTTTATTAATTTTTATTAGTATGTATATTTTAATTTTAATTTTATTTTATTATTTTTTTGCATTAATAAAATATTATTTTTTATTAGTTTATTATTATATTTAATAGTAATATTATATTTCATTACATATGCATTAATATATTATTTGTATTATTATTATTATCATTTTTTAATTTAATTAAATAATTAGTTTTTTTTAATTTGAAATTAACATATTTTTGTTTTATTTTTATCCCCCCTAACTACCCACGCCGACCCCCTCCCCTTGACCCGCTCCACTCCTCTTCCACGCCATCCCCTCCCCATTTTTCTCCATTTCTCTCTCCAATCTCCCCCTCATCCCCTTATTCCTCCATGAAACCCCACTACCTCTCTCCAATCCCATGGCCCACTAATTTTTCTCCCCTCTCTTTAATCAAACAATCCCCTCATCCTCTCCTCCATATACCCGAAACACCCCTCACTCACCTGGGACCCTCGCCTCTCCCTGCTACACATTTCCCCCGATGGCCCTCTCCCCTGCCTATCACGGCCCCCCTACTCACTCCTCTCCACTCATGCCTACCTGCTACCCCCACGGCTGCCCCCTTACCCGCTCATTCCTAGCGACCCTCACCCGCCGACCTCTTCCCTCAGAAACCTACTACCCCCTCTCCACTCACCTGACGACCCTTTATCCTACCTAACCTTCCGCCTCTCCTTACCCGCTACCCATTTCCAACCCCCTCAACCCGACTTCACTCTCGGCCATTTCAGCACGTATAAACTGGTGGAAAACCATCACCCGGAGCACAGCAGAGGTTCGAACACATCATCTATGTTCTCTTGGATTCCATAGATTCACGTCGCACGGTGAGAGCAAGCGCAAATCAGATCATATTTTCAGCAGCGTGGCGGTTTGATTTGGGTGTGGCGTCAGCGAATGCATAGAGCAGAGTGATGATTATTATTTTTTGATCATTGATGGAGTCTCATGGTGACCAAAGCAATGACACGAGCACGGTGATATATTTTATTTGTTATTGTATGTGTCATGTCGTCATGATGGTAGGGTAATTCTTTTTGTGTCAGAGTTGTGATGAAAGTGACGGCAATTTCATGTCTTTAATTTATCCTCATGTTTGATTTCCTTTTGAATTAATTTCATTTGGATGTTTATTTAATTAATTTCATCTTCATTGAAATTAAATGTCATTTGGGCTCTTCACACATGCTTTGTTGCCCGCTCGTGTGATACCTAATGAGTAATCACGAACTGGAGTTCATCAGAGAATTTATTTATTCAGAATTCGATCAAGCGCGTGAGTGAATTCTGAATAAATAAATATATTAATGGGAAAATTAATATTTTGTGTGTGTGCTTATTCAAATTTGTGTGAGTGATACTGAATAAGTGATCTCATATGAGAGAACCCGATGTAGGTATATACTTCAACTTTGTGAGAAATGGTTCGTCGTATTTTACCAAGTGATTCAGTGCTATAATGACGCAAAAATTATTCATCAGGACAGAGAACAAAATGACGGATAATTTTTGTAAACATTAAAATACTGTCTAATATCAAAGAACGAGACCAGATAGTATTTTGATTAAATTTGGAATCGGTGATAATTGAATAAATAAATATTCAAATGTGGGAATTAAATAATTGACATTGCATGCACTTGAACGGACGTCACGACTCTAACACTTCCATCCCTGCTAGTTTCTTTCATAGCTTAGTTCACTTAGATAGTTTTAGTTAATTTAAATAGTAATTTTTAAAATAGTCATTTAGTTTTTAGAACTTAGTTTTTAATCACAAAATTAAAGCCCATCTTCCTGAAAATTCCTCCAAAAGGACATTTCTAGTGTCTACTCACATTCTCTCTGTGGTTTGACCCTGCTCACCACTTCTACAGTAGTTACTAGGTAAATAAATATTGCAAATTTTCAGGCGTTGCAACACGCGTGCCAAATTTTTGGCGCTGTTTCTGGGGAGAATAGTAGCATTAGGTGTTCCTTAAAAAGAGTGATTTAGGTCAAAAAAATTAAAAAAAAAAATCAAAAACCCAACCAACAAAAAAAAACAGTTTACTACTCAGGGGATTTTTCATTGTAGGAATTTCAAGACACCCAGAAGTTCAAAATGGCATGGACCACACCACAGAATTACAACCAGTATTCGCCCTATGCATCCCTGACTCAAGGTATGACGTATAATGATTCACCGTACATGAGCTATCCAAGTAATCCTCTTTATTTCAATGATCTTTGTTCAAGTCCATGCTATGATCCATATGAAAATATTTCACCATTCTATGAAACAATTCCTTATACATCTGTTGATCATTTTCAAAGTCAATGAATTCCTGAAAATTTAGAACATGATAATTCATTTCAAACAATTGATTCAATAATTGAGCACATGTTGCATTGTGATATCACTGAGACAAATTGGAGGTTTAAACTTCAAGATGAACGCAGTTCAAAGTTTCTTTCCTCAAAAAAATATCTAGAAAATCAATTGAAGAATTTTGTAAATCAAATGAATCATATTTTCAAACTAGCTGTTTTATTACCACTTGATGATCTAATTAAAAACAATTTTTTTAGGAGAGTGCAATAGAGGTTCCATTTGAATAACATCTATGTCTTGAGTCTGATAATGAGATTGATCTACCTTCTTATCATACAATTGATGACTCCCCTCCATCACAAAATAATTCATCCAATCTAATCACATTTCAAGAATATGAGAGCTTAATCTTCCACCATGTTAAACATAACAATCCCTTGGAAAATGTGATTTCATGTCCTTCTATGAGTTCACAACCCAGTCATCCCAAAGTGAAAAAGGACACAATCAATGTCTATAAAATTGTACCTTTTGAAGATGAAGAGGAAATTGAACTAGGACCATTCTTTACCATGATAGATTCAGTATTGAACCAAGAGACAATGAATTACCAAACTCAAGAGGACATCACTTCAAATGACATCGAATCACCTCTTTCTGAAAATCATTGCGAGTCTACAAATTTCTCTAAAATGGAGACTTCTGAAACATTTTTGGAGTCAGAGAATCAATCAGAATTCGTGGTAGAGAACACTCATAATTTTTTAGAAACAATGGAATAATGGTATTTCTTAGAGGATCGTATGTTTTTGGTGAAACATGTACCGACAATGAAATATGACGAGGGTAGTATAGAAGAAAATTTTGAAAAAGATGTCATTCTTGACAAAATGGAGTCATGTGCTCAAATTGATCCTCTACCACTTGCTCCATGCATTGAGGTTAAAAACACTTCACATGAAATACCCACACACGCTAACAATATTTTTGACCTTGGCACAATCAATGAAACCATCAAGCATGAATTGAGTTGGAAACTAGTAGATTTATCTGTGGCAGTGGTTGGGTGTGAAAATGAATTGGGATACATCGTCAACCCATATACAACATTTAAGGTTGTGATGGATATAAGTCAACCGCTGAAGGAGACTAGTAAAAGTACTTTTTCACCTGTGTATTTTCAAGGAGGTAATCTTCTTGATCTTTCTGTTGACGTCCTTCTCCAAAAATTCAATTATTTGATGAGTCTTTCTTTAGGAGAGGTATATTCATTCCCTTGTGATTAGGGATATTTTCATTTCATTCCACACATCCATTCTTCTAACAAGATTCCATTGAGATATTGTGCAGCTTGCAGGATAAACTCATATTCAATGAATGGATTCCACACTCCTACTGAAAAAGAAGCAGATGTATGGTTTACATTTCCGTTCGATCCTAGTAGAGTTTCAATAGAGTCTGGCTGAAGATGAATTAAATTTAGCGCTCAATGGGAGGCAACCCATCATTTGTTTGTTTTCTTTTCACTGCATTTAATTTCATTTCATTTAGTTTTATTTTAAATAAAATGTCATGCATTTACCACAATCGGTTTTCTCCCGGAACAATAGTGGATTTAAATTCATCATAAATATTTTTATCATCCACATTCTTTTGATTATGGTGTGACTTATTTGATATGATGTGAGTATGTGTTGTCAATGTGTAGGTTTTCTAGGTATACCATTTCTGGAGCTTCATCGGATACAAACAGCCTCTCCGCATCAATATGCACTTACATAGGGAAGTGTTTTATTTTTGCCATATTTTATGCTTCCAAAAACACCATGTAAACTAACAAAAAAAAAGAAAATTTTGAAAAATGAAAAAAAACTAACATTCCTATCATTGATAAACCCACATGAAATCCACTGTATTTTTGTTGCAACACAGTCGGGAACATACCACTTGTGTCCCTAGGCAGTTTGAGCACCTAATTCTTTTTTGGAATTCTTTGATCCTTAATATCATGACTTAGATGATTTCTGATATTATTTCATGCTTCAAAAATGTTTTTCAAAAACATGTTTATTTTTGAGACACTTATTTACACTCATGCTCATCTGTGTTGTCCAACATTATATTTCTATACCCATGAGGACTCTGAGCCATTTTAAATAATCTCTTATTTATCTTTTTCTTGTGGGAATCTCAACCATGTTATGTATTCTATAACTCTCCATGTTTTTCCATCAAAGTGATATGAATTTTGAAAGTTCCACTAAAATGATCAAGGAATCTGTTTAATATTTTATCCCCATTGACCCACTGAGCCACCCATACTTTTTCTCCATCGTGTAACCCTTAGAATCCATGAAAGATCCTTTTAGGTTGAGCCCAAACCGATACCCTTCCCTTCCCATTTCTTGAATTTATGAATGATAATTTTCAATCTAAGTTTGGGGGAGAGATTTACTCATGGAGAGGGTTCTTTGAGGGGTAGTGAGTCATTTAATGCACATGGATTAAAATTATCTCATCCTGGCCATATGAGTTATATTTCACAGTATCCACATTCTTTACATGTGTTTTGATATAGTAATATAGAATCCTTTTAGTTCCAACAATGAGTATATTGGTGGTCATTATACGGTAACCCTCACCTTTGTGGATACCTATAAAAGTGATGATTCATTACTCCAGGAGCTAGGAAGTTTTCTATATGACCTACTCTCATTGAGATGTTATAGCGTATACGATACTTGTGTACGATTCTTTGGGATTATTGTCTGAAATTTATTTCATGGGGTTTTGGAATTGATACTCACTAGTTTTTTCTACCCATCTTATTTGAGTTATTTGTGTAAAAAAAGACTGAAACATTGGATTATCATATGTTTTGGGACAAGCAGTGTTTTAAGTGTGGGGGAGCGAGTTTTTGAGGGAGACATTTGGATTGACATTTATCGTGCATTTATTTCAAGATTCAACCATCCTTTTGGCAAAAAAAATGTCACAAATGTTTTATGACCCACTGTCCTGCAACCTCAGAGACATTTGAACCTCATGTAAAGTCCTTGATATTGGTGCATTCTTTTGATTTCCACTATTAGAGATGTGAAATTCATGGAAATCCTATAGTAATCATGTATGTGTACGAGAATTGAGCATGACTTTGGTCAAATATTTTTGAGAGATGAGAGTGATGGCGAGGTAGGTCACATGATAAATGAGTGCACATACTTGTTTTGAAAAAAATGCAAGTGAAAGAAAAATTGTTCTTGAACATTGAAGTTTTAAATGAATCATGATATTTTATGAGTAAAAGAGATTGAAAAATTTTGAACTTGTAATTTTTATGTTTTGATTTGTCTGCGGCCACTTGTGTTTTCTTTCTGATTGTTTTTCCCAGGAGTGCAAAAGTTTAAGTGTGGGGGATTTGATGTACATTGATTTCACATGTATTTGTATAATTTTCTAACTTAGTTTTAATTAATTAGTTTAACCATTTTTTATATTTTTAGTTTATTTTTATAGTTTTGTAGTAGTTTAGATATATTGATAATTTTTAGTCAATTTATATACTTATATTTGTGATTTAGTATTTTTATTAGTTATATTAATTTTATATATTATATTTAACACTATATTATTATTATTAGTTTCTCCAATTTTATTTTAGTTTATTTTATTAATTTTTATTAGTATGTATATTTTAATTTTAATTATATATTTTTTATTTTGTTTCATTAATAAAATAGTATTTGTTATTAGTTTATTATTATATTTAATAGTAATATTATATTTAATTATATGTGAATTAATATATTATTTGTATTATTATTATTATCATTTTTTAATTTAATTAAATAATTAGTTTTTTTTAATTTCAAATTAACATTGTTTTTTTATTTTTATCCCCCCTAACTACCCATGCCAACCCCCTCCCCTTGACCCGCTCCACTCCTATTCCATGCTATCCCCTCACCATTTTCCTCCATTTTTCTCTCCAATCTCCCCCTCATCCCCTTATTCCTCCAAGCCACCCCACTACCTCTCTCCAATCCCATGCCCCACTCATTTTACTCCCCTCTCTCCAATCAAACAATCCCCCCATCCACTCCTCCATATACCCGCAACACCCCTCACTCACCTGGGACCCTTGCCTCTCCCTGAAACCCATTTCCCCCGGCAGCCCTCTCCCCTGCCTATCACTGCCCCCCCTGCTCCCTCCTCTCCAATCAAACCTACCCGCTACCCCGACGGCCGCCCCCTTACCCGCTCATTCCTAGCGACCCTCACCTACCAACCTCTTCACTCAAAAACCTGCTACCCCCTCTCCACTCGACCGACGACCCTCTCCCCTGCCTAACCCACCGCATCTCCTTACCTACTACCCATTTCCAGCTACCTCAACTCGACTCCTCTCTCAGCCATTTCAACACGTATCAACCAGCGGAAAACCATCACCAGGAGAAAAACGGAGGTTCGGACACGTCATCGACGTTCGCTTGGCTTCCGGATATTCACATCGCACGAAGAGAGCAAGTGAAAATCAGATCATATTTTCTGCAGCGCGGTGGTTTGATTCAGGTGTGGAATCAGCGAATGCACGGAGCAGAGTGATGATTGTTATTTTGAGATCATTGATGGAGTCTCGCGGTGACCAAATCAACGACACGAGCACAGTGATATCTTTTATTTATTATTTTATGTGTCATGTCATCACAATGGTTGGGTAATTATTTTTGTGTCGGAGTTGTGACGAAAGTGACGATAATTGCATGTCTTTAATTTATCCTCATGTTTGATTGCCTTTTGAATTAATTTCATTTGGATGTTTATTTAATTAATTGTATCTGCATTGAAATTAATTGTCATTTGGGCTCTGCACACATGCTTTGGTGCTCATTCATGTGATACCTAATAAGTAATCATGAATGGGAGTTCATCAGAGAATTTATTTATTCAGAATTCGATCAAGCACGTGAGCGAATTCTGAATAAATAAATATATTAATTAGAAAATTAATATTTTGTGTGTGCGCTTCTTCAAACTTGTGTGAGTGATATTGAATAAGTGATCTCATGTGAGAGAACCCAACGCAGGTAGATACTTCAACTTTTTGAGAAACGGGTCGTCGTATTTCACCAAGTGATTCAGTGCTATAATGATGCGCAAATTATTCGTTAGGATAGAGAACGAAATGACGGATAATTTGTGTAAACATTAAAATACTTTCTAACATCAGAGAATGAGACCAGATAGAATTTTGATTAAATTTGGAATCAGTGATAATTGAATAAATAAATATTCAAATGTGGGAATTAAATAATTGACATTTCATGAACTTGAATGGACGTCATGACTCTGACACTTCCATCTCTGCTAGTTTATTTCATAGCTTAGTTCACTTAGATAGTTTTAGTTAATTTACATAGTCATTTTTAAAATAGTCATTTAGTTTTTAGAACTTAGTTGTTAATCACACAATTAAATCCCATCTACATGAACATTCCTCCAAAATGACATTTCTAGTGTCTACTCACATTCTCTATGTGGTTTGACCCTGCTCACCACTTCTACAGTAGTTAGTAGGTAAATAAATATTGCAAATTTGCAGGTGTTGCGACGCGCGTTCCACCATTCATTTTCAATTTCTATCCCCTTGGGAATTAGTAAAGATAATCATCCTTGTTATCATTATTGAAACACATAATTATGTCACTACGAAAATATTACTTGAATGATCAAGAAAATTTCATCAATTCTTTTACTTCAGAGGGGTGGGTAAGTTTATCTCTGTAATAGATCAACCAGTGTCAACCAATAAATGTAACTCAAATAGAGAAACAAAAAGTCTTAAATAATTCTCGTGATCTATATGGGTTGGAGACAAGAACTAGTGTATCATACAAAGAAACATGGGAATGATTCCACCTTCAAAAGACACATGATAAGATAGGAACAATCATAGTTCACATCAAATATCCATAATATATCACCTCTCCAAATAACCAAACCATAAAGGTAATATAAAAAAACTAGATAAAAATGTATAAATAAAAAATTAAAATACTGTTAACATGGATCTGGAAGCATGGATATTAGGAGAATTAAAATACTCATAGTGGTAGCACATGAGGAGATGGGTTCACGACCGAGGTGGGTTTGCAGAGGACAAGGGATTCACAACAGAGGTTGACTTCAGTAGTAGAGTACGTGAATATAGAAACCCTAGACTTTTACATATAACATTACATGATTTTAAGGATAATTATACATCAAAGTACAAGCCAAAGATCATAAAGTCAAGTGACTTGGAAGATTATGTACATAAAACTGAAAACAAGGAACTAAATAAAACATTTCTTTATTTAATCATCAAATTGAGATCATAACTTCCATTTTACTCAAACATATGCATAGGTTACCTTGGTGAATACATGAACAAAGGGATGATATAAATATCCCAATATGGGAATAACCATAAGAAAAATGCATTAGCACATGGGATAGAAGGCATGACATGATGGTATAAAAAAGAATGTAACATATGGAATCACAACATATAAATATGGAATCATATAAACATGGAGTCATATTAATGTGGAATAAATATAAAAAATGACTCTAGCATGATTCAAGTCTAACCACCAAGACTGTTTCACATGGTATCCCAAGCCAAGTCTAACTGCCAAGAATGTTGCACATGGTAGCACAAGGAAAGGCTAACCACCAAGACCGTTGCACGTAACGTCTCATGAGACACAAATATACCCAATTAATTAGAGCGCTATCATGGTAAAACCATATTAACATGTTCATGGATATATTTTCCACATTAAGAGTCATATATAATCAATCCTACATAAACATAAGGGAACCCATGAAAAGAAAAGGGTATCATAATCATGTCATAAAGCATATTGAATGGGCGTAACATACAAGTGTCCAAAAAATAAAGGAATTAAAAAATAAATTTAAATTCATAAGGTAAAATAATAATATATCATGTTAAGTGATTTCAAATAGAATTTACAATATGAAAGAAGAGTATTTAGGTAATTTTAGCATTAAAACGTTTTAGTGTGGTTTTAAGGAAAATACTAACAAGCATTTAAAATAGAATAGGGAATAATTATTTATATAAAACCATAATTGATCCAATAATGTTTTTATAATAAATACATTAGTTTTATAAATTCAAAGGTGACTTAAAAAATATGGTAGAGTGCACTTGGAATTGGGTACGAATTCAAAAAGTTCCCTTAAAATGGGTTTGCTTATCAGGAAGTATTGAAGAGGGAATCACTTAAAAGCATGCATATCCCCGAAAGTGAATAATGAATGGATCTTGATAAAATTTTTTATAGAATGTGAACATAATTTATAATATTTACATAAAAATAACATATAACTTAATTTGGATAAAAGGAAAGATAGAGAAACCTGAATGAATAATGGAGGTTCGGGTAGAATTCCTTAGAGAATATCGGCATGGTACCAGGTGTACTTAGGAGGGCTTAATGAGATAGAAAGGGGTTTGTATTATTTTATAAATAATGAGGGAAATATGGGGTAGTTTTGAAATCATACCCCATAATTATGAACTACATATAAAAGGACCTAACATAGAGAAGATTCTTGAATAAATGTGAGAAAGAGAGGATCCCTTACCTTAAGTCCGATGGTGTTCTCCACTTGATATTAATGATCGGAATAATAAAATTAGGTTTATTAATTAATAATTAAATAACCTAATATATATTTAAAACATTTATTATAACATTTTTATGTTCATTCATGATCATTTTGATGGGTTAAGTGGTCCAATTTCATTGTTCGGGTCCGTTTTTTTCATGGTTTTTATGATCGGTTTACTTATTTTCACGAATGGGGAATCATGTAAAATGGGGATGGTTGTCCAGAATTGGAGTTATATTTTATTATTTAACATCCATAAGGTTACATGATTGTAAATTTAATTTGGTTACTTGGAGTGAAGTTGAATCGTTATATAAAACTTTAGTGACAACCTTTTGGATTTATTGGTTGTTTTTTACACTACAAAATCATTTTGCAATTAAAATTAATATCATGTGTACAAAAAAATTATAAAACCATACATAGGATATATTAAATAATAATATGGTTCAACCATAAAAAAATGGTTTCATAACCAGAATTTAAGATGGTAAAAGAAATTGAAAACCCATTTTCCATGAATGTGGTAATTAACACATCTCTGGTGGTGTCTTTACTACTAGTATAAAAGAAGAGTAAAGGAGAGATTATAATAATTTATTCCATTATAATAAAAAATTCTAGTATATTTAAGGAACATGATTTTTCATAACATTTAGATGAGGACAGGTAAGGATAGAAAATAAAACAAATGAACTTGAAAAGAATGTAAAATAATTGAAAAGAGGAATTTACCTCTTGAATCAATCTTCCTTGAGAGCCTCTTAAGGGGAGAAGATTTGGTCTTTTGAAATGGATGTTGGAAATAGGGAAGGATCTTGGGGATAGATTTTATGAGAATTTAGGCATGGAAGAATGCTTGAGAGGAGTGAAGAGAAGAGGTAATGAGGGGTGGTATTTATAGTGAAGAAGAAGAGGGTTTTCAAAATATTTAATTCCTTATTTTACTAATTTCTTTCAAGACCAGAAATAGTATGATTACATGACCAAAAATAAGAATAAGTGAATTTTAGTTCAAACTAATTGGGATTACATAAACAGAACATCATCCATGACCCTATAAATCATGTATTTATCTTAATTTGCAAATTAATGTATTTTACTATTCATCAAAAATTCAAGTATTTTATAAAAATAAAAAAATAACCCTAACCATTTATTTATGTGTAGAATCAAAAAATGAACTCTATTTTTCAAAAATTATTTTCTAAATATAATTAATTTAATTTTAATTTAAAATCATAATTTACTTGAAAAATACAGCTTTTAAAACTATAACTGATTTTATAATGTTTTAAAAAATTACATAAGGTCATATAAAATTATCTTAAAACGTGATAAAATAAAATATATAATTTATAAACACCTTTTAGGAAAATTCATTTTCTTTTAAATTAATTAATTAATTTTAATTATTTATTTATGACTTACAAAAATACCAACACTTTTACTGTGGTTATATTATCACTTATAAGATGCCTACATTTTATTTACACATTCATGGGTGAGGTTACTATTCTTTTGGATGATTTACTATTCATAAGGGTCATATTACTATTCATAAGGGTAACATTACTTTTCTTAAGGGTCAGTTACTATTCACTAAAAAATTAAGTTTTTCTTATCGGACTCTAAACATCTTATTGATTGCAACCGTGTATATAGTATTTTCAAAATTCAAATCACAGAAGTGACAATATTATGTTTAAAGGTCATGTAGTACTTAGTAGTTAATTGTTTTTTGATTTCATGTGATTATATAACATAATTATATGAAGGTAATTTCTATTGATAAAACATTGGGTCATTACATTATTCTCCCCTTATAAATTTCTCCCTTGAAATTTTGTTTTACATTATAAACCATAAATAGGTGCGAGTACATTTCCTTCATTTCCTCCTCTAGTTCCCATGTTGCCTCTTTGTACTTATTGTTCCACCACAATACTTTGACTGGGTGAGTAGTCTTGTTATGTAGAGCCTTATCTCTATGATCCAAGATCTTCATTGGCTGCTTCTTGTAAGAAATATCATTCTACAACTATAACACCTCTAAAGAGATTACATGTTTATGGTTTGGTATGTACATCCTTATGAGGGATACATAAAAGGCATCGTGTACTTTGGATATGGTAGGTGGAAATGCTAGTCAATAGGACACAACCCCAACACGATCAAAAATATCAAAGGGGTCGATGTACCTGGGACTTAACTTTCCTTTATTCCAAAACCTCATGACCTTATTCCATTGAGATATGCATAGAATTACCATGTAACCAACTTTGAACTCAAGGTCTCATTGATGATTTTCTACATAACTCTTTTGTCGACTTTGGGATTCCTTGATGTGCTGCTAAATGGGTTTCACCTTCTCCATAATTTCTTCAACCATTTTAGGTTCTAGCATCTTATGCTCACCGAGTTCATCCCCACACACTTGTGTTATTCACCTTTTCACATAAAGGGTTTCATATAGTGTCATTCAGATGCTTGAGTGGAAACTATTGTTATATGAGAATTCAACTAGTGGAAGATGTTGGTCTCACACTCCTTTGAATTCCATAAAACATTCTCTCAACATATCTTCCAGTGTCTGAAAAGTACAATCATATTGGCCATCATTTTTAGGATGATAGGCTATACTAAAGTTCAATTTAGTGCTTAGATCATATTGGAGACCTTTCTAGAACATTGAGGTGAATCTTGGATCTTGATCAGATACAATATATAGTGGTTCTTCATGCATCATTACCACCTATTTGATATATATCAATGAATTTTTATCAAATGAAAAGTCTTATCGAATTGTGAAAAAGTGATATGTCATTGTAAGATGATCCAAAATGACCCATATAGATTTTTTTCCTCTCAATGTCCTTAGAAGTCTAGTGACAAAGTCCATGGTGATGTTCTCCCACTTCCATGATGGTATGGGTAGTGGTTGCATGATCCCCTTAGACTTATATCTTTCAGCCTTCACTTGTTAACATACCAGGCACTTTGATGTATACTCAGCAATCTCCTTCTTCATATTGTCCCACCAAAAGTTCTCTCAAAGATCTCGATATATCTTTTTTCTCCTTGGGTGAATAGAGAAGGTTGTGTTATGTGTAATATTCAAAATATCCTTCTTTATCACTGGATCATATGGTACACATAATCTTGACCCAAATCTTACAACTCCTTCCTCATCAATCATGAACTCATAGGATTTCCCATTTTTAATGGCTTCTACCCTTTTATGAATTTACACATCTTTTCTTTTAGCATCCTTTATTTTCTCCATGAGGGATGGTTGAGAAATCATTTGAGAAAGAACTGATGATGTTCCTAAGTTAATTATTCCCATGCCTATCCTCTAAAAATCTAAGAATATGAGATCCTTTTCAATTATCATCATTGATATAGGTGTAGGATCCTTTCTTCTCAGAGCATCCACCACCTTATTTTCCTAACTAGGATGGTAATGGATTGAGTATTCATTATCCTTAATGAGATCTATCCATATTCATAGGTTCATATTAAGATATTTTTGTTTGAATATATATTTGAGATTCTTGTGATTAGTATATATCTCACACTTCTCCCCATAGAGATAATGATGCCATATTTTTAACGCAAAGATCACAGCTGCCAACTCCAGATCAGGCGTAGGATAGTTTTTCTCTTGGATTTTCAGCTTCATTGAGGTGTAGTCTATCACTTTATTA
The DNA here is from genome assembly GCA_963277665.1 of Viscum album. Lineage (NCBI taxonomy): Eukaryota > Viridiplantae > Streptophyta > Magnoliopsida > Santalales > Viscaceae > Viscum > Viscum album. The sequence continues at coordinate 1,029,859,361 of OY728157.1, forward strand.
TTTTTCATCTTCAAAAATCCTATAAAATTCTTTGAATCATCATTGTACACCACAAAGAGTTTTCCACCTATTGGTAGTATGAGTACTGGCACAGTGATTAGCCTCTTTTTTAACTCCTTAAAGCAGTCTTCACATTCATGAGTCCAGACAAAATTTACTCCCTTCTATGTTATCTTGGTCATTAGGTTGGACAATCATGAAAATTTCTTCATAAATCATCGATAAAACCTGGCTAGACCCACAAAGCTGCGAATATCCATTATAGATGTTGTCTTGGGCCATATTTCAATCACCTTTGTCTTGGAAGGGTCCACAGATATCCCTTTACTAGTGATAGCATGGCCCAAGAATGATATTTCCTTCATCCAAAACACAAATTTACTACACATTTCATTTAGATTATCTCTTATCAATGTCTTTAACATAGTATTCAAATACTCCTCATGTTCCTAATTACTCTTGGAGTATATCAGAATATCATCAATAAAGACCACCACAAATTTGTTGAGGTAATCTCTAAAGACTATTCATTAAATCCCTGAAAATTACTAGATCATTAGTGATCTAAAGGGAATCACTATGCCTTCAAATTACTTTTTTCCCATTTTTTCATGGCCGGTTTGAGGGTTCCCGGTACCCAATAAAAACATCACTACTCCGAAGACCACGTCGCAACATCCATATAAATTCACATTTCAAATTTCAAACTCAAGTAAACCAGACAGCTGTCCTCGATCTGCACGCCATCAATCTGCACACCTTTCCATGCATCCTCTAGCTGCTCACTCCCTCGAGCATCGAACCGATCAACGTCACCACAAGACTTCAATGTTTGTCAACGACAAGAGCTCCTCCGGCAACACTACGAAACCAACAGATCTGGTGAACACGCCACCATTCTTCGTCGAGGATGCCGAAGAGAGTTCTGACCCCACCACCATCATCACAGACCATCGTCGTGGCCAGAAAACAACCACATTCAAGACCCAAAAACCCATCCCTTTCCATCCGTGAAATCCAATAATCACTTGCATAGAAGATTGCGAGAGGAAGAACATCACCAGAAACCCAGAAATCACCCAAAAAAGAAAATCAAAACACACAAACAACACAGAACATCACCAAATTCAAGCAAATAACAGCTTCAAATGATCACACACTGAACTCCAAGAACAAGAGTTTGTCTGAAAAACCCTCCCGACGTCATCCTCATCAGCTCGAAACAAACCAAGCTCCCAACACTGCCATCTGAGAAAACAAGAGATGCAACACTTGACCTCCAAACACCCAAAATGATGGCCAATGTTCTGATCTCGAACTATCAGACCAAGGACTCAGGCACAGAATCAACACCGAGTCACGAAGACCCCGATGCGCGCAAGACAAGCTGATACAAGGCCACTGCAGTATAAAAACACTACTGGAATTCTGGTTTTTACCAACGGGTGTTTACCAACGGTTTGCTTAAACCATTGGTGTTGAAGGATTAGGGAAGCCTTTCCCAACGGTTCACTAAAACCGTTGGGAAAATTCACCCTTTGCCAACGGTTTGAAGAAACCGTTGGTAAAGGGGTGTTTTGGGTTCCCTTTTGCCAACGGTTCAACAGAACCGTTGGGAAAGGGTACCCTTTTGCCAACAGTTCTATAGAACCATTGGGAAAGGTCACCCTGAACATCTCTTTCCCAACGGTTTTTTAAAACTGTTGGGAATGATTTCCCCCAAATACAGCCGCGGTGCTGCTCTCCCCCATTCGCGACAGAACCCGAAATTCATCCTGCTCTAGCGCTCTCCTCCTCTCACGAACTCCCACATCCGAAGAGGTGAAAACCCATCTGAAATCAGTTATTTTTTCATTTATACACATATACTACCTTATTTTTATTGTTATTGATCTAATATTTTAGTTTTAAGTTTTCAATCTAGCTCCAGCTCTCTGCTGCTCTCGAACTCCCCCATCTGAATAGGTGAAAACCCATATGAATCATCTCAAATCAGGTATTTTATTCTTTATACACATATGGTACCTTGTGTTTTATTGTTATTGATCTAATATTTTTGTTTTAAGTTTGGATTTTGATGTGATTTCACCGTGAAAAATAGGGAAATGAATGAATATTTTGTTAATTAATTAGTTTCCCCTGGAATATCAGTTGTGTTATAATGTCCGTGATAAATAAAGGGGTAATGTAATAAAAGAACTTGAATAAATAAATTGTGTAAGTTGGGGTATGTTGCCTCTATGAGAGGTTTTTGTTGTGTTTCATTGTATGTTGTAGGGTGTTTTATGGGGATTGAGGTGACCAGTTGTTCTTTGTGATATGTGGGGTTGTAATGTGATGGTTAGTGGGCATGGATGTGACATGTGAAGTTGTATGATAGTGATGATGTGTGGCGGTGTTGTGTCGTGTGGAGGTGTTGTGTGATGAAGTTTTGGTGTATGATGTGGTGAGGTGGTTTTGGTTGTGTGGTGGTTTGTGATGTGCAATATTTTTGTTGTGATATTTTCTTGTTTTGGTGAGATGGTTGGTTGATGTAACATGGCGTCGCTGGTTATTGTGAGATGGTGAGTTATTGTGTCGTGGTTTTATTAGTTTCCTGGTTATCTATGGAGTAAATTATGTTGTTAAAAAAAAAACACAAGATATTAAATAAATGAGATGGAATAGAAATGGATGTGTGGTAAATGGATTTAATTAATTTAACATTAAATGAATGGACAATGTAAGTGTGAATGAAGTGGCTTATAAATGAAAGTGAGAAATGCTAAGCGTCTTGGGTGGTGGAGGTGTGGTTTATGTGTTTTATGGTAGTAGTGAAGTGTGTGATTATGTAGTTACTGTGAACCCATAGGTTGAGTATTTTGTGCTATCTATATATCATGTATTTTTATGTTATTTCTACACATTCCCAACCAGAGTTGGATAAACTTACCAATGATCAGAGGTTTTTAGTTATGGGTATTTTTTCTAATATCTAGGATGGTGGTTATATGGTTGGATAGCTACCATGTCTTCCCTAATCTTCCTTCAAAAGTGATTGAACATGTGTTTTTAGGCAATATGCGATGTGATTGTCCATGTGTCTTCAGGTGAGATGTACTATGATTTCCCTAGTGTTTTCCGGTGAGGTGTGATGTGATAAGGCTATAATAAGATGTGGCATGTGGTTGGGGTCATGTAGGGTAGGAGGATGGCACAAGTTTGATGTTATTCATGTTTATGATACCCTAATAATATGGTTATGGGATGAGGCATGTTGTGATGTGATATAACACATTAAGTTCTTGTTGGTTTTACATTTTTTCAATAACACATTTGTATGTTTTTTTCACATGTATAGTTGATACATTGGTTGTTTTCTTCCTTTATCATTTACTTAAATGTATTTTCTATTAAAGTTGAATCCTATTGAATTGTTTATGACAAAATGACTTATATAAATTCTTTTTACAGAATGGACAGAAGTTGGATGTATGAAACCGATCGGATCTCAAGCGATTTTCAAATCAATTTGAAGCGCTTTATAGATTTTGCATTTCACAATGCTTCAGATAGTGGTCGCATACACTGCCCATGTTCCAATTGTGTTGGTAGAACTTGGTTGAGTCGTGAAGAAGTCAGCTACCACATAACCAAAAATGGTTTTCAAGAAAACTACTTTGTCTGGTATCACAATGGGGAGAAAATGAAATCTCAAATTGGTGATGATCGAAATGAAAGGACTGGAATGGAGAATTTGTTAGATGACTGGTTTCTATTTATTCGTCATCATGAAAAAGAAAATATTTCGAATCAAGAAGACTTCGATATGAGGACAGCTGATGCATCTAGTGAAAATGATGATATTGATAGGGTGAAAAAATTGAATGATGCTGCCACGACTCCAGTATATCGACAATGCGATAAAATGAAAAAGTTGGAATTTTTAATCCGATTGTTTCATGGGAAAAATATGTATGGAATTTATAATATAGAAATCGATTACATTCTTACCCTCTTGAAGGATTTACTTCCAGATGATGTAGATATTCCCTAAAACCACTATATGGCATGGAAGTTAGTTGAGGAACTTGGATTTTCAAGAAACAAAATTCATGCTTTCCCGAAAGATTGCAATTTATTTTGGGAGGAAACAACTGAACGAAATGATTGTATAAAATGTGGCACATCCTGCTAGAAGTCAAAATCTGATGGAACACCATCCCGCGTTCCACAAAAAGTAATGTGGTACTTTCCATTGATCCCCAAACTTCAGAATCTTTTTATATCTGATGACATATCAATAAAAATTAGATTGCATGATACCGAGAGAATGAAGACTAATGATGAGTTGGTTCATCCTGCAGATGGATTTGCATGGCAGAGATTTGATGCTCGACATCCTGATTTTGCAGCTGACGTGCGTAATGTGAGGCTGGGTCTTTCATGTGATGGTTTTAATCCATTTGGGCAGATGCTTACTTCGCACATCACATGGCCAGTTTTTATACACATTTATAATCTTCCCCCATGGTTGTGTATGAAAAAACCTTTCACTTTCATGAGTATACTCATATCTGGTCCTTCTGATCCTGACATTTATATTGATGTATACATGCAACCTTTAATAAAAGAGTTGAAGCTTCTTTGGGATGTCGGTGTGCACACATACGATGCATGTTCGAAAGACATATTTCAGATGCGTGCTGTGCTTATGTGGATGATCAATGATTTTCCAGCTTATGCAATGATGTCTGGATGGAGCACGAAGGGAAAACTGTCATGTCCAGTTTGTATGAAGAATACACAATCCAGAAGACTGAATCATAGCTGTAGTTTCAGTTTTATGGGACATCGACGATTCTTGCTAGAGGATCATCCATATAGAATGGATCATCGAAGATTTGATAATACCAAAGAGACTGATGATCCACCTCATCGTATGTCTGGAAATGACGTTCTTAATGAATTGAAAGATTTCAGTTTTTCATTCGGGAAGGGTCAAATGAAATCTGGAAAGAGAAAGAATGTTTCCACTGAAACCTATTACAATTGGAGGAAGAATAGTATCTTTTTTTATTTGCCTTATTGGTCAACCAATTTGTTACATAATTTCTTAGACGTAATTCATATTGAAAAGAATATATGTGAAATTTTGCTTTCGGTTCTTCTAAATGTCAAGGAGAAGACAAAAGATGATTTACGATCTCGGCGTGACTTGGTGGATTGGGGCATCAAACCAGAATTGCATCCTGTGCGTATCAGTGAAAATAAATGGAAACTTCCATGTGCTTCTTATGTGATGAAACATGTGAAAAGAAAACAATTTCTGGAAGTATTAGAGAATATTATAGTTCTTGATGGCTATTCATGCAACATATCTAAACGGGTCAATAGAAGAGAGTTGAAGCTAAAATCTTTGAAGACTCATGATTATCACGTTCTACTGCATGAGTTGCTTCCAATAGCAATCCATCATCTTTTTTCCAATAATGTAAGGGTGGTTGTTATTCAGTTGTGCCATTTTTTTAGAGATCTTTGTGCTAAGAAGTTGTCCAAGTCTTTCTTGCAAAAAATGTTGGTAGATGCCCCATTAATTTTGTGTGAGTTGGAGAAAATATTTCCTCCATCATTTTTCACATGCATGATGCATTTGACTGTCCATATTCCCACTAAAATACTTCTCGGAGGACCTATTTCTTTTCGTTGGATGTATCCAACTGAAAGAAATATGTTCACATTAAAGTCTTATGTCCGAAACAGAAATCATCCCGAAGGTTCTATCGTGAACGGTTACTTGGCTCAAGAATGTATGTATTTCTGCTCGATGTATTTGTCTGATCTTACTACAAGATTGAACAGACCAATGAGAAATGAAGAAGAATAGTATGAGCAAATTGAACCCAGTTTTCCATCACTTCCTCAAACAGGTGGAATTCCTGGATCATATACATTGAAGACATTAAGCCATAAAGAGCGGGAGATGGCACATCGCACAGTTTTGTTCAACTGTGATTTGTTCGATGGCTATATCAGGTAACTAAATTGATTATGTATATCTTATATATATATATATATGTTAAACTATTAATATTTTTTATCTACAGGGAACATAAAACAATGATAAATAAGAAGCATCGTTCTTTATCGTTGATAAGGAGAGAGACTTTGCATAGAAAAGAGTTTTCTGCTTGGTTAAAATTGAAGGTATAAAAAATTAATGTTTAAAATAATTATATCAATATTTAATTAACTTTAATAGTAATTTATATTGCAGGTATTGAGTTTGTCTGTTGACTCTGTCTCTGAGGAAATAAGAGCTTTGGCTTTTGGTCCTAATACTGTGGTTCGTGACTGTAAATCAATTGTTATCAATGGGTACAAATTTATTGTCACTGAACGAGAAAAGAACATTATAACACAACGTGATGGTGTTATGGTTACTGCCATAATAGATTGTTATGCCAGTGCATCAGATAGTAGACCGCAATTTGAAAATGTGGGTTATTATGGAGTTGTTGAGAAAATAATAATATTGGATTATTACTCTCATGGATGAGTCACAATGATGAAATGTCATTGATTTGATTCGATGACAAGACATGACACATTTATTGATGATTTTGGATTTTGAGTAATTAATATGACTCGCACGCTTGCTACCGAAGAACCATATGTGTTGGCATCAATGGCTAAACAAGTTTTATGTCAAAGACCAACTTCGACCTGAATTTTGTGTCATAGTTGAAGTAATTCCAAGACATATTTTTGATGATGGTGATGATGGAATTGACACTGTCCCTAGTGCCATTGGAACCAATCCTTTTATTTCTTTTGATGACTCAAATAGATCAATTGTCAGAGTTGATTGTGAACCTGAAGTTGTGGTTGAAAATATATAGAATCATTCATCCATGTTCTCAATTCTTTTGGTTTACCTCGACTTGGGTTGTTAAGGTTATTAATATTCAAATTTATTTAGTATTGATCACAAATATGTTTTAGCTGACTTGACCATTATCTGAATTTTCAATGTTTATTGGTTGCAGTTTTATTTTAATTTCATTTTCTAATTTGGAATTGAACTGTATTCAAACATAGTCAAACAATATTTCTAAATTGGTTAACATTACAACTTGTATGATTTATTAAATCCATTCAAGCTCTTCTAAAACAATTGATAGATGACTTGACCGTTATGTGAATTTTCAATGTTTATTAGTTATAGTTTTATTTGAATTGCATTTTCTAATTTGGAATTGAACTGTATTAAAACATAGTCAAACAATATTTTTAACTTGGTGAACATTACAACTTGTATGATTTATTAAATCCATTCAAGCTCTTCTTAAAAAATTGATAGCTAAATTACCTATGAATCCCCTATTCCCTCATACATTTAGTTTTTTGGGTTACACATTAGTTTTCTTTTTCTAATTAATTACATATTTGTTTTCAAAAGTAGGAAATGAATCCAATTGAAGAGAGACGAAGGAAAAAAATGATGGACAAAAATCATCGAATGACGGAGATGGGCATTCCACCATTAGTGCCTACTGTGAGTACTTTATTTCAAATTGATATATTTAAAGAATATATAATGTCATGTGATTAATTTTTCTGTAAACATTTTTGTAGGATCCACCTATACGTCGACAGTTATTCGACGAGGAGCCTAGTACTGGTCCTAGTACTCAGGCCGGTGGTACAAGGAGGGTTCGTACCAGAGGTGGACGAGCAGCTGCGTGTACCCGACTAGACCCTGCCCCTCCCATTGACATGTCATCCTTCCCACATTCTGATCCCAGTGTGTCGTTAGAGACACACGGGATATTTAGGCCTCCCATTTTTTCATTACCTTCTGCATCTTCTGGCCCATCATTTTCACAACCCATGATGATTCCCACTCCTCAGTCAGCATCCAGTCAGACAGCCATCCCATCTTCTTTTCCATCTACTTCTGTCTCTCCAAGCTTCTATATCCCATCGTCTTCGACTCCTGTTCCACCACAGGATGTTCCATCAGTTTTTGTGGATCCAGCGGCACTCAGCGATCAGACCGACACAAGTATATTTATAGAACCCTAAATTTTTTTATAGAAATATTTATTTTTCTTTCATGACAGATACATCTACTGACAGGAGGCGTGGGTGGGGGCATACATGCATGTGTACGGTGTGGAACCGCCGCACACAGGTTATGGTGGATTATAATGAAGACAACCTAATAGTTGAGAAAACAGGGCAGCAATGTCGGAGTTTTTTGGCGACACTTTCCAAATACTCCGACATCATTCCCGTCAGCCCGCTATCATGGAGACATTTGCCACATGAGGTCAAGGATAGAGCTTGGGCAGAGATATGGGTAAAAAAAATCTGTTCTATTTAATGCCATGAATTATTTTTGTATTTATATTAATTAATATTTTGATTTCAGCTTCGATTTAATTTTCCTGATGGTGAGGGTGCATGATCGGAACGTCTAAAGGATTTAGGCGAGCTTTGGAGAGACTAAAAGCATGAGTTGTATATTAGCTGGGTTTCTAGAGTTGGCATTGAGTTAGAGGCGGTACCAGTGGTGGATGATTGTTCTATTGAGCAGTATCGTCAGATGATTACTCATTGGATGAGTACCCAGTTTAAGGTATTAATAAAATTTGAGGTATTTAAATAATAACTTTCATGTTTTTCATTAATACTATCTGTTGAATTTTCGAATTTTATTTAGGAATCTTCTGGAAAAAATAAAAAGAACATTTATGCAAAAAAATATCTCCACACACTGGGATGCACTACGATGCCTGATCATGAGAGGAAGCAGGTATAACAATTGTTTATAAGTTTTCTTTACAACTTACACTTTCTTTTGTTTCTTCAATTATTTAATAGTTTGTTAAAGTTTTCATATAACTTTACTTTTCAATGTCATTGTAGAGGAAAATACAAAATATTGAAGGACGCGTTCCTTGAGCAAAACTGTTTTTCTCGAGTAGACGGAAAAAGGATGGAAGTGCCGTCAATGAAGCGACTCAGCAGCAGATTGTAAGTTTTACTCTGTTGAATTTATTTTTTAATATCTATTTTGTAACTTAATAATATATTTATATTTGTAACAGGATGCTTTATAGTCCCTCGATGCCCAAGAACCAGACAATTTTGGGCCAACAGATCACTTACATCAGGTGTTGGGAGAGGAGCATTCTGGCAGAGTACGCCGCCGACCTAGGATAGCCCCAACGAGGTATTGGCCCTCCTCAGGTATGAGCTGTAGTGCCACCGAGCTACAGCAAGTTAGGGCATAGGCATAACAGGCTGAGAAAAGGGCCATAGATACGGAAAAACATTCTGCTAGGGCGAACAGTGCGTATATGAAATTTATTGAAGTTCTACGTCCTACACTTCCAGCAGAGGCCAGCCCATCTTTTGATGAGTATATGTCGTCGATACGTTCTTTATATGGTGCACTAGGTGGCAATTCTAGTGGTGGTCAGGACGATGTACAACTTGACGATGATGATGGCGAGGAGTCTGATGCGGAAGAGGAGGGAGAGGAGGAGGGCGAGGCGGGTGGCGAGGGCGAGGAGGAGGGCGAGGACGAGGAGGATGGCGAGGGCGATGATGATGATGGGGACAAGGACGAGGGTGATGATGATGATGGTGATGATGGTGATGGTGATGTGGGACAATTTGATCCATTACATTTTTAACTGATATTACTGAGATTTGATATTTAATCTATTCTAGTTGTTGGTTTTATCTAGACTCGTAGTATAGTATTGGAGTTGAGTTATTTTTATATATTATCGCTTTTTATGGATGTTGTTGTCTTTTAGTGGTTGTGTGTTTGGGAACCCCCCTCCTTCCTGGACCCTGGACAACCCCCCACCCTCCTCCCTGGACCCCGGACAGCCCCACCAGACAGCCCCCCAAACAGCCCCACGGACAGCCCCCCCACCCACCTCCCTGGACCCCGGACAACCCCCCGGACAGCCCCCCAGACAGCCCCCCGGACAGCCCCCCCACCCTCTTCCTTGGACCCCGGACAACCCCCCGAATAGCCCTGGACAGCCCCCGGACAGCCCCCCCGAACAGCCCCGGACATCCCCCCCACCCTCCTCCCTGGACCCCAGACAACCCCCCGAACAGCCCCCCGGACAGCCCCCAGACAGCCCCCCCACCCTCCTCCTTGGACCCCAGACATCCCCCCGAACACCCCCCACACCCCCCCACCCTCCTCCCTGGACCCCAGACAGCCCCCCCGGACAGCCCTCCGGACAGCCCCCCCACCCTCTTCCTTGGACCCCGAACAACCCCCGCACAGAGGATTCTCATAAAATGGAGAACATTTTAAGTACATACAGAAAACTGACCAAACACATTAGTATTGTGTCGATACATTAGCACAATAATCCATGGGTCATATGTGATGTGTACGAGTCAACCCCGCCTCAATCCGAGGCGCGGTGTGGCTGCCACCACTCAAAGTGTCTGTCTTTTGCTTAAAATGGACAACAATTTAAGTACATACAGAAAACCGACCAAATGCATTCATTTTCCATTTAAACATTAGGAGAACGATCCATGGGTCATATGTGACATGTACGAGTCAATACCGCCTCATTCCGAGGTGCGGTGTGGCCGCCACCACTCAAAGTGCCTGTCTTTTGCTTAAAGTGGACAACAATTTAAGTACATACAGAAAACCTACCAAACACATTCGGTTTCCATTGAAACATTAGGAGAACGATTCATGGGTCATATGTGATGTGTACGAGTCAACGCTGCCTCAATCCGAGGCGTGGTGTGGCCGACACCACTCAAAGTGTCTGCCTTCTGTTTCAAAAGTACGGCATTTTAATTGAAAAACATCAACTAGCATACGGAAAACCTACCAAAGGCATTCGGATTGTGTCGATACATTTGCACAACAATCCATGGGTCATATGTGACGTGTACAAGAAAACCCCGCCTAAATCCGAGGCGCGGTGTGCCCGCCACCACTCAAATTGTTTGTCTTCTATTTCAAAAGGACATAATTTGAAGTGAAATACATCAACTGGCATACAGATAACTGACCAAACATATTTGGATTGTATCGATACTTTAGCAAAACTATCCATGGGTTATATGTGACGTGTACGAGTCAACCCCGCCTCAATCCGAGGTGTGGTGTGGCCACCACCACTCAAAGTGTCTGTCTTTTGCTTAAAATGGACAATAATTTAAGTACACACGAAAAACCGATCAAATGCATTCGGTTTCCATTGAAACGTTAGGAGAACGATCCATGGGTCATATGTGACGTGTACGAGTCAACGCTGCCTCAATCCGAGGCGTGGTGTGGCCGGCACCACTCAAAGTGTCTGTCTTCTGTTTCAAAAGGACATAATTTGAAGTGAAATGCATCAACTGGCATACGGAAAACTGACCAAACGCATTCAGATTGTGTCGATACTTTAGCACAACGATCCATGGGTCATATGTGATGTGTACGATTCAACCTCGCCTCAATCCAAGGTGCGGTGTGGCCGACACCACTCAAAGTGTCTGTCTTTTGCTTAAAATGGACAAAAATTTAAGTACATACGGAAAACTGACCAAACACATTCGGTTTCCATTGAAACTTTAGGAGAACAATATATGGGTCATATGTGACGTGTACGAGTCAACGCTGCCTCAATCCAAGGCGCGGTGTGGCCGAAAATACTCAAAGTGGCTGCCTTTTGTTTCAAAAGTACGTCATTTTAATTTAAAAACATCAACTGGCATACATAAAACCGACCAAACGCATTCAGATTGTGTTGATACATTAGGAGAACGATCCATGGGTCATATGTGACGTGTAAGAGTCAACACCGCTTCAATATGAGGTGCAGTGTGGCCGGCACCACTCAAAGTGTCTGCCTTCTGTTTCAAAAGGACATAATTTGAAGTGAAATACATCAACTGACATACGGAAAACCGACCAAACGCATTCGGATTGTGTCTATACATTAACACAATGATCCATGGGTCATATGTGACATGTACAAGTCAACCCCACCTCAATCTGAGGCGCGGTGTGGCCGCCACCACTCAAAGTGTCTGTCTTCTATTTCAAAAGGACATAATTTGAAGTGAAATACATCAACTGACATACGGAAAACCGACCAAACGCATTAAGATTGTGTCAATACTTTAGCACAACGATCCATGGGTCATATGTGACGTGTACGAGTCAACGCCGCCTCAATCCGAGGTGCGGTGTGGCTGCCACCACTCAAAGTGTCTGTCTTTTTCTTAAAATGGACAACAATTTAAGAACATACGGAAAACTGATAAAACACATTCAGGGTCCATTGAAACTTTAGGAGAACGATCCATGGGTCATATGTGACGTGTACGAGTCAACGCCACCTCAATCCGAGGAACGGTGTGGCCGCCACCACTCAAAGTGTCTGTCTTCTGTTTCAAAAGGACATAATTTGAAGTGAAATACATCAACTGGCATACGGAAAACTGACCAAACGCATTCGGATTGTGTCGATACTTTAGCACAACGATCCATGGGTCATATTTGACGTGTTCGAGTCAACCCCACCTCAATCCGAGGCGTGGTGTGGCCGCCACCACTCAAAGTGTCTGTCTTTTTCATAAAATGGACAAACATTTATGTACATACGGAAAACTGACCAAACACATTAGGTTTCTATTGAAACTTTAGAAAAACAATCCATGGGTCATATGTGACTTGTAAGAGTCAACACCGTCTCAATCCGAGGCGCGGTGTGGCCGGCACCACTCAAAATGTCTGCCTTTTGTTTCAAAAGTACGTCATTTTAATTGAAAAACATTAACTGGCATACGAAAAACCGACCAAACACATTCGGATTGTGTCGATACATTATATCAACGATCCATGGGTGATATGTGACGTGTACGAGTCAACCCCGCCTCAATCTGAGGTGCGGTGTGGCCACAACCACTCAAAGTGTCTATCTTCTATTTCAAAAGGACATAATTTGAAGTGAAATACATCAACTGGCATACGGAAAATCAACCAAACGCATTCGGATTGTGTTGATACATTAGAACAACTATCCATGGGTCATATGTGACATGTACGAGTCAACGCCGGCTAAATCTGAGGCACGGTGTGACCGCCACCACTAAAAGTGTCTGTCTTCTGTTTCAAAAGGACATAATTTGAAGTGAAATACATCAACTGACACACAGAAAACAGACCAAACGCATTTGGATTGTGTCACTAATTTAGCACAATGATCCATGGGTCATATGTGACATGTACGAGTCAACCCTGCCTCAATCCGAGGTGTGGTGTGGCCACCACCACTCAAAGTGTCTGTTTTTTTCTTAAAATGGACAAGAATTTAAGTACATACGGAAAACCGATCAAACACATTCGGTTTCCATTGAAACATTAGGAGAACGATCCATGGGTCATATGTGACGTGTACGAGTCAACGACGCCTCAATCCGAGGCGCGGTGTGGCCGCCACCACTCAAAGTGTCTGCCTTCAGTTTCAAAAGGACATAATTTGAAGTGAAATACATCAACTGACATACGGAAAACTGACCAAACGCATTCGGATTGTGTCGATACTTTAGTACAACTATCCATGGGTCATATGTGACGTGTACGAGTCAACCCTGCCTCAATAAAAGGCGCATTGTGGCCGCCACCACTCAAAGTGTCTGTCTTTTGCTTAAAATGGACAACAATTTAAGTACATACGTAAAACCGACCAAACGCATTCGGTTTCCATTAAAACTTTAGGAGAACGATCCATTATTCATATGTGATGTGTAAGAGTCAACGCCACCTCAATCCGAGGCACGGTGTGGCCGGCACCACTCAAAGTGTCTGCCTTTTGTTTCAAAAGTACGTCATTTTAATTGAAAAACATCAACTGGAATACGGAAAACTGACCAAACGCATTCGGATTGTGTCGATACATTAGCACAAAGATCCATTGGTCATATGTGACATGTACGAGTCAACCCCACCTCAATCCGAGGTGCGGTGTGTCCAGTATCTCTCCAGGTGTATGCATTATGTTTAAAATGGACATTATTTCAAGTAAAATTATATGGTATACAAAAAACCGATCAAATTATGAATTGACTTCCGGATTCCACATATAATTGTCATCTAAATTTTAAATTGAATTCTAAATGAATTATGTATGTTTATAATTACGTTATGAATTCTAATTTAATTATGGATGTGTATAGTTCCACCATTATATGTTAAATGTGTATGAATTTGTTTTCTATATGTAAGTGTTAGTTGGTTATTGAAGGTATTGAAAATGAGAGGGAACCCACAAAATCAGACCTGGTGGGAAAATTGGATAGCAGGTGGTCAAATTAGAGAGCTGCTGTGCAATTTTCCCAGTAGAGGATATGCCAACGGTTCAAAACCGTTGGCATAGAATGTGTAGGTCTTTTTTTACCAACGGTTCATAGAACTGTTGGTAAAACTATTTTCCCAACGGTTTAGAACCGCTGGGAAAGAGGATATGTTGGGTTTTTCCCAACGGTTTTTCAAACCGTTGGAAAAAACATGATAATTTTATGCTTGTATACCAACGGTTTTCCAGAACCGTTGGGATAGGGTAATTTTTCAGCACCCTATCCCAATGGTTCACTATAAACCGTTGGGAAAAAATTTTCCCAATGACTTAATTCCCTACGTTTTGCAGAACCATTGGTATAACATATACCAATGGTTCTGCAGCCTTTCCCAATGGTTTAGAACCGTTGGGAAATCCTCTATTTCCAGTAGTGAAAGCACCACCTCAAACCACCGATCTAGGGAAGAAGGAGCGTAGATCCACGATGAGGGAGGCGGTGTGAGAGAAACCCTAGCCGAGCGCGGTGCCCCTTATGGGCTCAAAATCAACAGTCTGACCATAGGGAATCACTATGAAATCATAGTATCCATACCTCGTTCGAAACACATTCTTGGGAATATCTTCCTTCATCACCTCTAATTGGTGATATCCCATAAAAAGTTCCACCTTAGAGAAATAACTGGCCCCATGAAGATGGTCAAGCAAGTAATCTATCCATGGTAGGGGATACTTTTTCTTTATTTTGATTTTATAGAGATCATGATAATCAATGCAGAGGCGTAATGATCCATCCTTATTCTTGATGAAGAGGAATAGCGCACCCCATGGTGAAGCACTCGGGAATCTAAAACCCTTCTCCAGATTCTCCTATAACTGCTTCTTCAATTCCTTCACCTCTATGGTGTCCATTCTATAAGGTTTCTTTCATATAGACAGAGATCCAAGAATAAGTTCAATTGAGAACACAACCTCTCAATCAGGAGGAAGACTAGGAAAATATTTAGGGAATACATCAGTGTAATCCCTCACGATGGCCATGTCTTTAATAATGATTATCTCCTTTGTCTCAATCATTTGAGCTAGACATTCTTTTTCATAAGTAATTAATATCCACAATTAAGACAATGAATCTAAAAGAGATTCATCTTCCTCCTTACACTTTCAATGAATTGGATGATCCTTTAGAATATGAAGAGTGATCTTCCCTTCCTAAAAGTTGATATTGGATTTATATAAAGATATCCAATCCATGCCCAAGATATCATCGAACTTCCCTAAAGGAAGTATGATGATATTTTTTGGGAGGTTTATTCCACAAACGTTAATCACGGAGGATTAATAAACCATGGATGCAATAATTTCCCCACTCGCTATTCTTACATATAACTTATCCTTCAAAATTTGAGGTGGTGTTTGAATAGTTATACTAAACATGAAAAATATGAAAGAATTCATAGAACCATAATCAAATTGTATGTTCATTAATCTTTAATGAATAACTTGTGTACCTTTAACCACATCATTTTTCATCTCCCCATTAGTAGTAGTGATAGCATAATCTCTTCCTTCTTTCCTTGTAGGTTGTTGTTGATTACCTCTGACAACCCTCAACATAGGGAATGATTATCCAATAAATGTGGCTAATATTAATTGTTAATATATATAATATTCATGTTCTTTATTATTCATAAACACCATTTTTGTGCATTTTACACTTTGAACATCACCTCACATTTTGATTGTAATTCCTTCTTAAAATGCACTATTATGTGGTACATTTTTTAACATCATTTAAAGTACACAATGATCTTAATGTCATTTTAATATTTAATTTTAAGTTTTCTAATTATATTGGTAATAGTTCATACTTGTGTAGTGTTAGAATATTCACATTGAAAGACCACCAAAATGAGATTTCATGCAAACAATTCTGGAGAAGGCAGATTGGACACCATCCCACTGATGAGAATGTGGAGCCCAACATACAGTCCCAATGAAGCCCAAATTTAGTTTAATGATAGAAGAAATATATAGAAACAAATAATTCTTCATAATCCAGTACTAATTATGCCTCCATGGTGGTTATTAAGGTGGACCAATTTAGAGATAAAATTATGGTCTAGATTCTTCATCCCAGAAAAATAGCCCACCAATTTAATCATATATTGTCAACCACATATCCATTTGGGCAGATATTTTACATAGATCTAGGAGACATCCTAAGATTAACTTTTTTCTTCTATGTACCACTCCAATTCATCCTTATATAAGGCCATTCATATGCGTATTTTCGGTTGATGAAAGATGGATGCCACCTCGGGTCAAGGGTGGAAAAATCAACTCTCCCTCAACTTTCCACCCACCTATGGCCTACCAAAATTAATTAAGGAGACTTGATATATTGGACGCTCGACCCAAGGATTCAAAAATTAATATTTAAGGTAGTTTTGGTGGAGCATTTGATCATATTTTGAGCTTTCTTTCATTGTAATGTTATGCTGTGATTTTGTTGTCTCTAGTTTGTCTTCCACATGTAAGTTGTTTTAATTCATCCTTGTTTCTTAATAAAAGGTCTTATTATCTTATGATTGTGTTCTTCTACATATCACTTTGATACCTTTTCCTCAAGGTGATAATTTATTCACACCAAACCTTGTGAAATTATTCACACAACGGCGGTGTGATCATTTTCTTTTTATTGTTTTCTTGACTTCTTCAATTCCTCCCTCATGAGTCTACTTCCCGCTTCCACTGAAACCATAGAATCAATATAGGGATAACACACTTATGGGTTGATCCAAGGGAGTAGCAGGTAGAATTATTGGATGTTATTTATTACCACATTAATTTCTAATCACTTCTTTAATTGATATTTTTATTTGATTATTTTTAAACTCCATCATCCTTGTTGAATTTAAGGCCACACACTTCAAGTGCTAATACGAATCTTTACCTTGAAGTGATCAAAACATTGATCCTTAAAGTGTATAAGTGATTAGTATTAAAGGGTTTAGGTATTAAACCAGTAAGTGATGATGTTGTTTGATATTATTAAATGAACCCATCTCAAACATAAGAAATTGAAATCATTAAAAAAGGAATTCAACCAATCCAAACCAAGCGATAACCTAGGATCAACTCATTATATAAATTTGAATTAACTTAAATATGTTAGTGATACTTTAAACCCATATAAAATCAAACCAATTTGGCCACTTCATTACCAAAAAAATCCATATAATGTACGTGTCTGTAGGTTAATTCTTAGGTCTTTGGGGATTCGATAACCCAAGCTAAACTACAAGGATCATTCTACCTTCATCTCTGAGGTAAATTTGAGCCTGAATAAAATTTTGGCACCGTTTCCGGGGACCCATGTAAGTAATATCAACACTCATTCTATTCTCCCCCATTTCTTCTATTCTCACCCGTGATCTCTTATATTTTCCCTTTCTCGTTTTTTTCTCTTTTGGCGCATGTCCGCCTACACTTGTGATCAATCAAAATTTCTTGTTAGGGTGGATAGTACTAGGGTTGGGGAGTCAAGTACACCAAGGGAACTATTTCCATTATATCCTAATATTCCTAATACTCCAGAGTCAAAAGTTGAGATCATTTCAAAGGAATATCTTCAAAGAAACCAACTCATAAACCCGGGGGTAAACCAAAATGGAAATACAAATGAGGCAGCCCCAAACATGGGGAATGCGGTCGATCAAACCATGAATGACAACCTCACACCTGCCTGGACCAATGCCCCATCATACATTAGACACAACTCCCTAGAAGATGCCAACTACATCTTTAAAACTCGTGTCCTAAACCATCTTCCCACATTCTATGGAATGGAGTCTGAGATGCCCTACCTTCACATTAAGGAGTTCAATGACATTGTAGAAACCATGTGTCTCCCACATCAACTAGAATCAGCTAAGATGAGGCAATTTCATTTTTATTTAAAATAAAAATCTAAAAATTGGCTAAACAATTTGATACTATCATCCGTCAACACTTGGGACCAACTACAAAGATAATTCTAAAAAAAATATTTTCCCCACCATAAAACAATTTCACTTAAAAAGAGTATCAAAAACTTTTTTGAAAAAGAGGGAGAGTAATTCTATGAAACATGGGAGAGGTTCAAAGACACTCTAAACATGGTTCCACACCATGGTTTTTCTATTCCTGAACAAGTGAGAATTTTCTATGAAGGGTTGGGTCCAGGGAACAAACAATTCATTGACATGATGTGTAATGGAACCTTTAAAAACAAAGCCCCAAATGATGATTACAAGTATCTGTAAATACTTGCTGAACAAAAAAAACATGGGGAACTTCACCTTATTCTGAAAATCCACTAAGAAATACTAGAACTCATACATTTAGAGAAGAGGAAAGCCTTAGGGCTAAACTCATAACACTCTCTAGGAAGGTTGAAGAGATAAACCTTATGAAAGTCCATGAAATCCAAACTATAGAACCTATTTGCACAATATGTGACAAATATGACCATAATACAGACAACTGCCCAACTATTCCATCCATCAAGGATTTTCTTTTAGGAGGACCCTCAGTAGAATTAATTTCTTTGAACATTCAAAAGCCTCAATACCAAAACACCTTCAACCCAAGGTATAATGACCACCCAGTCTTCCAATGGTAAGATAACCAACAACCTATCCAACCACAGAGACAAAATCCTTACCCCCATTAGAACTACTAAACCAATAACCAGTTCCAAACCCAACCTATCCAATACCAATATCCACCAGTCCATTTTCAACAAACTATCCCACCTCTAAAATATTCCCTTGGGATAAACCAATCTTCTCAAGCACCAACCCAAACTGTTCCACAAATCCTACTAGAAAAACTATGCAAACAAATAGGAAGGGTGAACTAGGAAGTCTCTTCCCTAAAACCAGAACTTCAAACCATCAAAACTGGAAAGGAACCCATGCCTACTCAGGCAGTACCATCCTCAACTTCAAGGGGAGAGTCAATTTTCACTCAAATAACTCATGAACAACTAAAGGTTGTTCCTATTTTAAGAAGTGGGAAATCAATTGATAAACCTGAAAAAATAATTTAGAACCCATATGAAGATTAAAAATTGGATGAAAATTAAAATGAACCAAATGATCAAACTAAAAAACATGATAACATTGTAAAAGAAACAACTCTTCAATAAAAAACCCCACAACCTGAACCATTTCTTCAACACATGATGGGGAAAACCAAGCCTGAATTGAGTGAAACATTGAGGGAAATCTTCTCACAAGTCAGGTTGAACACTCCCCTTCTCGATACAGTCCAAACAATACCTTCTTACTCAATGTCATTTTGGCAGCTAATGTGAGTACTACCATTCAAGGGACCATTCCTCCTAAGTTGAAAGACCTAGGTTTCCCTTAAATCAATGTTGACTAGGAGAGAGAAAAGTTGTCAAGGCCTTGTGTGACCTAGGTGCTAGTGTCAATCTCATCCCCTATGCTGTGTACTGCCAGTTAGGCATAGAAGAGCTCCAACCCAAGTCTATCACACTTCAACTTGCGGATTGTAGCATTAGGGTTCCAAAGGGGATTTTAAAGGACATTCTGGTAAAGGTTGAAAACTTCATCTACCCTACTGACTTCATTGTCCTTGACAACCATCCAAACTTAGGAAATAAAGAACAAACCCTAATTATCCTTGGTCGTCCCTTCCTTGCAACAATCAACTCTGTTAACTGAGTTCGAAATGGGAACATGACCATAACCTTTGGAAACATGAGTCTAGAATTGAACATCTATAATGCAAGCTTACAAATAGGGTATGATGAGGAAATTCATCAAGTAAACATGATAGGAAGCATTGATAATGAATCCATAGAACATCAAGGAATTTTTGATGGATTTTGAAGTCAGGATGAGATTGATTTCCTTTTTTCACATGAAGGGAGTTTATCTCCTTGGCTTGAATCATTTTCAAATTTCTCTAATGATTAAGTATTAGGTCCAACGATCAATGAAAAATTTCAGGAAACCACTTTCATGGAGACCACTCCAACTTCCTTCCCTAAATATGATCAAGAAAATCTACTAGCTGAAACTTCTACATGTGGGGAATATATCCTATCTAAAACTCTAGGAAATAAAATTTATCTTGATCCAATGTCCCAATATTCTGTTGAAATTATGAACCAACCTGATATTAAATCGATGGAACTTCCCACTGTACTCAAGTATGCCTTCCTAGGGGAAAATCAAACACATCCTATTGTCATTTCTTCTTCTCTTGAATCCAATCATGAGAGGATGCTTCTAGATGTCCTTAAGAAACATAAGAAAGATATTGGTTGGACCCTGTCTAATATTCCTGGGATTAGCCCACTTATTGGGACTCATAGGATTGTTCTGGAATCTGACTCAAATCCATGTCATCAACCTCAATGGTGACTCAATCCTAATCTCATGGAAGTAGTGAGAAAGGAACTTCTGAAATTGTTAAAATCTGGTATCATATATCCCATATCTAAGAGTGAGTGGGTCAGCCCAATCCAAGTGGTTCCCAAGAAGGTAAGAATCATATTGATAACCAATAAGGATGGAGAGATTCTTCCAACTAGAGTAAGAAGTGGATGGAGGGTCTACATTGACTATAGGAAGCTAAAGTCATTCACCAAGAAGGACTATTTCAGCTTACTATTCATTGAATAAGTCCTTGAGAGAGTGGTAGGTCATGCCTTTTAATGTTTCTTAGATGGGTACTTGGGGTATAATCAAACTGAGTTCTCCCTAGAGGATCAAGGGAAGACTACATTCACATGTCCTTTCAGCACCTTTTCTTTCAAACGCATGCCCTTCGGGTTATGCAATGCCCTTGTAACCTTCCAGCGGTGCATGATGAGAATATTCTCAGACATGGTAGGGAATTTTCTTGAGGTCTTCATGGATGAATTATCTATGTTTGGGGATACATTTGAGGGATGTCTGAGGAATGTGGAGAGATTCTTTTCAATATGTGAAGAAAAGAATCTGGTCCTAAACTGGAAAAAATGTCATTTCATGGTAAAAGAGGGACTAGTTCTAGGCCATCTAGTCTTGAGTAGGGGGATTGAAGTTGATAAATAAAAGGTTGACATCATTTGTCACCTTCCATCACCCAAAACTATCAAGGAAGTGAGGTCTTTCTTAGGACATGCTGGTTTCTATAGAAGATTCATCAAGGACTTTAGTTCAATCTCATGCCCCCTTTGTTCTCTCCTGGTAAAGGATGCTCCATTTGTTTGGACAGAAAGCTTTGAGGGTTTATTCCCAACCCTCAAATCCTCTCTCACCTCTCCTCCCATTATGAAATCTCCAAATTGGAACCTTCTTTTCAAACTTATGTGTAATGCTAGTGACTTTTCTATAAGAGCTGTGTTAGGATGAAATTATGATAAAACTCATTATGTCATTTCTTATGCAAGAAAATCCTTAAATGATGCCCAAATTTGCTACACCACCACTGAAAAAGAGTTACTTGCCAATGTGTTTTCTTTAGAGAAGTTTAGGTCCTACCTCTTAGGATCCCCCATCACCGTGTTTACTGACCATTCTGCGCTAAAATACCTCTTCCAAAAACAAGATGCTAAGGCTAGACTAATTAGTTGGGTCCTTATCTTATAAGAATTTGACCACACAATCAAGGATAAAAAGGGCATTGAAAATGTTGTATCTGATCACCTATCTAGGATGGAATACAAAGACAACTCAAATCACCATGTTGTGTCTGATTAATTTCCTGATGAACACCTATACTCTGTGATTGACTACCCTTGGTATGCCGAAATAGCTAATTTCATAGTTACATGAGTCATTCCAAAATTCTTAGGGACTCAAGATCAAAGGAAATTCCTTTTTTATGTTAGACACTATGTGTTTGATGATCCTTACCTCTATAAGTTCTGCCCTGACCAAGTCATTAAGAGGTGTGTCCCAGAATCTGAACAAGAGTCCATCCTTAAATTCTGTCATAGTGAGGCATGAGGAGGTCACTTTTCCTCTAAGAAAACATCTGCTAAGATTCTTCAGTGTGGTCTCTTCTATCCCACCCTCTCAAGGGACTCATACGCGTTTTTTCAAAGTTTTCCAAAGTTTCAACAAGTAGGGTCAATCACAAAAAGGAATCAAATGCCACTCACTCCCATCTTAGTGATTAAAATCTTTGACTGCTGGGGAATCGATTTCATGGGTCCCTTACCAACCTCTAGGGCATACCTATACATCCTCTTAGCTATTTATTATGTCTCAAAATGGGTTAAATCCATTCCCACCAAGTCTAATGACCATCATGTTGTGATCCAATTTATAAAAGAGCACATATTTTCTTGATTTGGAATTCCTAGGGCTATAATCAGTGATTGAGGAACCCATTTCTGCAACCGTCCATTCTCTTCACTCATGTCTAAGTATGGGAAATCTCATAAAGTTTCCACCACATACCATCCTCAAAACAATGGTCAGGATGAGTTAGAAAATAGGGAGATTAAGAATATTCTTGAAAAAAATATCAATCCTTCTAGGAAAGATTGGTCCGAGAAACTCTTGGATGCTATTTGGGCCTATCGAACCACATATAAAACCATTTTAAGAATATCCCCATATAGGTTGGTTTATGGAAAAGCATTCCATTTACCTATTGAAATTGATCATAAGGCTTTTTGGGAAATTAAGAAAATAAATTATGACCTCTCATTGGCTGGAAGAAAAAATAAATTATATCTCAATGAACCTGAGGAACTAAGGATGGAGGATTATGAAAATTCAAGGATCAATAAAGCTAGAGTTCAATCCTAACCATCTAGGAATATCATAGTCAAACATTTAGAACCGGAAAAATTCATTCTCTTGTATAGTTCAAAACTTTATTTACAACCAGGAAAGTTAAGGTCTAGATGGTCAGGTCCTTTCATAGTGCATCATGTGTACCCCCATGGGGTAGTAGAGATTAAATATCCCACTAGAGGTCACATTTTCAAGGTCAATGGTCATAGGTTAAAAACATTCATTGAATCATTCAATAAATAGGAAATAGAGGTTGATTTAACTGATCCAGCCTATGAACCAGGAAAAAATTGAGATATTTAGGATCCATGTCGGGCTAACGACATTAAACAAAAGCGCTACACGGTAGGCAACCCATAGTTTTCATGTCATCTTTATTTTTTCAAATAAGATTAATTAGTAATTTTGATATTTAAAAATAAAAAAAATAGACTGTTGACCTATTCTTCTATTATGAGTATGGATGGGTATGAAAGGGGAGCACCATATTCATTCATGTCACGTGGTGCGATCCTTGAGTAATACCTTACCTAGAAATTTAAAAAGAAGACAATGTATCATCAGTTCATTTTATTTTTATGTGTTTAAAGATTAAAATAAAAATACAAAAAATATATATAAAAAAGGGACACATTATAGGTGGTGGGTCAAACCCCATCACAACCAGCGAAGCCAAGGGGAATCGAACCCGGGACCGAAGGGAGACAGGCGCGTGCACTTACCACTAACCTATGGATTTTTATGCTTCCTTATTCTATAATTTTTATATATATACTTATATTTTACTTTCTTTATTATATAAATATATATATATAGTTTTTTTGTTTTTCTTGTTTTTTTCCATTTTTTCCACTAGGTAATTCTCAGAGTAACATCGAGATCAAGGGATTAAAAGGGAATAACAAGAATTTCAACTTCAAACACCGGGTGACTTCATTCCATGATCCTCATTTTCAATTTCCTTTTTGAACTCTCATTCTGTACCTCTAACCTCTTCTAAATTTTCATTTCTTCAAACATTGGGGACAGTGTTATTTTATGTTGGGGGGGAGATAAAATAAAAAAATTTGCTTTTGTGAAAAAAATGATGATTTGAAAAAAAAAATGTGTAAATAGAAGGCAAAATTTCTTTAACTTTGAACATGGTAATACACATTGCACACTTTGAAACAGAATATCAAATAATTTAGCATGCCCCAATTATGATTTTAATCCTTGTATAGTTTCATGAGAATAGACTTTAGAAAGTGTGGCTGTCCAATGTGATATTTCATGGTTTATATTTTCATCCAAAAAGAATATCACAATGCACGTCCTTTGGATAGTGGGGTATTAGTTTGAGTTCATGGGGTCCCCCAAATAAATAGCATTGGTTTGGTAATCATTTTAGTTTTAAAATGAGTATTCAATAACAAAATTAAAAAAAACAATAAATTGCGCGTAGAGCAATGAAATGACCTAATGCGTGGCTTTTGGAACTTGGGGATCGTGACTCCATAGTTGTCTGGCTGAGAGTTAGTAATTTTATCTCTGTTTTTGGTAATTTTATTTTGTTTTTGATTGAGTTAACTCGAGATGATGCCTGATTATGTGGGATTCACTTGGTGCCCTAAGGTCTTTGATCCTAGGAGTCATTGGCAAAGTCTCGCTACAGGGGTTGACTCTTTTGAGTGCAATTTCAATTACCATGGAAAATTTTCAAAAACAAAAAAAAAACAAAAAAAAAATACAATAAAAAAATTGAATACTCATCTTAATATTAAAATGTGATTCCACCTAGTTCTTCCATCATTTCCCTCTTGAATAAAAATGAACCCCCATGTTTAATGCGACGCACAACACATCATCACTCTTTATTGATATTGGATGAAATATGGTGATGAATTTGAACAAAGTAATGGGCTTGTGATTTGGATCTGCTTATGAAACTATCATGTATTAAAATATTTTTTATGGGTTTCATGATTGTTTGGTATAAGGGTTTTTGGTGATCATTGTGTATTAAAATATTTTTGGAAAAGTGAATTCGAATTTCATATTGTTGAGATATATTTTGCTCGGCACTAGAAAAACTCAAGTTGGGGGGTGTGATTAACCAATAAATG
Organism: Viscum album; assembly: GCA_963277665.1. Taxonomy (NCBI): domain Eukaryota; kingdom Viridiplantae; phylum Streptophyta; class Magnoliopsida; order Santalales; family Viscaceae; genus Viscum; species Viscum album. The sequence continues at coordinate 1,029,884,609 of OY728157.1, forward strand.
AAGATAATATTAATTGTTAATATATATAATATTCATGTTCTTTATTATTTATAAACACCATTTTAGTGCATTTTACACTTTTAACATCATTTCACATTATGATTGCAATTCCTTCTTAAAATGCACTATTATGTGGTACATTTTTTAACATCATTTAAAGTACCCAATGATCTTGATTTTATTTTAATATATAATTTTAAGGTTTCTTATTATATTGGTAACAATTCATACTTGTGGAGTGTTGGAAGATTAACATTGGAAGACCACCAAAATGGAATTTTATGCAAACAATTCTTGAGAAGACAGATTGGACAGAAGCCCACTGATGAGAATGTGGGGCCCAACATACAGCCCCAATGAAGCCCAAATTTTGTGGGATACTAGAATAAATATAGAGTAACAAATCATTCTTCATAATCTCGTGCTAATTCTACCTCCATGGTAGTTATTAAGGCGGTCCAATTTAGAGATAAAATTATGGGCCAGATTCTGCGGCCCAAAAAAAAAGCCAACCAATTTAATCATATCTCGTCAACCACATATCCATTTTGGATGAAAGTTTACAGAGAGCTAGAAGAAATCCGTAGATTCACTTTTTTCTTCTATGGATCACTCCAATTAGGCCATATAGAAGTCCATTCATACATGTCTGTTCGGTGGATGAAAGTTGGATGCCACCTCGTTTCAAGGGTGGAAAAATCAATTCTCCCTCAACTTTACACCCACTTATGGCCTACAAAAATTAATTTAGGAGACTTGGACTATTGGAGGATCAACACAAGGCTTCAAAAATTTCTATTTAAGGCAATATTGGTGTAGTATTTGATCATATTTTGAGCTTTCTTTCTTTGTAATGTTATGCTGCGATTTTGTAGTCTCAAGTTTATCTTTCACATTAAAGTTGTTTTAATTCATCCTTGTTTCTTAATAAAAGCTCTAATTCTCTTATTATTATGTTCTTCTCTATATAACTTTGATACCATTTCCTCAATGTTTGAATTTATTCACCCCAAACCTTGTGAAATTATTCACACAACGGTGGAGTGATCATTTTCTTTTTATTGTTTTATTTACTTCTTCAATTCCTCCCTCATGAGTCTACTTCCTGCTTCCATTGAAACCATAGAATCAATGGAGGGATAACCCACTTATGGGTTGATCCAAGGGAGTATCAAGGGGTAGTATTGGATGTTATTTATCACCCCATTAATTTCTAATCACTTTTTAATTGATATTTTTATTTGATGATTTTTAAACTCCATTGTCCTTGTTGAATTTAAGGCCACACACTTCATGTGCTAATACGAACCTTTACTTTGAAGTGCTCAAAACTTTGATCCTTAAAGTGTATAGGTGATTAGTATTAAAAATATTAAGTGATTATGTTGTTTGATCTTCTTAAATGAACCCATCTAAAATATAATAATTTTAAATCATTAAAAAAGGAATTCATCCAATCCACCCCAAGCAATAACCTAGGATAAAATCATTATCTTAATTTGAATTAACTTAAATCTATTAGTGATTTTTTAAATCCATCTAAAATCAACCCAAGTTGTCCACTTCATATCCAAAAACAATACATATAATGTATGTGTATATAGGTTACTTCTTAGGTCTATGAGGATTTGATAACCCAAGCTAAACTACAAGGACCGTTCTACCTTCATCTCTTGGGTAAATTTGAGCATGAATCATGGAAACTGTTTGCATAATTCCCATGATCTTTTCAGTTGTAACACTACACTATAGACTAAGTTTTGATCTTAACCTTCCTTTCTTCTTCCATGTTAGTAGGATTCTTGATATCATGTCATCAGTTTTTAGCCAAATGTCCCAACATTTCACATTTGAAGCAATTCCTGGTTCCATTAAGACAGTTCACAGGATGATTCTTCCCATAATTTTTACACGTGGGATGATCAGTCTTCTTTCCATCATGGAATTTATTTGTAGAACCGCCCACATTAGATTATGTTTTTCTATTCTTGTCACCAGGCCCACAATACCACTGAGAGTCTCTGAACTCCATTTCAACCTTAAGGGCACAACATAAAATCTCCTCATAACTGTAAATGTCTCAAATTTCCAACACTTTTCATAGACTCAAATTTAGTCTGCAAAAGAAGCGATACACCCCCGATGGACTCATCTTCCTTCTACTTGAGTCTGAGGAACTCTCTTTCCATCTTGAAATGGATGGTTTAAGAAAAATATTTTTTGAGAAACATTCTATTGAATTCCTCCTAATCCATAGAATAAATTTCCTCCTAGGGAATTTTAATCTTGATTAGTATCCACCATTGATAATCTTCCCCATCAAAACAATATACCGCCATTATGAATTTCTCTTCTTATGAGTACTAGATGACAGAGAATAGATTTTCAATTGAGTTAATCCACTGTTCCACGATGAGGGGATCAGAAGATCCACTAAACATGGGAGGCCTTTTTCGTATGAAATATTCAATGAAAACTTTATCTTTCTTTTTAGGATGGGGGTATTCTATATGATTCAAGTTATTATTCATAACTTGAGTTAGTTGAGCAAGTATTGTCATGACGTTTTTAGCACCCACTCCCATCATATCAGGCATATCATCCTGAAAATCTTCACATTACCTATCACATTTATTGTTGGATTTTTTTCTTCTATTTCCCACCATTAAATAAAAAAACATACAATTATAGGGCTTTAATACTTAGATATTGATCATATAAAGAAAACTTTCAACATAAGACGATAAACTTGTAAAGGAGAAGTATGTCCTAACTTGTGATTCACTATGTTTCAATATAGGTTATCCTTGATCAATTTCTTAACTTATATTTTTATGATATTTTTTCATTCCCTTAATAATGGTTTATAAAATGCTTATGAATTTACCAAATCATATCCCCCAGGAATGTCAAACTAATTGTGAAGTAAGGCTCATTGTCATGCACTAGTTCCCATTTGAGTCTATCTCAAAGTATTGTTTTTGGGTTTTACCCCTAGATACATATCTTCTGTAACGACTTGGGTTTTTGGTCCTATCAGACTTTGGAATATTTCTACAAATAATTCCAGAGCTACGCGCAGAGACGGCGTCTGATTCCGAGGCCCGGTGTGCCCGGAATTAATTTTATAAAAATATTAAGTTTTTTTATACTATGCACGTGGAGGGGGTGTGATATCTCCTAAACAGTAGCTCAGAATGGGAATATGAGGGCACGGTTGAGTCTGGAACGTGCTGTTTACCCTAGGCGAGGTGTAAACTTTGCGGGCGTGGGCCTGCGATGAGAAACGCCACCAGGGATGTTTTCGTAAATAGGTAGAGAAGTTAGTGTGCGAGTGTCGGCTCGAATAACATCTGAACACAGTCTCGGATGGAAAATATGAGTCTTCCATTGCGTTCAGAACGTCGTGTTTAACCTAGGGGTGACCTTACTTTTGTTCGCATCGGGCGTCGGATCCGAGGCGGGTTTGGCGCCGGCGGGCGGCTGATATAAATATCAGCGCCCCCCTATCGTTCCTCTCGACGTTATTCACCACCGCTTCGTCGAATCGAGCAAACGAAGCACCCACGAGCTCGGAATTCGACGGAGGACGTTCCAAGAGCGCGCAGCGGAAGCTCTGGAGCGCGGATCTAAGGCAGAACGTCGGTGTTTCGCCCGCGAGGTAGGCAGTTTGAGTTTTAAAATCCTAGATCCCGTTTTTGTGTTGTTTTTCTTCAATTTTTCATATGGGTTGTATAGTTCGGGTCCCGAGATTTCCGAATCTTTTTTCGGATCTGAATTTGGAGCACCGGGGTGCTCCCGGTGGCTCCCGGAAGTTTTCCGGCGAAAACCCGGTTTTCCGGTGACGAGGGGCGGCGGCCATGGCGGAATCCGGCGGCAGCACGGTGGCGGGGCGGCGGTTTCCGGCGAGGCTGGCGGTGGTCCGACCAGGATTTTCCAGGGGTTCTTTAAACCCCCGTAACTGGCAAACCGTAACTCCGATTTGCAAGCCGTTTGCGGCGATGAGCTCCTTGCGTCGAGACGAACCTTTTGAACTCACTTTGAGGGTTTAAGGGTTCGGGATCGTGGCCCGAGAGTTAGAAACGTCGTATAAAATAATATTATTTTATTATTTTACGACTTCGGGCTGTTGTAACTTCTACCCAGAGCGTCCGATTGACGTGCCGTTAGTGGCATTGAGACCCTGATGGTACAACGGACTTTTTGAGATGGTTTCCGGGTTTTGGGACTGAGAACGGGGTGTGGGCCCCATGAGGCCGGGTTTTGGCGTTTGCGGAGAAACGCAGCTTTTGCACCAGGAGTCCGATTTTGGCGGATGAATAGTCGATCCTGTGTGTTTTTCCGAGAGGATCACAATGGTGCGATTCGTTCGATGAGTTTCGAAATCCAGGTGTGGGCCCCACCCGAGCTGGCCTTCGGTGAATAGTTCCTTTTTCACCGGCTGTCCGTTTCGGATGAGCGAGTAGTTGATTATGCTTGTTTTTTCGAGGGGATTGCCGTGGTGTGATCCGCTCGATGTGTTTCGGGATCCTTGTGTGGGCCCCGCACGAGCTAGCTACGGTGAATAGTGCCTTTTTCACCGGTGCTCCGTTTCAGGTGAGTAAACAGCCTATCCTGCGTGTTTTTCCACGTGGAACGCGATGGTGGCCTCGGTTTTGGCCTAGGAGGTGCGCACTGTGGCGTTGTGGCGGGTCACTCGGGTTAGCGACGTTTGGACCAGTAGTGGTTGAGGGTTCTCCCTTGGTTCGTTCCTACGAGGGTTCGTGTGGCATCACAACCTTCGTATGGGTTTGTGATCCTCTTGAAGGGATGTTTAAACTTTTAGAGTTGTGGTATCCCTCCGGTGGGCCCGGAGTGGATCCTCTAGCATCTTTACCCTAGATCGAGTTCTTAGTATCGCTGTGACCGCTTATTTACGGGCGGCGATCCCCTATCTATAGCAAGTTAACCCTGTAGGGTTTGTGACATCATCGGAAATATGATCCCCTACGTGGTGGGCCGTGCTCAGTAGGGTTGTGGCATCATCGGGTATATGATCCCCTACTCAGCATGAAGTTTATAGTAGGGTTGCGGTATCATTGGTTATACGATCCCCTACTCAGTGCTTGGTGTCGGTAGGGTTGCGGTATTGTTGGTTATGCGATCCCCTACTCAGCGCGTGGTTTTGGTAGGGTTGCGGCATCGTTGGTTCGATCCCCTACATTGCGAGTTGTACCAGATAGGGTTCCGGTATCGTCGTGACCATCTTTATATGGACGATGATCCTCTATCTGAGTGTAGAGCTTCTGTCGAGCGCCAGATCGGGTTGTGGTACCCCCCAGCGGATCCTAGGTGTGATCCCCAATCTGTGAGAACTACGTATGCCAGATCGGGTCGTGGTATCCCCCAGCGGACCCTGGGAGTGATCCCCTATCTGTGAGCTATGTATACCAGATTGGGTCTTGGTATCCCCTAGAGGACCCTAGCGGTGATCCCCTATCCGAGGAGTTTGGTTGTTCTGTTGTTTCAGGGAGGTTACCTCAGTGATGCTATCCGACGAGCGTGATCTCTCGGGTGAGCGTCTGAGAGGTTTGTGAGAAACCCGATGGAGTGTATCTCTCGGATGAGTGTCATCTGGTATGACAGTGTTCGTGTGGTGTACTCTCCTGGTTGGGATAGTTGCTGGTGATGAGGTCGGTACCTCTTGTGGCTTGTGGCTTGAGCTGAGTATATCTGGATTGTTCAAGGTGTACGTATGGGAATACACCTGAGCTGAGCTGAGCTGAGATGAGCTGACTAGTTGTGTTTAGCCGAGGATGGTCACGAGATGAAGTTTCTCTCTCGTCTAGGTTCCCTCTGGCTGGGTTGAGCAGACTGTTGCCTTTCAGTTTCTCCCTAGGGTTTTGGGTTTTTGGGGTGCCTACTGAGTATGTTTATACTCACCCCTATACGGGCTTTGCCCGCACATGTTTGTGTCTTGTGCAGACTACAGGCCTTTCGACGGAGTCCCAGGAGGACCCGAAGCAAGAGAGCTTAGTGAGCATGTTGACCGGGGGTTTTACCGGAGCTGTGCTGAGGGATCTTTCCGGCAGGTGTTTGTGGCAGCGTTCCCCTTCTTCAGTGCAGGTTGGACGTGCTTTGTAGTTTTATTTGGTGGGCCCTGTTTTGCCCTTTGTACTTTTGCTGTTGCACTCCGGTTTGGGATAGATTGTATGCATGCATTTACTTTTCAGTTTCTATATCTCTGCACTGTTTCATGGAGGTTTTTGTGGGTGCGTGTGTACATGTACCTTAGGCTAATACCTCCCATGTGTGTGATAGCCTACTCGGCACTGGTCGCCAGCCCATGTCCTATTGAAGGCGGGCTTGGGGAGTTGCGGCTCGAGCCCCGTTGGGTCGGGTCGTGACAGAGTGGTATCAGAGGAGGTTCCACTTTTGGGATCTCAGAGCGTAGCTGTTCTAGCTGTGAGTTTGGTTTGGGTTGCATAGCGGTAGTGTTAGGATGTTTCGAGTTTGGCTTTCAGGCCAGGGACTCTAGTGTTGGTGCGGCGGCCGACGTATCCATACACCAGGACTCTGATAACCTGCCTTTCGACTCGGGACATTCGTACACTGGTCGCGGGGACATAATGGTACACGCATCATATAGGACTGGGTTTTTGGATTTTCCTTATCCTTCTTGAGTCAGCTCTCCAGATATACTCTTTGACTGTGGTGTTTCTTGAATGTATTTCAATATGCCTCCACGACAACAGCCAGTGAGGGTTCTGCAGCAGGATTGTGCTGATGACCCGCCCCGTGTAGAGGCTGTGGAGCAGGGCGCAGGTTCTGAGGTTGCACCTCCAGCTGGTCTGCCAGTTGAGCCACCACCTGTCGAGCAGATGGTTCTGTCGGCGGTGCAGGACGAGGTTGTGCGCAAGCTGAGTGCACTGCACGATTTCCAGAGGCAGCAACATCTGAGGTTCCGGGGTGATCCAGACCCCCAGGCAGCTGATGACTGGCTTTAGGCAGTCACCCGGGTTTTCCGCCTAGTGAGGACACCTCCAGATCAGATGGTGGTCCTAGCGGCGAGCCTTCTGCATAGTTCCTTTGGGCGATGGTGGAGCCTGGTGACGCAGTCCCATGATGAGGAGACGCTCATGTGGGAAGAGTTTGAGCGGCTCTTCAGGGAGGAGTTCTATCCCTTGACGTTGAGGTTAGTGCGAATTCAGGAGCTTCTACAGCTTCGGTAGGAGGGCCTGACCGTGTCGGAGTACATGGCGAGGTTTACAGATCTATCGCGCTACTCCCTAGATATGGTTTGAGACCCGTTCTTTAGGGCTCGGATATAAGGCCCCAGCCTTAAACCTTACTTAATCTTGAGTTATTACAAGATTACACATTAAGGATCTTTTTAGGTTTAGAGTTTTAGATAATTAGATCATGAAACTTGCATTACATTCCACATTTAAACAAAGTTGTTACATAAAAGACAATATTAATTCTTCCCATAAACAGAAACATATTTAAAATAAAACATGGATTCTTTCTTGACACATCCTTGACACTATCATCACATCATGTACCTTTCCCTTGACCTGTGAAAAACATTTCAAAAACATGGGATGAGCATAAAAAGATCAGTTAGGGTTATAAAAATATGGAAAGGAAACATGAGTTCATATATACATAAGAATGAAATCATACTTTACCCATAAAACATAGGCACTTTAACATACCTCATCAAACCATGAATAAATCATAGAAATCATAAGACCTGAAGGTAACTTGAGGCATTCATAACATTCTTACGTAGGGAGTAACCCTCTTGGTTACGTTTGGAATACCCATCACAGTATATTCCCTAAATCTCTTCGGAGAAACCTTAACGTTTCACTCATTCATGTTACCCAATGCATTGGAGAGCTATATCGGGATCACCCGCCCTTAGTTTATCACGGAACCACCCGTCTTCATAATAATGCCCAAGAACCTCAACATAATCGTATCACATAAAACATGCATAAAGGAAACATAACATTTCCACCTTTCAATCACAAGATATTAATACAACACATTGATATAAAAACATTATGAAAACCATTTCCAATACCAAAATAAAAGAAAAGTAAAACATGGTATTTATTTTTATTTTAAAAAAATTATGGCTTGTAGAGGAAGTCGAAACTCAAATAATGGTCATGGTGGCGGAGAAGTCGTATCGCCTCATACGTACGACAAAAACATTCCCTTTTGTCGTTTAGTAAACGCTTCGTATAAAAAAGATTCCTTTTTGGATAAACGTAAAAGTAAAAGGGGTTTATACACCGTATAAAAGAAGGTTGTGTATAAAACAAAATATGCCTCAATGAATGGAGATTGAGACGAAGTCCCATACAAAGACGGTATCCTTGGATTAAGGATAAATCAATTACATAATTATGCGTGACAAACGAATACACCAAATATAAGTGGATATTAAGTGTAAAACAATCAGAGGACATTCACACATATTCATAGTATGACATATTCAAGGAGTACAAGTTTATCCCAAAGAATCAAAATTGGGTTAAGAAGTTTCCTTGCAAAAATTTGACAGCCTAACGATGTCACTACAAAATTCCGAAAATGAGTTGATGAGAGATAAAAAGGGTATCTCATCACTTGGACATAAAATTCACATCAATAAGGATATAGAAGAACATATCCCAAAATAATATTATGTGAATTAAAATACATAACAAAATAAGTCTTTTAAAAAGAGGAGGGTGAAAGGTTCCCTTACCGACATGGGTATCTTTCGAAACATACGCCCCGTGAAAGAAGGACAATACATCATTGATGTAAATATTCATAAATGAAAGAATATTACACAATGAGTAAAATAATGTTTAGTACATACACCACTCAAAGGAAATTGTGGCAAATGTAGCATAAATCTCACGGGAATAAAAGTGAGATGAAAAATCCCTTACGAAAACTCGGCAGCCTAACGGCGCAACTTAAAACTTCCAAAAATGGATTGATGAGATCAAATAGGGTATCTCATCACATTGCAATAAAATTTACAGAAAGAGGAATATGAAAGAACATCCCCCATAATAACAAATAGGAGCTTAAAAGAAGTGACATAAAGGGGAGTACATAAAGAGAAAGAGAGAGGTTAGATCTCTTACGAAAATTTGGCAGGCTAACGGCGCCACTCAAAACTTACAAAATGGATTTATGAGAGAGAATAGGGTCTCTCATCATATGAAAATAAAAATTACAGTAATATTAATATAAAATAACATCCCAATAACAAGAAATATGAGCTTAGAAGGAATGACATAAAAGAGTGTACTTAAAAAGAAAGAGAGGAGTAGGACCCCTTACCTCAAGTCCAACTTGTCTTGTTCGTTTCTTTATATTCCTGAATAATAAACATTGGTCAATTAATAATTGCCTAATTACCTCCATTAGAGATTATTATTCAGTTCATATCACATATTATAATTTTATAATAATTTTTTAATAATATTAGTTCATATCAGACGTTTTTGCCGATGTTTGGTACATGAGTCAAAAATGAACTTGTTTGAAAAAAGATTGCCCATGTAGTTATAAGTAAATAATTTCCAGAATAGTATTAATGATTAAAATATCATATATATCCAGTAAATATTAATTTTATACTATTCCATATCATTTGGATATAAAAAACGAAAAGCACCGTTCATGGAGACGGTAGGCCGTACGTACGCATGAACGCTACTTTCATTTTTTGTCATATTAATGGAATTAGAAAAAAATGAGAGAGGTATATATATGTTATAATTCCAGAATGATACCCATAATTTAGATGAAATATATTACATATATATCCATTATATATATGTACTTATAATATTACATAACATTTTGAGATAAGAAATGAAATGTACCGTTCATGGAGACGGTAAGCCGTACGTACGCATGAACGCTACTTCTATTTCTATTTCATATTTAATGGAATTAAAACATAGTGATAAATAATATTATTTTAATTCCAGTATGGTATCATATATAATATAATTAAATATATCCTTTATACGTACCACATATGGTATTAACGAATCAAATCACTTTGAGGGGGCGGTAGTCCGCACTTCCTTAAATGAAGATATCGCGTATACCCATAATGGAAACCATAAAGGTATGTCATAAATGAAAAATACAGAAGCTTAAGTAAAACATAAACATATTAGATATCATATATAAATATAGTGTCATCTTAATGGCCACCTTTTAAGGTGTTAGAAGAATGTTGAACAATCATCATTTCGGGAGGCAGAAATTCGCCATCCACGAAAACAGTATGTTCTTTAACCATTAGATGTAGGTGTGTGTAAGTGTAGCTCGAATAATTCTTATAACAACATCATAGTATATTGAAGATACTGGATTTATTACAAAATAAATGAATAAAAATAGTTTAGGGGGTTGGAGAAGCAAAATAAAACAAAAGGACACAAGTGAAGACATTACCTTAAAATCGGGTAACTCCCTTTGGTTTGAGCTCAAAGGCTTCCTTGGGAAGACTTCTGCCCAAAGTGAGGCTTCAAGGAGTAAGAGAGGGAAGTGGAGAGACAAAATGGGCAGAGGTTGGCCGATCCAAAGGCTTTGGGAGTGTGGGTAAGGAGGTAGAGGTGGGGGCCTTTTATAAGAGGAGAGGAGGGGCACTCTTGGAAGGTAAAGAAAAGTCACTTTATTTTAAATTGGTATTTGGATTTAAGAGGTCCCACATTGATTTTTTTTTTAGGATAAGGTGATAAGGGTTCTAAATCCACTCATCCAATAGGTTTTGGACATGTGTAGGTCTTAGATATTACATTATCTTTCCATTTTATTTAAATCGTTAAATAATGAGGTCATCACTTCATCATCATGATGTCATAAATAATTTAATTTATTTAATGTCTAAAATTTTAAAAAAATACTATAATGTAGGAAATATTTTTAGATTTAAATTGAATATTTATAGTCAATAATCTGATTTTTATAACCCCTTGTAAAAATTGTTTTAGTAAAACATTTCATGTTTGTCTCATTTTTACTTTAACTTTAAATAAAAAGATATTAATGTCATTTTCCAACCAAAGTGGCTTCATGGGGTCCCCAAGTTGACCCATGAGTTGTCTTGGTCGTCCATGGAACATCCAATGAGGTTAGAACATGTGTCAAGTTCATTTCATATTATTAAAACATTATTTTTACGTTAAACTACACTAATTACCTCTAATCGCGATTAAAAACTTAATAAGTTACTATTCACCAAAAAATTATTTTTATCCCATTGAACCAAATTTTACTTCTTAATGACAACCATGTATGTCAGATTTTTGAAATTCAAAACACAAAGATGGAAAATTTTCATTTAAACGGAAAAATTAGTTTTTATAAGTACCACTTAGTGGTTTCACTATTCATCAAAAATTGAAGTTTTTCAGAAAAATCACAAAAATTCACCCTAAGATATATTTGATATTCCGAATTCAAAAATGAAGTCTATTTTAAAAAATTCAAAACATATAAGTCACATTAATTAATTTAATAATTAATTCTCGCTGTCAGAGCAAATAGCGTGTTTTTATGAAACAATATGTATCAAAAGATTGACACTAGTTTAAGTCTATTTTCAAAGTGAAATTAATTCCAACGACCACTATTGGATTTAATGGTAAAAATATATTCTAATTTCACTTTAAACCCAATTCAAAACATAATATAATCATATAAATAAATTAGATTAAAAAGAGTTTTTGAATTAAAATACAACATTTTACACTATTCATTAAAAAAATGAACATTATCGGAAAGATACCAAAAATTTACACAAAGTAAATTTTGATGTCCCAATTCTTAAGAAGAGTTTTATTTGGTCCAATAGAATGTTTAGGAGTGAACAAAACTATATTTAATGACGGTTCTCCATCAAAAGGCGATAAGTGAGCCTTTAGTGAAAACTAGGGCATATACGCCTAAAATTGAATTCATTCCGTATTTTAAGCCTTTATCTTTTATTGGATAAATGTAAAAACATTTAAAAACATATATAATCATATTTTATTTATTTCTATCCATTCCCGCCAATACAACGGCTACATGTTAACTACCATTTTAAATAATATTATTTTATTATTAGAGTGCAATGTAAGATTCCCAAGAAACTCGTTCTTGCGTGTTGGGTACGACATCGAGCATAGCGTCCCCTTTAAAGTCATATTAATATTTTATTCACAAATATGGATAAATATAAAAATGTCATATTCATTATTTACCTGGGGTGTTACATCAGACCTTCGAGCAGGGCTTACGCAGGGACATCCAAGCAGGTGTGGTTTCCTTGTGCCTGCCCACCTATGCTGGAGTGCTAAAGCGAGCATTGGTGGTGGAGAGCTTTCTGGCTGAGTAGATTCCCCCTGTTAGTGTTGGGCACGTGAGGGATGAGACGTCGGCATCTGGTAGCCGACGACAGACTCAGGGGTCAGGACGTGGTCGACGTTTTAGGAGGCGACCCCAGGATGGAGGATCTGAGGCTCAGGGCTCGCAGGTCAGTTTTGGTCAACCGCAAGAGAGGCGGTGTTATGCTTGCGATGGTCGGGGACATCTTGCTAGAGATTGTCCGACCCAACGTGCTGCTGAGAGGGAGCTGGTCGATGGACCACCTTGGCAGAGGCAGCGTCTCGAGCAAGGAGGTCCGCAGGGCGGCCGACGTGGCGGCGGAGCTAGTGCAGCGGGAGGCGGTGGTAGGCAGTACCAGTTGTCACCACCCCCACCCCCATGTGGTCCACGACAAGCTCAGGGAGCTGGTGGTCGAAGGTGAGGACAACTGCATGCCCTGGAGGCAGTCGACCCAGAGGCACCGCGGATGGATAGAGGTACGCCTTGTGTCTTTTCTACTTACTGCAGTAGTTTGTCAGACACTGTTTAGCGGTACTCTTTCCTTTTGTTGCTTGCTCGAGTTTTGTTCAGGGCATTGGTAAGACCCAATGTGGGAGTTTTTCTGCATGCTTCGAATGCGTGAGGTAGATGAATCCTTCCCCCACCGAGACGCGTTTTTGTGACGCGATTAAAACTGTGCTGGCAAGTCAGTGCCGCCCAAAGCGGATAGTATTGAGGTGTGGTGGATGAGTCCCTCTGACTTATTCATTCGGGCATGGGTGTTGGTTGGTGAGCTCGCTGGTGTGTGAGACCCAATTGAGAGTCCAGTCGCTTTCCTTGTGCTTAGGGCTTTTCGGGGACAAAAAGTTCTAAGGGGGGGGGGGGGGGAGGATGTAGAGACTCGGGTTTTTGGTCCTGTCAGACTTTGGAATATTTCTATGAATAATTCTAGAGCTACGCGCGAAGATGGTGTGCGATTCCGAGGCTCGGTGTGACCGGAATTAATTATATAAAAATATTAAGTTTTTTTATACTATGCACGTGGAGGGGTGTGATATCTCCTAAACGGTAGATCAGAATAGGAATCTAAGGGCACGGTTGCGTCCGGAACGTGTCGTTTACCCTAGGCGAGGTGTAAACTTTGCGGGCACAGGCCTGCGGTGAGAAACGTCACCAGGGGTGTTTTCGTAAATAGGTAGCAAAGTTAGTGTGTGAGTGTCGGCTTGAATAACTTCTGAACGGAGTCTCGGATGGAAAATATGAATTCATTGTTGCGTTCAAAACGACGTGTTTACCCTAGGGGTGACCTTACTTTTGTTCGCATCGGGCGTCGGGTCCGAGGTCGGTTTGGCGCGGGCGGGCGGCTGATATAAATATCAGCGCCCTACCCCCCCTTATCGTTCCTCTCGATGTTTTTCGCCGTTCTTTTCCGCCGCTCCACCGAATCGAGCAAACGAAGCGCCCACGAGCTCGGAATTCGACAGCGGACGTTCCAGGAGCGCGCAACGGAAGCTCTGGAGCGCGGATCTAAGGCAGAACGCCGGCGTTTCGCCCGTGAGGTTTGAGGTTAGAGTTTTACAATCCTGAATCCCATTTTTGTGTTGTTTTTCTTCAAATTTTCATATGGGTTGTATAGTTCGGGTCCCGATGTTTCCGAATCTTTTTTCGGATCTGAATTTGGAGCACCGGGGTGCTCCCGGTGGCTCCCAGAAGTTTTCCGGCGAAAACCCGGTTTTCCGGAGATGAGGGGCGGCGGCCATGGCGGAATCCGGCGATGGAACGGCGGCGGTTTCTGGTGGCGGCGGCGGCACGGCCGAATCCGGCGGCGGCGCGGTGGTTTCCGGCGAGGCTGGCGGTGGTCCGGCCAGGATTTTCTGGGGGTTCTTTAAACCCCCGTAACTCGCAAACCGTAACTCCGATTTGCGAGCCATTTGCGGCGACACGCTCCTTGCGTCGAGACGGACCTTTTGATCTCACTTTGAGGGTTTATGGGTTCAGGATCGTGGCCCGGGGGTTAGAAACGTCGTATAAAATAATATTATTTTATTATTTTACGACTTCGGGCCGTTGTAACTTCTACCCGGAGCGTCCGATTGACGTGCCGTCAGTGGCGTTGAGACCCTGATGGTACAACGGACTTTTTGAGATGGTTTCCGGGTGTTGGGACTGAGAACGGTGTGTGGGCCCTATGAGGCCGGGTTTTGGTGTTTGCGGAGAAACGCAGCTTTTGCACCAGGAGTCCGATTTTGGCGGATGAATAGTCGATCATGTGTGCTTTTCTGAGAGGATCGCAATGGTGCAATCCCTTCGATGAGTTTCGAAATCCAGGCATGGGCCCCACCCAAGATGGCCTTCGGTGAATAGTGACTTTTTCACCGGGTGTCTGTTTCGGATGAGCGAGTAGTCGATTCTTCCTGTTTTTCCGAGGGGATCGTCGTGGTGTGATCCGCTCGATGGGTTTTGGGATCGTTGTGTGGGCCCCACACGAGCTAGCTACGGTTAATAGTTCTTTTTTCACCAGTGCTCCGTTTCGGGCGAGTAAACAGCCTATCCTGCGTGTTTTTCCGCGTGGAATGCGATGGTGGCCTCGGTTTTGGCCTAGGAGGTGCGCAGTGTGGTGTTGTGGCGGGTCGCTCTGGTTAGCGACGTTTGGACCAACAGTGGTTGAGGGTTCTCCCTTGGTTCGTTCCTACGAGGGTTCGTGTGGCATCACAACCTTCGTATGGGTTTGTGATCCTCTCGATGGGATGTTTAAACTTTTAGAGTTGTGGTATCCCTCCGGTGGGCCCGGAGTGGATCCTCTAGCATCTTTACCCTAGATCGGGTTCTTGGTATCGCTGTGACCGCTTATTTACGGGCGGCGATCCCCTATCTAGCAGGTTAACCCTGTAGGGTTTGTGGCATCATCGGAAATATGATCCCCTACGTGGTGGGCCGTGATCAGTAGGCTTGTGGCATCGTCAGGTATATGATCCCCTACTCAGCATGAAGTTTATAGTAGGGTTGTGGTATCGTTGGTTATACGATCCCCTACTCAGCGCTTGGTGTCGGTAGGGTTGCAGTATCATTGGTTATGTGATCCCCTACTCAGCGCGTGGTTTCGGTAGGGTTGCGGCATCGTCGGTTCGATCCCCTACATCGCGAGTTGTACCAGATAGGGTTCTGGTATCATCGTGACCATATTTATATGGATGATGATCCTTTATCTGAGTGTGGAGCTTCTGTCGAGTGCCAGATCGTGTTGTGGTACCCCCCAGCGGATCCTGGGTGTGATCCCCTATCTGTGAGAACTACGTATGCCAGATCAGGTCTTGGTATCCCCCAGCGGACCCTGGGATTGATCTCCTATCTGTGAGCTATGTATATCGGAGTGGGTCTTGGTATCCCCTAGTGGACCCTAGCGGCGATCCCCTATCCGAGGAGTTTGGTGGTTGTGTTGTTTCAGGGAGGTTACCTCAGTGATGCTATCCGACGAGCGTGATCTCTCGGGTGAGCGTCTGAGGGGTTTGTAAGAAACCCGATGGAGTGTATCTCTCGGATGAGTGTCATCTGGTATGACAGTGTTCATGTGGTTTACTATCCTGGTTGGGACAGTTGCTGGTGATGAGGTCGGTACCTCTTGTGGCTTGTGGCTTGAGCTGAGTATATCTGAATTGTTCAAGGTGTATGTATGGGCATACACCTAAGCTGAGCGGAGCTAAGCTGAGCTGAATAGTTGTGTTTAGCCGAGGATGGTCACGAGATGAAGTTTCTCTCTCGTCTGGGTTCCCTCTGGCTGGGTTGAGCGTACTGTTGCCTTTCAGTTGCTCCCTTGGGTTTTGGGTTTTTGGGGTGGCTACTGAGTATGTTTATACTCACCCCTGCACAGGCTTTGCCCGCACATGTTTGTGTCTTGTACAAACTACAGGCCTTTCGACGGAGTCCCAGGAGGACCCGGAGCAAGCGGAGCTTAGTGAGCGTGTTGACCGGGGGGTTTACCGGAGCTGTGCTGCGGGATCTTTCCGGCGGGTGTTTGTGGCAGCGTTCCCCTTCTTCAGTGCAGGTTGGACGTGCTTTGTAGTTTTCTTTGGTGGGCCCTGTTTTTCCCTTTTTACTTTTGCTGTTGCACTCTGGTTTGGGATAGATTGTATGGATTCATTTACTTTTCAGTTTCTATATCTCTGCACTATTTCATGGAGGTGTTTGTGGGTGCGTCTGTACATGTACCTTAGGCTAATGCCTCCCATGTGTGTGATAGCCTACTCGGTGCTGGTCGCCATCCCCTGGCCTATTGGAGGCGGGCTTGGGGAGTCGCGGATCGGGCCCCGTTGGGTCGGGTCGTGATATGTTCCATAGCCACATCTACCTATTTGCATCCATACATGTATGTATTTTCTTGATAAACCACTTACTCTATACTTACCAAAATTTAGGGTTGTTTTCTTATACTTATTCTCATACTTAAGGTTCTTACTAAATTTCTCTATTCCTAATCTCCAAAACTAACTAGACCATGCTCTAATATCAACTATATAAATCCTATCCTTTTTCATATAACATTACATGATTTTAACCATGATTATACATTAGAGTACAAGCCCACGATCGTAAATTCTTGTATCATGGAAGATTGGTTACATAAAACTTAAAACATGAAACTAAATAAAAAATTTATTTATTTAATCTTCAAATTAAAATCCTAACTTCCATTGTGCTCAAACATCTACATAGGGTACCCTGGGGAACACATGAACAAGGGGATGAGCTAAATATCCTAGTAAGGGAATAACCATAAGAACAAAGCATTAGCACATGGGAGAGAAGACTTGGCATGATGATATAAAAAGGCATGTAACATATGGAATCATAACATATAAACATGGAATCATATAAACATAAAGTCATAGTAATGTGGTAGAAACATAAAACATGAATTTATCATGATTCAAGGCTAACCAAAAAGTCCGTTGCACATGGTAGAACAAGCCAAGACTAACCACCAATATCATCGCACATGGTAGCACAAGCCAAGGCTAACTGCTAAGATCGCCGCACACAACATCTCATGAGACTCACCTTTACCCAATGCATTGGAGTGCTATCTAGAAACACCCATATTAACATGTTCATGAATATGTTCTCCACATTAATACTCACATATAATCAACCATACATAAACATAAGGGTACCCATGGAAAGAAAAGGGTATCATAATCATGTCATAAAGCATATTGAATGGGTGTATCATACAAGTGTCCATGAATGAAAAGAATTAAAAAATACATAGAAATTCAAATTTTAAAATTAGAAAATATCATGTTAAGTGATTTTAAAAATTATTTACAACAAGAAAGAATAGTATTTATAGAATTTTAGCATTAAAATGTTTTAGTGTACTTTTAAGGAAAATACTAACGAGCATTTAAAATATAATAGGGAATAATACTTTATATAAAACCATAAGTGATCCAATAAGGTTTTTAAAATAAAAAATTGGTTTTATAAAACAAGAGGTGACTTAAAACATATTGTATAGTGAACCTAAAATTGGGTATGAATTCAAAATGTTTCCTTAAAACGAGTTTGCTTATCAGGAAATATTGAGGAGGGAATCACTTAAAAACATATATAATCCTAAAAGTGAATAATGAATGGATATAGATATATGATTTTGGAGAATATAAATATAATTTTTAATTTTTAAATAAAAATAATAGATAACTTAATTTGGGTAAAAATAAAGATAGAGAAACCTGAAGGAATAATAGAGGTTCGGGTAGAATCCCTTACGGAATATTGGCATGGTACCGAGTATACTTAGGAGGGATTAATAAGATGTAAAAAGGTTTATATTATTTTATACATCATTAAATAAGTATATGGAAGGTGGGAAATTAGATCCCATCATTAGGAACTACACATAAAAGGACATAACATAGAGGAGATTCCTGAATAAATGTGAGAAAGAGAGGATCCCTTACCTTAAGTTCGACGATATTCTCCACTTGATATTAATGATCAGAATAATCAAATTAGGTTAATTAATTAATAATTATAGAAAATATTCTATATTTAAAAGATTTATTATAACCTTTTTAAGTTCATTCATGACATTTTTTATGGGTTAAGGGGTTTAATTTCATTGTTCATGTCCGTTTGTTTTCTTGGTTTTTACGATCGGTTTACTTATTTTCATGAATGGAGAATCATGTAAAATGGGGATGGTTTTCCAGAATTGGAGTTATATTTTATTATTAAACATCCATAATATTACATGGTTGTAAATTTAATTTAGTTACTTGAAGTGAAGTTTAGTCATTATATAAAACTGTAGTGATAACCTTCTGGGTTTATTGGCAGTTTTTATCACTACAAAATCATTTTGTATTACAATTTAATATCATGTGTTAAAATAGATTTGTAGAACCTTAAATAGTATATATTACACAATAATCTGGTTAAAACATAAAAAAATGTTTTTATGGCCAGAATTGAAGATGGTAAAAGAAATTGAAAACCCATCCTCCTTGAATGAGGTAAATTAACACATCTCAGATGGGGTCTTTATTACTGTATAAAATAAGTGTAATGAAGATATGATAATAACTTATCACATTATAATAACAAAATAAAAGTACATTTAAGTTAATGGAGTTGTCATAAAATTTGGATTAGAGGATGTAAGTATAGAAAAGAAGACAAATAAACTTGAAAAGAAAGTAAAATAATTGAAAAACAGAATTTACCACTTGAACCAATCTTCCTTGAGAGCCTCTTAAGGGGAGTGGATTTTGTATTTTAAAGAAGATAATTTCTTTTGGACGTGTGGGGAGATCTTGGGGAGATATTTGGATAGAATTTAGGCAAGAAAAAAGGCTTTATAGGAGTGAAGATAAGAGGTAAGGAGGGGTGGTATTTATAGTGGAGGAGAGGAGGGTTTTCGTAATATTTAATTCCTTAGTTTATTACATTCTCTCAAGACCAGAAATAGTGATTATTACATAACCAAAAATAGTAATAAGTACATGTGAGTTCAAAACAATTGGTCTTACATCACCAGAACGTCATCCATGACCCAATAAATCATGTATTTAGCTTAATTTTCAAATTAATGTATTTTACTATTCATAAAAATTCAAGTATTTTAGAAAAATCCCAAAAATTCACCCAAACCATTTTTCAAAATGTAGAAAACAAAATTGAATTCCATTTTTCAAAAATAATTTTATAAATAAAAATAATTTAATTTTTAATTAAAATCATAATTTACTTGGAAAATACAGATTTTAAATCTATATTTAATTTTATAATGTTTCCAAAAATTACATAAGGTCTTATAAAATTATCATAAAACAAGAAGACATAAAATTAATAATTTATGAGAACCTTTTAGAAAAATACATTTTCTTTTAAATTAATTAATTAATTTTAATCAATTATTTATGTCTTATAAAAATACTAATACTTTTACTATGGTCATATTATCACTAATAAGATGCCTAAATTTTATTTATACATTCATGGGTGAAGTTACTATTCTTTTGGATGATTTACTATTAATAAGGTCAATATTACTATTCATATGAGTAACATTAGTATTCATAAGGGTCAGTTAGTATTCACTAAAAATTAATTTTTTATTATCAGACTCCAAACATCTTATTGATCGCAGCCGTGTTTGTCAGATTATCAAAATTCAAATCCCAAAAGTGACAATATTATGTTTTAATGTCACATAGTACTTATTAGTTCATCATGTTGTGATTTCATGTGATTATATTACATAATTATAAGGAGATAATTTTCATTGATAAAACATTGGGTCGTTATAGCAGAGGTGGTGGGTTCGCAGCAGATGGGGTTCGGCGACGAAGGTGATGTTCATGGCGGAGGGCTTCGCAACAGTGACAGAGGAGGAGGAGGAGGAGTCAGCAGGAGCAGAGGAGGAGGAGTTAAAAGCAGTTGAGGAGGAGGAGTTAGTGACAGTTAAGGAGGAGGAGGAGGAGGAGGTGGTAGGGTTCGGCTTCTACAAGAGCTTGAGGCATGCGGGAGAAGAATGAGACGGTTAGGGTTTATTTATAAAAGCAGGAAAAACTTTTATTAGCACTAGTTAAAAAGCATTGATAAAGTGATGTTTTATCAGCACTAAGATAGAAAGTGCTGATAAAACATGCCTTTATGAGCACTTTTTTATCATTGATAAAACTATAATGATAATAAATTATTATATTTTTATATATATTTATAAAATTATATATATAATAAATATATATTTATTTATAATAATAACTATAAATAAATAAATATTTATTTTTATTTATATATAATATTAATAATTTACTTATTTATAATTACAAATTTATAATAAATATATTTATTATATTTATAATTATATATAATTAATATAATTATTATAATTTTTATAATTATTTAAATATATCTATATTTATTTAGAATTATAATTGTAAATATTTGTATATATTTATTATAATTTTATAATTATTTAATAACTATAAATTTATATATATTTATTTATAGTTATAATAAATAAATATTTATTTATAGTTATAATTATTTCTACTTGATGCTTGAATCATGTACTACCTAAGTTTGATCCTTTCAATATGGTACATTAGAAAAAAAATGTTCCCCTTCTTGAGGGTATATATTAGGTCAAAATTAAAGGAATATAGGTACTCAAACCTTATCTGCTATCAATGGTTCATTTAACTTTGCAATAAAATATATTTCAAACACTTTTTTTAGTGTATTAAAAAAATATCTCACCCTAAATATAATACTAATAACACCTCATAGAAAGCACCACTATTTACAATTCTATGAAAGGATTTGGGAAAATTATCTTAAGTGTCCTTAACTGTCTGGACACATAAACAACCCCATGACCATCATGGACTGGAACTGTTAAAATCCAGACTCTTGATACATCAAAATATAATCCATAGTAATTATTCATCTTATTAATGGTTAATATTGGTTCTCTCATCAATATCCCATTATGATCTTTAAGGGCTCTAACATGAACATCTAAGAAAAGGAACCATACCGCATTCTTGGTTAAGCCCTTCTTAGATCTTCCAATAAAGAATAATCCTAGTTAACTCTATAGTAATAACTGGAAATAAATCTAGGAACTTTTCAATAATAGTAGGATATACTGACTGATGCTTCTCTTTATCATCCAAAATTACTCTAGATAAATTGTCTATAATTATACCTAGCTATAGAAATATAGCTCCTACATAACTAGTTTTCATATCCAACTCTCCAATATAGACATAATCATCACCCTCAAAAAATATATCTCCACCCATTGATGAAAACAATTGATGTAGTAGATACATCACTACATGGGTTGGTTTCAATTATAATCACAAACTAGACTTATAGTTTTCATGTCACTGGAACCTTCCCTTTCAATTTTTGTGTCTATATTAAGTAGGAATTAATGAGTTTAAAGGAAAACCTATCAAATAGTTGTGAGAGATTCTATGCATCCATTTTTTATATATGTGAAATTTTTATCTCTCTCTTGTATTTACCTCTTACTTTCAATCAAATTATACATGACCAATGGTGAGTAGGTTGAGGTTGGATCACCTAAACGGAAGTATGAGCCTCATCCTTAATAATCTAAGTCTGTGTGATCATCGACCTCTCCTTGTACTTATTCAATACATCACAAGTGGTTGGTTGAGGCATCCATTAATGTTTGACTAAAATTCATCCTATGCAGTACTATCCAGTTCATTGTGATATAATATTTTTATGCTTTTATTTTATCTTCCATAAGAAATTATCTTGGTATGTATTGATTTCCCCTAAAAAATTTATTTACCCACAAAAAATCCCAAGATTGGGGACCCCTAGAATGGAATTACATGAACTATTGACATTTTTTTAATTTTCATCCCCTAGGGAATTAGTAAAGATAATAATCCTTCTTAGTACGATTGAAACACACCGTTATGTCATTAAGAAAATATTACTTGAATGGTCAAAAAATATCTACAATTCTTTAACCTCAGAGGGTTGAGTATGTTTATCTCTGTAACAGATCAACCAGGGTCAACCCATAAATGTAACTCGAATAGAAAACTAAAAGGCTTGAAGTATTCTCCTGATTTCCATGGGTTGGATCCAGATAAGCACTGGGGTATCATACAATGAAACATGGGAATGATTTCACCTTCAAGAGACACGTGATAAGATAAGAACAATCACAGTATCACATCAAATATTCACAATACATCACAACTCAAAATAAACAATCCATAATGGTAACATCCAAAAACTGGATAACATTGTCTAAATAAAAAATTAAAAGACTGTCAACATGGATCTGGAAGCATGGAGATCAGGAGAATTAAAAGTCTCACAGTGGTAGCACATGAGGAGTTAGGTTCATAGCGGATTTGGGTTCGTAGAGGAGAAGGGATTCACAATAAAGGTGGGATTCGACATTAGAGTACGTGGAAGGGGTGGGTTCATAGCAGATGGGGTTCAGTGATGGAGGTGATGTTCACAGTGGTGGGATTCCCTACGATGGCAGAGGAGGAGTCGGAGGAGTCGGCGGGAGCGGAGGATGAGGAGGATTCGGTGAGAGTAGAGGAGGATGAGGGAGTCGGCAGCACCGGAGGAGGAGGAGGAGTCAGCAGTAGGGTTCGGCTTTTGTGAGAGTTTGAGGTGTGCGAGAGAAGGATGGGACTGTTATGGTTAATTTATAAAAGCAGGTAAACCTTTTATCAGGACTAGTTAAAAAGCGCTGATAACGAAATGTGTTATGAGCATTAAAATAGAAAGCGTTGATAAAACAAGGCTTTATCAATGATTTTTTAGTGCTGATAAAACTATAATGATAATAAATTATTATATTTATATATATATTTATAAAATTATATGTATAATAAATATGTATGTATATTTATATATATATTTATAATAATAACAATAAATAAATAAATAAATATTTATATTTATATTTATAATAAATATATGTTTATTTGTAGTTATAAATTTACAATAAATATATTTATTGTATTTATAATTATATATAATTAATACTTTATTATTATTTTATTATTATTTAAATATATCTACATTTATTTAGAATTATAATTGTAAATATTTGTATATATTTATTATAATTTTATAATTATTTAATAACTAAAAATTTATATATATTTATTTTTAGTTATAATAAATAAATATATCTTTATTGTTATAATCATAAATATGTGTGTGTGTGTGTGTTTATTTATTTATTTCAGTAATTATTAAATTATAGAAAATATATTTGTTACATTGATAATTTTATAAATATATATATAATTATTATATTTATCATAATTTAATAATTATTTAAATATATTTGTATTATTTAGAATTCTAACTATAAATATTTGAATTCATTTAAAAATATTTGTATATATTTATAAATATATTTATTTAATTATATATATATTTAATTAATATATTTATTATAATTTTATAATTATTTAAATATAAATATTTATTTATTTAAATAATTATGAAATGCTTATAGTATAAATATGTATTTATTATAATTATGTATTTATTACATATATATTATAATTATAGTCAAAAATATAAATAAATTTATATATATATATTTAAATACTTATGAAATTGTGATAAATATATTAATTATATAGTCATAAATATATATATATATATATATATATTTATTTATATAAATACTTATGAAATTAAAATAATTATATTAGTTATATATATATTATAATTTCATATTTATTTAAATAAATATATTTATTTATTTTAATTTCATAAGTATTTATATATATATATGACTGTATATAATTAATATATTTATTTTAATTTCATAATTATTTAAATATATATATGTATTTATTTATATTTATTACTATAATTAAAATATATATTTAAATAATTTTATAATTTTTAACACATATATATTATTTAAAATTATAAATATAAATATTTTTACATATGTATAAATATTTTTATATATTTATAAATATATTTCTATAATTATATATATTTATAAAATTAAAATTATTATAAATATATTTATATGTATTATAATTTTCTAATTATTTAAATATATATATAATTATAATTATAAATATATAAATATTTATTTATAATTATAATTATAAATAAATATTTTTATAAATATTTTTATATAGTTATAAATATATTTATACGTATACGTATATGTATATGTATATTAATATATTAATATATATATTTATAAAATTATAATAAATGTATTTATTGTAATTTTATAAAACGTGTTGATATATAATTATAAACATAATAAATATATTTATCATTTAAAAAAATTACAATATATATATATATATATTTATTAATTTATAATTATAATTATAAATAAATATATTTAAAAGTTATTTATATGTAATTATAAATATAAAAATATATTTATCATTTAAAATATTATTGTAATTTCTTAATTATTTAAATATATATATATTTCGTTATATATAATTATAATTATATAAAAATATTTTAGAAATTATTTATTTATAACTAAATATTTATAATTATAAATATAATAAATATATTTATTATTTAAATATATTTATTGTGATTTTAAGTATTTATGTTAACATAATAGCTTGACGGGAACATGAATGAATCATATACACTGAGTAATGTATAGATCATAAATGAGTCATCATATATATGGACAACATGAATAGTAATGATGGTGTAATGTATAAACAAACATTCAGGATGAATACATAGCATATGAATGACAATTATATTCACACATCAATTGATAAAATTCATTGGAAATGTATATTTATTTATAATAATTATTATAAATATACATATTGAAAAATTATTTATATAAAATTATAAATATACAAATCTAAAAAGTATTTATAAAAAATTATAAAATTATAAAATTATAAATATATTTATTATTTAATGGAAATTATTATATATATATTTAAATTTTTAAAAAATATATATTAATTATAAACTTGCATTTTTTATTTAATGTATACAGATAAACACAATTTTTTAATATAAATATAATAATTTTATATAAACTGTCATATTTTTTATTAAAAACGTTTATCAATGCTAAAAAAACACCGATAAAGGGTAAACCTTTATCAGTGCTTTTTTCGTGTAGATAAAGGGTAGATTTATCAGTGCTTTTTGCTACTACTGATCAAGGCCCCCTTTTATCAGTGCTTTCTGCTTAGCACTGATAATAGTCGGTGCATCTCTTGTCTCGATCTATGGTAGTGATTAAATTATTTTATTCCTTTTCATTAGTTTCATTTTACATTAATTAATTTGTTAACCAATAATTAACCATTAACAGTTTCCACATTACATTACATTATCATCACAACAAGGTTCCATGCCCTCTAGGTATAAGCAAACCAAGTCCACGAATTCTCATATTTATAACCTCGACATTGCATCCCAACAAGCTCCAAACCCATGGATTAAACATTTATTCAATTATAAACATTATCACTTTCCATATCAACAAGTATTCTAGTAAAAAATCTTAAGCTACCAAACAAGGTATACAACTAAGCACATCCATTTGCCTCAAGCAGTGGGAAAAGGAAAGTGGATAAACAAACAACCTGACTGTCAGCCAAATAAAAAATTCAAACAAGAATCCATCTTTCAAGTCAACCGGTAAGCTCAGCTTCAACCCATTATATCATCTCTGGTGTCCTCCTTGACACCCACTTTCATATCCCAATGGATCCCGCAATCAGAACATCAAATGCTCCCACAACAATCAGGCCTCCCCACCCAAGATATCACCACATCCCTCCAAGCTCACGTCACATCCAGGCCTCCCTTCCCCACATCACAATGTTCGAATGAAGTATGAATGTAGCATATTATCTTCACTATTTTTATCTGATGACATGATGATTTATTAATATATTAAGCTCACTAGTAGTGATCATCTTGATCTCCAACCTGCTCCAACTGATAGGAAAATAGTTTATATAAATGTAGGTTGTGTATAATAATATACTCAATAAGATCCTCCCTGGAACCTCTCATGCAAAAGATAAATAATGCATGCTAAAGTACACGGAACAACAAGTGAAACTATCTCATCACCTAAATAGTTACACTATGTTCCCAACCTTACCATGAATTCTCTCACAAAATATCACATACAGGAGTATATAATATAATAAAGAATATCAAGGGTATCCCAGTACAACTTCCTCACTGGTTTGCTGCTCTGACCCAATGTTGCACGTCCTGAGTATCTCTCTCCCAAAAGGCTAGCTCATAGACACCTGGACAAAACAACTCATCATGAACCTTGTGAAACACACCACCACATCCACATAACCAAAAGTAACTATGTAGTTTTTGGGAACCACCATGTCCATTATAACATGTATCATACTTTGGGTATTATACTAGAAGCCATCACAACCCATACACCGAGTACGGATCCTCAATCCATCACAACCTATACACGTTATACCTATAGTATCCCTTAGGAAACTATATCCAGAATACATGTGTGTAAAATAAAAATAAACCATTACATCCATCCACACACATATATGGGGAAAACAAACCACCGTGCATACCAGCATAGGTTACTACGAAGAGAAGAGGATAGGGCCAAAGGGCGTAGTCAGCCATCCATCCTCTCATCGGGATGTTAGGGAACCCCCCCACCCCCCAGAGCTCAGAATCCATGAGGTGTTAGTATCTCTAACCAATAGGGTGGAGTATCATATAAAAACATAAAATGTACATGATATACTATAGCTCACAACCACACCGTGGGC
Organism: Viscum album; assembly: GCA_963277665.1. Taxonomy (NCBI): domain Eukaryota; kingdom Viridiplantae; phylum Streptophyta; class Magnoliopsida; order Santalales; family Viscaceae; genus Viscum; species Viscum album. Next base: position 1,029,911,797 of record OY728157.1, read on the forward strand.
ATAACCTAGTCTCACACTCAACTACATATAACATTTATCAGACTCCTAGCTATCTCCGCTAAGACCATATATTCTATAATCACACAACCACTTAAAGAGATACATTAAATTATTTTATTTCTTTTCATCAGTTTCACTTTATGTTAATTAACTCATTAACCATTAATTAACCATTAACATTTTCCACATTACATTATATTATCATCACAACAAATTTCCATGCCCTTTGGACATAAGAAAATTGTGACATATAATGAGGTTCTTCTAATACAGGGGTTGAAAGAAAATACCTTCATTATTCCAAGGAACACCATCATATATCTACCATTTATTGTGTTATTGAGCCTCGATGTATTTTTACAAATATGACATTCAACCCTTTCATCTGATCTAAAATTCAAATCCACTATGAGATTTAAGTTGTATACTTTTTTATTTTTCCATTAAATTCCTTTCTTATTTAAATGAAATTTTTGACATAGGTCCAAGAAGTATTGATGACCAATGTGACACATTTTCTTACTTTTTTTCAATTTCATCATTACAACATGGGAATGAATATTTACCCTTGGTCTTCTATCTTGATGAATTACCATATGCAGTGTTAGGACCATAAGTGAACGTGTGAGGAAAGATAGAATAATAAATTGTACACATCATGTTTATAGTTTTAAAACACATCCTTCTAAATGATTAAAGAAGAAGAAGACAAAAAAGAATAAGAAGAAGAAACAAAGACTCTCCCCAGATGCGCACCCACTAGAGCCAAGGTCGAGATCTCCTTACATCTAATTTGTGTCCAAATAATATTTTAAATACCTCCCTTACAAGAAACCCTTGTATTTAATCCCAACTTATTACCAATAACCCAAACTAATATCTATATAAAACTACAACTCTACCCCTAGAAGCTATTACCCACTCCCTCTTAGAGACAACACATTACATGCATTCCCTCACATGGATAGTCCCTACCCCTACATTCCTAACATTTTCCTCCTCTTGAAAATCACATTTTGCTCAAGGTAAAAATATAGTAATGTGTCCTTAATATCTTTTTTGGCCACATCACTTCCAAATTAATTATTCTAAATTCAAAGTGATGTTATAGTAAACCCATCTCTTAGAATCCAGTATCAATTATCTTCTTCAATAGATGTGGTTAGATTATGTTTCCTTATGAAGTTTCTCTTGAATAGATTTTCATTCCATATATTCCTAGAATATTTATTGGAGATTTATTCAATATCACTGATTCTAGAGTGTCCCTATATGCTTTTTCAGTAATAGTTTCAACATTGGGTATATATACTATAATTTCCGAAACACGTTTCAAGAGTCCCAACTGTTCTGAAGTTGTATGAAGTAGTCTCATTCCATCAATGTATTCAAAAATCTCTCTTCTCCATTTCTTCCCATTTTCTTGTTTGAAAAGGTTCTATAACACGGGATGTTCTATAATTATTGATTGTCTTGTGATATCCCTATATAGGATGTAAGATTTTAATTTGAACTCCACCACTAGAGGCCTTTTCAATAATCTATATTTTACTCTTCAATACAAATATTGGAATTCTTTCATTAATGGAGCATAAGAAAGTGTCGCTTCTCAAAGCATTAAACTGTCTTCCAAAATATTTGGTTCTTATGGTTTATTGATATTAATGTCACCTTAAAAAATGGCTATAAGCACGTTATAGAAAATAGGTGACTGATAACCAACTACAATTATAAAATTTCATGGAGTAATAAGTATGTTGGGGTTAGTTACTTAAACCCTAGATAATCTAAGATCCATTATTTCGTATAATGGAGAACCAATTGATAAGTTTAATTATAAAATTAGTTATAATTGAATACTATCAAGAATGATAAACTTAGTGAATAAATTGAAATAAGATAAACAGCTAGTGAAAGAAAATAAAGGGGAAAACAGATGTCACATGCTTCAGCCCCAAGGGGACCTATGTGTATGGTGATAACACCACCAGGGAAATACATTTATTAATATGTAATAAAGGAAATAAATAATAGATACATACTCAAATTTAGAAATTAAAAGGACCATAGAAACTATCCAAGGAGGTTGAGCATGCTGAACTAGGTGGAAGTGGTCAACCATGTCATGTAGAGTCAGCCATGTCCACTCCTGGATGGACTCACACAAACACACAAGCAGGATACAACATCATACATGAAGAAGAAAATATTAGTCTTTATAGAGAAAATAACTACAAACCACATCTTGGTTATGATGGAAAGAATATCAAAACTATTACCACTTGAGGCATAGTTGTCCAAATACCAAAAACTGAGACGATCCCAACTGATTATCCACTGGAGAAGGACTCCAGTTGCAGGAGGTGGTACGTATAGCAGTAGAGGAGAGTGTGGCTGTCTGATATCTCCTAGATGGTCATCTTTCATCTACACAGATCTAGATTTGCACCTTTCCTGCCGAGATTCACCACTAAACCAAAGATAAAACCAAAACATCACTGAGGAAGAAAAATGGGGAATCAAAATGAGTGGGCGCCAGAGGAAGCATTAGGAAAGTTGGATAGAAGCACAAGATGGAAGCCACATGGATGTATCAGATCATCATGATGGTTTTCATAACCACACTCAAAACAATGCACAACCCATGTGGCGTAATAGGATAGGTGGAACGACATTATAAGTGGATTAAATTAAATAAAAGAAATATATCAGGAGACAATTTGTACCATTGTATCATGCTCAATTGATGATCCAAAAACATACCATGAATCATTATAAGGAAAACAACGAACTGGGTTCCAAAAATAAAACTGGTATATAAAATAGGATAGAACCAAAAACATGAAAATATTAACATAAGGTTCCATACAACCATGTTGGGTAATAAAACCAATAAAACAAATTATGTAAAATAATCCAAACTAAAAAATGAATTCATTTCATTGAAACCACAATACATGTAGGGGAATATTCAACAAATCTCCACCTTGAAATCAAATAAATTCAATGATGGTGTTCTCACAACCAACATTATAGAATTGGGACTAAATTTATAAGATTATGACAATGAATGAATTTAGATAACAGAACAACCTTAGTCAAACTATCGGCTGGGTTATCATTAGTGGGTATCTTTGCAACACTCACTTTCTCGGATTCTATAATATCCCTAACAAAATGTAACCTAATGTCTATGTGCTTCGATCTCCCATGACATACATAATTTTTAGATGGATGGAAGGCAGATTGGCTATCACAGTGAACTACTATGTTATCAGAAGATAGTGAAAACTCAGAAACCAAACCTTTAAGCCAAATGGATTCTTTAATAGCCTATTTCAAGGTAATGTACTCTACCTTGGTAGTGGAAAGTGAAACAACAGATTGTATGTTGCATTTCTAGGAGACCGGTCCTCCATATGCGAGGAAAACAAAACCAATGATAGACTTTTAGGTGTCAATATTTGCAGCATAGTCTGAATCAACAAAACCAACTCTATCATCATCAAAATCAGTATTCAAATCATATCAAATGCATTATTTAGCAGACATAGAAACATACCTTAATAACCATTTTATTTCATGCTAATGATCCTTACCAGGTTTCACCATAAACCTTCTCAATGTACAAATAGAGAAGGCTATATCTAGTATAAGGCCCCAGCCTTAAACCTTACTTAATCTTGAGTTATTACATGATTACACATTGAGGATCTTTTTAGGTTTAGAGTTTTAGAGAATTAAATCATGAAACTTGCATTACATTCCACATTTAAACAAAGTGGTTACATAAAAGACAATATTCATTCTTCCCATCAACGGAAACATATTTAAAATAAAACACAGATTCTTTCTTGACACATCCTTGACATTATCATCACATCATGTACATTTCCCTTGACCTGTGAAAAACATTTCAAAAACTTGGGATGAGCAGAAAAAGCTTAGTAAGAGTTATAAAAATATGGAAAGGAAACATGAGTTCATATATACATAAGAATGAAATCATACCTTACCCATAAAACATAGGCACTTTAACATACCTCATCAAACCATGAATAAATCATAGAAATCATAAGACATAAAGGTAACTTGATACATTCATAACATTCTTACGTAGGGAGTAACCCTCTTGGTTACGTTTGGAATACCCATCACAATATATTCCCTAAATCTCTTCGGAGAAACCTTAATGTTTCACTCCTTCATGTTACCCAATGCATTGGAGAGCTATATCGGGCTCACCCGCCTTTAGTTTATCACCGAACCACCCGTCTTCATAACAATTCCCAAGAACCATAACATAATCATATCACATAAAACATGCATAAAGGAAACATAACATTTCCACCTTTCAATAACAAGATATCAATACAACACATTGATATAAATACATTTATGAAAACCATTTTCAATACCAAAATAAAAGAAAAGTAAAACATGGTATTTATTTTTCTTTTAAAAAGAAGGTATGGCTTGTAGAGGAAGCCAAAACTCAAATAATTCTCACGGCGGCAGAGAAGTCGTTGTCGCCGCATACGTACAACAAAAACATTCCCTTTTGTCGTTTATTAAAACGCTTCGTATAAAAAGATTCCTTTTGGATAAACGTAAAAGTCAAAGGGTTTTATACACCATATAAAAGAAAGTTGTGTATAAAACAAAATATGCCTCAATGAAAGGGGATTGAGACGAAGTCCCGTACAAAGACGGTATCCTTGGATTAAGGATAAATAAGTTACATAACTATGTGTGACAAACGAATACACGAAATATAAGTGGGTATTAAGTGTAAAAAAATCAGTGGAAATTCACACATAATCATAGAACGACATATTCAATGTGTACAAGTTTATCCCAAAGAATCGAAATTGGGTTAAGAAGTTCCCTTGCAATAATTAGACAGCCTAACGACGTCACTTCAAAATTCAGAAAAAGAGTTGATGAGAGATAAAAAGGGTATCTAATCACTTGGACATAAAATTTACATCAATAAGGATGTAGAAGAACATATCCCAAAATAATATTATGTGAATTAAAAGACATAACAAAATAAGTCTTTTAAAAAGAGGAGGGTGAAAGGTTCCCTTACCGACATGGGTATCTTTCGAAACATACGCCCCGTGAAAGAAAGAAAATACAACATTGATGTAAATACTCATAAATGAAAGAATATTACACAATGAGTAAAATAATGGTCAGTACATACACCACTCAAAGGAAATTCTGGAAAATGTAGCATAAATCTCACGGGAATAAAAGTGAGATGAAAAATCCCTTACGAAAACTTGGCAGCCTAACGGCGCCACTTAAAACTTCCAAAAAAGGATTGATGAGATTAAATAGGGTATCTCATCACATTACAATAAAATTTACAGAAAGTGGAAAATAAAAGAACATCCCCTATCATAACAAATAAGAGCTTAAAAGAAGTGACATAATGGAGAGTACTTAAAGAGAAAGAGAGAGGTTAGATCTCTTACGAAAATTCGGCAGCCTAACGGCGCTACTCAAAACTTCCAAAATGGATTGATGAGAGAGAATAGGGTCTCTCATCATATGAACATAAAAATTACAGTAAGAGTAATATAAAATAACATCCCAATAACAGGAAAGATGAGTTTAGAAGGAATTACATAAAAGAGTGTTCTTAAAAAGAAAGAGAGGAGTAGGATCCCTTACCTCGGGTCCGACTTGACTCGATCGTTCTTTAACGTCCTGAATAATAAACTTGAGTTAATTTCCACTTTATTAAGAACCTTTTTCTAGTTCATTATTCCTTTTAGATCACTTATTTCCATGTTATAAACATTATGTAATCATTTAAGTTAATAATGTTTGTTTTGTCGATATTTGGTTCTTAAGTCGAAAGTGGACTTCTTACAATTACATGTTGTTCGTGTGGTCAAATGTTCATTATATCCAGAATTATATTCAGGATTTGGATATCATATATATCATATATATCCAGAATATACATGTATTTATAATATTACATAATCACCTAGAGGTAAGAAATAAAATGCACCGTTCATGGAGACGGTAAGCCGTACGTACGCATGAACGCTACTTTCATTTCTATGTCATATTAATGGAATTAAAACTAAATGAGCGGTATGTATATTTTAATTCCAGAATTATATTAATCAGTTATATGTATCATTAATCATATATATTCATTATATACATGTACTTATAATAGTACATTACATTTGGGGATATGAAATGAAATGCACCGTTCATGGAGATGGTAAGCCGTACGTACGCATGAACACTACTTTCATTTCTATTTCATATTTTTATGGAATGGAATAATAATGATATAGAGGTATATTATAATTCCAGTATAACATCATATATAATAACTTTAAATCCAACCTTTATATGTCCCACATATGGCATTAACGAATCACATCACTTTGAGGGGGCGGTAGTCCGCACTTCCTTAAATGAAGATATCGTGTTTACCCATAATGGAAACCATAAAGGTATGCCCAAAATGAAAAATACAGAATCTTAAGGAAAAAATAAAAATATTATATATCATATATAAATATAGTGTCATATTAATGGCCACCTTTAAAGGTGTTAAAAGAATGTTGAACAATCATCGTTTCAGGAGGCCGAAATTCGCCATCCACGGAAACAGTATGTTATTTAACCATTAGATGTAGGTGTGTGAAAGTGTATCTCGAATAATTCTTATAAAAACATCCTAGTATATTGATGATACTAGATTTGTTACAAAATAAATGAATAAAAAGAGTTTAGGGGGTTGGAGAAGCAAAATAAAACAAAAGGACTCAAGTGAAGACATTACCTTAAAAGCGGGTAACTCCCTTTGGTTTGAGCTCAAAGGCTTCCTTGGGAAGACTTCTGCCTAATGTGAGGCTTCAAGGAGTAATAGAGGGAAGTGGAGAGACAAAATGGGCAGAGTTTGGCCGAGAAAAAGGCTTTGGGAGTGTGGGTAAGGAGGTAGAGTTGGGGGCCTTTTATAAGAGGAGAGGAGGGGCACTCTTGGAAGGTAAAAAAAGTCACTTTATTTTAAAATGTTATTCTGCTTTAAGAGGTCCCACATTGATGTGTTTCTAGGATAAGGTGATAAGGGTTCGAAATCCACTCATCCAATAGGTTTTGGACATGTGTAAGTCTTATATATTACATTATCTTTTCATTTTATTTAAATCGTTAAATAATGAGGTCATCGCCGCATCATCATGATGTCATAAATAATTTAATTTATTTAATGTATAAAAATTATAAAAAAAATACTATGATGTAGGAAATTTTTTTAGCTTTCGAATTAATATTTATAGTAAAAAATCGGATTTTTATAACCCTATGTAAAAATTGTTTTAGTAAAACATTTCATGTTTGACTCATTTTTACTTTAACATTAAATAAAAAGATATTAATGTCATTTTCCAACCAAAGTGGCTTCCTGGGGTCCCCAAGTTGACCCATGGGTTTTCTTGGTCGACCATGACACATACAATGAGGTTAGGACATGTGTCAAGTTCATTTCATAATATTAAAACATTATTTTTACCTTAAATTACACTAATTACCTCTAATCACGATTAAAAACTTAATAAGTTACTATTCACCAAAAAATTATTTTTATCCCATTGAACCACATTTTACTTCTTAATGACAACCATGTATGTCGGAATTTTGAAATTCAAAACACAAAGATGGCAAAATTTCATTTAAACCGAAAAATCAGTTTTTATAAGTACCACTTAGTGGTTTCACTATTCATCAAAAATTGAAGTTTTTCAGAAACATCCCAAAAATTCACCCTAAGCTATATTTGATATTCTGAATTCAAAAATGAATTCTATTTTACAAAATTAAAATCATATAAGTCACATTAATTAATTTAATAATTAATTCCCGCTGTCAGAGCAAATAGCGTGCTTTTATGAAACAATATGTATCAAAAGATTAACACTAGTTTAAGTCTGATTTCAAAGTGAAATTAATTCCAACAACCACTATTGGATTTAATGGTAAAAATATATTCTAATTTTACTTTAAAACCAATTCAAAATATAATCTAATCATATAAATAAATTAGATTAAAAATAGGTTTTGAATTAAAATACAACATTTTACACTATTCATTAAAAAATGAACTTTATCAGAAAGATACCAAAAATTTACACAAAGTAAATTTTGATGTCCCAATTCTTAAGAAGAGTTTTATTTGGTCCAGAAGGATGTATAAGAGTGAACAAAACTATATTTAATGATGGTTCTCCATCAAAAGGCGATAAGTGAACCTTTAGTGAAAACTAGGGCATATACGCCTAAAATTGAATTCTTTCCGTATTTTATGCCTTGATCTTTTATTGGATAAATGTAAAAACATTTAAAAACATATATAATCATATTTTAGTTATTTCTATCCATTACCGCCAATACAACGACTACATGTTAACTACCATTTAAAATAATAATATTTTATTATTAGAGTGTAATGTAAGATTCCCAAGAAACTCGTTGTTGCGTGTTGGGTACGCCATCGAGCATAGCATCCCCTTTAAAGTCATATTAATATTTTATTCACAAATGTGGATAAATATGAAAATGTCATATTCTTTATTTACCTGGGATGTTACATCCTTCCCCCCTTTTGGGAATTGCGTCCTCAAAATTTTTAAAATTGAGCTTGGAAACATCCTTGAAAGTCCCACATCGGAACAAGAGTTGGTAAAACAATCACTTTAAAATAAAGGAAGATAAGTACAGAGGTCACCCGAGTTAACCCATATGTATAAAAACATGGAAATGGAAGAAAAATCAAACGGTCATGTTCTTGAGGGAGAGTGATAGTAAACATGTCTAGGAGAAAGTTAACCATAAGAAAATCACAAACTTGTGATGGGTTAAACGGTATTCGATTCCCCAGTAGGAAAAGTTAATAGACAACATTTTTGTTTTAAGTTACTTTCTATTGAGGAATTTATTCATAAGGAAACATAATCACTTATCATGTTGACTTTCAACTTTTACTAGATTCCTTTATCAAACTCATATTTTTTTCCAAAAGACGAGTATTTAGGGAGACTTGTTCACATTAAGAGTACTATAATAAACTTCTAGAGAATCACCTAATCCACCAAAGAGAACTATATACATCCCATGTCTTTAGGCTTTAACCAAAACAAAAATCAAAAAGGTTAGTACAAGGTCAGATAATCCAGAAAAGGATAACCCATTAAAAAGAAAATCCATGCTTAATCTCCAAAATTTGTCCAACAAAACCCAAAGTTCAATAAGGACCATCCGATAAACAATTTGTCCATAAAATTATTCAAAGTAAACCAATCTAAGATTGAAACCCAAATATTTTAAGGATTTAGTCACATAGTCTTCTAAGTTAAATCGTAACATTTATCTCCAAACAACATCAGTTGCTTCTAAAGTCTCGTATTGAAAAGTAATTAACCTAATCACATATCCTCCATGATAGGTTAATCATTTTCATAAATAACCCAAAATCAACTTACTATTAATTCATAAAATCATATAACTAAAAAGAATTAGTCAAACTAACCAGGGACTTCACGTAGTCCAGTGGTAGGCGATAAATACCAGTCACACTTTGGTTGTGGGTTCGATTCCCGCAGCTTTGTTCGACGCGACGGGTTGTCACACGGTCTGTGTGTTGTCCTTTTTCCAAAACTATATAATTCTTAAATCATTCCCCAAAAAGAGATAACATCATCAAAAATGATCATAACATATTTTAACCTCAAGTTTATCTCATGCCTTTCATTTTCTAGCATATCATAAAATAACCCATAATTAACTCAAAAGTAAGGATCATATAAACTCTAATGGTTACCTTTATAATTATTACCTGAACTTCCAAATCGATTGGTCATCTCGTACATGATGCATTACAGAACATACCAAGGTTCAAGTGGTTGATCATGACTCCTTGATATTTGGTTTAGAACAACCATGAGTTTCCTCATTGAATCCTCCATTTTATCTAGTATCTTAATCAGAGAACCACCACAGTTTCCTTCAAACCTATTGTCTCTTTGGTTCCTGCTAGATCCATCCATTCACTAAAAACAGAAATGTCAGTGTGAGTATATCAACAAAACTATCATGTACTAATGAGGAAGGTAAACACTAAGATATACTTACTCATTCACTTTATCTAAAACTAGGACTCTTTCTGAAATCCTAACCATTACGGTAATGTCACTTATGCTTAAAGAATACCCTAACTTCTAAAGTTATCTAAACCGACCATTGATACCAAGTATAAGGCCCCAGCCTTAAACCTTACTTAATCTTGAGTTATTACAAGATTACAAATTGAGGATCTTTTTAGGTTTAGAGTTTTAGAGAATTAGATCATGAAACTTTCATTACATTCCACATTTAAAAAAAGTGGTTACATAAAAGACAATATTCATTCTTCCCATCAATGGAAACATATTTAAAATAAAACACAGATTCTTTCTTGACACATCCTTGACACTATCATCACATCATGTACCTTTCCCTTGACCTGTGAAAAACATTTCAACAACTTGAGATGAGCATAAAAAGCTCAATAAGGGTTATAAAAATATGGAAAGGAAACATGAGTTCATATATACATAAGAATTAAATCATACTTTACCCATAAAACATAGGCACTTTAACATACCTCATCAAACCATGAATAAATCATAGAAATCATAAGACATAAATGTAACTTGAGGCATTCATAACATTCTTACGTAGGGAGTAACCCTCTTGGTTACGTTTGGAATACCCATCACAGTATATTCCCTAAATCTCTTCAGAGAAACCTTAACGTTTCACTCCTTCGCGTTACCCAATGCATTGAAGATCTATATCGGGCTCACCCGCCCTTAGTTTATCACGGAACCACCCGTCTTCATAACAATGCCCAAGAACCATAACATAATATTATCACATAAGACATGCATAAAGGAAACATAACATTTCCACCTTTCAATAACAAGATATCAATACAAAACATTGATATAAATACATTTATGAAAACCATTTTCAATACCAAAATAAAAGAAAAGGAAAAAATGGTATTTATTTTTCTTTTAAAAAGAAGGTATGGCTTGTAGAGGAAGCTGAAACTCAAATAATGCTCACGGCGGCAGAGAAGTCGTTGTCGCCGCATACATACGACAAAAACATTCCCTTTTGTCATTTATTAAAATGCTTTGTATAAAAAGATTCCTTTTGGATAAATGTAAAAGTCAAAGGGGTTATACACTGTATAAAATAAAGTTGTGTATAAAACAAAATATGTCTCAATGAAAAGAGATTGAGACGAAGTCCCATACAAAGATGATATCCTTGGATTAAGGATAAATCAGTTACATAACTATGTGTGACAAATGAATACACGAAATATAAGTGGGTATTAAGTGTAAAAAAATCAGAGGACATTCACACATAATCATATAATGACATATTCAAGGTGTACAAGTTTATCCCAAAGAATCGAAATTGGGTTAAGAAGTTCCCTTGTAATAATTAGACAGCTTAACGACGTCACTTCAAAATTCAGAAAAAGAGTTGATGATAGATAAAAAGGGTATCTCATCACTTGGAAATAAAATTTACATCAATAAGGATATAGAATAACATATCCCAAAATAATATTATGTGAATTAAAAGACATAACAAAATAAGTCTTTTAAAAAGAGGAGGGTGAAAGGTTCCCTTACCGACATGGGTATCTTTCGAAACATATGCCTCGTGAAAGAAGGACAATACAACATTGATGTAAATACTCATAAATGAAAGAATATTACACAATGAGTAAAATAATGATCAGTACATACACCACTCAAAGGAAATTGTGGCAAATGTAGCATAAATCTCACGGGAATAAAAGTGAGATGAAAAATCCCTTACGAAAACTCGGCAGCCTAACGACGCCACTTAAAACATCCAAAAATGGATTGATGAGATAAAATAGGGTATCTCATCACATTATAATAAAATTTACAGAAAGTGAAAAATAAAAGAACATCCCCCATCATAACAAAGAGGAGCTTAAAATAAGTGACATAATGGAGAGTACTTAAAGAGAAAGAGAGAGGTTAGATCTCTTACGAAAATTCGGCAGCCTAACGACGCTACTCAAAACTTCCAAAATGGATTGATGAGAGAGAATAGGGTCTCTCATAATATGAACATAAAAATTACAGTAAGATTAATATAAAAGAACATCCCAATAACAAGAAAGATGATCTTATAAGGAATTACATAAAAGAGTGTACTTAAAAAGAAAGAGAGGAGTAGGATCCCTTACCTCGGGTCCGACTTGACTCGATCGTTCTTTAAAGTCCTGAATAATAAACTTGAGTTAATTTCCACTTTATTAAGAACATTTTTCTAGTTCATTATTCCTTTTATATCACTTATTTCCATGTTATAAACATTATGTAATCATTTAAGTTAATAATGTTTGTTTTTTCGATATTTGGTTCTTAAGTCGAAAGTGGACTTCTTACAATTACATGTTGTTCGTGTGGTAAAATGTTCATTATATCCAGAATTATATTCAGGATTTGGATATCATATATATCATATATATCCAGAATATACATGTATTTATAATATTACATAATCATTTAGAGGTAATAAATGAAATGCACCGTTCATGGAGACGGTAAGCCGTACGTACGCATGAACGCTACTTTCATTTCTATGTCATATTAATGGAATTAAAACTAAATGAGAGGTATGTATATTTTAATTCCATAATTATATTCACCATTTATATGTATCATTCATCATATATATCCATTATATACATGTACTTATAATAGTACATTACATTTGGGGATAAGAAATGAAATGCACCGTTCATGGAGACGGTAAGCCATACGTACGCATGAACGCTAATTTCATTTCTATTTCATATTTTTATGGAATGGAATAATAATTATATAGAGGTATATTATAATTCCAGTATAACATAATATATAATAACTTTAAATCCATCCTTTATACGTCCCACATATGGCATTAACGAATCACATCACTTTGAGGGGGCGGTAGTCCGCACATCCTTAAATGAAGATATCGCGTTTACCCATAATGGAAACCATAAAGGTATGCCCAAAATGAAAAATAAATAAGCTTAAGGAAAACATAAACATATTATATATCATATATAAATATAGTTTCATATTAATGGCCACCTTTTAAGGTGTTAAAAGAATGTTGAACAATCATCGTTTCGGGAGGCCGAAATTCGCCATCCACAGAAACAGTATGTTCTTTAACCATTAGATGTAGGTGTGTGAAAGTGTAGATTGAATCATTCTTATAAAAACATCCTAGTATATTTATGATACTATAGTTGTTACAAAATAAATGAATAAAAAGAGTTTAGGGGGTTGGAGAAGCAAAATAAAACAAAAGGACTCAAGTGAAGACATTACCTTAAAATCGGGTAACTCCCTTTGGTTTGAGCTCAAAGGCTTCCTTGGAAAGAATTATGCCCAAATTGAGGCTTCAAGGAGTAAGAGAGGGTAGTGGAGAGACAAAATGGGCAGAGGTTGGCCGAGACAAAGGCTTTGGGAGTGTGGGTAAAGAGGTAGAGGTGGGGGCCTTTTATAAGAGGAGAGGAGGGGCACTCTTGGAAGGTAAAGAAAAGTCACTTTATTTTAAAATGGTATTCGGGTTTAAGAGGTCCCAAATTGATGTGTTTCAAGGATAAGGTGATAAGGGTTAGGAATCCACTCATCCAATAGGTTTTGGACATGTTTAGGTCTTATATATTACATTATCTTTCCATTTTATTTAAATCGTTAAATAATGAGGTCATCGCCGCATCATCATGATGTCATAAATAATTTAATTTATTTAATGTCTAAAAATTATAAAAAAAATAATTTTATGTAGGAAATCTTTTTATCTTTCCAATTAATATTTATAGTCAAAAATATGATTTGTATAACCCCATGTAAAAATTGTTTTAGTAAAACATTTTATGTTTGTCTCATTTTTACTTTAACTTTAAATAAAAAGATATTAATGTCATTTTCCAACCAAAGTGGCTTCATGGGGTCCCCAAGTTGACCCATGGGTTTTCTTGGTCGGCCATGACACATCCAATGAGGTTAGGACATGTGTCAAGTTCATTTCATATTATTAAAACATTATTTTTACCTTAAACTACACTAATTACCTCTAATCGCGATTAAAAACTTAATAAGTTACTATTCACCAAAAAATTATTTTTATCCCATTTAACCACATTTTACTTCTTAATGACAACCATGTATGTCGGATTTTTGAAATTCAAAACAAAAAGATGTAAAAAGTTCATTTAAACGGAAAAATCAGTTTTTATAAGTACCACTTAGTGGTTTCACTATTCATCAAAAATTGAAGTTTTTCAGAAAAATCCCAAAAATTCACCCTAAGCTATATTTGATATTCCGAATTCAAAAATGAAGTATATTTTACAAAATTCAAATCATATAAGTCACATTAATTAATTTAATAATTAACTCCTGCTGTCAGAGCAAATAGCGTGTTTTTATGAAACAATATGTATTAAAATATTAACACTATTTTAAGTCTGATTTCAAAGTGAAATTAATTCCAACGAACAATATTGGATTTAATGGTAAATATATATTCTAATTTCACTTTAAAACCAATTCAAAAGATAATCTAATCATATAAATAAATTAGATAAAAAAGAGGTTTTGAATTAAAATACAACATTTTACACTATTCATTAAAAATGAACTTTATCAGAAAGATACAAAAAATTTACACAAAGTAAATTTTGATGTCCTAATTCTTAAGAAGAGTTTTATTTGATCTAAAAGGATGTATAAGAGTGAACAAAACTATATTTAATGACGGTTCTCCATCAAAAGGCGATAAGTGAACCTTTAGTGAAAACTAGGGCATATACGCCTAAAATTGAATTCTTTCCGTATTTTATATCTTTATATTTTATTGGATAAATGTAAAAACATTTAAAAACATATATAATCATATTTTAGTTATTTCTATCCATTCCTGCCAATACAACGACTACATGTTAATTACCATTTAAAATAATATTATTTTATTATTAGAGTGCAACGTAAGATTCCCAAGAAACTCGTTGTCGCGTGTTGGGTACGCCATCAAGCATAGCGTCCCCTTTAAAGTCATATTAATATTTTATTCACAAATGTGGATAAATATGAAAATTTCATATTATTTATTTACCTGGGGTGTTACATCTAGCCTAGAATAGACCATGGAATACATAAGACTTCATACAACATTTTCATATGGAATCTTATTCATAAAGGTAGTTTAATCTTCATTATGATGGGATTGATTCAAGGAAAATTTAAAATGTTTTCCTAATGGAATATTTACAGGTTTAATGTGCTTAAACAGGTATATCATTAATACCTTCATAACATAAGAAAATTGGGATAAGTTCAGGGTTTTGGCCTTCCTATCCCTAATTATGTCCATGCCAAGGATTTGATTTTCATGGAATAGATCTTTCATTTCCAAGGAATAATTAAACTAGTGATTAAATAAATTTATATTCCTTGTGTTTTTTCAGATTAAAATGATGTCATCAACATATAATAAGAGATAAACAAACTCGTGTATAACAGTCTTAAAATACACACATGCATCAAATCTACTTCTAGAAAACTGATTCTCAATCATAAAGGAATCAAACCTTTTATACCACTGTCTGGAAGACTGCTTAATCCCATTGAAAGAATTTTGTGAAATACATACATGATAAGGTTTAAAAGGTTTTGGAAGTCCATCAGAAGGATACATATATATTGTTTCATCAATGCTACCATGTAAAAAATAAATTTTTACATCAAGTTGTTCAATATGCATATCAAATTTGGCAGAAAATTCAAGCATAATTCTAATGGATTAATTCTTAACAAAATGATATAATATTTCACTATAATCAATGCATTAACATTGAAGGAAGAATTTGGCTACCATGTAGGCTTTCAATTTTATTTTAGTCTCT
This sequence comes from Viscum album, assembly GCA_963277665.1. Classification (NCBI taxonomy): domain Eukaryota; kingdom Viridiplantae; phylum Streptophyta; class Magnoliopsida; order Santalales; family Viscaceae; genus Viscum; species Viscum album. Next base: position 1,029,927,830 of record OY728157.1, read on the forward strand.
CTTACATTTTTTTATTCCTTCTTATAAATCCAACTAGAACCTATAACTTTCTGGTTATTGGGTCTGGGAACAACAACCTAAGTATTTTTCTTATGAAGAGAATTCATTTCCTCTTTCATTTCTCTCTTCCAAATACTAGATTATTTAGATTTAATGGATTGCTCATAAGTTTTGGGATCATCATTAAACAAGTCTTGAGATATATTGAAAGCATAGGTAGAAATATCTACCTGGTTAAACTGGATGGAGGTCTAATTACTCTCCTATCTCTGTATTGCGTAAGCTAATAGTTGCTCAGGTCATCAGTTTCTTGGTCCTCAAGTTCAAATTCCGAAATGGAATACAATTCAGGTTGGGTATAGGTAACATAAGGAGTAGTACCAACACTAGATTGGGGTTGGTCATCGGGTCTTAAATGAACTTCAACACCTAATGGTGTTATGACCCCTTTGGATTTTTCATCTTCTTCAGAAGATGAAATAGGTTCAGGTTTTTTGTCTTTGGACATACTAGACTCATGGAAGACAACATCACGGCTAATGATGCATTTCTAGTAACCAGGTTTATCTACCCATAAACAATACCCTTTAACACCCTCTGAATATCCCATGAATATACACTTAACAGCCCTAGTAGCTAACTTATCATTACGTAAGTGTGCCTAATCTATGGATCCAAATATCCTAAGGTGAGAACGATTTGGGGGTGAACCCTTCTAGAGTTATTCTAGTTTCTTAAAGGAGTTGGAAGAAGATAGGCAATGGTTAATGAGGTACACTACTATTGAGGCAGCCTCTTCCCAAAAAGGACCTGGGGAGTTTTGAGTGGGAAAATATACACATCACCCTCTCAAGGATAGTCCTATTCATTATTTATGCTAACCCATTCTGTTGTGGGGTTTCTAAAATAGTCCGGTATCTTTTTATTCCTTCAAATTGACAATATTCAATGAATTTAGTGGATAGATATTTTAAACCATTATCAGTTCTCAAGGCCTTAAGTTTATTATTACTCTCACTGTCTACAACAGCTTTCCATTTCTTAAATGTCTGAAAGCTATAAAACTTATGCTTGAGTATATAAATCCACACTCTCCTGAAACAATAATCAATAAAAGTCACAAAGTTCAAGCCTTCACCATGTAAGGTGACCCTATAAGGATCCCGTAGATCGTAATGTAAACATTCAAGAGGTTCTTTATCCTTATAAAAAGACCTACTAAAACTGAATCTCCTAGAATTCCCATTTACACAGTCTTCACAAAAGGGTAGATTGCTAGGAGTTATGTTTCTTAGAAGTCCTTATTTCATAAGATCACTTAGACCCTTGGCACTAACATTTCCTAGTCTCTTATTCCACAAAGTAGTGGAATCAATTTTTGAACTACTATTCAACAGATCTCTAAACGCTTTATCATCTAACACATATAGGACATTGAGAAAGGTTCCTTTCATAACTGTGAGGGATCCTTGTTCTACTCTAAAGCTTCCAGTTCTAGACTTAAAGACTTATGATTTCTAGTCAAGGATTCCTAGGTATATTAGGTTTTTTTTCAATTCAGGTACCCACCTAACTTCTTCAAGAGACTTGACAGACCATCATGATGCTCAAGTAAAATTGATCTTATTCCCATAATGTGGTATCTCCTGTTATTCCCTAGAAAGGACTCACTAGACCTGACTTCCCTTAACTTAGTAAAAAACTCCTTCCTAGGACACATGGGGAATGAGAATCCTGAATCTAGGATACACTCATCTTAGATTGCTATGTCAGTGACATTTGACACATCATCAATGCCAAAGTCTTGTTCAACTAATAGGAAATAGTCATTATTACTATCTTTTTAGTCATCCTCCCTATTAAGGAAGTTCATCTTGATATGTTCAAGTTGTTTACATTGAAAACATTCGATTACCTTTCCATTAGACTTGCTTCTATATTTATTAGACTGACCCCTATTTTTCTCCTACCCCTTGACTCACTTCAGCCTCCAGTTTCACATATGTCCCTAACATTTAAACCCTCAGCCTCATTTTTCACACATCCCTTTATTTAAAGGTCTTTAGAGAGAAAAAATTATTTTACTTCTTCAAGAGTTAATGTGTATTTACCATACATCATAGAGTCTTTAATATAGTTAAATGAATCATCTAATGATGTTAATAATATAATGGCTTGGTATTCATCATCCAATTTAATTTCAATGTTGTCTATATCTAACAAGATTTTATTAAATTCATCAATGAGTATCCTGACTGCAGTTCCATGGAGCATTTTGAATGTATATAATCTCATTTTCTCATATAGTCTACCGATAGGTGATTTTTTCATATAAATGGATTCCAATTAAATCATATACCAGCAGAAAAGGACTCATATGAAAATTCTCTTAACACTTTGTCTCCTAATGATAAATGTATTAAACTACAGGCTTTCCTAAGGGTCTCCTCGGGGGCATCTACATAGGAGACAATAGCCTTCCCATCAGGGGTAGTAGTGGTGACTTTCTTCCTAGAGCCAGCAAGGGCATCAATTAGTTCATTATTATCTAACAAGGTTGTCATCTTAATTATCCAGAGATTAAAATCGTTCTCACCATTAAATATATCAATATAAAACTTAGTTGAACCCATGAAAATGAAAAATTAGGCTCTTATACCACTTGTTGGGGTTAGTTACTTAAACCCTTGAGAAGCCAAGATCAACTATTTCGTATAATGGAGAACCAATTGATAAGTTTAATTAATGGATTAGTTATAATCAAATTGGATCGAGAATGATAAACTTACTGAAGAAATTGCAATAAGATAAACACCAATACAAGAAAATAATGGGACAACAGATGTAACGTGCTTCATATCCAAGGGGACCTACATGCATGGCGAGAACACCACCAGGGAAAGATGTTTGTTAAAATGAAAGAAAGGAAAGAAATAATAGACACAGACTCAAATACATAAATTAAAAAGAACACATAAAATATCTGAGGAGGCCGAGCTTGCTGAACCAGGTGGAAGTGGTAAACCCTGTCACATAGAGTCAGCCACGTGCACTCTTATGTGGACTCATGCACACACAAAAGCAGTATACAACATCATACATGATGAAGAAAAGATAATTTGATACAGATCCAAGAACTACAAACTAGATCTTGTTTAAAATAGAAAGAATATCAAAATTGTTACCACTTGAGGTATAGTCCTCTGAATACCCAGAACCGAGTCGATCCCCACTGATTCTTCACTAGAGAAGGACTCCAGTTGTAGGAGGTGGAACATATAGTGGTAGAGGGAAGTGTAGGTGGCTGGTATCTCTTGTATGGTCACCATTATTCTACATGGAGTTGGAGTAACACCTCTCCCATAGAGATTCTCCACCGAACCAAAGAGAAAATAAAAACTTCACCGAGAAAGAAAAATGGGGAAGCACAATGAATGGGCACCAGAGGAAGCATCGGGAAAGTCAGGCAGAGGCACAATATATAATCCACATGAACAGCTCAGATCGCCATGATGGTTCTCATAACTACACCTAAGACAGCACACAACCTAGGTGGTGCAACAGTATAGGTGGGACGACATTGCATGTGGATCAAAGATGATTAAATAAACACACTGGGAGCCAAGTTGAATCATCGGATCATGCCCAATCAATGGTTTAGAATCATGCCACGAATCATCATAAGGAAAACAATGAACCAGGTTCCAAAAATAAAACTGACATATAAAATAGGACAGAACCAGAAATGGGAGAAGACGCACATAAGGTACCATGAAACCATGCAGGTCAATAAAACCAATAATAATAATTATTTTCAACAAACCAAACTAAAAAATGAATTCATTTCATTTCAACCATAATACATATAGGAGAATATTCAACAAAGTAGATGAATCCTTATAAGTATTTCACCATAAGATTACTCCCAAACCTTTAGTAAAAAAACTATAATCATCAAAACATGGGTGTTGTTTTTAATATGATTACCAATTTTTTAATTATATTAATAAAGCACATGTAGTCGATTTGGTTCCCCTCATGGGCACACCATAGTGAAAAGAACTTATAATGCCTCAATAATAGAAATATTCAAAGGAATGGGTGAACTTGGATGGTGTTTTAACACTTCAAACTCAAATTGAATGTTGTTTGGTGGCTCCTTGAGCAGCAATTCTTCATCACCAATTTGTACAAATAAACTTTAAAGTTTTATATCAATTCCATACCTTGATGAATATGTTTCATAGTACATCACTAGAAATGTTTAGTGCTACTCTAACATCGATGGATGTCAACAAAATTATCATGGTTGATTATATATTAATCCATAAAGCTAATAAAGGACACCTCTTGAAAACCCATTTTAGGTAACTATATATTTCTACAGCATGTGGAGATAAATGACTTCCCATGCCTTTTAAAAACTTGGTAATGAGATCCAAACGGTATGCATGCAATGAGCCATCTGTTGGAAATTATAAACCAAAATAAATATCATCGGTTGGGTTGTACGTCTTCACATGTGGATCCATTTCCCATGCCACTCTTCCCCATACAACATATCATCCCCATGAGTCTCTCCACTCCTTGGGTCCACTCCATCAAATTCAGATGCAAGCTTTAATGCTTTTGTTCCATCAACACATCTATTGAAATATATGATTGAAAGCATTTTGTTGTGTTAACCTCTATTTCTCATTTCTCACTTTTTTGGCTTGTATAGACAACACTATCCACCCTTAACAATATTATAATAATATATAATAATAGATGAATAGGTACATTGAACTTTTGACTTTATATCAACGTCAAACAGTGAGAATATTTCTTCAGTATCCTTATATTGTAAGAGTCCTTTTAGATTTATAAGTCTCCAAACCAGAAGAAGTGTTGCATCACATGTGCCAGTGAGATATGCCCCTGACTTGGATCCACCTTAGAAACTCTTGTCTTCACTCCAAGCGACATTCACCAACAATGCTCAATCTATCACAAAAAATTTGGTAATTCCATTCAATGAGAGCACCAAAATGTTAGGACAATAGGTGTAAGTGTGGGTAAAGATAGAAGAGTCAATTGTATTCACTGTGTTGATAGTTGCAGAAAATACCCTTCTAGAAAATTATAGAAGAAGATGAAGAAGAAGAAGTTGATGATGACTCTCCATGGATTTCATTAATCTAGATCCAAGGAAGATACCTCCTTATAACTAAGTTGTAGAAAAATAATATCCTATATCCCTCCCAGATAAGAAGCCCCCTATTTTTTCCTAACCCACTACCAACAACACCGACTTGGTATCTATAAAAAATTGAAGTACTACCCATGGAACATATTACCCACTCTCTCACATGGTCATCCCACTATAAATTCCCCCCACATTAACAAACCCCACCCCCACATTCCTAACATGTATTAATGTCATTAATTGTACTCATTCATGCTCTATTCAATACAAATGACTCAATTTTTGATGCATTATATAATTACATTCCAAATTCCCATGAAACATTAAACATATCAAATGAATGTTTTAAAAAGACATCAATATCATTTTCATGTGAATTGAGGCTTGGAAATGGAATAATAAAATATGAATTCTTCATACATAACCATAGAGGAAAATTATAATTCATCAAAACAACAAGCCATGGTCTATACTGAGTATATATGATTCCAAATGGATTAAACCCATCACTTTCCAAGTATAATCTAATATTTCAAGGATAACTTGAAAACATGGGATACTTGTCATTAAAACCATTCTAAGAATAATTTTTTTCAAAATGCATTAACTTACTATCTTTAATATACACTCATGATCATTCCATAAACTTTGTTTTGATTACAATGAGATTGATTCATGCCCTAATGATTGTGTAATTTTTCATAAAGAAAAACATTATCATGATAATTTTCCAAATATTGGTGCTTTAAGGAGGAAGACAACTGATGATGGGAGCATTATGAAATTAAAAAATGGAAAAAACGTACTTATAAGTGTTTTGCATCACTTTCCCATTGATACGGGCTAAAAGGTTATTCATGTCAACTAAAACAATCCATTTTATTTTCTTTATAATCCCTTTCACCATTATAAATGAGTTAGGAAATGTTTAATCTGTGGGAAGTTCCCACTTTAACAATTTTTTAAATGCATCACATATCACATCACCAATCCCATGCAAACAGTTGAGATGATACGTTTCAATAAAAAATATAATTTACTAAAATCATCACATCCTGGGTATAGGGTTTTTCCAGCATCTTTAACTAAATTTTTTAAAAAAAGTTTATAAAATTAAAAGGCATCCCCCAACATCTCAAGCATGCCATCAACAAGTGAATTTTCACATTCAACACTATAAATGTTATTAGCATCAATGACCCTCAACTCCTCATGAAAATTCCAGAAACATTTTCTATAATAAATGTTTACTTATTTCATAATGAGGTGGGAACTAACAACATCTCAACAAAGAAAATGTGGATTTTTACAACTTCAACATGGACACGTAATCATGTTATCCTTTATTCAGGTTGTGAAAGAATGATCAAGGAATATGTCTAATGCTCTTAAATAATTCTGGCTTGTTCTCTTTGACTTCACCCAACACTTTTCAATAAATATATTTATTATAGAAGTTACTATATATTAATCAATTTTCATGTGATTAAACATAACAAATAAACAAATTATGACTAAATATTGTTATAATTTAATACAAATTATTTAATTAATTGACATGGAAATTGAAATTAGCAAATACCAAATAACTGAGAAAATAATCTAAAACTGGATATTAACAATGCATTAACAAATAAACTAACTTAAAAATAATACATAAGATTTATTTTTAAACATGAAAGTAAAATATAATTCATTTACATAACACCCTAATAGTTTATAATGACGTAAATATATCATTGTGATGTTCAAAATATAAATGAAATTCAATATAGATATCAATTTTTATACATAGGTCAATAAAATAATTCTTTGATCACAAAGCATACAATGTAAAAACTCATAGAAGTACAAAGTCTCGACATCACGTTTAATTGTACACTAAATGATTAATCCTTTTGACACGCAGTGGGGATCATATATTAATTATGACAAAACAAAAAATTAAGACATTCCACACATCAAATCAAATAATAAATCATAACCAAATAAAAAAATGGTCAAACACATTATATAAAGGCTGTCATGAATCTCCTTCTACTATTGTTCAAAAATAGATATGGTGTGCAACAAATAATTTTGAAGGGTATATAGTTTATTTTTTTTCTAAACAACCAATATATTAATAAAGAATATGTTAAATTCAGCCCTTAATTACTATTATGAGGGACCAAAAATCTCAATTTGACCAGTATATTAGTAAAATGGACTTGGAAACCATGACACAATTTCTATATTCTTCTCCTTCCAAGGCATTCTTAATAACCTAATCCATTTATTTTTTACTAAAAATTTAATTTTTCAATTGATTCATCAATTTTTTCAAGTTAGTGGATGAAAATAATCATTGAATTAGAAATTACCTATCACACAGTAGATGAGGGGTCAAGAAAGGGGTGCATGGGTTGAAAAAGAATTAATTTAGAGGAATGATGAAAATGAACCACATGGATGGTGATAAAAGAAATCCTAGGGATCCATGAACAATAATTGGTTGAACGGATAATAATGAATGATTTTGTACTAACCGAAAGATGAATAATTAGTGTATACAAACAGGAATTTTGATGGAAAGTATTTCATGAGTCCAAGGATTGTTGTGGTGTGATAGGGATTTCTACCAGGTTGGGAATTTCAATGGTGCGGTCAGATTTCTATAGGGAACAAGATAGAGGTAAAATGGTGTATAAAATTAACAAAATTATTGATAAAAATTAAATTGAAAATATATTAATTGAAAATTTAATTGATAATATCTATATATTTTATTCTAGAAGTGTGAAATAAATAAAATAAAATGATATCATTCGGCACATTATATTATTTAAAAAGATTGTAAATATAATTATCAATTGTATAAAATGTTATAAATATTATTAATTTTTTCTATTAATTTAAAATAAAATTTTATCATGTGAATGTAATTAATAATAAAATAATATTAGGCCTCCAAGGTGGGTGGTCATGTGGGAAGGTCTCTCTCTTAGCCTCTTGAGGATAGGGTTTGATTCCTCACTCATAATTTGATGAATTGTAATTTCACCTTACACGAATTAACTGTCCTCTCTATTGGGGCTTGGGGATAGAGGCATTTTTATCAGGTTCAATTGCACTGTTAATGGTGTGACTGATGGAAGGTGGGGCCCTACTCAATTGGAAATCAACACATGTAATGGAGGCGTGATATTTATGTACAAAATAAAATGAAATGTAATTACTTAATTGATTGTTATGTTTTTTTATTTCCAAAATTTAAATTAATATTTTATTGGATTTATGTTGATTTTTTATATCTAATAAATTTTAATGTAAAAAAATTAAATTACTCTATATAATTAGATATTTTAACAAATCCCTAAAAATTGATAAATTGGATATTAATGTTGGTCTCAAAAATGATAATATAATAAAAATAGTTTTTTATAAATTTCTTAATGGTAAAATATTTTTTTTTGAATAGTTTATTGCAATATATTTTACTGATATTAAAATATTTTTTGGTAATAATTTTATTAATAATAGATTCATGTGTTGGTATAGATATAATAATCAGTTGATTTAAATTTTAGTGAATGATATATTTATATTGAGAAATTAATATTAACAGATATATCTGTTAGTAAAAATAATTGTTTATACAATAAATTAATATCAACAAAATCTAATATTTTTTGGAATTACTCATTTTTATTAACTTATATATTGTGTTTCATTAAATTTATGTTGATATAAGTCACATTTTGTTTATAGTGATGTGATGGGTGGTTCTTGAATAATTTTGGGGTATATATTTACATTGTATATATTTATTTTTTACAAGAAAACCTCAAACCTTATATATCAACCAAAGAAAAAGTAAATAATTCTACAGGAAAAGAAGAAAGCCAATAATTTAACCCTTGATGATTCCCAAAGGCAGCCATAAAATGAGTAGCATGATTCCCCTCTCTCCTCACAAAGTAAAAACAACAGGAAGAAAACAAACATATCAAATATCTAATAATGTCAATTATGGAACCATAGGTTTGGGGGCCACCTTCATCCTCCTTCAGAGCATTGATAATAAATGGACAATCAGATTCAACCACAACATCCTTCCATCCAAAAGATGAGATGAACTGCATACCCATCCAAATAGTCATAGCCTCTGTCATTGGATGTGACCAACCCACAATGTCCAAGGAATGAAGAGATAAAACAATAGAGCTAGTATGATCCCGAAGGACTACCCCTAGGCCAACAGAACCATCCCCAGGAATCACTACATATGTATTAAGTTTGAGAATGCCTAAAGGGGGGATCATATGACAGGAGGGGAATGAACAGGGGAAGGTGGATAACCCCCCTCAACATCAATCCACTAAGAGACCCAATAATATATCCTAGAAATCCAAACCCTTTCATCTTTAACAATGTTCATGAAAATGAAGGATTTATGGCGAAACGATATAATCTAGGCATGAATACACAGTCATTTGATAGTTAAGTAGGAAACATTCTGAACTAATCCCCCACTATGAGATTAGCGTCCCCAAGATTTCTCTAATAAATGAGATCATGTGTCACTCACATGTACCAAATCCCGGTGACCCAAGGGAAGGAAAAAATAGCATGAAAATTCATCTCAACCGTACCACACAGAGCGGGAATATGCCATTATTAGAGAGGTTCCACTCAGTCAGGAGAGCGTATGTGGGTAGGATACTCCTATACATTTTCCAATAGAGAAGATTGGCCTTCGACAGAGCATTAAGAATCCAAATATGTTTCCAAAATGGGGTCCAGGAACCTTCATTTTCCGAAATGCATGCCCAATAGCCCAAACGAATAGTATAGAAGCCAGATGAATCAAGAGACCAGCATTCCTTGTCCAGGCCAGCATTGTGGAACACTGTAACTGCTAGGATAGCTTTACAATCAGACTCTGTGAACTAAAGATTGAGCCTCTAAAGGTCCCATCTGGAATGGTCATCAACCAGGGGCTCTCTGATAACTGCATGCTCATGGTCGGGTGCAGGCGAAGAAGTGGGAATCAAGACCTCCAAACCAGGTACCCAGGGATCATGCCAAATATTAATCGAGTCACCTTTGAAAATTCTCTAACAAATTTCATGGTTCAATACTACCTTTGACCCCCCCAAAAAACTCTTCCAGAAATAGCTCGGTCGAGGACCCATGCTGAAAGACAAAAAAATCATCATGGGGAAAGTACTTAGCTTTGACGACACTAGTAGTCAAGCTTTCAGGGTTCTGTAAAAGGTACCAGCCTTGCTTGTCCAGGAGGTCATTGTTAAAAACTTTCAAATCATGAAACCCCATGTCATCGCATGCCTTAGGAGAACACATCATATCCCAAGAGAGCCAATGTAAATTATTTTTCCTATTATCATGGCCCCACCAGAAATTAGCGAAGGCAGAATGAAGTTGATGGATAAAGAACTCTTGGTACTTGAAAAAGGAAATCATGTAAGATGGAACTACTTGGGCCATAGATTTAATAAAAACCTCCTTACCTAGCCTAGAATGATTTTTTAGACCATCCCTGTATTTTCCTGTGTACTTTATCAAGAATGAAAGAGAATATCTCTCTTTTGGATCGTCTGAAGACCGTCGGGAGACCCAGATATTTATCATGTTTCTCCACTTCCTCAATGTTGCACAAACTATCAATATTATATCTCATCTCCTCTTGTACACCATGACTAAAAGACATATCTGACTTAGAAAAATTGACCTATTTTCCCAAAGCATTGTTGAAATCCTCAATGATTTTGAGAATCTCTTGGTACTCCTGAGTAGTTTCTCTTGAGAAAAAGATGCAATCATCAGTGAAGAAAAGGTGAGTAATGGGGACACATTCCTCATAAACCTTGGCCCCATGAATAAGACCAACTCGAACTACTTTAGAAAAAAATGAGAGAAAACATCAGCAATAAGGTGAAAAAAATATGGGGAAGAGGGTCACCCAACCATAGGCCTCTGGAAGGTTTGAAATTCTTTGGGAGGTAGTCATTAACTTTGATGTTGTAAGAAACAGTTTTAATATAACTCATGATCACTCTCACCCATTTTGGACCAAATCCTAGTTTTCTCATAACCTCTTCCAGAAAGGCCCATTCCACCCTATCATAATCCTTTAACATATCCAATTTCATAGTGAGAATCCCCCTCTTGGAGGTTGAATGAGTTTTCATTGAATGAAATATTTCATGGTCCACTATAGAATTATTTATAATGATCCTATTGAGAACAAAATCACTCTAGTTCTCAAAAACAATATATGGGAGGACTCTACCCATGCAATGAGAGAGAAATTTGGAGAAGATCATGTACACCACATTGCAAAAAATGATAGGCCTAAAATAAAAAAAACAAGGCCAGCGATTTTTGGGAGAAACATAATAAGTGTGTCGTTAATCTTGCCCATACTCATAGACCATACCCATAACCCCTATATCAACGAAATAATTTCTAGTCCCACAATATGCCAGAATATTTTGTAGAAAACTGCAGGAACCCATCAGGATCAGGTGCCTTTGAAGAATGAATGCTTTTCAGGGCCACCACAACTTCTTCTCTTGAGATATACACTTTAGGATTCGCAGCCATGACCTTGGTTACCATAGGCTCAACATAGATTATAAGGTCTCCTTGGTAGGTTCCCCTATTGTAGTAGAATAGATTTTGAAAAAAAGCATCAATCAGCTCCCAAACTTCCACCTCATCAGAAGTAATTTTTACATTCCCATCCTCCAACTTCGAGATGAGGTTCTTCCTTCTTCTAGAAGAGGCATTTTAGTTAAAGAATCTAGTATTCTGATCACCTTGTTTGATGAAGGTCTCCCTTGAGCTAGAAAACCAATAAATTTTTTTATCTCTCAGGGTCTCATCTAGGTTCCTTTCTAGATTCACCACCACTTATAGAGGAAAACCATCATAAGGATTTTTATAGAATTTGGTAAGACTGTTCTTGAGCCAACAAATTATCTGATCGATGTCCCTGAAGTGCCATCGGCTCCAACGCTATAAATGTGCAGCCACCTTCTTAGTTTTATCCCAAACCTGGTCACGATAGGAGGACCAAGCAGATTTGATGACATCATAACAACTATCATTATGGAGCCACATGGATTCGAAAAGAAAGATCCACATTGTCTTATCACCCATGGGAACAACTTGCAACTAAAGGAAAATTAGACAGCAGTCAGAAGAGACCAGAGGTAAGTGTGAAACCTCATACCTTGAAAATGAATGCATCGAGTCGCAAGAGCCCACAAACCTATCCAACCTTTCTGGAATTATAGAAGCCTGATCCCGTCTATAAAACCAAGTAAACAGACTCCCTTGAAAACCAAGATATGAAAGCCCATCCAAAAACAAATTGTCCTGAAAGAGGTAATTTAAAGAAACACTCCGACCAGCACTGCCAAGCTTCTCATAGTTGTACAAGATCTCGTTGAAATCCTCAACAAACTAAATGGGGACCTGAAGTATATTTCTAATAGAATTGATCAACCCCTAATATCTCCATTTATCACTCACACATGTCTAGCTATAAAAACCCACAAAGTGCCACACGGGTTTCCAGGGCTGGCAGATTGAGACGACAATGTGATGATCGAAGAAGTTAACCACTGAAGCATTGAATTCCTCTTTCCACATAAAACAAAGTCCCCCTTTATGGACCAAACATCTAATTGAGAAACAATTTTGGAAACCATCCTTCAAACCAATTCCTCTCATGTCCTTGGTTTCAAACATGGTCTCGAACAAAAAAAACATGTTGGGTATAATCTTAGAGCTCCATTGGTGGAGCATACGAACTGACTGTGGGTTTCCAAGACCATGACCATTCCAACATAAGGTTTTCATTACAGAAGGGAGGGATGGTATTTTCCAGCCTCCTCCCTTGAAACTTCAAGAAGAGAACCATTATCGATCACTCTCCATCTTTTTTGGAGACAATCCTCAATCAACGAGGCCTCGAAACTCTTCTTAGAGCTATAAGAAGTCGGGTCGTGACAAACAGAGCCCAAGAACCCTCTGTTAATCCTCTTCCAATTTTCAGGAAAAATAGCACTTGACTCCAATATACCATGGGGATTGGTGCCTTTCCCAGCTGAGAGTAAAGGAAGATCAATAAATGGGATGAGGTCAGGTCCAGAGGGTCAAACTAGATCTGGTTCGGCTTGTAGTGGGGCTTATATGGAAACTCGGACCCCGGTCCTATCCTCGAGGGTGAAACAACCATCTCTGAACAGAAAAAATCCTCCCTAATAGGAAAAATATCAGAAGCATTGGGGGCCTTCTAGGGACCTGTCATCAATGACTTAGTTTCCAGGCCTTGGTGAATGGGTGGAGACGCACTAGGAAGCAGACCTTCCAGGTCGGGAGCGACAGGAACAGGGTGGAGGGGGTCTGTCGACCTCACCTCTCTCAGCCTAGATGAAAATGATTCCCCCACCCTCACAAGTGATAGTATATTATCGGAATAGGGAACCTCCTTAGCCTCCAAAACCTCCAAAGAAGGAATTGTGATCCAATGAGATGGAGAAGAGCCTGAAATATGGCATGCTACAGCAACAGACGTGTTCTTTCTCGTGGAAGGATCTACATAATAAAATTCTCGGCTATGAAACCTTGACAACCTGAGGGTCCTTATCGATTAGCCCTTGCACAGAAAGGCCAGGGGTAGATGGACTTGGATCCATATAACAAAGAAGGGGTGATATATCTGGGGAAATAGTGAAACAAGGTGGGGCCAACGGGATCACTGCCTTAGCAACCGAAGGACCTTGGGCCACCTTCCTAGTTGAGCATAACTCCGACCTTCTGTTTTTCAGCCTCCTAAGTGGAAATTTTCTCTATGGGTTTAGCTGAAAACCATGGGCCGAATTGTAATATCCATCAACCCTTCGAATCTGATTTCTTTGTTCAATAATCTTTAACTCCATGTCCAATGGTTCTAAAGAAAAAACAGAACGAAGGGAGTTTTTTGAATTCAAGAGACACCCATATCTTTTCTTTCGAGAGTTTCAAAAAAACCCCGAATAATAGGTTGAGAGATGTCCACCAAAACCCTAATTTGAATGGGGGAACCTCACCAGATCTCCATTGAAAAGCATCGCCAATCACAGATCATCGCCGCAAGTCATCTCAAGTCATCGATCCAGGACTGAGGGCTGCAGATCTAGACCGTTGCCAATCGCCGAACTGAAAACGTCGAAATCGAAAAAATGATGATCACAAGACGGAACCGCCGCACAACACAGATCTAAGGCGTTGAAGATATGTCAAAGATCCGATGGACTCAAGGATCATGAAGGCAATCGAAGAATCCAAAATTTGTTGACCGATGCAGATCACCGGTGAACGCAGAAAATCCCTAAGAACGCCAAGCGTAGCTTCATCGTGGGACACCGCCAAACCTAGCTTCGTCGTGGGACTTGAGCACTCCCTAAAAGAATGATTCCCACACCACTGGTGCACTGAGGCACCAACAAAACCCAGGAAACCCTAGGTGAAAGCCTCAGAGTGACCAGAGGACTTCCAATGGAGTGGAGGATTAGATGAGTCGTTGAGACCTCTAGCTATTCTATAAATGCATACTTCTCCTCCACAGTTCCAATTTGTTGCAACGCCTTCCAATTCCATAGTTGAGACCTCTCAGTTGAGCACCAAATGTTAGGAAAATTGATAGTGATAGAGATAAAGAGAATTAAAATAGTCCTATACACTATAAAATAGCTACTGAACAGAACCACTAGAGTTTTTAAAAAGGTATGAGAAAAAAGATATAGGGAAAAGAAGAAGAAGAAACCCACATAAGAAGCCCACCCTCCCGAGAGCCCAGCCGAGACCACCGGAAAACTGCTACCAAGAAAATGGTAGAAAGAATCATATACCCACCCACACTTACTACTCCCCTATTTATGAGTGTCTAAACAAACACTAATAACACCCCCCCAACAACATAAAAGGAAAATGACTACACTGCCCCATACTCAAGAAGCCCTAAAAACCCCACATTCCTAACACTGACAGATTCTATTAAAAACACTATGATTTGTAGTTCTTATTATAAATAGATAGTTTAATGATATGAAATTATAAGAAAGAGTCAACCTCTCTAGATTTTTCTCTTTCAAAACTATCATAGGTTTGTCACCTATAAAAGAAGGTATCTCAACTATAACGTCCCGGATCCGGGTGCCACCCACAGGTGCCCCGAACCCGGTTAGTGACATAACCTCAAACGCATTTCCCCAAATGCCAGAGGCAGCTGGATAGAAGCAAGCGACATGATGTGATATTGGGAAAACTATGACCTCATTGGAAAAGTATACACAGTGTAAAACAAATAGTAAACAATAGTGGAAGCAGTAATACAAACCAGAAATAACAGAAGAAGACTGAGAGTAATAAAACAATTAGAGCATATAAATATATGATGCATGTCACATGTGTCTAGGAAAGAAGCCAAACAAGTCACAATGTTGCAAATACAATAAAGAAATCAAGTAAAAAAGGAAACAAGTAAAATGTAGCTACTCAGGTTTTGGCCCTATCAAACTATGGAATATTCCTATGAATAATTCCAAAGCTAGGCGTGAAGACGACATGCGATTCCGAGACCCAGTGTGCCTGGAATTAATTTTATAAAAATATTAAGTATTTTTATACTATTCACATGGTGGGGTTGTGTTTTCTCCTAAACGGTAGCTCAGATCAGAAATATGAGGGCATGGTTGCGTCCAAAGAATGTCGTTTACCCTAGGCGGGGTGTAAACTTTGCGAGCGCAGGTCTGCTGTCGAAAAAGCCAACATGGGTGTTTTCATAAATAAATGGAAAAGATTATTTATGAGCGTCAACTCAAATAACTCCTGAATAGAGTCTCAGATCACAATTCTAAGTTCACCGTTGCGTTCAGAACATCGTGTTTACGCTAGGTGTGACTTAATCTTCTCTATGTCGGGTGTTTTGGTCGGGGGGTGTTAAATGGCGGTTTAATTAATTAATTAATTGATTGATTAAACCTAATTAATCCCCACTCCTCTCTCTTTGATGAACCAACGAGGAGAACTCCTCCCCTCCACTTTCCTCCTCCACTGACGAATCAGAGGCCAAATCGTCGAAACAAAGTGTCATCGGTCTCGGATCTTGACAGCCGACACTCCCGAATCATGCAACAGCAAGAACGAAGCGTGCAAAGCTCCGACAGTCCACCAAAAGGTAGGATTTTTGAGTTTTAAAATCCATGATCCCGTTTTTAAGTTATTTTTATTCAAACTCTTATAAGGGTTCGGTAGTTCGGGTTCCGAGCTTTCCAAAACATGTTCGGATCTGAATTTGGAGCATCGGGGTGCTCCCGGTGGCTCTCGGAAGTTTTCCGATGGAAAACCCAGTTTTTCGGTGGCGAGGGCGACGGCCAGGGCGGATTCTAGTGAAGCAGCGGTGGCGCGGAGGCATCATGGTGATTTCTGATGGCGGCGCGGTGGAATTCGGCGGCGGCGTGGTGGTTTCCGGCGGCAGCGCAGTGGTTTCCGGCGAGGCCAGCGGTGGTTAGGCCAGGTTTTTCTGACGGTTCTTTGAACTCCTGTAACTCGCAAACCGGGAGTCCGATTTGAGAGCCGTTTGTGGCGACGCGAAGCTTGCATTGAGACGGTCCTATTGATATTCTTTATATAATTTTTTGAGTCGGGTTTTAGGACCAGGCCCATGAAACGTTGAAAATAATAATAATATATTATTATTTTCAAATTCGATCCGCCATAACTCCTGCACGGAGTGTCCAAATGATGTGTTGTCAGTGGTGTTGAGACCCTGATGGTACGGAGGAATTTTCAAGATAGTTTACAGGTGTTGGGACAGAGAACATGGTGAGAGGCCCATGAGGCTGGGTTCCGGCGTTTGCGGAGAAACGTGACTTTTTTGCCGGCTGTCCATGTTGGATGATCGAGTAGTCGATCCCGTGTGTTTTTATGAGGGGATCCCAATGGTGAGATCCACTTGATGAGTTTCGGGATCATGGTGTGGGCCCCACCCGGGCTGGCTACAGTGAATAGTGCCCTTTTCACCGGGTGTCCGTTTTGGACGATCGAGTAGTCGATCTCGTGGGGTTTTCGGAGGGGATCGTAATGGTATGATCCGCTTGATGAGTTTTGGGATCGTGGTGTGGGCCCCACATAGGCAGGCTGTGGTGAATATTACCTTATTCACTGGTTGTCCATTTCGGGTGAGTAAATAGACTATCTTGCGTGTTTTTTCACGTGGATCGATATGGTGGCCTCAGTATCAGCCTTAGAGGTGCGCGGTGTGGCGTTGTGGTGGGTCACTCGGGTTAGTGATGTTTGGACCATCAGTGTTTGAGGGTACTCCCTTGGTTCGTTCCTATGAGGGTTCACGCAACATCACAACCTTAGTATAGGTTTGTGATCCTCTCGATGGGATGTTTAATCTATTAGAGTTGTGGTATCCCTCCGGTGGGCCCGGAGCAAGATCCTCTAGCATCGTTTCCCTAGATCAGGTTCTTGGTATCATTGTGACCGCTTATCCACGGGTGGAGATCCCCTATCTAGCAAGTTAACCCCGTAGGTTTTGTGGTATCATCTGGAATATGATCCCCTATGCAGGGGGTCATGCTCAGTAGGGTTGTGGAATCTTCGGGTATACGATCCCCTACATAGCATAAGGATTATAGTAGGGGTTGCGGTATCGATGGTTATACGATCACCTACTCAATGTGTGGTTTCTGTAGGGTTGCGGCATCATTAGTTCAATCCCCTACAGCGCAAGATGCACCAAATAGGGTTTCAGTATCGTTGTGACCATTATGACATGGGTGATGATCCTCTATCAAAGTGACATGTTTCTGACAAGTGCCAAATCGGGTTGTGGTATCCCCCAGCGAATCTTGGGAGTGATCCCCTATCTTTGAGATCTTCAAATACTAGATTGGGATGTGGTATCCCCCAGTGGATCCTGAGAGTGATCCTCTATTTGTGAGATCTTTGAATACCAGTGTGGGTTCTGGCATCCCCTAGTGGACCCTAGGAGTGATCCCCTATCTGAGGAGTTTGTTATTCTTGCTGTTTCAACGTGGTTTTATTAGTGATGATATCTGAGGAGCATGATCTCTTGGGTGAGCATATGAGTTGTTTTTGTGGGACCCGATGAAGTGTATATCTCGGACGAGTGTCATCTTGGATGACAATGATCGTGGAGTGTGCTCTCCTGGTTGTGAACCGTTGCTGGTGATGAGCTCAGTACCTCATGTGGATTGTTGCGTGAGCTGAGTATATCTGGATGTTTTTGGTATACGTAAGAGCGTATATATGAGCGGATGTTCATGGTATATGTATGGGTGTTTACATGGGCAGATGTTCGAGATATATGTTTGGGACTATACCTGAGTTGATGTTCAAGGTGTATGTATGGGAACACACCTGGATTGAGATGACTAATTGTGTTTAGCCGAGGATGGTTAGGAGATGGAGTTTCTCTCTCATGTGGGTCCTCTCTGGCTGGGATGAGTGGATTGTTTCCTTTCAATTTCTCTCTTTTGTTTTGGGTTTTTGGGGTGCCTATTGAGTATTGTTATACTCACCCCTGAACAGGCTTTTCCCGCACATGTTTGTGTCTTGTGTAGACTACAGGCCTTTTGACGGAGTCCCAGGAGGACCCAGAGCAGGCGGAGCTGAGTGAGCGGGACTGACTATGGAGTCTTACCAGAGCTGTGTCGAGGAGCTTTCCAGTGGTGATTTTAGTAGCATACTTCTCCTTCCGAGAAGGTTGGACGCCTTTGTAGTTTTCTTTTGGTGGGTCCTGTTTTTCCCTTTTCATACTGCTGTTGCACTCTGGTTTGAGATTGTTGTATGCTTGCATTTACTTTTCAGTTTTATATATCTCTGCACTATTGCATGGAGGTGTATGTGGGTGCGTGTGTATAGGTACCTTCCGCTAATACCTTCCTTTTGTGTGATAGCCTACTCAGCACTAGTCGCCAGTCCCTCTTCTATTGGAGGTGGGCTTGGGGAGTCATGACTCGAGCCCTGTTGGGTCGGGTCACGACAGAGTGGTATCAGAGGAGGTTCCACCTTTGGGATCTCAGAGTGTAGCTGGTCTAGCTGTGAGTTTGTTTTGGGTTGCATAGTAGCAGTGTCAAGATGTTTTGGGTTCAGCTTTCAGGCCAGGGACTCTAGTGTTGGTGCGGCGGCCGACGTATCTATTCACTTGGACTCTGATAACCTTCCTTTTGACTCGGGATGTTTGGACACTAGTCGTAGGGATATAATGGTACATGCATCATATAGGACTAGGTTTTTAGGTTTCCCTTGCTCTTTTTGAGTCATCTCTCCAGATATACTCTTTGACTATGGTGTATCTTGATTTTATTTCAGGATGCCTCCATGATGACAGCCAGTGAGGGTTCCACAACGGGATTGTGGTAACGATCCACCCCGTGTAGAGGCTATAGACCAGGGTGCAGGTTCTGAGGCTACACCTCTAGGTGGTCCACCAGTTGAGCCACCACCCATCGAGAAACTGGTTATGTCGGTAGTGCAGGATGTGGTTGTGCACAGGCTGAGTGCGCTGCATGAGTTCCAGAGGTAGCGACCTCTGAGGTTCTAGGGTGATCCAGACCCTCAGGCAGCTGATGACTGGCTCGAAGCAATAACCATATTTTTTCACCTGGTGAGGACACCCCCATATCAGATGGTGGTCCTAGCGACGAGCCTTCTGCATGAGTCAACTGGGCGATGGTGGAGTTTGGTAACGCAATCCCACGATGAGTAGACGCTCATGTGGGCAGAGTTTGAGCAGCTCTTCAAGGAAGAGTTCTATCTGGTGACGCTGAGGTTAGTTCGGATTCAGGAGCTTCTACAGCTTCGACAGGAGGGCATGACTGTGTCAGAGTACTCAGCGAGGTTTACCGACCTATCATGCTACTCCTTGGATATGGTTCAAGACCTGTTCTTTAGGGATTGTACCTTCGAGCAGGGCCTACGCAGAGACATCCGGGCATGTGTTGATTCTTTGGGTCTTCCCACCTATGTTGTAGTGCTGGAGCGAGCCTTGGTGGTGGAGAGCATTCTGGCTGAGCAGATTCAGCCCGTTAGTGTTGGGCGTGTGGCATCTAGGGCATCGAAAGATGGTAGCCAGCGACAGACACAGGGGTCTGGGCATGGCCGAAATTTCAGGAAGCAACCCAAGGGTGGAGGATCTCTAAGGCACATGACTCATAGGGCTCGCAGGCCAGTTTTGGTCAGTCGTAGGAGAGGCGGTGTTATGCTTGCGATGGTTGGGGACATCTCGCTAGAGATTGTCCGACCCGTTGAGCAGCTAAGAGGAAGCCGGTCGATAGGCCACCTTGGTAGCGGCAACGTCTTGAGTTTAGCGGTCCACAGGGTGACAGAAGAGGCGACGGAGCGAGTGCAACAGCGGGGGGGTGGTAGGCGATATCAAATGCCACCACCACCACCCCCAGGTGGTCCATGCCGAGCTCAGGGAGTTGGAGGGTGAGGGCGAGGACAGCTGCATGCCCTAGAGGTTGTTAACCCAGAGGCTCTGCGGATGGATAGAGGTAGGCCTTGTGTCCTTTCTACTTTCTGTAGTAGTTTTGATAGACACTGTTTAGTGGTACTCTTCCCTTTCCGTTGCTTGCTTGAGTTTTGTTCAGGGCGTTGGTAAGACCCTGTGTGGGTGTTGTTTGGCATACTTCGAATGTGTGAGGAAGAGTGATCCTTCCCCCACCGTGACACGTTTTTGTGACGCGATCAAAACCGTGCGGGCGAGTCAGTGCTGCCCAAAGAGGATAGCGTTGAGGTGTGGTGGATGAGTCTCTCTGACTTATGTGTTCAGGCATGGGTGTTTGTTGGCGAACTCGCTAGAATGGGAGACCCAGTTGAGAGTCCAGTTTCTTTCCTTGTACTTATGGATTTTCGGGGACGAAAAGTTCTAAGGTGAGGAGGATGTAGTGGCTCAGGTTTTGGCTATGTCAGACTATGGAATATTTCTATGAATAATTCCCGAGCTAGTTGCGAAGACGACGTGCGATTCTGAGGCCCGATGTGCCCAGAATTAATTTTATAAAAATATTAAGTATTTTTATACTATGCACATGGTTGGGTTGTGTTTTCTCTGAAACAGTAGCTCAGATCAGAAATCTGAGGGCACGGTTGTGTCCAGAGCGTGCTGTTTACCCTAGGCGGGGTGTAAACTTTGCGGGCGCGGGCCTGTTGTGGAAAAAGCCACAATGGACATTTTTGTAAATAAATGGAAACATTTATTTATGAGCACCAGCTTGAATAACTCTGGAATGGAGTTTCAGATCGCAATTCTGAGTTTGCCATTGCGTTCAGAACGTCATGTTTACCCCAGGGGTTACTTAATCTTCCCTATGCCGGGCGTTTTGGTCGGGGGCGTTAAATGGTGGATTAATTAATTAATTAATTAATTTATTAAACCTAATAAATCACCCACCCCCATCTCTTTGATCAACCAATGCATAGGAGAACTCCTTCCCTCCACTTTCCTCCTCTACCGACGAATCAGAGGCCAAATCCTCAAAATGAAGCGTCGTCGATCATAGATCTTGACGATGGATGCTCCCAGATCGTGCAACAGCAGCAGCGAAGCGTGAAAAGCTCTGACGGTCCACCAAAAGGCAGGCGATTTGAGTTTTAAAATCTTGGATCTCATTTTTGTGTTGTTTTTTTTTTCAAATTTTTATAAGGTTTCTGTTGTTCGGGTCCCCAGCTTTCCGAAACATGTTTTAGATCTAAATTTGGAGCACCAGGGTGATCCCGATGGCTCTTGGAAGTTTTCCGATGGAAAACCCGGTTTTACAGTGGCGAGGGAGGCGGACATGGAGGATTCCGGTAAAGAATCAGGAGTGTGGTGATTTCCGGCGGTGGAGTGGCGGAATCTGGCGGTGGCACGGTGGTTTCCGACGGCGGCGCGGTGGTTTCCGGCAAGGCAGGCGGTGGTCCGGTCAGGTTTTTCTGGGGGTTCTTTAAACCCCTGTAACTCGCAAATCGGGAGTCCGATTTGAGATCCGTTTGTGGTGACATGAAGCTTGAGTCGATACAGAAATCTTTAAATTCTTTAGAGAATTTTGTGAGTCTTTTTTTTGGCTTGGGGCCATGAAACATTGAAAATAATAATAATATTTTATTATTTTCAACTTTGATCCGCCATAACTCTTGCAGGAAGTGTCCAAATGATGTGCCGTCAGTGGCGTTGAGACCTTGGTGGTATGGGAGACTTTTCAGGATAGTTTTTCGGTGTTTGGACTGAGAATAGGGTGTGTGACCAATGAGGCCGAGTTCTAGCATTTGCGGAGAAACGTGACTTTTCCGCCGGGTGTCCGTTTTGGACGATCGAGTAGTCGATCCTGTGTGTTTTTTCTAAGGGGATCGCAATGGTGTGATCCTCTTGATGAGTTTCGGGATCATGGTGTGGGGCCCACTCAGGCTGGCTATGGTGAATTGTACCTTTTTCACCGGGTGTCCGTTTTGCATGATCGAGCAGTCAATATCATGGAGTTTTCTGAGGGGATCGCAATGGTGTGATCTGCTTGATGAGTTTCAGGATTGTGGCATGGGCCCCACACGGGCAGGCTATGGTGAATAGTACCTTGTTCACCAGTTTTCCTTTTTGGATGAGTAAACAGCCTATCCTGCGTGTTTTTCCACGTGGATCACGATGGTGGCCTCAGTATCAGCCTTGGAGGTGCGCAGTGTGGCGTTGTGGTGGGTCGCTCAGGTTAGTGATGTTTGGACCATCAGTGGTTGAGGGTACTCCCTTGGTTCATTCCTACGAGGGTTATACGATCACCTACTTAGTGCTTGGTTTCAATAGGGTAGCGACATCATTAGTTTGATCCCCTATAGTGCGATATGTACTAGATAGGGTTTCAGTATCGTCATGACCGCCGTGACACAGGTGACGATCCTCTATCAGAGTGACGCGTTTCTGACGAGTGCGAGATCAGGTTGTGGTATCCCCCAGTGGATCCTGGGAGTGATCCCCTATCTGTGAGATCTTCAAATACCAGATTGGGTTGTGGTACCCCCCAATGGATCTTGGGATTGATCCCCTATCTATGAGATCTTCGAATATCAGTGTGGGTTTTGGCATCCCTTAGTGGACCCTAGGAGTGATCCCCTATCCGAGGAGTTTGTTGTTCTTGCTGTTTCAGCATGGTTTTCTCAGTGATGATATCCGAGGAACGTGATCTCTCGAGTGAGCATCTCAGTTGTTTGTGTGGGACCCAATTAAGTGTATCTCTCGGACGAGTATCATCTGGGATGATAGTGATCATGGAGTGTGCTCTTATGGTTGTGAACCATTTCTGTTGATGAGGTTGGTACCTCATGTGGCTTGGTGTGTGAGCTAAGTATATCTGGATGTTTTTGGTATATGTAAGAATGTATATCTGAGTGGATGTTCATGGTATATGTATGGGCGTATACCTAGGTAGATGTTCTAGATATATGTTTGGTCGTATACCTGAGAGGATGTTCAAGGTGTATGTATGGTCACACACCTGGATTAAGCTGACTAGTTGTGTTTAGCTGAGGTTGGTCAAGAGATGGAGTTTCTCTCTCATATGGGTTCCCTCTGGCTGGGATGAGCAGACTTTTTCTTTTCAGTTTCTCTCTGTTGTTTTGGGTTTTTGGGGTTCCTAATGAGTATTGTTATACTCACCCCTGCACGGGATTTTCTTGCAAATGTTTGTGTCTTGTGCAGAACACATGTCTTTCGATGGAGTCCCAGGAGGACCTGGAGCAGGTGGAGCTGAGTGAGCGGGACTGACCATGGAGTCTTACCGGATCTATGCTGAGGAGCTTTCTGGTGGTGCTTTTGGCAATGTACCCCTCCTTCCGAGCAGGTTGGATGCCTTTGTAGTTTTCTTTTGGTGGGCCCTATTTTTCCTTTTTCATACTGTTGTTGCACTCTGGTTTGGGATAGTTGTATGCATGCATTTACTTTTCAGTTTTATATATCTCTGCACTGTTTCATGGAGGTGTAAGTGGGTGTGTGTGTACAGGTACCTTAGGATAATTCCTCCTTTGTGTGTGATAGCCTACTCGGCGCTAGTCGCCAACCCCTGTCCTATTTCATTCTAGTTTGGGGAGTCATAGCTTGAGACTCGTTGGGTCGGGTCATGACATAAACTTCAGTAGCATTGCAAGCCTCAGCTTAGTCCCATGCTCTCTAACTCTAACAGCAATCATGTACCTGATGAAGAAGGGTGGTTTCTCTTATCTATACCTACAACCATATAAACTATTTGGGTCCAAAATCACGACCCAAATAGGGTGTGAGTTGAATCCCAGTAGGCAACCACCAAAAGATATGCGCCTAACTTTCAGTGAATATAAATTGTAGGTAATATGCATAAATGAAGCAATAAACTATGAAGTATTCAAAAGTAAAAAATCCTACAGTTTTCAATCACATTCATTTATACTTATTATTCATCAATTTAATTATGTAATCTCAAGATCTAGCCTAAGCTCTACATCCCCCTATTCAATAATAACTAAACAAATGTCCCATAAGACCATATAAACCAACAAGTAATACTGAGTCCAGGCTTGAACTTTGGATTGGAAGACTTTTCAAAATCATTCAATCATTCATAAACAACCCTGTGGGAAAGCTCTCACGGTCTAACCCCTTTAGTTCAACACAATAATAATTCATTAAATAACAACCACCTGGGATGCTCTCCCGGTCAATACTCCAAGGTCAACAGGGCATCAATAACTTATAAACGACCTCCTAGGTAGCTCTCTTGGTCAATACCCCGGGGTCAGCATAGCATAAAAAAATCATAAACGACCTCCTAGGTAACTCTCACAGTCAATACCCCTGGGTCAATATATACACCAAGGCTCTCACGGTCTTGTGTAAATAAACCTGGGATCCCCCACAGTTTTCCTAGTCTAAGGCTCTCATGGTCCATTAGAAAAACATCACACATATTGTACAAGTAAGTACATGTAATCTACAACTACTACATGGATAACATTCACAAGAATAAAACATGCAATCCATATAATCAAACAAACTCCACCCTAAACAATTCAAGGCATGGAACATGGTACGCCTCATAGGCAACCTAGGCCAAATGACCATAAACAGTCAAACTAGGGAAACACACCCATGGGGTGTCCAGTAGACAAGGCATCTAACCTTACACATATGCAACAACCCCTTTTCAATCAATTAAACCATAACAGGTAAATAATAGGTTTAAATTACCAATCAAGAAATACCCCAAACATGGGTATACAACACTTTTAGCATATATAATCCCAAGACGATAATGAAAGGTGAAAACCACCTACCTCAATATTGTACGATCGATATACTTGAATGTCGGCCCTTGAATCGGACTGGAACGATGTAGATTTACAAAAATGGTAAAAACGATCATACCACAATAATTCACGAGAGAGGAGAATTGGGAAGAAGGGATCTAGGAGAATTAAGAACTCATCAGTGGGATTCCAACACACCCAATGGTGTCTAGATCGATGCTTAGATAGAGAATCAGGAGGGGTTTGAAGTTCATGGTCGTTTTGTCGCTCTTTTGTACGAACCGAGGGGACAAGAAATATGTTTGGATATTAGACACGACCCCACACCGATTTATCAAATAAAAAGAAAAGTACAGAGTGTGTTCATTAAATGTACACACCGTGTATTATCCTCAACCAGCCCCCACTTTAGGTGGTCTTCCAAGTCACCACACGGCCATGTACATGGCCGTTATTGGGCTAGTATGTTGTTATACGCGGTACCCAGGTACACAGCGTGTACTCATAAGTACATGATGTGTACTTAGAAAAAATTTCCATTTCTTCCTTTTTTCCTAAAAAACAACCCAAAATAAATATACATACATGAAATGAAGATTTGGGTTCTTAAAAACTTCCCCCTTAAATCAATTCATCCCTGAATTTCCCTTCCAAGGGTGGTGAAGAAGAATATGCGAATAGCTCCAGCCACTGTGATCGTACATCGGCCTCCCTCTCCCAAGTCTCATCCTGTAATCACCTGTGCTTCCATAAAACCCGTACCATAGGAACAGACCGACCACAGAGAACCTTTATATTGTGATCCACAATTTGAATAGGGTGATCCTTTAAGGATGCATCCACCTCCAACTCAATATCCTCACGTTGAAAAACATGATACTGGTCTGAAAAGTAATTCAAGATCCGAGAAACATGAAAGATGTCATGCATAGCCTGGTACATCTGAGGTAACTACAACCTATAGGCAACCAGACTGACTCTCTCCAAAACCTCAAACGGCCCAACGTATCTCAGTGAAAGCTTCCCTTATCTCATAATCCTCCTATGTCCCAACCTCAGTGTGACACACAAGAAAACCTACTCTCTGACCATGAACTCCAGAGGTTGTCTCCGTCAATCAAAAAAATATTTTTGGTGAGATTGTGTAGTATCCGTCCTCTTCCAAATCAACTCCACCTGTTTAATGGTCTTCTGAACAAGATAAGGTCCCAACATAACTGCCTCTCCTTTTCTAGCCAATATAATGGTGATCATCATGACCTATCGTACAAAGCCTCATAATGTTTCATCTGAATCATTACCTAAAAACTATTATTATAGGAAAACTTCACATGGGGTATGTGTCTCTTCCAAGAACCTCTAAAATCCAAGACGCATGCTCAAAGCATGTCCTCCAAAACCCAAATCATACGCTCAGACGGGCCATATGTCCAGGGATGATAAGATGTACTAAGAAGTACTTATGTACCCAAAGCCCTCTATAGTCCCTACAAGACACGAGAAGTAAACCAGGCACCCCTGTCTGAAATGATAGAGTGTGGAACCCCATGAAAATGTACTATCTCTTGGATGTACAGCTTTCCAATCTCATCAAAACTGAAGGTTTACTTGATCAGTAAGAAATGTGAAACCTTTATGAGTCTTTCAACAACAACCCAAATAGAATAATTTCCTCAAGGTGAACTTTGTAAACCTATCATGAAATCCATCGTGACATCATTCCACTTCCACTCGAGAATGGGTAACTACTGTAAAATCCTTACCGGTCACTGATGCTCTACCTTCACCTATTGACAAGTGGAATATGTCATAAAAAAACCATCAACATCTCTCTTCATGTCTATCCACCAATACCGATGGTGTAGATCTCGATACATCTTGTTGACACTAGGATAAACTGCCCATGCTGAGGCATGAAAATCTCACTATTTCTCCTCGCGTATGTCTAATGACACCCATACACACCCATGAAAATGAAAATCTTCATCCTCACCTACGGTCCATCCAGAAGTAGGGTCTTTTACTAAGACACACTCCCTTAGGACTAGGCCTCCAGAATATGATAGTTTCCTCATTCACACTTGATCCAGTAGAGTAGAGGTAATATCTATAGAAGAAAGAAACCTCTGCCCCTGATTGTTGTACAACAAAAAATGTATCTCAGAGAATAGATCCAGAAGCTACTAATCACTACTGGCCTCCTTAACTGCCTGTATCTGAGTCCTCCTTCTCAACACATCATTCACTGTATTTCCTTTCCCAGGAATATAGGCAATATCAAAGTCAAAATATTGAAGGTACTCAACCCACCTTCACTATCTCAAATTTAGAACATGCTGAATAAAGATATACTTGAGGATTTTGTGGTCAGTGTATACACAAAATTCTCTCCCAAAAGATAATGTATCCAACAGCACAAGGCATGCACAACTGCAGCCAAATCGTGATTCCTCTCATGTGGCCTCAACTTCCAGGTAATTCCTCTCATTTATCCTCAACCTCCGAGACCCATACACAATGACTCCTTCCCACTGTATAAGCACTACTCCCAGCCCAATACCTGATGCATCGTAGTAAATTATGTAACTCTTTCCCGGATTTGGAAAAATCAGTATCAGTGCTGAAGTTAATCTCCCTTTCATCTCCTAAAAGGATCAATCATAGAAATATATCCACAAGTACTTCACACCATTCTTAGTCAGGACCATCAGTGGCACTACTAAACATAGAAAGTCTTGAATAAAGAATCTTTAGTAACTAGCCATCCTTAGAAAACTCTGTACCTCAAATATGTTCTTCAGATGCTCATAGGAAACTACTGATCACACTTTCTATGGGTCTACAGATACTTTTGTCTCTAAGATGACATGGCCAAAGAAGTGAATATGGTCCATCCAAAAGTGTCATTTTGAGAGATTATCATATAAATGATTCTCTATCAATGTACTCAATATAATATCAAGATGGATGGAATGGTCATATCGAGTGTGAGAGTACACCAAGATATCATCCATGAATACTACTAAAAAAGAATCTAAGTAAGGATGGAACACCCAGTTCATCAGTTCTATGAAAAATGTCTACGTGTTCGTGATACCGAATGGCATAACCAAATACTTTTATAGACCATACCTACTCTGAAAGGCTGTAAAAGGCATATCAAATGTCCTAACATGAAACTAATGATAACCAGATCTAATGTAAATCTACAGGAACACCCAGTCTCCTCAAAGCTGATCAAAGAGATCATTAATCCTTGGAAAGTGATATCAGTTCTTGATCATCAACTAGTTCAGCTTCCGATAATCCACACAATGTCTGAGGGTACCATCCACATTCTTTTCAAAAAGGACAAGCGAACCCCAAGGATAAGTATTGGTCCAGATGAAACCCTTCACCTACAACTCCTCTAACTACTTATTGAGCTCTTGTAACTCTTGCATAGACATCCTATAAGGAGTAATAGACACTGATTCCACTCTTGGAACAAGGTCAATAGATAAATATACCTCTATCTCAAGAGGTAAACCTGAAAATTCATATGGAAAGAAATCTATGAAATAATCCACCACTAGAGGAAAGTCTATCTATGAAGTCCCGTAGTCATCCATATATAAACTAGTGATCTGGGCAGCAATTCCTCCTAACCCAAGATGCTCGGGTCTAGATCTTCTTGATTGGACATCACATTCTCCCTTCTGTAGAAAAGACATGCCCTTTGGTGATGTGAAACTCACCCTTTAATGATAGTAGTCAACAAAGGCTTAAAATAAGACCAACCAGTCCATTCCAAGAATGAAATCAAAGCCTATTATCTCTAAGACATAGAGGTCCCATAAGAAGTGACACCCACTAAACTCAAAAGGTAAATCCTTGAACTGATGTACACTATCCCTCCTAATCCCCAATGGAGTGTCTATCATCATAACATCATCATAAGTAAATATGCAGAGCCCAAGCCTCTCCACAGTAGCAACTGATATAAAACTATGGGAATCCCTTATATCAAAAAGAGAAGAAACTAAAACCAAGGAAACTAGAATCGTACCTTTAACCGTAGAGGGTATGAGATACTGCTCTTATTGGGTATGCTCCATTGACAAAGTCTGACCTGTACTGTGGCCTTACAGCCCTTCCTGACTACCCTAAGCTGATCCACCCTACTGTCGCTGAAAACCTGTTGTTTGGATACCACATACACGACCACCTCCTCAGCCTGAATGACCTAATGAACTCTAATTCCCTAACTAATGATAAAATGGTGGTCCTTCTCCTAAACGTGAATTCATAACCGATCCCCTCTCACTAGTTGTTGGCGATAAATCCCGACAAAAATGCTGAAGATGACCCATCTTTCCACAAGATCGATACTAAACTAGGTCTCTTGGGCACCAAGGTCTTGTGTGCCCACTCTTTCCACACCGGTAGCACCTCACCAGGCTACCTGATGATACATCCCTACTACTTGAATCACCATGCGAAGGCTCCCTATGGCACTTCCTACTATCGGTAGAAGGATTACCGGCCCTGCATGCTAAACCGCCCTAGCTCGCAGCTCCTAACTCCCTCATATTGTGCATGGTAATCAGGGCCTGATTTAATATAGTAGTCACCAAAGTTATCATGAAAAAATTCACCTAAAATTGGATATTGTACCTAATAACATCCTCAAAACACTTAGCTAGTGATAACTTTTCACCTCCCAAAATAGGTGCGAAGTGCTAAAGATATGTGAAGCAAGATGAGTAATGAATCACTGAAAGAGCACCCTGCTCCAAATACATGAAATCCCAGGCTCGGTCAGCCCTTAATATCTTGGTATAGAAGTAATCAAAGAAGGTCCTCTAAAACTCTTCCCATGTCATATCTCGATGAAGTCCCACCTATAAGATAATATCCACCATCTTTTGGGGGAATCACGTAGCATGTACGTAGTGAGATTCAATATCCTCTCTGGAGGAATCTCCAGATGCTCAAATATGGAAAGCATGAACTCTAAACATGACCCTACAGCCTTTGGTCCTCCATCCCCTGAGAACGTGGGATGCTGCTACTGCTGGAACACTCGTGTCAGCTCTGTTATAGTCGAGGTAGGATGTGGTGCTCCTTGAAAAGTATGAATCATCCTCATAAAAACTTTATAGAACTATGCATCAATACCTGTGTCTATTATAATTGTTAGTGCCAATAAGAGAACGACATGAGGATCTTTTGGTAGTCCATGATCTACTATTTCTGGTGCCTGTTCATCACCCTATACCTGGCGTACAACCGGAGGACGTCTTGGTGGCATGACTCTGCAAGGTCAAGCACACACCTCAGTTCAGTATTATCAATTAAAAAAACTTAAAAGTTCAAGAATATAATAGGAGAAGGAAAACATTCAAATTTTACAAAACAGGGTTACATGACATGTATAACTACCATGCAATGTGTTCCTGTAAGCCTTTAACATGGGTGTGTACCTCTTCCAATCCTGTTCATGTAACACCCCTACACACAACATATTCCTCCTGAGACACGACATGTAATTGAACATTCCCTCCTACCTATGTTCTTCCACATGGATAGAACTACATTGTTCTCTCATGGTGTAACACTACATAGTATGCGCACTCTACACACGGTGTGTACCACATAAGTTCCATCCACCCGTATTGTTATTCACATGGATGGATACGTGGTCAAATCTACACGACATGTATAATCGAGACACAAAATGTACACCCTAAGTTTCATCCACCCATGTGGTTATTCTCATGGCCAGATACATGATATTTTACAGCACGATGTGTACTCTTAGTACATGACGTGTTTTTCCAACCATTTGTCAATCCCATGTCTCTGCTCACACTTTCAATCACACGATCAACAACTACATGACGCGCACATACGGTACATGGTGTGTACATATGAAAATTTAGTTCTTCCATAATTGAAGAACACATGGTTTGTGTTCATAACATCACAGGCTGTGTTGTCTAGGTTTCTAGACAGTCAACCTCCAAAACTTCTTCGGAACCGTCAAAAACATAATTATTTTTCAATTCATGCCGTGTTCTAATCCATGAGAGCCCATATATCCCACGAATCAATGTTTGGTATCCTTATTCATATTATAACTTAACAAAATTCAATTAAAGTTTAAACATGATCCACCAAATTCCGATTCAAAAGGGCCCATAACACCTCATAGAACAAATTTTGGCATCCATCCAAATGAAACATTACATGTTATAATACCCTATAAAAATGGTAGTTATTTCTATCACAAAATCTATCACAACAGTATGCATATCTAGCATAACATCTATCACAACAGCATGCAATCAGTAATGCACCCAAAATGACATGAAAAGAATGCATGTCATGTGATATCTAGAAAGTTTTTATATGATGCATGAGATGGCATACCCTCATCTCATCAGGTTGCAACATAAATAGAACCACAATGATATCAATTATAATATCACAAAACAAGTGCATCACATAATGGTGAAATCAAATCAATGATAATAATTGAAAAACTAGAAAAAATACAATATTTGAGGTAAATTGGTTTTTCCCTATACATGAGTTAGATACTCCTGAACATAGCTAATTAATGACTAACCACTACTTACTATCCCAGTCTACATGCTCCAAATAGTAAGACAAAGCAGAAAAGAAGATTCCTTTGATACCACATTGTAATGTCCCAGATCCAGGTGCCGCTCACAGGTTCCCTGAACCCAGTTGGTCACATAACCTCAAGCACATTTCCCCAAATGCAATAGGATTCAGACTAGTAGAGAGGTCCAAATGTGATATTGGGGAAACTATTCCCTCATTGGAAGAGTATACACAACATAAAACAAATAGTAAAAAATAGCAGAAGTAGTAATACGAAATAGAAATAACAGCAGATGACTGATAGTAATAAAAAAACTGGAGCATATAAATATATGATGAATGTCACATGTTTCTAGGAAAGAATCCAAACAAGTCACAATCCTAGAAATACAATACATAAACCAATTAAAGAAGGAAAAAAGTAAACTCCAACAGCATCACAAGCCTCAGCATGGTCCCATGCTCTCTAGCACCAACAACAATCAAGTATATGATGAAGAAGGGAGCTTTACCTTATCTATACCTAGAACCATATAACCAGTTTGGGTCCAAAAGCATGACCCAGACAAGGTGTGAGATGAATCCCAATAGGCAACCACCAAAACATCTATGCCTAACTATTAGTGAATATATATAGCAGGCAATATGAAGAAATGAAGCAATAAACTAGGAAGTACTCAAAAGTAAACAATCCTACAGTTTTCAATAACATTCATTTATTATAACACCCCAAGGTTTTAATAAATAAATTGAAATTCATGAAACTTTTTCTAAGTAGATATTTATAACTGTCCTTTAAACATAAGTTTCTAGCTTCTATGTTTTCAATTTCAGAAAACGGTCATCTACAATTGTGATCGGTAAGTAATTTGGAGTCTAATGGAACCAACATGATTTTTAGTGAATTGCAACCTACCCTTATGAATAGTAATATGAATATTAATATGACCATAATGAATAGTAAATTGTATTATTATTTTATTTTCTTAAGTTTATAAGATAATGAGATTTCGATTAATTTTTCAAGGTGTTAAAAAAGAGTTATATACTTAAAACTGTTATTTTTGAATAAATTATTATTTTATTTAAAATATAAATTAATAACATTTAGAAAATTATTTTAGAAAAATGGAGTTCATTTTTTAATTCTATACATCAAAAAATGTTTAGGGTGAATTTTTGGGTTTTTTCTTAAATAGTTGAAATTTTTGTGAATAGTAAAAATACATTTTTGAGTTTTCGTTAAGTTTAATGACATCATAAATGAAGTATTATTGATGTAATAATTCTTGTAGAAATCTTTATAGTAAAATAATATATTTGGTGTCCCAAGTGCCTAATACTATAGACAAATACCATGGGAAATCCCATGGTTTTGCAAATACCACTAATGAGGTGTCCCTTGGAAATTAATAAAATATTCCCTCACTTTTGCTATAAATACCAACCCATTCCTTCATTTAATTCATTCCAAATTCCTCCTTAATGAAGATCTAGTATTATTACCTCCCATGTATTCTTCCCAATGTTTCATCAAGCACCCAAGGTCCCAACCTTCAAATCTTAGGATTTACTCTACAAGGTAAGAGAATTCTCAACTTCATTCTTTTTCCATTCAAGTTATCTTTTATGTGGTATA
Organism: Viscum album; assembly: GCA_963277665.1. NCBI lineage: Eukaryota > Viridiplantae > Streptophyta > Magnoliopsida > Santalales > Viscaceae > Viscum > Viscum album. Next base: position 1,029,961,603 of record OY728157.1, read on the forward strand.
ACTTTCAAGATTACATACTATGTTCTTATTTACATATTATTCAAGATATATACTATAATATGATTCATTTATGGAAGGGTTACCCATATCCTTTCTCTTTTTAATGTTCTCTAAAACCATGTTGCATAGTCGTTTGGCTGCGGAATTTTCATAATGGATTTTCAACTATTCTTTTATTTCAAGTTCCTTTCTTTTCTTATTATTTCCTCATATCCCCTTATACAAAAGGATTGAATGATACAGTATCTTACATATTATTTATTTCATCATGTTTATGGAATATTCACCATTATACTTCTTCTCCTCTCCCACTTATTCATGAAATTAAAACACCGTTAGTGATGTGTCGATTACCGACATCGTGGACGATGTGAATTTAATTTCTTTTACTTACTTGAAGACAGGTCATGAAACAATTTTTATGGTTGAAATAGATTATAATTTATGTATTATATCATATATAATGTTCTATAATCATTTTTTACGCATGTGATTAATTTCTAAAACAAAATGAGTTCATTACGATTGAAGAATCATAAAAATGGTCTAAACAAATATCAATAATGTTTTAACATATGAATCATCTCCAAGTTATAATTAAAAATGATAAATGGAATAATTTATGGTTATATACATATTTAAATACCATTCCATTCCAAATCTCGAGTCTCTCTTCCAATCGAAAAGAATATCTATCATGAACTGATCATGGAAACCATGTAAAGAACACACCCAAAGCCATGTAAATAACAAAATATTACTAATAAATGTGTCGAATGATATTGTAAAATGATAATATAAGGTGTTGTAAACAATAATATGATTCATTAATATATTAATAAAACTATTTTAACCATTATATAGGAGGTTTAAACAGATTTTATGTAAGAAGAACCCAAGGTAAGTGAATTCTTAACCCAATTTCCATTCTTTGGGTTAACGTTCTTCTTTATTAATTATGTGGTATTAAGATTATTGGTGTGATGATTTTTTATTTAAATTATGTTTAAATATGTGTATTTATAGTGTATACACATATCCATTTAATTCTATTAATTCTCACTCCATTTATATTTTAAGGGACTTTGTGTTAAAAATAATTTTAAAACTCTCTTTAATAAATTTCAAAAGGATTGTTTTTTATGTGTATGGAATGAGAGGTTTATCCTTATTTAAAGATAATTTGTTACCATGATATGTTCTTTGGATATTATTTATATTTTTTTTATCCCATTATATCTCAAGATGTGTTGATTTGATCCCATTATTTCTCAAGATATGATGGGTGAACCCGATTATAGATCTCTAATGCATTGGGTACTCCAGAGATGGAAGTTAACCAAAAACTTATTCCATGTGTAAGGGTGAATGTAAGATTGATATGGTAAATATGTCCCAAGTAAAATACATGATGTTTCTATGCATATTATTTTTATGATTATGGGTTTTATTGGTTTTTATGTTATCACTGGACTAACGATTTTGTTCTTTATATCCCTTACTGAGTTTTATACTCATCCCATGTTTTAAAAAAAAACCATAGAATATAAGGATGAGTAAAATAAATAAAGGAGTCACGATGTTTGATATGGATTGTTGTCAAATAAATCATGATTTATGTTTAATGTTTTATATTTTGAAAAAAATGGATACTATTTTTAGTAGTATCCTTCTTGTATGAATGTGGTATGTTTTTTATGTAATATATCCTAATTCTTTAAAACTATAAACCCAAAAAGATAATAATTGTGTAGTAATGTATTTTCTTTTCTAAAATTCAGGATTATGTAACATTTTAAGGTTGGGTCCTTATATTTGGTATAAAAGGATGGTTTATATGACATTAGGGGTTAGGATGATGTTAAAAGAGTACCATAAAGGATTTTTAATCTATGGTAATTTGAAATGTTATAGAATTTAAGGATTACCATGTTAATTCATATAAGTTATGTCTATTCAGAATGGTTTTCTATGGAAGAAATAGGGAATCTGAATTAGGAAGACACCAAGAGGCTGATGTCTTTACGAATTTGTAGCCCAGAATGGTGGGAATCAGAACTGAGTATTTCATGACAGAAATGGATCAATTGACTCAAGAAATAAATGAGAGTGTCATCCATGCTAGATAACAACATGATCTAATAGGAAGAAACATGTCTTTTGTGGATCATTTTATGAGGAAACATCCTCCAACATTTAGTGGAACCATAGATCTAATGATAGCCGAAGGATGGATCAATGCTCTAGAAAAGATATTTGATGTCATGGGATATTCAGAATGTCAAAAGTTAATATTATAAATTTATCATTTAGAAGGTGAATATGATCAATGGTGATCTCTGGTTAAGAATATAAGATAAAGATATGATCTTGACAGTCTATAATGGGATGATTTTAAGAGTCTTTTTCTGGAAAAATATTTTCCCAAAATTGTTCGACTCAGAATGGAGAAACAATTCTTCAAACTAAAGAAGAAAAATAATGATTTTGTGGTAGAAAATGATTCCAATTTTACAGGACTGGCCAGGTACCTACCGGATTTTACTCAGGATTTTGATAGTAAACTTAATGGATTTTACTCTGGTTTGAAACCATTTTTTGGATGACCTTTGGCTTCACAAGAGTTTAAAAGCTATGAGAAACGTGTTCATTGTGTTGAAAAAGTGTAGATAGAGTTTTCTAAAACGTATGTGCCTTATGATGAAAAGGATAATAAGAGGTTAGGTTGGTAGGATTTGGGTAAGAATTCTTCAAAAAACACTGGAGGTAAGAAAATCAATTTCCCTTTCTTATGAAAAGTGTGGTAAAAGGAATCCTGGTGAATTTCTTGTAAATTATTGGAAATACTACTGATGTGGAATGTTTGGAAATATGTCTTGTGAGTGAAAGGAAAATGATTAGATAATTAATGAGAAACTGATGGTGATATTCTTTAACTATAATTAATTGGGTCATTTTACTAATGTTTGTTTGAAGCTAGTCACTCAAGCAGGGAATCGAAAAGATTGGAAGCAGAAGGGTTTGATAAAATCATTTGCAACCACTTCAGTAGATGTTGAGCTGTCAAATGAGGTGGTATCAGGTATATTTCTTGTTTTTATAGATTTTGAAAATGTGTTGTTTGATTCATGGTCTACACATTACTTTATTTCTGATAAATTTTCTGAAAAATTTGGATTTCAACCTCATTAAATAAAACCAGATCTCATGGTAAAAACACCTGGAGGAGATATTGTGGAAAAAATAAAATTATAAGAATCTACTTATCCTTGTCTGTGTAAAGAGATTACCTAAAAACCTTATTGTTTTTCCTCTAGTATAGTTTGATATTATCCTGAGTATGGTCTGGATTTCTTTTTATCATGTTAAGATAGATTTCAGAGAAAAAGAATTTGTTTTTCAGAAAGAATTTTATTTTGTGTACAAGAATAAACACATACCATTTCTAATATATTAGGAAGCTAAGAAAATGATAAAGGATGGAAATGAAAGTTATCTTGCTTGTTTTTTAGAAGATAAGGTATCTATCCATATTAATGATGTACCAGTGGTAAATGAATACCTGGATGTTTTCTTGATGATTTGCCTAGTGTTATTCCTAATTGAGAGGTTGAGTTTACTATTGACATAGTTCTTAATGCTAAGAAAATTTCTAAACCCATATATCTAATGGCCCAAATGGAACATCTAGAATTAAAAAATTAGTTGCAGGAATTATTCGATAAAGGCTTCACCTGACCTAGCACTTCACCATGGGGTGCTCCTATATTGTTTGTTAAGAAAAAAGAAGGTTCCTGGAGACTTTTCATTGATTATAGATCCTTGAATGTCATGAACCAGGCTGGGTCACCATCTGACCCGATGCTTGACCCGGTCTGCGACATGGCCTGAAGGGCGTTCCCGATCCCCATGGGCTGGTACAAGTGCCCAAGTATAAAAACATTACACATGGGAACGATTTACCTGAAATAGTAAACACAGAACCAGTGACAAGTTAAATAAAATAAAACTATGAACTGAAAACCAAACTTACCCTTAAACTAAAATCAAATTTAAAGGTTTACAACTGACCTGAACTATCGTTGAAGTTGGTCAAAGTTTAAAATTTATATTTCTACTAACTACTGTATATGTGGCAAGCAGGGTCGAACCCACAGGGAAGGTAAAATTGGCCACTACTAAACTAAAAACTTGGAAAACTCCACTATTGTCAATAGAGGAGTGGTTTTTCTATTTATTTTTAATCTTTTAATATTTTTTTTAATGTTTTAATAAACTACAACGTAAAACTACAAAACTCTTGTAAATTTGTTCTACCTACACTAAAACAGAGTACAGTTGAAAGAATGATTCACGAAGAAAATAAACTGCTGATAAAAGACAAAAGAGATGTGCGCTCAGGGATTGCTCAAATCTACTGGTTTGAATTGTTTATCCTACACAATTAGAAGTAATGCTTCATAAAACTAGATAACAGAGTCTTAATTCCCTCTCTAGAAGTTAAGTTGTGAAAATTGTGCAACTCAGAGTTCGCCACTCCAAGATGTACAACTCCAAAAAGATGATTTAAAAGGTCAACAACACAAACTCGCCGTAAGTGTTGAAGTTTTCGTTACAAGTTGATTATTTAAAAGATGATTTCATAATCAAACTCTCCGAATGATTACAGAGTTTAGGAAATTTCAGTGCTTGTGGTACGAAGCAGATAAATGAAATTAGAATTGATCTTGCTGATCAATTCTAATTACAGAAGAATTGATTAATGAGAAGGATGAAAATGATTACCAGTAAAACTAAAACTCTCCCCGAACTAAAAGATTTAGCTAACTATACTATTCATTATTACTAATTCGAATAAAAAATTCATTCAAAAATAGAGGAAGAGATATGAAGTAGAACATAGGAAGGAAACTCCCTCTGCTCGCATCAATTCTCGCTCCTGGACCTCTGCTCTTCTCCAGGACTCGAGTGATCGTCCAAAGGATATCTCTCTTCGAGTGAATCAATCACCTCCGTGAATGAATGAAAATGAATCAATGTTCCCGTAAAGAACGATTCCTGCTCTGCTTAAGTAACTTCTGTCATCCGCTGCATTTCACCGCCACAACTTCCACCGAATTCAAGAGTTCTTCCCCCACGCACCGAACACATGCGTTTAACCCACGACATGAATGTTGTGCGAATTTTTCCCTCACAACTAACTTTGGATGAGTTAGTTGGATGAACCTGGACGTGTTTTCGACTTTATAATGAACCTGCACATGATAAATACAAAACAAAATAATTAAAACTTAACAAAAGCAAATAAAAGTTATAGTTATTATTTTATGTTTACTATTATAATACTTATTTAAAGTTAAATAACAAATATCTTAAATGAATTAATATTATCTACTTTTATATTATATATAAAAATACCCATTTAATATTACTATGGTATTACATAAATCATTAAAAAGTTATTGATTTAATTAACTTAATAAAATAATTACTAAGTTATTAATTTTATCCATTTTTTAAACTAAGTTATTAAATAGTAAGAACATAAATAAATAAATAAATAAATAAATAAATAAATAAATAATTTAATATTTTAAGATTGTTTTATTAATTTAATTATTACCATTTAAGAAATTAAATTGTTAGATTAATTAATTATTTAGTTAATTTTAATTGAGTAGTTAATATTATTACTTAAGTTTTAAATATATTTAAACTAAAAAGTATGTTTTATAGTTTATTTATAATTATTATTAATTCTAAATTTATATTATTAATAATTTATTAATTTATTATTTTCATTTATTATTAATTTAGTTTAACATTTTAATTTATAATTTATCTATAAAAATTTTAATTGTTTTAAAACATAACATTTATAAATTAATTTAAGTTAATTTGACTTAGTAAAGTTAACTTTAAGAAAAGTTAACTTTATTTTAATTTTATTTTTACTTTTGCTTTTGCTTTCTTTTTTTTTTATTTTGACTTTACTTTTATTATTTTATTTTAAGTTTTTATTTGGATGTATTCTTCCCTCCTCCCCAAATCAGTGCACAGTAGGGAGGAAGTTACTGTTCATCTTCCCCAAACAAAGCCTGGAGTGGAGGACTCCCTGGAAAATGGCGCAGCAGCTCCTCGGTGCGGCAGCCCGGCCTCAACTCCAGCGCGGCATACCTCCTTCACTCCAGCAGCGGCTTCGGTGAGCAGTGCAGCACAGAACACCTGCTCAGCTCCTTCTCAGTGCGGCAGCATCCTGAAATCAAACAGCAGTGTCTTATTCTCACTGCAGAACTAACATGAATTTTAGTTCTTATAATATTGCAATCTACATCCCTCGATTGTTGAAATTTTGTCCCTAAATCTCAATTCTAAATTGAGATTGGTTTATATTGGTATGAGGAACAATGGTGGCAGGATGGATTTGTGGAGGAAAAGTGAAAAGATGAAGGTGAAACAAGGACGAAGAAGGGTTTAGAGAAGAAAGAAAACACTGTGTGTGTGTGAATGAGTTGAAATAGGGGAGGTGTGGGCGAAGAAGCTAATGGTGAGGTAGAGAAAATAAGGTTTAACAGCGAGAAAAAGAGGGTAACGGTGAGGTTTAGAAATGGGGTGGTAATGGTGAGGAAAAATTATAAAATTTTCTAATAGTGAGGTATGAAGAGGGGTAACGGATAGGTTTAAAAACTGGGTAATGGTGAGGTAATGCGGCGCAGGGTCACCGTTTGAAAATAATAATAATAAATAGTCACTGATATATTAAAGGCATAAGGTCATAATTAAAAACAAATAGAAGCCTACCATTACGCAATAAAAATAATTTCTCACCGATACTACAAAGATTCACCGTTACAAATAAAAGAAAAGGTTACCGATATGGTGAAATAAAGAGGAGCAGGTGCGCAGGTCACCGATAGAATAAAATAGATAGTCACCGGTATATTAAAATGAGGGTTACGAGTATGAATGAGATTAAAGAACTCACGGTGTCCTTGGAAAATTTAAAACACATGGATTAAACTTAAAATTAAAACTCAAAATAAACTAAATAAAAGACTGAAAATAATTAATTAAAGAGAAAAATAAACACCATTAATTTAAAACAAGATTTTTATTAAACTTTAAAACATTGGAATTATAATAAAAAGTATTAGTTGATAATAATTAAATTAATAAACTTGATAATTGATAAGCTAAAATAATAAATGATTTTATTTAAAATAACTATATAAATTAATTAATTTCAAGGTAGTGGTGAATGATAAAGTTAGCATCAGTGACCCAAATAAGTCACCGCTAGCAATAGTCAACCTCACCAGTAGACTTAAATCAGAAATTGATGACTTAATAAATAATCTGCATACATAAAATAATATGATTAATGCTTAATAACTCTTAATTAATTAATTAATTAACTAATTTCAGACAAATAATTAAGGGTGAACCATTTAATTAAATTAAAAAGAACACATAACTTACTTAGATGACGAGTAGGAAGACAAAACACATAAAATAAAAAAATTAACTTATTCTAATGTAACTTAATTAGATGATTACATAATAAAATAAAGTCTAAGTTAATTAATTAGAATTATTTTGATTAAATAATTGATTAAATAGATATTAACTATTATAAAGTTAAGCATATTTATAATAAACCAAAATAAAAACTCACCGCTAAAAGGCTCACTGGTAGAATTTAAAGGCTACCATTAGGACAAAAAGGGTAACGGTGACAAAGGTCACCATTAGCAATATAGCGGTAACCTGACAAAGGTCACCATTAGCATAAAAGGTCACCGATAGAATTGTATCAGTGAGGTGAAAATGGTCACCATTAGCGAAAAATTGGTAGCGGTAACCTGACTAACGGTAACCTGGTTACCGATAGAGAACAATTTTAAATTAAAAAGAAAATTAGTTAACAAAATAATTAAATAATAAAAATTAAAAATTTATATTAAATGAACAGATTCAAATTAATTATAATAATTGATACTTAGTTATATTAAAAATAAAGAAAGAATAAATTTATTATTTTAAAGACTAAAATTACACAAATTATTATAAAAAAATGTATAATTAACAAATTTAATTATAAAAATACAAAAGTGAATTTATTTATTAAAAAGAGTTAAAATAATTAAATAAATTGTATAAATATTAATAAAAAGATGTGGAAAACTAAGTAAAAATAAGGCCACATCAAATTCCCCCACACTTAAACATTGTTTGTCCTCAAACAATCCCAAGTTTTATTTTCTTTGAAAGCAGCAAAGTGTATTTATGATTTTAATCACACTATAACATGTCCAACACTCAAAACCGAGGACACTACATAACAATAGGCTTTTAAAAAAAATGAGTTACTCAGATGAATATTGCCTAGAACAAATTCTCACTGGTAGTCTTGAAAACTATGAATCATCAAGTAATGAAGATGTCCTGCCTCATATGTGACACAACTTAGTGACTCATTTCAATCCAAACTCGGGTTCTAATTCCAAGAGTGACATGAGGTAAAACATCAATGGAATTAATACTACAACCAAAGAACTAAGTACTTTGAATTTTTCACCTAGGTTCCAAAAATAAATAATTTTTTTTGTGTGAATCACCTCAATGATAAAATCTAAATGTTTTGCATATAAACCAACTGATCCCTTCTTCATCTGGCGTTCATCCTTCCCCTCACCTTAATGAGATCATTTTTGACCCTATACGCTTTATTTATTTTTACCAAGCCATGTATCATTGTGCTAAGCACCATCGTCCAATGCACTTATTCAAAGTGTACAGAGGGATTTTAGTTAACAAAAAACGCACCCAACATCTAAGGTCTCAGAGACATACAGTGGGATCCCAGATGCCCAAATTACTCCAGTTTCAAAATATTTATATGAAAACCATTTAAATTTCCTCATTAAAGAAATTACTTATAATAAATAAAAGGAAAAGAATGAGGTCCCTAGAATTAAAATCAAATTTCCAGTTCCAAGGCTATGATCATAATTCCACAAACATGTAACCCATGTTACCTCAGAAGAAGTTCCTAAACCAAATTTCCATGAAATCACTAAGTAAAATCACTTAGCAATTATCCATGATCATTAATTTCAGACTCAAAGTAGTCATTAACTACCAACAAGGAAATTATCCCAAGGCAAGACCCAATTGAGTATAGTAAAAAACCTAACATTATGCACGAATTTTGAAAAAAAATTAACCATGTTTTACAAGAAATTTGAAGTAGCAGTAGGAATTGATGGGCTTACATTAAAGAACAGTTTAGCACAGTCATGAATTGACCCCCTCCCCCACACATAAAACCCAACTTTGTCCCCAAAGTTGAATTCTAAATATTGAAGAGAATAATTAATCAATTAAGGTTTTAAATAGATTTTCAATTAAGTAGATATATGACATGTATAAAGGGTCACAATGAAATTCAAAAATGTTGTTTTCCATAATGAATAAATAACCAGCAGGTTCATATCCAGACACACATTAAAGTGACAAAGATTTTCATTAAAACTAAAAAAAAGTATATAATGTGTGGGTGCACAATTAATTGGGTGTAAGCATTTTAACAGATTGAGTTCTAAAATATATATATCATAGAACAGAAAAATGAATACTAAAAACACCCCAACCTAAAGCATAATCACAAACCAGTCACATGTACCCTCCCACACTTAATTTCATGCAGTGAAAATGTTTTATTACAATAGTGAAATTCAATTTTTTAAAGCAAGGAGCACATGCAGAATTTTAATTCATTAGTTACAAGACATGCAACAAAATTTTATAATACAAGCAGAATTTTAAGCAAGCAGGATTTTATTTACAAAAACAGGAGTAGAAAAAGAAGTGCAAAAAGTTGAAGTACTTACCTGACTAAGATCTTGTCCAAAAATGACCATGGGAATTCCACTCCTTAGATGACAGAATCAACACTCCTAGAAACACAGAGTATATAGACCAGGAACAATTATCAAGAAAAAACAGAGCATATATAAGCATACAAAGCAGCACTTTATTCAGAGTAAAATAATAAAAGAACAAAAGTAAACACAAAGAAAGATCATGGGTTGACTCCAATGAAGTACTGAATTTTAAGTCTTCAGTTGACTTTATTTAATTATTATTATTTTATTTATTAACAAAATAAATACCATGGGTTGCCTCCCATGCAGTGCTAGGTTTACAGTCCCCAGCCAGACTTCATTCAAGAACAGTGAAAGCAGCCAAGCCCTTTGGCTGCCCCTCAAAATAAAGTTTCAGCCTTTGCCCATTAACCAAAATGGGTTTATTCTCTTCACCAACTATTTCCACAGCTCCATTATTTAGCACTCTCACAACAGTAAACAGTCCAGACCACTTGGGCTTTAGCTTCCAAGGAAAAAGTTTAAGTCTAGAATTAAAGAGAAGGACCTTCTATCCAGGTTTTAACTCCTTGTTTTGAATGATAGAATCATGAAAAATTTTAGCCCTCTCTTTATAAATTCTTGAGTTATCATAACTCTCTCTTCTAATCTCATCTAGTTCACTCAGATCAAGCAATCTCCTCTCACCAGCACTCTTAAAGTCAAAGTTCAGAGCCTTAACTGCCCAATATGACTTATGTTGCAACTCCATAGGTAAATGAAAACATTTCCCAAACAACAGCCTGTAAGGAGACATAACTATTGGGGTCTTAAAAGCAGTTCTGTAAGCCCATAAAGCTTCATCCGGTTTAAGAGACCAGTCTTTCCTAGAGTTTGACACAGTTTTCTCATGAATTTGTTTCAGTTCTCTGTTAGAAATTTCCACTTGTCCACTGGACTGTGTATGATAAGGAGTTCCAGTTTTTTGAACACAACCATACTTCTCCATCAAAGCCTTAAACATGTAATTTTTTAAATGTGTTCCATTATCAGTAATAAAAGCATTTGGGACTCCAAATCTTGTAAAGATATTCTTTTTTACAAATTTTATCACACTATTTGCTTGATTGTTGGGCAGAGCTACTGCCTCAACCCACTTTGATACATAATCCACAAGAACTAAGATAAACTCATTCCCATGAGATGATAGAAATGGACCCATGAAATCTAAACCCCAAACATCAAAAACTTCAACATCCAAAATACCCTTTTGGGGTAACTCCTATTTCCTACCCACATTTCCCAGCCTCTGACACCTATCACACCCAACCAAAAAACTCCTAGCGTCTTTAAAGAGGGTAGGCCAATAAAAACTAGATTGAAGGACTTTTTGAGTGGTCCTCTCACCCCCATGGTGACCTCCCCAAGGTGAAGAGTGACAACTTTCAAGAACAAACAACATCTCTTCCTCATGAATACATCTCCTAATAATACCATCAGCACACCTCCTAAACAACAAGGGATCACCCCACAGATAATATTTAAGCTCAGAAATGAATTTATTTCTTTGGTTATTAGACAAATTTTTGGGAATGACACCTACTGCAAGGAAGTTGGCAAAATATGAAAACCAAGCAGATTGCCTGACTGACACCGATATCAACTTCTCATCAGGGAAATAAGAGTTAATCTCCCTAGGATTTTCAGATTCAAATTGGGTATCAGGAATCCTAGATAAGTGATCAGGAACTAAGTTTTTAGCTCCCTGCTTATCTATAATCTCTAAGTCAAACTCTTGTAACAATAAGATCCATCTAATCAGCCTGGGTTCAGTTTATTTTTTAGACAGCAAGTATTTTAAAGCAGAATGATCAGTGAAAATTATGACTTTTGAGCATAACAAGTACTGTCTAAACTTTTCCAGAGCAAAGATAATAGCTAACAACTCTTTTTCAATGGTGGTATAATTCTTTTGAGCATCATCTAGTAGTCTACTAGTATAATATACCACATGAAATTTTCTATCCCTCCTCTATCCGAGGGTAGCACCTACAACCATGTCAATAGCATCACACATAAGCTCAAACGGTAGTTTCCAATCAGGTGCAATGATGATAGGTGATGTAGTGAGTTTCTCCTTAAGCAGATTAAATGATTTCAAGAAGTTTTCATCAAAATTGAAAGGTTTATCCTTTACCAATAAGGGACACAAGGGCTTTGTGATTTTAGAAAAATCCTTTATGAACCTCTGGTAGAAACCGACATGCCCTAAAAAACTTCTAACACCTTTTACATTAACAGGAGGTGGTAGTTTTTGAATAACTTCTATCTTCATAGTATAAAATTCTAAACCTCTCTTAGACACCTTATGACTAAGCACAATACCTTTAGTAACCATGAACTGATATTTCTCCCAATTAAGCACAAGTTTGGTTTCAATGCATCTCTCTAAGACTAACTCAAGATTTCCTAAGCAAGTATCAAAAGTACTCCCCACTATAGAAAAGTCATCCATGAAAACTTCAATGATTCTCTCAATCATATCAGAAAAGATATCCATCATACACCTTTGAAAAGTAGCTGGAGATCCACACAACCCAAAGGGCATCCGCCGGTAAGTGAATGTTCCAAAAGGGCATGTGAAAGTGGTCTTCTCCTGATTCTCTGGATCAACAGGAATCTGGTTGTAACCAGAATACCCATCCAAAAAATAGAAAAATTCATTTCCAGCTAGCCTCTCAAGCATTTGATCAAGGAAGGGAATAAGAAAATGGTCCTTCCTAGTGGATGCATTAAGTTTCCTATAATCAATAAAGACTCTCCATTTTGTGTCTTTCCTAACTTGGACTTCTTCATTTTTTTCATTCTTTACTATAGTGAAACCTCCCTTCTTAGGGACAACCTGGACAGGGCTGACCCAAGAACTATCCGAGATGGGATATATCATTCCAGTATCTAACAACTTGATTACTTCCTCTCTCACAACTTATTTCATGTTTGGATTTAATCTTCTTTGACATTCTACCCTAGGCTTATGACCAGGATCTATAAGAATTTTGTGCATACAGAATGAGGGACTAATACCCTTGATATCAGCTATTTTCCAGCCTATGGTAGATTTAAACTTTTTCAAAACTCCCAACAATTTTTCTACTTGGTTTACATTAAGTTCAGCAGATATGATTACTGGAAAATTAGAGTTCTCACCTAAAAATGAATATTTAAGATGGGAAGGGATGGGCTTCAGCTCAAGATCAGGTGGTACTACACTTGAAGGAACACTCTTAGGCCTGGGAGGTCCAAGATCTTCAACATATTTCTTGTAAGGAGTATTAAAAGATGAATGATTTTCAATTTCCAGTTCAGATTCAGAGATAATAGTGCTACTATCCAAGGTAGGCAGTACACTGTCCAGATTTTCCAGATTAGAATTCAGCAGGTTTATCAAAGAAGAATCATCTAATTGTCTTAACAGTTCTCCCTCAGTATCATAAAAGTGTTCAGAAATATTGGTGTTAACAGAAACACCCTCAAATTCACTCAGAAAACTCCTATGTTCAGAAATAGAAGACACTCCTACAGTAGAAACTAGAAAGTTGTCCAGTTCTGGAAGATTTTCCAGTTTGGCTGTTACAACAGAATTTTCAGTTTCCAAAACAGATTCACAAAGATTTTCATCTTCACAAATTCTATCTTCAACAGAGGAATGATTTTCAGATTTTTCAATAAGTTCAAGTTGATTCTTATAAGAACATTCAGCTTTAAGAGACTCAATTTTTGAACAGTTTGCAGAATATATTGGTCCCTTAATATTTTTAAAAACATTGAAATCTTCTTCTTGTTCACCAATTTTGAAAATCAACTAACCCTTAGACACATCTATGACAGCTCCGCCTGTGGACAAGAAGGGCCTACCCAATATGATAGGTACCTCTTGATCACACTCCATATCCAGAACAAGAAAGTCAGCAGGCAAGAATAACTTCCCACCTCCAACTAGTAAGGCATCTACTCGACCCACAGGATGAGTGAATGATCTATCAGCTAACTGGAGAATGACTGTGGTGGGTTGAAGATCACCCAACCTCAACTGTCAAAATAACGAGTTTGGGAGAAAATTAATGCTGGCACCTAGATCACACAAACAGTTCAGCTGACCAGAATTTCCTAGAGTACAAGGGATGACCAAACTACCCAGGTCTTTCAATTTAGGTGGGATTTTCTTTTGAAGAACAACACTACACTCTTTAGTGAGGTTGTAAGTATCAAATTATTCAAGGGTATTTTTATTTGAAACAATTTTCTTTAAGGATTTCAGATAGGATGGGATTTGAATTAAGGATTGGATAAAAGGGATGTTCACTTGAAGCTCAGAAAGAAGACCAAGGAACTGAAGAAGTTCAGCCTCAGTATTGTTTTGTGGTTTAAGCTTCTCAAGGAAAGGGATGGGTGGAGAAATTTTTTTTAGAACATTAGGCATGTCCCTCACCTCTTCCAAAACTTTTTCTTTTCCCTTATTCTTTTGATTTTTAGAAGAAGTTTCAGCTTGATATCCAGGTGACAGGTTTATATTCCCATTATTTTCAACATCTTTCCGTGAATTTCCAGATTGTGAACAAAGCAGATTTTCATTTCCAGATTCAAACAGTTTCTCATTTTGGGCATTTTTTATAGTTTTTTAGCAATAGTTTGAGTATCCAGCCCACTCCTAGTAACAACAGCAATAGCATTTTCTCTAGGGTTAAGTTCAGTGGTACTAGGCAACCTACCTTTATCCCTATAAGTCAAATCTCTAGCTAATTGGCCTAGATGTGTTTCCATGTTCTGTATTCTCACATCAGTTTGTATTTTGTCTGACTCATATTGAATTTTCTATTTATTAAGTTGAGTCATGTACCTTTCCTCTTGTGAATTTATTTTATTCAAGATCTGATCGAATTTAGAAGACATTTAATTATCATTACTTCCTTGAACATTTGAAGACTCTCCCCTTTGTTGATTTTGAATGTTTGGTCTTGGTTGGTACTAATAATTAGGGGCAGTTTGTTGCTTAATAATACCTTGATCCTTCCACGATAGATTTGGATGGTTCCTATAGCCTTGATTGTAATTATTAGAAAATGGATCTTCTTTTTGAGGCATCCTAGGACCTTAATTAACAAAGTTTGAGGTTTCAGATTGTTTGGAAGTTAGATCAACATTAGGAAAAAAAAATTCAGAGTGACCGAACATACCACATTGAGTGAACTATTTCCTAAGAGATTGATACTGATTCTGGTTTTCAATTTGGTTAACAGTTTGTTTTGGATTCTGGTTCATTAATGTTTGAAGTTGGTTGGTGATTTCAGCAAGTTGGGCTTGAGTATCAGCTCCTGAACCAGTATTAACATTCCTATTGACTCTCTTCCTTCTTGAATTCTTATGTTGAGAATTTAGGGCCAAATTATTGAAAAGTTTTCTCAAATCCTCATTAGTCTTATCATTGTAATTACCCCCAACAGCTTGATCCACTAAGTTCTGACCAGAGGAGGAAAGCCCTTCATAGAAGGTGTCCATGAGGAGATGTGATGAGAGTTGATGATGAGGACACTGCCTAAGAAGATCCCATAATCTATCCAATGATTCATGAAAGGATTTTCTATCCTCTTGATAAAAACTAGTGATTTTAGTTCTAAGTTCTCCTTTTAATCTTTGGGGATAAAATCTCATAATGAATGAGTTATACACTTGATCCCAATTTTCAAAAATGTTTTCATCTAGACATAAAAACCAGTTCCTAGCATTCCCTTTAAGGGAAAAGGGAAAGACTCTCATTTTAAGATCATTCTCAGTGAGTCCTAAAAGTGGAAGTTGCTGCACTGTGTTATAGAAATCTCTAATGAAGGCTAATGAGTCCTCATTAGAGAGCCCATTGAAAGCAGGAAGCAGGGAAATGTGTGATTGTTTTAGTTCATAGTTTCTGGGTCTAGGACTTAACCTAATGGATGATGGGTTGCTTGATACTTGAGGGAGTTGGAACTCCCTCATCCTAGGCCGTTCATGTTCATCTAAGAGTTCTGGATGGTTATTTTGGAAGTTATTACTAGGAACTTTATTTTCTGGATTTTCCATTTCAGTTTTGTTCTTTCTTCTTAGACCAGCTAAGTGTTTATCTAATTCAGGGTTTAGAGGCTCTAATCTAACAGTAGAGTGTCTTGTTCTCATACACACATCAATAGACAGTATCAGTAGTAAAAACTTAGAATGTAAAGTAACAGTTTTTTTTATAAAGTTTTCAAAAATTTCCAATTTTTTAAAAAGAATTTTTTATATATGTGCTTTTTTTAAATGTTTTTCTTTTAAGTAATGGCTCATGCCTTCCCCGACAACGGTGCCAAAAACTTGACCTGATCTATCGTTGAAGTTGGTCAAAGTTTAAAATTTATATTCCTACTAACTACTGTATATGTGGTAAGTAGGGTCGAACCCACAGGGAAGGTAAAATTGGCCACTACTAAACTAAAAACTTGGAAAACTCCACTGTTGTCAGCAGCGGAGTGGTTTTTCTATTTATTTTTAACCTTTTAATATTTTTTAATGTTTTAATAAACTGAAACATAAAACTACAAAACTCTTGTAAATTTGTGCTACCTACACTAGAACAGAGTACAACTGAAAGAATGATGCACGAAGAAAATAAACTGCTGATAAAAGACAAGAGAGATGAGCGCTCGAGGATTACTATAATCTACTAGTTTAAATTGTTTATCCTACACAATTAGAAGTACTGCTTCATACCACTAGATAACAGAGGATTACTTCCCTCTCCATGAGTTAAGTCGTGAAAATTGTGCAACTCAGAGTTCGCCACTCTAAGATGTACAACTCCAAAAAGATGATTTAAAAGGTCAACGACACAAACTCACTATAAGTGTTGAAGTTTTCATTACAATTTGATTATTGAAAAGATGATTCCATAATCAAACTCGCTGAATGATTATAGTGTTTAGTAAATTTCAGTGCTTGTGGTATGAAGCAGAGAAATGAAATTAGAATTGATCTCGCCGATCAATTCTAATTACAGAAGAATTGATTAATGAGAATGATGAAAATGATTACCAGTAAAACTAAAACTCTACCCGAACTAAAAGATTTAGCTAACTATACTATTAATTATTACTAATTCGAATACAAAAGTCATTCAAAAATAGAGGAAGAGATATAAAATAGAACAGAGGAAGGAAACTCCCTCTGCTCGCATTAATTCCCACTCCTGGACCTCTGCTCTGCTCCAGGACTCGAGTGATCGTCCAGAGGATGTCTCTCTCCGAGTGAATCAATCACCTCCGTGAATGAATGCCAATGAATCAATGTTCCCGTAAAGAATGATTCTTTCTCTGATTAAGTAACTTCTGTCATCCGCTGCATGTCACCGCCACAACTTCCACCAACTTCAAGAGTTCTTCTCCCACGCACCGCACACATGCGTTTAACCCGCGACAGGCACATCGCACGAATTTTTCCCACGTTACTAACTCTGGATGAGTTAGTTGGATAAACCTGGACGTGTTTTCGACTTTGTAATGAACCTACACTCGATAAATACAAAATAAAATAATTAAAACTTAACAAAAGCAATTAAAAAGTTATAGTTATTATTTTATGTTTACTATTATAATACTTATTTAAAGTTAAATAATAAATAACTTAAATGAATAAATATTATCTACTTTTATATTATTTATAAAAATACCCATTTAATATTACTATGGTATTACATAAATAATTAAAAAGTTATTGATTTAATTAAGTTAATAAAATAATTACTAAGTTATTAATTTTATCAATTTTTTAAACTCAGTTATTAAATAGTAAGAACATAAATAAATAAATAAATAATTTAATATTTTAAGATTGTTTTATTAATTTAATTATTACTATTAAATCAATTAAATTTCTAGATTAATTAATTATTTAGTTAATTTTAATTGAGTAATTAAAATTATTACTTATGTTTTAAATATATTTAAACTAAAAAGTGTGTTTTATAGTTTATTTATAATTATTATTAATTCTAAATTTATACTATTAATAATTTATTAATTTATTATTTTCATTTATTATTAATTTAGTTTAACATTTTAATTTATAATTTATCTATAAAAATTTTAATTGTTTTAAAACTTAACTTTTATAAATTAAATTATGTTAATTTGACTTAGTAAAGTTAACTTTAAGAAAAGTTAACATTATTTTAATTTTTTTTACTTTAGCTTTTGCTTTCTTTTGTTTTCTTTTGACTTTACTTTTATTATTTTATTTTCAGTTTTTATTTAGTTGTCTTCTTCCCTCCACCCCAAATCGGTGCACAGCAGTGAGAAGTTTACTATTCATCTTCCCCAAACAAAGGTTGCAGCGGAGGACTCCCTGGAAAATGGCGCAGCAGCTCCTCGGTGCGGAAGCCCGACCCCAGCTCCAGCGCGGCGGACCTCCTTCACTCCAGCAGCGGTTTCGGCGAGCAGTGCGGCGCGACACACCTGCTCAGCTCCTCCTCAGTGCGGAAGCATCCTGAAATCAAACAGCAGTGGCTTATTCTCACTGCAGAACTAATATGAATTTTAGTTCTTATAAGATTGCAATCTGCATCCCTCGATTGTTGAAATTTTGTCACTAAATCTCAATTCGAAATTGAGATTGGTTTATGTTGGTATGAGGAACAATGGTGGCAGGATGGATTTGTGGTGGAAATGTGAAAAGATGAAGGTGAAACAAGGATGAAGAAGGGTTTAGAGAAGAAAGAAAACACTGTGTGTGTGAATGAGTTGAAACAGGGGAGGTACGGGCGAAGAAGCTAATGGTGAGGTAGAGAAAATAAGGTTTAACAGAGAGAAAAAGAGGGTAACAGTGAGGTTTAGAAATGGGGCGGTAACGGTGAGGAGAAATTATAAAATTTTCTAATTGTGAGGTATAAAGAGGGGTAACGGTGAGGTTTACAAACTGGGTAACGGTGAGGTAATGCGGCGCAGGGTCACCGTTCGAAAAAAAATAGTCACTGGTATATTAAAGGCATAAGGTCACTGTTAAAAATAAATAAAATCCAACCGTTACACGATAAAAATAAAAGCTCACCGGTACTGCAAAGAGTCACCATTACAAATAAAAGAAAAGGTTACCGCTACGGTGAAATAAAGAGGAGCAGGCGCGCGGGTCACCGATAGAATAAAATAGATAGTCACTAGCATATTAAAATGATGTTTTCCTGTATGAATGAGATTAAAGAACTCACAGTGACCTTGGAAAATTTAAAGCGCATGGATTAAACTTAAAATTAAAACTCAAAATTAACTAAATAAAAGATTGAAAATAATTAATTAAAGAGAAGAATTAACACCATTAATTCAAAACAAGATATTTATTAAACTTTAAAATGTTGGAATTATAATAAAAAGTATTAGTTGATGACAATTAAATTAATAAACTTGATAATTGATAAGCTAAAATAATAAATGAGTTTAATTAAAATAACTATATAAATTAATTAATTTCAAGGTAGTGGAGAATGATAAAGTTAGCATCAATGACCCAAATAAGTCACCGCTAGCAATAGTCTACCTCACCGGTCGACTTAAATCAGAATTTGGTGACTTAATAAATAATCTACATACGTAAAATAATATGATTAATGCTTAATAACTCTTAATTAGTTAATTAATTAACTAATTTCACACAAATAATTAAGGGCGAACCATTTAATTAAATTAAAAAGAACACATAAATTACTTAGATGACGACCAGGAAGACAAAACACATAAAATAATAAAATTAAACTATTCTAATGTAACTTAATTAGAAGATTACTTAATAAAATAAAGTCTAAGTTAATTAATTAGAATTATTTTTATTAAATAATTGTTTAAATAGATATTAACTATTATAAAGTTAAGCATATTTATAATAAACCAAAATAAAAACTCACCACTAAAAGGCTCACTGGTAGAATTTAAAGGCTACTGTTAGAACAAAAAGGGTAACGATGACAAAGGTCACCGTTAGTAATATAGCGGTAACCTGACAAAGGTCACCGTTAGCATAAGAGGTCACCGATAGAATTTTATCAATGAGGTGACAAAGGTCACCGTTAGCGAAAAATTGGTAGCGGTAACCTGACTAACGGTAACATGGTTACCGATAGCGAACAATTTTAAATTAAAAAGTAAATTAGTTAAAAAATTAATTAATTAATAAAAATGAAAAATTTATATTAAATAAACAGATTAAAATTAAATATAATAATTGATACTTAGTTATATTAAAAATAAAGAAAGAATAAATTTATTATTTTAAAGACTAAAATTACACAAATTATTATAAAAAAATATATAATTAACAAATTTAATTATAAAAATATAGAGGTTCATTTATTTATTAAAAAGAGTTAAAATAATTAAATAAATTGTATAAAACTTAATAAAAAGATGTGGCAAACTGAGAAAAATAAGGCCACATCAACAACCTGAGCCAACATCCAAAAATAAATGACAACCAAAGAAAATAACTCTAACTCAAACCTTCAAGCAACAAGAGAGGTGATACATCCACATGCCACAAACACCAACCTACACGAGAAGACCATCAATGAACAAAACCACCAACACTGAGCATGATGCCTCAACCTAGAATTCACAGAGAATAAGGTCTACATACACCCAAAGGTGTATGTAGGGTGTGATACAAGAGCCCAGTAGGATGTCACCCAATAAAAAGGTTCCACACATAATTATTAAATGGAAAATATATTTACAATATTAACTAAAGAAAAGAAATAAATACTAAGAAAACAGAACTAAATAAAGCAGTTTCAAATGTAACAACTTAAATTAAAACACACACACTCACTTTTTGAAATAACCAATGTGTCACATTGACGAGCATAAAGTAACCAATGAGCACCAAATATGGGAGAAGCCTCGTGGGTATTAGCTAGCTTGGGCCCCTAGATCTTTGTGTCTCGGTGAAACATGGATTAGAAGGCCACGAACCTTAGAAAATATGGCTTAGAAGGCCATGAACCTCAAAAAACATGTCTTAGAAGGCCAAGAACCTCAGAAAACATGGCTTAGAAAGCCAAAACCCTCATAAAAACATTTTTTTAGTTAGTGTTACAATCGTCAGTCCTGCCAGTGAAACCAGGTTGAGTCACCTTTAGAACACTATCCCACTAGTCTATTCCACCCTCCTAACTACTCGGGCTCCCCGTTTTGTTCTCAAACAAGTTCCAATTCATGTCACACGTCACACTTATGCATAAAATCCAAACATGGTACTTACATACATGGAAACACTATTTGCACACCCAAAACCCTCTTTTAAAACCACACACACACCAAAAATATTTTCAAAACTTAATCTTCATAGGTTATATGCTCAACTAAACCATCTGCACAGTTTAAAGTCACTTATCATTAAACAAACCACCACTTACTAACATAAATACCCTTTTGAAATAAGAAACACACTAAATTTTTTTATTCAAACTTGTATCCCACCAGTGACATAATTTAATAAACCATAAAAAAATATGAAGCAATAGTAAAATAATGTCACATGGATTTACTCACACTAAAGTAACAATTTATACATTCAAATTCATTCCAACATCACACGCATTCGGATGAAATTTTAAAATGTGACCTGTGACACACAAATATTTTAATGGAAGATCTTGCACCATATATAAAACACATTCTCAAAAACCACATAATTTAATAAGCCAAAAGTAAAAGCTTATAAAATAATTTAAAATAATCGCTTGACGTTACCCACTAAACTTAAGAAAAAACTTTTTTTACAACCAAACACACCCGACCCCATGTCAAAAATATAGTTTTCACCACTTGTACAAATTAATAAGCTAACCTCACAAGTTAAAAATCACTAACAAAGTTTTTAGTAGAAAGCACACAAATAATATAAACAATTTACTAAACAATTTCAATGCAATTTAGACTAAAAAAAGGAAAATCAACTTCTCACTACACAAATTAATTAAATAATATGCTAAAAAAATTAAACATTCAAATTACTTCATCAAATAATAATTAAACTTGGAACCACCTACCTTAAACCAAGAAGCTTCCAAAAAATGGTGCGAAATCACAATCGCATCTCAACAACACCTCAAGAAACCTAGCATGAACCCAAAACATGAATTAAAACAAAAATCCTCAAGTTAGAACCCTAGAAATAGACATCATACCCACTGGAAAACTGAATCCCCCAAAATCATGACCCCAAAACCGTAGATGAAGAAGAGAAGGGCTTACCGAGAGAGGACCTGTGTGTGGAGGGGAGTGGGGTGTTGGCCGGGGGTGTTGCAGTCGCAGAAGGGGGTCGAACAAGGGGAGTAGGGGGAGGTGCACTGGTCAGTGCACGAGCAGGGGGAGGGTGCGTGCCAGACTGATCCATGACCAGCAGGGGAACTGCGCTGGGAGGCCGCATCGGATGGGCTACCAGTAGGGGTCGACGCCGGGGAAGGGAGGAGGTCGACATGGGTTTTTCCATAGGAGAAACTGGGGGGGGGGGGTTGCGGGTCACAACGCCGGAGTAGGGAGGCAGCAACGAGAGGCCAGGATGTCGGGGTGCGGTACGATAGGGATAGTCGGGAGGTCTCCGGACGAGATCTCTAAGGGGGGGGGGGGCTGCAGCGCGTAGTGTGTAGAAGGGGGGGGGGGGAGCTTCAGTGCGTGATGAGAAGGGGGGGGGGGGTTACTGCACCTCAACCCTATTGCACCCCCTTTTTTCTTTAAAAAATTTAAATTAAATTATATTAATTTAATAACTTGTTAATAATTATAAAAAAAGTTATATAATGTTAATTATTATAATAACACACATGATACAACTAATAATAAAAATAAAATCATGACGATAAAAAAAATAAAAACAATAGAAGTATTTATTTTGTTTTATTAATAATAATTTTTTAACAATAATTAATTTAAATGAAAAAACCATTAATGTTTGTTTTAAATAATAAAAAAAATTATTTATTTTAATTGTCTGATGACAATGGTCATGTAGTTGTCTGGGCAATGCTGCATGACTTCAAAATGCGTTTTGCCCGTGCGCTCAAGCATGTTAACCCAAAACATGCATTTTTTTTTGAAAAAACTAAAAATCAAGTCCGAGATTCAACCTGAACCCCCATGAAAACATTTAAAATCCCATAAAATAATAAAATAAAATTGGCAGGTGGGCCTTGGTGTGACAATTCTCTCCACCCTAGATCTTTCTATCCCCGAAAAGCCATAAATAAGGTTGAGAATCAAAGAAGAAATTGACACCCCACTAAGGTTTCAATAGGATACCCACAATCAAAAAGAGATAAGAGGCAAGCACATCGTGCTAAGAGAAAGTGACTCAAAGAAAACTTCAAAAAACTCATAAAAAGACATTATGATATGTGTCCTCCACCCTAAAGAGCTAAAACACCTCCAGTTGATTGATCAAGGCAAGTAACTCCCACAACCATGAAAACCAAATTCACCATCCAAAACATATCAAGCACCATTGAACGAAAACCATGTCATTTGACTGGAATAAACAAACAAGGTCAAGAACGTCCATGGAACACTCTGATCACCTACCACCAAGTCATCTCTAGGAACTGAGCTAAAAGGCCAATTGGGGGAAAGCCCAAAGTGTCTCCCCACCATTTAAAACTTATTGACGCTGATATGAGATTAGAAAATTGACACGAGGAGGCCTGTATGTAATCCCCACAATTATGAAGAAGGGATAACACGTTTCACTCTAGAGACATTTGAGTGAGACCCGACGTGGGTCTCCCCACCATTAGAACTAACGAGAGATATAGGAACTTCGAAACTTTTTCTGACAGTGACCAACCACCCCACCACAAGGGGCGGGGAGGGAGGGGACTGACTACCGGGGCATCAAAAGCATGACCCAAGACAAACCGACATCTCCAAATCCCTAGATGATCCCTATTCAACTTTGATACTAATTTTCCCAACATACCCCATAAGGACCGCTAAAGCAATTACATCCAGTGTGACACAAACCCCAAGAATGTAAGACAATGAGATGAACACGCCTCCACATAGTCATGAAAACCTTACACCTCTAGACGATTCATTCGGGATGGAACAACCATAGAAACAATTTAAATTGCCTCTACTCTCAACACCAATGACAGAAATAAGGTTGGGGTCCTATAACCTCCTGGGGTTTCTGACCACGTGCTAGCTTCACTCCAAGGCCTATGGGTGGAGCCCGGATGTTTGAAGCATCTCCTGCCTTGCAGTCAGACATTAAAGACTCCTAAATGGAGCTTCTCCTTTTCGGTGCCACATGCAACCACACAGCATCCGAGACAAAACCAGAAAACACAACACCCCATGACATCCTGCTACTTAATCATGACACACCCACCAAAAAATGTGTTTAGATGATGCACATGCATCAATTATTCACCTTAATAAAGAAACTTAGGAAAGGAAGATGGACAAAAAACACTCCTCTTTTGAAAGAAAAATCAAAACTCCTTAAGAGGAGGATGCACTCCTAAGAAAAAAAGGATTCTCAAAGGGTTCCACAAAACCCACCTTTGCTCTTCAAGAGAGCTCACAATGCAGACGTCACCAAACACGACCCTTTCAGCTGATTTAAGTACTATAAACCTTTAAAGACATTGGTCAACACAAATAATTCTGAACCGCCTTCACCCTTCCTTGCTGGAATTCCATTCACTATTTCCAAGGGGACCTTTAAACACAACGGTTTCAAACATCATACCTGATGACTCAGACAACTCAAGGAGACCAAAGAACCCTTAAACTCCTCTTGTTCTTGCCATACCACTGTGATAGGATATGCTTAACCGAAAAGGATAAGGGATAAACATAGTACTATCACTCAAAAGGGAGAGTCCATGCTTTAATCAACTGGAGGGTTGGCCAGTGGCGATTTACCGGTAGATGTACTTCAATCGCATGCTAATGATTTATGGGGGCGTGCACTAGAAAATATTGAGGGCCATAGACCTAATCAGACTGGTCTAATGACCAAGACATACCACAAGAAAACATAAAACGTGCAGGGGAAACCACTACAAGGGCTTCCCGAAACACTTTTCAAATGAAACCATTAACCACACACTTGCACAACAACCTACAAATAAGAATTCAAACTCAATTCACAAATCAGTTAAATAGGATTCTCGGCTCAAAACTCTTCACATACAACACTTCTCAAAACACAAGGACACATCACACAATCACTGGTTATTAAAACACCAAATTTTTTTCTTAGCCAAACTTTTTGAAAATAAACAAAGTTGGTAGGTTGCACAAACACCAATGGTGTCCAGTGTGCCTCACACATGCATGTTCTCGTGCCACACCAACACCCACCTCTTGTCCATTCAGGAACCCATCCAATTGTGCCAATAACTATTTATCTTTCCATATACACTCATTCATGCAGTTTCCCATGAGAACACCCAGAATCAAAATCAGACCCTTTTCATTTTTCAAAACCAAACATTCAACCCACACTTTCCAAACCTTACACACCATTTTATTTTTAAAGATATTCATTTCAAAACATTTTTTTCAAGACCAAAACATTTTTACTTAAATACCAGATTTCCATGAATCCAAAATGAAGAGACGAGGAACGATGCAAGAGGAGACATGTGTCAGCAGGCAACTAGAACACATGGTTAGTAGCCATACGCCAATCACGCCATTTCCACATAGAGTATTATAGGACAGTGTCCCTGGCTCCACATGGCTTGCCAGACCCTGAGAGCTCACTGAAACCACTGACCCTACTCCATTTTCATTTCCACTAAACATGATTAAACACATAGACCAAGGGTTTAGACAAACCTCAACTTGCTTTGGTAACTCGAGTCCCGCCACAAGGTGTGCTAGCTAGGCATGCTTCTCTTAGCCAGGAGGTCGAGTCCTGACAACCTTAACTCCAACCTATCGTGACTTTATCCCAAAAGAACATGACCCAAGAAGAAAAACCACCTATGATACCATTTTGGTCATGAACCATGCCGGGTCACCATCTGACCCAATGCCCGACCCGGTCCGCGACATGGCCCGAAGGTCATTCCTAATCCCCACAGGCTGGCACAAGTGCTCGGGTATCAAAACATTACACATGGGAATGATTTACCTGAAATAGTAAACACAAAACCACTGACAATTTAAATAAAATAAAACTGTGAACTAACAACCAAACATACCCTTAAACTAAAATCAAATTTAAAGGTTTACAACCTAAGTCAACATCAAAAATAAACGACAAAAAAAGAAAGTAACTCTAACTCAAACCATCAAGCAACAAGATAGGTGCAACATCCACATGCCACAAACACCAACCTGCATAAGAAGACCATCAATGACCAAAACCGCCATCACTGAGAACAATGCCTCAACCTGGAATACACAGAGAACAAGGTCTATATACAACCAAAGGTTTATGTAGGGTGTGAGCCAAGAGTCCAGTAGGACGCCACCAAATAAAATGGTTCCATAAATAATTATTAATTGAAAAATACATTTACAATATTAACTAAAGAAAAGAAATAAATTATTTAAAAGTTTAAAAGAAAATGGAACTAAAGAAAACCGTTTCAAATGGAACAACATAAATTAAAACACACACACACACACTCACTTTTTGAAATAACCAATATGTCACACTGACGAGTGTAAAGTAACCAATGAGCACCAAATATGGGAGAGGCCTTATGGGTGTTAGCTAGCTTGGGAGCCTAGATCTTTTTGTCTTGGTAAAATGTGGATTAGAAGGCCACGACCCTCAGAAAAGGTGGATTAGAAGGCCACAACCTTCAGAAAACATGGTTTAGAAGGCCACGACCCTAAAAAAATGTGGCTTAGAATGCCATGACCCTCAGAAAAGCATATGTTTAATTAGGGTTGTAATTGTCAGTCCTGCTAGTGAAACTGGGTCAAGTCAGCTTCAGAACACTAGCCCTATCGTCTAGTCCACCCACCTAGCTACCCAGGCTTCCTACTTTGTGCTCAATAAAGTTCCAAATTCACGTCACACATCACACTTATGCATAAAATCCAAACAGGGTACTTACAGACACAAAACCACCATTTGCACACCCGAAACCCTCTTTTAAAACCACACGCACACCAAAAATCATTTCAAAACTTAATCTTCATAGGTTACATACTAAACTAAACCATATTCATAGTTTAAAGTCACTTATCATTAAACAAACCACCGATTACACAAATGAATACCCTTTTGAAATAAGAGGCACACTAAAACATTTTCATCAAACATGTATCCCACCAGTGACATAATTTAATAAACCATAAAAAAATTATGAAGCAATAGTAAAAGAATGTCACATGGCTTTACTCACACTAAAGTAAAAATTTATACATTCAAATTCATTCCAACATCACACGTACTCAAATAAAATTTTAAAATGTGATATGCACCACACAAATAGTTTCCTGGAAAATATTTCACCATATGTAAAACACATTTTCAAAAATCACATAATTTAATAAGCCAAAAGTAAAATCTTATAAAACAATTTAAAATAATCGCTTGGTTTTACCCACTAAACTCAAGAAAAAACTTCTTTTATGACCAAACGCTTCTGGCCCCATGTCAAAAATATAGTTCGCACCACTTGTATAAATTAATAAGCTAACCGCACAAGTTAAAAATCACTATCAATGTTCTCAAAAGAAAACACAAACATAATATAAACAATTTAATAAACAATTTTAATGTAATTCATTCTAAAAAAGTAAAATCAACTTCACACTAACCTAATTAATTAAATAATATTCTAAACAAATTAAACATGAAAATTATTTCATCAAATAATAATTAAATGTGGAACCACCTACCTTAAACCAAGAAGCTTCTGAAAAATGGTGCGAAATTGAAATCGCACCTCAACCGCACCTCAATCAACCTAGCGCGAACCCAAAACATGAATTAGAACAAAAATAATCAAGTTAGAACCATAGAAATAGACCTCATACCCACTGGAAAACTGAAACCCCCAAAATCATGACCCCAAAACCCTCGATGAGGAAGACAAGGGCTTACTGAGAGAGGACTTGTGCGTGGAGGGGAGCGGGTTGTTGGCTGGGGGTGTTTCAGTCGCTGAAGGGGTCAGCCAAGGGGAGAAGGGGGAGGTGCACTAGTAAGAGTACAAGTAGGGGGAGGGTGTGCACCAGACTGATCTGCGGCCAGCAGGGGAGCCGCACTGGGAGGCCGCACCAGAAGGGCTACTGGCAGGGGTTGACGTCGGTGAAGGGAGAAGGTTGGCACGGGGTTTGTTGGAGGAGAAACCGGAGGGGGGGGGGGGGGGGCTGCGGGTCCCTACGCCGAATGAGGGAGGCGACGATGAGAGGCTGGGATGTCAGGGTGCGGCATGATGGGGCTAGCCGGGAGGTCACCAGACGAAATCTTCAATGGGGGGATGCAGTGCGCAACGTGTAGAAGGGGGGGGGGGGGCTGCACCACAACCCTATTACACCCATTTTTTTAAAAAAAAATTAAATTAAATTAAATTAATTTAATAACTTTTTAATAATTATAAAAAAAAGTTATATAATGTTAATTATTATAATAACACACATGATACTACTAATAATAACAAAATACTAATAATAACAATAAAATCATGACGATAAAAAAAATAAAAACAATAGAAGTATTTATTTCATTTTATTAATTATAAATTTTTTAACAATAATTATTTTAAATGAAAAAACCATTAATGTTTGTTTTAAATAAAAAAATTATTTATTTTAATTGTATGATGACAATGGTCGCGCAGTTTTCTGGGCGATGCTGCACGACTTCAAAATGCGTTTTGCCCATGCGCTCAAGTACGTCAACCCAAAACGTGCGTTTTTTTTTGTCAAAACTCAAAATCAAGTCTGGGATTTAACCTGAACCACCAAAAAATCATTTTAAATCCCATAAAATAATAAAATAAAATGGCAGGTGGGCTTGGGTGTGACATTGAATAACATTACTGTTAAAAACAAGTATCCTTTTCCTTATATCAATGATTTTTTTGATCAACTTTAGGGAGCACAATATTTTTAGAAGGTTGACCTGTGGTTAGGGTGCCATCAATTGAAGGTAAAGGATAAATACATCTCTAAGATTTCATTAGATACTAGATATGTTCATTATGAATTTGTAGTTAGGCCTTTTGGGTTAACTAATTCACTTGATGTATTCATGGATCTTATGAATAGAATATTTCATGATTTCTTGGATAAGTTTTGTGGTTGTGTTTATTAATGACATTCTGGTATATTCTAGAAGTAAAGAGGAGCATGAGAAACATATAAGGGTTGTTTTTCCAACCTTAAATGAAAAGATACTATATGGAAAATTTAGAAAGTGTGATTTCTGGTTGCAACAGATTTCTTTTCTAGGGAACATTATAAATAAGGATGGAATAAAAGTTGATCCTCCCAAAAACAAAGTGGTTTATGAATGTCCAAGACCTAAAAATGTTATAGATATTTGTACTTTTCTTGGATTAGTAGGTTATTATTGATGGTTTGTTAAAAACATTTCATGGTTATCTAGACCTCTAACTAAGTTAACACAAAAATGGGTTAATTTTTTTTTGGAAAGATCAATGTGATGTTTGTTTTTAAGAACTGAAGAATATATTAGTGAATTCTTCAGTTTTGGCCTTGCCTTCTCAAAATGGTGAGTTTTTCATCTACAATGATTCTTCATTGAAGGGACTTGGTTGTGTTCTAATGAAAAATGATCAGGTAATTACTTATGCTTCAAGACAACTAAAACCTCATGAGTTAAATTATCCCATGCAAAATTTGGAATTGGAAGCTGTGGTTTTTCTTTTAAAATTTGGAGGTACCATTTATATGGAGAAAATGTCAAACATATAATGACCATAAAATTCTGAAGTATATATTCACTCAAAAGGAATTGAACATGAGGTAGAGAAGATGGATTTAATTGACAAAGGATTATGATTGCACGATCAATTACCATCTATGAAAAGCAAACAAAGTGGTGGAATCCTTGAGTTGAAAACATCATGCATCATTAAACATGTTACATTTGGAATATTATCCCTTGAATAATGATTTGATGAATTTTGTCTTAGATGTTTTTGGTTCAAGGAATATGTCTGTTTTATTTCAGTTTTTAGTGCAGTCATCATTATCAGACAGAATTAAGCAAGCATAGAAGGAAGACCATCAGCTACAGAAAAAGGTAGAATTGGTTAAAATGGGTTAGTTTCTAGAATTTAACCTTGATAAAGACTGTGTCTTAAGATTTTGTAAAAGGTTGTGTGTGCCTTGTGATTCCCAGTTGAAGAATGATTTTTTGTTTGAAGCTCCACTACCACAAAACAGGGATTCCGCAGTACCACCCTTTAACACTTCTAAAAAAATGTGCTGATAAAGGTGGTGCCTTTATCAGCACTAAAAAGCGCTGATAAGGTTAACTTTTAATAGCGCTAAAAAATAATTGTTAAAAGGGACCCTTTATCAGAGATTTTTTAGTGCTGATAAAGCCCCCCCTTATCATTTCTTTTTTAGTAGCGCTGATAAATGAGGATTTATCAGCACTTTTCCCTAGCACTGATAAAGTGTATATTTCAAAAAAAATCAAGAAAAATAATATATTTATATATATGTATATTTATAATGATATAAATATAATATATGTTTTTTAAATATGTTTTATATAAGAATAAAAAGACTATTACATTTAATATATAAGAAATTTAGTGGAAATGGCATTAAAATATTTTTAAAATGTTATTAATTAATATTTTTCTAATTATCATTGACTAATAATCATTTAATAACAATTTGAAGACAAAAAAAATCAAAAAAATTAATAAAAGATCTACAAAAAGTTGAAAATATAACACAAACTTCAAACAACCACAACTTCTGATCCGGGTTTCCATTTGAGCTCTACATCATATCAAATCAAATCTTGTGATGAGGTCTACACACTAATGACCCAAGAGAACTTTCTATCACATTTTTTGAGGCCAAAAAAGGCCCATAAGGCCTCTAAAATGAAGTTTTTAGTCCAAATACCCAAATTTTTTAAAATTCGATGGAATTTTAGCCTCGTTTAAGGGGATCTTTTTGACCTTTTTAACTGGGGATTGAATTTATTCTGAGGGGATAATTTATATTGATATTATGGATTTCAAATTTTATCATTTTTCAAAATGTAATGTTAGTTATAATTGATTATATAACAATATATACATATTTCTTTATATATTCACCCATAAAAATTTATTTTTATAAATAAATAATTAATCATATTTACATATAAAGTATATTTCTCAATATAAAAGGATTATCTAAATAGAAAACTAATATCTATTTTATTTAAAATACAAATATGTTAATATTTATATACCAATATGATGTGTTTGTGTGTGTGTATATATATTTGTGTGCGTCTGTATTGAAAAACTGATATATATTATCTATATATTATAAAAATATGTATATACATATTAATATATAATATTTGTAAATATATATAAATATGTATAATTATACTTACAAATACACATATAATATGTGTGTGCATGTGTGTTGTATATATGCATTTATTTATTTATAAACACACACAAAAAAACATATTTTATAAATGTATTTAAAACTGATCATGTAAATATATATTAATATAAGAATAAATATATTAATATATAAATATAACTATATATATATATTAATATACAGATATGTATATAAAAATATATAAATATATGGATATATATATATTAATATAACTATATAAATATATATATATATATATATTAATATAAATATATATATATATATATGTTAATATATATAGATATATATAAATTAATAAAAATATATATATATGTTTATATATATATATATACGAGTGAATATAACTAAATATATATATAAATATATATATATATTAATAAATGAACAGA
This sequence comes from Viscum album, assembly GCA_963277665.1. Taxonomy (NCBI): domain Eukaryota; kingdom Viridiplantae; phylum Streptophyta; class Magnoliopsida; order Santalales; family Viscaceae; genus Viscum; species Viscum album. Next base: position 1,029,993,490 of record OY728157.1, read on the forward strand.
AAAACAATATGGTGGAGTTGTAAAGGCGTAAGCGCTACAGGAAACAGGTCATGAGTTCAAATAGTGGGGGAGGTAGGTCACACGCGCAGGTGGGGAATAAGGCTTAGTGCTGTTAAAGGGGGGTGGGGGCACTGTTAAAGGCCTTGGGGGTTGCTGGGTCATGTGGGATCGGGTTTGGGGTGGGGCGCTATTGAAGGGGGGGGGGGGGACATCAAGTTCTGTTGAAGCCCCTCCATAAATTGTAGGAATATTTTTTTTATATATTTTTATATTTTTTAACTTTTATCAACTGTTTTTAAAAGCACTGATAAAAGGGGTCTTTTATCAGTGCTAAAAAAAGTGTTGATAAAATATTCCTTTATGAGAGCTTTTTTTAGCACTGATAAAAGGGGTCTTTATCAGCACTGATAAAAGGGACCCCCTTATCTTTTTCTCAATTAACAGAACTTTTCTAGAGCTGTTAATTCCCTTTTCTAGTGATGATAAAGGCCATATTTTCATTAGTTTTCATATTTCTCCATTTTCAGTTCAACCTGAAAGTACTAAGATGTACAAAGACCTTTGGAAGTATTACTGGTGGGATGGAATGAAAAGGGATATTGCAGAATTTACTATGAAATGTTTGACATGTCAATAGGTTAAAGAAGAGCAGCAGTTACAGAAGGGGATGCTTCAGCCTTTGCCAATGCCAGAGTGGAAATAGGAGAATATATCTATGGACTTCATGGTGGGACAACCTAATACTTATTGAGGTAACAATGTGATTTGGGTTATTTTTGATCAGCTGAAAAAATCTACACATTTCCTTGCTATTTGATATACAATGTCGTTGGATCAGCACTCTCAAATGTACCTCAAAGAGATTATTAGGTTACATGGAGTTCCTCTTTCCATTGTATCTGATCGAGTTCCTAGGTTCACTTCTAATTTTTGGAAGGGCCTTTAGAAGTCATTGGGAACAGAATTAAATTTCAGTACATCTTTTCATCCTCAATCAGATGGGCAGTCAGAACAAATGATTCAGACTTTGAAGGATATTCTTAGAGCATGTTCAATGAACTACCAGTGAATTTGGGATCAATATATTTCTTTAGTTGAGTTTTCATATAATAAAATTTTCACTCTATTATACAGATGGCACATTTTGAGGCATTCTATGGGAAGCGGTGTCGAACTCCAACTTTTTTGGATGAAGTTAGGGAACGAAAGTTGATGGGACCAGAATTAGTAGAGGAAATGGCTGAGAAAGTGAAGATGATCCACCAGCACATGAGGACTGCTCAGAGTAGGCAGAGAAGTTATATAGATAACACAAGGATAGAATTCTCTTTCAAGGTAAGTGACCATTTTTTCCTTAAAATATCTCCTTGGAAAAGTATGATGCAATTTGGTAAGAAAGGAAAGTTAGGTCCACAGTTCATCGTTCCTTTTGAAATCCTAGAGAATGTTGGACCAGTTGCATGCTGAGTATCTTTGCCTTCGAGTTTGTCTCAAGTACACAATTTGTTTCATGTTTCGATGTTGAGAAAGTATGTACCATATTTAACTCATCTCTTGAGCCTAGAATCAGTTTAGCTAGAAGATAACAATTCTTATGAAGAGAAACTATTTTAGATTCTTGATCAAAGGGAAAATGTATTACTGAATATAGTAATCCACCAGGTAAAGGTTTTGTTGAGAAACCATATGGTTGAAGAAGCAACATGGGAGTCTGAAAATTCTATGAGGGAAAGGCACCCTCACTTATTTAATGAGTAAATAAAAATTGTGAGGATGTAATTTCTAGAAGGCGGGGATAATGTAACATCCCAATTTTTTTAAAAATAAATTGTAATGCATGAAACTTTGTTTTATGTATATATTTATAACTCTTCTTTAAACATAATTTTGTAGCTTCTCTGTTTTGAATTTCAAAAAACGGTTATCTACCATTGTGATTGGTAAGTTATTTGGTGTCTAATGAAACCAAATTGATTTTTAGTGAATAGTAACCCACACTTATGAATAGTAATATGACCCTAATTAATAGTAAATTGTATTATTATTTTATTTTCTTAATTTTATAAGATAATGAGATGTTAATTAATTTTTCAAGGTGTAAAAAAAAGTTATCTACATAAAAATACAGTTTTCAGTTTTTAGTAAGTTTAATGACATCATTAATGATGTAATAATGATGTAATAATTCCTGCCAACTTGTGTATAATAAAATAATATATGAGGTGTCCTAAGTAGCTAATACCATTGGAAAATACCATGTTAAAGCCCACGGGTTTTCAAATACCACTACTGAGGTGTCCCTTGGAAATTAATAAAATATTCCCTCACTTTTTCTATAAATACAAACCCATTACTTCATTCCATTCATTCCAAATTCTTTCTGAATGAAGATATGATAATATTACCTCCATATCAGTCCTCCCAAGGTTTTCTCAAGCCTCAAAGTTCCCAATTTTCAAGTCTTATGTGTTACTCTACAAGGTAAGAGAATTCTCAACTTCTTTCTTTTTCCATTCAAGTTCTCTTTTATGTGGTATAACTTTAAATTTTCCATACCATGTTCTTATTTCTATTTTATTATAGCTCTATAATGTAATATGATTCATTTATTTATGGGTGACTCATGTCCTCTATCTTTTTAATGTTTTATAAAATCATGTTACATAGCCGTTAGGCCGCTGAATTTCTGTAAGGGATTTCTCAACTATTCTTTTATTTTGAGTTCTTTCCTTTCTTATAATTTCCTCATATCCACTTATCTAAGAGGAATTAATGATCCAGTTTCATAAATATTCTATATTTTATCATTTTTATTTAATAATCACCATTATACTTCTTCTCCTCTCCCACTTATTCAAGAAATTAAAACACCATCCATGATGTGTCGATTTACCGACATCGTGAATGATGTGATTTCAATTTCTTTTAGTACCTTATATACTGGTCATGAAACCATTTTTACTGTTGAAAAATATTATAATTTATGTATTATACCTTATATAAGGTTCTGGAATCATTTTTTACACATGTGATTAATTTATAAAACAAAATGAGTTCATTACAATCGATGAATCACCAAAAATGACCTAAACAAATATCAATAATGTTTTAACTTATGAATCATCCCCATGTTATAATTCAAAATGATAAATGGTATAATTTATGCTTTTTTAAATATGTAAATATAATTCCATTCCAATTATATATTTTCTCTACAAATCGACAAAAATATCCATCATGAACCGATCATAGAAACCATGTAAAGAACACACTCGAAGCAATGTAAATAACAAAATATTATTAATAAATGTGTCAAATGATGTTGTAAAAGGATCATATAAGGTGTTATAAACATTAATATGTTTCATTAAGATATTAATAACACATTGTTAATCATTATACACGAGGTTTAACATTTTTGAAGTAAGAATAACCTGTGGTAATGGAATTATTAAACCAATTTCTATTCTTTGGGTTAGGCTTCTTCTTTATTCATTATGTGGTATTAAGATTATTAGTGTGATGAATTTTTGTTTATAATATGTTTCAATATTTTTTTTATAGTGTATACACATATCCATTCCATTATATTAATTTCCACTCCATTTATATTTTAAGGGACTTTCCTTTAAAAATTATTTTAAAACTCTCTTTAATAAATTTGAAAAGGATTGTTTTTTATACGTATGGAATGAAAAGTTTATCCTTATTTCAAGATAATTTAATACCATGATATGTTCCTTGGAAATTATTTATGTTGGGTTGAGCCCATTATAGCTCATGATATGTTGGGTTGAGCCCATTATAGCTCAAGATATGACAGGTGAGTCCCATTATATCTCTCTAATGCATTGGGTACTCTAGAGATGCAATTTGACCAAAAGGTTATTCCATTTGTGTAAGGGAGAATGTAAGACTCTTATGGTAAATATTTCCCAAGTCAACTACATAATGTTTCTAGGCATATAAGTTTTTATGATTATGGGTTTTATAGGTTTTTATGTTATCACTTGTCTAATGATTTCATTCTTTATATCCCTAACTGAGTTTTATACTCATCCAAAGTTTTTAAAATGTTTTTCATAGGATATAAGTATGGGTAAGATAAAGAAAGGAGTCATGATGTTTGATATATAGTGTTGTCAAAGAAATATAGTTTTAAGTTTTAATGTTCAATATTTTAAAAAAATTGGATATTTTTTTTAGTATCCTTTTTGTATGAATGTGGTATGTTTTTTATGTAAGATAGTTTAATTATTTAAAACTCTAAACACAAAAAGATCCTCATTGTGTAATAATGTACGTTCTTGTCTAAAATTCACGATTATGTAACATTTTAAAGGTGGGTGCTTATATTTATACTTATTATTTATCCCTTGAATTATGTAATCTCAGGATATAGTATAAGATCTATATCCCCCCTATGTAATAATAGCAAAACATATTGTTGGTCAGAGTAGAGTACTCAAGAGGGGGGGTGAATTGAGTATCTATAAAAATTTCTGTTTAAAAAGTATTCTTAAAAATGTTCCCCAATAAATTTAGGTACAACCCAATTAATCCCAGTAATATGATTATCATGGTTTAGATATTTAAATAACTTCATAGAATATTGATTAATTATCAGTAATCTTAATATCAATTACTAACATTACCTTTGAAGATATTCTAATTAGTCAAAAAAATTATAACTTCTTTCCAAGATTAACTATCAAAGTAATTTTAGTGATTTCAGAATTAAATAGTAAAACAGAGAAAACTAAAAAAAAGCACAGTGGATATAAAACAAGCGGTTCAGTCTCCTGGTGAGACCTAATCCACTCCACTTGGTGATCACCTACCACCAAGCAGTTTATATAAATAAACTTGATCCACACCCTTGATCGGGGTTAATAATAGTACAAAAGATTATCCAGGTCACACGACCTCTTCCATAGTTCTTCATGGGAATGAACTAACAGGTCACACAAGGACCTCTTCCACACTTATCTGTGGGGATACATGAGTGTAAAAAGATGTAAGAGAAATGATATCTTGTATCCTTCAGGTTGATGCCAAAGACATTGCGTGTTTTGTACAGATACACACACATTTCTCAAAAGATAAAAATAATACACAACAGAGCAGAAATGTTGAGATAAGGTTAGAAGTTCTCTGAGTATTAGTCTATGCAGCTCTGGACCTCTGGGATGAAGTAGATGCATAAATCAAGCCCTCTCGCTGAAAACAGATTATCGTAAGTCATCTAGATATGTCTCATGATCTTTGTTGAGTTGATAGTGAAGATATGTTCTTGAATCTAGGATTCGAATATGATTTGTGCATTCTTTAGTAGTGTCGGGTTGCATGAATGCTGGTGCTTCTTCGTTATCGCACACACACATATTTTTCTGTTACCATTATTCTTCTTACTTGTCACCACAGTCATGCTATCCTTTTTATTATTAGAATGCATGTGTTGGAGTCAAAAGGATACATGTATTATACACCTTGTACCTTATACAATTAGGTGATATGTCTACAAAGAAACATTAATTATGTCAGTGCATTTAAAAGCTTCAAATATGACTGTTAGAAATAAAATTTAAAAAACAACAAAATAGATTAATAAACAATGTCACAGTCTATATGTAAATGGTGTCTCCATGAAATTATGTCTCCTTGAAATGGTGTCTCCTTCTTTGACTTTGAGAAGAGAGACAGTTATGATGGAATAATTGTATTGAGAATATGAACTAGTAGCACAAATGTGGTGTTTGAATGGTCATAGTGTCTGGATGGTCATGGTGTCTGGATGGTCACGGTGTCTTGATGGTCATGGTGTCTGGAACGTCACGGTGTCTAGATGGTCACAGTGTCTGGATGATCATAGTGTCTGGATGGTCATGGTGTCTGGATGATCATAGTGTCTGGATGGTTTTCCCAAAAAACACAACCAGTGGTAGAATCATGGTTTCTCAGACTTATCCAAATATCTGTATACAGACATAAACAGTGATATTCATATAATGAATTAAACTTAATAATTCATAAGATAATTTCATTATGAACAAAATAGTTTAAAATTATTATTTTATGTACAAAGAAACTAATCATATGTACACATGATTTTAGATTGATTAAATAGGATTAAAAAGCTTTACAGAATGTATTGGATTTGTGATCATTAAAACATGATTAAAAAATGAGGAGTCCAATAATACCCCCCTTTTTGATGATCACAAATCATGTGAGTGAGAGATTTATTCTTATGTAATGTGTATCTTATTTAATGTTCATTTAGTTCATATAGAATAAATATTTCTCCACGTTTTGGGATTATCAAAAATAGTAAATAAGAAATAAACAATAAAGGTTCACAATGCATTAAATGGATAAAAAGTGTCAGTATAAACAATAAGGAACAAGACTACATAAAACATCCCTATCAAAATATAGTAGTCACTATTCTTCAACACTGGCTTGTCTTCCCTTTTCCCTTGGTAGCTGCATCAGAAGAAGAATCCATAGGAGAAGATGTAGAAGTGGAGTAAGGGAGTGAACTAGTGGATAAAGAAGTTAAAGGAAGTCCTTCAAAAACAAAAGGGGCCAAGTTAGGTGAAATAGAAGATTGAAGCTACTTTTTATCAAGAATAACATTCCTCATCTGACTTAGAACCTGAGAGACAAACATATATGTGGAGGAAAGGGTAGAGGATAGGAAGGTAGGCAAACAAGATCTCAGGGGTGCAGCTATAGGAGCAACAATTACAGTACTTTGGACATGAAGATAAGGCCTTAAAATCTTGATGAAGTCAACAATGATCTCTCCACCACACCGCATGGATTTCTCAAAGTCATCCTTTTTCTCCATAAACTTATCGAAAAAAGGAGTGAAATCTTTGAGCTTTTGGACTTGATTTTTAAATGATTGAGTTACATGAGGGATCCTCAGATTCTCTATGAGGTACTTGAAGTGGTTTGTCATGTCATTATTAGAGAAGATCTGATTGAAGTAGAAGTCCACATTCTTAGAAATTTCTTGTTGAGCATCAGTGGAAATCTTGGAATGGATTCTCACTGAATCAATAACTTTGTCACTATTCTTGATAAATTCTGATAGAGATTCCTTATCAAAGCCACTAAGCATAGATTTAAGTTATTCTTTGACAACTGTTTAGAGAATCTCACTATCTCATGAAGGTTGAGATGGTTATCCAGAGGTACGAGAAGCAGTAATAGCTGGAGTAATAGATTTAAATTGATTCAAAACTTTCAGGAGACAACCCTCACTACTACAAAAATGGGCAAGGGAAGCACCCACTTATATCCGCGCTAAGAAAAACCGCTGATAAAGGTTACCCTGTATGAGCGCTAAACTTTTAACCCTGATAAAGGAGTTCTTTATCAGTGCTTTTCTAGTGGTGATAAAGAGACCATATATCAGCGCTAGAAAAGCGTTGATAAAGAACTCCTTTATCAGCACTAAAATAGCGCTGATAAGAATATCCTTTATCAGCGCTAGAAAGGTGCTGATAAAGACTCCCTGTATCAGCGGTAAAATTTTAGTTCTGATACATAAGGATTTATCAGCGTTAAAATGTTAGTGCTGATAAAGGTAGTCTTTATCAGCGCTTTTTTAACGCTGATAAAACCTTAGTGCATTTTTTTATAAAGTCGGTCGCACAGTGCCCTCGTTTTATCGCAACCTAAAACTCTCGCGGTACTGGAACTCTGCGACTCTCCTCTGCCGCCCACTGAGATCACATTTCCGGACCTCCGCCGCCCTCGCTAATTGTTGTCGGACCTCCGCCGCCCGCTGAGTTCGCATTGCCAGACCTCCACCACCCTCGAGCTTTAGTTTTCCGGACCTCTACTGCCCACAACTCTTTAAAGCTTCGGTTTGCAGGACCTCTTTTAAGGCATGTTTTCCAAATATTTTTTCAATATTGTTCTCCTCTCCCATTTGTATATCATTTTTTTAACATGATTTTTTATTCTATGGGTGAGTATTATGGATTGAACGATTGAAGAAAATGGACCATACTTGATGGAAATTGATGTAAAGGGGATGATTCACATGTTTTTACTAATTTTCATTATATTTCTCAAGAACATGGTGCTTGTTTACTTTTATTGTTGAAAATCATCATTGTTTTTTGGTGGGGTTGTATGAGAAGTTTTTTATTAGTTTGGTTGTGATAGATTCCATTGGGGGAAAATGTGAGATGGTTGAAAAAACCCTATACCACATAGAGTCATATTTTTTGTGAATCCAAAAATACACTCATTAGGCTATATCCCCTTTTAGTTAGACAAAAAATGTCTTATCACACATATTTACCATACTAACTTTCACTTGGTATCTTTTGAAAAATCATCTATACAACTTGATGTTAAACTATATCAATTATTTATTATTAGAATTACATTTCACATGGTTGTGATAAATACCCTCAGTGCATTCACTTACCCATGACATGTTGGAGGATGGTTTCAGGGGGTCACTAGACTATAATCTACTAACCAATAGAGGAATCTAAATGGGTATAGGCCATTAAATAGTGTTATCAAAGAATATTATTGGGAGCTATGATGGGGTTTGATGTTAGGAAAATTTGAGTATTTCAATGGTTTGGTTTAGAAAGTATTTCATTTGCATTCATTGGTATGTTTTGGGTGTACCTTTCCTTAGGTTTCAAATTATGCTCTTAGTGGTTCTTCATGGTTAGTGGTTGTAGTCTATTATTTGGGTGAAGGGATGTGTTCTTAGTATATTTCCATCTTATAATGTTCTTCATGGTTAGTGGTTGTAGTATCTTATTTGGAGATGTATGATGTTCTTGGTGAGGGCCACTATCTAGCTAGTGGAGTCGTTGTATATGAGAAAGCATCGATGTAGTTGGAGATGTATGATGTTCTTCATTTGAGCAGACTCATTCAAATTCCAAGTGGGTGTTTTTATACTATATCTTCTTTTTGGGATTCATCTGTTTCATGAATTCATATTTTATCTATTTGAAGTTGGTTAGACATGTTTTGATCATTTTAAAGCACAAAATAACCCTATTAATGAAAATAATATATGGAATGGATGATATCTTGTTGTGAATTAACCCTTTTCATTGAAATAAATTAGGTTTCCTTCTATACAACATGAAAGCCACTAAACTATTCTCAAATACCATGTTTTTTCATCTTGTTTGGGGTATTTTGATTCACTCTCCCATTTTGGTTTCCATTTCTTCTTGGCATGATCATCAGGAACGGTTTCACTTCCACCAGCAGTGAGTATTTAGGCATGATGAATAAATACTAATGATTCGGCTCTATTAATATCCACTTTTATAAGGAATTGGTTCTCTTCTATAGTATTTTTAATTCTCATTTTGTGTACTTGAACCATAAATACTAATATTTGAGATTCAAATAGTATGGAGATTAATAAATATTGGATGGATGCTAATCGTTTAATAATAGAGTACGAGAACGGAGTGAAAGATTTCATCAAGTTTGCAAAGGATCATGCAAAGGATCCTTCTCAAATACATTGTCCATGTTTACGTTGTTGTTATTCTAGACTACTTACTCTAGAAGATTTGGAAGAACATTTGATATGTCATGAAATAGATCAGAGTTATAAATGTTGGAATAAAAATGGAGAAAAAGCGAATGTAGCTACTGGATGGGATAAAACTGCATTTTATGGATCGTCAGGTATGAATACAAATATGGATAATGAAGAAGACCGTATAGAGGATGTGATTACAGATGTCAATAATGATGAAGATCTTATTGAGCAAATGACAAAGACAATTCAAGATGAACTCCGTGATTGTCCAAAATTGTTTGAGAAGTTAAAGTGTTGTGCAAAGACGCCATTGTATGCTGCATGCACTAGGTATACAACATTGTCATCTGTACTGAAGTTGTATAAATTGAAAGCAGGAAATGGATAGAGTGATGTTAGTTTTACGGAACTACTTGCTCTCTTCAATGACATGCTCCTAGAAGATAATGAGCTCCCAATCCAGACATATGAAGCTAGACAAATGCTACACTCTAGGGAATGATTTCTAAAAGAATACATGCCTGCCTGAAAGATTTTATATTGTTTCGCAAAGAGAAAAAATCACTTACATAATGTCCAAAGTGTGGTGCTTCTCGATACAAGAAAGATAAATCCAATCCTATGAAAGTTGTATGGTACTTTCCAATCATTCCAAGGTTTAGGCGTCTATATGGAAGTGAAGAAACTGCAAGAAAATTGTCGTGGAATGCAGATAAAAGAAATAAAGATGGGTTATTACGTCATCCGTCCGACTCTCCTCAATGGAAGAAAATTGATCATGAGTATACTGAATTTGGAAAAGAGCCGAGAAACCTTCGTCTTGCGTTATCTACAGATGGAGTGAATCCTTTTGGTTTTCAAACCAGAACTCATAGTACATGGCCTGTTATGTTGGTAAATTATAACATACCACCCTGGTTATGCATGAAGCGGAAATTCATCATGTTATCTATGCTTATATCAGGACCAAAACAACCAGGTAATGATATTGATGTTTATCTGGCTCCTTTGAACGAGGATTTGAAGTTATTGTGGGACTTAGGTGTAATGATGTATGATTCTTATAGAAGTGAATACTTCACGTTGAGAGCGATGTTTTATGGGATAATAAATTATTTCCCTGCTTATGGAAATTTGTCAGGCTATAGCATTTAAGGGACTCAAGGGTGTCCCGTGTGCGAAGGATATACAAAATCAATTAGGTTGAAACATTCATCGAAATATGTGTTTCTAAGACAATGTAGATTTCTACCTCATCGGCATAAGTACCGATCTTGGACGACATCATTCAATGGAAGTTCAGAAAAACATGCAACACCATCTCCACTAATAGGTGATCAGCTGTTTGAGAAAGTAAAAGATCTGAACACTATTTTTGGTAAACCATTTTCGAAAAACCTTACGAAAATCAGTTGGAAAAAGAGATCAGTTTTTTTTTGAATTACCATACTGAAATTGTTTGTACGTCAGACATTTTATTGATGTGATGCATGTGGAAAAAATGTATGTGATAGTGTTATCGGAACTTTTCTAAATGCCCCTAAAAAAGATGGAATTAAGGCAAGGTTGGACATGGTTGACATGGGAATACGAGAAGAGTTGGCTCCCGTGAAGGGTGAAAATCAAATGTTTCTTCCTCCAGCTGCTTATACTCTTTCTAGGGCGGAGAGATATCAGTTTTGTAACTTCTTCAATGATGTAAAGGTTCCAAAGGGGTACTCATCAAATATCAAGAACATTGTATCAATGAATGATTTGAAGTTAAAAGGTTTGAAATCACATGATTTCCATGTTTTGATGCAAGATCTAATTCCTATAGCTTTACATTTCATTTTTACCAATAATGTTTGTCATACGTTAACCAAAATTTGTTTCTTTTTCAAAGCACAATATAGCAAAGTTTTATACCTGGGGAAATTTCCAGCTATGGAAAAAGAAATTGTCATCATATTATGTGAATTAGAAATGTTCTTCCTACCAACATTCTTTGATATGATGGTTCATTTGATGATTCACTTGGTGAGAGAGATTCAACTTTGTGGTCCTGTGAACTATAGATGGATGTATCCTGTTGAACGGTATATGAAGATTTTGAAAGGTTATGTAAAAAATTGAAGTCGGCCAGAGGGTTGTATAGTGGAGCGATATATTGTTGAGGAATCCGTTGAATTTTGTACTGAATACCTATCTGATGTGGAAAGCATTGGTCTCCCGAAATCTCGTCACACTGGACGCATTGAGGGTGAGGGAATTTATGGAAGAAAAGTTGTGGCAATCAGTATTACATATCGGGAGCAGGATCATCTTTATGTTTTTCATAACATTTGGGAGGTTTATCCATATATTAAAACTCACAAATAAATTCTTAGGCAGTTGAATCCATCGAGGGCTGAAAAATGGTTATCAGATACACATAATCACCAGTTTATAGGATGGTTTCCGGACCATATTCATAGGCATTTGGATGAAAATCCGAATTCAATTTCAGAACGTCTTCGATGGCTAGCCGTTGGACCAAGTGTGTATGTATTATCTTATAGTGGTTATGTAATTAATGGTTATACATTCTATACAGATGAACATGATGAAGATAGTACCATGAGAAATAGTGGAGTTATACTATTGGATAAAGCGATGCATGTTTCTGGTAGTAAGGACAGAAATCCAATTTATGAAAATATGTCATACTTTGGCATTATCAAAATAATATGGGAGTTGGATTATACGACATTCCAATTGCTGATTTTTCAATGAAAATGGATTGATAACAAAAGTGGTGTTAAAATAGATGAATGGGGATTTGTGAAAGTTGATTTTAGTAAAAAAGGGTTCAAAGACGAACAGTTTTTAATGGAATAAAAAGCGGTACAAGTTTTTTATGTTCCAGATCCCGAAAACTGAAAGTAGTCGATTGTGCTCTTATCGTACAAAACTACTGAAGGTTCTGATGAAAATTCAGTTGAGGATGATCCTTTTAGTGGTACATCACAATCATTTTGGAGTGGTCCCAATGCAGATGATGTTTTGTATGTTAGAGGAGACCACAATGAAGGGATTTGGAAAGTCGATAGAGGTGTCAAATCCCTTCAACCTTTGAAAAAAAGAAATAGAGTTCAATAAACAGGTTATATTTTGTTTGAAATATAGATCTTGTTATCTCATGTTATTATCTTATCATTACTGAATTTATGTAATCTGAATTAACTGTTCAACAACTTTTGCAGATAATGATTTCTGCACATTCTGATTCTCCTAACCTTGAGGCTGAACAAGTCTTTCAAGAAACTGCTCATGCTGCTGCTGATGTTGCTCCTTTTGCTGCTCCTGCTGCTCCTACAGCTCATGCTGCTACTGCTGTTGCTTCTACTGCGGCTCCGGTTGCTTCTGCTGCTCCTGCTACTACGGCTCCTGCTGCTGCTACTCCTCCTACTGCTCTTGCTGCTGTGGCTCCTACTGCTCTTAGTGTTTAGGTCCAACAACCATCAACACATGTCTTTGATACCATTCTAGATGAACATATAGATGATTTTGATATCTATGAAATGGTCGGGAATGAAGGACCAACGTCGTAGAAATCACAGGTGCGTCGTAGTTTGATGGTGGTAGCCAAAATTCTTTAGGCGAAAAGCAAAGGCATCAAATTTGATGTCGGATGGAATGCACGTGGCCAACATGTGAATCCCAACAAGGCTATGTTTAGCAGCTACATTGGAGTTGTCACTCAGCAACGCGTGCCAATTGACATAGATTCATGGCACCATGTTGTGTTTGGGATGAAGGCTGTGATCTGGGAAGAAATTATAGTAACATTATGAATTTATTTCTTTAATTTACTAGCAAATAAAATAATGAAACAATGTCTTACTCTTCTCAATCTCTTGCAGAGTACATTTATAGTAGATTATTCACACAAGGATTATGTACTAAGGCTTGCAGGAAAGATTCATCAAGGCTTTCACACTATTTTAACAAGATGTCACCTCAAAGATTCTAAAGGTAAAATAAACCTGCACCCACCCATTGTCTACGCTCACCTGATATCCCAAGAAGCATGGGATGCATTTATTGGCCATCGTGGGGATGATAAGTTTCAGGTACATTGTGAGTGATAATACCTTGTTTGAGGATACCTGTATTCATCACTTTGATTGTCAATATTTCATTTATGAAACAGAAACATTGTACTGAAAATAAGGAACGTGCTTCATCAGTTAACTTTTTAAGACCAATAACAAGCTCAAACATCTCTTTAATAATCTGATTGTTTCTTTTAGCTACCTTATCAACCAAGGAGGTTAGATGAGGTTGAATCAGTGAGGCTACTTCATGTGGGGTCTGACTAAAAATATCCTCAATAGGATAAGGAATGTGTTCTGGTCTTGAGTTCATCATTCTCTGCATATCTTCAACCATACCTCTGAGAGTCTTTAATTCCTCAATAAGTAGTTTATTCTCAACTCTGACTTCTTGAATCTCATGAAGAATCTTGGGTTGAATATTCCATATAACCTTTTCCAACAATAGTGAAGCATCTCTTTCACTCAGATTGGTTATTGGATAATGTTGATTATTCAAGAGCTTTTTAACTCCAACTAATAGGGTAGCTCCAAATGATTTCATATCATCCTTATTCACCATGTTTAGAGATTCTTATGAGGGTTAAGGAATATAATCTAAGGCAGGATTATGTTCTTTGGAAGAGACAACTTCAGGTGCAGATGCCATTTTCAAATTAAACATAGTAGAAAGATCAATTCCTTTAACTGATACTTCCTGGGAATCAGTCACATCAAAATAACTAGGGAATCTATACCATGTATCCACTATGCTTGGATAAATTGGATTAGGGACATCAATAGATTCTATATTGAGAGAATACTCCCCCTCAATAGGTGAATCTTTCTCATGAATGAGAGATTTAGATCCTTGATCTATTTCCACGATTTTATCCCTAATTTTCTCAACCATTTTTTTAGCCAACTAAAAGGCTTGCTCCATTCTCTCTTTAGCAGATGGAATAACTTCATGAACATCTTGTTCCTATGGGTGTTCCTCAAGAGAAGTTTCTTGTACAATAGAAATATATTCATCTATATGATCCTATACAACATCCTTTACACTTACCTTAGCAACCGATTCTTCTTTGGAAGAATGTTGTTCACCTATATATACAACTTCTTCAGGAACCGATACTTCTTTTTTGAATAAGACTTGAGGAGAATATTCACTGCCTTCCTTAACTACAACAGTTTCTCTCAGATGTACAACAAGCTCTTCTTATTCTTCCTCATCAGAATACTCAACTAGTACATCTATCTCAAAACCAGGATCAGAAATATCCTTAGGTATTGAAGCGTGTTCCACTGGATTAAACTTTTCATAAACCATGTCACTATCTTCCCCCCAAGCTTTTCTCCATGGATTCCAACTAATTTTCATTCTATTTACTTTAAATTTTGAGATACAGAACTCATAATCCATAATGTATTCTTCTTATTGTCTAACCAATCCTTTTTCATGAATCATAGATGAGATGAGACTTGAATAAAATAGGGAGGTTGACTTGGAGGTTGTTTTTATCAAATCAAACATATGGTATATAACAGACTTTAATAGGTTTATCATATACCCATTTTTCATGAGATGTATCAAAAATACATCCTGATACTAGATTATAGAAAAATCACTTTTTCTGGGGCTAATCAAATTCTGAAAAAAGTTAAACAAAAGTCTAGTTTCTCCATCTAGCTCGACAACTATGGCTTTCCTCTTAGTTTCATTTCCAGTTAAACATCTCAATGATTCTTCCAAAACAAAGAACTCATTTGGAGGTGTAGGACCTCTTTGGTATTCCTCAAAAATACCCTGATGAGGTATCCAAAGGCATGAAGCCCATAACCTCAAAGAAAAGGTACAAATCTAACTATTGATCCAACTTCGCACAACATAGCCATCTTCTGAATCAAAAGAGAATTGAACATACTGATAAAACTGTGTATCTAGCTTCAGGTAAATAGGACTATCCTCCTTTTTGAACCAATGCAACCATCCTTTCTCTGTTAGCACTTTCAACACCAAAGACTTACTTGACAGAAGCCACTTAGGGAATATTTTTTTTTTCAGGTACCACTATTCTCTTCACTAGATTCGGATTCATAGGACCTTCAGGAGCTAACTTCAGCATGATTTTCAACTACTTCTTTAAAATATACTTCTCAAGAGTTGACAATGATGTGTGTTTCATCCTAGGCATTCCCCGAAGGTTTGAGGGAGAGAATGGTTGAAAGAGGGGTTACTGTTTGAGAGAAGAGAGCTCAAGTGAAGAACGAGTGAAACTTTATTTATTTTATCATTTAGGGATATCAAGTGTTGTAGGATCAAAAGATTGGGAAAGTAAAAATAATAAAATAATTAATTACCATGATAAAGGGTTATAATGTACAAATAAAACAATAATGAATCTTTATGGTGAGATCGTAATGAACTCTCACTGTGATATTGTAACAAGCATTCATGGTGAGACTGTAACAAGCGTTCACAGTGAGACCGTAACTGTGTGATTGATAAACTATGCGACTATATTATTTGAGACAGTAAGTGCCAGACAATAAACAAGAAATTGTAACTGTGAGACCATAAACATGAAACATCAACTCTTAAGATAGTAACTTGTGAAACCGTAAACTGTGAGATGGTATACTTACTACTTACGATTTATCATTCCCAATTCATGTATGATGTAATATATTATTTATGAATTTAATGGTTTGATGAATATATTAGCAAGATGATATTCAGTTCCAATGATTTCCAAAGTGATGTTACCTTTTTGATAATGATCTCTCAAAAAGTGATGTCTTACATCAAAATGTTTTGTCCTAGAGTGCGAAACATGATTTTTTGAGATGTTAATAGCACTTGTATTGTCAATACAACTTCCAACAACTATGTAATCATCTTCTGAACTAGATAATGAAACCGAGTTTTTTTCTTTACTACACCATGATACTAGTGACTTGCATAAAAAGTGACATGTTCTAGAGGTGCTTTTTCTATCTAACTTACAACCACTGAAGTCAGTATCAGAATAACTCACTAACTCAAATGATTGTCCTCTAGGATAAAACAGTCCTAGATTGGGTGTATGCTTGAGGTATTTGAAAATTCTCTTAACAAAATTTAAATGAGATTCCTTATGATTTTCTTGAAAACGAGCACACATACACACACTAAACATAATGTCTGGTTGGCTAGTAGTTAAGTAGAGTATGCTTCCAATCATTCCTCTATAAGTGGTTTGATCAACATATTTTCCATCTTCATCAAGATCCAACATACAAGTAGTACTTATTAGAGTGTCACTGCTTTTAGTGCTATCCAATACAAAACATTTTAGAAGATCTCTAGTATATTTTCTTTGATTTAGAATAATACCATCATTATTTTGAAATATTTTAAATCCATGAAAGAATTTGAGTTCACCAATTAAACTCATTTCAAATTCTTTTTGAATCATTCTAGAAAATTCCATACATAACAAATTTTTTGAAGATTCAATGATAATGTAATCTATATAGATTTGAACTACTAAAACATCATTGGAAATTCGTTTTATAAAAAGGGTAGGATCGGATATTTCTTTTGTAAAACCTTTGTAAATAAGAAAAGTACTTAATCTATCATACCAAGCTCTTGGAGCTTGTTTTAAACCATATAATGATTTTGATAATTTAAAAATATGTTTTGGAAAATGAGGGTTTGTAAAACCATGGGGTTGCTCACCAAACATCCTCAGCTATATACCCATTTAGAAATGAAATTTTGACATCCATTAGATATAGTTTGAAATTTAGATATGCAGCATAAGCAAGAAGAATTCTGATGGCTTCATGTCTAGCTACTGGTGTAAAGGTCTCTTCATAGTCAATTAATTCTTCTTGACTATAGCCTTGTGCAACCAATATAGCCTTGTTTATTACTATATTACTAGATTCATCTACCTTATTTCTAAACACCCATTTAGTGCCTATGGTGAATGTATCTTTGGGTCTATCAACAAGTTTACAAAATTTGTTTCTTTCAAACTTATTAAGTTCTTATTACATATACATCACCCAAAATTAATCATTGATAGCATCATTAATATTTTTAGGATCAAGTTGTGAGAATAAGACTTAATGTTTAACATGATTTCTAAGAGAAACTCAAGTTTGAGTTCGTTTTTCTAAGTCTCCTACAACAGCATCTAAAGGATGGTTCTTAAGAGTTCTAACTACTCTAGAAAAAGAAGGACTATTGATCTCAGGTTCTTTAATTGGTTTTGGTTCATTGTGACCTAGATCTAAAGAATTTCCAGAACTGGAAGTTTTTACAGATTCCTTTATAGGATGGATAAAGGTTTTTATATTAATGTCCAGATTTGATACATAATCCTCCAGGTTCTCTAGAGTGGTCTTAGGATCATGTGGATCTGTTTCATCAAATTTTACATGGACATATTCTTCCACTCATTTAGTTCTTTTATTAAAAACTCAATAGGATTTATTAGAAATTGAATATCCTAAAAATATTCCTTCATCACTCTTGGATGCAAAATTTTCAAGATTTTACTTAGTATTAAGGATATAGACATTGAAACCAAAAACTTTGAAGTAGTTAACTATGGGTTTTATATTGTTCCATAACTCAAATGGAGTTCTTTTAAGAATGGGTCAAATCAATACTCTATTGATAATATAACATGCTGTATTTATATCTTCAACCCAAAAATAAATAGGTATGTCATATTCACTAAGCATGGTTCTAGAAATATCTTGCAGGGTTCTATTTCTTCTTTCTATAACTCCATTTTTTGAGGTGTTATAAGGGAAGGGAAATTATGACTATATCCATTTTGTGAGAAAAATGATTCAAAATCTTGATTTTCAAACTCACAGCCATGATCACTTTATAAGGATTTAATTCTAAGTCCACTAATATTTTCTAAAGTTTTGGCATATTTGGTAAAATGAGAGAAGAATTCACTTTTGTGAGCCAAAAAGAAAGTCCAGGTATATCTAGAAAATTCTTCTACAAGAACATAAACATAGTGCTTCCCATTTAATTTATAAACTCTAGATGGTCCAAACAAATCAATGTGAACCAATTTGAGAGGTTGAAAATTTGACACTTCTTCTTTAACATGAAGGAAATTTTGTGTTTCTTTCCTTTTTAACAAAGATTACACACTTTATCATTTGGAAACTCAAGTTTGGGTAGGCATTTGACTAAGACTTTTCTAGTTAACTTTCTATGGGAGTTAATATTACAGTGTCCTAGTCTCCTATTCCAAATCCAAGACTCTTTGTGAAACACACTTAAACATGAATCATTTATATAAGATAAAGAATTTAAGTAAACAGAATATACATTTTCATTTCATAATACATAAAAAACTAATTAATTTTTAGAATTAAAAACATTGCAATCATCATTTTCAAATTTGACAAGAAATCCATCATCACATAATTGTTAAATACTAAGCAGATTATATTTTAGTCCATCAACTAAAAGTACTTTAGAAATCAAAACTGAGTTAGAGTTACCAATTTTTTCAAGGAAAATAATATTTCCTTTGGCATTATCACCAAACGTGACATGTCTTCCATCAATTTTTATTAAATTCTTGAAGCATGAATAGTCTCATGTCATGTGTCTCAAACACCCAATATCCATGTACTATAATCTTTTACAGGAACTCTTTAAGCAAAATTCCTACAAAATAGTCAAATAAAAATATATTTTGGTACCCATACATGTTTGATTCAAGTAATATTAGTGACGAGTGCTTTAGGAACACATATCTGCCTCATAGGTTTCCTATAAGCATTATGTAATGTATTTGAAAAATAAACTATATTTGGTCTAGAAAAGCTTGAAATAGTAGAGAGTGTATAAAAACTTGAACTAAATGATTGTTTTCTAAAATTGGGAGTAAATCAGTATGTCTTAGACTTAGAAACAAAATTATTTCTTCCAAAATTTCTTTTACCAGGTTGATAGCCAATGCGAGTAGTATATTTAGTAGAAATCTATTTACCTAGAATTTGTACCAAGGTATCTTTTCCATTAGTAAAACTTTCAAGATCCTTTTTCAATTGCTCATTAGATAGTTTTGGTTCATTTTTCTCTTTGATTAATTGGGTATTTTCTCCCATTCTATAGAGATTCCAGTTTTAACAGTTGAGGTAAGAGCATGATGTTTCTTTAAATACTTATATTTTTCTTTTAATTCATTGCATGTCTTTTAAAGCATATTATAGTACTCTAAAATTTCTTCATTATACATATTTTCATAATCACATTCATCTCTATAATAATAGGAATTGTGTACAGAATAATTCAGTGTTACCTTAGATGTGTTTGTCATAAATAACATATTCGATTTGTTAGCCTGTTCATCATGTGAAGATTCTGAGTCACTTGAACTGTCCTTAAAATCACTCCATGTTGCTTTCATTTCCTTTTTATAATTTCTAAATTTTTCATCATATTTATTTTTGTACTTGATCTTAGGGAAGTTAGACTTGATATGTCTCTTTCACTTACATTCATAGTAGAAAATCTCATCATACTTGTCACTTTTTTCTAATCTTTATTCCAGATTCCTTTTTGATCAAATCTTCCCTTAAAGATAGGATTTCTGAAAAAGTTATTCTTCTCGTAAAATATATTAAACATTTTGGGTAATTGAGCCATCTCCTCATCACTGTTAAGTGACGATTGTTCATATCTAGAACTTTCTACAGAATCTTCCAATTTCAATTTTTCTTTATGTTTAGAGGTGGGGGTCGGGAATGCAATAGATTTTATTTTGGGTTCATCCTCCTCTTACTTGTTGACTTTCAGCTCCTATTCATACATTATCAGTTTTCTACAGAGTTATTTTACAGGAAAATTATTGATTTTTCATGACTCACTAATAGTGATAGAGGTTCCTCTCTATCAGTCAGGTAGGCATATGAGAATCCTCATGATTTTTTATTTGGTAGTGACTTCTCTTCCAAGAGAAATCATTATGTTGACAATTTCATTGAACCCGAGATACATGTTAGAAATAGTCTCATAAGGTTTCATTTTAAAGTTATCATATTTAATAGTATAAGTATTAAGTCTCATTTCTTTCACATTAGAAGTTCCTTAATGTGAAATAGACAAGGTATCCCAAATTTCATGGGAAGTTTTACAAGCAGAGATTATATTAAATTCTTCATCTCTTAAAGAGTAGTATAAAGAATTCATAGATTTGTAATTGTTATTGTAGGTAGTTTTTTTATGTTCCTCCCAAGTGATTATATTAGTCATAGGAATCATATATTCATTTATAATGGAAGACCATATTTCAAAGCTCATAATTTCTAAATGAGTTTTCATTTTAATTCTCTATTGAGAATAATTGGTTCCATTAAAGAATGGTGGTCTATTTTTTGTAGCACCTTCTAATATATTATACATACTAAATAAATAATTTAAAAGAGATAGAAATTTATAATTAACATAAATTTACAGATCTTTAAAGTAAAACTACAATCACATTTGAATGGGGTAAAAAACAGAGTCTTAAAAAAACAATCCCTTGATACCAAATGTTGGCCAGAGTAGAGTACTCAAGATGGGGGTGAATTGAGTATCTATAAAAATTTATGTTTAAAAAGTATTCCTAAAAAGGTCCCCTAATAAATTTAAGTACAACCCATTTAATCAAAGTAACACGATTATAAAGGTTTCATTATTTAAATAACTTCTTCGAAGATTGATTATTTCTTAGTAATCTTAATATCAGTTATTAACATTACTTTTGAAGATATTATAATAAGGGAAAAAATTATAAATTCTTTCCAAGAATAAATATCAAAGTAATTTTATTGATTTATCAATTATACAGTAAAACAGAGAAAACTAAAAATAAATTGCACAGCGGATATAAAACAAGTGGTTCAGTCTCAAGCTGAGACCTAATCCACTCCATTTAGTGATCACCTGCACAAGAAATTTATATAAATAAACTTGATCCACACCCTAGATCGGTGTTAACAATAGTACACAAGACTGTCCAGGTCACACGACCTCTTCCACAGTTCTTCATGGGTATGAACTAATAGGTCACACAGTGACCTCTTCCACACTTATCAATGGGAATACACAAGTGTAAAAAGATGTAAGAGAAAGGATATCTTGAATCCTTCAGTTTGATGTAGGATACAGTGCATGTTTTGTATAGACAAACACACTACTCAAAAGATAAAAATAATACACAATATAGAAAAAATGATGATATAAGATTATAAGTGCTCTGAGTGTTAGTCTATGTAGCTCCGGACTTCTGGGATTAAACAGATGTAGAAATCGAGTCATCTTGCTGAAAACAAAGTATCGTAAGTCAGCTAGATCTGGCTCATTTTATTCGTTGAGTTGATAGTGCAGAGATGTTCCCGACTCTTAGATTCGAATATGCTTTGTGTGTTCTTTAGTAGTGTCAGGTTTTATGAATTCTTGTTCTTCTTTGTTATCGTGCACACACTTGTTTTTCTATTGCCATTATTCTTCTTACTTGTCACCACGGTCATGCAGTTATTTTTATTCTTAGAATTCATGTGTTAGATCTGACATGATTCATGTACTTTTCACCTTGTACCTCGTACTGTCAGGTGATATGTCTATAAAGAAACATCAATTATGTCAACACATTTAAAAGCTTCAAATATGACTGTTAGAAATTAAATTATAAAATGGAAAAATAGATTATGAAATGGTGTCATAGTCTATCTGTAAACGGTGTCTCCATGAAACAGTTTCTCCTTGAAATGGTATCTCATTCTTTTCCTTTGAGAGGTGAGACAATTATGATTGTATAGTTGTATAGAGAACATGAATCGGTAGAAAAAATATTGTGTTTGAATGGTCATAGTGTCTGGATAGTCACAGTGTCTGGATAGTCACAGTGTCTGTATAGTCACGGTGTCTGGATGGTCATGGTGTCTGGATGATCAGGGTGTCTAGATGGTCATGGTGTTTGGATGGTCACAGTGTATGGATGGCCATGGTGTCTGGATGGTTTTCCAGAAAAACACAACCAGTGGCAGACTCACAGTTTCTCAGACATATCCAAATATCTTTATATAGACATAAATAGTGATATTCATAGAATGAATTAAACTTAATCATTCATAAGAGAATTTCATTATAAACAAAATAATTTACAATAATGATTTTTGGAATAAAGAAACTAATCATCTGTACACATTATTTTGGAAAGATTAAATAGGATTAACAAGCTTTACAGAATGTAAAGGATTTGTGATCATTAAAACATGATTAACACATGAGGATTCCAACACATATTCCTAAGAAGATCATCTAAACAAACAAGTAAGATAGAGTCTAGGATTTTGATTTGGCTTAGTAGACTTGTTACAATCATTCAATCATTCATAAACAACCCTCTGGGAAATCTGTCATGGTCCAACCCCTTTGGTTCAACACAACACAGATTAATTAAATTACAACCACCTGGGAAGCATCATGGTCAATATAATTCCTCAACATTAAAAATTACTTAATCTTGAGTTAAGTCAATAATTTGACTTTAATTCACATAGAGAATCTTTTCAGGTTTAGTGATTTAGAAAATTAGGTCATAAATGATACATAACAACTTGAATATTGCAAGTAGACACTTCTACTCACTGTCCATTTTTTTATAATAAAAACTATTTAAAAAGAAACAGGACATCATTTCATTTTTTAACAACATAACTTTTTTTTGATCCCATCATTGACTCTATTATTTTTTATGACCTATGAAATACATTTCAAAACATGATATGATCATAAAAATCTTAGTAAGCAATACATATTGAATGAAAATTGTTAGTCTTGCGAAAACATGTAAACCAAGAAAAATTTATCATAATGTAATACTTTTCACCTTTAGGAAGTACCAAAAAACACTTCACTGAATATAAGCTCATTGATTACCCTTTTTTTAACAAAAATATTACTATAAAGCCCATAGAAAGAAACACATAACATATAAAGTTATCTTGAGACATAAAAATAATTAAATAGAATAACTATACGGTCGACTTCTACACATATCACTAAATGGAATAGCTATACAGACGGCTTACATACCCAATGAATTGGAGGTTATAACATAACCACTCATCTCTAGTTTATCATGGAACCACCTATCATTTGGTTTATCACGTAACCACCCTTCATTGGTTTATCATGTAACCAACCTTCAAATGTTCAAGTGCAATTATATAATCATAACACATAAAATATTACAAATAACAATATTTCACTAATAACATTTCATTTGCAATAACAAGAAATCATTTAAAGATATTGAAATACACAATCCATTTCAAAAACCATTTTCAATATTAAAACACCCAAAAATATAATAAGGGATTTATTTTCCTTTTAAAAACACTAAGGCTTATAGAGAAATCCAAATATCAAATAACGATTACGGCGGCGGAGAGGTCATTGTCGCTGCATATGTTAAAAAAATTCCTTTTATTGTTTAGTAAAATGCTTCATAGAAAAAATATTACTTTTGAATGAAATTAAAAATCCAAGGGTTATATTATACAATGTTTAAAATAATTATGTGTATATTATCAAACTATGCCTCAATGAAAGGAGATTAAGATGAAGTCCTTTACCTTGATTCCAAATCGTCACGTATGTTCCTTGTTCTTACTGAACAATAAAATTAAGACAATTTATTATTTTTTGAGAACATTTGTCAATTTTATTATTCCTTTTAAATCACTTATTATATGGTTATAACAATTACATAATTATTTAAGTTAATATCGGTCATTTTATCAATATTTGGTACTATAGTAAAAAATGAACTTGTTTTAAGGTAAATTGTCCATGTAGTCAAAAGTCCATCATCTAAAAAATGATAATCATGATATAAATATCAAATATATCCAATATATATTTGTATTTACAATAGTACGTAACATTTGGAGATTAGAAATGAAATGCACCGTTCATGGATACGGTAGGCCGTACGTACGCATGAACACTGCTTTCATTTCTTTTCCACATTAAAGGATTGAAAACTAAATGATAAATAGGTATATTATAATTAATGTATAATATATATGCTATATATGTTACATAAGTTCATTATTTCAATTCTTTATATGTTCCATGTATGGAATGAACGAGTCGTATCACTTTGAGGGGGTGGTAGTCCGCACTTCCTCAAATGAAATAATCTTATTTACACATTATGGAAAGAATAAAGGTATCATTTAAATAAAAAAATACATAAGAATAGAGAAAATATAAATATAATATATATCATATATAATTATTGTTCCATCATAATGGCCACCATGATAGGTGGTAGGGGAAAATCGAACAATCATCGTTTTGTGAGGCAGTAGTTCGTCCTACACAGAAATAGTATGTTCGTATCCATTATATGGAGGAGTGTGTACGGGTAGTTTGAATCATTATCATAAAAAAATCCTAGTATATTGAGGACACTAGTTTTGTTATGCAATAAAATAATAAGAAGATCATACAGATTGAATAATGAAAATAAAGGAAAGGAACTTGAGAGAAGACGTTACATCAAAATCGGGTAACTTCTTTTGATTTAAGCCAAAAGGATTTCTTAAATATCCTTATACACAAGGTAAGTCTTATAGGGGGAAGGTAGGGATGTTGGGAGATTATTTTAGCAGAATTTTTATGATATAAGGAGCTTTAGAGGTGTTAGTTATGTGGGTAGGTGTGGTGGCCTTTTACAAGAGGGAAGAGGGCCACTTTAGGAAAGTCTAAAAATATTAATTTATTATAATTTCAATTTTGATTAAAAATGGTCCAAAACTCATTTAATTTGAATATAAGATGATTTTTGTTCGAATAACAATCATAAAATAATTTTTAGACATGTTTTGAATATTTTTTTTATCCATATCTTTTTGGTTAAACCCTTATTTTACCCTTTATAATATTACAGTGATATCATGTTATTTACACGTTGTGGGTTAATGTAACAACTATATCATGTAAAAAACCAAAAAAAAGTAATTTATGAAATATTTTGATTTTTCATCAACGTCTATGAATATTATATTTTTATGAATTTAATATCATTTAATAAACTATTTTATGTTTTAAGTTATGAATTATGTCAATTTTGGACACTATTCATACATGACTTTTTTACAATTCATAACAACATGATTTCATTGAACCAAAGGCATTACATCATATATAATATGTCAATATCATCCATAAAATTTGTTTATGACATAAAAATAATCAAATTACATTTATTTTAATATTTATAATATCATTTATTTTAATCCTTTATTAATGAATCAATCACATCATCATTACTATGTCCTAATTAAATTTATTTATTTAATGTCTAAAAATTATAAATAAAATATCATAATGCAGGAAATATTATTATATTTATAATGAATATTTATAGCTAATAGATCAATTATATAACCCCATATTAATTTTTTTAGTAAAATATACATGTTTTTGATATATTTCTCTTTACTTTAAATTAATTCTTAAAAAATGTCATTTTCACTTACAAGTGGCTCCATGAGGTCGTAAAATCGACCCATGGATTCCCATGGCCAGAAATATCACATCCAATAGGATTATGAAACGTTCTAGGGTAGTTTAATATTATTATAATATTATTTTTGTCTCTTATTTACCATATTTACCCTTTAACCATGGTAAATAAAATAATTACAGAAGTTACTATTCATAATGTCAAAAAATAAAAGGCATATATTCAAAAAAATTGGAGCTTATAATTCAAAATATGGAATCCATTTTTTCAAATTCAAAACAAAAATTTTTTATAAATGAATTTAAAATTAAATCCCGTTGTCAAAACCAAAAAGCAGGTTTTTAAGAAGTAAAATCTATCAAAAGATTGACATTTGTTTATATCCAATTTAAAAGTGAAATTACATCAAATGAACAAAATTTAAAGAAATGTTAAAAATAGATTCTATTTATACTTTAAAACCATTAAATAATATGATTTAATCATATAAATTATCTTGATGGAAAATTAGTTTTCAATTAAAAGTTATCGTATTTTTATTATCCATCAAAACATGATAGTTATCAAAAAAATATAAAAAATTCAACCAAAGTAAATTTGTGTGACCCTATTATATAAAATAATTTTATTTTCTAAAAGAGAACAAATAATTGTTTCAAAAAATAAATTTATAAAGTTTTCTCCATCAAAAGGCGGTAAAACTACATTTTTAGAAAAATACTTCTTTTATCTGAAAAATTGAATTTGTTATTATATCATATCAAAAATACATGTAAGATGAATTTAAAACAATAAATTGAATATATAACATTTATTTTAATTAAATAAAAATACATAAAGAGTTATATGATTTTATAAACACATTTATTCTCTTTTAAATTGGTTTTCAAAAAACACAGCCTTTATATTCAATTGGTTTTTATTTCCATTTCAAATAAATTTAGTAACCAATAAATCATTATTTAAAAATGTTTAAACCATATTTCAATTTCTTTTGATACTATTAATTCAATCCATTCCAATTTCTAGGCGTTAACTACCATTTAAAATAATAATAATATTATTGTATTATTTTTCTGTATAACTCAATGTTATGTGCAACGTAAGATTTCAAAGAAACTCATTTTTGCATGTCGAGTACGCTATCTGAAAAAGTTTCCCCTTTAATGTAAAATTAATATCTTATTCATAAATATTAATAGAAATCAAAAATTATTATTCTATAAATACCTGGGTCGTTACATCATTCCCCCCTTTTGAAAATTGCGTCCTCACAATTTTAAAATTGGGCTCGAAATCTTCACTGTAAATACCACATCAGAAAAAGAGTCAATAAAACTATCACTTTAAAATAAATAAAGAGAAGTAAAAAGGTCACCCAAGATAACACGCTAGGATTCCATGCAGGAAAACATGGATATGGAAGAGAAACTAACCATCATGTTCTGATGGAGAGTGATAGAAAACATGATCAGGATAAAGTGACCAACCTAGAAACCATAAAATTTTGATGGGTTAAACAGTCTTTGATTTCCAAGTAGGAAAAGTAAATAGAAAAACTTTTTGTTTTAATATCCATTTCCTAAATTTTGAGGAATTTATTTATGAGCATGACTAAGAATATAAGGAATCATACATACTTGTTAAGTAGAGTTTCATCCTTTAATAAATATCAACCACAGTCTCATCTTTTCTCCAAAATATGAGTATTCAAGATGACTTAGTCACACATGAAGTGCTAGAATAAACTTATAAAAAACACATAATCCTCAAAATATTAACTATTTATTCATCCTATCTTTAACCATTAACCAAAACCAAAATTGTTAGTACAAGATCAGAAAATCACCGAAAAGGATAATTCTTTTTAAAAATATATAATACTCTTAATCTCAAAAATTCAACAAAAAATACCCAAAAGTTAAGCAAGGACCATTAAATAAACAATAGTCCTTAAAATTCTTAAATGTAATCCAAATTAATATTGAAACCCAAAAATTAATAAGTATTTGAACACCTAGTCTTCCACAATAAATCTTAACATTTATCTCCAAATAACATCTACTGCTCTTAAATTCTCATACTTACAAGTAATTAACCCAATCACATATTCTCTAGGATAGGTTAATCATTCCCATAAATAACCTAAATTTCCCTTTGTCCACAATAAAAAATATATATTATTACAAAATAAAAATTCAACCATTACTCCTCAAATAAAATCCTATAGTATTCTATTTTTCTTAGGTATATAGTTTTCCAAAAGAGCGAATGTCTTCCAAAATAACATTTATTACCTAATCACCAAATCATTTTCCTATAATAAGGATATAAATTTTATAAAATATATTTTACAAAAATAAACTTATTCTTTATCCATAAAATCATTTAAACAAAATAGAATAAGTTATAATAACTAGGGGCTTCACGTAGACCAGTGGTAGGCGATGTGCCCTTATTTTTCTTCGGTTGTGGGTTCGATTCCAGCGACCTTGCTAGATGTGACGGGTTGTCACCCTTCCTGTGGGTTTTCCTTTTATTAAAACTACATAATTCATAAAAAATTCCCAAAATGAGATAGAATCTTCAAAAATAACCATAACATATTTTAACCTCAAAGGTTATCTAATACATCCCATTTTATATCCCAAAAAGTAATAACCCTTAATTGCCTCAAATTCAAGGATCATATAAACCCTAATGGTTATTTATAACTATATACACAAAATAAATTATAATTCTTCCTCAATTAACATTTTTATATAACAAACATAAGGGTTACAAATACTAGAATTCTTCCAAAGTAATCCCATCATTAATACATTTAACCATATAATCATCCATAGATCCAAAATAACTCTTCAATTCATAAAATGTAGACATAATAATCATAGAACATTATTCATGATCCTTTATCCATGTTTTTCCATCTTATTATTTTATACATAATTCTTACAAAAAAAATCATGCATAATGTCCAAAAATTCAATAATGTCAAAACATGAGCTTAGAAATAATCCATACCTTTCATATGTCATTTTCAGTTTCCTCATCTTCAATTGGAATGGAATTAGGAATTGGTAAACATATATTTGTACAGTCCTACTGATTCCATTCTCAAACCTTCTTCGCATGACATCTATTTGCATAATTACCATGCACACCACATTTAAAACATTCAATTGATCCCTTAGAAATAACTTCTTTCCCTTTCCTAGAGCCAACTAAACGCTTCCTTTTTTTAATAGAAGGTTATTGCTTTATGACCTTCATTACCTCCCCTATAACATCTTATCATCCCATTGAAACATTGTCCTAGGTGTTTCTTTCTACGTCCTTGACACTTAGGTTTTTTAATATACTTACTTTTATGGTTATTACCGGAACTTCCATAGGGATTCTTTTCTCGCATATATGATTCCTTATAAAAATCAAAAAAGTTAAAGTGTTCAATAATGACTCTAAATAGTTGGTTAAGAATAACTACAAGAGTTTTCATTGAATCTCCCATTTCATTCGGTTTTTTATTCAGAAAACCGCCATATTTTCCTTCACATCCATTGTTACATTGGTGCCTACTAAATCCATCCATTTACTAAAACCAAAATGGTCAGTGTGATTATATTAGTAAATGAACATATATTATCTTATGAAGAGGGTAAATACTATGATATACTTATTCATATTATCTTAAACTCATTAAATTTATTTAAAATAACAATGAATCTTTCTAATATGCTAACCACTATGGTTATATAAAACATGTCACTTATGCTTTAATAATACCCTAACCTCTAAAGTTATCTAAACTGGCCTGTGATACCAACTATAAGTCCCTAGCCTTAAACATTACTTAATATTGAGTTAAGTTAATAATTTGACTTTTATTCACATTGAGGATCTTTTCACGTTTATATCTTTAGAGAAATAGGTCATAACTAATACATAACAACTTGAATATTACAAATATACACTTCTACTCACTATCCATTTTTTATAAACAAAAATTCTTTAAAAATAAACATTGCATAATTTCATGTTTTAACAACATAACGTTTCATTGATCCCATCATTGACTATATTCTTCTTTATGTCCTGTGAAAAACATTTAAAAATTTTGAATGAGCATAAAAATCTCAGTAAGTGATATATATTGAATGAAAACTATTATTCTTGTGAAAAAAAATGTAAACCATGAAAACATTATCATAAAGTAATACTTTTCACCTTTAAGAATTATTAAAAAACACTTCACTAAATATAAGCTCATTTCTTACCCTTTTTGTAACCAAAATATTTCTATAAAGCCCATAAAAAGACACATATAATATATAAAGGTATCTTTGGACATAAACATACTTAAATAGAATAACTATATGGTTGACTTCCACACATATCACTAAATGGAATAACCTTACGGTTGACTTCCATACCCAACGCATTAAAGGTTATAACATAACCACCCATCCTTGGTTTATCACAAAACCACCCATTATTTGTTTATCATGTAACCACCCATCACTAGATTTTCACATAACCACCCATAAAATGTCCAAGTACCATTATATAATCATAACACAAAAATTATTGCAAATATAAACATTTCACAAATAGCATTTAATTTGTAATAAAAATAAATCATTTCAAGATATTGAAATACTAAATCCATTTCAAAAACCATTTTCAATAATAAAACACAAAAAATGTAATAAGTTATTTATTTTCCTTTTAAAAACATTAAGGCTTATAGAGGAAGCCAAATATTGAATAATGATTACAGTGGAAGATAGGTCATTGTCGTAGCATACAATAAAAACATTACTTTTTTCATTTAGTAAAACGCTTCATAGAAAAAATATTCTCTTTGAGTGAAATTAAAATTAAAAGGGTTTTATTATACACCATATAAAATAAAGAGGTGTATATTATCAAAATATGCCTCAATGAAAGGAGATTGAGACGAATTCCCTTACCTTGAGTCCAAATCGTCACATATGTTCCTTGTTCTTCCTGAATAATAAAATTAAGTTATTATTTACTTGTTTGAGAACCCTTTTAAATTTTAGTATTTATTTTAGATCACTTATCACCATATTATAACAATTACATAATTATTTAAGTTAATATCAGTCGTTTTGTCGATATTTGGTACTTGAGTCGAAAATGAACTTGTTTTGAGGTAAATTGTCCATGTAGTCAAAATTCCATCATCTGAAAAATGATATTAGTGATTTAAATATCATATATATTCAGTATATATATGTATTTATAATAGTACATAATAGTTGGAGATAAGAAATGAAATGCACGGTTCATGGAGACGAAAGGCCGTACGTACGCATGAATGCTACTTTCATTTCTTTGTCATATAAAAGGATTGAAACTAAATGATACATAGGTATATTATAATTCTAGTATAATATATATGTTATATATGTTACAATAGTTCATCAATTTTATCCTTTATATGTTCCATGTATGGCATGAATGAGTCATATCACTTTGAGGGGGCGGTAGCCTACACTTACTCAAATGAAATTATTGTATTTACATATTATGGAAAGCATAAAGGTATACTATAAATAAAAAATACAGAAGCATAGAGAAAATATAAATATATCATATATAATATATAATTATAGTTCCATAATAATGTCCACCATGAGAAGTGGTAGGGGGAAATCAACAATCATCGTTTTGTGAGGTAGTAGTTCGCCGTATAGAGAAACAATATGTTCGTATCCATTATATGGAGGTGTGTGTAAGTGTAGTTTGAATATTTCTCATAAAAACATCCTAGTATATTGAGGATAATTGTTTTTTTATGAAATCATTGAATAAGAAGATCATAGGGAGTGGAGAATAAAAATAAAGGAAAGGAACTTGAGTGAAGATGTTACCTCTAAATCAGGTAACTTCTTTTGATTTGAGCCAAAAGACTTTCTTGAATTGCCTTCTTCCCAAGGTAAGGCTTATAGAAGTATGGCAGGGATGTTGGGAGGTTATTTGAGTATATGTTGCATGGGTATTGGGAGGTTTGAGTTATATGGGTAGGGTTGGTGGCCTTTTATAATAGGGAGGAGGGGCACTTTAGGAACGTTTAGAAATATTAATTTATTATAAATTCAATTTCGATTACAAATGGACAAAAACCCATTTAATTCAAAGATAAGATGATTATAGTTCTGTTAACCATCATCCAATAATTTTTATACATGTTTTTAATATTTTTTTATCCTTATCTATTTAGTTAAACCCTTATTTTACCCTTTTTAATCTTACAGTGATATCATGTCATTTACATATTTTGGTTTAATGTAATTACTATATCATATAAAAAAACCCCAAAAAAATAATTTATGAAATATTTGGGCTTTTATTAACCATTTGTATTAATATTATATATTTATAAATTTAATATCATTTAATAAACTATTTTATGTTTTAAGTTATGAATTATGTCAATTTTGGACATTATTCATACTTGACTTTTTTACCAATTTATAACAACCTGATTCCTTTGAACCAAAGGAATTAAATCAAAGATAGTATGTCAATATTATCAAAAAATTCATGTATGAAATCAAATAACCAAATTAAATTTATTTTAATATTTAGAATATCATTTATTTGAATCCTTTATTAATGAATCGATCACTGCATTATCATTGTGTCATAATTAAATTTATTAATTTAATGTCTAAAAATTATAAATAAAATATCATGATGTAGGAAATATTTTTAGATTTATAATGACCATTTATAGACTAAGATATCACTTATAAATTCCCATATTAATTTTTTAGTAAAAGATACATGTTTATGTTATATTTCTCATTACTTTAAATTAATTCTTAAAAATGTCATTTTCACCTCCAAGTGGCTCCATGGGGTCCCAAAAATTGACCCAATGATTCCCATAATCGGAAATATCTCATAGAATAGTATTAGTACATGTGTTATGGTATTTTAATATTATTTTTTACTCTTTTTTACTAGATTTACCTTTTAACCATGGTAAATAAAATAATTATTGAAGTTACTATTCATAACGTCAAGAAAATAAAAGGTGACTATTCGAAAAATTTGAAATTTATGATTCCAAATAAGGAATCCATTTTTTAAAATTCAAAACACATAATTTTCAAAAATTAATTTAATATTAAATCTCGTTGTCAAAACCAAAAAAATGGGGTTTTAAGTAGTAAAATTTATTAAAATATTGACATTTGTTTATATCCAATTTAAAAGTGAAATTACTTCTCATGACCAACATTGGAATAAATGATAAAAATATATTATATTTATAATTTAAAACCATTAAATAATATGATTTAACCATATAAATTATCATGATGGAAAAAAGGTATTTTCAATTAAAATTTAGCGTATTTTTACAATTCATCAAAACATGATAGTTATCATAAAAATATATAAAATTCATACAAAGTAAATTTTGATTATCCACATATAAAGAATAATTTTTATTTTTTCCAATATAATACATAATGGTTTCAAAAACTATATTTAGAAAGGGTTTGTCAACAAAAGGCGGTAAAATTGCATTTTTAGAAAAATACTTCTATTATCCGAAAAATTTAATTTTTTCTTATATCACATCTAGAAAACATATAAGATGAATTTAAAACATTAAATTGAATATATAAAATATATTTTTCATTAAAAAATAATCCATAAACAGTGATATGATTTTATAAACATAATTATTCTCTTTTAAATAGGTTTTCATTAAACACAACCTTTATATTTAAGTGGTTTTTATTTCCATTTCTAATAAATTTGGTAACCAATGAATCACTATTTAAACATGTGTAAACCATATTTTAAAATTTAGTTTATACTATTAATTTCCTTCATTTCAATGGCTAGGCGTTAACTACCATTTAAAATAATAATAATGTTATAGTATTATTTTTTGATATAACTCAATGTTGTGTGAAACATAAGATTTTTGAGAAACTCGTTGTTTCATATTGAGTACGCTATCCGAAAAACCATCCCCTTTAACAAAAAATAATTATCATATTCATAAATATTAATAGAAATAAAAAGCTGGTGATAGAGGTTTTTTTCCGACTCCCCATACTGGAGTAGGACCATGAGTTTATCATCAGTCAAGGAACTGGAGTTCTACAGGCCATTTTAGATAAGGTGGAGGATATGGTCACAGTGTTCATACATATGGTTTTCGACATCCACATGGTGGATCAGCTCAGAGATCTCAGTCAACTTCACAGGGCCATGGTGTAGGTTAGGATTTTGTGACAGAGCAAACCAAACAAGAGCATGATCTCGAACCCTTTACAGTTCAAGGTATGATTACAGTTTCCTCAGTTAGAGCTTATGCAATTTTTTGATATAGGGGCTTCTAAGAGTTTCATATCTGTTGTTTTTGTGGAGAGACTTGGGCTTTGTATGTTTACTTCTGTTGATGTCTTTTCACTGGAAACTCCATTGGGGACAAGAATGGCTAGTGTACGTCAGTGCAAGGAGTGCTCTGTTGAGGTTGGTGGGTGTCACTTCTTATGGGACCTCAATGTCTTAGAGATGACAATATAGGATTTTATTCTTATAATGGACTGGTTAGTTCCCTTATAGGCTATGGTTGATTTCTATCACCTTAGGGTGAGTTTCACATCACCAGAGGGTGTTTGATTCTACACAAGGGAAAATGGGATGTCTAGGAGAGTAGAGCAGGCCCCAAGAATAATGGGTTGGGAGGAGTTATAGCCCATATTTCTAGTCTATATCTGAATGACCAGGGGACTTCATAGATGGACTTCCCTTTAGTGGTGGATCTCTTTGAGGATGTCTTTCTAGGGGACATTTTTAGGATTGCCTCTACAGCGATAGGTAGACTTTTCTATTGAGCTTGTTCCTAGAGTGAGACCGGTGTCCATTCCTCCTTATAGGATGACTACACTAGAGTTACAGGAAATCAAGAAGAAGTTCGAGGAGTTATAGGCAAAGAGTTTTATCTGACCTAGTACTTCTCCTTGGGATTTTCCTGTCCTATTTGCGAAAAAGGAGGATGATACCCTTAGACTTTGTGAGTATTATCGAAAGCTGAACCAGTTGATAGTCAAGAACCGATATCCCTTTCCAAGGATTAATGATATCTTTGATCATCTTCAAGGAGCCAAGTTGTTCTCAAAGATTGACATGAGATCCTTTTATCATCAGTTTCACATTATATCATTAGATATACCTCTTACAGCCTTTTGGAGTAGGTATGGTGTATACATGTATGTGGTTTTGCCGTTCGGTCTCACGAATGTGCCTGCAGTTTTCATGGAACTGATGAACTGTGTGTTCCGTCAATACTTGGATTCTTTCATGGTAGTCTTTATGGATGATATCTTTGTGTACTCTCACACTCTACATGACCATGCCACAAATATTGAGATCATTTTGAGTACACTAAGAGATAATTAGTTATATGCGAAGCTCTCAAAATTCCACTTTTGGATGGACCAGATTCACTTCTTAGTTCATGTTATCTCAGAGATAGGAGTATCATTAGACCCAGAGAAAGTGAGATTAGTAGTTTCCTAGGAGCAGCTGAAGAACGTATTTGAGTTATGATGTTTTCTAGGGCTGGCTATTTACTACAGACGTTTCATTCATGACTTTTCACGCTTAGTAACGCCACTGAAGGGCCTAACTAAGAAGGGTGAAAAGTACCTACAGATAGATTCCTATGATTCATCTTTTCATGAGCTGAAAGGGAGGTTGAAATCAGCACCGATACTTGTTTTTTCAGAGCCGGGAAAGAGTTATACAGTTTACTATGATACATTAGATATCTCACTGGGAGAAGTTCTTATACAGGGGAAAGGAGTCATTGCATACAAGTCTCAGCAGTTGAGGCAACATGAGAGGAATTACCCAACACACGATCTTGAGATGGCTATAGTTGTTCATGCTTTACACTGTTGGAGACATTATCTATTGGGAGAGAATTTTGTGGTTTTCACTAACCACAAAAGTATCAAATACATCTTTACTCAGTGAGATCTGAATTTGAGACAGTGAAGGTGGGTAGAGTACCTTCAGTCCTTTGACTTTGATCTTGCCTACATGCCTGGGAAAGGCAACACGGTGGCTGATGCATTTAGTAGGAGGAATCAGATACAAGCAGTTCAGGAGTCCAGTAGTGAGTGGAATCTTATCACTATGTTCTCTGAGATGCATTTGAAGGTGCACAATAGATAGGGACAAACGTTCCTTTCTTCTGTTGTTGTTACTTCTACTCTGCTTGATCAAGTGTGAATGAGGTGACTATCATATTCTAAAGTCCTAGTCTTACAGAAAAGTGTTTAAGTAGAGGTACCTATTCCTATATGGACTATAGGTGAGGATGAGATCTTTCATTTTCATGGGCACGTATGGGTGTCAGAAGGCAGACACGAGGAGCAAATGTGGGATTTTCATTCTTCAATTTGGGTAGATCATTATGGTGTCACAAAAATGTATTGAGATCTACACCATCAGTTTCGGTGTCCAGGTATGAAGAGAGATGTTTCTAGTTTTTTCATGAGGTGTTCCACCTATCAGTAGGTGAAGGCTGAGTATCAGTGACCATTAGGGCTTTTGTAGTAGTTACTCGTTCCCGAGTAAAAGTGGAATGATGTTGCGATGGACTTTGTGATATGATTACCTAGGTCACCTTGGGGGAATTATGTAGTTTGGGTTGTCATTGACAGACTCACAAAGGTTTCACACTTCTTTCAGATAAAGTATATATTCATTGTTGATGAGACATGAAGGTTGTACATTCAGGAGATTTTACATTTACATGGGGTTCCACACTCCATCGTTTCAGACAGGGATGTCCATTTTACTTCTCAAGTCTGGAAAGGACTACAGAGGGCTTTCAGTACAAAGGTACTTCTGAGTACAACGTATCATCCCTAGAAAATATGGCTAGTTCAAGATTACAATTCAGGTGTTGGAGGAAATTCTTCGAGTATGCATCCTAGAATTTGGAGGTTCTTGGGAGAAGCACATACCTCTATTGGAGTTTTCCTACAATAACAGTTTTAAAAAACTTTTTAGATGACAACTTATAATGATTTTTACGGTAGGCCATGCCGATCACCCCAATGTTGGATGGAGGCAGGAGAGGTAGCTATGGTGGGACCTCATCTTTTCCAGGAGACCATATAGTAGATAGATTTGATTCGAAAGAGGATGGATACTTCACAGTCACGACATAAGTCTTTTGTTGATCGATGGAGATGACCTCTGGAGTTCGAGGTTGGAGATCAGGTTTTTCTATGTGTCACACTGAGGTTGGGACACATGAGGATTTGGAGACAAGGAATGCTTTTTCTGAGATACGTTGGGCTGTTTGAGGTTTTGGAGATGGTCGGGCCGGTTTCCTATCGGTTTCAGTTACCTTAGAGGTACCGGGATATGCACGACGTCTTCGATGTTTCTCAGTTTCAATGTTATTTCTTAGACCCATCTCTGGTTTTTCAACCTAAGGAGGTTGAGTTAGAGGTGGATGCTTCATTTGAAGAGAATCCTATCAGAATAGTTGATCAAAGCATGGAGGTTCTCCATGGTCGGTCTATTCCACTGGTACAGGTGCTATGACAACACGATCGAGTATAGGATGAGACTTAGGAAAGGGAGAAAAATGTATGATCTTGGTGGATGGAGATGTTCAAGGATTCTTCTTATACACCACTTTTCATGGGAAAATTGGGGACAAATTTCATTAAGGGGGGATGTTTTTTAGAAACCGGGTCTTCTTTTCAGGTATGGATCTTGATTTTTGGTGTGTTTGTGGAAAAGATGAGAATCTGGAAATTTAGGGAGTACATTCCATGCATTTAGGAGTAAAATCCATGTACCCGATTGCTGTGGGAAGCTGTGTACTAGCCATGTGATGGCCGAGTACATGGATGTGTGGGGTGACCTGGAGACTACCTAAAGTGGAGGCTGGTTAAGGAATGTACATGACACGTACATTAAATGAACACACCATGTAATTTTCTTTTTTATTTGTTAAATTAGACTGGTATCGCATATCATTTACAGAACACCCTTATTTTAGGTTCATCTTATCCAGGGAATACTGAAGCCTATGTTTCTTCTCCGAGCCCTCAATCCGCCATCCATGCTCTGAATAAGAATTCGTCGGTTGCATTGTTATCGCATGAGTGAGTTATTTCTTATTATAGAGCCTCATCTCTTGATTCCTCATATTTCATGAGATACCCTTGGTTGAACATTTTAGACATTTTTGTAGATATACAACATTCTAGGTTTATTGAAAGTATGAGATTCAACTATATTGATCCTACAATGCCGAGGTAAGTGGTTTGTGACTTGCCTTAGATTTTCTTTGAATTATACGTGAAAAAGTTTTCAATACCCTGGTTTAGGATATTGCGTGGTTAGGGAATTTAACCTGTTAATGTCAGTCATGACTTATTTGATTGGGTATTGGTTTTTTATTGTAAATAGTTTTGTTTACCTTTCTATGGATGCGTTTTACCATGATTGATCTTATTATGACCGTTGGGTCTAGAATTGCCTATTAGGCTACTTTTTTCCATTTATAGTGTTGTTAGGATGGAGTGATATTATCTGATATGTTATGGTATGATTTGTAGTTTTTTATACAAGCAGTATAATGTGATTTACTTTGGATACTGGATATCATTTGTGCATGACTGAATTACACAGGGCTGTGAGAACTTGGTGTAGTTAGACCATAGGGGCAATGGACGCTGAGGGCTTCCCTAGAGTGTCGATTATACTATTCCCATTGTGAGACCATTGGGGGGATGGACGTGAGTGCTCCATCAAAGTGTCTATAGTTCCATGTTATGAGACCACATTTGGAATTGGATGTTTAGTGCTTTCCTAGAGTGTCTGTAATTACCATTACGAGACCACATGGGGAATTGACGGTGAGTTCTTCCTCATAGAGTCTTTGTTAAGCTGAACCAGAGGGGATAGACTATGATAACATCCCATAGGGTTGCTTATGATTGTTTGGTTGTTTTTTAATAAATGTAAATGAATGTAGTATAAGATGTAATATTTTTTTTACTTTTGAGTACTTCCTTGTTTATTACTTCATTTTGTATATTACCTGACATATATATTCACTGACAGTTAGGAAAAAATCATTGGGTGGTTGCCTTATGGGATTCGTCTCACACCCTGTTTGGTTCATTATTTTGGGCCCAAATAGATTATATCATTGCATGTATAAATAAGGGAAAGTGCCCTTCTACTTCAGGTACTTTATTGCTATAGTGCTGGAGAGAATGGGACCAAGATGAGGCTTGTGATGCTGTTGGAGTTGTTTACTTGTTTTTACATTTTTTATATTGGTTTTGTACTGTATTCCAGTGTTGTGAATTGTTTAGATACTTTCCTAGATATTTTAACATGCATAATTATTTATATATATGTTGCATTTGTTTATTTACTAACAGTCTTCCACTTTTCACGATTGTATGGTATTATTTGTGCTTCTTATACTATTATCTATTTATTTCTACTAAGTCACTCTTCCAATGAGGGCATAGTCTCCCCACTATCACACTTGAGGGACTCACTACTAGTCGGTAGCCTTTGGTGTTTAGGGAAATGCGCTTAAGGCCATGTGACCAACCGAGTACGGGGAACCTCTAGGAGACACCCTGAACCGGGATGTTACACACATATCAACTGTCAATTGTTTCTATGAATGTTTGAACTTCCTGCATAATTACTTTCAGAATTAGAAGTCTACCAACTAAAATAAGTGTTGCACCACCTGTGATTGTGAGATCTACCCCTGACTTGGCTCCACTGTAGAAACTCTAGTCTACACTTCATATGACATTCACCAACAATCCTCAAACTATTGCCACAAGTTGGGAATTACTTTCAATGAGAGAACCAAAATGTTAGGACTATAGGTGTAAGTGTGAGTAAAGATAAAAGAATCAATTATGTTCATTGTGTTGATAGTTGCAGAAAATACCCTTCAAGAAAATTATAGAAGAAGATGAATAAGAATAAGAAGATGATGAATCTCCATGGATGTCACCCCCTATAGCCAAGGAAGGTACCTCCTTATAACCAATCTATAATAAAATAATATCTCAAATCCCTCCCCAACAAGAAGCCACCTATTTTT
This sequence comes from Viscum album, assembly GCA_963277665.1. NCBI lineage: Eukaryota > Viridiplantae > Streptophyta > Magnoliopsida > Santalales > Viscaceae > Viscum > Viscum album. The sequence goes on from OY728157.1 coordinate 1,030,033,825, forward strand.
TCCCAACCTACTACCAGCAACCCCAACCTACTATCTACCGAAAAGTAAAATACTACCCCTAGAACCTATTACCCACTATCTCTAATGGTCAACCCACTATACACATCCCCCCACACTAACATCCCCCACCCCCACATTCCTAACATGTCAAAATGTCATTAATTTCACACATTAATTCTATATTCAATAAAAATGACTCATTTTTTGATGCATCATATAATTATATTCCAAACTCCCATAACACATTCTACTTGTCAATTAAAATTTTTAAAAAGACATCAATATCATTGTCAGGTGGCTTGAGGCCAGGAAGTGAAATAATAAAATATGAATGCTTCATACATATCCATATAGGAAAATTATAATTCATCAAAAAAAAATGTATGCTATACTGAGTATATATCATTCCAAATGGATTAAACCCATCACTTTCGAAGTATAATATAATATTTCATGGATAAGTTACAAACTTGGGATACTTATCATTAAAACCATTCTATATATAAATATTTTTTAAATGCCTTAACATACCATCTTTAATACACTCATGCTCACTCCATATCATAAAATGGACTGTTTTAGGTGACATGAATAACATTTTTAGACTAAGTATCAAGGGAAATAGATTCAAACCCTTTATAATTATGCTTTTACAATTTTTTAACTTCATAATGCTCCCATCATCAGTTGTATTCCACCGTAAAGCACCAAGATTTAGGTAATTATCATGACAATGTTTTTCTTTATGAAAAAGTACACAATCATTAGGGAATTAATGAACCCCACTGTAAAAAAGACCAAGTTTTTATAATCTCTTTCACCTTAATAAATTAATTATGAAATGTTCAATCTTCGGGAAGAGATCACTTTAACAATTTTATAAATGTTTCACATGTCACATCTATAATCTCATGCAAACATTTGAGATGATACATTTTAGTAAAAATATAATTAACTAAAATCATCACATCCTGGTTATAGGGGTTTTCAGCATCTTTTACTAATTTTTTAAAAAAATTATTTCTGAAATTCAAAGGCATCCCCCAACATCTCAAGCATGTCGTCTTTAAGTGAATTTTCACATTAAAAACTATAAATGTTTTAGCATAAATGGACCTCAAATCCTCATGAAAATCCCAAATAAAATTTCTATAATAAACATACTTTTCTTTCATAATGATTTGGGAAATAACAACAACTCCATAGAGATAATGTGGATTAATAAAACATTGACATGGACATGTAATCATGTTATCCCTTATTTATGTTATGAAAGAATGATCACGGAATATGTCTAAATCTCTTGAATAATATTGTCTCGTTATTTTTAAATTCACCCAACACTTTTGGTTAAAAATATTTATTATATAATTTCCTATATATTAATCAATTTTTAAGTGATTAGACATAGTAAATATACAAATTATGACTAAATATTATTATAATTTTATATAAATTATTTATTTTATGGACATGGAAATTGAAATTTTCAATTACCAATTAATGAATAAAATAAACTAAAACTAAATATTTACTATGAATTAACAAATAAACTAATGTAAAAAAGAATACATAATATTTATTTTTAAAAAAGAAAGTAAAATATAATTCATTAACATAACACCCTAATAATTTATAATGATGTAAATATATCATTATGATGTTCAAAATATAAATTAAATTCAATATAGATATCAATTTTATATGTAGTCCAACTAAATAAATTTTTAATCATAGAGCATAAAATGTAAAAACTCATAGAAGTACAATGTCTCGATATCATTTAAAATTTTACAATAAATGATTAAGACTTTTGACACATCACAAAGTGGGAATCATACATTAATTATGAGAAAACACAAAATTAAGACATTACATGAATCAAATCAAATAATGAATCGTAACCAAATAAAAAATGGTCCAAAACATTTTATAAAAGCTACAATGAATCTCCTACTATTGTTAAAAAATAGATATGGAGTGAAACAAAGAATTTTGAAGGGTAAAGAGTTGAGTTTTTTTTTAAAATGACCAATATATTAGTAAAGAATATGTTAAGTTTGTCCCTTAATTGAACTATAAGGGACAAAAAAATCTCAAATTGACATATATATTAGTGAAATGGATTAGGAAACCATAACACAATTGATTAGGAAACCATAAAAAAATTTCTAATTCTTCCCCTTACAAGGCATTCTTAATAACCTAATCCATTTACTTTTTAAAGAAAATTTAATTTGGCGGTCACTTCATAAATTTTTCAAGGTAGTGTAAGAAACTAATAATTGAATGGGAAATTACCTACCATGTAGTAGATTAGGGGGAAATAAAGGGATTCATGGGTTGAAGATGAAATTATATAGAGGAGTGATGAAAATGAACCATAGGGCGAGTGATCAAAGAAATCATAGGCAGTCATGAACAACAATGGGTTGAATGGATAACAACGAATGATTGTGGACTAAAAAAAAAGAAAAATAATTGGTGTAGACAAATAGGAATTTTGATGGAAAGGATTTCATAGGGACAAGGATTGTGGTGGCATGATAGAGATTTATACTGGGGTGGGGATTTCAATGGCGCAATCAGATATATATAGGGGATTTCATGGGACAGAGGTAAAGCGGCATACCAAATTATCAAAACTATTGATAAAAATTAAATTTAGAATATTTTAATTGAAAATTGAATTGATAATATCTATATTTTTTATTCTAGAAATACGAAATAAATAAAACACCACTGTAGATACAACCTTTAAAAGTGTATAAAAAATGGCATTTACAGCGCTAAAAAATCACTTTTATCCTCAACATTATTAAAAGGTGGTCCCTTTTATCACAGATGATAAAAGTAAAAAAATATTTTTTTAAAAATATTTTTTTCCCACAAATCTAAGGGTAGGAACCTCCCTTTTAACAATTATCTATCCCCCCTTTTAACAATTCTAATCTAACCTCCCCACCCCTTGACATTTTTTATCCATATATATATATATATATAAATACATATAAAAAATATGTATTTTTGTGTACGTGTTTATAAATACATACCTATATACACTAATTTATATATTTATATATATGTGTGAATATATAAATATAATGCTTGTGGGGCACGTGTGAGTTGGTTACTCGTGGTGGAGTCCTAACATTGAGGTTTCGGGTTCAGTCCCTCGCAAGGAAACACACACTATATGTCATTATAACCTCTCATGGGCCCCTCCACCTCATTGTGAACTAGCATAAACCCAAGGTTGTCCACCTTTGGTCTCACTGGGGACGTGTGGCACATAGGTGTTGTGGCCGCATCTATAACTCATTACCCAGATACATGTTTTCCCCACTGTTGGTGGTGTGGTGGTAAGGGTGTGGGTGGGGTGAGGGTTAGGTCGCATGGTCACGTCCTCATGACTATGATTTAATGCAATTTTCTTCCTTGCACTGTGTTCCGCAGTGGTGAATGTAATCCATCTAGTATCTATAAATATAATTATACATATTTATTTATTTATAGTTATTTTATATTAATATTTATAAACATATATTAGAATATATAGATAAATATATACTTGTTTGTCAGGACAAACACAAATATATTTATATATATATAAACATTATATATACATTAATTGTATATGTATATAAATATTCATACATTTTTATTTTAAATAAAATGGATATTATTTTTTATTTATATAAGGTTTATATATTTAGAAATATACTTTACATGTAAGTATGTTTACATATATATTTATAAAATTAAATTTTTACGTTTGAATATATAAAAAATATGTATATATTTTTATATATTTGATTATAAAGAAAACTACATTACAAAAAATGATAAAATTTTAAAAGAATAATATCAACATGAATGTAAGTCTTTGGAATAAATTCATTCTACACTAAAAACAGGCAAAATAACTCCCTTAAACGAGGTTGAAAGTCCATTAACTGTTAAAAAATTGGGAGGCCTCTGACTAAAAACTCAGTTTTGAGGGTATTCTAGGAATTTTTGGGGCCTTATAAATTGTGATAAGGGGTTATCCCATGTCATTAGTGTGTATAGATTGTCACAAGTTTCGATTTCATGTGTGTTAGAACTCAAACAGACACCCAGATCAAAAGTTATGATTGTTTGAAGTTTGAGTTATGTTTTAATCTTATTTTAGATCTTTTATTGTTTTTTTGATTTTTTGTTCTTAAAATTGTTATTAAATGACTATTACATGATAATATTTATAAAATTATTAATTAATAATATTTTTTAATTATTTTATAATTGATTTTCAATAAATATATTATACGGTAAGTGTGGAGGTTTATTTAGCCTTATCTAAAACATATTCAAGAAATATATATTATATTTATATCAATATAAATATATTTATATATTTATATATTAATATATTATTTTTAATGAAATATATATATATATATATATATATTAAATATATCATTTATCAGCACTAGTAAAAAAACACTTATAAAAACCTTTCTTTATCATCACTACTAAAAAAATGATGATAAAGAGGGTCCCTTAAACATTGCTAAAAAAGCACTTAAAAAGGGTACCTTTATTAGTGATGTTTTTAGCATTGTTAATGGTCAGAATTGTGTAATGTTGTTTTTGTAGTAGTGAAATAAAATAATATCATTTGACACATTATATTATTTAAAAAGATTGTAAATATAATTATCAATTGTGTAAAATGTTATGAAAATTATTAAATTTTTTCTATAATTTATAATAAAATTTTATCATGTGAATGTAATTAATAATAAAATAATATTAGGCCTCCAAGGTGGGTGGTCAAGTGTCAAGGACCTCTTTCCCTCTTGAGGTCAGGGGTTTAATTCCTCACTCATAGTCCGATGTATTGTAATTATTCCAAAAACGACTTAACTCTCCTCCCTGTTAGGCCTCAGGGACATAGGCATTTTTATCTAGTTCAACTAAACTATTATGCTACGAATGAGGGAAGGTGATGTATACTCAATTGAAAATCAAAACTATAGAGGTCTGAGATTTATGTACAAAATAAAATGAAATGAAATTACTTAATTGATTTTCATGTTTTTTATTGGAAAAAACTAAATTTATATTTTATTGGATTTAAGTTGATTTGTATTTTTATATTTTATAAGTTTAAATGTCAAAAACAAATAAATTACTATATATAATTAGATATTTTAATGAAGCCCAAAAAATTATAAATTAGATATTAATGTCGGTCTTAAAAATGATAATATAATAAAAATAAGTTTTTAAATTGGTTAGTGGTAAAATATTTGTTGTTGTTGAATAGTTTATGGCAACATATTTTAATGATATTAATTTTTTTATACTAATGATTATTAATAGTATATTCATGTGTTGGTAAAAAAATGTTGGTACTGATATAATAATCAATAGATTTAAATATTAGTGAAAGTTTTTTTTGTATTGAGAAATTATTATTAAGAGATATATTTGTTACTAAAAATAATTGTTAATACATTAAATTAATATCAACAAAATATAATATTTTTTGGAATTACTCATTTTTCTCACTCATATATTTTGTTTAATTAAATTTATAAGTCACTTTTTTATAGTTGTGTTAAGGGTGGGGGTTGAATAATTTCAGTGTATATATTTACCTTGTACATGTTACTATTGTTTATTACTGTGAAATATGTAGTTTGTGTTTTTTAATTGATTTATATGCATAATTAAAATTTTATTTATTTATTCATTTTTTTCAATTTAATATCAATTTTATTGGTATGAATTCAGATGGGTGAGTTTAGTTAGGGAAAAAGGAATATAAGAAAAAGATGTAGGATATATTCTCTAATGTTTATCAAAATTTCATTATTTTTATTATTCCATGTAATAATAATAATATATGATTGTTTCATTTGGAAATGGGGATGACCTTGTTTGTTTAAGGTTCAAACATTCCAATCAGTTTCTAACGTGTTTATTCATAGAACCGGAAACACCCAATGATTCTATATCAATTTGGACCCACTTTCCAAAGGTAGGTGCTCATTAGTTATGGAATGATGAGACTTAAGAATTTGCATTGGTCGGGAGGATGGGAGGTCAGGCTCATCACACCTTTTTGGGGGGAATTATTACCTACTCCAAGACTCTCTTATAGATTTGAGTTATGTTCACAAATATTTATTAATTCACCAAGCATGAAAATGAGTTTTCCTTTATATTTGGAAATCGACGATTGATATTTATGGGATTTAGAAAATCTTTTTTATGTATTTGAGGTTCTTCATTGATGGAGAATCATCTGTATGTATTATAGATTATTAGTCAATGGTATTCATAAATACATTATATAGAAATCTCTTGGTCATTATTATGATCATACTGGTTTTAAATCCACTCAGTGGGGCACTTGAAGTTTATTGTCATTCAGAAAGAAATGGATTATTTCAGATTTGGGATTGTACCTGTAGATGGGCTACCTACGTATCCTCATTAAAAAGGAATCGTAACCCCTGTAGTTTGATAAGAAGGATATAGTTTAACATCATATGGGACAGAAAATAATTAATTAATGATGGGATTGAACCTTAGAAAGGCTTCCTACGTACTTTACTTTTAAGGTAGAGATCAAAGTCCACGTAGTTCAGGTGAAGAAATATGGGGCATATGCATGGTTAATGGCCCAAAAAGAGATATCGTGACTACTTTTACACTCTAGGATCATGTGATTAATTCTCAGTGTGAGAAACAAGAGGTATTAGTAAACCTAACGATTGTTCCACGAAAGATGCAGTCTCATGAAATGATGTGGGGCTTACGTATGTATGATTTCCCAAGTAGATGAAGACTAGGACTTACTTCAGGAAAGAAGCCCAGGAGCAGGGCCCATAAAGGTATATTTACTTTATGGAGATTTGGAGTTTTAACATGGGGCTTAATCTTAAGGAGGATTCCCAAATTAAAGGGGAATTATAACTTGCGGCTTACTCTTGAGAAGGAGGCCCAAATTAAAGGAATTATTATTGGGGCTTATTCTTGAGAAGGAGGACCGAACCAAGGGAACTTGGGACTTACTCCTGAGGAGGATTCCCTAAATCAAAAGATCTTCTCATCTTAAAGTATGATGTTATATGGAGGAAACCTCTAACCTTAGTGATATAAATCTTGTAAGTCATGGGGATTTGGGAGAGGTTCTCACAGAATTCCTTTCAAATAAGGAAGCCAACAAAGAAACCATGCCATAAATGGCTTTGAAAAGGGGTTTGAGGGATAATATCTTGAAGAGGAGAGGTGAACGGGAGATAGTCACACAAATGATGTTGGCATGCAAGTCTTGACCATGAAAGTGTACTTTCACGGCATGGGTTCACCTGGGTGATGAAGAATCTATAAGGTAATACTTGGGTGAGACTTAACTCAAGCCTTTAGTATTATCATAAGATGTTTCCAAAAGGATAGCGCACAAGTTTCTTTTAAAGGTTAGGGTAGTTTGCAAGTGTTTAAATTTTTAAGGAGATACAGACACTTAGGCGTGCAAGTGTTGATGAATTCTAAACACTTAGGCCTTATTCTACTCCTTCAGGTCTTACATTCTAGGTAAAAAGTTACCTTAGAAGCTTTCAGAAGAGTTGAGTTGAAAACTAGGGTGACCAGATCTTGAATTTGACTCTTGGAAAATATGTCCCTGAAATGGGGGCCCATAGGAGCTATTTATAGGCCACCTTTCACCTTGGGAGAAAAACCAAATAGGGCGTGCAATTGAGCTGCACGAACCATAGGTGGCGCACAAGTAACTTGCATGAGTCACTCCAAATGGGCTCCTAGTCCATGCCTTCATCAATTTTTTTGATGTTATTCAAAGGGTGACCCTCTTTGTGCTTATGGTATTCCACTATTCCATTCATTGGACTCTGTGATGGAAAGAAGTGTCAACAGAAGTCCCCCCTTAGAGATGGATCTGAAAAGGAAAGAGGATTCACCTCTGAGGTAAAGCTAAAGAAATCAAGGGCCTGTAGTGCGCAATTTTGGAACACAGGTGGTTGGATCGCCTATATATACAAGCTCACTCATGGGAAAACTCACTCGGCTTCTAGAAACTTGAGATCTCGTTGCGTAGGTGATTCTGTCTTTCAGTGAATCGCCCTTTCTGGATTTTGTCACGCTTCTACAGAAGGTATTTGACTTGCGCGCCATTACAAGGGCGGAAAAACTTGTGTGATCGGTTTAACTTGCACGCCAAGTTGGGACCTACACGCATTAATGCCTTTTCCATTTTTTTAATTTCCTTCATCAAAATTTCACAATACAAACATACTTAAAAATTTATTGTTTGATCTTTGTGTAGATTCAATGTCTCCGAAAAGAATTGGATCAGCTGATGAGTTAGCCAACAAAAGAACAGATGGAATGATGAACATCATCGACCATGACTATTATGTTATCTATGACATCACTCTCTGGTATTTGGATAATTACTTGAAGAAATGTCATTCCAATTTCCCACAGAGCATCTACTTGCCTTTTTATGGCCATGGTCATCTGGAAGGATTCGACGTTCCAGAGGCAAAGAATTATATCCTTCATTCATAGTTTCAGACCTACACCAACTTCTCTTCAGCAAAAGTCTCAGTTGCAGGATAATTTTCTAATTCTGGGATAGTGTAGAAGGCATACATAATGCATCATAGCCCATGTTCTCCAGATCTGAAGCATCACATGCTTGATCTACAACTACATTTCTATCCCTCTATTTTCCGAAATTCTCAGATGGACCAATATAAGGGATGGAAGAAGAGTTGAGATTTCCGTCTCGAAGGAGGTGTGAAGCCAACTTGGATGTGGGCATATTGGGTGTGACAAACCTGTGCAGAGTTTGTCGATGATCTAAAGGGAGATGAAATATATGAAGTTGTATGGGATGGGTAGACATATGTCTATAGGAATGACGATTTCGTGCCGGTGTTAATTAGCCATTGGAGCCCGGAAATGAATTCTTTTCACTTGACTCATGGAGAAGTAGGCATCAGTTTGTGGGAAGTCTACAATATTTCAGGGGATCCAATTTCGGGAGATATGTATGATGAATTCATCCCCCCCAAGGTGGCCTGGAATGATTCGGAGAAGACTCCGGATTTGGATCAAGAGTTAATGAAAATTTTCTACAAGCTTAAGAATACCACCACCACTAAAACCCACTCTAGAAAAGATATCCATCCAGAGGAGTGGATGGACATGTTTCTGATTAAGAAGATATAGGAGGGACCTTCCTGCACTCATCCTACTAGTTTCCCTAGAGCAACAAAGAGGGGTGATCTGGGCACATTTTGGCCAACTCTAGAAGCAGGAGAGTTTGAGAGGTTGGGGTATAAAGTAAACCAAAAAATTCCAGCAAAGACCCATCTGGCAGGCTTTTTGGACTTATGGCTCAGTATTTACTTTTTACCAGTTCAGTATTCGAAAGGAGGTGTGAGGTTGGGGATCTTTGTCGTTGCATCCAAGCTGGATGAAAGGAAGATGGTTGGGTTGGCCCCCCCCAGTTTTGGCACAGATTCATAGTATCTTACTTCATGTTTATATGGGTAAGTCTCCTCGAAGAATAGTGAGACCATTCCAAGTTTTATGGGGATTGATCGCCACCCACTTCAGGACATATGCTATAAAATGTGTGGTACAGCTTTCTGGAAGTTCTTTCGGGCTGTCTGTTTAGGACTTTTTTGGAATTTCTCCCTTATCCCTAAACGCTTATGATATCAAAATAAGGCTGAGCATGTTCAAGGAGTTTCACTTATTTCCTTATGGAAATCCACCAATAGGGTGATTTGTTGATGATGGAACAACCATCCTAGAGTTAACGGCATATATGCTGGCATATAAAGATGGTACACTGTCCACGAGGATTGATAAAGAAATTATATGTGAGTCCTATGCTCTATATAGATTTTCACGTCAATTCAAATGTCTGTAGAAAATTACCATATCCCCTCCGGTGTAAGTCAGGTTAGAGAAGAATCCGATGGTTGCTCATCAACTATGGTTTCTCATCAACTATGGTTGCTGAAATCTATGGGGAAGACTGGGGCAGTATTTGATCTACCTGCTGTTGAAGTGGTGAGTCAATTGACTATATGGTATGGTGAGAGCTGGTTAGCATCATACCCTGAAGGGGTACCGAATCAGCTGGTTACTTGGGTGGGGATAAATAAGAGAACCATTAGGAAAGAAGCTCTTCCTTTGGAAGGTGACTCTTCCTCACCTGGAGATAATTTAATAGATTCCCATGATGGGTATGATGAGGCTCAAAATGCATCAAAGTGGACTCAAGAAGATATAATCCACCTGCCAGAGTCAAGAGACCTATTCCATCGACTCCAGGTGAGTTAATTCATTGAGGAAATTTAGTTGCCATTATTTTAAAGAGCAATAAGATTCATTTTCTTATACTTTATCTATGATTTCAGGAGATGGGAAGAAGTTGAAGTCCCAGATAGTAGGACCCTCCTCGCGGACTTCTGGTGCATATTCTGAATATTTATGACTAGAGGTTGTCCGGACATGGCAGAGTTTATATTGTGATGTTGAAACCGCCTTGATGAGATTATGCGAAAAGCTTTATATGCCTGGAGTGGGGAATCTTTGGTCTTCCTCTGACATCCATTTTGAGGACAACCCCAATGAAGTGAGGGCTTACATAAAAGAGCTAGAAATTCTCATATATGCCACTGATGAGTCAGTTACTGTCACTAAGAGGGTGAAGGAAATGATGGACCATGGTACCACTGAGGGGACTGGTCCTTCATTAGACGAAGAGTGGCATGATTACATGGCTCCTGAAGATGTAAGATTCCTTTTTTTTTCTCATATTTCTATTTTCTTTACAATTTGAATTTAGTCAAAGCTTTTTTATTCAAGTAAATAATATTCTTCATCCTACAGCTTGTAAAGGAAGGAACCACTATTATCCCTTCACCGTGGTATAACCCTGGTGGCACCACTCTTAGATCCACTGAATCTCCTCGTGAGACAGGCGAAGTATCTCCAGGCCAGCAAGTCATATATGAGGAGTTAGGAAGGGCATTATTGTCTCTGATACCTTTTTTTGTATATGATGACACCATTCCACCCAAAAAGGCCAATAAGAAAAGTCATTGAAGAAAAAAGACCACAGTCAAACACTTTATCAGTAGTTTTAAGTCTCTCTGGTAGTCATGAATCTTAACTTATGAAAAAGTGCTCAAACTTCTCAGGATTTCAAGGACCTCTTTAGTTTCCACTTTAAGGGAAAGGATTGACCATGCTCAGAGTACAAAGAAGGGTGTTGTAGAACGGCCACAAGTTCCTGCTGAAATGGCTGTTCCTGAAGAAATACCAAGAGTAGATGAGCCAACGTCTATTCCCAGCACCACTCCTGTTTCTAATGCTAGGAGAAAAGAGACTTTTGGTAAATTAACAATATTTCATAGAACCTCACTTTATAAAACAACTGACTTCCATTCTGTGATGTTTTAGGTTCAACACATGCCTCGGAACATTTGGAAACCACTAAAGATGACCCCACAACTGTCTTTGAAGAAGCTATCTGGGGTTAGAGATTTCTAGATGAAAGTCATGAAGAAGACATGCCGAGTGCTCCCATTGGTGAGACTAACCTGGGATATGGGACATCATTGGATGAAATGATGAATCTTGGGATGTCCTTTGATGAAATTTTAGAACATGTTAATTTACCACTTGATTTAGAAGATTTTGGAGATCTATTTATAGAATCAACTGGATGCGAGTTTCAACATTTTTCTTGTTAATATTCTCATGATTACACTTCTAACCATGTTTGGTTAAAAAATTTATAGTTCCATATGAAGAAACTGCTAAACCAACAACGCTTGAAAGGGGTGTAGACATTGATGTTAACCCTGTTATTGCAGAAACACGGGCTTAAGTGGAACTTAGCATGGAAGACCCTCCTGAAACCCATATTGAAAATCCTGTTAAAGCTAGGAAAATGGAGAGGAGTCTTCAAAAGTTTCTGATCTACTATTAGGTAAAAGATGATGATATTTGTGGCTTACTTAACCTGCATGACAATCAATAAACTTTTACTGTTCTTTGAAACTAACCATACTTTCAATTTACCAAACAGGGCTGTCAACTTCAATGGCTAGATCTGGATGTCAAGCCTCAACCTCAGCCCAAACAGTATCAGAAGGTGAAACAACCAGGGTCAGGGAAGGAGCAGAATAGGGCACTTCCTTAAGCGCATGAATCCCAGACTATGTTCCTCCTTGTAATAGAAATGTCGAATCAGACCCATAGGTTTAAAAGGCACTCTAATTCTCACATCACAAGGCATGAAAAAATATATGGAAGATAATATCTAAGATGCCTCTTGAAGAGTTACTTTTGAAAATTCCAAGACTTTCATCCTTGTTCATCATGCTGGGACTTAGCAGTTTTGGATATCAAGAAATCCATGTCGCAGTGAAACAAGTCATTCGAAGGAGGGAGAAAGAGCAAAGGTGTCATCAAGACCTGATCAGAGCTGAATTACTGACCAATATCAGTGAATTTAAGGCTGCAGTTTCCCGAGTTGAGGCTGATCATGATGCGAAGCTGAAGAAACTAAAGCAGAAGATCAAGGAGAAGATTTTTTAGTAGTTGCACCTTCAGCAAGAGCTAGATGCTATTACTGAGGATCTTGAACAACTTCATAATTTGTTGGAATAATTCCAAGAAGATGGTATAAAAGCCATCATAGATTCTAAAGAAGCACTTCGTTGAGCTGAAGAGAGTGAAGTTAGTCAAGTAAATGAACTTCAAGTGGCTGCTGATGAAGCTCGGGATGTTGTGAAACAGATGAGAAATCATGTTGAAGGTCTTTTTTAATTTCTGAAAAAAGAAATAGACTCTAGTATGTGGATGTTCTTCTAATATTGTTCATCAAGGAAAAACAGTTCATCTTCAATCATCTGTACCTTCATTTTCTTGATAATTGCTCTTATTTTTACATTAGACAATGGTCCTAGTAAATATAGTTTTATTTTTACTAGGGTTATATAAACAACCCCAAAAACATTGCATCTTTTAATTGCTCAATATTGCCTAAATCATACAAAATGTACATTTAGCGAGCTGGGACACGACTTTTATTTAGATTACCCTTTATAGGTTCCCAATTTAATGAGTACTGTGTCTTTTGTTATTAACAGTTTAAAGTCATGCATGTTGGACTAAAAAATGATAATATTTAAGGTCGGATATCTTTGACCGAATGGATGATATTGACTCAATTCATGATAATTTGTTTGGAAACATATTACCATATTCAAGTATGGAGGGAGAAAATTGTAAACTGTGACTTGAGAAATTTTGAATATGAGGAATGACATGGGAAAAGAGTTAAAAGGCATTAGAATAAGTCTTTTCTAAGAATGAATTTACCACTACTTGACAAACCCATTATGGGGGATGAATTATTCTGGGACAACTAGGGAATATGCTGCATAGTCAAATAGTAGTATCTTTTGGCTGAAAGGTCCGTTCTGTAGAAAACTTATTCAAGGCCACCTAAGGGCACCTGATGCATAGTCGGGCAAAAGAACTCTCATAAATTTTACTTTCTATTGCTAAAATCCGAATAAAGTTTTATGGAGATTCAAAATTTCCAAAGCATAGAGTATGTTTTATGGAAAAAGGTACTTGAATATGGAGAGGATATTTCCAATCAGAATTGTCAAAGAATTGGAGGAATGTGACTTCTACGAAAGTCTGACCCAAATATAGGAAAAAAAGTATCTGTGGTTTTAAATCATATGACTAAAACTGGAGATAGAAACATTAAGACCAATAGGGACCAAAGATTATGGACAAAAGAGGCTTATCCTAAGCAATAAAGGCAACATATACTTGAATACTTTCAGATCATGAAAAGAGTATGGAACAAATATGTTAAGTATGATAGTTTTTTTGCAGATCCCTATATATCATCGTTAAGACCAATAGGGGAAACTTGAAAAACTCATTATGGAGGTTGAATTATGTAGGGCCAACTGAGGCATAAACTGCATAGTCAAATAGTAGCATCTTTTGGCTGATAGGTCCATTATGTAGACAACTTATGCAAGGCCACCTAAGGGCGCATGCTACATAGTCAGGAAAAAGAACTATCAGGTATCATAAATTTTGTGATCAGAAGTCAACAAAAGGGTTATAAAGAATATGAATATTATTTTTATAATGTTGCAACTGGGTCTTGAATTGAGATTCTAGATGTCACTACATATCTCATTTGGATGAGAATCAATCCACACATAGTTCTTGAAATACAGTTTAACATCATGCAGGATGAGAGAATATATGATCTTAGTTTAGGGTCATAGAGCTCAGACCATAGTGAGGGAGACACATCATTCATTTGTTATAAACCTGATGTGAATAAAGACCAAGTTGTTCCATATCACACCATGTGCTCCCAAGGGGACTTTTCAGCCAAGGGACCGAAAGTGGAGTTTGGGGTTAGGCCCAAAGGCTCAGGGCTGGACTCGAGGAATGCTCGAGCATTCCTACGTATCCCATGTGGATTAGAATCAAGTTGATCATAGTTCTTGAAATACCCTTTGTACAGATTTGGTTTGTACATATGAGGGGTAAAGAGGACTTTATTGCAATTATGGCTGAACCTAATATTAAAAACATGGGTGTCACTACGTATATCATAAGGATGAGAATCAAGCCCTAAATAGTTCATGAAATATGAAATGGTTGGAGACCATGTCAATTATGATTCCTCTTGAGTGTGGGTATCAGGGATTGTTGCAGTTTATTGTCATACAGGAAAAAAGTGAAAATAGTTTAAGGTCATATGCATGGACCAATGCTATACAGTTTAATGTCTTGCAGCATGGACAATGGGGGACAATATAGTTTAACATAATATAGTTAGGATGATGGGACATACACAGTTTAACGTCATGTAGTATGAAAGTAAACTGATATGAATAAGACGGTTGATGGGGGCTTCACGGATCAATATCATATGGGATGGAGGTGAATCGATGTGAAGAAAGTGGTTTCGGGCATCAACCTCAGGAGGTTGCCTACATACTCGGCCTAGGAGGCAAGGATTAAAGTCCATGTAGTTTAATTGAGAGGTATTCGGTGATCGGGGTGTACTTAAGGACAATGACCCGAAGATGATGTTGGGACTTAAGCATGGTTAGTGGCCCAAAGATTATTTTATGGTCGAAGCTTACTCTAAGCTCATGTGATTCATGCTCGATGTGAGAAAAAAGAGGCAGCAATAGACCTGACAATCGTGTCACAAAAGATGCGACCACGAAGGATGGTGTGGGGATTATGCATGGCTAGATGCCCGAGGCATGAATATAAACAAAGTTTAAAAGAAAATTGAGCATGCGATGATCACAGTTTAATTTCATGTGTCACAAACATGGGGTGCTTGGTAGTTTAACGTCCTACAGCTCGGATGATGCACAATTTAACATCATGTTGGATGATAGGGGGACACAGTTTAACATCATGTTGGATGATAGAGGGGGCTATACAATTTAATGTCCTGTAGTAAGGACAATGGGTGTATTTGTGTTACACAAAATACTTCTTCAAGAATCTTTCATTGGTTGGAGTTGTAATGAGTTCTCCATCCATTGAGATTAAAGAATAAGCTCCATAAGAGTAGACCATATTTATTGAGTAAGGTCCTTCCCAATTTGGATCAAGCTTTGGAGGCTTCTTTCTCGGTATCATTGGGGTTCTGAGGACTAATACCAATTCTCATTGAATGAATGAATGAAGACAGACTTTTTTATTGAAATCTCGTGCTATTCGATTCTGATAGACTTATAAATTGTGCAGTGTGCACAATATCTTTTCATCTAATCATTCCAATTCATCCAATCACTTTTGATATTGTCCATCTTTAGATAAATGATCACAAATGGTGACTCTAAGAGAAGGTAATTGGAATTCAATAGGCAATACTAATTCCGTTCCATATACCAATGAATATGGAGTTGATCGTGTAGCAGTGCGGGTGGTAGTCCGATAAGACCATAGAGCATGAACAAGTTTACTAGGCCATGACTTCTTATCTTTATCCACCATATTTTGAAGTAAGTTTGAAAGAGTCTTATTGAAAGCCTCTACCTGACCATTGGCTGCTGCATGATACCAAGATGAATGGTTGGATTTGATATTGTATTCTTGATACAATTTTCTTAACTCGGATGAAAAAAAGTGTGTGCCATTATCCATCAATATGGTATGAAGAACTCCAAATATGTTAATGATGTTAGAATTGACAAATCTAACAATGCTTTTAGCACCGACTTATTTGAGAGGTATTGCCTCTGTCCATTTGGAAAAGAAGTCAGTAGCAGTTAGAATGTACATAAACTGCTTAATTGTAGCTAGAGGATAAGGTCATACTACATCCATTCCCCATGTAGCAAATGGCCAAGAGTATTTAGCCGTATGAAGCAACTCTGAGGGTTGATGAATGAAGTTGGTAATACTTGTCAAGAATGACACTTCTTAGTGAAATCAACACAATCTTGCATCATTTAAGGACAGAAGTATCCAAGCCTTCGAATTTGACCAAAAATTCTATGTCTAGACTAGTGGGAACCACAAACTTCTACATGTACTTCATTCATGACAGCCATTTTCTCTTCACCATCAATAAATCTGAAGATAATTCCATCAAAACCTCACTTGTAGAGAGTTTTTTGGTGATCTGGGATATCATAAAGAGTAAAATTGACCACACGTCGCTTGACTAGTTCTTTCCCAGCTCTATCAGGTGGGAGTGTTCCATTTTGAAGGTATTCCCTAATAGGTGTCTTCCATCCTATAGTATGACCATATGGTTCAGAAATGGGACTGATTTCATTAATTTCCTCTATTATAATTTGAACAAAAGGTGAAACTATATGACGGTGTGCAATAATGATGATTGTTTCATCCCTGTTTGGATATTCCAGGGTGGTGGTTACATTTTCCAGTGCATCAGCTTGGGCATTTTGTGATCACAGGACATAAGAAAATGTCAGTTATAAGGGAAATTCCGACCATAAATCTCTGAGGTAATCACACAAAGGGATTAAATCTTCCTTTTTGATGTCATAATCCTCATTGATTTGTTTGATTACCAAATCTGAACCACCTTTTACCATCAAGTGATTCACCTGTGCCTAAAGTGCCAATTCCAAGCCTGTGATGAGAGCTTGATATTCTATTTCATTGTTTTTATCGCCTTCCAACAATAATAAGGAATAGGGTAGCACTACCTTTTCTGGGGAAATAATCATGATTCGTATCCCAAATTTGTTGAATTTAGGATCTTCCATTTTCTTCCCTTTTGGACTTCTAGAGGAACCATCAAAGTACATTTCCCATGTTTGAGGATTATCTTGAATATAGAAGACTTCCTCATCAGGGAGTTCAATATTTAAAGATGTACCTTCTACAGATGGGTGTTCAGCAAGGAAATCGGCCATATCTTATCCCTTTATTACCTTTTAAGACACATACTAGATATCAAACTACTGCAAAATAACTACCCACCTTGCTAGAAGTATTGTAAGCATTGGATGACGAAAGATAAATTTTAGAAGGTTATTGTGAGATACCAATTGGACATCATGATGTTGCAGGTAGTGTCTCAATTTATAAACTGAAAAGATTAATGCTAGGCATCACTTTTCAATACTTGAATATCGAGTTTCTACCTCAAGCATAGTCTGACTAAGATAGTAATGACTTTTTTCATTCCCAACATCATTCTTTTGGGAAAAGAAGGCACCCAATGATCACTCTAAAGCTGTCACATAGAGAATAAATGGTCTTCCTTCAACAGGTGGCATTAATACCGGTGGAATCAAGAGATATTTCTTGAGGATATTGAATTCTTCATGACATTCTTCAGTCCACTGTTAGGTGACTCCCTTCTTCATTAATCTGGTGAAGGGTAAACACTTTCCTGCCAAATTGGCAATGAAACACCGAATATAGGCCATGTTTCCTTGAATTCCTATTAATTCCTTCAAATTTCTAGGAGGTGATATTTCAAGGATTGATTTTTTCTTCTCAAGATCAACTTCAATACCACGATGGCGTACAAAAAATCTGAGAAATTTTCCTGAGGTTACCCCGAAAGAAAATTTCAAGGGGTTAAACTTCAAATTATGTTGTCAAAGTTTTTTGAATATGATTTCCAGATCGGCCAAGTGATCAAAACGTTGTTTGGATTTAACCACCAAATCATCCACATAACATTAAACAAATTTCCCTAAAAAGGGTTTGAAGATATGGTGCATGGCACGTTGATACATTGGACATGCATTCTTTAGGCTAAAGGGCATTACTTGATAGAAAAACACACCTTGAAGAGCTCTGAAGGCTATAGAATCCTCATCTTCTAGGGCCATTTGTATTTTATTGTACCCAGAGTAACCATCCATGAAGGAAAGAGCTTCGTAGCTAGGTGTTGCATCAATTAAAAGTTCTATGATCAGAACTGGAAAAATCATCCATGGGACAATGTTGATTAAGATCTATGAAGTCAATAAAAACTCTAATTTTTCCATTCTTCTTTTTCACAGGGACAATATTAGCTAGCCATTTGGGATATTGAACTTCTCTAACGAATTTATCCTTGATAATCTTATCAAAATCATCTTTAATTTTGGAGGCATAAGTTGGGTGTGTTTTCTTGTTGTTTTCTCGAATCCTTGATGTTCTTCTAGAAAACCCAAATGATGAGTGGAAACATTGGGATTAAGACCTGGAATTTCTGTATAATTCCAAGAAAATAAATCTCAATTTTTATTTATAAATGAAGTATACATTTCTTTCTATTTAAGAGTCATGGATGCACTAATTAAAGTGGGGTGTGGATCTTCTTTTGTACCCAGATTTATTTCTCTGAGTTCATCCATAGTGGTAGAGATACCCTCTTAAAATGATGGCGGAGAATCCCTGATATCTTCCTCTTCTTCTTCAATATGTTTTACTTCTATTTCTTCTTGCATAGTAGATGATGAATCAATATTTCCATGGTCAGGGGAGAAGTTAAAATTTGAACATCTTGAAGAAGAGGCTGCCATTTCTGACCCTATTGATGATGAAGGGTATTCCTGGGGTGATAGAGAGGAGATGATGGATTGAGAATCAACATCATTATTTTCCTCTGGTATTTCTATAACATTTTCTGGCATGGTTGATGAAGTATAGAATTTCTAGATTTAAGCGGATGAAATGAAGACATCTCCATTTAAGCTTTCATCACTACTTGGCGAATCAACAATTTCTCCCATGCTGTCTGGCTTGATTGTCGTAATTGAAATTATGGAAGTTTCTATAAGAGTGTTTGGATTTAGTTCTATCCTATCAATTTGACGAATAAGCAACACATAATCTGTACTCACATGTATGAATGGGGTTACTGGAATCTTTTCCAAAACATTTGGAGCATTAATTTTAATGACCTCCTTTTCTGTGGATTTTTCCTTTCCCTCCATGTGATAAAAAAACGCCTCAATGTATTGAGATTCAAAAATTTTGAATGGGGCTTTGTCACCATAAAATGTCCCAATTTGACCATTGAAACAATATTTGAGACATTGATGGTATGAAGAAGGTATGGTCGCATGTTGATGTAGCCAAGGTCTTCTAAGAAAATTTTTGAAGGCAGTGTCCTGACGAACAACCAAGAAATATGAATTAGACATAAGGTATCCAAACTGAATTCTGAGTGTTATCTCTCACCCAGAGGTTCTTGTTAATTCTTATCATATTCTTGCAACATCAAAGTAGAAGGGGATAAATTAGATTCATTGAGGGCCAATCGATGAAGTGTACGAATAGGAATGAGGTTGACTCCTGAGCCATTATCAATAAAAGATCATCAGATGTCTATGTCATTGAATTTTCTAGATAGATACAAAGGTCTGATATTTCAATGTACAACATCATCTTCATCTTCATCTATAAAAGATATCATTGCATGGAATTCTGTAGGATCATTCTCTATACAGTAGACCTCATCCGCAACAATTTCAGTTTTTGAATTCTTGAGTACTTGAAAAAGCCTCAATAAGCACCTCCCGAAGATCTTTTGATAGATTCAAGGCATCCAGAATTAATAACATGTCTGGTACTTGGGAAAAATGTTTCAATACATCATACTTTTGGTCCAAAGGTTTTCATTTCCCAACATGAAAATGTCATTTTTCAGGTGCCTTGGATGTTTATTCTTTAGCAGTAGATGCATCCCATATCAAGATAGGAATTGGAAACAATCCTGGATTCAGTATATTAGACTGACTAGGTCTATCTATTTGTATAGAGGAAGAAGGAGTAACCTCTAACCGGTTCTCCAAAATAACTGTGTCAGGACCGAATCTACCATGTGTGGAAGAACATTTTTGTTCTTATTGAGCCCGCTGAAGGGCTTTGCCACAAGTTTCTGCCGTATATACAGTTCTAGTAGTGGTATAATTGAAATAGTGGATTCTGGAATATCCACGTCTTCCTTTGTATCCTAGACCTCTGTCTCTTCTTCAAATTCCTCTGTTAGATACAAGGAACTTAGGCTCATCATGATCGAAACTATCATTGGCATAGGGATTTGTTAAATGAATCATGTTAAGAGAACCAAATATCAATTCTTCATTTGATGAAGATTAGGCCTGAGGAATCAGTTCAGGCTATGCCATTTGGTGGGGCGGTGCCTGTGCTTTTGAAGTAGATGACATAAAATCTTCCGGAGTCAAAGACAACTTAGGTTTTGACATGAGCTCATTTTCTTCTGACTGCTCTTCTTTTTCAAGTTACGCTACTTCTTTGATGATTTTCCTTCTAATGAAAGGGGTTTTTCTATGGTAGAAATATAAAAAGACATAATTGGTTGATTCAATTGTGTTCATAAAATGGCCTTAGTTTGGTTGATCATTTTACTGACCATCCAATCATCATATTTCTGTGCATTTTTACTTTTGACTTCATGCCACTCACCTTCTTCCTCTGGATAGGTAGTAGTAACACATGCTACCTAGGCTGAAGAACCTTTCAGTTTCACTTGTCCAGAGTCCACTATCTTTTCCAGGAGGTCTTTGAATACAAAACACTCCTTAATGGGATGCTCCAACATTTTATGAATCAGGAAATAGTTGGAGAGGTCTTCATCTCCTTACTTGTTCGGCCTTTTGGGCCTTGGAAACTGAACGAGATTGTTTTCTAGAGCCGAGATGAAGTAACCATAGACTTTTTCATTCCAGAAAGAATAAACTTTGTTCTTTAAATCCTAAAACTGTTTTTCCTTTGATCTCTTTGATCATCTTGACGAGGTGACCATTGTTGTTGATGCTTAGAAGGTGGAGCCCTTCGATATGATGATGGTTTTGAAGTTGAAGTAGGTATAGGTGCTTGCTTAAGTGTAACTATAGAAGTCTCTGCTTTTCATATTCTCTTTCCCGAAGCTAATGGAATTACATGAGTTTTAGCCCTAGTCTCTATAAGAGAGTCTTCTATCTACTGAGTGATTGAAGTAAGGTCTCAAAACCCTCCTATGTATTTCACAGTGATCA
Organism: Viscum album; assembly: GCA_963277665.1. Lineage (NCBI taxonomy): Eukaryota > Viridiplantae > Streptophyta > Magnoliopsida > Santalales > Viscaceae > Viscum > Viscum album. The sequence goes on from OY728157.1 coordinate 1,030,055,418, forward strand.
ATGGTGTGCGTAATTCATCACGCAGATTTTCCACATAGATTGGCAGTAACTCTTCTTGAGGGAGTGCTAAACTCAAGGAATATGTTAATCCCTTCCAATGAGCAATGAAATCCAAAATTCTTTCATTTACCATTTTTTTACAATTGGTAAGATAAAAAGCTTTCGTCTTTGGTAATTTTGAGATAAATTGAAGAAGGAATTTTTGACGGAGATCTTCCCACCCAGTATTTGACCTAGATTGCAAACATGTATACCAAACAAAAGAAGGTCCTTATAATGACTGTACAAAAAACCTGAGCTTAACTGTTTCTTGTTGTTGTGGAGTTACCATCATAGGATCTAAACAGAAAACAAAATGTGTTATGTGTTGTTCTAGATCTCCCGAACCATTAAAAATTGGGAATGTGGTATTTGAAAAATTTGATGGGGGAGAAATTGCATCCACCCATTTAGGGTAAGACCTCTTTTCTGGTTGAACTGGTGCATGTCATCCTTTTATAGCTTCCAACAGATATTTTAATGACTCAATGGTAGTAATTAATGTTTGAGAAACATTTGGTTGAGCTTGGACCTAAGTAGGTGCAACAACTGGTGTTTGGACGGCTGTGGAAACCGGTACTGCCACTGATGGTAGTATTGCCGGTTGCTGTCACATATGACCCATAGTATTGGACCTGTGAGGGTGTACATGTAAAGGGGGATATTATTGATCCATCCCAATAGCATCAAAAAATTCCCTTGATTGATTAACTTCAGCATGGTTAGGAGGAATACTACCTTGAAGTAGTTCTGTATTTAACATCATTAACTCCTTCATTTCTTTTTCTTGTTGTGAGAACCTTTCCTCTACTGAGTGATTGGCCTTATCCAGAGGTAGGGTGGGATGTAACCTGACTTTTACCCTTTTCATTGGCATGTGCCTTTCTGAAGTATGGAAGGGTATTACCCAAAAAAATATCTTGCCTTCGGGAAACCCTCTAGCTTCTGGTACGCACACCTCCTTCATTTTTTTATGTGTATACATACTCTTGAATAGGAACTTCTTCATCTGAGTGAGCCTCATGTTCTAGGGGATCAGTGACAACAACATTGATGACATTTATCGATGCATAATGAAATGCAGCCTTTCTGTCAGTGTTTCTGCGATACCATCTTCTTCCATGTCCCTTATGAGACATTGCCTTTTGTTTGGTTGATCCCTCAGGAGCTTCTTGATGAACCGTAATTTGGAGGGAATTTATGGATAATTCGGCTCTGCGTTCCTCTTGTGGCTTATTCCCTAATCGAGAGAAGACTGACTTTCACTGAGGAAGAGATTGAGAATTTGAAAAAGTCCCCAGTCTGGTGGACTGGGGCTGTTCCTGTTTTTCTTTCTCAACTCATCGAATCCTATCTATTGATCCCAAGGGTTAGATTAAAAGAATCCCAATAATGGAAAGATGAGGTGGATCTTGAGCTACTACATCTAAAACATTCTTAAAATCTCTCCTGGTTTTGTGGATTTTAGTCTGAAAATTGGCTGGATGCATCATCTGACATCCACTCAAATCACCTGGCTCAGATGACTGTTGGATTATTTCTGACACCTCTATCACCTGATGATGTGCATGCTCTAAACGAGAATCCTATTCTATATTCTCATTTTCTTGATGCAAGAGTAATTCGACAACTTGTTCTTTATATGCCTGACTTTGGGAAGAACTAATTGAAGCATGTTCTTGAGCAAGCCTTTGATTACACACAAAACTAGTTAGTTGTGGTCAGCCATGGGCAATAACATTGCATGAAACCACTTTTGGAAGGCTTTGTTGACTGGAGAGAATAGTGAAATGAAATTCTCCATGAACTCCACATCCCCTGATATGAATACTATATGGGGAATTGGTAATTAACTAGGGCAACCTTTTTAATGCGCGAAGGCATGTACCCTGAAGGGATCTCTGCTGCTTTTCAACCTCTTGATTTTGGGAAACTGAGAGAGATGCCATGTCATTTTGGTCTTTCAACCCTTCTATTAACTTAACATGATTTTTATATTCATCATAAGGTAATATTTTCTCTTTTAAGTGACAATGAGTTTTCTATATGTTGAGACGAACATCATGAATACAATCTTTCATCAATGTTTCTGGAATATCATACTGAGAGTCATCCAAAGGCCAAAACATGACTGGTATTTCACCTTTTGTCAACTGTTTTCTCATATTCAGCACTTCCTATTGGTCATTTGAGGAAGATTATATTACCTGATTGGACCAAATATGGTGCTTCTTTGTTGCTTCATCAGATTCAACAAGATTGGTAGAGAATTCATTTTTCAAATTAGAAGATGAATGACACAGGGGTGGTTCAGAGAATGACCTACACCCCGAGATATCTTCTGATTGAGAAAGTATTTCACTTACTAGCGGTAAGGTATCAGACATGACTGGATTCACATTGTCTAGTGCCTCAAGAAAAGAGGGCTTTCTCATTACTGCATTATCCATTGAATAATTTTCCAAGCAATTCGAATTACTACTACGGAGAGGACTTTCACATCTAAAATCATCATCATGGGGAGGACCACCATGGTGGGTATAGCAAAAGATGAAACCTTTTTCTTCTTGGTCTTCTGGGCATGTAGAGGGTTATCGTGGCTCCCATCTGAAGATGATGATTCGAGATTGACCGAGTTGTCATGAAGCAAGCCTTCATGAGGAAGTGTATGATGAAGAACTTTTGAATTATTGTTGTTATTTCTAGAATTTTTAAATGAGAGAAAAAATCTTTAGTTGCAACAGATAATTGTCTAAGGGCTTCAAGAACTCCAGCATTGAGCAAGGCCTTATTGTAGATTGGATCTTGATTTTTTTAACTGTTATGGATGGGTCTTTCTCTTGGAAGCCTTCTTACTCAATTTTTAAACCACTTGTTGATGAAAGTGGTTATTATGGGCAGGTGTATGTTCCTTCTCAAGAGAAATGATCAGGTTAGGCTGACTATCTCCATTTAAATCGAGTTTATGTGCCCGACTATATTGTCTGTATGACATGGGGAAGTATGCCCCACGACCCTCCTAGAATGGAACAGAGGTGTGTATCTGCTACGTGGTGACATGTTGATGAGTCACTCCACTGATAGGGATAGATTTATGTTTCTTTCCCTGTGATGTCATTGAAGTTGTTATAATATTTTGACAGGTATCCAGAATATGGGCTGGGATTTTCTTATGCTCTTTCACCATTGTTAGAATGTGCTTGGTGAATTCAACATCCAAAATAGTAATTTACGTCTATTCCATGTTTGGAGTAGGCGTGTGTTCCTTCTCCTATCCTCCTTTTCCTATTAGTGAATTCTGACAGTACTCATGTGAGGGGGTAGAAAGTTGTGTATTCCTACTGTTTGTCATTGGAGCATTCCAATTGAAATCTCTGGGAGCAACCAAACGAGACTGTTGGTTAGCTTGATAAATTGAAGGTGTATGTGCCTACTGATTGTTCTCCACCAAATACAATTGATGAAATTCCTTCAATAATGGCAGATGAGAATGTTGGCAGAATTGATGAGTGTAAGTAGGTTCATGTTCCTGTTTACAGGTGGTCACCACATTTAGTTGGCGGGCTTCTTTGGATGTAGTTAGACGAGCATGCTGACTAGATGATGATTTATAAACAGGTGTATGTTCTTTCCTATAGTACTCTGCCGGAATTGCCTGGTAGAATTGGTGTGTTACTGCTAGACGAGTTTGATGGGCAGTGAAATTAGGACGGACGGGTGTATATGCCCGCTCGTTGTTTGACATCAAGTTAGGTTGATGGACTTCTCCGGAGGGGGAAAGGTATGAACCTGATCCTTGTTGGCTGTATTTTTCCTCTAACGGCTCATCTTGCGTGCTTGGGTATGAGAAACCTGAGCCGAACGCCTAGAGGCGATACCCCCATATTGTTGAGGGTGCACTACCGCATGATTCTGGAGGCAATTGTTGGTGGGAGTCCTTAGGAAGGACTCCTGTCTTCTTGAACTGAGGCCTTGAGTGACCTCTTGATTCACCACCCTATAATATGGGAAGGACTGGTTGTTGCGTTCTAGGGATAAAGACCCGAAACAGTTGGATATGGTGGTTGGCACCACCTACTTCTTGACCACTGGTCATCGCTGTCCGGACAACTAGGGTGAGTTGTTAACTTTTAGGGATTTTCGAGCGGCCACTAGAGTCGGGATGGTACCATGTTGATGGTATTTCCTCACCAATGCATTTGAGACCCAGCATTGAAGACGCTGAGTCAGTGATGTCGTCCTCAGAGCGGACGGGGATCCAACAGGAGTAACGGCCGAGGCATTCACAGGTGTGAACCTTAAAGAAGCCATTTAGTGTTGTAGAGAGATTTTGGAAAAGAGTGCATGTTTGATATAGAAGACATAATCAAGATAAGTATGACCAGACTACATCTTTTGGATGAGCACATATGTTATTGATTGCTTTGTTATCCCTTATATTGAGTTTAATAGGGGCGTAAAAAATACGTAAAACATCATTTAACTTTGTTAAGGATTCATGTCTGGTTCACCATTTTTTTGTCTGTAAATGGGGATGAACTTGTTTGTTTAAGGATCAAACATTCCAATCAGTTTATAATGGGTTTATTCGTAGAATCAGAAACAACCAATGATTCTATATCGATTTGGACCTACTTTCCAAAGGTAGGTGCTCATTAGTTGTGGACCAATGAGGATTAAGAATTTTCATTGGTCAAGAGAATGGGAGGTCAGGATCATCACACCTATTTGGGGGGAATTATTTCCTACTCTAGGTCTCTCTTATAGATTTAAGTTATGTTCACGAATACTTATTAAATCACCAAGAATGAAAATGAGTTTTCCTTTAGATTTGGAAATCGATGATTAATATGTATGGGATTTAGAGAATCTTTTATATGTATTTGAGGTTCTTCATCAATGGAGAATCATCCATATGTATTAGATATTCTTAGTCAATGGTATACTTAAATACATTATATAGAAATCTCTTGGTAATAATGATGACCATACTGGTTTTAAAGCCACTCAGTGGGGTACTTGAAGTTTACTGTCATTCTGAAAGACATGGATTATTTCAGAGTTGAGATCGTACCCACAGATGGGCTACCTATGTATCCTCGTTAAAAAGGAATAAGAACCCACATAGTTCGATAATAAGGATATAGTTTAATGTCATATGGGATGAAAAAGAATTAATGAATGATGGGATTGAACCTTATAAAGGCTTCCTACGTACTCAAATTTTAAGGCAGAGATCAAATTCCACATAGTTCGGGTGAATAAATATGGGGCTTATGCATGGTTAACGACCCAAAAAGAGATGTCATGATTACTTTTACAATCTAAGCTCACATGAGTCATGCTCAGTGTGAGAAAAAAGAGGTATCGGTAAACCTGAAGATTGTTCCATGAAAGATGTAGTCACAAGAATTGATGTGGGGCTTATGTATATATGACTGCCCAAGTAGATGAAGACCAGCACTTACTTTAGGAAAGAATCCCAGGAACAGGGTCCATAAAGGTATTTGTACTTTATGGAGATTTGGAGTTTTAACCTGAGACTTACTCTTAAAGAGAATTCCCAAATTAATGGGGACTTATATCATGGGGCTTACTCCTAAGAAGGAGGCCCAAATTAAAGGAATTGTGATTGGGGCTTATTCTTGAGAAGGAGGCCTGAACCAAGGGAACCTGGGAGTTACTCCTTAGGAGGATGCCCTAAATCAAAAGATCTTATCATCTTAAAAGGATGAGGTTATATGGAGGAAACCTCTAACCGTAGTAACATAAAGCTTGTATGTCATGAGGTTTTGGGATAGGTTCTCACATAATTCCTTTTAGATAAGGAATCCAACAAAGGAACCATGCCATAAATGGATTTTAAAAGGGGTTCAAGGGTTAATATCTTGAAGAGGATAGGGGAACAAAAGAGAGGAACACAAATGAAGTTGGCATGTAATTCATGGCCAAGCAAGTCTACTTGTGTGACATGGGTTCACCTAGGTGATGAAGAATCTGTAGGGTAATACTTGGGTGAGACTTAACTCAAGCCTTTAGTATTATCCTAAGATGTTTCCAAAAGGGTGGTGTGCAAGTTTCATCGAAGGGGTAGGGTGGAGTGCAAGTGATTCCATTTTTAAGAAGGTTTGGACACTTAGGAATTAAAGTTTTGATGAATTCTAAACACTTAGGCCTTATTCTACTTCTTTAGGTCTTCCATTCTAGGTAAAAAGTTACCTTAGAAGCTTTCGGAAGAGTTAAGTTGAAGACTAGGGTGACCCGATCTTGAATTTGACTTTTGGAAAATCCATCCCTAAAATAGGGGCCCATGGGGGATATTTATAGGCCACCTTGAAACTTGGGAAAAAAACCAAATAGGGCGTGCAACCGAGCTACATGACCCATAGGTGGCATGTAAGTGACTTGCGTGGTGCGCAAGTAACTTGCGTGCCTCACTCCAAATGGGCTTCTAGTCCATGACTTCGTCAATTTTTTTGATGTTCTTCAAAGGGTGACCCTCTTTGTGCTTAAGGTATTCCCCTTTGCCATTCATTGGACTTTGTGATGGAAAAAGTCGTCAACAGTGATCAACCATATATATTTGGTGACTTGGTGATTTATAAATACATAATGCTCACTATTTTTATCTTTCAAATTTATTTATTTTATGTAACTTCTTTTAAAGTGAAAAATTATGAAAATGAATTATTTATTAATAAAAATACTGTTTTTATATTATCTTGATTTCAGTCTGAATTAGGGTTTGTCTGTACTCTTGTAAGTCCAGGTGGGGTAATTGTTTATTTTATTCTGTCATATTACAACGTGTGTCATTTTTTAGAATAAAAAAACTCTTCATCCTCGATTTTCACTTGACCATCACCCATAGACCATTGACCAATAATATTAAACCGTCAATCAGATACTTCCCATGTTTCCATCTAATTTCCTCCAACAATCCCTTTAGACATATCAACTCCATCACGACTCACTGTAGTCTTACGGTCAACAATAATTTAGTGCCAATATTTTTTCATTCTGTATTTGTCATTTTTAGACCATTAAGAAACATTTAAAAAAATTAACCCAAAAATAAAATAGTTAAAATGAACCTAATTACCAATAATATATGTATCATTGGTGGTTAATAGTAACAACCATTAAATAGTATTTTTAGTTATTTATTTAGCAACAGTTTATAAAAACAACCGCTGAATATTTTTCTTAAATAAAATATTAAATAAAAAAACTATAAATAAAAACTATGATATGTAATAAACTAAAACATATATACATAACAAAATAATCAAACATAAATCATCAATTATACATCCACAATCATATATACATCAATCCATAGTCACCATAAGCTCAGAAAACTAACAATCTCATACCTCAGTCATCAATATATACATATAAAATATGTCTGACAACAACCCATTCTCTAATGTCCAAGAATGTTTTAAATAAAATTCTCCTTCTAATTTAATTAATTCTATTATTATGTAATATGGTTATAAAAAACAAATGCACTTCTTTAATTTTACTATATTCTATCAGATTTAAAATATCTTTAAACATCATTACCGTTGATAACATAGCTGTTGAAAAATGATCACAAAATTAGTATAAATATAAGGTTTTAACAAATTCAATTAACACATACATAGTGATGACTTCAACCAGTAAGATATTACATTATGAAATCCATTTATTAGAGCTTCTGAAGTAGATAACATCTCTAGACATTTCCCTTGATCAAACCCAAGCTGAGATCTAAAAACATAAGTATAAGCAAAACCGTTTATGGGAGAAGTTTAAACTCATCGAGATCATGATCCAAACCATGTATGCCGAACCACCACATCGAATACCTTAATCTTAAGAAATTTGTGGGTGTATTGAAGGGATATGTATCAAGACCCTAACAATATGAGTATGTACATTAGTTTTTTTTAGAATAATGAATATATTTCCATCCTATTATTGTTACTTTATATTTTTTTAATTAGATACAATAAAACAAAAATAGTATTTTTGGGTAATATTAAAATTCAATTAAAGAATTTATTTTAATTAATTAATGGATTATTTAAATAAATAATATTTTAATAAATTTTTATTATTAAATAATGTTTTTTAAATATAAATGGTCATATAATTTTTATGAAGTCGAATGTAATTTTTATATGGGTTCGAAAATTGTTATTGTCAAAAAAACCAACATTTATTAATAAATGTTTATTTTATTCTAAAAATGATAAAAAAAATATTTAAAACATTATTTAGATAAAATGAATACTTTTTTTTGGAATCAGAATGTTGAAATTATCCAACAGTAAATTTTTCATAATTTTATGAGACACTTGAATTTTCAGGTAAAAAACTAAATACTATATAAATATACATTGTGTATTATGAAATTATAATGAATAAAAAATGATATAATAAATACTATAAAAGGAATCCAAGACCAAATATATGGTTTATCTTTATAATAATGATATTTTAAGTTTATTTTATTAATTTTATAAAGCTATTATGAATCCTACAAAACAATTAATATATTTTAAGGTTTTAAAATAATTTCTTTATGAGTATGACTCACCTCCAGATAATCAATGTCATTATTTTACCAAGTTCAGCCCTTTACCATATAAAATAATAAAAACCACTCCCAATTGACCGAAACCATGGACAAAAATCATGGAAAGGTTTATGGTTTTGGTTATTTTATAATATAGAGTCCAAAACCTAAGTTTGAGAAATAATAAACAAATCCCAACCCATTTCCTAATCTACCCCCCCTCTCTAGAGTTTTCCCAAGGTGCCTCCATGATCTCAAGAAACTCTTCCCAAGTATTTGGAGGCACACACTCAAGTAAAAGATCCTTAAATTCTCTTCTTTATTAAAGTTTTTATTATCTTATGCTTTTTATTTCATATTTATAATGTTGAGATATGTATTTCCATGTCCCCATTACCGCCCATTTTATGTCCAAATTATGAGAGACACATTTTCCTCCCATAAATTCATTTTATGAACTTTTATGTGACAATGTTATGCTGTCAAAATTTCACTACAATTTTCCAATCCAAAACAACTATATAGTGAATACCATACCCATTTCCTATCAAGGGTATTCACCTTTATACACTTATTATTGCGATCCAACCTTTTATTAAATTACAATTACATCATTATAAAGATAAAATTAATATTATTAGACCATTAGGATCCAGTGGTTTAGTGTCTTAGGAAACCTAGGACCAAACATAACATTTACAACATTAAACATAAACATTTATTTAATTCATTCTTCTCTAGCTTCTTATTGTCCCTTGAAAACTATTTACTACACATAATCACTTGAGGATATACATCAAAAAGGGTTGATATAAAATCCAAATAAAAGTATAGATAAGAATAATATATCATGGGGTGAGGATAATCATAACATCATCATCAAAATCATGAGAGTAATCATTATATAAATACATAGAATTTGGCAACTCATAAATAATGAAAACATCTTGTCTTATTGGTTAACTACCACACATAGTTGTGAACAAATATAGCATCATGTTCACACATCATTCTACCTTAAATAATTAGATTCATCACTTTACTCAATGCATTGGAGTTCTGTATAATTCTGGGCACACCCATCACATTCAAACATTCATTTTGCGCTATATAATTCTGAGCATACCCATCTCATCATAACATTTAAATTATCATGCATGCCACAATGAAAATATTTAAAACATTAACATAAAATAACCCAAGGAAGAACATGGGTTTAACATAATACATTTTTAAACATTTTTTTCCCAAAAGAAATATGGAATATCATTCTTGACAAAGAACCATTAACCTTGAGTGAATAGTGAAACAATCTTCAAGAAGTAAAAATGGTGTGTTTATTTGAAAGAAGTGTTCTTTTGGAAAAAATGGGTTGTTCATAAGATCAATTTGAGAATATGAATAACCTATAAAAGGTAATATAATTGGGAATAAATTATTTTAAGGCATATCCCTACTGAAAATGGGTTGAAGAGGGAAAACCCAAAGAAAGAGAGTTGGGTTCGAGAATTTTCCCTTACCTTGTATCCGGATGCTTTTTCACTTTAATGTCCTGTACATTGACATTATGTTCATTAATTTGAAATTAAAAAACCTTTTATACATGAATATTGTTCATTATGGTTTCATAATGTTGTTTTATGGGAATTTGGATGAGTTATAGAGTTTAAATTCATTGTTCGGGAGTGTTTTTTTCTTAGTTTTTATGAACGGTATGAATGGAAGTTCATGTAGAACATGGATAAACATACAGAACTAATATTACATGTTATTAATTATGTTAAAAAAATTTAAATGATCTTATAAATAATTTGTTTATATACCATGATAATGAATCATTATATAAGAATTTAATGATGATCATTTGGGTTAATTCAGACAATTTTTCGACCACAACAAACTTGTTTTATTTAATCATTTAGTAATATTTACATAAGTTAGTTATAGAACATTATATAGGATATAATAAATATAAAATAATCTGTTTCAACCAAAGAAATGGTTTCATGACCAGATCTGAAGGCGGTAAAGGAAAATTAAAACATGTCGTTCATGAAGATGATAAATTAACACCTCACGAACAACGTTTTCCATTTTAAAATAAAAAGAAGAGGAGATGGGGGTTGGATGATATAATACCACATTGGTATAATAAAATTACAATATATGCATTCTAATGTAGTTACCATACCATGTGGATGAGGATAGGTGGGTAGATATTTAGAAAATAACTTGAAATTGAAAGGAAATTAAAGGAAAAGAGAAATTACCTCTTGAATCCTCCTCTTGAGATCCTCCATAAGGAACCTAGGATTGGTCGTTTGATGAGAAAAAAAGCTCTTGGATGTGGGGAAGGGTCTATGGAAGGCTTTTGGTCAGATTTTATACAAGGCATGAAGCTTGAGAGGTGTGAAGAAATGAGCGTGTGAAGGATGGTATTTATAGTGGAGGGGAGATGAGTTTTCTCAATATTATATTCATTAATTTATTATTTCTCCCCAAGATAAATAAAAGTGATGATAAAATGAAAAATAATAGTAATAAGTTCATGTGAGTTCAAACCAATTGGGATTACATCAGCAGAACATCATACATGACTCTATAATTAATGAATTTAACTTATTTTTTGAATTATTGTATTTCACTATTCGTAAAAATTCAAATATTTCATAAAAATACCAAAAAATCACCCTATCCATTTTCAATGTGTATAATCCAAAAATGAACTCCATTTTTTAAAAATAATTTTCCAAATACTATTAATTTAATTTTTAATTAAAATCACAATTTACTTGAAAAATACAGATTTTAAAATTAAAACTGATTTTATAATACTTTAAAAAATTACATAAGTTCTTATAAAATTATCATAAAACTAGAAGAAATAGAATTTTTAATTTATTAAAACATTTTAGGAAAATAAATTTTCTTTTAAATTAAAATATTAATAATTAATAATCATTTATGACTTACAAAAATTCCAATACTTTTATTATGGTCATATTATCCCTTATAAGATTCCTAAATTTTATTTAATCATTCATTGGTGATGTTACTATTATTTTGGATGATTTAATATTCATAAGGGTCTTATTACTATTCATAAGGGTAGGTTACTATTCACTGCAAATTATGTTTGTTCTATTTGACACAAAAAATTACCCTGAACGCAATCGTGTATGTCAAATTTTCAAAATTCAAAATATAGAAGTGAAAAAATTATGTTTAATGATCACATGATATGTCATTATTCTTCCTAATGATATTATACTATAAGTAATAATTTTAATAAGGAAATTCCATTGATAAAACTTTGGGTTGTTATATTCTTCCCCCCTTATGAAATTTCACCTTCAAAATTTCATTTTACACAAACAGGTGAGGGTACTTCTCCTTCCTCACCTCTTATAGTTCCCAAGTATATTCTGTAAACTTATAGTTCCTCCACAAAACTTTAAAAAGACGAGTTGTCTTGTTTCATAGGAACATATCTCTCCTATCCATAATCTTTGCAGGCTGCTTCTCATAAGAGAGATCATATTCTAGCTGTACCACCTTGGAGTTTAGTACATGTGATGGATTTGGTATGTACTTCCTCAGGAGTGATATGTGAAACACATCATGAATTTGAGCCATATTTGGTGGAAGTGAAAGCCAAAAGTCCATGTCTCATTTGCGGCCAAGGATCCCAAAGGGGCCACTGTACCTTGGGCTTAGCTTCCCTTTATTTCCAAACAAAATGAATATCTTCCATGGTGATATTCAAAGGAAACATTTATCTCCAATGTTGAACTCCAGGTCCCTTTGATGTTTTACAAAAAAGCTCTTTTTCTGACTCTGAGCAGCTTTGATATGTTTTTGGATGAATTGAACCTTCTCTGTCATCACTTTCACAAGATCAGGTCCAAGTAGCTTTCTAACTCTAGCTTTATCCCAACAGGTTGGAGTTTTACATCATTTTCCACACAAAGCTTTATACAGAGCCATCTAAATACATGTTTGGAAGCTATTGTTGTATGAAAACTAAACAAATGGGAGATAATGATCCCATACAACTTTTAATTTTAGAGAGAGGGATCTTAACATATCTTCAACTATCTGAATATTCCATCCAGATTGGCCATCAATTTGGGAGTGATAGACTGTGCTGAAATTTAATTCTGTACTCAAAGAATGTTGAAGGCTCCTCCAAAATTTAGATGTGAACCTTGGATCACTTTTAGAGACAATTGAGAGTGGAACACCATGTAGCCTCACCACTTACTTCACATATATCATTACAATTTGTTCAATTGAGATATCTTCCTGAATAGTGATAGAATGGGTAGTCTTGGTGAGTTGGTCAACCATAACCTATATCGCATTATTTCCCTTGCACGTCTTCAGAAGACCCATAAAAATTGTCCATGGTGACATTCTCCCATTTCCACATTTGTATAAGCAATGGTTGCATCACCCCTTTGTACTTTTTTCACGTTTCATTAACATTCTAACATACCAAGCACCTTGATAAATATTCCACAATCTTCTTCTTCATGTTATCCTACCAGAAGTGTTCTCAGAGATCTCGGTACATCTTGGTGCTACCAAGATGGATAAATAATGTTGATCTATGTGCATTTTCCAATAGATCCTTCATTATATTGGGTGATGAAGTTACACAAATTCTCATTCCAAACCAAATCAAACCATCGTCGTCGATATGGAACTCTTGCAACTTCCCATCCTTTATTGCATTCACCTTCTTTTGTAACTCCAGATTATCCCTTTCTGCTTCCTTATGATTCTCTTGGATAGATGATTGAAAAATAATTTGGGAAAGGTAGGATGCATCCCATGCCCTTATGATTTCCAAATCCATCCTTTGAATATCCAAGAAGATAGGGTCTTTCTCAATCCGTAACATAGATAGAGTAATAGGTTCTTTTCTGATTTCAGCATCATCTGCCTTCTTCACCTTTCCAGTATGGTAGTGAATAGAGTAATCATAGTCCTTGATTAGCTCTAACCATCTCCTTTGATGCGTGTTAAGCTCCTTTTGTGTGAACATATACTTTAGGCTCTTATGGTCAGTGTATATGTCACACTTCTCACCATAAAGGTAGTGTTGCCAGATTTTCAAGGCAAAAATCATGGCTTCCAACTCTAGATCATGTGTCAGGTAGTTTTTCTCATGGATATTCAACTGTCGTGAGGAGTACACTATCACATTATCATTTTTCATGGGTAGATAACCCAAGCCTTTCTTTTATGCATCACTTTATTTCACAAAAATTTCTACACTTTTCAGTAATGTGAGTACAGGTGTAGTGATCAGCCATCTCTTTAGCTCCTTGAAACTTACCTCAAATTCTTCCATCCAGTCATACTTTACCCATTTCCTTGTTAACTTAGCTAGAGAGCTTTAAAATCATGAGAAATTTCCCTCAAAGTGTTATTAGTACCCTGCTAATCCAAGAAATCTATGGAATTCTATGAAACTAGAGGGTTTGATCCATTCCTCAATTGCCTTTGTTTTTGAAGGGTCCATATAAATTCCCTCACTTGTTATCACATGTCCCAAGAATGTGACTTGCTTCATCCAAAAGTCGCACATGTTGAACTTGGTGTACAACTTCTCCTTTCTCAATGATTCCAACACAAATCTTAAATGTTCTTCATGTTCCTTTTTTTAAACGTATGGGGGAAATCCCCCGTTTACTGAATAAGAAAGACGCTCCTTTTTAAGGAAAAAAGAAGGAACCCTAAATAGAGACAGATGCAGAACATCTAGAAAAAAAGGCACGCAGCCAAACACGGGTCTAAATGTCAAAAAGAAGCAAAAATCAAAATAATAACAAGCCAAAAAGTCTCATCGTCCCCCTAACCGAGACAAAAACAGAAAAATCCACCAATAATGTTGCGTCACCCCCTCTACAATGAAATGTGTCATGCTGGAAACACAAACAAGGTAGAGAACTCCTCCTACTCACTCTGAAAATGAGAGGAGGACTGGACGATAAGTGCCAACACACCTATCTCTCTCTCGAGCTTCCCCCCTGACGGTGCAGTTGAGAAACTCATTGCACCATTAACCTGATGTGCCAAAACATCCGCCAGATAACACCATACAAGAATCCATTAGGGAACCCATCCATCCAATGAAAGGACAGAAGACAGAATGATGGGTGTCAAGACACCCATCCCTCATTCGAGGTCTCCCACATGACACAATATTCCAACAGAACATTCCATCCAAATGCAAAGAGACAGATAGCAAGCTCCCACCACGACAAATGCTTCACAATGACAATCAGATCCAAGAAAGGCAGAAATGGACACACAAGAGATAAATCAGTGAAGCAACCACCAAAAACTGCCAGATCCACTCCATAATCCACCCAATATCACACCATCACAATCAAAACAAATCAGATCTCCACATGATCTAGGCCATAGATCGTCGCATGATCTCAAAAGACGAACACCCGAGGATGCCACCATCTGAGATCCCAACTCCCTGCAACTCGACATGAACCACTAGTATAGAAGTTGGATACGTTGATAATCCATACTCACCCGCCATCATTCGATCAAGAAACATAAATGCAAGGGAGACCAGATCAGAGGCGATCTGGATAGGGGGAGTGATGCAGTCATATCCACTAGTTGAAGGTGAGGCGAGGACACAGAGGCAGATAACGAGCAAGTGTAAACCTAATCTCGAAATGAAATCACGAGATGGGAAGAAAATAACCTCCACTGTAAGAGGAGATGAGAGAGTGGAACCTGTCGAGCAGGATACCCATGTGGGAAGAAGAAGGAAAGCCTGACAATAGTGGCACTAGAAAGAGATTGGGAAACCCTAGCGGGAGAGTAGAAGATGACCAGGCGAGTGCAGCACCATCATCTTCTTCATATTCCTCCTTTCTCTTAGAGTAGATGAGAATATCATCAATAAAAACTAACAAAAATTTGTAGAGGTAATATATAAAGACTCTATTAATCAAATACATGATGATTTTAGGGGCATTAGTAAGTCATAAGGGCATCACAAGAAACTCATAGTGACCATACCTTTTATGGAAGCAGTCTTCTGAATGTCTTCCTTCTTCACCTTCAGCTGATGATTTCCAGAATGAAGATCCACCTTTGGGAGGTATTAATCTCATTTTAGCTAATCAAACAAGTCATCCATAATTTGAAGATGATATGTATTCTTTATAGTGATCTTGTTGAGTTCCCGATAATTGATACACAACCACATTGATCCATCCTTATTCTTCACAAAGAGCACCAGCGCACCCCAAGGTGATGCACTAGGGTGTATGAACCCTTTGTGAAAATGCTCTTGAAGCCACTTCTTCAACTTCTCCAATTTGATAGGAGCTATCCTATAGAGACAGATTGATATTGGAGTAGCTCTGGGTATGAGTTCTATTGAGAACTCTACCTCACGATCTGGGGGAAGTCTGGGAAACTCTTTGGGAAAGACATCACTGAATTCCCTCATGATGGGAATTTATGCAAGGTTTTCACTTTACATTGACTCAACGATTTAGGAGAGGTAAGATTCTTCATAGGGTATCAACACCCACACCATTGAATAATTTTTCAAAGGATATTATTGATCTACCTTGAATTTTTAGAGTAGCATGGGATGGTTAAGAATATGAAAAGATATTTTCTTTTCCCGAAAATTGATATGTGATCTATATAATGAGATCCAATCCATTCCCATTATAGCATCCAATTCCACCAATGAAAGTGCTATGAGATTCAGTGGAAGAATCGTCCCACATACACCAATAGTAGAAGAGTCAAACACTTGGGTTGAAATGATTGCACCACTTGTTGTATTTATAGATGTCTCTACTTCAAGGTTTTGGGGCTTCGATTCTATAGTTCTAGAAAACCAAAAAGATATAAATGAATGTGTATAACCAGAATCAAATAAGATTATTTCCATTCTTGAAAGAATAGGAAGTATACCATATAAGACTTCATTATATTTCTCCAATTACATAGTAGTGATGGAATAAGCCTTCTCTTGTTCCTAAGGCTTTTGTGGCTACTGATGCTGATTACCCTTAAGGACTTGAGGTTTAGTGCACTATCTTGCATAGTTTCCTTGCTCCCTACAGTTGTATCATTGAACCATGTGTGAGGATCCCATTTCTTCCACTACATTCTCCTTCCTTATCAAGTATTTTCAACAATCTTGAGCATTGTAGCCTTGTTTCCCACACTTGAAGCATTTCCTTGTCCCTTTGAGGTAGTTCCCATGATGAAATGTACCAAATTTATGGAATGTGGGTCATTGAGGTTTCTTCCCACATTTATCATTAGATCCTTCATCTTGAAAATCCATCTTTCATTTCTTATCATTATAGCAATGGGACCATTCTACAAACTTTTTCTCCACTTTGATAGCACACCAAACAACTTCTTCATAACTCCCAAATTCTCAAATTGCAAGATCCTTTTGAAGGTTTGGTTTTAATCCACTAAAGAATCTATCAATTTTTATATCATTGTTGACAAGAAAACCCAAATCTTACGTCGAAAGCCTCGTGAAATTCACTTCGTAGGTCGTGACAGATTCTTCTTCCTTTTTCTCAATATCTATGAATTCTCTCTCTATCTTTGTATGAAGAGTTCATGGGAAATAATTATTAAGAAACATGATATTAAATTCTTCCTATTCCATTTATTCAATTTCATCACTTGGATTGGTTCTCTTAATCAAAGCCCACCATTGATCGGTGTTAGGTCCACTAGGTCGAATACCCTGGGAGGGGGGTGAATCAGGGTATGACAGATTAAAACATTCTCATGTTCAGATCTGGTTTCTTTGTTAGAAAAAACACAATTCTATCTTTCTCTCGTATCAATATATGAACAAATATGAAATCATCCACAAGACACAATGATTTTTATTTGGTTCACCCTCACCGGGCTACGTCCAAGGAGCATACAACGATAATATGTCGATGTACCAAATTCACTAAGTCTCACTACCAATAATGAGTAAAATTTTCGTGCTAGATATTCTATTCCCAGGATCACTACCTTTACAATGTTTAGGGTATTCTCACTGCATTCTCATGAGTCACTCCCTATGCCTCTTTATTTGCCTCACTAATGGTGGAAAGGGTCACCGTCTTCTTCTTCCTTCACTCACTACTCTTGGAAATGAATCCACACATAGTTTATCAACTTGTAGGTCAAACATAGTTTATAGATATGTAGGTCCCTTCATTTTCATTAATTCTTTCATCCTCAACTATTGGTAGATGCTCTATTGAAGTTCCTTTTTCAACTGTAGATGAATTCCACCTTCTCGAGTACTGCTATGTACCGGAAAATACATTTGCAAACTAATTTGAATCTTTTATAAGTTTCCTTGTGAAAATCACAAACCACCTGCTCTCCTGTGTACTAAGTACTAGAACATGGTATACAATCAATGAATTATGGTATGTGGTTCTCATGATTTTTTGATTTTATTCAATGTTATTCATACAGTTCAATACTATGAATAAATCCTTTCATTTCCAACATAAAACTCTCGATTTTGAGGCCCAAAAATTTGGAAAACACTAGGAAACTGTGCCACCTTAAAAACCTATCCTCATCAAAAACCAACCATACTAGTTTTCGGTCCTCTCACTTTCTCAACAAACACAACCACACCTAAAACATACCTATAGGAAACCTTGAGGGATTTTTTTTCTAATAATATCCCCATTTGGGGTTGTTGACAACTCTTCTCATAACAACACTGCACATTTTGATACCTCATTAATACTCCTTCCAACTTCAACCATCATTCACTTCATGTGATTAAAATAGAGATCAAGAATTTACTCAACACATACTCTAAGCCTACATGATCTATGCTTGGTCTGAGAAACAAGAGTATAATGAACAGTTCAGCAGTGAATCAATTCATTTCTAATCACTAATTTCCTATACCATACAACTACACGGATACCAATGAACTTATTTCATCATAAACCTCATTCATGATGGTATTTAATCATTGATCGATCACTTCTAACATCATCAGATTTAATTACCCCCTATATTAATGCTCCTCCAATGAGCTTCCACTCATATTCAACCCCCTATCTCCCCACTCCACTAAATAGCTTCAACTCCCCTTATCTCACTGCTCCACTTAAAAAATTCTCCCCATTTCATTTCTCCTGCTGAAATAGTCACACTTTCTCCCCCTTTATCTATGAACCCAAAGGGAACTTCAAGGTTTTCTACAATAGGGTAAAGAATACATATCAACACATTAGGGGAAGACAAATCATACCTCAGGGAGGGGGAGGGGGAGGGCACATCAACACTTTATCAAGTATGGGAAGTCGATTGGACTCATAGATCCATTCAATTCCTTTCAAACACTTTTTTGGGTAAAGCCTTTGTAATAATATATGAAACTTGTTGTTCTGTAGGCACATACTCCAACTTCATGAGCCCTTGTTCCACTTCCTCGATAAAATGATATTTTTTTAAATGTGCTTTGTCCTTGAGTGATAGACGGGATTTTTGCTCAGATTTATATCACTTGAATTATCACAATGTATTCCGATAGGAGAATTCAATTCAATTATCATATCTTCAAGTTTATGCTTCATACACAATAGCTGTGTGCAAGCTTGAGTATCCACAATGTATTCAGATTTTGCAGTGCTCAATGATATGAAATCTTTTTTCTTTCTTTAAAAAAACACACAACCCTCCAAGATAAAAGGCACCTCCTGATATTGATTTCCTATGATCTAGTAAACCATCCCAATCCGCATCTGTATATCCCAATAACTCTAGCTGAGATTTTTCATTATACATTAGGCCAAACTCCATTGTTCCCTTGATATACTGAATAATTCTTTTTACTGTAATAATGTGGCTCTCCTTAGGATTTATTTGATACCTCACTGCTTGGCATGTGGAAAATACAATATTAGGACTTGTCACTATCAGGTATAACAAACTCCCAATGATTTTCCTATCTTATGTGATATTAAATTACTTTCCTTCATCATCCCATGATAGTTTAAGGCAAGTAGAAACCTGAGTCATCGTATCTTCATAATTATCAATTCCAAATATTCTCAAAACCTCCTTGGAATATTTAGATTGATAAATAAAAGTGGAACTCCTTCCTTGCGTCACCTGTAAGCCAAGGAAAAATGTAATCTCACCAATCGTCGACCTTTAAAACACATTTTTCATGAATTTAGAAAACTATATACATTGTGATTCATCTGATCCACCAAATATTATGTCATTGACACAAACCATAATCCTTTTAATGTTTCCATTATTGAAATATATATTGCAATCAAATCCACCATACAGAAAACTGAGCATCTTTGGAAACTGATCAAGACATGAATACCATTATCTTGGTGCTTGCTTCAAACCATATAAAGCCATTTTCACCCGTAATACTCTGTTCTCATCTTCTATAATGTGAAAACCATTAGGCTTCTCAATGTAAACTTCTTCTTCTAGAAATCCATTTAGAAATGCTGACTTGACATCCATCTGGAAAAATTTAAACATTCATTGCATAGTTAGGGCCAAGAATAATCTAATTGTCCCCAGCCTCGAGACATGTGAAAACATCTCATCAATATAAATACCCTCTATATGAGAGTATCCTTTGCACATCAGGCATGATTTGTTTAAAATCACAACACCATATTCATTCATTTTGTTTCAAAATACCCATTTTTTCTCTATTACATTCTTTTCATCTATCCTTGAAACAATATCCCATGTCTATTTCTTCTCAATTTGGACATGATATTCATTCATTTCCTGAACCCAATTCTAATCTCCATAGCTTCATCAAATAATTTAGGCTTAACTTTTGATAAGTATGATGCTTGCTGTAGAGACTTCATCCTCCTTGTCTATACTAGTTCTGTCTGATCACCAATTATGTTTTGCCTATCAATTTCATATCTTCTCGCTAGTCTCTGAGAAGACATTGATTTTTTCTCATCATCCAATTCTTCTTCTGAATCAACCACTAAAGATGAAGAATCTCCTGACCTACTCATCACTTCATCACTATCCTCCTGACTTTGATCATGTATTTGCTGAATATTCTGTTCATTCTCCACTATAGTTTCATCATGACTTTCAAATATTTTTCCTAGCCTCTTATTGAAGCATTTATATTCTTTGATCTTCTTTGAGTATCCAAGAAATATTCCTTCATCCCCATGAGATTTAAATTTCCTATGTTTCTCCTTACTGAGAATGAAACATTTACTTCCGAATATTCAAAAGTACTTAAATGATGGCTTCTTCCCATACCATAACTCGTATGGATTCATCTCTCCATTTGGAAAAAGTAAATCTCTTTTTGAAGTGTATACTGCTATCATCACTACTTATTTACAAAATTTCTCCAGAAGGTCTTTCTCAATGAGAATTGTTCTATCCATGTTTTTGAAAATCCGATTTCTTCTGTCAACTACTCTATTCTGCTATGTAGTTATTACTGATGAAACTTGATGCCTTATCCCATGTTTTTCAAGATAATATTATACTTGGATATTTATGAAATCTATTCCATTATCTGTTCAAATTGTTCGGGTTTTATGAACAAGCATCTTTTCACATTCCCATCGATATCTTGTAATGAAACTTAACACTTCAGATTTGTGGGTGATTATTGAAACCCATTCCATTATACTATAGTCATTAATGAAGAGAACATATTATCTCCTCCCATCAATATCCCTTGGTGAAATTGGCCCACATATGCACCAACTCAAGAAATCTTTTTGACTTTTGATGCATTAGATTATATGTATTTCGAATGATCTTCCCTTGTTGACAGGAATCACATGTATGAGTACGATGATGTGATAATCTAGGGAGATTTCAAGATGCATCACATTTCCCCAGATCATCCAAGGAACCTTGGATTATTTGGCCAAGACGCTTATGCCATAACTTGTTTTCTTTATCCTTGGATAGAAAGCACATATCTTCCTCTCCACTCATGAGGTAGATATTCCCTTTCATACACTTTCCTTGAAACACAACAACACCATCCTTTTTTTTGATGATACATAATTTCTTGGAAAAACTTATGGAATGTCCTAAGTCACACAATTGACTAACACTAAGCAAGTTGTGACTAATCCCCTCAACAACCAAGACATCTGCTCGTATCTGGTCTTTTCCACCAAACTGGGATTTTATTGATCCAATAATTTTCAATCCCTCATTATTACCAAATATTATAATTCATTCTTTATCATACCTGATTTTGGTCACTAGATCATTATTTTCTGTCATATGGGAAGTGCATCCACAATCAATGATCCATATCCCAGTGTGATCTGATGCCTTGAATATAATTTCAACAACCACTTCTTGCTCTACCCTTTTATTTTTGAACCATGTCTCTAACATGGAATGATAATATTGATCTTTATTAGTATTTGAAAATCCGACTTAAACCTATAGAGTTACAAATAGATTTTGAATTTTCATCTCTCTTGAAGATACATTTGGATGCTTCTTATAAAAAATTTAGTCTGCCTTAGCACATTCCTCTGAATTATTGATGTGAAAAATCTTTCCATATAACCATGTAATTTACACCTAAAACAATGACCATCAAATGATGACATGAAATTTGGAGCTCTATACGACCACCTCTGTTGGTCTTGTTCCTTTTGGTACCTCTTTTCTATGGAACATACATATTAAGAATGTCTGATCTCACCACAACAATAATATCTTATGCGAGGTACATTCTTATGTGGAAATGCACCACTAGTTGTGCCTTGGGTTCTCTAAATCTTCTGATTCTACTTCGTACCCAAGTCAATCTTTAATCTTGGAGTGGGTGCTTTTGGTATGACCTGAAACACAACTGATATCTATTTTAGGTCAATACCCATACCATACCTATCATTTAGAATTGATTATTGATTTTTTTATTCGGAAGCACTCTGCTCAAATATCATCCTATCTTTTTTCTATATGATCTTTTTTTCCTGATGTCAAATTGTGAGTTAGTAGTTTATCTTGATCATCAATTGTTCATTGAAGACTGGAAACTTCCTATTCAAGTTGTTCGATACATTTGATTTGATCTATTATAGTTTCAGTCAAACAATCAATTTTTATTTTTTGTTCTTCAATTTTGAGTTTGTACTCAACCACCTTCTCTGAATTTTTTGGCATTGAAAACCTCAGATTTTCAATTTCTACATTCAAATCAGAATTGTATTCTACCTATTGTTGCATAAATAGTTTGGATTCACCAAAAACTTTTTCATCTATCTTTTTTTCACTAAAAATATCTACCTCTTCAAGGGAAGTATCTAATTCAGCCCTAAGATCAACTATTGCTTCAATTTCTCCTTCTTCATTGACATTTTCCTCTCTTCTTAATGAATTTCTGACAACTACCACCAATGTATCTATTTTATAATCTTTGTATTACTCCTACTCTTCTACATCATATTATTTTGAACTTTCATCCTCTTTTGAAAGATGATTCTTATTTTTGAATAGCTTTCTCTTGGTACTTCTCCATTTCTAATATTTTGAATACTTATTTTGGGGGATTCCATCATTTTCTTCATTTTCATCATCAAAATTATTAAGACAATTTCCTGAAAAATTCCCCATATTTCTCCATAATAAGAATGAAAATAGAAGTTTACCTTTGAACTTCCCTTTCCCCTTTGAATATTGGAGGAGAGAAATAACATGACATCATCCATATTTTCCTCCTTAAGACTATCTTCAATAGAGAGATTCTTCATGGCCTTGAATTCCACTTCTTTATACTTACCATATTCCACTGAATTATTATGATCATTTATCATTTCATATGATACAAGGGTACTATGTAGGTTATCTGCTCACTACATTCCCAAGGGTCACTCCCTATGCCTCTTTCTCGGGCTCACTACCGGTGGAAAAGGGTCAACGTCTTCTTATTCCTTCACTCACTGCTCTTGGAAAGGATTCCACACACATTTTATCAAATTGTAGGTCAATCATTGTTTATAGAAATTTAGTTCCCTTCATTTGAATGATTCTTGTATCCTCAAATATTGGTATATGCTCTGTTGAAGTCCTTTTTTCATGCATAGATAAATTCCACCATCCTGAGTACTACTAGGTACCAGAAAATACAATTGAAAACTTATTTGAATCTTCCAAAAGATTCCCTGTGAAAATAATGAACCACCTAATCTCCTACGTACTTAGTACCAGGTTTGGTATGCAGATTAACCCTTCTATGTACTGCTACCACTTCCATGAACCGCTATTACCTTCACGTACCACTGCCTTCATTCTGCCTCTGCGAACTGCCCTATGTCTGCGAATTATTCTCTATTCGCAGACTGTATTTGCTTCCGCATACCAGAGCTCCCCCTCAACATACAACTTGAAAAATTCAATCTCTCGCATACTGAAGATTCCTCCTCCACATACCAAGTCTTTTTCAGTTTTCAGTTCTCTACAAAAACCTTTGGCGGAATTTCTTCCACACGAATAACTTAATCCTTCATTCTCCCTCTCGAACTTTGGATTTTTTAAAATTTCAGATAAAAAATATGTTCTATAATTATATTTTGTCTCCACAGTAATAGGCGGGATTATCAATTCTTATATATGAAAAGATATCCTCAAAAATCGCTAATCCAAGATATACTAAATCATTGATTCAATCTCCACTGCATACCGATTCTTCTACTGTTGCGAACCAGATGTCACCCTCAAACCGTTTCTCCCAAATATTCCATGTAATATATTTGTTCCTACATGGTTGATATACTCCTTCAATGACACAACATCTTCATACTACATCACCTTCCACCATGACCATTTTCAGTTTTGCGAACTGCTACAATGTACCGTTCCCGCAGCTCCACGTACCATTCTCAGAACATGGTAGGCAGTCCATGAATTATGGTATGCGGTTCTCATTCTTTCAGATTTTCTTCAATGTTATTCATAAAGTTCATTCCTATGAAGAAATAATTCCTTTACAAAAATCAAACTCCTGATTTTGAGGCCTAAAAATTTGGAAAACACTAGGAAACAGCGCCACCTTAAAATCCTGTCCTCAAAAAACACCAACCATAATCATTTGCGGTCATCTTGCTTTGTCAACAAACACAACCACACCCAAAACATACATAGAGGACACCTTGATGGATTTTTACCACCAATTGGCCTCTCCATCTATAAAATAAACAGCTAGTGTCACACTATTCATCTCAGAATAGTGAAGCAGAGAAAAGATCTTCTCCATGAATTTGACCCACTATTTATCAACTAGTGGATCAGAAGACCCACTAAAAGTCGATGGTTATTGATGCATAAAACACTTGACAACCAATTTCTCCCTCTTAGGTGAAGGAGTACTTTCACCATTATTTTGGTTATTGTTCATAACCCGAGATAGTTGGATAAGAATCACCATGACGTTTTGAACGCCAACTCCCAAAGAATTGGGGATGTCGTTCAGGAAATCATTTCATTGGCCCTCACACTGGTTGTTGGCCTAGTTTCTCTTGGTTCCCACAATTTTATAAAATGTAAAAGCTTAGAGAAAAACATAAGTCAAAAAGTCATGAATAAATAAATTATTCATTTGTATAATTTGAACTAAAGTCATAAATTTTGGGATCCCAATGTAAATCTTCCTATGTGAATATTTGTACTTAGTCTCATACTAGAGGTTTTATCTTGGGTTCACTAATATTAATTCCCAAATTAACTAAACCTTGCCTCTGATACCAACTATAGTGACCCAACATTTTCTTACAGTATAATTACATAATTTTAACGATAAACATAAAATTATTACACCACGAGGATCCATAGTTTTAGCATCTTGGGGAAACTAGGACCAGACATAACATTTACTACATCAAACATAAACATTTATTTAATTCATTCTTCTCCAACTTCTTAATGTCCATTGAAAACTTTTTAGTACACATAATCACCTGAGGATATACATAAAAAAGGGGTGAGCTAAAATCCTTATAAAAGGATAGATAAGAATAATATATCATGAGGTGAACATAATCATAACATAATCATCAAAATCACGAGAGGAATCATTAGATAAAGGTATAGAATGTGGTAATTCATAAAAAATGAAAACAACATGTCTTAGTGGTTAAATACTACACATAGTTGTGAACAAAGCTAGCATCATGTTCACACATAATTTTACTTTAACTAATGTGATTCATTACTTTAACCAATTTATTGGAGTGCTGTATATTTCTGGGTGCACCCTTCACATTCAAACATTCATATTGTACTATATAATTCTGAGTGCACCCGTCTCATCATAACATTTACATTATCAGGCATGCCACAATGAAGATATTTAAAACATGAACATAAAATAACCTAGGAAATGATATGGGTTTCACATCATAAATTTTTAAGAATTTGTTTCCCAAAATAAATATGGAATATCATTCTTGACATAGAACCATTAACCTTGAGTGAATAGTGAAACAATCTTCAAGAAGTAAACAGGTTGTGTTTATTTGAAAGAAGAGTTATTTTGGAAAACATTGGTTTTTTCATAAAATAAAATTGAGAACATATATATCCTTGAAAAGGTAATATAATTATTAATAAATAATTTTGAAGGAATATCCATGCTTAAAATGGGTTAAAGATGGAAAACACAAAGAAAGAGAGTTGGGATCAAGAATTTCCCCTTACCTTGTATCTGAACACTTTATTCACTTTAATATCCTATATAATGACATTATATTCATTAATTATCAATTAAAAAACATTTTATACATGAATATGGTTCATTATGGTTTCATTATGTTCTTTTATTGGCCTTTGGATGAGTTATATATTTTAAATTCACTGTTTGGTAGTGTTCTTTTTCTGAGTTTTTATGAACAGTATGAATGTAAGTTCGTGTAGAACATGGATAAACATACAGAAATGATATTACATGTTATCAATGATTTTATAGAACTTGAAATGATATTATAAATAATTTTTCTATATACCATGACAATGAATCATTAGATAATAATTTAATGATGATCGTTTGGGTTAATTCGATCGGGCAGTTTTTTGACCACAACGAACTTGTTTTGTTTAATCATTTAGTAATATAAAAATAAGTTAGTTATAGAACATTAAATAGGATATAATAAATATAAAATAATTTTGTTCAACCATAAAAATGGTTTCATGACCATATTTGAAGGTGGTAAAGGAATTTGAAAACATGTCATTCTTGAAGAAGATAAATTAACACCTCACGAACAATGCGTTCGATTCTAAAATAAAAAGAAGAGGAGAAGGGGTTTGGATGATATAATATAAAATTATTATCATAAAATTACATTATATTTATGATACTAGAGTTACCATACCATGTTTATGGTGTTAGGTGGGGAGTGATTAAGAAAAGAACTTGAAATTGAAAGGAAATCAAAGGAAAAGAGAAAATACCTCTTGAATCCTTCTCTTGAGATCATCCTTAAGGAATCTAGGCTTGGTCGTTTGATGAGACCAGAAGCTCTTGTATGTGGGGTAGGGGATATATAAGATGTTTGGGAAGATTTTGGACAAGTCTTGAAGCGTGAGTGGTGTGAATAAATCAGGGTGTGAAGGGTGGTATTTATAGTGGAGGGGAGAGGAGTTTTCTCAATATTATATTCATCAATTTATTATTTATCCACAAGACAAGTAATAGTGATGCTTCTAGGAAAAAGAATAGTAATAAGTGCATGTGTGTTAGAACCAATTGGTCTTACAATAGTATAACATCATACATGACTATAATTAATGAATACAACTTATTTTGTGAATCATTGTATTTCACTATTTATAAAAATTCAAGTATTTCAGAAAAATACCAAAAAATCACCATAACAATTTTTCAATGTGTAGAATCCAAAAATGAACACCATTTTTCAAAAATAATTTTCTAAATAACATCAATTTAATTTTTAATTAAAATCATAATTTACTTGAAAAATACAGATTTTAAAATTAAAACTGATTTTATAATACATTCAAAATTTTCATAAGTTCTTATACAATTATCTTAAAACCCGAAGACATAGAATTATTAATTTATGAAAACATTTTAGGAAAATAATTTTTCTTTTATATTAATTAATTAATAAATAATAATTATTTATGACTTACAAAAATACTGATACTTTTACTATGACCATATTATCACTTATAAGATGCCTAAATTTTATTTAATCATTAATGGGTGAGGTTACTATTATTTTGGATGATTTTCTATTCATAAGGGTAATATTACTATTCATATGGGTAGGTTACTATTCATAAGGGTAGGTTACTATTTAAAACAAATTATTCATGTTCCATTTGACTGCAAAAATCACCCTGAATGCAACCGTGTATGTCATATTTTCAAAATTCATAGCATAGAAGATGAAAATTTTTGTTTAATGATCACATGATATGTCATTGTTCTTTCTAGTATGATTATACTATAAGGAATAATTATAATAGGGGAATTCCATTGATAAAACATTGGGTCAATACACATATAACTTTTGACTTAGGACTTACATATATGTATTCCACACTCACTGACCGTGGAATAAAATAAGATGATGAATTAATTAATGATGTATGATCTATGCAGAACACTTAATCATGAGAATGAAATAAATGTGATGGGTGCACCCATAATTATATATCAATACAATGGATTGGGTAATGTTTAGTCTCATGATACATCATGATGGCATAGATAGTGAACCTGATTCCTTTATGATACTTTTTCCATCGTGATGTCTTGACAGTTTGTCTTGACCTATGTTTATGATGTAGTGTTTTAAGTTGTTTCCACATTTCTCATGTTATGATTATCATGATATATCATTCATTATTATCTATGTTCCTTTTATTCCCCATTGATACGCCTATTTTCTGACATATATTACCTTATTCCATGTTTATTACCTTACAAAGATTTATATCTCACCCTTTTCTTAGGTATGTCACTTGGTTATCCTGTGCAGTTTCAAAAGCCATGTAATTTTAGAAGCATGTTAAGGGGGTGTTCAATAATTTTGTTGTATCCCATGTTCAATATGTTAGGCTATGTACATAATTCCCAAATACAATAGACTTATCGATCTTATGGGTTGTAATATGTGTACTTTTACATAATAAATCATTAATTAATGTGTAATAAAGAGAAGATTCGTCATAGTTGGTATCAGAGTAAAAGTTTAGTTATTTTTGGGATTAGGATTAGAAAACTATAATGAAATAATTAGGGATAAAACTAAGTATAAGTAAACATCCCTAAATTTTGTTAAGTATTGAGTAAGTGGTTTATCAAGAAAATATATCCATGTCTAGATACTACAGGCGGACATGGTTTTGACACAGATGTACCTAGGGTTAACAACTCTGATAAGGCGCATCGATCCAGACTTGATGTAACCTGGAAAATGAAAACATGACTTACTGTGCATCTGTTTTGACACTCTCAGAGGGTATTCTTTAATAAATTCAAAATCTCATTACGAACCATTGTTAAGAGAACAAAAAAATTCCCATAAGAATACATGTTAGGAAATAAATAATTGATAACATAAATTAAAGCTTAGAAATTCAAAAGTTAAGGAAATACATGTAATTTATAAGTTATCTCTTTAATTTCATTGGATTCCCTTTTATGTGTTTAGTAGTTTAAAAATAAAAATCCCTAGATTTCTTTTTGTTCTAGCCAATGAACATAAATAGGGGGAATTAGGTAAACAATCAATGTGATGGGAAATGTTATGACTGCCCCAATGAGATGCCCATCCCAATGAGAGAAGGAATCAATTTTTTTTTTATGATAATATCTTAGTTGAATCAGGTAATGAATAGAAACCTAGTTCAAGAGGAGAATCCAAATCCCCCAAGAAAGAACAAGCTACAATTGATTCCTTTATGTGACAAAGGCCTATGAATTTCAATGGATCATCATATCCCTTAATAACAAAACAATATATCAAATCCATTGAGAAGATATTCTAAATCCTTTAATATTCAAAACAAGAGAAGGTTATGGAGGGAGAAACCGATCAGTGGTGGATATTGATCAAGAATATAAAGCCCGAGGAAGTGATCGAAGTGATGAAGTGGAATGAATTTCAGAAAATGTTTTTCGATAAATTTTTTCCCTACACTATCCTTCAAATGGAAATGGATTTAATTTCACTAAAGAAAAAAGATGACGAATCTATCAGATCATACGGAGAAAACTTCAAAATACTTTCATGTTAAGATTTTAGCTTTGTCGGTACCCCTGAATGTAAGGTTGACCACTTCTTTGGTGAGATAAAACATAGTCTACAAAAATACCTAGTGATCTGTGACTTTGATAGCTATGAGGAAATTGTTCTTTGTGCCCCAAAAATTGAAAAGGATATTGAATAATCTAAAGGGTATCATGGGGACAATAAGCATAAACTGGAGTTCAATTCTGGTAGTCTGATAGAGAAATATAATGGTTCCAAGAAATTTCAACATCACACCTATCTAAGGTGCAGAAAGAAGAACCCCAAAAATTACCTAAGGGGAATGAAAAAATACTTTAGGTTAGGGAAGTAAGGACACATAGATAGTGATTTAAAATAGGAGAAACCTTATAATGTGATTCAAGAAAGGAATAATCTAGTAAACTCTCAGCGCATTGTTCATTTCTTCAACTGTAATGAACCAGAGCATTTTTCAAACCAATGCACTAAGACAATAGTTTTCGAAGATAACCGAAAACCTCCAAGGAATCAAGGATGAGATTTTTCCATCATAACTGCTGAGGTAGATCCTGACAATGAAGTGGTGACATGTACACTAGTTATTCATTCAAGAATAGCAAATTAACTTTTTGATTATGGTTTTACGCATTCCTTCATATCACAAATGTTTAGTAGACCTATTCAAATACCACCACAAAACATGGAAGTAGATATATAGGTGAAAATGGAAAAGGGGAAATTATTTCATCCCATGTATATAAGTCCTCCCCTATCAAAATTTGTGGGCTGAACTTCCCAAAGAACCTTTTAATACTTCCATTGGTGGAATTTGATGCAATTTTTGGTATGGATTGAATTTACCTATGTATAGAAAGTATAAATTTCCACAAGAAGGTAATCACACTCAATAATGAGAATTGAGACCCTCTTCTATATAAGTTCAAGGAGGAGGATTAATATTTTTAGCACTAACTTCTCAAAGATGGATATTATTGCCCAATGAGCAAGCATATCTAGCTCAAATTATTGAATCTAAGGAAAAACCATCCTCGAAGACATGCCTATTGTGAGGGTGTCATGAACCCCTCTTTATAAAGTATACCCCATATGGGATAGTAATTGGAGAAGAGAGATAGTGACACTTGAGTCTCACATGCAATAGACCCTAGGTTGGCGACTAGCACCGAGGTTATAATAAACACATAGATGAGATACATTACCCTCTAAGAGAACATATGAAAAATAGAGAGATAAGAAAAACACCAACCAAATCCTTATTAGACTAAAATATAAAAGAAAACCCAAGTGCACATATGTAATGACATGTAAGAACTACTATAACTAAAAGAAAAACTATATGTACCAACATAAAGGTAAAGATGACAACAACCATGAAGCCCAAACAACTCATGAAAAAACCACAAGCTAGTAGCGACCATCCTGATCTACAACCTACTCCAACTGACTTGAAAAAATAGTTTCTATAAATATAGGTTTAGTATAATAGTATACTCAATAGGATTCTCCCTAGAGCCTATCATGCAAAAGATAATGAAAGTATGCTAAAGCACAATTAACAACAAGTGAAACTATATTTTCCCCTAAACAAGTATACTATGTTCCAAAACTCACCATGGATACTCTAACCAAATATCGCATATAGGACTATATAATATAATAAAGAATATAAAGGGTATCCTGCTACTACTTCCCCACTGGTTTGCTGCTCTTCCCCAATGTTTCACGTCCTGATCATCTCTCTCCAAAAAGACTAGCCCGCAAACACTTGGGCGAAGCACTACATTGTGCACCTCATGGAACACACCACCAAATCAACATAACCAAAAGAAACTAGGTATTTTTTGGGATCCACCACAGCCTACATAACATGTATCATACATTGGGTATTATACCTCAAGCCATCACAACCCATACACTAAGTAAGGATCCTCAATCTATCATAGTCTACTCATGTTATACCTATAGTATCCCTTAGGAAACTACATCCAGAATAATTGTGTGTTAAATAACCACAAGGCATTACATCCATCTACACACATATATGGGAAAAAATGAACCACCATGCATACCAGTTGTTTCTGATGCTTTTACGCTGGGGTGCGCGTACGTCCGTCACGGGGGGGGGGGGGGGGGGGAGCGCGACTTGTTTCCCCGCATTCCCACTTTCCAAAGGTGGGCGTCATCCTTTCCTTGTTAAGGAAGGTCTACTTCTTGATCGAAACTGGGATGATGGGATGTCGGTTCTTCCTTCCGTGGATTCCTCCTCGGAGCTCGTCACCTAGTCCGAGTCTCCCTCATAGATTTAAGACAGGTTCATGAAGCTTGTTCCCAATGCCATATATGCATGGACGCCAGTTAATTACGCTGCTTCCGTCAAGACACTCCAATGGGTCTGGTCCGGGCAGCATCCTTCAGTGAGGAGAATAGTCACGCTGGGGTGTCATCAGCGCGCCTTGACACTGGGGATTGGCATGTCTATCTTCTGTCCCTTATCATAGGGCTTCTCGAAGGCGCAGAAGCCCAAGACATCCCACATCGAATGCGGGGAATTGTGTACCATCTGAGGTTTTCCTCAGCTTCCCATGTTTAACACGGGGTATACCGTGTGTTTAACGTCTAGAAAAGACGGATTGGACTGATCGGAACACTGAGAGTGGATCATATTGAAGGACCCCCTAGGGGGAACACTGATATTGGGGCTAGCATGTGGGCGGCTTCCCGAATACTGTGGAGTGGAATGAGGTGGCATGATCCCACCGGGATGTGGCGGCCAGGGTAAGGATCAGGATGGGTGATGGAGTGAAAGGGCTTGAACCTCATGGAGGCTTCCTACATATCCCCATGGCAGGGAATCAAAGTCCGCGTAATTCGGTGATACAGTGGGACATCTGAAGAGGTGACCCATGATAATGAATGCATGGATTGGAGCCTGGTGGGAGTAAGATCTTCGGGATAGGGCATTAGCTTCCCGAGGCATGTGGGCTCGAGGGAGAGGTCAGGATGAGATGTGGGTGTGAGGTATGGGGATTACGATTTGAGGCGGACCATGATGGTGGGTATGAGGATTACTCTCTGAGGTGGACCATGATGGTGGGTATGAGGATTACTCTCTGAGGCGGCCCATAACGGTGGTTGTGAACCGATGCGGAGGGGTCGGAACAACTGAGTGATGGGATTGAACCTCTTGGAGGCTTCCTACGTACCATACGTTAGCATGGATCAAAGTCCACGTAGTTCGAGGCATACAGTTTAACGTCATGATAGATGGGAATACAGTTTAACGTCATGTGGGACGGGAATACAGTTTAAAGTCATGCGGGATGAGCATATAGTTTAACGTCATGCTGGATGGGCATACAGTTTAACGTCATGCGGGACGCACATACAGTTCAACATCATGCAGGACGGGCATAAAGTTTAACGTCATGCGAGACTGGCATACAGTTTAACATCATGCAGGACGGGCATTCGGGGCTTACACTCTGAGGCGGCCCAAAGAGTTGGCGAACCGACGTGAAGAGGTCAGAACGACTGGGTGGTGGGATTGAACCTCATAGAGTCTACCTACGTACCATGCCTTAGCACAGATCAAAGTCCACATAGTTCACCATGATAGGGATTACGCTTTGAGGCGGCCTATAAGAGGATGTCATGGTCGATGCTCGCTCTAAGACCACGTGAGTCATGCTCGGTGTGAGAAACAAGAGGAAGCAGGGACCAGACGATCACATCACGAAGGGTGCGTCCGTGAGAAGTGGAAAGGGGCTTACACATGGAGCGACCCAAAGAGGAAACAGGGGCATACACATGGTTAATGACCCTTAGTGCCAGGACTTACTCCAGGATAGAGGCACGTGGTGTGACAAAGCGCAGTGGGAAAGAGACTCCATTGGCCTTGGCAGTGGGGAAGTACAGAGGTGCATGGGTGCAACCTTCCGCAAGAGAGACTACGGGCTTACGCTCTGAGTCAGCCCTTCCCCCGTGAAAAAACGCCACTCCAAAAAGGAGGATATAATTCCATGTGAGGAAGATTCCATTCCTGTGGAGACAAGAGGTGTAAATAATGTCTGAGCCGAGGGGACCCTGTGTGCGAGGCACGAGGTCGGATCACCGATTAACGTCCTGTGTTGAGGACGAGGTGTTTGGCAGTTTAACGTCTTGCAGCTCGGACGAGGTGGGTTCGCTCCACACCCCTAGGGATTACATGCCCAACGCCCTCTACCCCTTGTGGGAGGGAAGGCATCAGCAAGGCCGTAGTGAAGGGGGGTCACAGGGCGAACCATCGAGGGGCCCACATTAGCATGGCTATGCGAAGAAGCAATATCCGTTAGCGTGCCTATGAAAAGAAGCATAAGGAAAAGTAACGCAATGGGAAAAACTGCCCAAGGGACCTTGAGGTTACTTCGTATGATCCTGGAAGGCCGTACGGGAAAACAACGCATGGTATGCATGCCCGACATGGAAGGCATCGGGCGCCTACGCAGGGCGTCAAGGTGAGAGGTCCTTGGTTTTTGCGCAAAGAGAAGGTTTGCGTGCAAAACACTAGGATGGCACGCAATTGGGTCATAGGATTGCGCGCAGATAGGGTATTGCACGCAAAGGGCTCGGATTGCGCGCGGCAAAACCTATCAAAGGGATTGCGCTCAATTTGGAAGAGATTGCGCGCAATTGAAAGGGATTGCATGCAAGGGAAAAGGATTGCGCGCAAGGGAAGAACCCAGAGGAGTTGGTAAATTCACTTAAGGCAGTGGGGTTACGCACAAAAGTGAACCCCTTGGCAAGATTACAGGAAAATAGGAATTACCTGGAAGTCATCTTGCGTGCGAGGGAGTACGAATTGCGCGCACGGGAGCTGGTCCGGATTCCTCAACCCCGAAACGGTTGGGATCTCCTTCTATTTATAGGCATCCAATGGCACGAAATCCATTCGGCACACAAAATCTTCCGCGCCAGGACCAGTCGGCGTGCAAAGCCTCATCGCACAGAACCAGGCGTGCTAATTTGCACGCCATGCGGGTTCTTTTTTGCGAAACTCGGGAACCCTTTGTGCGAACAACATTTTTTCGCGCAAGTGCTCCTTAATTTCACGCACCGCTCTCGGGTCCTCCGAACCGGGCCTCTGAGTCCGAATATGACTTCGCTTCGTCGGTTCGAAACTTCCTCTAAGAGTTACGGACGTTTACGACGTCTACAAATGCCCCCCTTGGAATTGGATTGGCGAGAGGTCGCAATGATCGGATTCCGAGGGAAACGCCGAAACGCAGAAGTAGTGCATCTCCTGGGCATTTTGCGTGCAAAAATCCAACGGGGCGCGCAAAATGACGGATCCGCATGGAATTCACTTTCTTCATGGCGTGAAACCCTAGCCTCACCTATAAAAGGGGCGCTGGGTCCCAAGTTCCGTACTCAAGATTTTCCGCGCGATAAG
Source organism: Viscum album (assembly GCA_963277665.1). NCBI lineage: Eukaryota > Viridiplantae > Streptophyta > Magnoliopsida > Santalales > Viscaceae > Viscum > Viscum album. The sequence goes on from OY728157.1 coordinate 1,030,090,765, forward strand.
CATACCGCTCTCGTGCGCAAAATTTTCTCCCGCGATTGTGCGTAAAAACGCTTTGGCAGTGCGGAATTCCTTCCGAATTTTGGCCGCACTTGCGCACCTACTTGGGATATTCCGTGCCTAGTGTACTGATTGTGCACCCAACTCTGGGATTCCACGTCGAAGCTTCCGATTTCGCGCAACTCTCTCCGATTCCATGCACTTTATCCTGATTTCGCGCAACTCCCAAAATATTCGAGATGGCTGCAAACCAAGTTGATGAGGGGGAAGCCACCACTCATAGAACCGAAATGGAGGAGAACGAGGAGGTTTATGGAGCCATGGTGATCGTTTCCAACAACCTAACCTTGTTCAATCTGCTGACGCCAGCCCAGAAGGAGTATCCCTTATCTGAAAAACTCCTGCTCTGTAACTTTGGCATCCCAGAGGAGGTTCCCCTGTCGGCCTTCGAAGTGGACACACCACGGTAATGGGTGACCCGGGAGGATGAGATTCCTTGCTACAACATCACCAACAATAGCCATCCTGTCAGGGAAACCAGACATATGGACGTATATGTTCTGAACCCGAGGACTAGGACCATTACCAGGGATGAGCCTGTCATAGATAATTCTCCGGTCCTCTACGCGAGCACGTTCTGTCAGAGTGTCATAGATGAGACGAAGGGCTGGATGAAATATTGGGACCTGTGGTTCGGGGGAAACTTTACCAGCGAGTGGGCCTGGGCATTCTGGGTTCGCCATACTTGCAACCAGTTTGGGGCCGAGCTTTGGCATATTGGTCTGTTCGAGGCGGTATGGACGTCACAGTTCCACTTCCACTGTCTACCTAAGCTCGGGCAGGAGATATTCACCTGGTGGTCTCCTGATACCAACACATTCTACCTTCACCATGGGGAAGTTGGTATCATCCTCTGGGACGTTCACTGCATCAGAGGTATCCCACTGGAGGGATACCAATATGATGAGTTCGTTCCTCCAAAGAACACCTGTGAAGACATGTCATGGACCCCCATGCTGACGTGGCACCTATTTGAACTGGCCAAAGAGAGGCTGGGGTCAAGGACTTCCTGAAGGACATTGCCTACAAGGGCTGGTTTAGCCAATTCCTAGAGAAGGATCTGGCAATCAAGATGCCGGGAAGGGGTAAAAAGTGCCCAACCACGGCTCAGAGGAGCAAGGATGGGTCGTATTAGAGGATCCCGGAGGTGGGGCAATACCAATCATGGGGTTACCGCTTCATTGAGGCCTGGGACCCAAACTTCCGGTACGACGGGTTCCTTGCCGCCTTCCTGAGCGGGTGGCTCCTGCCAGTGCGGGACGCGAGGATGGGCGTCCGTCTAGCAACACTGCTGATGGCGGGCACCATGGCCGCCAACAAACATTTCAACTTGGTGATCCTCGTTCTGGACAAGTTTTAGGGTCGCCTTGGAGGGTATGTGGCCCCTTCTAGATCTTCCACGGCTGGGTGGCAGCTCATCTCGGCGGGTACACTTTCCCAAACACCATCCTTCCTCCAGGAAACGGCCTACGACCATCCCTGCTGAACATCACCGGGGTGGCGCTGATGACGCTCAATGAGGAGGGCATGTGGATCCGCATTAGTAACCACACCAACTTCAACTTCAGCCCATTCCCCACCCCGATCGGCCAAATGGTGGACAATAGGAGATTCTCTCTGGAACAGCAGGAGTATTTTCAGAGCATCTGGGGCGGGGTGCTCATGGATCAGATCGATGAGAAGGTGATCTGCGAGCCTTACGTGCCATCCCAATTCTCCAGAAAATTAGGGTGCCTCCAAAGAATGCCAAAGAAGGTATTCACGGCTGTCTAGGAGGAGAAGAATCCCTACATTCTGTGCCAGATGTGGTTGATGTTCACCACTTTCGGCTCCAGCGACGTCATCACTCTTCCTCCCACCGGGGTCGACACTGGCCTAGCAACTGAGTATGCCGAGCACTAGACCATTGCGTACCCTGAGATGATTTTGAGCAAGAGAGTCCGGAAACTTGAGGTTATCCGCGCTGAAACAGGGTGACAGGGAAGAAGGCAAGCTGCTGCTGGAAGGGGGGAACCAGGGGTGCGTTAGGCAGCGAGGCCTGTGCAGGTCGGGACCTCAGTGGCGGGAACATCACACAGTGCCTATGTGACCTCGTTGCCCGTGGGGGGGGGAGGGTTACATGACGCGGTCAGGGAAATACCCAGGAAGAAGATAAGGTACCTGCTCGAACCTTCCCAAGATGCAATTTTCCCGGCACTGTGGTCGGCCTGGATGACCATGCGGTAATAACTGGACGTTGAAGTGATCTGGAAGAAGATAATATAGAACGGGATCCAGCTGCCAGAGGTCGGGCTCATTCGAGTTACTGACAGAGTGAACTTCCATCGGTGACATGCTTATCTGACGTCCATGGACGCATACGCATGCCAAAGGGGTCAGCGTGCGGAGCCACCTTTACTAGTGAAAGTGATTCTTGGCCAGAGCATGATCCAGAAGTGATGCCACCGGGAGAAGGCGACAGTGACAAGGAGTCGGGGGGGGGGAGGAGGAACCGGAGAAGACAAAGGAAAAGGAGAAGATAAAGGGGAAGGAGAACCCGAAGGTGAGGGGTCGCAGGGGATGACGTACTAAGGGAGTCTCTGGGAGAGTGGCAAGATTGTTGGCTCAGATCTCAATATAACCATGATACTCAAGGTATATCTCTATCTTCATTCATTTTCCTTATTTATCCATTCTTCTTTACAATTTACAACCCATATCTCTTCCTCACTCAGGAACGCCTAAGTGTTGGTTAGGCATCCCCACTAGAGGAGGGAGGAGAGGAACCGATGGGATAGGATGGGGATCCGACGCCCATCATTGAATTGACAAGCGCAGAGGGGTCTCCTGTCATGGAAACTCCTATAGCGGCCGAAACACTGGAGGCTAATGCTCTAGGTTCTTGTAAGTCCCACGATTCACTACTGGCACTTGTTATCAAAAGATCCCAACTAATCAGCATACTCCTTGCGTAGTGATCTCAAAATTGGAGGCTCGCCAGGCTGCGGAGCCCAGGCCGTCCGTGAGCGGACCAATGGCGAACAAACCACCTCGTTCAGAACATGCTACCCACACAGAGTCGACCCCGAAAATTGGTGAATAGGGGGTGGCGGACATCAGCAACGCTGTCCTTGAAGCGAGGCTAGAAGCTGACAGAGGCACCGTCGCTATTGGAGTGAAAGAGGAAGGTCTCCCGAACATCGAGGATCCTATTCCTCATGAAGCATCCCTGAGGCAGATCCTACAGCTAACCTGCTGGCTAACTTTCCTGTGTATTGGACCACAGATCCTAAGGAGGTAGATGAATTGGACTCAAAAGCGGCTGAGGAGAGCTGGATGACACGACGAAAAGGGTGGAAGTGTATCCAGTGCTTTATCAGGCAGCCCCAGTCGGATTGGCTGAGGCGGTTGGGATCACTTCAGACCTGGATGCATTTCCTATGCATTAGAGTGGCTGACGCTCAACGCCTACATCTAACGGTCCGTGATTACATGGCTGAGAAGATACGCGAGAGCAGCCAGCACACCGACGTTTCCCAGTGTCGGGAAAGATTGGCGAGCACCCGAGCATTTCTGAGGGAGGAGCTGTAAGTCCGATGCCTCTAAGGGTAGGAATTAGAGAAGGAGGCTATCATTGCAATGTGCTCTGAGCTCGTGGAATAACTGACGGACCAGCTGGCTGACGCCCAAGAGAAAATGACGGAGGCGAGTCACCAGATGGCCGTACTTCAAACCGAGCGGGTGCAGGCATAGTCCAGAGTTGGCGAGATGTGATCTGCGGCTGCTGATGAAGAGAGAGTCTTCAAGGAGTGAGAAGTAGTCCTGGAGTCTACCAGCCAAAGGGTAGCATCATTGGAAAGATCGATCCACCATGTTGATCCTTAAGGGATTTGTTTCGGCCATCTCATGAACTTTTTTCATTTACTGCTCGACATTTTGACACATGTATGGAATAATCTATTTATCTGTACCTTCGGTCTAATATGCTCACCATAATTCCGAAATGAATAACAACTCACCCCTAAGCTCCTGTGGGTCACACCCAACGTGAGAAGTAAAGGATGCTCGTGTTATCATTTCGTCCAACTGTGGGGAATTAACCAAGCTTCAGGCATCCAAACTCGGGCCTAGATTTATGAGGAGAGGAGGGAGGTCCAGCCGATGGGAGGGGACCTCAGACCGATCAATGTATCATCTCCTCCACATTCCCTAACACACGAGTGGGCCAATGCCGGGGGCATTGAAATTCCTCCGAACATAGGGAGATGAAAAAGGCAAATCACGTTACTCGAATTCAGAACACAATGGGGCGTGATGATGGAGGATAACTGTTAACCGTGGTGGAAATGCGGCATCCATATCACATTGGCCTGAAATGGGGACAATAAATGAGGGCTGACCACTGACCATGTTCACAACAGGGGGCCTAACTCAAATATCGTCGATCAGCCTTCCGGAACGTTGGCCCAAGACAGCAGGCGGAATGTAGGTCTATCATCCATATTGCTACAATAGGTGTACCAATGGTCTATCATCCATATTGTGGAAGCAGGCGGACCGAAGTCTATCATACATACTGTTAGGGGGTTCCATCAAACATGACTAGTCCTCCGGTACGTTGGCCCAGGATAGTAGGCAGACCGTAGGTCTATCATCCCTACTGTTAGAGGGTCCCATCGAACATGAAATAGGATGAGGATTCTGAATAAAGGGGTAGGAAAAGTGTGGAATGTGGAGTGGTGGTTTGTTTGAACAGAGTCCAACACTCCCAAAATTGCACCACCGCGGTAGAGGCACTTTAGGCGGACGTACCAATCTCATCACGGATTGTCCCAATTTTCAGACAGGACCTCTCTGGCGAGAGAACTGTCACTTACCACCATCACTATGGGGTATCCCAAACTTATTCGGTGTAGAGGTCATGACTACACCACTCCTCAAGATGTCAGGCCGAGGGACCGACAGTAGGGAGGGACGGAATTTGGTAATCCCTGGGGCTGGACCCAAGATGAAATGTCCAGGTGTTCTTACATACCTCATAAGGATGAGAATCATGCCACACGTAGTTCTAGAGAGATCTTATTTTATGGTATTAGAAATCGGACCAATGGATCCCAGATATAGGGCAGAATGAAGTTTAGGGTCATGTAGGACCACGAAAGGATCTTAGTTTTAGGTCTTAGAACTCAGAAAAAAGGACAAGGGGAACATGAGACACACGGTAAAGCGGTTGCGAAACCCGACGTGAATGGGGGAAAGTCCCTGGTTACGATGTGCTCCTAATAATGTGTTTAGGACGAGGAACCGAACACGAAAAGTTAGGCTGGGCCCGTGGGGAAGTTCCCAGGTGCTTCTACGTATCTCATAAGGATGAGAATCAAGCCATAAGTAGTTCTAGAGAGGTTGTGTGGCACGACATGGCGCCTGTGCAAAGGGCGAGGGAGACGTGCGGGTCTAGCCCTCACACAAAAAGAAGTGGAATTTGATATATCTTGTTTTTCTTGGAAGGTGAGTGATTTTTCTTTTGTGGAGTGACCGGCTTGGGGCAAGAACTCCTGGCGTTGCCACAATAATCAAGCCGTAACAGGTGTTGACAAATGTTATAGAAATTGACCAATACCCAACGTGATGTCCCCTATGGGGAGGTCACCATAATGTAGTGCCATTTTTCATCGTGAGGCCAGGACGATATCATCACAGTTTAAGGTCATATGGATTAGACCTGGAAGCACAATTTAAGGTCATATGGCTTGGACTTGGCAACACATTTTAAGGTCATATGGCTTGGACCTGACAACACAGTTTAAGGTCATAAGGCTTGGACTTGGGGAATACGCACGATGTGGTAAGGTGTTCCCAATGTAGATGAGGGCGTATCCTCATACCGTAACTGCGTGCGACTCTGAGAGATGAGCCTCGGGCCAAGGGGCCGGCGAGGGTTCAACAATTATGGGGGGAAGAAGATGCTAGATCCCAGCTACGTTGGGCTTGAAATGCAATGTCTGGGCGACTCCTCGTTTCCCAAGGGGATGAGGATCAAGTTGCACGGAATCCTTAAGTAAAAAACCCAAGCACATATTCTAGTGCTCAGATTGTGGGAGCCCTGAGAGACACCATTACGCAGCTTGGTCCGTCTGACGTGTGGGGGTGCACTGAGGGTTAGTGCAAGGAGTGTCGAGATTCCAACTTGACACGGTGGGTTGGAACATAATGTGAATCATGCAACCAACATTCGAGGACAGAAGGGGCTGGAGTGATGACAAAGGATTACTGCTGACCATGTTCGCAACACATCATACTATCGCGTTAGCCTAGAGATAGGGGAAAAAATGAGCATCAACCGCTGACCATATTCTCAACGTGGGATTTGTATCAATTTGTTGCCCGGAACCCTTGGAGGAATTGGCCCGTGACGGTAGGAGAGCCCTTAGGCATTGTATCTGGGCCGTTCTTGGGGGTCCCTCCGGGTGTGAAAGATAATGGGACCCGAATTAAGGGGAGAATGAAGCTTGAAAATTGGACAAAAATTTGTCTAAGTTGAATCTGACACTCTAGGTCCTAAACCAGAGTACTCTAAACACATTAGCAGACCACTGGAAAGGGTCGAAGGGCTCAGTCTGAGAGCGGCCAAAAGATGGCAGATTCCCGGGGGAAGGGGGGTGATAGAGCGCTGTCGTGGGCGCCCTCAAATGATTAGTGTGATTTTGGGGTACTTAGGTGCAGCAGAGTGGTTGACCAAGGTCGTCTCTCAAAGGAGGAAGTGAATTAAAACAATTTATAGAGGTATTCTAGAAATAAAATGAAAGAGAATAAAAACACTACTTGAAAGGATGGGGTGGTTGTTTATAGTTTATGAATCTAGAAGAAGTTTGCTGGAAGAAGATTGTATTTTTTTTTGTTTTTAGTTTTGAAATGAAGTTCGATTCAAATGTCACAACAAGATGATGTTTTTTTAGAAATCTATTTAAAAGGCGTAATCGATCTAACTCTACCTCTTCACTTTATTATTAATCATTATCATTTAAATTAACATTCACTTAATTATGATCCCTTAATTTGTTAAATCCCGAACCCTACGAGAATTAACTTTACCATGAAGATGATGTGAATTTAACCCTAGGCTAACTTCAGAACATGCAATCGCAGCACCCTGCTTTGATTGATGTTCTAAGATTAGCTTATGGTCAGTGGTAAATTAAGGCACATATCCATTCTGGAAATGAGGATGAATTTTGTTTAGGGATTATATTTGAACTCTACAAATTTATCCCGTGTGGTCTTGTATTACCGATTAAGATCGCGCTCTCACAATTTACACAAAATCCCGACCTCGCGTGTTTTTGTGTAAATTATTCAATTGCTTGCTTAGTTTCCTACAATTTAAAAACACAATTCATGGATCATATTAAGTGAATTACAGTAGCTCATTGATTCAAAATAATTAAATGAATAGGGTAGAAGATATATTGATTACTAAAAGACTACTCTTCCACGGGTGGCGTAATCATCGTAGAAGCGTTTTGCATGTGCAAAGGTTTAAAATGGGTATAACCCAATAACGCTTCTACTCAAGAATTCCAGCCCAATTAGGAAGATTAAGAGAAGAAGAAATTTAAACAAAACAGAAGAAAAGAGAAGAAATAAAATAAGAACAAAGAAGTTTATTACATAAACAAAATCATTACAACATGAAGGAGAAGAAGAAGGCTTCATCGAAGGGATCCTTGCTTCAAGAGATACCCTTATTGAAATGGTTGGAGAATTGGAGTGGATCCACTTATCCTCTGCCCTGAACTTCCCAATGCACGTCCCAACCCCTCCAAATGAGAAAAAACTCCAATTTATAGAGGGGAGGGGAGGAGAGGTTACAAGTGGTTTCAAGTGTGAATGTGGAAATTCGGCCAAATATTTTATGCCAACTTGGACCGCCAATTTGACCACAAAAACGAGTGAATTGGCCGGCCTTAAAGAAGGATAAAATGTGAGTATATGTGTCTTCTATCTTCTCTCCAAATTTGGGCTCAATACAGGCCCATATGAAGGAGTTATGGCCGAAATACAGAAGCTTCTCCATTCTGGAGAGCCCAGCCCAACTTTGACTTCATGGCCCAATTTCAACAACCAAATGAACTATTTATCTCTAGTGTCATGAATAAAAGTTGTAGATATTTAAGTTAGGAACACGGGTACAAAATTTAAATTTCAAATAATAAATATAAAAATATGTATATTCGAAATACTACAGTGAACTATAAAGGGTAAAACTGGAATTTTCATCAAATATTCAAATGAATGATCTAATCCCAAATATTTTATAAATAAACATATTTAACACAATGTGAGGAAATTATATCATTTATTATCAATAAAATATTCAATAAAATAGTGTTTTATCAACTCCCCCACACTTACCCTTTTGCACACCTGGGCAAAACCTCATATCAAGTAAACATCAATATCAAATCAAAACCAATTTTAAAACACATATCCTTAAGATCAATCAATTTCACACCAAGAATAAAAAGATATCATGCCTCATAAAAAAACTTATTTCAAGTTCTTCATTTATATCATTCAATATATTTCCACTTCATTTATCCGCCCATGCACAAAACACTTACCTTGCTTGAATTTTCTCTCATCACTCAAATATCAATTTTTTTTGCAATGTCTTTCTCATCCAAACTCATACAAGGGTCACCATAGGCTTGATAAATTCCTACATCGCTACCCGATGTGAGTCAAGGACATATGTTTATCATGAGGACTTTTCAGGGTTGTTCTGTGGCTTTCGGTTGGTAGGATTAAGATGTGAAAAACTCTGAGGCTGAATGAGGAGGGCTTGACTCTTTTGAAGCAAAATTGCATTAATCTAATTTTCACTTAAATATGGTCTTCTCTTCAATCCCCATAGTATCAATTCAGCTCCATCATCATGAAAAGTCATTAAAGGTTTACACCATTCATCATTTCAGCATAAAAAATGTCAATCTTCTCAAACATGATTTTCTTGAAAGCTTCAGATGGGCACAACTTTCAATATAATGACTTTCTTTAGCAGCAAACACATCTCTTCAGAATTTAATTTTCCACCCAAAGTATCACAGAATGTGGTGGCAAAACCCAAGACAACTTCCCCCACACTTAATCTCAACTAGATTATGCAATTTCACTTCAAGAGTTGGTTGGATAGGGAAAATTGGCTTGTAATGTGGCTTAACCTAACAGGCTGTGCATGGCTTCTAAGGGCTACAAGGATTAAATATTCAAGGTAGGCCATTATAAAAAAGGATTCTTTGAAATAGGGGCTTTAATACCAAACAAATGCCTCAATCATTTAAACATATGTACCTCAAACCCTCAAGTTTTGACAGGAATAGATCAAATTCTGGATAAATCAAGCATGGTTTGGTTCTCTCAAGAAGTGAGGTGAATGTAAAGAATATGAAAATAATGGTTTAGAAGCCTCACAGGAAAGTGATTTCAAATATATAGACAGTGAGATTGGCATGGGATTCAAAATTCAGTGTACTTTTCATGAAATTACTAAATATTTGAACTTGAAACAAAGTCATTTCAGCATTAATTTAAGCTTAGTTTCAAGGGGTAAATTGTTTCACTTATTGATATGGATTTAAAAATGGTGATGAGAATCATTTTAGCTCAAAATGTTTCAAAAAAAACACATAAAATTGTAAAATAAACACACAAAATTTGAAAAACATACAATTTTTTTTGGTTTTTTTTAAACAGGAAAACAATTGAAATTACTAAACTAAAAGGTTCCCTCCCCCACACTTAAAATATTGCATTGTCCTCAATGTGAACCCGTGAGATGATATGTGCACATGAAATGCAGAATTTTTAAATAGGACAAATAATATAAAATTGAAAGGGTTAGGAACAGCCTGATGTGATCAAGTGATGATGGGGTCATGCAGTGTGATAAAATCCACTGCATCAGTAGGATGTCCCTCAATGTATCTATTCAAACATTGCCCATTGACTGTAAAGCTCCTTCCAGTGTCCTCTTGTGTGATCTCCACTGCACCATAAGGAAAAAAATTAGACACAATATAAGGACCTAACCATCTGGAACGCAACTTACCAGGCATCAACTTCAGTCGTGAACTATAGAGAAGGACTTTCTCTCCAACATGAAACTCCCTTTGTTGGATCATTTTGTCATGAGATGCTTTTGATCTTTCCTTGTAGAGCCTTGAGTTCTCATATGATGACAGTCGAATCTCCTCAAGCTCTTGAATTTGCAACTTCCTTTGAATTCCAGCTTGGGCCAAATCCATGTTACATTTCTTTATAGCCCAATATGCCTGATGCTCGACTTCCACGGGGAGATGACACGCTTTCCCAAAAACAATCCGAAATGGGGACATACCAATGGGGGTCTTGTATGCTGTCCTATAAGCCCACAATGCATCATCCAAGTGCTTGCTCCAATCCTTCCTATTTGGTTGCACGGTTTTCTTCAAGATTTGTTTCAACTCACGATTTGAAACCTCAGCCTGGCCATTTGTTTGGGGGTGGTATGGTGTTGATGTTTTGTGTGTCACCCCATACTTTCGAAGGAGGGAAGAAAAATTCCTATTGCAAAAGTGTGTCCCTTGGTCACTGATGATGGCCTTTGGTACTCCAAACCTGCAAAAAATCTGTGCTTTGACAAAGTCCACAACAACATGAGAATCGTCAGTCCTGGTGGCCTTGGACTCCACCCATTTACTCACATAATCAACAACAACCAAAATATACAAAAATCCAAATGAACTAGGAAAAGGACCCATAAAGTCGATGCCCCATACAACAAAAATCTCACAAAATAGTATGGGTTGTTGGGGCATCACATGTCTCCTAGAAATGTTCCCAGTGTGTTGGCAACGAGAGCATGACTTACAAAACAAATGGACATCATGGAACAAGCTAGGCCAATATAATCCAGAGTCTAAAACCTTCCTAACTGTCCGTTGGGGTCCAAAGTATCCACCACAAGCAAGTGTATGACAAAAATGCAAAACAGACTCAAACTCATGATCGGGAACACACCTCCTAATGACTTGGTCACTACACATGCGCCAGAGGTACGGATCATCCCACACATAATACCTAGAATCACTTTTTAATTTTTGGACTTGATGCTTCTTCAAATTTACTGGGATTTCAGAGCCAACAATGTAATTAACTAAATCAGCATACCAAGGATGCTTACCTGAGATGGTATAGAGATTCTCATCGGGGAAAGTGTCCCGAAGTGGTACCTGGTCCAAGGTGTCACCCTCTAGTGTGTGAGTAATCCTACTCATGTGGTCTGCCACCAAATTCTCTGACCCCTTCTTGTCCTTTATCTCAAGGTCAAACTCTTGAAGAAGGAGCATCCAACGGATAAGTCGTGGCTTTGCATCTGGCTTCTTTAGGAGGTACCTCAAAGCTGCATGGTCAGAAAAAACAACTACTTTAGAGCCCAATAAATATGAACGGAATTTATCTAAAGCAAATATGACAGCAAGAAACTCCTTTTCTGTGGTAGTGTAGTTTGATTGGGCTGAATCTAGTGTCCTCGATGCATAGGCGATCACATGTGAACGTCCTTCCACTCTCTGGGATAAGACAGCTCCAACCGCGAAGTTGGAGGCGTCACACATAAGCTCAAAAGGAATCTCCCACCGTGGGGGCTGTATGATAGGTGGAGTGGTCATATGTTGTTTTAGCTCATAAAATGAATTCCTACAAGAAACATCAAACACAAAATCAGAATCCTTTTGAAGTAATCTTGACATAGGAAGAGCAATCTTACTAAAATATTTGATGAAGCACCGATAAAATCCTGCATGACCTAGGAACAATCTAACATCACGCACACATGAAGGATATGGTAAGGATGAAATAATGTCTATCTTAGATCTATCAACCTCTATCCCATGTTTGGACACTACGTGCCCTAAGACAATGCCATGCTCTACCATGAAATGAAACTTTTCAAAGTTTAGGACCAGATTCTTCTCAATACAACGATTCAACACCTTTCCCAAACTCTTTAGACATTCATCAAATGAGGATCCATACACTGTAAAATCATCCATAAATACCTCCATGCAGGTCTCAATAAAATCAGAGAAAATACTCACCATGCATCTCTGGAAGGTACCTGGGGCGTTGCAAAGTCCAAATGGCATCCTTCGGTAGGCAAAGGTACCGAATGGGCAGGTGAATGTCGTCTTCTCCTGGTCCTCCGGAGCTATAGGAACCTGAAAATATCCAGAAAATCCATCCAAGAAACAATAGTGTGTCTTCCTAGCTAGTCTCTCAAGCATCTGATCAATAAATGGGAGGGGGAAATGGTCCTTGCGAGTGGACTGATTTAGTTTTCTATAATCAATACACACACGCCAACTATTTTGCACCCTCATTGGAACTAACTCATCTTTATCATTTTTAACAACAGTAACACCACTTTTCTTAGGCACAACCTGAATAGGACTTACCCACTGTGAATCTGAAATGGGAAAGATTATACCTGCCTCAAGCAATTTCTCAACTTCCTTTTTAACAACTTCCAGGAGGGTGGGATTGAGTCTCCTTTGTGGTTGTCTCACCGGTTTAGCCCCATCCTCCAAGAGAATCCTATGCATGCAAATGGAGGGGATAATACCTGATATGTCAGCCAAGGTCCACCCAATCGCCCTGATGTTCTCCCTCAAAATATTCAAAATCTTTTCTTCATGTTCAAAAGGGAGATTGTTAGCAATGATAACAGGTAATCTCTCACCACTCAACAGGTATGAGTATTTCAGATTTGGTGGAAATGGCTTGAGTTCTAATGAAGGAGGGTGTAGTATGGATGGAGACATTGAAGGAACTGAAATATGTGCACAAAGAGCATTAGTATCAGAATAGACATCATCAAAATCATAGAATAAAGCATCAAATCCATCAGCATACTCAACAACCATTTCATAATTAGAGTGAACATGATCAAAATCAGAATATGAATCCACATCAAAATCAAATCCAAGATAGGATTGTGTATCAAAAACATGTGCGGAAGTTCTCTTAGACATCAAAATCGAACCAATACTCATAATCTCCCTAAGAATAGGACAATCAAATTCTATGGAGTTTTTATTTGGTGGTTCAAAATGGGAGATAACAAAAGCAGAATGGTCCTCAGAGGGGTACTTCATGGAATCCATAACATTAAATATCACAACTTCATCCCCAAATTCCATGGAAAGTGTACCCTCATTGACATTTATGATAGTTTTTACAGTTTTGAGGAAGGGCCTACCTAAGATAATGGGGGCATGAGAACTTACCTGATCATCCTCCATGTTAAGAACATAGAAATCTGCTGGAAAGATCATGTCTCTTACCCGGACAAGTACATCCTCAAGGACTCCTGCTGGATATGCCGTAGCTCTATTCGCCAATTACACCACTACTCTTGTTAGCTTCAACTCACCAACCTACAAGGAAGAGAATGCAGAGTGAGGAATCACATTTATGGAAGCACCTAAATCACAAAGTGCATCAGAAAAGTGAAACTCCCCTATGGTGCATGGGATGGTGAATGTCCCTGGATCCTTGCACTTTGTTGGCATTGCTAGAGTTGGTGAAATGAGTGCTGAGACATTCCTTCCAAGGTTGATCTTCTCATTTCCCTTGAGCCCTCTTCGATTGGTGCAGAGTTCTTTTAAGAATTTGGCATACCTTGGGATTTGCTTAATGGATTCAAGTAGAGTAATGTTGATCTCCACACACTTGAATGTGTCCAAAACCTCCTTTTGCATTGCTTCTTCAGCCATCTTCTTGGTTTGAACAACCCTGTTTGGAAAAGGAAGGGGTTTAGGAGGAACATCATCAATCTTTTTCTTACCTTTATCTTTCTCCTTGGATTGCTCATCAGTTGGTATGGAATGCGGCTTCTCTGAAGTTGAGGTGAATCCTTGTGGAATGGTAGGTGCATATGTATCGTTCATTTGCTTCCCACTTCTCAATGTGATGGCACTAACATTCCCCTTTGGATTTGGAGTGGGTTGGGAAGGTAGATTTCTATAATTTTTACTCACAAGTTCATGGAGGGCGGTGGCAATCTGGCTCATTTGAGTCTTCAACTCCCTCAGCTCCGAACTTTGACTCTTCAGCTCATTCTATTGATTAAGAACAATTTCCTTCAAAAGATCATCAGTATTAGAATCTACCTTTGTTTGATGATTCCCTTGTTGCTGACTTGTTGATGTTTGAGCTTCAAATATCCTTTGGGGTTGTTGGAAACCCTGCTGGTAAGGCGGAGGCTACTGGAAGTTTTGTTGAAAGGGTGTCCTTTGTTGTTGTCCAGATCCATACCTCATGTCCGACTGATCTTTCCACCCTTGGTTGTATGTTGGATCAAACTTCTTTTGGGGATATGGTTGTTGTTGTTGCTGCTGAAATGGTCTCCCAGGGAACACTGCTGCACAATCTTCTGTTTCTTGGAGTTGTGGGCAACAGTCAGTTGGGTGGCTTGTCTCAGTGCAAATACCACAAGGCCTTGAAGGAGGGGGTAGAGATGTCTTTTGTGCCAAAGCAATTTGCCTCAACATAGTGGTCAATTCTTCCAACTTAGTATCAATCAAATGACTTTCAAGAGAAGAAGGACTTACCTGATGTACTCCCCTGACATGTGGTGTACCTCTATCACCAAATTGTTGGGAGTTTTGGGCCATCTTGTCGATCAACGCACGTGCAGCTACTGGTGTCTTGTCCACCAATGCTCCTCCAGCCGCAGCATCTACCATGCTTCTCTCCATAGGTGTGAGTCCTTCATAGAAGTACTGAATGAGGAGTTGCTCACTGATTTGGTGATGTGGGCAGCTTGCACACAACTTCTTGAATCTCTCCCAATACTCATACATTGACTCCCCTTAGGCTTGCTTGATCCCCGATATCTACTTTCGAATGGATGTTGTCCTTGATGCTGGAAAAAATATTTGCAAGAAAAGACGTTTCAAATCATTCCAACATGTTACATCTTCAGGTTGCAAATAATACATCCAATCTTTTGCAGCTCCATCAAGTGAGAATGGGAATGCTCTTAATTTAATTTGATCTTCAGAAACATTTCTCGGTTTTAAAGTTGAGCAAACCACATTAAATTCCTTAAGGTGTTTGTTGGGATCCTCACCAGATAAGCCATGAAACTTTGGAAGAAGGTGAATTAATCCAGATTTTAATTCAAAGTCCGATTCGAGATTTGGGTATGCAATACAATTTGGTTGATAGTTAATATCAGGTGCAGCCAATTCTCGAATGGTTCTATTAAGTTAATTTCCATTGTTTTCAGCCATTGGTTCCTCTTTTATGTTTGAATTTGAATAGATTCCAATTTCAATGTTTCCAGAAGAGAGGAATTCACCAACTGGTTGAATATTGAAGCTTCCCGTAGATTGAGAATGTCTGATTCGTTCCCTAAGGCTACGTTCAATCTCAGGGTCAAGATCTAAGAGATCTTCGGGATTAGTTCGTGTCATAGATCAAATAAAAATGAAAAGAAAGAAAGTGGACCATAGTAAAATAAAAATGAGAAGTTTGAGTTGATGGTCCAAAAATAAGTAGAAGAAAATAAAAGAAGAAGAAGAAAAATCAGATTGGGTAAAGACGGAAGAAAGAAGAGAGGATGAAAATAAAATGTAAAATAAAATAAATATCTCTAATTGGTTGAAATAATTACTTGCCTCCCCGGCAACAGCGCCAATTTGATAGAGCGCTGTCGTGGGCACCCTCAAATGATTAGTGTGATTTTGGGGTACTTAGGTGCAGAAGAGTGGCTGACCAAGGTCGTCTCTTAAAGGAGGAAGTGAATTAAAACAATTTTTAGAGGTATTCTAGAAATAAAATAAAAGAAAATAAAAACACTACTTGAAAGGATGGGGTGGTTGTTTATAGTTTATGAATCTAGAAGAAGTTTGCTGGAAGAAGATTGTATTTTTTTTTGTTTTTAGTTTTGAAATGAAGTTCGATTCAAATGTCACAACAAGATGATGTTTTTTTAGAAATCTATTTAAAAGGCGTAATCGATATAACTCTACCTCTTCACTTTATTATTAATCATTATCATTTAAATTAACATTCACTTAATTATGATCCCTTAATTTGTTAAATCGCGAATCCTGTGAGAATTAACTTTACCACGAAGATGATGTGAATTTAACCCTAGGCTAACTTCAGAACATGCAATCGCAGCACCCTGCTTTGATTGATGTTCTAAGATTATCTTATGGTCAATGGTAAATTAAGCCACATATCTATTCTGGAAATGAGGATGAATTTTTTTAGGGATTATATTTGAACTCTACAAATTTATCCCGTGTGGTCTTGTATTACTGATTAAGATTGCGCTCTCACAATTTACACAAAATCCCGACCTCGCGTGTTTTTGTGTAAATTATTCAATTGCTTGCTTAGTTTCTTACAATTTAAAAACACAATTCATGGATCATATTAAGTGAATTACAGTAGCTCATTGATTCAAAATAATTAAATGAAGAGGGTAGAAGATAGATCGATTACTAAAAGACTACTCTTCCATGGGTGGCGTAATCATCATAGAAGCGTTTTGCATGTGCAAAGATTTAAAATGGGTATAACCCAATAACGCTTCTACTCAAGAATTCCAGCCCAATTAGGAAGATTAAGAGAAGAATAAATTTAAACAAAACAGAAGAAAATAGAAGAAATAAAAGAAGAACAAAGAAGTTTATTACATAAACAAAATCATTACAACATGAAGGAGAAGAAGAAGGCTTCGTCGAAGGGATCCTTGCTTCAAGAGCTACCCTTATTGAAATGGTTGGATAATTGGAGTGAATCCACTTCTCCTCTGCCCTCAAATTCCCAATGCACGTCCCAACCCCTACAAATGAGAAAAAAACTCCAATTTATATAGGGGAGGGGAGGAGAGGTTACAAGTGGTTTCAAGTGTGAATGTGGAAATTCGGCCAAATATTTTATGCCAACTTGAACCGCCCGTTTGACCACCAAAAAGCGTGAATTGGCCGGCCTTCCAGAAGTATCAAATGTGCGGATATGTGTCTTCTATCTCATCTACAAATTTGGGCTCAATACAGGACCATATGAAAGAGTTAGGGCCGAAATACAGAAGCTTCTCCATTCTGCCGAGCCCAGCCCATCTTTGACTTCATGGCCCAATTTCAACAACCAAATGAACTCTTTAGCTCTAGTGTCCTGAATAAAAGTTGTAGATAATTAAGTTAGAAACACTTTTAAAAAATTTCAATTTCAAATAATAAATATATAAATATTTATATTCGAAATACTACAGTGAACTATAAAGGGTAAAACTGGAATTTTCATCAAATATTCAAATGAATGATCTAATCCCAAATATTTTATAAATAAACATATTTAACACAATGTGAGGAAATTATATCATTTATTATCAATAAAATATTCAATAAAATAGTGTTTTATCAGGGGGCGTAGTGCCAAAAACCCTGTACCACACCTATATATTCCATCCATGGGGAGGTATAGGCCAAGAGGCTGAGGTGACCGGAAGATCATGGGATCTTCTAAGAGATGGGGCTGGACCTGACATTTGGGTGTTCAGGCAGTCCTACGTATCCCATAAGGATGTGAATCAAGCCGTGCATAGTTCTTGAAGTGCAGTTTAACATCATGCAGGACGAAATGAGCACTTATTCCAGGGTGTGTGCATTGCGCAGCGGATAAACCATTGCGAACGAGGACCTAATCCTATAGTGCAACGCACGCTCCGGGTGAAGGCTGGGGCAGAGAGGCCCGAGGAGGCCAAGGGGGCTAAGGCTGGGCCTTGGTTAGGGATGCATAACCAGCCTGCAGTTTAACATCTTGCAGTGTGGACAAGCACACGGTTTAAGGTCACGCTAGACCATGAGGGTCTTAGTTTAAGGTCTTAGAACTCAGACTGAAGGGGCCCAGATGTAGGAAAAAATGTAGTTTAAGGTCATGCTGGACCATGTAAGGATCTTAGTTTTAGGTCTTAGAACTCGAATCAAAGGGGCTTGGATGTAGGAAAAAATGTAGTTTAAGGTCATGCTGAACCGTGTAAGGATCTTAGTTTTAGGTCTTAGAACTCGGAACGAAGGGGCCCAGATGTAGGGAAAAATATAGTTTAAGATTATACTGGACCGTGTAAGGATCTTAGTTTTAGGTCTTATAACTCGGAACAAATGGGCCCAGATATAGGGAAAAATGTAGTTTAAGGTCATGTTGGACCATGTAAGGATCTTATTTTTAGGTCTTAGAACTCAGACTAAAGGGGATTAGGCAAAGTACCATTTGAGGAACCTAGCATTTTTGGGGGGATTGACACGCTCAAAATCCATAGTCACCAGGGAATACGCGCCATAGGGATAGACCTTACAGACAATAAAAGGCCCCTCCCATTTGGGCTCCAACTTGGGTGGTTTCCTACCGGGAATCATTGGTTCTCTAAGAGCCAGCACCAGGTCACCTTGCAGGAAGGAGCAGAAGCGAACCTTCTTGTTGAAAGCTCGAGTCATCCTGCTCTGATGCCTTTCCAATTTATGTAAATCATGAAGCCTATTTTCGTCCAGTGCTTCCAATTCAGCAAGACTAATTTCAGCAACTCTATCCGGCGCTAGCTGGTCGTAGACTACCATGCGCAATGAAGGCAACTGAATCTCGATGGGCAGGATGACCTCATCTCCATATACCAGGGAATACAGAGTCACCTGGGTGGAGTTACGAGTCTTCGTCTGATAAGCCCAAAGAGCGTTGGGGAGCTTGTCCGACCAAATTTTCTTGTTCTGACCAACCATTTTTTTCATAATTTTAGAGAGGGTTTTGTTAAACGCCTCGATCTGTCCATTCGCCTGCGCATGATAGCGGGAGGTGTGGTTAGAGAGAATGTTGTACTTGGCGTACAATTTCTTCAACTCGGCTGCTCGGAAGTTGGTTCCGTTATCTGTGAGGATAGCGTGAGGTACTCCAAATCGATAGATGATATTAGAGCTCACGAAGTCAGCAATAGAACAGGCTTTGACTTCCTTGAGCGGAATTGCCTCCACCCACTTGGAAAAGAAATCCGTAGCGGTCAGGATGAACCGACACTGGTGGGCCGTCACCGGCGGGTAAGGTCCTATGAAATCCAATCCCCAGACTGCAAAGGGCCAAGAATACGTGGTAGTATGGAGAGGATTTAGTGGCTGATGCACAAAGTTAGCGTTAACTTGGCATGCATGACACCTCTTGGAAAACTCGATGCAGTCGTAGATCATGGAAGTCCAGAAGTATCCCAGCCTCCGAATTTGATGGGAAAACTTCGACCCAGTCTGGTGGGAACCACAGGAACCAGCATGAACATCTTGTATGACCTGTGGGATCTTGACTCCTTGAAGGCAATGGAAGAGAACACCATCAAATCCACGCCTGTAAAAGAGCTGCTCAAGGCTGGGACCACTCTAAAGGGTAAACTGCGGCGCGCGGCGTCGGATTCGCTCACGCTCGGCTCGGTCTGACGAAAGATTGTCATGCTGGAGATACTCAACCATGGGCGTCCTCTAGTTAGGAACTGTCTCAATTACCACATCTGAAGTCCCCGGGGATCCTGACGTAGGGGAACCAACGGTGAGATGGTTCACTCACGGGCCATGAACATCCTCCGGAATAACAGGAGCAATGACTCTCTGGTGTTCCATGTGGATAATTAGGTCGTCCTATTTGGGCTCTGCAAGTGATGCAGCCAGGCTGGCCAAAGCATCTGCTCGACTGTTCTACGACCGAGGAATATGAATGACCTCTGGACGAGAGGGGAACATAGCCATTAGATGAAGGGTGAACTCCAGTAATGGCACGAGTTCTAGCTTTCTGACAGCATAGTCACCATTGACCTGCTTGATGACTAGCTCGGAGTCCCCTTTCACATGCAGACGGGGTATGTCAATCTTGAGAGCCAACTCGAGGCCTGTGATGAGGGCATGATATTCTGCCTCATTGTTGGTGCACCCTTCTGACAACAGGAATGAATACGATAGAACGTCTTGCTCCGAGGTGATGAAGACGACACCCAGGCCCACTCTGTTGAGCCTAGGATCATTGAGCCTTCTACCGGTGGGGCTTCGGGAGGAACCATCAAAGTACATCTGCCAGCATGGGATGACATGGATGACTGAGAGGATTGCCTCATCAGGAAGCCTAGATCAAGTGGCTGGTCCATTGAGGTTGGATGAGCAACTAAAAAGTCTTCCAACGCCTGTCTTTTGATATCCTTCTGAGGTACGAACCTAATGTCGAACTGCTGGAGGATCACTTCCCCGCACGCCAATCAGCCGATCAATATAGGTCATTTCAGGATGTATTACAACGGGTCTACCCGAGAGACCAGCTGTACCTCATGGTGCTCCAAGTAGTGCCACAATTTCTTTATGGAAAATACAAGCGCCAAGCAGCTCTTCTCGATGGAAGAATATCTAATTTTTGTATTGAGGAGCATGCAGCTGAGGTAGTAGTGGCTATTCTTTGTTCCCTCGTTGTTCTTCTAGGTGATAAGTGTGCTAAGGGATCATTCTAGGGCAGTCACGTAAAGGACCAACGACTTTCTGGAAATAGGTGGAATCAAGACCAGAGGTTGGAGTAGATACTTCTTGATTTCCTCAAAAGTGATCTGACACTCTTTGTCCCATTCATAGGCGATGCCTTTCTTCATGATCTGGGAAAAGGGCTTACACTTGCCGACCATATTCGCAATGAATCGACGTATATAGGCTAAGTGGCCTTGGAGACCTCAAAGCTCCCGAATATTGTTTGGGGGAGGCATCTGGCTGATGGACTTGATCTTATCCGGGTTGATCTCGATGCCTCAGTATCTAACAACGAAGCTAAGAAAATTTTCGAAGGTGACCCCGAAGGCACACTTCAGCGGGTTCATCTTGAAGTGGTGATAATGTAGGAAGTTGAACACTTTATCAAGGTCTTTGAGATGGTCCTAGCTCTGGCGATATTTAACCACCAGATAATCCATGTAGCACTCCACCAGCGTCCCGAGAATCGTCTTGAATATGCGGTGCCTGGCCCGTTGATAGGTGGCACCCGCATTCTTCAGGCCGAAGGGCATAACATGGTAGCAGAAAGTACCTTGGGGGGCCCTAAAGGCAGTGAAATCTTCATCTTCGGGGGCCATTTGGATCTGGTTATACCTGGAATACCCATCCATGAAGGAGAGGGATTGTATCCCGGCCGTGGCATTGATCAACAACTCTGTCACTAGAAGGGGAAAATCATCCTTCAAACAGTGGTGATTGAGATCACGAAAGTTGATACAGAACCTGATCTGTCCGTTCTTCTTCCCGACCGACACAATGTTGGCTAGCCACTAGGGATACTGAACTTATTTGATGATGTTGGATTTGATGAGCTTATCTACTTCAGCCTCAACCACAACACCGCGAGAGGGGTGCATATTTCTGGGAGGCTTCTTGATCCCATGATGGTTTGCTGGAAGGCCAAGGCACTGGACGACTACCTGGGGATCTAGTCCTGGTATCTCATCATAACTCCAAGAGAACACATCACGGTGTTGTCTAAGAAATTCTACGTAATGTTGCCGCTCCTCAGGGGGTATAGCAGCACTGACCAACGTGGTTCTTGGGTCCGCCTCGGTATCGAGGGTCACCTGCACTAACTCGTCGACCATAGTGGAGACGCCTTCCTCAAAGGGAGGGGGTGCATCTTCCACATCCTCCTCTCCACTTGTGGGGGGATCATCCATGGGGGGATCCGTTTCAGGGCTACTAGACCCTGATGGGAAGCTGGTGCCGGCTTGGTCTGCAGAGGTCGTCATGTCAGGAGACTCATGTACTACGAAGACTATGGCGACAAAGGCGGTTGATCCAATCCCATCTAGCCTTCAGCCCAAGGGGCCACGCTTTATGACATCAAAGCAGTAGTGGCGCGTTGGCTTGAGCCGGTCGATTCCGGCCCGGAAAAACAGACACGTATGACGTACTGCCGTTGCCATTAGCCTAACACCCCAATATCATATAGGAGTAGGAGGCTCGGGGATCACCTGAGCTTGGTTGGTGTAGGAGTACGAGGTGATTTCCCGCCATCGCTTGGACTCGGAAATATACCTTCCTCTGGTACTCGAAACAATAAAGCATTGCCCCATGTATGGGATTGTGGCCTCCAACCAATGGAATGGGAAGACATATGCGTCATCCAAACCTGCCCAAGGATCACTTGCGACATTGGCATGCTCAACCTCACCTACCAGGATATGCTTTTCCATGCTCTTGTAATAGTCGGCGTCCATATAACGGGCTTCATAGGAGGCAAAAGGAGACAAATCTCCTTGGAGCACGCCTAATGGACCATTAAGAGAGTATTTGAGGAACTGGTGATACGATGAGGGAACCACTGCGGGAAGGTGGAACCACGACCGGCCCATCAACGCGCTGTAGGCGGTGTCCTGAGAGACAACCATGAATTCGGTGTTGGCAATTAGGCCGCCGAACTGGGTCATCAAGCGAATCTTGCTGAGTGGAGTTTTCTCGGTCCTTTCATACCCCTGGATCCTGAGGTCGGAGGGGGTTAGGTCATCCTCAGACAGCCCCAGCTTCCGTAGTGTCCGAGTTGGGATTAGGTTAATCCCGGAACCTGTGTCAACAAGACAGCACCAGACATCCATGCCATTGAACTGGCCGGTGATGTACAGTGGGAGAATATGCCCCTATATGGGAGGGTCATCATCTTCACCAGAGAATGAGATAACCGCCTAACATTTGGCATTCTCAATCACCTTGGTGTGGAAGGATTCTGCGGCCGCTACCTCCGTCTCAAACTAGAGGGGGCTCCTTAGAGCCTCAGCGAGCGCCTCACACATTTCAGATGATAGGCGAAGAGGCTCAAGGATAGAAAGACTTGCCGGAATGCTGTCCAGGTGCCTCAGAACATCATACTTTTGATCCAAACGTGAGATTATACTTATAGGAGGCCGCTCTGCGATTAGAGGCATGACGGGCTCTGCCGGCTGGACCGGTGACTGACTGGTACTAGGCCCTTCTCGTTGCTCACTAGTTGATGTCTGGGAAGTGGCTGCCAGATTAGGACCGGAAAGATGCGATCCTGGATTAGGGCCGGAAGGCTGTGGTCGGCCGGTGTTAGGGAAGAGCTGGTCGTGGCAAGGCTGAGGCGGTTCTGCCTGATCTAGCAACACAAACGGTTGTAAAGGTGAACCTGTTGACACTAGATGAAGGGGATGCGTGTGCTGAGCTCTGTATCGGGCCTGCTGCCTAGTTTCAGTGGCATGCACGTCCTGGCTAGAGGTGCCAACTACTGTGCCCCAGTGATTCACGTAGCCACGACTTCACCGATGTTGGCGATGGCTTGGGACATTGGGAAGGTCCACCTGGTATTCCTCATCGTCCAGAGTCAAAAAGGGTTTTACCAACTCTATGGAATTAACCGAAGCATACCCCGGGCTTTCACTCGAGGAGTCATCCACTACCGGAAAGAGTCTCAAAGGGATCCCCATTTCTGGGGACATAAAATCGCCAAGAGTGTGGGTTGATGAAGGCATTGGTAGGGCACGCTCTTTCTTCTTGCGCCGCCAGTTGCTCTTTTGGGAAGAGGTAGGCTAGGACGACGATGCCGAAGTGGCGCTCTTAGATTCTGAGGGCTCTGGATAATTTAGGTGGGCACGAATGATGCTATGGGCACGAGGAACCATCTTAAGGGCCATACAGTCGTTATACTTCCAAGACCCACGGTCGGAAACCTGCGGCCATTCATCCTCGCTGCCACTACTGCCATCTAGTTTCACAAAGACACCTGCCATCTGCGCCGGGGTTGGGCCCAACCTGAATATGTTGTTGTCAATATGGTCTTGGAGCCAGTCCTTGAACACATAACATCACTGGATGGTGTTCCCTAGGGTCCAATGATAAGGGAAATAGTTAGGGTGATCAGTGAGACGCACCTCTTCTGGCTTCCGGCACTCAGGCAGCCACACGATCCTCTGCTCTAGGGAACTATAGAAATAACCAGGGACTTGGGCCTCGTCAAACAAGTAAGTCCGATTCCTTATGTCTGGAAAGGGGGATCTTGGAGGCTAGCCATGACCAGGGGCTGGAAGATCATGCCGAGGAGGAAGATCCTAATTATATTTCCTAGGTGGTGGTGGTGCATTACGCGGAGGTGCCTGCCGATTTTTAGGCGGTCACTGCTAGACCAGAGGCTGTGCCCGTGGGGGTGGACCCCTATGGGGCTGCTGAGCTGGCCTCACTAGTAGAAACTCTAGCTGCCTGAGAGCCTCTATCTAGGCCACAACAGAAGGTTCGGCTCTGGAAGCTCTCCTTGTAGGGACTACAGGAGGCAACGGGTGTGCCTGACTGGCCTGTTGGAGGGCTTCTTCAAGGCGCTGAGCCTTGTCTGAGAAGTCCCGAAACCCTATGGGGCAGTTCTTAGTGATCAGAGAAGGAACCAGCTCTGCCTTGATGTTCCCTACACATACCGTCAGTAATTTCTCCTGAGTTAGTGGCATGTCAAGGGAGTACGTGAGCCCCTTCCACTGGGCGACAAAGTCCATGACTCGATCATCGGGCCTTTGTTTGCACCTGAAAAGGTATACGATGTTCGTCTTCCGGGTCGTGGAACTGAACTAGTAGAAGGAATTGCCTGCAAAGTTCGTCTGAGCTAGTCACTGATCCAATAGGGTGTTTGATGTACTAGACGAATGTTGGTCCTTCCAGCGTCTGAACGAAGCAATGGAGTTTGGAGGCCTCCTGCGCACCTCGAGTTGAAGTGGTCTAGGTGCTATGGTCCATCTTCTGTCCCGTTAAAGGGGGAGAAATTGGGGTTCCAAAATCCCGGTGGGGCCGGCATATCATCCACCCATGCTGTGTACGGCTTGCCGTCCGGTGGGATTTCCACCTGCCTAGTTTCCAGGGCCTCTAAGCGGGCGATGCGCACTTCCATTAGATCGTCCGGATGCGGGTTCCTATCCTGATGGGGATCTCTGACCACAAGCACATTTCTAGGCCCTTCAATCCGGTATTCAAGCTCATAAACTTGTGGGATGGTAGGCGGAGCGACTCTTGGGGTAGCGGGAGGAAACCGAGTGGGGTCCCTTGGGTGATCACGCCGCTCAGGAGGGTTCGGCGAAATGTATCACGCACTCTTGCCACGGGCTCCAGCCTCTCCCCTGTCGTTGAATGCGGCATGGTCACAGTTTCCCGGGGGAATCTCGTCAAGGGGTAGGTGCTCCTACCCCTACTGTCCTGACCTAGTATTACCGTAGTCAGGCCGCCGCTCTGCAATGCGTTCAGCCAAAAGCTCATCAACCTGCCTCTTTTTCTCAGCAAGCTATTAGCGTAGCGTGGCCTTCTCGAGATCTTCCTCTACCTTCTGTGCCGAGGCAGATGGGTCGGTGAGATTGACATCCCCGACGTGCTCTTTACCCTTGTCGATGTTTCAACTCAGTGTTAATGCCTCAGAGGGTGTGGGGAGACCTATGAGGATCCTCTATTGGTGAGTAATTCTCCCAGATGGGTCTAGTAGAGACTTTTCCTTAGGGGGTGAGTCCCCATCGAGGAGTTCCACATCGTTTCCCTCACCCGGAAGGTCGGACATGTTGACTGCCACTTCCCTCGACAACATTCCCTCAGAGCCGCCCAGTGAATCGGGCTGTCTGTGAATCACACAGAAAAGAAGGGCATCGTACTGCCCCCATCTGCGGACGTGCGCGTGGGGGGTGGCTTCCTCGATAACTTTGCGGAGTACTTGAAAACTCTAGATGCATTGTTGCTGGAGGGCCCCGTGGTGGCCAAGTGACTCGGTGTGCCGAACTGTGGAGAGATCAGCTAGGTCGACCCGATGACACTGCTCACCGATATCCTCGAGATGTGCTTGACTCCCGGGATAAGGCGCTCACAGATGGTGAAGACGAGAGTGGGTCACCCAAAGAGTCTGGCGAAAACATTCAAACTCTTCCATGGTGAGCGACTCTGGCATATCAAAATCCGATCCTGCGACCGGACAAAACTTCTCGGGGAAGTGGCCTGCTGCGAGGATGGTCCAAAAGCTCCATGAACCTGGTTCGGGATCTGGCCCTTGCAGCCCCTTCTCATCAAATGAGAATGGACGGGGAACTGAAAGCGGTGTCGAGGCAGGCTGCTGGGCTGGTGAGCTGGCCGTCGGAGAATACGGAAAGTAGGCCGATTGGCCGCCGAATCCTAAGTCATCCTCCGACGGCTGCGGTGTCCTGGATACCACATCACAATAAGATGGGCCAGAGAATAGGCCTAATTTCAGAGCATCGATGAATACTGAGGGTGGGTCAAGTCGCGACTCTTTCGTCGGTCCCCAGAAAAGTTCCCCACCCTCCCTGACCGAGGTGGAAGGTGCTTCTGGGGAGGCCAGTGGTAACTACGGGTCTAACCCCTGGGGGTATGACAAGTCCTCGTCCTCCTGGATATACCTTCAGAGGGAGGCGGGAATCATGCGGATCTCGCATTCAGGGAGTATGAGGCTGACGTGTCGTGTCCCCACCCTTTCCCTTGACTCATAGGACTGGGGGGAGGGCTCCATCACCGAGTCGTACTCTGCCTCAGAGTCCGAGAAATGGACTGGTCTGATTTCTGTCTGGACTCCCCTGACATGCCTCTTACGGTGACGACATCCCGCCTTCTTGCCCCTGGGTGGCTCCTCAGGGCAAGGATGATTTCCGTCAAGGAGTCCCCTGGCCGCAATAATGCTGGGGTAGAGAGGACTGAAGGCTGGGGTGAGAGAATCACCGGGATAGATGTCGAAAGGGACATGGGGAGGACCTTCATGTGGGTGAGCGACCAGATATGCAACGACTCCATACTCGTGGCCAGCGGTAGGGGAAGTGACCTCATACCCAGCGCAGTGAGCGCTGGAAAAAGCCATACCCAAAACATAGCTATCAGGGAGAAGCCTTCTACTTTCTAGATCAGTGGCATGAAATGGGCCTTTATGGTGGGTGGAATTACCACGAATTGGTCCGCGGTGGCCATTGCCTATGCCCGCGACTAGGAGAGTTGACCCAACCTGCCTGCAGGGCGGTTGGGGCCTCGATCTGGGTCGGGCTTGTGACCGCCCCTACTCAACGTGTGCGGGGGTCTGGTAACGAGAGTCAGTAGTGGCTCAGGACATAGTGGTTTCTGATATTGGTGCCCTAGGGTGGTCATTCTCATCCGCTCCCGCCCGATGCTAGCGTCGGGTCAGATGGGTTGGAGCCAGTGGTGCGTGCATGAAGATTGCCTTCTCCTCATCCCGGGGAGTCGGGCTGCGGCGTCGACGCAGCCTGGAGGGGGCTCTTGCTGTGAACCCCTGGGATGGGTCTCCGATCAGGCAGACCCGGAAATCCCCTACCTCATTGGCGTAGGAGAGAGAGGCGTCAAGGATCTCCGGGGATAGGCTCCCGAAACGGTTGAACATCGGAGTGGGGAGCAGTGGCTCCCTGTGCAGCCCTCGGGGGCGACGATGGTGGTGAGGTGTAACTGCCTCTAGATCCAAACGGGCCATGTCCCTAGTGGGGATGACCCATTCCTCATCGTACCTACAAACCAGGTCATTGATCACCCTTCGTTGGATGATTTCTGACAGGGAGAGGGGGCGTGAGCGCTCGACAGCTATGGCGGTCAGAGTTGGAGCGACTGTGGAAAAGGCGGGACCATGTGGGGTGGCCGCGTCGGTACTGAAACTGCTCCTACACTAGTGGGAAGGTGGCGATCGAGCTCTGGATGCAGCGATATGATTCCTGGAAGCATGGATATGAACCCATTAGTACTAACAGGAAAAGAAATCGACAACCAATAGCCCAGTGCCATTCCGTCTTCTGTGGTCGGTAAGAGGGATCCACGCTGACGACATCGCAGAACAGAGTGATCAACGTCCTGACTGCCTCAACCCATGGTGGGTTTCACGTCCCAGTGATAGGTTCCCGGACCTGGTGACACGATAATCTTCCAACACCCCGAACGCTACCCATCTCCGTATTGAGGAGAAGAGATTCACGTCGGGTTCACCATTTTCTGTTTCCGACGCTTTTACACCAGGGTGCGAGCGCATCCGTCATGCTGGGGGGAGGACGCATGGCTTGTTGCCCCGCATTACCACTTTCCAAAGGTGGGAAACATCCGTTCCTTGTTCAGGGACGTCTGCTCCTTGATCAAAACTGGGATGATGGGATGTCGGTTCTTCCTTCCGTGGATTCCTCCTCAGAGCTCGTCACCTAGTCCGAGTCTCCCTCATAGATTTAAGACGGGGTTGTGAAGCTCATTCCTGACGCCATATCTACATGAACGCCAGTTAATTACGATTCTTCCATCGAGATGCTCCAAGGGGTCTGGTCGGGGTAGAAACCTTTGGTGAGGAGAATGGTCACATCGGGGTGTCGTTGGCGCACCTTGACGCTGGGGATTGGCATGTCTGTCTTATGTCCCTTATCATAGGGCTTCTCGAAGGCGCGGAAGCCCGAGGCATCCCAAATAGAATGCGGGGAATTGTGTACCATCTGAGGTTTTCCTCAGCTTCCCATGTTTAACATGGGGTATGCCGTGAGTTTCACATCTGGCAGATACGGATCGGACTGATCAGAATACTGAGAGTGGATCAGATTGAAGGACCCCCTAGGGGGAACACCAATGTTGGGGCCAACACATGGGCGGATTTCCGAATATTGTGGAGTGGAATGAGGTGGCATGATCCCACCGGGATGTGGTGGACCGGGTGAGGATCAGGATGGGTGATGGAGTGAAGGGATTGAACCTCATGGAGGCTTCCTACATATCCTTATGGCAGGGAATCAAAGTCCGCATAGTTCGATGATACTGTGGGACACCTGAAGAGGTGACCCATGAGAATGAATGCACGTATTGGTGCCTGGAGGGAGTAAGATCTCCGGGCTTGGGCATGAGCTTCCCGAGGCACGTGGGCTCGAGGGAGAGGCCAAGATGAGATGTGGGTGTGAGGTATGGGGCTTACGCTTTGAGGCGGCCCATAACGGTGGTTGTGAACCGATGCAGAGGGGTCGGAATAACTGAGTGATGGGCTTGAACCTTGTGGAGGCTTCCTACGTACCATGCGTTAGCATGGATCAAAGTCCACGTAGTTCAGGGAATACAGTTTAATGTCATGCTGGACTGGCATACAGTTTAACGTCATGTGGGACAGGCATACAATTTAACATCATGCGGGATGGGCATACAATTTAACGTCATATTGGATGGGCATATAGTTTAACGTAATGCGAGATAGGCATACAGTTTAACATTATGCAGGATGGGAAAACAGTTTAACGTCATGCGGGACAGGCATTTGGGGCTTACGCTCTGAGGCGGCCCAAAGAGTTGGCGAACCGATGTGAAGAGGTTGGAACGACTGGGTGGTGGTCTTGAACCTCGTGGAGGATACCTATGTACCATGACTTAGTACAGATCAAAGTCCCCATAGTTCACCAGGATGGGGCTTACGCTCTGAGGTGGCCCATAAGATGATGTCATGGTCGATGCTCGCTCTAAGCCCATGTGAGTCATGCTCGGTGTGAGAAACAAGAGGCAGTAGGGACCAGATGATCTTGTCGCGAAAGATGTGTCCGTGAGAAGTGGAAAGGGGGCTTACACATGGAGCGGCCCAAAGAGGAAACAGGGGCTTATGCGTGGTTAGCGGCCCTTAGTGCCAGGACTTACTCCAAGATGGAGGCCCGTGGTGAGACAAAGCGTAGTGGGAAAGGGATTCCACTGGCATTGGCAGTGGGAAAGTACGGAGGTGCATGTGTGCAATCTTCCGCAAGAGAGACTAGGGGCTTACGCTGTGAGGCAGCCCTTCCCCCATGGACAAACGCCACTCCAAAAAGGAGGGTATCATTCCATGTGAGGAATATTCCATTCTCGTGGAGACGAGCGGTGTAAAGAATGTCCGAGCCGGGGGGACCTTGCGTGTGAGGCCAAGGGTCAGATCACAGTTTAACATCATGTGTTGAGGATGAGGTGGTTGGCAGTTTAACGTCCTATAGCTCGGACGAGGTGGGTTTTCTCCACACCCCTAGGGATTACATGCCCAACTCTCTCTACCCCTTGTGGGAGGGAAGGCATCGGCAAGGCCGTAGTGAAGGGGGGTCACAGGGCGAACCATCGAGGGGCCCACGTTAGCGTGGCTATGCGAAGAAGCAATAGCCGTTAGCGTGCCTATGCGAAGAAGCATAAGGCAAAGCAACACAACAGGAAACATCACCCAAGGGACCTTGAGGTTACTTCGTATGATCCTGGAAGGCCGTACTGGAAAACAACGCATGGCGTGCATGCCCGGCATGGAAGGCATCGGGCGCCTACGCAGGGCGTCAAGGTGAGAGGTCCTAGGTTTTGCGTGCAAAGAGAAGGTTTGCATGAAAAACACCGGGATGGTGCGCAATTGGGTCAGAGGATTGCGCGCGGATAGGGGATTGCACACAAAGGGCTCAGATTGCGTGCGACAAAACCTATCAAAGGGATTGCGTGCAATTTGGAAGAGATTGTGCGCAGTTGGAAGGGATTGCACGCAAGGGACAAGGATTTCCACAAGGGAAGAACCTGGAGATGTTGGTAAATTCACATAATCCAGTGGGGTTGCGCGCAAAGGTGAACCCCGGTGCAAGATTGCGTGAAAAGAGGAATTACCTGTAAGTCATCTTGCGCGCACAGGAGTCCGAATTGCGCACACGGGAGCTGGCCCGAATTTCTCAACCCCAAAATGGTTGGGGTCGCCTTCTATTTATAGGCATCCGCTAGCACGGAGTCCATGCAGGGCGTGAAATCTTCCACGCCAGGACCAGTCGGTGCGCAAAGCCTCATAGCACGGAACCGGGCGCACTAATTTGTGCTCCACACCGATTCTTTTTAGCGAAACACAGGAACCCTTCACGCGAACAAAATTTTTTCGTGCAAGTCCTCTTTAATTTCACGCACTGCTCTCGGGTCCTCTGGACTGAGCCTATGAGTCCGAATATGACTTCGCTTCATCAGTTCGAAACTTCCACTAAGTGTTACGAACTTTTTCAGCATCTAAAAATTCCCCCCCTCGGAATTGGATCGGTGGGAGGTCACAACTATCGGATTCTGAGGGAAATAACAAAACACCGAAGCAGTGCATCTCCTGGTCATTTTGCGCACAAAAATCCAAAGGGGCGCGCAAAACAACAAATCCGCATGGAATTCTCTTTCCGTGTGGCGTGGAACCTCGACCTCTCCTATAATAAGGGGCGCTGGGTCCCATGTTCCATACTCAAGATTTTCTGCGCAATAGGCATACCGCTCTCATGGGCGAAATTTGCTCTCGCGGGTACGCGTAAAAACGCTTTGGCAGCATGGAATTCCATCTGAATTTCGGCCACACTTGCGCGCCTACTCGGAATATTCCGCGCCTAGTGTGCCGATTGCACGCACAACTCATTGATTCCGTGCTGAAGCTTTCGATTTCGCGCAACTCTCTCCGATTCTGTGCACTTCATCCTGATTTCAGGCAACTCCTGAAATATTCGAGATGGATGAAAACCATGTTGATGAGGGGGAAGTCATCGCTCCTTGAACCAAAATGGCCGTGAACGAGGAGGTTTATGGTGCCGAGGTGATCGTTTCCAACAACCTAATCTTGTTCAATCTGCTGACCCTAGACCAGAAGGAGTATCCCTTATCTGACAACCTCCTGCTCTGGAACTTTGGTATCCTGGAGGAGGTTCCCCTACCAGGCTTCGAAGTGGACACACCACGGTAATGGGTGACCTGGGAGGATGAGCTTACTCACTACAACATCACCAGCAATGGCCATCCTGCCGGGGAAACCAGACATATGGATGTATATGTCATGAACCCGAGGACCAGGACCATTACCGAGGATGAGCCTGTCGCAGAGAATTTTCCGGCCCTCTACATGAGCACGTTCCATCAGAGCGTCATGGATGACACGAAGGGCTGGCTGAAAGATTGGGACCTGCGGTCCAAGGGCAACTTTACCAGTGAGTGGGCTTGGACGTTCTGGGTTTTCCATACATGTGACCAGTTTGGGGCTGATCTACGGTATATTGGCCTGTTCGAGGTGGTATAGACATCGCAGTTCCACTTCCACCGTCAACCTGAGCTCGGGCCGGATCTATTCACCCGGTGGTCTCCTGATACCAACACATTCCACCTTCACCATGGGGAAGTTGGCATCAGCCTCTGAGATGTTCAATGCATCGGAGGTATCCGACTAGAGGGCTACCAATATGACGAGTTCATTCCTACAAATAACACCTTGGAAGACAGGTCACAGACCTCCATGCTAACGTGGCACCTGTTGGAGCGGGCCAAAGAGAGGTTGGGGGTCAAGGACTTCCTGAAGGACATTGCCTATAAGGGCTGGTTCAGACAAATCCTAGAGAATGATCTGACAATCAAGATGCTGGGATGAGGTAAACGATGCCCAACCGCGGCTCAGAGGAGCAAGGATGGGTCGTATTGGAGGACCCTGGAGGCGGGGCAATACCAATCATGGGGTTACCGCGTCATTGAGGCCTGGTACCCGAACTTCCGGTATGCAGGGTTCCTTGCCGCCTTCCTGAGCGGGTGGCTCCTGTCAGTGTGGGAAGCAAGGATGGGCATGCATCCAGCAACACTGGAGATGGCGGGCACCATGGCCGCCAACAAACGATTCAAATTGGGGGTCCCCATTCTGGCCAATCTGTATGCCATCCTGAGACATATATCATGACGGGGGTCGCCTTGGAGGGTATGTGGCCACATACAGATCTTCCACGGCTGGGTGGCGGCTCATCTCGGCGGGTACACTTTCCCAAATTTCATCCTTTCTCTAGGAAACGACATATGACCATCCCTATTGAACATCACCGGGGTGGCGTCGATGACGCTCAATGAGGAGGGTGTGAGGATCTGCATTGGTAACCACACCAAATTTAACTTCAGCCCATTCACCACCCTGATCGGCCAAATGGTGGACAATGGGTGAGGATCTCTGGAACAACAGGAGTATTTTCAGAGCATCCGGGGTGGGGTGCTCGTGGCTCGGATCGACGGGAAGGTGATCTGTGAGCCTTATGTTCCATCCCGATTTTCCAGGCATTCGGGTGCCTCCAACGAATGCCGAATAAGGTATTCACAGCTGTTTGGGAGGAGAAGAATCCCTGCGTTCTGCGCCAGATGTGGTTGATGTTCACCACATTCGGCTCTGGTGACGTCATCACTCTTCCTCCCACTAGGGTCGACACTGGCCTAGAAACTGAGTATGATGAGCACTGGACCATTGCGTACCGTGAGGGGATTTTACGCAAGCAGGTCCGTGAACTCGAGGTTATCTGCATGGAAACCAGGCGACGGGGGAGAAGGCAAGGTGCTGCTGGAAGGTGGGAACCAGGGGTGCGTCAGGTAGTGGGGCCTGCGCAGGCTGAGACCTCAATGGCGGGAACATCAGACAGCACTGCCGTGACCTCGTTGCCCATGGGGGGGTCACACGAGGCGGCCAGGGAACTGCCCGAGAAGCAGATAAGGTACCTGCTCGAACCTTCTGAAGATCCAATTTTCCCGGCACTGTGGTTGGCCTGGATGACCCTGTGACAATCACTGGACGTTGAAGCCATCTGGCAGAAGATAATGCAGAACGAGATCCAGCTGTCGGAGGTCGGGCTCATTCGAGTTACCGACAGAGTGAACTTCCATTGGTGACATGCTTATCTAATGGCCATGGATTCATACCCGCACCAAAGGGGTCAGCGTGCAGAGCCACCTTTCCTAGTGAAAGTGATGCTTGGCCAAGATCATGATTTGGAAGTGATGCCACTGAGAGAAGGTGACGGTGATGAAGAGTCGAAGGGGGAGGAGGAAACCGGAGAAGACGAGGGCAAAAGAGAAGATGAAAGAGAAGGAGAACCCAAAGGTGAGGGGTCGCAGGGGGTGACCTACCAAGGGAGTCTCCGGGAGAGCAGCGATATTGTTGTCTATGATCTCGACATAAATCAGATACTCGAGGTCTATCTCTATCTTCATTCATTTTCATTCTTCATCCATTCTTCTTTACAATTTCCAACCCATCTCTCTTACTCACTCAGGAGCGCATAAGTGTTGGTTAGGCATCCCCAATAGAGGAGGGAGGAGAGGAACTGGTGGGACATGATGGGGATCCAACGCCCATCATTGAATTGACAAGCACAGAGGGGTCTCCTATCATAGCTGCTCCTATAGAGGCCGGAACACTAGAGGCCGACTCTCTGGGTTCCTGTAAGTCCCACGCTTCACTATTGGTACTTGTTATCAAAATATCACAACTAATCAACATAATCCTTGCACAGTGATCTCAACATTGGAGGCTCGCCAGGCTGCAGAGCCCAGGCCGTCCGTGAGTGGACCAGTGGAGGACATACCACCTCGTTCAGAACATGCTCCCCGCACTGAGTCGGCCCCGTCAATTGGTGATCAGGGGGCGGCGGACATCAGCGGTGCTATCCTTGAAGCAAGGCCTGAAGATAACGGAGGCACCGTCGCTATTGGAGAGAGAGAGGAAGGTCGCCCGGACGTCGAGGATCCTATTCCTCATTAAGGCATCCCTGAGGCAGATCCTGCCGCCGACCTGCTAGCTGCCCTTCCTGTGTATCGGCCCGCTGATCCCGAGGAGGTAGATGACTCGGACTCAGAAGCGGCCGAGGAGAGCTAGATGACATGGAGAAAAGGGTGGAAGTGTATCCAGCGCTTTCTCAGGTAGCCCCAGTTGGATTGGCTGAGGCGGTTGGGATCACTTCAGACCTGGATGTGTTTCCTGTGCGCCGGAGGGGCTGACGCTCAATGCCTTCATCTGACGGTATGTGATTACATGGCCGAGAAGATACATGAGAGCAGACGGCGCACTGATGTTGCCCGGTTTCGGGAAAGATTGGCGAGCACCCGAGCGTTTCTGAGGGAGGAGCGGGAGGTCCGACACCTCTAAGGGAAGGAAACAGAGAAGGAGGACTTCATTGCAATGAGCTCTGAGCTAGTGGAATAATTGACGGCCCAGCTGGCTGACGCCCAAGAGCAACTAACGGAGGAAAGTCACCAGATGGTCGTACTTCAAACCGAGCGGGCACAGGCACAGGCCAGAGTTGGTGAGATACGCTTTGTGGATGCTGATGAAGAGAGAGTCTTCAAGGAGTGAGAAGCAGTCCTGGAGGCTACCAGCCAAAGGGTAGCAGCGTTGGAAAGATTGATCCAGTACGCTGATCCTTAAGGGCTTTGTTTAGGCCATCTCATAAACTTTTTTCTTTTATTTCTCAACATTTTTACCCATGTATGGACCAATATATTTATCTATACCTTCGGTCTAATATGCTCACCATAATTCCGAAATGAATAACAACTCACCCCTAAGCTCCTGTGGGTCTCACCCAACACGAGAAGTAAAGGATGCTCGTGTTATCATTTCGTCCAACTATGGGGAATTAACCAAGCTTCAGGCATCCGATCTTAGGCCTAGATTTCTGAGGAGAAGAGGGAGGTCCAGTCGATGGGAGGGGACCTCAGACCGATCGATGTATCATCTCCTCCACGTTCCCTAACACAGGAGCGCGACAATGCCGGGGGAATTGAAATTCCTCCGAACATAGAGAGATGAAAAAGGCGAATCACGTTACCCGAATTTGAAACACAATGGGGCGAGAAGATGGAGGATAACTATTAACTGTGGTGGAAATGCAGCATCCATATCACATTAGCCTAAAATGGGGACAATAAATGAAGGATGACTGCTGACCATGTTCGCAACATGGGGCCTAACTGAAATATCGCCGATCAGCCTTCCGGAACATTGGCCAAGACAGCAGGCGGACTGTAGGTCTATCATCCATATTGCTACAATAGGTGGACCAATGATATATCATCCATATTATTGCAGTAGGCGGACTGAAGTCTATCATCCATACTGTTAGGGGGTCCCATCAAACATGACCAGTCCTCCATGACGTTGGCCCAGGAAAGTAGGCGGACCATAGGTCTATCATCCATACTGTTAGGGGGTCCCATCAAACATGAAAGAGGATGAGGATTCCGAATAAAGGGGAACGCAAAGAATGGAAAGTGGAGTTGTGGTTTGTTCGAACAGATTCCAACACTCACAAAATTGTGCCACCGCGGTAGAGGCGCATTAGGCGGATGTACCAACCTAATCACGGATCGACCCAATTTTCAGACAGGACCTCTCTGGTGAGAGAACCATCACTTCCCACCATCACTATGGGGCATCCCAAACTTATTATGGGTAGAGGTCGCGACTACACCACTCCTCAAGAAGTCAGGCAGAGGGGCCGACAGTTGGGAGGGATGGAATTTGGTAATCCCTGGGGCTTGACCCAAGACAAAATGTCCAGGCGTTCCTACGTACCTCATAAGGATGAGAATAAAGCAACATGTTGTTCTAGAGAGATCTTAGTTTATGGTCTTAGAACTCGAGCCAAAGGATCCCAGATATAGGGAAGAATGCAGTTTAGGGTCATGTAGGACCGCGAAAGGATCTTAGTTTTAGGTCGTAGAACTCAGACCAAAGGACAAGGAGAATAGGAGACACATGGTAAAGCGGTTGTGAAACCCGACGTGAATGGGGGAAAGGCCCTGCTTACGATGTGCTCCTAGGGACGTGTTTAGACCAAGGGACCGAACATGAAAATTTAGGCTGGGCCCGTGGGGAAGTGCCCAGGCGCTCCTACATATCTCATAAGGATGAGAATCAAGCCATACATAGTTCTAGAGAGGTGGCATGGCATGACATGGCGCCTGCACAAAGGACGAGGGAGACGTGCGGGTCTAACCCTCACACCAAAAGAAGTGTCATTTTATATATCTTGTTTTTCCTTGAAGGTGAGTGGTTTTTCTTTTGTGGAGCGACCGACTTGGGGTAGGAACTCCTGGAGTCACCACAATAATCAAGCCGTAACAGGTGTTGACAAATGGTATGGCAATTGACCAATACCCAACGTGCTTTCCCCTATGGGGAGGTCACTACAATGTAGTTCCATTTTTCATCGTGTGGCCAAGACAATATCATCACAGTTTAAGGTCATATGGCTTGGACCTGGCAGCACAGTTTAAGGTCATATGGCTTGGACCTGGAAGCACAGTTTAATGTCATATGGCTTGGACCTGGCAGCACAATTTAAGGTCATAAGTCTTGGACCTGGGGAATATGCACGATGCAGTAAGGCACACCCAATTTAGATGAGGGCATATCCTCATACCATAAATACGTGCGACTCCGAGAGATGAGCTTCGTGCCAAGGGGCCGATGAGGGTTCAATAATCAGGGGGTGCAGGAGATGCTAGAACCCAACTACGCTGGGCCCAAAATGCAATGTCTGGGCGACTCCTCGTTTCCCAATGGGATGAGGATCAATCTTCACGCAATCCTTAAATAAAAAACCCAAGCACATACTCTAGTGCTCAGATCGCGGGAGCCCCAAGAGACACCGTTATGCATCTTGGTCTGTCTGACGTGTGGGGGTGCACTGAGGGTTAGTGCAAGGAGTGTTGAAATTCCACCTTGACAGGGTGGGGTGGAACATAATGTGATTCATGAAACCAACATTCGAGGACTGAAGGGACTGGCGTGATGACAGAGGATTACTGCTGACCATGTTCGCAACACAGCATCATGTCACGTTATTTTAGAGATAGGGGCAAACAAATGAGCATCAATCGCTGACCATATTCGCAACATGGGATTTGTATCAATTTGTTTCCTGGAACCCTCGGGGGAGTTGGCCTATGATGGTAGGAGAGCCATTAGGCATTGTATTCAGGCCGTTCTTGGGGGTCCCTCTGGGTGTGCAAGATAATGGGGCCCGAATGAAGGGGAGCACGAAGCTTGACAAGTGGAAAAAAACTTGTCTAAGTTGAATATGACACTCTAGGTCCTAGACCAGAGTACTCTGAACACATTAGAAGACCACTGGAAAGGGTCGAAGGGCTTAGTCTGAGAGCGGACAAAATATGGCGGATTCCCGGGGGAAGGGGGGCGCAGTGCCAAAAACCATATACCACACCTATATATTCCATCCATGGGTAGGGACAGGCCAAGAGGATGAGGTGACCGGGAGATCATGGGATCTCCTAAGAGATGGGGCTGGACCTGACATCTGGGTGTTCAGGTGGTCTTACGTATCCCATAAAGATAGGAATCAAGTCGCACATAGTTCTTGAAGTGGAGTTTAATGTAATGCAGGATGAAAGGAGCACTTCTTCCAAGGGTGTGCATGGCGTAACAGATAAACTGTCGCGAATGAGGACCTAATCCTACAGTGCACCACACACTTTGGGTGAAGGATGGGGCTGAGAGGCCCGAGGAGGCCAAGGGGTTTGAGGCTAGGCCTTGGTTATGGATGCATAACCAACTTGCAGTTTAACATCTTGTAGTGAGGATGAGCACAAGGTTTAAGGTCACGCTTGACCATGAGGGTCTTAGTTTAAGGTCTTAGAACTCGGACCGAAGGGGCCCATATGTAGGGAAAAATGTAGTTTAAAGTCATGCTGGACCGTGTAAGGATCTTAGTTTTAGGTATTAGAACTCGGACCAAAGGGGCCCAGATATAGGGCAATATGTAGTTTAAGGCCATGCTGGACCGTGTAAGGATCTTAGTTTTAGGTCTTAGAACTCGGATCAAAGGGACCCATGTGTAGGGAAAAATGTAGTTTAAGGTCATGCTGGACCGTGTAAGGATCTTAGTTTTAGGTCTTAGAACTCGGGCCAAAGGGGCCAAGATGTAGGGAAAAATGTAGTTTAAGGTCATGCTGGACCGTGTAAGGATCATAGTTTTAGGTCTTAGAACTTGGACCAAAGGGGCTTAGGCAAATTACCATTTGAGGAACCTAGCGTTGGTGGGGGGAGTGACACGCTCACCATCCATAGTCACCAGGGAATACACGCCATTTGGATAGACATTATGGACAATAAAAGGCCTCTCCCATTTGGGCTACAACTTGGGTGGTTTTCTGCTGGGAATCATTGGCGCTCTGAGATCTAGCACCAGGTCACCTTGCAGGAAGGAGTGGAGGCGAACCTTCTTGTTGAAAGCTCGAGCCATCCTACTCTGATGCCTTTCCAAGTTATGTAAAGCACGAAGCCTATTTTTTTCCAACACTTCCAATTCAGATAGATGAATTTCAGAAACTCTATCTGGAGCTTGCTGGTCATAGACCGCCGTGCACAATGAAGGAAGCCGAATCTCGATGGGCAGGACGGCCTCAGCTCCATATACCAGGGAATACGGAGTCACCTGGGTAGAGTTACGAGTCGTCGTCCGATAATCCCAAAGAGAATTGGGGAGCTTTTCTGGCCATCTTTTCTTGTTCTGACCAACCATTTTTTGCAGAATGTTAGAGAGGGTTTTGTTAAACACCCCGATCTGTCCATTTTCCTGCGCATGATAGCGGGAGGTGTGGTTAGAGCGAATGTTGTACTTGGCGTACAATTTCTTCAGCTCGGCTGCTCGGAAGTTGGTTCCGTTATCCTTGAGGATAGCGTGAGGTACTCCAAATCGACAAACGATATTGGATCTCATGAAGTCAGCGATAGAACAAGATTTGACTTCCTTGAGCGAAATTGCCTCTGCCCACTTGGAAAAGACATCTGTAGCGGTCAGGATGAACTGACACTGGTGGGCTGTCATAGGCGGGTAAGGTCCTACGACATCCAACCCCCAGACTGCAAAGGGCCAAGAATACTTGGTAGTATGGAGAGGCTCCAGTGGCCGATGCACATAGTTAGCGTGAACTTGGCACGCATGACACCTCTTGGCAAACTCGATGCAGTCGTAGATCATGGAGGGCCAGAAGTATCCCAGCCACTGAATTTGGTGGGAAAACTTCGAGCCGGTCTGGTGGGCACCACAGGAACCAACATTAACTTCTTGCATGACCTGTGGGATCTCGACTCCTTGAAGGCAACGGAGGAGAACACCATCAAATCCGCATCTGTAAAGGAGCTGCTCAAGGCTAGGATCGCTCTGAAGGGTAAACTATGGTGCGCGACGTCAGATTCGCTCGCACTCGGCTCGGTCCGATGGAAGATTTTCGTGCTAGAGATACTCAACCAAGGGCGTCCTCCAGTCAAGAACTGTCTCAATTACTGCATCTGAAGTCCCTGGGGATCCTGAAGTAGGGGCACCGGCCGTGAGATGGTTTACTCGCGGGCCACGATCATCCTTCGGAATAACAGGAGCAATGACTCTCCGGTGTGCCATGTGGATAATTTGGTCGTCCTCTTCTGGCTCTGCAAGTGATGCATCCAGGCTGGCCAACACATATTCTCGATTGTTCTGTGACCGGGGAATATGAACGACCTCTTTCCAAGAGGGGAACTTAGCCATTAGATGAAGGGTGCACTCCAGCAATGGCATGAGTTCTGGCTTTCTGACAGCATAGTCACCATTGACCTACTTGATGACTAGCTCGGAGTCCCCTTTCACATGCATACGGGGTACATCAATCTCGTGAGACAACTCGAGGCCTGTGATGAGGGCATGATATTCTGCCTCATTGTTGGTGAAGCCTTCTAACAATAGAAATGAATATGGTAGAACGGCTTGCTCCAGGGTGATGAAGACGACACTCGATCCCACTCTGTTGAACCTAGGATCATTGAGCCTTCTACCGGTGTGGCTCTGGGAGGCACCATCAAAGTACATCTTCCAGTATGGGATGGCATGGTCTACTGAGAGTATTTCCTCATCTGGAAATCCTAGATCCAGTGGCTGGTCCGCGGAGGTTGGATGAGCAGCTAAGAAGTCTACCAACGCATGTCCAATGATAGCCTTCTGAGGTATGAACCTAATGTAAAACTGCTGGAGGATCACTACCCAACGTGCCAATTAGCCAGTCAACATAGGTCAGTTCAGGATGTATTTCGACGGGTCTACCCGAGAGACCAGCTGTACCTCATGGTGCTGCAAGTAGTGCCGCAATTTTTGTACGGCAAATATGAGCACCAAGAAGCTCTTCTCGATGGGAGAATATCTAATTTCCGTATCAAGGAGCATGCGAATGAGGTAGTAGAGGCTATTCTTTATTCCCTCGCTATTCTTCTGGGTGAGAAGTGCGCCGAGGGATCATTCTAAGGCGGTCACATAAAGGACCAATGGCTTTTCAGAAATGGATGGCATCAAGACCAGAGGTTGGAGCAGATAATGCTTGATTTCCTCAAAAGCGATCTGACACTCTTCGTCTCATTCATAGGTGACAACTTTATTCATGATCTGGGAAAATGGCTTACACTTTATGGCTAGATTCGAAATGAATAGGTGTATATAGGCTATGTGGCCTTGGAGACCTCGATGCTCCCGAATATTGTTCGAGGGAGGCATCTGGATGATGGCCTTGATCTTACCCAGGTCGATCTTGATGCCTCAGTATCTAACAACGAATCCAAGAAACTTTTCGGAGGTGACCCCAAAGGCACACTTCAGCGGGTCATCTTCAAGTGGCAAGAACTGAGGAAGACGAACACTTTCTCAAGGTCTTTGAGATGGTCCTAGAGCTAGCGAGATTTAACCACCAGATCATCCATGTAGCACTCCATCAGTGTCCTGAGAATCGTCTTGAATATGCGGTGCATGGTCCTTTGATAGGTGGAACCTGCATTCTTCAAGCCGAAGGGCATAACCAGGTAGCAGAAAGTACCTTGGGGGCCCCTGAAGGTAGTGAACTCTTCATCTTCAGGGGCCATCTGAATCTGGTTGTACCCGAAGTACCCATCCATGAAGTAGAGGGCTTGGAACCTAGCCATGGCATCGATCAACAACTCTGTCACTGGAAGGGGAAAATCATCCTTCAGACAGTGGCGATTGAGATCGCAGAAGTCGATATAGACCCTGATCTGTCCGTTCTTCTTCCTGACCAGCACAATGTTGGCTAGCCACCGGGGATACTGAACTTCTTTGAAGAATTTAGCTTTGATGAGCTTATCAACTTCGGCCTCAACCATGGCACCATGAGAGCGGTGCATCTTTCTAGGAGGCTTCTTGAACCCGCGATGGTTTGCTGGAAGGCCAAGGTAGTGGATGTCTACCTGGGGATCTTGTCCTGGAATCTCATCATAACTCCAAGCGAACACATCACGGTGTTATCTAAGAATGTCTATGTAATGTTTCCACTCCTTAGGGGGCATAGCGGCGCTGACCAACGTGGGTCTTGGGTCCTCCTCGCTACTGAGGTTCACCTACACTAACTCGTCGACCATAGTGGAGAAGCCTTCCTCAAAGGTAGGGGGTGAAACTTCCAAGT
Source organism: Viscum album (assembly GCA_963277665.1). NCBI lineage: Eukaryota > Viridiplantae > Streptophyta > Magnoliopsida > Santalales > Viscaceae > Viscum > Viscum album. Next base: position 1,030,133,094 of record OY728157.1, read on the forward strand.
CCTCCACTTGTGGGGGGATCATCCATGGGGGGAGCTATTTTGGGGCTGCCAGACCCTGATGGGAAGCTGGTGCCAGCTTGGGCAGCAGAGGTCATCACGTCAAGAGACTCATGTACTACGGAGACCATGGCAACAAAGGTGGTTGATCCAATCCCATCTGGCCTTCATCCCAAGGGGCCACACTTTATGACATCAAAGCAGTAGTGGTGCGTCGGCTTGAGCCAGTCGATTCCGGCCTGGCGAAATAGACACATATGACATAATTCCATTGCCATGATCCTAACGTCCCGATATCATACAGGAATAAGAGGCTCAGGGATCACTTGATCCTGGTTGGTGTAGGAGTACGAGGTGATTTCCCGCCATCTCTTGGACCCGGAATATTCCTTCCTCTGGTACTCGAAACAACAAAGCACTACCCCATGTCTGGGGTTGTGGCCTCTAACCGATGGATTGGGAAGACATATGCATTGTCCAAACCTGCTCAGGGATCACTTGCGACAGTGGCAGGCTCAACCTCACCTGCCAAGATCTTCTTGTCCTTGCTCTTGTAATAGTCAGCATCCAGATAACTGGCTTCACAAGAGGCAAAAGGAGACGCATCTCCTTGGAGCATTCCTACTTGATCCTTAAGGGAGTATTTGAGGCACTGGTGATATGATGAGGGAACCACTGCGTGAAGGTGGATCCACGACATGCCCATCAACGCGTTGTAGGCGATGTCCTAAGAGACAACCATGAATTTGGTGTTGGCAATTAGGCCGCCGAACTGGGTCTTCAAGCGAATCTTGCCGAGTGGAGTTTGCTCAGTCCTGTCATACCCCTAGATCCTGAGGTCTTAGGGGGTTAGATCATCCTCAGACAGTCCCATCTTCCGTAGTGTCTGAGTTGGGATTAGGTTAATCCCAAAACCCATGTCAACAAGACAGCGCCGGACTTCCACGCCATTGAACTGGCCAGTGATGTACAGTGGGAGAATATGCCCATGTATGGGAGGGTCATCATCTTCACCGTAGAATGAGATAACCGCCTGAAATTTGGTGTTCTCAATCACCTCGGTGTGGAAGGCTTCTGCGGCCGCTACCTCTGTCTCAAACTGGAGGGGGATCCTTAGAGCCTCGGCAAGCGCCTCACACATTTTAGATGATAGGAAAAGAGACTCAAGGATAGAAAGCATTGCTGGAATGTTGGACAGGTGCCTCAGAACATCATACTTTTGAGCCAAACACGAGATTCCGCTTGCAAGAGGCCGCTCTGCGATTGGAGTCATAACGGGCTCCACCGGCTTGATCGGTGACTGACTGGTACTAGGCACGTATCGCTGTTCACTAGTTGAAGCCCAGGAAGTGGCTGCCAGATTAGGGCCAGAAGGTTGCGGTCTCGAATTAGGGGCGGAAGGCTGCGGTTGGCCGGTGGCAGGGCAGATCTGGTCGCGGAATTTCTGAGGTGGTTCTACCTAATCCAGCAACACAAACAGTAGTAAAGGAGAACCCGCCGACACCGGATGAAGGGGCCGCGTGTGCTGAGCTCTGTATCGGGCCTATTTTCTGGTTTCAGTGTCATGCACGACCTGGATAGAGGTGCCAACTACTGTGCCCTGGTAATTCACGTAGCCACGGCTCCACCAACGTTGGTGACAGTTGGGGACATTGGGAAGGTCCACCTGGAGTTCCTCATCGTCGGGAGTCAAAAAGGGTTTTACCAACTCTATGGAATTAATCAAAGCGTACCCCAGACTTTCACTTGAGGAGTCATCCACTACTGGATGGAGTCTCGGAGGGATTTCCATTTTAGGGTGCATAAAATCGCCAAGAGTGTGGGATGATGACGACATTGGCAGGGCATGCTCTTTCTTCTTGCGCCGCTACTTGCTCTTCTGGGAAGAGGTAGGCTGGGATGACGATGTCAAAGTGGTGCTCGCAGATTCTGAAGGCTCTGGCTGATTCAGGTGGGCACGGATGATTCCATGGGTTCAGGCGACCATCTTGCAGGCCATCCAGTCGTTATACTTCCGGGACCCACGGTCAGAAACCTACTACCATTCATCCTCGCTGCCACTACTGCGATTTGGTTTCACAAAGACACCTTCCACCTGCGCTGGGGATGGGCCCAACCAGACTATGTTGTTGTCAATCTGGCCTTAGAGCCAGTCCTTGAACACATAGCATCACTAGATGGTGTGTCCAAGGTCTGGTGATAAGGGAAATATTTAGGGTGATCAGTGAGATGCACCTCTTCGGGCTTCCAGCACTCAGGCAGCCGCACGATCCTCTACTCTAGGGCACTATAGAAATAACTAGGGACCTAGGCCTTTTCAAACGAGTAAGTCTGATTCCTTCTATCTGGAAAGGGGGATTTTGGAGGCTGGAAATGACCAGGGGCCGGAGGAGAATGCCGAAGAGGCAGAGCCTAATTATCTCACCTAGGTAGTGGCAGTGCGTTACGTGGAGGTGCCTGTCGATTTTGAGGCGGTTGCTGCTGGGCCGGAGGCTATGCCCATGGGGGTGGACCCCTATGGGGCTGATGATATGGCCTCACTGGTAGCAACTCTAGCTGCCTTGGAGCCTCTATCTGGGCCACAGCAGTAAGCTCGGCTCTGGCAACTCTCTTTACAGGGACTACAGGAGGCAGCGGGCGTTCCTGACTGTCCTGTTGCAGAGTTTCTTTGAGGTGCTGAGCCTTGTCTGAGAAGTCTCGGAACCCTCCGGGGTAATTTTGACTGATCAGATAAGGAACCAGCTCTGCCTTGACATTCCCTACACACATCATCAGTAATTTCTCCTGAGTTAGTGGCATGTCAAGGGAGTATGTGAGCCCCTTCTACTGGGCGACGAAGTCCGCGACTCGCTCATCGGGACTTTGTTTGCACCTGAAAAGGTCTGCAATGTTTGTCTTCTGGGTCGTGGAACTGAACTGGTAGAGGAATTGCCTGCGAAGTTCCTCCTAGATAGTCACAGATCCGATAGGGAGCTGGCTGTACCAGACGAATGCTGGTCCTTCCAGCATCTGAATGAAGCAATGGAGCTTGGCAGCCTCCTGCTATGCAGGAGTCCCTAACATAGGCCCGCACCACGATTTGAAGTGGGCCAAGTGCTGTGGTGGGTCTCTAGTCCCATTAAAGGGGGCGAAAGTGGGGTTCCCAAATCCCGGTGGGGCCGACATATCATCCACCCATGGTGGGTACGGCTTGCCGTCCAGTGGGATTGCCACCTGCCGAGTTTCGAGGGCCTCTAAGTGGGCGATGAGTGCTTCCATTAGATCATCCAGATGTGGGTTCCTATCCTGACGGGGATCTCTGACCACAAGTACATTTCCAGGCCCTTCAATCTAGTAGTCAAGCTCAGAAGCTTGCGGGACGATAGGCGGAGCGACTCTTGGGGCAGCGGGAGGAAACCGGGCGAGGTCCCTCGGGTGATCACGCCGCTCAGGAGGGTCTGGAAAAACGTATTGTGCCCTCTTTCCATGGTCTCCAGCCTCTCCCCTGTTGGCTAACGTGGCATGGTCACGGTTGCCCGGGGGAATCTCGTCAAGGGGTAGGTGTTCCTGCCCCTACTGTCCTGGCCTAGGATTACCGTAGTCAGGCCGCCGCTCTGCAATGCGTTCAGCCAAGAGCTCATCAACCAGCCTCTTTTTCTCAGCAAGCTGTTGGCGTAGCGTGGCCTTCTAGGGATCTTCCTCTTCCTTCTGTGCCGAGGCAGATGGGTGAGCGAGCTTGACAGCCCCGGCGTGCTCTTTACCCTTGCCGATGTTTCGGATCAGTGTTAATGCCTCAGTTGGTGTGGGGAGACCTAGGAGGCTCCTCTCTTGGCGAGTAATTCTCCCAGATGGGTCCAGTAACGGCTTGTCCTCAGGGGGGTGAGTCCCCATCGAGGAGTTCCACACCATTTCCTTCACCCGGAAGGTCGTCCATGTTGACTGCCACTGCCCTCGGCGGCATTCCCTCAGAGCCGCCCATGGAATCGGGCTGTCGGTGAATCACATAGAAAATAAAGGTAGCGTACTGCCCCCATCTACAGACTTGCACGTGGGGGGTGGCTTCCTCGATCACTTTTCATAGTACTTGAAAACTCTGGATGCATTGTTGCTGGAGGGCCCCGTTGTGACCAAGTGACTCGGGGTGCTGAACTGCGGGGATCGCAACTAGGTCGACCCAATGACTCTGCTCCCTGATATCCTCGAGATGTGCTTGACTCTCAAGATAAGGCACTCACTGATGGTGAATATGGGAGTGGGTCACCCAGAGAGTCTGGCGGAAACATTCAAACTCTCCCAGGGTGAGCGACTCTGGCATATCAAAATCCGATCCTACGACCGGTCAAAACTTCTCGGGGAAGTGGCCTGCTGCGAGGACGGTCCAGAAGCTCCATGACCCTGGTTCGGGATCTAGCCCTTTCAGCCCCTGTTCATCAAATGAGAATGGTCGGGGAACTAGCAGCGGTGCCGAGGTAGGCCGCTGGGCCAGTGAGCTAGCCGACGAAGAATACGGCAAGCAAGCCGATTGGCCGCCGAATCCTAAGTCATCCTCCAAGGGTTGCGGTGTTCTGGCTGCCACATCACGATAAGATGGGCTGGTGAATAAGACTTCTGTCACAGCGTCGATGCTTGCTGAGGGTGTCATGTCGCGACTCTTCCGTCTGTCCCCAGAAAAGTTCCCCACCCTCCCTGACTGAGGTGGAAGGTGCTTCCGGGGAGGCCAGTGGCAACTGCGGTTTTGACCCCTGGGGGTACGCCAAGTCCTCGTCCTCCTTGATATACCTTCATAGGGAGGTGGGAATCATGCGGATCTTGCATTCGGGGAGTGCGAGGCTGATGCGCCACATCCCCACCCTTGCCCTTGACTCATAGGACTGGGGGGGGGGGGCTCCATCGCTGAGTCGTACTCCACCTCAGAGTCCGAGAAACAGAATGGTCTGATTTCTGTCCAGACTCCCCTAACATGCCTCTTACGGCGACGAGGTCCCAACTTCTTTCCCCTGGGTGGAACCTCAGGGCAAGGATGATTACCGTCAAGGAGTCCCCTGGCTGTAATAGTGCTGGGGAAGAGAGGACTGAAGGCTGGGGTGTGAGAAGCACCGAGACAGATGTCGAAAGGGACATGGGGAGGACCTCCATGTGGGTGAGCGACCAAATATGCAACGACTCTATACTCGCGGCCAGCGGTAGGGGAAGTGACCTCATACCCAGCGCATTGAGCACTAGAAAAAGCCATACCTGGAGTGTATTGGTCGCGGAGAAGCCTTCTTCTTTCAAGATCAGTGGCACGGAATGTGCCTTTATGGTGGGTGGCACTACCGCGAATTGGTCCGCGGTGGCCATTACCTATGCCCGCGACTGAGAGATTCGATCCAACCTGCCTGCAGGGCAGTCGGGGCCTCAATCCGGGTTGGGCATGTGACTTCCCCTGCTGAACATGTGCCAGGGTCTGGTAACAGGAGTCATAAGTGGATCAGGCCACAGTGGTTGTTGATGTTGGTGACCCAGGGCGAGCATTCTCCTCCTCTCGTACCCGATGCTAGCGTCAGGTCAGATGGGTTGGATCCGGTGGTGTGGGCATGAAGATTGCCTGCTTCTCGGCCTGGGGAGTCGGGAGGCAGCGTCGACGCAGCCTGGCAGGGGATCTTGCTGTGAAATCCTAGGATGAGTCTCCAATCAGGCGGACCTAGAAATCCCCCACCTCATTGGAGTAGGGGAGGGAGGTGTCAAGGCGCTCCGGGGATAGGCTCCCGAAGCGGTTGAACGTCAGAGTGGGGAGCAGCGCCTCCCTGCGCGGCCCTCGTGGGCAGCGATGGTGGTGAGGTGCAACTACCTCTAGATCCAAACGGGCCATGTCCCTGGTGGGGATGACCCCTTTCTCATCGTACCTACGAACCAGGTCGTTGATCACCCTTCGTTGGATTATTTCTAATAGAGAGAGGGGGCATGAGCACTCGACAGCTATGGCGGTTGGAGTTGGAGCGACTGTGGAAAAGGAGAGACCACGTGAGGTGACCGCGTTAGTGCTGCCCCTACCCCTCTGCCGGTGGGCAGGTGGGGATCGAGCTCTAGATGCAGCGATCTGATTCCTGGAAGCAGGGAGATGAACCCATTAGTACTAACTGAAAACAAATCGACAACCAATAGCCCAGTGCCATTCTGTCTTCTGTGGTCGGTAATAGGGATCCACACTGATGACGTCTCAGAATGGAGTGCTCAATTTCCTGACTGCCTCAACCCCTAGCGGGTTTCATGTCCCAGTGATAGGTTCATGGACCTGGTGACATGCTAATCTTCTGACACCGCAAACGCTACCTGTCTCCGTATTGAGGAGAATAGATTCAAGTCAGGTTCACCATTTTCTGTTTCTGATGCTTTTATGCTGGGGTGCGCGCGTGTCCGTCACAAGGGGGGGAGGACGTGCGGCTTGTTGCCCCGTATTCCCTCTTTCCAAAGGCGGGCGACATCCGTTCCTTGTTTAGGTACATCTGCTCCTTGATCGAAACCGGGATGATGGTATGTTAGTTCTTCCTTCCATGGATTCATCCTCGGAGCTCATCACCTAGTCCGTGTCTCCCTCATAGATTTAATACGGGTTTGTGAAGCTCGTTCCCGGTGCCATATCTGCATGGATTCTAGTTAATTACACTGCTTCCATCGAGACTCTCCAAGGGGTATATTCGGGGCAGCAACCTTCGGTGAGGATAATGGTCATGCTGGGGTGTCGTCGACACGTCTTGACACTAGGGATTGGCATGTCTATCTTCTATCCCTTATCATAGGGCTTCTCGAAGGTGCGGAATCCCGAGGCATCCCACATCAAACGCGGGGAATTGTGTACCATCTGAGGTTTTCCTCAGCTTCCCATGTTTAACACGGGGTATGCAGCGAGTTTAACGTCTGGCAGAGATGGATCAGACTGATCGAAACACTAAGAGTGGATTAGATTGAAGGACCCCTAGGGGGAACAACGATGTTGGGGCCAGCACGTGGGTAGTTTCCCGGATACTATGGGGTGGAATGAGGTGGCATGATCCCACCGGGATGTGGCACCCCAGGTAAGGATCAGGATGAGTGATGGAGTGATGGGATTGAACCTCATGGAGGCTTCCTATGTATCCCCATTGTAACGCCCCGACCCTAGTTACCCAGAGTCGGTGCATTATTACATAACATTGGCACGATCACAAGAAAGATCAAATCTCGAAAGACCGATTGGTTTAGTAGCCTTGGAAACACTAGATATATTCATAAGTTTTACATTACATCATAAAATGAAAAACTACTACAACAACATAATGTTTCCACAGTCCACACTATAATCCCCTTATAATATCCCTACAGGTCATTCATAACTTACTTCTTCACTTCCTGGGAAAAATAAAACATAGAAAAGGGGTGAGCTCAAATGCCCAGTAAGGATAACAATACAGCGGAAACTTTCATAAATAAGAATAAACATTTAAGGCAATGTATAACTAAAACAAAAGCCTTTCAAACATGAACTTTCAACATGGTATGGCATAAATAAAATGAAATAATGCCATTTACTTATTCACATGGATATTCTACTAATCGAATAATCACATGCAAAAATCAATAACCACTTTCATAATGTTGGAATGCATAATGCCAGACTATCATAACCACATAGTCAAGGCCTCGTGCCAAGACTACAAATAAGATTTTGTCAAGGCCTTGTGCCAAGACACTAGTTTGTCTCATGAGACCTACCGATGCATCGAGGAGCTATAGCGGGCTCCACCCGTCACATATTAAGTCCAATGCATTCCCATATGAAAAGGTTTAAACATAACATAAACATTCGTATTAAAACTAGCATACGAAATGTCAATACTTTCACCATAAACTATGAATGGTATAAAAATAGCACATCCACAGTCAAACATATCACAAAACCTTCAATACAATACAAAAGTTTTGTATCATAATAAATCAACTTCAAATAATCTTAAAATCCATCAAGGGATGTTGACATAGATGAAATCAAAATTCTTTTAAAAGAAATATCTCCTTTTATTTTGAAATCATTTAAGATCCATATAAAATAAAACATTTTCTTTGAAATATTCTTATAAGCTTGTAAGGGAAGCTTTGAAGATTTTATAATGGCGGAAAATAGCCGCACCCGCCGTATAAGTTAAAAAAAACATTCTTACCTTAATTCTGTCGAAAAGGTTAAAAAGGACCTTGTTTTGAAAACGACCGAAATATTCCTTTATAAACCACTTATAAAAGTCAAAAAGGGTATAAATGACTTTAACTCATATTCTAGTAAATAGTAAAAATGTTTTGAAATACATTTTTAAGAAACATGGATGCGGATGATAAAGAGATCCCAGTAGATTATTACATATAAACAACCTCGGATAATGAAGAGATTGTGAAATAACCCTTACCTTGTACTTTTCCTTGGTTGGGGTAGGTTAACCTCCTGTATAATGGTGAAATAATTGTTATTAAATTATACAAGAATCATATATGATATCATATATGATCTTTTAACATTGATTTGTTAATAATATCTTAGAATTATCGTCGTTTCGGGTGTTAACTTACTCATTTTCTTTTATATGTTTTGTTACATAAGCCATGTTTGTTGTATCTTATTCATATACAGAATGATATCAAGTCCTTAAACATCATTTTTAAATCATCAAATGATAATTATACTTGAATGGATACGATGGAGAATGAATCTCATCGCGTTCGTGGAGACGGTAGTCCGTACGTACGCACGAGCGACAATATCATTCTTTTTATATTAAAATAATATATAAATGGATGGTATATCATATATAAAGAATCATTAACATGTTATATTTATTATTTACATGAGTTACACATCATTATTATACCCATCCAAATAATAATATATTGAATAACAATTACACCACGACGTGGAGACGGTAAGCCATACGTACGCACGTATGGTGACATGTTATTCAAAGGGTGGATAGAATACTGAATATGGTTGTACCATATTTATAATAACATCACAGTATATGTGAGATATTGGAGTTATTATTTTATAATGGTAATAACAAAGGAAGAAGAAGTGGAAGAAGAAATGAACTTGGAGAAGGGTGGTGAAATCATTACCTCTTCTTCGGGTTCTTCCTTTTGATTTGATCAAAAGGGCTCCTTAGGTTGGCTTTCTGATCAAACTAAGGACTCTAGGTTGTAGTGAGGGATGTTGGGAGAGTATTTGGGCAGAGTTTGGCCGAACCAAAAGGCTTTGAAGGTTTGAAGAAATGGGAAGGAGGAGTGCCCTTTTATAAGAGGGGTGAGGGGCACCTTTGGAAAAGCTAGAGATATTAGTTTATAATAAATTCATAATCGGTTTCCAATGGCTCCAAAGTTGACTATTCAAAGGTTAAGTTGGGGATGGGTCGAAAAAAACTCATCCAATAGAATTTAGACAGGTTTGTGTACTTATATTAACCTTATCTTTAAGTATTAACTTTAAGTTAATTAGTTTCACTTTTACAATGTCTCTTTGTATTTTTATATAATATGGTTAATAAACTTACTACATACATCCAAGCGACCCCCAAGTGGTCCATTAATGATGAAAATATCATGATATAAGTCTCTTGGCCGAACCTTAGATTTTTAGGAATTTAATATCAATTAATAATATAATATTTGTTTTAAGAACTCTTTTATGTCAATTTTGACACTATTCAATAGTTGATTTTTGTGAAACTCATAAAAGATTGATTACTTCAAAAAAAGTCAATTAAATCAATCCTAATATATCATATTATCCTATAAAATTAGTTTAATTCATTAAAAGTTTCATATTATATTTATTTGGGTATTTATAATATCAATTATTTTAATTTTTTACTATTATAGTAATTACTGCATCATCATTGTGTCATAAATAAAATAAATTATTTAATGTCTAAAAATTATAAATAAAATATCATTATGTAGGAAATCTTTTTATCTTTCTAATGAATATTTATAATCTAAAATCCAACATATATAACCCTATGTAACAATTGTTTTTCTAAAAGATATATGCTTGTGTCATTTTTGTATTCATTTTAACTTAATTAAAATAAAGTGTCATTATCACTTACAAGTGGATCCATGGGGTCCCAAAATCGACCCAAAGATGTCCATGGTCGACCATGTATCAAACAATAGGGTTAAGACACGTTTTAGGGTAATTTACTATTATTATAATATTATTTTCTTTTAACCCTTATTTACCGGATTTACCCTTAACCATGGTAAATAAAATATTTACCGCAGTAATTATTCAATATGCCTAAAAATAAAAGTTACCTATTTACACAATTTGAACATCCTGATTCAAAATATGGAATCCGTTTTCCTAAATTCAAAACACAGAAGTGGCAGAAATTAATTTAAAATTAATTCCCGCTGTCAAAACAAAAAGCGTGTTTTAAAGAGATAATAACTATCAAAAGATTGACACTTGTTTATGTTCGGTTTAATTGTAAAATTATGTCCAATGACCAACATTATATTAAATGGTAAAAATATATTCTAAATATACTTTAAAACTACAAAAATTCATAATTTATAACTATTAATTATTTTGATTAAAAAAGTTGTTTTTAATTAAAATTTAGTAATTTTCACTATTCATCAAAATATGAAAGTTATCCGAAAAGTACCAAAATTTCACCTTAGGCTAAATTAGATATTACGAATCCAAAAATGAAGTCCATTTTGAAATATAAAATATATATGATTTCAAAAATTAGGTATTTCTATTCACAACGGCTAGTTTAATTAGTTGTGGTGTGTGTTAGAACTCGAGGTTGCGTACAACACACGTTATCGCATTATTCGAAGGGAAACGTACCGTGGAAGCTTGGGGTGTTACATTCTCCCCTCCTTCAAATAATTGCGTCCTCGCAATTTCTAGGGTATTACTGCATAAAAAGACTCGGGTGGTTCTTCATCATAAGTTCCTCGGGTTCCCACGTTGCCTCTTCCATCTTATGATTTCTCCACAAAACTTTTACCAGACGCGTCGTCCGGTTTCTCAGTTCTTGTTCTCTTGTATCAAGAATCCTGACAGGCTCTTCACAATAAGACAGATCGGGTTCCAGTTCTAATTCCTCATAGGTGAGTACATGCGTTGGGTCAGGCATGTATTTTCTCAACAGAGATACGTGGAACACATCGTGAACTTTGGAGAGACTTGGCGGCATTGCCAATCGGTAAGCTACAACCCCAATTCGATCTAGAATTTCGAAGGGTCCGATTTACCTGGGACTCAATTTACCTTTCTTACCAAAACGTATGACTCCCTTCCATGGAGATACCTTCAGAAAAACATGATCACCGACTTGAAATTCCAAATCCTTCCTTCGATTATCGGCATAACTCTTCTGCCTACTTTGAGCTGCTCTGATGTGATTTTGGATTACCTTCACCTTTTACACCGTTTCCTCCACCAGTTCTGGGCCTACAAGTTTTCTTTCACCAACCTCATCCCAACAGGTTGGTGTACGACATCTCTTTCCGTATAACGCTTCATATGGTTCCATCTGAATACTCGAATGGAAGCTATTGTTATAGGAAAATTCTACCAGTGGTAAATATTGATCCCACATACCCTGAAAGTTAAGTGAGCAAGATATCAACATGTATTCTAGGGTTTGAATAGTCCGTTCTGATTGTCCATCTGTCTGAGGGTGGTAAGAAGTGCTCAAATGAAGTTCAGTATCCAGGGATTTCTGAAGACTTTTCCAAAATCTTGAAGTAAAACGGGGATCACGATCAGAAACAATCGATAGGGGAACTCCATGAAGTCTCACAACTTCATTAATGTATAGTCTTGCTAGACGTTCCAGGGGTAGATCTTCTCTTATAGCAAGAAAATGTGCTGACTTGGTAAGACGATCAACAATAACCCATATTGCATCATTCCTTCTAGGAGTCTTTGGTAGCCCCATGACAAAGTCCATCGTAATATTGTCCCATTTCCACTCCGGTATGGGAAGAGGTTGCATGACTCCTCTAGGCTGTTGCCTTCCTGCTTTCACCTATTGACAAACCATACATCTTGACACAAAATCAGCAATCTCCCTCTTCATGCTGTCCCACCAAAAATGTTCTTTCAAATCTCTATACATTTTTGTGCTCCCAGGGTGTATAGAGAAATTGGAACTATGAGCATCATCCAGCAATTCCCCTTTTAGATCAGGTAAATCGGGAACACAAAGTCTCTTCCCGAATTTCAAAATTCCATCTTCATATACAAAGTCTCTCAATCTCCCATCATTCACAGCTTTAATCTTCTTTTGGAATTCTTCATCATCGGTCTGAGAGCTCTTAATCTTTTCTAGTAAAGATGGTTTGGCAACCATTTGAAAAAGCATTGATGTTTCACCTTCCCTGGTTATTCCCATGTCCATCTTCACTAGATCCATGAAAATTAGATCCCTTGCAATTCTCATATTGTTCAAAACTCCATGGTCTTTTCTACTCAAAGCATCTGCCACCTTGTTTGCCTTCCCCGGGTGGTAGTGTATCATACAATCATAATACTTGAGTAATTCAAGCCATCTCCTTTGCCTCATGTTGAGTTCTTTTTGTGAGAAAATATACTTCAAACTCTTGTGATCAGTATAAATCTCACATTTTCACCATAGAGGTAGTGCCTCCATATCTTCAAAGCAAAGATCACAGCTGCTAACTCGAGATCATGAGTAGGATAGTTTTGTTCATGAATTTTCAACTGTCGTGATGCATAGGCAATAACTCTATCATTCTGCATAAGGACACAACCAAGTCCTTTCTTCGATGCATCACTATAAATAACGAACCCATCATTCCCCGATGGTAGAGTCAATATAGGAGCATTGACTAATCTTTTCTTCAGTTCTTCAAAACATTCTTCACACTCTTTTTTCCAAACAAATTTAACCCCTTTACGTGTGAGCTTCGTTAATGGGTTAGCCAATCGGGCAAAATTCTGGACGAAACGTCGATAATAACCTGCCAAACCAATAAAACTGCGTACCTCAGTTATACTCGTAGGTGCTGGCCATTCTTGGATTGCCTTGGTATTAGAAGGATCAACAGAGATTCCATCTTTAGAGACAATATGGCCAAGAAAAGAAATCTCCTGAAGCCAGAATTCACACTTGCTAAACTTCCCATATAATTCATGCCTCCTCAGAGTCTTCAAGATAATGCGTAAGTGATTTTCATGATCTTCGTAGGTTTTGGAGTATACCAAGATATCATCAATAAATACCACCACAAATTCATCGAGATACTCCTTGAAAACTCTATTCATCAGATCCATGAATACAGAGGGTGCATTAGTCAATCCAAACGGCATTACAGTAAACTCGTAATGCCCATAACTGGTTCGAAATGCTGTCTTCGGAATGTCTTCCTTCTTCACACACAACTGATGGTATCCAGATCGAAGGTCAATCTTTGAAAAGTATTTAGCTCCATGGAGTTGGTCAAATAAATCATCAATACGAGGTAGGGGATACTTGTTCTTTATCGTTATAGCATTGATCTCCCTGTAGTCGATACATAACCTCATAGATCCATCTTTCTTTTTAACAAAAAGAACAGGGGATCCCCATGGAGAAACACTAGGGCGAATAAATCCCTTATTACTCAATTCCTCTAGTTGTTTCTTTAGTTCGAATAACTCTACAGTGGCCATTCTATAAGGGGTCTTCGATATAGGCCTTGATCCAGGAATTAAATCAATGGAAAACTCAACTTCTCGTTCTGGAGGATGTCCAGGTAAATCTTCCGGAAATAAATCTAAAAATTCTTTCACAACAGGTACATCCTCTATTTGAACATTCCTTTCCTCACCTGCAGTTATTTCATTCTCTTCCTCCCCAATAATTGAATTAAGTTGAGCTACTGGGGGTGGATCTAAATAAGAATTAGGTGGTGACGATTCTGCTCTAAAGATAAGGTGTTCCTTATCATTATCATCAAGAATCGTAACCTCTTTCTTCTTACAATAAATTTTCGCATCATAGTCCGAAAGCCAGTCCATACCGAGGATTATATCAAACTTAATCATAGGTATGACGATGAGATCAGCAGATAAAGAAAATTTATGTGCTCTAATGGGGAATGATTCACAAAACTTTGTTGCAATGATACTTCCCTTAGGAGTTTTAACTGACAACTCCCTTATTAAATCAAATTGGAAATATCTAATTTTCTTAGCAAACTGGGAAGATATGAAACAATGCGATGATCCAGAGTCAAATAATGCATTTGCTAAACTTGAGGAAACCATTAAATTACCTGCCACCACGTCTTTTGGAGCTTCTACCTCTGCAGTAGTGATAGCATAAGCTTGACCTTGATCCCTTGGCCTTTTCTGAGGTAAGTTCTCCTGACGCTTAGGACATGCATTTGCATAATGCCCCATCTCCCTGCAATTGTAGCACTGAACGTTGGTAGCTTCCTTCTTCCCCTTGCAATCATGAGCTTGGTGGCCTTTTTCACCACACTTGTAACAGACTCCCATTCCCTTCAAGCAAGTACCAGGATGTTTCTTCCCGCATTTACCACAAGATGGATATTCAACCTTTCCCTTCTTCCCCTTATTTCCATTCCCAGATTGATCAGCAGGTCTCTTCTTCTCTTGCTTTGCTTTAAAGTCATAAGACTTAGAGAATTCCTTTTCGGTCTTGATAGCACATGAGACAATGTCTTCGTACGATGAAAAGGATTGTGAGACTAATGCTCGACGGAGAAATGGTTTTAACCCATCAAAGAAACGATCAATCTTACTTCTTGGGTTGCGAATATAATCTCCAGCATACCTCGCTAACCTTGTAAAGTTAGCCTCATACTTTGTGACATTCTCATCCTCCTTCTGTCTCAGACTCAGAAATTGCCTTTCCATATCTGCTCGATGGTCGCAAGGGAAGTATTTTTCTAAAAATAGATCTTTGAACTCCCTCCATTCCATATTTGATACTTCATCATCTTCCTTCATGTTCTGAATCAATGACCACCATTGATCAGCATCTCCAGTGAGGCGGTAAACTGCCATGATAACTTTTTCCCTTTCACTGCTCCCCAAAGCCTGAAATATTTTCTCTAGGGAAAATATCCATTGCTCAGCTACTAAGGGATTTGTATTCCCATTGAACGTTGGTGGTTGTTGCCTCATGAATCGATCTAACATTTATCCTCCACGCTGCAGATCAGGGTGCTCCATACGGGTAAGGTTATTATTCATAATCTGAGTAAGTTTTCCCAGTATGGTGATTAGCTGATCAGCACAAGTTGCATCACCAGCCCCACTATAATTATCTTGAGCAGGAGGGCAATCCCTACATGGAGTGCGTGTATTGATACAGTTTCCATTTCTTCCACTAGGCGCCATTTCTAAACAATGGCATAAACTAGATCAGTTTATGAATCAAAATACATAATCCCATACTTATAAAACACTTAACATAAATTGAACTATTTATGGATATAATCCATAATCATAAAAATGTTTTCTTTGAGGAAGTATATACTCATAAACCCTTCATAATGATTTGTAAAGAAAATGAGAGTTATCCTAAGCATATCCCCCGGGAGTGTCGTAACCAAGAGTGCAGCAAGGCCCGTTGTCGTGCACCAGTTCCCGTTCGAGTCTAGATCAAAGCGGTGTTTTCGGGTTTTACCCCTAGGTACATCTGTGCCAGAGCGGCCTCTACCTGCTCGTATCCAGACAGGGATGTATTGCTCGGAGAACTCACAAAATCTCTACAATACCAAAATTCTAGGAAGTTCTTCTATACTAATCCTCAAAGTTCATCTTAGGTCTACGTGCTCTAATCAGAGTTTATCTAAATCTAGCTTCCAAGGTTTGTACTAAACTTCCTCTGATACCAACTGTAATGCCCCGACCCTAGTTACCCAGAGTCGGTGCATTATTACATAACATTGGCATGATCACAAGAAAGATCAAATCTCGAAAGACCGATTGGTTTAGTAGCCTTGGAAACACTAGATATATTCATAAGTTTTACATTACATCATAAAATGAAAAACTACTACAACAACATAATGTTTCCACAGTCCACACTATAATCCCCTCATAATATCCCTGCAGGTCATTCATAACTTACTTCTTCACTTCCTGGGAAAAATAAAACATAGAAAAGGGGTGAGCTCAAATGCCCAGTAAGGATAACAATATAGCGGAAACTTTCATAAATAAGAATAAACATTTAAGGCAATGTATAACTAAAACAAAAGCCTTTCAAACATGAACTTTCAACATGGTATGGCATAAATAAAATGAAATAATTCCATTTACTTATTCACATGGATATTCTTCTAATCGAATAATCACATGCAAAAATCAATAACCACTTTCATAATGTTGGAATGCATAATGCTAGACTATCATAACCACATAGTCAAGGCCTCGTGCCAAGACTAAAAATAAGATTTTGTCAAGGCCTTGTGCCAAGACACTAGTTTGTCTCATGAGACCTACCGATGCATCGAGGAGCTATAGCGGGCTCCACCCGTCACATATTAAGTCCAATGCATTCCCATATGAAAAGGTTTAAACATAACATAAACATTCGTATTAAAACTAGCATACGAAATGTCAATACTTTCACCATAAACTATGAATGGTATAAAAATAGCACATCCACAGTCAAACATATCACAAAACCTTCAATACAATACAGAAGTTTTGTATCATAATAAATCAACTTCAAATAATCTTAAAATCCATCAAAGGATGTTGACATAGATGAAATCAAAATTCTTTTAAAAGAAATATCTCCTTTTATTTTGAAATCATTTAAGATCCATATAAAATAAAACATTTTATTTGAAATATTCTTATAAGCTTGTAAGGGAATCTTTGAAGATTTTATAACGGCGGAAAATAGCCGCACCCGCCGTATAAGTTAAAAAAAACATTCTTACCTTAATTCTGTCGAAAAGGTTAAAAAGGACCTTGTTTTGAAAACGACCGAAAGATTCCTTTATAAACCACTTATAAAAGTCAAAAAGGGTATAAATGACTTTAACTCATATTCTAGTAAATAGTAAAAATGTTTTGAAATACATTTTTAAGAAACATGGATGTGGATGATAAAGAGATCCCAGTAGATTATTACATATAAACAACCTCGGATAATGAAGAGATTGTGAAATAACCCTTACCTTGTACTTTTCCTTGGTTGGGGTAGGTTAACCTCCTGTATAATGGTGAAATAATTGTTATTAAATTATACAAGAATCATATATGATATCATATATGACCTTTTAACATTGATTTGTTAATAATATCTTAGAATTATCGTCGTTTCGGGTGTTAATTTACTCATTTTCTTTTATATGTTTTGTTACATAAGCCATGTTTGTTGTATCTTATTCATATCCAGAATGATATCAAGTCCTTAAACATCATTTTTAAATCATCAAATGATAATTATACCTGAATGGATACGATGGATAATGAATCTCATCGCGTTCGTGGAGACGGTAGTCCGTACGTACGCACGAGCGACAATATCATTCTTTTGATATTAAAATAATATATAAATGGATGGTATATCATATATACAGAATCATTAACATGTTATATTTATTATTTACATGAGTTAAACATCATTATTATACCCATCCAAATAATAATATATTGAATAACAATTACACCATGACGTGGAGACGGTAAGCCGTACGTACGCACGTATGGTGACATGTTATTCAAAGGGTGGATAGAATACTGAATATGGTTGTACCATATTTATAATAACATCATAGTATATGTGAGATACTGGAGTTATTATTTTAGAATGGTAAGAACAAAGGAAGAAGAAGTGGAAGAAGAAATGAACTTGGAGAAGGGTGGTGAAATCATTACCTCTTCTTCGGGTTCTTCCTTTTGATTTGATCAAAAGGGCTCCTTAGGTTGGCTTTCTGATAAAACTAAGGCCTCTAGGTTGTAGTTAAGGATGTTGGGAGAGTATTTGGGCAGAGTTTTGCCGAACCAAAAGGCTTTGAAGGTGTGAAGAAACGGGAAGGAGGAGTGCCCTTTTATAAGAGGGGTGAGGGGCACCTTTGGAAAAGCTAGAGATATTAGTTTATAATAAATTAATAATCGGTTTCCAATGGCTCCAAAGTTGACTATTCAAAGGTTAAGGTGGGTATGGGTCGAAAAAAACTCAACCAATAGAATTTAGACAGGTTTGTGTACTTATATTAACCTTATCTTTAAGTATTAACTTTAAGTTAATTAGTTTCACTTTTACAATGTCTCTTTGTATTTTTATATAATATTGTTAATAAACTTACTACATACATCCAAGCGACCCCCAAGTGGTACATTAATTATGAACCTATCATTATATAAGTCTTTTGGCCGAACCTTAGATTTTTAGGAATTTAATATCAATTAATAATATAATATTTGTTTTAAGAACTATTTTATGTCAATTTTGACACTATTCAATAGTTGATTTTTCTGAAACTCATAACAGATTGATTACTTCAAAAAAAGTCAATTAAATAAATACTAATATATCATATTATCCTAGAAAATTAGTTTAATTCATTAAAAGTTTCATATTATATTTATTTGGGTATTTATAATATCAATTATTTTAATTGTTTACTATTATAGTAATTACTGCATCATCATTGTGTCATAAATAAAATATATTATTTAATGTCTAAAAATTATAAATAAAATATCATTATGTAGGAAATCTTTTTATCTTTCTAATGAATATTTATAATCTAAAATCCAACATATATAACCCTATGTAACAATTGTGTTTCTAAACGATATATGCTTGTGTCATTTTTGTATTCATTTTAACTTAATTAAAATAAAGTGTCATTATCACTTACAAGTGGATCCATGGGGTCCCAAAATCGACCCAAATATGTCCATGGTCGACCATGTATCAACCAATATGGTTAAGACACGTTTTAGGGTAATTTAGTATTATTATAATATTATTTTCTTTTAACCCTTATTTACCGGATTTACCCTTAACCATGGTAAATAAAATATTTACCGCAGTAATTATTCAAAATGTCTAAAAATAAAAGTTACCTATTTACACAATTTGAACATCCTGATTCCAAATATGGAATCCATTTTCCTAAATTCAAAACACAGAAGTGGCAGAAATTAATTTAAAATTAATTCCCGCTGTCAAAACAAAAAGCGTGTTTTAAAGAGATAATAACTATCAAAAGATTGACACTTGTTTATGTTCAGTTTAATTGTAAAATTATGTCCAATGACCAACATTATATTAAATGGTAAATATATATTCTAAATATACTTTAAAACTACTAAAATTCATAATTTATCACTATTAATTATTTTGATTAAAAAAGTTGTTTTTAATTAAAATTTAGTAATTTTCACTATTCATCAAAATATGAAAGTTATCCGAAAAGTACCAAAATTTCACCTTAGGCTAAATTAGATATTAAGAATCCAAAAATGAAGTCCATTTTGAAATATAAAATATATATGATTTCAAAAAGTAGGTATTACTATTCACAATGGCTAGTTTAATTAGTTGTGGTGTGTGTTAGAACTCGAGGTTGCGTACAATACACGCTATCACATTATTCGAAGGGAAACGTACCGTGGAAGCTTGGGGTGTTACACCCATGGTAGGGAATCAAAGTCCACGTAGTTCGGTGATACGGTGGGACACCTGAAGAGGTGACCCGTGAGAATGAACGCATGGATTGGAGCCTGGAGGGAGTAAGATCTCTGGGCTAGGGCATGAGCTTCCCAAGGCACGTGGGCTCAAGGGAGAGGTCAGGATGAGACGTGGGTGTGAGGTATGAGGATTATGCTATGAGGCAGCCCATGATGGTGGGTATGGGGCTTACGCTCTGAGGCGGCCCATAACGGTGGTTGTGAACCGACGCGGAGGGGTCAGAACAACTGAGTGATGGGCTTGAACCTCGTGGAGGCTTCCTAAGTACCATGCGTTAGCATGGATCAAAGTCCACATAGTTCGGGGCATACAGTTTAATGTCATGCTGGACGGGCATACAGTTTAACGTCATGTGGGATGGGCATACAGTTTAACATCATGCGGGACCAACATACAGTTTAACATCATGTTGGACGGGAAAACAGTTTAACATCATGCAGGACGAGCATACAGTTTAACGTCATGTAGGATAGGCATACAGTTTAACATCATGCGGGATGGGCATACAGTTTAACATCATGCGGGACGGGCATTCAGGGCTTACACTCTGAGGCGGCCCAAAGAGTTGGCGAACCGACGTGAAGAGGTCGGAATGACTGGTTGGTGGGCTTGAACTTCATGGAGGCTACCTACGTACCATACCTTAGCACAGATCAAAGTCCCCGTAGTTCACCAGTGTGGGGCTTACACTCTGAGGCGGCCTCTAAGAGGATGTCATGATCGATGCTCGATCTAAGCCCATGTGAGTCATGCTCGGTGTGAGAAACAAGAGGCGGCCGGGACCAGACGATCACGTCGCGAAGGGTGCATCCGTGAGAAGCGGAAAGGGGCTTACACGTGAAGTGGCCCAAAGAGGAAATAGGGGCTTACACATGGTTTGCAGCCCTTAGTGTCGGGACTTACTCCAGGATGGAGGCCCGTGGTGCGACAAAGCGCAGTGGGAAAGGGACTCCACTGGCCTTGGCAGTGGGGAAGTACCGAGGTGCATGGGTGCAACCTTCAGCAAGAGAGGCTAGGGGATTACGCTCTTAGGCAACCCTTCCCCCGTGGAAAAACACCACTCCAAAAAGGAGGATATCATTACATGTGAGGAATATTCCATTCCCGTGGAGACGAGCGGCATAAAAAATGTCCGACCCGGGGGGACCCTACGTGCGAGGCACGGGGTCAGATCAAAATTTAACGTCATGTGTTGAGGACGAGGTGCTTGGCAGTTTAACGTCCTGCAGCTCGGATGAGGTGGGTTCACTCCACACCCCTAGGGCTTATATGCCCAACTCCCTCTACCCCTTGTGGGAGGGAAGGGATCGGCAAGGCCGTAGTGAAGGGGGGTCGCAGGGTGAACCATCGAGGGGCCCACATTAGCGTGGCTATGTGAAGTTGCAATAACCGTTAGTGTGCCTATGAGAAGAAGAATAAGGCAATGCAATGCAATGGGAAACACTGCCCAAGGGAACTTGAGGTTACTTCGTATGAGCCTAGAAGGCCATACGGGAAAACAACACATGACGTGCATGCTCGGCATGGAAGGCATCAGGCGCCTACGCAGGGCGTCAAGGTGAGAGGTCCTGGTTTTTGCACGCAAATTGAAGGTTTTCATGCAAAACATCAGGATGACGCGCAATTGGGTCAGAGGATTGCACACAGATAGGGGATTGCACGCAAAGGGCTTGGATTGCACGCGGTGAAACCTATCAAAGGGATTGTGCGTAATTTGGAAGAGATTGCGCGTAATTGGAAGGTATTGTGCGCAAGGGACAAGGATTGCATGCAAGGGAAGAACCTGAAGGAGTTGGTAAATTCACTTAAGCCAGTGGGGTTGTGCGCAAAGGCAAACCCCGGGAAAAGATTGCATGAAAAGAGGAATTACCTGGAAGTCATCTTGCGCGCACGTGAGTCCGAATTGCGCACACGAGAGCTGGTCCAGATTCTTCAACCCCGAAACATTTGGGGTCGCCTTCTATTTATAGGCATCCGTGGGTGCAGAATCCATGCGGCGCATGAAATCTTCCACGCCAGGACCAGTCTGCACGCAAATCCTCACCGCACAGAACCAGGCATGCTAATTTGTGCGCCACGCCGGTTCTTTTTCGTGAAACCAGGGAACCCTTCGTGCGAACAACATTTTTCGCACAATTCCTTCTTAATTTCACGCACTGCTCTCGGGTCCTCTGGACCGGGCCTCTGAGTCCGAATATGACTTCGCTTCATCAGTTTTGAAACTTCCTCTAAGTGTTACAGAATTTTTCGGCATCTAAACTAGTATAAGTAACTACCAAGAGAAGAGAACGTGGAAAAATGGCATATTCATCCATCCATCCTCCCATTAGGATGTTGGGGAAAACACCCCTAGGGATCAGAATCCCTGGGGTGTTAGTTTCCATCACCAAAGGGGTGGATTAGAATATAAAAACACAAAATATACATGATATACTATAGACCACAACCATATTTTGGGCATAACCTAGTCTCAAACTCAAATGCAGCTAACACCTCTCAGACTCCTGACTGCCCTGCTAAGACTAGATATCCTATAAGCACACAACCATTTAAAGAGATATATGAAATTATTTTATTCCTTTTTATTAGTTTCACTTTATATTAATTCATTCATTAACCATTAATTAACAGTTATCATTTTCCAAATTACATTACATTATCATCACAACAAAGTTCCATGCCCTATAGGCATAAGAAAACTAAGCCCATGACTTCTCATATGTATAAACTCAGTAATGCATCCCAACAAGCTCTAAACCCATGGGTTAAAAATTTATTCATTTATTAACATTATCACTTTTCATATCAATAGTTATTCTAGGAAAACATCCTAAGATTCCAAAAAAGGTATACAACCAAACATATCCATTTTCCACAAGCAGTGGGGAAAGAAGTGAAGATAAATAAAAAACCTGGCTGCTGAACAAACAACAGATTCAAACAAGCATATAATTTTTATGTCAAAAGGTAAGACCAGCTTGAACCCTTTCCATTATCTCTGATGTCCTCCCCGATGCCCTCATGCTTATCTTCATGCATCTCACCATCACAAGAATCAACTGTTGCCACAACAACCTGGCCTCCCCACCCCACATATCACCACATCCCTCAAAGATAATCTATACCAGTCTCACATCATATATGGGCCTCCCTACCCCACATCACAAGGCTCGAATTGAGATAACATCACAAGCATCAGGAAACAAACATAGAAACCGGGCCCTCATCTCTAAAACAAGGCATCTGACCTTTACACATAGTGATCCCTCTCAACTCCAAATCACAAGGCACTCAACCATTACAAGAAAGTGGGAAACTCAATCCCTATAAAGACATTATATTTTTTCACACAATCAATTCTTATTCCATATTGAATTAACCAATTCATTACTTATAGGTTCCAACTACGACAACTTAAGAAGAAAGATAGCATAACTATCACAATTTAATTATATGATTAATTTAACACTCCATTAACTATTTTATCAATAAGAATCAACATGATTCACATATTTATTCACACTCATTAACACATTAAGGTCAAATAATTTAAACATGCCTGAATTATTATGTTTACAACACACTTGATTCATTAAACACGAATCTTTAATATTTTATCCAATTAATTATCAATTAATTATAGCTTTACATTCTTTACCAATTACACATGCTAATCCAAGAATAACAATAATAACATATATATCACAATATCTATAAAAACAAGAGGCAAACCGTTATCATGACACAAAACAACAACATCGCTATGCAATCGATACCAATTATCTAATATGGTTTAAGTAATTATTAGTTTAACACCATTGGTATCCAAGGGGATAAATCATGCTCAATTTATGATCACACATAATAAAAGAGAAGCAATTAATCCCCCACCTCAAAAGGGTGTGTCAATGTTTATTGCACAAGAACGGACTAATTCTACAGATCCTGATCACCTCTCCCGTAAGAACTGCAACCACCCAAGGATGCTATGACACAACCACACCAACAAACAACCAAAAAAATCCATTAGAAACTTAGAGATAAAGCACTATCACATGGAAAAGAGGAATGAGAAGGAAAAGATAAAAGATACCCCAGGAACAGAGGTAAAACATACCTCGTATTGAATATGGATCGAAGGAGGGAAGCTAGAGGTTAATCCTTGATAAGGAAATCCCTAAGATGTCAAAGAGGGGGCTGTTAGTTGCCTGGAATGATAGGGAGGTGCTACAAGATATAGGGTATGAGAAAACCATGAAACTGCATCATTTAAAGATATACAACATCAGGGATTTACAAAATGTGTAATCCCCTTTCACATAGTGTAATCCTCAGGGTTTAGTTTCTGCCTAAAGATGCGTCGCCTTTTATTATTTAACCCTGAAAACATACATGTAGTGAACCTGAATTACATGATGTGTAATTATTACACGGTGTGTAATTATTCTTATTTTCAGCATTTCACAACCAAAATCCTATAGAACACTTCCAAGACCCCTCTGAGCTCCGTAAGCCTCAGAAAAATGAAAAGGGATGCTCTTCTTGAATTTGAGACTTTACATTAGATACCTCTTAAAACATTATTGTCCTATAGAATCAAAAACCAACCTAGAGAGGAAGACTGAAAAGGGGTTCATTTGAACTACCAACCCATGAGATACATCTCAAGGCTCTTACAACTAAAGGAGCTCAACCACCTCATCAAAGGAACTGATAGAAAACATGCAACAACCACAACCACATCCCAATCCCTCTCCCAAGGGCGATACCACTCAAAAGAGAGTAATCCATAATAATAAACAAGAAAAAACCATATAATAAACTAGAAAAGGTCTACAAGAACAAAATGAATAACATTTCCAGAGAAGAGATAAAAATCGAACAAATCAGGGTATTGAGCATGTATCTATGCCTCACATTCCTAGGTACTCTCCTCTATGCCATCGTGCCGCCACAATACATGAACTAAGGGGATAAAATGCCTATGAAAAACATTATCCCGGTAGTCCTGGATCTCTACAGGCCACTCCTCAAAGGTTTAATCATCACCAATATCAATATCGCCCAAATTAATGATGTGAGAGTCACCATGATGATAATTACGGAGCTACGACACATGGAAAACATAATTTATCCAGCTCATCATTGGGGGAAGTGCTATTCGATATGACACAACTCCAACACTAGATAACACCTTGAAAGACCCAACAAACTGAGGAGAAATATTACCCTCATGAACATATTTTAGTTGGTTTCCTAGAACCAATTATTTTAACATTGATTAAATAAATATTTGATGTATTAAATATTAAATTAAACATCTTATTACATATTGTTCATTGATTTTCATGAATTTAATGTAATAATGTCCTAGAGTATTTGTCAGATTAATAAGGTCATAGCAGTTCCCCACTATGATGAGAACCTTGAAGTGCTATGAAAATATTTTTAATACAGTTCTATGGTTGGATAACATAATATTATTGGACACATAGTATATAGACTATTATGTGTGTGTACTTGTAAGTAGATGAAACTTTTTCTCATAAAGTTGGCACTTAGTAATATTGAAGATAGGAGATTATGAGAACATATCCACTAGTAAAAATTCAGTATGTTTTGGTTTCATTAGATATTACTATCTATGATCATATATAATGTCCATTAGACTTTATTATTATTATTAATTCCTGTCACAACTTGCACACTTATATTGGCTGATGAAAACTGTCATGCCATATGTTGGAGGGAAGTAGGGTACGTTGGGTGAATCATGAATGAAAAATTATTAATGGATATGTCAAGGAATGATTTGTCCCATCCATCATTTTAGAATTTGATATATAGACCCTTTGATTGATATATAATCATCACCCTAAATTCCATGGCCATAGTGTAACGATGAATTTATTTCAGATAGTCAAAGAATGATGTATTGAGATTATAGGTTAATGACACCATCATTCAACCTATTTTATGAGATATTGTGATAAAGGTATTATATTACATCGTGATCGTTTGTATGTGGTTTTTATTATTGTGAATTCAAGTTATTTATCTTAGGTTCCTTAACCTGTTACATGACATTAATATTGGATTTTAGGAAAACCCACCTAATGTCAATGAAAAAGAATCCAATAGGGTCACACACTATGTGTTTCTGTTGGTCTCAATAAAATTCTATTTGAGTTTAATTAATGTAATAAATATTATTCTCAATACTAAGGAATTATTTTATTCAAGTTATATTGATCATGTAAATTAAATAAATATTTATTCACAAGATTGTGAATAAAATATATTTATTTATTTTATTGAATATTTAATAAATATATATTTACTATTTTTTGAATAAAATATTTATTTAATATAATTAAATATTTATTCAGATGTTCAATAAATACAATAGGATTTCTAATAGACCACGATCATGTTCAGTGATAATATAATTATTTACGATCTGGTAAATATTATTTATATATTTTTTACAAGTTATCACACCAAATAATAATAATAATATCATGTGGCATGAGATTTCATTAATGGTTATAATTATATTCAATGGATTTTAAGTAATTAAATTTTGAAACTGAAATCCAATCTCTATAAATTGACGACTATGTTTATTATGCAATTTATTCGAAACCAATTCCAAGTTTGGGAATAGAGAATTTTTTCACTTAAAGAATTATCTCTCAACTCCACCTCCCCTCCCCCTATCAAGAAAGAGAAACCCAAGAGAGAATTTCTTTAAGAATAAAGAATGAGTGATCAATAATGAACAATGAAAGACATTTGATTCACCGTGCTAGCACCCAGAGAATGAGTGGAATTCCTCAGGGACCATTGAAGCACGTGTGGATAACCACTAGAGGGATTCTACCCTTGGTTCCTCACAAGCTCAATTGAGTAAATCTAGAAGATCCATTTCTGAAGATCAACAATCATCAATGAAGAAAGTTCCTAAGACAAGATAATTATTTCATCATATATTAAACAAATTAATTATAACTTTGATGTTCAAGATCATCACTCTTGGTTTCGGGAAATGATTATTAAATTAATTCTTAATATATCACCCTCCATCAGAATGCTTTAACTGCATCCCGAACCAACAAGTGGTATCAGAGCGGTCATGTTTAAATGTATAATTATTTATTTGATTGTTGATCTATGCACAATCATGGTTATACTTTCATTTCATGTTATTTTTTCTTTAATATAATTTGAATTTACATGTTATCGACATATTAATCATGTTTGTTCAATATTTAATTTTCTTATAGATTTAAGAACAAATGAAGAACAACTGAAGAATCTGTTTATAAGATACAAATCCTTGTCTAGTAATGTTGGGTTACACGGCTTTAGGGAAGAGCACACGCCATAAAACACTGTGCATTATATCTAGATGCATCGAGAAATTAAAAACACACGGTTCTTTTATTCCACACCAATTGTTGACTAGGTCAACCTGGCATGCAGCAAGTGGATACAGGGTGTGTAGCTCGATTGTACACACCGTTTAGTATGGCTGAGTTAACACAGCAAATCCCTAGGTGCGTGACTTGGGTATTCAGCAACCGAGGTACATGGCATTTAGTTGGATGTACGTGACATGTAGTCTCCCACTAATGGATAAAAATAAAATTATATTAAATTTGAAAATTATAGCATTAAAACATTATTTTATTGATTAGAACACCATTGTGAGTTTGACAATTGAATAACAGTTTTGAAGAATTTTAAATGCTTAATTAATTTATTGTAATAAATATGCCATTAATTGTTCTTCCGTTTATTTTCCATGAATTCCAAATTTATGGGTATCTCCAATTAAGTTAGAATGATCACTAAAATGAAAGGTAATTAATTAATTAATTAATACAATCATGTTCATATTATAAATAAAGAACGAATAAAGAAATTAATGCTAGATAGTTACTTTTTTTGGGTATTAGTTGCATATATGACCAATCATGAGATTGACCAAGACTTATGTATGTGCTGGAATTTATTTAATTAAATTTATTTCATGGTTTGGAATTTATTTAATATTAAATTAAAAGATGACCTCAAGTCATTCCTCCCTCCATTATTATGTAGCACCTACATATCCAAGGATATTTATGTAATTCCCGTTAAAAAATAATTTGGTTCCCCTCACATTCATGTGAGTAATAAATATTTGTAATTAATAAAGCATCCCAAGGCATGTGATGATGGTTCAATATGGAACCATAATGGTTCCAACTCGGTGATACATAGGTGGACATGTGGAATGCTGTATCTCATGCCAAGTATGACATAAGGACTTATTCCCCCTAGTTCATAGGTTGATTTATTGTCCTCTCATCAAATCAACCATCAGATAAGCTCATGATTGGTTCATTCAATTATTTATCTATGTTCTGTCTAATGAATTAAAATTTTATTTATTGATGAAAGACTGTGATCACATAAATGAATTAATATGCAAAGATAGAATTTAAACAAAATTGATTATGTGTAAATGTTATATCCAAACATGATTAATTAATTAAGTAAACATCCCCTTAAATATTAAAAAGACATTTAAAAGATGAAAAAGATAAAAAAATTATGTATAATAAAATAAAATCCCTTAATCTAATATTAATTAAAACTAAGCCATCCATTACTTGGTTGGGAACAAAACTCAATTGAACTATGGGTTTGACCAACACTTTTTGGGACACTTAATTTTATAATGGGAGTTGTCATAAAGTTTTTAGGTTTACATAACCATTTTACATCAAGAGTAGTAACCCTTTCTAGACTTAGTGTAATTTGGAGGCAAGTGTTGAGAAAATCCATGTAAGGATTTTTGGATTAGGGAGTCCACTCAACAGAGCAAGGAGTTTCAATACCATAGTTGTCAAAGAAATTCCTACCTATGTACCTTCAAAATAGCTTAACCAACCCTTTTTGGAGTTATATGAAGGGGAATATTGATCCTTACCACTATAATGTCCCCGAAACTAGACATTCCATGTTCAATGGTGAGGGATATTGGGACTTGAAAAAATAAAAGGAGATTTATTAAAATCCATTCATTTATTATTTCTCACAAAATTTGTAATCATGAAAAGTAATAATAAGATATTATTTTAATTGTGGAATAAAATTAAAAGCTCCTCATCTACACCATCCCGACGATCAATATTGGATAAAGATAATATCTTTATTGACAGTAACTTCTAGGAGTGGTTTAGATGCATTCTGGTTATTCTACACCATGAAAAGAAATATTACGTGCTAGAATCCTTAATGCCTAATCCTCCAACTGAAGAGGTGATTGATAAAGAGTTAATAGTCTATAAAAAACATATTAATGATATGGTTGAAGTTAAATATTTGATGCTTTCATTTATGTCTAGTGAACTCATGAAGTCTCATTAAAAAATGGATGTGTATAGAATGCTTGAGCACATCTGTGGTCATTAATATGAGAGAGATTAACATGAATGGTTTGAGATTTATAAGACTCTTTTTCAAAGTAATCTTGGAGAGGGTTCCCTAGATAACCCTCATGTAGTCAATATCATTTGTTACTTGAGAGCATAGATGTTCTACGGTTTAAAATACCTGAAGAACTGGGCGCCGATCTCATTCTGGCATCACTCCATCAATGATTCTATAGTTTTGTTGTGAATTTTAATATGAAAAATATTGAGAAGTCTCTACCGTATATTCTTATCCTAATTCTCCAAGTTGATAAAAATATGAATCGAGAAAAGCCTTCTATCCTTATGGTAAAAAAATAGAAAGGGAAAGCCAATATCATTAAGCCCAAAGATTATTCATACCCTTCCAAGAAGAATAAGATCAAAGGGTAATCAAGGGAATAGGATGTTTTCTATTTCTCATGTGGAAAGAAGGGCTACTGGAAGAAAAAATGCACCCAATTAAAGAATTAGGGAAATATTTAGGTGCATTTTTTATTGAGTGAAATTTATCCCTGTATACAAATTGGGTATTAGATAAAGCTTGTGTTGATCACATATGTATTCAAATACAGGAACCAAGTATATTTAGAAAAATTGATCTAGGGGAGGTAGATCTACGAGCATCCAACGGATCTAAACTTACTGATATAGCTATTGAGGTCTACAACTCAAATTATTGACCAAAATTATCTTGGTTTTAAAGGGTTTTTATTATGTTCCTTCAATTACCAAATACATTATTTTTGTATCCAAACTAGATGTGGATGGATTCATTTTCAAATTTGTAAATAATTTTTTATTATTTTATAAAGACATCATTTTTATGGTAAGACACATTTACATAACAGTATTTACATGTTGAATTACATGAACCAAGTAATGTCAATAAATAATGAAGTTACTTCACATGAATCATACCAGACCAAACTTTGGAATCCCTATATTGGTAATGTAAATGAAATATTCATGGAAAAATTATATTAAGATGGATATTTATATTCTTTGAAACTAAAACCACTTGGTGTATGCCATGAATGTTTACAAGGAAAAATAACCAATGTCCCATTTAGTGGGAATGGTGAAAGGTATAAAGAGCTTCTTTAATTATTTTATGATGAAGTATGTGGAAAATTTACTATTCATAACATTAACTAATGACTTTATTATATTTGTATATATTTACTTAATGAGGTATAATGTAGATTGTTTTGATAAAGGAATAGAAGAATGAAGTTGAGAACCAGACTAGAAAGAATACTAATACACTCCACTCAGACTGTGGTGGATAATATCTTAATCAAGACTTCATTGATTACTTACTGGAGTTTGAGATCCTATCCCAACTCACTCATATTTACACACCTTAGTGTAATAGTGTAAATGATAGTGAGATCAATGATGAGTCATGATATTTTTCCATTATCCTTTTGGGGATATGCATTACAAATAGTGGAACATGTAAAACAAGTACCAACTAAATCTATAAATGGTATTACCTATGAATTTTAGAGTGTAATAAAAACCCTGTTATTGAATTTACATGTTTAGGGAAGTGAAGCATTTGTTAAGGCCACTTCAGGTAAAAAACATTCACCCAGAGGCCCATAGTGTACCTTTATAGGATGCCACATGGATAAAAGGGGATATAACCTATAGAAATCCTCATACAAAAAGGTTACAGTGTCAAGACACACCATATTACTTGATAGGGATCACATCTCCAAAAGAGATAGTGGGAGTGAGATAAACTTAGATGAAGTCGAGGCTCAAGGCACACAAGATTTATTACAATATCAGATTCCACAAATCCCCATGGAAGAAGAAACTATTCTAGAGACACAAGTGTTTCGTAAGAGTAAAAGATAGGTTAGAGAAATAGAACAATATGGTTTTCTAGTTATCGAGGATAGAGACTCATTATTAGTGGATAATAATAACCCTCTAACCTACAAGGAAGCAGTAAGTGGCATATATGATTCCAAGTGGAAAGAAGCAATGAATTCTGAAATAGATTCCATGTACCAAAACCATGTCTAGATTTTTGAAGATCCTTTAGTGTATGTAAATCACATTGGTTGAAAATGGGTATTCAAGAAGAAAATGGACATGGAAGGACAATTCATCACCTATAAGGAACGACTGACTGCAAAAGGGTTTAAAAAACGTCAAGGCATTGACTACGATGACACATTTTCACTAATTGTAATGATGAAATCCATCAGAATTCTAATTTCCATTACAGCTTATCATGTCTCTGAGATTTGGAAAATGGATTTCAAAACAACCTTCCCTAATAGGATCCTTTAAGAATATGTCTACATGACAAAACACAAAGGGTTTGCGACTCCAATGGATTCCAATAAGATATGAAAGTTGAAAAAATTCCATTTATGGATAAATGAAATCATCCATGCAATGGAACATTGGTTTTGATGAATCCATAAAGGAATTTAGTTTTATAAAGAATGATTGTGAGACATGTGTCTATAAATGGTTTATTGGGAGTGAAGTCATTTTCTTAATAGTATATGTTGATGATATATTACTTATTATAAATGAAATACGAGTCTTATAGTCTATTAAGGCATGGTCGAATAAATGATTTTCCATGAAATACTTGGGTGATGTAACATATATTATTGGGATCAAGATCCATCATGATAGATCCAAGAGGTTTCTTAGCCAAAGTCAAAGTACTTACATTGAAAAGATATTGAAGAGATCCAGTATGGAACAATACAAGAGGGGATTGTTTCTAGCATCACATGGAATTCATCCTTCCAAGAAAATGTGTCCTCAGACACATGAGGAAAGAAATAGAATGACAAGGATTCCATATGCATCAACGATTGGGTCAGTCATGTATGCTATTCAATGTACTAGGATATATGTCACCTATGCATTATGTGAAATAGGAAGATATCAAGCTAATATAGGTGACCACTATTGGATGGAATTCAAGAATATCCTTAAGTATATGAGGAATACTAAGGAAGTGTTCCTGGTTTATAGAGGATATGAGGAACTAGTCATCATAGGATATGCATATGCATGTTTTCAAACTAATCAAGATGACACAAAGTCACAAACAAGATACATATTCACTTTTAATAGAGTTGTTGTGAGATGGAAGAGCTCAAAGAAGGTTGTGGTTGTATATTTTATAGTAGAGTCCATGTATATTTCAACTTGTGAGGTAGCTAAAGAAGCAGTTTGGATGTGAAATTTAATCTATGAGCATGATGTGGTACCTAGCAGTAAAGATCTTATCATACTCTATTGGGATAATACTGGAGTGGTGGATCTCAAAAAAGATCTAAGGACACATTAGCAGATTAAGCACATACTTTAGAATTATCATCACTTGAGGGATTTATATTAGAGCGGTGAGGTTGCAATGAGAAATATTTACCTGGAATACAATATGGTGGAACCCTTGACTAAAGACTTGACTTAGCAGAAATATGATTATCATGTGAGGTCTAGCAGAATGAAAGTCATAGGCAGTCGACTCTAGTCCAAGTGAGAGTTTATTAGAGTTGATGTCTTAGAACCATCTATTTATTTCTTTATTACATAAATAATTTATGTATTAAATATTAAATTAAACATCTTATTACATATTGCTCATTATTCTTCATGAATTTAATGTAATAATGTCCTAGAGCAATTGTCGCATTAATAAGGTCATAGTATTTCCCCGCTATGATGTGAACCATGAAGTGGCATGACAATATTCCTAATATAGTTATATTTTTGGATAACATACTATTACAGGAGACATAGTATATAGACCACCAGGTGTGAGTACTCATAAGAATATGAGACTTCTTGTAATTAAGTTCTCACTTGATAATCTCCAAGATGGGAGATTATGAGAACAGACCCGTCGATAGGGATTCCAAAGGTTTTAGTGTCATTAGAAATTCCTATCTATGTGCACGTGTAATGGTCCTTAGACTTTAAGATTATCATTAATGAATTTCATCACTCACACACTCATATTTTTTGACAAAAACTACCACACCATATTTTGGCGGGAAGTAGGGTACGTTGGGTGCATCATGAATGACATGATATTAATGGATAGGTAAAGGATGGATTTGTACCTTCCATATTTACGAAAGTTGATATCTTTACCCTTTGATTTAGATAGAACCGTATCCATAAATTACATGGCCATGGTGTAATAATGAGTTTATTTCTGATAGTCAAATAATGATGTATCGAGAATATAGGTTGATGACACCATCATGCAACCTACTTTATGAGATATTGTGATAAAGGGATTATATTACATAGTAATGGTTCATATGTGTTAGTAATTGATTTGACTTTAAGGTCATTATCTTGGGTACCTTGAACCGTTATTAGATAGTAATATTTGACTTTGGGAAAGCTCACCTAATGCCAATGAGAAAGAATCCTAAAGGGTCACACACTAAGTGTTTCTGTTGGTCTCGATTAAATTTTATTTGAATTTAATTAAGGGAATAAATATTATTCTCAAGATTGGGGAATAATTTTATTCAAGTTATATTGATCGCATAAATTAAATAAATATTTTTTCACCAGATTGTGAATAAAATATATTTATTTTTTTATTGAATATTTAATAAATATTTTTTTACAAGTTTGTGAATAAAATATTTATTTAATAGAATAAAATATTTATTCAGGTGTTCAATAAATTAAATAGGAGTTATAATGGACCAAGACCATATCTGGTGATAAAATAATTATTTACGAGACAGTAAATATTATTTATTCATTTTGAGTAAGTGGGCATGCCACAAAATAATAAAAACAATAATATTTTTATTTTGTGGCATGAGATTTCATTAATGGTTATAATTATATTTAATGGTTGTTATGCAATTATATTTTGTAATCAAAATCCCAGATCTATAAATAGATGTATTTGTCTATTGTGTAATTCATTCAAAACCAATTCCAAGTTTGGAATAAAAAATATTTTCACAAAACAAATTCCCTCTTGACTCCTCCTCCTATCTACCTCTCAAGAACAAGAAACCTCAGATATAATTTCTTTAAGACCAAAGAAAAAGCAATCAACAATGAAAAATGAGAGACATTTGATTCACCACGCTAGCACCTAATAAATGAGTGGTATTGCTCAAAGACCATTGAAGCATGTATAGGTCAGCACTAGAGGGGTTATACCCTTGGATCCTCAAAAGCGCAATGAAGGCAATCCTGAAGGTCCTTTCCGGATGATCAAAAATCATCAACAAAGAATGTTCCAAAGCCTAGGTATTTATTACTTCATATATTAAATAAATTAATTGTAAATATTACTTGAAAAATTTTCACTCCTTCTTTTGGGAAACAATTATTAAAAGAAATTTTAATATATCTCCCTCCACCACAATGCTTCTGCTGCACTCAGAACCAACAAAACAAACCTTTACTTCCCATGATTGGGAGTCACCTTCATAAACACACTATCTCCAATGTTGAAATATATAGGTATCCTCCTATGAATGAAATATTATTTATGATGATTCTACACTGCCTTCATCCTCTTACGAATCACCTAAACCATCTCTGGCATATTTTGTACCAGTTCTGGCCTGAGAATTGCTGATTCTTCGACCCCAGTACAACACAATAGAGAAAGGAAAGGTCATCCAAAAAAGTATTCAAATGGCAGCATACTGATAGTGGAGTTGAAACTATTATTGAAAGAAAACATTACCAATGGAAGGTACCCTATACACAAACCAGGAAATTCTAGACATAAGAGTGAAACATGTCTTTAAGAGTATAGATGTCCGCTCTGTCTGACCATCCAATTACAAATGAAAATAAGTGCTAAGTAATTCCTGAGAAACAAAAGCATTCTGGAGACATCTTCATACCCTGGAGGTAAAATGAGGTTCTCAGTTAGAAATGATTATCCTTGGGACCCCGTGGAGTCTCGCAACCTCCTCTAGATACTACCTCTACAAAATGTCCACTAAGATCAACTCCTTGATTACTAAAAAGTGGAATAATTTCATCAAACGATCTACAACCACCCATATAACATCATATCATCCTTTAGATCGAGGTAAACTAACAATAAAGTCCATCAATATGTACTCCCACTTCCACTAAGGAACATCTAATGACTGAAGCAAACCACTAGGAACATGGTGCTTGGACTTCACCTTCAAGAAGACCAAATATCGAGACACAATCCCTAAAACTATACGATTAAACCTAGTTCACTAAAACTAACTCTCAAAGATTGGTACATATTTGTCATTCTAATATGTACCACCAAAGGCGAACAATTGAAATCTCTGAGAACCGTCTCACACACTGCCAAAGGAATGAAAAGCCTTCCCTAAAACTACACTCGATGTTGTTCGTAATCAGACCAACCATCAAGGGCCTCACCACAAACAACTTGGTCTCTCCCAAATTACACCTCAAGATCCCCTAATTGGGATTCCTCAACATGTTTCACCAGAGATGACCGAAACATCATCTAGAAAAGACAACCTCTACCCTCGACTTCTCCCATATCTAGATGCAATGTTGAAAGTTCTTCTAGCACTCTTTAGGAATCACCTGATTCACACAATGTATAATTAAACCAGGACATTAAACTTTATTTTTTTATATGAAATATCAAAGTTTAAATCCTCTAAGAACTCCATCCAATGATGCTAGAACAAGTTCAAGTCCCATTGGGAGAAAACATACCTCATACTCTTATGATCGGTGAAGACCAAAAAATGCTCACCGATGAGGTAATGTATCCACAACATCAGGGAAAACACCACCAACACCAACTTAAGATCACAGGTGGATTAGTTATGCTCATGGAGATATAAATGATGTGTCCCATAGGAAATGACCAATCATTACATCATTAGAACACAACCCAGCCCAAGACATGAAGCATCATAGAAAACTTTAAACTAATCTTATTCTATTGTTAGACAAATAATTGGAGCACTGACCAACTTATTTTTTAGATACTCAAAATCTATGTAACACAAATCATTCCACAAGAATGCCTGATCCTTTCTGGTCAATGCTGTCAGAGGATCCACATCCCAAGATAAATTGTATACGAACCTCCTGTAATAACCTATAAGACCAAGGAAACTTTGCACCCCTACCACTGTCTTGAGGTATTCCCATGATAAAACTTCTTCTATCTTTGAAATATCAACAACTACTCCTTGATGGGATACAACCTGACTAATAAATGGACTTCTCGAGCCCAAAACTCAGACATCAACAACTTCCTAAATGTTTTCTCATGACGAAGAACTCCCAAAATGGAACGCAGATTCTCTGCATGATCCTCATAAGATGCAGAGTACACAAGGGTGTTATTGATGAATACCACCATGGACTTTTCCAGGAACTCATCGAACACATCATTCATTAACTCCATGAACATAGATATAGCATTCATCACACCAAACAACATCACAAAAAACTCATAATTCCCATGACAACAACAGAATGTTGTCTTCATGATATCCCCTTCACATGCATATATTGATATACAGACCATAAATAGATCTTCAAGAAAAAACTATCACACTTTAGTTGATCGAATAAATCCTCAAACCATGGGAGAGAATAGCGGGTTTTCACTTTCACTTGGTTCAAGTGATGATAATCGATACACAACCACAAACTACCACCAAACTTCTTTACGAGAAAAACTAGTGTACCCCACGGTGACACACTTGAACAAAAAAATCACACTAAAATAAAACATTGAGCTGTATACACAACTCTCTCAACTTAAATGCTTCCATCCTATATAGAGACATTGAGATATGAGACCTCAAATTACTCTTCTAAGACCCTAATAAACAGTAAATAATGAACCTATGATGAACTCAATATCATCTCATCCATCAAGGATGATAAATAAGGAACACACCTATAACCCATCTAAGGGTCTCGCTTGCCAAAAAACACTATTATCTCTTCATTAGCATCAATGAACACAAACTGCCTCATAAAGAAATCCAAAAATGTTTGTAATGAATACAACCAATCCATGCCAAGGATGACGTCATATGTTTGTATCCATAAATATATGAAATCTCCCTAAGAGTGGTGCTTCCCCAACATTATCTCATAGTCTCTACATACATCAAACAAGCCAGCTCAATCTTCAACTTGCGTAGTCAACACCAAGGGAACTACAATCATATCTACCATAAGTCCCAAATAATTGAAAGGGAAAGTGATATGAAGGAGTGTGTCACTCCTAGATTAAGAAATGAATTCAACCAAGTAGAAAAAAAGAAAAGGTTACCTCAAAAAATATCTAGATCACCCGGAATAGGAAATGGTAATGTATGAAGCTGACCATGGCCTACTCTATGACCTGTCTGACCCCACTGATGACCACCTCCATGTCCATTCTCTACTTTCTAATGAAGGGGAGAGTCTCGGGGATATCCTATTCCTTCCACATCTACTCTATGATAATCCCAAACTAGAGAAAATTCTTCTACTTCTTCAGCTATAATTGCCTCAACAGAGGATCCTGAAGTGAAACAACTAACACATGTTGACTGCTAATAAAGGTAGGGAACTATCGCCACTAATGACCTTTAACTACATAATAAAAACATGCATATGATCCCTTGGCATAGGCCTCATATCGATAAAACTTGATGAAACGAGACATTGAGGGCTGGGACTTACCCCCAACTTATCAAAATCTCTTCTGTCCTAACAAATAAGAACCCTAGACCATAAATCTGATTCATGAGGAATTCTGTCGAATCACCTCTTGTGATGACCTGGTTTTGGATAACATTCTCTTGATGACCTCTTCCCTCGCCAGCTCCTTGGGATATGTATTCAACATAAATGGGGTGACCTGACACTAGATATATTAATGCAAATCCCCCTCAAAATTTCTTTCCTTGTCCTCCTGAAAATGCCTTTCCCTAGCCTCCTCATAAGGAAACAGGTCTTAATAATATCACAGAAGCTTCCTAAAATGGATCCCAAACTCTTGAACCCCAGAGCTCCCCTATAGAAGGGTAAGAGGATATTGGAAACTAGTTGCCTTCATAGTTGAACAAAGAATCTCAGATCTGAA
Source organism: Viscum album (assembly GCA_963277665.1). Taxonomy (NCBI): domain Eukaryota; kingdom Viridiplantae; phylum Streptophyta; class Magnoliopsida; order Santalales; family Viscaceae; genus Viscum; species Viscum album. Next base: position 1,030,171,355 of record OY728157.1, read on the forward strand.
CTGGTCTTGGAATATCTCCCACGAGAATACTAACTCATCAAGATCACCAAGGAACAAGAACCACCATTACCACATTGCCCCACACAACATCGTCACAACCAATGATAACCATTGTTTCTTTAGAGAATAGATAAAATTTAAGGATATCTAAACCTTCTCCAACCATTTCTCTATGACTAAATTTGAAATGGATTCCTCATACATCTTTAGACTCTAGCACTGAAACTCTCCGAGTGTCCTCTTCTATGTGTTGTCGTCGTCAACCTCTACTCTGTGGTGATCAGTTGGTGCAAACTGTTTAACATATGCTACATGAACCTGATGCGGACGTTGACCTGAACCCATGATTGAAAAATAAAAAACAGTTAGAGCTCATAAAACTAGAATATGGAATACTTTAACATCAATTAATTATTTTCTTCTATTCATTTAAGGTTAACTTATCCCAAGGACTACCCATTCAAACACAAGCATAAAGAATAATGATGCATACTCCTTTACTAGGTCTCTACCCTGTAACCAGTATCACCTCATTTAGTAGCCACCATAATATTAGAGTTCAATACATCAGAACATAGGGTTCCTAAAATACTCATGTTTCAGTCGGTCTCCCATGTTTATAGTTCTTTCTAAATGTATATGACACTATTTCCCTAACTACCCACACAAACTGACATGTTCTTAACTCTAAACTCCATCCTATCCCTCATCCAGACCTCTGATACCATTCTATCATGACCCACCCCAAAGTGTACCCCTCCTAGGATAGAAATGGGAGAAGAGAGATAGTGACACTCGATTCCCGCCTCTAGTAGGCCCTGAGTTGATGATGAGCATTGAGGGTATAGTAAACACACAGATGGAAAGAATTAACCTCTAAGTGAACACATGAAAAAGAGAGAGATAATACATACAGCAATAAACTCTTACTCACACTACAATATAAAATAAAACCTAGGTGCACATATATAAGGACATGCAAAACTATTACAAATGAAAGGAAAACAGAAAGTACCAATAGAAAGGTAAACATGACCACAACCATGAAGCACAAAAAACTCCTATAAAAACTAAAAGGAAGTAGTGACTAGACTAATATCTAACTTTCAACAAATAACATGAAACAATAGTGTATATAAACATAGAGTGAATATAATAGTACACTCAGTAGGATCATCTCCAGATCCTTTCATGAAAAAGATAAATAAATCATGCTACAACGTAGTGACCAACAAGTGAAACTAACTCATACCCTAAATAGGTATACTATGTTCCCAACAACATAATGGATACTCTCACCAAATATTTCATACAAGATTATATAATATAATAAATAATACCAAGGGTACCCTGATACTACTTCCCTAAGGGTTTTCTACTTTTCCCCAATGTCGCATGTCCTAATCATTTCTCTCCAAAAGGCTATCCTATAGACACCTAGGTGAAGCACCGCATCATGAAACTCGTAAAACACACCATCACATCCTCATAACCAAAAGTAACCAGGTATTTTATGGGATCCACCATAACCTATATAATGTGTATTGTACATCGAGTATTATACCTCAATCCATTACAACCCATACACCGAGTAATAATCCTCAAGCCACCATATCCTATACACATTATACCTATAGTATCCCTTAGGAAACAACATCTAGAATGCAAGTGTGTGAAGTAAAACCAAGAAATTATATCCATCTACACACATATATGGGAAAAACTGACCATTGTGCATACCAGCATAGGTAACTACCAAGAGAAGAGAGTGGTGCCAAAGGGGGTAGTCAGTCATCCATCCTCCCACTGAGATGTTGGAAAAAAAACCCCCATAGATTAGAATCCCTTGGGTGTTAGTTTCCCTAATCTACAGGGCATAGTATCATATAAAAAGAAAAAATTTACATGATATACTATAGCTTAAATCCACACTATGGGCATATACTAGTCTCAAAATCAACTGCATCTAACATCTCTCGAAATCCTACTTGCCTCTACAAAGACTAGATATCCTATAAGAACACAACCATTTAAAGAGTTACATTATATTATTTAATTCATTTTCATCATCTTCACTTTACATTAATTAATTCATTAACCATTAACTAACCATTAAAATTTTCAATATTACATTACATTATCATCAAAATAAAGTTCCATGCCCTTCAATCATAAGAAAACCGAGTCCATGACTTCCCAGATTTATAACCATAACATTAAATACTAGAATGTTCCAACCCCATGGATTAAAAATTTACTCATTTATAAACATTATCACTTTCCATATCACCAGGTATTCTAGGAAAACATCCTAAGCTACCAAACAAGGTAAATAACCAAGAACATCCATCTGCCTCAAGCATTGGGGAAATGAAAGTAGATAAACAAAAAACATGGACATCGACCAAAGAACAGATTAAAATAATCATATAAATTTCATATTAACAAGAAATCATAGCTTCAACCCTTTTTATCATCTTTTTTATCGGCCCTAACACCCACATGCATATCCCGATGCATCCCACCATCACAAGCATCAACTACTGCTACAAAAATCAGGCCTCCCCACCCCAAATATAACCACATCCCTCCAAGATCAGCCATCATAGGATCACATCACATCCATTCCCCTCTATCCCATATCACAAGGATCTAATCCAGAGTACATCAGAAGTAGAAAAAAACACAACTACTAGGATCTCAGACCTAAAACAAGGCATTCGAACTTTACAAACAATAATCCCTCTTATCACCAAAGCAAAAGGCACTCAACCTTTACAAGTAAGCAAGAAACTAAGGCCCTAAAAAGGCATTATCTTTTATCACACAACTGATTCTTATTCCACCGTGAATTAACTAATTCATTATTTACAGGTTCCAACTGTAGAAACCTAAGCAGCAAGCTAGAATAGCTGTTAAAATTTAATTAAACAATTAATTTAACATGATTTTAACTCTTTTATCAAAAAGAATCAACATGATTCACATATTTATTCACTTTTATTAGCTCATGTAAGGTCAAATCATTTAAAAATTCCTACATTATTAAGTTTACAACACACCAGAATCATTAAAAATTTCTTTTCATCTTTTATCCAATTAATTATCAATTAATTCTGGATTTATGTTATTTACCAATTATACATTCTAATCCAAGCATAACAAGCATATTATTGATATAAAACTATCTAGAAAAACAAGAGGCAAACCATTATCACAAAACAAAACAAAAACATCGCCATGCGATCGATACCAATTCTTTAATCTAGTTCAAGTAATTATTATGTTAATTCCATTGGCATCCAAGAGGATAAATAATTCTCAATTTGTGATCACAAATAATAAAATAGAATTAGATTATCTCCTACCTCAAAAGGGTGTAAATTTTCTTTGCATGATAATGAACCAACACTGTAGATCCCGATCTCCTATCCCACAAGAACCACATCTACCTGAGGATTCCATTCCACAATCATTCTAACAAACAACCGACAAAAATCTATTAAAAACATGGAAATCAAGAACCATCACATGGAAAATAAGAATAAGAAGAAACATATTGAATAAATCCCAAGAACGGAGGTAGGACATAGATTGGATTGAGGATGAATTGAAAGAGGGAAGCTAAAGGTCAATCCTTGACAAGGGAATCACCAAACTGTCAATGTGGGGGCTGTCAGGTTTCCTAGATTGAGAGGAAGGTGCTGAAGTCCATAGGGTTTGAGAAACCCCCAAGGTTGCATCATTTAATGATATGAAACATTGGGGATTTACACAACATTCAATCCCCTTTTACATCATGTAATCCTTGGGGTTCAGTTTCCACTAAAAAATGCATTTCATTTTTATTATTTAACCTCGAAAACTTACACATTATGAACCTAACTTACATGACGTATAATTCTTACACATTGTGTAATTCTTCCCATTTCTATCATTTCATAACAAAATTACTCTAGAACACTTCCAAGCCTCCTATGGGCTCTACAAGACTCAGAAACATGCAAAGAGTCAGTCTTCTCAGATCTGGGCCTTTACAGAAAGAATACATTGATGTTTTTTCTAAGTAATTTCCTTATCTTCCTCTTAGATGAGAGGTTAAATTTTCAATCAAGATTATACCTAGGGAATTTCAATTATCCAAGAATCCACATAGAATAGATGTGTGGAACATGAGGATCTGAAGAAACAACTATAGGAGAATCTGGATAAATGGTTCATACACCCAAGTGCTTCACCATGGGGTGCACCAGTCCTCTTATTCAAAATAAAGGATGGGTCAATGAGACATTGATGATTATCGTGAGCTCAATAAGATCACGATAAAGTACAAGTATCATATTCCACAAATTTATGAATTTTTAGATCAGAAATATAGAGCATAAAACTTCTCCAAGGTGGATCTGTGGTTGGGATATTTCCATGGTAGGGTGAAGAAGGATGATATGCCCAAGACCACTTTTCGTACAAGGTAAAGTCACTATGAGTTAATAGTAATTCCATTCGGACTCACTAATACTACATTAATATTCATGGAATTAATGAATATAATCTTTAAATGTTGCCTCAAAAAATTTTGGGTAGTCTTTATAAATGATATTATAATATACTCCAAAAGAACAGAGGAGCATGAGGAGCATCTGAGTACTATGTTGAAGACCTTGTGGAAGGATAAGCTTTATGAATGTGAAAATAATGGGAGTTTTGGTTGAAGGAAGTATCTTTATTGGGTATATCATCCCAAGTAATGGGATATCTATAGACCCTAAAAACAGAAGCAATTTAAGGATGGCCGAAACCAACATCTGTGGTAGATATCCATAGTTTCCTTCCATCATCTAGGTATTATTGTCGATTTTTGAGAAATTAATCATGATTTTAAAACCCTGTTTCTAAGATAATTTGGAAGGGAGTCAAGCTTTCTTGTAATGATGAGTGTGAAGAAATATTCAAGGAGATTAATATTAAGATTATCACATCACCTATACTCACACTACCCACAAGTGGAGAAATTTTTGTAGTATTTAGCGACGCTTCAAATAAGGGACTGGGTTGAGTGTTATTGAAAAATGAAAAATTCATAGCCAATACTTCAAGGAAGTTGTAAGTTCACAAATAAAAATACCCAATACATGATCTGGAGTTGGATGTAGTGATATTCACTTTAAAAATATGACATAATTATCTCTTTGGGAAGAATTATGAAATATATACGGATCACAAAATTATAAAGTATATATTCAAACAAAAAGAGCTAAATATGTGAAAAAAAGATGGTTAGAGCTAATAAAGGACTATGAATATTCAATTCAATTACATCATTGGAAATTGAATAAAAAGGAATATGCTCTAAATAGAATGAATACAACATATCATTAATGATAATTGAGAAGGATATGATCTTATTATACTTGAAGAGGATGGACATGGAAATCATAAAGAAAGGAAAATAATCAAACCTTTCACAAATTATAACTCAACCATCTCTTTTGGAAAATATAAAGGATGCTCAAAGAGTTTATGTGGGAATTCAGAAGAAATTGGAAACTATAAGAAAAGGGAAATCCATAGAGTTTAATTTTAATAAAGGAGCTATGAGATTTGTGTCAAGACCATGTGTACCATCAAATCTAGAGTTAAAGAAGGATAAGTTGGATGATATACATAGCTCAACCTTCTCCATCCATCCAAGAAGAACAAAGATGTATCTAGATCTCTGAGAACACTATTGGTGGCACAATATGAAGAAGGATATTACAAAATATACATCAATGTGTCTTGTATATCAGCATGTGAAAGTGGAAAGGTAAACATCCAAGGGGATGATGAAACCATTACCCATACCTATATGGAAATGGGAAAACATCACCATGAACTTTTTCATTGGTCTTATAAATACATCAAGAGAGAATAACTCAATATGGGTTGTGGGGGATCATCTTACAATGACTTCACACTTCATTGTGATTCGAGACTATTTATCACTAGATCAACATGAATGGATATACATTAGATAAGTGGTGAGGCTTAATGAAGTACCACATTCGATTATATCTGATCGAGATCTAATATTCACTTCCATGTTCTAGAAAAGTGTCGAACTTGCTCAAAAAACTGAGCTGAACTCTATCACGGATTATCACCCCCAAAATGATAGACAATCTGAGAAGACTATCTATACACATGAGGGCATGTTGAGAGAATGATATATTGAATTCAAAGTAAGATGTGATCAATATATTCATCTGTTTTATTTCTCTTACAAAAACAGTTTCTACTCAAGAATCCAATGGATTCTTATGAATAACTTTATGGGAAGAGGTGCAGAACACCTACATGTTGGAAAAATGTTGGGGAGAAATAATTTATAGGTACTAAAATGGTTAAGGAAATGGGGGAAAAGGTTGAAAACATTCATAAACACATCAAGACTACTTAGATTTGATATAAGATCTATGCTGACAATGATGAATGATACCTAGAGTTTGATGTTGTAGACATAGTATTTCTCTATATATCTCCATGGAATAAAGTCAGGAAATTTGGGAATATGGGAAAGCTTAGTCCAAGATTAATTGATCCCTTTGAGATCCTTGATCAAATTAGAGTAGTGGCCTATCTACTAACACCCCCATCTAACCTATTTCAAGTAAATGATATACTCTATGTATTCATCTTGAGAAAGTACATACCAAACCCATCACATGTACTCTATCCAGAGGCGGTACCATTTGAGAATGATCTTTCCTATAAGGAACAACCGGTGAAAATCTTAGATCATGGAGACAATGTTCTATAGAATAAGACAATGAACTTGGTCGAATTGATGTGGAGAAACCAAAAGTGTGAAGAAGAAATGTGGGAATCAAAGTAAGTGATGAAACAAGATTACCCTAATCTATTTTAGTGTGTAAAAAGAAAATTTTGAGGGAGAAATTTATTAATGGGGGAAGATTGTAATGACCCGAACTGTTATAAATAAAATTCCCCATTTTATTTAATTAAATTTAATATTATGTAATATATTTATAGAAAACACATGCACTTTTTTGGTTTTATTATATTCTTATATATTGAAAAAACTATTAAAAATTATCACCAATTACAATATAGCCATTTAACTATGATCACATGATTAGTATAAATATAGGATTTTACCAAATCCAATTTACACAAACAAAGGAAGTGATGACCTCAACCAGTAGGATCATACACTATGAAGCACATTTATTAAATCTTTAGAGGGAGATAACATCTCTTGGATTTTCTCTTTACTAATACCAAGATGAGATGCAACAACTTAAGAATGAGTGAAACCATTTATGGGATAATTTCAGGTTCATCAAGATCATGACACGAACCATGTATGACAAACCACCCCAACAAAGTCTCACCATCAAACACCTTAATATTAGGGAGTTTGTAGGTTTATTAAAGGGATATGTTTCAAGAATATATAAATATGAGTTTTTACGTTAGTTTTTATATAATTATGAATTTATTTTCATCCTATCATTGTCACTTTATAAATGTTTTTATTTTGATACAATAAAACAAAAATAGTATTTTTGGGTAATATTCAAATTCAATTATGGAATTTATTTTGATGAATTAATGGATTTTTGAAATAAATAACATTTTAATAAAATATTATTATTAAATAATGTTTATGAAATATAAATGATCATATAATTTTTATGAAGTCAAATTTAATTTTTATATGGGTTCGAAAACTTTTATTGTCAAAAAACACATCACTTATTAATAAATGTAAATTTTATTTTAAAAGTAAAAATTCAAAAATTTAGATAATTATTTAGATAAAATGAATATTAATTTTGGAATCATAACATTGAAATTATTCAACGGTGAGTTTTTCATAGTTTTATGAGACAATCAAAATTTCAGGTAAAATACTAAATACCGTATAAATATACTTTGTGTATTCTGACATAATAATGAATGAAAAGTGATGTAATAAATAATATAAAAGGTATAAATGACCAAAATATATGTTTTATATTTATAATAATTATATTTTAAGTTTATTATATTAATTTTATAAATCCATTATAAATCCTCCAAGATCATTAATATATTTTAAGGTTTTAAAATCATTTCATTAAGAGTATGACTCAACTCCACATAAGAAAGGACATTATTTTATTAAATTTTTCTCCAGGACTTATAAAATAAAAAAACAATCCCATTTTGTTGAAACCATGGGAAAAAACCATTGGAAGGTTTGTGGGTTTGGTTATTTTATTATACAAAGTCCAAAACCTATGTTTGAAAAATAATAAAGAAATCCCCACTCATTTCCTATATAAACCCACTAAAGATCACATTTATATTGACTCAAAAATCCTTAGAGCACATAATTACTCTTCCATACCCTATTTAGAGCCCTCCCAAGGTGTCCTAATCTCTCAAGAAACCCCTCCAAAACATTTGGAGTCACACACTCAAGTAAGGGAATCTCACCTTCTCTTCTTTATTCAACTTTATTTATTATCTTATGCGTTATATTTACAATTACTAATGTTTTATATGTCTTCAAATATCCATATTATTACAAATTTTATGTAAAAATTATGAGATACAAGTTTTTCTCTCCTCAACCCATTTTATGAATTTTTATGTGATTCCGTTATGATGCTGAGATTTCATAGTGATTTTCCATTCCAAAACAACTATACAGTGAATGCAATACCCATTTTCTATCAATGGTATTCAACATTATAATCATATAATTATTTGACTTGGGATAGTTATATATTTATTAAAAACCTTTTAATTATTTAATAAAATATAATGATGAATCAATCCATATTGTATGATATATGTGGCACACTTAGGAATGAGAATGAAATGACAGTGAAGGGTGCACCCAAAATTACATAGCACTCTATTGCATTGGGTAATGTTTAGTCTCCTGAGAACTCATGTTTAGATTGGAAGTGAACCTGATTCCTTTATGAGAATTTTTTGATCGTGATTTCTTAGCATTTATCCTTGACCCATGTTTATGATGCAATTTTTTTAGTTGTTTTCACATCTCCCATGTTATAATTATCATGATATATCATGCCTTATTATTCGTGTTACTTTTATTCCCCATTGATATTCCTATTGTATAACATGTATCACCTTATTCCATGTTTATCCCCTTAATGGTATTTATAACTCACCCCTTTCTTATGTATGTCCTCAGGTTATCCCGTACAGTTTTAAAATCCAGGGAATTTTAGAAGCATGTTTAGGAAGTTTTCAGTAATGTTTTTGTATCCCATGTTCAATATGCTATGATATGTACCTAATTCTCAAAAAAAAACTAGAATTATCAATATTTTGTGATGTAATATGTGTAATTTTATGTATTAAATAATAAATTATTGTTTATTAAGGAGAATGGTTTTTATACATTTCCAATATACACTGAGCCCACGACCTCCACTGTATCTATCTGCCTCTACATCATCGGATCAACTTTAACAAAAAAGATGAAAAAAATAAAAATTAAACATAATAAATCAGAATTACTGTAGAATCATTGATAAAATTTAAACATACCAGATAAAATAAGAACCACAATGACTGACTTTTGAAAAATGTCAAAGATCAGAATAGTCAACCTCCTGTCTATTATCAACATATATCACCTACAATAAAAACAGGAACATTTAAGAAAAGAAATGAGCAAGGGAAAAGAAACCGAATTTATTCACAATTTATTTCATAAATTATTATTTTTTTAACAAAAAATAATACATTTTAATAAAAAAGTAATATATCATGAAAAACACTTTGAAAAAATAATATTATTTATTTAATATATTATTAAACACTTAAAACTAAAAAGTGACAAGTATATAAAATTATAATTAATTTTTAAATCAATGTACGGTGTGCTTGAAGATTACATAATTTTTTTTAAAGGCTTTGATATGAAAACATGTAATATATTTTAAAAATAAATCAAAAGTGGTTGTCCCATGATTTCACATCAATTTGAGATCATTTGATATGCTTTTGACCATTATACACACGTTTTAGTGCTTCCAAACACTAAAAAGTTATTTATAGAAATCCTAGGAGAACCATAACTTATAATGAAGTTCTATCGATTATTAAATTTCAAAAATTAATCTATGGTCATTTTCCTATAATTTCATGGAAATATAACATTTTTTACTCAGTTTTTACCCCCCTAATATATGTTTTTAAATGCTTTGGTACCATTAAAAACTGTTTACCAAGTTATTCTGAACACACTTCACATCGTATTGATGTGTTGTCTATAAATACACATAAAAAATAACTCAAAACTGTATGTACCAAGACTTCACATCAATATGATGTTGTTTTCTTTGATTTAGACTATTACACACATGTTTTAGTGTTTCAAAACACCAAAAACGCGTTTATGGGAATCCTAAGAAAATAATTACTCAGAATGACATGCCATTGGATACTAAATTTCAAAAATAAATCTATGGTCATTTACTTACAATTTTATGGAAATATGACATTTTTTCCCTCACTTTGACCCCAAAACACATGTTTTTAATTGTTTTGGTACATTTAAAAACTGTTTACCGAGTCATTCCAACCACACTACATGTCATATTACCATGTTGTCTACACATAAACATAAAAAATAACTCAAAAAAAGGTTTTCCATGATTTAAAATCAATTTTAGGTCATTTGATATGGTTTTACTGTTACATGAATGTTTTAGGGTTTTAAAACACTAAATACAAATTTATGGGAATCCTAGAAAAATCCTAACTTGGAATGACGTGTTGTTTGTACCTAAATTTCAAAAACCTATTTACAGTCATTTTACTCTTATATCCTGGTAATCTAATATCATTTTCCTAGTTTTGATGCCCAAAACATATTTTTAAAGGCTTTGGTACCTTTAAAAATTGTTTACCGGGTCATTTAGATAGGAACACTTGTCAGATTGATGCGTTGTCTATGTGTAAATGTCAAAAATAAATCAATAGTGGGTTTTAACATGATTTTACATCAATATGAGGTCGTTTTATATGGTTTTGAACACTATACAATAGTTTTAGTGTTTTAAAACACAAAAATGAATTTACGGAAATCATGGAAATTCGTAACTCTGAATGAATTGAAGTTAGTTCCTATATTTCAGAAATCTATCTACAATCATTTTCTTTTTATTTCTTGTAAATTCAACATCTTTTTTCCTAGTTTTTACCCCATGACACACATTTTTAAAGGCTTTGGTACCTTTGAAAATGGTTTAAAAAGTCATTCTGACCACACTGCATGTCTTATTGATGTGTTATCAATTTGTACATGTCAAAAATAACACAATGGTGGTTGTCCCATTATTTAAATAAATTGTAGATTTTTTTCTATGATTTTGAACGTTAAAAAATGATTTAGTGTTTTAAAACACTAAAAGCATGTTTATGGGAATCTCTAGAAAACCATGACTTTAAATGACATATTGTTGTTTCCTATATTTCAAAAATCAAGCTGCGGTCATTTTCTTATGATTTTATGAAAATCCAATTTCATTTTCCTGGTTTTGATCCACTGAAAACTTTTTTAAAGTCTTTCGTACCTTTAAAAACTATTTACTGATTCATTTAAACAACACCACACATCGTATTGATGTGTTTTCTACACGTACACTTCTAAAACAAATAAACAGTAGTTTCCCCAGGATTTCATGTCAATCTGAGGTCGTTATCTATGGTTTTGACCATTACACGCACGTTTAGTGTTTTAAAACTCTAAAAACATAATTATAGGAATATTAAAAAAAACATAATTCAGAATGGAGTACTATAAGTTCCCACATTTAAAAGATAAATAAATGGTCTTTTTCCTTTGATTTTATGAAAATCTAACATCGTTTTCATGAATTTGACCCCCTCGATACACGATTTTAAAGGCTTTAACACCTTTAATAATTATTTACTGACAAATTATGTCTACACCACACATAAAATTCAAGTTTTTTATGAATTTAAATGTCAAAAATAACTCAATGGGGGATTTTACATGATTTCACATCAATATTATGTTTTTTCTATGATTTTGACCATTATATGAACGTTTTAGTATTTTAAAGCACTAAAAACGCATTTACGAGCATCCTAGGAAAACCATAACTCAGAACGATGTTCTGTTAGTTACTACAATTAAAAAATAAATATACTATCATTTTCCTTTTATTTTATGTCAATAATACATTATTTTCCTAGTTTTAACCCCTAACACATGTTTTTTAAATCTTTAGTACCCTTAAAAATTATTTAACGAGTCATTCTGACCACACGACATGTAGGATTTATGTGTTGTCTATGCATACATGTCAAAAATAACTAAACAATGCTTCTTCCTTGGTTTCATTCCAATATTATGTCATTTTATATTGTTTTTACCCTTAAACTGACGTTCTAGCGTTTTAAAGCACTAAAAAATCATTTATAGGCATCATGAGAAAACTGTAACTCAGAATGTCATGCTGTTAGTTATTAAATTTCAAAAATCAGTCAATGGAAAATTTTCTCTAATTTCATGTCAATTCGATGTTATTTTTCCAATTTGAACCCCAACATACATTTTTAAAGGTTTTAGAACATTTAAAAATTGTTTATTGATTCCTTCTGACCACACCACATGTCAGATTGATGTGTTGTCTGTGCGCACACATAAAAAATCACTCAATGGTGGTTTTCCAATGATTTCATGTCAATATTAAGTAATTTTATATGGTTTACAATAAACACATGTTTTTTGTTTTAAAACTCTAAAAACATGTTTACGAGCATCCCGCAAAAGTTGTAACATATAATGATGTGTCATTGGTTTCTACATTTCACCAATCAATCTATAGTCATTTTCCTCTGATTTCATGAAATCCAATGTCATTTTCCTATTTTGACTCCCCTAAACACGTTTTAAAAGTCTTTTATACCTTTAAAAACTATTTACTGAGTCAAAACTAAGAAAACAATTTCAGATTGTTTTCAAACTTAAAGATAATTATCTAAAATTCATTTTTGATGTTTAAGAATCATACACACATCAATTAGGAAAAATATGTGGTTAATATGACTTTAAATTCATGTTTTAATAAAAATGTTTCATTTTAGATTTATTTATGAAAGTTGTATGTATTCTATGAAAATGTGTGAATGATTTATGTAATTTATAATATACCACAAAAAGATGAGATATAAGGCAAAAAATATCCTGAGGGAACGTGCCAATTATCCACTGAAGTATAGAAACTAAATAATTTTCCATTTCTAACAACCACTGATCCTTTGTTTGCTTATAAGATTCCTATTCTTGCACTTTTTCCATCAAACTTGTAATTTATCTTTGTCATTCCCGACTAAAAACACTACCTGAACCCCCATTGGGTGCAACAATAACTGATGAAAATTCCCTACCAAAGACAAATGATATATTTGTCCTAGAACCCATCCCCCATACATTCCCTGGATGATAATTCCCTAAAATTACTATATGTTCATTGTTATGGGAAACCGATGATTATTGTGAAGGGTTTGAATTGCAGACTTCTTGAATATTAACCAATTAATACAAAAATATTAACATTTTTTTAAATAGATGAACTTCATAATATTATATAATTAATAATTTTTTCATTACTATTTATTGTTATTTCATTACTATAAAAACTTAATATTGAAAAATAAATTATAACAACAAAAAATTAAACCCAATTAATTGGGACCTAATAGATATATCAAATGACACCAAATTGGCATCCTTTTCTCCATGTAGAAAAATCTATTTAACTCAGTTTATGTTTTATCTGTTATAATATATTTTTCATCATTATGTTTTTATAGTAATGAAATAACATTAAATAGTAATGAAAAGTTCTTACTCTAACATATTTGGTAGGATTATTTACCAAACTGCCATTAGTTTTCTTATGCGCTTTACACCATATCTCTATTTGTCCAACAAAGTGACCTAATTCATTATCCTTTATAAAAAAATATAAACAAGTTATAAAAAACCTTGACTTATAATAAAATGATATAATTAATAATGGATAAAATACAAACAAATTTTTTTTCTTTTCTCGAAAAACACTAAGACCTAACAATTTGAAGATTGAATTATCTCTCATAATTCATAATATTTTTTTAGATAATTCATAAAAAATAGAAACATTATTAAATATTATTATTTTATTATGTTTATATTATTAATATAATATAATATATGTAACTACCTCATGAGATGTATCTTTGTTCATATTGAAAAACAACTTCCATTGCTCATGAGAAATGACTTCAGTCACTTTCTCATACATCTTTTATGAGCTCAAATATGTGTTTTTAAACTCATGCCATAAACTCCATTTAAACTCTCTCCCATTATTATCCATTTTTTTCAGATTCCATGGGTGTGAAAAGATATTAGGGACATAAAAATAAAAAAATATATCTAGAAATAAAAACCATAACACTTTACAAGTATATTATAAAATTTTATTTATGCCTTTTAAATTATTTATCAATGAATATTAAATTAATATTACCTTTAGTTGATTAACAAACACCTCATTTTTCTATGTTGTGGTAATATTCTTCTAATATTTATAATTAAAGGTAAATCTCACCATTTCACTAGCAATATTCCCAAGAATTTTCCCATAGATTCTAGCAGTGTCACTTGTAGGCACATCGAACTCATCAAATGGAACGATAATATTGAATTCCTTCAGATCCTATATGTCTGTAATGTTCATATTTATATCCCTTATATTTTTATCTTTATCTATTTGAATAAATAATGAAACTATTAATAAAAAATTTAGTTTTGTTGTGTTGAGTCAAAAGTTTTCTTTTGACTTCTATATCTTGTTTTGGAAATCACAAATGTCTTTTATCCTACTTATCGTACTGACCCTGTCAATCATATCGTACTAACTCTGTCAATCGTATCATACTAATTATTTCAATCATATCGTACTGACCCTGTCAATCGTATCGTACTGACTCTATCAATTGTATCGTACTGACTCTGTCAATCATATCGTACTGACTCTGTTAATTGTATCATACTGACTCTGTTAATCGTTTCATACTGACTCTGTCAATTTCATCGTACTAAGTCTGTCAATCGTACTCAATTTTGTGTATCTCACTTTGTATCATATCAATACATTACATTTAGTAATACTTATAATGCTCATACGTTCATTACTTGTTTTGGTACTTTGTCAAAAAACACTTGTTTCATATTAATCATACTTTTTTTTATCATCTTCATATATCTTTTGTTTTAACCAATATGATGTTATTGAGTTAGTTACAAACTAATCAAAACGATGTCGTGCTTTCTGTTTCAATATGACCGTTATAATGCCAAGTGACCAAGTCCCTCTGCGTTTTTCATAGAAATATGACCGTTGGAGGAAATGTGACTGTTGGAACCTGAGGCCTATAAATAGGAGGTCATTTGAAGCTGAGAAAAGTGTGTGTGAACGACGACGTGATACAACTGTGATACTTTGTTTCTATTAAGTTCTAGAGAGAGACTTTAGAACACCTGTGATATTCTACTTCTATAAAGTCCTAGAGAGAGACGATGTGACTTCTCTCCTACTTTGTGCGTCCAATCATCGTATCGAGGGATTTCAAGTGATTGAAAGACAGAGGTGTCTGTAATGACCTGAAATTTTGAATAAATCTTGTTTCCTAATTTTATGTGTTATTTTATTTTTATACTCAACAAAAATGTTTCATTTGATTACATGATTATAATTAAAATGAGACCGATGGGTTTTGACTGTTATATGACCATTGGTCAATATGACCGCTGGAAACTAAACATTTTGATTATTGTCTCTAAATACAAGTAATCTTGGTTAATTAATATAGAAAGAAGATTCGATGGCCTCACCCAGTAGTCTTGGACCGATCGAAGCCCATCTAATAGAACTTGGGAAGGAGGTAGCACCACTGGGCTTTGCTCTGGACCAAACACAAGCTGAACTTCATTGTGTGAAGCTAGAACAGGATTGCCTTCGTGAGAAGTTCAAACTGATAGAAATTACTACTCGTGCGATGTTGGCTGAGCCTCCCTCGGATTCTATCACCTTAGCACACCTTACACTTAGGTCCTATGCTGGTGTGATAAGGGGCTATGTAAGGAGACCGTAACTGCCTTGTGTAATCCTTTGTTTTAAATAAAAATTGGGATTTCTTCTTATGATGATGTTTATGAATTTTCAAATGACTGGATAAATATAGTATGCATATTTTTGATGAATTTTAGAAAATGGATATTTTAAAAATGTTTACGTAAACCTTAAATAATTAAAAATGTGTAATGATTTTTGAAAAATGGTCTTCTACAATTATGTTTAGTACGAAATTTAGAGTCTAATAAGATCAACTTAATTTTTGATGAATAGTAAATTATGAATAGTGATTTTATGATTAGAATTAGTAATGTGTCCAAATGGATTAGTAATCTCACTTAAAGAAAGTATTAATATAATCTTTGCACCTTGATTAAGTAATGTGATTCAATAAAATGGTTTAATAACGGTTTCATAAATTATTATTCAAGTATTAGTTTTTTCGAGAGAATAGTGTTTTTTAATTAAAAATTAAATTAAAAATATTTAAAAAAATTATTTTTATAAAATGGATTTCATTTTTGAACTCAGAGCACCAATATTATGTTATGGTAATTTTTGGGGATTTTTCTAAAAAAATGAATTTTCGGTGAATAGTGTATTTATTTAAAAAAAATAAATTAAAAATATTTAGAAAATTATTTTTATAAAATGGAGTTCATTTTTGAAATCAGAGCATTGATATTTGGTTAAGGTAAAATTTTGGGATCTTTCTGAGAAAGTTGAATTTTCAGTGAATAGTAAAAATACAGTTTTTGGGTTTCGATATGTTTAATGACATCATAACTGTGTCATGATGATCTCATGATATATTTTAAGGGATGGTCGACCAAAGGTGATGAAGTATTTTATGGGGGGGCCCATGTGGCCTAACTTCATGGGAAATATCTTGGGAGAGCACATGGTTTTGAGAAAACCACTTTTGAGGTGTCCCTTGGCCATTAATGCCTTGTCCCCTCACTTTCCCTATAAATACCAAGCCATACTCTCATCCATTTCGACTCCCCACCCTCCACCAACGATGTTATGGTCTCATTACCTCCCAAGTATTCCTCCCAATGTTCCCTCAAGCCCTCAAGGCCCCAACCTTTGAGTTTTAAGAGTTACGTTTTAAGGTAAGGGATCTGACCTCTCTCTTTTTTTTCAAGAAATCTCTTTTATGTAATTTCTTTTATGCTCCATGTTCTTATGTTAAAGGATGTTCTTTTATACTCCTCTTACTTCCCTTTTCATATTAATATAATGAGATATCCCCTCTTACTCTCATTATTTCGTTTTATGAAGTTTTAAGTGGCGCTGTTAGGCTGACGAATTTTTAAGTGGTTCTTCACCCTTCTCGTTTTGAAGTTCTACTTTCATGTCAATTATTTCAAGTTAATTTTTGTTATGTTGGGGTAAGATCTCTATATCTATCATACTTATCTTTTATGACCATATGATGATAGACCCCATTTGATCTCTTCAATTCAGTATTTTGATGTTTTAAGTGGCGCCGTTAGGCTGCCGAATTTTTAAGTGGTTCTTCACCCGTCTCGTTTTGAAGTTCTACTTTCATGTCAATTATTTTAAGTTCTTTTTTGTTATGTTGGGGTATTATCTCTATATCTATCATACTGATCTTTTATGACCATATTATGAGAGACCCCATTTTATCTCTTCAATTCATTATTTTGAAGTTTAAGTGGCGTCGTTAGGCTGCTGAATTTTTAAGTGGTCCTTGCACGTTTCTGCCTTTTCAAAGTTCTAATTCCATGTCAAGTCTTGAAAGTTACTTTTTATTATGTTGGGGTATGATCTCTATATCTATCATACTGATATTTTATGTTCATATGATTAGAGACCATATTTGATCTCATCAATTCATTTTGGTTGAAGTTTATGTAACGCTGTTAGGCTGCGGAATTTTCATAAGAGAAATCTTAATTTTGTCTTCCTTTCATGTTCTTCATTTCATATGGTATATTTTCAAAGTTCATTACCATGATCTTAAATCCCTTATATTCTATCCCTCTACTGTTTTATGGGTCATTTATGAATGTTTGACCCATGTCCCCTCTCTTTTCAATGTTTTCTAAAACCCCGAAACATAGCCGTTATGCTGCAGAATTTTCATCTCAAAATGCCACTCTCTTTTCTCTAAATTATTTTATGTTATAAAGTGAATACTAAAAGATCTTATTTATATAGGAGTATTCACATATATACCAAAATGTTCTATTTTAAATTCTGGGATTTACATACATGAAACCCGCTCTCCCCTTCTATGGGTTTAAAGTGACGTAAAGATCATGTCTTTAAAGGAGATTATAAAATGTTATGATTATGAAATGAAACCCATTTATTTTATGCTATATGGGTTATTTATGAAATGTTTTATGATGATATATGTGGCTCACATGATAATAAAGGAAAATTTAAGGGTGCACCCTGATAGCTCTCTAATGCATTGGGTAATGATGTAACCACTAGAGATTACAATTTTCACGATATCTTGGTGAATAACCTTGGTAATTTTCAAATGACACCTTGGGGATGGACCTTGGTGATATGTTCATGATTTTCTATATTAAATGTTGTAGCCACATCTTCATGTTATGAAAAATGTTATTTTTATTATGATATGCCTCATGATTTCATTCTCATGCCTTAAAGTTCTTTTCATGACTTTATTGATGTATCTCAAGTTCATATGTAAACTGTTTCGCTGGTTTCCCTTACTGAGCCTTCTGCTCACCCTTTCATTTGATGTATGTCCCCAGGTTATGAGATACAGTAATGAACCTCAGATGAACTTAAGGATAATCCTTTCAAGTGTTTAATAAGAATGTTTTATGTTGTTTTATTGTATTATGTTCCTAGTTTCCAAGACACTAAACCTTAAAAATCCCCAGTTTTGTGTAATGTAATGAAAGTTTATGTTATAAAATGGCGGGATGCTATAGTTGGTATGAAAGGATGGTTTATTTATTTGTGGAAATTAGGATATAAAAACTTTAGGAAGAAGCCTATAGAAAAGCTTATATATAGGAAATCTTCCTGGTATTTTGGTGAGTATTGAGTAATGGGTTGCCAAGAAAATACATCCCTGTCTGGATACGAGCATGTAGAGGTGGCTCTGGAACAGATGTACATAGGGGTAAAACCCGAAAACACCACTTTGAGCTAGACTCAAATAGTAACTAGTACACGACAATGGGCCTTGCTGCACTCTTGGTTACGACACTCCCGGGGGATATGATTTGGTAAATTCATAAGCTTAGTATGAACCATTGTAAAAGGAACAAAGATAAAATAAAATAAAGATTCACATAAGAATATATGATCATGGATAACCTAGATGGGAACCTAGGGGATCAAAAGGTAGGGTATACTTTTCTTCTAAAAGTTATCCTTATATGATTTATGTTTCTTTTCATGATTATTGGATAAGTATTTAAGCCCCTAATTATAGTTTCTTTTCTTTGTGAATGGCGGGAAATGGAAGAACATGTCCCAACAACCAATGTGATAGGAAATGCTACGATTTCCGTATTAATATGACAAATATGATTAGGGGATTAAAAGATGATTATTATTTTGGAAGACGTTCACTATTTTGGGGACCCTATATGATCGAGGTAAATTTATTACTATTGTATTTTCATTGAGGAGTAAGGTTGACTTATATTTTAAAGAATCAATTAATTTAAGGTGAACTTATGGTAATATAGGTTACTTATGGAAATGATCAACCTATCTTGGGAAAACTATGTTTAGGTTAGCTTCTTTTGTTATAAGATGTTAGGTTTGGTTGATGTTGTTTGGAGATGAACAATGAAGTTTATTTTGGAAGACTATGTTATCAAATCGTTCTTGTATTTGGGTTTCAATCTTAGTTTGGTTTATTTTGAGGAATTTTAAGGACTGTTATTTATGGAATGGTCTATGATTAACTTTGGGTAGTACCATAGAACTTTGAATATTTAAAAGTAGTTTCCATTCCTATGGGATTATTTCTTTTTGAAGAGTTGTTTTACCTTACCCTTTCTGTTTTTGGGATAATGTTTAAAGATAGAAGAAATAGATAGTTAATCTTTTGTGGATTAAGTGATTCTCTAGAAGATGATTCTTGTGTTTTGATGAGACCAATTAGTTTTGAATGCTCATAGTTTGGAGAAATGATTAGTTTTGGGTAGAAACTTATTAAAGGATGAAACTCTACATGAAGATAGGTATATTTTCTTATGTTTTTGTTTTATGTTGTAAATGAATTCCTCAAAATTATGAAAAGGAACGTAAAACAAAAACGTTGTTGGTTTACGTTTCCTACTAGGTAATCAATGACCGTTTACACACATCATAAGTTTGGGATTTTCATATGGTTAACTTTCTCCTAATCATGTTTTCTATCACTCTCCCTCAGAACTTGACCCTTTGTTTTCTCCTCCATGTCCATGTTTTACTACATTGAATCCTAGTGTGGGTTAACTCGGGTGACCTTTGTACTTCCCTTTCTTTCTTTTAATGTAACAGTTTTACTGACTCCTTTTCTGATGTGGTAGATTCAATGAAATTTCAAAACCCAATTTTTAAAAATTGTGAGGACGCAATTTCTTAAGGGGGAAGATTGTAATGACCCGAAATTTTGAATAAATCTTGTTTCCTAATTTTATGTGTTATTTTATTTTTATATGCAAAAAAAATGTTTCATTTGATTACATGATTATAATTAAAATGAGACCGATCATTTTTGAATGTTATATGACCATTGGTCAATATAACCGCTGGAAACTAAACGTTTTGATTATTGTCTCTAAATACAAGTAATCTTGGTTAATTAATATAGAAAGAAGATTAGATGGCCTCACCGAGTAGTCTTGGACCGATCGAAGCCCATCTAACAGAACTTGGGAAGGAGGTAGCACCACTGGGATTTGCTCTAGAGCAAACCCAAGCTGAACTTCATCGTGTGAAGCTAGAACGATATCGCCTTCGTGAGAAGTTCAAACTGATAGAAATTACTACTCGTGCGATATTGGCTGAGCATCCCTCAGATTCTCTCACCTTAGCACACCTTACACTTAGGTCCTATGCTTCTGTGATAAGGGGCTATGTAAGGAGACTGTAACTACCTTGTGTAATCCTTTGTTTTAAATAAAAATTGGGATTTCATCTTATGATGAAGTTTATGAATTTTCAAATGACCGGATAAATATAGTATGCATATTTTTGATGAATTTTAGAAAATGGATATTTTAAAAATGTTTATGTAAACCTTAAATAATTAAAAATGTGTAATGATTTTTGAAAAATGGTCTTCTACAATTATGTTCTGTACGAAATTTAGAGTCTAATAAGATCAACTTAATTTTTGATGAATAGTAAATTATGAATAGTGATTTTATGATTAGGATTAGTAATGTGTCCAAATGGATTAGTAATCTCACTTAAAGAAAGTATTAATATAATCTAGGCACCTTGATTAAGTAATGTGATTCAATAAAATGGTTAAATAATGGTTTCATAAATTATTATTCAAGTATTAGTTATTTCGAGTGAATAGTATTTTTTAATTTAAAATTAAATTAAAAATATTTAAAAAAAATATTTTTATAAAATGGATTTCATTTTTGAACTCAGAGCACTAATATTATGTTATGGTAATTTTGGGGGTTTTTTCTGAAAAAATGAATTTTCGGTGAATAGTGTATTTATTTAAAAAAATAAATTAAAAATATTTAGAAAATTATTTTTATAAAATGGAGTTCATTTTTGAAATCAGACATTGATATTTGGTTAAGGTAAAATTTTGGGATCTTTCTGAGAAAGTTGAATTTTCAGTGAATAGTAAAAATACAGTTTTAGGGTTTCGGTATGTTTAATGGAATCATAACTGTGTCATGATGATATCATGAGATATTTTAAGGGATGGTCGACCAAAGGTGATGAAGTATTGTATGGGGGGCCCCATGTGGCCTAACTTCATGGGAAATATCTTGGGAGAGCACATGGTTTTGAGAAAACCACTTTTGAGGTGTCCCTTGGCCATTAATGCCTTGTCCCCTCACTTTCCGTATAAATAACAATCCATCCTCTCATCCATTTCGACTCCCCACCCTCCCCCAACGAAGTTCTGGTCTCATTACCTCCCAAGGAGTCCTCCCAAGGTTCTCCCAAGCCCTCAAGACCCCAACCTTTGAGTTTTAAGAGTTACGTTTTATGGTAAGGGATCTGACCTCTCTCTTTCTTTTCAAGAAATCTCTTTTATGATCCATGTTTTTATGTTAAAGGATGTTCTTTAATACTACTCTTACTGCCCTATTCATATTAATATAATGAGAGATCCCCTCTTACTCTCATTATTTCGTTTTATGATGTTTTAAGTGGTGCCGTTAGGCTGCCGAATTTTTAAGTGGTTCTTCACCCTTCTCGTTTTGACGTTCTACTTTCATTTCAATTATTTTAGGTTCCTTTTTGTTATGTTGGGGTATGATCTCTATATCTATAATACTGATATTTTATGACCATATTATTAGAGACCCCATTTTATCTCTTCAATTCAGTATTTTGAAGTTTTAAGTGGCGCTGATAGGCTGCCGAATTTTTAAGTGGTTCTTCACCCTTCTCGTTTTGAAGTTCTACTTTCATGTCAATTATTTCAAGTTCCTTTTTGTTATTTTGGGGAATGACCTATATATCTATCATACTGATCTTTTTTGACCATATGATGAGAGACCCCATTTGATCTCTTCAATTCATTATTTTGAAGTTTAAGTGGCGTCGTTAGGCTGCTGAATTTTTAAGTGGTCCTTGCTCCTTTCTCCCTTTTCAAAGTTCTAATTCCATATCAAGTCTTGAAAGTTCCTTTTTATTATGTTGGGGTATGATCTCTATATCTATCATACTGATATTTTATGTTCATATGATGAGATTCCCTATTTTATCTCATCAATTCATTTTGGTTGAAGTTTATGTAACGTTGTTAGGCTGCCGAATTTTCATAAGAGAAATCTTATTTTTGTCTTCCTTTCATGTTCTTCATTTCATATGGTATATTTTAAAATTTTATTACCATGTTCTTAAATCCCTTTACTATTTTATGGGTCTTTTATGAATGTTTTACCCATGTCCCCTCTCTTTTCAATGTTTTCTAAAACCCCGAAACATAGCCGTTATGTTGCAGAATTTTCTTCTCAAAATGCCACTCTCTTTTCTCTAAATTATTTTATGTTATAAATTGAATACTCAAAGCTCTTATTTCCATAGGAATATTTACATATATACCTAAATGTTCTATTTTAAATTCTTGGATTTACATACATGAAACTTGCTCTCACCTTCTGTGGGTTTAAAGTGACGAAAAGATCATGTCTTTAAAGCAGTTTTTAAAACGTTATGATTATGAAATGAAACCCATTTATTTTATGCTATATGGGTTATTTATGAAATGTTTTATGATGATATATGTGTCTCACATGATAATAAAGGAAAATTTAAGGGTGCGCCCTAATAACGCTCCAATGCATTGGGTAATGATGTAACCACTAGAGATTACAATTTTCACAATATCTTGGTGAATAACCTTGGTAATTTTCAAATGACACCTTGGGGATGGACCTTGGTGATATGTTCATGATTGTCTATATTAAATGTTGTAGCCACATATTAAAGTTATGAAAAATGTTAATTTTATTATGATATGCCTCATGATTTCATTCTCATGCCTTAAATTTCTTTTCATGACTTTATTGATGTATCTCAAGTTCATATGTAAAATGTTTCGCTTGTTTCCCTTACTGAGCCTTCTGCTCACCCTTTCATTTGATGTATGTCCCCAGGTTATGAGACGCAGTAATGAACCTAGGATGAACTTAAGGAGAATCCTTTCAAGTGTTTAAGAAGAATGTTTTATGTTGTTTTCATGTATTATGTTCCTGGTTTCCAAGAAACTAAACCTTAAAGATCCTCAGTTTTGTGTAATGTAATGAAAGTTTATGTTATAAAAAGGCGGTATGCAATAGTGTTGATTTCCTACAAAATCGAGGGTTGCCGGGGATAGGCAGACAGACGTACCAATCATCGTATCAAGGGTTGCCGGGGATAGGCAGACAGACGTAACGATCATGGTATTGAGGGCTTAACAAGGTGTTGGTGAGATAGGCCTTTTATCCCTGGTGAAAGGATAAACCTTCTCTTTGGGTCAAAATAATTGTAATTCTTTTACATTTTCGCTGCTGCTTTTATTAGAAAGGAATTTGTATTGTTTCCTTTCTTATTTACACTTTCAATTGTAATTGTTTCAATTACAATTATACTATTACATATTGTATCGATTGATTCTATACGCTTTAAGGTAGAATCATTCACTATTGTTTTACTCTGATTATTGTATTCATCTTGAATACAATTACTTTACTTTTCTAATAGTATTACATTACTTTATACCATTATATTTAATACAATTGTTGTTGTTTGAATTGTATTAGTTTAAGATCTTTTAAACTAATCTCTAAGTGTTTAAACTCAAAGTTTTAAACCTACTATTCACCCTCCCCTCTTGTATTGTTCCATATAATATACATATACATCTACATATTCGATCCAAGAATTGGTATCAGAACAGGTTTCCACTGATTTGTATTACTAGATTTATTACTTTCAAAACATTCTCTTACTACACTAACATGTGGAGTGGAAAAGTTTCTGTTTTGTTAGATGGAAGGAATAAATATTGGGTCAATAGACAATCTAAATCCTTCTAGACCATCTATCTTTGATGGGAATGATTATGAGTACTGGAGATATCATATGAAGACTTTTGTGATCAATACTGGTGTAGAAAATTTTATTATGCTTACTGGAGGTTACAAAATTCCTGACAAAGAAGTCAGTACTTTCACTAACCAAGAGAAGCAAGAATATCAATAGAATTACAAGGTACGCAATACTTTATTATTCACTATGACCAGGAATATATACAGTCAGATATCATCATGTGAAGTAGCCAACTGTATTTGGAAGAAATTAGAAGTCACTCATTTTGGTACATCCAAGGTTATAGAAACAAGAAGAGCGATGCTTCGAGAAGAGTATCATAGATTTGTTTTTCCGTATGGAGAGCCAATATGTAAAGTACAACAAAGATTTATGACAATTGTCAACAGTTTACAATCCATGGGAGAAAAAGGTCTTGATGATGAAGCTCTTGTAGACAAGATTATTGATATAATGCCAAATGAATGGGAGTCAAAAAGGGCAGCTATTGATGAAAATAGAAAAGTTTCCCAGATTACTCTTGATGAACTATTTGGAACTATTTTACAGCATGAGACAAGAATTGATAGAGACGATGTGACTTCTCTCATGCTTTGCGCTTTGTGCGTCCGATCATCGTATCAAGGGCTTTCAAGTAATTGAATGACAGAGGTGTCGATTGCCTACAAAATCAAGGGCTATCAGGGATAGGCAAACAGACGTACCGATCATCGTATCGAGGGCTGCTGGGGATAGGCTGACAGACGTACCGATCATCGTATCGAGGGCTACCAGGGATACTCAGACAAATGTACCGATCATCGTATCGAGGGCTTACCAAGCTGTTGGTGAGACAGACCTTTTATCCCTGGTGAAAGGATAACCCTTCTCTTTGGGTCAAAAGAATTGTAATTCTTTTACATTTCCACTGCTACTTGTATTAGAAAGGAATTTCTATTTTTTCCTTTCTTCTTTACACTTTCAATTGTAATTGTTTCAATTACAATTATACTATTACATATTTTATCGATTGATTCTATACGCTTTAAGGTAGAATCATTCATTATTGTTTTACTCTAATTATTGTATTCATCTTGAATACAATTACTTTACTTTTATAATAGTATGAAATTACGTCATAATGTTATATCCAATACAATTGTGGTTGTATGAATTGTATTAGATTAAGATCTTTTAAACTAATCTCTTAAGTGTTTAAACTCAAAGTTTTTAAACCTACAATCCCCCCCTCTTGTATTGTTCCATCTAATAAACATATACATCTACATTTTTGATCCAACATTTTGTATGTTGACATACATAGCAGAAATGGTAACTCACTAAAATCCCCTATATAGAGGGTAGATCAACTCCTCCATCGATAGAGGTGAATCAAATAGTGGGATACTGTAATGACCTAAACTTTTATCAATGAAATTTACCTTCATATAATTATTTTATATAGTAAAAAACACATACATTTCATAGATATCCCATTAAAAACAACATTCTTATAAGTAAATAATTAAATAAGTGGTATTTATAGAAATTGAGAAACCTATTCAGATGAAATAGTAACTTGACCATTAGAATAGTAACATGAACATTAGGAATTGTAATCCAGAAAATAGAATAGTAAAATTACCTATGAAATTATAAATAAATTTTATGTATCTTATAAATGAAAATATGATATATTTATATCATATTATAAGAAAATAAATGTTTTAAAAATGATAAATTAAGTGTGGGTATTTTTATAAAATGTAAGTGTTTATTTAGAATTGTTTAAATAAAATAATGATTTTAAATAATGATCATTTTCATAAAATATATTAATAAATTAATATTTTGTTTTCTTACTATTATAATATTATTTTATGATACATTAATTATTATTTAAAGTTTCATAAAATTAGTTATAATATTAAAATAAGTATTCATTCATATAAATGGTGATTTTAATTAAAAATGAATTTTCACATATTTAGAAAATTATTTTCTAAACAAGGAGTATAATTTTGAATTCTAAATATCAAAAAAATGGTTGGGGTGATTTTTTTGGGAATTTTCTATAATAGTTTATTTTATGGTGAATAATGAGAAACGATAATTTACGAAATAAGCTAAATACATGTTTTTTGAGTCATTGTTGATGTATGGATGATGTAATCACTATTATCTAAAACTATCCTTCTCTATTTGATATATTTATCCATGGTAATAATCACTATTTATATTCTTGATCCAAAACAATAAACCTATGGATAAAATAATAAAAAAACACCACTCCCCACAATAAATACCACACCTCACCACCTCTTCTCCTCACACATTATAAGCATTTTATCTTGTATAAATTATTCGCAATTCCCTCCTTATAATCTTCCTCATTTCTAAAAGCTTATATTCTTAATAAAAGACAAAACCCAAGTGCCTTAAAGAGGTTCCCAAGGAGAATAAATTCAAGAGGTAAAATCCTCATTTGTTATGTTTTAATTTATTTTCTTTTCTTATATTATTCTCTTATAACCTCCTCTCTCAGAAAGTGGAATGATGACTATAGTATTTTATATACACTAGATTTTTATTATGTTAATTTAATATCCATTTTCAAACCTCTTCATCTCCCCCTTTTATTCTAAAAATGAAAACATCATGCATGATGTGTCGATTCACCTCCTTCATGGATGATGAGTTTTCATTTTCTATTACCACCTTTAAGGATGGTCATAAAACCATTATTATGGTTAATTAAGATTTTGTAATACATATTATAAGTTATATCATGTTATGTAACCAATATATAAACAAAATATTATATAAAATGATACAAGTTCATGATGGTCATAAAAACCTCAAAAATAAATTAAATCATTTTCATTAACGTTTTATCTAATGAATCATCCTCATAACATACTAAAAAATGATATATAAAACCATTAAAACTTATATAACTTCATTTAAAACATATAATTTCAATTATTTATAATTATTATCATTTTACATGAACTTACATACTTGTATACAAGTGAACCGATCATAAATACCAAGAAAACAAACACGACCAGAACGTCGAAATTGAACCCAATAACACATCAAAATAACCATAAAAGTACTTAATAAATTTTAATAAATAAAATAAATTTATAAGAGTATTTTTATTTAGTAATTAATGAATCTAAATTTATTATCTAGGATATTAAAGTGAATAAATCATTCCGACAAAAGGTAAGGGGATTCTCAAACCGAACTCATTTTCTTTAGGTTATTCATCTTTCATGAAATATTTGAGTGTGTATGTTATTTTAATATTTCAGAAATATACTTTTATTATCCTTAACTTTTCATTTCTTATACATAAATGTTTCTAATAAGATTTTTTAAAAAATACAAATATATTCCAAAATAATTCCTCTTTCCAAATCACTTTTTGACTCTTTTTGAGTTGTTTATTCTTCACTCAAGAATGATGACTCTTATAACAATTTTTTACCTCATTCATTTTGGAACCCCATGTTTAATAATTATTGATTAAATCCTTATGAAACCCATCCATTTACTTGAGTTACTTAATGACTTTGATTGAAAAACATTCTATATTACATGCATGATTATGTAAATGTTATGATGTGATGGGTGTGCCCAAAATTATATATCACTCCAATGCATTGGGTAATGTGATGTATCTCGTGAGATAAAGTGTATTATGGATGAAAATTATTGTATATTTGTTCACAATTATGATGTTATGATTATTCACATATGCTATGAATGAACATGATGCTATCTTTGTTCAAAACTTTGTGTGGTATTTGATCACTAAGATATGATGTTTCATTTTTATACACTGCCATATTCCATGCATTTATCTAATACTTAGCCTAATGATTATGATGATGACCCTACGCCTATGTTATGATGATGATGATTGTAATCATACATGTTATATTGATTCAAGTCCTTATCTATAGTCTTATTTGTCTTTTAGCTCACCCATTTATTTGATGTATATCCCTAGGTGACTACGTTTACTAAAGAGAACATGAGCTTTAACTAGATAATGAAGAATATTTTAAATAAATGTTTAATTTTTTTATGATATTTATATATGTGCCTAATTTTTCTAAGACACTAAACCTTTTGATCCAGGTTTCATAACACTATTATGTTTTTTTCTTGAAAATGATGTAACAATTATTTAAGAATAGTAGGTTTGTTGTAGTTGGTATCAGAGAATGGTTTAGTTAATTTGGGAATTAGTATTATAGCACATTAGTGAAAAACCTTAGTATGAGACTAAGTATATGTAAGTATCTAATAAGCTTATTTAGAAAAAATAAAACATAGGGATTATACAAGATATTCCTTTTGATTTAATTGTGTAATGAAATAATTTTTTTTATCCATGACTTGTTTGCTTATGTTTTGTTTAAACCATTTTTATTTTAGAAAATAGTACGAACCAAGAGTAACCAAGACAACTACCGATGTGAGGGACAATATAGAGATTTCCTGAATGACATCCCTAATTCCATGGGAGGCAGAGTTCAAAATTTCACGGTAATGATTAACCAGCTGTCTCAGGATATGAACAATAAACTGAATAATGTGGAACATCTGCCTTCACCTAAGAGGGAGAAATTGGATACCAAATCTTTTATATGGCAACGACGATTGACATTTAGTGGATCTTCCAATCCACTTTTTATGGAACAGTGGTTCAACTCGATGGGGAAGATATTTTCTATGTTCCACTATTCTGAGAAGGATAAGCTAACTATATGTGTATATCATTTAGATAGAGAGGATGATCAATGGTGTGAATTGACTAAGAACATCAAAAAAAGAAGAAATAGAAGACATGGAGTGGGAATACTTTAAGAAAATAATTCTTAAAAAATATTTCCCTCAAACTCTTCATTAAAATATGATGAAATAATTTATAGGACTGAAGATAAAATAATGTTAATCTATTAAATATTATGAAGAAAATTTAACATTTATTAAAAGTAATTCCTAAGGGTTTGTTAACAAAAATGATAGAAAATTAAATAGATTATTTATTGGTTTAAAAACACACCTTTGAAAGGATATACCTATTTGAGACTTTGGGAGTTATGAAGAAGTTGTTCGATGTGCTCTCAAAGTGGAGATGGCATTTAGAGAGTGGTCCCAAGGTTATGGTGATAAGAAATGAAAGATGGAGTTTCAAGATGGAGGATCTAATGACAAAGGTGGAAAGAAAAATCAACCACTCACATGTCAAAAACGTGAGAAGTATCATCATGAAAATTTCCTCAATGGGATGGGGAAATTCTTCAAGTGTGGGAGAGAAGGCCAAAAAGCTCATGAATGTTAGATATACATAAAAAATCTAGCTAATATAATGG
The DNA here is from genome assembly GCA_963277665.1 of Viscum album. Lineage (NCBI taxonomy): Eukaryota > Viridiplantae > Streptophyta > Magnoliopsida > Santalales > Viscaceae > Viscum > Viscum album. The sequence continues at coordinate 1,030,201,665 of OY728157.1, forward strand.
AGGAAAGGATAGTACCACCCATTGATTAATGCTTAACATATAGGGAGTAAGTGAACTATGAAAGCCAGTGCACCAAACCTTGACTCCTTGAGGTTAATCAATATCGACAACCACAAAATCTAAAGGAGCATAGGAAATATTATTCCATCACAACTACTAGAGTGGAGAAGGAAAACAAATTCATACAAGGTACACATTCTATTCAATCATGAATTTAAGAAGTCTTATTTGATTATGGTTCTATGCATGCCTGTATATCTTTCAAGTTTTTTAGAACTATTGAATCGAATCTCTAATACCTTAAAGTAGATATATCCATAAAAACACCTAGTGGTGTGATCATTGAAACATAAGTGTTGGACTCTTATATTATTGATGCATGTTGAAAGATTATTATGGTGATTCTTGTAATAATTCCCTTGGTGGAATTCGATTCTATAATAGGCATGTATTGAATATCGTTATATAGAGTACACATCAGCTATCAAGAAAAGGAAATATTTTTTCAAATTCTAAACCATCCCTTGCTCCTTTACAAATGCATGGAATACCCTAAATATCATTTTTCAAATATCTCCATGGTGTGGGTGTTAGTACCCTATGAAGAAGAATACCTTTCTCAAATGTTTGAGTCAAAGGGAGGTATAAAACTAGTGGAAATTCCCATTGTGAGGGAATAAAATGATGTATTTCCTCAAGAGTTACCCAAAATCCCCCTAGATTGTGAGGTAGAGTTCTCAATTGATTTTAAAACTAGTGACAAACCTATCTAAAAATGGCCCTATAGGATGACCTCGATCAAACAATATGAGTTAATGAAGTAGCTTCAAGAGAATTTGGAAAAAGGTTTCATACTCTATAGTGAATCTCCATAGGGTGCATCAGTGCACTTTCCAAAGAAAAAGGATGGATCAATGCAGTTGCATATCGATTACCAGGATATCAACAGGCCACCATAAATAACATGTATAATATTACATGAATTTATGAATTTTTTGATCAACGATGAGAAGATCAATACTTCTCAAAGGTGGATCTTCATTCTAGATGTCATCAACAGAAGGTAAAGAAGGAAGATATTTAGAAGACTACTTTACATAAAATGTATGGGTACTATGAGTTTCTAGTGATTCTCTTCAGAATTACCAAATCCCAAACAATCTTCATGGATTTGATGAATATAGTCTTTAGACACTATAGACGCTAAAAAAGTCTGTAATTCCTAAAGGAAGTTTTAAAATGACGAAGCGAAGTCATATTCTGACCCGGAGACCTGGTCCAGAGGTCCTGGAAGTGTTTCATAAAATAAAGGATGATGTGCATGAAAAAAGGTTGGCCGCGTGAAAGGAGCCCGAGATTCACGAAATGTCCCCGGCGCTGGCACAAAATTTTGCACGCCAACACCCGCGTGATTCACTTTTGCGCGCCGCCATCTCTGGTGTGCAAAATTTCGTCTGTCTCCTAGATTCCACGATGGTGGAGGCCTATAAATAGAAGGATACCCCTCCCATTTCGAGGTTGCAGAATTTGGACTGGCTCTCGTGTGCGAAATCGGACTTCCACGCGCACAAGATGACCTTCAGGTACTGACCCTTTTCGTGCAACCCCTCCCCGGGATCCACCTTTTCACGCAATCCCACTGGCTTAAATAAACTTCAAAACCCCTTAGGGTTCCCCCCTTGCATGCAATTCCTTCTTTTGTGTGCAAAACGGTCCAATTATGCGCATTCCCACCGTTGGGTGTGGCCGTGCCTTAGGGTTTGTCTGTTGCCACTCGTGCACAATTCACACCCCTTGCGCTCAATCCCCCTCACTTCATGCAATTCTTTTGCCCCAATTACATTCCATCCTGGTATTTTGTGCGTAAACCTTTTCTTTGCGCGCAATCCCCAGGATCCCTCACCTTGACACCCCATCGGGTGCCTCCCTAAATAGGCGCCCGATGTCCCCGGGCGTGCACGCCATGCGCTGTTTTCCCGTACGGCCTTCCAGGCTCGTACAAAGTAACCTCAAGGTCCCTTGGAAAGTGTTTCCCATTGTGTTTCTTTGCCTCATGCTCCTTCTCATAGTCACGCTAACGGCTATTGCTTCTTCGTATAGCCATGCTAATGTGGACCCCTCGATGGTTCACCCTACGGCCCCCTACACTATAGCCTTGCCGGTACCTTCCCTCCCACAATGAGAAGAGGGTACTGGTCATGTATGTCCTAGGGGTGTGGAATGAACCCACCTCGTCCGAGATATAGGACGTTAAACTACCAAGCACCTCATCCTCAACACATGATGTTAAACTATGATCTGACCCCGTGCCTCGCACGCAGGGTCCCCCCGACTCGGATATTCTTTACGCTGCTCATCTCCATAGGAATGGAATCACCCTCACATGGGATGATATACTCTCTCTTGGAATGGAGTTTGTCCATGGGGGAAGGGCTTCCTCAGAGCATAAGCACCTAGCCTCTCTTGCAGAAGGTAGCACCCATGCACCTCCGTACTTCCCCACCACCAAGGCCAGGAGAGGTCGTGATAGGGAACGAGGCGTCTCCTTTGTTCGGTCCCAAATCCCTCTCCCTCTGCGCTTTGTCGCATCTTGGTCCTCCATCCTGGAGTAAGTACCGGCACCATGGGCCGCTCAACGTGTAAGCCCCTCTTCGCTTCTCACGGACGCACCCTTTGTGACATGATCGTCAGGTCCTTGCTGCCTCTTGTTTCTCACACCGAGCATGAATCACGTGGGTTTAAAGTGAGCATCAACCATGACATCCTCTTATGGGCCACCTCAGAGTATAAGCCCCATATCGGAGAACTATGAGGACTTTGATCCGTGCTAAGGCATGGTAGGTAGGAAGCCTCCACGAGGTTCAAACCCACCACCCAGTCATTCCGACCTCTTCATGTTGGTTCACCATCATTATGGACCGCCTCAGAGCGTAAGCCCCAAAGGCCCCGTCCCGCATGATGTTAAACTATATGTCGTCCCACATGATGTTAAACTATATGCCATCCATCACGACGTTAAACTATCTGCCCTGTCCTGCATGACGTTAAACTTTATGCCCTCCGGCATGACGTTAAACTGTATGCCATCCAGCATGACGTTAAACTGTCTGCCCCCTCCCGCATGACGTTAAACTGTATGTCGTCCCACATGAAATTAAACTGTATGTCATCCTGCATGACATTAAACTGTATACTCGAACTATGTGGACTTTGATCCGTTCTAAATCATGGTATGTAGGAATCCTCCATTAGGTTCAAGCCCATCATCCGGTAGTTCCGACCCCTTCGCATTGGTTCACCAACTCTATGGGCCGCCTCAGAGTGTAAGCCCCACATCCATCATCATGGGCCGCCTCAGAGCATAAGCCCCACATCCATCATCAATGGCTGCCTCATAGAATAAGCCTTATACCCACCTTGGGCTGCCTCAGAGGATAAGCTCCATCAAACCTGAACTACGCGGACTTTGATTCCTTGCCACGAGGATACGTAGGAAGCCTCCAAGAGGTTCAATCCCCTCTTCACTTCATCACCCATACTGATCCTTACCCGGGCCACCACATTGTGGTGGGGTAATGCCACTTCATTCCACTCCATAGTATCCGAGAAGCCGCCCACGTGCTGGCCCCGACATCAGTGTTCCCCCCAGGGGTTTCTTCAATTTGATCCACTCTTAGTGTCCCGATCAGTCCAATCCGTCTCTGCTGGATGTTAAACTTGCAGCATACCCCATGTTAAACATGGGAAGCTGAGGAAAACCTCATATACATGCCTATGGAATGCAATTCCCCACGTTCGATGTGGGGTGCCTCGGGCTTCTGCTCCCTCTAGAAGCCCTATAATAAGGGACAGAAGACAGACATGCCAATCCCCCAACATCAAGGCATGCCAACGACACCTCACCGTGACCACTCTCCTCATCGTAGGTTACTTCCCCGAATAGAACCATTGGAGCGTTGTGACTAAAGCAGTGTAATTAACTGGTGTCCATGAAGATATGTCACTAGGAACGAGATCCATGAATACGTCTTAAATATATGGGGGAGACCCGAACTAGGTGATGAGCTCTGAGGAGGAATCCACGGAAGGAAGAACCGACATCCCATCATCCCAGTTTTGATAAAAGAGCAGACGTACCTGCACAAGGAATGGATGCCGCCCGCCTTTGGAAAGCGGGATTGCGGGGCCACAAGCTGTGTGTCCTCCCCTTTGTGACGGATGTGCACACGCACCCCGACAAAAGCATCAGAAACAAAAAATGGTGAACCTGACGTGAATATCTTCTCCTCAATACTAAGACTGGTAGCATTGGGGTGTCAGAAGATTAGCATGTCACCAGGTCCAGGCACCCTCCAGGGGGTGGGGTAGTCAGGATGTTGAGCACTCCGTTCTGCGATGTTGTCAGCGTGGATCCCACTCACCGACCACGGAAGATGGAATGGCGCTGGGATATTGGTTGTCGATTTATTTTCCTATTAGTGTCAATGGGTTCATCTCACTACATTCATGAATCAGATCACTTCATTTAGAGCTCGATCACCACCTGCCCACTAGCGCAGGAGCAGGGGAAACGCTGACACAACTACCCCATGTGGTTTTTCCTTTTCCACAGCTACTCTGACCACCGCGACTGACGGGTGCTCATGCCCCCTCTCCCACTCAGATATTATCCAACTAAGGGTGACCAACGACCTCGTGTGTAGGTACAAGGAGGAAGGGGTCATTCCCACCAGGGACATGGCCCGTTTGAATATCGAGGCAACTACGCCTCACCGCCATCACCGCCCCTGAGGGCCGCGCTGGGAGATGATGCTTCCCACCTCGTTGTTCAACCGTTTCAGGGGTTTATCCCCAGAACACCTCAACACCTCCCTTCCCTACGTCGATGAGGTAGGGGATGTCTGGGTTGGCTCGACCAGAGACCCACTTCAAGGGTTCATGGTCAGGGCCCTCGCCAGGCCGCGTCGAGGCTGCCGCCCGACTCCTTAGTGCGAGGAGCAGGCAATCCATGTGCTCGAACCACCGACTCTAACCCATCTGACCCGACGCCAGTGTCGAGTGCGAGTGGAAGAGGATGCCCGCCTTGGGGCATCAACGTCAGCAGCTACTATGGCCCGAGCCACTACTGACTTCTGTCATCAAACCCCCGCATACGCTGAGAAGGGGCAGTTACATGCTCGACCTAGATCGAGGCCCTGACTTCCCCACAGGCAGATTGGGTCGGCTCTCCCAGTCGCTGACATAGGCAGTGGTCACCACAGACCAATTAGTGATAGTGCCATCCAGTGTAAAGGCTTACTCCGTGCCACCATTTTGGAAGGTATGGGTCCTACCTCCTTCTAACCTCGGCCTGGAGGTCTGCTTGGCACCACCCTCGCCGCAGGTAAAGGGCTTCCCCATGACAGTAATGCCCCAAGTGGGGCTATTTCCAGCACTCACTACACTGGGTATGGGGTCACTTACCCTACCGCTGGCTGCAAGTATGGAGCCGTTGCATGTCCGCCCACTCACCCACATGGAGGTCCTCCCCATGTTCCTTTCGACATCTTCCTCAGTGTTCCTCACATCCCGGCCTTCAATCCTCTCTGCCCCAGCACCATTGCGGCCAAAGGACTCCAGGACGGAAATCATCCTTGCCTCGAGGAGCCACCCAGGGGAAGGAAGGCGGGACGTCATTGCCACAAGAGAAATTCAAGGAAAGACAGAATGGAAATCAGACCAGTCCATTTCTCGGACTCTGAGGTGGAGTACGACTTGGTGGTGGAGCCTTCCCCCCAGTCCTATGAGTCAAGGGTGGGGATAGGGACGTGGTGTGTCAGCCTCGTACTCCCCGAATGTGAGATCCATATGATCCATGCCTACCTCTAAAGGCATATCCATGAGGACGAGGCCTTGGCGTACCCCAAGGGATAAAACTTGTGGTCACCATCGGCCTCTCCAGAGGCACCTTCCACTTCAGTCAGAGATGACAAAGACCTTTTTTGGGGTTCGATGGAGGAAGAGCCGCGACATAGCACACCCTCGGTAAACACCGACACTGTGATAGGAGGCCCGTTCTCCGGCCCATCCTATCGTGACGTGGATGCTAGGACGCTTCAACCCTTGGAAGATGACTTAGGATTTGGTGACCAATCGGCCTGCTCGCCGTATTCTCCGCCGGCCAGCCCATCGGCCCAGCGGCCGACCTCGGCACCGCTGCCGGTTCCGCAGCCACTCCCACTTGAGGAGCAGGGCCAGATCTTGAACCTGAGTCGTGGTGCTTCTGGACCATCCTCACAGTAGGCCACTTCCCTGAGAAGTTTTGGTAGGTCGCAGGGTCGGATTTTGATACACCATAATCTCTCACCCTGGGAGAGTTTGAATGTTTCAGCCAGACCCTTCGGGAGACTCACTACCGTCTTCAACATCAGCAAATGCCTTATCCAGGGTGTCAAGCACACCTCAAGGATATCGGTGAGCAATGTTGTCAGGTCGACCTGGACATGATCCCCGTGGTTCGGCATCCAGAATCACTTGGAAACCACAGAGCCCTACAACAACAATGCGTTTAGAGTCATCAAGTACTCTCCAAAGTTATCAAGGAGGCCACCCCCCACATGCACGTCCATGGATGGGGGCAGTATTCTGCCCTTCTTTTTAGTGTGATTTGTCGGTAGCCCAACTCACCGAGCTGCTCTAAGGGCATGCCCCTGAGGGAAGCAGTGGTCAACATGGACGACCTGTCAGGAGAGGGGAACGGTTTGGAACTTCTCAATGGGGACTCACCCCCTGAGTACAGGCCACTACTAGACCCATCCGAGAGGATTACTCGCTAGAAGAGGAACCTCCTAGGTCTCCCCGCACCCACTGAGGCGTTAACACTGAGCCAGAATATCGGCAAGGGTAAAGAACATTTTGGGTCTGTCAAGCTATCCGACCCATCAGCCTCAGTGCAGAAGGCAGAGGAAGATCCCGAGAAGGCCACACTACGCTAACAGCTTGCTGAGTAGAAGAGGCTGGTCGATGAGATTCTGGTTGAATGCATTGCAGAGCGGTGGCCCGACTACAGTGATCCTAGGCTGGGACAGCAGGGGCGAGAATAAGTACCCCTCGAAGAGATTCTCCCGGGAAACCATGATCATGACGTGTTCACTAACAGATGAGAGGTCGGAGCTCATGGAAAGAGGGTGTGATATGTTTCTCCAAACCCTCCTGAGCGGCCTAACCACCCATGGGATCCCGCTCGGGTTCCTCCCGCCGCACTAAGGGTCACTCCACCAGCTGACCCATGAGTTGCTAAGCTCGTCTACCAGATTGAAGAGCCCGTCAATGAGCATGTGGTTAGGGATCCCAATCAGGATAGGAACCCACATCCATACAATCCAATGGTATCACTCATCACCCACTTAGAGTCTTTGGAAACTCGATAGGTAGTGATCTCACTGGACGACAAGCCATACCCAGCATGGCTGGATGATATGCCGTCACCTCCAGGATTTGGGAACCCCACTTTCACCCCCTTTAACGGGACATGATACCCGCCACAACACTTGTACCACTTCAACTCGAGGTGTGGGCCTATGTTAGGGACTCAGGCGTAGCAGGAGGCCACCAAGATTCGTTTCTTTGTTCAGACAATAGAGGGGATGACATTCGTTTGGTACATCCAGATCCTTGTCAGATCTATGACTAGCTGGGAGGAACTTCGCAGGAAATTCCTCTACCAGTTCAATTCCACAACCTGGAAGACAAACATCTCAGACCTCTTCTGGTGAAAAAAGGCCCGACGAGTGAGTTGCGGACTTCATCGCCCGGTGTAAGGGGATAACATACTCCATTTACATGCCACTGACTCATGAGAAATTACTGACAATGTGCGTAGGGAACATCAAGGCAAATCTGGTTCCTTCTATAATCACTCATAATTACCCTAGAGGGTTCCGGGACTTCTCAGACAAGGATCAGCACCACGAAGAAGCCCTACAACAGGCCAGCCAGGCACACCCGCTGCCTCCTGTAATCCCTGAAAGGAGAGATGTCAGAGCCGAGCCTGCTATTGTGGCCCAGATAGAGGCCCCCAGGCAGCTAGAGTTGCTTCCAGTGAGGCCAGCTCTATAGCCCTATAAGGGTCCCCCTCCATGGGCACAGCTTCCATCACAGTAGCATCTGCCTCAAAATTGGCAAGCACCTCCGCGTAATGTACCTCCACCACCTAAGAGAGATAATCAGGTTCCGCCTCCTCGGTATGATCCTCCATCCCCTCATCAGGGACAACCTCCTAGATCCCCCTTTCTGGACATAAGGAATCAAATCTACTCATTTGACGAGGCTCAAGTCCCTGGTTACTTCTGTAGTGCCTTGGAGCAGAGGATTGTGTGGCTTCCTGAGTGCCGGAAGCCAGAAGAGGCACATCACGCTGATCACCCTAACTACTACCCTTATAACTGGGGCACACCATCCAGAGATGTTACGTGGTCAAGGAATGGCTCCAAGAACAGATTGACAATAATATAGTCAGGTTGGGTCCAACCCTGGTACAAGTGGAAGGTCTCTTTGCGAGATCAGAGGGCGGTAGCAGCGACGAAGATGAATAACAGCAGGTTTCCGACCATGGGTCCCAGAAGTATAATGACTGAATGGCCTGAAAGATGGTTGCCCGCACCCATGGAATCATTCGTGTATGACTGAATCAGCTGGAGCCCTCAGAAGCTATGGTTGCTACCTCGACATCGTCATCCCAGCCAGCCTCTTCCCAGAAGAGCAAGCAGCGGTGATGCAAGAAGAAAGAACGCGCCCTGCCAATGCCATCTTTGTCCCGCACTCTTGGCAACTTCATTCCCCCAGAAATGGGGATCCCTCTGAGACTCTACTCGGTAGTGGATGACTCCTCAAGTGACAGTCAGGTGTACGCTTCGGTTAACACCGTAGTGTTGGTAAATCCCTTTTTGACTCCTGAAGACGAGGTACGCCAGGTGGACCTTCTGAATGTCCCCAGCGTCCCCAACGTCAGCAGAGCTGTGGTTACATGAATCGTCAAGTCACGATAGTTGGCACCCCCATCCAAGTCGTGCATGCCATTGAGACCAGACAGAAGTCCCAGTACAGGGCTCAGCACACGCGGCCCCTTTATCCGGTGTCGACAGGTTCACCTCAGCCACCGTTTGTGTTACTGGATCAGGCGGAACCACCTCGGCCGTACTGCAACCCGCTCCTCCCTGCCACCAGCCGAACCTAGCCTTCTGGTCCTAATCCACCAGCCACTCTCCGGGCTTTGACTAGTGAATAGAGAGACGTGCCTAGTACTAGTCATCCACCGGTGCAACTGGCAGGGCCCGTCATGCCTCCAATTGCAAAGCGGTCTCCTATAAGCATAATCTCATGTTTGGCCCAAAAGTATGATGTTTTGAAGCACTTGGCTGGCATTCCGACGAGGCTTTCTATCCTTGAGGCTCTTTTCCTATCATCTGAAATGCCTGAGGCACTTTCCGAGGCCCTAAGGAGCCCCCTCCAGTTTGAGACAGAGGTAGCAGCTGCAGAAGCCTTCCATGCTGAGGCAATTGAGAACGCCGAATTCTAGGAAGTTATCTCATTCTCCTGTGAAGATGAAGACCCCCCCCATATAGGGGCACATTCGCCCACTGTACATCACTGGCTAGTTCAATGGCGTGGAAGACCACTGCTGTCTTGTTGACACGAGTTCTGGGATTAACCTAATCCCAACTCGGACACTGTAGAAGCTGGGTCTGTCTGCGGATGATTTAACTCCCTCCAACCTCAGGATCCAGGGGTTTGACAGGACCGAGTAAATCTAGTCGATAATATTCTCTTGAATACCCAGTTCAGTGGCCTAATTTCCAGCACCAAATTCATGGTTGTCTCTCCAGACACCGCCTACAATGCGGTGATGGGAAAACTGTGGCTCCACCTTCACACAACGGTCCCATAATCATATCACCAATGCCTCAAATACTCCCTTAATGGTCGAGTAGGCGTGCTCCAAGGAGATGCGTCTCCTTTTTCCTCTTGTGAAGCCCGTTATCTGGATGCTGACTATTACAAGCGCAAGGATAAGCAGATTCTGGAAGGTGAGGTTGAACTTGCCACTGTCACAAGTGATCCCTGGGAAGGTCTGAATGATGCTTACGTCTTCCCAATACATCAGTTGGAGACCACGACCCCTGACATGGGGAAGTGCTTTGTCGTTTCAAGTACAAGAGGAAGGAATGTTCCGAGGTCCAAGTGACGGCAGAAAATCACCTCGTACTCCTACACCAACCAGGCCTGGGTGATCCCGAAACCTCCTACCCCTATACAGTATCAGGGCGTCAGGATCATGGAAACGGCGGTACGTCATACATGTCTCTTTGTCAGGCCAGAATTAACCCGTTCGAGCCGATGCACCACTTCTCTTTTGATGCCATTCAGCGTGGCCCCTTGGGCCGAAGGCCAGATGGGATTGGATCGACTGCCTTTATATCTATGCTCTCATTGGTGCATGAATCTCCTAATATGATGACCACTGCCGCCCAAGCTGGCACCAGCTTCCCATCAGGGTCTGGTATCCCTGAAGCAGCTCCCCCCGCAGATGATACCTCCACAAGTGTAGAGGAGGACATGGAAGATACTCCCCCTGCCTTTGAAGAGGGCGTCTCCACCACGGTCGACGAGTTGATACAGGTGAACCTCAGTAGCGAGGCAGACCGAAGACCCACATTGGACAGTGCTGTTATGCCCCCAAGGAGAAGTAGCGATTTGTGGGATTCCTCAGACAACACCGTGATGTGTTCGCTTGGAGTTACGATGAGATGCCAGGACTAGATCCTTAGGTGCACCGCCTTGGTCTCCCGATGAACCATCGCGGGTTCAAGCAGCCTCCCAGAAAGATGAACCCTTCTCACGGTGCCATGGTTGAGGCCGAAGTTGACAAGATTATCAAATCCATCATTGTCAAGGAAGTCCAGTACCCCCGGTGGATAGCCAACATTGTGCCGATTAGGAAGAAAAATGGACAGATCAGGGTTTGCATCGACTTCCGTGATCTCAATCACCACTGTCCAAAGGATGATTTCCCCTTACAGTGATAGAGTTGTTGATTGATGCCATGAACGGGTTCCAGGACCTCTCCTTTATGGATGGGTATTACAGGTACAACCAGATCTAGATGGCCCCCTAGGATGAGGAGTCCACTGCCTTCAGGGCACTTTAAGGTACTTTATATTACCAGGTTATGCCTTTCGGCCTGTAGAATGCGGGTGCCACCTATCAATGGGCCATGCATAGCATATTCAAGCCAATTATCAGGACATTGGTGGAGTACTACGTGGACGACCTGGTAGTCAAATCTCACCAGCACGAAGACCATCTCAAGGATCTTGAGAAAGTGTTTGATTTCCTTCATTCCTGCAACCTGAAGATGAACCCGTTGAAGTGTGCATTTGGGGTCACCTCTAGAAAGTTCTTTGGATTTGTTTTCAGGAACCGAGGCATCAATATCGACCCAGAAAAGATCAAGTCCATCAGCCAGATGCCTCCCCTGAGCAATATTTTGGAGCTTCGAGGTCTCCAAGGCCACTTAGCCTATATACGCTGATTCATTATGAATATGTATGGCAATTGTAAGACCTTTTCCCAGCTCATGAAGAAAGGTACCACCTATGAATGGGATGAATAGTGTCAGACCACCTTTGAGGAAATCAAGAAGTATCTACTCCAACCTCCGGTCTTGATGCCACCTGTCTCCGGGAAGCCAATGGTCCTTTACGTGACTTCCCTGGAATGGTCCCTCGGCACACTTCTCGCCAAGAAGAACAATGAGGGAATAGAGAACATCCTCTACTACCTCAGCCACCTGCTCCTCGATACAGAAATTAGATATTCTCCCATCGAGAAGAGCTACCTAGCCCTCGTATTTTTTATACAGAAATTGAGGCACTACTTGCAGCACCACAAGGTACAGCTGGTCTCTCAGGTAGACCCATTGAAGTACATCCTGAACTGACCTATGTTGACTGTCCGACTAGCGTGGTGGGTGGTGATCCTCCAGCAGTTCGACATCAGGTTCGTACCTTAGAAGGCTATCAAAGGACATGCATTGGCAGAATTTTTAGCTGCCCACCCAACCTCCGCGGATCTGCCACTAGGCCTTGGTTTTCCTGATGTGGCAATCCTCTCAGTCGATCATGCCGTCCCATGCTGGCAGATTCACTTTGACGGTGCCTCCCAGAGCCCCACTGGTAGGAGAATCAATGATCCTAGGCTCAATAGAGTGGGCCTGGGTATCGTCTTCATCACCCCAGAGCAAGCCATCCTACCATATTCATTCCTGTTGTCAGAGGGCTTCACCAAAAATGAGGCAGAGTATCATGCCCTCATCACTGGCCTCGAGCTGGCCCTCGAGATCGACATGCCCCATCTGCATGTGAAAGGGGACTCCGATCTGGTTATCAAGCAGGTCAATGGTGACTATGTTGTTAGAAATCCAGAACTCATGCCATTGTTGGAGTGAACCCTCCATCTAATATCCCAGTTCCCTTCTTGGCCTGAGGTCGTTCATATTCCCCGGTCAGAGAACAGTTGAGCAGATGCTTTGGCCAGCCTGGCCGTGTCGCCTGGAGAGCCCGAACCGGATGACCATATTATCCACGTGGTGCACTGGAGAGTCATTGCTTCTGTTATCCCGGAGGATGATCACGGATCGTGGGTGAACCATCTTACTATAGGTGCCCCTACGTTAGGATCCCTAGGTACTTTAGATGTGGTAATCGAAATAGTTTCTGATTGGAGGACACCCTTGGTTGAATTACTCCAACGTGGTAATCTTCTGTCAGACCGGGCCAAGCACGAGCGAATCTGACGCCACACGCTGTAGTTTACCCTTCAGAGTGGACCCAGCCTTGAGAAGATCCTTTACAAACACGGTTTTGATGGTGTTTTACTCCGTTTCCTTCAAGGATTCGATATTATACAGGTCATGCAAGAGGTTCATGCTGGTTCCTGTGGCGCCCATCAGGCCGGGTCGAAGTTGTCTCACTAGATTCGGAGGCTGGGGTACTTCTGGCCCTCCAGGATCTATGACTACATCGAGTTTTCCAAGAGGTTCCATGTGTGCCACTTTCATGATATCTTTGTGCATCGGTCTCCGGAGCCTCTCCACACTACCAATTATTCTTGGCCCTTTGCATTCTGGGGGTTGGATGTCATAGGACCTTACCCACTGGCGATGGTTCGCCAATGCCGGTTCATTCTGACCACTACGGATTTCTTTTCCAAGTGGGCAGAGGAAATTTCACTCAAGGAAGTCAAAGCCTGTTCTATCTCTGACTTTGTGAGTTCGAACATCATCTATCGATTTGGAGTACCTCACGCTATCCTCACGGATAACGACATCATCTTCTGAGTGGCTGAGCTGAAGAAATTGTATTCCAAGTACAAAATTCGCTCTAACCATACCTCCTGCTATCATGCGTAAGAGAATAGACAGATCGAGGCATTTAACAAAACCTTATCTAACATTCTTCAAAAGATGGTTGGTCAGAACAAGAAGAGTTGGCCGGATAAACTCTCCAATGCCCTCTGGGCTTATCGGACAAAGACTCGTAATTCCACCACGGTGACCCCGTATTCCTTGGTGTATGGAGCTGAGGTTGTCTTGCCCCTCGAGATTCAGTTTCCCTCATTTCAAACGGAGGTCTACGACCAGAAAGCGCCAAATAGAGTTGCTGAAATCCGTCTAGCTGAATTGGAATCACTGGATGAGAATAGGCTTTGTGATTTTCACAACCTGGAAAGGAATCAGAACCGGATGACTCGAGCTTTCAACAAGAAGGTTCGCCTCTGCTCTTTCCTACAAGGTGACCTGGTACTAGCCCTCAGGGTGCCAATGATTCCCGGCCAAAAACCACCCAAGTTGGAGCCCAAATGGGAGGGGCCTTTCACCGTCCATAAGGTTTATCCCAATGGTGCGTACTCCCTCATGACCATGTATGGCAAGCGTGTTACTCCTCCCACCAATGCCAAGTTCCTTAAGCAGTATTTTTCCTGATCCTTTTCAGGTACCCCATGATATTAAACTGGATTGCTGTCCGACATGACCCTAAACTGCATTTGGTCCAGCACGAACTTAAACTACATTTTTCCCTACATCTGGGCCCCTTTGGTCTGTGTTCTAAGACCTTAAACTAAGATCCTTGTGGTCCAGCATGACCTTAAACTACATGCTCATCCTTACTACATCACATTAAACTGCAAACTGGTCAGGCCTTCCTGACCAAGGCCCAACCTCAGGCCCCTTGGCCTTCTCGGCCCACATATCCCCAGTCCTTACCTAGAGTGTGCAGTGTGGTGTGAGATTATGTCCTCACTCACGATGAGTTATTCGCCGCACCGTACACATTCCTGGATGAAATGACTCCCATTGTCCTACATGACGTTAAAATGTGCTTTTAGAACTACATGTAGCTTCATCCCCATCCTTATGGGATACGTAGGACTGCCTGAACGTCTAGGTTTCTGGTCCAGCCCTGTCTCTTAGGAGATCCCACGATCTCCCGGTCACCTCAACCTCTTGGCCTGTCCCTCTCCACAAGGGGGGATATATAGTTGTGGTACATGGTTTTTGGCTCCGTTCCCCCTTCTCCTGGGAATCCTCCATCTTTTGGCCGCTCTCAACCTGAGCCCTTCGACCCTTCCTAGTAGTCCACCAATGTGTTCAGGGTACTCTGGTCTAGGACCTGGAGTGTTAGATTGAACTTAGGCAAGTTACGTCCACTTTTCAAGCATCGTGCTCCCCTTCATTCGGGCCCCCATTATTTTTTCGTTCACACCCAGAGGGACCCCCAAGAACGGCTTGGATACAATGCCTAAGGGCTATCCTACCGTCACGGGCCAATGCCCCTGAGGGTTTTAGACAACAAATTGATACAAATCCCTCATTGCGAACATGGTCAGCGGTCGATGATCATTTGTTTATCCCCATTTTAGGCTAACATGACAAGATTCTGTGTTGAAAACATGGTCAGAAGTAATCCTCTTTCATCATGTCGACTCCTTCAGGCCCTGAGTATTGGTTGAATGATTCACATCATGTTCCACCCCATCATGTCAAGGTGGAATCTCGACACTCCTTGCATTAACCCTCAGTGAACCTCCACACGTCAGGCAGACAAAGCTGCGTGGTGGTGTCTCTCGGGGCTCGCGCGATCCGAGTGTTAAGATTATATGCTTGGGTTTTCTCTAAGGACCATGGGCAGATTGACCCTCATCCCCATGGGAAACGAGTAGTCACCCAGACATTGCGTTTCGGGCCTAGCTCAGCTGGATGCTAGTTTCCCTTGCCCCCTGATTGTTGGACCCTTGCCGGCTCCTTGGCCCAAGGATCCTCTCCCAGAATCACACTCAGTGATGGTATCAGATTATATCCTCATCTACATTGGGTATGCCTTATCGCATCATGCGTGTTCCCCCAGGTCCAAGTCATACGACCTTAAACTGTGTTGGTTGGTCCTACCACACGATCATAAACTATGATGATATCATCCTGACCGCACGACGAAAAACGACACTGCATTGTGATGACCTCTCCATAGGGGACATCACAATGGGTATTGGTTAATTACCATACCATTTTTCAATGCATGTGTACGTCTTGATTATTATGGAGATGCCAGTAGTTTCTACCCTAGGCTGGTCACTCCACAAAAGAAAAACCATCTACCTTCAAGAACAAACAAGATACATCAAATACCACTTCTTTTGGTGTGAGGGATATACCCTCACGCCTCTTTCATCATTTTCACATGTACCATGTCGTGTCATGCCACCCTTTCAAGAGCTATGTACAGATTGATCCCCATTCTTATGGGGTACGTAGGAATGCCTAGACCTCTTGTCTTTGGGTTCAGCTTTAGGTATGTTAATTCATCGTGTCTGTCCTGCCTTTGGGACCTTGAACACGAGACTGCATAGCGTGGTGAGCAGGACCTTGTCCTCATTCACACTGGGTTTGCAATAGCCACACCGCGTGCGACCCATTATAAGAATTAGCCTGCCTGGGTCCCATCCTTCATGACATTAAAAGGCACCCCCAAGAACTACGTATGGCTTGATTCTCATCCTTATGAGATACGTAGGAGCGCCCGTGAACTTCCCCATGGGACCAGCCTAACTTTCGTGCTCAGTCCCTTGACCGAAACACTTCCATGGAACGCATGGTAAGCAGGACCTCATCCTCATTCACGTCAGGTTTTGCAATCACCTTACCATGCGTCTCCCGTCCTCCTTACTAATCCTTGGTCCGAGTTCTGAGACTTTAAACTACGACCCTTCCTAGAAATATGTGTGGCTTGGTTATCATCCTTATGAGATATGTAGGAACGCCCAGACATTTCGTCTTGGGTCTATCCCAAGGGATTACCAAATCCCGTCCCTCCTCACTATCGGCCCCTTAGACTGACTTCTTGGGGAGTTGTGTAACTGCATCATCTGCCCCGAATAAGTTCAGGATGACCCATAGTGATGTTGGGAAGTGACAATTCTCTCACCAGAGAAGTCCTGTATAAAAATTGGGATGATCTGTGACCAGATTAATAAATATGCCTAATGCGCCTCCACCATGGTGGCACAATTTTGGGAGTGTTGGATTCTGTTTGAACAAACCACCACTCCACTTTTCATGCTTTGCATGACCCATTATTCAGATCTTCATCCTTGATGAGACCCCCCAATAGTATGGATGATTGACCTGTGGTCCGCCTGCTGTAACAATATGGATGATAGCCCTTTGGTCCGCCTATTGTAACCGTATGGATGATTGAAATATGGTCTACCCACTATCCTGGGCCAACGTTCCGAATGACTGGTCATGTTTGATGGGACCCCCTAATAGTATGGATGCTTGACTTGTGGTCCGCCTACTGTAACAATATAGATGATAGACCTTTGGTCTGCCTATTGTAACAATATGGATGATTGACATACGGACCACCTGCTGTCCTAGGTCAATGTTCCGGAAGACTGGTCATGTTTGATGGGACCCCCTAATAGTATGGATGCTTGACCTTTGGTCCACCTATTGTAACAATATGGATGATAGACCTTTGGTATACCTATTGTAACAGTATGGATGATTGACATATGGTCCTCCTGCTGTCTTGGGCTAACGTTCCAGAAGACTGATCGATGATGATTGAGTTAGGCCCTGTATTACAAACATTGTCAGCAGTCAGCCCTCATTTGTTGTCCCCATTTCAGGACAGTGTGATATGGATGCTGAGTTTCTGCCACGGTTAACGGTTATCCTCTATCGTCGCACCCCCATAGTATTACAAATTTGGGTAACATGATTCACCTTTTTCATTTACATATTTTCGGATGGATTTCAATGCCCCCGGCATTGTCCCGCTCATGTGTTAGAACACATTGAGGAGACGATATATCAATTGGTCTGAGGTCCCCCACTCGACTGGGCCACCCTCTCCTCCTCAGAAATCCGGGCCCAATTTCGGATGCCTGAAGCTTGGTTGACGCCCTACAGTCAGACGAAATGATAGCACGAGCATCCTTTGTTTCTCACATTGGAAACAACCCACATGAGCTTAGCGGTGAATTGTTATTAATTTCAGGATTATGGTTGAGTGTATTAAACTAAATGTATAGATAAATAGATTGGTCCATACATTGGATTGAAATATTCAGCAGTGAGAGCAAAAAGTTCATGAGATGGCCAAAACAGAGCCCTTAAGGATCAGCATGCTGGATTGATCTTTCCAATGCTGCTACCCTTTGGCTGGTAGCCTCCAAGACTGCTACTCACTCCCTGAAGGCTCTCTATTCATCAGCAGCCAGAGAGCGCAGTTCGCAAATCCGAGCTTATGCCTACGCCCGTTCCGTTTTAAGTACGGTCATCTGGTGACTCGACTCCCACAGTTGTTCTTGGGTGTCAGCCAGCTGGGCCGTCAGTTTCTCCACGAGCTCAGAGCATGTTGAAATAAAGGCCTCCTTCTCTGCCGCCTGCCCTTTGAGGCACCAGACTTCCTGCTCCGCCCTCAAGAATGATTGGGTGCTCACCGATCATTACCGACACTGGGCAACGTCGGTGCGCCAATTGCTCTTACATATCTTCTCAGCCATGTAATCATAGATCGTAAGATGAAGGAATTGAGTGTTAGCCCCTCCAGCACATAGGAAACACAGCCAGGTCTGGAGTGATCCCATCCGCGTCATCCAATCCATCTGAGGCTGCCTGAGAAATTTCTGGATACACTTCCACCCTTTGCACCATGTCATACGGCTCTCCTCAGTCGTTTCTGAGTCTGAATCATCTATCTCCCCAGGATCAGTGGGACGATATGTAGTAAAGGCAGCCAGTAGGTCAGCAGCATGATCTGCCTCAGGGATTCCTTCATGAGGAATATGATCCTCAACGTCCGGGCGACCTTCCTCTCTCACCCTGACAGCGGCGGTGCCTTTGTCAGCTTTCGGCCTCGCTCTAATGACAACACCACTGATGTTCATCACCCCCTACTCACCAATTGCCGGGGCCGACTCAGTTTGGGAGGTATGTTCTGGAGGAGGTGGTACATCCGCCACTAGTCCACTCATGGACGGCCCGGGCTCAACAACCCGATGAGCCTCCAACGCCGAGATCACTATACAAGGAGCATCCTGATTAGTAAGGTTTTGTGACATTAATCACCAGTAGCAAAGAAGGGGACTTACAGGAACCTGGAGCATCATCCTCCGGTGTTCTGGCCGCTACGGGAGCTGTCGTGGAAGGAGACCCCTCAGCCCTTGTCATTTCGATGATGGGCATCAGAGCCCCACCCTGTCCCACCAGTGCCTCTTCTCCTTCCTCTATTGGGGACACCTGGTCAGTGCCTATATGCTCTTAGTTGAGATAGAGACATGTATTAGAAGGCGTGGATTAGACATAGAATAAGGGAATGGATAAAGGGGGATGAATAAGTATAGAGACAGACCTCAAGTATCTCGGTTATGTCAAGATCAGAGATGACAATCTTGCCACTCTCTTGGAGACTCCCTTGGTAGGCCTCCCCATGAGACCCCTCACCTTCGGGTTCTCCTTCACCTTCTCCTTCATATTATGCTTCGCCTTTATCTTCTCCTATTTCCTCCTCTCCCTCTGACTCATCATCACTGTCACCCTCTCCCGACGAAATCATTTCTGGATCATGCTCTTGGTCGAGCATCACTTTCACCAGGAAAGGTGGCTCCACATGCTGACCCCGCTGGTGCGCGTATGTGTCCTTGACTGTTAGATATGTGTGTCGCTGATGGAAGTTTACCCGGTCGGTAACCCGAACGAGCCCGACTTCTGGCAGCTAGATCCCTTCCTGCATTATCTTCTACCAGAGGGCTTCAATGTTCATTGATTTCCATAGGGTCATCCAGGCGGACCACAATTCCAGAAAGATTGAATCATGGGAAGGTTCGAAAAGGTATCTTATCTGCTTCCCGGGAAGCTCTCTGGCCATCTCGTGTGACCCCCCTCCGGGAAAAAAGGTCACAGCCATGCGATGTCCTCGTTGCTGTGGTCCCGGACTGCGTAGGCCTCGCTGCTTGACGCGCTCCTGGTCCACCCCTCTAGAGGAACTTTTCCTGCTCTCTCGTCACCCGGGTTCCATGCGAGTAGTCTCGAGTTTCCGGACTTGCTTGCGTAAAATCCCCTCAGGGTATGCAATAGCGCAATGCTCAGCATACTCGGTTGATAGGCCAGCGTCGACCCCAGTGGGACGAAGGGTAATGACGTCACCAGATCCATAAGTGGTGAACATTAACCACATCTGGTGAAGGACACATGGGTTCTTCTCATCCCAAACATCTGTGAATACCTTCTTCAGCATTCATTGGAGGCACTCGAACTTCTTGGCGAATTGAGATGAAATGTAAGTCTCACAGATGATCTTCCCCTCAATCCAAGCCACAAGCACACTACCTCAGATGCTCTGGAAGTATTCTTGCTTCTCCAGTGGGCCTTGACCGTTGTCTACCATCTGGCTGACTGGGGTGGGGAATGGGATAAAGTTATAGTTGGCATGGTTACCAATTCTGATCTTTACCCCCTCCTCATTGAGCATCATCAGCGCGACCCTGACAATGTTCAAGAGAGATGGCCGCAGGCCATTTCCCAGAGGAAGAACGACGTTTGGGAAAGTGTACCCGCCAAGATGAGCCGCCACCCAGCCGTAACAGATCTAGAAGGGGCCACACACCCTCCGAGGTGACCCCCCTCAGGAGATATTTCCCAGAATGGTGTACAACCTATCCAGCACGGGGACCCCCAGATTGAACCTTTTGTTGGTGGCCATGGTGCCCGCCATCACTAGAGTTGCTGGATGGACGCCCATCCTCGTGTCCCGCACCGGTAGGAGCCACCCGCTCAGGAAGGTGGTGAGGAACCTGGAATATCAGATGTTTGGGTCTCGGGCCTCAATGATGTGGTAGCCCCATGATTGGTATTGCCCCGTCTCCAGGGTCCTCCAGAATGACCCGTTATTGCTCCTCTAAGCTGTGTTTGGGCACCATTTTCCCTGTTCTAGCATCTTGACCGCTGGGTCCTTCTCCAGGAACTGGCTGAACCAGTCCTTCTAGGCGATGTTCTTCAGGAAATCCTTCACCTTTAGCCACTCTTTGGCCCGATCCAGCAGGTGCCACGTCAGCATGGGGGGTCCGTGATCTGTCCTCCTAGGTGTTCATTGGGGGGAGGAACTCGTCGTACTTGTAACCCTCATGTGGGATACCGCCGATGCAATGGATGTCCCAAAGACTAATACAAACTTTCCCATGGTGAATATGGAATGTGTTGGTGTTAGGGGACCACCGGGTGAACAGATCCGGCCCGAGATCAGGTTGATGGTAGAAGTGGAACTGCGACCTCCAGACCGCCTCGAACAGACCAATGTGCCGCAGCTCGACCCCGAATTGGTCACACGTATGGTGAACCTAGTATACCCAGGCCCACTCACTGGTGAAGTTGCCTCTGGACCATAGGTCCCAATCTTGCAGAAAACCCTTAGTGTCATTTGTGACACTCTAACGGAACGTGCTTGCATAGAGGGCCAGAGAACTCTCTGCAACAAGATCACCCCCAGAAATGGTCCTGGTCCATGGGTTCAGGACATACACATCCATGTGTCTGGTCTCCCTAGCAGGATAGACATTTTTGGTGATATTTTAGTGGGTAAGGTCATCCTCCCGGGTCACCCATGACCGCGGTGTGTCCACCTCGAAGCCCGGCAGTGGAACCTCCTCTAGGATGCCGAAGTTCCAGAACGGGAGGTTGTTGGATAGAGGATACTCCTTCTGGGTGGGGGTCAAGAGGTTGAACAAGGTAAGGTTGTCAGAAACAACCACCTTGGCGCCACTAACCTCTTCATTCACTGCCATTTCATCTCTATGAGCGGCAGATTCCCCCTCATCGACTTGGTTCGCAGCCATCTTGAGTTATTTGAGAGTTGCACGAAATCTTGATGGGCTACGCGAAACTGGGAAGAATTGCGCGAAATCTGGATCTTTGGCACGCAACTCCGGAGTTGGGCAAAAGATCAGAACCTTCGGCGTGAAATATCCCGAGTTTGTGCATAAATACAGCAGAAACTCGGAAAAAATTACGTGCTAACACAACTTGTTTTCCGCACAATCGAAAAGGAAATTTCGCGCGCGAGAGCTCATAGCCTATCGCGCGAGAATGCTCGAGTATGGCTCATGGGACCCATGGATCCTTTTATAGGTGAGGCCAGGGTTTTGCACCGTGTAGAAATCGAATTTCGTGCCAAACCGGAGTTTTTCGTGCCTTGGTATCTTTTGCGCACAAAGGACCAATGAAATCCAACTCTTCAACATTTCGACATTTTCCACGAAATCCGATCGTTGCGACCTCTCGTCGATCCAATTCCGAGGGGGGGGGCATTTTTAGACGCCGAAAAAGTCTATAATTCCTAAAGGAAGTTTCTAAATGACGAAGCGAAGTCATATTCAGACCGGAGACCTGGTCCGGAGGGCCTGTAAGTGTTGCGCGAAATAAAGGATGATGTGCGCAAAAAAAGGTTAGTCCGCGCGAAAGGAGTTCGAGATTCGTGAAAGGTCCCCGGCACCAGCGTGCAATTTTGCGCGCCCACACCCGCGCGATTCACTTTTGCGCGCCACCATCTCTGGTGCAGAAAATTTCGCGCGCCTCCTAGATTCTGCGACGCTGGAGGCCTGTAAATAGAAGGTGAACACTCCCATTTCGGGGTTGTGGAATTTGGACCAGCTCTCGTGTGCGAAATCAGACTTCTGTGCTCGCAAGATGGACGTCAGGTACTGACCCTTTTTGTGCAACCTCTCTCCAGGATCCTCCTTTGCGCGCAATCCCACTGGCTTAAATAAACTTCCAAACCCCTCAAGGCTCCTCCCTTGCACGAAATTCCTTCCACTGTATGAAAAATGGTCCAATTTCGCGTATTCCCACCTTTGGGTGTGGACGTGCCTTAGGGTTCGTCCGTTGCCACTCGCACGCAATTCACACCCCTTGAACACAATCCCCCTCACCGCGCGCAATTCCTCTTCCCCAATTACGCTCCATCTCGGTGTTTTGTGTGCAAACCTTTTATTTTCACACAATCCCCATGATCCCTCACCTTGACGCCCCATCGGGTGCCTCCCTGCATAGGCGCCTGATGTCGCCGGGCATGCATGCCATGCGCTGTTTTTCCCGTATGACCTTCCAGGCTCATACGAAGTAACCTCAAGGTCCCTTAGGTGGTGTTTCCCATTGCGTTGCTTTGCCTCATGCTCCTTCACATAGGAACGCTAACGGATATGGATTCTTCGCATAACCATGATAACGTGGACCCTTGATGGTTCGCCCTACGACCCCCCTTCACTACGGACTTGCCGGTACCTTCCCTCCCACAAGGGGTTAAGGGTATTGGTTATGTAAGTCCTTGGGGGTGTCGAGAGAACCCACCTCATTCGAGCTATAGGACGTTAAACTGCAAACACCTCGTCCTAAACACATGACATTAAACTGTGATCCGACCCCGTGCCTCGCATGTAGGGTCCCCCCAAATCGTATATTCTTTAATCCTTTCATCTCCACGGGAATGGAATCAACCTCACATGGGATGATATCCTCCATCTTGGAGTGGAGTTTGTCCACGGGGAAGGGTTGCCTCAGAGCGTAAGCCCCTAGCCTCTCTTGCGGAATGTAGCACCCATGCACCTCCGTACTTCCCCACCGCCAAGGCCAGGGGAGGGAGTGATAGGGAACGAGGTATCTCCTTTGTTCAGTCCCAAATCCCTCTCCCTATGTGCTTTGTCGCATCTTGGGCCTCCATACTAGAGTAAGTCCTGACACATGGGCCGCTCAACGCATAAGCCCTCTTCGCTTCTCACAGACGCACCCTTTGCGACATGATTGTCAGGTCCTTTCTACCTCTTGTTCTCACACCGAGTATGAATCACAAGGTCTTAGAGTGAGCATCGACCATGACATCCTCTTATGGGCTGCCTCAGTGCGTAAGACTCATCCCGGTGAACTACAAGGACTTTGATCCGTGATAAGGCATGGTACGTAGGAAGAATCCACGAGGTTCAAGCCCACCACCCAGTCGTTCTGACCGCTTCACATCGGTTCAACATCATTATGGGCCGCCTTAGAGCGTAAGCCCCAAATGCCCCATCCTGAATGATGTTAAACTGTATGCCATCCCACATGACGTTAAACTGTATGCCGTCCAGCATGACGTTAAACTATCTGCCCCATCCCGCATGACGTTAAACTGTACGCCGTCCAACACGATGTTAAACTGTCTACCCCGTCCCACGTGACTTTAAACTGTATGTCGTCCTGCATGACGTTAAACTGTATGCCGTTTAGCATGACGTTAAACTATATACTCGAACTATGTGGACTTTGATCCGTGCTAAAGAATGGTACGTAGGAAGCCTCCACGACGTTCAAGCCCATCATCCAGTCGTTCCAACCCCTTCACATCGGTTCACCAACTCTATGGGCCACCTCAAAGCGTAAGCCCTATATTATTTATTATGAGCCACCTCAGAGCGTAATCCCCACATCAATCATCATGGGCCGCCTCAGAGCGTAAGCCTCATAACCACCTTGGGCCACCTTAGAGCGTAAGCCCCATCCAACCCAAACTACATGGAATTTGATTCCCTGCCATGGGGATACGTAGGAAGCCTCCAAGAGGTTCAAGCCCCTATTTACTTCATCACCCATCTGGATCCTTACCCAGGTCGCCACATCCTGGTGGGGTCATGCCACTTAATTTTACTCCACAGTATCCGGGAAGCCACCCACATGCTGGCCCCGACATCAATGTTCCCCCCAGGGGGTTCTTCAATCTGATCCACTCTCAGGGTTTCAATCAGTCTGATCCATCTCCGATGGACGTTAAACTTGTGGCATACCCTGTGTTAAACATGGGAAGATGAGGAAAACCTCAGTTACATGCATATGGAATGAAATTCCCCGCATTCGATGTGGGATGCCTTGGGCTTCCTCACCCTCGAGAAGCCCTATAATAAGGGACAGAAGACAGACATTCCAATCCCCCAGCATCAAGGTGCACCAACGACACCTCAGCATGACCACTCTTCTCACTGAAGGTTGCTGCCACGACTAGACCCCTTGGAGCGTCTCGACGGAAGCATCGTAATTAATTGGTGTCCATGAAGATATGGAACCAGAAATGAGATTCACGAATACGTCTTAAATCTATGAAGGAGACCCAAACTAAGTGACGAGCTCCGAGGAGGAATCCATGGAAGGAAGAACTGACATCCCATCATCCCCGTTTCGATCAAAGAGCAGACGTCCCTACACAAGGAACATATGTTGCCCGCCTTTGAAAAGTGGGAATGCGGGGCCACAAGCCACACGTCCTCCCATACGTGACAGATGTGCGCACGCGCCCCAGCGAAAGCGTCAGAAATAGACACTACCTTGAAAAAATTGTGGTAGTGTTTATCAAAGATATTCTCATATATTCACTAAAAAAACATATTAGAGGGGGTTATACACAACCCCCTCTAAATTTATTTTCTATATAATTATAGGGGGTTTTTCCAAAACCCCTATAAATTATTTTTTTATACAAATTAGAGGGGGACCAAGCCCTCCTCTAATATAAAAAATTACAGGGGGTTCAAATCACCCTCTAGTGTCTTAAATTAGAGGGAGTTCAAACCCCCCCTCTAATTTCTTAAATTGGAGGGGGTTCAAAACCCCCTCTAACATCTTTAAATTAGAGGGGGTTAAACCCCCCCCCTCTAAAGTCTTAAATTAGAGGGGGTTCAAAACCCCACTGTTTTATTTTAAAAAAATTATTATTATATATATATATAATTAAAACACAATATATAAATGTATTTAAATACATTATATGATCATATTATATAAAATATTTTTATGATTGTATTTAATTGTATTTATGTGTAAACATAAATATAATTGTATAATATTATTTAAATTAATATATATTTATGCATTTCCACATTTCATGTCTTTATATAATGATTAAACTCATGATTATTATGACGAACCTATGATTATGTTATGATGATTATGATTATTATTATCACCCATGTTATATTCATTTAAGTCATTATCTATCCTCTTACTAGGACATTATCTCACCAATTTATTTAATTTATATCCTCAGGTGACTATATTGACTAGGGATAACATGCGATTTAATGGGATAAAAAATAATATTTTAAATAAATTTTTATTTTGTTATTATGCTAATTATTCATGCGCCTAATTTTCCAAAGACACTAAACATTTAAATCTTGGTTTTGTAATAGTAATATGTTGTTTAAAATTAAAATGATGTAACAATTATGTAATAATAGTAGATTCTCTATAGATACCAATAACATATGG
Organism: Viscum album; assembly: GCA_963277665.1. Lineage (NCBI taxonomy): Eukaryota > Viridiplantae > Streptophyta > Magnoliopsida > Santalales > Viscaceae > Viscum > Viscum album. The sequence continues at coordinate 1,030,227,550 of OY728157.1, forward strand.
TGAAACTGATGACTCTATTGTAGTCAAAAGTAAAATAGAATCGGTTAGATCTACTGAAGCTGATGGAAGTGGTAGTGTGCTCTAAGATGCCGATTGGCTAGGATCTTGAATTTTTTTTATTCTTTTCATTCCTGTAATTCAAATGGTTCAGATATATTAAATTTATAAAAAATGAAAAACTAAATTTTTTTTACAAATGTAAAGGAAAAAAATAGAACAATGTATATATGTATGAAATACTTATCAGTGAGAAATTGTAGTATATTTTCATTACCAATTTATACATTCAATTATCTTTAAATTCATTTTCTTCATTGTTATCAACTTACATTGAGACAAGTGATTTATTTTCCCTTCTCTTTTAAGTTCTATTACTTAAATATTTTCAGGGAAAACCATTCAATGTTTTGTGGTTGATGAGGTTTATTGTCACAAATTACCAAATGATCTTCATTTACCATATCATATAAGTGTCTCTGCTTTAAGTATACAAAAACACTACAAAATTCATTTATTTCATCATCCACATAATTAACCATATTCTCTTTTTAATCCAAGATAAATGGATCATTATCTAAATGCTCACCAATATGGTCCATTCAAGAGAAGTTGAGAGAAGTAAAATTACACTAAACATTAATTATTCCCTTATCAATGTTAACCCAAATGCCTTTGAATAAGATAATTGAAAATTGACCATGATAGTTTAGTTCAATTATATCATCCAGATTTCCATAATATACCTTCTATTCATGTGTAAATACATCACTATTTTTAGTTTTCATGTATTCTTCATGACAAATTGTATGAAATTTGAAGCCATGAATATTATAGGCATCAAATCTCTGAGCCATATTTAGAGCACCTTGAGCCAAAAACTTCAAATTAGTTTATATTTCAGCATGAATCAAAACATTAATTATCTAGAAAAGAAGATATAAGGTGTTAGTTTTAGCATAAAAAATGCACATAAATAATATGAATATAATTATATACTTACATGATGGGTGGACCATTAAAAAATCTCATTATTACCATTTTTTTATTAATTACAACTCATTTAAAGATCGAACCCTTAGTCTCATCTTTGATTGCAATCACAATTCTTTAATAAATGGATCTACAATAAGACTATTTAGTAACACATATCTACGTTCTTGTAGAAACTCCAATTTAGTTAGTGTAAAACTTAACCCATTTCCTATTGGTCTTCCAATAGTTTGAAAAACCGATGACTGGTTTTCAGGAACATGAATTAGTGGAGATACTGTCAATATGTGCAACGTGATTGAATCTAGTCTTAATCCTTTCAAAATACCTAAAAGATAAGGTCCAAACTCTTTTTCTATGTAACCTTTCAAAATAGAGCCTTCTAGTTGAGATTTATTCCTTACATATGATTCCAAATGACCTAATAACTTGATGAAAAAAATATAAAATATATTGAAAAAATTTATGCAATGATTTGATAAAATAAAATGGAAAAAAAAAATATTAATGTACCTCTCAATTGATATATCCATCGACAGTGTACCGGTCCACCATGTTTAGCTTCTTTAATCAAATAAATAGTTAAATAAATAATTATAGTGAAAAATGATGGAGGAAATAACATCTCAAAATGATAATGTATCAATATTTTTTCTTGAAGTTTATCAACATTAGTTGGATTTAGAGTTTTTGAAAAAATCTATCATAAAATGGTACAAAAACCAATGTAGTTACTTTTTTATGTAATGTTATACACAATGATAATGTAAACTACTAATCTATCATAATACGTGAGTCATGAATTTTCAATCCATGTAAATTTCAATGTTTTAAGTCAACAGATCATGATATATTACTTGATTATTCATCTGAGACTTTTATATTCTTTAATGTTTGAAGGAATACATATTTATCATGATTTTTAACTCTAAAAATTACTAAAGGATACTAGTCATTCTAATTTTCCCAAAAACCATGATTTAAATTCATTGACTCTAAATCCTTATGAGCATTAAGATGATCGTTTGATTTACCTTTCTCATTAAACAATTTAAAAATTAAATTGTCATAAATGTTCTTCCCAATATGAATTATTTCATGGTAATGACGTATCAAATTAAACTCCTAATAAGTTTGAAAAATATACTCTTTTTCTTTAATTGTTGTGTTCCAGTTTCTTTTAATACTATTCCTCATAACCTTTTCCCCCTTCTTTAAACCGATTACATTTTCCAAATTATTCAGTGACATTCATTAATTTACCCATGATTAATGAACTAGATAACACCATAAATTGCTTTATCAATACAATATCTCCATTGAATTGTGTCTTGTTAGACTTGAATATATGAAAACCATCAATAAATTAATGATGATGCAAAAATCACCATATTATACTATAAGGTAATCATTAAGGTTCAAAATCAAGTTTACAAACCGAACAATCCAAACTAGTATGAGTTTTCTTACTAGATAAATTTCCTAGTCCAGTAAAGACACTAATTTTACACATTAAATCAATATGCATTTTGAATAGTTTTCTTAATGAAGCATCCTATGTTTCCACACCATCATCCCATAATTCTAACAATTCTTTGATTTGAGGTTGAAGGTATACATCAATGTCATTTCTAGGCATTTTATTTCTATGAATAATCAAAAAAATATTGAACTAATTATTATTATTACACATCCATGGAGGTAGACTATAGGGGATCAAAATAATTTTCCCAATGCTATAATTTGTACTTAAAGTAACAACAGGGTTAAAACCATCAAAAGACAATCCAAAACGCCCATTCCTAGGATTTGAAGAAAAATTTGGATATAATGAATCAAATTTTTTTCATGATGTTGAATCTTTTGGATGTATCATCAAGCCGTAATTACTATCATGAGAATGGCACTTCATGTCATATGCAGTCTTAGACAACATATATAATCTTTTTATGTGTGTTTTCAGAGGAAAGTAATGCAATAACTTTGCAGGAGTTTTCTTCTTCTGTTTCTTCATGGGTTGCATTGATTTATACTCTCATTTTTGTTCATTGAATTTCACCTAACTATATAATATCATATGAATTATTCTTTATAATATTCTTCTCCCTAGTAAATCATGCAATCATCAGGGAATTAATGTATCTTTGTATAATCATGTACAATTTTTAGATGAATTACTTCATCTAATGGAATGTTGAAGTGATCATAGCATCACTAAATTAATTACTAAGAAAATATAAAATCATGGGAAATTCTATGTCAGTAATTACACAAAGACATTAAGTAGAAATACAACATCAAATACATGGAACACCCTTCATACATTTATTATTTCCCATTTTCAACTAATTCATAAAACTCATTTTTTGGTCACTAATATTCTGAGAAAGATTAAACCACATAGGATAAAATGATCTTTTTATTGATTTATTAAAATATTTTATATTGTATCATGTTAAAACAATTGTATTACTTATCAAATTTCAAACATAATTCTCCTATAGTGGGTCACTTTGTGTTTTGTTTAAAGGATTGTCATTGTTTTTACTTTCCATAACATTCAATTTACTATCCCAAATCCAACATACATATCAAGAAGAAAACTATTCCTATATCAAATCTCATATATTTAATTTTTATTCAACCATTACTTTAAATTACAATTAGGACACATATTTCTTTTCTACCATCTATTGATTGGGTTTTATTTGAATAATCTAAAATTTCTCCCAAACCCATTGCATACTAAGGTGTGTTGCGAGCTAAATTAATCCAGCTTTTATCCACAGGTATTATATTTTCACTTTTCTACGTGTACTTTTAGATATTAAGATATAAATGATTAATAAAACATGTACAATCAAAATTAATCACCACCCAACATCATCATTGACCAGGGCAGGGTCTTAATTTGACATAAAATAATTCAATATAAAAATTATTCAATACAACATTAAAACATATCTAAATTTTATTATTTTCATATTATCAATTTTTATTTTATATTATAGAAACATGATTGTCTCTATAGCCAGATCTTGTTTCGATAATTAGGAAAATCATGATTTGTTGTATCTCAAAATAAGAACTTGACACTATGATATATGGTGACATAGAATCTTTTAGTCTAGATTGAAATTTTTTACACTCATCAAATAAAAACTATATTCATGGTAAATTTAAATTCATTTAAAACCATGATATAAAATTACTTAAACCTTTTAAAATATGAAACCAATGTATTTCTCATTAAAAAATCCAACTAAAAATAAATTTATGCTTGAAATTAAAATTTTAAATGTATATATTTTTGATTAAAACAAAAAAATAATTTAAATTTTAATTATATAATTATAACACATCAAAACACCATAATATGAAAATATTAAAATTTTAACATGAATTGAGGGTATTTAAAAAGTGAATTAAAAATTAAATACACAAGAAAATCATGTTTTGTTATCTATCCACACTTGGAATTTAATCCATGTGAAAATCAAAATAAAAGGATATCTAAAAATGTATGATAGGATAAATGACCATTATAAAGATTTTAGAACATCATTTTTAAACCATGCCCAAATTTTCACACATAAAATTTCAAAGTAGCGAGACAATGATAAATGATTTATTTCAAGGAATTATAGAAATGTGTCATGAAATAAATGGAAATCAAAAAGAAAGACTCATAATAACTTATAATACTCAAAAAAATTAAAATTTTAATCAATAAATTAGTGGAAAACTAGATTAACAATCAAGGGTTAATCTAGGTCCACATTTTAGAGTATATTCACTAAAAATTAATTATCACTATCAAATGATAGCAAAAATAAAGATTCTTCAAATCGAGAAACATATTTACAATTCAAGGAATAAAAAAACATGCAATTACACATTATTATATAATTTAATTAAAAATGATAGAAAAATACAATATGCATCATATACCTACAAAGAATCATAGCTAAGAAGATCCAGGAAAAAGGAAAGAGGGGTTATAGTTGGGGATCACCATCGAGGGGAAGTGGGGTGCTGTTAGGTCAAATTTAGAGAGTAGGGGGGGTCAGTTCTTGAGGATCTTAGTTGAGGGAGGGGTAAGGGGTAGTCCCCATCAGGTAGAAGTCTATCAGGGAGAGGGAGGATTGGGGTGATTCAATGTTGGGTAGAAAGCCTTTAGGGAGAGGGTGTATCGGGGTGGTCTCCATTCATTTGGGAGATGGGGGGGAGGGGTGGTCACCATCCATTGGAGATAGGGGATTGGATCTGGCTAGGGGTAGTCACCCTCCATTGGGGAGAGGGGATGAGGGATCATGGGGGAGTGGGGGTGGTAAGGGGATCAGGTTTGGGGAGGGGGTCAGAATATTTAGATATTTTAGGATTTAACCGTGATTTAAATAGAACCACCACTAAATGTAAAAAAATAGGGGTGGTTTAATATAACTTATATTATAATACAATTTATAATAAATACTATTTTTTAGTAGTAGTTATTAGAACCCCAAATAATAAAATTCTTTGAATACCTCTTTTTTTTATAGTATATGATATCATTAAGCTAAATCATCCAAATTTATTATCATGTTTATTTCGACTGGTTAGACTTCATATGATGACGTGTAGATCAAATATTGATTGTTAAATGATTTTTTCAATCAGATTAATAATTGGGGTGGAATTAAAATGGTTTGGTAGTTTCATAATGTATGAAATGGTAGAAATCCAAGAGGCTACTCCATTCCCTAAAGTATACTTATAAAATGGGAACTCAATGACCTTATTTATGAAATAAGAGTTCATTTTTATTGGAAAAAACTATCTCTAATTCTCATATCTCCATTTCCATTAAAGGATGAGGTGTTAGAACACTATTATGAAGAATGGGTCCTAAAAAATCATTCAATGATTCTAGTGGATCATGGATACCTTTTGAGGTAATAATCTGATGGTTGTTGTCAATGGAGCTCAATCAAACACACAAATAGTGAATATCAAAATCCTGGATAGTGTGGTATGATTGTTTTATAGTTTTATTATTTCTTCTTATTGATTCCTCCTCTAGTAGGTCTTGGCATGAGTTTTGGATTTTATTCCACCATATATAGGCATAAAAATTTACAATGGAACCAATTAGTGGTAATATAGAACATATCATTGATGAGTTGATAGGATGAAAAATGAAATTGAACATTATTTTTGAGTGTTTTTCTAGAACCATGATGTGTGTGAAAAACTATGCCATCATCTATAATGTTTTCCCCAAAATAGCGGAGTCTTACAACCACCACAATATAGTATGTTGATATTAATAGAGAAAATTAAATTTTTTAAGGGAAAACACATGTTGTTGTTCTAACCATAATACAAGGTATAATCTTAGACGTCACCATGATGTGGTTATATGATCACTATGTCTTGGACAAAAGGCACCAGGAGACCATATATTTAATGGCCAATAGTCACCATCATGTGGTCACCAACTAGGAAATATGTAATCTAATTTTTCCCTTGCAAGACTACCTCAAATAATCCAAGGGCTTGTGAATAGAACTGTTTAGGAATATTATGTAATATGAGAGGCCTTAACCTATATCAACCAACAATATACACATATCTCCAATACATAAAATAACCCACATCACTAGAAGCATATATATATATATAAACAGTAGAATTGTATCCAGCACATGTATGAGACATCATATACAATCACAATGCCAGATATGAAATACTAAAGTAACAATATATTTTCAAATCCAATAAATATGAGAGAAATAAGACTCCAAGACGATCTATATTTCTATGTATACTAATGAATTTATCTCTAGAAAAAATAGTCACCACTACGATCATGTACCGCTATTCTCTGTCATTCATCCCCAAAAATCACTATGCATTAGCTCTGAATAGGATGCTCTTATTCCACATCCACCAAAACCATCTAAAAAACCCTATTTCTTCTACACAAACACAACACATGTGGGAAAAAACCCCATGCATGGTGTGTATAAGCATATATGGTAGGACACCCCAAAATTAGAAAGTAAATACAAAACAACAAGTCATATTAAAACTCCTCATTGGGGTGGGGGGTTACCCATAGGAAGCCAAGAAAATATCTAAATAGGATCAACCACCAGAAGTTATAGGGATGAAAATAAATACTAGTTATCCCAGCTCTAATACTCAAAGGTTAATATATCACAAGAAACTATGGATTCCATATGTATAAAAAATCCCACAAATTCTAATGTCGATAGCCCAACTATATGTCATATCTCGAAGGCAACCTTGGGGTTCTTGAGGAGTCACAAGTAAAAATGAATCCAATCTAATCCAATTTTTCCAAACTGTCATTTGAATCTATCAAGGTCAACCTGCTTCTCATTTATGTACTCTCATCGGTTGAGGGAGTACCATACCTTATTGGACACTATTTTCTTCACTATTCTAAAATCCTACCAGGGAACCTACATGTTTTTTGAGGATAGTTGTCCGCAAATGGAGTACTAACCACTATTATCGAAACTACCCAACCATGAGAAATCTCATGTAACCTATAAAAAACTATTGTTGGGGACCAATGCCTCATCATGGAAAATTATTGGACAAGGGAGTACTAAACCCAATAAAGGATGATATGACCCATAATTTTATCAATTGAATTTCCCTTCTTATAATTGTGTTATATTTAGTAATGCAGTTTAAAGCACAAATACCACATTATGGAACAAAAAACATTTTATTATAATCATATAAATATTTAATTTATAGAATAAAAATGATCTAAATAATTGAAAATATTTTCATGGGGTAAAAAATAGAAAATAATATAACTAAAATATGAAAATTTGGATCTACTTGATCAACTATAATAACTTCCCTCACAAAACAACATTGGAGAAACAAAGAAGAATATTAGTAATGAAATATGCATTTTTAAAATGAAAATACATAAAATTGAGAGAAAATATAATTTAATGAATAATGAATGCAGTATGATGTATTCATAATAAGTAATGAAACCATATAACCATTACTAATATGACCATTGAAATTGTAATTTTACCATTGAAATAGTAACCCTATCGTTGAAATAGTAATATAACCATTAGGAAAAGAAACCTGACAATTAGAATAGTAATATCACCTATGGAAGTGTAAAATAAAATTTAGTTGACTTATAAAATGAAAATATGGCATAATTATATCATGATACAAGTAAATAAATGTTTTAAAAATGATAAATTAAGTTTTTTTATTTTTGTAAAACATAAACATTTTAATTGAAATTTTATTATAAATAAAAATATTTAAAAGAAATTTTATTTTCATAAAATATAATTATAAATTAATATTATGGTTTATTATAATAATAATATAATTTTATGAGGCAATATTTAATTTTTCAAAGGGTCAGAAAATTGGCCATAATATTAAAATTGATATTTTTAAAATAAATGAGGATTTTATTCAAAAATTAAATTTATCATATTTATAAAATTATTTTCACAAAATGGATTTAATTTTTTTAATCTAAAAATATAAAAACTACCAGGGTTAATTTTTTGTATTTTTATAAAATAGTTGAACTTTTGGTGAATAGTGAAATACGGTAAAATACGGTATTTAACATTTCAAATTAATATTCAAAATGGCTCCCTATGAAGACCTTTATGGGAATATGTGAAAAACACTTTCATGCTAGGATGAAGTTGGGGAATTAAAACTACTAGATCCTGAAATGGTTGAGGAAATGATGAAAATGTTTACAACCATTCAACAATCCAACAAGATTTCTCAGAGTTGATAGAATAGATTTAAGGAAAATAATTTATGAGACATAGAGTTTTATGTTTGAGATATGGTATTCCTACAAACATATCCATGAAATAATGTGATGATATTTGAGAAGAAGGGGAAGATTAGTCCAAGATACATCAATCTCATTGAGATCCTTGATTGCATCACAGTGGTGGCTATCAACTAGCACTCACATCTCACATATCTCAATTATATGATGTATTCCATGTATCCATTTTGAGTAATTAAAAACCAAAACCCTCAGTTGTACTCAATTAAAATGTTTTACCATTAAGAAATGATCTTTTCTATGAAGAGGATCCAATGATAATTTTAGATCGTAGAGACAAAGTTCTACAAAATATGACAATGAACCTTATCAAAGTGCAATGGAGAAACTAAAAGTGTGAAGAAGTGACATGGGAATTAGAGGAGGTAATGAAATAGAGTTACCATAATTTTTTTTATTGTGGGTAATGAAAATTTTAAGGGAAAAATTTCTGAAGGGGGGAAGACTATAATGGCCTGAACTATTATAAATAAAATTCCACTTATGATTTAATTAAATGGTTTATCATATAATATGGATATTGAAAACACATGGACTTATTTAGATTTATTATATCTTATTTTATTTAAAAATAAATTTAATCAACATTACCATTGATAATATATCCATTTTACAATTATCCTTTTGTTAGTATAAATATAAGGTTTTAACAAATCCAATTGACACAAAAGATGTAATGGTCTCAATGAGTGGGGTTGTACCATATGAATCCCATTTATCAGAGATTATGAGGGAGATACAATCACTAGGATATTCGCTTGACTAAGACCATTCCAAGATTCTACAACTTAAGTATGAGAAATATTGTTTATGGAATAATTTCATGCTCATCGAGATCACAACCCAATCCATGTATGCCAAACCACTCCATGAACATCTCACCACCGCGCACCATTACCTTATGGATTTTTTGGTGTATTAAAGGGATATGTATAATGACCATAATAATAGGAATATGTATAATTTATATTTTATATAATAATGGTTTTATTTAATTTTTATAAATTATTTTGTTTTTTATACTATAAAACAGAAATTGTATTTTTGGGTATTATTCAAATTCAATTAAGTAATTTATTTTAATGAATTAATGAATTTTTTAATAAAAAATATTTTAATAAAATATTATTATTAAAAAATATTTAACAGATGTAACTTATCATATAATTTTTATGAAGTTAAAGATAATTTTTATAAGGGTTTAGAAACTATTATTGTAAAAAAACCCAAAATTTATCAATAAATGTATATTTATATTTTAAAAGTGAAAATACAATTTATTATAAAATTATTTTAATAAAATGAAAATTATATTTGGAATCATAATTTCAAAATTATCAAATTGTGAATTGTTCATAATTTAATAGGATAATCAAATTTTCGGGTAAAAATTAAATATTGTATAAATATATGGTGCATATTATGTCATCATAATAACCTAGATGTTATGTAATAAATACTATAAAGGGTATATAAGAAAAAATATATGTTTTATTTTTAGAATAACTCAAATTTATGTTTATTTGTTGAATTTTATAAAGCCATTATGAATTCTCCGAAACCTATAATATATTTTAAAATATTAAAATCATTTATTTAAATGTTTGAATCATTACTACATCAAAAAGTTTATTATTTAAATATTTAAGTCCCTTCAGCTTATAAAATAAGGAAAACCACTTCTCTTTAGAAGAAAACATTTAAAAAAACCATGTCACTCCTTGTGGGTTTTACTCTTTTATTATATAGATACCAAAACCATTGTTTGAGAAATAATAAAGAATCCCCTATATTTATTCTATATAAACCCACCATGATCCCATTAATATTCCCCCAAAATCCATAGAGAACATCCCTACTCTTACCTCCAATATCAAGAGTCCTTAAAAGTTTCCACCATGCTCTCAAGAATCTCCTTCATAGAATTTGGAATCACACTCTAAAGGCAAGGGTTCTTTTCTTTCTCCACTTTATTCATGTTTCATCATTATCTTATTCCCTATATTTCAATTCCTAATGTTGGAAGATGTTTTTACATATCCCTATTACTTTACTATTGATTTAAAATTTATGATAGACCCCTTTATGTATCATCAACTCATTTTATGAATCATTAACTAACACTGTTATGCAATTGTAATTTCACTATGATTTTCCATGCCATAGCAATTGTATAGTGAAAACCACACTAATTTACTATCGAGGGTATTTAATTTTGTACAATTATATAATTATTTAATTTAGTACTTACATTTATGTATTCTATACATCCTGATCATGTAATAAAATATGATGATGAATGAATCTATATTTTATGACGTATTTGGAAAACATAAACATGAAAATAAAATTAATTTAAAGGGTGTGCCCATAATTATATAGTGCTACAATGCATTGGGTAATGTTTTAGTCTCCCGAGACATAATGAAAGAGATTAGAGAGTGAACCTAATCTACCACATGACTTTTTCCATGATGATTTCTAGGAAGTTATGCTTGTCCTTTTTTGAGGATGTAGTGTCTTATGTTGTTTCCACATTTACCACATTTCCTTTATGATCACCATGAAATATCATGCCTCATTGTATATTTTTATTTTTCTCACTCCATTTATTCTCCATTGATATGCATATTTTCTATCATGTATTAATTTAATCATGATATTCCATATTTATTCCCTTACCAGGCTTTATAGATCCTATCTTTTTTATGTATGTCCCCAAGTTATCCAATGCAGTTTTAAGTACGAGAATATTAATTATGTTTTTAATAAACACACTGTTTATCATTTTTTAAGTTGTTATGTAATGTATGAAATTATCAAAGATAGTGGAGGTATTTATCTTCTGGATTGTTTTATACGTAATATTATGTAACTAATAAATAATTAATGTGTAATAAAGATATGGGTTTTCATACTGATGCTTCAATATCTAATAGAAAATTGGTATAGAATTAAAAATATTCTTCAACAATATATCATTTTATAATACAACCTTCCAGAAAACTTCGAATCTTGATAGACCCTTTCTAAATCTTCATATACCATTAAATGGGGTATATCTATCTATAATAGAAATGAAAACATATTTCAACCTATCTAACCTAGTGAACAATCATGTGAACCATTATATTAAATAATTACCGTGGGAAGAATATCTCAAATTCATATAATATGAATAAATCCTCCTTATTAATTATTAGAAACTTCTCAGGTCTATAAATCTAATGTATATTATTTTGAAAAAAAGAAGAGTCTAGTTAACGTATGCCTTAAATTTTTAGTCCGAATGAAATGGAAAGAAAGGGAGATTAAATATTACATAAAGACATGATACTTGTGTGATTTTATTCCCTATAACTTCAAATTAGTCATTTAAAAGACATTCATGAAATTTTATGAATACCCCTCCAGAGTTTATAAAATATTAAGGGATTTTTTTCAATTTTTTTATTTGGATAGACTGTAAGCTACTAAAAGAAAAAAATTCCACCCTTTACCTTCCCTAGTGCCAACTCTTGAATTATCCCCTTTCTAATCATGTGAAACCTAGCCTTTATGAAATGTTACATTTTAAAGAACATTCAGTAAAATGCTAATAAGAATATCAAAAACATTTTTTTATACATGCATGATATCAAGAAAATTTTTGATGTAAAAAGAATTACAATATGGTAGTTCAAATAGAATTTATCTCTGATCCCAAAATGATTTCACAATGTTTTTAAAAAACTTGTTACTGAAAACTGTATCAAAATATTTTACTTTATCAAACATTTGATCACCAATTATTAGAGATTATGTTGCACCCTATTTGATATTCCCACCAAATGTTGTCATACAAAATCAATATTTATGTCCTCTGTGTAAAAAATTCTGATTTCCTAAAAAAATAGAATTTGAAGAATTTTTATACTAAACTGCGTGTGTAAATTATTCACAAATGGGTCCCCCACCATTATTTTAATACTATTTCCTGATAAATTTACATCAGCAGGAAATTAATTTATCATCCCGTACAATATTGTCCTCAATGTGATTTCTTCACATCTATAGGCATCACACATTGTAGCACTGGTATGCCACATAAATTTCAAAACTTCAATAAATTTTGTATAATAAACATCAATATATTTACTGGGTTGCTTTGGTCTAGATATAAGAATAACCGTCATAATTTTTTTCACTTCAAAGATAACCATAGAGGCATGTTTTAATTTATCAACATGAAAAGCCATATACTATGAGTAATTCCTTATACACCAAAAGAATTTTTTTTCCATTTAAAAATAGGGAAAGATGAAAGTTTCTCAATTAATTTACAAATTTTGAAAACTTATAATCAAGTTTATTCCACTAAAGAGAATATTTTGGATGAGTAGGTTCTCATATTTAATTATTTTATTTTCATTCTAGGCCAATTGTCTCACAATTTTCTGACATTAATATTATCTTTTAAATCATGGAATGATAGTAAAGATCCATACAAATTTTGAAGGACATGTTACATTTTTCTTATAGATCTGTGCAACACATAGGGAATTTTATGAGTGATTCCTTGTTCTTTCGAAATAATATGAAATCATTTTAAGAAGAATTTATTTTTTAGAGATCGTTCCCATTGAACATAATATTCATTTAGAGTCATATTTTCAATATGGTAGTTAATTTTCTTATGTTTTAATATCATCCAAGAAACTATGTAGTTCTACAAACTGGTGTCACTCCATCTGCTACAAAATTTCAAACTATATTACTTCAATACAACTGAAAAGGTTGTGTATTTAGTACAAATGGTATAAAATGGTCTCTTAGAACAACTATTTAACTTCTAAAAAACTTTTTAAAATCACAAATGTTATATTGAATGTCCATTGTTATTTCCTTCATGAAATCTCCATTATCATGTACACTGGTATTCAAATCAAATGATCCATACACTGTAGTATCATCCCAATCAGCATACAAATTAAGTTTTTCTGTATGTTTAGTCCAACATTTATATCTCTGATATATTCTGTGAAAAAAAATGTTCTTCCAACACTTCCTAACTAATGTTTCTTGAATAATAACAACATAAACATTGACAAAGGATTTGAGAAGGGTCATATGCATGCTCTATTAAAACGTAATGATCTCATTAACTTCATATTCATACTCTATTGTCAAAATATTTGAATGAATCCATTTTCGATTCATATCCATCCAATTAGGATAATAAAATATTCATTTTTTACAATAAATAATGAAATACACAAAAGATATTTATCATCAAAGGTGAAAGTAATAGAATATTATAATAAGGGAAACCCAACATTTGACTGTTTCAATGAATTTCAATATGCTTTGAAGGAATTTGGAAACTGAAGGTGTATCTCTTAGGTAATGAAACTCAAGAAAGGGATACCATTTAATCAACAAAAGGACTAAAACATTGTAAGAATCAATTCATTTTGTTTTTGATGAAATTTTTTCTAAAATATATTTCTCAATTTTTGTTGAAAATGACGTTTTAACTTCAAATAAACAATTCCAAACTAAAGAAGTTAAACCTAAATAAAAATAAACTTTAAATTTTTTACCCAAAGCTTTTAAAAAATCTAAATACCATACCAATGAAAATGTTATTGAAGATTTTCATGTGGGAACTCGTACAAGAAGATTAATCCAAAGTGAGGTTGAATGTTACAAAATAGAATTATATCAATTAAATTTACCTTTTTATAATTATTTCTTATAGTATAAACCTCATAAAATAACCTAGATAACATAATAAAAACATTATGAATGAAGAATGAATGAAGTAATTGGAATTTATAGAAATTAAGGAACCAAAAAAATGGAATAGTAACTTGACAATTGGAATTGTAATATGACCCTTATGAATAATAAAAAAGCCAATAGAATAGTGACCTCACCCATAAAGGTATAAATAATATTTATCCATTTTATAAATGGAAATATGATATAATTATATCACAGTAGAGATAATTAAATGTTTATAAAATGATAAATAAAGAATATGTATTTTTATTAAAAAAAGATTATTTATGATTTGATAATTAATATAATGATTTAAAAGAAAATATATTTTTATAAAATAGATTCATAAATTAATATTTTGTTGTCTTATTATTATAAGATAATTTTATTAAACCTTAATTAATTTTTCAAAATGTTATAAAACCTATTATAAATTTAAAATTTGTATTTTTTGAGAAAATGACGATTTTAATTTAAAATTAAATTTTTCACATTAAAAAATTATTTTCATAAAATGAAGTCTATTTTTGAATTATACAAAACCAAAAAAGGTTATGTTGAATTTTTGTGATTTTTATGAAATATTTGAATTTTTGAAGAATAATGAAATATTGAAATTTACAGTATAAGCTAAATACAAGAATTATTGAGTCAGGAATGATATATGGATAATGAAATCACAATTATTTAGAAATTAAATTCAGTAGTTACTTTACTTAGTCACATGAATCCATATAATTCATACTCTTGAGCTAAAATAATTAACACATGAATAAAATAATCAAAAACACCCTTCTCCTCCACTATATATACCACCCCTCATGACCTCTTTCAATCACACATCAAAATCCACAAATATTATTCAAATTCTATTGAATAATCTTCTTAATTCCATAACCCATTCTCAAGAGAGTTTGGACTCAACAAAATACCAAACCTAATTCCTTAAAGGAGGTTATTAAGGAGATGAATTCAAGAGGCAAAAACCTCTTTCTTTTTCTTTTAATTTCTTTTCAATTAATTTTATTTTCCTCTCCTCACGTCCATTTATCCATGTAAGATGATAAATCATGTATCATTTATATATAAAATAATTTTATTTTGTTAATGGAATAACCCATCATCATTTCTTTTCCCCTATTTTTTTTTCTAAAAATGAAGACATCATCTGCGATTTGTTGATTTATCACATTCATGGATGATGAGTCTTTTTTATCACATTCAAGGCAAGTCGTAAAACCATTTTTATGGTTGAAGTAGATTGTAATATATTTATTAAATCTTATTTTATTTTATGTAACTAATATATATATATATATACATTATATTAATTAATAAAACAAAACTTGTTCATGATGATCAAAAAAATTCGAAAATATTCTAAATGGTTATCATTAACGTTTTATCTGATGAATAATCAATATATCTAGAAAAAAATTTATAAAGAATACCATTTAATATTATTTATGTTTATTAATGGAATATAAATTAAATTATGGACAACTATTATCATTTTAATCAATTTTTCATACATGTATACAAGTAAACCCATCATGAAAGGAAAGGAAACGAACACTCCAAAATAAATAATTGAATCTCATATATCATTAAAAAAATGATGATAAATGAACGTAATAAAATTATAATAAATAAAATACATGTTTAATAAGTTAGGAATTAAATTATTAATGAATCTAATTTTATTATCCCATACATTATGTTAAATTACAGAACACTTTCTGACATAATGTAAGAGATTCTTTCTGAACATCCATTTTTGCCACTGGGTTAAACTTAATCTCTCGTTAACCATATGTAATTATTATTTATTTTTGTATAATTCTTATAAATTTTGTGTGTATGTTCCAAAAGAATGTATCTGAATCATTTTTTCATTATTTTATGGGGAAATACATGTCTTAATATGGATCACTTTTTAAATCTTCCCGATATGTAATCCTAATTAAAGGGAACATAACAATTCAAGAAAAATATATAGTTTAATTTAAGCAGGAATTATTTTTATAAAATCAATAATTTTATCCTGTAAACCTATCTTGGTTCACTTTGTTTTTATTAAAACAAATATGTCTTTTCTTATTTAAATTATCTTCAATATTTTCCTTAAACCACCCTAAAATGTTTCATTTCTAATATCTATTAAACAATATTTTTTATATGTTTTCATTTAAGTTTGTCATAAATTTTCATGATATATGCCTATTTTACCATATTAATTTCCATGTATGATTTAAATCCATTCATATTTGGAAAATTTTATGATACACCCATTTTTTTTCTCTAAGAAATTATTATGATACCCAATTATTTCCATGGGTAACCCTTATGATTAATTATTCATATGGAACCAATATTCATGAACATGTTATGATGGGAAAACCCAGATTGAGTTCCATTTCATTTAATAATATTTAGTCTCATGAGACTCCATGTGACATGGTCTTTGTAGTTAACCCTTATGTCATGTTTTATGTTTTTGCATCATTTTTATGATTCCATGATTAAATGATCCCATGTTCTGAATTTCACGTTTCCATGTGTTTATTAATGTTCCATTACTTTTTATTTTATCATGTTATGATATCTAACCATTATGCTATAATTTATTCATATGATTATTCCCTTACTGGGGTTTTTAGCTCATCCATTTTTAATGTATTCCCCAGGTTATCTTATGAATATGTAAAGGCTTAAAGGAAGTTAGTATATCATTATAAAGATTAAATATATATTTTTTATTTTCATTTCATGTTTTCTAATTATGCACCTAATCTTACAAATACACTAGACATTACGATCCTTGGTTGTATTTGATGGTTGATTATGATTAAAATCATGTAATAATATGTGTAAAAGTCTGGTGATGCTATAGTTGGTATCAGAGGATGGTCTAGTTTTTTTAGACAAGGTTTCGAAAACTTTAGTAAGAAGTATAGGTATGATTATATCACCATTTATAACATAGATTGGAACATAGGGAATCACAAGTTAGTATATACTTTTCATTTAAATGTTTATCCATATATGTTCAATGTTTCTGTTTATTATTATTATTATAAAATTATTCAATCCCCATAATTGTATTTTATTTTTCTTAGTTAATGTCAAGAAATAGAAGAACCTGTGCCAATAATCAATGTGATAGTCAATGTGATGATTTCATTAATGATATGACAAATATGATGGGATCAAGTGCTCAAAAATTTATGAAAGTACTTTATCAACTCAATAAAGTTATAAAAAATAACTTGAATCATGTGGAACTACAACATCCCATAAGAATGATCAACTTGTTGTCAGATCGTTTATATAAAAAAGGCCTCCCATGTTTAGAGGTTCTTCTAATACTCTCATCATAGAACAAGAGATTAACATCATTAAGAAGATATTCTCTATCCTTTTGTGCTTAGAAGTAGATAAATATGCTTCGGAAGTTTATAGGTTTGATGGGGATGTTGATCAGTGGTGGAAAATGATCAAGAACACGAAGTCCAATGATGAAATTGATTCCCTAGATAAGGATAAATTCAAAAAAGACCAATAAATATTTTTCCTGAATACTCCACATCTAGGTGAAAAGAGAGTTCCATAAACAAAAGAATAAGTAATATGAGCCTATTGGGGAATATGAGGAAAACTTAACCATTCTTGTGATATACAACTCATGATTTTTCATGAACACCGAATGTATAGTGGATCCGTTTTTTAACAAACTAATGTTGAGTCTATGAGAAGAATTGGAGATTAAATACTTTAAAAGGTATTAGGAGATTTTCAATTGTGTCCCTATAGATTAAATGGAGATCAAATTCTATCAATTGTATCATGGGTCCAATGATAAAAAGTAAAAAATGGAGTAATATGGGAGGATACATAGATAAATCCCAAGATTGAAATAAAACCCAACATCCCATGCGTCATAGTAGTGGGAAGAAGAATCCCATAAAATATCTAATTGGAACTAAAAGATGATTAAAATGTGAAATAATGGGGATTCATCTAATAAATACTGAAGGTATATGAATAATCCCATTAATTTGGAAGATAAAATGATGGTTCATATTAACACTCTACCTATAGTGCAATGTTTCAACTTTAAAGAACATGGGCATTATGTGCTCTATTACCCCAAGCTATGGGTTTTTGGGGGAAATAAACAATAAAGATAGAATGGAAGGGTATATAATATCACTACTACTGAGGTGGATCCTAAAAATTATGTGGTGATAAGTACACTGGTTATTCATCCAAGAATATAAAATGTACTGTTTGATTCTGGTTAGATGCATTCTTTCTAACAAGTATGTTTAGTATAACTATTCAAAACCCCCCTCAAAATATTGGGGTTGAATTATTTGTGGGAATAGAAAATGGATAAATTATTACATCTAATGAATATAAATCATCCACTATTAATTTTTATGAACTGGACCTCCCAAGAATTCACGTCTTACTTTATTTTGTAGAGTTTGATGTTATATTGGCAATGTATTTTCTATCTTTATACAAATCCAAAATTGACTATATGTAAAGGGAGATCAATCTTCACATCCTGAGGTATCCTCCAATTTTTTAAAAATGTTAGGAGGATTAATCTCCATCAAAATTATTTTCTTAATTGTGGATATTATTTCCATTTGAGAAAGAATATCTAGCTCAAATGTTAAGACAAAGTAATGGATCATGCTCGAAGACATGCCCATTGTGAGGGACTACACTGATGAGTTCCTTGAAGAGTTTCCATACCTTCTTCTTAAATGAGAAGTTAAGTTATAAATTGAAATTATTCCTAAATATTTTCCTATATCAAAGAGGCCATATATAATGGCTACTGTTGAGTTGGAATAATACAAGAAGTAGATACAAGATAATCTAGAAAATTGTTTTATACACTAGAGTTCTTCACTATGCTGTGGAGCAGTCATCTTCTTCAAAAATAAGGATGGATAAATGAACCTATGCATTAATTATCGTAAGATCAAAAAAATCATGACAAAGAAAAAATATCCCCTTCCAGGGATAAATGAATTGTTCGATCAAGAATGTGGGGCCAAGTATTTCTCTAAGGCAGACCTTTGTTCGGGATAACCCCAAATAAAGGCGAGGAAGGAAGATATTATAATTACTTCCATTCAAATGAGGTATGGAAACTATGATTTCATAGTGATTACATTCAGAATTACTAATGCTCTATAAATGTTCAAGGATTTTATGATTAGGGTGTTTATACATTACATAAAAAAATTTATTGTAGATTTTATTGATGATATTCTGATATGATTTATGGAAAAGGGGGAACAACAGGAGAATTTTAATACTGTTCTGAAGACTTTGTGATGCGTGAAACATTATGAAATGTATATAAAATGTGATTCTTAGATTGATTAAGTATCATTCATGGGGAATGTAATCACTAGAAGATGAATATCTATGTACCGTTCTAAGATAAGTGCAATCAAAGGGTGGACCATACCAACATCTATAATAGAGATATGTAGTTTTTTGGTCTATTTGGGTATTGATGATTGTTTGTTAAGAACATATCATAATTATCAAACCTAATGACTAGGATGACAAGAAAGGGAGTGTATATTTTTTTTGACTGGTAAATGTTAAGAATTCTTTAAAGATTTGAAAAGAGGATTATCACTACACCAGTTCTCTCACTACCAAAATGCAGTGAATTCTTCATAGTGTGATAAGATACTTTAAATAAGGGATTAGGATGTTTAATAATGAAGAATGATAAATTGATATCCTACACCACAATGTAGTTAAAAATTCAAGAGAAAAACTATCTCACACTTGATCTGGAGTTGGAAGCTTTGATATTTACATTTAATCTCTAGAAGCATTCTCTCTATGGGTAGAAATTTGAGATATATAATGTGAATAAGATCCTCAAATATATATTCACATAGAGGGAGTTTAATATTCACCAAAGAATAATGTTATAGATCATCCAGGATTATGACTGGTCAATCCACTGCCATCTTGGTAAATAAAATAAGGCGGCAATTGCCCTATGTAGACAGGATCCTACAACATCATCAATGATTAGAATTGATAAGGATCCAATCTTTAAAAAACTTAAAAGGATGGACATGTGAATATTTAATGAAGGAAAATTATTAATCCATTCTCAAATTATTTCTCAACCATCTCCTTTTAGATGAAGTAAATCATTATAATAGAAATGATGTGGATGTTCAGAAAATGATTGAAGCTATCAGAAAATGGATATCCTCAGTGTTGAAAATAGATGAGGAAGGAGTTGTGAGATTTCATTAAAGATTAAGTATACCATCCAATATGGAGAAAAATAAATATATTCTAAATGATGTACATACCTCAATATTCTCTATTCACCCATGGATTAAAAATATGTATCAAGATATTCAAGATCACTTTTGGAAGGACAATATGAATAAAGAGAACACTAAATACACATCAAAGTGCCTAGTATATCCTAAAGTGAAGGATTAAAGGTAAAGTTATAAGTGGATGTTAAATCCATTAACCAAACCAACATGGAAGTGGGGAAATATCACCATGTACACTTTCTCTAGACTACCAAATACATCCATAGGAAACAATTCTATATTTTTTTGTTGTGGATCTTCATTCAAATACAACTCACTTTATCACAATTCGAGAGGATTTATCACTAGATCAACTTGGATGAATATACCTCAATGATGTTGTCAGGCTGAATGGATTACCACTATCAATTTTATTTGTTCAGGATCTAAGATTCACCATAAAGTTCTAGAAAAGTATCACAAATGTTCTAAAAACTAATTTGAACTTCATTATGACCTATGATTCTAAAAATGATGACCAATATGAGATGAATATTTAAACACATGGAGACATGTCTAGAGTATGCTCTATAGTCCTTAATGGAGGGTGCGACCATGATATACCTTTAGTTGAGTTCCGTTACCACAAAATCTTATACTCAAGATTTTAAATAGATCCATATGAATCCCTTTATGGGAAAATATACAGAACATTCGTATGCAAGGATCTGGTTAGAAAACGTAAGTAGTTAGGGCATGAAATGATTTATAAAATTGTGGAAAAGGTGAAAAACTATTGGTTGAACATCAAGGCATCCCAAATTCGATATAATAACTATGCAAAAATCATCAACGACACCTTGAGTTTATGTTTGGATACATGTTATTCCTCTTCATAGTTCCATTGAATAAGATCATGATATTTGGGAAGAAAGTAAAGCTAAGTCCAAGGTACATTGACCCCTTCGAGATTCATGATCATGTTGGAGTTGTGTCATATCAACTAGAACTTCCACCAACCATGTTTCAAGTATATGATGTATTCCATGTATCCCTATTAAGGAAGTGTATACTAGATCCCTCATATGTAGTAAATTAAATGGTTATACATTTGGAAAATGGTATTTCTTAAAAGGGAATCCAATGAAGATATTGGAATGTAGAGATAATATTATATACAATAGGACTACTCACTTGGTTAAAGTACTATAATAGAACAATATTTATGGAGAAGAAACATGGGAAAGGGAGGATGAAATGAAGGATAAGTACCCCCACCTGATTTCTCTGTAGTTTGTAAAATAAAATTTTGACGGAGAGATTACATAAGGGGGAAGAATACAAAGGCCCAAGATTCTATAAATGAAATGTAAATTCTTATAATTATTTCTTATAGTTTAAACCAGATAAAATCACATATAGAACACAATACAAAAATTATAAATGAATAATTAATGAAATAAAGGGGTATTTATAGAAATTAAGGAACCTAAACAAATGGAATAATAACTAGACCTTGGGAATAACAATATTACCCTTATAAATAGTAAACCAAAGAATAAAATAGTAACCTCACCCATTAAAGTATGAATAAAATTTATACATATTATAAATAAAAAATGTGATATAATTATATCAATGTATAGGTAATTAAATGTTTCAGAAATGATAAACTATGTGTTGGTATTTTTATAAAACCTAAATGGTTATAAATTTTTTTATATTTAATATAATGATTTAAAGGAAATTTATTTTCATAAAATTGGTATATAAATTAATATTTTGATGCCTTATGATTATAATATAATTTTATAAGAAATTAATTTATTTTTAAAGGTGTTATAAATTCAATTAAGTTTTTAAAATGGATATTTTTTTGAGTAAATGATGATTTTAGATAAAAATTTAATTTCTAATATTTATAAAATTATTTTCATAAACTGGTGTCCATTTTTGAATTCTAAACAATAAAAAATTCTAGGGATGAGTTTTTTATTATTCTGAAATAGTTGAATTTTTTGTGAATAGTGAAATACAGTAATTTACGGTATATACTAAATACATGAATTATTGAGTCATAGATGATGTATGGATAATGAAGGAAAAAATAGTTCAAATTCACATACACTATTTACTATACTTAGTCACAGTAATAAACACTCTTTATAGTCTTGATCCATAATAATAAACAAATGTATAAAATAATCAAATAACACCCCTCTCCTCTATTACAAATACCACCCTCACCACCTCTTCTGCTCACATGTAAAAATCCTTGAATATCTTCCAATTTCAAAAAAATAATGTTTCTATGTCTCCCCTATGTATAAGATCCTTTTTTATCAAAAAAATAACAAACCCAATTCCCCTAAGGAGGTTCTCAAGGAGAAGAATTCAAGAGGTAAAAACCTCTTTCTTTTTCTTTTAATCGATTTATTTTTTTCATCCCCTAACCCCCTATCAAATTGACATGATAACTCCAGTATCTTTTATATATACTATAGTTTTATTTTTTAATTTAATAACCCATCATTATTTCTTTTCTCATCCATTTAAAAAAAATGAAAACATCATATGAGATGTGTTGATTTATCACACTAAAGGATGACAGGTATTTAATTTCTTTTAAAAAATTCAAGGATGATTGTAAAACCCTTTTTATGTATAAACTAGATTATAATATATTTTCAAAAAATTATTCAATTTTTATTAACTAGTATATAAACATAATATTAATTAATAAAACAAAACTAGTCTGTGATGATCGAAAAAACACCAAAATAATTGAAATGGTTACCACTAACATTTTAGATAATGAATCATATTCACATATAAATAAATGATAAATAAGACCATTTAATATTATATAAGTTCATTATTAAAATATAATTTTAAATCTAGAAAACTATTCTCATTTTACATTATTTTCTATACATGTATACAAGTAAACTGATCATGAAAACCAAGGAAACTAACACTCCATAACGATGAAATTGAAGGCCACACCTTAATAAAAATAACATAAATGAAATTAATAAAATTATAATAAAAAAACACATGTCTATGAGGTTATGAAATAAATTATTAATGAATCTAATTTTATTATCCATAACATTTAGTTAAAATACAAAACACTTTCAGACATAATGTATTGGATTTTTTCAGAGCCTTCATTTTTCCTTCTGGTTAATCTTTCTCTCTCTTAACCCCAATGAAATTATTATTTATTTTTGTATACTTATTATAAATTTTATTTATATGTTCCAAATAATATATCTAGCTCCATTCATATTTATTTGATAGAATATACATTTTTTAAAAGGTTACTTTCTGAATTCTTCCTGATAAGTAAGTCCGATTAAAGGTAACTTCCCGATTTCTTACCCATTTTAAAGTGAAATTTATAATATATTTTAATCCACCATTATTTTTTTTCTAAAATAACCCATTTTATCTTGAGAAAATTTCTTGGTTCATTTTTCGTTTTTTCAAAACAAATATTTCTTTTCCTCTTTAAACTCTCTTTAATATTTTTCTTAAACCTCACTAAAAAGTTTCATTTATAATGACTCTTAAAATAGTATTTTAAATGTTTTCAATCCAATTTTACATAAATTATCATGATATATTCCTATTTTATCTTATTAATGTCCATGCATTATTTTAATCCATTTTTTCTTGGACACTTTTTTGAAACACCTATTTTTTTCTCCATTTCATGATTATGATACCCAATTATTTCCATGGGATACCCTTATGCTAGATTATTCATATGGCACACATATTAATGAACATTTAATAATGATTTCACCCAAATAGAACTCCAATTTGTTAGTTAATTTGTAGTCTCATGATATGTCAGGTGCATTGGTCCTCGTAATTAACATTTACTTATACTTGTCTATGTGAAATGGTCTTAGTGGATTCCCTTGACTCATGATCCTTCATGTGAAATGGTATTGGTAGTTAGAATTTCCTCATGATTATGTCATTTTGTATATTGTTTCAACATTTCTATGATTCCTTGATTACAAGATCCTATGTTCTGTATGTTATGCTTCCATATATTTATTCATGTTCAATGCCTTTTTATGTCATCGTGTTATGCCTTACAACCCATGTGCTATAATTTATTCATATTATTATTATCTTACTAAGATTTTTATCTCATCCCTTTGATAATTTATTCCCCAGGTTTTCATATGCAGATGTAAGGGATCAAATCAAGTAAAGGTCTCATTATTATGATTAAATAAATTATGTTTTTTTCATTAATGTTTTCTAATTATGTACCTAATCGTCCCAAGATAGAAGACATTATGGTCCGTGGTTTTTTTGATGGTTAATTGTGCTTAAAATAATTTAGAAATATATATAAAAGTCTAGGGACACTATATTTAATATTTTTCCTTCATATCTCACTCAAAACCTCAAAAATGTAAAAAATACACTTATTGATAAATAATGTGTTCTATAAAAGAAAGATAAAATAAATAAATTCACTCATAATGATGTTTGGACTCTCATAGAAATACCTAATGATCATTTTATCATATGATCTAAATTTATTTTTGGGAATTAGTTAGATAACCTTGATAAAATCATTATTAAAGAAATCATATATAGTAGTTAAAGTATATAACCCATAAAATAAATTAATTATGGTGAAACCTTTGCACATTTTTTTCTCAGTTAGAATACATATGAATATCATTGGAATTCACCTGTTAACTTAATTTAAAACTCTTTTAAATGGTTGTTAAAATCTCCTTTTAGATATTTTTAATGTTTTTTTTGAAATAACCACATGGTTAAAAATATTTTAATTTTCCACATCCTGTATTCAAATTAACTAATGATCTTTACGGTTTAAAATATCCCCCTCAAACATAGTATGAATGATCATCTATTATTATCTGGATTCTAGATTTATTATTTCTATCTTAGCTATGATCCCAATATCTGTATTATTCTATCATTTTAAGGGGATTCTTATCTATTATTATCAAAAAAATTCCTGGGAGATAATTTTGTTTATAAAATAAGTTTAAATTAAAATAAATTTTCAAAAACATCAAACTCATATCTTAAAAAATGAATTTATTACTATTATTTTAATCTTTTAATCTAAATTTGTTTTCAAACATTTAATACACTTAGTTTTACTTTTAATAATTAAGTTTATTAAATGTTTGTTTTCAAAACATATATGAGAAATCATGTATATGCTCTACATATTTTTTTATTAAATATTTGTTTCTATGTCTCATAAGGTAATATTATTGATAAAAAAATTATATATATATATTTATCTCTCAATCAATGTTTTTGTGTTATTTTTGATAAAATGAAAATTGAAGGATGCTTTCGAGGCATTTTTTCTCAATCAAAGGAACTCTATCAAGAAATTACAATGTGGGTATATTTCATCAAAGGGGAAACTATTATTTGAGGGAATTAGTGTTTTAAAAATTGTATGTCCCAAATTTTTGATACTCTTTTATCTCAATTTTGACTTATCTCTTTTAGTTTTCTTTTAATTTTTCTCATTTTGGGTTTTCAAATTCTTTATTATTTATTTCCTTTTTTTATCTTTTCTAAATCTCTTGTTATTCAATTCTAAAACTTTTTTTAAACATTATGTTTTATCTGTCTATATTAAAAATACCTATTATGGGGAATTTTTGTAAGAAAAGAGGTGTTTTAAAATTTTTAGTTTATCTTTACAACTATAGTTTTAGAATCCATTTTCCATAAAAATTTATTTTTCAATGCCCATTTTGAGTTTTCAAAATATATTTTAAAAACCACTCTTAGGTTTTTCTTCAAACACAATGTTTTATTTTTTTCTCATTCCTATAATTGTATATCTTTTTGATAATCACAAATTGGGAGAATTTATTACACTTTAAATAGTGAGAATTTATTCATTTTTATTTATGTTATTGCTTAATATTTCTTAAAAATTTAGTTAAATGTTTTACTATTATATGAAATAGGTAATATTTGATTTATTTTCTTCTTTAGAATATTAAATATCTTTTTATCATGAATAAAATTATATATCTTACACTCTAAATTGAAACTTGATATATTTTTTATGTTCAGTGTTTGTGATCATAAAAAAGGGAAAGATTTTTATACCTCTATCTCTTATAAAATTTTCATGATCACACAAACTCTTTTATGTGTCTAATAATTTATTTTAATGAAATTTAGTCTCATATCTTGGTATTTTAGTAATTTTATTAATATAATTAATAATTATTTCTAATACTATAAAAAAGGAATATTGATGATCTTGTTAAAGGCTTGGTCTTATACCATTTCATTTACTGAAATCATGGATTAAATCTGGAACATCATTCTAATACCTTATAAGGAAGCATGGGTAGAACTAATTAATGATGTAACACTATAGGATAGACTGGCTTGCGTGTGTAGGGCACTAGCCAATTGGTACCAAATGGGAAGTTATCCTCTCTATAGGAATTACACCAGTAATCCCATGGAGGAGCATCAAGCAAATGATATCATTTCCCAAATTTTATAATTCTTTCAGATGGCCACCAATTAACCACTGGTTGGATGCGGCTCCATGATGGGAAGTTTAAAGAACCAATGTGTTACTTGTGTACCATAGACCATCCTAGAGAGTCGACTATGAAACTTGTGGCATCGAGATAGTTCTTCATAGAGTTCATTTATTATCTGTCAAAATTCCATTATTTCAGCCTTCTTCTACTTAAGAGATCCAGAGAAATTTCCATAACCTTACAAGATCATTTGGGTACTATAAAAGGATCTCCTTGAAGGTTTTAATACTCATGGTGTAATATATCAATACCTTCTATAACGCCCCGACCCCAGTTACCCAGAGTCGGTGCATTATTACATAACATTGGCATGATCAAAAGAAAGATCAAATCTCGAAAGACTGATTGGTTTAGTAGCCTTGGAAACACTAGATATATCCATAAAGTTTTACATTACATCATGAAGTAAAAAACTACTACAACAACATATTTTCTCCATAATCCACACTATTAACCCCTCATAATATCCCTACAGGTCATTCATAATTTACTTCTTCACTTCCTGGGAAAAATAAAACATAGAAAAGGGGTGAGATAAAATGCCCAGTAAGGATAACAATATAGTGGAAACTTTCATAAATAAGAATAAACATTTAAGGCAATGTATAACTAAAACAAAAGCCTTTTAAACTTGAACTTCAACATAGTATGGCAAAAATAAAATGAAATAATGCCATTTAATTATTCACATGGATATTCTACTAATCGAATAATCACATGCAATATCAATAACCACTAACATAATGATGGAATGCATAATGCCAGACTATCATAACCACATAGCCAAGGCCTCGTGCCAAGAATACAAATAATATTTTCCCAAGGCCTTGTGCCAAGACACTAGTTTGTCTCATGAGACCTACCGATGCATCGAGGAGCTATAGCGGGCTCCACCTGTCACTTACTAAGTCCAGTGCATTCCAATATGAAAAGGTTTAAACATAACATAAACATTCGTATTAAAACTGGCATACGAAATGTCAATACTTTCACCATAAACCATGAATGGTATAAAAATAGCACATCCACAGTCAAACATATCACAAAACCTTCAATACAGTATATAAGTTTTGTATCATAATAAATCAACTTCAAATAAGCTTAAAATCCATCAAAGGATGTTGACATAGATGAAATCAAAACTATTTGAGAGAAATATCTCTTTTCTCGAAATCATTGAAAAATCACACATTTATAAAGGAATTAATTTAAAAGAGATTTTTGAATCAAAGTGTCCCATACAAAATTGAAACTTTTGAAAAGAAATATCATTTCAAAACCTTCATGTCCATATAAATAAATCCTTAAAATCATTTTGAAAACATGGACATTAATTAAAAATATTTAGAAATATAAATCTTTAAAACATTTAAAATTATGATCTTGATAAAGAGTACCTTTCAAAAATTCATAAAATATTCATTTTGAAATCATTTAAAAGTCACATAATTATAAAATAAAACATTTACTTTTAAAATATTCTTATAAGCTTGTAAGGGAAGCTTTGCCTATTTTATAACGGTGGTAAATAGCCGAACCCACCGTATAAGTTAAAAAAAACATTCTTACATTAAATTTGTCGAAAGGTAAAAAGTGCCTTGATTTGAAAATGACAGAAAGATTCCTTTAAAAACACATAAGGGTATAAATTAATTTAACCCATATTCTTTTTAAATAGTAAAAATGTTTTGAAATACATTTCGAAGAAACATGGATGTGGATGATAAAGAAATCCCAATAGATTATTACGTATAAACAACCTCGGATAATGAAGAGATTACGAAATAAACCCTTACCTTGTACTTTTCCTTGGATGGGGTAGGGAAACCTTTTGTATAATAGTGAAATAATTGTTATTAAATTATACAATAATCATATACATTCATATAATATCATATATGATCTTTTAACATTTCTTTGTTAATAATATCTTAGTATTACTGTCGTTTCGGGTGTTAACTTACTCATTTTCTTTTATATGTTTTGTTACATAAGCCATGTTTGTTATGGATAGGTTGTATCTTATTCATATCCAGAATGATATCAAGTCCTTAAAAATTATTTTTAAATCATCAAATGATGATTATAATTGAATGGATACGTTGGAGAATGAATCTTATCGCATTCGTGGAGACGGTAGTCCGTACGTACGCACGAGCGATAATATCATTATTTTGATATGAAAATAATATATAATTAGTTGTTATATCATATATACAGAATCATTATAATGTTATATTTATTATTTTCATGAGTTACACATCATTATTATACCCATCCAAATAATAATATATTGAATAACAATTACACCACGACGTGGAGACCGTAAACCGTACGTACACACGTATGGTGACATGTTATTCAAAGGGTGGATAGAATACTGAATATGGTTGTACAATATTTATAATAACATCACAGTATATATATGATACTAGAGTTATTATTTGAGAATGGTAATAACAAAGGAAGAAGAAGTGGAAGAAGAAAGGAACTTGGAAAAGGGTGGTGAAATCATTATCTCTTCTTCGGGTTTTTCCTTTTTATTTGATCAAAAGGGCTCTTTAGGTTGGCTTTATGATCGAACTAATGCCTCTAGGTTATATTGAGGGAATTTGGGAGAGTATTTGGGCATAGTTTGGCCGAACAAAAAGGCTTTGAAGGTGTGAAGAAAAGAGAAGGAGGAGTGCCCTTTTATAAGAGGGGTGAGGGGAACCTTTGGAAAAGCTAGAAATATTAATTTATAATAAACTCATATTCGGTTTTTAATGGCTCAAAAGTTGACTATTAAAAAGTTAAGGTAGGGATAGGTCGAAAACCATTCAACCTATAGAATTTAGACAGGTTTGGGTACTTATATTAACCTTATCTTTAAGTATTAACTCTAAGTTAATTAGTTTCACTTTTACAATGTCTCTTTGTATTTTTATATTATATGGTTAATGAAATTACCATATACATCCAAGAGACCTTAAAGTGGTCAATTAATGATACACCTATCATGATATAAGTTTCTTGGCCGAACCTTATATTTTTAGGAATTTAATATCAATTAAAAATATAATATTTGTTTTAAAAACTCTTTTATGTCAATTTTGACACTATTCAATAGTTGATTTTTGTGAAACTCATAACAGATTGATTACTTCGTAAAAAGTCAATTAAATCAATCCTAATATGTCATATTATCCTAGAAATGTAATTTAATTCATTAAAAGTTTCATATTATATTTGTTTGGGTATTTATAATATCAATTATTTTAATTTTTCACTGTTATAGTAATTACTGCATCATCATTGTGTCATAAATAAATTAACTTATTTAATGTCTAAAAATTATAAATAAAATATCATTATGTAGGAAATCGTTTTATATTTCTAATGAATTTTTATAATCTAAAATCCAACATATATAACCCTAGGTAAAAGTTGTTTTCCTAAAGGATATATGCTTGTGTCATTTTTGTATTTATTTTAACTTAATTAAAA
The DNA here is from genome assembly GCA_963277665.1 of Viscum album. Classification (NCBI taxonomy): domain Eukaryota; kingdom Viridiplantae; phylum Streptophyta; class Magnoliopsida; order Santalales; family Viscaceae; genus Viscum; species Viscum album. The sequence continues at coordinate 1,030,258,581 of OY728157.1, forward strand.
TAAAGTGTCCCTATCACCTACAAGTGACACCATGGGGTCCAAAAATCGACCCAAAGATGCCTATGGTCGAACATGTATCAAAAAATAAGTCTAGGACATGTTTTAGGGTAATTTAGTATTATTATAATATTATTTGTTAACCCTTATTTATCGAATTTACCCTTAACCATGGTAAATAAAATATTTACCGCAGTAATTATTCAAAATGTCTAAAAATAAAAGTTACCTATTTACACAATTTAAACATCCTGATTCCAAATATGGAATAAATTTTTCTAAATTCAAAACATAGAAGTGGCAGAAATTAATTTACAATTAATTCCCCCTGTCAAAACAAAAAGCGTGTTTTTAAGATATAATAACTATCAAATGATTGATACTTGTTTTTTTTCGGTTTAATTGTAAAATTATGTCCAATGACCAAAATTATATTAAATGGTAAAAATATATTCTAAATATACTTTAAAACCACTCAAATTCATAATTTATCAATATAAAGTATTTTGATTAAAAAAGTTGTTTTTAATTAAAATTTAGTAATTTTAACTATTCATCAAAATATGAAAGTTATCCGAAAAGTACCAAAATTTCACCCTAGGCTAATTTTGATATTCCGAACCCAAAAATGAAGTCCATTTTAAAATATAAAATATATATAATTTCAAAAAGTAGGTATTACTATTCACAACGGCTAGTTTGATTGGTTGTGGTGTGTGTTAAAACTCGAAGTTGCGTACAACACAAGCTACTGTATTATTCAAAGGAAAGCATACTGTGGAAGCTTGGGGTGTTTCATTTTAAATTTTTGATGTCCCCATTTAGTCAAAAAGTTTAAAATATTGTATTTAAAAAGGGTCCACTATTAAAAGTTGGTAAAATTGCAATACTGAAAATGAATTTATTCTTTCATTATGTCGAAGAAACACATAATATGGATTCTAAAATTATAAGGATTATATAAAGTTTAAAATTTCGTTAATACTATTCATAAACTTTTTTGAACGGCTTGTTTGGTAAGTCATGGTGCGCTTGAAATTGGTGTTGCATGTACTGCAAGTTATTGAATTATTTTGAAAAAATAACACCCTATAAAATCTTGGGGTGTTACATTCTCCCCTCCTTCAATAAATTGCATCCTCACAATTTGAAATTTTTCTTCGAAAATACAAGGTTGAAATAAGAAAGTATCTTTGTGGGAAAACCCATATCAAAAATTGGGTTACTAAAATTTAGTCTTAATATGAGGAAACGAGAAATGAAAGGGTCACCACCAAATTATGATCTCGATTAGGAGAACATTGGTGGAAATTAGAGACATATAATTGGATGAAAAAAGTAAATATTTATAGGTAGAGATTGAAGTCATCAATCTCAAACAAGTGTAAAATTGAGATCCTTAAGTTCATCAATCTATGATGATTTGAAATACCATCGGTTCAACAAAACATATGGTATTAGGATAACACATTTTTGGTTTTAGGATTCCTTAAATAAAGTATAAGAATTAATTTCTTCATAGAATAAGAGAAGAAGAAAAATATATTTTTGACAAGTAGAGTTCCATCCTTTAACTAAATTCTACCACAAACTCATCTTTCACTGTAAAAAATATATTCTATTTATCCTATTCGTATAGGGTTAAAAAAACGAATTTATAATTCATCAACCAGATCTTTAAAAAAAAACTAAATTATTTAATCTTGGAAATCATGTGGGTCAGTGGTAAGTGATACACCCTTGTCGCCCTTCGGTTGTGGGTTCAAGTCTCGTGGCCTTTCCGGACGCGACGGGTTGCCGCCCGACCTCCGGGTTGTCCTTTTATGGCAATCCAAAATAATGCAAACTAGAAATATCCAAAATACTTTAGTCCAAAATTTATAAGGAAGGTAAACACAATAAAGATCCTTTTTTCCGCGTAATAACATGTGAACATCTTCATTATGTATTCTTTTAAAACACTAAAACATCCTGAATTACCATAAAACCTTATTGATTACATTCATGATCCCTTATTCCTTAAATAGTAATAGATATACTCCTTCAATCCAAAAATGTTTTAAACCCAAACAATGATGGAATATACAAATAATTAATCAGTTTCAAGGTAGTCAAGAATATCCAATTTAATTTATCCAAATCAATCATGTATTATTCCAAAATCACTACCTCGGTATCAGAACTATATTATAGTTTATCATTCTCTCAACCATATATTTTCCAAAAATTTATCCTACTATTGAGTCACTTTTCTTTGTTCCACACAATCTCAAGTCCTTAATGAAATAGTACTGTAGTACAATCCTTATATACTCCATAATTATTATAACAAGTACATTGTTGATACAACACTTAATTGACATAATCAACATAAGAACTGTAATCATTCCTCTTCATCTGTGGTAGTATCATAACTTGATTATTATCCAATAGCATCATTTGCGGCATAGTCTGATGACTGGGACATAGGTTCGCGTAGTGTCCAAACTCCTTGCAAATGAAGCATTGTACATTTGAAACCATTTTCTTACCCTTGCAGTCACGTACTTTGTGCCCTTTTCCTCCACACTAATAACAAACTCCCATTCCTTTCAGGAAAGTTCTAGGGTGTTTCTTCCCACAGTTATCACATATGGGAAAATTATTCTTTTGCCTCTTCCCTTTATCCGTCTTTCTCTCTTCCATACTTTTCTTCTCTTGCTTCCTTTCAATGCCATAGGACTCAGTAAAATCTTTACTTATCTTATCAACACATGATATTATTTCTTCATATGATGATAATACATGGGAGACTATTTCTCTTATAAATTTTGGCTTAAGACCATGAATGATATGATCCTTCTTTCTCTTTGGATCATGTGCATTGTTGGAGTTATCATTCCTTCTACTGGGCGCCATTTCTAAACAATGGCATACACTAGATTAGTTTATGAATAACAATACCTAATCCCAAACTTGTAAAAAAACATAACATAAATTAAATATTTTATGGATATAATCCATAATCATAAAAATGTTTTGTTTGAGGAAGTATATAATCATAAACCCTTCATAATGATTTGTAAAGAAAATGAGATTTATCCTAAGCATATCCCCCGGGAGTGTCGTAACCAAGAGTGCAGCAAGGCCCATTGTCATGCACCAGTTCCCGTTCGAGTCTAGCTCAAAGTGGTGTTTTCAGGTTTTACCCCTAGGTATATATGTGACAGAGCCGCCTCTACCTTCTCGTATCCAGACAGGGATGTATTGCTCGGAAAACTCACAAAATATATACAAAACCAAAATTATAGGAAGTTCTTCTATACTAATCCTCAAAGTTCATCTTAGGTCTACGTGCTCTAATCAGAGTTTATCTAAATCTATCTTCCAAGGTTTGTACTGAACTTCCTCTGATACCAACTATAATGCCCCGACCCCAGTTACCCAGAGTCTGTGCATTATTACATAACATTGTCATGATCACAAGAAAGATCAAATCTCGAAAGACCGATTGGTTTAGTAGCCTTGTAAGCACTAGATATACTCATAATGTTTTACATTACATCATGAAGTGAAAAACTACTACAACAACATATTGTCTCCATAATCCACACTATTATCCCCTCATAATATCCCTGAAGGTCGTTCATAATTTACTTCTTCATTTCCTAGAAAAAATAAAACATAGAAAAGGTGTGAGCTCAAATGCCCAGTAAGGATAACAATATAGCGGAAACTTTCATAAATAAGATTAAACATTTAAGGTAATGTATAACTAAAACAAAAGCCTTTTAAACATGAACTTCAACATAGTATGGAAAAAATAAAATGAAATAATTCCATTTACTTATTTACATTGAAATTCTACTAATCGAATAATCACATGAAATATCAATAACCACTTTCATAATGATGGAATGCATAATGCCAGACTATCATAACCACATAGCCAAGGCCTCGTGCCAAGACTACAAATAAGATTTTTCCAAGGCCTTGTGCCAAGACACTAGTTTGTCTCATGAGACCTACTGATGCATTTAGGAGCTATAACGGGCTCCACCCATCACTTACTAAGTCCAATGCATTCCCATATGAAAAGGATTAAACATAACATAAACATTCGTATTAAAACTAGCATACGAAATGTCAATACTTTCACCATAAACCATGAATGGTATAAAAATAGCACATCCACAGTCAAACATATCATAAAACCTTCAATACAATATATAAGTTTTGTATCATAATAAATCAACTTCAAATAAGCTTAAAATCCATCAAAGGATGTTGACATAGATGAAATCAAAACTATTTGAGAGAAATATCTCTTTTCTCGAAATCATTGAAAAGTCACACATTTATAAAGGAATTAATTTAAAAGAGATTTTTGAATCAAAGTTTCCCATACCACTTTGAAACCATTGAAAATAAATATCATTTCAAAACCTTCATGTCCATATAAATAAATCCTTAAAATCATTTTGAAAACATGGACATTAATTTAAAATATTTAGAAAGATAAATCTTTAAAACATTTAAAATTATGATCTTGATAAAGATTACCTATCAAAAATTCTTAAAATATTCATTTTGAAATCATTTAAAAGTAAAATAATTATAAAATAAAACATTTACTTTTAAAATATTCTTATAAAGTTTTAAGTGATGCTTTGACGATTTTATAACGGCGGTAAATAGCCGCATCCACTGTATAAGTTAAAAAAACATTCTTACCTTAAATTTGTCGAAAGGTAAAAATTGACTTGATTGGAAAACGACAGAAAGATTCCTTTAAAAACACATAAGGGTATAAATGACTTTAAACCATATTCTTTGTAAATAGTAAATTTTTTTTGAAATACATTTCGAAGAAACATGGATGTGGATGATAAAGAAATCCCAATAGATTATTACGTATAAACAACCTCGGATAATGAAGAGATTGCGAAATAAACCATTACCTTGTACTGTTCCTTGGATGGGGTAGGTTAACCTCCTGTATAATAGTGAAATAATTGTTATTAAATTATACAATAATCATATACATTCATATGATATCATATATTATCTTTTAACATTGCTTTGTTAATAATATCTTAGTATTATTGTCGTTTTGGGTGTTAACTTACTCGTTTTCTTTTATATGTTTTGTTACATAAGCCATGTTTGTTATGGATAGGTTGTATCTTATTCATATCCATAATGATATCAATTCCTTAAAAATTATTTTTAAATCATCAAATGATAATTATACTTGAATGGATACGATGGAGAATGAATCTTATCGCGTTCGTGGAGACGGTAGTCCGTACGTACGCACGAGCGATAATACCATTATTTTGATATTAAAATAATATATAATTGGATGGTATATCATATATACAGAATCATTATCATGTTATATTTATTATTTTCATGTGTTACACATCATTATTATACACATCCAAATAATAATATATTGAATAACAATTACACCACGACGTGGAGACCGTAAGCCGTACGTATGCACGTATGGTGACATGTTATTCAAAGGGTGGATAGAATACTGAATATTGTTGTACCATATTTATAATAACATCACAGTATATATATGATACTTGAGTTATTATTTGAGAATGGTAGCAATAAATGAAGAAGAAGTGGAAGAAGAAAGGAACTTGGAAAAGGGTGGTGAAATCATTACCTCTTCTTCGGGTTTTTCCTTTTGATTTGATCAAAAGGGCTCCTTAGGTTGGATTTATGATCAAAATAAGGCCTATAGGTTTTATTGAGGGAAGTTGGGAGAGTATATTTGCAGAGTTTGGCCGATCCAAAAGGATTTTAAGGTGTGAAGAAAAGAGAAGGAGGAGTGCCCTTTTATAAGAGGGGTGAGGGGCACCTTTGGAAAAGCTAGAAATATTAATTTATAATAAATTCATATTCGGTTTCTAATGGCTCCAAAGTTGATTATTAAAAGTTCAAGGTGGGGATAGGTCGAAAAACATTCATCCAATAGAATTTAGAGAGGTTTGGGTACTTATATTAACCTTATCTTTAAGTATTAACTCTAAGTTAATTAGTTTCACTTTTACAATGTCTCTTTGTATTTTTATATTATATGGTTAATAAAATTACCATATACATACAAGCGACCCCCAAGTGGTCCATTAATGATAAAAATATCATTATATAAGTTTCTTGGCCGAAACTTATATTTTTAAGAATTTAATATCAATTAATAATATAATATTTGTTTTAAAAACTCTTTTATGTCAATTTTGACACTATTCAATAGTTGATTTTTGTGAAACTCATAACAGATTGATTACTTCGAACAAAGTCAATTAAATCAATAATAATACGTCATATTATCCTATAAGATTAATTTAATTCATTAAAAGTTTCATATTATATTTGTTTGGGTATTTATAATATCAATTATTTTAATTTTTCACTATTATAGTAATTACGACATCATCATTATGTCATAAATAAATTAACCTATTTAATGTCTAAAAATTATAAATAAAATATCATTATGTAGGAAATCTTTTTATATTTCTAATTAATATTTATAATCTAAAATCCAACATATATAACCCTATGTAAAAATTGTTTTTCTAAAAGATACATGCTTGTGTCATTTTTGTATTTATTTTAACTTAATTAAAATAAAGTGTCCCTATCACCTACAAGTGGCACCCTGGGGTCCCAAAATCAACCCAAAGATTCCTATGGTCGAACATGTATAAACCAATAAGGCTAGGACACGTTTTAGGGTAATTTAGTATTATTATAATATTCCTTTTTAACCCGTATTTACCGGATTTACCCTTAACTATGGTAAATAAAATATTTACCGCAGTAATTATTCAAAATATCTAAAAATAAAAGTTACCTATTTACACAATTTGAAAATCCTGATTCCAAATATGGAATCAATTTTTCTAAATTCAAAACACAGAAGTGGCAGAAATTAATTTAAAATTAATTTCCGATGTCAAAACAAAAAGCGTGTTTTTAAGATATAATAACTATCAAAATATTGATACTTGTTTATGTTTGGATTAATTGTAAAATTATGTACAATGACCAAAATTATATTAAATGGTAAAAATATATTGTAAATATACTTTAAAACCACTCAAATTCATAATTTATCAATATTAATTATTTTGATTAAAAAAGTTGTTTTTAATTAAAATTTATTAATTTTGACTATTCATCAAAATATGAAAGTTATCCGAAAAGTACCAAAATTTCACCCTAGGCTAATTTTGATATTCCGAACCCAAAAATGAAGTCCATTTTGAAATATAAAATATATATATTTTCAAAAAGTAGGTATTACTATTCATAACGGCTAGTTTGATTGGTTGTGGTGTGTGTTAAAACTCGAAGTTGCGTACAACACACGCTACTGTATTATTCAAAGGAAAGCGTACCGTGGAAGCTTGGGGTGTTTCATTTTAAATTTTTGATGTCCCAATTTAGTCAAAAAGTTTAAAATATTGTATTTAAAAAGGGTTCACTATTAAAAGTTGGTAAAATTGCAATACTGAAAATGAATTTATTCTTTCATTATGTCTAAGAAACTCATAATATGGATTCTAAAATTATAAGGATTATATAAAGTTTAAAATTTAGTTAATACTATTCATAACCTCTTTTGAACGGCTTGTTTGGTAATTCATGGTTGGCTTGAACTCGGTGTTGCGTGTAGTGAAAGTTATTTTATTATTTTGAAGAAATAACACCCTATAAAATCGTGGGGTGTTACACCTTCAATCAAATATATGACATTGTCACATCATATGTCCAGCAATATCAAAGCCTTGTTTCAAAAGACAAATCATTTTTTCCTTCAATCTCAAAAGGATATTTTCTTACATCATCTATCTTTCTCTCACCTCAATTGTACAAATCAATATGTGATATTAATGGAGTGAATTTGAAATACATTTTCATCAATAAAACATATCCTTTTCTTATATCCTTCTACAATGTTTTCTCACTACCTAAAAAGTGAGGGACAAGTTCCTTGGATATCATCAAAGTTAAAGAGGGTTATCATAACAATAATTACAATGGATGAATTTATTATCAACACCAATATCAAGGGAGTAATAAAAAAACCTATCAACTCGAGGGGAGGAGGCATAGGGGATGAAACCAATCTATTTATGAACTCCTTTATCAATTCACATTATCTCTCTCTTTAAATTTCTGCTTATTATTATTCAAAATTGATATATATATGATTATAAAAATTATATATGTCTTTTTCCTCTATTCATAATAATTTTATTAATAATGAAATTAACCTTTTAATACGTATCAAATTTATTAATTTATCACTCTATCAAATTTATCACTTTATCTCTCAATGATATGAGTATTGTTTATATCTGAACTTACCATTAAATTTTACTTTAATTTTAAAAATGGACATTGACCCCTGACTATCTTTATTATTTGACTAATACAACTGAATTTATCTATTTAAAAAGGTTGATGAATAATCCATTTCCATTATTTAATTGATTTTCCATGTTGGATTGATGGTATACTATTGTTTAATTTTATATAAAGAATTGTTTTTAATGTATTATTGATTGGTTTTATTCATGAAATTTATAAATATTTTCACCGAAGAAATAGTGTGGAAATATATTCATGTAGTCAGGTATCTTCAGTATAGCTGGATTCAAACCCCTTTATCACTTTACAATCATAAATTTTAAATTTAATAATATACATCAATCATTATACTAATACCTAAATAAAATAATCATTGAGTGGATTATGAATCCTATACATCCCCTATCTCTTGATATAACTAAACACTTTAGTCTCTATTAGTCACAATTTTTATTTAATGAAGAAATAATTTCTACAGTACTCTAAAACAAAGTCTACACATGATTTAACTCCACAATACTGTTTCATATGGTTTATCCATGAACTACCACAATACTACCAAGTATTAAAGAGAATGGGTGTATAAAGTCCTAAAACTTGGTTTATCCTTGTGATGGAATGACAAATTTTTTTGGGTTCATTTCTGGGGACATAGTTGATTAACAAGAGTATTTAAAGTATTTGTTTTATAGTGGAAAATAATTATATTTTTTTATTTTTTTATTTTTTTTATTTTTTATTCAACAATACATGTGGTATTTTCTTTGTCGATTTTAAAAACAGATGCTCGTTGATGTTCATAAAATCAATTAGTTCACAATGAATATTGGATGAATCATCTAATTTGAACCCATATATTGTAAATACCTCTACAATTTTTTTATAAACAATGGTGGATTCAAGGTGTAGAGGGTCTATAAAAATCCCTTACATGACTAGAATCCTTTTATAGAAGAATAATTGAGGCCAATGAAGGATTATAATAGACCTTCAACAAGAGTAATGAACAAGATCATTATGCTTCCAAAAATTCTCAAACATTTATTAAATGTTTATCCAAATATCAAATATATTATATAAAAAAAATGAAAAATTAGAGAATTTTTCACTTAAAATTTATATTTACATGTTTCAAAATTGATAAAGATACATGATACCTTTAATGCCAGTCACATTTTTGATGATGCAGTGAGGTTGTAACTTATTCAATTTTATTTAATGAAAAATGTGATAAATTGGTTGAATTATATACAATATAAATCGATCAAAAAATGGTATGAACTTGTAAAAAATTTCTTGCAATGCACCTTCCTCCTTACAAAATGGTAAAAATGAGGAATAAAATCCAAACGTTTTAGAAACATGAGAATCGAAGAATTTATAAATCTTGAGAAAGATTCTAATTCTTGTTAAAAAAATATCCCCATTACGGTTTCAGTTGTTCATACATGTAAAAAACTTTTATTTTTGTTTTATTTATGAAATAAGAATGTTGTCGGATGCATATATTGGTGGAAGCATTTCATAATATTCACTAGTGTTTATTCTCAACTGGATGAGATGTCCATGATCAATTTTTAATGACACATTAAGTGAATATTAGAGAACATAAGAGTGAAATATGTGTATAAAACCATGATGTTTGAAGAAAATATAGAGGTGTTGAAGAACCAAATCAAATACCTAAAGGCAACACCATGGGATAAGGTGAATGTGACCCAAACATGTTTTTAAGGATGGGGATGTGTCTATATTAAGTGAGAACATATATTGATTCAAGATCCATTGACTTCAGATATAGATGACTAAAGTAACATGGATTATGTAAGGAAACAAATCAACAATAAGTTATTCCATTTCAAAATAAACCTTTTCAAAAGAATCAAGTGTCATGTTGGAGAACTCAGAGTTCAAGAAAAGAAAGAGTTGGAATAATCTGAACCCGTATGTATATATCTGGTACCTAAAACAGATACATACTAAATATAATACCAACTATAGATCCATGGACATAAATTTCCATATATACATGAATTCATGAAAATATTTCATTAAAAACATTCCCATGTATGTTTCGGTTTAGAGTTTTAGATAATTAAGAAAAATAACACAATAATAAATCCTATATCATTCTCAACTAAAGTGCATTTACCACTATAAAAATATAATTAATCTATAATAAATCTTGAAAATATTAAACAAATCCTCTAAAAATTCTATTACTTTATTTATTTCTTGTGAAAATTTTTCATAATAACCTAGGGAAATAAAAATATAAGAAGGGGTGAGATCAAACACATATTAAGTGAAATCATATAACTAATAAAATAAAGACATAAACATGACATACATATTATGTGAGGAATAAGTAACCACCATTATTCAAAAATCAATTGAAACTAAGAGCATAATATATCCGTGTATAATAATTAAAATAAATATATCACATGGATAATAATAGATAAATTCAAGGTGATATAATACATAATTCCAAACATCGTGATCATACCATCAATTACTTATGCAAGAAACCATTCTTTCCATTATCTCCATAACCCAGACATAGTTCTATTGATCAAGAAACCAGCCAAGACATCTCTCAGAATTATGTAGGCATACACCAAATCAAAAATATGTTTGTATCATGAGAGATACCTATTCATTTAGGGTCTATATAATGTTGGTCCCCACCCTTTACTTTTTTATGTCCAATGAATTCATCATATTATATTATGAGTAAACAATACCTAATCAACATTTCCAATAATCATCTATATTGGAATATCAATGCATGGAATTATAATAATTTTCCCCATCCCAATAAAAGAGATTACATGATCATAACCCATCTATAGAAATAATGAGGATGGTTAAACAATACATATTCAACTTTTCTGTGTAATCAATAATCATCCATATCAATATAAGAAATATATAGATTTATATAGTTCCCCAATCAATAAACTGAATGAATTTGTTTATAAATATCCCTAAAGATAAAACCACATAGATTAATGGTATATGGTTAAGTCAATGATTTCCCCAATTAATTTATATATAACATACAGGTGAACATCCATCAATGAAAGGAATAGATAAAATGGAATTCAAAGAGAAAATGTTTTGGAAGAAAATTTATGACTACTCATGGTGGGTGTTTTGAAAAGAAAAAGGAATTAGTGAATAATATCTTGATAAAAAAGAACATTAAAAAAATCCATACATAATGATAAGTTGGATGTTTGAAAAATAACACAACCTTAATGTAACAAAGGAAATTCAGATGGATGTTTTCATAGATGAAAAACATCCTTATAAAATAATGCTTTGAAAGATATCAAACAAGAAAAAATACATAATAAATTTTTTTGATACCACGGGTGAAATCAAATACATAGTAAATAAATATATTTATTATATTAAGAATAATGTAACATAAATCCCATGAGTTTAATTCATTTTGAATTTGAAAAGAAAAACAAATGTGAAAACTTAAAATATATTTTAGAAAAAATTTAAACATTGACGTAAAATAAAAACATACATGTCCCTTTTAAAAGTTACTTCTGAAAAAGTGAAGTTAACTATTTTTAAAACTTTTAATTTCAAGAATAATCTACAATAATTGATATTTTAAATTACCTAAATATTTCAATATGAAATTTGGGTGTAAGGGAAAAACATTTGATTATGAAAAGATCTTTTTTAAATACATTGAAATTACCATTGCTGAAAACCCATATTGTAAAATGATTAATCAAAACATATTATATATAAAAGATTATTTCACTAAATAGGATTTTAATAAACCATATAATAAAATATTGTGGTGGGATATCACACGAATGGAATGAAAATGTTCTATATACAACTTTATAACTCACCGAAACAAGATTTGAGCTATTAATATATCACATTGGAAATATTATCAATGAAGAATGAAATATTTGGAATGGGTTTAATATGGTAAAAATAAAAATAATTAAATAAAACCCCATAATTCAATCAAAGGGAATAAGGTACTGAAATTATATTTAATAATTTCTAGATAATAATCCCAACTCAATGAACAATAATTGAGTTACCAAAAACTCTTATGAGAGGGGAAACACTTGATTCAAAATCCATTTGAAAAAAGAACAGGATTTGGATTAGTATGTCCTCTAAATTGAAAGGAATAAAATTATATAAATTGAATAGGATAATAAATCAGTAAAACACTATTCAAATTAAGAATGGTTCATAACATTTAACAAGTATCAAATAATCAGAATTGAGATAAAAAATCCTTATGATATTTAGAGATTTTGAATCAAAACCCTCTTGAAGAATATAATTTCAAATGAAACATTAAATATCATTAATAATTATAGAATAATTATATAAAATATTAAAGGTTTATTTAATACACTATGCCAAATAAAACATGGTCTATAAAAAGAAATTTGTCTCAAGGGGTGAATATTGAGATTAAAAACCCTTAACTTGTTCCTGATTCATTATATTCATGTGATTTTATATTTGTATAATAAAATTAAGTGTATTAGATAACTTTTGAGGAATATTATTAATCTCTATTTCATTTAATATAGAGAATTTATTATAATATACTATTTATTTAGTATATATATTTTTATTATTTTAGTGCGAATGTTGGATCATTGTTGACTTATTTTTATTACATAAATGATCAAATATGGTATTTAATAATAAGTTAAGTAATTAATATAACCATTAAAAAAACAATGACCAATAATTATTTTATTATATTTTATAATAAAATTATTTTTTATTTCCCATATTCTTCCAAGATAATGTTTTATAACATTGTTCAAGTAAGTGGTTAAACCAACCCCAAACATGGACACTCAATATCTCGATGAGCGATTATGGTAAATGAATTGTATAATATATTTATAAAAAAATTATAATGATTTTTTTTATTTTTTTAAGTTTGTGAATCATATTTTAAGTGGGTTTTATATATAATTAAAATCAGTATGAAAGATTAAAATCATTACTTTATGGAGGTGGTATTCCCCACAATGCACAGTTAACATTCCAACATTTTTCTATGTGTATTGTGAGGAATAAATAAGGGTTTATTAATTAAGATAATTTTTATATAACAATAATTATTATGAAATAACTATATTACCATGGTTATTTTATGTTTTGAAGATAAATATTAAGAAGAAATGGTAAGGAGTAAGTAATAATAACATTAAAACCTTGAATATTCTCTTCAAAGTATCCTTGGAAATGAAGGTATTAATATGAAATAAGGTGACCCAAGGATTGTTTAATGGAGATAGGTTTTTAAGATTAGAATAATTGAAGTGTTTTTTAGGAAATTATAACTAATGGGTGAGGAATTAAGGGGTGAAATTGTTTCCATTTATAAGTGACGAAAATGACAGTTTTGGGAAAAATCATCATTTTTCATTAATTAAATGATTCTATTAAAGAGTAAAAGGTTCAAAAATTGATAAATAATGAAGTGTGGGGTTATATAAGGTCTATATATTCTCCAATAATAATTCTACCACATGTTTTAAACGAGTTTAAACCCTTTTAACACATGATTTTAAAATTTACCATTTGGATTTTTACCTTCGAAACTAGTTATTACCCAAGTAGTTTATATTTAATTAAACAAATATAAGGTTACCCATATTACCAAATTTTTATTTTATAAAACAAAATATAGGCTCTATATAGTCAAATTAAATTTATACAATAGAGATAATTAATGTTTAAAAAACATTTAATATATAGAAAACCCGTTTCGTATAAAAATTTTGTTTTTAACATTATGTGTCGTTAATATTTTAAATATTGATTAAAAAATTAATGAAAGATAAAAAATTGATATTTAGGTTTAAAAAATATGTTTAATACAAATTTTATAAGTGATTAAATTATTTTATTAGATAAAAAATTACATAATATTAATAAAACAATTCGTTGAAAATAATAGTTTTACCATTATCATGGTCATTAACTTTAATCTTAATAATCATAATTTTATTAAAAAAGAAACAATATTAACCTTAATAAATAATATTATCATTTTTATTTAAAATATTAACTCCATTTTGTAAAATTAGATTCTATAATTGATAAATATTAATTTTTAATATGTGTTCATAAAAATAGTTTTTAATGTGAAATGTTACTAGAGTTTCCAAAATGATAGACATGAGTTTTATAAATAAAACACAATAATTTAAAATGATATATATTCATATATATATATATATATATAAATAATATAAATAGGTTTTGAAAAAATTTAATTCATCATTGCAAAATTATAATGTCGTAAAAGTGATGGTTCTATTAAAATCATTATTTTTTTTAAATCCACCAAAAAATAAATTGTATAAGTAATGTACCAAAAATTTATATTTAGCTAATAATATCATGAAGAATGTTAAAATTAATTTTATCTTTTAAAATTAAAATTATAAAAGTAGATAATATAACTTGTAGACAAAAACATAAAAATATAATAAAAACTATTTATATAAACATTTTTTTAGATATTAACTATTCTTATTCTTATTCACAATAAATTAAAAATCAATTTCGTGTTAATATATTATTCAAAAAAGTAATATATTTTATGTAATACAAAATACCCTATTGTAGCAGGTAACCACCATATCCTAGACCATCACAGTCTAAAGATCCTTAATTTATTAATTTATTTAAATTTTAAATTTTAGTATTTTGGAATTGAACAAACTAACATCATTTTTGAAATCAGGTATCAAAATAATCCTAGAAAGAGTTTTGATATTTTATTTTTGAAATGGTTTTTTTTAAATACGATTTTCTTAAAACTTGTAATTTTTATGACTTTATCTTTTTATAATAATGGCATAAAAGTTTATAAAACCTTTTAAGTAATCAAATATGAATTTATGGAATAACAAAATGCATTTTTAAACATTCATTGAACTTAAAAAACCTATGGATTTTTTTCAGAACTAATGTAAAATATTTCTTTTAAAAAAATCACTCGTGGAATCTTAATCATTAACCAAATTTTAAAACTTTGGTTATTTCCTTGAAAACCATGGGTATATACTATACCCATGGCTCTTTGAACCATGGGTGCTTAATTTTTTGAGATAAGATTATATCCATGGGTTCTACTGAATCCTTATGTATTGGAAATATGGATTTTTTAATACCCACAGTTCACTTAAAACATTGGATATAGCCTATACCGATTATTTCATGAACCGGGGATATAAGTGGTTGTCTAGAAATCATGTATACCCACAGTTTGGTGAATTGTGGGTATAAATAAAAAACCTCATTGGACATTAAGATAACTATCCAACACCTCTCCTAGAACTAGAAGATTAATTACATATCATGTTACACATTCAATGAAGTACACTTATTTTATATTTAGAATTCAACCATCAAGTTTGTTGGACCATAAGAGACTGTTGGCCACCCCCTCTAGTATTGATGGTTTTAATAATCACAAATCATGCCTCTTATTATCATTTTTGTTTAATAATTTCAATCATCATTATTTATGTTTCAATATGTGTAATTATGATTATCTATGATCACATATTAGTTTAACACATTCTGTTAATATTTATGTAGTAATACAATCCTAATAAAAATATTTTATAAGTATAACATACCGAGATCGATGGTTCAACTGATTCATCTACAATGAAAAATTACTCAACAATATAAGACTCACCGATAGTGAAATTGACACACCGACCAACCAACTGTCTCACTAATAGTTTAATTAACCTACCTAAACAACTACATATCATTGTAAGGACCAACCAACCTATGGACCTACCGGTAGAAGGACTTACAATTGAATGGACCAGCCAATGCATGGACCTACCGATACATAGTGCTACCAGAGCATGGTAATAATGATACATAGACTCACTAACAGAATGACGCACCGATGAAAGGAGATATTGAAAGAGGATTGATCGATAGACTGTTTAAATTTCCTTTTATTTAACATTTTATCTAACAGTAATATTTTGAGTGTTTTAATGTGACTGATTAATTTAATGCATTTTTGAAGAAATCTTAAATGAAGATTTCTTAAGTACGTGGTACATAATCCATCTCAAAACATGCACATTGTCTGGATACATGAGTATAAATAAAAAGGACTTGAGATGTAATATATACACATAAGAATCACCTGAAAAAGACACACAAGAGGATATGAGTAGACATAGTAGCAGAACCAGACATGCAATATAAATAACGAAAGAACACATGAGGAAATCTTAATTCCTACATGCTATGATTTAGAGAACTACTTTTCGTAAAAGTTCCAATATCTATACAACATCCAACAAAAATATTGTATAAGAACATCCCATCTTCTAAAACATAGAACATAGTGCTCGATTAAACTTTGTTTCCGTGTTTTCTTCCATAAGAGGAATCAAACTTTAAATATGATACATCAAAGAATCTAGATGTAAACTGCATAATACACATAGCCTTATAAACACAATCTAATACTTATTTCTCTATTGAGCATCATTTTATTAGTTTTTTGAGCAGTACGTGCATCTGTTTGTAAAACACACACTATCACTTACACTGAACTAGGGTATACTAGATATACTGAAACAACTATCTTTTTACACTTTTTTATCCCATGTAGAATTGTGGTTGAGGTCCTATGTGACTTGGTTGTATTTTTTCCCATATAGAACTATGGTAGAGGTCTTGTGACCTGGATAGTCTATAAACTACTGTGTAAACCCCCATTTAGGATGTGGTAAAAAAACTTTATCAATATATCTTTCATGATGGAAGGTGATCACCAAGTAGAGAGGACTAAATATCAGCTTGTGACTGAACCTACTGTTTTTATATCCTCTATGTTTTTCAAATTTATTTTTTTATATTTTTACATGTATTTTAGAAAACTAAAATTCACTTTGATAGTTAGTTTTCACTACTCTTTATAACTATTTTGTCTTATTATATTATTTTCATAAGTTGTATCAATATCTTATATTGTTATAAATAAGAAATAATCAATCTTTTGAGAAATTAGTTAAACAATCAGGCTATTATAAATTCAATACTTTGATTAGCTGGTCAATAAAGTTTTAAATTAGGGGAATATTTTAAATAAGTTTTTTAACAGAAATTAATATAGGAACTAAATTAACCCCCCTCTTGAGTGTCTTACTCCGACCAACATTTGTTATCAGAGGATTGTTTTTAAAACTTTCGGTTTCATCAATTTCAAAGCCTTTCCATATCTTTTCAACTTTTATTTTAGTTTTTTAAATATCTATAAATTTCTATTAGTTTTCATTTTTTATGTCATCAAAAATCATTTCCTTAGTATGGAAAATAGATTCGAAGGTTCTTCTGCAAATAGACCTCCCTACTTTAATGGAACAAACTATGCCCAATGGAATCTTAAGATGAAAATGATCTTAGAAAGCATGGGTTTTTATTTTTCAACAGTTATAGAAGATAAATATGAAATACCAAAGACTGCTAGGAACACATGGAGTGATGCCACAAATACTACATATAATAACAATTTCAAAGATATGAATGCTCTATTTTGTGCACTTAGAGATGAATAATTTAATAGAATATCTTCTTGAACATTTGCCTATGAAATTTGGGACACTATATAATTTTCACATGAAGTAAATTATAATGTTAAAGAAATGATCCTTAACACTTATACTATTTTTTATGATAATTTCAAGATAAATACTGATGAGACTATTTTAGACATGAATATCTTGTTTTATAAAATTGTGAACACCATGATCTCCCTAAGAAGAGCTGTTACATCCATGGAGAAAATCATGAGAATACTCATATGCTTACACAATAGATAGAGAGGGACATCAATATGAATAATAAAATCTTTTCATCTCAACACTTTTCTAGTTAAATAGCTGATATGAATGTAGATGATGTATGAGGAAGACCTAAAATTTAACAAGGAAGAGGATGATGAACCCAAAATAAAATTTGTTTCTTTCAAATATACTGCCTCTAAGAAGAAGGAAAAATCTCAAGATGAGCCTAAATGTTTATGTTATGGAAAATCATCAATAGGCAGTGATGAAGAGATGTGTCATACAACTAGAAGGATTAAAAAATTTTATAGACAGAAAACATTCTACCTAAATACCAACTACAAAGGAAAGTATGACCATTAGGACCATTTGTGAAAGAATTGGAGAAGAGGTGATACCTCAAATGAGATAATATTCTATGATTGAAAAGGAAACAGACATTTATAGACTGACTATCCCAATATAAAGTACAATATGACATATAATGGTAAGGAAAAATGTATAGAAAAGGTTGAAGGAAGATTTTAGTGATTCTAAGGGAAAATCAAGTGACTCAGAATACTCTCATAATGAAATGACTAATAATGAAAATATGTGTTTTATGACAAACAGATAAGAGGTAACACTACACTCCCCTGAACATAATGCTTACTATTCTAGAGATGAATGTGATTCTGAATGCATGTCCAATGAGGAAATGTTTGAATATTTACAAATGCTATAAGACACTTGTAATGAACTTAATGATTAAAACAAATCTTTCAAGAAACAACATGCTTTGACTACCACTGTTAAATATGAAACTGTTGTAGAGAAAGGGAAAATTCCTAACTGATTAAGGAAAACAATGAGCTTAAATTATCAAATGAGAAATTGAAAAAGGATTTATCAAAATTTACCAATGGTAAAAAATTCTTTGTTCAAATTCTTCGTAAAAAATAGCTTTTATGTATACTAATAGAATAATATACCAACCAAGAAAGAGGAATATAAGTAAAACTCATTTTTATCAAATTCTGTAAAATCCATTTTTAAGCCCAGTTTTGGAAAATTTTATGCAAGTTACAAATATGAAACATATTATACTATTTAAAGATTTTTTTGGACCAAATAATGTTTGTTTTTCAAAAGAATTTACATATTGATTATTGGAAACCCATGAAGAAATTGTGGGTTCCTAAAACTCTTATTATTAATGTTCCTATACACAAACAAATATGGGTATCAAAATCATTTCTTGTCTAATATGTTTATGTAGGAAAAACATCTGAGAGATCCTATTATAGATTATGGTACTTGGATAGTGGATGTTTGAGACACGTTATATGAGACTACTCATGCTTCAAGAACATGATATGATTAATTGTGGACATGTCACATTTGGTGACATTATTAAAGAAAAAATAATTTACCTTGTCCATATTGGTAACTCAAACTCAGCTCTAATTTATAAAGTACTTTTTGTTGAGGGATTATAATACAACATACTTAGTATCTCTTAGTTACGTGATGATATTTTTAATGATAAATTTTAAAATTTATTCGTTAAAATTTTTTAATTCTAAAAATAAGTTAGTATTTTTCTCTCTTAGAAATGAAAATGTTTATGCTATTTACTTAGATTCTTTGAATTCTCAAAATGTTTCATGTTGGAATGATTTTTATAAAGAGTCTTGGATTTGGAATAGGATATTTGGGCACTAGAATATACACACGATTATAAATCTTACTAGAAAATGCTTAGTCAAGGATCTACCTAAACTTGAGTTTTCAAATGAAAAAGTCTGTAATCCATGTCAAAAGGATAAACAACACAAAATATTTTTCAAACCAAATAAAGAAGTGTCAACTTCCCAAACTCATGCGTTGGTTCACATGGATATATTTGGACCATATAGAGTTTCATGTCTCAATGGGAAGCACTATGTCTATGTTCTAATATATGATTACTCTAGATTTACATTGACCTTTTTCTTGGCTAAAAAAAGTGAATCTTTTTATCATTTCACCAAGTATAATAGGACTATAGAAAATATCAGTGGTCTTAGAATTAAAAATATAAGAAGTGACCATGTCCAGGAGTATGGGAACAAAGAGTTTGAATCTATTTTCTCACAAAATGGCTATGGTCATAACTTCTTTGCTCCTAGGACACCCTGGAAAAATGGTGTTGTAAAAAGAAGAAATAGAACCCTTCAAAAACATTCATGAACCATGATTAGTGATTATGGATTACCTAAATAGTTTTGGGTAGAAGTAGTCAATAAAAAATTATATATAATCAATATAGTCTTCATTAGACACATCCCTAAGAGAAGCCCTTATGAGCTGTAGAACAATAGAAAACCCAAGGTTAATTACATTAATATTTTTGGTGGAAAATTTTATATTCTTAATAGTAATGATAATCTAGAAATTTTTTAATCCCAGAGTGACAAAGGAATTTTCCTATGTTATTCAATTTCTAGTAAAGCCTATAGTGTCTTCAATAAGATAACCAAATGTGTGGAATAATCTGTACATGTAAAGTTTGATGATACAGATCCATATAAGCCAATGACCTCTCCAGAAAATCATGAGGATGAAATGTCAAATTAGAACATCAATACTAAATCATCTAACAATATGGATAAGAAATATATTAAAATATATAGTTATTTAAATACTATAGATTCTAGTCATGATGAAACTGAACCAGTTGAAGAACCTGAAATCTCTAGCCCTTAATTTTCATGACATGTTATAACTCTCAAGAACCATACTTTAGATTTTATAGTTGGTGATTTAGACAATGGAACTTAGACAAGAGATTCCCATAGAACTCTAGATGAACATCAATATTTGTTTTCAAAACATGAACCTAAGAACATCTATGATGCTATCAATGATGATTTTTGGGTGGTGGCTATGCAAGAAGAGTAAATTTTTTTTAAAGAAATAATGTCCACAAACATGTAGATAGACCCAAAGACACCGTGAATATAGGAACTAAATGGGTTTTTAGGAATAAAGTTCATGAATCTAGTAACATAGTTAGAAAAAATTCTAGATTGGTTGGACAAGGTTATAATCAAGAAGAAGGGAATGAATATGATGAAACCCTTTTACTAGATTCCATAGTTGAGGATATTGGAATAATATTGCTTATGGAACACATATATATTTCAATGTTTATCAAATTGATGTCAAGAGTTAATTATCAAATAGTTATATAATTGATTTTTTTTTGAAATTTTTTTTTTGTACAAATTCAAAGTTTCCAAACAATTTTTTAAATTTACTAAAGCATTATATGATTTCAAGAAAGTTCTAAGAACATGGTATGATATGACCATCACTTTTATTACTTATGAAGGTTTTACAAAAGGTATTACTGATCCTACTATTTTTATAAAATGAATTTCAAAAAATGTTTTATTGGTAAAAATTTATGTTGATTATATTATTTTTAGATCCACTACAAATTCTCTATGTGTTTATTTTTCAAAGATGATGCAATGTGAATTTAAAATGAATTTCATAGAGGAACTTGAATTATTTCTTAGATTTAAAATATTTCAAAATAAAAAGGTATTATTTTAAATCAATGTAAACATACTAAGGATATTTTAAAAAATTTAGCTTTGAAGTCACAATGAGTAGTGGAACTCCAAAAAGGTACTAGTTCTAAGTTGGAATTTGATGAATATGGTAAATCTGTTGATGAAACCACTTATAGAGGGATGATTGGGAGTTTACTCTACATAACTTCAAGTAGGTAAGATATTATGTTTAGTGTGTGCATGTGTGCATGATATAAAGAAAAATAAAAGGAATATCATATAAATAATATCAAAAAGATTTTCAAATATAGAAAATATTCAAATAATATTGGACTATTCTATCTAAGAGGACAACCTTTTTATTTGGGGAGTTATTCAGTTGCTGACTTTGGAGACTATATTTTAGACATAAATAACACCCATAGAATATGTCACTTTTTTGGGAAAGTATCTAATTTCATGGTGTAGTAAGAAATGAAATTATGTTGCATTATCTACTACTCAATCTGAATACAAAGATACTGGTAATTGGTGTGCAAACATTTTATGGATGGATCACACATTACAAGAATATGGATATAAATTCAGACATGTCCCTAAAAATTTTGAAAACAAAAGTTCTATTAATATTTATAAGAATCATGTTTCACATTATAGGAAAAAACATATTGACGTAAGACATCACTTTTTGGGAGACCATTATAAAAAAGGTGATATAACATTAGAGTTCATTGGAACTAAACATCATCTTTCTGAGAATTTCACTAATCCATTGAACACTGAGTGAATGTAATACATCAAACATGTGTTATGAATGATAAATTTATATGATATTATGTTTTCATTACATTGATAATTTTAAAGTGAAGTTTTCATACTGACAATGATAGTATAAATAAAGCATTGTCATGCCGACATAGATTTCATGCCTAGACTGATGCCTAGTCAAGCCGACATTGTTAGTGTTATGAGAAATCTATCATGTCGGCACTGATGACTCACTATTTTTTATCTCATTTATTTTTTTTACTCAAATGACACAATTTCATTTAGTTTTTGAACCCGGTTCATTATTTCATGATTTTTTGATTTCAAATTCCATAATGATATAAATTTGAGTCGATAAAGACTACTCTTTTACCCTTACACGCACTCAGCCATTTCACTCTCTAACCCTAACCTTTCACCTTGTAACCATCAAATATAATAGTTGGAATGATATTTGTGAATCAAGATCTTGAAGTTGGATACTCTCGTGAAACTAATAATCAAATAGGGGAATCAAGAAAATTATCCGGATATGTGAATCCTGCTCTAGAGAACCATGTAGTGACTCTAGAAAAATAGTTTCTTGTAGAATGGATGTTATAAAGAATGTATTTTCTAATTAGTGCATTTCAATATAAGTGATGGATTGAGTGGTTCTCAGATAATGAGTAACCTTTTTACCCAAATCTAGTTCATCAATTTTACATTAACATGGAGTTCTTACTGGAAGTGAAGTTTTAAGGATTAAGTCCATAGTGAAAGGAAAAATAATTTATTTTTCATCAATAAGATGGTATTAATGTCTTAAATTCCTTCATGAGGGTTTGTTTGATGATTATCAAGTTACCTCTATAACTGAGAGTGATATTTTATGGTTTGAGATAGCTCTGAAATAGATTACTATTAATGATGAGCACAAGAGACCCAATTTTGTAGAGTTAGATGGAGAGTGTAGAATTTTGTTCACGTTTACACAAAATCAGATCTATCATAGGAAAGAAGACTTTTCATCTATAAAGTATCAAGATTTCTATTTTATTTATCTAATGAAAAAATAGATTAAGGTAAATCTTTGTATAAATATTTTTGTGCACATAAATGAAATGATTGAGAATTATTGAAAAAACAATTCTCTATTTTATCCAAGGATGATATTAACCATGTTTAATGAGGAAGGTTATGTTAGTGAAGGATATCAAGTTGTTTCTGAGTGTAGTGGGATCTTCCTAAGTAAAGAGATCTGTAAAAGGATGAATATTAATTGGAAACCATGGAAGAAAGAATGGGTTGAGGCTGAAGATAAGATTTATGATAAGTTCAATCCAGTAGACCACCCATATAGGCCAAGGAATATAGGTGATCCTACTCTGGGACTAGAAGAGGATATTTTTTACACTTATGATGTGGAAGAAGAGCCTGCCACACCAGTCAAATACCAAGGGTCACCTATCAATGATAAGAGTGATCATGACAAAACTGAAGCTCAGAAAGTTTTTTCTTTTTGACCTAATAGTCCTCCACTTTCGTTACCCTATGATGAGCACACAAATAAAGGTAATGGAGATGAGGAGACAAAAGTCTCAGAAAGTGTGGAATATGTAAGTAGATCTAGTGGCTACTAAGAATAAGAAGAATTAAGTGAAGAAGATAAGAGTGGTAGTGGTAGTGAAGATGAAGATGGTGAATAAAAGGATGATGTAAATATAATTGAAGAGCATGCCTCTGGTCATGATTATGATGAATTTAGTAGTGAAGGTAGTGAAAATGATAGTGAAAATCATGATGATGATAAAAGTGGAGATGTAGAGATAGTTAAATATGCAGTTTTGGATCAGTTGGGAGAACCTTTTTAATTTTTTATTGAAGAAAGGGAAAATGATGAAATTTATAATGAAGTGGAAGATTAGGCAGCCCCAATACCTTAGTTAATTTATGAAAGAAAGATACCTCATGATGAAGGTTAAAACCAGCGATGAGAGCATATATTATGGGGGAGTCTCAAGAAAGGAGGGATCAACCTGATGGGTAGAATCAACCTGGAAGAGTAAGAATCCACACTCTCACTCCATTGGATGACAATGTTATGATTGAATGGGAATGTAATACATGATATGTAGAACTAGGATTGTATTATTAAGACTCAAATTATACGGTATTTTTACCTATTTCTAAATAATTAATCAGTTATACAGTTCATAGTGACTATGTCACTAAAGAAGACTTTAAAAATTCAAGGAAGAAGTCTGTTTAGCTGTAAGTGTCTCAGTTCAATCTTAGATGGTCCATGAGAATCAATAAACTATAAGAGAATAAAATTATTTAAGTGATGAATTACACTCTCTAAGATCTTCAATAGAAGAAATTAAGCCATTTGGGAAAGCTATTTCCATTCCTGGTCATACAATGGGTATGACTCAGTTTGACACATCTAATGTTTCAAAGAAAGTGATAGAAGAGATTCCACCCATCACAATCAAATCTGCTGAAACAATTATTGAAAACACCACCAAGATGAGAAAAAAAATTCTTCAATTTTCTTTGAAATAAATAATTTGACCTCAGAATACAAAGGCTATTTGGAAACTATTATTAAAGACTTGAAGACTCATACCTTAGCTACTGATGTTCCTTCTACATCTCGTCAGACATCTCAGGACTTGGATATTGAGTATTTTAGAAATGCTATTAAGGAAGAGCATCAAGATATATTTGGTGCCTCTGGTTTTGAGAATCAGTCTATAATTTAGCAGAACACTGATCGTGTGCATGATATTGTTAGATTTTATACGAAGGAAGCTTCTTCCACTCAATAATATCTTTAAAAAAGGATTAATTAATATTTCTCGAGGATTTACACCATGCCTCAGTAGACATGTCACATTAGGTATTTGTTAGGGAATTTGACTTTTCCCCTAATTACAAGAGAATTAAAAGAACAAGTCATACAATTAAAGGAATATCCCACTCTTTTAGATGAGTTCATGTAGAATAAAGATTGATTTAAGAAATTTATGCAATATGGTGGTGAAATCATTGAGGATTTCATCAAGCTGTTGAAGCCATACCTTAATGTACAGAGTGAATCCATTATGGTGCCTATGGATGCACCTGTTGAAATTAATCGATTAGTGCCTCAACCTCAGCTATTTGTTGCTCAGGCTTTCAATTAGATTCAATTAGTTATCATAGAACAACCTAGACCCCCTGTGTTGTCACAACACTAACCCAGTCTTAGACCTAATGTTCCAAAAAGAGTTATCCAACATCCTATGAAGATCCATTCATACCATCCATCTTGTAAAACAACACCTATAACACCTTATATAGATCCCTCTATGAAATATAAGGAATCTAGTGATCCTGAGAAGTAGAGTGGATAACACTATGAAAGCGTTTTTTGGTTGTATTTTGTTATTATTCTATGGATATTTGTAATACATTGTACTTTATTGATTAATTTCATTTTGTGTTCATATTTTTAATCTCATTGTGTTCTGTCTATTACTATCTGATACTTTTCATTCCTTTGATAATATTTTCCGTCTTAATTAGAAAAAAATAGGGAGAATAGTTTCTTCTGTCCTTTCACTTTTTGATAATATATAAAGGGGGAGAAAAGTTGGGCATTATCCTCTTTTATTTTACACTTGATACCAATATTTTTTATTTTATTATCCATAAATTTATTTACAAATGGGAATAAAAGGCATTAGTCTTTGAATCTATTATTTTTGTTTCCTTTGATATCATTACTATTTATTTTTATCTCTGAACCTTATCTATATATAGATAAAATTCAACAATAATGGGATATGATATGTATAATGATTATATTCTAAATCATATGATTTTACATTCTAATTCCATGATTTTTGATCATAAAAACAGGCACGATTTTTAGTCTATCAGAGATTTATGGCTACCCTCCCAAGTATTAATGGTTTTAATAATCAGAGATCATGTTAATTATTATCAATAATGTCTAATAATTTCAATAATGTTTATTTAAGTTTCAATATGTGTAATTATGATTATCTATAATCACATATGAGTTTAACAAAACCTATTAATATTTATATTGTAAGACATTCCAAATAAAAATATTTTCTAAGTATTACCGACTGACACCGACAGTTCAACTGAGTCACCAACAATGCAGAATTACTCACTAATAGACAACTCACCAACATTGAAACTGACACACTGGCAGACCGACTATCTCACCAATAATTCAACTGACCTACCAACGCAATGACCTACAAATGCATGGTTCTACCTATGCATGGTGGTACTGATGCACAGACTCACTAATAGAATGATACGTCAATGGAATGAGTCACCAACAGAAGGAGATTCCGACTAAAGAATCACCGATAGAATGTTTACATTTCCTTTTTATTTTGAATTATTTCCAACAGTCATATTTTGAGTGCTTTAAGGAGAATTATTAATTTAATGCTTTTCAAATAAATATTAAATGAGGATGTCATAAGTATAAGGTACATCATCTATCTCAAAACATTCACATTTTTGTGCTACTGAATTATAAAAGAAAAGGACTCAAGATTAAAGAGATACACAAAAGAATCACATGAAAAAGGAACACAAGAAGATATGGGTTGACATAGTATAAGAACCACACAAGCAACATACCGAAAGGAAGAACATATGAGGAACTCTTCATTATTGCTTTCTATGATTCAAAGAACTACTGTTCATCAAAGTTCCATCATCTCTCCAACATCCAACTAAGGTGAAGGAGAAGAACATCTCATCTTATAGAAGATAGAAAACAGTGCTCCACAACACACTCTTTCAATACTTGCACCTAGAATAGGACTCCAAATTCAAAAATGATACATCAAAGAGTCCATAGTTGAACTTCATTACACACAAAGCCTTCTAAACTCTATCTAATACATATTGTTCTATTGTTAACCTTTTTATTAAATTTTCAAGTAGTGTATGCATCTGTCTGTAATCCATAGACTGTATCCAACACGAAATAGTAGGATTCTAGATATATCTTAATAACTATCTTTTTACACTAGTTTGTCCCATGTAGAACCGTGTTAGAGGTCTTGTGTGACCACAATTTATTTTTTTCCCATATAGAACTTTAGTAGAGGTATTGTGACTTAGACATTATTTATAATGTTGTGTAAACCCTAATCTAAGGTGTGTATCAAAACCTTTATCTATTACAATTCTTGGTGTAAGGTGATCAACAAGTGTTGAGGAATAAGTTTCATCTTGAGACTAAAGCTTTGGTTTTTATATACGCTGGGTTTTTCATATTTAGTTTTCTCCATTTTTATATTTATTTTAGAAAATGGAATTTCACTTTGATAGTTAGTATTGGAAAGGTTTTATAACTATTTGGTATTATTATATTTGTTCCAAAAGTATTATGAATTTCTTATATTATTATAACTGATAAATAATCAAAATTCTGGGAAATTAGTTAAACAATATAACTATTATAAATTCACTACTTTGATTAATAGGCGTCTAATGTTTTAAATTGGGGGAATCATTGAAATAATTTTTTTAAGAAACTCAATTCAACCCCGATTGAGTGTCCTACTCTGACCAAGAAAGTTATAAATAGTTTTCAAACCATTGAAAATACAATAACACACACGTACAGTCCACACAATCAACTAGTTTTAGTATTCCTCACCTATCTCTAGATAAACTCAAAAATGGGGGGGGGGTATCAAAATCTCATCATACCCATCAGGTACATCAAATTTTTTACTAGAATCGATTCCTAGGGAACCATAATTAGAATCATCATCACCACCACCACCACAAGTACCATCAACTCGACCGCCAATAAGACCCATTTTGATATCACTCATGGAATCATAAAAATATAAATTCAATACCATAAATAAATCAATAACATTAGAAACCTTTTTTTGAAATTGATGTACATATAAATGAAATAGTTTTTAAAAACTATTTGACGACCAGTTTTCCCCTTCACACTCCTACATAGCTATTTTTTTGGCTTGAATTGCTTCATAATGAGAATTTTTCATCTTGGTGGTCTGAGATGATTGGGAGATTCCCAATTATGTCCAATACATAACAGGGATGATGTTTTTATAGGGTCTACATCAGAATCTCCACTAGTGAGGCTCACCCAAATGTATCTAAAATGACTATTTGGCCCAATGTTTCCATCTTCTTTCTTATCGAGGTCCTAGAAGGAACACATCTGGAAAGATAAATAAGTTTTTCAATTATGAATTATGAAAAAAAACATTTGAAATATCAATATTAAAAATTAAAATATTTTCTTGTGTTTGTTCATTTACAATAATTTCATCCTTTTTATTTGTACATAAGAAAAATAATTTCTCTTGAGGCACATGAAATTCAATGGTTAATTTCAATTGCTACAAATTAAATTGATTACTATAATACCACATTTAAAAAAAAATATGAAACTGATAAACCTATAATAAATTAAAATTATTGGTATTGAAGAAATCCATAAATTGAAGAATAATTTAAATATAAATTTAATTTGAAATTTAATTCTTGTATTATAATATAAATAATAAAAATTAATTTACATGATGAACATGGGTATGATATAGATTCCTCTTGTATGTTTATTTCAGTCCAATTCTATTTATGTTCAGTTATTTGGTTATTTGGCCACTTTTTAATATTGATAATTTGGTAATTAGGTTCATTTTCTGTTAGACTGTTTAGTAATGTGGTCACTTGGCCAATTTTCCATTTGGTAATTTGGATATTTTAAATTTTCTCCATTTTTACATTTGGCCATTTGGAAATTTTTCTATTTTTCCATTTTTCTATTTGGATGTTTGGCCATTTTCTATTTGGGAAATTTATAATTTTTTCCATATGTCTATTTGTCCATTTGGCCAATTGTTTATTTTAACTTCATAATTTTGATCATTTAGTAATTAGGTTGTTTTTATAGTTTTTAATTTGATCATTTGGTCATTGGGTTAGTTTTTTGGTTCGGTTGTTTGGTTATCTTATCATTTGGCAACTTGGTTATTTAGTTAGTTGGTAATTTTGATCATTTGATTATTAGGTTCATTTTTTGCTGAAGTTGTTTGGTAATTTTGTCATTTTTCCATTTATCCATTCGGTTATTTAGCCACTTGGAAATTTGGTTTGTTTTGTAATTATGTTCATTTTTTGGTTAGGTTGTTTAGTAATTTGGTAATTTTTCCATTTGGCTATTTGGCCATTTGAAAAGAGAATTTCTAGCCTTATATTAATGTTATTTTGGGAAAGAAAACATAACTTTCATTATGAAAATATATCTAAATAACAATATAAATATATTTATCATTTATCTTAATATTAATGTACCTGGTACCTATCATTATCTGGTATTGTAGTGCTCCCAAAGTGTGGAAATACATAATTAAATATTTATTCTTTTTATATTTTCAGAATGAATCCCAAAAAATTCAATACAACTATTAATAATTTAATTTTCTATGAAAACCAATAATGATTATAAATACCTTAAAATCATTACTCTTCTAATATGCGATAATTTATTTATATTAACTGGAAGACAGTCGGGGAATGTTGGTACACCCTCTAAATTAAAATTTAATTTATTCTTCCAACCAACAAATAACACATGATTATATGATCTCTAGAACTCTCCAAGATCCATTAATCATGTGACCTTAGTAGCTTCATCATTGGGAAAGTAAAACCAATGCAGTAATGAACATTTGTTTCTTCTAAATACAATAATAATATAGATATAAATTTAAAATTTTTTACCCATATATCTGCCCGATATTTTCCTTCATTTCATTACCAATATGCCTCCATGTGACTGGTTAAACTAGAATGATATTCTTGTACTAGGATAAAGTTTCCATGAAACATCTACACTTTCTAAAATTTTTACCTATCATATGATTGTATTTATGGTAAAATACAATTATTTGTGTTTGGAGATTCAAGGATTCATGCATACTAGTGCACCCACATCACCTATTAAAATATCTCACTAAATATGATCAAATGAAAAAAATATGAATTAAGTCACAATATAATGGGGAAAAAATTATGTGATATAATTTGAAACTCTAATAATTAAAAAAACATGACGTGGTAAACTCATTAGGCATTGATGGATTTATGGTATGTCTTAAATTAGTTGGATCTGAAGGATGTGGTTATTCCAATGCATGGACTGAGTGAATTACATGCACTAAAGTGGATGTTAAAGGAACAAAATCCTTATATCTAGGATAGATAATAGGAAATGTATGCACTGTAGAAATTACAAGATAAGGATAAAAGGGATAGGGATACATCATAGGATATGGATACGGTAATGGTGGGAACATCAGTAGAGGTGGAATAGATATAGTATAGGAAGAAGAGTCTAAATGACAAGATGATGGAGTCATAAGTGGGAATATCCCTAGAGGCTCATGTAGAGGATGGAAAGGTGTGGTAAATGGGGTTTTTGTGGGTAGTTCAGGGTGAGAATGAGTATGGTGGGTTCTCTTTGTTGCTCTAGGAGAACTACCGATTAGACTCATACCAATAGGCTGATGAGAATCTCACTTTGGTTTATATGAATATCCACAAATATTTTTGATATATAATAATATAATACCATTAAATGCAATAAAAAAGAAAAAAATTAAAATTATTATACACACTAAGGGAACCAAAGTAGGCAACATGAGCTCGCATATACATTAATCATTATCAAATAATCACTTCCTTCGAACTTCTTCAATATCTTTCAAAATCTATTTAAGATTGAAATATACATTTTTATACATTTTTCACAAAAATTATACAAAAAACATAGAATTCAAAGAAGTCATAAAAAATTTCATAACATGATTTAGAAATAATAACGTAAAACAATGTTATACATTTTTTAAAAACACATTTTATATTGAGTTTTCAAAATTGAAATATATATAAATAAATTCAATGAAAACTAACAATACTAAAACAAACATATCCTTACCAATTGAAACTGAATTAGTGTAATTACAGTAGTACCAATGTTCGAACACCCCATCAATGTATCATGAATGATCTGTAAACATATTAAGTTTCTTATATACATATTACCCACTAATAATTTAGCCTCCACCCCAATCCTCACAATGGGACTATTTGAGTAATCAAACACAATATTTTTTTCAACACCAATGAGAAACA
Organism: Viscum album; assembly: GCA_963277665.1. NCBI lineage: Eukaryota > Viridiplantae > Streptophyta > Magnoliopsida > Santalales > Viscaceae > Viscum > Viscum album. Next base: position 1,030,290,328 of record OY728157.1, read on the forward strand.
ATTTATGTTCTAATAATAAATATAAACCATAATTACCAAATTCATTATGACCAATTTTAATAATAATGTAATAAAATCATGATATTATCTTGAAAAACAAAGATTAATAGAAACATACTATACTATATGTGATTCCTACAATTAACAAACTGGAAAAAGTATAAGGAATTTAATGAGAAGTAACTACTACACAATAAAATTAAATACATATTCATTTTTAAAACAATTTTTTTTAAATCACCATGACTTGAATATGAAATTAATCTAATTAAATAAACTTGTCCTTATGATGGAAAAATGTTACTGAAGAATAACAACAATGTTTTACCTAACATTCAAACCTTAAAAACATGGTATAACAACATCATATAAATTCTTCAACAATTGATATAAATATAAATAATCATATGTCAGATCATGGACATTGTATAGGTATATCAATGTTTAAATTTTGGTTTAAATATCTCTTTTTGGTTAATAAAGTGTTTCCAAAGAGTTTGAGGGGCATTAGGGGTCTTCCAGGATTCAAGACTCGAATGAAAAGAAAACGAGCAAACTTTTTCTAGGAGCATAATTGAAACACGACTGGCACATGGTTATGTAAATCATGCTATGCGGGAGGCCAAGCTATGTGATTTTTGATAGTGGCATCCCACATGGTTGGTGCATTATTTCTAAACCGTGTATGGCTTCCCAGGTAATCATTCCACCCGAATTCCCTTAGATAGTGTCTTGAACACGGTTTTCACACAATTTGGTAAACCGTGTCGGTAAATCATGTGCCACTGTAAATGATAAAAAAATTATAGTTTTTAAATTTTGGGATTTTAATACCCTCACTAGAGTTTCTATCCATTTCTTCCCTTTCTACCCTAGTGATGAACTCAAGAAATCTTCCCTTCCCATGGATCTACCTCCACCATTTCTTGGTCATTTGGAGCACCTTTTTTTTTTGTAAATCGTCTTCCATATGAGTATAATAATCTCCTTTCTCATCTTTTTTCTCATCAGGCATTGTATCTTGGGATATCATCTTTACAAGATCTAAAAACCTATTTTTATGATATAATCTTGGTTAAGGATTCAATGTTTTTTTGATATGATTATAATGCCTCTATTTGAAGTGTGTTCATCCTCATATTTGAGGTAGGTGGTCTACATGTTATATCCCATATTTTTTATAAGTATTTGTGCATATAAGCTTGTGTTCTTGTTTTCCCTTATTGTGTTCTTGGTTCCATAAGTGAGTTTTGATAAATTGGGTGTCTAAAATATGATATGAACCCATTATGATCCACATGGGATGAATGGATGTTGAATTAACTGATTTAAGGTCACCCTTGGCATGAAATGACCTTCCTAATCATGGTTAATGAAAATGTTAAGTGTGAAAAATAATTTTGGTCAAGTAGAGACCATTTTAAAATTGTTGAATGGTTTATTTGTTGATTAAGAAGGGAAAATGGATAGTTTTGTCTATAAACTATTATTGTCTAAGGGATTGTTTATCTTGACATGAAAATGGTTTAATTGGATTAATTTGAATATGTTTATGGAATGTGAATTGTGATTGAAGGCATAAGTGGGTTAATTCATGGGTAATGATGAATGGGTTAAGTTAGTTAATATGTAAGAATTGTGTAATATTTTAAATGGGTTAATATTGTTAAATTAGTTTATAAGATTAGTGAGTTAGGAATAAAAAATGGGAATTGGGATAAATGAATATGTAATTTAAATAGTAAGTGTTTTAATGGGTAATGGAATGATGTTTGTTACCATGTTGATTATTATTGTTAATTTATTCTATTGGTATTGTTTATGTTTGTTTGTGTTATCATTTATGTGTGGTTAATAGATAAATAATCATGTACACATTTCTTGTTAGAGTGGGGTATTAACAAGAGGTTCTATGCCCACGGGTCGAGTTAGACTGAGGCTCTAACCTCCACCACACAATGAACATATAAGGGAAGGGTATAACATTATATTCCCCTAATGGTTTTATTTGATGAGACCACCAGGACCGAGGCTTCAGGGTGAGTGTGTGTATATGTGATTGTGTGTCTACCCCTAGTGAGAAAAGGATCTTGATTTACTCCTCTTATGCACTAAGATCGATGAATATTCCCAATCCTTTGAATAAATGATAGAAGTAAAAAATGTAATGAAGATGATATAAGTAATGAAATTGGGAATATTACAAGGAATGGCTCAGGTGAACCTAGTTAACTAATGGTACCCAAGTTGTCTTATTTTACCTTGTATTTATTTAGATCTTTTATTCACTTCCAATTGACTGGATATTTTGTATACACCATTGGTGGTCGCCAACTGAGTTATACTCACACCCTGGTTAGGCTACTATTGGGAACCCGAGTTGACATCATGCTTGTAGGTTAGGATATGGGAAAAGGCCCCATGATCAGGAGTTGGGTTGGTCTTAGTATGTTCTGAAATGATGTTCTTGACTTGGAGTCGAGATCATTTTCAAGATTCCACTATTTTCCTTTATTTTGTGTTTTTTCTATACTTAGATCTATTAGTAAGTCATGAAATATTTACTGTTGGCCATGGTTTATTCCCAGTTTTGGGATATGTTCATTTATGTATGTTCATTGGTTATTACATGTTAGTTACGCTATTCTATTGATTTTCTATTGTGAATTACACTAGTATAGAGGGTATAGTCTCCCCACATGACTTGTTTAGACTATTATTTATAGTCAAAAACTTCTAGGGCATGGGTTGGTGCACTTGTGGTCATGTGGCAACCCGGACTGGGGAACAATTTAGTGGATTTGTGGATAGAGACGTTATATCATCAAATCCTAATATTATAGAAACTAAAATTTTTAAAATAAAAAAATATAAAAAATTTTATAATGGAGAGGGATGACTAAAGTTGTGTGATAAATGAAATGGGAATGTGTATATGTATTTAATAAAACTTTAACCCCATCATATTTGGAAAGGGAAAATTGGACAGAGTCAAAGCATCAGGATCCTATCCTATATAGAGTCAATGTATCTAAATACCAATCCCTTCTTTCAAAACATATTCATCACTGGCGACAATAACATATCAGGGTATCTATCATAAAAATATATCCCATTTTATATGCTAAATATTATGTAAATAAACATGAAAATATATATTACTCTATCTACAATGCTAAAATGATATGAAAATTCAATGGGGAATTAAACGTATAGTATAGAGAAAATTAAATACCACTAATAGAAAATCTAATTGAATAAAATGCGTGATGAATGTGACCATTATATAATACTACTATCCATACAAACAAAGAAAAACAGAATATGACAAGAAAAAACCAATCCATATCCATATAAATCAAAACATTTTGCATGTATTGGAATAAATAACAACTAAAGAATAATGGTATAAAAATATGTATATCTTATCCAGAGAGGTCATCTTATTTGAAAACACAATTGATGATAACATTTATCCATGAAAGGATTTTTTTATGTTTAAAATTATTTATATTATTAAACAAAAGAAAAATATATTTTTCATGGTGTTTTATTTTAACTAAAGAAGTATTTAAATTGGGGAATATCCTTCAAGGAAAAATAACTAATCAATTCCAGCACACATTAAGAAACCCATCAATTACTTCACCATTGAAGAAACCTCTTAATTGAGGTAAGGTTTGGTTAGATGGGTTTTAATTCATTTAACATCTAATGGAGATAAATGGTTAACTAATCAATAAATTATAAATTAACTAAAAAAGCATTATTAACAAAGAACTAAGTTATACTCAACAATTAATCAAAATAGGTGAAACTACAGTTTATACCATTAATGTTTTCTTAAATAACTGAATTATTAAGTAAAAAATTATTAATGGAAACCATGTTTCAAAAAATGAATATGACCTGACAAGATTTTAAATCTATCTTATATAATTATTTCAATAAATTTACCAATGTTTTATATAAATATTTGTAAATAATAATGGTTTTAAAATTTATAAAAATTTTAAATCTAAATATTTATTTTTTTTGAAGAATATTTTATCCTTCAATCATGTGTAAATCATAATATATAATTATATAAAACAATTTTGATAAGTAATATAAATGCAATAGTGAATTCTTAAAGAAAAAACCTTAATAGATAAATCAATATTCTATATTTTATTATAATAGTAAAATCATGCATATCATCGTACAATTATTTATTTTTGGGTTAAAAAAATCCAATAATAGTTTAACAATGGGTTATGATATAAAAAATTTTATTTCAATAATTAAATAGAATAACACATGGATAATAAAAACCAACATTAAATACTATAGTTAAATTTAATTTGATTAAAAAGACTAAAATATCTAAATCCCTAAAATATTCCAGCAAAATATTCTCAATTTGAAGTTAAATTCATAAGAATCCCTAGGAATGTTGTTAAAATAATGAAATTATAATTGAAATAGTAATTATATGAATTTAATAGACTATATTTGATCTATATTAGACTATTAATTTAAAAACATGTTGATATAAGTGATTCCAACATGCTCAAGTAGAATCACATACATAGATAATTGTTTTTAGAAATATAGGATGAATTATAATCATTAAACCAGAATTACAACCAACAAGGAGCTCCAAAACGAAGACTCATCACTTACCATAATATATCCACCAACTACATCATAAATATAAAAAATTATAATACTAAAGGCTCAACCAAATTATAATTTTTAAACCAAAATCCCAAAAATAAAACATCATCCTCAAAGAACCTTTTTTAAATAATTTGGATAAATTGTTACCTAACTACATCATGGTTAGGATTTTTATACATAGATTAAAATGAAAAAATAATCATAAAAAATATAACAAAGACTCAAACTCTCAAATATAATGTAGAAGAAGATAAAAATAAAAAATTTCTGAATAAGGGGAGAACAACATTGGTGAAGATCAACCCTTGGTCACTCGGGTGGGGAAGCATGGCTAAAGTGGGGAGATAGGGCTCGAGTGAAGGGGGTAGGAGGGACAGAAAGAAAAATACAGGGAAAACTATATCAATGGGTTTTTATAAACCATCAAGATATCCTATATATAATTATGGTTCACATATACCATTAGTATAGATAGATTCTAGGAAATCTATACCCACGATATGTGTAAACTGTGGATATTGATCACTGGGGATAACCCCATTTTCCAATAGTGACTTTTTTGTTCTTTTCATTGAATTAAATTTACTAAAGGTGAGATTGATTTTTTGATTTCTTTTAATGAAAACTATTTCTAGGTAAATAAATTTAAATAATTAAAATCATAATGTAGAATAATTTTTTCTTATATATAAATTTGAAGCTTAAAAATATTTTTTTCTTCTAAAAACTAATTTTATGAAATTAAGTGTTTTTATTTATAAGTTAAAATTTTATAGATTTATAAATTTTATTTGATAAAAATATTTTTAAATTTTAAATTAGAATTATCAAATTAGGTAATATATTTGATCTATATTTTTGTTTATTATGGTTAATAAATAATTATGATGGTAAAATAAAATTAGCGTAAATGTTAAAATGTTATAAGAAAAGATCCTAAAAAATTAAAGTTGTCTAAAAAAGGAGTGATTGAGATAATGTGAACCAAAAATAACTTTCCACTACACTTTTTTCCCCTAAAAACTGGAATATTTACATTAACTTATTGAAAATGAAAGGGTTACTCCCCAAACCAGCCTTACCTATACATATAAAAAGGTATCAATTCTACCCCTTCAAGTCTAAACAATAAATATAATTTATTATTTAAAATAAAAAATGTTTCTCCTAATATACCCATATACTAATTTAAAAATATTATGGATACCATTATTTAGTATAAGGATGAAATTTCGAAGGAGAATTCCATGTAAAATTCAAGTCCCTCGACATGAGTATTATCAAGTACTTAACTTTTAATATTAATAATATTCATTAATTTTTTTTCTAAACAAAATAATATAATGATATTATTATATTTTATATAATATAATGTTTTTATTTTAAGTGTATTATCATTCTCTATTCATCTAACCCGTCCTTTAATAAAATTTAAATTATCATACGCACATACCTACGAACTACCATCACAAAAAAATTCATTTATTATCCCCACCCATAACTGATGGTTACTAGAATGGTTTAATTATAATATATTATGTTTATGATATAATTAAGGTTCTATTTTGACAATTCATTGAACCTATAATTTATCAACATTAATTCAATTATTTTAAACATTAATGGTAAAAGTAAATCTAATATTTAAATTTTGTAATATTTTCATATGCAATAGTTATTCTTATAATTATTTTATAGTTATGATATACCACAATAATAAATACTAAATAATTTCACTATACATCGTGTATAATGATATTACAATAGAAAAACCTCACAATCATTGGTTAAAGTAGGGTATGTTCATGTTTGGGTCTGATCAACCACCAACTTGAACAATACTATGAATTTATATCATGAATGAAAAAAAGAACACAATTAATAGTATAATATAGTATACATGTGAAAATAAATATTATTTCTTTATTATAAAGGTTTTATGTCAATAATTAATTCTTTAATTTAAAAAACACCTGTCGATCTTCAAGAATCATTGAAACATGCTTGTTATCGATTTCATCTTTAAGGGAAAATAATAAATCAAAAATTAAAGGAATTTAAATATTTTTAAATAATTACAAATATTAAATGATATTAACTTTAATAACATATTAATTATGAACTATGGATTAATAATGAATACATACATCACTATTATGAAACTAGTACAAAGGGAAAAAATTATAAAAACTTGATGTGGAATATAGGTAGAATTCATATTGAGAAATAATATTTATGATGAGTATAAATGAAAATGGATATGACTAAGGTTTAAAACTAATTGATTAAGATATCTATGTTTTTAATATATATGTTTAATGTATATTTGTGGAACTTAGGACAAGAGGTAAGGGTTTTCTATCCCATATTCCTCTCCTTATGACACATTTGGTAGTATTTACCTAATTTAATTTAGGTGTTGTATATAATTACTATTTGACATGTTATATCATGAAATTACATTATGAATGACATCTAAATATCAAATTTAATCCCTCTATTTAAAAATTTGTTTGATATAATTGCTACCCAAACCATAAGTGGGGTTTTCCACCTCAATTTTAATTATTTGGGACTCATGTCATGCTCACCATATTTTTTACATTGTGTGGTGAATACATTCCCAAAAAAGAGTTCTTACTATATTAGTCATGAATTTTAAGGGATTTACATGTCCATTTTGTTATCCCACTCCCATATCCTTTTTATTTAAGATTAATAAGAACCATTTTAAAAATTAATCTTTTTCATGGTGGAAAAAACATCCTATGTTTTGGTAAAGTTATTGTGTGTGAATTTTCCAAAAAAATACATCCCTATTTGGATACGGGAAAGAGGAAAAGGATTTATCATATATACACATAAGGTTAATCACCACAAAAAGTGTAGGTTAATCATTGAATCAATCACTACCCCGATACATGATGAGAAAGCCTAAGATGCACACCTAGGTAGACACTCAAGAGATATTATTTAGAATATTTATTTTATATTAATAAACCATGATGAAGGATTTTTTCTACCATTTCCTTGGGCACCTACCAATGTAAAAAATTAAACCAAATTTTTATATACCATGGATAACCAAAACTATTAAATTTACCCTCACTACTATATTTTTAATGATAAGGTTACTTCATGTTATATTGAATATACCCAAAACATAGAAGTTAAGTAAGGGATGTTATTATAGAAATAAAAATTATTCCATTGAATAGGGAATTACTTTTATTATGTATTTTTCATTATACAGATAACCTAATTTTTATTCAACTATAGGTTCTATAGGGACTGTTATGAATGGTCATGTTGTCTCTTATGGTGAATTAATTGAACATGATTAGTTGAAGGGTGGGTCCCATAGTTATATATCCCCTTGATGAATCAACATGAAACCTGAGACATAACATGGGTTTTTGTGTAAACCTCTCTCCATATCAACATATTTTATTGGAAAAGGCTAGAAAAATAGGTTTTGATGTTCAATATGATGCATTCCATCAGTATGATATGAATGATTATTGTTATCCTTGTTTTCATTTATTATCATGTATATAACATGGCCTCAATTTTCGTTAACTATGGATACATGTTGTTTATTTATTCTTGAATTATCAATAATTCCATTTTAATGTTATGATGGATTTCACTATATTTTACACCTTTCTATGAATATGAGATTAACCTTATTTTTTCTCCTTTCCCGAAGAAACCTAGAAGAGAACTATGTATAATTTTCAAGTAAATGATAGAAAGAATAATTATGTGGTCATAATGAGTTTATGCTGCATCTTATGTTTTTAAATGAAATGTATATATTTATATAGTCGTTTAAGACTACTAAATGGTTAGATCCTATATTAAATCTTGTATTCTATACCAACAATGTTATATTACTACAAGATCTAGATTTATGGACTTTGGGATGTTACGATTGATATTATATTAAGTTTAGTAATAACCTTGTAGTAAGTATCTACAGAATACGAGTTATATAGCAAAATTACTATGATAAAAACTAAATATTTCATGAGAAAACGTCATAAAACACTATAAGAATTGCATTTTATAATTCAATATTTTGACATATATAATTATATTCCATGGTTAAGAGATGATGATTAGTGAATGGAATAAGAACCATATCAACACATGTAGTCAGTGTAGGGTTATTCCCCTGATCATGTCAATGAATATGGTGATGTGGCCAATTAGACAAAATCATATTAGGGTAATTGAACCAAGATATACAAAATAATATCACCCACATAGAGGAACCCAATGATCCAAAACATACTGTAACTATGTTGGACCACTTCATGCAATAAAAACATCTAGAATTTATTTTAAAAACTGATCCAAATTTAGATGGACAATATATAAAGTCCCTAGAGATGATCTTTCAAACTTTATGAAGTAGTGAGAAAGAAAAGGTCTTCATGATGATCTAACATATGATAGAATATTTACACCAATGTTGGTTGATAATTCAAAGAACTAGGGAGGAATATCAATCATGATCAATGTATAAGGAATATATATTAAGAACCTATGATGTACATGTGGTGTAAATATTCATTAATGTTTTTCGAAAAGAATTACCTAGTCATCCACTTGAGCATGAAGTTTATTTTTACATTCAACTCATTATAGTTAAAAGAATCATATCTAAAATCCCTATAAAATGACATGAGTTGAGTTGGTGGATTTGAGGAAAATATATAGTATTTGTGTGATAAGGTATTGATATGACATCGTGTTTCATCATGAGGAGCCCATATTTTTTTCATGAAAAGACAGATTGTTCTATGAGTTTTTACATTGAATATAGGGAGATTAATGGAGTTAGTATAATGAATAAATATAATTTATCAAAATTTGAAAACATTCTTGATCAACTTCAAGGATCTCAATACCTTTCAAAAATTGATATTTACTCTAGTTATCATTAGTTTTGGTTGAGTAAAGATGATATTATATAGATGAAATTTTGACTGAGTTATGAACATTATGAGTTTATGATAATAACTTTTGGCTTTACTAATATACCTTTAGTATTTAAGGACTATGTTAATAGAGTATTACTGTATTTTCTTGATAATTTTTTAGTTGTATTCATTGATGATATCTTGGTATACTATATGATATATGAAAATAATGAGATTAATTCGTAAATAATTTTGGAGAACCTTACAATAAAATAATTTTATGTAAAATATATTAAGTTTTAATTTTGGATTATGAAGTTTATTTTCTTGGATATTTTGTCTTAAATGATGGAATATTTTTTCATCCTTCAAAGAAAAAGATTTTGAAATAACGTCTTATACTAACAAACTAACTAAAAACACATGTTTCATAGATTTATCTTGTTGCTAAAGGTTGTTTATTCAATATTTTTCACAGTTGGAAAAATCTTTAACCATTTCAACAGTTAAAAGAGTTAAATTCACATGATTATGGGAATATGTGGAGTGTTTTGAAGATATAAAGTATAGACTATTTAATGCATCAATTTTAACTATACCATTTGGTAACGAAGGATATATAATGTACAATGATGCATTGAGAAAATACTTGGTTGTATGCATAATGATTTGGTGATTTCAATGTATCAAGATAATTGAAAATCCATGATCAATACTATCCCAATAATTAACATTACCTATAATCCAAATTATTTTCATTGAAAATTAGAATACACCACCTCAATTGTGAGATATAGAACATATATACAGACCACAAGAGTTTTAAGTATAGCTTCTATCAAAATAAGATCAACATTAGGAATGGAATATGGTTGGAACTACTCCAGGACTTCGATTTCATCATATCGTACCTCCCTAGGAATGAAAACAATGTGTGTGATGAATATAGTAGAAGGGACTATAAAGTTATGATCATTATGATGATTAAAAATTATTATATATATAAAGATCAAGTAAATATGGAAATGAGTATTTTTATGTAAGGGGATCCTTAATTACTTTTCCAATAATTACTAAATGATACTTACTAGAAAAGATAAAGAAGTATCTATAGGATGATGATAACTTCCAAAGGAATATTGAAGCAGTAAATAATGGGTAATTGACTAACTTCATCTATAGATATACAATGTTGATGTTTATGAATATGTTATGTTTTCCATCCATATGAGAGTTAAAAAGGGAAATTCTAGATGAAACACATAGAACAAATATCTCTATACAACCTAGAAGTGAAAAAATTATATGGATTTAAGATAAAATTTCTAGTAGAATCATATGAAGTGAGAAATTGAAAACTATGTGTCCATATTCTTATTTTCCCAGTAGGTAATTAAGGAAAAAAATATCCTAAGGGATTCATGAAACCTCTTCCTATACCTATATGTAAGTGTGATACAATTATAGGGTAATTTTTCATTTGACTCCAAAAGACAACATGGAATAATGATGCTATAAGAGTCATCGTTTATCTTCTTAAAAACCCGTCTCATTAATTATTAATAAGATAATATATATCCATTGAGTACTATTACCAACTATATATTATTGAAATTGTAAGGATTCATGGAGAAACATAATCAATTATATCAAATCATGAACCATGGCTCACATTGAAATTCTAGAAGAGTCTTCAAAGGTCTCTTCACACCAAGATATATTTAAGAATCTCTTATCATCCTCAGACTGATAGTCGGTCTAAAAGGATTGTCCAAACTTTAGAAGACATGTTTAGATCATATTCTATAAACTTACATGGTATGTGTGATAAATTTCTATGTTTAGTGGAATTTTTATATAGTAGTTTCTTCCATTCAAGAATCCAGGTGGCACTATACGAATCATTGTATGGGAATAATTTTCCTACTCTATCATGTTGGGATGAAGTTAGAAAATGAAATTTAGTTGGCCTAGTGGAAGTGATAAAGATGACCATTAAATTTTTGACTATTTAGAATCATATTAATGTTGTCTAGAGGAGAAAAAAGACCCATACTTATAATTGAAGGAAATACATGAATCCTCAAGTTAGGTATGAGGTATTCTTGAATATTTCTCCAAGAAAGGGAGTTGTAAGATTTGGTAAAAATATGAATTTATTCCCAAGATACATTGGGACTTTTTGAGGTACTAGAAAGAATTGGAGATGCAACTTACCAATTGTCTATGCCACCAAACCTTTCTAAATTACACAATTTTCATTATCAAGAAAATACATACCATATATAAGGCAAATGATCACATATAAAGGAATAAAATTGGATCCTAACATGTCCTGTAATAAAGAAACTATATAGATTGATGACACTATAGTTCCCCAGTTACACAACCAGATAACATGATTAGTGAATGACCATTGTAGATATCAAAAACTAGAATATGAAACATGAGATCCTAAAGAATCTATGTGGAAGGAATATTAAAAAATGTTCAATAGATGATATATACACCAATTTCAGTGATGTGATTATTTTTTGGGGGATGTAATATCTAGGACCCTATAGTAAGAGGTATACACTATATCCGGGACTATCAAAATGTAAAGAGCCTTCATTAATGACTTTATTTAAAAGTAAAATTTTAAAATTTGAAATAGAACAAACTTAATTAATTTTTGAATTTATAATTTCAAAATTATCATAATTATGATTTTGATCATTTTATGAAAATGATGGTGTTTAATAAAAATAAATGGGTTTCTTGAAACTTGTAATTAGTATTACTTTATCATTATATAAGAATGAAATATTAGTATAAAAATGCTTTTATGTAGTAAAATATGAATATAAAGAATAAATTTGTAAATTTTAAAGTATTTTTTTAACTTAGTAAACCTATAGAAAATATTTTCATAACTAAAGTAAAATTTGACATTAATAAAAACAATTTTTAGTTTTTTTGATTCAAGTATTTTCAATGTGAGATTCTATTTTGGATTTCCCTAAAAGTATCATTCCATTTATTTTTCTTTTAATAAATCAATTTATGAAATTAAAATCAGTATCCAGGATAACATTACCATATATATAAATTTAATTCTTAATAATGTTATTTTTTTAAAAACCTTTTTTATGCAATTAAGTTTGTTAATTTTTAAATTTATATTTCATTATTATTGAAATTCAATTTGATAATTTTTTTTGAAAATATTAAATTATAAGGACAAAATAAGGTAAAATGTTAAATGATAACTTATTATTACTATGGAAAAAATTAATCACCTGAGTTAATGAAAATTAGTGGAAAAGTTAAAAAGATAAAAGATAACCAAAAAAACACTCAAAGTTGTCTAAAAAAGGAGTGACTGAAGTTGATTTTCAACTCAAAAACACTTTACATTCCACTTTTTTCTCTTTTCTGACCACTAATCCTTTAATAGAAACTTTAAATTTTTAAAAATTTTATGGTTACCCCTAAAACTACTCTTCCCTTCACTTATAAATTGGTATCACTTCCACCACATCAAGACTCAACTATCATTAAAATTAATTCCTAAAACTCTTCCATATTTCTCCTCCTAAAATTATATATATCATTAAGAATCTTACGATCAATATTAGTTCAATATCCTCATTTTTATAACCCTTGTTTTATTATTATTTATAATTATTTGGGTGAAAATTTAAAACATTTCAACAAAATTTGTACCCTTAAAAAGGAAATAAGGTCTATGTAAGGGTGAGATGAGTTTTAATACCATATGAAACAATATAATATAGTTTATAAAAATTTTATAAGGTTATATGACCAAATTTTAAGGGTAAATGATAGTTTCTATGGATTATTTAAATGTAACCAATTCATTACATAAGGGTAACTCATAATGTGTGTAAGGGTTACAGCTCATGTAATCGTAATGTACATCATTTAATTAAGGTAGGACTTATTTTTAAATGGTTTTATTAGGTTAAAAAACTATTGTTAAAGGGTAATCCACTGATCTGGAGTGTCGTGTAAAGGTATATCAGCTTCTGTATGGGTAACCATGAGTTGCATAAGGGAAAAAATATATAGGCCGTTTAAGGGTAATATTGGTGTTTTTTATGGGATATATACCCATATAATGGTATTTTTTGTATCAGTAAATCCTATCTATTAGGAAATGATAAAGATATAAATAAGGTTAAAACCTTGTTATTCTTTTACACCATCTATTTTTTGGAAAATATCACTAAAACCATTTTTTCATTTCTTCTTCCCTATATCGACACTATAACCTCTTATGATGATTTTAAAAGATAAAAATAATGGGATTAAATTAATTCAACTCGTTTAAAGGTTGTAACACTTTTATGGGGGGTTTTAAACACTCCATATTCATGATTAGTTTAAAGGAAAATTAAATGTTGAATTTAATTTGGGGGTTCTAATGCGGTAATCGAGAACATGATAATGAAATTTTAAAATACATTATCAAATAATACCATCAATTTTAGTTGTTACCTTACATTTTATAATCTTAAAACTCTTCCATCCAAGATTTACAAAGTGTTCTTAATGTTCTTCTTCTAGTTTACATTTATAACAGAGTTCTCTCTACCTCTTCTATTATTGGTTATGGAGTTTTAAGGGAATCAATCCCAGGTATCTATTCATGAGAAAATTTTGTAATGGAGATCTCATAATCTTTATATAATTTGATAATGGCTTATGAAAATCATAATAACCTAGGATTAGGGAAATGAATAAAAAGAACTATTCTTATCTATCTCATATTATTCTAGAGGGATATTATTATTATTAAATGTTGAATTATAATTTTCTCAAAGGTAGAAATTATTATCAAATTCCATTGATTAAATTTTTAATTTAAAAATTATCTTGGAGATAGAAACTATTATAACATGTAGTGTATTTATTTCTTTTTGAAAATAAATTTATCAAATCATTCCCCAAAATTAATTCATATTAGTTCGAATCGATCGATACATGAGTATATTTATGGTGATGATTCCATGATGAACCTTGAATTTGACTTCTATAAACTTGAGGTTAGTGGTCCCATGTACTTTACTCTTTCATATTTATGAATTTTTATTGGAATGTGGTATGTGTTTCTACACATTGGGTGAATTTGCATTATTTTAATAAGAAGTTATGAATAATAATGTTGTTTATTTTTTTAATGATTATTGAAACCTAATTTATTAATAGAACTATTCCAAATGTAATTGGACAAGTGATAAAATACTCGATGGACCATTGTCCACTAGTTTAGTGATGGATACTGATGGTTGATGCTAGATCACATATGAGTGCCTTAGATTGCATGAAAATATTCAGGTGTGTTGTTGTGATACATGGGATCTAGAGCTCATAATACCATATTCTATATTTGATCGCATGTGTAGTTACTATAAATCTATATGAAATTTAATTATTTGTCTTTAAGTGAAATATTATTAGATTGATGTGAAAAATCTTTTGGTATATCTCATTTTCCATGTTTGATTGGGAAAACATGTGGGTGCGTGCATAACAATGAGATTGTTTTATGATTCTTGTTTCCCTAAGCATGATTATGGGTCCTGTAGTTCCTTGTTTTGTTGATGATAACTTTTTATGTTTTTATTACTATTTCTTCATGAGAATATTCCATGCTATGATTGTATTTTATAGTCTACCCACTATAGTATATTGGGCATACCATTTAGGTATTTCTTGTTTATCTGGAATATGTAGACCATAATGATATGGTTATCCGTTCAGGAGAAGTATTCAAGGATCATGATGATGATGATAAAGAACCTGAGTATAGGGTACGGGCACAACATCATTATGGATAGATGAAACTCATTTCCTTATAGATTTCAAGTGATATAAATATACTCTATTCTTGGTGGATTCCGAGTATAATTATAATATTCAATACCATTTGGATATTGAGTGGTAGGGCGATAGTTGATAACACCTGGATACCGAGTACATGATCAATATTCATCCTTGTATCATGACCTCAGACTTATTATCTTCTGCATTCTAAGAGCTATGTTTCCTTGATTCCATAAGAACACTGAGTGACATGATGTAATATCACGTAGTATACCAGCCATAAAAGTTTCTCTTTCTTACCCCAACATCAATTGTTACTATCCTTGCTTCATGGAGCTGAAGCAGGTACAACTTTGGGTTCTTGGAAACTTGGTAAGTTCACAACCACTTAACACATTGTTTTTATTGATTTTTTGTTCTTGGTTACTATATAATTTTCTTGAGAAGTTATATATTGTTTGTTTAGTTTCTAATAATCTTATCACATGAACATGACCTACATATGAAAGTATTGGCATTGGTTCAAATTATTGGCATCCTACTGAGTTGCAATCACACCCAAATTGTGAATTTATTGCACTTGATTACCTAATAACCCCTCACTTATTCCTTGTATAGGTTAGGATTATATTTGAATAGATCATTTAGTAGGATATATCATAGTGAGTCTGGCGACTGGGAGGTTATGTGTCCTGGAGTGGGAGTAGAGACTCATGTACTTTGTTCTTTTATTATTTGTAAATGTGATTGTCTAAGTGGGAAATTAGTGTCTTGCACATAGGTTTGAGTGTTTTGTTTCCATATATATTCATACATTTGGTATATTATTGGTTTCTACTTGCTTGGATTATATAAAGGGTTTGTGTTTTGTAATTTATTATTATTGTTCACTCTTATTGGGGGAATAGTGTCTAAATAGTCCCACTCGATACCCTCACTACTTTTTAGTAGCCTCTAGAATATGTGGAGGCATGCTTCAGGTTTTTTGGAATTCCGGCTCTAACATGGTGGTTCATGTTGGGATGTTACAAAATGGTATTAGAGAACATGCTATCTAGTTTTTCTATTTCTTCTAGATTTAGAAGATATATGAAAATGGGATGTGTTAGATCATGTGACAAAATTTAGATAAGTGAATTAAAAAACAATTAATGAGGAAAGTCCATGTTTCGAGGGCATGTGATTGATGTTCTTGGTTTTTAGTGTTATCAGAAGTTTTTTCTTCATGTGATGCTCATAGATTTTATAGATCATGATTTCAAATGGAATTGACTCTTGGTTATATTTAAAAGATTCCTCACATGAATAATGTTTCACATGATGGTTTCAATTAACATATATGAAACTTGTGTTTTATTGTAGTGAGAATGGAGTATTTAGTTATTCTGTGTCGACATATTGTACTATTTTTGTACGTATGAGTTCTTGGGGACATTCTTTCAGATGAACATGATGCACATTTACTATTGATAGAAGGTCATGTGATACTATGATGTTTTTACTTGGGTGACAATGATGATGATTAAAGTGATAATAGTGGTAACCAAAACGGTGATGACGATGCAGTAACTCTATGCATTTGTGGTGTAGTGTACCATGCTAGGTCATTAGTGGGTGATAATTCTTTAATAATAACTATGTATGAGTATCCAATGTGTAGGTCTTGTTAATTATGATTCCAACTATAGTCAATGTGGATTTATTCATATTTCACCTTGTAACATGCTATCTAATTGAGATAAATATCTATAGATCTCAACATGGTTGGTATAAGATTAAATACATTCTATAATTCCTTTAGAAATATTCCTTTATAATGGTATGTAAGTTCCAAACCTTAGTGAAACCTTGTGGGAGTTTGTGAAAGACCTTGCAGCCTTGATAAAAATATGGTTACTAGAGAGTCAGTGATTGATATTACATATATATAACATTATTTAGAATATAACTTGTGAATAAATAATCATGTTTAATATGAAAGGGGAATTTTTCAATGATTAGAATTATTTGAGCATGTGATTATCCTTTGGAAGGACTAGAGGATAGTTCTGAATGTTTCTTTTTCAACCAAAGAGTTTTAAAATTTCTATGTGATAGTATTCAAGATTCATGGTTGAGTTTATGATCATGGTGGATGTTTAATAGCTTGAAATGAAACTTTTGTGATGTTTGTGTGTGGTCAAACTCATTAGCATGGATTTTCCTTTTCTAAAGTGGAGTGCTTTGGGTGCTTGGTATTTTGAATCTGGTACCTTATTGTGCATGAAAAAATATTAAGGATTATGAGTCCTGATCAGAGGCCCATGACATGATGGAAAATTCACTCATTTGGAGTAAAGATTGTAATTTCAATTATTTAATTGGAAATCAATGATTCATGACCATTCATGTGGTGGTTATGAGTAGGTTATATAATGTAGGGAGGTGTACTGACTATTGAGAGTTGTTTTGTTTGTATGGATAGGCTGGTGGAGTTGTAGGGGTGGGTCAACAGTGTATTTTGGTTTATGACCAACCATGGTGTTAGTAACCATCTTGTTTTGTGTGAATCCGATAGGAATTAAGGATTAGTGGTTAATGATTGTGGAGTTACCTCTTGGTAGAATATGACATCAACAATGTATTGTGGTACCATTGTGAGGTCAACTCAAGTTTATTGTTGGCCAGATTTTGTGGCTCGATGTAAAGGATTACATGGATGGATGAGGCCCATATAAACATAATTTTTAACTTATAATTAGGCAAATGAATAATTTTATGCACATTGAGAATGGATTTTTTGATGAAGTGGACTACATTATGAGAAATTGATCTTTTCACGGTTCATGGTGCCTACTTGGAAACCAGGTATGAATGGATGGTCAGGATTATTCACCATGTTTCCTGATGGACTGATCAAGGGAAGGGTATAATTTCTTAATAACTAAATGGAGATATATATGGATATTCTTATAGTGGTGATAATTAGATCATCATATTTAAAAATGACCTCTTCTGTGGGATGGGTTTTGGAATGTGCAAGACTGACCATTAGACGATCATGATGAATCCAAAACAACAATATTTAATGGATCTAAGAGTATCTAGTTTGAAGTTGAATGCAATATGTTATTTAAGATATAAAACATAATAAAAATAATATTTGGTCTTTAGGCATAAAAGAATAGTCGATATAACATGAGAAGGATTCATAACATTAGTTCGTCGAGGCACTGTTGTGAGCCTTGTGGTTGGTGAAAGAGGTTGGTGAACCAACTAAAGAAACTCCAATGAGGCCAGTTCAAACATTTATTTAGATATTGGATATTTTAAAAATGCCTCCAAGGATTAAGTCATTGTGTTTTGTGGTTCATATAATGTTATTTTTTTAAGTCAATTACCTTTAGAGAAAGATTTTTGAAAAAGTTATGGCTAGGGTTTCCATGAGTACCTAAATACAATGGGTTAGAACTGAATAAAGCTTATCATATCATGTAAGGCTGAGGTGTTGAAATTTTTTTTAATGGAATATTATTGGGTATGAGAAGTTTATGTCATGGAGAATTGTAATATCCTTATTTTTATAACCCACTTTTGATTATAATTTAGGTCTTTCTTGTGAAAAGCTACCTATTTTCAACCAAATTTCGACCCTTACACATGAAACAGGGTATACATAAGGGTAATATCAGTTTTAAGAGATTGAGAATGGGAATTCAAGATTTTATAAGGCTTTAATAAGGGTATTTCACAACTATGTAACGGTAAATAATAGTTTCAATGGATTGTATAAAGGTATAATGTTCCTAACATAAGGGTATCTTATACTGTGCATAACTGTACCAGCTTGTGTAAGGGTCATATCCCTCATTGCATAAAGTTATCCCTTATTTTTCAAGGGTTGTGTAAGGGTAAATAGCCGCTACCTAAGGTTAATCCTCTAAAACAAAGAACTATATAGTGGTGCCTCAACTTGTGTAAGGGTAACCACATGTTGCATAAGGATAAACTAAAATTTCTATAAGTAATGCAAGTGTAATCCTATGAATTTCATAAGTTTAAGAGACCCATGTAAGGGTAATATAGATAATGATATTATTCATAATGGTAAATCCTTACCCTCATGAAATTACTAGGAGCCACATAAGGGTAACACCATGTTCCCCACACATAGCTCCTTTTTTTGGTGAAAATGCTTTTAAAACCTTATTTTTTCATTTTTCCATCCCATGCTCAACCCTGTAACCTCTATTTCTAATTTTAAAAGAATAAAATAATTGCATTTGATTCCTTTAACTCTTTTAATGATTTCCACTCTTTTATGGAAGGTTTTAATCCCTCCATGTTCATGATCAATTTAATAGAAAATTAAATGATGGACATAATTTGGTGGTTCAAATTCCATAAATCCAGGCAAATAAGGATATTTTAAAATACCATAGCCTTCTCCACATTCAGTTTTTTAATATTACCATGAATCTAGGCAACGTAAAACTTTTTTTAGGATCTTCAATGTGTTCCCCAAGTTATAATTTATACATGTTTTCTACTATTCCCAAACAGAAAATACATTATACACCACATTGCCAAATCATAATCCATGAAGCCAATTTGGAATTCATATAGCAATTTTGAAATTCATGTAGCCAACTTTCTAGTATTAGTTACCATTTATATCTCAACCATATCACAAGATACATAAATCCAAGTGGAGTTATTATTTTTTGTAAGGATAAAGAGATTATCTAAATTTCATTAGTATAAATAATCTTTTAAATAGTTATCTATGATATATAAAATTAGCTCTCAAGTCATTGTATGTTTTTTGTCTAATTTTTAATATTTTAAAGAACTATTTTTCCTATATTTTTAATCATAACATGATATTTATAACGGTGATTAAGGTATATCTTGATTACTTAGAAAGAAAATAAATGTTTATAAATATACATAAATTTGAGGAAAAGTTTATTTTTCATTTATCAATGTAATTTCTCAGTATATAATTTGAAAATTCAATCAATTTATAGTTTTTAGGAATTTGGATTCATGAATTTCCTTCATGATGAATTTGTTTACGTGAATCCCTTAAATAAATCACCTACGTATATTTTTGTATTTAGATTTGGTTATGTGAATTTATTATGTCAATTTTCTTACTTGGAAAATTCTATTACGCAGTAAAAAAACAAATGTAAATTTTCCTACATAGTTTAGTGAATTATTATAGGTTTTTCTTAATTAAGTAAATATGATCTATTTTAAATTTTATTTTATAATTTAGTTTTCTAAATGTTTATTTCACATATTTAAATTGTTCTAATTAATTAACAAACAAATAATTATTATTTATAACCTATGAAAAAAAATTTTCATTATTTTAAACATGTTTTATGAATATCAATGTGTGTTTTATTTTCACTCATGAAACATACAACTTGAAAATAAAAAACCATTTTTATTATTTTCTCTTGTTTTCTTCAGATTATTTTATTATTAAATAATAAAAATTAATATTAAACTCATTAAATCATGTTTTAATATCTTTAATTAATTTTATTAAATATTAAATTTCTCCACTGATTTAATGTTTTTTAATAGTGTGTTTTTGAATTTCATATTTCAATTAGGACCTTGATATTTTCATGGAATATTTCATTGAAATATTTTTTTTCGAAACAATTTGAATTAATTAATGATTAATTTAAAATCGGTTTGAATGATTCTTTATCGTTTTAAATTCTTGTTATGTGTTGAATGATTATTATGCAATGATAATATCCCTCCCTCTTAATATCCAATAAACCGGTTTTATTTTATTTGAATATTAAATATTTCCAACTATTTTCTCAAGTGTTTTGTCTAAATAGATTTTCATTTAAATAGATTTAGGACTATTTGATCCACAAGAATGATTCTAAATGATAATAGATGATCAAATAAATTCATACTCTTACACCAACCTAGAGATCCAATTCTCAACTTTTTATGTACATTGTGAAAAAATATCAAGGTATAATCAAATATTCTTCAACACTATTCACCTTACAGTGATGTACTATAATTTTTTTTTGAAATACCTATACTTTATCATTCAAATCTATTCTAATGGTATGCATATATTTTTTTATCTACAACATTCATTATATACCTCTCCATCAGTTCTGTAATTGTTGTAATTTTTTATTCAAGGATATGCAGAGTTTTATACACTTCTATATTTCAAAAAAAGTTATTACACCTATAAAATATAGTATGTGGTTATGATACCATACCAAAAGGTAGTTTTTATAGATATTATTACTTGAAAAAAGTTAGAACAGTTATGTTATGACATATTCTTGTAGAAAGACCAAATTGTTATCTACAAATACAAAAGTATTTGTGTTGTTAGTATCTCACTATTTCATAGTAGGTTCCGTACACCATCAGTTGTGGTTTTATGTTTATATTAGGCTCATTTAGATCTAAACTTCTATAAAAATTTATGTATTCTATTTATTTGTATTTTATAATACTTCATGACAATTAATTTTAATAATTTTTTTAAAATTTTAATAAATGTATATTCACCCCAACTCAAGACCTTATTCCCTCAACCTATCCAACCCAACCCTTGGTATTAGAGGGATACCCCTTTTGGAATCTTTAAATTTGATATATTTTATTTTTATTTATGACATCTCTTTTAATTTTAGGTTTTCTTTATAAATATATTTCATAACTTTGTTTATATTTTTTGGAGTTTACTTGTATACTAGTCCTTAACAATAATAAAGAAAAATATATTTTTGTGATGGAAACTCATGAGACTAAAATATTGAATCCATTCAGACGGTCTCATTTCAATGGAATTGATTATAGATATCAAAAATGTCAAATGGAAGTATTTTGAAAGAAATAGGTATTGAATATTGGACTATCATGGATAGACCTTATGAAATACCAGAAGTTAATATTGAAACATAAAAAAAAATGACCCTAAAAAATAAGTTTAAAATTATAAATTCATGAATTATCTTTATTTATATCATAGTATAAGTTTTTAATATCATATATATTCTTGTAAAGTTTTATTTTACATTTATAAGACATTAAAAAGTCAATCACCAATGAACTGAAAAATTGTGATGATCTAAGCTTTCTATTCAAAGTACTTATTTTAAATAATTTAGATATTCTAGAAATTATTATATAAATGATTTGATCAATATATTCACAAATATTACCAATAAAATGGTCACACTTGGTAAAACTATAAATAACATTGTACTGATTCAAAGAATACTTCAAGAAATACCAAAGAAGTTACATTCAAAGAATGTTGCAATTAAATAAATCATATATTTTCAAGAATACTCTTTAGATGAGTTATATTGGATCTCTATTACAATATGATCTTGAATTAAGGGAAAGTAATCATAATTCACCTGAAAAAATAAAGGGGGTTTCTTTTAAATATAAATATATTTATGCAAACTGTTCTATTGACACTTCTTATTCTCTTGTCTCAGAGAAAGATGATAATATATGTCACATTGTTAAATGAATTCAAGATATAATAATGAATAATCACATAAGAAAAAAATATGAATAGAAAATAAATACATAAAATAATTATTTCAAATGTATAGGTAAATCAATTATTATTTTTTATGAATGTAGGATACCCAACCATACCAAACATTATTATTAAAATTTGAAACCAGAAGGGAAAGATAAGAAGAAAAAAGGAAATGAAATGTGGGTACAAGGATGGATAGAGTCTTACTGAATAATTAGCCTCTAATAAAGAATATATAAGTTGAAAATATATATAATTATAATTTCTATAATAGGAAAATATATGTAGGTAACATATCCTTTTAACGATATTATAAATAATACTAAAATTTGTTTAATGGAAGGATAAAATATGGTTAGTAATTCTTAAAAATTTGATTTTGATTCTAAATCAAATGCTAGTTTTTGTTGGTGGTAATTCTAAATTTAAATAAATAGGTGATTTATGTGATGAATTTGAAGATGAAATTGAAAAAATTATAGAATGTATTAATATGTAATTACAAATTAGAAGAATATTTTTTAAGAATAAAATATTATTTTATAAAAATAATTAATTAAAAAATTATATTTTTGAGTTTGAAAATTAAAAATGGAGAATAATGATTATAGAAAATAATCTTTATAAACATGAAAATCAAAATCATAATTTGAGAAATATGGATTAATCAAAACAACAGAGAGTATGTGCTGATATTGACATTGTTCAGATATAAAATGTTAATCTTAAAAAAATTGTAAATTTAGGATAAATGCTATTTAAATTTGTCTAAGGAAAGGATAAATATGATAATATGGTGGATATAGTGAATCCAAATAAAGATAAATTTTGTTTTTTATATAACCATCTTATTCAAATGATGTAAAAAATCCACTTTTATTAAAATTTCTACAGGGAAGGTTTAAATAGTCACCTGCTTGAAGTGTTGACTACAAGTTCATTATGCTGATGATTATTATTTCAAGTTCCCTAATCTACCATTATCTCAACAGACTCTATATGTAAGAATTTATCTTCCCATGTACCTTATAATAAAGGTTTTAACTATTCTTAGTTAATAAAAAATCATACTACTAACCCAATGGGACCAAAAATATCATGGGTACCAAAAAGTGTTTGTCTTATATTTTTTCCAGACTCTGCAACATTTACATCAATGTTTAATCGAATGGTGGATACACTCTATAAATAATGTTTTATTTCATTCAAATATAATAAGTATTATAATTGTTTGTTTATATGATCTAAATATTTTATACATGTGATGATTTGTTTTCTGAAGCATAAAAATTTCGGGATATTTACTTATTTTATTTATTATTTATATCATGTTTTTAATAGTATTTTTTTCATATGTTTATGGGTAGATTTTTTTGTATCTATATGCTGAAATTTTCATTTTTTCTTGAAAAATGTGAAAAAAAAATATGTTTTTCAGATCAATTTAATATAAATTTTTTCCCATATTTTATATTATATAACTATTTTAAAACATATCATACATCATTGATGATTTTATCTTACAATTTAAACCATCATTTTTCATTAAATATTTTTTTAAAATATTTATCATTATTATTATCATTTAAATTTTAAAAATTATTCTCATGCATTTAATTTTATGTTGTAACAGTAGTTGAATTTATAATGGATCTATGATACATAATTAAAAAATTACATTAAGAAAACATGTATACAAAATATATATTTTTCTTTATTTTATTACCTTATAAAATATAATCCATTTTTAAAACCCTATATATTTTATAATTTCAAAAATGGGAGTTGTTTTTGAAATTATTATTGGTTTTGTAATTATCAAAAAGGTGTATAATATTGAGTGGTTCATTGAATGTTTTGATAAATATACATATTAATCTATTTTACTTCCTTCAAATATCTGAATAATTTTAATTTTGAATTGATTCAAGTAATTTAAATCCTAATGATATAATTCTATTATTTTCTTAATTTTTTATTCGATTTTATATTTTGATTGGTCATAACATGTTCTTCAAGAATCTTGATGTTTTATTAGGATATATATATTATTTGGGACCTTAAAACATTATTTATACTTGTTTTGTTTCATTACCACGTATTAAATACATTGTAAACCATATATCAAAATCATAATCCATGTAGCTGATTTTAATTTCATGTAATCATTTTGAAATCAACACAAGTGATTTTCATGAATTGGTTACCCAATAAATTTCACCATATATTGATCTAAATAACTCCAAATTAAGTGATTATTTTTTATTCTAAATATAATAATATTATTCAAATATCATTTAAATAAATCATATTATGAATATAAATCTATAATATCTAAATTTAAGACAAAAGTCTCTTATTGTTTTCAATCTTATATCTAATGTGTTAGATCTATTTTCTTATATTTTTTAATCATAATATAGGATTCATATCCTGTATTATGGTGATTATTTATTATTTATAAATATAATAAAATTTTATAAATATAATTAAAAAGAACGAAAATAAAAAATTTTCTTTATCAAGTTATGTTTTACGACTAAATTTTTTAAATTCGACATATTTATAGTTTCTAGGATTTTGGATACATAATCACTTATGTTATGAATTTGCATACATGAATCTCCTACATATATTTAAATAAGTAAATTTTCTTACTTGAATCACCTATATCAATTATCCTACATGGTCAATTCATTTACAGAAATAAAAAAACCTCTGTGAAAACCCTTTATGTGAATTTTCTTATATAGTTCAGTAACATTCTGTAGGTTTTTATTAATTTCAGAAATATTCTATATTCTACATGTTATTTCATATTTTGATTTTATTAAAATATATTTCAAATATTTAAATTATTATAACGAATTTATAAATATTTATTAATTATTTAGAACATATGAAATATTTTTCATTGTTTTAAACATGTTTTTATGAAGATCAATGCATGTTCTATTTTCTCATATGAAACTTACAGTTTGATACTCAAAAATAATTTTTATAAATTTTTTTAGTTTTATTTTATTTTATTGTTTATAAATTAATATGAGTTAATATTAAATTTCTTAAAAGTTGTTTTTATATATTTAATATAGTGTCATTAAGTATCAAAATTCTATGCATATTTACTATTTTTTTATTGAGAGTTTTTGAATTTATTATTTAAAATTTAAAATTTCTATTTTCATGGGATCTTTAATTGACCTAATATTTTTAAGTCCTTTTAGTTATTTCATTATTAATATCAAACTGTTTTTAATGATTCTGTATTGATTAAAATTCTAGTCATATATTGAGCGATTATTATGGGTCAATAATATGATTTGTTTTTCTCGCTCTCTCTTTGATAATCATGTTTTACTATTTTTGAATTTTAAATGTTTCTAATTACTTTCATTATTATTTCATCAAAATATATTTTTATTCAAAGGAACCAAAGATTCTTGGAAATATAACAATAGTTCAAAATGATAACAGATGGACACATATGTTCAAACTCTAATGTCAATAAAGAGATCTAGTGCTTAATTGATTACATAATTTGTGATGAACAATCATGGTATATACGAATATTCTTTTACTTCATTAACATTTTATATAAATATTTCCCCTTTAATGGAATTATCACCATTCATATCCATTCAAATGACCTACATCAACAGTTTAATTTGTAGTTTTCATTCTATAAATCTCTAGTGGTTCTGTAATTGTTGAATTTATTTCTTCACGGATGGGTAGAGTTATCTGCACTTATATTTTTACCCAATATGTTAAAAGACATATAAAAAGAAGTATGTTGTTGTGATACCTTATATAAAGGTAGATCATTTGTCATGTTTACCTATAAATGAGTTAGAACACTTAGTTTGGGGTTTCTATTTGTTTAAATATGAGGTTTTGATCTACTCCTACAAAAGTATGTGTGTTGTTAGTTTTGGTGTCTCTCCTAAAAAATTCCTGGGTTGGGATTCATCCTATATAAAATTCTAGGATTGTATTTCTCTCATATTAAATTCTCCATCACATACATTGTGGGTTCCATACTCCATCGGTTGGGGTGTGAACTGTAAAATATGATCATTTAGATACAAACTACCATAAAAATTACTATGTTCACTTTATTTTTATTTTCGGCTTCTTTTTAATGATTAGCTTTAATAAATTTAGAAATTTTAAAAATGTTTATTCAACCACCTCTGGAACTTCTTCCATCAACGTATTTAACTTAACATGGTAGTTTTATTTTATTTTGGAAATAAAATAATGGAATTGATTCTAGGGATACATGGAGAGTAGTTTGAGTTGATTGATATGTGGTTTTTGTATTAGGTGATGATTCATTGATGAACCATGACTTTGACATCAGCCACCTTGAGGTATGTGGGCCTCTGTACTCTACCCTTTAGTATTTATGCATATTTATTGGCACATAGTATGATTCTCACCACTTTATAAAATGGAACTTTATTTTCAAAAAAAGTTATCAATTATAATAATTCTTAATTAATTAATTAGGATTGATTATCAATTAATTATAGGAACATTGCCTAATGTAATTGGGAATGTTTCAGGGGCCCCAATGAACCCTATGCACTGACATGATACCAACCATAAATGGTTTATGCTTGATTGTATATGAGTGAAATTAGACTACATGGAAACATTAGGGCATGTTGTTATAATACATTAGATCTATATCCCACAAGATCATGTTTGATGTTTGATCACATGTGTTGCTGCTATTAATCTTGAGGATATTCCATGCTCTATTTATATGGGCACTCTTATTATGTTGATGTGATATCTATTTTTTAATAGCTCATGAATTATGTTTGATTGTTATAGAATTAGGGTGTGTGCATAGCTGTGAGACCCTTCTATGAGTATTTTTTTGCTTGAGTTTTATTTTGTAACTTACAGTACATTGTTTTCTTGATGAAGACATGTTATATTTATTTCTATTGATGATGACATGCCATGATATGCCTATTTTTTAGAATGTACCCTATTTTTCTTATTAGCATTACCATATAGGTATTGATTATTTACACGGAATAGATGGACCATTGTTTTATGGATGTACCTTAAGGGGAAGTATACATCGATCATAACATTGAAAATAAAATAACTATGTATAGGGTAAGAAGATGATATCATAGTTGTTAGATGAAAATTGACACCTTGTGGATTTAGAGTAACATGTCAATACTTGATTCCTTTCGGATCCTGAGTAGTATTCCAATATTTGATTCCTTGTGGATACTGAGTAACAGTATGATACTCATTGCCTTATGGATACAAAGTACATTATCACAAGTTAGCCATATGGACTGAACTCAAACTTGATTCATAGTGGATTCTGAGATAAATTTTCCAATGATTCATTAAGGACCCCAAGTGGCATGATGTCTCATTAACTGATGTAACAAACTTTTGGTTTGATATTTCTTACTATGACATTCCTTTATTACTATCCTCTCAGCATGGTGATAAAGATTGTAAGACCGAGGCTTCATGGTAGCTTGGAAAGAACCCAACTTCTCTTCCCATGGTTGTAATTTCTTGTGTGTTCTTGGTTACTATATTATTTTCTTGAAAAGTTATGTATTTCTAATTACTTTTTACTGAGATTATCACACACACACACACAAATTTTATATTATTAGATGGGTACTAGGTCACACTGGTGGTGTTGTACTCAGACACTGATTAGGAGACCATGACACATCGGTACTCAAGAATCCCAAAATTAATACAGGTAAAAGATTGAGTGTGCATAAGGATGTCCAATTAGAGGGATATCTTTCTATGACATTGAATTCTGTGATGATATGTGTATTGGATTGGGAGAAGTGCCTCTTGTAATTTGTTATTTAATTATTTATAAATTTTATTGAACCATTGGGTGATCAATGCCTTGTACGTAGGTTTGAGTCCATTGTTTCCAGATAAATTCATATAGTTTGTATGCTATTGATTTATGCTTATTCTGACTGTATACTTCTTACATGTTGGGTTCTTTATTATTATTGTGAACTTTGATTGAGGGTATAGTCTCCGCATGGATCCACTCGATACTATCATAGATAGTTGGTAACATCTGACATATGGGGAGTCACACTTGAGGTCATGAAAAATTCTAGCACAAAAACAATTATTTGAGTGAAGATTTTATAATTATTTAGAATACATCCTTTATTTCCAAGGATAATTCCAAGTAAAATTCAAATCGCTGACGTTATTATTATCAACTACTTATCTTTTTATATTAATTATATCCATTAAAATTAATTATTTCCACACTAATATAATGATATTAATATTAGTTATTTATTTTAATGTTTCTATATTAAGGGTATCTATTCATCCATCCCATCCATTAGGAAAAACAATGTCATTGTTCTTGTAAAATTGTAAATTACCACCACCATGAGCAAAAAAATTTATTTTTCATCACCACCCATAATTGGTGGTTCCGAGAATTGTTTTTTGGGGAAATATGATTTATATTATGTTATTAATGTTCTAGTATAACAAATTTAGGAAACTATTAATTATATTACCAATAAATGGTCATTGTTTATTCAATCATTTTAAACAAACATGCTAAGGGGAAATATTTTATTTAAATTATATTATATTTTCATACCCATTACTATTTATTTTGATTACTTTATAATATTAATATTTAAATATATCATAGAATTTATTAATAAATAATATTATTATGATTTTGGTATAATGATATTACATCAAAACCACCACATAATCATTCATTAAAAAAGGGTATGTTCATGTTTGGATTGGTTTAATCACCTACATAAAAGATACTATAAATTTATATCCCGAATGACCATGGGTAAATAATTACTAGTATAATATAATATAAGTTTTTAAGTATTTTTTTATTCTATAGTTGTTATTTAAATATTTAAATTTTTAATTAAAGAAACACCATATGACCATCAAGGATCACGGAAACATGATTTTTATCGATGTCATCATAATGGATAATGATTAAACAACTCATGAAAGGAATATAAAGAATCATAATTAATTATAAACCACCCTTAAAAGTAACTTTAATAACCAATCAATGGTGAACATTTTAAGATTAATTAACACAGACACCTCTATTGTGAAACTAGTAAAAATTATCAAAACTATAAACACCTGGTGTAGAATGTGGGTATATTTCATATTGTGAATTACTTTTCATGAAGATTAAAAATGAAAATAGATTTGATTAAAATTTTGAATGATTTTATTAAGATAGATATGATTATAACACAAGTGGTTTAAGTATATATGTGGAAGTTCAGACAATTTGGTAAGGGTTTTGAGTCTCAAATTCCATTCTTTGGGATATGTTTGGTATTATGTATATAATTTACTGTAGGCGGGGAAAATAATTCTTATTTGAATTGTTATATCATGAAATTTATTAATTCATGATATTTAAATATCAATTCTAATCCCTATCTATCAACATATTTTGATTGTATTATTTCACAGTGAATTAGTGGAGGGTTTCCACTTCAATTTTTATTCTTTGAGACTCATGTTATGTTCACCATATATTTTATTTTTTGTGGTAGATATATTTACATGAAATAATTTTTACCATATTACGCATGAAATTTATGGGTTTACAAGTATATATTTTTATCCATATCTCATATTATTATGATTCAAGAGTTACAAAACCCATTATAAAACTCTATCATTTCAAATGTTGAAAAAACCTTCCTATGGTTTTGTGAAGTAAAAAAGTGTCTATCTTTTATGAAAATATATCCCTATATGGGTAATGTTAAGCAAAAATGACTATGTCACAGATTCAGCTAGGGGTAATCTTCTAAATTTTTGTAGTTGATAATTTTATCAATTATCACCCTAATGCATGATGTGTGGGCCTTATAGTGAACACCTAGATAGACACTCCTAATGCATATGCTTTTGGAAATTCACATGATCTTAATGAACCATAATGAAGGTCTTTTTGTGCAATTTCCTTGGTATCCTACCAATGAAAACTGTTAAACCCAGTTTATATTATCTGTAGATAACCCAACACATTTAATGTACCCTCTCCCCCATATTTCTTTGATAATGGTAATTCCTATTACTTTTAAGATACCCCATAACTTCTATTTCAATTAATGTATTTTATCATACACGTCCAAATTATTCCTTGAATGGGGAAGTATTTGTTTTATATATTGTTCATTTTACAGACAACCATGTTTTTATTCACATATAGGTTCCTTGTGGAATGGTATAATAAGTCTTATCGACTCTTATTGTGAATGAATTAGACATAATCTACTGATGGGTGGGGCCCATAAATATATATCCCCTAATTCATTGACATGTATCATGGAACAAAACATTTTGTGTTTTGTGTATACAACTCTTGATAGAAGTGTAGTTTCTTATAAAAAGGACTTGAAAACATGTTTTGATGTTCAAAATTATGCATTCGATTAATATGACATTAATTATTATTTTTTATCCATGTTTTCATTTATTTTCATGGATATAGAATTCCCCCAATTATTTTGATTACGGCTTCATGTTGTTTATTTATTTATACCATATAACTTATTCCATGTCAATGCTGTGATAAATTACATTGTATGATAATCCTTTCTATGAATCTAATATAATAACAATTTCTTTTCTTTCCCCAAGAAACCTATAGGGGAACTAAGCATATTTTTCAATGAAATTATTTAATAGATAATAATTCTCTTACAATGTGTTCATTTTGTATCTTATGTTTTCAAATAAAATGTATGTATGTATATGGTCTTCCAAAACTAAAAAAATAGTTAAATATTGTGGGAAATATTTTATTAAATATTAATAATGTAACATAACTACCATATATGGGTCTATGTATTTCATAATTCTACATTTTATCTATAATATAGTTTGTTTCCTAAAAAAAAATAAAAATCCATTTTTGAAAGGGTATATTTTAATGAATAAACTAGTTTTAATAGTTCATTTTCTACACCATCTTAATTTATATATTTTTCAACACTGATAAATACCTTTAGTTTTTATTTATATATATATTTCATAATTTATTTACATCTATTTTTACCCCAAAACTCTACATGCACATTTTAACAGTTATATAATTTTCCATAGTTCATTGTGGTTAAATGTTACATGTGAAGAATGCTTTCAAACACATTAAATTTCAGAAGAACATATAATTTAAAATATAAAGGTGTAACATTATTCCCATGATAAATAAATTAAATCATTATAATTTTAATTATCACTTACTAATGAAATTAATTATCTATGTATGAAAGTTAGGATAACTCAAGATATATTTCAAAATATTGTGTTTCTACTAATATTTTAGGTATGAGGGGGAAAAAATATCTTTTCCATTATGTTAACTAAACTCTCTATTTTTACACAATAATCATTTTCTTTGTTTATTTCTTTTCAAAACATAATGAATCATTCAATTCATTAAAGATATTTTCTTGGGTGATTTTTTCCATATTTCTAACATGTAATAAATTATTTTTTCTTTCCTATATCATCTTTTCACCCGGAATTCAATGAAAATTAATCTTGTTATTCTATGGTTTATTTGGGGATTCAGTTATGTTCATTTTCTTAATCATAATTAATAATAGACATCTTTTCACAATCAAAAGGTTTCTGTATTTGGTTCCTTTCACATTAGGTTTCTTATTGGGACAATCACCACATTGTCTATGGCATCCATTATTTAGTTATTTAATTCATGATTCTACAATTATTAAAATAATACATAAAAAATCATTATTTATGTATAATTAACATCATAATATAATTATTTTGAGACAATTACATGCAAAATTCAACCTTAAAAATTATTACACTTTGAAATTGTTACATTAGCATTCAGTTCAACAAAAATCACACTCTATTCAATATATGCTTATTTATTATATGTTATATTCTACTTCTTATCATAATTACTTAATATAATAAATCCTTTACAATGTTTTACAAATTTTACATGATTAATAAAATAATATCACCCATGAGTACCAAACTAGGTGTGATGTTTTTTCCTCTTTGTTATGAACTAGGCGACGATTGAGTTAATACCCAATCTACCTTTTTGGGGTTATTTTCCAAAGGTACATCTCTCCCAAATCATATATCCAGTTGTAGTATATATAATATTATTTATTTTTAGGAGAAACACTTAATACCTACTTTATGAAAACTCAATGATGGTATCATATAATTGGAATTACCACTTAGACTTATCCCAAGGTTTTTCAATAATGTTCTCTTATCCCACTATGGGAAATATTTAATACTAACTCAATAAACATAAATGGTTATCTATACCCTTGAAATTGTGATAAAAATAATCTTATCACACCATAATGAAATTTATTTCCTTAATTAATAACATCATAATATCCAAGTATCTATACCCTATTCTGATACCAACTGTAACACCTTGGACCCACAGTACTAGATCTGGTGCCTATGAAACAAACATTACATACTAGATTTGATACCAATTATAAATTCCTGGATATAACTATCCATATTTACCTTACATAATGAATATATTTCATTACATACAATAGAAATACCTTCTTGTATTATATTTTTAGATAATTAAGAAAACTCAAAAATGAATAAATCCCATGTATTTCTAAACTAAAAGACATTTTTAACTATATTAGGAACTATTTAATTCATAATAATTATTCAAAATCAAAAAAAATTCTACACATATGTTTTTATTTCTAGTTATATAATTTGTAATAATTTTTTTCATAGAAATAGGAAATAGAAAAATAATAAGTGGTGAGATCAAATTATCAAAAAGGGAAAATATAAAACTATGGAAATAATGGAATAAAAATAAAATAAAAATTATAATTGGTATAAGTAATAAATATAATTCTATAATTAATATAAAATAAGAGTATAATATGTCCATGGATAGTAACTAAAATATACAGATCACATGCTTAATAATAATTAAATTCATAGATATGGAATGCACAATGCTGGACATCTTGATCTTACCAAAAAAGCCTCAACTAAGATACCATTCTTTCTATAATTTCCATAACCAAGACATCATTCCTATACTCAAGGTTATAGTGAAGATATATTTCTGAATTGGGAAGATATATACTAAATACCCAATCATGTTTGTCTCATGAGACCTACCAATGTAAATAAGGGCTTTATAATTCCATGACCCACTATTCACTTGTTTAAGTCCAATGCATTAATAATATTAGAGAATGATTAAAAAATACATAAAACATTTCCATTAATCATTTTTCATGGAATAACAATATATAGAACAAAAATAATTTTCCTCATGTCAATAAAAGGGATGACATGATCATAACCCATCTAGAGAAGGAAGGTGGATGGTTAAACAATACACAATTATCTTGTTTAGGTAATAAATAAAACCCATATTAGAATAAAAAAATTAAAAATTTTAAGAGTTCCCTAATAAAAAATGGAATGGATTTCTATGAAAGCATCCCCCAAGCTAAAACTATTTGGAGATACGTGAAAAGATTATATCAATATGTTCACCCATAAATTGACGTATGAAATCTAGGTAAACCTCATTAAATCAATGGAATGGAGAAATTAATTTTTGCAAAAAAGAATATTATAATGTTTTCATGATATAAAACACTAATTTATGTTTCTAGAAATTTCATTGAGTGATTTTCAGTTATATATTTTAAAATCCATGTCATATCATTGATGGTCT
This sequence comes from Viscum album, assembly GCA_963277665.1. Classification (NCBI taxonomy): domain Eukaryota; kingdom Viridiplantae; phylum Streptophyta; class Magnoliopsida; order Santalales; family Viscaceae; genus Viscum; species Viscum album. The sequence continues at coordinate 1,030,325,078 of OY728157.1, forward strand.
AAATTATGTTATTGAAATCCACAAAAAGGAAACTTGTCGATATTATTGAAGACATAGAATACCTTATTTCATGTCTCAATAACTTGAATTCATCTTTTAATATTAATCTATGAACATAAAAGTATGTAAGGGAGGCTCTTCTTGAATGTGTACAAGTACATTAAGTAATGCTTAACTGGTACCAGGTAACCAAAAGATAGTGCCATTTGTTTAGTAGATTCGGTTGTGTTAAAGACCCACCAGCCAGTTGGTGGTGAATATAGTTTCTCATCTTTTCTATTGAAGTCAATCAGCCATATGGTGGAGGAACACACGCTTCTCAGTGATAGTTATAGATGAAAAACAATATCAACGTTATCCACTGGCTGACCGATGGACACTACCAGGTATTCAGTGGAATCAAGACTATTTGTCTGAGGTTGTATTTATTGTTTGTAAAAGATAATTAATTCTAGTCTTCTTTAACTTCAGTGACCCTTGACAATTATAAAATCTTCTTACCCATTTTTCATCCTATAAAATTAAATCAAAATAGGTTTGGAAGAAAAACTGGGGACCAATAATGCTCTTTGATGAAATTGACATCGAATCACTTGAATTCCCTAAGTCCTCAGAAAGAGGGAATTATCATTTATTAATTTTTCAAATGATCTCCCCCTTTCTCCCAATGTCTAATCCCAAATTGTATTAGAGCATAAAAGAGATTGGGGAGAAATATTTTAAATAGTTTTCTCTAAGAAATTATTCTACTTATCATCACCTTCTTCAACAGGTTCCCACTACTAAAAAAGAGAGGGATAAATTAATTGCCTACTGATAAAGATAAATAGGGAACTCACAAAACATAATTGTGAGGTATGAGTTTTTTAATCACCAAAAAGATCAATGAATAAATAACATTCACCAATCAACATGAGTGGTGGTGAAAAATTTGTTCACACCTATCTATTATCAAACTCTTAATCAAACTATATTCAATATCTCATTAATTTTATACATCGAATCATCCAAAATATATTTACATAATTTCATAAGTATGATATTGTTTATTTTCATTGTCTTTAATCAATTTATTAATTCCTATCATGTTAATAAATTATCAATTTATCGATTTTGTAACATTATTACTTTAAAATTTTAGAATTTTCTTTTATTTTTCAATTTAACTTTTCCATTTTCTTTAAATTTTAAATAATAAATTCACCCCTTGTGGAAATTTATCTCAGATCATAATTGGTATCAAAGGGATATTTTTGTTCTTATTTAAAATAAATTGATATCAAAAATTTGTTTTAAAAATTATTTTATTTAAATATTTTATCTTCTTATAATGCTCTTTAATTCTTATTTTCATACTCTCATTTTTTATGGAACATATTTTTCCTATTTGAAAAATAATATATCAACCTTTTTTGGTAGTATTAGTCACATTATTTTGAAAATGGTAATGAATGAATATATTCCACCTAGAGATTAATATGATAAGTTTACTTTTGATGGTGTTAATAACTTTGATCTTAATAGGAAAGATATGATTGATTTAAATTATTGTCATGATAGAAATGAATTTAATCATGCTTCTACATGTAAAATGACTTCTGAAATATGGAATTTTTTAGAATTCACACATAAAGGAATGAATAAATCTAAATAAAATAGATGTAATATGTTCAAAAATTATTTTGAAATATTTTATGTGCATGAAAATAAATCCATCCATAGTATGTTTACAACATTTACTGATATTTTAAATAGTAAAAAACTCCTTGGTGAGGATTTTTCAATAGAAACCCTATTTAGAAAAATAATATGGGTCCTACTAAGAAATTTATCACTCAAAGTAACACCTATACAAGATGTGAAGGATATAAAAAAATATTGATTGAATAAATAATAGAAACCCTAACAATATATGGAATATCAATGAAGTGACAATATAATAAGGAATCCAATAAATCCAATCAAGTAAAAAAACAATTTCCTTTAAATATTACAATTATTATTCATCTTGAGGAGAATTTAAATATTTTTCTCAACTCCCCATGAACATGTACAATTTATTAAATAATACTAAATTATACAATCAAACAAAGAAAGTAAATAAAAATTTGAAATGAGAAGTGACTGGATATGAATATAAGATAAAATGTAACATCAATCAAAAAATTCTCTTCTAAAAAATAAATATTAATGAAAAGAAGTAAAGTAAGAAGGATTTCAATGTCCTTACCTAGAGTGAAAGTGGTGACTCCATGGAATGAATGCCCCCAAACACTTCAAGTGACTCATGTTCTATGTGACTTATAGAATGTAACACCCCAAGCTTCCACGGTACGCATCTCTTTAAATAATGAGATAGCATGTGTTGTACGCAACACTGAGTTCTAATAACCAATAACCAATCAAACTAGCCGTTATGAATAGTAATACCTAATTTTTGAATTATATATATATATTTTTTTAAAAAGGACTTCATTTTTGGATTCGGAATATCGAATTTAGCCTAAGGTAAAATTTTGGTACTTTTCGGATAACTTTATATATTTTGATGAATATTGAAAAGTACTAAATTTTAATTAAAAACAACTTTTTTAATAAAAATAATTAATAGTGATAAATTATGAATTTGAGTGGCTTTAAAGTATATTTAGAATATATTTTTACCATTTAATATAATTTTGGTCATTGGAAATAATTTTACAATTAAACCGGACATAAACAAGTGTCAATCTTTTGATAGTTATTATCGCTTAAAAACACGCTTTTTGTTTTAACAACGAGAATTAATTTTAAATTAATTTCTGCCACTCCTGTGTTTTGAATTTGGAAAAAAATATTCCATATTTTTAATCAGGATTTTCAAATTGTGTAAATAGGTAACTTTTATTTTTAGACATTTTGAATAATTATTTCGGTAAATATTTTATTTACCATGGTTAAGGGTAAATCCGGTAAATAAGGGTTAAGAAAATAATATGATAATAAAAATAATTAACCTAAAACGTGTCCTAGCCTTATTGGTTGATACATGTTCGACCATAGGCATCTTTGGGTCGATTTTGGGACCCTATGGAGCCACTTGTAGGTGATAGGGACACTTTATTTTAATTAAGTTAAAATTAATACAAAAATGACACAAGCATATATCTTTTAGAAAAACAATTTTTACATAGGGATATATATGTTGGATTTTCGAATATAAATATTCATTAGAAATCTAAATAAATTTCAAACATAATGATATTTTATTTATAATTTTTATAGATTACATAATTTAATTTATGTATGACACAATGATGATGCAGTAATTAACATAATATTGAACAATTAAAATAATTGATATTATAAATACCCAAATAAATATAATTTGAGACTTTTAATGAATTAAAATAATTTTCTAGGATAATATGACATATTATTATTGATTTAATTATCTTTTTTTGAAGTAATCATTCTGTTATGAGTTTCACAAAAATCAACAATTGAATAATGTAAAAATTGACATAAAAGAGTTTTTAAAAACAATATTATATTATTAATTGATATTAAATTCCTAAAAATATAAAGTTCAACCAGGAGACTTATATCATGATAGTTGTGTCATTAATGGACCACTTGGGGGTCTCTTGGATGTATATAGTAAGTTTATTAACCATATAATATAAAAATAAAAAGAGACATTTTAAAAGTGAAACTAATTAACTTAGAGTTAATACTTAAAGATAAGGCTAATATAAGCACCCAACCTGTATAAATTATATTTGTTGAGTGGTTTTAGACCCATACACACATTAAAATACAAATAATCAAATTTGGAGCCATTAGAAACCGAATATTAATTTATTATAAATTAATATTTCTAGCTTTTCCAAAGGTGCCCCTCACCCCTCTTATAAAAGGGCACTCCTCCATCTCATTTATTCACACCTTAAAAGCTTTTGTTCGGCCAAACTCTGCCCAAATACTCTCCCAACTTCTCTCACTACAACCTATAGGCCTTTTTTTCATCAGAAAGCCAACCTAAGGAGCCCTTTTGATCAACCCAAAAGGAAGAACCCGAAGAAGAGGTAATGATTTCACCACCCTTTTCCAATTTCCTTTCATCTTCCACTTCTTCTTCCTTTGTTTTTACCATTCTAAAATAATAAATCCAGTATCATATATATATTGTGATGTTATTATAAATATGGTACAACCATATTTAGTATTCTATCTACCCTTTTAAAAACAAGTCACCATACATGCGTACGTACGGCTTACCGTCTCCACATCGTGGTGTAATTGTTATTCAATATATTATTATTTGGATGGGTATAATAATGATGTGTAACTCATATAAATAATAAATATAACATGTTAATGATTCTGTATATATGATATACCATCCATTTATATATTAATTTAATATCAAAGGAATGATATTGTCGCTCGTGCGAACGTACGGACTACCGTCTCTACGAACGCGATGAGATTCATTTTCCATCGTATCCATTCAAGTATAATTATCATTTTATGATTAAAAAATAATTTTTAAGGACTTTATATCATTATGTATATGAATAATATACAACCTATACATGACAAACATGGCTTATGTAAAAAAACATATAAAAGAAAACGAGTAAGTTAACACCCAAAACGACGATAATACTATGATATTATTAACAAAGCAATGTTAAAAGATCATATATGATATCATATGAATGTATATGATTCTTTTATAATTTAATAACAATTATTTGACTATTATACAGGAGTTTAAACTACCCCAACCAAGAAAAAGTACAAGGAAATGGTTTATTTTTCAATCTCTTCATTATCCGAGGTTGTTTATATGTAATAATCTACTGGGATCTCTTTATCATCCACATCCATTCTTCTTAAAAATGTATTTCAAAATATTCTTACTATTTTACAGAATATGTTTTAAAGTCATTTATACCCTTTTTGACTTTTATAAGTGGTTTATAAAGTAATCTTTCCATCGTTTTCCAAACAAGGTGCTTTTTAACATTTTCGACAGAATTAAGGTAAGAATGTTTTTTTAACTTATACGGCGGGTGCGACTATTTTCCGACGTTATAAAATCATCAAATCTTCCCTTAAAGGCTTATAAGAATATTTTCAAAGAAATTGTTTTATTTTATAAATATATGACTCTTAAATGATTTCAAAATAGAAAGAGATATTTCCTTAAAAAGAGTTTGGATTTCATCTATGTCAACATCCTTTGATGGATTTTACGCTTATTTGAAGTTGATTTATTATGACACAAAACTTCTATATTGTATTGAAGGTTTTTTGATATGTTTTATTGTGAATGTGCTATTTTTATTCCATTCATGGTTTATGGTGAAAGTATTGACATTTCGTATGCTAGTTTTAATACGAATGTTTATGTTATGTTTAAACCTTTTCATATGGGAATGCATTGGACTTAATATGTGACGGGTGGAGCCCACTCTAGCTCCTCGATGCATCGGTAGGTCTCATGAGACAAACTAGTGTCTTGACACAAGGCCTTGACAAAATCTTATTTGTAGTCTTGGCACGAGGCCTTGGCTATGTGGTTATGATAGTCTGGAATTATGCATTCCATCATTATGAAAGTGGTTATTGATATTGCATGTGATTATTTGATTAGTAGAATATCCATGTGAATAAGTAAATGGCATTATTTCATTTTACTTTTGCCATACTCTGTTGAAGTTCAAGTTTAAAAGGCTTTTGTTTTGGTTATACATTGCCTTAAATGTTTACGCTTATTTTTGAAAGTTTGCGCTATATTGTTATCCGTACTGGTCATTTGAGCTCACCCATTTTATATGTTTTATTTTTCCCAGGATGTGAAGAAGTAAGTTATGAATGACCTGCAGGGATATTATGAAGGGATAATAGTGTGGACTATGGAGACATTATGTTATTGTAGTAGTTTTTTCAGTTTATGATGTAATGTAAAACTTTATGAATATATCTAGTGTTTACAAGGCTACTAAACCAATCGGTCTTTAGAGATTTGATCTTTCTTGTGATCATGAAAATGTTATGTAATAATGCACTGACTCTAGGTAACTGGGGTTGGGGCGTTACAGTTGGTATCAAAGGAAGTTTAGTACAAACCTTGGAAGATAGATTTATATAAACTCTGATTAGAGCACGTAGACCTAAGATAAAATTTGAGGATTAGTATAGAAGAACTTCCTAGAATTTTGGTATTGTAGAGATTTTGTGAGTTTTCTAAGTAATACATCCCTTTCTGGATATGAGTAGGTAGAGGCGGCTCTGGCACAGATGTACCTAGGGGTAAAACCCGAAAACACAGCTTTGAGCTAGACTCGAACGAGAAATGGTGCACGACAATGGTCCTTGCTGCACTCTTGGTTACGACACTACCGGGGGATATGCTTTGGATAACTCTCATTTTATTTAAAAATCATTATGAAGGGTTTATGAGTATATACTTTCTCAAAGAAAAAATTCTTATGGTTATGGATTATATCCATAAATAGTTCAATTTATGTTAAGTGTTTTATAAGTATGGGATTATGTATTTTGATTCATAAACTAATCTAGTTTATGCCATTGTTTAGAAATGGCATCTAGTGGAAGAAATGGAAATTGTATCAATGCACGCACTCCATGTAGGGATTTCCCTCTTGCACAAGATAATTATAGTGGAGCTGGTGATGCAACTGGTGCCGATCAGTTAATCACCATACTGGGACAACTTACTCCGGTTATGAATAATAACCTTACCCGTATGGAGAACCCTGATCCGTAGCATGGAGGATCAATGTTAGATAGATTCATGAGGCAACAACCACCAACGTTCAATGGGAGTACAAATCCCTTAGTAGCTGAGCAATGGATAAATTCCCTAGAGAAAATATTTCAGGCTTTGGGGAGTAGTGAAAGGGAAAAAGTTATCATGGTAGTTTACCGCCTCACTGGAGATTCTGATCAATGGTGGTCATTGATTAAAAACACGAAGGAAGATTATGAAGTATCAAATATTGAATGGAGGGAGTTCAATGATCTGTTTTTAGAAAAATACTTTCCTCGCGACCATCGAGCAGATATGGAAAGACAATTTCTGAGTCTGAGACAGAAGGAGGATGAGAATGTCGAAAAGTATGAGGCTAACTTTACAAGGTTAGAAAGGTATGCTGGAGATTATATACGTAACCCAAGAAGTAATATTGATCATTTCTTTTATGGGTCAAAACCATTTCTCCATCGAGCATTAGTCTCACAATCCTTCTCGTCGTACGAAGACATTGTCTCATGTGCTATCAAGACAGAAAAGGAATTATCTAAGTCTTATGTCTTTAAAGAAAAGAAAGAGATGAAGAGACCTACTGATCAATCTGGGAATGGAAATAAGGGGAAGAAGGGAAAGGTTGAATATCCATCCTGTGGTAAATGTGGTAAGAAACAACCCGGTACTTGCTTGAAGGGAACAAGAGTTTGTTACAAGTGTGGTGAAAAAGGCCACCAAGCTTGTGATTGCAAGGGGAAGAAGAAAGCTACCAATGTTCAGTTCTACAATTGCAGGGAGATGGGGAATTACGCAAATGAATGTCCTAAGCATTCGGAGAACATACCTCAGAAAAGGCAAAGGGATCAAGGCCAAGATTATGCTATCACTACTGCTGAGGTAGAAGCTCCGAAAGACGCGGTGGCAGGTAATTTAATGGTTTCCTCAAGTATAGCAAAGGCATTATTTGATTCAGGATCATCGCATTGTTTCATATCTTCCCATTTTTCTAAGAAAATTAGATATTTTCAATTTGATTTAACAAGGGAGTTGTCAGTTAAAACTCCTAAGGGAAGTATCATTGCAACAAAGTTTTGTGAATCAGTCCCCATTAGAGAAAATAAATGTTCTTTATCTACTGATCTCGTCGTCATACCTATGATTGAGTTTGATATAATCCTTGGTATGGACTGGCTTTCGGACTATGATGCGAATATTTATTGTAAGAAGAAAGTGGTTATGATTCTTGGTGATGATGATAAGGAACACCTTATCTTTAGAGCAGAATCGTCACCACCTAGTTCTTATTTATATCCACCACCAGTAGCTCAACTAAATTCAATTATTGGAGAGGAAGAGAATGAAATAACTGTGGGTGAGGAAAGGAATGTTCAAATAGAGGATGTACCTGTTGTGAAAGAATTTGTAGATGTATTTCCGGAAGATTTACCTGGACATCCTCCAGAATGAGAAGTTGAGTTTTCTATTGATTTAATTCCTGGATCAGGGCCTATATCAAAGAACCCTTATATAATGTCCACTGCTTAATTAGTTGAACTAAAGAAACAACTAGAGGAATTGAGTAATAAGGGATTTATTCTCCCTAGTGTTTCTCCATGGGGAGCCCCTGTTCTTTTTGTTAAAAAGAAAGACAGATCTATGAGGTTATGTATCGACTACAGGGAGATCAATGCTATAACAATAAAGAACAAGTATCCCCTACCATGCATTGATGATTTATTTGACCAACTACATGGAGCTAAATACTTTTCAAAGATTGACCTTCGATCTGGATACCATCAGTTGTGTGTAAAGAAGGAAGACATTCTGAAGACAGCATTTCGAACCAGGTACGGGCATTACGAGTATACTGTAATGCCTTTTGGATTGACTAATGCACCCTCTATATTCATGGATCTGATGAATAGAGTTTTCAAGGAGTATCTCGATGAATTTGTGGTGGTATTTATTGATGATATCTTGGTATACTCCAAAAGCTATGAAGATCATGAAAATCACTTGCGCATTATCTTGAAGACTCTGAGAAGACATGAATTATATGGGAAGTTTAGAAAGTATGAATTCTGGCATCAGGAGATTTCTTTTCTTGGCCATATTGTCTCTAAATATGGAATCTCTGTTGATCCTTCTAAGACCAAGGCAATCCATGAATGGCCAGCCCCGACGAGTATAACTTAGGTACGTAGTTTTATTGGTTTAGCAGGTTATTATCGACGTTTCATCCAGAATTTTTCCTGATTGGATAACCCATTAACGAAGCTCACACGTAAAGGGGTTAAATTTATTTAGAAAAAAGTGTGTGAAGAATGTTTGAAAGAACTGAAGAGAAGATTAGTCAATGCTCTTATACTGACTCTACCATTGGGGAATGATGGGTTAGTTATTTATAGTGATGCATCGAAGAAAGCACTTGGTTGTGTCCTTATACAGAATGATAGGGTTATTTCCTATGCATCACGACAGTTGAAAATTCATGAGAAAAAATATCCTAATCATGATATTGAGTTAGCAGCTATGATCTTTGCTTTGAAGATATAGAGGCACTACCTCTATGGTGAAAAATGTGAGATTTATACTGATCACAAGAGTTTGAAGTATACTTTCTCACAAAAAGAACTCAACGTGAGGCAAAGGAGATGGCTTTAATTACTCATGGATTATGATTGTACGATATAGTACCACCTGAGGAAGGAAAAAAGGTGGTAAATGATTTGAGCAGAAAAGATCATGGAGTTTTGAACAATATGAGAGTTGAAAGGGATCCACTTTTCATGGATCTAGTGAAGATGGACATGGGAATAAACAGGGAAGGTGAAACATCAATGATTTTTCAATGGTTTCCAAACCATATTTACTAGAAAGGATTAAGAGTTATCAGACTAATGATGGATAATTTCAAAAGAAGATTAAAGCTATGAATGATGGGATATTGAGAGATTTTGTGTATGAAAATGGAATTTTGAAATTCGGGAAGATGCTTTGTGTTCCCGATATACCTGATATAAAAAGGGAATTGTTTTATGATGCTCATAGTTCCAATTTCTCTATACACCCTGGGAGCACCAAAATGTATGGAGATTTGAAGGAACATTTTTGGTGGGACAACATGAAGAGGGAGATTGCTGATTTTATGTCAAGATGTATTGGTTTGTCAGCAAGTGAATGCTGGAAGGCAACAGCCTAGAGGATTAATGCAACCTCTTCCCATACCTGAGTGGAAATGGGACAATATTACGATGGACTTTGTCATGGGGCTATCAAACACTCCTAGAAGGAACGATGCAATATGGGTTATTGTTGACCGTCTTACCAAGTCAGCACATTTTCTTGCTATAAGAGATGATCTACCACTGGAACATCTAGCAAGACTATATATTAATGAAGTTGTGAGACTTCATGGAGTACCCCTATCGATTGTTTCTGATCATGATCCCCGTTTTACTTCAAGATTCTGGAAAAGTCTTCAGAAATCCTTGGATACTAATCTTCATTTGAGCAGTGCCTACCACCCTCAGACAGACGGACAATCAGAATGGGCTATTCAAACCTTAGAAGACATGTTGATATCCTGCTCACTTGACTTTCAAGGAATGTGGGATCAATATTTACCTCTGGTAGAATTTTCCTATAACAATAGCTTCCATTCGAGTATTCAGATGGCACCATATGAAGCGTTATATGGAAAGAGATGTCGCACACGAACCTGTTGGGATGACGTTGGTGAAAGAAATCTTTTAGGTCCAGAAAAGGTGGAGGAAATGATGGAAAAGGTGAAGGTAATCCAAAATCACATCAAAGCAGCTCAAAGTAGGCAAAAGAGCTATGCTGATAATCGAAGGAAGGATTTGGAATTTCAAGTCGGTGATCATGTTTTCCTAAAGGTAACTCCATGGAAGGGAGTCATACGTTTTGGTAAGAAAGGTAAATTGAGTCCCAGGTACATCAAACCTTTCTAAATTCTAGAACGAATTGGGGCTATAGCTTACCGATTGGCAATGCTTCCAAGTCCCTCCAAAGTTCACGATGTGTTCCACATATCTCTATTGAGGAAATACATGCCTGACCCAACGCATGTACTCACCCATGAGGAATTAGAACTGGAACCTGATCTGTCTTATTGCGAAGATCCCGTCAAGATTCTTGATACAAGAGAACAAGTACTGAGAAACCAGACGACACGTCTGGTAAAAGTTTTGTGGAGAAACCATAAGATGGAAGAGGCAACATGGGAACCCGAGGAACTTATAATGAAGAACCACCCTAGTCTTTTCATGTGATAATATTCTAGAAATTTTGTGGATGAAATTATTTGGAGGAGGGGAGAATGTAACACCCCAAGCTTCCACGGTATGCTTCTCTTTGAATAATGTGATAGCGTGTGTTGTTCGCAACACCGAGTTCTAACACACCATAACCAATCAAACTAGCCGTTATGAATAGTAATACCTACTTTTTCAAATTATATATATTTTATTTTTTAAAATGGACTTCATTTTTGGATTCGGAATATCAAATTTAGCCTAAGGTGAAATGTTGGTACTTTTCGGATAACTTTAATATTTTGATGAATAGTGAAAATTACTGAATTTTAATTAAAAACAACTTTTTTAGTAAAAATAATTAACAGTGATAAATTTTGAATTTGAGTGGTTTTAAAGTATATTTAGAATATATTTTTACCATTTAATATAATGTTGGTCGTTGGACATAATTTTACAATTAAACCGAACATAAACAAGTGTCAATCTTTTGATAGTTATTATCTCTTAAAAACACGCTTTTTGTATTAACAACAGGAATTAATTTTAAATTAATTTCTGCCACTTATGTGTTTTGAATTTGGAAAAATGGATTCCATATTTGGAATCAGGATGTTCAAATTGTGTAAATAGGTAACTTTTATTGTTAGAAATTTTGAATAATTACTTCGGTAAATATTTTATTTACCATGGTTAAGGGTAAATCCGGTAAATAAGTTTTAAAACAATAATATTATAATAATACTAAATTACCCTAAAACGTGTCCCAGCCTTATGGGTTGATACATGTTCGACCATAGGAATCTTTGGGTCGATTTTGGGACCCCATGGAGCCACTTGTAGGTGATAGGGACACTTTATTTTAATTAAGTTAAAATTAATACAAAAATGATAGAAGCATATATCTTTTAGAAAACATTTTTTTTACATAGGGTTATATAAGTTGTATTTTCGACTATAAATATTCATTAGAAAGATAAAACGATTTCATAAATAATGATATTTTATTTATAATTTTTATAGATTACCTAATTAATTTATGTATGACACAATTATGATGCAGTAATTAACATAATAGTGAAAAGTTAAAATAATTGATATTATAAATACAAAAATAAATATAATTTGAGACTTTTAATGAATTACAATAATTTTATAGCATAATATGACATATTATGATTGATTTAATTAACTGTTTTCGAAGTAATCATTCTGTTATGAGTTTCACAAAAATCAACTATTGAATAGTGTCAAAATTGACATAAAAGAGTTTTTTAAACAAATATTATATTATTAATTGATATTAAATTCCTAAAAATATAAGGTTTGTCCAAGAGACTTATATCATGATAGTTGTATCATTAATGGACCACTTGGGGGTCGCTTGAATGTATATGGTAATTTTATTAACCATATAATATAAAAATAAAAAGAGACATTGTAAAAGTGAAACTAATTAACTTAGAGTTAATACTTAAAGATAAAGTTAATGTAAGTACCCAAACAAGTCTAAATTCTATTTGTTGAGTGGTTTTCGACCCATACCCACCTTAAAATTTAAATAATCAACTTTCGAGCCATTATAAACCGAATATGAATTTATTATAAATAAATATTTCTAGCTTTTCCAAAGGTGCCCCTCACCCCTCTTATAAAAGGGAACTCCTCCTTCTCATTTATTCACACCATCAAAGCCTTTTGGTTCGGCCAAAATCTTCCCAAATACTCTCCCAACTTACCTAAATACAACTTAGAGGCCTTAGTTTCATCAGAAATCCAACCTAAAGAGCCCTTTTGATCAAATCAAAAGGAAGAACCCGAAGAAGAGGTAATGATTTCACCACCCTTTTCCATGTTCCTTTCTTCTTCCATTTATTCTACCTTTGTTTTTACCATTCAAAAATAATAACTCCATTATCATATATATAATGTGATGTTTTTATAAATATGGTACAACCATATTCAGTATTCTATTCACCCTTTGAATAACATGTCACCATACGTGCGTGCGTACGGCTTACCGTCTCCACGTCGTGGTGTAATTGTTATTCAATATATTATTATTTGGATGAGTATAATAATGATGTGTAACTCATAAAAATAATGAATATAACATGTTAATTATTTTTTATATATTATATACAATCCATTTATATATTATTTTAATATCAAAAGAATGATATTGTCGCTCGTGCGAACGTACGGACTACCGTCTCCACGAATGCGATGAGATTCATTCTCCATTGTATCTATTAAAGTATAAGTATCATTTGATGATTTAAAAATAATGTTTAAGGACTTGATATAATTCTGTATATGAATAATATACAACCTATCCATGAAAAACATGGCTTATGTAACAAAACATATAAAAGAAAATGAGTAAGTTAACACCCGAAACGACGATAATACTATGATATTATTAACAAAGCAATGTTAAAAGATCATATATGATATCATATAAATGTATATGATTCTTGTATAATTTAATAACAATTATTTCACTATTATATAGGAGTTTAACCTACCCCAACCAAGAAAAAATACAAGGTAAGGGTTTATTTTTCAATCTCTTCATTATCCGAGGTTGTTTATACGTAATAATCTACTGGGATCTCTTTATCATCCACATCCATGCTTCTTAAAAATGTATTTCAAAATATTCTTACTATTTTACAGAATATGGTTTAAAGTCATTTATACCCTTTTGACTTTTATAAGTGGTTTATAAAGGAATCTTTCCGTCGTTTTCCAAACAAGGTGCTTTTTAACCTTTTCGACAGAATTAATGTAAGAATGTTTTTTTAACATATACGGCGGGTGCGGCTATTTTCTGCTGTTATAAAATCATCGAATCTTTCCTTACAAGCTGATAAGAATATTTTCAAAGAAAATGTTTTATTTTATAAATATATGAATCTTAAATGATTTCCATATAGAAATAGATATTTCTCTAAAAAGAGTTTCGATTTCATCTATGTCAACATCCTTTGATGGATTTTACGCTTATTTGAAGTTGATTTATTATGACACAAAAATTCTATATTGTATTGAAGGTTTTGTGATATGTTTTATTGTGAATGTGCTATTTTTATTCCATTCATGGTTTATGGTTAAAGTATTGACATTTCGTATGCTAGTTTTAATACGAATGTTTATGTCATGTTTAAACCTTTTCATATGGGAATGCATTGGACTTAATATGTGATGGGTGGAGCCTGCTATAGCTCCTCGATGCATTGGTAGGTCTCATGATACAAACTAGTGTCTTGGCACAAGGCCTTGACAAAATCTTATTTGTAGTCTTGGCATGAGGCCTTGGCTATGTGGTTATGATAGTCTGGCATTATGCATTCCATCATTATGTAAGTGTTTATTGATATTGCATGTGATTATTCGATTAGTAGAATATCCATGTGAATAAGTAAATGGAATTATTTCATTTTACTTTTTCCATACTATGTTGAAGTTCAAGTTTAAAATGATTTTGTTTTGGTTATACATTGCCTTAAATGTTTATGCTTATTTTAGAATGTCTCCGCTATATTGTTATCCTTACTGGGCATTTGAGTTCACCCCTTTTCTATGTTTTATTTTTCCCAGGATGTGAAGAAGTAAGTTATGAATGACCTGCAGGGATATTGTGAGGGGATAATAGTGTGGAATATGGTGACATTATGTTATTGTAGTAGTTTTTCACTTTATGATGTAATGTAAAACTTTATGAATATATCTAGTGTTTCCAAGGCTACTAAACCAATCGGTCTTTAGACATTTGATATTTCTTGTGATCATGACAATGTTATGTAATAATGCACCGACTCTAGGTAACTGGGGTCAGGGCATTACATAGAAAATATTGTTGATGTCATCAAGGTTAGTACCCATCTTACCATTTTATCATATTCATATTATTTTTATAATTCTTCCCCATTTTATTATTCTTCTTTATCCTCAAGCCATCTTAAATATGTAGACCTAAAATATGATATTTATTAGCTCAAAAATGGTTTTAATAAACTTTATTCATTGTATATATAAATTTATGGGAAATAAATACTTTTTATTAATGAAAGAAAAATAACATAAAATAGAAAAGGAACAAATTTTCAAGGAAAATGAAAAATTATACATGAAATTTAAGAATTAAAAATATGATAATAAGGTCTATTTAACAATAAAATACCTCAAAAGTTATATTTCCAAATTAAATCATGGTAGAGATAATCAAAATAAATATTTGGTATTTCAAAGACCTAGAAAAAATGGGTTGGTCTTGGTTTGTCAATTCAAGAAAGAACCTAAAAATTTCATTTAAAAAAAACATTTGTTAAAGGTTTCTCCTAAGTAATATTTTTTAATTTATTTAAAATAATTGAAAATTTATTTACTTAATGATATTAAAATAATTCATAATATGAGATAAACAAATCAATCTATCTATCATCCAATATTTCGAAGAAAAAATTTCATTCTATGTAAGTATTGATTCTTATATCTATACTGAAAAACATAATTAGACTCAAGTTCATTTGGGTACTAAAACATTTATTCAATTGATTTTATATGAAAATTGTCTTTAGAGAAATGAAAAAGATAATCTATGATACTTAGATAGTGAATAATCAAGAAAAATGGTTGGTGACCACTCCTAATTCAATCAAATCAATAAACTTGATGATGTTCATTCCAATTTTAGATACAACTCTAAGGGTATGATGATCGGTGAAGGTACCATTGATTTTTATAACTCAAATCTTACTAAAAATTATTTATCATTAAATGTATTAATACAATATTTTCTATGAATTAATAAATTTTGTGATATATATATATATATATTAATGTTTCTGCTAAAAATGAATTTTTAATGTTTCAAACTCAAACATAATACTTTTATATTCATATTCTCAATTTCAAAATGATTATACAATCAATGTAAAATATATTTCCTTCCAAAACATCAAATGATTGAATGGATATGTTTGTGAGTCCTAAAATTTGAATAAACTCATTGGTAACTATAACACGCACTCAATTATCACACTCAACCATTATCAACTTGTACATGTTCTTCCAAAACTACCTACCAACGATATAATGGTTAAAAAAGCATGCTGAAATAGTAAGCAACACAAATAATATTCTATATTTATGAAAGGAGTTAATTCTTAAAAAGCTCCTGAATAAATTCCTTAGGATTTATACGGAACTTTTCCAATTGAATGTCTAGGAGGTAAATACTATAAATTCATTTTTTTGATGACTTTTCAAGATTCACTTAGTATTAATTATTATCTCATATAAGTTAATCTTTCAAAGACTTCATCATGTTTTATAAAAAAGTAAAAAATCAAAAAACATTTTAAATTTATTTTAATTTAATGTGATATTGGTGGAGAATTCAAAAACAATAAATATGATGATTCCAGTTCTTCTCAAGCCTATAATATTTCTTTTTTATGCTCCTTAAACCAATAAAAATAGAGGGTGTTAGTGGAGATAAATTGAATTATCCAAGAAATTTCTTGAACTTTTCTTATTGAATTTATTTTACCATAATATTTTTTTGCGTTTAATCCATGAATATTTCATTATTTATCATTAATTACATTCTCATTATATCATTTCCCAAAAATACCTATTATGAAATTTGGAAATATAAAATAACCTATAGTGGTATATTATAATGTTTTTGGTTTCAAATGTTTTATTCTCAAAACTGAATAAAATCATGGAAAATTTGATTCAAAATATAATAAAGGCAACATTCTTAGGTAATCTTACTCAAGGAAGACATAATGTCTATTTAAAAAAATAACTACAACATTGGAAAAATAAATCCATGTTGTTTTTTAAATCATTCTAAAATATCCTTCTAAAATGGTGTTTGAAATGAATATTTTAAAAGGACCATTTCAAAGTAATGAATTTTAAGAAGAATAAGAATTGATATTAAATTCCTTACCCAAATATTTTAAGAAATCTAAAGAACATCACTTTGAAAATTTATTTGGAGATTTACAAGTGGGAAATTGTACTCAAAGATCAGTCTTAAATGAGGATGAACACATTTCATTTGTCTCCCACTTATAATCCCAAAATATTAATGATGTCCAAAATGATGAAAATTGTGTTTTTTATTTGCTGGATGAAGTAAATAAATTTCCTAAAATTGATATATGGGATATCACTAAAATACCTAATGATAATACCATCATAGGTTATAAATGAGTTTTTAGAAATATGTTTGATAATATTATTAATATAACTAGAATAAAGATTGTCTAGTTGGTAAAGGTTATAAAAAAGAAGAAGTAATTGAATATGGTGAAACATTTTCACCTGTATTTATGTTATAATCCATTATAATCTTGTTGGAATTACTGTATCATATTAATTACAATCATGTTCAAATAGATGCCAAAATAAATTTATTAAATGGTTGTATTTACTAACTTTATTTTTTAGAACAACCACCTTGTTTTGAAAATTATATTTTTACAAATTATACTCTCAAATTAACTAATGATCTTTATGGTTAAAAATAATCCCCTTAATATTGGTGCAAAAATTTATCAAATTTTATTTTATCTAATGGTTTTTAAATAGAAAAATTTGATTCAACCATTTCTTAAAACACATCTTAAATTATTTTATACAAGTTCAAATTTACATTGATGATGTGATTTTAGGTTCCACCAATGAATCTATTTGTTTTGAATTTAATTATTTAATGAATAAGGAATTTGAGATGAGCTTTATGGATAAATTCTAGTTCATTCTATGTTTTAAATTTTATCAAAAAATACTGGTATTTTTCTAAATCAAGGAAAATTAATCTCTGAACTCTTAAAACTATTTTTCATACATCACACTAAGGAAATTAATTTTCATATGAGTATAGTTTTAAATATTGAACTGGATGAAGCTAGTAATATGAACGACAACAACATTTATATAAGTATGATTTGTAATTTAAATTAACTTACAATAACCCAGCCTGACATCATGTCCAATTTTTGTATCTATGTTTATTTTCAATCAAATCTAAATAAATCTCATTTCAATTATGTTAAATGGATTTTTTTTCTTCATTAAAAGTAAATAAAAATATTGTGTTAATTTATCCTATAGGAACTTATTTTGAATTAACTAGATTTTACTACGATAATTCTAGAGGATTACAACTATATTGGAAAACTAAAAGTGGGAGTTGAAATATACATAAAAAAACCTTATCTCAAGTTGTAGTAAGATGTATAAATCTGTTGTCTTTCTACAACTAAATTTGGATATATAGACAGTATGAGTTTTTTTACCCTAATAATATTGATAAAACACACTCTCTTAGATGACATAATTAATTATAAGCATATCCCAATTATATTTGATTATTATAACACTATTAATACTACCCAAAATCCTATCCATCACTCTCCTAAAAATTAAATTTAAATTAAGCCATATTTCTTAAGAAATTACATCCCAAAGGTTGTAATATTATTGCAATTTTTTCAAAAAATTATCAACACACTGATATTTTTACCAAGTATATATTTCTTGATAAATTAAATTTCATTAAAATTGTATTAGGAATGGTCTACATACAATAATATTTATTTTACCTTGGACAACATGAGTAATATTTTGATTTTTTTTAAATATTGTTCTTACTTTAATTCTTAATTTATTTTTCTATTATTTTCATTCTATTTTTATAAGAATCCCTATATCAAACTAGTGTTATCATTTTAGGGGGAGTCTTATCTATTTATTTCCAATTTTTTTAAGAGAGATTTTATTTTCAAATTACTCTTTAAAATTTATTTTTTTCTTCGAATTTTCAAACATCAAAATCATGTTTTATTAAATAAATATTTTTTATCTTAATATTATTATTTTAATTTTTTCTTTAAACAGTACATGCACTAAGTGTATTTTTTTGTATCATATAGTTTAAAATTTTTAATATTATATGATCTATATTTATATTCTATCTTATTTTAAAAGCTTACTTTATCCATATTAAAGTAATATTAATGATGGGTATTTTTTTTTGAATGTATACATGTCTCTCTAATAATTTTTGAGAATATTTCATTGAATCAATTCAATGGGAGAAATATTTTGAGGTATGTTTTATTTTAGAAAGCTCCAATTTCAATGATATTTCTATGAATTATACAATAAATTGAGTTAGATCCACTATTTAATGGATTTCACATCATGGAAATGTATATACAAATTTTATTTTCTTCCTATTATCAATATTTCCCCCCTTTTCACATATCTTAATATTCTAAATCTTTTTTTTCTATCTTATAACTTCTTTTCTTTACCTCTATAACTCTCTATTGATCTTTTAAGTGGGCGTTTTGATGTTAAGATTTGTTTTTAAAAGATTTTATTATTTTAAAAATCTCTTTCTCTCTTGAATAATGTTTGCAATATATATTTTTGGTGTTTTTAAAAATCTATTTTTAAGATATCTCTTGAGTATTTAATTAAAAATTTCAATATAAGTTTATGATTTCTCTCCTTATTTTTATTCTTTATATTAAAAAAGGGGATAAGATTCATGAAATATATTTAGTTTTAGTTTTTCAGAATGGGAATGAAGTTTCTTAAACCCATTTAAATGGGGATATTTTATTAAAATATTATATTATATATATGTTATTGGTTAATTATTTATCAAAGGGGGGAGTTATTTAAATTTGATTCAATTATTTTATTCATAAATATGAAATTTTTTATTTATTTGTTTTCTTGAAGCATATTAAATAAATTTCAGTTTATCTAATGAGCATGTTTAATACCTTTATCTATAAGATTTTTAATAACATTTTTATATCTTTAAATCCAGATTTATTTTTGTTTTTTTTAAATTTAGGTTAAGTGTTTGTTATCATAAAAAAGGAGGAGGATGTTTTACCTCTACCTATCATGGTTTTTTCTTGATAAAAAACACTCATATATGTTTCTAAAAATTTCTTAGAGTTATTTTTAATTATATATTAAAATATCAAAGTTATTTCATTAATGGTGTAAATGAATTTATTGAAGTCTATTCAATGGTGGCTTGTTAATATTATTTAATATTTAATCATTTCTTATTTAATGTATCAGAACATTATAATCATATTTTAAGATCAATAGAAAATATTAGTTGGAAGTCGAGTAGTCTCATCTTGAAGGTGGAGTAATACAGGTAGTACTAAATGATAGGTGTAGGGTACTTGCTAGCCGGTTCAAAATAGCCTGTGGATTTATTTTTGTGGATGACCCATTGAAAAGATTGTGGTGATGGTAATAGCTCATATTTTCTCTATTATTCCACTATAAAGCCATTGGAGGAGCACTGACTAGATATTTCTTATTCCAAAATCACAATGAGCCCTAGGTGGTCCACCAACTACCCTATGGAGTATACTTGGTATCTAGTGGCCTTAATACTTCTAGTACAAGGATACGTTAATTGATGATCAAAGTTCATTTATTATTATATTATTCACCTTTAATAACTCCTAGTGAATCTAGAATCATCCAATCTCATTTGGGTCTAATAAAAGGAGACCTGAGGATGGTCAAAACAAATACTTGTTACCAAAAATGATATTTGATAGAATTGATGTTGAATTACTATCGATCTCAAAGATCTAAAAAAGATCCAATTCTCATTTCTCAGTCTGTTGAAGGCTCTTAACCATATCATAATCTCTTATCTAAAATTATGTTCATCTATACAAGATATTAGGTTGGGTAATTGTAATGGGTATAAAACAATAAAATATTCTAATTCTTTTCATGATCTTTAACATTTTCACTATAATGAAAAATTAATGGATGGGTTCCTTAACAACCGAAAAATATCAAGAGGGTTCTATAAAACAATAATTATGAAAGGAAAATTTCTTGATCAAGGCCATGATCGAGGGAGTATTAAAATTTACCTCTCAAAGCTAGGGGTGGAGATGTAGGGGCTTACACCAAACTATTTTCAAAATCCTTATCAAACTTTGTCTACTCCCTTATTTATTTTTTTGATTTAATCATTATTGATTGATATGAATAATTAAATATGCTTGATATGTTCAATTTACACTAGTTTTAATTTATTTATTAATTTATATTAGATTTATCAATAATATATTTCTCAAATTTACTGAGTTACCTCTTTATCATTTCAAAATTGTTTTTTTAATTTACCTTTTCCATTTTCATTAAAATTTTAATAATAAATTCACCCATTAGTTCCATTTATCTTTTGACTAATAGAATTCACAAAAAAAATTAATTGGAAGAAAAGTTACTTCTAATCATAGTGGATGGTTAATAATGAAAAATTTAGTGATGTATCATATCTTGATGGAAAAGAACATTACATAAACTATCTATAGATAGAAGGTGGATGTTTTTAAAACAAAATATCCCCAAATGTAATATATGAAACTCAGAATGATGTTATCATAGATAAAAAAAGTCCCTACAAAATAATACATTGAACGATATCACACAAGAAGTGTTCAATAATCAAATTTCATGATACTACGAGTTAAATATCCAAAATCATAATTATATATATTTATAATCTAAAAATTAATCAAACATAAATCCCATGAGTACAAATCATTTTGAATATAAAAAGGAAAATGGATGTAAAAACTCAAAATATTTCTTAAAAATATTTTCAACTTTGATATAAACAAAACATACATATCACTTTCAAAACAAACTTTTGAAATTTTTAAATGCATGATTATTAATACATTTACTTTTAAAAAATAAATCAGATAATTGATATTTTAAATTTACATAGAGGATTATATTGGAAATATGGAACCAAAGATAAAATATTTGATTATAAAAATAACACTTTAAATACTTCGTAATTAACATTATTGAAAACACATTTTGTAAAAATAATAATAAAAGATTATTTTAATTAAAAAATGTTTTTCCAAAGAGAATTATACAATACCATATAATAAAATATTATAGTGGTGGAACATAAGAATGGAAGAATAATGTTCAAGTTAAAAATTTATATCTTAAATAAAAGAGATTTGAGCTATCAATATCCATTATGAAAAACATACTCAATAAAGAATGAAATATTTAAAAAGGGGATTATGTGGTAAAAATGTAAAAAATGGAAAAATACCCCTTAATAAAATAAAATGTTAAAATTTTCATGACTTATAGGAAATACTTTTAAGAGAATGATCATACCTAAATGGATAAAAATTGTGTTAGCAAAAACTCATACTACTGGGGTAATACATGAGTCAACTTCCATTTGAAAAAAGAACATTATTTGGATTAGTATATCACATGAATTAGAAGGAAATGAATTATAGAACATTCATGGTATAACAAATCAATCAAACATTATATGAATAATACATGGTTCCTAACAAGTAACTTGTCTCCCTAAATTAGAATTGAGACAATGAAAATACATACGACATTAGCAGCACTTGAATCAAAACCAACTTAAAGGATATAATTTAAAACGAATCATTAAATATCATGTTTAATTAAATTATTTTGATATAAAATATTAATTTTTCATTATATAAACCATTAAAAAAATAATGAACAATAAGAAAGTTGTCTCAAGGGGTGAAAATTGAGGTAAGAAACCCTCAATTTCTGATTCATTTTAAACACACACATACCATAATAAATTATAAGTTATTTTTATTCAGATAACTAATTAGGAAAATTATTCCGATATTTTTTTAATCTTTAAAATTTATTATCATATGATATATATTAATAATATAGTTTTTGGTTATTATTGTGCGAATGCTGAATTGGTGTCTGCTTATTTTAGTGATTTTAGCGATGCTGGATGATATTTTAACTGCAATATAAATAATTAATATAACATTTAAAGAAAAAAACCATTAATTATTTTTTATTAACATATAATAACATTATTATTTATGTTCCCATTTTCATCCATGATATATTTTTATATCATCATTCATGGAGGTGGTTAAACCATCCCAAACATAAACACACTATATCTTGATGGGTGAGTATGGTTAAAGAAGTGTAAAATATCATTATAGTAGAAGAATATTATAATTATTTATATTTCTTATAGTCATTGAATCATATTTTAAGTGGTTTGGGTAAATAATGAATATCAATATGAAAACTGAAAAATGTTACTTTATAGAGGTGATAGTCTGAACAATGCACGATTAATGTATTGCATTTATAAGTCTATGAAAAGGAATGAAAAATGGTTTTTAATTAATAAAATAATATTTAATTATAATAATTATATAAAGGTAATTATATTTCTATAATTATGGTAGGTTCAGAAGAAAATTTTTAAGAGGAAATCATAAGGAGTAAGTAATACCTACTTTAGCACCTTGAACTTTCTCTTGAAAGTATCCTCATAAATGAAGGGCATGAGATAACAAATAGTGAGCATGGGATTATAAAAATGACGTGGGATTATTAAAGGATAAATTTTTAAGAGTTTTGGGAATAGAATTTAAGTAATTAATGTGGCATTATGGGGGTGTAAGTGTCTCCTTTTATAAGTGAAGAAAAGAACACTTTTGTGAACAACCTTTATTTTTCAATAATGGAATGAAATTGTTAAATAGTCCAAAGGATAAAAAAGTGATAAATGATGTATTTATAGGTGAGAAAATTTCTATAAATTATCTAACTCTGATTTCATCACATGTTTTAAATAATTTTAAACACTTTAAACACTTTATTTTTACATTTTTCCATTTTGGTTTTTAATTATGAAACTTATTTTCACATTATTACTATATATTTAATTAATAAGATTAGGTAACTATTATATGCATGTTTATATATTATAAAAATAAATTCATTCTCCATATACTGTTATTAAATTTTTATATAAGAGTTAATTAATCTTTAAATTAGAATATTTAATATATAGAAAAACGGTTTTGTAGAAAAATGTTATTTCTAACATTAAGTGTTCTCAATATTAATTTTTTTACAGATTAACAATTTAATGAGTAATAATATCTTTATATATAGTTTTAATAATTATATTAAATTTAAATTTTATAATATGTGAATTTAATTTATTAGGTAAGGAATTAAACAATATTAATAAAACAATTTTTTAAAATAATAATTTACCCATAATTATGGTTATTAACTTTAATCTCAGAAAGCATAATTTTTTAGGAAAAAATTAAAATGACCTTATTTCATAATCTGATCATGTTGATATAAAATATGAAATAAATTCCATTAAATTACATTCCTTTAAGTAAAATTAATTAATTTTAATATAAATGTATAAAAACAATTTTTGATAGTGAAATAATACACAAGTTTACAAAATGATTAGCATTAAATTTGTAAATAAAAAATTTTATTTTTAGATGATATATATATATATATATATTTAATTGAAAATGGTTTCAATAATATTTAAGTCATTCGTGTATTATGATAATTTCATAAAAGTGATGGTTCCAGAAGAATCATTATTTTTTTAATATCCACTAAAAAATAAATTATTTTATGAAAGTACAAAAAAATAATATTATTCAAATATATACTTGTTGAATATAAAAATAAATGTTATTTTTTCAAATTAAAATTTGAAAAGATGATAATTTAACAATTATATAAAAATATTAAAATACAATGAAATACTTTTTATATGAAAATAACTTGTAAAAAATATTTTCAATACTTATTTTTATTTACTAATAATTCATAATCAAATCAGTTTGAAAATATTATTCATATCAACAATATATTTTATCCTTAATATATTTATTTTCTTAAAAAAACACTTAAAAATCAAAATTTTTAAAATATTACATTTTAAAATATAAAATCGTCTTATTGGTTATTTTTCTACACTAATTTAGTTTATCAATGTATTAGAATTGATATTGAATTTTATTTTTATTTTAATATATATTTCATAGTTCTGTAACATCTATTTTTTTACTGTTAACTCTATAGAAACATATTAAAAATTATATATTCTTCCAAAAATCATTGAAATTCTGTGTTGTGTGTGAAGTAAGGTTTCAAATACATTAAGTTACAAGAAAAATATAATACAATATTTCATGGTTTTATAAGAGGCCAATCCACTATAGTCTTTAAACAACCTATAAATCAAGAATTTTAGAATCCAAACAATTCACATTTTTAGAGTAAACCATAATCATACAAAGTAGAAAACCTTAATTTAGGTATATTTTTAAAAATTGAGGAATATAGAAAAATCCAACGTATGGATTTGACCACAATCCTTAGATATCATCTTGAATCTACTTAATATTTGAAGATGTACCTATGTAAAATGTTAAATCAGATGAATGAAAGAGAAAAAGTTACACATCTTGAAGATAATGGAAAGCATCTAAGTGAAGACGTGAATGAAATTGTTCGAAAATGAGTGAATTTAATTTATAATAATAATATGTTTAAAGATAAAAACAATTGGATGGTTGAAAAAAAGAAAGATTAATATGTTACTCAAAGGGTTGAGTCTAGTAAAAACATGGAAACATATATTGAGTAGGAGAATTAAAAGGGGGAAAATACTAATGATACATAATTTTCATTTCCCTTTTGGATGAGACAGTAAAAGATAAATGCAAAAATCATGAAATTTTTTGATGTTTTATGAAGTTAAGAATAAATATTCCATTTTTTAAAGAAATGGATACACGAATAATAATTTCTACTTTTTTAAAAGAAATTATTTCAAAAAAATATTCTTGATGATTTAGGAATGATATCCTTTAAAGAATAATGCTTAATAATAATTCAAAAGTAATTGTAACTAAACTTGAATTATCAAGGAATTTTTAGGATTCCATTGAAAATTAGCATGTATGAATTTGAAAAAGAATTATGTGATACCAGTGAAAATATAAGTTTTTTTTCAATCAAATTGTTTTGAAAAATGTATAGTGTAGGATTAAATCCAACAAGGGTAGATTTAAAAAATACCAATAGGATATTAAAGTATCTTAGAATTATTTTGGAAGATTTTTTATTAAATTTGATAAATTTTATCTTTATATGGAATTTCTTGTTCTAGATAAAAAAGAGGATGTTGGAGTTATAATTAATCTTGTAAGTAATTTTTAGTACGAAACAATTCACTCATCAATGTATATAATAGATGGCTTCTATTATAGGTTGATGAAGAATAAATATCGTTGGGAGTGAATCTATTGGAGTTGGTGCTGTAGAACCTAATTATATATAATTTATGATTACTTATATTTTTATTTTTTGAATATTAATAAACAAATAATTACATCATGAATGTTATTCTATGTGATGTTTTATGTGTTAATGTCTAAAGAATAACTATCTCATTTAAATGTCATATAATTTCTCGTATAGGATGAAAAACTAGATGTTCAATTATAGCATTCTAAAAATATGAATGTTCTATAGACAGATGATACAAATTTATGGGACATAAATGATATAGTATATTAGGGGTGTATAATAATTATACTTTGAGGCACTTTCTCGTGGTGTCTTATCTTGGTAAATTCAAGTGTAGGAGATTATAAGAACACAACCCTCTAGTTGAAAAATATACATTTATAAGTGTCATTGGATGTTCCTAACTATAGATGTATATATTAATAATCAGTATTTATGTTTAATATTAATTGATATTATTAAACATTTAATTTTATGTATTTATGAGAACCAAGATGACATATGTTTGTGGTGAATTAGTATATGTTAGTTGCATCACTAGTGATATTTAATTAATTAACAATGAAAGAATGTATTTTCCCATTAATTTTTTAATGGAATGTGATATATTAGGTCATTTGAAGGGAATAAAACAACCTAAATAAATCCATGACTATAATATTATAAGGGAAATTGTATTTTGAGAATTTCAAATTAAGAGACATGAAGCACATAGGTTGATGACACCAACTTGGAGATTTTTTTATTAGACATATTATGATAAATGGATTATATTACATATTATGAATTCATATGAGGTTGTATGTAATTGTGACAGAAAATACTTTCTTTATGGGTTCTATGAAATGTTTCTAGATACTACCCTTTTTAGTTACCCCAACCCCAGTTGCTCAAAACTGGTGCCTTACTTTATTACATTTGCATATATATAAGATTCAAACCCCAAAGGACCGACCAATTTAACAGATTTGAAATCTAGATACAAACATGATACCCATTTTACATTGAGAATAGAAAATAAAAAATTATACATAAAAAATACTAACAAACATCATCCTTGAAAACTTATTCAATGACAACTTATTTATAACTTGGGGTAAGGAAAAAAAATAATGGTGATCACAAATGCTTAATATGGGTTATGTACAACACAATATATCATAAATCAAAAAATAATAATCATCATTGAAAGGTAAATGAATTGAATACATTTAAATTAATAAATTACATGAGCATAATATTGTAGAAATATAATATGACCAAATAAATATAATTAATGACATGAGCTCGAAACTTGACCTTGTATATTCTAACTAATCGGATAATCACATAGAATTACAATACTGATTGAATTCATACTTTGGGACATCTAAAAACTCACTATTTATCTTCAAGATAGTTACTAACAAGATATATAATCAAGAATGTTTATTTCTGTGGGTGGAAACTCATCTTATTATTGTTATGACCTTTAAAAAATAAATTACTGTCAAATCTATCATTTAAATAGTTTAAAAATTCTTGGAAACAATTGTGAAGGGTTTTTCACCAACCAAATTTTTCATATGAGACTAGCGATGCATCTAGGTTCTTCCATTAACCAGTTACCAACCTATGTAATGTATTTCCAAAACAATCATGTTATATTGAATAATCAATTTAAATAAAAAACAATGTTCCCTATTAAATATTCTTAATGATTAAAGGATAAAAATTTATCTATATTTCCCTATTAAATCATATAACATTCAAATTAAAAAATATATTTAATAATGGTATATGGTTTATACATTAATCATTTCCATTATACAAAAATATAGAAATAATAAATAAATATACATCCAAATGAAAAATGATTAAGAGAATGTGATTCTTTTTAGAGAAATGTAATAACCACAAAAGGATATTGAGAAAGTATCATAATATTTACCACTTGGTAATTTTTCAAGTAAAATCCCCTTGTATGAGATAAATGGAAATGAAAAATAAAATATCATGAATTATAAATTATATTAAATAAAATCATGGTAGTATATACACCACATAAATTTGAATTTTTGAAAAATAACAAATAAGTCTCAATGGAATGTTCATTGTGGCGAAATCCATGACCTTGAGTCAGACATGTCACGAGTGTCTTTATCCTCTTTAATAAAAAAACTATGTTAATTATTTATTTTTTTGAGAACAACTTTAAATTTATTTTTACTTTTATTTCACCCATTAACATTTTATATAATATTATGTAATCACTTATCTTTAACAAGTATGTTTTGACTATATTAGTTTTATGTGTCAAAAACAGCTTTGCTAGATTGATTATGTTATAATGGGTCTTTATTTAAACATATATAGAGTAATAATAATAAAATAATAAGAATATTTATACATCATTTATACTCTATAAAATCAATCTTGGAAGATTTTTATGAAAAATAAACTAGCATTGCGTTCACGGAAATAGTTTTTCGTATATACACATGAGTAACGTTTCCATTTTTCCAAGATCATCATGGAAAGAAGAAAAGTAACATTTATTTTTAAATAAATATAATTATATATTAAATATAATATTATTTAATCATATATTATTGTATATTGAATTATTTTGATGAAAACGGAATCACATCACTTTGAGGAGGTGGTAGTGCACATGTCCACAAATGATCTTATCAAATTTTTAGTGCGTGAAAGTGTAACAAAGAAAATGATATATTATATTAACATAAAGGTACTTATGTAATGAATATCAGCACGATTTCATGTATATCATGTATATATTTATTAAACCCATCCTTACTTTATTCAATTTAAATTGTGAATGAATTACACCACTTTGAGAAGGTGGTAGTCCCCATTTCCAATAACGATGTTATCATAATCCCATAAATCGAAAATCATGTTGTTAAGTGTTATATAAAAATTTAAAAAGCATAAATGAATTATAAATTTCATATATATTTCCTATAAATATTGTATTTAAATCATTATTTTTAACCATGATAGGTGGTAATGGAAGAACAAATGACATCGGTTCACGTGGTGGAAGTCCACAATACACACGAACGATGATTGCATATCCCCTTTGATGGAAGTGTGTGTGGTTTTAGGTCATACCATTAATAAAAAAAAATTATAATTATATTTATGATATTAATTTTATTATGTAATCATTATTTAAAAATAATTTAATGGGTTGAGAAAAAAATAAAACAAAACTACTAGGGGAATAACGTTGCTTTTCTTCTGGTAACTTTTTTTTTGGTTTTCACCAAAATAATTACATGGTTATTTTTCATAATTTTTTTGGATTATTAGAATATGGGAGGGTTTTTTGGTTTTATTTAGTTAGTTTTTTAATAACCTAAATGGTTTGATAGGTGTGAATAAGTGAGGGGATTGAGTTCCTTCTTATAGGTGGGGAGGAGTTTCATTCTTATAAAAGACTAAAGGTAAACACTATTGGGAGGTATAACTAAACTAAAATACCTCAAATAGTAAACATTATTCTATAAAATTGATTATTTGTTCTATATACAGACATACTATGTGTTTATTACAAGTTTCTAAGTTATTTGGATCCTTAATATTATATTTTACCACTAGGTAAACTCTTTTTTACCTTAATCACTATAATTAAATTTAATTTCTCTAAAAAAAATTTTTGGTAAAAAAACTAAGATGAATTAAATTTAAATTATATATTTTTTGATTGCAAGTATGGAATCAATTTTTCAAAATTAAAACCACATAAATGACATAAATTTAATAAAAATTAATTCCACAAATGTGTCGAGAAAGCAAGTTTTTAATGTAAAAATGGTCAAAAGATTGAATTTTTTTAGATAAATATTCAATATGAAATTTATTCAAATTAACTAAATTGTATTAATATATGTATTATTAATATTATTTAACTTTAAAACAAATTTAAAATATAATTTTACATGAAATATTATTTAGATGAAATGTCAGTTATCGATTAAATTTCGTATTTTTCATTATTCATAATTTTTTTGAATATTTTTAGAAAAACACGGAAAATTAACCATAATATAATTTTGAAATTAATATTTAAATAATTAAGTTTTTTATTAAAAAATATATTTAAAAAAATTTTAAACTTTATTTTTAAAATAGGCATGACATTAAATGACGAGAAAACTGACTTTAGAAAAATATAACATTATATATGTTAAAAATGGTTTTCTCTTATTTTATGCTTATAAAATATATTGGATTAATGTAAAAAATATATTATTTAATATATAATATATAAATTTCATTACAATATTTTACTAATAGTAATTAATTTATTTTATTAAGATAAAATGCATTTGTTGCCTAAAAATAGTGCTGTTATAAAAATGTTTTCTTTATATTAAATTAATAACTAATGAATTCCACTATAAAATTTAATAAGATAGTTAATAATTTTTATAACTTACAATGAAATATAAATGATCTAATTGTAATCTTAAATATTAATATTAATAGTATTTTTTAAAACTTGGTCTTGCGTGTAACACAAGCCATCAAAGAAAGTACGTGTTGGGTGTAATGCAAGACAAACTCATTATTACATTCTTTGGAATACATATAACACAGATTTAATTTATATAATATTTTAAATAGTTTTTTAAATTATTAGTATTATATATTCCCTTATTCTCTTGGTGATGTGTGTGATACACACAATTGAATAAAATATTATTCTTTTATAATTCCGGGCTGTTACATTCTCCACAATAAAAATAAATTTCATCCACGCAATTTAAAATTTATATTGGAAATCAAGAGCATGATGTTTTGGAATAAAATACTTGAAAATCCCATAACATAAAAAGTATTAATAATATATACCCTTAATAAGGGAAAAGGGAGGTATAAAAGTCATCTAGAATAATCAAATAATGGGTTTCCATATAAGAGAATGTTGGATGGAAATGAAAACATGGACATTGAAGAGAAAACTGGCACTCAAATATAGAGAGAGAGTGATGAAGTACATTTTAGGAGAAATTTAATCACCACACATACACAAAATAGAGGTGTGAAAAGGGTCATTGATATTATAAAAATGATGATAATAGAAAAATATTTTTGTTGAAAGAATATTTTCTTAGAGTTGAATAATTATTTGACTCTCTAAGAAAGTATTGAAATATAATTACATGATATTTTTATTTTTCATAAGCACAATATTATGCTTTGGTTGTGCTGTGAAATATTTCTACTTGATTTTTTATCATATCATTCATCATGTGGAAAATTAATACAATAATCTCTAAAACCACATCCAGATTTCCAATTAAATCATTTCATAAATTTTTAACCTTATAAACCTTCATAGTATTATGATCCAAAATTATAGAATCAGTTCCATAGTAGTTAATAGTATCCAATTTACTTTATCCTTATCAATCATCTCATTATCCAAACATCATTGTATCAACATCAATAACATATAAAGGTTTATCTTTCCCCTAACCACATGTTTTCCAAAAATTTTAACTTGTGGCTAAATCAATTTTCTTAGTACCATTCAACATATTCTCTCAAATCCTTATTAAAATACAAATGAAATGAAATACATATATATTTAATAATTCATATGATTACAAAATCATCAATAAAATACTTTAACCACATATTTACTTGATCCAAATACAAATTACATTAATCATTCTACTTCGTTTGTGTTAATAGTAAAAGCTTGACCTTGATCCCTTATCTACTTATGAGGTATATTCCTTATATGCTTCGGGAATTTATTTGTGTAGTGTCCCATTTCACTATAGTTGATACATTGAATAAAATTATTTTCTTCATTTCATTTTCATTATTTTCCTGGTGATCTTTTTCTCTATACATATTAGTCACTACCACCGTTTAAAGCATGTCTCCGAGCGATTCATTCTAATGTTATCACATGGGGGAGAATACATCTTTCCTTTCTTCCTTTTATCTATGATTTTTTTCTAATGTCCTATTCTTCTCTTGATTTCCATTGAATCCATAAGTCTTGGATAATTACTTCTTTATCTTTATAGTACATGAAACTATTTTAGTATATTAAGGGAAATTTTGGGACACAAGTGCACTTCAAAGACTTGTCTTAAACAATTTAATGAAATATTAAATCTTGTATTCCGTTTTTCCTATGAAATCTGTATCATACTTGGATAACCAAGTAAAGGTTTATTGAAACTTGATAACACTTTCTTCTTACATTTTATTTAAACTAAGGTACATTATATTTAGGTTATTTTTGTTCATCACGAGGGAAATATTCTTCAATGAATATCTCTATGAATGATTTCCATTAAACGACTTCTATTTCCTCTTCATCCCTTGTATTATGGATAAATGATCACAATAGATCAAATTCACCATTGATACAATAAACTAGAATTGTAACCTTTTCATTTTCACTACATAACAATTCCATAATTATCTTCTCCAAAGACACAATCTATTTATTATCTTACATTGGATCATTAAATCCACTAAATGTTGGGGACCACTGTCTCATAATTTGATCCAACATTAATTAGTGTCACTATAGAACAAGTTTCTCTATATAGGTATGGTTATTTATCACAACCTGATTAGTATTCCCAAATATATCCATAAATATTTCATTTCTAATACCATCTATATCATCTTTATCAATATGAAATCCTCTACATTGGCCATGAGTATTGATACCCTTTATTCTTCTAGGATTCATTTCAAAAAAATGGAATAAAAAATATTAGATCATAATATTATGTAACATAACATTTATTCCCAATAATAGTTAAATAATAGTAATAAATTGAAAAATTATGTATGTTATATAAAAATCATTTACATGGTGTCATTCAGATGTTATTCTATACGTATTCTAAATTTCTATGTTATTTTTATGTTCCATAATCTATGTTTTCCCAACTCTTGTTTCCAAGGTTTATACCAAACATTATCTGATTCAAACTATAATGACCCTGACCCTAGTAGCTCAGAGTTGGTGCCATACTTTATTAGGTTGGAATAGATACAAGATTTGAATCCCAAAGTACCAATTTGTTTAGACAATTTAGAAACTAGTAACATACATATTACCCGTTTTACATTGGTATTGGAAAATAAAAAATAATACATTACACATTCTAATTAAATGCATATTTGAATCAGTAAGGGTTACATATAATGGAAGGTATCATAAATCAATAAGGAATAATCATTATATAAAGGTAAATGACAAAAATAAATTCCAATTAATCATTGAATTGAGCATAATATTCTAGGAATAGAATATTATTATATAATTCAATAAAAATAATCACATGTTCATGAAACATGACCATGGATATTATAACTAATCAAATAATAACATGGAATAACAATAATGATAGAATTAATAATTTTGAATGTTCGATCTCTCAAAGATAGTTACATCCAAGATCAATCCCCAAGATAGTTTATGTATGTGGGTAGAAACCAATCTGATTTGTTTCAAGTCCTTTCAAAAGACACTACTGTTAAGATCTATCCTTTGGATAGTTTATAACTGCTTGGAAACAAACATGAAGGGTTTCTAACCAACTAAATTAATCCCATGAGACAGTTAATGAATCGAGGGGATTGAATTAACCAATAACCATCACATGAATTGTATATTCATATTATTCTGAATATATTGAACAACAAATTTAAACAATAATCAATGTGCATTATCAAACATAATTATTGAGTAAAGGATACAAATTTATCAATATTTCTCCAATAAATCATATATATTTAATAGTAAACACCATATGTAAAAATATTAGATAGTTTAGGAAATAATAATATCCATTATTAACAATTACGGACATAAAAGTTAAATATAATATCCCATGAAAACTTATTATGATAATGCTATTTTATGCAAAAATTAAAAATCCCAAATGAAATTGAGATTCTGAAATAACGTTTAAAATATGGTAATTTTTGAGTCAAATCCACTTGGATGAGATAATTCAATGTGAAACCTAAAATACTATAAATTTTAATTTCTGTTACATTAAAATGGGAAGTATATAAAAAACATAAAAGCAAATTAGTTCACAAAAACAAATAAGACTCAATGGAATATACATATAGGAATAATCCCTTACACTAAGCCTTACTTATCATGTGTGTCTTTATATTATTGAATAATAAACTTATGTTAATTATTTACTTGTCAGATAACCTTTTTAAATTTCATTATTTTTTTATTTTACCTATTAATATGTTATATACAATTACTTAATCGATTATGTTTAACACAGACGTCTTGACCATATTTTGTTTATGTTTTAAAAATTTATTTAGTATGTCAACAATGGAAAAAGGGGTCATTATTTAAACATATCCAGAATAATAATTAGGGAATAATAATCATATTTATATGTTATTTTAACTTTTAAATCCAATCATGGAATATGGTTAGGAAAAATTAACTTACATTACGATCATGGAGTCGGTAGGCTCTACGTATGCACAGGCAATGGTTCCATTTTTCAATGATCATTATAAAAAGATAGAAAGTACCATTATCATTATAAAATGATAATTATATCTGAAATACCATATTATTTAATCAAAATTAGTTTTATATATAATTCTTGTGATGTAATATGACTCGTATGTCTTTATGAAGGAGGTTGTCCACACGTCTAAGAATGATGATATCACGTTTTCAGTATGTGAAAGGGTAATAAAGAAAATTAAATATTAAATTACTAGAAAGGTAATTATGTCATGAATATATTAATTATTTAATTTATATCATTTATATTCATTAAAACTATACTCAATATGTTCCATATAATGTGTGAATGAATCACAATGCTTTAGGGAGGCGGTAGTCCACATGTCCACAAACAATGTTACCGTATTACCTCAAAATTGAAAGTATGACGTTATGTATTATATAAAAAAATGAAAATAATATATACATTATAAAAATAATATATATCATATAAAAATAGTATTTACATCATTATTCCCAACTTTGATAGGTGGTAATGTAAGAACGAACAACGTTGGGTCATGAGATGGTAATCCGTTGTGAACACAAACGACAATTGTGAATCCCATTTGATGGAAGCACGTGTGGGTCTAGATTTAAACCTTTAAATAATAAAATAATTATATTTAGTTTAATATGTTTAATAGATCATAATTATATAAAAATATTTTAATTGTTGGGGAATAAAATAAATCTAAAGTGCTCGGTGAAGAATGTTACCTCATCTTTAGGTAACTCCTTTTGGTTTGAACCAAATGACATCCTTGGATTACTTTATACTGAATGTGAGGATTCTAGGATATGGGTATGGATGTTAGAATATTACCTGGTATAGTTTTGGATTATACATTTGGATTCATATGTGTGTATAATTGAGTGGAGTGAATTCCTTTTTATAGAGGAGGAGTGATGTTCTTGTAAATAACAAAACGTAAACACTATTGGGAGACCCCATTACCTCACGTGTCTCGCATAATGATTTTTTTAAATAAAAGGTATTATAGGGTATAAATATATCCATAAAATATGTTTCTTATAATTTTATTGGTCATTTTCCCCTTAATATGAAAGTTTAACCCTTAAGTAAACTCTTTTTTATCTTAATCATTGTAATTAATTTAAATTTATTTCAATAATATTTTTTGGTAAAAAACCATGTTTAACTAACAAGAAATTTTGAATTATGATTATTATTAATATGGAAGCCATTTTTCGATATTCAAAATATAAAATTGGCTGAAATTGATTTAAAATTAATCTCACAGACACTTCGAGAAAGCGAGTTTTTAAATTGAAATTGTTCAAATGTTTGAAATGTTTTTATATAAAAATTTAATATTATTAATATTGGTTTTATTTATCCAATTTAACTTTGAAAATAGTTCATAATATAATTTTATATTTTAAATTATTTTGGTTAAATATCAGTTTTCAATTAAATTCAGTATTTTTAACTATTCATTAAAAAAGAAAAGTTCTCAAGAAAATACCAAAAATTCACCATAAGATAATTTTTAAATTAATATTTAAAAAATTTAGTTTATTTTTCAAATAAAATTTATAAAAGTGAAAAATATTATCTTAAAAAAGGCTCTCAATTAAAAGGAGGAAAACATCATTTAGAAAAATAAATCTTTTTATGCGTAAAAAATGGATTTATTCTTATTTAATGAAAATAAAATCTATTGGATGAATGTCAAAATTTATTTTTTTGAACTTATAATATATAAATTTCATTAATATTATTCACTAGTACTAATTAATTTAAATTATTTAGATAAAACACCTTTGGTGAACGAAAATAGTTTTTTCTATAAAAACACGACCTTTATATTCAATTGGTAACCAATGATTAAAACCATATATTTCCATATGTCAGTTAATGCTATTTATAAATTAAATTTTATTTCTAGGAGATAATTTTAATTTTAAATAATAATATTAATAGTATTCAGTAAAACTCGAACTTGCGTATAATGCAAGTCATTAAAGAAAGTTAGTGTTGCCTATAATGCAAGATAAACACAGTGTTATGTCCATTGAATTCAATAAAATAGTAAATATATTATAATTTTTTGAAATTTTTTATTCACTCATACACTTGGTGTTGTGTGTGATACACACAATTGAATAAATTGTTATTCTTTTAGAATATCGTGGTGTTACAAACTTAGACTTTGGACGACTCCACCTAATACAACTAAGAAATGGGAATAGAGGGTCACACACAATGTGTATCCAAATACTTAGTTAAATACTAAATATTATTTATTATTTAACATGTTGAATAAATATTATTCTCATATATGTTTAATAATTATTAATGGTGTCTTTATTTTATATATTTAGCCACTAGTTATTCAAGAGAATATTTATGAGCATCATATTTCATAAATAATTATTTTCTATTTAGTAAATAAAATATTTATTTATTTATTGGTGAATAATGTGGTGATATTTACTTATTAAATAAATATTAATCATTAAAGTCCCGATAAATATTGTGGATGAATGATGAGTTGAGTTTAAAGGTTTGATGTGAAATAATATACATTATATATTATTTGAATAAATTCTAAACAATTTATCCTATAAATAATATTTAATTAATTAACTGGGTTTTCACATGTTAAGAAATAATGATATTATTCTTATATACATTTGGTTCATGGGGTTTATTTAAATAATAAGGGATTTTTTATAATTATTATTTTCTAATACTAACACTATTTAAAATATATATATAATTTACTACACTAATAGTAACCATTTTTCTGGTTGTGCACAATGATATTCAGAGAATCCTCTTAAGCCCTATATACCTTCTCTCCTTGAACACTCTCATGAACAAATAACCATCCTCCTCAACCAACCTTATTGATTAGAGATAGATCAAGGAGAGTCCTTCATTGAAGAGATACTCATTTTGGTCATAGATGAATAATGCAAGTGTTAGGACCATCTCCACTAGATCATTGAGATTCAAATGACATCACTCATTGTTTTCTGGTGCATGTGTGAATAAACACTATAGGGAATATATACATGATTTCTATGACACAATATCTATATACCATAGGGATTAAATATTCATCAATGAATAAATAATTAATCTCATGGTAATTCTTTATCTACATAAACTAATTATATATAAATTTGTGATGATCCAATATTTGTTTTTGGTGTTTTTATGTCAACTAGTCATTGATTTAATTCCATTGGTCATTAGGTTATTTTCTATGTAAATATATGATTAATCATCTATTATGAAAAAAATCTGTGTTTGGTGTACCCAACCAGTTCTTATATCATTCTTGAAACCCTCAAGTGGTATCAAAGTAGTCGCATAATAATTTATAATTATTTAAAGTCTGTTTATTGATTTATTCATTTACTATTACTTTTCAATTAAATTTAATAATTATTTAAATTTGAATAATGATACCTCATCTTATTCATCTTCATTATCACAAGTATAATAGAAAATGGATAAATTATAAATGAATAACATTTGATGAAATAATATAGAGGTGCTAGGGATTCTTCTAGATTAAAAATAATACATGATTTTTAGCACATAGGTACATGTCATGTACCAATGTTGAATGCAATAGGATGATTCATGAATTAATTTGGAATGTACTGTATTTATTTAAAATGGTGTGTAATAAATACACATCATGTGTTGGATGGTCAAACTTTGTGCATGGTTAGATAAACTACATGGTGTGTAAATTGCATACACAATGTGTATTCAATTAGTTAAAAATGGGTCATGTGTTTTTTACTATTGTAACGATTGTAATTTTATGCATGAGTTGGAGTATGGTTTGTGTCTGTTTTCAATCCTCATTGGATGTTCAAAATGTCTGCCAGTAAATTGATCATACAATTTAAGTATACAACAGTATTGAAGATGGAATTGTTCTCTAGTGTTTTCTGAATTTTTGGACCTAGAAATCGAAAAATGAAGACATAGGTTATTAGCGAAATAGGGGAGGTGTGTGTGAAAAACTTCATGGTGCACAAAAAATTACGTGGTATATGAAAAATAGTGTGGCGTGCGAAAAATAGCCTGGTGTGTGAAATATTGGAGCGAGGGTTTTCATGCAAGAGGTGTTTCAAAATTAGAATGTTGAAAAATGGTAAGGGCTTGGGCTACGCGAAAAGCATGAAGATGTGCGTGAAATAAGATTCCTCTGTGAAATGTATTACGCATCGAATGAGAGGTTTTTCACACCGAGAAAGGATTTGCGTGTAGGGGTTGGCGACACCTATAAATAATAGGTGAACCACTTCATTTCGTAAGACTGAAGACTTAGAGAATATTTGAGTGTCGATGCATGTAAAATGTTCGCATAAAGGCAGTTGCATAAAAAATTCCAAGTTGTGTGAAAAATTCGGAGTTGCGTGAAAAAGTTGTGACAGGGCATAAAAATTGAAGGTGTGCAAAAAAGTGGTCTTTGTACATAAAGATGTGCATAAAAGGTGATGCTACATGAAAAAGGTGGCTATATGTAAAAGTTGAGGCTGTGTGTAAATGAGGTTGTTGCATGAAATATTTTCCATGTGAAAATCAATTATTGCACGCAATAATGAGATATTTTTCTCAAAGGCCAGGTGTTCTGTGAAAATTTCAAGGTAAAATATTTGAGCATTCCAAATATATGGTTCAGTGGTTCAATGATTTCAAGTGAAGATTTTTTGGACTTTGATGCAAGTATAGTCTTGTGTCAAACAGAGGTAAAGACATCAATGCTTACCTATTGAAGAGACCTTCATGTCTATAAACTGATTTGGACTTCACCAAAGGCAGTGAGCCAGGGGAAGTCAACGTGAGTGACCCAAGGGACATATTGAGCTATCTCTAAACCTTTTTAAAGTCTATGTTCCTAGAATAATGTGATTGTTACCAAAACATGTAATCTATAAACTAGTGAAGATTAGTGGATTGTGGTACGATTGAAACACTGTCGGTGTATGCTCCTTGGACGTAGCCCTTTGTGGTGAACCAAGTAAAAGTTTTATGTCAACTCCATGATTTCACTTGTTTAATAGATATAACAAGTTCCTAACATTGTGGGAATAAGATCCTCAACATTAAAAAGAAAAATATGACACCCTGATTGACCCCTCTGCTCTGAGGGTGTTTTGGGGTCCTTTAAGAGGCATCAGAGGGAGGATGACTGGTGTTTGATCTGTTATATACTGTTTTGGACCATTCGTCCAATGTCAGGGGAGTCCCTCTCATCGATGGAATTAATTTCTAGATCTGGAAGAATATAATGAGATCTCATCAAATATCTATTGGAATGGAAGTTTTTTACTACTATGCATGGAATACAAGTCCCTGATCCAATAATCCTAGATATGACTGATGCAGATAAGAAATATTCTTGATGTAGATGCTAAAGCACAAAATCCACTTGCCACAACCCATTATGAGAAAATCTATCTATAGGTGATGAGTTTCACCTCATCAAAATACATGTGGTATAAACTAGAAAATATTTATGAAGGAGATGGAAAAGTGAAGGAGGAGAAACTACAACTCCTACACAGTGGGTTTAATTATCTGAAGATGCATCCGGATGAGAATTCATACTCATTCTTAAATAAAATTACTGAAGTGGTAGGTGAAATTTGGGGTCTAGGTGAATAAATCAAAGAAATTGTTATTGTAAAGAAAATATTAACAAGACTGCCACCCCTGTACAATGCAAAGTTGTCTACCCTTGAGGAAAGAGATATTTCCATACATTCTCTGGATGATCTGCTGAGCTGTTTACTAGCGTATGAAATGAGAGAAAAACCAAAAGATTCTACGACTCGAGTGAGAAAGAAAATGGCATTCAAGGCCATGGATAAAATGAAAATTTCAAAAGATACTAGTAGTGATGATGATGAGGAAAAAGAAATTATTTCTCTCATTGAAAAGATGTTTGAGAAGGGAAAATGAAAATTCAAAGGGATATTTCCTCTTGCTTGATTTTGTTGTGGTAATGTCAGGCACATTGACTCTCAGTGCTTAGGAATGACCAATGATGAAGATAGTGAAGATGAAAACATTGAGAAGACTCAGAAAAGGTTTTTCAAAAAGGGATACTTCAAATCTACAAAGAATGTGCCAAAGAAAGGTTTTGTATGTAAAGAGGAAGATGATGATAACAAATTATTTTAAGAAGAAGAAATAAAATTTAAAACTAAAAACCATTCTTCTATGATCTCCATTGTTGAAAAATCAAAATCATCAAAAGATAAATGTTGAGACAATCAGTTGAAAATGGATTCCAATCCCAAGATGCTACTTAATGAATCAGTTAGTATTCTTAAGATCAAATGTACGAGTTTCAATAAGTGGAAATCAAATTTAGAAGAATCATCTGATTACGTTGATCATATCGAATAAAAATTGAATGACTAGAAGAATTTGTGAAAGTAAAGTCTAAAATTTGTGAACTAAATGATGATATAGTGGATCAGAGGCTGATAATTGAAGAGCAAGAAAAGGTCATCAATGACCTCACCACTAAACAAGGATAAAAGACCAATAATATTGAGAGTCTTGAAGAGGAAGTTGTTACTCTTAGGAGAAAACATATGAGTGAATCAATTTTAAAATAATCAAGGAAGAAAATACAGTTTGGAAGGTTCTCAGATGTAGAACTGTTTGAGAGAGAAAAATGTGGTTCTAATGGAGTTGAAAATATTTTGAATGATCAAATAACTGCTTGCCTTGGAAGTAGTGGAATTGGTTGTGAGGAAGAGTCATCAAATACTATAAATAATGGTGACCAAAATAATGTTACGATGAAAGTGGGAGATGTGGAAAAGTAATCTGATGTGCTGAAACAGAAACCCCAACTCAATATGATAGAATAAAAAAGGTTATCCTAATGCCTCATTCAAAAAAGGAGCCCTCAAACTATTTTCCCACAGGATAAAGAACGAGGATAAATAGAAGTGGGAAGACATTTCCTCTCATAAAGTGTCAGTTTTGTGGATATTTGGGTCATACCATGTCTTATTGTGAAGAGGCAAGAAGCTATCATAATGGAGAAGATATGAGAGTTAAACAGAGGATAACAAATTAATATATTAATTCTTTAAAAAAATAGTTTCTATGGATATTTTTTTTTATTGTTCTAACTTTGGTCATAAGGTTGTTAATTGTATACAGAGGAGTGACATGAACACCTCGTACCAAAATTCGAGACAAGTCAAATCTCGTTAACAAGACAGTAATTCTCTTACCAATAGTTTTTCTCCTCTCGAAGAAGATTTTGACTATGAAGAACCAATGTACACAGAAGAGATAATTGAAAGGCCATCGGTGTTCTACACTCAATCCAATGCCTTATGGAATGAAAAGATTAAAATTTAGAAATCCAACCTTGTGGATGTGGCCCTCAAAGCTACAAAAATAAATAGTGCCTGGATTCTATATAGTGGTTGTTCATCTCATATGATAGGTAATGCAGGTCTGTTAATGAATATCAAAAGGAGTGATGATGAAACAATATGGTTTGGTAAAAATGGAGCTCTGAAAATCAAAGGCAGTGGAAGTACTGAATTCTCTAATAGTGAGCTAATGAAAAGTGAAGCCCTTTATGTAGATGGCCTATGCCATAATCTCCTTAGCATGAGTCAACTCAGTGACTTGATACTTGTAGTAACTTTTAATCATAAAGGATGCACTATCAAGGGAAGGACAGCTAGTTCACGTATGAAGGGATGTAGAACAAAATTCAACCTATATCTGGTTGATAGTAAAGAAAACATTTGATACAAGACTGTTGATGATGAAAACAATTTGTGGACTCAGAGACTGGGGCACATCAATCAACAAGACATAGAGAAAATATCAAGATTGATTATTGTCATAGACATTCCCAACCTAAATATGAACGTGAAAAGTCTTATGATACTTGCAATGGTGGGAAGCTGGTCTGTAGTTCATATTGGTCAAAGAAGAGAAGGGCATCACATCTTATCAATCTCATTCATACAGAGGTATGTGGCCCAATAAATGTTTCCAGAACTCATGGAAAAAGATACTGCATCCTTTTCATTGATGATTACAATAGAATGGAATGTGTAATGGTTATACATAAGAAACAACAAGCACTTGACTACATGAAAACATATCGTCGAATCATTGATAATGATACTGGATGAACAATAAAAGTGTTGAAATCAGACAATAGGGGGGAATACACATCTATTGAATTTGAAAACTACCTGGAGAAGCATGGTATACAACATGAGGTAGCTGTTGTGAGATCTCCACAGCAAAATGGAGTGGTTGACTGCAAAAATTGACTGGTGAACAACATGGAAAGAATTATTCTAATTGAGATTCGTATTCCATGACATTACTAGAAAGAG
Organism: Viscum album; assembly: GCA_963277665.1. NCBI lineage: Eukaryota > Viridiplantae > Streptophyta > Magnoliopsida > Santalales > Viscaceae > Viscum > Viscum album. The sequence continues at coordinate 1,030,368,276 of OY728157.1, forward strand.
GTAGTTCAAGGTGCAGTGTGTATTCCAAATCAAACAGGACTTTATATGGGAGAGATGAAGAAACTGTTTGAATTGAGGCATGGAAGGAATCCATCTTTAAAAAAAATTCATGTTTTCAGAAGTAAGTGCTTCATTAGAAACAAATAAGGATATCAAGGGAAATATAGAGACAATGCAGATGAAGGATTTTTCCTTCGATACTCAGTTAATAGGAAAGCCTACAAGTGTTTCAACAAGCAATTCAGATGGATTATGGAAAGTAGTGATGTTAATATCATTGAAGATTAAACTACAAATGATTAAAGGATTTTATATGCTGATATGATAGGAAGTGAAGGAGAAAGTGAACATGGAGTAAATATAAATACATAAATAGAGGAAGGTGTACAAAACACTCAGGAGCCACATCATGATGTTGACTCCGAATAAGAATCTGAAGAGGAAACCTTGGATGAAGAGAATGCGACTGAACCCCATAGGAGAAATATAAGAGCTATGATTGATCCATCTAACATAATTGGGGATAGGAGTGCAGCCACAAAAACAAGAAGAATGAGTAATAACACACAATCTACATTTCTGTCAGTTGTGGAGCTATCTTCATTTGAAGAAGCTACAAAGGGTGAATCTTTGGATAAATCCATGAATGAAGAGTTAGATTAGATCGATAAGAACCATACATGGTATCTAGTCAATAGACCTGAAGGTCACAATGTTATTGGTACAAAATGGATCTTTAAGAACAAGTTTGATGAGAATGGAAGCGTTATTAGAAATAAGGTACAACTAGTATGTAAATGATATCACCAGATTGAAGGTGTTGATGTTGAAGAAACCTTTACACCAGTTTCTAGACTGGAGTCAATCAGGATTTTCCTTTCCATGAAACTACAAAGAGGATATAAAGTATATAAAATGGATGTCAAGACAACATTCTTGAATGTTGTAATCGAGGAAGAAGTCTACATAGAACAAACAATGGGATTTATTCTTGGTACTGATGAAACAAAGGTTTTAAAACTCAATAAAGCACTCTATGGATTGAAATAGCCACTATACGAAAGGTATTCCCAGTTGGAATCTTATCATAAGAAACTATAATTCACATGAGGTGGAGTAGATCAAAATTTCTATGTGATGAATTCCTCAAAAGATCAGTTCCTGGTTCTATTTTACGTTGAATATTTTGTGGCAGCAGATAAAAATTAGTGGAAGAATTTTCCAATCATCTGAAATCAGAATTTGAAATGTCAATGATTGGGGAGATCACATATTTTTTTGGGGATACAGTTGAATCAAATCAACGATTACACTTTCATATCACATGAAAAGTATGAAAGAGATTTTTGGAAGAAATTTAATATGCATGAATCCAAGAAAATGTCAACTCCAATTACAGTTGGAACCAAACATGAAAAGCATGAGGGTGGGACCACTGTAGATCCCACCATGTACATTAGGATCATTGGGAGCCTACTTTATCTGACAATGACATGGCAAAATATTTTCTATGAAACATTTCTAGTGGCCCACTTTTAGATTAATCCAAAGGAGGAACATATGGCAGCCGTTAAAATAATCATGAGGTACATTCAAGATACACATAACATTGGGTAATACCCTATTGAAGGAATGGAAACTGAATTATCAACGTTTTCTAATGCTGACTAGGATGGTGATGTAGTGGATAGAATGTCCACCAGTTGTGGATCATTCTATAGTGGGAATAAATGTGTTGGCTGGTTGAGAAATAAAAAAGAAAGTACTTCTCTTAGTACTACTGAATCTGAGTATATCTCCTCCACAAAGACATGCACTCAATTTCTATGGATGAAGCAACAACTAATAGATATTGGTTATGAGGTAAAGAAACCAATGATGATTTACTGTGATAAAAAGAGATAAATTGATCTTACAAAGAATCTCGTTCAGAATTATCATACAAAACATATTGAAATAAGGTATCACTTTATCAAAGAAAATGTTGAGCAAGCCGTGATTTGAATGGATAACATGGGAACTGATGAGAAAGTGGTTGATATCCTAACCAATCCACTGTCAGTGGATGTGTTTGATAAACATTGGTTGGATCTCGGTGCTCAACCACCTCTTAGTGCATAAGGAGGTTACGAAATTCCCCTTTTCCCAGCCATATTTACTATTTTTAATCTGTTTGTGGATGTGATGCAACATTGTGGGGGAGATACTATCCAGGGGGACGGTGTTTTGAGATGAAAAATGAAAAATTACCAATCTTTGGGTTTATTGTCAATGGGGGAGAGGAATAAATTCAGGACATGTGATGATTCTATTACATGATGAGAATTCGGTGAAATAATCAGAATTCGGTGATAGGATCAGAAGGAATAAATTTGTCATGTAATGATTCTGTGACAATTTAAGAGAATTTCTTGGTCTTCATTTAGTATTCCAAAACATGGGATCCTAATTCATTAATACCATCTTGTTTTCTACACTGATAAGTTCTCATGTATACTTATATTGTTGGATGATTTTATTCTTGGGATTTTGGTTTGCATGTGGATAGTTCTCTATTGAATTTATTTAGTGATTTCCAACAAAACGAAATGGGGAGATTATTGGAACCATGGTCGTTCTATGCATGAAGTGGAGTATGGTTTGTGTTTGTTGTCAATCCTCAGTGGAAGTTCAGAATGTGTGCTATTAAAGTGATCATACAGTTCATGAAGACAACAATACTGAAGGTGGCACTGTTCTATAGTGATTTCTAAATTTTTGGACCTGAAAATCAGAAAATGAAGACATAGGTTATTAGTGAAATAGGGAGGTGTGCGAGAAAAACAATGTGGTTCATGAAGTATTAAAGAATGGTTTTTCGTGCAAGAGGTGTTTCAGAATCAGAATGTGGAAAAATGGAAAAGGTATAGGCTACAAGAAATACATGAAGATCTGTACGAAAAACAATTCATCCGCGAAAAGTATTGAACGCTGAATGAGAGGTTTTCCGCACCAAGATGGGTTTTTCACGTGGGGGTCTGCAAAGCCTATAAATAATAGGTCAACCCCCTTATTCCATACAGCTGAATACTTAAATAAGATTCAAGTGCTGATGCGCATAAATAGTTCATGTAAAGGCAGTTGCGCGAAAAATTCTGGGTTGCGTGAAAAATTCCGAGTTGCGTGAAAAAGGAGAGGCTGCGTGTAAAAATTGAAGGTGCATGAAAAAGTAGTTAGTGCACGTAAATATGCATGTAAAAGGTGATGTTGTGTGAAAAAGGCAGCGACATGTAAAAGTTTAGGCTATGTGTAATGAAGGTTTTTGCGTGAAATATTTTCCACGCAAAAATCATCTATTGCGGGAATATTGAGATATTTCGTGTAAAGGGTAGTTGTTGCACGAAATATTCAGGGTAACCTATTTGCACGTTCCAAATATCCAGTTTAGTGGTTTAGTGCTTCCAAGTGCATCTTTTTTGGACTTCGATGCATGCAGAGTCTCGTGCGGAATAGAAGCAAAGACTTGAATGTATATCTATTGAAGAGACCTTCTCGTGTATAAACTGGGTGGGACTTCAAAAAAGAAAGTGAGCCTGGGGGAGTCAGTAAGAGTGACCTGAGGGATGCGGTGAGATATCCCTAATCCTTTGTAAAGGATGTATTCTTGGAATAGTGTGATTGTAAAAAAAACATGTAATACATAAACTTGTGAATATTAGTGGATTTTGGTACGACCAACACACTGTCACTGTATTCTCCTTGGATGTGGCCCTTTGTGGTGATCCAAGTAAAAGTTTCATGTCAACTTCCTACTTTCATCTATTTGATAGATATAACAAGTTCTTACCAATGTGGGAACAATATCCTCAACATTAAAAAGAAAAATTGGACACACTGATTCACCCCTCCCCTCTCAGGGTGTTCCAAGGTCCTTTATTTACATGGCACATGTGACTATTAAAAAAATATATTAGAGACCACATGATGTGTTTTCTGAGTACATGTTGTGTAATCCATTTATTTCTATTTTAGGATGACACAATTATTCCCTAGGAATGTGTTATATATTAACAAAGAAGAAAAATTCATGATGTGTATTTGGATAGTACACAATGTTAATATTACATGATTATGCAGAATTAAAAATTATTTTTTAAAATTTCATAAACCTTATCAACATGTGTTATGTGTTTCATTTATTTTACTCATACATTCCATCTGATGGGTTTTATACATTGGTAGTGTCTAATTAATTTTTATAGTATTTTGATTAGTATTTTTTATAATTATAAAAATATCAATTACTCTACATGAATTAAATATTTACACACCATGAAAATAACATGTGTCTATGTGTCATTTATTTTATTGTACACGCCATGAACTAACATGGTAAGATGTGTCTGCATCTTTACACATGAGTAAATGGTAAAAAAATATCATACATTCAAGGTAGATTGGAAATGAACTCGTCATGTTGCCTCCAAGGTACATGTTTTGTACATAGTTAATTTTAAATAAATAAATTAATATATTTTATATAATTATTTATGATAATATGAAGTTATTTTTCAGGATAATTAATATAAAATAATTAATTAATTATAGATGACATGTAATTGATGTGAGCAAAATTTACCTTAAATATGAATGATTTGGAATTAATGCTAGAGTATTAAATGTGTAATTCATTGCTTGTATCTGGATGATCATTAACATAGACCAAACCTTTGTATGTGATTAATTTTCTATTAAACTATTATTAAATTAAATTGATGGACAAGTCATCACCCCTCTTCTCATTATTAAAGGGTCTACATTTCCAAAGTTTCCTATTATATAACCCTCATAAACTAGTCCTTTGGTTCGCCTAACCCACATGTGATTAAATTATTATGTAATGTATGGAAACATAGAGAACTTATACATGTTAGGATTAAATTCATTTATGTGTTATGGATATATCTCATCCTTTCCTCGCGACATAAACCAATCTCTAATTTCATTATGAATTACATCATGATCAAAGTGAGAAGAAAATGGTATATTATAAAGAATATATCGTATTTACACAATTTTATTTAATCATATATACTTATATGTATTATTCTTGTGATTAAAAAAGAATCACATCATATCTTGGAGGTGGTAGTCCACACGTCTATGAATGACGTTATCACTTTTTTTAGTGTGTGAAAAGGGTAATAAAGAAAATGGTATATTATATTTCTAGAAAGTTTATTATTTTATGGATATCATATACATGTTTTTTATGTAACATATTTTTAATTTAACCCATATTGAAAAACTTATAGGTAATGGGTGAACATATCACACCGCTTTGAGGAGGTGGTATTCCAGACATCCACAAATGTTGTTATAGTAATTCCAAAAAAATTAAAGCATGAAGGTACGTGTTATATAAAAATTCGATAAATGTGAAGAAAACATAAATATAGTATATATAATATAAAACTACTGAATCTATGATAATTACCATGCATGATGGGTGGTAACAGAAAAACGAACTACATCGTTTCATGATGCGGTTGTCCACCGTAGGCACAAATGGTAAATTTGTTAAAAATTTGAGAGAAGTGTGTGTTGGTGTGGGTAGAGCACTTAACATGAAAACATATCAGTATATTTATTATAATGATGTTATTATATAATCATGAAATAATAATAATTGAATTTTTTGAGAAAGAAATAAATTAAAAACAATCATTGAAGAATGTTACCTCTTATTTAGGGAACTCCTTTTGGTTTATACCAAATATTTCCTTGGTTAGATTTCTTCAAAAAGAGATTCTTCTAGGATGGGGGGGATGTTGGGAATAATATTTTTAATGGGTTTTCTAAGATAAACTTATTGAGATGTGTGGATATGTGGGAGGGGCGAGTTCCATTTTATAGTGGAGGAGGAGTGAGATTCCTGTAAATACCAAATGGTAAAAACTTTATAGAGGTGTTACATACATAAAATGCCACAAATAATGATAAAAATTAAATAAAATAGAGGATATTGTCGAAGATGGGCACAAAATTGGTTTTGGACAAGTTTCTAGGTCATTTTTTCCTTTAAGATTAATGTTTAGTGCCCTATTAAGCTAGCTATTTCGCTTAATGGATGTAATAAATTTTAATTAATTTCATTAATATTTTTTTCAAAAATAAGTTGAACATTTTCTATATTATAATTTATTTTTAATCCAATTATTTTTCTATTTTAAAAAATTCCATTCATATATGTTTTTGAAATTAATTTAATATTAATCTCATAGACAAGATGACAAAGCGTGTTTTTAAAGTAAAAATATTCAAAAGTTCGAAATATTATTATATTCAATATAAATGTGAAATCTTTTATAATGAAATATATTTGGTTAATATATTTAAAAATTATCCAATTAAACATTAAATCTAATTAAAAATATTGTTTATCATTATAAAAAAGTAGATAAAAACATTGTTTTCAATTAAAATTCAGTATTTACACTATACATTTAAAAATGAAACATCTCATAAAAAAACAAAAAATAAACCCTAATAAAATTTTAATGTTATGATTTAAAAATAATGTTTATTTTGAAATATAAAAGTTATAAAAGTGTCAAAATTCTGTTTTAAAATAGGTGTGCCACAAAAGGCAGCAACATTTCCTTTTTAGTAAAATACAATTTTTAAGCGGGAAATTGGTTTATTTTCTTATCTTATGCATATAAAAACTATTTCATGAATGCGTAAAATACTATATTGAATATATAATATATAAATTTCATTAATATAATTAACTGATAGTAATTAATTTTATTTATTAAGACAAATTTCCTTTGGAAGAAAAAAATAGTTCTTTATTAAAATATTCATATATTTTCAATTGGTTATGATATTTATTTATATTTAATTTTTAACCATTGAATTAAAAAATATATTTCTATAATTCAATTAAAATTATTCACAACTTTCAACTTCATTGATAGGGTATATCTTATTATATTAATTAATAATATTTTAATAATATAATGTTGTTTGGTAAAACTCAACCTTTCATGTAACACACGTCATTGAAGAAACTCACTGCTCCATGAAACTCATGATAAAATCAATATTTCATTATTTTAAATATATATAATATATTTAATCTATTTAAAATATCCAACATACTATAATTTCTTGGGATATTATTGTAACATCCCAGGTAAATAAAGAAATATGATATTTTGATATTTATTAATATTTTTGAATTAAATATTAATTTAACATTAAAAGGAATGCTAAGTTTGATGGAATACTTGATACACATCAACAGGTTTTTTGAAGTCTAATGTTACACACAACGCTGAGTCATACTAAAAAAACATAATATAATATTATTTTAAATGGTAGTTAATGGCACGTCATTTTAAAGGTGAGAATAAATATAACTAAATAAAATATGATTAAACATGTTTGTTAAATGTTTTTAAATTTATCCAATAAAAGTTAGAGGCTTAAAATTTGAATGAATCTAATTTTAAGAATAATTTACTTTAAAAGTTTGATTTTCTGCCTTTTAGTGGAGAACTCTCCCTAAATCTAGTTTTGGTCACTTTTATATTTTTTATTTGAAAAAATAAAATTATTCTTTAGATTTGGAAAATTAAAATTTACTTTGGGTAAATTTCTATTATTTTTCTGATAATGTTCATTTTTTAATGAATTGTGAGAAATACTATATTTTTATTCAAAACTACCTTTTTATCTAATTTATTTATATGGTTAGATTATATTATTAATTGTTTTTAAAGTTAAATTAGATTCTATTTTTTACATTTAATATAATTTTGGTCATTGGAATTAATTTTACTTTTAAATTGGACATAAATATGCATTAATCTTTTGATAGTTAATATTTCTTAAAAACACACTTTTTTGTTTTAACAATGGGAATTAATTTTAAATTATTTTCAAAAAAATTTTTGTTTTGAATTTTGAAGAATGTATTCCATATTTGGAATCAGAAGGTCCTAATTGTACAAATATATAACTTTTACATTTAGAAATTATGAATATTTTCATCAGTAAATATTTTATTTACCATGGTTAATGGGTAAATCCAGTAAATATGGGTAAACAAATTTTACAATAATAATATAAAATTACCCTAACATGTGTCGTAATCTGATTTGTTGATACACTTACGACCATGAACATACTTGGGTCAATTTGGCGACCCCATGGGGCCATTTGGGAGTGATAATGACACTTTATATTAATTAACATAAACTAAAGTAAAAAATTTACATAAACATATATCTTTTAGTAAATTAATTTTTACATATGTTTATATAAGTTATCATTTCGACTATAAATATTATATTTAAATATAAAAATATTTCCTAAAATATGATATTTCTTAAATAATTTTTATATATCAAAAAAATTAAATTATTTATAACACCATAATGACGCAGTGCTTACCTCATTAATAAATTATTTAATTATATAATATTATGAAGATTAAAATAATATCCAATACCTATCCAATTATTGTTGGATGATTTTATATAGACCCGCAGTCATATTGAATTCAAACTTAATGATTTTTGGACCTTTTGAAATAGAAGTTGTGTTTATAAAAAAATAACATTTTCAAAAATTCATAAAGAGCCCCTCCTCTCCCTTATCAAAGGACACCACTTATAACCCATTCCTCACACCTCTCAAGCCCTTGTATATTCCAAAACTAGCTGAAATAAGATCTCAAGATTCCTCTCTTCCCCTAGAAGCCTTTCCTCTAGCAGAAGGAAATTCAAAATGTCCTTTTGGTTCAATCCAAAGGGAGTTACCCGAATTAAAGGTAATAATTTGTCTTAAATTATTATTTTTATTTTACTTATCCAACTCCTTCAACTCCTTTTATTTCTTTATTTAATAACAAAACCAGTATACTCAATAAAATGGGATGTTGTTATGATAAGGATTATAACTACACTTATACACACCTCTATGTAATGGATAAAGAACATAATGTTTCTGTGGATGGAAAACTAACGCCTCATGAAACGATGATTGTTAAAATATCTTTTACTGCCTCTCATTGTGGCCATTATGATGGAACTTTATTTATATATGATATATATTATGTTTTTTTCTTTATGTTTTTTTATTTTCATATTATAGAAGGCCTTTATAGTTTCCAATATGGGTAAACACAACAATTTCATTTGAGGAAGTGTAGACTACCGCCCCCTTAAAGTGATATGAATCGTTAATTCCATATTTGGAATGTATAAAGGAGGGATTTAATGATAATATATGTTATATTATACTATAATTATAATATATCTATGTATAATTATGTTTTAATTCCATTAAAATAAGAAATAAAAATGAAATTAGCGTTCATGCATACATAAGACTTACCGTCTCCCTGAACAGTGCATTTCATTTCTTATATCCAAATGTTATGCACTATTATGAATACATATATATATTGGATATATATGATATCTACACCATGAATATTATTCTAGAGATAATGGATATTTAACCACATGAACAATTTGTAATTATAAGAAGTTCATTTTGACCCAAGTACCAAATATCGACAAGATTACCGTTATTAACCAAAATGATTACACAATGTTAAAGCATGGTAATAATTGAATTAAAATTAATGATAAAATTGAAATAATGGTTCTAAAGATTGTAAAAAATTAACTTTATTTCATTATTCAGGAGATAAAAGAACAAACGGGTCATGTCGGACATGAGGTAAGGGAAATTCTTAACCCAATTCCCGTTATTTGGGTTAAACATCTACCTCTTGATTTTGACATGCTATGATTAATTGAGATATATATTTTGATATCCAATCTTGAATTTATACTTGATTTATATCTACCTGTAGTGAAAACACATAAAGAATCTATCAAAAAAATGAACTTTGTAATGGACTTCATCTCAATATCCTTTCATTGAGGCATATTGTGTATTAATACATGAATTTATTTTATACACTGTATAAACACCATTGATTTTACATTTCATTAAAAGGTAATCCTTTTTCTATAATGTGTTTTACTAAACAACAAAAATAATGTTTTTAATGTTTGCGGCGACAATGACCACTCCTACGACATAATCGTTAATTGGCTTCCTCAATAAGCCTTAATGTTTTTCTTTCAAAAATTAAAATAAAATACCTTATTATGTTTTTGGCTGTTTTGGTATTGAAAATAGTTTTTGAAATGGAATGATTATTTCAATATCTTGAAATTATTTCTTGTGATTTCAAATTAAATGTTATTATTTAAATGTTATTATTTCCAATATTTTATGTGTTATGATTTTATAATGGTACTTGGAAATTTTGCTGGGTGGTTACATGATAAAGCAAATGACGGGTGGTGCTATGATAAACCAGGATGGGTGGTAACATTTTAACATCCAATTCATTGGGTATGGAAGTCAACCATATGGCTATTCTATTTAGTGATATATGTGGAAGCCGACCATATGGTTATTCAATATATGTATGTTTATGTCCCAAGTTACCTTTATATGTTATGTGTTATTATATGGGTTTTATGGTAATATTTTAGTTATAAAAGGGTAAGTAATGATCTTTTATTCAGTGAATAGTATTTACTACTCCATTAAGGTGAATAGTATTACTTATTATAATGTATTCATGGTTTATATTTTCTTTTAAAAACAATCAGTTTTCATTCATTGTCTATCCCTTTATATTATTTTTATGCTCATCCCAAGTTTTTGAAATGTTTTTCATAAGACATAAAGTGGAATTGGATCAAGGATGGGATCATGGAAAAGTCATTCTGTCTAAAACATGGAACTAGACATGAATCTTTCCTCCAAGAGTTTTTATTTTACAAGAAAAATGAATACTTAGTAGAAGTGTATACATGTAATATTCAAATTGTACGTTTATGTTATGACCAAATTCTATAATTCCCTAAATCTAGAAATATTCTCATTGTGAAATATTAACTTAAATCAAGATTATGTAAGGTTTATGGTTGGATCCTTATAGTTGGTATCATAGGTCATTTTAGATAACTTTAAGAGTTAGGGTATTGTAACATTAAAATCCAAAAATAAATTTATGATAAGATTGAAGTGATATAGAATTTAAAAATTACCATGTTGCTTCACCTAAGATATTTCTGTGTTCAGAATGGTTTTCCATAGAGGAAACCGGGTAGCTATGTTGTGATGACATTAGGAAGAAGACATCCTTCCAAATTAGAAACATTAGATGGACATAATCAGAACTAAAAAATTTGTTATAGTGATGGAACACTTGACTCAAGCTATAAATTGTGGTGGTATCCATGCATGATATCAGCTAGATCAACCATTTATGAACATGTCAGTAGTGGAGCATTTCATGAGGATACATCCCCCATCATTTAGAGGATCATCTAACCCTATGCCAGGTGAAGGGTGGATTAATGCACTGGAGAAGATTTTTGATGTCATGGGGTGTTTAGAACATCCAAAGGTTTGTCTCACTATTTGATGTTTTTAAGGTGAAGATGATCAGTGGCGGTCGATGTTGAAAATTATCAGGGATAATGAGCAGATTTATGCTCTCGATTTGGATGAATTAAAATGTATGTTTCTAGAGAAATATTTTCGTAAGGTGGTATGATATATGATGAAAAACAATTCTTGGAACTGAGGCAGGATGATGACTCAGTGGATGCTTATGAAATAATGTTCCCTCGACTTTCAAGGATTACTCCAAATTTCATATGAGATATTGATAGTAAAGTAAATCATTTTTACTCAGGATTAAATCCAAAGTATCTAAGGGATTTAGCTTCTTGTGAGTTCTTGGATAATTTTGTGGTTGTGTTTATTGATGATATTTTAGTTTAATTTAAATGTAAAGCGGAGCATGATTGTTATTTAATGGTTGTCTTGCAATCCTTAAAAAAAGAATCAGTATGGGAAATTCAGAAAGTGTGAGTTTTGGATACATCAAATTTCATTCATTGGTCACATTATTTAAAAAATGTCCTAACTATTGTTCCTCAAAAAACAAAAGTTATTGAAGAATGGACAAGACCCACAAATATAACCGAGATCAGTAGTTTTCTTTTTTTGTAAGGTTATTACCGGAGGTTGTTTTTTAAATTTTTCACAGTTATCTAGTCCAATGACTAAGTTAACTGGAAAAAAGGTGTTATGTTCGTTTCGACAAAAGGATGTGATGTTTGTTTTTAGGAATTGAGAAGAATATTATTGAATGCTCCAGTTTTGGAACTGCCTTCCAAAAATGGCGAGTTTGATATTTATACTAATGATTTGTTGAAAGGATATGGTTGTGTCCTTATACCAAATGATTATGTAATTTCTTATGCTTCACCTCAGTTGAAATCTCTTGAGTTAAATTACCCTACACATGAATTGGAATTATATACTTTTGTTTTTTATTTAAAAATTTAGAGGCATCATTTGTATAGTGTAAAGTGTGAAATATAAACCAATAACAATATCATGATGTATATATTCACTCATATATAATTAAACATGAGACATAAGAGATGGCTATAATTAATCCAATATTATTATTTCATGCTCATTTTCCATACCGAAATAGAAAATAAAGTGGCTGATGCGTTGAGTAGAAAAAGTAATGCCTCATTAACCATTCTATGTTTGGAATGAAATCCTTTGGTTTCTGATTTGAAAAAATTTGGCGTAGAAGTTGTTGGTGAAGGAAATTCTTCTATTTTGTTTTAGGTGTCAGTGAAGTAATCTCTATCAGAAAGGATAAAGCAAGAGTAGAAGGAAGACAGTGAGTTGTAGAAAAAGGTAGAGTTGGTTTAGAAGGGTAAGTTTTTTGAATTTAATGTTGATAGTGATTTTTTTTTGAGATTTGGGAAGATATTATGTGTTCCTTGTGATTCACATTTGATGAATGAGTTGTTATGTGAAGCTTACAGTTCCCTGTTTTTAGTTAATCCTGGGAAGACTATTATGTACATAGTTCTTCAGGAGTATTATTGATGGGATGGAATAAAAGGAGATATTGATGATTTTACTGTAAAGTGTTTGAATTTTCAGTAGATTAAAGCAGACCGAAAGTTAACGAAAGGGATTCTTCAGTCTTGATCGGTGTTAGATTAGAAATGGGAAAATATTTCCATGGACATCATTTTTGGATTAACAAAGACATCTTGAATTAATAATGTAACGTGGTTTATTGTTGATCGATTGACTAAATCTACTAATTTCATTCCTATTTGAGATATTTTATCTCTAGATCAACTTTTTTGGTTGTAGGTTAAAGAGATAGTCATATTACATGGTGCTCCCCTCTCCATTGTATCTGATTGCAATCCCAAGTTTAGTTTTAACTTTGGGAAAAGCCTCCAAAAGTCATTGGGTATTGAATTAAATTTATGTACAGATTTTCATCCACAATCATATTGGTAGTCATAATGAACAATTGAGATCTTCAAGTATATTCTATGTGCTTGCTCGATGGATTAACAGGGATGTTGGGACCAATGTCTTTAATTGGTTGAAATTTCTTATAATAAGATCTTTCATTCCAGTATACAGTTGGCTCTATTTGAAGCATTATACAGAAAGCATTGTCGAACTCCAGATTTTTGGGATGAAGTAGGTGAAAGGAAGCTGATGGTAATAGAATTGGTAGAAGAGATGGCAAATAATGTTCAATTGATTCAGAAGCACATGAGAATAGCTTAGATCAGATAGAAAAGTTACGCAGATAATCAATGGAAGGATCTTTATTTTGAGGGAGGTGATCGTGTCGTTCTTAAAGATTCTCCATAGAAGAGTGTGATGCGGTTTGGTAGGAAGATAATGTTGAGTCTGATATTCATTGGACCTTATAAAGATACTGGATAGAGTTGGATCAGTTGCGTACAAAGTGGATTTACCTCCATGTTTTTCCCAGGTACAAAATGTTTTTCATGTTTCAATGTTGAGAATGAATATGATATATCCCCATCATGTTTTGAGCCCAGAGGTAGTTCAGTTGGAAGAGAATCTCTCTTATGAGGAACAACCAGTCTAGATTCTTGACCGAAGAGAGAAAGTATTGTGGAATAAGGTAATTCATGAGGTAATAGTTTTGTGAAAAAACCATATGGTTGAAGTGGCAATGTGGGAATCTGAATATTCTATGAGGGATAAATACCCCCATTTATTTGATAAGTGATTAAAATTTGGAGGAAATAATTTCTAGAAGGGGAAAGGATGTAACATCCCAAGTAAATAAAGAAATATGGCATTTTCATATTTATTAATATTTTGGAATTAAATATTAATTTTAAATTAATGGGGATTCTATGTTCAATGGAATACCTGATAAACAACAATGAGTTTCTTTGATGTCTAAGGTTACAGACAATGCTGACTCATACTGAAAAATAATAATATAATTTTATTTTAAATGGTAGTTAATTCCTAGTTTTTATAAAATTGGGAATAAATATAACTATCTAAAATATGATTATTCATGTTTAGTAAATGTTTTTACATTTATCCAATAAAAGTTATAGGCTTAAAATGTTAATGAATCTAATTTTAAGCATAATTTACATTAAAAGGTTGATTTAGTATCTTTTAATGAAGAAATCTATTTAAATATAGTTTTTTTCACATTTATATGTTCTATTTTACAAAATAAAATTCTTCTTTATATTTGGGACATCAAAATTTACTTTGGGTAAATTTTTGGTATTTTTCTTATTAAATTCATTTTTAATGAATAGTGAAAAATATTGTATTTTAATTCAAAATTGTCGTTTAATATAATTTATTTTTTTTGAAATGGTTATGTTTATAATTTATTTTAAAGTGTTATTAGATTATATATTTACCATTTAATCCAATTTAGGTCATTGGAATTAATTTCACTTGGAAATTGGATATAAAAAAGTTTTAATCATTTGATAATTAATATTTCTTAAAAACACGCTTTTTGTTTTAACATCAGGAATGAATTTTAAATTAATTTTGTCCACTTTTGTGTTTTTAATTTGGAAAAATGGATTCCATATTTGTAATTAGAATTTCTAAATTCTGTAAATAGTTATCTTTTATTTTTAGACATTATGAATATTTACATAAGTAAATATTTTATTTACCATGGATAGAGGGTAAATTTGGTAAATAAGGGTAACAAAATATTACTATAATAATAAAAAATTACCCTAAAATGTTTTATAATTATATTGTTAAGTACAAATCTAACCATGAACATCCTTCGGTCTATTTTGGGACCCCATGGGGCCACTTGAGAGTGATAATGACACTTTATTTAAATTAACATAAATTAAAGGCAAAAATGGCTTAAACAAATATATTTTAGTAAATTAATATGTACATAGGGTTATTTACGTTATATTTTCGACTATAAATATTATTTAGAAATCTCAAAACATTTCCAACATTAATTTGTTTTATAGTTTTTATATATAATGTAAAATAAATTATTTATGACACAATAATGATGTACTGTTTATGTCATTAATAAATGATTTAATTAAATAAGATTATAAATATTAAAATAATATCCAATACCTATCCAATTATTATTGGATGATTTTATTTAGACCATTAGTCATATTATCTTCAACCTTAATTATTTTCAGACCTTTTGAAACTGAATATAAGTTTATAATAAAATAACATTTTCAACCTTTTTGAAAGAGCCCCTCCTCTCCTTTATAAAAATACACCACTTATAACCCATTTCTAAAACCTCTAAATCCCCTTGTCAAGTTCAAACCCTATTAAAATAATCTCTAAAGATACTCCTATTCCACCTCGAATCCTTAACATATGCATAAGGCACTTCAAGAATTATTTTTGGTTCCAACGAAATGGAGTTACCCGAATTAAAGGTAACAGTTTCTGTTAAATTCTTTTGTTTTATTTTTTTTTATTTTACTTATCCACCCCTAAAATATTTTTATTCATTTCTTTTAGAACAAAAAAATATTCTAAATATACTATTTTGTTGTTATGAAAAGGTTTCAAACAACACTTACACACATGTCCATTAAATGGGCAAAGAACATACTGTTTCTATGGAAGGAAAACTAACGCCTCACGAAACGATGATTGTTCAATTATCTCATACTGCCTCTCATGGTGGAAATTATGATGGAAATTTATTTATATATGATATATATTATTTTTATGTTTTTTTATAATTCTGTATTTTCTAAATATAGAAAGCCTTTATGGTTTCTATTATGGGTAAACATGATAATTTCATTTGAGGAAGTGTAGACTACCACCCCCTCAATGTGATTGACTCGTTAATTCCATATGTGAAATGTATAAAGGATGGAGTTAATAATATTATATATGATATTATACTGGAATTAAAATATAAATAAATATCATTATGTTTTAATTCCATTAAAACAAGAAATAGAAATGAATGTAGCGTTCATGCGTACGTACGACTTACCGTCTCCGTGAACGGTGCATTTCATTTCTTATCACCAAATGTTATGTACTATTATAAATACATAAAAATACTAGATATTTATGATATATATGATATCTAAATCATGAATATCATTCGGGAAATAATGAATATTTGACCAGAAGAACAAATTGTAATTATAAGAAGTTCATTTTTGGCCGAAGTACCAAATATAAAAAAAATGACCGTTATTAACTTAAATGATTAAATAATGTTATGACATGTTAATAAGTTACTTAAAAGGCATGATAAACTTGAAAAAAATGTTATTAAATAATTATAATTTAACTTTAGTTTATTATTCATGAGATTAAAGAATGAACAAGCCAAGTCGGACATGAGGTAAGAGAACTTCTTAACCCAATTCCCATTCATTAGGATGAACTTCTTCTTCTTGATTGTGAAATTCTATGATTATGTTATATATATATTTTTATATCCAATATTATATTTTTAATTGATTTATGTATACTTATAGTGAATACACATAATTGATCTATTAAAAAAATGATCATTGTATGTGACTTTGTCTCAATTTCTTTTCATTGAGGCATATTTTCTTTTAATACATGAATTTTATTTAAATGTTGTATAACCACCTTTGAATTTACATTGCATTAAAAGGGAATATTTTTTCTACTAATAATTTTAATAAATGACAAATGTAATGTTTTTAACATTTGCTGCAACAATGACTTCTCTGCTGCCATAATCATTAGTTGGATTCCTCTATAAGCCTTAATGTTTTTTTAAAAAACTGAAAAATAAATCCATTATTCTATTTTTGGGTGTTTTGGTATTGAAAATGGTTATTTAAATGGATTTATTATTTCAATATCTTGAAATTATTTCATATGATTTCAAATTAAATGTTATTAGTGAAATGTTTATATTTTCAATATTTTATGTGTTATGATTTTATAATTGAACTTGGACATTTGACGAGTGGTTACGTGATAAAACAAATGATGGTTGGCGCCATGATAAACTAGGATGGTTGGATACATTATATTATCCAATTCATTGGGTATGGAAGTTGGCCATATGACTATTCCATTTAGTGATATGTGTTGAAGTCTACCGTATGGTTATTCCATTTAAGTATGTTTATGTCCCATGTTACCTTTAAATGTTACGTGTTCTTTATCTGGGTTTTATGGTAATCATTTGGTTACAAAAGGATAAACAATGATCTTTTATTCATTGAAGAGTATTTATAACCTCATAAAGGTGAAAATTATTACTTATGATAAAGTATTCATGGTTTAATTGTTGGTTTGAAAAACTAATGGTTTTCCTTATTTGTGCATCCATTAATGATCTTTTTATGCTCATCCCATGTTTTTGAATGTTTTTTTCACAGGACATAAAGAGGAATAGGGTCAAGGATAAGATAAAGGAAATTTAATTCTTTCTAAAACATGGAAATAGACATGTTTCTTTTTTCCAAGAGTTTTTATTTAATGAAAAATGGATACTGAGTATAAGTGTCTACATGTAATATTCATGTTGTTATTTTTATGTTATAACCTAATTCTATAAAGCTCTAAACCTGAAAAGATCCTGAATGTGAATTATTTTATTAATTCAAGATTATGTAATTTTTAAGGCTGGTTCCTTATAATTATATTCCCATATTCCCTTGGTGTTGTGTGGTTTTCACGCTATCAAATACAATGTCCTTATTTTATAAATCTAAGGTGTCATATTCTCCCTACCTTAATAAAATTTCATCCTCACAATTTAAAATTTTCTTCAGTTATCTATGGGTTGATATTTTAAAATACCATTGTTGAAAAATGTGCTTCGTAAATTGGGTTAATAACACATATTATTAATAATATGTAAAATAATGAGTGAAGACCACCACAAAACTAGTCTTTCAAATAGGAGAACCTTAGTGAAAATTTGGACATGGATGAGAAATTTAACCCTGAAGTTTTGATTGAGAGTGATAAAGAACATGTTCTACTAATAGTTTTTGACTGAAAAGACTTAAATAAAAATTATAGAAAAGGTAATTAGTATCATAAAAAATGATCATAATTGGACAATATATTTGTTTTATGATGATTTTTACTAGAGTTGAGCAATTATTTTACTCTAGGAATATAATTAAATATATGATTATATTTCATGAAAACAATCTTGTTAATTCGTTGGACCATGAAAATTTTATACCTCAATTCTTATCATAAGTTGAATCACATGGTGAAGTAATACATTAATGATTAAAACCTCATTCAAAGTTAAACATAAACCATTTAATAAACTGTTATTATTTCCAAAATATTATAATCCAACATTGTAGAATTATTTCTGTGGTAGTTAGTTTTACCAAATATAAGTTATCCATATGAATAATCTATTTTCCAAATTTTCATTAAATTAACATTATGAACATATTAAAGCTTACCTTTACCTCAATAATACATTTTTCATATAGTTTAACGTGATACTGAATCATATTTCTTGGTTATCGGTAATAATCAACACAAGGTTTTAAATCCTTGATGAAAACTTAACACATCACAATCCTTATACATTCTGTAATAATTATAACTCAGATATCATCAATGAAATACCATTACATAATTATTCAATGATCCAAATATAGAAGATAATTAATCATTCCACTTCAGCTATATCAATAGCATACGCTTGACCATGACCCCTTCTGAGGTATAATACCTTGATAATTGGCGAATTCACTTGTATAGTCTCCCCATATCCTTGAATCTGTAACACATAATAGTATCATTTTTATCCTTCCATTATCATTATTGTTTCTATAGTCCTTTCATTCCACACCAATAACATACTCTCAATCCTTTCAAACATTTCTGAGGGTGATTCTTTCCCTAGTTAACACAGGTTGGAAAATCCTTCTTTCCATTTTCCCTTTATCCATTGTTTTATATTTTTCCACTTATTATATTTTTTCACTTTGAATCCATAATACATAAATTATTATTTCTAGTTCAGGATATAACATAAAACTATTTCATTATATGAAGAAAAGTTTGTGATATCAGTGAAATTCAAAGTCTTGGATTAAGTACTTCAAAGAAGTGGTCAATCTTGCATTCCATGTTACATATGAAATCTATAGCATTCCTTACTATACCTTTATAGGTTAATTAATCCTCCTCAACACATTCTTCATCTTTTTTATTTAAAATAATGAACTTTATCTTCATATCAATTTGTTTCTCACAAGGTAAATATTTATCAAAGAATGAATTCTTAAAAATTTTCCATTCCATGAGTTCTATTTACTCATCCTTTCTAGTATTTTAGATTGATAACTAACATCGATCCACATCACCATTGAGACAATACACTATAATTGTAACTATTTCTTTTTTACCCAATTATAATTCCATAAATATCTTCCCCAAAGATTTATCAATTACTCATATTATTTGGATCAGTAGTCCTACTAAATGATAGGGGCCTCTATCTCATAAAGTGATCCGACATCCCTGAATCTCATTGGGGAATAGGTTTCTCTCTTCAGGAATGGTTACAGGTCAGAACCTGATTATGCTACCCTAATATATCCTTAACATTCTTAGTTACAATAACATCTATATAATATTTATCTATAGAGAAGTTTATACATTGTCCATGAGTATTGATACACATATTCTTTCCAGGTTCCATTTATAAACAATTTCACATACTATATTAGTTCATAAAATTATGAAACATTATTTTTAATCCCAAAATAAGAAATATACTTATCATAAATTGAATTTTTTACATATCAAATATCATAATCATAAACATTGTTTTGTTAGGATGATTTTCAATACTTATCCTCAATGTATATTTATTAGCCACTAATATAGGAAAATATTCATTTTATATATTATAATTTTCATGTAATTCATTATTCATAAACACCATTTTTCGTTCATTTTACAATATGAAACTTATTCCACATCATGATTGAAAATATTTCATAAATTTCACTATTACATGGTATGCTTTGAGATAGATTTATAATCAAAAAATGATATTGATTTTTATTTAATATTTAATTTTTAAGGTTTCCCATTCCAATAGTAATGATTCAACCTTTATAGCACTCATATATTCACATTGGAAGACTACTATTTTGGGAATTCAAACCAAGAAAATTATGGGAAAGTGAACTGGATAGTAGCCTAATAAATTACAGTAGAAGCCAATATCCAATCCGAGTTGTTCTAAAATTTTCACTTGATATATCTGAAATCATGGGCAATGCTTCAGTCAATAGTTTATTGAGTTACTTCTATTTTTTTAATGGAGTTCCATGTGGCCCAATTTTAAGATGAAATTCTGGGCTAGATTCCACGACCCAAAAAAAAGACCACCATTATGGTCATATCTTGTGAAACCAACAACCAATTGGGCTCACATTTCTCAGGCTATTAAGAAACATTTGGGGATTCAATTCCTTCTTATATATCCCAACCATATTTGGTAATATATAATCTAATTTCAGCACCTTTGTTGAGTGGATTCAAGCAAGATCCTATTTCAGGTCAAGGGTGAAAAAGTCCAAATTCCACAAACTTCAACATCCCTAGGGATACCATACTCAAGTGGAATGAACATTAATGTAAGAGGATTTAACCAAGTCTTCCAAAATTTCTATTTAAAGAAGTGGTTCTAGATGAGATTAATAATTTATAGTGTTTGTTTCATTATATTTTTATATTTCCACTTTTCTTTGTAATCAATTTCATCAATATGCAGGTTGTTCAATTCACCTTAGTTTCTTAATAAAAGTTATTATTACCATATTATTCTATTATTCAACATTTTACATTGATACTAATTCATTACAATGTGTACTTCTTCACACTCAACCTTGTTAAATTATTCACAGTATAGTTGAGTAATCAGTATTTAATTGTTTTCACTTCTTCAATTCCGCCCTAACAAAGATATTTATCACATTTATTGAGAGCACAACATAAAGGGAGGGGGGGATATACCTATTATGGTTTGATCCAAGGGAGTATAAATAGTTTTTATTAGATATTATTTATCAAAACATTAATTTTTAAATAATTATTTTAATTGATAATTTCATTTGATGATCATAATACTTCTTCAACCTTGTTGAATTTTAGGTCCACACACCTCAAGTTTTAATGACAAAAATTACCTTAGAGTGCTCATAAACATCATCCTTTAATTTTATAAATGATTATAATTATTTTTTGTTATTATTAAACTAATAATTGAAGGATTTTTTGGATCTCTTAAAATAAATCACCATTTAGTCTAAGAATTTGAAATTATTAAAAAAAAATTTCATCCAATCCATCCCTTATATTAACATAGAATCAAAATTATATCATAAATTTAATTCATATAGGTCTATTATGAATTTCATAACCCACATAAATTAAACCACAAATTTGGCCACTTCATAGCAAAAAAATCCATAGAATGGTCAAGTCTGTAGGTTTCTTCTAAGGTTTCTGAGGAGTCTACAACCGAAGTTACACTACAAGAGGCTTCTAAACCCTTAAAACTTGGGTAAATTTGGGAGATAAAACATTTTGTTTCCTTTTTTGGTGAACTTTGTAAATTACCATAGAAACGCTTTCTATTCCCCCCTTTTCTATTTTTTCAAACCATTTATCTTATCTTTTCCCCTTTATTTTTTTCACTTTTCTTGGTGAATGTCCACCTATACCAATGACCAATCAAATTATCAATCTTTGGAGGAAAGTCCAGGGGTTTGTTAGTCAAGAACACTGATGGGCATCATTCCATTAGAGCATAATATTAATAATACTCTATAATAAAAAATTTAACCCATTCTAGTGGATGGTATTCAAACAAACAAACTCATAATCCTTGGTGGGAACCAAAATGGAAATCCAAATGTGGTAGGCCCAAACATAGGGAATGTAGTCCATAAGACCATGAATGAATTCCACACACGTATTTCGACCAATGAACCCTCTTCAATTGGGGATTCTTGTATAAGAAAATACCACTATCTCTTCAAACCCCATGTCCTAAACCACCATTGAACTTTTCCTGGGATGTAGTTTGAAATGACCCCACTTTTTGTTAAAGAGTTCACCGACATTATTGAAATAATGTTCCCAACACATCAATTTGTGTTTTCTAAGATGAGGATATTTCTTGTATCATTGAATGACCAAGAAAATTATTGGTCAAAAAATTTAATACCTACCCTAAACCAAACATGTGACCAATTAAAAATGCAATTCTACAAAAAAATACTTCCCCCATAACAAATAAATTTCACTTAGAAATGTCATCCAAAACCTTAAAAAAATAAGGTGAGTCATTTTATGAAACATGGGAAATGTTCAAAGACACACTCAACATGGTACCTCAAAATGGATTTTAAATCCCATAATAAGTTTGAATCTTCTATTGAGGGGTTGAGTATGTGAAACAAATAATTCATTGAAATGATGTGTACTGTATCCTTCAGAAAAATCCCCAAAATATTCTTATGAGTATGTTGAAGGACTGAAAAAAAACATATATGGGGAACATCACCTTAATATGATAATCCACCCAAATCTGGTGTAATTTATGCTATTAGTGAAGAATAAAGACTTATGAAAAAACTTTTTTACATAGTATTAAGGTTAAAGAGATCGATATTTAGAAGGTATAAGAAATACAAACCATTGACCCCATTTGCACAATTTGTGACAAACATGTCCACAAGACTAAAAACATCCCAACCATACCTTTTATAAAGGATGTTTTTTAGGAGGAACGCCAATGCAGTTCATTGTTCTAGACTTTCAGAAGACACAGTACCAACACACTTTTAACCCAATTTACAATGACTATCTAGGATTCTGTTGGAATTATAACCTATAACCTAGTCAAACAGAAGGACTAAACCCCTACCCTCTATCAAATTTTTAAAACCATAAATAGTTTCAAATACAACCATTCCAAAACCAAAATTCTCCTATCTAATAAAAAAACCATTCCAAAAACAAATACAATAACCAATTTATCATCCTAGGATTATCCAACCGGCCCAATCCATTACCCAATTTGTCCCTCTCGGAAAACATGAATCATTGTGTAAAAAATAATTTCAATGAGCTCACAATGAACATCACTACAACATTAACTATAAAACATTAAAACCAAAAATTCACCCATTTCTACTCAGGTGGTACCATCATCAACCTTAATGGGAGAATCCTGTTATACACATACGTATCATGAGTAAATAAAATAGGAGACTATCTTAAGAAGAGGGAAATACATAGAAAAACCTATAAAAACTATTTCAGAACCTTTAACATCATTAATATCACATGAAAATGATGATGAACCACTGTTAGATTCTGAAATAACCCAATGGTAATGTGAAATAACCTAAACCACAACAAACACTAAAACAAACATTTACCCTCCCTCAATGCATAAGAGGAAAATATAAAACATAACTGGATGTGTCTTTGATTATAGTCTTATCTCAGATTAAGTTGAACATCCAAATTCTTCACAAAATCCAAACCATTCCTACCTACTCATAGTAACATATTTACTTGTTCAATTTTAAAAGGAAAATGTCTCATAAAATTTTTCATTTATCGACAAATAAGAGTTACACAATTTAATGGACCATTACTCCTAAGTATAAAGATAAAAAATATCCATACATTAATTTGAAGTTATAAGGGGACAATGTTTTCAAAAATATTTGTGATATAGAAGATAATGTGAACCTTCTTCCATATTGAATATATATTTTTGTTAGGGCATGAGGAACTCCAACCCACATCTATCTATATTGAACTTGCATATCATAGTGTTTGTCTTCTTATGAGGATGTTAAAATATTTTTTAATGAAAGTTGAAAATTTCATTTACCCTACAAACTTCATTTCCTCTAGAAATATCCCATGATTTGGTCATAAAAATAAAACCACCATCATTATTAGTATTCCATTTTTATAAATAATCAAACCAGTCATATGAGTAAGTAATGATAACATTAAAATAACCTTTTGAAGCATGAGCCTCGATTTTAATATCTTAAATGAAAACTATTAAAATGGGGATGATGAAGAGATCCAAGTGGTAAACTAGATAGGTGGTGTTAATAGTGAACTAATTGAACTTCAAGGATTTTTTGAATGATGTTTAAGTCAATATGTGATTGATTTCCTTTGTTCACATGAGGTGAATTTGTCTCTTGGATTTAATAACTTTTAAACAACTTCTTTGATGATTTTAATGATAACCAATCAATGATATCATTGGTGAAATAAAAAAAATCATGTCCATAACCATTCATGACAATGATATGTCCAATGTGGTGGTTGAAACTTATATTAAAAAGTAACTAGTTTTATAAATAAATTTGGAAAAGGAAAATGAATTCTATATAAAGACCTACAATATTCTGAAAGGATTAAAAAATATGATCTTGAATTTAAGGTCCAACCTTCATCACTCTAGCATTAATTCTTTGGAGACTATTGAACCTTTATTGTAGTCATTTCTTCATCTCTTTAATCTAATCAATAGAGGATGCTTCTCGATGTCCTCTGAAAGAATAAGGAAGCAATTGGAGGGAATATTTCTGAAATTCCTGGGATTATACAACTCATTAGAACCCATAGGTTTTTTCTTGAATATGAATCCAAACCATTTCATCAACCATAGCAGAGAATCAATTACAATCACATGGATTTGTTAAAAAAAGAACATCTTATGCTTTTGAAATTGGATATCATATACCCCACTAAGGAGGGTGACTAGGTAAGCCCAATTCAAGTTAATCCAATGAATTATAGAATCACTGTGCTAACCAATGAGGATATTGATCTTCTCCCCACACGTTTCAGTAGTGGATGAAAAATTAGAATTGTCTACAGGAAGATAAACTCATGAAACAAGAAAGGCCATTTATCCTTACCCATCATTGATCAAGTCCTTCATTGAGTGGTGGGTCATCATTTCTACTATTTCCAAGATTTATTCCTTGGGTATAATAAAATTGAGGTATCCTTAGTGGATCCATGAATAAAACCTTCTCTTTTTTATTGGGAACTTTTTTCCATCAAGATCATGCCCTTTGGGTTATATAATTCCCTTGGTAACTTCCAACGATGCATGATGTGATTCTTCTTGAACATGGTGGGTGATTATTTAGATATATTTATGGATGACTTCACTATATTTGGTGATACATTTTAAGGATTCCATATAAATGTTGAAGGATTTTTTTTCAAGATATGAGGATAAGAATATCATCATATACGGAGAAAAAATTCCATTTCATGGTAAATGGAAGACTTGTTCTGGGCCATGTGGTCTCTAGTAGATGTATCAAAGTTTATAAATCTATGTTTGATATAATTAATTACCTTCCCTCTCTAAAATGTTCATGGATGCGAGGAAATTCCTATAAAATGTTGGGTTCTATATAAGATTCAATAGGAATTTTAAATCCATTTTTCGAAAATATTGAGGTCTTCTGGTGAATGATGAACTATTTTTATGAATAGAAATGTAAGGAATCATTCTCAAAACTCATGTCATCTCTTATCTCTCCCCTATCATAAAATGACTCAATTATAAATTTCCATTTGAACACATGTGAATTGAGAGTGACTTTTCTATAGGGGATGTATTAGGAGAACTCTACGATAAAACCCCATGTGTCATTACATAGGATAGAAAATAGTTTAATGATGCAAAAATAAGATGCACCACCATAGAGAAATAGTTTCTTTCTATTTTATTTCCCTTAGAGATGTTCATTTCCTATCTCATAGGGTAACCCTTAATTGCCTTAACGAACATTCAAGTCTAAAGTACCTTTTCTAAAGACAAGATACTATGTATAAATTGATTAGGTGGATCCTTATACTTCATGATTTTTATTTTACAATTAAGGATAAACTGAGTGTTGAAAGTTTTGTAGCTGATAACCTATCTACATTATAATTCATAGACAATTAACATCATCTTTTGGTGTCTGATTCATTTTATAATGAGCACCTTTAATTTGTGAGTGATTTACGATGGTATACTGATATAGAACAACATTTGTTGATGTGTGAAATTCAAAATTTCCTTTGGAACCAAGATAAGTGAAAACTAATTTTTTATTTAAAACACTATGTGTTTTATGTTCCATACCTCTTCAAGTTCAGTCCTGATAAAATCATTAGGATTTGTGTTCCCGAGTCCGAGAAAGAGTCATTTCTAAAATTATTTCTAGGAGAGCCGTGTGGAGACCAATTTTCAGAAAATATAGATGATCAAGGTTAACTAATACAGAAAGAGTATTTGATGGCATAATATAACAGACTCATGTCATACGAAGCCCATCTTTCAGAGATTGGGAAGGAGGTTGCGTCACCATGATTTTCTCTAGATGAATCCTAAGCTGGAAATCAATATATAAAGCATGAAAAAAGTCAACTAAGGAGAATTTAATGTTGATAGAAATCTCCACTCAAGAAATATTGTCAAAGCTACCCAAAAATTCTATCACCATTGCACACCTTACTCTTAGTTCTTATGCAGGTGTTTTAATGGGCCATATAACGAGGCCTCAGATACTTTTTGAAATCCCTTAGTATAAATTAAATTATTATTTCATCAATCCTGTTTATGGAAGAACATTTTTTAATAAAGTATATGTTTAATTAAGGAAAATTTTATAAGTTGATTTGAGAAATAAAAAATGTACTTTTCAAATATTTCTCATACATAGAGAATTATTATGTTAAAATAAACATCATTTATGAATTTTAAATGTCAAAATTAACATAGGATGATTTTTTAGAAATTTTCTAAGAAGTTTCAACTCGATGAATAGTTTTTTGAATAGTGTATTTTTGATGAATAATATTTAATGAAAAGTGTTTTTTGAGAATAGATTAAAAAAATTATTATTAAATAACTTTTTCTATGAAATTATTTTCAAAAATCGAACATACATGGTTGTAATCATGTTGGAAAATGTTGTTCAATAAGATAATTTTTTTTTGGTGGCATAATAACATTACCCTTTGGAATAGTAATTTTACCCTTATGAGTGGTAATTTTACCAATGGAATAATTACATCACCTAAGGAGGTATAAATATGTTTTAGTAATCTTAAGTGGTAATGTGATATAATCATATCATAGTATAAGAAAATAAATGTTTTAGAAAATACAAGTCATGTATTTTTATTTTATTTATTTTAAAATAAAATTAATTTTATAAAATTGAGTTCACTTTTGGATTCTACACTTCAAAAAATAGAAGGGGTTAATTTTTGGGATTTTTCTGAAATAATTGAGTTTTCAGTGAATAATAAAAATAAAGTTCTATGTTTCAGTGTGTTTAATGACATCATTAAGGATTTAATCATGATGTAATAATTATGATTGACATGTGAATAGTAGGATATTTTATTACGTGTCCCAAGTGTCCAATACCATGGGAAAATACCCCGGAAAGGCCCATGGCTTTTAAAATACCACTAATGAGTTGTCCCTTGGAAATTAATAAAATATTACCTCATTTTTCTATAAATACCAAGCCATTCCATCATTGATTTCATTACCAATCCCTAATCAATAAGTATATGGTATTTTTACCTCCATATGAGTCATCCCAAGGTTCCCTCAAGCCCCCCCCAAGGTCAAAACATTTTAGTTTTTGAAGTTACTCTTTAAGGTAATGGAACCCTTCACCCTCCTCTTTTTGTCATGAATTCCTTTATGTTATGTCTTCTAGTTTCCATTTTATTATGTGGGGGTATTTTATAAAATATATTTATTACTATCTATTTTATTTCCAAATGATGATATACACTTTTTTCTATCATCATCATATTTTTTTGAATTTTTATGTGACACCGTTAGGTTGTTAGATTTTCCAAAAAGAAATCACATCTTCTCTTTCTTCAAGTTTTATTTTCATGTCTTATGTCATTAAAATATCCTTACAATGATATTATTTCAATTTTATCCTCCCCTCTACTATATAATGATTCATTTATTTATGTTATACTCTTTTCACCACTATTTTGATTGTTTTCTAAAACCTTATTATATTGCCATTATGCTGCAGAATTTTCATCTAAAAATCCATATGTTTTTCTCAAGAAATTAGAATATTTTATTTATGAGAATACCCAAAACCTATTTCATTTCTAGGGGTATTCATCAAGATATAAAAATTATATATTTTATTTTTGAATTTACACGCATATAACCCTTATTCCCTTTCCATGGATTATAATTGACATAATGATCTTGTTTTTTAAGTTCTTTTCTAAAATGTCACGATTTTGATATAAAAAAATTCTTTTATTCTATTTTATTTATTTATGAAATTTAATGTTTTGATCTCTATGGATCACATGAAAATAAATTCATATTAAAGGTACACCTTGAAATATCTCGAATGCATTGGGTAAAGAATTTAATCTCAAGAGATGACAAGTTTTACGACACCTTGTTGAATAACCATGGTGATACCATCATGAATGTATAAATTAAATATTTTAGTCCCAATTTCATGTTATAATTCATGTTTTTATTTCTATTATAGGCCTCTTTATCATTCTATTATGATATTCCTCATTTTCTTATTGATATCACTAAAGATCACATGTAAACCGTTTCTTTAGTTTACCTTACTAGGCCTTCTTCTGACCCTTTCATTTGATGTAAGTCTCTAAGATATGAGATGAAGTAATTGTACTTTTTATGAACCAATTATGAATATATAAAATAAATTAGTAGAATGTTTAATGTTTTCAGGTATTCTGTTCCTGATTTCCAAGACACCAGACATTAAATATCCTCTGTTTGTAAAATGTAATGAAAGGTTATATAATTAAAAAAGAGGGATGATATAGAACATCCTTTGTATTTTTGGGTATTAGTTTGAGTTCTTGGAATTCATTAATAAATATCATAGGTTGGGTGATTGTTATAATTTTTACATGAGAATTAAAAAAAAGAAAAAAAATAAAAAAAGCCAATAAATTTGCACATAGAGCAATTAAATGACATAATGAGAGACTTTAAGAACATAGGGTTCATTAATCCATAGTTATCTTTCTTAGAGTAGAGAATTTTATCTATATTTGGGGAAATTTTAATTTACTTTTTTGTGTTAACTCAAGATTATGCATGATTATCTAGGATTCACATGGTGCCCTAAGGTCATCAGGCCTGGGAGTCACCGACAAAGTCTCGCTACAAGGGCTAACTTGATTGAGTGAAATTTCAATTACTATGATAAATTTGAAAAGAAACCATTAATACACATATTAAGGTTAAAATTTGATCCCATCTAGCACTTCCATATTTCCCCCTTTAAGACAAATGACCCCCATGTCTATTGTGTTGCACAATACATCATCATGGTTTATTGAAATTGGTTGAAATGTGGTGTCAAATTGGAAAAAAGAACTGAGTTTGTACTTAAGATATTTTTATGAAAATTTATGGTGTAAAATTACTTTTATGATTTTCATAAATTGTTCAATATGAGGAATTTTGGTGAGAATTGTTTATTAAAATGTTTTTGGATAAGGGAATTTGAATTTTTTTATTTTTGATATACAATTTTCTCAGTATTAGAAAAACTCAAGTTGTGGTGTGATTATCCACTAAAAGAGAATAATATTAATTGTACATATTATAATGTTATAGTTATTCATTATTCATAAACAACATTTTTAGTGCATTTTACAATTAGAAAACTATTTCACATCATGATTGCAATTACTGCTTAAAGTGCACTATTATTTATTATGATTGGAGAGACATTGTTAATTAACCATTGATATTGATTTTTATATTTCATTTTTCTTGTTTATCATTAAAATGGTAATTATTAAAACTTTTAGAGCAGTAATATATTCATATTGGATTACCACCATTTTGGGCATTCAACTAAGAAATTCTGGGCGATGTGAACTGGAAAAAAGTCCAGTAAAATTATAATAGAGGCCAAGATCCAAGTCCAATGATTCTAAATTTTTTTCAGAAGATAGAAGAAACCCTATTATAAATTTCATTCAATAGTCTCTATATCAAAATCTGATGTTTGAATGGAGTTCCAAGGGTCCCAATTTGAAGATGAAATTATGGTCTAGATTCCGTGGCCCACAAAATAGGCCACCATTTAGGTCATATCCCACGATTCCAACATCCAACTGGGATCAAATTTCATAGGATGGTAAGAGAAAACCTAGTATTACATTTATTATTCTATATACTATAGAAATTCATAATTTTATAATATTATTTCAGCAATTATGTTGAGTGTATTCAAGCTGGATCTTATTTGGGGTGAATGGTGGGAAATTCCCAATTCGACATACTTTATACAACTCTAGGGATGCCATACTCATGTGGGATAAATTTTAATATTTGAGGATCAAAACAAGGATTCCAAAATTCATATTTAGGGAAGCAGTGTTGGAGGATTTTAACAATTCGTGGTGTTTTCTTCATTGTAATGTTATGGAACCTCTTTCTATTTGTAATCAAATTTCTTCTTTATGTAAGTTATTAAATTATAATTCATTTCTTAATAAAATTTATTTTATACTCATATTACATTATTATTGTTATAAATTTGATAATTTTATTCATGTTTTTAACTTATTCAAACAAAAAATTGTGAAGTTATTCGCACAATGGAAGAAATATAATTATTTATTTGTTTTTTACTTCTTTAATTCCACCGCCACTTGTCTTTATCCAACTTCCATTATGGTAATAACATCAAAGGAGGGAAACAATATTATGATTTTATCCAAGGGAGTGTAAAGGGTCAAAATTTGATATTATTTATCACTCTATTAATTATAAACACTTATTTAAATTAATAATTTCATTTGATGATCATAATAATTATTCACCCTTATTTACTTTTTAGGCCACACACATAAAATTTATAATAAGAACATTTTCCTTTGAGTGGTAATAAAAATGATCCTTTGACTGTTTATATGATTATAATAATGTTTATGTTGTCATTAAACCAATAAGTTGTGAAGTTTTTGTTATCTCTTTAAATGAGTAACTCTTGAGTCTAATAAATGTATATCCTTAAAAAGGAATTTCTTCCAATCTATCCCTTGTGATATCCTTGGATTAACACATTATAAAAAATTGAATTCACGTAGGTATGATGGTATTTTTTGTAACACACATAAAATAAACCCAATTTTTTTCCACTTTAAAGACAAACATAATCCATATAATGTTCATGTTTGTATTTTTCTTGTTATGTATTTGAGGATTCGACAACACATGCTACACTAAGAAAGACCTCTTAATCCAAAAAACATGTGTAAATTTGTATGAGGCCATCTATCATAGGGTTATATACCCTTGTATATATTTTTACCAAAATCTAGTTTATAAGATTTTTACAAAACATACTCTGTTGCCAACTGTAATGCTCCGACCCCAGAAGCTTAGAGGTGGTGAATTACTTTATTACATTGTCATGATTACAACGAGTCAAATCTTGAATTAATGATCAATTTAGATGTTTTGAAAAACCATATTACAGATATGATACCGATATTATATTTGGAAATTGAAAATAAAACAAAATATATAACAAAGACTAAGAAAATGTATCATTGAAACTCATTCAATGAATTCATATTCATATCTAGGGGAAATTAAGAAAAATAATAGTGAGATGAACTGATTAGTATGGGAAATTACAATAGAATAAATAATTAATCAGTTAGAGTAATCATCATGGAAAGATAAATAACTACGAACAAATTCCATAGAAATATTTGGATAATTCAAAATCCATATGGCGTGATAGATAACTAAAACACATGAAATTTAATCAATAAACTGAGAATAAAATGCATCCATATATACTGAAAAAGAAAAAAATCATATGGATAATAATAATAACTAAATTATCTATTGATTAAATGATTAGTAATTGGATTTCATGTCTCCCTAAAACATGATACCTTTCTTAGAAATATTTATTCTCATGATCGCTTAAACTACTCTGATTTGGACAACTGAATTATCTGATGAAACTACTGATGCGTCATGTGGCTTGCATTAACTGGTCCTCAACTCATTGGTCTTCAATTAGATTATCCAAAAACCATATAATAATTTTAAAAATAATTCATAATATATAAAATAATTGATTTAAATTCATATGAAAAGTGCATTATCAAATATTTGTATTGAGTAAAGGATACCGATTTATCAATAATTCCCCAATAAATAAAATACCATTAACATTAAAAACTATACATAAGAATTATATATGTTTTAGTTAATAATTATATCCATGGTAAAATAATATAGATATTATAAATAATTATAATTTCCAATAAAAAATTATTATGATAATGTCAATATTTTAAGAGAAAGTAAATAATCAAAAAATAATGTGAGATTGCAAGATTTCATTTAGCAGTTGGAAATTTTCAAGTTAAAACCCCTTGGATGAGATAGTCATATGAAACATAAAATACCATGAATTATGAGTCAATCATGATATTAAATGAAAAAGGTGATGTATATACACCACATTAAATTGAATTTAAATATAATATCAAATAAGTCTCAATGGAATGTAAATTGAGACAAAATATTTTACCTTGAGTATGACTTGTCATGTGTTCCTTTATCCTCCTAAAAAATAACCTCACATTAAAATTTTGATTTCTTGAGAATGTTTTTAAATTTTAATTTTTTTTAATTCACTTGTTACAATTTTTTAATCAACGAATTTAAAAATTATGTTTTTAATGGGTGTTTTGAAAAATATCTGATTCTTTTGTCAAAAACGACTTTGTTAGGTCGACTATGGTCAAAGGGGACATTATATAAACATATACAGAATAATAATCATGAAATAAAAATAATATTTACATTTAAATTATTCTCTTAAAACCAACCATGAAATATGGTTTGGAAAAATGAACAAATGTAACAATCATGGAGACGGTATGCCATACATACACATCAGTAACAATCCAATTTTCAATTGTCATTATGGAAAGAATATAAGTAACATTTATTCATTCCATAATTATAATTATTTCATAAATACCATTATATTTAATCATATATACTTATATAAGTAATTAATTTTATTTAAAATGAATCATATCGTGTCACGGAGGTGGTTGTCCACACGTCCAGGAACGACATTATCACATTTATTAGTGAGTGAAAAAGGTAATAAAGAAAATGAAATATTATATTAACAGAAATAAAATAATGTAATTAATAATATATATATATATATATATCATGAATGTCACATATTTTTATTTTAAACCACTATTAAAACATTCCATGTAATGTTTGAATGTATCACACCACTTTCAGGAGGCGATAGTCCACACATCCATAAATGATGTTATTGACCTACAAAAAATGGAAATAATGAGGGTATGTGTTATATAAAAATGACATAAGTATTAATACCAAAAAATATATCATATAAAAATAATTTGTCCATCATTATTCCGAACATTGAGAGGTGGTAAAAAAAATGAATGACATCGTTTCAGGAGGTGGCAGTCCACCGTACTGACGAACAGTAAATTTGTTACCCATTTAATGGAAGTGTGTGTAGATATAGGGAATGAAATTAATAAAAAACATATCATTATAAAGGGGATACATATTTTAATATATATTAATGTAATAATTATAATTTAATGGTTTGAGAAAGAAATAAAACAAAACTGATCATTGAATAATGGTACCTTATGTTTAGGTATCACTTTTTGGTTTATAAAAAAAATACTTCCTCAATTGATTTTATGCCAATATTAAGTATTATAGTATTACGGTAGAAATTTTTTGGATCTATTTGTTTAGGAAAATCCAATGGTCTTGAGAGTTTTGAATAAGTGGGAGGGGTGAGGGCCTTTTATAGTGGATAAGGGGAGACATTCTTATAAATATAGAAAGGTAGACACTATTGAGATGTCTCCCTTACATCATGTTCTCCAATAATGATTTTTTATAAAATGGATTATTTCATCAATATATGTCCATAAAATATGTTTTGGAGGCATTTATAGGTTATTTTGGACTATAAGTTTAATGTTTAGTTCTTTGTTAAACTACTTTTTCTCTTAATCATTGTAATTAATTTTACTACTTTCAATAAAATTTTGGTAAAAACATAGTCGAAATTTTTGGAAATTATTTATATTTTATATTAAAAAATCTAATTTGTTTTTATAAATTCAAATAATATATGTGAAATGAATTAATTTAAAATTAATCCCATAGATGGACCAATAAAGTAGGTTTTTAAAGAAAAAATGTTCAGACGTTTGATTTTTTTATATCCAATATGAAGGAGAAATTGAATAAAATGACTTAAATTTTATTAATATATGTATATTTTATCTAATAAAAAGTTTAAGATAATGAAAATATGGTTTAACCTTATAAATAAATTAGACAAAAAATCAATTTTCAATTAAAATTCAGTATTTTTCAGTATCCACTAAAAAGATATCTAAGAATAATACAAAAATTAATCCAAAGATAATATTAAAATTAAAATATAAAAATTGAAGTTTGTTTTTAAAAATAAAATGTATAAATCTATTGAAATTCAGTTTTAAAATATGTGTGACCTTAAAAGGTAGTAAAATTTCCTTTTTAGGAAAATTCAATTTTTTAACGTAAAACTGGATTTTTTTTCTTATCATATTCCTATAAAATATTTTGGATGAATGTAAAAAAATTTGATTGAATATATAAAATATAAAATTCATTAATATTATTTACTAATATTAATTAATTTAATTTATTAATATAGAACTCATTTGGAAGCATAAAAAAAGCACTTTCTGAAAGCATTTCCTGTATTTTTAATTTCTTTTCATATTTATTTATATTTACTTTTAAAACAATGAATTAAAAAATATATCCCCATAATTTATTTAATATTATTCACAAATTACAACTTAATTAATAGTTTATATATTATTATATTAAATTATATTATTTTAATAATATCTTGTTTTTTGGTAATACTAAGCCTTGTGTGTAATGAAAGTCACAGAAGAAGGTCATTCTTGCATGTAATGCAAGATGAAATAAATGTTTCATGAATTTATATATATATAATATATTATAAAAATTTAAAATATCAAATAAACTATAATGTATTGAGATATTATATTTCTTTACATGCTTTATGTTGCATGACATATACACTATCAAATACAATGTCCTTATTTTAGAATTTCCAGGTCTTACATACTAGAAATGAAATAGTAGTTGTATAGTTAGATAAGGAATGGTTAAAAAAGGGTTTCTTATGAAATAATTAGTTTAAACACCATACATTGTAGGGGTGATGACCATTATGTATATATTCAATAGGATTCTTCTACTAAGATAAAGTAAACAAATAGATGAGACAATAACAATATTTAGTATGGAATAATACAATAAGGGATTGGTTCCAATTTAATATTTTATATATCATTCCATGAAAATCATTCCTCATATATATGAGTTTCCATGGAGAAATGCTTTTTGGACCCCTTAAATGAATCCTTATCTCATTAGAATCATGATTATCATGTGATAAGAAGTGAAATTAAGGTTGTTAGTAGTAAACTCTAGAGAAAGCCGATATATATTAGAGTCTGTTTCCTTAGAAAAACAAAAATATAATTTATTGTTACCCATATTCATTTTTTTAATATTTACAAACATATCATCATGTCATGATTTTTCTTCTATGTGATGTAGTACGTGGTAATGCCCTAAGAGTATGTGTCTCACTTAAAGGTCTTAGTAGTTCTATAGTATGATGAGAACCAATAATTTCAATTATAGTATTATTAAAATATATATTTTATATAAGAATATGATAGAAATTGATGAGATACAAATGATAAAGGCTATAATGGGTGGATACTATTAGGACTTTTAGGCCCTTTATTATAGTGTATTCCCTTAGTAACTTCCAATGCGGGGGATTATAAAAACCTGACCAGCTATTTCAAAAAACAATATTTATATGTTTTATTGGATATTACTATATATATTCTTGTGTATTGATCCTTAGAAATTAATATTCATATTAATGAATACTATTAGTTTTTTAATTTTATGTATTGATTAAAACCATAATGAAATACATTCATGGTGAATTAGGATACATTAGGTGTTTCATAAGTGATATTTCATTAATTAATAATGTACGAAATTATTTTCCCATTAGTTAATAAATTGAATTTGATAACATAGACCATTTTATGGGAATGAAACAATGTAAATAAATCCATTGACATGGTGTTTTGTGGGAAAGGTCATTTTATAAAATTTAGAGAAAGAAATCAATCACATATGTTGGAGATACCAATACTCAACCAACTTGATTAGACATAAAGTGATAAAGGGACTATTCTATACATGAATAATTTTTATGAGGTTTTATATCATTGTGACAATAAATTATTTCACTTTTGGTGTCTTGGTGTGTTTTCATATTCCAACAATATACTTTGGGAAGCTCCACCTAATGCCACTGATAAGGAGGGCTAGACGGTCACACACTAAGTGTATCTAGAACCTCAGTTTAATGTTAAATATTATTTATTATTTAACATGTTGATTAAATTTTATTTCCATATGTGTTTTAATAATTATTCATACTTGATTGATCATATATATCCAGTCACTAGTCATTTGGCTGAATATTCGTGAGCAGAATATTTAATAAATATTTATTTTCTATAAAGTGAATTTAATATTTATTTTCTTATTGTAAATAATAAAGTGATATTTAATTATTAAAAAATAATCAATACTCGCAACCTAATAGATATTTTAGTGCAATGATGGTACACGTTTAAATTTCTAATGATAAATAATACCTATTAAATATTATATGAATAATTTTTTATTATTTTATTCAAGAAACAATATTTAATTAATTTATTGTTTTTATTTTGTCAAGAAATAATAATAAAAATATTATAGACAAGGGGTTACAAGATTATTAAGTGAATAATAATGGTGCAAGTGAAATTATAATTTTCTTACCATATTACTACTCTATCCCAATTATATTATTTCTAACCCTAATATAATCCATTTGTTTTGATTGTGCACAAAAAACTACTTTATAATTCTATAAATGACTAGATATCTCCTCTCCAAAAATTTTCTCATGAATGTAGAGTGATACTCATCCTCCTTGCCTCTCTGTTGTATAGAGATCAAGTCGAGTCCTTCATTAAAGTGGTTTTTTGGGGAGATTATAGATGAATAACACAAGTGCTAGAATCATATTTGATAGCACTCAGGGATAACTATGATGTTTCTCAAAAGTTTATGGTGAATATTTGGAACTCCAAGAGTGGTAATATACACTTGATTCCTATGATGAAACAATATTACAATGTGGGTACATCATATTCATCAATGAAGTAAGAATTCATTTCAAGGCATTTTTAACCACTTAAATTATTTATAAATCATTATGTGATGATCAATCATTTTGTTTGAGTGTTCTCAAAACATTTAATATTTCATTCAATTTTATTGTTCATGGAATCCATTATAGTTTACATCTCTGATTAATCACCGATAATGATAAAAATACAAGTAACGCATGCCCTACCAACACTTCTTCTTCACCCAAAAGATTCAAAATAATTGATGAGTGGAAATATTGGAGATTTTTAATTTCATGATTTTTATGATGAAATTTGTTTTGATGAATAAATTAATAAGATTTATGAACAGTTCTTTACTTTTGAATAAATTAATTATTTTGAAGAAAAAGTGGAGAACACATTCTAAAAAAATAACTCTAAAATTGATGAAGGCGAGTGTTCATAGTCTATGATAAAAGAAAATGTACATGAAGAAGATGAATATGAGATGGATTTGGAATATGGAGAGATGGAAGTTGAAGCATTTAAATTATAATGTTAAGGGAAAAGGTTTTTCATTAAAAAAATTTATGATGATAAATATGAGATGAAGATTTCACCTGAAATAATGATGTTGAAAAGAAAAATAATAATATATCATTGGGGGAATGAAAGAAATATTGGCAATGGATGTTGTCACTGGATATAAAAACAGATAAAGTATGAATCTAGTTGAAATATCCAAGTTAATGAATATAAAAAAACTTCTTAGATTGAATCACAATATAGAAGGATACTTTTTATTTCTTTTCATGATGTGGAAATAAAATTATTGTCTCAGAAAGAGTTTCATGGGTCTCATAAAAATTTGGTTTGATTTTTCTCCACTCTTAGGAAATTTCACAATCAAAATCGTGAAGTCCTGAGAATTTGAACAATAATGTTTCATAACACCTTTTTAAAGTAAATGAACCAACCAATTCTTACAAATAATTTATAAACATGCATGGGGATGTAAATTGTTTTTGCATCCATTCCTAATTCATCAAGATATATCCATTCAGATCAGTGTTTTAGGATTTTAACTAGAAATAAATGCTAGAATTCATCATGGTAGAATTTCAATTTTTAATGGTGTCATTATAACTCTTGGTATATAAAATAAGGTTCCACCATCCAATATTTTTCACACATAAAACTATTAATGTTATACTTACCTCTCTTTCCATTTATAGGGTGATTCTAGTTTCATTATCCAAGATGTAAGGAACTATTTTTTTAATTTATTTTCATTTGTTTAGTTTTCTGTTTTTTTTATTCCACATTTTATTTCATTTAATTTTTATCACATTTTATTAACCATAAATGTTTTTCATTTTCTTTAAATAATTTTTAATTTTTAATATTTATATATTCTTTTAATTTTTTCATTTCATTTTATTTTCTTCTTTATGGTACATAAGAATGTGGGGACTACCAGTAAAAATTACCACCCTATGATGATTGGTCGACACTAGTGAGAGTTTAATATCTTTATAAGGATGTGGTTGTTGATAATTTATAATTAGATTTATTTTATGATCATTGTAGAATTTGGTTTGTATGATATGATTAGGTAATTTATTTTTGAAGTTGGATGGACATTGTCAAAGAGTTTAGGGTGATGGTGTAATATACACCGATATAGATGATTTTGAGATCCCTACATGAATTCATTGATGATTTTGATGATTATAATGGGGTGGATATGTGATATAATAATAAAAAAGGTGGCCATATCTTTATAGATTATTAGTGATGACCACACCATCATTAGGAATGAAATTACACAGATTCAATATCTACCTTATAAGGAGATTAATAAACTTCCTTCATTGTCCATTAATTAGTTAACTTTTGGGAGATTTACCGATCATGTAGTGTACTTGAAACATTAGGTTGAGGCACATATACAATGATCACATATACATAGATACCTGCATGAGTTCATGATAATGATGATGGTCTCAAAAAGTGATATCACTAGGGTTTGTGGACATATAGATCTTTCATTTCTTTAATACATAGAGGAAGGTAACTCGATAAACAATTACTTTTCTATTTTATAGCACATACTTGACATGTACCAATAGGATCAGTGATAAATATTGGTTTGGGGGTTCATCACCATTGTTTCTTTGGAATTATGATTTTTTATTGTGTTATAGCCTTTTAGGCCCTTTGATCAAATTTTAGTAATTAATGATGAGTTTATATAAAATTTGGAGATTTAATCAGTAGTGTTTCCTTAACCCTTTAACAATATAAGTTTGAGGAAGTGGAGTTTGACATACAATAGGTTCCACCACTAATGGAGAGGTTGTACGGGGATCTACCAAAGAAGATTTGGTTTATTTAAACACTCACCCAATCAATTTGAGATAGAGATAAGACTCTTCCCACCACCACCCCCACCCTGATAAGAAATAATTTATGATTGAAATTGGTTTAAGAGAGATTATATGAGACATAATGGGAATAAAATATAATTATCACACATAAGTTACATGATTAGTCGTTACATCTCCTAAATTAAATGCACAATCAGGAAACCCAAGGGTTTAGTTTCGTAAGAGATTAGCTATATAAATGTTTTATTACATATTATTACGTCAATATATCACAAAAAACCCACCATACTTGGATTACTTTTTTAAATATTCCTACATATAATATTCTAGTGGAATGGGAAGCATAATAAGGAAGTGAGCTCAAATTCTCAATAAGGAAAAAACCTATGAATGAGCTATAAAGTATTGAATCATACACATGTGAGAAAAAATTTAATGCGAGAGTTTCATTATTAAAAATTACATTGATCATAAGATCATATATTAATTATTCATAAAATAAAATAAATTAAGGGATAGAGATATATAACCCAATATGGATCTACATATAAATATAAAATAAACCCTAGAATAAGAATACAGAACCATGAAGCTAAAATTATGGGTCAGGGAGTATAAAATAATAATGTGGAAGAAGAATAATAATTAAAAAACATATCTCATTTCATGTTTAATAAAAGATACTATTATAACCTATTGGATTGGGAATAACTAACACCTTTCCACAATGTATTAGGCAACACAACTCAAATCCCATAACATAGTTTATGAAGCATCACTTCATACCACCAATAATGAATCAAGATTCACTTATAAAATCCCAAAACATAGTGAATACAACATCATTACTTTCATCCCATATTGAACTACTTAGGTATAAAGAATTACCTAATGAATTAGTGTTCTATATTAGACCTCTTAATGAAAAAAATAAGAAACCATACATTTGTTTTCTATATTAAATAAATCATATATCAATGATTGGGTAACACATGGAAAGGTAATTAGATACATTATATATCAAATGGTCTTTCATAATAAGAACTAATGAAATAGATTGGTTAATACAAAAAATTGAACAACCCACCATAATAGAATTTTTATAGTGGTTCATTAAACATAAATCAATTGAAGATATCTGTTTTAGATATATATATAGGAAAATACTATAAAATTCATAAAAATAATTTTCTAAAACCTTTTTGTAACTTTTCCTTAAAATAGTAGTTACTAATTAATTTCAAAACCTTTTTCAAAAAATTAAAAAGAACACATTTTATTTTTTTTACATCCCAATAATGCATCATCGAGAAATATCATAAATGTGAGAAATAATATTTTTGAAGTGGAAGATAAAAAATATATATGGAATTGGGAAGAAATATTTATTTTAATTCTTTTAAATAAACCGAAATTGATAAAAAGAATTGTAAATTTTTCTTTATAAAAGAGAGAGAGAGGAATAAGAAAGGCATATAAGATAATATATATTTGTCATAAAAAATTTGCTGACATTTTATTTTCTTATTAATAACATGGAAATTTAAGAGAAATAGAAAATTGATAGAATTAGGATCATTCTTAACAATATCATATATTTTCTTGTAACGAGGAGACAATCATGGAAATATATTTTGATATAAAAATAAACATTTCCTAAATAAAATATAAAATACCTTATTAAAAATAGGAAGGATATAATATATGAACCATTTACTAACATAGTAAAGGAAGAAATATTATAACCTGATGAAATGTAAATTGAGACAACAAAACCCTTATGAATTAGGTAATTTAAAAAAAATCATAGGAAAGTGAGATCAATAAATGGAATAATATATCCAATAAATAAATTATAAATAATGATAAAATATGTTTATGGTTTATTATATAAACTATATAAATGAAAAAATATTCATAAAACGAATAACTCCTTAATGAAGAGAAATTGATATGAAAGGACCACCCATGATTTTTTTTCTTAGTTGGATGTGATTTAACATTTTTATAAACTATTTATATTTAATATTAATATATATAATAATGTTATTAAAATTTATTTTACCTCATACCATTATTTTCTAATTTTTATTACCAATTTTTTAATCATTCTATTTTAAAATTAGTATTCTATTGGTAATTTTTTCATTTATTCTAGGTTAGATTTATTATAGAAGTTCAAGTAAGTACCCCATGATCATATATTTACCACCACAGTAATGGTCATGGATATTATATGGATAGTTTTTATATAGTTCTAAATTCCGGTTTTTTTTATAAATGATACAGGTATAGATTTTAATGAACGGTTAAAATATATTATTATGTGTTTTTTAGTTAAATAAAAATTATTGGTATTATTAATGAATATAAGTATATATATTGCCATTATTTAATTAAAAAAATCATAGATTCATTATTATTAAAAAATATTGAATGTATATATATTTTCCTAACTATTAATTATGTAAACATTATATCATCAGTCACATAGGTGGTAAAACTGACCCACACAAGAACATGTTATAATGATTTAATGAGTTAGAACAAGTTGTTGCGGATATTTGTTATTATAAAAAGTTAAAAAAGGGAGAATAATTTAATATTTTGAATTTTGGTAGGTACTCAAGAGAAAATGTAAAGATAGATGTGGTCTTCATTAGGTGGAGGAGTGTAATAAACCAACCCAGAATGTCATCCAAACCAGTATCTGAGTTGATTCATCACTACATTAATGAGAATTCACAAAACTCATGGGATGGCTACAAGTACCTTGGAATCTAGAAAAAACCAATGGAAAAAATTTAACCCTTAATAAAATAAATCTAATATCAAATTAATATATGGAAATATCTAATGATAAATAAAATAATACAACCACCTTAGGATCAAGGTGGCGATACAATAATTGAAAGAAAAAAATCACCACAATTACCTATATCTTGGTGATCCATAACCTCCCAAAATGTAACAAGTGACCTTTCCTCATCCAAAAAATCAATAAAACTAAAGGAAGGAGAGAAAAAAAGCACCTTCTATAAGAAAATAAATTTTTCAAAAAAAAAATACAATACACATAGTGTTTAAGTTACATATGCTAGTAGGATTTCACCCAAGATTTTATGAAGTTACATTATAAGATTCTGGACAAATTCTAAAACATTATCCAATTAAAGTGAGAATAAGGCTTTAAATTTTATCGTAGGAAAATAATGTCTTCAGAATCAGTTAACAGTAGAGTTGTGTATAAAATAAACGCTTCAAACTTTTAAAATAATTTATCAAAACAAAGGTGGAAAATGTACCATGTAATCTTTTGGAAACTAACCATTTTCATGAAATGATTTGAAAACCATTTCACAATATAATTTCATATCCACAATTAAAGGGTAAGAGAATTCTCCTGATATCAAATGCTATATATTTTTCAATACAATAGAGTCACGGTGAATCATCTCAACAAACAAATCAATCAATAATAGTAATCAATTAGGGAAGAAAATTCCAGTTCCATGTAATAAAAATTAACAATG
The DNA here is from genome assembly GCA_963277665.1 of Viscum album. NCBI lineage: Eukaryota > Viridiplantae > Streptophyta > Magnoliopsida > Santalales > Viscaceae > Viscum > Viscum album. The sequence goes on from OY728157.1 coordinate 1,030,412,086, forward strand.
TCATACATCGAGAATCAAGTTTATAGATTTAATGGGTGAAAAATATATATGATAGTTATCCGAAAATATAAAATAAAATCATAAAATCATCATAAAGGTTCATTGGGATTGCATGTAGACCCATGAGTCTTAAGAAAACTGAGTCCATGCACACCATCTATCTTGGATACTTGTCTATAGCATGGAATTACCATGTTCTCTACAGATCCACTACACTGGGTGAGATTCTATTAGGAAAGAACGAATTAGGGTTATATAATATAACTACTATGGCTATCATGACTAGTTAAGATAGGTTAGTGAGATAATCAAGTAATATAAAATCTATAGGAGATCCACATCTATATCAGCATGGTTTTAAGACCTAAAAATTTTGGTCATTCTAAGTTCACATCTCACTCTCATCCCCAAACCCCCTCATGTGATTAATCCTATATGGAAATCCCATTAATGGGAATTACTTGAATAAATTAAGTCATATCATGGGATTATAAAAGGATAATATCATACTATATTTACAATTGGTTTTTCAAGCATCATTAATTTCAATTCAAAACATTTTCTTCAAATTTACATTAGAATTGGTAATCATCCCATATTCCTTTCAAAAATCATTATAAAAACAAAAAAATGGGTCATTAAACCAAGAATTTAATTGAAAAACATTTACAAGGCATTGAATGTATGTTTCACATTTCAATAGGATCAAAGTATATTAAAAGGAAATGAGTTTATACTCATTTTCTATATGAACAAATAGACCATTTCAAATAATCCAAGAATTCACATTTTAAAACATGAGAAATTCTTTTAAAGAGGAATATTTTTAATTTTACAAATTAAATAATTTGAATCCCTATATAATTTATTTCTAATATAAATCCATTTCATTAAAATCAAATCATTTTAATTTTCAATTAAAAACTAGGCCTAAGACCTCAATTTCCACAAAGTAACCATAAAATATCTTTTAAAGGAAATGAAACTGAACACGACATTTCAGAATTTATTAAACCGCAAGAGTAATCAAGATACAAATCAAATATATCCATTCCATATAGAATTCATAGATATGTTGTTTAAACAATCTCTGATGTGGTAATTCAAGATTAATATACATAGAAAATATATCAAGGATGTGAAATAAAAGTCAATGAATTATAAAGAAAAAATGACATAAAAGGGGAAGAAAAAGAATAAAATCACCTATATAGAATATCTAGAAATAAAACCCTAAAAATATGAGATGTTCTTCTTTGATGGTGGCCACAAGGTCTAGGATGAGGGATCATGAGATTAGTGAGAGGATATTCTAGATCCACAATTCCAGGTCATCTATCCTTAATCCAAAAAATTATACAGCCACCATAGTCTCTAGGAATAATAAATCAATATTAGGGGAGATATTTAATTCTAATGAGAGAATAAAATACTCTAAGAGTATAAATAATTTGATCATAACTTCAATCTAGTATTTGAAGAGGTTACGAGCACAAAAATACCTCTAGAGATATCCCTAAATCCAATGGGATTGATTGGGTTCAAAATGGAAAATTATGGAAAATAAAATGAGGGTTTTGGTATTTTCATGTCTAAAAAATGAAATACCACACCACAACCCACCTAAACATGGTGAAAATGTTATGAAAAAAGGTTAGACCACAATGTACTGCAAGAGATTATGTTGTAGCCACCCCTAGTACAATTTAATTTTAGATCCATGATCTAGACCTCACCCATATCCTATTTACATAGGGTAAGGGTATGGTGTAGCCCAAAAACCGCACCACAACCACCCTCAAATTGGAATAGTCACCCAAGACACCCCCTACTCTATAGCTGTCTATACCCATAGAAATAGTTCCTAAAATGGATATGGCATCAAAATATCCATATCTGGGCCCCACACCACAACAATTTAGCCATGCCACAAAAATTATAGAACTGGGAGATGCATTAAAAGAACCTAATTTATAGCTGGGTTAGACATGGGTTGTACACTCTCACTCCATGGAAAAAACCTTATCCCTTATGGTGCAATCCCCTATACAATAAAATAAAAATTTCAAAATTCTCTAGAAAAAAACACCCAAACATGGATAAACTCAATAATAAATAGGGTAAAAAGGAATAATAATAATAAATAGAGAACATAAATAAAATAAAAGATTAGGATGTTACAATTTACCCACCATAGAACTTATTTTCCCTAGAAATATTTTATTATTAAATATATAATGAAAAGATAAAAAGCACTCTCTCACTGATCTTTTGAGGATAAATACCTAAAACCTAATGAAAGAATCACCCAAAAGCGATAAAATATTACAAAAAACGATCATAAGACCTTAAAAAAACTCAACCTCATTGATAATGACCAAAAAACATCTAGAAAAAACTAGAGACATAACATAGGTCTCCCCACTATTTAAAGAATCAATAAAATAGTGAAACATGAGAACAACACATCCATTCTACCCAAAATAGCACTTGTAATCACTCATCAAAGAGAAACATTTAAAATTTGAATGTGAAATCTCAAATGAACTAGTCATCAAAACATATTAGTAATTCCATAATAGAATAATATCTTAAATTCATTATATGATGAGACATCTACAAGTAATTTATCGATATAACAATTATTTCTACCATAGGTAAATATGGGATTGTAACCTAAGAATTTTCATCATCAAGACTCACCACCACAATGAGCTCATCAAATCTTCCACCATCACCTCTCGGTGTATGGTCTATTAAGAATGCACATCTTCCTATTAAATTAAGTACAACCCCAATGTATATCCAAGTACAACCCAAAATAGATAAGAATAACATGGTTAGTTCACAAATAGAGAACTGCATTCTCTCAAGGGAGATAATCTATCACATCCAGATTGATATCTGACCATCAGGGTAAAAATAAGAGGAATCTAAGGAACAAACAATGAACCAAATGGTATCCAAAACCCACCTAGATATAGACCCATGTGAGGAATCAACATGAGTGATTTTGAATAATAAAAAATCCAAAATCCAATATTTCTCATAGTAGGATTAATTACATCACCAGGAGTAAAAAAACCTAAAATATCTATAATATTTCAAATTTCAGAACTATAATGAGCACCATATAGATCTCAAGAAAATAAAACATCATCATGATCAAAACCAAGTTTCACAAGAAATCATAAAAAATCATAATAAAATCAACTGAGATATCTAAAAAAATGTTTTCAAAAAAAAATGTGAACCAAAATAAAGAAAATCAAATTATTTCCACTATGATTTAAAAAAAAAGATGGTCCAATATCCATCATAACTGGAAACCCCTCCACTGTGTCAAATATTTAATATGATTCCTAGGTCTATAAACCTATTACCTTGAAGTTTATTTTGCACTATATTCTAGAGATAATGATTTATGAATGGAACTTCCCCATTCGGTAGACCAACATATTGAAACTTTTATGGTTTCCAAAGATGCCAGAACATATAATAACTTCTATAGATTAAAAAAACTTCTTAGAATTATTGGATTCACCACATTGTAATCACATGACATGTCTCTTATTTCCTAGAGAATATTTTACCTAATTAGCTAACTCCCTTGGTACACCTGGAAGAACATCTTCTCCTTATCCAACTATGGACAATGCATTCTCTACTTCTTTCCACTCTTCTAGCTCCATGTCACATAAAAATACCCTTTCAAGCACCACTAGATAAGTGATTGAATATTCCAATGATGGGATAGTCCTAAGGTTTGTTGAAGAATTTTTCTAAAATAGTAATCCTTTATAGAGTAATTTCAAACAATCATATATAAGAGACACCCCTTAATTGATATTTTCTTGGCATACTATGCAGTTGATAGATCATCTTGAATGCAACCCAATATATCATAAAATTTCTAATTCCTCACATACATAGGATATTTCCATTGAATGAATAGTGGGTTTAAGAATTCCCATGATATTTTATCATCCATACAAGATTGATTAGAAACATCCCACCACACATGTCTAAGTACCTCAAAAAATGAGTTGTTAAACTTAACCTTTACTACATTAAGAGTGATTATAGAATCAAATATTTCCTCAAATTCATTATACCACTTGATTGACTCATTAGAACCATTTAAATTTCCATAAGTATGTGGATGAAAATATTAGAAGACCTAGATGGGGAAACAATGATAAAAATATAACAATACCAAGATTGGGTCCAAAGGTTGGAAAATCTCCATCTCCACCAGTCAATTCAATGTCTGAGTAGAGTCATCAGCTGGAGATGACACTTATAAGGAAGACGAAGGACAACTCAGAATACTATATCAACGAATTATGTTTTTATATTTCACGAAATAATTTTTAGGATTCATTTAATGGACATCACGAAACACATGCTCATCAACTAAAGAATAAAAAAAATACAAACAAACCAAATGTTTTAAAAAAATCCAAATTCCACTTTTATCAATGCATAATTATTTTCGTATCCCATAAGAATTACACATTTATAAACCATTTCTATTTTATTTAAATCATTAAATCCTAGTATATATACCTGATATTTTTAAATTTCCTCTTCCAACTCATGGAAATTCTTCAATGGTTTCAAAATACCTAATCCCAATTTTGTTATTTAATTTTCCAAAACCATTTCCATTTCAAACCCATTTAAGAAAAATATTTAAAAAAAAAATTATTTACCTCATCACAAAAGAATCTATCAAACCAGTTTTCCAAAACAAATATATCATAAAACTCACTTTCTTGTAATTGAAAATTTTTCTCATATAACTCAACGAAACAATTTTTAATACAAAATTTTGTCTTCACAAAGTATTTAAAATCATCAAAAAGGGGATCAATTAAGAAAAAAACAAATAATGGAATGAAATAAACTACATCCATAACCCTCTAATATGACCTTACATAGATGAAGTCACATGGAATAAATAGACGTGAGATAAATTGAAAACCCCAAATATAACTATGCATGGCTTGGTCATAGGGTTTTGTAAACCAAAATCCATCTTAAAAATAGTTCATAGATTTTATTCCAGTCCAATTACACTGATTCCACACATTTTAGAAAAACATGATGTCACCTTTCATCTCATTTAGTCTTTCCGTTATGATTGCCAAACTTATAAAAGATACAAAAAATAATAGATAGTATCACTACGATTCTAAATATCATTTATCATCAGAAAATAATAAATGAAAGATTCAAATCAAGTATTTCCATAGAAAAAAAAGTCTCCCTATGAAGAGGTGTTTATCAAGAACGCACTGAAGAATAATTCTTGAGTTCTTACATGTTATTATTATTCTTATACCATAAATAATACCAAACGACATAATGTATTTCAAGTAAAAGTAATTTATTTTATGAAAAAACCTCTTTTGATACCATTAATAACAAACCTAAATGGAATTCCATCCAAACTTTTACATGATTTGACTCATCACTATCCCAATGTGTGTTTTTGAATCCATGGGAATGCGAAAAGCAGCTGGTTATCGAGAAACAACATTTTTTACTAATTTCAACCACAGTAAAAGTCAATAATAACCAAGGTACACAATGGAAAATCAACAGATGAATAAAATTACCAAACCAACATAGGTATAAGGGGATAATTTAAAAAATAAATGAAAAGAATCACCATTAAACGCATATTTAAGTAGTCCAAAATCAGTCACAAAGTCAAAAGTCACCTTCCCCCACCCAACATAGCATGAAACTCCATGGAAGAATAGAAATTGAGAACCTTTTGTAGGAATGTAGATGCTGAAAACAAGAAATGATAGAATATGGTGTTAGCTATAGACCCCAAAAGGGTTTCACTAAATATTCTATGGAGTTACTTTATAAGGTAATCCAAATATGGTAAAAGATGATAACCACAAATTGAGTATGAGAATTTATATTTCTTAACAGGAAATTAAATCCATCAGATTCAATTTACAATAGAAATGGGTTTAAAACATAAATTTAAACATTTAAAAATCATTTATCAAAGCAAAGTTAAAAAACATTCCATTTCATCATTTGAAAATAAAACATTTGCTTGATAATATTTTAATACCATTTCATAATCTAAAGTTTGATAAATAAAGAAATGGTTGGGACATGCTCTTGATATAAAAAGCTTTATATGTGTTAATATAATAAATTCCAAGTGTATTATCAAAATAAATAGATCGATCAAGAATAGTAATCAATCAATAAAGGAAAATGATGTTTATTGTAGTGAGAAAGAACACTATAATGTATCGATCATCAAGTATATATATATCTTGGAAAAAACAAGATATGACAGCAAGTCCACCATTGAAAATATAGTCAAGAATTTATCCCGACTGATCATCAGACATACATCTACTCCGATGAGACTCAAGAAAACCGAGCACACAAAAACCTTCTTTTCTAGATTCACGTTTGTAGCCTAAACATAGCATGTTCAATACAAATCCACTTGATGGGTAGTGATTCTTATATTGAATCATAAATCTAAGTCATCTCATGTAACTATATTGGTTTTTATGACTTGTAAAAATAGATGAGTGAGATAGTCAAGTTACATGGATTAATATCAAGGTATTATCACAAGGTATGATCATTAAAAAGTGCCAACTTGTCCGTCAAGAATTATAAGTTTTAAGTGAAATCATTGTATTCAAATTAACTTATAAAAGGGGTAATCATCCCCCTTTACATTCATAGATCATTACTAAAATTCTGAATATGAATGTAAAGAAAGAATTTATTTAAACATCATACCTATTTAATTCAAAGGATATATCATAATTCTAGATTCTTATATTCATTTGAAAACATGTTTCAAACCCTTTTTCCCTTGTGAAGAAATCACTTATTTAAAATAAACAATGAAAAATCATTTTAAAATAAGGAAAAATCATTCAATAAGGGATCTTGGAAAATTTGAAAAATAAATCATTTGAAACCCTATGAAATTCCTTAAAAATATCATCCCATTAATTTCAAATAAAATAATTTTACTAGATAAATAAAAAAATTTCCTACGACATCAATTTCCACAAAAAAAATCAAGGAAATAAATTTTATTGAAAATTAAATACAATATGGAATTCCTAAATTTATCAAAATTTGAAAAGAATCCAAACCATGATCTATACATTCCTTGTATAATTTATAGGGAAGTGGTTAAAATAATAATTCATGATGAAATTCAAGACTAGAATATATAGAAAATATATTAAAGAACTAAAATAAATGTATATGAACTATAATGAAATAATTAATTAAAATAAGAATTAAAATAATAGAATCACTAACATGGAATATCTAAAAATCCAACCACAACTATTATGATAAGCATCTCCACTAATGGAGGCCATTGGGTCATGGAGGAGGGATATTGAGAGAAGTCATTGGAAATCACAAATCCACAATTCAACATCACCCAAACATGACCTAAGTAATGAAAATCACACCATATAATCAATGAATAATGAATCGAGATAAGATAATTTATTGATGTTGAAGAGGAGAATAACTTACTCTAAGAGCATCACCACTTTGATCTGGAATTTAATCCACAAAGGGTTGAGATTTACAGTGCCAAAATTCATTTAGAGAGCTCAAAAAATACAAATGGTTGGATAATGTTTGAATGGGAGGAGTTTTGGAATATATAATGTGGTTTTTGGGAAATTTAAATATAGAAAATGAAATACAATGCCACAACCCACATGAATATGACATAGTGCAAGAGGCTACATCACAGCAATCCTCGACCCAAATGGATCTTAGTTCCATGTCCCAAACCTCACCCAAATTCTATTTACCCAGGGTAAGGATATGACATATCCCACAGAAAATAGCTCAAAACCCCCAATTTTATAGAGGTTACCCAAACATACCCTTCTCCATAGTAATCTATCCATACTGAAACGGTGCCCAAAATGGTAGCGGAATGAAGAACTCCATCCTCAGGCACCACGCCACAACCAAGCCCCTACTCTAAGACCATTCAACCTCATTCCTAATATTGGATAAATGAACCACATAAGGAAGTAATATTATCTTAGATGTCATTTATTCTATCTTTATATATAAATTTTATGAAGTAATTACCCATATTTACACTTATAAATGTAATGACTATACTATAATAGCCACATTTTATTTTATTAATAATATAATTTTTTCAAGACAAATATTAGCGTAAGAACCCTACATGGGGGGGGAGGGTGAATTATGAAATTATCTAATTATAAAAAAAATATATTCTTCCATTATTGTAGGCAATACATATCTTCTTCCCTCATTAGAGAGATCCAACTCAACCTATCAATGTGATATTCATCAATTTTTTTATAAAAATTAAAAAATTTTAAATCATGCATATGATAAAATGATTACACATGGTTCAAAAAAGGGATAATATAATAATTATTTGTTAATATATTTTCAATTTACCAAGAGGTAAGAAAAAATTTTCTAGCCATTATAAATTTTTAAGAATGATACGTCATCGATCATAGGGACACTATCTTTTCTTCTCCTCTATGTACTGATTTTTGGAAGGATTCATCAATTTAAATTTATGAGGGTCACATAAATATATTATAGATATAAATGAATTTTTTAGATAATCATAAGTTATTGAAACACCCTGTGTCATCATCTAAATATAGATGCTCTGTTAATCTCTGTTTTTTGTTCTCTCTATCTCCAATGATTGGTGAGATCAACTTCTTGACATATGTATTCTGTCTATATATTAAAAAAATAATAGTACTAACAAACTTTATAAATTATGATAATACCTATTGGGATAATATTATTTCCCTCCTTTAATATCTGAATGTATTAGTGTAACTCATTTACTCTTTATGTAATCTTCATTGAATTGAATCAGATGTGTTAATGGAAATACCCAGTGGATCTCCTAATTTTTTATTATCAGAACTAGTTATGTGAATATGTTTAGACTCTCACTAATTCTAGATATTCAATATATTTCCTCCTTTTATCATTTTTCATAACATCTCCCATTAGCTTTTATGGATCTTTAAAAACATATATCCCCTAATTCTAGGATTGGGATTGATTTAATCCTTCTTAATGATCCACGATCATTAGATGTATCAATATGATTTTTATGGTAAAAAATATGCATTCAAATATGATTCAACATTAAAAACTATTTTTCTAGATATCTCATTTCAAATTCAAATCAATTATTCATGCAATAGAGTCTATTATATTCAAGAAGTGATATCCTCCATGATCTACATCTTCTTTAATTATCAATAACATCACATAATTCTTGATATTATCATCCTTTTGATCATTATTCAATATCATGGTTTATTTCTCTATTAATTTTACAATATCCATTATATTATACATCTATGTATCTATGCTATAATGATAAATGTTTTTTGTGTGGAAACATCCAGGGCTATCCACATTATAAATCATATTTTTGGATTTATAATGTTTATCATAATCCATGACTACCTAACAACATAATCAAATATTAAACTAAGGTATTACATTAATTTTGACACTTCAAGTCAAGAGGAAATGTAAATTAAGCTCATATATCTCCACATTAACATGTAAAATCCCCCATATATTTCCCATTTATGATAGAAATTAATCTTACATATAGTCCCATTATTATAGAAATTACTCTTAAATATATTCCCATTATTATGAAAATGGCCCATACATATTTCATATTTGATGTTAAATACCATATCAATTAACTTTATGTAAAAGTATTTTTCAATATTTTAGAACACAATTACTTTTATGTATCAACTTGGTTACCTTTACATATATGAATTTTCCTTCTTTTATGAATTAAATTACTTTTATGAATTGTCTTGGTTACCTTAATGTATCAGAACACTCTAAAATTTTTGTTGGTTAATTTTACAAATAAAACTGGATACCTTTATATATTAGACTGATTACATTTATGTAATGGGACGTTTCCATTTCCTAGACATAGACATATCATTACTTGTTACCCTTATATATCAGAATCTTTTTACCCATATGTATAAGATGTTAACATTTTTATAAAATATCCAAATATAAAACATTCAAAATAGAAATAATCTTATCATTTTATAAACATATTCAAACCTCTATTAAAAATACATTTTTAACTTCCACTTAAATAAAAACATATAGACATAATTTTTTGAATTTAATGAGAAACTAATTCTTCTCACAACTTGTTGCTTCTTTACTTTCAGAATATATAACTTAAGAAACCTACAACATTAACAACCTCTTATGAAATCATATTTAAGACTATTAGTACCAAATCAATTATAATTTTTTATTTACTTTTAGGACATCTTAAACTAATCTTCTAAGATATTTTTAGAAATACAACTTCACATCCACTTTTAAAGTCATCACAACTTCATGAATTTTTTACAAATACAACACACAATATATCTTGGATTTTAGATAAACCTATTATATTTGTTTTGAAAATGATTCCACAAAATTCATGAACCACATAGAAATTGAGATAATATCCCATTATTTCTCTTTTAATCCATGATACTCCAAACCTATGGATTTTATGGACTAATTTCTTCCCCTTTGTCAATAAAATGAATATTATTTTTCTTATCCATATTTTTTCCATGTTTTAGCCCTATATATATAACTACCATGGTGGTATCTTATTCACTATCCCCCCTTTATCTATAAAAAAATTTATCGATATTTTCAATAATATATAATGAATTATTTTTTGGATAGGTTGATTCTCTTTAAATTTTGGAGAACATGTTTCAATTTTGAATTTTTGTCTAAATTTTCCAAATTTGGATTTTTAGGCTCATACAATTCCTTTTTTAATGAAATAGTGGTACTCTTTATCACTAGTGGATGTTTAGGTTCTTAAATTCAAACATGGTACCATTTTATAGAAAAAATATATATTTTACACTTTTCATTCTCCAAACCACTTCGTCTTTCTTGATTAATTTTGCTGAATGTTTTTAGTGAATGAATTTTGCAGTTTCTAATGAGTGATTAAAAAAACTATAAGTATATTGAAAAGGAACTCAATGTAGGAAAAAATAATCTTTGTAAATAACATCAATAATATATGTGTCACTCAATTATTTAAACATGTGGAACATTTTCCTTTTGATACTGTTATAAATTCTTCTTGTTATCTCTACCATGATTATGGAAAAATATGAATGAATAAATTGTAACATACCACATATGTGAGCCATACCACTTGGTGGACCAAATACCAACACTTTTTAATGATTAACATGTGTTACCACATGATATACATGAATCCTTCTTTCTTTATAGATATTCTACTTTTCATAATGAGGCTAAATACCCTTCAAAAAATCTTTACTAACTACCCATGAATTCCATTAGTACTTAACAAAATGTATTTAGGTAAATTCTAAAATAGTGAAACTAAATTTGGTATATGAAACATTCTTCCTTTGGGCTTGTGTTATCGTAAAAAAGTCACCAATTACCACATTATTAATACATGAAAAAATAACCATGAGTTTCATGAATGTTTTTACTTCTTTCATTGAGATGTCCTCTCCTTAATTATTGGTATGATACCATTGGATATGGGTCTTGATACCATATTTTTATCAAAAAAATCTTATAAGTACTACATGATATTTCATATAAGGTTTTGAAATCACTTTTACTCTAAATAGGATCTATATGTTTTGAACATATTCCTCAAGACATGAAATTCCAGCTTAAACATTGAAATCAAATGTGGATTCTCTAAAATATTTATTGAGTCCAATTAGGAATTGATTATATTTGAATCTTTTTTATTCCTAATACAAATTACGAAATATGATAACATTGACCCTACTTATTTTATTTATCACCATTCAGTACGATCACAAACAATTTGTTGTATCTAACTCTTTAATATGAATCTCTCAAAATAATAATTAAATCTTTTAAACACATGTAGAGAGGTGAAAACTTTGAAATCCTAAAATTTAGAATATTTGTGGGTTATTTTGAACCGACCCATACCTTTTGATCTTTTTCCTATACATTTTCTCGATAACACTATTTATGAATACATTGCACTGAATTTTTATACCAGGATTATTCTTCATACTTGGCTTGGTATTTATCTCCTTTGAGAGAATCATCTCATTATTTATCGTTTTCTATTTCAATGCACCATCCATGGATTATTTTTCAAGTTACGTTCTCTATTAAAGGACAATGCCACCTATCTTCCACTCATTGTTTATAGTGGGATAGATGAAACCACTTAATCATGACTTTTGTTTTTATTCTCCAATGGCCATAAAAAACACTTCAAATATGGTTATCCTTGATGATATTATATTTTAACATCCATTCATATTATTTTTTATTAATATAGTCTTCTTTATATTCCATAATATTTTTTTAACCTCCATGATGGTTGTTGCAAATAAAAAATTAATGAAACATAAGATATAATCTTTTACCCACCCACTTAATAATCACACAACACTATGAATTGATTTTTGAAGGAATATATATCTCACTCAAGCACTAATCTCACCTTCCAATCATAGGAGTTGGGGATCTGATTTTGGGACATCCATTACTTTTGTTTCTTTTAATGGACATCCATAAATGATATATACACACAACTATCCATTAATCTCACATCAATAAATTTGATTTTTAGAAATCTATATCATGTATAATAATGATTAAAAAATAACAAATCTCAAAAACTTTCCATTTTGATTTTTTATTTCCAAATATTAAATTCAGATTATTATTATCTACTAATACAATATTTTCATTCTTATTGTAATAGACTGTAGTCACTATGTGATAATATTCAGTGTTTTAATTATTCCTCACAACATAATTCTCTCTTTTAAGCTTATTAATCCTAAAATAATTTTCCTTTGATGATCCATCTAAATTCTCTAGGTTATAATTACTTTCCTTATAGAAGATCATCATCTAATATTTAACTTGTTCTTTTAGGGTAGAAATTGATGCTTCATGGAGTTTCACTTTTTTTATGCTTGAATTCAACTCTAGAACAAGTTATAAAAGTATATCAATGTTTAAATTTATTTTCTTCTTTATTATTTTAATGGACCCATTTGATGTCATATATTCCTTTATCAAAATTTTGTAGTTTATTTTGAAATTCAAACTTCAAGAATCACACATCACTCATCAAGGATTGAATATTCCCTTATTTTTTATTGGAATAAATCTCAATCTGAGCAGGAGGATGCCGATGACTCTGATTATGGGAATGATAAGTCCTATTATAATATCTAGTCCTTTTGTTAGGTGATGAGGAAAATTATTATTGTTTGATACCATCCACTTGTTATCTATAGTTTTTATTTATTCTTAATAAATGGCCAATAGTGTTGGGTATGACTAATACTTGGTGTAAATATCTAGATTTACCACATGGCATGGTTTCCTATTTTACAAATTCGATGATATGACCTAAAACAAATTTTTATATTATATAAATAAAGTTATTTTGATTGATGATTGGAAATATCTTAAAAGGTATAAAACAATATGACATGTTATACCTTACTCAATAATATTATATAATTGAAACTATATCACATTGAATGTTTTAAAGAAACCATTCCACTACTTCTAGTTTTATACCATATGATTTCATGGTATAATATTTAATATTTTAAAAAATGATGCGATTACCTCCATGAAACCCCATTCAATGATAACCAATGATTGAGGCATCATCTAGCGTATGTAATGAGATTACATAAAAATTCCTTTATACGACTCATATAAAATGATTCATTTAAAAAGGTTTTAATTTTTATATGGTTTAATAATGTTAAGAGTTAAAGTATGATCAACCATAGTGGATATAATTTAGACCACTATTATGTAGGATGTATCAAAAGGGAGATTTCATATTCATACATATAATGAATGATCAAGTCATGGAAATAAATATTGTATTACAACATATGAGTTAATTCAAGAATCACCAAGGAACATCCTTGGGAGATATATGAACCCATTTTCAGGTGATTGAAGCGTGAAAAATAAGACAAGCTGATACTTTTTCAATACTCCATGAAACCAAAATCTCATCTTGTTCTATATAATTAATGCTTGAGGCACTAGAATGTCATTATTGTAATTAGGGTCCCTTTAATATTATGGTATAATCAGATGAATCATTATTATATTTCACAAAGAGGGAATCTCATTTGGCTACCCTCGGTGACATTATTTTAACCCATATTATGGTGATTAAGAAGGTGTAGGGGCTCGACTGTGCATGGTATTCTAGTTTATAGTATTATTTATGTCTATTTTATTCATTTTTATATAATTTCCTAACATTTTTTATATTTATCTTGGTAATTAATCACTTATTTTTCACTTATTATGTGTTAATATACCCATATTAATCCCAATAGTGGTATTAGAGAATTTCAATTTTTTTTGTTTTATCAAATCTTGTAAGAAATAATGTTTATTTAAGACATATTGTATAAGTTTATAAAATTATAAAATACAATAAGAACATTTGATATAGTGGTTTTATATCAACAAATATGATATATAATATCATAAAATAAGAAATATATTAATTTAGTGGATTTATATAGATCATTTCATATGAGTCATTCCTAAGGTAAAGTATGATAACTATGTCAAGTTTATGGAAAATATAATATCGTATCATAAATATTATTTCTCCATATATCATAAAATATTATATATGATGATATATTTAATAGATGTAATATTAGTTGTAAAATATGATTGATAAGAGCACCCTGATATAACTTATTTGGTAATATGATTATCAGTCATAAAGTACAATCGACACTGAATTTGAGTATCAACATATCAGTCATACTCTATGATGTACCATGAGTTATAAATAAGAAAAAAAAATTAATTTTCATTATATTTTAATATGAATTAAATTATTTATTTATAAATTATTTATAAATCCAGATAAAAGGTATTTTTGGGATATTTATTATTTATAATGTGTTTCCAATTAATTAAATAAATTTTTATGAAACATTTATTAAAAAAAAATACTTAAAATTAAATGTTAAATTAAGAAACACTTTTATCAATGTTATATGGAATGACTTATGAATTATTATTTATAATTATTTGGTAATGATAAGGATAAAATTATACAGAGTTTTTAAATAACAAATAAATAAGGCATAATATATGTTGTTTATATTTAGGAGCAATAAGAAATGTTAATAATAACTAATTTGAATTGTTAAAATTAAAAGAGACGTATATAGAAATAATTTAAACCTTATAAATAGAGTTTTGATAAATTTATTTGATAAATGGTTTAAATAATATCTATGTATGTGATATTTGTTTTAAAAAAATGTTTACATAGTATAAATTGGATTTCAAAATGATTATACTTCATAACAATATCATATACTTAAAGTAGAATTTCATATTGTGAATAACATGATATATATATATATATATATATATTATATAATTTATATAATGTAAAGACCTAGAAATTACGTGGAATTTTTCTTAAATACAAGGTATTTTTACGAGTCCGTGAAAATTTACGGCGCTTGATTTCGAGGCCTGGTGTGCCCGGAATCAATTTCTAAACTTTTGTTTTGGTACATTCAGTAAATGTATGAGCGGGATTTTATAACTTTTGAAACGGTGCTTGGAATTGAAATCCGAGGCACCATTGAACTCGCAGCACCAGTATTCACTTAAGACGACTTTCACCTCAACATTAGTTGTTCGGGAGTAAAAGTTAGTTTTTGGCATTTTTATAAAAAAATAATATAATAAAGTACAACACTTTATTTTATTTTGGTCTCCATGTGGAGGTTAGGTGGTTAAATTCTCCACATTAGAGATGGAGGTGGGAACACCAAACCCTAACCTCCCATGAGAGGTTACGGTGGTGGGGTCCACCCAAGCATAACCTCCCATTGGAGGATAATTGAGGTGGGGACCACCTGAGCCGCATAACCTTCTTATTAATGATAGGGGTGGGGACCATCCGACCCCTATTGATGGTGGAGGATGAAACCTATCCACTCTCCCTCATTAATGAGGGAGATCCTCTCCACCATTCCCCTTAATTAAATTGGCCCAGCACATAATTAAATTATGCCAATCCACTACATAAATTATGGGGAGTCGGGTAATTAATTTTTACCATTTGAATTTTGTGCCAATGGTTAAGATTATAGACAAACTATTATTTTTTTAGCATGATTTATTTTTTGTGGAGGATTTAGAGAAGAATATGGGAGAAACTTATCCTATCCAATGAAGAATTCTCCACCCAACAAAGAACGAAGAACGCGAAGAACGCAAGATTTATTCTTCAATTTCTTTCCTCAAATCCTACCAACGTGGAGCACCTTCTAATACTGACTCAACTCAGGATTCAGAGAGCATGGTGGACGTGACGAATGACGAATTATTTTTTCTTCTTCCCGCGACTTCTAATGGAAACGAATAATGAATGGATAATAATACGGTAGGGGGTTTATTGCTTGATGATGTTTTTACCATGATTCATACCCTATAAAACAAAGAACGCGGACCAACTTATTATCATGTTGATCCGCTGATGTTTTTCCATGCGGGTTGGGAATATATTGTTGAAGTGGGTTGTGGGAAATAATGTTTTTAATTATCTTCCATATCTTCTTTTTTTTATCCACTTGCTACCGCACTAACGCAGAGGGTGCGGGCCAGATAAACATGGACTGACCCCTCTACAACACTTCTTGAATGATGTATTCTACGCGAAGGAGGAAGGTGGATTTTTTCCATGGTGATGAATGGAGAACCATCTCTGATCCACCAAGAACTCCCTTCGTTTTGCCTCCAAAACAGGCTAAGGAGCTCCCCCAGCCTCTGAATAACCGGAAATCCTATGTGATCCTCGAGTGGGAGGAAGAATGGGGGAAAGATGGGAAATCCCGAGTGGCTTGGGACTTTTAACCCTAATTTTTTATGTGGTCGTACAGCTTGGACACACGGTTTCAGAAACAATGAACCAACCATGTGGTAGCCACTGTCTCACTTGGGAACCTCGTACGGCTTGGCCGCATGGTTTGGGAAACCATGCGGTAGCCACTATCCCACCTAGGTACTTCGCACGGATTGGACGCATGGTTTTTCCAGACAGTGCGCCAACCATGCGCCCCTGCACAGACCTCCATAATTTTGGCACCTCGCATCCATTTGACGAACTGTTAGTGATGTTTGGAAACTTGGAGCATGACGGTCCCTTTGAGAATACCCCACTAGTGTTCAAGGTATATTTTAGTTACAGTCCGGTTGGATCATACACGAATCCAACTGGGCCCCCGAGACTAAAAGACTAATAACTAACAAACCGGGCATCCGATTGATGCGTCGTCTTTTACGTTGAGACCCCTATAACATGGCAGACCTTTGAGGTACTTCTTCATGGAACTTCACGACAGTTGGAGTATTGACCAGTAGCTCATGGAGCGGACCCTTCTGGTGACGAGTAGACAGAGTACAGAGACCTAGTAGCTGGCTGAGATATGATGACTGCTTGATCGATTCAACTAGGAGTGAGTTGACTAGCCCAGTGGGGAGAAACTCTATGTGACGCGGCAGAACCATGGTGGAGGAGCACCTCTGTGTGAGCGCGGAAGACCCGTGGTAGTCAGAAAGAGGATTACCACTGTAGGCTATTAGGGGTAGCGCCTCTGTGTGATGTGGCAAACCCACGGTGGGGAGCGCCTCTGTGTGATGTAGCGTAACCACAATACTCGGTATGAGGAGTGCCTTAGCAGTCCAAGGTTAGTGGGAAGTGCCTATGTGTGACGTGGCAGGCCCAATGTACACGATAGAGGATGAGTACGCCACCAGCCATGGTTTCAATAATAAAAATCCTGGTTTGGGCTGAATCAATGACTTTTGTATTTTCGTCATGATTGAGATGGGTTTCTAGATAACTTAGGTATATGTATAGGTATATACCTATGTAATGGTTATCCATTGATTTCATAATTTTTGATTTATCCATGTTGGATTTTGTACGACCCTGAGTGTCTCGAGGTCCCTACTGAGAACCATTATACTCACCCTTACACGGGCTATGCCTCACCTCGTTGTGTTAGATGCAGATGACATACATCATTGACGGATGCCGAGAGCGCCTGGACTGGATAGTACCCAGAGGTGGAACTTAGGATGAGTCGGTACAGAGAGGAGTCTGACAGATGTGGAGTGCTGAGGTGGCCATTTGTACCTACCCTTTAGGTAGGAACCCCGGAGGATGATCCAGAAGCTGACCTTTATCTTTTAGTTGTTTTTACCTTTTTCAATTGTACTTGTACTTTACAGTAGAGCTTGTATTTGATGCCCCTTTTTACTTTACAACACACTCATAGGTATCCTGATTTACTTAATATCTACTTCTGATCATACTCTATTGTGTGTGTTTTGATTTTATAAAGGCAATGCCTTCCCAGTTTTAGGGATTTATGCCTTTGGTGCTAGTCTCCAGCCCCTGGACTATGGAAGGCGGGCTTGGGGAAGTCACGATATGGGCCCCAGGGGACACGTCGTGACAAATTTGTATCAGAGGAGTTGGTTCAACCGTAGAGCTTAAGACTCTGATCTTTATTTTCTATGAAGTAATAATGTTAAGGGTACAGAGTGTGGTTTTCAGTTCAGGGAGTCCACTATTGGTGCGGCCGCCGGTGTATCCATACACCCGGACCCTGAATTCTGATATCTGACTCAGTGCACAAAAACACTGATTGCATGTGTGTTTTCAAAAGTTTTCTTTATGTCATCTCAACCAGGTCAGCTCACCAGGTATAGTCTTTTTACCATTTCACATCTGTTTCTTTCAGAATTCCTCCCTGTGGATGACCTGTTAGAGCCCTGAGAGTCGTACGTATTGACATTCCACCGAGGGACAAGGCCTCGGTCTAGGTCCCCCTTCCAGTTGAGGCACCAGCGGAGGCACCAGCGGTACTACTCCTTATTGGGCCATTGATGCCACCAGCCCTAGTAGCAGACGATGCATGCCGCTTGAGCGCATTGCACAAGTTCCAGCGCCATAGGCCACCCAGGTTCAGGGGAGATATAGTCCCACAAGAGGCTAAGGATTGGCTAGAGGCTGTGGTGGGAGTCTTCAGGCTAGTAGGGACACCAGAAGATTTCCTAGTGATCCTTTCTGCCAACCTCCTTCAGGAAACAACAGGCAGATGGTGGAGACTGATGCTCCAAGTGCATGATGAGGTGACATTTCTTTGGGAAGACTTCGAGATCCTGTTTTGGGGGGAGTTTGACCCAGCCACCCTTTGAGCGATGCCGATACAGGAGCTACTGCATCTACGACAGGGTAGCATGACAGTGGTGCAGTACTTAGTGAGGTTCACCGGCCTCTCATGCTACACCACTGATATGGTATGAGACCCATTCTTTAGGGCCAGAACCTTCGAGCAGGGACTCAAGTGGGAGATCAGAGCTTCGGTGATCTCCATCAGCATCCCAACGCTGGCTGGGGTGTTAGAGAGAGCCCCCCCAGTAGAGAGTTTCTTTCCTGAGCAGTCTCCAGCAGTGAGACCCAACACTAGTTGACATGCAGTGGAATCTTCTACAGTTGGCATTAGAAAGATGTTGCAGAGGTCCAAGAGGACCAGACCTACAGGTGGTCGACTGCATGACTCAGGATCGGTTGTGCGGGTCACACAGAGAAGAGACACACATTCCTGTAGCAGATAGTGTTACTCATATGTAGGGCTTGGTCACATGGCTCGTGACTATATGACTCACTGATTTTGATGATCAACAGAAAATTGTGGGACCTCCCAGGCTGAGGGAGTGATTCAATAGAGGCGGTCCGCAGGGCGCAGGTGGACGTGGCAGAGGAGGTGGTCCTGCAGCTGGCAGTGGATTATGTTACAAGGTGTTGCTACCACCACCACCAGGAGGACCATCCCGACCCTAAGGAGTAGGTGTACAAGGGAGAGCTCAGCTTCAAGAAGCTGAGGCATACGACCATGGAGCTCTAGATATGATTCGAGTATGATCTGTGTCTACTCCTCCTTAGATGCAGTTCTTAAGAACACATGTGCCAGTCACTCTTTCATTTCCACTACCCTTGTTCGGAGCTCAGAGATTCCGACGGAGCCATTGGCTCAATCCTTACGGCTAGAGACTCCTACGAGAGCAGAGACGATGATTGCACACTAGTTCTGGCAGAGTGAGCCTACTTTAATAGGTGAGATCTTTGGCTGGAATCTCCAAGTAGTGGCGTCGAGGCCTTACAACACCATGTTGGGTATGGACTGGTTGTCTATAGTCCATGATCAGATCGACTGTATTAGGGGAATAGTGCGTTGTGTCCACACGTATGGGACCAGGTTTACCATCACCGGCGAGAAGGGAACCTTTTAAGTGCATGACAGACTTACTTAGAGGAGGGTGCAGCCAATCACTCACTGGTTAGCTTGCCTTACCCTCGGAGCAGTTGATGTGGAGTGTCTAGCTTATCCTATTGTGGTGGACCAGTATCTGTATGTTTTCCATGATGATGTCCCAAGTCTACCTCCTCACAGAGAGGTGGGCTTCTACATTGACCTGTACCCTGGGATGTCACTGATATCTACACCAGCATATCAGATGGACCCTACTAATCTTCAAAAGCTGCGGGTATAACTAGAGGACTTACAAGAGAAGGGATTCGTCCAGCCCAGTGTTTCTCCCTGGGTAGCCCTGATTTTGTTCTTGAAGAAGGCGGATGGGAGCTTGTGGATTTGTGTTGACTACCGGCGCCTGAATCTGGTGACTGTGAAGAACAATTACCCACTCTCAAGGATTGAAGACCTCTTTGTCCAGCTGAAGGGACCACGATGGTTCTTGAAGATAGACCTTAGATTAGGCTATCACCAGCTCAATGTTTGAGACGAGAATGTGTATAAGACATCCATAAGGTGTCGTTATGGCCACTACAAGTTCTTGGTTATTCCCTTTGGTGTAACCGAAGCTCCAACAGTTTTCATGAGTCTCATGAACATGATCTTTCAGCCTTACCTCAATCTCATTGTCATAGTCTTCATCGATGACATTTATATCTACTTGACAACTGAGGAGGAGGATGCCTACCATTTACGGGTAGTACGAGACACACTCTGAGAGCACCAGCTTTATGGTAAGCTCTCAAAGTGAAAATTTTGGATTCGAGAGGTTCAATTCTTGGGTTATGTTATCTCGGAAGCTAGAGTTGTAGTATATCCAGTGAAGATCGAGGTAGCACTTGCTTGGGATCCACCTAGGAGTGTGACGGAGGTACGATGATTCCAGGGATTGGATAGATACTATCAAATGTTCGTTCCAGACTTCTCCAAAGTTGCAGCACCACTATCATCCTTGACAAAGAAGGGGAAACCCTTCGTGTGGTCAGAGAGATGCCAGTAGATATTTCATGAGCTGAGGCAGAGGCTGACTAGTGCCACCATCTTGAGGCTTCCAGAGGAAGGCGTAGGGTATGTAGTCTACTGTGACGCATCAGGGACCTGACATGGGTGTGTCTTAATGCAGGAGCGAGCTGTGATCGCATTTGGTTCTCAACAACTGATACAACTTGAGTAGAACTATGCTACCCATGACCTAGAGTTAGCAACAGTGGTCTTCGCCATGAAGATGTGGCGGCACTATCTGAAGGGAGAATGGTTTACCGTGTACTCTAATCACAAGAGTATCTAGTATATTTTCTCTTAGAAGGACCTGATCCTACGAAAACGTTGATGGATTGAGTTCCTCCAATACTATGACTTCGAGATAATCTATAATCCTAGGAAGGGGAACACAGTTTCATATATTCTTAGTAGGAGATCTTGTATTCAACTATTAGGAGAGGCGACATAGCAGCTGGATTCCTTACAGATATCCTTTTTTAGTAGACATAGAGCAGCAGATCTACAATCTCTTATAGTTACTCCCCCACTTCTTCAGCGATTCAGGGAGGAAAAACATGGGGACGTTGTATGAGAGACACGGTGAGCTCAGATATCCATAGGGAAGACACCTGATGGATTTTTAGAAGGTGGGGAGAACATCATCCTTTTCAAAGGATATACCATGGTACTAGTTGCACTTCAGGTGGAAGTGTTGAGGGAGTTCCGCACTTCTCCTCTAGCAGTACATCCAGGAGTGTCAAAGACGTTCCAGGATCTTCGACGACAGCACTGGTGGCCAGTTATGAAGAATGCTGTAGCGGAATTTGTCTCACGATGCCTCACATGTCAACAAGTGAAGGCGGAGCACCAGGTACCAATGGGAACTATTCATCACTTAGAGGTCTCAGAGTGGAAGTGGGATGGGATATCCATGGACTTCGTGATAGGTCTTCTATGAATGTCCAGGGGCCACGCCATGATTTGGGTGATTGTTGACAGACTCATCAAGTCAGCCAACTTCTTACCGATCAGAGAGTAGGGCATAGTAGAGATCTCAGGAGGCATTTATGTACAGGAGATTGTGTGTTTACCTGGTATACATTTAATGATTGTCTCTGATCATGATGCAAGATTTACTTACCGGCTATGGAATGGGTTACGAGCAGCTTTCGGGACACAGCTTCAGTTGAGCACCGCCTTCCATCCACAGACGGATGGTCAGACCGAGTGGACCATCCAGAACCTCGAGGACATACTTCATGCATGTATCCTTGAATTTGGTCTTAGTTGGGAGGATCATTTACATTTGGTGGAGTTTTCATACAACAATAGCTGTCACTCCACCATCGGCATGGAACCTTTTGAGTCCTTGTATGGTTGACCTTGCAGATCACCACTTTGCTAGGAAGACCCACGGGAGTCAGCACCAGTGGGGCCAAAGATGGTACGGACCACCACAGAGAAGGTGCAGATCATCCAGGATTGGATAAAGACTGCATAGAGCAAGCAGAAGTTGTATACTGACAGGAGACAGAGACCTCTAGAGTTCGAGGATGGAGACCATGTCTTCCTACGGGTCTCACCTTGACGAGGTCTACGAAGATTTGGCCAAGGTGGAAATTTATCATTGAGGTTCATCGGACCATTCTAGGTCCTCAGCAGAGTATCCGAGTTGGCTTACCTCTTAGCTATTCCAACTTAGTTACACCGGGTGCATGACGTCTTCCACGTATCTCAGCTGAGGAGATACATTCATGACCCTTCTCACATCATAGATCATGTAGATCTAGACGATGATGTTGGGGATACATTCACCGAGGTTCCAGGGGAGATGGAGGATCGATAATAGTGGGTCCTACGTGGATGGTCGATACCTCTAGTGCACATTTTTTGGCAGTACAAGAACCTCCAAGAGAGAACATGGGAGCGGGTGGCTTAGATGGATGCTCAGTATCCCCATTTGATCCCTTAGTTTGAGTTGTAGCTTATGGGGACGTAAATCCCTAAGGTGGGGAAAATGTAATGACCTATAAAATATATGGATTTTTTTAAATACATGGGATTTTTATGAGTTTGAGAAAATTTACGGTGCACGATTCTGAGGCCTGGTGTGCCCAAAATCAATTTCTGATGTTTTCTTTGGGTACGTTCAGTAATGTAATGAGCGGGATTTTATAACTTTTTGAACATGTTCTCAGAATTGAAATCTGAGGGCACCGTTGAACTCGTAGAATCGGTAATTTCATAATAATAATTTCCCCTTGACAATAGTTGGTCAGTAGTAAAAGTTATCTTCTAGCTTTTTTATAAAAATAAAATAAAATAAAGTGAAACACTTTATTTTATTTTGGTCTCCATGTGGAGTTTGGGTGGTTAAAATCTCCACATTGGAGCTGGAGGTTGGACGGCCACACCCTAACTTCCCATGAGAGGTTACGGTGGTGGGGCCCACCAGAGCATAACCTCCCATGGAGGGATAATTGAGGTGGGGACCACTACAACCACATAACCTCCCTACTAATGATAGGGGTGGGGACCACCCAACCCCTATTGATGGTGGAGGATGAAACCTTTCCACTCTCTCTCATTAATGAGAAAGAGCCTCTCCACCTTTCCCCTTAATTAAATTGTTCAAACTCATAATTAAATTATTCCAATCCTCCACATTAATTAACGAGAGACAGGTAAGTAAACTTTACCATTTTTATTTTGTGCCAACAGTTATAATAATAGACAAACTATTATATTTGATGGCATGATTCATTTTCGGTAGAGAATTTAGAGAAGATATTGGGATAAACCTAACCTCTCCAACAAAGAACACTCCTCCCAACTAAGAACAAAGAATGCGAAGAATGCTGGATTTCTTCTTCAACTTCTTTCCTTGAATCCTACCGACGTGGAGTGGCTTCCCTGGCCAACTCAACTCGGGATTCAGAGAGCATGGCAGATGTGACGAACGATGAATTATTTCATCTTCTTCCCGCGACTTCAAAAGTCAATGAATGAAGAACGAAAAAAATAAGGTATGGGGTTTATTTCTTGATGATGTTTTCCCTTGATTCTTACATTCTAAAACAAAGAACATGGACCAACTTATTATCAAGTTGATCAGTATATGTTTTTCCTTGTGGGATGAGAATATATTATAGATGAGGGTTGTGGGAAATGATGTTTTCAATTATCTTATATATCTTCTTTTGTTGTGCCACTTTCTCCACACTAACATGGAGGGTGCAGGCCAAACAAGTATGGCCCGACCCCTCTGCTGCTCTTCTTGAATGATGTGTCCTACGTGAATGAAGAAGGTGGCTTTTTTCCATGGTGATGAATAGAGAACCATCAGTTATCCACTAAGAACCCCCTTTTTTATGCCTCCAAAACGAGCAAAGGAGCTCCCCCAACCTCTGAAAAACTGGAAATCCCACGTAAGCCTCGAGTGGGAGGAATAATGGGGGAAATATGGGAAATTCCGAGTGGCCTGGGACTTTAAACTGTAATTTTTTATGTGGTCGCACGGTTTGGGAAACTATGCGCCAACCTTGCGGTAGACACTTTCACACTTGGGAAACTCGCACGGCTTGGCCGCATGGTTTGGAAAACCATGCTCCAATCGTGCGGTAGCCACTATCCCACCCAGGGACATCACACAGCATGGACACATGGTTTTTTCATACCGTGCACCAACCATGCGCCTATGCACAAACCTACATATCTTTGGTACCAGGTGTCCATTTGACAAACCATCAGCCGAACTGGGAACCTTGGAGTGGAAAGGTCCCTTTGAGAATACCCCAATGGAGTTCATGGTATATTTGAGATATGGTCAGGTTGGATCATACAAGAATCCAACCAGGCCCCCGGGACTGAAAGTCTAATATCTAACAGACCGACCATCTGATTGACTTGACATCTATTGCGTTGAGACCCATATGACGTGGCAGACCTTTGATGTACTTCTTCGTGGTGCTTTATAACAGATGGAGTATCGACCAATAGCTCATAGAGCAGACCCTTCCGAGGACGATCAGACAGTGTATGAATACCTAATAGTTGGTTGAGATCTGATGACTGCTTGACCGATTCAACTCGGAGTGACTCAAATAGCCTAGTGGGGAGGCCCTCTGTGTGATGTAGTAGACCCATGGCAGAGGAGCACCTCTGTGTGAGCGTGGAAGGCCCGCAGTACTCAACATGAGGAGTACATCTATAGGCTATTAGGGGGAGCGACTATATGTGACGTGGTAGAACCACAGTTGAGAGCACCTCTATGTGACGTAGAAGACCCATGACACTCAAAAGGAGGAGTGCCTCAGCTGTCCAAGTTTAGAGGGAATCTCTTCTGTTTGATGCAGCAGGACCAATCTACTTGATAGAGGAGGAGTATGCCACATGTCATGTCTTCTATAATAAAAATCGTGGATTGATCTGAGTCAATGAATTTTGTGTTTTCCTCATGATTGAGATGGGATACTAGATAACATAGGTTTATGTATGGGCATATACCTATGTAATGGTTATCTGTTGATTTCTTACTTTGTGATTTAACCTTGTTGGATTTTTTGAGACCTTAAGGGTCTCGGGGTACCTACTGAGTAACATAATACCCACCCCTGCATGGGCTATGCCCACACCTCGTTGTGTTTGATGCAGACGACACACAACGATGAAGGAGGCTAAGAGCACTAGGTCTGGATAGTACTCGGAGGTGGACCTTACAATGAGTCGGTACAAAGAGGATTATGATGGACGTGGAGTGCTGAGGTGGCCATATGTACCTACCATTTAGGTTGGAACCCTGGAAGACGGTCTAATAGATGCCCTTTACCTTTCATCTTTTTATCCCTTTATTAGTAGTACTTGTACTTTACAGTTGGGATTGTATTTCTGGCCCCATTTTACTTTCCAGCACAGTCATATGTATTCATCTTTACTTAGTATTTTCTTCCTCTCGTACTTTTTTATGTGTGTTTTCAGTTTATAAAGGCAATGCCTTCCCAGTTTTAGGGATTTACGCTTTTAGTGCTAGTCCCCAGCCCTTGGATTATGGAATGCGGGTTGGGGGTAGTCGTGATACAGGTCCCGAGGGAAGATTCGTGACATATAAAGTGTTTTTATCTATGATTTTTTTATTTCTTTACTAAATAGATAAAAGTATAAAATTTTATTTATTAGTCCTTATATAATGATTTTTTCATATATTATTATCTCATATTTAAATATGTGAATTGGTCATCTATTTAAAGGTTATTAACTAATTTACTCATACTTTTAAATTATTTATTCGATAAATAAATGTATTATTTTGTATATGTGATAAAATTATTCTTATAAGATTTGTTATCCCTTCATTATGTGCTAGGTACGTCAAAAACATATTTTGTTTATATCTACCATGATCTCTATTTATAGATAATGTTATTAAATTGAATATAGTTATTGAATATATTTTATAAATATCATGTATTATTGTTTTGAAATTTTTTATTCTTACATGATTAAATTATCCTCAGGTAGAGGGGATTTTTTTGGACTTCCAACTAGATTAGAGGTTTATACCTTATATTAGAAAGGTGGAACTTTGCTATATGTTACACTAGGATTACTCATGAGTAGATTGTCAATATCATATAATTCTAAACCATTATATCAATTGTTCAGGTACCTCATGTATGAGATCCATCTAAATATGTTTATTTATATTTGACATCTTTTTTTGGGTGAGTAATTCAAATTATGGGTTTTGTAAAGTGTTACACATCAATGTGGTATAAACATATTAGATTGGATGATGAAATACGGTTTAAAAAAATAAATCATTTGAATAATAAATACATAATGGGAATAACATGAGATAATATGGGGAGATTAAATCACCTCTAAAATACTAAGTGTGAGATTATTTCAAAAGTATAACTTTCAAAGACATTTATTATCAGACATTCTAGGTCATGCCTCTTGATAAAAGAGAGAGAACCATTTTTTTTGTATAATGAAAGGAGATCAATGTAATGTAAAAATTATAGAGGATATAATTTTGGAGTTATGATAGAATGGTGAACAAAAATAGCGAGTCTCGATGACCAGATAATGGGTGAACCAGATGTAGAAATAGATTTAATTAAATAACATTCAAACCATTAAAAGATTCATACTTTAAAAAGTGAGTGAAGAGTTAATGAATCATGAGGTATATAAATTTATCATTGTTTACTTGGAAGGAATGCTTATGTAGTGGAGATATATGACATAAAGTATGATCTCCCATAAAGATCAGTGGATGTGGATGTTGTCCCATGGAAATCAGATGGTGGTTATAACAAGATGAACCAACTGGGAACTTATATTTAATAGGTTTAATCACTTGTGATTAAGAACATTAAATATTATAATATTCCTTTATTTCTAAAAATATAATTAATAGAAATATTTATCTAGGGATTTGGTTGAAATCTAGGACCACATAATCTCTGTTGTTGATTATTTTTTTATGTTTATTTCTCAATTTTTGCATAGGTTCTATTTGAATTGTCCTGAAATATGTGTAAAAACAAGGTAATTTAACTATAGTTCATTTTTTATGTTCTAGAAATTAGTTTATAGGTTCATTATGAATCATTATTCCACATTCAGAAGTCCCGATATAAATGTATCTGGAATTTTTATCAGATGTACGACTCTCATTGTAGACATAAAAAGTGTTATCATAACTCAATGTTGGAGTGATCCAGATGACCAAGCCCTGACTGAGTGTTCATAGTTTAGTTCATTAGAAACAAAATACCATAAATCTTGTAGGAGAACCTCAAAAAGATGTTCTTGAAATTTTTTGATTATTTTTTTGATATTTAGTGGGAATTCACATATTTTGAAGGAATGAAATCAAAAGAGAGTAATGTTTTGTTAGAGATGTTTTATAGAAAATATTTCAGATTCTGGAAGAAATTGATAGAGAACAATCAAAAACATATGGAACATGATCTTCCGTTTACCATAACTAAAACAAAAGAAGTGAAAAAAGAGGAACGATAATCTATTATTAAGAAAGAACTTGGATTGATGAATATATAACTTTCCCAAATCATAACCTATAACATATAAGAAGTAAAAATAGCTTCAGAATATATAATGAACTTATCCGACATATATTATAAGTCCATGGTAGTGAATACAATGTTCTTCGTATGGATACATTTATAACTAAGGAGGTAAAAAAAAGGAATATAGCAGATCATATTAATGCCTTTAATGTTATGCATAGTCAGTTGGAGTCATTTAATGTGAGATATTGATATCTAGTTTGTGTACAGTTATTACATTTCTTACTGTTGGAATCATGGAATGCAATGGTGACCAATGTGT
The DNA here is from genome assembly GCA_963277665.1 of Viscum album. Lineage (NCBI taxonomy): Eukaryota > Viridiplantae > Streptophyta > Magnoliopsida > Santalales > Viscaceae > Viscum > Viscum album. Next base: position 1,030,440,942 of record OY728157.1, read on the forward strand.
GAAATTCTTATGGAAAATATGACATGGATTTCATAGATATTCATGTAATTATCTTTAATGAAGATTTTTTTAAATAGATGCACACATATTACAAAATTCATATAATGTTAAAGTAGGAGGAAAAAATAAAACATAGAGAATTAATAAAAAAGGAATGACATGAGGGGTTAACGTAGAAGAATCTTGATATACTGTGCTCCTATGTGTTTTCATTTTTGGAAGAAAGGGCACCATAAGAAAGATTTTAGTGCGAAGAGGTATAAATCTATAACATATTCTACTGGAAGTGGGTTTAAAACCCCTACATCAAATGATATGATAAAAATTCTCTTAAGCGTCACTATATAATTTTAGTTTTGTTTTATAGACACCAAATCTTTATTCCAACAAACATTATAAAGGTCCACCATACATATTATATGGTTCTTGAGATTATGGGGAAGGTTGATCTTTCAATATAAAAATATAACATAAGAACAATGGAGTTAAAGGAAGCATGATGTAAATTCCCCATATCTACTATGCTAGAGTCAATGGTCACATTATTAAATTGGTATAAGATAGAAAAGATCATAACCCAATAGACCGAATAATTTAGCAGTCTTGGTAAACTAGAAACAGACATGAATCACATCTTATATATTAAAACATAATAACAAAATATATTGAAAGTAAATATAATTCATCCTTGAAATTTTTCCCAGATTCCTTCTTTATATCATGTGGAAGGGAAAGACAATAATGATGGTCTCCAATTCGTAGTTACGGTTATGTAAAATGGTAGCTATCATGGATAAATAATGCATAATAAATTTATAATTTTAAATAACCAAAAACACATGACATTTAACAAATAACTTGATCATGAATAGTTATATGGAAGGATTAAATGTTGATCAAATAATTCTATATAAATAACCACACGAGGTTGAATCATATCCATGGATATCATAACCATTCAAATAATCACATCGAAATTAATAACTAGTTTCATAATGAGGGAATGAATAATTTTAGACATCCTAAACTTATCTTAATGGACTTGTTCTATGTCAACATATATAAATTAAAAATTCTTAATCCATTTTTCCAAACTAGTTTTCATCATGTGACCTACTAATGAATCAATGGGGTATATCAAGTCACACCCATCACATACTAGTTCAATGCTTTAATAATATAAAAAGGGAAAATAAAAATTCAATACACAATCAGCATAATAATTCATATGTTAAGACTAGAATTTGAATGTTAATAATTTCAATTATCAAACATATCATAATCCATCTAGATAATAAATAGGGTGAAAACAATATAACATATACCCAATAGAGTAAAATAATGGTTTATTTCATTTATAAATATAAATACCATTAAAAGTCCATCAAGAAGAGTCTTTAAAAAAATACATTTTCACATTGAAAATCAAGTTAATTTTTTTCAAAATATTAGTATTATTTTGAAAATATCCATTCCACCTTGTAAATTAATCTTTAAATCATAGAAAGGTCAAGATAGTGGGAAATTCTATTCATTCTATGTACATTAAAATAATGATTCCTTTCACATTTGCACTAAACATTTAAAAGGTACCTCATTCAAAAAAACGACAAAAATATTCCTTTTGATTTTGTTACTAAAAATAAAATGTGGTTGAAAAAATATTTAATAAATACTTGAATAATATTAAAAAAAATTAAATCATTTAAAGGAAAATATGGACATGTAAAAAATGATTCATAACAGATCAGAAAAAAATTCAGTTTTCCTTCAAAATATTCTTTTGGTCCCTTGAGTATTTAAAAGAGGAAAATGAATGGAATAATTAAAATTTTAAGAAATAATAATAGGATAATAGAAGATAGTAGGTTTTATTTTTATATTTAAAATAATTCATCAAATGGAGAATTAAAGATAAACAATTTAGAATAATGATGAGATTATGAAATATCCCTTACCGCTTTGGTAACTTTGGAATCATAACCCCCATGAAAGAAATAACATAAAATGAATGTTTAAATACCATCAATATAAATAAATTCATGATATGACATATCAATGGGGTTGTAGATACAACTCTTAAAATAATATATGTTTATAACATAAAAAATGTCACAAGGATGAAAATTTCAGATGAAGAACCATTACCAAGATCATATCATTAAAGTGAGAATTAATTGATGATGTGATTATGTGTCGGAAATTTAAATAAAAAAATAATTTTAAATACATCATTATACAAAAAATTCTATTTTACACATAATATTTACATTAAATAATCAATAAAGAAGAGATATATCCTAAAGAATGAAAACTGAGTTATGAAATTATTACCTCTTGGTTACTTTCAAGTCAAGTACTATTGGATGAAATAATTGGAATTGAGTCTCAAAATACAAAGAATTTTGAATTATTTATGATATGACATGTGATATGGGTAGAATATACACCATATAAATGAAATTTGGTATATAATAATAAAATATGCCTCATTGACAGAATATTGAGACAAAATCTCTTACCTCAGGTCTGAATCATCACATACATTATTTATCTTCCCGAATAATCAAATTATATTTTTTTATATACTTTATTGAGAATAATTTTCATGTTTAGTATTACTTTTATTTTACTTATTACTATGTTATATTAATTTATTTAATCAAATATGTTCACATTGGGTGTTTTGATGGTATTTGGTTCAAATATTCAAAATTACTTCGGTTGGCTGACAAAGGTCAAAGAGGTCATTGATACATTATCTCCAAAAAATTAATAATTAAATGAATGTAATAATTAAACATCATTTATAATTTATAAACCAACCTTGTAATTTGGTTATGAAAATTTATCTAAGTTACAATAATAGAGATGATAACCCATGCATACTAATTAGTAAAATTTCTCTTTTTCAACGATTATGACGGAAAGAATGTAAGTGTAACATTAAATTTATAGAATTTTAATTATATTATAAATAAAATTTTATTTCATTAAATATATATATATATTATTCTTTTAATGCATTGCTGATAAATGAATCACATTGCTTAATGAATGAGGTAATCCACACATACAAATGGGCAACATTATCATTTTTTATTGAGTGGAATGGTAAGAAATTAAATGATATATTATCTCCCCAGAATTGTTATTTTGACAAGATTATCATATATTTAAATTAAATCCATAATTATAAGGAGTCTTAAGAGGAGGTGATGGAACCAAAATTACATCAGTTCACAATGAGGTATTAAGCTGTACACATGAATGATGGGTTCTTTGACTATTTTATACAGAATGAGACCAATATTTGTTATTCCATTGACATAATAATATCCTAGTATACATGATATACTTATTTAGTCATATTATATTGTTTTTAATAAAATTTTAATTAGGTTTAAGGAAAATAAAACAAAAACACTCTATTAAGAATGTCACCTCTTATTTGGATAACCGCTTTAGGATTATACCTAAAGCCTTCCTAGATTGAGTTTTTGGTAAAAAATAATATATAATATGGGATATTTATTATTGTTGTTTTTTGGGTATGTATTTTTTGAGCCAAAAGGTTTTATAAGTGTGAAGAAAATGGAAGAGGAGGTGTCCTTTTATATATAAAGGGAGGGGCACTTTTGGAATCTTTGAATAGAATCAAATAATTTTTTATCAAATTCAAAAAATCCTAAAAAATGGACCATTCATTAACCATATATGCAAAAGGTAAAATTATTTCTATAAAATATAAATTATACATGTTTTTAGGTCATTTTAACCATCATATTTATAGTTTAACCCCTAGTAAACCTATTTCAGCCTAATCGCAGTAACATATTTTTCATTTTAAAGGGTTATAACATTACATATAAGGTTAAAATTGACTCATAAATTTTAAATGGATAATTTTTTAAAATATATTAAAATCATATAATTTTACATGTTTTTTTGTATTTTTAGATAATTTAATAAAATTTTGTTTTTCCAAAATATGAATAATGTCATTTTGACACTTTGCATTTAATTTTACTTAAACACACTTATAAAAAGATGGAATTAAAATATAAACCTTTCAAACTCCCCATATATTTGACACGTATCTATAGAATTTGTTTAACATAATAATTTATTTATATTATATTATTTTTAATACTTTTAATATCATTTATTTTATTTTCATATTAATTAACTATCTTTCACTTCTGTATTCTGCAAGCATTTAAGGTAATTATATAACAACTAAAAATTACAAAAAAATTACAATCATGATAATAATTTATTTATTCTTGAAATAAACATCAACATTCATTCATAATTATATTTTTTCTTTATGTGAACCCAAAATTGAAATTGAAAAGCCAGATTGAGACATTTTTTATTTTTCGTTAATTAAATTATTATATATGTCACTTTCTTGGAAAGTTTCCCTTAAAAATTAAAAATGTAGCCTATGGTTATAAGGGTATAAATACGTTTGTCCAGTAATATTTTAGATGAAAAACAGAGAACTTATCACATTTTATTAACATAAGGTAACCCTATTTACTATTTTACCATAGTGACAAAATTGTATGGATTTTACTATCTATTAAGAAAAAAATTAATTTAACCTTATTAAATAATATAAGTAATTATGATTAAAATTATAGAATCCATTTTACAAAATTCAATCCAAATAAGGGTAAAATTCATTTTGTATTACCAAATTCAATCAATTTAGAAAACTTGTAATTTCCATTATTCACTGAAAAAGTAATCATTTTAGAAAAATCCAAAAATATCACCATATGTTAATTTTCATATGACACTTCATAAAATTAAGTACATTTTATCTAATAATTTTTTTATAAATGTGAAAAAAATAATTATATTATTTTCTTAAATATGTGAAATAAAAATAATTTTTGATGTAAACAGATTTTTGATGAAAAAAATTACTTTTCAAAAAATTGAATGATTATTTAAAAAGAGTTGATAAATAAATTTATTTTTTATTGGTAATTTTATATATTTTTTATAAATTAGTCAATCCTATTCATACCCACCATTTTAACAGCTTGGATACAATAACCATATTTAAATATTGTATTTCGTGGTGTGTTTTTGATCGATGTTGGGTGTAATATATGCCATCCGACATCATTTTATTAATTTTTAATATTAGAGACTTATATTCTCCATAAATTAATTTAATTTAATACTATAAATTAGATATTGTGCTTACAAATCAGGGGGTTTAAATTTTAAAATACCCTTCTTAAAATTAAACATCATAAAAAGTGTAGATAAATCTTCCTCTTGAAAATTGGGAAAGCAAAATATAAAGATCATTTGAAATAACAAATGACTAGGTTTCCATAAAAGAGAACATTGGGAATAAGTGAAAACATGGATTTTGGAATATTTTCTATTTAGGACATAACACTATACACGTTTTTATGAGAGAAGAGACCATATATTTTTGAAAAAAGAATAATTTTTTTTTATTTCAAGATCCTTCTCATGATTTTAATTGATTATTTTTCCATTTTGACTAATAATATAAGCATATGTACTTACATGATAAGTAAAATTTAATCGTTAAATCAATTTCCACCAAAATATCATATTTTTCTCCAAATGATGAGTAATCAAGATGAATATTTTATTCCTAAACAAAAAAATAAAGTTCTAATAGATCACATAATTACAAAAAAGTATAACAAGCCATTACTCCTATGTTTATATATTATCCAAATAAAAAATGATAATTCAATGGTAAAGTGATTCAAAAAATTAATTATATGATGCAATACAACATTAATCTCTAAATCTTCTAGTATAATACCCAAAGTTCAACTTAGATCATTTGATAATTAACTAACCTTAATAGTTATAAAAATATTTTTGAGAAAGATTGAAAGAGAAAGATTAGAATCATTTTATTACATATTCTTCCAAGAAAAATTATCATTTATCCTTAAATAAAATCAATCACTCTTAATGTGTCATTACAGACATAAATATTTCCTAATAATTTAATTTCAATGAAATGATAATATTTTCCATAAATTTTATGAATCACCATAATGTTTCAATAAATTCATTTATTATTCCATAGTATAGTTCAACCCTTATTCCTAAAATAAAATACCATAACATTTTGTTTACATTAATAAAATAAGTTTATAAAAATAGTTAACTTCATCAAAAGTAACATTAATCATCTAATAACCAAATCACTTTTCAAAGCCATGATTATCTCTATGGTAAAATATATGTTACCCAAAAATATAAAAGCATTATTCCTAATATTCATGTATCTCATAAACCCATGTTATACATTAGGGGTGAAAATACCTAAAACATCTATTAAAACACAATAAATGTCTTTAAGGAACTTTCATCACATTAGACCTCTGAAGTGGTATCTATTACATTAAAAATATGATAAAAATTAGACATATTAACCAATAATGACTTTGAAAATTTAAAAAAAATCATATTTAGAATAATAAAATTACTCTGTTTAATGAATATCTTCAATGTCTATTATAGGGTTTTGATCCCTAATATATGTTTTCCAAAATCTGATTTCTAAGGTTTCTATTAAACATTATCTAATACCAACTTGAAATATGCCGACGCTAATAACCAATAGTTTGTGGTCACATTATTATAGTGGAATAAGATACAATATATTACATCCCAACAAGCTGAACAGTTTAGTTGCTGTGGTAAACAAAATACATACTTTAATCATATAACACTTTTGAAGAATGAAAAATACAACATAGTGAAATTTAATCTAATGAATGCTTAAACTTATTCAATTATTCCTTCTTTATATACAAGAGAGGATTAATAAAATAAGGTTCATAGAAAATGGTTTATAAGGGTTATATAAAATTGAAGAAATCATGAGTAAATAAGTCGTAATCAAAATAGAAAGGTAAATAATTGAAATTCTTTCCATTTGATCAAGAACTTAAGAATGGAGAATAAGATAGAAGAAAAAATATGTTATAAAATAATTCCATATAAATTAAAAAATGAGTTTGAAGATTAACTATGGATCTCATAAATATTCGAAAAATCACATAGACATCAATGACTATTCTCATAATGAGGTAATTCATAATTCAGGATAACATAAAATCACCATCAATGCCTCACACCAAGAAATCATACATAAATGGGTAAGGAATAAAAAAATAACGAAATTAGTTTTCCTCATTGAGGTTCTATAATAGGTATCTCCTGTCACTTATTAAGTCTAATTCATTCATTATTTAAAAGGGGATAAAAACAATTCAATATATAATCAATATAAAAATATGAATTGGAAATCTCAATTACGAATGTAATAATTTCCCCACAAAAACTAATAATAAACCATGAAAATAAATAATATGTATGGAATCATTAAAACATATACCCAATATAATAAATAAAGGTTTCATATCATTTATGAAAACAAATATCATAAAAATATCATGTAAAACATTATCCAGGAAAATACCCATTTCAATTTGAAAATCACATTTAAAAACAAAAAATTTAAAAAATAGTAAAGAAAAAAATTTATTCAAAATGAACAAAGGAAAAATTCAAATAAATATTCAAATGATTGATTGGTCAAGAGAACAAGAAATTATATTCATGTAGAGTGCGTCAAAACAATGACTCCTTTCACATTTTTGGTAAAAAATTCAAATAGAAACTCATTTAGAAAATCAATATAATATTAATTTAAAACCGTTTTTAATAATTAAAAAGAGGGTAAAATTCCATTAATGAATCATCAGATAAAAGTAAATAAATTTTTTTACCATTTAAAGGAAAATATGGGCATGGAAAAAAAATATTCCTAGTATAGTTGAAACACAATGTCGGTTTTCCAAGAAATGTTTATTTCTGTATCACTAGTATTTAAAAGAAAAAATTGAAATGAAAACTTATATTTTTCATAAATAGACAAATGATAAGAAAATATTTTTTTGTAAGATCGAAGTGTCAAATTATTCCTTGGATGTAGATTTAACCATATACCATCCCAAATAATGATTAGATTGAGAAATAAACCCTCCCTTATTTGGTAACGTCTAAATCATAAACCCCATGATAGAAATAACGTCAAATGAACCATTAACAACCATGAATATAATGTTATTCATGATATAACTAATAAATGTGGTCGTAGATACACCTAATAAAATATGATAGGTGTAAAACATAATATATGTCCCAAATAAGACAATATTAGATGAAAAACCCTTACAAAGACCGTATCATTGGAGCGATAATTAATCAATGAAGTGAAAATGTTTGAAAAATATAAATAAAAAAAGTGGAAATAAACATAATACAAAAAAATTAAATATCACCCAGAATTTTGAAATTATTATAATTAATGGAGAAGTTATATAACCTAATGAAAGAAAATTGAGTTATGAAACACTTACCGCTTGTTAACTTTCAACAAAATTACAATTAGATGAAATAATTGAAATTGAAACATAAATTACTATTAATTATAAATTAATAATTATATGAAATTTAAATGGGGAAATATATACACCATATTAAAGAAATTAGGCACATAATAATAAAATATGCCTCCATGAAGGAAATATGAGATGAAATCCATTATCTCGGGTCCAAATAATCAAATGCATTCTTTATCTTCCTAAATAATAAAAATGTGTTTATTATTTAATTTATTAATAACCATTTTCAAGTTTATTATTCCTTTCATATTATTTTTTACCATTTTATATTTATTTACTCAGTCGATTAATTTTATATCTAGGGTTTTGATGATATTCATTTCACATGACCAAAATAAATTTGGTAGGTTCAAAAAGGTCAAAGTGGTCATTGTTCCGTAATATCAAGTATAAAAATTAGGAAATAATTATAATTTTTTACATCAATTATAATTTTTAAACCAACCATGATACATGGATATTAAAAATGAAATGCTTTTTAATCATAAACTCGATAAGTCTTATGTTTATACAGGTAAGAATTCCAATTTACAACAATCATGAATAAAATAGGGTAAATATAATTTTATATTTACAAAATTATAATTTTATTATAAATACCATATTATTTCCTTAAACATGCTTATATGTATTTGTCATGAAATGAGGTCTCAAAAAATAAATCACATTAATTCATGGAGGTGATAATCAGTATGTACACATGAGTGATGTTATTATTTTTTAGTGAGTGGAATGTTGAGAAAGTAAATGATATATTATATTTTCATAATTTTTAATAATTTATGGGTATCATATATATATACATTGGATCAATTATTAAAACAATCCATAATAAGAGGTGATTGAAAACAAATTATAACGCGACATGAGGCAGTAGTCTGCCACACACACAAACGATGGTTTCATTTCCCATTTGATAGAAAAGTGGATGGATATGGAATATTAAATTAAAATAATAATATATTATAATATTATACATAACTATGTAATTATATTATCATGGATGAATAATATTCTTCATGGTGTTAGAAGAAATAAAATAGAAACTCTTGGTTAAAACTGACACCACTTCTTCGGACAACCAATTTATGATTATATCTAAAATATTCCTAGATTATATTTAGGAAAAAATAATCTATGATTTGGGGAAGTAAGGAAGGACATAATTTATGTTGTTATTAGAAAAAAATTGTTTTTTATGTGTTAAAAAAAGAGGATATAAGGTGTCCTTTTATAAGTGTGGGGAGAGTGACTTTTGGGATTTTTCAAAAGAATAAAATAATTTTATGAATTATTCACAGAAAAATTATCCAAAATGACCATTAAAGAACCATAGAATATAAAATGTTCTAATATGTCTATAAAATATAAGGCAAACCATTTTTCCCATTTTAAAATAGTCAGTTTTTGGGTAACCATTTCCCATTTTCAAACACATCCAAATTTAAAATTCAAAATTCAAATCCAAGCATCATCATACCAATTATCTGACATACATTGTACGACACGTGCCTCATGACGGATCATGACCTTGAACTTTGGAACCATCGTCGAATCTTCCCACCGAAGCAGAGAGCTGGAGAAACCAACCACCAGGGAACCCAGCCCTCGCGTCACACACCAGACATCGAATCCTTTATCATCACCATCAAGCCTTCGTCGATATTCATAGGTGATAACCCCCCCCATTTTCGCCACCACAGATTCAATGACACATCCACAAAAATCATCCCCCAACTCCATAGGCAAAATAAACAACATCATGGTATTCAAACAGGACCAAACAAACCACCAAATGAAACCATCTCAAAATCTATCCAGAACATAAAATAGAAACGAAAACATTAATCCTTGTAGGAAGCACCAAGAAATAAACCGAGCAAAACCAAAAACCATAAAATCATTGCCCTTAAAAATGCACACCATGTTATTTAAAACACTTATCATAAAAAACAATGATGTCGCCCAAATAAGGACATAGTACGTCACCAAAACACCAAATCACAACCACTAACTAGAGAGAAATCACCACCTCAATGATAAAAAACCTTCAAGAGTCAAAAAATAGGCCCCACCAACACCTTCTGAACCACACCCAAAGACCAGATCTACCAAAAGCACTCTCAAACATCGTGAAAATAAATGACACCCCCAAATCACTGCATCTGAAACCCACACCCTAGTCCTCATCATACTGCCTTGAGAAATCCTACCTAAAACCTCAGGCTAGAGTGGAATGGAGGCCATGTGATGATCCTGTATACCGAGTATAAAAAAGAGTCTGTGCGACACTGCCACTAGAAGAAAACGCATCAAACGCACGCTGAGAGGATTTCCGATGGGAAGATAGGCCTACCAGTGACAGGGGAGAGGAAGGCAGTGGTGAGGGGAAACCTAGCTCCACAGAGCCCTTTATGGTCTCACACACTCTCCTATTATAAAATATAATAATACATGTTTATAGTCCATTTAACCCTTCTCTTTTTAGTATAATCATTATTAAACCTATATTAACCTTGAATGCAGTAATGCATTTTCACTGTTAATGGCTTATAATTTTACATAAAAGGTAAAAATTTGATAATTAATTTCCAACAAACAATATTTTCAACTATATATTAAACACATTTTCTTGATTCAATATTTTTATGAATTTAAGATAATTTACTAAAATATTATTTTAATAAATGTTCAAAAATTCCATTTTTACTATGATTCATTTAATTGTACATTAAAGACACTCGATAAAAAGATGAAATTAAAATATAAATCATTCAAAAACAAAAAATATGTTATAGTTATATGTATTTCAAATATAATAATTCGTTAAATAATATTAAATTTCATATTATTAATGTCATTTCTTTATTTTTTTCTAAAAATTAAATAATTATACTGTTAGGGTTCCATAAGAACATATTGTAATTATATAATTACTAAATAAAATAATCTAGTTAATATAATTTAAATAATGTAATTATTTTCAAAATAACTATAAATATTCATTCAAATCTTGATTTTGTATATTTATAAACACATAATTGAATTTGAAAAGCAATAGGGTGACATTTTGACGTTTTCTTTAAAAAAATTATTATATAGGTCACTTTTTTAAACACGTGTTCTATAAATAATTAAAAATAAATAATATGGTGATAAAGATATAAATAACTTTATCAAATATGATTGAAGATAAAAAATTGTGGCCTTATCACTTAGGTTGAAGCTATGTTAACAAGATTTACCCTTTTACCCTAATGATCAATTTTTACTATTTTTAGTCCATATTAAGACAAAGAAATTACGTCGACATTATTAAATAATATAAGTTATTCTGATTCCAAATAAAAAACCCATTTAACAAAGTCCATACTTCTAAGTGGAATAAATTCAATTTATAATAATATTGCAGCACGAGATGAAAAACAATTTTCTAGAAAATGAATTTTACGAGAAAAATATGATTTTACATTAACTTTCTGACTAGAAATATTCATTATATGAATTATAATTAATATATATATATAATTTATATTTTTAAATTAAATCATTCCTCATTAGGAGTTATTTTAATTATTTGAAATTCAAAAACATTATGCACTTAAAATCTATTTTCATAAAACATGTGTTTTTAAGAAACAAAATAGATTTATACCCAAATCATAAAAATTGATAATGAAAATAAAATTAATCATATTATTATTAATAAAATGGGTCATATTTTCTTTAACATAGAATCCCAAATATAATGGTACTTTTATATTACATGTATTAATGAAAATATATGATAATATTTGAAATATAAGTAATTTTCACCATTCACATTAAAAACAATCATTTTATAAAAATCAACAAAGATAAACATAATTTAATTTCCATATCATGACTATAAAAATGAAGTTAATTTTATCAAATACATTTTATAAATTTTAAAAAAATAATTATATTATTCATACACTCTAATTTAACATCTCCATTATTCTAGTGATTTTTAAATAATATGTTTGATGGGTCATAAGTCCAGAGCCACATGTCATATACAATGTGGAAAATAATGTTCTTATTTTAAAGGCTTAGGGTGTCTTATTCTCCCCACTTACAATAAATGTCATAATTTAAATGTATCTTTCTCTTTTAAATATATGGTTTTGCTTTTTAAAATCCTCTTAGTGAAATCTCACATCATAAAAATGGTTAATAAAAATTTCTCATGAAAATAGAGCAAAAATAAATATGAAGTTTATTTAAAATAATACATAATTTGGTTTCCAAATAAGATAACATTGTAAGGACGTGATGACATAGATTTAGAAGTAATTTCCATTTACGAGATAACATTATAATATTCATAAGAGAGATAATAATATAAATTTTTTGAAACTAAACAACAGTTTTTATTTCATGAACATTTTAGTAATTTTAAGAGATTATTTTACAAATTATACCAATAACATTAGGATATGTAGTTACATAATAAGTTTAATTTCATCCTTTAACCAATTTCCATAAAAATATCATCTTTTTCATTAAATTATGAGTATTGAAGAATATTTTTTCATGCTCGAAGAATTAGAATTAACTCTTAATGGATCACATAATTCCATGAAATGTTAAAAGCTATTCCTCCTATATTTATAGCTTAGAAAAAGAGAAAATTTTAGCATAAGGTAAGGTAATTACCAATATATATAAACCATTTCATGATAAAATATGATATGAATCTCTAAATCCTCAAAAATTAATACAAAATGTCAACTTAGATCATGTGAAAAATAACTAACCTTAATATTACAAAAATAATTTCAGACTAATCATGAAACAAAAATATTAAAATTATTTTATCAATGATTATTCCAATTGAAACTTTATATTTAATTCTAAATAAAATCAATCACTCTTAATGAATCATGCAAAAAACATTTATTTCTAATAATATAATTTCTAAACAATTATAATCATTTAAAAAAATAAATTGGATCCCCATAAAGGCCCATTAAATTCATATATGCTTCCAAAAGATAATTAAAACATTATCCCCCAAATAAATTAACATAATATTTTTTTAACATAATTTCATAGGTTCCCACAAATAGTGAACTTATTTTGAAATAACCATAATCACTTAATCCCCAAATAACTTTTCAACCCCATGATTATCTCTATAATAAAACATATGTTCCTAAAATAAACTTAATCATTATATATCATATCACTACAAAAATTTCATACTAACCAAGATATCTCATAGGGCAATGGTATGCATTGCACCCTTTTTTCCTTTCAATTTTGAGTTCATGCCCCATAACCTTTCCAAATGTGGCATGTTTTCCTTTCTACTAAAACCATATTAACAAATTTCATACATCATTCGCAAAAATATGATGAATATAAAAAATAATATAATATCATATAAACCATAATGGTAATCAATAATTTTAGAGTTATATCCGAAAAATATAAAATAATATTTGTCAAATTACATTATCCCTATTATATAAGTTACACATAAAGGTTTTCATATTCCTCAAACATGTATTAAAAATTAATAAATTTCGAAAACATAATTTCAACACATAAAACCTAACACAGGGTATCTATTTTTTTAAACTTATCATAATACTTAAACATATCAACCAAAAAAGGTACCAAAAAATGTTAAACCATCTTCATTTGAATCAAAAACTTATTGTGTTTGGGGAATATCATTAATGTACATAATAAGGATACATTCCCCAATATACGTTACCATAAATATATCTTCAAAGGATTCTACTAATCTTCCACTAATACTGAATGTAAAGACACATAACACAATAGACTAGAGTAGATGGTTACTTTATTACATTAGGATAATATACAAGAGATCAAATCCCAAGGTACTGAATAATATAATAGTTTTGTTAAAAAAGATACTTACTTGAATCACATATTACATTAAAAAAAATAAAAAATCATTGTTAAAGTAAATGTTCTAAATCATTAAACATATTCATATATTCCTTCTTTATTTTCCAAGGAAGGGAAATAAAATAAGGGTGATCCGAGATTTTCATTAAGGGTTATGTACAAAATTAGTTATTGTGAGTAAATGAGGAGTAACCAATATGGAAAGGTAAACAACTTAAAACACATGCCATTTCATCAATCACTTAAGAATGAAGAATTAAATGGAAGAAATAAATAGTGATAAATTAATTCCATATTAATAAACACACGAGCTTGAAACTTATAAATAGATATCATAACTATAAAAACAATCCCATGTAATCAATAACTAATCTCATAATTATGGATTTAATAATGTCGAGCATCACAAACATACCATAATGTCCTCATGCCAACAAATATATCATAAATGGAAGAGTCATTGACTGAATACCAAAAATTATTAATCTAATGATACATACCAATGAATTTAGGTTTTATAGAGGGACCCTACCATCACATCCCGAGTAAAATACATTCATTATATTAAAGGGGAGAATATTAATTCAATACATGATCAATATAAACCCTCATAACTGAAAACTACGATAAAATTGTTAATACATTCCCTATTCAAACTAATCATTAACCATCCAGATAAATATTATATATGGTTTAATTACAACATATCCTTAATGGAGTAAAATAAAGGGATTTTTTATGAATGATAATACCATAGAATGATCATTAACAATCATATGGAAAACTACCTTTCCACTTTGAAATTATCTTTAAAAAACCAAAAATTAAAAAATATTATGAAAAAAAATATCCTTGAAAAGAACTACGGAAACTGTAAAGGAAGCCTCAAATCATTGAGTGGTTATGAAGATAGAAATTTTCATTCATACTAACTAGGATAAAACAATATTTCCTTTCAAATTGTTTGTAGAATATAAAAAATTACATTGTTTATAAAATGACAGGAAGATTACATTTATGTTTTTTTAGAAAATAAAAAGTGGGTAAACATGCCTTTTATAAATCATTGTATTATTTTAAATGCATTTTTTTAAATTTTATAAGGAAAATAAGGATATGGAATAAAAATTCCCTCGAAAGGGTTGAAAATGATATTCAGATTTCCCTAAAAAATCATTTTTGTATATTGTGTATTTTAAATAGAAAAATGAAATTGGAAAGTATAGTTTTCATAAATAAACTGTGGATAAAAAAATATCTTTTTAATATGGAAGTATCAAATAATTCCTCAAGGAGAGAATTAAATATCAACAATCTCGAATAATGATGAGATTGTAAAAAATACCATTACCATTTTGGTAACTTTTGCATCATACCCTCAGTGAAAGAAATAACATTAAATGAAAATTTAAATACCATGATTATAAATATATTCATGATATTATATATCAAATGGGGATTTGGATCACATCATAAAATAAGATAGATGTATAACATAACATATATCCCGAAGAAGATAATTTTAGACGAATAACCTGAAAAATGATCATATCATTGAAGTGATAATTATTCAGTGAATTGAATATGTGTGGAAAATGAAAAATAAAAAAAAAACAGGTGTATATATAACAAAATACAAAAAATGTAAATTTAACACACAATATTTTCCTTATATAATCAATGAAGAATTCATATAACCGAATAAAGGAAATTTGGGTTATAAAACACTTACCACTAGGTTACTTTCAAGGCAAATCGTATGGGATCAAATAATTCAAATTGAAAATTAAAGTATTATGAATTATGAAGGACTCATTATATTACATGTAAAAGGGGTAGTATATACACCATATAAAATAAATTATGTCTAGAATAATAAAACATCCCTTAATGAAAGAAAATTGAGATGAAATAAATTACGTCAGGTATCACTCATAATGTACATTGTTTTTCTTCTAGTATGATAAACTAATGTTAATTATTTAATTTCTCAATAACATTTTTAAACTTTATTATTCAATTTATTTAATTTATTTACATGTTATATATTTTTTACATAATCTATTATGTTCAGGTCTATAACAACCCTACTCTTTATTTCATATTTAAATAGGATTTATTACATACACATGAACTTAATACAACTCAGTATATTGAGAGGTCTTGCATATTTGGGGATTAGGAACATTACATAACATCATAAAACATTAAATACAACATTTTTATTGAAAACATATTTTACATGACCACAACATTCCTCCGTACTTAACACTGCATAGGATATACAGAGGAGAGACACAAGAAAGTGGTATTCTGTAATGCCCAGAAAGGGAGTAAAAAAGGAAAAAAATGATGAATACAATAAATGTTAGGAAATATGAATATAAATGGATCATAATAGAAACTGTATCATAAAGGAATGATATAGCATGATTTTAAAAATAAGGTAATGTTGCATCAATTGAAAACAAAACATCATTAACATAAAGAAATAAGGTAAACCCCTATCCCTATATGGTGGA
The DNA here is from genome assembly GCA_963277665.1 of Viscum album. NCBI lineage: Eukaryota > Viridiplantae > Streptophyta > Magnoliopsida > Santalales > Viscaceae > Viscum > Viscum album. Next base: position 1,030,457,860 of record OY728157.1, read on the forward strand.
AAAAGTACCATAATAGAATCAGGTAAAACAATATCCCAAGATGATGTATCATGATACTAAACATTACACAATTCAATGGATCTTTATCTAGGATCACCCTTCATAATCATTAAAATCTCATGTTTAAGTGGTCCACATAGATCATATAACATGGATTCATTCAATATAATCATTTATTCCACGATCTAGTAATTTAGTATTCATACATTTAATTCATCATTAAATAATTATATGTTCTTAAAGGTTAATAACATTCATAGTGGAATGAGTATGGTATTCACTACATGATAATTTTTGCAAGGAAAACAGTGATGAAAATTTGGGAACATAACAGTGTCATATAGAAATTCATAAATTGAGTTGATGAGAGAGAAAGGGATATATCTTAATTTATACATGGAATGTATAGTAAGGCGGTCATGTAATATAATATTCCAACATATGATATAGAATTTTATATGTATAGTATAAAATAAATGCCTGAATGAAGAAGAGAAGAGATAAATCCATTACGGAATTTTAGCATAATAACAAGTGGGCGTAAAAGATCACAAAGGGGATTAGTGGGTGCGAAAGGAATATACCATAATGTATACATAAAATTTACATTATGTAGGTATATAATAACATATTCCAAATCAAAAAATGGAAACAAAAGGGCATGACATAAAAGAGGTTCTTCATGAAAAGGGAGAGATGGAGATCCCTTACCAAATTTCAGCATCGTAATAGCTTAGGAATGGGTCCAAATGGGGAACGATAAATGATAAATAATTAATAAAACATCAAATTTAATATAATTTACTAGCTATAAATTAATTAAATTATAACCATTGTAAATAAAGAGAACTAATTTCAAATACGATGCTTGAATTTGAAAGGAGAGGAAAGTGGGGATCCCTTACCTGGATATGTGACTCCAAAGGCTTGGGAGAGGCTTCGTAGAAGCTTGGGGGAACTATGGTAGTACTATAGGAAGTAATAACCATAGGATGGTAAAGATTAAAAGAGCTTTAGTGAAGAGAAATGCAATCTTGGGTTTATTTGTTTAGGAAAGGTGTGGGAATTCTATATTATTTTGGTTTTGGACACTACACATTAAATATTCAAAACCATAAACCATCTGATGGTTCTTTTTTATTGTTTAGATAATAGAGGAGTGGAATAAATTATTTTATAAGGCTAAGGTCCTAATATATGAAAATGTTTCCCTTACTTATGTGAGGGTGAGCCAAACTATCAAGGAAATGATTTAAAAATCATTAAATATTTTATATATTTGGAGGATTTACTAAGGATTTATAAATAAATAAAATAAAAATAAAAATAAATTATTTTAAATGAAAATAATACATTTTTCCTAATATAACTTTTATAGTATTTAATTACATCACTATTAGGTCATTATAATGTCATAAAACACATTATATATTTATTCAGTATTTAATTTTTACCAAAAAAATTCAACTATCTCAGAAAATTATGTAAAATTCACCATTGGATAATTTAGAAATCATGATTCAAAAAAAATCATTTTATCTATATAATTTTTTAAATATTTTAATTTTCACTTTTAAAATAAAAATGGACATTTATTGAAAATTGATGGGTTTTGACAAAAATAGTATTCGAACCTTAATGAAAATTACATATGACATCCTAAGAATTATATGATCATTTATATTATTTGAGTGTAATTTATTAATAAAATTACATTATTAAAATATTTATTAATTCAAAAATCCCTTAATTCATCAAAATAGATTTTTTAATTGAATTTCAATATTAACCAAAAATACTATTTATGATTTAAGAATCATTTAAAAAGTAACAATAATAAAATGAATGTATAATAATTTAATATAACAAAATAATTCACATAATCATGATTCTAGGTTCTTGTTACATATCACTTTTTTACACTAGCATACACCCAAAGAGTATGGTCAGTGATGGTGGGGAATTCATGGGGTCGTTTGGTGAACATTGTTTGGGTTGTGATCTCAATGATCTTCAATATCTCTCATAGTTGGTTTCAATCATTCTTAAGTTTTTGGATCTCTACATGGGACTAGTCTAGGGGAAATTGAAAAAATGATATTACCCATGGAAGGTCTGATAAATGGGCTTTATACTGTATGCTCGTAGTTGTTGAGGCCATCAATTCGTTTGTCTGTGTCTAAAGGATTTTTTAAAACCTTATGTTTATACAAGTCATGATATCACTATTCAATAACTATATTATCAATGGTATGGATACGTAATAGTCATTTAAATCAAATTGTATATAAAATAACAATTTGAGCATATGCATTTCCTATATCCATAATAAAATAAATTTAAAGAATGGGAATTTAATTCATAACTATTTGGGTTATTATAAACTATCCTATTAATGAAATTTCTCCCTCAAATTTACTTTTACCGCACTAAAAATGATGGCATTAACAATGCTTTATCACCTCATCTTGGTCCCACGTTACTTCTTAAAAAATTTGATTTCACCATAACACCTTGATAAGGGGCATTGTCTTATATCACAGAACATTTCTATACGATCTATGATTTTCACCAGATTTTCCTCATAAGAGATGTCATTATCCAATGGTATAACCTCTAGATTGATTCCATGTTATGTGTCATGTATTTACTTCCTCAAGAGTGATAAATAGACTACATCATGTACTTGAGACTGGTTCAGTGGGAGTATTAGTCGATAGGCCACTACTCCGATGCAATCAATGATATCAAAAAGGTTTATGATCCTTGGAATAAGATTTCACTTCTTTCCAAATATCATAATTATATTCTGCGGAGATATACAGAGGAATACATAGTCTCTATCATCAAACTACTGGGCTCATCAACTTTTTTTTTTGCATTGCTCATTTTTCAACTCCCGACAGCGTTGATGTTCTTTTGGATAGTCTAAACCCTGTCTACCATTTCATCGACCATTTAAAAACCAATATGTTTTTCATTTTCCATATTAATCCTAATATTCCAGTGTTCTACACCTCTTCTCATAAAGGGATTCATAAGGATACATTTTTATTCATGGGTGGAAAATGTTATTGTAAGAGAACTCCATAAACAGTAGATATTGGTCCCACCCACCTTTAAAGTCCATTGAGCAAGAAATCAATATGTACTCAAGTGTCTAGATAGTGCACTCATATTTTCTATCTGTTTGAGGGTTATAATCCATACTGAAGTTTAGTTCCATGTTAAAACCATGATACAGAGTTTTTTAAAACATAGAGGTGAATCTTGGATCTCAATCAAACACAATTGATAGAGGTATTCCATGAAGTCTTACCACTTCTCTGATATATATTCGTGGCAGTATATCCAGTGAGCAATCATATCGAATTTCAATGAAGTGTGCATTCTTTATAAGATGATCCAAAACAACCCAGATATCATTATTTCCTTTAGATTTATTCACATGTCCGATGACAAATTCCATGGTGTTGTTTTCCCATTTCAATGTTGGATTAGTTAATGGTTAGATCATCCCATTAGAATTATGCATCTCAGCCACAACATGCTGATATACCTAGAACATTGATGTATATTTAGCGATATCCTTATTCATGTTATCCCACCTATAGTGATCCCAGAGATCTCGATACATCTTCGTGTTTCCTAGGTTAGTGGAGAAATTCAAACTATGTTCACTATCAAAAAGATCATTCTTTAACATCGGAATTGAAGTAATAGATAGTCTCGACCAAAATCTCCCAATTCATTCTTAATTAACATTTAAACCCAAGATTTCTCTTTTCTAATAGTTTCCACATTCTTTTGACTTCCCAAATCATGTTTTTTGGTATCCTTTAACCTTTCCAAATGAGATGGTTGCGGAATAATTTGTGAAAGGATTTATGATGTTCTCTTGTTTAAGATTATCATGTTCTACTTCATCAAATCTATGAATATTGGATCATTTTCAATTCACACCAATGATAGAATTGATGGGTCCTTTCAACTTGGAGCATCTTCTACCTTGTTCTCTATCCCAGGGAGGTAATGTATTGAGAAATAGTAATCCTTGATGGGCACTAAGAATTTTTATTGGCATATATTCATCACTTTATGTGTGAAAATATATTTGAGACTTTTTTGATCCGTATATATTTTACTCATCTCCCAAAGAGATAATACCACCATATTTTCAAAGAAAATATCACATTTTCTAACTCCAGATTTTGTTTAGGATAGTTATTCCCAATAATTTTCAACTTCCTTGAGGTATAGGCAATGACTTTGTCATTATGCATCAATATATATCCCATGACCTTCTTCAAATAACAATTGATGATTTATAAAATCTCACCACTTGTGGGTAGTATAAGTATAGGGGAAGTGATAAGCCTCCTTTTCAACTCCATTAAGCTTTTATAACATTCACAGTTTCAAGAAAACTTGACTCCCTTCCATGTTATCATTGTAGGAGGGTTTGAAAATCGTGAGAAATTTCTCACAAATCGGTGATAATATCTAGCTAACATCATGAATCTATGGATATCCATCACATATGTCAGTGTCGGCCTTTCTCCAAATTGATTTTTTAGAAAGATACATAGATATAACATTTCTTATGATGATATTCCCCAATAATGAGACTTCCTTCAACAAAAACTCAAACTTATTGTACTTTGTTTAATGATTATCATTTCACAAGGTCTCTAGAATAGTGATAAGATGCTCTTCATGCTCATCATTGGTTTTGGAGTATATTAGAATATAGTGTATAAAGACATCCAAACCTTTGTCGAGGTTATATCTAAAGTCTATATTCATCATGTTGATGATGATTACGAGAAGATTAGTGAGTCTGAATGTCATCACTATGAACACATAATGCCTGTATCTCATACGAAAATAGTATTGGGGATATGCTCCTTCTTCCCCATAACTAGGTAATATCATAGACAATGATCCACGTTGGAGAATTATTCTATTACACATAGTTGATCAAATAACTCATCAATTCATGGAAAAAATACATGTTCATTATCGTGATTTTTTGAGCTCATAATAATCAATGAAAAGGCGCATGGCCCTAACCTTCTTCTTGACAAAGAGGTCCAGTGCACCCCATGGTGAAGCTCTTTGGCATATAATCCCATTATCCAAATTCTCATGTAGTTGTTTCTCTATCTCATCAAGATCTAGAACAACTATTCTATACTGATTCTTGGATATTTGCAATGCCCTAAGTACAATATCAATTAATAATTCAACATATTTTTGTGGAAGGAGACTAGAAAATTCCCGAGGAAACAAATCAGTGAATTCCCTCATTATATGCTTTTATTAAAGGATAGTTCTTTCCTTATAATCAATAATCCAGGAAATATTCTCTTGCTCATAGGGTAGTAATATCCATTCTGGAGATTTTTGTGCGAAATAATATTAATCCTCTTCCATGCAGTTGAATAGAATCCATGGTCAATTCACTATATGGAAAATGATTTCCCTATCACGGAACTTATTCTTTTCTCAAAATAGGTAAATCCAATCCATGAAAAAATTTCATGAAATTCCACCAATGGATGTATGATGAGGTTTTCTGAGAAGTTTATTCCTCAAATTGTGACAGTGGAGAGTCACATACATAGGATGCATTATTTTTCCCATTTTCCATTTTTACTGACTTCTCTTCTTCCATGATTTGTGGTGGTATTTGGATTGTTACACTAAACATTCGGTATATAAAAGAATGTGTATAAATAGAATTAAAAAGTTCATTCCCTATTCCTGAATGAAAAACTAGCATACATATCACTACTTTGTTTTCAGGATTCATTTTGGTAGTAGTGATCAATAAATCTCACCCTTACTACCATGGAGGTTGTTGGTTGCAAAAAAAAAACACTTTATTGTGGGAACTAGTTCACAAAGTACCTAAGTTCTTGGAAGTTGTACCAATTAATAATGCATTGAGGTTAGAATGGAGTTTTCCTTTAATCTATCGCAGTAGTGAGTTTTTCATTCTGGAAATCAATGGCAAGGTTCCCTTCCTTCCCTCACCAAAATCATTTCCAAATCCCCTTCATTTAATTTCAATGGTTCTTTTTTACACACATTAGACAAGTATGGTGGAGAAATTTTTATCACTGTTGGATTTACCCATCAGACTGTCAGAATTAAAATCCACTTTCCACTTCTTATCCCCATGATACCCGTAAGATGCGCCGATCTCCATATTGACCTTTTGGGATCATCATAAAATATCCTCAGAGCTATCAATGTCGCAGATCATAATGAATTTCCATATGATATTTTTTATCCCACAAAATAAGTGGTCAACCATGTATTCGGGGGTAATGAAACAACTAGAAGTGTATATTGAATCTCTGGTGAATTTTGTATCGTACACCCAAATAGATTCATCATATTTTTTCTAGAGTGGACGGAAATCTCTTTCCATATTTATATCAAGGGTGTGGGGAAAATATTTATTGAAAACATTTTTTGTCAATCCTTCCATCAAGTCACTTTAATCTATTCCCCATGAATAGTATATTTGATGTATTTCTACCATTGATTAACTACACCCTTCATATAATAATTATCCAGAATAGCCATCTCTTTTTTAGAACAATGAATTATTGAAAAGATATTCTCAATCGAGTTGATCTATTGTTCAGTGATTGAGGGAACATATGATCCATTTAAATTATGAGGTCTTTGGCTCATGAAGCTCTTGAGTGTGAGTTTTTATTTCTTGGGGGAGGGGGGGGGGGTTGGACGCTCCTATTGATAAAGGTTTCTATTCAAAACATGAGTTAACTGAGATAGTATCATGAAAATGTCTATGATTCTCACTCCCATCATATTTTCCATCACATTAGAGCACTCATCACATTTATATCCACATAGATTTTTTGCTCGATACCTCCTATTATTGGCCATTTTATAGAATAAAAAGAAAAAAAGGGATAATTATTTTAAATTATTAAACACATAAATGGGAATCCAACTAAAATAATGGATAACTTATCAACTATATTTATCTTCTTATCTTATGAATTTCTAGGCTTCGATATATGTTATCAATAATCTATTTCATAATGTAAATTCATATGTGATTTTATTTGTTCCCTTAATAATAGTTCGTACTATGCTTATTAATTTACCAAACCATATCCCCTTAGAGATACGAACCAAGATTCGAGTAAGGACCATTGTCGTGCACTAGTTCCCATTTGAGTCTAGCTCAATGCGGTGTTTTTGGGTTTTACTGCTAGATACATATATGCCAGAGCCGCCTGTACTTGTTTGTATCCAAAAAGGGATGTATTATCTTGATAAAATACTTACTCTATTCTCAAAAAAAATTTGGGATTATTTTCCTATACTTAGTCTTCTCCATATAGATTTCACTGGAGATTTCAAATCTTAATCCCAAAAATAACTAAACCTATCCTCTGATACTAACTATAAAAACATTTATCTTTATTTCATATTTAAAAATGATTTATTATATAAACATGCACTTAATAAAACTCAGAAGACCTATAGTTATAGTGTCTTTAGGGATTAGGAAAATTACATTACAACATAAAACATGGAATACAACATCATTATTGAAAACTTCTTTTACATGACCATGACATTCATTCATACATAACACTACATGGGATATCTCGAGGAATATCATAATAAAGGGGTGAGCTAAAAAGCCCAATACGTGAGTAAACTTGAAATAATATAAAGAATACAATACATATTAGGAAATAGGCATTTCAATGGATCATTAAAGAATAATGAACATAAAGTTATGATATAACATGATTACCATAACATGGAAATGTGGAAACAAATTTAAACACTGATCATTAACATAAAAGAATCAGGTAAACCCATTTCCTAACATGGTGGACCAAATAACTATAAAGGAATCATGTAAACCATTTCCCAACATGACATATCTTGATAATAAACATTTCCCAAAGCATTGGAGTGCTATTAGGGCACACCCTTCATAATCATTTCAGTCTCTCTCTTAAGTGTGCCACATAGATCATATAACATGGATACATTCAACATGATCATTTATTCCATGATCAAGGAATGTGAAACTAATAAATTTAATTCATCATTATAAATTTATATTTGCATAAAGGTGAAAACCCTTGATAGATTAATGGGTATGGTATTCCACACATGATGATTTTGGCATGGAAAATCATAGTTCAGTTTTGGGGGTATAAAAGTGTTATATGGATTTTCATAAATTGAGTCTATGGGAGAAAATGGGGTCTCTCATCAATTATACATGTGTTTTATAGTAATGAGATCATGGAAAATAATATCCCAACATGTGAAATGGATTTTTAGATGCATAGTATAAAAGAAATGTTTGAATGGAAATTAGAAGAGGGAAACGCCTTACATAATTTTGGCATAGTAATGAGTGGGTATAAAAGATCATGGGAGATTAATGGGAGTTAAAGTGGGGTCACATCATGTATACATCAAATTTAATTTAAGGAGGTATGTAACAACATATCGCTAATCAAGAATATGGAAACTAAAAGGCATGACATAAAAGAGGTGCATGAAGAAAAATGAGAGAGGGATAACCCTAACAGAATTTTGACATAGTAACAGCTTAGGTTTGGGTAATAATGGGGGAGGATAAATGATCCCTAATTTAAAAAACATAAAATTTAACATAATGTAATGACTATAAATGAATGAAATTATAAATATTTGAAATTACAAGAACTAATTTCAAATAAGATGCTTGAATTGGAAAGGAGGAGAGGAAATTGATGATCTCTTACTTAGACATGTTAGTCCAAAGGATTGGGAGAGGCTTTGTGAAATGTTGGGGGAGCCTCAGTGGGACTCTAGAGAGTAATTTAAATAATGTGGTTGAGCTTTAAAGAGCACGAGTGAAGGGAAATAGGATCTTTGGTGGGTTTATATAGGAAAGGCTGGGGAATTCTTTATTATTTTTCGTTAGGATACTACACCTTAAGTTATTAAAAAAAATCATACCATGGTTTTTCCTGATCGTTTCTATCAAATAATAGTCATATAAAGTATTTTATAAGGATATGGGTAGAAGATATTAAAATAATTCCCTTTCTTATGTGTAGGTGAGTCACACTTTCAAAGAAATGATTTATACATCAAAAAATATTTAATATGTATTGGAGGATTCACTATGTATTTAAAAAATAAAAAAAATAAACATAAATTTACATTATTTTAAAGAAAAAAAATATTTGTCTGATGATAGATTTTAAATTATTTGATTCAATCAATTTTGTATCATTATGATGTCATAAAACACATTATATAATTAGTAAGTATTTATTTATTACCCAAAGATTCATTTATATTAGAAAATTAATAAAAAACTACCATTGGATAATTTTAACGTCCTGATTAAAATAATAATACTAATTTAATCTAAATAATTTTAAAAATTTGTGAATTTTGACTTTTAAAATAAAAAATTAGAATTTATTAAAAAATAACGGGGTTTGGCAAAATAATTTTTAAACATTAATAAAAAATAAATTTGACTTCATAAAAATTATATGATCATTTATATTTAATAATAATATTTTATTAAATTATTATTTAATTAAAAAATCCATTAATTCGTCAAAATAGATTTCATTATTTTAAGTTTAAAATTAATCAAAAATACTATTTGTGATTTCAAAATCATTTACAAAGTAACAATAATAAAATGAAAGTATATTCATTACTATATACCAAGATAATTCGCATAATTATAATGATAGGGTCTTGATACATATAACATTATTACACTAGTATACTCCATATGAGTAAGGTGTGCGGTGGTGGGCTTTCATGGGGTCGTTTGATGAACATGGTCTGAGTCGTGATCTCGATGAGCTTCAACTTCACTCAAAAACGGTTTCATTGATGCTTAAGTTGCTAGATATTGGCTTGGTATTGACCAAGAGAATGGACCAAAAATGATATCTCCCATGTTATCTCTTATAAATGGGATTCATAGGTTTTGATCCTTCTAGTTTATGCCATCACCTTTTTTTTCTTTGTCAAAAGAATTTTCTAAATCCCTATATTTATACTAGTCATGTGATCACTGTTCAATGGCTACATTATCAAAAATATGAATACTTAACAGTGATTTAAATAAAATTGGATATAATATAAAAAAATGATTGAATTTTTTTATATATCTATAAGACATTTAATTATAATAAATGTAATTTTATTCATAACATTTGGGGTTGTTTCTATATCGGGCATTTTGATGATATTCATTTTATAAGTCCGAAATAACTTTGGATTGATGGAAATGGTTAATAAGATCATTCTTTTATTCAATATAAAATAATAATAATGGAATAATTATCTTTTTCCCCAATCCAAATCTTTAAAAAACCGTGAAATATTCTTTTGAAAAATGAACAATGTTACAATCATGAAGATTATAAGATAAACATACACATGATTTTCAATTCATTTTTTCAACAATCCTGATCGAAAGTATGTATGTATAATTTTATTTATAAATAATTAAAACTATATAATAAATTATTTTTTATTTAAAGATGATTATATATATTATTCATGTAATGAGGTGATAAAAAATGAATTAGATCTCTTCGTGGAGGTGGTAATCTACACGTATGCATGAGAAACACTATCATATTTTTATGAGTGGAATGGTAAGAAATTAAATGATATATTTTAGTTTCAAAATGATTAATATGTCATTATTATAATATATATGAATTAAATCCACCATTATAACTAGTCTTAAGAGGATTTGATCAAAAAAAGCACATTGGTTTGTGAGGTGGTAGTCCACCGTACACAAAAATAATGGGTTCGTTTCCCATTTGGAAGATGAATAGATGTATATGGATCATGAAATTAGAATAATAAAATCTATGTATATTTTATATAGTGATTTTATTATATTATTATGGTTGAATAAATTTTTAAGGGTATTAATGATGAAATATAACAAAAACACTCTATTTACAATGGAACCTCTTCATTAGAGAACCTATTTTGGATTATACCTAAATCCTTCCTAGATTAGAAATTTGATAAAATAGTCTTATTGGATGTTGTTAAGTAATTACAAATGGGATCTGGGATTGGGGTTTCTGAAGAAAATTATTTTTTTGAAGTGTGAAGATAAGAGGAGAGGAGGTGCCACTTTATATGTGAGGGGATGGGCACTTTTGAAAATATTGAAGTGAATCAAATAATTTAATGTCATATTTAAAAAAATAGAAAATAAATAATCCTTTAGTGACCCATATTTAATATAGGGTCATGATATTTCTATAAAATATAAAATAGTCATTTTAGGTCATTTTAACCCTTGTGATTTTAGTTTAACCCCCTATAAACCTATCTTAGCCATAATTATGGTAACATTTTTTTCACTCATAAAGTGATATGATTTTACTTATAAGGTTAAAATTGGATCATATAGGTAAAATAGATATAATTTTTTGACCATATCTGAACAACATTTTCCTCTATCAATATTATTATGATTTTAATTAATTTAATAAAATATTATTTTCATAAAATATTAATAATATCATTTTGATAGTAGTTATTTAATATGAATTTAATGACATAAAGAAAAAGATGGAATTAGAACATAAGAATTTAAAACATCGAAAATATGTTATAATTATGAAAAAAAACCAAAAAACCATTACTTTTAGTATTTTTAAATTCCATTATTTTACTCTCTAATTAATTAAAAAATTAATGTTTCATAGTTATATTATCATTTTAGGTAATTATATAATTAAAAGAATCATAAGTAAGTTTCCATCATGAAAATAATATCATTATTATCAATATAACCATTTATATTCATTCATAATTTGATTTTTTCTCTATGTGAACACATAATTGAAATTGAAAACAAAGAGGGTGGCATTTTTCTCTTTTATCTACTAAAATTAATATATAGGTCAATTTTATAGACAAGTGGGACATAAATGAAAAAATATAGATTAAGGTGATATGGGTGGAAAAAATTCAACCAATAGAACATAATATGAATAATGGTGGCCTTACCACTTAATTTTATCCTCAGTTATCCCTATTTACCCTTTTACTGGGCTGAAAAATTTATACTATTTTTACTATATATTAAGACGAATAATAAATTTAAACTTAATAAATAAAATAAATTTTTATTATTACAAAGAGGGAATCTATTTTACCAAATTCAATACCTATATGTCATATAATTTTATTTTATAATAATGTCACAAAGCAGGGCCAAAAATAGTTATATGGAAATTTCATTTTTCAAGGAAAAGATGTTTTTACAAGAACTATATGACTAGTAAAATTCATTATATTTATTCCAAATAATATAAATAGATACAAAATATATACATTTTAAGGAAATAATTATTTATTTGGGATTAGTTTAATTAAGTAAAATATAAAAACTCTATTCACGTAAAAACCATTTATAAAAAAATTTTATTTTAATCAAAAAATAGATATATTCCAAAATCATTATTTTTTTGATTAAAATAAAATTAATTGGTTTATTATAAATAAATTTGATAATATGTCACTTTAAAACTAAATATGAAATATAATGGGACTTTTTTATTAATTGATTTAATGAAAATAAATAATAGCATTTGAAATTTTTTTAATATTCACAATTATTGAAAAAGAAATTATTCTAGAAAATTTCCAAAATTTAATCCTAATTTAACATGGATTTTCTTATTTCTAAAAATAAGTCTTTTAGATCAAGGATATTTTATAAATATGTTAAAAAAAAATTTGTTTTTCTCACAAATTTGTTTTAAAAATAATATTTGTTTATATTTTTAAATAATAAAATGTCATTACATATAATTAAGTGGTCATTTACTAGGATTTTATAAATTAATTTATATTGAGTTAGAATTTTATATATATTTCATAATGTATTTAATAGTATTCATACCATCCAATTTAAATTCTAGGTTATAATGATCATATTTGAATAATATATTCCATTAGTTGTTTAAGATCGATATTAATTGTTGTATACGTTATAAAACATAATGGTATTATATTGAAATATTAGGGTTGTAAAAATGATACAATATTTGAATATAGAAGAACCTTATTCTATTTAGAAACTATATAATGTAGTGTTCTCCACTATTTTTATCGATACAACATGAAAAACTTCACATGACTACATGGTTATTACAAAATGAGTGAAGGATGAAACTTTATACCTTACATGAAGATTCTAAGGTTCAAATTAAACTAGAGAAAAAAATATTCTATGTTGTGGAATATTTATATGGGGAATATCAATGAAAAAAATGGTGATCATTTCAACCAGAGAATTTATGATGTCCAGAATTATAGAGTTTGGAATGTGCAAGGAATGTGTCTTTAGAAATTGGAATAAAAAACTAAAGCATCAAATTTTTGAGTTTATTAACATGGATGTTTGGGGATCATCTCTGGTGTTCTATCATGGAGGTTAACTCTTCTATGAGATCTTCTTAAAAAATTCTACATAAAAGGTTTGGTTGTAATTTCTAAGGCATGTTTCTGAGGCATTCTATGTAGGGATTTATGTTTAGTAAAAAAGTTGGGAATTATAGATTCTTTTTGTGGAAGTTTATTAAATTTTAGGAGACAATTCTTGGGAATCTTGAATATAAGAGAATTATAGAAAGAATGAATGAAACTTTAGTGGATATATCCAGAAAAATGTATATTGTCATAGGGTTCCCCAAATGATTTTGGGTGAAATAAATGAATTGTACTACTTACTTAATAAATTTTATTTCATTATCTCCAATTGAAAAATAAATATCAGAATCTTATTTGTGTATAAAAAAGGTAAAATTCAGAAACCAAAAAGTATATAAGGTCATAGATTATATAGATGTAAATTCTAAGTATTGAGAGATATTAGAGTCCAATTATGGAGCATGTTACTTTTTGGGATACAATGATGGAGAGATTGGTTTTTTTACTATGGGATAATAACCTTTAGAATGTTAGTAAAATTAAAAATATAGTCTTCAATGAAGAGGTCATTTGGATGTATTAAAACCAAGAATAAAATTTCAATAAAATAATATATCATAATAATTTATTGTGGACATAAATAGATGTACTGGATTTTTTTTAAAATATAAGAAGAAAAAGAGTTCTGGAAACATCAAATTGAGAGAAGGATGTTTCGAATGGAGTTCAGATTAAAATTGATTGTCCTAATCCTAATTTTCTAGAGATTTTAGAGAATCTAGAATCTCGGGAATTATACATTCAAACTTCTGAAGTTGCATTGTCAAATAGAGTTCAACTAAAGTGATAGTTTCTATGGTCTACTATGGAAAGAGACTAGTGAAATGGAATTAAATGAATTTACATCATTATATCATAATAGATGATGGAGAACCAATGAACTTACATAATTGAAGGAATTTTGAATACTGAAATCAGTGGGAGTTGGTTTTGAGGGATTATATTTATTCCCTCTATGTGATTAACACATAGGAGATAACATAAATACCTTATCATAAAATAGTATAACAAAAAAGTCGGGTTTTGAATGGAAGAGGGGTAAAATGGAAGGTGGAGGTATGAGGCCATTCTCGTTGTGAATATATTTCAATAAATTTAAGAAGTCTGTATGTCACGACCCGCCTTCACCAAAAGGAGGGAAGAGTCAGCGGATTGCCAGGCCCTTCCTTCTTTAAGATGAAGGAGAGATAATGACCCCCGAAACCCGCCTTCAATAGGTCCCGGAGTGGCGACTAGCACCAAGGGTATAGAAAATTTTCACAAATGGAAGGCATTACCCTTTTTTATTATTTAGGATTGGGAAAAAGGACAAGTCGACCTCCCAAAAAGGAAAAGAAACAAGTTTATAAAAATGAACCCAAATAAAGTCCCCATGCATGTTTAAACAGTTTACAACAAGATACAAGTACAAAAGAAAAAGAAAGCTCTCAAGTACAATACCAAAAGAAAACAAGGGTACGACAACAGCGACAACTCCAACTGTCCGACTAATAGGGTCCCGCGCAGCCCTGGTAGTCCTCCTAGAAACCTGAAAGTAAACGTAGGGTGAGCATACAAGTACACTCAGTAGGGAAAACCAAGACTCTCGTGCACAAGTGGGGGAACGTACTAAGTCCCGTGAGAAAAGAGTGAACCAAACAACTAACAAGGCAAACTATCCATCCCAGGCCTCACCAAGGCTCACTCCCCAAATAACGCAAGTCAAGTAATATATATAATAAGAGCACATCGATGTTTGGGTACCCCGCGCCACTTCCCCACTGGTTATTGAGACATCCTACGCATCGGACCAATCCCGCCATTCTCACCGCAGTCCCACTGCCACACCCGCCCGCACACACCTGGGCCACCACCACACGCAGTCCCACTGCCAAATCCCGCCCGCACACACCTGGGCCTCAACTGTCACAAGTAACCATGCCTGCAAACACCTAGGCCAGAACAACCACCGCTACGCCCGAAGACACCTGGGCTGAAGGATCCACTGCCACGCCCGAAAACACCTGGGCCTCATCCCGAAGACACTTGGGAAACCACCTGCTGCACACACCTGGCCAACCACCACAACACCATGCCCGATGGTTCTTGGGCTAATAATGGACTTCAGGCCATCACAGCCTGCCCGAAGGTACTTGGGCTATCCGGGAAAGGGAGCAGAAAAGGAGCTAATAACCAGCCACTAAGTATAGTGTTGGGAAAAACACCCTTCCCCCATAAATGGCGGTGTTCGGCACTAAGTGCTCAACTTGGGTGGGGCGCGAATAAGAAACACAAAGCTACAAGTATAGATATAGGTAACAAACACTCACCCAAAACATAGGTTTTCCTAGCCAACCTACAGAACACAATACCACAGCGTCCGAGTCACGATTCACGACCCTTGCCCACAAAACCATTTGTCCCATTCTTGTTTCACGTTCAGTCAAAATGTTCAATTAATTTTAAGCACTACTGGGCAACTACCATAAGCATAACCAAGGAAAACGTCAAAGCATAGATCAACCAAAACACTCACACCCGGTTCTGCCAACAGAGGATCTCTCCCCAATTCGTGATAAAAACTCACAACCACTGAAACCAGGAGATCCCATCCCCCAAATTCACACAGCCACCGAGAGTATAAAAAGAACAGGGGATCCTATCCCCTCCCACATTTCCAGCAAACGGCCCGAAGGGAAAACAACCACTAACCACTACCAACACAAGTCAGGGGTTTTCAGATTTAAACGATTTAACACACTCCATGATTTCAAAATCCGTGTGTTCTAACCGGGAGTTATCACAGAAGGGCCGGTCCTGGTGCTTTCAATTATTTAGCCGGATATACGTGGTTAACCGATTTCACAGCAGGAGTTCACATTTTCAGCGACCCATTTAAAACATCATGAGGGGATTCAAGTGCACACACACGACCACCAACGACCTCACTTTTCAGGAAACATAAACCAGTACAACAAAAGGGATGATCACAAGATAAAGCATAACAACGATCACAACCCCTTCCCCTTATTCCTTTAGAACTTCGTTTATTATCTTCATTAGGGTTTGGTTCAACCAATTCCATAGGAACAAAGTAGCGCCCACCCCGCATGATACACAAAAGTGAGAGACGAGAGAAATTCCCTACTTGTTGATAGATGATCGACGTTTAGGCCGGGGGCGCGGAACTTTACGGATAACGATGCGGCGGTCCCGATGCACCAGAAGAGCCACGATCGAAGAAGGGGGGGGGGGAAACCACAGCCTAACCCTTAATTATAAGAGCTGGGGACAGTTGAGGTGAAACACAAAACCACGGAAGACGAAGGAGTCGTGGGTTGACCACGTGGCTTGACTCATCATTAATGGCACTGGGTGGTTTTAACCGACCCACGAATTAATGAAGCATTTAATTAAAACCTTTGTGCGCGTTTCGGATTCCCAAGACATTTTTAACAAGGCAGAATAGGGTTTAAAACCCTATTTGCGAAAAAGGAACGTTACTGGAACAACTTGGCAAGGCCGGCCGACGTCGGCCGGTTTCACCGATCGGTCTCACCAAGAGGGGTCTGGGTCATCACATCAGATACCTCTTAAACGATTCTCGTCCCCGAGAATCAAAACAAACCAGAAGGAAAGAGAGGATCCGAACAACCATCTTCGAAGATACCTCTTAGGAGTGGACCCCCGCTAATTGAAAACACTCCCTGTCAAGAACCAAGCAACATACCACGCAAAACCGCCCGGTCATGTGGGTTTGGGGAGTTCCCCTCCCCCATGTCAAGATATTATCCGCTTTGGGCGGCACTGACTCGCCCGCACGGGTTTAATCGCATCCACCTTAATGCGTCCTGATTAGGGGTCGGGTTTCCCTTCCCTTTAGCCGGGGCTTTCCACACATAACAGAGGAAAGGAACTAGCACATTTCATAGACAAAAAGGTCAACGTTCTGTCACAACAGGCACCAAAGATTCAAAGCTCAGAACAACTCGGGGTATTGGGCACGCATCTGTGCTTCCCTCTCCCACGTGCTCTCTCCAGTTGATGACATGAGAGTCATCATGTAAGTACTGACGAAGTTGGGAGACATGGAAGACGTCATGGACCCTCTCCAACTGAGGTGGTAGGGCCAGCTGATATGCTACCTCGCCAACTCGCCTCAGCACCTCGAAAGGTCCGATGAACCTAGGGGAGAGCTTACTCCCCTTTCCGAACCTCCGCTGCCCCCGTCGAGGGGAAACCTTCAAAAACACATGATCTCCCACCTCGAACTTCAGGGGCCTCCTCCGACGATCATCATAAGATTTCTGCCGATCCTGAGCTGCTTTCATCCTCTCCCGCACTAGCTAGACTTTCTCCGTGGTGCTCTGCACTACTTCTGGTCCAAGAGTACCAGTCTCACCAACCTCTGCCCAACATAAGGGTGAACGACATGGTCTTCCATACAAAGCCTCAAAAGGGGCCATGCCAATAGTAGTGTGAAAACTGTTGTTGTAGGAAAACTCTACTAAAGGCAAGTGTCGTACCCATGATCCTCTGAAATCCAGAACACATGCTCGCAGCATGTCCTCCAAGGTCTGGATAGTCCGCTCTGTCTGCCCATCAGTCTGAGGGTGAAAAGCAGTGCTAAGGCGTAGTTGGGTGCCAAAAGCATGCTGTAACCCCTTCCAGACTCGTGAGGTGAATCGAGTGTCCCGATCTGAGACGATCGTTTTCGGAACTCCATGCAAACGCACCACCTCATCCACGTACCTCTGTGCTAAGGTACTCACAGGTCCTGACTCCTTGATAGCCAAGAAGTGAGCAGATTTTGTCAATCGATCCACCACTACCCAGATAGCATCATGCCCGCCCTGAGCTCTGGGTAGTCCCGTGACGAAGTCCATCGAGACGTCGTCCCACTTCCACTCGGGGACATCCAGAGGATGCAACAGACCACCAGGAACACGGTGTTCAGCCTTCACCTGCTGACACACCAGGCATTTAGCCACGAACTCAGCCACTGCCCGTTTCACCCCGGGCCACCAAAAATGTCCCCTCAGGCCTTGGTACATTTTCGAAACACCCGGATGTACTGCCAAGGCTGAGCTATGGAACTCACGAAGGACTTCATCATGCATCACCTCTGGAACAAACAACTTCCGATGAAAGAGAATCCGACGTCGGCTGTCCTCCGACCATCCTTCCGGGGCGTTCCCCTGATCGATACGATACCGCAACACTTCCACCTCAAGATCTCCCCACTGAGACTCTTCCACTTGCTGCAACAAAGAGGACCGTACCGTCATCTGAAACAAATAGCCTCTAGTACCTTCCACCCTTGCATCCAAGTGTAAGGCATCCAACTCCCCCATCGCCTTCCAAGCATCAGCAGATTCCCGAACCACCTCCTGATGCGGCTTCCTGCTCAGGGCATCAGCCACAACATTTCCCTTACCTTCAGTGTATGAGATCTCGAAGTCGTAGTCCTGGAGAAACTCGACCCACCTCCGCTGTCACAAGTTCAAGTCACGCTGGGAGAAGATATAGCGCAAGCTTTTGTGATCGGTGAAGACCACAAAGCGCTCCCCAAAGAGGTAATGTCGCCACAGCTTTAATGCGAACACTACCGCTGCAAGCTCCAGGTCATGGGTGGCATAGTTCCGCTCATGGGGGCGTAGCTGCCTGGACCCGTAAGAGATCACCCCTTGTCGCTGCATCAATACGCACCCCAGGCCCTGTCCCGAAGAATCACAGAATACCTCATAGGCCATCCCTTCTTCTGGAAATCTCAACACTGGGGCACTAACCAGTTTTTCTTTTAGGTAGCTGAAGGACGACTCACACTGCTCGCTCCACATGAAAACCTGGTCCTTTTTGGTCAAAGCCGTCAAAGGGGCTGCTACCAGGGAGAAGTTGGGTACGAATCTCCGGTAGTAGCCCGCCAGTCCGAGGAAACTCCGAACTTCCGCCACATTCTTGGGTGCTGCCCAAGAAACAATTGCCTCAACCTTTGATGGGTCGACTGCTACTCCCTGCTCAGACACTACATGTCCGAGGAAGTGCACTCCTCGTGCCCAGAACTTGCACTTTGACAACTTCCCATAGAGCTGGTGCTGTCGGAGGACCTCCAAAACCGTCCTCAGGTGCTCTGCATGATCCTCTTCTGACTTTGAATAGATCAGGATATCGTCGATGAACACCACCACAAACCGATCCAGGTACTCCCGAAAGATGGAGTTCATAAGCCCCATGAACACGGCCGGGGCGTTCGTAACACCAAAGGGCATGACCATGAACTCGAAGTGCCCATACCTGCACCTGAACGCCATCTTCGGGATGTCGCTATCCTTCACCCTCAGCTGGTGGTACCCAGATCGCAGGTCGATCTTCGAGAACCATCCTTCCCCCTTCAGCTGGTCGAAAAGATCATCTATCCTCGGAAGAGGGTAGCGGTTCTTGATCGTTACCTGATTCAGCCTCCTGTAATCGATGCACAACCTGAGGCCACCATCTGCCTTCTTTGCGAACAAGACTGGGGCACCCCATGGTGATGCACTTGGACGAACATAACCCCTCTTCATCAGATCGTCAATCTGTATCCGCAACTCCCGTAGCTCCGAAGGTGCCATCCGGTAAGGAGCCATCGAGATTGGTCGAGAGCCGGGCCGCAGGTCTATCCCGAACTCGATGTCACGTCGAGGGGGTAGAGTCGTCACCTCCTCAGGAAAGACGTCCATAAATTCACGAAAGATCTCTGGTACTTCCACCATTTCCTCATCTGTTGATTCTATCGTCAGTTCAGTCAATAAGGAGAGGAGAGGTTCCTCCCTCCTGTTTCCCTTCGGACAGCTCCGCTCGCCGGTGAAAGTAACAAGCTGGCCGTCCAAACCGGAGAACACCACCCTCCCTTGGGAACAGTCGATGACGGCGCACACAGAAAATAGCCAGTCGATGCCTAGGATGACATCGTACGACTGAATCTGTAGCAGAAGGAGATCCTTAACCGACTGATGTGGCCCCAACATCAGTCTACATCCCCGACAAACGAACAACAAGTCGGTCTGACCTCCAACTGGTGTGCTCAACACCAGGGGCACTGGAAGTCTCTCGGCATCTAGACCCAAGGCGTGGGCTAGACTGGGTGCAACAAAGGAGTGCGAAGCTCCGGTATCGAACAAAGCATAAGCAAGAGTGCTAAATACACTGATCGTACCTCGAACAACCTCTGGCCCTGCTGGAACTGTTGCTTCTGCGGCGTGTAACTGTCCACGCCCAGCTCCCCTGCCCCTCGGCTGTCGGCCACCTCCCCGACCACGCCCTGGTCGAGGTCCCTGGGGAGCGCCCTGGGGTCGGCCTCCCCCTCCTATGTCTGTCTGAGGAGGAGCGGGAGCTCGCTGTCCCTGCTGCTGCTGCTGGAAGGGTCTGGCTGGGAACTACTGCTGCGGCGGACGCTGGGGATGACTGCCACTGCTGTACTGCACTCGATCGGGGCACTAACTCCGAAGATGTCCAGGGCTCCCGCAGATGAAGCACCGTGGTCCCGAGCCTGAAGGAAAAGAACGTGGGCCAGGGGATCGAAACTGAAACTGCTGCGGCCTGCTCCCTACGGGTCGGAACCTGGAGGGTCCCGATGCCGGAGGCCTGGTGCTGACGGCCTTCCCCTTCGACGGTCCCAGCTGGATCCCTTCTCGTGACAGTCCGCCTAGAGCGTGCATCCCTTCCACCACTTCGGCCTTCTTCTGAACCTCTAAGTATGTCGGAAGGGTAAAGGGGGTAACAGCATACTGGAGGGAGGGTCGGAGCGCCTCCTCCAAACGTCTTGCCCGAGACTCCTCATCGGGAAAGAGGTCCGGAGCAAAACGCAGGAGGTCCTTGAACTTGATTCCAAGTTCCCTCACGGACATGCTCCCCTGCTGGAGGGAGAGTAGCTCCTGCCTCTTCTCCGCCTTCATTGTCGAGGAGAGGAACTCCGCCCGGAACTCCCTCTCGAAGTCCGCCCAAGCAACCTCAGATTCCTTCCTACTCCCCAGGTGAAGCATCCACCACTGACGCACCGCTCCTCGCATCTGGCTAACAGCCAGAGGAACCCAGTACTCCGTCGGGGCCCGAATCAGGCCGAAGGCTATGACTAGCTCCTCCAGCCAGCCTTCCGTCTTCATGTCGGAGGTGCTGCCCTCATATTTCTCGAGGGCCTGTCGCTGAAAGGCTCGAAGAGTCTTCTGCCACTGGTCGTCCTCTTCCTCCCGATCAGCCCTCTGCCGATTGGCCAAAGTAGTCTCAGGAATCTCGATCGCCTGTACCACACGTGGTCGTCTTCCAGGTGCCATAACTGCAAGGTAAACAAGGAATGCCTAAGCCCAGTAGTGCAAAGAAAACCGTTCTCAAAACTTATTAAGATTTAATTTATTCTCAATTTCCCAAGACATCCTAGAAACACAAAAACACAAGTCATTTATGATGCATGTACCTTTCCTAGGGTCTCTACCCTGCAATCAGTGTGGCCTCACTTGGTCGTTCGGTAGGTCCAGAGTCCTTGCATCGGATCACGGGGGGCCCTAAAATCCCGTGTCCTAGCCGGTCCTCCCTGGCCTAATTCACGCACCAAGGTCACCCAACGCTGTTGCCTTACCATCCCACGCAATCCTTACTATGCCTAACTCCAGACTCCGTCCTATCTCTCAACCTCCCTCTGATACCATTCTGTCACGACCCGCCTTCACCAAAAGGAGGGAAGAGTCAGCGGATTGCCTGGCCCTTCCTTCTTTAAGATGAAGGAGAGATAATGACCCCCGAAACCCGCCTTCAATAGGTCCCGGAGTGGTGACTAGCACCAAGGGTATAGAAAATTTTCGCAAATGGAAGGCATTACCCTTTTTTATTATTTAGGATCGGGAAAAAGGACAAGTCGACCTCCCAAAAAGGAAAAGAAACAAGTTTATAAAAATGAACCCAAATAAAGTCCCCATGCATGTTTAAACAGTTTACAACAAGATACAAGTACAAAAGAAAAAGAAAGCTCTCAAGTACAATACCAAAAGAAAACAAGGGTACGACAACAGCGACAACTCCAACTGTCCGACTAATAGGGTCCCGCGCAGCCCTGGTAGTCCTCCTGGAAACCTGAAAGTAAACGTAGGGTGAGCATACAAGTACACTCAGTAGGGAAAACCAAGACTCCCGTGCACAAGTGGGGGAACGTACTAAGTCCCGTGAGAAAAGAGTGAACCAAACAACTAACAAGGAAAACTATCCATCCGAGGCCTCACCAAGGCTCACTCCCCAAATAACGCAAGTCAAGTAATATATATAATAAGAGCACATCGATGTTTGGGTACCCCGCGCCACTTCCCCACTGGTTATTGAGACATCCTATGCATCGGACCAATCCCGCCATTCTCACCGCAGTCCCACTGCCACACCCGCCCGCACACACCTGGGCCACCACCACACGCAGTCCCACTGCCAAATCCCGCCCGCACACACCTGGGCCTCAACTATCACAAGTAACCATGCCTGCAAACACCTAGGCCAGAACAACCACCGCTACGCCCGAAGACACCTGGGCTGAAGGATCCACTGCCACGCCCGAAAACACCTGGGCCTCATCCCGAAGACACTTGGGAAACCACCTGCCGCACACACCTGGCCAACCACCACAACACCCTGCCCGATGGTTCTTGGGCTAATAATGGACTTCAGGCCATCACAGCCTGCCCGAAGGTACTTGGGCTATCCGGGAAAGGGAGCAGAAAAGGAGCTAATAACCATCCACTAAGTATAGTGTTGGGAAAAACACCCTTCCCCCATAAATGGGGGTGTTCGGCACTAAGTGCTCAACTTGGGTGGGGCGCGAATAAGAAACACAAAGCTACAAGTATAGATATAGGTAACAAACACTCACCCAAAACTTAGGTTTTCCTAGCCAACCTACAGAACACAATACCACAGCGTCCGAGTCACGATTCACGACCCTTGCCCACAAAACCATTTGTCCCATTCTTGTTTCACATTCAGTCAAAATGTTCAATTAATTTTAAGCACTACTGGGCAACTACCATAAGCATAACCAAGGAAAACGTCAAAGCATAGATCAACCAAAACACTCACACCCGGTTCTGCCAACAGAGGATCTCTCCCCAATTCGTGATAAAAACTCACAACCACTGAAACCAGGAGATCCCATCCCCCAAATTCACACAGCCACCGAGAGTATAAAAAGAACAGGGGATCCCATCCCCTCCCACATTTCCAGCAAACGGCCCAAAGGGAAAACAACCACTAACCACTACCAACACAAGTCAGGGGTTTTCAGATTTAAACGATTTAACACACTCCATGATTTCAAAATCCGTGTGTTCTAACCGGGAGTTATCACAGAAGGGCCGGTCCTGGTGCTTTCAATTATTTAGCCGGATATACGTGGTTAACCGATTTCACAGCAGGTGTTCACATTTTCAGCGACCCATTTAAAACATCATGAGGGGATTCAAGTGCACACACACGACCACCAACGACCTCACTTTTCAGGAAACATAAACCAGTACAACAAAAGGGATGATCACAAGATAAAGCATAACAACGATCACAACCCCTTCCCCTTCTTCCTTTAGAACTTCGTTTATTATCTTCATTAGGGTTTGGTTCAACCAATTCCATAGGAACAAAGTAGCGCCCACCCCGCATGATACACAAAAGTGAGAGACGAGAGAAATTCCCTACTTGTTGATAGATGATCGACGTTTAGGCCGGGGGCGCGGAACTTTACGGATAACGATGCGGCGGTCCCGATGCACCAGAAGAGCCACGATCGAAGAAGGGGGGGGGGGGAAACCACGGCCTAACCCTTAATTATAAGAGCTGGGGACGGTTGAGGTGAAACACAAAACCACGGAAGACGAAGGAGTCGTGGGTTGACCACGTGGCTTGACTCATCATTAATGGCACTGGGTGGTTTTAACCGACCCACGAATTAATGAAGCATTTAATTAAAACCTTTGTGCGCGTTTCGGATTCCCAAGACATTTTTAACAAGGCAGAATAGGGTTTAAAACCCTATTTGCGAAAAAGGAACGTTACTGGAACAACTTGGCAAGGCCGGCCGACGTCGGTCGGTTTCACCAATCAGTCTCACCGATCGGTGTCACCGATCGGTCTCACCGATCGGTACCCCGCAAGGAAACCGGATTTTTGGCAAAGGAAGGGACCAAGGGGGGTCTGGGTCATCACACTGTATCTTGGAGGTATTTTATTTAATATATAATCACAAAAAAGTGTTAATAAGGGGATTTTTCTAAAATATTTCATTTGGAGAAGATAGATGTGTAGATAAAATTCAATCATTGGGGCATGGAAGAATAAATATTTATATAACCACCATAGGCTTTAGAAAAAAATATAAAAATGATACTGGTGTGAGAACAAAGGAAAATCATTCCTTGAAAACTATGTGTATTGGAAAGGATTTGTGAATATATGCCTTTATAGGGATTCAGTTTCAAAAAATTGAACATTTGGATATGTGTTCATATTAACTAGCATAATAGTTTGTCGAATTTTTATGTCTAAAACAACGGATACTATAATGACAACTAAAGTTGAGAACATCACATTGATGAAAGAAGGAAATTAATTGAATCGACTGAATAGAATTTCTAGAGAATATTATAATGAGGAAAATTTTTATGAGGACCATTATTTATATTAAAAAAATTCTAATAACTTAGACAAAATACAATGTTTCATTCTCAAAAAATCACATTTAGTGTAATTTTAAGTTCATTAGAAAACTATTGGAGGGAAGAGACTTGTTCTTATTAAAGTTGATTTGATAAGGATTCTAGAAAATAAGTTGATGAATTTTACTACATAGGATTTCTTGAGTAGAGGATTCACCACATCAGACTAAGTTGACAAGGATATATAGTGGAAACCATTTCAATTCTTAGTAGAAGTTCGAATACAGGGTAGAGGTTTGCTAAAGATGAAGGGGTGACCTAGTTGTGGTGCCCCGAAAGATTATTTCCAAGTGGGAGATTACTAGTAAATGTATAGAAACCAAATTTTAGGCTAAATGTAAGGAAACCATTCTAACGAGAAAATATTGAGGATAAACTTATGGAGGTATAATAGAATTATGAACTATATAACTGAGTCTCGATGACCCGATATTTGGTGAAATTGTTGTTAAACTATAAAATGTTACCAGAAGTAAAACCATCAAAAGATTATTACTATGAGATGTGTGGAAAAAATATGAGTAGACTAGAAAAATATAGTTATTATCTATATTCACTTGTATGGAATATTCAAGTGGTGGAGATACTTGAAAAAATGGATGATTTCCCCAATAGATTAGATCAGGTTTACATTATCCCCCTGAAATCAGACATCAACGAGAATTAAAAGGACAGATTGAGAACATTAATTTAATAGGTTCAATCAGTTATGATTAATAAATTTTAATATTACAATAATCATCTATTTCATTATATAATGGTAAAATAAAAATTTCTCTATTGATTGGGTTGTAATCAGGAACCATATAATCTATTTCATTGGTTTTATGATTTTTTTCTTTCTTTATAGCTTTATTACATTTGTTTTCACTCTCTACAATAAGGATATAAATATATGGGGATTTTGGAATGGTTCTCATTTAAATTCATGGATTTTAAATCATTGTTTCCTAAAATATTTATTTTCCCCTTTTAATTTTTTTATGGAGCTACATCCTATGGTTTTATTTAAATCACACATCATGTTGTGATCCCCACTACTAAACATGGATTCCCTTTGAATATCTTATTTAAGGAAATAAATTAATGGGTCACTACATTTTATCTAATAGTAATATCATTCTAAAGGTGGGTGACCTTGTATTATCTTTTATTATCATATTCAAGGTGTTTTCATTGGGTTGTACTTAACCATGAGACACTAATAATATTAGGTTACCAAAGTAATTGAGTTTTCATAACCAATCCTACTGGAGCCATGCACATTTTTCATCTAACCCCATATTCCTATTGTAATACCTTTGTTTCCTATCAAACACAACTCTGATTATTACTGAACTGGGTCACTAACCAAAATAATGATTGTTACAACAAGACAACACATGTTTTTTTGTACATTGTTCCCACTCACACACCCCCTAGGAAACATCCTTGGAGTTTAACCGTCATCGAAATACTATAATGAAAAAAAAATTATTAATTCTTTTATTTTATTTTATAATTATCTTGAAAATAATGTTTCACATTTTTGAACTGGGTAGTCCCATTTACTCTTGTTAAACCCCACTTTTCAAGGGGTGTTACACTCTACCTTTAAAGCACAACACCATCATTGCAGACCCTAAACCTCAAACAAGGGAAATTACTCTACACATCAGTTTAGGTATTTGATTTAATACTATTTGAAATGAATCAACCTCCTTAGATCATGAACCTTGTAACATAACCCCATGGGTATCCTATATAATTTGGTTTCCTTCCTTGTACAATACATATTATTACCCACTAGGGACACTTATAAAAGTAATAATAGTACCAACAGGAAAACAAAAATTCGTTTAGTGTGATTTGTTCCTCATTCACACACACCATGGAAAACATCCCAGGAGTTAACCATTCCTAACACTACTCTTGTCCATCCAGGGTCAAAAATGGAGTTTCAATTATATAGAATCTAAAAATAAAGGTGTACCTTGTTGACATGGATAATCACATTATGTACTTTTATGTCCCTCTTTTCCAAGGGTGTTATAAGTATTTTATTTAACCACTTTATGGATTGGATTTTAATTTTTATACTTGAATATCCATGATTCAGGTATGATATGATTTAGATGACACACTACCTAAATTGAAAAATGAATGAAAAAACACAAATGAGACCCCAAGATTAGTGAAATAAGGATCCTAGACTACTAATGGATATGATGTATTCAAAAGGTTTCATTATTTTAGTGGGATCCAATTTAACAAAATACATATTTATGTGGTAACAAAAAATGATAATCATGTGTTAAATCTTATATTGTAGATAATATCATCATCATCAAACATTAAATTGAGAATAATCCTTATGAATGAGGGGTTTAGTGTAAGTAATTCATTAAACTGAAAAAATAATAAATTAAACCTATTTTTATTGAAACCTTATTAGCACCCAAATTAACATTGATATTAATTCTATGTGTTGGAGTAGTGAATTCCTTTTTAACCAAGTGTTAAATTTTTTCACAAGTTTATGAAATGTTTATTCAATATTCTCAATTCTTGAGAATATATGAACATAGAATATTATGTATAATTTATGGTGTTGAATAGATAGTAAAAGTGGGTAAACATTATTAATTAAAGAATAAATATATGTTACAATGTCCATGAATGTTTTCACATGTATCCTGGGGAGGTTAATTAAAACTAGAGGTAAAATTATGAAGGTAAGAATAATTATTCCATATAATAGAATTATTTAAGTCACGAGATAAGATTTTTGAAAATACATTGAATGTCCATGTCAGGTAATGATGTTATAAAAATGATTCTCTAGTTTTTAATGGTATTATACACCAAATAATTGAAATGTTTTTTTATATATATTATAGTTCAATATTTTCTTAATACTTTATAGATATTGTAATTTTCATTTAATATATGATGAAACAAGTTTCTACATAAAATATTTAAATGTAATGGAATCTCATATGAATTTATGGAATGGATGTGTATCTATATCCAATTATTCATATGTGATAATAGATGTTTTTAATTAAGAATGATTTTTCATGAAATAAATGAAATGATTAATTTTATACACATGCTTTATGATTCATCATATTCTCTAACATGTATTGAAAATGAGATAAGGAGACGAATGTTTTATCCAGAATAAAGAGTTTATCTAGCTATTTGTTAAAATACATGGGAATTTATTCCCCCACCCATCAATGGAATATTTTGATAAATAATCTTATTTATAGAGAATAATTATTTAAGAACATAAAATATCAAATTGGAAATGAAAATAATAGTTTACCTATTAATTATTCATAGTAAAAGAAAATAATATTTAGTTCCTAGAAAATTATGTGCGTCATAGAATGAAATTATGAATAAAATATAATTTCTAATAGGACAGTGGGAGTATGATTGAACATAGAAAAGAAGAATGTTATCGATCTGAATATTTCACCAGTATTAGGTAAAGGTGATTTAACTTAACATCCTAAAGAGTTTAGGATATATTATGGATATTAAAAATATAAAGTTTACCTTTAGTTTTCATGAAATTGAATATCACTATTTATTTATAGGATTACGCTAGTGAAAATATAAATGTAATTCCACTCTAACCTAAATGTTTTTTAAATATTTTTTGAAAAGTAATGTAAATAGTGTATTTATTATTCAAGGGAAAATTTTAAAAAAAATGTTACAAGGATTGTCATGTTAAACAGAGAAATTTTCTATGTTTCCAATATAATTTAACATCATATCATTTGATGTTGTGAATTAAAATAGTTTTAATATGTTCAATGATTTAAACATTATGAAGATTGTTCTTGAATCTCACCATTATTAAAACTATATTTCTTTATAGATAAAACTAATCAAATAGTTCAGTGGGTGTTTTTTAACATATGGTAACATAGTGATCTGGAAATAATTATATATATAGATATAGAGAGTTATAAAAACATCAGAATGTGTTACAAACATGTTTATCATATATGTTGTGATAAACCAGTTCTTATTTTTGGTTTCTTATGTATTCATAAAAGAGTTTAATGAATATAAAATATGTCATGTTAATTACATTATATTTTTTACCATGCATTCAGATTGTATGTATTAATGTCATTTTAATTATCAATATAATGAAATGTAATTAAAATTTACCCTTCAAAGTATTACTTTTTTAATCTTTAAAAATAATTCATCATGAAGTATTATAGTTTATGAAGAAATTTTATGGTCAAATTTTGTTCTATTTTATAATGAGATACAAAATATGCTCATGAGGTAGATAAAGTGGTTCTGTGTTCTAGATAACTCTCTTGGTATACCACAAGGAGTGTTATATGGTGTATATTTGGTAAAAATGGGGTGTGTGGATCATGTAAGAGTCCTCATTATCTTATCTTGGTGAGATAACTTGTATAAAAACCTTTATACTTTGATAGATTTCTTAAAATGGCCATTGAGACTTTGATAATTATGGGTTTATTTGGTACGTTGTTGATCAAATCATTGGATGGAGCACGATGTAACATCCCAATCCAGGTGCCACCTAAAGGTTCCCTAAACCTTGCTGGTCACATAACCTCAAGCACATTTCCCCAAATGCCAGAGGCTGTCGACTAACTTTGAGTACCAATGTATGATATTGGGGAAACTATGCCTTCATTGGTATGGTATACATAGCAAAAAATTGATAGTAAATAATAATAGAAGCAGTAATACAATATAACCAAAGTAAATAGAGAAAAATTGGTAGTAATTGAACAACTAGAGAATATATATATATATATATATATATAAATGATGCATGTCACATGTGTGTCAGAAATCATCCAAATAAGTAACAATGAAGGAAGTACAATATTGAAACCAATTTTCATAAAAGAATGTTATCTATAACAATATCTCAAGCCTTAGCTTGATCCCATGCCCTCCATCACAAATAGAAATAAAAGACTAGATGAAGAAGGGCACTTTAACTTATCAATATTTGCAATCATATAATTTGTTTGGGACCAAAAAAATGGCCCAAACAGGGTGTGACACTAATCCTAGTAGGAAACTACAAAAAGATCTGTGCTTGACTACCAGTAAATATATATAGTAAGTAATATGAAAAAATGAAGAAATTAACTTGGATGTTCTCAAAAATAAACAACCAAACTCTTTTCAATTAAATTAATTTAACATTTTAATAATCCATTAATTCATGTAACACTGGGATCTAGCCTAAGGTACTTTTCCCCCATGTAAGGTAACCAAAGTACACATCTCATAAGACCATATATCATTCAATCATGACTGAATACAAGCTTTGTCCTTTGGCTTGGAATACATGTAAAAATTATTCATTTATTCATACATTACCCTTTGAGATGTTCCTACCGTCTATCCCATCTGGTTCAAAAAATCATCATGTCATTAAATAACGACTCTTTGGTAAGTTCTCAGGATATAAACCCTATGGTCTAACATATAAACAAACAATTTTAAATGACCACCTAGGAATCTCTCATAGTCTAAACCCTCAGGTGAATGATTCATTTAATCTAATATAAATGACCACATGGGAATATCACACTGTTTATACCATTTTTCCAACATTCACTCAAACAATTATAGATGACCACATGTGAGGATCTCATGGTCTAACCCCTTTGGGGAGATCTCACAGTCCAATCCCCATGGTCAACATTCACAATTCATATAAAATGAATTTCATATAATTAGAAACTCTATGTTAACAAAACAGGGCATGGAAGATAAAGAAAGCCTAGCTGGAACTCTAGAACCAACCACCATAAAAAATCAATCAAGGGAAAACACACCCATGGGGTGTCCCAAAACATGGTATCTATCCTTATGAATAAGCAATAACCCTTTATCAATCAATAAAACCATAGAAGGTAATAAACATGATTAAATTACAAATCATGTGATACCCCAAATGGAGATATGTGAAACTTTTAGTATATATATTACAAATACAAATAAAAAAAAGGAAAAAACCACTAATATCAATGTCGTACGATCCATATACATGTATGATGACCCTTTAATCAGACTAGATCATCATAGAACTACAAAAAGGTGAAATAACTAAACCCTTGACAACTCTATCAATAGGAGAAATCAAGAAGAAAGGCTCTGGGGGTTTTCAGAATTCACTGGTGGGATTCCAGTGCACCCAACAACATCTCAATCAGTGCTCAGATGAAGAATCAGGAAGGGTTCAGAGTTCATCATCCCTTCAGCAGTTCTCCTGGATGAAACATAGGAAAAAATAAGACTTTTCTGGATATGAGAAACAACCCCTCCATGATATATCAAATAAAAATAAAATTACATTGCGTGTTCATTCAAACAACACTCTGTGTAGTAGCCTTAACTGGACACCAACTTAAGCGGTCATCCAAGTCACCACAAGGCCATGTACTCAGCCGTTACATATTTAGTATGTGGCTGTACACGACAATCGGGAAGCCGATGTGTACACTAAAGTGGATGATATGTACTTTGAAATATATCATTTCATCCTTTTTTCCTGAAAACTACCCAATATCAAGATCCATACTTGAAATAATGATTTGGGTTTTTACAAAAATCTCCTATTAAAGAAATTAATTCCAAAATTTCCATTCCAATGGTGGTGAAGAAAAACATGTGACCAACTTTAGAAACTACGATCACACATCGGCCTCCCTTTCCCATGTCTTGTTCGGAATTCAGCCATCCTGCCATAACACCCATACTAGCGGAACATACCAACCATAGAGAACCTTCATTTTGTGATCCATAATCTAACTAGGGTGCTTCTCAAAGGATTTATCCTCGTCCAACTCAATCTCCTCATGTTAGAAAACAAGAGATGGGTTTGAAAAGTAACATTGTAGCTGAGAATCATAAAAGATGTCATTCATATCCCAATACCTCTAAGGTAACTAAAACCAATAGGTAACCATCCCAACTCTCTCTGAAACCTAAAATGGTCTGATGTATCTCATTGAATCATTTCCCTTCCAGATAATCCTCTCGTGTCCCTACATTTGTGTGACATGTCAGAAAACATGATCTCTGACCTTATACTCCAAAGGTTATCTCCATCGACCAGTATATGATTTTTGGTGAGACTGTGTAGTTTCCATCCTCTTATAAATAAAATCCACATGCTCTGTGGCCTCTTAGACAAGAAGAGGTCCTAACAGTTCTACCTCTCCTACCTCGATCAGGAAAATGTATCTCTCCAAATCCCCCCTGAAATCAAGGATGAATGTTCGACGCATGTCCTCCTAAACCTGAATTGTGCATTCGGATGGTCCATATTTCTTGGGATGGCAAGTTTTACTCAGAAGTAACTATATATCCAAATCGAAATATAGTTCCTTTGAGACACGAGATGTAAACCAGGCATCCTTTTCTGAAATGATGGAGCGCAAAAACCTATTTAAATGTACAATCTCTCAGATTTACAACTTCCCAATACCATTAACCCTAATGGTTTCCTTGATCGGTAGAAAGTGTAAATCCTTTGTGAGTCAGTCAAAAACAACCCATAAAACATCATTTTCTCAAGGAGACCTCGATAATTTGAAGGAATGGTCATGTAGAGTGTGAGAGTACACCATGATACCATCCACAATGACTACCATAAGAGAATCCAACATAGGACGGAACACTTGGTTCATCAGTTCCATGAATAATGTCGGCACATTAATGATACCGAATGGCATAAAAAATACCCATATAGTCCATAACTAACATGAAAGGTTGTAAGAGGTATATTAGCTGGTCTATCATGCAACTGATGATAACTATATCTCAATCCAATCTTAAAAAAACTCAGTTTTCCTGATGTTCATCAAAGAGATCATCAATCCATAGAAAAGGATAATGGTTATTAACTTCCAACTAGTTCAACTTCCAATAATCAAAAAAATATCTAAGGGTATAGTCATAATTCTTTGAAAAAAGGATAGTAAAACCCCATGGATATGTGTTGGGTTTGATGAAACCGTTTTCCACCATCACCTTTAAATGCTTCTTGAACTTTGGTAACTTTGGTGTTTCCATCTTATAAAGAGGAATGGAAACCAGTGTCACTCCTACAACAAACTCAATAAAAAAATACTCCTCTCACTCTAGAAGAAAAACAGAAAACATTATCTTATGATAAGATGTCATACCTGAGGCCATCCTCAAATCAGATATCTAGTGATAAATCCTCACCTCCCAAAACAAGTGTAAAATGTTGAATCATTGTAAAGTGAGAAGAGTAATCCATCACTAAAAGATCGCCATACCCTAAATGACTAAACTCTTAGGCTCATTTTTCCCTCAACGTATCAGGGTAGACGTAATCATAGAATTTCCTCAGAAACTCTTCCCAAGACATATACTAAATAAATCCCTACCGTGAGATAACATACCACTATCCCTTGGGGAAATCACATAGCATGTAAGTCACAAGATTTACCCTCCTATCAGAAGGTGTCTCAATATGCTTGAAGATAAAAAGAATGACATCTAACCATGAATCTTCAGCCTTTGGTCCCCCGTCGCCGGGAAAACTGGGAAGATACTGATACTGGAATACCTATGTGAGATCTGCCATTGTCAGGGAAGGATGTCATGCTCCCTGAAAATTGTGTATCATCCTCATAAATCTTTCATAGAACTGTGAATCTATACATACATTAGGTATAACAACTAGTTCCAACACATGCATGAAGATAGGTTATGCTGGTAGTCCCTGATCTACCATTTTCAGTGTCTGATCTGTAGGATTGAAATAACGATTTAGATGCTCAATATACGGGGGGGAGGGGGGGTGAATTGTACACTTTAAAAATTTCCTTCAAAATGGAAAGATCTAAGTTTATCAAAGTTAAACTAAGAAAATTCACAACACCTCTAACACCAATTTAAATATTGGGACAAAGTATGATGTTACAAACTTCTAGTTCTATACACTTGCTTAAATCTGGAAAGTGATTCCGAAAAACCAGTCCTGGAAATATGGATCTAGAAAATTGAAACATAACCAAAGTTTAAAATATGAGATTCTACCTTAATGAGTATAGAATCTAAATGAATTAGAGTACTAGTATAAGAATATATAAGAAGGTTTTAGTTTCCTTACAATACAAAATGCAGTCGAAAAACATGTAACAAAAACAAGTAACAAGATATAAATCTATTAACCCAAAGAGAAGGGTATCCAACAACCTTGGATAAAGGTCACTTGATTTACACATTCAAGAAATTATTTCTTACCCACACCCGGGTATTCCCTCGATACGAAGATCAGAGTCTCTGTCTGGCTATCCCCACAATCCCTCAACTTAATGGTAGTTCGAACCTTTGTGTTCCTCATCAAGGAAGCCCTAGAACTTCAAGGTAGTCAGTACCTCTGTCTTCCTATCCTTCAAAGCCCTCAAATGTAATCATCAACATTTGGAGTCACACGAAGCAATCTGAATGTGCAGTTTGGTATGCACAAGGCATGAAAAGCTTCTGTCTCTAGATATCACCATAACAGTGTGTGGTCTCTAGATTGATCAACTTTTTAAATGTTGAGCTCTTTCAAATGAGCTCCTATTTACAGGCTCGATTGGAATGGTCAGCTCCCTCCTCCAATGGTCACATTTTCCATAAATTTCAGATGGACATTCACACATGTCACTCAACCAACAGTAAGTTAGAAACAGAATGGAAGACATCATTTTATAACAAAACATGTGTAACTGAAGGCATGGAAAAATTTTATAATGAAACGAGTGTAAGCATAAGCAAAATTGTAGATCAGAATGTAAGAAAATAAAAGTTCAGAGTCTAACCAAAATGAAATTAGGAGTCTATATTAAAGAGATATTCGGATTCTGTTTTATATGAATTTGGAACCTGAATTCTATAGAAATCTAGAGTATGAATTTCTAAGAAAATTTGGAGTCTAGTTTCACCAGAGTTCAGAATCTGAACTTACAGAGTTCAAAGCCAAACATGTAGAAGTTTGGAGTCGAACTAGTAAAAGTTTGGAGTCGAACTCATAAAAGTTGGGAGTTGAACTCATAGAAGTTTGGAGTCGAACACATAGAAGTTCAGAGTCCATAATTCGGAGTGGAACTTTATTAGAGTACGTATTTAGAATTTGGAATGAAACTTCATTACAGTTCATATCCAGAATTCACAGTGGAACATCATTACAGTTCATATCTAGAATTTGGAGTGGAACTTCATTACAGTTCATATCCAGAATTCGGAGTGGAACTTCATTAAAGTTCATATCCACAATTAGAAGTGGAACTTCATTACAGTTCATATCTAGAATTCGAATCCTAAAACAGAATTCTTCATATCTAAGTATTATCTGATTCTGAGGTTTTTGATATGAATCTGATTTTTATACTTATGAAAAATATTGATATGAACAATGAAATCATGGTAGGGGTAAATTTATTTGAGAATGAAATTTTCCTTATATAAGAAAAATGTAGATTTGCTTATGTATAGGGTGTTTCTGATTTTCAAAACAAGAAGGAATGAAAAAAGGCATAAGGAAAACCTTATTGACTTAAAAATATACCCCTTTTTGGAAAACACAAATAACCTTACAAAAATGAATATAAAGGCTTAGAATAAATTTCGAGACTTTGAAATTAAATCTTATCTCCCTTTTTTTATGGATGATGGCGAAAAAAACTAACTCCCCCTTAGGATTAGGAAATCTAAGGATTGTATTCTGAATTTTTGGAATGGAGTTTTCATTATCATTTGAAATGAAAAACTTCGTAATGAGGAACTCCCCCTTACATAGGGATATCTTCACTTAGAAATTTTACCTTCTCGATTTTAAAAAAAAATTTCTCCTCTTTTGAGTAGTTCTTTTTCTTTCATCCACTTTTTAGTAGTTCTTTTTCCTTCTACCCCTTTGTGATTTTCAAAATGAATTTAAGGGAATGGAAAAGAAATAGAGTTCCTGAAACATTAGTATATAACAACACAAGATACAACCCACCAAAAATTTCATTAGAGTTGAAATAATTTGTACAAGGAAAGACAAATACAAGAAAAGATTGGATTGAGTCAATTTGTATTCATTTTCCTTCAGTATTAGCTTCTTCAAAAAGGTTTTCAGCTTCATCAAATCTTTTTGATCCTCCTTATCTTGCCTCTCCAAGGCTTATAAAGAAAATCCAGATACATTATGATCTGAGAATTCAGATTCCCTTCTTTAATATTCTTAACTGTAATCAAATCATGCCTCATCAAATTCAACATCCTTAGATTTACCACGAAATCTAAGATTTATATATCACTCTTCTTGAGATTATCCTTATCACCCCTTCATGGTAATAAAAAGCCTTGTACTCATAGCAGTAGAATCTGATTATTCGGAGAGAGATGAGGAATCATAGCAGTCTTTTCATCTTTAAGTCCAAGTCATTTTAATGCCTTCACTTTTTTGAAACTTCTTTGCTCATCTGGAAGCGTATTTGAACAAAACTCAGCTTCACCTTTATAAGATAGAACCACCAAGCTTGCAACCTTGGTGTAAGAAATCTTATAAGTCTTCCCATAAGACTTGAACGAAAACTTCTGTATGCCATCTTCCTTAAGGAAGGAAACAAACTCGTAAAACTCAACAAGAAAATCTGTCTAAACCAGATCCTGTTTCTATGGCTTTGATAAGCAAACATCCTCCCAGCCATTCAATCTGATATTCTTAGATATAAGAGAATCATACTTGTAGAAACTCGAATGCACTAACCTCTCTCTATAAACTAACCATTTTGAGATTGGATTCCTAGTTGACATGTTATGAGAATTAGCTTCAGCAGACATTCGGAAGGAAGAGCTCTGGAAGATTTGGAACAAGCTTTTAGAATGGAGGCAGAACTTCAACATGCGAGAGCTTGAAGATCGATGTGGTACAACCATCGGGTGTCCCATTTATATAGGCAATTGATGTGACCTTTGAGCTTCCAAAAACCATCTAACGGTTGAAAAACACTATGATCTGATCTGAACGTTGAAAAAATACCCTCAAAGAAATCTTGAATCCCATATTTTGAGGTTTTATGAAAAACAATCGGATTTAAGAAAAATAGAATCCGAGAAATTTTGAAACTCATAGGAAAATACCAGCAAGAAAAATATGATTATGTAAACTTAAGTAAAGAAATCATACCTTTCTGATTGGCCAAGAATTTTATTCTTAATAGGTAATATTCTTTTTGAAGAAAAATTTGACTACAAAAAACTAACTACAAAAAACATAAAGTTGAAAATTCTTTGAGTACCAAAACACCAGTATGAAAAGTATGAGTAAGAAAATCACAGTATGAAAAGTATGAGTACGAAAATCTCAGTATGAAAAGTATGAGTACGAAACATTTCAGTACAGAAAGTATGAGTACAAAAAATTTTCATTACAAAAATTCTGAGAATGAAAATTCTCATTACGAAAGATCGAGTTCCGAAAATTTCCATTATGAAAAATTCAGTTTTGAAAACTTCATTACAAAATTTTCCAATTCGAATTTTTCATTATGAAAATTTCTATATGAAAATTTTGAAAAACTCATTAGGAAAAAATTTAGTTGCAAAATTTTGAAAAACTGACTACGAAAATTTTGATTACATAAGATAAAAAAAACTGACCACAAAAATTTTGATTACAAAATATTGAAAAAAAGTAACTACAAAATTTTTTGATTACAAATAAAAAAATGTACTCCCCCTATGAAAAGGAGTTTATTAATATAAATAAAATTGTTCAACAAGAATTTAATGATGGAATATTACCTTACAATTATCATTCCTAGCTTCTGTTTAATATATTCAAATCTATCAGTGGGTAGGGATTTCTTGAAAATATCATCATGTTGATCTTGAGTTATGATAAATTGAAGAATAATATCTCATTTTAGTGTGTGATCCCTAAGAAAGTGATGTCTAATATTTATTTATTTTGCACTAGAGTGATGTGCGGGATTTTTACTAAGGGAAATGACACTTGTGTTATCACACAAAATTTGAGTCATAGTAAAACTCAAGCCATAGTCTGTGAGGGTGTGTTGCATCCCCAACAGTTGAGCACAATAACTTCCAGCTGCTACATATTCAGCTTTAGAAGTGAAGAGTGCTAATGAGTGTTGCTTCTTGTGGGACCAGGAAACTAATGAATCTCCTAAGAAATTTCATGTTCCTAATGTACTTTTTCTATCCATTCTACATCCACCAAATTCATCATCTGAAAAGCTTTTTAAAACAAAATCATTTCCAGAAATATAAAAGAGTTTTAAATACATGGTTCCCTTTAAGTAGAGCAAAATTCTTTTCACTTCCTTTATGTGAGATTCCTTAGGATTGGATTGATATCTTTCACATAATCATATTGAAAACATTAATTCTGGATGACTAGCTGTCAAGTATTGTAGGATTCCTATCATACCTCTAAAATATGTTTGATCTCCTGGTTTCCTAGCATTATCAAGATCAAGTTTGTTTAAGGTACCAACGAGAGTACTAATACTTTTAGTCATGTCAAATCCATATTTATTAATAATATCTTTAATATACTTATATTGAGATATATAGGTTCCTTTTGGTTTTTGAGAAATTTGAAAAGCAAGTAAAAACTTTAACTCACCCATCATACTTATTTCAAAATTATATTTCATTAGACATACACAGGAATTAGTTAAATATTGCTAAGTTGAACCAAATATAATGTCATCAACATAAATTTGAACAATCAAAACATTTTTCTTCTATTATGTTTATAAAAAGGGATGGATCTACATTTCCCTTAACATAGTTATTTTAAATCAAAAATCCTATAAGTCTATCATTCCAAGATCGTGGGACTTGTTTAAGACTATACAAAGCATTGGTAAGTCTAAAAACATGATAATGAAATTTTGTGTCTTCAATGCTAGGAGGTTGTTCAACAAAAACTTCTCTTGGACATAACTGTTAAGAAAAGCACATTTCATATCCATTTGAAAAGGTTTAAAATTAAAGAATGTTGCAAAGGCAAGTAAAATACGAATAGAATCATGTCTAGATACCAGAGCATAGGTTTCTTCAAAGTCTATTCCCTCTTTCTGATTATAGCCTTTAGCAACTAGTCTAGCTTTTTTTATAAAAATGACTCCATTTTCATCACATTTATTTCTGAAGACCCGTTTTACTCCAATAACAGAATTTTCCTTATGTCTTTCAACCAAGGTGCAGACTTTATTTCATTCAAATTCATTTAGTTCATCTTGCATGGCTTTTATCCAATCATCATCACCTAAAGCTTCATCAGTTATTTTTGGTTCCAATTGGGAAAGGAATGCAATATGTTCTACTTCATTTATTAAGGAACTTCTAGTCTTTATAGGTTGATTGACATCACCAATGATACTATCAATGGGATAATTCTTTAGAAACACCTGACTTGGGTTTTGTAAAACCTGTTCATCAACATAGGGTAGAAAGTCTTCTAGGGTAAATGTTTCAGAAGTATCTTCCTGAACATTTTCCTTATCAGAAGGATCTTCTAACAATGGATGATAATAATTTTTTGAAAACATATCCAAGGATGTAGGTTGGGATGGTTTTAAAAAAAATGATCAGTTTCGTCAAATTTTACATGTACTGTTTCTTCAACAATACAAGTGTTTTTGTTGAAAACTCTATAAACATTAGAATTTTTGTAGTAGCCTAAGAAAATTCCTTAATCAAATTTTGGTGCGAATTTTTGTAAGTTATCTTTAGTATTCAAGATGAATACCTTGCAACCAAAAACATTGAAGTAGGAAAGTCTAGGTTTTCTACCATTCCATAACTCATAAGGAGTTTTATTAAGAAAAGGTCTAATCAAAACTCGATTTATAGTATAACAAGTAGTACTTACAGCTTCATCCCAAAAATGTATAGCTATAGAATATTCACTCAACATGGTTCTAGTTATCTCTTGAAGAATTCTATTTCTT
Source organism: Viscum album (assembly GCA_963277665.1). Lineage (NCBI taxonomy): Eukaryota > Viridiplantae > Streptophyta > Magnoliopsida > Santalales > Viscaceae > Viscum > Viscum album. The sequence goes on from OY728157.1 coordinate 1,030,498,121, forward strand.
CTTTCAACTACACCATTTTTTGAGGAGTTCTAGGTGCTAAAAAGTTGTGAGTAATACCTTTTCTAATACAAAAAGTTTCAAAATCATAATTTTGAAGTTCTCCCCCATGATCACTACGAATAGTTTTCAATGGAATATTTTTCTCATTTTTAACTTGGGCTCTAAAACTTTTGAAATAAGAAAAAGCTTCAGACTTCTTTGCTAGAAAATAGACCCATGTAAATCTAGTGTAATCATCAACTAGAACAAACACCTAGTATTTTCCACCAATGCTTCCAGTTTGTGTTGGACCAAAAAGATCAATGTTCACCTAATATAATGCATCAATTTTTGGGACTTCACCAATTGATTTAAAACAAGATTAATGTTTCTTTCCATATTGACAAGGATCACAAACTTTAGAAGAATAAAATATATGATCCGGTAGATCCTTAACTAGTTTCTTCTTAGAGAGTTTACCTAAGTTTATAAGGTTACTGTAACCCAGTCTTCTATGCCATAACAAAGAATGATCTTCTATTGCACTTAATCAAGGAATGTCTTGGATCTTAAGGTCTTGTAAATTTAATGTGTAAACAGTCTCTTGCCTATTGGTAGAGAGAATAAACTCTTCCCTGGAATTGTGTACTAAGCACTTATCATTCCTAAAATTCACAAGGCATCCTTCATCACATAATTGACTTATGCTAATGAGGTTGTTCTTAAGACCCTTAACAGACAAAACATTTGAAATCAATGCTTTACCAAGAAGAACAATATTACCTATACCAATGATTTCTCCCTAAGCATTATCTCCGAAAGTTACTTTTCCTCCTTTTGTCTTCATAATCCTTTCAAAACAGTTTTTTTACCAGTCATATGTCAGGAACATACACTATCAATGTAACATGTATGGCTGTTGGTACTTCCTTTATTTTCCTGAAAATAAGAAAAGAATTAGACTTTTGGAATCCAAACTTGTTTGGATCTGAGTTTTTCAGATAACAAAATTTTCTGTATCCACATTTTTTTAGAGAAATATTCTTTATGAAACCCAAGAGATTGAACTCTATATAAAAGAACAATTTTTCTTCCAATGCCCACCACTTTGACAGTTAGTGCAATAAGGGGATTTATAAGGAACAAAATATTTGTTTTTGAAAACTAGTTTTTGGTGTAACGCCCCGACCCCAGTTACCCAGAGTCGGTGCATTATTACATAACATTGGCATGATCACAAGAAAGATCAAATCTCGAAAGACTGATTGGTTTAGTAGCCTTGGAAACACTAGATATATTCATATGTCTTACATTACATCATAAAATTAAAAACTACTACAACAACATATTGTCTCCATAATCCACACTCATATCCCCACATAATATCCCTGCAGGTTATTCATAATTTACTTTTTCACTTCCTGGGAAAAATAAAACATAGAAAAGGGGTGAGCTCAAATGCCGATTAAGGATAACAATATAGCGGAAACTTTCATAAATAAGAATAAACATTTAAGGCAATGTATAACTAAAACAAAAGCCTTTCAAACATGAACTTTCAACATAGTATGGCATAAATAAAATGAAATAATTCCATTTACTTATTCACATGGATATTCTACTAATCGAATAATCACATGAAAAATCAATAACCACTTTCATAATGATGGAATGCATAATTCCAGACTATCATAACCACATAGCCAAGGCCTCGTGCCAAGACTACAAATAAGATTTTGTCAAGGCCATGTGCCAAGACACTAGTTTGTCTCATGAGACCTACCGATGCATCGAGGAGCTATAGCGGGCTCCACCCGTCACATATTAAGTCCAATGCATTCCCATATGAAAAGGTTTAAACATAACATAAACATTCGTATTAAAACTAGCATAGGAAATGTCAATAATTTCACTATAAAAAATGAATGGTACATAACTAGCACATACACAGTCAAACATATCACAAAACCTTCAATACAATATAAAAGTTTTGTATCATAATAAATCAACTTCAAATAAGCGTAAAATCCATCAAAGGATGTTGACATAGATGAAATCAAAACTCTTTTTAGAGAAATATCTCTTTCTATTTTTTTTGAAATCATTTAAGATCCATATAAAATAAAACATTTTCTTTGAAAATATTCTTATAAGCTTTTAAGGAAAGCTTTGAAGATTTTATAACGGCGGAAAATTACCGCACCCGCCGTATAAGTTAAAAAAACATTCTTACCTTAATTCTGTCGAAAAGGTTAAAAAGGACCTTGTTTTGAAAACGACGGAAAGATTCCTCTTATAAAAAGTCAAACAAGGGTATAAATGACTTTAACCCATATTCTTGTAAATAATAAAAATGTTTTGAAATACATTTTGAAGAAACATGGATGTGGATGATAAAGAGATCCCAGTAGTTTATTACGTATAAACAACCTCGGATAATGAAGAGATTGTGAAATAACCCTTACCTTGTACTTTTCCTTGGTTGGGGTAAGTTAAACTCCTGTATAATGGTGAAATAATTGTTATTAAATTATACAAGAATCATATATATTAATATGATATCATATATGATCTTTTAACATTGATTTGTTAATAATATCTTAGAATTATCGTCGTTTCGGGTGTTAACTTACTCATTTTATTTTATATGTTTTGTTACATAAGCCATATTTGTTGTATCTTATTCATATCCAGAATGATATCAAGTCCTTAAACATCATTTTTAAATAATCAAATGATAATTATACTTGAATGGATACGATGGAGAATGAATCTCATCGCGTTCGTGGAGACGGTAGTCCGTACGTACGCACGAGCGACAATATCATTCTTTTGATATTAAAATAATATATAAATGGATGGTATATCATATATACAGAATCATTAACATGTTATATTTATTATTTACATGAGTTACACATCATTATTATACCCATCCAAATAATAATATATTGAATAACAATTACACCACGACGTGGAGACGGTAAGCCGTACGTACGCACGTATGGTGACATGTTATTCAAAGGGTGGATAGAATACTGAATATGGTTTTACCATATTTATAATAACATCACAGTATATGTGAGATACTGGAGTTATTATTTTAGAATGGTAAGAACAAAGAAAGAAGAAGTGGAAGAAGAAAGGAACTTGAAAAGGGGTGGTGAAAACATTACCTCTTCTTCGGGTTCTTCCTTTTGATTTGATCAAAAGGGCTCCTTAGGTTGGATTTCTGATCAAACTAAGGAATATAGGTTGTAGTGAGGGATGTTGGGAGAGTATTTGGGCAGAGTTTGGCCGAACAAAAATGCTTTGAAGGTGTGAATAAATGATAAGGAGGAGTTCCCTTTTATAAGAGGGGTGAGGGGCACCTTTGGAAAAGCTAGAAATATTAATTTATAATAAATTCATATTCGGTTTATAATGGCTACAAAGTTGATTATTCAAAGGTTAAGGTGGGTATAGGTCGAAAACCACTCAACCAATAGAATTTAGATAGGTTTGGGTACTTATATTAACCTTATCTTTAAGTATTAACTCTAAGTTAATTAGTTTCACTTTTACAATGTCTCTTTGTATTTTTATATAATATGGTTAATAAACTTACTATATACATCCAAGAGACCCCAAAGTGGTCCATTAACGATGAACCTATAATGATATAAGTCTCTTGGCCGAACCTTAGATTTTTAGGAATTTAATATCAATTAATAATATAATATTTGTTTTAAGAACTCTTTTATGTCAATTTTGACACTATTCAATAGTTGATTTTTGTGAAACTCATAACAGATTGATTACTTTGAAAAAAGTCAATTACATCAATCCTAATATATCATATTATCCTATAAAATTAGTTTAATTCATTAAAAGTTTCATATTATATTTATTTGGGTATTTATAATATCAATTATTTTAATTTTTCACTATTATAGTAATTAATTCATCATCACCGTGTCATAAATAAATTAAATTATTTAATGTCTAAAAATTATAAATAAACTATCACTATGTAAGAAATCTTTTTATCTTTCTAATGAATATTTATAATCTAAAATCCAACATATATAACCCTATGTAAAAATTGTTTTGCTAAAAGATATATTCTTGTTTCATTTTTGTATTCATTTTAACTTAATTAAAATAAAGTGTCCTTATCACCTACAAGTGGCACCATGGGGTCCTGAAATCGACCCAAAGATGCCTATGGTCGAACATGTATCAACCAATAAGGCTAGGACACGTTTTAGGGTAATTTAGTATTATTATAATATTATTTTTTAACACTTATTTACCGGATTTACCCTTAACCATGGTAAATAAAATATTTACCGCAGTAATTATTCAAAATGTCTAAAAATAAAAGTTACCTATTTACACAATTTGAACATCCTGATTCCAAATATGGAATCCATTTTTCTAAATTCAAAACACAGAATTTGCAGAAATTAATTTAAAATTAATTCCCACTGTCAAAACAAAAAGCGTTTTTTTAAGAGATAATAACTATCAAAAGATTGACACTTGTTTATGTTCGGTTTAATTGTAAAATTATGTCCAATGACCAAAATTATATTAAATGGTAAAAATATATTCTAAATATACTTTAAAACCACTCAAATTCATAATTTATCACTATTAATTATTTTGATTAAAAAAGTTGTTTTTAATTAAAATTTAGTAATTTTCACTATTCATCAAAATATGAAAGTTATCCGAAATGTACCAAAATTTCACCTTAGGCTAAATTCGATATTCTGAATCCAAAAATGAAGTCCATTTTGAAATATAAAATATATATAATTTCAAAAAGTAGGTATTACTATTCATAACAGCTAGTTTGATTGGTTATGGTGTGTTAGAACTCGGTGTTGCGTACAACACACGCTATCACATTATTCAAAGAGAAGCGTACCGTAGAAGCTTGGGGTGTTACATTCTCCCCTCCTTCAAATAATTTCATCCTCTAAATTTCTAGAATACTTATCACATGAAAATACTCGGGTGGTTCTTCATCATAAGTTCCTCGGGTTCCCACGTTGCCTCTTCCATCTTATGGTTTCTCCACAAAACTTTTACCAGACGCGTCGTCCGGTTTCTCAGTACTTGTTCTATTGTATCAAGAATCCTGAAGGGCTCTTCGCAATAAGACAGTTCAGGTTCCAGTTCTAATTCCTCATAGGTGAGTACATGCGTTGGGTCAGGCATGTATTTCCTCAACAGAGATACGTGGAACACATCGTGAACTTTAGAGAGACTTGGCGGCATTGCCAATCGGTAAGCTACAACCCCAATTCGTTCTATAATTTCGAAGGGTCCGATGTACCTGGGACTCAATTTACCTTTCTTACCAAAACGTATGACTCCCTTCCATGGAGATACCTTCAGGAAAACATGGTCACCGACTTGAAATTCCAAATCCTTCCTTCAATTATCGGCATAGCTCTTCTTCCTACTTTGAGCTGCTCTGATGTGATTTTGGATTACCTTCACCTTTTCCATCGTTTCCTCCACTAGTTCTGGACCTAAAAGTTTTCTTTCACCGACGTCATCCCAACAGGTTGGTGTACGAAATCTCTTTCCGTATAACGCTTCATATGGTGCTATCTGAATACTCGAATGGAAGCTATTGTTATAGGAAAATTCTACCAGAGGTAAATATTGATCCCACATACCCTGAAAGTCAAGTGAGCAAGATCTCAACATGTCTTCTAAGGTTTGAATAGTCCGTTCTGATTGTCCGTCTGTCTGAGGGTGGTAAGCAGTGATCAAATGAAGTTCAGTATCTAGGGATATTTGAAGACTTTTCCAGAATCTTGAAGTAAAACGGGGATCACGATCAGAAACAATCGATAGGGGTACTCCATGAAGTCTCACAACTTCATTAATATATAGTCTTGCTAGACGTTCCAGGGGTAGATCATCTCTTATAGCAAGAAAATGTGCTGACTTGGTAAGATGATCAACAATAACCCATATTTCATCATTCCTTCTAGGAGTCTTTGGTAGCCCCATGACAAAGTCCATCGTAATATTGTCCCATTTCCACTCTGGTATGGGAAGAGGTTGCATGACTCCTCCAGGTTGTTGCCTTCCAGCTTTCACTTGTTGACAAACCATACATCTTGACACAAAATCAGCAATCTCCCTCTTCATGTTGTCCCACCAAAAATGTTCCTTCAAATCTATATACATTTTGGTGCTCCCAGGGTGTATAGAGAAATTGGAACTATGAGCATCATCCAGCAATTCCCTTTTTAGATCAGGTATATCGGGAACACAAAGTCTCTTCCCAAATTTCAAAATTCCATCTTCAAACACAAAGTCTCTCAATCTCCCATCATTCACAGCTTTAATCTTCTTTTGAAATTCTTCATCATCGGTCTGAGTACTCTTAATCCTTTCTATTAAAGATGGTTTGGAAACCATTTGAAAAAGAAATGATGTTTTGCCTTCCCTGGTTATTCCCATGTCCATCTTCACTAGATCCATGAAAATTGGATCCCTTTCAATTCTCATATTGTTCAAAACTCCATGGTCTTTTCTACTCAAAGCATCTGCCACCTTGTTTGCTTTCCCCGAGTGGTAGTGTATCGTGCAATCATAATCCTTGAGTAATTCAAGCCATCTCCTTTGCCTCATGTTGAGTTCTTTTTGTGAGAAAATATACTTCAAACTCTTGTGATCAGTATAAATCTCACATTTTTCACCATAGAGGTAGTGCCTCCATATCTTCAAAGCAAAGATCACAGCTGCTAACTCGAGATCATGAGTAGGATAGTTTTGTTCATGAATTTTTAATTGTTTTGATGCATAGGCAATAACTCTATCTTTCGGCATAAGGAGACAACCAAGTCCTTTCTTCGATGCGTCACTATAAATAACGAACCCATCATTCCCCGATGGTAGAGTCAATATAGTAGCATTGACTAATCTTTTCTTCAGTTCTTCAAAACATTCTTCACACTCTTTTGTCCAAACAAATTTAACCCCTTTACGTGTGAGCTTCGTTAATGGGTTAGCCAATCGGGCAAAATTCTGGACGAAACGTTGATAATAACTTGCCAAACCAATAAAACTGCATACCTCAGTTATACTCGTAGGTGCTGGCCATTCTTGGATTGCCTTGGTCTTAGAAGGATCAACAGAGATTCCATCTTTAGAGACAATATGGCCAAGAAAAGAAATCTCCTGAAGCCAGAATTCACACTTTCTAAACTTCCCATATAATTCATGCCTCCTCAGAGTCTTCAAGATAATGCGCAAGTGATTTTCATGATCTTCGTAGGTTTTGGAGTATACCAAGATATCATCAATAAATACCACCAAAAATTCATCGAGATACTCTTTGAAAACTCTATTCATCAGATCCATGAATACAGAGGGTGCATTAGTCAATCCAAAAGGCATTACAGTAAACTCGTAATGCCCGTACCTGGTTCGAAATGCTGTCTTCGGAATGTCTTCCTTCTTTACACACAACTGATGGTATCCAGATCGAAGGTCAATCTTTGAAAAGTATTGAGCTCCATGTAGTTGGTCAAATAAATCATCAATACGAGGTAGGGGATACTTGTTCTTTATCGTTATAGCATTGATCTCCCTATAGTCGATACATAACCTCATAGATCCATCTTTCTTTTTAACAAAAAGAACAGGGGCTCCCCATGGAGAAACAATAGGGAGAATAAATCCTTTATTACTCAATTCCTCTAGTTGTTTCTTTAGTTCGACTAACTCTACAGTAGCCATTATGTAAGGGGTCTTCGATATATATCCTTGATCTATGAATTAAATCAATGGAAAACTCAACTTCTCGTTCTGGAGGATGTCCAGGTAAATCTTCCGGAAATACATCTACAAATTCTTTCACAACAGGTAAATCCTCTATTTGAACATTCCTTTCCTCACCCGCAGTTATTTCATTCTCTTCCTCCCTGATAATTGAATTTAGTTGAGCTATTGAGGGTGGATCTAAATAAGATTTAGGTGGTGATGATTCTGCTCTAAAGATAAGGTGTTCCTTATCATTATCATCAAGAATCATAACCTCTTTCTTCTTACAATAAACTTTCGCATCATAGTCCGAAAGCCAGTACATACCGAGGATTATATGAAACTCAATCATAGGTATGATGATGAGATCAGCAGATAAAGAACATTTATGTGCTCTAATGGGGACTGATTCACAAAAATTTGTTGCAATAATACTACCATTAGGAGTTTTAACTGACAACTCCCTTATTAAATCAAATTGGAAATATCTAATTTTCTTAGCAAACTGGGAAGATATGAAATAATGTGATGATCCAGAATCAAATAATGCATTTGCTAAACTTGAGGAAACCATTAAATTACCTGCCAACACGTCTTTCGGAGCTTCTACCTCAACAGTAGTGATAGCATAAGCCTGGCCTTGATCCCTTGGCCTTTTCTAAGGTAAGTTCTCCTGACGCTTAGGACATGAATTTGCATAATGCCCCATCTCTCTGCAATTATAGCACTAAACATTGGTAGCTTCCTTCTTCCCCTTGCAATCACGAGCTTGGTGGCCTTTTTCACCACACTTGTAACATACTCCCATTCCCTTCAAGCATTTACCATAGGATGGATATTCAACCTTTCCATTCTTCCATTTATTTCCATTCCCAGATTGATCAGCAGGTCTCTTCTTCTCTTGCTTTTCTTTAAAGTCATAAGACTTAGAGAATTCCTTTTCGGTCTTGATAGCACATGAGACAATGTCTTCGTACGACGAAAAGGATTGTGAGACTAATGCTCGACGGAGAAATGGTTTTAACCCATCAAATAAACGATCAATCTTACTTCTTTGGTTATGTATATAATCACCAGCGTACCTTTCTAACCTTGTAAAGTTAGCCTCATACTTTGTGACATTCTCATCCTCCTTCTGTCTTAGACTTAGAAATTGCCTTTCCATATCTGCTCGATGGTCACGAGGAAAGTATTTTTCTAAAAACAGATCTTTGAACTCCCTTAATTCCATATTTGATACTTCATCATCTTCCTTCATATTTTGAATCAATGACCACCATTGATCAGAATCTCCAGTGAGGCGGTAAACTGCCATGATAACGTTTTCCCTTTCACTACTCCCCAAAGCCTGAAATATTTTCTCTAGGGAAAATATCAATTGCTCAGCTACTAAGGGATTTGTACTCCCATTGAACGTTGGTGGTTGTTGCCTCATGAATCGATCTAACATTGATCCTTCACGCTGCGGATCAGGGTGCTCCATACGGGTAAGGTTATAATTCATAACCTGAGTAAGTTATCCCAGTATGGTGATTAGCTGATCGGCACCAGTTGCATCACCAGATCCACTATAATTATCTTGAGCAGGAGGGAAATCCCTACATGGAGTGCGTGCATTGATACGGTTTCCATTTCTTCCACTAGGCGCCATTTCTAAACAATGGCATTAACTAGATCAGTTTATAAATCAAAATACATAATCCCATACTTATAAAACACTTAACATAAATTGAACTATTTATGGATATAATCCATAATCATAAGAATGTTTTCTTTGAGGAAGTATATACTCATAATCCATTCAAAATGATTTGTAAAGAAAATGAGAGTTATCCTAAGCATATCCCCCGTGAGTGTCATAACCAAGAGTGCAGCAAGGCCCGTTGTCGTGCACCAGTTCCCGTTCGAGTCTAGCTCAAAGCGGTGTTTTCGGGTTTTACCCCTAGGTACATCTGTGCCAGAGCCGCCTCTACCTGCTCATATGCAGACAAGGATGTATTGCTCGGAAAACTCACAAAATCTCTACAATACCAAAATTCTAGGAAGTTCTTCTATACTAATCCTCAATGTTCATCTTAGGTCTACGTGCTCTAATCAGAGTTTATCTAAATCTAGCTTCCAAGGTTTGTACTAAACTTCCTATGATACCAACTGTAACGCCCCGACCCGAGTTACCCAGAGTCTGTGCATTATTACATAACATTGGCATGATCACATGAAAGATCAAATCTCGAAAGACCGATTGGTTTAGTAGCCTTGGAAACACTAGATATATTCATATGTCTTACATTACATCATAAAATTAAAAACTACTACAACAACATATTGTCTCCATAATCCACACTCATATCCCCACATAATATCCCTACATGTTATTCATAATTTACTTTTTCACTTCCTGGGAAAAATAAAACATAGAAAAGGGGTGAGCTCAAATGCTCAGTAAGGATAACAATATAGCAGAAACTTTCATAAATAAGAATAAACATTTAAGGCAATGTATAACTAAAACAAAAGCCTTTCAAACTTGAACTTTCAACATAGTATGGCATAAATAAAATGAAATAATGCCATTTACTTATTCACATGGATATTCTACTAATCGAATAATCACATGCAAAATCAATAACCACTTTCATAATGATGGAATGCATAATGCCAGACTATCATAACCCCATAGCCAAGGCCTCATGCCAAGACTACAAATAAGATTTTGTCAAGGCCTTGTGCCAAGACACTAGTTTGTCTCATGAGACCTACCGATGCATCGAGGAGCTATAGCGGGCTCCACCCGTCACATATTAAGTCCAATGCATTCCCATATGAAAAGGTTTAAACATAACATAAACATTCGTATTAAAACTAGCATACGAAATGTCAATAATTTCACCATAAACAATGAATGGTATAAAAATAGCACATCCACAGTCAAACATATCACAAAACCTTCAATACAATATAGATGTTTTGTATCATAATAATTCAACTTCAAATAAGCGTAAAATCCATCAAAGGATGTTGACATAGATGAAATCAAAACTCTTTTTAAAGAAATATCTCTTTCTATTTTTTTTGAAATCATTTAAGATCCATATAAAATAAAACTTTTTCATTGAAAATATTCTTATAATCTTTTAAGGAAAGCTTTGATGATTTTATAACGGCGGAAAATAACCGCACCCGCCATATAAGTTAAAAAAACATTCTTACCTTAATTCTATCGAAAAGGTTAAAAAGGACCTTGTTTTGAAAACGATAGGAAGATTCCTCTTATAAAAAGTCAAAAAATGGTATAAAAGACTTTAACCCATATTCTTGTAAATAATAAAAATGTTTTGAAATACATTTTGAAGAAACATGGATGTGGATGATAAAGAGATCCCAGTAGTTTATTACATATAAACAACCTCGGATAATGAAGAGATTGTGAAATAACCCTTACCTTGTACTTTTCATTGGTTGGGGTAAGTTAACCTCCTGTATAATGGTGAAATAATTGTTATTAAATTATACAAGAATCATATATATTAATATGATATCATATATGATCTTTTAATATTGATTTGTTAATAATATCTTAGAATTATCGTCGTTTCGGGTGTTAACTTACTCATTTTCTTTTATATGTTTTGTTACATAAGCCATGTTTGTTGTATCTTATTCATATCCAGAAAGATATAAAGTCCTTAAACATCATTTTGAAATCATCAAATGATAATTATACTTTAATGGATACGATGGAGAATGTATCTCATCGCGTTCGTGGAGACGGTAGTCTGTACGTACGCACGAGCGACAATATCATTATTTTGATATTAAAATAATAAATAAATGGATGTTATATCATATATAAAGAATCATTAACATGTTATATTTATTATTTACATGAGTTACACATCATTATTATACCCATCCAAATAATAATATATTGAATAACAATTACACCACGACGTGGAGACGGTAAGCCGTACGTACGCACGTATGGTGACATGTTATTCAAAGGGTGGATAGAATACTGAATATGGTTGTACCATATTTATAATAACATCACAGTATATGTGAGATACTGGAGTAATTATTTTAGAAGGGTAAGAACAAAGAAAGAAGAAGTGGAAGAAGAAAGGAACTTGAAAAGGGGTGGTGAAAACATTACCTCTTCTTTGGGTTCTTCCTTTTGATTTGATCAAATGGTCTCCTTAGGTTGGCTTTCTGATCAAACTAAGGCCTATAGGTTGTAGTGAGGGATTTTTGGAGAGTATTTGGGAAGAGTTTGGCCGAACCAAAAGGCTTTTAAGGTGTGAAGAAATGAGAAGGAGGAGTGCCCTTTTATAAGAGGGGTGAGGGACACCTTTGGAAAAGCTAGAAATATTAATTTATAATAAATTCATATTCAGTTTCTAATGGCTCAAAAGTTGATTATTCAAAGGTTAAGGTGGGGATAGGTCGAATACAACTCAACTAATAGAATTTAGACAGGTTTGGGTACTTATATTAACCTTATCTTTAAGTATTAACTCTAAATTAATTAGTTTCACTTTTACAATGTCTCTTTGTATTTTTATATAATATGGTTAATAAACTTACTATATACATCCAAGCGACCCCCAAGTGTTCCATTAATGATGAACCTATCATGATATAAGTCTCTTGGCCGAACCTTAGATTTTTAGGAATTTAATATCAATTAATAATATAATATTTGTTTTAAGAACTCTTTTATGTCAATTTTGACACTATTCAATAGTTGATTTTTGTGAAACTCATAACAGATTGATTACTTCTAAAAAAGTCAATTAAATCAATCCTAATATATCATATTATCCTATAAAATTATTTTAATTCATTAAAAGTTTCATATTATATTTATTTGGGTATTTATAATATCAATTATTTTAATTTTTCACTATTATAGTAATTAATTCATCATCACTGTGTCATAAATAAATTAAATTATATAATGTCTTAAAACTATAAATGAACTATCACTATGTAGGAAATCTTTTTATCTTTCTAATGAATATTTATAATCTAAAATCCAACAAATATAACCATATGTAAAAATTGTTTTTCTAAAAGATATATGCTTGTGTCATTTTTGTATTCATTTTAACTTAATTAAAATAAAGTGTCCTTATCACCTTCAAGTGGCACCATGGGGTCCCAAAATCGACCCAAAGATGCCTATGGTCGAACATGTATCAAACAATAAGGCTAGGACACGTTTTAGGGTAATTTAGTATTATTATAATATTATTTTTAACCCTTATTTACCGGATTTACCCTTAACCATGGTAAATAAAATATTTACCGCAGTAATTATTCAAAATGTCTAAAAATAAAAGTTACCTATTTACACAATTTGAACATCCTGATTCCAAATATGGAATCCATTTTTCTAAATTCAAAACATAGAAGTGGCAGAAATTAATTTAAAATTAATTCCCGCTGTCAAAACAAAAAGCGTGTTTTTAAGAGATAATAACTATCAAAAGATTGACACTTGTTTATGTTCGGTTTAATTGTAAAATTATGTCCAATGACCAAAATTATATTAAATGGTAAAAATATATTCTAAATATACTTTAAAACCACTCAAATGCATTATTTATCACTATTAATTATTTTGATTAAAAAAGTTGTTTTTAATTAAAATTTAGTAATTTTCACTATTCATCAAAATATGAAAGTTATCCGAAATGTACCAAAATTTCACCTTAGGCTAAATTCGATATTCAGAATCCAAAAATGAAGTCGATTTTGAAATATAAAATATATATAATTTCAAAAATTAGGTATTACTATTCATAACGGCTAGTTTGATTGGTTGTGGTGTGTGTTAAAACTCAAGGTTGCGTACAACACACGCTACTGTATTATTAAAAGAAAGCGTATCGTGGAAGCTTTGGGTGTTAAATTTGGTGAGTATAATCTAATCCATTAGGGTTTGCTTTAGGTTTAATTTGAGAATACATCTTGTCAAAATTTTCGTTTACAGAAGTAAATTTTTCAAGAAGATTCTTTAGAGAAAATATTTCAGATTTTAGTCTAATGACTAAATTTTAATCCTCAGTAATCATTTCCTTGGAGTCAAATTTTTCCTCAAAGATTTTTATTTTTGAAATAACATTCATAAGATATTTAGAAAGTTCTTAATTATCGGAATTTTATTTCTCAAGGTCTTTAGAAAGTTTTTCTGAAAGATCTTCTTTATCTTTAAGATCTGAAGAAAGATCTGAAATCACTTTTGTAAGAATTCCTTTCATAGTATTTTCCTTGTCTAATTTTTTAGAAATTTTACAATTTTTTGCTTCAACTAACTTTAAAAATATAGATACTTCTTCATATGAAGGTTCTTTATTTTCTTAGGGTGAAGTATCCCCATTAGAAGTACTATTTTCAGAATAGTAATTCTTATCAAAAGATAAATTTGGTAAAGCCTTGGCAGAGTGTACCTTGGACATAAGACATGTATGTCAAAAAGAAGTATTAGAAATGAATCCCAAATTTTTCTGTGATAGTGAATTATATTACGAGGATTCAATTTTTGAAGAGTCTCCACAGCTAACACTCCAAGTAATATTAGCTTTCAGACTTTTCTTAGTTTTAGCTTTGTAAAACTTCTTCCTGTTCCTTTCAGAATGCCCCTCTTTTCTCTATTTCTTTTTACGAATAGGGAAATCAGGTCACATGTGTCCGCTTCTCTTGAATTCATAGCATGTAACCTCTAAATATTTCTTATCTCTCCTTTCCTTCTTCTTATACTTGGATTGGAAATTTCTTTGACTAGCTATCTTGTTCATTCTTCAAGCAAGATTTGCTAACTCATTCTCTGAGACTTCACTCTCACTAGATTTAGATTGGATAGTAACCTTCTTAGACTTGGATCTAGTTACTCTCTCAGGAGTCTTGGTATTCATGTCATTTGATGTTGTAGTAAAATCAACAGAACCATTTCTATTCTTATTTTTTATGTTGTTAGCGTCTCTCTTCATCCTTGTTTCATGTTGGAAAAGAGTTCCAAACAGCTCATCTAAGGAAATTTTAGAAACCTTTTGGTTCTCATCAATAGAAGTTCTCTTTGATTCCAACTCATTGGGAATAATATCAATGATCTTTTCAACAATAGCTTCATCATCAAGACCTTTCTCTCTCATCGATTGTAAGCTATTCAAAATAGACATAATCCTTTGTTGCACCTTACAAATGGGTTCTCCATATAGAAAGTTAAAACTAGGATACTCATCTCTAAGCATAGCTCTTCTGGTCTCAATCACTTTAGACGTACCAAAATTAGTAACTTAGAATTTATTACATATACAGTTATCTGCTTCATAAGAAGAAATTTGACTATATATATATTTCTAGTCGTTGAACACAGTAGAGTATTGGGTACCTTATAGTTTAATTGATAATCATGCTTCTCTTGGTTTGTGAAAGTACTAACTTCCTTATCAGGAATTTGATAACCTCTAGTAAGCATAACAAAATTTTCTACTCTAGTATTGATAACAAATGTCTTCATTCAAACCCTCCAATACTTATAATCATTACCATCAGAAATTGGTGGTGTTGTTGGATTTAAGTTTTTGATGGAACCAACATTGATTCCTGCCATCTTAAAAACTTTCTACACAAAAACTTGTTAATAACGAAAGTTTGGATTCAAGGAGAATATTCTAAGAAAGGAAAATATAGAACAAAAAAATGAGCAAGAAAAACTTATATGTGAATATAATTATTTCAGAGACCCCATCTGATAAAATTTGTAGGATCAAAATAACGATGTAGATGATCAATATACAAGAGGGGGGGGGGGGGTGAATTGTACTCTTTAAAAATTTCCTTAAACAAGGAATGATCTAAGTTTAACAAAGTTAAAATAGGAAAATTCACAACATCTCTAACACCAATTGAATGATTAGGACAAAGTATGAAGTTACAAACATCTAGTTCTACACAGTTGCTTAAATCTGGAAAGTGATTCCGAAAAACCAGTTCGGGAAATATTGATCAAGAAAATTGAAACATAACTAAAGTTTACAATATGAGATTCTATCTTAAATATTATATAATCTAAATGAATCAGAGTACAAGTGTAAGGAAATATAATATGGTTATACATTATTTATAATATAAAATGCAGAGGAAAAACATGTAAAAAAACAGGAAACAAGATATAAATCATTTAACCCAAAGAGAAGGGTATCCAACAACCTTGGATAAAGGACCCCTGATTTATACTTTCAAGAAAGCCTGTCTTACCCACACCCGGGTAAGCCCTCGATACGAAGATCGAAGTCTCTATCTTGATATCCCTGTAAGCCCTCAAATTCATGGTAGTTTGAACCTATGTCTTCCTCAACACGGAAGCCCTAGAACATCAATGTAGTCAGCACCTCTGTCTTCCAATCCCCAGAAGCCCTCAAATGTAATCACCAACATTCGGAGTCACACGAAGCAATCTGAATGAGCAGTTCAGAATGCAAAAGGCATGAAAATATTGTCTCTCTGGATAACACCTTAACATCGTGTGGTCTCTAGATTGATCAAATTTTTATATGTTGAGCTCTTTCAAATGAGCTCCTATTTATAGGCTCAATTGGAACAGTCGGATCCCTCCTACAATGGTCATATTTTCCTTAAATTTCAGAGGGACCTGCACATGTGTCACTCAACCAACGGTTAGTTATAAACAGAATGGACAACATCGTTTTATAACAAAACATGAGTAAATGAAGGCATGACATTGTTTTATAATGAAACGAGTGTAAGCATAAGAAAAACTATAGTTCATAATGCAAGCAAATAAATGTTCGAGTTCTATCCAAAATGAAATTTGGAGTCTATAATAAAGAGATATTCGGATTATGTTTTATAGGAATTCGGAACCTGAATTCTGTTGAAATCCAGAGTCGGAATTTTTATGGAAATTCGGAGTCTAGTTACACCAGAGTTCAGAATCTGAACTTATAGAGTTTGGAGTCGAACTTGTAGAAGTTCAGATTCAAATTGGTAAATGTTTAGAGTCGAACTCATAAAAGTTCGAAGTCAAACTCATAGAAGTTTGGAGTCGAACTCATAGATGTTCAGAGTCCATACACTACTGTAAATAAGCTCATTTGTGATGGGTTATTTGTGACGGGATCCTGTCGCAAAGGGATTTTGCGATGGGGGTCCGTCGCAAATGACCCGTTGCGGTAAATGGCATCGCAAGTAACACTATTTGCGATGGGCCCTTCGCTAAACATATTATTCATGAAGAGAATATTTTCCATCACAAATACTAATCGATATATTTTAAAAAAACATTAAATAATTCTTTTGCGATGGGACCGTCGCAAATAACAATTGCAACGGGCCACTAATCCCATCTTGAAAAAGTTAATTTTTTTCAAAAAATAAATAAAGAATTGCGACGGGCCCGTCGTAATTTCCTATTGCGACGGGAAAATATTCACGTCGCAAAAAATTTTAATTTTTTTTAAAAAAAATTGGCAATTGCGATGGGCCGATTGCAGTTACCTATTGCGGCGAGATGATTATCTCGTCGCAAATATGTATAAAAAACATAAAAAAATTAAAATTTTAAAAAAAATCTTAATTAATATTATAATAGTAAAAATACAATAATAATTCATTCAGATATTAAAACAAAAAATCATTAAAATATTTAAAAAATTATAATTAAATTAAAATATTAAAATATTAAAGTATATATAAAAAAATTAATATTATAAAATATGAATAATATAATTAATCATATTAATATTGTAATATAAATAATATAATATTATATAATAATAATAATAATAATAATAATATACCGAATTCATATTAATATAAATAATTAAAAAATTATAATTTTAAATAAATTTTTTGAAACTTTTTATATATTAACAATACTGAATATAATATTATTAAAATAATTAGAAAATAAAAATATGAAAATTATCAACATTTGAAAAAAGAAATATAAACAAATAATAAAATACTAAGAGTAATAATATTATTAATAAAATAAACAAAAATTATAATAAATACCAATAATAAATAATAAAGTATTAAAAATAAATAGAAATTAAATAATACAATATTGACACTAGTATAAGAGAGACATAAACTCTGAATAGAAACAATGCCATATTTTAAATATAAAAACTTTATAACATTTAAAAAATAACTAATCTGAAGGAGGATGGGGAGGGGAGGAGATCTGCTGGTGGAGGAAACTCCATCCCTAAGGCATGAGTGAGTCGGCGCATGTACTCCATCTGCTCCTGCTGTTGCTGCTGCCACCGACTCATTTGCTCCTCATACACCTACTGCTATTGTCGGCGCTCCTCCTCGTGCTGCTGATGCTTTCGACGCATATCCTCATGATCCTTTTGGAGACTCTCTATCAACTCAGTCTGAGATCGCAACTGATACTCATGATGTGTATCAGAAGAAGATGCACGAGCTCCTCTCAAGCTGGACGCCGACATCGCAACACTACCATAATAATCTCCGGGAGTCAGTCAAGAGCCGATACCAACTACCCATACCTTCTTGAAGGCATATTGGGTCCCCTGCATCCATGCCGCCTCATCAAACTGATGGCCACTGGTTTAATCTGATGCCTCGTCCTGACCCTCAGGTCGGGTCTGTGACGCTGCAGTTTCATATGACTCATGTAGATACAATTTAAAATTAAAATTGTGAATATATTATATGAAGTTAATTTTTAAACTTGAAAACAAATAATACTGACCACGATGTGATGCTGGCGATCACCCCTGATCTCCCCAGTAGATGTATCACTGTACATCCTTTGATATACGTCGTTTTCCGTAATATCGGGGTGCTCGATAGCCTATAAGAATATAAAATTAATTGTTAATATTTAAATTTATATAAAATATTTATAAAAAATGTACATACCAAATGTTGTCTATGAGCACTGAAAGTACGAATCCCAGCTCGATGAATCACCTCTTGTCTCCCCCAATTCTGCCTCCCCACTGATGATCTCTTTTGAATGCCACCACTCAACCAGTATGCGCATAATCCATCCCATACGTGGGATGAAATGTATTCTGGTCGGTGTGCTCTACATGACTCATCAAAATCTGACACTCCTGCTTTTTTCATGGAAGCTATTCTTAAATTGTGCAAAAACTGACGAAAGCGATCATGCATGGCCACCTCCCATGCCTCGTGGATGACGTCACACATGGTATCCCCGATCGGATACCATAAACCCTACAAATAATTCAAAATATCAAGTTATAAATGAAATAAATTTCAAAATAAAAATTATTTATTTACATACGTACCAACAAATATCCGAACATGGCCTACTTCACATCAATGGGAATATGCTCCCATGTCGTCCATGGCTGAGAAAAATAGTTGCGCAAAATAGCATTTCCCTGTCCGACTGCTATATGTGGAAAAATGTAAAAACAGTAATCAAACATTTATTATGTAAATAGATTAATGAAATCTTAGTAAAATGCAAAGGTTATCACACCTCCAGGTGCATGGATCGAACCCAAGATGTGAACGTTGCTCGGGGATGGGGTCATGAATCATCAGTCATGCAAGACTACACCCCCTCCGTGTACCCCCTGAAGCGCCTTTAGGCTGAGGGTCAGGTGCCAGCAACTCGTCTGCATTGAAAGATAGGTCAGAATTCTCCAACTCACGAAATGTGTCCTCGTCCATCTAAAACAGAAAAAGAATATTGTTAGCAAATAATTGATAATTATTATATATATATATATATATATATATATTAGTTATGATTATATATAACTACCATTGAATTGTATCAATATTTATCTTCTCATCATCTTCATATCTGTCAATGTCATCTTCATATTCCTCCTCAATTTCATCAATATCCATTTGAGTTCCAATTGCTTCATCTCTTACTATTTCAAATTCATTTGTGACGTCATTAACATCATCATCATCATCACATACTCTTAATTGAGGTGTGTCATCATCAATACTCATGTCTCTTTGTAACAAAGATTTATTTTGAGTACTCTCTTGAAAAACTTCAATTCCTTGCACTTCAGTGAAATCACATTCACTTTGACTAAACTGATTGTCTCGAATTTTCATTTTTATTATGCTCCACCAATAAGTCAAGTCTCTTGACGTAGCACAGTACTTTGCATAATAAACTTGATGTTCCTATTTGGCCAGTATGAATGGTTCATTTACTGCAAGAACACTTTTTCATTTAATATCGATGATTCCATGAGTCGGATGAACACACACGCCTCTCTCAGTATCCAACCACTGAAATTTGAACATTTTTATGTAATGTTGTCCGAGATAACAGTGTTCAATGATTTCATCAAGTATGCAATAAAAGTCAACGTCATTTTATCTATGATGAGATCCTCTAAAGAAAACTCCACTGTTCATTGTTTTTTTGATTCCCCATATGCATGTGTATGAAATAATAAACCATTCACCACATATGCATTATAAGATTTCACCTTTTTTGATGGTGGGTTACTCAATATACAAAGTCGTTTGTCAATTTTATCAGTATGTAGAGACACCTGAATATTTGTGAAATAATTATCAATATAGTAAAATATAAATTGAAGGAGATGTTGAAGTATGAAAAATTGATGTTACCAGTATTTGAAACCACTGAGAAAATTTTTTTTGTCTGCGTTCTTCGAGAGCAGCTACTGTAATTTTTGGAAGTTTTTTCTTGATATGATTATCATACAATCTATAAAAAAACGTTATTTATTGTAACATAAATAATAGAATATGTGATAGAAGAACTTACAGTACAAATGATGTCATCTCATCACAGTTGAGCAGAACATACATATGAGCTCTGTGATGTTCATCATCTGAAAGAAATCATTCATGAACTCCACCAAAACCAAGCTTTGACTAGTTAAAAATAGATAATTGATTGTCGATTTCATCAATATTCCCCTCATTCCATCTCATGCGGTTGTGTTTTGAAGGATACTCAGATTCAAAATAGTGGGAGCAGAAAAAAGATATCTCCTCTTGCAAATAAGCTTCAATAATAGATCCTTCAATAGATGCTTTGTTACGTACTTTTTTTTTCAATTTTTGCATGAATATTTCAAATGGGTACATCCATTGAAACTGTATCAGACCTCTAAATTTTTCTTCATATAGAAAATGAAATATCAAATGTTCCATTGATTTGAAGAAAGACGACGGGAATATTTTTTCCAGTTTACATATAATTACAACAACGTCTTCTTTATGTTTTCATAGATCATCATAATCTGTTGTCGCCGCAAAAATGTCCCAAAAAAATATGATACGTCTGTTATGGAATCCAATATCACAGAATTCAACAAACCTCTTAATAAAATGGGTAGAAGTCTTTCTATTATAACATGACAATCATGAGTTTTTAATTCTGTAATATGACCATTATTTACACATCTACCCAAATTGGAAGCACAACCAATTGGAAGTCTCAAATCTGCAATCCATTGACAAAATAATACACGGATTTCTTTGGATAATGTATAAGCTTATTTTGTTTTCATCAACCTTTCTGTTCTGACATTCTCAAATAGTTCGTGTTCTGGACGCCAGAAAATTTGAGCAAGATCTAGTCGTGCATTTACATTTGCTTTTCTCATTCCTGGTTATCCAAAATTGTATGAAACAAATTATTAAAATAGTTCTTGTCAATATGCATGACATACAACATGTGGTGGACCAGAAAATTAGACCAATATGGAAAATCCCAAAATATGATACGTTTTAGCCAATTGTGTTCTTTCCCAAAACCAGGAATTTTCTGTTGGTTTATTGTGGGTCCAAATGAGTTGGGAGGTAATGAATATACAAATGATTTTAACTCCGTACCTGATAGTATTTTTGGAGTTCCATCCCTTTCAACTGTGCCTTTTCTAAAATGAGTTCTGTTTCTGCAAAAAGGATGATCAGCTGGAAGAAATCTGCGATGATAGTCAAAATAGAAAGGTTTTTTTCCATAGACGAGCATAAATGCCTTGTTCTCTCCCATACAGTAAGGACATGATTTCGGCCCATGCGTACTCCATCCAGATAACATTCCATAAGACGAGAAGTCACTAATTGTCCACATCAATGCTGCTCTTAGTATAAAATTCTGTTTCGCAGCAACATCATAAGTACTGACACCAGTACTCAACAATATATTTAATTCATCAATCAATGGTTTCAAATAAACATCAATATTATTCTTCGGATATCCTGTGATTAGTAAGGTCAAAAAGATATAGGGAACCTTCATCAACATCAATGGAGGAAAATTTTACGGAGTTAAAAAGACAGGCCAACATGAATACTGACTACCATAAGATCTGAATGGATAGAAACAATCAGTGGAAAGACCAAATCACACATTTTGGGCTTCTAAAGCAAAGGATGGATGCACTCTATCAAAATGTTTCCATGAATCACCCTCGGCTGGATGATTCAAGCTTTTACCGGTTGAAATATTCATTTTGTGCCATGACATCATTGTCGCTGTATTCTTAGACATGAATAAATGCTGAAGTCTGGATGTAAGAGGAAAATATCTCAACTATTTTACAGGAATAAAGCCAAAATTCCCATGTTGAGCTTCTTTATACCTCGATTTCCCACAAGTGGGACAACTATACAATGACCCATTTTCCCCAGAATATAAAATGAAATCATTTGAACATGCATGAATCTTCTGACAACTAAGTCCTATATTCTGAACCAGCCACTTACTCTCATAGTAATTTGCAGGAAAAAAATTTACTTTGTGTAATAGTGTTTTAACCAAACAAAATATTTAATCAAAACATGTGTTTAACATTCCATTATCTGATTTGATAGCCATAAATTTTGCATCTGCTTCTAATTTTCTTATCTTTCAACTAGGATATAATGCATCCTCATCATACCTCAACAACTCATAAAATTCAGAGTGTGCCAACTCAGGAGTAGAATCAATATCATCCTGAGTTTCTGTATGTTGAATAGATGGACCTGCAACATCATGTACTAAATTTTGAAACCGATATGGATCCGGAATCAAGTTAGTATCACATTCTGTAGAACTGCATTCACCATGTTGATACCAAAAAACATAATCTGGTTGAAAACCAAAATGCAAGAGATGTCCCCCAACTTTGTCAAACGTGTCAAATGTTCTCAGTGCACATTTTTTACAAGGAAATTTTATTGTTCCTTCTGAAACAAATTCTGGATTTGATGCCGCAAATGCTAAGAATGTCTCCACACCCTCAATATATTCTGTATTTAGACCAGAACCATTTGGATTTCTACGTTAATTTATCCATATGCGGTAATCTAATAATGACTGTTGATGACCTCGTTGTTCCATATTTTTCTATAAAATATAAAAGCATTACTAGTTTTTATAATTTGTTAGAAAAAACACTCATGAAGAGAGGATAACTAATTACAACTACTTCTTAATAATTTTCAATATTTACCAATAGTTATATGTAATTATTATTATATGATTAATATTTATAAAAAAATAATATTAATATAATCAACCAAGCAAGGATAATTATAGAGTTTACATCAGACACGACTGACGCAAACTTTTTATTGGGATAAACCTAAAAATTTACCCTTTAAAAATTGAACATGTTAATAATAGAGCAAAACCTGTTACAAATATTGATAATTTTAATATTTTATAATTTTTTTATTTAAATAATACTAATATTATTTTTTTATAAATATTAATTATATAATATTAACATTATTACATTATTAGTACTTTTTTATTATTAATATTAAAATAATAGAATATTCTATATTATGTTATAATTCTCTTTTCATCTGTGTGTTTAACATTCTGTCACCACATGTAATATTTGCATTCACTTTCACCTCTCTATTGGTGAGTAGGTTGATAATTTTGAAAATGAATTCAAATATTACATGTGGAGACACAAGTTTTCTTAAAACCAATACAAAGATGAAAATATAATTGAGAAAGATACTGATCACACTAGTTTTTTCTAATTAGCAAATTATTACTAATTATTACAAATTATTGGTAATTATTACTAATTATTGGTAATTATTGCTAATTATTGGTAATTATTACTAATTATTGGTAATTATTGCTAATTACTGCTAATTATTGCAAATTATTGGTAATTATTCCTAGTTACTGCTAATTGTTGCTAATTAATGGTAATTATTCCTTATTATTGCTAATTATTGGTATTTATTCCTAATTATTGCTAATTATTGGTACTTATTACTAATTATTGGTAGTTATTGCGAGTTATTGCTAGTTATTGCTAGTTATTGCTAGTTATTGGTAATTATTGCTAATTATTGGTAATTATTGCTAATTATTGGTAATTATTGCTAATTATTGGTAATTATTTATAATTATTGATAATTATTGCTAATTATTGGTAATTTTTCCTAATTATTGGTAATTATTCCTAATTATTGCTAATTATTCCTAATTATTGGTATTTATTCCAAATTATTGGTAATTATTGCTAATTATTGCTAATTATTTCAAATTATTGCTAATTATTGTAATTATTGCTAATTATTGCTAATTATTGCTAATTATTGCAAATTATTACTAATTATTGGTAATTATTACCAATTATTGGTAATTATTGGTAATTATTGGTAATTATTGGTAATTATTGGTAATTATTGCAAATTATTAGTAATTATTGTTAATAATTGCAAATTAATACTAATTATTGGTAATTATTGGTAGTTATTGGTAGTTATTGGAACTTATTTGTAGTTATTGTGAGTTATTGCGAGTTATAGCTAGTTATTACTAGTTATTGCTAGTTATTGCTAGTTATTGCTAGTTATTGCTAGTTATTGCTAGTTATTGCTAGTTATTGCTAGTCATTGCTAGTTATTGCTAGTTATTGCTAGTTATTGCTAATTATTGGTAATAATTGCTAATTATAGCTAATTATTGCTAATTATTGGTAATTATTACTAATTATTGTTAATTATTAATAATTATTGGTAATTATTACCAATTATTGGTAATTATTACTAATTATTGGAAATTATTACTAATTATTGGTAATTATGACTAATTTTTGGTAATTATTCCTAATTATTGGTAATTATTGCTAATTATTGGTAATTATTGGTAATTATTGGTAATTATTGATAATTGTTGGTAATTATTTCTAATTAATACTAATTATTGGTAATTATTGGTAATTATTGGTAATTATTGCTAATTATTACAAATTATTGGTAATTATTGCTAATTATTACTAATTAATACTAATTATTGCAAGTTATTGCAAATTATTGCTAATTGTTGGTAATTATTGGTAATTATTGGTAATTATATGTAATTATTGCTAATTATTGGTAATTATTCCTAATTATTGGTAATTATTGGTAATTATTGGTAATTATTGGTAATTATTGGTAATTATTTGTAATTATTGGTAATTATTGGTAATTATTGGTAATTATTGGTAATTATTACTAATTATTACTAATTATTACTAATTATTCCTAATTATTGTTAATTATTACTAATTATTACAAATTATTGTTAATTATTACTAATTATTGTTAATTTTTTCTAATTATTAGTATTTTTTTTGAATTATTCCTATTTTTTGTTAATTATTGCTAATTATTACAAATTATTACTAATTACTACTAATTATTGGAAAATTTTACTAATTATTATTAATTATTACAAATTATATTAATTAATTACTAATTACATTCATAAATTACTAATTACATTCATTAACTACTAATTACATTCATTAATTACTAATTACATTCATTAACTACTAATTACATTCATTAATTACTAATTACTATCTTTAATTAAAATTACAGTTATTAATTACTAATTACAGTCACTTAATTATTAAATATTGTTAATTACTAATAATTAAATCTAACAAATCAAATTTAATACAACCTTAATACAACATAATTATATATAATTAGAAATAATAAAAACTAATGTAAAAATATAAAACAAAAACATTAAATTAATATTAAATTAAAATTCAGATAAAAACCTTAAACTGGTTTTCGAGCTTTCGATTTGTTGTACTTGTAGGTTGATCCCTGCAACCACCTAGAAATTGGCTAGCAAAACAAAATTCACTCAACTTATAAACTAGTAAGAAGTAGTTCGGATTCGAAAAATATGTCAAGGCTTGTTGTATTTATAAGTTAGATTATTTGGGACGGGGTTTATTGCGACGGGAATCCTGTCATAATTGTTATTATTTGCGACGGTCCCGTCGCAAATAACCCCGACCGCATTTATTATGGGCGGCAATAAAAGGGATTATTTGCGACGGGTCCCGTCACAAATAACCCCTGCCGCCAGGTTATTTGCGACGGGAAGGGGTTCCTGTCACAAATTACCTGTTACCGCCGCCGATTATTTGCGACGAGAAGGGGTTACCGTTGAAAATATCTTTCGCGCAGTTTGGCATGCAAGTCGCGCCAAACCATTCGCGACGGGTGAGAATATCCTGTCGTAAATAACTCCTTATTTGTGACGGGAAATAATCCCGTCGCAAATAACCCCCGCGATTGGGTTATTTGCGACGGGAAACAGTCCCATCGCAAATAACCCATTGCTAATGCCACTTTTTCTCGTAGTGATAATTCGGAGTGGAACTTTATTAGAGTTCGTATTCAGAATTCGGAATGGAACTTCATTACCATTCTTATCCAGAATTCAGAGTGGAACTTCATTAAAGTTTATATCTAGCATTGAGAGTGGAAATTCATTAGAGTTCATATCCAAAATTCGGAGTGTAACTTTATTACAGTTCATTTCCAGAATTCAGAGTGGAACTTCATTACAGTTTAAATCCAGAATTTGGATCCTAAAACAGAATGCTCCATATCTATGTATTATATGATTCCGAGGTTTTTGATATGAATATGATTTTTATACTTAAGAAAAATATTGATATGAACAATTAAAACATGGTAGGGGTAAATTCCTTTGAGCATGAAATTTTCCTAATATATGTAAAATGTAGATTTTCATAAGTATATGGTGTTTGTGATTATCAACACAAGAAGGAATGGAAAAAGTCATAAGGAAAAACTTATTGACTTAACATGATCATCACCCTATACCGAGCATACAATCCGAGGACGTTTTGAGAGCATGAATCTGCAAGGTCAAGTGCACACCTCTGTTCAAGATTAATGGTACTACAAATTAGAATTGAAAGAATGAAATAGTTGAATTAAAATATTAATATTTTACAAAAGAGGGTTATACAGGGTGTAGAACCACTTCACAGTGCGTTCCCTTAAGTCTTAACATGGGCATGCATGCCTTCCAACCTTGTTGCGTAACACCCCATACACACAATGTATTCTTCTTGAGACACGACATGTAGTTGAATATCCTCTCCTACTCAGGTACTTCTACACAAAAGAACTACAAAGTCCTTC
The DNA here is from genome assembly GCA_963277665.1 of Viscum album. Taxonomy (NCBI): domain Eukaryota; kingdom Viridiplantae; phylum Streptophyta; class Magnoliopsida; order Santalales; family Viscaceae; genus Viscum; species Viscum album. The sequence goes on from OY728157.1 coordinate 1,030,525,340, forward strand.
TATTGTGACACTACACAACATGTTTATCCTAGACACAACATTTACTCAAAAGCTCTATCCACATGTGGCATTAGTCACACGGTCAGATAGAAGGTCGACCATATCACAATGTGTACTCGCAGTATACGACATGTTCTACCAAAATATTACCAAACTTGTTTCTCTGCTCACACAATCACTCACATTGTCAACAACTACATGATGTGACATATTGTATATGAAATGTACTTAAGAAAAGTAATTTCTTCTAGTATATAAAAACACTTGATGGGTGTTCAAAACATCACATGTCATTTTTTCTAGGGTTTTAAGATAGTAAGCCTTTGAAACTTCTCTGAAACCCCAAAAATCATAATTTTTTTTCCAATGTATTCCATTTTTCTATCCATGAGAGCCCATACTCCCCACAAATCAATGTTTGGCATCCTTTTTCAAATCATATCTTAACATAAAAAAATTAAAGTTCAATCATGATCCACCAAATTCTAATTTAAGAGGGACCATAACACCTCAAAGATCAAAGCTTAAAATCTATCCAAATGAAACACTACATATTCTAATACCCTATGAAAATAGCATATATTTCTATCATAGAATTGATCACAACAACATGAAAATCTAGCAAAATATCTATCTCAATGATAAGCAATCAGTAATTCTACTAAATTGCATTATAAGAATGCATGACATGTAATATATAGCAAGTGACTATTTGATTCAAGATATGGAATAAACTCATATAATTGGGTTGCAATAGAAATATAATCACGATGATATCAATCATAATAGTGAAAAACAAGTGAACCACCCAATAGTGAAATCAAATCAATTATAACAAATAACCCAAGAAAATTTTAATATTCTATGTAACTTGTCTTTTCCCGATACAAAATTTAGCTAATCCCAAGAAAAAATAATTACCAACTACCTATTCGTATCCTAGTTTATTTGGATCTAAACAGTAAGGAAAAGATGGAAAGAAACTTCTCTGAGACCACATTGTAACTTCCTAGATCCGGGTGACGCCCAATGGTGCCCTGAACCCGGTTGGTCAGATAACCACAAGTGTATTTACCCAAACTCTAGAGTATTCTGACTAGAAAATAGAGAAAATATGTGATATTGGGGAAACTATTCCTTCATTTGACACGTATACACATCAATAACTAGATAGTAAATAGTAGAGGATGCAGTAATACTATACAACTGATGTAAATAATGAAAGACTAATAGTAATAAAAAAACTGGAGAATATATATATAAATGATTCATGTTACATGTGTCTAGGAAATTATCCCAATAATTCACAATTCTGGAAATGAATTATTGAAACCAATTTTCAGAAAGGAAAGTAAAATCCAACAGCATCACAAGCCTAATCTTGGTGTCATGCTCTCCAACTCCAATAACAATCATGTACCTGATAAAGAAGGTAGCTTTCCCTTATCTATACCTGCAATCACATAATCTATTTAGGGAAAAAAGAATTATCAAAAAAGGGTTTTAGATGAATCCTAGTAGGCAAATACGAAATGATTTGTTCCTAACTATCAGTGAATATATATAGTAGGTAACATGGAGAAATGATGTAATAAACTTGGTGGTACTGAAAAATATACAACCATAGAGTTTTCAATTACATTCACTAAACATTTAAATCATCTATTGAAGCATGTGACACTTTGATATACCCTAAGATATGTATCCCCTTTATATGGTAACCAAAATATACATCTCATAAAACTATCTAACAATCATGAAATACCGAATCCAAGCATGTGCTTTGGCTTGGATGATGCACCGTAATCATTCATTTATTTATACACGACCATTTGGGATGTTCTCAAGGTATATCCCCTTTGGTCAAACCTATCATCATCTCATTAAATAAAAACCCTCTTGGAATCACTCACAGTCTAACCCCTTTAGTCTAAAATAACAACAATCTTTTATAAACGACCACCTAGGTAGCTCTCACGGTGTAAACCCTTGGGTCAATGGTATATTTAATCATAAAAAAATGGTCACATGGGTAGCTCTAATAATCTAAACCCTTAGGTCAACATTCAATTGATCAGTTATAGAAAGACCACCTTGGTAAATCTTCTGGTCTAACCCCTTTGGGATGCACTGATAGCATAATCCCCTTGGTCAGCATTCACAATGCATATCACATGTGTTTCATAAAATCAAAAAACCCATCCAAAAAAAACAAGGCATCAAAAAAAATACATGACATACTAGAATTCTAGACCCAACGCCCATAAACCACAACTCAAGGGAAAAAATACACTTAGGGTGTCACATAACAAGGTATCTAACCTTACACATAAGAAAAAACCCTTTTTCAATCAATCAAACTGTAACCAGTAATAAATAGTGTTAAATTACAAATCATGTTATACCACAAACGTTAATGTGCATCAATTTTAGCACATATAATCCAAAGAACAACAAAAAAAGGAACAAAACACCAACTCTATTGTCGTACGATTGATATAATTGATTTACAAAACTTGAATTGGCGTAGATCAGTGTAGATTTAAAAAAGGTGAGAAACCATCATTCCTTGATAACAAAATCTAGAGGAGGAGTCAAGAATAAAATATCTAGTGTGTTGAGAAATCACCTGTGGGATTCCAACACACTCAAAATTGTCTCAATTAGATCATAGAAGGAGAATCTGGAGGGTTTCTATGTTCTTCAGTTTTTCAAATGCACTTCTGTATGAAATAGGGGAAGAATAAGACATTTCTAGATATGAGACATGACCCCACTTCGATTTGTCAAATAAAAACAAAACTATATGATGTGTTCTTTAAAACTACACACCATGGATTAGACTTAACCATCCCATGACATAAGTGGTCCCCCAGGCCCCCTCAAAGCCATGTACTCGGCCATTAAATGTCCTGTATGTGGTTGTACATGGAAACTGGGTACATGACATGTACCTGGAAGTACATAGTGGGAACATAGAAAAAAAACCATTTCATCCTTTTTCCTAAATAACATGAAATTAAGATCCATCGCTAAAATAAATATTTGGGTTCTTACACATAACCAAGATGAGATTTATGATCTCATATGATGAGTGTATAATCTAGTCCCTTGATTCATATTGACTGAAAAGTGTTCATTCGGTCCTAGTTTATATATATTATGTGATAATTTACACGAATGTGGGGCATGTGATGAGATCAACCATTGAGATTAATTACATGTTATGTTTTAATCAAATAAGATAATCTATACTTAGGGTATCTATAATTTCTGAAACAGATATATAGGATTGATAAACATCATGTCTAGTGGTCAGTCGATGTTTGTGATTGGGGGATATATGAGAATGCATTCTAACTAGAGATGCTACTAGTGAACACATTTGTAGTGATACATGTGTTTGATACTGATCAAAGTAGATCACTATATAGGTTCAATAGCATTGAAACTTTACTAGATTTAACTATTTAGATATGTATATGGATCCAATGATTCATATTTTTTGCAAAAGCAATAAAGTCATATGGGTTATTCTTTGTGGTTGTCCAAATGGGGAGTAATTTTGACTTAGAGAGATTCAATAAAAGAGTTTGTTTGTTAATAAAAAAAGATATTTATATGGGTATTCACAGGGTATTTCGCATGATGTGATACAATACACGGTTCAGTGATAGATTTCAATATGTTTTTTTGAAGAAATTGAAATGCCTTTTGGATATGATTTCATAAGTCATTTTATGTGATACAATATATGGTGGAATAGAAAAAATACTTTTTTCTTTGGTGAATGTGGGAGGTTTAAGGTGATGATATGACCTAAAACATAATTATATCTGATGTAAATGGCCCAATAATAAAATATTATTAGAAAGATAATAAAATGAATCAAATTAGATGACTTTTTTTTTCATGGATATTGGATGACATGTTATACCCTTCATAAATTAAATTTTATGATTGAAAACATATCATATGAAATAGTGTAGAGAAACCAAGTCACTACCTCATGTGTTATAGAATACTATTGCATGAAATCAAATTTCATGGATTGAGAAACCATGATACTGCCTCCATGTAACCCCATGCTATTGTAGCCTAGGATACGAGTGTCGTATGGAGTATGTAATGATATTACATAAAAACTTATTTCCATTAATGATAAACTAAATTTCATTTGGAAAGGCTAAAATACATATTAGGCATCATAACATTAAGAGTTAACATTTATTAAGATTAACCATGATGGATAACATATTAATAACTGTTAAATGTGATCTAACAATAGGGAGTGGTTTTATTCTTGCATACAATGCATGATCAATTTGAGGAATTAACTCATTCATTATAATGTATGAGTTAATTCATACATAATTCAGGAGATTACCTAGGGGATATATAATTCCACTAACCTATGATGGAAGTATGAAAAAATGAGACTATACAAGGCTAGGATGATAATCTATGAAACCTAAATCTCTTATTATTCCACCTACTATTTTATTGAGGAACTTGTATTGCATGGTGGCTTTAAGGGTCCTTCATATATGATGATATATTCATACACATCTAATGGATATGTAAAAAATAATGGATTTTATTTGAAATCAATTAGAGATCATCTTTAAACACATGAGATGATGATTAAGAAGGCACAATGACAGTACGTGGTATGGCACATTGATTTATAGTTTTCATTACTTCTATTTTTATCATATGTATCTTATTTATTTTCATGGGTGATTATTGGCTTGGGTTTTGATCACATATATTTCATCTATTAATTCTTAATAAACCATTTATATTTCCATAATTTTTTAAAATCATACTCAAAGAATTTAGGTGATATATAATCTATATTTTAGGTTTACAAGTAAAATATACTACCAGGTAAGATTCCAATGTATAAAAGTGATCAAATTTCTTCTCCTCATTGAGAATACCCAACGTATTTGTTTCCTTCTATTCATTGATTCTGGAAAAATGAATTTATTTTTCATTAGAATTCTAATGAAGATCTTATATTATTTCATAATATCTACTTTTTGAAAAAACTCGATTCTATTATTTCATCATAGATTCTATAAAATAAAATCATTCCAATATTGTCCACATATTTTTATAATACTTGTATTGAGTGAGATATCTTCTCGGATACACTCTCTTATAAATCTTTCTTTATGGATTTATTAGAACAAAAATAAATCTTTAAATTTATTTGACCTATCTAAAAAAATTACATTCTAACATAGACAATTAATTCAATTAACTATATATTAAGGGGGATTCCAACATATACATATATATATTGTGTGGAATCTTTAATACAAATAGAAAAATCAATTCTATAAAATAAAGGAGTCTCATAATAGAATCTCTATCTTTCATAACGTTCAAATCTATAAGAGATGAATATTTTAGGTTAGATCCAGAACATAACATGTTGAATTTCATACCACTTTTTGGAACCATGATGTAACACTATGATATTTCAATGTTCAAATCTCATTTAAATGAATACTATTTTTTGATGTTGTGTACCACACACCTCATCGAGATTCAATGAACCACTATATACTATATAAATGTTATTATTTAAATATGTCCATTGTAACCAAATTACTACTTTTCCTTTTCTGAATAGGAGTAACAAAAATATGAAATGAACCATAATATACTATAAAGGGTTATTTTTCTATAAATACATGTTTTTCTTATATTTTGTATTTTCATTTCAAATAGAAATTTTTGAATTTTATAAATTTTATTTTATCAAATGGAAATAAATTTTTCTATTATAATTTTAAATATATCTTACTATGAGTTATTAGATATTTATAAAAAGAATGATTTTTTTGTGAATAGTGAAAAATATCGATATTTATAAAAACAATATTTTAATTTAATGTATTAAAAATACCCATTATATTTTTTTATTGATTTTATATAAATATTGGTACCATTTAATTAATCATAATATGATTAATTTTATATAAATATATATTATACATGATATTGGTATTAATTTATTTTATGCTTAAAATAATCATTTTTTCAAAAATAATTTTTTCATTGCGTTCCATGAACATACCTTAAAATTTGGTTTAAACGCCATTGGAAATTAAATATTATGAGATGAGTTAAATATTTTGAATCATAATATTCAAATTATTTAAAAATTTCAATTTTATTTTTAGTTATAATGAATTGTCATCATGCTAAAATTTTATCACCGTACTAAATGTTAAAATTTGGTTAAACTATAAATATGAGAGTTAAAGTATTAAAATATTTTAAAATATAATTTTAGAATTAGTGGTTGAGGATATTAATATCCTAAAATGTAATTATTTTAAATATTTATATAATTTGTATATAATTTCTATGAATATTATTCCCTTTTATATGAATCAAATAATATTTTCAAATAATGTCATCTTCTTTCACCTCTTATATTACCATGATATGGATATAGATAAAAATATTTTATGAAAAAATATGAATGAAAAAATTTAATATAAATAAAAAACATCAATGATATTTTTTTAATTTTTTATGATGGTATAACTACCTAGAATGTTTATGCCTCACCGATACTGTTCAAGTGAAGGTTGGTGAAAAATCAAAGTGAATAGTTTTAAAAATATTGAATGTTGTGTGATTTGGATAATTTAGTTCCATTAATGATTTTAATAGATCCAAATAAAAGGTAATTAGTTTTTTAAATATCATAATTTGTGCTCTATCTTTATCTTAGGGTCATTAAAGTAAAATTAGGTGAATAGTTCTAATAATGAACTAAATGATATTTAAGGTTAATTAATATATTATAAAATTAGATAAATATAATAAAAATATCATGATGACGCAATTGGATAGTAAATTGTTCTATAAATCAACCTATTATCCATTTATGAACAAATTTTAAATTTCTTGTAAAATTTATGATCCTTAAATAAAAAGTATTTACCAAAAGCCAATGGTTTATACCTAGAAATGGAGACTTCATCTAACCCTTTCAAACACACCTATGAGTTTGGAATTATCTAGTAAATTATCCCAAATAAGTCTCCTAACCTCCAATTCCACATATCAAACCCTTAGAGTAATCAAATTTCACTTCTTCATGGGCATAAATCTTAATCGAATGGTGGCATTTCAATGTTCGAGGTAATGGTTTCAAAGCCTCATTAAAATTTCTTAATTATGAATCAATATATTGAAACCTTATTAAACCTATAGTAATTTTCCTACAATTATTTATTTTATATGGAATTGAAATATTTTTTATTAATTTATTATGGGGGGTAAATTGATTCCTCTTAATGAGATCTCTTTTATAAGATATTATTATGTAAAAATATAGCTTCATTCAAAGATTTTATTTTCATTTCAATTATCATATTATTTTTTCAATAATGAATGTAATTACTAAAAATTTAACTTCAATAATTGTTATATGAATTTTTTATTTTATTTTTTAAGATTCATATATTTACTAATTTACCATTGTTTTTAACAGTTTTGGAAAACATTACTCATTATAGTGGTTTTACAAAACCTATGTGAATGTTTATATATTCATGAATTTAAATCTCGAATGAGATTCCATAAAAAATGATTTTATTATTGAATTTAATATTAATATAAAATTAATTTTAAGATTATGATTATAGAATGTTAAAATATCTCTTATATTAATGAATGTAAAAGAAAACAATCATGGTTAATTCTAACCATTAAAAATAGGCTTATTGGTGAATGTTATCAGGATGGTACTATTTTGATGGCCTATTGAACTTATTTTCTTTTGGAATAAAATGGAACCTATTACTTGAATCATAAATATTTTATAAAACCTTTCACTAAGTAAATAGTCCATTATATATATACCCTACTAGTTTGATATTATGAACCAAATGATCCTAAAATGATTGATGTAAAATACACTAAATTATTAAATGAAAAAACATGATAATAAGGGATAATAGTAAGGGAATAAAAATGAAGTAATTTATAAATAAATATTATAATTAATGTCATTCTATTATTATTTTTTAGTGTTATCTTTTTTATTCTTTATGAGAACTATATTTACATTATTTCATACATAGATAGGTGACGAATAATCGATCCATTTTATTAAAAACATCAATTGATATATTTAATTTATAAAAAGTTTTATGTGTATATTCTATATAAATAAGCTATTAATTTCCTAATTTTTTTATTTTCAAATCATTTCTGATGAGAGTTCATAGAAAAATATTTATCACCAAATGATCGTTTAGTGTATTAACTTATTTTATTCACAACTTTTACACTACTATGTTAAATCTTTACATGATATCAATAATTATTTTTTCAATTCAGTTCAATCTAGTTACCCTAATTTCATCCCTTGTCTACTTTTCCTTTAACACACATTATTCTACACTCTCCCTTATATTATACATTATTGTTATCTATTTTTAATTTATATCCATCATTCAATAAAAAAATATTCATCCATTTTATGTTATTTTTTCATTTGTTTTTTCTTTCCTTGGATTTCATTATACACCTTCATTATCATTCAAAAATTCATCCCATAGGCTAGTATTAAGTAGGTTAACAAATATAATTTTTGATATTAGTCATTTAAATCATATGGAAAATTGATTTCTTTTTCGTGAAGGTGATGTGTGTCCATGTAAAATTGAAAATAATAATACATTAAAAAACATGATTTAAAAAAACTATTAAAAAAATGTCAGAAATATGTTTTATTGTGTGCTAATTTGGAAACTTCTTACACTATTTTTACACAATTTATATTATTCTACATTTAAATTAAATTGAATAATACATAAACAAAAATGTTCTATAAGGAAGAATAATAAAACTGAAATTGAGAAAATAGAATGTGAGAGAGGTGAGAATAAAAATAAGAACATTAATCCCCCTAAAAAATGGAATCAAATTGCAGAGAGACGTAGAATTGATATTTTAAACTTCACACAATTTCATGAAACCATTAAAGTATTATTATTTGTCTTAGTTCTTGAATATATAAAATAAAAAATCACATCATGCTATAATTAATTCCTTTAAATTATTACCTAATAAGGATTCTTTGGAATTTAATCACTATTTTTATAGTTTTGGGAAGATGATACTATTTAATGGGTTGTGTTATGAAGATATAAATTTGAGGGTTTTGATATTTTTTTAGGAAAGTCAAGGAGATAGTTCCAATAACTATATGAGGAGATTTTAAATACATGGAACAATGTTTTCAATGCCTTTATGATAATATTTTACTCTAGGAATATTTCCATAGAGGTGGCTCAGAATGTTGTAAATTTTTAATTGAGGAAGGAATGTTATTCCATGAATCGTAGGAAAATATTAGAGGTCTTCTTTTGAGTTACGAAACCACCAACTTCCTCCCTACCAAAAACATTATAGACCCATTTAAAAATAGTTTCACCCATGCTAATGAAATATTTCTAACCCAAATTTTAATGAGGATTTATATGATATAATATCTGAGGAAGCTAAATTTCTATTTAACAAAATGGCTCAATAATCCAAACATAAATGTTATACTTAAATAATTATCAATTAAAGTGAGTGAAATGATCAAGATACTTGAAATTTTAATGAAAATAAAAAATGTTCACTTAGAGATAAAATCCATCAATGTGGAATATTTGACCACCCTTGGATATGGGGATCCAAATTTTAGCTTCCTACCCAACCATTGGAAATTGAAATATTTCTGAGTATGGTACTAGAATTAAAGATATTGGTGGACCCTTTCAAAATAACTATAACCCTTGGTATAGGGACCACCAAAACCTATTGTGGAGAGACTATGGGGTAGTGAAACAACCCTATACACTTGGGTGCTCAAATAACCCATGAAATCAATTTCCACAGAATGATGGAAATTCTAATTATAACACTTATTTGAAGGGTTTTATTTGGTACAAGAACACTAATATGGATTATACATAGTTTAGCTTCCAAAAACGTGAATTTTAAATAGGAAAATGGAAATATATTTGTTGGGAGATAAGGGAACTATGAAAAAAACAACAAACTATAGTCCTAGAGAGAATTCAGTTAATATCACCATATTAGGTTTAAAAACACTATAAAAGGCTTGTACAAAACGAATGTATGTTGAAAAAAAATTTCTATGTGACTTTGAAAATGGAAATATGAAGAATCAACAGTCCAGAAAAGTGGATATCAAGGTTCACAATATATTGGATAATGATAGAAAATATAAAATAAATATGAAAAAAATAAAGATAATGTGATAATTAATCAATAAGGTAATAATAAAGTTTTGATTGAGGAAAAATAGAATGATTTAATGGTATTTATTAACTATGAATATATCATTCCCTTTCCCCAAAAAGTCAATAAAAAAATAATCTGATTAACATAAATTCCATGAAAATTTTAGAAACTTTTACTTAAAGATGAATTATGTTGAGACATAAAAAAAATTCATCAAATTTCACAATTTTCCAAACAATTTTCGGCCAATAAGCAGAAACGAGAATAATTTTCCACTATAAATTTTTTTGGGGAATATATTTTGGTCTTACAAAGAATGTTGCTTCTAAAATTACAAGACCCCATGAAATTTCAGATTCCATTTAAAATTTGAGAAGGTGAGAATAATAATATCTTGTGTGACCTAGGAGCTATTTTCACCATTATACCTTACTAATTATTTTTTGAAACTGGGTTTAGGGATACTATAGTCCATGGTTGTTTTGATTTATTGGGATGATTAGTACATTTCTGAACTTTTTCATGGGAGGATGACAGATTATTTAATTTGGAGAAGCTTAGTTTTTCCACTAATTTTGTATTTCAAGAAGTGCAGTGTGTTAAGAAAATTCTTATCATTTTGGATAGCCTATTACTTACTACTAATGTTGATGTTATGGATGTTTTGTAATGATATCCAATATTTAATGTTAGTGATGATAAAGAGGAATCAAATTTATTTATTATTCCACACTATAGATGACATTTAATATGATAGACTTATATGAATGTGACATTAGAGTTATGATTAGGAAGGATATTCAAGACCCTTTTAGAGAAACAACATTGAATTTGGTGAATGAGAACATTAAAGACAATTATCTAAAATAATATTCCACTATAATACTTGAAATGATAGTGATGATCAAGATCATTTTTATGAAACTCATTACTAAGGAACATGAAGTGACTCATTATAAACAATGATTCTTTTTTAAGAATTCCTCCTAGGGTATTCGTAAATATTCATAGCTCTCTATTCGTTAGATAACCACCTAATCTGTAAACAATATAGATTTAGTTTCCTTGAAATTTTATCCTAATAAATATAAGTCAATTTTAGTAGGGTTTTTATAAAAAATGAGGGTCATATGATTGGAAATAAGTCCGAGGTTATTTCTTTCCATTTAAAAATTGAAAATACGTTTCTCTAAACAATTAAGAGTGATATAGATTATGTGATGGATAGAATTACAGAAAAGGGAAAAATGTGTATTTAGGATTTGAAAAGTTTTTTAGAGGATGAGTTTTATGTAAATAAACCTCTGGAATTCCTAATAGAATTTGTGGGTGATCCTCATACTTCAAATAAGGCATAACTCAAAAATAATTTTTATTGGGATATAATAACTAGGTTTTAACATTATTTACCTTGTTTTTTGAATTTTTGTATTCTTTATGAGTGAGGGAACCATATGATATTGTTTCTACACAATTTTGTGACAAATTTAGGCTTTGATATATTATTTTTTTAGGCGTTTTGAGATTCTAGGTATTGAATTATTTATAGTCAAAAAATTCATTCCTATGGTCTTGGATAAATATAGATAGAATCTAATAGATACAAATTTTCTAGATATTTTGAAAGAACATGATGGAGCTTAATTGAAAAAAATTGAAAAAAAATAAAAATAGTACACATCACTTATGTTGTGACAGTTATAATTTTATGTAGGAATTCCAGATAAAGGCAATAAACATAGCACTATATGGGAGGCAACCAATGGATTAATAATTTTTTTTATTTCTTACAAAATATACACCTAATTTTTTTGTGAAACCCCCATCCGGAATTGAAAATAGATTAATTTTTTAAAAATTAAAATAGTATAAAATTTTCTAATAAAACATCATTTCATTTATAATTTTCATATAGATTCATTACTTTATCCTCATAATTTTTACTTGGTTTTATATTTTGATCTTCAATGTTTTAATGTAATAGATGAGTTTTTAATATTTTAGGTACTTAAATGAGATAAAAAGTGAATATTGATGTGATAAAGGAGAGATATTATATAGTTGAGTATAAATGAAACAATGTACCAACTTTCAGGGGAGTTTGATTTTAATGTTTTTAATTTGTCTTTAAATTGATATTGGTTTAAACTAGTACATTCATCTATAAAAGATTAATTTATATGAGTTTAATATTTTTAAAATCTTAAATATTATTGAAAGTAATTATGGGTTGAAACATGTCATGTTTCAGTTTGAATTCATACAAAAAAATAAAAAATTATGTTAGATACAATTAAATTTTAATAACTTTTTATGCTAAATTTTATGGTGTCACTTTATTATTTTTGTTCCTTTTGGAAAATAAAATTATAGAATCAAATGTAATCATTCATATTCAATTTAAATATTATTTATGAATTGCATTTTTTATTTTTAATGGTATTAAAAACATTATACCTGATCTAAAATCATCTAATGCTTGGATATGGTAGGAATGCTATAATTATATGGATTTTTACATTTACACAACACTACTAAGACCAATAAAAAGTGATCTTACAATTTAATAATAAATCATATCAAAATTATATTTTTGTACTCCAAAGGCAAATTGATCGACTTTTTACCCAAAGGGTAGTGGTATTATTGGATTATTCATCCATCACATTAGTTTGGAAGAGGGTATGTCACTTATCTTCTTGGTCCAAATAGTTGTAGAGTTTATTTGGTGAAATTTAATGTTATAATTCATAGATTTTCACTAAGATATATTAGGTGTAACTCAACTGGCATGTTTTAAACCTTATTTTCACAAGCTTGATAAAATTTAACATTCACATCAACCACCCTAATAAGGTCTCCCCTAATTTTATTCAAATCATTTTGAGCCCCTAAACAAATTGATTATGTCTCTTTCAACTAATCTTAGTTATAATCCATTTTTTCGTCACGTTCTATCACATTATTTTCATACTAATCCACTTTCAGTTTTTTTCAATATCATAAACATAAGCTACATATTTTTATAGTTATCCTCTTTCCTAGAAAATTTGTTTTTATTTTTGTTAATAATATTTTTTCTCCTTATCACGTTGTGTATTTTTTTGAAGAGATTCTTATAACTAAACTTTCAATATCCACTATAGATTTATACTTTCTTATTTATCATCACTGTTATAGGTATCAAACCCTATCACAGTATAACCCATAAAAATTGATTAATCGTCTAACATGAAGATTGAAAATGAGTAATATAGAGCCTTATTTCTCATGAAACTCTATATATTACTGCTTGAAAATTTCTTATTTATTTTATCCCATTTTTCCATATTTCTCATCTACCTCAACTGTTTTAGATTCTACAACCTTCTTCCATGTACACTCTTTTTATGGATATCCAATATCATTGTAGTTATAACACACTATTGGATTCTTGTATTATCCTTTCCATTATACATTATTTAATTTATTTAAAAGTATAAAAAATTCATTTTAAATCCTTGCTCATATTATTAATATTTACAGTACCTTGATTATAAAACTACTTCTTATCTATATTTATTCATTTTAATCAATTAAAAGGATATCACATATTTTTTTTCTTATTGAAAGATGAATCTTTTAAAATTTTATAATTAATGATTATATTATATAAATCATTCATTGAGATGTTATTCCTAACTTCTAAAGATTATACTTTTGGATCAAAGTAATCTAAAAAATTCTGCATTATAATTTTACCAATGATAGAGTCCTATTACTTCTCACTAAACCCTCAGATGTTTCTCATCATCTCATGGACTCTTATAAAATAATCATTAATATTTTTATAATTATAATTTTTAATATCTTTATATCTATTTATCATGGTATGTATTTTGTATTGCTTAACATTAATATTACATTGACATCTTGTTATCAAATATTCCCATCTATCCTTTTATATTTGAGTCCCCTTTACCTATTTTATACCTTTTATGATAGAGACGCAAAGGAAAAAAGTTATGAATTTCCACACACTTATAGGCTTCTATATTTAGAAAATGACATAGGTTCTCTTTCAACAATGGGTTGAAATCACATAGTTATGACATATTTGTATATTAGGTTGAGTGAAATATGCTAGGGTGGAATCCCACTAATCTATATTTTATAATCCTGACCATAAAATATATGGAAACCCTTGATATTCAAAGAATTAATGTTCTTCATACTCATTAAATTCTAGTATTTTCAGAGGGAATAGTTATTTTCTCTAATACTGCTTGTGAAGATTAGGTTAATGGTACCATAGAGGGGGGGGGGTGAATTTTTGGTAGGTTTTATGAATAATCCTTTTAATATTCAACAAATGTGGTTGGGTAAAACTATAATAAACACTTTCATGTGTAAATAATCCTCAATAAATTATAGTGGAATGTATATATCATATGAACATAATAATTTATAAGTTTTGGAATAAAATTGTACTCCTTATCATGATTGATTATTCCCCCCAATAAAATATTGTCCACTGTATATGAATGTGATTACGAAATTGGTCTTTATAGTCTGATAAGTTATAATTCACAATTTTCTATGGATCCTGTGACCCATAAGAGAGTTTTTAGTTTCCCAGTACCCACTACAAATGTCTGATCCAATAAAATAAAAATGTAATTCTACTAACAGTTTCTTTAACACCTATTGATATTGGTCTTACTATATGAATAAAATAGATCAATTGAACTTCTCATATACACATCCTTCAAGAAATAACTTCTGCTGAAATAAATATTCCAATTTGGAAACCCACTACAAATTATATATGATCTACAGATTTACAAGTATTCTAAATACTAGGACATTAAATTATTCTTCTTCTAAAAATGTTCTATTAGATTTAGTCTAATTTATCTTTCCTTAATACAATAGTGTATTATGTTTTAGCCAGAAAATCAAAATCTCATTTTGTTGTTCATGAGTTCTATCAACATTTGAGTAAAACTTTATTCTTCTTTTATAAATATATATTAAAAAAACTAAATCATGAATTATAGTTACCAAAATGGAATTTTGTAATCTCTTTAATATTTTTCCATATAAGTGATATAATATTTAAAATTTGTTAACCAAATTGGATTATATTATCTCATAGAAAATCATTTTAATTCTTATTCAATCTTTCCTTTTAAATATCGAAAAGACTTGAGCTTGGTTCCTTCATTTTTCACCAAAAAATCGATGCATTTTACTTGTTTGAAATATATATGTGTGCATAGAAATCATGCAATTGTTATGAATTGTTTATAATTATATTGTAGGTTTCAAATCAGTACAGAAATCAATTTTACCGATTAGTTGATGATTTTACATGAATCAACCTATATTAATGATTCTAGCATTAATACTTTTATGGAATTAATTTTCCTATAGATCTCAATACATGGATATCACATTAATATCCATAAATGGATGACTTTATATATATGGATCCCATTAAATAAGTCTTCATATCACTTACATGTTATCTAGTTCTTCACAAATCATCATAGAACATATACTTAGATTTAAGGTATTTGAATTTTATAACTCTAATTTTTTTGATAACTTTCATGTGTATCTTATGAATTTGTACCTTATGATGGTACCATATAGATAAATATTACCATAAAATGTAATTGAATAAACCTTTTGACAACTAAATTCAACCTTTTGAGTAGTATTTGTTATTTATCACAACCTTTTGATAGTGGTTGTCACAAACTTATGACTAGGGTGTTTTACCATTATAATGAAAGTTGTATTAACCTTATGACCAATGTGACTTACTGATATAATTTATAGGACTTAACCAATTATAATATTTTGGTCCATAGTTCCTCAAAAAACTTTATAAACTCTTCTATTATTCTTTAGGATCCATTAAACTCATTTTAAATTAATTAAGATAGAATCTCTCCATGATTTTTTTTAATTTTATTTCCATGAAGAATAAATCATCAATAAAAAAATTTGAGGGATGTCTCATTATTGATGTCTATAAATGTTATAAAAGTATAAAAAACCCAACTATCTACTCAACCCAATTTGAATCATACTTTTTATAACCATATTGGTAATAAATACAACTATTTTCCTTTGATCAATTTAATATATCCCTTTTTATTTTTTTAAATAGCATTTTCATCCTCAAATAATAAAATGTAATTTATGTCTCCCTTATTAATATAAATGCAATGGAAATATATGCGTCTTCTCATTCATCAAACTTCTTCATGATACTCAAAACAAATTCTTCTCCACCCCTACCCAATCAGACTCACAAAAGAGTAATGAGAATATATTTTGTAAACTATAACTCTATGTTGGAAAACCAGGGATAGTAAATAAGAATAATATAAATAATGTGATAAATGATGTCTATAAATTCAAATGACCTCCATACCAACATTGTTCCCATTTTGGGATTTCTTCAAATATTTTTATAATGAATAATAAAATGAAATAATATTTAAGAATAAAAATCATATGTTCAATTGAAAGACATATAAATCCACCTTTTTTTACTAAACTCATAAATAAACATCCTCTTTATAAACATATTTATCATAATCAAAATTAGGGTAGAACATATTTTTGGAATACGTCAATATTTATTGTTTTAAGCAATCCAAAATTTATAGATTCATGTAAATTCAATTATATTTTTAAAGAACATGTTATAAAAGTTTATTCTTTATATTATCTACCCCTCAATGGACACACTCACCAAATATTCATCGTGAAAGGTTATAAGAATAAATGACAAGAAACTAAGTATTTTATATATTATATATATCACTCATATATCTCCATTTATTTTAAATATATTAGTGGAAGAAAAAAAATAAGAAAATAAATAGGGAATTAATATCTTTTTTCAAAAGTGACATCACGGCTAGGTGTTTCCACTCAACCATGTTTTCTTATTCCATTAATTCACTATGTAGTATTATATTTCAATGTGTCTTTTTTATTATAAACATTAACTGGTTTCATGATCATATTTTATACATTAATAATTTCTTTATAAATAATTTTTTTCCACCTTATTTACTAATTAAAATTCATTTCCCACTCCTTTCATACTTTTTATCAATAATTAATATTGGTTTCTAAGGATTATCTTAGGATATTT
The DNA here is from genome assembly GCA_963277665.1 of Viscum album. NCBI lineage: Eukaryota > Viridiplantae > Streptophyta > Magnoliopsida > Santalales > Viscaceae > Viscum > Viscum album. Next base: position 1,030,542,792 of record OY728157.1, read on the forward strand.
CATGAAATTTATATCATACTCGCATATTTCACATAATTTCTTGTGAATTTTCATGTTACCACCTGTATGTAGATTGTCTTGATTTTTCTCAATCCATATAAAATGAATTTACTTACATTAGTTATGGAATATCTTTTATATTTCTCCATCATAACACTTTTTTTGAGTTATAAAACCTATAACGAATTAAAAATTCGCTTGATATGTTTTCCCATGTCTCTCATATTTCTTCTTAGCATCCTCAATAAAATATGAATTTACAACTTTTTTCTTCAGAAATTCCTTTTCAAAAAAAACATGGGGAACTTATACATGTAAACTAGTCAAATATACCTCATCTTTTTCACCCCTATATACATTTTACATACACCTCTTCCAAATAACCAAATCTGTTTTGGGTAGATAGATTTTATGCAATTCTGGTCCCAATGTACTTTTTCTCAGAATCAATATTAATGTGCTCATAATATTACCCCTTTGTTTATGCCAAATCCCAAAAATTTACATGTATTGATAGAAAGAATAGCTTTTGTATCTATACCTTCCACATCACTGGTAAAATCCTCTAAAATGTTATCATTGATTATGATAATAAATATATCTAGAATATTTTTATTATTGTCCTACTATAAAATGATCCATTTCTAAATAGTATTAGTTATATTATTTGAGTATTACATTATTTAGTGGTGAAGGGGGTCTCTCACATATCTGATCAGTATAAAAAGATTTACACTTTATTTTTTACTTGAAGTATTGGAATTAAAATATTTACACTGATATTGATTAGGTGAAGATTCAAATAGACTATTCTAAACCTTATTATCATTTTCTTGAGAATAAAAAAATTCTACTCAACTACCCTGGTGAAGTATTCATTAATTTTATTTAAATTATATTTATCCCCAAGAGAAATTTATTGTGTGTCAATTATCTTTTCTTCCTTGGAAATAAATTTTTCTATAATATCTCACACAATATTTTTATATATATCCACCTTAAAAATATTCTTCTTAATCTCATAAAATAATATTTTTCTTTCTAATCAAATAATTCTTTCATAGTAGTTAATTTTTATTTTATAAACTAGATTTTATTATATTTTATTTTTTTGAGAATTTTATTTTTCTCAATACATGCTTCTAACTCACATATTTTCACTCACTCCAGATCTATCCTTTCTTCATCATCATCACTAGTGGATGTATGTAAACCTCTCTCAATATAAACCATGAAGTTTCTATCATCTTATTACAGTATTATAGAAAATGATTCTACTTTTTCTTTCTTGATCATCACAATTAATCTCTTTCTACATTAATACTTCATCTTTATTTCACCCCATTTTTTTGGTTTCTCATCTTCCTCATATGTTTTTGATTCCATGACCTCCTTTCATGGACATAGTTGAAAAATCTCCAATACAATTACATTTATGACACCATTCTAGAGTATTTCATATTCCTTTACGCATTCACCTCTATATTTTATTTAAAATAAGAGAAAAATATTATTGTAATATTCCCCATGTTAACAATAAGTTGATTTTGAAACATCATTATATCTATGTTTATTAATTATTATAGAGTAAAATTACAGATAATTTTTTTCTTTATTCTTGATGGATAAATCCTTTATCTTTTAATAAGTGATGAGTATATAGTTATAAATCCTCTAGTGAAACTTATTTACATTATTTTAATACTAAGAACATTGGATCAAGCTGACTTGGAAAATTCTTCATCAAAATTTTAAAAATGATAGAGTCAATAAAATTTTCTCTCAAAACCCCTAGATATTTCCCTAAATCATACTAATTACTTTAAATCAGTCACCAATTTTCTCATCATAATACATTTTAATGTCTTTATTTATACTTCCCTAAAAAAATTTTCCTTTACTTTAATATCACCTTAATAGTTGCTTCCCAATTTTTACAAAATATAAATTTTAGTATTTATCCCCATTAATTTTATGTAGTAGTTTTTTGATAGATTTTACATGTTTTAATTTTTAATTTTTCTATCATCATAAATGTTTATATTATTAAAAAAAAGACATAGGTCCTCCTTCAATTATAGGTCTACATCAAAATGTTTCTATATATCTAACTTCAAATCCGATAGAAAGAAGGTAGGGGAGCATCAAAATCATATATATTATAATTTTGGTCATCAAATATTGGTAATCTCATAATATTCATATAATTTATATTCTCCATACTCATATACTTTCCATATATTTATAGGTAACCTTAATTTTCTATGATACAACCTGTAAATCTCATATCTACTATACCATGGGGTGAATTAATCATATTCATTATGAATAATTATTTTAATATTAAACATATATGGATATTTATAATAAAGATCCTATTATTGTTGATTAAATAATCCTCACCCGATCATCCAAGTGCAGTGGAACCTAATGAGAAATGAACACAATTATTTATAAAATTTAGCAAATCAAACTTATTTTTTCCAGGGATGGTTAGTCCACTACCTCAATCAGAACTCTATAATTCATGTTAAAGTACATAATGTATATACCTTGACAATATAGTAATCATAGAGTCCCAATATTCTCCAGTTATGAAGTCCCATGATAGAGTTTTCAACATTCCACTTCCAACTAAAAATATATGATACAAAAAAAATATTCTTCTAATACAGGTTGCTTCAACACCTCTCGATATTGTTATTATTTTACGAAAAAACTAGATCAACAATTCACCTTCTGTAAACATTCTACACGAACTTTGAAAACTACATGAAAAAAACATGTTGGTCTTGAAATTCACTCAAAATGGTCAATGATTTGGTTCTTCCTCAACTTTATGAATACATAAGCATGATTTTTTTCCTTATTATTCCAAATGTCTCCTAAATTAATTATCTTTAATTTCTCCTTGTTATCTCCCAACAACTGAAAATCTCACACAATTGTTCATTATCTTTTTCAATTTTTGAGTTAACATTTCATCTTATTTTCTTCACATATATATATATAAATATCATGAATAATAGTTTCCAGGATAGAATTTGTAAATTCATTAATATTAGGTAGAAATAAGGATTTCATCTTTTAAATTGTTCAATAGAGACCAATTTTATTATCTCATTCAAAATAATTTAAATTATTAGTCATGTCACGACCCGCCCTCGGGGTCCGTGCCGTGACTACCCCAAGCCCGCCTTCCATAGGCCAGGGGCTGGCGACTAGCACCAAGACGTAAATCCCGGTAAAAAGGGAAGGCATTGCCTTTGTAAAGTAAACAAACACCACAGAGTAAGTAAGCGGAAAGTAAACACTAAGTAAAAACAGGGTACAAATGAAAGTTCGGAAAAGTAAATGGGCCTGTATACAAACCCAAACTGAAAGTAAAGTACAACTCAAAAGGGAAAACAGCAACTGAAAAGTAAAAGCCGCTACACTGAGCTGTCCACTGGAAATCCCACCTGAAGGGTGGGTACAGATAGCTCCACTACTCCACGGGTCCCGCCGTCCTCTCCGAGTACGTCCCGCCCAGTGGTCCACCTCCGGGTACCATCCTGCTCTGCAAGCCTCAGCTAAGATCAACGCTGTCCGTCGTCTGCAACCAACACAACGTAGTGCGGGCAAAGCCCGTGCAGGGGTGAGTATAAGCTACTCAGTAGGGACCTCGAGACCCCAGAAGGTCTCTCAAATCCACAAAGGATAAACCACGAAGAATGGTACAATCACGAAGTAACAACCGACTCTACATTGGTATATGCCCATACATATACCTAAGTCATCAATTTCAAATATGCTCCAACCTCCGAGCCCAAGTACAACTCAGTCCACACAGGAAAGTAAACGTATTCCACACAGGAAATAAAAACGTAATCCACACAGGATAGCACAACATAATCCACACAGGAAAGCAACAGGATTCAGCTCACACAGGTATACTTCTTCAAAAGACGATAAAGATGATCTCTGATCCATCTAAGTCGTCGGACCCACGAAGGATCGATAGATAACTAACCCCCTCAAAAGACCCACACAGGATCGGGCCCACGTAGGACCTGTAGGCGCTGGTTCACACAGGACCGCTGAGCGCAAAGACCCACACAGGATCGGACCCACACAGGATCGGGCCCACACAGGACCTGTAGCACTGATCCACGTAGGATCGCTGAGTGCTGAAGTCGTCGTCGTCGAATCCACACAGGATCTCTGTACTGTCGTCGTCGCAGTCACAGTAGCAGTAGTAGCAGTAGTAGTCACAGTAACAGTCGCAGCCAGCACTAGGGTTCCCGCACACAGCAAGCTCATTCGGAGGGTCCGCTCCACGAGCCGAGAGGCTGATACATCAACTGTCACAAAGTCCAGAGTTTATGTATCCAAAAGTTCTGTATCGTCAACAGGAACTCAACGCAACAGACGGCGCGTCGATCGGACGCCCAGTCTGAGAGTTATTGGCATTTCCGTCCCCGGGGCCTGGTTGGTTTTTAAGGCAAAACCAACCCCACCGTACTCCACCTGTGTCCAAACCTCGTTCGGAGCATGCCAAAAGATCCGTCTCACTAAGTGGAACACACCCAAGCTGACGGCACGTCAATCAGACGTCCGTAGCTCAAGATATGAGCGTTTCCGCTCCGAAGGCCCGGTTGGTTTCGTGAACGAACCAACCTGGCCGAACTCAAAGTATTCCGAAACCTTAAGTGCGATATACCGAAACGACCGTCTCGATCCAAGGATCGCGTTGCCGTAGACGGTTTGTCAATCGGAGGTCCGTGGCTCAAGTTATGGCCAAAAGACCGAAACTGATTCGAAACGGGGGGGTCCGGGTCCGGGCCGACCCGGCCCGACCCCCCCTGGGTCGACCCGACCCGGGTCTGACCCGACCCAGCCAGCCGGCCGGCGGCGCGGCGGCCTGGCGCCGCATGGTGGCAGCACGCGGGGGGCACGGCCCCCGCTTGATTGGAAGGTGGCGCGGATTTTAGCCGCGCCTTTAGAAACCGCCCCCCCCCCCCCCTTCATGGGGGGCCTGCTTTGAAGAGGACCGGGGGGCCGCCTGCCCCCCTCAAGGAAACCGCCCCCCCTCATAAATGAGGGGGGGTTTTTTAAGCTGACAGGGGGAATTTATTTTCCCCGCCTTTTGACCTTCCGGCCGGCCAACTGCCAGCCGGTTTTCTCCAACGGGACCAGAAAATCCGGTCCCCTTTCCGGCTTCCGACGCTGGCGGCCCGGCCGCCGGTCTTCTCGTCCCGCCGCGGCCCGGAACCGGCCGCGTTGTTCGTCGTCCGGCGCGGTGCGACGACACCGCGCCCCTCCACCGCACCTTTGATTTCCTTCAACGCGGCGCGATGGCGTCGCGTTCTTGATGATTCTTCCATGGAGCGGCGCGACGGCGTCGCGTAATATAAACATACGATTATCCGCGTGGTGCGACGACACCACGCCACCTTGTTTCTACCCGCAAGATAAATCAACAAGAACGATTGAGGGGGTTCGGCCGTGTTCATGCGGTCCGGCTCCCTCACGTTAAATGATAACACAACTTAAATATTCAATATCCTCACGTTAGACATGCTAGAACCACGAACAAGAATAAAATAAATAAACAAATAACAACAACCCCTACCTTGGGTATAGGTTCGAGGATTTTTCAACGGCCTGCGGAAGACAACGTCGCGGAGGTCCGGCGTCGCGGTAGTCGTTCGTCAAATCCGATGACGAAGAGGTATGTCCGAAGAGGTATGTCGTTGGCGAATCTTCGTATGCCGACGAAGGGAGTCCGAGGAGGAAGCGGCGTTCCCTTTCGTTGACACGGATGACGAAGAAGAGAGGAGCGGCGTTCTTCGTCGGAGCTTGAGCGTTCTTCGTCAAGCTTGAGCGTTCTTCGTCAAATTTTGAAGAAGAAAGAAAAGCTCTCAAATCCTCACAAGATGGCTAAAGAGTTCTAACCCAACAAAATAAGATAAGAGCTTATTTTATTCACAAACTTAACAAAAGAATTTCAAAGGTTTGAAATTCAAAAAGGATAACTCCAAAATTAAATAACTCATGTCATTTAAAGAGGGGTTAAGGGAGTTGGGAGAAGATGAAAAGATTAGGGTTCGTGTGGGCCCCACCACACATAATCCTCTCAAGGGAGGTTAAGTGGGTGTGGGTCCCACCCCTAACTTCCTTTTAGGGAAGTCAACTAATAAGTTTAAATAAAAAAATGTAATCCACAATTTTTATTTAACTTATTCTAAACTCCCAAAAACTAACTCTCATCCCGAAATAAACACAACCTCGGAAAAGGTCTCCTTAAGAGAATATCGGCGCTGCGAGTTCATCGGTGCCCTCAGATTTCAATTCCGAGCACCAGATCAAAAGTTAGGAATTCCCGCTTGTTCGTTCACTGAACGTACCCGAGCCAAACTTCAGAAATTGATTCTGGGCACTCCGGGCCTCAAAATCAGGTGCCGTCAGAAACCCCACTCTTGTAAAATTCCAAAGAAAATTAAGAAAAAAATTCCCTTGAATTTTACGGGTCTTTACATTACTTCTACCTCAGGGCTTTACGTCCCCGTAAAGATACATCAAAAACTAGGGAAACAAATGAGGGTACTGAGCACGCATCTGAGCCTCCAGCTCCCATGTGCTCTCCTGGAGATTCCCGTGCTGCCATCTGATGCGCACAAGAGGAATCGATCGCCCACGCAGGACCCGCTCCTGTCGATCCTCTATCTCCACCAGGACCTCCGTAAAAGTCACCCCATCATCAACGTCAAGCTCCCCATGGTCAATGATGTGCGTCGGGTCGTGCACGTATCTCCTCAGCTGAGACACGTGGAAGACGTCGTGCACCCGGTGCAACTGAGGTGGTAGATCCAGGCGTTAAGCCACCTCACCAATTCTACTGAGGACCTGGAAGGGTCCGATGAAGCGCCGACATAACTTGACGCCTCGGCCAAATCTCCGAATACCACGTTGAGGTGAGACCCGCAAGAAGACGTGGTCGCCATCCTCGAACTCCAGTGGCCTCCGCCTCCTATCAGCGTATGACTTCTGCCGGCTCTGTGCTGTCCTCATCCGCTCCTGGATGACCTGGACCTTCTCTGTCGTGGCCTGGACCATCTCCGGTCCCACCAGTGCTGACTCTCCAGAGTCTGTCCAGCATAAAGGTGATCTACAAGGTCGGCCGTACAATGCCTCGTACGGTGCCATCCCGATGGTGGAGTGGTAGCTTTTGTTGTACGCGAACTCCACCAAGGGTAGGTGGTCCTCCCAGCTGCGACCAAAGTCGAGGACACATGCACGGAGCATGTCCTCGAGAGTCTGAATGGTCCTCTCCGTCTGACCATCCATCTGAGGGTGAAAGGCTGTGCTCAGACGTAGCTGTGTCCCGAACGCCTCCTGTAACCCCTTCCAAAGCCGGGAAGTAAAGCGAGCATCTCGATCGGAGACGATAGATGATGGCACACCGTGGAGCCGCACAATCTCCTGAACGTAGAGACGTCCCAAGCTCTCCACTGAGCCCTGCTCTCTGATGGGTAAGAAGTGTGCCGACTTGGTGAGTCGGTCAGCAATCACCCAGATGGAGTCGTGACATCTGGAAGTGCGTGGAAGTCCAGTCACGAAGTCCATAGATATGTCGTCCCACTTCCACTCCGGAACCTCCAAGGGCTGTACCTGATGCTCTGCCTTCACCTGCTGGCAGGTGAGGCATCGAGAAACGAACTCTGCTACTGTCTTCTTCATGCCCGGCCACCAGTGCTGTCGTCTGAGGTCCTGGTACATCTTTGCCACTCCAGGATGTACCGCCAAAGGATAAGTGTGAAACTCTCTCAGCACTTCCTCTCGCAAAGCGACTGGTACCATGGTACGTCCTCTGAAAAGGATGTCGTGCTCTGCTCCAAGGGAGAAACCATCAGGTGCCTGTCCCGAGGATATCTGTGCATGCCGTGTCTCACAGTCAGCGTCCCCACGCTGTGCCTCCCTGACTCGCTGCAGTAGTGGAGTAGTGACTGTGAGAGACAGAAGGAAGGCTACTCCATCACTATCCACGAAGGATATCTTCAAAGAGGCTAGCTGCAATGATTTCTCCTTTGCCGAAAAGTGAAAGCCGCTACACCGAGCTGTCCACTGGAAATCCCACCTGAAGGGTGGGTACAGATAGCTCCACTGCTCCACGGGTCCCGCCGTCCTCTCCGAGTACGTCCCGCCCAGTGGTCCACCTCCGGGTACCGTCCTGCTCTGCAAGCCTCAGCTAAGATCAATGCAGTCCATCGTCTGCAACCAACACAACGTAGTGCGGGCAAAGCCCGTGCAGGGGTGAGTATAAGCTACTCAGTAGGGACCCCGAGACCCTAGAAGGTCTCTCAAATCCACAAAGGATAAACCACGAAGAAAGGTACAATCACGAAGTAACAACCGACTCTGCTTACGTATATTCCCATACATATACCTAAGTCATCAATTTCAAATACGCTCCAACCTCTGAGCCCAAGTACAACTCAGTCCACACAGGAAAGTAAACGTATTCCACACAGGAAAGCAAAACGTAATCCACACAGGATAGCACAACACAATCCACACAGGAAAGCAACAGGATTCAGCTCACACAGGTATACTTCTTCAAAAGACGATAAAGATGATCTCTGATCCATCTAAGTCATCAGACCCACGAAGGATCGATAGGTAACTAACCCCCGCAAAAGACCCACACAGGATCGGGCCCACGTAGGACCTGTAGGCGCTGGTTCACACAGGACCGCTGAGCGCAAATACCCACACAGGATCGGACCCACACAGGATCGGGCCCACACAGGACCTGTAGCACTGATCCACGTAGGATCGCTGAGTGCTGAAGTCGTCGTCGTCGAATCCACACAGGATCTCTGTACTGTCGTCGTCGCAGTCACAGTAGCAGTAGTAGCAGTAGTAGTCACAGTAACAGTCGCAACCAGCACTAGGGTTCCCGCACACAGCAAGCTCGTTCGGAGGGTCCGCTCCACGAGCCGAGAGGCTGATACATCAACTGTCACAAAGTCCAGAGTTGATGTATCCAAAAGTTCCATATCGTCAACAGAAACTCAACGCAACAGACGGCGCGTCGATCGGACGCCCGGTCTGAGAGTTATTGGCATTTTCGTCCCCGGGGCCCGGTTGGTTTTTAAGGCAAAACCAACCCGACCGTACTCCACCTGCGTCCAAACCTCGGGTGGAGCATGCCAAAAGATCCGTCTCACTAAGAGGAACACACCCAAGATGACGGCACGTCAATCAGACGTCCGTAGCTCAAGATATGAGCGTTTCCGCTCCGAAGGACCTGTTGGTTTCGTGAAAGAACCAACCCGGCCGAACTCAAAGTATTCCGAAACCTTGAGTGCGATATACCGAAACGACCATCTCGATCCAAGGATCGCGTTTCCCCAGACGGTTCGTCAATCTAAGGTCTGTGGCTCACGTTATGGCTAAAAGACCGAAACTGATTCAAAACAGGGGGGGGTCCGGGCCGACCCGGCCCAGCCGGACGGCCGGCGGCGCGACGACCTGGTGGCGCGGCGGCGCGGCGGCATGGGGGCGCGGCGGCGCGGTGGCCTGGCGGCGCGGCGGCCTGGCGCCGCATGGTGGCAGCACGCGGGGGGCACGACCCCCGCTTAATTGGAAGGCGGTGCGGCTTTTAGCCGTGCCTTTAGAAACCGCCCCCCCTTCGTGGGGGGCCTGCTTTGAAGAGGACCGGGGGGCCGCCTGCCCCCCTCAAGGAAACCGCCCCCCCTCATAAATGAGGGGGGGTTTTTTAAGCTGGCAGGGGGAATTTATTTCCCCCGCCTTTTGACCTTCCGGCCGGCCAACTGCCGACCAGTTTTCTCCAACGGGACCGGAAAATCCGGTCCCCTTTCCGGCTTCCGACGCCGGCGGCCCAACCGCCGGTCTTGTCATCCCGCCGCGGCCCGGAACCGGCCGCGGTGTTCGTCGTCCGGCGCGGTGCGACGGCACCGCGCCCCTCCTCCGCGCCTTTGATTTCCTTCAACGCGGCGCGACGACGTCGCGTTCTTGATGATTCTTCCATGGCGCGGCGCGACGGCGTCGCGTAATATAAACATACAATTATCCGCGTGGTGCGACGACACCAGGCCACCTTGTTTCTACCCGCAAGATAAATCAACAAGAACGATTGAGGGGGTTCGGCCGTGTTCATGCGGTCCGGCCCCCTCACGTTAAATGATAACACAACTTAAATATTCAATATCCTCACGTTAGACATGCTAGAACCACGAACAAGAATAAAATAAATAAACAAATAACAACAACCCCTACCTTGGGTATAGGTTCGAGGATTTGTCAACGTCCCGCGGAAGACAACGTCGCGGAGGTCGGGCGTCGCGGTAGTCGTTCGTCAAACCCGATGACGAAGAGGTACATACGAAGAGGTACGTCGTTGGCGAATCTTCGTATGCCGACGAAGGGAGTCCGAGGAGGAAGCGGCGTTCCCTTTCGTTGACACGGAAGACGAAGAAGAGAGGAGCGGTGTTCCTCGTCGGAGCTTGAGCGTTCTTCGTCAAGCTTGAGCGTTCTTCGTCAAAGTTTGAAGAAGAAAGAAAAGCTCTCAAATCCTCACAAGATGGCTAAAGAGTTCTAACCCAACAAAATAAGATAAGATCTTATTTTATTCACAAACTTAACAAAATAATTTCAAAGGTTTGAAATTCAAAAAGGATAACTCCAAAATTTAATAACTCATGTCATTTAAAGAGGGGTTAAGGGAGTTGGGAGAAGATGAAAAGTTTAGGGTTAGTGTGGGCCCCACCACACTTAATCCTCTCAAGGGAGGTTAAGTGGGTGTGGGTCCCACCCCTAACTTCCTTTGAGAGAAGTTAACTAATAAGTTTAAATAAAAAAATGTAATCCACAATTTTTATTTAACTTATTCTAAACTTCCAAAAACTAACTCTCATCCCGAAATAAACGCAACCTCGGAAAAGGTCTCCTTAAGTGAATATCGGGGCTGCGAGTTCATCGGTTCCCTCAGATTTCAATTCCGAGCACCGGATCAAAAGTTAGGAATTTCCGCTTGTTCGTTCACTGAACGTACCCGAGCCAAACTTCAGAAATTGATTCCGGGCACTCCGGGCCTCGGAATCAGGTGCCGTCAGAAACCCCGCTCTGGTAAAATTCCAAAGAAAATTAAGAAAAACATTCCCTTGAATTTTACGGGTCTTTACAAGTAAAGATTTCCTTTTTAATATCAACAAGAATTAGTGTTTATTCCTTCACCTTTCTATAAAAAATATGATCATTAAAACTCCATTTAATTATCAATGTGTTCATGGTACTGATTTTTCTGTGATGTGGATGTTATACTTTAATCATGTGTCCCATATAATTATACCATCTTTAATTAACATCACCTTTAGATTGATGCTCTTATCTTAATCTCTTAACATTGATGAGTTTAGTGTGAATACCCTTTTTCTAGTAATCCCTCATTCAAACCCTATACATATATCTCACATGGATCTCTATGAATGAATCCATTTACCCATGGATCCCATTTTATGTGTATGTAATTATCTATTATGTTATCCATCTCCTTTGAAATAATCCTACAACATAATATTAATTTCAATGGATTGGAATTACAGAAATCTCATATTGCCGGTAAGGTTCATGTGTACTTTATGATGTTTTAGCTTACGATAGTACCCTATAATGAAATTTAACCTCATGAGGACACTCTCCCAACCTTATGATGACTCACACCGACCTTTTGAATAATTTATCTTGTTAATATTAACTGTATGAAAATTGTTGTGTCAAAATTATGACCATTATTTATTAACCTTCTCAACTGTGGGAAACATTTGTTTTAAAATTTGGGAAAAAGGCTTATCCATGATTTAGTATTTAGTGTAGATACCCTAAAAAACATAAGAACTTATTTTAATCTATAAAATAATTCCGTAAACTCGGTTTAAACTATTGTAGATGGTTTAAATTCAAGAACCAACTCATGTATTTGATTTCCATTAATAAAAAATCATAAATCATTATTTTAGATATAATATATTTAAACTATCCAACCAAAATATTCAGTAATTAATTATCTGACCTCCTTCTCAAAACAATTTGAATTTTTCTTCCTATAACCTTATTGGAAATAAATACAACTTAATTCACTTGGTCACTTCAGTATGATATCCTTCATGATATATGAATCCTTTAATTCCCAAAAATTCCCCACAATTATTAACCATTTATTACTCATGATTCTCTTTATTTATCATAGTTTATTTATTTCAAACACATACAACATCCATAAGATACCATTTCTTAGTGTTTATGATTAATTGACTAATATATTTTGGAATGAGTACAACCTTTACTTGAGATATTCTCAATGATATTTTATAATTGACATTTTATACTATAATCTACGATTGTAAAATTAATTCTTATCTAATGAATCCTTCATATTTACTATGTAATGACACTTCAAGTCCAACAAAAAAGTAAATGGCCCTTAATAATCACTCCTTTGTTTGAGAAAGTACTCTTACATTCACTCCTTTTCCAAGGAAATGACTCAAACATATCACCCCATTATTGTAGAAATGACAATTATGTTTTAAGCGGTTACATTTATTCATCATCATTGTTTACTTTAAAAATGGACCTATTCTAATTTTTCATGCAATTATTACATTTAAGTATCTTCTATATCATATTAATATATATTACATTTACATTTTCCTAGAAAGAAGGTGATTTTACATTTGAGATAGGTTACCTTTACATATCGAGACATTGTCAAATTCTTGTGGATAAAATTTAAGTATTAGACTAGTTACCTTTATATATCTACCAATTTATCTTTATGTGTTGACTTGGATACCTTTATATATTGATAATTTTCTATTTCATAGGAATAGTTTTTTTAAAATAGTTTACACTTACTTATAATATTCTAGTTACTTTTAAATAAGGTATTTTACAATTATTTTAGAATCTCTAATTATAAAACCTTTATAATAAAATTCATATTATAATTTTACAAACTTATTTAAACATATTTTCTAAAATAATTTCAAAATTTATCTTCATGTAAAATATATGTACATCTCTTAGGGGCTTCCAATTGAAAAACAAATCTTCTCACAAATTTTTGATTCAATAATTCTAAAATGTAATACATTTAGAACCTATAATGATTTCGTACACTACCTAAATAAATATCCATAAATCCTCTTCTATAACATTTTATGAAATTAGTATTTACTTATTTAACATATGAATCTTCTCTTATAAGATAAAATTATAAATATAAAACACCACATCTAATTTTAGAGTCATTAAACCTTTACACATTGTTTATAAATCCAACACACATTATCTCTTTTTTGAAACAAATTTTAACAAACCATATAAAATAACTTATCCTTCTTATATCTATTGATCATGTATACCCAATGACCACATATTCCAAATAACCACTTTTTTTAATGGTTTTATATGTTATGAAACAATATATTACGAATGACCATATTCCATTCTTATATATAACGTCACATACTTCCAAAATAATATTATTATCTAATTTATTATCCTAATATATTTATCATATTTCTATCATTTTTTTTCTTTCTATATTTATCATTGGTGGAATGGTTGTCATGAAATGTTATGATATGGAATATTTAAATATTATTTTATTTTTATATTTATGCTTTATTATATTAATAATTTGTATAATTTTATTCCATCTGGAAAAGTTTTAATATATTTTATTTTTATTAAAATATTCTATATTATTGAATTAATTCACTATTCTTTTTAGTTTAGTGTTTCACATATTATAATCCATTGAACACACATGATTTATTTAAAGGGAGTTTCACACAAAAAAGATGACATGTTATATGAGATCCTTCTTGAGTTTCATGGCTGAGTGGAGATGTTCACAAGCCCAAGGGATATATTCATCAATGTAGTGGAGATTTCAAGAAATATCATATATCTATGGTAATAATTACAAACTTTTTATTTGGTTAATTTTTTTGATCCACCAAATTCATTAATATATGAATGATTTCAAATATCTAGTTCATTGAGAATAAATTTTTGAAATATGTTTATTTTTAAACATTCCAGTAACATAAATTCATTTATTTACTATCTAGAAATGTTAATATAGGTCCTAGGAAGCCTTTTACTCCTTGTAATAGATGTATTTTCATCTTATTGTTTTGCGAATATTAGATTATGTTATGTATTCTAGAATACTCTTTTATATTTCACTCAAGGAAACTCAAAATTTTAGGCACAAAATTTAATAATTGAGGCATGAATTGAAACTCAATATGAACTAGTTATCATTTCATTTCATAGCCTGTTTTTACTTTTATCCATAAAAAACATTTATGTGTGTGGGAGTGTACAAATAATTATAAAAAGGCTAATTAAGGGTATTAATTTTAAATCTCCCATGATTTTTTTCTTTGATGATTATATAAAATGACTAATTTAATGGGGAGTGTATATATTTTTGCAAAATATGAGTACATATTGTGGTAAATTATAAAATAACCCACATCATTAGGGACACATATAAAAACTTTGACCTATTATTTTAGGAGTTTAGAAGGATTATATAAATAAATATAAAAGAATATGTTCTATTTTTTTCTTCTATTAGGATATTTTAAAAAATATATTATTTTCCTGGGGGAAAAGAAAGTATTTAAATATATGTATGTGATAACTTGAGTGTCAATAATAGATTTTAATTCCATAATATATAACAATCCACTACACCAATAACTTTATGATTGTTTATGATTTTTAACATGTCATCATCATTTTATGAGGTCGTTTAATTTTTAAAATTAGAGATATGAAATTAATTAAAAGACTATGGTAAGAAATTATTTTATGAGAATTGATTGTTGCTTTATAAAATTCAAAATTAATGGTAGAGGGTGATGATGAGGTATTTTAGAATAAATCATGAATGAATATAACTTCTTTTTAAAGTAAATAAAATATAAGAGATTTTATTGTTGATGAATATATTTTCATAGGAATGATATTTTTGGGTGGAAAACTAAAATATTTATTAAATTGGTAATATTTTTTGGTTCTTATAATCCAGTTTGTTCATTTTTTTCTTGTATTTACCCAAGATTGAATTTTTTTAATTATGTTGTAATATTATGTTTTATTTTTTTCATTATTTATTTCTTGTTTTTCAATTGATTTGTATTTGTTTTAGAAACTAACTTATGTAATTTTGGATTATTTAGTTAGTTTAATCTGAAATACTCTATGTACTATCAAATTTGAACAAACATAACAACATTGAAACAAGATGAATGTCAAGCGTGTCATTTTATAGCCCAAACCTACAAATTCAAGGGAATGGTATAAAAAGGGAAATGAGTCACATGAGTGTTGTTCCAAACATGCATGGGGATTTCCTGCTAGTATAAAACAACCATATATCGATGAATTAAGGGAAGATTTAGTTTGGATTATGTTATTGTAATTGGAATGGTACCATATAACTTTGGATGAAATATATTCCATAATTATTTAAATGGAATCAATTTTATCTTTATTAGAGTATTTTGATAAAAGGAAAACAATTTCACTACATTTAAGAGATATTATACCAAAGGAGGAAGGAACACACCATATAGATGGGGTTTAAATTATGGACTATTGGAATGTGGAAATGGAAGTTATAATTTTTAATCTCTATTATTTATTATATCTCATAGAAATAACTATGTCCTATAAATATATTCAATGTTGGGAGATGGGTGAAAAACACCTTTTTTACTTCTAATGGTTGATGAATAATCAGTTTTCAATATTAAATTGGGTTTTCTACATTTTATTGAAGCTATAATGTTTTTTAATTTTATATAAAGAATATTCTTTCCATTGTGTTCTAGATCTATAACATTCTAAACATTTCTAAATATCACTATCTGAGTATAAATATATTTTATTTCATAAATATGGTAAATTCAATTTTTTAAAATATGTATCATTGCACCTTAAATTTTTCTCATTTCAAATATGAAATAAAATTCATTTTATTAAATCTCATACATGAGAAAAGATTCCTTCTATAAATTATAAATGATCTTGTGTAAAATTTATATCAATACATAAATGATATTAACTATATTTTCTAAAAGATAGTGTATAAAAATTATCATACTATTCACATCATATATTATAACTTTTTAGATGATATATCCTTAGGAAAAAAATTATTTATCTCATCCATGTGATACATTTCATTTTTGAAACATAAAATATTACACATAAATTATCTCATATCTTGCAAGAAATAAATCTCATTTTTATAATATATATAATCATAAATTAAACTCATTTCATCATATAAATGAGATATTAAGTTAAACGAGGAATCATATTATTATAAATTTCTATCATTTTATACAAGGGATAAATTTCACTTTATAACAATATATCTCTATATATTTATTTTATCTCATCGCATATGTTTCGTAAATTTTTATTCCAAATGGAAGGTAAAAATTATACCGTCTCATGAATTAGATGAATTTCATTTTATAAAATTTGTATCATTTTATATTAAATTTATTAAATTTATTAGGTGAGATAAATTTAATTTTTTAAGTAATAATATAGTATAATAAATTTATCTCTTCTAATATATGAGTTTATTTAATTATTAAAAATATATTTAAATGAATGTGAAACTTGACTCATGTAGAAATTATAAATGAGATACATTTTATTTTTTATATATTTATTATTATATGTGAAATTAGTTACATATCATTTGGGAAATTAATTTCAATTTATCAAAGACATTATCATACATATAATTCATCTCTTCTATTACATTAGATAAATTTAATTTCTTTAATAATATAACATCATATATTAAACTCATTCCATTTCATAGGTGATAAAATTTTCTTTTCAAAAACATGCGTAATTATTAGGTAAATTTATCACATATATTATATGAGATTGTTTTTTAAAAAATATGTTTCCCTATAGATATGTTTTATATCCTCTAAAAATAGAGATAGGAATGAGTTCATATAAGCAACATAATTTTAATTGTAATTTATGTTATATCACACAAGAAATTAGTTTTATTTTTAAAAATATATATTGTTTGAAATGGAATTTATCTAATCTCATGCATTAGATAATTTTAATTTTGAAATATCTATATAATTATACATGAAATTTATCTCATTCCACCAATGATAAAAATTTCATTTTCAGAAATATATATCAAGGAATATTGAATTTAACTCACCATGTACATGAGATTAATTTCATTTTAATATATAAAACACTTTTATTGAAATTTATTTTATCTCATAAATGAGATATATATTTAAAAGCTATAGATTGAATATTATATTTCCTCTTCCTGATGGACTCAATGGATTCAATGGATCTTAGATCTGAATTTGTTTCCTCCCACATCTCTAGATCTTATTTTTCTTCGTGATGGTGATGTTGTGGGGGTTTTTGGTGACTTTGGATTTATCATGACTCAGTATGGAGAGTTTAATGGTGCTGGTAAGGAATTTAAGTAGCTGAATCGGAATTCTGTTCTAGTGTTTTGGTCGTCAGTGCCTTCAGTGGGTGATGGATGTAGCAACGATCAATGACATGAGGGACTATCCTTTCATATCATATCTTGTCCAGATTTATTAATGTGTCTTGAATCTGGTTTGATTGTGCCTATTGGAAATGTTGTGTGGAAGTCGATGCACTCTTATGATAGTGATGGAATTTTATTACTGGTTCAGGGATCTACTATTGATTCAGAATGTTTTTTTTTGGATTACGCACTGAATTCTAGGACTATTTGTATCATTGAGTAGTGGCGTACTTGGATGACATGGATTTTTTTATGTTGCATTGGGTGTGGTGAAAATTTTGGTAGGTGTCGTTGTCTGGGCATCCCACAAAAGGTGGATGAGTGTAATGACACTAATATTCTAGTTATCAATTCTTTGATGGATGGATAGACTCCCTACCGTTTCATTTTATAAATTGTTTTTAGTCTAATTCTGTGTTGCATCAGGTTGGAATTTGGTGATATCTGTTGTATTTTTTAGTGGGTGAATTGAAAGAGAGGTAAGTGTGATAACACCTAATATACTTCCATCCCTCATTATTTTTATGAGTGGGATTGGTTCTCTTCAACATTGTGTCTCTACTTTTGGATCATTGATGAACTTCGTTTCATCTCCAGCACGATTTTGCAACATTATGTACTTGTCTATAGCTCCAATTTTATTTGGATATATTGCGCGCTTCTTATATACTCGAGTGTGATTTAATACTATGATGTTATTCCTAGATACAATTATGCAACTTGGCTTGGTGATGTTCTTATCAGATTCCCTAGTATGATTTGAATGATGCAACATCTTGGAAGGGGGGATCCCTTTTTCTTGGTTGTTTCTTCTCTAGTAGTGGGCCATGGCTTTCATTGTTGATTTCTATGGCATTTTCTTCCCTTTGAACATTCAAGGCCTTGTTTGGACTTTTAGTTCATTTTAATTAAGGCTTTTGACATATCATTTATTGGGACCCCTCTTCACCCATTCATGTTAAAAAGGGTTCATTATTTATCATTCAATAATGGGGGCTTGACCTTCAATATTTATAAAAAAATATGCCTACATCTATATTTTATCATTTTTTTAAAAAAATATAATAAATTTTATATCAGCAAAGATAAGATTTAAATTCTGTTTAAACAAATATTTAAATATTCATTCTAAAATAAAATCCATAGATGAAATTTATCTCCCTAATAGAGTGACGCAAAATTTAGATAAAAACATAATTTTCAATTTTTAATTAATCATAATTTTTTATCATAAAGGAAGTGAAATAAAATACATTTATTAATGAAAAAAATTTATGAAAATAAAATTAATTCATATGTGTGATAAGTATGATTAATTTAATTGATTTTGTATCTTGAATTTAAAAATAATAAATCTTTACACCTATTGAAATTAGGTTATCTTTTATAGAATTTTTTTTCATGAATTTTACATTTTTCGTACTACTAAAAATAAATTTGACACATAATTCTATATGTAAAACATTTTTATCAAAAAATCATACCCATCATAGGTAAATGATAGAATAAATTTATCATATAAAAAATAAGAAATAAATTATATTTCTTGTATAATAAAAACTCTGACAAGTTAAATTCCAATATTAATTTAAATTAATTTCATAAAAAATGCTATGTTTTTTTAATTATTATTAATTGATTATATTTTTGATTATTTAAGAATTAAATTAAATTTATTTTTTTATAATATTTTTTTTCATAAAGGAGGGAGAATAATACTTGATGATGAAGTAAATATAATTAAAATATGCATAATTTATTATATTATTTATTATTAAATTTAAATTAATAAATATATAAATAAAAAACAATATCAGATGTTATACATCATTTGTGAAACAAATAAATGTACTTTTTCATAGAAATTTTACCTCGATGCAAATCAATCAATACATACCTTCTTCAAAAAACTGAAATTAACTAAAAAAATAATATACTATGTACATATGTTGTGTAAGTTTATAGAATTAAAAACTAGGATTATTATTGAATCCATGGCTTGTTGGCCATGATGAAGAGATTTCCTTGTATAAGATCATGATAGATGGTTGTAAACTAATCATGTTATTTATATCAATTTATTTTAATGGTAAATTTTTTCATTGGTTTGATTCATGAATTAAAAAAAATGTGATGAGAAAAGGGATTGTGGTGGAAGAATGGGAAGAATTGAACATGTGGATTTGTAATGGATTTGAGAATCATTCAAGGGGAATATAGTTGGGATTTATGCACAATGGGACAACCTGACACCTATGATCACTAATAAATAAAAATAATGTTTACAGATATAATATTATAGTAACTATTTGAATTCATATACATTATTTTATTTTGTCTTGGAATTTTTTTAGATAATAATTACATATTATTTTATTGTGAAAGTAAAATAAATGTGTGATGTATTTTAATAATAGAGGCATTGTATATGAAATTTTTTAATCTAAATTCATGGCATATAATATGACATTATATTTATATTTAAATATAAAAAATTTATTATATTTAATAATGAAATTTAGGAATTACATTTTCAAAGAAAACCATCAAGAAAAAAATTCATAGAGAATTTACTCATTAAAATTACTCAGAAAATTTTTATACTAATTTTAACTAGAAAATTCATGTATTAAATTTATATTGTGATCATACTAATAAAATATAGATAGTTAATTAATGCAGTTAACTCACACAAAAAATTTATGCACTAAATTTACAAATAAAATTCTTGTTTTAAATTTACAAATAATTTATATAGAACAAATTTTCATAGTGAATCAATGTAGAATGAGAAAAACAATTACATAGAAAATCTATATAGAAGAATCACACAAGGAAATTTTGGAACAAATTTATATAGTTTATTTAGAAAAAAATATAAAAACTAAATTTATTATAAATATTTTCCTAATAAATTAAGCCTTCAAATTTATAATATATTTTTTTCTGGAATTTTGCAATGAAGGATGATCTATGACATGTTGGTTTATACCATGAATAAGTAAGCCTTTGGGTAAACCACAATATAATGAGTGTCATTATTCCAACGTTCTCATGAAAAAGTTTTCATATTATACTATAATAAATAAGACCGACCGTATACTCTCACCAAATGATATCATGATTTCTTATTTTTTATAAGATGAATATTTAAAGTATTTTTAAATATTATTCATTATTTCAAATGGTTTGAGGAATTTATGTAACATATCATGAATCTGGTCAAGGATCATTGATCTCTAGGACTTATATAAACGGAATAAATCCCATTTTAAAATGTTAATGGCTTCTAAAACCATATCAAATATGAAAATAATTATCTCTCGTTCTCTCTTATTATTAAACAAGATTATAGAAAACCATGTTATAGAGTGAGATACTTCCCAATAATTGGGATATTTTAGTAACCTATAGATACCCAATGATATTACTCATTACATGATTCTCAATGATCGACATCAAACTTATGTAGATTATCCCGATCAATTAAGAGAAGTTACACCACTATCTCTTTAAGTTTATATTTATTTCAAATGTATAGATAGATAATGGTTTATTCATTTTTTCTCTTATCTTGAACTACATTTAGGATAAAAATTATACCTATGAAATATTTTAGTGACATCAGAGAAGGTTTTATAAATTTTGGTATTTATGTTTGAATGATTAAAGAAGACTGTAAAATAAGAATTCAGTCGCCACAACATAGTTGTTAACTTATTCTTAATGGACGTTAGACAAATTACAATGGAAGAAATACATGAATATGGAAATTTTTCCCCTATAAAATAAAAGGAAGGAGAGGATGGCTGAACCATGTGGATCACAAGAGCCTATGAAGGACTCACAATCACATGACCATTTCAAGGCCACAAAAAGGTTCCACGCATGGAGCATAACCCAAAAGACGTCCCATAGATCCCCCTAAGACAAACCATAATTCTCCCATGAAGGCTACCTAGACAACTGAATGAGTGACCCTAGGCTGCGTGGTTTGTCATTGGAAAGTTCCTAATAGAACACCTTAAATCCTTTGAAAATAATGAGGGATGATATTCAATGGCAGAGACCCATATTGGTCTGGAAGCCCACATTCCACAACCTTGTTGGTATGGATAAAATACCTTGGTGACATCATGGAAAACCTACAAGTCCTTCGAAATATTATATGATATAAAGAAGGAGATAATAGTGAGGAGGTGAGAGGTGTTCGTGGTCATTGAAGAACACATGACAAGCTCCTTGGGAGATCTGTTATACACTACAAGCCATCATTGTCATGTCGACCTCATCTCATGAAATCCCTTTGAATTTTCAAGTCCGCCAAAAGATGGTCTTGAGGTATGTCCAGGTAGCCCCTTTGGAAAAATAATGACAGAAGGATTGGCTTGTCCACTACATTTTTTCACACACTCCATATGACCCATATTGGTTAACTGATACATTACTAAAAAATCACATAAAAATCCTAGATAGTGCCCATGAAAAATCATACAATTCCAAAAAACTATAAAATAAATCCAAGGTAATAGAAAGGGAAGACGAGAGAGGTGTTTTCGGTCACTATAGGATATGTGACTTTCCCTTGATGATTCAGATGACACTGTGACTCCTCAAGGACACATAATCCTTTCCTCGCAGTAGCACATTGTCTTGTTATCCTCACCATGAGAAGCCCCCCCAGGAACCTCCATGACACTCAAAGGAAAAATTAATATATTTTTACATTGGATGCTCATACACCCCCATATGACCCATATCGGTCATGTGATGCATCAATAGAAAGTAGAATAAATAGCCATGAAAATGCATATACAATCTCAAATGGCTCCCAAACATTTCCACATAAAACAAAGGGGATTGAATGGGAAGAAGAGAGAGGTGTGCACAGTCCCTGAAAGGCATGTGAACTGCCCAGTGCACACACTATGTGGTCCCACAAGACCCTTAGATAAACCATACTTCTCTCACAAGACCCCAAGAAAGTTCAATCAAGTTCTTGCAAGTATATTCCCAGTGAAACATGGATATTGAGAAAGTCCATAGACATATAATTACGAAAAATAGAATGTCCTTCGATATGTCCTCATGATCAAACAAGTCCCCATTAATTGTATATAATCCAATAATGGGGGAATTGACAAATGAGAATCAAGATCATAGAAAATCAAGAAACTTAGTTGGAACGGTCCACAATAGATTATCGACAATACTTATGGCACCAAATCCCTCCAATGACTCCAATATGGACTCGTTTTAGATACACCTTGATAAGTGCCAATCAATAGGGGTTTATTCATATAAATTAATAACTCCAAAATGATGAAATGGTTGGAATCTGATGGTCACTATGAAGGATGGACACCAAGACTCAAGAGGATTTGAATAATGACTTCTACAGACTTCTTAGAATGGAAGATCATGCGACCGACCAACTTTACATAATGTAGTATACTAGTAGGAAGCCCTAGTAGTCATGCACTAGGCCTAAATTCCATCATGTGGGAATTCATAGATCATACAAACGATCCCTGGTAGGTCATGTTAAGAATATTTCAAATGCCGACTAGATCACATGAGACTCAAGATGAAATAATACTGAACACAACCAAAGAACCTGTAATGCAAGGGTTAGAACCAAGTTCAAAGGTGGAAGGCTCAAGAAAATGAAATGCTCACAAACCCTCATGTCATTCATGTATTTCATCCAAATACATAGGAAATCACCAAGCCATGTAACATAGATCTTACAACACTCCTTTAGTATGCCATTTGTGAGGCACAAAATACTCCATACATGTCAGATCAAGTCACATGGTTCCCCCCATGGACACCACCTTGATCTCGCAAAACCCTCTAGGTTTATCGCAAAAGACTTGAAACATCCTTTGGAAACATTTCATGACTCATATAACAAAATTTTTTCAAGTCATCAGAGTCTCAATAAATCATATTAACATGATAATAAAACTCCTGTGACACCCTCTAGGTATGTCAGCATGGAATCACAATTCCCTCCAGATATATCCTCCAGGTCTCACAATGTCTCCCAAATGTGTCAGCCAAGATACACAACACCCATAAGACTATACCATAATGATTATTGTGACTCCCTACATATGTGTCAAGACATGACATGTGATGTATATAAAGATATGATCATAGGGTCATATGACACACTCTAGACAAGAAGGACATGTCAATAGGGTATCCTAAGACATGATAACATTATCTTTCTTTAGTGTGAGAGCTATAAATATAGGGAAACCTTAATGTGTAATCCTTGAAATTTATGGATTTATGAAGACTCAGATTCCTTCCATATCCAGGATACGTAGGCTACCTATCTCTAATGATCGAGCCCTATATTGATAATCAATAGAAATCCAATAATCTAAGTCCATTATTCTAGGCAATGAAACTGATTATATTTTTGTCCCTTGTTTCTCGTAATGAGCATGGATCACATAGGCTTAGGGAGTAGCAATTATCATATCATTTTCAGTATAAACCCCAAAAATGGTATAGGGA
Organism: Viscum album; assembly: GCA_963277665.1. Taxonomy (NCBI): domain Eukaryota; kingdom Viridiplantae; phylum Streptophyta; class Magnoliopsida; order Santalales; family Viscaceae; genus Viscum; species Viscum album. Next base: position 1,030,566,973 of record OY728157.1, read on the forward strand.
AACCTCAATGTGTACACCCTAACATAAACCAAACAATGATGAATCTGATTCCTATCATAACCAGGATACATAAGAGGCCTTCCTAATGTACGAGTTTAAATAAAACAACCCTTTAGGTACATTTCATTCCATGAATATGATTTCTCTACCATCAAGACTCAATTAGCCCCAACATATTATCACGATATCTCATAAATTAGTGGAATGAGAATCCCACAAAGCTATACAGACTATGATTCCTTCTATAAACAAGATATGTAAGATGTCTCTCTATGACCTGAGTCCCATAATGAATCAACTCAAGGCAATCCATGCACATAAGCCCCTAATCCTTAGAAATGAAATGATCATTTTCCATCACTAGTTTTTGACAATGAGCATGGCTCACATGAGCTTAGGGATTCATGATAATCACATAATATACACCATGAGTATCTATAATGATTGGGCCATCCCAATACACGAGAACTATGAAAACAATTATTCTTGATATATTCAGGACACATAAGATACCCTCTTATATTTTGAGCTCAAATATTTGATGTCTCAACACCGAAATATATGTCCTCACTACTTGATATTAAACTACACATGATGAATGAAAAATGTGGGGTTTCATTCGTGAATAACTAGGATATATAGGACGAATCATAATTCCTTGATCCACTCCCCAGAATACAAACTGACTCCTTACATGGAAGCATATTATGAAGAATTTGGTAATATGACATTATAATATAACTGACATCCCATTACCATAAAATTATGAAGAACCTTAGATATATATAGATGGATTCATTGAGAATACCATGGTATTTTGAATATGAATGATAAGTAACCTATAGTCATTTCTTTAGGGAAACATATCCAATATATAGATTAGGGTGAGATTTACGAATATATCTTAAATATATAAGAGAGTACCCAAGTAGGAAATAATTCCACAAAGGGTGTGACGAGCCTGAACTACCATCCTCTCAAACAATGCGGTCCCCATGGGTTGATGGGCCTAAAACCCTTGATGACTGATGGGCTTTCGATAGCAGGTCCATACCCAACTATGGATGAGGGGACCATTTGGAATTTCTTCGGAAGATGAAACATATGGTAAACCAGATGTGTGATATTGAATGTGGCCTTAAAATATCCATCAATCAATCCATCATGGTGAACCCATCCCATGTCATTGTCGAAACCTGAACAAACAACAGTCAAGGCCATAACATCCATTTTTCTTCTTCAATTCAGGATAAATGGCATGATTTATAAGAAAGTATGGTTTTTAGTTTTTTTATTACAATATCATACCATAGTTTAACTAAGAATGGTTCATATAAGATTTTAAAAAAATAATTTCATTTTTCATGTTCAATAACTATTATATTTATAGTAATAACGCCATAGAAACCATCACTATGAGCATAAAGATTATAAAATATTATTTTTCCTATATGGTTTTGTAATTTTTAATCCCTAACTAACATTAAATGTCTACAAAAAACAACTATAATGTTAAAAGACCACTTTATTCCAAAATAGTTTCACAAAATAGTCAATTTTTATCAATACCATATGATTGAAATATCTTGTGCGTTCAAATAATGTGCATCATGTTTCCCCTGACAAGAGTTGTACCTAGAGAACACCATTCTCTAGTAAAAATCCATATTAGATAAATTAAATAGATTTTAATAATTCATTTATATTCTTAATATAAGGTGAAATATAAAAGTTATTATATTAACATATGATTAGATCTTAAATATAAATATAAAATGTTTATATTGGTAAACTTTTTTAAAAAATGTGTGATTTATTTATGTGGATTCATGATTTAATATATTTACATTATTTTATGATAAAAGATTTCATAATTGTCACACATTTCTAAAATATTAATGTGTCAGTATTAAAACATAGTAAACAAAAATACCCAAATTTTATATATGATAAAAGTAAATTGTTCATGTTTATATACTCATAAATTATATATGTTTTTAAATTTGTTGATGAAATGTTCATAAATTTTCATCTCATGTATATATATATATATATGAAATTTTCATTTCCTTTTTATTATTCCTTACCTTATTCATAGATATAAAGGGTTATATTTGGAATTAATGCAACCTTTACTTTAAAGAGTGAAACAACTTCAATAAATGATCATATATAAATTCAATGTGCTATATGTGGGGTACGGTAATTAATTTTGTATTATTTATCATGAATTTCATTTGTAATGGGATATAATCAAGAATTTAAGGTTTAATTATAATATATATATATATATATATATTAGGAGTCATAATTCGGATGGAATTGAATACTCTCATGAGAAAAAAATGGGGGTAGAGCAATTCTGAGATGAACTACTCTCTAGAATAAGATCATAGATTGTTTCTAGAAAATTTGGTTTGTATAAATGTCGTGCAATTTATAATATTATTGGAATTATTGGTTTCAAATGATTTTTTGCCTTTATACGGAATGGTTTTTACACCTTTTCATGGAATGAATTTGGATATGTGTGAATATAAATGGACTTTTATTTTTGTTAGTAAAATAATATATGAGTTGTGTAAATAGTTACAAATCAATATAGCCTATAAATATTTATTTGGTGAAAGTAATAGGTATTCAAATATAAATAATTATATGCAAAAAAAATTTAAATCAAACACTTGAGATAATATGGAATGATATTAAATCCACATTAAAGTACTAGGTTATATATTCCATTTAAAGTAAACCTATTTCATGACCCCAATCAGTAGTTAGGTAGGTTCATGATGATGTTTAGTTACTTTGAATTATTTTATGTAAGGTAATAATCTAATGGGTAAATGTAGGACTTAGGTAACATTATGTAGCATATGGTTGGGTTACACATACTTTGGAAAACCATGGAAATGATACTGAATTAGTAGTATTCATTTTATCCATATGATGATTTGGGAAATGAGTATTCTGAGAAAAATATCCTAGATTCATATATGATATGACTAGAATGATGGCCTACCTATATACAAGATTGATGATATTGAACAATAAATTTAAATCCTTAATATGGGTATTAGGAAGGAGAATAATTATTTCCATATGATATGGAATTTTCCAAATTATATATAGTGGTTTAAAGAAACTATTTGGAAACTCCAAATCATTTATTAGGGTTATAGAATTAAATTATTTTTAATTTTAATGATATGAAATTAAAAATTTATATTTTAAAAATCTGGTAACAAATTAGAGTTCAATATCAATGTAGAAACTGACAATGATTTTAGTTTTCATATAAATGATTAAACAAAAGGTTTACAAATCCTGGATATCAATAAAAATGAATATATATCTTGGAAAAAACGATCTAAATTATGGATGTTAATTTTCATCTTATTTCACTTATATTATATGAGAAGTTATGTATTACAAATATTCATTATGACCAACTATAGATGATATTTTTAATACACATGTTTTTTGAGTCGAGTTAATTTTATAACATGTTTTCAAAAGAATATAAAGGAAATAATTATTATTTTGGATAAATGATTTTTTAAATTTATTTGTTACATTTGGAAGGAAATATTTCTAGCCACACTATAGTTGAATATTTTAAAGAATAAAATATTCTATTCAGAATTATACTCCAAAAACATAAAATACCATAAATATATGTTTTCTAATAGTTTATTTGTTAAATATTTAAATAAAATAAAATAACTATTATTTAATGAAACAAAAGAGTTTGTGTATCTTATAATGATATTATAAAAATAATATAGTTTCTATGAGGCTTGTGGTACTATATTTGGACTTATGGAAGTTCCATAATGAAAAATAAAATACTATACTAGTAAAAATTCAAAATAAATGTCATATAATATCCTAAAAGAGTTTAGGGTATGTAAATATAGAGAAAATTATATATCTATATTTACCCACTATAACAATGTGAATATTTGTTTACATCCTAAATTTTTTTAGATAATCTTGTCAAATAATTATAACAATTTTATGGGTTATTTTTTACCAATTTTTTTTAAATGAAAAGTTTGAATGGAAAGGGTTCTAAATGATGATTTTGAACAAAAGAAATATTCAAAATTGACTTTAATAGTCATTAATAATGTAACATATGATGTTTTGATTTAAACTAGTTTAAATACAATGTTCAAAGAGTTTAAAATTAGGAATAAGATTCCAAATTATCACTATTATTCAAAACAATATTCTTCATATAAGATACAGACTAAAAAAATTTAGTGTGATGTTTTTATTAAATGGTCACATAGAGATGTATTGAGTTTAACATATCCCTAATAAATACAATAATCATTAAATATATGAATATACATGCGGTTATGTAAGGATTTTTACGTATTTTGAAATCATTTTAACAATATAAAAAGTATCATGTCATAAAAAATCTATTATAAACATTTACCATTATTTCTTTCTGGTTATATATATATTTCAAGAAGTGATATAGTTATTGAAATATCAATATAAGACCTTGAGTTATCCCTAACTAATGGTATTCAAAGAGTATTATATGATGTGATTTAATATTAACATTTCTAGGGGTTATATTTCATATAGAGATATGAAATTTCTTCATAAGACACTAAATTAGTTTTGTGTAATAGATGCTCCATTACATTCACAACCTAGAGTATAATAAACTATACATTTGTATAATAGGGGTAGATATTTAATATTGAATCCTACTAACTATGAGTGTAAAGATAAAAATCATGATAATATTCATAATTCGATACATGTAATATTCCAACCTTTAGGATGAGTTAATCAGTCTTCTATTGGGTAATTTTCTAGCCAGGTCATCAGTTGAGGCATAACCAAGATGGGATATTTCCACTTATATGATTAGTATTACATTTTCTCGCTCGATTGGGATAAAACGAGGAAGTTTATGGATATACCTAGATAAGTTAATTATTATGTGATTATCTATTTAGATTAATGTCATGTGATATGAGCATCAACATAGTGAATGAAATGTGATGTTTAAATCTATCTGGACAGTATATACATGGATAATTAAGAATTTATGTTTAAGATATATGGGATTGAAATAATTCTTGTCCCATGGTGTCTTGAAAGAATAAATTATATGATTTTTCATAATTTTTTTATGATACTACTAGTGGATATAGGTATATAGATATATATGTTTTATATAGATCACACTAAATTCCATTATATATTGAGTATTTTTGAAACATTTATAGAGACTTCACTTTTAATATATTTATGGATTTCAGAATTAATCATTTTTAAATTGTCAAAAAATTACCATGGGGTAACTCTTTGTGGTTTTGAAACTGAGGATCATGTTTAAGAAATTTTGAGAGCTACCACACATGTTTTTAGAGGATTTCTAGAAGCAATATTGGATGGACTTCACAAATTTCCATATATTATGTAACATATAGAAAAAATGTATGATATATTTTACAAAATTATTTTTTGGAAGTATCCAAAGTGATTTTTTGGATATAATATCACATGTTTCTATGTATGATGTGACAATTGGTTAAAAATAACTAAGATATTGTGGCTTTAGTGAATGTTGTATATTGATAGAATTATGCTCTAAAGGTTGAACAATGATGCTTCGGTATATACCATTTCATGGTAAGTATCTGGGTGTGCAATGATATAATTGGAATAATTATCCCACGGCTCTCATGTATAGAATTTATAAGTTATATGATAATACATATGATGAATGAACATCTCTCACCAAATCCTATCAGGATTGATTATTTTTCCTAAGATGATAATAGTTTACAAATTGAACGTATATAATAATAATTTAATATTGAAATAATAATTACGAGTATTAATTCATTCATATCATGAGTTTAAATGGTTTTATGAGTGTATAAAACATCTCTGGCATATAGTCCAGTATTATGTCTCTCGAGGGCCTACAAAAACCCAATGAATACCATTGATGATTTTGAATGATTTTGATAACGTCGAAGTAGATAAAATTATTTTCTCCAACTATATATTATTTATTAACTTTTTTCTAGTATACTCTCAAAATAAAGGATATCCTTTATAAGTATTGGGAGGTTTTTGTGACATGTGGATGCCATATAGGGAATGAATACATCAGTTTCTTCCAGGTGATCTACATTAAACTCATGCCAATGCGTTGAATAAAAAGATTAATTATGCAATATTATTTATTCATTTTTATTCATTCCAAATTTATATATATAACCTATTTATTTATGTGGGGTTTTTATTTACTGCGTTTAGGATAAATGTTAACCCATAGAAATACTTCAAATTTAAGCATCATACTTACACATAACGTAATGAAATGTATAATTTAATATAAATTTATATTTAAATATAAAAATATATAAAAATATTTTATTTAATAATAGTAATTATGAAATTTAATGATGATGTCTCTTTGAAAATATATATTATATACAGAATTTCAGTATTTTTATAGTGGATAAAAGTGCTAAATATTTTTTCTTGGGAATATAATCAAGTTGAATGTACAATATGGGTGAAGGATGTATGGATAAATGTAAAAGTAGTTATCAACATACCATAGGTGTGATATATCCATCATAAATTAAATCCCATCAATTTTACATATATATAGTGGACAAATGTGATTTTGTGTTTGAATATATTAGAAAACCTATAATACAATGGTATATTGGATAAAATAGAAAAGAAGATAAAATATCTGTAAATTTAATTCATCATCCTATTAAGACCTGTAATTGATGCATATAATTATTAATTTTGTCTATAATTACAATCTACCTTTATAAATGTGTCGATTTTTTAAGATAATAATCAATCTTTGTATACACAAGATTCAATCCATACGATGAGGTCATGACATTAGATAATTGAAACATAGGTATCAAATATATTGATAATACATCATCTATTATTGTGGTTAATGATTAAATTTTATTTATGTTGACTTGATATTGTGTTCATGTCTTTATTGGGAAATCATATTATAACTAATGTAACTTTGTAATGATTAAATATCAATTTGATTTTTTTGGTGAATCCGCGACTATTATATAACATTAATAAAAACAATATAAACAAATATTTTTTATATAGCTAAATTAGATAATGAAGATAAAATAACTAATACATTTTGTAAAAACAGAAGAATGATTTAGGATTATCATTTTTTTGGGGATGTGGTTGTTTTTTATAATATTTTATTATAGATAACGAAATTATTACATTTGGATTTTTTATTCAAATTATTCATTTTTGTAAAATTTTCATTTTTTTCTGATTTTGATATATTATGAGTCATCTGTTCCATTAAATTAGTTTTTTCAAAATTTTTTTGATGTCAATAATAGAAATAATCCAATGAAAATTTTTACATATCAATTTGAATCAATTGAAAAAGGTCGTATATGAGTTTATATTAGAAACATTCCATGCATTCTGTGCATGGAATCTAATTTAAAATTGAATCAAACATCTTAGTACATGGATGATAGCGGGATATAGTTTTTGACTAAGTTTAATAGTTTCATGTAATAACATACCAATGGGGGTGATTTTTAGTAAGAGTGGGAATCATTATGGGAAATATTTGGGGAAGATAACTCATTATGGTTAGATAATGTCCATTTTTTAAAAGAGATATGGGTTCTTTATTTTTTAAAAATACTTAAAAAGTGGTCATTAAAAGTACATAAATTAGATAAAGGTTTAATTATGTTTTGAATGATTATTTTCATCATAGGTTTGAGCTAATTTAATTTTTTACACAAGTTTATATACTAGTGTAGTAGAACCAATTTTGATCATGAAAGGTAGAATTTTATATTATAGAGGAATATTGGTAAATTATTTCAATATAATTCATTAATAATTCAAGGGAATACTGCATATACTCACAAACAATTTTAATTATTTAAAATTATATATCAATTTGTTGGTGCTTGTTATATATAATATTTTTAGGATATATTTACTCCCCTTTGATACATCCGGAAAATGTGATATTGTAAGAATTAAATATATGTTGTGTAAGAAAATTTAAATTCCATAATGAATTATTTCCAATACAAGTTTATGAATTGGGGTTTCTTATGATTTCATATTTTATGGTATTTACTTCTCCTAAGTTAATATTTTTACGTGATGCCAACATTATCAAAATACAGACTCAAAATTCTCTTATGACCACATTAATTGAAGGTATCATGCAGAATTTTACATATATGAATTCTGAAAGTAAATTTGAATTATTTTTATGCTTATTAGTGTATCCATAAATCTTATTTTATAATATAAATACATTGAAAGTGATAAAAAAATAGTGAATTTGAATTGAAATAAATTTTCTACATATTAAATACATATTTTAATTTATAAATTCATAATTTATTATGTAAAGAAAATTTTAACGAGTATATAAAAATTCACAATTAATTTTGTAACACTTTTGTAATTTATAAATTTTATGTGAAAATTATTAATTTACTCTATAAATTTATTGAGTAAATTGTGAATTTATTGATTGAAATTCATAATTTAGGATTTCAAAATTTCTAATTTATTTACCAATTTTCTGAGTGAATGGCCATATATACAACGGAGGGGTTGTTTTATTATAGTAAGGAGTTTGGTCCTATGGGCATGTACTTGGCCTTATAGATTCAGAGCTTCGAGTCATTTATGGGTTTCCTCTCAACCAAGTTAAAAAGGGGGTTATCAAAAAAATAAATAAAATTCTAATAATTAAAAATTTATTGTGTGAATCACAAAATTAAACTGTGATTTTTTAATTTATATCTATAATTTTGAATTTAATATATAAATTCTAAATATACAGGGCCAAATAAAGACAAATCTTCTTTCATAGTGAAAATATATATTTTAGAAAATAAATAAATAATGTTAATCAAATATGTGATTCACTTGTATGAATTTCATATAAACATCCATTCATATTGTAATATTTTTATTCACTATAAATTATGAGTTTAATTACTTTAATAATGAATTTAATGTTTTAAATTCTAATTTTTCATTTCTATATTCTTTATTTAATATCTAAATTATGAATTCAATGGGTCAATTTTAGTTTTCGAATGTTAATTCTAATTTCATTATGTAATTCATGAATTTAATTGAAATTTTTTAAGTTCACTTTGAAAATTCATAATTCACTTTATAAATATAGAATTTACAAGGTCAGATAAAAATTTATATATTACATTGTTCATTTTATAACTCATGTAAAGTATATTATCCCCTTATAACACAAAATAAAAATCTATAAATTAAAATTTCCCTTTTATAAAGACAATTTTAAATTTATAAATTAATTTATATATTTACTAAGTAAAATGTCTATTTTCAATGTGTTTCACATAATAAATTTTAATTTTAACCTTGTTGAATGATTTAAAAAATTCATTGTAAAAATATAAAATTTCTATGTATGTTTTGTTTTATATGGTAATATTTTCAACATCAAATTTTATAATGAAATTGTGGATAAAGAAAATTTGATGAGAAAATTAGACTTCACATGTTTATTTAATTAATCAGGCAGAAAATTGTGAAAAACATATAATGTATGAGTATACAAATATAAAACCTTATTTAACTCTTCTAGATATTAAATATAATTGAAAATGTGATAAGAATATAGAAAATCATATTCATAAAAGCTGGTGAATTTCATAAAAATGTTAGACATGCAGAAATTAGAAAAACTAGGGATACGGTTTATGAACCAAGGAAGGAATATGATATATAGATAAATAAAAAAACCATAGACGGATAGGAGAAAAATTTATTAGAGATGATGGAGGTTCATTGAAATACTAAATAAACCATCATTGTATTGACTCAAGATAAATGTAGTGAAGGGTTTGATAAATTGGGGAAATGATGGCTAGAATGGAAAGAAAAATGCACCAAGTATGTGATGAGGAAGATGGAGAACATATGGATCTAGAGAATTGGGAGGATATTTCAAATGTCATTGGGAATAAACTGTTAAGACAATAATTTATCAAGGAGGGGAATTTTTTTCACAAATTTAGTAAAATATATTCTAATTCTATATAATAAATTTATTCAGTAACTACAATGCAAATACCAATACATGCTAATGTCTTACATGTTCATAGTGAGCTAATGACTAACCCACCATGGAGAGACTAATATTCATAAAAGTAGTGATTGAGATGAAATTGAAAAATTGTTTTAATTGATATTAAGATTCAAATTAAAAATAAATATAAATTTCTATAAAAATGTTAGAAAACCATTTCCTCCTCAATTCCAATATAAGAATGGTTTTTGCAAATAAAAATTCTATAATTAAAAAAAAATTATAATTTTTTCCATTATAACATAAAAATCCTACCTTCAACTCTCTTTTCCCTCCCTAAAATTTGATCAAACATTTATTATACAGAATATATTGAATTCTAATTCCTTATTCGAGTTATCTACCATAAATATGATAATTATTATACTAACACTCTTTATTTAATTTATTCCACAATCATGATCCACCCATTATTGAATCCCACATCCATCAATCTATATTTTCCATTATTTTTATTTTTAGAGCTATATGATATGAATATACACTCTAATAAATTCACAATTTTTAATTTCTAGATCATCATTGTGTTTTGGAGTTTCAACTAAATTTTTTAGTTTTTTATAGACTTTACCATCAATATATTGGATAGGGTTCATTTTTAGGGGAATCCAAATGATTACACTTAAGTAGTGACCATTTTAGTTCATTTGTTTTCTTTGACGATTTCTCATTAGGATTCACACACTATAGGATCCAATACATGTGAAACATAGTGGAAACTATACAAGAACAATGTTGCATTGGCGTGTTGGATAACAGGTTGCACACGATTTGTAGTATTCTTGCAACATGTACGCAGAGGGATCATTAGTTTGGTAGGGAAATATATTAGAGTTGGTGTATGGTTTTGTTACCCATGAGGAAGAATGTGATATTTCTATAGAATTATCCAATAATACATACATTGTTATCAAATTGTTTACAAAAATATATAGAAATCCATACATTTTATTTTTATTTAAATTTATGGTATTCCCATTACACCCATCTTCGATTTTAAAACCATATAGTGTCTCTTTCTCCCCTAATATTCAACCCACAAGTAGTAACACACCATTCCACCCTTTTGAATTACCTCCACCAGATTTACATTGGTGTTTCTCTATGTTTGATCCTTGATAAACCTGTTAATTCCTTCTATATATCTTTTATTCACTTCCTCTTCCCTCTTTATATATTTTCTCTTAACATAGAATAACCCCATGAACCCCATGGACCATGTTTTCAATTTTTATTGTTTGAGGTGGAACTAATCCTAGGGATCATGATGTTTAGGTATTGTATACATCATATTCATCATTTTATTCTTCATCATTACAAGTCAATGACATTCGACTTGTTTTTAATTGAACTAAGGTAGGTGATATTTTGTAATTACATTATTATGAATTTCATTGGATTCTTGACATTTATAAATGTTTTAATCTCTATGTTGTTACAATATGTTATAATTAAAAGTGTTTTAATAATTGGGATGGTTTGATTATTCTATGGGAAAAAATTGTAATGCAATGGTTTTTTTATTTCTAAAATTATGTTTATTTTCTAGGTGTTTTTAAAATTATTCTAGTTGTTTTTGTGTGAAATTGAATTTTAAATGGTATCTCACCCCATGTGTCTTGTAAATTTTGTGATGGAAAAGTTTTTTATTCTTAAATAGTTTCAAATAGAAACGGTTAGTGTTTAAACAAGACTTCATTGAGGTTTTAGATGGGGTTTCTCTATGAATGAATATGAAATGTGACTCCAAATGCAAAAAGAAAGGGTCTTATCAACCGATGTCTATTTTAAATCAGGTATTTTTGGAAATGTGAAATGGTTTAATATGGTGTGTGTACAATAACCTCATGAGCCCCAATGTTTGTAATTGTTTCTAACACCCATGGGGGATATTATTAATCATTTTTATATGGATAACATTAATGGGGAAATTTAATTCAATGGATTTAAGGTGAGGAGAGATTTATATTTTGTTTATATATTAATCGTATGGTTTGTAAAATTTCTCACCTTCTATTTCTTCTCTCAGGAGTACTGTAGTTACTGAGTGGGAGGTTTATATTTATGTTACAGTGGTTGGTCTATACATTACCAGTGCCCCTATATCATGTGATCATGCTTGTGTGTGTGTTGGGGGGGGGGGCTCATCCTATTGAGGTTTGGGTGGAATTTTCAAAAGGACTGTGCTATTTTAGACATTATACATGCTAGAATTTGGTGTTATTTTTTTGTAAAGTATAGTATTTATTATCTTTTAAATACGTATGTTTCCCCAAATTCAAGATTAATTCCCTAGGAGACACCAAGTCCTTGTTTCCTGTAGCTATATTGGATTATTTGGAACCATGAATTGTTGAAGATACTTAACTATTTTAATTTCATTAATGTTATGGAGCCTCATTGAAGTTAAAATCTAGGTAATTATTTCAATAGGACCAATAATGTTTCTAATGAAACTATAAAATCTTTATAGGGGAATTTGAGTTCATGTATTCTGTAGTTATATTGGGCTCTATAGAACCATTAATTTTTTTTGATATTTTTTTTATTTCATTAATCTTATTATGCCTCATTGTTTTCATTTATTATTCTTTATAAATAGTCTTTTTTACTAAATAGATTCCAAAATGTTTTGAAACGAGATTTTGAATGATTATTGAGAATTAGTGTTTAATAATGGAGGCTTAGGCATAAGAAATGATTTCAATGTGGTTGTTTTCATTTTATTTTAATAAATAGAAATAGAATTGTATAGTGTGGATATTGGTGAGATATTTGTTTTTAAAGTGATTAATTCTTGAAAAAATATTTTTTAATTTCAATTTAAACTATCATTAATTAAATTTTATTTGAATGTACAGGCTCAAACTCCTTTGTGAGATCTTACCAGTCTTGGTTTCACTCACACCTTACACACACAATTTAGGGTACACTGATCTTGTATTGTCTTTTATGTTTCTAGTTCTTGTCCATAGCACATTTATAGTCAGTGGTTCCATGGTAGGTAATATCACAAGGTGTTGAGTGGTCATAAGCTTCATGGAGTTTATTTTTCTTGGTCAATCATACTTTTTGTTTATTTTTTATATTCATTCTATCTGCCACTCTGACCAGTTGTATTTTTATTTATGTTAGCTTATTTAGTTGGTTTATATATTATTCTCTATAGAGTTTTTATTTATGAGAATAATAAGAATTATTATCTTTGTTATAACCTATTTTATTCTTACTTTTCTATTACATTTATTTCATTTCATTGTTTCTCGATCCATGGATGTCCTATATCAAAGTATTATCATGTTTTTTATGATTTATTATTTATTCCTTAAGGGTGAAATCATTCCCATTGTATTATTTCATGGTACCCAAGAATTAGTTTCCAACTTTTGATGATCAGGAATGACCTTCAGACCCAGTGATGATTTTGGTAAGGTGACATTTCAGGTCAGACAGTACCGGTTCATTACACTTCCACAATGGAGTTGGTGAGGAATCAAATGTGGGATCCCACTAAGAGGAGAGGTAGAGTTAAAAATGATTTTTCAAATACATGATAGATTCACTGGATTTCATGACAACAAATATTAGTGATGCATCATGTATCACCATTATATATCCTCTGGTTGTAGGTTTTTTCATTTCATGGTATTAATTTATTATGAACAATCAAATATCCATTGACTTATAATGGTTGTTTAAATTCATAATGATGAGATTTTTTATGGTTATAAAAATAGTATAGAAAAGTCAATGAAGAATATTTTAATGTTTTTATTTGAGATAAGTAACAAAAAATAAATAACACAAAAATTTATATGGGTTATCCTATATTAGATTAACATGCCTTACAAGAACACCTACTCCCATTCAACATTATTATGCAAAGAAAAAAAATTAATGGAAAAAAATTAATGTACATAATGGATGGTAGAAGAAATATGAATAATTAATCTTTATTAAATCGTGTAAGGATGATTAAATATGTTATGAGAATTTAATATCCCTTATTTTCATGGGAGAGCAACACCATGCACCCAAAACAAAAGAATGCATCATATTAAAATAGATAGAACCAATAAAGGAAGAAATAGATTTCCACTGATTTTAGCCTCAAAACTAAGAACAAGTAATTAATTTGATGAAAATATATGCTCTACTCCAATCAAGCATAGTGTACTCTTGATTTTCCACCACCAAGGATTGTGAAATACTCTTCTGATATACACTATAAAAACACTTGGTGAGATGAGATTGAGGTCATAAAAACATTCTTCATTAGTTCTCTATCTCTCACTCTTTAACAATATCATATTATAATGGATATGCAATGATTAAAAAATAAATGAACACCTCACTATTGGTAGTTGAATAGAAGGCACAATGGTGGTAGTGAAACATGATAGATGTGGCATAATTGTGGTTGAAGGTAAAGTGGTGAGACCAGAGATACATGGATTTATCAGACTAGATGAACGTTTTTCATATTCTATCTATGTCGAAATCACATGGACATGTAGATAACATTAATAGATCACTGGAGAGTAGCACTTATCCATGTAGAATTCACTAAGAAAGGAAAATTGTCAGAAAACACAACTCACACTATCATCATCCTTTTGATCAAAATAATGGATGGATGAAAATTTCTATAATAAATTTGAGTGTATCTTCAAATAAAATAGGCCACTAGTAACAACCCAATAGAATATAATCCCATGTTCTAAAATAGGACCCCCCATAAAAAATATCATAGTTGAGATTACATAATAATGATTATAAATAAAATGAAATATTTATTGGTAATATAAATAGTAAATATAAAACATAGAAAAATAAGTGTAATTAATAAAAAATGAAATAATTTTTTTAAAAATAACCTCCATTAAAAAATATTATTATTCACATTGTTGTTTTTTAAGGCCTTCATTATTATACTGGAAAAAATTTCATTAAACTGATGAAATTCATAAAATTTGATAATTAGAAGAGATCATTCAAACCAATTGTCAAATTATTAGTGATGTGTATTTTTTTGAGGCTCACCATCCAAGTCCAAATAAATTCTCTAAAAAATATAGTCTAATTTATATATGCTTTGATCTACCATTAAAAACATAATTTTTGGATAAAATAATGGAAGAATAACTATCACAATACATATCAATACTTCCACTAGATAATGATGATTCATTTTTTAAATCCTTTAAAAAAATATCCTATTTGATACATATGATTAAGGATATGTATTTTTACTTAATAGAAAATAATGAAACAAATTATGCATGCGGAATTTCTATGAAACATGACCACAAAATGAATGAAATACATATCATGTAACTGATTTACTTGAATAATTTTTTTTAGCATATTCAAAATGAAAAAACCTATCTACGTAATTTATAAAAATATTATTCATTAAAAAATTAAGTCATTCCTCATAACAAATATACACATACCTATGTTTCCATTTTCAGGCATTCCATTACAATTTTCAATGTTTTATCATTAAACTTATCAAAGAATAGATAGTAAATGAAAATTCTATTCTTGAATAAACCATGGTATAAATAAGGATACTAAAAAAATATGTATGGTATCTTTTCATAAAAAATATATACCAGACTCATATATAGAGGACTAGGCAAGGAATTACATAAACAATCATCCCATATGTATGATATTAGTTTGAAGTGATAAAAACCCACTATAACATTTTTTTAATATAATTTTGATCTATTAGATACAATAATTCAATCACTCAATTCCTTATGATTTCCATGCCTAATATTTTCTTTCAACTACCCAAAAAAATTATTTAAATGTCAGTATTAAGATTATACATTATATAGTTAATAGGCCTTATGGTTTTATATATAAGAATAATATCATCAACCTATAATAGAATGTAAATAATTAAATTCTTAACAAGATTGAAATAAACCCAAGGATCATATAACTTTTATTAAATCCATTTTAAATCATGAAGGAATAAATCCATTTATACCATTATATTTAAGTATTTTTTATTCCACATAATATTTTTTGAAAAATATAAATTTGACGAGGTTTTAAAAAATTTGGAAATAATTTCTGAGGGTTCATGTAAATTATTTAATCAAAATTTACAAGTATGTAACTTTTTATAAATTTAAATTCTCAAAGTATAAATCATAACAAATAAAAATGGAAAGAGAATATAGTATAGGTTGGCGTATCATAATAATAGAAAAAATTTCACTAAATTTGATCACTTCAGATTGAAGTAATCCTTTAAGATCCATGAGATTTTTAGATCCATGAGATTTTTTGTATTCAATTATTAATTACCCCACATTGTCCTCATTATATTTAAAAATACATTTAAAACATATATCCTTAATAATTTCATGTTTCATTAAAAAAATCCATGATTTATTTTTTAGAAGAGAATTTATCTCCTCTTTGGTATAAGAAAAACCAACATAGATTTCGTTTTATTTCATTTATTTTGGTTGGGTTTTTGTTCATCAATATTAATATATTGAAAAAAATTAAATCTATAGGAACCACATTAGCGTGATAAAATCAATATGGGGTTGAACTATTCTCCTATCCTAATATAGAGTTAAATGGTAATATATAATGTCCTAAAACCCATCTTTCGTTGACTCAATGATGGAATTATACTTAGGTGGAGTCTGTTGGAGATGATCTGTGTAGATAGTTCTTGGTTCAGATTGATCGTAATATTATAATGGAATTTCAACTTCCATAGGTTTGAGAATTCAATAATTTTTAGGAATAAAATAAATTTCCATTGGACATATAGACTCATAAAACACCACATCATGATGAATAATGAATTTTTGATAACCATGTGTATCTTTACATAATCAAAAACACTTAATACCTCTAGGATAACAGACAATGACACACTTGATTACACTAAGTTCCAATTTATCATTCTTGGCCTACATATAAGGGGAAAAACAATGAAACTAAGGCATTATAAATTATGTAATTTTCCTATCCAAATAACATTATGTTTTCTAAAACTAATAGTTTTACAAATGAATTGATCAATAAGATACATTTCCATAATATAATATTCTTCCTAGGAAGGGCCAGGCTACCTCGAGTGTGAAAACTTATATCTCACCATCTCCAAGATGTTGTTTATAACACATCCATATAAACCATTATATTCATAGGTTTCAATAGAACTTTGGTTCCGATGAAATTTTGGTTCATAGAATCTTGAGGAACTGATTTGATTAGTTACCTATCACAACATGATATTCCCTGGGCTATGAAACTAGTCATCTGACACCATAGGACTCCTTAAATCCTTGGATTCCTTCCAATACCACTATGGTCTACTACCCATGGGAATCACATAATATACTTATGAATATCCCCACAAGTCCAACATGTTTTCTTTCAGTGTTCTTTTTCCTCACATACAGAAACCTAGGGAAACTTCATAAGAGGTCGCCAATCTTGAAACTACTCTTAGACAATCACAATCAACTATGGAGTTCAAATAAGATAGGATCCAAAAAATAAATTATCACATTTTTTATATGGGTAATAACATTTTTACATTTATCTATCACTTTTCCTAGGGTTTTATAATGTCCCCCTATAAAGAACAAGACCCTTAATGTAGAATCCACACCTCAAACCTAGGAAGTTCCAGTATAATTCTGATATGGTATTGGATTTGAAACCATTATTTTACAACCCAATCAATAGGTCTAGAACCTAGCCATCTAAACCCATGGGTATCCTATAATACCTTCATTTAATCCATATAAAACCATGATCTATTACCCACCAGGGTCACTTATTCAAATAAATTTTGTCCCCAGGGGATAATAATTATTCATTCACTATGATTTGTCCCAAATAATACATATCATAGTAAACATCCGGGGAAGGAATCCAACCCAACCACTACTCTTGGCCAATAACACATAACAATAGAGATCTAATCAGGTTTTCTCTAAAAAAGGTACCTTCCAGACATAGGTAGTATCATTTATCCTTTTTAAGTGTCACTTTTCTGAGGGTTTCATAATATATACCCTTTTAAAGTACATCGCCCTCATTGTGGACCAAAATATCAAACCCATGAAGTTACTCAATACTATTGGATAGGTATTTGATTTGATACATTTTTTCTTGACTCAAACTTCCACCCACCATAATCCTAGCCATATGACCCCGTCGGTCTCCTATAATTCCTTGGATTCCTTTAAAACAAACCACATTATATTTCCCACAGAGGTTTCTTGTTATGAAAATGATTTTCCCCACTGTAGAACACATTTTCATTTACTGTACTATATCCTCATTTACACATACTCAGTCTATAAACTGGGTCATATGGCCCCCCGAGTGTACGAAATTACTTCTCACACACTCCAATATAGATTTATTAATTTATTTAGCTAAAATAATATATTCATTAGTTTCAATAATAGTTTGTTTTTAAACATTGTTTTGTTTATTTGATAGCTTGTTTCTAATATGCTTAGTGTACTAAATAGAATAGTGAAATATCACCACTTGAACTTCCCAAGGTTCTAAACCAAGTTAGCTAACCCTAGGTGTCTCCTATATATTTTTTTTTCTTCAAAACAAATCACATGATATTAGCCAATGAGATATCTTGTCAGGATAATGAATATCCCTATTGGTAGCACATACTCTTCTAGCTTTCTATTTCCACACTTGCATAAACCTTGTCATAATTTGTTGTAGTTAAAACATTCTGATACTACTCCAGTCAGGGTACACTTAAATATTGTGTTCTAAAATGGTAAGGTCCTAAAACAAAAGGTTCACATTGTTTAAATTGGATGTTACATTTTTCCATTAAAGTATAACATTTCCATAGGTGTTACAATCTCCCCCCTTTAATGCACAACATCCTCATTGTGGACCCCACACCTCAATACCAGACTGTTCTACTACACATCTGACTGGGTGTTGGACCTGATATCATTTTCCATGAACCAACCTTTCCCAATCCATGAGGATAGTCATATAACTCTATAGGTCTCCTATAACACCTTTATTTCCTTTTTAACACACCAAATGCTATTACCCATTACAATCTATTATTAGAAAAATAACAATCCAAACAAGCCAAACATGTTATTTCAGTGTTCTTTATCATCACTCAAAAACACCCTTGAAAATTTACAAGGAGGTAACCCATCATGAACACTACTCTTGGAAAATCATGCTTAACTGTGGACCAAAAACCATAATCCCATGCAATGTATTTGAACTTTTGGCTATGTATTTGATTTGATACAACTTTTCATGACCCCGACCTACCTCATGCAATGAATTTGGTCAAATAACCCCTTGGGTTTCTATAATTCATTTGTTTCCATCCAAAAACACCTTATGTTATTACCCATTTTTGTCACGTATTCGACTAATGACAATCCTCACAAGAGGACACATGTTTTTTCAATTTTCTGTGGAAACATACATACACATTTAGACATGAACCTAATCATTTCAGCCCATTTAAATACTATTATTAGATTATTATCTAATCATCATACTATATTCTATTACTCATTGGGGTTTCTTATCTGACTAGTGAATATCCATACAAGACAATAAATGTTATTTCTGTATGCTTTGTCCTCACTCACACCCACCAAGGGAAACTTCCTTGTAGGTCTCACATCCTAACTAATACCCTAGTATATGAACATTTAAATATAATATTCTAATGAGGTATGCTTCTAAAAATAATGGTACAAAATTTTGACATGGGTAGTAACATTTAACTATTTATGTAGTACTTTTCAAGGTGTTTTACACTCTCCTTCCCATTAATTCTAAATCCCACAATTCCTCTTCACTTTTAGTTTGTTATTGACTATAATAAAATTTTACGTGACTCAAATTTCATCAGGATATGAACCGAGTAAGCTGACCCTATGGATATCCTATAATAATTTGGTTTCCATCACAAAAAATTACATGTTATTACTCACTAAGGATTCTTATCACAAACATGACTGTATCCTTAGACCAAAAAATATTTTTCAGTATTATTTTTTCCCACTCACACATATCCTAACAGACTTCTTAGGAGGTCACACATCCTAAACTCTACTCTTATCTAAGAATTATTAACTATAAATTTCTAATGAGGTATGATCCCGAAAATAATGTTATATATTTTTGACATGCACAGTAACATTTATCCTTTTATGTCTCACTTATCTATGGGTGTTACACTCTATTCCATGATAATGTAAAACTCCCTCATTATGCACCACAAAACTAAAACCCATGTAGTACCTCTGAACATATGGCTGCGTATTGGCTCTAAGACAATTTTTCATGAGTTGAGATTCCCCGATCCATGGACATGGTCATCTAACTCGTGGGTCTCTAGTAATTCAATGGTTTCCTTCCCAAGACATAATATGTTATTTACCAATAGGGTCTTTTATAAAACTAATTTGACCTCACCCACACTAAACACTACTATAGGATAGGCATGATTAACTATGAAGTTTTAATTATGATGGCTCTCAAAAATAATGGTTTACCATGTTGACATGGGTAGTAACATTTAGCCTTTTATGTCAAAATTTTCTATTAGTGTTACACTCTCTACCCATTTAAATCATGACACCCTCATTGTTGACCACAAAACTCAATCCCAGGTAGTTCCATCACACAATAATCTGTCACCCACATGGGTTTTTTTAATATACTAATGACTATCAACATAGGCTATGAAATGTTCCATCATTGTGATTTTTCCTCACTCACATAAACCCTGTGAAACTTCCTATGGTTTAAGCCATCCTGATCACTACTCTAGGACAATCATGTTTAACTATAGATTTATAATCAGGTAGGTTCTCAAAAATAAAGGTACAACATGGTGACATATTATGTGGCACTTTTGATTTTATGTCTCACTTTTCTAGTGGTTTTAATCTCTCCAACCCTGTAAATAAATAACCTCACATTGTTTAACACAAACATAATATCCATGTAATACCTCAACACTTAAATATAGGTATTAGATTTGATACCATTATTCATGATCCATACATCCCTAGGATGTGAACCTAGTAATTTGACCCCATAGGTCTCCTACTGTTCCTTGGCTTCCTTCCCAGCACACCACAAGCTATTTGCAACATGTTTTCTTATCAAAATAATATAAGGATTCTTATACTGAAAATGCATTCAAGAAAAAAATTCATAAATATGGACTTCTAATCAGGTATGATCACAAAAATAAAGGTTATTTTTTTACATGGGTTGTAACATTTATCCCTTTATGTATTTATTTTTAGGGGTGTTTTTCTCTCAACCACATTACAAAAAATTCCCTAATTTTGGACTACAAAACTCAAACCTAGGTAGTACCTCTACACATATAAATGTGTATTATTTTTAGTACCATTTGTAACTACCTGACTTTACCACATCCATTATCATGGTCATCTAACACCATCGGTCTCCAGTAATTCCTTGGTTTCCTTACCAACACATTACCTGATATTCCCCAATAGGTTATCTTATCTGACTATTGAATATCCCCACATGATGATAGATGTTCTTTCAGTGGGATTTTTCTATACTCACCCACACAATGCGAAACATCCCAGGATATCACCCTACCAGAACACTACCACAGACCAACCAATATTAACTATGGATTTCAAATTAGAAATTATCATATAAAGATATGTGGACATTATTGATATGGATAGTAATATTTGTCAATTTAAACCTCAATTTTTTAATTTTTGTTTCAATCTCTAGCCCATAAAATCATAATTCCCTTATTTTTGATGACATACCATAAACCTAAGAATTGCAACTGCACTTATGGCATGGTATTTTTTCTGATACAATTTTTCATGATCCAACCATCCTATAAAAACTAGTCCCTTATTTTAATATTTTAATATGATTTATTATATAAATTTTTACATAATAAAAATAAGACTATATATTTTTCTAGTGTCGTTGGGTATTAGGAACATTACATAAAAATATCATACATAAAATACAACATATTTATTGAAAACATCTTTTACATGACCACAACATTCCATCGTACTTAACACTACATTAGATGTCCTGAGGAATGACACAAGAAAAGGGTGATCTATAATGATCATTAAGGGAGTAAACATGGAATAACATGAAGAATAAATTCTATTTTAGGAAATATATATATCAATGGATCGTAAGAGAAACATGAACTTAAAGGCATCATATTGCTTGATTATCATAACATGGAAATGTGGTAACAAATTAAAACATCACATCGTTAACATAAATAAATTAGGAAAACCCCTATACCAACATGGTGGAAAAATCCAATAAAGGAATCAGGTAAACCCATATCCCAACACGGTGTATCATGATACTAATCATTACCCAATGCATTGGACCACTATCAAGGTGCACCCTTCAGGGTCATTTCAATCTCATCCTTAAGTGTGCCACATTAATCATATAAAATTCATTTATTCAACATAATAGTTTATTGCATGATCACAGAATTTTTAATACATACATTTATTCCCTCAATAAACAATATGATGTTCATAAATGTGAATACCATGATAGAGGAGTGCATATGGAATTCACTACAGGATGAATTTGACTTGGAAAATCACAGTACAATTTTAAAAGCATAACAATGTCATATGGAAATTGATAAAAAGGGTTGATGAGAGAGAAAGGTGTATCTTATAAGTTATACATGAAATGAATAGAAGGGGACCATGGAACAAAATATCACATCATGTTAAATGGAATTTTAGATGTTTAATATAATACAAATTCTTGAAAATAAATGAGAAGATAGATATCCCATATGAGATTTATGATACTAACTGGTGAGATTAAAAGATCATAGGGGGGATTATTGGGATTTAAAGGAAGATCCCATGATGTATAAATATAAAGTAAAGTAATTATATATAGAAGAAAATATCCCAAATCATTAAAATTGAAATTTTAAGGCATGATATAAAAAAGGTTCTTGATGTGAAAAGAGAGAGGGAGATCCCTTATGGAATTTTGGCATAATAATGGCTTAGGTATGAATATAAATGGGTGAGGATAAATGATCCATCACTAAAATAAAATCATAATGATAGTAATAGAATGATAATAAATGAATTAAATTATAATAATTTGGAATTACATGAACTAAATTTAAATAATATTCTTCAATTTGAATGGTGGAGAGGATACATTACATGGATGTGTGAATCAAAAGGCTTGAGAGATGATTCTTGGGAGATTTGGGGTGCCTTGGGAGTCTCTAGGGTGTAATTGGAAGAGGGTGGTCATGTTTAAAAGAATATTAGTGAAGAAACACAGTTGAAGGGGTGATTTATATTAGAAAGGAATGTAAATTCTTTTTAATATTGGTTTTCCACACTACACACTAAAATATTCAAAACCATAAACCATTCCATGTCATTTCACATTGATTCTAAAAAAGTATAATGAAATACAGTATTTTATATTTATATGGTCCAAGGATATTAAATCCTTGCACATTCTTATGTAGATCTGAGTCACACTTTCAAGGAAATGATTTAAAAATCGTTCGATATTTTATTTTTCTTGGAGGATTCACTAAGGATTTATTAAATAAATAAAATAAAAATAAAAATAAAATATTTTAAAGTAATAAATATATTTGGCCAATATGCGTTCTATAGAGTTTGATTACATCACTATTGGGTCATTATGATGTCATAAAACACATTATATATTTATTTCATATATAATTTTTAACGAAAAATTCAACTATCTCTAAAAATTATGAACTATTCACTGATGGATAACATCGACGTTCTGATTAAAAAAATCAGTTTTATATGAATAATTTTAAAAATAAGTTAATTATCACATTTAAAATAAAAATATACGTTTAATTTAAATTTATGGGTTTTGACAAAAATATTTTTTAAACCTTAATGAAAATAAAATTTGACTCGGAAGAATTAGTAATATCATTTATATTTAAAAAATAAATATGATATAAATATTTTAAAAAAATATTATTTAATTCAAAATCCATTAATCTATCAAAAAATATTTCTTAGTAGAATTATAATATTAATAAAAAATATTATTTACTCTTTAGAAATAATTTTCATAGTGATAATAATAAAATGAAAGTACATTAATTATTCTAAACAAAAACACTGAACATAATAAAAATGACAGGTTCATTTTACATATCACTTTATTACACAAGTATACATAATTAGAGTAAGGTGTGTGATGGGGGGGATTTCTTGGGGTCATTCAATGATCATGGTTTGTGTTATGATCTCAACAAGACTGAAGTTCTCCTGTAAAAGGGTTTGTTCATGCTTTAGTTGTTAGATCTCGACGTGGATTTTTTCTAGGGAAAAACCCCAAAATACTATTTCCCTTGGAAGCATAGATAAATGGGATTCATAGGGTATAATATTTTTGTTTAAGGCCATCACTTTATTTTTCTATGTCAAAAGGATTCGTTAAAACACTATATTTATACTAGTAATGTGATCACTATTGAACGACTACATTATCAATAGTATGAATACTAAACTGTCATTTAAATCAAATTGTATATAATAAATCTAAAATAGTGAATGTGTTTTATATATCTTTAAAAAATTTATTTAAATAAAAAGGCCATTTATTTATAGTGGTTTGGGTCGTTATAAAGCCCCCCTACAGAATTGTATACTATAAAATTGTTCCCACACTAAAAGAGATTAGGGTAACTCTAATTCATTACCTCCTCTATTTTCCACATTAATTTTTCAATATTTTTGTTTCAAAACAACACCTTGACATGGGTAATTCTCTTATTTAATAGAACATTGTACCTACATTCATTTATTTTCACCGGTGTCTTGTGATAGGAGAGGTCATTATACAAGGTTACCTCCTCTGGAGTGAGTATATGTGATGGGTCATGTATGTACTTCCCCAAGTGTGATAAATGGAATACATCATGTTATTGAGATTGTTTCAATCATAGTGCTAGTCGATAGGTTTCTGGTCAAATGAAATAAAGGATCTTAAAAGGATTTTTGTACCTTGGACTATGATTTACATTCTTTTTAAATCCCTTCACTCTCTTCTATGGAGATATACGAGGGAATACAATTTCTCAAACATCCAACTCGAGATCTTGTCGATGGTTGTTAGCGTAGGTGTTTTTTCAACTTTGGTCAACATTGATGTGCTGCTGGATGGTTATCACGACCCATTCCTCGGGGCCCATGCCATCACCACCCCATTCCTGCCTTCCATATTCTAGGGGCTATTGACTAGAACCGGAAAGGAATATCCCAAAAAGGGAAGGAATTACCTTTAAAACTATACACACACAGATAGAGCATACCACACAAAGAAAACCATAATAGAAATAATGTAATATAAGAACCACAAAGTACCACCATAGAGAGAGAATGGTGTTAACAAAAATTAAATGTACTATAATACAAGACCAAATGAAATCAAATTATATAAAAAACGTACAAGCTACGGAAGTTGATGGCTAAGAATCCTACCAGAAGGGTTGGCACAGCTCACTATCGGATGTCACTACAACACACCACGTCTATCAATCTGCCTCTGAGCACCGTCTATCCATGTCTCTCCAAAGTCCCACTAAAATCAATCTGTCATCTACAAAAGACACAACAGGTTCTGAGTATAAAAATACTCAATAGGTAACCCGAGTCGAACTTGGGTCTCACAGAAATTCACAATGAAAAACACCACAAAGAAACATCTCAAAGTAAATCACAAATCAAAACACACAGCTCAAATTAGGTATAACTTCAGTATAGATATAAATATGATTTGACAAAAAGCTATATCATCTTATTCTGCTAAGTGGCTTAGCTATTGATCCATGAAGGGTTTCTCTACTGTTGATCCATGATGGGTATCTCTACGGCTGATCCATGATTGGTCGTGCTACATCTGATCCATAAAGGGTCTCTCTCATGATAATTCACGAAGAGTATCTCTTCTGATGATCAAAGAAGGGTCTCTTTAATTATGATCCATGGAGGGTATCTCTTATACTTATCCATGAAGAGTCTCTCTTATGTAGATCCATGAATATTCGATCATAAATATTCAAATCATAGCAAACCCCCTAGATTCTCGCATGTAGCATGCTTGATTACTGAAGGATATGATCCTTAATACATCATATAAACCTCAACCTATATGTCCCACATAGAGTAACCCAACAAACCATATTTTTTTAAGGGTTCCAATGCATAGACGATGTATCGAACAGATGCCCGGTCAGTAAGATATTTGCATTTTTGTGAAAAATTCCCATTTGGATTCAAGTAAGATCCTACCCAGCCATACATCAACATCTTCCATAACTCACTTAGAGTATATCAAAAGGAAATCCTCATTGAGAGGGTCCCAATTCCACAAATGACTCATCAATAGGATGCACGATTTGCAAGATACGGGAGTTTTAGTAAATAGGGGACTGTTTCATCCGAGCCAGGTCCGACTCGGTCAGACCAACCCAATATATCCCGTCTCGGTGTCCTGCGTGACCCAACATGTCTGTCTGGCCCATTGGGACTTACTGGAACCAATCGTGGTTGGTTGTGGGTCTTGTCCTCTTGGTCACCCATGACCAAAATTTTTCTGGCTCAACCTGCACTGGCGGGCCGATCTCTTTTTAATTCCCAAGCCGCATAGTGGCCTATGTGGCCCAACATTAACTCGGAAACCTAGTCTACTAATATGAACCCGCTTAAGTAACTAACCAGGACGCTCGGGCAGCCCGATCCAATAGCCCCAGCTCAGCCTGGTCGGCTGGCCGGTACAGATCAGCTGATCCTGTACATCCTGGACTGATCTGGCCGATCGTGTAAGCGTCCAACACAACAGGTCATCCTGGCCTCCCCCTTTTGGAAAATGGGGCCTGCGAAAGCAGGATGCTTTTTTATGCGGTTCTCGGTGCCACTGCATGTCAAGCACAACACCGTGACTATTAGGACACATTATCCTACTGTTCTTCCACGACACGCATCAGGCACACTACTCCTTCCAGCCGACGACCCATTCCACCCCAATGTGGCCAACTGGCCATGACTCTCTACCACTAAAGTGCTCTGATGGATGCAATGTACGTTCTTCTATGGGCCACCTGAGTTTCTCCGGTGGTATGTTTCTTGAATCTTATGTGCTTATGGGATAATTGGGCTGCCATCATTTCTTCTGTAGCTTCAAACTCACTTTTCTGCCACTTTTAATATTCATCCATGAAAAATTCACAAGAAAAAACATGGTAGAGGGACTTAGTCCTTGTTCGTGTTGGCTTGTTCCCTTCGCGTTATAGGTGTATAATCATAAGGTAGGTTTTGGGATTTCAACAAATGAATTTATCCCACATTCATTTCACTTAATTTAACAACCCTCACATAAGAACACACGTCTATAGATAAGCCTTTTTCATGGGTTGATATACATTTATTGTTTTAGAAAGAAGAACCATCAATGAAAAGAAATCACAATGAAAGGATAACCCTTACCGGGATTTTTGGATCCTTTGCTGGAGATAGATGAGATCGATGTCATCGTTATTGATCCCAGAATAATTGGCATTCATCCCCAGGTTTTTGTTCTTTTTTGGAGTGGAATTCTTCCATAGGTTCATCGGATAAACCCTATGGTTTAATTTTCAACTCTAAATGTGTTAGTTTAATAAAAATAAACATGTCGTAGTGCTTTTTTTACGCTCTTAAGTTTCATCATTACACTATTTCATTTATGAAACAACATAGTGGTTACTCTTACACAACGATCCATTAATGATCCTCATTTAATTCACCTCATCATCACCTCATTCCCATATTGCAGCACCATCGTCCGCCACACAATGGTGAAAAATAAAATAAAATAAATTTTTCTATGTTTTTTTATTGTTTTCTTAAAAGTTTGAAGGTTAATTATTATGTCTGACCCTATTTGATCAATGATATGTTATTTTTAGTATAATATCAGTGTTTCGAGTTCAACAGTGCCCTCATATTTTCTATCCAACTGCCGGTTCAAAATATAGATAAACCTATACTCACAATTATTTAAAGAACATTAAAATAATTTTAAAATTACATTCTGGGCTCCCCGGGCCTTGAAATCACATTCCATCAAAAGACTGTGGTCTCAAAATAATTTCATATATTAAAAAAAATCATGGAAAATCCGAGACATTACAATGGTTGTAAATACCTCCACCATTTCTTCAACTATTTCCAGACCTAGAAGTTTTTCACACACCAACTTCTTCCCAAAATGCCATTGTTCTATACCTTTTCCCATAAATGGATTCATAATGATCTATTTGGATGCTTGTGTGGAAAATATTTTTGTAATAGAACTCAACCAAAGGAAAATATTGATCCTATCCTCCTTTGAATTCCATTGAGAAAGCTCTCAACATTTCATCAAGAGTCTGAATATTCAGCTCAGATTGGCCATCAATTTGAGTGTGATATGTCTGACTAAAGTTCATCTCTATGTTTAGATAATTCTAGAAACTTTTTCAAATATTAGAGATTAATCATGGATCTAGACAAGACACAATCTATAGTGGTACTCCATACAACCTTACCACTTCTCTGATGTATATCCATACTAGTTTATCTAGTGAAAAATCTTCTCAAATTGTATTTAAGTGTGTATTCTTTGGAAGATGATCCAAAACAACACATATAACATTGTTTCTATTGGATTTCTTTGTATGTGTGGTGAAAAATTTTATGGTGATATTTTCCCATTTCCAAATTGGTATGGGTAATGGTTTCATAATCCCTTAATACTTCTATATCTCTTCTTTCACTTTCTAATATATAATACACATTGTTGTATATTTAATTATCTATTTCTTCATGTTATCCCCCCTAATAGTGCTCCAAAATATCTAGATACATCTTTTTTTACTAGGTCAATAGAGAAATTTGAACAATATGAATCATCCAAAAGTTATTTATTTAACTCTAGATATGATGTAACACATTTTCTTGACCCAAATCTTAGAATTACTTCTTTATTAGCATTGAAACCCAATGATTTCACTTTTCTGATAGTTTCCGCTTTCTTATAAATTTCTCACATCATCATTTTAAGAATCCATTAACCTTTCCAAAAGAGACTTTTGAGGAATAATTTGAGAAAGGACTGATGATTTTCCCATCATTATGATTCCCATGTCTATCTTTATCAAATCTAAAAAGATTGGATCCTTTTCAAAAATACTTAATGATATAATTTCTAGGGAATTCTTGGAAGCATTTATGATGATTACAAAAATATCCACACTTATGGGTAGTGTGAGAACAAGGTTAGTGATAACACTCTTCTTCAACTCTATGAATATTTATTAACATTCATCATTCCAAGCAAAGTTGACTCCATTATGATTTAGCTTAGTAAGAAGGTTTTAAAATCGGGAGAAATTTCTCACATATTAGTGATAATATCCAATTAATCCTAGGAAACTATGTATATCCATCACAGATGTCGATTTCATCCATCCCTCAATAGATTTTGTTTTGGAAGGATCCGCTAATATACTATTTCTTGTGATTATATGCCACTAGAATGAGACTTCCTTAAACCATAACTGACATTGTATATATTTTTCAAAGAGATTATCCTTTAAAAAGATCTCTAGGATAGTGATCAGATCCTCCTCAGGCTCCTCTATTGTTTGGGAGTATATTAGAATATCATCTATAAATAATACCAATTTTTTTTTCAAGGTAATATCTACTGAATATATTGATCAATTCCCTGAATATTTTTTGAGAATTAGTGACCCCGAATGGCATCACAATGATCCCATAATGTATGTACCTTGTACAAAATGATGTATAGGGGATATCCTCCTTCTTCACCCTAACATGGTAATATCTCGACCATAGATCCACCATGGAGAAGTATTGTGCTCTACATAGTTTATCAAAAAATTCATCAATTTATAGAAAATGATACCTTTTCATTATCATGATTTAGCTGAGCTCATGATAACCAATGAAAAGTTTTATTAACCCATCTTTCTTCTTGAAAAGTTGGACTGGTGCACCCCATGGTGAATCACTTTAGTGTATAAACCACATATTCTCCTATAGTTGTTTCATTAGTTTCTCAATCCCCAAAATATCCATTCCATACATAGTCTTGTATATTTTAAATTCCCCAAGAACAATATCATTTGAGAATTCGACATCTCTATTAGAAGGAATAGAAAACGATTTCTTGAGAAACACATCAGAAAATTCCCTCATAACAAGAATGTCCTTGAGGATCGTTCTATACCTAGACTCAATCATCTAAGAAAGACAGGTGTTCTCATAGGTCATCAATATCGATTCTTGAGAAATATTTTCAAAATAATATTCCCCCTCCTATTTATTATACTATAAAATCAAGGGTCGATTCACCATATGGAGAGTGATTTTCCACTTATGGAAATTAATGTTGGCCCTATAGAGGGAAATCGAATCCATGAAAATAATTGAATCAAATTCCACCAAGGATAGTATGATGAGGTTGTTTGGGAAGTTTAATCCACAAATTATGATAGGGAAAGAGACATATGCATTGGCGAGAATAATTTACCATTCTATATAATAACTTAAATCTCTACTACCATGATTTGTGGTGGTGTTTGGAATATTTTACTAAAATTTTGGGATTACAAAATAATATATTGAACTAGAATAAAAATGTAACTTTCCATTCATGAATTTGTAACCAGAATAACTACCACCAATTTATTGTCAAGATTAACTTTATGGTAGTGATGGAAAAATCATTCCCTTGCTGCCTTGGAGGTTGTTGGTCTCTAAAAAAATCATTGGTTTAGGGAACTTGTTCATAAAGATCGATTTTTTTATAGTTGTAGCGATGAACAACACGTTGAGGAGAAAATGGATAATTTATTTCCTCTATCGCAACTGGGTTATTTTATTTCCAGAAGTCACTAGATAGTTTCCCTTCCTTCCCACACCTAAATCATTTCCTCATCCCCTTAATGAAAATTTTGGGGGTGTACTTCCTTATTTTTTACAAGTGGGGTTCTGTAATTTCGTAGCACTATTATATTTATCCATCAGACATTTAGAATTATAGTTCACATTCCACTTATTATCCCCATGGAACGCCTAAGATTCATTGATCTTCATCACAAAATTTAGGTAACATTGGAAAATCGTCTCATAACTATCAATGTCATGGATCTACAAGGATTTCCAAAGGATAGGTTTTATCCCACTAAAGAAATGGTCCACCTTGCATTCAGGGGTAAAAAAAACAGAGGCATATCGTGCAAGTATGGTGAAGTTTTCCTCGTACACCACCAACATATTCCTCATACTTTTACTTGAGTGAATGGAAATCAATTTCCATTTTAAAATGGAGGGTTTGGGGAAAAAAGTTATAGAATTTGTTTCTAGATATTCTTCCATTCCATCGCCCCAATATCTTCCTAAGGCATAGTTTTTTATCAATGTCCACCATTGATCAGCCATTGCCTCCATACAATAAGTATATATAAGAACTTTATATTGTTCAGAACAATGATTGATGAAAAATATTCTCTCAATGGAGTTGATCCATTGTTTAGAGAATGAGGGATTAGATGATCCAATGAATGTTGGTTGCCTTTGTCTCATAAATATCTTGATTACGATTTTCTATGGGGTGGGGGTGGGGGTTAGACATTCCTCTTGATCGTGGTTTTTATTCAAAAATTGAGTTAACTATAATTGAATCATGAAAACATTTCTAATTCATGGTCCCATCAGTTTGACCATCTCATTAGAGAACTCTTCACATTGATATCGACATCTGCTGTTAGTATGATTACTCCTTTTACCAGCCATTAGATAGAATAAAAAGATAATTAGGGGTGACTATTTTAAAATTTCAAACATATAAAGGGGAATTCAATTACAAAAATTTATAACTTATACATTACTTTTAACTTCCCAACTTATGAATTTCTAGGCATTGATCTATGTTATCCATGATCTATTTCTTAAAATATATTCTTATAGAATTTTCTTGTTTTCATAATAATGGTTCATTCTATGATTATGAATTTAACAAATAATATCCCTCGGGAGTATCGTACCAAGAGTGCAGAAAATCCCGTTGCCGTATACTATTTTCCATTCATGTCTAGTTCAATGCGGTGTTTTAATGTTTTACCCCTTGATACATTTGTGACAGAGCCACCTTTACTTGTGCTTATTCTGATAGTGATGTATTTGCTGATAAACCACTCACATTATACTCAACAAAATTTATGGTTAATTTTATCAAACATAGACTTATCTCTAAGGCATTAATTATTATTTTCTAATCATAATCTTATCAATTACTAAACCTATCCTTTAATACAAACTATCAAAAACCTGCTCTTTATTATATTTAAACATGATTTATTACACACACATGCAATTAATAAAACATATAATATCAAAATTTCTCATGTATATGGGTCTTATTACCATTAAATAACAACATAAAAAATGAAATACAATATCATTATTGAAAACTTCTTTTGCATGACCACATCATTCCTTCATACTTAACACTGCATGGGATATCCTGAGGAAACCCCTATAAAAGGGGTGAGTTATAAAGCCTTTTAAGGGAGTAAATAAGGAATAACATGAAGAATAAACTACATGTTAGGATTCATGCATATTAATGGAGCACAAGAGAAACATGAACAAAAAACATTATATAGCGGGATTATCATAACAATGAAATGAGGCGACAACGTAAAACATGACAACATTAACATAATTAAATCAGGAGAACCCCTATCTGAAAATTTTGGAAAAAAGTCCTATAAAGTAATAATGTAAAATATAATCCCAAAATGAAGTATCATTAAAAGAAACTCTACCCAAGGCATTAGATCACTTTTAGGGAACAACCTTCACAATCATTTCAATCACATGATTAAGAGTTCCACATAGATCACATAACATGGATTCATTCAACAACTTCATTTATTACACGATCAAGGAATGTGTAATACATACATATTAGTACCCAATCAACAAATATACATTCTTTAGGGTTAATACAATTGATAGTGAAATGGGTATGGTATTCACTACATGATGATTTTGGCATGGAAAATCATAGTTCAATTTCAGTAGGATAATGACGTCATATGGAAATTCATAAAAAGGGTTAATGAGAAGGAAATTGGTGTATAGTCATTTATACATGAAACGG
Organism: Viscum album; assembly: GCA_963277665.1. NCBI lineage: Eukaryota > Viridiplantae > Streptophyta > Magnoliopsida > Santalales > Viscaceae > Viscum > Viscum album. The sequence continues at coordinate 1,030,600,463 of OY728157.1, forward strand.
ACAATGGGGGATCATGTGACAAAATATCCCAACACATGAAATTAAAATTTAGATTCATAATATATAAGAAATGCAAGAATTGAATTGAAAATAGAAAATCACTTAGGAATTTGGACATAATAACAGGTTGGATTAAAAGATCATATGGGGGATTAATGGGAGTGAATGGAAGATAACTTCTTGTATAAATTAAATCAACAGTAAGGATGTATGTAAGAAAATATCAAAAATCATAAAAATGGAAGTTAAAAGCATGACATAAATTAGGTACTTTAAAAAACGAGAGAGAGATAGAGATCCAGAATGGGATTTCGGCATTTTGAAAACTTAGGTATGGGAAAAAATGTTGTAGGATAAATGATACCTCATTGAAATAAAATAAAATTTATAGTAATGGAATTATTATAATTAATTAAATTTTAACCATTGGAAATTAAAAAAACTACATTCAAATATGATACTTGAATTTGAATGCAGGAGAGGAAAGTGAATATCTATTACTTGGATGTGTGACACAAATGGCTTGGGAGAGGCTTATTAGGAGCTTGGGGGTGCCCTGAGAGGATGCTAAGGATTTATAGGAAGAGGTAGTTCAAGCTTCAAAGAGATTCAGTTAAGACTAATGGGATATTTGGGGGGATTTTATAGGAAATGTGGGGGAATTCATTATTATTTGTGGTTTGGACTCTACACACTAAAATATTCAAAACCACAGACCATAACATGTTTTTAACATGTTTTTTAGAAAATAAGAGTGGTATAAATTATTTTTTAAGGCTGAAGGAAAAATAATTTAAAATATTTCACCTTGCATAAGGAGAGGTGTGTTATAGTTTCAAGGAAATTAGTTAAAAAATATTAAAATACTTTATGTCTTAGAGGATTAAATAAGGCTTTATAAAATAAATAAAATAAAAATAAATTAACATAATTTTAAACTAAAAACATATATTTGGCTAAAGATATATTTTTCAATATTTAATTATATAACTATTCAGCCATTATGTTGTTATAAAACACATTATTTATTTATTCAGTATTTAATTATTACTAAAAAATTGACATCCTCAGAAAATTATTAAAAAATCACCACTAGATAATTTCAACATCCTAATTCCAAAAATACAATTAATTTTATCTAAATATTTTTGTAAATATATAAATTACTACTTTAAAAATAAAAACTGAAATTTATTGAAAATTGAAAGGTTTTGAAAAAAATAGTTTTAAAACCTTAATAAAAATTAAATTTGACTTCATAAAAATTATACGATAATTTATAATTAATAAAATTAAATTTAAAATAATGTTTTGTTAAAATATTATTCTGTTTAAAAATACATTAAATAATAAAAATATATATCTTCATTGAATTTGAATATTAACCAAAAATACAATTTGTTCTTTAAAAATCATTAACAAAGGAAAAATAATAAAATGAATGTATATTCATCATTTTATACAATTATAATTTACATAGTCTTACTGCTAGTGTCTTAATACTTATGAATTTGTCACACCAGTATTGTCCCTAAGACTATGGTTTGTGATGTTGGGGATTTCTTGGGGCCATTCAATGAACATTGTTTGGGTCGTGATCTCGAAGAGCTTGAAATTTTCCCATAAAAGGTTTCTATCTTGCTTATGTTATTAGATCCCGGATTGGGATAGGTCTAGGTAAAATCCCAAAAATGATATATCCCTTTAAAGCTCCAAAAAATGGGCTTCATAGGGTATAATCCTACATGTTGATACTATCACTTCTTTTGTCTATGCCGAAATAATTTATTAAATCCATATATTTACACTAGTCATGTGATACTATAAAACAGAAACATTATCCACGATAAGGATACATAATAGTCATTTAAATTCACTTGGATATAATAGAACAAAAGGAGTGCATGTGTTTTATATATCTATAAGAAGTTTAATTAATAGAAATTGAATTTTATTCATAACAGTATTTTTCATTGCACTTCCCCAATCCATGAACTTGTTTTTATACCCTTCTGAGTCACTTGTAATTCCTTGGTTATAGCACCAACCCAAAACATGCTTTTTTCACACCAAGGTCGCATATCAGAATAAATATAAGTCACCCATTCTTATTAGTACTCCAAACAAAGAATTCTTAACTATGTAGTTATAATTAGGTAGTCTCTCAAAAAGAAAGGATCACCTTATAGACATGGGTTGTAACATATAGCCTTTTAAGTATCGATTTTGTTAGGGCGTAACAGTCTCCACACCATTAAAGGAAAACACACTCACTATGGACAATAAACCTAGAACCCATGAAATGCATCTAAAATTCTAATTTTTTATTGGCTCTAATACCATTTTTCATGACCCAAACTTACCTAGGCCATGAACCTGGTCATTTGACCCCATTGTCTTACTATAATTATTCAGTTTCCTTCCCTACACACAACATGCTATTAGCCACTAGGGTATCTTATAAGAATAATTATTATCCCCACATGCCAAGACATGTTCTTTTTGTGTGATTTTCTTTACTTACACAAGCCCAAATAAGCTTCGCAATAGGTCAACCATCATTAAAATACTCTTGTCCAAGCACAGTTAGTTATGGCGCTCTAACCTAGTAGGATCCGAAGAAGAAAGGTGATACTTGATGACACACATAGTAAAATTTTTTCCCTTTTAATTATTACCATTCTAATGGTGTCACATGACCAATATCATTTTAGTTGAAAGATTTTATATTTATTTACTCTCACATTCATTTATTATTTTGGGAATAATGTCCATGTTATCTATTCAGGAATTATATAATCAGTTGTTTCAAATATTCATTAGGTTTCATCTTCCCATAAATATCCTATGTAGTGAACCCCACAAATAATTTTATATATCCTCTAATTATAAATTCTCAATATAGTTTACCCATCCACTTTATCACCAAACATTCCTTATAAATGTATGATTTGGGAAATCCCTTCCCCATATTGAAGGAATATTTCACAATAACTTTATATGAGATAAATATTTTAGGATACTAAGGAACATATGAAACTTATCCTTTTGAATCGATTCCCCCACCTTTTTTTATAATTAATTACCAACAATTTCATCAAACATAAGACAACCCAGTAGTAACCTAAATCATTTCCCCAGTGATCCAAAGAGGATACCTAAAAGTTGAGTGGAATGTCATTACATTGTGGCCAGATGATTTCCCTTAAATATAAGTAATGTATAAATTAGTGTCACATGGACCATTAAGACAAAACATTGGTTAAATATGCAAGACTAAAAATGATAAATTTCCTAAAGAAACAAAATTACACATCCCATAAAATCCATTACAATGTAATAATGAAGAAGATACACTTAAATCATAAATGTCCAACACTTTCAAGGGATCACTATTAGCCCATATCCAAGATCAATGAATGAATCATTTTGTATAAAAACCAACCACCATTTATGGTAAAAAAAATTACTTGAAATAAATAGAAAGTAATAGATATCAACTTATATAATATGGTGTATTTGAATGGGTTGGATATACACATTCATGGTAGGAATTTCGTTGAAGGATACCATAAATATTCTCTAAAAGGATAAATGAATCATAGTAGTTCGAACTGTAAATATAAAAATTACCTCATTATAATATTTTATGAAAATAGGGATCATACAAAATTAGAATTTACATTTTTTTATTTTAACAATTAATAAGTTGGACATGTAGTTAGAAAATATATATGTTAACCATATGTATAGATTTATATAACGAAAAGTATAAATGAGAACCAAATTAAATAATCAAGGGTGATTACCTATAAGATTCGGGTAGGGAAACGTAGTGTCCTCATTCAAAATCTATAACCATATCTATCTACGTGAAATCCACTAGACAAATAAAATTTATAAATTAATTTTTATGACCATAATAGAACGAGCTAGATAAGAATACAAAACAATTCAATGAAAGATACATAAAATTAATATAAAGTAGATTTGGTAAACCTGGGTAGAGTAGAATCATCCCCCAGGGTGTACTTGTAGCAAATGGACATAAATAAGAAAATATAAATCATGATACCACCAATTAACTTAATTTGATAAACCCTAAACAAAAAATCTCATATATATATATATATATATATTTCAAAATAGAAAAGATATAACTATGTTAAAGGGGTGATTCATGTTAAACGTTCATTAAGGAATCCAAAAACCATTTCAACTAAAATGATATCTTATAAAAACACATCATTAATTACTTATAAATTTTCTCAAATCACCCATTGAAAACATTTAAATTTAATTAATTTTAAACCAATTTTTAATTTTTTACAAACACCTTATGAGCCTGATTTTAGAAAAAAAACTTATTTTATACATTTTAGGTTATTATATTAACCAATTAAATTGAAACCCTTTAAAATATAAACTTAAAAGATAGAGTATCATAATGTAATTTTCTCAATATTCATCTATGTAATATTTTAAATATTTTATCTCAATAAAACATGAATTAATGAAAACAATCACCAATGGGTAAATTAATATAAAAAAGTGGTGTATAAAACCATACCTATTTATTTTGGATTAACCAAGTGATCCTCAAGAGTTAGGGGTGAAATATTTTTCAAAAACAATTACAAAATCGTAAATAATCAACATATTTATTTATTTCAAGAAGGTTTCAATTTTTATAATATCTGAGTACGAGAATAGTATCTAGGTATAGATATAATAGATAAAAAAGAATTTCTAACATCCAAAAAACAATATAAGAAGAAATAAAAATGGTAGGTTAATCCTAAAATCTATTTATACATTTATATAGAAAACAAAAACAAAATTATAATGACATATCTTTCATCTAAATGATCCGGTTTGTATAAAATCCCCCTAAAGTTGATCAAGATCAATAAGTATCAATTGATAGGTTCCTCCATCCCAAGGTATCAAAAAACCATGGGAATCATTTGACACTCATATAGAGTAACTCTTTAGTTGTTGTATGCGAAAACCTTATATTAATATAACATAGTGAAATGAGTGGTCCAATATTTTCTCAGTTTGAAGAGTTTTTAGAGAACTCCCTTCACAATGGAAAGTAACCCTTTATATGAGAAATTAACCAATTTATATAGGCCTTATAAAACATAAAATAGAAACCCTATATGGATTGATCATTTCACAATTTTTAGTTCAATATTATTAATTATCATTTAATGTAAAAATAAATATGTAATATGTTTTAAATCAAAAAATTCAGTCTCAAATAATAAAGCTTTCAATAATTACATTTGATGTCAATGATGGAGTTTGACCCAAATATTGTCATATAATATAATAATAATTTGTAAACCCACCACATCATAGAGTCTCACATTATATCATGGTGCACATAAGGATAGGATGTGGCATGGTCTAAACCACAAATCCATGGTTAGCCTTTTTGTGTATATATCATCACACTGCCATGTGAACTAAAATAATCGTTGACTTAATACCAATTTTACCTTATGTCACATCATCTTACAATTTTTTAACCATATCCAAAAATATGTTTGGATATTTCCAGAACTCTTTTTGAAATTCTATAACTCATTTTCGCAAGATGTCATGTCATTTGTGACAACTTGTTAAAATACATCCATAACATCATCTAGATATCTTCCAAAACACATTGGATTTATCTCTTGATGTTTCATAAAAATTATCCTTATTCACATAGCATGAAAGTTTGTCCCCACATTCCTTTTCAGCATTTAAACTGGTTATGAATTCTTAAATCTATAAATTTAAGCAAAGATAAGACTCCTACAAATCAACATTTCTACTCAATCTCACAAGGGACATGATAAGATCAATTTCAAACTCACACATATTTATGAACATTTTCACAAAATGTATCATATATAAGTATGAAACATCATATAATATCTAGTTTATGTCATTGAGTGAAAATTTGACATAGATAATGTTAATACCATATATCCCACTCTTATGTTCTTGATTTTATATATATAGACTGGCGTAGTTGAATTATACATCTCATGTTATTCATTTAAATGATTGAGTACATCACATTACCCAAATATAGATATAAAAGAACATTTTATGTACCATATATTGTTATTAATATATAGTTCATCATTCTATCACAATCGAGGGGCCAAATTTTAGACTAATTCCATTAGAGGCCAAATTTCATCGTGGTTAAGCCACAATTGATGTTGAAATCAAAAACATGCCAAACTAACACATGATTAAATAAGAGAAGATGATTTTATAACATATTTATCAAATTATTAAGGGTCTTAAGATAAATATCATTCCTGCCTCTGGTGCAAGAATTCAATATGAATCATTCACCACTAACGCACCAAATTCCTAGTGTGCATCACTTAATTTGGTATACTTAGTGAGTCATACATTTAAATAATCAATCTCTTGTCTCGTGAGAATATTTCATATCACAATATAATGTTTTACCCTGGATAACCTTAAAATTCCATCACAATATATAATACTCTAGGATGAACATCTATTATGGATAACTCAAATATTTTACAATGAGATACCAATAATAATTTCATTTTATGTAATATAATTAAAGAAAAAATGAAATAATAATAAAGTGGAGACCACCATTTAGATAACAGTATACATTTTCTATTATTAAACTTCATTACTAATGATTATTAAAACAATATATAATCTCTCTTATAACTATATCCTTTGTAAAATATTTTCTAATACACCATATGCTTGCTTCAATTATCAGGTTTTTTTAAATAATTATTTTTCACTAGATGTATTGATAATATATATAATAGGTATTATAAAATAATTTACTCAATAAAGTACATTAAGGCCACTTTTAACTATTTTTTCATGTTATTTTTATAGAAAATGACATTAAAATATAATTTTTAATGTCCATTTTTTAATGAATAATCTTAAAACCCTTTTTAAAAAATTAAAACACACATGGGTGCACCCTCCCTTATGGTTATATAATTCCATTGAATAAGAAAACCTGGTCTTTGTGATTCTTTACTATGATATGCCATCGAATAGACCAATTTTCCACAATTATCCCCCCAATTCCTCCTTCATAGACTACATTCTCAAGCCTCCATCCCCCTTATTCCACCCCTTTCCCTATTCTTCCATCCTTTAATACATTTATTATTGTCCATAATTCCAATTATTAGCATATTTTTATGAGTGAAAACTTAATTCCTTTATTTCTATTAATATTTATTGAATAAAAAATTTTCATTAATAATCTTAAGAGGTTGAACAACAATTTTAATGATTTATTTGGGGATCTTCTTTTTTTCAATAAAACATTGAATTTTAGGTATTTGTGTGATGTTTTATTGATTATTAGTTATGATTGATGTCAAAATTAGTAGCTATATTGGTTTAATATATAATTTTATCGGTTAAAAAAATTATTTTCATATTAAAATTAGTTTCTTTTATATATTAAACAAATTAAAATATTTATTAATATATTTGGATTTAGGTGTAGTGGATTTGATGTTCAATGATATATTTATGACTTCTATATGTGATTACTTTTTATGTGTTTTTATATATATGATAATATATTCATATATTTTATATATATTTGTTTAGTTAAATTAAGTTTATAAATTAAAATGTTTTATATAATTTAAATTTATGAATTTATATATTTTTTAAAACAAAATATTTTTATTTTGATTGATATGTTTATATACTTATTAAATATTATATTCAAGCCTAATCTGAAGGACATGAAGTGGTTAGATTTGAAAATGGGTAATCATGTATTTGTCACCATTTTTCACAAGGATGAGGATAGGTTGTGTGATTTACACACTATTAGATTATAAATCCTTGATCCATGATGTTGTAATGTTGGAAATGTAATAAAAAAATAACATCAAGGAAATTTTAAATATGAAACTTGCACAGGCATATTACCTCCAAAACAATCAAGGTCTAATGAGACAATAATCTGGTATTAATTATTACCATGTATTGTCAACATATCCTTGTTGGGAGGATGATATCAAATTTATTATATATCACTCTTTTAGTTGATTGTAATGATAAAAAAATCAAACTGTATTTCTAACATTTTTTTTATAGATTTTTGAGTTTATATTTTTAAAATTTATTATGGGGTTTCCATAAAAAATATATATTTCAGGATAAGTAATAATGAAATTTTTGGAATACTCCACCTACAAGTTCCTACGACTACATGGTGGACCAAACTATATGGATTGTGGGACCTAGATAGAAGACTATATTTTTCTAGGTTCCACTTGTTGGAAAATGGGCTACACTGGCTATCCAGTTGTCTCTATACAAGCTTAAATACTTGAAATATCTTTAGGGTCCTACATGAGTTAATTAATATATCAATGGCTCTCTATGACCATTATAGAATCCAAATTTTTTTAAAAGCTATTGGAGGATATAAATACATCCCAAGGATCCTATAATGGAATATGATATCATGAAGATCTTTATAGATATCCCTTTTGTTACATTGTTTTATAATTACTATACCTTATACTAATTTACCTTATCCACCCACTCTTTCTAGTTATATTCGTACTGGTGGATTAAAATTAATCTTTAAATGGATTTCATAAAGTATGTATCTTTTCTTTTTCATTTCATAGGTTATCACAACCATTGAGTTTGAGGGGGTATATTACACACAATCAAAGGTGAGGGAGATTGGGTTCCCAATAGAATTAAGTGTGTGGGTGTTGGTTTACACATCCATAAAATGTTTGGGGATTGGTTTTCAAAGAACCAAAACTAAAATGCTAACACTTTTCTTACTATAACTACTAAAATAAAGGTATTTACACTTGTAAATGGGTTTCTTAGCTACCATGAAAGCTAAGGGGTAATAGAAACTCTCAGGAAATTAATATGATGTGGCATATTAATCCCTTTATAGATTATTATCAAACTCCTTTTCAATATCTAGTGTAATGTATTGTATTTTATAATTCCATTGTGATTTAATTATTTTAATTTAATTTATAACATTATTTTTATAAATTTATTATAGTTTAGTTTTAAATTATAAAATATTTTTAAAAGGAAATCCCGCTCATTAAATATTTACACAGGCCAATAATAATTATTAGAGACAACCATTGATTTCAAAACCACAATCTATTTCATGGAAATTTCATTCAAATATGGCCCCTAACTAAAGAAACAATGTTTCTCCAGGACACTCAATGAGTATAGATCCATACATTAATATATTGGAATACATTTTTAGGAAAAAATAAAATGTCTATATTATATAGAAGAACATGAGATCTTGTTTAGAAAAATGATATGCGTGGATAAAAAACCACCAATGAGTCAAAGGAAAAAATGGACACTCGACAATATAATGGATTTTTATTTTGATGAAAAATAAATAAATTCTATATGATTCAGGTTATATATGACTAAATTTAATAGAGTATCCATGTTTAAAACATCTAATGATTTTTATAAATTATTAGAGTTTATGCTTGAAGGTACCAACAATGTAAATGATACTAGTCTAGATATGTATCAATATTGTTTTGAAACCCGTAAAATGTATCTTAATAAGTCTCTAATTGAATTTTTTTCCCATTTCCACGATATTTTTAATGGAAATATGTATTTATATGATGCTATTACAATGGATTCACTTGTGAAGAAGATACATTGGGTCATTTTCGGTTTTTGGGAACCCAAATTGGCATTAATACAATAAAAAAAGACCTAAAACTATGCCAGTTGATGAAACCATTGATTCAATCTTGAACTAAGTGATTTTAATGAATATTAAAACCAAGAAGGAATAAAAATAAGTAAAGGAAAATATTTATATTTACATCAAACAAAATGATGATGAATCATCATGTAAGGATGTGGTTATCAGTTATATTTCTAATAAGATAAAAAATTTATTCACGAAGAATAAATAATAACAACATGAAAAGAAAGGGAAAAATATATAGATAATGTAGTATTCTATTAGTTCAAGAAAAAAGGACAAAAAATACCCTAGTTCCCCACTCTAAAAATGATTTCAAAGGAAAATAAGGAAAGAAATAAGGCTTTCAATGTGTCAACGTAGAGTTCAATCAAAGAATCTCTCTCCTCATCGAACTTAAGTGATGGAAGAGTCAAGTCTGTCATGTGTGACATTGAAGTGAGTCTAGTGGAAAATTCTTCCAATTATTATTTCTCTTCTATTAATTTAAATTATGATGATATAAGATATTTAACATATCAATTACAATAAGAATTTTGTGAATATTCCTCAAAATTTAAAAATCATAAAAAATAAATAAAAATATGTAGTTTTTGAAGATGATAAAATTATTGAATAAAATGAGAAGGAGAAAAAAAATCCAAATATTTTATTTCAATTTTTTTTTAGAATCAACAAAATAAGATTCAATTTGTTAGTGGAAGAAAATAAAGGAATGTAGAATCCAATAAAATAGTTAAAAATAAAAGGGTTTGTTTAATGGAACATAAGAATGTTGAAAACATGAAAAATAAAATTACAGAGGTTAAGTAATATTACTACAAGTTTCCAAAAGGTGATAAGAATTTGAATTTTATTTCAGGTTCACAATGGTATCGAGAAGGTACTTATGGGCATAGAAGCATTAATCAGTAAAACACCTCTTGAAATCCCAAAAATAAGACTTTTAAAGCTATATGTCAATAAAAATTTTCAATTATTATGGAAATAATAACCACATGTTTTATGAATGAAATTAAAAAAATAATATTTAAGGAAATCCCAAATATATTCATCTTTCATTGAAATTTTATTCTATAAAATGTTTTTCTATGAAAATATGTGTTTCAAAATCCCTTTTTGACCAATATTTGTTGACTCAATTCATGGCTACAAAAATATTTAGCCTCTTATTTATTTGTTAGAATAAATTAATAAAAATAAATTTCCAAGGATATACATGGTACATAGGTAGAGTTTTCATGGGAATATTTGTAGGGACTGTAATGATTTAAACCACCTTAAAGAGTTTGATGGTGGGCATGTCAGATATGATAAAAAATCAATGATTAATATCCTTAGTATATGTACCATTGGATTTAAAAACATATATCTCAGTAGAAATTTGTATATGTTAAGATTTGGATGTATAATTTTTATAGAATCATCCAATTGTGTGATAGAGATTTTAATGTTTTATTGGAAGATGATGTTGGATGGTTTTTGATTTTCTTGGAATGATTTTATTTCCAAACAAGATATTTATAAATTTTTTATGTTATTTATTTGAAATACCTGACAAGAAATTTTTTTGACAACATGAGTGAATAAGATAGAAATTCATGGTTATGGAATATACTCCTTGGTCATTATAGAACATACTCACCGGAGAAACATAATAAAAAACATCTAGTACATGTCTTATTGAAGCTTCATATCAAAAATTCAATTGTATGTGAACCATAACAACTAGGAAAAAACCCAATTAATCATTTTAGTCTAAAAATGAAGGGGTTTCTAGTAATGTAATTCCACAACCCCAGAAGCACAGAGTTAGTGAAATATTTCGTATCATTTTCATGATAACAAAAGATCATGTCTCGAAAGTCCGATTAGTTTAGCAGCCTTGGAAATACCAGATACATTAAAAAGTTTGACATTACATTAAAAAATGAAAAACTACAACAACATAGTATTTATTGGTCACACTCATATCCCATAGAATATCCCTGTAGGTCAAACATAATATACATCATCGCATCCTGGGAAAAATAAAACATAGAATGGGCTGAGCTCAGATGCTCAGTAAAGATAAAAATATATCGGAAGCTTTTATAAATTAGATAACACATTTAAGGCAATGTATAATACTTAAACAAAGACTTATAATATTAAACATTAGTATAATATGGAAAATATAAAATCAAATAATTCCATTGAATTATTCACAAGGATATTCTACTAGTCTAATAATCAAATCCAATATTAATAGGCACTTTCATAATGATGGAATGAATAATGCTAGAGTTCATAACCCCATAGTCAAGGCCCTGTGCCAAGAATACAAATAAGATTTTTCCAAGGACTTTTTGTAAGACAGTAGTTTGTCCCATGAGTCCAACCGATGTATCAAGTAGATATAGAAGGCTCCACCTTACACTTACTAAGTCCAATGCATTCTTCATATGAAAAGGTTCAAACATAACATAAACATTTGTATTAAAAATATCATACGAAATGTCAAAACATTATCCATAAACCATGAATGGTGTTAAAATAACACATCCACAGTGAAACATATCACAAAACATTATATACAATATGGAAGTTTTTTATCATAATAAATCAACTTCAAATAAGCTTAAAATCCAACAAAAGATGTTGACATAGATGAAATCAAAACTCTTTGAGAGAAATATCTCATTCTTTTTTTGAAATCATAATTACAAAAGAAAACAATTATTTTAAAAATATTATAATAAGATTGTAAGGGAATATTCAATGATGTTATAATGGAATAAAATATATTCACTCGGCGTATAAGTTAAAAAAACATTCTTACCTTAATTTTGTCGAAAAGGTCATAAGGTACATTGTTTAGAAAATGACAGAAATATTCCTTTAAACTATTTTATAAAAAGACAAAAAAGGGTATAATTGACTTCAACCCATAGTGTAGTAAATTGTAAAAATATTTTGGAATACATTTTTTAGATACAAGGATGTGGATTATATAGAGGTCACAGAAGATACTTTCATAAAAACAGCCTCGAATAATAAAGAGATTGTGAAATTAACCCTTACCTTGTAATTTTACTTGGTTGAGGGTAGGTTAACCTCTTATATAATGGTGTAATAATTTTTATTAAATTATAAAAGAACAAAATACATTAACAAGATATCATATATGATCTTCTAATATTGCATTGTTAATGATATTTCAGTTGTATCATCATTTCTGGTGTTAACTAATTCGTTTTCCTTTATATAATTTATTACGTATGTAATGTTTCTTATGGATAGGATGTATCTTATTCATATTAAAAATTATATTAAGTTTATAAACATTATTTTTAATCATTAAAATAAAATTATTCTGGAATATATACTATAGGGAATGAATCGCATCACGTTCATGGAGACGGTACTCCATACGTACGCACGAGTGACAATATTATTCTTTTGATATTAAAATCGTATATAATTGGATGGAATATTATATATACAGAATCATTAGCATGTTTTATATATTATTTTGATCTTTTATATTCATTATTATACCCATCCAAATGATGAAGTGTTTTAATAACAAACTACACCACGATGTGGAGATGGTAAGCTATACGTACGCACGTATGGTGACATGTCACTCAAAAAATGTATATTATAATTAATATGGTTGTAAAATTTTTATAATAACATCACAGTATATATAATATACATGTGTTCTTATTTTAGAAAGGAAAAAACAATGAAATAGTAATTGGAAGAGGAAAAGAACTGGAAAGAGGTGATGATATATTTACCTCTTCATTGGGTTTTTCCTTTTATTTTGATCAAAAGGGCTCCATAGGTTGGATTTATGACTAAAAGAATGCCGACATGATTTAGGGGGGATAGTTGGGAGGATATTTGGATAGGGTTTGTCCGGGAAAAATCAATTTTGAGGTGTGGATTTGATATAAGTGGAAGTGCCCTTATTTAATAGGGGTGAGGCGCACCTTACGCAAAGATTGAAATATTATTTTTTAATAAACATAATTTCCATTTATAATGGCTCCAAAATGAATTATTCAATGTATATGGTAGGTATGGGTCTATAAACACACAACCTATATGTTTTAGATATGTTTAGGTCACTATATTATCCTTATCATTTAGATTTAACTCTTAGTTAAGTAGTTGGACATTTACCATGCGTATTTTAAATTTTATAATATGTTGTAAATAAATATACTATAAACTTAAAAAAGAACCCCAAGTGGTTAATTAATGAGACAAATAACATTATATAAGACTTTTGGCCGAAACCTGTATTTCTAGAATTATTATATCAACCAATAATATTGTATTAGTTTTAAAAAATCATTTATGTCAATTTTGACATTATTTAGTAATTTTTTTTGATAAAGTCGAAAATACTTTATTACTTAGAAAAAAATACATTCCATCAAACCTAACATGTCATATTTACCTATAAATTTGTTTATGGAATCAAAACATTCAAATTAAATTTATTTTTTATTTATAATATCATTTATTTGATTGTTTCATTAATAAGGAAAATTAGGCACCAATATTGTGTCATATATAAATATATTTATTTTATGTCTAAAAATTATAAATAAAATATCCTGAGGTAGGAAATAATTTTTTCTTTCTAATTAATGTATATAGTCAAATAGATCACTTATATAACCTCATATAAATATTGTTTTCCTAAAAAATATTTGCTTGTGTTTTTTGTCATTACTTTAGACTATTTAATATAGAATGTTATTATCACTCCCATGTTGCTCTATGGGGTCCCAAAATCGACCAAAGGATGCCCCTAGTTAGACATGTATCATAAAATAGTGTTAGGACACATGTTAGAGAAATTTAATATTGTTATAATATTATTTCATAACCTCATTTACTGGATTTACCCCTTTAACAACGATAAATAACATATTTACTTAAGTAAATATTTGTAATGTATAAAAAAAACGTTACCTATCAACAAAATTTGGAACACCTAATTAAAAATATGGAATCCATTTTTCGAAATTCAAATCACATAAGTGGAAGAAATTAATATAAAATTAATTCCAGTTGTCAAAAAAAAATGTGTTTTTTTGAAATAAAAACTATCAAAAGATTTGCACTTGTTTATGTGAAATTTAAATGCGAAATTACTTATAATGACCCAAATTTTATTAAATGATAAAAATATAATCTAATTATACTTCCAAACCATTGAAATTCATAATTTATCATGACTAATTATTTTGATTAAAAATGTTGTTTTTAATTAAAATTTAGTAATATTCATTATTCATCAAAAAAATGAACGTTATCAGAAAAGTAAAAAAAAAATCCAAACATAATTTTTGTGTCCCAATTCTAATGAATAATTTAATTTCATAAAATTGAATATATATCATTGTTAAATATTGGTTTTAAAAAATGTTCCCTATTAAAAGGCGGTAAAATTGATTTTTTTTAATACTTCTTTTATCTAAAAAAATGAATTTTTTCTTACAGTATGTCTAAGAAACTCATAATATGGATTTATAAATTAAAAAGCTTATATAAAGTTAAAAATTTAGTTAATACTATTTATAACTACTTTTTAATGGCTAGTTTGGTAAGTAGTTGTGCACTTGAACTCGATGTTGCGTTTAATGCAAGTTATTGAATTACATTGAAGAAATAACATACTATGAAATCATGGGGTGTTACATTTACCCCTCATTCAATAAATTGCATAATCTCTATTTGAAAGTGTTCTTAAAAAATAAACATTTAAAAAATAGAAAATACCTTTGTGGAAGAACCCACATCAGAAATTGGGTTAATAAAATTTAGTATTAATAAGATGAAAAGGGAAATGAAAGGGTCACCACGAAATTATGATCTTGATTAGAAGAAAATTAATGGAAATTGGAGAAACATAATTGGAAGAAAAACATAAATATTTATAGGGAGTTATTGATGTCATCAATCACAAACATGTGTAAAATTGAGGGCCTCAAACCCATCAATCTATGATGATTTAAAATTATCATCGGTTCAACAAAATAAAAGGTATTAGGATAACACATATTTGGTTTTTAGATCCCTTCCTTAAAGTCTAAGAATTAATTTACCCATAGAATAAGAGAATATATATATATATATATATATACTTGAAAAGTAGAGTTTTATCCTTCAACTAATTTCAACCACAAACTCATCTTTAACTCTAAAAGATTTCAAAAAAAATTCTATTTATCCTAATCATATAGGGTTTGAAAAACAATCAATTTATAATTCACACATTAAACCATTTAAAAAAACTAGATTATACCATCCAGGGACTTTATGTAGTCTAGTGGTAGGTGATAAATCCCAATCCCACTATGGTTGTGGGTTTGATTCCCACGGCTTTGTCTGGCATGACAGATTGTCACACAGTCCATGTGTTGTCCTTTTTATAACTATCAAAAAATAACTTTTACAATAGTATCCAATTTCAAACATAATCACTTCAAACCATTAGAATTATCCAAAATACTTCTATCCAAACTCACTATGAAAATTTATAAGCAAGATAAAAACAATGAAGATCCTTTTTTCCATGTAATAACATGTGAACACCTTCATCATGTATTATTTTAAAACTAGGTAATAACCTGAATTACCATAAAACCATATTGATAAAATTCATTATCCCTTATTCTTTATATAATACTAAATATATTCCTTATATCCAAATTTTTTGAATATTTCAACAATGATGAAATAAACAAAATATTAACCAGTTCCAAGTAAGTCAAGAATATCCAATATATTTTATCCAAATCGACGATCTCTTATTCCAAAATCACTACCTCATTATCAGGACCATGTTAAGGATTACCTTTCCTTCAATAATTTATTTTCCAAAAAGTATAGCTTACTATTATGTAACTTTTCTTAGAACCATATAATCTCAAATCCACAATATAATAATACTACAATAAAATCCTTATTTATCTCCATAATTTATATAACCGGTATACTATTGATACAACACTCAAATGGAATAATTCTATAATAACAACATAAGAACACTTGAAATTCATCTTCATATGAGGTTGTATCATAACTTGATTATTATCCAATAACATCATTTGCGGTATACTCTCATGAGTGGGACATTGATTTGCGTAGTGTCGCAACCCTTACAGATGAAGAATTTTACATTTTAATCCTTATTATTACCCTTGCAATAATGTACTTTGTGTCCTTTTTCTCCACACTTATAACAAACTCCCATTACCTCCAAGAATTTACCATGGTTATTATTTCCACATTTATCACATATGGTAAAATCTTTCTTTCCCCTATTCCATTTATCCATCTTTCTCTCTACCATCATTTTCTTCACATTCTTCCCTTCAGAACCATAGGAATTAGATAATTCCTTACTTATCTTACTAACACATGATATTATTTCTTCATATGTTGAGAGTACATGGGAGACTATTTCAATTCTAAATGTTGTCTTAATACCATGATTGATATGACCTTTCTTACACTTTAGATCATACGTGTTGCGAGAGTTATCATTCCTTCTACTGGGCGCCATTTCTAAACAACAACATACACTATGTCAGTTTATTAATCACAATTCATAATTCCAAATATGTAAAATAAATAATGTAAATTTAATAGTTTATAGATATAATCCATAATCACAAAAAAATTGTTTGAGGAGGTATATACTCATAAACCCTTCATAGTGGTTTGTAATGAAAATTGGAATTATCCTAACCATATCCCCCGAGAGTGTTGAAACCAAGAGTGCAGCAAGGCCCATTGTCGTGCACCGGTTCTCGTTTGAGTCTAGCGCAATGCAGTGTTTTTGGGTTTTACCCCTAGTTTCACCTATTCCAGAGCCACCTCTACCTTCTCGTATCCAGATAGGGATTTATTTCTTTGAAAATTTACAAAATCTCTATATTACCAAAATTATTAGAAGTTCTTCTATAATAATCCTCAAAGTCTATCTTAGGGTAGTGATCTCTAATCTGAGTTTTTCTAAATATCGTTCCAAGGTTGTTTTCAAACATTCTATGATACTAACTATAATGCCCCAACCCTAGAATCCTAGAGTCAGTGCATTATTACGTATCATTTCCATGATCACAAAAGATCATGTCTTGAAATACTGATTAGTTTAGAAGCCTTGGAAATACTAGATACATTCATAAGTTTTACATTACATTATAAAATGAAATACTACAAAAAAAATAGTATCCATAGGCCACAATAATATCCCATAGACTATCCCTGCAGGTCAGTCATAATATATTTCTTCGCATCAACGGAAAAATAAAACATAGAAAGGGGTGAGCTCAGATGCTCAGTAAGGATAAAAATATAGCAGAATCATTCATAAATAAGCATAAAAATTTAAGGAAATGTATAATACTAAAACAATAGACTTTTAAAAATAAACATCAGCATAATATGGAAAATATAAAATCAAGTAATTCCATTTACTCATTCACATGGATATTCTATTGGGTGAATAATCACAAGCAATATCAATAGCCACTTTCATAATTATGGAATGAAAAATGTCAGACTTCATAACCACATTGTCAAGGCCTTGTGCCAGGACACTAAATAATATTTTGTCTAGGCCTTCTGCTGAGACATTAGATTGTCTTATGAAACCTACCAATGAATCTAGGATCTATACCAGGCACCACATGTCAATTACTAAGTCCAATGCATTACTCATATGAAAAGGTTAAAACATAACATAAACATTTGAATTTAAAATAGCATAAAAAATGTAAATAGATTACCCATAAACCATGAATGGTGTATAAATAACACATCCACAGTCAAAAATATTACAAAACCTTTAATATAATATGGATGTTTTGTATCATAATAAATCAACATCAAATAATCTTAAAATCTATCCAAGGGTGTTGACATAGATGAAATCAAAATTGTATGAGAGAAACATCTCATCATTTTTTTGAAATCATACTTCTAAAAGAAAACATTCATTTTGAAAAAATTCTTATAAGATTTTAAGGGAATCTTCTATGGTGTTATAATGGCAACAAATAGCTGCACCAACCATATAATTTAAAAAAAACATTCTTACCTTATTTTCATCGACAATGTCATAAGGTAACTTATTTGGAAAATGATGGAATGATACCTTTCAGACAATTTTATAAAAAGTCAATCAATGGTATGAATTAATAAAACCCATAGTCTAGTAAATAGTAAATAGGTTTTGGAATACATTTTTAATAAACATGAATGTGGATGATAAAGAGGACCTTGTAGATACTTACATAAAAACTACCTCGAATAATAAAGATATTGTGAAATTAAACCATACCTTGTACATTTTTTTGTAGATGATAGGTTAATCTTTTGTATAACAGTTTAATAATTATTATTAAGTTATATTAGTACCATATACATTAATATTGCATCATATATGACCATCTAATATTTCTTGGTTAATGATATTTCAGAAGTATCATTATTTTGGGTGTTAACTGATTCATTTTACTTTATATGCTTTCTTACATAAGTAATGTTTGTTATGGATAGGTGGTATCTTATTAATATTTAGAATGATATTACATCTTTAAAAATTATATCTAATCATAAAATTAAAATTAGTCTTGAATGGATTTGATAGGGAATGAATCTCATTGCATTCGTGGAGACGGTAATCCGTACGTATGAACAAGAAAAAATATAATTCTTTTGATAATAAAATCAAATATATTTTGATGGAATATAATATATAAAGAATTATTATCATGTTATATTTATAATTTTAATCATTTATACTCATTATTATTTCCATTGAAATGATGATGTTTTTTAATAAGAAACAACACCACGATGTGGAGATGGTGAGCCGTACGTACGCACTTATGGTGACAGGTCATTCAAAGGATGGATATAATAATAAATTTAGTTAAACCATTTTTATAATAACATCATAGTATATAGAGGATATTTTAGTTATTATTTTATAATGGAAAAAACAAAGAAAGAGGATGTTGAAGAAGAAAAGAACTTGAAAGAGGTGATGAAATATTTAACTTTTTTTCGGGTTCTTCCTTTTGATTTGATTAAAAGAGCCCCTTGTGATGCATTTATGCCTAAAGGAATGCCTATAGGATGAAGGGATGAAAATTGGGAGGATATTTGGGCAGGTTTAGGCCATGCCAAATGGCTTTGGAGGTGTGAATTTGAGAGAAGAGGAAGTTCTCTTTTATTATAGAGGTGAGGGGCACCTTATGGAAAGATTGAAATATTATTTTATAATAAAATAATTTTCAGTTTCTAATATCGAAAAAATTAATTATTTAAAGTTTAAAGTAGGTATGGGACTAAAACCACTCAACTAATAGGTTTTAGATTGGTTTGGGACACAATATTGACCTTATCTTTTAAATTTAACTCTTAGTTAAATAGTTGGAAATTTACCAAGCCTCTTTGTATTTTTATATTATATGGTTAATAAAAATATTATAAACTTCCAAGAGAACCAAAAGTGGTTAATTAATTATACCAATATCAATATATAATCCTTTTTATAGAACATTATATTTTTAGTATTATTATATCAACAAATAATATTGTATTTGTTTTAAAAACTCATTTATGTCAATTTTGACATTATTTAATAATTCATTTTTGTTAAAGTACTATAAAAACTATTACTTAAAAATAAATACATTTAATCAACACTGACGTATCGTGGTCACCATGAAAAGTTTTTTATGGCATCAAAACATTCATAATATAATTATTTTAGTATTTATAATATCATTTATTTGATTGTTTCATTAATAAGGAAAATACATTATCATTATTGTGTTATATATAAATATATTTATTTTATGTCCAAAAATTATAAATAAAATATCTTAAAGTAAGAAATCATTTTATCTTTATAATTACTCTTTATAGTCGAATAGATCAATTATATGACCTCATATTAAATTTTTTTTACTAAAAGATATTTTATTTTGTTATTTTTGTCTCCACTTAAGATTATTTAATATTAAATGTCATCATCACTCTTAAGTGGCTCCCTGGTGTCCCAAAATTACCCCTAGGATGCTCGGGGTCGGAAAGTTATCATCCAATATGTTTAGGACACGTGTTATAGTAATTTATTATTATTATAATATTATTTGTTAAATTTATTTACTGGATTTACCCCTTTAGCCATGGTAAATAAAATATTTACTGAAGTAAATATTCCTAATGTATAAAAATAAAAGATACCTATATACACAATTTGGACCTCCTAATTCCAAATATTAAATCCATTTTTCAAAATTCAAAACACAGTAGTGGCAGAAATTTATTTAAAATTAATTCCCATTGCCAAAAATGCGTGTTTTTATGAAATAATAACTATCAAATGATTTACAGTTGTTTATATCAAATATAAATGTGAAATTACTCATAATGACCTAAATTGTATTAAATCATAAAAATATAATCTAATTATACGTACAAACCATTCAAATTGTTAATTTATCAATATTAATTATTTCGATTAAAAAAGTTGTTTTTAATTAAAATTTAGTAATTTTCATTATTCATCAAAATATGAAAGTTATCAAAAAAGTACCAAAATTTTATTCAAACTAAAATTTTATGTCTCGATTATAAAGAATAATTTTATTTCATTATATTTAATATGTAACATTTTTAAATATTGGTTTTTAAAAAAAACTCTCTATTAAAAAGAGATAAAATTGAAATTTTTTCAAAAATACTTCTTTTATCTGAAAAAATGAATTTGTTCTTAAATTATGCCTACAAAACTCATAATATTGAATCCTAAATTATAAGTAATATATAATGTTCAAAATTCATTTAATACTATTCATTACCACTATTGAATGGATAGTTTGGTAAGTCATTATGCGTTTTAACTCAGTGTTACGTGTAGTGCAAGTTATTGAATTACTTTAAAAAATAATGTACTATGAAATATTGGGATGATACACGTAATTCCCTTCAACTTATACACATATATCATTTAAAAAAACACATGTGGATAATATATGAGGTGATACTTACTAATTTTTAATTATTGATGATTATATAATATTTAATTGGTGTTTTTTGGGAAGAATAAAAGTAATGTTTATATAGTCATCATTAAATATACCAGGAAGATCTATATTACTATTTTCTCTTATCCTCACATTATTTTTTTGTATTCTTTATGGAGGACTGAGACTGTACTTTTATGGTCATTCAGATATTAACTCATTTATGTTTTTCCTTTATTGGATACTCACTACCTATGAGTGTGTGTGTTCAGGGGGGGGGGGGCGTGGTTCTAAAAAACTATGTGATATAGATTGGGTGCAATCCACTATTGTGTGTGAGGGGGTTGGTGGAAACTACCATTAAATGTTTGGGGATTCAGTTTCAAACCACAACCACAAAAAAACCTTGTCGGTTTCTTTCTATAATAGCTAAAACAAATGGTTCTTAATTAATAGAAATTGGTTTGTTTGATTCCATTAAAGCCAAGAGGTAATAGGAAATCTTCATAAATTTGGAGGAGGAGATATAGGAATCCATCTGATGATTATATTTGAACTCCACAATAATATTATTGTGTATTATCTTTTATTTTATATTTCTACTATGCTTTATGTATTTTAAATTATGTTATAAAATTTAATGATTCAAATTATTCTAGTTAGGGTTTAATTTACAAAATAATTTTAAAATGAAATCCAAAAACATCTTTCAATCTTTTCTTGGATCCAATTTTTTTTGAGACATTAATTTCATGTGTGTTACATCTTTTCTTTGTTTTCCTACTATCTAATATTGATATTGATATTTTTTTATTTAAGGTTTTATATGTATATATGTTTTAATTTTACTTTATATATATAAATTTATGTAGAATTTATGTGTTTTAAATATATAATTATATGTCTATATAATTATATTTTTATAGATTTATATCCTTTTAATTAATACATTTTAAATTTACATGTTTATATATTTACATGTATTTATTTTTTAATTTTATGTTTATATATATGTTATAAATTATTATGTTTTAATTTCTTTTTGTTTATATAATTATATATTATATATATTTAGCAGTATATAGTTATATATATATATGTTTTAAATTTGTACATATATATATATATGATTATATAATTATATATAGTAATATTAGTTATTTTTTTATTTTATTTGTTTGGTAAATAATGGATTATATTTAGATAGATTCAGGAAGAAAAATAGATGATTATGATAAAGATTTTGATGATTTATTTGAATTTTCTAAATATAATCCCGAAAATAGTTTCATTTTTTCAACAAGTCATCAATTTGAATATAAGAAAACATTACTCTATATAAATCACAGTCTGTATGATTTTATGTTGTTTAATTCATATTTATACACACTGGATCTAGCATGGTGAATTGAAAAAGAATTCATTCTCTAATGTTGATGGATATATTCACCATAATATAGATGATCATCTTAATAAATTAATTCACGATGTGGGTGTTGAAACCATTGAAAAAATATCCAATGTTGATAAATTTAATACAGTTTTTAAAAAAACATTATTCACAAGTTATAAAATATTTTTATTATTATTGAATTCTATGAGATTAGTTATCATAAAAGAAAAAATGAGTGGATTGACAAACATTTCCCAAAATTACAAGATATTTTAAAAGAGATACTTCTCAAATGTATTGAGTTTATGTATTAAAATTACGAAGCTTAAAAGTATCATGTATAATGAGATTTAGGGGTAACATAATTCATTCGTTCCTCAATGATTATGTTTTATATATGAAGGAATCTAATTGTTTATCAAAATTCACTAAATATGAGAAATCGTGACATAAAATGGATTATAGAACCAATTGTGATTCATTCCTAATGATTAGAACAAAACATCCTACAATGTAAATACGGTACATTAAAATAATTTCTAACATAAAGTTTTTTATTTTAATATTAAAATATTTAAAATAGGTTGGGATATCATAACGATGAGTGAATCTCGAATGGATATATATGTCACCATAACAATCCCCCATAATGGAAGTGATTTGTCCAATAATTTTCTTATTTAGGTAATGAAGTTAAAAATATAATAATAATATAATTCATAGATGGATGGAATCAATATCATATTCCTGATAGATAACATAGTTCATTTCCTATTACGTTGTTAGTTTAAAACCTATCCCCATATATATGTGTGAAGAATGAAATTTTATTATGTTATTGAATATTTCTATTCAAAATAGCTTCAAAATGATATTGATGTTTGTTTGTCACCATTGATTAATGATTTTAAATATATATATGAGTTATGTGTTCATGTGTTTCATGTAAACAACTGATAGTATTTCATTTCTTATATAATGGTAATTTTTATAAGATTATGATTTTACTCAATAACCATTGTTTACTAAAGAATGTTATATGAATTTCAAAAAACATCAGTGGCACATTTGGGAAGATCAAAAGATTAAGACATCAAAAAATTACCATGAATAAAAGTACTATATTATTTTATCTACCTTATTAGAGTTTTTAAAGGTTACATATTACATTTATTCTATGAATTTAGAAAAAAAATATCTATTTATTGATAAAATATTTTTTAGATATAAATGTAAATAAACAAGTTTGATTGTATGAAATATTGGACAATATAACTATGGGAGTTTTTTAAAGTTTGATCCCACTATGAAAGGAAAAAATCACTGTGTTCTCACACATTATACAAGAGTAAAATTAAAAAAAAAATTCGTTTTCTTCATGGAAATAAAGTCCCTATAGTGTATTCCTTAGATGTGAATAATTTAGGGTCATTAAAAGATTTTAGGTTAATAAAAATAAATATCTAATTGACGTGTATGAATGAAACAAATAATCCTTGTTTCACTATGTGGAATACTATTGATTTTTGTAAGAAAAAATATCGTCAAGGTGTGACACATTTTCAATTCCATTTTCAATTATTTCATTGATCGAATTTTTTAAAATGTTTCAGATAATGATGCTTCCGTCATCAATTTTCAACTGGAGATGTATATTCCACCAAATTGTTTTAATATAATGGTTCATCTCAATATTTACTTAGTGAGATAGATGAGGATATAAAGGACTATTTATATATATTGGATGTATACTTTTAAATGATTATATGAAAATTATAATGGTATATGGTAAAAATATATATCAACCGGAAATATGTCCTATTCAGAAATATATACCATAAGATGTGGATGAGTTCAATATAGAATAGTCACATTAAGTGGAGTATGTTATCCTCTCTGTATCTCAGCATCTGGAAGTCAATAGTTAAGATAATGGGAACCAATTATTTAAAATAATGTTAATTACATGTGATTTTGTTTTGTAAGAACATTTATTCATTTTGAAAAAAACATGAGAGGTTTAACAATATATATCATAACATATTTATGGATTGATGTTTTGATATATCAATGAAATGAAATGTGTTTGATGATTGATAAAACAAAATATTTAATGGTCTGAGGATAAATTCAACACTTATTCATCTATATAAAAAACCTTGAAATGGATATTAAGGGGTCATCACTTCATTTGATCACATGGGATAGTTTTGACATAAATAATTATACATTTTACAAAAAAACTATAGAAAATTGTACCATTGAAAATGATGGGGTAATGGTAATCACTGTATTAATACATATTCTAATTTGACTAGGGAAAAAACATTTTATTCATCACCAAAATATTCTGGGGTTGTGTAGGATATATGAGAAATTCATAAAAATAAATTTTTAGTATCAGTCCTTAATTGAAACTAGATTTAAAAAAACAATAGAAAGAATCATGATTATTATTGATTAAGACATATTGATGTGAAAGTATTTAGTTACTAAAAGGAACCATTTATCATAGAGAAACATGAAAATTTGATATTTTGTGTAATTGACCCATTAAATGGACAACCGTTTGCTATTTTTAATGGGAAGAATTTCATTTGGGGGATGATGATGTTGATGATATTATGAAATTATTGGAGATTTATTAATCTATTACATAATTACCTAACGATAATGTTTACTATAGAATTGGCATGGTCCATGCAATAGAAAATGATTATGTAGTTGGGATATGGGAAAGCACTCTGTTTATCTCCTAATAAATAAGGTAAATATATATTCTATTATTTATTGTGAAAATTAAACATGTAAAAAACCATTACTTTATTAACATGAATATTTTTATCTATATATGTTTATCATTTATAACATTATTAAATTAATTTTTATTTTCAATTGATTTAGGTACTCATTTATAGTTGAATAATCCATAAAAAACAATTTTGTAGTAACTATTTCATTATATTCCTAATTTTCTTGTCACACATTTTTTCATTTTTATTAATTAATAGAATATATAAAATATTATTTCTATTATGAATATTTATTTTTTTTAATTTTAATGATCATTTAATTCTAATCAAATATAGTTATATGAAATTTATTTTATGTTACAAATACTTAATTAAATAAAATTCATATAGGGACAAGAACATTAACTATGGTATATTTATATCTCTTCTTATAAATATTTCTATAATAATTAAATTGAACAATTAAATTAAATATATATTTGTGATACAAAATAACACCACTGTGAGACTACTATTGCATATTATTCTATTTTTATAGAGATGATGATTCCCACAGTTACTGAATATTAGAATATATGTTTTCTAAATCCATCAATTACTCACGATAAGAAAATGATGTTGGAAATTGATTTTTTTTGATAAAAATAACCCAAGATTCCAAAATGTGATTAAATGTAATAGTTTCATGGTCATGTATAATCGATGTAATATTAAAATCATATATATATATATTGAAGAAGAATTAGATTGGGAAACAGTGATCAATTATTGAAATATGTAGTGGTAAAATATAGTTAAAAGATTATTTTTTTCCAATGGATGAAATATTATATATTTCATATGTCCAAAATTTTATTTATCCAATTATATATGAAATTATAGTTTCCTAATATGAAATCAACTGAGAAGAGGAGGATGAATTTTAGGAAAATTAGAGGGAGTGTATTTAAATGAAAATCTATATTGGTTTATATTCTTGGGAAGAAGAAATACAAAAAATTATTCCATAGATATAGGTTTTTAGATATATAGATATGGAAGATGTTATTTTCTAACTAATGGGAGGAATGCAATATAGTGTGGTAATTTTTTTTTTCAAAATAATTGGAAAAAATATTTTTGAATTATGTAAGGACTCATAAATTTATTATTATTCCATAGGTATCCATGTTATCTCACTAATGGATCCATCTATAGAATGTATACCGTTATATTTTTTCATGTGGATGATATCATTTATAGGATGAGAAAATTATTTACAAAAATATTGATGATTTAAGAGTCAAATAAATTAGTAAATACAATGTGGTTTAGTTTTATCTTCCATCTCCCACCACCCACCATGAAAAATGTAAAATTGAGAGAATACCAATAGGGAAATTTTCTTATTTTTCCGTCAAAAAGTGACCAATACGATTGAAAAAAATTCATTGTTTTTTCTTAAATATAATATAAATATCAAAATTCAACACAGAAATATAAAATTTAAATATATTATTTTAGGATTCACTTTAAGAGAACGAAATATCGATTATCTTATTCTCTAATGGTAGTAAGAACACTCTTGCGACTTCTTTAGCTAATCAGAAATACACAGTCCGAGTAAGTTGATATGAGGTGGATGTTAAGATTAGGAAATATTTTAGACATCCTATTACTATATTGATTGATGAAGGATGAATCATTCAATTAATAGTTTAATTAAATCATGTTTATAATCTATCATTAAATATATATCAAGACAGATGCATATACATGATTCTTCCTTTCTAGGTCCCCTACCTCTTCATTTAGACTCGACTGTATACTTTGGGTTCCATGTTAAGGATCCCCATTTAAATATTAATGAATACATAATCATGCATAATCTATGGGACTATATACATCATTATCTTATACAATCATATGAATTAATAGAAACAATACAATATATGTTTTCCCAATATTATCCAATATCATTACTTACTAAGGAGGTGACCACAAATTTATTGAGTTTGAGTCATTTTTACTCTATACAACTATCCTTCTTCATAGTTTAACATATTAGGTATGTATTTTTTATAATATTTTATTAATTAAAATTTAAAATTACATTGAATGTGTTTCTATATTTTCCTTATATAGTAGTATCTAAAATCTAAAGAATCATTATAAAAGAAACACAATTTTCAAGAACTAAATCCTTTAAATATATCTAAATTTTTTGAAAGGATACACAATTTATTAATGAATAATTTTAGGATGGAATATTCAAATGAGTTTTTGAATAGTGATCATATATTTACAAGTTACTATATGTTAAGAATATTTTAAAAAAACATATTGGATGTTTTTATTTCTAAGGAGATCTTTGTACCCATATTTTAATTGTTTTACATGTTAATAATTATCAATTTCAAATTTCATTTCATTAAGTAAATATAAATAAGAATCTATGAACTATATTCATACAAAATCTAAGAACATTTTTTATGGTATATTGATCCAAGATACATATTAATGGATAAAAAATACCTAAGAAAGATTACTGATGTTCAATATATATCTAAAAGATTAAATATATATATATATAAATTATTCCTTCCATACATTCCATGATAGTTAAGACATATTATATAATTATGGAATATTATTTATAATAATTTCATTCTTTCTAAACATTTTACATTTTAGTCTACAGTGGATATTTGGTTTATTCAACCCACATGAAAGAGAAATATATTGGATATTTTGATTACTAGGTTACATTTGTGAATGTTTTCAAGATTTATTGATTTTTTATGATTTAATTTGTATTATTAGTTTTTTAAACATAAATATATCATATTATATATGTTTTGGTAATTAATATAAGAAAATAAAAAAGGCATGGAATTTTTTTAACATGGTTCACTTTTTGATAAATAATAAAAATGAATTTAATTCTGTTTCGGTGTATGTAGATAAATTTTATATTAGTTAATAAATGTTTTTCATACATATAGAAATTTTTTATCTTAAAATTAAAGTTATGTTTCATAACCACAATTTTATCATGATGGAGTAAATTTATAATGTGGTTATTATGTTTTATGATTCATTTTTTGGATTATAAAAATATTAATGGTGATATATTTTCACATTGTTAAGTTCATTATAGATGTTGTATTTTAAAAAATATATATTGTACTATTAATTTAATTAAACATACTATTTTTATACATCGTTTTGGAATTTTATTGTATTCAAAAAATCAATTAAACCACCATTGAGAATTATATGAATACTAATTTATTGGTAAGATATATATATATATACATTAATAAAAGATTCTTATATGTGTATTATCTTGGTAAATGATTTTGATGTAAAGTTGGCATGGAATCTTTATCTACAGATTTCTTCTATTTTCTTCATATAGTGCTACTATATTTCTAGTTAAATTTAAAGGGGTATCATATAGTAATATTTTTTTTAAAAAAATAAGTTTTAAATGCCATTTATTTTAAAAAAACATAGAATGTGAATTTAGACATTAGTTTTTATGAAAATTGACAATTACAGTCACTTTTAAAATTGTTTTTTAACGAAAAAAATATTTTAGAAGTAATTCTACAAGTCTATTTAGTTATGAAATCAACATAAATTATTATAATTATTTATGTTCAACACCTTATCTGATGTCTTATTTTAAAAACTAAAATTGAAACCCTAATCTTTATGTCTAATGTATTAATGCTTCTTTTAACCATTTATAATACTGTATTTTTCTAATAGTGTCCCTATGTAATTCTTAAAAAATATATATATGAACTTCTAATAAAATATCCCACTAAATTTATTTATTGAGTAACAAGTATAAATAAAGTTTAGTTAAATAATTTTGAGACTTATAAATCATTCCTAATGATAAATTCCATTAGAATAGTCCCCAAAACCCCTTAATTTTACAACATAAAATCTGATATTGTTAATAAAATATGTTTTCCACTAAAAAATATTTATATGTTCATTATAACCATTATCCATGTAGATTTTATAAAAAATTATTTGTTTGATATCATTTGGTAACTAAATGTTAATTATTTTAGTAACTTTATTCAAAAACATATCCTAAACTCTTTTTGGATATAAAGAGACTTTTAATTCATTAGTATATCTAAATAAAACAAAATAAATATTTATTTACCAATATATATAAAACTATTTTGGGATATTAAGGGACATATACATTGTTTTTGATTTTCTAATCATTATATATCACACTTGATTTTATCTAAGCTCAAATATGGTCCCATTATCATCTAGAAAATATATTCCATTTGGTGTATCATGATAATACACACAAACTCATATCTGTATGGGAATAAAATTAATTTTATTTATTAAGAATATTTTACCAATAAACTACAGACGAACATATTTTATATGTTATTATCTTTGTTTGGAGAAATTTATTGAAATGAATATTTTATCCATAAAAATAGACCACCCAAGATCATTATAACTCTTGCAACATATTTTTTTTAAAAAAATGGAAAAAATAATTTTCCAAGATAAAACAACATTAATACTTATACTATTTAAATTTGTTTTATATGATATAATGAATCATAGTCCATGTGTATTAAGAACCATCAAATCAAATTACTCATAAAAATAGTTTTAAGCAGACAACTTCTCTTTCCATATAAGAAAAACAAAGATGAAAATACAAATCCTTTATTTAGGACCATCTAATATTTTTATAATCCTTTACATCCAACTCTATGAGTGTGAAACAATTTTCAATATCATCTAAATAAAAACAACAAGCACAGTCAATTATTTTTCTGATTTTAAATTCTTTTATATTTATAACATTTTATAAATAGGCATTTTTTATCATATACCCTTCAATGTCAATGAATTGATTCTATTACATTAATTTATGATATAGACGTTCTATTAAGCTTCTCAAACCTCTTCATGCATACAGGATAATTCCATCCTATGGAAATACCACCCTGCTACCTAGATTTTCCAATAGGTTTCAATTCCCTTGACTAGTTACTTGATGAATCATTGTTTGGATATTATAACAAAATTTTCTTCTTCAGATTTAAACTTTTAACCACTTTACCATAACATTAGAATCAAAACAATTTTATTTCTATTTAAATGAGTTGAATGAAAAAAATCATAAATAAAATAGATGATTTAATTTGTCATCTATTTAGTTATCAATCCCCAGATCCCTTAATCCCCATTATTATACTCTTATTTATAAATTTTTAGCTATACAAGTTGAATTTTAATCCTTCATTGATAGTTCTTATTCTAGAACCTTGATAACATGTTTCTTTTTTTACTTGTCACAATAATAAAACCAATGGTCATTATATTTATAAAAATATATCATATTTTTGATTGACATGAATGAAAATAAAATTATACAAAATATGCAAAATTCAAAATATTCCTCATAAATGGACCTGAATGATCAGTCCAAGAATATCCTCTTATAATGTTGAAAAATTCCATTAATATATTCTCAAACAATTTCTACCTTAAAATTTTTTGAAAATTCATTTCGGTTGTCTCTTTAGAAATTTTATGATCATTCGAACTCCCACACAGTCAGTTTAACTCTCATATAATTATTATTTGTTGTCCCTCATGGTATGTTGAACATTCACAAGATGTTCATTGAACCCCCAATATATTTTAGTGCATGGTCAGGTGACACCCCTCTATAGCTCAGTTCATGGTCTATTAAACCCCTCCACAACCCAATACATTGTGAGTTTTACACCGTCAAAAAATATTTTCATGTTTAGATTAAAACCCTCTATAGATTTGATTATTATTAATTTAACACCCTCTATAAATTAACTAAAAACAATTTAACCCCCACCACATATTGGTTCATGATATATTTAACCCCCTATAATGATCAATTCACTATTATTTGAACACCCTAAATAGATAATTTCATGATTAGTTAAACCCCCTCCATAAACTAGTTCACAGTGAGTATAAAAATTTCTATAGATCAATTCATGTTAAGTTGTGCCCCCTCCACAACTCAATTCCCACTCAGTTCAACCCCCACCATAACTAATTGTATGGCCAGTTAAACACTATCTATTACTATATGAAGTCCCTTAATATCTCCCTAAGAAATTGTGTTTCGGTATTTTAGTGAAACTAATAATACAATTACATTTAAATAAAAAATAAGTTCAATTTATCAATAAATCCCAAATTATCCCAAAATTACATGTGCACCAAAACATATCATGACTTATCTAAAACTCTTATATTTAAGTGTATTTTCACATTAAAACATAAAAACCACTATTTAAATGATATGAAATCTATCCCTAAAACTCAATTAATTAGGTTTTAAATAATATTTTCCTAAAATATTTATTTTTACTAATTTAAAAAAATATTATATAAATATGGATATATATCTCATTCACATCTAATATAAAATTTTTATGAACAAAAAAGGATTATTATTGTAAAAAATAAAAATAAAAATATGAAATAATTCATTTTATCTATACAAATCATGTTTTATAATATTAAATGTTTTTATCATAAAATTATATTAATTCTAATCTATTTTGAAATATTTTTTTAAATTTCATATTATTTCATTGTAAACTCTATTCTCTTTACATATGGCCTTCCTAATATTATTAATAAGGTTTCTTATAAAATTTATCTTATACTAACCATGTCACCCAAAAACATAATAACAAATAGCTAGTGGATTACATTATTACATGGAAATAGAATTCATAGGATCAAAAACATAGGATCCAATTTTTATTTGTCCTCAGGAAACTAGATATATATAGGCAATACATTTATGATATTTAACACGAAGTATATTAAAAATATTTTTAAAAAACTTAATATTTATAATTTATTATATTCTTCGAGTATCATAAACAATATTCTTCTTAATTTCATAGGTAAATGGGTAAACATAAGAGGGGTGAACGTGGATTCTCGATAAAATAAAATGTATAGAAGAAAATCATATATTATGAGAAATTAATAAATAATACAGAACGAATGAATATTCTACATTGATACTAGTGTAAAAATATATGATCATAACATAATTAATAGAATTTAATTAATAACATAATGATTATAATGCATAATATTAAACATCATAATAATGTATTCAAAAATTTGTTTTGAGACATTATATATAAAGGTCAAGGATGCTTCCATTACCATATCATAGTTGTCTCATGATACATAATTTTTTTATTAAGAGGCTATATAAATTTGGGCTCCATGTATAACATAACTATTCCAACACAATTCCATAATATGGGAGAATTATTGTTATAATAGGTGGAATAATATTCAATTATCAATAGCTTGAAAATAATATGACTAATATTTATCACTGATTGATTTACAAATTTTTTTACATTGAATTGGGTAATACAGGAACATGTAAATAATTTTTAAAATAAAGGGATGAATTTTATTATCTATATGAATAACCTTAAATCAAAATAATAAATTATAATGTGTTGATAATTAAAGTTATATGATATAATTAACCCAAAATAGCATGATTTTTTCTAAATTTTTTTATATTAATGAGTTTTCAATGTAACAATTCAATGTATCATTTTGAGATGACGATTTTATACAGATGTTTATATAGTGAAATACAATAGTAATTTTTGACAAACCCCCATAATATATTTAATCATTCAACTTATATTTTTTATTCTCATTTAGAATATAAAGTTATTAAAAAATAACAATTACAGGTAATGCCAATAATAATGAGGTTTTTTTTAATATAATATGTACACCTATTAATGTATCCATAAATTAGAATCAGATATATCTTATCTTCAGATAGAATTAGTATATCTAAAAATAATTACACCTGAAAATACCACAAATACATGACATTTTAGAAAATATGAACAATTGTTTTACTATAATTAACAAGAATTATTCTTGTATATTATTGAACTTATGAATTTAGTATAATGAAAGGATATATGATAATCATATGTGTAGTAAATGAAAAAAATACTAAAATTTATTTACTATAATCTTTTAATATAAAACTTATTTTAAATGGTAATTATAAAAAAAATAGAAATATGAAAGAATGTGGGGTGGAATGAATCCTTACATTAATTCACATCCTATCATCGATACAGGCCCTTAGAACATTCATATTTCATAAAATTTGATAGAGAACTATAGGAGAGTGTATTCTAGAGAGAAATAAAGAGTAAATATGAGTTTTTTGGGGGAATAATTAATATAAGAGTTTAGTATTTATATGTTGGATTTGATGGACGTTTTAAGGTAATGTTGGATTGGTAAAGGAAAATTATGAAACAATTAAGTTGATTTAAATGATAAAATTTAAAATTTACATATGATTATAATGGGAAATATTATAATTCATAGAAATTTATTTATATCTAAAAAATAATGTTTTAAAAAATTAATTTTCACAATCATGATCAATCTTAATTTATAAAAAATAGTATTTATTAATACTGTATTTGATAATACACCAGTGTATTATACTATTTATGAAAAATGTTAAAATGGGGCCCCTATATAATTTTGGAATCATCAATCTAAATTAGCTCTTGTTTTTCTTAGAATAGTAGTCCATGTCACAGAAAAAAAATTTTAAAATAAAAACTCCAAGTTATTTAAAATAGGATATTTTGAGTGAATGAGGTATTAGTATTTTCGATGATTGAACATATTAATTTATAATAACAATTATATTATTAATTAATATTTATAAATATAAATAAGTACATTGCATTTTTTATAATTGTTCTTTAATGGTTACATTATTTTTATTTCATGGTCATATAGTAGTTATGTAACAATTACATAATCGCCAAATTACAAAAAATACATTCCCATCTTTATTTCCCCTAAATTCAATTCGTTACATACTCAAAAATTATACATATTATTCTAAGAGTTTTATAAAAATTATATACATTGAATTATTATAAAATTTTTAATATCCATGCATGTTCATGTAATATTGTTTGTTGTAGAATTTGTGTCAGGTTATTTTTAGCTTATAGAGGTGTCATTAATTAATATTTTTTACTGAATTTTTCTATATAATTTTTATTTTATTAATATGAATTAGTAAAAGTTAAAAATTTCTATTTTGGTTAATGTGATATATACATAATTTTTTTTATAAATATAATCACTTGTTTTATTTTTATACCATTAGTTAACAGTAATGGATTGAAACTAAATAATTATTTCAAATACATCTCACACAGAAGAGGATGTATGATATAATAATTTTTATGAGTAATTATTGGGTGAAAATATTCATTGTAAATCCAAAAAACTGGGGGTTTCGGTACTAAAATGGCACCATAGTCATCCACCCCTTTAACATTTCTGGTGGATGTATAGTCCGATTATCTTTTATATATTGAGAAAAGATTCATACCATAAGATTGTTTTTTTGAAATAGTATAAAACAAGATTTTTTTATTAAAACCATTATTCATATAAATTTATTGATCAAGAACATGGTTACATTATGTGTATGAGGTGTAAAAATCATACACCGATGAGGAATTGTTGGAGATGTACATGAATGTGAAAAAAATAATGTATGATAGCACACATTTCCTCAAACCTATCACAGTACACCATGTCAGCAACACAAAAAGCATCACATTAATTGAATTTAGCCACAACAAATTTACCCATTATAAAACTGCAAGATCAAGAAGCAAAATAAATGATGTTATGAAGTTCATTAACTGACTTATATGAAGTATCAAACTGAAATATTTCGTATATAGAATCTAGTTTCAAATTTTTATATTGATCCAACCATATTCACTTTGTAGTGAATAGAATCTTTTCTTATGTTATTGAATCATCATAATTGGACAGTTGGATGCACCACTCAGAGAAACAATCAGGTAATCTCTATATATACCTGTCATAAACATTCCAAAAAATAGTGAAACATCCAAGATTTATAATTCTATAGAACTCAATAGTTTCTTCAATGAATTTATTCACAGCTAGGTCAATCTATTGATTTAAAAAAATAACATCACACATTAGTAGAAGTTCTAATAGATCTTCTATAATCGTCTATTAAAATCGTCACTCTACATTGAGATTCCTATATGAAAAGTTCAAAAATCATATTTTGATGTAATCCAATTTCAAGAAGGGGAATGCCAGAAAGTAATTATTTCATAGAATGTTTATAAAGTTAAAATATAGATTTATTTTAAATCCCTTAACAATCTTATTGGACATGAATTTTATGATTTGAACTTAAACCCTAATAGTGTGTTCACAATCCCTGTTTTTTTAAAACAATTTCATCTTGATCATGATGACAAGAATTTATTTTCTCATCCCTTGTAATTTTATAGAAAATATGCATCCCCCACCATGGGGTAAATATCATTAACATCATGTACACAATTTCTGATAGATGATTTGTACTCAATTGTAATAGATGAATTGAAGAATTAAGGGTATTTCAACCCCATAAGATCATCCATAAGAACCCAAGTTTAGTTATTAAGATTTACAATATCTTAAATACCATCTTCACTAGAGGAAGAAATAAGATTCTTAGAAACAAATGAATATTTATGAATATTAATTTTTATTTTTATAGTGGCTACTAAAAAACATGTACCAAATTTTCAATCAACATAAAAAACATCTCAATATTTCATAGTATACATATGATGTAAATTAATTTATAAATTGGAGTAAAAAATTGGGCTTCTTAGATTTATAAGAATGTTAAGTCATGTAATAATAATTAATATAATAATATTTCTCATAAGAATTATTGAATGTTTCACCAAAATTAGAGTGGACATCATGACCCTCCTCTTACATGAGTAGAAAAACTCATAGGGTATCAAAATAAGATTTATCAGTCCTTTAAGACAATTTTTACTCTTATTTATAGTTTTTTAATCATTAATATCTTCCAAAAATCCATAGAAAGTTACAAAAGAGTGATGAAAACTATAAGGTCCTACTATATTATTATTCACATTCTTATAAATAACACCCCCATGGGTAACAAAACCCTCCCCCGTCTGGTAACATTTTTGAACTAAATTTTTTTTGTAAGGGGCATAAAAGGAATGGCCTATTTACACATCCAATTTCTGAGTGTCCAGTTTTAGAACATTTACTATAACAAAATCATAGTTTCTCAATGGAATCCTCCAAAATAATATAGGGTCACTATTTTGAATCCATGTGTGGGTTGGAAGTGGTTGAGATATGTCGAGATATTTATAGACACAATCGACCAAAGGGATTGAGAGATTTTTTGTAAGAGATTCTAATTTTGTAAGTTGCACGATTATGCTAGAAATTAGAAATAGGGCATCTTGTTAAAATAAATGATATAGTATACCTAAAAATCCAAACTAGATAGGAATGACAGGGGGGATCAAAATCATAGCTAAAGTTCAAGGTCAATTTTAATAAATTCATGAAGAAACCATTAAAAGGCCATGAATTTATAATACATTAGATAATAGTATTTGTATCAAATGAAATGAAGAAAATCACATTTGATGTATTTAGAGAAACAATATGAAATCTAAGAAAGACAATAGATTATACAGTTTTTTTTAGGAAAATGACTATGGGTATATTGTTGATAATCATTAAAAACACAGAAATCATAGATCATAATACGTGCTACACATCTATTCATTTGTAATAGATATAATTTAGAAACCCCTATAAAGGTATATATTCAGCTCAATGTGCACCATAGTCTTTGAATCAACACAGACTTCATGAAACTATTAACTATTCCCTACGATGACATCCAAAAGAAGATCAAACATATATAAAAGGGTATCTTACTTATTCACTCGAGGGAGCACTCTAATGTGGGTCTATCCTACTAAATGGGGAATATGTCACTCAAATTATAATGACATCTATGACACATTAAAGATAATAAATGATAAGTGAATGAGAAAAAAATCTTTATTAGAATTAAATATAGGATAATAAATGATTATATGAGATGGTGCATTGTTTTAGATATAGGTTAGAGTAGGAGTTTATCATAAATATAGATACTCACCCTCTTTATCATGATTCTCATGCAGATGACACCGCAGAATAATGATTGATGTAATACTATTTTTATTAAAACATGATAATATAATAATTTATAAAAAAATTTAATTATTGTTTTCCTATTTCTTTTATAATAAGTTTGAATATATTATTATATTCATTTTAAAAGTCACTACACATCATTAATGGAAACAAATTTTTTTTATAATAATAATTATTATTATTTTAAAATATATCATATTTAGAAAACATGATTTTTGAGATTATAATTTAGTAATGTTCTATCTATCACATATATACTTAACATATTTAATTAAATTACATATGACATATCCTGTATATGATTATTGTGGTGTCTTTTTCATTAAAAAAACATAATATATTTCATCTTGGATAGGCATGATAATATTATAGTGTTCTAGGTTAGGATGATGTAATAGATTATTGGTGAATCCAAATCAAGATTCTATAATTTTTCTAGTTTTTTTATATCTTTTTCTATTTCTTTATGGCTTGTGCCTTATTTGGACGATTTTGGGATGTTATGGGTACTGATGCCTTGGTTACCTTATCCAATCCCTTGATTTTATCTTTATTCCATGATCATTTTTCTTAACCCCACCTTAGTTAGGAGAAATAATTTGGGCGCTAGTTTATAATTGTGTAGTTACAAGTGAATGGGGGTGCATTTTTTCATTGGATCCACCCATTTCTTTAGTTTTTTGAAATTCCTTTTACGCTCTAGTTCCCCATAAATTTTCCATTAACTTTTGGTCATTATTTATTGAATTTAGTGGTTGGTTCAACCATATCTCATGTCTCTTCACCACTTAGTTATCTTTGTATATCCACTCTAGTCAACTCTTATGGTAGCTATTTGGAATGGTCTATCATGGCTATTTTCACTAGTGGATATTGCACATCTTTCAGATGGACATGTATTCTTATAAAATGAAAAAGTGGGTAGCAGTGTTGAGTGGTGTGATTTGGTGATGTTCATTGACCAGATTCAGTCTTCAGGTAGCATAGAACTCAACAATGGTGGAAAACCAAGGGATTTAGAGTTCTGGATCTCTTGATGAGGTTTTAAAATAGTGAAGAGGTTTTTGATGGAAATTGATATTATCAATCTCTAATAGTCGGAAAATATTTATTCTTTTGTCATTAACATAAGGTATATAATGTTACCAGGATAGGTATATATGTTTTCACAGTTATATAAGGTTTCTAACATTCATTTTGGTGTTAATGTTGAATTGTTGTTTGTTTTAGTTGTTTCTTGTGATGAAAAAGGTAATAGAATATTAGACATTGTGTCTTCCCAATGTTTTGGAAGTGACTTTACTCGATGATAATTAGTGGTCATTAGAATAGCAGTATAGTGTTGGGTTCTGTTATGATCAACAACATCACTGGTCAAGTCATTGTAGATCCCAATATAGCATAAGGATTGAAGTATCTACTGTGGTCAAAATATATTATATGATTTATTTGAGGGTGTTATGGGCAATGTTCAGCAGAAAAACAAATTCCTAAAGTAATGTATAATCAAGCCACAAATTTTTACCAAGGCATATATTATTAATTTTTCTTTAATATAATATTTTTAAATTTTTTTTATTATCCATTTTTTCATTAGTGACTTTTATACATGTTCCCATGTTACGACCTAAAGTGACATATTTCGAAAAAGGAAAAAATTGAAATATATAAGGATATATATTTCATGTATTTAATTACAACATCATTAATACATTGAAATTAATATTTTTTCGACATTAAAACCATCAAAAATATGTTTTACATATGTGATTAAAATGAATAATAGAAATTATGATATACCATGAAAAATAACAACAAGACTATAAAATTATGGTTCCTCTCAATTTTGTGGTATTTATGTGAAAATTATCTTTGAAATATAAATGAATATTAAAAATTATCCTACATTTGTTTTTTATGAAATCCAATCCTTTGTGATAGAATTTTCCATAACATGAGCAATAAAATGTTGTTGTGATTTGGGATAAATATCATAAATAAATACATTTAATATTTTTAGTGTTTATATTACTATTTAAACAATTATTAATAGATGGGTAAGAGTAATTATCATCTATATACATGTTTTTTATGTTTTTATAATGTTTATGTTTAATTAGTTATATAATTTCACATATAACTTAATTATGTTATCTTTTTAAAACATTTCCCATAAACCATCTAATCCCAACATTAATGACTAGAACATTTATGATTGAATTTTTTTATTAATTGATTGAATTAATGATAAATATCAATATAAAAAAATTATAATGGTTACAATAAAATTTAATGAGGTGTTATCTATATAGGTGAGGGATACCACAATATTATTAATACTAACCATAACAGGGTAACCGTATTTACTCAGACTATTATAATGGTAATTTTTTATACTGTTTACTTAATATATATTAAATAATTTTTTATGAATCATTGGATGCATATTATAATGAATCCAACAATTTTGGTGATATTTTTAGTATAATCTATTTAAAGAATAAATAAATCAATGACACATTTTAGGTTTATTTATTAGAAAGTCAATATATATAATATTTTGAAAAAATGGTTTATTTATTTATTATATAATATTTGTAAACATTTTTTCTTTATTTGGAAATGTGGTATCACATTATCCCACAACATAGGGGTATGATGCTACTGAACACATCCATTTCACCATTCTATTTATATAAATGGAAAATAGTGAGGGTATATATAGTTTCATTTTATTAGTTGAATTTATTTTATTTCAAACATTATATAATTTTCAATGATTTTATAGAGTCCAAAATATAAAAATAATATAAACTTTGACTACCATCTTATGAAATTGAGGAAAGTTTATCTTTTAAATAGTGAATCTAATATCCATAAAATGGAATCATGCTATATCTATTTCTAAAATATTTTTTTCTCTTATAAATTATCTTTTAAATACTCTTACAATGATACATTTTTAGTACTCCACATGTAACTATTATAAATAATATTCCAAATAAAAAATACGATCATTAAGGGATGTGTGATCATATTATATGACATTATAATGTTTGATGAATCTTGAACACGTATTAATGTCATCTATTAAATAATATTTCTTTTTACAAAAAAATAACTCATTTTATTGGATGTTGAAATGTTTAGTAATTTTTTTCAATAGGATATTTTCAAGTAAATAATATATAATTTGATACAACTTATTGAAAACTATATTATAACATTTATAAAAAATGATAAGATCACGTTTTACCACTATTTCTTGATTAATTATTTAAAGAAAACATTTCCCAATTATGTAAAATTCTTTTTCATTTTTTGTATATGTTTTCATATTATAAAATTTGAACATATAACACTTATGAAAATACATTTCCTCAGGAAATCATTTTATGTTATCCTTAATCATTTTCATTTTTTAAAAAATGATTTTTTTTCAATTTATTAACTATTAGTTTGGAAAGGATTGAATTAAAAAATATTTTTTTATGATTACAATTTTTGAATGTTTTTATATAAATATCTTTAAATATGAGATATTAAATGCTAAATGATAACATAAATAGATTATTATTTTTCATTGTATCTGTATTTTTAAAATATCAAATAAACAATAATTATTTTTATGTATTAGTTGAGAAGCTTGATCTTTATAATTTATATTGAAAAGTATCATATTATTGGACTATACTAGTGTGTTTCTTTGATTCTGAAAAATAAAAATCATGTTTTATCATTATTTATCAAGTTAATATCTCATGTATTATATTATTTCTATCATTTTATTATTTTTTTAATATCTTATATTCACGATATGTTATGTTTTTCCTTGAGAATAATTAAAAATTATTGTTATATATTATTTATTAAATAATTTATTTTATATTTTTTCAAATATAAATTATCTGAAACTATTTTTATTAATTTTTGTAGTATGATTATTTTTTCATTAATTTTTTTATTTTTTTGATTGAGATATGATTCTTAATATTTCCATTAACTATTATTATTATGGATACAATATAAAACAAATAAAACATAAAATTGTATCATCAATCATCACAAATATAACATTGATAATAGATATATTTTTTGGACCTGGTTTAGTATTGATAAATAATACCTCAATTAATTAATGGAAATAATGTTAACAGATATCAAGAATGTGAGTGCTTTTTAAAGGAGAATACAGTCTTAAATAGATATGATTTTGTCAAAAAATATTTAAAAAATCAATGATATATTTCATGAGATTATGTTTTGTGTGTAAATAAAGGATGGGTTATATAAAATATGGAAAAAACAAGATCAAATCATCAGTCTTCCACACAATAGCATGAGAGTTGTGGTAGGGGGAAGTATCCTATTATAAATAATTTAGTTTTCTTACATGGAGAATAAATGAAAAATTAAATTGATGGATATGTGAATCAATTGTTGATGAGAGATTTTATCACCATCATAGTGAAAATAGGTCATTTTACCATTCAAATAAGAAGATAATTTTCCAAGAATATTCATTTGAGAATGATTATACGGTGATTATCAAATGTTATAAATCAAACAGCGAGATAAATTACAAAAAATATTTTTTTTATTTTTTATTCTATAAAAAATATTTCAATGTTATATGGAGGAGTCTATTGTTCCTAAATCACATTACATTTCTTTTTTTTATTTATTTTATATTGAATAAAAAAAATTCCTCCCAAGTATATGGTATCAAAATTAAAGTAATCTTAGTGGGAGATAACAAATGACTTGTGGGGTTTAGTTACTTAGGTGAAATAGATTGGATAACCTGGGTTATCTCTCGATGTAGAAGTAGATAAAACAACATATTAAATGTATTTTAAAAATAAATTAAAATAGAATAATCACTTGAAAAAATAAGATGGGGTTATTTTATAACTTATAACACTATAATATGTTTATTAGAATCATATCTTATTATTTGTTTTTTAGAATGTGACTAAGAATACCCTAAAAGAATATGTTTATTTTGGAAAATAATTATATAAAAAATAATAGAAATAACTATAAATATTTACTTAATTATTAATCATTATCATTTAAATTTTTGTCTACTTATTTATGATCTATTAATTTTCTATCTCATAAAGCAATTTATAATTTACCTCAACATCAAATGTGAAATGAATTAAACCATACCCTAGAACTGAAACATGAAAACATAGTACCCTTATATGATTGTATTGGAAGGATAAATTATGGTTAGTCATTAATTATGGAGAATATATATAATTTCAGTGTTTATTAATGGATATTATGGATTATATATTAGAATTATAAATTTATCATGTTTTGTTTTGTTTTACAGATTAGGACCACACTCTCGTAATTTGTAGATTACTCAGCCGCACATATTTTTTGTTAATTGTTAAATTACATTATTTTTTTCTTTTAAGTTGACAATAAATAAATATATCATATTATTTGAATTATTGTATGTCATTTATTCCAAAAATAATAATAATTTTAAAAGATGATCGATAACTAAAAAAATAATCTTATATTGGCAACATTGTTATTGTAGAAACAAATTGCATTCACAATGGATTAGAAAGATTATAACAGAATAATATTTCTACTCTTGATTTACAACCCAAATAGGTGAATTTAAGAATAATAAATTGAGAAAAATAAGAAATGTAAGAGATACTATGTAGTTAATAATGAAAACACAAGCACTAATACCCAAAGAAGAAAAATAAAAAGAGGGCTTTGATGAAGGGATCTTTTCCTCAAGTGATATACCTCTCAAAATACTATGATAAGTTGATTATAAACAATCATTCTATTAAATAAAGATCCCAATTCTAGAAAAAAACCTTAAGAGGAGAAAAATACACATTTATTAATGGGAGTGTAGGCTAAGGTTACATGAGGTTACATGTGTGGATGGGGAAATCAGGAAAAATATTTTAATCCAAATTTATCCTAACTTTTTAGCAAAAAACACAAGAAAATAATTCCATATTGATTACATACTCAGGGTTAATTTTTTCCACTATCTAATATCCAAATTTTAGACCAATTCAAGTGCATATTTATATGATATTTCGAAAATGGTGAAGTGGTTTCACAACTGCCCAGTCTAGTCCATATTAGACATCATGGAAAATTTATTCTAATCAAATACATTATCTAGATTAGAATGTGTGAATACAATTTTTAGAAAATTAAAAAATAAATTTTGAATGAAAATTACTTGTTCAAATATGCCTCTAAAAAATATTTATTTCTAAAATAATATAGTTCACTTTAATGGGGGAAAACTAAAATTTTCATTAAATTTTAAAATAAATTATGTAATCCAAAATATTCTAGGAATAAAACTATTGAACACAATGGGAGGAAACAATATCATTTTTACTAATAAAAATGTTAAAAAAATTTGTTTTATCAACTTCCCCACACTTACCCTTTGGCACTCATTGTCAAAGTAAGAATAAAAATCAAATCAAATTAAATTTAAAACACATAACCATGAGATCAACCAGTTTAACACCAAGAAAAAAAGATATCATGCCAAAATAAAATAATTATTTTAAGTTCTCCATTTGATTCATTCAATCCATTTCCATTATATTTACCCTCAAATTCACAAATAACCATTAT
This sequence comes from Viscum album, assembly GCA_963277665.1. Classification (NCBI taxonomy): domain Eukaryota; kingdom Viridiplantae; phylum Streptophyta; class Magnoliopsida; order Santalales; family Viscaceae; genus Viscum; species Viscum album. Next base: position 1,030,645,235 of record OY728157.1, read on the forward strand.
CTCACATGAATGTTATGTCATTATAGAAAAATAAATTTTGAACAAGGCTTTTCCCATTCAAAATCATTCAAGAGTCAGTATAGGCGTGATAAATTTATACATATCTTACTGATTTTAATCAAGGACATATTTTTATCCTGAATAATTTTTTTAATTTTTTGTTTTCTTTTTCTTAGTATGTTATATATATTAAAAACTATATGGCAGAATAAGTAGGGTTTGCCTATTTTTTATGTATAATTGGATTATTTTAGGTATCACTAATGTGGGGTCTCATATTTCTTCATATAATAAAATATATTCCAAAAAAATTTACAAATTTTATAGTTAGAGCTTAAATAATTTCCAATTCACCAAAAATGGGTTCACATAATTATCTTTAAACTGTAGTGTGACTTCCATGAGCATTAATATAAAAATTTCATCCCAAAATTTCAATTTTTTTTTTAAAATGTCCAGAAAAAAAAAATTTATATAAAAAATATTTTCATAATACCTTGGTTTTTACCCCACCCAAATCATCTCCAAATGATGTATTTTAACACATGAAAACGTCCCCACACAGTTAGGTCCTAAGAGATCATGAATTTTCCCTTCTAGAGGAGGTTGGATAGGGAAGTATGCCTTGTAATGTGGCTAAAATAATAAATTTTTCATGAATAATAAGGACTACTAGAAATTAAATTTAATGTTATGTCTATAATAAAATTATTCTCTTGAAATGGAGTCTTGTAAAACAAAATAAATTCCTCAATAATGTAAAACATAAATAACTCAAACATCAATTTTCGATAAAAATAAACAAAATTTTGTTTAAATAAATAATGGATAGATTTTCTCAAGAAATGAGTAAATTTTAATAATATGTAAAAAAGGGTTAAAAAACCTCATAGGAATATGATTTTGATGATAATTATAGATATATGTGAAATTTGATTAAAAAATGAGACGTTTTTTTATAAAATTCTCTATCTTTTGAACATAAAAAAATAATTTTTAGCAATTATTTATGTTAAATTTAATTTGATAAATTGGTTCACTCATTGAGAAGGGTTTCAAAAAATGGAAATGATAATAATTCAATCACAGATGTTCTAAAAACAACCATCAATTATAAAAGGACACAACTTTGTTTATTTAAACAAAAATAATTGGAAGAAAAAATAGACAAAAAGAAAAATCCTAAATAATATAATAAAAATTTATTACCCTACCACACACAAAAAATATTAATTTTTCCTCAATTTAACTCTTTATAATGATAGTATAAACATGAAATACCAAATTATATTTAGGACAAATAGCATAAAAGTGAGACGGTTAGGGACAACCTGATGTTTTCATGTGATGATGGGCTCATGTAGTTTTATGAAATTAGCTACATTTGGGGTGAATCCCTCAAAAAATTTCTTAAACAATTGACCATTAACTATTTTTATCATTCTAGTTTCCACTTGTTTCATATTCACTTTAGCATAAGTAAAAACATTAAAGATAATATAAAGGACTAACCATTAGGAATACAACTTATCGAACATCAACTTTATTCATGAACAATAAAAAAGAACATTGTCTTCCAAATGAAAATTTCTTTTATAGTGCATCCTTTCAGGTATAAATTTTCTCATCTCTTGTATATCCTTGAGTAATCATATCTTTATATTCCTATATCCTCAATATCTTGATGTTGTAACATCATTTTTTTCTCCTCTTTGTGCCATGTCAATTTTTCACATTGTTATTTTTCAATATGCTTGATGCTGAACTTCCACTGTGAGATAACATTTTTTACCCAAAAACAATTGAAATGGGAACATACAAATGGTAGACTAGAACACCAGCCTATAAACCCATAGTGCATCATCCAATCTCTTACTCCAATCCTTCATATTCAGTTTCACTATTTTCTTTAATATCTATATCCTCAAATGATTGAAAAAATTGACTTGATCATTTTTTGGGGGTCGTATGGGGTTGATGATTTTATGTCACCCCATAAATTTGAAATAGGGAAGTAAAATCTCATTTGTGTATTTTTACCTTGGTCACTAATGTTATCCTTCTATACTCAAAACCATCAAAAAATTAGTCCCTTGAAAAAATACACTATAACATGATAATCATAAGTCCCTAGAACCTATGTCTACACCCATTTACCCATATTATAAACAACAATAATAATGTACAAGGAACACAATTATCTTAGAAATGGACCCAATGAATAAATTCCCCATATGTCAAAAATCCCCCAAAATAATATAGGTTGTTAGGGCATCCCATGTCACCGAAAAATGATTCCAGTCTGTCGACAATGAGAAAATGACTAAAAAAACAGATAGGCATCATGAATCAATGTAATAAAATATAATATAGAATCAATTAAATTTATAGACATACATTTGTGATCAAAGTGTCCACCATAACAATGTGCTTGAAAAAATTAAAAATAGACTCAAACTCATGATTTATAACTCAACACCTAATAACTTGGGCACTACACATGTGCGAGAGGCAGGGATCATACCACACATTAAACCTAGGATCAATTTTATTTTATACACAGTGTCTCATTTTATTTATTAGTATTTAATAAGTGACAAGATAGTAAACTAAATCATCATACCATGGATTTGAACCTGTGATTTCAAAAATATGTTCATTGAGAATGGTGACCTAATGTTGTAGATAGTCCATGGTGTTATCCTCAAGTGTGTGAGGGATCCTACTCACATGTCAAGGCACCATAATCTCTGAATCCTTTTTATCCTATAACTAAATATCAAACTCTTGGTGAAGGGGCATACAACGTATCAGTTCGGGCCTTTCTTCTAGCATCTTTAAGAGGTACCTCAAATAATATTGGTCATAAAAAACAAATACATTATCTCCCTATAAAAAAGAAAAAATTTATCTAAAGAAAATAGGATAGAAAATAATCCTTTTCTATTGTTGCGTTGTTATATTTATATGAATCCAATATCATTTATGAATATGAAATTACATGTGAGGATCCCTCCACCCTCTTTGATAAGACTTCTCTAACAAAAAAATTTGAAGCATCAAGCATAATCTCAAATGGAAACTCCAATCGTGGGGGATAAATGATTGGTGGAGTAGATAGATTCCTATTTAGATCAAAAAATTATACCCTACATGAATCACTAGAAAATAATTCCATTTTTTTAAGAAATCAAGATAATTGTAGAGCTATCTTACCAAAAACTATAATGAAGTGTTGATAAAAACTATCATGTCCAAGGACCAATCGAACATAACACAAACATTTAGGATATTTAAATGACAAAATTAAGTCTATTTGAGATTTATCAAACTCCATTAAATGGTTTTACACTACATTATATAGAAAAATATTCTTTTCTACCATAAGATGACATATCTCAAAGTTCAAAACATGATTTTTCTCAATGCAACGTTGCAACACATTTCCAAAAATCAATAGCCACTTATTGATTTTGGAACCATAAACAGTAAAATCATATGTAAATACATACATTCAAGTTTCAATAAAATCAAAATTGATACTCACCATGCATCTCTTGAAGGTACCTTGGGCGTTACAATGTGACAATGGCATCCTATGGTATGGAAATGTACCAAATGGGCAGGTGAATGTAATCTTATCTTTGTCCTCCACATCCACGGGAACCTTAATATTGATATGAAAACAATACAAGAAACAATAGTGTGTTCTAAATATAAGTATCAATGTTATATGTTCAGTGGATTGACAGTGGAAATAGTTTTTACTAGTGGATTGATTTAGTTTTTTATAATCTATTCACAATCACCAATAATTTTATTCTCTCACTAGAACTGACTTATCGTTATAATTTTTTATAATGGTTAATTAAGTTTTATTTGGAACAACCAAGATAGGGATGTCCTAATTGTAGTTATAAATGGGGTAAATGATACACCCATCAATTATTTTTTTTACATATTTCTTTAAAACGTATAATAATATGGGGTTTAATCTCTTATGTGTCTCCCTAACTGGTTTATCTCTATCCTCCATTATTACCATATGCATACAAATTGAGTGGATAATTCCAATTATGTATTCTATTTTTTAGAAAAATTACCTAATATTATCCGTTAATATATTTAATTTTTTTCTTGTTCATAAAGTATATTATTGAAAATTATTATTGTTAATTTTCTTCATTCAACACATGAATATTTCAAATTTAAGGAAAATAATTTGATTTACTATTTATTTGATTTCTATTTTAATAAAAAATATTTGAGAGGTAATCTTTGTGGACAATGAGGGTTGGGGTATAAATGTAAACCATCAAAATTGGTGCATAATTGATCACATCGAATTGAAAAATCAATATCCCTGTCATAATCAGAATGTATATGTTAGAATTATCAAAATAATCAATAAATAAATTGGAGATGAGAGTGGTATGATCATGAGTAATTGGTATGAAATAATTTTAGGTAATTATATTTGAAAAAAAACAAAATACATATCTAATAATATAATTATAATCATTTGAAAAATATTGAAAATTATTATTTGGAGAATCACGACAAGATGGGTCAGAATTAGAGATGATTAAAGTAGAATGGTCCTCAGTGGGGTACTTCATGGAGTCTAAAATATTAAATCATACGATCTTATCTCCATTATTATTAGAATTTATACCCTCATGTAAATTTATGGTTGTATTCATAGTTGATTAGGAAGGTTCTACCAATAATGATGGTATCATGATAATTTACATGTTCATCCTCTATATTGAGCATATAGAAATCCATAGGAAAGATCATGTCCTTTTCATGAATGAGAACATATTCAATGACTTAATCTTGATATGTTGTAGTTATATTTTCTAATTTCACCACCAATATGGTTGTATTAAACTTTCCAACCCACATTGAAGAGAAAAAAGAGTGGGGTATTACATTTATTAAAGCTTCATAGTCACAATCCATCTAAGAGAAATTTCTTTATTCAAATAAAGGAAACACACCATACAACACCCCTTGCTAAGGAGGTCTAAAATAATATAAGCTGAGGGAATCCCCAATAATTAGTTTCACAGCCTTAGGATTCAGATTACAAGTAGGAATGAGGCATGTCTGCCCTGTAGTCTGCTCATCCAAAGAATCCATATGATCAGCTACATTATTTCCCCCCCGCCTTGTATGGGAAACATGAATGGAGTCCTAGATTAGTGATATGAAATTCTTACCTTGATATGAAATGGACCAATGGAATCCACCATTTCCCTACAGAGCATCATGAATAATGAGAGAGTTGGTCTCGACCTAAGTTTAAAACACACCTTTTTGGAAGTAGAGAAAGAGGCCCGTGAGCATAGCCTTGGTCTCTGCCATGAGAAGGTTACCCATGCCAAAGCAAGTAGAAAAATCCAGAACAATATTACCCAGGGTTTCCCTAACCACACCCCATCCTCTAATTCTACCAGCCACACATGACCCGTTAGTATTGAGTTTATGACCATAACTAGGGGGCTTCTAGGAAACCCACCTTCTCTGAACCTCTTTTGATGCATGCATATGCTGAGGGATTTTAATCTAAAGCCTTACAAATGAAGGAGTATCCCACCACTCCCTGTGAATAGAAGACCAGTCTAGTAGCATGAATCTCATCCTTGCTAAAATGGATCGTGTTGAAGATACCTCACCTTCAAAGCAGGCCTGGTTTCTGGCCTGCCATAAACACAAGAACCCTACACTCAGAATCCCTGCCTGAGCTTTACACTCCTTCTCCATCTTGAGAAACCCTTGAAACCAGTCCCTCATGAATGAGGAGACATCCCACTGCTGAGGAGATAAAAAAACAGAGCCACAAAAACACTTCCACACCGCTGATTCCCAGTCCCCTTCTTACTTCTTTGGCATGCAGATGCTAAGTTCGTACCCAGATTTTTAACACAATCATACATGGACACAGATTTCCTTCAGGTATTCCAAAGAAGAAATTTGAACTTAGTCATGAAGAAATTTAACCACAAGTTAGTGTGATGTGTAAAGATACATTCATCCCAATTTTTATCCAATTCTCTGTCTTAAGAAATGTTCAATTTGTACATAATTATTTCAAAAACATTGTATACCTATGAATTTTCTTTATTGCTACAAGTAGATGGATATTGATCTCAACACACTCAAATCTATCCAAAATCAAATTTTTAATCACTTATTTAGCCATCTTCTTGTTTTGAACAACTATATTTGGGAAGTAGAGTGGTTTTTGTGACAGATAATCAATATTTTTCTTACCATCATATTTCTCCTATTGATTCCCATCAGTTGGTCTTGAATGAGGATTCACTATAGTTCTTGATAATAATAGTGGAATGATAGGTGCATATGTTTCAATAGATTACTTTACACTTTCCAATCTGATTTCAAGGACATTCCCCATGGGATTTAAAGCAGGTTGGGAAGGAATTATTCTAGAGTTCTTACTTACCAGTTCATATAGGGTGGTGGAAATTTGGCTCATATGAACTTTCATCTAAAACCACTTAGAACCTTGACTCTTTAACTCATTTTATTGATTAAGAAAAATTTGATTCAAAAGGAAATCTGTATTAGAATTTATTTTTGTCTAAAAAATACCTTGTGGTTGACTTTTTGACGCTTGGAATTCAACTATTCTTTGGGGTTGTGGTAAACCCTATTAGTTAGAAGTAGGTTGCTGAAAGTTTAATTAAAAGGGTTCCTTTGTTGTTCTCTATATCCATACATGATATTTGACTAATACTTCCTCCTTTGGTAGTAAATTAGTGTTGATGTATCATAATTCTTCTAGATATTTTATTTTTATTTATGCTAATATATTTTCCCAAGAAACATTGAAAACACAATCCTCCTTGTCTGGAAATTGGGGGAACAATGTGCTTGATGTCATGTTTTAGTGAAAATTCCACATGTCCTCATAAAAGATGATCATAGATTATTTTGGTCCAAAAAATATGTCTCACCATAGAGGTCAATTCAATAAATATATTATCAAATAAATTGTTTTTGAATGAATAAGAACATACTTTATGTTCTCTTTTAAAAGGTCGTATATCTTGATCTCCAAATTGTTGAGAGTTTTGTTCAATCTTTTCAATCAATCTATGAACAAATATTGTTGTTTTTAAACTAATGCATCTCCAACTATGACATCCACCATGATCCTTTCTATAGGTGTGAGGGAATAATAGAAGTATTTGATGCGTAAACTCTCATTGTTTTTTTATACTTGAATCATGAATATAACTTCATCAATCAATCCTAGTATTCATATATTAACTCCCCTAATTCTCCCTTAATCGCTAAGATCTCATTTTTAGTGGAAGTGGTCATTGATGATGGAATAAATAACTATATGAAAATTCATTTCTAATCATTCCATCATTTTAAATCATTCTACTGTAAATAATATATCCAATCCCTCACATTTTCAAGAAGAGAAAATGAGAATGCCATTAGTTTGATTTGATATGCAAATAAATTACTTATTTTCAATATTGAGAATCCAACGTTGTATTATTTAAGGTGTTTTTTAGATCCCCTATGGATAATCAATGAAATTTTTGAAGAAGGTGAATTTTCACAGAAATTAATTCAATGTCAGATTCGAGAATTGGATATGCAATGTCTGTAGGTTGATAATTAATATTTAGTGTTGCCAACTACAGAATGGTTTGATCAAGTTCATTGTTTTTATTTCTAGACATTAAATCGAATTATAAATTTTTTAATATGTTCTTCCTATATCAAAATTTATAGAACGGTGGAAATCCCCAATTGGGTAAACTTGGAGACTTCATGTAGATTGAGATTGTTTGATTTTATGCCTCATGGTGCGTTAAATATCATGGCCTAGATTAGAGAGATCTTTAGGATGGTATCATATCATAAATCAGATAAAAGAGATAAAGTATGAATAATAGACCATAATATCATGATAATATGTTTCAATTAAAGGTTTAAAAGATAAAAAGATAGAGTAAAAATTGAGATATGTGAAAGAAGAAATAAGAAAGAAGATGTAAGAGAAAACAAAATGAGAAAATAAAACAAAAAAATACTTATGACTAGTTGAAAACATAATAGCCTCTATAGAAATGGTTCGAATTTTAATTTAGTGGTTATAACACCGTAATAGTTATTTTAAAATATTTCTCTTTGAATAAAATAATATATCTCATAGCTTGTGTTTACTAAATAATGATTTTAAATAAACCAAGTAATTTCATTAAAATATTATATGTCTACTATTACCTAGACATTAGATTTTGGGTATGAATAGGATTAAAATATTTATTAATTAAATATAATTGTCCAACTAAATATTAATTCAATAAAAATTCCTTATAAATAATCAAATAATTTTTAGAAAATTCATTCTTATCTCTAAGAATACATTTTCTCAAAAAATCGGCTATCATATTGTTCATTTCTGAATGTTTTAGAAAACATATTTGAAATAAGTAATTTTATTTTTTTTAAATAATTTCAAATTTATCATATGATTACTTTTTTACAATTTAATAAAAATATTTATTTCACAGAAAATTCGGAAAAAATAAAAAAAATTATTGAAAATATGTTTTTATTTTAATGTATTTAGAAATAAAAGATATATTTTTATTAGTAAAACATGTTAATTAGTTACTTTTTATATAATATTAATTAATTATATTTTTTCATGTTATATTATACTTAAATTTATTATGATATACTTTTATATTTGAAGTTTCATTCATCTGAAAAACTGGTTTTCATTGTGTTTAACCAGTTTAATATTAAAATAAATTATGAAAATTATGGGATTTTAATTTTAGAAAATTGATTCCATATTTGGAATAATTACTCTCATATTTATTAAATAGTTCTCTTTTAATTATGGATAATAGTAAGTGTAAACTTATCAATTTTTGTTACCACAATAAGGGTAAATTGGTTAATTAAATGTTAAAAATAGAATCATAAAAACTATTAAATGCCCCAAAACTTATCTAAATATTATTATAAGAGTATATATCAACCATAATAATATTAGGGTCAAAATTGGGACATTTTTATCCACTTATATTATATTATGATGATTATTATATTTTATATAATGAAAATTAAAACTTGTCACACTATTGTTTTTAATAAGATTAATATTTTTCATATGTGGTTATCTAGAGGATACCATGGACTATAAATAGTTGTTTAAATATAAAATATTTATATTCCTTATGTTATTCTTTTAATTTCTAGAGATTAAATAAATACATTAAATGTATGCACAACGCTGATGGAGTAATTATTTAATTAATTTAATTATCAAGTAAAGGATATTAAAAATATTAAATGTAACATAATTTATGATATTTAATATTATCCCTGAACTACACATATTACCATGTCATTTTTAGGATCTAATAAAATAGTTGGTTTAAATATTACATGCTTTTTTATGTCTTAAAAGTCAATGTGATGAACAATATCAAAATCGAAAATAAAGATATTTTATGGGATTGATATTTTATTAAATTATATAAAAAACATAAACATTTTAAAAATGTATATTTGGAATAAAATATTTTCTATTTTTTAATGAATTGTCCATTTATTTTCTAATTTTATCTTTCATAGGGAAAATTACAACCTTTTAATATTGAAAATGTTGTCACCATAATTAAAATTTAAATAAGTTAACTAAGCATTAATCAAAATTTTATCTTTTAAAATAAATAAAAACTTTTCAATGATATATTATTTTATTATGTTATAACCCAATCACATATTATCTTTTAATAATCTTCCACTTGGATGTATTTTTCATGAGATTAAATTTATTATAACTTAATCATTTGAGAAATTCCAAAAGTTCTCCTCACACCAATTATTAAAGACACCCCCAAATAATTAATTTAAACACCTTGAGCCTTTTATATCTACCATAATCTACGAAATTATCTTATCAACTTCCCAGCAGACATTACAGAGGTTTTTTTCTTCCTAAAAGACAAACCTTAGATCCCAAATGAGGATATCTAATAGAGTCATTTTGAAGAAGAAGTAATTGATATAATTTTTCTTTATTTTTTATACACATTATTACCTCCTATGAATCCATTATATTTATCATAAATAATATATTCTAAAAAATAAATTTTAATAAATTCTATTTCTATTTTTAAAACCCAATAATTCAACCCTTTTCCCATCAAATAAAAACTAAAAGTATATCTTGTGCGTACGTATGGATGGTAATATCCATGTAGAGATACAATTAATTTTTCATCACCATAATTTTTGTAAGGGTATTATGATTGTTTTATTTTTTATATATGATATTTATGAAAAAATTATATGTTATTAATTATAATATCATAACTACCATATTATGACGCAATCTTTTTTAAACGATAATGTCGCTTGTACGTATGAATGGGATACTATCTCTAGGATGTGATGCAATCATTTTTTCATTTATATTTTATATTGATGGTAATAATAATTATTTCTATAAATAATGATGATCTATATCATTTTATTATGATTCATTAATTAATAATTATTATTTACCTTTCTTTTATTCCATGAGTCAAAAATGGAATCATCGTTTATGAGTTCATACAAACAATTATATCTCTGAATGGTATAATCCATTTTTCAAAAAATACTTTTAATAAATGATTATAAATATTTCTTTAAATAATATATATTACTTTTATTCCAAAATTATCATTTTTAAAATGTTTTCACTATGATCAAATTATAAGGACTGGGACTGCTGAACCGAAACATGATTCGAATAAGAAATAGTTATCTCACATATCAGGGATTATAATAATCAATTATTAATAAATGAGTGATAAGATGTTATAAATAAATCTTATATTTTAGGAGATATATATATATGTTTATGTAATTAATGTATAATAAATCCATATTTATTATATGAGTAGTTTTAACATGAATGAGGTATGGCTATACTTGAGGTAAGGTTTTATTTCCCAGTCTCATCATTATTTGGTGTTGTTTATGTTTAATTCTCCAATAGGGAACACTTTTTGTCCATTTCCACATTTTCTAAACATAATCAAATTTTTTTTTCTTTCCATAATATTTTTTTGAAATAATTTTTACTAATGTTTCACATTTCACAAAATCGTTTGAAAAAAATATTTGTTTAATTTACTAAAAAATGTTATTTGTGAGTTTTTTGAAAAAATTATGGAAAAAATGTTATTTAGATTATATGGTATTAGTTTATCTTCCAACAAAAATTAAACCTTATTGATTTTAACCTTACGTTACAGGCTTACAAGGTTATTTTTAAATAAATTCATTTCCTTTATAATTGGATTCATTTTAATGAAAAATATGTTTTTTCAAAACGGAAAGGATATTTTCCTCTATTATTATTTCCAGTGATCTTTCAAAATCAGTTTAAATATAATATAACCTTATTTTATTTGAATTATGATTTAATGGGTATATTATCCAATGATGCCATCCTTATTATTTCTTTCACTGGTTTGTGTTTTTGATGGAATTATATTATGAAACATATTTGTTTTACATGTGTAATGCAATGATTAATTGTTTATGAAACCAATTTATTGCAATTGGTTTTTAGATAATGAATGAATAATGTTATTGCAGAATATTTGGTAACAATATCAACGTAAAATTTATTTTTTAATGATATTTATCTCATTATAATGACATGACTAGAACGAGGAGTTGACCTAGTGAAGTGTGGGGCTTTGTCTCATATAATTGTATTGGTAGTGAACCTTTAATACTATAATGGTTGGGAGTGAACTAATACAAATATTATAGCCCATTAGAAGAGAATATAATGCTAAATAAATGATTTTATATGATTATGTGTATTCCACAATTTCGTGTTATTCTATTATTGATTATGTTGTTTGATTCGTTTATGATTGATAACTTATGAACATCAATGATTTATTTTAGGAATTAAGATAATGTTATTTGATATAAAAGGAATAATATAAAAATTATATGTTCATGTTCTTATAAAATTATGCCCAAGTAATGCTTATATAATCATTATTATCTCCCTTTTCTACCCTTACAGGGCATATGAGAGCCCCCATTTCTTATATTTCTTATCACCATGATATAGAGACTATTATTAAGTATGAAATGTCAAAAATCATTCTAGTTATAAATAAATAAGTGAGAGTTGATGTAGATATATTATGTACATGTTTTTTATATTTCCAATTTCCAAGGCACTATACATATTAAATGCTAAAGCATGTGTCTGTGTAATGTAACAAATATTCATCTTAAAAGATTCAATATCTATGTATGAAAAATTGTGTTCTTATATTTGGTATTAGTTGATGGTTTTATTTATGCTTTGTAAGATAATATGATAAAACATTATTGATAATTCAAAGTATAGTATACAATCCTAATGTTTTGGTAGTGATCATGAATGACCTAGGCTAAAACTATGGAATCATAAGAAACAATGTTTATGATTTATAATTATTTTAAATTATTTTTATAAGATTATTATTTACCACATTATGAATTTTGGTTGTATTCAATGGATAGAAACTGAAGGAATCATGTTAATGTTGATTATGATGGACAATGAAATGATTTTTCTCCAGAACAACCAAATTTTATAAGATACGGAATATAGAATATTCTTGTTATTCTCAAGATACATTTTGTGGATATGAATCATACTGACTTTCAAAATGATCAAATGAGGCAGCAAAAAACCATTGAATAATTTATGAGGAAACGTTTTCTTTCTTATAATATATCTTATGATCAACTAGTGGTTGAGCAATGGATCAACACCACTGAGAAAATATTTATATTCTTCAATTCCAAGGACATGAAAAAGTTTTATGAATTATTTATCATCTAGAAGTAAGAGTAGATCAGAGGTGGAATATTATCATGAATAAAATGAAATAATAACAAAATGAAAAAATTGAATGTTATTAGTTTAATGGGATATTATTCAAAAAGTAAGTCCCTCATATTATATATAAAAATATTGAGAAATAATTTATTGATCTAAAGAATAATAATAAAAAATTCATCAGTACAAAAGAGGAAAATTTTACAAGGCTTTCAATGTACTCCCCTGGTTTAATTATTAGCCCTAAATATAAAAGTGATTGATTCCTTGGTGGATTAAAACCATTTCTCAAAAGGGTAATAGTTATAAATTACTTCAATACCTATAAAAAAATTATTATATATTCTTCTAAGGTGGATATGGAGACTAGATTTTCAAAATAATATCATGTTTTTGATAAGAAAATAATGATATAATTTAAGGAAAATTATAAAAATCATAGAGAAAATAAGGCCATCATTATTTTATACTCAATGTGTGGAAGTAAAAACAAGGTAAATTTTATCAAGGGTACTGTTAAATGTTTCATGAGTGGAAAAGATTTTCATCATGAAAATGAATGTTGAAGAGATAAAAAAGTTAACTTATGATGAAAATAAGGAAAAAGATTAATATAATACAACACCCATGCTCCGATGATATAAATGTAAAAATAATGGGAATTATTCTAATTTCTACAAGAACATGATTTTTTTCAATTAGCTACAACAACCTCTTAATATCAAATAAAAATGGAAATCTCATGTGATCTCAACATAAAAAGTTGGTTATGAGAATTTAGTGATGAAAGGTGTACTATTCATACACTCTAGAATAAATAATTCCTTTTTTTATTCTGGATCCCCCCATTGTGTTATTTAAAAATAATTTTTAAGGGTACCCCTTTATCACCTCAAAATTTGGATATTGAGTTATCTGGTAAAACATCTAATGGAAAAATTGTAACATATCAAGTTTATAGTTCTTTTCTTGTTGATGTTTGTTGGAATGTGTTTCCAATAAATATTGTGATTCTCACATTAGTTCAATACAGTGTGGTTATTGTAATTCATTGGATATTTTTATATAGAGCGCATATTAATTATCTTGGAAGGGATTTAATATTTAATGTTCTGAACGAACCTATAATCATTTATTGATTCATGGAAGAGTATGAACATAAAATGGAAAATTCTTCCATATTTTGGGTCTTAATTATTATACATGAAAGTTATGTATCTCAAATGGTATGGGAGAAACTCAAAATAAACGATACATATATTGTATGGGAGATTTTGACGACATTCCTGGTTTATTTTTATGTCTTACACCAAATAGAGAAATTGAGTTTTCAATTGAACTCATACATGGTGATTTTCTTGTTTTAAAGGATCCTTATATAATAACCTTCTTTGAGTTGCAAAAATTAAAGAAGAAACTACATGATAATCTTGATAAGGGATTCCAACACCCTGGTGAATCAATATGGGGTGAAACATTTCTATTGGTTAAGAATAAATATGGATCAATGTGACTCTAAATTAATTATTAAGAACATAACAAGATCACTATTAAGGGAAATTATCCTATACCGAGTATTTATGACATGTTTGATCAAAAACAAGAACCTCAATACATTCTAATATTTAAATTTAATTTATATATCATAAATTTAGATTCAATAAGTAGAATTTACTAAAGATGGAATTTTATAAAATGTATAAAAACTATGAATTTGTTGTGACATACTTCAGTCTTATTAATTCAACCACTATTTTTATGGAAACTATTAATTTATATTCAAAGTGAATGTAAGAAGATGAGGATCACTTGAGGATTTTTCTAAAGAACATGTGGAAGGAGAAAAATTATGAAAAATTTATCACTTGGGAATTGTGGATTCAGAAAGATTCATTTTTGGGTCATATAATATCATCGATATATCAGTAGAACATTCATAGGCAAGAAACTATTATGAAATATCCATGAACTGCTACTGTAAATGAAATCCATAATTTTTCTCGACTCACTAGGGATTATCGATATTTTGTGAAATATTTCTCACAGCTTTCTAATCCACTCACCAACTTTAATGAGAAAGTATTTAAATTCAGATTTTCAGAGGAATGTCAAGAGAATTTCAAATATATGAAAATATATTTGGTCAGTTCAACTGTGCTAATTTTACCCTGTAGTTCTGGAAGGATTGTGATCTATAGTGATATATCAATGAAGGTATTAAGATGTATTCTCAAGAAAAATGACATGGATATACCTTTTTATTCATGTCTACTAATGTTCTATGTGAAAAATTTCCCCACTCACAATTCAAAGTTAGCTGTGGTAATTTTTGTATGATTGATATGAATGAATTATCTCTAAAAATATATGTGTCAAATATATAATAATTATTAATGATTAAAGTATATTTAAAAAAATATATAGAAATTCATTAAATAATATGGTTAGAATATATTATATAATGTCTCAGATTTTTTGGTTTTATTTTATGAAAATTTTACAGATAATTCAAAGACCATGTGTAGAGACGTCGTGTGATTCCAAAGCCTGGTGTTCCTGGAATGGTTCGACGAAAAATGTTTTGTTTTTAATAGCGCGTGTGAGTGGGTTTCTTAAAAAAAGTTACATAACTCTAAAATGGATTCCCAGATCAGAAATATGAGGCCACGATTTCATTCACGATGGAAAGTTTACCCAAGGGGCATCTTTAATTTAGTTGGAATAACTTTTTAATGAGAAACCAGAAAATTGAAAAAACATAATCAAAATAACTAAATAAGTTATATTTTATTTTAAAATCCTATAACTCTTTAATGGTAACTCAGTTTGAAAATTTGGGATTACAATTGAGCTCATGATGGAGAGCTTTCCTTAGGTAGGGCCTAACCTTGACCTGTGCGGGTTGAGAGTAAAAGATTATTTTTGGACAGTTTAAAGGATAATAAAACACACTACTAATTTTTTTTTATTTTCATTCATTTAATATTTCACAGTGATGTAGTGACATTGTGATGTGACGATAATGTAGATGCTTCTTTTAATAAATGAAACAGTGTGTCGATACTTCAACATAATGAAACAGCAATGCTGAAACATGTTTTTTCATTTAAAAACATGACAGATATACATGATGAGTTTGAAAATCATAGAGAAATTCCCAGAAATCTTTGGAATAAAAAAGGTGTTGGAAAAGCATCTTAGTAGTGAAAAAAAGAGGTGAAGAATGCCAACTGATCGAGGATTAAAGACCGAGGATCAGGGATCAATGAAAAATGGTGGTGAAACTCTATTATTCACCAAGACCATTCCAATCCTCAAGGAAGGGGTTTTATTTTTATGTTATTTCATTCGTCCATATCTTCTTTTAAATGATGAATGTAGATTAACCCGCAAATAGGTTGATCTGTGGGATCGTCGTTCTTGTGGGATGTGAGTGATGTTGTAAGGATTAATTTGGGAATTAGATCTTTGAGGTTTATAATTTTTTCTCTATGATCCTACAAACAATAATGAGTTAATACCAATAAGAAAAACGGACTAGATCCTTTGTTTGGGTGTTCCTGTGATCCTTCTTCCCCACTCATCATTCACATTTCATTCATCCATCGTGAGGATTTCAGTGGATAGATTGTTGTTCCTTTGATCAGTGGTGCAAAAATCTCTAGGTCAAAAATATTACTTCATAGATTCCCCATAGAGGTGCAACGATAGGGGTAGTAAGAGATTAGGTCATCCAAAGAGTGGCCTCTAGCAGAAGAGGCATTTTCCTGGTGGCACATCCGATTTGGGTGAATGACCACCAGCACATGAGTTTATGATGGTGGTGCACCATGGTTCAACGAGACCATGTCAGGGGGATCAGCTCACAGTAGGGGGTCATAGGTTATGGCGTAGATAGCCACTGGCTTGACGGATGGCAATGGAGGGGCCTGCAGTGACACACGAGAGGTGTGACTATTGCAAAAAGACATGGAGTGGGGCTATGATGGAGGGAAGAGGCTCTTTAAGATATTTTTGACAGAAGACTGAATACTTTTCCATAGGGGGTGCTAGTCACACAGACTGACCACATAGAACGATGACTATCCTCGATGACCAAGATAGAGAAAACTGGTCCACCTAGGTGGCCCAGTGGTTCGATTGGTGAACCCTAGGTCCGGTCCGCTCAGTCAAATTGGGTCAGGCAGGACCCAGACTCAACCAGACCCTTTTTACTAAAATTCATATAACTCTAAAAAAGTGTGATTATTTGATGATATTTCTACAGCATTGTGACTCTCACGACAATATAGGAGTTTTTATAATATATATGAGTTTTTATACAAGTTGGAATACGACCTATTGTGTTGATATGTAGGTGCTCACAGAACGATGTTGCTAATGACAAAATGATGCGACTGACAACGACCTAGACTGTGTCTCTTACCCAGACTATGTGTCTAACCTCGACTATGTGTCTTACCTAGACAATGTTTCTTACAAATAATAAGTGTTGTAATTATTCAATATGTCTTACATAGAATGAGTTGGTACTCCCCTGTCCCCCTAGGGTACGAGTCTTAGAGTCTTTTTTGACACTTGATGTGTTACCGACACTCTGTGTGTTACCAAAACTATGTTTGTTATCTATACAATGTGTGTTACCAACACATGGTTTTTTTACCTACAATCCTAGTGTTTCTATTTGAGGGTACATTAGATTATTTTTTGAGAATCCTATTTATGTACCATAAACCTATACTTGGTTTTAGACGACTCTAGTGACTCAAATTAATGCGATATCGAGATTTTGTGTCTCAGGGAGACCGAATGTCTAAGAGAAACTTCATGAAATATCGAAACATGTGTTCTCTTGGATAATTTTGGTAGTGCTGTTCTATTTTTTTCTTTCAGATATCTCATGGGGTGAGATCTCATGGTATCAAGCATGCTACGAATGAGACCATATGGATGGCAGTGGATGAGACCTTGAGTTTTGGAATCCATCACGAGTATACCTGGATTTGCTAGTTATATATGTTATTGACATATATCTATGTTGAGGTAATTGTATCTTCATAGCAATGTTTTCTTTGTGGTTTTTTACATTGTGTTTCAATGTTCACTATAGAGTATTGTTTTACTGAACCATACACAGGCTTTCCCGCACTCATCATGTCTTCTACTGTCAATCAATACATTGATGGTGTGCTTGGAGAATTGGGGTCAGTTGGTTCAAAGACTAACTTGAGAGATTATGTGTAATTAAGCGACTTCAGAAAACTATTTCTTTTTTTACACATTAGGTAGGGTTTTATATGGAGGAGTTCTAAAGGATTTTACTTTTACTTTACATTTTTGAGCCCATATTCTAGCCCTATTTACCAAAAGTTTTATTCTAGACTTGTGTATGTTTACTTAGTGTTTTTATGTACTAGTATCTGTAGGTTAGAGTTATGTCCATGTGTATAGGTACATAGAAAAATGCCACCCTTTTTTTGGGATATGCCTAATCAGACTTAGTTTCCATCCCCTGGCCTATGAGTGGTGGGATTAAGGTAGTCACAACATGAGACCTGGGGGATGGGCCATGAAATATTAAATTTTATGACTTCTCATTTCATTACAACTATAAGTAAAAGAACAAGGTTGACGATTATTTGAGATGAATGAATCATGGTATAATATTTATGATGATGATAAAATAAGATAACATATTTAGGGATTATCAAAGTATGGATTAAGAAATATTAATGGAATGTGAGAAATATTGTTTGGATCAAATGAATTTTCAGGTATCCATCCACATGAAAATTATTGAGGCACAGAAGGATTATAGAGACTATAAAAGAACAAGAGAAATTATCCTTATCTAACCATTTATTATTAGGTAATAAGAATGTTTAAGGATACATTAAGTGTCTCTCCCATACCATATGGGAAAAAAGGAGTTACTAGATAATGCTCATAGTTCAACATTCTCCATTCATCCTTGAAATATTAATATGTATAGAGACATAAAAAATTATTTCATGGGGGATAATATGAAGATCGATACTACAAAGTATGTTTCTATTTTCATGGATTATCTATTAGTTATGGTTCAGAGACATACGTCTAAGAGGGATGTAATAAGCATTAGAAATACCAAAATGGAAATGGAAAAACAAAACCATGGATTTTTTCATTGGACATGCCAAAACATATAAACTCTATAATGTTATATGGGTTATTTTCAATAGACATACAATGTCAACACACATCATTTCTATCAAATATAATTTCATTCTTGATTAGCTTGTCAGAATATATATTATGGAAGTTGTAAGATTTCAAGAGTACAACATTCCATTGTATCTGATCGGTCTCATTGGTTTAACTCAATGTTCTAGTGAATTCTTCAATAGGCTATATATATAGTGTTATGTTCCAGAACAACTTATCATCCTTAGATTTTTTTTTAATCTGAGAGTCCCAATAAAACTATAGATTATTTTTTATAGCCTTCTCTATGGATATCAAACTTGGTTGATATCAACACCTTCTTATGGCATAATTTTATTTCAAAAATATATTTCACTCCATCATTAAAATGGATCATTATAAATCCCTCTATGGTATGAATTATAGAAATTTATGATTTGGGAATGAATTTCAGGGGAAAAGATAATATACCTAATCACATTTTGGAAATGATAGATAAGATTAGATCCATACAACCACACATAATATTAGCTCTGTGTTGTTAAAAATGTTATGGTAACAATGATATGAAATATTTAGCGTTTGATGTGGGAGATAAGGTATTTATATGAATAGCTCTCTAAAAGTTTTGTATGATATTTAAAAATAATGTAAAGCTAATCCTTTTGTATATAGGGACTCTTAAAATTATTGATTGTATCTAGATGGTCTATTATCGATAGGAACCTCACTGAATCTCTCACATGTAAATAACGTGTACCACGTATATCTTCTCAAGAAGTAAATACATAATCATTCACTTTTAATAAACTCGGAGGCCATAACATGAGAGAAATATATTTTAAATAAATATCAATAGACAAAGATTATAGATCATAGAGAAAAAGTTCTATTAAACAAGACAAATCACTTGTTTAAGGTTTTATGGGGAAACTGCCAATTTGAGAAAGATATGTGGGAACCTGAGGATATGATGAGGTAGAGATATCCGCATCTTTTTTTATTCACATAATTAATTTTGAGGAAAAATATCCATTTATGCAGGGTATAATGTAACACTCTGATATTTTTATTAAATGCGTCTCTTTAATTTATTTTATTTATTTGATAACATATATTGCATGCGACAAAAATTTTAAATAGTTCAAAAATATTTTTAAAATATTACGTTTTTATTATTACCTAGTCATATTATTGGAAGGTATGAATAGTATTATATTATTTATGATTTAAATATTATTGTAAAACTAAACATAAATGTATTGAATTTTTTTTATAAAATTATCACACTATTTTTAGTAAAGTCCTTTTTCTTCATGAAAAATATGATTTTTTCAAAAAATTTGTTTTCTTATAAATAAGTTTTGAATGTTTTAGAAAATTTATTTTACAAAAGAAATTTATTAAATTATTATTGTAAAAATTATATTAAGTCAATTTTTTATAATTTTCTCAAAGGATTTATTTTTCAATAAATTGTGAAAAAATACTTATTTTTTTAAAAAACTATATATTTCTTATAATGTATCTAGAAAAAAATTATATTTGGGTTAGTGTGAAACTTCTATTAGTTACTTTTTATTTAAAATAATTTAATTATGGAGTTTTAAGTAGATTTTATACGTAAAATAATTATGAAGACATTTTATATATAAAAATGACTATATTATGATTTTTATTTATATTTTTTGTAGTTTAATTTTTAATTAAATTTTATAAATTCTGTGATTTGAATTTTTAAAAAAGGATCCCATTTTTATAATTAGGTGGTACACATTTATTAAATTGTGTCTTTCTATTTTTTGAAAATATGAATAGTAAACTTATTAATTTTTGTTACCATAGTAATGGGTGAATTGGGTAATTAATGGTTAAAAATAAAAGTATAAAAAATATTAAATGAACCAAGAACATTACTAAATATTATATTATGAGTATATATTTACTATAATCAACCATGGTTCTAATTTATGACATTTTGGTTCCACCTGGATAATATTACATCCATTAAAATTTTTTATTTAAATAAAATTAAAACACATCACAGTCATGTTTTTAATAAGTTTAATAATTTAAATATCAATAATCTAGAGGTTCTTTTTGAATATTAATATTATTTTTTAATATGAAAGACTTATCGTCATCACAATAGTTATATTTTAATATTTCGTGAAGAAAATAGTTTCCTTAAATTCATGTACAACACCGATCCATGAATTATTTAATTAATGGATTAATCAGATAAGGACCATTAAAAATATTAAAATTGATATAATTTAAGATATTTAATGTGATAAATTAATTATATATTAAACCATGAAATTTTTAGGATATAGTAGAAAATATTGTTTTGAATTTGACATGTTGTGTCGACCATAAGGATATTTTATGGGATTAATATTTTATTAAATTTTTTAAAAATAATAAAGTTTTAAATAAGAACAAAGGAGATATAATATTATGTAAAATTTCATAAATTTCCCATTTATTTTCCAATTTTTTCTTTATATGAAAAAATAATGACCTTTTAATATTGAAAAAGTTGTTACAATAGTTAACTAAAGATTTATGAAAATGAACAGTTTTAAAATTACAATAAAACATATCTAAAACCCATTGTGTGATGATATTAAAACCCAAAAACACTTTATATTAATATAAATTTCCATTTGGAGGTATTTTTTAGATTTAATTGTCTATAATTTAATTATTTGACAAATTCCAACAGTGCCCCTCATCTCAATTAAAAAAAGACACCTCCTCTATCAATTTATTACACCATTTTGAGCCTTTTAAATCATCCGTAATCTATAAAATTATCTACTATAATTTATTATACACATATTATAGGTTCATTCCTTCCCAATTGACTAACCCTAAAGCCCTTTATAGGAGTTCTGAAGGAATCATTTCTAAGAAGAGGTAATCACTCTAACTAATCACATTTTTTCTACTCATCCTTATCTCCTATGAATATATGATATTTATCAGAAGATAATAAATTAGATATAATGAATATTTTAAAATTCTATAATAATTATGAAATCACCAATATATGTCACATTTTTCATCAAATAAGAATTGAATGTATCACGTGTGAATATGTTGGTGTTACCGTCTGCACATTGTTATACAATTCATTTTTCATCAACTTCTTATATAGACATGTATTGTGATATTTTCACTATTTATATATATTATATATGACGTAATTATACTTCTTTAATGATAATGTAATTTTTAAATTCTTATCACCCAATATATTTGTAAATGATAATGTCCCTCATGCGTACTTATGGACTACCATATCCACAATGCGATGTGATTCGTTTTTCATTTTCATTTATAATGGATGATATTAGGGATTTATTTTATGAATATATATGATATATATTATATAATAATTAATTTTGATATATAGAATATTATTTATCATTATCTCTTTACATTAGTTAAATAATAGAAACAACGTTCAAGTGTATGTACGACCAACCGTATCTAAGAATAGTCTAATTCATTTGTCTATATCTACTTTATAAAAATAACTAAAAAATATAAATAATTAGTATATATTAATTTTATAACATTATTAATATTCTTGAAATTTTTTACTATGATCAATTTATGAGGACTAAGAATTCTAAACCGTGACATGATTGGAAAACATAGTAGTTATCATCAAGAATATTGTTTTTTATATAAAATTATTAATAAACAAGTTATAAGATGAAATAAATAAATCATACATGCTAATTTACATTTATATTTATATAATTAATTTATTATAAATACATATTTATTCTATAATCTTTTTTAATGTGAATGAGAAAAGGAGAGATATGAGGTAATATTTATTTTACAATCTTATCATTATTCAGGATTTTATATATTTCCAAGTTTCTGAAGGCACTATAAATTTATTATCCTCAGGTTTCTTCCTATGTATTGTAATTAATAATTATATAAAATAATTTTATATATAATTTTGAAAATAATATGTCATTATAGACGTCAAGGATTCTCTCAACTAATTTGTGCTTTTTTGGTACATAGGTACAACTGAGTGGCTAACCAATGTGGTCTCTCAAAGGAGAAATGGATAAAAAACATATTAAAGGTATTTTAAAAAAACAAGAGAAAATAAATACACTAACTAAATTTATGTGGTTTTTTTTATCATTTATAAAATGAAATATATTGTGTTTGAAAAAGGTCATTATTTTTATTTTTTAAAATTTATAAATAAAAAAACAACAAGAAGATAATTTTTTCATGAAATGTTTTTACAATGTGTAATCTATATAACTCTATATTTTAACATAATTATTAATCATTATAATTTTAATTAGAATACACATTTTTGTAATCCCCTAAATTAATAACTCATATACCCTATTAGAATTAACCTCAACCACAATAATTAAATGAATTAAACTAGGCTAGCTTCAAAAAGGGAAATAACATAACCCTTATATGATTTTATTCAAAAGATAGATTAAGGTATTTTGTGAATTAATACCCATTTCCATACATTAATTGGGTATTAATTGTGATTAGGTATTATATTTTAACTCATTAAATTCACCATATATGGTTTTTTACTGATTAAGATCACGCTCTGTCAATTTGCACGTTACTCGACCTCATTTGTTTTGTGTAAATATTTTGATTTTATCATTAGATTATTTGATGTTAGAAACAAAATTAGAAGATCATATTATATTATTTATACTATTTAATTGATTCTAAAAAATTAATATGGTAAGAGGTAGGTTGATTATTAAGAAAAACTTCTCTTCCATGCGTGGTGTTGTCATCGTACAAACGATTTGCATTCAAAATGGTTTAGAAAGGGTATTACCTAATCGCATTTTTAATATTTATTTATATACAAAATAATTGAATTTAGGAAGAACAAAATTTAAAAAATATAAGAAATATAACAAAGAATAATTAGTTAATAATGAAAACATAATCATTATAATATGAAGATTAAGAAAACGGCTTCGATAAAAGAATCCTTGCTTCAAGATCTAAGCCTCTTAAAATGAAAGGAGAAATGGAATAAAACCAATTATAATCTTCTCAAAATATATTAATTAATGTAAAAACCCCTCGTATGAGGGAAAATTAAAATTTATATAAGCATGGAGAGTATAGGGTTACATAAAGATACAAGTGTGAACGGGGGAATTCAAAAAAATATTTTAAGACAAATTTAACCCCCTTCTTGACACAAAAAATTGTAGAACCATATGTTCATCTAGATGAATGGTTTTTGAATAATTGGGTCCTATATAGACATCCAAAATTTTATCCTAATAGAATATTTTGTGTAGATTATATAACAAAAATGTTTAAGTGGTTTCTAATCTATTAATTCCACTCGATCATTGAATTCATATTCCATTTACTCCAATGAAATCCATGATCCAAATAAAATGGTCTGGATAAAAGTTAAAAAAACTAGAGTATTTAATTGTTTTCAAAAATTTGAAATTCAAAAATGTCATAGAAAATTTTTTTTTTTGAAATAAAATTGTTCACTTTAAAGGGTAAAAACTAAAATTTTCATTAAATTTAATAATTAATTATCAAATCCAAAATATTACATAAATAATATTTAACACAATGTGAAGAAATTATATCATTTATTATTAATAAAAAACACACTAAAATGTGTTTTATAATAGACAAAGGTAATTTTTTTTATTTCTTAGGAATATTGTTTTATGGAAAAATATTTTCTTTCATACTGATTAGTTTAATGGGAAAAAATATTTAATTATATGATAATAAAAGGATTATAATTTTTCGACTCTTGAGTTGATAAAAAATATATTGAAGAAAAAAATAAAGGAATATCATTAATATTTCCAATAAATAATGACATGATATTATATATTTGCATAAGATCACTGTTAATATGTGTTTATATGATAATACACTATGATCAGTAATGAATCCTAAATATATAGATGAAATCTTGATGAATTCATAAAAAAGTTATCAATTAAAATATCATAAAAATGATTTATATTTTATGAATCAATTATATCAGTTTATAATGTCAAATTATGATTTGTGAAATCATATTGATGATATTATTAATCTTTTAACAAATCTATCAAGGGTACTAATTAATATTGTTGACAAAAGTTTTAAGTCATTTAAAAAATGAAATCACGTCTGTCTATATTTTGATGAATGACCATACACTATATATTTTAGTACTGATTACATAATGTGTGATTTTATTTGTTATATATAAAATCTCTTTCTGAATATCTCATTATAAAATATACACCATCATGTCTATATATTTTTTGAACATATATACTATAAACATCGCATATTGAGATATCAAAAACCCTTGTATAAACATAGAAAAATTGAAAAACATATTTGAATATAATTTAAAGACATAAAATAGTAATTTTAAAATAAAAAATATCATATAAATTTTATAAATAATAATTACTTAAGATCCTATAAAAACTTTAGCTCATTCATGATGTAGTGAAGTTAAAACTAATGAAAAGTTAACAAATATCATTTTTATTGTTAGTGAGAGAAACATATTCTATTTTATTATTTTGGCTTGTCTTCTTGGGGCATTTTTTTGTGTTTCATTTTAATTTCACATGTTTTTTTATTTTAACTTGATTTTATTATAATCTTTAATTATTGAAGATGTACCAATCTACAAAAATAGTTTTCTCAATCCTTGTTGATCAAATAAAATCAACGGATATAATCATATTTCTTTTAATATTTTCATCAAATAGGTCATTGATTATAACATATTGTGGTAGGATTGGGTATATTGATCTTGTTAGTTATTTATGTTAAAATAAAATAGATTCTAAGGTTAATATATATATATATATTAATATATTTTAAGGTAATTTTGGATTGTTCACCTGAATCAATATTGCATTGTTTTAATTTTATAAACTCGTTATATTGTTATTAATTCATAGTTCCACTTAATTAATTATTTTTAATATTTTTTATATTCGGAATAATCAATTTTTTTCAATACTATATATTGTTACATAGTTGTTTGTAACTTATATTTTTAGTTACAATGTATTTTCCATATAAAAAAATCTATTATAAGATATAACTATTTCAAAAGTGTTTTTAAAATATTCAATTCAACTATATCTTTAATTTATCTATCGGGGAAAAAACTGGTATTAGATAAGTCCTTACATTTTCCTTATATAAATTTATAGTGGGATAATGTATCCTCACCCAAACTTCCTTGAGCCATGAATCAATTCATCTGACCGGATCGGCATCCAGTAATGAATTGGTTTCCTTCCCAACATGCCATAGAGTATTACCCATTAGAGTCACTTATCTAATTAATGATTATCCCTATAAGACAACAAAATTTATTTTATTTTTTTCCTCACTCACACATACCTTGAGAAACTTCCAATGTGGTCACCCATCCAAACCACTACTATAACACTGCTATATTTTATGGTATGTTTCTTCTTAAATAATTTCAATTCATTATGTAACACCCCAAGAATTCATAATGTGTTATTTCTTCAAAATAATTCAATAACTTTCACTACACGCAACACCGAGTTCAATTGCACCATGACTTACCAAAAATCCATTCAAAATAGGTTATGAATAGTATTAACTAAATTTTACACTTTATATAATCCTTATAATTTTTCCATATTATAAGTATCTTAGACATAATGCAAGAACAAATTCATTTTCAGTATTGCACTTTTATCAACTTTTAATAGTGAACCCTTTTTAAATACAATATTTTAAACTTTTTGACTAAATGGGGACATCAAAAATTTAAAATGAAACATCCCAAGCTTCCACGATACGCTTTCTTTTAATAATACAGTAGCGTGTGTTGTACGCAACCTTGAGTTTTAACACACACCACAACCAATCAAACTAGCCGTTATGAATAGTAATACCTAATTTTTGAAATTATATATATTTTATATTTCAAAATCGACTTCATTTTTGGATTCTGAATATCGAATTTAGCCTAAGGTGAAATTTTGGTACATTTCGGATAACTTTCATATTTTGATGAATAGTGAAAATTACTAAATTTTAATTAAAAACAACTTTTTTAATCAAAATAATTAATAGTGATAAATTATAAATTTGAGTGGTTTTAAAGTATATTTAGAATATATTTTTACCATTTAATATAATTTTGGTCATTGGACATAATTTTACATTTAAACCGAACATAAACAAGTGTCAATCTTTTGATAGTTATTATCTCTTAAAAACACGCTTTTTGTTTTGACAGCGGAAATTAATTTTAAATTAATTTCTGCCACTTCTGTGTTTTGAATTTAGGAAAATGGATTCCATATTTGGAATCAGGATGTTCAAATTGTGTAAATAGGTAACTTTTATTTTTAGAAATTTTGAATAATTACTGCGGTATATATTTTATTTACCATGGTTAAGGGTAAATCCGGTAAATAAGGGTTAAACAATAATATTATAATAATACTAAATTACCCTAAAACGTGTCTTAAAACTATTGGTTGATACATGGTCGACCATGGGCATCTTTGGGTCTATTTTGGGACCCCATGGATCCACTTGTAAGTGATAATGACACTTTATTTTAATTAAGTTAAAATAAATAAAAAAATGACACAAGCATATATCTTTTAACAAAACAATTGTTACAGAGGGTTATATATGTTGGATTTTAGATTATAAATATTCCTTAGAAATATAAAAAACTTTCCTACATAATTATATTTTATTTATAATTTTTAGACATTAAATAAGTTAATTTATTTATGACACAATGATGATGCATTAATTACTATAATAGTGAAAAATCAAAATAATTGATATTAAAAATACCCAAATAAATATAATATGAAACTTTTAATGAATTAAAATAATTTTCTAGGATAATATTATATATTAGTATTGATTTAATTGACTTTTTTTGAAGTAATCAATCTGTTATGAGTTTCAAAAAAATCAACTATTGAATAGTGTCAAAATTGACATAAAAGAGTTTTTAAAACAAATATTATATTATTAATTGATATTAAATTCCTAAAAATCTACGGTTTGTCCAAGAGACTTATATCATGATAGGTGTATCATTAATGGACCACTTGGGGGTCTCTTGTATGTATATGGTAAGTTTATTAACCATATAATATAAAAATACAAAGAGACATTGTAAAAGTGAAACTAATTAACTTAGAGTTAATACTTAAAGATAAGATTAATATAAGTACCCAAACCTGTCTAAATTCTATTGGTTTAGTTGTTTTCGACCCATCCCCACCTTAACCTTTGAATAGTCAACTTTGGAGCCATTGGAAACCGAATATGAATTTATTATAAACTAATATCTCTAGCTTTTCCAAAGGTGCCCCTCACCCCTCTTATAAAAGGGAACTCCTCCTTCTCATTTCATCAAACCTTCAAAGCCTTTTGGTTCGGCCAAACTCTGCCCAAATACTCTCCCAACATCCTTCAATACAACATAGATGCCTTAGTTTGATCCGAAAGCCATCCTAAGGAGCCCTTTTGATCAAATCAAAAGGAAGAACCCGAAGAAGAGGTAATGTTTTCACCACCCCTTTTCACGTTCCTTTCTTCTTCCACTTCTTCTTTCTTTGTTCTTACCATTCTAAAATAATAACTCCAGTATCATACATATACTGTGATGTTATTATAAATATGTTACAACCATATTCAGTATTCTATACACCCTTTGAATAACATGTCACCATACGTGCGTACGTACGGCTTACCGTCTCCACGTCGTGGTGTAATTGTTATTCAATATATTATTATTTGGATGGGTATAATAATGATGTGTAACTCATGTAAATAATAAATATAACATGTTAATGATTCTGTATATATGATATACCATCCATTTATATATTATTTTAATATCAAAAGAATGATATTGTCACTCGTACGTACGTACGGACTACCGTCTCCACGAACACGATGAGATTCATTCTCCATCGTATCCATTCAAGTATAATTATCATTTGATGATTTAAAAATGACGTTTAAGGACTTGATATCATTCTGGATATGAATAAGATACAACAAACATGGCTTATGTAACAAAACATATAAAAGAAAATGAGTAAGTTAACACCGGAAACGACGATAATTCTAAGATATTATTAACAAATCAATGTTAAAAGATCATATATGATATCATATTAATATATATGATTCTTGTATAATTTAATAACAATTATTTCACCATTATACAGGAGGTTAACCTACCCCAACCAAGGAAAAGTACAAGGTAAGGGTTATTTCACAATCTCTTCATTATCCGAGGTTGTTTATACGTAATAATCTACTGGGATCTCTTTATCATCCACATCCATGTTTCTTAAAAATGTTTTTCAAAACATTTTTATTATTTACAAGAATATGGGTTAAAGTCATTTATACCCTTGTTTGACTTTTTATAAGAGGTTTATAAAGGAATCTTTCCGTCGTTTTCAAAATTAGGTCCTTTTTAACCTTTTCTAAAGAATTAAGGTAAGAATGTTTTTTTTAACTTATACGGCGGGTGCGGCTATTTTCCGCCGTTATAAAATCTTCAAAGCTTCCCTTACAAGATTATAAGAATATTTTCAAAGAAAATGTTTTATTTTATATGGATCTTAAATTATTTCAAAATAAAAGGAGATATTTCTTTAAAAAGAATTTTGATTTCATCTATGTCAAAATCCTTTGATGGATTTTAAGATTATTTGAAGTTGATTTATTATGATACAAAACTTCTATATTGTATTGAAGGTTTTGTGATATGTTTGACTGTGGATGTGCTATTTTTATACCATTCATAGTTTATGGTGAAAGTATTGACATTTCGTATTCTAGTTTTAATACGGATGTTTATGTTATGTTTAAACCTTTTCATATGGGAATGCATTGGACTTAGTAAGTGACGGGTGGAGCCCGCTATAGCTCCTCGATGCATCGGTAGGTCTCATGAGACAAACTAGTGTCTTGGCACAAGGCCTTGGCAAAATCTTATTTGTAGTCTTGGCACGAGGCCTTGACTATGTGGTTATGATAGTCTGGCATTATGCATTCCAACATTATGAACGTAGTTATTGATATTGCATGTGATTATTCAATTAGTAGAATATCCATGTGAACAAGTAAATGGAATTATTTCATTTTACTTTTTCCATACTATGTTGAAGTTCAAATTTAAAAGGCTTTTGTTTTATTAATTCATTGCCTTAAATGTTTATGCTTATTTTTGAATGTTCCGCTATATTGTTATCCTTACTGGGCATTTGAGCTTACCCCTTTTCTATGTTTTATTTTTCCCAGGATGTGAAGATGTAAGTTATGAATGACCTGCAGGGATATTATGAGGGGATTATAGTGTGGACTGTGGAAACATTATGTTGTTGTAGTAGTTTTTCATTTTATGATGTAATGTAAAACTTATGAATATATCTAGTGTTTCCAAGGCTACTAAACCAATCGGTCTTTCGAGATTTGATCTTTCTTGTGATCATGCCAATGTTATGTAATAATGCACCGACTCTGGGTAACTAGGGTCGGGGCGTTACAGTTGGTATCAGAGGAAGTTTTTTACAAACCTTGGAAGCTAGATTTAGATAAACTCTGATTAGAGCACGTAGACCTAAGGTGAACTTTGAGGATTAGTATAGAATAACTTCCTAGAATTTTGGTATTGTAGAGATTTTGTGAGTTTTCCGAGCAATACATCCATGGCTGGATACGAGCAGGTAGAGGCGGCTCTGGCACAGATGTACCTAGGGGTAAAACCCGAAAACACCGCTTTGAGCTAGACTCGAACGGGAATTGGTGCACGACAACGGGCCTTGCTGCACTCTTGGTTACGACACTCCCGGGGGATATGC
Organism: Viscum album; assembly: GCA_963277665.1. Lineage (NCBI taxonomy): Eukaryota > Viridiplantae > Streptophyta > Magnoliopsida > Santalales > Viscaceae > Viscum > Viscum album. The sequence continues at coordinate 1,030,676,255 of OY728157.1, forward strand.
TTAGGATAACTCTCATTTTTCTTTACAAATCATTTTGAAGGGATTATGAGTATATACTTCCTCAAAGAAAACATTCTTATGATTATGGATTATATCCATAAATAGTTCAATTTATGTTAAGTGTTTTATAAGTATGGGATTCTGTATTTTGATTCATAAACTAATCCAGTGTATGCCATTGTTTAGAAATGGTGCCTAGTAGAAGGAATGAGAACTCCAGAAATGCACATGATCCAAAGAGAAGGAAGGATCATATCTTTCATGGTCTTAAGCTAGAATTTATAAGAGAAATAGTCTCCCATGTATTATCATCATATGAAGAAATAATATCATGTGTTGATAAGATAATTAAAGAGTTTACTGAGTCTTATGGATTTGAAGGGAAGCAAGAGAAGAAAAGGATGGAAGAGAGAAAGATGGATAAAGGGAAGAGGGAAAAGAAGAATTTTCCCATATGTGGTAACTGTGGAAAGAAACACCCTGGAACTTGCCTGAAAGGAATGGGAGTTTGTTATAAGTGTGGAGGAAAAGGGCACAATGTACGTGACTGCAATGGTAAGAAAATGGTTTCAAATGTACAATGCTTCATTTGCAAGGAGTTTGGACACTACGCGAACCTATGTCCCAATCATCAGACTATGCCTCAAATGATGTTATTGGATAATAATCAAGTTATGATACTACCACAGATGAAGAGGAATGATTAGAGTTCTTATGTTGATTATGTCAATTGAGTGTTGTATCAACAATGTACTTGTTATAATAATTATGGAGTATATAAGGATTGTACTGTAGTACTATTTCATTAAGGACTTGAGATTGTGTGGAACAAAGAAAAGTGACTCAATATCAGGATAAATTTTTGGAAAATATATGGTTGAGAGAATGATAAATCATAATATAGTTCTGATACTGAGGTAGTGATTTTGGAATAATATGTGATTGTTTTGGATAAATTATATTGGATATTCTTGACTACCTTGGAACTGATTAATGATTTTTATATTCCATCATTGTTGGGGTTTAAAACATTTTTGGATTAATGAAGTATATCCAGCATTCTATATGGAATAAGGGAGCATGAATGTAATCAATAAGGAATATGGTAATACATGATGAAGGTATTCATAAGCTATTACAGGGTAAAAAGGATCTATATTATGTTTACCTTCCATATGAATGTTGGACTGTGAGTTTGGACAGAAGTATTTTGGATAGTTCTAGTTTGGATTATTTTGGATTGCCATAAAAGGACAACCCAGAGGTCGGGCGGCAACCCGTCGCGTCCGGCAAGGCTGCGAGACTTGAACCCGCAACCGAAGGGCGACAAGGGTGTATCACCTACCACTGGCCCACGAGACGTCCTGGATTAAATAATGTAGTTTTTTTTAAAAGATCTTGTAGATAAATTATAAATTCATTTATTTTGGAACCCTATACGAATAGTGTGAATAGAATTTTTTACATTCTATTATCTTTTAGAGTGAAAGATGAGTTTGTGGTAGAAATTTATTAATAGATAAAACTCTAATTATAAAGTAAGTATATCTCTTTATGATCTTAGTCAATCTCATAAATAAATTCCTCAACATTAAGAAAAGCAACTTAGAACAAAAATGTTTTCCTTGATGGTACCTTAAATCATCACTAATTTATGGCTTTGGGATTGTTGGCCTTTTCATAGCCATGTTCTCTACCACTCTCCATCAGATAATTGATGGTTAGATTTTTCTTCCATATCCATATTTTCCTACATGGAACCCTAGTATGTGTTATTTTCGGTAATCTTCATACTTTCGACTCTTTATTTTAAATAGAGGCCTCATTAATTCATTTTTCGATATGGGATTTCAACTAAGATGTTTTGAAACGTCAAAAATGTGTTATCCTAATACCCTATGTTTTGTTGAACCGATGGTATTTCAAATCATAAAAGATTGATGAATTTAAGGACCTCAATTTTACACTTGTTTGTGATTGATGACCTCAATCACTACCTATAAATATTTACGTTTTTCCTCCAATTATATGTCTCTAATTGCCACCAATGTTCTCTTAATCGAGATCATAATTTGGTGGTGACCCTTTGATTTCTATTTTCCTCATATTAAGACTAAATTTTAGTAACCCAATTTCCGATGTGGGTTTTCCCACAAATATATTATCTACTTTCAACCTTTTATTTTCGAAGAACAATTTCAAATTGCGAGGACGCAATTTATTGAAGGAGGGGAGAATGTAACACCCCAAGAATTCATAATGTGTTATTTCTTCAAAATAATTCAATAACTTGCACTACACGGAACACCGAGTTCAATTGCACCATGAATTACCAAAAATCCATTCAAAATAGGTTATGAATAGTATTAACTAAAATTTAAACTTTATATAATCCTTATAATTTTTCCATATTATAAGTATCTTAGACATAATGCAAGAACAAATTCATTTTTAGTATTGCACTTTTATCAACTTTTAATAGTGATCCATTTTTAAATACAATATTTTAAACTTTTTGACTAAATGGGGACATCAAAAATTTAAAATGAAACATCCCAAGCTTCCACGATACGCTTTCTTTTAATAATACAGTAGCGTGTGTTGTACGCAACCTTGAGTTTTAACACACACCACAACCAATAAAACTAGCCGTTATGAATAGTAATACCTAATTTTTGAAATTATATATATTTTATATTTCAAAATGGACTTCATTTTTGGATTCGGAATATCGAATTTAGCCTAAGGTGAAATTTTGGTACATTTCGGATAACTTTCATATTTTGATGAATAGTGAAAATTACTAAATTTTAATTAAAAACAACTTTTTTAATCAAAATAATTAATAGTGATAAATTATAAATTTGAGTGGTTTTAAAGTATATTTAGAATATATTTTTACCATTTAATATAATTTTGGTCATTGGACATAATTTTACAATTAAACCGAACATAAACAAGTGTCAATCTTTTGATAGTTATTATCTCTTAAAAACACGCTTTTTGTTTTGACAGCGGGAATTAATTTTAAATTAATTTCTGCCACTTCTGTGTTTTGAATTTAGGAAAATGGATTCAATATTTGGAATCAGGATGTTCAAATTGTGTAAATAGGTAACTTTTATTTTTAGACATTTTGAATAATTACTGCGGTAAATATTTTATTTACCATGGTTAAGGGTAAATCTGGTAAATAAGGGTTAAACAAAAATATTATAATAATACTAAATTACCCTAAAACGTGTCTTAACCCAATTCGTTGATACATGGTCGACCATGGGAATATTTGGGTCTATTTTGGGACCCCATGGATCCACGTGTAAGTGATAATGACACTTTATTTTAATTAAGTTAAAATAAATACAAAAATGACACAAGCATATATCTTTTAACAAAACAATTGTTACAGAGGGTTATATATGTTGGATTTTTGATTATAAATATTCCTTAAAAAGATAAAACGATTTCCTACATAATTATATTTTATTTATAATTTTTAGACATTAAATAAGTTAATTTATTTATGACACAATGATGATGCAGTAATTACTATAATAGTGAAAAATCAAAATAATTGATATTAAAAATACCCAAATAAATATAATATGAAACTTTTAATGAATTAAAATAATTTTATAGGATAATATGATATATTAGTATTGATTTAATGGACTTTTTTCGAAGTAATCAATCTGTTATGAGTTTCACAAAAATCAACTATTGAATAGTGTCAAAATTGACATAAAAGAGTTTTTAAAACAAATATTATATTATTAATTGATATTAAATTCCTGAAAATCTAAGGTTAGGCCAAGAGACTTATATCATGATAGGTGTATCATTAATGGACCACTTGGGGGTCTCTTGTATGTATATGGTAAGTTTATTAACCATATAATATAAAAATACAAAGAGACATTGTAAAAGTGAAACTAATTAACTTAGAGTTAATACTTAAAGATAAGGTTAATATAAGTACCCAAACCTGTCTAAATTCTATTGGTTGAGTTGTTTTCGACCCATACCCACCATAACCTTTGAATATTCAACTTTGGAACCATTGGAAACCGAATATGAATTTATTATAAACTAATATCTCTAGCTTTTCCAAAGGTGCCCCTCACCCCTCTTATAAAAGGGCACTCCTCCTTCTCATTTCTTCACACCTTCAAAGCCTTTTGGTTCGGCCAAAATCTGCCCAAATACTCTCCCAAAATCCCTCACTACAACCTAGAGGCCTTAGTTTGATCATAAATCCAACCTAAGGAGCCCTTTTGATCAAATCAAAAGGAAGAACCCGAAGAAGAGGTAATGTTTTCACCACCCCTTTTCAAGTTCCTTTCTTCTTCCACTTCTGCTTTCATTGTTCTTGCCATTCTAAAATAATAATTCCAGTATCATACATATAATGTGATGGAATTATAAATATGGTACAACCATATTCATTATTCTATCCACCCTTTGAATAACATGTCACCATACGTGCGTACGTACGGTTTACCGTCTCCACGTCGTGGTGTAATTGTTATTCAATATATTATTATTTGGATGGGTAAAATAATGATGTGTAACTCATGTAAATAATAAATATAACATGTTAATGATTCTGTATATATGATATACCATCCATTTATATATTATTTTAATATCAAAATAATGATATTGTCGCTCGTACGTACGTACGTACGGACTACCGTCTCCACGAACGCGATGAGATTCATTCTCCATCGTATCCATTCAAGTATAATTATCATTTGATGATTTAAAAATGATGTTTAAGGACTTGATATCATTATGGATATGAATAAGATACAAAAAACATGGCTTATGTAACAAAACATATAAAAGAAAATGAGTAAGTTAACACCCGAAACGACGATAATTCTAAGATATTATTAACAAATCAATGTTAAAAGATCATATATGATATCATATTAATATATATGATTCTTGTATAATTTAATAACAATTATTTGACCATTATACAGGAGGTTAACCTACCCCAACCAAGGAAAAGTACAAGGTAAGGGTTATTTCACAATCTCTTCATTATCCGAGGTTGTTTATACGTAATAATCTACTGGGATCTCTTTATCATCCACATCCATGTTTCTTAAAAATGTATTTCAAAACATTTTTATTATTTACAAGAATATGGGTTAAAGTCATTTATACCCTTGTTTGACTTTTTATAAGAGGTTTATAAAGGAATCTTTTCGTCGTTTTCAAAACAAGGTCCTTTTTAACCTTTTCGACAGAATTAATGTAAGAATGTTTTTTTAACTTATACGGCGGGTGCGGCTATTTTCCGCCGTTATAAAATCTTCAAAGCTTCCCTTACAAGATTATAAGAATATTTTCAAAGAAAATGTTTTATTTTATAAGGATCTTAAATGATTTCAAAATAAAAGGAGATATTTCTTTAAAAAGAATTTTGATTTCATCTATGTCAACATCCTTTGATGGATTTTAAGATTATTTGAAGTTGATTTATTATGATACAAAACTTCTATATTGTATTGAAGGTTTTGTGATATGTTTGACTGTGGATGTGCTATTTTTATACCATTCATAGTTTATGGTGAAAGTATTGACATTTCGTATGATAGTTTTAATACGAATGTTTATGTTATGTTTAAACCTTTTCATATGGGAATGCATTGGACTTAGTAAGTGACGGGTGGAGACCGCTATAGCTCCTCGATGCATCGGTAGGTCTCATGAGAAAAACTAGTGTCTTGGCACAAGTCCTTGGCAAAATCTTATTTGTAGTCTTGGCACGAGGCCTTGACTATGTGGTTATGATAGTCTGGCATTATGCATTCCAACATTATGAAAGTGGTTATTGATATTGCATGTGATTATTTGATTAGTAGAATATCCATGTGAACAAGTAAATGGAATTATTTCATTTTACTTTTGCCATACTATGTTGATGTTCAAGTTTAAAAGGCTTTTGTTTTAGTAATTCATTGCCTTAAATGTTTATTCTTATTTTTGAATGTTCTGCTATATTGTTATCCTTACTGGGCATTTGAGCTCACCCCTTTTCTATGTTTTATTTTTCCCAGGATGTGAAGATGTAAGTTATGAATGACCTGCAGGGATATTATGAGGGGATTATAGTGTGGAATGTGGAAACATTATGTTGTTGTAATAGTTTTTCATTTTATGATGTAATGTAAAACTTATGAATATATCTAGTGTTTCCAAGGCTACTAAACCAATCGGTCTTTCGAGATTTGATCTTTCATGTGATCATGCCAATGTTATGTAATAATGCACCGACTCTGGGTAACTAGGGTCGGGGCGTTACACATTAGATAAATTATAATTCATGTAACATTGAGCATTTGTGAAACAAAATTTTTTTATAGGTGATAGTTTTAAACTAGACTTTAAAAATAATTTTTTCTCATATGTGATTTGAATTTTGACAAACTGATATACACGATTACGTTCAGCAAGATATTTAGAGTTTTATAAGTAAAACATAGTTTTTTTGAATAGTAACATACCCTTAGGAATAATAATGTTAACAGTAATATTAATATTGAGATTAGTAAATCAAATTATTATTTTATTTTCATCACATGATAAGATAATGAGATCTTGATTAAATATTAAAGGTGATATAAAACCAATTATAGTTTTAAAATTGGAATTTTTTGAATAAATTATTCTTTTATTTAAAAATTAAATTAAAAATATTTTAAAAAATATTTTAAAAAATGGAGATTATTTCTGAATTCAGAACATATATTTTATTATACGCAGAATTTATGAGAATTTTATAAAATACTTTAGTTTTTCGTGAATAGTGAAAATACAGTTATGATTTTTTGGTATTATTAATGACATATTAATGATTTAATAATTAATGTAAAATGATATTCGACTATTGTAAATGTAAATATGATATGAGGTGTCCCATGTGACCAATACTATTGAAAAATAACTTGTTCAAGCCCATGGTTTGGTAAATACCACTAATGAGGTGTTCTTTGAAATTAATAAAAAACTCTCTCTCTTTTACTATAAACACCTACTCATTCCTTCGTTTCATTAATTAAGTATTCATAATATTAAAATATATGGTATATTAACCACCCTAATTCCCCTCCCATGGTGTCCTAAATCCCCCAATGTCCAAAATATCAGGTTTTAGCAATCACTCTACAAGGTTAGAGAATCCACCATCCTTCTATTTTCCAAGCACTCTTTTTTATGTTATTCTCTTTATAATTGCAATTGTATTATATTGGGATAGGCCATTAAATATATCACATAGTTTCAATGTTATTTCATAATTATTAGAGAACTATTTTTATCTCATTAAAATATTATATGAGTTTCTATGTGATGTCGTTAGGCTGCCAAATTTTCATTAGGTATTTTTCAACTTCACTTTTTATTTCAAGTTCCTTTCATTTCGTTTTTCACTCCTAAAATACCCTCATAAAAAAGGTATGATAAATCCAGTAATTTATATTTAATTTAATTTTTTATCTAATGTAATAAGTCATCGTCATTTGTCCTTTCCCCTCCTTATATACAAATTATGAGATCACCATCCAAGATGTGTTAATTTATCGCATTAGAGGGTGATGGGTTTTCAATCTCTATTACTGTATTCATAGTTGAAGATGAATATAATATGTATATTATATGATATTAAAATTTATGGATCTAGTATATATACCTAATACTAACTCATTTGGGAAACTAGTTTTCTACAATCAAGATAAAACCAAAACAATTTAAATGATTATCACTAATGTTCTATATAATAAATCATCCACAAAACATATAAGAAAAATGATATTTATAAACATTTACACATAATGATGTTTATTAATAACATTTATTTCATATTATGTATAATTATATCAACTCTATGTGAACATCATTACTCAAAGTGAAGTGAATTGATAATGAAAGTCATGTAATCAAACACTCCAGAACAATTGAATCCAGTATTTTACCTCATCAAGAAAACAATAAATTATATTAATACAACCATAATTAATCAAATAAATGTGGTTATGTTTCTTAATTAATCAATAATAAAATTAATTTGACTATCCTGGATGTTAAGATCCAAGTAAGAACACATTCGGGCATAAGGTAAGGGGTTTCTCATGTCACTTTTATATCCATGAAATTTCCATTGTTCGCCAGTAATTTCTTGTATGTGTTGTATTCTTATTTTTATTTGATATATAATATCATGATTCAATTTATATTAATGGTTTTTAGTGATTCAATTTATTATTATTAAATTGATTGATTAAAATGTTGTATGGGGCATTGTTTTGATTTCCATTTCAATGTGATTTTTTTGGTATTGTTCACCTAATCATTATTATGTGGTTTATCTACAGACCCTTTGATATCATTTTTCTTTTGAAATTTTAATTAAAGTATACAGCCATATTATTGTTATGGGGATATGTTTATTGTCATATCCATATACCATTTTACATCTGTTGTTTATGTGGAATGTTTCGTAAAACTATGGAAACATTGAGGAATTTATATTCGCTAATGAGTACATATTTTAAAACGGAATAATATTATTATATTAATTCGTTATAAAAATAATTATTTGGATATAAGTGATGTACGGGGATTACTGTATCCCCTCGATGCATCGATATATCCCATGAGAAAAATTAGTTGGGAAAAACTCTTCGAATTCGTTTTCAAAACAGAATCAAACCGGTATCTACCCACATAATTAAACCATCTTGACATTATTTTGGTTCTTCATTCAGATTCATAGTGTCCATATAATAATAATTCTATTTATATATTATTCAGTTATTACAATCCCAGAGTTTTTCACTATGAAAAATTCTATTAATTTATTTTCATTCAATATTTTTTAAAGGTGTGTGTTTTCCATATATTCACCATGTCATATTGATTATATAAAATTAGTTATGATTAACTTATTATTGTTATATTTTTCCCCTTTATGAAACCCTTTTATAGAACTTGAGCTCACCCATTTGATTTTTTTCCTTCGATAGGTTATGAATAAGGGAACATTTGTTGAGTTTCCATGAATGATTATGATTATATTTTGTTATGTTTTATGTTTTGTTTTCTTCTCCCAAGGTAAAATGGGATCTATGAATTCATCTAGTCTTATCAAGAGTACTCAACTGATTGGTCCATTGATATTTTTTTCCTTTTAATAATTAATATTTGATGTAATAATTCACCTGCTTTAGGATTCATGGGTCAGGGCGTTATAGTTGGTATTAAAGGAAGTCTAGTAGAAAGCATAGGAGCTGGATTTAGGAAACCTAGATTAGGAAACATAAAACTAAGATTTAATTTGACAATAAGAATAGAGAAACATCCTTGAATTTTGGAAACCTAGAGACTATGTGGGTCATCCTTGAAAATACATACCTATATTGGTTTTCATGGATTATATAGATTTTGTGGTACATTTTTCTTCCACACAGTACACCAGTTTTTTGTCTTGATTTGTTATGTATAATATTGTTACTATTTATCATTTTTTACCATACAATGTGATAATCATATAGGGTGTATAGTTTGGTTAATAGTGATTGGTCTATTACAATTAGGTATCTGAGATAAGGCATTGCCTAAAGTGTGTAAACACTTTTGGATTTTGGTTTTGTGTCTTGGGTAGATAGAAATTAAACAATTAGAATTATGATAGTATGTGTGGAAAATATTATTTTCTATCTCACTTATATTACTATGCTCAGGTTACCATGTGTGGTTAGGGACTTTTCTAGGGATGAGACCTGGGGTTTGAAGTCATTTTAATTAACTGTATGAGATGTTTATTTAAATTGACCTATTCCTTTTTTGAAATTTCATTCATTGAAAAAAATTCTTAGTTTCGCTAATTTATATTAATGTTAAACAATTTTTTTAATTCTAATTGTTGTCTTAAGATATTCAAATTTGATTATGATAGAATTGGTTATTTTCTTGTGTTTATTAGAAAATTAATCGTACAATGTCTCTTAAAAATATGAGATAGGAAGTTTTGAGATAGGTTCCACATGTGAATCCTCCAATGGACCCTACATTAGAGGAAGAAGTAATATGCATAATTAAGAATCTTGGTTAAGTGGGTGTTAAGAACCCAATATGTGTGGTGAATCATGGGGCAGAGTTTAATAAGAATCATCCACCCATATTCCATTTTGATAATTGCATGCATTAATCTGATGTTTTCTATTTATTAGATTTATAGGATATTCAATTTCATGAATAATCATGAATATTAGAAGGTGGGTTTTTCAATTTATGTGCTCAATGGTTTGGGGAGGAGATGGTGGGACTCTATTATGCAAGACATATTACATGAGGACCTTAACTAGTCATTTTTAAAGAAAATATTTAATCAGTAGTTTTAACATGAGGTGTTAAGTGTGGAAAAGACTCGATAGATGATAACGCTCGAGTTTTGTGAGAATATAGTTATGGAGTATTCTATCTATTTTGTTAAGATGCAGAATCTATCACCTAATCATGTCTCCAATAAGCACAAAAATTCTTAATGTTTGGAGTTAGGACCGAGGCCTAGTATAAGGTGATTTTGGATTCCCATGTGCCTTACTAAACATTATGGAGATAATTGTTAAAGATGTTTTGGTTGAGGTTTACATTGAGGGGAAGAGAGGTTTTGGTGGAGATTTAGTTGGTGAAGCTATTAGCCAGAGTGTATCATCTGGATAGAAAAGGAAGCATAAAGGTATATTTTTTTCGGACCAATTTTAGGGGAATTGACTAGATATAGAATGTTTTTTTAATCATTTTGTGAAATCGATTCATGAAAATCCTAAATATTTGTAATAACATAGGACTTTTCATTATTTTGGATTATTGGGCCATATGAATTGTTTCTATAAGATGATGTGTGAGGGAATTAGGGAAGGGTCCATTCTCACTGAGGGTTCTCAGGTCTGTATAGATGCTTCTATGTGTGGTGTTTCAATTCCTCAGGGTATGGGGGTGTTAATAAAGATATGACTAGAATCCTTAAGGTGAATAAGTATTTAGAAGATGAATATGAACTATGTCTAGTTATTATTAGTGTTTTCATGTTTATTTCATCATATATGGTTCTATTTTTTTGATATCAGTTCTACACATTATTTTATATCATTAATGCTAGTGTTTGTGCTGGGATTTCAATCGGAGCATATGTCATACTTGATGTCACATTATATACCTTTTAAAATTATGTTTGAAAAGGGTTTCAAGCATTCCACATTTCAAGGGATGATATCCAACATTGAGGTTTTATGGTACTTATTAGTGATTGATCTTGACATCGTCAACTTGATTATTTAAATGTATGAGATGGTCAATATTATGTCCTATAGATAGTCTTATAACCAATGGGGATTGTTATTATCTACTATTGGGGTCACTAATGTCTTCTAGGGAAAGGGGGACTCTACATCATAAAGGGTAGGGCATGCTGTTCTTTTTTTTTGAAATATTGAGTTAGTTTTTAGATATGTTTCTTGATACAGCTGAACGCAGTTTCAGTGTTCAACATTCTTTTGTGGTGAGCGTGTTCCCAAATGTCTTCCCATATAATTATTCTTCTTTTCCACTCTATAGAGAGGTTGATTTCACTATTAATATACTTCATAGTACGATACCAATATCTATGCCATCCTATCTAGTGGAATTTTCTATGTTATTAGAACTTAGGATCCATCTGGAGGAACTAGAAGAAAAAAGATATATTCATCCTAGCATGTCACTATGGGATTCTACTATCCTCTTTTATAATAAAGAAAATGGAAGCCTCAAACTATTTATTGACTATCAAAAGATAAATTGGGCGACTGTTAAGAACAAATATCCCTTTTCCAATATTGATGATCTTCATGACTATATTAGAGGGTCATGTTGGTTTTTAATGATTTACTCACACATAGGGTACCACCAGTTGAGATTCTGAGAAGAGGATATACATTAGACAAAATTTAGAAGCTGGTATGAGCATTTTGAGATTTTTATTATTCCATTTAGTATGACTAAATCTCATATGTTGCTTATGGATTTGGTGAACATGATTTTTCTTCCCTACTTGGAATATATTATGGTAGTGTTCATTGATGATATTTTTGGTGTACGTTAAGACAGAGGATGATGAAAAGGACCATTTTGATATCATTATTTGAACCATGAAGAAAAATTATCTCTATGTTAAGCTATCCAAATTTTATTTTTCGGATTAGGGGAGTGAAATTTTTGGGGCACGTGAAATATTTTAGGGTCATCTTAGTGGATCCTAATACTATATATCTGTTTATTTACAAAGATCATTCGAAAAAATTGTTTGAGATATGAATCATCATGGGTTTGGATGGTTACTAGGAATGGCTGGTTAATGGTTTCTACCAGAACACATCTTCGATGACTGTTTTAACCTTTAAGGTAGTAATGTTTTATTTGTATAAAAACTGTTAGGGATCTTTTTAGGAGCTAAATATGAGGTTGAATTTCACACCAGTTTTGTTTCTTCCTTAACCATGTTCAGGTTATGATCATTATTGTGATACTTCTAGTATGATGTTGGTATACATATTGATGTATGGTAAATACTTGGTATCCAATGGCTCAGGCCATTTATTTCTTCAAAATAATAACCAAACTACCCATGATATTGAGTTAGAAGCAGTTATGTATGCAATAATAATGTCATGACACTCTATTTGGGGAACTATTTGCAATGTATTCTGATCATGGGAGCCTCTAATATATTTTCACTTTGAGGGATGTGATATTTATGTAGATACATTGGTTAGTGTAACTACAAATTTTTTATTTTGATACAAAAAATACTACAAGGAATGAAAATGTGCTTTTTGATTCAACAATAAAGAAACTAACAACACAAACAACGATGGAATCAATCGAGTAGTGGGATTTGATGAGTTTTTTTCAATGTTGAGCTTGTGAGTGGATGGGTTTGGTGGATGTGTGTTCTTGGATTAAATAAAAGATTATTCTTTTTGGGATAGCTTAGTCCATAATGACCATGTGATATACACTGATTCCCAATACATTAGTTAAATTCATTTCATTGGGGAGACAACATGTGAATGGTCTCGAACTCCTAGTGGTGCTTTATGATTCCATGGTAGGTTGCTTGTTCTATTTTTTATGAATTATTTATTATATAGTGGAGAAGAATCTTGTTTGTCCATGCACCCGAGGGCTACCAAGATGTATCATGATTGGGGTTGGTAGTATTGGGGGTAGGGAATGTGTAGCTTTTTTGTGGATTTTGTATCATAGAGACTTACTTGTCAGAGAATTAAGGTGGAAAACAGAGAGTTTCTAGTTTTTGGAATCCATTACCCATTATATTATGGAAGTGGGATGATATATCCTAGAATTTGAATTGATTTTTAATGGAATTCGTGTCGGGATGATTTGATTTGAGTTATCATTTATCGCCTAAAAAAATCATCACATTTCATCCTATTCAAGGAGTAGGCAAAGGTGGAATAGCTTGGGGATGTGTCTGCCTGAGATATTGTGAGACTACGCATGGTTTCATCTATAGTTGTATAAAAAAGGGACCCATGATTCTTGAACTGGTTATAGAATGTTTTACAGAAGTCAATGGGTGCCCGGATTCGATTGGACACTAATTATTATCTGAAAATAGATATACATAAAGAGAGGGCTATCAATGTTTTCGAGTGAATTCTCCACCCTTGTGTGATTTATTTTGGATGATCTTTGGAAAGACATTTTCTTTTCATAGATTTTTACTATAAAATAGTTATTAGACCGTGGTTAGTATGTGGCCCTTTGAGGCATTTTAGGGATGTCTATAAAGATCTAACTTGTATTGGGAAGAGTTGGTAGAGGGTTCCTTAGAAGGGATGAGCCTTGTTCAGGAGACTATGGATATAGTGTCGATAACCCGTTGGAGATTGACCAGTACATTGATTTGGAAGAAATCATACAAGAACTATTTTTATCGACCCCTGGAGATTGAGGTTGGTGATCATTTTTTTCTTATATTTTCATATCACATTGGATATCATTAGTTTTTTAACATAGAAAGTTTTCAATAATTTTTTAGGTCCCCTTTTATATTGTTGGATGACTAGATAGGGTGGCATATCAGAAGGAATTTCCATCGATATTGAAATATATTCACAATATGTTATCTATTTCCTAGATAAGAAGGCATATAATATATCCTTACCATGTGATTAGATGTGAGGATGTTCATATAGAGACTAGTACCACATTGGTTGAATCTCCAGTTCTGATTATGGATTTCTGAGAGAATGTACTATGTGGTAAAATGATTCCTCTGGTCTAGTTATTGTGGTAGTGTGAATTTGATAACTATAAGATGTGGTAGATGAAACATTTGATAAGTCTGTAGTGGATTTCACTATTTGTGAGTTCAGGAATCTATTGTCCTTATAGTGGAATAACGTTCAAATGGTGAGGTGATTTTAACAACCCATAATTTTTTTAGGTACACCCTTGTTTATTCATTATTTTCCATCCTTGTTTGGATGTGTTTTTGAGCATCGAGGGGATAGAGAGTATTTTTTAGGGAAAATGGTCTAATGATTAGGGATGTGTGGTTATTTGAATTACAGGATCCTAGGTATAAATATTTGAAAGACTTATCAATGTTATTCCTATGCTTGGACAATTACCATATTTGGGTTAATAATAATTTGTTATTAAAACTTCATTTTATGTAGTCTTTTGGGCGATTACATGACATGTAAATGGGTTAAACACCATGTAATGTTCACCATGAAATATTCATTAACTAGATACATAGAGATTGATGTTTACATAATATTAAATAAGTTTATATCATGTAATATAAAAAATCATATTTTTAATAAAAAGGTGATAGGTTTTTCATAATACATGAGCTTCAGGGTGTACATTACCCATAATGGGATTACACGTCATATAAATCTCACATATTTGGATTTTATGGGGCCATTAATCTGAATTCCCAATTCATCCTTTGAAATATCTTCTCCCTGTTAAACTATAAGCTATCTAGGGTGATTTTGGATACCTATGACCCTTTCAAATAATTTCATTCAATGATTGATCTCCATTATAGTTGTAGTGCATTTCTCGGGGTAAGAATTCCTCCACATTCTTCATTCCATTGGTTGTGGATATTTCTTTGCCTATGATTAGGTTTATGATGTGTGACCATATAGTTTTTTCTATTAATAAATTTTATATTCGTTTGATTTTTTGTCTTTCAAAGTCCTTTCTAATGGTCCCCAATCAACATGGTTGGAGGAATCTAGGTTTACACTGGTTTGAGGTATGTGTTGATATAAAATGGTATAATGCCACTAATTTGTTGTTGTTCTTATTAAATAACATTGGATTGTTAGTATAAATAATGTGATATGTGGTTAAAACAGTTTCCATGCAATGTAAGATTTTTTTTAATAAGGTTTTCCATTTGAATAAGGATTTTCATGATTTTGTAAATAGTTTTTCAAACATTGATGCTTATTGCCTTGGATTTGATTATTTTTATGAAATAGAATGCATGGTTTGGATGTTTATTTTGATAATTTTCACATTGTGAACATTTAGTGTATGAAAAGAGGTATGGGTGCCTTAGTGTTTGTGGAACCACTAAGAGATGACCCATTTTATACTGATGGAACGTGGTAGGAATCAACATTTGTTAGATCCTACATTTTTCCTATTTAAAATATTTGGAATTTAGTATGTATAGTCATATAGGCTAGAGAACAACATGATGTACTTTTTATTTTATGATTTTTTATCACATGATTATTTTTTCATGGATTGATGCTCAAATGTTTTGATTATGAGGTTTGTATGACATTGCTTCACATGATAGGTTATTTCATGGTTACATATTTACGTAGTTACCTATTGATTTATGGAAATAATTTAATGTTTATATCTTTTCTAATGTTACTATTTTTTGTTTTATAATATGGATGTCTTTAATGAAAACCAAAGGTAAAATGATATATAAATGGTTTGGATTAATCAAAACGGTTTGTAGAACTATTTTTTGTTTTAAAATCAAAAAATTGAGAATTCATTTGGATAGAAATTTTACAGAATCTAAGGTGGTATCCTACTTGGAGAAGTCATCACACCCTACTTTCTACCTTGGGGTGTTTATATATGTTGTGTTGTATGATAAACGTATATTAATGGGAATCTTATCGCATGTCATATCCTCCTTTGGTCTTTTCATATGTAGTGGGTGGTTGGGTGGTGACTATTGGTCACAGGTAGAATTTTTGTTCTTGAATTATTTATACTTTTGGGTTTTGTTGGTTTGGATTGGATGTTATAGATATGGTGGTTTTTTTATTTTTCATAGTACATTGGTTGTTTTCCTTTATATTTTATATATAAGATTTATTTTATTTTTCTTGATTTTCCTAATCGTGTGATTAATGGCTCAGATGCACAGTTTGGTTGACTGAGTTTGTCTGTTATATATAAATCATAAATCCTTAAAACCATTTGAATTTATCATATCAAAAAAAGAATATATCAAGGAATAAATAGTAAAAATCATGAATAATGATAATCAATAAGGAAATAATAATATCCTATGATAGAAAAATCACTCGTACTAAAAACAAGAATTGTGTGTGTAGAAATACCATAGACATGTGCATTGATTCTTGGTATCATAGGAACATTCACTATCAATAGAGTCTAATAAGTACCTAGGACAAATGGCCTAGAGAGTAGTGTGACACCACATAGATAGACCCCCTAAATGATATCATTGGGTGGTTCCCATTACTTAACCTTCCACTTAAGTATCCAAGGCTTCCCATGTGCTATATTTCAAATTCTTTAAAAAGGTTTTATGTCAATTTAAATAACATTTCACATTATAGTTACAAATGACTCTTTTAATAAAAATAATGTTTGAAAGAAAATTTTACAATGCTTTTCATATTACTTTTCATTAATAAAAAATTGGGGGAAATTATCTTTTCTCAAAAAACTGTTTATACACACAAATAAACCAATTCACAATAATGAATTACTTTTTGAAAATAATTATAATATAAGAGAAATCAAATAATTATAAACAAATGCTAGAGGTGAACCCACGAACCTCAAACTAGATAACACACCACCCGCAAAAGGATCCCTAATCCAATAATGGAGTTAAAACATTGGTGAAACTAGTATTGGCCCTAGATAAACACACATTCTGCACAAAATCCAATTTGTGGACCAACCTCTGGAAGAAAAATAACAATGGAAAAAATTGAGATAACCAACCAAGCTAGACATCAATTGTGAAAAATGGAGTGATCTGAAAGGACGGAAACACCCAAACACAGCAAGGAAGAAACATGGGGTTTGAGGGAGAGAGATTCAATATTTAAGAAGGATATATAAAATTTGTAAATAAATCACCTGGTTCAAGATGGATTCATGCTGAAAATCAAAATTTTATGATGTGAATCTCCCATAATTTACTTAATTCCAAAAACACATTGCCTCAGGTTAAATAATCCTAATTTCTTCATTTACATTGGGTATAGAAATTATGACCCTGATTATAGTTATTTTCAATTTTTTTCAAATATTACACTCAACATAGAACTCACATCTTAAATTGGGGATTTATGATGTGAATTCATTATACATACATCAACAAGACACAACCCCCCAGAAAATAAAACAAGAACATCTCCTACGCCCTCTAAACCTAAGAAACATGCTCTTAAACACTAAAATAGTGTGTACAATTTTAATCATGATGTTAATATATCCCCACTATAGGAATTTTCACCAAAGGAAACTCATTTTGAAGAAGGTTGATCTGAAAATAGGTGAGTTCACTGCACTATCACTGATGATTCATTATCCTATGTCTCATGGTAATATTATTGCGCCACCATAAAAGCTTGAATAATGAAATACAATTCCCAAATAGGTCATTCAAATATTAATAAAAAATTTCCACTATTTACTCCCTATTTTAAACATCAGGTTCGAACTCAATCTCCTCCCAACCCAAAACATAGGATTTATTAGGATAGAACTTCCCCATGTGATATATATAGAAAACTTCATGGACACATATCAGCTGATATAGAAATGTTAACTAATACAAAACCTAGCCTAGAAACCCAATGATATAATGAAGTCCAACATATCATTGATCTAGCTCTCTCTACATCCCAAGATGTTTTTGACCCAACTATGGAGAGTGTACAATTTTATCTATGATGATGAATTTGTAATGAACCTCCCTGAATTACAATCTAAATTGGTACCTAAACCGACCTCTGATAGATTCAAAGGGAATTCCTAATCCCAACAAGCTGGTGACTAGAAAATGTGAATCATATGACAACAAGAGGTAATTATTACACCAAACCTAATTCAAGATACAAGGAATATATACATTTTAGAATGAATCAAAATAGATAAAAACAACAGCATTGATAAAATACGAAAGAAGATAACCCAAACATCAAGGTGCATGTCCAATATATAAAATGAATAAATAAAACCATAAACTGCTACTCTATGTGATATTTGGTAAATTTACCACTATCTCATCATCACCTACAATATCGTGATGAAACAAACCTCACCGCCTCACTATGAAACCATACATTTTACCATATCAAAAGAGAATATAATTTGTACACATACCATAGGTAATGTTTTGTATATGGGATAAATAGTCTTAGTAGGATCAAAACCAATTATTCCATATCAATTCTCTATAGAGAATCCCTATATTCTCAAATTTAAAACTAAACTAGATGTGATAAATAGCTAAAAAAATTTATATTAAAATCATAGTAAATAGTTCCCATTTTCCCCTAGTCCAAAGTCAAACCCAAATAAAATAGTTTCATATCATAAATACCGAAAAACATTTGAATTAACATATATATATATAAAATACATAACAGTATAAATCAAATAACATTGAAAGAACATGTGTTGGTATGTGGGGAAAATCATTAGTTAGATAAGTAATGTCAATGGGTAATATATTGTGGTGTGTTGAGAAAGAATCCAACATATTAATCGATACCTATGGGATTAGATGATCATGTTAATGTCCTATGGAAGATGTAAGAAAACTACCCATGATACACTCTCTTGGTACCTAAACTGATGTGATACAGACCAGGAGGGCATTTCTGATCCCCTTGGGTGGGCGACAAGAACCCGAGCATTAAAAAACAACCGGGGGAATGATTTAACCCATCTTGAAATGAGGTACATGGTACATATAAATAGATAAAATAAAAAACTAAAAATTTATATTTCATAAAGATAAAAAAATATTAATAGTGTTATATCTTCAAATCATCTAATCAAAACTCCACAATAAAACTCCAACAACAAAAAGTGATGAACATGATAAGAAACCAGTACTCTATCTGATTTTTGGGAAACATATCACTATCTCACAAGTTGTCTCTTGTACCCAAATGGCATAAAACACATTGGGTTACTAGGGTGCATTTCATTGTCCAACTTCAAATTTCATTATAAGGATTACACATTTCTGATGGAATGTGCAAGGTGTGAGATAAAAATATTAATAGGTTCCCACAATGGTTTTCTTTATCAAGTCTCCATATAAAAATTACAATATTCTAAATTTTCAGAAAATATTGAGAGATAATGAGTTAAGAAGTTTTATACCAAAACCATGGTAAATAGTTCCCCTTTCTTTAATGTTATAAATAATCATGGTAAAAATAGTTTCGAATAATATTTTCTACACATCCCTTCACATTTGTCAAAAAAGGCATATAAAATCCAATGTATAAAAAAGAAAATCATATTGGTAAACATATAGTAAGGATAATTTATTTTTAGGCATTAAAAATCACAAATATATCAATTTTGACTAGTTCTCACTACAAGTCCCTAGAATACAAGAAAGAAGGTCAGGATAATAAATAAAAATTCCAAAATTTTAACCCTTATTGAATGAAAATCTTGTCCAAGATCAAAATTCATCTTGATCTAGGAATGAAATAACACATTGGAATGTGAGCCCCCTCACAATAAAAAATTATGTGGTCCAATAATAATCCTTCCACATAAGTTCAAAAGGCTCATAAGTGAGACGATTTATATCATTTCAAATGGGATTATCACAGTTTACATTACAATACACAAATCTATTTCCAAAAAATCCATTTCATATAAATTTATTTGAAATCCCATTTTACAATACATTTTACAATGCTTTTAATAACAAATTTCAATTACTAAAACAATAAAGAATCCATTTTTTCTCAAAACCCTTTTATATACACACAAATCAATCATTTCAAAATACATTCCAATTTAGAAAAATATTTACAAATAATGTTTAATAAATGGTTCAAATAACATAACCAAGAGACCAAACCACCCACCTCAAACTTACGTATCACAACACTCATCGTGGGTCCCACAAAAATGTAAAGGAATAGAGATTACAAAATGGTGGTCCTCAAGAAACATGCATGAAAAACAACAACCAACCTGAGGGTTGGCCTATAGAAGATAGAACAAGATTAAAAACAACTGAAGATCAATAATGATCACACCATAATGATTAGATTCAAAAAAGTGTTGAACACACAGCTCTCAAACGATGATCTATATAGAGAAAACAGTATTATTGAGATATCATTTACTATAAGAGAAAAAACTAACAATAATGGAGATCAGGCACTAAACTGAGCAATCCGAAAGGACTAGATTATCTAGATGCACTTGGGATGAATAAAGGGTTTGAGGGAGGGAAAAATAACATAATGTGAAAAGGTAATGGAATTAAATTCCAAAAAACATTTTGTGAAGAAGAGTTTCACATTATGAATCATTGATTCACATAGTGAATCATATTGGTTTTACGTACGCAGAACAAAACTACTGTTAGTATCACATCCCTGTATTACTCATAAAATGTACAGGAACAATCTATGGAACACGTACCTATAATTATGAATTAAATATTGAGAGTGGAGGAATTCCATATAAATAGAACCCACAAACATAGTCTAACAAGACCCTAACAAACATGATATTTGAAGCATAAAAACACCATAAGTAAGAACTGAAAATATATATCAATGAATGAGGCCCATTATTACCTCTTCCACCTTGGTACCAAAGGATTCCCCTATTCTCTATTTCAAAACATATCAAAAAGGGATTCTTATAGGTCACATTAAATTTCACTATGATGTTCAAAATAACATTTTTTATCAAATAATTCTTTTTAAACCAATTTTAGAATCCACTAAATAATGTTTCAAAAACACTGTGTTTCCCCAAAATCATGGGAAAACCTCATTTTCTAAAAAACTATTTAAAAAAAAATAAACTATTTCAAAATCATGGAAATAGTTTTTTAAATCCTTTAATAAAATATGATCTATCAAGTTTTTATATAACATAGCCTAGAGATGGAATCACATACCTTAAATTCAAGTTACACACCACCTGCAATAGGATCCACACACTAGGAGTAATTAAGATCAAAAAATGAATTCCCTATAAATTATTCTCACATATCATAATAAAATAACATAAATGATAGCGCTGACATAGAAGATATATATACACCTACCTCAAGAAACTTTCAAGACACACTGAAACCATTGTTAAAACCCATCCCAGAATAGAAAGACATACAATGGATCTAAAAGGGTTAGATGAAGTATCACTATATGATAACAAATTAAAAAAATCACATATTTCATTTACAAGATGATAGAAATGAACCGAAGCACGAATTGGATGATCACACTAACCATGAGATAAGCAACCAACTGCGTAGGAGATCCAACCATGAACGGAGGAACCCAGATTAGTAGAGACCCCACAAAACCTACCTAGAGATACCTAGGGTTTGATGCAGCGAGACAAAAAACAAGTGAAAGGAGGGAATCGCATGAAGAAAGATAAAAACATGTTTATCATGAAAAATTCATGATGTGAATCCCTAATTCACTGTGTGAATTCCCACAATTTCTTATATTCCAATAACGGTGTTACATCATATTAAAAATCCCATGTTAATGAATTCAATTCATTAATAATTTTCATAAATGTAATGTTTCTCATGATTTGAACCAAATCTTATGGTTTGTGAAAATAAAATCATCCACCTCACGAAACCCATTCAGGATGCGAACTGCCTCAACATACAACTCCCAATCCAACTTGCTTTCATTAACACCCTCCCAACCCGATGTACAAGATATTAAACATAAAATAGAGAATAAATTTAACCATCATGTAACAATATTACAACCATAATAATATATATCCCAGATAAGTGATGAAAAAAATGTTGTAGAATAAAGAGACGAGGCAATTTCTCTATCATTAATTATTTAGATTCCCATGTATCATGAGAAACTAATCCGTACTAACAAACAACATTGACCAATGAAATGGAATTCCCTTAAAATATATTATTATAATAATATATGACCATAATTTGTTTCTACAGAACCAAAAAAACATCAACCAACTCAATATAATCCCATATAAGAACATGGGATGGATTAGTGTGGTGCTTTTAGGGTTGGGATATGTAAAAAACATAATGTATTCCCACCAATTGAACTCGTAATTCCAACTGATAAGAATCTTGACCAATATTTTCAAAGAAATCATATATTAAAACACATCTCAAGGATATAATTCCTTATTACCCAAGTTAGTGGTGACCCTATCTACGATAAACATTATTGAAAAATCTTTCACTAATGGAAAACACCAATGGATGACACTGACAGTCCACATAAAATTTCAACCAACTCTGATCTATAAATGAGTATCAACATATATCTTGAACTATATTTGATATATCCTAAGCATGAATTAGTGCCAACAGATGGGTCTCACCTATCTCTACACAAAAAGGTGCTTATCATTATGATAAGACATGAAAATCATTAAAGTGGGATATTATGATTGATGAATAGTGATTGTGATTATGAGAAAAATCAAACTACCCCATATGGTTACCCCAAGATACACTGAATTATTAGACTAATTCATTATATATATCCTCTTCGATCTTAACATCATGCTCTATATGGCCACCCATCTACAGATGATAAGCTATACTCACCATGACCCATGCCCTCAGAACCTCCTTGAGACTATTCCAGAATCTAGATGTAAACATAGGATCACTATCTAAGACATTCGAAGAGGGAACCCCATGAATCCTCATAATATTCGGCATATAGAACATATTATTTTTATAAAAAAATAATTCTATGCACTTTCAGCACAACCAATGATACAATTATCGCATAGACATAAAATATTTATTCTATTTAGAAGTGTGACTCTATGATGGAAGAAAAAGAATATTGGATTTTTGAATTTTTAAAGAATTATTATATAAATAGGGATAGATATTTCTCAAATATGTTTCCTAATATGATGGAGTATTGGTGAGAACCTACATTCACTATTTTTTAAGGATTACTAAAATAACTATTAAATATGTTTTGAGACATTAAAATTCACTTTTTAGGGACTTCTAGGAACATTTTTCCATTATAAGAAACACTGATAGGATTAATACGCCAAATTAAGAGTAATATTTTTGTTTAAATATTCTATTTGACCTCTCACAAACACCAATGGGGATTAGAAATCAACTGTTATATTTTTCAGAAGTCGGGAAAATTTTAGGATGGAATTTGAGATCACATTAAAGACATTCACATGAACCCTTCACCCTAATCCCTCACAGGATCCTATTTCATTATTCCTTCATGTATCCTGTTTGTGTATCTCCCACAAAGCAGTATTCCATCTCTACATGAGTGAACTATTATTTTTGGACCATTTTGTGGATGAGCCCCCCACCTGGGTGAACCAATTGGGTGAGTCCCCACCTTGGAAAACCTCTTGGTTGATCCCCCACCTACAAAAACTAATTATACTAGACCTAACTATGGATAAACACTTTCATGAGACCACACTAGGGAGAAAAACTTTGTAAAAACTTTTTTGTGAGTTAGGACTTGTTTGATATACCACATGGTAGAACAACTTGCCTGATCCCCCACCTGGGTAGACCACATGCATGAGCCACCACATAGAATATGGACTCCAATCAACCAAAGTAATAATTTGGAGAGGAACTCCAATACACCCAAGTACCACATTGGAATTCCACTCCAATCCTCCCAACTACAATATATGTGGGTCACTCAAATCCACCCAAGTTTCACTTGGATGATACACTCCAATCATCGCATGTACTACATGGGAGAGCCACTCCAATCCACCCAAATAATGCTTGGGGGGAGGCACTCCATTCCAGAAAAGTACTACTTTGGTTAAAAACTCTGATTCCCCCATTTACTAAATGGGAAAGAAACTACAATCTAACCATGTTCTACTTTGATTAGGCATTATAGCCCACCCATTACTACGATAAGGGGTAATCTAATCCACCAGAGTAATGTATAGGAGAGGAAATCCAATACATCTAATTACTACTTGGAAGAGGCACTCTAATCCAACCAAGTACCACTAGGGTGAGGCACTTGAATATTCCCAAGTATCACAAGGAATAGGGAATCCAATCCCCCAAGTAAAAATTGGGTGAGTCACTCCAAATCCTCATAAGTAATATATGGTAGAGGTACTTCCAATTTTAAAAAGTACCACTTAGGAGATCTCTTCATGGTTGAGCCTGACATTGGGGATCCATACATGGGAGACCGACACTTGTGTGACCCTAAATTTTGTGACCCTTCAGCCATGTTGTACCACTTATGCAACCTTTCTCCCAATACATAATACCTACGTGAAATATACTTGTGAAATATTTTATAGGGTAATCATTCACCAAAGTCATGTCACTCAAGTCACCATACGTGGCATACCCTTCACCCAAGGCCCCTATACCTTGGAATTACTTTGTAATTCTAGCCTTCATGAGGGTTAAACAGCTTATCCAAGACCTCACATTGGTTAAGCATCTTATATAATTCCTCTCTAGGGTAACTCAATATTTCTAACCATTATTTGGGTCAACGAACTTGTTTAAATTCTCAGATGATAAAATAACCTTATATTATCTCACACTAGGTCAAAGAACCTTCGTGATCACTCACGAGGTCTATGAATCATCATTATCCCTCACTAGGGTTAATCACTATCAATGGACCTCACTAGGGATAAGAACCTAAGATATGCCCTTAATAAGGATAAGCTCCTTCACTATTCCCCACTAAGACTATTTACTAATTCTCCTAGGCCATATACGTAGTCATCGACTCATGCCATATACAGTTAGATTTGAGAAACTTGTTTTTGTATGTGTCTCCTAATGTGTGTAATCCCCAATCCTAAAAATATCCCTTCCTAATATTTTTACTAAAACATAGGGAAGATAAATATACATTGGAATAATCCTAGGTGGAATCCCTAACTTAACTTTTATCATCATGAGCAAAGATACTCCTCAATGTTCAAAGACCATGGTCATCCTCTTAGGTTTAGGCCCTATAAAACATCAAATCACAATTTCTTAGGATACTCCTCATCGTTCCAGAAATATTGGAATAATCATCAGTGTAAGCCCCAACTAAAACATTAGTCATCATGAGTCGAGATACTCCTCATAGTTCCAGGAACATATAAATCATCTTATGTGTAAGCACTAACTAAACATTTTAATACCCATGAGTTGAGATACTCTTCATGGTTTTTGAAACATGGGAATACTCCTTGTTTTAATCACCTACTCAACCTTCAATCTGTATGAGTTGAGATACTCCAATAATTTCTAGAATCATGGGAATACTCTTACGTGTAATCCCCAGCCAAACCTTAAATCTCCATGGGTTGAAATACTCATGACGGTTCCAGAAATATGTGAATCCTCATTAGATCAATCCCAACTAAACCTTTAAACATCACGAGTCATGATACTACACATGTTTCCTGAAACAAGAAAATCCTTGTAGATGTAAGCGCCAACCAAACCATAAATTATCCATGATTCAAGACACTCCTAATGGTTCAAAATACATGGGTTTACTCTTATATGTATTCCCTATCTATAACTCCAATTACTCATGATTCAAGACCCTTATAATGGTTATATAATCATGGTAATACTCCAATGTATATGCAATATACAAACCTTCAAATCACAATGAGTCGAGATACTCTTCCTTGTTCCAAAAACCTAGTCATCGTCCTTGGTGCATTCTCCATACAAACATTCAAATCACCATTAATCGAGATACACCTCATGGTTCAAAAAAATGTGCTTCCTACAAGGTGCATTACCCATCTAAAACATAAATTTCTTATGACTCGAGATACTCATCATGGTTCAAAAAATGCAGGCACACTCTTAGGATAATCACAAACTAAACATTCAAATAATCACGAGTCGAGATACTCTTCATGGTTTAAGAAACATGTAAATAATTATGTGTTTAAGAACCATCGAATAATTTAAATCATCATGAGTCGAGATACTCCTCATGGTTCTAAAAACCTGGGAATCCTCCTAGGGGTAATCGCAATTCAAACCTTCAAATCACAATGAGTCAAGATACTCCTAATGGTTTCATAAATACCGTTATCCTCCTAGGTGTAATCCCCAACAAAAAAATAAATTGTTCATTACATGAGATACTATTCATGGGTAATAAAACAAGGGTATCATTATAGGTGTAAGCCGCATCCAAAACACCATCTTTCAATGAGTCAAGGTACATCTCATTGTTCTAAAAACATGGTCATCCTCTTAGGTATAAGCCCCATCCAAAAACCAAAATTTTCATTAGTTGAGTTTCTCCTCATGGTTACAAAAAATAGAAATACTACATGGTTTAATCCCCAACTAAACCATTAATTACACATGAGTCTAGTTACTTCTCATGGTTCTAGAAACTAGGCAAATACCCTAGGTGTAAGCCCCAAAAAACCATTACTCTCCATGAGTTGAGATACTCATCATTGTTATAGATATGTGGGAATCCTCTTATGTGTAATCCCCTCCCAAAATAACAATCACCCATGAGTTTATATATTCTTCATTACTTTAGGTACATGAAAATCATCCTATGTGTATGACCTAACAATACCATAAAATCTCTATAAGTTTAGATAATCCCCATGGGTCTAATAACATGATCATCCTCGTTTGTGTAAGACCCAACCAAACCTTCAATTAAAAATGATTTGAGATACTCCTCAGGGTCCCAAAAACATGGGCATACTCTTTGGTGCAATCCCTAACAAAACCTTCAATTACCCATGAGTTGAGATACTATTGATGGTACCCTGAAATTTGGGATTCTTATTGGGGTAGATGTAATATCCAATACATGATTGCGCGACATGATGATATTATACTAAATTTTATTTCGCACACCATTCATGAATAACATGGGGATAAATATCAATGGTGATAATGTGACTAGAACAATCAAAATATCTTACTCAAGTTTCTTATTGAGGTGTAATCCCAACCATTCAATTGATCTATGTTGGCTTTGATCTCCTCTTTCACTATATATGTATGCAACCTATTTGTTGTTCAATATCAACTCTGAAACACCAACCAAATCCCTATATAACAATAATATATTGAGAACACACCTAGTATCATTTAAAACCAATGCATATAAAAGTAATATGATAATGTTGTGGGACCTCACATATGTACAATAATTTACATCAAACATATTTTCTCAATCAAATAATTGGTACTAGGGTAACCAGTATTCTACTATGATTTGGCAATAGTTCAAGAATATGTATTAAATCTATAAAATATTCTTATAGTAGGAAATAATCCTCCTCAAAAGGGTGTGGGGAGCCTATCCACCCATCATCTCGACCAATGTACTTTCTATGATTTTACCATAAAAGCCCCAGGGACTACCTTCAATTTGAATGTTGGTTTGTATTAACTAAAACCATGTGAAAGAAATCCACCAAAAACAGAAATGGTGAACTAAATGATGATCCTCTAAGAGTTACAAGCCTAAAAAATATGAAATAGCACCATTTTTACATCATTTAATTGTAGGTTATCAATCAACCACAAACTCTTATTTTGGATCCTACACTGATGTGTTTCTTTTGTGTGTTTCCATTATAGTTACATTCATGATTTCATATAGTGAAATTTGAATCATAAATTGTTCCAATTAATTTCAAATTCATTGAAAATGATGGTAATAGATATGGGATACCTCAAGCCACTGTACGCTACTAGCAGAAACGAAGAACATATTCCATGATTGTCATGGAGACTGAGGACCCCTGGCATTGAAGTACACTATTAGCTACACAAAATCTATAGAGTCAAGTAGGGAATGCCTTGGAGTGATGATATCTGTTGACCTCACCTGTTTTGATAATCCCAATTATGTTTTAATATGTGTTTATAATCCTATGTTGAAAATATATCAAAATAATCATTTGAATATGTTAATCACTATATATCTATGTTTATACATACTTTGAAATAATTCTAACTCAATCTGGATATGTTTTTCATAGAACATTTAAGTGTTATGTTCATTGGTATGCACATAGCTACTAATACAGACAAACCGTCACTTGGTATTTGGTACACAATAGAGCTACCGGTATGTAAGTCTACCAGTACACCGAGAGGTTACCATTAGAGTAAATCTACCGATATGTGTAAGTCTACCTTTATGAAGTCCACCGATATAAGGATGTCACAGCTACTCAAGTCTACCGATACAAGTTACTGGTACAAATAGACAGACACACATCTACCATTATAGAGACCTTCCGATAAATAATGATCCGCTGATATAAGTAGTTACCAGTACAAGCCATTTACCAATAGACCAAAACTACCGATAGAAGGAGTTACAAGTACAGAGAGCTACTGTTACACGAAGTAATGGCAACTGATAAAAGGAGCTACCGGTGCAAGAACAAAGAGCTACCAATAGGATCTCACCGCTATACAAAGTCCACCACTACATGTCTACCGATAGAGAGCTATTGATGAAAGATGAATATTAACCAGTCACTTCTACTTAAACTCTATTTCTATTTATTTATTAAGCAATGATCATATTTTATGTTTTTAATACACGTACTAGTATTTAATGATAGTTGTTGGAATTTTAGGAAATCGTACCTCATGCCTACGAAAAGGTAATCATTCCCATTGTCGGAGCTTATGGTATAAAAAATATTGAGCTACAGAGAAGAACGAGGTGAATATACACAAAAAATAACAGATACATCCATACACCTGTATACTTGAAGAACACTAGACATATACAAGGCCACTCATATAATAAGATAACACAAGCTTAATCTTAGTCAAGGAGTGAAGAACTACAACTATCTCTTCATACAGTCAATCTGATCAAACTGAACTTGAAAATCAAGGAAGAAAATTACACACTGATTTGAAGACAAAAACTAGAGGACTCAAAAGCACTTCTGTTAAATAAAAAGGGGTCCATAGTTGAATATCAAGTCACTAAAGCATTCTAACCTATTATCTACTCCCTCTAAATGATTCTTTTATTTACATTTTGTGTAGTGTGTATAATATGTATATTCCATACACACATTTCTTCTGTGCTAAATTGAGGATTTCTAAATCCTCACAGAAAACTTCTATAACACTCTTCTATCCCACTGTCGATATTTGTAGAGGTTATGTGTGACCTGGATAAACTGTGTACTATTGTTATTATATTTTCCCATGAAGAATTGTGGTAGAGGTCCTAGTACCTTGACAGTCTCTGTACTATTGTCTACACCGATCTAGGGTGTGGATAAAAATTTATATAAATTGTTTGAGGGGACTAAGTCTCGGCTTGAGATTGAACCTCTGGTTTTAAAATGCAGTGTTTATTTAATTTTTTTAAACTATTGATTATTCCACTGCTAAGCACTGTAAATATAATTTTTTTTAAATTAACTCTAATAATTGAACTAGAATGTGTTTATAAATATTGTGAACCAGTAAGTTATTCTCAAAATCTAACTTAATCATTAGATTAAGTTAACTGAGAAGTAATTAATATTTGAGAGACTAATTGAACAGTGACAATCACTATAAATTCACAACATGTTAACTTGTTTTATAAATTGGTGGATTTTTAATATTAATATTTTTAACAGAAATTTTTTATTGGGACTCAATTCAACCCCCTCTTGATCATCCACTCCTACCAACATTTGGTATCAGAGGTTGTTTGTTATTTTTAAAGGACTTCAAAAACTCTGTTTTTCAACTGTGATTTTAGTTGTATCTTAAAGATCTTATATTTCTATTAGTTCTAAATTTAATCGCTTTAAATATATTTTCTAAAATTTAATTATGGATAATAAACATGAAGATTCTACTACCAACATTCCACCTTTCTTTAATGGTACAAATTATTCCCAATGGAAACTTAAAATGAAAACTCATTTAGAAATAATGGGATTTGACATCTAGACTGCTATAGAGACTCAATATATGATTCTAGAAACAGAAATAACTACTTGTGATGAACCTACTAAAACAACTTAAAATATTAATTGTAGAGAAATGAATTCTTTGTACTATGCTTTAGGTGATGAGGAATTTAATAGAATATCTTCTTGTAAAATAGCTTATGAAATATAGGACACTTTGGCTATTTCCCATGAGGGAACAACCAATGTTAAAGAAATGAGATTAAATACCTACACTATTTAGTATGATAATTTTAAAATGATGTTTGATGAACCTATTTCTGATATGTATCTCAGGTTCAATGGGATTGTCAATACTATGGCTCACTTGGAAAAGATTTTGCTGCAAAGGATTAGATTATGAGAATACTACGATGTCTTATAGAAAGATGGAGAGGCTCATCAATTTTAATAAGTGAATCATAGGATATTAGTTAACTGCATGTAAATGAATTAATTGGTAAGTTGATGATATATGAAAAAGAGATGAAAGTAAACATGGATGAAGATGATGAACCAAGGAGGAAGTCAGTAGCATTAAAATCTACTGCCTCAAAGAGCAAGGACAAGGAGAAAGTTCACATACCTACTAAAAGCTCAATAAGTGAAGGTTCAGATTCTGATAGTGATGAAGAGATGGCTCTGATAGCCAGACGGTTCATGTAGTTCTACAGGAAGAATAATTTCTTCGTAAAATAAAATTATAAAGGAAAATATGACAACAATGGTCATTGGAATAAGGATTGGAAGAAAGGTGATAAGGATGATGAGATAGTGTGTTATGAATGAAAAAGGTAAGGACACATTAAGGTAGAATTATCGAAGTTAACATTCAAGAAGATATATGATTACAAGGACATAAAATATAATAAAGCCATGAAGGCAACCTAGAGTGATTCATAAGATATCACAAGTGAGTCTGATGTTTCTGATTCTGAAAAAAATCATGCCAACATGTTTTTTATGATTAATACTTATGAGGTACCTATTTCCCCTATGCTGAATGATTATTATTCTGGGAATGAAAGTAGTGATGATAATATTTCAAAAGATGAACTATTTGAATACTGTAATATGCTATAAGAAACCTATAATGAATTTAAGGACAAGTATAAGACCTTGAAGAAACAACATGATTTGACCAACTCTGTTAAATCTGCACTTGATATAGAAAAGGAAAATAATTCTCAATTACTTATGGAAGATACTGAACTGAAATTTTCCAATGAGTAATTATGGAAGGACATAGAGAAATTCACAAATGGAAAGAATACTCTAACTCAAATTCTAGGAAAGAAATTGGAACAAAAATATACCACTGGAATAGGCTATCAGCCTAGACAGAGACAGATTACTAAAAATAGATTTATTCCTAAATCTCGATAGAATGCTGCTAGTTCTAGTTTTGGAAATTCATATTCTTTAACTAGTTATTCACATGGCTATAGATCTAATAATGTTTATATTTCATAATCGTTTGAATCTATTGATTGTTTGAGACCCATTAGAAAAATTTGGGTACAAAAAGTTTTTATTTTTTACCTCTCTTTAGCGAAGAAAATCAAGGTACCCAAATCATTTTTTGTTTAAATGTGTTTTGTAGGAAACTTTCTTGAAAAATTTCCATAAGAAGGTATGGTACTTGGGCAGGGGATGTTCAAGGAATATGACTGGAGATTACTCATGATTCAAGAGTTCAATCAATGTTGATTGAGGCCATGTTACCTTTAGTGATAATTCAATAGGAAAAATCATCTACTTAGGCCATATTGTTAACACTGACTGAGTTTTAATTTCCAAAGTTTTAGTTATTGATGGACATAAATATAACCTATTAAGTATTTCTCAGTTGTGTGATGATGGTTTCAATGTTAAATTTGAAAATGATTCCTGTAATGTTTTTAAATCTAGAAATATTTTTGTATTTTAGGATTTGAGAAATGAAAATGTTTATGTTGTAGATTTGAATTATTTGGCTGAACAGAACATTACTTTTTTAAACGCATTTCATAAAGAGTCTTTGATATAAAACAAAAGATTAAGACAATGAAACATTCATTCACTTAGAAAACTGACTAGGGAAAACCTAGTTAGAGACCTCCCTAAACTTTAATTCCCAATTGATAAAGTTTGTAATCCCTGTCAAAAGGGAATTTAACATAAAGTTTCTTTTAAAAAAATGAAATAAGTTTCAATTTCTCAACCTCTTAAGAGTTGGTTCACATGGACATGTTTGGACCTTCTAGAGTTTCTAGTTTAAATAAAAATCACTATGTCCATGTCATAGTAGATGACTATTCTAGGAACACTTGTTTATACTTTTTAGCTCACAAAAGTGAAGATTGTTCTTACTCCATTAAATAATATAAGTCTGCAGAAAACCATAGTGGACTTAAGATTAAGACCCTGAGAATTGATCATGGTCGTGAGTTTGAAAATCATGAATTTGAATCTTAGTGCTCTCACAATGTCTATATTCACAATTTATCTTCCCCTAGGACACCTCAGCAGAATGGTGTAGTAGAATGAATAAATAGAACTCTTCAAGAGATTGCAGGAACTAAGCTTAATGAGTATGACCTTCTAATTTACTTTTGAGATAAAGCTATAAATAGAGCTTGTTATATTATTAATACAGTCTTTATTAGACCAATTCTGAAAAAGACCCCTTATGAACTATGTAATAATAGGAAGCCTAAAGTTAGTTATGTCAAAATGTTTGGTTTTAAAGTCTTTATTATCAACACCAAGGATAATCTTGATAAATTTTCATACAAGAGTGATGATGTAATTTCCCTAGGTCATTCAATCTTTAGTAAAGATTATAGAGTTTATAATAAAAGAACAAAATGTGTGGAAGAGTCTGTTCACATCAAGTTTGATTAAACTGATCCACATGAACCCAAATCTTCCATTGAAAATCTTGATGTAGATTTGTTTGTTTTGAACCTTAAGGATAAAATAAATGAACCTATTGTAAAGAAATATATATCTGGAAACATTCCAGAACCTATTTCTGTAGAACCTCAATCTAGAGGAAAACCAGAAATTTCAAGTCCCAACTTTACTAGATCAACTAAGATTCTAAATAACCATCTTTGGATGCTATTGTTGGTAATCATGATTGAGGGACATAGACTAGAGATTTTCTAGGAAAATAGTTTGAACATCAAGATTTTATTTCAAAGTTAGAACCTAAAAATATCAATGATGCAATCAATGATGAATTTTGGGTATTGGCTACGCAAGAAGAATTAAATCAATTTGAAAGAATCCATGTCTGGGAATTAGTTGACAGACCCTAGGACACATTTACCATAGACACTAAACGAGTTTTTAGAAATAAAGTTGATGAATCTGGAAACATAGTTAGAAATAAAGAAAGGCTAGTTGCACATGGATATAGTCAAGAAGAAGGAATAGACTATGAGGAAACCTTTGATTCTGTAGCAAGATTAAAATCTATTTGGATTCCACATGTCTATACTGCTCATATGAATTTCAATTTATATCAAATGGATGTTAAAAGTGCCTTTTTAAATGGTTTTATAATTGAAGATGTTTTTGTTGAACAACCACCCAGATTTACTAAACCTCATTTTCCAAATCAGGTTTTTAATCTCTCTAAAGCCTTATATGGTTTGAAACAATATCCATGAGCTTGGTATGGTAGACGTAGTAATTTTCATATTTCAAAAGGGTTTTCTAATGGGATTGCTCATACAAATCTCATTATTAAAATAATTTCTTAAGATGTTCTGATAGTACAAATCTATGTTGATGATATTATTTTTGGATCTTCTAAAAATACTTTGTGTATTGATTTTTCAAAGAGTATGCAAAATGAATTTGAAATAAGTTTAATGGGAGAACGTAAATATTTTCTTGGATTTCAAGTCTTTAAAAATGAAAATTGTAATATTTTAAATAAAAGTAAATATATAGAGGATCTT
Source organism: Viscum album (assembly GCA_963277665.1). NCBI lineage: Eukaryota > Viridiplantae > Streptophyta > Magnoliopsida > Santalales > Viscaceae > Viscum > Viscum album. Next base: position 1,030,710,745 of record OY728157.1, read on the forward strand.
TTAAAACGTTTTAGTTTAGATATTGTTAAGGAAAGTGATACACCCATGAGTACCACCTGTAAGTTGGACATTGATGAATCTGGGAAACTGTTTGATCAAACAAATTATAGAGGTATGATTGGAATTCTACTTTATCTTACATCTAGTTGACCAGATATTTTGTTTAGTGTGTGTATGTGTGCCAGCATTCAAACTACTCCTAAAGAATCCCATTTTCTTGTTGTTGATTTTTTTTAAATAGCTTAATCATACTAAAAATTTAGGTTTGTTTTATCCAATAGGAAAATCTTTTGATTTAATGAGTTTTTCAGATTCTGTCTTTGCGGCTTTCAAGTTAGATAGAAAGCGCAATTTTGAATCATGTCATATTCTAGGTAAGTCCCTAGTATCATGGTGCAGTAAAGAGAACAATTCTGTTGCATTGTCTACTATTGAAGCAAATTATATAGCTATTGGTAGTTCCTGTGCAAAAACTTTGGGGATCAAACATACTTTGTTGGAATATGGATACATTTTTAAACATGTATCATTATATTGTGATAACACTAGTGAAATTAACATCTCAACGAATCTCATGTCTTACTCTAGGAGCAAACCCATTGATGTATGGAACCATTTTTTGAGATATAATTACCAAAAAGGTGATATTACTCTTGAATTTATAGGTTCTGAACATCAATTAGCTGGAATTTTCACCAAGACTTTAAGTTCAGATAGGTTAAGTTACATTAGACAATAGTTAGGAATGATAGAATCTCACCGTTAGAAACCTCACAGTTAGAAACCTCACCATTAGAAACCTCACCATTAGAAAACTCACCGTTAGAAACCTCACCGTTAGAAACCTCACTGTTAGAAACATCACCATTAGAAACATCACCATTGGAAATCTCACCAGAATGAACCTCACTGATATACCTCACTATTAATGAACCTCATTGATATACCTCACTGGTATAAACCTCTCTGTTAGTGAACCTCACTAATATACCTCACCATTAGGAATCCTCACTAGTATGTGTTACTGATAGGTTACGTTGTTTCTAAACTTCTAGTATCTTTAGCTGCCAGAATCTATATCATTTATATTATACTAATTTTGTTTAATTTATGATTCCTAAATGATAAAAAATATGCCTTATTTAATTCTCAATCCACCGAACTCTCCTATCTCAAACCTGACTCCTTGAATCCCCAAATCTCGCAAAAACCCTATGTTCTTAAATCCAAAGATGGAAAAAACCAAACTTCCAACTGTAAGAGATGACATTGATGAGCCAAATGTGAAGAACCAGAAGACCGGGCTTGAAGCAAGTAGCAGTTTCAATCGAACAAGATCAGGGAGGCATTAAGTGAACCCACACTTGAAAAATAGAGAAATTTTAATCGATAAGGGGATGTGGGCAGAGTGGATTTTTCCAAGCAAATCGCTGACCCTAAGAATATTAGAGGAGTATAAATGTCTAGAATGTTTCAAAAACAACAATGGTCCATATTTTCCAAAGCTGATGAAAGAGTTATATGACTTTTTTCACTTCGAGAAATCTAATAAGGAGAATAGAATGGTTTTATTGGTAAATGGAAAGGAAATAGCTTTTTCATCCATTGAATGGGTTGAATGCATGTAGGTACCACATGATGGAGTATTTGCATATTCATCAAAGACAATACCTCCTACCAGTGACTTATTAGACTATGAGTCTGCCTTAGAGGAGCTCCCTGGTAGTGGAAAGCAGAGAAAGGTGGTGGCTGCTGAGATGGATGGGGAAAATAGGTTGCTGTTCAAGTTCATCAAACACATGCTAAGTCAAAGAAGAGGAAACTTTGCAAATATGATGTATCAAGATATTTATTTGTTGCATCCCTTAAGGAATGGTGTGAAGGTGAATCTAAGTTGGCTGTTAATGATTCAAATAGATGATATGACCAGACCCAAATCAAAAACCAATGCATTATTCTTTGCCAAATTGATTTTGATTATGATTAAAGTAAAGGGGGTCGCTGAGTCTTTGGGTGAGACAGTGGTGGTAAGAAACAATTTTTCTATCAAAAGCATTGTATGTAACTACATGAAGATTAACTAGAACCCATGTAGAAGGCAGTGGGTTACTGATGATAAGAAGATATATGAAAAGTTCAATCTAGTGGACCATACAAATACACCAAAAGATAAGAGTGATCCAGGTCTAGGACCTGATGAGGAGGAGCCGCAGTATAGTGATGATTCTAATGATGATGATTCCTCTGCAGCTGATGGAGGAGATTCGATCATGCCTCTTAGCCAAACTCTAGAAATTGTATCACAAGAAAAGGAAAATGCTTCTTTGAACCTACCGAGTACATAAACTATTTTGGGTGTAAGAAATGAAGAGGAACCTACGGATGAGGAAGACTAGCAGAGATCAGATCAGGAAGAGGCTTCCCCAAAGAATGAGGAAGAAGAAAGAGAATCTGAAACTGAATCATCTGCTTCTGCCACCTTGAGATTAAGTCCTTTGATTGGAAGTTCTGTTATGCCTTTAGAGGTTGTTCTTGTTGAAGTAGATAGACCTTCTCTTATTCCTGAGGAGCCTCCTGCTGTTGGAGAAATGAAGATGATTTTGGAAGATTCTTTCGAGGAATACTGAGCTTATGAGGGTGATATTGCTATATAGGAGAATACATTAGTTGCGGGGGATCATCCAACTAGAATTGGTAGTGTTTTTGTAGCTGATGGAATTGAAGACTGGGAAGAAGACCCTGGTTTTGTGGTTTTTGGGATAGACTACCCTGATTCTGAATATGAGACACCCATGAACAGACCACAAGTTATCTATAATATCTGTTCAAATTTTTTACCTGAGGATCTAGTAAAGAAAGATAATCTAGACCAGTTGAAGTCTGATCTCAAAACTTCATTTTAGGAAGAGATAAGTAAAATGGAAGGCTCCTTAGTTTCATCCATCCAATCTGTTATGAATGCGTCTGTGGCTAGTATTGTGATAGAATGAGCACCTGTTGTTGTGCCTGCTAATATGGTAACTATGGCTGACTTTGATTCATTAAAGGCCAGGATGATAGAGTCTTTTAATACTTCTATTTCCGATTTAAAGAATTGTTTTGTTGAGGAACTGAGAATAATGAGAAAATCCTTTGATCTCTCTCTTAGATGTACTGTGTCAACCACTATGACAGAGATGATTAATGAAATTAGGGTGTGTAATTCTCAGATTAAGATATGGACATGAGCTTTTGTTGCCTTGAAACAGTCTATTGCTTTCTTAACTTCCTTGAGTATTTCTCACGCTCAAATGAATGCTGATATAGATTACATTAAAAGTGTAGTAAAGCAATTTGTGGATGTCTTTGAATCTTTTAAGAAATCAGTCAAAGAGCATGTGAGCACTTAGGATTTGGTTCTCCAGAAGCTGGTAAGAAACATAACCAAATCATTCAAGGAGACTATTTCATTCACTATCAAACCTCTTGATTCATCTAATACTTTTGTAGATGTTGATAAGTTTCGATCAGTGACGAGAGAAGAGCTTTTTTAAGCATCAACCAGTGGCTCTGTGGACTCATCTGCCCTGACCCTGGTGGTGACTACCACTAGAGATATCGTGAAAGTAGTTCATTATTATATGAGAGAAGCTCTTGACTCTCAGAAATAAGTAAAGGATAAAGTTGATTCTTATTTTCAAAAAGTGTATACCATGCATCAGATCAACAATCATTTCAAGATTATTTTAGAAAACATGAAGCTAACACCATCCAATCAAGCCTTCAGAGAACAAGTCATCAAGCTTAGAGAGTTGACCCCTGCACTAGAAAAATTCATAGACAACAAGGATGATTTCATTTATGCTATGGAAAGAGGAGAAGGAATTATAATGGGATTTATGAATCTGTTGCTGCCATTTTGGAATGTGGAGAGTACTCCTATCATTTCACCTCTAGCTTTGCCTGACTCTGCACAGTCTACCTCCATTCCTCAAATGACTCCAGTCCAAGAAATCTGAAGTCTCACTCCTATGATCACACATAGAGCTACCCACTACAGCCTAGGAACAATCTTTGTTGCTCAACCAACAGTCGTGCTTTCTGGAATTCCCAATCCTTCTCCGGAATGTACCTAGCCGGAATCAATCCCTAAACCCAAAGCCAAATACAATGTTGAAATTTAAAAGGTGGATTGATTAGTGGCTAGGACCTTTGATGAGAATCACTTGTATTCTTTTTTGGTTCACTTCTGTATTTCTATGTATTTTTTCCTCAAGTAATATATAAATTCTTTCATTCTCTCTTTTACCTTCTGTTACTTCTCTTTTCTTGTATTTCATTTCACTCTCACTTTTTTCTAATCACAAAGGGGGATAAATAACATAAAGGGGGAGAAATAATACAAAGGGGGAGAACTGATATGAAGAATCATTATATTTTATGAGCCTAATACATTTCCCTCTGGTATTATATATATATATATATGTATTTTCCTTCCATCTGATACAAGTGTTGTATATCTCTGATTCAGTTGTTTCATACCTATGATACTTGTAACTAATTTTCTATTCTCTGATAAAGTTTCTTTTAATACAATATCCTCTGATATTCATTTAAAATAATACATTTGAAATTTTCATTACTCACACTAGGAAATAAAAACCATTATATTTTATACTGATACTTTTCTGATTATTTTGGATTATGATATAATAATTTGTGATTATCAAAAAGGGGGAGATTGTTGACCTCACCTGTTTTGATAATCCCAATTATGTTTTAACATGTTTCTTATAATTCTATATTGGAAATAATATCAAAATTATCATTGGAACATATTAATCACTGTTTATCTATGTTTATACATAATTGGAAATAATTCTAACTCAATATGGATATGTTTTTCATAGAACAAATAAGTGTTAAGTTCACTGGTATGCACATAGCTACTGATATAGACAAATAGTCACTTGTTCTTTGGTACAGAACATAGTTTCCAGTATGTAAGTCTACCGGTACATCGAAAGGTTACTGTTAGAGTAAGTCTACTAATATATGTAAGTCTACCTTTATGAAGTCCACCGATATAAGGAAGTCACCGATACTCAAGTCTACAGATACAAGCTACTCATACAAACATACAGACAAACAACTACCATTACAGAGACCTACTGATAAAGACAGAGCCACCAATATAAGTAGTTACCGATACAAGCCAGTTACCGATAAACCAATGCTACTGATAGAAGAAGTTACCTGTACAAAGAGCTACTATTAAATGAAGTAACTGCTACTGATACCAGGAGATATCGGTACAAGAACAAAGAGCTACAGATAGGAGCTCACCGCTATACAAAGTCCACCACTACACATCTACCGACAAAGAGGTACTGCTGAAAGATGACTATTAACCAGTCAGTTCTACTTAAACTCTATTTCTATTTATTTATCAAGCAACAGTCATATTTTAGGTTTTTAATGCACATACTATTATTTAATGACAGTTGTTGGCATGCTAGGGAACCATACATCGTACCTATGAAAAGGTATGCATTCCTATTGCCAGAGCATAAGGTATAAAAAGTATTGATATGAAGAGAAGAACAAGGGGAATGTACAAAAAAAATAAAGAAGATATCTATACACCTGTATACTTGAAGAAAAATAGACATATATGATGCTAGTCATACAAGAAGAGAACACAAGATGAATATCAGTCAAGGAGTGAAGAACTACAATGATCACTTCATACAATCAAGTTGGTCAAACTGAACCTGAAAATCAGGGACGCAAACGACACTTTTTTTTCAAGACAAAAACTGGAGAAGGACTTAGAGGAACCTCTATTAAATCAAAAGGAGTCCAGAGCATCATTTCAAATCACTAGAGAATTCTAAACTCATATCTACTATCTCTTAGTGATTCTTTTATATAAATTTTGAGAAGTGTGTAGACTTTTTATATTCTATACACACACTATCACCTATGATAAACTGGATGGTTTCTAAATCCTCACACAAATCTTACATAAATCTCGTGTATCCCACCGTGGATTGTGGAAGAGGTCATGTGTGACTTGGATAGCCTGTGTACTATTGTCCTTATATTTTCTCATGAAGAACTGTGGTAGAGGTCCTAGTACATGGACAGTGTCTGTACTGTTGTTTACCCCGATCCAGGGTGTGGATAAAAATTTATATAAATTGTTTGAGAGGACAAGGACTCGGCTTGAGACTAAACCTCTTGTTTTAAACTGTTGTGCTTATTTTATTTTGTTTTAAACTATTTATTATTCTACTGCTATGTAATCTAAATATAAATCAGTTTTAAAGTAACTCTGATAGTTTAACTAGAAAGTGTTTATACATATTGTGAACTACTATGTTAGTCTCAAAAGCTAACTGAATCTTCATATTATGTTAACTAAGAAGTAATCAATCTTTGAGAGACTAATTGAATAGTTACATTCTTTATAAATTCTGTACAGTTTAACTTGTTTTATAAATTTGGGAATATTTAATAATAATTTTATAAAAAAAATTTTTAATTGGAACTCAATTCCCCCCCCCTCTTGAGTATCCACTCCGACCAACTGTATCACTTAACTTGATTATTACTTAAATTGGATGTATCTAATGATTATTCCTATAGGATAAAGCTTTATAGGACTTCCTTTTAGAAATGGTTTTTAGGAATCAAGTAGTGTATAATGCCACATCCAGCAGTTTTGTGCTCTTATACCTAGATAACAAAAAAACATTTCTTCCCTTTATTGGGGATGTAGATGAGGATGTCCATCACCTAAAGTAAATCAACCATGGGCTATTCAGGAGGACCCATATCCACTAGGGTCATCAACTCCAATGTGTTTCCCCAATTCTGCATGAAAATGAAGAGGAAATTGTGCATGCAATCAACTCTCTAGATTAAAGAATATATAAGTATAACCTTTAATAGTTAGATAAAATTTTAATTAACATTGTAGGTCCATACCATTGCTACATCCAACACCTCATGGACCCATGGGAGTATCCCGTCAGTGGATTGATGCTATATACTGATTACCACAAGCTCAAATCTTGAAAAATCTTTGTAATTGACCTTATTAATAGTAAAATCTTAGGGAAAAACCCACATGTTTAGGGTAATTATTTTTATTTATATCATGGAACTCATCTAAAATGCCATCTATTATGAAGAAATATACCTACATTATAGATATTCCCCCCAAGAAGAAATTTTTGTTTCCTACCACATGTTTTAGATCAATCAATGTTATAAAAATGGGAACATCTAATGATTTAGACCTTGATACTATAAATAAAGAGATAGATGTGGTTACATTCAATACCCACCCATAAACTGACTATGGAGAATACAAATTAGAAGAAGAGAAGATTCCTTAGCACAAATATAAAAGAGTATAAATTTGGTATATCAATTTGATGTTTTTATAGAAAGAAAATATTTTGATTATATTCAATATATTAGAGATGAAATTTCTCTTCACACTAAAATTATTCAATGTGAGGTGGTGTCTTGACCCATAACAGAAGAATTCGGCCACCTTGTCAAACTGACATTACATAAATTAGGTAATTATTCAACAATAAACATTTACTAAAAAGTCCATGCACCCCTGGGAGAAAATTATCCATTATTTTAGGAAACACATATGAGATTAAATGGAATGGTGATATCCCAGGAACTACCGTATTATCTAATTTCTCCCATTGATTCTCTTAAAATATGACATTCATTTGGGTAACATCCCAAGATTTTATTAAATAAAATTTTTAAAATTAATTTAAATTCATTAACAGATTATCTTAGAAAGAATAAAAATTTTATCATCCAATATTCGAAACACCGGGTTTCTATTCTGTTTCAGGCAGCATCATGTTTCTCTGATAACTTGTGTTACGGGCAAGGCCAACTCTATCCAAACAAAAAAATACAATTAATATTAATAATTAACAATATAGTTAGTACCTAGCCATTGAAATAGATGGAAAAAACATGATTAAAAAAATTATTAGAAAATATTTTACATTTTTTATTAACAGAATTCATTGGTTTCTAATTAATCATTAAGGAATAAAAAGACCAATTGAATATAAATGGTGTTTTTTTATGAAATTTATTTTTTACCAAAATGTATATTTATATTAATAAATTTAAGTAATCACTATTAGTGAATTATATTATTTATATTTATATATTATATATCAAATAATTTTTTTTTAAATTTCATACAATATGTTTTACATTATTTAGATAAGAATAAATCAAATTTTCAGCATAAAAATGTGTAATGTTTTAAAAAACATTTTTTTCGCAATTTAATGGCACATTTTTTAAAATTAAATTTTCAAAATAATATAATTTTTATCTAAAAAAAATTATTTTTTAAAATAGAATATCAAATTTTTCTTCGGTTAAAATTTTGGTATTTTTTATGAGAGTTTTATTTTTTTATAAATTGTGAAAGTATTGAAATTTAATTGAAAAACAAAAATTTCATCTCATTTATTTATACAAATAAATAATATTTTAAATTATTTTTAAAATATAATTAGTTCAATTATAAATAAAAAAATCCAACTTGCATCATTGGAATAAATTTCACGATTTAATTGGATATAAAAACATTCAAATCTTTTAAACATTTTTTGAAAACCCAATTTTCTCATCCCATCTGCGGAATTAATTTTAATTTACCTTCCACAACTTCTGTGATTCAAATTTTGATAAATTTATTTTATATTTGGAATTATAATAATACAAACTATCTAGTAAGTAGAACATAGTATTTTAACAAAATTATTAGTAAAATTAATTAAAATTATTTCAGTAATTAAAGTAAAAAATTAGTTTAATTAGTGGTTAAATGTTAATCATATGGAGAAAAATGGCATAGAAACTTTACAAAAACCCATTTTATGTCCCAATTTAGAGCATATACCTTATTTAATCTAATTGGGTTTTTTATTGGAGGCACATGAGGCAAGGGACACCTCCAAATGATGTTTACCTTTTCAATTCACTAGAATGTCACTCCTCTGGTATAAAAGGGAACTCACCCCACCCCCCCATGAATATTCAAACCTCTAAAGAATTTTGTATCATACAAAACCCATAGCTATAATCTTTAAAAATCCGTCCAATCATCATAAAATACTAACTTTTGGCATAAATCAATCCAAGTAATTCCATTGGTGTAAACCAAAATGAGTTACCCGAAAAAGAGGTAACGTTCTTCAATGAGAACTTTTATTTTATTTCATCCAATACCAATTAATTGTTTTTATATTATGATTATATAATAACCTTATTATATTTAATATAATGTAATGTTTTTATGTTAAGGTTATGAACAACAAATTCATACACATATATTTACTAAGATACACTGTCATCGTTCTTGTGTACGGAGGAATACAACATTGTGAATATATGTTGTTCTCTGTTACATTACCTCCTCTAAAGGTTGGAAAAAATGATATAAATACATAAAATCATGCTTTTTATTTTATTGTAATATGATAAAATCTTTTGTGGACATGTGGATTACCGTATCTTCAAAGTGATGTGACTCATTCAAAATTAACATTTAATATATTAAGAAATGATTTAATAAGAAGATGTCATATTAATGAAAAAATATGATATTTAAGATGTTATTATATTTCTTAAAATAGAATATTTCAATTTCCTTAATACCTTTTAATACACCGAAAAAGTGATAATGTCGTTTGTGGACACGTGGACTACCGCTACTCTATGTGATGTGATTCTTCTCTTTTCACCACCAAATCAAAAGAATGTTATAATTATTTATGAATAATTAAACAAAATGGTATTTTTAATATAATGTTAGTTCATTAAGGATAATTCTTACTTTCTTTCTTTCGATACTGATCATCCAAAAATTGAAATTTTACTCATGTGTATTTATATAATACAATCTCTAAGATTTTAATGTTAGTTTTTTTTATAAAACCACATTCCATGATTGGATTAACAAGAATAATTTATGTAAAAATATGATTATTATAGTATTAATATTATTCTAAATATTTTAAATAATGACCTCATTGACCTTAGTCGACCTACCAATGTCAGTTTGGACACATACACCGACAGTGGTCAGAACATCCACCAGAAATCTAATTGATTAATTAATTATATGTAACTTTTTTATAAGTTAAATAAAAGTAATAATAAACTTTTAAAAGGTTTTAGATAAATTAAATAATTAAAATAAGTATATAATTCAAGAATATAAATAAAAAGTGTGACGATTCAGACTGAAGGTTAGGGGTTTCATCTCAATTTGCATTCCATTGAGACTTATTTGTTATTTTTCATGTAATTACTTTCATATGGTGTATATAATTAAATAAAAAATGTTATAACAAGAATGTAATTTTTTTCATGATATTAAAAGTTTCAATTCATTTTATTCTTTCAAATATCTCATGATTCATAATTTTCTCAAGTTTTAAGGGGATTTATAATCTATCTTTTATTTCGTGAGGGAATATTCCATATTCACCAATTATTTTTATTATATGGGGTATATACTTTCTATTAATTTATTTAAATATTATTATACATTAATTTATGATTATTTATATATTAATTTGATGATCACTCTTTGTTAGGGTTTACAATTTCAAATTTACCCATGATGTAATGGATTTAGGGCACAATTTTCCTTTTTTGAGACATTTGTTATGTTATAAACCTAAAATACATTATGAGGAATATATACTTATCATTTCATTTGATATATCATTAATACAATTATTCTTATGATATTATATGTTTCATTTATTTTTATTCCATTATGGGATTTTTGATTCCAATTTTTCACAATGGTATGGGATACATTGGAATGTTTGATGATTATTTCCCCCAAGAATGTTTTTAATGTTGTTATAGTGGTATTTCAATTGATAAATATCATGAAAAACATTTTCTTAATTATTCTATATAAGGTATATTTTGTAACCATACACTCGTCATCCATTTTATTATGGATTATTATTGTTTGAAAAGATATTTTTACGAAACCTCTTTTTCATAGGTTAACCAAGTTTTAAAGAAATTGTTATGAAACACATTTATTTTGAATGGGTCAATCATGTTTCACCGATATTGTTAGGTAACCAATTAATTTTACAAGGAAAACCCATGTTTCAATGAGATTTTTATGTAACCCATTTCATTTACATGGATTAAACACATTTCATGGAAATTGTAATGTAACACATTTCTTTTCTGTGGGTTAATCATGTTTCAAAAGAGAATTTCATGTTTACCAGTTCATTTTCATGGGCAATATTATTTCAATGATATTTTCATGGAACCCATTTTTCTTATTGGTTAATAATATTTCAACTATATTTGTATGCAATCAACTTATGTTTTTTGGGTTAAAGAGATAATTATGATACCCATATCAATTCCATGGGGTAGTGATTTTTCAATGATATTTTTATAGAACCAATTTATTTTAGATAGGATAATGATGTCATGAAAGGGATATTGGTTATTAATCTGATTTTATTATGAAATGCATGATATTATGTGTTATTATATTGTAACAGTTCTTGTTCATTTGACATGTGTATATGTAATAAACCAACGATGGGTGGTTCCATGATAAAAAATCAAGGGTGATTATGTGATAGACCAATGATGGGTGGTTTTATGATAAACTAATGACAGAAAGTTACATGATAAACCAATGATAGGTGGGTCTATGATATCCATCAAATTTTTTAGATATTTACATTGACTCTATTGTCATTCAATTTGTAAGTGTGATTGTAAGGGTGATGTGTGAATGATGTCCCAAGTACATAAAAGTTTTATTTATACATTCTATGGGAATATAATGTCTCTATTGATTTAGATTGTAATAATGTGGCTCATGTTTATTGATTTTGATAAATATTTCATTTTACATGTGTTCATAATTGATGACCCATGTTTCTATGGGAATAACATTATTTATTATTCTCTTATTCACTCATATTATCAATAATGATATTCAATTGTTAATGTCTATGGTTACCATTTCTGAGAAATTGAGCTCACCCTTCACATGTATCCCTTTCACGAGGTTATAAATAATTAGGTTCAATTATTTATTTATATAATGGGTTTTACAAGGATTGTGTTGATGAAATAATGTGAAATAATAGAATCTGGTAATAATGAGAGATGATGTTCAACATTTTGAACTAGTTATTTATGAGTCTAAATTTATTTTAGTTTATTATGTATGAGTTTTTACTATTTATATAAAACAATAATCATAAAATGTCCTCAAGATTTTAAGTTATCCAATTATTCCTTTTAATGTGGTAAGGTTTAGATGAAAAAGTGTGGTCATAATTATCAACATCAATGCAGGAATGTAAAACAATAGATTTTAGCACAGGGTTTGTGAGTGTGGGTCATAGGCTATTATAGTTGGTATCAAATGTCAGTTTAGATAAATTTTTATATTATGAAAATTTAATGTGATGTTATTTTAATAGTTATTTATACCATCATAGGTATATAATATTAAGGATGATTATATGTTCATATTCTTAGACACCCCTTTGCGGTTTTATGTTATGAGATCATAAATAGATTGATGGTATTTTTTGAATTTTTTTTGCGATTAGTTATTTGTAACCCCTATGATAAAAATTAAAAGTTCTTTACAGAGGATTTTTTTAATATTTAATGTAAAAGTAAAAAAGATAATAACCTAAAGTCCTTGTGACAACTAGTCTCATCCTGCTTGAAGGAGGGGCTAGAACCCATGATCAAATCATGATAAGGATAAATAACATACCATATTCCAACATAATGTCTTGGTTAGTATATCATTTTAAAGGTAAATATTAATAATATCTTTGAAGAATATGGTATTTTATTTTTGTAATAATGGTTTAGTTATTTTTTAAGAATATCTGATCAAGTCCTTTAAATCGTTAGGTTTTAAACTTAGTCTATAAATGATTGAATAATTTTAAGGATTTTTATTTATGGAAAAATTTAGTTTCATCTTTGGGTATTAATTTTGAATATTAATATATCAAATGAAGGTTTACTCACTTTGGGAAAAATCTGAAAATGTTCTAACCATTTGTTTTTGGTTAATGTCTAAAGACAGGTGGAATAGACTGACTATCCCTTTTTTGGTTATGTGGATTTTAAAATGTTGATTTTAGTGATTCAAGAATTAATAATTAATCATGAATACTAATTATTTGGAGAAAAAGATGATATTTTTGGGGGAATTTATTCAATGGATAAATTATACTCTTGAGGTAAGTATATTTCCTTTTTTTCTCTTAGAATATATTGTATGATAATTTATTAACTCTTGGAAAAGGATATTGAAACAAAATTATTATCCTAATATATTAAATTCTGATAATCCAATATAAATATTGTTCACAATATATTTATGATTCACAGGCCTCTATTTTTTCTATTGATCCTTCACATGTTTGGGATCGATTACATCAATTACACCCTGTAATTATTTTACGTTTTGACCTCCATTCCCACCTATGTTATTCCTATATGGAATCTTGATTATGAATAACTTCTGGTGACCTTTATGTTTCCCACATTAAATTTTTAGTATCATATTTTATTAACAATTTTTATGAATTTGTTTTCAATAAATTAATTATATTTTTTTTCCTTTTACAACTATAATGAATTTCTGGGAAAAATTTCATTTTATGGGATGATAGGATGTATCATTCTAAGAATTTATGTAATATATTATTTCATATTAATTTAAATTATTTTATATAATTTATTTAGAAAAATAAACATTTTATATTTCATTTTATGAAACTCCCACATTTTCTTACATTTCATGAAACATCATGTTTATCTGATAACTTGTGTTACATGATAGGTCTAGTCTTACTAGACAATAATATATTATTAATAATATTATTTTAAATGATAGTTATTACCAAGCCATTGGAATGGTTTGAATGAGTGGGATTAAAAAAATTATAACAATATAGCCTACACATGTTTGTAAAATTAATCCATTGGTTTCTAATTAATCATAAACTAATATAAAAACCAATTATATATAAATGAAGTGTCTTTATGAAAAACATTTTTTACGACTATACTGGAATTTAATCTTAATAATTTAATTGAATAATTATTAGAATAATATTAATCAAATTTATAAGTTATATATTCAATAATATTTTTAGAATCATCCACTATGTTTAATAGACTTATGATAAGAATGAATCCTATTTTAGGTATAAAAGATATATTTTTCAAAAAGGCTGTTTTCCATCTTTTAATAGTGCACTTGTATTAAAATTTAATTTTTACACCTTTATAATATTTATATGAAAAATAACCCTCATTTCATAAATATTAATATAAAAACTTACTTTTTGTTAAATTTTTTAATTTTTCATTGAAGATTCATTTTTGGACAAATAGGGAAAATTACTGAATTTTAATTGAATCCTACTCTTTCTTATAATATTCTTACATAGTTAATTTATATTTTAATTTTAATTTATTTATAATTAGTCCAATTATACAAAAATAAATACAATTCAGGTCATTTTTTGAAATTTCAAATTGATATTTGATATAAAAACATTTCAACACATCGAACAATTCTCTTTAAAAACACACTTTCTCATCTCTTCTACAGGATTAATTTTAAGTAAATTTCTGCAACATGTGTTATTTTAATTATAGAAAAAATTCCATAATTTTAATCAGCATAATTTATAAATTATATTCATGTAAAAATAATTCTTAATAAAAAATAATAAGGAATGTAAATAAAATTATTCATAGAGATTAAAGTAAAAATGATTTTACATAGCGGTTAAAATTTAATCTTAAGTGGAAACAATTTTCAATTCACTTTTAAAAAACCTATTTAATGGATATATTTCTACCATATACACTCTTTGATCTATTTTTTCATAATTTTAGGCACATTATATAAGGGAGACCTCCCAATAGCGTGTACCTTTTTATTTTTACAAGAATCCCATTCCTCATCCACTATAAAAGGACACCCCTCACTTATTCACACATCAAAAGCCTTTTCGATCATCCAAATCAAGACAAAAAACACCCATAATCCCTCCCCTCATAATAGAATCCTAATTATGGGAAGAAAGAAATCCAAGGGGTTCCTTTGGTGTAAACCAAAAGACGTTACCCAAATATGATCTAAGGGTCTTCAATGAGAAATTTTGTTTTATTTATTTATCGATCACGTCATTTATTTTTTAATATATTTCATATATAATAACCACATATTATTAAATATAATTATTTTTTTATGTTTATGTTATATCCTACAACTTCATAGACTTCCATCAAATGGGATACATAATCCTTGTTTGTGTGTACAATATTTTACCTCCTCAAGAACCTATGTCATCCGTTCTTCCATTTCCACCTCTCAAGGTTAGGAATAATGATGGAAATACTATTTCTATATAATATATGTGGTATTTGTGATTTTTTATGATTCATTAATTATTTTTTAACACATACGTTAATGCTTTCTATTTTATGGGTATACAATAACATCGTTTGTGGACGTGTGGACTACCACCCACTCAAAAAAATGAGATTCGTTCATGCATTACATGAAATGTATTAAGGATAGTTTTAATGAAAATATTTTATATAAATTATAAATATATGATATTTATGTCAATATTATCTTTCTGAAAATATACTATATCATTTTTATTGTAACGAACCGTTTTTTTAGAGCGGATAAAATGCAAAGGTTTTTGAACTTTTTCCTTTATCACCTGGTCGGTTTTAAAACCGAGCTTCGGAACGAGGTTCCGAGGTCTGAAGCTGTTTTAAGCGGTGATATCGGACTGTGCGCGGTAGGTTTAACCGTGCGAGTTAGGCATGCGGGGTACCCCGGGCATCCGGTAGCAGGCGCGCGGGCTGCACGCGGTGTTTCAGGCGGTGCAGGTAAAACCGTGCGGGTGGGTGCGTTTTAGTTTTTGTTTAAAATTAAAATAAATGAAAATAAAATAAATTAAAAAGAAAAAAAACCTAAACACCTCTCTCCCCCTCTCTCGCCCAGGACCCCCGCACACCCCCTCCTCTCCCCTTAGCCGCGCGCGTGACCCCCCCTCCACGGCGCGCTAGGTAGTACCCTTAGAACTTGAGTTGCCTTGTTTTCGGTGTGAGCTTATGATGTGGTGATCGTAGTTCGAGGAACGCCACTTGTGCGTTAAAGTGTTTCAAAAATAGCACGCCGGTGAGCGGATAGTTCTTACGACGACATGGACACTCCTAAGGTGGGTAGTTTCGCATGAGTTTTTGTTTTCATGTCGGTGCTTGCTTGGCAGCACGACTGTGATAAGGTTGGCTGTGTGCGCAACGCTTTAAAAACTCCGTTAGTGCGGGAAGAGTTTCAGTAGTTAAGCTTGGACGTATATGAATGCCTCGGGTGGTATAGGCATCAGAGTTGGTCCGAATGATCTTCTCAGCGACCTTGGTTTAATCTTAGTGTACTCTGCTGGATGAGACAAGCATGTCCCCCATCTTGACGTCGTCTTGGATACACTAAGATAGTGTCGGTTATACGTCGCGCTAAAGTTTAAAAGTTGTTGGTTTGATTCTTAATCTCTCTCTGGTTGTGTGTGGGATGCACGGTTTCTTGGAGTTACGCTTCGTGCTGAGGCACAATAGTTTTATAATAGTCTTGTGATGGCTTGACTTGCGAATGTCACCAATGGTCGTGTAAGGACTTCAGTGTACGCGTAGTTGATAACAGAACAGTTTTAAAAAGCATGTCGTCAGTTTAAGGGCGAGTGTGAATCTTGGGTCGGCGATGTCTTTCGAGGAAATCTTGCGTGACCAATTTTAGTTGGTCGATCGTGATTCAACCGTTTTCTTGGGTTGAGGTCCCTATAATGGCCTCTGATGTAAGTTCTGCTTTGATGTTTTAGTTGTAATGTGAGCATTGGCTCGAGTTGTAAAGGCTTAAGTGCAGTTTTCCTAGAAAGCGCTTAAAGGTGCATTGGGCATTGGAAACGCAATACGACCGGTTGAATGCAACTTCACAACCCTTGTAGGTCGGGTGATGTTTTCGTTTTTTTTCCAAAGGCTTCTCGAGGATGAGAAGTTTTTTTTAGGAGGGTAGTTTGTAACGAACAATTTTTTTAGAGCGGATAAAATGCGAAGGTTTTTGAATTTTTTCTTTTATCAGCGGGTCGGTTTTAAAACCGAGCTTCGGAATGAGGTTCCGAGGTCTGGAGCCGTTTTAAGCAGTGATATCGGACTGCGCGTGGTAGGTTTAACCATGCGGGTTAGGCGTGTGGGGTACCCTGGGCATTCGGTAGCAGGCGCGCGGGCTGCACGCGGTGTTTCAGGCGGTGCGGGTAAAACTGTGCGGGTGGGTTCCTTTTAGTTTTTGTTTAAAATTAAAAATAAATGAAATTAAAATAAATTAAAAAGAAAAAAAACCCTAAACACCTCCCTCCCCCTCTCTCGGCCAGGACCCCCGCACACCCCCTCCTCTCCCCTTAGCCGCGCGCGCGACCCCCCCCCCCCCCCCTCCACGACGCCGCCTCCTTCCCCGACCTCTCCCATTTGTCGATTTACACCGGATCTCCAACGGTTTCCGGTTCGAATCGCCACGGTAAGCTATTTTCTCCCTTCTCCTCCCTGTTTCCAGCTTCTTTTCGACCGAATCGGCGCCCGGTGAGGTGCGGACAAACCCTAGGGCTTAGTGGTGATCCGGTTTTTCATCTTTCTCTTGTTCTAGGTCGGCGCAGAAGGTTCGTTGGGACTCCTTAGCGCACGTTCCGGCAACCGCCGCCGAAGGCGAAGCTGTTCGGGTGGTTTCGGATTGTCAGAATGGTTTCAGGGTGAGGTTTTCACCTTTCCCTTTGTTTTGAACTTGTTAAATTTGGGGCTTTTGATGTTTATGAGCCCCGACTTGATGTTGGCAGTGCGTTGAGTTCACGGTGTGGGTTCACCTTCGTGTTGGTTTGTCGCCAACACCCGAGGTAAGGGTTTATTATTTCTGGTTGGTTTTTCCTGGCTTAAGTTGGTTTATCTTTGTGTCTTAAGGTTCGTAGTGGTTGTCTTATAGTGCGTTGGAGGTTTCGGTATGTTTTCGGGGTGCCAGAGTTTAGGCGACTCACCTGCGCAGGCATAGGTACGTATTTATATGTACGTGGGTTCCCCCAGCGTGCGTATATTTGTCCATGGCAACGAATATACACACGTACAGGGCTAGTTGTCCCCATTACATATATAAAAAGTGCATGTGCGGGTGAGTGGAGACAGGCTTGTGTGTATAAGCATATGTGTAAGGATCCTCTTGCGCACGCTCATGGCCATGTGGAGCGTGTGCATAGGGGCTAGGTGTCCTTATATGTATGTGAAATCACATATGCCTCGTGGGGGAGCAGCTGCGATAGCATTAGTTAGAAAGCGCCAAGATCCGGAGTGGACGTATGGATCCACCTTTAGGTAGGGTCCCTCTCCTTGCCCTTTAAATTTAAGTAAAGTAATAGTGAGTTTAATATTGCACATAGCATTTTAATTATGCAAGTTTAGTTCTGATTAAATGCTTCTATGAAAACTGTGTGAATTGCAGGAATAAGATAAAATACGTTGTTTGGTCACTAAACTAACGATTTAATAATAAAACCCCTATTTCGAGGTGCGCTGCCTTCAATATAAAATGTAGCAATAGAATTTCATGATTTCCTTTCCTATTGTTTGGCTTCTTAACTTTGTTAAGTGTTGAATGAGTTTTAAAGTAAATGCTAAATATCACTAAATGAATAGTTTGATAAAGTAATGACATGTTTTCTAATAAAACTCCTCCAATGGAGGTGAGCTGCCTTCAAAATAAACATGTAGTAGCAGATTTCTTTTTTTGTGATTGCTTGCTTAAAAGTCTTATGACACTTTATGCTTGACATTATACATGATCAATGGCATGCTTGTACTTGTACCATCTAATGTCATTAATCACCTAACATAGAGGCATGTTGGTGCCATATGCTTTTGTTTACCTTCTATTGCTCGTGCAAGTTCCAGAATGTTGAATAAGGATAGTTAATTACGAGAGTTGATTATAAAAAGTTGAGATCTGATTTGGATAAATAATGTGAAGGATTAATCATGAAATGAGAATTGTGTCGATTGATTAATTAAGTGATAAATGAATGAGATTTTGGGTCCTAGACATGGCATTCTAGATCGACTTAAAATCTGGGTTTGGACATGGCGTTCCTCCCCAATGGTTATCCAAGCTTGTGATATAGCGTGTTAGACATGACGATCTACACTGAATGAGATTTTGTGTCCTAGACATGGCGTTCTAGATCGACTTAAAATTTGGGTTTTTGGACATGGCGTTCCTTCCCAATGGTTATCCAAGCATTTGATATATGAGGTGTTAGAGATAGCGATCTACACCGAACGATTTTCGAGGTGTTAGACATGGCGATCTACACCAAATGTGACACGGGGTGTTAGACATGGTGATCTACACCGAACGAATGATAATAATGATTTATGAATAGAATGAGAGATGTGGGTGAAACCTGAGTGAATTGTGATCAAATAAAGAAAGGTAAGAATGAGTGGATTTCCAGTCTGAGTTGAAATGATAAGTGAATAAATAGAGTAAGTGAGAAAAATGATAAAAAGTGTTTTTATGCTTGAACCAAATTTAGTTGTGTTGTTTTAAACGGGTTCTCATCCCGGCTATGGGCCGAAGCAGGTAGTGCCGCCAGGTGTCCTTTCTGGAACCTGGATGAGCGTTTATTGTTTTCATTGTGTCGTTATTGTTCGAAAATACCAGCACTTTGTTTAATTATATTTTCATGGTCTAGAGTGGGCTAGACCCCGGTGGTTCAGGCCTACTGATATATATATCTCACACCCTACTCGGGCCGCCATTGCACTGGGGTACCCAAGTAGATTCCATTTGGTTGCAGGACCTTGTTGTTGCTGTTTCTTGTACTTGGAGTTAGGAGAAAAGGACCGAGTTGGGGCTCAGGATGCTCATGGAGATCGCCCTCAGGGCTTGAGACTTTTGTTCATTTACTTCTGAATTGATGTGTGAGTATGTCGCGTGATTTAATGCTTTCATTGTATCATTATCATGTCATGCATGCATCTCTTATATAAACTGTCATTCTCCAAATTTATTCAAACCTTATAAATGAAGAATGTTTTCCGCTGTTTTCTTATTATTATTTACACTACTTCCGTTGCTGTATTTTTGGTCCCTTTATTCCACTTTGATAAGAGGGTATAGTCTCCCCCCCTGACTTACCTTACACCCTCGCCGCTAGTCGGAAACCTCTGGCGTAAGGGGAGACGCGCTTGAGGCCATCTCGCGGGCTGACTCAGGTGACCCGGGTGTCCGGTTTAGGGTCGACATGAGTTGGTTCGTGACATTTATTATTACCTTTTCCCATATGGAAAAAGTGATAACGTCGTTTGTGGATGTGTGGACTACAACCACCTCTAAGCGATGCGATTACTCTTTTTAAACCTCCACATAATAGAAATTATATATATATATATATATATATATTTTATATTTAAATGAAATGTTATTTAATATTTAATTCCCTTCTATAATAATAAATTTAACATACCTTCATTCTAAAATGGTCATCAAAAAATGCGAACCGTACTCATATTTACGTACAGCCTTCTATCTCCATGAGTGTAACATTGGTTCATTTTTCATTAACATATTAAATGATATTTTATTGGAATAATTTATGTGTAAATATTTTTATTATTTCATGATTATTATTCTTGATAGTTTTAAATAATAACCTTTTTGATCTTATTGGACCTACCAAATTCAGTTTTGACACATAAGCTTAATACAATAAAAACATCCCACTTGAAATTAATTATTTTTGTAATTATAGATAACTTGTTTATACGTCAAAAAAGTAATAAAACATTTAATTGGTTCTAAAAAAATTAAATAATTGACATATGTTTATTATTTAGGAATATAAATAACAAGTGTGATGAATCAGACTCAAGGTAAGGCATTTCGTGTTGTTTTAAAATCCATTGAGAATTATTATTATTATGAACATAATTACCTTTATATGGTATGTATAATTCTCTATTAAATGTTATATAATTAATTTTCATTATATCATGATATTAAAAGTTTCATTTGATGTTTTTCTTTCACGGATCTCTTGATTCAAAAGTTACTCAAGTACAAGTCTCACTTTTATTACTCCATGACTGATTCCATATTCACTTCTTAGTTTTTTAGTGGTGTATGTAATAAATATGCATGTATTGTCTTATAATTATACTTGAATTTATAGGTATTTACATATCCATTTTTTGATCACACTTTCAAAGGGTTCATAATTTCAATGTTACCCTAGCGGGAATGGATTGTTGTCATAATTTACCTTTTTAGAGGCATTTTTATATTATACAACTAACTTATTTTTTGAGGTTAATTATACTTTAACAATATATATCATGAATTTACTCATTATCCCTAAATTAAAAGTTTTATTTATTATTATTAAATCATTGGTTTTATGATTAAAATGTATCAATGTGGTGTGGAACACTTTGGAATGTTTAAAGATTATTTTCATTAAGAATGTTTTAAATGATATTTTAATGGTATATTTATTAATAAATTTCAATATAAATTATAATAATTATCCTACCATGGGGATATTTTTTATTGATACCACAATCATTATTTTCAGGATGGATTAAGATTGATTCCGAAATATTGTTACGGAACCTATTTGTTTCCATGGGTTAACCATGTTTCAAGGAGATTGTTATGTAACCCATTTATTTTCCACAGTTAAATCATGTTTCAAGGTGATTTTTATGTAACCAATTTATTTTCTAGGGTTTAATAGTGTTTTAATAATATTTTTATGTGAAATTTTCTTCTCCATGGGTTAAATTTGTTTCAAAGAGATTCACATTTAACCCGTTACTTTTCCATGGGTAAATCATGTTTAATAGGGATTTTTGTGAAACTCATTTATTCTTCATGGGTTAATCACATAACAAAGATATTTTTATCAAAACCATTTCTATTACATGGGTTTATTATGTTTCATATTGTAACACTGCATGCTTCCATGGTACTTTTCCATTTTAATAATACAATATTTTGTGTTGTATGCAACTTCTTGTTCAAACACACTACAACCAATAAAACTAGCCATTATGAATTTTAATATGAAATATTTAAAATTTTAAAAAATTTATCCATCAAAATGAATTTAATTTTTGGATTCTGAATATCAAAATTATCTTAGGGTGAATTTTTGGTAGTTTTCTGAAAACATACAATTTTTGATCAATAGTAAAAAAACACTGCACTATTGGTTAAACCTAAATTTTTAATTATATAATTAGTAATTTTATTTCAATTTATTTTAGTTCAAAATAGATAAATAATACCTATATACATTCAACGTAATTTATTGGACTTAGTTTATAATAGTTATATATATATATATATAATATTTTATCGAACTTTTTACCGTCTCTTACCCACCTCCTAGGAGCATTTGCAAATTATTATAAAACATAATTTTACCGTTTTTGTGAGTTTAATATCCAAAATCCGAGAGACACAGTTAATATTAGGAAGTAAAATGTGGTTCAATATGATTAAAATAATTTTTTTAAAATATTAAATTTTTACTTTTATATATCACGATTAAAAGTAAATAGGGTAATTAAGGGTAAAAATGATATCATAATTTCCCTAAAACATATCATAATTATATTTCATAAGAATAATTCAACCAAAAACCCTAAGGAATAAAATATGATCCTCTTTGGTCCACATGGATTAGATTAGGACATTTATTATTATTTTATTTAAAGAAGAGTTAAAAGAGATAAACTCAAAGTCTAATAACTAATCAATTTTTAATATATGGTTACACACAATATAAATTAGACTATAAATATTAATTATAAATCAAAAAATATTTCTTATATAATAGTATTTTATTTATAATTTTTAGAAATTAAATAATTTAATCTATTTATGACATAATAGTGATACAATAATTACCTTATTAATCTAATATTAAAATATTATATATTATAAATATACAAATATAATGTAAATTGAGACTTATGATGAATTATACTAATTATATTTGTCACTATGACATTTAAGGGTTTGTTAGATAAATTTCATTCATAGTGATAATGTTTTTATGGCTTTCAAAAAAATCAAATACTAAATAGTGTCGAAATTGAAATAATTGAGTTTTTAGAACAAATAATATATTATTAATTGATATAATATTCATAAAAAAATAATGTTCTTCTAAAAGACAAATATATAGTAATACCTATTAATAATTAACTGCATGGGTTTTCATGGCATGTTATAGTATGTTTATTAGCTATATAATATACAAAAACAAAGAGATATGTCAAATGACAAACTATTTAAGTAAGACTTTAATCTAAATGATATGGTTAATATGATGAACCAAACTAGTCTAAAATCTTTTGGTTATATTATATAGATCCATACCTACCTTAACTTTTAAATAATTCTTTTTGGAGACATTAAAAACCAAAAATGATTTTATTATAGAATAATATTTCAAGCTTTTTCTAAAGTGATCCTCACCTCTCTTATAAATGGTCACTTCCCTTTCTATAAATTTCACTCCTCCAAATCCATTTGGATCCAAAAAACCCTGCCTAAAAATCCTCCCAACATTCATCCCTTTATTCTAGAGGATTTCATTTTTTCAGAAAGATGTCCTAAAGAGTCTTTTTGATCAAATCAAAAGGAAGAACCTGAAGAAGAGGTAAATATTTCATCACCTATTTCATGTTCTTTTCTTCTTTCACTTCTTATTTACTTTTTGTTTCCATTCTAAAATAATCACTCCAGTATCTTCTATATATAGTTATGTTATTATAAAAATGGTACAACTATATTCATTATTCTATCCATCCTATAAATGAAAATGTCATCATTCGTGCATACGTACAGATTACCGTCTCCACGACGTGGTGTAATTTTTTTCAAACACATCATTGTTTGGATGGGTATAATAATGAGTATAACTAATTTAAATAATAAATATAACAAGTTAATAATTCTGTATATATTATATACCATCTTATTACATAATATTTCCCCATCAACATAATGATATTGTCGTTCATGCGTACGTACGAATTACTGTCTCCATGAATGCGACGAGATTCATTCCCCATCTTAATCATTAAAGAATAATTTTAATTTTATGATAAAAATAATTTTTATAAACATAATATCATTCTTCAAATGAATAAAATAAATCATACCCATAACAAACATGGCTTATGTAGCCAAGCATATAAAGGAAAATGAATAAGTTAACACCCGAAACAATGATACAACTAAAATATTACGAACAAAGTAATACTATAAGATTATATATGATATCATATTTATGTATATAGTTCTTGTATATTTTAATAACAATGTTTTAACTATTATACAGGAGGTTAGAATACCATCGACTAAGGAAATGTGCAATGTATGGGTTTATTTCACAATCTCTTTATTATCTGGGGTTGTTTTTATGTATGTATCTACTGGGACTTCTTTATTATCCACATCCAGGTTTTCTAAAAAAATGTATTTCTAATTTTTTTACAATTTTCTATAAAATTGGTTAAATTCATTTATACCCTTATATAGCCTTATATTTTTTGATATGAATCATTTCATCGTTTCCTAAACAAGGTATTTATTACCCTTTCAACAAAATTAAGGTAAGAATGATTTTTTAACTTATAAAGTGAGTGCGGCTATTTTTTACCATTATAACATTGTTGAAGCTTAACATACATGTTTATAAGAATATTTTCAAAATAAATGATTTATTTTATAATTATATTACATTTAAATGATTCCAAAATTCAATGATATATTTCTCTAAAAATGTTCATATTTAATCTATTTCAACATCCTTCACTGGATTTTAAGCTTGTTTAAATTTGATTTATTATGATACAAATCATCCATATTTTATTAAAGTATTTTTTCATATGTTTTACTATGGATGTGTTATTTTTACACCATTCATGGTTTATGGATAATGTTTTTAAAATTCATATGCAAGTTTTAATATGAATGTTTATCTTATGTTTAAACCTTTTCATATGAGGAATGAATTGGACTTAGTAAGTGATGGGTAGATCCTGCAATAGATCGTCGATGCAGCAGTAGGTCCCATGAGAGAAACTAGTGTCTTGGCACAAAGCCTTGACAAAATCTTATTTGTAGTTTTGTCACAAGGCTTTGACTATGTGGTTATGGATTCTTGCATTATGCATTCCATCATTATGAATGTGGCTATTGATATTGCATGTGAATATTCAACTAGTAGAATATCCATGTGACTATATAAATGTAATTATTTGACTTTATATTTTCCTTATTATGTTGATGTTTAAGTTTAAAAGTCTTTTGTTGTTGTTATACATTTCCTTAAATGTTTTTTCTTATTTATGAGTGTTTCTGCTTTATTGTTATCCTTACTGAGCATCTGAGCTCACCCCTTTCCATGTTTTATCATTCCCAGGATATAAAAAAGTATTTTATGGCTGACCTATAGGGATAGGATATGGATATAATTGTGTTCAAAAGGGAACAAAATGTTGTCAATGTTTTTATTTCATAATGTAATGCCAAACATATGATTGTATCTTGTAAATCCAAGGCTACTAAACAGACCGGTCTTTCAGGATTTGATCCATTGTGATCATGAAAATGTTATGTAATAATGCACAGACTCTGGATAACTGTGGTTAGGGTATTATAGTTGGTATCATAGGAATTTTAGTTCAAACCGTGGAAGCAAGATTTAGAAAAACTCTGATTACAACACATTACCCTAAGATAGACATTGAGGATTAGTATAGAAGAACTTCCTAGAATTTTGGTAGAATAAAGATTTTGTGTGTTTTCTAATCAATACATACATGTATAGATATCGGCAGGCATAGGCGGCTCTAGCACATATGTACCATTGGGAAAAACCCAAATACATCATATTGAGCTAGACTCGAACTAGAACCGGTGCACGACAAAGGGCCTTGCTGCACTCTTGATTACGATACTCTCAAATGATATGCTTATGATAATTCTCCTTTTCTATTAAAACCATTATGAATTGTTTATGGGTATATAATTCTACAAAGTAAACATTTTTATGATTCTGGTTTTTATCCAAAAACTGTTCAATTTATGTTATGTGTTTTACAAGTTTGGAATTATGTAATGCGATTCATAAACGAATCTTGTGTATGCCACTATTTAAGAATGGCATATTGTGGAAGGAATTTTAACCATATCAATGCATGTAATACATGTATGTATTTCCATCCTACTCAAGATAATTATTGTCAACTTCCTGAAGCAACTTGTTCTGATCATCTTATCACCATACTGGGACAACTCCCTCATGTTATGAATAATAACCTTACCTATATGAAGCCCCCTGATCCACAATATGGAGGATTAACATTATACCGCTTCATGAGGAAACAACCACTGGAATTCAATTGGAGTAAAAATCTATTAGTAGCTAAAGAATGGATAAACTCCTTAGAGAAAATATTTCAATCTTTGGGGAGGAGAAAATGGGAAAAAAATTTCATGGAAGGTTATACCCTCATGGGAGATGCAGATCAATAGTGTCCATTAATCCAAAATACAAAGGAAGATGAAGATTTATCAAGTATGGAATGGAGGGAGTTTAAGGATATTTTAATAGAATAAATAATTTCCTCTTGACCATCGAGCAGATATGGAAAGACAATTTTTGAGTCTGAGTCAAAAGGAGTATGCAAATGTCGCAAAGTATGAGGCTAAAATTACAAGGTTAGGAAGGCACGCTTCAGATTATATAAGTAACCCAAAGAGTATGATTTATTGATTCTTTGATGAGTCAAAGACATTTCTCCATCGATCATTAGTCTCACAATCTTTCTCATCGTATGAAGATATTGTCTCATGCACTATCAAGACAAAAAAAGTAATTCTCTAAGTCTTACAACTTTAAGGAAAATAAAGGGGAAAAATATCTATTGACCACTCTAGAAATGGAAATTAGGGTAATAAGGGAAAAGATGAAAATCCATCCTGTGGTAAATGTGGGATGAAACACAACGGTACTTGCCTAAAGGGAATGTGAGTCTATTTCAAGTGTCTTGATAAAGGCCACGAAGCTTGTGATTTCATGGGGAAGAAAGAGGATGTCAATGTTGAATGCTACTATTATAGAGAAATGTTGAATTATGCAAATTAATTTACTATTATCCAAGGGAACTTACATCAAATAAGTAAAAGAGAGTAAGGACAAGCTTATGTGATCACTACTGCTGAGGTTGATGCTCCAAAAGACATGGTGGCAGATAATGTAATGGTTTCTTCAAGTGTTGCCAATGTTTTATTTGACTCTGGATCATCACATTATTTTATATCATCCTATTTTTCTAAGAAAATTATTTTTTTAAAATTTTATTTAATAAGGGAGTTGTTAGTAAAAATCCAAAGGAATGTATCATTTCAACAATGTTTTGTCAATCAGTTCCCAGTAGGGAATATAAATGTTTTTTATCTACAAATCCCATTGTCATATCCATGATTGAATTTATATAATCCTTGGTATGGATTGGATTTCAGACCATGATGTGAAAATTTATTGTAAGAAAAGGAGGTTAAAATTCTTGATGAAGATAAGGAGTAGTTATCATTGGAACAGAAACATCGCCGCCTAATTCTTATCTAGATGCACCAGAATAGCTCAACTAAATTCAATTATTGGGTAATAAGAGAATGAAATAACTATGGGTGAGGAAAATAATGTTTGAATAGAGGATGTAACTGTTGTGAAATAATATGTTGATGTGTTTCTAGAGGATTTACCTGGACATCCTCCAGAATGGGAAATTGAGTTTTTCATTGACATAACTCATTGTTCAAGGCCCATATCGAAGACCCCTTATAGAGTGTGCATTATCGAATTATTGGAACTAAAGAAACAACTAGAGGAATTGAGTAACAAGGGATTTATTCTCCCTAGTGTTTCTCCATGGTGAGCCCCTTTCCTTTTTGGTAAGAAGAGAGATATATCTATGAGGTTATGCATTGACTACTGGGAGATTAATGCTATAAAAATAAAGAACAATTATACCCTACCTTACATTGATGATTTATTCAACGAACATAATGGAGCTCAATATTCTTCAAAGATTGACCTATGATATGGATATCATCAGTTGTGTGTGAAAAAGGAAGAAATTAAGAAAACAATATTTTGAATTATGTATGGCCATTTCGAGTTTAAAGTAATGCCTTTTGGATGAAAAATGTACCCTCTATCTTCATGGATCTAAGGAATAGAGTTTTCAAGAATATCTTAATGAATTTGTAGTGGTATTTATAGATAATATTTTGGTATACATAAAAACCTACAAAGATCATTAAAATCACTTGAGCATTATCCTAAGGACTTTTAGAATAAATGAATTATATGGGAAATTTAGCAAGTGTGAATTATAGCTTGAGGAGATTTCTTTTCTTGTACACATTGTCTCTAAAGATGGAATCTCTATTGATCATTCAAAGACCAAAGCAATACAACAATGGATAGCACCGACGAGTAGAAATGAGGTAATCCGTTTTATTGGTTTAGTAGGTTATTATCGGCGTTTTGTCCTGAATTTTTTTTAAATGGAATACCCATTAAATAAGCTCACACGAAAAGAGGTTAAATTTGTTTGGACAAAAGTGTGTGAATAATGTTTTGAAGAACTGAATAGAATATCAGTCACCTCTCTTATCCCGACTCTACCATTAGTGACAGATGGGTTTTATTTTTATAGTTATGATTCAAAGAAAGGACTTGGTTGTGTGATTATACTGAATGATAGAGTTATTTCCTATGAGTCATGACAGCCAAAAATTCATGAGAAAAACTAAAACAGTCATTATCTTCAGTTAGTGGAAGTAATCGTTGCTTTGATGATATGGAGACACAATCACTATGGTAAAAAATTTGAGATTTATACAGATCACAAGATTTTGAAGTATATTATCTCACAAAAACAACTCAACATGATGAAAAAAATATTTCTGGAACCACTCAAGGATTATGATTGCACTATACACCACCACCTGGGGAAGGGAAATAAGGTGGCAGATGATTTGAGTTGAATGGATCATGGCATTTTGAACAAGATGAGAATTTAATGGGATCCTATTTTGAAGGATACAATAAATATGAATATCAAAATAACCCTAGAAGGTGAAATTTCAATGATTTCTCTAATGGTTTATAAACCATCTTTAATAAAAAATATAAAGAGTTCCCAGTCTGTTGATTACGCGTTTCAAAGGAAGATTAATGATGTGAATGGTTGGTGATTGAGTGACTTCCTATATGAATATGGGATTTTAAAAGATGGGAAGATACTTTGTGTTCTTGATATTCACGATCTAAAAAGGGAATTTTTGGATGAATCTTATTACTCGAATTTCCCTATACACCCTTGGATCACCAAGATGTGTAGATATTTGAGAAAATATTTTAGGTGGGACAACTTGAAGAGGGAGATTGCGGATTTTGTGAAAAGATTTATGGTTTTTCAACAAGTGAATAATGGAAGGAAATATCCAAGAGGAGTCATGAAACCTCTTCTCAGAGTTGAGTGGAAATGGGATGATATTATGATAGAATTTTTCATGGGACTACCAAAGACTCCTAGAAGAAATGATGAAATATTGGTCATTGTTGATCGTCTTACGAAGTCAACACATTTTCTTGCTATAAGAGAAGATTTACATCTTGAATGTATGGAAAGACTATATATTAATGAAGTTTTAATACTTCATGGAGTACCCCTATCGATTGTTTCTGGTCATGATCCCTATTTTACATCATGATTCTGGAATATTCTTTTGAAGGCCCTGGATTCTGAACTTCGTTTGAGCACTGCCTACCACCGTCAAGCTGTTGGACAATTAGAACAGACTATTAAAACCATAGAAGTCATGTTGAGATCTTCTCACTTGACTTTCAAGGTATATGGGATCATTATTTACCTCTTTTAGAATTTTCCTATAACAATAGCTTCCATTTAATATTATTCCTCTCATTATTTTATATCTTCTGAACATGTCAATGGTTTGATAATGGAAGTGGAGTTTTTGTGTGGGGTTATGAAGATAAAAACACCTCTTGGGGTGAGGTCTAGATACATCTATTTGTGAAAATGTATTCTTCCATCTATTGGGTGTATCATTTTATTTCGGATATTTTATTCTTATTCATGATAGGCTGTCACCTAATTTTTGGAATGGAATGGACAGTATCATACCAATCCCACATGGATTTCTACTGATAGAGAGTGAATTTTACATCACCAAAGAGAAACATTTACATTCACTATAGAGAGTGGGATATAATGGTGGGTCATGTAGGTCCAGTTTATCAGAAACTACATGAGATTATGACCTAGGATACTATTCTGTTCCTTGATGATGGTGGTGTGAATCTTGATTTCTTTCCACTTGTAGTGGATAGTTTTTAGTATGTATATCCTAAAGACTTCTCTAGGATACCACCTGAGAGAGATTTAGAATTTACTATTGATCTCATTCTAGGGGATGATATAATATCTATTCCACTATACAAATGAAACCAACATAACATTATGTGTGAAAAACTAAACTAAGAGATTAGATGGTTAAGTGGTCCATCTTTTTGAGTACCACGATAGGGGGTTCTTCTATCTTTTTTTTCTAAGTAGTCTAATGTAACAATTAAATTTTTTTTATTACCATAATTTAAAACATGTGTCTATGAATATGTTGTATCTTCTTCTGCATTTCAAATATCTCACTACTAGAAAGAGTAGAAATCCCCATAGATCTATACCCACTATTTTTTAAACTGCTGGTATACCATGAATATAGTTAGTCTGTACCCAAAGTTAATTTGAAATATATGGTATAAATACTCTTTTCCAATGTTTTATTAAAACTATTATGACAGAGGGGATAATAGTTTTTCACCTCCAATGCTCCCCCCTTCACTCATACCCAAAGGTATCTTTCCCTCCCCCTATGTTTCCCCCATTTTAAGATCATCCCCGTTCTTCTACTCTGGTCGAAAAACATCCCCCTTTCTCTTCCACATCCAGTTGACATGCATCCCCCTACTCCTCCTCCTCCAATTGAAATGCATCCACCCTCATCCTCCGGTTTAGGTGCCTTTCTCTCATTCTATTCACACCCCCTAGGTATAACGGCGCATCCCCAAGGTCATGTAGTGTTTCCATCACCCGATGACCAACAATTATTACGGTCCATCATTCTATACTGATTTAGTGTTTCTCTATTCTTGTCTTCTTGATTAGTGAGTCCCTAATCCTTTTTCTGGAATAGTTAAGTTATTATAGTTTATTTTGAAATATTTTTATTTGATTTGAATCATTTCATATTGTTTCATTTATCATTGATATCTAATTTAGTTTTGTTATGTTCAGATTTGATATATTTAACACAACTTGGATTAGTACACATGATTTTAGGATTATTTGGTCCATCATTAATGTTATTCCTATTTTAGTTGGGGAAAACCTATTTTTTTAGTTTTCATAACAAATTATTTCATATTTTTGATAATGTTTGACGAGATATAAATGTTGAAATTCCTTTGGATTGAATAAGTAAAATATGATGCTATTTTTTTGAAATTGGTATCACATTGTGGATTATTTATAAATATATTTGTTTGTATAAATTCATCACTATTGTTTTTCACACTAGGTTAGAACATGAAGACATAGATTTGATATTTTAATTTCATAATGATAAGATAAATATGATTCCACTTGATTTATAATATCACATTATTAATTTTAAGATCATTGAATCACATTCAATAAGTGACATATTTTTTTGGAAAAAATTAATGAATAAGAATAGCCCTGCACTCTATGAAACTTAGATATTTGGGATCACTAATTCACATTGGGCACTCTATTTATATTTACATCGGAATCATGTGAAAAATAATATCCCTACACTCTAGTAACATTGGTTAAATGGGATATACAATTCAAATTGGTTTTAACATTTCTATTTCTCATAGAAATGCCTTAGATATGTATCTAAATCCTTGACGGTTAGATGTGAACATCACTAAAAACCATATTAATGGGTTTCTAATTCTCAAAAGAAACTAATTTTATCGAAATTGTTTTTGATGTTGAACTTGACATAGTCTAAATTGAGAATGGTTAATGATTTTTGTAGTTGGTAATTGGATGCATTGATCTTGGTTATCAAATATACTACCAGTTCAAAGTGAAATTGATTTCATCCATGATTGGATGTGTTTTGTAATAAAAATACACTATAAATTTTTTAATTGATATACAGTACACCATTAATTTGTTTTTGGTTATGGTATTAATTTTCTGTATCGAATTTAATAATTCAGTTTTGATGTTCTAATGGTTCTATTTGTTATAGTACTCCGTTTTTAAATTTTTTTATTCCATGATATATTCTATGTGATAATAAATTATATTCTCTTCAAAAAATTTGTTACCATGTAGGATAAAAAGTTAGTTTTATTTTATCTTCAATTCAATCTATATTGATGTTTTTATTTTCTTATTTACAATAATAGCAATTTTTTTTCTAAAATTTCATCATTAATTTTTTTTAATATATTTGATATTACTTATTCTTATCATTTTATTGTTGAATAATAATGATATCAGTGTATCACTATTGAACAAAAACACTATTGAGACCAAAATAATTATTTATTATGTGTACTATTACAAGATATTCATAATACTATGAGAGTATAAGAATTTGAAACTTACTATTTACTTAATCCATGATATTTTAATAGTTTATTTTAAAAAAATGAAATTCTCAAAAAAAATTACATCTATTCTGTTTTTATTGAAAAAAACTAATTAGGACAGATGATATTCCCATAATGAGATACTGAATGATGATAAAAAAATAATTAAAAAATATATAGCCACAAGTTAATACATCCATATAATTATTATATATGTTTACCCAGACTTACACTTTTGAATCCAGTAGAGCAAATATATATTTTTCATCTCTTATAGCATAATTTATTTTAGTTATTCTTTGTTTTTATAAATACTTGTATTATTGAAATAATTTAATAATAAATTTTGTTTTAATGGTAGTTTTAATTATGGTATACATTGTTGATTGAAAAATAATTTTTTCCTTATAGTAGAATGGACTAAAGATGCATGTGCCAAACTTCTCAGATCTCAACTGATTTTTAAAATAAGTTGGATATTTTTTCAATTTTTCTTTTAATAATTCATAAAATAGAGGTTGTATACAGTGTCCATGGTATAAAGGTGTTGGAAGACCCTGGTTAAGCAGGGAATAAGTTTTCTTACATATAATTAAATCTAGATATAAAATAAACTATTCTGTTCTATAACACCATGGAGAGATGAGTCAACCTTTTGCTATTTGATAGATAAAAGAAATATGTTTCCTAGATATTTTGATATTTGATCGGTTTCCATTTGTGCATAATCCCAAATGAAAGAGTATTCTGGTAAAATAAGAATATTAGATCAATACCCAAGAGGAAAATAACATAGATGTTGATGTTGAGCGAGTAAAACATTTATTCTGTGGTTCAAGAATTCCAGTATATCAGTAATGTACTAAAATGACCATGTTGAAATTTTTATTCTGGTTATATAATGGGAATACAATGTATGGAATTTATTAAAACTCCATTGATTATATTCGAAAATTGTTAAAGTACATTCTTCCTGATGGTGTAGATATTCAATCAAATAATTATATGAAAGGGAAGTTAATTAAGAATCATGGATTTTATACTAGTTAAGTCCATGCTTGTTCAATATATTGAATGTTATTTTAGGAGGAAATAGATGAGTCTAATAAATTAAAAGAATGTGGGGAATCTATATTGAAGTAAAATCTAGATTAAACACTATATCTTGTGCCACATGAAGTTAAGTGGAAGTATTTATTGATTCCCAGACATCAAGATATATTCATGACTGCATAAATCTCAGCCAATATGTGATTGAATAATGATGAGATAATTAAAGTTAATGATGAGTTAGTTCATCGTACATATAGATTAACATTATATACATTTGATGCATATCATCTAGATTTTTTATTTTAGGTGTTTAATGTCAGGATGGGTCTATCCAAAGATGGATTTAATGCATTTGGTCAGATGCTTACTACTCTCAGCATGTGGCCAGTTTTTATTCTTGATTATAATCTTCTTCTAGGGATGTTTATGAAATAACTTTTCACTTTCATTAGTATATAGATAACTAGAACATACTTTCCCATTAATGATATATTTGTATACTTTTAGCCTTTGATAAGAGACTAGAATATTGTTTGGGATTTGGGAGTGCAGATATTTGATGTTTCCTTGAAAAATACATTTCAGATATGTGTTGTTTTTCTATGGACTATTAATGATTTTTCTGCTTATGTAATTATATCTAAGTGCAGCATGAATGGAAATATATCATGTTTTATTTGTATGAAGAATACATGATCGAGAAGGCTTAAATATCATCATTTATTCAGTTTCATGGAGAATCAATGATTCTTTCTTATGGATTCTCAATATTGGGAGAATCATATGAGGTTTGATAATAATGTTTACACTAAAAAACAACCTCAATATATGTACAAATGTGATGTACTTAATGGATTAAATGATTTCAGTTTTTCATGAAGGAATGTTCAGTTGAAATCTAAAAAGAGGATTAATGTTGACAATTAATCCACATACAATTGAAAAAAGATAAGTATATTTTTTAAGTTTCCATATTGGTGTACCGAATTGTTATGTCATTTTTTAGATCTGATGAATATTGAAAAAATATATGTCAAATGTTTCTAAAAATTATTCATAATATAAAGTGGAAGATCAAATATGACATTTGATCTCTTCAAGACATGTTGTATTGGGGTTTTTGACCACAACTGCATATTGTGTATATTGGTGAAAACAAATGGAATGTTCCTTGTGCTTCTTATGTGATGAAACCATTATAGAATTATCAATTAATGGAAGTATTAGAGAAAATAAATTTCCTTTATGGCTATTCTAGCAACATATCTAAATGATCCAACATAAGAGATTAGAAACTAAAATCACTAAAAACTCATGATAATTGCATCTTTCTTCTGGAATAGATTCCAATAGGAATTCATCATTTTCTATCCAATAATTTAAGGGTGAAAGTGATTCAGTAGTTCAATATTTTAGAGATATTTTTGATTATAGGATATCCATGTTATTATTGATTAAAATGTATCAAGTGGCACCGTTAATTCTGGGTTAGTTTGAAAAAAATTCTTCCATTATTTATCACATACATGCTCTATTTAACAATTCATCTTCCAACTGAATCAATTATTGGGTGATCAGTCTCTTTTTTGTGGATGTATCCCACTGAAAGAAATATGTTAACAGTGATATCATATGTCCGAAACAATAATTATCCCCAAGGTTATATAGTTAGGGCATATCTGGTGGAAGAATGTATGCATTTTGGTTCAATATTTTTTTTTGATGTGGGAACAACTCATAATCGGAAAATGGTAAATGAAGAAGAGAATTATGATGAAATCAAGCCATTTTTATCATCTCTACCATAATTTTGAATATTTTTAGGGTCATATACATTGGTTACATTGAGCTTTGAAGAGAGTGATATGGAACATTGCACCATCTTGTTAAACAGTAGTTTTTTCGATAAATATATCATATAAACCATTTTTATATATACCTGTTATATTATACTATGCCATTTCAAATATACATTATACTTTATTATACTTTTTTCTAGGGAACATAAACAAATTATATGTAGAGTTCATCGATATTTGCCTTTGAGAAGGAAATAGGGTTTACATAGCCAACAGAATCCGACTTGGATGAAATCAAATATATGACCATTACATTAATTAGATTAAAAATATATATATCCATATTATTGTATTATTAATATATATTTTAAGTATTGACATTACATAACCAATATATTTCTCTAGAATTATCGGCATTGTATTTTAGTAACATTTCTATTGTCCATGAATGACAATTTATAATAATCAATGGATATAAAATTGTTAAAACTGATAGAGTGGTGAAAATGTGAACAAAAAAATAATTTGTTATGTTAACTACTACAAAAGCTAATTTTTATAGTTCATTATATAGTCAACTATGATATTAATATGTGTATTATTATTGTGTGGTTGAAAAAAATATTGTTATTGGATTACTACTCTCAAGGTCGAGTGACTCTGATGAAATGTAAATTGTTTGATTCAATGATGAAACATGGAACATATATTGATTACTATTGATTTAATGAATTTGACATGATCCAATTACATGATATCAATGAAACATACTATTTGGAATCAATGGAAAAATGTATTTTATATGAATGATCATCTAATACCAGATTATGATGTCATTAATGATATAATCCCAAGACATATTTCTCTTAAAGTTGGGGAATAATTTTACACCATTGATGCCCCCACTGGTGTTGAACAAAATATTGAATTTATTGACTCAAATTGTTCCATTGTGAGAGTCGATATTGAAACTAATGTAATAGTGGGTACAATATTGAATCAACCATATATGTTTAGGGTTCATTCATTTTACCTTGAAATGAGTTTATCATGATGGTATTAATGTAATTACTTTTATTTTATTTTAATTTGAAACTATTTTTCTCTTTTATTATATTTTGGTTTCA
Source organism: Viscum album (assembly GCA_963277665.1). Lineage (NCBI taxonomy): Eukaryota > Viridiplantae > Streptophyta > Magnoliopsida > Santalales > Viscaceae > Viscum > Viscum album. Next base: position 1,030,747,672 of record OY728157.1, read on the forward strand.
TTTAATTTAATTATATATATATATTTAAATTTAGAGACCATGGATTAATCAGGTTTCTAAAAATGCATAACTTGGTATTAAATTATTAATAATGAAATATGTATGAAAAAATTTGTGTTCTTTGACATCAATTTTTTATTCATGTATTTAAATAAAGTTAAAAAAATGTACATTTAATTCATTTGGTAGATTATGAAGAATACTACAAAATCATGTAAGAAGAGATTATTTGATGATGATTGTGATAAGGGAGAGTGTGGGTTGTGACCTCTAGTTTCGTTTGTGAGTATAATTATTGTACTATATTTCTTCTGAAATACATAAAATTTAATTTTCATATTATTTATCAAAAAATTTAAAGGATATATAGCTCCACTAGAGTTGTCTCTTCCTACCAACTTGGGTCCGAGCTGAGATCCTTCTAGACCTATATGGAACACCCATCTTACCACTACCCATACTGACCCATTAGTGTAAACCCTACATACCACATATTTTGATCCCCCTATTGAGTCTCCTAGGATAATACCATCCATGAACCTCTCATCATCTCATTTATCCTCTTCTTCTTATTCTATGTCTACACCAACTTAGCCGATGTTCCCACCTTTACCATTTCTATATCCATTCATGTTTCCCCAAACCTCCTACCCATATTAAGACAAGTCTACACCATGTCATTTTCCTAACATCCATCCTATATATAATGAGTATGTTCCTTCTACTTCCACTCTAGTGCATGAATATCATCTTGAGGATGTTTTGGAATATATAATCCCATAAGAGGCTGCTAATCAAGGACTGTCCACAGATGCGTCACAACCAATTCATGAGAGTTCAAATGGTTTTTTATTATGACTATGTCAAATTATATCATTTTTTTCATATTGTATCATCACGTAACTCTTATTTTTTACCCTCTAGTCTTATTTAGTGAGATATTCTAATAGGTGATATTGGTGAACTTATATGCAGGAATCCATGTATCATGAAACATAGATTATGATGGATTACAATGATCAAAATTAAATAGAAGGTAAAAATTATTGGTAGTTTATATGATTCATGGGAACTTTATCAAAATACCATGATATCATTCCCATGGAATTGGTCTCATAGAAACATATTAGTGATGAAATGAAGGATGGGAAATTGATGCATATATGTGTAAGAAACATTTATAAATATGTTTCGATATTAATAATGTATTTATATGAATTAACATGTTCGTTGTAGAGTTGGTTTATCCTTCCAAATGGTGATGATACCAAGGCTTCTCGGTTTATGGATCTCGGAGAGTTAGGGTGTGCATACAATCATTTGTTATATATTGGTTGGAGGAGCAGAATGGGTATTCATTTAGAGGTTGAACCCATATACCCCGACAATCAAAAAACTCAATATAAAAAAATGATCGAACTTTGGAAGACCAAAGAGTTTAATGTAATAAAAATATTTAATGGTTTTAATATAATAATTAATTATTATTACCTATATATAATTCTGTAGAATGTTTCAGAGAAAAACAAAATGAAAAAAGATATAATGACATATCTACACACATTGGGGTGTACTGTACTGCTTGAGCATGAGAAGCGCTAGATACATTCATATGAATTAAAATAATTTAATCTATTATAGTTATACTTATATAAAATTTCATGGGAAAATATACCCAAACCCAGAGAAAAATCCTTAGTACACAGAACAAACAACATCAAAAATGAACTGCCACCAAATTTATTCATAATTATTTTTTATTTGAACTATTGACATATTTACATTTTCTAATTTAATATGTTAATAACATGTTCTCATTAATTAATCATTCCTTCCACATGGTTAGTCCATGACTCATAGAATATAAATATTAATCTAGTAATAGAATTCATTTCTATATTTTCTACCAATGTATCAAAATTCCAAGAAACCCAATTCATAGTTCATTCTCTAAATAGGATATTCGTGAAACCACACATACAAAATGTCACAAGTATATTATGAGTTCCATTTATCTCAATTTTTTTAGTTCTATGATGTAGCTTAGTTGAATATATATTTGTTCATTTCTCATATATGGTTTTAATAAAGATTTGTTCATTTATCATTTTTAGTAAGCTGTATTGAGAATTGCTGGTTGTATACATCTTGCCAAATTATTTTCCTACAGTAGAAATAAAAAGTATGGAAATGTAGTCAATGCATAAACAAAATAAAACGTTGTAATTTTTTTATATTTTAAATATTTATTCAAAATTCATAATTTAATAAGTTTTTTGTAATTTTAAATGTGTACCTTGGAGTCCCTCGATGAGATGGAAGTTGAAGAATTCAGGCCACATGATCATTTGAATTAGGTATTAAGTCTGGAGAACAAGAGGAGAGTCAGATGTTGAAAAGGGAAAAAATTTACCACTCTTTGTATTAGTCATCATCCAGATCATCTCAATCCACTCATACCTCTGAGATGGAAAGAGCTCATGTTGAAGTAGGTGAGGCAAATAAAATATCTTTAGAGGAATATGAAATAGGGAAACAAGAGAATGAAAGAAGTAAGCTAACGACTGAAAATTTCATGAATGTTATGTCAATTTTGAGTCATTCACTTCTGTTAGAGGATGCTAAGAAATTTCATTAATATAGGGAATAAATGTTCTCTTTAAATGATTATTCAGTGATTCCAATGAGGGTGGTAGTTTTGATGAAGGTGGTAGTGATAGAGGTGTGGGTTGTGAGGATATTGTTGATGCTGTTATTGGTGAGGTCTATACTAAATATGTTTCTGATGGTGTTTTTGGGGGTGAGGCTACTGATGATGATGATGATGATGATTATGGGCATAGAAATGGGGATGTTGGTGATGGGGGGATATTAATCCCATCTATTTTTGACATACCCAGGAGACTTGTGCTAGAACATTAAAGACATTCATTGACATTTTAAGTCAGTGAATTCAGCATTCTTAAACACATGACATTGGATTAAGTGAAGATAATATCCAAAATCATTTCATTTAATGGGATTTAATAAAGATTATGTCCATCCATATAATCCATAATAACAAAAAAAATTCCTTTAATCTTATACATACATTACAACCACATCAACAAATGTATTTCTTACAATACATTCTTTTAATCAAATTTAGTTCTATTCCTATAAAACTTTGAAATCGCAATGGTTTGATCCTGAAAAATTCTAAGAGATGTAGGGTATCATGATTTGTTGGAGTAATGACTTTGGTGCAAACACATTTTGGAAAGTTATATTGGATACCCATTTTCCTTGTTGAAAAAACAACATTTATGACCTATTTTTTTCATTTATTCATGGAGAACACTAATATCATCTTGATATATGGTTGAAGATTAATAATTAGGCATTTCTAGTTCATGGAAATATTATACTACAACAATTGACTTGAAGAGAAAATACAGGGAAGATGGGGTAACATGAAAGATGGAAACTATAGACAACATCAAACATAGAAAGTCTGGGATTAAACACTAGTATAGGGGGTCTAGTTAGTTTTATTTTCTTTTCAATGTTATTTCAATTATTATATGTACTGGTTTAATTTTTTTGTTCCTTCAAATCTATTCTAATTCTTTATTATACATAAAAAATACAATGATGATCCTTCCATATCTATGTATGCTAATTATCTAAAGCATGTAAATCCTTATGTTTGTTTTACTACAATACTTTTCTACTTTATTTGACATGGAAGATTACTAAATAGTCACTTCTATTTAGTTGAAAATATTTAATCTAGTTTTTAGGATGTAATGTAATAGAGATGTTGTTTTTAATTTGTTTTATACTTCTAAAATCTTTTTGAATCCACATTCTTGATTGGAAAAATAATTTCCTAACATATATAATTAATAGAGTTTATTATGTTCATGTTTATTAAATATTGTGTTTATGTTCCACTATGATATATTAAATTCATATTATTTGTAGAATCTATTTACTTGTTCATAATATGGGAATCCTTTCAGAATCCCTTTTGTGAAATATAGAAATGGCATAACAGAATATTTTTTCTTACATTTTTTTCTGGTAATTTAGTCATATTGGAAAAATTATCCCCTGGTTAAATGTGTCACCCACCTCAAGTAGATCACGTTCAACATGGATTTATATCCTTAATTATTGTGATGTGGGTTTCTCTTCTATGGGATACAAATAGTTTTAGTTTCTATGGATATGTTTACAGCAAAGAAGATCTTGCATATTATTCGAGGGGAAATAGATTGAAAGTGAAAATGATTATTTAAGTCTTATAGGGAAGTCATTTCAATCAAGTATGATCCATTTTATAAGGACTAAATTCTTAGTAGGAATTACCATTTAAGAATTCCATCATGTAGGTAGCTAATATTTAATACATATCAATAGTTATATGTCCTATATAGACAATAGCTTTTTTCTATTTAATTTCATAAGTTCATCAGTGCACTAGTCTATAGAGGCTCAAATATGTGGATTCGCTATCCTTAATATTGGTTAATTTACCCGAAGATTCCAATTAATAATGAATATAAAATCGTGGTCCTTGAATTTTGGGTTTTTCCTTAAAATATTCTATTTGTTATCCAAAATATTTCTTTTATTTATCTTAGCCACTTTTTTTATTGATCATTATTTGTCATAATGAGTTATTATTTCTCTTCATGTCTGGTAAAAAATCAGTAAAAATGGATTTAATATTTGGAATATGATTTCATTTATAGTATGTTTTTTGAAAAAAAAATTATCTATATTTTTTTGAATCATAGGTTGCTCAATCTTCCATTAATCAAATCTCAACATTAATCAGATCATTAATCAATGGGAAATTTCATTTTGTGTTTTCATCAGTTACTAAGAAGTGATCATTTCAGCCCTTTTATTTCGACAAATCTGTTCCATAGGTAAAATAATTTACTCCATATAAACTGCTGATATTCCTTAAAAGTCATTTCAACATTTTTTATTGACATGGTGCTTTCAATGGTGGGGCAGAAAAAATTTAAACAAATAGTCGAAATATCCATTCTTTATCGGGAAATGTATTTCTACATTATAGAATTCATAGATTCTATTTTGTTCACATTCATTAAATATTATATTTTTGTTCCTTATTGATTTATATAATTAATTATATTTTTAGAATATATTAGTTTGTTCTTGAAATGTTGTGATAGTTCTTATAATATTTAATTTGAGATAATAGTTTCCATTACCACTTTTCAGTGTTTTTGATTTCTAATGTTATCATTTTGTAATTTTAGTTTTGGAATTATTCTTATATGAATATTGTCTCTATGTATTTTTTTGATGTGTGATGAATATGGAATATAGACACCATGTTTAGGTTTTTTTAGATCTTAAAAACCAAAATTTATACCTAAATAATCTTGGTTTTTTCATGGAGAAATCAACTATATTGCATTCCATAACACCAACCATTGAGAATCTCTTGAAAACTAAAAAAACAAAAACCTAGGAACAAATTTTCAACCATATCACCACAAATATCTACCACTATTTATTTGTTACAAGAGTTTCTTTCACAAATATATTACTCAAAATCTTATAGTTGAAATAAGACATATTAATGACATTGAACTCATGGATCGATCTCAAATGAATCAAAATAGGAAAGAGTTCAAATGATGTATCATGAGTATTATTATGTAGAGTTCCACTTCCGAATTGGCTCTATAAAAAATCAGTAGGATCCTTCTTGATTATGTTCTATGTTTCCATATAATGTTAACCAGAGAAACATTTTTTGTTTAGGAGAACACTCTATATTCAGGGATTTGACAGACCACCATATTTATTTCTTATATGGGATATCCATGAGATACCTATTGTTTTGACCATGGATATTTCATTGATTTATCTTAAATAATTGATAACTAACATGTCCTCTAAGGTTACCATTGATCCCCAATTGTTTGTATGTTAGAAGTGTGTTTATGTGATCCATAAAGAAAGGACCCATGATATTTTTGTTAGTATCATAAAACTATATTCAAATTAAATATTTTTGTTCCACATAAACATAAAATCAATGATATATTCATGAAATAATATTTTGGGATTTTCACACTATTTGAGCCATAGTCTTTGGGATCATTCTTTAACTAATCTCTCCTCATTTAGAAATGTATCTGATCTGAGACTCAACATAGTATCTAATGTCATGAATAAGTCATCATCACATTATTCATACATGATATCATTTATCTCTTATATATCCCACTCCGATGTCTTGATTCTACAAGTATAAATTTGTTTCCTGGGAGACCACTTCCACAAATCATACAAAAACCACATGAGTTTATACAATACCACTATCTAGGTTTTCCCATGTATAGGTTTTGTACATTAATCCATAAGATATTCAATTGGGATTTTATTTTTGATGTTTGAATAAATGAAAAGTACACAGGGGGGGTGCTGATTAGATTTAACAATGAAAAGTAGTAGTAGAAAAATTTCTAACAAAGAGCATGATCAATGAGTAACCATACTGTTCAAGAGAAAGGTAATTTCATGGAAGATGTATAGGAATATTTCCAATAAAATAAATTTCTTTAATCTTCCATTCTAGTTGTTAAAAAATTTCTACTACATTCTTCATTATATGAGGTTGATGAGGTTTTCATTACAAAAAAATGTTGTTGAATTCTTGTATGGATTTTCTAGAGAAAGGGAATACTCATATCTTTATCGAATGAATCATGTATAGTATTGAAGTACCTTATGATAACCCAGGGTGTATGATAAAATTAAAATTGTAATATAGTAATTGAGTGATCAGGCATTCCAATGATTTCACTATTTAAATGGATGAATGGTTTTTTGTTATTTATTATTGGTTAATGAATCCTCACTATGGAATTTTGTGATGAGGAATCCATTAGATCCAATAATATATGTGTCACACCCTGACCGTGGTGTCCGTAATTTTTCTCCTTTCTTGGTCCCGGTTTAAATTTTTCGAAGATTAATCGCGATTGGTGGTTTCACGCCGGTGCGCGGTCACCGCATCATTAGCGGTGACCGTACGTTCAGCCCAGGTGACAGTGTGTTCACCCGGCATTTTAAATATTATGATTTTTATGTTGGAATTTTATTATTATTACTTTTTTTAAGTTGTGTTATTAATATTATAGTTATTTTTATTTTATACATGTTTATACATGTTTTATATATATATGTATAATAATGTATATATATACATATAGGTCTATATATGTTTATGTATATATCTTTATATGCATAAATGTATATATATGTATTATCTTTAAATTATTTTATTATTTGATCAAAATAATTATTATTAGAATTAACTAATGTATTTTTTATTATTATTATAAGTTCTATTATCATTATTATTATAAGTTCTATTATTATTATTATTATAAATTTTATTATTATTAAAAGGTTTTATTATTATTATACATTTTATTTTTGTTATTATAATGTTTTACTATTATTATTATTATAATTATTAACATTATTATTATAATGTTATTATTATTATTATTATTATTATTATTATTATTATTTTTATTTTTATCATATATATATATATAAACCTACCCTAGCCTAACCCTAGACCCTATTCCACCACCACCCTCTCCCCTCTCTGTCTCCCCATCTCTTCCCCCACCTTCCTTCGCGTGGCTCTCCTGTACTAGACCTCCCGTCCCCGTCCCGGCACAGCACCCTGCCTCCTCCAGCCTCCTCGTCGCCGTTCCGCCTCACCCGACCACCGCGGCCCTCCTCTGCTGGTCCGGCCTTCGGACGTCCACCCCCTGCATGCGCTCCGTCGTCCCGTGAAACCCCTACCAGGCACGCGGCCCCCTGTTCAGGCCACGCTCCACCTCCGGCCAGCAGCGTCTCCGGCCGGTCCGCAACCTCCGGCGGCGACCTCCCTGCTGTCCGACCTGCTGACCCCGCTCCCGCATTCAGCCTCCGCCCCAACCAGCCGAGCCCCTCCCTCCGTCGTCCCGCTCCGGTGCACGCCGGCCTCCTCCCGTCCCGGTCCTGCTGCCGTCGCCTCCGACGACTCCAGCTGCCGTCCCGGCCTGCCGACCTCGTCCGACAACCCTCCTCCACCAGCGTCCCGACCCCTGCCCGTCTCCGCGCCCCACCTCCGGCCGCCGCATCACCTGCGCATTGTGAGTTTGTTTTTATTATTATTTATTTTTATTTTATTTTATTTTAATCTTATTTTTATATATAACGTTTATCATTTTTGTCATATTAATAATAATAATAATAATATTATTATTATTATTATTATTATTATGTTGTATTATCATTGTTACATTAATAATATTAATATTATTGTTATTATTATTATTCTTATGATGTTATTATTATTATATTATTATTAAATTAATATTGTTATTATTATTATATTATTATATTATAATTATGCTAAATTATTATTGTTATTATTATTATATTAGTATTATTATTATTATTACTATATTACGTTATTATTATTATTATTTTGTTATAGTTATCACTATTATTATTATTTTTACATTATTATTATTATTAGGTTATTAATATCGTTGAACCCGTTTAACAGTCTATTGTTTTAGGACCTGTTTGACGGCGCAATACGGTGTGACCATTACGCAACAGGAGTTTTGCGCCGTGTCGTTCTTCGTTCCGATTCGAGGTAGGTCTCCCTTTGCACTCGCCTTTAAATTAAGAATTTATTTATTCCTTGTCTTTTTATTGAATTTTAGTAAATTTAAAAGTATTATTAAGTAGTTATTGATAGTGTGGTGATCTGCTGATAAAGGATATTTAAATTATAGCGTTTCGTTGAAAGTGTTTTCTTAGTTTCAATTGTGGGCTTCCATGGTAATATTGCTAAATGGTTCTTTATGAAATGTGAAACTGTGTTTTGAAATGTTTTTGATGTGTAAAATTAGTAGGTGTATTGTTTAGGGAAAATGGTGTTTTTCATAGAACCTTGATTAGAGGAAATGTCGTATGACCTTAAAACATGTTTTTGGAAACTTTATGTGTGGTTCTTGGTTGTTGAAAAATGTTTCCTTTTGACCCGTGACTAAAGGTTTGGATTTCATTTGAGAAATAATGTTCCTTAAAAAGGTGGTTAAAGGCCCGTTTGGCTCTTGATAAAATTGGGGTGTGTTTTGGTATTGGAAAATAATTCTACTAGTGAAACCAATGTGTTCCAAGTTTAATACGCTGATTTGGATTTTCTTAAATAATGTTCTAAGTGCGTTTCTGGTTTTCAATGAAATGGCGTGTTTCATATATCTTTAAAAATGCTTTAGTATCAAATGATCAAAATGTAAGTGATATGACGGCCCGGTTGGCACTTTAATAAATGTGAAGTGATTATAGATATATATATATATACACACACTTGTGAGGGCATCTCTATAGGGGGACTTCCCTTCGAGGGTTGTCGTGTAGCGATGTCTGTGTAAGGGGTTGGCAAGTGCGGTGAGATGAGTCACACGTGCGTGGGCCTCCCACTTACACAGTGTTACTAAAACCACCATGGGTTCCTAGGCGTCTTGTATATTATCGAGTGACGGTTGCTTGCTAACCCTGATTAGACGGGTTAGTACCCCCTGTAGTTGTGGACAAGCCTGGAGGGATGTGCCACTAGTTGGCTATTAGGGCGGCCAGTTGGTTATTGACTATAGAGGACCACGCCGACAGGTAGTCTGAACCTGAGTACGTCCAGGGGTTTTCTAGGGATGTTTAGGATCGCCCGTGGTTATTGATGATAACTTCTAGTTTATTTTTACTTACACTTGGTTTTCCTTGCTTATTTACCTTTACTTTCGCTTGTTTTCCCTTCTTGTTCACTTTTAGTAATCCTTCACAGCCTATACTGTTGGACCATGGGAAAATGGTTTTCAAATGAAAATACTTTATTTTCATTGTGCAAGATTTGAAAATGTAACACTTTATTTTTTTTAAATGAGTATAACACTAATGAAAGGTAACCAACATTAGAAAAAGAATAAGGGAAATGAATTGTGTTTGATTTTCAAGTAAAACATTACGGAAGCTTACTTTTATACATTGTAGTTCAAACCTGGAATATGTAGATTCTTTATTTACTGGAAGTGTTTTAGGATTTGTTTTGGGGCTCACCTACTGAGTACTTTTGTGCTCACGCCTACATTTTACCATTTTAGTTGCAGGTTCCTTGTGTTCAGGTTTTCCTGGCTTGAGTCGCTCAGTGAGGGAGCGACGTTGGTTGTAGTTGGGTGGTGACCCGCGAGGTCATGTGGAGGTATGTCGTGGTGTAGTTTTGTTTGTGTCTTTAGTGTTTGTCTGTTTGTTTAGTTTATATTCTTTCTTTCGATCCTGTTTTTAGTTTGGTATGAAATCGTTCCCATGTGTTCTCTATGATGCCCTAGCTCTTGTCACCATCCCGGGAGGATTGGGAACGCCTCTCGGGACTTGCAGCGGACCCGCTCGGGTGATCGGTTCAGGGTCGACCCGGGGTGGTTCGTGACAAAATGGTATCATAGGGAGGTTATTGTTATTTGGGATGTCCGGTAGATGGAGATTATGATTGTCGGGAATCGAGAGGTAGGTACGGGAAGGATGTCATGAACCCTCGCCCGTTCCGAACCTCGAGCCGCCAGGGATAGTCCGGGAATTACGTCCTTGTATTTTTTGGTTTTTCTAGGATTGAGAGATGATAATGGCCGAAAGCCGACGTTACTTCGTGATTTCACCTGGAGTAGTGACCCATGTGGAGTCCAAGTACACAGTTTGAATTCCTCCTAGAGGTCGACGCTGACTTGGGACATGACCCACTACCATGTTGCTAGGTTGAGCTTGACTACTAGTCCATCACTCTAGTGGTTAATGCAATTTTGGATGTTGTTTTCATTTTAGTCTGTGTGAGTGCGTAGTTGGAAAGGAAAAAGGGTTTTTGAAAATTGGAATGGTTTCTTTTAAAGTACTTTAAATGTATAAAATGGGTTTTAAAACTGAAATCTCTTGATTTGAAAAATCTGTTGTTTGCTTTGAGTTGGTTAAGAATGATTTGGGGTGAAACCTCAGGTCCTCTTTATGAACGTTTGCACATGTGTGAGAATGTATAGAAAGAAATGCGTGTTGGTACGAGTATTATTTGACAGTGGATGAAGACATGTGCAACGGTTCATGAGATTACCTGGGTGTGTATTTGAAATTAAAGGCTTGACTTTGTTTTCTAAATTGGTTTTAAAGGGGAAATGGTTTTGGAAAGTTTTTGTTTTGAAAATGGATTGGTTTTGGAAAGCAGTCTTGAAAGTGGGTGGTTTTAAAGTCATGAATAAAAAGGGGATTCTAAAAAGGAGATTTTATTTTGGGTTGTGTTGTATTTGTTTGATCCTTGTGCTAATTGTTTTGATGAAGACACTTTTATTGATGTCGCTTCAGTTTGATGTTGGTTTTGGTTTTGTGTTTTATATGTCGCTCAGGAAATGCCGCCCAGAAAGGTCTCTAAGGATTCAGATAAGTCCTGCCCAGTTTTTGATCCTCCTCAGACTTTGCCTATTCTCCATGGTAATCAGGGTCCGTTAAAAGTAGTGAAATGGCTCGAGGAAGTGGAGCGTGTCTTTAGAATGTTGGGAACTCCCGATAATGTTAAGGTTCGTGCAATTATGGAGTTGATTGAGGGTCCAGCTCTGGACCAGTGGAAGATGGTTACCCCACCGTTAACGCAAGGTGAAATGACATGGGATGTCTTTAAAATCGTTTTCGTCCAATGGTTTGTACCTGAGGAAGTGAAGCTGGAGAAAAAGAGAGAGCTTGTGCATATTCAACAAGGCCAACAGATGGTGAAGGCATATGGTGACCATTTTAAGGAACTAATTTCCTTTTCTCCAGAGGTGGCGTCACATGAAATCATGAAGGCCTCTCTTTTCACCGGGGGTCTTCACCCAGAGATCAAGGAGCGAGTCCTCCCTTCTAAAGACCTTTGCTTCGAGAAGCTGGTAGAAGAAGCATTCTTGGATGAGTTGGTTTCTGGTGTGCGGGTGGTTAATACTTCAGCGTCCCCTTTTGTTCATAAGAGTTCCCCCTCTGGTGGGGAAAAGGCTCCAGAGATACCTGTTCCTAAGGAGTTATCCCCTTTGGTCCCCAGCTTCCAGTTCACCAGATCGTTCGATGGTATGCTTTCAATGTGGTCGTTTCGGGCATTTAAAGCCGTCTTGTTGCAACCCTCCGAAGAAGTGTCATAGATGCGGTTGTCTGGGTTATCTGGAGAAGTTTTACAGGAGACGTCTCTTGAAGAGGAAGCTGTGATGGGAGAATGTCAGTAACTGACTGTGAGGAAGAAGATGCTTCAGCCATCAGAGCCCCAACCACAGGTCTTGGGGTGAAGCTCACGCACAGTCAAGAGTTCCCAGGGTTGTGAAGCCTTGGTCCAAGTCCTGTTTTTCCGTATTGACGGTGGGACAACTAAACAACTTTTCATATTTTTTTTCCTCCTATTAAAGTTCCAACATCATTGTAAATGCATTGTTTTCCATAATGTTACAATGAACTTGTTCAATGATAATCCCAGCAGACTTGTCACGTGGATGTAATATTCTGAATTGTGTGTCCTTCTTAAAAGTATGTTTGACTCTTGTGTGGTTTGAAATCGGTTCAGTTCTGTTTGTCGGATGTAGCTATGTTCTGTGGATTTCAATGGATCATGTCTCCAATTTGATGTTGGTTAAATATTTTCTATGGGTTCTCTCTGGTGTGAATTTCGTTGACTCTAGTCAAGGGTTCAATGTTTCGACAGAGGTGTTAAATCTGATCGTGATATAGGAGTCGGTTTGGATCAGTTGTGAGTTTCCGCACTGGACCCTCATCCGTGTCGTAATATGTTTTGGGTGTTAAATTTTTGAACCAGTTAAGCTCTTGTGGTGGGGATAACCCCTTCGTGTTCTCCCCTCAACCTCGGACTTCAGTTTTCACTTGAATCAGTTGGGTGTGACCTGTGTAGAGTAAGGTCATCCCCAAGATTCTCAGTTCTCTTTGGTTCCTTTAGTTACTTTGGGGCATGGACTTAAATTTTGACCAACTATTGGCCTGGTGACTTTCTGGGGGCAGAAAGTGCCGGTGGTGGGGAGAATTGTCACACCCCGACCGCGGTGTCCGTAATTTTCTCCTTTCTTGGTCCCGGTTTAAATTTTCCGAAGATTAATCACGATTGGTGGTTTCACGCCGGTGCGCGGTCACCGCATCGTTAGCGGTGACCGTATGTTCAGCCCAGGTGACAGTGTGTTCACCCGGCGTTTTAAATATTATGATTTTTATGTTGGAATTTTATTATTATTACTTTTTTTAAGTTGTGTTTTTAATATTATAGTTATTTTTATTTTATAAAGGTTTATACCTGTTATATATATATATGTATAATAATGTATATATATTCATATAGGTCTATATATGTTTATATATATATCTTTATATGCATAAATGTATATATATGTATTATCTTTAAAATATTTTATTATTTGATCAAAATAATTATTATTAGAATTAACTAATATATTATTTATTATTATTATATGTTCTATTATCATTATTATTATAAGTTCTATTATTATTATTATTATAAATTTTATTATTATTAAAAGGTTTTATTATTATTATACATTTTATTATTGTTATTATAATGTTTTATTATTATTATTATTATAATTATTAACATTATTATTATAATGTTATTATTATTATTATTATTATAATTATTATTATTATTTTTATCATATATATATATATACCTACCCTAGCCTAACCCTAGACCCTATTCCGCCGCCACCCTCTCCCCTCTCTCTCTCCCCCTCTCTTCCCCCACCTTCCTGCGCACGACTCTCCTGCACCAGACCTCCCATCCCCATCCCAGCACAACACCCTTCCTCCTCCAGCCTCCTCGTCGCCGTTCCGCCTCACCCGACCGCTGCGGCCCTCCTATACTGGTCCGGCCTTCCGAAGCCCACCCCCTGCATGTGCTCCGCCGTCCCATGCAACCCCCGCCAGGCACGCGGCCCCCTGTTCCGGCCACGCTCCACCTCCGACCAGCAGCGTCTCCGGCCGGTCCACAACCTCCGGCGGCGACCTCCCTGCTGTCCGACCAGCCGACCCCGCTCCCGCATTCAGCCTCCTCCCCAACCAGCCGAGCCCCTCCCTCTGTCGTCCTGCTCCGGCACACGCCGGCCTCCTCCCATCCCGGTCCTGCTCCCGTCGCCTCCGGTGACTCCAGCCGCCATCCCGGCCTTCCGACCTCCTCCGGAGACCCTCCTCCACCAGCGTCCCGACCCCTGCCCGTCGCCGTGCCCCACCTCCCGCCGCCGCATCACCCGCGCGCTGTGAGTTTGTTTTTATTATTATTTTATTTTATTTTAATCTTATTTTTATATATAACGTTTATCATTTTTGTCATATTAATATTAATATTAATATTAATATTATTATTATTATGATGTTTTATTATCATTATTACATTTTTAATATTAATATTCTTAATATTTTTAATATTCTTATGATGTTATTATTATTATATTATTATTATATTAATATTGTTATTATTATTATATTATTATATTATAATTATGCTAAATTATTATTGTTATTATTATTATATTAGTATTATTATTATTATTACTATATTACGTTATTATTATTATTATTTTGTTATGGTTATCACTATTATTATTATTTTTACATTATTATTATTATTAGGTTATTAATATCGTTGAACCCATTTAACGGTCTATTGTTTTAGGACCTTTTTGAAGGCGCAATACGGTGCGACCATTACGCAATGGGAGTTTTGCGCCGTGTTGTTCTTCGTTCCGATTCGAGGTAGGTCTCCCTTTGCACTCACCTTTAAATGAAGAATTTATTTATTCCTTGTCTTTTTATTGAATTTCAGTAAATTTAAAAGTATTATTAAGTAGTTATTGATAGTGTGGTGATCTGCTGATATAGGCTATTTAAATTCTAGCATTTCGTTGAAAGTGTTTTCTTAGTTTCAATTGTGGGCTTCCATGGTAATATTGCTAAATGGTTCTTTATGAAATGTGAAACTGTGTTTTGAAATGTTTTTGATGTGTAAAATTAGTAGGTGTATTGTTTAGGGAAAATGGTGTTTTTCATAGAACCTTGATTAGAGGAAATGTCGTATGACCTTTAAACTTGTTTTTGGAAACTTTATGTGTGGTTCTTGGTTGTTGAAAAATGTTTCCTTTTGACGCATGACTAAAGGTTTGGATTTAATTTGAGAAATAATGTTCCTTAAAAAGGTGGTTAAAGGCCCGTTTGGCTCTTGATAAAATTGGGTTGTGTTTTGGTATTGGAAAATAATTCTACTAGTGAAACCAATGTCTTCCAGGTTTAATACACTGATTTGGGTTTTCTTAAATAAAGTTCTAAGTGCGTTTCTGGTTTTCAATGAAATGGTGTGTGTCATATCTCTTTAAAAATGCTTTAGTATCAAATGATCAAAATGTAAGTGATATGACGGCCCGGTTGGCACTTTAATAAATGTGAAGTGATTATACATATATATATATATATATACGTACTTGTGAGGGAATATCTACAGGGGGACTTCCCTTCAAGGGTTGTCGTGTAGCGATGTCCGTGTAAGGGGTTGGCAAGTGCGGTGAGATGAGTCACGCGTGCGTGGGCCTCCCACTTACACAGTGTTACTAAAACCACCATGGGTTCCTGGGTGTCTTATAGATTATCGAGTGATGGTTGCTTGCTAACCCTGATTAGACGGGTTAGTACCCCCTGGAGTTGTGGACAGGCCAGGAGGGATGTACCACTGGTTGGCTATTAGGGCGGCCAGTTGGTTATTGACTATGGAGGACCACGCCGGCAGGTAGTCTGAACCTGAGTACGTCCAGGGGTTTTCTATGGATGTTTAGGATCGCCCATGGTTATTGCTGATAACTTCTAGTTTATTTTTACTTGCACTTGGTTTTCCTTGCTTATTTACCTTTACTTTCTCTTTTTTTCCCTGCTTGTTCACTTTCAGTCATCCTTCACAGCCTATAATGTTGGACTTTGGGAAAATGGTTTTCAAATGAAAATACTTTATTTTCTTTGTGCAAGATTTGAAAATGTAACACTTTGTTTTTTTAAATGAGTTTAACACTAATGAAAGGGAACCAACTTTCGAAAAAGAATAAGGGAAATGTCTTGTGTTTGATTTTCAAGTAAAACATTACGGAAGCTTACTTTTATACATTGTAGTTCAAACCTGGAATATATAGGTTCATTTTTTACTGGCAGTGTTTTGGGATTTGTTGTGGGGCTCCCCTACTGAGTACTTTTGTGCTCACGCCTACCTTTTACCATTTCAGTTTCAGGTTCCTTGTGTTCAGGTTTTCCGGGCTTGAGTCGCTCAGTGAGGGAGAGACATTGGTTGTAGTTGGGTGGTGACCCGCGAGGTCACGTGGAGGTATGTCGTGGTGTAGTTTTGTTTGTGTCTTTAGTTTTTGTCTGTTTGTTTAGTTTATATTCTTTCTTTCTATCCTGTTTTTATTTTGGGCTGAAATCGTTCCCATGTGTTCTCTATGATTCCCTGGCGCTTGTCGCCATCCCGGGAGGATCGGGAACGCCTCTCGGGACTTTCCGCGGACCGGCTCGGGTGATCGGTTCAGGGTCGACCCGGGGTGGTTCGTTACAATATGATACTTCCCAAAAACTAATATATGATGGTTTCATTGTAATTCCTATATATTTTATTCTAGATCAATTTTATTTTCAATAACATTTGTGGAATCTATATTTAGTTTTATATCAAAGATTTCCTAATGGGACACCTATGGAAATCATATATCTAATGCTAGGTATTCATTCTTGGTTGGGGATCAAAGACATATTGCATTACATATAATGTTTGATAACATTGGAATAACATTTAGGCATTAAATATATATGTTATATCCCATAATGGATTTGGTTGTTTCTTGACATCATGGTTTTGGGATCTAATTGAAGATGATACTACTCCATTAACGGATTATTAAAAACCCCTAGTGATGGGGGATATTATCCCTTGAACCCCCTATAGAGGGTGTAAAAGAGGAAAACATGACAGATGTCATAATGAAAAAAAACTAGACTCAACTAGAATTTACAGGTTTTCATTATGTATCAGCCATATACATAGGTATAAGAATTGTTATATTGTATTATCTCGCCATAATATGCCATACTCCCTCACTAATCATCCCACTAGTGATTCTGTATAATTCATTACATACATTTATAGTTATGTGTAATAATTACCTATATATGCATTAATAGATGAAAAGATTATGTTGTGGTTGTTTCCACTCAATATCTAGTTAAAGTCTATCCATTATTCCCATGACATATAGTGGATAATTTGTCCATGATACATGGGATAAATTTAGACCATTTTAAATGAAATTTAAAAACAAACAACTTTCTCACAATCTTATCATGGAAACCATTTACCATAGTCTTATTGGGTATAATAATTATTTAGTTGACTATTCTAGTGAGGGATATTATTCTCTTTTGACTCTTAAGGTTCTCAAATATCTATTTGAAAAACTTGTTCGAATGTACTATGAAAATTGTTACTGAAATAGTGTGACTCATTGGGCTAAAACAATCTATTAAGTTACTACTTTTCTCTTAATGAAGACACACTTAGTGGGTCGATTCCTAATTGGATAATGTTTTAACATGATCAAAAATATCGAAAAAACATTTATCTCCCAATTTAAGAAAATTAATGTTCTTTAAATATTGACTACACATCTATAAAGAATGGAAACACAAATAAATTTTGAAATGAATACAATTTTGTCCACAAGAATCGCCCTAACTTGTCCTAGAGACCCCATGGTGTCTTTAAAAAACCTTTTCTTACAACAATTATTCTAGAACCACCAATAAATTAGTATCAAAAGATTTTTGGACAACAAAATTATGAAACAAATTTAGAGAAAATTTTAATGGAATTTATTAAAAAAATTGAATCCGAGTAGTCTTTTATACACAATGAGAAAACCAAATTGGGATTAATGGCAAGGTAATTGAGTTTTATAGATAATGGTATTCGACCCTAGACAACTATATTAAAACATAATGGAAATGTTATGGTTGATACAATTATATAAGACTTAAAAATATGAAAACAATATTGAGTGAAACATGTTTATGGTTTAATTGAGGATATAACTGAACATGTGAGCCCAAAATTTGAAGATAGAATACCATGTATTATGGATGTGTATTGTAATGGGATTGTAAATTTTTTACAGGTCACTGATGGAAGGAAGGATGTATATTACTTCTTATCTAGCACAAGTATTTGTACCCGTTGATTAATGAACCATATGTATATTATGTCTGGTGTTATAATCTATACATATAGTTGTGTAAACTATGGGTATAGATATATGCCTATGGTTTAATTAAAACCAATGGTATTATGGATTTTTTTCGGGATATACCTACGGTTTCTATAAATCAATGGGTATATCTCTATACTAATACCTCAGTATCCAATGATTTATGGAATCATTGTTATAGACAATACCCGTGGTTTTAGGGTATATACCCAGAGTTCTAAACATTTTTTATAGGTTAGTTTTCCAATAGTGTGTATTTGACCAGTTCACGGGACCTTGTTTCATCAGTAAGATTAAATTGAGATCATGGTATTTTTGGTATTGAGTTTTACCTTATGATATACTGAGGACTAATTTTAGTCATAAGTATGACCTTTATGAGCTCATAGTAGCAACATTAGGGTTGATGAATGTAACACCCCAAGATTTTATAAGATATATTATTTTTAATTTATTTCACATCTTATGTTGTACGCTACACCAAGATTATCTTGTACTATACGCAACACCGTATTAGCTTGTAGTATAAACAACACTAATCTTGGATCGTGTTACACACAATTTCATGTTTTTATAGTAGTTATTCTATGCAGATTTGAGTGTGTGTATATATATATATATTCAATGTATAAGTCAAATATGGTTGAATTTTTTTATACGCAACAACAAATGAGTCTTGCACTACATGCAGACCTGACATGGCTATCATTACACGCAATCACGACCTTCCTCGATTGCGTGTGTAGTACGCAATACCGAGTTTCACTAAATGAGATATTATTATAATATTATTATGGACTAGCCATTATGAATATAAATACCCACTTTTTGATATTTATTTAATTTTATCATTCAAAATGGACTTAATTTTTGGATTTGGAATATCAAAATTAGCCTGGGGTGATTTTTTTTATTTTTCTGAAAAGTTTCAGTTTTTGATGAATAGTGAAAACATTGGGTTACTATTTAAAAAACCGACTTTGTATTTAAATAATTATATATTTTATTTAAACTTATTTTTGGTCAAAATTGATAAATAATACATATATAAGTTCAATATAATTCATTGGAGTCATTTTATATTAATTTTAGATATATATATATTCTTTAAACTTTTCACCGTCCTTTACCCACCTCCTAGGAGAATTGAAAAATTACATATAACATAATTTTACTACTTCTATCAGTGTAATTTAAAAAATCCGAGAGACACGGTTAATATCAAGGAGCTAAATGCGGTTCAATAAGATAAAAATAATTTTTTTGTGAATAGTAACTTTTTTCTTTTATTTACCATGGTTAAAAGTAAATAGGGTAATTAAGGGTAAAAATGATATTATTATTACCCTAACACATGTCCAAATTCTATTGGATAAGTATAATTAGACCAAAAAACAACCTTAAGAATATAATATTATCATTTACGTCAACTTTTATTAGATTAGGACATTTATTATTATTTAATTCAAAGAAGAGTTAAAAGAGCAAAAATCAAAGTTTAATAACTAAAAAATTTTAATATAGGGTGATACATAAGATAAATTCGACTATAAATATTCATTAGAAAGATAAAAATATTTCATACATATTGGTATTTTATTTATAATATTTAGACATTACATAATTTAATTTATGTATGACACAATGATGGTGTAGTAATTTCCATATTAATGAAATATTAACATAATTGATGTCATAAAAACCCAAATAAATGTAATTTGAGAATTTTTAATAATTAAAATAATTTTTTATGTTAATATGACATGTTATTATTGATATAATTAACTTTTTTCTAACTAATAATGTTGTTATGAGTTTCAACAAAATCAATTACCAAACAGTTTCAAAATTGACATAAAATAGTTTTTTAAAAAATATATTATATTATTAATTGTTATTGTACTCCTAAAAATCTGAGGATCTTCCAAATGACATAGATAAGGTAAGATATATTAACAATGAACCAATTTGGTTTAGTTTGAATTGTTATAGTAATTTTATTAACCATATATTGTAAGAAAACAAGAATACACGGTAAAAGATAAATTATTTAACTTAGAGATAAATCATAATGATAATGATAATATAATAACCCAAACAAGTCGAAAACCTATTGGTTGAGAGGATTTCGACCCATACCCTCTTTATCCTCGAAATAAATCAATTTGGATCTATTATAAACCGAATACTACATTATTATAAAATAATATCATAAGTTTTTCCCAAGGTTCCCCTATCCTCCCTTATAAAAGGGAACCTCCTCCATCATCTCTTTACACAATTTTGAGCCTCCATGCTTGGCCAAACCCTACCCATTTACATTCTACACTTCACTATAAACATTATAGAGGTTCTGGTCTCCTTAGAATACAATCTCCAGTGCTTTAAGAGGAATCTTAAAATAGGTACGTCGAAGAAGTGGTAATCTCTTCTACCGATTCTTTCATATTTCATTATTCTTCAACTTCTTATTCATTAGTTTTTTAATTATAAAGTAATAACATCTGTATCAATAATATAATGATATGTTATTATAAATATGAAACAACCCCATTTCACCTTCTATCCATCCTATAGAAAACAAAATCACCGCGCGTGCGTACGTACAAAATATCTTCTCCACGCCGTGGTGTAATCTGTTTTTCCACCACCACCTTACTTGGATGGGTATAATGGTGTAAAGAATAACTATGTATAGTTATTATAAAATAATACTGAGTCTGAGATATTATATCATCTATCCAATTCAATTTAATTATCATGGGAACGATATCGCCGCTCATGCGTACGTACGGATTATCGTCTCCACGACGCGATGAGATTCATTCTCCATGTTAACCACTGAAGAATGATTATAATGTTTATATAATGAAAAACAATGAAATATATGACATGATAATGCTACTATATATATATATATGTCATCTACTTACTTCCATTAAAGTCAATAAGGAATGGAAAACATCGTTCATGCATACGTACGACCTACCGTATCCATGAACGGTGTATTCCATTTCATTCATCTATATGTTATATATATTTCTATATATACTGAATATATATGATATATAAATAATTATTTACATTCTGGAAGTAATTAAATTAGGATATATGTAATAATAATATCAAGAACGACAAGTCCAAACACGTACGATAAATAAAACTATTTTACCCTAAACACTTCTTTTACATGGAATTTACAAAAGAACGGGTAATATAAAGTCATAAGTGAACCATATATGATAGCATAACAATGAATATGATTTTTTAATAAGTCAATTACATTATTTAAATCATTATACAAGAGGTTTGAATATGTACGAAGCATATCGAGCCTAAGGTAATGGATAATTATTTCAATCTCGTTGTTATCCGAGATTGTTTATTCAAAAGTATTTTCTGGGGTTATGTTTATCATCCATGTCAATGTTTTCTAAAAATGTTTAATATTATTACATGTATTTTCATTGTAATTTTTACTCTTTTTGGGCATTTACCACATGGTATGTAAGGATTCGTTCTTTTGTTTACCATATGATGTACTTTTTGACTTTTCTAGAAAAAGTACGAGAAGAAAGTTTTTTAAACTTATACGGCATGATCGTATTTTTACGGTTTCATGACGCCTTATTTACATATATAATCCTCTACATAATTGCATTATTATTTTCAACAAAATACTTATCTTTTAAAATTACATTGCATTTTGTGATAGAAAATTATTTTGAAGAAGAAAAGATATTTTCCTCAAGAATTCATTTCAAGTGTTTTATCAATACCGTTTTCCATATAAAAGGACATTATTTCGTATGTGTATGTTTCAAGTATAATGTATATATGAATTAAATGGTTTCAATTTTCTTTTGATGAAATGATATCTATTTGTTTTTATATATATTATGTTATGATGGGATGATGTTTATGAGACCCATTTTATTCATTGGGTTATGATGAATGATTTATGTTTATGTTGTGGCACACATAAGAATGATTTCATTATGAGATGGGTGGGACCTATATCTCCCTAAAATGCATTGGTTAATGATTTATATCTCATGATATATACATGGCGAGAATGGTAAGTTAATTAATTTCAGTGATACAGGGATGGAACGAGGAGTGAACTCGATTCAGAAAGGGTCTTTCCCATAAGATTGTCTTGGAAGAAATGCCTTGGATACTATGGAAATCATATCAAGTGCTTAATGGTTTTCCACAATTACATGTTTTATTCCCATGCTATTTTATCATTATTGATGTTCCTTTATGACATATGGCTTAGTTACTTCCAAGATTTATGTCTTTGATCAAGATTTTGATGTTTAGATTTTATGTTAACGTTTTTTCATTCAAATATTTATGGGTTGTTTTATGTTCTACATGATTACCCTTACTGAGCATTTGTTCTCACCCTTTTTATCTTTTATTTCCCTAGCATATAAAGAAAGGTTTTAGGTATGACAACAAAATGGGAAGATCATTATGGGAGATGTTGACGATCTTTCACAATGATTAAAATATTATTTTTCTGAGATCCTTAGAAGATATTTCTAAGGTATGTCTAGGGATGTCCCTAAGGTTATGTATAACTAAAGGTTATAGTCCTAGAATTATGATAATGATCATAGAATTAAACCAAATATTTTAAAGATTGAAAGTACTTCCCCTTGATTATGTTGTTTTTCTAGTACGAGTTTTTCCTCTCATACTATTCATTTTGGGTTTTAAGAAATTGTAGGAAACCGGAGGATTCATGTTAATGAAGAATATGATGTTCATCACGAGCAACCAAATGAAACCATATTTGGATGTGCAAACATCATTATTATGCCTAATCAAAAATCTCATAATATGATCAATAATCTCAACTTTGGAATGTTTTTTGACTTGGCTAATAAGAGAATGATGGAGTTTCATAATGATCATAGATGAAAGAATGTTCAGTTTCACTCATGTAAATCATGTTGGAAGTGGCATCATGGAGAATTCTTCAAAGGAACTGGAAGATGCTTTGGGTGTGGAAAAGAAGGATAGAAATCTAGTAATTGTAAAGGAAAAGGTTCATTTTACATCGTGGAAAAGTATAATGGTATTTCTAAGACATCAACAATGGTTAAATGATTTAAATTTGGAATGTATGGGCATTATGCAAACCAATGCCCTAAGGGAAAGTCTCATGAAGAGAATTAGCATGGTCATATGGGTAGTATTTATGTTGATGATGATGAAGAGACTACAAATGATATGTGAGATGAAATAATTGTTCAAGATCGGTCAATGGTTTAAGAAGGTAGTGGAATGATTACATGTTTATCAAGAGTAATGTTGTAAAAGTAATATCACGGTACTGTGGAATAAAGAGACATATAAGGATTGTTACACTATTTTTTTCATTATGTTTTTGAATGTATATGATGAATGGTACCGATAACTAGGAAACGTTATTCAGATATTTTTGGAAAGCACCTAATATGCGAATAAAGAAGGGATAAGGAGATAATGAAATTCTTGATAGTATTAATGAGCTCCATACTGATATAAGGACAAAGTGATATCATGGTTTGAGTATATAGAATTTTTGGGATTTTGGTTTGCGGAAATAGTTTATTTTTGACAGAATTCATGTTTTCACTATGGTTCTATGGTAATTTATGAAAATACATGATTAAGGTATTCACATGGTTGGAATGAAATTAACAAGATATGTCGAAGGATACATGGGGAATAAATGATGGTATTCACTTGTTTATTATGTGAACATTATAGTAATTGTTTTCTTTATACTATGAGACTGGACATATGTATTTTGGATAATTCTAAATATTGGAATGGATTATATTGGACATCAGATAGTATTGTTTAAGGCTATGAATTTTTTTTGATATAATTTATGTAATGTTATTATCGTGTAGTTTTAGAAAAAGGACTGCCTGCGGGACTGGCGACAACACGTCGTGTCAGACAAAGTTGCAGGAATCGAACTCACAACTGAAGTGCTACAGGCCTTTATCGCATTCCACTGCCCTACAGGACGTCCCTGGTTAGTAGAAACTAGTTTTATTTTATTAAGCGGTATGATAAATGAAGTATAAGTCCATTTTTGTAATCATATACGATTAACCTCACCATAGATGGACTTATGTATATTAGATAACTTTTTCTAACCTATTGTTTGAGAAAGATGGAATGACCTATCATTCTGTCGCATGATCTGCTAACACATCATGGAAGACAAATTCAACTTCATTTATTTAAGAGATTATGTGGAAATTGTTCATGGCCCAAACAACAGTGGGATTGTACCAAAATCGAGTAAGTATTTCTTTTATTACAAAATTTTCAACATTAATAAAATGATATTGAAAAACAAAAATGATGTCCTAGTACCCTCATATCCGATTAATCATATTGTACCTTAGATCATCACACATTTATAGCTTTCTGATTGTTAGCTTTTTCGTAGCCATGTTCTATAACACTCTCTATCAGAACATGATGGTCATATTTCTCTTCCATATCCATATTTTCAACTATATTCTCCTATACGGAAACCCAGTGATGAGTTAAATTGGGTATTCGTTATGTTTATAACATTCCTTTTTAAAATTATTAATTAGTATTATTTTTTACAATTTGGGTTTCTATGAAAGAAACATTCAAGTAGAAAACCATTTATAACCCTGGCGGATTTTGAGGGCGAAATTCATTTTAATGGGGTAGAATGTGACACCGTGACATTTTATAAGATAAATTCTTTTTAATTTTTTTTTCATATCTTCTATTGTATGCTACACCAAGATTATATTGTGCTATATGAAACACTATATTAGCTTGCAGTATACGCAACACTAATCTTGGATCGTGTTACACACAATTTCATATTTTCTAAAGTAGTTATTATATGCACCATTGAGTGTGTATATATATATATATTCAATGTATAAATGAAATATGGTTGTATTTTGTTATAAGAAACAACAAAAGATCCTTTCAATACATGCATACATGACTTGGATTGCATTACACACAATCGCGACATTTCTCGATAGCGTGTGTAGTATGCAATATCGAGTTTCACTAAAAGAGATATTATTATAATATTTTTATGAACTAGCAGTTATGAATAGAAATACCCACTTTTTGAAATTTTATAAATTTTATCTCTCAAAATGGACTTCATTTTTGGATTCAGAATATCGAAATTATCCTAGGGTGAATTTTTGGTATTTTTCGGAAAACGTTCAATTTTTGATGAATAGTGGAAACACTAGGTTGCTATTTTAAAACCGACTTTTTATTTAAATGATTATTTATTTTATTTTATTTTATTTTTGGTGAAAATATTCACATAATACCTATATAACTTCAATGTAATTCATTGGTGTCATTTTTTTTAATAATTTTAGATATATAAAACTTTTATTGAACTTTTCACCGTCTTTTACCCACCTCCTAGGAAAAATTGAAAATTTATATAAAACATAATTTTACTGCATCTATAAGTGTAATTTCAAAAATATGAGAGAAACGGTTAATATCAAGGAGTAAAATTTTGTTCAATAAGATAAAAATAATTTTTGGTGAATAGTAACTTTTTAATTTTATTTACCACAGTTAAAAGTAAATTGGGTAATTAAGGGTAAAAACCATATTATTATTACCCTAGCACATGTATTAATTCTATTTGATAACTATAATTAGACCAAAAACATACTTAGGAATATAATATTATCATTTAGGTCTACATGGATTAGATTAGGACATTTATTATGAATTAATTCAAAGAAGAGTTAAAAGAATTTAAATCAATGTTTAATAACTAAAACATTTTTAATATATGGTTATACATAAGATAAATTAGACTATAAATATTCATTAGAAATATAAAAATATTTCTTACATAATGGTATTTTATTTATAATTTTTAGACAATAAATAGTTTAGTTTATTTATGACACAATGATGATGAAATAATTATCTTATTAATGAAATATTAACATAATTGATGTTATAAATACCCAAATAAATGTAATTTGACACTTTTTATAAATTAAAATAATATTTTAGGTTAATATGATATGTTAGTATTGATATAATTAACTTTTTTGAACTAATCATTCTGTTATGATTTTCACAAAAATAAATTACCAAATATTGTCAAAATTGACATAAAATAGTTTTTAAAATAAGTATTATATTATTAATTGTTATTATATTCCTAAAAATATAAGGTTCGGCCAAATTACTTTAATAAGTTATTATATATTAAAAATGAACCACTTGGGTTTCTTTTGGTTTGTTATAATAATTATATTAACCATATATTGTAAGAAAACAAGAAGACATGGTAAAAGTTAAATTATTTTACATAGAGTTAAATCTAAATGAAAAGCGAAAAATAGTAACCTAAACTTGTCTAAAACCTATTGGTTGAGAGGATCGTGACCCATCCCCACTTTATCTTCAAAATAAATCAATTTGGAGATATTATGAACTGAATATTACTTTATTATAAAATAATATTTTATGTTTTTCTTAAGGTGCCCCTCTTCTCCCTTATAAAAGGGCACCTCCTCCCTCATCTCTTTACACAATTTTGTGCCATAATTCTCGACAAAAACCTGACCAATTCCCTTATAAACTTTCCTAGAAACATTATATAGGTTATGGTCTCCACAAAAGACAATCTCTAGTGCTTTAAGGGGAAGCTTAAATAAGGTGCGTCGAAGAAGAGGTAATCTCTTCTACCGATTCTTTCAAGTTTCTTTTTTCTTCAACATCTTCTTCATTAGTTGTTTCATTATAAAGTAATAAAATAAGTATCACTAATATACTGATATTTGATTATAAATATGAAAAAACCCCATTTCACCTTCTATCCATCCTACATAAAACAAAATCATCGTGCATGCGTACGTACAAAATACCGTCTCCACGCCATGGTGTAATCAGTTTTTCCACCACCACATTACTTGGATGAATATAATGGTGTAAATAATGAATATATATAGTTATTATAACATCATAATTATTCTGAGATATTATATCATCCACTCCAATTAAATTCAATAATTATGGGAATGATATCATCGCTCATGCGTACCTACGTATTACCGTCTCCACGACGCGATGAGATTCATTCTCCATGTTAACCACTCAAAGAATGATTATAAAGAGTATATAATGAATAATAATGAAATATATGACATGATAAAGCTAATGGAAGTTTGTATATAAATATATGTCATCTACTTACTTCCATTCTAGTCAATAAGGAAAGGAAAACATCGTTCATGCGTACGTACGACCTACTATCTCCATGAACGGTGTATTTCATTTCATTTATCAATCTATTATATATATATACTGAATATATATGATATATAGATCATGATTTATATTCTAGATGAAATTAAATCATGATATAAGTAATAATAATATCAATAACAACAAGTCCAAACATGTACGATAAATAAAACGATTTTATCCAAAACGCTGCTTTAACATGGAATTTACAAAGGAACAGGTAATATAATGTCATAAGTGAACCATATATGATATCATAACAATGAATATGATTTTTTAATAAGTCAATGAAATTATTTAAATCATTATACAGGTGGTTCAGATACGTACGAAGCATATCAGACCTAAGGTAGGGGATAATTATTCCAATCTCGTTCTTATCCAAGATTGTTTATTCATAAGAATTTATCGGGGTTATGTTTATCATCCATGTCCATGTTTTCTAGAAATGTTTTCTATTCTTCCATGTATGTTCAAAGTTAGTTTTACACTTTATGGACTTTTTCCACATCTTATTTAAGGAATCGTTCTTGTGTTTACCATACGAGGTACTTTTTGACTTTTCCTGCAAAAGTATGAGAAAAATGTTTTTTAACTTATATGGATTGAATGGTTTTTTACGGTTTCATGATGCCGTATTTACATTATGCTTCTTCTACATGATTTCGTGATTATTTTCAACAAAATACTTTTCTTTTAAAATTACATGGAATTTTGTGAAAGAAAATGATTTTGAAAAAGAAAGGATATTTTCTTCAAGAATTCATTTCATGTGTTTTATAAAAACCATTTTCAATATAAAATGACATTATATCATTTGTGTATGTTTCATGTATAATGTCTCTATGATTTACATGTTTTCACTTTTCTTATGATGAAATGTTATCCATTTGTTTTATATGGATTATGTTATGATGGGATGATGTTTATGAAACCCATTTTAATCATTGGGTTATGATGAATGATTTATGTTTATGTTGTGGAACATGTAAGAATGATTTAATTATTAGATGGGTGGGACCTATATCTCCTACCAATTCATTGGGTAAGGATTTATATCTCATGATATAGACATGGCTGGAATGGTAAGTTAATCGGGTTCAGTGTTATAGTATAAGGCCCCAGCCTTAAACCTTACTTAATCTTGAGTTATTACAAGATTAAACATTGAGGATCTTTTCAGGTTTAGAGTTTTAGAGAATTAGATCATTAAACTTGCATTACATTCCACATTTAAACAAAGTGGTTACATAAAAGACAGTATTCATTCTTCCCATCACGGAAACATATTTAAAATATAACACAGATTCTTTCTTGACACATCCTTGACACTATCATCACATCATGTACATTTCCCTTGACCGGTGAAAAACATTTCAAAAACTTGGGATGAGCATAAAAAGCTCAGTAAGGGTTATAAAATATATGTAAAAGAAACATGAGTTCATATATACATGAGAATGAAATCATACTTTACCCATAAAACATAGGCACTTTAACATACCTCATCAAACCATGAATAAATCATAGAAAACATAAGAAATAAAGGTAACTTGAGGCATTCATAACATTCTTATGTAGGGAGTAACCCTCTTGGTTACGTTTGGAATACCCATCACAGTATATTCCCTAAATCTCTTCGGAGAAACCTTAACGTTTCACTCCTTCGCGTTACCCAATGCATTGGAGAGCTATAACGGGCTCACCCGCCCTTAGTTTATCACGGAACCACCCGTCTTCGTAATAATGCCCAAGAACCATAACATAATCATACCACATAAAACATACATAAAGGAAACATAACATATCCACCTTTAAATCACAAGATATCAATACAACACATTGATATAAAAATATTATGAAAACCATTTTCAATACCAAAATAAAAGAAAAGTAAAACATGGTATTTATTTTTCTTTTAAAAAGGAGGTATG
This sequence comes from Viscum album, assembly GCA_963277665.1. Lineage (NCBI taxonomy): Eukaryota > Viridiplantae > Streptophyta > Magnoliopsida > Santalales > Viscaceae > Viscum > Viscum album. The sequence goes on from OY728157.1 coordinate 1,030,777,316, forward strand.
GCTTGTAGAGGAAGCTGAAACTCAAATAACGGTCACGACGGCGGAGAAGTCGTTGTCGCCTCATACGTACAACAAAAACATTCCCTTTTGTCGTTTAGTAAACACTTCGTATAAAAAAGATTCCTTTTGAATAAACGTAAAAGTCAAAGGGGTTTATACACCGTATAAAAGAAAGTTGTGTATAAAATAAAATATGCCTCAATGAAAGGAGATTGAGACAAAGTCACATACCACCTTGAAGCATAAAATTTTAAACCATTAATATCCATATAAATAAATCCTTAAAACCATTTTGAAAACATGGATATTAATAAGAACAAATAGTTAAAACATTTAAAACGATATTTTGGTTAAAGGGGTTTTACCAAAATTAGTGACACTTGAATACAATAATTGAGGAATAACATTTAGTCAGAACTTTATAATATCATGAGAATAAATGGATTCATGATATAATACTCCAAAGGACATATATACACCATATAAGAGTGAATTGGTGCATAACAACAATGAACCCTCAATAAAAATGTCAAATGTGATGAAATCCATTATAAAGAAGGTATCCTTAAATTAAGGACAAATCAATCTCAAAAATATGTGTGACAAATATAAATACACCCAATATAAGTGGATATTAAGTGTAAAACAATAAAAGGTCATTCACACATATTCAATGGATGACATATTCAATGACTACATGTTGAACCCAATGAAATCGAAATTGGATTAAAAAGTTCCCTTGACAGCCTAACGACATCACATCAAAATGAGGTGATGAGAGATAAAAAAGTGTATCTCATCACGTGGACATAAAATTTACATCAATAAGGATGTATGAGAACATATCCCAACATAAAAATATGTAAATTAAAAGACCCAATAAAAGAAGTCTTTTAAAAAAGAGGAGGGTGAAAGGTTCCCTTACCGACTTGGGTATTTTTCAAAACATACACCCCATGAAAGAAAGACAATAGGTCATTGATGTAAATACTCATAAACGAAAGTATATTACACAAAGAGTAGAATAATGGGCAGTACATACACCACTCAATGGAATTTGTGGCGAATGTAGCATAAATCTCACGGGAATAAAAGTGAGATGCAAAATCCCTTACGAAAACTCGGCAGCCTAACAGCGCCACATAAAACGTCCAAAATGGATTGATGAGAGAGAATAGGGTCTCTCATCACATGAACATAAAAATTTTAGTAAGTGTAATATAAAATATCATCCCAATAACAAGAAATATGAGCTTTAAAAGGAATGACATAAAAGTGTATACTTAAAAAGAAAGAGAGGAGTAGGATCCCTTACCTCGGGTCCGACTTGACTCGATCGTTCCTTAATCTCCTGAATAATAAACTTGAGTTAATTTCTAATTCCTTAAGAACCTTTTTAAAGTTCATTATTACATTTATACCACCTATTACCATGTCATAAACATTATGTAATCATTTAAGTTAATAATATTTGTTTTGCCGATATTTGGTTCTTAAGTTGAAAGTGGACTTCTTACAATTACATGTTGTTCATGTGGCCAAATGTTTATTATATCCAGAATTGTATTCATTATGTAGATATCATATATGTCATATATATCCAGTGCATGCATGCATTTATAACATTACATAATCATTTATAGGTAAGAAATGAAATGCACCGTTCATGGAGACAGTAAGCCGTACGTACGCATGAACGCTACTTTCATTTCTATTTCGTATTTTATAGAATGGAATAATAATGATATAAAGGTATATTATAATTCCAGTATAATATAATATATAATATCATATTTCCATCCTTTATACATCCCACATATGGTATTTAACGAATCAAATCACTTTGAGGGGGTGGCAGTCCACACTTCCTTAAATGAAGATATCGCGTATACCCATAATGGAAGCCATAAAGGTAAGACAAAAATGAAAAATAAAGAAGCATAAATAAAACATAAACATATTATATATCATATATAAAAATAGTGACATCATAATGGCCACCTTTGAAGGTGTTAAATGAGTATTGAACAATCATCGTTTCAGGAGGCAGAATTTCACCATCCACGGAAACCGTATGTTCTTTAACCATTTGATGTAGTTGTGTGAGAGTGTAGCTCGAATAAATCTTATAAAAACATCCTAGTATATTGAAGATACTGGTGTTGTTACAAAAGAAGTAAATAAAAAGAGTTAAGGGGGTTGGAGAAGCAAGATAAAACAAATGAACATGAGATAATGAATTACCTTTAAAAGTGTAACTCCTTTTGATTTGAGCCTAAAGGCTTCCTTTGAAAGGATTCTGCCCAAAGGGAATCTGCTAGGATGAGGAGAGGGATGTGGAGAGAGTAAATGGGAAGGGGTTGGCCGAGCCAAAGGCTTGAGGAGTGTGTTAAATGAGGTAGAGGTGGGGGCCTTTTTTAAGAGGAGAGGAGGGGCACTTTTGGAAAGTAAAGAAATATTACTTTATTTGAAAATGTGTTTCGGTTTCAAAAGGTCCCACGTTTATATAATTTGTGGATAAGGTGATAAGGCTTCGAAATCCACTCATCAAATAAGTTTTGGACATGTGTAGGTCATAGATTTTACATTATCTTTCCATTTTATTTAAATCATCAAATAATGATGTCATCGCTGCATCATTATTATGTCATAAATAATTTAATTTATGTAATGTCTAAAAATTATAAAAAAAAATACTATGATGTAGGAAATCGTTTTATCCTTCCAAGGAAAATTTATAATCAAAACTATGACTTGTATAACCCCACTTAAAAATTGTTTTAGTAAAACATATCATGTTTGTGTCAATTTTACTTTGACATTAAATAAAATGTTATTTATGTCATTTACCAACCAAAGTGGATCAATGGGGTCCCCAAGTTGACCCATGGCTTGTCTTGGTCGGCCATGATACAACCAATAGGTGTAGGACAAGTGTCATGGTGTTTTCACATTCTTATAATATCATTTTTACCTTAAACTACACTAATTACCTCTAATCGTGATTAAAAACTTAATAAGTTACTATTCACCAAAATTTTTTTTTAATCTCATTGAACCAAATTTTACTTCTTAATGAAAACCATGTATGTCAGATTTTTGAAAATCAAAACACAATGATGGAAAAATTTCATTTAAACGGAAAATCATTTTTTATAAGTACCACTTAGTGGTTTCACTATTCATCAAAAATTGAAGTTTTTCAGAAAAATCACAAAAATTCACCCTAAGCTATATTTGATATTCTGAATTCAAAAATGAATTCCATTTTACAAATTTCAAAACATATAAGTCACATTAATTAATTTAATAATTAATTTCCACTGTCATGACAAATAGCGTGTTTTATGAAACAATAAGTATCAAAAGATTGACACTAGTTTAAGTCTGATTTCAAAGTGAAATTGATTCCAACGTCCACTATTGGATTTAATGGTAAAAATATTTTCTAATTTCACTTTAAAACCAATTCAAAATATAATCTAATCATATAAATAAATTAGATTAAAAAGTGGTTTTGAATTAAAATACAACATTTTACACTATTCATTAAAAAAATGAACTTTATCGGAAAGAAACCAAAAAATTTACACAAAGTAAATTTTGATGTCCCGATTCTTAATAAGAGTTTTATTTGGTCCAAAAGAATGTTTAAGAGTGAACAAAACTACATTTAATGATGGTTCTCCATCAAAAGGTGATAAGTGAACCTTTAGTGAAAACTAGGGCATATACGCCTAAAATTGAATTCTTTCCGTATTTTAAGCCTTTATATTTTATTGTACAAATGTAAAAATATTTAAGAACATATATAATCATATTTTAGTTATTTCTATCCATTCCTGCCATTACAACGGCTACATGTTAACTACCATTTAAAATAATATTATTTTATTAATAGAGTGCAACGTAAGATTCCCAAGAAACTCGTTGTTGCGTGTTGGGTACGCCATCTAGCATAGCGTCCCCTTTAAAGTCATATTAATATTTTATTCACAAATATGGATAAATATGAAAATGTCATATTCCTTATTTACCTAGGGTGTTACATCCTTCCCCCCTTTTGGGAATTGCGTCCTCTCAATTTTAAAATTGCGCTTGGAAACATCCTTGATCGTCCCACATCGGAACAAGAGTCGGTAAAAAAATCTCTTTAAAATAAAGAAAGATAAGCACAGAGGTCACCCGAGTTAACCCATACTAGGATTCCAAGTATGAAAATATGGACATGGAGGAGAAAACATAGGGTCATGTTCTGATGGAGAGTGATAGAAAACATGTTTAGGAGAAAGTTAACAATAAGAAAATCACAAACTTGTGATGGGTTAAACGGTGTTGGGTTCCCCAGTAGGAAAAGTTAATAGACAACATTTTTGTATTAAGTTACTTTTTATTGAGGAATTTATTCATAAGGAAGCATAATCACTTATCATGTTGACTTTCAACTTTTACTAGATTCCTTAGTCAAACTCATATTTTTTTCCAAAAGACGAGTATTTAGGGAGACTTTTTCGCATTAAGAGTACTATAATCAACTTCTAGAGAATCACCTAATCCCCAAAAGAGAACTATATACATCCCATGTATTTAGGCTTTAACCAAAACCAAAACCAAAAAGGTTAGTACAAGATCAGATAATCCAGAAAAGGATAACCCCTTATAAAAAGAAAATCTATTCTTAATCTCCAAAATTTGTCCAACAAAACCCAAAGTTCAACTAGGACCATCCGATAAAGAATTTGTCCATAAAATTCTTCAAATTAAACCAATATAAGATTGAAACCCAAATATTTGAAGGATTTAGTCACATAGTCTTCCAAGTTAAATCGTAACATTTATCTCCAAACAACATCAGTTGCTCCTAAAGTCTCACATTGAAAAGTAATTATCCTAATCACATATCCTCTAAAATCAACTTACTCTTAATTCATAAAATCATATAACTAAAAAGAATCAGTCAAACTAACCAGGGACTTCACGTAGTCCAATGGTAGGCGATAAATACCAGTCGCACTTTGGTTGTGGGTTCGATTCCCACAGCATTGTCCGACGCGACGGGTTGTCACACGGTCTGCGTGTTGTCCTTCTTCCAAAACTATATAATTCTCAAATCATTACCCAAAATGGGATGAAATAACCATAACATAATTTAACCTCAATTTTATCTCATGCCTTTCACTTCAATCATAACATATGGTAACCCATAATTACCTCAAAAGTAAGGATCATATAAACCCAAATAGTTCTTTATAACTATGTCCACAAAAGAAAAGATAACTATTACTTGAATAAAATTTTCCTATATTAAACATCAGGGTTACACATAATATAAAAAGTCTTCTAATGTAACCCCATCATCAAAAGAGACTTAATACTCTTATGAATTTCACCCTAACACTTGAAGCCCTTATATGTTGACATCTTACTCATTCAACATTCTTCATGATCCATTATCCATTCCTTTCCAACTTATTCCGAAATACCTCTTTCCTACAAACAAAATCATGAATCATATCCTAAGATTCCAAAATAAGAAAACAATAGTCATGAAATAGTACATACCTTTGATTGGTCATTGTCAGTTTCTTCATCCTCAATCGGAATGACATTAGGTATTGGTAAACGAATATTGGTACACTCTTGGTGACCCCATTCACGAAACTTCTTCATAGGACATGTGTTTGCATAATGACCATGCACACCACATTTAAAACATTCAATTGATCCCTCAGAAAGAACTTCTTTCCCTTTCCTCGAGTCAACTGGATGCTTCCTTTTTCCATGGCAGGTTCTTGCTTTATGACCTTCATTTCGACATCTATAGCATATTTCTGTCCCATTGAAACATTTTCCTAGGTGTTTCTTTCCACATCTTTGACACATAGGTTTTTGAACACACTTACCTTTATGATTATTACCTGTACTTCCGTAGGGATTTGTTTCTTGCATATATGACGTATTAGAGAAATCTCCAAGGTTTAGGTGGTCAATCATGACTCCAGATAGTTGGTTGAGGATAATCACAAGAGTTCTTATTGAAGCTCCCATATCATTCAGTTGCTTTCTCAAAAAACTGTCACAGTTTCCTTCACATCCACTGTTACTTTGGTGCCTGCTAGATCCAGCCATTTACTAAAACCAAAAAGGTCAGTGTGAGTATATCAAAAAAAACCATCATGTACTAATGAGTAAGATAAACACTAAGATATACTTACTCATTCACTTTATCTAAAACTAGGACTCTTTCTGAAATCCTAACCATTATGGTAATGCCACTTATGCTTAAAGAATACCCTAACCTCTAAAGTTATCTAAACCGACCTTTGATACCAACTATAAGGCCCCAGCCTTAAACCTTACTTAATCTTGAGTTATTACAAGATTAAACATTGAGGATCTTTTCAGGTTTAGAGTTTTAGAGAATTAGATCATGAAACATGCATTACATTCCACATTTAAACAAAGTGGTTACATAAAAGAAAGTATTCATTCATCCCATCACGGAAACATATTTAAAATATAACACGGATTCTTTCTTGACACATCCTTGACACTATCATCACATCATGTACCTTTCCCTTGACCTATGAAAAACATTTCAAAAACATGGGATGAGCATAAAAAGCTCAGTAAGGGTTATAAAATATATGGAAAGGAAACATGAGTTCATATATACATGAGAATGAAATCATACTTTACCCATAAAACATAGGCACTTTAACATACCTCATCAAACCATGAATAAATCATAGAAAACATAAGACATAAAGGTAACTCGAGGCATTCATAACATTCTTACGTTGGGAGTAACAATCTTGGTTACGTTTGGAATACCCATCACAGTATATTCCCTAAATCTCTTCGGAGAAACCTTAACGTTTCACTCCTTCGCGTTACCCAATGCATTGGAGAGCTATAGCGGTCCCACCCACCCTTAGGTTATCACGGAACCACCCGTCTTTTTAATAATGCCCAAGAACCATAACATAATCATATCACATAAAACATGCATAAAGGAATCATAACATATCCACCTTTCAATCAAAAGATATCAATAGAACACATTGATATAAAAACATTATGAAAACCATTTTCAATACCAAAATAAAAGAAAAGTAAAACATGGTATTTATTTTTCTTTTAAAAAGGTGGTATGGCTTGTAGAGGAAGCCGAAACTCAAATAACGGTCACGAAGGCGGAGAAGTCGTTGTCGCTGCATACGTACAACAAAAACATTCCCTTTTGTCGTTTAGTAAACGCTTCGTATAAAAAAGATTCCTTTTGAATAAACGTAAAAGTCAAAGGGGTTTATACACCATATAAAAGAATGTTGTGTATAAAATAAAATATGCCTCAATGAAAGGAGATTGAGACAGAGTCCCATACCAACTTGAAGCTTAAAATTTTAAACCGTTAATATCCATATAAATAAATCCTTAAAACCATTTTGAAAACATGGATATTAATAAGAACAAATAGTTAAAACATTTAAAACGATATTTTGGTTAAAGGGGTTTTACCAAAATTAGTGACACTTGAATAAAATAATTGAGGAATAACATTTCGTCAGAACTTTATAATATCATGAGAATAAATGGATTCATGATATAATACTTCAAAGGACAGTATATACACCATATAAGAGTGAATTGGTGCATAACAACAATGAACCCTCAATAGAAATGTCAAATGTGATGAAATCCCTTATAAAGAATGTATCCTCAAATTAAGGACAAATCAATCTCAAAAATATGTGTGACAAATATAAATACACCCAATATAAGTGGATATTAAGTGTAAAACAATAGAAGGTCATTCACACATATTCAATGGATGACATATTCAATGAATACATGTTGAACCCAATGAAATCGAAATTGGATTAAAAAGTTCCCTTGACAGCCTAACGGCATCACATCAAAATGAGTTGATGAGAGATAAAAAAGTGTATCTCATAACTTGGACATAAAATTTACATCAATAAGGATGTATGAGAACATATCCCAACATAAAAATATGTAAATTAAAAGACCCAATAAAAGAAGTCTTTTAAAAAAGAGGAGGGTGAAAGGTTCCCTTACCGACTTGGGTATCTTTCAAAACATACACCCCATGAAAGAAAGACAATAGGTCATTGATGTAAATACTCATAAACGAAAGTATATTACACAAAGAGTAGAATAATGGGCAGTACATACACCACTCAATGGAATTTGTGGCGAATGTAGCATAAATCTCACGGGAATAAAAGTGAGATGCAAAATCCCTTACGAAAACTCGGCAGCCTAACGGCGCCACATAAAACTTCCAAAATGGATTGATGAGAGAGAATAGGGTCTCTCATCACATGAACATAAAAATTACAGTAAGTGTAATATAAAAGATCATCCCAATAACAAGAAATATGAGCTTTAAAAGGAATGACATAAAAGTGTATACTTAAAAAGAAAGAGAGGAGTAGGATCCCTTACCTCGGGTCCGACTTGACTCGATCGTTCCTTAATCTCCTGAATAATAAACATGAGTTAATTTATAATTCCTTAAGAACATTTTTCAAGTTCATTATTACTTTTATACCACTTATTACCATGTCATAAACATTATGTAATCATTTAAGTTAATAATATTTGTTTTGCCGATATTTGGTTCTTAAGTCGAAAGTGGACTTCTTACAATTACATGTTGTTCATGTGGCCAAATTTTTATTATATACAGAATTGTATTCATTATGTAGATATCATATATGTCATATATATCCAGTACATTCATGCATTTATAACATTACATAATCATTTAGAAGTAAGAAATGAAATGCACCGTTCATGGAGACGGTAAGCCGTACGTACGCATGAACGCTACTTTCATTTCTATTTCATATTTTATAGAATGAAATAATAATGATATAAAGGAATATTATAATTCCAGTATAATATAATGTATAATATCATACTTCCATCCTTTATACATCCCACATATGGTATTTAACGAATCAAATCACTTTGAGGGGGCGGTAGTCCGCACTTCCTTAAATGAAGATATCGCGTATACCCATAATGGAAGCCATAAAGGTAAGACAAAAATGAAAAATACAGAAGAATAAATAAAACATAAACATATTATATATCATATATAAAAATAGTGACATCATAATGGCCACCTTTGAAGGTGTTAAATGAGTATTGAACAATCATCGTTTCAGGAGGCAGAATTTCACCATCCACGGAAACCGTATGTTCTTTAACCATTTGATGTAGTTGTGTGAGAGTGTAGCTCGAATAAATCTTATAAAAACATCCTAGTATATTGAAGATACTGGTGTTGTTACAAAATAAGTAAATAAAAAGAGTTTAGGGGGTTGGAGAAGCAAGATAAAACAAATGAACATGAGAGAATGAATTACCTTTAAAAGTGTAACTCCTTTTGATTTGATCCTAAAGGCTTCCTTTGAAAGGATTATGCCCAAAGGGAATCCTCTAGGATGAGTAGAGGGATGTGGAGAGATTAAATGGGCAGGGGTTGGCCGAGAAAAATGCTTGAGGAGTGTGTTAAATGAGGTAGAGGTGGGGGCCTTTTATAAGAGGAGAGGAGGGGCACTTTTGGAAAGTAAAGAAATATTACTTTATTTGAAAATGTGTTTCGGTTTCAAAAGGTCCAACATTGATATAATTCGTGGATAAGATGATAAGGCTTAGAAATACACTCATCCAATAAGTTTTGGACATGTGTAGTTCATAGATTTTACATTATCTTTCCATTTTATTTAAATCGTCAAATAATGATGTCATCGCTGCATCATTATTATGTCATAAATAATTTAATTTATGTAATGTATAAAAATTATAAAACAAATACTATGATGTAGGAAATCTTTTTAGCTTTCAAATGAATATTTATAATCAAAAATATGACTTGTATAACCCCACTTAAAAATTGATTTAGTAAAACATATCATGTTTGTGTCAATTTTACTTTTACATTAAATAAAATGTTATTTATGTCATTTCCCAACCAATGTGGATCAATGGGGTCCCCAAGTTGACCCATGGCTTGTCTTGGTCGGCCATGATACAACCAATAGGTGTAGGACAAGTTTCATGGTGTTTTCACATTCTTATAATATCATTTTTACCTTAAACTACACTAATTACCTCTAATCGCGATTAAAAACTTAATAAGTTACTATTCACCAAAAAAATTATTTTAACCTCATTGAACCACATTTTACTTCTTAATGACAACCATGTATGTTGGATTTTTTAAAATCAAAATAAAATGATGGCAAAATTTCTTTAACGGAAAATCAGTTTTTATAAGTACCACTTAGTGGTTTCACAATTCATCAAAAATTGAAGTTTTTCAGAAAAATCCCAAAAATTCACCCTAAGCTATATTTGATATTCTGAATTAAAAAATTAAGTCCATTTTACAAAGTTCAAAACATATAATTCACATTAATTAATTTAATAATTAATTCCCGATGTCATGACAAATAGCGTGTTTTATGAAACAATAAGTATCAAAAGATTGACACTAGTTTAAGTCTGATTTCAAAGTGAAATTGATTCCAACGACCACTATTGGATTTAATGGTAAAAATATTTTCTAATTTCAATTTAAAAAAAATTCAAAATATAATCTAATCATATAAAGAAATTATATTAAAAAGTGGTTTTGAATTAAAATACAACATTTTACACTATTCATTAAAAAAATGAACTTTATCAGAAAGATACCAAAAATTTACACAAAGTAAATTTTGAGGTCCCGATTCTTAATAAGAGTTTTATTTGGGCCAAAAGAATGTTTAAGAGTGAACAAAACTATATTTAATGACGGTTCTCCATCAAAAGGTTATAAGTGAACCTTTAGTGAAAACTAGGGCATATACGCCTAAAATTGAATTCTTTCCGTATTTTAAGCCTTTATGTTTTATTGTACAAATGTAAAAATATTTAAGAACATATATAATCATATTTTAGTTATTTCTATCCATTCCCGCCATTACAACGGCTACATGTTAACTACCATTTAAAATAATATTATTTTATTATTAGAGTGCAACGTAAGATTCCCAAGAAACTCGTTGTTGCGTGTTGGGTACGCCATCGAGCATAGCGTCCCTTTTAAAGTCATATTAATATTTTATTCACAAATATGGATAAATATGAAAATGTCATATTCCTTATTTACCTGGGGTGTTACATATAGGACTGGAACGAGAAGTTAACTCAATTAAGAAGGGGACTTTGTCCACTAAGATGGTCTTGGCAGCAATTCCTTGGATACTATGGAAATCATATCATGTACCTAATGGTTTTCCACAATTGAATGTTTTTTCCTATGCTATTTTATCATGATTGATGTTCCTCTATGATATATGGCTTACGTACTTCCATGATTTATGTCTTTGCCCCACATTTTGATTTTTATATTTTATGTTAGTGTTTTTGCATTCAAATGTTTATGGATTGATTTACGTTCTCCATGTTTACCCTTACTGAGCATTTGAGCTCACAATTTTTATGTTTTCATTTTTCCATGATATAAAGAAAGATTTTATGTAAGAAAAAAAGGATAAGATCTTTATGGGAGATGTTGATGATCTTTCACCATGATTAGAAGATTATTTTTCCGAGTTTCCAAAGACACTAAACTGTTAAGGTCCTTATGTGTTTGTTTTTGATATGTATTAAGTATTCCAAAAAATAATGTAATGTCCATGTACGTCAGGATATGGGTCTCTATAGTTGGTGTGTTTGTTTTTGATATGTATTAAGTATTCCAAAAAAGTAATGTAATGTCCATGTACGTCAGGATATGGGTCTCTATAGTTGGTATTAGAGGAAAGTATTAGTTAACCTTTGGAAACTAGGATGTGAAAACATTAGTGATATACCTAGAAGATATTTCTAAGGTATGTCTAGATATGTCTCTAAGGTTACGTATAAGTGTAGGTTATAGTCCTAGAATTACGGTAAAGATCATAGAATTAAACCTAATATGTTAGATATTGAATGTGCTCCCCATTGATTATGATGTTTTTCTATTATGAGTTTTTCCTCTCATACTATTCTTTTTGTGTTTTATGAAATTGCAGGAAATAGGAGAATTCATGTTAATAGAGAATATGATGTTCGTCATGAGCAGAAAAATGAAACGGTATTTGGATGGGCAAACATCATTATTATGCCTAATCAGCAATATCATAAAATTTTCAATAATATCAACTTCGGAATGTTTCCTAACTCGGATAATAATAGAAAGATGGAGTTTCATGATGATCATAGAGGAACGAAAGTTCAGTTCCCCGAATGTAAATCATGTGGGAAGCGGCATCAGGGAAAATGTTTCAAAGGAACTGGAAGATGCTTTGGGTGTAGAAAATAAGGACCCAAAGACAGTAATTGTAAAGGAAAAGGTTCAGTTAACACTGTGGACAAGGATAATGGTATTGCTACGACATCAACAATGGTTAAATGTTTTAAATGTGAAATGTATGGGCATTATGCAAACTAATGCCCTAAGAGAAAGTATCATGAAGAGAATCAGCATTGTCATATGGGTAGTATTTAGGTTTATGGGGATGAAGATAATACAAATGATATGTGATATTAAAGAATTTTTTAGGATCGGTTAATGGTTTATGAAGGTAGTGGAATGATTATATGTTTATCAAGAGAAATGTTGTATAAGTAATCTCGTGGTAATATGGAATAAAGAGACATATAAGGATTGTTACACTATTTTTTTCTTTTTGTTTTTGAAAGTATACGTTGAATGGTACCGGTAACCATGAAAGTTTATTCAGATATTTTTGGAAAGCACATAATATGAACATAAAGACAGGATACAGAGATAATGAAATGTTTGATAGTATTAATGAGATCATGACTTATATAAGGACAAAGTGATATCATGGTTTGAATATAATTTTTTTTTTGTGATTTTGGTATGTGGAAAGAGTTTCCTTTTGACAGCATTAATGTTTTTAATATGGTTCTATTGCATTTTATGAGAATACATGATTAAGGTATTCACATGTTTGTAATGAAATCAACAAGATATATCTTTGGATATATGGGGGATATTTGATGGTATTCACTTGCTTATTATGTGAACATTCTAGTAATCAATTTCATTATACTATGAGAATGGTCATATATATTTGGGATAAGTCTAAAGATTGGAATGGATTATTTCGGGCATCAGATAGTGTTGTTTAAGGTAAGAACTTTCTTTTGATATACTTTCAATAATGTTATTATAGTGTAGTTTTTGAAAAAGGAGAAACGGTAAGACGGGTGAAAACCTGTCGCGTCAGACAAGGTTGCGGGAATCAAACTCACAAATGAAGTGCGATAGGCCTTTATCACAAACCACTCCCCTATAAAAAGTCCCTAGTTAGTATAAACTAATTTTATTTTATTAATCCATATGATAGATGAAGTATAAGTCCATTTTTGGAATCATATATGATTAACCTCAATATAGATGGCCTTATGTATATTTTAAAACTTTTTCTAACCATTTGTTTGAGACAGATGGAATGACCTATCATTCTATTTCATGATCTGCTAACACTTAATAGACGACAAATTCAACTTCATTTCTTTAAGAGAATAAGTGGAAATTGTTCATGGATCAAAAAACAGTGATATTGTACCAAAATAAAGTAATCATTTCTTCTATTTCAAAATTTTCAACTTTAGGGAAATGATATTGAAAACCAAAAATGTTGTCCTAGTACCCTCATATTAGATGAATCAGATGGTACCTTATATCATCACAAATTTATGACTTTGTGATTGTTGGATTTTTCATAGCCTTGTTCTCTACCACCCTCTATTTGAACTTGATTGTTAGATTTCTCCTCCATATACATATTTTCACCTATATTCTCTTATGTGGAGACCCAGTGATGAGTTACATTAGGTATTCATTATATTTCCCACGTTTCTTTTTAGAATGATGATTTAGTATTCCTTTTTATGATGTGGCTTTCTATGAAAGAAACATTCAAGTATAAAATCATTTATTACACCGATGAATTTCGAGTGTGAAATTCATTTTAAGGGGGGTATAATGTAAGACCCCGAGATTTTATACGATATATTATTTTTAACTTATTTCATATCTTCTATTGTACGCTACACCAAGATTATCTTGTGCTATATGAAACACCATATTATCTTGCAGTATACGGAACACTAATCTTGGATCGTGTCACACACAATTTCATGTTTTTTTATAGTAGTTATTCTATGAAACATTGAGTGTATATATATATATATTAAATGTATAAATGAAATATGGTTGGATTCTGTTATACGCAACAACAAAGGAGTCTTTCAGTAAAAGTAGACCTGAATTGGCTTGCATTACACACAATCACGACCTTCCTCGACAGCGTGTGTAGTACGCAATACCGAGTTTCACTAAATGAGATATTATTATAATATTATTATGAACTAGCTGTTATGAATAGAAATACCCACTTTTTGAAAATTTATAAATTTTATCCTTCAAAATGGACTTCATTTTTGGATTGATAATATCGAAATTATCCTAGGGTAAATTTTTTGTATTTTTCTAAAAACCTTCAATTTTCGATGAATAGTTAAAACACTGGGTTACTATTTAAAAACAGAATTTTTAAATAAATAATTATTTATTTTATTTAAATTTATTTTAGGTAAAAATTGATGCATAATACCAATACAAGTTCAATGTAATTCATTGGATTCATTTTATAATAATTTTATATATATAAAAAGTTTATTGAACTTTTCACCGTTTTTTACCAACCTCCTAGGATAATTTAAAAATTTATATAAAACATAATTTTACCACTTCTATGAGTTCAATTTCAGAAATATGAGAGACACAGTTAATATCAAATAGTAAAATGTGGTTCAATAAGATTAAAATAATTTTTGGTGAATAGTAACTTTTTACTTCTTTTTACAACAGTTAAAAGTAAATAGGGTAATTAAGGGTAAAAATGATATTATTATTAAACTAAACCATGTCCTAATTATATTGGATATATATAATTCGACCAAATACAACCTTAGGAATATAATATTATCATTTAGTTCCTCTTGGATTAGATTAGGACATTTATTATTATTTAATTCAATGGAGAGTTAAAAGAGTTAAAATCAATGTTTAATAACTAAAACATTTTTAATATAGAGTTATACCTAAGATATATTTCGACTATAAATATTAATTAGAAATATAAAAATATTTTATACATATGGGTATTTAATTTATAATTTTTAGACATTAAACAAGTTAATTTATTTATTACATAATGATGTTGTTGTAATTAACTTATTAATGAAATATTAACATAATTGATGTTATAAATTCCAAAATAAATGTAATTTGAGACTTTCTATAAATTAAAATAATTATTTTTGGTTAATATTCCATGTTACTATTGATATAATAAACTTTTTTTGAACTAATAATGCTGTTATGAGTTTCACAAAAATCCATTACCAAATAGTGTCAAAATTGACATAAAATAGTGTTTAAAACAAATATTATATTATTAATTTTTATTCAATTCTTAAAAATATAAGGATAGGAAAAGTGACTTATATAAGGTAATATATATTAATAATGAACCACTTGGGTTTCGTTTGGCCTGTTATAGAAATTTTATTAACCATATAGTGTAAGAAAACAAGAAGACACGGTAAAAGTTAAATTATTTAACTTATATTTAAATCTAAATGATAAGCATAAAATAGTAACCTAAATTTGTCTAAAACCTATTGGTTGAGATTATTTCGACCCATACCCACCTTGTCTTCGAAATAAAACAAATTGTAGCTATTATAAACATAATATTACTTTATTATAAAATAATATTTTAAGCTTTTTCTAAGATACCCCTCTCCTCCCTTATAAAAGGGCACATCGTCCCTCTTCTCTTTACAGAATTCAAAGCCTTCAAGCTCATCCATCCCCTTACCATTTACCTTCTCAACTTCCCTAGAAATATTATAGAGGTTATGGTCTCCTCAAAAGACTATCTCTAGTGCTTTAAGTGGAATCTTAAAAGAGGTGCGTCGAAGAAGAGGTAATCTCTTCTACCGATTCTTTCAAGTTAATTTTTTCTTCAACTTCTTCTTATTTAGATGTTTCATTACAATGTAATAACTTAAGTATAACTAATATACTTATATGTCATTATAAATATTAAAAAACCCCATTTCACCTTCTATCCATCCTATGGAAAACGAAATCACCGTGCGTGTGTATGTACGGAATACCGTCTCCACCCCGTGGTGTAATCTCTTTTGCCACCACCACCTTACATGGATGGGTATAATGGTGTAATGAATAACTATATATAGTTATTATAAAATCATAATGATTCTGTGATATTATATCACTCACTCCAATTCAATTCAATAATTATAGGAACAATATCATCGCTCGTGCGTACGTACGGATTACCGTCTCCACGACGCGATGAGATTCATTATCCATGTTAACCACTAAAGAATGATTAAAAAGATCATATAATGAATAATAATGAAATATATGACATGATAATGATACTTTAAATATGTATATGTATGTATATATATATAGTTGTCATCTACTTACTTCCATTCAAGTCAATAAGGAAAGGAAAACAGTGTTCTTGCTTACGTACGGCCTACCGTCTCCATGAATGATGTATTTCATTTCATTTATCTATCTATTATATATATATATATAATGAATATATATGATATATAAATCATTAATTAAATTTTGGAATTAATTAAATCATGATATAAGTAATAATTTTATCATGATCTACAAGTCCAAACACTTACGATAAATAAAACGATTTTAACCAAAATGATTCTTTAACATTGAATTTACAAAAGAACGGGTAATATAAAGTCATAAGTGAACTATATATGATATCATAACAATTAATATGATTCTATAATTAGTGAATGACATTATTTAAATCATTATACAAGTGTTTCAGATATGTATGAAGTATATCAGACCTAAGGTAAGGGATAATTATTCCAATCTCATTCTTATCCGATATTGTTTATTCATAATTATTTATTGGGGTTATGTTTATCATATATGTACATGTTTTCTAATTTTTTTAATATTCTTCCATTTATGTTCAAACTCATTTTTACTCTTTTTGGACTTTTACCAGATGGTATGTAAGGAATCATTCTTTTTTTACCATACAAGGTACGTTTTGACTTTTCCTACAAAAGTACGAGAAGAATGTTTTTTTAACTTATACAGCATGAACAGATTTTTATAGTTTCGTGACACCTTATTTACATAAAGCGTCCTCTAAATTATTTAATGATTATTTTCAACAAAATATTTTTCTTTCAAAATTACAAGGAATTTTGCGAATGAAAATGATTTTGAAGAAGAAATGATATTTTCCTCAAGAATTCATTTCATGTGTTTTTTCAAAACCATTTTTCATCTAAGATGAAATTATTTCATATGTGTATGTTTCAAGTATAATTTCTCTATGATTTACATGGTTTCACTTTTCTTACTATGAAATTATATCCATTTGTTTTATATGGATTATGTTATGATGGGATGATGTTTATGAAGCCCATTTTATTCATTGGGTTATGATGAATGATTTATGTTTATATTGTGGTACACATAAGAATGATTTCAATATGAGATAGGTGGGACCTATATCACCCTCCAATTATTTGGGTAAAGATTTATATGTCATGAGATAGACATTGCTGGAATGGTACGTTAATACGGTTCAGTGTTACAGGACTAGAATAAAGAGTGAACTCGATTCAGAAAGGGGATTTGTCCACTAAGATGGTCTTGCCAGCAATGTCATGGATACTATGAAAATCATATCATGTTCATAATGGTTTTCCACAATTAAATGTTTTACTACCATGCTATTTATCATTATTGATGTTCCTTTATGATATATGGCTTACGTACTTCCAAGATTTATGTCTTTGCTCAAGATTTTGATGTTCAGATTTTATGTTCAAGTTTTTTTCATTCAAATGTTTATGGATTGTTTTATGATTCGCATGCTTACCATTATTGAGAATTTGAGCTCAAACTTTTAATGTTTTCTTTTCCCCAGGATATAAATAATGGTTTAAGGTAAGAAAATAAAAGGGGATGATAATTATAGGAGATTTTAAAGATCTTTAACCATGATTAGAAGATTATTTTTCCGAGTTCCCAAGACATTAAACTATTACTATCCTTGTGTGTTTTTTTGTTATGTATTAAGTATTCCACAAAAGTAATGTAATGACCATGTATGTTAGGCTATGGGTCTCTACAGTTGGTATCAGATGAATGGTTTAGTTAACCTTTGGAAACTAGGATGTGAAAACTTTAGTGAGATCCCTAGAAGATATTTCTATGGTATGTCTAGGGATGTCCCTTAGGTTACATATAAGTATAGGTTATAGTCCTAGAATTAGGGTAGCGATCATAGAATTAAACCTAAGATTTTAGATATTGAAATTACTGCCCCTTGAATATGATGTTTTTCTAGTACAAGTGTTGCCTCTCATACTATTCTTTTTGGGTTTTAAGAAATGGCAGGAAACAGGAGGATTCTTGTTAATGGAGAATATGATGTTCGTCATGAGCAGCCAAATGAAACGAGATTTTTATCTGCAAACATCATTACTATTACAAATCATAAATCTCATAATATGATCAATAATCTCAACTTTGGTAAGTTTCCTGACTCAGCTAATAAGAGAAAGATAGAGTTGCATGATGATCATAGAGGAAAGAATGTTCAGTTTCCCTCATGTAAATCATGTTGGAAGTGACATCAGGGAGAATGATTCAACGGAACTGGAAGATGCTTTGGGTGTGGAAAAGTATAACGCAAATCTAGAAATTGTAAAGGAAAAGGTTTAGTCAAGACCATGGGCATGGATAATGGTATTTCTAAGACATCAACAATGGTAAAAATTTTTAAATGTGGAATGTACGGGAATTATGCAAACCAATGCCCTAAGGAAAAGTCTCATGTAGATAATCAACATGGTCATATGGGTAGTATTTATGTTGATGATGATGAAGAGACTACAAATGATATGTGAGATGAATGAATTGTTCAAGATTGCACAATGGTTTAAGAAGGTAATGCAATGATTACATGTTTATCAAGAGTAATGTTGTATAACTCATCTCATGGTACATTGGAATAAAGAGACATATAAGGATTGTTAGACTATTATTTTTCATTATGTTTTTGAAAGTATATGTTTAATGGTACCGGTAACTATGAAAGGTTATTCAGATATTTTTGGAAAGCACATAATATGTGCATAAAGAAGGGATAGCGAGATAATGAACTGTATGATAGTATTAATGTGCTCCTGACTGATATAAGGAAAAAGTGATTTCTTGGTTTGAATATATAGAATTTTTGGGATTTTGGAATGTGGAAAGAGTAGACATTTGAAATCATTCATGTTTTCACTATGGTTCTATTTTAATTTATGAGAATACATGATTAAGGTATTCACATGTTTGTAATGCAATCACAAAGATATATCTTAGGATATTTGGGGGATAAATGATGGTATACATTTTCTTATTATGTGACCTTTCAAGTAATTGTTTTCTTTATACTATGAGACTGGACATATGTATTTTGGATAAGTCAAAATATTGGAATGGATTACGTCGGACATCAGATAGTATAGTTTAAGGCTATGAAATTTTTGATACAATTTATGTAATGTTATTATATTGTAGTTTTAGAAAAAGGAAAACCTGCTGGAAGGGAGAAAACTTGTTGTTGAAGACAAGGTTACAAGTATCGAACTGACAACTGAAGTGCAATAAGAATTTATCACATACCACTGGCCTACAAGAAGTCCCTGGTTAGTAGAAACTAGTTTTATTTTGTTTAGTGGTATGATAGATGAATTATAAGTCCATTTTTGGAATCATATATGATTAACATCACCATAGATGGACTTAGGTATATTTGATAACTTTTTCTAACCTTTTGTTTGAGACAGATGGAATGACGTATCATTCTATTGCATGATATGCAAACACTTCATGGAAGACAAATTCAACTTTATTTCTTAAAGAGATTAAGTGGAAATTGTTCAAGGTAGAAACAACAGTGAAATTGTAACAAAATCAAGTAAGTATTTCATCTATTTAAAAATTTTCAACTTTAGGGAAATGATATTGAAAACCAAAAATGTTGTCCTAGTACCCTCAAATCTGATGAATCAGATGGTACCTTAGATCATCACAAATTTATGGCTTGGTGATTTTTGCATTTTTCATTGCCATGTTCTCTACAACTCTCTATCAGAACTTGATGGTTAGATTTCTCTTCCATATCCATATTTTCACCCATATTCTCTTATGTGGGAACCCAGTGATGTGTTACATTGGTTATTCATTATGATTCTAACGTTCCTTTTTTAAAATGATGATTTAGTATTCCTTTTTACAATGGGGGTTTCTATGAATGAAACATCCATGTAGAAAACCATTTATAACCTCGACGAATTTTGGGGGAGAAATTCATTTTAAGGGGGTAGAATATAACATCCCAAGATTTTATAAGATATATTCTTTTTAATTTATTTCATATATTATGGTGTAAGATACACCAAGATTATCTTGCACTATATGCAACACCGTATTAGCTTGTAGTATACGCAACACTAATCTTGGATCGGGTAACACACAATTTCATGTTTTTATAGTAGTTATTCTATGCAACATTGAGTATATATATATATATATATATATTAAATGTATTAATGAAATATGGTTGGATTTTGTTATATTCAACAACAAAGGAGTATTTCACTACACGCAGACCTGACTTGTCTCGCATTACCCGCAATCTCGACCTTCCTCGATAGCGTGTGTAGTTCGCAATACCGAGTTTCACTAAATGAGATATTATTATAATATTATTATGAACTAGCCGTTATGTAAAGAAATACCCAATTTTTGAAATTTTATAAATTTTATATTTCAAAATGGACTTCATTTTTCAATTTGGAATATCAAAACTAGCCTATGTGGAATTTTTCATATTTTTCTGAAAACTTTCAATTTTTGATAAATATTTAAAACAATTTGTTACTATTTAAAGACCAAATTTTTATTTAAATAATTATTTATTTTATTTATATTTATTTTAGGTCAAAATAAATACATAATACATATATATGTTCAATGTAATTCAATGGAGTCATTTTATAATAATTTTAGATATATAAAAATTTTATTGAACTTTTCACCGTCTTTTACTTATCTCCTAGGTGAATTTGGAAATTTACAAAAAACATAATTTTACCTCTTCTATGAGTGGAATTTAATAACTCTGAGAGACACGGTTAATATCAAAGAGTAAAATGTGGTTCAATAAGATAAAAATAATTTTTGGTGAATAGTAACTTCTTAGTTTTATTTACTAAGGTTAAAAGTAAATAGGGTAAAAATGGTATCATTATTACCCTAAAAAATTTCCTAATTATATTGGATAAGTATAATTCGACCAAAAACAACCTTAAGAATATAATATTATCACTTATGTCCACTTGGATTAGATTAGGACATTTATTATTATTTAATTCAAAGAAGAGTTAAAAGAGTTAAAATCAATGTTTAATAACTAAAACATTTTTAATATAGGGTTATACATAAGATAAATTCGACTATAAATATTAATTAGAAGGATAAAAAGATTTCATACATAATAGTATTTTATTTATAATTTTTAGACACAAAATAATTTAATTTATTAATGACACAATGATGATGTCGTAACTACCTTATTAATAAAATATTAACATAATTAATGTTATAAATACCCAAATAAATGTAATTTGAGTCTTTTTATAAATTCCAATAATTTTTTAGGTTAATATGATATGTTATAATTGATATAACGAACTTTTTTCGAACTAATCATGATGTTATAATTTTTATAAAAATCAATTACCAAATAGGGTCAACATTGACATAAAATAGTTGTTAAAACAAATATTATATAATTAATTTTTATTCTATTACTGAAAATATAAAGATTAGCCCAATGACATAGATAAGGTAATATATATTAATAATGAACCACTTGGGTTTCTTTTGGCCTATTATAGTAATTTTATTAACCATATAGTGTAATAAAACATGAAGACAATGTAAAAGTAAAATTATTTAACTTAGAGTTAAATCTAAATGATAAGGATAAAATAGTAACCTAAACTTGTCTAAAACCTGTTGGTTGATAGTATTTAGACCCATCACAACTTATTATTCTAGATAAATCAATTTGGAGCTATTATAAACCGAATATTACATTATTATAAAATAATATTTTATGTTTTTCCTAAGCTTCCCCTCTCCTCCTTTATAAATGGGAACCTCCTCCCTCTTTTCTTTACACAAGTTTGAGCCTTCAAGCTCGGCCAAAAACTGCCCATTTCCCTTATAAACTTCCCTAGAACATTATAGAGGTTCTGCTATCCTCAAAATACCATCTCTAGTGCTTTAAGAGGAAGCTTGAAAGAGGTGTGTCGAAGAAGATGTAATCTCTTCTACCGATTCTTTCAAGTTTCTTTTTTCTACAACTTCTTATTCTTTATTTGTTTCATTATAAAGTAATAACATCAGTATCACTAATATACTGATATGTTATTATAAATATGAAACAACCCCATTTCACCTCTTATCCATCCTACGGAAAATGAAATCACCACGTGTGCGTACGTACTGAATACCGTCTCCACGCCGTGGTGTATTCTCTTCTTCCACCACGACCGTACTTAGATGTGTATAGTGGTGTAAAGAATAACTATATATAGTTATTATAACATCATAATAATTCTGAGATATTATATCACCCACTCCAATTCAATTCAACAATTATGGGAATGATATCATCGCTCGTGTGTACGTATGGATTACCATCTCCACGACGCAATGAGATTCATTCTCCATGTTAACCACTCAAGAATGATTATAAAGTTTATAAAATGAATAATAATGAAATATATGACATGATAAAGCTAATGGATTTATGTATATATGTATATATATATATATATATATGTCATCTACTTAATTCCATTGAAGTCAATATAGAAAGGAAACTAGTGTTTATGCTTATGTACAACCTACCGTCTCCATGAACGATGTATTTCATTTCATTTATCTATTATACACACACACACACACACACAGAGATATATATAAATATACTGAATATAAATGATATATAAATAGTTATTTACATTTTTGAAGTAATTAAATCTTGATATATGTAATAATAATATAAATAAAAACAAGTCCTAACACGTATGATAAATAAAACTATTTTACCCAAAATGCTGCTTTAGCATGAAAATTTACAAATGAAAGGGTAATATAAAGTCATAAGTGAACCATATATGATATCATAACAATGAATATGATTCTGTAATAAGTCAATGACATTATTTAAATCATTATACATGAGTTTCAGATACGTACGAAGCATATCGTACCTAAGGTAAGGGATAATTATTCAAATCTCGTTCTTATCCGAGATTGTTTATTCGTAAGTATTTACTAACGTTATGTTTATCATCTATGCCTATGTTTTCTAAAAATGTTTAACATTATTCCATGTATGTTCGTAGTCATTTTTACCCTTTTTGGACTTTTACCACATGGTATGTAAGGAATCATTCTTTTGGTTACCATACAAGGTACTTTTTGACTTTTACAGCAAAAGTACGAGAAGAATGTTATTTCATTTATATGACATGAACAGATTTTTACGATTTTATGATGCCTTATTTACATAATGATTCCTCTACATGATTTCATGATTATTTAAAAAAAAATTCTTTTAAAATTACATGGAATTTTTTGAATGAAATTGATTTTGATGAAGGATATTTCCCTCCAGAATTCATTTCAAGTGTTTTATCAAAACCATTTTCATCTAAGATGACATTATTTCATATGTGTATGTTTCAAGTATAATATCTCTATGATTTAAATGGTGTCACTTTTCTTATGATGAAATTATATCCATTTGTTTTATATGGATTTTTTTATGATGGGATGATGTTTAAGAAACACATTTTATTCTTTGGGTTATGATGAAGGATTTATGCTTATGTTGTGGAACACGTAAGAATGATTTCATTATTAGATGGGTGAGACTTATATCTCCCTCCAATACATTGGGTAATGATTTATATCTCCTGAGATAGACATGGCTAGAATGGTGCGTTAATCTGGTTCAGTGTTACAGGACTAGAACGAGGAGTGAACTTGATTCAGAAATGGAATTTGTCCACTAAGATGGTCTTGGCAGCACTTCCTGCGCTACTATAGAAATCATATCATTTTCTTAATGGTTTTCCACAATTAAATTTTCTATTCCCATTCTATTTTATCATGATTGATGTTCCTTTAGGATATATGGCTTACGTTCTTCCAATATTTATGTATTTTCTCATGATTTTGATGTTTTGATTTTATGTTCATGTTTTTGCATTCAAATGTTTATGGATTTTTTTATGTTCTCCATGCATACCTTTACTGAGCATTTGAAATCACCCTTTTGTTGTTTTCTTTTCCCTAGGATATAAAGAAAGGTTTTTGGTAAGAAATGAACATGGGAATATCTTTATGCGAGATTTTTAAGATCTTTCACAATGATTAGAAAATTATTTTTCCATGATTCCAAAGACACTATGCTATTACTAACCTTGTGTGTTTGTTTTTGTTATGTAATAAGTATTCTGCAAAAGTAATGTAATGTCCATGTACGTTAGGCTATGGGTCTCCACAGTTTGTATCTGAGGAAAGGTTTAATTAACCTTTAGAAACTGGGATGAAAAAACTTTAGTGAGATCCCCAGAATATATTTATAAGGTATGTCTAGGGATGTCCCTAAAGTTACGTATAAGTATAGGTTATAGTCCTAGAATTACTGTAAGGATCATAGAATTAAACCAAAGATTTTAGAGATTGAAAGTAATCCCCTTTGATTATGACGTTTTTCTAGTACTAGTTTTTCTTCTCATACTATTCTTTTTGGGTTTTATGAAATGGCAGGAAACATGAGGATTCATGTTATTGAAGAATTTGATTTTCATCATGAGCAGCCAAATGAAACAGGATTTGGATGTCCAAACATCATTATTAAGCATAATCAGAAATCTCATAATATGATCAATAATCTCAACTTTGGTATGTTTCCTGACTCAGCTAATAAGAGAAAGATGGAGTTTCATGATGATCTCAGAGAAAAGAAAGTTCAGTTTCCCTCATGTTAATCATGTGGGAAGCAGCATCAGGGAGAATGTTTCAAAGGAATAGGAAGATTCTTTGGGTGTGGAAAAGAAGGACCCAAAGCCAGTAATTATTAAGGAAAAGGTTCAGTTAACACCATGTATAAGGATAATGGTATTGCTAAGACATCAACAAAGGATAAATGTTTTAAATGTGGAATGTATGGGAATTATGCAAACCAATTCCCTAAGGGAAAGTCTCATGAAGAGAATCAGCATGGTCATATGGGTAGTATTTATGTTGTTGATGATGTAGAGACTGCAAATGATATGTGAGATGATAGAATTTTTCAAGATCGGTCAATGGTGTAAGAAAGTAGTGGAATGATTACATGTTTATCAAGAGTAATGTTGTATAAGTAATCTCATGGTACAATGAAATAAAGAGACATATAAGGATTGTTACACTATTTTTCCCCTTATCTTTTTTAAATTATATGTTGAATGGTACTGGTAACCGTGAAAGGTTATTTAGATATTTTTTGGAAATCACATAATATGCACATAAAGATGGGATAAAGAGATTATGAAATGTTTGATAGTATTAATGAGCTCATAACTAATATAAGGACAAAGTTATATCATGGTTTGAATATATAGAATTTTTGAGATTTGGGTATGTGGAAAGAGTTGCCTTTTGATAGCATTCATGTTTTCACTATGGTTCTATTGTAATTTATGAGAATACATGATTAAGGTATTCACATGTTTGGAATGAAATCAACAAGATATATCTTAGGATGTATGGGGGATAAATGATGGTATTCACTTTCCTATTACGTGACCTTTCTAGTAATTGTTTTCTTTATACTATGATACTGGACATCTGTATTTCAGATAAGTCTAAAGATTGGACTGGATTATGTCGAACATCATATAATATTGTTTATGGCTAAGACTTTTTTCGATATAATTTCTATAATATAATTATAGTGTAGTTTTAGATAAAGGACAACCTGCAGGATGGGTGACAACCTGTCGCATCAGACAAGGTTGTGGGAATTGAACTCACAACTGAAGTGTGACATGCCTCTATCGCATACCACTATCCTACAAGAAGTCCCTGGTTAGTAGAAACTAGTTTTATTTTATTAAGCGGTTTGATAGATGAAGTATAAGTCCATTTTTGGAATCATATAGGATTAACTTCACCATAGATGAACTTATGTATATTTGATAACTTTTGCTAACATTTTTTTCAGATAGATGAAATGACCTATCATTCTATCACATGATCTGCTAACACTTCGTGGAAGACAAATTCATCTTCATTTCTTTCTGAGATTATGTGGAAATAGTTCAAGGCACAAACAACAGTGAGATTGTACTAAAATTAAGTATGTATTTCTTCTATTTCAAAATTTTAAACTTTAGGGAAATAAAATTGAAAACCAAAAATGTTGTCCTAGTACCCTCACATCTGATGAATCAGATGGTACCTTAGATCGTCACAAATTTATGGCTTTGTTATTGTTGCCTTTTTCATAGCCATGTTCTCTACCACTCTCTATCAGAACATGATGGTTAGATTTCTCTTTCATATCCTTATTTTCACCTATATTCTCTTATTTGGAAACCCAGTGATGAGTTACATTGGGTATTCGTTATGTTATTAATGTTCCTTATTAAAATGATGATTTAGTATTCCTTTTTACGATGTGGGTTTCTATGAAAGAAACGTTCAAGTAGAAAACCATTTATAACCCCGACGAATTTCGAGGGAAAAATTCATTTTATGGGGGGTAGAATGTAACACCCCGAGATTTTATAAGATATATTCTTTTTAATTTATTTCATATCTTCTATTGTACACTACACCAAGATTATCTTGCTCTATACGCAACACTGTATTATCTTGCAGTATACACAACCCTAATCTTGTATCGTGTTACACACATTTTCATGTTTTTTTACAGTAGTTACTCTATGAAACATTGAGTGTATATATATATATTCAATTTATAAATGAAATATGGTGGGATTTTTTTCTACGCAACAAAAAATCCGGCTTTCACTACACACAGACCTGGCCTGGTTTGCATTACATGCAATCATGACCTTCCTTGATAGCGTGTGTAGTACTCAATACTGAGTTTCACAAAATGAGATATTATTATAATATTATTATGAACTAGCCGTTTTGAATAGAAATACACTATTTTTGAACTATTATAAATTTTATCTTTCAAAATGGTCT
This sequence comes from Viscum album, assembly GCA_963277665.1. NCBI lineage: Eukaryota > Viridiplantae > Streptophyta > Magnoliopsida > Santalales > Viscaceae > Viscum > Viscum album. The sequence continues at coordinate 1,030,804,857 of OY728157.1, forward strand.
TCATTTTATGATTCAGAATATCGAAATTATCCTAGGGTAAATTTTTGGTATTTTTCTTAAAACGTTCAATTTTTTAGGAATATATAAAACACTGGGTTACTATTTAAAAACCAACTTTTTATTGAAATAATTATTTATTTTATTTAAATTTATTTTATCTCAAAATTGATACATAATACCTATATATGTTCAATTTAATTCATTGGATTCACTTTATAAAATTTTAGATATATTAAAAATTTATTGAACTTTTCACCATCTTTTACCCACCTCCTAGGAGAATTTGAAAATTTATATAAAACATAATTTTACCGCTTATATTAGTGGAATTATGAAAATCTGAGATACACAGTTAATATCAAGGAGTAAAATGTGGTTGAATAAGATTAAAATAATTTTTTTGGTGAATAGTAACTTTTTGCTCTTATTTACCACGATTAAAAGTAAATAGGGTAATTAAGGGTAAAATGATATTATTATTAACCTAACACATTTCTTAATTATATTGGGTAAGTATAATTCAACCAAAAAAACCTTAGGAATGTAATATTATCATTTAGGTCAACTTGGATTAGATTGGGACATTTATTATTATTTAATTAAAAGAATAGTTAAAAACGTTAAAATCAATGTTTAATAACTAATTTTTTTTAATATAGGGTTATAAATAAGATAAATTAGACTATACATATTCATTTGGACTATAAAAATATTTCCTACATAATAGTATTTTATTTAAAATTTTTAGACATTAAATAATTTAATTTATTTATGACACACTAATGATATCATAATTACCTAATTAATAAAATATTAACATAATTGATGTAATAAATACCCAAATAAATGTAATTTGAGACTTTTTATAAATTAAAATAATTTTCAGGTTAATATGACATGTTATCATTGATATAATTAACTTTTTTTTCACAAATCATGCTGTTATGATTTTCACAATAATTAATTACCAAATAGTGTCAAAATTTAGATAAAATAGTTTTTAAAAAATACATTATATTATTAATTGTTATTATATTCCTAAAAATATAAGGTTCATTAAAATGAATTATATAAGGTAATATATATTAATAATTAACCACTTGGGTTTTGTTTGGCCTGTTATAGTAATTTTATTAACCATATAGTATAAGAAAACAAGAAGACACGGTAAAAGTTAAATTATTTAACTTAGAGTTAAATCTAAATGAGAAGGATAAAATAGTAACCTAAACTTGTATAAATCATATTGGTTGAAATGCCTTAGACCTATCCCCACTTTTTCTTCAGAATAGATCAATTTAGAGCTATTATAAACTGAATATTACTTTATTATAAAATAATATTTTAAGTTTTTCCTATGGTGCCCCTCTCCTCCCTTATAAAAGGGCACCTCTTCCCTATTCCCTTTTGAAAATTTTGAGCCTACATGCTCGGACACCCCCTTAAAATTTCTCTTCTAAACATCCGTCAAAACATAATAGAGGTTCTGGTCTCCTCAAAAGACCATCTTTAGTGCTTTAAGAGGAAGCTTAAATAAGGTGCGTCGAAGAAGAGGTAATCTCTTCTACCGATTCTTTCAAGTTTCTTTTTTCTTCAACTTCTTCTTCATTAGTTGTTTCATTATAAAGTAATAACATCAGTATCACTAATATACTAATATTTTATTATAAATATAAAACAACCCCATTTCACCTTCTATCAATCCTACGGAAAATGAAATCACCGCGCGTGCGTACGTACGGAATACCGTCTCCACGTCGTGGTGTAATCTTGTTTTCCACCACTATCTTACTTGGATGGGTATAATGGTGTAAAGAATAACTATATATAGTTATTATAACATCATAATGATTATGAGATATTATATCATCCACTCCAATTAAATTAAATAATTATGGGAATGATATCATCGCTCGTGCGTACGTATGGATTACCGTATCCACGATGCGATGAGATTCATTCTCCATGTTAACCACTAAAGAATGATTATAAAGTTTATATAATGAATAATAATGAAATATATGACATGATAAAGATACTGTATTTATGTATATATATATATATATTTCATCTACTCACTTCCATTCAAGTCAATATGGAAAAGAAAACAGTGTTCATGCTTACGTACGGCCTACCGTCTCCATGAACGGTGTATTTCATTTAATTTATCAATAAATTATATATATATACTGAATATATATGATATATAAATCATTATTCAAATTATGGAAGCAATTAAATAATGATATATGTAATAATAATATCAAGAACAACAAGTCCAAACACGTACAATAAATAAAACGATTTTTTCCAAAATGCTGCATTGACATGGAATTTACAAAATATAGGGTAATATAAAGTTATAATTGAACCATATATGATATAATTACATTGAATATGATTCTTTAATAAGTCAATTAAATTATTTAAAGCATTATATAGGATTTTCGGATACGTACGAAGCATATCGGACCTAAGGTAAGGGATAATTATTCCAATCACGTTCTTATCCGAGATTGTTTGTTCGTAAGTATTTACATGGGTTATGTTTATCATGCATGTCCATGTTTTATAAAAATGTTTAATATTATTCCATGTATGTTCAATGTCATTTTTACCCTTTTTGGACTTTTACCACATGGTATGTAAGGAATCATTCTTTTGTTTACCATACAATTTACTTTTTGAATTTTCAGCAAAAGTACGAGAAGAATGCTTTTTAACTTATATGGATTGAACAAATTTTTACGATTTCAGGACGCCTTATTTACATAAAGCTTCTTCAACATGATTTCATGATTATTTTCAATAAAATAATTTTCTTTTAAAATTACAGGGAATTTTGTGAAAGAAAAACATTTTGAAGAAGAAAGTATATTTTCCTCAATAATTCATTACAAGTGTTTTATCAAAACCATTTTCCATATAAGATGAAATTATTTCATATGTGTATGTTTCAAGTATAATTTCATTATGATTTACATGGTTTCACTTTTCTTATGATGAAATTATATCCATTTTTCTTATATGGATTATTTTATGATGGGACGATGTTTATGAAACCGATTTTATTCTTTGGGTTATGATGAATGATTTATGTTTATGTTGTGGCACATGTAAGTATGATTTCATTATGAGATAGGTGGGACATATATCTCCCTCCAATGCATTGGGTAATGATTTATATCTTAGGATATAGAAATGGATGGAATGGTAAGTTAATCTAGTTCAATGTTACCAGACTAGAACTAGGAGTGAACTCGATTTAAAAAGGGACTTTGTCCACTAAGATGGTCTTGGCTGTAATGCCTTGGCTACTATGGAAATAATTCATGTGATTAATGGTTTTACACAATTAAATGTTTTATTCCCATTCTGTTTAATCATGATTGATGTTCCTTTATGATATATGGCTTACGTAATTCAATGATTTATGTCTTTGCTCAAGATTTTGATGTTTAGATTTTTTGTACAATTTTTTGCATTAAAATGTTTATAGATTGTTTTATGTTTTCCATGCATACCCTTACTGAGCATTTGAGCTCACCCTTTTTATGTTTTATTTTCCCTAGGATATAAAGAAATGTTTTAGGTAAGAAAACAAAAGGGGAATATCATTATGGGAGATGTTAAAGATCTTTCAACATGATTAGAATATTGTTTTTCCGAGTTTCCAAAGACACTAAACTATTACGGTCGTTGTGTGTTTGAGATTGTTATGTATTAAGTATTCAGAAAAATAAATGTAATTTCCATGTATGTAAGGATACGGGTCTCTACAATGAGCATACTGGAAGTCTTTATGGCCTTCTTGAATAAAATATTCCCTCCGTACCTGGATCTGTTTCTGTTTTTTTGTGGATCAAATCTTATTGTACTCCAAGACTATTAAGGATCGTGACCAACATCTGGGAATAATCCTATGTCTTTTTAGAGATCATCAGATATATTCCAATCTATCTAAGTGTCAGTTTTTCATTGATCTGGTACATTTCATGGAAAATATAATTTATGAGGAAGTTGTATCAACAAACATACAAAAGGTTCAAAAAATGGTTGCATAGGAGACGCCCAAGAACATTATTAATATCCATAGATTCTAGGGTTAGCAAGATATTATCATAGGTTCATACAGGTCTTCTGTATCATATAAGAACCACTTTTAGTCTTGAATAAGATGGTATTCATGTTTTAATAGTGTGGTGGTTGTGGGGATTCATTACTAGAGTTGAATAAGTTCTTGAAATCAACTCCAATATTGAACCTAACTGATCCAACTGAGGAGAATATGGTGTTTTTGAAAGATTTTTGGATTGGGATTTGTGTAGTGTTAATGCATGGAGATAAATTTGTGAAATATGTGTCACGATAGTTGAGAACACATGAATGAAACTACCCTACGGATGATCTTGAGTTTTTTTCATTTGTTTATAATTTGATGTGTTGGTGGCATTATATTTTGGTTAGAAATTTTACTATATAAACTAATCACATGATATTAAAGTATATCTATTAAAGATAAGATTTGAATCTCTAGTAGCAGTGGTGGGTTATGTATATGAATTATTTTGATTTTGAGATAGCATATACTTGTGTGAAGGGAAATTGTTTTGTTAATTCCATAATCAGGAAAAATTAGACGTAGATAGTTCAATAGTCTAGTGCTGAGTGGAAGATAATGACTTTGTTGGATGAGATGCAAGTGGTAGTTTATGAGTGTTAGGAGTAGATAAACCTCATATAATTTTTATTATAGTCTATACTGTTGAGTAAAATTATAGATAGAAAGTATAAGGATCGTGAGTGTTTTTGAAAGAGGTAAATACTTGATGGTGGGGAGCCACATTCCATCTTCCTTATAGATAATGATAAGATAATTTATGTTTGGAATCGAGTTGTTGTGCATATGAGAATGTGAGATGAGCTGATTCATGAATTTTATGCCTCAAAGTGGTTGGTGCATCCATGTGTGACCAAATTATATCATGAACTTCATCTGTAGTTTTTTTGGCAAATAATGGAAAAAGATATTAAAGGGTTTATGACATGATGCTAAACCTATCAATATGTGATGGTTAAGAATCAATAACTTCGTGGTTTGCTATAGCCACAACTCATTTTGGAATGGAATTGGGACAATGTAACTGTGTACTTTTTTGTGTGTTTTATGAGGACACATCATAAGAATTATGTTATTTGGGAGATTTTGGACCTTTAAAAAAGGTAACACATTACTTACCTGTAACACCTAAAGCTTCCACGGTATTCTTCTCTTTGAATAATACAACAGCGTGTGTTGTACGCAACTTCGAGTTCTAACACAAACCACAACCAATCAAATTAGCCGTTATGAATTTTAATACCCACTTTTGAAAATTTTATAAATTTTATCTTTCAAAATGGACTTCATTTTTGGATTCGGAATATCAAAATTTCCTTCAGGTGAATTTTTGTTATTTTTCTGAAAACATTCAATTTTTGATGAATAGTGAAAAGAACTGAGTTATAGTTTAAAACCGAATTATTATTTAAATAGTTATTTATGTTATTTAAATTTAATTAAGGTCAAAATAGATACATAATAACCATATATGTTCAATGTAATTCATCGGAGTTAGTTTAGAATAATTTTAGTTATATAAATTTTTTTTTGAACTTTTCACCGTCTTTTATCCCCTTCCAAAGAGAATTTGGAAATTCACATAAAACGTAATTGTACCGCTTCTGTGAGTGGAATTTCAAAAATCTGAGACACACAGTTAGTATCAAGGAGTAAAATGAGGTTCAATAAGATGAAAATAATTTTTTGTGAATAGTAACATTTTACATTTATTTGCCACAGTTAAAAGTAAATACAATAATTAAGGGTAAAAATAATATTAATATTACCCTAACACCTATCCTAATAAATGTAATTTCATAATTTTTATAAATTATGCTAATTTTATAGGTTAATATGATATATTAGGATTGGTTATATAAATTTTTGTCAAAGTAATAATGCATTTATGAAATTATCAAAAACAAAATACCCAATAGTGTAAAAATTGACATAAAAGAGTTTTAAAAAAAATATTATATTATTAATTGATCTTCTATTCCTAAAAATCTAAGGATCAACCAAAGGACTTATATAATGATAGGTTCATTATTAATGGACCACTTGTGGGTCGCATGGAGGTGTATAGAAAGTGTATTAACTATATAATATAAAAATACAAAGACACATGGTTAATGTCCAACTGTTTAACTAAGCGTAAAATATTTGTGATAAGGTTAATATAGAGACCCAAACCTGTCTAAAATATTTTTTTTGAAATTATTTAGACCCATACACACCTTAAACTTTAAATAATCCACTTTTGAGCCATTAGATACCGAATACAAATTTATTATAAAATAATATTTCTAGCTTTTTCAAATGTTCCCCTCACCCCTCTTATAGAATGGTACTCACCATTCTCTCTAATTTAAACCTTAAAAACCATTTGTCTCGTCCAAACCCTGCCCAAATATTCTCTCAACTTCCTTCACATCAATCTAGAGGCATTAAATTGATCAGAAAGCCATCTTAAAGATCCCTTTTGATCAAATCAATAGGTAGAACATGAAGAAGAGGTAATGTTTTCACCACCCTCTTTCAAGTTACTTTCTTCTTCAACTTATTCTTTCTTTGTTATTTCCATTCTAAAATTATAAATCCAGTATATTTTATATGTTGTGAGGTTCTTATAAATATTGTACAAATATATTCATTATTTTGTCCATCCATTGAATGACATTTCACTATAATTGCGTACGTTCGGCCTATCGTCTCTACGTCATGGTGTAATTGTTATTCAATACATTATTATTTGGATGGGTATAATAATGATTTTTAATGATTACGTATATATGATATAACATCCAATTATATATTATTTTAATATTAAAAGAATGATATTATCGCTCGTGCGTACGTACGGACTACCGTCTCAACGAACACGATGAGATTCATCTCCCATCGTATCCATACAAACCTAATTCTCATTTTATGATTAAAAATAATGTTTAAGGATATGATATCATTCTATATATGATTAATATACAAACTATCCATAAAAAACATGACTTATGTAACCAAATATATAAAAGAAAACAAGTAAGTTAACAACCAAAACGGCGATAATACTAAGATATTATTAACAAAGAAATGTTAAAAGATAATATATGATATCATATTAATGTATAAGATGCTTGTATAATTCAATAACAAATATTTCAGCATTATAAAGGAGTCTAACCTACCCTCTACCAAGGAAAATGTACAATGTAAGGGGTTTCTTAACTCACTTTTAATTCCGTGAGATTTCCATTATTCACCACTTATTTATTGCATGTGGTGTGTGTACTGCCCATGTTTGTATTCATTGTGTAATATACTTTAATTCATGTATATTTACATCATCATTGTATGATCCATATTTCATGGGTTTATGTTACTTATGTTACCAAATCAATAAGGGAATTTGAAATTTCAATTTCCACTCATTTGACTTTACGCATACTTCATTGATTATTTTAATCAAAGATTATGTGTGTAATCACTATTCATTTTCCTATGTCATAATTTACACTCCCCTTTATGTGGATATACTTTTGATACACATAATAACTACACTGAAAAATTCTCAAGTCATCGTTATGAACTTGAAAAGAGTAATTTTTACTCAATCTCGATTTGTTGAGTTAAACATCCAACTAATTGGTGTTGTTTTTACAAGAATATGTGTGAATGTAATTTGATTATTTTACACTAAATATCCAAAACTATTGAGTGTATTTATATTTTTCACACATAATTATGTCATTGATTTATCCTTAACCTAAGGATAGGGCCTTTATGAGAGATTTCATCTCTATTTACATACCATTGAGACTCCTTTGTTTTTATACACCAAATCACTTTTATATGGTGTATATAATGTACATTGACATAATATATCATGAGTACCTTTATTCTCATGATATTATAAGGTTTTTATTAACTCAATTATTTGTATTCATGTTTCTCTCTTTTTGTTAGTAACTCTAACTAAAGTATCATTTTAAAATGTTTTAATGATTTATTATTCTATATCTTTCTCATTAATTTCCATGTTTAAAAATGGTTTTAAGGATTTATTTATATGGAAATTAATGTTTTCAAATCAAAATTCCTTTTAAATGTTTCAAAGTGGTATGGAACACATTGATTAAAAAATCTATTTTAAATGGCTTTTTGAAAAATACTGTGACTTTAAAATGTTTTCAAGAAAAAAGGGGATATTTCTCTCAATAGTTTGATGATTATTTTAATCTATGTCAATATCCTTCATTATTATCGATTGAGGTTAATTTGTTTCAATAAAATCTTCCATAATGTATTGAATGTGTTATGTTTGACTGTGGATGTGCTATTTTTATACCATTCAGGGTTTTTGGATAAAGTATTGACATTTTGTATGCTAGTTTTAATACAAATGTTTTTGTTTATGTTTCAAAATTTTCATATGAGGAATGAATTTTGATTAGTAAGTGACTGGTGGAGCCCTCTATAGCTCCTCGATGCATCGGTAGGTCTCATGAGACAAACTAGTGTCTTGGAAAAAGGCCTTGACAAAATCTTATTTGTAGTCTTGGCACGAGGCCCTGACTATGTGGTTATGATAGTCTGGAATTATGCATTACATCATTATGAATGTGGTTATTGATATTGCATGTGGTTATTCGACTCATAGAATATCCATGTGAATAAGTAAATGGCATTATTTCATTTCATCTTTGCCATATTATGCTGATGTTCAAGTTTAAAAGTCTTTTGTTTTAGTTAGACATTTCCTTAAATGTTTATGCTTATTTATGAGTGTTTCCACTATATTGTTATCCTTACTGAGCATTTGAGCTCACCCCATTTAATGTTTTATTTTTCCTAGGATGTGAAGAAGTAATTTATGAATGACCTGCAGGGATAATATGAGGGGGATATGAAGAAAAGATGTTGTTGTAGTTTTTTTACTTTATGATATAATGTAAGACTTATAAATATATCTAGTGTTTCCAAGAATACTAAACTAATCGGTCTTTTGAGAATTGATCTTTTGTTATCTTTCTAATGTTATGTAATAATTCACCGACTCTAGGTATCTGGGGTTGGGGTATTATAGTTGGTATTAGAGGAAGTTTAGTACAAACCTTGGAAACTATATTTTGATATACTCTGATTAGAGCACGTATCCCTAAGATAGACTTTGAGGATTAGTATATAAGAACTTCATAGAATTTTTGTATTGTATATATTTTGTTAGTTTTCCAAGCAACACATCTCTGTATGGATACAAGGAGGTAGAGGTGGCTCTGGCACAGATGTAACTAGGGGTAAAAACCGATGACACTACTTTGATCTAGAATCGAATATGAACTAGTTCACGACAATGGGCCTTGCTGCACTCTTGGTTACGACACTCCCAAGGGATATGATTAGGATAATTTACATTTTAATTACAAACATATTTTATGTATTTTAATATATGATGATAATAAATGACCTTGGTTAATCCTAAGGTGTTTCAAATTCAGAATATGGTGGCATGATATTCTCTAAAAGATTTTATGACTACTATTACTCACAAAATGCTTTCTGGTTTTAGTCAATGGCTGGAGTCCAAGGAAGTAATAGTAAATTTGAGAATGATGTACAAGGTGGTAACAGTGGTGGAAATGTGAAAAAATGGAATTTTGATAGGTGTAAAAGATATCATGTTCGTGCCAAATCATTTTTCCAAAAAAATGATCCAAAAAATATATATTAACCAACTCCATGACTCAACAATGAAGAGAAAGGTGATGAATGATAAGAGATCCAGCAGTGGAGACCATGGAGAAAAGAATCCTAAATTTTCATAATGTAGGAAATGTGGAAGGAGAAACCTAGGAATGTGTCTCAACGGAACAAATAAATGCATTACATGCGAGAAAGAAGGACATAAAGTGAAGAATTTCCAAATAAAAATGAAGACTACTATGGAAGAAAATAAAAATGGTCCCAAAAAACAATTTACAGTCATTTTTCGCAAATGTAGGGGACCTGGCCATTACCCGAGTGAATGTACTATTCTATAGGATATTTTCATGGTCAAAGAAGAAGCTATGTGGAAGTAAAAGGTTGGAGAAATGTTTAAAAGTATTAGTGCTCCTTATTGATGGGATTACTTTGGAATAATTTTCTCTTGTATTTGTAACCCTGCGGTTTTCCATGTGAGAATGATATTTGAGGAAGACTTATCTTCTCCCTTGTGGATATAGTTATAAATAAACATTTGGTTTTATATGATCATTGGGTTTGAGGAAATTACAAGTAATTAAATTTTGGGATGAAAATGTAAGCTATGAGATAAAATTTCTGACTAAAATTATGTTATGGTTATTTTGAAGAATTTATCTCATTTTGGTAATGTTATAAAATATAGTTTTTGAAACAGAAAACACGCAGACCGTGTGACAACCCATCACATCGGAAGAAGCTGTGGTAATCAAACCCACAAACAAAGTGCGATTGGGATTTATCTCCTACCACTGGACTACGTGAAGTCCCTGGTTAGTGTGACTAATTATTTTTAGTTAAATGATTTTATTGATCAATAATAAGTCGAATAGGGAAATTTTTTCTTATCAAATAAATACCCTTAGTATAAGAAAATTATTTGGTTATTAAGTGATTAATGTTATTATGGAAGATGTTCGCTTTGTTTGGAACACTTTATGCCAAAAGAAACAAGAATACTATGGGATTTCATTTGAGGAGTAATGGTGGATTTTTATCTACATTTTTTTATGGATTTATAGTGATTTGGGTTATTTATGTAAATGATTAACCTATAATAGAGAATATTTTATTAGGTTAATACTTTAAAGTATTTGACTTTAAGAGTAGTTGATGTCATTTGGAGATACAATTTAACGTGGAAGACTACATAACCAAATTATTCTACATTTTGGGTTTCAATATTAGTTGGGATTATACTGAAGGATTTTAAGGACAATTTTTTATTTAATAGTATTTATCTAACATTAGGGTATTGTTGGATTAATTATAGAAATTAAGATTACTATTTCATTCTCTAGAGGAATATCCTTTTGGGGGATCATTAGATCTTGTACTAACCATTTTGGTTTTGATTAATCTCAAAATGGAAGGTAAATATATAGTTTCTCCTTTGTGGATCATGTGATTCTATAAAATTTTATTCTAGCTCTTCTAGTGTAACCAAGTCTTCTTGAATAGTCATCGTTTAAAAAAAATTAGTTAGTGGTGGATATTTATTAAAGAATGAAACTCTACTTAACAAGTTATAATATTTCTTTATTTTCATAGTTAATATAATAAATTAATTCCTAATATTTATGTAATGTAACTTAAAAAATTGTTGTCTGTATACATTTCCTAATGGGAAACTAATGAACGTTTTTCCCATGACAAGTTTGTGGATTTTTTGTTGTTAAATTTCTCCTGATCATGTTTCTAATCCCTCTTCATCAGAACTTTACACTTATTTTATCTTCCATATCCATGTTTTCCTACATGGAATCCTAGTATGAGTTATCTTGGGTGACCTTTATACTCCTCTTTCTTTCGTTTTAGGTGATTGTTTTATTGAATCTATTTCCAATGTGGGACTTTCCATTATATTCCCAAGCCTAATTGCAAAAATTTCAAGGATGAAATTATTTTAAGGAAGGGAGAATATAACACCCCAAGCTTCCACAGTATGCTTCTCTTTGAATAATACAGTTGCATGTGTTGTATGCAACTTCAAGTTCTTACACACACCACATCCAATCAAACTAGCTGTTATGAATAACAATACCAAATTATTGAAATTTTATAAATTTTATAATTCAAAATGGACTTCATTTTTGGATTCGGAATATCGAATATAGCTTATGGAAAATTTTTGGTATTTTTCTGAAAGATTTAAATTTTTGATGAATAATGAAAAAACACTGAGTTATAGTTTAAAACCAAATTTTTAATTAAATAATTGTTTATTTTATTTATATTTAATTAAGGTCAAAATTGATACATAATACCTATATAATTTCAATGTAATTCATTAGAGTTAGTTTAGAATAATATATATATATATAAAGAATTTATTGAACTTTTCACCGTCTTTTACCGCCCTCCTAGGATAATTTGGAAATTCACCTAAAACATAATTTTAGCACTTTTGTGAGTGGAATTTCGAAAATACCAGAGACACGGTTACTATCAATGAGTAAAATGTGGTTCAATGAGATGAAAAATAATTTTTGGTGGATAGTAACTTCTTACATTTATTTACCACGGTTAAAAGTAAATATGGTATTTAAGGGTAAAAATGATATTAATATTATCCTAACACATGTCCTAATTCTTTTGGACAAGTGTATCTCAACCAAAAACAACCTTAGGAATAAAATATTATCATTTCATTCCACTTGGATTAGATGAGGACATTTATAATTATTTAATTCAAAGAAGAGTTAAAAGAGATAAAATCCATGTTCGAAAACTAAAACTTTTTCGATATATGGTTATACATATGATTTTATTCAAATATAAATATATATTAGAAAGATAAAAATATTTCCTACATAATAGTATTTTATTTATAATTTTTTGACATTAAATAATTTAATTTAGTTATGACACAATGGTGGTGCAGTAATTACCTAATTAATGAAATATTAAAAAAATTTATATTAGAAATATTAAAATAAATGTAATTTGAGACTTTTTATGAATTACACTAATTTTATAGCTTAATATCACATATTATGATTTGTTATACAAATTTGTTTCGAAGTAATAATGCTGTTATGAAATTATCAAAAACAAAATACCTAAGTGTCAAAATTGACATAAAAGTGTTTTTAAAACAAATATTATATTATTAATTGATATTCTATTACTAAGAATCTATGGATCGGACAAAGTACATATATAATGATAGGTGTATCATTAATGGACCACTTTTGGGTCGCATGTAGGTATATAGTATGTTTATTACCAATATAATATATAAATACAAAGAGACATGGTAAATGAAAAACTATTTAACTAAGAGTTAAATATAAATGATAATGTTAGTATAGTGACCCAAACCTATCTAAAATATATATTTTTGGAAATTATTTCGACCCATCCCCACCTTAACCTTTAAATAATCCACTTTGGAGCCATTAAAAACCGAATATGAATTTATTATAAAATAATATTTCTAGCTTTTCCAAAGGTTCCCCTCACCAATCTTATAAAAAGGTACTTCCCCTTCTCTCTAATTTACACCGTAAAAGCCTATTGGTTCGGCCAACCCCTACCCAAATATTCTCTCAACTTCTCTCACTTCAATCTAGATGCGTTACATTGATCATAAATCCAACCTATGGATCCTTTTTGATCAAATCAAAAGGAAGAACCCGAAGAAGAGGTAATGTTTTCACCACCCTCTTTAAAGTTTCTTTATTATTAAACTTATTATTTATCTATTATTTTTATAATAAAATAATAACTCCAATATACTTTATATATTGTGATGTTATTATAAATATGGTACAACCATATTCAGTATTCTATCCATCCTTTGAATGACATGTCACCAAACGTGCGTACGTACGACCTACCGTCTCCTCGTCGTGGTGTAATATTTATTAAATACATTATTTTTTGGATGGGTATAATAATGATGTGTAATGATTCTGTATATAGGATATACTATTCAATTATATATTATTTCAATATCAAAAGAATGATATTATCACTCGTGCGTACGTAAAGACTATCGTCTCCACGAACGCGATGAGATTCATCCCCCATCGTATCTATTCAAGTCTAATTCTCATTTTATGATTAAAAATAATGTTTAAGGACTTGATATCATTATTTATATGAATAATATACCACCTATCCATAACAAACATGACATATGTAACAATACATATAAAAGAAAACGAGTAAGTTGACACCCGAAACGACGATAATACTAAGATATTATTAACAATGAAACATTAAAAGACCATATATGATATCATAATAATGTATATGATTCTTTTATAATTAAATAAAAATTATTTCACCATTATACAGGTGGCTAACCTACCATCGACCAAGGAAAATGAACAGATTAAGGGGTTTCTTATCTCACTTTTAATTCCATGATATTTCCATTGTTCACCACTTATTTATTGCATGTGGTGTGTGTGCTGCCCATGTTTGTATTCATTTTGTAATATACATTAATTAATTATATTTACATCATTATTGTATGATCCTTATTTCATGGGTGGATGTTTCGTAAGATACTAAATCAATAAGGGAATTTGAAATTTAAATTTCCACTCATTCGGCTTTAAGTATACTTCATTGATTATTTTACTCCAAGATTATGTGTGGAATCACTATTCATTTTCTTATGTCATAATTTCCAATACCCTTTCTATGGATAGAATTTTGATACACATAATAACTACATTGATAAATTATCAACTCATCGGTATGAACTTGATAAGAGTAATTTTTACTCAATCACGATTTGTTGAGTTAAACATCCAATTCATTGGTGTTGTTTTTACAAGAATATGTGTGAATGTCCTTTGATTATTTTACACTAAATATCCAATCATATTGAATGTATTTATATTTTTCACACATAATTATTTCATTGATTTATCCTTAACCTAAGGATACAACCTTTATGAGATATTTCATCTCAATTTACATTCCATTGAGACTCATTCGTGGTTATACACAAAATCACTTTTATATGGTGTATATAATGTACATTACCAAAGTATATCATGAATCCCTTTATTCTAATGATATTACAATGTTTTTATTATCTCAATTATTTGTATTCAATTTTATCTCTTTTCGTTAGGAACTCTAAATAAAATATGATTTTGAAATGTTTTAACGATATATTATTCTAAATCGTTCTCATTAATGTCAATGTTTTAAAAATGGTTTTAAGGATTTATTTATATGGACATTAAAGTTTTCAAATCCAAATTCCTTTTAAATGTTTCAAATTGGTATGGGACACTTTGATTCAAAAATCTATTTTAAATAGACTATTGAAAAATAGTGTGACATTTAAATGTTTTCAAGAAAAAGGGGGATATTTCTCAAAATAGTTTGATGATTATTTTAATCTATTACAATATACTTCATTATTCTAGATTGAGGTTAATCTGTTACAATAAAATATCCATATTATATTGAACGAGTAATTTTTGACTGTGGATGTGCTATTTTTATACCATTCATGGTTTGTGGATAAAGTATTGACATTTTTTATGATAGTTTGAATACAAATGTTTATTTTTATATTTCAAAATTTTCATATGAGGAATGAATTGGACATAGTAAGTGACAGGTGGATCCCGCTATAGATCCTCGATGCATTGGTAGGTCTCATGACACAAACTAATGTCTTGGAACAAGGCATTGAAAAAATATTATTTGTAGTCTTGGCACAAGGCCTTGACTATGTGGTTATGATAGTCTGGCATTATTCATTCCATCATTATGAAAGTGGTTATTGATATTGCTTGTGGTTATTGGACTAGTAGAATATCCATGTGAATATGTAAATGGCATTATTTCATTTTATCTTTTCCATATTATGCTGAAGTTCATGTTTAAAAGGATTTTTTTTAGTTACACAATATTGTAAATTTTTATGCTTATTTATGAACATTTCCGCTATATTGTTATCCTTACTGAGAATCTGAGATCACCCCATTAAATGTTTTATTTTTACCAGAATGTGAAGAAGTAATTTATGAATGACTTGCAGGGATAGTATGAGAGGATATGAAGACAGGATGTTGTTGTTGTTTTTTTACTTTATGATATAGTGTAAGACTTATGAACATATCTAGTGTTTCCAAGACTACTAAACTAATCGGTCTTTCGAGACATGAACTTTTTTTATCATGCCAATGTTTGGTAATAATGAACCAACTTTGCATAACTAGGGTCGGGGCATTACATTACATATATGGGATACTTTCTTAGTAGAGCAGTTCATAGATTTGTATGTCTGAGTGATAGTCCGTCCACACGAGGTTCCACATAATAACGTTTTAGATCATAGAACACAATTTAATTTTTAATTATTGTAGGGATTATAGAAATTAATTGGTATATGTGTTTTTTTAGTATAACATTCCACCAAATGAAAGATTGGTTTTCAGAACATACTATATATGTTCT
This sequence comes from Viscum album, assembly GCA_963277665.1. Classification (NCBI taxonomy): domain Eukaryota; kingdom Viridiplantae; phylum Streptophyta; class Magnoliopsida; order Santalales; family Viscaceae; genus Viscum; species Viscum album. Next base: position 1,030,821,133 of record OY728157.1, read on the forward strand.
TGAGGATATGCTTCGTCTGTGTGTCCAAAACATTGGTGGCACTTGAGAGAAGAACCGAGATTTGGGGGAGTTCACATATGCAAATGGTTATTAGGATAAAATAAATATGGAACAATATGATCACTTAATGGAATTACATTAAAATCACCTCTATGCTGGATGATGGTAGGTGAGTTAGAGTGGTTGGGATTGAATATCATTTTGAAGACGTTGGATAAGGATCAACTTATTCAGAAACACATGGATATATCTCATAGTATACATAAGTCATATATTGATAGAAGTAGATGAACTCTAGAGTTTGAATATGGTGATAGTTTATTCTTTCCAGATTCACATAGACATGGTTTCCCCAGGATACAGAGATAGGGAAATTTCGCAACCAGTTCTATTGGACTGTTTTGAGGTTATTGAGAGAATCGTGCTGGTGGCGTTGTGATTGGATCTTACACAGAGGTATGGGGATATGAATGATATTATTATATATCACCACTTCGATGGTATCACCCCGACCCATATCATGTGACAAATGTGGATAATGTTTATCTTGATAATAATGCATCCTTTGAGGAGAATCTGATACACGTGATGGATCATAGTGAGAAAGTGTTAAAGGAAACACAATGATGATATTTCAGGTATTTTTGAATAATGGTTGAGTTGTAGAAAAAAAAACTGGGAGGTGGATATGGATATGCATTCTCAATGAATTGATCATTCGGACTAAAAATCATATAGAGGCTTGGATGTAGAAATTGAGGATGAGATATAAAGAGGTGGGGGAATGTAATGACCTGACCTTTTCTGGTGATGTATCAGGATCATCTATTGGTACTCTTCCCTTGTTTTGAATTTTTTTTATTTTTATCTTGGTTTAATTTGGGTAAAATGTGGATGTGTTTGAAGGATGTGTAGTTATACATGGTTGACACATGGCTTTCTCAAACCGTACACCCTACCCAACAAAACATGAACCCCTGAGACAATCGTGTTCTCATGGGTGGTATACGTTTTGTTAAACTATGTTCCACATAAATATTACCCATTCACCACACCCCCAAGAATATCATGGTTATGGCCCATGATTTTGGAAACATTTCACCCCAACCCTAGAAATCGTGCACACATTTTTAATTAACAGAAATTTTATATTCAAAATTTCCCAAACCCCCATATAAAATCCCGTAATCCCAAAATCAACCCTAATAGATTCCCCTCATTTTATGGATACTCCTAGAGGAATTCATAGGGCTACCAACCTCTTTTCCTGGAAAATCATAGGCCTGATTGTCATATATTCACCTCTCTGGGTATGCATTTTCTTCCTGATTAGGTTGCTCTTCCTCCTATATTTTCTTTTGGATAATAAAAGTGTTTTTTCTCTTGTTTTAGGTGTATTTAGATCATTATTTGGGGAATATTTTTTCATTTGACCTTGCATTTAGTTTATGGGTCTATATTTCTTTCTTCATCACATTTTTAATCATTACACATTAATTGAGTATTTCCATAGGTGAGCATTCCTCACTAATTATGAGGTAGGTGGTCTATTAAAAAATATCAAATTATTAATTAAAATTAATTGTTTGTTATTATATAAATGTTAATGTGGATTTAAAAATTAAATTAATTAAATTAAATTTAATAATATAAATAAATAATTAATTAATGGATTTTGAAATTGGACTAATTAATTAATGGATTAATTAATTAATAGAAATTTTTTTGGGGAATTGAGCGGATGCTGAGGCCGTAGAACTGGTTAACTAATTATAGAATTAGTTATGGGGATGTCTGATTGTGGAATTGATTAATTTATTGATGAATTAATTAATTAGAGATTGGGATTGAGGAACTGGGTTAATTAATTATGTGATTAATTTATGGGTTATATGATTACATAATAATAAATTGTTTAGTATTGTTTTTTCATAATATTCCATGAGACTAAAAGTGTTGAATCTTTTTTGTTTAATGAATTTAAATTGTACACTTTAATGGGAATGGTTTAAAAGAAGGTTAGTAATGATTAATGTGGACATTTATGAATTGTGATACATGTGATATAGGAATATTTGTGATATGGGGATATATGGGATAAATGTGGGTGGGACATGGTTTGATTATTCAAAATACTATAATGATAAATTGATATATGAGTGTGGGATATGGAATAGATCTTTAACATCCCAGAGTGGTAAACTGATAATTGTGTTTCGGACATGGAATAATGGTTAAAAAAATCCCATAATTATAAATTGATATATGAGTGTGGGGCATGGATTGTTGTTTCAGAATACCATAGTGGTTATACACATAATGATCTAGGCCCAAGATATTAGCTATATACCATGGTTACAATTAGTTGTAATACAAATTGAAATGAAATGGATAATGAAATCCCATATTTTATAGTGACTAGTGAGTTGAATATGAGATATGGATCACACTCCGGCATGGGCCGAAGCGAGTATTGAGAGTTCGGGTGTCCGTAAGAACCTGTGGGTATATGTGGTTAAATAAAAATAATTGAAAAAATGATAATTTTTTACAAATTAATTTTACTTTATTCATTATACAACTGAATATAATATTTTGAATGGATGTCATTTTAGACATCAATGGCGGTGGCCTACTGAGTTGTACTCATGCCTTAATCAGGATTCCTGATCAGTACCCTAATTGATTTCACCATTAAAGGAAAGATTAAGGGAAATGTCTCTATGTTAGACAGATGATATTGGATGCAGCAAGACTGAGGAAACCAAACATGTTATCATGACCCAATTGGGAGTAGTCAGAGTATTTATTAATTATAGGTTTTCCATATTGACTATGGAAACAAATTTGGCAACACATATCTACTATTTAGTTTTGGAAATTTTATTTTTTGTTTTGGTTATCATGTGATTATGGTATTGTTCTCATTATGGTTACATCATTTGGGTTTTATTATATATTTATATGGTTGTGCATCTTTTATAAAGAGGGTAATTTCTCCCTATGATCGATATTATACATTCATTATTAGTCAATAACCTCTAGCATATAGGGAGGTGTGCCTGAGGTCAAGTGACCGATCTTCTCTGGGAACCAATGGGTGACACCCTGGTCAGGATGTTACACCATGATTAAATCCCCCAATAGATACCATATTAATCATTTATGTATACATATATATATATTATATAGTTGTGTAGTGAGTAAAAATAATTCACATTTCTTTGTGGGGGTGATAGTTCACACATACACACGAACAAAGTTATCATTTTTATATGTAGAGAAAATAAGTATATTATTGGTATATTTTTATATTATAATCATTAATATGTCATTAATAACATATATAAAAATTAATTCCATCAGTACAACTAGTATTTAATGAAATTAATGAAAAAGGATCTATATCGATTCGTGAGGCAGTAGTCTGTAGTACACACGAACGAAAAGTTCACATCCCATTTGATGAAATTGTAGATCGATTAAGGTGATGATATGAACATAATAAAAAATCATTCTATTGATGACACTAGATTTATTATTTATCATGGGTGAAGAATAATTGAATGTAGTGGAAGAAGAACTAAAATAGGAATACATAAATAAAATGATACCTCTTCTTCAGTTGATCACCTTTGAAAAACACCTTAACACCTCTAAGAAGGGTTTTATTCCTAAAATAAGTCCTCATGAATGTGGGGAGAGATTATTTTAATTTATTTGGGTAGATTTTGGCTAATCCAAATGGATTGGAAGTGTGAGTATTAAAGAATAGTGGGCACCATTTTATAGCAGATGGAGGGGCACCCTTGGAAACTCAGAAAATATTAAATTAATATAAATTCTATTTTTGTTCCCAATTGTCCCAATCTTATTTATTTATAAGATAAAATATATTTTATTAAATAAAAATTATATAGTTAAAATTAAAAATTTTCAGAATATTTTATAGTTTTTATCCTTTTGTTTTAACCATTATTTTAGCCTTTTTAATATTACTGTGATATTAGGTTATTTACACATTGTGGGTTAATTTAATTACCCAATCATGAAAAACGACCAATTAAAGATCCATTTATGATGTATTATGTCATTACCTATCCAGTTGGTTAAATAATTGATTTTTATGAATTTAATATCATTTAATAAAATATTTAATTTTGTAAAACAGAAATAATGTCAATTACAACACAATCAATTAGTTGAATTTTAAAAAACATTATAACATTACGATAAGTTAAAAAAAAACTCCATTCAATCATCAAAAACATGTCAGATATATCCATAATATTCTCGAATGTCATAAATTATGTCATATATAATTTATTATAATATTTATAATATCAATTATTTGATTCATTCATAAATTAAGAAATTACCATATCTTAATTGTGTCGCCATTTAATTTAATTATTCATTTCCTAAAATTTAAAAATAAATTACCATAATGTTGGAAATATTTTCATATTTATAATTAATATTTATAGTATATGTGAAATATTTTACAACCACATATGAATAATATTTTAGTTATGAGATAAATGATTATGACATCTTGGTCATTATTTTAAATAAATTGTTTATAAGTCTCATAATCACATCCAAATGGCTATAAGTGGTCCTAAAATATACCCAATGATTCTCATGGTTTGGATACACTCATAAAAAAATGACAATCATTAGATTAGTTTTTATATTATTTAATATTATTTTTACCATTATTTACCTGATTTTCCATTAACTGTGGAAATAAAATTTATTACTAAAGTTACTATCCTCAATGTCCAAAAGTAAAAGGGATTTCTTAAAGAATATTTACATAATAATTCCAAATACGCAATCCATATTTTTCAATTCAAAACACAGAAGATTGAGTAATTAATTTAAAAATAATCTATGTTGTCAGAAAGAGAAAATAAGTTTTTTAAAACTAAAAACCATCAAAAGATTGACGTGCATTTATATATAATTTCAATGTGAAATTACATCCAATAACACAAATTATATTTAATAATAAAAACATAATATAACTATAATTTTAAACCAATTAAAAATATAATATGTCAATATAAATAACATAGGAGGAAAAGTAGTTTTTAATTAAAATGATGTAATTTTTCACTATTCGTTAAAATATGAATTTTATTAGGAAAGTATGAAAATTTCAACAAAAGAATATTTTGATGTCACAATTAAAAATAATAAGTTTATTAATTAAAATATAACTTATAATGGTTTTAAAAACACGATTGAAAACGGGTTCTCCACCAAAATATGGTAAAACTATATTTTTTTAATAAATACTTCTTTACCTGAAAAAATAAATAAGTTCTTATATAATGTATAGAAAAAATTTGATGTGAATTTTAAAAATTACATTGAATATATTACATATTTAACTCATTAATAGATTCCATATAGAGTGATTTTATTATTTTATAAACTCACACATTATAATTTAAATTGTTTTTTAGAAATAGACATCATTTATATTCAATTGGTTTTTATTTAATTTCTTTATTAATTTGGAAACCAATGAATTTCTATATGAACATGTATAAACCATATTTTCATAATTTAGTTAAACCTTTTCATTCCCACCATTATAATGTCTATTTGATAACTATCCTAATAATGTGAAATTGTTCATTTAAGATAAATGTGATCTATCATGTATGTTATAGAACATAGTGATCTCTTTTAAAAACTCAGGATGTTACATTCTCCCCCCATTTGGGAAATTAAATCCCCAAAATTTGAATTTGTGGTAAAAAACTAAGGTATTACTTTTCAAAATTCTATTATTATAATACGAAATCGAAAAAAGGAATAAAAACATCCATTTTAAAAGAACGAAAATAAAGTATGAAGGTAACATACGATAACACATATTAGGATTCCATGTAAAAAACTGATATGGAATAAAAAATAACTATACAGTTTTGATGTAGAGTGATAGAAAACATGATTAGGAAAATATTAACAATAATAAAACCATTAATTTGTTATTGGTTAATTGGTCATCGATTTCATAGTAGGAAAATTAAATGGAAAAGCTTTTTGGTTTAAGATTCTTTTTATAATGTTGTTGAAATATTTTACTTCTTAGAATAAGAACAAAAGGAAATATACTCACATGAAAAGTAATGTTTTATCCTTTAATAAAATTCCTCCAAAAACTCATCTTTTCCACCAAACGATGAGTATTTATGATAAATCAACTTATTAACCCACAAAATATTAATAATCAATTTATCATATCATGAAAAATTTATCAAAACATATATATTTGTGATAATATAATTATCTAAATATAATAAACCATTGGATGAAGACATTCTACTTTTATTCTCCCAAATTCAACAATTATTTAAATATTTAAATATAAAAAATTCAACAAATAACATCCTTTAAAATTCCTCAAATAATGAAAACAACGATTGAAGAAAAAAATTTATAAGGATTTAATAAAATAGAATTCTTGGATTAGTTTTAACATTTATCTCCTTAAATCACTTTTAATGTATCACACTAAAAACTAATTAACCTAATCACATATTCTCCATGATTGGAGAATCATTTCCATAATTAAACAAAATCACCATATATTTAATATTAATGTCATATATTCATTCAAAATATAGTTAAAAAAACACTCCAAAATAAAATACCACAATATTAGATTTACCTTAATAATATAATATTTCCAAAAATATTGAACGTCTTCTCAAATAACATTTATCACTAAATCCGCAAATCATTTTCCAATACCAATGATATATATTTGATAGAACATAAGTTCAAAAAATCAAATAATTATTATTCCATCAATTCATTAAACTAAAAAAAATGTCATACAAGACATAGGCTTCATGTAGGCTAGTGGTAGGCGATGCACCCCTGTTACCCCTTGGTTGTGGGTTTTATTCCCACGACCATTCCGAATGTGATGGGTTTTCACCCATCCTGTGACTTGTGCTTTTTTCCCAAACTGTATAAATCATATAGAATTTCCAAAATATTAAAAAGTCCAAAAAAATTACCATAACTTGTTTTAACCTAAACATTTATCTTAGGCCTTTCATTATGAATCCCAAAGTGTACTAACCCATAATTACCTCAAAATAAGAGATCATATGAACCCTAAAGGGTACCCATATTATGTACACAAAAGATAATTATTCATAAAATATCATTTTTATGAAAAAATAAGGATAACTCAAAATCAATTATAATGTTCACAAAGTACTCACAATAAAAAAAGATTACTAGAAAATTTAAACATTTCATCATCCTTAAGTCTACAATAACTATTTAATCCATTATAAGTAGTAATCTAAATCCTTAATCATTCAATATAATCCATTTAATATAAATTGAAAACTAATTTCTTAACAAATCATTCCTAAATATAAAAAATCCACATTATTTATAAATATCAATCCTGTAATGTTTAATTATTTATGGATTAAAAAATAAATCATACATTGAATCTAGATGTTAAGACCTTATTGATTTTCCCATTCTCATTTTTTCATTTTTTCCTACTTTTAAAAAGTAAATATCCACTACACTTTTCTAATTTAAATTTTCTGTAGAGATGGAAATTGTGATATCTTGAAATCATAAAAAACATACACCATATCCCAAAAATGATTTTTTAAATTATTAGTTATTGGAAAACTCAAAAAATTTCATTCAAATGATTTAAATACTCATGAATCTTTTAAAATAGTTCTAATAAGATTTTATGATAATATTGATGATCAAATAATCAAGGAGGGATAAGAAGTTTGTAAAATTTCTCTTTCCTTTCATTTTTTAAAATGATCCTAAATCGTCTGAAAAACAATTAAATTAAATGTGAAATAAATTATTAAATGATTAATACTCTATAGCGAAAAGATTGTAACATAAAATATTTATAATTAACATAACCATAAACCTCCTTATATATCAGATGATTTAGTTTTTTATCAAATCTACCTAAATTAACATAATCCTATAACAAAAATCATTTAATAATAACCCTCTTGGATATAAATGATCACTAACCTATACACAGATAACATCCCAACCCATAAAATTATCTACACCAACATCTGAAACCCACTATATGGCCCAGCCTTAATCATTGCATAATCTTGATTTAATTTAAGAATTTACATTGATGGACTCTTCATGTTTACAGTTTGAGAGAATTAGGTAATAAATATTATCTAAAATGTAAATACAACTAAAACAGTATAAATTTAATTTATAATTTAAAACATATTAAAGTAAACATGATTTATTATTCTTGATAAAAATATTCTTGACATCTTCCTTTCTTTTAACCATATTTATTCCAAGTGGAATCTATATCAAAAATATGGTATAAGAATATGAAAACATAATAGAGGATATTAAATAATGAATGAAACTATTTATCCCAGAATGTTTTAAACTCATGAAATCATAATTTTTACATGTAAAACATAAACTCGTTTACATAGCTCATGAAATCATATGATTTAGGAAACACTAATGGAAATCATAAATCATGAAGTTATATTATTTCCTTCATATCATACTTACATTGTAGCTTTCACAACTATATAGGGAGTAACCTTCATGGTTACGTTTGGAATAACCATCAATGTATATTCCCTAAATATCTTAGGAAAAACCATATTGTTTAACTATTTTTCATTATACAATGCATTATAGATCTATCATGGGATCTCCCTCCCTTGATTTACCATGGACCCACCCAAATACAAAAATTATAACCATGATCTATAACATAATCATGAAACATAAAACATGCATAAAGAAACAATAACATTTCCACATTGTAATCACAAGATATCATTTCATGATATTGAGATAATAATCACCATATAAAAAATTTTCAGTACAAAAATATGTGACAATGTAATATGGTATTTAAATTTCTTTTAAAAACATTACAACTTGTATAGGAAACCAAATATTAAATAATTGTCATGATGGTGGAAATGTTGTTGCAATCATGTACGTTAAAAACATTCATTTTTTCGTTTAGTAAAACGCTTCATTAAAGAATATTCTTTTTAATAACCTTTGAATTAAAAATAAAAATTCAAAGGGGCTTATTGAAAACAGTATAATATAAGGTGGTGTATATTATCAATATATGCCTTAATAAAAGGAGATTGAGATGAAGTCCCTTACCTTGAGTCTGACACATCATGTACAATTTTTATATTCATGAATAAGAAACATAGGTTTATTATTCACATTATTATGGAAAATTATATATATTATTTTATATTTTATATGACTATTATATTTTCATAAAAATTAATTAATTAATTATCTTCACATGAGGAATTTTATCGATATTTGATACTCATGTGGAAAATGCACCTTTCCTGTTGTCAATAGTCCTTATGGTCATAAGACTATCATCTCCATAATAACAGTTATGCAATTATAGTTAGTTTTATACATCAATTATACCTTTTAAATTGAAAAAATTTATTTATTGTATTAAAATGAAATATGTTTTGACCATTGAATAGTAAGTCATATATAGGCATAAACAACATCTTAATTTGCTTTTATCATTATGGAATGAAGGTAAGTATCGTTTTATTATTAAATAATTATCATAACATAATAAAAAAAATATTAATAATTTAAGTATACTTATATATATCATACATATTGTTTATTGAGTAAAAATGAATCATATCACTTTGTGGAGGTGATAGTTCCCACGTATGCACGAATGGTGTTATCATTTTTATGTGCATGGAAACTATTAACATACATGATATATTATTATCTTATAATGATCAATATTTCATCAATATAAATTATGAATATTAATTCTATTAGTGTAACCAGTCTTTGAAGGAAATAATGAAATTAAAACTGTATCAGTTCGCGATGCAGTATTCTGCCCTACACACAAACGAAAAGATAATTTAACATTTGATGAAATTAGAGAATGATTTAAAAGATGATATTTAAAAAATAACAACTCATTATTTTGAGGATATTTGATTTATTATTTCATAATTTTTTAACAAGATATATTGGTAGTGGAAGAAGAAATAAAATAGAAATACTAAAAGAAAATGATAAATCATCTTCAGTTGATCACCTTTGATGAACAACATAACACCACTAAGAAGGGTGTTATGATAAAACTAAGGCCTCAAGAACATGGGTAAAAGATTATAAGATTAATTTTGGGCATATATTTTCTGAAATTAAGGCTATGGATGTGTGAGTATAAAATAAGAGTCGATACCTTTTTATTGGAGTGGGTAGTGGAACGCTTGGATACACATAAAATATTAAATTAATGTAAATTCAATTTTGGTTCTATATGGTCCCAATGTAATTTATTTAAAATGACTGAAAATTATGGGCCGAATAACTATCATAATATTAAAATTATATAGGTTTTTAATATTATGTAATCGTTATCTTTTGGTTTTATCCCTTATTTTTCCCTTTTCAATCTTACTACGTTATCATTTTATTTACACTATGTGGAATAATGTAATTACAAAATCAAGACAAAAGAAAAATTAATGTTCCATTTAGGAAATATTAGGATGTATAATATCCTTTTGTAAAAATAAAAAAAATTAGGAATTTAATTTCATTTGATAATGTATTTTATATTTTAAAATACCAACAGTGTCAATTTTGACTCTAGTCATTAGTTGACTTTTAAAAAATTTTATAACAGAAATATAATTTTAAAAAAATGAATTAAATCATGAAACACATGTCAAATATATCCAAAAAACTTCGTGGATGGCATTAATTAAGTCATATAATATTTCTTTTCTATATTTATATTATCAATTATCTGATTCCTTCATTAATTAATAAATTACTGCAATATCATTGTGTAACCATTTAATTTAAATATTTATTTCATAAAAATTATAAATAAATCACCATGATGTAGGTAATATTTCTATATTTATAATTACTATATATTTTTTTAATGGATAAATTTTATTACCGCATATTAAAATTGTTTAGTTATGGGTAGCATGTCTATGATATCTTGGTCATTATTTCAAATAAAATGTTTATAAGTGTCATAATAAAATCAAATTGGCTCTTAAATAGAACCAAATATAATAATGGTTGGGATAAAATCATCCAATTAAATTAAAATATTTTTTAGGATCATTTTTATATTACTAAAATTTTATTTGTACCTTTAATTACTCGATTTAATATTAATTGTGGTAATATAATTTATTAATAATGTTACAATTCATAATGTCAAAAAAGAAGGGATTGACTGAAATAATTTGTTACTATTAATTACTAATACAGAATACTTTTTTACAAATTTAAAACAAAGAAGTTTTAGTAATTAAATTTAAAATAATCCCCATTTTCACAATGAGAAAATGAGTTTTTTAAATGTAAAAATCATCAAAAGATTGACGTGTGTTTATATCTAATTTCCATGTGAAATTACATCCAATGAAGAAAAATCAATTAAATGATAAAAATTGAATCTAATTATAATTTAAAAATATTCATGAATATAATATAAAAATATAAATAACATAGACAAAAATCATTTTTCAATTAAAATGTTGTAATTTCACACAGATTAAAATATGAATTTTATCAGAAAAATACCAAAATTTCAAATTAAGTAAATTTTTATGTCCTTATTCCAAATAAGAATTTTATTCTGTAAAATAGATCTTAAAAATGTGTCAAACACTATATTTAAAATTTTTTCTCCATCAAAAGGCAATAAAATAGTTTTTTCAATATTTCTTTTAACTAAAAATTTTATTTTTTCTAATATAATGGCTAGAAAAAATATAAGATGAATTTTAATCAGTATATTGAATATATTACATATATATTCTATTAATAAAATCCATAAAGTGTGATTTTATTATTTTAAAAACTCCCTTATTTTCATTTATATAGATTTTCAGAAAAACACATCCTTTATATTCCATTAATTTTTATTTAATATCCAAATTAATTTGGTAACCTATTAATTGTTATACAATCATGTTTAAATCATATTTAAAAAATGTAGTTAAAATTTTTAATTACATTCATTTTAATATATATGAGATAACTATCTTAATAAAATTAATTTGTTTATTTAAGATAAATGTTGTCTGTTATGTATGCTATAGAACTTAGTGTTTCCTTTTAAAAAATCATTATTTTAGAAAAATGAATGATTTTTTAAAATATCAATTATTAATAATTGAAATTAATCATAATGATGATCATTTTATTTAATTAGAAAAATATATAGGATGGATGAATGAAAAATTTTAAATGATGTTATATTATGTTAGTGATAAAAGTTATGAATCATAAAACCAAATAACCCATGTTTGAAGAAAATTTAAATTTTTTACAGAAGGTCAAAAAGTATAAAGGATGTAATTCCTTAAAGGACATAGACACACGGAGGGCTACTGAATATTCTACTTCTGCAAGTAATTCACAGAATGTTGATAATAGGAAAACTTCCTTATGCATTTCTACAAATATTCTTAAAGATAAAACGTATTTCATGGCACTGGTTAGTAAATATATATATATATATAATCATTTCTTAGATTCTTTTTATTATTATCATAAAATGAATATTATTCTTCATTAATTACAGAAATGATTGCATTTTTTGATCACTTAGTTTAATCCTATAAAAGGTAAGTAATTAAATGTAATTATTCTAAGATATATGTTGTTTAACAAAATGTAGTTAATCTTCAGCTACCAATCTTCATGAACCTTATATATGAAAAAAGGTTACCTGAATGTATAGAAGAACATTACACCACAGAGTAGTGTATCTAAAATCGATAAGACATAAATCAACAACCATTAAGATAATAAAACACTCAAATTCTTACAAAAGTAATAAAAAATGGTACAAGAAATAATCATATGTAAATCACTAAGGAATAAAAGGAATTTTTTATTGTTGTTGAAAAGTCATAATCTATAGGAATCAAAAACACCACTCAATGGAAAAAATAGATATTACAATGTAATGAATCACTCAAAATATAATGTTAACATAAAATTAGGCTTAATAAAACCCCATTCTATATAGAACAAATGGCCCAACTACCCAATTTGTAGTATCTCAATTTTGATAATTCAACTTCCACTGACATCAAAAACTTTTCTTTGAGAATTCAATTAACTTTTTATCTTCATAATAATCCAATCATTTTTATAAATGGAAATAAAACTCAACATGATTATCTAGTGATCAATTTATGCTTCTGAAAACTCCACATGTTTACCTTTATATGTTATCATGAATACTTTTATGTTTCAAAAATAAATAAAATTATCCAATTCCATTGTGTCTTCATGAACCTACATAAGCTCCATTCTTACAGGACATAACCTCTATATATGGAAAATGAATCATTGAGATTCATCATCGCCACTTACATTAGTTATAGTCTTCTAGTTCAACATCAAACTTTTTTCTAGTAAATACACTGTTCGGTAAGGTACTAATTTTTGGAAAATTTAATACATAGCCATAAAGTGGATTTACACACCATGCGAAACAATTTCAAACTTAAGAATAAATTTAAAGCTTCATTCCTAATTTATGAGGGTCACACGTAAGATGTATCATTACTCAATTATTCAGTTCCATTCTTCTTGTCTATTTGGGTTTTCTAGATCATATGACCGCCATGTTATCCAAGACCCACTAAAGTGAATCAATGATTAAAATTTTTTAAACATGTAACATTAGTTAGTATATCATCTAGATGATTATTCCCTCAAACCATTCCTAATTCTAGAAACCCATCATCCACAAGATTCAAAATTAAGTGGAAATTATGTTGACTGTGCTGCATCTCAGAGTGAAAAGTAATATGCTAAGCTATGTGTGTAACATTTTTTATTTCATAGTCTTAAGTTTTTAACTTTGGAATTATTAAAATATTCTCTATTATAAACTTCATCCATAAAAATACATTTTTTAATTAAGTATTTCAAATGTATTGATATTCCATGGGTGATTTTGAAACTATATTTTGTAACAAGGATATATAACAAATAGACATTCCTCTGAAACATAATAGAAAACAAGGGCTTATCATCCATGATTATTTATCTCCCCCGTTAAAAGTATCTAAAAATATTTGAAAGGGATAATCTGTTCAAGAATAGAGTTCTATATCCAATAAATCATTAATAAATTAGAGGATCCACTTGATGTTCTTATGGAATTCCTTTTTCAAATTCACTATAAATCTACATTCCAGACCCATGACTTAAGAGATATCCAACATTGTAAAAACCATGTCATACTTTAGACATCCCACTATTGAAAAATATATATACTTTTCCATGCACTGAGTCTCCCCATCCCTTCTAGGTGTATTTTACTTTGAAATTGGGGTGTTCCTATTCAAGGGAGAACTAAAAGTATTTTAGTAAACTATTATTAATATTTATAGTGCTTTTGGTTTCTAATTAAAATTATTATGGAAGAATGTTCAAAATATAAAGTCTTTTATAATCCTCACCAATAGTATCCTCTTTATTGCACCAATATTATTCATCTAAAAAATTGCAGACAATTAAAACTTTAACTAGTCCATCCTCAATTTCATGGGTATATATTGGAGTAAGTCATAAACATAAATAATAATAAAAATTACACATATATCATCATTCAAATTCTAATAATAGTAATTATCTACATTTATCAGAAAAAAATTTCAACATGTTAGAAATTTATCAAATTTTTAACCCCATTTCCTTGGTGTCTGATCATTAAAATATAGTTTTTAGTATTTGACACTAGTCCCCCATTCCATTATATTATAAAACCTTATTATTTCTCCATGTATTTTTCAACCTCCAAATCCCCATGAAGGAAAATAGTATTTACATATAGTTGTTTAATAAATAAAAAATACAGGGAAACCAAACTTATAACCATTAGAATAGGATTGAGTTTTATAATTAGAGACAAAATATTTCATTCTGATTGTTTGAACCCCTTCACAACTAGTCATTCCTTGTACTAAAATCTACTACCCACTTACTCATTTATCAGATAAATATTTATTTTTAAATGATTCTACTTGACTTCTATAAGTTTTTATAGCTTCCATGTATCAATAACATATAAGGAATTAAACTATTTCTTCATTCCGGACTACTATATTAATGAGTCACATAGAATTATATTCTCTCTATGTCTCTTGAGTTTCCTAACTTCCATGAGAAATGGAAATAATATTTCAAAATCAAAAAACATCATTGGACTCATGAAACTAGTATACTTACTCAACGCATGAGGTACATCTCCTTTCGAACATCAATCTTTTGAAAATTTTCCCTAATATTCTATTATCCATGAGTGATCCTCTATATCCAGCCCTAATATTTTATTGAAATTTGATCAATATATTATTTTCTAAAACAATTTTATACCTCTTATACACCAGAATATCTACTCCCTAAACTACCAAACACCACCCAGATTCAGCTCTATTGATAATTGACAATATATATTGGTTCTTTATTCTCAAGTGAATCGTCAATTCAATTTTGATATTTCAGAAACTTATTCTCTTTTTAATGGATGTTACAAATATTAAGATCATTTTAATTAATATTATCTGAGATAATGAAATAAAAAAACCACCCTATACAAAAATGAAACATGTCCAAGAATAAGTAAAAAATGAAACATGTCCAAGAATTAAGTTAAATATATCTATATTCATGGATTCAACATTGGATACATGATATAATAAAAAAAATACATGTAATTAGATCCCCCCTCCTATAAAAATAGAGTTCCTCTATTCATTTTTATTCCTGTTGTTCAAATTAAATTTTATTCACGAGATAAGATGCACAATTAAGTTTTTTTATTCATAAAATAATTTAGAAAATAACAAACTAACCTTGTGGTCCCTTATCCCTCATTCACCATTTAGTTCCTCCCTTATGAGAAACCATTGAAAACATGTGTTACAAGAACTGACTTCTCCCAACGAAACTCGATCACCCAATAGAATGTATTAAACAAAATTCTTCCATACTCATTTTTATTATCATAATGAGGGACTTTGGAATTCATTATATTCTCATCTCCCTCTATAGATCATTAAATGATAAATGATCCAAAAAAATTAGACTAATGATTTAAGAGAAACAGTGGAACCTTATTTATAGAATAATAGATGAAGATAATGTATTATAGTGTCCCCATATGATGTTGAACTGGTGATGGTCCCCAAAAATCCACAAGGCCTAGATCAAACTTCTGATCCCTTGGTATTATTATTACTGAATTGAACATATTATTCTTATTTCCTTTGATACAAGTCTAATATGATATGTACTCGAGGTTGTAGAGCATTATTAATAATTTAGTAGAAAAGTTTCATAAACCCTTCTGACAAATGTGACTAAGCTGGTTATTCCACAACTTTGTTGTTTAGAATTCCATCTCTCTACCATGTATGATACATCTTGAGTCTCCAGTTATGTATAATGTCCATCCATTACACCATTTACCACCATAATGGAACCTTGTGTGATTTTTATCGCATAAACACCAAAAACATTATATAATCTGACACCACCAAGGTGACCAATGGAAATAAATTTCTTCGATAAAACTAGAATGGCATGAATTCATTGATATTATTTGACATATGTTTCTTGTTTGAATTCACACATTTTTTTTCTAAAAAACATCAGTGACCCACCATCTATAATGTGATCCTTTCACAGTCTTTTAGAAACATAATTACACATGAATCCACTTTCAGAATTTGAATGATATGAATCATTGGAATCAATAATCAATGACCCCATTGAACTTGTGACACATCAAATTAAATTTTCACTCACCTATCAAGTTGTAGATCTTAAGGATGAAATGGAAGCATGTTTCTTATAATTAACATGCCTCTTATTCTTATTATTTCAAATATTTCCATTATTTATAATGTGTTAACATGGTATTTCACCAGAACTAGTTTTCTTTCTATAGATGATATATATTTCATTTTCACCTCTTTTATTATGACTAATTTGAGCGGTGAATTCCATAACAATCATATTAAACACATATTTAGTAGAAATTCAAATACCATTATTCCAGATCCATCCACTCAAGAACTAATCATCCATTTAATAAATGACTCATTATTTATTCTATAATTACATAATGTAGAAACCATAGAATCCCAGGATTCTTGAACAGATGAATGATTAATCAAGGCCCACACACCATTCACAAACATCATGCCAATGAAATACACCTTACTCTAGATCATTCTAAACACATTTTTATAATCAAACATTGTCTTTACATTAAACATCCTCATATCATAAATTCATTACTAAAGGAACTCTTTTTTTATCAAAGAAGGCATCTCATACATGTTTGAAATCAGGGCCCCCAATTCTATTATTGTATTATCAACATGATTGTTAAAGGTTATGTTCTAAACCTCAATGAAACATTCTACACCATCATATCAATTCATTATCATTTATTATTTTCCAATATTTCAATCTTCATCCCAATCAATAAAATATTACGATCCCACTAAAATAAGTACTTCATAGACAATATATGCAAGAAACTAATGTATGGTCCATTAAAAGCTTCTAGCATTAACATTCAATCTTCCTACAAATTCATATAAATATAGAAAATTAACATTGAATTAGAAAACAGTCATGGAAAAAATTACTCATGATTTCAAGAATCTAATAACTTAGTTATCCTTAATAACTACAAATAAAAAAAATGATGCCACTTGTTTTATTGGATTTTGAACTCCTTGGAATTCCCAATTTGTAAAACCTGAAATATAGAACATTGTAAAATAATGGTATCTAAAAGATCAATATCAGAGAGAGGAGTATCTGGAACATAGAATCAACATATCCACAACCATTCACCCCTCCATCCAACTTTTGACACTCTCATAAACTCACAGTAGACATCCATAAAAAACAAATAAATTTAAGTAAATAATATAAAAATAGGAACAAAATAATTCTATATATTTTGGGTCAATTTCTAATCTATGACAAAAAAAACATTACTAGAATAGTAAAAAATGTTTTACAAAAAAACAACAAATCCAATGAAAATTATAATAGTTTCTTATGACTAATTCAAAATAATTTATTATATTACAATTGAAATCACTTAAAAATTTATAATAGCTACCTTCTAAAAATTTTTGTTCCACTTCTACACATGATCTATTAGGATTATTCCATTTACATGTGATTTTCATGATTATACCTCCAATAATTCCAAATATATATCCACCTTAACTGGTCCATCCATTGAACAATCATATGTTTACCTCTTTTTATCATCTGGAATACTTATATATATTAATAAGAAATAAATTTATGCAATTCCTTTTCAAATCCATACATTTTTTTATCATTTATAAGATTCTAAATCCCATCTTGAATCAATATAATATGTATCATCTGAATTCACCATCACCCATGTCACCTGTTATGGTACTCTAATTCAATAGTTTCTTTCAATATAGTTATTGTATTATGTTTTAATATTACTAATTTTCATATGATTATTTACATGTCTAGAAACTCTATTTAGAAACAAATAAAACACATATTTCTAAAGAAAATGAAAATATCTCCAAGATTACTTCTAAAATAAATGTCAAATCTATTTTAGTTTTTCTTGATAATATTATTGTAATGCAGTTATCAAAACTAAATCAAAAATTGAAATCCTAAATATTGAATTATTCAATATTATAGTAGAAATATAATTTTAGAGAAAATATTAGAGTTAAAGGAACCTCTTAAGGATATTTTTTAATTAGAATTTTATTTTATTAAGAA
This sequence comes from Viscum album, assembly GCA_963277665.1. NCBI lineage: Eukaryota > Viridiplantae > Streptophyta > Magnoliopsida > Santalales > Viscaceae > Viscum > Viscum album. The sequence continues at coordinate 1,030,840,030 of OY728157.1, forward strand.
AAGATAATTTTTTATAAATAATTTCTTATAAAAAGTGTTTAATTTTGTAAACTAGGTCTAATTAAAGGACAATATAAAAATAAATCTTATTTGATAAAGTGTCAATATTTATTTGTAGATTAATTTTATTTTCTCATGGAATTTTCTACCCCTCAACATAAAAGGGTTAGGTTCATGTGAATTTATTATGTTCTTTTTTCTAAATTTTCAAAACTCAATGATGGATGGTTACCAATATATTTTTTCCATCAATTTGAAGATATAATTACAGGTACCAATGGTTGAAATAGTTCATACATGGATATTGGTTTCTCCAATGATATTATAAAAAAATTCTAACTTCCACAACTTATAAAAAGTATTTTTTGGAATTTTATTTACCAAGATAATGTGAAAGGTAATATAATTTATAAAGGGGATGTATTTCCATATGGTGTGACCTTGATTTTAAATGTAATTTATGGTATTGGACAGAATGAAAACATTATTACTATATATTAATTATTTTATCATTAGTCCATTAAAATAATAAAAGAACCCAAACTATTTCTATAATATAGAACTATTGTAATGTTGACCAAAGACATTATTATTCTAGGAGTAAGGGATATTAATATGATAATGGGTCATCATATTTATATTAATTTTTTTGAATAATGAGTTTTGATATCATATAATTCATGTGTGATTGTACAAAAAAAATTCATTCTGTTGTTTTCAACATTAATATTTTAACATATTATTATATTCTAAATAGAATATTAATAAATATATTGATTAAATGAAAGAATTTTTTACATAGTGAAAAAACGAAATTAAATGATAATCTAATTAATGAAAAAAATATCACCAAGAAATTTTTTTAGTATAACTTCATGGAAGTACATTTGTTATATCATTGAGAATATGTTTTAATACATGGAAAATAAGTTGAAAAATTAGAATAATTGATCAGTGAATTAATCCTCACCTTAAAAGAAGGAAATGTGATTATTTTGGATGATGAAGTGGGGGTATATCTGATTACCACGATAACTCACAAAAATATAATGTGGGAAAATGAATAACAAACTTAGAATAAGAAATACAAGAAGAAATATGAATCTTAGGATTAACCCAAATAGTTTGGAACCATTATTGTGGATAAAAGTTCAACTAAAGGGAAGAATTTGGTGGTACATGATAATGAGATATCTTATGCAAAGATAATCAATATTGAAACAAAAATAAATTATATTTTAGAAACAAAAAATGTTAATTCTCACAATTATATCACTGGATATTCTATAATGATGGATGAAGAAAAGAAAAAAACATGGAAAAAAATAATAACTAAAGCAGAAAATAGGAAATTTGAAGTTAAGAGAGGGAAGGGTATATTGAAGAAGAATAAATTAGAGGATTAAAAAAAAAATAATAGGGTATGGATAAAAAATAATTCACATTAATTTAAAAGACTATGGGGGATTTAGCCACCGATCACCATGTAAGAGAAGAAAAATTGACAAGATGATTTTCTAAAAAAAAATTATTTCTCTCTTACAACATAGGAAAATACAAATTTAGGGAGGTCAATGTTCATAAATATTATTATTCATTAACAACTATTTATCTATAAAGGGAAATATACGTGTATTTTAATGAACGTACATTTTCTTTTAAAAGAGTAAAATTCCATTTATCAACTACATATAAATCCTCTAATAATTCATCACCATATTTCGGTGACTATGATTTTGTCTTAAAATAATAGGATTATGAATCATCTCCTAAAATTTGAGAAATTAGGGATAGACCATATATATTATAACACAATAGGGAATGTTACTAAATAATAAATTGAAAAATAAATTCATAAATAACCAGAAAATAAAAATGATTATAATGATGTTCATAAAGATAATAAAGAAAAATTAAAAACTAAAATGAAAATTATTATTGTTATAAATGATAATATAAGTTCATAATATGATGATGAGAATACAGTGGAATAACTTGAGAATTACACATCTTTCAAATACTATTATATTAAGAGGGATACAATGGTAATGTTGAGTACTTAATACATTAATGTCCTCTATTCATAATTGGTTATTATATATGGGTTCATTAAAAATGTATTCTTTGTAAGGATAAGAAATATGGAAATAGAAATGGGGTGGCCTTCCAAAAATATGACCATGCTACTCCAAATAACATCAATTATATAATTCTAATACCCATACATTCAGATCAGTTTCTAAAAACACAATATTTACATGATAGTTCTGATACCACCTAAAGTAACCTAGTTTATTAATTTATTAATTAGAAAAATTAATGAAATATGTCAGTCACTCATATTCCCGTAACCATATTAGGATTAGAGATTTATAGAATTAAGGAAAAAAATTACTTAGAAAAACTCATGTTATACCCACCCAATAGACATTTTTCCTATTATATATAGTTTTTCTTATTCCATAATAAGTCTTCAATGTATCCCAAAAAATTATCCACACATAATAACCTTGTAGATATAACATATGTATTACTATTCTACATAAGCTAGATAAAAAATATACGATGGTTGATCTCATGTTATATGTAAGGAAAATAATACGAGGAAATATAGAATGAATTCATAATTCATAAAAAATATAGCAGAGTAAATAATCAATAAATGATTAATATGATAAAAAAAGAAAAAAATATATATCCAAGGAAGAAATTCGGCAGTAAAATGTATAAAAACTAATTTCATCATGATGAAATGAATAATTTCAGATATAATAATATTCTTACCATGTTCATGTTCAATGAAATTATAAATAATTGGGAAGGTATACACCGAATATCGAAAATATTTTATCTCATGAGACCCACAAATCCCTCTAGGGGAAATAACAACCTTCTTTTTTTCACTTACACAAGTCCAATGTATTATTAAAATACTAAATAGTCAATAAAATACATAGTCAATATCCCTTAAAGATCAATAAATATTTATATTTAATCAAGTACACATGTTTTCAAAATTCCATACAATATAATCAAGTTATGATAGTCATAAATGGGGCTTAGACACTCTAAGTGGGGTTGAATTAGGATATGAATATTACATTAAAAATTATTACATCCCCACTATAAATTTTCAACTTTATTATTAGGGTACCCTTTTTCACATCAGTGTTTAAATTGATCTTATCCTTTCTAACATTACCTGATTATGATGCACATAAAATAAATAAATAAATAGTGAATAGGGACATAATGATTTTTTACTTGGTAAAACATTATGGGAAAGTCCAAGGAATATGCATCCAACAGTGTCTCGGTGTAACCAATTAAATAATATCACTTCATATTAGATTATACTAGGTCACTCTTACCTGGGCTTACTACCCTTTCAATGTTTGTGGTAGATGAACTATAACCTCTGGACCATTTCCCTCACACTTACCCCTTATTATCACTACTTTATATGGAATAACAATTGTCACACATTCCAAATAATAATAACTTATGTTATTGGGTGTTTCACCAAATGTACGATAGTTTCCTTTTAACATCACATTCTATTTAAGATCCTTGAGTGAATATCCCCTTAAGTATCAAATTTCCATGTGATATCATTTAAACTAATATTATGTTTTTTAAATTTCATCAAGTGACTCAATTATTCCTTTCACTATGTTGGATTTAGAAGTGACTACACACCAATTTCAAATATTTGAAGATAGTGAATATCTTATATCTTATTTTTCTTTTAATTCGCATTTGACAATGATATTTTTCACCATGTAACCTCAGTGCACATCTCCTTAAGTGAGATCCTAACATGTAACCCTTATAAAAGATCCCTTATCAATACTAATTTGTAAGGATACAATACCATAACTCTCTATATGACTCATTTATGAGAGTAATTTATGAGAATTATCCTTGATATTACTCCAACAGACCCCTCTATGAGACCCCTTCATTAGTCTCACTTCAGATCACCCAGATCTTATGACTCCACCAGGACACTCTATTTTATTCATGAAGATCACATGAATTTTTTATACTCATGAAGATCATGTTACATTATTCTGTAATCCTATTCTTGTTGTATAACTCACTTTACAATATCCTTTTGTGATACCCAATCACAAGACATTCATCAGTTCATGTGAATCACATATATCTGGAGCAAAATTTTATTAATGTTACACAGATATTGGGATTCCAATATGTATTACTATGACCATAGAATTTATAGCTTTGTAATATATATTCATGGGATCCCTTCACAATACACTCATTTGTTCACAGAGATCTTGTGTCTCTTGGAAGAAACCCTTTTCTTCTTTCACTACACTTACGTGTATTTGATAATGTAATCACCTTCTATTAAATGTAAACCCCTAATATTGACATTTCATCAGATAAAATTTTTATGAAAAACATTGTTACCTCTTAAGAATGGGATATATGGTATTTAATTGAAGAAATACACCACATAAACTCTGTAAATCACATACAACCATCGATTCAACTTCCTCAACAATCATCGTTACACACATGGCTAGATTTCTTTGCATGATTACTTGCTGCATGTCACAAGTGCATAAAATTATCAAATGAATTTTATTTGAGTGTTTCATGTTATCCCATTGCATGATAAATTTAATATTATTCACTCTTTGTGTGATATTGTATTGAGATAAAATGATAATCATGTGGGGTCAGCGACATTGTCTTCAAAAGCTTCATGTGATCCCATCGTGATATATAAATTCAATCATGAAATCATGTGATTTTGTACACCATTGTGATATATTTAACATTTCATGATTTTTTATTCATTAAATTCACGTGATCTATTCATGAGATCCTCTAAAAATCATGTGGTATCTTCATATGATTCACATGATATTTTCATGAGATCCCTTGACAATCATGAGACATTTTTATGTGCATCACATGGCTTTTTTAATGATCCATTTAGACACTCAAGATTTATGTGATAAATTTAGAAATTCATGCTCCACATGATTAATTAATAAATTTGCACTCCATGTTACATGTACTAGCCTTCCACCTCTGTGTGATCAGTTCTGACATTTGAACTCCCTCTTCATGCCCACTTTGACAACCATCATTTCTCATCAACATTTAACCCTTTGAAAAAAATGAACCTAAAAACACCATCAAGATGTATTTTTTCCAAAAACATTCCTTATAATTAAATCATACTCCTTATGTAACAAACAAGTTTATATATTTTCAAAATTTTCTAAATCAATAAATGTTATATCTTTTTAGTTAAACACACCCAATCTAATTTTGGTGAAATAAGGTTTTTACACTATATAGAATAATTTCTATATATTTTTGTAAATATAATAAATGATGTATTTTACAAACACGATAATAAAATACATCAATATAATGGATGCCAAAAATGTATCATAAATGAATGTGTTTTAGTAAAAAAAATTCCATTAGAAAATAGACAGGAAAATGGATGTGAGTCTCTTAAAGAGGGTTTTCATTTAAACAATATGATACTTTTTTAAAAAAATGGATCTTTCAAAAAATATTTTCAAGATATTCTAGATTACAGAAGAAACATTATTTATTATATTACTTCAAAGAAAGGAATATTAAATGTAATATACAATTACATAATAAAATGTGGATTAAAAGATAAAAATAAATATTAGTAGAATGAAATCACTTTTTAAAACATTAAATAAAGTAATATCCCTTTATATTAGACAGTTTTAAAAAATAATGAGAATATATAGTTTTTATAAAATCATCAAAACATAAAAATTAAGATCAATAATTAAAAATAATCATGACGGTTAGATAATACTTTTAAGTAGAAAACATTTTAAAGGACATACTTTTGTAAAGAAATTTAAAATTTTCATCAACACAAAAAAAATATTCCGCTATAAATGTTTATTTGAAAATAATATATAAAATAAATTTATATTGATATATAATTGATGTATATTAATAATAATTTTTAATGGAAAATAAATAATATGGATTTATAAGAAAAATACCTCCCGCTAAAAGGAGAAATGAGGCCGTAACTTTACATAATCATTATATTAGTACAAAAGAGAAGAAAAAAATTGGAATAATACTTTTCAACCCATATATGATATAATAATAAAATAAATGGGCTTTCCTAGATAATTAACATATAATTTACTTACATAATATTTAATCATAGAAAATCTTCAATAAAAGTGAGATTGTAACATTATCCCTTATAAATATAGAAAATTGTGAATCAAAGTTCACAATAAGTTAGAAAATGATATGGTTATTTATCTACCACAAATTAAATTAAGTATTTTTTCAAAACATATTCACGTCCTAGTAAGTACACCATATAAATGAAAACATGTTACGCAATATGAAATATACCCCAACGAATCAAAATAGAAACCATAAATCCTTATGGATTTTGTGACAAATAAGTAAAAAAATATTGAAATGGAGAACATGAAATGGAAAAATAATTACCATGATTAAATATTTGATAATTATATAATATTTCAAATAAGAAACATATACACAATATAATTAAAATATTTTCATAATTTAAATTATATCTCAAATTAGGATGATTGAGATATGAAACCCTTACCATAACTCCCAGATTCCATGAATTTGATTTAACCCCATGTATAGAAAATTAAATATATTAATTACTTATTTAATAAAAAAATCATCTCTATTAACTTTGGTATTCTTTAATTATAATTATTCATTATACATTCAGTAGATTGTTAATGTTTATTTTTATCATCGGATGCCAGAAATTTAAATTTTCTCCACATGTTGTGTAATGGTGATGTCAAGCCCCCTTATTATATATAATGTTCATAATTTTGAGATTATGTAAGGTACAATAAATGGTTTTAACTTTTTACAATTAATTTTATTATATTATTCCTTTTAATTTTAGTTTGGGTTCATGAAGATAAATATGAACTCAATTTTCGATTAATTTACTAATATCAATGGGTTATTTAAATGATTTTAATTCTTATGTTTTCCTTAAAAACATATTCCTGACCTAAATAAATAATTAATATATTTCATATTTGTAAAATAATTTTTTTGAACCATACAGGTAAGTAAATGATGAAAAAAGAATTACATCACTTTATGTAGACAGTATTTCGCAAGCACGGACCTGTGAGGTTTTCATTATTTGATGGAAGGAATAGAAGGATGGTAAATAATAATTTATCATGGAGAATAATTATAATTCAATGAATATAATATATATTCAATTAATTTATATATATTATCGTCCTTAAAAGTAATAGAAGAAAAATTAATTACATTGCCTCATGGAGACGGTAAGTCACACATATGCAAGGGAGAATCATTCATTTTGTCTGAGATAGAAAGGTGATATAAAATGGTTATGAAATTGAAATAAAATATTTTTATAATTTTTCATTAATGATATAATTATTTTAAAATTGTTATGGAATATTTGTGAGAGTTTTAAGAATCAATAAACTTGAAAAGGCTAGGTATGAATAGATACCCCTTCCTTAGATAATCTCCCTTGAAAAATAAATCATATGGCTTCTTAGCTTGGTATTGTGGGAAGATAAGAATATAAAATTCATGGATAAGGGTTTTAGTATGGTATTTGGTCAAATAATGGTAAACATAAGTTTCTCATGTGGTGTGTATAAGTTAGAAGATGAGGTGGCCTTATATATTTGAGGGGAGTGATACCCTTGTAAATACGATTAACTTTCCAATATAATAAATATCCTTCTCTTGGATAGTTTATCCATCGAAACAAAATATTGATTATAATATAGATTATGGTAAAAATTATCTTAATAAATAATATATATACTTGTTTTATTTATACTTTTATGCATATCTTTAATTTTAACAACCTCGTCAAACCTTTTAAGCATTACTGTGTAAAAGAATTTTTACCGTGGCAACTTTACATTATTACCAAAAATTAAATTGAAAATATTACATAATATAAATTATTAATATTACAATAATGGAATATATAATAAAATATTCAATTTATAGTGGTTGTAATAAATATTTAAAATTTATTTATTCTCAATGTAATAAAACATTGTTTTTTAAAAAATTTACTTTTTATGCATAAAAATATTTAATACCAAAGAAAGTATAATTTTGATCCTCATAGAATTACATTAATTTTATATAAAAATATTAACTTATTTTAATTTTAATATAAATCATAATTAAAATAAAACTTTTAATAATTTGTTAAAATAAAAGTTAAAAAAATTATTTCATGAAAACATTACTTAAATTTTCAAAATGTCAAACAAGGATTTCTATATTCAAAATTATATTTTTTAAAATGTATTATGTGACTTCTTAAATATATATTTTTCATTAAAAATTGAAACATAAAGTTTCATTTCTTTCTTATATCATGATAATTTTATAAAAGTGATTGTATTTGTAAAATCTATATTTTAAATATTCACCCAAAAATAAACCTTTATGATAATTCCAAAAATTCCTCATAAGATTATTTTAAAATGATACATTAATAAATTAAATTAATATTATAAAATTAATAAATTTATCTTTTACATGAAATTAAAAAATATATAAAAACCCACATTTATAAAAAAAATGACCCATTTAATATTAATGTGTTCATAATATCAATTTTGAATTAATTGATGTCAATATATTAGTTCATACATGAAAATATTTAATATTATATTAATAATATTTTAATAGTGATGAATCTAATTTATTAAGGAAAAAGTAATACTAAATAAAAATAATCCTTTAAAAAATAACACTTTTTGACATTGAATATTTTTAATCACATCATATTATTTATTTATTTTATTATCATGAAATTTCAATAATAATAAAATAAAACAATGTATGTATCATAACTTATTACTATATTTATATTTATTAAATACTTATTATAATATTTTGTGACTTATTTTAGTATGGTATGTTGTGTAAGCTAACCAATTTACAATAAAAATATTTAAAGGTGAATTACAATTTGAAATCTAGAAGTGTTACATAAATCCCTCCAAAAATAATCACTTGAGTGGGTATTATATATAAATAAATATTTAATGTAAAAACACTTGATCATAAAGAAAAATTATTAATTTAAAAATAATGTTAATTTAAAATTTGTTTATTTTTAAAAATTATTTTAATTATAATATCTAAATATTTAAAGAGATGGAAATATTCAAAGAATGCCATGAAATAAACAAGGATCAATTGAAAAAATATATTTGTATTTATAGAATATATATAAGGTTCTTAAATGGAATAATTATATTCATGAATAAATGAATGGATTTCTTTCACACACAGAAATTAAGAGACTTTGAAATAGATTAAAACTTTAAGAAGAGAATAAGTCTTGAATTTACATTATAAAATTTTTACACAGTGAATTTCCGTTGAAATGTTTAATAGACATCTATAACTATTTTCTCTTTATTATTTTTATTGTCTATAAAATTTTGGTTTCTTTTTTAGAATACCAATGGGGTAGAAATTATTATAACAATAGTTTCCCATTTTAATGTTCAAATAATATCAAAAGTGGAAGAAATATTATAAATATATCAAAATTTTATATAATAACAGTTTTAATACCAAGGGGAGATCATCCATAAGAATATGATTCTTCATATTTATTTTACTTATTTACATTAAACTTATTATTGTGTCTTCTGATTATCATAATTGGGAGACTATTGAATCATATTCTATATGACTTATTTCATAATATTATTTTAAAAATTCACAATACTAAATCTATTCTATAAACGTTTTCATGATATTTTTAGTTTTTATGAAGAAACTCAATATATGAATCTCTGATTTCTATATATATTTCATCAGGACTACCTAATTCTAAAACCTTTTATATTCCAAATATATCATACTGAAATATCCCAAAGGCATGTAAAAAGTTCAAATAGAATTCTTTTAAAGAGAATCAAATTTTTTAGATTGCTTCTTCAAACTAAAAATCTTATAGAGTTTGTTATAATTAACATTTTCTAATACTCCTATCATAATATGATAGTGATTGAGATTGACATAATTATGTTATAACTGTTAAATTACTAATCATGATCTATGTGATCGATTAAGAGAGAATATGCTTCCATTTTTTAGTCATACTGACCATGTTTTGTGAGTTTCATTATAAAGGAACAAGAAAATGTCAACAAAAAATTTTGATCACCTTATATTATTTTTCAATTATAAAATTATTGTCACAAGACATTATTTGATATAACCCTATAGATAACAAAATAATTTGTGGAAAGATATTGTTTGTTCGGAACTGTTCGACAAAGCAGTTCTTAATTAAATCCTGTAATATAGGATAATCAATATTGATCCTCCAACAATTGTTTTTGGTAAAATTGAAGATATATCATTGATAAGAATATTTATATAATTAATAATAAAATTTTTTCCTTTTTTGATTTTCATCAAAAGTACCATTTCATTATTTTAATATTTTATATTTTTTTAATACATCATAATGTTTTCTATTTTGATTTATTTTGAAATATTGGAATCCATTTATTGTTTTCTTAGTTCTATTTTTTCCAAAGTATGCTGATTTAGTGTTTCATTTATTTTAATTTTGTGTTATAGTTTATAATCCATATAATCTATGTTATTTGAAGAGGTAATTATAAAATATGATTTGTTCAATATTCAATTTGTGTTTTGAGGAAAAAGAATAAGTAAATTATTATATTTCATTAAGTTAATTTATATATTTATATAATAATACAATAATTATCTTGTTATATGTAAATGAAAATATAAAACTAGAAGATTTTATTTCATTATTATTTATTATTCATACCTGATGAACACAACAGGAAAAATATATTTTTAACATTCCTTTTGTTTTCATTTAACAATGGTTAATTTTCAATATTTATAGGGCCAAAATTATAAAAAATATTTTTTACATTTGATTATATATCTGATGATACAAAATACATTTCACAATTTTCAAAATAAAATATTACATTTAAAAGAATATTCATACAAATTTATAATATAATTCAAACATTGGTTCTTATTATAACAAATATTGGAAGGGTCTTATATTTTTATTATAAGAATTATCCATTTTATAAGATATTTTCCCTATCAGTTATCATAATGAATAACATAGAACTTTATTTATATTTTTTAAAATATTTTTTTTATAATAATACCATTTCTATAAAGACCATAAACTAAAGTAGTAAATTGAAGATGAAAAATAATTCCAAAATATACTAAAAAAACATTTACAAAACCAATAAAAATATAAGAAGAATTAAAATATACATATAAAAAATTAATAAAATATTAAAAAATGAAATTAATCCCAATAAATTTTATCGATCATTTAAATAATATGAATAAGTGTTGTTGATAAGTTGCAAATATAAAAAATTGTTACATTAAAAATATAACATAATACTATAAAATGTAAATGTTTTTATCAAAGAACCATGTAAAAATGAAGTTATCATCCAGGTTGTGATTATTTGGTTAAGGAATCACAAAGAAACCATATTCAAAACTTTGTTTTAGATAACGAAACTTTTTTTTATATAAAATAATTTCATGATTATAAATATTATATATCATTGTATGATTTTTTTAATTAATATATTAATTTTATATAGACAAATACATAATTAAAAAACATTTTACTTCATTTTTCAATAAGTAAACCCTATGATACACCATCCATGAACTGTAGTATTTTCATATGAGTAAAAGAGTTTCTCAAATAAAATATCAAATTTTAGAACTAATAGTAAAATAACAATAATTATTCCAAAAGGACATTAATGTTTTCACAAACTTCACCCCATTAAAAAGCAATACCAATATGATGTACATTCATGTGCAAAGAATGAAAATAAAATCTTGTGTCCCATAAAATTTAAATGTAAATAATACATTGAAATTTAATATATTGTTATAATTATTTATGCCTTATTACTTATTATGGTATAGAAGGAACAAACAATAAATATATTTATATGTAAATCATTCACAAAAAATACAATTCAATACTGTTTTTTCGATTGTTTCACATTCATGGACATGTATTTTAGATCCATTAATGTATATAAGTATTTTATTCATTTTGAATACAAATAATTAGAAGATAGCTTATTAGATAAGTAAAAAAAGAAATAACTATAAAAAATATTAATCTTATGAAACTGAAACTGAAATTTTCATACATAGAAATCACTAGCAACAAATTTATCTTGAGATGATCAACAATAATAAGATCTATAATAAGTTTATAAAATAATTTTAAAATATATATTATATATATTTATAGACATCATCAATGTATAATATTTATCCAATATAAACTTATTTACTTTTAATTTTATTATTCTTCAGTGAAATTGAGGAGTATCTAAAGGTGATTATTTTTAAGTGTTTTATTTATTTTATGATTATTTTTTAAATATTAGTTACTTCCTGAAAAGTTAAATTTAATAAAAAATTTCACCTTATTTAAAAGAAAAAATATATAAAAATAGATATATAATTTAGATCTCAACCATCAATTATCGAACAAGCATAGCTATCCTAAGTAAAATCATCCGTGATTCTATTCAACCATGACCACCTCCTATATATGAAATGAAAATAATGGTGATTTATCAATTATAAAATGTTTCCTAAAAAATAGTTGATCTAACTGAATAGGTTAATGACTCAATTAATCCACTGAATAATATATGATTATATACACTATAGTACCATTACAAGAATCCTTACAATATAACTAATGGTGCATAATTGGATGTTAACTATAAGGTGGATGAGTAAAATTTTTACGTTTTCTTGGTCTTGGCACAACCATAAATGTAGACTATAAAAGTGACCTAATTTGATCCCCCATCAAGTGATCAATGTAAAAATATTTTTCATTTAAATCCTCAATTTCACCCTTTTATTACTATGACAATAATGGCCTTTAACAACACTGTTATTATTCAGCGCTAGAAGAAAACAATGATAAATTTAATATTTATCAACAATTTTATTTTAGTATTGATAAAGGAAACCCTTATCACCAATTTAATTTTAACACTAACAAATGGTATCCTTTATCATTGCTTTATCTTTAGGAATGATAATGGGTATCCTTTATAGAACATTATTATTATCACTAATAAAGGGTACTCTTTATCAGTGCTTTATGTCTATTGCTAATAAATATTTATTTCATCAATGCATATTTAGTTCTAATAAAATGAAATATTTTAAAAAAATGAAATATTTTTATTATTAAAAATATTAAAAATTTTATTTTTATATAATTATTGATAAAAATGAATTGATTGATTATAAATTATTAAATATTAAACAATTTATTTATTGTATATTTAAGATAATTAAAGTTATTTAATTTTATATATTAAATATATAGGAATATATTAAAGTTCATAAATATGATTACATATTGAAAAATATTTATGCTCTTTACATTAATATTTCACATGTTTATTGAATAATGATATATAATTAATGCTTAATATGAATTAAAAATATTGACTAATTTTATAGTACTTAACATATAATTCAATGCTTTTTGATTTTTAAATTTAATATAGATCAAATATTTGTTATATTCAGTTCATATATAAGTATAATTATTTAATTTTTATATATAATATGCACAAACACAAAAGGTAACCATTTTTTCAATATTACTAAAGTGTATCTATATTCCTAATTCCTTATATTTCACTCATTTTGTACACAGAGACATGCACTCAAAATTTTATATTCATTAATAATGATAAAAACATATTTGTAAATAAATATTTATAAATACATATATATTTATATATTTATATATTTATATATTTATATATTTATATATATAAACAAATAAATATATTTTAAAAGTATTTATATAATTATAAATAAATAATTATGTATATTTAAAAAACTATTAAACTTATAATAAATATAATTAAATAATGAATATATTTACCATATATATATATATTAAATATATATATGTATAATTTTACAAATATGTATAATGAAATAAATAATAATTTTAACTATATTTTTATAATTATAAATATATAATTATAAAATTATAATAAATATATTTAAAGAGGAATATATTTACAATATTTATATTTATATATATTTATTGAGTATTTATAAATATTTATATTTTTCAATTTACAATTATAATTATAAATCCTTTAACATTGCTTTTGTAATAGGAACTGAAAAAAGAATCGTTATTAACACTTTTTTGCACCGATAAAGATGTGGACTTATCAGTGCTAAAATATTATTGATGATAAATGTTGGGTTTTTAGTGATTTTTCGGCACTCATAAAAACCAATCATTATCAGCACTAAATAAGAGCTGATAAATTGTCTTTTTTATCAGCGCTTGAATAATAAACGCTAAAAAGGGATCCTTATTAATGCTTATTAGTATGCATTGATAATAGTATCACAATCTATTTTAGAAAACCATAACCATTTTCAAACTTGTCAGGATTTAGAAGCTTTACACCGAAGCCACCCACTACCGACACTCCTCCATAGTGAATCAAAGGTTGAATCACACCACTCGACTAAATCTGAACATCTCATCAAACATTAGAAGAGGTTCTCATATTTTCATTAACCTAATGAGGCTGGCCTTCTGATTTTATATGGGTATTTTGGTTTCTATTTTTGATTTATTCATCTATAATTTGATTATGAACCTATTTTTATAATTTTTTGTTTAATATTTTTTTATGATCCATTGTGTAGGGAAAAATTTGTGGTCCATTATTTGTATTGACTACTGATGTATTGTCTGATGTTTATATTTGACACAAAACATAGATTTAGTCATTGTTGTTTTACTTCAATGTTTAAAATTTTCTTACTAAATAATTTATTTTTATATGTATATTAATGTGTATAAATATTATTGTATATTATTGATTATTAAATATATATTTGGGGCACATTGGTGGTTTCCTAATGAATATATATATGGTGACAACTTTCATTGACACCTGAATGGACATACATTTTCAAATGTTATTTTTTAGGAACCAAGTTAGTGATGTCATGTATAATCCCTTATTTGTAAAATGTATCATATGATCTAGTTCATCTTTGAATATGCTATGGTCCTTAGTTTTCTTATAGGTAATATTCAAAAAGGTAGATCCCCAGTTTGACACATATTTTATTATCACATCAAGCCTTCACTTTTTGAATAATTATGGTTCCATTAGTTCATGGTATGTTTGAATATCAGGTTTTATCTATTTGATATTTTTTATAGTCTATAAGTGAGTGAGTTTTCATACCGATGTGACATGAATGGGAGTCTATATAGCTATGGGAACTGTTATTTGAATAGTTTTTTCTCTAATAGGTATTCTTATATTGGGTAATGATGATTTTTGGTCTGTATTTCTATTGACCCAAATTGTCATGCTAGAATTTTTTTCGACCTCTAGTAAAAGTTGTTTCTATTTGGGATGGGGGACCACCACCCATTTATGTTATTTTATACCCCCAATAATAATCCATCCATTATATAATTTCAAATGTGTTAGAAGAAATAAGATGATTTAACCTCATGTTGTTTGGGTAATTCTGGATAGAGTCATTACACTATCCATCTTCTAGTTTAAACCTATAATGTTTATTGATATGATAATTTGTTATCTATAGTTAACTGCCTCGATTTTTTAAAATTCCAACATCCCTTATTATAACAGTTGGAATATCTAGGAACTTAGATATTCTAGTAAAAGTGATCCATATTTCCCTGATTAGAATTATCTATAACATTCAATTTTGATAATGAATATCTTATGTAAATTTATTTAGTTATCGTATGAAATAAATATTTATTGAACCCAATAGGAGGGATATGAACTGAAAATAGTTTATACATTAATCATTTGACAAACGAGTATGAATATTTAGTTAATGAGTCTATCCTGTATTCAAGAGAGCATGATGAAGACCATTCTAAAATCTGATGTCCGTGTTTACATTGTTTTTATTCATGAAAAATATGTCCAGAACTATTGGTAGAAAATTTAATTAGTCACAAAATAGATCAATTCCATGAATATTTGACAAAAAATTGGAAAAACCTAAATGTGTACATTTATTTAGATGATACTATGTTTTATGAATCATTTTATTAGAATACCTTTGTAAAATATTATGGAGATCACTTGGAAGAAATGAAAATGATAATTAAAGACGAACATCATGATATTCCAATGTTATTTGAAGAGTTAAATAGTTGTTCCATTATAATGTTTTATTCTATTTGTACTAAATACACAACATTCTCACTTTTATTGATGTTATGTAATTTTAAAAGCTGACAACAGATGGAGTGAAACCAACTTTATAGAACTACATAGTCTTTTAAAAGATATTCTACCAATAGAAAATTAACTACCATGTGGAACATATGATTCTAAATAATGTTTATGCTCTATGTTAATGATCTATAATAAAATAAATTCCTTTCTAAATTACTTCATATTGTTTCGCAAGGTCCATGAATCACTCATCAAATTCCATTAATGTGGTGCAGATCAATACAAGAAAAAATAATCAAATTTTTAATAATATATATGGTATTTTCCTATCACACCATGGTTTTCAATACTATATGGATGTCCAGAAATTGAAAAAAAATAACATGTCATGCAAATACAAGAATTAAATATGGGAACCTATTTCATCTTGTAGATTCTCCAGTCTGGAAGAAAATTGATTTTGAGTTATCTAAATTTGGAGATGTCCTAAGAAACATTAGTCTTGCATAATCCATAAATGGAATAAATCATTTTGGTGTATATAGTATTTCTCATAGTAAAAGTGTCATCATGTTGGTTAATAATAACTTTCCACCATGGTTATGCATGATGTGAAAATACATTGTGTTGTCTCTACTTATATCGAGACCAAAAAAACCTAGTAATTATATTGACGTGTATTCAGATCCATCAATCAAATATCTTAAATTGATGTGAGATATATGTGTTAAAATGTAGGATTCCCATTGAAGTAATGAATTTACATTGAGGACCATGTTGTACAGAATGATGAATGACTTCAATGATTATGGAAATTTATTGGGCTATTACATTAATGACATATTGGGGTGTCCCATTTTTGAGAAACACATATACTCAGTTCAATTGAAAAAATACCTCAAACAATGTTTTTTTAGGACACCAAAAATTTATACCTCAACGGCATAAATATAGATCATCGATGATACAATTGAATGGTAATATCAAACATGGTACATCAATGTCTCCAAAAAAAGGATATTGACTATAGAAAATTGTATATAATATTTATACTATTTTTGGTAAACCATTTTCATAAAATCACACAAAATTAAATTTGAACAAGAGATTAATTTTCATTGAATTAACTTATTGGAATTTTTTGTATGTCATACATTTACTTGATGTCATGAATTAAGAATAAATTGATTTCATTGTGTCATTGGAATGTTACTAACTATTTCTAAAAATCTAAATCATTTCATCAGGGTTAGGTTGGACTTGATTTAAATATGGATCATGGAAGAGTTGTAATCATTGATGGGTGAAATGAAACATTTTTTCCTCCATTAGCATAAAGTCAATCCATACAAGAATTTTTTTTAGTTTTTTCTTTTCCTTACTTGTGTAAATGTTCCATAGGGGTATTAATCAAAGATCCGGAATGTCATTTAAATGACTAATTTGAAGTAACAAGGCCTACAATCATAGAAATGACATGTTTTGATTTAAGAATTAATGTCTATTTCTTTCTATTGCATTCTCCCAAAAAATGTATGACATAGTATAACCAGAATCGTTCTCATTTAAAAATCCATATGTTATACATTTGTAGAAATGGTGATGTTTACCATCATGATTAAAATATTTATATCATATTATGTTAATTATAAATGTTCTTCCGACAATCATTTTTTATATAATGGTCCACCTGATGTTTCACATGCTCAAATAGGTTCAACTATGTCGGCATGTCCATTACCGAAGGATTTACCCCATTGAATGATATATAATGATATTAAAAGGGTATTTCAACAATCAAATTTATCAAGATGTTTGTATTACATAATGATATATTTTTGAAGAAGATACTTAATTCTATTCTGATGAAATATTATATGTTGAATGCATTGGTCTTCTAATGTCTTGTCACAACGAACACCTTACGGACTGGTATTTCTGGAGGAGGTGTTGTTACAATTACCTTGAAATAGTGGCAGCAATCAGATCCTTACATATTACATAATAGTGATGATGTTGATCCACACATTTAATCCGATTAAAAAATTCTTAGAGATTTCAATCCATAAAGGACTAAAATAAGGATATCAGATACACTTAATCAACAATTTATAAGACGGTTCAGAGATCAAATTTATAATGAGTTATATGAAAATATTAATTCAATTACAGAATGAAATCAATTGATAGCCATAGAACCGAATGAAAAAGTTATTTATTACACTAGGTTTGTAATCAATGGTTAAACATTCTATATAATATAACATGGTGAATTTAGTAAGGAAAAAAATAGTGGTGTTACTCTTGTGACTGAAGCGATGCATATATCAGGTTCTAAAGATAAAAATACAATTTATGGAAATATATCTTATTTTGGAATTATAAAATAGATACGCATGTTGTATTATACAAAATTTCAACTGAAAAATTTCCTTTCCAAATGGGTTGACAATATCAATGGAGTCAATTTTGATGAAATGGGATTTGTGAAGGTGAATTTTTCAATTCAAGGAGAAAAATATGATCTGTATATAATGAATTTAAAATTAGGGCAATTATTTTATGTCTCTAATCCAAAATATTGGACCAGTTGATTATATTTCTGAAAACTAAAAAAATATAGAGTCATATGAAAATTCAATAAGGGAAACAATTTCATTCGGACATCAGAATCAGTTCCTGTCAGTCCCACATTAAACAATGTATTGAACATTAGGGGTGACCACAAAGAGAGGATTTGTATTCTTAAAAGTGGAACCAAAAACTTTATACCTTTACAAAAAGGAAATAGAGTTCAATGATAAGGTAAAAGTGTTTTTTAAAATATTATGTTTTTCTTAATAATATTATATGTTCTATATTGCATTAACATAATCTAAATTAAATGTTTTCACTACTCATGTAGAAAATGTCTTATTCGCATGATGATGTTACCAATACCTCATAAGAAGAATCAAAAATGAAGGTATCTATTTTTATATATGCAAGTTAATTATATGATATAATTTTTGTATTTTATTAAAAAATTATATAATAGAATGTTGATTTAATTATCAGTATTCTATGCTGAGTCCATTCATTTTATAATATTTCTATCCATGTGTCATGAATTTGTATGAAGAAAAATAATTTTTTCTCAACTTAATCACATAAGTAATATTAATGTTTCATAGTAAAATAATATTCCATATAATTAATGTATTGTTTCATATTTATGTTTAATTTATTTCTTTTTAGTATTACTCACATAATAGTATTTTTCATAAAAAACTGGATTCGTTTTTTGAGTTTGTGGTTCTCTATCTAACTTTCATGATCTTTCTAACATAAAAAATTTTCACACCTATTGTGGGGAATTTATCATTTTATTTAATGTCACCTCTATTGCCTTTACAGAAAGATCATGATGTTGCCTCTGCTCAGTTATAGATTGAATGTTGACATTTTCATAGTAGAATCATTGTTTTTAATTTTAATCTATTATTTAATATGTATGATTAATATATTTATTTTTAGTATTACTCACAAAATAATTTATTTCTTATACAGGTGGATTCGTTTATTTGATTTTTGGGTGCTCTATCTATCTTTCTTTCTCCTTCTACCTAAAAACATTTTATCCCCTACAGTGGTGCATTTATAACTTTTTTAATGTTACCTACACTACCTTTGTAGGAAGAGAAACAAAGCTACCTCTTCTCAATTAGAGGATAAGTGTTGATGTTTTCAAAATAAACTAATTTTCCATAGAACTAATATATTGTTACATATATATGTTTAAATTATTTATTTTCAGTATTACGGTCATAAAAATTGTTTTCTGGTAGAGGTCGATTGTTTTTTCATGTTAGGGTTTCTATGTCCAAATATCATGCTCTTTCTCCCATTAAACCGTTTCACACATATAGTAGTGAATTTATCACTTTATTTCATGTTACCTCTACTTCTATTGTAGGAACAACAATGACATTACCTCTACTCAACTACAGAGGTAATCATGATCTATGCAGATTGAAATAATTATCCTTATAAATAATAAATACTTTCAAATATAAGTTTAATTTATTTATTTTTAATATTACTTAAATAATAATTTTTTTATTATATAAAAGGATTTTTCTGTTTGAGTTTGAGTGATATGTCCATTTTTTATCACTTTATGCAACAAAACTTTCGTAGACTTCTTATCTTACATAACCTTTCCCTCTTGTAGTGTGGACATTTATAACTTTATTTCAAGTTTGGTCCACTACTAAATAACTCATATAATCCTGATATTTCAATATTAAAATCATTTTACATTTAATTATTGTATTATTTCATATTTATGATTAATTTATTTCTTTTTAGTATTACTCATAAAAATTGTTTTCTTATACAAGTGAATTTTTTCGAGATCAGATGGTTTGTTCAACACTACTCCTACAGTGTTTCCAGTTTGACAAATAAAGTCAACGAAAATCATGATAAAATTGATTTTTATTAATGTTTTGGAATATATTTAAAAATTTATATTTATTAAATTGTGTAAACAAAAGTATGAAATGTCAATAATATGGCGTTTTTATGTATTTGTGTTATAAATTTAGTTTCATTTAAATTTTTTATTCAGACATGTTTTTGTTGATATTTGAGGTGTCTCTGTTGTGTTTTTAGTGATGATGTCTATTGTAATATTATAATGTGGTTTTTAAATTTATATGTGGTAAATTAAATCGTTGAAAAAAGGGGATTTTATTAGTTCTTTTAAAAGTGTTGATAAAGGTCCAATTTATCAGCGCTTTTTTAATGCTGATAAATGACCCCTTTATCATGAATTTTTCAGTGCTGATAAAAGTTCAACGCTTTTTGTAATGCCTAACCCCATAATCCCAGAGTCGGTGCATTATTTTTATAAATTATCCTGATTACAAGGAATCATGTCCTGAAGGGCCGATCAGTTTAGTAGTCTTGGAAGTAATATAAATACATAAGTTTATCATTACAACTTCAATTGAAAAACAACACTAATTTGTTCCATTAGAAACATCCAAACTTCCTAGCTTATGCTTAAAAGTAACTCATAAATAACTTCTTCATATCATAGGAAAATGAAACACATGGAAGTGCTGAGGTCAAATGCTCAGTATGAGTAAGCAATATAGGAAAAGTTAACATAATCATTAGGAATGGTGAATAATCAAAAACAACTTCCTTTACAAATAATAAACATGAAAACTTTATGGAAAAATTATGAGTTAAGTAAATAATTTCATAATAAAACACAGTCATGGGTATTCTATAAGTAAAATAACAACATGAAATACCAATATACTATCTCATTATTATGCAATTCATAACATTGGACATCATAACCACCTAGTCAAGGCCTCGTACGAAGACTACAAATACGATTTTCTCAAGGCCTTATGCCAAGACAATAGTTTTTCTCATGAGATCTACCGATGCATCGAGGAGATATAAAGGGATCCACCCATCACTTTCTATGTCCAATGAATTTCTCATATTAAAATATGGAAACAAAATGTCAACATTCATATTAATACTAGTATAAGAAATGTCAATATATTAACCACAAACCATGAATAGCATAAAAATAACACATCCATATTCAAAAATAACTCATTCAATACAATATAGAATATAGTATTATAATATATTAACATCAGTTGAGATGAATGAAGGATATTGACATAGATAAAAATAATCATCAAAACTATTTGAGATAAATTTCACCTTTTTTCTTGAAAACATTTTAATGTCACATTATTTATCCAAAACACATTTAAAGTAGATTTTTTAATCAAAGAGTCCCATACGACGTCGAAATATTTAAATGGAATTTTAATTTCAATATATTAATTTCCATATAAATAAATCCTAAAAACAATTTTTAAAACAAGGACAATAATGGGATAGATTTAAAATAATAAATCATTAAAACATTTGAAATGTTATTTTGGATATAGTTAGTAACCCAATGAGAGACGTAAGAATACAAATAATTGAGGAAATAAAAACATTATAATATCATTAGAATATATGTATTCCTAATATACTATGTCAATGTAAATTATATACTCCATATAAATGTGAATTGTTATATAACAACAAAGAACTCTCAATGGAATGTTAATTGAGATGAAATCTCTTATAAATACCATATCCTTTGGTTAAGGATAAATAAATGACATAATTATGTGTGAAAAATATAAATACACTTTATATGATTGGATATTTAGTGTAAATTAATTAGAGGAAATTCAAACACATTTTTGAAAAAACAACACCAAGGACTTGGATGTTTAACTCAATGAATGAAAATTGAGTTATGATTACTCTTATCATGTTCATATCAATGACTTGAGAAATTATCAATGGAGTGATTATGTGTATCAAAAGTATATCCAAAAAGGGGAGTCAAAATTACAAAATAAATAATAAATAGTGATTCCACACTTAATCTTTGAGTAAAATAACCAATGAAGTATGCCTAAATCCCAATGAGATGGAATTGTAATTTAAAATTTCCTTACCAATTTTGTAACCCATGAAACCTAAATCCCATGAAATAGGGGTCATAAAATGAAGTTTTAAATACCTATAGATTAATTTATATTACACATGGAATAAAATAATTTCCATTACATACACAACAAAAAAGGAAATAGTGGCAATATAGTGTGTATCCCATGAGAATAAGAGGTGAGATGAAATCCCCTTACCACGTTCTAATCAATAGAGTCATATAAAAAAAGTTAATCACCAAAAAATCATTCAAATAATAACATTAATATAAAGGAAATAATTATAATATATCTCCGAGGAATTACACAATACACCCCAAGGAATAAATAAGTGGTGAATAATGGAAATATCACGGAATTAAAATTGAGATAAGAAACCCCTTACATCAAGTCCGACTTGTCTTTTATGTTCTTTGAATTTCGTAAATAATAAACAGAAGTTAATTCCAACATTATTAAGAACATTTTTAATGTTTATTATTCTTTTTATATCACTTATTACCTTACTATAACAATTAGTTAATTATTTGAGTACATATTGGATATTTTATCAATGTTCAGAACTTAAGTAAAAACTGACCTTGTTATAATTACAAATTTTCCATGTGCAAAAAATTCCATTATCTCTAGAATTACATAATTTATTTAGATAATATATATATATATATATATATATATATATTACATCCAATATATTTATATATTTATTTTTCACAGTACATACAATTTGGAGATAATAAATTAATTGCATCGTTTATGGTGATGGTACGTTGTACGTACGCATGAACGCTACTTTCATTTCTATATTGTATTTTAATGGAATTAAAAAATAATGATACATTGGTATATTATAATTCTAGTATAATATCATATATAATATCAATAACTCTATCCTTTATATTTACTACATATGGAATTAGCAAGTCTTATTAGTTTGAGGGGGAGGTAGTCCACACTTCCTCAATTGAGATTATCACGTTTTACCCTTAATAGAAACCATAAAGGTATGATATAAATGGAAAATAAAGAATCATAAAAGAAATATAATATATAAACAATGTTCCATCTTAATGGCCTCCCTAAGGGGTAGTAGGAGATAATTGAACAATCATCGTTTCAGGATGCGTTAGTTTTCCATCCTTTGAAACAATATATTCTTTACCCAATAGATGGTGGTGTGTGTAAGTGTAGTTTGAGTACATCTCATAACATAATACTAGTATATTAAGGATACTATTTTTCATATAAAATAATGGGAAATTTTTTTTAGGGGTTAGAAATGTAAAATAAAATAAAAGAAGTTAAGAGAAACCACTACCTTAAATTTCGGTAACTCCCTTCGGTTTGAATCAAACTATCTTCTTGAAGTGACTTCTTCATAGTTTTAGGATTCTAGATGAAAGAGAGGGATCTTGAGAGATTATTTGGGTAGGTAATTGACGAGACAAGGGGCTTCAGAGGTGTAAGGAATGAGTTATAAGTGGTGTCCTTTTATATGGGAGAGGAGGGGCTCTTTAAGAATGATTGGAAATGTTATTTTATTATAAACATATCTTCGTTTCAAAAGGTCCAAAACTCATTAATGAAGAAAATAAGATCTATATTGTTCTAAATAAAATCATCCAATAAGAATTGGATAGGTTTTGAATATTTTTTTAAAATTAAAAAACTTATTTATTTAAAACATTTATTAATGAGGTAAACACTACATCATTATTGTATCATAAATAATTTTATTTATTGGATGTCTAAAAATTATAAAAAATACCATAATGTAGGAAATAATTTTAGTAATATAATGAATATATATAGTTGAAAATATGAATTATTTAACCTCATGTAAAAACAGATATACAAAAATATATTTGTTAAAGTCATTTTTGTGTTTACTTTAAGTTAATTAAAATAAAGTGTCATTATCCTTATTAAGTGGCTACATGGGGTCTCAAAATCAACCCATGGATGTCCATGGTCAGTCCTGACTCATCCAATATGTTTTAGATAAGTGTTACAACAATTTCGTATTATTAAAATATTTTTTAACCTATAATTACCCTATTTAAATTTAACCGCAGCAAATAAAAGTCAAAAGTAACTATTCACCCATTATTATTTTCAAATTATTAAACCACATTTTACTTAATAATAACAACCATGTATGTCATACTTTTGAAATTAAATTCATAAAAATGGTAAAATTTCATTTAAATGATAAGGTCAGTTTTTTAACTTCTTTTAAGTGGTTTTACTATTCATCAAAAATTGATGTTTTTTAGAAAAATACAAGAAAAATAGCCTAAGATATATTAAATATCCTGAATTAAAAAATTATGTCTATTTTACCAAATTCAAAACATAAGAAGTTTCATTAATTAATTTAAAATTAATTCTTATTGTCAAAATGGTGCTTGTTTTTAAAAAACAAAAACTATCAAAAGATTGACACTTATTTATATATAATTTCAAAGTGAAATTAATTATATAACCAACAATAGATTAAATGGTAAAAAAATAATCTAATTATTTTTTCAGACCAACAAAATGTATAATTAAACATTATAAGTTTTTTAGATTAAAAATGATGTTTTCAATTAAAATTTAGTATTTTCCACTATTCACCCAAATATTAAAGTTATCAGAAGAAATTCCAGAAATTTGTCAAAACTAAATTATTATGTCTCGATTCTAAATAAGATGTTTATTTTGTCAAATTGAATATGAAAAAAGTGTCAAGGATTTAAAATGGGATAACAATTATAAGGATATAAGGTTGCATTTTTTGAAAAATACATCCTTTATTTGAAACAATTAATTTCATTTTTTATTAGGTCTAGGAAACACATTATATAGATCTTAAAATTATATAGAATATATAAAATTCAAAATTATTTTAATATTATTCATAACTGCTTTTGAACAGGTATTTTAGTAAGTCGATGTGCGCTCGAAATTGGTGTTGTGTGAGGTACAAGAAATTAAATTAATTTAAAGAGATAACATACTATGAAACCACGGGGAGTTACATTCTCCCATTATTCAATAAATTGGGACCTCATAATTTACTCATGGGATTGAAAATTGGGGTTTTGACATTTCAAAATATCTTAGTTGGAATTTTACATCGAAAAGGTATTAATAAATCCTATATTTTTAAATAAATATAAGTAGTTATGAAGGATACCGAAAATTACTCATATCAGGGTTCCATATAGGAAAACATGTATGTTGAAGTGAAAACTAATCATCAGGTTTTGGTAGAGAGTGATCAAGAATATTATTATGATAATGATAATGATATGAAAGTCATAAACATGTTGTGGGTTGAATCGTCTTTGATTACCCGGTAAGAAGAGTAAACAAATAACTTTTTTTTTGTTTTATGTTACATTTCATAATACTGAGGATATTTATTATGATATCTACTAAGATTATAAGGTGATATACTTACATTACATGTAGAGTATCATCTATTAATAAATTTATACAACAAAATCATCTTTTCTCTAAACGATGAGTATTCACGGTTACTTGGTTACACCTGAAGTGCTAGAATAATCTTAAAGAGAATCAAACAATCCACAAAGGATGAACTATATATTTTCCTTATCATTACAAATTAACCAAAAACAAATGGTTAGTACATTATCAAATGATTACAAAAAAGGACAATCCTTTATAGAAAGAAATACTACTTTTAATTTCCAAAATTTAAACAACCAACAGCCAAAGTTCATGAAATTACCTTTAATAAAAAATTGCCCTTAAAATACATCAATATAATCCTAACTATGTTTGAAACCCAAATCTTAGACAAATTTGATTATGTAGTCTTCCACGTTAATTTGTATCTCCAAATAACATTGAATACTTTTAAAGTCACATACTTAAATGTAATTAACCTAATCCCATATTCTCTATGATAAGCTAATCATTTCTATAAATAACCCAAATCTCTATAAATCCATAATAAAAACATAGATAAATATCCACCATTACTCACCAAGTGAAATCCCATAGTATTCTATTTTCATAAGGAAAATAGTGTTCCCAACAGAGCAAAAATCTTCCAATATAACATTTATCACTAAATCACCATACCATTTTACTATTCTACAGATATCTATTTGATAATACATAAGGTACCAAATCAACATAATAAAATCATTTAACTAATAAAAATTAGTCACACTAACCAGGGACATCACGTATTATAGTGGTAGGTGGTAATTCCCAATCGCACTCGTGTTGTGGGTTCAATTCCCATGGATTTTGTAGACGTAACGGGTTGTCACAAGGTCTGTGTGTTGTATGTTTTCAAAAAATATATTTTATAACATTACCAAAATGAGATAAATTCCTAAAAATAACCATAACATAATTTAACAAAAAATGTTATCTCATTCCTCACATTTTCATCCCAAATTTAATAACTTGTAATTCCCTCAAACTCAAGGATCATATAAAACCAATTGGTTATTTATAACTATATCCATAAGAGAACAGAAAATTCTTCCTCAAATATCATTTTCACATGAAGAACTGTAAGGTTACACATACAAGATAAAAGTCTTCCAAAGTAATCCCATAAATAAAGAGCACTAATACTTTTTAACATTTCACCATCCATTTATTTTCACATAACGTCTACCTTGACCAAGATGATATCCTATCGAATATGGTATTCACTTATGTAAGGAACAAGTCTCCTACATAAAAGGAAAATTACTATAAATGGATTATTGGGATCATTTTTATTTTCTTCCAGAGTACTCTTCATTTTTCCTATGCAATTATTTACTTTATGTCCATCTTCCCACACATAAAGCATTTATTTGTTCTATTGATACACATTCCAAGGTGTCTCCTTCTACTTTTCATGCATGATGTAAATTGGGGTTTCATTTGTCTATGGTCTTCACTGTAGGAGATCTTACCATTCATCGCCTTTCTCTTCATTGATGGGTCTGGGAGTTGGTTTATATATATTTAATTGATCTTATTTTCGTTATACTGATTAGGCATGAACACGATATGTTTTACGCCTATCAAAATTCTATTTTGTTGCTCATTTCCACCATCATTCCTACCTTGTACATCATTCTCAAAGTTACTATTACATCCTTGGAATCTAGTCATTAACTAAAACCTGAAAGCATTGTGTGAGAAATAATAATCATAAAATCATTTAGAGAATATAATGACACCTTATATTCAATTCATAACACCTTAGGATTAACCAAGGTAAATTTTTCTCATCTGATATTAAAATCCTTCAAATCAGTTTGAAACGAATATGTAAATTATCATAATAATATACCCTAGGAGTGTTGTAACCAAGAGTGCAAAATGCCCTGTTGTTGTGTTCCAGGATACCCTGGGTCATGATCAAAACTTCATGTTGGAGTTTTCACTCCAAGGTATATATTTTCCAGAGCATCCTCTACCTACTCATATCTAGACAGTGATGTATTTCTTGGAAAATACAAAAAATCATTACATTACCAAAATTCTAGGAAGTTCTTCTATACTAATCCTCAAACTCTATCCTAGGGTAATGTTCTCTAATCAGAGTTTATCTAAATCTAGTTTCCAATGTTTGTACAACACTTCCTATGATACCAACTGTAACACCTCGACCCCAGAATCTTGAAGCTAGTGCATTCTTTTTATACATTGGGATGATTAAATGGAGTCACATCCTGAAGGACTGATCAATTTATATGTCCTGAAAACAAGATACATACATAAGTTCAACATTATAACATGAAAAGAAAAACAACAATAATTTATTCCCTTAGGAATATCAAATATTCCTAGATTATCCATTTAAGTCACTCATAACTAACTTCTTCATATCCAAGCAAAATGAATCATAAGAAATGGGTGACCTCAAATTCACAGTAAGAGTAAGCAATACAGAGAAGATAACAAAAACATCAAGCATGGTGAATAATTGAAAACACATGCCTTTACAAATAATAAACATGAACACTTTATGGAAGGAATATGAGGTGAGTAAATAATATAATAATAAATCATAGTCATGGGTATTCTACTAGTCAAATAACCACATGAAATATCAATATCTAATCTCATAATTATGGAATGCATAATGTCAGACATCATAACCACATAGTCAAGGCCTCGTGCCAAGACTACAAATAAGATTTTGTCAAGGCATTCTGCCAAGACACTAGATTTTCTCATGAGACCTAATGATGCATCAAGGAAATATAATGGGTTCCACCTTTCACATACAATGTACAATACATTTCTCATATGAAATATTTGAAACAAAATCTCAACATATGTATTAAAATGTGTATAAAAAATTTCAATATTTTCACTACAAACCATGAATGGCATAAGAATATCCCATATACAGTCAAACATGAATCATTAAATACAATATAGAAGATAGTATTATAATAGATTAACCTCATTCGAGAAGAATAAAGGATATTGACGTAGATGAAAATAATCATAAAAACAATTCGAGAGAAATGTCCCCCTTTTTCAAGAAAACATTTAAACGTCACATTATTTGTCTAGAAGACATTTAAAATAGATTTTTGAAACAATGTGTCCCATACCACATTGAAACATTCAAAAATAATTTTAATTTAAGACATTAATGACCATATATATAAATCCTTAAAACAATTTTCACAACATGGACATTAATGGGAATGATTTAGAAGAATAAATCATTAAAACATTTAAAATGATATTTTTGTTAGAGGTCATAACCCTATACGATAAACATGAATACAAATAATTGAGGTAAAAAAATTATAAAATCATGAGAATAATGGAATTCATGATATACTATGTCAACGTATAATATATACACCATATAAAAGTGAATTGGTGTATAACAACAAATATGTCTCAATGGAATGTAAATTGAGATGAAATCCCTAATAAAGATAGTATCCTTAGGTTCAGGATAAATCAATGACATAATTATGTGTGAAAAATATAGATACACTCTATATGATTTGATATTATGTGTTAATCAATCAGAGGAGAATAACACACATTCTTGAAAAAAAACACCAATGACTTTGATGTTTAACTCAATGAATGGAAATTGAGTTAAGATTACTATTATCATGTTCATATATATGACGTGAGAAATTATCAATGGAGTGAATATGTGTATCAAAATTATATCCACACAAAGGGTTGTGGAAATTTCTAAATAAATAACAAATAGTGATTCCATACATAATCTGGGATTAAAATATTCAATGATTTATGCATAAAGGACAATGAGAGGAAATTGAAATTTGAAATTTCCACACCAATTTGGTAACTCAAGAAACATAAAACCCATGAAAGAAAGATCATAAAATGAAGTTGTAAATACCCAAAAATTAAATTATATTACACAAGGAATACAATCATGTCCTATAAATACACCACAAAAAATCAAATAGTGGCAATACATTGTGAATCTACTGGGAATAATAAATGAGAAGAAATCCCCTTACCACATTGTAATCAATCGAGTTGTATGAACAAAAGTTAATAACAACCGAATAATTCATAGAATACCATGAATATAAATAGATTCAAGATAATATATATCAAATAAAAGTACACAATACACTACATGAAATAAATATGTGGCGAACAATAGAAATTTCAAGGAATTAGAAGTGGGATAAGAAACACCTTACCTCAAGTCCGATTGGTCATGTATGTTACATGTTCATCATTAATAATAATCTTAAGTAAATTTATACATGATTAAAAAAATTTCATGTTTATTATTTCTTTTATATCACTTATTACCTTGCTATAAGAATTTTTAAATTATTCGAGTTTATATTGGATATTTTATCGATGCTCGCAACTTGAGTCAATAATGAACTTGTTATAATTACAATTTTTCTATGTGGTCAAAAGTAAATTATCTACAAAATGATATATATGATTTATATATCATATATATATATATATATATATATTTAGTATATATATATATATATATTTAATAGTACATAACATTTGGATATAAGAAATTAATTTCACCGTTCATGGAGACGGTAAGCTGTACGTATGCATGAACACAACACTCATTTCTTATTTTGTATTTAAATGGAATTAAAACATAATTATACATAAGTATATTATAATTCCAGTATAATATCATATATAATATCATTAAATTTATCCATTATATGTCCTCTATAAGGCATTAAAGATTCATATCACTTTGAGGGGGCGGTAGTCTGCATTTCCTCAAACTAAATTATCGCGTTTTACCCATAATGGAAACCATAAAGGTATGCTATAAATGAAAAATATATAATCATAGAAAAACATTAACATACCATATATAATATATAAATATGGTGCCATCATAATGGCCTCCATGAGAGGCGGTAGGAGATAATTAGACAATCATCTTTTCGTGAGGCGTTAGTTTTCCATCCACTAAAACAATATGTTCTTTACCCAATAGATGGTAGTGTGTGTATGTGTATTCTAAATCCTTCTCATAAAAAAATCCTAGTACATTTAGGACAATTGTGTCATTATAAAATAATGGAATAAAACTATTTTAGGTGTAGGAAAAGTAAAATAAAAGAAAAGAAGTTAAGAGAAACCATTACCTTTATTTTGGGTAACTCCATTTGGTTTGAACCAAAAGGACTTCGTGAAGTGACTTATGCCTAACATAAGTCTTCTAGGTGGAAGAAAGGGAACTTGAGAGATTATTGGGTTATGGGTTGGAAGATCCATGGATCTTGAGAGGTGTGATTAATGTGTTAGAATTGGTGTCCTTTTATAAAGGACAGGTTGGGCTCTTTGGGACTCTTTGAAAATATAATTTTAAAATTAACTTATCTTTATATTCAAAAGGTCCAAATCTCATTAAATTCAAAGATAAGATGACTAATGTTCGAAATAAAATCACCCAATAACATATAGATAGTTTTTGGATATAGTTTTATTATTAATAATATTATTTATTTTAAACATTTATTAAATAGGTAAATATTGCTTTATTATTGTGTTATAAATAATTTATTATATTTAATGTCTAAAAATTATAAAAATTATGATACTGTTGGAGATGTTTTTTTCTTTAAAATGATATTTATATTATAAAATATGAATTATATATCCAAATTAAAAAATTTATTATATAAAATAAATGTGTTGATATCATTTTTGTTTTTTACTTTAAGTTAATTAAAATAATGTGTCATTATCAATCTTAAGTGGCTCCATGGGGTCCCAAAATCATCCCAAATATGCCCATGGTCAGCCATGACTCATCCAAAAATTGTAGGACAAGTGTTACAATAGTTTTTTAATATTATAATAACATTTTTATCATGAATTACCCTGTTTACCTTTAACTACGGTAAATAAAAGTCAAAAGTTACTATTCACCAAAAAATATTTTCATATTGTTGAACCACATTTTACATAAAAATAACATCCATGAATGTCGGATTATTGAAATGAAATTCACAGAAGCAGTAAAACTTCATTTAAATGAAAATGATAGTTTTTAACTACTACTAAGTGGTTTTACTATTCATAAAAAATTGAAGCTTTTTAGAAAAATACAAAAAATTCATCCTAAGCTATATTTTATATTCTGAATTCAAAAATGATTTCTATTTTACCAAATTCAAAATATATAATTTGCATTAATTAATTTAAAATTAATCCCCATTGTTAAAACAAATAGCATGTTTTTAATAATCAATAATTATCAAAATATTAACACTTGTTCAAGTATAATTTCAAAGTTTAGTTAATCACAATAACCAAAATTGGATTAAATGGTAAAAATATAATTTAACTATACTTCCAAACCATTCTAATTTATAATTAAACACTATAAATTATTTTGATTTGAAAAGTTGTTTTCAATTAAAATATAGTATTTTTAACTATTCACCAAAATATGAAAGATATCAGAAAAACAGAAATATTAATCGAAACTAAATTTTTACTTCCTAATTCTAAATAAGAAGTATATTTTGTCAAATTGAATATAGAAAGTGTAAAATATTGGAATTAAAAATAGTTCAACATTAAAAGGTGGTAAAATTTCATATTTTCCCAAATAATTCCCTTATCTAAAAAATGAATTTGTTCTTATATTATGACTAAGAAACAAATAATATGGATGCTAAAATTATATCGAATATATAAAATTCAAAATTCTGTAAATACTATTCATAACTGCCTTTGAAAGGCCAGTTTAGTAGGTCACCGTGTGATCAAACTCGATGTTTTGTGAGGTGCAAGCAATTGAATTAATTTAAAGAGATAATGTACTATGAAACCTTAGGTTGTTACAATTTTTATGTCGCTCATGTTATCTGTGAATTTATATGTATTGTAAATGGAATTTTTAGCACTATTAATAGCCCGTTTTGTAGTATTGTATGTATCATCCCTTGATTCGCTTATAGGAACCCCAACAACATTTTTTTAATACTATGACCCACCTCATATCACCGTACACGGACAAGGTGTTCTTCTATTCTAGAAATAGAGGATTGAATTTTCATCCTACCATCAATGATGAAGTTACCCTATAACACTTTATTCATAAGGAAACCATGAAATGAAATATTTAAAAATCATCTTCATGTAATGAATTAAAAAATATCTTTGAATAAAAGAAATTTTATACAATATTATTTGATACATCATTTTATTCATCGTTATATTACTTTATATTTAAAATAATTCAATTATTCTTCCATTTTTTATGTAAAATATGGGGAGAGAGGAAAAAACTGAACCTATTTTGAACTACTTGGTTTTTTCTCTTAATTCCTACAATTTTTGAGTAATAAATTGAACCTAAAGTAAAGTATAACCTCCACATGACAATAATTGTTGTTATATATACTGAACCTATATCTTATGGATTCCTATTAAATGATAATAAATGAATATTCAATTAAATAATTACCATTTAATGATATACTATTAATTTTATAAACAACCATTAATATATCATAAATGCATCATCACATCAACTAGAAAAAAAACCTTTGTCCAGTCTAATTGATAATAACCCATATTTTAGTCATGTATTTTAGTAATTTGTATTTCTATAAATTTAATACAAAGCCAAATTTTATTTTAAATCCATTAATAAAATATATTGAAAATATAACCACCACTTATTAATCATTATTTTTTAGATATCTAAAATGTCAACTGTAATTGAATTTATTAAGTATTGGTTATATATCCTTTGAAAAAAAAGAGTACAGTTGAGATATTATATCATTATATATCCTTATAACCGATCTCGTATCATTGGGATGATAATATATCAATTAAGATATTGAAAAAAATCATTACCTAACTTTTTAGTTCCATAAAACATATAAAATAAATTGTATTTTCTCTTTCTATGTTACTATTATCATGAAATTCAAATGGTAACCTCAACTCCTTCACACAAGAATGTGAATGCCTTGATAAATGTTCACTCCGATGTCAAAAACATGGGATATATTCTCGTCTAAAGAAGAATATGAATTAGCAGAAATAGGATAATAATTATTAGGCCATGCAGTTCTATAAATAATTTCAACATAAATTTAATGAATTAATTTCATTATCATAGGTGTATTTTTATGAAGAGACATAACCATACATATACATATATTTATCTCTCTACATATCGTATAATTAAATTTTTTAATGACCATAAAATGAAATTCTATGTACCTATAATTGAATATAAGTAATTTTATTTATATTTCATTAAATAAAATGATGATTGAAAAAATAATATAAAAATGGAATAATTGAATAATGTCAATAAATTTAAAAATTAAAGCATTTTTTCTAGTGAATGTTTACCTGGAGAATATAGAAAATATATATTTAAAAAATTACTAAGATATGTATGGTAAATTTTCATATATATATATATATTATATTTGTGATAATTTCATATAGGAGAGACCATTTCTTCATCGTAATCATAATTAACTCACATAATCGTTTAATATATGGTGGAATTTCTCATAATTCTACAACATTTTCAACATTCTCATCAGCTAAATGTATTTTTACTTATAATATTATAGATAAATTATAGTTTCTAGATAAAATATTAAAATATATATTTCACTTGTGTCACTATAATAAATGGTTCTAGTTTTTAAATAAAATTCTTTCCAATCAATAAGTAAAAATATAAAATCATCATGTCTAACTCCACTATTATTATCAACCCAATTACACTTAAAACATTTACTAAAAAATTAATGAATCCAGTTTTCCGTATATCCTTTAAAACTCTAAAATATAAAATTGATGTAAAATTAGTGTTTTCAATTGTTTCACTAAAAGAATAAATTACTTTAGTAAAAACCATTACTCTATTATTTTGTATAAATATTTTATTATAAAAATTTCATTTATATGAGTTCCAATTCCAGTGGAATAGGTTTTTCCTCGTCTACATCACGATATGTGTTCAACCCCCAAATGCCTATTTACCAGTATGTTATTTGGTGGTATGAGGATTTTCATGGTTGTTATGCATGATGTATTAATAGTGTTTGAAATTGGGGTGCATTCGACATGTGGCAAGAGATTCTCTATGGCCAGGTACAATGCAGTGGTGGATGGAACTAGGATGGGGTTAGCTGATGGGGGGAATGGACTAGAAATTGGCAGACAAAAGAGGGAGGGAAAATGGAATGATTAAACAAGGGACGCGGGGTATGCTCGTTGACATGTGAAAGAGGTAGGGGTGATGTTGTAGTGAGTGGAAAAGGGGTTTGGGGTTTCATTTTGGAGAAATAGTTAGTGGCACTCGAGAAAGTGCAATGTGAATAGAATATTAAGGGATTCTTGTTCATATGGGACGAGCATAAGAAAATAATGGTGTTTGGGAATTATATCATAGGACTATAAATATTATAAACATATATAATGTGGCCTTGAGCCTATTCTTTGAATTATCTTTTTCTAAAAGTCCATCATTTCATATATTGAGTAACCTCACATCCTTTAAAAAATAATGCTTCCTTTCCTTAATAAAATTGTGTCTTTGACCCCAATCCCATTTCAATTAATGTCATAACCTGACCATGTGGTCAAATTAACACATCATTTCTAGATAAAGAATTAATTTATTTTTATGCTTATTAGTTACAACTGCTATTATCCTTATAAAAAGAATCAAATAAATAATATTCTTATTCCATAAATATATATTAGTTCTTTTCATTTCACATAATTTCAGTCTAGAAATTTATGATGATATATAAATATAAATATAACATGTGTAGTTAGGAATATTTAAATGTGTGTTTATTATTTCTTCATGACCCACCAAATTATAAATTTAAACTATAAATCCCCTTACCTCCACTTTTATCTCCCTAATATATAGATATATGTAAAAAAATTCTCAAATTCCAATATGTTTTCAGTAAACAACTCAGAAATCTCCTTGAATATAACTTTTTGAACAATAGAAGCCTCTCATAAATATGGATTTTTAACTCATCCGTTACTAATTTTTAAATATCATTCCTATGGATACATCTAACAAAAGTATACTAAACTATATAACATTATCACTCACACCAAATTAATCATTATATGTTCCTTAATATCAAAATGTTATCATGGAAACTATATCCCATGTTGAAAATGTATTATTATAACTTCATTTTTTAATATATTTTATAAATATATATTTAAATTTTTCTTCTAAATGGATTTTATATAGTAACACAAAATTATGATAACATTTCATAAATGTATCGTAATTATTCAACAAAACTATACTAATAGTATTTTAAATATAAACATGTGCAAATCCAGATATTTTTTTC
Organism: Viscum album; assembly: GCA_963277665.1. Classification (NCBI taxonomy): domain Eukaryota; kingdom Viridiplantae; phylum Streptophyta; class Magnoliopsida; order Santalales; family Viscaceae; genus Viscum; species Viscum album. Next base: position 1,030,876,798 of record OY728157.1, read on the forward strand.
CGATAAAATTCATATTCTTTTATAACACCATATGTTTTCACATTTAAAAAACTCACATTATGTATTTTAATACCATGTATACATTGAAAAAAAGTAATTTTTTAACTCTTTGATAATTTATGATATTATATTGGTATGTATTTTCTTTTTTCTTTTTCTAATAGAAGGTTTCACTGTATGTATTTTCATGGATATTAAGCACAATCCTGAATTCAATCCAAATTTTGTTTTTTTCTATTATGTAATAAAATATTTCATTCAAACATTCAATATGTTTTTGTCAAAACTCATAACACCAATTTTATATTTAACCTCGAAAAAACTCAAAAAAATTAATTCAAATAAAATGAACTATTTTATTTATTTATTTTATTCATTTACCAATCATTGTGTCTTCTAAAATATAACAACGATTTTATCACATCATTATAATATTCATCATTAGATATTGGATTTGGGGAAAACCATAATCTTAAAAACATTATATTAAATTTTTTAATATTAAATAAGGGTGGATTTGTACAATATTAGATTTATAGGGGATATTTTTATGAATTATTTAGCTAAAATTATATATGTATATGATAAATTCATTCCTTAAATAAAATAAACCAAAAAACTTATGTTTATATACAAATACAACATTTTTTCCCTATTATATTTTCGGGTATATTAGAACTTAATTCATTAATTTTTTGAGGAAAAGGTAATCTTGTAGGCTAGGTGATAATCGATTGCCTCCAGTGAATCCATGAGGTTTGATCCCGTGGATGAAGGCAGACATGGGCGAAATCCCTACCATAGGCTACGAGTTTTTTGATTCCCTCTTAAGTATTTTATAGGTATACTTATATATATATATAACAATATTAACAACTATTATTACATATATTGTATTATTTGATAACTACGCGAATTTTTAAAAAGTTTCATTTTTAATCATCATGTTAATTTTGACATTTTAATTTAAGGGTTATCAATGTATGATACATGTTCTCATTGTTATAAATTTGTAACATATTTAATATAATGAAATAAATATATTATGTGAAATTTTTTTGAATGGATAAATATATTTTTACTCAAAAATAATAAATTATCTATATTTTTTAATTAGAATTATAGTTTACTTAATTTCTAAATGGTTTTTAAGATATTTTGTGTGCATTTTATTTACAATAAAACCCAATTTTAAACACAAAAAGTAACATTTTACATAATTAAATAACATTATAAAATATTTAAGAATGTAATTCCTCTTATGTAATGTGTCATATTATCATAAAAAGCTAATATTTTTACAATGTTTTTTCTTGAATGGAAAAAATGGCCATTGGAATACAATTATATTCCTAGTGCACAAATATTGTTACATTGAAATAGTTTTATATATTGTGTATTTAAGAATATAAATTAAAATTATTTTGTATAATAATAAAAATGAATTTTAATTTTTAAATAATTTACTATCAGTCATTTATAATTTGTGAGAAGATAATAAATATAAATTTAACCACTAAAAAATAATTTTAGTTCTTATGAATTTTTTTCTACGTATAATATGGTTTCATTTAAAATTTACCTTCCTAAATTTGAAATTTTTATTTAATAAAATAAAATTTATGTTTGAATTTTCTATTTCAAAAATAGCATATGATAAATCCTTGGTGATTTTCTAAAAATGGTAGATTTTTCAGTGAATTACGTAAAATATATTTTTCTTAAATGATATAACTTTTATGACATTATTATAATATAATAATGAGTTAAAATATATTAAACCTATTTTTTGACAAAATATGTATTTAAGGAGTAAAATAAATAATTTAAAAATATTATATTGAATTTTGAAAAGTATGCTTAAAATCCAGAATACCAGATTTATTTTCTTCTAATAAATATTAATTTAGTCATTTTCATTTAAATAATGATCCAAAATGTATAATTAATTTTTGGACTGATTTTAAATCCAAATAACTATCCTTCAATTAATAACAATAAAATAAATTTCATGAAAATTATTTACCTTTATAATTTTATCTCACCCGCATTTTAAATCTTAAAATGTGTTTTTATAAAAACAATTTTTAATGAGTTATTAATTTATTGTAGAAGTATTTTTAATAAATTATATAAATTTAATATATTAAAATTAAATTCTTATTTGGAACAATAATGCTCAAATTATTTAAAATATTATATATCATTTTATGTAATAAAAATAAATTACTTTGGTAAAAACAATTAAATATAATAAAATTTTATAATTAAATTAGTTTCTGAGGGTATTATCAACGAACTATCATATTAACATACATTATTTTTTAATTTTTGAGTGATTTGAATTGAATATTACATTATTTTTTATATTAAGTAATTGTATTAAAAAAATCCACTACCATCACATATTAAAGGATACTTCCACTAGCCCTTCAAATCCATTTTAAAAATTATAATCCTACACTTTAACCAACAATATTTCTTCCCCAAAAATTTCACAACCAATTTATTTATATTCCTATCCCTATATGTTTCCCAAATCCATTCATAATCATTGAAGTTTCCAAAAGAAAACTAAATTCTTCTACGTAGGTATTTTCTCATCTCTTAATCACTATTTGATTTAGTATTCAAATAAATCTTCATAAATATTATTTATCGATATATTAATATATTTTTAAAAGAAATAAACTTCAGGATATGTAACATTAACATTAATAATTAGAATTTTCTTTTTTATACAATTATTATAACACACTCATTTTTAGGTTTTACCACCCTCTCCAACAATGTTATAATGATCATGTCATAAAATATTATCAAATCTTCAATTATGATAATATTATCTACAAATACTTAATTTATTTGTGATATGATAATTCCATAATGATGGTACTATTAAAAAATGTTTCCATAATCATACTTATCTAATAAGTTATAAAATATTCTTACTTTGGTCGGTTTAAACACCTACATGAATGATCTTATGAATTTTTGATCATGGGTGGTCATGGAAAATTAATTTCTAATAATATATGAAATTAATAAACATAAAATGAATTTCTTTCATGAATGAAAATTTTTTTATTTAAACACAATACTAATAAAAAACCTCATTACAATAATGTTTACCTAAACAAACAGGTTTTAGATTTTATCATTATGAATCATGCATCAATATTTCATGGGATGAACATGGAATTTACTAAATAATTATAGAACTTATATTAATTTGAACATAAAAATTACTTATATGAATAAATAATAAACATGGAATGACAACTAGAATTAATATAGAAATATAAACATGTAATGGTCAAAACCATTAATTAAAACTAATTAATATTGATTACAATTTATAAAAAATATATAATAAATAAACATAAAATATTATCAAAATGTTAATAAATATGGATTTGGTTACTTCATAGATGTTTAATGTGTCTAATATTGTTATACATAATGTTATAATGCATTACATGGAGTAGTAATCCGTAGTAAGGGTCTTCATAAACTCAATATTCATTCAATGATTCATCAACTACTTTATTGGACTTAGCTCTTCCAATATTCTTTTAATCCTAGAGTTTTTTGTTATATAGGATGTGTTTTTTTTATTTTCATAAATATAGTTTATATTTTCATATCAAAATATTCTTCTTCGATCTATTTCCTCCATTCTAAAAATTCTGCAATGTTAAGAACAATTCATATCATTTCTAACGAAAAATTCTATTACATGTACATATTTTTGTTCCCACAAATGATATCCTTAATTAATATCAAACCAAAGTATATTTTTTATCCTATTATCTTTATATTCCCTTTAAATTTTAAAAAATATCAGATTTAGTATCCTTTTAAAGATGTGGGTTTCAATAAAGGAATCTTAAATTAATTTCTTTTTCATGCATGAATTTTCATATTCGACTTCAAATTTTTTAAGATCATCATTATTTTTTATCATTTATAAATTAATAAATATAATTTCTAGGATTATATTTTTAAATATATTAAATTTTCCTTCAAAAAATGTTTTCTAATAGTCACTAGTAATTTCACCTCTTGCGATAACGTTTAAAATTCTTTGAGAAAACTTTTTCATTTCACTTATATTTTCCTCTATATAATCTATCTTCTATTTTGATATGTTATTATTCACCCTATAAATTATTATTTGAAATACAAATATTGGGTGATTGGATTTTGGAATTGTCTGATCAAATTCTTGATACAAATTTTATTTGATAACAATAGGAAATATTATGAAACCTATATTTTCTCCATGGGTAATTTATGGAATGATGAATTATTGTATTGATGTGGAAAAAATATGTATGTATAATGATGTTTTCAATCATATATATCCATCCAACGAATTATCTAAGGTTTTGTATCCCATGTGATAATGAAAGTTGATGTCATAATTTTCTAGGTTACTAGTTTAATGTGTTCAAATGTTTTGGTATATTCATAATGTGTGGTTATGATTTGGTTTTCTCACAGTATTTTTGTATTCTTATGTTTTCATGTCATTTCTAAAAGTGTGCCTCAATTCCTGACTATGCCTCATTTCCATGTTATGCTATGATTTAATGTTACAATTAGATGGCATGTTATTATTTTCAATTGTTTCTAATCTATGGTATATGTTTTATGCTTCTATAAAAATTTTATTATGGAATTCCATTATACATGATGTTTTATTATTTCTTATGATTACAATTGTGATTTTGAGGTCCTTTAAAAGGATATTTCCCCTTTGATTCATGTTTTCTCAAAAAAATTTGAGCTAACCTGTTTGGACTCATCAATATGATTCCCTTACTGTTCTTTGTGATCAAAACATATTTTCTTCTATTCCTTTAGCTATGAAGATGAATATATACTATAGGTGTTTTTAAAAGGGGTGGTATTTTGGTTCTGTTATGGGGAAAACATCACATGTATTGTAATATAAGTTTCTTATATAGCCAATTCTCAAAGAAATTAAGAAATTATTAATTTTTATAGATATAATTCATGAAATTTAATATAATATTTTAAAAAATGATGACAAATAAATACATATTTATCTTGGATCAATTTATATACATTCAAAAAAAAATCATTAATGACCTTTATATATGGTGTTTATTTCATGTACCAGTTTAGGATATAAAGTCCCTTCATCAAAATTAGTGTGATATTTATATTCCATAACACTATATCTAGAAAACATTTCGTATACATGATATTCATTTATAGTGAACATTATTCTATAATGTAGAATTTAAACTCTTTTTTGGATACATCACACTCTTTAACACTTCCCACCCATAACAATTTCAAAACATCAATCAATGGGGATGAAAAATCATAAATAACATTTCATGATGTTATGGTTCAGAAATAATAAATCTAATCAAAAAAAATTCACATTAATGAATACTATGGGGAAATTTAGCACCATGATATTTTAAAAAATATTTCTCTTAAATAATTTGATTTCATTGATAACTTGCATTGTAGGTAACACCAAGTTTAAATGAACAGTTGTATACCATTAAAAATTTATTATGGACTGTTATAATAAACACATTAATATTGATTAGTATAAAAAGTATTAACTACTTTATAAATATAGGATATACTCAAAACAAATGTATTTATATTTTTTTTGGAAATAATCATCCCATTTTTTGTAAATTCGTTGTCTTTATCAAAAATGGGTTTATATACATTTGAGAAAAAAATATTATAAATAATTTCTTATAATTTTAGAAACTAATTTTTTTAAAAATTATAAATTTTTTTGAATTAAATGTATAAAAATTTTCTTATTGTGAAATTTGATATTTTTATGAAAAGATTGACTTTTCAATGAATAGTGAAAATAACAATTTTTTAAAAAATGTATTTTTATTTAATGCAATTATAAATGAAAACTTTATTTTAAAATAATTATAGAATTCGATTATTTCCTTTTAATTATAAATAATACCATTATATACTTTATAATGATTATTATAGTTAAATTTATTATAAAAAATTATACTTCAAAATAAATTATTCTAAAAAGAACATTTTCTTGGAGTTTTGGACACTAATTTTATAATTAATTTAGAATACTTTTAGAAATTGAATCTTGAAAAATGGATTCAATTTTATTAATTTGGTGGTTACAGTTTTCAATATATTCCTATAATTTTTAGGCATTAGGAATTGTAATTGGGGAAAAATTTATGATCATGTTAATAGGTAAATCAGCTTAATCTATGTTAAAACTAAGTGATAAGGTTGTGTGTTTTTACCCTAATTCTTATTATATGAAATAAATTATAAATTTTTCACATTATTCTCTAGATTTATTTTTTAATGGAATTCCTCCATGAAAATGTCTTATATAATGTTTAAATCAATGAACATTATATATCAATTATGTTTATTTCCATGTGTCATTCCTTTAGTTTTAAATATCTATTATGTATCCACATAGGGAAAAATGATTGTTTTGTATAAGTATTAATGTATATTTTGATATTAGTGAAATTATTTTCTTGAGGGAAATTAAGTTCTAATTATTATAAATTATATATTTACATTAACTACTATTGGAACTCTGACTCAATATTTATTCCTTTATTTTAAAGATAAAATAAATGATATTAAAACTACTAAAGGTAATATAATTTGACTGGCTTATAGTGTTCTACGAATTTTATAGATAAATATTACATTTTTTTTGTTAAATAATTATATTGGAATAAAAAAATTTTACTTATGTATATAAATTCAAATTAAATGAAAAGATTCATAATTGACATTAATGATACATTATCAAAATTATATATTATTAAATTATTTATCAATAATAACAGAATATAAACATTACAATTAGGATAATATTTACCTTATATGAAAATTATAGGTTTAAATTATAAATGGGTTCCTCCTCCCAAACTTCCTTAAAACACATTTAGACATTAATATTACTTATACCCCACCAAAATCCATTATAAATTTCCTTGTACATATTCTAGAGGTTCTGATTTTTTTCAAATATTAACCCTTTAACCCTTAAGATAATATATAAATGAGTTCTTTCAAGGAGGAGGTAATCTCTATAATTGATGTATTTTTTAAATTATTATATTATATCCTCTAAATCAAGTATGTTATAAATTAAATAATAAATTTAATGTATATAATACACTAAAATTTTATTATCATTAGAAATAAATATTTATATATCATATTTTCCATCAAATAGGAAGTGAAAGTATTTCTTGTATGTATGAATTATTTCCTCCATATAAAAATATAATTAATTTTTTATCATCACTTTTTTTAGATGAGTTTTATGATAAGTTTACTTTTTATAAAAGATACCTACATTATGATTAGTTTAATGTTTATAAATGATACCTATATACAATTATTCTTTTTCAATGAGTGTTTTAGTTCATTTTTCAATATATGAATATTATATATGAATAAAAAATTTATTTAATTTAATAATAATTAACACTATGTATATGAATGAACTGTGATCAATGTACACTGAAAAAACCACTAAATCAAAACATATATGAAAAATGTGGCGGTTATCAGTCGAATCTATGATTTTAAAAAATAATTGTTAATAAATGGGAGGTAAAAGGTTATAAGTGAATCATATATGGTATGATATGTAGGAATATTGTTATTTAATAAATTTATAATAAATCAATATTTATTATACAACTGGTTCAATCATTTCTGGTGGAATTTAAACCTGAGGAAAGGGAGTTTCTATGCACTTTTATTTCCATGAGACAAATGCCATATTCATCTCTTGTTTATTTTATCTGTTGTAAATAATACCAATTAATTTATTTAATGATTATCGTTATCCATATAAGGTGTTTTTATTTAATTATAACTATTATTCAAATGATACCACATAGTTAAGCGTTTAATATTACAATATCACTTTTTTATCGATATTGTTTTTGATTTATTTTCCGATAAGGAATTATGATGATCTACATTTCAAGAAAATAATTATGTTTATTATCCTTTAACTACTTGTTGGAAGTAAAATTTTTCATTTAAATTTCTAATTTTTAATTAATCAATATACACGAATATTTTTTTACGGAAAATCATCTTTATTTCTCTATTTAGTATAAAAAAATTATTTCTTCCATATCCATGTGTTCTAAAATTTTAATGAATGTTATTACTATTTCCCTATAATTTTTAAAATTAATTTTTAACCATGTATAAATTTTTCCAAAAAACTAACGTGAATATTCTGGTCGTTTTTTCATGATGTACTTTTAATCTTTTTCGTAAAAAGTATAAGAAGGATTTTTTATTTTAACATATACTGAATGAACATTATTTCCCATTGCATCACTAATAAATGTTTTCATGATTACATTAAAATTTTTCATGGTTATTTGTAATTAAAATACATTCTTTCATATTTAGGGAATCTTTATTTTTTAAATAAGATATTTAAATATGAAATTGATATTTTCCCTAATAAATGTTTTAGATAATTATAAATGGAATTTTAAATTTTTGATAACATACTTTGATGTTATTTATTTTTTACTAGAGATATTATCCATGGATTCTATCCTTATTATTTCTTTAGATGTTTCATTATTATGAAGAAAAAAATTATGGAATTTGTTTCTTTTTCATGGATTATACTATGATGAAATGTTTAAAAAAAGATTTTATTAAAGGGTAAGTTTTGATGAAATTTTTATTATCATTCTGATCATATATTAGTAAATTTATGATTATGTGATGGGTGGTACCAAAATAATATTTTCATCTAAAGCAATGGTAATGATGGATAACTGATGAGGTAGATATATTATACGTGAACCAGAATTCATGTTCACAATTTCATGTGGGGACCTGGATTCATGTCTTAATGTTTATGCATCAACCCATATTTCATATCCATGATACTACGTGTGTTCCTCGTTTTCAATTATATAAGTTTTTTAGGTCTTTATTTCATTTCTTTAACATTATGATGGAACCAGTGTCTATTATACATGGTAACAATGCTATAAACATATGTTTTTTATATTCCAAGGTATATATTATTCTATCATGGCTTATATTCATTGATTTACATCATGATTCATGTCTTATGATCATTAAATTTGTATTCCATGTATCAAGATTATGATAAATGATATACAAGTTCTGGTTTTAAAATGATAATCTCATATTCTCACATGCCTATGAGTATGTTACGCCAGTATGATCATTAATATCTCAGTAGTATGCCCTTAATGATAAATTTATCACAACCTTCTCTTATGTTTCATTTCCCCATGATAAGAAGAAATTTTTTAATGTTGACATGTCTAAGAGGGTTTATAGTTATGAATAAATAAGTATGAGATGATATAGATTTTATATGAACTAGGTTTTTATATTTCTAATATCCAAATAACATTAAAATATTACATCCCCCTACATGTATTTTTTAAATGCATTTAATTGTCATCTAATAAGAAGTTATATTTTTGAATAAAAATATCAGGTTTGTTTAGTTGGTATCATAGGATGTGTTTTTTCAACACATTGAGATAAATATTAGAAAACTTTTGTAAAATCCCAGTGGATAAGTCTAAATTTAGGATAACATCCTAATGTTTTGGTAATACCCATTGATAACCTAGTCTAAAACTATGATTACATATAATGACAAGAATGTGGAATTATTTATAATACTTTGAGTGATTTTTTTAAAATTATATGAGTTTTCACAATGAATATTTTTTCTTATTATATTGTTTTTTTAGTCAATGACATAAACCTAATGGAATTGTGTGAACAATAAATGTGATGTATAATGAAATGAACATCCTTATGGGAAACTAAATGGATTATGTTCGGGGATGTAAGATTTTGTTATTATTCTTACTTAATTCAATCAATATATAAGTGGTATCATTGGTCATGTTGAACATCAATATGTACCATTGAAGGAGTAACTTGACATTGAGTATTTTATGAGACAATGTTCACCCTCAGTTTATAGTACGTCTAATCCGCTGGTTGTTCAAAAAATATGTCGATGCGAAGTTAAATATATTTTTTGTTCTTCAGTGCTCTGGCCATAAAAAATATATCCATGTCATTTATATATTGGAAGGAAAATAAGATCATTAGTGGAATTTTATTAAGAATACAATCCAAGAGGATAAAATTGACTACATGGGATGGGATGATATTAAGAATCTATTTTATATTAATTACTTCCATTGAATTTTACATATGAAAATAGATTATGAATTCTGTGAGATTATTTAGAAGGATTAATAATCCATTATAACCTATGAAGTATATTTTAAAGGACTTTCATGGTATGAATCTCATTTAATAATCTTCCCTAAAAAAATTGATCAATTCGTTATTAGTTTATAATCATGTTTTTGAAAGGAATTTTCTATAATGGAATTTGGAGGATATGAATAAATAATTTGATATACACTGAAGTATGAAATTGAAGATATAAACACTCATGTTTTTTTAAGAAGAAAATGATGTTGGAGTTTAATGGAAGCTCTACTACCATATCACATAGGAGTAAGAAAAATTTACACAACCTATATTAAAAAAATTATTGTTGGACAGTCAAGTGATTGCTTTAAAATAATAAGAATATGTTTCATGTGTGGGATGTTGGGACATCGAGAAAAATAATATCGATGATATGTGTTGATGCTTGAAAGTGAAATGAATGGGGTGATAGTTCAATAGAATAAACTAACCACAAATCAATGATTTTGATTTAATGAGTATAATCTTTATGTAAATAAATTCCCTAGTCCAATCCATAATTAGGATAATAGATTTGACAAGATCTAAAGACAACAGACTAAGGTAAATCTTATAAAAACACAATAATTGAAGTTATTCATAATAATTAAGTATTGATTAACCTCCAAGGAATATTTGATGATTTCATGTTGAATATTTTATAAATGATCCAAAAAAATATCATATTATTTATCCTATAAAAAATTTGGATGTGATTGTGGGAATTTATTAGGTTTCTCTACATAGATTCTAGAATAAGTAGACCAAATTTGATATTATGAATCATCATATGATCAGGTATCAGTATAAGGATGATAAATGACATCCAATGGAAATGTTTTTGGATTAGATAAACACTTATTAATGAAACACAATGCTGAATTATCTTTTTAAAGAATTAGTGATATTATTATGTCTTTATTGTTTTAAATGATAGGGTATATACATTTTTGTATTAAAATTTATGAGTGATTAAAATTATTTAATGATAATAGTTATGTTTTCCATTAAAATAAATGACATTAGATAATTCCAATATTTGGTATTTAGTTTTGGTTAGACGTATTTTGGAAGAGCCTTATGGTTAAATATTTATGTAATGAATTAATGTGATCATTGGATGTTTTGGATAAAATTTCCTAACCATTTTGGTTTTGGTAAATAGTTATGGTATAAGAAATGACTTATGGATTTTATGATTTTCCAATTTTTCATTATTAAGTCATGATAAATTCATATTGAATATATATTTCATATACTAAAAGATGAAGTTGAATTTGATTGATGAAAAACCAAGGGAATACATCATTCTTAGGAAATGGAATGAAATCATGTGTGTATATTTTTCAAGAATACATTATCTATATAGAAAAATAAAACCAATCATAAGGAAAATAACCTTGAAATGAAATAATAATTTTTTTTTCTTTCATTAGTGACGAATCATTGGTATTTTAATCCCAAGTTGATTTATGGTTTTGTGGTTGTTAACATTCTTATGACCATGTCTTATATCACTCACTGTTAGTCCTTTCAAGTATTTATTCTATTCCTTATCAATTTTCTCATTTCCTACTAAATTTATCTTACTTTGAAAACTATTTTGTGTTATTTTATCATAACATTTATATTTTTATTTTACTATTTTGAATATGAAGTTTTATCGAACCATTTATCAATGTGGGTTTTCATCAAATGGAATTTTCAAATTCCAAGCCCTTAGATAACAATAACATGTTTAAATTGTGAGGAAATAATTTATAAAATTAGGGTGAAGTTAATGTCCTTGTATTTTAGAATATATTTTTTAAAAGTAATTTTATTTCTTTAAAGCATGTATTACATGCAACAATAAGTTTTATCAGACCATGATATACTATTAAAATATTATTATGTGACAGTTATAACATTGTTGTTAAAATTTTTAGGTGTAAATATGATTAAATTATTTATGATTATTATTAGAAATAAATATATATTAATTGTCAATTTTTTGGAAAATAATCACTCAATTTTTAGTAAAGTCATTTTCTTTTTCAATAGTATGTTTTATTCAAAAATAATTTTTATTTATTTTGTGAGAAAATATAATAATTAAAAATTTTAAATTTTAGAATATTTATTTTAAAAAAGTATAAATTTTTTAAAATTATAAAAACAAAATTAACTTATAGTGAAATTTTGATATTTATCTGAAAAGTATGGTTTTTCAATGAATTGTAAAAATATCAATTTTATTAACATCATTATTTTATTTAAATGTTTTTATAATATAAAATTATATTTTGTATTAGTTTTATAATTTAATTATTTTCTTTTTATTAACCATAATTCATTAATTCTATTATGATGGAATTTTATTCTTGAATTTTGTAAAAATACAATTTTTATACATAAAAATACATTTTTCTAAAAACAAGGTATTTATTATGCTTTTTGCACTTATTATAAAAGTAATTTCTTCCACATTGAGAGATATAATTTTTAAAAAAAGATTACATATTTTAATAAAAAAAATTAAATTTATTAAATATGACTCATTAAATTTTAGGCATTATTAATAGTAACCAAATTAAAATTTATGACCTCAGTAAGTGGTAAATTGGGTTAATATGGTTAAAAAGGAAGTGATGAGGACATAATTTTAAACATATTTTTATTGTATAAAGGTAATTAATCCCATGTCACCTTATTCTCTTAATTAATTTGTTTAATGGAAATATCTCTCCGAAAATGATCCATATAATATTTAATGTAATTAACATTACAAAGTGACACTCTCTTAGTATTATATATCTATTATGTTCCCATATAAGGGAAAAAGAAAGTAAATATTGAATATTAATGTTTATTTTGATATTAATTAAATTATTTTTTTGATTATAAATTATTTAATATTTTTAAAAATTATATAATTACCTTAAATGCTTATGCAACGACGATGTAGTATTTATTAAATTTGTTTGAAAAAAAATGATATTATAAATATTAAAAGTGATATTATATGATTGGGTTATAGTGATACCAAAATTTTATAGATTAATATAAAATATTAAATTTTTTTAAATAATTATATTTCAACTAAAACTTTATATTTATGTTTTTAACTCAAATAAAAATAATTATGTGATAATTAATATTAATTATATTTTATGAAAATAATATTTTATTAAATTATTTAAAAATATAAAAAATCATGAAAAATGAAAGGTATTATAATTTTTGATCAAAAATTCTATTCATTTTCCATTAATTATCCAATTTTTAGCTAACATGTACATTTATAACCCTTTTAAGAGTGATAAAGTCAATACCATGGTGATGGTTAAAATAGGATAACTAAGTGGTTAAACCAAATGATAATGATTTGAGATACCATTGAAAACTATCAATATTTTACTTGATCATGTTATATTAATCATATCATATCATATGATCAAATATATGTCCATTTGGAAGTATTTGGACTAAATAATTTCTCTACTATAATTCAATATTTTAAGAAAATTCAATAGTACCCATCACCTCAATTATAAAAGGGAACCTTCTCCCCCACAACCATAATACACATTAATCCATATATATCATCCATACCCTTCCAAAATTCATTATAAAATTTCTTATAAACATTCTATGTGATGCTTCATCCCAAAATAACAACCCTATAACCCTTAATAAGAGATATAATAATGGTCTTTAGAGAAGAGGCAATCACCATAACTGATCACTTTCTTTTTAATTCTTATTTATCCTCATCTAAATTAGTTATAATATTAATTAAATACTGAATTATGTATATTAAATATTAATAAATTTGGTATTTATTAGAAAGCCATTTATATTCACACTCTTTTCAATAAAATGGTATGTGAATGTGTCACACACGCATACATTCGACTTATAATCTCCATATAGCGGTACAATTAATTATTCATCATTGAATATTATGGATGTGTATTATGATGTGATTAATGTTTATTTATGATATATATTAATTAATTATTCTGCAGTAAGGATTATATAATTTTTAAATATTTACCATATACATCGTTAAAATGATAACGTCACTTGGGCCTACATGTGGACTACTTCCCCCATGAGACGATGAAATTATTTTTTATATTTTTCAACATATATAGTAATAATGATGAATTTTAGGTATATTTAATTTTTATTTGATATAATAATGATTCTGAAAAGGATCATTATTATTTTCCATTCTTTTTACCCTTCTGTCGAAAAATGAAGACAATATTCTTACATATATAAGGCATATCATCTCCATGAAAGATGTATTTCATATTTCTATCAATAGAATTTAAGATTGACTATAAATATGTATATTATTAATATATATTAAATAAAAATCATTATTAAAATTATTTTAATTGTGGAGTAAATATTAATATAAAAGGACCAAAAGTACCAAACCCAAGCATACATGAAAAAAGATGTGGTTTGTTACTTAGAATAGTGATTTTAATAAACAATTGTAAATAAATGGGTGATAAGAGGTTATGTTTAAATAAATTATTATGTGATATTTATGAATATTTTTATTTGGTATAAAAAATATAAGTCTATATTTAATATAAACTAGGTTCTGAAAGGTATTAAGAAACCTTTACTTGAGGTAATGGTTTTTCGTTTAACTTTTATTTCAACGAGACACATGTTATATTCACCCATTTTTTCTTTTATATAGTGTATATAAATCACATGAATTTATTTTATGACAATTCTTATGAAATTTATTTATATTTAAAAATCTATATATGTTTATTTCCTTCATGTGTCTTATGATTCAAATGATACCAATGTTGTATGGTTTTTATGTTACTATGTCATTATTTATCAAGATTTATTATGATTATGTTATTGATTATGGATTGTTATGATATACCTCTATAGAAAACAATTAATTTTATTTTCCATTGATTATTTCATAAAATTAAATTTTTCAATTGATTTTAAACTCATTAAGTGCTCAAGTGACTGAAAGAATATTTCTAAGGAAAATCATCTTTTTTTATATTTGGTTAAAAATACATTTTCTTTCATTTCCATAGTTTTAAAAAATGGATTAAATAATCTATTTACTATTACCATTTTATTTTTTAAATTAATTTTTACCAATTTTTGAATTTTTTTAGAAATGGATTAAATGTAATCTTTTAATCATTTTTTGAATGCGCTACTTTTTGAAATTTTCAAAAGAAGTGTAAAAGGAATGTTCAATTTTAACATCTTCCACTTGAATGGAATTTACTACCATCATGCCTGATCAATGATTTCAAGATTAAATTTTATGTTTCAAATTTAATTTTCAAACAAAATATTTTCCTATACATTTGAAAAAAATTTAAACATTAAAAAAGGGATTTCAAAATCAAAAGGAATATTTTAAAAAAATATTCCATATATCTTTTAATGTAATATTCACTTATTATAAAATACAATGATATTACTTATTTTCTAATACGTATATGTTAAATAGATACTATCATTATTCTTTCTCTGTATTGTTTTTTATTTTTATGAAAAAAAATGTTTATTGAAACCATTACTATTGCATAGGTTATGATCTGAAGAAATACTTTTGAAACAAATTTCTTTTAACTGGTAAAGTTATAATGAATGATTTATAATATTTTAAAATAAATATGAATGGAGTTGAGATTATTTAATTGGGGGACCCTGAAATTATATATTCCTATAATAAATTGAGTAAATAAGAAGAACTTGTGAGGAAAATAATTTATGAGGGAACCTGATTTCATGTTCGCAATTTCAAACATGGACCTTGTTTTCATGTCAATATTTGTATATATGGACATGGATTTCATGCCCAATAGTTTATTCATGGATAGGGATTTCATGTTTATAATATTATGTATATACTTGGTTTTTATGTCTATATATTTCAAAGTGGCCACAATTTCATGTCCTTAACTTATTTAGTGGACCTGTTTCTATTTATACATGATTGAAATGTTTTAATATGTTGTTTTCTCCATTTTCCAATGTCTACGTTAAACTCTCATTGATATTTTTCATTTTTTCCCTCTATGATTCATGTCTTATTAAATTATAATATTTATTGTGGGTCTCTCTATTATGATCTATCATATACAGGGTATGATTTTCAAATTTTAAACTCATGTTCTCATACCCTTAAACACATGATAAGATTAAGTAATCACTGTGACCTCACTTGATTACCCATTTTGAGAATATTAGTTTACTATTTCTTATAAATCATTTCCCTATTATATTAAGAATATTTATATGGTTAACGTGTTTAAGATGTGTTAGGTTTTTGATGAATTTAGAGGGAGATTATGTAGATAATTTATGAACCGATTTTTTATGTATCTAGTATCCAAATACACTAAACCATTATGGTCCTAAATCATGTATTTGTGAAATATATTTAAGATTAATCTATAAATATTTAATTTTTCTTTATGGAGATATTTTTTTTTCACAATTAAATTTTTTAAACTATAAATATAATAGGATGTGAGCTATATTGTTGGAGGGTTTTTAATGAATAACTATTTTCTTAAACATAGTAGAAAAAACAAAAACCCCAAACCAAATAGGTTATCTGTATATTTAAATGACTAAAAATGAAAAATAAATGAATACCATTCCCCCGTTGATTTATACTTCTAACAAGTGTTTGATATAGATAACTTAGGGGAAATTTTTGGGTTCATCACTCCTAGGGTGTCCATAGATTTTATAAATCTCTCAATACTTGGGTAGGATCTCCTCTAACCTTGGTTTGTTAAAACCATAAATTTAAAGGTTAGAGGGAATTAATAGTTAAAGATCATATAAATTTTATGAGTTCTAATGTAATATATCAGTACGGTGGAATTCCACAAAATATATGAGAATTAAAAACTTTTATAAAGGGCTCAAGAACTAATATTTTGAGTCATGTATTCATGAAATGTTTCATAAATGCCTGAAATTTTATAAGGTAGTAAAACATATGAATAAATCCTTATAATAATAATTTAATAATTAAATGATCATTATAAAAATTAAAAATAATAATTATTTTAATATAATGAAAAATTAAAATTACAATATAATTTATAATGGACCTTTGAAGAAAAAAACACATTATCTGTAATGCCCCGACCCCAGTTACCCAGAGTCGGTGCATTATTACATAACATTGGCATGATCACATGAAAGATCAAATCTCGAAAGATCGATTGGTTTAGTAGCCTTGGAATACTAGATATATTCATAAGTCTTACATTACATCATAAAGTGAAAAACCACTACAACAACATATTGTATCCATATTCCACACTCATATCCCTACAAAATATTCCTACAGGTCATTCATAATTTACATCTTCACTTCCTGGGAAAAATAAAACATAGAAAAGGGGTGAGCTCAAATGCCCAGTATGGATAACAATATAGCAGAAACTTTCATAAATAAAAATAAGCATTTAAGTCAATGTATAACTAAAACAAAAGCCTTTTAAACTTGAACTTCAACATAGTATGAAAAAAGTAAAATGAAATAATGCAATTTACTTATTTACATTGATATTCTACTAATCTAATAATCACATACAATATCAATAACCACTTTCATAATGATGGAATGCATAATGCGAGACTATCATAACCACATAGCCAAGGCCTCGTGCCAAGACTACAAATAAGATTTTTACAAGGCCTTGTGCCAAGACACTAGTTTGTCTCATGAGACCTACCAATGCATCGAGAAGCTATAGCGGGCTCCACCTATCACATATTAAGTCCAATGCATTCCGATATGAAAAGGTTTAAACATAACATAAGCATTCGTATTAAAACTAGCATACAAAATGTCAATAATTTCACTATAAACAATGAATGGTATAAAATAGCACACCCACATTCAAACATATCACAAAACCTTTAATAAAATATAGAATTTTTGTATCATAATAAATCAACATCAAATAAGCATAAAATCCATCAAAGGATGTTAACATAGATGAAATCAAAATTCTTTTTAGAGAAATATCTCTTTCTATTTTTGAAATCATTTAAGAGTCATGTATTTATAAAATAAAACATTTTCGTTGAAAATATTCTTATAAGCTTGTAAGGGAATCTTCTATGATTTTATAACGGCATAAAATAACCGCACCCGCCATATAAGTTAAAAAAACATTCTTACCTTAATTTTGTCAAAAAGGTTAAAAGCACCTTGTTTGGAAAACGACGGAAAGATTCCTTTATAAAACTCTTATAAAAAGTCAAAAAAGGGTATAAATGACTTTAACCCATATTTTTTTAAATAGTAAAAATGTTTTGAAATACATTTCTAAGAAACATGGATGTGGATGATAAAGAGATCCCAGTAGATTATTATGTATAAAAAACCTCGAATAATGAAGAGATTGTGAAATAACCCTTACCTTGTACTTTTCCTTGGTTGGGGTAGGTTAACCTCCTGTATAATAGTGAAATAATTGTTATTAAATTATACAAGAATCATATACATTCATATTATATCATATATGATCTTTTAACATTGCTTTGTAAATAATATCTTAGTATTATCGTTGTTTCGGGTGTTAACTTACTCGTTTTCTTTTATATGTTTTGTTAGGTAAGACATGTTTGTAATTGATAGGTTGTTTATTATTCATATCCAGAATGATATGATGTCCTTAAACATCATTTTTAAATCAGGAAATGATAATTATACTAGAATGGATACGATGGAGAGTGAATCTCATCGCGTTCGTGGAGACGGTAGTCCGTACGTACGCACGAGCGACAATATCAATTTTTTGATATTAAAATAATATATAAGTTGATAGTATATCATATATACAGAATCATTATCATGTTATATTTATTATTTAGATGAGTTACAGATCATTATTATACCCATCCAAGTAATAATATATTGAATAACAATTACACCACGACGTGGAGACGGTAAGCCGTACGTACGCACGTATGGTGACATGTTATTCAAAGGGTGGATAGAAGATTGATTATGGTTATACCATGTTTATAATAACATCACAGTATATATAAGATACTGGAGTTATTATTTTATAATGGTAATAACAAAGAAATAAGAAGTGGAAGAAGAAAGGAACTTGGAAAAGGGTGGTGAAATCATTACCTCTTCTTCGGGTTCTTCCTTTTGATTTGATGAAAAGGGCTCCTTAGGTTGGATTTATGATCAAAATAAGGCCTCTAGGTTGTAGTGAGGGATGTTGGGAGAGTATTCGGTCAGAGTTTGGCCGAACCAAAAGCCTTTGAAGGTGTGAAGAAAAGAGAAGGATGAGTTCCCTTTTATAAGAGGGGTGAGGGGCAACTTTGGAAAAGCTAGAAATATTAGTTTATAATAAATTAATATTCGGTTTCTAATGGCTCCAATGTTGATTATTCAAAGGTTAAGGTGGGTATAGGTCTAAAAAAATTCAACCAATAGAATTTAGACAGTTTTGGGTACTTATATTAACCTTTTCTTTAAGTATTAACTCTAAGTTAATTAGTTTCACTTTTACAATGTCTCTTTGTATTTTTATATTATATGGTTAATAAACTTACCATATACATCCAAGAGACCCCCAAGTGGTCCCTTAATGAGACACCTATCATGATATAAGTCTCTTGGCCCAACCATAGATTTTTAGGAGTTTAATACCAATTAATAATATAATATTTGTTTTAAAAACTCTTTTATGTCAATTTTGACAATATTCAATAGTTGATATTTGTGAAACTCATAACAGATTTATTACTTCAAAAATAGTCTATTAAATCAATAATAATATATCATATTATCCAATAAAATTAGTTTAATTCATTAAAAGTTTCATATTATATTTATTTGGGTATTTATAATATCAATTATTATAATTTTTCACTATTATAGTAATTACTGCATCATCATTGTGTCATTAATAAATTACATTATTTAATGTCTAAAAATTATAAATAAAATATAATTATGTAGGAAATCTTTTTATCGTTCTAATGAATATTTATAATCTAAAACCAACATATATAACTTTATGTAAAAATTGTTTTTCTAAAATATATATGGATGTGTCATTATTGTATTCATTTTAACTTAATTAAAATAAAGTGTCCCTATCACCTAAAAATGGCTCCATGAGGTCCCAAAATTGACCCAAAGATGCCCATGGTTGGACATGTATCCACCAATAAGGTAAGACACGTTTTACGGAAATTTAGTATTATTATTTTATTATTTTTTAACCCTTATTTACCGGATATACCCTTAACCATGGTAAATAAAATATTTACCGCAGTAATTATTCAAAATGTCTAAAAATAAAAGTTACCTATTTACACAATTTAAAAATCCTGATTCTAAATATAGAATCCATTTTTCCAAATTCAAAACATAGAAGTGGCAGAAATTAATTTAAAATTAATTCCCGTTGTTAAAACAATAAAGCGTGTTTTTAAGAGATAATAACTATCAAAAGATTGACACTTGTTTATGTCCGGTTTAATTGTAAAATTATGTCAAATGATCAAAATTGTATTAAATTGTAAAAATATATTCTAAATATAATATAAAACCTCTCAAATTTATAATTTATCACTATTAATTATTTTGATTAAAAAAGTTGTTTTAAATTAAAATTTAGTAATTTTCACTATTCATCAAAATATGAAAGTTATCCGAAAAATACCAAAATTTCACCCTAGGATAATTTCAATATTCCAAATCCAAAAATGAAGTTTATTTTGAAATATAAAATATATATAATTTCAAAAAGTAGGTATTACTATTCATAACGGCTAGTTTGATTGGTTGTGGTCTGTTAGAACTCTGTGTTGCGTACAACAGACGCTATCACATTATTCAAAGAGAAGCGTACCGAAGAAGATTGGGGTGTTACATTATATCCTCCTTCAAATAATTTCATCCTCGAAATTTCTAGAATACTTATCACATTAAAAGACTAGGATGGTTCTTCATCATAAGTTCCTCGGGTTCCCACGTTGCCTCTTCCATCTTATGGTTTCTCTACAAAACTTTTACCAGACGCGTCGTCCGGTTTCTCAGTACTTGTTCTCTTGTATCAAGAATCTTGACGGGCGTTTCGCAAAAAGACAGATCGGGTTCCAGTTCTAAT
This sequence comes from Viscum album, assembly GCA_963277665.1. Lineage (NCBI taxonomy): Eukaryota > Viridiplantae > Streptophyta > Magnoliopsida > Santalales > Viscaceae > Viscum > Viscum album. The sequence goes on from OY728157.1 coordinate 1,030,898,277, forward strand.
TCCTCGTAAGTGAGTACATGCGTTGGGTCAGACATGTATTTCCTCAACAGAGATACGTGGAACACATCGTGAACTTTGGAGAGGGTTGGCGGCATTTCCAATCTGTAAACTACAGCCCCAATTTGTTCTAGAATTTCGAAAGGTCCGATGTACCTGGGACTCAATTTACCTTTCTTACCAAAACGTATGACTCCCTTCCATGGAGATACCTTTTGGAAAACATGATCACCGACATGAAATTCCAAATCCATCCTCCAATTATCAGCATAGCTCTTCTGCCTACTTTGAGATGCTTTGATGTGAATTTGGATTACCTTCAACTTTTCCATTATTTCCTCCACCAGTTCTGGGCCTACAAGTTTTCTATCACCAACGTCATACCAACAGGTTGGTGTACGACATCTCTTTCCATATAACGCTTCATATGGTGTCATATGAATACTCGAATGGAAGATATTGTTATAAGAAAATTCTACCAGAGGTAAATATTGATCCCACATACCCTGAAAGTCAAGTGAGCAGGATCTCAAAATTTCTTATAAGGTTTTAATAGTTCATTCTGATTGTCCATCGGTTTGAGGGTGGTAGGCAGTGCTCAAATGAAGTTCAGTATCCAGGGATTTCTGAAGACTCTTCTAGAATCATGAAGTAAAACGGGGATCACGATCAGAAACAATCGATAGGGGTACTCCATGAAGTCTCACAACTTCATTAATATATAGTCTTGCTAGACGTTCCAGTGGTAGATCTTCTCTTATAGCAAAAAAATGTGCTGACATGGTAAGACAATCAACAATAACCGATATTGCATCGTTCCTTCTAGGAGTCTTTGGTATCCCCATGAAAAAGTCCATCGTAATATTGTCCCATTTCCATTCCAGTATGGGAAGAGGTTGCATGACTCCTCCATGCTGTTGCCTTCCAGCTTTCACTTGTTGACAAACCATACATCTTGACACAAAATCAGCAATCTCCCTCTTCTTGTTGTTCCACCAAAAATGTTCCTTCAAATCTTTATACATTTTGGTGCTCCCAGGGTGTATAGAGAAATTGGAACTATGAGCATCATCCAACAATTCCCTTTTTAGATCAGATATATTGGGAACACAAAGTCTCTCCCCAAATTTCAAAATTCCATCTTCATACACAATGTCTCTCAATCTCCCATCATTCACAACTTTAATCTTCGTTTGAAATTCTTCATCATCAGTCTGAGAACTCTTAATCCTTTCTAGTAAAGATGGTTTGGTAACCATTTGAAAAAGCATTGATGTTTCACCTTCACTGGTTATTCCCATGTCCACCTTCACTAGATCCATCAAAATTGGATCCCTTTCAATTCTCATCACGTTCAAAACTCCATGGTCTTTTCTCCTCAAAGAATCTACCAACTTGTTTGCCTTCCCCGGGTGGTAGTGTATCGTGCAATCATAATACTTGAGTAATTCAAGCCATCTCCTTTGCCTCATGTTGAGTTCTTTTTGTGAGAAAATATACTTCAAACTGTTGTGATCAGTATAAATCTCACATTTTCCACCATAAAGGTAGTGCCTCCATATCATCAAAGCAAAGATCACAGCTGCTAACTCGAGATCATGAGTAGGATAGTTTTGTTCATGAATTCTCTACTGTCATGATGCATAGGCAATTACCCTATCATTCGGCATAAGGACACAACCAAGTCCTTTCTTCGATGCATCACTATAAATAACGAACCCATCATTCCCCAATGGTAGAGTCAATATATGAGAATTAACTAATCTTCTCTTCAGTTCTTCGAAACATTCTTCACACTCTTTTGTCCAAAAAAAATTAACCCCTTTACATGTGAGCTTCGTTAATGGGTTAGCCAATTGGGGAAAAATTCTGGACGAATCGTCGATAATAACCTGCTAAACCAATAAAACTACGTACCTCAATTACACTCATAGGTGATGGCCATTATTGGATCTCCTTGGTCTTAGAAGGATCAATAGAGATTCCATCATTAGAGACAATATGGCCAAGAAAAGAAATCTCATGAAACCAGAATTCACACTTGCTAAACTTCCCATATAATTCATGTATTCTCAGAGTCTTCAAGATAATGCGCATGTGATTTTTATGATCTTCATAGCTTTCGGAGTATACCAAGATATCATCAATAAATACCACCACAAATTAGTCGAGATACTCCTTGAAAACTCTATTCATCAGATCCATGAATACAGAGGGTGCATTAGTCAATCCAAAAGGCATTACAGTAAACTCGTAATGCCCATACCTGGTTCGAAATGCTGTCTTCGGAATGTCTTCCTTCTTCACACACAACTGATGGTATCCAGATTTAAGGTCAATCTTTGAAAAGTATTGAGCTCCATGCAGTTGGTCAAATAAATCATCAATGCGAGGTAGAGGATACTTGTTCTTTATTGTTATAGCATTCATCTCCCTATAGTCGATACATAACCTCATAGATCCGTCTTTCTTTTTAACAAAAAGAACAGGGGCTCCCCATGGAGAAACACTAGGGCGAATAAATACCTTATTACTCAATTCCTCTAGTTGTTTCTTTAGTTCAACTAATTCTACAATGGCAATTCTATAAGGGGTCTTTGATATAGGCCTTGATCTAGGAATTAAATCAATGAATAACTGAACTTCTCGTTCTGGAGGATGTCCAGGTAAATCTTCTGGAAATACATCTACAAATTCTTTTACAATAGGTACATCCTCTATTTGAACATTCCTTTCCTCACCCATAGTCATTTCATTCTCTTCCTCCCTAATAATTGAATTTAGTTGAGCTATTGGTGGTGGATCTAAATAAGAATTAGGTGGTGACGATTCTACTCTAAAGATAAGGTGTTCCTTATCATTATCATCAAGAATTGTAACCTCTTTATTCTTACAACAAATCTTCGCATCATAGTCCGAAAGCCAGTCCATACCGAGGATTATATCAAACTCAATCATAGGTATGACGATGAGATCAGCAGATAAAGAACATTTATGTGCTCTAATGGGGACTGATTCACAAAACATTGTTGCAATGATACTTCCCTTATGAGTTTTAACCGACAACTCCCTTGTTAAATCAAATTGGAAATATCTAATTTTCTTAGCAAATTGGGAAGATATGAAACAATGCGATGATCTAGAATAAAATAATGCATTTTCTAAACATGAGGAAACCATTAAATTACCTGCCACCACATCTTTCGGAGCTTCAACCTCAGCAGTAGTGATAGCATAAGCTTGGACTTGATCCCTTGGCCTTTTCTGAGGTAAGTTCTCCTGAAGCTTAGGAAATTCATTTTCATAATTCCCCATCTCCCTACAATTGTAGCACTGAACGTTGGTGACATCCTTCTTCCCCTTGCAATCAAGAGCTTGGTGGCCTTTTTCACCACACTTGTAACAGACTCCTATTCGCTTCAAGCAAGTACCGAGGTATTTCTTCCCACATTTACCACAAGATGGATATTCAACCTTTCCCTTCTTCCCCTTATTTCCATTCCCAGATTGATCAGCAGGTCTCTTCTTCTCTTTCTTTTCTTTAATGTCATATGACTTAGAGAATTCCTTTTCGGTCTTGATACCACATGAGACAATGTCTTCATACGACGAGAAAGATTGTGAGACTAATGCTCGACGGAGAAATGGTCTTGAACCATCAAAGAAACGATCAATTTTACTTCTTGGGTTACGTATATAATCTCCAGCATAACTTGCTAACCTTGTAAAGTTAGCCTCATACTTTGTGACATTCTCATACTCCTTTTGTCTCAGACTCAGAAATTGCCTTTCCATATCTGCTCGACGGTCACGAGGAAAGTATTTTTCTAAAAACAGATCTTTGAACTCTCTCCATTCCATATTTGATACTTCATCATATTCCTTCATGTTTTGAATCAATGACCACCATTGATCAGCATCTCCAGTGAGTCGGTAAACTGTCATGATAACTTTTTCCCTTTCACTACTCCCCAAAGCCTGAAATATTTTCTCTAGGGAAAATATCCATTGCTCAGCTACTAAGGGATTTGTACTCCCATTGAACGTTGGTGGTTGTTGCCTCATGAATCTATCTAACATTGATCCTCCACGTTGCAAATTAGGGTTCTCCATACGGGTAAGGTTATTATTCATAACCTATGTGAGTTGTCCTAGTATGGTGATTAGCTGATCGGCACCAATTGCATCACCAGCTCCACTATAATTATCATGAGCAAGAGGGCAATCCCTATATAGAGTGCGTGCATTGATTCAGTTTCCATTTATTTCACTAGGCGCTATTTCTAAACAATGGCATAAACTAGATCAGTTTATGAATCAAAATACATAATCCCATACTTATAAAACACTTCACATAAATTGAACTATTTAAGGATATAATAAATAATAATATGAACGTTTTCTTTGAGGAAGTATATACTCATAAACCCTTCATAATTATTTGTGAAGAAAATGAGATTTATCCTAAGAATATCCCCCGGGAGTGTCATAACCAAGAGTGCAGCAATGCCCGTTGTTGTGCACCAGTTCCCGTTCGAGTCTAGCTCAAAGCGGTGTTTTCAGGTTTTACCCCTTGGTACATCTATGCCAGAGCCGCCTCTACCTACTCATATCCAGACAGGGATGTATTGCTCGAAAAACTCACCAAATCTCTACAATACCAAAATTCTAGGAAGTTATTCTATACTAATCCTCAAAGCTCATCTTAGGTCTACGTTCTCTAATCAGAGTTTATCTAAATCTAGCTTCCAAGGTTTGCACTAAACTTCCTCTGATACCAACTGTAACTCCCCGACCCCAGTTACCCAGAGTCGGTGCATTATTACATAACATTGGCATGATCACAAGAAAGATCAAATCACGAAAGACCGATTGGTTTAGTAGCCTTGGAAACACTAGATATATTCATAAGTCTTACATTACATCATAAAGTGAAAAACTACTACAACAACATATTGTCTCCATATTCCATACTCATATCCCCACATAATATCCCTGCAGGTCATTCATAATTTACTTCTTCACTTCCTGGAAAAAATAAAACATAGAAAAGGGGTGAGCTCAAATGCCCAGTAAGGATAACAATATAGCGAAAACTTTCATAAATAAGAATAAACATTTAAGGAAATGTATAACTAAAACAAAAGCCTTTTAAACTTGAACATCAACATAGTATGGAAAAAGTAAAATGAAATAATGCCATTTACTTATTCACATGGATATTCTACTAATCGAATAATCACATGCAATATCAATAACCACTTTCATAATGATGGAATGCATAATGCCAGACTATCATAACCACATAGCCAGGGCCTCGTGCCAAGACTACAAATAAGATTTTGCCAAGGCCTTGTGCCAAGACACTAGTTTGTCTCATGAGACCTACCGATGCATCGAAGAGCTATAGCGGGCTCCACCCGTCACATATTAATTCCAATGCATTCCCATATGAAAAGATTTAAACATAACATAAACATTCGTATTAAAAGTATCATACGAAATTTCAATACTTTCACCATAAACTATTAATGGTATAAAAATATCACATCCATAGTCAAAAATATCACAAAACCTTCAATAAAATATAGAAGTTTTGTATCATAATAAATCAACTTCAAATAAGCGTAAAATCCATCAAAGGATGTTGACATAGATGAAATCAAAACTCTTTTTAGAGAAATATCTCTTTCTATTTTTGAAATCATTTAAGAGTCATATATTTATAAAATAAAACATTTTATTTGAAAATATTCTTATAAGCTTGTAAGGGAAGCTTCGATGATTTTATAACGGCGTAAAATAACCGCACTCGCCATATATGTTAAAAAAACATTCTTACCTTAATTTTTTCGAAAAGGTTAAAAGCACCTTGTTTGGAAAACGACGGAAATATTCCTTTATAAAACTCTTATAAAAAGTCAAACAAGGGTATAAATGACATTAACCCATATTTTTTTAAATAGTAAAAATCTTTTGAAATACATTTCTAAGAAACATGGATGTGGATGATAAAGAGATCCCAGTAGATTATTACGTATAAACAAACTCAGATAAAGAAGAGATTGTGAAATAACCCTTAACTTGTACTTTTCCTTGGTTGGGGTAGGTTATCCTCTTGTATAATAGTGAAATAATTGTTATTAAATTATACAAGAATCATATACATTCATTTGATATCATATATGATCTTTTAACATTTCTTTGTTAATAATATTTTAGTATTATCGTTGTTTCGGGTGTTAACTTACTCGTTTTCTTTTATATGTTTTGTTATGTAAGATGTGTTTGTAATGGATAAGTTGTATATTATTCTTATCCAGAATTATATCATGTCCTTAAACACCATTTTTAAATCAGAAAATGACAATTATACTTGAATGGATACGATGGTGAATGAATCCCATCACGTTCGTGGAGATGGTAGTCCGTACGTACGCACGAGCGACAATATCATTTTTTTGATTTTAAAATAATATATAAGTTGATATTATATCTAATATACATAATCATTATCATGTTATATTTATTATTTACATGAGTTACACATAATTATTATACCCATCCATATACTAATATATTGAATAACAATTACACCACGACATGGAGACAGTAAGCCGTTCGTACGCACGTATGGTGACATGTTATTCAAAGGGTGGATAGAATAATGAATATGGTTATACCATATTTATAATAACATCACAGTATATATAAGATAGTGGAGTTATTATTTTAGAATGGTAATAACAAAGAATGAAGAAGTGGAAGAAGAAAGGAACATGGAAAAAGGTGGTGAAATCATTACCTCTTCTTCGGGTTCTTCCTTTTGATTTGATCAAAAGGGCTCCTTAGGTTGGATTTATGATCCACCTAAGGCCTCTAGGTTGTAGGGAGAAAAGTTGGTAGAGTATTTGGGCAGAGTTTGGCCGAACCAAAAGGCTTTGAAGGTGTTAAGAAATGAGAAGGAGGAGTGCCATTTTATAAGAGGGGTGAGGGGCACCTTTGAAAAAGCTAGAATTATTAGTTTATAATAAATTCATATTAAGTTTCTAATGGCTCCAATGTTGATTATTCAAAGGTTAAGGTGGGTATAGGTTGAAAACCATTCAACCAATAGAATTTTGAAAGGTTTGGGAACTTATATTATCCTTATCTTTAAGTATTAACTCTAAGTTAATTAGTTTCACTTTTACAATGTCTCTTTGTATTTTTATATTATATGGTTAATAAACATAACATATACATCAAAGAGTCCCCCAAGTGGTCCATTAATGAGACACCTATCATGATATAAGTCACTTGGCCGAACCTTAGATTTTTAGGAATTTAATACCAATTAATAATATAATATTTGTTTTAAAAACCCTTTTATGTCAATTTTGACACTATTAAATAGTTAATATTTGTAAAACTCATAACAGATTTATTACTTCGAGAAAAGTCAATTAAATCAATCCTAATATATCATATTATCCTAGAAAAGTATTTTAATTCATTAAAAGTTTCATATTATATTTATTTGGGTATTTATAATATCAAATAGTTTAATTTTTCACTATTATATTAATTACTGCATCATCATTGTTTAATCAATAAATTAAATTATATAATGTCTAAAAATTATAAATAGAATATCATTATATATAAAATCTTGTTAGATTTCTAATGAATATTTATAATCTAAAATCAAACATATATAACCCTATGTAAAAATTGTTTTTCTAAAAGATATATGCTTGTGTCATTTTTGTATTCATTTTAACTTAATTAAAATAAGGTGTCCCTGTCACCTACTAGTGGCTCCATGAGGTCCCAAAATCAACAAAAAGATGCACATGGTCGGACACGTATCCAAAAATAAGGTTAGGACACGTTTTAGGGTAATTTAGTATTATTATAATATTATTTTTTTAACCCTTATTTACCGGATTTACCCTTAACCATGGTAAATAAAAAATTTACCGCAGTAATTATTCAAAATGTCTAAAAATAAAAGTTACCTATTTACACAATTTGAACATCCTGATTCCAAATATGGAATCTATTTTTCCAAATTCAAAACACAGAAGTGGCAAAAATTAATTTAAAATTAATTCCCGTTGTTAAAACAAAAAGCGTGTTTTTAAGAGATAATAACTATCAAAAGATTGACACTTGTTTATGTCCGGTTTAATTGTAAAAGTATGTCAAATGATCAACATTGTATTAAATAGTAAAAATATATTATAAATATAATTTAAAATCTCTCAAATTTATAATTTATCACTATTAATTATTTTGATTAAAAAAGTTGTTTTTAATTAAAATTTAGTAATTTTCACTATTCCTCAAAATATGAATGTTATCCAAAAAGTACCAAAATTTCACCCTAGTCTAATTTCGATATTCTGAATCAAAAAATAAGGTCCATTTTGAAATATAAAATATATATAATTTCATAAAGTAGGTATTACTATTCATAACGGCTAGTTTGATTACTTGTGGTGTGTTAGAACTCCGTGTTGCGTACAACACACGCTATCACATTATTCAAAGAGAAGCGTACCGAAGAAGCTTGGGGTGTTACATTATCACATATTCTGATAGTCCCATGCATAAAAACTCCTTGACATATTAACTTTTACTCAACATGGTGTTCATTTCAGACCACCATGATATAGATACCATCACAATACCATGGTTCTCTTTATTGGAAACCTATATCAATCTCCATTTTTAATAAATTCTCATGTATGTAGCATACTTTTACATTATTTCATGCCATATGAAATATTTTGGAAAACCATATCCAAAACTCAGTGTATATATATTTAAAAAATCTTTTCGAAATAACTATAATTAATAATGACCAAATTTCACATCATAAGAAATAATTTTATTAAAATACATCTTGGACATATTATATATATCATAAAAATAATTTTTATGGAAACTCTCAATGTTTCCAGGGAATTAGTTGTTTTGGGTTAGATACTGTGATTTAAAATTAGATCATGTGTTTGGTATTGTGAAAAATAAATTGATTGAGTTCATGTTTTGTGTTATTTAGAGTATTCTTCCCAAAAAATACTCAGTTTGATGTGGAAGGTATATCTCTAAGATAATCCTCAGGGAGATTCCTCTAATCAATTATAAATAATTCTTTATATTCTTTAACACTTTATAAAATAATAATATATTGTTAGATCCAAAATAATCTATATTATTATATCATATAAAATAATTAATGAATCCTTGTTTGTCTATTTTCTATATTGATCAATTAATACATTAGGTGATGGAAAAATTATAGAGGAATGAGGAATCATTTCATTATCTAAAAACTCTTAAATCATTATAAATGAAATCTACATTAATCATGTTTTAGATACCAAGCCGAGTGAGCTGTGAGACCATTTTACCTTATTGATTTTATTGAAAAAGTCTTGGGAAATATTCAATACCAGGTTTATTTAGTGATATTATCCCAAATATATAATGGTAGATAAATAAATTTAATTCACGATCATTCATTTGGGTGAATTCATTTTGAATGAGTGTACCACTAGATTATTAGAATCTCTGTTATTTTCTATTGATCTAGAATACAATATATTTTTGAATTATCTTTTCATTTAGATAGGTGTTCACCCAGACCTAATATTTGTTGTATTTGAATATGGACTGAAAAGTTTAAGTAAGTGCTTCAAAAGGACCTTCTTGGTTGAATATTATTAGATATGGAAACATATGAAGAAGATACCTTGATTCTACCTTATTTGGTCTATGAGGGAAATATTTATCAGAGCTTTTATACATTTTCTAATAAGAGTAGATCAATAATGTGTATCTGGTGTGAAACCCTTAGGCATTCTAAGGCCTCTTACTTGGTAAATAAAATGACCTCTCTTCAATTTGGTCACATCAGTTGTAAAAAAAATTATGTTGATTTATTGATGATGGAAATGAAACACATATATAGTTTAGGTTTTGATAATCATATATCTATTCTTTTCATTTATGATTGGATATTTTAGATCATATTTATTTTTTTAGGTAATTCTTTATTGGAGTACTCTTTTAGTATCTCTTTTGTTCTTATCTTATGAGGTGGTGGTTTTTTATATTGTTCTCATTCCTTGATGATTTTTTATTCTTCATGAAGTTTAAATATGATTTTATACATCTGATGAGTATTTTATATTAATGATTATCTCATAGGAAGCATTGGGAATATTCTTGGGTTACCAAGATATGTGCTATACGAGTTTATATTATACACTACCTCCTACCTATATTAGTTATTATTCCATATTTGAGTTTATTTCAAGTTCACCATGGGTTTGAATTCTGTCAGTGAGGCCCCAAATTATTTTCCATTATTCTTCATCACTTGAGGATGGAGAATATTTCGTTCATATTGAGGGATTTTTTTATTGTTGAATACTTTTCATTTTTTTCGTGGGATATTGATTGATTTTTTATCCTTTATTATTCTCTTTTCATTATCCTTTAGTTTGTTCATCAATCACATAGTTATAAATTTGTTTATCCTGTGGTTTATTGTGCATCATATTGTATTATAATGTTTTTGGTGATTTTAGGATAGCTATTTTCAACTGTGATATATTTCTTGTAGAAAATTATATTCTTTTGTCTCACTATTCTAGATCAATTATAAATGGAAATGATACATATTATAGATCACCATGGTCCTTGGGATTCGTGTTTATTTAACTATGGTTTAGGTTATTAATGGAGATGTTTGTTAATGATTGAGTATAAGTTCTGTTTATTTTATGTAGTTTGTATTGTATAGTTTCATTTTCTCACTATACTAGTATGAGTTATTTTCTTTTATCCAAACTTGTGTATCCAGTTGGATGCATGTCATAGTGTGGTATTATTATTAATATAAAATTATAAGTCTAAAATGTATAGAATATTGCTTTTTTGTTATGAATCATCTATACCTTCACAATTATTTTATATTTTTAGTATACTTTATAAACCATAATTAGGGGAGTATTTTGTCTTTATGTAGTACATATATTATTAAAAGTATCTTTTGGGGGTAAATATGTTTTATTACTGGGGAATGTGTCACACCCCAACCTTTCCTTTTTCTAATATTTTCATTATTTGTTAATTTTTATCTCAATTTTAACATTTCATTATTTATTTTTGTTTTTTGGGTGTTTCTCAATTCTAGGATTTTAAAAATTCAAATCTCGGCCAATTAAAATGACAACATAATGGCGTATATGGATTTTCAATCATTACATTTTTATTGTGTTGTAACTGGTCACATTGTGGCCTATGGTAACTATTTTCTGATGATACAAAAGTTTCTTGTGAAGTGTAAGGTTTTATTTTTATGTGAGGTATTTGACATTGTGAAATTCATTTGAATATGGAAGTCATATCATAGTGGAGGGAACCAACACATATCAATGATCTTTATAGTTTATATATAATTTCATAGGTATTATAATAAATCTTACATATCCCCATTTGAAATTCTTATATATTTCCTTGGTATGATTTCACAAGGGAGGTCATCATTTCCATAATGATTGAGTATTTCTTTAGTGATGGGGATGTCATGTGTGAGTCCACATCATTGACCTAGGTCAATAAGGTACAATTAACTATTGGGGAAGAAGTACACACCATGTCATCTAGGGGATTAATATTTATATGTTTTTCCAAAGGAAGTGTTCTAGGAATTGATTCATGAAGTCCATACCATGTTATGTCTGGAAGGGGTACACCATTCTATGACTGATAGGGCCACATCTGAAGGTGTTTCTTATCATAATTTAACGTTTTATAATTACCATTTTTCCCTTGATCATTTTATATCATGTCCCCCCCTTTTATATTATTTAGTTTTTTGGACCAGAGGAGATCTCAATGGAGCAATTGATTCATTGTCTATGCTATTGAGGGAATAATTTTTGAATTTCATGTTGATTTGGAATGTTAGGTTATTACAATTTCTTATATATTATCCTCCTTATATTATTTATTTATTTCAAACACTTTAATTAACCCTAATGATTTTTTTTCAAAATATAAGGTTTTGATTGGTTTTAATTTGGTGAATTGGTTTTTTAGGTCTTGTAGATTGCATATTCTTCATTGGTTTAGCCTCTACCATTGATGGTATGTTATTTCCTTCAATTGGGGATATTGTTTCCATGAAAATACATCGATTTATAAGTCCTGAATTACTTATGTTCTTTTAATTTTTATTACAAATTTCATATTTATAAGAGATACCCCTAGTAGGTCTATGAAATTTTTACAATTATTTCAATGAATGGAATTCATGGTTTTTCATGGGATTCATATCCCTAGTTCTAAATAAATCGTTTTATGCATGCTATGTATGTGTATAAATGCCTATGAGGATCATTTAAAATAAATATGATGAAAAATAAAAGAATTTCTCCTATTTTTATTTATAAATATTGTAATTAAAATCTCTAGTGTACTAGTGTTGACACACCCAATAGGGGTGAATTTGGTGTTCTCAATTTCTATTACCAATTACTAATTTTTTTCTGCAACCATAAAATACATTTTCTAATTTTAAACTATTTATTTTGTTATGTCTCACTTAGATATTATTTTTTATCACATTGGAATCATCCCCCTAAGGTCAGATATAAATTTCTAAAGTAATGCATGAAATATTTTTACAAGATTTGATCCCAATGTGGGTAAATAAGTTATTAATTTGTTCAACTCACTTTGATACATAGATTATCCACTAAAATCATGATATAAATTACATTTTAAGTATGGATTCGTTATATCCCATCCCACTCTCACCATATTTTTCAAGTGAATGTTTTTACAATATAATTCATGTGAAAATAGTCTCCACAATATTCAACATGTGAAGGGATAATTATAATTTAACACATATTATTCAATATATCATCACACCAATTGGTTCTCCCATTCTTTATTCCTCTTGGAGCTAGCTATCACTAAATAACATGATGTTACTTCATCCAGGTAAAATTGATCCTACTAAAATTAGAGTCTTCAATTACTTATATATATAAAACTATACACACCTATAACATAATATTTGTAAAACTAATAAGTTCCAAGTTCTTCTGAATGTGTTCACCAGCTTACTAAAACTTATTAATACAAAATTGGAAAACTCCTCATAAGCTCATTTTTCTTCTATTAATTAGAAATAAAGTTGGTTAAAATCATAAACATAAACTTGGATTCTTCTTCCAACATTTTTATATCAGGAAGTGGCTCTATTTATTTATTAATCATTGAGAGAAGAATAACTCTCAATTTATTTGGTAATTACAAAACACACAAGAACCCTCTCAAGAATCTTCTAGGTGTTTTATTCTTCCCTATATTCTCAAATTCATGTGCATCTCTATTATATTCCTCCTCCCAATTTAAATATCCCAAAATATAATACTTGGAATATATATTTGATTCTATCCAAAAAGGTTCTATTATAAAACACCAATTTTATGTCCCCATGATTTCCCATGAACCTTTTTAATCTCAAATGATTTTACAAAAAGAACCTCAATAAATTATTCTCACATTGATGAATTAATATAACATTTTTGTTCAACTCATTAAAATTATCTTCATCAAAACATACTCCCCAATTCCAAACCTTCTCCTTCCTCAAAAGCTTTATTAAAATTATACTGAAATAGATGATTTTGGCATGGAATATCCCTTTTACGGAGTGATTGATTTACATAAAAAATGTATCATCTTGATCATGAGGTCATACATAAAAAAAGATATTTGGAATTTTTTTTAACTCAATCATCTCAGCTCATTGAGGAATTAGACATTGATGAATGGTTAAATATTTTATAGATCTTTATATTTATTATTATTGAAAATTTGTGAGTTTTAGATTCTATTTTGCGAATTGCAAATTTAGTATACTCTGATCTTATCATCATTACCAAATTAACATTTTCTAACATAAATGTTATACCATGGATCATTATATCTTCATGTAGTTTATAACACTTAGGAATAGATTTATCATCATCCAAAATAATTTTACCTTTCGAATAAACAATTAGGAAATACTTCATTTTTCATCTAGAGACAACTCTAAAATTTACTATGTATGAAGTCATACAATGGTCAAGAAATATTTATTTAATTTGACTTAGAAGTTGTATGTCCAACATACCTACATTATTATGAATTGAAAATACATATGATCTGCCCTATGGGTGACTCTGAATCCAATGAATTTAGATTCATATGGACTACAAGTATTAATTTGGATCAATGTCACATATTAAAGTCTTCTGTTCTTCAAAAGTAAAACATAAAAATTTTCTACTTCAGCTCAAAATTATATATAGAACCAATGTTATGTCATGAAGTGAAAAAATATAGACATTTGATGGACCAGCAGTCATACAATGAATTATAAAGATCATATTGAAGGCATATGATCAATACATAGTTGTTCATGGAAGTTCTAAGATCATGTCTGATAATTGCTCCAAATCATACGATCTATCTAGAACACAATGAATATAAAAAAAATCTATTTTTGGGCCTTAAAAAATATAATTTTATATATGTAAAAAAATATTTGGTCTTCTTCAAATAGACTCCATACCTTCTTAGCTTTTTCAAAACACCATAGAACAACTCTAATGCATTATATAGATTTTTAAAATATTTCCAAACCCATTTATATATTTTCTATATAGATTTGTAGAATATTAATTGTGAAAAGTATATTATTTAAAAATTATTCATTACCACTTACGGATATCCTTTTAAACTATCATCCATAGATATTTAATCACAATATATATCCTTCAAAATTAGCATCACTATAGTGATGGGTTGTCTAACATTATGATAGATCACCACAACTTTCAATATATTCAGTAATATATTTAAATATTTCAAAACATGTTGTTCTGTGAAAATTTAGAAGATAGATCTTCATTGTATGTCATAAAAACATCCTAGATGTTTTATAAATTTGACTTTGTAGGATGTAGAGACTTTCATTACATAATTACGTGGTTATGAAAATAGAAACCAATTGTATTGATAAAAAATGTACCTTTAAAGACTCTCTAAATAGAAAGGAACTTTAATCCACCTCTTCGTATTTTTTATAACTTTTAAATTTTTTCATAATATAATGTACCATTTGTCACCCTAATTGAAAATAAATGAAATGGAGTGAAAATGTTATACCTATCAATGAAATATTATGTAATAATTATGTTTATTCCTCTTTTAATTTATTGATCTATCTATATACAAGGGGAAGATTTCAATTCTAAAAATAACTATTCTAATTTTAATTAATCAATATTTCCCCAATTACACACCATCCACTTTCCATGTCTTCAACTAGTTCTTTGAGAGATGGATGTATCCATATTTTCCGTATCATTGTGCATTAACCCATAAACTCAATGTATATGTGTGCTAAACATTTTTTGAAAAAATGAGTGATAATATTAGAAAAAAATAATATTCATACACTCACTTCTATGTGGTATCACTTCAACCTTTCACACTTTCAGGGATGCTCAGACGAATTTTCAAAGGATTTCAATAACCTAAATTTCACATGAAAAAAAAATCAAAAATATATCATGTTCAAGTTACTTCTTCCCCATTTGGTTAGATAATCACACACCGTTGATAACTAAAAGGTATATAAGTTATAATGTAAGACGGAGAATGAATATAAAACATATTCTTTAATATTTTTAAGGGTTTTTACATATTTTATGTTTCAATAAATTGTTAAAAATCTAAATGATTTAATTATTTTAAGAGATCCTTTTTAAGGGATATGTCATCCTTAATAACCATAAATTCACATAATTTACCAAGAAATGCTGGGTCCGGTTGGACCGACACAAACATTTATTATTGAAAAATTTGTTTTCAATATGACATATTGCAAGGGGATATACATGTTGAAATTTGGTCACTCCCATCAACATTGAAATAATAATACCAAGAAAAAGATGGGTCCAACATGTATTCTTGACTGTGAGTGAAAATGACAGTGCGCCAAGCGGCCTCCAACATATCTGAACAAGACCCCATGCTTCCTCTTTCACTTCCAGGGAAGACAGTGTGCTAGACAGTCCATTCATAGTGTATATGAAAGTGCACCACTAAGAAAAATGAGCTTCTTTCCAGTCGTATACAACAACGTAGGAAGAAAACCCAACAATTCTAGGGAGCAAAAACCTGCCACCCAGCAAGAGTCAAGGGAAACTAAAGCTAGTCACTCCATCCAACTTTGGTTCTACTGTTCATTAATACCTCTAGGGGTTCATACAAAGGCAGGAGTGGACAACCCCATGAAAGTCACCATTAATCAGTGATGCACAAAAATTAGAATCTCTGAATGACCACATTGTGCCTAGTTCCATTATAGCTCTCTTGGAAATGGTATCTGCCACTAGGATTTCCTACATATACACATGTGAATTATGTAGATTAATCTGACTACCTCAGTTGATGCATTCAATCCAATTCGGCAGAAGCACCCATGGAACATTATAAGTATGAGTCATAAGGGCTCTAACCACAGTTTCAGAGTATGCTTCAATCCATAGGTTATTCCATTGATAACAGACATCATGCTTGGTGGAAACCATCATCTCCCACAATTCATCATTGTATGCATTCCCAAATCCAATGTAATGATTGAGGTAGCCCATAAAAATCCATGATGGGATCAGAAGATTCCTACACAACCTGAGGGTCTAGGAATGACTGAGGTTGCACCATCAACGTTGAAATTAACCCAAGAGGCAATAGGTGGGATCTATCTCATAGATTTTAGAACCAGGGGCTTCTTGGGATACCCTACAACTCCCAACAATCGACGAAAGATCAAATCACTTATACTGTTATGCATGTCACCTTTTTTCACCTTGGAAGCAACATGAACCTCCCTATGCATGTAAAGAATTTCCGTATGAATTCTTGGTATATGAACGAAGAAAGTTCCCTCATTCCTGGTCCTCCATATCAAAGCAATAATAGATGCAGTTGCTGCAAGTAGGATTTGGTGCACCTGCATACTCTGCTGAGAATGTAAATCAAATTCAATAAGGACCAATAGCTATCTACCTACTCACATGTTCATTGAAATGCTCCAACAAGCATATTCCCATAGCCTTTGTGCATAACCGCTATAAATAAATAGGTGTTGAAGGTTCTCTTATACCTTAAAGAAAAGAATGCATACCGAGACAATGTCTTGTACAGCTATATTGAGCTGATCATGCAGCATAAGATGGTTTTTCCAGATTCTCCATAACAGAATGTACCTTGAGGGCTGCATAAAAACTTCTCTAAACATAGAGAGACATGAAGGATCCATGTTTCTGTTAACACCTGGCAACTGGTAGTAGTATTTGTCATTAAACAGGAAAATTGTACATGATTACCAGACCATGGAGTCGATATCAATGAAAGCATGGTTTATGAATAAATTATATAATGTAAAAATTAGGTGGTGTTATCTTTAGTATCATAGTTAGAGAAATAGAGATAATACTTGTTTCTCAACACATGAATCTTCTTTTTGGAAGCTCTAACACTCAGGGGAAAAATATATGATGTATCCACCATTTTTTTGATGTATGGTTCTTTACGAGATATAATATTCTTTATTTATATTATATTTATAGTTTTAGAAGGTTTATGAGCTTTAGAATGCCTCTTTCGACTTGGATGTCCATATTTTCCAAAATTATTTTATTACAAAGTAACATTTATCTCTGTGTGTGTACTCCTATAAAATACATTTTATAGATCATAAAGTCAATTGTTCTTATTATTTATAATTTTTCTTGGTAGAATAGTCATACATATGGTAGCCATATATTCATCCATATTGAACCATCTATACACATCTTTTAAAACATTTGCAGAAAAAATTTTGGGTACCCTTCTATACTCTTTATTATGGATTTCCAACACATTAACAATTATATTATCTTTTTATTGGATTGACCCTTTTCATTTAGATTCCATCATGCCTTTATTTACATTGAAATCATTGACTAAGATGAAATTATTCATGATTTGGTCTCTCCTTCCACAGTAGAAGAACGTTTTCCCTATGGGTTAAATATCATGGTCATCTTTCTCTGTTGTATTTTTGGGTATATTTTATCAATGATTTATTTTTTTCAATACCAAGATATATTTGTATTTTGTCATTACTTGTATCTTAGTTTTCATTAGTTTGTCTTATCTTCATTATAATAATGATACCTAGAATGGTTGTACGGACAGTTATCAAATTAGTGACCACTGATGTTGCACAACTCAATAAAACTTCAACCTCATTTAAATATGTTATTTATGTATATATTTATCATGATTTGTATTTTATACTTTATTGTAATAGTTTTCTTTCTAAATTTATTAATTATACATCATTTTTCAATCCTTATGATTTCATGATATACTGACTTGTTGTGGAAACATTCTATAATTCCTTATTACCATGCAAGCATAAATATTATAAAGTTAATTTTATATTTTAATTTAATTAGAGGACATTGATTAAATAATAAAGATATATAATGAGTTTATGAGAGTTTGAACATCCTAAAAGTATTTTTTCTAATGGGGTTCACTTCCAATGTGATGACCCAAGGGGTTCGGGAAGCCTTTGGATTGATAACCACAAGATAGAGTTATGGAAAATAGTTATTGTATCCCTTTAAAGTCAAGAAAGGGGTATTCTCATCAGGAAAATTATTCAAGGGTTATTATAGTCCATGAATAAGGGAATTTTTTTAAACATTATAGTTAGCCTAAAAATTCATGGTGCAACCAGATGGGTCTTTTTGGGATTCATGTTTTTATGGATCTTTTTGTGAAATTGGGGGTTTACTTCATTCCCCATCAATACGAGCCAATTAATAGTGTTTTATCACACTAAATCATGGAAACACATGCTCATATTTTCTCATTGTTCTTCTTCATTCCCTCTTATTGATATTCAATTCATGTGTATCATATTTCAAACAAACCATTTTGTTAGTTTATGGAAAAACTATTATTCCTAAATGGGTTTTCATAGGCATATTTTATAGGAAGACACAATAGATTATATTAAAGTCATCATTTAGTCTTTTATTTTATTTATTATTTTTGGTTTTTATTTAGGTTCTCTATTGTTTTTGAGTTGAATTGGGAATTAATTATGTTTTATATTTTATGAACTTTTTTTTCCTAGGATTGAGGAAGAATTAGTTGTAGAGTTCCCCTAGTTTCTCACAAAATAGATAGTATTAGGATACTTTGTCATTTTATTTTTGGTTATTTTGTTTTGTGAAATTGATTTTTGTTTATAAAATAATTAATTTAGTGATTTTAATTGTAGAGACAAGGGATCATTGGGTCTTGAGTGGTGGCATGGGTTAGACATGGCTGGGATGTGATTGGAAGGCCATGGAAAAGCAGCAAGCCTTTATGTTTGAATGTAAATCTTCATGTATGAGGTAGGTGGTCCTTAAAAGCTAACACGTAGTCTTATTATTTTCCATGCATAAGTATGATGTGTCAATACAACCATGTCACGAGTTAACTCAGGTTAATTAAATGTTTTTATTTCTGATCAGATAAATCCAAATTAATTTTTATTATGTCTTGATCCACAATGAAAATGGTCATTCCTTGAGAGAGGACCACACTTTTTTTACCGTATTTAGTCTTGGTGTGAGAAATATTTATTCACTTATAATTGATAAATAATAAATACTAGGTTATACCATCGTATCCGACCTATGGTATTTTGATTATTGAATGGCGAATGGATTCAACCCTTGATAAGAATATGTTAAATGATTAAATTGATTAAAATGATTTCTTGTAAGAATAATATATCATATTTTTATTTATATTTTGTGAATAAAATCATATGTAATCATGTCATGTGAAAAGGATAATTCATTGATGAAATTATATGTGAAATTGCATAATGGTGTGGGCTCTAATAATGGTTATAATTTTTTTAAAATAATTTTATCTTAAGTAAATTATCAAAATGGGTGGAATTACTTAGGTCACCATGGATTCCATTAGGGGAATCTCTTTAATTTCTTGTTAGGATGCCAAATTGGATCCCTAAATGTGTATAGAAAATGAATTATGTGAGACAACTCAAAATCCTCACTGATTAATCACTATGAATACTTTTGGATACTCTCCCTTATAGTTGGGTGATGTCCTAGGTATTGAATTCCATTGTTGACACCTATAAATTAGTATCATGAAGTTTTATATTGAGTATTTGAGAAGTGTGAATCATGTGGAGAAATGTAACATAAATTTCAACAAGGACTTGGAGGTTGAATTATGATGAATTATGCGTTAGACTTCATTTTATAATGA
Organism: Viscum album; assembly: GCA_963277665.1. Lineage (NCBI taxonomy): Eukaryota > Viridiplantae > Streptophyta > Magnoliopsida > Santalales > Viscaceae > Viscum > Viscum album. The sequence goes on from OY728157.1 coordinate 1,030,918,692, forward strand.
AATATTTCATGGTTGTCATATGAATAATTTTACATATATATTATTCTATGAAATTTTGGTGTGTCTAACCCAAAAAATGGTCAACCATGCTTGTTATATAGAAATATAAACCATGGCACATGTTGAGTCACCTCAACCATACATTGGATCTAGCATGTCCCACTACCATGACAGTAGGAATGATGACTATGGATACATAATTCCCACTATGATCACATACGAGAGTGCAAAAAACATGCATTACTTATTCCCACGGGGTTCCCGGGGGACCATACAAGTGTGTGGTGCGACCTGTGCTGGGTGGTGTGTTTTATGATATAAGTACCCACATTAGTAATAGATAGATGATGTTGTAGATTTAGAAAATATAATTAGTGCTCTATAAAGAAGAATAAAACAAATGTGGGATCCAATGACATGTCGGTAATACTCCTCTATTAAAATTATATATGCATAAGAATTGATGCTCGATAATGAAAATCTATGGAATCAAATAGAAACACTGATCATATTCAACAACATGTAAAACCTAGCTAAATTTGTATGCTTCAATTAACCAGATATTTTCTTGAACACTTGATACAACTGGCATCCATAATATTATTCAGTACATATGATAAATCTAAGGCAATGAAAAATTATCAACATCATTCATGCAATACACATATAGAATGCATGTGATGATAGGAATAAAGTGATCAACAATAATATGAAATATTCATTGCATTAAAGAGTGACCTTGCAATCTACATCACATGATTTCATCACATAAAGGATTAATTATTACATGACTGTGTTTCCATCATTTAATCCCAGGAACAAGTGATGTTTCATGATGGAATATTGAAAATGTCATCTGGAATCGCATGAACATTGATTCATAATGTGATGAAAATTTATAATGATTAATAAAATCTCTTTATGCACTAAGGTTTCGCATGATCATGAGAAGTTGATCACAAGAATATTGTCTTCTCTTCACATTAAATACAACCTATCTTTTATCACAAGATGCTTTTTTCATTTACAAGATTCATCGAATGAATCCATAATAAGTTGTCACAAAAGTGTAATAAATATATTTCAAGATCATGTAAAGGAATATTGTGAAGCTGATCATAAAAAGTATTTTGAATCTCACAATTTTGAGAAAATTGAGATTATCAAAGATGTGAATATATTCGGATAAAAAACTCAATTTGACACAGGCAACATGACTACCATAAAAATTAATGGAACCCTAATCCCCTTTTCCTATATAAACCATCACCCCATTCTTTTATAGGGGACATAGACAATTATATCAGAGGGGTTTAGGGAGAGTGGTTTCTTCCTCCAGAAAAATTTTCTAGGTAATCAAAAGACCTCATAATAAGATATCATCGTGAGAACACATTGAATGAAATGTTTAAAAAATCACATGGTGATCATGAAACACCCTCAAACACCATCAGTCTCATATTCATAAGCCTCCTCATCAGTCATGTGATGTGATCACATGAACCATTAAAAAATCACAATGTTTCATGTGAATTAATCACAAGAAACCCTGTAAAACCACCCAATATTATAAGAATCCAACACACAAACCCTTTGAGAACAACCCATAATCTTGAAAATCATTCATGTGAACCATTGGTTATGAGATGATGTCATGTGGATGATATGTCTATGTGATGTAGTCTATGTGTACTGATCACAAACCCAGGGAAATGAAACCTTGCAATAGGATATGTATTGATGTGGCCTTACCATGAAAACCCCCTTCCTTGGGGGATTCATGCCTTGGATAGACTCCCTTTGATATGAATCTCCATTCTATAAGTCCTGTGAGATCACTTACATGTTCTCATGACATCTCATTAGTCATTTTCTTCATTCACATGGATTATGTTATCCTCCTTTAGAAATTAACTCCATGACTAGTGGCTTGGACAAGAAATACATGACACACGAACCCTTTTACATGAAAAATTATTCACGAGATGAACATATGTGATCACATGACCCATCATTATTCAAGAAATGCCTTTACCAAAACATGAAATAATTCACTTGGTCATGTGATGGCCACACGTTCCATTGATCACACAGCCACTTGTATATTCCCTTTATCATGCATCCCACCTTTGGTTTTCGTGTTCCCATCATGCGTACTCAATGCATATAGATGGGTTGGAAACCATTGGTTATGGAACCTCTATCCTTGTGCATCGATTATGTACCCTTGTAAGATCTCTCATTTAATTTGAAATGTATCCATGAATAAAATTGGTTATGTACCCATGGACTTATGAACCCTTGCCCATGTGGAACCCTAGTCATTCACCCTATGACTTATTCCCACTTATACGTGTGTTACCCCCTCAAGTTCATGTGATCAAATGACCCTCAAATGGTTATGTGATCAACTAATGTATTTAAAGAGTAAATGAGTGTTATCTTATTCCATTCCTTCAAAATAGGCTTTATTCCATACAACCAAATTCAACATATATTTTATGTCCATATTAACATTCTCTATCAGAATACTTGGAATGAATATGTGATATTGGAATCCACCGTGGGGTAAGTCTCTTAGTATTCATGTTATTCAAGCCCATTGGATCGTGTTTTCATACCATTCACATATATTAGTGGACAATAGATTGGTTTGCACACAAGAATCTTCTTTGGTGTAAGACTCGACCATTCCTAAAAATACCATCAGCCAAGATATACCCTTTTGGAATAATCATTCATCACTAGTCAAAACATAGATTCTATATCTGGGTTAATCCTGTGTGAGAATCCTCATTGGTGCAAGTCCCATATATGTCCCAATATTTCTGAACTCTAAGGTAATATATCCAATGAGTATTAATTATCCATCCACATCCATTAGTGGCTGAGTGACAAGTGAAATATAATGACTATAATTCATGATTTCACAAGATTCATAGGACGCCTTCCTAAGGCCCAAGCCCCATATCAAATATATTTCCATCTACAATATATTTCATCCCATTAGTGGTTTATATCCCTGATAAATCATATATTAGGGAAACCTTGGTGTGTAAGCCCCACTCAAATATCAAGGCACCCATAGCATGTAAAAAAAAGTACCAATTTAATATTATGTTCTCAGGGAATGGGTCCAATCTTCTACTATATCAGGCTTTTCACACTAAATGTGACTCACATGGGTATGGAAACTAGTGAACATTGTTCCACTAGAATAATTCAAATTCCAAAAATATGAGCCGTATTTAAAATGTAAGTCTAATTACAAATTATCTTTTTTCTAAGGGTCATATTCCCAATGAATCGCTTTCGGGGATCCTCATATGAATATTCCCCAATTAAATCCCTATTATCATATTACTTATGACAATGATTCCAATGAACTAAATCACCTCATATTCTTTTTCCCAAAGGATATATAGGATTCCTATCTCATTCCCGATCCCCCATGTCTAATGAAAAAAATCGTACATATATTTCATTACATTATAACTTTAAATTTCAAGGTATAGTCCAATATAAAAAATATGAAAGTTTATTCATGTTTTCATATGATATTTAAGGAAAATATTGGAGGTTTATTCCCAATTATAATAAATCAACCAACTAAATAGATGATGATAAACCCTAGAGTGACAATATGGATTTAAATAGGATTTTCATAAATATATAATAGAATAATGGACAACATGTGATGCCCAAAATTGTTCTCTTCTACACATAGTTTTGATGAATTCATTTTCACATGGGTAACCAGTCATATATCGGGGATTGGTAATGATTCTTTAACATATCAGAAATCTATAAGATAGTCCCATAGTAGGAAATAATTACCTGTAATATTGTGTGATGATCCAAAAATCCTATTCTCTCAACCATTGTGAGTTTCTGACTATCGTTAGTAAGAAACTACAATGACAACATGCCTTTAGAAAGTAGGTCTATAGCCCATTACAAATACAGAATTTATTGGGAGTTTTCATTCGATACAAAACCGAAAATTATACAACAATGATTGTTCACCCACAATAAAGTGCCATACCACATTTTTCTTGGTAATAGCCAGGGATTAATGTTGTGGATTCCCTATGTGTATCATTGTGAATTTCTTGGGCCAACATCGTTGAATTTATCATTACTATAAGATATTGAATTACATGGTTGTGTTATTTGATTCTAATCAATCTTGATGATCTTAATGCCCTGTAATGGTTTTTACTTGGATATAGTTTATAGAATTAAAAGGGTAGATTCCATGGATTTATATTGTTGGCACTATGAAGAACATCATGGATGATATCCTTGGATGCTGAATTGTTTTGGGAAGACAGGAATGTCCAATGGATCCCCCTTTGATAACATTATGTTTTCGTGGATGTGGTTTCCATAGTTATGTACATTGAATCCAACAATAGTTGTGAGATCCATCAACATGATCATAGATACACATGAGCTATTAGAAGTGGGTAGGTTTGACTTTAGGCATCACCTCATAGTTTGAGATTGGTGGTTTTATTCTTTATTATTTATTTGATTACACGGTTATGTGGTAATATTTTATATGTATCATGATATCATACACTTGATATGTGATATTTTTATTTATGGACAGGGGTGGTGGTTGCATACTGATTTGTACTCATAACCAACATGAGATTTCATAACACTTCGGTACTAGAGTAGAATATTTTTTGTTTGAGAGTTGTATTTTTATCGAAAGTGATTATGAAAACATGTTTTTTAGAATACAAGGAGTGAAGTAAGTATGATGGGACTGGGATATAACTGAGATTAGTTTGTGGAGAGATTTAGATTTTTTTTATTCTCATGTATGATATACCATGGGAGACATTGTTTTTATGGTATACCCATTATTTTTATTTCATGTGATTTTGTAGTTATTTATTGATTCTTATCAATCTTATATAAAATTTTTATATGGTCTGGTTTGTATATTTACTATTTTTTGAACATTGGGTACTCTAATGAAATTTATAGTTTCTCTGTGATATTATTTTAGACAGTCACTGCTAGCCAGTAGCCTTTACTATACCAAGATGCACGCTTGATGCCATATGGTGCACTGCCCTGGTGAACTAATATATTGGATCCTCAGGTGAGGTGTTAAAAAATTGTATCATTTTATTTTTTTGTTATCTTACTATTTTTTCTTGTAGATATGATAGAGTGAGTGTTTGGGAAATTGTTAATGAACTCGTTCCTGGGATTTATCAACCAACACATGGGGGGTAAGGGTCCTAATTTTCAAATGATAGATAGTTTAATTATTGGATTTCACTAGTTACATTGGTATTTAATTTTCACCTTGGATGAGATAATTTATTTATGATATTATGATTCATGGTAATTTTTCTATTGTCCTTGAATGGAAATAATGGTTGTGTGTTTTGATGCATCATGCTAGGTATATTGGATTCATAAGTTATATATATGTTTGTAGTGATTTATATGATTGTTTATTTATATTTATGTTAGATTGTGTTTTTATTAATATATATTATATTTTTCTATGGTTTAGGAATATATATTTGTAAAAAGGTGGTCGGTATTTAAATTTTTCTATGTTTATTATATGGGGTTTTCCATAAATTGGAATTGTTTCATATTAGTAGACCAATTCTTAAGATAATTTTCATTGATATGTAGGAAATTATAAATCTATTGATGATGATATTTATTAAATAAGTTGTTATTAATAAACCTATAAGGGATTTTCAATTATTTCATGTGAATGGAACCATATTTAATCAGGTCTTTAGAATTCATATAATATTTTGATTAAAATAGAAAATAATGAGTATAAAAAAGATATTTAATTTAATTTCACTTCTATGAAAATGTTAACACATCTTGTGGAAATAAGAATCCATTTTGAAATGCGAGTTTTATCATAAGTGATAGTTGGGTAAAATAAAATTATATAAAGAAACCTATAAATTGTACTCCTCTATAGCTGGTTAGTGGAATTCTATTTAGACAACCATGAGATTTGAACCTTGTAAAATCATAAAATATTAGAAGGGTATGTTGTTAAATTTATATCCGTAAATGAATTATTTGACATAGAGGGTTGGTGTGCATGGATGGTCCATGTGTATTGGTAGGTGGGGCCATTGAGAGAACCCAAATTATGAGGCTTTAGTGTTATGTAATGTGATAGAACCCTTGGGTTGATGGACCTTGATTGGATTTTTGCATGTTAGATATAGGTTAACCATGAAATGGGAATAGTTGGATGCTTATAATTGTGTAGAAATAATATTATTTTCGACCATTGTGTTATGTGGGAGCACCTAGTGACCCTTGAGAATGAATCAAATTTAGTGAGTCCATTCCTAGTGATAATTGAGGTTATCCTATGATATTTATATCCCATTGTTATGAATTCATTTAGAGATGTGAGGAAAGGAGTGATACCTAGGGTAATGGTATTGGTGAATGTTTGGTACCATTATGTGATGAGGTGGTTGTGGTTGAGCACCAATGGTGGTAGGTCCTTGTGTATAAGAAGGTTTTGAGGTGTGAGAGCATTTGAATGCTTGGACCAGACAATTTTTGATGTGTCTTTGGTATCTTTTGACTAATCAGGTAAGTGTATAGGTTTTCGTAAGGATGCTTGGGATGACTATTGTTTATGTCTTAGCCTTGATACATGTAGGGCATCGAGCATGTTGTAAGTGAGCATATAGGATGTCTCTTATTAGTATAATCATCTTTATAATAGTATAGAATATTAATTTTCTAGGAAGTAGATCCCATTATCAGTGACACATGACTCATATGATGGCGTTGTGGGTTTTTTGAAGAGGTCGTAGTTTGTGTGTAACCCTTATGTCTTGAGGATATCAAATGTTGAAAGAGTGAGAACTCATTGTTTAGATGAAATGGAGTTGAAACAATGGGATTAGAGTGGTGCACATAAGGTGTTAATAGGTGTATAAAATTAGAAGGTAAACATTGTGGATGGTTTTATATGTGAATTTTCGTATTTTGATAGTTCTTAGCATCAATGTTGAGGTTATAGGGAAGAATATGTTGAGTTTATATCTTTTTGAGTTAGAAAGATACTTCTAGTAGTATGATGAGAGTGGGTATGGATGCATGTAGTTTTGTAACGATTATAGTTAATAAGAGTTCATGTTTTGGCCGATGGAACTATTGATCTTACAAACCATTAAATAGAGTACCAAGAGTACTCTATGTTAATTAATGGTGACCTGGGTGTGATCATGATCAGTGGTTCATGCATGGGATCCTAGTTTTGATGTGACTTGACTCATGGGAGTATGGTTTGGGGAGTATGATCTGTGGGTACAAAAGTGTGTGACCTTTTTTATTTGATGTATCATGTAAATTCACATAGGTAAGAATTATTACTACTAAATTATGCATTAGAGCGAAACCACATCTAATTTTGGGTGTTGGAAAATTCCAAATTCATCATAGAAATCATTGTTAGGTTTTGAAAGAATTGGGGTCATAGATTGGAAGGATAAGAACAAATTTAGTTGTGATCAAACATAATGGGGTTGATATATAATGTCGTTTGAGGGTGTGAACCTCATTAAATAAGGTTTATTATGGATTTAAAATGGTGACCTTTCCATGAGTTTAGAGATATAAATGAACTGATTCTTCTAGTAAGCACTCATATTTGAGAAAACATAGCCACACCGTTCATTATGTTCGGTGATGATTCAAGGTTTGGAACAAAAATTATGAGTGGTTCATTTATCAGGGTGAAAATAATAATACACATATAGTTGTGATCATCATACTGGACATGGATAATAACCTTCATATTAGATGGTTCAAGATGTTTTTTGACCACTGGTCAGATGTTTGAGGTGACAACAGTGTGCTACTCTGTGATGAGATTCATTACAATATAAGTTTTTAATTAATTCCATATCCAAGAATCAGATAGGGTGTTGGTTGGAGATAGTTCAATGGTATGATGATCGAGGATATCCTAATGTGAGATTATGGGATTCAGGTGGTGATCCCTTGTTTGTGAAATGTTTCAGCAGGTGAAAACTAGTTTCATCGAATGGTTCAGGGTTTGAGCCATGTGATGAAAAGTAGTGAAAGTTCATTTTATAAAAACGATCATGGGAAGAAAGGATATATGGTGTCATATATTGGGATATGAGAAATAACATTCATTTGAGGGTTAGTTATGGAAATGATGGGTAACGGGAGGTATTCTATTTTTTAGGATCCATTAGTGGCTGTAGTTGATCAATTTTGGATGATGTAGGCTGCAGTAGGTCTGATAAGGATTCTGCTCATTGTTAGGCATTATTATAGGGTAAAAGTTTCTATAGTATCATGTGGGAGTTTTGCAATGGGTATTTGGATCATTAGGGTCATTATTCCCCGAAAAATCAATTGTTATAGGGTAATGTTACTCTTAATTGTAATTTATGAGAAAATTCTTATAGAGTGGAGCACTATAGGATGGTAAATGTACTAGACAATGATATTGTGGAGTCTTATGATAGATGGGAATCACGGAGTTATGTCTAGGGGTTTTTGGTGGTGAACAAGGTTGGTGGATCCGTGTTTGATAAAATATGTGCCTCGTTCATGGGTTTATGTATACGAATCTCATTTGAAATTTCAGATTCAAACAAGATGAATTTATCATGGTTTGGAGACCTATGTTGGTTGGGTTATCGTATGAATGGTCAATAGAACTTATTGAGAACGAGAAGTGTTATGGTGGTGAGTAATTAATGTCGCACTATCATGTGAGCATGAAATTACAGATGGAATTTGAGTTTTTCATTTTAGCAGATAGTTCATTTGGAGAACTGAGACTTAGAATAAGTTTTTCAGAGTTTTAATGTCTAGTAATGATGCTTTTCGACTAGGATCAAATAACGATTGATGGACCAGGGGTTCAAGAGGACACTAAAGGGTTATATGGGTAATCAATCCATTGAAAACAATCTTTTGTCCCTTTAATAGTGTAAAAGGGGTATCCACACCCTGAAAAGGGTTTTGGGGGTGTAACACCGAGTGGTTAGTTGAAAAGGGTCATAAAGAAATGATATCTCAAAAATTAACAATGACAAAACATGGGTCATTTCATGATGGAGTCCGCTCCAGTTTTTTAATAATCCTTAGGGGATTAGAAAATAAAAAACCCCTCGGGTTTCTTCCCTTGATGTTCATACGCATAGGGGGACATCATATTCACAGGGGGAGGCCAAACCTCCCCCTTTACTTCATTCACCTTAAATCGATGTGAATTTAATGTAGTTTCCTTCGGATAGATCTAGGTAGAAACTCATTCTCAATTCTTTTTTTTCACCTCCTTCCTGACTGGTGACTTTGGGTTTTGTTGTGAAAGATTTTGGGTGGATGATTTCATAAGAGTATAGAAATTTTTTTCACCAAATGTTACTTTCATATGTAGATATTAATGGATTTACCAAGAATCCATAAAAATTAATTATTTTCATTTGATTTATAGTATGTTTCTTACTATTTTATGTTAGATTTTGTAAATTTTTTGGGTAAAATTATCCATCGATTTAGGCTTATATCTTAAGGATTTTCTATTACCTATGATATGAGGTGATTTAGGAGTAGAAAAGATGTAGTTCCTCGTAAATAAAATGTTTTTGGGTTTCCCGATTAGTTTAGTCCTGATAAAAGCATTTTTAAATATATATTTAAATTAATAAATTAATTTATTTTGTTATTTTTATGGTTAATACATGGTCTCATAGTATATTGCATGGTTGAATAGCCTCTTAAATGGCTTATATGGTCTTATAAGGCCTTGATATGGATTCCATCCTTTGAGTAAAATTATAATTCTCCATGGATGAGGTAGGTGGTCCTTAAAACCCAACCCATAGTCTTGTTTTTAGTGAATATAATTGATATGTTATGTTATCCATATTGTGACTTTTATTTGATTATTTAAATTCTTTTAATTGTGATTGAGTTAGTTAAACTCCAATTCATTCATCCCTTGAATTTTAGTGAAAATGGTATTTCCTTGAGATATGGAATTAGTTTTGTTTTTACCATGATTAGGATAGGAGTGAGAAATGCTTCTTCATGTTTTAAGGTTAAATTAAAATCAATGGTTTCAAACATTGGATTAGACCTACGGGATTATGAGAATTTAACAATTAATATATATAACCATTGATAAGAATATTTTAAATCATGATTTTGATTAAATAGAGTTCTAGAAAGAAAACTATATGGAGTTTTGATTTATATCTTGTTAATATCATCCTATTTAATCAAGATATAGGAAAATGATATGGATTTAATGAAATTACAAGTTAAAATCCATAATGGCGTGGGATGTAATAAAGGTAATGGTGTTTGGTAAATAATCTTGTCTTCTTTGACATCTCAGAACACTACTGAAGCGCCTCCCGATGTGGGGTGTTACAAGTCAATGTATTTTCTTCCAATCCTCCGTCAACACAAACAACTAACAATTAATATTATTGTCTTATAGTTCATGTAATCTATCCAAATTTTTATTATTATTGTCTTCAGACTATTTCATCCCCCTTTTAGGGTTTAATTGGATTGAAATTTTCCTTTGACATGCTAACATAATCCCTTGAATTATTAATATATATTTTGAACATTTTCACTCTTCCTCATTTTATAATGAATTTAAATTTTTTCTGGAATTTCCAAAAAAAATTGATTTAGAATTAACTGATTTAACTGGATTGTCGGTTACCTCTTCTACAATATTTAAGAGGATGATTCTCTAGAATATATGAAGCTTCTTTATACACTATGTTGAGTTTACATTGATATAATATCATAATTAAAAGTTTGTGAGGAATCATATTTTTTCTTAACTATTTTGGGAGAATCAATGTTTTGAAAATCCTGATTTATCTGTTTTGAATCCAGCTCCGAACAATTGAAATGGATAGTATTTTTTATATATAAATAAGTTCAATTGTTCATTACATTCACTTTTTAACTTTTAAACTTTATCCTTATTTATCTTTCTCATTTTTTATAATAAATTTTCAATATCCTCAACTCCCATTGATTTTTCTTCAACCTATCCATTATTGACATTCATGGACACTTTATATATCTTCTTTAATGCATGGGTCACCTACTTTAAAATTTTAATCCCTTATTTATCACAAAAACGCAATTTACAGTTATTCATTAACTAAATAAACTTTTCATTTCAAATCCTTGTAGACTCTTCCTAATATTTTAAAAGATTTTTGAGGATGTTACATCTTTCATACTATTTAAACAAAGCTTCTTCCATGTAATCATTTTCTTTTTCAATATTTGACTTTACACAAAAAATTCCCTTGAAAATATATATATATATATATATATATATATGTGTGTGTGTGTGTGTGTGTGTGTTTGTGGGAATTCCTTAATTGGATGATTTTTCAATTTTTCTTTAGTTCAAGAAAAAAATTCACTACAGTACCCATCAAACTCATCTTACCGATTGATTATTCATATACAACTAGGGCTATAATAATCATAAAATTTAATTAGTTAACAATTTCCAATTGGATTAACATTATAAATGGTGTTTATCTTCCTTCTCTAATCCTTTTCTAATATTATTGGTCCCTTTAGTTTTCTAGTTTCTCAAGGACTTTCCTCAAACCTCAAAATATATTCCAAAAATGAATGGAATAAAAATTTTCAATTTGAAGGTCTTGGGGATCAAAATTTAAATTCATTTATATTATGTAAAATTAATTAGGAAACATAATTAAAATCCAACTATAGGGAACATTAGCATTGATACCACATAAAATCCATAGTGGAATTGGGTAGACACGCCTGAGGGTGAATCAAATTTTTACAATTTATTGTAACCGCCACTATTTTATTATTTCAACATTAAACAATAATTTTTATTTTTAATAATTGTGATTTTTTATTACTCATATAGATCTTATTTTTTTAATTCAACCCTGTATCGATCACATTTTAGAAAATAAATCTGGAGAGTAAAGAATTTAGTATTTTTATCAGGTTCATCCTCAGTATGGGAAACTTAATCCTTATCTGGTTTAATTCCAATCAATACATAGAATCTATAATAAATTAATGTTATCAATTACATGTGGATTTGGTGATGTTTTTATCTCAACCCATTCCCACAATATTAAACAGGTGTATGTGTTTACAATATAATGTTTGTGAATAATGATTCCACAATATTGCACTTGTAAATGGATTTTTATATTGAATCCCATATTATTCAGACTAGAATTACACCAACATGTTCTCTTCTTCCTTCCTCCTCTTAAATTCTTCCTGAACTACTACATAGGATGTAACATTATCCATGTATAGACCATTGTCCTAACCTCAAAGTATTTAACTACATAGAGATATTAAAGATTAAACAACTACAAATGAGTCCCAAGAATTCTGGTATATTCGTAGTTATTTAAAATCTATTCAGTAACTTACTCAAACATAAAAAATCCTATCATTGAAATGGGATTTCTATTCTTCTTATTATATTGTTGGAAAAAAATTTGGTCTATAACTTCAGTAAGTTATAGGTAATTATTTTTTCCATACTAAAACAGCCAGTTTCACACATTCTTATTTCTTCTTGAAGAGAATAGGTTATCTCGGTTCATATAGTAATTACAACACACACAAGATGAGTATCATAATTTTCATAACTACTCTCATCTTCTTTATTTTCTCATATGCATGTGTGATTATATTAACTTTGACATTTCATTTTCAGTATCTATAAATAGAATACCGATAAGACTGTTTACTAAAAACTAAAAATGTGCTATTATAACTATAACATCTTGACCTAAGAGACACTTAATTAGTTCCCCAAGAATGTTCTCCACGATGCCTCCTTGTGAATAAAAATCTACCAACTAAATGATTGGGACTAGGAAGTGAGAGTGGAAATACATTCACTTTAATCACAGTATGAAAAATATTATATATAACTATAAAAAAAATAAAATTAATTAAATAATAAGAGAAAATAAATAGTAAATATAAATTGGTATATAATACTAAATATAATATTTTAAAATCCTTAATAGCAATGTCATACATAAAAAAATAGCCACCCACTAGACCAACCATATATACAAGAGTAAATCAATAACTTAGAAAAAATTACATGGCTCAACTACTATTCTATTCCAAACCACATACTAGGTCTCCAAAGCACTGTCATGCTTCTTTAGTTTGAACATAAGTATCCACATGAGTGACTCTACTCGATCATGAAACCATGCGCCGCATCCCATAAATAATGAAATTTTTACTCAACCTAAAATAATACATTAGTTCTAGTCACACATCACGGTACATTTATAGGGGGTGAAAAATAAATCTTAGTAGGCCACCCCTAATAGTGATCATATAATCTACTTCCCTATGTATATAACCATGAAATATTTTAAGTCGATTCATAGTAAAAAAGACAATAAATTTATAAAATAACATAAAAAAGTATAAAATTGATCCATGGGTAGGTAATATTGATCATCTGGTCATCCTGTGAGTAAGGAATTGTGTTGGATGTCATACCACCCATGTTGGGTTTAATCCTATCATTTAGTATGTTTTTAATCCTGATAAAAAATACCTTCATGATGTAGAATTGAAAATTTCTATGAGAATGCTATGACACCAATGGGGGATACATGACAAAGTCCTGTGTTCACCTATAATCACCTCTAAAAACATAAATGAAGGATTCTTGGTTAAAAAATGGACACCTAGTAAATATAGATTTTTAATTTATATAAACTGAACTGGGACATATGGTATAAAAATAAGGTGTTTGCGTATAATAATCAAGAATAAAATAATTTTATTTTTTCAATTATTCTTTATAAGGAATTCATATGAGGGAATCTAACTACCACTCAAGGCATATATAATCCATTTTCACTATGAGCATGTCCAAGGTATTCCTACAAGGGAATCAAAGTGTCACTCAAGGCATATATAATCTAATTTTCCTATCATTATTTCCAATGAATTCCGAAATTGAAATCAATTTATCACTCATCTATTAAATGAAATTGTAGTAATGGTGTGTCAACACTGACCCTAAAGACTCTCTCAGGCGTCACTTAGGGAGATCATTATCAATTCTTGAGAGTATCTCAAACATAAAATTGAAATGAAATTTCCACTATGGAATTCAATTTTCACTAATTTTATATAGATTATGTTCCTTTCTAATCCATTTGATATTATCCATCCATGTATCCCTCGAGGTTTAATATTATTTGATCCAACATATGAGACCATCCAAGGCATTTTATATTAGGAATCCAAGTATTTCTCAAGGAATAATATAATTCCAATTCCATATATGAGACCATATATGGTATTATGTATCATGAATCCTTGTTTCACTCATGAAATAATGTAAACTCATCCTAATCATGGAATAATATATCCATTAACATTGAATTAGAAAGGCTCATATGGTGGATCCTAAGGGGCCAATATGGGGATCCCAATAAAGTTAGTAGACACAACAGCTAGATCCCGAAAAGTATTTCTAGGTATCCTAAAAAATAAAATCTTGCAAAAAGTGTCATAATCTAGATCCTAATAGGTATATTTGGAAATCACTATTTAAAATTACATCACATCGGGATCGTCGGCCAAAAAACAAGAAGCATTTTGTACAATCAATATTTCTTCATAGAAACCAAGTAAAAGATATAAATAAATTTATACTGGTCAAATACCTGAACGCATCACTATTACCATATCCCATCATCATTACATGTTTGGAATATGTAATAGGTGATATCCACTTCCATATCTATAAAAACACATGAAGCACTAGCTCATGTTCGATCAAATGTTGGGGCACCCACGGGAACCCCGAAAGGAAAAAATTGGAGGGTCATCATATACAGGATCCTCATAATTGATTAGTAGATAGTGGCATTCAACAAGGGATCCTATAAATTAGTAAGAGAAGAAATCCAGCATGTTATCTATAGGATAATGATAAATTTGAGGCATCAAATAAGAGATCCTCTTGCTCAAGTCATAAGTATAGGCATCTTACTAGGGATCCTTAGTCACACACTACTCTCTCATGGTAAAAGCTTTGACGGTCCCATCTCTAACAACATTTGGCACACATGTTAAATAGATCACACCTTTAAATGGATATTTCCCCATTAAAATAACACATAATCATTTTTCTAAGGATAAGGATAGCGACCTATATCAAGTCAACGTATCATATATATCAGATAAAAATATTTATCTACTTGAATAAGAATCTCTCCATTATAGATCCATCACCCCATAAAACCTTTAAGGTGTCCTAAAATAACCTCATGGTTTCCACCATCATGATCTATACATAAAATGATTAAAAATAGACCAATCCTACATCAAATTCTAAAATTAAGGAATATAATCGTGAAACTCCATAAAAAATATAGTGGGGGACTAGTACAAATAATGTATACTATATTACAATGTGTGTAATCTCATAACCCCCATATGGTTGTATAGTCAATCAATATATGAAATGTAAAACCCCAGTAAACTATGTGTCAAAACATGTACATAGTGTGTAACCTACATGGGGTATCTACATATGTACCTCACATGTAATATCCATGTGCCAATTCTAGGCCACGTACTTCTATACAGAATGCATACTACATGGGCTCTGGTTATGTACTCCAAATAGCAATGTACCCTAACATGTTTTGTTTGACTATATACTAGCCTACATCACCAAGTAACATTGCATGATGTGTATACATAGTACATGGTCTTTACTTAAAATAATTTATCTTCCCTAAATTTGTGAGAAAAAATATATTTTGTTCCGGAACTAAATGATCTGTGATCAGGATTTCCATATGGGGCCTGATGAATGGCCTAAAACACCTATTTTTTATAGTTTAAGCATTTATCTATCCATAGGAGGGTACTTATTAGTAATAAGAAGTAATTTAAACTATATAGTGGTACACTTATAGGTATTTAGAACGTAAACATAAAAAAGACCATCCTAAGGGTGGAATTCACAAAAGATTCACCTGTTTCCATGATTTGTAGCTCCTGCGTGACCATAAGTCTCCTCTTGAGATCATGGGTGGTACCGATCTTTCTCACCACAACTTTATCTCTCCAAATATACCTATCTTATCTTGTCCACAGTAAAGGACACCTACACCCTCCATTTATGATAATATATGGGAGAAAAGGAGTGATAAAAGTGGAAATGGAAAAGGAAGAAAATGGAAATAAAAAAATAAAAGGGGTTCCGGGTCGTCCATAGTGCCTGAATCATGTTTATGTATCACCAAGGAAAACCGCCATATTATAGACACAATTATGGAGATGGAATCTATTCTAAACTCACCATTCAAATTATATCATCAAACAAACATACAAAAAATCAATATTTAACTAATTAATTATTAATTATTAATTATTCTAAAAATACTACAACGTCCCAGGATTATACAGAAAACCAATACTAGAGTAAAATCAAAATTATGAGACTATTAGAGTGGTTAGAAACATTATTTTTTAACATATTCTAGGGTACAATACCCATTTCACACCTCATGATTATCCAAAAGAAAAAATAAAATTTATTCTCAATTATATAATATAGAAAAATAGTTGTCTTTGCAACCTATTTAACATAAACTGTCTCATCTCCAAGACCCATGGTGATCTAATAAAAGCCTTGATCAATATTGAGATTCTATAAATTGGAAGTACACTATGATTTTTATCTATTGGGATGTATAGATCCTTCTATGCATGCTCACATAAAAACTGGTTATATATTCCATAAACCAACTCCAAACACATCATCTCTTAAAAATGTGTGTCCAGGTCAAAAATCGGTCAACTGCCTCACACAACCTGATTTATTATCACAATACATTTTTATATTAAAATCCACTTTTAGGATAAGTGGGAACTGAAAAAAATATAAATAGTTAACACATAGTTCACACATAACCCCATCCACATGATACACCTCATACAATATTCAACATTACAACATTCAATATTCAAAAAAAAATCTGAAATACCACCTAAATCAATTTCAACCCACGAGATATCCACCACGACCCATCCTTGAACATCACCACACCACCATCCTCATTCATCCAATATGAAAACGAATTATTGTCATTGTCATCACACTTGACATCAAAAATGACATTATCCTCATCGTCGTATCACCGCCAATCGCTTCCCGAGGGTCGGATTCCAGAACATAGAAACCTGTCACAGAAACATTCTGATATACCTAAAAAATTGATAACCTTCATTATCAGATGAACCCAACCTCACTGTACATGGGTGAATCATCATCACCGTCATCCTTCTGAAGCCACACGCTTAAATTCACATCCCAAGAACGTTAAAGGCCTCAAAGTAGCTTCATCACGGAAGACTCCAGGATCCAGAGTAGAGACAAAGAGGGTATTTGAAAGATGAAGAAACGACACGAGACTCCTAGAACCATTGATGCCGAATAAAGCCAACACTAACACAGCCATCACAAACAACCTCGTAACTACTGAAAAACCAGCAGCAAAGACAATAGACCAAACCCAACGCAAAACACCCCCTAAAAAGACTGAACACTACATAGAGAATGGAATCGAAGAGGGAAATAGACCCATGTAGACCATAAAAAAAATATAAAAAGAATATAAAAAGTAATATAATAAATAGAAACTTTGAAAAAAATCTAATAATGAAAAAGAAAAGAAGTAGAAGTAGGTGTGAAAACCCTAATAAAAGAACAAGGAGATGTGAGGAGGTCTAGAACCACCGAAATGTTACGCACAAAAACTCATTAAATCTGATTCTCTTAATAAAATGGGGAATAGTGAAGCTGGTTGTGAGATTAGAGCGCAAAAGAAGCTGATAGGAAGGAGTGTTGAATAACCTGATTTATTCTCAATGTCTTTTCTACACCTAAGGTCATTTATCATTTTTAACAAAATAATAGGAAAAACATTCCTACATCATTCATTCGAATCCAATGATACCCAAATCAAACATAGAAACTCATTTATTAATAATATTAATGTTACCCCATATAATGATCATGTATCATTAATAACAAACTCACGCTCCTATGTGTCATCCATCATAAGGGCCAGATGATGAATCTACTTGAAAAATTGGTATGATCATAGCATGAGTTCCCTTATAAATCCTCTTTAAAATGATATACTCTACCTATCCCATGATTTAATCCATGATACCCCATACCATTGTGTTATTAACTAGAATTTAATCATCAAACACACAACTTCATGTCAATAGCTCTAGGCACCTAAACAATCCAACTCATCAAACTCAGTCTTGATACATAAGTATCAAACATTATTCGTCATAATTAAATGACTTATAAATGACTATATCACAAAACATTATCCCCTACCAAGGATCGGTCTCAAAAAGAGTGTATAACCAAACTCACCACCAAAAAAGGCATTTTTAAACTGAAATTTGACCCCATTGCAGGTTTCCCTCAATAAAACAAAACATAAAACTACAAGGGTCTTATTCAAAACTATGATCATATATGTCTCCCCCATAGACCTAGTAATCATGTGTCATGTTCGGTCACTAGGTTCTTCCCCTAGCCTGGATGTGAACATCTCATCCATGTGACACCCCACATGCACCATCCACAAAACCATCTCAACACAAGGTATCTAACACATATTGTTAAGGATAAAAATATCTTTTAAGGACCAAAAATATCTATAATTGTTCTATCATTCCATGATCATCATTGAGAATTCTCATATTGGACTTATTTATGAAGGAAAATGATGACAAAATAGAGAGAATAATGGACTGACACTCATTGGGTATCCATATACGAAAATACCCCTTGAGATTCTAGATTACTATAAATGTTTTTGTATCTATTAGTATCACAATATATTATCAAATAAAATAACCATAAATGAATTTCATTTAAGTAAAATATCATAGCATGATGGATTATAAAACTTCATGTAGGTTGTTAAGAACCCTTATTTAACCACACCTAAAAACCACACAACCACAAATGGTCTACTAAAAGGGAAACAAATGTACATAATGACCTTTGAGGTTAAAAAGGGCACTCACAGTATCATATCATCCATTCATGTCGTACCTCATATATAGTTAATTAATGTATAATTTTGTTCCATTCTATGTGAGAAAAAACATTATAGAATTTTTCTAAAACATTAATGAAAATAAACAAAGAAAAAAAATACCCCACATGGGGTGAAAAACAAGGGCACCATGTTTTGAATCAACTTAATAGGGTTATTTCACCTATCGTTCATGAAGACAGAGTCATCAAACACACTATATACATCTCTATATAGACCCACATGACCATCCATTAAAAATTAATATTTTATGTCAGTCCAACCCAGTAGAATTCAAAAAAACTAATTTCCTAAAAACACCATTTATGTTGTCCTGTGTTATATAAATAGTTAATTATGGTTATAAATAATAAATCAAACACTAGAATACTTATTACCTGTAAAACCTACATGCAAAATAAGATGGATAGGATTTCTATTCCTTTGTATAGAAAGGAATAAAAATCAGTTATTGTCTATTATCCAATGGAAAAATTTCTATAAATGCATCAATGACCTCTCTTCCATAGGTTGAGATCCATAAATCCCTAATGAATTATAAAATCCACACCACATGTCTGTTTCTCAAAGAAAAACTAATTTGAAACTATAACATCACCTATCAAGAATAGTAATCCCATATCCCTAGAAACCTGAGCTTTTTAATGGAACATGTTTTCTTCACGCACCAGTCAGATATCCATTACAGGTTTCACCACATACTTAATACTAATGTCTACCATTTACAAAATATTAAAATCACATGAATGAATCTCCATTGATACCAATTTGTAACATCAAATCTGGGGAGACACTTAATTAGTTCCTCGAGATGGTTCACCACCATGCATTAATGGCACCTCACCATATACTAGAGGTGGACAACTAATAGTGAGGGACTATTTTGCAATAATTCAGTGACTATTCACTCATATCTGAGTAATGAAAAATGCATATGTAACTAAACATCATTAACAAATGTAAATAATAATTTTTTAGATAAAATAAATATATACAAGGATGTGATAACAATTTGAATATAGTTAAAGACCGAAAAACTATATCATACATATAAAATGTTTCTCCCACTAGGCTATGTACATATATAGGAGTAAATAACAAACTGATATAAAAGTACATGTATCTAATACTACATGGATATGAACCACATAACCTCTCCCAGAAGCAGCAAGAATCTCTTCTAGACTAAACCTAAGAAGCCATATGAGTGAGTCTGCTCAATAATTAAACCATGGGCCTCACCCTATCCATCTCGAAATGCATTCCCTACCTAAACTCAAACATAATTTTGGTATGAACACTGAGGTACATGTACAAGGGTTGAGAAATATATATTAATAGGTTTCCCCCAATGTTGTACCCATAATCATATTCTATAAGTACATGATCATTAAATATTTATAGAATAGCCAAGACATAACCAAATATATAATGAAAGAAGAAAATAAATAACTAAAATAATTACACACCTAATCCTTGGTTCCCTATTCCCAATCATCAAGACATCATATAAATAAGGAATTGATTTGACTATCCTATGACTAAAGTAGTGTGTAATCCTATCGATCCTTGGGGGCGTAATCCCAATCACTAATACATTCTTTGACCAACATCAAAAATTAATATGGGAAAGATAAGTTACCATAAGGGGATACATGTCTTAGTCCTGGGTTGACCCATACTATACAAAAATCACAAAAATGAAGGATTCCTTGTAAAATAATTGACACCCAATATACACAAAAATTTATATTAATGAAAATAAAAATGGGACAAATGCTACAAAACTATGGTGTGTCTATATAATTATAATCATGAATAATATTATTTCAATTTCCCGATGAGGCCATCAAATGAATTCTTAGAAGGTAATCAAATTATCTCTCAAGGAATATATAATCCATGTTCCTAATGAGTTCATCCCTGGAATTATTACAGGGGAATCTAAATATCACTCCAGGTGTGTATAATCCATTTTCCCAAGTATTCAGTCTATGTAATTCTGACATTGGAATCAAAGTATCACTCAAGGAATAAAAGATAATGAGGTAATGGTGTGTTCACCCCAAACAGGAAGAGTATTTGAGGCATCACTCTGGGAGATTATAGTCAATCCATGAGAATTTATCCACCATATCTATAGAACACTATATCCAATGTGGAACACCATGTCAACCTATTTTGTCAATACTATGAGTCCATCCATGGAATTATGCATTTGAAATCCATGTATCACTCAAAGTGTAATATAATTCCATTAAACCATTGATATTATTCAAGGCATTCAATATCTGGAATCCATGTATGCATCAAGGTGTAATATAATCCCATTAAACTGATGAGCCCTTCCAAGGCATTCCATATAAGGAATCTAAGTATCTCTCTATCAATACAAGAATCTCATTGTAATAATAGAACACCATTTCCATTAATATTGAATCAGAAAGGATCATAACCTGGAACCTGGTAAATACTTTTGGCATCCATATAATGTTTGTAGGCTCAACAGTCAGTTCTTAGGTTGTATGACTAGGCATCCATGAAAATAAAATATAGTAAAAAGGTTCAAAATCTAGATCCCAGTAAGCTTGTCTAGGAATCCAGGTTTAACATTACATCACATCCAGCTCATCATCTAGAAAAAAGGTATCCTATCTAGATATCATAGTTTCATCACAAAAACCATTTGAATAATATAATAAAAGAGTAAGGATGGTTCTAGGTTATACCCTATACCATCTCTACCGAAACACATGATGCCCTAGTTTAGGTTCATTGTACCACTAGTGCATGCTCTGGGTCCCATTAAACAAAACATAGGAGAGGCATCCTACACATGATTCTCATAAGCGATAAGTAGGAAGAAAAATAAAATAGGGGATCCTCTAAATCAATATGTGGAAGAATCCTTCAGGGTATCCTAAAATAATAAATGGAGATAGGAAATCCACATGGGATCCTCTTGGTCATGTCATAAGTGGAGATATAATATATGGTATCCTCAGTCACAAACAAGTCTCTTGTGGTAAACACTTCCCACAATCAAATATATAACAAATCACTAACACATGGGATTAAAAGGTCACACCTCTTAAGGGGGATTCCCTCACATAAAAAGGGAACATAAGAATCTATCTATGAATACAACTTATAACATATATCATGTTAGGTTATCATTTATTGGAGATGTCGTTGTTCATATAATAGTGGAAGAACCTCTACATTATATCTAACTCACCTGATGAAACCATTAAGAAGTACTAAAATCACCCATAGGGTTAAACCATCGTGATCTATGCTTAAAAATACTCAAAATGGATTGCTCATACATCCAATTCTTAATCAAGGGTGTAAAATCCAGAAAACCCTAAACATGATAATAAGGGAGGAGAACATG
The DNA here is from genome assembly GCA_963277665.1 of Viscum album. Classification (NCBI taxonomy): domain Eukaryota; kingdom Viridiplantae; phylum Streptophyta; class Magnoliopsida; order Santalales; family Viscaceae; genus Viscum; species Viscum album. Next base: position 1,030,941,297 of record OY728157.1, read on the forward strand.
TCATATATATATGATTACATGGTATTTCCTCTAATAGACTCACGTGGTAATGTAGTACTGCCCAAAATGGAATGTAAAACCAATGTAAACTACATCATAATCATGTACAAAATGAGTACCCTAAACGGGTCATCTACACATGTTCCTCACAGGGCTTATCTACAAGTTTTTACCTAATGGTGTACTTCTACACAACATTCATCCTGCACGTGGTTTTGTCCTGTAACCTACACTAAAATCTGACCCCATATGTGCTATTTGGAAATTTAATCGACTACATAATTGATTACCACTATGGGAATATATATATAGAACACCAAATGTACCTCCAAAAAACCATCTTCTCTAAATATGAAGAACCCATGACTTGTGATCCTGAAGAACCTGTTATTTGATCCCTATTTCTTAATGGAAACCCCTACAAAGAGCCTGAACACCTATTTATTAATTTATGAATAGATCAACCCTCGTCGGGTCCATAGAAATAATAATAGTTACATTAAAGTATAAATTGATTTATATGTATATATGTGGGTATTTAAAAAATAAACAAAAAAACATCCAACATTGGATTGGAATCCGTTGAAGAATCAACTGTTTCTGTTATCTTCAGCTGCCCCACGAAGATATGGATCCTGCTGAGATCTACAGCGGCACCAATCTCCCTCTCTCCTTATTTCTCTCTCTACATATACCACTCATATCATAATCATGATGAAGAAAACCAATTGGGGAAATAATTTATAAGTAATAGGAGAAAATGATGAAAAGAAATTAGGAAAAAGGAAAGCGTGAAAAATAAACGAAAAAAGGTACGGTGCCCCAAGCCCGGCCCCAGAGCATGGCTCAATGTATTTACACACCTTATAGAAACCAAATTCTAGACTCAACCACACATAAAATATATTAATCTTATACTCTATCTGAATTATATAATTGGGAATACATGATTGAATAAATTAATATTTAAATAGTTAAAAATTAATTAACCTTTATTCGTTGAAAACTCGAATGACACATAATTTCACCAAACACATTAATAGGGAAAAACCCCAATTCCCATACCAACGGGGTGGTCATAAATATTATATGAGATCATAAGATATGGTAAAATGACCATTTTACCATTCATAAGAATAAAAAATATGAAATATATGCTCAATTTTATTTTCCATAAAAACATGGGTCTTATAATAAAATACCAATTTTCGGTTATTATGATTCCCCATTAAAATTTTTGAAATCAATGTATATTCCCAAAAATCGATTAATAAATGATCCTTACCTGAAATAATTAATGAATTATTTAATACTAAAACCATGGTATTATTTTACTCAACACATCTCCAAATATTCCACACATTCATCTTTTCATAGTTTATATAAATATTTCACAATAATATAATCTTATATTATAGAATATTCTAATTTAATTAATAAATATTTTCAATAAAATATATTTATCTCTATATTTAGGTCATAATAACTATAAAATCTCATCACCTAATTTCTCACTCAAAAATATCAACTCATTCATGACATTGAATTTGAAGTATAGGTTAAACATTGATAGGTGTTAATCATTATTATTATTAAAAATTCAAGATATTAGTTTTACCTTTTTATAATAATATATTTCTCCAAATATAATCTCATCATATAAAAATCATTATATTTTCCATATATCAAGTATTATCATGGATATTTATACATTCATGATATTTAAAACACTTAATAATAAATTTAGAATCAACCTAAACAATTTCCTATTCAAAATAATGAATTTTAGAATACATAAGTTTTCACCCATGTGGAATAAAATATTTATTGAGTATAAAACATTTTGATTCTAATTACGTTATAAAAAATTCAATATCATATGGACATATTCTATGTTTTATTATGAATTTCAAAGTAATATTGTCTCTATATGGGTGAATCTACATCATATGACTTCATAACTATATATTCTCCAAATATGACATTGGATCAATGTTTTATGTTGAAGACATATGGTCTGGAAAATTCAAACATGGATGTCATAAATATGACTCAAAGTCATACATTGAGAAAGAGTCGTATTATGAAGTCAAACATCAATGTCATACGATGGATTTTATATAATATGATAAAGTATAATTATCATCCAAACTATATACAATCAATCCATTATCTTACAAAAATGTCTAATGATCAATTCCAACACTCAGTTTTAAGTCATTGGATCTTCCATGAACTTTAAAGTCATACAAAAAAATGACCTTTATATATTTCTTCTCATCGAAACAAAAACTCTATATTTATATCAAAAGACTTTGGGGATTCTTCATATGGAATGTAGGATTTTATAGATTCATTAAAACACATTATGTTATTTCTGATAATTTCCAATGACAAATGACATAATTCGAAACTTATATATATTTCTTCTAGGGGTTTTTATAGAATATTAAATACTAAATTTATATTATATCAATATTTTTCACTTCCTATTACTTTTGAACGTTTAAACCCTCATCCAAGTATATTTTCTCAATAATTTTACCTTTTAGAATTCCCAACACTCCATATATTTTTTTTCAAACATGAAGATACTATTTCGATAAATTTTAATATGTTCAATTTTTCTTTAAAATAAAACATCACAAGATGTTCTTTCTAGAATCCCTATCAAGATCATACTCAGTTATTTACATCCCCTGTATCCATTGAAGTTCAAGTTGTTAAACATATTTGGAATTTTCATTATCATTAATATCATTTATCTAATAACTAGATGTCGTATCCACTCCCTAGAAGCTATATATATAGGTCTTTATATCGATTAATAACTTAATTTACATTATTAAATATGTATGAACATAAAAATAAATCATATTGAAAAAACTCAAATTCAACGATTCACTAAATCTTTTGGAAATTCAGTGTACCATGTTCTTAAGAAATTTTTTCAATCAAATCAATGTTTCCATTTTCAATTGACTCATAAATGAGGTACACTTAATTTTAAAGTGTTGAATTATATATGGATATAAAGGATATTATGTAACATGGATTCCATGTTGATGCTAACTTTCATCTTGTAATTTTATAAAATATATTACTTATCAATTTGTGATTACAACAATTTGATCAGAGTGGTTTTTATTATATATTGTATAGAATTTTCCATTTTATATAATGAATTGATTTGTTATGTGATGCCTAGATGAATGAGAAAATGAGGTTATTAATTTAGAGGTTTTTGGAGGTGATATGATATGTATTGTCATGTTTTATTGATAGATTCATGTAGTTTCTGTATGCCTATTTTATTCTCACCTTCACATTAATCATGTAATAGAATATCATGTTAGAAATGTGGAAGGTCTATCTTCTTCTACACTATCATAGATTAAGAATTCAATAATACTCCCAAATAAATTTTTCACCCTTTATAGTGTAGTTATCAGTGATACTATAGTATAGATTCAATATGAGTTCTATTATGTGAGTATGGGAGAATATTGTGAGCTTGTACTTTTTAGGCTAAATTAGTCCTCTAGTTGTTTCTACATGAGAATGTCAAATAATATCTCACATTAAAACCTAGAGAGCTTCCCATGATGTGTATTTCTTTTTTGGATGATGTTAACTTAGTTATTCTCACAAATCACTTTATTTTTATCTGATTTTTCTCATATTTTTGTTGTGTAACCATCCTATTTATTTATTAATACTTATGTTTATTGCTCGATATTATGTCACTTATTCAATTAAATACCTTCTTCCTTTATAAAATGCTTAACATTTTAGATTGATTGAAATTTTTGTATACAAAAGGTTTTGAAATAATGAAAATGGTTTGGTATTGGGTACATAAATTTGGAATTCCATAATTTTATTGTTTTAAAGTATTTACATTTAAAATGTTGGTTCCTATTTTATTTATAAAAAAGAATTTTCTAGAGATATTTAAATTAAAATTCAGATTTAATTTCATTAATTTAAAAGCATTATTTACAATAATGATTGTATTTTTCTTCTTCTAAGAAATGTTTTAAATGTATAATTAAGGAAATGGTCAAATGTGTTGTCATTATTTTAATTATCCCTTACATTTTAGAAAACAAGGTTTTCTAAATGGTTTTCAAACAATAATTTATAAAATGTTTTATAAAAATATCTACATAGAATCTTTAGTGAAATTATACTATGCCAATTTAGATCACACCCAATATAAGCATCGATGTTTTTATGTGGCCATTATATTTTTCATATATGTACCCATTTTTTGATATCGTGTTTGGAGTTTTTTTATTATTCCATTGATGGATGTTGTGGATGTAGCTAGTGACCATTAGTCAAATGGAGATATTTGAGTCGGATATTGTATTATTTGTTTATTTTGGGAAGCTTATATATCACCCAATTTAGTTGGTTTTATTTTACCATTGGTCTTTCAAACATAGTTTCACATGATGTTTTTGTTTCAGATTACATATATTATTATAAAATTGAGTTATATTTTCCACATTGATTATTACTTGTTTGGTAATTTAATTTATTATTCTGTGTTTTGCTCAGTTATTTATCTTTATATGTTTATTTCATATTCAGGGATGTCTAATGTTTAGATTCACCACATCATAATACAAATAATGTTTTTGTTTATCATTTAGTATTATTTGAGGGTGAAACCATTCACACTTTTTATAATATGATGCCTTGGTGCTTCTCACTAGCCCATGGTGAATGAAAACATACTTCAAGATTAGTTAAAGGTTGTCCTGGGTGACATGGTAGCGTGACCTCGTCCAATTAATTACATGTTGGATTACATTACATATTGTATCATTTTTAAGTCATATCATCCTATTTTCATCATCCGAATTTGAACATGAACACTTATAACAGTGTCTTATAGAATTATTCCAGGTCTTCGTAGTATGAGTTATGGTACCTGTACCAGGAGTTAAAACCAAATTGTTTCTTCCATCCACTTTATATTATGATTCTAACATTTATAATATTTTCAAAAACCTATATATAACTTCGTATAAAATACACTTTCTATGGGAAAAAATGTATCTTCTTATACCCTAGTGTTATAGAATATAATAATTTTTAGCATCCTAATTTGAATCTGGATGTTCATTTCCATTTTGAGGTGCCTCTTGCATAATTTCAAATAACTCAGTGAAACCCAGAGTTCTATAACCATTTATCTCTTTTATGTTTATAAATATTGATAACACAAAAAATTCAGAATAATGGGTTTTCATCATCACCATATAATCATTCAACAATAACTATATATTAAATGATTTCAACAACAACATTAGGAATTAATTTATCAATATGATCTAATGTATCATATTTAATATATTCATCAGGGTTTGATCTTGAATTTTTTAGTTATTTTACCATGCCATATCCATTGACTATAATTCAGAATATGATCATCAGAAAATGATATTTAGTTTCTTTGGACCCCAATTTTCTCTTATTCATAAACTTTACACATCGACAATAAAACATGTATTATTTTACAACATTATTTTTTTAATTCCAATTAATCATTAACCTCTATCATATATTAGTCATTTGTGCTCCATGAATTTATCCAATTACAGTCCATTAATTATAAAAAGTAAAAATAAAAATTGGGAATATATCTACAAACTTTATATAACCATGAATTAAAATTTACATTGAAAAATAGATATTTTCAGAGAAAATAATAACAAAATATTATCATTTTAAATATGATTATAAATAATTTTCTTATAATATATATGTGTGTTTGTGTGTTTCTGATAATAATAACAAACATACAAATGGTTATTTAATAATTATAACATAAAAATTTAAAATATAAAAATATATATTTAATTTAAATAATTTTTATACATATATGTATAATCATAAATATATATATACATACCTACATTCATACATAAATACATATATATGTGTGTGTGTTTTCTATTTAAATATAAATAGTAAACATTTTAAAAATAAGATAACATAAATCATCATAATTTTATAATTAATAATTTATTTTTATTATTTAATTTTAGATAAATAAATTTACACATTCGATTTTGTTAAATACACCAATAAACATAACAATAAGTTTTTTATTGTCTAAAAGTAAGTTTTTAAAAAAAAATCTAATAAATAATCAAAAAAATATAACTCAAAACCATACATATAGATAACATATTCATAACATAAAAATTGTTGTTTAATGAAATTTTTTGTTAAGACTATATAAACACCATTTTCGAACTAAATTATTGGGACTATTAGAATGAATAATACTATAAGCTTAATTTTTAAAGCCCTGATTACGATGGTGGAGTAGTGAAGACAAGAATTAAAGTACAAAATATTGAATACTAGAAATAGGGAGTTTAATACAATTAATTAAGAGCTACTTTGATGAATTAGAAGGCTAAAATTTGTATATTCAAAAGACTTGTGTAAGATTTTTAGGTTGATATGTAAGAATTAATTTTTAAGTCACGTAATGTTTTTCCAGAATTCTCTAGAGATGCGTAAGGGGATTAAAAATGTTACATAAGAGTGTAGTCATGGAATTTTTAATTGTGTCTGATATTGAAAAGAAGAATGAGTTAAGGAAAAGGATATCATCAGCCGTGTCGTGGGATACGATTGGAGATTAGATCCTAGTGGGTATTCTCTTCATGAATATTGGAAGTGAATGCTCTACATGAATAATGGAAGGTTGTAGAACTAGTTGCATTAGCTAGGATCTAATATATTATTATGGTGGATTAATTATTGTGTGGGATATTTTTATTGATAGTTTTAGGAGGGGATACAGTATTTGTTAATGCCAATGACTTCAATATGATGAAAAGTTTATTAGAGTCGGTAAATGTGAATTTCAGGCATCCAGAGTGCGCACTTTTGTTACACTCATCACTCCTTGAATCGAGAGATATGATGGTTACCGAGATGAGTAACTCAATAGGTATAAAAAATGTTGTTTATGAATGTTAGGGATCTAAATGTAAATAAATAAATCCTATATAAGTAGATTCACTAATTTCCCATAACTGAAATCTGGGTTGAGGCATATTTCGGGGGGTACTGTAGTAGTTTGTAGTAGTACTGTAGTGGGCACTATAGAAGTACTATAGGAGGAACTGTTCATTACTATATCAGTTGGTACTATTCATACATCTGGGCCTTCGTGCCACCGGTTTGGTCCTCAGGTCCTGCAAGTCTCTCGGGCCAGCCAAGTCCTTTGGGCTAGATGATTCGCAAGGCCTTCAGGCAACCTTAAGGCCATAGGGCCACCCAAAGGCAGTTAGGGCACATGAATGTAGGACCCAGACACACTACAAAAAATGGAGCATCCCTAGAAGACGATTCAGAGCAGGTGAACTGATCATAGAAGAGAAAAATGGATTGTCAGAATGAGAGGGTATGGCTATATCATTGGTACCAACCTATTCTTACACGGGAACCCTAGCCAGAAGGTCATGAAATGGTGGAGAGCTACTTTCAGGATTCAGATGCTGGGGAGGGGCAGTTCCTTGTAGATAGTTTGGTTGAATTCCCTAAGACCTTCGGGTCATGTAATATCCTAAGCTGATAGGCCTTGTAATCTCTAAGCCTACGGTCCTTGTAAGGGTTCCCCCTCATCCCTTGAAAGGGGGGTTATCAATAATCAATAAAAAAGAAGTCATTCGGTCCACTGCTTGTCATTCAAAATAAATGTGGCTTGATCGTTGTTAAAAAAATGAAGATGAGTTAATATCAAAATGAACCATCACTAGTTGGTGAGTATGTCTTGATTATTGAATTCTCAGATTGATGACGTGAAAGGATAATTTTACACTTCCTTTCATGGATCAAATTTTTGAGATACTAACGAGGCATAAATTATATTATTTTCCTGATGGATTTTACATGTATAGTCAAATTTTTTTCAATCCAATAGATTACTCAAAAACCACATTCACAAGCCCTTTGGGAACTATCTCCTATAGAAAGATGTCATTTGGATTGTGCAAAGCACGAATGAAATTTTAATGGGGGTTATAAAATGTATTTTGTGATATGGAGGAGGAATTATTTAGAAATTTAAGGGATTATTTATTAGTGTAAGAATAATCTTTTGATGTTTGACAACATAATGTAGACATAGTTTTAAAACACAGTGAAGAGAACTTCCTATTGCTAAACTGGGTGAAGTGCTATTTTATGGTCCAAAGAGGAATAGTACTAAGAAATATGATATTATATATATCTCAAAAGTTGATCTCATAAATATTAAGGATATTAAACACTTACCGAAATGCGTGATAGTTAATATTATCATGAGTTTTTTGGGATTCATGGGATCTTATCACTACTTTTCCCATAATATTAAAAAACATCTAACCCACTGACAAACATTTTATCAAAGGAAATCCATTTCAAATTCACTAAAGAGTGTTGGTAAGTGTTCAAAACTCTATATAATATCCTCGTGGCCACTCCTGTCATAATATCACCTGAATGGGACATGGATTTCAAATTCATGTGTGACACAAGTGATTTTTTGTTGGCATTGTTCTCGGAAAATGAGTTGGGCATATCTTCTAGCATGTATATTAATCCAATCACAAACTTAATGTGGCTTAGGTCAATCATTCAAGCACAGAAAAATAATTTTTGACAATTATCAATTCTTTTAGCAATTTTCATTCATATATGGTTCTTTATAATATAACGGTCTAAAATAGTCTTACACCACTAAATCACATACTAAGTAAAAATGATTTCAAACCACTATTGATATGATGGATCATTCTGGTGAAATAATTTCACTTCATCGTTTTTGAAACTAAAGGGACTGAAAATGTTATCCTTGATCACTTATCTTGACATCCAATGAAATGAATTGAAGAAAAATAAAATTTGATAATTTACAGTTTCTTTCCTGGTGAAATGGGATTCAATATAAAGAGACAACATGAGCTGTTTTTTATGATATTATAAACTATATTTTCATAAAAACACATAACCCCAAATCTCCTACAAAAAAAGTAATTCTTGGTCAAGGACTCTCCATTTTTCTGGGATAATACACAACAATATAAGAGTTGTATTGGAGGTTTAATGAATTGTTTCCTCCCAGAAGATGAATTTCTAACATAGTCAATATGATTACTGAATAACGTGGAGGATAGAATCATGGAAAAGAATGCATTGTGGTTAAAATCATAAAAAGATGACTATTCTATCCCACACTCCATCGAGAATTAAGGAGTTTCCTTAAAAGCTACAATCAGTTCCAGAATAAAGTAACCATTATAAAAATAAACGAAATATCCAAGAATCATTTTCTAGAAGATGGAATCTCATACATATAGTGAATTATTTTTATGGGCCAATTCTCAAATTCTATTGGGTATTTTTTACTTCTTAGTTAGCATGTATTATGTTATGAGGTGGGTAGAATCCAATGAGACAACCCATGAAACAACTACTGTGGTTAAGAAAATCTTATGGAAAAATATTTTATTGAGATTTATATTTCATTTATTTATTATTAGTGAATTGGGAACTCAATTTTCAAATAAATTCATAAAATTATCACTTCAAATGAAAGGAATAAATTGTAAAATGAAAACTCTCTAACACACACATAAAATAATGAATGTTCAATTGTATAATAGATATATTTAAAAAAAATCTTCAATAGAGTGTGGATTCAAGTAGAATAGAGTATAGTCATTAACTATATGAAACACTGCAGGTGTATCTCACTATATATAAAACACACATCTATACTATTTTGTTTCATCTTGTTTATAGGAATGCATTTCAATTACCAATTGAATTAAATAATCTATCTTATTAGGAAATTAAGAATCTAATCTTAGATACTCAAAATTACTAGTAATTCATAATGCTACAAATTAATGAGTTGGAAGTGATCAAAAGGGGCACTTATCACAATTCACATATTTATAATGAAATAAATGAAGAAATAGAATTACCAAATCATTGAATGATGAATCATTACATCAGGATATAAAGTTACAGTTTTTTATTCAAAATTGAAACTACTACTTTTGAAATATAAATATTGATGGTCAGGACCCTTTAAAATTTTCATGTTTTCTCCTATGAGGTAATCAAAATTCATAAATATAAATTATAACATTACATTATCATATTTCCAGTATTTATCTTAAATGTATTCATTTTCAGTTGGTTTGGGTGTGTGTTGAGACTCTATAGAATGGAGATAACTTCATGGGAAAAATAACCTAAATTTTAAGGATGTATTTTTTTTTTAAATTACTCGAGTTTGTATGTAATTGTGTTAATTTTTTCTTGAGGTTCTCCCCACATTCGGAGAATATCTGAGGTGTTTTTGAGTTGTCTGCTAAAAAATATACTTTTTGCAGAAGGTGAGACATTTAGATGATTTGTAATGGAATTAAACACTCCTTATTGGTCGTTAGGAAGATATCAGGAACACATTATAGGGAATGAAATTTTACATGCTGTTTATTTTGAATACACGTCATTTATTTGAATGATTTGGGTTTTTGTAAAAAGGTGACACATTTTTTGGAATTTTCTCCCTTCATGGATACACGACATCTACAGGGATTACATGACCAGTAAATTTCATGAGTTATAGTTTTAGGGTGATTTATGGGAAATTCCCTATTCATTCTTCTACAAGACATTAGCTCTTGACCTAGGGAATCCATAGATATTTTTAAGACCTACGCTCCTTCTGGATCACTTTTTTCATTGACTGTTCTTTATTGTAGATGTGTTTCATTTCTCTAGCTATTTTATCCTTTCTTTATTGTATCTTATTATTGAGGTAGTTCGATTGTGTTGTGATTATGAATCCATTGATAGGTCATGTTGAGTATTCTTGATCCCATTTATATCAATCGTGTTATAATCATTTAGAGGATAAATATTGTGTTAGTTGCAGAGTGGCATGGGATTATTTTAAGGTATGTTTTGTTTTTCCATCTCTAAAAAACCTCTTGCTTACATAATTGATTATTAGATTTAGGGATTCATTCTACGATCTCTGTTTTAATTGTTGTGTTTTTCTTTTTTAGTGGATCCCCTTATGGGAATGTACAACAAGATATTGAGGTAGGTGGTTCTGTCTCCAACCTATGTTGGATGAAATATAATGACGCATTTTTGATAAATTGTTTTATAACATAAATGGAATGTTTTATTGATTCATTTTTGTGTGTGGATTTTTTTTTAAAAAAATATGGTATTCTATTTTTTTTGGAAAAAGAAAAGGTATTTTCAAAGCATTTTGAAATGTATTTTTGAAATTGTTTTAAAATAATGGTTTTGATGAAATAGTTTCACGAATCTGATTAGAAAATAGTCCCTATTGTAATCCTTGGGTACATACGTGGAAGGTGTAGTGATAAGACTTGTCTTTTGATATTGTTATGGTTTCACTCATTGTTTGTTCTTTTTCTACATGTGCCTATTTTTCTAGGGACACAGAATATAAAATTTAGAGGCTCACTTTCTAGGGTTTCTTTCTAGTACCTAGATTTAAATCATATGTCTAGGGTGTTTATGTTTTGTCAATTTTTTATTTTACGGTAATGATATTCCAAGATATCCTGACCTGGAATGATCCTTCGTGTGTTGTTACTGATGATTTTGGCCTTTGGTGTTGTATTATATCAGTTCTTAATTCTAGGGATTTGATATGATATGTTATATAAGATTTATTTTGACTTGACTATGTTGATATATATGAAATTATTTTAAACTACTTACCTTCCTTATTTGAGAATATGGGAAATCGTGGAATTAAATTTTTTCCATGATTGTGATATAAAAATTGTTCGACTGTTTATCATTCCTTATTTCCCCTTAAGGTTTATCATGTTTATATTATTGTGTAGAAACTTATTATGGAACACCTAGGAGGGATCCTTCTAAGATTGTTATCTCATACCCTATTCACAACTTCGGTGTTTTGGGAACCTTTAGGTATCTTTAAATGCAGGTAAATGAAACGTTTCATAGTGAGGTAGAGATTTTGGAAATTAAATTTTGGAAATCTAGTGGTGAGATGATGGAAGTTTTCCAAAAATATCACATAGGGTCATTGGTTTATCATTTTGGTTGTCATTTGATGGTTGAACATTTACATGGGATTTATCTAACTGCTAAGAGTTGTATCATTCTAATTTATTCATTTACTTATAGAATGTGTTATCTCTACTTTGGTTACACTCTATTATATATCTATATATATATTCCATGTTGTTGATTAAGGTTGAGGGAAATCATTATCTTGTTTTTTGATTAATAGGTACTAGATACAACCCCATGGGGATTGGTATTGTCATTCAAGTAGGTAAAAATTTAGGATGTGTACCTAAATGAGAGGGTATCCAGGTCAGGTTCTTCATATTTTGGTGTCAAAATCTAGTTGTCCACAGTTTTGGGATATTGATAGACTAGAAATTTTATTTTTGGTTCTTAAGAGGTAGGTTATGGTGAGTGGTTATCCATCCCTTTTCATTATGGGGATTAAGTTACCCTGGTATTTTAGAATGTGTATCTCTTATTTGAGTTCTTGATCTAAATATCAGTTTTTATATTATGGTTGTATGGTTTTAACTAAGATTATTTAATTGATAGATCATTACTTTTTTTGTCTTCATTTTTATACCTCCATGACATCATTCATAGGATCCTTAGGTGGGATAAATTGATTCTACACAAGGGAATTTTCATCTAGGACATAATTTTATCGAGGAAATTGTTCTATTAGTTCATGGTTTTGACCAGAATGTGTCACATGTATAGAATGAAGTTGTTGATTTAGAGCCATGACATGCTGGATAAAGATATTGGACATACAATATCTTGCACAATAATCCATCATCCTTTAAAGTTACGAATTATCCTCAAGAGGGGGAGGACTAGAAAGACATTAAGGATAAAATATTTTACTTATTTGATAAACATGATAATATTATGGTGAAGTGTGTGGAATTCAGAATTGAGGGTCCAATCAAATTATGGTTGGGATAGTTCATATTAGTTTGCCTCCTCTACACCATCAGCTAAAATAAATAGTGTGTCTCTAATGTTCTATCAGTTTGTAATGGCTGGGTGAAATAGATATTCTTGTTCTAAACTAATTAGTATGTGTAATGATTGAGGATTTTATGAAGAAATTTGTTGATTCGGTTGGGATTTGCCTTTGAATCATTATGACATAGATCAGAATCCCCAAAGGAAACGGCCGGGTAGTATATTCTTCAAAAACTAAATGGATCTACAAATAAGCCTTAAGAGTGGAGCTCCATCACATAGTATATGAGTTACCATAGGATTTTGGTTTAGGTTTCTAAATAATGATATGTACCATATTTATTTCCTATACGATAGTGATTACATTATTTGATTCTTGTGCCTCCCATTTATTTATATCTATCTATTTTTTTAATATGCTCAAACATCCAACAAAGGTCAATCTCTTTATTATGAAGTTAGAAACTTGTATATGGAAAAGGAAAGAGTACTGTTTATATTGTTATTGTTTTTTACTATCCATAGAAGATGTATAGTTAGTTTGGGATTTTCTCATTCTTAATCTTCTTCTATATGACATGATCAACGAGATATATTGGTTTATTTAAAATTATGTAGAGGTTGATTTTTATCATCGATATTTTTCATTTATTACAGGTGACAGGATATTTATGGTGTTTTTGGAAGTTTGATATATATGTTCTCGATGTATAGGACCATACCTCCCAGAGATCATGAGTTTTTTTATTATTATATTAGTTGAGCCTAATTATGTTTGTTTGGTTTTCGATCGTCCCTCCATTGTTATAGACTTTTCTGATTTTTTTCAGGATTATTTCTTATACCTTCCACTAGAAAGACAAATATAACATACTATTTACCTAGTTCTAGGTACACATTAGATTTTGATACCCTCTAATAATATGTAACCAATGTAGTTGAAAGAGATCAATATTCAGTTTGATGACCTAATAAAAAATGGTTTCGTTCACCCTAGTGTTTCTCCATGGGCAGGCCCTTTTTCCTTTACCATGAAGGAAGATGGTTCACTCTGAATGGGTGTAGACTATCAGAAGTTGAATATATTAATGATTAAGTATCAATTTCTCTTTGTGGATTATTTTTTATTAGTTAATTGGAAAAAGTAGTTTTTTATGATTGATCTTCATTCGAGTTATCATCAACTACGGGTTCAGGAGTCTATTACACCGAACATAGATTTAGGGAGAATGTATGTTTGTTATGAATATCTTGTGATTTTTTTTGTTTGGATAAATATTTTTCTATTTTTATAGCATTGATGAACAAGATATTCCATCAATATATGAACATTTTTTTGGTAGTGTTCACTGATGATATTTTCTATTATTTCATATATGAGCATGATCATGAGAACCATTTGGGTTTATTTCTAGAAATGCAAGGAGTCACTATTTGAATAGATACCATTCAAAATAAGTTTATGGATTAATGAAGTGAAGTTATTTAGGCATGTGATTTCTATGTATGGATCATCAATTGAACCTGAAAAGGTAAAGGATGTCATTTCATTGGATGAACCACATAATGTATTTTAGATTCTTCGATTTCTTGGCCTTATTGGATACAATTTATGGTTCGTTAAGGATTTATCAATGTTGGTTCTCACCTATGGTTGACCTTATAAAGAAAGGGTTGATTTTTATATAGGATATGAAGTATCATTATTATTTCAATGAGAAGAAATTTCTTCTAACATCGGTATTATTCTTATCATTCTTAATCCCCGTAAGGGCTATATACTTTTCTGTGATTCTTTTGGTTCTATTTTGGTTTAATACTTATGCAGGATATTCATGTGGTTGATTGGGTATCCCATCATCAACAACCCCATGAGAAGAATTAACCCACTCAGGATTTTGATCTTTTCATAGTTATGAATTCTCTAATTTGATGGTGGTAATATCTTTTTTTGATGAGTTTGGAAATATATCCTGACCATAAGATTCTGATATATATCTTTCTTTAGAAAGTCCAAAATATCATATAGAGGAGGTGAGAGTAATAAATTCTTATGGTTGAATTTATCATCATCTAGACGCTAGGGAAAGGGAATGCCATTCTGGATTCTCGTATTAGATAAGTACCATGACATTATGTTTCGGAATCAAATGAGGAGGGGAACCTAGTAGGACTCATTTATCATATACATTTGGATGCTTAAAAAAATGTTGTCGGTATGATTATAACTAGTTTTCATTAATATTGAACTCTACTTGAGTCTATTTTATAAATCCATCATAAGTATGATGACTTTAGAGGTATTAATGAAACCCAAAACTGTGGGGAGACCGTTTTTGGGCGGTCTCTCACTTCATGTGGTATCCATTGTTTTGGTAATTGGTTTTTCGTCCAAAAATTTGAGACTAGATTGGTTTTGGTTTGTTTTCAAAGTTAGTCATGGTATATTAATCTTGGCACTATGAATATGTATTATGACATGATGTGGAGATTATGGTGGTCAGGTATGAACAAAAACCATAAAAATTATGTGTCGACCATTTAATTTCCATATGACAAAGACAAATCATCTAAATCCTTGTAGTGTTCTAGGGAATTTATTTTTGGTTTAACATGGACTCCTTGGGAGAAGAATCCTTTTTGAGTTCTTATTGATTGGATGAAAATAATGAATAATTAGATTATGATCATGGACCCCATTAATGTTGAAAATATAGGTAATCTTTATGTGTAAGAGATTATAACGTTACATGAGGTCCCTTCTTCTATAATTTCAGAGAGAGATCGTAGTTTTATCTAATGATATTAGGGGAGTCTGAAAGAGTTGATGTTGATTCAGTTCATGTTATGTACACCTTATCATACATAAACAAATTATCAAATTCTTCATTCCATTTAGATTCTATAAGATATTATTTTCACATATATCTTGGATTGTGTTGGATCATGGGATAACCATCTAGGACTAGTGGGTTGTTTTGTAGAAATAGTTATCAATATTTAATCATAATGACTCGTTTCAAGGATTTGTATGGTCGCCCGTGAAAATCACATATTTATTGGGAATAGGTTGGTGAGGCCTCTCTTATTTGACTTAGTCTTGTGCAGAAGATATTATCAAGGTTTCATGACACATATCAGTGTCTAGTTTTGGATCATAGTTTAAAAAAATTATATATAGATAATTGGAATCATCAATTGCAGATTTTAAATGCTGACCAGGTTTTCTTGTATGTATCTCCTCATTTGGGTCACTATCACCATAGAAAACTGTAAAATTTGGCATCGAGATATGTTTGAATATTTGAGTTCATTGTGTGGCCTGAGAATATTTCTTATCAGTGCACATTTCTAGTTAATTCAATAAGAATTCTTGATTTATTCCAGATATCACATCTCAATAAATAATATCATGATGCCTCCCAAATTTTGAGTTGAGAAGAGAACGAGTTAGATCCATCCATTTCTCTTGTGGAGAAATAGGTAGTGATAGTTTAATCTTAGTGAAAATCATGCATGGGGAGTCAAATTAGTTTTTCATGATTTTATGGAAACATTGATCATATTCTCATGAAGCATTGGAATGAGAGTTGTTGATCTGGGAGTAGTGGCCTAACCTCTTTACTGAACATCATTATTTCACATGAATTCCTGAGGATATAAAGTATTATGGTGGGGAGTTTGTAGTATCTCATTACCATATTTCTAGTATTTCTCTTTGATTTATTCATTTTACTCTTAGTTTTGGTGCATCTTGGGACTCTTGAGGTTATGTTGAATTAATTGGGAAAAATGAAAAAATGGGGATGTATGATTATTTAAATTAATGGAGTCTGAGTATAAATTTGATAATGGTTTTTCATTGATATCCACATGTATAGAGAATGTCTAGGTATTTTGGAGTTTTTTACAAGAAACAACACATTTCATAGTCCTCCAGACATGTTCACAACATGTAATGGGATTACACACTATTTACTGGTCTCCACAAATATTTTATAGACAATTTATTGGGTTTGAACAATTATGTTCCTTGTATTTGTAATACACATCTTGTACTTGAATAAGTAGGGTTCATATAAAACACTAACAGGTTTTCAAGAAATGTTTTCCTTTGTGGATTACATAATGTGCAGTGGGATTATATTCCATGTAAATCTCATAAGTCATGGTTTTTAGGAAACTTCATGATTGATTCCCAATTCCTTCATCTATAGGCTCTTGGATGTTGGCCAATGAAATCTCTCTTCTGATTTTAGAGACATATGATCTGTCAAGATCACTACTTCTAGTGATTGATATCTATTGTGTATGTGTTATGTTTATCAATTTGAGTAATTCTCTTAGATTTTTCTTTCCATTTATCATAGTATTTCCATTACATTTCATTTATAAAGTCATTAATCTATCTTGTTTATTATTCATGATTCCTTTTAGATCCATTTTGTGATCTTCCACCATTGTCTATACTTTACATTAGTTGTGGTGTGGGGTGTGAGTATTTCGAGGTATGTTAGGGCCTTCCTTCTTGGTCAACCGTTTCGTTTGTAGAAATGATTTTCATATGTATGGATTGATTCTGGGGCCTCAGTTGTCATTGTTGTGTTCTTCCTTATTAGTAGATCATGTTGCGAGCATTTGTGACCGGATTTTTAGGAAGTTGGTTTCATACATATCCCATTTTGGATGAAATGTATTGCTATTATTTTTATATATTGGTTTATAAGTTAAATTTCATGATTTATTGACTGATTTGTGTGTCCAGAAATATGTTTTTTTAATAAAATATGGTTTTCACATTAAATTGTAAAAGAAATTTTATTATTAAATCATTGTGAAATAGATTTAGGAAATGGTTTTCAAATCATGGTTTTGATGAAATGGTTAAATGAATTGGTATATAAAATAGAGAAAATGGGATGAATTGGGTACTTAGGTTGAAGGTGTAGTAATATGCCACGTCTATTAATAATTTTTGGGGTTTCACTCATGGTGTATTCTTCATCTCCCTAATCTGGTTGCTCTAGGTAATTGGTAGACACTATAGTGATGTTTACATTATCGATTGTTACACTACTACCAAGATTTGATTCATATTTCTTGATGCATAAGCAAGTTGTGATTGTATATGTTGAGGATATTAGTTTCCTAGTTAGCTTGGCCTAGTGTGATCCTTGGTGTGATGTCCCTTATAATTTTAGTAGTTTTGTCTTGTATAATTTTAGTTTTTACTACAATGGATTTGATATGATATATGATAGATTATTTTTTTAAAATAAGTACATTGATATATGTGAAATGATTTGATATTTTGTATCTTCTTCATTTAGAAATTTTGAAAATGGGAGCATTTAATGCATTCCTTGATTTTGATACAAAAAATTGTTAAAATCTATATCAAGTATTATTTTCCTTAAATGATTAGCATGTTTAGATTATTTTATAGATAAGTTTTTGGGAATACCTGGATGGGATCCTACAGAACATGATAGATCCCAACTTGAACACCCCTTCATTTGTATGTAGAACTTTGTAATTCATTCAATGAAAAGAAAGGGATGGAATTATAGTGAGGTTAATGGGTTTTACTTAGTTTTTTTGGGAATCTAGTGGTGATATGTTTGGGGTTTTCTCATGATATAATATATAGTTGTTGTTTAACTATATTGGTTGTCCTTTTATATATGGACATGTAATATGGGATTTATCTTACTCATTTTATTTTTATCATTTCTACTATATTTTTATCATTTATAGAATATGTTTTCTCTTCCTCTGTTTCAATTTTTTATATATACATAAATATACAAATCAAGTTGTTTCATCATTTTTTTCAAAATCATTCCATGTAGTTGCTATTTGACAACCAGGTGATAGTCACAAGCCCGTGGGGATCAGGAACACCCTTTATGTATGTTGAAATTTGAGTTGGTTAATAGGTTTAGAGGGTATCTAGGTCGAGGTCGTCACACGAGGAACCACCCTTCAGTGTCAATGGAATATGACTAAAAATATATCAATAACAACTTCAAAATGGTGTGTCATTTATTTGAATTTAATATGATTTTCCTCCATCAATTTAGCTAAAGATACCATTGTAATTTCTATATGGGAGGAAACCCATATTTTTTCTCTTTGTTTTCATTAATAAGATATGACCATTTTTTTACATTTCTAGATCTTTTTGTTAATTTATCATCCAAAACTTATTTATAGTCAATATTTTTATTTATTTGATCTATTTTCTCATACTATTGACAATGTGTGATTACCCATTATTTTTATTACATATTCCCTAACACCAGTGTACTAATAATATATCTATTGTAGGCATTTTTTATAACAATATTTGTGGGTAGCATAATATCCCATCACTATCCAAATATTTTCAATATGGCATGATCTTCACTGGGGAGAGATATAGATTCCATATTTTAAACTCAGAAAATCAATTTCAAATATGTCCATGATTCTAGTTTTATCTCTCCCACATTAATTTCCATAACATGTTAGACATTGTATCATTTTAATTGGGGGGAGTCTTTATTGTGACGACCCAATGATTTATAAATGGAAATTACATCCTTATAAATTTGTAAAGAAATCACAACATAATGAACTACTATGTTTTATGCGAACATTAATCATATTTTATCACTTTTGTGTTTTTAATTTCAATATTATAGCATACACGGTTGTGATCAATATGCAATTTTGAGTCTAATAAGAAAAACATAATTTTCGGTGAATAGTAAACAAACCTTATGAATAGTAACACACCCTTATGAATAGTTATATACCCTAATGAATAGTAACCTTACATATCATAGTATAAAAATAATATTCAACCAAAATCATGTTGTACATATATTATAGAATAAGTAAATAAATGTTTTAAAATTTGGGTTTTAATTATAAATTATGAGTTTAATTAAATATAAAAATAATCATATTTAGAAATATATTTTTCAAAAATGGATTTCATTTTTGGCTTCTACATGTTGATAAATGTTTATGGTGAATTTTTGGGATTTTTCTAAAATACTATAATTTTTTTTTGAATAGTAAATTACGACAATTTACGATAATTGATAAATAATAGATTTATCAATTCATTGATGAAGATCTCTTAATGTATACCCAATTTTTTATAATTCACATGAATGTATTACTTTTATTTGTCATGTAATAATTACTATTTCTGGTCTGTAGGTATATTAATAAACTACTGATTAAAAAATTATGAAAACCCTCCTCTTCTCCACTATAAAACCCCCCTCACTCCCTCTTCTATTCACTACTCTCAATCCTTGTGACTTGACTATATTCTTCCCAAATATCTCCCCATGATCCGCCCCCACATCCTACAACCCCTATCCTCTTCAAAATTCAAAAACCTCTCCCTTTAAGAGGTTCTCAATGGAGATAAACTCAAGAGGTAAATTCCTTTTTCTAATTCATTTTTTTCTTTTATGTTCTTTTCATTTATTATATAATTCCGAACCTCTCTTCCCCAAAATAAAATGACAACTCTTGTAACATACATGTGATGGAATGTTTTTATTCTTACATGATATTTCACTGTCATTTCTCCTTTCCCCATCTTTTATTTATAAATGAAAACACCGTTTGAGAAGTGTTAAGTTTGTACATTCAAGGACAAAAGTTTATAAATTTGTATTGTCATATTTGATTCTGGTAATGAAACCATTTGTGTTATAGTTGAAAAATATTATCATATATATAATATATCATATTTAAGGTTTGTTAATCATTTTTAAAAAATGGTATTATGTTATAAATCAAAAAAATTTGTTGTTAACAAACCCACCGATAAACCAAAACAGTTATCACTAAGGTTTTATATAATTATTCAACTTCACTCTATGAAAAAAAAATTAAATTTTAAACCATGTAATCTCTTATATGTTAACTAATAGCATATAACATAAATTTAGGATAACCACTTTCATCTTTAACGTGTATCCAAACATGAATATAAGTGTACCGGTCATTAAATACCATGTATGCAAATGAGCCCGAACAATGAAATTGAACCATATAACAAATAAAAAAGTTTTTTAATGAACCTAAAATGGTTATAATAAATCAATTACATATATAATAGGTTATTCAATTGTTAATAAATACACCAAATTTTTCTATTCAGGTCATTAATAACATATGGATAACACCACCAGATTTAAGGTAAGGGATCCTCTCCATTTCCCTCTTATTCAAGATTGTCCTCAACACTATGCCTTTTAATGTGTGAAAACAAATTATGGGGTATGTTTTTACCCACAACCATACTTTCCTCATTATTTATATGTGATGATGAACCCTTTCTCTCTCAGGAATCCCTCTTCGGTACACCCGACACCTAGCCCGTAAGCCGTAACAAATTCTACCTAAAGCACCCTTGTTCTTTCAGGTAGCCTTATACTTTTTTATATCCAAAAGTATTTATCTTATCTAATCTTATAGATATATTAAATGATATTTAGTTTTAAAAATTTCATTTATTAAGACCCTTTCATCACTCAATTTTTAGGGTATATATGCTTTTTTATGATTCCCTCCTTAGAACTTTCTGATAAGCAAACATGTTTTATGTGAAATTCCAAACATTTTACCCAATTTCAAGAGCACTCAATCATCTATTTTAAGACACCATTGTATTTATAAAATCTTTCATTTTATTAAGAAAAAAATCTAGGTTAAATTATGGTTTTATATAAAATATTATCCTCTTCTATATTTTAAAATCTATACAGTTTTTTCCTTAAAACCACACAAAAAATGTTTTAATGATAATGTTTCTCAAATAAATTTATATTATGTCACATATATTTGACATCACTTAACATTTTATTTTCTTATATTAACTTAGGAATGTATATGTATGTTCTAATCCCATTCATTCCAGAAAACTATCATGATACACCCATAGTTTATGTTTTTATCATGATTGTCGTACCCAATTCTATCCATGGGTACCCTTTTTTTATGTAAGGTTGTTTATGTATGATTATTTAAATGGTAATAATATTCATGAAAATGTTGAAATGGGTGTGCCCAGATAGAACTCTAATGCATTGAGTAATGTTATGTCTCATGATATGTTATGTGAAACAACATTGGTGATTTGGATCGACCCTTACTTAAATGAGAATCGGGATTGGCAGTTATCCTTGACCCATAATAAAATAGGAAACGGGATTGGTGGTTATCCTTGATCCATAATAAAGATATGTTTTATTATTCTTCCACATTTATATGATTCCATGTTTATATGATCCCATTCTTATATGATATGATTTCATATGAAAAATTCTTTGGATATCAATATGTCATGTCTGCTAACTCATTTTCTTAAGATTTATACTTATGTTCATTTCTTTAATTGAATTTTTAGCTCATTCCATTGTTCATGTGTTCCCCAGGGCACCCTATGTAGATGTAATGCCTCAAAGGAAGTTTGGATCTCTTTATAGCGATTAAATAAAGAATAGTTTTTTGTATCCCCAAGTTTTATGTTCTATGTTCCTAGTCTTCCATGACACCAGACATAACAATCCTTGGCTTGTACACTAATGTATAATTATTTATAAATTAATTAATATTATATGTAAAAGTATAGGGTTCCTAAAGTTGGAAGCAAAGGATGGTCTAGTTATTTTTTGAGATTAGTAACATAGCACCTTAGTGAGAACCTTAAGGATGAGACTAAGTATAAGGAAACATACCTAAATTTTGGTGAGTTTTCAGTAAGTGGTTTATCAAGAATATTAATCTTTATTTGGATATGAGATATTAGAGGTTGCTTTAGAACATATGTATCTATATGTAGAAAACGAAAACACTGTTTTGAGCTAGACTCAAATGGGAACTAGTGCGAGGTAATGGGCCTTGCAACACTCTTGGTTACAACACTATTGGGGGATAATCTTTTTTAGATTCATTATCTTAGTACAAACCATTATTAAGGGGGGAAAATACAATATGAATAAATATTATCAAATAGATTGAGGATAACGTATATATAATCCTAAGGAATCACAATATAGTATTTACATCTCCTTTACATGTTTATCTTTTAATGTTCAAAGATTCATTTTTATGATCAATGGATAAGTATTCAAGACCTCTAATTATATGTTATTTTTCATAGTTAATGGCGAGAAATATAATAACTCATTCCAACAATAAATGTGATAGGAAATGTGATGATTTTCCCAATGATATTCCTAATATGATGGGAATAGGTGCTCAAAACATCATGATAGTACTTGGTCATCTGGATCGAGTTATGAATAAAAACATGAATCATGTGGAACACCCTCCTTCTATATGGAAAGATAAATTTGTCATTGAATCATTCTTATTGTAATGGCCTCCCATGTTTAGCAGATATTTTGATCCCCTCATCATGTAATAGTGGATTAAATCTACTGAAATGATATTCTACATCATCCAGTTATTAGAAGAATATATTGTTGTACTAGCAGTCTATCATTTTGATAGTTAAGCAGATCAGTGGTGGGAAGTGATCAAGAATACAAATTAAAAAGAAGAAATTGACTATATGGATTGGGAATAATTCAAGAGGATGTTTTCCTGGAAACCTCTGTCTCAAGATTGAAAGAGAGTTCCTCAGTCTCAAGGAGATGGAAGATGATTCCATCAGGGTGTATGAAAAAAACATTACAAGGCCTACAAGCTCTGCCTATAGCTTTATCATGAACAAAAAAAAGATGGTGGATAACTTCTTTAGAGGACTAATACCGACTCTATGAAATGCCTTGGTGATTTGAGACTTTGAAAGTTATGAGGATATATCATTTTATTCTTTCAAGGTGGAAATAGTTATTTTAGATTCTCAGTGGTATCATGGTCCTACTAAAAAGAAGTGGAAAATATAGTACAACATGGGTGGTTCATTGAACAAATACCATGATATAATGAATCCTGGATTTCCCCCGAGTAAATGTTGTGGGAAGAAGCATCCTGAGAACTATCTAAAGGGAACTAAGAATAACTACAAATGTGAAATATTTGGTCACCTAGAAAAGAACTGCAGAAGGGATATGAAAAATTCCTCTAATCTTGAAGAGGAAATGTTTATTCAAATCAACACTGAGCCTATAGTTCAGTGTTAAAACTACAAGGAGTGTAGGCATTATACGAACAATTTCCCTAAGTTGAGGGTTGTTGGAGGAAATCAACAACAAACTCCAAGGAAACAAAGAAGGGATTAAGCTATCTCTACTGATGAGATGGAGAAAGATAATGATGTGGTGAAAGGTACACTAGATATTGATTCATGAATAGTGGATATACTATTTGATTCTGGTTCTACACAATCTATCACATCATAAACATTTAATAGAACTATTTAAACAACACCTCAAAATTTGGAGGAAAAGTTAAATATGTGAACTGAGAATGGGGAAATTATTGGATCCATGATTTTTAAATCCTCCCCGGTTATTGTTTGTGGATTGAACCACCCCGAAAATTTCATCATACATCCATTAGTGGATTTTGATGAAATCTTGGTCAGGGATTGTCTATCTTTGTACAAGGCCAACATCAACTGTTATGAAAGAGAGATCACTCTTAACATCCCTAAGCATCCTCCAATTCATTACAAGTGTAACGAAGAAGATGAATATGATTTAGAATCATCATCTCATTTTAGGGTATTATTTACTTATGAGCATGAACATCTAGCTAAAATGATTGAGACAATAGAGACAACCTTGCTTGAAGACAAGTCCATGGTGAGGGATTACACCGATGTATTCCCTAAATAGTTGCATGGTCTTCTTCAGGGTTGTGAGGCTGAGTTCACAATTGATCATATAAATGGACCTTTTATTATCTTAGTGAACCCTTACAAAATGGCCACTATTGAGCTAGAGGTGTTAAAGAAGTATTTGAAGTAAAATTTTATAGAAGGGGTGTATATTCCCAAGTGCTTTACCATTGGGTGTGCCAATCCTCTTCATCAAGAAGAAGGATGGATCATGGTTCCTCTGCATTGATTATTGTGAACTCAAAAAAATCATGATAAAAAATATATATCCCCTTCCATGGATAGATGACTTGTTCGATCAGTTTCATGGGGCCAGTTATTTCTCTATGGTGAGCCTTTAGTCGGGATATCACCAATTAAAGGTGAGGAAGGAAGATATTCCCAAGGATACCATTCCAATGAGTTACAGAAACTATGTTTTCATATAGAATCCCTTTGGAATCAATAATTCCTTAGATGTTTTCATGCATTTAATGAATAGTGGCTTTATAGATTACTTCAAAAAATTGTGGTAGTCTTTATTGATGATATTTTGATATACTCCAAGGGAAATGAAGAACATGAGAAGAATTTGAATATTGTGTTAATGACTGTATGAAGAGAGATATTGTATGAAAATTATATTAAATGTGATGTCTGATTAGAGGAATTATTATTTTTTGGTCATGATATCACCAACAAAGGGATATATGTGGACCCTTCTAAGATGAAGAAAATTGAAGAGTGGCCTAGGAAAACATCTCTATTAGAGTCTATATACATTTTGGGTCATGCTGAGTATTATAGATGATCTATAAAGAACTATTCATGATTTTCAAACCCAATGACAATGCTGACAAAGAAGGGGTTATGTTTTTCTAGACTCAGTAATGTGAAGACTGTTTCATAGAGTTGAAAATGGGGCTTATCATTGCTCCAGTACTCACACTACCAACAAGTGGATAACTATTTTTGGTGTAAAATGATTCTTCAAAGAAGGGCCCAGAATGTGTTCTGATGAAAAATCAGGAAGTGAAATCCTATCCCTCATGGATGCGGAAAATCCAGGAGCAAAACTATCCGATGCATGATCTGGTGTTGGTGGGTGCAATATTTGCATTCAAAATCTGGTGGCATTATCTCTATGGGGAGAAGTGTGAGATATATACTAACCACAAGAGTCTCAAATATATATTCACATAAAATGATCTCAATATGAACTGGAAAAGATGGATAGATCTCATCAAGGATTAGGAAAACTCAATCCACTACCATCTTGGTAAGGCAAACAAGATAGTTAATGCTGTAATTAGAAAAGATAAAACCTATTTATGAAGGACGAGAATTTAAAAGGATTCGATCTTCTTAGATTTGTAGAGGATGGACATGAGAATCATTAAGGGAATAAATTCATCAATCTTTTGTCAAATTATTTCTCAACCATATCTCATAGAGAAAATAAAGGATGATCAGGGAAATGATATAGAAATTATGAAACAGGTGGAAGTTTTAAATAATGGAAATTCATCATAGTTCAAGGTGGATGAGAAAGGAGTTGTATGATTTGGGTCATGATTATTTGTATAATCCATTCTAGAGATAATGAAGGAGCTTTTGAATGATGCACATAGCTCGACCATCTCTCCTCACATAGGGAACACGGATATTTTTGAAGATCTCTAATAAAAATTTTGGTTGGAGAACATGAAAAAAGATATTGTTAAATATACTTCAAAGTTTCTTGTATGTCATCAAGTGAAGGCTGAGAGAAAAAAATCGAAGGGGATGATGCAACAACGGCTCATACTAACAAGGGAGTGGGATAAAATTACCATGGACATTGTCACTGGACATCCACGTACATCCATAGGAAACAATTCTATATGGGTCATTGTGGATCATTTTCCAAGACAACTCACATTACCGTAATTCAAGAGGAATTCTCATTAGATCATCTTGAATGGATGTACATCAAAGAAGTAATAAGTTGACATAGAGTACCATTGTCTATTGTATTTGATCATGATACAATATTTACCTCAATTTTTTGGAATGTCTGCAACATGCTCTAAGCACTGAAATGAATTTCTGTATGGCCTATCATCATCAAACTAAGGGACAATCTATGTTTACTATTAATGCACTTGAAGAAATGTTCAGAGTATGTTCTGTGGAATTCAAAGGAGGATGGGACCAACGTCTTCCACTAGTGTTATTATAATAAAAAAACAGTTCCACTCGAGAATGAAAATGGAACCATATGAAGCCCTTTATAGGAAAAGGTTTAGAACACCGGCATGTTGGAATTATGTCTGTGAGCATAATCTACTAGGACCTGAAATAGTCGATGTAATGGTGGAGATGGTTAAAACTATTATCCATCATATCAAGGCATCCTAAAGTTGAAATTAGAGTTATGCAGATAACCGTCGATGATAAATTGAGTTCAATGTTTTAGAAATTGTATTTCTATGCATATCCCCATGGAAAAAGGTCATGAGATTTGGGATGAAAAGAAAGCTAAGTCCCTGGTATATGATCCCCTTAGAGATCCCTGATCAAGTAAGAGTTGTGGACTATTGATTTGAACTTACACCTATCATGTTGAAAGTACATGATATCTTTTATATATCCCTCTAAAGGAACTATATACTAGACTCTACACATGTACTCTCTTTAGAGGTGGTACAGTTGGAGGATGATCTTTCCTATGAGAAGTAACCAGTGAAGATCTTTGATAGTAGAGATAAATTTCTACATAACAAGACTACTCACCTAGTCAAAGTACATGGGTGGAACAACAAGTACGAAGAGGCAACATGAGATCTAGAGGAGGAAATGAAGGAAATGTACCCACACTTGTTTACGACTTAAAAGGCAAAACTAAATTTTTAGGGAGAAATTTCATATGGGGGGAAGAATGTAAAGACCCAATAATTTATAAATGGAAATTCATTTCTTATAAATATGTCATGAAGTCACAACATAATTATATACTGAGTATTAAATGACCGTTAAACATAAGTTTGAAACATTTGTCTTTTGAATTTCATTAATCTAGCATACAAAATTGTGATCAGTAATTTATTGGAATTATGATAAGAAAAACATAATTTTCGGTGAATAGAAACTACTCTAATGAATAGTTACTGTCATGACCCGTCCCCAGGGCCCATTTCGGGACTACCCAAAGCCCTCTTTCCATAGTCCAGGGGATGTCGACTAGCACCGAAGGCATAAATCCCAATAAAGAAGGAAGGCATAGCCTTTATAAAAGTAAAAAACACAACAGAGTAAACAACTAAAGTAAGCACTAAGTAAGCTAAGTACAAAAGTAGGTGCTGAAAGGTAAATGGGCCAGAATAAAAACCCAACTGATAGTACAGTACAACTAAAAGTCTAGTACAATAGAAGTAATGTAAAGCAGCAACCCTCGAGTCGTCCTCCGGGAATCCCACCTGAAGGGTGGGTGCATATAGTCTCCCTAGCACCATGGGTCCGTCCGTTTGCTCCATGTACGTCTCACCATGTGGTCCACCTCCGGGAACCGTCCAGCTCTAGAAGCCTCAATCACGATCAGCGTTGTCCATCGTTTGCATCCAACACAACGTAGTGAGGGAATTGATCATGCAGAGGTGTGTATAACGATACTCAATAGGGACCCCGAGACCCCCGAAAGTCTCCTAGAATCCACGAAGGATAAACCAAAAATAAAATATACAATCAAAATATATCAACCAACTCTACATAGGTATATGCCCATACATCTACCGAGGTCATCAAACTCAGTTCGGCTCCAACTCTCGACCCCAAGCACAACCCAGTCCACATAGGAAAGAAGTCAATCACATCGATGATAATGACTGAAAGTCAAGTCTCAGCTCACACAGTTATAAATATTTCGTATAGCGATAGAGTTGATCAGATGTAGTAACTGATTCACCTAAGATTTTGGAACTACACAGGATACGAGACCAGCTAAGCTGTCAGACCCACACAAGATACAAGACTAGCTACTCTTCCAAACCCACACAGGATACAAGTACAGAGGTCAAAATGCCAGACCCACACAGGATACAAGGGTCCCAGTGCCGCAGACAGCGCGTCGATCAGATGTGCGGTCTTCATGATATTAACCATTTTGTGGAAATGGACCGGGCCCATTAATCCTAGTGGGCCGACTAGTTGGGTCAACCCGGTCTTTGCGGGTCCGACCTGGTAGAGGGTCGGACCAGCCCGATGAATCGCACGGCCCAGCCCGATGGGTGTGACCAACATGATGGGGCGTGGCCCATCCCGAGGGGGCACGGCCAGGCCTGGCGGGGCGCAGCTAGGCCCATCATGGAGCTGCTCAGCCCGACGCGGTCTGGCCCGGTGCAGCGCAGCCCGGCCCAGCGCTGCATGGCCCTGCCTCGCTGGGCGCGGACCGGCTAGTCGTGGCTCGGCCGGTTGGCTGAGCAGTCAGGGGGGAATTTTCCCGAACCATCAGCATCGCCCTCCCAAACCGGCCAGTCAAAGCCGACTGGCCTTCCTTGCGCAAGTGGCTCGCTCGGGCGAGCCGCGATTCCTCCAGTGCAGCGCCCTCCTACCGCCGCAGTTCTTCTCAGCCCGGCTGGCCGCCAGCCGGTTGGTTCGCCCGCTGAGCGGACCACAGAATGCGGGCGACAGTCTTCCACAGCTTGGCAGCCCTTGTGGCTCCGCAGTCCTCCTTTGTCCCGGCCGACTTTAGCAGGCCGCTTCTCATTCGGCCGAGCGGCCTGCGGTTGCGGGCTGCGGTTTCTTCGCAAGCAGCTGGAATGTGGCTGTCGCCTTCGATCTTCGCCCCTTCCCGATTGAAAAGAAAACAAGAAACGACAGAGGGTTGTTGGGACATGTTGGTTCGACCCATTCCCTCCATGTTAGACGGTAATAATCGGCCAATGTCAAATCAGAAAAATAACAAAGAATGGGGTATAATTTATTAACTCAAAGAATATACAAAACCCCTACCACGCAAAAGACGTTGTACGTCATCGAGCCGCAGAAGACGAGTGTCACGATAGAATGGTGTCGTCTCGTCAACGATGGAGGAAGAGTCGTTGTCATAGGTGATGTAGAATCCTTGACGTAGAGGTGCGTCCGAGGAAGAAGCGTCATTGGGAGAATCCCTTCACATTCTTTATCGCAGATGTTCTTCATTGAAGAATGATGTTTTTCGTTGAAGAAGGATCACCTCTCTTTTAATTCTCCAGAGCCTTTCCCCAAAATAGATTTTCCATCGCAAAAAGAAATAATGCTCTTCCATTAATATAATTGCCATGACATTCATATTAATTCAAAAGAGGTGTCAAATAATTAAAGCTAATATTAATTAGATGCGTTGGCACATTTAAAGGGCGGGAGGTGGAGAGGCTCCACCTTAAGGAGGAGTTGTCAAAAAAACAAGGTAATTAATGGGGAGTTGAGGGGAGGTGGAATGTTTGAGTTTGTGTGGGTCCCACCACACTAAATCCTCTTTGGAAAGGTTATGTGGGGGGGGACCCACCCTTCACTTCCTCTTGTAGGTTATAACTACTAAAATTAAATAAAATTGGGTACAACAATTTTATTTAATTTATTCTAAATCCCCAACAATTTACTTTCAACCCGCATAAAATGCAACTGCAGTGAAGGTCCCCTTCGGTGAATATCGGCACTGCGACTTCATCAGTGTACTCAGATTTCAATTCTGAGCACCGGTTCAAAAGATAGAAAAACCCACTCGTACGTTCACTAAACATACCCAAACAAAACTTGAAAAATTGATTTCGGGCACACCTGGCCTCGAAATCAAGTGCCGTTAGAAACCACAGACTCATAAAATTCCAATGTATTTAAGAAAAAAAATTCCTTGAAATTTTCGGGTCTTTACATTACCTACACCTTAGGTATTTTCATTCCCGTAAAGATAAAACACACAATAGGTGAACAAATGGGGGTATAGAGCACGTATCTGAGTCTCCCGCTCCCAGGTGCTCTCTTGGAGGTTCCCGTGATGCCAGCGAACGCACACCAGAGGAATTGACCATCCACGTAGGACCCACTCCTATCAATCCTCGATATCCACTAGGACCTCTGTGAATGTCTCCTCATCATCAATGTCCAGCTCCCCGTGATTGATGATTTGGGACGTGTAGTGCACATATCTCCTTAGCTGAGATACGTGGAAGACGTCATGCAACCGATGAAACTGAGGTGGAACGGACAAGCGGTTAGCCGACTAGCCTACTCTGTTGAGGACCTAGAAAGGATTGATGAATCATGGAGATAATATGCCACCCTGGCCAAATCTCTATAGACCTCATCGAGGTGAGACCCATATGAAAACTGGGTTTCCATCCTCGAACACCAATGGTCTCCGCCTCCTATCAGCATAGGACTTCTATCTGCTCTGTACCGTCTTCATCTTCTCCTGGATGATCTTCACCATCTTTGTCATAGCCTGAACCATCTCTCTTCCTACGAGTGCTGACTCCCCAGGGTCAGTCCTGCACAGAGGTGATCTACATGGTTGGTCGTACAGTGACTCATATGGTGTTATCCCAATGGTGGGGTGGTAGTTGTTGTTGTACTCAAACTACGAAAAGGGTATGTGATCCTCCCAGATGTGAACTAAGTCGAGGACACATGCACAGATCATGTCCTTGAGAGTGTGACTGGTCCTCTCAGTCTGGCCATCTGTCTGAGGATGGAAGGCGGTTCTCAGACATAGCTGCATCCCAAATGCCTCATACAACCCCTTCCAAATCCAGGAAGTAAAGCGTGCATCCCTATCAGAGAAAATCGTCAATGGCACACCATGAATCTGTACGATATCTTGTATGTAGAGGCATCCCAAGCCCTCTACTAGGCCCTACTCTCTAGTCGGTAGGAAGTGGGCCGAATTGGTGAGTCGGTCTACGATCACCCAGATATAGTCATGTCCTATGGATGTACATGGAAGTCCCATCACCAAATCCATAGATATCTTGTCCCACTTCCACTCTGAGACCTCTAAGGGATGTACCAAGCTTGCTAGTACCTGGTGCTCCGCCTTCACTTACTGACAAGTGAGGCATCAGGAAACGAACTCTGATACAACCTTCTTCATACCCGGCCACCAATGCTATCGTCTGTGGTCCTGATACCTCTTTTCCACTTTTGGATGTACCGCTAGAGGAGAAGTGTGGAACTACCTCATCACCTCCTCCTATAGTTCAACTAGTACCATCGTAAGTCCCCTGATGAGGATGATGTGCTCCACTTCTTTAGAAAATCCATCGGGTGCCAGCCCTGAGGATATATGAGAACGTCGTGTCTCGTAGTCAGTGTCTCTTTGTTGTGCCTCTATAACTCACTGAAGAAGTGGAGGAGTGACCGTGAGGGATTTAAGAAAGAATACTACATCTGTATCCAAAATGGATATATGCAACACGGCTAGCTGCTCAATCACCTCTTCTAAAAGCTGAATGCCCGATCTCTTACTAAGAGAATCAGCTACAACGTTCCCCTTCCCAGAAGTATAGAATATCTCAAAGTCATAGTCTTGGAGGAACTGGAGCCATCACCGGTGTCCCGGGTTCAGGTACATCTTCGAGAAAATGTACCTGAGACTCTGGTGGTCATAGTATACTGTATAGCGCTTTCCCATCAAATAGTGCCACCACATCTTCAAGGACAAGACCACTTACTGTAGACTCCAGGTCATGGGTAGCATTGTTCTGGTCGTGCTGTATCAAATTCCATGAACCATAAGCGATCACCGCTTGCTCCTACATCAAGACAGATGCGATTTTGGTCCATGATGCATCGCAGTATACTACGTACCCAATGCCCTCCTCCGGTAGCCTCAAGATGGGTGCACCGGTCAATACCCATATCATCTCCTAAAAGCTCTACTAGCACCTATCGGAACACAAGAAGGGTTTTCCCTTCATTTTCAATGTTCAAAGTGGTGCTGCAACTCTACAGAAGTCCGGAAAAAACTTCTGATAGTAACCAGCTAGGCCCAAGAAACTCTGATCCTCCGTCAAACTCTTGTGTGTGTATTTTCATATAAAATGAATTAAAATGAATTAATATATATTTATTCTATTTATATATATTTATTTTTAATATATATTAATTATTAAAATTTATAATTAATATATATTAATATTTATTTTTATATTAAGCTAATAAATTTTTATTAATAATTATTTCTTTAATAAAATTTTAAATAAATTTTTAATGTATTCATTTTTAATTGTTTTTGAATTATTTTATAGTCATATATATATATGTCTACATTTTATATATAAAATTTATTTATATTTATGATCAATATATATTATTCTTATTCATTTTTACCAATAATTATTTAATTAATAAATTTTTAATATTTTTCTTAATTTTATCTTTTTAAATATTTATTTGTTTAATTATTTAATTTATTTCATTTTACATGTCTATATATTTAATATATTCTATTTATTAATTTTTCAAATTTATATATATGCTTATTCATTTTATACAGTAATTATTTAATTAATGAAATTATTAAAAAAAGGATTTTATTTTTTGATCCTTCATCAGTGCTCAAAAAGCACTGGTAAAGGCTACCATTTTCCAATTATTTTTTGTTAGTGCTCATAATGGGAAACATTTACCAGTGCTATAAATAATTTGCTAATGAAGTGTATCTTTTATCAGCACTAAAATAAAGTGCTAATTAAGGCTGACTTTTATCACTGTGAAAAAATGTGCTAATAATGGTTAGCCTTTATCAACACTTTTCTTTAGTACTAATAAAGGTCCCCTTTATCCAATCATATTTTAACACTAATAATGATAGACTTTACTAGAAAATATTTCTAACGCTGATTAACTTCAACGTTGTTAAATGTTATTTTTATAGTAGTTTGTATTCACCTAATATGTTAAATAAGTTTTTAAAACCCCAAGATTCTAAATTAATTAACAAATTCTTTGATTGGATATTTTCTCAACTATAAGATTAGAATGATCAAATCTCAATCATCGAGTCAATTTGGAAGATCATCCCTCAGTTATTAGCACCTATATATTGGGGACCCCCTCTTGTCCCACATTGTCCTTCTGAGAATTTTTCCTCAAACTGTTTATTTATTTAAGTCTCATAGTCCGAATTCTTTTCCTCATGTCTAAATCATCCATTTCAAGCCCCAATAAAGTGGATCCTATGATAGATTACCGAAAATAGTTTGTATTTTTCTTTTATTTATTAGAAAGGGATTTCTTTAGGAAGTATGATATGTATCTTAGAAAGATAATATATTTTGAAGGATGGAAATCCTTATGTATGGAAACATCGGATTCTGATATTGATTTTTTATATCCTGATTTGGTTAAATAATTTTATGATTCTGTATTGTTTTTTAAAATATATTGAAATGATATTATTTCTTTCTAAATATATGATAAGGGTTACAAGATGACACCTAGTGAAGCTTTTGGTTTCTTTAAATTTTAGATAATAGAGGATCATTTTTCCATTAAATAAATTATCAGTTTCAATGTTTAGGTTTTCCAAAGAAATATTTGAACAATATTTATTCAATAATGTATCAGATGAAAAACAATGTAAATTAACTCATATCACTCTAGAAAACACATTAATATCATTATTGACGCAAGGAATTATAATTCCAATAAATGGATGTAGATAAACATTGAAGGTATCTAAGGGTTTCCTCTTGTATTACTATATGAATAGGTGGAAAATCAATTTAGATGGTTTTATTGATTTGACTATTTAGAATATCAAATAATTGATCGATCAAATCTCAAATTCTAATATTTAAAACATTGATATATAGATGATTACGTCATGTATGAATCATTTCATCATAACAATCTAGTCTGAACCTATCAGAGAAAAGATGAAAATTATTAGCAATGATTTTTTAAAACTGATTTTGTTTCCTATTGATTTAGAATCAATGTTTTTTTATTAATAGTTTTTAGGATTCTACATCGGATGCAGAATCCTATTAAAAGATAAATAATGATTAAATATTTCTGAATAAGATAAAGTTGATTCAGTCCATCATTCATAGATAAAAAACAATGTAATGTTCCATATGTAGTTGAAAATGAATTAAAATTATACATGTTGAAAATAAATAAAGAGAGAAAAAATTTGGACTCAACCACACTGAAGTCTTATCTTTATGAATCAATGACATTGATGATTTATAAAAGGAGTGAAAGGAAAATAAATACACGGAGAACCTATCAGAATCATAATTATGTGATAGATTGTTGAAAAGTATTGAGGATTCCTCTAAAAACATATAATACAACCTGATGTCAGTTTGGAATTTCAATCAATTATAAATTTCCCACTTTTCATAATAAGTTGAAATATGTTTTAGTATATAAATAATTAATTCTTGTTTGAAAATGTGACTTATGATTAGATTCATAACTTCAATAATTGATTCAAAAAGAGATGGAATGAGGTTTTATTAAAATAGATGTTCTAGAAAAATAATTTATAGGAGTTTAAGAAGATTTTTTATTTAATCCAATGTGTTATTATGATAATGAATAATATAAAAAAAAAAGCTGAAGAATAAATTGAATCTATAAAAGTTGATGGAAATGGAAATGAGAAAGAAAATTCCATAGAAAACGACGCTAAGAAAAAAACAAATAATTTTTTTTGAGGACTTCTCATGATTCACCAAAACAATTGTATACTTTACGAAATCATAACAAGAAATATGTCTGTCTATAAAAATAATGTTATCCATCATTTTAAAAATTGTTATATTCATCCAAGATGGATGAATAATTTCAAAACACAAAGGCTGGAAGAAAGAATAATTATTATTGATGTAAATGAATTTTTTAATATATTGAATCCTCATGAAAGAGTGTAGAGATTCATATCAAAATGAGAGAATGATTAATAAATGCAAGGAGAGATCATAACCAATCATAGAAACAATAAATCGTAATTATATTCCATGAATACAATCATATTTCTGATTATCGACTATATCTATCATAGTTTGTGCAGATTGGAGAATACAATTCCATACTTTCCTAGGATTGAAAAAAAAAATTTGTTTTCTTATTGAAATTCAATATAAATTTTCAGATTTAGCAAAATCATTAACATACAGGTCAATACTATTGGATAAATATCTTAAAATTGTTAATAAATTAGTGAGGCCAACAGGAAAATATGTAATAAGATTGTCAAATTGCCTCATGATATTGATAATGATATTAATATTCATAATGATAATTTTGGGGATTTCATGAAATATTTTCAGTAAAATGATATTTATTTCAATAGTCATTCAAAAGATATGGTTATCAAGGTAAAATATCTTGAACAATTCAAATTTAAATTTGAAAAACTATTTTAAGATATATCAGATTTATGAACATGAGTAATGTTTCTTCTCAGGGAAATTTTGATATTATAACTATAAAAAGATGATATTATTGGTTTGTAGAATAAAATTGATGTTTTATCAGAAAAGGGTTATAGGTCATGAAGATCAAAATAAACTATTGGAATAAATGTTTCAGTTTCATTAAGAAAATATTAATGTGCAAGATTAAATAATTCAGATTCAAGAGGAAAGGATATGAGAGTTGTAAAACCAAAAAATGTCATAGGAATATTTGATGGAAAATATGGAAGAAGATATAAATTAATTCTAGAGGTTTAAGAATTTTTTTAGATATTTAATGACAAAAAAATTATAATTTCTTAGACTCTTGTTATATTTTTTTGGACATTGTTTAAAAATATTCATCAACATATAATTTGTTTTAAAATCATAAATTTGTAATTGGTGGAATTATATTTCATTCATTTTAAATGATAATTTACTCTTTTTTTCATGTAGTTGTTTCTCTAAGCCTTTTCATGTATTTCATGATTTTTACCAATTACTTTTTGAAAATCACAAAGTTGGATAATATTACAGAAAGGGGTAGATGTTGTAAGTATGGGGGTAAATACTTGTAAAATAAAAGAATTAAATCATTAGGGATGTTCTTATCCTAAGGGGGAGTTAATTGTATTCACCATTGTATTAAGATGAGTTATGAACTCTGAGGGTTATAAATATTAATTTTTCACTATCAATAAAATGTTATTAAAAATAATAATGGACTTAAATTTTTTGAATTTATTTTATATTTATGTAATGTGGTTTGTCCTTTCCAAAAATGTTGATATTGTTAAGCCAAATGATTATTTTTATATTTTTCGTTCTGTTTGTTTTTGAAAACACGAACTCTTTAATAATACTTAATTACTAACTATTTCATGTCTAAAGAATTTTGTAATGCCTTTATACAAAAAAATAATCCTTTTGTTGTACTTATAATAAGATTTAAAGATTTATGATTATATTTTATCTTTCTTACAAAAATTATACTAGATAGAACCCATTTATCATTATTATACTAGATACAATAATAATTATACTCAGAATTGTCATGTTATATATAAAATATCATATATTTTTTCAATACTAACATACTCATATTACTCCGCTTGATAAAGGTTTCAATTTAAATCGTACTCAAACATGAAAAAAAATATCATATTGTCCATTTTTAAGCATAAAATCATATCTATAATATAATAAATATGTTTTAGACATCACTTGATGTATATTAAAATGATGTCATGCATTCTGTAATAATATTAATGTTTAAGTGCCAGGTTACCAAGTCATTGTGAATATCCTAGAGAAAATATAAATTTTGGAGGATCCAGATGATCATTGGAATATTTCATATAAATAAATTGTCATTTGAATCATTTTTTAGTATATATAGACTCGGTTTGAGACAATCTGATGATTTTTCTATTGTGTGAGAGTTGTGGAGCTTACAAGAGTGAACTGCTTGTTCCTTGTAGTTATAATCTTTTGTAGTTCATTTTTGAAATTATGTTGTGTGATGATTGTGTTATTACAATTGAGTAATTTAAAATATATAAAGATATAGATATGATATGCATGATTTAGGGATTTTTTGGATAGCAAGACAGAGTCCAATCATCCAATCTAGGGAAACTAAGGATAGTGTAACAGAGCAAAGTCGATCATCGTATTTAGGGAACAAGGGGATAATGAGACTTATGGATATTTGTATTGAGGGATTACCCTAATTAGGTTAATAAATACTTTAATTAATGTATAAAACAATGTATGTTTATCATATTTTAACATATACACTTTACTTTGGGATAAAAAATTGTATTCATTTACTTTTTTTATTAGAAGACATTTATTTCCGCTGTAATTGTAATAGAAATTGAATTCTTTTTAAATTCATCATTCTTTTTTTCTATTTATCAAAATATATTTAATTACTATACACTTTTATTTACTCTAAATATTATTTTATAATATTTAACATATAATCACTACTTTTTTAATACTCTGATTTGTCATAACCATTTTTATTATGATTCTTATTATGCTTACTCTGATTAAATGTTTTTCTAATATGAATATGATTAAATTATAAATACAACCTAAGAAATTCTTATCATAATCTACTTGATTATGATACAATGATCATAGGATACAAGGGACAAGAATGATTATCTTTTAAATACATAAGTGGTATTGTTAATACGATTAGAATAACCTTGTTCAACTATGTTTATTTAAAGGTTAAAAAATAATGTTTTCAAATTATCAATTGAACCCCACACATCTTGTATTTATCTATATTTATATAAATTATTTAAAAAATTAAACCCTTAAAATAATAACAATTTATGGTTTTTGAGGCAGAAATAAAACAGAAACATTCATTGATGAATGTAACCTCTTCATCGGGTTTCGAACTTTTGTTTTGTAAGAAAATTTATAATTTTAAATCATTCTATCTAAAGTAAGGAATAGATAATTTGGGGAGATAATTTTGGATGATTTTTTTTAAAGTTATTATTACCATAATATTTTTAGTTTAACCCCTCGATAAACCCATTTTTACCAAAACTATGGTAATAATTTGTTACTTCATTCCCTATTCATTTTGGTGAAAAATTAAGTTGGAGTTATTAGTGAATATAAATTATTATGATACCAAATATAGAATATATATTTTAAATTTTTAATCACATAAGTGGAAAAAATTAAATTTATCTCCAAGACATGATGAGAGAGTGGGTTTTTAAATAAAAAATGATAAAACGTTTATAAAATTTATATATTTAATATTGACAAGAAGTTGAATCCAATTACCAAATTTTTTTTATTAGATTTAAAATTGAACTAAATTTCCTTCAAAACCATTTCAAAATATAATTTAACATTTTAATTAAATTAATCCAAAAGGTGGTTTTAATTAAAATTTAGTATTTTCACTATTCCTAAAAAATGCATCTTTTTTGAAAAATCCAAAAAATTCACCCTAAGATAATATTGACCTTATAATTTTGAAAATGAAGTTTATTTTTTAAAATTCATTTTCTAAAAGTTTCAAAAATTTAATATTTTATTTTTCATAAAAAGGAACTAAATGATTTTTTTATGAAATAGTATTTTTAAACATATAATAACATTAACAAAAATTATGATATTTTTTTAAATTTTTTTCCATTATGTAAAACCATTATATTTAATATATATAAATTAGTTATTAATAATATTATTATTTTTCTAAAAACAAGGTTTTAATGGTCACATTTGAATAATATTAATAATATATTGTGGTTTCATAAATATTTATCTCGTGTTTCATGAAATATTAAAGATTGATGCATGTAATGGTAGATAAATAAGGGTTGTGTATAAATTAAGCATGACTCAGTGTTTCATGTAACTCAATCCATCAATGAAATTCAATTTATTTTGGAAAATAATCATAAAATGTCATTGTGTTATATTCTAGCCCATTAAAAACAATTTCTCCCATGAATTTTTTTACATTGATACAAATAAATGAGGATACTTATACCTCATATGTTTCTCATTTTCTCACATAGCATACTTAAACTGGAGGTTTTTAAAAAAAACTATTACTAATTGTGTGGTCATTTTTGTTTAACATTCTCTGTATGATCTAAAATATCCACCATTTGTTCCTTATAAGAAATATTTTTCACTAGTGGTATAACTTGTATGTTTAGTACATGTATAGGGTCAGGTATGTACATCCTTAGTAGAGATACATGGAACACATGCTGAACTTGTGAGAGGATTGGTGGAAGTATCATGATTTAAGATATAGTCCCAATATGATCATGAATTTTAAATGAACTGATATATCTAAAGCTTATATTCCCATTCCTTCGGAATCTCATATGATTCTTCCATGGATGAATTCTTAGAAACTAAATGTCTCAAACTTCAAATTCTAGACAACACCACCAATTATCAGCATAAATTTTCTATTGACTATGAGATGTATTGATTTTCTGAATAATGTCTCAAAATATCACCCCCATTTATTTAGTTATCTCACGTCCCTATAGCTTTCATTCTCTTACATTATTCCAGCATGTTATAGACATAAATTTATTTCCCTAGAGGGATTCATAAGGATCCATCTAAATACTTGAGTGAATGATACTTTTATATGAAATCTCAACTAGAGGAAGGTGTTTATCCCAAACACCTTTGAAATTCAAAGAACACGTTATCAACACATCCTCTAGGGTTTGATTTTTTCTTTTAGACTGGCCATATTTCTGAGGATGATATGTAGTGAAAAACTAAACACTATATCATGATCATTCTGAATTACTCACTATATCTTTGAGGTAAACCTCATAACCATATTACATATAATGTAATGCAGTAATCCATTCAACCTTAATAGTTTTTTACCATATATCCTAAATAATTAATACATAGATAAGTCTTTCTAATGGTGATGAAGTGTGGTGACATCATAAGGAAATAAACAACCACCCATATAGCATTATTCCTTTTATAGGTTTTGGAGCATCCAATGACAAAATCCATGTTTATGCTTTCCCAATTCCATTTTGATATTGGGAAATGCATAAAAAAAATCTAATTCTATTATCTTTGAACCATAATATCCAAACATAGAAATAAGTAAGACATAAACATTGAAATATCTCTCGTATTTTCCTTTTACCAGAAGTTACCTTTCAAATCACTCACTATTAGAAATTAAGGCTCTACCCACAGGCCTATACCAATGTTTTTAAAATAATATTGGTATACCTTATCCTATCAAATTAATTCATAAAAACCAAAGGTATGGAATGTTTCGTTCAATAATATCCCAACAGTTTAAAAAAATGTTTGGATAAAATTATTGTATAACAAATGATTTTTAAATCTTTTGGTATAGAGGTTTCTATACTATTAATTTAAAGGAACTGTTTGTATCAGCATTCCAAAAATACAGCCCACACGAGATCCTACACCCCTCTAATTTCATTCTAGAGCCCTAGCATTCAGAATTTGGGTTTCTTCTCCATTGAAGATGATCTCTATTCACTTCTTGTTTTAATACCATTCATATTCTTTAATAAATATCTATATTCCAAATAATTCAGGTAGTCTATCAACTATCTATATTATTTTTAGGATAGTTCTAAACCCATGATAACTCTATTTAACTAATAATCATGATCATCATTCATCTCAGTCCCATATTAAAAATATTAGATAGAAATCATCATTAAAATTAGATATGTCACTCATACCAATTTCTACATCAACCACACCCACCACCCTCAAAATATTCTTCAATCAACCTTATCACACATTCTCCACCTATAATATATCTATTTAGAGTCATCATCAACCATCACATTGATAAATAAAAAAAAATGTATACAAGGTAGGGAATCCAAATTATCCTTCCCCAAAACCCATAATTGATACCAATGAACTTCATCCAATGTTAAATTCATCATATAAATCAAAGGCATAATCATTACTATAGCATATATGGAAGCACTTTTTTGAATTAATCTCAAGGTGAAGAAGGATTCTCATTAACATCTACCAATATATGAAAAAACAAATCATGGGTTTATCAAAAATAAATACATAATATATGTGTTCTATAAAAAATGTTCACCTATAAATAGTAAAGTATTATACATGAATTTATTGAATAAGAATAACAATAGTTAAATAGTGAATAGGAAAAATGAAATAATACAAATAGAAATTATAAACAAAATTTTGAGTAGTATTATATATAGTTATTACAGATTTATATAACATAATTTAATATCATGGTTTTATATTTATAGTATAATGATATATATATATAGTATTTTTTTCTTTTATATTATGATTCTCATATATACTAGTGTTCTAATTAATGTTTCATAAAAAGTTAATGCTTCTCATTTACATAAATATATTTTCAATTTAACATAATTCTTATTTAATTTATTTTAAGACATGACAAATATCATTTTCAATTGAATGGATAGAATTTGGGTGTATGAAAAAGGATCATATCTCAAGTAATTATCAAAATTAATTTATTATAATTTTATATTTTTTATATAGCAATGCTTCAGATAGTTGTCACATACACTTCCCATGTTATAATTGTGTCGTATGAACCAGGTTAAGTCATGAAAACGTAATCTCTCATATAACCAAAAATGGTTTCCAAAGAAACTAATATTCCTTGTATCACAATTGGTAGAAAATAAAATCCAAAAATGTTAATCATCAAAATGAGAGGAATGGATTGGAGATTTTATTAGATGATCAAATTCCATTACTTTTTCATCCTGATAAATAATGGATTCTGACCGACTAAGACTTTGATACGTGCACACATGATGCATTTAATAAATATAATGATGTTTTAAGGGGTTAAAAAAATTTAATTATGCTTCCATGAATCTAGTTTATCGAAAATTTGGTAAAATTAAATAGATATAATTTCTAATCTGATTGTTTCCGGAGAAAACCATGTATTGGATATATAATTCTTTCATATATTATGTTATTTACTTTTTAAATAAATTTATTCCCAATGATTTATATATATATCCTCCCATTGATACATGGCATGGATGAGAGTTGAGAAAACATTGTTTTAAAAAATTACTTTCCAAAAATATTGTAGCTTATTATGGTATGAAATTGCTGGAAAAAACTGATTGTATGAAATGTGGTCATACTGATGGAAACCAAATATCTATGGAACACCATGTTGTGTGCCACAAAAAGTAATTTTGAAATTTCCATTTATTCCCAGACTCAATAATATATTTATGTCTAATGAAATATTAAAAAATATGTGAAGGAATATTAATAAGATAAAGAAGGATAATGATGTATTAATTCATCCTATAGATCGATTTTTATTGGGTGCATTTGATACTCCATATCCTGATTATTCATATGACATGCGTAATTTTATGTTGGTTATATCTTCTTACTCCTTTAATCTATTTTTTTAGATGCTTTATTTTCTCAACACATGGCTCGTTTTCATAAAAAAAATTTATTCTTCCTCTAGGGATGTGTATGGAAAAAACCGTTCACTTTCATGAGTATACTCATATCTAGAACATATTATCCTATAATTGATATATATTTATACATGTAAACTTTAATAAAATATCTGAAGAAACATTGGAATGTTGGTGTGTACTTATATGATGCATGTTCAAAACACATATTTCATATGCGTATTGCGCTTACATGGAAGATAAATGATTTTCATTATTACAAAATCATATATGGCTAGAGAAACAAGGGAAAAAATTCATGTCCAATTTGTAGAGAGAATAGATAATTTAGATGACTGAAATACAATTTTAGTTCTATTTTTTAGGGAATTTACAATACTTTCAAATGGATCATACTTACAGGAATAATCATCAAATGATTGACAATACAACGGAGACTAAATATCAACATTAGTGTTTATATAGAACATATGATCTTAATAAATTGAAATATTTTAATTTTTCATTTAGGAATATTTGAATGAAATATAGAAATAAGGATAATGATTCCACAAAAAATAATTACAATGGATGAA
The DNA here is from genome assembly GCA_963277665.1 of Viscum album. Classification (NCBI taxonomy): domain Eukaryota; kingdom Viridiplantae; phylum Streptophyta; class Magnoliopsida; order Santalales; family Viscaceae; genus Viscum; species Viscum album. The sequence goes on from OY728157.1 coordinate 1,030,985,170, forward strand.
GAAAATTATCTTTTCTGAGTTTCCTTATTGGTAGACAAATTTTTTACATAATTTCTTAACCATAATAAACATTGAAAAATTATATTTCAAATTTTTATTTCAATTATTAAAAATTTCATGATGTATAAAAAAGATAATTTACAATCTATGTGTGACTTGATGGACTGGGGTATCATGGTAGAATTGTATCCTTAGTGTATTTGTAACATAAAATTGAATGCTCCATGTGATTATTGTGTGATGAAACAATAGAATAAAATTATTTTCAGGAATTATTATAGACTTTTAATGTTCATTTTAGTTATTCTATAAACATATAAAATTGGTTCAATAGAAGAGAGTCCAAGATGAAATCTTTTTAGACTCATTATTATCACATCCATTTGAAAGATTTTATTCCAATAGAAACCTAGTATCTACTATCCTATATTTTAATGGTGTGATTCATTTGGTTTCACCATTTTTATACATATCTCTTTGATAAGAATTTATTCAAGTCTTTTATGAAAACAATTGTTGTAAGAGGCACCACTATTTTTTGTAGAGTTAGAGGGAATATTTCCACAATCATTTTTTCACATACATGTTGCATCAAAAAATCCATATTCAACACTAAATACTTCTCAGTGACTTATTTATTTTTATTATATGTATCTAACCGAAATAAATATATACACGTTGATGTATTCTATCCCAAACATGAATAATCTAGAAGATTCAAGAATGAATGTTTACTTAGCTCAAGAATGTATGGATTTTCGTTCAATGTGTTTGTCAAATGTGACTATAATATAGACAATTCTAATATGAAATGAATAAGACTAGTATGAAAAAACTGATCTCAGTTTTCCATTACATCCTCAAATTTGGGGTAATTTTCAGATAATCCATATTGACCACATTAATCCTTGATGATTGGGAGATGTCATAATGTACAGTTTTTTTAACACTCAATTGTTAAATTACGACATCAAGTTTGTAAATAAGACATTTATATATGTTATCTCATACCACATAATTTTACATAACTTTCAAACTATTTCTATCATTCTTTATAAGAATTATATACCAATTATAAATCAAAATAATCATTCTTTATCTTTTATTGCAAAGAATGTGTTTTCTAATTTGTTGAAATTGAATGTAGAAGTGTTATTGTAATAAAGTAATATAATTAATATATTTTTTTATTTTAAAATTCATTTATATTTCGGGTGATGAGTTTTCCTACAGACTCTATCTCTAAGGAAATATGTGGGTTGGATTTTATTCCCAATTCATTGGTTCAGGAATGAAAATCAATTGGGATCAGTGGGTAAAAAATTTATTATCATCGTACAAAAAATGAACATGACAACACAACATGATGGCCTTATGGTAACAACCATAAGATACTATTAGGTTGGTGAATTAGATGTTAGACCTCGACATGAAAATGTATCTTATTATGGAGTTATTGAGAAAATATTGATATTGGATTATTACTCACATATTGGAGTAACTATGATGAAATGAAAGTGGATTGATTCGATTAAGAGGAATTCCACATATATTGATGCTTATGAATTTTTGTTACTGAATGGACTCACCCTCTTACTAATAATGAGACATACATAATAGAACGAATTGAAAAATAGGTTTTTTTATATGAATGAAAATTCATGACCAAAATTTTGTGTAATTATAGAATTAATTCCATGCCTTTTTTTATGATGGTGGTGATGATATAAACACCATCCCTACACCCATTAGCCCTAATAAATTTATTAATTATGAAAAAATAAATAGTTCAATTACTATAGATGATTGTGAATCTATAGTTGTGAAGAGAAATTTATAGAACCATCTATTTGAGTTCTCAGTTATTCTGTTAGCCAGACACTGGTTATTAAAGTTGGTACTACAAAAATTACATTCGTATTTAAAAAACATATATCCAACTTGAACTTCATGTAAATTTTCAATATGTACTTGTTACAATTTTCAGGGTTTTGAATTTTTGAATATTGAATTGAACTTTATTTGAACCTACTAAACAAGAAAACTAAAAAAATAAACGTGGAAAAAACATTATTAATTGAATTATAACAGATTAAACTAATTGTAATTAAAATCAATCCAATGAAAATAATGACTTAACCCAAAAATGAAAAAAAAATTTATAACAAAAAATGTGAAACAAATTACCTAACCAAAAAAATGGATAAATGACATAATCAATTGACCAAAATGAACCATGTGACTAAAACCAAATTGAAGTGGATCAAATTGAAAATAGATGAAAACTATACCATATCCATGCAAAGCATTCTCATTTGAATGTATATATTTTTCTATGTTGTGTATTTTACATTTTTATATTCTTATCAATAAATATAAAATTATTTTCTTATATCACGATATATCATTTATTTGGTTTGAAAATATTTATTACATTGTTAGTTTATGCACCTTCGTATTCTTATTTTTCTTACACATAAATATTTAATTTATAAATATTTCCATATTTTTTTCAAAGGCTGAAAATGAAAAAAATTAAAGAGATGTGAAGGAAATTGACCGAAGATGATAATCTCTAAAGGGGGATACAAGAATCCCTCCAATAGTTCCAATTATGAGTATCTTATTCCAAATATTTATAAATATCAATAAAATATAAAGTCATGGGATTAATTTTTTTATGTTTAAATCTGCATCCACCACATAAGAGACATTTATTCTCTTATAAGTTTTGTGGTAAAGGAGATCAACTAGATGATGTGATCGGATGGTAATGAAGATATATGCACCACTCAGCATACCAAACCACGCCCTTTCCCTTCCTCATACATACCATCTTGCACACCTTCTTCTCCTGATGTGTCTTTTGAAGGACCCATGATATTTATCCCACCCATTATTTTAGCACCATTTTTATATGAACCTCTTCCCCTTTCATTCCCCTATCTGATGATTGATCCAACACCCCATCCACATTATACAATTACAAAGTCTCTAATCCATCTTCAATTAATTTTTCTTCCTTCTCCATAAACATATTTGTCCATGATTCTTTTACATATACATTGACACAATCTAAGCCTCCAGATAAGTCATTAGGTCACACTCCTTTTGTACAGGTTTTCAATTATTAGTGGCATAAAGATATAATGGAACCCACTAATCATACTGCCTCATGAATATTTATACAATCCTAGTAAAAAAACTGACCATAATTTATATTCATTAAGATATGTATTAATATAATTTTTTTTTCTTCTACAGTTGGATCTTTAACTAGGCATTAAGGGAATACACTCATGTGTGTGGTGTGGAACTTCTACACATAGCTGATGATTGAGAATAATGAGGACAATAAAATGACTGGAAAAATATGTAGATAAAAAAAGAATTTTATAGAGATACTTTCCGAGTACTCTGAAATCATTCCCGTTAGGTCACTTTCTTAGAGACACATTCCAAATTAAGAAAAGAATAATAATTTGTAATAATTATAGGTATGAAAATTCAATGTATTTAATGTTATATTATTATTTTATTTATAGGAATTGATATTTTGTTTCCATCTTCTTCATAATTTATCCATTGGTGAGGAAATGAGGACATAATGACTCGTGGAATAAGATGATATGTAGAGAAAATATAATCATGAGTTATATAGTTCAATGAATGGTAAAATTGGTGTATATTTAATGTTTATGCCTATCATAAATGAGTGTCCAGAAGTATATAATTGGAAAATTATTTCTTATTGGTAGAGTACTATGTTTTTGGTATTAATTAAATTTGAGGATTTTGAATGAAAATTCAAATGATTTTTTATTACATAGTTGTTTATTACTAAAATTATATATCTTTCTAGTTTGAGGAAAAAATAAAAAACAAGGATGTTTCAAAATACCTTCACGCTTTGGGGTAGAGTACAATGTATGACCGTGATTGAATGAACGTAATAAAATCCATTATATTTTTTCTATTTAAATAAATTATGGAAATAATATTTCCTCAATATTATGTTATATACTTTCGTTGAATTTTTTTCAAAACAACTATATTTAATAATTAGATATTTTTGGATATGATAAAGATATCATTATAATAGAGATGTGTAAAATTATGTTTAATATAGAAATTGTTTGTGGAATCATATATAACCACTTAATCATTGTTGAATGTTTTATGTGTTAGTTAGGATTCTATTGGAAAAGAGAATGGGGTACCTATTATGATGTAATTGGAAAGTAGTTGGTGGGAAATGGATATGATTTAATTCAATAATATCAAACATTTATAGACATTTTAGAAACCCAAAAAATTATAAATATATTTTTAAAAATAAAAAAATGAACATGATTAACATAAATACAACAAACCTATTATAAATTAATAATTAACAACGATTATTGATGATGATTAGTTAAAATTATCTATTATGATAATTCTTAGTTAGGTATTCCACCAAACAAGAAATATTGAAAAAAATAGAAGGATCACATGGTGTAATATTCATGTTCTTTAGAATCTCAATTTTCTCTGGTAGTATATTTTAACAATCCATTGAAATAAATCTATCCTACTAACACCTAACACATATATTCTCATGAGATTTTTCATCATCCTTTCTTGAAACCCACATAAAATTATATTTCTTGTTCATGTGGTGTCTATATTTTTCTTTGTGTCTCTCACATTATTTTATATCCCCCATATTTCTTCCATTTCTAATTGTTCTAGGTAAATTGTCAAGTATAATGTAATTTATTATTTAAAGTATTTATTGTGCACATTAATTTTTGGATTAGTATTGTTATGTTTGTGAGTATGCCATGAAATATTTTATTTAGATTATTTTACTATATTTTAAATGGTTGAATTTATCTCAATTTTTCACTTAAACACCATTAAACCAATGATTATAGCTATAAATTTATATCTAAAACATTATATGACCAAAAATATCTATGAAAAATCATAAAAATTCAAATCATATTTAATTTTTTTATTATAAAATAAAACATATGACCTTTATCCCTTAAATAGAATACATACATATTGAATATTTTTTTCACAAACTATGTAGCAATTTTTCTTCATATTACACTTATGTGTGATAAATAATATTCTTACATAGACATTGGATAAACACATTCACTAATTTAGAAAAAATTAAATTTCATTTTATTATCAACCTAATCCATTAAAATAAAACACATAACATCTTTATACCACATCAAACTTATCTTGTTTAATTTTACGTATCATAATAATATCAAAATCATTACATCATGAGTTGCAAAAATCCTCCATTTTGAATCTATAATCAATATATAATATAACAATTCATTGAAATAATATATAATATATCTATATTATACCGATTATTCCCATTATATATATAATTTAATTAAACCAAATATTTTGTTCTCTCCCATTTCCAATGTATTATAAAAATTAATAAAAAAAAGTCATCCTTATATAAATTTTTTCATACCCTTTCAAAGCCCCACATTTCCCAAAAAAGAATAAAGGGGAGGAGAGGACTCTAAAATAATAGACACTATAGCCTACATTTATATTTGAATAAATTACCTCTATCAATAATTAATGGGGGGGTTTTTTAGAATCCTAATATTCTATATCATAATAATACTTAATTCTTTGACCCCATTTTATCGAAAGAAATAAAACATATATTACCCTATCATGATTTATCCACTTTCATGGACATTCAATACTTCATTATATATTTTTAGAGTTACAATTAATTTAATTCTCTTTAAATAACTAATCCTATCTAAAATAAAAAATAGTCATAATATGATTTTTCCCATAAAAAATTGTGACATAAATCAAATTAAACACAGCAAATCAAATGTTAAATAAAATAAATCTATAAGAATGAAAATTAAGCTTGCATAAAAATAGACAAAAAAATTAAAAAATATTTTGAGGTGAATTTATGATAATAAACGAAAAAATATAGAAGCGAAACCAAACCTATCATACGCAACCAAACCCTATTTTACAGAAATGATATGAACCATATTAAACTAGATAAAACGTAACCTATCTGAATCTTCCAATATTAAATCAAACATATGTAAACATAAATGAACTCAAACTAATTTAATGTGATCCACTATGATTACAATGAAATATAAATAATTAATCTATAATAAAATGAACCTATGTGAACAAAAAAAATATAATGAACAATCCAAATTTTGTCAAATAGAAACCATCAAATCTAAGAAAATTTATAAAAATGAAGTGAAAAAATCCAAACCAAAATCAAACAAAATGAAAAAATTCAACTAGAATATAATTTATTTGTATTGAATTAAATTGAATAGGACTCAAAACCAAAACCCAAATTGTACTAAAAAATATAATCCATAAATAAATAAATAATAATAAACAAAAAAATTAAAAGATATAAAAAGAAAATTAAACATAAATATCATTAGTTTAATCAAGATAAATATAATATACCTGACTTAACTATCCCTAAATCAGCTATAAATGATTGATTATAAAAGTATTGAAACTAATAATAAAATCAAAAATCCAATCTAATGTTTCATTAACCAATGAATCCAAATCATAAAAAAATGATGAAAAAAATACAAAACTGAATTGAATGGAATCTGATGAAAAAAAACTAACCAACCTAGAAAAGAAACCAACATGAAAGGAAAAAACCTAAATGTTATAGTCTTAATATGATCCAAAAAAGGGGATAAAAATGAAAAAAAAATCACAAGAAAAAAAAAATTAATAGAATTGAATTGAAAAAAATTTAACTAAAAATAAATTACCTAAATGAGTATAAAATGAAATATACCAACTTGAATCATATGTGGGATGGGAAAACTAAATTAAATTAAAATTAAAATTTATTAACAATAATTGCTGAATCAAAATAAATAAGTCTCATCCAGAATAAACCAAATTGAATTAAGATTAATATATAAGTTAAAAATAGTAAATGGTAAGTCATTAATCGAAATTGAATTTAATTGAATCAAACTGAATTAAATTGAACCACAAAAACATATATTTTTAAATATAAAAAAAATTATACCATGTAAAACTAAAAAGGAACAATATGTATTAAAATCAAAGAGATCTTATTTACTTTCATAGTAACTAAATATTAACATTCTATAACCAAATAAACAATAAATCCAATTCATTATTGTGACTTTTTAAGAAAAATGACCACCAATATTGACTATACAATGTCATCAATACCCATCAATGAAAAATATAATTTTATTTTCCCTACTTCATACCCTTTTAAATTAAATCATAGAAACATATAAAACTATATAAGATCACATCTAGAATACATTTCACCATTCCATATTACAATATTATACATGTATTAAATTAGGATTAGATTTTTTTCAATTAAGTCATTCCATTTCAATTATTCCTTAATTACATTACCTTATATTCTTACAAATAATATTTACAAATAATAATCCATAAATTCCAATTTATGTAAATTTATCAAATCAGTACTTAATTATATTATCAAATGTAATAATTTATTATATATAATTTTTTTTGTTACCTAACTCAAATCATACTAGAACAATGTAATCAATCATTATAGAAAATCAAATTGGATTATCGAGTATATCCATTTGATATTAATTATGAAATTAATTATTAATAACTTATTTTGAATTATATTTTTCTACATTAAATCTCATTGTAGAGGGAGGTTTTTAAAATATAAAGGATTTTTTCCTTGAGAAAAAATGTTTTACTCAAGAAGAAAATATAAATATAAAAGTGTGGTACACAAACTAACAATGTTGTAGATTTTATTATAAACATTATTGATTTCAAATTATAATATCAATTTTGTAACTAAATATTCCATTTATATTTTTAATAGTGAGTTTTGGTGGCCCTTGATGAGTAGGAAGATTACAAATTTGGGATAAATGACCATTAATATTTGGTTTTGGAGATGGGAAAAATGGTATAGTACAATGTTGACTAGGGAAGAGTATTGTCATGACTAGATATTGGCCCACTTAAGAATTCAGTTCCTGTATCATTGAGTTAGAACCAGCTAATTCATGGGTAATGCCGGCTCATGATGAGGCCTTAAGGCCCATAAAATTGTTCATATAATAGAGTGAACTAAATCAACGGTCCAATGATATATTTATGAAATTTATGGAAGTATTTTTTTCATCACCTCTATCAGATAGTATCATGGAATTTGATGAATATATATCGGTAATGCTTAAATTATATAGAGCATCGAGTGGTGGTTCTAATGTTGGTCAGGACGATGATACTCATAGTGATAGAGATGGATATGGATATGGCTATGGTAATAGGGGCTGGAAGGATGATAGTGTGGATGAAAATAGGTATGATGGTGAGAGTGAATCTGAGGATGATGGTGAAGATGATGGTAGTGATGGAGATGGTGATGAGGTATAGATTCATCTACTTGATTTCTTTACTGATATTTATTACATTTTATGTTTTATGGTTCATTTTGAATGAGTATATGGGATTTTCTCTCTGTATTATCTTTCGTTGAATGAATTAATTTTTTTTCTTGTGTATCCATTATTTGTATATTCCTTACTATTGTTTGGTGCCACTTTTTGGTGATTTCTGTTGGTGATTGGCCGTAGTGGGGGGGCTTCTATGATTTACAAAATGGGTTTCTTTCAATTGTGGGTTTGTTTCATGATAATTGCATTAATAATTAAATATGGTTGTCTTTTAGACATGTGAATTCCTCATCAATTATTGTTATATGTTTGGTATTAGTTTTTTTAATTACTAATATTGTATTGTAGTTTATTTCATAGTGTTGTATTGGTTTTTTTTAATTCTGTATATGGTATTGTAGTGTTTTTTATGTGATCATCTTTTGGGAAAATGATGCAAGGATTGTATATGTAATGTTGTAGTTGCTTTGAAAAATTTATTGGGGTTATTCTATCTAGACTTTTGGTGTATTCTATACCAATATTTTTTAAACTATTGGTACAATTTTATTACTGAAAATATATACTAATGGTTTCTATACCATTTTTATAATCTAATATCCATTGAAATATAAAAATGTTTTTCCATAAACCATTGTTATAGGCCTATACCGACACCATACCTCCAAAAAATTAAAAAAATTCTTTTATAGGCTATTCCAATGGTTTTCCAACATATTCTCATGATTTAAAATCATTGGTATATATTATGTTTCCTAAAGTATATATACATCTTTGTTAATCTCATATAAATAGAGAATGAAGATATATGAGATTCCTCTTACAAATACTAATTAAAATATTTTATGAGAGGAACACATATATGGTTCCATAACGTTATCATTTTGTCACGATTAGCTTTATACTCACGAAAATTTATAACCTTATTGATTAGAAATACATCTTACATCTTCACCTCTTTAATCATCACATGGATAGATGTTTGAATACTCAATTTATAAAGATTTTATTTTTACCCACACTTCAATATTTCTAGATCCATCCTTAAAAATTTAGAAATATTGGATCTTTTTTAATCCTCATCATGGATAAGTAGCATGATCCTTTCAACATAAATCATCGACCACCTTTTTCATTTTCCAAGGGTGGTATTGTATTGTGAAGCCATAATCCATATTCAATTCTAACCATATTATTTAGAGAATATTTAACTCCATCTCAGTGAATATTTACATTACAATATTGTGATCCATATATATATATTGTTTACTTTACTCCATAAATATAATGCATCCATAATAATGAGTTGGATAATTTTTCTCTTTAGTGTCCAATTATCAATAGGAAGAATATATAAACATGTAATTATACATTATAACATAAATAAATACCTCCCTAAATTCATCACTATAGATGATAAACTCGTATCCACTATAGGGTAACGTAAGCACAAGTGCGCTGACTAGTCTTCTCTTTAGTCACCGTGGTTGTTATTGGCCAACATTCAATAACCTCTATCATTGGTCAATATACTCATATACCCTCTGTTGATATTATTTGAAAGAAATATGAATCCTTTTGTATCCAAATTAACATATTTTAAATTTTTCATATAAATTATCCTTCCTTAGTGTATTTCGTACTATTATCTAGTGATCTTCAAGCTATTCCTTACTTATTGAATATATAAGAATATATTATATAATGGCTATGGAAAACTGATAAACGTAACATCTAAAGACTCTAATTATTAAATCTTTGATGATAAAAGATTATTTAGTAAGACCTATGGGTATCTTAATATATTCATAGTGTTTATACATTCTATAGAATTCCATATTGGGTATATCCACCTTATTAACCATCAATTGATGATATAAAAATAGAAGGTCAATCATAGAAAAGTGCGGAGTTCTATGTAGTTGATCAAAAATGTCATCAATACATGGAAGAAGATACTTTCTCTAGATTTTTTTCCTTTTCAACTCCCAATAATCATTGTAGGGTAATGTCGATCAATATTTCAATTTAAATAGGAGAACATGTGCATCCCACAGTGATACACATGGTCGAATGAATCAGGTTTCAAGGTTTTCCATGATTTTCATCATCGTTTTATACAAATATATCATGCCATTCTTTTGAGAGACATTGAAATTTTTTTGGAATCAGGTGTGACTTCTATTGAAACTCAACTTCATCTGTTAGAGGAAGACAATAAAATTCTTTCAGAAAGACATCACAAAATTAATATATATTAAGAATATCATTATATTCATGTTTCTACACAACCATATGAGATAAATAGCTATTGAAATTTATAATTAATACTTATACAATGGATTTGATCTCGATTAGATGTAATTAATTAGCTCAATATTGACAGATGATCATAGGTAGTTTTGTAATATAAAAAAAGGTTGACCTTCTTCGACAATTGATGATATATTTATATTGAGAACGTAATTCCATCCATAATATGACATAAAATTTAACTATAGGAAGAATGATAAGATATTCAAGAAGAAAATTCCAACGAACGTGAACTAGAGAAGAATCATAGACATCAGATGCAATCAAAAAACCATTATGAGTTCTCACTGCTAACTCTATATATAATCATTTTGGGTGAAATATTTATACCATTAGTAAATTATTTAGATATTAAATAATGTTATATCTATAGTCAAATTAGGTTGTTGTATTTCTAGAGTGGATTGTAATTATACCTTTTACCACGTATCTGTTGTAACCCTCATTTGAAACTATGATCATAAGATATTTTCCCTTGTCACAAATATTAAGAGGATGCTGAAATTGATCATAATACATAACCCTTAGGTTTTATAATTGGTTATAATTATTCACATTCTCCTTTCACATGAGGCAATAAAGTGGTTGTGTTTCATTCTATTAATATATTTATCTCTTAGTGAGGTTAGTAAACTGCTTCCCATGACATTGGACATCCATTTCCTAATGAAAATACTAGAAAAAGAAGCTAGTACCACAGACCTATAGACATGGTTTTATAATCGTTACTATAGGTGGATCTAGATATAGTTTTATAGCCTAAAGCCATAGTTTTAAAATCGTGGATATAGGTCAATTTTTTGTGGCCTATACCCAAGATTTTCATAGTTATTATTGTAGCCCAAGGCTATAACCTCAGTTATATTACCTGTAGACATATTTTTTTAAAAGAAACTATAGGCTGGTTTTTATAATATTTATATCCATTGTTTTCTAAAAGTGTTTCTATAGAGTTCACGCCCTTCCATGGGGAAAAAATTCCCACCAATATTTTGGTAGGAAGTCCTACTACCACAGTTTTGTAGCTATTGTTGTGGTTTTGTGGGTACTTCCATGTTTTTGTGGATATTTACATAGTTTTTATTAATATATATTTATATACCATAATATATACCTATATACATGAATCATTCGACGTTGTAGTGGTAAACATCATAGGATGGAAAACGGGAGGTAAAGGTATTGATACTCGTAGGGCACATTTTTTATTTAGGCCATTGCCCCAGTTTCCAAGCCTATAAACATAGTTAAACATTGGAAATAGATTCATATAGACACAATTTACACCATGGATATAGATCAACTGCCATAATGGTGAATTTTGAGGTCTATTGCAACAGTTTCCAAAACCGTGGCAATATTTCCAGACCTATGCCACAGTGATAGCAACCACAGTTGAAAAAAACCATGGTTGTAGGATATGACCAAGGTGTTGGGGCCTATTGCCATCATTTTGAGCAATGTAAATATGCATTTTTTCTAGTTGTGTGACATTCCCTTGCGCACATAAAAAATTTAGTACTCACCCGGATATAATTTCCTCAATGATTATTCCCACATATTGAGCATAAGGATAATCTCATCATCTTCTCTCTATGTTTTTTATATTTTCATTTGAACTCCATATTTGTTTTCTGGTAAAAACCATGAGATTAATATGTAACACCAAACTCTATTTAAACCTTTATCACACATCGAACAATCTCTTCATAGTTATTGAAGTCTCTTATGGATAAAACCATTTATACACATGGTCTTAAGTCACTAAATAATCAATCAACATTACATTCAAATTGGATAATAATAACAGATGTGTACCTCTAAACTATTATAAAATTAGCCTCATAGGTACCAACATATTATTCATACTTTTGTTATAACTCATGGAACACTTTCTCGATTATCATAAAAATAACATAAGGAAATTATTTATAGAAAAATAAGTTCTTTTACTCACCCCTATCCTTGGATTAAATTTTATCCTATTTTATATTAATCTTGTTAAGAGTCCACCATTTATCTACTTCACCTTCCTAAGAGTATAAAATAAAAATTAATTTGTCTTGTTCTCAGCCCTAGAGGATATAAAATAAATATTCCTTGGTATCAATCCACTATTCAAATACTAGTGGATCATTATTTCCACTAATGTAAGGTGGATTTCTCCTCATAAAGAACTCAATATAATTTTGTTCCATTCCTTTAATTTTTGGAATCGAATCATGACTCATAGCTTGATAGAGTTTTATGGGAATAGAAAAATGAATTTTCATTTGAACTCCCATAATTTTTGGATTCTCATGTGGATAGTCATTGCATTGTTCATCTCACTCATTGTTAACATAGTTTCTTTGGGTTCTATCCATTGAATAAATCCAAAAAACATAGTGTAAGAAATTGTAATAATTATGGGGAACCACATAATCATGAATAATAACTTATAGGGTGTATAAATCGCAAAACCTTATTTAATATATGAATCAACAGTATTATCCATGTTCATTCACATTCATCTTCTACTTAAATTATTCATGAAGTATTTTAATGATTTTATGAATTTCCAATGCATGTACCATGGGAGTGTCAAACCAGGTGTGAAGCAAGGCCCATTATCGTGCACCCGTTTCTGTTTGAGTATATCTTAGTACAATGTTTTCAGGGGTAGTTACTCATATGTATATCTATGAGATATCCACATTCACTTTTAATATCTAGACACTAATGTAATTTCTTATAAACAACTCATTATATCCAGTTGCAAAATTCCAGGACATTTTCATAAACAATATGTCATCCTTAGACTTATATATGGACATTCCATTTGGGATATCACTAAGGTTTTATCATCCTTGTTTCAAACGATAAACTAAACATGTTCTTTGATACCAGCTATAGGAAACCAAGATTATCAAATATACATATATATTACTTCATTTTTAGGAATATGCATTAAATTAAAAATAGACAAGAAAAAGGACAATAATATTTTAGTTCCTTTGAAAACATGGAAACATAAACACAATTCCATTTGTGATTATTTTCATATACCACTACGTAATTCACAACTTCCACCCTAGATAGACATATCATACATAATACATATCTTCATAACCTTGTAGAAGGAAACATAATAGAGGGTGATCATAGAGGATTAGTAAGGGTTAGAAAGGGATATACATAAGAATAAAATAAATATAAGAGCTTGATAACATGAGAATAACATTTGAATAGAATACCTTTCATACCAAAGATCAAAATTTTGAAACATGGAATAAATATTGGAAGTTCATAAGGCATGAGTCAAAATGTAATAAATGAACATACCATATAATATTGGGGTGTTACAAATGGGACTTTCCAATGTAAAAAATAATTTTCTATAAAGAGATGTATTGATAGGCACTTTATGTGATTCTATTTGTTTTGATATTAATTACACCCATTTTGATCAAATAAAAAATAATTGTTCATTCATGAGAGAATGTCTTTATTTTTATAGATTTTGATTTATGTTATTATTCATGGGTTTGGGATCTTATTCAAAGGGGGTATGTTGGAGGTGAGATTTTATTCTATTTCTACGTGTCATACCTTAGGGTGGTTTTATTTTCACATGATGATGGTATCTTGATAATAATAACATATTTTAGCGATAACATTAGGAACCTAGGTTACTATGTATGATGACTATGGATATTTCTTTACTAATTGAGTGTTATACCCTGGATAATGTAATTCTCGAACCCCAGAATCCCAGAGTCGGTGCATTATTTTATTTCAACTTCATGATTACAAGGAGTCAAGTCCTGATGTACCAATTAGTTTAACAGTCATCAAAAAAAGATTACATATATGAATGTAACATTATACATTCAAACATAAAACAAATAATAAATAATCATTTGATAAATCCATTATTTAATTATCTTAACCCTACATATCAATCATAATACACTTCATGGAATCCAGGTAAGACAAACAATAATAAAGGGGTTAGATCAGATGCCCAGTAAAGGTAAATAATTTAGCGAAATATTTAAACTTTAAACGAAATATGTGTAATAAAAACAACATCCTTTTTAAAACATAATCATGAACATAATATGGAAAAAATAAATCAAAAATTACCATATAAACATGCACATGGATATTCTACTGGTTGAATACTAACATTTAATAAAAAATTTCATAATGAGTGAATGCATAATGTCAAACATCATAACCACATGGTCAAGGCCTCATGCCATGACTAGAAATAAATATTGTGTCAAGGAATTGTTCCAAGACACTATCTGTCTCAAGAGACCTACCGATTCATCTAAGGATTATAGAGGGCCCCACCCATCACTTACTATGGCCAATGCATTCCTCATATTCAAATGGTGAAACAAAAAATAAACACTCTTATTAAAACTTGAATACGAAATGTCTAAACATCAACCGTAAACCATGAATGGTATAAAAACAAAAAATCCATAATCAAACATATCATAATTCATTCAATAGAATATTGTACATTTTATTATAATAAATAAATCTCAATCATAAATAATATCCATTAATGGATTTTTACATAGTTGAGAATGATTAGAAAAACTCTTTGAGAGAAATATCACTTTTTCATGAAATAATTTAAAATTCACACATTTTAGAAAGGAAGACATTTAATATAAATTTTTAAATATATTTATCCCATTACCATTTGAATATTTGAAATGAAATTAACATTTTCTAACATTCATGTCCGTATAAATAAATCTGTAAAACCATTTTAAAAACATGGACATTAATAAAAATGATTTTGAAGAATAAATATTTAAACCATTTAAAATTATGTTTTAGTTAAAGAGTCCCTTAAAAAAATTCTTCTGAATTTTTTTTCAAGAAACATGGTAATGCATAATAAATATTTCCTAGTAAAAACATACACATAATCAATCTTGTATAATAATGACATTGAGGTATTAACCCATACCTTGTACTTTTTTTTACTTGAGCGTACAGTTAGCCTACTTTATTATAAACATAGTTTGTTATTAAATTATACAATAAACATAATAACATCTATGATATAATATATGATTCATTTAAGACATTATACTACCCATTTAATAATAATTTCCATGTTAAAGTAACATTTACAAAAATAATTTCATTTTTTATCACAAGAGTTTTAAGTTGTTATTCATAATCTTATAACATATATGAAGATTTAATTGAGCCCATAATATAAATAATTATTTATGTATCCTATATTTTCATAATATAAATATGTATAATAATTAGATATATGAAATGGAAAACACCATTTATAGAGTTGGTAGGTCGTACGTATGCATAAGAATTGTTTCTGTTTTCATATCGTATTGAACATAATTATGAGAATGAGATATGTATATATATATATATATATATTTCAGTATAATTATAATGTTATATATTATATACTTATTTATAAAATATATTTTTATAATTGTCATTGAATGCTGAACATGGAAATGAATGTCACAGCATCGTGGAGGAGGTAAGCCATACGTACGCACGAGTAAGAATATAATTCTAATAATGGTGAAATCCATTGTAATTGTATTGTATATTATATATACAGAATAATTAACATGATATATTTATTATTTACATCAATTATGTAACACCCCGAGCTTCCATGATACACTTCTCATTCAATAATGCAATAGCTTGCGTTGTACACAACTTCGAGTTCTAACACACTACAACTAATCAAAGTAGCCGTTATGAATAGTAATAACCACGTTTTAAATTTATAGAAATTTTATATTTCAAAATGGACTTCATTTTTGTATTCCTAATATTGAAATTAGCCTATGTTGATTTTTTTGTAATTTTCTGAGAACTTCCAAATTTTTATGAATAGTGAAAAATAATTAAAAACAAATTTTTTATTCAAAATAATTTATAGTGATGAATTATACAATTTAGTGGTTTTAAAGTATAATTAGAATATAATTTTACCATTTTATCCAATGGAGGTCATTAGAATTCATTTAACATTAAATTGGACATAAACAATTGCCAATCTTTTGATATAAATTGTTTCTTAAAAACAAGCTATTTGTTGTGACAGCGGGAATTAATTATAAAATTAATTAATGCAACTTATATGATTGGAATTTTTTAAAATAGAAATCATTTTTAAATTCAGAATATCAATTATAGCTTAGGGTGGAATTTTGGCATTGTTCTGAAAAACTTCAATTTTTGATGAATAGTGAAACCACCAAGTGGTAGTTAAATAACTGATTTTTCGTTTAAATGAAATATTACCACTTCTGTGATTTGATTTTCAAAAATCCGACACACATGGTTGTCATTAATAAGTAAAATGGGTTCAATGAGATTAAAATAATTTTTGGTGAATATTAACTTTTAAGTTCTTAATCGCGATTAGAGGTAATTAGTGTAGTTTAAGGTAAAAATAATGTTTTAATAATATGATATGAGCTTGACACATGTCCTAACCTCATTGGATGTGCCATGGCCGACCAAGAAAATCCATGGGTCAACTTGGAGACCCCATGGAGCCACTTTAGTTGGAAAATGACATAAATACCTTTAATTTAATGTTAAAGTAAAAAATGACACAAACATGAAATGTTTTACTAAAACAATTTTTACTTGGGGTTATACAAGTCATATTTTTGACTATAAATAGTCATTGGAAAGATAAAAAGACTTACTACATCATAGTATTTTTTTTATAATTTTTTTACATTAAATAAATTAAATTATTTATGACATCATTATGATACAGCGATGACCTCATTATTTAACGATTTTAATAAAATGAAACGTTAATGTACAATACAAGGCTTACACTTGTCCAAAGACTATTGTATGGGTATATTTCGAACCCTTATCACCTTAGACACGAATTATATAAGTGTGGGACCTTTAGAATCCGAAAATCATTGTATAATAATGTAAAGTTTCCTTACTTTCCAAGAGTGCCCCTCCTCTCCTCTTATAAAAGGACCCCACCTCTACCACATCATTCACACCATCAAGCCATTTGGATCGGCCAAACTCTGCTCAAATACTCTCCCATATTCCCCCTCTTACTCCTAGAATCCTCACGTTGGGCAGAACTTTTCCCAAGGAAGCCTTTGGATCAAATCAAAAAGAGTTATCCGATTTTGAGGTAATGTCTTCTCTAATGTTGTTTTGTTTTATTTTTCTTCTCCAACCCCTAAACTCTTTTTATTAATTTCTTTTGTAACAACACCAGTATCCTCAATATAATAGTATGTTGTTATAATAAGGATTCGAGCTACAATTACACACACCTACATCTAATGGTTAAAGAACATACGGTTTCTGTGGATGGCGAATTTCTGCCTAAGGAAACGATGATTGTTCAACACTCATATAACACCTTCAAAGGTGGCCATTAAGATGTCACTATATTTATATATGATATATAATATGTTTATGTTTTACTTATGCTTCTGTATTTCTCATTTATGGCATACTTTATGATTTCCATTATGGGTAAACGCGATAATTTCATTTTAGGAAGTGCGGACTACCGCCCCCTCAAAGTGATGTGAATCGTTAATGCCATATGTGGGATGTATAAAGGATGGAGTAAATGATATTATATATGATATTATACTGGAAATATATTATACCTTTATATAATTATGATTTCATTCCATTAAATATGAAATAGAAATGAAAGTAGTGTTCATGCGTACGTACGGCTCTCCGTCTCCATGAACGGTGCATTTCATTTCTTACCTCTAAATGTTACGTAATATTATGAATGAATGTATATACTGGATATATATGATATATATGATAACTACATCATGAATATAATTTTGGAGATAATGTATATTCTAGCACATAAACAACTTGTAATTATAAGATGTTTATTGTTGGCTCATGTACCAAAGATCGACAAAATGACCGTTATTAACATAAATAATTACATAATGTTCATATCATTGTAATAAGTGATATAAAAAGGATAATTAAATTTAAAATGGTTCTTAAGAACATAGAGATTAACTCTAGTTTATTATTCAGGAGGTTAAAGAGCGGTCGAGTCATGTCGGACACGAGGTAAGGGTTTACTTCACAACCTCTTCATTATCCAGGGTTGTTTATACATAATTATCTACTGGGACCTCGTTATCATCCACATCCATGTTTCTTAAAAATTTCTTTCAAAACTTTTTTACTATTAAATGTAAAATAGGTTAATGTCATTTATACCCTTATACGTTTTTGAAAGGAATCTTACCGTCGTTTTCCAAAAAATGTACTTTTTGACCTTTTGGACAAATTTATGGTAAGAATGTTTTATTAACTTATACGGAGGGTGCGGCTATTTTTGGCCATTATAACTTTGTCAAAGTTTCCCTTACAATCTTATAAGAATATTTTCAAAGTAAATGTATTATTTTATAATTATGGGACAATTAAATGATTTCAAAAAAAAGAGAGAAATATTTCTCTCAAATAGCTTTGATTTCATCCATGTCAACATCCTTTGATGGGTTTTAAGTTTAATTGAAATTGATTTATGATACAAAACTCACATTGAACATTTTGTGAAATATTTGACTGTGGATGTGTTATTTTTATACCATCCATAGTTTATGGAGAAATTGTTGACGTTTCATATGCTAGTTTTAATACGAATATTTATGTTTTGTTTAAACCTATTCATATGAGGAATGTATTGGACTTAATAAGTGACGGGTGGAGCCTGCTATAGCTCCTTGATGCATCGGTAGGTCTCATGAGACAACTAGACGTGGAATTGGACAAGGCCCTTTCCCAATTTGATTTATGGTTTTGGCCGAGGCCTTAATCATTTTAGATGTCTTGGCCGAGGCCTTGACAAAATGTTTCAGAATGTCTAGCATTATACATTCCCTCATTATGAAAGTGGTTATTGATATTGCATGTGATTATTCGACTAGTAGAATATCCATGTGAAGAAGTAAATGGAATTATCTCATTTTAATTTTTCCATATTATGTTGATGTTCAAGTTTAAAAGGCTTTTGTTTTAGTTATAAATTGCCTTAAATGTTTATGTTTATTTATGAAAGCTTCCGCAATATTGTTATCCTTACTGAGAATCTGAGCTCACCCCTTTCAATGTTTTAATATTTTCCAGGATGTGAAGAAGTATTTCATGAATGACCTGAAGGGATATTTAGAAGAGGATATGAGTGTGGACTATGGAGACTTTGTTATTGTAGTTTTTCACCATATGTTGTAATATAACATTTATGAATGTATCTAGTGTTTCCAAGGCTACTAAACTAATCGGTCTTTCGAGACTTGATCTTTTGTGATCATGCCAATGTTATGAAGTAATGCACCAACTCTGGGTAGCTGCGGTCGGGGCGTTACAGTTGGTATCAGAGGCAGTTTAGTACTATCCTTGGAAGCTAGATTTAGATAAACTCTGATTAGAGAACATAGCCCGAAGATAGATCTTAAGGATTAGTACAGAAGAACTTCCTAGAATTTTGGTATTATAGAGATTTTGTGAGTTTTCCGAGCAATACATCCCTGTCTGGATACGAGCAGGTAGAGGCGGCTCTGGCACAGATGTACCTAGGGGTAAAACTTGAAAGCACCGCTTTGAGCTAGACTCGAACGGGAACTGGTGCACGACAACGGGCCTTGCTGCACTCTTTGTTACGACACTCCCGGGGGATATTCTTAGGATAATTCTCATTTTCTTTACAAACCACTATGAAGGGTTATGAGTATATACTTCCTCAAAGAAAACATTTCTTTTTATTATTATGGATTATATCCATAAATATTTCAATTTACGTTAAGTATTTTACAAGTATGGAATTATGTATATTGATTCATAAACTAATCTAGTTTATGCCATTGTTTAGAAATGGCGCCTAGTGGAAGGAATGGAAACCGTATCAATACACGCACTCTGTGTAGGGATTGCCCTCCTGCTCAAGATAATTATTGTGGATCTGGAGATACAACTGGTGCTGATCAACTTATTACCATACTGGGACAACTCACTCAGGTTATGAATAATAACCTTACTCGTATGGAGCACCCTGATCCGCAATGTGGAGGATCAATGTTAGACCACTTCATGAGGCAACAACCACCAACATTTAATGGGGGTACAAGTCCGTTAGTAGCTGAGCAATGGATAAACTCCTTAGAGAAAATATTCCATGCCATGGGGAGTAGCGAAAGGGAGAAGGTTATCATGGCAGTTTACCGCCTCACTGGAGATGTCGATCAATGGTGGTCATTGATTAAAAATAAAAAGGAAGATGATGACGTATCAAATATGGAATGGAGGGAGTTCAAAGATCTTTTCATAGAAAAATACTTTCCTCATGACCATCGAGCAGATATGGAAAGGCAATTTCTGAGTCTGAGACAAAAGGAGGATGAGAATGTCACAAAGTATGAGGCTAACTTTACAAGGATGGAGAGGTATGCTGCAGATTATATACGTAACCCAAGAGGTAAGATTTATCATTTCATTGATGGGTTAAAACCATTTCTCCGTCGAGCATTAGTCTCACAATCCTTCTCGTCATACGAAGATATTGTCTCTTGTGCTATCAAGATAGAAAAGGAGTTCTCTAAGTCTTATGACAACAATGTAATGCAAGAGAAGAAGAGAACTGTGGATCAAGAGACAGATAAAGGGAAAAAGGGAAAGAAGGATTTTCCATTATGTGATAATTGTGGGAAGAATCACCCTGGTACTTGCCTAAAAGGAATGGGAGTTTGTTATAAATGTGGAGAAAAAGGTCACCAGGCGCGTGATTGCAAGGGAACGAAAGTGGCTATCAATGTTGAATGCTACAATTGTAGAGAAATGGGGCATTATGCAAATGAATATCCTAAGCGTCAGGGAAACATACCTCAGAAAAGGCCAAGGGATCAAGGCCAATCTTATGTTGTGACTACAGTTGAAGCGGAATAATTAATGTATTGGTGCTTTTGGACTCATGGACTATATTCTGGTTATTAGAATAATGTGAAATATTTATATAAGGATTGTACTGCAGTACTTGTTGATTTCAGTAAAGTTTTAATATGATTAGTAAGTGACAATAAGAGAAACTTTACTTTGTTTGGGGAATCTGATAAATTGATTTTGGAATATAGAGACCTTTCAGAGAAAGTCTGGACAGAGGTATTTTGGATAACTTTGGATAGTATTGTTTAAGGTTAAAACATTTATGAAGATTATTTTTGGAATATTATAATACTATAGTTTTAGGAAAAGGAAAACCTGCAGGGTGGGGCATAACCCGTCACTTCGGACAAAGCTGCAGGAATGGATCCCACAACCATAGTGCGATAGGCCTTTATTTCCTACCACTAGCCTATAGGAAGTCCCTGGTTATTACAAAATATTTTTCCTAATCTAAATGGTATGTGTTAACATTTGGAACCTTATACAATTAGGATAAGTATTATATTTTTGAGTTCTATTATCTTTTGAGTGAAAGATGAGTTGAAGGTTGAAACTCTAATTTTCAATCATAAATATATATATACCTATCTCTTAATAAATGAATAAATTAATTCTTAAACTTTAGTAAAGGGATATTGAAACAAAAAAAACGTGTTATCCTAATACCTTATGTCTTGTTGAACTGATTATATTTTAAATCAACATAGATTGAAGGCTTTGAGGCCCTCAATTTGACAGTTGATTATGATTGATGACCTCAATCACTCCCTACAAATATTTACGTTTTCCTCAAATTATATGTCTCTAATTACCACCAATGTTCTCCTAATCGAGATCATAATTGGGTGGTGACTTGTTCATTTCCCTTTCCCTCTTATTAAGGCTAAATTTTATTAATCTTATTTCCAATGTGGGTTTTCCACAAAAGGTATTTTCTCTTTCAACCTTTTATTTTCAAAGAAAAAAATTTCAAATTGCGAGGATGCAATTTATTGAAGGATGGGAGAATGTAACACCCCGAGCTTCCATGATACGCTTCTCATTCAATAATGCAATAGCTTGCATTGTACACAACTTCAAGTTCTAACACACTGCAACTAATCAAAGTAGCTGTTATGAATAGTAATAACCACTTTTTAAATTTATATAAATTTTATATTTCAAAATGGAATTCATTTTTGTATTCCTAATATTGAAATTAGCCTATGTTGATTTTTTTTGTAATTTTCTGAGAACTTCCAAATTTTTATGAATAGTGACAAATACTTAAAAACAACATTTTTAATCAAAATAATTTATAGTGATAAATTATACTATTTAGTGGTTTTAAAGTATAATTAGAATATATTTTTACCATTTTATCCAATGGCGGTCATTAGAATTAATTTAACATTGAAATTGGACATAAACAATTGCCAATCTTTTGATAGAAATTGTTTCATAAAAACACGCTATTTGTTCTGATAGCGGGAATTAATTATAAAATTAATTAATGCAACTTATATGTTTGGAATTTTGTAAAATAGACATCATTTTTGAATTCGGAATATCAATTATAGCTTAGGGTGAAATTTTGGCATTGTTCTGAAAAACTTCAATTTTTGATGAATAGTGAAACCACTAAGTGGTAGTTAAATGACTGATTTTTCATTTAAATGAAATATTACCACTTCTGTGATTTGATTTTCAAAAATCCGACATACATGGTTGTCATTAAGAAGTAAAATGTGGTTCAATGAGATTAAAATAATTTTTGGTGAATAGTAAGTTTTAAGTTCTTAATCGCGATTAGAGATAATTAGTGTAGTTTAAGGTAAAAATAATATTTTAATAATATGAGATGAGCTTGACACATGTCCTACCCTCATTGGATGTTCCATGGCCGACCAAGACAATCCATGGGTCAACTTGGGGACCCCATGGAGCCACTTTAGTTGGAAAATGACATAAATACCTTTTATTTAATGTTAAAGTAAAAAATGACACAAACATGAAATGTTTTACTAAAACAATTTTTACATGGGGTTATACAAGTCATATTTTTGACTATAAATAGTAATTTTAAAGATAAAAATATTTCCTACATCATATTATTTTTTTTATAATTTTTAGACATTAAATACATGAAATTATTTATGACATCATTATGATGCCGCGATGACATCATTATTTAACGATTTTATTAAAATGAAAAGATAATGTACAATACAAGGCTTACACTTGTCAAAAGACTATTGGATGGGTAGATTTCGAACCCTTATCACCTTATACACTAATTATATAAGTGTGGGACCTTTATAATCATAAAAGCATTGTATAATAATGTAATGTTTTCTTACATTCCAAGAGTGCCCCTCCTCTCCTCTTATAAAAGGCCCCCACCTCTACCACCTCATTCACACTTTCAATCCATTTGGCTTGGCCAACCTCTGCCCAAATACTCTCCCAACTTCCCCCTCTTACTCATAGAAGCCTCACATTGGGCAGAACGCTTACCAAGGAAGCCTTTGGCTCAAATCAAAAAGAGTTACCCGATTTTGAGGTAATGTCTTCTCTAATGTTGTTTTGTTTTATTTTTCTTCTCCAACCCCCTAAACTCTTTTTATTCATTTATTTTGTAACAACACCAGTATCCTCAATATACTAGGATGTTTTTATAAGAATTATTATAGCTACAATTACACACACCTACATCTAATGGTTAAAGAACATACGGTTTCTGTGGATGGCGAATTTCTGCCTCACGAAACGATGATTGTTCAACACTCATATAACACCTTCAAAGGTGGACATTAAGATGTCACTATATTTATATATGATATATAATATGTTTATGTTTTACTTATTCTTCTGTATTTCTCATTTATGGCATACTTTATGATTTCCATTATGGGTAAACGCGATAATTACATTTTAGGAAGTGCGGACTACCGCCCCCTCAAAGTGATGTGACTCGTTAATGCCATATGTTGGATGTATAAAGGATGGAGAAAATGATATTATATATGATATTATACTGGATCAATATTATACCTTTATATAATTATGATTTCATTCCATTAAATATGAAATAGAAATGAAAGTAGCGTTCATGCGTACATACGGCTTACCGTCTCCATGAACGGTGCATTTCATTTCTTACCTCTAAATGTTACGTAATATTATGAATTAATGTATATATTGGATATATATGATATATATGATAACTACATCATGAATATAATTCTAGAGATAATGGATATTCTACCACATAAACAACTTGTAATTATAAGAAGTTTATTGTTGACTCATGTACCAAAGATCGACAAAACGACCGTTATTAACTTAAATAGTTACATAATGTTCATATCATTGTAATAAGTGATATAAAAAGGATAATGAAATTTAAAATGGTTCATAAGAAGTTATATATTAACTCTAGTCTATTATTCATGAGGTTAAAGAGTGGTCAAGTCAAGTCGGACACGAGGTAATGGTTTACTTCACAACATCTTCATTATCCACGGTTGTTTATACATAATTATCTACTGGGACCTCGTTATCATCCACATCCATGTTTCTTAAAAATTTCTTTCAAAACATTTTTACTATTAAAGGGAAAATGGGTTAAAGTCATTTATACCCTTATACGTTATTGAAAGGAATCTTACCTTCGTTTTCCAAACAATGTACTTTTTGACCTTTTTGACAAATTTAAGGTAAGAATGGTTTTTTAACTTATAAGGAAGGTGCGGCTATTTTCTGCCATTATAACTTCGTCAAAGCTTCCCTTGCAAGATTATAAGAATATTTTCAAGGTAAATGTTTTATTTCATAATTATGGGACTTTTAAATGATTTCAACAAAAAAGAGAGAGATATTTCTCTCAAATAGCATTGATTTCATCCATGTCAACATCCTTTGATGGGTTTTAAGTTTAATTGAAATTGATTTATGATACAAAACTCCCATTGAACATTCTGTGAAATATTTGACTGTGGATGTGTTATTTTTATACCATCCATAGTTTATGGAGAAATTTTTGACGTTTCGTATGCTAGTTTTAATACGAATATTTATGTTATGTTTAAACCTATTCATATGAGGAATGTATTTTACTTAATAAGTGACGGGTAAAGCTCGCTATAGCTCCTCGATGCATTGGTAGGACTCATGAGACAACTAGACGTGGAATTGGCCGAGGTCCATTCCCAATTTGATTTATGGTTTTGGCTGAGGCCTTAATCATTTTATACGTCTTGGCTGAGGCCTTGACAAAATGTTTAAGAATGTCTGGCATTATACATTCCCTCATTATGAAAGTGGTTATTGATAATGCATGTGATTATTCGACCATTAGAATATCCATGTGAAGAAATAAATGGCATTATCTCATTTTACTATTTCCATATTATGTTGATGTTCAAGTTTAAAAGTCTTTTGTTTTAGTTATACATTGCCTTAAATGTTTATGTTTATTTATGAAAGCTTCCGTAATATTGTTATTCTTACTGAGCATCTGAGCTCACCCCTTTCATTGTTTTAATATTCTCCAGGATGTGAAGAAGTATTTTATGAATGACCTACCGGGATAGTCAGAAGAGGATATGAGTGTGGACTATGGAGACTTTGTTATTGTAGTTTTTCACCTTATGTTGTAATGTAACATTTATGAATGTATCTAATGTTTCCAAGGCTACTAAACTAATCCGTCTTTCGAGACTTGATATTTTGTGTTCATGCCAATGTTACGAAGTAATTCACTGACTCTGGGGAGCTGGGGTCGGGGCATTACAAATTAAACTCATTATTATATCCATCCAAATAATGATGTGTTGAATATCAAACTACACCGTGCCATAGAGACAATAAGCCCTAAGTACGAATTTATGTTGACTTTTTCATTCATATAATGGGTAAAATAATTAATATGGTTGTACAATATTTATAATAACATTACACCATGTATAGGGTACTGGAGTTATTATGTTGGTATGGAAAAAACAAAGAAATAATATGTCGAAGAAGAAATGAATTTTGAAAGAGGTGATGAAATAATTACCTCTTCTTCGGATGTTTCCTTTGGATTTGAAAAAAGGGATCCTCAGGTTCGATTTATGATAAAATTAATGCCACTAGGTTAATGTGAGGATAGTTGGTAGACTATTTAAGTAGGGGTTGGATGAGCCAAAGGGCTATGTAGGTATGAAATTTAGAGTAGTGGTATTACCCTTTTATAAGAGAGGTTATGTTCACTTTAGGAAAATCATGAAATATTATTTTATTATAAAATAATTTTGGGTTTATAATGGATCCAAATGGATTTATTTCTTTTTTAATGTGTTTATAGGTCTAAATCTTCTCAAAAAATAGTTTTAAGACATGTTAAGTCACCATATTAACCATATTGTTTAGATTTAGCTTTTGGTTAAATAGTTTATCATTTACCATTTATCGTTGTATTTCTATATTATATGGTTAATTAACATACTATTGAAATCCAAGAGAACATAAAATATTTCATTAATTACATATATAACCATGTCAAATTATATTTTTTGAATCATAGATTTTTAAAAAATCTATAATATTTAATAGTATTGTATTTGTTTAAAAAACTAATTTTTGTCAATTTTGACAGTATTTAATATGTGGTTTATGTTAAATCCATAAAAGTTTATTAATTCAAAGAAAATTTATTAAATCAACAATAACATTTCATATTCACCTAGAAAAATCTTTTATGGAATCCATAGTCTCAATTTAAATTTATCATTATATTTATAATATCAATTATTTTAATCTTTCATTAATTAGTTAATTATCGCATCATCATTGTGTCATAAAAAAATATATATATTCAATGTCTAAAAATTATAAATAAAATAACATGATATATGAAATAATTTTAGCTTTATAATGAATATTTATAGTAAAATTTTTCTTATGTGTATCCCTATATAAAAAATGTTATTGTTATTATACCTTAAATTTAACACTTTTAACTCTTCTTTAAAAACAATATAATAAATTTACTAATCAATCAAAAATGGTTCAAAAAGATATTATTTTAGTCCTAAGGTTTATTATGGTAGAAATACACTTATCAAGTAGAATTAAGACATTTTTTGGGGTAATTTTAATAATATTATTATCTTTAATTTCCATATTAACTTTTAACTGTGTTAAATAAAATTCAAAAGTTATTATTCAAAAAAAAAATATTCATCCTATTAAACAAAATATTACATACTAATTTCAACCGTGTCTCTCAAATTATCAAAATTTAATATCCTGAAGTGGTAATATTATGTTTTATGCAAATTTGATAATCTGCATAGAATGTGGGTAACCGATGTTAAAAAAGTTCAATAAAATTTTATATGTCAAATCCTATTATAAAATGAAAAAAATTAATTACATTGGACACATATATTTATTTTTTATCTATTTTTACTTTATGATAAAATTTTAATTAAAAATAATTATTTAAATGAAATTGTCATTTTTTATCTATAACGCAGTATTTTTCACTATACATAAAAAATTAAATGTTTTCCAAAAAATATAAAAAATTAACAGAAATATAATTTTTATATTCCAAATACAAAAAATAATATTTATTTTACCAAATTCAAAACACTAATGTTGAAATAATTCATTTAAAATCAATTTCCATTGTCAAAACCGGAAAGCGGGGTTTTCGAAAGTAAAATGTATTTAAATATTGAGATTAGTTTAAGTCCAATTTAAATGTGAAATTTCATATAAAGATTTATATTATATTAAATAATACAAATATAATATAATTTTAATTTAAAACAACAAACGTGAATAATTTTACAACATAAATTATTTCGATCAAAAAAGTTATTTTCAATTAAAATTTAGTATTTTTTAATCTTCATGAAAATATTAAAGTTATCATAAAAGTACCAAAAATTTATCCAAAATATATTTTTATGTCCCAATTCTAAAGTGGAATTTAATTTTATTAAATTTTGTATATAAATGTTTCAAATATTGGATTGAAGAAGGGTTCTCCATTAAAAGGCGACAAAAATGCATTTTTCTGAAAAATGCTTCTTTTTTCTTGAAAAAATGAATTTGTTCTTATATTATGTCTAAGAAACACATAATATGGATGTTAAAATTATATAAATAATATAAAATTAAAAATGTAGTTAATACTCTTCATAACTACTTTTTGAATGGCTGGTTTGGTAAGTCATGGTGCACTTGAACTCATAGTTGTGTGTAGCGCAAGGTATGGAATTTGTTTAATGAGGTAATGTACTATGAAATCCTATGGTGTTACATTCACCTTTCCATAAATAAATTTCATCATCTAAATATGAAAATTTTCTTCAAAATTAGATGTTTAAAAATAGAAAATACATTTCTCCGAAACCCAAATATGAAATTAGGTTAATAAAATTTAGTCTTAATAAGAGCGAATGAGAAGTGAAAATGTCACCACCAAATTATGATCTCAAATAAGAGAGCATTGGTGGATATTAGTGACACATAATTACCTGAAAAACCTAAATATTTTTTGGGAGTGATTGAGGTTATGAATCACATACAAGAGAATAATAAATTGAATATTGAGGGCCTCAAAACCATAAATCTATGCAGATTTAAAATATCACAGGTTCTATAAAAAAAAGAAATTAGGATAAAACAATTTTGGATATATGTCCATTCACATAATATTTAAGAATTAATTTATTTCTAGAATAAAAAAATGAATACCTGACATATAAAGTTCAATCCTTTAACTAATTTCAACCACAAAGTCATCTTTCACTCAAAAATATAATAGAACTCAAAAATATTATATTTGCCCTAATCATATATGGTTAAAGAATAATGAATTTATAATTAATATCCTAGAGAATTTTAAAAAACTAAACTATACAAACCAATACATAACTTATGTCATTGGTAGGTGATGCCCCCTTGTCGCCCTTCAGTTACGGGTTCAATTCTCACGGTCTTATTGGACATGACCGGTTTCTGCCCCACCACTATGTTGCCCTTTTTATAACAAACCAAAAATAATATTAAGAATGGTTTTAACCTTTAAAATAGTATAAAATGTTCAACTTAATCCATTCAAACCTTTAGACATTTCCAAAATACTTTTATCCAAACTAACAACCCAATATTTATAAGGAAGGTAAACAAAATGAAGATATATTTTTACCAAATAATAAAATGTGAATAATCTTATCATGTATTCTCTTAAAACTTGATAACACAATAAAATACCCTAAAACCTTATTAAATACATTCATTCTCCCTTTTTCCTTATAGAATACTGGATATACTCCTTAAATCCAAATTTTTTGAATACTCCAACAATGATGGTATAAATAAACCATTAATCAGTTCCAGGGATATCAATAAAACCCAATATACTTTATCCAATTAAATTATCTCTTTTCAAAAATCACTACTTTAGTATAAGGGAGATATTAAGTTTTATTATTCTCTAAACCATATATGTTCCAATATGTTTAACTTGAAATTTTTTCACATTAAATTATGCCATACAGTCTTAAATCCTTACAGAAATAGTACTAAATTACAATTCTTAAATAATATATAATTGTAATAACTTGTACATAATTAATAAAATACTCAAATGGAACAATTCATTAATAATTAAATAAGATCACAAATCATTCATCTTTTTCAATAGTAGTATTATTAATTAATTATTATCAAATAGAATCATTTGGGATATACATTGCTGATTTGGACATTGATTCGCGTAGTGCCCCATCTCTTTGTAGATAAAGCATTGTATATTTGAAACGTTTTTCTTACACATAAAATCATGTACCTGGTGTCATTTTTTTAACACTTATAAGAAACTATCTTTCCCTTCAAGCATTTACCATGATGATTATTTTCACATTTATCACATGTGGGAAAATCCTTCTTTCCCTTCTTTCCTTTATCCTTCTTTTTCTCCGCCATCCTCTTCTACTCATTCTACACTTCAAAAACGTATGAAATAGAGTATTCAATACTTGACTTACTAACACATGATATTATTTATTCATACGATGATAATTCTGGTGAGACTATTTCTCTTACAAATGTTGGCTTAATACCAAAAAAGATATGATGCTTCTTACTCTTTGGATCATTCGTATTCCAGATATATCATTATGTCTACTGGGTTCCATTTCTAAATTATAAAATACATTAGGTTTGATCATATCATTATGTATAATCCAATAACTTGAAAAATTATCTTCATTAATTAAATATTTTCACACATCTAGTCTCATAATTATAAAAATGATTTCTTTTCTGACGTATTTACTCATAAATCCTTCATAATGTTGTGTAAAGAGTATTTGAATTATCCTAAGAATATCCCCTAGGAGAGTCGTAACTAAGAGTGCAGCAAGGCGCATTATCGTGCACCTTTTCCCATTCAAGTGTAGCTCAAACTGTGGTTTTATTGGTTTACCCCTAGATATATCTTTACTAGAGATGCATATACCTGCTCGAATCCAGACAGAGATGTATCTCATAGGAAATTCCAAAAATTTCTACACAACTAAAATTATTAGACGTTCTTCAATACTAATCCTCAATGTTTATCTTAGGGTAATGTTTCATAATTAGAGTTTATCTAAATCTATTTCAATGGTTGTTGCTAAAAATCCTCTAATATCAACTGTATTGCCCCGACCCCAGAAGCCCAGAGCCAATGCATTATTTTAATACACTGGCATGATTACAAGGATTCATGTCCCAAGGAACCGATCAGTTTAGTAGACTTAGAAAATAGATTATATAAATGAAAGTTACATTAAACATTCAAACATAAAACAAATCATAAATAATCCTTTTATAATACCATCATTACCCTTTCTTAACCATGCATATCAATCAGAATAAACTTCTTCAAATCCTGGGAAAACAAAACATAAGAATAGGGTGATCTCATATTCTCAATTAGGGTAACTAATTTAGAAGAAGTTATAAACATTTAAAGAAAGAATTATTAAAAAAACAATATCATTTATTAAATATAAATATGAACATAATATAGAATAAATAAATCAAATATTACCATATAAACATGAACATGGAAAATCTATTAGTCAAATAATCAGATGTAATAACAAATTTTGAAATGAGGGAATGAATAAAATTAGGCATCATAACCACATAGTTAAGGCCTCGTGAAAAGAATAAAAATAAAGATTTTTTCAATGCCTTGTGCCAAGACACTAATTTTTCTCCTGAAACATTACAATGCATCAAGGGGCTATAGAGGGACTCAACCATAACATAGTAAGTCCAATGAATTTTTCATATTAAACAGTTGAATCATAACATAAACATTAGTATTAAACCTAACATAAAAAATATCAATTCATCAACTATAAACCATGAATGGAATAAAATAAGAACGTCCATAGTCCTACATATCATGATTCATTCAATAAATTATTGAACATTTTATTATAATAAATAAACCTCAATGATGAATAATATCTAGAAAAGGATGTTTACATTCTTGAAAATAATAGAAAAACATTTTTAGAGAAATATAAATTCATTAGGAAATCATTTAAAGTCACAAAATTTAGAAAGGAACACATTTAGAATACATTTTTCAATCAAAGTATCTCATACAAAATTGAAACTTTTGAAAATGATTTAACATTTTTAAACATTCATGTCCATATAAATATGTCCATAAAAACATTTTCAAAACATAGAAATTAATGGGAATGAATTCACAAAATTAATATTTAAACAAATTAAAATGAATATTCAGTTAAAGAGTCTATTAAAAATAATTATTTTGAAAACTATATTATGAAACATGGACATGGATAAAAAATATGACCTAGTAAAAACTCATACATAAATAAATTCATATTATAATTAGACTGATTAATTTACCCTTACCTTGTACTTTCCTTTGGTAAAATATTTTTTTCCTCCTGTATAATAAACACAGTATGTTACTAAATTAAAAAAAAAACCATATTAATATTTATGATATCATATATGAATCATTTATGAACGCATATTACCCCTTTAAAAATAATTTCTATTCTAAGGTAACATTTTGTGTAATAATCGCTTTCTTTATCATATGCATTTTAACATGTTATTCTTGATTGTATAACATATATCAGGATTTAATTTCATCCAGAATATAAAAAATTATTCATGTCTCTCATATATTAATAATATAAATATGTATCATAGGTATATATTAAATGGAAAATGCTATTTATGGAGACTGTAGGTCGTACGTATGCTTAAGAGTCATTTCTGTTTTCATATCATATTGAATGGATGTAAGTGAATAAGATAAATGTGTGTGTGTGTGTGTGTGTGTGTGTATATATATATATTTAAATGTCATTATCATGTCATATATTAAATTCTTAGTAATAATATATTTTTTTATAATCATCGTTGAGTGGTGAATGTGGAAATGATTCTTATTGCGTCGTGAAGACGGTAAGACGTACGCATGTACGAGCAACAATATCATTCTATTGATGGTCTAATTGTATGTAATTTGATCCTATATTATATATAAGGAATCATAAAATGTTATATTTATTATTTAAATCAATTATACTCATTATTATATACATCCAAATAATGATGTGTCGAATAACAAACTACATAAAAATGTGGAGATGGTAAGCCTTACAAACACACATATAATGACATTTTTGTTCATAAGATTGATATAATAATGAATATTGTTGTACCATATTTATAATAACATTAAATTTTGTATAGGGTATAGGGGTTATTATTTTGGTATGGAAACAATAAAGAAATAGGAAGTGGAGGAAGAAAGGAACTTTGAAAGAGGTGAGGATAAAATTACCCCTTCTTCTGGTGTTTCATTTTGATTTAAAAAAGGGCCTCGTAAGATGGATATATGATCAAGGTATGTCTTATTATATTAACTTAGTATAGTTGGAAGAGTATTTGAGTAGGTTTTGGTAGTGCAAAATGGCTTTGGAGGTGTGAAATTAAGAGAAGGAGAAGTACCCTTTTATAAAAGAGGTGAGAGTCACTTTTGAAAAATATTGAAATAATATTTTATTATAAACTCATTTTCGGTTTATAATATATCCAAATGGATTTATTTAGAGTATAAGGTATGTATGGGTATAAATATTTTCAACCAATAGGTTATAGAAAAGTTTAGGTCACCATATTAACCCTATTTTTTAGATTTTACTCCTAGATAAATAGTTTAACATTTATCATTTCTCCTTGTTTTTTTATATTACATGTTTAATAAACATATTGTAAAAAACCAAGAGAAATAATGTGGTTAATTAATGACATATTTATCCTTATTGAAGTCCCTAGGCTGAATATTATATTTTTAGTAAATTTACATCATTTAATAATATAGTATTTGTTTTAAAAACTCATTTATGTCAATTTTGAGACTCTGGTATTTTGTTTTTTGAAAGTCAAAGAAAGTTTATTACTTCAAAAAAAATACATTAAATAAACCCTAACATGTCATATTCTCTCAGAAAATTAGTGTATGGAATCAAAAGTATGAACCTACATTTATTTTTATATTTATAATATCAATTATTTTAATCATTCATTAATTAGGTAATTACTACATCATCTCAGTGTCATAAATAAATTTATTAATTTAATGTCAAAAAATTATGAATAAAATAACATGATGTATAAAATATTTTTATCTTTCTAATAAATATTTATAGTTGAATTTATCTTATGTGTAACCATATATTAAAAATGGTTTAGTTATTAAATATTGAATTTTATACTTTTAACTATTCATTAAATAAAACAAATAAATGTCCTAATTTTAACCAAATGGAACAAAAGGATAATATTTCTGTCTTAAGGATGTTTTTGTTCAAAATACAATTATCAAATAGAATTATGAAATATGTTGGAGTAATTTTAATATTATTTTAAACTTTAATTACCTTATTTAGTTTTAAGTAAGGTAAATGAAAATGAAAAGTTACTATTTAGAAAAAAAATTATTTTCTTTATTTTCAAACACATTTTACCTAAAAATGAAAATAGTTACTCTTGGATTTTTTAAATTCAATTCATAGAAACTATAAAATTACATTTTATGCAATTTTTCAAATGTGCCAAGAAGGTGGGTAAAAGATGTTAAACAAGTTCAAGAAAATATTATTTGACTAATGTTATTATAAAATAACTCTAATGAATTAAATTGGACTGTTATATATATTACGATTATATTTTAAATTAAGATAAATTTATAATTAATAAAATTATTTATATGAAAATGTCAGTTTTTATCTACATCGTAGTGTTTTTCACTATTCATAAAAAATTGAATGTTTTCCGAAAATACCAAAAATCCACCGAAAAATAATAGTGATATTCCAAAATAAATATTTATATATATATTACCAACTTCAAAATATTTAATTTTAATTAATTAATTTAATATGAAATTCAGTTTTCCAAACCAGAATGTAGGGTTTTAAGAAGTAAAAATAATCAAATGATTGACAAGTGTTTCTGACCAATTTAAATGTGAAATTTCTTAAAATGTTATAAATTTTATTATATGATAAATATATAATCTAATTACACATTAAATCTAATAAAATTTATAATTTTACACATTAAATTATTAAGATTAAATAAGTTGTTTTCAATTAAATTTTATTATTATTTTATTATTCATTAAAATAAGAAAGTTATTTGAAAAGAAACAAAAATTTAACTAAACTAAATATTTATGTCTCTATTGGAATGTATAATTTAATTTTATTAAATTTAATATATATAAGTTTCAAATATATGATTTAAAAAATGTTCTCCATTATATGGCAGTAAAATTTCATTTTTTAAAAAATACATCTTTTTTTAGAAAAATTGAATTTGATCAAATATTTTATCTACGAAATGCATAATATGGATGTTAAAATTATATAGAATTTATAAAATTCAAAATGAAGATAACACTATTAAAACCGCTTTTTTAACGACTAGTTTTTTATGTCGTGGTGCGCTCGAACTCGGTATTTCGTGTAGCACAAGCTATTGAATTACATTAAAGAGATAACGTACTATGAAATCCTAGGGAGTTACAGATAATAACCCCTAGATTAATTTTAAACTTACATAATTAATGTGTGTTTAACGAGGCTATTTTCAAAGTGATTTATAAGATGAGTTGTGTGACTATAAACCTTCCAGGAGTTGGTTATAACTATTCACATCGAGGAAAACACACACCATAATTCCTAGTGATGTGCATCATGAATTGTACATTATGTCTTATTATCTGGGATCTATTTTATATGATTCATCTCTTCATTGTATGTGCTTACTTTTATGATTTAAGATTGAGAATCATGGGGATTATAGATTCCCTTTAATGATTATTTTCATTTATTTAAGACTATTATATCAGTATGTTTTTTATTCTATCCCTGGGTTGATTACCCATGTCGGGTGTGTGTATATGTTTTAATAAGGGAAAATAGATATGATTGATTTAAAAAAAATCCTTATGAAATGGTTGTTTTGAATTTTTTTAAATAATATCTGAGGTTTGGTTTTCAAAATAGAATGTTTTACTTGTATCCGTTTTAAATGAATGTCTTTTTGTTTCAGAAAATTGTTAATGGTAGGTTTTAGAGAAAACAACATTACCTTGGTAAGTCCTCTTGGATATAAGTTTTTAAAATTCCATGTTTTGGGATAGTATATGTGCTATGAATTATTTTATTTCTATTTTTTATAATGGAAATGGAATAATAATTTTTCATTTAATAATATAAAACTAGAATTCTATGTTTCATTATAAATAGAATGTGAATGGACTCATTGCGGTATCCTAATAGCCTTTGGCTCAAAACCTACACACTTATATCATTTGTTATGTAGTTTTCATATATTTTGTATCATATCATGTTATGAATTTAAAATTAGATTAATACTACAATCTATTGGATGTAGGTGTTATTTTAGTTGTGCTGTTAACATAATAGTCCAACAACTATTTTGTGGCTTGTTTCTTATTTTATTTTAGACAATTTGATTTGCGTGTTGCATCACCCTATTAAGCCACCTAGTTTTTTGTTTAGTTTTTATCACCTTAATTTGGAAGTGTGATTTTTATTTAAAATGTTTTAATATATAGAAAATGTTTTAAAAAAATCTTTTGTTTATTTTTTATCTTCATTCGACGTTTAGATTCTCTTATTTCCACTAATGTTTATTTATTTAGGAACAGACATACATTAAAAGGAAACCTTATGTTGGGTTCTTGATTATATTATTTTATCCAACTTTTAATGAGGGTGAAATTATACCCAAGATTATTATTATGATACCCGATGTCTTATTCCCAACCCGAGGTAATCAGTATTATGCCTCGAGCCTTATGGTAGGTCTTCTTGGGTGATATGTTAGGTCGTCATAGTATAGTTTAATGAAATATGGAATCAAATGATTATTTTTATTTTTTTTAAAGGAATATAGGAGTTAGGACCCTTGGGACTTAGTTGGTAGGTTTAGGGAAATGAATGGAAAGATCTCCCTTATGTCGGATCTTGAGTAACCATGTATATTCAAGAGGATTCCTTTAATATTGGATTTATATGGTATTGTAATCAAGATGCTTTAATGTTATTTTTTGTAAATTTGAGTTATAGGAAGACCCTATGAGTCTTCTTGGGAAATAATGCATTGGGATTGTAATGGGATGAAATCTAGAGGGTACATGATTGAGGAACTCAATTGGTAAAATAGTGTGAGGCTAGATTAAACATTTCAAGATAATTCCAATGGCAGACAAAAAGATAGTGCACATTCTGAAAAACCATGTGTATGTACCATGTTAAATGTGTATGGATGGGTTTTTTATTTTGTTCCTTCCAATATTACTTCTATACACTCTTATGTTTGATGGGGATTCTTTTTGAGTGTTTAAGTGATATTTTTATGTATTTTGAAAGAGGATTAACCATGTATAAGACCATAGCTTTATGATTTTCTATTAAATATTTTTATTAAAACGTTATTTGGATAATTGAGTTTAATAGGTAAAAAACATGATCTCTATAAAATGTTCTTTGGTTGTGATGGAACTCAAGGAAACAATTTAATGTTTTTCTAGTGATGGGATTCATGTAATGATTGTGGATGTTTGGCTTAAAGGGATTTTATTTTAAAAAAATAAATTTGTTCATTTTAACATTAATATTGATCTATTTCTAGTATTTTAACCAATTATGTGTCTGAACACAAAATGTGGCCATTTTAGACATTTTTGAAATGAGATTTTGATGGTTGATTTTGAATCCTGTTTCTTTTGTTATGAATTTTATCATTATTGTTGGTACATGAGGTGATTTTATGGAGTGTTTTTCATTGGGATTTTTCAGAATGTGACCCACATAAATGAGTAAAAATAATATAAGGTAATATCTCTGGTATTCCACCTAGTTTATCATAAGTAGTTCTTCTAACTTCAATATTATCTTGGACTTATGATTGAGTGGAAGGGCCTAGCTCTTCTCAGCTGGTGGATCACACATACGAGTTTCAAAATCAACATTAGTCATTGTTTAATGATTATTCCGAATATCATTATGTAATTAAGTGGATTTCTAATTTTAAATATATCATTAAGTTTATAAGAACATCACAGATCTTGAGGGTGAGGTTCCCCACTCGTCTGTTCGAAGGTTTTAGTTTTTTTTGGTGATGACGCACTATTAGTGACCAACCATTTTATTTTTTTTACTTGGGAATTTTTCAACATCATTTATGTGGTTGTTTTATTGTCTTATAACTTTTTCATCCTTTATGATTACATAATTTTTAAAATAAATAGTATAATAGTAATACATTAAAAGATCAAAAAGCTCAGTATCATGGGAAAAATTGTGTCATACATTACTTTTACATAATATAATATACACATTATGTAAATACTTATTATTTATCCTCCTAAATTCTCTCACATTATCCATAGTATATTTAATCACCTATGGATGTACATCAAATAAAATGTTGATCTAAAATCCCAGTAATTATAGGAATACGGGATATGAATCAATAGTTCATGGGTGAGTATAGTCAACATCATCATATCATAAGCATTGGATCAAAATCATAATCATGAGAGAAAATATTTATAAATCCATATAATTTTTCATATGAAAAATAATGAAAAATCATATCATATAGGTATAATACAACACATAGTTGTGAGCAAAGCTAACATCGTGTTCACTCATAGCATATTTTCTTAAATGATAACATCATAATTACGAACAATGATTGCATCATGTACATTCATAATACCCATAATATCATTATATATATCATGTTATCTAATGAATTGGAGGGATATATTATTATGGTCCCACCCCTTACATAATAAAATGCTAATAATCATGTGTGTCACATAGAACATATAACAATTGTAATCATGAAATAAACTCATGGTAAATAATGGGATTTTTAAAAATTTAAGATATCATAAATCATGGAAAACCATTAGGTTTAC
Organism: Viscum album; assembly: GCA_963277665.1. Classification (NCBI taxonomy): domain Eukaryota; kingdom Viridiplantae; phylum Streptophyta; class Magnoliopsida; order Santalales; family Viscaceae; genus Viscum; species Viscum album. Next base: position 1,031,024,503 of record OY728157.1, read on the forward strand.
CAGATGAATAACATAAGATATATTTATAAAGAAACAATTATCATTATTTATTGTGAGATGTAAAAAATCAAGAGAAGTCAATATGATGATTTTCAGAATAATGCCCCGTTGATCAAATATTTGTATTTTGGCTTAGAAATCATTTTTATAAGGTAAAACATGTATATACCCATAAATAATGATAAATAATTTTTAAATAAAGTTTAAGGATATTATAGGAATATAAATAATAAAAAATTGAAATAATAGTTAACCTGAAGAAAGAGCTGGGTTTGAAAATCCCCTTACCTTAAATCCCATTTTATTTCATCACATTTATCCTCCTGAATAATGAAATTATGATTATCAAAACAAATATCCACTAGTTAATATATATATATATATATTTCACTATTTATCAATTATATTAATTTTATTTCATTCATAAATCCTCATTTGTAATGGTGATACGTTTTGATATAACATTTTTCTTAAAATATCCCATTTTGTTTCAATTAAAGGATCTTAACTTATTACTATTTATAAATTTTTAATCCTAACTCTAAAAAATTATAAATTAATATATTTATACATTTTAAATTATAAATAAATTTTTTATTCATCAAAAATAGTTGTGATACCTAAAAAGTTGGCAATGTCCTCATGGACGGTTAATCGACCTTTGGCAGGACACTTTCAGAAATTGGGGAGGGAGGCGTATGACATTTAAATATGTCATAAATATAATAATTAATATTATTTAAAATCATTAATATTATAATAAAATAAATCATAATTATCTTTATAATATTCTTGTTTGAAATGGATTTAGAATAAGAGGAATATATGAAGAAAAATGCGGGAAAATTGGTGAAAACATACTCACTTCTCGGTGTTGGTTCTTATCTATGGAAATAAAATCCATTAATTCATGGAGCTGGTTTACTTAAAAATAACCCTATGTATTATTAAGGGATTAGGGGATGTGAATTTTATAGATGTGTTTCTTTTTTAAGGTATGTATGAATGGTTTTCCTAGGGGTGGGTGCGTGGTTATTTATACATGAAGAGAGGGGTATTTTTAAAATAAAATATTCTATAAAATAAACTATCAAAGTAAACCATTGAATACTAAAAATATTAATATTATTAAATATATTGGAATTAAATAACATTATTTTATGACATTAAAACACCTTATAATCAGAATTTTTTTAATCAAAAGGAATAGTTGATAGTGACAAAATAATATTTTATTGGGATTCTTCGGACTTTGCACATTGGAAAACAATTTTAGCTTTTAGAATTATGTTTCATGTTTTAAAATTATTTATTTATCTTATTTAATTTATTTTCAGCATAAATATACAATTTAATATTTATTAATTCATTATTATGTCATCATTATTCCATAAAACATGTCGTATATAAAAAACATTATTTTTACAATTCATGTACAAATTGATGTTTCTTAGAAAATTATCAATAAATATCCTTTGGAATATTTATACATGATTATTCAAAAAATGTGGTTAATTTTATAAAAATAATTTTCTTAAAATTTAAATTTAATTCTTCAAATAAAAATTATAATTTCTACACAATACATTAAAACAATGTTTATAAAAAGTGTTTATTGATTCTTTGAGTTTTTATTATTGATATTCATTTTATAGTATTATAATATTTATATTTGCTTAAATTAATCCTGATAAAGATTATTTAAATTATATTTTATTATTTTGATGTCAAATTACACTTCAAACGGTCATGTTGCAATTCCTAATGGTCAGGTTATTATTCCAATGGTTATATTGTTCTTTCAATAACCATATTAGCACCTATAAATACCACCTCTTACATTATTCATGGTTTATCTCAATTACACTCAAGGATCTAATTTTTTATTTTTTATAATGTAGATTGGTTTTCTTATAGTTTTTTCTTTTCTATAATATTTTTCATGGGAATGATGGTTCTAGGAGATTGGGGTGATCCAAAATTTTCCCTATTTTAGTTTTTCTATTTTTAAATTTTTGACCCATTGCAATATTTTTCATTTTAATGTGTTTAATGACTAACTAATGTAATGATTTTCATTAATATAATAATGTTTTATTCATTTCTCAATGTGTTTCATGTGTATAACACTATATAATATAATATAACACATATTTATTCAATGAAAAAATATCATTATGAATGTATGGATTATTACATTCTTCCCCCTTTTAGATGTTTAATCCCAAAAATTACATTCCATATTATTTTTTGAGAAAAGATGACAATACTCTTATTTAATTGGCTTCTCTAGTTACCATGTTTCCTCTTTATATTTATGGTTCTTCCAATGTAATTTTAAAAGGAGATATGTCCTTTAATATAAAACATTGTCTCTATAGTCTAAGAACTTCATCAGATTATCCTCATAAGAGAGGTCTTTCTCTGTTTGTAAAATTTATGTATTTATTACTTGGGTGGGATCTTTTATGTACTTCCTCAAGAGTGATTCATGGATCACATCATGAAATTGAGCCATTTTTTGTGTAATTTTTTAAAAATAAGCCACTTATCCTATGCGATCAAGTATATCAAAGTGGTAAATGTACTTAGGGATAAATTTTTTCTTGTTTTAAAACTGTATAGATCTTTTCTTTGGGGATATTCAAAGGAAAATAGTAGTCTCTATCATAAAACAAAAATTCCCTTCTATGGTTGTCAACATTTTTCTTTTGTCGAATATGAGCAGTTTTTATATGTTTTTGGATGGAATGAATTTCATAATATCCGGTACAATTATATTTAGTTCACAAACATCATTATAAAAAAATATGAGTTCAATATCACATCCAATATAGATATTCATATCGATCCATTTGAATACCCGAGTGTAAGTAACTAATGGAAGATGTTGATATTATCCTGTATTAAATTCTATTGAGTAGGATCTCATCATTTTTTAAGGTTCTCAATGGTCCTTTAAGATTTTTCATCAATTGGGGATGATAGTCCATACTAAAATTCAATTTAGTATTCATATCATGTTGGTGGTTTCTCAATAATTTAAAAGGATAACTTTAGATCAAGATTAGAGGTGATCAAATGTGGTTCCCCATACATATATACCATTTCATTTACATATATCTAATAGGTTTTTTTTTTCAAGTTGTAAATATTCATGAATAGTGATGAAGTGGGAATTTTTAGTGATTTGATCATCCACAAGTCATATAATATTTTATACATTGGATTTCATTAAGAGACCTATGACAATTTCCATAGTGATTTTATTAAATTTACATGTGGGTATGAAAATGGTTATATCATCCCCTTATACTTCAATAAATCTTATTTAACTTGATAATATACCAAGCACATTGATATATACTTATAAATCTCTTTCTTTATTTCATCCCACTATAATTTATCTCGAGGATAATGGTACATAATGGTACTTCTAAGAAGGATGGAGAAAGATAATCCATGTCAATTATCAAATAGACTATTTTTTCTCAAGCGATTTTAATACATATTGTCTAGATCCAAACCAAATGAAACCATATTCATCAATTTGAAATTCATGGAGCATCCATTCCATTATCGGTTCTATCTTATTTTTAAGCTCTAAATCATCCCAGTGTGCCTCATTGATCTTATCTTATATATATTATTATGGAATAATTTGTCAAATGTAGGAAGTATTTCTTTTTTTAATGATTCATATATCCATCCGTATCATATCCCATTAGATATGTTATTTCACAATGTACATCATGGATATAGTAGTAGGTTCGTTTTTGATAAGATCATCAGCTACATTGTTCACCATTCCATATTGTTTATGAATAGAGAAATCATAGTCCTTGATCAACTATAACCATATTTATAGATACATATTGAGATCCATCTGTTTAAATGACAATATTAGACTCTTGTGATATATATATATATGTTGCACTTCTTGACAATGAGGTAGTTCTACCAAATCGTCTAAGAGAATATCTATGTTTTTAACTCCATATCATGCATTAAGTGTATCTCCTAATGGATCATGAACATTAATGAGGCTTGGTCTATCACTTTATAATCATGACTGAGAACACAACCCAAACCTATCTTTGAATTATCATCCTATATCATAAATCCTTTTTTACTAGATGGTAGTATGATTATAATCATAGTTATTAGCCTCTTCTTGAGCTATTTAAAAATTTCCTCACATTCTTACAACCAGATATATTTCATAACATTCTTTTTCAACATAGATATATGGCTATAAAATGATGGTATGTTTGCATGAAACATCAGTATTAAAATGTTAAGATTAGAAAATTATGGATTTTTGTGACACTTAAGTGTCTAGGTTATTCTTTAATTTCATTAAATTTGAAGGGTCAATATAAATTTCCTCACTTGTTATCATATATCCTAATATTGTGAATATTTTCATCCAATATTTGAACATTCTCTTCTTTTCAAGCATATTCTCATTTATTTATTTCACCATCACCGTCCATAGATTCTATTTATGTTCTTTATATTTCTTGGAGTAAATGATAATACCATTGATAAAGACTAAAAAAATTGTTGAGATTATCCCTACAGTAACTATTTATCAAATTCCTGAACATTTTACAAGCATTAGTAAGCCTAATGGGAATCACTATGAACTCATAGTTTCCATACCTTGTATAAAATAATGTCCTCTAAATATCTACCCTGTTCACCTTCACTTGATCCGATCCTAGACAATGATCCACTTTTCAGATATAAATAGCTCCTCAAAGTTGATAAAGTAATTCATAATTAATTGGTAAGGTATGCATGTTCTTTTTAGCAATTTTTTTATCTCAGAAATCAATTAACATCCACATTGATCTATCCTTTTTCTTGACCCAAAGAATGATGGACCCCAAGGCGTGGAACTGTTGTGGAGGAACCCTTTGCCCAAACTCTCATGTAGCTAATACTTTAACTCCTCTAGTTCTACCAGGGAAATCCTATATAAAATTTTGAGAGATGTGTAGATCAAGTTATGAGTTCCATTTATAATTTTACATCATAATTTGTGGTGAGGTCGAGTAATTATTCAAGAAATACATGAATGCATTCCCTCAAAATGGGTATGTCTCCAAGGTTAGTACTTTTCTTTGACTCAACAATTTCGGAAAGGTATGATTCTTCACTGGGATTCAACACCCACACCATAGATGCATTTCCTAAAGGGGATTATTGATATTTCATTAATTTATACATGACTATGGGATGGTTTGGAATATAGAAAGATATTTTCTTATCATGATTTTAGATATGAGATCAATTTAAATATATATAATTCATTACTATCATAACATAAAATTCTACCAAGGGATGTTTTAAAATACTCTTTATAAGAATATTATCATAGATTCTAATAGGAGAATGATCCAGTACCTAGGATTCATTGATATCACAAAAAGAAGTTTATATGGATATCTCTATATCAAGGTTAATGGGTTTTGATTAAAAATTATAGAAACCATAAAAAATATAATGGAATTCATATAACCATAATTAAATAAAACTTTCTCCATTATTGAATCAATAGGATGTGTACGTTGTCTAAATTTATTTCCATTCTCCACTTCATAAATGGTGATGACATAAACATTCCATTGATCCTTTAGCTTCAGGGGTTGTTGATACTGATTATCCTCATAGACCCATGGTTTAGTTCACTAGCTTTCATAATGCCCATAATCCCTATCGTTGACGCATTGAACCATATGTGGTGGATTCCTACATCCCATTTGTATGATTTTTCATGTCTCTTTGACATTCATGATATTATTGGACTTCTTTACCACCCTTAAATCCTTCCCCATTCCAATTAATGAAATTCATGTCATGATTATTCCTATATTTTTGACATGTTAGAGGTTGGACCATCAATCCTCCTTTTTCTGTTGATCCACTGATTAAAACTATACCATTCATTTCTAATCTCCATAACAATGGGAACATTTTAAAAACACCATTTCTACAATGAGAGAAAATTGAAATACTTCCTCAAAGCTCTCAATATCTTAGATATCTAGAGCCTTTTGAGGTTGTCATTTCAATACACTAAAAAAACTATCTATTTTGGAATCATTGTTCATCATGAAACAAGAGGGGTATCTTTCCAACCTTATGATATTTTCCTCAAAAACCATGATCTATTAGCCATCATTTTTCGTAATCTCAAGGAATATTCTCCCTATATTTTTTAGAAAATTTCAAGGTAAGTACATATTATAAAATATATTCTTAATTTATTCCCATTACATTTCTTTTATTTCATATTTCATCTCTGTATTCATTATCAATGACTACCATTGATAAATATCTCCATAAAAATTTTAGACAGATAAAGTAACCTTATCCCTCTGAAAATAGTCTAGAATAGAAAAAATATTCTCCATTGAGTTACCCCACTATTCTGAAATTAATTCAATGAAAAATACATTAAATATATATGGTCATATTCACATAAAGGTCTCAATATAATGTTGATTATTATTTGGAAAAGGTGTAAATTCCATCAGGTTTAGGCTGTTGTTTATAGCCTAAGACAGTAAGGTAAGAATCTCCATTATGTTTTTAACTCCAACTCCAATTACATCGGATATGTCATTCATATAATCTTTTCATTGTCCCTCACTTGTGTTTTCATCTGGTTCCTATTGGTTCTCACAATTTTATAAAACATAGAAGGTTTTACTAGAACATAAGTAAAAAAACATTAATAATTTATTTATTCATATACAAAAATAATTATAAAGATGTATCTTATGGGATACCAATGTTTATAATTTTTTGAAAATGATTTGTCTAGGATCATATTCTCTAATACTTTTTTAACATTAATAGAAATAATTACATTAGTTATTTGTCCTTTTTAATGCTTTTTATAGAGTTTGGGATTACCCAAATAATATCTTCTAGGAGTGTCAAACCAGAAGTATAGTAAGGCGTCTTTATCATTAACCACGTTATGATAATGTTCAAATCCAATTCACCCTTTTTGGTGTTATTTACCCTTTTTTAAACTATTCTAGATCCACATCCACTATTAGTTTCCATATATGGATTTCATGACTCAAAAACCATGTTCTCTTATACATTACCAAAACAGAAGATTTTTACATTTACGAAGATTTATCCTTAGTCTTTTCCACTGTTTATTTCTATTATAAATTCAAAAATTATCTAAACCATCATATAATTCCCACTATAGTGACCGGACTGTTTCATACAAGACTATGAAATCATTTTTATGATAAATAACATAATAGTAAAACATTCAATGATAAAAATGATTAGTATCGTGAGAAAATTAGTATATTACATAACTTGTACCTAAAAAATTATAAAATTTCATTAAATAATTTTTCCGGGTCCTCTTAAAAGATCTCACATTATATTTAGTACTTGTAATCACATAGAGATATACATTAATGAAAGGGGTGAGTTTGAATCCCAATAAGGGGAGGAATATGGTACACTAATCAATAGTACATGGGTGTGAATAATCAACATTGTAATATTATATATATAGGATCATAATCATAATCACGAAAATAACATTTAATAGATGAATAAAATGTTCCATATTCATAATAATGCAACATTATAACATATTGGTCAAATTTCATGTTCATTTGTTAATAAAAAAACATCATGTTCATTCACAACATGTGTACATAAATTGTAACATCATAATTTGAACAAATTTTGAGTAATATTCATTCTTAATACACATAATAACATAATATATATCACACTATCCAATTATATATAGGGATATATAATTACAGGCCCTCCCATCACATCATAAAATTATCATAACCATTCATGGGACATGAAACGTATAACAATCATAATTATAAAATAAACTAATGTAAAGGAATGAGTTTCATAAATATTTCATATATCACATTTCATGTAATAACTATTAGGGATTCCATAAAAACAACGGAGGTCATATTTTATCAGAATAAACATCATCATTCCTGATAGGAAATGAAAAAACTCAAGAAGAGTCAATACAATGTTTTGTTAAATAAATCCACTGTAGAAAATATTTTTATCTTCTCTTAGTAATAATTTTTAGGAGGTAAAAACATATATATATATATATATAGAAAAGGAATTAAAATTATATTTATATGAATTTTTATGTAAATCATTAAAATATCCATGACATGAACAATGTGAAATATGATATATCCTAAATTAAGAGTGGGGTTTGGGAACCCCCTTTTGTTAAATTCTGCTTTATATTATTTCTTTTAGATCTATTGAATAATAAGAATAGGTTTATTAAAATGAAGTTAACTATATTCCTTTTTTTATTATTTAATTATATTCAATGGATTTAATTTCTTAGTCCCCATTTTTAATAATGAAATGCTTTGATATCATTTTTCTCTTAAAATATTCCTTTTTATTTGGATTTAAGGATATTGATTTATATCTATTTATAAATTATAAATATTGTCTCTAAAAACATAAAAATACATAAATTTGTTCATTATATATTATTCGTAACTTATTATAATCATCGATAATATTTTTTATTCAAAGAGAGTTGGTAATGTCTAAATAGGCAGCTAACTAGCCGTTGACGAGTCATTGTCAAAAATGGCAGAAAGAGAAATATGAAAATTAAATTTGTCATAAATAAAATTATTATAGTATGTTATAATAATTAATATAGTTTTAACATACTACCTAATTACAGTTAGAGGAGTTTTTTTTGAAAGGGATATAGAAAAAGATGAAGAGAAGTGTAAAATTGAGGGAAATAATTAGTGAAAACTTACCCAATTCTCAGTGTTGATTCTTCTCTACAAAATTAAAATACATTGATTCGTGGAGTGGGTTTACTGTAGAACATAACAAGGTATTTTAAAGGGCATAAGGGTTGGAATTTTGTTAAATATTTATATTTGGTAAGTGACGAAGAATTTTTTTTCCAAGGGAAGGGAGAGGGTTTATTTATACATGATGAGAGTGGTATTTTTAAGATAAAATATTACATAAAATATAATGTGAATGTAAATATTTTAATAGAATCATGTTTTACATTATAAATTATATTTGAAATAAATAACATGATTTGAATACTTTTAAATATAATATTATATCATCTTATTAGTTGAACCAAAAGGAATGGTGGGAGATGATTAAATAATATTTTAATAGAATACATTATACATTATACTTTGGAAAATAAATTTTATATTTGGAAATTAGGTTTAATGTTTTTAAATTACCCATTTATCTTATTTAACAATTTTTTTATGAGATAAAAAATTTAAAATTTATTAATTCATAATTACATCATCATTATATCATAAAACACATGGTATATTAAAAACTATATTCTTACTATTCATGTAAAAAATTAAAGTTTGATAGATAATTATCAAAAAACCACACTTGGAAAATTATAAAATTGTGATTATAAACATGGATTTCTTTATCAAATTTATTTTAACATATGTAGAAAATTTTTATATAAAAATTATAATTTATTCAAAATAAATTAAAATAAAATTTATTTAAAAATATTTTAGAGTTTGTTTTAGTTTTTTGTGCTGATTTTTATTATTATTTTCATATTTATATTTTCTTAAATTTATCATGACAAATATTTTTTATATTATAGTTTATTATTTTGAGGATAAATTACTATTCCAACTAATAAGTTATTATTTCTGAAGGTTTGGTTATTATTCCCAATCGTCAGGTTTCTACTAAAGTGGTCATATTATTATTCCAACAGAAATATTAACTCTTACTAATAACACTTAATTCCTTTATTAAGAATTTTACTCAATTCTTCTCAATGATATATATTTCGATTTTCTATGATTTTTTTTACATATAATTTTTTAATCTCTATAGTGTTTTTCTTAGAGCTAATGATTCTAGAAGATTTTGGAGGTCCATCTTTCAATATTGTAATTTTTATATTTTCTATTATTTCCCATTTCAATATTTGGAATTTTAATGGTTTTAGTTTCCAACCAATGTAACAACATTAACTAATAAAATATAGTGTCACCATTTTCTCTATGATTTGTATGAGTATAACACTATACAATATAATATGTGGGAAAAATTATAATTAATATAATATGAGTAATTTATCTTAAGGATAGGAAACTTTACAAGTTGATAGAGTTCATATGTATCCTTCAAAGTGATTAGTGTGTTAAATACAATATAAAATGGTTCCCTAGAACGGTTCCATTCTCTACTGAGTTCAATGTGGATGATTCAAAGAAATATTAGTTCATTTCCAGGGTCCTTCATCTGGATCTTAGTTTTGTGTTGTTTCAATCTATCCTAACTGCCTTCACAAAAGGGGTGTGTATGATTTTATTTTTGAAAGCATTTTCAGTAGGGAAGATTTTTGTAGGTGATTAAATGACTCCATCTAGTGTCAGTTAGGGGGACATAGTGAGTGAATATAGGAGCCCATATGATTGTTTTTAGTGTAGGAATTGTGGGAATGTCTGGACATACTTTCTGATGGATCTAAGAACCTATAATTATTATGACTATCTCAGTAACCTCCATAGGTTCTATAATTTCAGTGTGTTTGAGAAGAATAGGGCTTAACAAATCTTTAAACCATGTAGTGAACTGTGGTATTGCTTCTATTTCTAGAGTTGGTAGCTATTTTATTTGAGGATGATCTCTTTTATAATACATGTTTTTTATATTCATACATCTATTTTAAACAACCCATTTATTTGATGCTAATCTATGAAAGAAATTTTGGCTCATGGTATCTTCTTTTAGTTGTTTATGCCTCACTATTTTCCCACTTATTCTCCTTGTTCATTGTGTTGACTATGGTTTATCGATTTTTTGGCAAATGATATGGGAATTTCTTAGGTTTGTTTTATGGTATCGAGGATAGGTTTTCATTTTTTGGTAGGCTGTGAGAGATACCAAGATTATTTTTCATTTCAGAATCAAATTGGTATGGTATTATACCTATTTCGAACTAATTTATCCTTTGTGAATAATCATGACCCAAATGTTATGGCCATTTTATTTCTTATTGAGGAATTTTCATGTTCGGGGTGTTTCTCCTAGTTCAGGGGAGGACGTTTCTTTGGGTGATTTTACATAATATTCCATTATATGTCTTTAGGTATGTTCTCTATATGGTATTGGGACTTATTTTCTTTTGTTTACTGGATTCATGGTTCCTTGTATTCATGTGTTATCATTAGTTGTCTTGTTGGCATTTCTACATTTTATATTAATACGAACTGATGGGGGGATTTTTATCCAATATCCATGTATTTTTCTCAGTTTTGGAAATTATATTCCAATACTATTTTAGGTTGTTATGTATCATTGATTATTCAGTTAATGTCATCAATTAATCTAGGGTGTTGCTTTGTTTTTCCGTTTAGTCTGGTTCAGGGATCAGAAAGAAATTACGGGCGTCATTATCTTTGGTTCGAGTGAGTTCTTGAATTCAATATACACCATTGATGTAGTTGTCCCAATATTTTTATTTGAGGAACTCATTCTTAGTATTCATAGGGCTTCAATTTCTAGTATATCTATGGTTTCTTATTTCCCCAAGAAACAGATTATTTGGTAAATCCTTGATAGTTTGGGTTCTCCTATTCAAGAGTTGGATTTGTTGATGGATCCTCTCTTTTAGTGGATGGTTTTGACCTTTACCATTGAATTTATTTGTCGATTAATTTTTGGGAGTGTAATTTCTATTGGTATAATGTTACATGGTTTCGATAAAATTTTACAACATGAAATGTATCTTTCTCGATTTGGATCTTTTGATCATTTTCTCCCTTGGGCATAGGGTCTTTGTAACATCCCAGGTAAATAAATAATATTACATTCTCATGTTTATCAATATTTGTTAATAAAATGTTAATATTAATTTAAAAGGAATGCTATTCACGATGCCGTACCCAATACGGAACAACGAGTTTCTTGGAAATTTTACGTTGCACTCTAATAATAAAATAATATTATTTTAAATGGTAGATAACGCCTAGACAGTGTAATGGAGGGAATGAACAGAACTAACTAAAAAATGATATATATGTTTTTCAAATATTTTTACTTTTATCCAATAAATGTTAGAGGCTTAAAATGAAAATGAATCCAAATTTAAGCATAAATCTTCTAATATTCTGTAAAAGTTCGATTAACCACCTTTTGATGGAGAACCCTTTTTAAATATACTTTTGACAATTTTATATGTTGTATTTGACAAAATAAAATCCTTCTTTAAAATCTGGACATCAAAATTTACTTTGTGTAAACATTTGTTATAAAGTTCATTTTTAGTGAAAATGTTGTATTTTAATTCAAAAACTCCTTTTAATCTAATTTATTTATATGGATAGATTATCTTTATAATTGGGTTTAAAGTTTAGTTAAAATATATTTTTACTAGTTAATCCAATGGTGGTAATTGGAATTAATTTCACTTTGAAATTGGACATAAACGACTGTCAATGTTTTGATATATTTTGTTTCTTAAAAACACGCTATTTGTTTTGACAATGGTAATTAATTATTAAATTGATTAATGCAACTAATTTGTTTTTAATTTTGAAAAATAGACATCATTTATGAATTCAGAATATCAAATATTTCTTACAGTGAATTTTTGGTATTTTTCTTAAAAACTTCAATTTTTGAATAGTGAAACCACTAAGTCTTAGTTAAAAAACTGATTTTCCGTTTTAAGGAAATTTTACCACCTCTATGATTCGAATTTAGAAAATCCATCATACATGGTTTTCATTAGGATGTAAAATGTGGTTCAATGTAATGAAAATAATTTTTGGTGAATAGTAACTTTTAAGTATTATTAATCACGATTAAAGGTAATTAGTGTTATTTAAGGTAAAAATAATGTTATAATAATATAAAATTACCTTTGACACATGTCCTATCCTTATTGGATGATTCATGGACGACCAAGAAAATCCATGGGTCAACTTCGGGACCCCATGTCGCCACATGGGAACAAAAATGACTTTTATAACTTTTTATTTAAAGTTAAAATAAAAATGTCACAAACATGTATTGTTTTATAAAACAATTTTTACATTGGATTATACAAGTCATATTTTTTACTATAAATAATCATTGGAAAGATAAAAATATTTACAACATAATAGTCTTTTTTTAATTTTTAGACATTAAATAAATTAATTTATTTATGACACCATGATTATGCAGTGATTACCTCATTAATGAACGATTTAAATAAAATGGAAATATAATGTAAAATCTAAGACATACACTTGTCAAAAACCTATAGGATAAGTGTATTTCTAACCATTATAACCTTATCCTAGAAATATATATTTGTGGGACCTTTGATATCTGAAAATAATTTTATAATAATGTTACTTTTCAAGACTCTCCAAGAGTGACCCTCCCCCCTCTTATAAAAGGCCCCCACCTATACTGTCACGAACCAGGCCGGGTCGCCATCCGACCCGGCGCCCGACCCGGTCCGCGGCAAGGCCCGAAGGGCGTTCCCGATCCCCACGGGCTGGCACAAGTGCCTGGGTATCAAAACTAGCACGTGGGAACGATTTACCCGAAATACAAGACAGAAAAACCAACTAACCAGATAGATAAACTGAAATTTAGAAATAGACAACAAAACGTGCCTTTAAACTATGAACAAGTTTAAAGTATACAACTTGAAGAAATAACTAAAAAGAAAAGACGACAGTGGAAACTAAAACTCATACCCAACCTCCCGGCAGAAGTGAGACCACATCAACACCATTCTGCGTGAGAAGACCAGCTGCAACCTGAACCACCATCACTGAGCACGAAGTCGCAACCTGGAAGACAGAAGAAACAGAAACTACATACACCCAAGGGTGTATGCAGGGTGTGAGCAAAAAGCCCAGTAGGACGCCGCCGAGAAAAGGTTCCATGCCACAACATCAAAAGACAATTTAAAGTGCTTATTCAAAATTTTAATTTAAAAATTCTTTTAAAGAAAACATTTACAAGCTAAACGCCAAAAGGAAAAAAAACATTAAAAAGAACTCATTTAACAAACACGATTTTTAAAGGGGAAGAGAAATGTTCAATATGGGAACACACACACATACTCACACACACACACACATGCACACACACACACACACATACTCAAGTGGTCTTCCATATGCCGACGGAAGGCACCACGCCAAAGATGGTAGAGCACTACGGGTAAATCCCCTAAAGTTCATCTAGCTCAAGTGGGACCCTAGAAACCTCGTGTCTCGGTGAAACGTGGCTTAGAAGGCCACGACCCTCAGAAAAAACGTGGCTTAGAAGGCCACGACCCTCAGAACACGTGGCTTAGAAGGCCACGACCATCAGATATCATGTTTAGTTAGTGTTGCAATCGTCAATCCAGCTAAGTGAAACAGGGACGACACCCATCCGGTTCACTGGCGCACTAGTTCTAGTCTGCCCACCTAGATACCCAGGGTTTTTCCCATGTGCTCAAACAAGTTTCACATTCAAATAATGTATATCGCTTCCACATATCGCGAACCAAACAAAACATTACACATACACGTCACCATTTGCATACCCAAACATCATAAAAAAAACACACGCACACCAAAACCATTTTATCAGATAGTCCAGATCACTTGCGTGACTTGATAAACTTTTTAAACAATTAGAAGAACATTTCAAAATAGCACAATAAGATTTTTCACATGAGACGTGTCCAATTTCACAAATAATAATACCTTTAAAAACTTAACACACACAAAATTCTTTCAAACACAACTCCCGCGCTCCACATATAATTTAATAAGTGCAATTAACAATTTATAAAACACTTAAAATTAGAAAGCAAAGGTTTGCACTACAACGACGAACCTGATTTCATATATTAACATCACTTTAAAATCAAAAGTGCAGCTCATACAATCTAAAACATGTTTTCCATTGTTCAGCCAATTTTCAGTTTAATTCCAAAAGTACGCAACACGGCAAACACACCCAAAGTGACTCATTTTCATTGAAATTCTACATTTTATTACATGGACACCTCAACAAACTTGAAAACACTTTTCGCACCTACCAAACCACCCAGAAAACCTTACCAACCATATTACACATCTTAAACGACACTTAATTAAACCATTGCTCAATTAGTAAAACGTCACATATGCATACCATAATACCTCACTTTAAAACACACAAATTTTAGATGCCAAAATCATTTGAAAATCAATTGCACATCCCAACCCTTCTAAAACATCATTCGCACCCATAAAAAATTCTCAAGGTTCATAATAAAAATTAACACGTCAAAATTGTTTATCTTCTTTAAAAGGAAAACTCAATTTAATCACCCTTGCACCTCAAGCGTTCTTGAAAACACAATTTTCACACCTTAACCAATTAACTAAAATACATATAAAGATTTCAAAAACTAGACGCACATGAAATACATTGGAATTTACTTAAGAACAATTCAAATTCATCAAATCTGAAAATCGAAGAATGCCTAAAATAAATTTCACATCACACAAATTATCATTAGAAAACATTGCAATTTAATTAAGGAGCAATTTAAATCATCTAATGATGGTATAGCACGGAACCACCTACCTCGACGTCAAAACCCAATAATTGATGTGATATCTTCAAATTCTGGTGCGGAACCTCAATCGCGCGACGTTTGCACCCCAAGCAACCTAGCGCAAACTCAACCACATGAATTCGAACCCAAAAACATCAAACCACAACCTCAAAACAAACAATTGAACCCCAAAATCAGATCCCAAACCCGCTGGAAAACCAAAACGAAATGAAACAAGAATAAAATAAATAAATAAATAGATAAATAAATAAAAGAAAAACTCAAAAGCACAAACATTGTGGTTTTTGCCGGATGGTGGTGCTGCGCCAGTGGAGGTCCGGCGAGGCTCCGTCGGACGGCGCGGGTGAGGGGAGATCGTGGGTGCGGCAGGGGGCGCCGGCTGGGCAGAGGGCGGATCTGGTGAAAGGGGGGGGGTGTTCGTCGGATCGGGCAGGGGCGGCGGCCAGCTGGGAGGGTGACGGCGCGGCGGCCGGCTGGGAGGGCGACGGCGCGGCGGCCGGCTTGTAGGGCGACGGCGCGGCGGCCGGCTGGCGATGGGGCGAGCGGGAGAGGGCTGTGACGGGGTTAGGGTTAGAGGGGAAGGGGGGGGGGGGAAGCCGCGACGAGGAGGGGGGTAGCAGGGGAATCCGACGGGAGAGGGAAAAAAAACGGAGGGAGGAGAGAAAAGAAGGGGAAAGAAAGAAAGAAAGAAAAATAAAATAAAATAAAATAAAATAAAAAGCAATTAAAACAAAATAAAATAAAAAGGAAATAAAAACCTAAATTCAGTATTATTAATAATAATAATAACACCTCAAATTATAATATATTTATTTCTATCATTAAAACAAACTATAAATCCTTATTAGTTTTATTATTATTGTTATTATTATTATTATTATTATTATTATTATTATTATTATTAAGAGTAATATTAATGACGACACAAGACAAATTATATTCTTAACACCATTAATATTATTGTTTTATTATACTGATCCATTTCATTTAATTAATTAACCATCAAGCAGGGCGTGCGGTGAAACAGGCGGGGCCGCGCGGTGACCCAGGTGAGGCCGCGCAGCTTCGGTCGCGTTGCGCTGGACGCAAACAAGACCAAAACATAAAGAACTCGAAATCTTAAGTCAGGTTTTGACCCGAACTACCCGACGCAAATAAAATTAATAAAATAAATAAAATTAGAGACGACGGGTGTGACAATTCTCCCCACCATAAAGCTTTCCGCCCCCGGAAAGCCACAACTAAAACCAAATCTCAGAGCAGAAAACCACACTCCCTCTTGATTCAAAGGGGATCCCCACAACATCAAGCAAAGAGAGGCAAAAGCATCATGCTCAGAGAGAGTGACTCCAAGACAACATCAAGAAATGCATAAAAAGACTTTCCGATATGTGTCGCTCATCCCAAAAGCTAGAACGCCTCCAGCCGATTGTTTTAGAAAACGAACTCTTGAACCCACAAGAGCCAACTTCACACGCCAAAACACCCCAAGCACTCTGAAACCAAAACCACACCACTTGGCTAATATGAACAAAAGAGGTCAAACCATGTCCTCGGAACACTCCTATCACTATCAACAAACTACCTTTGAAAACAGAAGCTATAGATCAACATGGGGAAGCTCGAGGGGCTCCCCACCATTAAGAAGTCACTAATGCTCGAAAAGAGAGTGGACAACAGACAGGGGGAGGTCCGAGCGGACTCCCGCCATTAAAGAGAAGTCTAGCACTGATTCATCCTAGAGACATTCGTGCGAGACCCAATGTGGGTCTCCCCACCATTAAGAACCTGCCAACGCCAAAGGCGAGACTAGAAAACCAACATGGGGAGGTCCATGAGGACTCTCCACCATTAGAACTAACAAAATGCATAGAACTTTGAAAAACTTCTCAATGGTGACCAAACACCCCACCAAAAGGGGCGGGGAGGGAGGGGCCTAACCACCCGGGCGTCAAAACCATGACCTAAGACCTAACCAACACATCCACATCCCGGGATGAGCATTATAAAAAATTTGGGACTGATTTTTCCCCAACAGACTCTCAAGGACCACTAAAGGTGATTGCATCCAGTGGGACGCAACCCCAAAGACTTTAAGTCAACGAGACGAACAAGCCTCCACATGATCATGAAAACCTTATGCAACCAGATGGTTCGTTTGGAGCAGAACAACCGTAGAAATCAATTTGAGCTGCATTCACTTTCAACACTGATGACAGAAATAAAGTCGAGTTCTCATACCCCCTCGGGGTTCCTGACCACGCGCCAGCTTCACTCCGAGGCCTATGGCTGGAGCCCTGGTGTTTGAAGCATCTTCTGCCTCGTAGTCAGGCATGGAAAACTCCCGAACGGAGCTTCTCCTTTTTGGTGTCACACGAAATCCTATTGCACCTGAGGATACACCATCAGACACAACACACCATGACATCCAACTGATCATACACAAAACATTAACCAACATAAGAGCTGCAATGGTGTATGCGCATCACCCTTTGTCACACTGGATGAGAACATGACACCGCAAATCGTCACCGAACATGACCATTACTGTTGAGAGGAACATTATACGGAGAAGGAATTCAAACTAGGTCTTAAACAACACATGATTCCTGCAATTGACCGTAGCATCCCCATGTGACTGGGTCTGCCACACTAGTGGCCTAACGTAAACCTCTTTCTTAAACAAGACAAACCAAAGATCAGAGGTCATTTAGAATGATAGGCTACACTGACGACTTAGGGTTGCTTCCAAACCACTGTTGATTATCAAAGAGGTCTCACGCTGCAATACGTCACCGAACATGACCCTTGCGGCTAATGTAAACACTACCAACCATTCAAAACATCGATAAGCACTGACACCTCTCAAACGCCTTCACCCTTCCCCACTAGAATTTCTTTCGCCGTTTCTAGGGGAAACCTTCAAGCGTAACGACGTCAAATTTCATACTCGATGACTTAGGGAACTCAAAGAAACCAAAACTCTGTTCAACTCCCCTCGCATCTGTCATCCCAGTGCGAGAGGATCCACTTAGTTGTAAAAAGTAAAGGTGGGTTTAATTCCAGAATTCAAAAAGAGAATACTTCGATCAACTGGAGTGTCGGCCAACGGGGAATTCCCCGTAGTCATACTTCAATCACATGCCAATGCTTTATGGGGGCATACACTAGTCAAGAAAGAAAACTATGGACCCAACCAAACTGGTCCAACAGTCAAGACATACCACAAGCAAACACCAAACGTGCAGGGGAAACCACTGCAAGTGCTCCCCGATGTACTCTTCAAAGGAATTTACTAACCACACGCTTACATACCAACTTACAAATAAGAACTCAAACTCGGGACATAAACCATTCAGAAATAATACTCAGTTCAAAACGCCACGCATCCAACATCTCAAAAACACAATGACACGCCACACAAACACCGTTTACTAAAACACCAAACATTTTCTTTAACAAGACATTTTAAAAATAAGCAAAGCCAGTGGGTTGCACAAACACCAATGGTGTCTCATGGGCCTCGCACATGCATGTTCTCGTGCCGCAATGGCACCCACCTCATATCCATCAGAGCACTCATCCGCTCGTGCCATTAACCATTTTTTTCCATATACACTCATGCATGTGGTTTCCCACGAGAACACCAAGGGTCAAAAACAAACCATTCCATTTTTTTTTCCAAAACCAAAACATCCAACCCACACTTTCCAAACCTTTCGCGTCATTTTCTTTTTAAAGCCTTTCATTTGAAAACATTTTCCCAGACCAAAACATATTTACCTAAAAACCAAATTCTCACGAATCCAAAACAAAGAGACGAGAAATGACGCAAGAGAAAACTTGTGTCAGAGGGTGACTGGAACGTATGGTTGGCGGCCATACGCCAGTCATACCACTGCATCGGAGGGCATTCTAGGACAGCGTCCCCGGCTCCACATGGCTTGCCAGACCCTGCGAGCTCACTAGGACCACTGACCTTACCCCTTTTTCATTTCCCATGGAAAAGATTAACCGCAATGACCAAAAACACCGACAAACCTCAACACACTTTGGTTACTCGAGTTCCGCCACGAGGTGTGCTGGCCAGACACATTGCTCGTAGCTAGAACGCCGAGTTCCGACAACCTTAATTTTGGTCCAGTATGACTCTATCTCAAAAGAGAAAGACCCAAGAGAGCAAACCTTGCCCTCTGATACCATTTTGTCACGAACCAGGCCGGGTCGCCATCCGACCCGGCGCCCGACCCGGTCCGCGGCAAGGCCCGAAGGGCGTTCCCGATCCCCACGGGCTGGCACAAGTGCCTGGGTATCAAAACTAGCACGTGGGAACGATTTACCCGAAATACAAGACAGAAAAACCAACTAACCAGATAGATAAACTGAAATTTAGAAATAGACAACAAAACGTGCCTTTAAACTATGAACAAGTTTAAAGTATACAACTTGAAGAAATAACTAAAAAGAAAAGACGACAGTGGAAACTAAAACTCATACCCAACCTCCCGGCAGAAGTGAGACCACATCAACACCATTCTGCGTGAGAAGACCAGCTGCAACCTGAACCACCATCACTGAGCATGAAGTCGCAACCTGGAAGACAGAAGAAACAGAAACTACATACACCCAAGGGTGTATGCAGGGTGTGAGCAAAAAGCCCAGTAGGACGCCGCCGAGAAAAGGTTCCATGCCACAACATCAAAAGACAATTTAAAGTGCTTATTCAAAATTTTAATTTAAAAATTCTTTTAAAGAAAACATTTACAAGCTAAACGCCAAAAGAAAAAAAAAACATTAAAAAGAACTCATTTAACAAACACGATTTTTAAAGGGGAAGAGAAATGTTCAATATGGGAACACACACACATACTCACACACACACACACACATGCACACACACACACACACATACTCAAGTGGTCTTCCATATGCCGACGGAAGGCACCACGCCAAAGATGGTAGAGCACTACGGGTAAATCCCCTAAAGTTCATCTAGCTCAAGTGGGACCCTAGAAACCTCGTGTCTCGGTGAAACGTGGCTTAGAAGGCCACGACCCTCAGAAAAAACGTGGCTTAGAAGGCCACGACCCTCAGAACACGTGGCTTAGAAGGCCACGACCATCAGATATCATGTTTAGTTAGTGTTGCAATCGTCAATCCAGCTAAGTGAAACAGGGACGACACCCATCCGGTTCACTGGCGCACTAGTTCTAGTCTGCCCACCTAGATACCCAGGGTTTTTCCCATGTGCTCAAACAAGTTTCACATTCAAATAATGTATATCGCTTCCACATATCGCGAACCAAACAAAACATTACACATACACGTCACCATTTGCATACCCAAACATCATAAAAAAAAACACACGCACACCAAAACCATTTTATCACATAGTCCAGATCACTTGCGTGACTTGATAAACTTTTTAAACAATTAGAAGAACATTTCAAAATAGCACAATAAGAGTTTTCACATGAGACGTGTCCAATTTCACAAATAATAATACCTTTAAAAACTTAACACACACAAAATTCTTTCAAACACAACTCCCGCGCTCCACATATAATTTAATAAGTGCAATTAACAATTTATAAAACACTTAAAATTAGAAAGCAAAGGTTTGCACTACAACGACGAACCTGATTTCATATATTAACATCACTTTAAAATCAAAAGTGCAGCTCATACAATCTAAAACATGTTTTCCATTGTTCAGCCAATTTTCAGTTTAATTCCAAAAGTACGCAACACGGCAAACACACCCAAAGTGGCTCATTTTCATTGAAATTCTACATTTTATTACATGGACACCTCAACAAACTTGAAAACACTTTTCGCACCTACCAAACCACCCAGAAAACCTTACCAACCATATTACACATCTTAAACGACACTTAATTAAACCATTGCTCAATTAGTAAAACGTCACATATGCATACCATAATACCTCACTTTAAAACACACAAATTTTAGATGCGAAAACCATTTGAAAATCAATTGCACATCCCAACCCTTCTAAAACATCATTCGCACCCATAAAACATACTCAAGGTTCATAATAAAAATTAACACGTCAAAATTGTTTATCTTCTTTAAAAGGAAAACTCAATTTAATCACCCTTGCACCTCAAGCGTTCTTGAAAACACAATTTTCACACCTTAACCAATTAACCAAAATACATATAAAGATTTCAAAAACTAGACGCACATGAAATACATTGGAATTTACTTAAGAACAATTCAAATTCATCAAATCTGAAAATCGAAGCATGCCTAAAATAAATTTCACATCACACAAATTATCATTAGAAAACATTGCAATTTAATTAAGGAGCAATTTAAATCATCTAATGATGGTATAGCACGGAACCACCTACCTCGACGTCAAAACCCAAAAATTGATGTGATATCTTCAAATTCTGGTGCGGAACCTCAATCGCGCGACGTTTGCACCCCAAGCAACCTAGCGCAAACTCAACCACATGAATTCGAACCCAAAAACATCAAACCACAACCTCAAAACAAACAATTGAACCCCAAAATCAGATCCCAAACCCGCTGGAAAACCAAAACGAAATGAAACAAGAATAAAATAAATAAATAAATAGATAAATAAATAAAAGAAAAACTCAAAAGCACAAACATTGTGGTTTTTGCCGGATAGTGGTGCTGCGCAAGTGGAGGTCCGGCGAGGCTCCGTCGGACGGCGCGGGTGAGGGGAGATCGTGGGTGCGGCAGGGGGCGCCGGCTGGGCAGAGGGCGGATCTGGTGAAAGGGGGGGGGGGTGTTCGTCGGATCGGGCAGGGGCGGCGGCCAGCTGGGAGGGTGACGGCGCGGCGGCCGGCTGGGAGGGCGACGGCGCGGCGGCCGGCTGGTAGGGCGACGGCGCGGCGGCCGGCTGGCGATGGGGCGAGCGGGAGAGGGCTGTGACGGGGTTAGGGTTAGAGGGGAAGGGGGGGGAAGCCGCGACGAGGAGGGGGGTAGCAGGGGAATCCGACGGGAGAGGGAAAAAAACGGAGGGAGGAGAGAAAAGAAGGGGAAAGAAAGAAAGAAAGAAAAATAAAATAAAAATAAAATAAAATAAAAAGCAATTAAAACAAAATAAAATAAAAAGGAAATAAAAACCTAAATTCAGTATTATTAATAATAATAATAACACCTCAAATTATAATATATTTATTTCTATCATTAAAACAAACTATAAATCCTTATTAGTTTTATTATTATTGTTATTATTATTATTATTATTATTATTATTATTATTATTATTAAGAGTAATATTAATGACGACACAAGACAAATTATATTCTTAACACCATTAATATTATTGTTTTATTATACTGATCCATTTCATTTAATTAATTAACCATCAAGCAGGGCGTGCGGTGAAACAGGCGGGGCCGCGCGGTGACCCAGGTGAGGCCGCGCAGCTTCGGTCGCGTTGCGCTGGACGCAAACAAGACCAAAACATAAAGAACTCGAAATCTTAAGTCAGGTTTTGACCCGAACTACCCGACGCAAATAAAATTAATAAAATAAATAAAATTAGAGACGACGGGTGTGACATATACCTCCTTAACCACACCTATCAAGCCCTTTTCTCATCCAAAATCTACTCATATTGTCTCTACACTTCCCTCTTTTACTCCTAGAAGCCTCACTTTTGGTAGAAGTCTTTCCAAGGAAGCTTGTGAGCTCAAATGAAAAAGAGTTATCTGATTTAAAGGTAATGTATTCTCTTATGTAATTTTGTTTTATTTTGCTTCTCCAGCCCCCTAAACTCTTTTTATTACATTATTTTGTAACAACACCAGTATCTTAAATATACTAGTATGTTGTTATGAGAAGGATCAGAGCTATACTTACACATACCTCCGTATAATGGTTAAAGAACATATTGTTTCTCTTGGTGGTGAATTACTGCATCACGAAACGATGATTCTTCTATCTTGTCCTACCGCCAATAATGGTGGCCATTTTGATGGAATTATATTTATATATGATATATATTATGTTTATGTTTTCCATATGCTTCTGTATTTTTCATTTATGGCATACCTTTATGGTTTCCATATGGGTAAACATGATATCTTCAATTTAGGTAGTGCGGACTGCCACCCCCTCAAAATGATTTGATTTGTTAATGACATTTGTGGGACATATAAAGGATGGGGTTAATGATATTATATATATATATATATATATGATATTATACTGGAATTATTATATAACTTTATTTCATTATGATTTCATTCCATTAAATACAAAATAGAAATGAAAGTAGCGTTCATGCGTACGTACGGATTACCGTCTCCATGAACGGTGCATTTCATTTCGTACCTATAAATGTTATGTAATATTATAAATGAATTTATATAGTGGATATATATGATATATATGATATCTACATCATGAATATAATTCTTGATATAATGGATATTTTACCACATGAACAACTTGTAATTATTAGAAGTATATTTTTGACTCAAGTACCAATGATCGACAAAACGACCGTTGTTAACATAAATAATTAAATAATGCTCATAAAATTATAATAAGTGATATAAAAGGAAAAATTAACTTAAAAAAGTTTCTTAATAATGTATAAATTAACTCTAGTTTATTATTCATGAGAGTAAGGAATGATCAAGTCAAGTGGGACACGAGGTAAGGGATCATACCTCTCTCTTTCTTTTCAAGTACTCTCTTTTGTGTATTATCTTTTATGCTCCATGTTCTGATGTTGGAGGATGTTATTTTTTACTCAAAATATGTAATTTTTATTTTCATATGATGAGATACCCTCTCTTACACGCATCAATTCATTTTATTAATTGTTTAGTGGTGCCGTTAGTCTGCTGAATTTTTGTAAGGGATCCTACCTCGCTCTTTCTTTTTAGGTACTCCCTTTTATGTGATTTATTTTAATATCCACTTTATTATGTTGGGTGATGTTATTTTATATTCCTCTTATATTAAATTTTATTTTAATAAGATGAGAGACCTTATTTTATTTCATCAATCCATTTTTTGGATGTTTTAAGTGGCGTCGTTAGGCAGCCGAGTTTTCGTAAGGGATTTTTCATCTCACTTTTATTCTTGTGAGATTTATGGTAAATTTTACACTATTTACTTTTAGTGGTGTATGTAATTCCCAATATTATACTATTTTTGTAATATAATTTCGTTAATGGGAATTTACATCAATGTTTAATAGTCCCTCTTTCAGGGGGTGTACATTTTGAATGTTACCCAAGTCGGTAAAGGAACCTTTCACCCTCCTCTTTTTAAAAGACTTCTATTGTTATGTCTTTAAATTCACATATTATTATGTTGGGATATGTTCTTGTATATCCTTATTGATGTAAATCTTATGTCCAAGTGATGAGACACTACTTTCTCTCTCATCAACTCATTTTCTATATTTTAAGGTGACGTCGTTAGGCTGTCGAATTTTTGTAAGGGAATTTCTTAACCCAATTTCAATTCTTTGGGTTAAACCTCTATTTCATGATTATGTCATACTATGGATATGTTTTGATGACCTCTGATTGTTTTACACTTAATATCCTCTAGTATTTGGTGTATTTATATTTGTTACACATAATTATGTAATTAATTTATCCTTAATCTAAGGATACCGTCTTTGTATGGGAATTCGTCTCAATCTCCTTTCATTGAGGCATATTTTTTTATAATACAAGACTTTATTTTATACAATGTATAATACCCTTTGACTTCTAATTTTATTCAAAAGATATATTTTCTATACGATGCATTTTTATAAATGAAAAAAGTATGTTTCTTTTTAACGTACGTGGTGACAACGACCTTTCCGCCACCACGACTATTATTTGATATTTGGCTTCCTCAACAAAACATAATGTTTTTAAAAGTAAATAAATACCATATAAAATTTTATGTATTTTGGTATTGGAAATGGATTTGATAATGAATTTGTTATGTCAATATATTTTGTGATATATTTTGGTTGAAATGTTGAAATGTTTTCTTTCCTTTATAATTGTTTTATGTGTTATGATTTTATAATGGTACTTGAACATTTGACGGGTGGTTACGTGATAAACCATATGATAGGTGGTTCCGTGAATACCAGGATAGGTGGTTACATTATAACCTCCAATGCATTGGTTTTGGAAGTAGGCCGTATGGCTATTCCATGTAGTGATATGTGTAGAAGTCGATCGTATGGTCATTCCATTTAAGTATGTTTATGTCCAAAGTTACCTTTATATGTTCTGCATTCATTATATGGTTTTATGGTAATTTTTTTCTTAAAAAGGATTATTAGTGATCTTTTATTCAGTGAAAAGTATTTAATACTTCATAAAGGTAAAAAGTATTGCTTTGATAAAGTATTCATGGTTTACTTGTTGTTTTAAAAAACTAACAGTTTTTCTTTCTTTGTGGATCCTTTACAGGGATTTTTATGCTCATCCCATGTTTTTGAAATGTTTTCCACATGACTTAAAGATTAATAGGGTAAATTATGGGATCAAGGGAAGGAATTATATCTAAAACATTGAACTATACATGTTTCTTTTTAAGAGTTTTTATTTTATGGAAACTTATTAGAAGTGTCTACTTTGTAATCTTTTGAGATGTAATAGTTATGACCTAATTATCAAAAAAAACTAAACCTGAAATGATCCTCTATGTGAATTATTCATTTAATTCATGATTATGTAATGTTATAAGCCTGGGTCCTTATACTTGGTATCAAAGGTTGGTTTATATAACTTTAGAGTTTATGGTATTCTTTTAGCATAAGAGACATTACCATAATGGCTAAGATTTCAGAAAGATTCATAGTTTTTTGATAAAGTGAATGAGTAAGTATAACTTAGTGTTTATCTTACTCATTAGTACATGATGATTTTGTTGATATACTCACACTGACATTTTTGGTTTTAGTAAATTTTTGGATCTAGCAGGCACCAATGTAACAGTAGATGTGAAGAAAACTGTGACAGTTTTCTGAAAGAACAACTGAATGATATGGGAGCTATAATGAGAACTCTTGTGTTTTTTCTCAAAAAAATATCAGGAGTACTGAATAATCACTTGAACTGTGGTGAGTTCTCTAATGAATCATATATGAGATAACCAACTCGATCTGGATGTTCTTGTAATAATTATAATGGTAACCATTATGGTTTATATGATCCTTACTTTTGAGGTAATTATGGGTTACTATATGTTATGATAAAAAATGAAAGGAATGAGAAAAACATGAGGTGAAATTATGTTATGATTATTTTTTATTATTTTATCTCTTTTTGGGTAATGTTTTGAGAATTATATAGTTTTGGAAAAAGGAAAACATGCAGACCGTGTGACAATCTGGCTTGTCAGACAATGCCGCTGGAATCGAACCCACAACCAAAGTGCAACTAGTATTTATCCCCTACCACTAGACTATGTGAATTCCCCTGTTAGTTTGACTAATTATTTTTCGTTAGGTGATTTTATGTCTCAAGAGTAAGTTGATTTTTGGTTATCTATGGAAATGACTAACCTATCATGGAGGATATGGGATTAGGCTAATTACATTTCAATACAAGACCTTAAGAGAAGATGATGTTATTTGGAGATAAATGTCAAGATTTAACTTGGAAGAATGTGTGATTAAATCCTTCATAGAATTGGGTTTCAATCTTAGTTTTGATTACTTTGAATAATTTTATATGTATATGTTTTTTGAATGGTCCTGTTTGAACTTTGGGTATCGTTTGACAAATTTTGGATATTAAGAATAGATTTTTTTTACAAAGTATTATCTGTTTTGGGGATTATATGATCTTGTACCAACATTTTTTGTTTTGGTTTTGGTTAAGGTCTAAATACATAGGAAATATTAGTTCTCTTTTTTGGAATAGGTGATTCTCAAGAAGTTGATTATAGTACTCTTAATGTGAAAAAGTATTCCTAAATACTCATCCTTTCAAGAAAATATGAGTTTGTGTAAGAAATCTAGTAAAAGTTCAAAGTCAACATGAAATGTAAGTTTGTTTACTTATGATTTAGTTAAGCTCATAAATAATTTCCTCAATGAAAGGTAACATAAAATAAAAATTTTGTCTGTTAATTTTTCTTACTGTGGAATCAAATACCATTTAACCCATCACAATTTTGTGATTTTCTTGTGGTTATCTTTCTCATAAACATATTTTCTATCAGTCTCCATCAGAATATGATCCTTTGTTTTCTCTTCCATATCCATGATTTCCTACATGGAATCCTAGTATGGGTTAACTCGGGTGGCCTTTGAAATTCTCTCTCTTTATTTTAAAGTGATAGTTTTACTTTTTCTGATGTGGGACTTTAAATGAAGTTCCCATGCCCAATTTTAAAATTGCGATGACATAATTTCCAAAATAGGGGATGGTTGTAACATCCCAGGTAAATAGATAATATTACATTCTCATGTTTATTAATATTTGTGAATATAAATTTAATATTCATTAAAAGGTAGGCTATGCTCGATGGCGTACCCAATACACAACAATGAGTTTCTTGGAAATTTTATGTTTCACTCTAATAATAAAATAATATTATTTTAAATAGTAGTTAAGACCTAGCCATTTTAATGGAGAGAATGAACAGAACTAACTACAAAATTATTATTTATGTTTTTCAAATATTTTTACTTTTATCCAATAAATATTAGAGGATTAAAATGAAAATGAATCCAATTTTAAGCATATATCTTCTAATATTCTTTAAAAGGTCGATTAACAACATTTTGATGGAGAACCCTTTTTAATATACTTTTGACAATTATATATGTTTTATTTGACAAAATAAAATCCTTCTTTAGAATCTGGACATCAAAATTTACTTCATGTAAATTTCGTTATAAAGTTCATTTTTAGTGAAAATGTTGTATTTTAATTCAAAACCATATTTTAATCTAATTTTGTTATATAAATTGATTATCATTTAAATCTGGTTTAAAGTGTAGTTAAAATATATTTTTCCCATTTAATCCAATGGTGGTAATTGGAATTAATTTCACTTTGAAATTGGACATAAACGAGTGTCAATATTTTGATATATTTTGTTTTTAATAACACGCTATCAGTTTTCGCAACATGAATTAATTATTAAGTTGATTAATTCAACTTATATGATTTCAATTTTGTAAAATAGACATCATATTTGAATTTAGAATATCAAATATAGCTTAGGGTGAATTTTTGGTATTTTTCTGAAAAACATCAATTTTTGAATAGTTAAACCACTAAGTGGTAGTTAAAAAACTGATTTTTCATTTAAAGGAAGTTTTACCACCTCTCTGATTTGAATTCCAAAAATCTGACATACATGGTTGTCATTAGGATGTAAAATGTGGTTCAGTGGGATGAAAATAATTTTTGGTGAATAGTAACTTTTAAGTTTTATTAATCACGCTTATAGTTAATTAGTGTAATTTAAGGTAAAAATAATGGTATAATAATACGAAATTACCTTGAAACATGTCCTACCATTATTGGATGATTCATGGAAGACCATGAAAATCCATGGGATAACTCGGGGACCCCATGGAGCCACATGGGTATGAAAATGACATTAATAACTTTTTATTTAATGTTAAAATAAAAATGTCACAAACATGTACTGTTTTACTAAAAAAAATTACATGGGGTTATACAAGTAATAATCTTGACTATAAATAGTGATTGGAAATATAAAAAAATTTTCCTACATTATAGTATTTTTTATATAATATTTAGACATTAAATAAATTAATTTATTTATGACACCATGATTATGCAGTGATTACCTCATTAATGAACGATCTAAATAAAATAAAAAGATTATGAAAAATCTAGGACATAAACTAGTGGAAAAACTATTGTATGGGTTGATTTAGAACCCTTATCAACTTATCCACGAGATATATAATTGTGGGACCTTTGATATCCGAAAATCATTTTATATTAAAAATTACTTTTCAAGACATTCCAAGAGTGCCCATCCTCCGTCTTATAAAAGGCCCCCACCTCTACCTCCTTACCCACACCTCTGAAGACCTTGTCTCGTCTGACCTCTGCTCATAGTTTCTCTCCACATCCATCTCTTACTCCTAGAAGCCTCACATTGGGCAGAATTCTTTCCATGGATGCCTTTGATCTCAAATCAAAAAGAGTTATCTGATTTATAGGTAATGTCTTATCTTATGTTATTTTGTTTTATATTGCTTCTCAAACCCCATAAACTATTTTTATTCCATTATTTTGTAACAAAAACAGTATATTAAACATACAAGTATGTTGTTATGAGAAGGATTTAAGCTACACTTACACACATCTCCGTATAATGGTTAAAGAACATACTTTTTCAATGGATGGTGAATTACTGCCTCACGAAACGATGATTGTTCTATATTCTCCTACCACCTCTCATGGCGGCCATTATGATGGAACTATATTTATATATGATATATATTATGTTTATGTTTTCCATATGCTTCTATATTTTTCATTTCTGTCATACCTTTATGGTTTCCATTATGGGTAAACGCGATATCTTCATTTTAGGAAGTGCGGACTACCACCCCCTCAAAGTGATTTGATTCGTTAATGCCATACATGGGACATATCAAGGACGAGGTTAATGGTATTATATATATATATATATATATATGATATTATACATTAATTATAATATACCTCTATATCATTATGATTTCATTCAATTAAATACGAAATAGAAATGAATGTTGTGTTCATGCGTATGTACGGTTTATCGTCTCCATGAATGGTGCATTTCATTTCTTACCTCTAAATGTTATGTCATATTATAAATGAATTTATATACTGGATATATATGATATATATTATATCTATATCATGAATATAATTCTGTATATAATGGATATTTTATCACATGAACAACTTGTAATTATAAGAAGTTTATTTTTGACACAAGTACCAATGATCGACAAAACGACCGTTATTAACTTAAATAATTTCATAATGTTCATAAAATGGTAATAAGTAATATAAAAGGAATAATTAACTTAAAAAGGGATCTTAAGAAAGTATAAATTAACTCTATTTTATTATCCAGGAGATTAAAGAATGATCGAGTCAAGTCAGACACGAGGTAAGGGATCCTACCTCTCTCTTTCTTTTCAAGTACTCTCTTTTATGTAATATCTTTTATGCTCCATGTTCTGATGTTGGAGGATGTTATTTTATATTCACCTTATTGTAATTTGTATATTTATATGATTAGATCCCCCCTATTACTCTCATCAATTCATTTTATGAATTTTTAATTGGCGCCGTTAGGCTGCCGATTTATTGTAAGGTATCCTACCTCTCTTTTTCTTTTTAAGTACTCTCTTTAATGTCATTTCTTTTATGCTCGAAATCCTTATGTTGGAGTATGTTATTTTATATTTCTATTAATGTACATTTTATTTTTATATTATGAGAGACCCTAGTTTATTTCATCAATCCATTTTTGGATGTTTTAAGTGGCGTCGTTAAGCAGCCGAGTTTTCGTAAGGGATTTTTCATCTCACTTTTATTCCAGTAAGATTTATGCTATATTTTACACTATTTACATTTTGTGGCGTATGTAATTCCCATTATTCTACTCTTTATGTAATATAATTTCGTTTATCGGTATTTACATAAATTTTTAATAGTCTTTCTTTCATGGGGTGTACATTTCGAAAGTTACCCAAGTCTGTAAGGGAACCTTTCACCCTCCTCTTTTTAAAAGACTTTTTTTGTTATGTCTTTTAATTTACATCTTATTATGTTGGGATATGTTCTTATATATCTCTATTGATGTAAATATTATGTCCATGTGATGAGATACAATATTCTCTCTCATCAACTCATTTTCTGAATTTTAATGTGACCTTGTCAGGCTGTCAAATTTTGTCAAGGGAACTTCTTAACCCAATTTCAATTCATTAGGATAAACCTCTATTTGTTGATTATGTCATACTATGAATATGTTTGGATGAACTCTGATTGTTTTACACTTAATATCCTCTTATATTGGGTGTATTTATATTTGTCACACATAATTATATAATCAATTTATTCTTAATCTAAAGATACCATCTTTTTATGGGACATCGTCTCAATATCCATTCATTGAAGAATATTTTGTTCTAATACAAGACATTATTTTATACGCTTTATAAGCCCCTTTTACTTCTACTTTTATTCAAAATGAATCTTTTCTATACGAGGCGTTTTACTAAACGACAAAAAGTATGTTTCTTTTTAATGTACGCAGCGACAACGTCCTTTCCGCCGCCATGAGTATTATTTGATATTTGGCTTCCTCAACAAGATGTAATGTTTTTAAAAGTAAATAAATACCATATACTCATTTATGTATTTTGGTATTGAAAATGGTTTTGATAATGGATTTTTTATGTCAATATATTTATGTGATATATTGTGATTAAAATGTGGAAATGTTTTCTTTCCATTATAATTGTTTTATGTGTTATGATTTTATAATGGTACTTGGGCATTTCACAAGTGGTTACGTGATAAACCATATGACAGGTGGTGATGTGAATACCAGGATGGGTGGTTACATTATAACCTCCAATTCATTGGTTTTGGAAGTCGGCCGTATGGCTATTCCATGTAGTGATATGTGTGGAAGTCGACCATATGGTTATTCCATTTAAGTATGTTTATGTCCTAAGTTACCATTATATGTTATGTGTTCTTTATATGGGTTTATGGTAATCTTTTGGTTAAAAAGGATAAGTAGTGATCTTTTATTCAGTGAAAAGTATTTAATACTTCATAAAGATAAAAAGTATTACTTTGATAATATTTTCATGGTTTACTTGTTGTTTTGAAAAACTAACAGTTTTCCTTCTTTGTGTATCCTTTACTAGGATTTTTATGCTCATCACAAGTTTTAGAATTGTTTTCCATAGGACTTAAAGATGAATAGGGTTAAGGATGGGATCAAGGAAAGACATTCTATCTAAAACATGGAACTAGACATGTTTCTTTTTAAGAGTTTTCATTTTATCAAAACTCAATAGACGTGACTACTTTGTAATCTTTTGAGATGTAATAGTTATGAAATAATTCCCCAAAACTCTAAACCTGAAAAGATCCTCTATGTGAAATATTCATTTAATTCATGATTATGTAATGTTATAAGGCCAGGTCCTTATAGTCTCCCAAGTTTGAGTTTTTTGTAAAATTTTTTAATGGTGCTTGGTTTGGAAACCATGAATAATAAATAGTGAAGAGTCCATGATTTTTATTAGATGCAACCATGTGATCTTTTCATGATTTTTTATACCTTATAAGACAACCATTATAAATCAAGGGTTTTGAGGAAGTGGTTGTCACAAAATTTTTGCACAGTTTATTAATCCATGTGAAAATCTATAGTTGGGGTAGTTTTTTCATTTTGTGTTGCTTTTAAGTGGCGATTCCTACATATGCCACCCTAATAACTCTCCCATAATATGGGTGCCTCCCAAGGATCCCTCTCCCTATCCCATGACCCTCCAATTGTTTTTAGAGTTTATTATTGGTGGCTCATCATCACAATTAAGAGGTAAGGACTTCTCCTCTCTTCCTCTATTGAATTATTTTACTTTTATTATAATTTTATATATCCCTAATCGACATGTTGACCAATTCTAGTCATTAGGGTGGGGATAAATTTTGTCTTTTTATTTTAGAAGATCATGATAAGTCTCTAATGGTATCTTTTTGTTGTTCCCATTGAAGGAGACATTTTCCACTATTAATGGTAGGTTTTTTCATTACATTTACATTTTTCAAAGATTGGACTGATTTATTATTTTTTTAAAGTGTTTTATAACTTAATTAGTGATATATATGATACCTATATTTGTGTTATCATAGGTGTTCTATGTTTTATTGATTTTACCTTTGGAAAAATCTGGGGGGAAATCATGGTTCAATGGTACTTTTATTTAAATGGTGTTTTATGCATCCAAAGTGTTTTTTAAAATTACATTAATGGTTTTCCATGAGATAATTAATTTTTCATGGTGAATTGAACTAATTTTTCCTTCGAAAGTTATTTATTATTTTGTAGAAAGTGGTTTCCTTATTTTAGAGGAATAAATAATTTATTTAAATAAACTTCCTTACTACCAAATTTTTTTTCATTTTGTGTAAAAATGGGTGTGTTGTTTTAGAAGAGGAATTATATATTTTAAATATGTTATGTGTTTCTTGTTTGGCTTTTTTCTGAATTGGATGATTCCTTTAGATTTTTTACAATATTAATTATTATTTTTATTTGGTGTTATGTGTTATTTTTCCTTGGGTAATATTCATTTACTAAATGGTTTTAAAAAGGTATTTTTAAATCATAATATATATATATATATATAATTATTACTTGTATATTTATGTCATTCTCTTTATTTTACTATTATTTACACCCCAGTTGATCTCGTTAATACTCATTGTTTATGATTAATATAATTTTTTTATATAAATTTTGATACATGTTTATTGATTTGGGTTGTGAATATTTTTATAGGTGGTATGTTAGAGATGATATGTTATTTTATTTCGATGTTTCTTTCCATAGGGCGAAGTGCATGTCACATGATGATGTTAGATTGATAATAAAAAACTATTTTATCTATGAAATGAGGAACCTAGGAAACTATATAGTATGTTTAGTGATATTTTCTATCTATTTGATTGTGATACCATTGTTAGTAACCCCATGTCAAATATTATACCTCGATAGGTTACATAGATTCAATAGTGAGAGATGAATCATGAGAATATTTATGGGACCATTATCCTTATAGTAGTTGGTTCCACCTTTACACATTATGTAAGACATGTGACAATTGTTTTCAGGAGTGTTTCCACATGGATTTTACTTTATGTGTCCTTATTTGTGATTTTCAACATATGAGTTTCGACCTCTATTTATGTGATTACTTTGATTCTTTATGGGTTATAATCATGGGGGGTACGACATGCCTTGCATGATTATTATCATTGATATATGTCTCCTGTATATTTTTATTATTATCATGATTTCAATTGGTTATTTACCCATGATGGGTGGTTGTTAAAGAAATTTATAGGGAAAAGAGATAGGTTTTATTTAAAATAAAATCCATCTGAAGTATGTTATGAAAAGAAAATAAAACCATGTGACAGTTTGTCTTAAAAATA
Source organism: Viscum album (assembly GCA_963277665.1). NCBI lineage: Eukaryota > Viridiplantae > Streptophyta > Magnoliopsida > Santalales > Viscaceae > Viscum > Viscum album. The sequence continues at coordinate 1,031,059,357 of OY728157.1, forward strand.
GAATATTTAACATTTTCCCTTTTGAAATGAAATTGGTTTTTTTTGGAAAATGGGAAATGGTTGGTTTTTTTTAAAAAAAATTACCTTTCTAAGTCATATTAGAGGCATTTTTTCATATTATATTTTTTTGAGAAAGTTTATGTGATACGATTTGTTTCATTTCAATTTGTATTAAGTAATTCAAAGGTTATTTTTATGACTAAATTAAAATTAAAATTAAATGTTTCTTAATAAATGCTATAATAATGGACTCAAGTTTGTATCCTATTGGCCTTTGGCTCACACATTAAACACTCACATCAGTGGGTATGTAGTTTACATGTCTTCTATTAGATATCAGGTTATGAAAATTAGGTTACCTTGTTACCACACTCCATTGGAAATGGAAATTGGTTGGGTTATGGTGGTTACATTAATGTCACATAGAAACATTTGGTCTCGTTTCCCATTTTGGTTAAGCCAGTTTGGGTCCTGTGTCATAACAGAATCATTGCCTACATATTTCTTTTAGTTTAGTTTTTATTTCCCTATTTTATCAAATGTAAACGATATATAAAAATAGTTTCATGAATGTAAGTAATTTTAAAATAATTTATTTATTTTTTAGAATAATTTTAAAGTGACATGTTCATATTTATATTTCCAATTATTTCTTTTAGAATGTTCATCCAATGTAAAGTGACCACATGTCATGTTCCAATATGGGGTAATTTTTGATCATGGTTTTAATGGGTGTGAAATTATTCCAAAGAGTTGTCTAGTGATAAACTAATGCATGTTTTCAGCCTAAGGTAATTGGGAATCCACCTCTGGCCTTATGGTGGATCTACATGGGTGATGTGTTAGGTTAGATTTGGATGGTTCACTATAGTTTCAATGAACGAAATAGAGATCAAACAATCACATAGATATGTTCTAATTAAAAAATATATAACAAATCCTTTCACGGAAGTATTACAGACACAAAAAATGATACAACTTCTGAGCTAGATGTTAATTGAAAAATTGATAATAAATGTTATTTAAAAGACATTAATTATTGTTTTTTACGTCATATATAATCATAATCAATTTCCTAAGAATAATATATAGATATAATTATATTATATCAAAAAACAAAATTTTATATTTATACATGTCGATCATGAATATTGATAATTGAGACGGAGTGTCAGATGATTTGAAATAGTTATCTCTAATTCATTTGAATTAGTCTAAGAGATTCAATTACTATAATATTAATGACTTTATGTATTGTACAGTTTTTTGTGATGATGTTTGGAAAGAAAAACATAGTAGTATATTAACAAAATTCTCTAAATTGGTATTCTATCAAAATATTTTTGATATAATCTAAATAAATTATCATACAAAAATTTCATTTTTTATTTATATAAGAGTGGGTCGATATTCATATGGGTGTAAGTTATGGTTTTTTTTCATTTTTCAAATGTTATATATCTTGGTTGATTGATAATCGTGTGTTTAAAGAACATGATCCATAAACATTGGATTTAATAACTAAAATGGTGTATTTTGAGAATGATAGAGGATATTAAGGGTGGAGTTTTTTAGTCCATTTAAAACCATGTGACTTAAATGATATGGGTGATGGTTTTAAATAATGGTTTTTTGAAATTGATCCCCATCAACAAATATATATTGGTTTAACTTTATATTATAATGTTGAAATTTGTTGTCCTTTAAGGGAGGGTGAAGATGATGAAATAATGTTAATAGTAGAGGATGATAATAATATAGCTATTAATGAATTAATATATTTTATTTTCACTCAACATTTATCTTTTTATTATTTTTTGATATACTAAACATGAATTCAATTAATTTGTGTACAATATTTTCAATGGTTTTATCTATTTTATTTATTATGTAATTTAAAAAATTTAGTTTATATTCTTGTTTAATGTAATATTTCTATGAAATAATTATTTAGATATAGGATTCAATATTCTACATCTCATATTATGTTAGATAACCCGTATAGTATACTCCGACGTACATCAGTTATACTATCTACTTTTAATATGATCCCCTTTTGTCATTGAATTTCATTAGATGTGCTACCACATCCATTGGGTATTATCCCTAATTTCTAGGCATCAACTTCTACTCCCGAGATATTAGAGGGATCAAAATGCGTAGCTGAGGAGAATTCACCAAAAAAGAATATGTTGTGAAAATTATCATCATTAGGGTACTGGAGGGTGACCCTTACTAGTATGCTATTGTTAATGTGAAAAAAATAATTACATTTTTAAAATATTTTGGAATATATGTATTTGATATATTTTGATTATAATAAGATATGAACAAATAATAATACATAAAATGATTTTAGGTGTTGAAATTTAATAATATGTGTGTCATTATACATGTTTTGGGTGCCTACATATGATGTTGTGGGATTATATATACAGATCTTGGGTTAGTAAACATGTGACACATTATCCCTTCCCATCACAAATCATGATTGGACGAATATTCTCATGAATTGGATGAAATATATTTTTTTTATAAAAAATAAAATAATACAATTATGTATTGTTTTTAACTCATATTCCTATCATATGTATGTCTAATTATTAGGAACAATATTTTTTGGTATCACTGGAGAAATAATTTGTAAAATTCATTCGTGGTATGAAAGACAATAATGGTAATGAATCTATTGCATTTATTTTAATATATTTATATTATTATGAAAATTTTGTTAATAATTTTTGGATTCACTATCTAATTAAAAAATTTATACTATAAATTTCATTTAAAGATGATATAAGATCCATCGTAGGCCGGTAGCTTATAGGAAAGTATAGAGCATGGATCATCAAGGGGAAGTCATCATAACTTATGGGAGTAGAGAAGATGATGGATTCTCGTTTTTTGTCTTTTATTTGTATGAAAAAGTAATATATAAATATATATTAATCAATATATGAACAAAACACAAATTTGGTATGTTTAAAAAAAATATTGTGATATAATTTGTTTAAATATATTTTTATGTATTGTTTGTTTGTGTACTCAAATATTGAATTCTGTGTGATATGTATATATATATATATATATTTCATATTCTAGATGGTAGAATATTTAAAATAATAATGTAAACATGTTTTTTTAAATAAAATAATTTTTAACTATCATTACTCAATGAAAAATAATAAATTAAACCACTGTAAAAATATTAGAGGATGTTTTAACCACTAATATATTGTACAAAATCAATATAAAAAATTTCCTCTAATCATGGATTAGTAGTGGGTTTAAAAGTTCTCATCTAAAAAAATATAATTTATGGGAGACTCAAAAAAATTAATCATTTGTAGAACCACCATACCTAAACGGGAGGAAGTTAAATGAATCATGTATTTGAAGAAAATACAATATTAATACTTTTTTCTTATAGTTATACCACATTCATACCTCATCACACCTACCATGGTTGATCAGAAGAGAGATTGGTAGAGGGAGTTGATGGTTGGGTATCTATCCCCTTGTGAAAAATCATCATCCCTTGATGATGGGATTTTTCAGGAAATAAGGCACATTAAATGAGTAGGGTGATGGATTTAGGGTCTAGATCTCAACCATCCACCCATATTCAATCCATCATTGTGCTTGTTCATTTCCAAAAATAAAAAATTAATGTTAGGAATAAATCATTCCACACTAAAATAATAAATGAAATATGAATAATGAATAAATAATGTCATTTAAATTTATAATTTTGTTATATAATTGACATAAGTAATGAATTAAAAACCAATAAAAGTACCCACCTTGGTAATGGATCTATTGTTTATGAAGAACACATTGGTTTATTAGTTCACTATCAATCGTCCTTTAAGAACATGTTTATAAAATTTTATAGTCTATCCCAATATATCTCTCAAGTTCTATGATTTCTTCTATATACTCTACCTATGTCTGAGAGTTAGTGAGAATTAAAATGATGGTAATTTGGGATTCTAGATATGAGAACAAATAAATTAATTCATTAATTAATTCAATGAAACAAATTAATTTAATTATTCCATTCTATGTGGATATATATAACTGAGGTACATTGAGGCAAAGCAATATTACACCACCCCTAGGGTAAAATCATTATTATATATGTAACTGAGCTCTTAGATTCTACAACTAAGGATCTTATTTGAAAAAAATTACTATTTTTATAAATTTATTCCCACAAAACTGAAAATAATATCGTGTTTTTAAAATATTTATATCAAGGCTCCAAAATTATCAAAACTCTAGAATGGATCAATGACCCACATAAAAAATATTATATAAACAATTATAAATATATAAACATCAAAAATAGTATCTCTATACAATTTAGTTATTCTATAATCTATGGTGATGATGACTTTGTATTTTTTTTCTCTAGGATAAAAACCTTTTGAAGGATGTCTAAAGTATGAATGTTATCTATAATGATGTGATCTTATGGAAGGATAAAAACTATGAAGAAGTCGCTAATTAGATCAAAGTATAATCACTATATAAGGTTATTATAAATGAAAGATTGAATTTGACAATATTTTAGAATGGTCAAGGAGTATGATAGTTTTTGAAACACTGGACTATTTTGAATGTTTTTTTTGAAGATAACCATGTTTGGATGGTGTTTTCATGGCTAGACTTTTTGGAAAGCTTGAGAACTGTGGAATTTTTTAAAGATCCAAAATTTTACCTATGGAAATTCCCCCTTATAATTATGTCTTATACTATAATCTCATTACATTACTTTTAGAACATAATATGAACTAAATATGTGAATAAAAAGTGAAATAAAAGGTATCTCTAGAAGTTAAGGAAAATATAGTAATAGTAACATGACATTTAGAAAAATATTTCAACCCTTATAAATAGAAAACTAGATAATGAAATAGTAACCTCTCAAATGAATATATATATATATATAATTTATGTTTTTTATAAGTGACCATATAGTATAATTATATCATAGTATGAAAACAAAATTATTATAAAAATTAAAAAATAGGCTTTGGTATTTTTATAAGTCCAAAAAATTTAATTACACTTTTTTGATTAATTTAATAATATAAATGAAAATTTAGTTTCATGAAATGTATTCATAAATTAATATTTTTATTCTAAGATAATTTTATGTTTCCTTAATAAAATGTTCAAAGTGTTAGAAAAGCAGTTTAAATGTATATTTTGTAGGCTTTTAAGAAAATTATGATTTTAATTAAATATTAAATTATAAATATTTAGAAATATTTTTTTTACAAATTATAGTTCATTTTATTATTCTTAACATCAAAAAATTATTAGGGTTATTTTTTGGTAATTTAATGAAATACTTCAATTTTCAGATGAATATTAAAAATATAGTTTTTCTCATAACCAGTATATCTTATATTGGATCATTCATGATTTAATGATTCCATAAACATTATAGAACATTATATTGGGCCTTGTTATATTTAATTTCCAAAATAGTTTAATAAAATAAAAAAAACTCAATTTTCAAACATAAATATAACTTTTCAAAAACATAAAGTTAAAACGTTATTCATTAAAATATCCTTTCCTCTTTCTTTTCACCTTCCCTTAAATAAATAAATTAATATTAATTATAAAGATGATTTATAATCTAACACAGATTATATTATATATATATTATTTATTTTTTTTAAAAAAATCTATTAAAAGTATAACATATTTTATTTTATTTATTATTTTATTCTAAAACCTTCCCTCCTCATGTATAAATAACCCATCTCTATCCACTACGTAAACCATCACTCTCATCCATTACAAAGCCTAGTATCTACCCAAATTCTCCCTATTGAGCCTCTTAGAATACATTGGGATATTCTGGAGCCCTCCAACACCAGCAACCAAGGGAGTTATAGATTCATGTAAGAGAAGCTACACCATGGAGAGAGTAAGACACTATTAAATATTCTCTATATTCTTCCTATTTTTTTCATCATTTACCCTATCCCTTTCAAAAAAAAATTGATAAAAAATGATTATACAATATGTTAAAATTATATTAATTATTCTAACCTAATATAATTATCATTTTAATGATAAATATAAATATCATGCTTCCCTTTCCCGCATTATCGAAAACGTCTCGTAAAAGGTCAGTTAACCATATACTGAGACGTTTCCAAGATAATTGTTATAAACACCTTCATGTATGGATAATATAAATTATATATAATATATTAATATAAATTTAAATTTATTATATTTTTATCAAACTAATTACACTAATTTATTAATAACATTAATAAAACTTGAAATCGTCACATGACGAAAATATTTTAAGCAAACTATGACATCAAACGCTTCAATTTATTCGAGGATAATTACGAAATAAAATACTATGAATATAATTGAAAAATATTTTTATAAAATCTATCTAATTCAAATTTATATAATTTTTTTAAGCAATATAAATATTTTATTTAGGAGGTGCAGAATAGATGAAACTAAGTGGAAATTAAGGTAAGGGAGCCTCTCCATTTCATTTTTATTCAGTTTTGTCCTCTATGTTATGCAATTTTCTGTGTAATCAAAAGTCATGGGGTATTATTACTCACGTAACCCAAATTCTACTCATGTTTTATAAAATATTATAAATCCATTTATACCTTATTAATCCATTTTAAGTACACCTGATACCATGCCGATATACTGTAAGGGATTCTAGCCGAACCACCTTTATTCCTTTGGGTTTCTCAATATTTATTTTTACCCAAATGAAGATATATTTTCATTTTATGTACAAAATTTGCATACTATTTATATTTTCCAATGTCATATTTTAAGGTCCATCCCTAATTCTCTATTGGGTATATATATGTTTTTATGTGATTCCCTCCTCGATACAACCTGGTAAGTAATCCTATTTTTTGGGAACATCCCAAATTCGTACTCGATTTAAATTGAAAACAATATTATATTTTAATCCACCATTTTATTTATAAAATAAATCTTATTTTGTGAGAAACTGCCTGGTTAATGTTTTTTTTCCTTTTCTATTTTAAAAACTCTATAGTAATTTTCTTAAAACTGTCCAAAAAGGATTTTATGCTAAAATTTATTGAATAATTTTATTACTTGTTGTAACTAATACTTGAAATCACATACAATGATACCTTCCAATTTTAACTTATTAGTGTTCATGAATATTTTGGTTCCTTTCTTTCATGGGTACTTTTATGATACGACCATTTGTTATGATTTATGCTATGATTGTGGAACACAATTATTTCCATGGGTAAACCTTGTGATTATTTAAGATTGATTATATATGATACATTATTTGAAAGAAAATTCCTAAAAAGTTTATATGGCTGTTCCCAGATATCACTCCAATGCATTGGGTAATGATATGTCTAATGAGATGTTATGTGTGACGGTCTTGGCGGTTATCCTTGGCTTGTGCTACTATGAGAAATGATCTTGGTGGTTAGCTGTGACTCGTACTAAAGACATGTTTTATGCTGCTACCACATTTCTATGAATTCATGTTTATAAGATCCCATGTTTATATATGTTATGAGTTTTTATGTTCAATATTTTTTTATCATTATTTCATGTCTTCTAACCCATGTGCTAAATCCTTATTCTTATGTATACTCCCTAGTAGGATTCTAAGCTCATACCTTTATTTGATGTTATCCCCAGGTTATCTTATGTAGATGTATGTTCTCAATGAAATTAAGGAGATCTTTATTAACATTAAATAAAAGAGTTTTTTTATTTAATTCCATTTTTTTAGTGTTATGTACCATGTCTTCAATGACAATAGACTTTTCAACCCATGGCTTGTTCTCTAATTTATAATAATTCTCAAAATCATGTAATGATATATGTAAAATTCTAGGGTTACTAAAGAGTGTATCAAAGGATGGTATATATATTTTTCAAGATTAGTAATAGATCTTGTTAGTAAGAACCTTATGCTTGAGATGAAGTATAAAAAACATCCCAAAATTTTGGTAAGTATTTTTTAAGTGTTTTGTTTAGAAAATAAATCAATTTTTGGATACAAATAAGTAGGAGTGGATCTGGCACAGAGGTACCTTGGAGTGAAAACCCTGATAAGGTGTTCCAAGCCAGATCCTGGGTATCCAGGTACATAACAATGGGCCATTCATAATTCATGGATCGACACTCCCGGGGGATATGCTTTGGTAAATTCATGAGCTTAGTATAAACCATTATTGATGGAATAAAAAATATCATATGAATATAAGTTAAGAAATAGATCAAGGATAACTTATATTTAATTGTATGAAATCACAAGTTAGTATATAATTCTCCTTTACAAGTTTATCATTTTATGTTCAAAGATTCTGTTTTTATGCTCAATAGCCATGTATTTATTCCCTCTAATTATATAGTCACATTCATAGTTAATGGAGGGAAATATAATAAATTGTTCCAATAATAAATGTGATTAGGAATGTGATGATTACACTAATGATATGCCTGATATGATGGGAATGGGTGCTCAAAACATCATGATATTAATTTCTCAGCAAGCTCATGTTATGAATATTAACATGAACCGGGTGGAACAACATCCTCCTCCATGGAAAGAGAATGTTTTCGTAGAATCCTTCATGTAGAAAATGGATCCACTATTTTGGAAAACATATGATCCCTTCCTCGTAGAACAGTGGAATAACTCCATTGAAAAGATATTCTCTATCCTATAGTGCTTGGAAGATGAGAATGTTTTACTAGTTGACTATCATTTTGATAGGGAAGCTGATCACTGGTGGACACTGATCAAGAATAAAGAGTCCCAAGATGAAATTGATATAGTGGATTGGGTGTAATTCAATAGGATGTTTCACAATAAATATTTTCCTTCTAGCCTCAGTCTCAAGATGGAAAGAGAGTTCCTCGAAATCAAGCATGAGGAAGATGAGTCTATCAGGGAATATGAATAAAACATTACTTTCTTGCAAGGTACACCTTTGGCATGGTCATGAACACAGAATGTAAGGTGGATGAATTATTTGGCTAAATAAAGCCGATTCTACGAAATGTGTTTCTGGTTTGAGACTTAAACTGTTATGAGGGGATTTTATGTTATTCCCAAATGGTTGAAATAGAGATTATAGAATCTCGGTGGTCTCATGGGTCTGATGATAAGAAGTATAAAATGGAGATCAACATGGGTGGTTCAACAAACAAATCCCATGATGGAAATTGTTTTGACTATCCCACTTGTAAAATTTGTGGGAAGAAGCATCATAGGAGCTATCTAAAGGTAACCAATAACTAATTAAAATGTTGAATTTAGGGAAAAATGGGAAATAACTACTGAAGAGATGTGAAGAATCCTACTACTATGGAAGATGAATGGAAGGATCAGATCAACACTCGGCTAGTGTTGCAGTGTTACAACTATAAGAAACATGGGCATTGTGTATAAAATTTCCCAATACCAAGGGTTTTTTGAGGAAATCAACAATAACCTCCAAGGAAACAAGGAAGTGATTATTCGATCAATACTACTATGGTAGAGCCAGACAATGATACGGTGATGGGTACACTATTTATTGATTCAAGAATAGATACCGTACTATTTGATTCTAGTTCTATGTATTTATTTATATCTTTCATGTTTAGTGGAACTATTCAAACACCACCTCAATATTTGGAGGATAAAATATATGTGAGAACATATAATGGAGAAAATATTGCACCCATTATTTATAACTCCTCCTCAGTTAATTGTTTTGGACTGAACCTCCAAAAATATATTTTCGCACTTCCTTTAGTAAAGTTCGATGCTAACTTATGAATCGATTGGCTATATTTATACAAATCCAACATCAACATTAGGAAAATGGATATCACTTTTTATATCCCAAATAATCCACCAAATCATTACATGCGTATGGAGGATGAAGAATATTCTTCAGAATCAATGTCTCAAGTGTGGATATTAATTTTATAATGGAATGAATTTCTAGCACAAATGATCAAGGAAAAAGAGAGAATCATGCTTAAAGACATTCCCTTCATAAAGGATTACACTTATGTATTCCTTAAAGACATTCATCGCATCCCTTCTAATCGACAGGTTGAGTTTTCAAATTAAAAAATTCATGGATAACAATCTATATGAAAAAAAATTTATATAATGGTGACTGTAGAACTAGTATAGCTAAAGATGTAGTTACATGTGTATTTGGAGAAGGGTTTTATACACCCAAGTTCTTCTACATTGGGTGCACAATTCCTCTTCGTCAATACGAAGGGTGGATAAAATTTCCACTTCATTGTTTATCATGGGCTCAATAAAATCAAATCAAATAATATGTATCCCCTTCCTTTTATATATGACTTGTTCGAACATCTTTATGGGGCTAGTTATTTATCTAAGGGGGACATTCGGTCAATATATCCCCAATTAAAGGTGAGTAAGGGGGATATTCCTATGACTTTCTTTTGAATGATGTATGGAAACTATGAGTTCATAGTGATACCCTTCAGACACACTAATACTCTAAATATGATCATAGATTTAATTAATAAAGTCTTTATAGATTACCTTGATAAATATTTCGTAGTATTTATTGATGATATTCTGATGTACTCTAAGAGGAATGAGGAAAATGAGGAGCATTTTAATACTACGTTAAATACATCGCAAAGGAAGAAGTTTTATGCAATGTATAGTAAATATGAGTGCTAGATGGAGGAAGTATCATTCATGGGGAATGCTATCGCCAGCAAAGGGATATATTTGGACCCATCCAAGATAAAGATGATTGAAGAGTGGCCTAGTTCAGCATCTGTAACATAGATCCAAAAAATTTTGGGATTAGTAGGTCATTATCATTGATTTGAGAGTATATTTTAATGATATTCAATCCCAATGACCTAGATTACATGGAAGGGAGTAAATTTTTCATATACTCATGAATTTGAAGACTATTTTTATGAGTTTAAAAGAGGCATATCACTAGGCCCGTACTCACACTACCAACAAGTAGAGAACTCTTTGTTCTGTACAGTGATACATAAAAGGATGGATTAGGTTTTGTGACGATAAAAAATGATGAAGTAATTGACTATGCCTCAAGGAAGTTGAAAATCCACTAGTTAAATAATCTTATTCATGATTTTGAGTTGGCAATAGTGATCTTGGATTTAAAAATACGAGGGAATTATCTCTACGGGGAGAAGTGTGAGATATATATTAACCACAAGAGTCTAAAATATATATTCACACACAATGATGGTAATATGAACCAGAGAATATGGGTATTTTTTGTCAAGGATTATTACTGGTCAATCCACTAACATCATTGTAAGGTAAATAAGGTGGAAGATGGTCTATGTAGAAAGGATAATGCTTCTTTATCATAGATGAGAATAAAAAAGGATTTGATCTTCCGATATTTGTAGAGGATACACATGGGAATCATTTTGGTATAAACAACATCAATCCTTTATCAAATGATTGATCAACCATCCCTCATGGAGAAAATAAACGATCCTCAATGAAAAGATTTGGAAATTCTAAAAAGGGTGGAAGTTGTTAAGAATGTAAAATCCATTGAGTTAATGATTGATGAGGAAGGAGTTGTAATATTTGGGTCACAATTATGTGTACCATCTAATCCAGTGAAAAAGAAGGATCTTCTGAATGAATCACATAGCATAAACTTCTCTATCCATGCAGGGAACACAAAGATGTATCATGATCTCTGAAAAAACTTTTTGTGTCAGAATATGAAAAGGGAGATTTCCTAATATACATCAATGTGCCTGGTATGCCAGTATGTGAAGGATGAGAGGAAAATTCCTAATAGAAGTATAGAACCACTACCCTTACTATCATGGATGTTGAAGAACATTACAATGGACTTTTTTATTTCACATCCAAGGAAATCTATAGGAAACAATGGTATATGGGTCATTGGGGATCGTCATACAAATACGGCGCACTTTATCGCGATTTTAAATGACTTACAATTATAAAAACATTCATGGATATAAATCAATATAGTAGTACGGTGTAATGTAGTACCACTATCTATAGTATCTAATAATGATCTGAGTTTCACCTTGATATTCTGGTAATGTCTCCAACATACTCTAAGCACTGAACTGAAGGTCAGTATTTCCTATCATCCTCAAACTGATGGTCAATCTGAGTGAACAATTCAGACACTAGAAGATGTGTTGAGAGCTTTTTCTATGGACTTCAAAGGAGTATGGGACTAACATCTTCCACTGGTTGAATTCTCTTACAATAATTTTTTCCACTCGAGCATCTAAATGGAACCATATGAATCCCGTCATTGGAAAAGGTGCATACACACATGTTTTGGGATGAAGTCAGTGAGTATAAACTCCTGTAACCGAATATAGTTGATGAAATGGTGGAGAATGTGAAAACCATTCATCAACACATCAAGGCCGCCTAAATTCGACAATAGATTTATGCATACATCCTTCCATGATATGTTGAGTGATATGATGGAGACATGGTATTTCAACGCATATCCCCATAGATGAAGGTCATGAGGGTTGGGAAGAAAAGGAATATAATTCACATATATATTGGCTACTTTTATATTCTTTATCATATTAGGGGTGTTGCCTATTAACTATCACTTGAACCTATTATGGTCAATGTACATGATTTCTTCCCTGTATAACACTTAATGAAGTACATACAAAAACCATCACATGTACTCTCTTCAAGGGTGGTACAGTTTGAGAATGATATTTCTTATGAGGAGAAGCCAGTGAAGATCATGGATCATATAGATAATGTTTAACGTAACAAGACTACACACCATGTCAAGGTACTATGGTGGAATCATAATAACGAAGGGGAAACAAGGGAACCAGAGGAGGCAATGATGGAAAAGTACATGCACCTGTTTATAGCCAAGATTGTAAAAATAAAATTTCAATGGGGAAATTTCTTAAAGGGAGAAAAGTACAATGAACCGATGTTTTTCCAATGGAAGATTCCTTCTTATAATTATGTTTTATTTTTTAATAACATAAGATTATTTTATAACCCAATAAAAAACTTTATATATGATGAATATGTGAAATAAAAGGTATGTTTAGAAGTTAGGGAACATATATCAATAGTAACAAGAACATGGAATATAAATGTGAACCTTATGAATGGTAAATAGGTCAATTAAAAAATAATATCTCCAATAAATGTATAAATAAAATTAGATTTTTTTTAAGTGACAATATGGTATAATTATATCATAGTATAAAAAAAAATTAAAAATTATTAATAATTTGTCAGTATTTTAATAAATATAGAATATTTAATTATAATTTAATTTTTAATTTAATATTTTAAATGAAAATATAGTTAAATTAAATTTTTTTCTAAATTAATATTTTTAGTTTAATATAATATAATTTTACATTTATTATTTATTCAATGTATTAGAAAAGTAGTTTTAACCATAAATTATGTATTTTTTTAAGTAAATTTTGATTTTAATTTAATATTATAATAATAATATATAGAAAATTATTTTTGAAAAATGGCGATACTTTTTGGATTTTATGCACACAAAAATTTTAGGGTGATTTCATGGTAATTTTCTGAAATAAATAAATTTTTGAGACAATAGTTAAAATACAGTTTTTCACATAACTGATATATATTAAATAGCATCATTCATGATGTAATGATGACATAAAATTTCTATAACATTATATTATGAAATGTTATAATTAATTTCATAAATTGATCTTTAAAATATGACGAACACAATTTTCAAACCTAAAAAGAACTTTCTAAAACCTAAAGCCCAAAAGTGATTCCTTAAAATATCATTTCCTCTTTATTATCACATTCTTTTTAATAAATAAATTAATTCGAATTATAAATTTGATTTAAATTATAATAAATAATTATTTTATGAAAATATATGTTTTATTTTAAAAAAAACATCTATTTAATGTCTATCATTTGATATATTATTTTATTTAATATTTTATTTTAAAAACATCCCCCAAGTATATATAACCCCTCTCCCTCCCCTTTGGAATACCATTCCTCACCTCCATTAGTAAGCCTAATATCATCCCCTATTATCACTATAAAGTATCTTAGAATTCATAGGGACGTTCTGGATCCCTCTAACTCCAATCACCAAGGGAGTTATAGTTTCTTGTAAGAGAAGCTACAATGAGGAGAGAGTAAGACTCTATTTAATCTTCCCTCTTTTCTTCCACTTTTTTTCTTCTTTTACCCTATCCCTCTAAAAAACATATGATAAGAAATTAATTATATATCCATTTAACATTATATTAATGAATTTAACCTACTATAATTATCATATTAGTGAAAAATGTCAATGTCATACTTCCCTTTCCAGCACTATCAAAAACATCTCTTTAAAGGTCGGTTAACCATAGATAGAGATGTTTCCATGATAATTATTATAAAAACATTTATGTATGGAAAATTTAAATTATATATAATATATTAATAAAATTAAATTTATTTTAATCTTCTGAAACTAATTATAAAATTTATAAATTATCATTAATAAAAAGTGAAATCGTCACAAGACGGAATTTGTTTAAGTAAAATATGATAACAAAACGCTTCAATTTCATCAAAGAAAATTATGAAATAAAATATAATGAATATAATTGATAAATATTTTTATAAGATGAGTATAATTCACCTTTATATAATTGTTCTAATAAATATAAATTTATTATTCAGTAGGCTCAAAAGATATGAAATTAATAAGAAATTAAGGTAAGTGATCCTCTTCATTTCACGTTTATTCAAGATTGTCCTCTATGTTATGCCATTTTACATGTAATTACTCATGATGGGGTATGATTATGAACCTACCTCATAATATCCTAATTATATATAAAATATGATAAATTCATTTCACTCTCATTAATTCCACTTAAGTACACCTGATACCATAAAAATATTCTACAAGGGATTCCAGCAGAACTGTCTTTATTCCTTCAGGTTTCCCTATATTTATTTTTTCCCAATTGAATTTGTCTTATTATTTATGTAAAACATATACATAAGGTTTATATTCTCCAATCCCATGTTTCATGGTCCATACCTCATTCTCTATCACAGATATACATGTTGTTAAGTGATTCCATTCTCAATACAACCCAATATGAAAACCAATTTTGATAGAACTTCCAAAATTCATAAATACTTCCATGTTCACAATATATTCTATTCTAATTAAACATTCTGAATATAAAATAATATTTTTTATGTAAAAAAATTATTTGTTTAATTTTTTTTAAAAAAGGATTTTTCCCTTTTATATTCTATATGTTTTATAGTATTTTATTTTAAACTGCTCAAAAATGTTTTTATGATATATTTTCATGAATAAATTTATTACATGTGGCCACATCTACATGACCTCATATACATTGATAAATGACTAATTTACCTTATAAATGTACATGTATATTTTAGTTTATTTCATTTATTGACAATTTTATGATACAACTATTTGTTATGCTTTATGACATGATTGTGGAACCTAATTCATTCCATGGGTAACCATTATGATTATATAAGATTGATTATGTAAGATTGATTATGTGTAAAACATATTAATGAAATGTTAATTTGGGTGCACCAAGATAGTGCTTCATTCCATTGGGTAATGTTATGCCTCATGACATGTTATGTGTGATAGTCATGGCAGTTAGGCTTGGCTTGTGCTACTATGTGAAACAATCGTGGTAGTTATCCTTGACCTGTACTAAAGTCATGTTTTATGTCACTTCCAATTTTATATGACTCCATGTTTATATGATACCATTATTATATATGTTATATTTACATATATTCCATTCTTATGTTATCATTATGTAATGCCTTCTAACCCATGTGTTAATGACTTATGCTTATGTATACTCCCTTACTAGGCCTTTTAGCTCATACCTTTATTCAAGTTATCCCCAGATTATCCTATACAGATTTAATGGCACAATACAAATCAGACATCTTTATTATGATTAATTAAATAATTTTAATTGTCACATTTTTTTATATTTGTGTATATAGTCTTCAAATACACTATAATTCATAATCCATGGCTTGTACACTAATGTATATTTTTTCATAAAATCATGTAATGTTATATGAAAAGGATAGGGTTGATACAAAGGTGATTGAATATATCTAAATTTTGACGTTCCTAAAGTATATTTTATTGATGGAGAGAAGTAGTAAAGCTAGTTTTGTCAGACTACCATGACTTGACACCATGTGTAGTGATATAAATGATATTTTCACTCTTTACTTCTCATGGATGTCAAAGAACCTCATAACCAAAAAAAATATAATTTATAAAAGAATAAAATCATTTGTAGTTAGAGATTAGGGTTGAAATTGATTTTTTAAACGTTTCAATGACATGGTATTTAATACAAATACAAGATGGGAGAATATTATTTCAAAAAAAGGTTTATTTAATGAAATTCAAATCTTATTGTGGAAAAAGTTTCATGGAAAGGATTTTCATAAAAGGTTTATCAATAAATTGAATGTATTGATTATTCTGAGATCTTTTCTCTGGATGCTAAAGAGACCACTATTCAGATGCTAATTGTTATAGTTTTCAAGGCATGGTTTCATCTAGATCAATTATATAAGAAAACCACATTCCTTCATTTATACATAAATAAGGATATTTATATGAATCATACAAAATATTTCATTGACAAGTGAAACTATAATATTTTTTGAAGGCTGAATCGAAGTCATTACAGTTTTAAGAAACTACTATACTGATATAAAATGAAGTTTAACACCTTTATATTGTAAGGGAAGTTAAACTAGAGAAAATAGAGTCACTTATATTTTCGTAATGTGTTCATTGATGGGTGTTTCATCATCATACTTCTCTATATTGATATAATTCTTATTTATGGTATAGTAATAGAGAGGATTGATGAGTTGAAAGATGATTTTATAGATATTTTGATATAATCCTAATAAGAAAAATAGATCTTTTCGACATATATTATCAATTACATAAAAATTACACATTTTCACTAACTAATTATTAATATATCTAGAAGTTGTGGGAACATTTCAGAATGTGTAAGGAAAAACTAGTTACGACTCCCCCATCCAGACATTTCAAGTTCAGTAATTAGAACACACCTCTGACGAACGATGTGGTTGATTGAATAGAAAATATTATTGTAAACATGAAATAAAAATATTTATGATTTATATAGTATTTTCATGGATAGAAATTATTCATGAAGTGGATTTAGTTATCAGATTTATGGTTGATCCCGAAAGAGAGCAATACGAAGTGGTAAAGTGGATTATTTTGTATCTCAATGGTTCTAATATTTTTTATCTCTGTTTTAGAGTATAATAATCATTAAATTAATTTTATAATTTTGAATTTATAGTTTATGAGAATATAAAATGGATCATAATTATACTTTTTTTCATATTCAGAGACATAAATGTGTGTTCAATATTAATGCTTCGACATATAGTTTCACTTTTAATAACATAAGTACGGAATGCTTCATTAAATGAAGCTAGGAAATCTTTATTTTAGCTGAAGGGGATGATTTATGTTCTTATAAGGAGGGAGGTCAGGAAAAGATTATGTGATTCTTATACTGAGATCCTCTTGTCATGAAATATGATGTTTGATTCTATGATAAAATATGTCAAGGTTTTTTTGGTACAGCGGAAGTATCATATTGTTTCACAACAATTGTTCTTTTATCTAAACCAATATATAATTTTGAGTAACACAATGAAAACCCATCGAGATCAATGGATAAATCCTAATTAACATGATTGATGAAACTGTATAACTTTATATAGAGTGCATATTTCGAAAATAATTTATAATAATTCAATGAACAATTACCTAAAATAAGATAAATCTTTTTTGGTTGAACAATCATGTTTCCACTCATTTTTTATCTTCATTCTAGTGGATAATCTAAAATATAATTATTCTACTAGTGTCCATATGTCCTCTATGAATCATTGAATTATCATATTGGTATTCTAGGTGCTGGCATAGAGGAACATAATGCATTGAGTTGATCATTGTGGATCACAAAAATAAATTTATGTTACTCACTCTTTATTATTGAGAAGGGGAGGATTATTTCTCTCTAGGGATTGTGTGAAAATTTATATAGGTTTTATTATGAAAAACAACCCACAATCACTAAAATGATATAATTAGGAATTTATAATTAAATTTAAATAATTAATGATTCCACAAGGGTAACTTATATAATTTATTATTATAGGTAGATCCCATTTGAAATAATAATAATTTAATTACTAATTTTCCATGACATGAGCTAACATCATAGATTAATATATCTTATTTTTTAGACCCTTAAACTCTATTCAATAATACTTCTTGGTATGTATCGAATCCTGAATAAAAAATTATAATTTAAATAAATAAATATTATTAAACAAATAAATAAATAAAAAATATTGAATACATTAATCTAAAGAATAAATATTAATTTTAAAATTCATGTAACTAGATAAATATTTATTTAAATATATTCACTAAATATGTGAATACATATTTATGATTATTTTACCGTGTGAGATATAAATGACATATTAAATGAATATTTTATGAAATAAATTTGGTGGTAAATAATTATATTAATATTGAACTCACATATTCTAAACACAAATACCTTGTATTGAATTAATTTAATCAACAATACATGAATAATTATTATTAAATAGGATGAGAATAACATTTTTTCACAATATTAAATTCAAAAAAATTTAACAAGATTTATGATACACATAGTTTTTGGCCCTATAATTTTTTTTCTCCATGAAATTATGAGAAATTATCAAAAAGGATTAGATCAACATATAGATCACATAAAGGAACCCAAGTAGAAATAATATAATATCACAAAAACAAAAATATTCTTACCAACACTACTATGTAAAATAATATCCTTGTCTAAATATCGGATCAAATAGTTTCCATTCTTGTTATATCAATCAACATACCTGATTTATCATTCATTGACTCCTTAAAATAAAATTTTCAATGAAAAACCATGTATATGGATTTAATTAGACAATTCTATTTAAGTCAAAGGGCCATAAATATCTTCCATCATTAACAAAAAAGGGATAAATCCTTTTTTGACTTATACAATTAATGTCATGAAATTTATGACACACCTAACATATGTTGCTTCATCATATGAATATTTAATTATGTTTTTAATCCATACATTAAAGTATGATATTTATTATATCGATTAAAAATAATCTAATGTATAAGTAACAATACACATTTTGGAAGATAGGAAAACCCAATTATCTATAAAACATATGGAATAATTATTGGCTAGTTTTTACCCATACCCCCCCCCCCTTCATAAAAATTTATGAGTATGAACTCCATTAAAATGAGTATTAATGTTTAATGAGACCTAAAAACATGATATTCAAACATCATATATATCTCATCATATAGATATTATATAGACAGTATGGAAAATGTTTTTTGTATATTATAATAGAATTTATAGATTATCATTATAGCAGAGAAGTAATATAACCCGTTGAAGTGAAAATTAATCTATGTATAATAGTACATTAATGTTATTTAGAATGTCACTCTTCTATTCATAAGATATTTTTTTAATATTATGATGATATAAAGTAAATAAAGATGAGTTTTTCTGGGAGAAAACTATGATAGACTCACAATTTCACTAGATCCAACTACTAACAACTTTAAATTTTCTAACTGTCATATACTAATTATGATTCTACTGTGAAAAGTCAAGTCATTGTGCCTATCACATTATCTTATTTGGAAACCCTTCTTACTATGATCTCACCATTTTGATTAAAAATATAAAGAGATAATACTTTTTAATTATATGATTGGTTTTTGTATGTGATCATGGATCCTTGGCAAGGACTACTGTTATTATAACCTCACAAAAGGGAGTGATAGAATCGTTTCTAATAGGTACAACATCATGAACAAAGGAAAACTTTCCTCTCCACAATTCAACTATAGCTACACCATAAGCAACAATATGCTTAGACTGTGGTGTAGAATTGGTGACCATTGGTTTCTTAAAACTCTTCCCAATCATAAGTTCTACAATAAGTCAAAACAAATATCTGGATTTAAATCCAAATAATTATAATCATTATAGAAGCTGTAATATATTTATACCTTCATAACTACATCTTCATATCCTATATAAACAAAAAAAAATTCTTTCCATGCCTCAGATACTTCATTATTGTATTTATAGAAAACAAATATGGTTGTTATGGGTCATCTAGATATATGAATACCATACTCAAGGCATATTCAACATCAATCATGGTTCATATCATCGAATACATCATAGATCCAATCATATATATGTATATTAATTTACATAGTGTCAATATATCCTATTATGTCTAGGTAAATATTTTCTTAACGAGATTTTTACCAAGTAATTTTAGAAATAATCCTATCATATATTATTAAATTATGAATATATTTAAAACATGGTAAAATTATATACCTTAAATTAGTCCAAGAAGCCTCATAGATCTATCATGTGGGATCATGATCCCTTAAATTTTGGTTTCATAACATTATTATTTCATAAAGAATCATTTGTTTAACCCCATAATAATAGAGTGTAAGAATGTAATCTCATTTCCAATCAGTAGTATACCATCAATATATATGTCAAGGAAAACAAATTTACTATCACTAGACCACTTGTAGAAATAGTGCACACATACATTGTTTATGGAACAAAATTACCACGTGGATTCATCAAAAATAATATTCCAATATTTTGATGATTGATTCAAACCATAAATGGATCTCTACAACTTTTATACCTTTTCTACATCTTTTTTTTCACAGAACCTTCAAGTAATATCATATATTCATCATCATCATGGTTTTAAATAAGGTATATAATCTTGGAATACATTTTACAAACAACAAAATCATGATAAGATTATATTGAATTTATACTTATAATGGATTTAAACATAGAAACTATTTATATGATGCCCGAGATCAGTGCTCCCAGATCCCTTGCAAATAAATATATTCTTTATATACCAACATTAAAATCCAACTAATTTGACCCAAACATAACCTGCAATAAATAAAATATCAAAAGAAATATTGAGACACTAACACACCCAAGGCCTTCAAGGATTCTGGTTTATAGAGCTAATAAAAAATAAAACTAACCAAACTCAAATATTTCCCATCCAATGGAAATTTTTCTCACATAATCCAGGATTATTATTTTATTTAATCCATTAATATATCCCAAAAAATTCTTCAAACATTATTTTTTATGAGAATCAAAAACCTATTGTTAAATTGTGGTTGAATGAGTTTGTTTTCTCAACAACTCACGTTGAGCCAATACATTCGTTTTGAATCCTCTTTTAGGTTGTTTTTAAAAGAATTAGTTCATAGAAATAGATACCTTAAATGGTTCCCATAACCATGATGATTAATGATCCTATATTACAAAGGTAGTCGGTCATCAATGGATTTTCCCAATGACATATATGAACTCATATTGGTTGACATTTTGTGAGTCCATGCCATCACTCACTTTTGTGGTGGAATTGTTTCTTACATAGAGACTCTCTTATAGTTTTAACAAATTTTTGTAATCTTTAATAAGCCTTAAAATATATAGGTAACCCTTTTCAATTAAAATTGATCAAATATACATGTAGGATTAATCATCTATCTGTATCTGAGTTTTTCTATCAGTAGACAAAAATGTTTTTATATGGTTTTCTCCATTGAGTGATCCACCTATATATATGATAAGTTCATCTTCATTTTATGATTACTATGTAGTGATATATTTACGGGGTCATGTTTTAAAACTCATGATTGAGAGGTCTAAATTTAATGGCCATCTAGGGAAACAGTTATAGATCAGATATCAGAATTAGACCAATAAGAGTGGATTCATATGTATCCTTTTAAAGGGAATTAGAAGTCATGTAGTTTGGTTCCACTTAATGGGACTCATCAAACCTTTTGGGTTCATGTCAGAAGCACCATACCATACAATCTACTGTCATGTGGTGAGTAAATCTAGGAATAATATGCCAAGAAATAGATGGTATAAGAAATATCTATGAATAGACCTTTTTGGTTTATCTTGAAGTGGATATGGATATGTAATAGGAGGACCTACATCATAAATTTGGACTGATTAGGATGTGGTTAAAATAACCTCTAAGAAATAACTCTAACAAAAAGTCCATTATTAGTGCTAAAAATGTCATTTATCTATGCTAGATATGTGCTAACTACTGGAGTGAGATTAATAGCCTGATAGTTTTATCAACACTTAAAAATGATCAATAATGTATCTTTTATTATCAATTTTAAAATCCATGATGAAGGGGACATTTATCAACCTTATAGAAGCACTAAAAAAGGACCATTAATCAGAGCTTCTAAAAGTGCCGAAAAAGGTTCATACGAAAATGTGATGTAATGTCACACTAAAACACCAGTGTTGTGTGCTATAACATCACATTATAGAATAGAAAACACAATGAAATCAGAAAAATGATGTCCTAATATATAATTTAAATGGTGATAAAACAATCTTGGCTTGTTTTTCCAGTTTTGGTGATGTGATGAATGTTTTTATCTAAATTGATACTAATATATATAAAAAATGTACTTGGAGTCATTCCAGTCACACCATGTATTCAATTATGGTGCTGATGATTCATACACATATTAAATCACATATGGACCATTTTCCTAATGTATCAAACAAATCCTAATTTTATTTCTAATTTTTGAGTACATCACTTGTCATTCCTCCTAAAATGTAATTTTAAACAAAAAAAATGGAATTTTGACTCATATGGGTCACATCATGTGTTATTTTTCCATTATACCAATTCCTAGATGTTAGAAATTCCTTTTGAATCATATTACTAAAATATAATTACAATTCAAGAATGTTTTATTTATTTTTAGTGAGTGGTAATTTTTGAATTAAAATGTTTTTTTAAAACTGATAATGAAATTATTGAGTCATAATAAACATATCGTGTATAAAATTATGGTGAGGATATTTCCAACAAGTCAAAAATTACATATGGATCATTTTCATAAAGAATCAAAATAATAAGATTTCATTTTCTCAGTTTTAGAAGTTGGGTTTGTCTTTTTACTAAAATTGATTTCAATTTAAAATAAAAATATGCACTTTGGGTCATATCAGTCACACCGTGTATCGTATTGGGGTTAGATAATTATTACAAATCCCAAAAGGTTTATAAATAATTTTTAGAATATATCAAGACAATTTAAATGTGTTTACTCAGTTCATAATACATTAGTTGTCTTTTTTATGAAAATGTCATTTCAAACTGGAAACACACACTCTGACTCATTATAATGTCATAATATATTTGTTATATTTAAGATAGATTCATAAATGTCAAAAACTACCTATTAATAAATGTCCTATATTATCAATAATGTAAAATCATGTTTTCTTGGTTCTTAGTGAGTGACATTATCTAAACTAAAATGTTGATTCTCAACTGAAAATGGACACATTAATTCATACCAGGAACATCATGTATCATATTTAGGTGTGGATGATTTATACACATCAAAAAATGTCTTATGGATCATTTTCATAAATTATCAAAACAATATGAATGGATTTTTAATGTTTTTAGTATTTCTGTTTTCCTTATTATTAAAATTGATGTCATTGATAAATAAAAATTTTACATGGAGTCATACCGGTCACACCGTGTATCAAACTGAGGTGACCCTAAATCCTACATGACTAAAATGACATGTGGATAATTTTTATAAAGTATCAAAATAATCTAAAAGTTTTCTCTCAGTTTTGAGTAGGCCAGTTGTCCTTTTTATTAAAATTGATGTCATTTTTAAATAAAAATAGGGAATCAGAGTCATATCTGTCACACCATGAATTTTATTGAGGTAGTTAAATTTCCAACATGACTCAATTAACATATGTATTTTTTTCCAAATTATATAAACAATCTGAATGTGTTTTCTATATTTTGAGTATGTCACTTACTTTTTTCTAAAATTTCTTTTTAAACAAGAAACACACAACTTGTCTTATACATATCACTTCATGGATAGGACTTTCATGAGACCAATTCCTACATTTCACAAACAAATAATTAATTGATGTGAAAAATGATCCTGAAAATACGATAGTGTTTTCTTTATTTTCAGTGAAGGATATTTTTTTAACTAAACTATCAATTTTTAACTAAAAAGGAAAACATTTAAGCATATCAATCACACTGTGTGTCGAATTGATGTGAGACTAATTTATACACATCTCAAATGACTTATAGATCATTTCTCTAAATTAACAAAATAATAAAAATTTGTTTTCTCAGTTTCTAGTATGTAATTTTTTTAATAAAATTAATGAAAATTTTAAATAAAAATAAGCACTTAGATTAATATCGGCCACATTGTGTGTACGATTAAGTGTAGATGATTCTTAGACATACAAAAGATGTAAAAAATCATATATTTCAATTCTACCACATTTTCATTGTCTTTATATGTCGAACTAGAAATAGTGTATATTGACGAAATGTTCTCAACTGAAAAACCTTTCTTATTGTTGAATGTCAGAAGAGCAGAGGAAACTCATAGGCCCATTATATCAATATAAGGTTCCACAATGGGCACATAATCTTCAAATACTATTCTATATTTCAACAATAAGAATGATTTTCAGCTAATATCATTGAATCAATATGCAGTGTTGGTAGTTAGATAAAGAAAGGGGATTAAAATAGAAAACATGGTAAAAATAGGAGAAATAATTGTTTTATCTCTTGTGTGTATTTTTATATATATTTGAAAGAAAAACATGACTTTCCAAAATACATATTAAAAAAATAGAAAATGGTTTTGATAAAAATGATATGGGAATTAAAATAAAAATAGTAGATGAAATGGTGGAAAAATTAATTAAGTATTAGGAATTTACATTTTACTGATGTTGTATTCATTCATTACACATACTCTTGTTGTCATTATCTCAGTTGAATGCTCAAATTCTATTTCCTCACAAGCATTAGTAGATTCAATAAAATCACCCCAACTCGAATTAAATAAACCACTTATAAAATAAAAAAAATTATTATAGGAGTAATACTGAAAAGAAATTAATTGAACATAATAATGAGAAAATATATAAATTCTATGGATAATGATTTTACTATGCAATCATTATTGATTGCAATGATAGGCATATGGTTAAGAGAGCAATTATAAAATAAATTAAAAAGGATCTCTCTAAAAAATCAATTAAAGAGTGAGGATGATAAAGAAAAAATAATATACATTGGATTCAAGACTTTTATATTCTTATGAGAAGTAAATATATCCAACTGGGATCATAAAATATTCAATTTTTATAATAAATTAATAAATACACATAATATTTTCATTTTCAAATGTTAATTCCTCTTATTTGTGAGAATTACATGGATTGTATTTAGAGATTCATATGGGTGGAACAAAAACATAATTTTAAAAGAATGATATATTTTTAGATGGATTAAATTAAAACAAACATAATATTTATTAGATGTGTGATTAAATAAAATAATTGATTATAAATAAGTATTTATCATGGGGTTATCATTTCAAACATGGATTTATTTTTATCAACTGTAAGAAATAAAATCAACGATAAAATCAATAAATAAAATTTTATTAGTGATTGTATGTTTTTATAAAAACTTGAGAAGTAAGACTCCACAAAAAAATATGATCAATACTAAAGGATTGACAATAATAAATTCAATAATCAATGTACTATTATTCTACAACATGTATTGAAATAGTATTTTGTTTCTTAAAACACCATGATGTTGAATTTTTTCCTATAAAATGACTCATTCCTATTGTTTTTTCTAACTACATATCGACAACAAAAATCAAAATATATGTTAAAAGTTACCTCAAAATTATTTTTCCCTTAATATTATATTCCAATGATTATTGATCTTTAATCCTCATTGATTTGTTTATATAATTTATCTTATATTATTTAAATTCAAATTGAAATATTTCAAAAATAATAATTGAGAACATTATATTATTTTCAATAAGTAGTTAAATAACTAAGACAACAAATCAATCATATATAATGTTTTTTCCCATGTGATTTTAAAGATTAATCAAAATAATTTGATTGTTAAATTTTATAAGTGACCCCTAAACCTATCCTAAGACCCATAAAATAGTTCTCAACCATCCTAAAGTAAACCATTAATTCTACACCATATTTTCGTGCTCAATATCCGGGGAAAAACTTTAATGAAAAAATCATTATATAGTTTTTCCAATGTGTCAGATATTTCATTATCCAATTTTTAGAATCATCTTATAGGATTACATTTCAAATATAAGTGAATAACCTTATATTTTAGTTCCTCCTCACTCAACCCTCTTAGTCCGGATTTCTACAATACATAATATAAGACCCCAATGATGTGAGATATTTCTTCATCAAAGTGAGTTTCAATGCAATTTTCCAAAGCTATGACAACACAGACTGTTATAAGGATGAATGTTTCAAAAGTAAAAAAATTTGAAATAGGTATATGTCATGGAATTTTGGAATTTCAAGCCTATTATACCTCACCACAACATGAAACAATAGAGGGATTGTTATATTTCAAGTTGCACAGTACCGATGTTATCCAGAGGTTTCCCAAAAGATATCTCAGAAAAAGATACTTCAATATATCTAAAAATAATGAATTTTGGGTTTTTATGTTATATTATCATTAAACTAGACTTTTTGGGATACAATGATGTAGGATGAGAGGGTTTATTAGATAACCAAGGTAAATTCTAGATATCGAAAAACCCAGATTTTGTTCAAGACTTTATAACAACCGAGATCTTTATTTCATACATAAACATAACTTATTACATAAAATATTTACTCATTAGAATATAAAATATCAATAGTTGTTGTGTCATTGGTGTCTTAGTAACATCACATTACAACATAAAACATGAAATACAGATCATTATTAAACACTTCTTTTACATGACCACACACATTAATTCGTACATAGCATTTCATGGAAAAACATGAGGACAAGCGTAAGAAAAGGGTGGGATATAAAGCCCAATAAGGGAGTAATAAAGGCATAGAATGTATAATATAGTACATGTTAGTAAATAGGCATATAAATGGTTCATAATAGAATCATTAACATAAAGCCATGATATAGCATTATTAATATGACATATAAATGTTCCGACAACATTTATCATTATATTACCATGAGCCAAGGATCATTTCACATGGACTATTATCAAGCCCTCATTTAACATGAATTAGAATTAGTAAACCCTAATTTCATATTATGTATCATGATACTAATCTTTACCCAATTCATTGGAGCTCTATCAGGGAGCACCCTTCTTAATCATTTCAGTTCATTCATAAGTGTGCCACATATATCATACAACATGGATTCACTAATCATCGTAATTTATTCCATAGTAAAGGAATGTAAAATTTATACATGAAATTATATAATCAATATTTATATTTCAAAAAAGGTTAATACCCTTGATAGAGAAATGGGGAGGGTATTCACTTAACAATGACTTTGCCATGGAAAATCACAGTGCAATTTTGACAACATAACAGTGTGACATAACAATTCATAAAAAATGGATGATGAGAGAGAAAGGGGTGTCTCATCATATTTACACGAAATATACAGTAAATGGATTTATATAGAAATTTCCCAACATGTGTAATAGAATTTATATGCATAATATAAAATTATTTCATAAATGTAAATGAACAGAGAGAAATTCCATGTAGAATTTGTACATGCAAACATGTATTCATGAGAAGAATTAATGAGGGATAATGAGGTCTCTAATCATTCCAACATAAGTCGGGAAGTATTGGGGAGGTTCAAAATCATACCCTAACATTTTTAATTGAAAAAATGTGTATAACAATATAATGAAATTTGGACAAAAATGAGAAAGGAAGAAATCATTTACTTGGAAGTGTGATCCCAAAGGCTTATAAAAGGCTTCAGAGAGACTTAATGGGAGCTTGAAGAACATTTGAAGGATTCTAGAGAGAGTTTGTTAAAGGTTGGTCATGCTCCAGAAGTTTTTTGTGAAAAGAAGTGGGATCTGGGGTGTGTTTACAAAGGAAT
This sequence comes from Viscum album, assembly GCA_963277665.1. Taxonomy (NCBI): domain Eukaryota; kingdom Viridiplantae; phylum Streptophyta; class Magnoliopsida; order Santalales; family Viscaceae; genus Viscum; species Viscum album. The sequence goes on from OY728157.1 coordinate 1,031,087,693, forward strand.
AGAGAGGGAATTCTTTATTATTTAGGTTTTGGACACCACCCATTAAACTAATCAAAACTATTATCCATAACATGGTTATTTCCCATGTTATTATCCAAAGGTAAGTGTAAAACATTATTTTATAAGGCCAATGGCCAGAAAAAAAATATTAGGCTTGCTTATATCTCGATGAGTCACAATTTAAATGAAATAATTTTAAAAAATTTAAATGTTTTTAAGTCTTATAAGGTCTACTAAGGATTTGTAAAATAAATAAACCATATCTAAAATTAAATTAAATTAATGGTAAAAAATATATTTTTAGAATATTCCATTAAAAGTATTTTATTACATCACTACTAGTTCATTATAATATCATAAAAATCATTTTATATTTAAACAGATTTATCTTGTTCTCAAAATATCGACTATCTTAGAAAATTTTAAAAAAAATCATCATTCCAAAATTTTAACATCCTAATTCTAAAAAAAATTATTTGATATAAATAATTTTATGAATATGAAAAATTTTAAATTATAAAATAAGAAACGATATTTATCAAAAAAATCATGGGTTTTGACAAAAATAGTTTTCATTATTTAATAAAACATAAAATTGTAATCATAAAAATTATAAACTCATTTATATTTAATAATTAATTTAGTAGTAAAAATATTTTGTTAAAATATTCTTTAATTCCAAAAAAACATTAAATCATCAAAATATATTTCTTAAATGAATATTTACTAAAAATTGTACTTTTGATTTAAAAACAATTCTCAATGTAAAAATAATTAAATGAATGTATATTCTTTATTCTATACAAAACTAATGCACACAATAATAGTGCTAGGGTCTTGTTACAAAACCCCTTATATGACCCTCATTTTACCTAAGGTTAAGGGGTGTAATGGTGACATACTCTTGGGTTTTCTTGGATAACATCACTTGGGTGGTAATCTCTATGAACTTCTACATCTTCCATAGACTATTCCGTTCGTGCTTAATGTATTTAAACATAGCTTGGGATTGGTCAAGAGAGAATCCCAGTGATGCCACCTCCTTGTCAATTTCTAAAAAATGGTATTCGTATGGAGAAATTCTACAAGATGAGGTCATCGCTACCATTGTCCGAGTAAATTGGATTCTTAAAGCCTTATATTAATACTAATCATGTGATCATGGTTAAATGGATATATTAGCAACAATCAAAATTATTAATGTTATTTTAATATCCATTAACATAAAACCAGTGAATTACATATTTTATATAACCATTTTAAATGGTAAAACATTTATTTAGATAAATATGATTTTTCATTAACAAAAGTTTTTGTGGTTATAATTTCCCCCCCTCCTTAAGAAATTTCTGACATGAGATTTCCTTTTCCCACACTAAAAAAAATTAGGGTATCACTACTTCATCACTTTCTCTGATTGCCATGTTTCCTCTTCAAAATTGTGGTGCAACCACAACCCATTGATGATGTACATTGTCTTATTTCGTAGAACTGTTTCCCCATGATCTTAGATCTTTACTAAATTCTCTTCATAGGAGAGGTCATTCTCCAATGGTACCACATCTGGATTGAGTACATGTGATGGGTCCGGTATGTACTTCCTCAATAGTGATGCATGGAATAAAACAAGTACATGATTTAGGTTTGGTGGGAGTACTAGTCGATTGGCCACTACTCTCTAATGTGATCAAGGATCTCAAAAGAGACAATGTACCTTGGAATATGCTTTACCTTCTTCCCAAATCTCATAAATCTCAACCACAGTGATATATAGTGGAATACCATGTATCTGACATCAAAATATAGTTCTCGTTGATGATTATTATAATAGATCTTTTGTAAACTCTGATAATCATTTATGTGATGTGATATGATCATAACTTTATCTTCCATTCCCTCAACCATTTATCGACCTAGGAGTTTTCACTTCCCAACATCATCCCATCATGTCGGTGTTCTGCACCACTTCCCATAAATGGAATCATAAGGATCCACTTGGATTCTTGAGTGGAAACTATTTTTTTAAGATAACTCAATTAGACGACTACTTTGTTTTGGACATAGAAAAATTACATAACAACTTAAAATATAAAATACCAATCATTATAGAATAGTTATTTTACATGACCACACTCATTCCATCATACTTAGAATTGTAGGGGATAACCTGAGAACTTGCATAAGAAAGGGGTGAGATATAAAGAAAAGTATTGGAGTAAGTAATTCATAAAATGAAAAATATAGTACATGTTAGTAAATATACATATAAATGGAGAATAAGTGAAAAATGAACATAAAAGAATGATATAGAATGATTAACATAACATGGAAATGTGGTAGCAGAATTTAACATGATATAAGAATGATCCATGGGTCATAGCACATGAAGAAGGAGTAAACCCTCATTGAAATTTAATTAGAAAGAGTAAACCATCATTTCACATGACGTATCATGATACTTATATATAACCAATGCATTTATGTGAAATCTGGGCCCACCATTCTTAATCATTTCATTTCACGCATATGTGTGCCACATAGATCATACAACATGGATTCATTAAACATCAAAATTTATTCCCCAATAAAATAATGTGGATTTCATAGAAGAAAAGATATAATAAATAAGTAAATATTGATAATGGTTAATACTCTTGAGATAGAAATGGGCATGGTATTCCAACACAATCACTTTGTCTTGGAGAATCACTGTGCAATTTGGGCAGCATAACAGTCGACATAAGAATTAATAAAAAAAGATGATGAGAGATATATGGGAATCTCATCATATTTACATGAAATGCACCATAAGGGGATCATATAAATACATGTCCTGATATATTTATAGTAATTTAGATGAATAATATAAAAATATTGGTTGAATGTAAATGTGAAGAGAGAAATTACTTACGGAATTTTGGCATTGAAACATGTGTGAATGGGAGGAATAAATTAGAGATAAATAGATCTCTCAACATTAAAAAATAAGGACGGAAGTATGGGTGAGTTTATAAGTCATAACCAAAAAATATTAATTGATAACAAAATTGTATAAAAATACAAAGAAATCTAAACATATAATGAGAAAAGACGGAATCCCTTACTTGGAAGTGTGATCCCAAAGGATTGGGAAAGGCTTGAGAGAGGATTCCTGGGAGCATAGGGAAACATGGTAGGATTCTAAAGAGATTAGGTAGAAGGTATTTCTTACTCCAAATGTTTTTAGTGAAGATAAGTTGTAACATGGGTGGGGTTATATTACAAAAGATAGGGAATTATTTATTATTTGGGTTTTGTACACCAAACATTTAACTAATCAAAACCACAAACAATCACATGGTTTTTCTGATGGTTTTTTCCTAAGGGGGGTAGAGAAAATATTTATATATGTACAATGGATGATATTATTATAATATAAGGATTTTTTGTGTTTATATGAGTCACACTCTCAAGGAAATCATTTTAAAAAGATACAATGACTTATATGTTTTAGAGGGTTCACAAAGGCTTTGTAAAATAAATCAAACAAATATAAAATCACATTATTTTAAAATTAAAACATATATTTTCCGAAAATCATGATTAAATTATTTTATTATATAACTATTGGGTCATTATGATCTCATAAAACATGTTAAATATTTAAATGTAATTTAATTTTTTCTTAAAAATTCGACTATAGCAGAATATTTTGAAAATGATACCATTAGATTATTTTGACATATTTATTCAGAAAATAATATTAATTTAATATAAATATTTTTCTAATGATTTGAATCATTCCTTTTAAAATAAAACTTATATTTGGAAAAAAATCAATGGATTGGGCAAAAACAGTTTTCAAACATTAATAAAAATTACAATTGTATTCATAAAAATTATACAATCATTTATAATTAAAATTTAATTTAGTAATAAAAATATTTTATTAAAATATTTTTTAATTTTAAAATCCATTAATTCATCAAAATTAGATTTATTAATTTAATATGAACTCAAAATATTATTTGTGATTTAAAAACTATTTTTGAATTATGAATAATTAAATGAATATATATTCATTATTCTATAAAAAATTAATGTACATAGTCATAGTGTTAGGGTCTTCTTACATCACCCTTTATAACACCTACATATGTTCTAGGGGTAAGGTGTGTGATGTTGATAGACTCTTAAGGTGGATGTGATAACATTTCTCAGGTGGTAATCTCTATCAACTTCTACTTCCCCCATAGGCGGTTTCGTTCAAGCTTGACTTGTTGAAGCTCGACTTAGGATTGGTCAATAACGAAGCCCAGTACAGCCACATCCTTTCCAAGCTATGACTAATGGGATTCTTATGGAGAAATTCTATTGGCTGAGGTCATCACTTACTTTTTCTGAGTAAATTTGATATGTTAAAGACTTATATTTATACTAACAATGTAATCACTATTCAATGGATATATTAGCGACGATCAAAATTCAAAACGGTATTTAATAATCAAAAAACCTAAAAGAAAGTAGATGCATATTTCATATAACCATTTTACATAATAAGACAATTATTTTCATCAAGATGAATTTTCATTAATAATAGTGTGGGGCGTTACATCCATGGTTGAGATCAAACCACAAATAACTTGAGATGTGGAATTTAGCCTTGGAATAGTTGTAGCCCTAATTCTGGCCAAGATTGGAGCTTAGATTGGAAAACAATGAGCACTGGCAGTGGGACTCTTCTACAGATAGTATCAGAGATCATGAACTGGTTCGTGACATTTATGGTTCTTAAAATATGTTGTGACACTTTTATTAGTGCTACAAAAAACACTGAAAAAGATACGTCATATCTGTGCTATGTTAATAACCATTTATTAAATGAATCATTATGAGTGAATTTTTTACCACTGATAAACATTGATTTTATTAGTTCTTTTAAATTTTTTCATAAATCTTTTATTATGTAGACACTAAAAAGCTTTAAAAATTACATATAATTCTTTTTTATATATTACTTTCTTTAAAAGTATAATTATTATATTTAATTATAATACATATAATAATAATATTATAATTCATTATATATATAAATATTTACTTATAATTATATAAATATTTTTTTAAAAATAATATTTATATCATTATATATATTTATATGTGTATATACATATATAAAAAAGTTAATATATTAAATATTTAAATAAATTTATTATAATTTTCTAAATTTTTTATTATTTTATAAATAATTTTTTAATAAATTTTATTTTTTTACTTATAATTATTAATTTATAAAAATAGTAAATATACATTTATTAAAATATTTATTTTTAAATATTTTTTTTACAAATGTGTTTTTAACATTATTAATGAATATTTAATCTTAAGTTAATACATGTTAAAAATGAGTGAAAGTGATTAATTAAAAATGATTAAAATATTGAAAACATTGATAAGTTTGATTAATATAAATCAATGAAAATGGATATATATTGAAATAAAGATGAATACATAATAAAAATATTAAAACATAATAAATAAGTATACATAAAATAAATTATATAAATTGAATAAAATCCTAAAAAAAATATTTGGGTGTGTGTATATGTATATAAAAATTCTTTAATTAAATATATTTAAAATCAATATAATATATTTGATCTATGTTTTAAATTGAGAAATCAAATGACAATCAATTATGTCCATTACTCGATGCAATTAGTCAGTACTTTTAATTCATTTTAATTTTTATTTATAAACAATTATTCACTAAATATATTAATATTTAAAGTAAATCATAAATAATAATTTTGTTTATATAAATTATATTTATATACATTAATATATTTCTATATATTTAATATATACAATTTATTAATGTTATGAATAATCATCAAATTAACAAAATGTTTAATACTTTTTTATATTAGTTTTTCTTTAATTATAATTTTTTTAATGTTTCATTTTTAATATATCTATATATTTAATGAATAATATTTAATATTGATTATAATTTATATATAAGTCAATATATCTATTCATTTTTATAAATAATTATTTATTTAATAAATTTTGTAATATTTTTTAAATAAGCTCATTTTTTATTTTTTATTTATTTCATTATTTCATTTTATTATTTTGGACCTTTATCAACACTAATAAAGGATTACATTATGATCTCTATATATATATCTCTATTAAAGGGTACAACCTATTAGTACTAAAAATAATATAACGATAAAGGGTACCCTTTATTAGTGCTAAAAATAAAATTGTGATAAATGGTTAAACTTATCAGTTCTTGATTTATCATTTATAAAGATTCCCATTATCAATTATTTTTTCAAGGAATGATAAAAAATAGTGTAGTTAAATGCCAACTTTTTAGTAGTGAATATAGCCTCCTAGGTGGTGGGTTTGATCTTACTGGCAATATGTCCCAATAAGGATGGTGATAAAAAAGACCCAAAAAGGATATATCCCTTCAGGTTGGATATGACCTTACAGGTAATATAGCCCAATGAATTTTAGTGTGAGTAGAGGTGTTGGGTATGAACCTCTATGAGGATTCCTGTGTATCCTATTGGGATAATAATCAAAGCCCACATAATTCATATATGTTGGGGTGTACACCTATTAGGGATGGTCAATAGGGGTATCTGACTGTGCTAGTTATATTATCATCATTGACCTCTAATCCCACATGATCCATGATCTGTGAGAAAAATAAGTGGAATTGGAAGATATTTCACTTCCCACGATCATCTTCATTCACTTGGGGACAATAGTGGGGGTGTAAATGGTAGGAGATGTCATACAAGAAATATTAGGGTATTACTCCTGGACAGATTCCAATGTGATTCATGTTTTGAAAGGTGGAAGAATGTATATAGGTTAGGATATGGATTATAATGTTTTGTTATCATCATGTTCGATTTAAATGTCAGGAAATAGATGTTGCCTCCTTGACAGAGAGTCCATATGCCACAATCCTTAAGGATGGGGTCCTCATTACTAATAGATTGAATGACTAATATGATGCGGACCCCAACCACTATGTAGGTTAAATGTGTGTTTATGTTTTTTACCATGGGAATTCAGGATCAATGGTGAGACATAATGTTGTGTACAATCCCTAGGCCAAATGAATCTAGAGTCCATGGGGGAGGTCTCAATGATAGAATACCATAGCCTTTATATGGGGCACTTGAAGTCATTTGGATAGTTTATGAAGGAGAAAATATGGGGGGAAATTCTATGTGGAAAGAGGGAAGCTATAGTGGAAGGTACGAATACCATATGGATACCCCATTCCACATACACCTATTTACTAGGTGGGGTGGGATTCATAAAGCATGTACTTCTAGGATGAGGGACTTCTTCATGGTGGGCTTCCATTTTGGGCATAAGGGTATTCCCTTTTTAGATGGTCGGATCTTCCCATTGTAAAGGATCCATTTTTGGGCTCTCTCTTTTCTATTATCTTCACCATATGTGGTCAGTGAATTACCTACCAATGTCTTCTCTAGTCTTCTCCAATTTTCATATTTCTATCATCTCCCTCTATTTTCCATCTAGTTTATCTACTCTATTCATTGTATATCATGTTTGTCTTCTGTTTCTATTTTACATCTCAAATTTTAGCTTGAATATCATGTTATGATATGGCACGGTAAATAAACATTTTTTCAAAATCTCTTGTTGGCATAGAGAAGACTTTTCAATGTGAGGAGTTAAATAAATTAGCCACCCGAAAAGGATTTAGGTCTGCAGGGAGGTAGGGTGACTTCCTTACACTGCAAATAGTTTTTTGGAGGGCATAATTTCACCACCTCCCCCCATAACTGATAATTCATTTTCTTGGCTATTGAAAGAATACCTTTCAATTCAAATGAAAATTATTTTTTTGGGGACATTATTTCACCACTTCACCACTACAAAATGATTTATTTACAAACTCTTGGAAAGTATGCCTCATTCCAAATACAAAAAGAATTTTTTTGGTGGGTGGGGGGAGGAGGTTGATTTCACCTCCTCACCACATAAAATGACAATTATTTTGTAGTGGGGTTTGAATTGCATCCTCTCCTATAAAAAAAATTCATTTTTGAGAACTTCATGGGAAGGGGCAGTCCTGCATAACATTTGTGCTATGATGAAGGGACCCAATGCTTAGTAGTTATAATTACCATAACAATTTTAACTCCAAAAAATGGTTCAGTAAATTTATTCTAGATTTCAAAAATTCATAATGGATTCCTCATATTCCTTCAAAAAAATCAAACTTAAGACATTCCACCAATTGGAATAGGGTATGATCAGTAGGAAGATGAAGAAATTTCATGGTTGAATTGATCCTAGTTGAATGATCTGTTGTGTTCATGTACACCCAGAAGAGGGACCACACCTATAAAAAGGTGTCAGGTAGAACTCATTTATCATGTAGTGAAATAACATCACATTGTGACTTACTCTGAGATTGCATCTTTCAACCCCTACCACATAGTGATTCATTTTGTAATCACCCTTTTCCACATACTTATGAATTTCCACTTGTGAACTGTTATTATTTTGAACAAAATATTGTTCTTCATGGTATAATTATTCCCAGATATTAATATGATGAACACACAGTTTGATTAATGTTACACAAACAAAAAAATGTGCTATGGGATCTATATTGGGTTTAATGCGCTATGAGGAATTCAATACATTGATAAAGATAAAATCATCTAAGAATTTTTTATATGCAGGGAATATAGACCATGATCATAATTCATTTATGAGATTGTTGAACTCAATTGGAATGTTAATTATTATTTCAATAAATATTAAATTCGACCCCCAATACCATGTTATTCCTCAAGAAGGTATTCTAAAGAATGCTCTTTGTCCAACTCTTATGGACTATAAATTGTCCAATGTGCTAAATATATAAAACATTATGAAACAATATTATTCTATAAATCCTCCGGTTATTTATAAGATTCAATTTTCATTGTTTTAGTGTCCTCAAATTGTGTTCATGTGAACATCTCTATTGCATGTCACATTATTATTAAATCAATTAAAGGGAAAGTATTCATTTTAAATTTTTATTTATGGGATCAAAAAAACCATCATAATAATGAAATATCCCTAAATTCTTCTATTAAAGAAAACCCATACATTTTTAACCATGAATGGGGTGATTCTAATGGATGGTGGAGCTAAATATTGGATTTTAAACCTGGTGGGAGCTTCTCTAATGAATACGACAGGGCCTTATGGGTATTTCAAAATAGCATAGAAATTCCTGAATGATTGGAGTCCATTGATTTCTACCGAGTGGTAAGGATTTCTTTTTTTATTATACTAACTAGTTGTGATTTTTTGGATTTGATTATTCATTGATTCAAAAGTTCTAATATGTTTCGCCTAATACATGGTGAGGTTGTGATCAATTTTTGGGAGATCTATCATCTAGGGGGAAACATGATCCTTGGTAATAAGTAAATAGACTTTATTATTACTTATAACACCTATACCAAATTTGTTTCTCCATTATAGATAGATCTATTTATTATGTTTGTGAAATTACATAGTGATTCTCTTCACATATGTTCACTAATTCAGTTCAGTGATTGGATATAACAATTTTTCCAATATAGAAAGAAGAGGTTGAAGTATTAGCAAAACAAGACACATAAAACATAAAAATAATGATAGATATCATGTTCATGTTGTTCCAATATGAAGTTACTTTAACATACTGCATGGGGTTATAGTATCAGGCATTTGTTTGTTTGTTTTTTCATATTTCTACGTAGATGGCTTTTCGTATCCTACGATTCTTATACTCGTGTTAGGGTCTAAACCCTGATGATGGTTGGTGAATTAGAAGACAGAAAATTGATCAATATATTTTCACCCACCCTTACTCTTATTTCTGAATTTTTGGGTCATATATAGGAGGGATGGTCTCCACATAGCTTGAGTGGACCACATTAGTTTTTATATGGCTGGATAGTAGAACACTTTCAATGTTATGAGTATATGTATTCTATGATGATTCATCATTTTTTTAACCAAACAACATATCATCAAATTTATTAACATAAAATTCTAAGGAATCAATAATGTTATTGAGTTGCTAATGGATTCATTCCAATTTTTATTTTCTCCACATTAGAAAACATCTATAGTGGTGATAGATGATGGTAGGGGGTCCTTTGAGTAATTCTCTTACATTAACTCATTTTGAGTTGGTATTATAGTATATTGAATAGATTGAGTGTCCATTTTAGAACATTAATCCCTTTATAGATTAGTGTGGAAGTTTTTTTGTCTTCAATTTGTTTTATATTTACCTCTCACTAGGATTAAGAGGAAATTGCGTCCAGCCATCCCAGATCAGCTCTAGGTGATGTTGATGGCTGAGGATTCAGGAATATAACTAATTTTTTATTCCACTAATGATTCAATAAATTTTTCATGGGTTAATTTTAAAAAATGGATGGAGTACTACCTTAATTTAATATTAGGAGAACTAATATGGTAGGTAAATAATCCACAAACATCTCCATGTTCCCCATATATTATGTTTCCAACTCTAGCTTCTGGGGTATAATGTTAAGAATCTACAACCTCCAAGTATTCAATGGAATATTTATCTTCAATATGCCCACATATGGAATGTGGTATAGACCAATAAACTTTTTCCATTGTGTTGATTGTTTTGATAATGATGCCTCCAGTTAAATGGTTTCAGTCATTTCACCAATATACATGAAACTAATTGGATCAATCCCCAAAATTAAAAGGGAGTCGATGTTGGAGGACTTTTCAGAAATCACACCAATAGTTGGGATGAGATAATTAGTAATTAAAATGATTCTATATTGTATATATATAGTCACTAATGAATAGAAAAAACATTCTATGGTTTCTCTCGAGACTTAGGTCATGTATAAATGGGATTGGTTCCATGTTTTTACTATTATCATGGATATTACATTAGATATTTTTATGGTACGGTGGATGGTCTTCATTAACGTTTCCTTGGCATGGATATAGGTGGGTTTGATTACATGTATTTTTAGCTCCTTATCCACCATTTTGTTATCTCATAGGATAATTTGGAAGAACAAGAACAATGTATCATCCAATTTAATCTTTCAAACTATAATGTGGAACATTTGAAATATGACATTGTGGAGCTACATCATTGTTTTATTGAGGAAGAAAAATATTATGATTGTATCTCTATATTGACTATGATGCTGCAAGAATACGAGGATCATGCAGACCTTGTTAAGGAAAATTTTACATTAGAATAAATGGGGATAGATGTAATATAATAAAAAATTAGATATCTACATGAATTTATTAGGAAAACATTCACATTGGTTAAAGATGAAGTTGGGAAGAGAACCAATATTTAGTAGTCCCTCGATGAATCATGTCAGGCATTAGAAAATTTGTTAAAAAAATTAACCAATGATTTATATATATATTTTATTCACATCCCAATTCTCATTATCATTGAAGAGACACTATGATGTGTATGTTACACTTTTCAAAAAGAAATTTTTTTTTAAATGAAGGAAATATTTGTTGTTCTCAATTATTTATTTAATACGGTTTCATTATATTATATTTAAATGTTTCAAATTGTAATTTCAAGTTATCTCTAATCATCTGACAAAAAAGTAACTACATAAATCATAATTATTTACATATAGGCTGAAGTAATCTGTTTCTTTTTCTTTTTTCATAAATCGTGGTTGGGTATATCTATAATTACCATCACCGTAACACCAAAGTTGGCCTTGTTGATAGAATGAATAATCTTATATCACACATTTAAATATTTGAAATGAAATTTAATTAATGGTTATTCATATAGTTCTAATTATTTCCTTAGATGAGGGAACCATAGAGCATAATTTTATTGTTTCTTGAGTCACATCATAGACCCTATAAACGTTGTGGATTTTATATCACCAACTTAATTTTTTCAAAATATGAAATGAACCATACATAGTGGGAATGAATTGAATTTTTATTTGTCTACCCATTGTGGGTTCTTTGACCTAATGAGTTTTGTGCCTTTTAAAATTTAACCGCTTTATATATCCTAGATCACATGATATGTATACCTAGAAATATTATACTCAACATTTTCCAGGGATCCCTTTTTGTGAGATTCTAGCCTGAGAAGTTTTTCATCTCCTCACACTGGTAGTTAATGGTTAGGAAACCATGTTAATGAAGATGATGATTTAGGTCAAAAATATTTGACTATGAGTTACTAAAATAGATGTTTCCAATCAAGTAAGCATCAACATATTTCAGAGTAAAGAGGGATGTTTTTTTAATTCATTATTTAGGGATTTTCATATAGTTATAAATAGTATTGGAAAAAATATATAGGTGATCATCAATAAAATTATAAAATAAGATTCTACTACCGTGTATTCAAGATGTAAATATATAAAAAGGGTTTTCTCCTAGGGATGGAGAATCATCTGGTTGATAGGATACATTTGGTGTTGTATTATACAAATCCACATTTAGGCATATAATGCATAGTCAAAGAAAATTCATCATTTAGATTTAGCATTATCATATCATTGATAGTCAAGGAAGGTTTAAAATTATTTGAATACCTCAAGACCAGGAAGTGTACTTTGGGAAAATAATGTTTCCATGTTTGTAGGGAGGATTTAGTTCATCCTTGTATATGGAAGTGAAACCTCCGACATAAATTTGATTTGTTTGTTTGAAAGGGTGTATTTTTCTCCAATTAGTAATTCTCTAATTAGGTAACCCATAAACTATTTCCCTATACAAATTGAAACAATATGAAAGATAAAAGGGATAAAAAATTCATATTATAGAGCATAGTGCTAGGATAATGAATCCTAGTGTCATTGAGTGTTTCATGGAAATAAAAATCAATCCACCAATAATTCTATAACTCTGAAAAGTTCAAGGTCATTTTAGATGAAAAAATGGTTCAATGGATTTGGTTGTGGTGTCATATGATTATTTAAATTACAATAATTACCAAAAATATCTAACTAATATGATTCATTCTCATTGTGATACCTAAGAGAAGATAAAAGGACTATTGGATTTTTGAGAATGTGATCATTTAAGGATGGTTCTGATGGTTATTTCAAGACTTATTATCTTATGTCGTATACACTATCCCACAAACCAAATGGTTTTTAGGAAATGTACAATAATGATCCATCATGGTTTAGAAATGAGGGAAAGGATGTAATGGGGGTTATTAATAAAGAAATTAGAGGTTATTGGATATTAAGGAATGATATGGTAAAAACACGTAAGTGGTGACTATGGAAGATTTTTGAAAATTGGATTCCATTATAAATTCATCAAGGTGTTTGTAGATAAAAAGGTTTTCACTTGGTGATGAAGGTGTGTCTTGTTGATAGGAAATATTTGGAGGTGTATTAAGCAAAACCACAATTGGCAATATTATGAATAGTCAAAATGACGGTGTCTATTAAATTTGGGTTCTCGTATCACTAATATACGAAGAATGATTATGGGTATTTCAGTTACCCAAGACCTGAAGTGTGATTTGTGGAAGGATGGTGTCAAGATTATGCTGGTGGAATTTACCGATGTTGGTCATAACCAAGAAGAGATTTTCATACATAGACCTAGCTTATATTTGGGATAATTAGGTACGTATTTTGTTCATGGGAATGAAGGATTTAGGCATCACTATATATCTCTTTAGTATGAGAATTAATCCATAGATATTTCTTCCATAAAGATCTAATATGAGATCGACACACGAAATGATGGTCCTCTCAGTTGAGGTCTAGAATAATGAATTGTTTGACATCATATGATAGGAATGTGAACCATGTAGTTTAACTTCCTAGAGTGAATATATTTCCCTAGAGTTCAGTTTCATGTGTCACAAATATCTTGTGTTCCATTTAAGGCCTTTAATTCTGAACTATTTTAACCATGATGTGAGTTGATGTATCTCAATTGTGTGGGGAAATAAATTTTGGACGAACTATGATGTCAGATTAATGTATCAATACATATCTCACTGAGATGAGAATCAAGAAACACATGGTACTAGAGGGATGGTACAATAGTATATCACTACCATGTTTGGTGGTATATTCTAAAAAGGGCCACAATAGTGTGAATTTAAATATCATATGAAAGGAATGTTAACCATAGAGTTTAAAATCATGTGGTAGGGACATGAGATGTGATGTTTAGCTTAATGAAACAAGTTCTTTGGTTAACTAATATAAATACAATGTATTGGGTCTCATTACTATAAACTCCTTTTGAATATTTTACACATAGTTTAAGGTCATTTTTTCTAGATTGAAAAGTGAACCAACAATGAAATGTTTCCATTACAATGATTCCTAATTCTATATGAACTATTATTGGTCTTAAAAATAATTAATTGTGATTTTTTCCCTTATATATTGGGGTTGATCAAAAGAAATATGGGGAAACAAGGGAAAATATCAAGATCATAGGTTATCTAAGGAAAGGAAGAAACATGTCAATCTATGTCACATGAGAGTGGTCCTCAACAATGTAGTTTAATACATTATAGAGAGGATTTTTAATTTTCATTTTAGATTAAGGAGTATAAGTTCGTATATGGGTATGGAGGTGCTTTTTTAGCTAGTAAAAAAGAATCTACCTTGAATAAATGACATGGGGTCTAACATTGGTAAAGGTAGTCATATATGGGTTTCAAACTTGGGGATAGACCAAAGACATAAGGTCTAATAATTTCGACATATCCTATGTAAATAGGAATCAATACATACATAGTTTTATAGAAATATTACTTTCAAAATCACACTCATATTCAAAGAATATGTTACTTATTTTAATTTTAATTTTTTGTTGTGGATGGATCTACGATAATCGGTCCAAGAGTAACAATGTATCTCAATAAATAGATAATAAATCCACACCTAATTCTGAAATTTATCCATGCTTAAAAGGAATCATCCCTCATTTTTAACACTGGGTCAATAGGTGAGACACGTTCCTTTTATATTTGTACATTCATGCCCATTTTATACAGTTTATCATCATTAGGCAAGGACACATTGTTCCATGGAAAGAGATAAAATAACATATGGTGTGGGACATATGCATTAAATCTTAACAAATGTATTGATAATCATCTCACATGAGTAATCCCATGCTGGTCACATGATGCTTCCTAGGATAATCACCTTGGTGATCGTATTCTCGGTGCATTGGATATGACTACATTTTAATGTCATGTGCTTCACATTGTCTTATAGTTTAGCTTATTGTGGATAGGATGGTTTTCATTATTCCTTTTAAATCAATGAATGGAGGACATTTCAATGTATTCTAATGTTATGTGATAAAGAATATTGGGGTCTTGTAGTTTTGGTTCAATGAATAGGACCCTCTATTGTTAATGATGTGAAAATTTTCTTATGATATATTTTATTGTTATGTGGTGTAATATGCTCACCATACATGTTGATCATCTAATACACTACATTAGAATAGACGTTATAGATAAAAAAGTTCCTTTCCATTTTCATTCATTCTTTGATTGTTTATTCCCAAGTATTATCACGGTCTAGATAGTCGAACCCATTTATACATGTAGGAATGAATGAAAGAAAACCTTCTTGTTAATGGATTTCATTTTCTAGTTTTGATCAACAATTAAATGATTAATTGTATATATTCTATTCTTATAAATCCATTATAATTCATCCAAATTCTTATAAGATAACTCATCATGGGAAAATTGTCTACAAATGGAAATACGAAGAGAAATCAATTGGACTTTAATAGAAAAAACTACATTTATCCTATATAATGGTGAATACATGTTCTCCTATATAGTAGTATGGGTTTTTTTAGTAGGACCAAAGGGATATAGAAACATTTTGAGATAGGATTTATTATCATTTTCCACTTTTTCTATATTTTTTCGATAGGGTTGTGTTGAAAGCCTATATCTATCCATTTGTCGCTATAAGATAGTGGGATAAATGACTAGACTCGATGTTATAATACTACTATATCATTTCTAATTTGTAAGAAAAAAATTTGGTGCTGTTATCCATAAATATTGTATGAGGGACACTAAACCTATTAATGATATTAGACATCACAAAATTAATGGATCTTTTTTCCCCAACATCTTTGAGGGGTATCACTTCGGCCCACTTGGAAAGAGGTCAGTAAAAGTAAGAATATACATAATCATATTGGTAGTGGGTATAGTATATGTTCCAATGACATCCATTCCCCATACATAAAATGGCCAAGAGTATTTGGTGATATGTAACAACTGTGATAGTTAATAGATAAAAATGGAATTCACTTTAGAAGAAGGACAATTTTTGTGAATTGGGTGTAATCTTATGTCATCAAAGGCCAAAAATAACCTAGAATGACAATTTGTATAGAATCATTGCTTTTTAATCCATGCATCTTAGAACATAGTATATATTTTAAAATTATGTTATAATGACAAATGGTGTCTTTTCATTTAGGTTTGAGAATATGAATAACTATTTTTAATCGCATGAAATATTTCATAAGACATATTACATTGGTAAGGTGTGTAATATGCTCACCATCCAAGGTTATCATCAAATATAAACCAATGTAACAATCCTTATGGAATAAAAAAGTACATTTCAATTTTTTTTCGAGATTTAGAGATTTCATCCAATGTATCATCGGGGTCTTGAGAGACAAAACCAATTAAATTTATAGGAATGAAGGAAGAAAAAAATTTCCTTAAAATATTACACTATCTAGTGTTGATGAAACTATATGGGATGAATGGTGCACAATATATTCCCATAAATCCCTTATAATTCATCAAAATTCATCTGTGACAACTCATCTAAGGAAAATTGATCGCAAATGTAAATACATTTCATAGGAAATTAGACATTAATGGAAAAAATTACATCTCTCCAATATACCAGTGAATTGTGGTTTTCCGGCATAGTAGTATGGGTTTTGGTCTAGTAGAACCAAAAGTCATGTTGAATGTATTTGGAGGTTTCATCCTATGTTTCATCAGGGTCCTGATATCCAAACCCAATTCTTCTTTAGGAATGAACGAAGGAAAACCTTCTTGTTAAAGGATTTCCCTATCTGGTATTGATGATCCTATACGTGATTGATAGTACACATTTTCTTCTCATCAAGACATTATAATTCATCCAAATTCAATTGGGACTCTTTATATATAGAAAATTAATCAAAATTGTAAATACAAACAAAATGAAATAGGAATTCATTGGAAAAAAATAATATCTATCATATATAAGAGTGAATACGGATTCACCAATGTAGTAGTATGTGACGGGGTTTGGTAGGACTACAAGGCAAGTAAAAACTTTTCTGAATAAGATTTATTGTCCTTGTCCACCATTTTTTGGATTTGTTCAATATTGTTTTATTAAAATACTCTATCTGTCTAGTTGTCATTGTAAGATAGTGGGATGAATGGTTAGACCTGATGGTGTACTCCTATTATAGCCATTCCAATTTTTAAGATCAAAATTTGGTGTTTCTATCCATGTATATTTGATGAGGGACACTGAAAATTATAATTATATCTGACTACACAAAATTAATTATTCTTTTCCCGCAGCATCTTTTAGGGGTATAACATCATTCCACTAGGAAAATGGTTAGTATAAGTGAGAATATAATTAAACATCTTGGTAGTGTCTAGAGGATATGGTCCCATGACATCTATTCACCATACAAAAATCATCACAGAGTATTTGGGGATGTGTAACAAATCAGATGGATAATGGATGTAATTGATATGCACTTTAGAGTAATGACACTTTTTGTGAATTGGATGCAATCACGTGTCTTCAATGGCTAGCAATATCCAAGCCACTTAATTTTGAGAAAATCATGGTTTTTGATTGGTATTCACCATAGGCACTAGCATGTAATTATTTTATGACATCAACATTCTCCTATCCATTGTTGTATCCAAGGATAACTTCATCCAAACCTCATTTATAAAGGACCTTCTGTAGGTTCTGGTTGTCACCGAGGCTAAAATTGATTTCCCTTCGTCATATTGGTAATTTTGGGGATTTTTTCGATGGAATAATCAAACATTGATGGTAGTAAAGGATGGATTGACCTATCAATCTACCATATTATTAGATTCAAGGACTGAATGGTCCTTTTTGATCTCTTCCATGCTAGTTTGAACAAATGGTGACACTATTAGGTAGTGTGGAAAACTCATAACTATTTTAACTCTATATGGATCTGTAAAGATAGTATCCACATTTTCTAGTGCATCTTACTATGTATTATATGATAATATGATGTGAACCAATATTTTTTCTAAGGGGAATTCTACCATCAAACCCCATATATAATCAATCAGTTTGATTTTTTCTACATTTCTATAGTTTAATCACTATTTACATTATTTATTTCCAACTCTGAATCACCTTTTATGTTTAGATGGGTTATTAGTATTTGTAACATGAGATATAATCATTCAATGAAGTAATGTAATTCTGCCTTATAATTGGTGTATAATTTTTCAAAATGAAGGGATAAAAAATATGAATTTTTTTAAAGATATGAATGACCCCAAACCAATATTTATTAATCATGGGGTCAACTATTATTTATCTTATTGGGATTATAGAATCTCCATCAAGATACACCTGCCATTTTTTGAGGGAACATTAGACTAAAATTTCCTTACCTTTTTAAAGTTTGGTATTTATAAGAATTTATTCTAAAGAGAAATTATCTAAAAAGAAATATACTAGTGCATGTCCATTCATTAAATTATGGTCACAAAATAAATTCAAACAAGCCTCATCGTTAATGGTGAGGACTCTTGAAGTGAATCCATGAGACCCAGGTTAAAATATGGGTGGAGGAATATTTCTGGGTACTATTGGCTTATTGTAGCATTTATAATAAAAGGTACTATTCGGTACTATAGTAGCCTGATGTTTTCACCTTCAGGCCACTTGTTTGGTCCTAGAGTACTTTAGGTCATTAGGCCACCGAGGCCTTCAGGTCAATAAGGCCTTTGTCCCACCTCAATGCCTTCAGGCCTCATGATGTGAAGATACACACCTTACATATTCTACAAGAAAGAAGCTCTAGAAGCAGTTCAAAGTAAAGCACATTCACCAGAGTAGAGTTATCAGGATTGGAATAATGAATGGTTATGGAATTTCCGTCGGTATCGGGCATGTGCATCAATGTAAAATACAGCTAGTTTAACATCTATGTGAAGGTGTAGTGTTCATCACAATGCATATGCTAGTGATGGGTGGTTCCAATAAGTCATAGATAGAGTTGATTCCTCTAAGTCATTATGGTCATGTATTGTCACCAAACTCTAAGGGCCATGTAAGGGATCCCCTTTAACACTTAAAAGGTGGATTTTCCGAAATGAATAAAAATTGAAGGCCTTCAGACCATTTAGGTATTCCAAGATCAAAATTTTAAACTAGTACCATAATAACCACTCACTTATCCAAACAACCAGTCAACATGGGATTGTTGAGGATATATATGAGTGGGTCATTTCAACAGTCCCAATGGACTTCGTGGTGTTTTATTTAGTGCCTCAGTTTCTGAACCACTAATATTAATGCTCGAAAATTACTCTCAATATTTGAATAACATGTCATGATATTGATCATGGTTTAACTGAGATAATAGAGGAATTTTTCAATTATTGTATCATTATTTTGCAAGTGGAAGGCTCCCAATGATCTCTCTAAAGTTTTTATATATGATGATTGTCTTTCCTCTGATAGGCACCATAAGCACCATTGGAATCAAAAGGTATTTATTGGGAATATCAAATGATTCCTAACATAATTTAGTCTACTATATGTGATCCCCATTAGATTAACCTGGTAAAAAAAATCACATTATTATATGGTTATCCATAATGAATTGAATATAGGATAGATGTCCATATGGTACCCATTATTATTTAATTTTCCAAGGAGGAATCATTTCAAGGATAACATTTCATTTCTCATAATTGATTTTTATTCCATCATGGAGTATGATAAATCTAAAAAACATTCTTGAGGTAACATCAAAATCAATTTTCAAGGGGTTCACTTTACGATATATTATAATATTTATTCGAATAATGTATCATGGGAAGTAAGATGGTCATATTATTTTAAATATTTAACCACCATACCATCAACATATCCAATGATGATCATACCCATAAGGGGTTTAATGATACGATACATGGAGTGTTGATTTGTAGTGCAAGTATTTTATATGTAAAAGGAAAACACCTGACAGAAATATAATATTTTGGTACCATTAAGGTATTAGATTATTCTTCTTCATGGGATACTGGTATGTTATTATATCCTGAATAACCATCCATGGGGCAGTGGGTTGGAAACCATACATCGTATAAAAACGATTTCTATAATCGGAAATGGTAATTCATCTTTCGTATTATGCCTATTATATCAATACTGTTAACATAGAATACAAATTTTATATTATTATTATTTATTGGGACTATGATAGAGGTCCATTTTTGTTAATAAACATCCCTAATGATGTTATAATTTATGATCTAATTAACTTGTTCTTCATCTTTATCCACAAATGTTGGATATGTTCTTCTTGCAGCATTCCTGTGATGATGATGATTTTCTGTTAGACCTAGTTAGTGGGTATCCCTATCATGATTATGCCACGAAATTTGTGTATACTTCTAAGAGAACACATATAAATGATTATTTAATAAAGAGGTATTGATATCCTTTTCTCCATTGGAAATACCTACACTAATCAATGTTATTCCGAAAGCATTCTTTATAACTAGGATTACTGAACTGAGTTCATCAATAGTAGATATGAAACCTTCCTCAAATGATGGAGGAGGGACTTTGTGGTCATTTTATTGTTCATCCAGCATTTCTTCTTCCACCACCTTCATGTTCATGTCAGTATATGTAACGCCCCGACCCTAATTATCTAGAGTCGGTGCATTATTACATAACATTGGCATGATCATGAGAAAGATCAAGTCTCGAAAGACCTATTAGTTTAGTAGCCTTGGAATAACTAGATACATCCATAAATTTTTACATTACATCATAAAAAAAACATCTTGTCTTCATATCCCCTCATACTATCCCTGCAGGTCATTCATAAATTACTTCTTCATAATCCTGGGAAAAATAAAACATTGAAAGGGGTGAGCTCAGATGCTCAGTAAGGATAACATTATAGCAGAAGCTTTCATAAATAAGCATAAACACTTAAGGCAATTTATAACTAAAACAAAAGCCTTTTAAAATTGAACTTCAACATAGTATGGCAAAAGTAAAATGAAATAATGCCATTTACTTACTCACATGGATATTCTACTAGTCGAATGATCACATGCAATATCAATAACCACTTTCATAATGATGGAATGCATAATGCCAGACTATCATAACCACATAGCCAAGGCCTCGTGCCAAGACTACAAATAAGATTTTGTCAAGGCCTTGTGCCAAGACACTAGTTTGTCTCATGAGACCTACCGATGCATCGAGGAGCTATAGCGGGCTCCACCCGTCACTTATTAAGTCCAATGCATTCCTCATATGAATAGTTTTAAGCATAAAATAAACATTCGTATTGAAACTAGCATACGAAATGTCAATACTTTTACCACAAACCTTGAGTGGTATAAAAATAGCACATCCACAGTCAAACATAACTCATTCGATACATTATGGAAGATTGTATTGTATCACATTAACCTCAATCAAGAATAATGAAGGATGTTGACATAGATTAAAATAATCATCAAAACTATTTGAGAGAAAAATCCCCCTTTTCTTGAAATCATTTAAAAGTCACACTATTTGTCAAAAAGCCATTTAAAAATAGATATTTGAATCAAAGTGTCCCATACCACTTTGAAACTTTTTAAAAGGATTTTTAATTTTAAAACTTTAATGTCCATATAAATAAATTCTTAAAACCATTTTTAAAATATGGACATTAATGAGCATGATTTAGAAGAATAATTCTTTAAAACATTTTAAAATGGTATTTTGGTTAGAGTTTCTAACCAAAAGAGAGACACTTGAATACAAATAATTGAGGTAATCAAAACATTGTAATATCATGAGAATAAAGGAATTCATGATATACTATGTCAAAGTACATTATATACACCACATAAAAGTGATTTGGTGTATATCATCAAATAAGTCTCAATGGAATGTAAATTGAGATGAAATCTCTCATAAAGGTTGTATCCTTAGGTTAAGGATAAATCAATGACATAATTATGTGTGACAAATATAAATACACTAAATATGATTGAATATTCAGTGTAAAACAATCAAAGGACATTCACACATATTCTTGTAAAAACAATACCAACGAATTGGATGTTTAACTCAACAAATGGAGAATGAGTTAAAATGACTCTTATCAAATTCATATCAATGACTTGAGAATTACCAATGGAGTGATTATGTGTATCAAACTTATATCCACAGGAAGGGGAGTGGAAATTATGACATAATCAAATGAATAGTGATTCCACACATAATCTTGGGGTAATATAATCAATGAAATATGCGTAAAGCCAAATGAGTGGGAATTGAAATCTCAAATTCCCTTATCGATTAGGTAACATACGAAACATACACCCATGAAAGAAGTATCATACCATGATGATGTAAATACCCATAAATTAATGTATATTACACAATGAATACAATCATGGTCAGTACACATACACCACATGCAATAATTAAGTGGTGATCAATGGAAATCTCACGAAATTAAAAGTGAGATAAGAAACCCCTTACCACGTTAATCAACTGAGTCGTATGGCCAAAAGTTAATAACCACCAAATGATTTACAGAATAACATGAATATAAATAGAATCATGAATATATATCAAATGGTAATACACAATACACCACTTTCAATAATTTAGTGGCGAAAAATGGAAATCTCACGGAATTGAAAGTGAGATAAGAAAATCCCTTACTTTGTACTTTTTCCTTGGTTGATGGTAGGTTTACCTCCTGTATAATGGTGAAATAATTGTTATTGAATAATACAAGAATAATTTACTTTAATATGATATCATATATGATCTTTTAACATTGATTTGTTAATAATATCTTAGTATTAACGCCGTTTCGGGTGTTAACTTACTCATTTTCTTTTATATGTTTTGTTACATAAGTCATGTTTGTTGTATCTTATTCATATCCAGAATGATATCAAGTCCTTAAACATCATTTTTAAATCATTAAATGATAATTATACTTGAATGGATACGATGGATAATGAATCTCATCGCGTTCGTGGAGACGGTAGTCCGTACGTACGCACGAACGCTACTTCCATTTAATTTTTTATTTTAAAAGAATCGAATCCAAATGATACATAGGTATATTACTATTCCAGTATAATATAATATTTTATATATGTTACTTAAGTTCATTAACACCATCCTTTATACGTTCCATGTGTGGTATGAACGAGTCATATCATTTTAAGGGGGCGGTAGTCCGCACTTCCTCAAATGAAATTATCGTATGTATATACGACATGAAACGAATAATGGTATGAAATAAAATGGAATTACAGAAGCTTATATATAAAATATATATCATTAATATAATATTTAATTATAGTGCCATCATAATGGCCACCATGAGAGGCGGTAAGATGTTTTTGAACAATCATCGTTTCGTGAGGCGTTAGTTTGCCATCCACAGAAACATTATGTTCATCATCCATTAGATGGAGTTGTGTGTATGTGTAGTTTGAATACTTCTTATAACAACATCCTAGTATATTGAGGATACTGGTGTTGTTACAAAAGAAGGGAAATAAAAAGAGTTTGGGGGTTGAAGAAGCAAAATAAATGAAAATAATTTAAGAGAAATCGTTACCTTTAATTTAGGTAACTCACTTTGGTTGGAACCAAAGGACTTGTTGAAATGATTTCTGCCTAAGGGGAAGCTTCAAGGAGGAGGAGAGGGATGTGGGGAGCTTAGTTGGGCAGAGTTTGGACGAGCCAAGTGGCTTGAGAGGTGTGAGGAAATGAGAAGGAGGAGTGCCCTTTTATAAGAGGGGTGAGGGGCACCTTTGGAAAAGCTAGAAATATTAATTTATAATAAATTCATATTCGGTTTCCAATGGCTCCAAAGTTGACTATTCAAAGGTTGAGGTGGGGATAGGTCGAAAACAACTCATCCAATAGAATTTAGACAGGTTTGGGTACTTATATTAACCTTATCTTTAAGTATTAACTCTAAGTTAATTAGTTTCACTTTTACAATGTCTCTTTGTATTTTTATATAATATGGTTAATAAACTTACTATATACATCCGAAAGACCCCCAAGTGGTCCATTAATGATTAACCTATCATAATATAAGTCTCTTGGCCGAACCTTAGATTTTTAGGAATTTAATATCAATTAATAATATAATATTTGTTTTAAGAACTCTTTTATGTCAATTTTGACACTATTCACTAGTTGATTTTTGTGAAATTCATAACAGATTTATTACTTCGAAAAAAGTCAAATAAATCAATCCTAATATATCATATTATCCTAGAAAATTAGTTTAATTCATTAAAAGTTTCATATTATAATTATTTGGGTATTTATAATATCAATTATGTTAATTTTTACTATTTTAGTAATTACTGCATCATCATTGTGTCATAAATAAAATAACTTATTTAATGTAAAAAAAATTATAAATAAACTATAATTATGTAGGAAATCTTTTTAGCTTTCTAATTAATATTTATAATCTAAAATCCAGCATATATAACCCTATGTAACAATTGTTTTGCTAAAAGATATATGCTTGTGTCATTTTGTATTCATTTTAACTTAATTAATATAAAGTGTCATTATCACTTACAAGTGGATCCATGGGGTCCCAAAATTGACCCAAAGATGTCCATGGTCGACCATGTATCAACCAATAGGGTTAAGACACATTTTAGGGTAATTTAGTATTATTATAATATTATTTTGTTAACCCTTATTTACCGGATTTACCCTTAACCATGGTAAATAAAATATTTACCGCAGTAATTATTCAAAATGTCTAAAAAAAAAGTTACCTATTTACACAATTTGGACATCCTGATTCCAAATATGGAATCCATTTTTCTAAATTAAAAACACAGAAGTGGCAGAAATTAATTTAAAATTAATTCCCGCTGTCAAAACAAAAAGCGTGTTTTTAAGAGATAATAACTATCAAAAGATTGACACTTGTTTATGTTCGGTTTAATTGTAAAATTATGTCCAATGACCAACATTATATTAAATGGTAAAAATATATTCTAAATATACTTTAAAACTAGTCAAATTCACAATTTATCACTATTAATTATTTTGATTAAAAAAGTTGTTTTTAATTAAAATTTAGTAATTTTCACTATTCATCAAAATATGAAAGTTATCCGAAAAGTACCAAAATTTCACCTTAGGCTAAATTCGATATTCCGAATCCAAAAATGAAGTCCATTTTGAAATATAAAATATATATAATTTCAAAAAGTAGGTATTACTATTCATAACGACTAGTTTGATTGGTTGTGGTGTGTTAAAATCTCGAAGTTGCGTACAATGCACGTCATTGCATTATTCGAAAGGAAACATACCGAGGAAGCTTGGGGTGTTACATTCTCCCCTCCTTCAATAAATTGCGTCCTCGCAATTTTTAAAATTTTGCTTGGGAATATAATGGAAAGTCCCACATCGGAAAAAGAGTCAATAAAACTGTCACTTTAAAAGAAAGAAAGAGAGGTATAAGGGTCATCCAAGATAACCCATACTAGGATTCCATGTAAGAAAACATGGATATGGATGATAAACTAAGTGTCAAGTTCTGATGGAGAGGGATAGAAATCATGATCAGGAGAAAGTTAACAATGAGAAAACCACAAACTTGTGTTGGGACAAACGACCATTAGTCTCCTAGTAGGAAAGTAAACGGACAGCATTTTTTTTAAGTTACGTTACATAAGGAAGAGGAATTCATTTATGATATTGACTAAGAACATTATGAGATATACTTACATTTTAAGTAGATTTTCATTCTTTAATAAATTTCCACCACTAACTCATTTTTTTTAAACGATGAGTATTCAAGAAGACTTGGTCACACTAGAAGAGATAGAATAAACTTCTATAGAATCACATGATCCATGAAGGATAAACCATATATTTACATTGTCTTTGAAGATTAATCAAAACCAAAATGGTCAGTGAATGATCTAATGATCCCCCAAAAGGATATTCATTGAGATAAATATGCACTAATCTTAATTTCTAAAATTAAACCAACAATACCCCAAAGTTAAATAGATACCATTCAATAACCAATTGTCCTTAAAATCCTTTAATATAATCCAAACTAATATTGAAACCCAAAACATAGAAGAATTTGATTATGTAGTCTCCCATGTTAAATTGTATCTCCAAATGACATCAGATACTCTTAAAGTCACATACTCAAAAGTAATTATCCTAATCACATATTCTCTATTATAGGTTAATCATTTCCATAAATAACCCAAATCACTATAAATCCACAATAAAAACGTAGATAAAAATCTATCATTACTCCACAAATGAAACCCCATAGTATTCTATTTTCCTTGGACATATAGTGTTTCCAACAAAGCGAACATCTTCCAAAATAACATTTATCACTTAATCACCAAATCATTTTCCTATACCAAGGGTATTCTTTTGATATGAAATAAGAACCCAAATCAACTTATTATTGATCAATAAAATCATTTAACTAAAAAAAAGTCACACTAACCAGGGACTTCACGTAGTCCAGTGGTAGGCGATAAATCCCAATCGCACTTTGGTTGTGGGTTCGATTCCCATAGCTTTGTCCGACGCGACGGGTTGTCACACGGTCTACGTGTTGTCCTTTTTCAAAAACTATATTTTATAATATTGCCAAAATGAGATAAATTCCTCAAAATACTATATCATAAATTTAACCACAAATGTTATATCATACCTTGAATCTTCATCCCAAATTAGAATAACTTATAATTCTCTCAAACCCCAATGATCATATAAATCCAAATGGTTATTTATACCCAAATCCACAAGCGAAGAGACAATTCTTCCTCAAATATCATTCTCACATGGCAAACTGCGGGGTTACAAATACAAGAGAAAATTATTCCATAGTAAACCCATCAACAAGGAGTGCTAATACTTTTTAAACATTTCTCCAACCATTTATTCCCACATAGCTTCTTCTTTGACCATGAAAATATCCTATAGAATAGGACATTCACTCGGGTAATGGCCAGGTCCCCTACATTTACGACAAATGACTGTAAATGGACTCTTGGGACCATTTTTATCTTCTTCCATAGTACTCTTCATTTTTCTTCGGCAATTCTTTACTTTATGTCCTTCCTTCCCGCACGTAAAACATTTCGTTGTCCCATTGAGACACTTTCCTGGGTGTCTCTTTCCACATATCCTGCATGATGAAAATTGAGGGTTCTTTTCTCCATGGTCTCCATTGCTGGAGCTCTTATCATTTATCACCTTTCTCTTCCTTGTTGAGTCTGGGAGTTGGTTAATATATATGTTGTTGATCATATTTTTGGAAAACTGATTTGGCATAAAGACGATATCTTTTACGCCTATCAACATTCCATTTTGTTGCTCATTGCCACCACCGTTCCCATCTTGTACATCATTCTCAAAGTCCCTATGACTTCCTTGGAATCCAGCCATTGACTAAAACCATAAAGCATTGTGTGAGTAATAGTAGTCGTAAAATCATTTAGAGATTAAAATGTCACCATATTCTCAATTTGAAACATATTAGGATTAACCAAGGTCATTTACTCTCATCTTATATATATATTACTTAAATTGGTTTGTAAAGAAAATGTAAATTATCCTAAGCATATCCCCCGGGAGTGTCGTAACCAAGAGTGCAGCAAGGCCCGTTGTCGTGCACCAGTTCCCGTTCGAGTCTAGCTCAAAGCGGTGTTTTCGGGTTTTACCCCTAGGTACATCTGTGCCAGAGCCGCCTCTACCTGCTCGTATCCAGACAGGGATGTATTGCTCGGAAAACTCACAAAATCTCTACAATACCAAAATTCTAGGAAGTTCTTTTATACTAATCCTCAAAGTTCATCTTAGGTCTACATGCTCTAATCAGAGTTTATCTAAATCTAGCTACCAAGGTTTGTACTAAACTTCCTCTGATACCAACTGTAACGCCCCGACCCTAATTATCTAGAGTCGGTGCATTATTACATAACATTGGCATGATCATGAGAAAGATCAAGTCTCGAAAGACCGATTAGTTTAGTAGCCTTGGAATAACTAGATACATCCATAAATTTTTACATTACATCATAAAAAAAACATCTTGTCTTCATATCCCCTCATACTATCCCTGCAGGTCATTCATAAATTACTTCTTCATAATCCTGGGAAAAATAAAACATTGAAAGGGGTGAGCTCGGATGCTCAGTAAGGATAACATTATAGCAGAAGCTTTCATAAATAAGCATAAACACTTAAGGCAATTTATAACTAAAACAAAAGCCTTTTAAAATTGAACTTCAACATAGTATGGAAAAAGTAAAATGAAATAATGCCATTTACTTACTCACATGGATATTCTACTAGTCGAATGATCACATGCAATATCAATAACCACTTTCATAATGATGGAATGCATAATGCCAGACTATCATAACCACATAGCCAAGGCCTCGTGCCAAGACTACAAATAAGATTTTGTCAAGGCCTTGTGCCAAGACACTAGTTTGTCTCATTAGACCTACCGATGCATCGAGGAGCTATAGCGGGCTCCACCCGTCACTTATTAAGTCCAATGCATTCCTCATATGAATAGTTTTAAGCATAAAATAAACATTCGTATTGAAACTAGCATACGAAATGTCAATACTTTTACCACAAACCTTGAGTGGTATAAAAATAGCACATCCACAGTCAAACATAACTCATTCGATACAATATGGAAGATTGTATTGTATCACATTAACCTCAATCAAGAATAATGAAGGATGTTGACATAGATGAAAATAATCATCAAAACTATTTGAGAGAAAAATCCCCCTTTTCTTGAAATCATTTAAAAGTCACACTATTTGTCAAAAAGCCATTTAAAAATAGATATTTGAATCAAAGTGTCCCATACCACTTTGAAACTTTTTAAAAGGATTTTTAATTTTAAAACTTTAATGTCCATATAAATAAATCCTTAAAACCATTTTTAAAATATGGACATTAATGAGCATGATTTAGAAGAATAATTCTTTAAAACATTTTAAAATGTTATTTTGGTTAGAGTTTCTAACCAAAAGAGAGACACTTGAATACAAATAATTGAGGTAATCAAAACATTGTAATATCATGAGAATAAAGGAATTCATGATATACTATGTCAAAGTACATTATATACACCACATAAAAGTGATTTGGTGTATATCATCAAATAAGTCTCAATGGAATGTAAATTGAGATGAAATCTCTCATAAAGGTTGTATCCTTAGGTTAAGGATAAATCAATGACATAATTATGTGTGACAAATATAAATACACTAAATATGATTGAATATTCAGTGTAAAACAATCAAAGGACATTCACACATATTCTTGTAAAAACAATACCAACGAATTGGATGTTTAACTCAACAAATGGAGAATGAGTTAAAATGACTCTTATCAAATTCATATCAATGACTTGAGAATTACCAATGGAGTGATTATGTGTATCAAACTTATATCCACAGGAAGGGGAGTGGAAATTATGACATAATCAAATGAATAGTGATTCCACACATAATCTTGGGGTAATATAATCAATGAAATATGCGTAAAGCCAAATGAGTGGGAATTGAAATCTCAAATTCCCTTATCGATTAGGTAACATACGAAACATACACCCATGAAAGAAGTATCATACCATGATGATGTAAATACCCATAAATTAAAGTATATTACACAATGAATACAATCATGGTCAGTACACATACACCACATGCAATAATTAAGTGGTGATCAATGGAAATCTCACGAAATTAAAAGTGAGATAAGAAACCCCTTACCACGTTAATCAACTGAGTCGTATGGCCAAAAGTTAATAACCACCAAATGATTTACAGAATAACATGAATATAAATAGAATCATGAATATATATCAAATGGCAATACACAATACACCACTTTCAATAATTTAGTGGCGAAAAATGGAAATCTCACGGAATTAAAAGTGAGATAAGAAAATCCCTTACTTTGTACTTTTTCCTTGGTCGATGGTAGGTTTACCTCCTGTATAATGGTGAAATAATTGTTATTGAATAATACAAGAATCATTTACTTTAATATGATATCATATATGATCTTTTAACATTGATTTGTTAATAATATCTTAGTATTAACGCCGTTTCGGGTGTTAACTTACTCATTTTCTTTTATATGTTTTGTTACATAAGTCATGTTTGTTGTATCTTATTCATATCCAGAATGATATCAAGTCCTTAAACATAATTTTTAAATCATTAAATGATAATTATACTTGAATGGATACGATGGATAATGAATCTCATCGCGTTCGTGGAGACGGTAGTCCGTACGTACGCACGAACGCTACTTCCATTTAATTTTTTATTTTAAAAGAATCGAATCCAAATGATACATAGGTATATTACTATTCCAGTATAATATAATATTTTATATATGTTACTTAAGTTCATTAACACCATCCTTTATACGTTCCATGTGTGGTATGAACGAGTCATATCATTTTAAGGGGGCGGTAGTCCGCACTTCCTCAAATGAAATTATCGTATGTATATACGACATGAAACGAATAATGGTATGAAATAAAATGGAATTACAGAAGCTTATATATAAAATATATATCATTAATATCATATTTAATTATAGTGCCATCATAATGGCCACCATGAGAGGCGGTAAGATGTTTTTGAACAATCATTGTTTCGTGAGGCGTTAGTTTGCCATCCACAGAAACATTATGTTCATCATCCATTAGATGGAGTTGTGTGTATGTGTAGTTTGAATACTTCTTATAACAACATCCTAGTATATTGAGGATACTGGTGTTGTTACAAAAGAAGGGAAATAAAAAGAGTTTGGGGGTTGAAGAAGCAAAATAAATGAAAATAATTTAAGAGAAAACGTTACCTTTAATTTAGGTAACTCACTTTGGTTGGAACCAAAGGACTTGTTGAAATGCTTTCTGCCTAAGGGGAAGCTTCAAGGAGGAGGAGAGGGATGTGGGGAGCTTAGTTGGGCAGAGTTTGGACGAGCCAAGTGGCTTGAGAGGTGTGAGGAAATGAGAAGGAGGAGTGCCCTTTTATAAGAGGGGTGAGGGGCACCTTTGGAAAAGCTAGAAATATTAATTTATAATAAATTCATATTCGGTTTCCAATGGCTCCAAAGTTGACTATTCAAAGTTTGAGGTGGGGATAGGTCGAAAACAACTCATCCAATAGAATTTAGACAGGTTTGGGTACTTATATTAACCTTATCTTTAGGTATTAACTCTAAGTTAATTAGTTTCACTTTTACAATGTCTCTTTGTATTTTTATATAATATGGTTAATAAACTTACTATATACATCCAAAAGACCCCCAAGTGGTCCATTAATGATTAACCTATCATAATATAAGTCTCTTGGCCGAACCTTAGATTTTTAGGAATTTAATATCAATTAATAATATAATATTTGTTTTAAGAACTCTTTTATGTCAATTTTGACACTATTCACTAGTTGATTTTTGTGAAATTCATAAAAGATTGATTACTTCGAAAAAAGTCAAATAAATCAATCTTAATATATCATATTATCCTAGAAAATTTGTTTAATTCATTAAAAGTTTCATATTATAATTATTTGGGTATTTATAATATCAATTATGTTAATTTTTACTATTTTAGTAATTACTGCATCATCATTGTGTCATAAATAAAATAACTTATTTAATGTAAAAAAATTATAAATAAAATATAATTATGTAGGAAATCTTTTTAGCTTTCTAATGAATATTTATAATCTAAAATCCAGCATATATAACCCTATGTAACAATTGTTTTTCTAAAAGATATATGCTTGTGTCATTTTGTATTCATTTTAACTTAATTAATATAAAGTGTCATTATCACTTACAAGTGGATCCATGGGGTCCCAAAATTGACCCAAAGATGTCCATGGTCGACCATGTATCAACCAATAGGGTTAAGACACATTTTAGGGTAATTTAGTATTATTATAATATTATTTTGTTAACCCTTATTTACCGGATTTACCCTTAACCATGGTAAATAAAATATTTACCGCAGTAATTATTCAAAATGTCTAAAAATAAAAGTTACCTATTTACACAATTTGGACATCCTGATTCCAAATATGGAATCCATTTTTCTAAATTAAAAACACAGAAGTGGCAGAAATTAATTTAAAATTAATTCCCGCTGTCAAAACAAAAAGCGTGTTTTTAAGAGATAATAACTATCAAAAGATTGACACTTGTTTATGTTCGGTTTAATTGTAAAATTATGTCCAATGACCAACATTATATTAAATGGTAAAAATATATTCTAAATATACTTTAAAACCAGTAAAATTCACAATTTATCACTATTAATTATTTTGATTAAAAAAGTTGTTTTTAATTAAAATTTAGTAATTTTCACTATTCATCAAAATATGAAAGTTATCCGAAAAGTACCAAAATTTCACCTTAGGCTAAATTCGATATTCCGAATCCAAAAATGAAGTCCATTTTGAAATATAAAATATATATAATTTCAAAAAGTAGGTATTACTATTCATAACGGCTAGTTTGATTGGTTGTGGTGTGTTAAAATCTCGAAGTTGCGTACAATGCACGTCATTGCATTATTCGAAAGGAAACATACCGAGGAAGCTTGGGGTGTTACAGTATATATGAGTTACAAAGAGGAATCATTAGAGTTTGAAAAATATACTTATATTCTGATATCTATTGATAGAGATTTCCTCATTCTAAAATAATGATAAAGAAATTCCTTTAAATTCTACTAATGTTATTGGTGAATTATGAATATTAGAGGATAATGTGAGGGTATTTTCCATCAACGTGTCACCACTGATGGGAGGTTCAATGACCTATTCAGTACGTTTGGATTCAGCAGACATGACTGATATCATGAGGGTTAATGATTACATGACCAATTCTCAACTCACATTTTCAATTTGGTTGATAGGATGTACATAATCACCACTAATATCATTGATGGATTGGATGAGGTCATTTATATATCATTTGGGTTAGTAACAAGAGAAACATAACCATCCATGGGTTTCTTTCCTTTACTCTGATAAAATATTGCATCAATGTATTTAGACTCACATGATAAAAATAGATATTAATATCTTTATAATGTACCATTTTTTCCATTGACACATGATAAAATTTTCGAGCATTTCAAATTAAATGTTTAATTTTTACTAGAATTTATGAAGTGTAGCTGGAACGCTATGTCATTTCCCGATAGACCCTTATATCATTAATTTAAAAGGTATGTTTTTATTAAAAAATAGGGAATAGTATATTATGAAATTTGAGTTTTCATAATTCAATATTAAATAATATATAAGAAATATTTACATGAAATAAAAAATCGATAGATTTGATTAAGCATGATTCGCATGAGGAATTCTCATGATGGTTATCCTTCATCAATTCAAGAGAAAGGGTGTATATATTTTTTATTCCTACATTTTGAAACCAAGAACAAGAATTTTAATTATTTTATACTAATATTACTCCTTGGGTTTATCCAATTACACAAATTGATTAACTGGAAACCATTATTGATTGAGTGATTTGTATAGTACTTCATAACCTAAAATCACCCAAGAAGCACAAGAATAAGTCATTTCACTATCCAGGTTATTATATTATTTATATATGATAACATGAAATAAATTTAAATATCCTTGACAGTATTTATGAGAGTTATATTGACCAATATGAACCATAGAAACACCACAATTGAATTCAGGAAGAAGAAGTGGTGAACGGTCTTTGAAACATCACATGAACGGGTACCCCCAAACATGATCATATGAGTAGATAATGAAATACTATTATATAAATAAATTAAATACGAAGAGATGATGATGGAAAAAAATGTAACAATCTTTAATTAAAAATATCATTCAAATATTACAAACCAGAGTCTTTGGATTTACATCACATTCCCCTAGTGATCACAAGGAATTTTGAAATCCATTTAAAGGGAGGAATACATAGATGATGAATTAGAACATTCAATAGCCTCCAAATCTAATTATAAGGAGCATATAACTCTTCTGGGTCTATAAAATTTCACCACCATACCTATTTCTCTATATTTAAAATGGTGTACCCAAGGAACTCTTTTATAAGCAAAGTGTATTGTGTTTTTTGGCACTGGGATTTCAAGAAACTATTTGGACCATGGTTTTAGGTGGTTGTACATCCATATTTATATTTTTATAAAAAAATTGCCTACACATTTTTATCTCCAAATAATGTTTGAAATCATATTGGGGTTGAAATCATGAGATTTATAATAAATATAGCACACCACATTTGACTTCATGCAAATTTGGTTCCTTGGATAGATTTGACTAGTTTGGCCCTTTAATTGATAAATTTGGATTTTTTAAATTCATAATAGTTGTATAAAACAATATTTCAAGTAATAATAGAAAATATAATCACATTTGAATTCATAATTGAGTTAAAGTGTCCATTTGAGTCCACTAGTGTCTTGGAATCATGTACATCATGCCCATTTTTTCCTAAAGTCATCTTGGGAACTCAAAATCATATCCACCTACAATGAAATCATCAAAACAAGTGAAATTTCATTTTTTAATGGTGAAAAAAAAATAATTCAATCAAACATGATGTGAAATTTGTTATTAAATTTGTAATTTATGATTCAAAATCAATTTAATATAGTTGTATAATGGTCAAAATTAATAGTAAATCACAATGAAATAACACCCAACACCTAAAATTTTTTCCTCCTTGGTAAATTAATATTTCCTAAAATTATACCTAAAAATATACCCAACAACATTTAGATTTGAAATTGAATGATAATTTAATCAGTAATGGCAATGTGATCAATGAAAAAAACCACATCAAGGAGTTATTTGCATTGACAATGAGAAAATATGTCTCATAAATTGTATCAGAACAAAATTCTAAGAGATGTGTGATACCAATATGAGAAAACAATTCAGTGATTAAAAATATTACTAATTCTACACATGTGTATGTGATAACCATTCTATTCTGTACACCCCAGTTTCTATCCAGAAAATATATGCAAATTAAAAAATCATTCTTCAATGATTTTGTCCACAATACTGCCCTAAACCATTCACAATAAAATGTCAAGACCAATTCACATAAGAATTCCTGGAATTCGAAACATTATATCCCGACATATATACCCCCATATGTTACATTTCATTACTCTCGTTGTTTATTCCTATTTTTTTATTTATAAGTTTCATTTGAAATAAATCTCACAATCCCCACTCAACCCTTTTTTGTTCTTCTCATGATACTAATTATAATAGTTATAAAAATATCAATGGTCAAGGAAGAGTGGTTTTTGAACATCCCATGGAAAACCCTGTGATTTATGTTTTTTCTTAATTTTAGTTTTTTAGCGCCAACAACAGTCCGATAAGAATTACAGACACAATGGTTAATCTGGTACAGTGATAAAATAGATTTTATAAAGAATGAATATATGAGAAAATAATTTTAGGAAGATGATAACTATTAACATATCATATATTTATTCTATCAGTTAATAAATATTAACACCTCATGTTTGGGTGCAAATATGTGCTTAGATATTAAGTGACAGAATTTTCTCATAAACTACTCACGCAAAGGTTATCATTATTCTAAATGATTTCAAAGTGATACAACCTGCTATATCATCAACACAAAACAATTGTTAAATAATGTCACACCTCAATATTTAATTTATTCTAAAACACACATTCCATCATTGAAAAAAAATTATTTTAAAACAATATGAAAAAAAATTCTTAATGAATATTTAATAATGTCCCTAATTAAGTGGCCATCGTTTTCTATGATTCAGTGGGAATCAATTTTTCATGGTAATGTGGAAATTAAAAATTAATATTATATTAAAAATGTGGGGGAGGAAGGGCTAAGTAATTATATTATCCAACAATGCAAAAATATAAAAAGAAGAATTATGATGAAAATTAAGAACTAACCTACGAATATACCCATCCCCGCACACCTATATTGTGTATTGTCCAAAATATAATAAAGGATAATGTGAGTGTTAGGTTAAAAGATGGTGGGATTCACTAGTATGTTGCTTCATGAAGGTGGATTTCCTCCACTGAATTCTTTACAAATCAATATAAAATTTCTTAATTCTCTTCCAATTGACTGTAAAACATCAACCACTCTGATCATGAAAACCCATTATTACACCAAGAAGGTAATCATTAGAAATTGTATAAGGACCAAGCCAGCATGAACTAATCTTACAAGGGTGGTGCATTAGCTAGGGATTTTACATGAGGACCTTCTCAACAATATGAAACTTCCACTGATGAATCATCCCTTCGTGGTTATCCATTTTTCTTCTCTATATTGATTCAGGAGATCTCATATGAATCATGTTGAATTTCTTCCTTCTATTGAATTTTTAATGTTTTATGCTCACATGAATTTGAGTTATTCATATTATATTTCTTAATTTACCAATATCTACAATAATGTACCTCTACCGGGAGGTCAATGCCTTTCCAAACACAATCTTGTATTGTAACATTCAAACCATGGTTTTAAAAGTAATACGGTATCCCCAAAGTGATTCACCCAAGAGAAAACTTGATTATTTCTTATTGGGTGGTACCATTTTTTCTAAGATTCTCTTATCTTCTTGATTTGAGATTCCAGTCTATCTATTATTTTGGGGGTGATTTGTAGTTGAGAATTTATGAACAACCCCATACATATATATGTTGTTTTTCATGTTTTGATTGCCAAAAAGTGTAACCTAATCAATAATGAAAAATATCAGAAAACCAAACCTACTAAAAATCGGAGACCTCACCAAAACAATAACTACTCGAGAGCCATCAGTCCTCATAGCCTTTTCATCCACCCATTTGGAAACATAGTCAACATTTAGATATATGTTCAAAAGGCCAATTAAATTTTTAAATGGCCCCACAAATCTAATACCCCATGAATAGAAGATTTAAGAAAATAATATGAGGTGATGGGGCATTGTATTCCTCTTGTAGATATTCACAATAGACTGACATTAAGTACATGACTTAAAAAATAGTTGGACATATCTATAAATTGTTGGACAATAAATTATTGAGTCAAGGACCATATGATCTATATGTTTAGAGACAATGTTCCCCCACAAGCCAAAGTGTGGAAGTATCTAAAAACTAAGGTGAACTCATGGTCACAGACACACTAACAAATAACATGGTCACTACAAATTCTCCATAAGCATGGGTAATCCAAAATTTACCATAATGAATCATGATTAAGACTCTCATATTTTGAGGTTATAGAATTAGTGGGGACCATATATGCTTATTTAAAATTCATAATTTATGCTTACTAGGGGGTAAGGTCCACAATATCAAAAATGTTCTCCATGGGAATGAATTCACCAGTGGTGTGGGAGGAGTAATCTTGGTGGTCTAATGATGAGGAAATCCAACTGACATGGTCAACTATAACATTTTACACTTCACTATAATATCAAATCTAATGGTCAAAAACTTGTATTAAGACCATCAATTTTATGAGGTGGGGCATAGCTTTAGGTTAACATTTCAAAAAACGAAGGGTAGTATAATCAGAAAAGATAATAATTTTTACCCAATAAGATATGAATGGAATTTTTCTAAGGAAAACACAATAGAAAAAAGATCATTTTTAGTGGTATTATAGTTTTCCAAGGCAAGGTCAATGGTAAGTGAGTCATATTCAAGGAAATGTGTTTCCTTGTCAACCCATTGTTATAAAACATCCCCAATTAAAATGTTAGAGGATTCATACATAAGTTAAAATGGGTAACCTCGCCTTAGTGATTGGATGATGGGAGGTGAGGTGAGACTCCATTTAGTGAATTAGTATCATTATGACATCTTTTTCCAAAAATTAATTTCGAATCCCTTTGTAACAATTGAGACAAGGGAAGTGTGATCATACTACTCCCTTTAAGAAATTATTGGTAAAAACCCGCATGACCCAAAAATGATCACACCTTAAGAACACAATTTGGATATTAAAGGGATGAAATTAATTTAATTTTTGATCTACCGACTTTAATTCAATCATTTTAAATAACATTCCCATGAACTATCCCCCTCTCAACAATGTAGTTGAATTTCTCTTAATTTAAAACTATATTTTTCCAATGCAATAATAAAGGATTGAAACTAGGTGTTCTAACCAGTCATCAATGAAATATCCATAATCCATAAAAATATCCATTAAAAATATCATAAAAAATTCAATGTACTATGAAAAAATACCAAACATACATCTCTTAATAGTACCAGGATCATTACATAGAACAAAAGGCTTACTTCTGTATGAAAATTCACTGAATGGATAGGTAAGTGTTGCCTTTTCTTGATCCTCAAGGGATATATGGATTGATAAATAACCCAAATAGAATTAAATGAAAAAATAATGGGACTTTCCATCTAATCAATCCTAAATTTGGTCAATTAAAGGTAGTGGAAGGTGGTCCCCTCACATGGCTTGATTTAGTCGATCATAGTCAATGAAGTCATGCAAACTATTTTTCACACTTGTTGGAACAAATTTATTCCTATCATTTTCATATACTACTAATCTAGTTTTCATAGGCACAATTTGCACTATTCTAACCCATTTAATATCATATTAATGGAAAATGATATCTAAAGAATGTAATTTACGGACTTCCAATTTTACCGCTTCACGGAGTGCAGGACTCAACTGGCATTGTGCATGCTTATAGGTTTTCCCCATTAGCTAAATGTATATGGTGCATACTAATTGATGGTCTAATATTCGGAATATTAATCAATGTGCATCCGACTTCCTTTTTACACACTCTTACATGGTATATAATTATTTATTCCTATTGTGGATAGTGGTATTGGGAAATAATGATGGGAAATTGGAAAATACCCTCAAGATATGCATATTTTAAATTAAATGGAATTGGTTTTAATTCTAACACTAGTGGATTATGAATTAATGAGGGTATTTTGGTGGAGTAAGTTCATGAAACTCTATATCGATTAATTTTTATTCAATAAATAAATATAATCTAGTGAAATGAGATTTAAATAATTTTCAACAGTCATGGGTACCTCATAATGAACCCACTTGTTAATTAAAGCAAAAAATTTACACTTATTGAACCCACCCAAAATTCAAAACATGAATCAAAACTCAAATCAACAAAGGGTGAAAAAGATGAAAATAAATCAGAGTATATGTTTATGAGATAATGTTGTCTGTTTGTGTGTATTGTTAAAGAGAACTTCCATTGAATAGATATGAATAATTCCATTTTCTATAATACCATGTTTCATAGAATATTGGATAATAAAAAATTATTAATCTCTACTGAACTCCATGAATATCATAAAATTTTCAATATATATGATAATATTTTCTATTTTAAGGAATGGTCTTCTTAGTAGGAGAAGGGAATGTCCTTGGGTTCATGTATCATCCATATCAATAATGTAGAAGTCTGTGGGAAGGATTATATTCTTAAATCTTACAATGATGTCCTTGATCATTCTAGATGGGTGTGTTGTCCACTGATTGGAATGTTTCA
Source organism: Viscum album (assembly GCA_963277665.1). Lineage (NCBI taxonomy): Eukaryota > Viridiplantae > Streptophyta > Magnoliopsida > Santalales > Viscaceae > Viscum > Viscum album. The sequence goes on from OY728157.1 coordinate 1,031,127,710, forward strand.
CGATGATTCTTGTTGGTTACAGCTCTCTAACCAGCAGAGATGTTTACACAGAGTAAGGAATAATATTAATCAAAGCACCATAATATTGAATTTCATCAAAAATATAAGGTCTCTTATATGGTGAATGGTTTAGTAAAAGATCCTAGATCCTTGAATTAGGTTGGAATATATTGTTGTATTATGGCCGGTACATTCCTTCCTAGGTTGACTCTATCATTCCTCTTTATTCAACATCTATGGTGGTAAAGCTCTTAAATTTGGAAAATATAAGGATATGCTTAACTACATCCAAAAAAATATTAACTTCTACATTTTTAAATATATCAATTATTTCATTAATAATCTCTATATAAAAAAATATCTTATATTTAGAGAGAATTTGTGGGAATGATAGAGTAATGGATTGTTCACGAGAATCCTCAATGACAATTTTTTTACCCAATATCTTTCCAATTTCATCATTAGAATCTTTTGTGGGTAGAGAAATTGAATTTTCAAGAGGGGGACCTACCTGTTGGATAGAACCATTGGATGAAGAAAAATCATAATGATTGGGACCAAGATGATGATCATGGTTATGAAGGTTTCAAGTGTTGTAGTTTTTTGTGAAGGTATGTTTGGAAGAAACGAAATCACTTCACTTTGTTTTGTGGAAGTAATTGTTTTGGGTTAGTTTTGAAAAGAATCAGATCCATGTTAATTATAAAGATGGTTTTCTTGTTTATATTTCATATAAATATTGAGTTGTATTGAGAACATGTGATGAAATATTTATAGAAGAATGGGAGAGTAAAATATTTGATTCCAATCAAAATAGAATTGTATTCCTATTGTTTTCCAAAAAATAAAAAACGAAAGTGGTGGAATTAAAAGAAGTGGTGTTGCTTTCATTGTTTTCGGTTACAATTTCATTGTAAATGCTGGTTACGATTTCAGTGTAAAATCTTATTATGATACTAGTGTAAAAGCATGTAATGATTTCCGAGTAAAAGATAGTTACGATTTCAGTGTAAAATCTAGTTACGATTTTTGGGTAAATGGTTGTTACGGTTTTAGTGTAAAAGACGGTTACAATTTTAGTGTAAAATAATTTTACGATTTCAGGGTAAAATCTGGTTACAATTTTAGTGTAAATATTGGTTATGATTTTACTATAAAATCTTGTTACGATATTAGGGTAAAATATGGTTACGATATCTGTGTAAAATATTGTTACAATTTCAGGGTAAAAGATGGTTATGATTTTATTGTAAAATCTGGTTACCAATTCAGTGTAAAATATGGTTATGATTTCAGTTTAAAATCTAGTTATGATTTTATCGTAATAGCTATTTATGATTTTAGTGTAAAAGCTGATTACAATTTCATTGTAAAAGCTGGTTATGATTTCACTTTAGCTGTGTGGTTATGATTTCATTATACCAGTGTTGTTACGATTTCACTGTAGCGGGTGGTGCCAATAGAAAACATGATGTCGAATAAATAGTATGAGATTTTTGTGATTGAAAAATGAACATATCCAGATGTACCATAACAAGATAGTAGAAAAAAAGAAGTTGTACTGAAAGAAAGTGGTGTTCATGGATGAGATGGTTCTGATTGATAATGAATAAAATTCATATTTTTTTTATCTTACCCATAATGATTATAACTAGATATGATTGAATTCAAGATAATAGTATCCAAAATATTTGTATTTAGAAAATATCATTCGTGGGATGATTTGAAAAGAAATGAGCTGGAATGGATGGAATGTTACAATATTTTTCAATTGAAGTCAGATGATGCTAAAGTTGATCCTCATTGATTTCAAATTCATAATGGTTGTCAGGATACAAGAACTCATTGGTGAATGAAGTGTGTTTTCTCATGAGGGTAAATTTAAGGTAAAGGATAAGGATACTGATGAATGCATTTTCAAAGGCGGATTCATACTTTTAAAAGAGTGATTGTATCTCAAGTTGAGATGTGCATTTCATCAAACTCATTCAATTGGGTTTGTATCAAGATTTTTTTTGAAGAAACTTTTATAAGATAATAAGATTCATACTCACTTATGCACATCAATGGAAATTATATTGATAATTGATATGGTATTTTGGAAAAAAAATATGATGATTGTAAATGAATCCATAAGAATCGAGAAGCGTTGATAATGTCATAATTTCTCTGAAATTTTAGGAGAAATTCAGTTTTGGGTTAATTATAGTGAGTGGGAATGTGTTTTTGGAGTCCAATATAAACATGTATTGGGCCACCTATAAAATGTGTGAAGTACATTATACTTGTGTGACATATAGAAGAGAGAGAAAATTTGGGTTTCTAGATAGAAGAAGAGAACAATTCCATTCGAATTGAAATTTTTTTAGGTGGTGCTGATTCATTCGTATTCTATTCTACTCAACAATTGTATTCGGGAGTTGAAGTAGTGTGGATTATACTCTATTGAATTCTATAAGAAAAACAGAATGGAATCTTTGTATTTAAAGAATCGGAATCAGAGTTTTTCTTGTAACGAATTGTATTCAGAGGAGACCAGACTCAGTGCATCATAACAAAGCCCAAGTTATTGTTACGTTTTTTCTGGGTAAGGAATTAATGAATTATTAACATTTGAATACATTTGTTTAACTAAAAAGAAGAAAAAGTAACTTGAATTGTTACAAAAAAAATTTATTACTCTATTGTGCTAAGAGGGTGCACACGTACTAGTGGGATTTCGTCATACTGCTACACGAGTGAAAGGGTGCATCATAATCATTGTAATCCAAGGATTGTATTCACAGTGGATTGTATGGCATTGGACCATTTCCAAACTATCCCAAGGACGTAGCTATTCTTATTGAATAGTAATCCTCTCAAATATGTGTGTTCCTGTGGATGTGTGTTGAGTTTTTTTAGCAAGGAATTAAAATCTCTAACATGAGGCGAAGGTTGTTTCAATTGAAAAGTAACTTAAAATAAAAAGAGTATCATTGACTCACTCATCGCCCACTTAGTGAAACATTACTCCGACCGTGCAATTTCAATTGGTATTATAGGGAAGGTTCCCTTAGTTATTCTTTACTAATGGAGAACGTGAAATGTGTGAACAGCAAAGGTATTTAGGTCTTGGATGGAAAGAACTATCATATTAGAAAAGATAGAATGTGATCATATATTATGTTTATCATTTATTATGTTCTTGAAGATGCAATAGTTGAGTTTACTCCTATAGATGATAATACTCCACTTACACCTGTAGACAAGAAGTTTCATGAGAATGATGGTAGGACAAGAATGTTATATTATCATCACTTTCTAAAAGTGGATTCTGGATAGTGAAATGTTTTTCCAGAGCTAATGGTATATGGGAATATTTGAAAAACACATATAAAGGAAATAAAAAAGTGTAGAAGGAAAATATACAAATATGGATATTTAATAATGAAGATTTGATGATGGGTGATCATGAATATATTGGATAATTCTTCACTAGGGTGAATGACATTGTGAGTTCTATCAGATGTCTTGGTGAAAAGCTGAAATACTCTATAGTTGTTGGAAAGATCATGATAATCATACCTTGAAAATTCAATTAAATTTTTTCTTCCTTTGAAGATAGAGATCCTGAAACATTGTATCTTTAGGATTTAAAAAGATTTATTATAACTTATGAAACACGAAGAGAGAATTTTATGAAGAACAGAACAAATCTTGGTAGATAATGATCATTCAAGTCTATGAAGAACGTAATGTCAAAAAAAATTCATTGAAGATGAAGCTAGTGATTCTGACACTGAAAAATAGGTATGTAAAAAAATAAATGAAATCATATCATTGATTTCTAACAATGTGAAAATAGGTATAAGGAAACCAAAAAGGAAATTTCCCATTAAATGTTTGGAATGTGAAGGTGTATGTCACATTATGAATAATTTTCCTCAAAATAAAGAAAGAAGATGATAGTGATATTAAAGAAATAAAGATGAGGTGATTGTGGAAGAAAAAGGGAGACAAAGTAAAAGAAAAGAAATATATCAAATATAATTGAAGAAGTGTTTTTTCTAAAGACGGTGAAGATAAAGAGAGTGATGTTGAATCCGAAAATTCTATTGAGTATGTTAATAAAAATATTTTCATTGAAATAGTGAATGAAAAAAAATTTGGAAGTAGAAGTTATGAAGAAGAAGAAACTCAGCTTCAAATGCATATAAAAGAAGAGCTGAAAGAATGTCTGAGAGAGATTAGAAGGTTTGAAAAGGAAAACGAAAAGACGGAAGATGAATGTTCAAGCACCCAAGAATTATGTTCCAGTGAGAATGAAAAAATGATTAAATAGTTATATGATTTGATGAAATATCTTGAAGAAGAAATGAATCATATTGAGCATTTAGAGGTTAAGTTGAAGGTAAAAGAAGAAGATTTGGAACATGTCCAAAATAACACCCTGAAATTGAAAAAAATTCTATTTTTCCAAAACCCTATCACTGATGTTGTTAAATATTATCATAAATAGAAACATGAGAAGGATCATCAAAAGATTCCTTCATAGGATGAGGAGAATAATTGAATTGTTTTTTAAATGCTGAATGCTGGGAATGTTATGTATGTGGCCATAACAAATAAGGTTGGGAATTTTTTGAAACATTCTGAATCTGAAAATGTTTCCAATGCATATAGTTCCAATAATTTGGAAAATAATAGAATGAATCTATTTAATAAAAGAATTGTTGGTGAATCTGAAAATAAACAAAAGAAGGTGGCTGAGAAAGACATTTACAATTCTAATCAGTATTGAGATTTCAGAGGAAAATACTCTTTCAGTGGGTATTGTTGGTATTGTAATTGATTCAAGAACACAACAAGTATGTATTGGTTAAATAAAAAAATTTACTATTACCCCATAGGTTATGAAAGGAATATATATAGGGGAATTCAATTTTTTCAATGAATAAAAAATGAGAAGGTTGTTTTGAAGAAATCTAAACAGAATGAAGTTAAGACCAAAAATAGGTTCAAACCCATGGAAACGATTTGTGAAAGATGTGAACAACATGGAAACCTTAAAAAAGGATTTTTTTGTTAAGGGCTTAGCAAACGAATCACATTTCTCAAAATCTGAATGTGAATAATGAAATCAATGTGGAAAAGGAATTTGTTGTTGAAACTGCATTAGAAGTCATTAAAGGAGAATGACCTTGGATCCATGATAGTGGGTGTTCTTCTTACATGATAGGAGACATGAAATTTTTTAAGGATGTGATAGATTTTAAATAAATAACAGTGACACTTTGAATTTATGAATCATTGAAAATAAAAAATTTTGGATCATCCATCATTTGAAAAGAAAAGATGAAATCAAAGGTAACATTGTATGGTGATAGGCTGAAACACAATCATCTAATTGGTTCACAATTGTGTGGTAAGGGTAATAAAGTTATCTCCAAGAAAGATGGATTTATTGTAAATAGTAAAGATGAAGGACGGATTATTATAAGAGGTCTATGTACAAAAGGAAACTTGTTTCAGTTGGTGACTCACAAAACTCTTGTTACATAATTATGGTGGAAGAGAATCAGTTATGGAATAAAATGCTTGGACACATGTGTCAAAGAAACATGGGAATGTTATCTAAAATGGATAGTGTTCTAGACATTCTTGACTTTCCCATAAGTAGATATTGGTGTTGCTCTATTTTTCATAATGGAAAGATTACAAATTGTGTGCATAATAATGTTGATATTTTTTCAAAACAACCCCTGGAGATGATCCATTTTAATATATGTAGGAAAATGTGAAAACAACAAACACATGGAGATAATTACTTCATTACTTTAATTGATGATTTACCCACATTACATGTATTATATATATGAAAAAATAATCTAATCCATTGAAAATGATTAAAATTTTCTAAAGAAAATAAACAAAGAATGTGAGTATTCTATGAAGAAGTTTAGAACTGATAATAGTGGTGATTGCAGAATATAATAGTTTAAAATCTATCTTGAGAAGTGTGGAATTAGGCATTAAAATAACACTCTATACACTCCTCAATAATTTTAGAGGTTTAAGTGCCTAGGGTGTAGGATTATGGTGGTTAAATTGATGTTGAGGGAATTATTTCAACTATTATAGTAGGCCCTCTTTACCGACCAACCTGTCTAGGATAACACCTATTTATCCACCATTCCATTTGATCATATAAAATAATCAGGACTAAAAAAATTGTTGATATTTTGGTAATTATTCCATTATCGCCCTATACTCTATGAAGTACACTTTCATGAATCTCAATAGTTTAAATAGTTATGGCAGTATTGTTGTTGGATGATTGGGTTCGGTCGTGACTACATCTTCCCCTACCTCATGGGCTTCTGTGTCCTCTTCCCCTATTTCATGGATATTGATTACCACACTTAGATATATAACCATAATCATAATTGGATAATGGGACCATTACATGTATTACATTAATGGAATAAAAGATTAATTCTTTGTCTGATGAGGACTTCTCTTGGCAGGACAACTCTCATTGTACCATTTAGTGACACAATTCATGTACTATATTGACTAGAAAATCAAATCAAAGATATTTAAAACATCATTTGGTATCTATATGACATCATCTTCCCGTACATTATTTTTGATTATTTGGTTTTTTCATTTCATAGAAGATTGGATCCTGGAATAAAGTGATGTTGATGAAGTTATCCACATCATAGTAGAAGAAATATAAGAACAAGTTGGTTCTTTTAACTATTCATAAGGGTTTTAATTAGTTCGATTGATTATTTTATGGTTATAAAAATGCTGAATTTTTTTGTTCCCTGATGTATAACTTCATTCCATTCATGTTCTTCTTTAGTGGTTGTTAATGAATCGTTGTCATGCGCGCTCTCAAAAATATTTATTACTAAGTGTAGCAAAAGGGCTGACCTAGGTTGTTCTCTTGTGAAGCCTTTTGTAGTCCATCACTCACTATATCTAATTCAATATTTTTATATATATGAAATAGAATGACCAGCAGTGATATTTGGGAATTGAAAATGAAAAACTAATATTAAACATGAAAATTCAATGCAAACATAATGAATGAAAATAAAAAGATGATGGGCAGAAAGGAGATATTCCCAAGGGAATCTCCGAGATTAAACCTTCATAGTCTCATTATTAGTTTCAAATTTAGTTAATAAACACACTCCATTGTATGTGTGAATATCATATTCTATATGTTGTTGTGAATATACAATTCTCTCAACGATTTCCAAGAGATTGCACATCCACCTCCCCGGTTGAGGGAAAATATTATAAAAGATAAAGTTAATCATCAGGTGGTAAGTGGAGACACAAACGCACCTTACCCACTAAGATCTCCCTTGACCCAACTCAAATAAAATAATAAAAAATGAAATTTAATATGCAATTACTTGTGTTTAAAACTGGATTGATCCCCTAGGAAGCTTCTTGGGGTAGTTACTCATGATCACAAATATAAGAGATAACGGTGGAGAAGAATGGGGTGGAAGAACAAAAGATAAAAATTATGAATTAGATGAATAAGAGAAAAATATATTAAAAATTCATAATACTATTAAAATTTAATGAAACTAAAAAAATTGATAATGGCCACATAAAAGTTCCAAGCTTTTTAGAAGAGGTAAAGATACATATTTATAAGGAGATGAGGTGAAAGGATTCTCTCCAAAATCAACCTGTAAATGATTCTATGTGGATGTCTCATTAACTGGCCAAATGTTTAACATGTTTCTTCATAACATATGTTCCATATTTTATCCTCCATTCACCCTCCATATATGAGATTTATTGGCGCTCAGATGTTGGAGGTATGGCCAATTCAATCTGAGACATTTAATCTATCCATTTGACTAGGAAAATTCAAATGCTTCCACATCTCGGGTCATTATGGACCACAAAAATGCCGGTTCACACATTGTAACCATAATAAAAAAAATTCCCAACTTTATTTCTCGTCTCTCCACAAAATATTGTCTATTTTGGATGAATTCTCATGATGTTATGAATTTATTACCCAACAGAACCGTTTCTGTCTGGTGAGACGTTTCATCTTCTACATGTTTTGACCTTTCCAATAATGCTATAATGAGGCTGTTTTGACATTAAATTAATCTTGTATTCTCCACATTGAGTCATATTTCTTTTCCATCTTGAATCGATTCTTTTAGAGGTGTGTTGTCCGGGTTATGCTTCTGTTACGTCGGTGGGTCCCATTCTGTCCACCTGGAAACTTTCCATATTAAATGATTTTTTTGAGCCTCCCAATGATAGAATCATACTTTTCTTCTAAATAAAAATATATAAAAATTAATCATTATAGTTTAAAAAATAGTCAGAAAATTTGGAATTATAATGTTAATTTTATGAAGAAAATACCCCCATCATAAAAATCTGTCAAATTTCAAGATTTAACCAATTTTTTTTATTTGAGCTCAAAAGGCACTAAATTCTAAAAACATGAAAATTTCCCATACAATAACACTATTGTGGGATTATAAACAATGATTTACAGTATAAAATGTATGAAATTTTGAGCTTCATCACTCTCCCACACATAAACATTGCACTCCTGGGCAATCATCTTATCTCCAAATCAAAATCAACACAACATTAAAAAATTATAAAATATCAATGAAATTATACAAAATAGAATTACATCATGTATCATCTATAAATAAATATTCATTATAATTTTAATTTCAATAATTCAAATTTTTTTAACCAAAAAAATCAATCCATGACCCAATCACAATCTATGTCACTTTGAATTTTATGTCACTAGTCTCTCAAGAGAAATTGATTCTAGAGTTTTGCTTATACGTGGAAATCTCATGTATCACCATAGGCTTGTAAAAATTTTCATTTCTAAAAAGCGTGAAACATGAAAATAAATTAAATCATGAGGGATTTAATTAAATGATCAAATGATTCTGTGGCTTAGAGTTGGTGGGAAAATGATTGTAAAAGATTCAGTCTAGAATGAGGAGGCTGGACTCTTAAGTACAATACATGATTAATTCAAGTGAAAACACATGAAATTCCTCTCTCATTCATGCTTGAAAATCTAAAAAACAAAACCACACCCCTTTATGACATGTTACCTGAGCCAATAAGTGATTATAATGAATGATATAATCTAAGTTCTCCCTTGTTTTCAAAGATCTAGAAAGGAAAAACGTTATTTTCTTTATTTTCATTTTTTATTTTCTTGGAGGATCAGCTGAAAATAGAAGACATTGAATGAATGAGAATTCATGCCCTTGATTTTTGAGAGGGACATGAGTCATAAAAGAAAGTACAATTAAGAATTCAATCTCATCTATATTTTTTTGAAGGAGCAAAGGATGGAACAAATAAATAACAATGAAATGAGGACACATTCCCAATTATCTTATTGTCCACTAAAGAAAAATATTTACACACACCTAGAAACACACATAAATGATACACATACCAATGAATGCACACAAAAGTCCCTTCCCCCACACTCAAATTTGAAATAACCAAACAATAATACTAAAATTGGTGGTAGGTAAAGAAAAAATTGGCTTGTAATTTGGCTTAAACCTTTAAGGCAATTCATCGCATCTAAGGGCATACAAAGGATAAATGTAAAGGTGGGTCTAAAGATAAATGATGGCTATCCAAAGATATGCCTCAATCATTTCAAACAAATTTTATGAAATCTGAATCATCAAAAGAGAATATTCACAAATTTCGTTTCTCGCACAAAATTCAAGTATCCCTCAAGAATGTGTGGGTATTAGGATGAATATGTAATAGTGGTTTAGAATACCTCAGAGGATTCTAAAAATATTTTGAGTTATTGTTTCATGGTCATGGATTTAAAAAATTAGTCAAACTCATAAAAATTATTGACAATCCATTTCAAGAAATATATTTTCACATAAATAATCATTTCAAATCCATTATTTCAAGAATCATTTCAACTATTAAAAAATAAATTGTTGTGTTAAAAATCATAAGAATATTCATTAATGATCAAAAATCCTAAAAATATGATAAATAAAAATGAAAATCACAAAAGAAGAACTAAAAAGGATGATTCTCCCCCACACATAAATTTTACTACCCCTCATTTCAACTCCACAAAATATAAATATAATGATAGAAAATCCATGGGAAGGAAAGATACAACCTGACATTATTTTAGAAGTGGATTCCTTGAGTTATGCTCCTAGAAGATAACACTTAAAGACTACAATAAATAAATGAAAATATATATGAAAAATTAATAAAAATAATGATAAAGGGAAAATAAAAGTGATAATTCTAGGTTTAGACCCCCAATGAGGTGCTAGGTTTTTACTGCCCCAAGTCAAGGAGTTTCTATGGATTATCCCCAATAAGAAGGTGGCTATGGTTTTTCTGAGATGAACCATCAAATGTGAGTTTTACCCATGTCCATGATTAAACATAGAAAGTAGAGAACCCCAAAGAAGATAAGAAAGTTCCCAACCCCTGAGAAAGAATAATGTTGAAATTTGAGGTCCAATGTTGGGGAGAATAAAAGATAAGGGTTATCCCTATTATCATTGGTGGTGTCCACCTCCATATGATATGGAAATTTTTGTGGAGGAGGTATTCGCACCACCATCTTCTATAGCGCTTCTTCTTCAATCGCCACCACTTGAGTGTACTCTTCTTTAATATCCGTAGTATGCTCTATTTGTGCGGTATCAAAAAATTCAATGAAAGATATGTCAGAAATAAATTCAGTTTTAATAAGATTAAAATATGAAGAATCAATAATGAAATAATACCTTTCATGTAAGTCATATTGGAAATTGATCTCTTCAGAACGACCATTGGAAACTAAATCTAAATAGGTGAATCTTCTTCATTATCTTCCAAAAAATGATTGGTGAAATTTCTTCCACCACTCATTCTGGTTCAGGTTCTAGCTCAGGTTCTGACTCAGGTTTGGGTTTCTCATGGTATGTGTGTACATATTCAATATTCAATTAAATTTGGATCACCAGGTTTTTTACATTATCGCTAAACCTATGATCTGCAAATCACGTTCATTGTAAACTTTTTCTTTCACTTCAGATTGGTCAGTCCATGCATAATAATCGTAATTTGAATACATCATGAATGAAGAAGATTTTTTTAGTATTTGAAATTTATGATTTTTATAGTGTATTTTAAATAAAAATAATAATTTACATAATGTGAATAAAAATAGTGAATGAAGTTCACTTGGGTTCCCGGAATGAAGTCAATTTGATGAAGCATTATCATGAGTGATCACAAAAATATTTATAACTAAGCGTAGCATAGGGGCTAACCAAGGTCGTTCTATTGAGGAGCCTTTTTTAGTCAATCACGCACTAATTCAATTTCAATATGTATATATATATGAAACAAAATTCCCAGTAATGAGATTTAGGATTTTAAAATGAAAAACTAAAATTAAACATGAAAATTCAAAGCAAACAGAATGATGTTAGACAGAAAGAAGATATTCCTAAGATAATCACCTAGATCGAACCTTCATTGTATCTTTATTAGTTTAAAATTTAATTAATTGACACACTCCATCATATGTGTGAATATCATCTTCTATATCTGGTTGTGAATATACAATTCTCTCAATGATCGCTGATAGATTGAACATCCACCTCCTTGATCGAGGGAATATATTATAAAAGAGAAATTTATGCCTCAGTTGGAAAGTGGAGATAAAAAGGCGCCTTACCTACTAAGATCCCCCTTAACATAAATCTAATTTAATGATAAACAATTAACGTTAATATTAAATTACTTTGATTCAAAACTGGATTTATCCCCCATGAATTTCCTCGGGTTAGATACTCGTGATCACGATTATAAGAGATAACTATGGAGAAGAAAAGGGTGGAAGAACAAAAGATAAAAAAAATGATAATGAGAAGAATAAGAGAAAAATATATTAAAAATGAATAATACTATTACAATGGAATGAAACCAAAAAACATTGGAAAATGGACACATGGAAGTTCCAATTCTTTGAGAGGTGGTGAGGATACATATTTATAGGGAGATGAGGTGAAAAAATTCTCTCCAAAATCATTCTCAAAATGATTCGGCGACAATGTCAAATTATATGGCCGAATTTGTAACATGTATCTTCATAAAATCATTTCCACAATATCTCCTCCATTCACCACTCAAATATTAGATTTATTGGCGTTCAGATGTAGGAGTTATGGACGATTGGATCCGATACATTTAATCTGTCCATTTGACTAGGAAAACACAAATTCTTCATCATCCCTGGTAAGTATGACCCTGAAAATTGATGGATAACACATTGTAACCTTAATAAAAGTTGTTCGCCACTTTATTTTTCGTCTCTCCACAAAATAGAAACCATTTTGGATGAATTTTCATGATTTTTTGAATTTATTTTCCAATGGAACTGTTTCTTCCTCGAGATATGTTTCATCTTCCACATGTTTTGAGCATTCCAATAATTCCATAATGATGGTATTTTGACTTGAAATTCATCATGGACCCGCCTCATTGAGTCCTAATTCCATTACATCTGTAATTAATGCATTTTGAGTTGTTTGTGCCACGTTATGATTACTTTATGTTGGTGGGTCCCATTAGGTCCGCCCATAAACATTCCAAATTAAATGATTTCTTCAGGCCTCCCAATGATCGAATCATACTTTTCTCCTAATGAAAAAGTTATAGAACAAAAATAATAGAGTTAAAATAAAGAATAAAAAAATGTGGAATTATAAAGTACATGTTATGATGAAAATACCCCTATCATAAAATTCTGTTATATTTCCAGATTTAACCATTTTTTGCATTTGAGCTCAAAATACCAATAAAATCTAAAAACGTGAAAATTTCTCATACAATAACACGATGGTGGAACTATAAAAATTGATTTATAGTATAATATATATGAAAATGTGAGCTTCATCACCCCCTCACTTAAACATTGAACTCCTAGAAAATCATCTTATATCCAAATGAAAATCCACAAACTAATCATAAATGAGAAAATATCAATGACCTTATCCAAAATAGAATTCAATCATGTATCATTTAAACAAAACAATTCTTTATAATTTTCATTTAAATCATTCTAATTTTTTCAACCCCATAAATCAATCCATGTCCCAATCACAACCTACCTCACAATGAATTTTTCATCACTCCTCTCTCAAGAGAAATTTATTATTGAGTTATGCATATACATGGAAATCGCATGTATCACCATTGGCTTTTGAAAATTATCATTTCTCCCCTGCGTGAAATGTGAGAATTAAATCAATCATGAGGGCTTTAATTAATGGTTCAAATGATAATGTGGCTTGGTTTTGGTGGGAAAATGATTGAAAAGGTTTCAGTCTAGAAAGAGGATGTTGGACTCTTAAGTATAATGCATGATTAATTCAAGTAAAAACCTACGAAATCACTCTTTCAATCCCACTTGAAAATATGAAAAACAAAACCACACCCTTTTATGACATGGCACATGAGCCAAGAAGTTATTAAAATGAATGATATCTTCTAACTTCTTCCCTTTTTTCTAAGCTCGAGAAAGGCACAACTTTATTTTATTTTATGTTCATTTTTTTTCATTTTCATGGAGGATGAACTGAAAATTGAATATAATGAATGAAAGACAATTCATGCACTTGATTTTTGGGAGTTAAATTAATCACAAAAGAATGTACAAGGATGAATTCAATCTCATCTACAATTTTTTATTTTTTTTCAAGGAGAAATGGTTGAAACAAATAAAGCACAATGAAATGAAGACACATGCCCAATTATCTTATTGTCCACTACCCAAAATATTTACACGCACCTAGAACCACACAGAAATGATATACATCCCAATGAACTCACATGAAAGGACCTTCCCCCACACTCAAACATGAAAGAACCATGCCAAAATACAAACAGTGCTGGTAGGTAAGGAAAAAGTTGGCATATAATGTGGCTTAAATATATAAGGCAATTCATGGAATCTATGGTCTTATAAAGGATAAAGGTAAAGGTGGGTCTAATGATAAAAAGTGTCTATCCAAATAGATGCTTCAATCATTTCAAATACCTTTCATGAAATATAATGCTTTGAAATAGAATATTCACAAATTTGGGTTCGCAATCAAAATTCCAGTTTCCCATAAGAATGTTTGGTTATTAAGAAGAATATTTAAATGTGGTTTAGATTACCTCACAAGATTGGAAAAAATATTTGTGTCATGGTTTCATGGTCATGGATTTCAAAAATCAGTCAAACTCATAAAAATTATTGACAATCCAATTCAAGAAAATTGTTTTAACATCAACAATCATTTAAAATCCATTATTACAAAAATGATTTCAACTATATCAAAATCAATTTATGTGTGAATAATGATATAAATATATATTAATGATCAAAAATACTAAAAATATAATAAAAAATGAAAATCACACAAGAAGAACTAAGCAGGTTGACACTACCCCACACTTAAATTTTACTACCCCTTATTTCAACTCAATAATATATAAATATAAAGGTAGAAAATACATGGGAAGGAAAGTTACAACCGGAAATTATATTAGAAGTGGATTCCTTAACCTAATCTCCTAGAAGCTATCACTTTAAGACTAAAAGAAAGTAATGAAAATACATAAGCAAAATAAATTAAAATAATAGGAAAGGGAAAATAAAAGTGATAACGCTTGGTTTAGACCCCCAAGCGGGTGCTAGGTTTTTACTACCCCTAGTCAAGTAGGTTTAGTGGATTATCTCCAATCAAAAGGTGGGGGTGGTTTCATTGAGATGAACCACCACATCTGAGTTTTCTCGATGTCCATGATTAGACAATAAATGTACAGAAACCCAAATAATATATGAACATTCCCAAGAACATAGAATGAATAAAGAAGAACTTTGAGGTTCGAAGTGGGAGGGGAAAAATGATAATGGTGCCCCCTATTTACTTTGATGGTGTCCTCCTCCATATGGTATGAAACTTTCTATTTAGAAGGTAGTTGCACCACCAACTTATCTAACTCTTCTTCTTAAATAACCACCACTTGGGTTGTATCTTTGTTAATATCCACAGTATACTCTATTTGTGTTGTATCGGAAATTTCAATGAAAGAGATGTCAGAAAAAAATTCAGTTTGAATAAGATTAAAACATGAAGAATCAATAAAGATTTCTTCCCTTTCAAGTAAGTCATCATGGAAATTTATCTCTTCAAGCATGAACACTGCAAAATCAATCTCAACAGGTGCATCTTCTTCATTATCTTCCAAAAAATGATTGGTGAAATCTGTTCAACAACTCATTTTGGTTCATGTTCCAAATCAGGTTTCAACACAGGTTTGGTTTTCTTTTCTCATAGGATGTGCGTACATATTTTACCATCAATTATATTTGGATATCCAAGTTTTTCATTTTATCCCTAATCCTATGAAACTAAGAATCAAATTCATTGTAATCATTTTCTTTGAATTTAGATCGGTCATTCCTTGCATAATAACGATAATTTTAATACATCATGAATGAAGAATATTTTTTTAGTTTTTGAAATTTATTATTTTTTTGTTTTTTGTTTTAAATGACCAAAACTGATTTATAAAATGTGAATAAAAATAGGGAATGACACACACTAGGCTCCCCAACAATGAAACCAATTTGATGAAGCGTTTTCGTGCGCTCTCTCAAAAATATTTATAACTAAGAGTTGCATAGGAGATGACCTAGTTCGTTCTCTTAAGGAGTTGTTTTCCGTCAATCACTCACTAATTGTAATTCACTATGTATATATATATATATATGAAATAAGATGTCCAGAAATTATATTTGGGAATTTAAAATGCAAGACTAATATTAAACATGAAAATTCAATTCCCACAGAATGAATGCAAATAGAATGATGTTAGACAGAAAGGAGATATTCTCGAGAGAATCACCCAGATTGAACCATATCGTCTCATTATTAGTTTCAAGTTTATTTTGTAGACATACTCCATCGTATGTGTTAATATACTATTCTATATGTGGTTGTGAATATACAATTCTCTCAATGATCGCCGAGAGATTGCACATCCTCCTCATCGATCGAGGGAAAATACTATAGAAGAGAAAGTTAAGCCTCGAGTGGCAAGTAGAGACACAAAGGTGCCTTACCCAAAAATATCTCTATTTACCTAACTCTAATATAATAAGAAACAATGAAATTTAATATTCAATGACTTGGGTTCCACACTTGATTGATCCCATAGGAATTTTCCTTTGTTTAGTTACTCTTGATCACGAGTATAAGAGATAACGGGGGAGAAGAATGGGGTGGAAGATCAAATGATAAAAAAATGAGAATGAGATGAATCATAGAAAAATATATTAAAAATTCACTATACTATTACAATGGAAAGAAACTAAAAAACAATGGAATATTTCCACATAGAAGGGCCAATGCTTTGAGAAGAGGTGAGGATACATATTTATAGGGAGATGAGGTGAAAAAATTATCTCCAAAATCATCATCTCAATGATTCCATGAGTATGTCAAATTAAATGGCTGAATTTGTAACATGATTTTTCGTAAATGATGTTCCATAATATCTCCTCGGTTTACCCTCCATATATGAGAATTATTGGCACTCGGATGTAGGATTTAGGGCCGATTGAATCCAATACATTTAATATGTCCATTTCACTAGGAAAATTCAAATGCTTCAACATCCTTGGTCATTATGACCCTCCAAAATGTCGTTTCATGTGTTTTAACCTTAATAATAGTTGTTCCGCTTGATTTAACATATCTCCATAAAATATGGTTCATTTTGGATTAATTTTCACGATTTTATGAATTTATTACATAATGGAACTATTTCTTTCTTATGAGACTTTTTGTCTTCCACAAGTTTTGAGCATTCCAATAATGCTATCGTGAGGGTATTTTGACTTTTAATTCATCATGGATGCACCTCATTGAGTCATATTTCCTTTAAAGCTGGAATAAATACATTTGGATATGTGTGTGCCACGTTATGCTTCCCATATGTCGGTGGGTCCCATTCTATCTGCCTACAAATTTCCATAGTAAATGAATATTTTGAGCCTCCAAATGATCTAATCATACTTTTCTCTTGAAGGTGAAGATTTATAAATTACATCATTGAGTTTAAAAAAATAATCACAAAATATGGAATTATAATGTAAATGTAATGACGAAAATACACCAATCATAAAAATCTATCAAATTTCCAGATTTAATCATTTTTTGCATTTGAGCTCAAAATACCACTAAAATCTATACAATTTCCAATTTCTCATACCGTAACACTATAGTGGTATTATAAACAATTATTTACCATATAAAATGTATAACAATGTGATCTTCATCAATAGAAGAAATTCATTCCACCTATACTGTGGGTTTACCCTACTTCGCATGCCCCAAAAAACTAGCTTTTATATAATGTATTTAAAAAACAATCTCAAATAGTGTGGATCAATATTTAGTGAAATGGGAAATAATTTGATTGACCATTTGGAAAAACATGATCAGGATTCTTAGACTCTGTATATATGAAGAAATTGATTTCCATGACTGATATAATGTAACTTAGAAAATTCTTATATTTTAAAGAATAAAGATTATTCTTTTGGTGTTCAAATTGGGAGAATATTTAGTCCATTCCATCAACCTGATGGGACAATTGTCACTGATTTTTCTTTTTCGGAGGAAGTTATTTGCGAGGAATTGTGGGATTTAGATTTTCATTCGATGTATATGTTAGTTTCATGGTGAAAGTTATGATTTCTTCTCAATCGTTCAATTTACCTATATAACATCATTAGTTTGGATTTGGATCTACTTCATATAATAGATTACTCCATCCACTGAGTATCTATGACAAGATCCTAGAACCTAACATGATACTTTAGAAGGATAAGTATCATTTTCAGCTCATTGGGAAGAGTTTCAATGAAAATACCAATAACTCGTATTGAGAATGTTTATATATTAGGTATTGAGAAAAACCCTTCCACCTAAAAATAAAATCTAATGCCCACTAAATTTCTCACTATATTCTATTTGATATGTCCAGGACTATCATATTCGATATCACAAATCTAAAATGACGAATAAACTACTAGTAAATATTTCTTAACCCTTTAATTGATCTAGCTGGTAAATTGTTATAACACATAATAGATGGTTCATCTAGGATCTGTACAAAACACCTATGTTTGGTTGCCTCCATTTTTTTAAGAGTTCCCATCATAGGTTCACATTTATATACATCATGCATCATATTTTTTTCTATATCCTTTTATAAATTGAATTTCATAAATGTAGTATTTAAAAAAAATCTACGGTAATAGTTTTGTTCATCCATTTAGGGTAAATATTCCCTTATGGTTTTACTAGTTCACTATATCCTTCAATTTCCTCTAATTTAGAATTCAACAACTAAATGATGTTGACATGATCAGGGGTAGCCAACTTTGTAGGATCATGAATAGGGGGTCAATGGGCCAATCTAGATGTGGTGACTCTACCTATACTCGCGATAGGTAAACTACATTGGATAAACCATGAGAATGCATCTAAAATATCATTGCTTTCATCCCTAATATATGTAATTTTTGATATCTCACTCTCATGGGGTCCATGTATATTGGTTTTCAGTATCCCCCATTAAGAGGACATTCAAGATCTACTTTTACTTGTCGTGTTCAACACTCCTTACTGAGGTGTGTCGGCTATGAGATTGAGATTAGTCACTAGTTGAAGAACTTTCCCAGTATGTAAGTTACCTCTTTTTAATTTTTATTTATATGTATTATCTCCTTCGTCTCCTCCTCATCCTGATAAAATTTTTCCTCATGTGTGATAATTTAATCCTTTATAGGTTATAGATTATTTGTGGCCACCACTTTACCCTTTTTCATAGTTGGTTCTCACCAAGGAGGTGGAATTTGATCATTTAAGGGAGTATCCAGATTCATATAAAGCCTATGGTTCTCAAAATGGATACCTTCATCAGTCATTTCCACATGGTCTGTATTTCAAATGGAAACATCCACCTCACATTACCCAATATTGGAATCATGTTACATAGAACCCATGGTATTGTCACTAAAGGCATTCACCAATGCATAATTCATTTCTAGTTTCTAATTTTAAGATTTATGATAAGAGGGTTGGAATCCATGGGGATATATTTCAAGATATCTATGATATCAAAGAGAGGTTGTACCAATAATAGATTTATTTTTCTCATGACCATAATCGGGCTTCATCCGTCCCTATAAAGATATTCTTGGACATTCTTAGTAAAATGTGATTCAAATGAAATCTACAGACATTTAATTTCTCTACCTCTATAATTATGAAGCTGGGTCATCATATGGGATGAACGAGGAGGTTCCATCTTATGAAACTCTTCCTATAGGGGAAAACGATGATTTCTACTTAGGAGGATATTGAGGTAATAATTTATCCATCCCAGTGGGATGGGGTTCCCCTATATCCATTTCTACACCTAATAGAATTGGATTTATTAGTATTGAAGGGGGATATTTTGGTAAACATGCCTCCATCCATATGGTATGGGGCTTCCATTGTATTTTTTGGGTTTCACTATTGAGAAGTCCCTTTTGATCTTATGATGTTTCTTTTGAACATGATTTGGGGGCATTTTATGACCCTCACGTGAGCTGATTTCATTAAAAGGCACTGTTATTGTTTGATGGTTATCCTTCTAGAAGAGTGAATCTTGATCGAAATTCTCAGATACATTATTTAAGACTCTTTCAATGGATCACTCTCATTTGGATCTATTTTTCAATGATTTGTAAAAGTCTAATTCCATCTGAATATTCTATAATTCATCAACATATATCACCAATGAGAGTTACATGGAGTGATGAAATTACATGAATTCATCTTTACTGGGATTTCATAATTAGGTAGAGGGGTTAACTGAAATTTTATGTGGTTTTCCTATCCGCTTATATGATCACTCAGTGAATTTTTGACAATTTTTTGATGTAGCTTTATTAATTCATCAAGACAAGAACATTAGAGATCCTCCTAATATTTTCCTGATTCAATGAATTTCATATCATAAATATTCATTATGTTTAATTGTTGATGTTATTATTTGATTACTTTAACATGATTTTTAAATAAATTATAAGGTATGAATTTATCTTTAAGGTTATAATGATATTCCAATAGGTTCCAGAAAATTATATGCCCACATTATTAGGATAATTTTTGGAGAATTCCATATTGAGTATTAGATAAGGTATAAAACCTGACCGGTATATTGAATTTTGAAAAACATTTCTTCATAAGTAATTAATTATCTTCGCCTTCTAAAAAATATTTATCAACCTAGTAAAAAAAATTGATTTTCCCATCTTCCTTGTTGTAAATAGTAGGATTTAGAAGAATTTCGTTTACTATGTTAGAAGGTAGATGATCCAAGGGTGTTTACTCGAATGACCACTATCATAGGATGTCTCATAATTGGAAAAGGATATCACCTATCAATAATAAGGCATCAAGAATGATAGGACACATCTTGCCAAGAACCTCGTGATATGAGGGATTTCTTATAATTGACTCGAAAAGGGGAGGAATTCCTTTTCAAAATGAAATATTACAATGGTATGGACCTTCATAAATTTTTATTATGATGATTATTGTCATCATATATTTACATATGACTGTAGGAAGAGTTTTTGTGGAATATACCATGGGGAGGACATTCATGGAGGATGAAGGAGTGGGGAGGACCTTCTTCCAATTGATCATTTTAACACGAGGAGGGTTTTCATAGTACATACCAAGAGATGGGTTATCATGATCAATCATTTCATGACCACAGAAGATTCATCCACGGTAGATGTTCTGGGTAGGCCCTCATGAGTTGATGGCATTAATGTTTTTAGGAGAACATTTTCATCTGTGGCTACTACTTTTGTAAATTGGTAAATACTTTGTAGGATCCTAGCCCACCATTAATAGATTATTGATTCTATCAAGAACACTAAACATGAGTATATATATATTTTATACATTCCCTTGAAATTAGAATTTCCTTTAGTGAGATTTATTTTAGGTTGTTCGGAATTGGGAGGTCAGAGTTGCAAGCCATGTATAGTGATAGTCATGCACAACAACCCGCCTGAGTGACTCCTATGCCATTAGCAAGATATTCAGAATGAATTGTTTATTTTTAGATTGGTTATATTTCTACACTAGAGTAGAAACTAATGTGGACTACTAATCTGTAGTTGTAATTTTTGTGTGGGATTATTCATGTTGTCCATTTATCAGGTTATTTTTTCTAATGACCCTCATTGAAAAAAGTAGGAATATGTGTCTGATCTTGAGTGACCATCAAATCATGTTGATTTATCACTTCATATATACATGATATTTTGTGTCCATGAATCATATTAACTATAAATACAATAATTATATACTATAAAACATATAGAATGTGGTTATGAATACATGCTTATCCTTTCATTATTTCTAGGATGTAAGAGGGTTTTTTCTACAGTTTGAATGAAAATATATACCCATTTGATGGAAAGGGAAGGGATATATCCCGGATCTTATACACTATTTATTTCTAGGATATAGAATTAGTCACTATGTGTGAGGGCATAGTTATGATTTTGGCCCTTTTTTCTTTCAGGGTATGCTTAAAGCTTCCTTTGGTTGTTGTCATATTGTGTTGGCCTACATAATGTATGTGAGTACATATATAGGTCTTCTCATGGGTTGAAAATATATGTTGTAAAATGTATTACTCTAGTGGGAGAGGGAATGTTAGATTATTCCCAATTTTATGATTTTAACTATCAGAGATTTGTCATGGACGCTTAGGTCTGAGTGACCTATGATGGATCCCCTAGGGTGGCCTTCCCATCATTCTGTGGACTTGATGTCATATGGCATTAGAGGTGATATTTTCTGGTAGGATCCTCTTCTGGTGAATCATATTGAGATAATATGAGGCCCCTTACATCCTCTGGATCCACCTCCATATGGTAAGGCGTGAATTTTTGGTTTCATTCTAGTGAACGGTTCTCTAAATTATTTGAGATAGTGATGGGTTTTCTTTTATTATTTTATTTAAATCATAGATAGATGGACAATTGGCAAGGAGTAATGTCCTGGAAGGGATTACCACACAACCTCTATGATCTAGATAGTACCATTAAGGTGGTACTCCCAAATTACTTTGTTTAATACCCAACAGTGTACATGTTGGGTTTGGGATAGGATCTATTGGCCATATTAAGACCCATCACGTGAAATAGATAAATAATAAGCCTATTTTAGATAGAAAGACTCTATTTGTATTGAATAGTGTTTAGTTTAAATTACCTAATTATATACATAGAATAAAATAAGATAACCATTAAAAGAAAATCACCATAAATTAATGCATGTAAAATTAATTTTCTCAAAGGATCGATGTTTTCCACTTAAATTTTTTGAGAGTAAAAAAGGTCTTAACATGTGGAAGACACAATTAATTTGGTTAATGAATGGATTCAGGTTGGGTTTTCCATTTTCTTGATGATAATAGTACACCTAATGGTCAGTTATCGGTTGTTTAATTTAGTTGTATAACCATTAACATCAAGCCATCACTTTCATTTTTCATCTCCTTTTTGGAGGTTTCCTATGTGGTCTGTTCATGGAACTAGAAAATCTCAACAGTTCTCATATACATGATGATGAATGGACCTTATTTCCCAAGAAAGATGGTCATTGAGTGATTTTCCCAAAGATTCTTAAGAAATAATATAGGTCAAGAGATGGGAGGTTGGTCTTATCACACCATTTTGGAGGAATTGGTTCCTACTTCAAAACCCTTCTTATATAATTAATTCATGTTTGTGAATCGTTAATAACTCATAAAATAAATCTAGAAACACTTCATATTTTCAATCAATCACATATATATGCATTTGTAACTGTTCATATGTATATGAGGTTCAACGTAAATTGAATTAGTTTTATGTATCCAAGGATCTCCATTGAGAGATCCACCTACATATATCAGTGGTTATCTATATTTTTTGTTTACATGTTAATTTTTTATTTGAACATGGTTTAAATCCACATAATTATTCGCTTGGGTGTTTATGGTCATCCCTGAAGGTGATTATAGTTTTCATATCAGGATTGGGTCCATATGAGGGGCCTCCTACACATCCTTGTGAAGGGAATTAGAACCCATATAATTCAGTGCTACTATAAGGAACACTCCTAGAATTTTAGGGTTATGTGACAAATACCATAAAAAATAGTTTTCTACCATGCGATTTGGATGTCAATGGTAATGATTCCTAACAATTTATGGTATAGTAATTGTGAATGAATGACCCTTTTGGGTTGATCTAGGAAGGGATATGTCCATGTAATGAGATGTCCAGAATCATGAATTTTGTGATGATGGGGATGAGGTGAAAAGGACATGGAAGTAATATATCCTCCCAGGTGGGGGTTGATCATATATAGAATATAGACCAACCAGGATAGTGATTAAAATGTCACGAAAGGAATATGTACCATTATGATGGATATGAACCTATACAGAATATAGCCCAAATAAGATTACAGTGAGTTTAGGCTATTGAGTTTAAACCATATTGACTATTCCTATGTATCCTTTTTGGATAATAATCAAAGCCCACATAGTTCATAAATTTTGGGGCTTACACCTTCAAGGGTTTCTTGAGATGGGTATTTTATTACGCTAGAGATATGGAAATCACTAATCACATATCCCAAATGAGTCGTGCTTAGTTTGAGAAACAATATAAATTTTAAGGCATATACCTTTTCGTGATCTCCTTTGTCAGCTGGTAGATGAGGGTGGGTTATGATAGGTAGGATATGTCTTTTCAGAATGACTAGGGGATTTCTTTAGGAGGTATTCCCATGTTATTCCCTTCCAATATGAGGCCGAGTGGATGAGGGGAGGATATTAATGATTAGGATTTATTATCATCCTTTTCTCTTCACATATCAAAAAAATTCCATCACATGGAATGGGAAGAAATATTTCACCTTCCCTAATGTTGAGGCCCTCATTACCGTAACAATGCATGACTGATAGATTGAGGACCATATCTACCAGTTATGTTAAATTTGGTGAATTTTATTTTTCCATAGTAATTCATGGTTGGAAGGGAGACATTTTGGTGTTTCCTGTCTGAATACCAAATGAATCTTGTGTCATAGGGATGGTATCAATGATAGCATTATCAGGTATTGATATAGGGAAAGTGTAGTCATTTGTAAATTTAATGAAGTTTCCAAAATGGGTCTAAATGATATGAATAAATAGGGAAGAAATAATATAAGGAAATAAAACCCTAAGGATACTCAATTCTGAATACTAATCATTGTTATGTGGGGTGGGGGATTGCGAAGGTTGTTATTAAATTATGGGGGGCTTCGTTGTGGTGGGATTGCTTCATGGGTGAAAGGGTTTTCCCATTGTAGATGTTTAGGAATTCCCTTTTGTGAAAGATCCCCTTTGTGTGGTCTACCCATTCTTTTTTCTCCATGATATGCAATATGTGAATTTCCTACCAATGTATTCCATAGTTTTCTCAGGTGATTTTCAGTATACTATCTCCATTCATTGTTATGCTTTCCTTCTCTCCCTATTTTCTATCTCATATGTATGCTCTTTATATTTTCCTTCTTTTATTTATAGAGAGAATACCATGTATTTATAAGTCATGGTAAATTACCATTTTCTTATAATCTTCTATTGACTACAGGGCAGACTAAATGATGTAGGATGGGAAATAAAATCATCACCAGAAAATTATTTCAGGTTGTGGGGTTGTATGGGAACCACCTCACACCACAAATGGTTTCCACTTGTAGTGGAAGTTGTTTCACCACCTGACCAAACAAATGAGAAGTCGACTGTGGGGTCATGGAAAAGACTCATCGCGTTGTAATTGATAATTCATCTATTGAGAGATTGATTTAACCACCTCACACCACAAAATGAGAATTCCTTTTGGGGGACATTGAAAGTATGCCTTACATAGAAACAAAAAGATCGTTTTTGGGGGGATTAATTTCACTACCCTACACCATAAAATGAAAATTCATTTATGATGGGATTTCAATTAGCTACTCACCCTATAAGTGATATTTGATTGCTATAATTAAATGGGAAAATGTGTCCCTATATATCATGTGAACTATGATAAAGGGATGTGATACTTTATTATTTTGATTATGTTAACGATATTAACTTCATCAAAAAGATCACCAACTTGATTCTAGATTTTCCAAATTCATAATAGCTTCCTCGGATTCCTTTAGATATATTTTTGTCCCAATAATTATAAATGTCTAAAAATATAGTACATAATACTATCTTTTATATCCTAGGGGGAAGGAAAACATGGTAAGGGTGGGATCAAACACATAGTAAGTGGTTTTATATAATAGAAGTTATCGGGGAATAAATAGTCAATAATAATATTCCAATAATAAAAAATAATAAAATAATTTCTTATAACTAATAACATGACTGTGTAATATATCCCTAGATAAAATAGTAATACAAAAAATCACATGGATAATAATAACTGATTTTATAGTGATAGAATATATAATTACAGACATCATAAACATACTTCCAAGCCCTCGTTCTAAGACATTGTACATAAATAGGTATGTATTATACCAAGTACCCATGATATTTTGTCTCATGAGACCTACTGATACGTCATGAATCTATATAATTTCAATTCCCACCCATAATTAAATAATTATGATTTATTCATCATATGAATGGAATAAAAAAAATACATAACCAGGATTCCTTAGTAATGAACAATTAACTACATTGAAATAATTGTTATACTGATTGTCAATAATTCCCTAGTCAATAAATGTAATAAATTCCATGGTAAATACCAAACCATATTTAATTCATTCACACATCATAGAATAATTTATATACGATAATGAAAATAATGAATATTAAGTATCATACATCAATGAGATTAAATAATATGGGCATAAATGATAAAAATAATGTCAATCGATAGATGTAGATTAATAATGAACATTTCCCTTGAACGTAAATTGGAGTATAAAATATAAATTCCAAATTTATTTTTAAGTAAAATAAATGAAACATAACTCTAACATTGAGATTTATTTTATATTTTTACAGGAAAATGGATGTGAAACCAAAATTAATTATTTCATAATTCAATTTAACATTTTCGTAAAATGATGATATTTTGAGTCACATCAAAAGTAATTTTCATGCAGTTGACATGAAGAAAATTTAAATAATTATTTATAATGAAATAAAAATAATAGAGCCTTGAAAGGAGATAGATGTTAATTTAATAAATTTTTTGTGGATGAGAAATGATATGAGAATTAAATTAATAGCCTCTTTGTTATTTTAATATACCTTTATTGAAACCCACATCATAAAAAGGGTAATAAAACATCTTATTGAAAATTTGTAGAATAAAAAAAATAATATCACATGAGATATACATATTTTTATTTAAAAATAAAAAAATGAAAACTTGTTTAATGAAATAATATAGACATGGAAGAGAAAGACCCTTTAAAGATGATTGGAATTATTATTAACAATGCTCCATTTTTATGATGTTTGAAATCCATCAAAGGAGGACAATTAAATTGACAATGAAGTTTTTCCTAGGTTTAAAATAAGGAATAATATTTAACATAATTAAATTTAATAATATAATAATCATATGTAAACATTATTAAGGGATAAAACTATGAAATGATAAAAATGAGGTTGATTTGATAAAAACACATAAGAATTTGGTAACAATTGAATAAAAAGAATATGAAAGTGTGATTACTAAAAAGGATTGTAAATACCATATCATAATAATTAATAAAATTATTATAATCAAATGTGTAATTAAAAACACCATATAAAAGAATAATAGGCACATAATATTAAAACATGCTTAAATGAAGATAAATTCGGATGAAACGCAAACATAGAATTCCTTCATGGTCAGATGTCCTCTAAACTCTTTTATGATAAACATGACAATATTAATTTATTATTTAATAAAAATATTCAAATATATTAAATTTTATACTCTTAAATTATAATCAATCATTATAAAAATATTGGTTATTTATATTTTTATATACTCTATTGTAAGTGATTTTGATTGTTTCACACATGCGTTATAATATAAATGTTGATACCCATACATATATACCAAGTTATTCATTCCTATATTTTTTATGTTGTAAAAATATTTGTTCCAGAATGATTTATAAAGTTATAATTTCATTCCATGATATTTCTAGTTATGGTTCATAAATATGAAATCGGTGATGAACTTGTTTTTATAGTTTTTCTTAAAAAAATTGGTTTAATAATAATTGGTGAAATATAAATATAATGACTAATTTATCTGCAAATAATGTTAATAAAGTCATAAATATTTTTTTATTCATTAAATACATTACTAGAACCATTATTATAGAGCATTTATAAAAAATAAAATATGTCATTCATTGAGACAATAGTCTGCACATAAGACGAGGGATTTTTACATTTTCTAAAGGATGGGAGGGAGATAGATAATAATTTTTCCATCAATATAATAAAAATTTTGTTTACTAATTATACTGGTTTATTTTTATTAGTATGAATAGAATATATTACATGGGTGAATGGAAAAAATAGAGTACAAAATTTTATGGGTGGAAAATATTCCAATTGAAGGATAAGATATTCTCTTGAAAGTGCTCATAGAAATGGAGGACATGGGACACTTAATTGTAACTAGGGTATTCCAATTTTGGATCCAAGCACTAGAGGAGGTAAAACTGGAGGATTTTATGGGTAATTTTTTTGGATAGGAGTAGATTTAAGTGTGTGTAATTTATAAATATTTATAGGTCAAAAAGTGGAAATTTTAATAGGAAACAAATCATAGGTGAAGTGTGAAGATGGACTCTCGGAGGGAGTTTGGTGAGTTAGGGGAACAAGTATTAGTGATAAATATGGGATTGAATTTACTACATAAAAATGTCTTCTATAATGTATATATTTTTATCCTTTATATAAAAATCAATCCATGATAGACTTCTTCCTATTTACCTTCTAACATTGATTAAATATTTATTATTGTAATTATCATATTACTAAATCATAAGATGACCCAACTTATAAAATTTGAACTTGATGATCATGAATTTAGAATAAATTTAAGATAATTAAATTTAAAACTATGATAAAATTATCTTTTAAATTAAATAATAACTTCTCAAGAATTTTTTTATAGAAAAAGGTTTTTTTAAATATTAATAATTTTTATTCTTATTTCCTATTAGTTAATAATTAAATGAGTGCTAATATATTATTAATATTGACAATATATTTTATTAACATAATATTTTAACCATAATATGCTTATATTCTTAAAATAAAAAATTCATAACACATAAAAAATCATTTTTTAAGTATAAATTGATTTAATTCATTATATATCGAATACTTCATTAAAAATGACATTTTATATTTAAATATTGATATAAGTAATGTATAAAAAGTAAGCATAATATATATAGAATTTTTTAAATTTATAAATATATGTTAATATATTCTGAAATATACTTATAATAAACCTCAAGATCTCTACATAAGAACTAAGGATAAGATAAGTATAAATTATATTCACAAGTTTATATATGTCATTCCACTTTTTTATCACATAACATTACATGAAATTTTACAAATGGATGATAATTTCATGATTAGTGTCAAGGGAATAATGTAAATAATACATGAAAACGTAAAAAATTATTATATTCCACATGAAAGGATTTTTTATGATTAATCCTAATTACATTTATTGAATATCGTATCCTAGGTACATACATCGAATGAGAGGGACAACTAAAGTCCCAATAAGGTAAAACGAGCTAAACATTTTACATGTCAACTTGAGAAATATCAATAAAAACCTGAGAAATATAGTAAAGGAACAATAAAGAGTATCATAATAATATAAACATGAATAATAACTTTAAAATATTTCTACAACATTTAATTTATAAATTCATAAGCATATCACCAAGTTCCATCCCCAGGTTGTTATAAAAATTACCAAGGTTATTCACCATGGTATCGTAAAATTTATCATCTATAGAGATTATATTTTTTACCCAATGCATTAATGATCTTCCAAGGTTCAACCATAAGATATTTATATTTTATTATGAGCAAAAACTATTATAATAAAAAATTTCGTAATAACCCAAATAAATTAAATGATATGGGTTTTATATCAAAAATCATAATATTTGAAAAAGTTCACAAAAAAGTTCATTATTTCATTTATAATCCAAAGACATGGAATGAGTGTTTAATGTATTTAAATTATAGAAAAAAATAAATATTTTTTAAGTATTTACAAATAAATATTTAAATTAAAGAGGTTTGGGTATTCATATCATGAATAAATAATAATTTATTGAGAAGAAGAGTGAGATTTTGAGAGGAAAATTGTGCAGCATAACAGGTATGAAACATGGTTTTATAAAACATTAAAAATATAGGGGAAAGATGTTAACAATACATAAAATACCCATAATACCTAATATGGACATAATAAAATATAAATAAGAACATGGTTTGGAAAGTTGAAATAAATACCATACTAAAGATTACTTGAATGGAAAAGAGAAGTTAAGAATTCTTTTACCTTGAACAGAAACTCTTATAACTCAATGATCAGGACCTTGGTGAATTAAGGGAACCATAATAGGAATCCCTGGGAGTACTCATTAGTTGAAATAATTTGGAGGTAATAATATCATAATTTCTTGGAGAATGAAATTGGAATGATTTTATATGAATGAATGGGTGGGAATTTTTAGAAAAACAGATGTTGTTTTTTATTAATTTCAAAGGACACCTCTATAGTGTTATCTAAATAACCATGGAAATTACCCTAGAATTTTACCATGGTATTGGAAACTTCTGAAACCTAATATAATATTTAATTCCTCAGTAGCCTACCAGAATTAATAAATAAAAAATGATGTCATTTAACATACAAAAAACACAATACTATATTTTTACTATTCAGCAAAACATAAAGTATTTTACAACAGTCACATAAATTTACCATAACCAAATGTTGAAATTACTAATTTAAAAATGACTATTTTTATCACAATAAATATATAAATATGATATAATTTTATTTTAACAATAAATATAATTATTTATTTTAAATAACAGTGGACAGAAAATGTATAGTAACATGCATAGTAAATTGTTTTACACAGGAAAAAAATAAAAATATTTTATAAATTTTGATTAAAAATAATTGTTTTAATAAATATATTTCATTATAATAAACATTATTAATAAATATTTTTTTAATATAGTAATAAAATTACAGTTATTACCTGAAAAATCAATTTAACAAATTCTATCACAATTTCTAAGAAAAACTATTCTTGAATCAAAAATAATGAAATAAAAATTTTATTTAAACAATAGGATTACATTTTAATTAAATAGGTCATTGAAATGTAACACCTTTAAACACCCACATATTACCTAATTGTTAGGTGTGTGATGGTGATGGACTCTTGGGTCAGTTCAGGTAATATCGCCTGAGTGGTAATCACCAATAACATGAACTTCACTCACAGGAGATTTTGTTCAAGCTTAACATGTTGAATCTCAACTTGGGATTACTGTAGAGCGATGCCCTATAACACTACCTCCTTCCCAATCCCCAAAAAATAATCTTCATATGGTGTGAATCCACTACATGTGGCTATCGACTCTTCTTTTTTGCATTAATTACCAATTATAATTTCTATTTATAAATTATAATTATAACGTTAAAAATATATATTGTTTCCAATAGTCGTATTAACCAACAATAATATAACTATCAAAAATCAATGATCACATTTCATTTATAGATATATATTTTTATTGATTATGACGTAGTAAAACATATATTTTCAGGAAAAAAATATAATTTAAAATTTCATGTCATTACATTCTTCCCCCCTAAAGAAATTTTATCCCCAAAAATTTCAACTCATACCCCCATAAGAGAAAAGGAGTGAGTACTTATATCTCATAGTCTCTAGGTATTGTTTAATCCAAAGTGTTTTGTTTGGACGCCCAAATTGAAATACACAAACATATTACTAGTATAGTACATGTATGGGGTCCATCCACATGGCGAGAGAGTAACTGTATTCTGTTTTTCTAGTATGTGTTTAATTAGGTGAATTTTAAAAGACTTATAGAGTTGATATTTGATGATTTACTTACTTAGTAATTAATCCTCTAATTTCATTGTTGAATTTTTTAAAGATAAGAAAAATGTAAAATTTCTTCTGATGATAAATGGGAAGAACGTGCCAGTGATCTGGATTTATAAGGTCACCAATAAATTGATTTCTGTATCTTATTGTGTTGTTATTAATAACTCACATCATTAAGATTAGAATATAACAGAACCCATTGATCTGGTGACTTTCATTTGAATCAATATAGACCAATTCCTTGGTCTAAAAATTGATTCCAACTAGTTTTATTAATTTTTTCTCCTATTGAGAAGATAAGTACACCCAATGATTAGGGTTATAATTTTTAATAATTCCTATCAATATCCCAATAAATCCTAGTCCTGGTCTGATACAAGTTTTCTAGTGATATTTAACAGGATATGTCGAGGTATTACAAGAGAAACCTATATAACACGAATATAATAAGAAAATTGATTAATAAATAACCTTAATCATTCACAACCCAAATACATGGGGGATTTTTATTCACATGGTGAAGATAATTACTAAAAAACTCATAATACCTAAAATTAACATCATAACATATTTAAATTGAAGATTGTTGTAAAGGTTGAAAGGAAACACCAACTATCTTCTTC
This sequence comes from Viscum album, assembly GCA_963277665.1. Taxonomy (NCBI): domain Eukaryota; kingdom Viridiplantae; phylum Streptophyta; class Magnoliopsida; order Santalales; family Viscaceae; genus Viscum; species Viscum album. The sequence continues at coordinate 1,031,159,733 of OY728157.1, forward strand.
TCCCTCCTTTCTTCTCATATTGTCTCTATAGTTGTGCCCTTTACCTATCTCATAGATTTGGAGGGCCTGAATTTTTATTTATATTATTTTTATATAAATGGAAAGTATATCCAATGTGTTATGTTAGGTATCCCAAATTTAAATACCCATGCTTTTATTGTATAGTGAAAATATGGGGAAATCCACATTGAGAGAAAATAACTACATTGTTTTTTCAAGTTCGTGATTAATTAAGAGAAGTTTAACTGAATTTTTTAGTTATTACATGATGTTTCTCAAATAGTGAAATTATTCCTTCAAATTCACTGATTAATTTCATTAATTATAAGAAAAATAATATCTTATGACGATAAATGGAAAGAATTCACTCGGGATGTGTATTTTTAAGTACATCAATAAATCTATTTTCTTATCATGTTGTGTTGTTCATAATAACTCACATCTATTATTTTGAATATAACATAACCCCCTTGATCTATTGAGTTTCTTTGGAATAAATAGAGACCAATAACTCGGTCTGGTATTGGGTTCATATTTATTCTTAAAATTATAGGCCATTTTGAGACGACAAGTACACCCAATGATCATGGGATTACATTGTTGTAATTCACCTAAAGATCCCTAGAAATTTTGTTTGTTGTCGTATATGGGGTTTCTAGTGATATTTTAACGAATCAAGCTTGATGTACATGGAAATTACATTACTTTTTCAGTATAATTAAAACATAACAAAAACTGAAACCCAGTGACTGTAATATTATAGTGTCTTGGGAAACATGGAACATAATCTTCTAATCATGGTGAAAGATAATCAACATATCCCATAAATATCTTACCCATTTTTTTCATACCTAAAACAGTTATTTATATCCTTGGGAGTGGAAAACATATAATTCTTGAGCTCAAATACTCAGTATGGGTATACATGGAGAACATAAAACCATCCACAAACATTTTAACGTGAAAACAAGAACATAAAATTTAAACATGAAACTCATGAGAAATGACATAAAACATTGCATTACATAATGAATAGGTCATAAAGAAACATTAATAATGATCAAATAGCATGGGGATAAAAAATTTAATTGTTTAAAACAATTATGCACATGATATGATATCTATAGTAGCCAAGGAATTTCTTCCAAGACCATCATAGTGGACAAATTCAATTACTGAACTAGGTTTACATCCCATTCCATCCATGTATTACTAAACCAGATTGTACTTGTCATTCCAGCCACGTCTTTATCATGAGATATAAATCTTTACCCAATGCATTGGGGAGAGATATAGGTCCCACCCATCTCATAATGAAATCATTCTTTCATGTGACACTAAATAAAAATAAATCATTCATCATAACCAAATGAATAAAATGGGTTTCATATACATCGTCCCATCATAACATAATCAAAATAAAATAATGGGTATAATTTGATCATAACAAATAAAACCATCTATATAATAGGGAAATTAAACATGAATCCTATCTATATAAAATAATTCCATCTTAGATGGAAAATAGTTGTGATAAAATTCATGAAAAGATTTCTTGAGGAAAATATCCTTTCTTCTTCAAAATCATTTTCATTAATCAAAATACCGTCGTATTTTAAGAGAAAATAATTTACTAGAAAATAATCATGAAATATGGTAGAGGATGTTTCAAAGAAATAATGCGTTATGAAACTATAAAAATCTGTCCATGTCGTATAAGTTAAAAACAATCTTCTTATACATTTGCCGGAAAAGTAAAAAAGTACCATGTATGCTGAACAAAATAAAGATTCCTCCCATACAATGTGGTAAAAGTCAAAAAAGGTTTAAAATGAATTTAAACATAATGAAATAATAGTAAACACTTTATGCCAACATTTTTATAAAACATGGACATGGATGATAAATATAACCCCAGTAAATACTTATGTATATGAAATCTCAGATAAAAATGAGATTGCAAATTTATCCATTATCTTTTTTCAAATTTATTCTATTTGTGTCGGAGACTCCGGTATAGTGGGTTTAAACATATTATTAACTTGTAACATAACCATAATAATATTTTTGTTATCATATATGATTCACCTACGACTTTATATTACCAGTCCATTTTTTAATTCCATGTTAAATCAATGTTTTGGGTAAAATTGTTTCATTCATCGTATGTGTTTTGACTTGTAATTATTCATATGATTATTCAGATTATTATTACATACATATAAAATGTAAAACATCATTTATAAATAATACATATTTAGAATCTAATATATATGTAATAGGTGGATAAATGAATTGAAATACACCATTCATGGAGATGGTATGTCATACGTACACAAGAAGGCTATTTTAGTTTCCTTATTAAATTGAATGGAAGTATTTAAATAACATATACATAAATATTACATCATTATTATTTCATATATTTTAGGATTATTTATTATATATACTTTACAATCAATCTGGAATTGTTAACATGGAGAATTAATCTCATCGCGTCATGGAGACGACAATCCTACGTATGCACGAGCGATGATATCATTCCCATAATTATTGAATGGAATTGGAGTGGATGATATAATATATTAGAATCAGTATGATGTTATAATAATCATATATTGTTATGACTTCCACCATTATACCCATACTTGTATGGTGGTGGTGGAAAAACATATTACACCACGACGTGGGGACGGTAAGTCGTACGTATGCACACGCGGTGATTTCGTTTTTCATAAGATGGATAGAAGGTGATATAGGATTGTTTCATATTTATAATAACATATCAGTATATGATTTATAGTTTTGTTTTTACTTTAATATGATACAACAAAAGAAGATGAAGTATTAGAAGAAATGAATTTGAAAGAATCGGTAAAGGATATTACCTCTTCTACGATGCGCCTCTTCTAAATCTCCTCTTAGGGCACTAAAGATGGTCTTTGGAGAAGATCAGGACATCTAGTATATTTCTATGGAAGTTGAGAAAAACAATTTACGGGGTTTGGACGAGCTTGAAGGCTCCAAATTGAGTGATGAGGAGAGGGAGGGAGGTGCCCCTATATAAGAGAGGAGAGGGAATCTTTTGGAATCCTCAAAAATATTAATTTATAATAAACTCAAACCCCACATAAAAAACATCAAAAATAACTCAAATTAAAATATTAGATGATATAGGGTTGTAATATCATCATTCAATAAAAATTAGACAAGTTGGGTATTTATTTTAAACCTTATTATTTTGGTTTATCCTTATTAAATCTATTTAATTTTATTTGTGGTAATAGGACTCTAAATTCTAAATTGTTATAAATACTTACTTATGTGGTGTGAATTTTCCATAATTGGATTACATATGTCATTTTATACTATATGGATTCCAATTTATAATTTTTGAATAATTTTGTTATTTTGAAACAATTTTACAATATGTTATTTTTATAAAATATCAAAAGTGGGAATTTTGACACTATTCAATTTTTTTGAATTTAAATTAAATAAACACAGAAGATATATTCTATCCAAAATATTTAATAGATTCCTAATATGTCATATCCATCTAAAAAATGTAGTTATCACATTAATCTGTTCATATAATATTTATTTTAATGTTTTAATACCATTTTTTAGATATTTAAATACATAAAATAATTTCTACAAAACTATTGTGTCACTATTAATGATAATTATTTAATACCTAAAAATTATAAATAAATTCACATAAAGTATATAATATTATTAGATTTATAGTGACTCTTTATGTTCAATGTTTTATGAATTTTATCACTAAATTAAAATTATTACAATTATAAGATATAAGAGAATGACGTGTGGTCACGTTCTTTGGTTTTAATAATAATTACATCATTTTCATGGTCAAATGATCTTGAAATTAATCTATTCTGACCCTTAGGTGATATGGGTCTACATTTATTCGTCTGATTGAATTTTGGTAGGTGTTAGGGTAATTTTATAATCATTTTTACACATAATTTCCGGATTTACAATTAACTTTAGTAAATAAAATTTACCGTAGTTACTATTCATAATGTCTATTAATAAAAAGTAGCCTATTAAAATAATTTGGTCCTCATATTCAAAATACAGAATCATTTTTTCCATATTCAAAACACAGATTTTGCAGTATTTAATTTAAAATTTATCCCACCGTTGAGAAAATGGGTTTTAAAAGTTAAAACATTGCAGAAGATTTAAATGTTTTTACATATGAATTCAATGTAAAATTAATGATAATAACTTATATTATATCAAACAGTAAAAATATATTATATTTATACATTAAAACCATTCATTATTATAATTTAACCATATAAATTATGTTAATGAAAAAAGTTGTTTTTAATTATAATTTAGCGTATTTTTACTCTTCATCAAAATATGAAAGTTAACAGAAAAATATTAAAAATTTATCCAAAGTAAATTTGTATACAATTTGTAAAATGAATAAAATTATTTTGTCAAATTGAACTCATAAATGTGCCAAAAACAATATTTAAATTGGGTGGGCCCTCAAAAGGTGAAAAAACTACATTTTTTTAAAAACACTTATTTAACCCGAAAAAATTATTTTGTTATCATACCATGTTATATAAAATGTTCATGATAAATGATAATATTATCAAATTAAAATTTTGGTTAATATTATTAATAATTGTCAGATAATAACAATATTAACACAATATATCATTATTTAGTGAAACGTGGTATTGCGTACAACACACGCTATTGAGGAAGGTTGCTCTTACATGCAAGAAAAGTGAAGAATTGTGTTTGTGTATAATACACGAAAGTACGGTTTTGTGTATAGTGCAAGATAATTATGGTGTATTATACAAAACATGACATCAAAGAAATTATAAATAATATTTCTCATAAAATCTTGCACTGTTACATTCTACCCCCCTTAAAATGAATTTTTCTCTCGAAATTCATAAGGGATATAAATTGTTTACTATTTGAAAGATTCTCTCATAGAAACCCACATCGTAAAATTAAATACTAATACTTAATTTTAAAAACTAATGTTTAAAAGGTAATGGTTACCCAAATTTACAGAACACTAGGTTTCCACATAGAATAAAATAGGTGAAAATATGGATATGGAAGAGAAATCTAACAATCAAGTTCTGATGAAGAGTGGCAGAGAACCTGGCTTTGAAAAATCCAACAATCACAATGCTCTAAAATTGTAATGATCTAAGGTACCATCTTATTCATTGCATATAAGTGTACTAGGACAACCTTTTTAGTTTTTGATATCATTTCCCTAAAATTAACGAATTTTTTCATAAGGACAAATACTTACTTGATATCAGTGTAATATCATCATTGGTCATTCCATGAACAATTTCCACTTCATCTCCTATTTAAAGAATTGTATTTTAATTTACCCTTCTTGAAATGTTGGCAGATCATGTGATAGAATGATAGGTTATTCCATCTAATCTCAAACATAAAGTCATCAAAAGTTATTAAATACACATAAGTCCATCAATGGTGAGATTAACAGTATGTGGTTCAAAAATAGACTTATAATTCTTATATAATACCGCATAATAAAATAAATCTAATTTCTACTAACCATAGACTTCTAGTAGGCCAGTGGTAGGCAATAAATGCTTGTCGCACTTCGGTTGTGGGATCGATTCATGCATTATTGTCCGATGTGACGGGTTATCGCTTATCATATGGGATGTCCTTTTTCTAAAACTATACTATTATAACATTTCAGAAATAATATCAAAAAGTTATAGCCTTAAACAATACTATCTGAATTATAAATTAATCCATTCCAATCATTAGGTTTATCCAAAATACTTCTGCCCAATCTCATAGTATAAAGAAAAAGATTAATAGAGAGGTTATCTACCAAGAATGTGATTACCGTCATTTATCCCCCATATATCATAAGATATATCTTGTTGGACATATTCCAACCATGTTAATACATTAATCATGTATTCTCAAGAAACATGAATTACCATATAAACTTATTGAAAACATGAATTCTATGAAAAGTTATTTATTTCCACATACCAACATCCCAAAATTTCTATATTCTCATACAATGTTATCACATTGTCCTTATATCAGTCATGAAAACATTAATAATATCCAACCTATTATTTTTTCCTTATCCCTTCATCATGCACATTTCATCTTCTTTGTAAAAATATTTCAAGCACTTTTCAGGGTAACCGGTACCATATTCTTATAGAAAACCACAATGTACCAATACCTATATTTTTCAATATACCATAAAACTACCTCAACAAAAATATTCTTGAATTACAATACATATTCCCTTCAATAAATCATCTTCAATGATTGGAATAGAATAGGTCCTTCCTCAATTTAGAAGTAACATCTTAGTTCCAGGAATTGATTTGGGTAATTCCCATGTTCTCCATAGATACGACATTGAACCCCATAATAGTCTGTCACTCTATGACTCTTTTCCCCTCACAGATAACATCTTCCTATCTATTTGAGGTATTCCACAAGGTTCTTATACCCTTAATCTTGATATGTAAAAATATTAATGTTTCTTCCCTTATGTTCCTCACCATTTGAACAAGCATAATATTCCATCTGCCTCTTATTTGATGACTTAGGAATACAACTAATGTTCACCTTATTAATCATATATCGCAATGACTGATTCTGCATAATTACAGTATCTTTCTCTATAGGCATGACACAATTTCATTGATCATAGTCACCAATTTGTCCATTGGAATCAATTTGAACTGAATTCCTTTCGTTCCATCCATTGACTAAAACCTGAAACCATAGTGTAATAAACATTTAAAATAACGGGTAACCACATTATAATAAAAATCCACTTATGGGATGTCTAACTTTTCACAAATTCATTAATCCATGACACTTTAGGTTCAACCTAGGTTATTAATGATTTTCAACATAATTCAGGGATGGTAACCTATTGTTATACTAATCCTTAAGGACATCCCTAGAAAAACCTCAGAAATATCTCTAGGGATCTGACTGAAGTTTTCACGTCCTAGTTTCCAAAGGTTATCTAAACCTTTCCTCTGATGCCAACATTACAGACCCTATCATGAAGTAAATGGACATTACATTACTTTTTTTAATACATAATACAAATCAAAAATATAATCCCAAGGACATAATCGTTTAGTGTCCTCGAAAACATGGAAGATAATCTTCTAATCAGGATGAATGATCTTCAACATATCCCATAAAGATATTACCCTTTTGTTTCCTTACCTAAAACCATTATTTATATTTAGGGGAGAAGAAAACATATAAATAGTGAGCTAAAATTATCATTAAGGGTAAAAAAGGAGAACATAAAAAAATCAATAAACATTTGAACGTAAAAACATGAACATAGAATTTAAACATCAAAATCATGACCAATTACATAAAACATGTAGTATATAAGGCATATGTCATAAAGGAATATTAATCATGATAAAATAGTGTGTGGATAAAACATGTAATTATGGAAAACCATTAAGAACATGATATGATTTCCATAGTAGCCAAGGCATTGTTTGCAAGACCATCATAGTGGACAAAGTACATTACATAATCAGGTTTACTTGCCATTCCAACCCTGTATTACTGAACCATATTTCACATGTTGTTCTAGCCATGTCTATCCCAAGAGATATAAAAAATTTCCCAATGAATTGGAGGGAAAAATAGGTCCCACTGATCTCATAATGGAATCATTCATTCACGTGCCACAAAATAATCATAAATCATTCATCATAAGCCAATTAATAAAATGGGTTTCATATACATCATCCCATCCAAACAAAATCAATATAAAACAATGGATATAATGTCATCATAAAATAATAAAAGCAAGTAAATAGTATGGACCTTATAAATGAAACATATCGATATTAAATAATGTCATCTTAGATGGAAAATAGTTTGGACAAAACACTCGAAATAAATTCTTGAGGAAAATATCATTTCTTCTTCAAAATGGTTTTATTTATTCAAAATGTCGTGCAATTTAAAAAAATGAATTTTTTTGAAAATAATCATGAAATATTGTAGAAGAATTTTCATATTAATAAGGATTTATAAAACTGTAAAAATCTGTTCATGTCGTATAAGTTATAACACATTCTTCTCATACTTTTGCATGAAAATTCATAAAGTACCGTGCATTGTAAACAAAAAAATAAGATCATAACCATACAATGTGGTAAAAGCAATCAAATGGAAAAAATTAATTTAAACATATATGGAAGAATATAAAACAATTTATCCAAACATTTTTATAAAACATCGACATGGATGATAAATATAACCCCAATAAATACTTATGTATAAGAAATCTCATATAAAAATGAGATTGGAAAATTATCCCTTACCTTATGTCCAATTTCATTTAAATGTGTCCGATACTCTGGTATAGTGGGATTAAAAATACTATTAACTTGTAATAGAACTATAATAATATTTATGATATCATATATGATTCACTTATTACATTATATTACCCTTTCATTTTTCAATTCCATGTTAAAGCATTGTTTTGGGTAAAATTGTTTCATTCGTCGTACCTGTTTTGACATAAATTATTCATATGATTACTTAGATCATGATTAATTACTTCTAGAATTTAAACCATTATTTATATATAATACAGATTAAAAATACATTATATATATAATAGGTCGATAAATTTATTGAAATACACCGTTTATGGAGATGGTAGGTCGTGCGTACGCATGAATGATGTTTTCGTTTCCTAATTAAATTGAATGGAAGTATGTAAATTAAACATAATTAATAATGTAGCATAATTATTTCATATATTTAATTATTATTTATTATATATACTTTGTAATCATTCAAGAATGGTTAACATGGAGAATGAATCTCATCACGTCGTGGAGACGGTAATCCATACGTACGCACGAGTGATGATATCATACCCATAATTATTGAATGGAATTGGATTGGATGATATAATATATCAGAATAAGTATTATTTTATAATAATTATATATAGTTATTATTTTCACCATTATACCCATCCATGTATGGTGGTGGTGGAAAAACTGATTACACCACGGTGTGGAGACAGTAAGCCGTACGTATGCACGCATGGTGATTTCATTTTTTGAAGGATTGATACAAGGTGAAATATGGTTGTTTAATATTTATAATAAAATATCAGTATTTGAGTGATACTTATGTTATTACTTTATTATGAAACAAAAAAATAAACTGAAGTAGACTAAGAAGTTAATTTGAAAGAATTGGTAAAGGATATTACCTCTTCTTCAACACACCTCTTCTAAACCGCATCTTAGGGCACTAAATATGGTTTTTGAAGACGATCAGGGCCACTAATACGTTTCTAGGGAAGTGTATAAAATAAATTGACAGGTTTTTTCCGAGCATTAAGGCTAAAAATGATTGAATAGGAGAGGGAATCAGGTGCCCATATATAGGAGAGGAGAGGGGCACTTTTGGAATCCTCAAAAATATTTATTTATAATAAACTCAAACCCCAATTAGAAACTTCACAAATGATGCCAATTCCAATATGAGATGATATAGGGTTGTAATCACATAATACAATAAAATTTTGACATGTTTGGAATTTATTTGAAACCGTATCATTTTGTTTTATCCTTATTTAATCTATTTAATTTTATTCGTGTTAATAAGATTATAAATTCTAAATTGTTATAAATACTTACTTATGTGTTATTAATTTTCCATAATTGGATAAATTATAAAATGTTAGACTATATAAATTTTAATTTATAATTTTTAAATATTTTTGTGATTTTTTAACTATTTAATAGAATGTTATTTTTATAAAATATCAATAGTGTCAATTTTGACACTATTCAATTAATTGAATTTAAATACAATAAACCCAAAAGATTAATTTGAACCATTATATTTAATATATTCCTAACTTGTCATGTTCCTCTAAAAATTCATTTAGAACATTAATTTTTTCATATAATATTTATTTTAATGTTTTTAAAACCATTTGTTTGATATTTCAATTAATAAAATAATTTCTACATCACTATTGTGTCATAATTAATGATAATTATTTAATACCCAAATATTCTAAATAAATTCACATGATGTAGATAATTTTATTATATTTTTGGTGATTATTTGTTTTTGATGTTTTATAATGATTATCACTAAATTAAAATTATTACACTTATATGATATAAGAGAGTGACAGGTTGTCACTCTCTTTGGTTTTAAAGATAATTACATCATTTTCATTGTCCAAAGTCAATGAAATAAATATATTCCAACCCTTAAGTTATATGGTTGTACTTTTATTCATCCCATAAAATTTTGTCAGGTGTTAGGGTAAATTTATAATCTTATTTTCACCCTTAATTGTCTGATTTACCATTAACTGTAGTAAATTAAATTTACCATAGTTACTATTCATAATGTTTGGAAATAAAAAGTAGCCTATTAACAAAATTTTGGACCTACTTATTCCAAATATGGAATCAATTTTTCCACATTCAAAACATAGAGTTTCAGTATTTAATTTAAAATTTAATCTTGCTGTTGGGAAAACGGGTTTTATAAGTTAAAACATTGCAAAAGATTGAAATGTTTTACCTATGAATTCAATGTAAAATTAATAATAATAAATTTAATTATAATAAATGGTAAAAATATATTATATTTATACATTAAAATCATTATTTATTATAATTTAACTATATAAATTATCTTGATGAAAAAAGATGTTTTTAATTAAAATTTAGCATATTTTTACTATTCATCCAAATATGAATGTTCAAAGAAAAATATTAAAAAATAATCCAAAGTAAATTTTTATATACATATTGAAATTAATAAGTTTATTTTATCAAATTTAACTCATAAACATGTCAAATATTAGATTTAATGTGGGTGCACTATCAAAAGGCGACAAAACTACATTTTTTGAAAAATACTTCTTTTACCTGAAAAAATTATTTTGTTATCATACCATGTTCTAGATAATGTGTAAGATGAATGATAATTTTATTAAATTCAAAAAAAATTAATAATATTCATAATTTCTAGTTCATATTTATATTATAACAATATATCGTTGTTTAGTAAAACTTGGTATTGCATACAACACACTTTATTGAAGAATGCCGCTCTTGCGTGCAACCCAAGTCAAGAATAGTGCATGCGTATAATACAAGATAATACAGTATTGTGTATAGAACAAGATAAATTTGGTGGATCATACAACACAAGACATAAATGAAAATAAAATTTATATTTCTCAGAAAATATCAGGGTGTTACCGATATTTAACATAATATTTTGAGGGATTTTGAGAGAAAGTTAAATAACACAAATAAAATAATAAAATTGATTAATAATGAACTATAATCATCTAAAGAACCAAAACATGGGGGATTTAGCAACACATGGAGTACCTAATTACTAACATTATTTTAATTCTTAAAATAAACATCACATTAAATTTGGATTGATGATTTTTAGGAAGGTAGAGCGACATCACTTCCTCTCTTTTTCCCCATCCTTTCTTCTCACATTGTTTCTCTAGTTGTCCACTTCTTTAGTATCCCAAATTTGGAGGGCCTACCCTCTAATTTATAGTATCTCAAAATACACGGCATGTACCATAATGTTCAGGACATGTTTTCAGGTCAACTTAACTTGGCTCATATTCTGTTGCTGGTAGGTGACCTGCCCCACCGACCTAGACATCGAAGGAGACGACAGTCAGTTGGTGAAAGAAAATGGTGTGTAACACCTCCCCACATGGAATGTAGTGTCAACATCATCCACCAATCGCTTCTTGAGTGGAGGAAATAACATGTAATGTGAAGTACACAATGTGTGAATCTTGGGAAAAACATGGATTTGTACTCAATCTTGTTGATCTGGGTGTTGGGGCCATCATATACAGCATGTGTAAGAAGCACACACAATGTATAAGTGAATTTTTGTTTTGATCTTCCCCAATTTGTTTCTTATGCTAGAAAATAACTAAAAATCACCATGATCACATAATTATATTATTTTATATCCAAGAAAACACATATATCTGGTGAAAAAATGTTTTGATAATCAATATAATGTAGGAAAATGTATACACAATTCAAGCACATCAAAATCCCACAAACATAGACATTTTATTTCCTTTAAGAAAAATCTCAACATAAAATCAATAGAATCCATAATCTAAAAAGTGAATAATTCAACTAATTATACTTATAAATACTATATCTATATAAGATTATTTTAAAAGACACAAGACATACATCAATTCCATAGATATTTTAGTCATGCCACTTGTATAATCCAATTAAATATTTTCATTGAACTACATCGTCATTGTTTAACAGTTTGTAAATAAACTTTTCACATGATGATTTACCCCACCAAAAAGTAACCACACTCATCAATCAAGATTATTTAATCGGTGTTATACTCAATCTTAAGTATATGTACTATATCCATAGTCATTCAAGTCATATCATTCTCCACATTAGAAGTCAAATCAAAAAGATAATGAGGCCTTTCAATATGATTCAAATGTTTATTAGGCCATGGGTTGGTAGGTAATGTTGTGAAAAATAATATCAGAGGTTCAAAAAGGGAGGCTGAATTCATAAATAATAATGAATGATATTCAAAAATTGAACTCAATGAAAATGAATCCCCAGTCAAGATCTCTCAATGTGTATCATCACTGGGAAATTCAATCACTAACATGGGTTCGTAAATCTTCAATAATGTGTAATGAATTAATCTGGTCCCTCTTTTGGTTATATATATATATATATAACTATAGGGACCACTATGAATACAATGAATATTAGTTTTGGAACCCTTCTTCTAAAATGACCATGGGGAACATTCCCCCACTCTTAATCTATTTCTTTCACACCAAAATGTTACATTAATAGCCAAAAAACCCTCTCTAAAGCTCAAATGAATGATCATGAAAAATTATGAAAGAATTAGGTTAGAAAGGGTAAAATGGTTTTTAATGTGGATTATTGACAAGGCATTTCCTAGATTCTAATGGCTTAAAGAAGATCATATGTCAGGTATCTATTAAATTCAAAGGGAATCAAAAATAATCAAATGACTCAACAATTTAAATTTGATTAAAAAATATTTAGATTTTTCAGAGAAAGGCTAGTGGTAGTTCAAAATATACTAATAATATCTCAAGAAATAGGGTATATGAATGAATATATAAAAAGACTTAGAATACCTCTCGGGAATGAGGAAAAATAAATGGTCAATCAAGTCACTACATGATTACAAATGATCGGTCTAATAAATGTAAATGTATAAGAATTTAAATCATGAATCAAATTGTAACAGTGATCATTTTTAAAATAATTTGAAATTTAAACTTAACATGAAACATAAAAAAGTCCCTTTTATGTCTTTATTATTTATAATTATAAGTAATCAAAAAATTTCACATTTTTAAATATCTTAACTATTAATGATGTATCCTATATTAGTTCAAGGGTGAAGACTAGTGCAGTCTGAGATTTCCCCCACACATAATATGGCACATGGTACCCCATGTTCAACACCATAGAAGAGAGGAGAATACAGGGACACAAGGCCAGGAAAGGTGAGGGTAAGCAGTAAAAAATGAAAATCAAAAGTAAAAATGAAAAATAAACCCCTAAAAAATTCTCCCCTTATTGTTAATTGAAAATTAAGTAATGTAGTAGAAAGAAAAATTCCATGCAGTGCTCCATGGTACCTATGATAGATGAGAAAAAGGAAAAATAAATATGTAGAGACATACATAATCATTACACCTGCATAACAAAAATGATATATATATATATAAAGAAAAAAATGTGACAAAAACTAGTCACGGGGTGGCCTCAGAAGAGAATTCATTGGGAATAGGAAGATATGTCATAGAGGGCTCAATAATAGTGGAAACTGCTGGCGCCTGCACCACGCTCTGAGTGGAAGGTGCAGCAGGAACATCCATCAAAGAATGAGGAGGATCAATATACCGAAATGTAGGATAAATTTTCTAAATGGGAGGCTTCACCGACACAGCCTTGTGGTTGGCAATAGTAGTAGTGGGGCCAGTACTGAATAAGAGAATAAATCAGTGGCTAGTGTCATCCTCGAGGAATGGGTGGCATAAGGTAGATTAGTAGAGGGAGGATTAGGTGGTGAGGGTAATTGAAGGTCGTGATGCAAAAGAAGAAGGACCAACAACTGCCCAATCCACATCTGGGATTGTAGGAGGTTAGTCTTCTCATGGTCAAGTATGCCTAGAAGTTAGACCATTGTGCCTTGGTGGAGGGTGATGGGGAGATAAAACAAGGGTGCAAGTGGAAGTTGGAAGGTGGAGGGATTAAAAGGAGAGTAAAGGGCGAAGAAGTAGGAGGGTAAGAATATGTGGGGTGAGATAGTTTAAGAGAATCCGTTGAAGGATGGGGTGGGATCTGCTGAGCAACACCATTTGGAGAAGCTTGGTCATCTATCACCCCTACGTGAGCTGTGGCTCCTTAATGACCACATATTTTTCTCATATACGCTCGACTATCAATATATGGATAGGCCTGATGAAGTCGATATGATAAGGCGATCCGAAGGGGTCATGAGGGAAGAGTGGGCTAAAACAAGCCCATGTGGTGTTCTAAGTGTGTGTCATAGAAACCAACAATCAGGTTTCACTGACAGCCATGGATCATCAAATACAAATAGGTGGAAGAAAGATAAGGGAGGTCAGGGTAATTATGTCGGACATCACAGGTAGGAAGATTCATGTCTTTCCCAAACACAACACCCATATACTCATTGTTGGGAATATGAATGGTGTTGATTCCATGATGGAGGAAACTAAGGGGATGTGAAATAATGAGGTCCCTCTTCTAGGATGTTAGGCTGTACCTGTGGTTAGTCCCATCAATCTCCTACCACATAGCACTGAGGTCAGTGCGCTCAGGGAGAGTATGTTTGGATACACGATGTGGGGTGGAAGGATGGGAGTAGAAGCTGCACCCATGGTCAAAATCATCCATAGTATGGGAAATTTGAATTCTCCAAGCAAAAAAGTGAACTGGGCTAGTTGTATCAGTTAGCGTCCGGAGGTAGGTGGGGCCATCACACTCTAAGGTCAAGATAAACTCCAAAAATAAATCTATATAGGTTGGAGTTCTTACCTGAGTGTATAAAGTAGATGTGTATGGACATGAAGATCCTCAATCTCCTCCCATATATTGAGAAGTTGTGTGATGCTGATGTTTAGAAAATGTCTGCTCATTGATCATCTACCATAAAAAACAATGAAATCTCTCTATGGCTGTGATGCCCTCATCGAAAATCAATCATGGATGTGGTGGAGGGTGGGAAAAAACTTGAGCAGGACAAGGTGGGGTTGTAGCAGCTAGCGTGGCTGGTCCAGTAGTGGACATTGGAGGTGGAGAAACCAATGATGCAGCAGGTGTAGGTGGGTCTATTGAAGTAGTTCGTAGCTCTAATGTATAGATCTAGAAGTGAGGGGTGAGACACCTGAGCTATCAGCTACTATGGAAGGTGTGGTAGTATCAGTAGCAAGATCAGTGGTGGTAGGCGTGGGTGAAACAGAATCTTTCAGGCCGAAAGATGTCACCGATGGAGGTTTTTTATAAGAGGAGGTACTGCTGCCAACACTAGTGGTTGGAAAAACACAAAATTGAATGATGGTCTCCCGGTATATTGAAGATGAATCTAATGTCAATGAGGTATCCCACCCTTAGACGTGGAAGCAGGACACTTCCCACTCACGTAGTCATCACCAATCATAGATTAAGGAATTAAAAAAAAATAAGAAAATGAAACTGAAGAACAAAAAAAAGTGGGATAAATTAGAAATGTAAAAATTCAAAACATGTCAATCTAGTATAAATGGAATGTAGTAGGATCTAAGAAAAAAACCATGTACTCTTTATAGACACACTAAGAGGGAATGTTTTAAAAACAAAGTACACTGCCTATAGATAGGTGCACACACAGTGTGTGAAATATGGAGTGGCTCCCCTATAAGTACCCTAACAAGGCTCAGCTCTGAGGGGTCATACAACATAGAATAACTCGTGTGGAAAGGATACACGCCCTGTGGGAATACATGGTGTACAAAGGCGTTTACTCCCTCCACAAGGATTCCTATGAATGTATTGTAGAAATTGCATGTACTAAACCTACATGCTGTGTGGTAATACATGTGATTGGGGTCGTGTAACACAGGACACGGGTTGGGTGAGAAGGGAAGGGGAGGTACTGCAGATACTATGTACTAAATATACAAGCCGCATATATTTAATATTGTAAAAATTCTCATTTTGTGTATGTGTTCAAGATGTACATGGTGGGTGTTCTTCATCCACCCCATGTACTACGGGTGGAAGCCGAATGATTTCCCAATCCCTCCTCCAGCCTAAACAATATATAGACTCGAAAATAAAGTTTATAAAAGTGCGTACCTAGACGAAGGATGGAAATGCATGATAAATCGAAGTGGGAAATATATATAAAAATAGGGGATTTAGATATGGGAGGCCAGGCGGCGTTGTGTGGGAGAGGAAAAGGAGGAGGGGATACACAACATGGGGTTAGGTCGGGTAGGGTTCCCAACCTTTATACCCGAACCACACAGCATGTGGTAGGTCCCACACACAGTTTATGTGTTTTTTGTTACTTATTTGAAATATGTATAATAATATATAATTAAAACACAATTATTTATAAATAAAACAATATAATTACAAATAAACTGATACACATAGTGTATCATAAGATGACACAATGTGTGTCATAAAATTTGAAAAATAGAACTATAACCTTCGGTCTAGTGCTTGGGGCACGACTCAAACTAGCGACTGATCAATCCAAATGAAATACCTAAACCACTGGAGTGAAGGTAGTATTGATACAATTTTTTATATAATTTTAATAATTTACTTTACAGGTTAAATTCTACATGGTACTATGAAAAAGAACAATGTTTAGTTTTAATTTGAATGATATGGTTGAAGTGGAGAGATTAGATATGTTCGAACTCGGGTCTTTTGAACCCGGGGCAGAGACACTGCCAATCATCCAAATTAATCCAAATGTAATTTATTATTTTGAAAAAAAATTAAATTATTAATCAAAACTTGGTTCACATGACATATATCCAAAAAACAATGTGTGGTTATATTTATATGATTTTTTTTTTGAATTGTGATGGTTGTCAGTAATTGAACTCGGGTCTTTTGGATCTATTGGTTATGATAATAGCTAGTCGGTCCATCGTGACTGACTGAAATTTAATTTTTTTTTCAAACACTTTTATGTAAAGTGATAAACCATACAACCCTTATCAAAAACCAGATCACAACTTGAAACATCCAAAAAATAAACTAAAGTAGAACAACCACATACCAACCAGCACATCACCGAACTACATATCATAATACCCGTAGTCATCTCTATATCCCACACACGACTCCCCATATTCCATAGTTGATTCCCACTAAAAAGACAATTTATGCAACCTCAAGATGTAATTTCTTTTCTCAAAGTTCCCCGTCAGATCATTTAAAGGTTTTACTGATCATGGTTGTTTTCCCAAGCTATCTTTTTTGAAGGCAAGAATCACACCTTTTTCCCATCTAAAGGATGATCTGGTACACATCAGTCGAGAATGGTAAGAGTAGTGTTTCCTTGTTCGACATCATGGAGTAGAAGAAAGAGTTACTTCACACTTAGTCACCCATCC
Source organism: Viscum album (assembly GCA_963277665.1). Lineage (NCBI taxonomy): Eukaryota > Viridiplantae > Streptophyta > Magnoliopsida > Santalales > Viscaceae > Viscum > Viscum album. The sequence goes on from OY728157.1 coordinate 1,031,177,530, forward strand.
GGTCCCACTTTGTACAATATCATTGTATGACAGGAAGGCTGGACCACTCATATTATCCTTATTTCTCTCAGAATCATTTTTCCCTTTGCTCCTCGGGCCATTAACCTTGCAGTCTGATGTATTCCCCCTCCTAGTAACAGGTGTGTTATTATCAATTGATGCAACATACCCAACCGATGTAGTTTCTTCTTCTCCACTCATAGGGACATCCTCATTCCTCAACCTTCATGTATCATGCCCTCATGCACTGGCCCTTTCTGCATCCACATCGTGCATAGGACCAGACTCCAAGACTTCATCAAAACTGTCTTCTGAAAGGCCTTCGAATCTGTTGGTCAGGGTGAGGAAGGGTCTCTCTGAGGGGTCTAATCGTTTGGGACCCCCATCATTACTCGGACTAGCCACACCTGATGTAGCCCCATGTCTCTCCACCTTCTGTTCCTTCACCGTGTTCCCCCTCTCCAAGATCTTCTCCAAACACTCCTCTTTATAACATGAACTAGACTACTTCCGAGATGAGGGATTAGAAGAGCCCGCCAAATCCTACCGTAACCTATTGAAAACCTCCACCACCATCAGGTTTCCTTGTATTGCCATATCACTTGGAGCTTTAGAAATGTGACCATCCATAAATTACACCTTATGAGAATCCTTCTGGGGGACCTTGCCATAGGAATCGCCTGTAGAAAGGCCACTGTTTTGGACCTAGAAGCCTCCATGGCCAGAACAGCATTCATAGAAACCTCCGAACTCTCCCCTAGTGTAGCCTCCCATTTCATTGCCACAACTTGCATCCTCTTGTAGAAAACATCCATCGACAAAGTAGTGTCTCTCCTACGGCAAGCCTCCAAAGGATGGCCCAAACGCTTGTATGATGGAAAAAAATCAATCCAATTCTCATAAATCACTCGCTGCTTCCACATGTAATCTTCTCCAATAGCAATCCAAACATAATCAAAGGGAAACCGAGAAGCATCCACTTCAATACAAATTCGAGGATTCATCGGGTGGCACACGGCCTCCGTGCAACTATCAGAACACAGAAATATTCCTACAAGGTTTCCTACCATACGAATCACCAAAGGATTCTGAAAAGGTAAAGGGAGGTTTGGAGGACTTACACAGACCACCGCAGCAGGATAATCACGATTCATATGAAAATAGAACGACCACCATAGGAGAAAAAAATTATATCTATTGAATCTGTGAGGTTCCCTTGAACATGCGTTGATAAAAACAACCTCTGATTCAAAGTGAATCGTGATATGGTTTCTATCGAGCAATCTGGAAACCGCTATCTCTTTAAGGTCACAAAAACCAAAGACAAACCGGTCTAATGAATCGATTTTAGGTCTTCTATGCTTAAAATGAGCAACTAAAATTCAATTCAAGATTGCTGAAGTTTCCGCAAACTCATAGGTCGAGAGATGAAGGTCAAGAATGCCCTCGAGAATATCGAAAACCTTCAATCACAGAGAAAATTCTAGTAATGAAGGAAGGTATTCTGGATTGATGAAGGGGTGTAAGACCCCACCTTTCTCGTATAACGTCGATTCCCCCTCCCCCACCAAGGGGGGGGGGCGCAGATGGTGTTGTCGTCACCGAGAACTGGTTGTCAGCCCTGAGAAACTAGGGTTTCCCGAGAGCCGCTTCATACCCTCCTACCTGCTTCCACTAGTCGGTCCATCACCATCAAGGATTTTCTTTTATTTGAAAAACATTTATTTCTTTTTGAAAAAACCTCACATGCCATTAAATTAAATACTTGTTAAAAAAGAATTTTCCTTGTACAGAAGGTAGGTAGGGAGTTATTCGAACCAGCGATGACTCAGATACATTTTTGTGACCATACCATTGAAACATGCATCATTATTTTCTATTAACATAATTAATATATACATATATAACTAGTTATTTGAAAATAATCAATAAAAATGAATGTATACACCATGTGAAAAGGTGATACATAGCTTGTAGTATTTGGTTTGACTTATAAGAATCGTCATTGCTGAAGGTCATTCCCTTGACCTTAACTGGGCCTCATACTATCTAAAATATGTGGTGGAGATCATACCCACCATGTACTCCATGTGAAGATATGGTTTTAGATACTAACAATTCACCTTAAATAGTTTAGCATGTGCTCCAACTACTTCCACCACACCATTGTGGAAGACATTGATCACTCATAAAGTCCACAACCACTAGGACATCAATTTTTCTAGAAAAAATATCAAATTGGAGTTAAAAAACAATACCTAATCAAAAGGATGGAATGAAATATGAGAGATCACGTGATCAAAGACCACCTTTGTCCTTCTTTATGCAGATTGTCATTCTCAAATGCCTCCCATTGAATTTCATTGAGCTCCATCAGTTGAATATTTCATTTCTATTCCATGCCCTTTAGATCATAAGTCAATGACTTCACATCCCAATAGGATTTTTTCTAAGGTTATACTGGTAAATGACATGTCCTTATGTAGATTAAATGGAATGTGGACATACCGAGTGGTGTCCTGAAGGTGGTCAGGTATGAAGAGAGGATATCATCTTGCTTCTTGGACTAGTCATTCCTCGACGCACTCACAGTTGTCTCTAGAATTTTCATATGTTCTATGTTTGATTCTTCCACTTGGCTTCTGGATTACGGATGATAAGGAATACCCAATTTATACCTCACTCAATACTTCATAAGAACATTTTGCATCAACATATTTTCAAAATGGGTCCCTCAATCACTTATCATAACATGGGTCACACCGAACCTGTGGAAAAAATTCTTCTTTAAGAATGAAACAACGACCATTATTATGTTTTAGGTCATGGAAGTAGCTTCAACCCATTTCGACACATAATCCAAAAAAATATATGTATTTCCAAATGATGGGGGAAGGGGGCCCATGAAATCAATTCCCCATATGTTGAAGATCTCGACCTCAAGAATGGGACGTTGATGAATTTTAGCTCGACTCCCCATGTTACCAGTCTACTAACTCCTATCACATCATGATACAAAATATTGTTCATCCTTGTGCATGGTGGGATAGAAAAATCACGATTGAAGAATTTTTGATATTGTTTAGTCTAGTCCATGATGCCCCCAGCTGGAGAAAATGAAAAAACTCTTGAATTCCTATAATTTCTTATTTCGTGATGCAGTGATAGATATCCCCATATCCACATGAAAGGAAGAGCAGTGGGTTTTCCCAGAAATATAACTTTACATCGGCATGAAATTTTTTCTTTTGTTGGAATGTAAGATCAGAATGAACACATCTTGTTACAAAGTAATTTGTGATGTTATAACACCCAGGGAATGGTGTAACTCGATCCCTAAAATTATTATTATTCAGAATATCCTTATTGATTTCCTTATCATCATCTCTTTCCAAATAAATCAATTCAAGATGGTAGAGATGACTAGAGATGAATTTCTCACTTCCTTTATTGTCACAGATTTCCACATGAAATTATTGGAGTAGAAGCACCCAAAGAATGAGCTGTGAATTTCCATCCTTCTTATTCTTCAATTATTTATGTGATTCATGGTCAGTATAAAAAAAATTTATCGCACCAAATAATAGAAGAACCTATCAAATGAAAAAACCATCACCAACATCTCTTTCTCAGTGGTGGTATAGTAAATTTGTTCTTCTTTTAGGGTTACGTTAGCATAGTATACTAGTCTGAAGATATGATTGAGACATTTTCCAAGAACTCCTCCTAGAAAATAGTCACATACATCACACATGATTTCAAATTATTCCTACCAGTTTTGGGAAATCATGATAGGAGCCTCAACTATTTGTTACTCCAAGAGCTGTAAGGAAGTTGTTCATGTTTTGTTAAATTTGAAGATACATTTTCTGAAAGTATGTTTTTTAGTGGATTATTTATCATTAATAATTCACAAATTAACCATATGTAAAGAACTTCATTCCTAAGAATACTATGGATTTCTCATATTGAAGTTGGAATGGACAATTATGGTATGACTTCAATCTTCAGAAAGTCAACTTCAATTACTTTCATGGAAATATAGTGGCCAAAGATGATACATTTCAACAACATAAAGTGACATTTCACATTGTTCAAAACTAGATTTTTTTGTTCAAACCATTCCGAGACAAAATCAATATTTCTCAAGAAGGTGTTTGATGATTTTCTATAGACTGAAAAATTGTCCATAAAGACTTCCAGAATTTTCTCTACCTTATCATGGAATATCACAAACGTGCACTGTTGGAAGGAGGATGGAGCATTTCACATTACAAAAGACATCCATAGATAGGAAAATGTTCCATATGGGCATGGTAATGTGATATTCTCTTGGCCTTTTGGGGAAATAAAAATATGGTTATAACTTGGATAACCCTCTATAAAGAAATAGAATCCATGCAACTCCAGTCTATCCAAAATCTGATCCATGAAAGGAAGTGGGAAATTATATTTTTTGTGTGGAATAATTAAGCTTTCGGTAGTCCACACACACTCTCCATCCCTTCACCATTCATGTTGGGATGAGTTCATTTTTATCATTTATAATCATGATGATAACCCCATTTTTGGGTACCTCTTTAAAAGGACTCACCCATGGGTTATTGGAGATCAGGCAGATGATTCTTGTATTTAATAGTTTGTTCACTAATTTTCATGACTTCCTTCATCATAGGGTTTAGACATCATATCTGTTACCGAGAGAGCTTGGATACATCCTCATGTAGCACCTTATGGGTTTAAATGGTTAGACTGATCACTTTATGATTAGTGACTATCCACCCAATAGTCCATTTTCATCAATTTAGAACTAGTAATAGTTCATGTTATTTCTCCTGAGAGGGATATTAATGGATTATTAACATCAACATGTGTTTATTGCCTCGGTAGCCACATTATATACAAGACGAGATATATTTATGTACATGTTGTGGGGCTTTAAGAACCAAAGGAACAATTGGTTCTACCTTTTCTTGATCTAGAATATATGGAATTAGTGTACACAACCAATATTGATAGCCATATCCAACGATGAATTTCATATCCTCTGGTTCATTATCAGGTTGGATGTCCTTGACGACTAGTTGATTAATGAAAGAACAATATCCCATGTAATCTTCCATGTATTCAATTTCTTTCACTGTGGTCAATTAATAATAGTAATATTTAACTATAAGTTACACTTGATTAACAAATTTTAGGATGTTGTAGGATACCTTTTCATCTAATACTGTAAAGATCAATTTTCATTGGTGAACATCAATCAAATATATTCCAATAGCCCCGAAAGGACTTCCCAGAATAAGAGAAGCCTCTTGGTCTTCCCCCATGTCATGTTTGATAAAATCAGTTGGAAGAACCAGCCTTCCATATTTCACTAGAACATCCTCAATCATCCCTTTTAGATCTTTAATGGAGTGATCTCCTTGCTGTAGTGGAACTCAAGTTTGTTTTATATCATTCATCTTCATCTTCATAAAGACTCCAAAGGGCATAAGATTGGTACCAGCCCCAATATCACAAAGGGTCTTCCCAAACTCACAAGATCTGATGGTGAAAGGGACTGTAAAACATTCCAGATCACTGATATTTTAAGGGAGAGAGTGTTAAACCACCGCTGAGCATTACATAGTGAGAGGAATGGGTCCCAAATCCTACATATTTCTCTTGTTTGAGTGGATGTCCTCCAGTATCATCATTTATGTCATCATTTGAGTAAATTCCTTTGAAAAATAAATATTAATATGATGATTCAAAAAGTAATTACATACATTTTTCTAACTACTGATTTAAATTCTTCTACATTATTCATGCATGAAATAGTAAGGTTAGTTCTTGAGGTTTGACCACCTATTTTACCTTACCAAGTGCGGCCTCAATATCTTTTGATAGTTCTTGTGTTGAGGGGTCTCCATGACATCAGTTTCATTATCTAAAGAGGGTGTTTATGGATCTGAATTTTTTTGAGTCACCTTGATTTGTTGTTATTTTCTGGGGAAACTACTTTCTACTTCATAATGTGACAACATATTCCTCCTCTTGTTGGTTCTTATCACTTTTACTCGGTAGTATATTCATTTTCCTTGAATAGATATTATTAGAAACCTACCCAATTTGATTCTTGAGGCTTCAAACAGATGAATCTTGATTCTGAAATCATGTATCTAATGTTGTTGTGAAGTTTGATATCATTTTTTCTATCTTTGATGGGAGTTCTAGCTGAGATTGTTATTCAGCTGGTTGAGGTTGTGGTTGCCTCATTTGTTGTAACAGATGAGGGTTTTGATACCCTTGTTGTTGCAATGATTTGTGTTTCTATTTAAGATATGAATTATAATGCTAATGGTGACCCTAACTAGTTCTCCTTTCTTGGTGGGGATGAAATTTTTTTTGTTACTTCCCCCATCCCATGTTTGTGTTATCTTTACATGCTAGGTTTTCATATTGAGGGTAAATTTTTTGCCATCTTTTTTGAGAAACATATCTTAAATAAAATATTTAAGGACATAGACATGTCCCCATGAATTAACTGATGGCGTTATTTTCACGACATTCCCTATATGTTGGGTGATATACTGCTTGAACATGAGAAACATTTTTTAGATTTAGCACATCAATATTATTAGATACAACATTGATTTGGGAAGAAATCATCACAGTTCCATAAATTTTATGAAAATACTATTTTTATTACCCTTTATAGATTTATATTAGATATTATTTTCTGACCTATCTTCTACAATGTCGAAGAGTTTCTTATGGGATTTCATCATTACTGTTCCTCCTAAAGCTACATCCACCACTAAAATATTCTTTTTCATATGACCACCTTAAATTTTTTGGAAATTCATCCACACTGGAAGGCCAAGATGTGTTAACATAATTAATAGTTATTTTAAAAACTCCTATGTTCATAAAATAACTCTAAATAATGTTTCTAAAAATAATTAATTTCATACCACAATGTCATCATATGGGATGGTGGGAATTTTTTTTGACAAATATGCATTGTCTAATGCCTCCCATGTGAGGATGGATCATTGAGGAAGTCATTTAATGCAGTCCTTCACTTTATCCCTTAATTATATGAGGATTAAGTGTAGATGAATGGAATCCTCTGACTCCGTATGGTAATGGGATGTATCACAAATCTCTAAAAAAATGAAGAGATGTGTGTTGTGTTCTTCACATGTTAAACCTCTAAACTAAACTGTATTATTGATGTTTTGAATGATGGTTGCTGTGAACATAAAATTTTGGGATATCACTAGTGGTATGAAAATGCATGTAGATGCTCTTTGGATATAAGGAAGATCATAATTCATAAGGGTATGACAATGGGGAAGTGGTTCTAGAAGAGATGGGGGGAAAATTTCTACTCATGAGAAAAATAAGGACCCTGACATGGATTCATTAATGGAAAAAAATCTTGTGGATGGTACTACTGGTGTAGCTTTGGGCCATAACCTAGAAAAAATTGATCCTATTGTCTTTGCTAGTTCTATAGAATGACCACCATGATATTTACGGGTGGAAGTTAGTTCTACTCATCCTCTACTGTGAGATTTGGACTTTGGTTTTCATCAGGCCTAAACTATTGGACTACACCTTAGAAATAAGTCATGTCTCCCACTTCCATGATCTTCTGGGGGTCATTTTGTTTGTTCTCATCCATAACTACTCAACGTCACCTCATTATCATTTTTTCTCTCTCAATATCAAGTGGAATAACGTCTAATGACTCTGCAATCTTGGAATGAGTAATTCATCCCCTCAGGAACTTGTGGTCTTTCACAATACAACACAATACCACAGGTGTGAAAATTGAAAAATAATGAAAATTAGAAATGATATTAAGAACTGATGTTTTTAGAAATTTTTAATTTTATTTTCAGTTTAATTGATACAAAGATTATTTTACAAAACAAAATTAACATTCAATTCCCTGGTATCAACACCATGATTTGGAATTATTTTATCCAAAGTGTTATGTTTGACAACCCAAATTGAAATATCTAAACATATTATTAGTATATTTCATGTATGGGATTGATCCATAGGGATAGAGAGTAACTATGTTTTGTTTTTATAGTTATTTATTTATTAAATGAAGATTAAGTAAATTTTAAGAGCTGATATTTGTTGTTTTACAGATAGAGTTATTAACCCTTCAATTAATTTGATGAATTTATTTAAAGACAAGAAAAATGAAAATTTTCTTCAAACGATAAATGGGAAGAATGCATCAAGGTTGTGGACTTTTATGGTCATCAATAAATCTATTTTCTTATCATGTTGTGTTGTTCATAATAACTCATATTTCTGTGTTTTATATATAAGAGAATTCCCCTTATCTAGTGAGTTCTGATTGAATATATAACGACATTTTCCTTGGTATGGAATTTTTACACTATTAATTTTATTTATTGTAGGCCTTTTGTGATGATAAGTACACCCGATGATCATGTGTGAACTTTTCCATAATTCCTCTAAAGTTCCCTAAAAATTCCATTTATGTTCTTATATGGGGTTTCCAATGATATTTAACAACATATCTTGATGGATAATGAAAGAAACATAATTAACATGAATAAAATAATAAAATTTATTAATAATGAACCATAATCATCCACATCCCCAACACATGGGTATTTAGCTATACCTGGAGTAGATAATGACTAACAAACACATAATACCTAATATAAACATCACAACATCTTTGGATTGAATATATTCATGAATATATAGTGGCATCACTTCCTCTCTTTTTGTCCCTCCTTTTGTCACTTATTGTGTCTCTAATTATCTCATTCTTCTGTCTCCAAAATTTTGATGGACTTACATATAAATTAAGGTATTTACCATAATGTACACGGTATGTAGTTTGGTCAAATTTACATGGCTCCTCTTCTACCACTGGTAGGAGATCTGTCACTCCGACCTTGAAATTAAAGGCATCAGTGGTTGGTCGGTGTGACTACATGGCATGTAGCACCACCCCACATGGTGTGTACTATCAACTTCAGCCACCAAACACATATAAAAGGGAGGAAACAACATTTATAGTTAAGTACACAGTGTGTTAATGTTGATCAAGAATACGGCTATGAACTCAGTCTAGTTGTTCTGTGTTTCGGGGAAATGGTACATAGCGTATACAAGAAGTACACACCGTTTATAAATGAGTTTTTGTCTGATCATCCCCAATTTGTGTCTTAGGATTGAAAATACATTATAATATTCATGATCACCAAATTTAAGAATTTTATCTCCAAAAGAACACATATATCCCGTGAAAACATGTTTTGAATCTCAATAGAATGTATGAAATTATATATACAAATCAGTCACATCAACTCCTCTGGTTCCCAAATGTCTTCTTCACATTGGTGTTTCCTCTATAACACATTAACAAGGTGGGTTGTATTATTGCATTGAAATTTGTCTGTATGAACAATATCTCCACTGAATACTCCTCATATGATAGGTCTTGTTCCAATTGCACCACCTATAGATTTGGAACATGTGAATGGTCGAGTATGTAATTCCTCAAGAAGGATATGTGGAGTACACCATGAACTTGAGTTAGATGTATAGGATGTGTATGCTGATATGCCACTACACATATGCGATCAAGAATTTCTAGGGGGCCAATGTACCTGGGTTGAGTTCCATTTCATTCAAACAGCATGAACCTATTCCATGGAGATATTTCAAGAAATTCCATGTCACCAAAATCAAACTCCAAATCCCTTTGACATTTTTTCGCATAGCACTTCTACCAACTCTGAGAATCCTTAATGTGTTTTTGGATGGTATGAACCATATCTATCATCTCTTTCATAAGATCAATCCCAAGAATCCTGCTCTCAATAGATTCGTCCAAAAATATAAGATTTCTACAACACTACCCATATATATCTTCATAGGGTTCCATTTTAATGCTCGAGTGGAAGTTTTTGTTTTACAATAACTCAACTAATGGGAGATGTTGATCTCATCCTCCTTTAAATTACATTGACCATGTTCTTAGCATGTCCTCGAGTGTATGAATTTTTCATTTAGATATTCCATCAGTTTGAGGGAGATATGTCATTATAAAATTGTATTTGATATAGAGAGCATGTTGAATACATCCCTGTGTTTTTTATGTGAACCATGGATCGCGATCAGATGTAATAGAATGTGGAACTCCTTGCAGCCTTACCACTTCCTTCACATAAATAATGTCATGTTGATCAAGATTGAAATATTCCTGAATAGAGATAAAAAGGGTCTTCTTGGTGATATGGTCTACTATAACCCATATAGTAGTATTCCCATTGTAATTTCTTGGGAGATCAGTGACAAAGTCCATAGTAACATTGTCCCACTTCCATGCCTTCATAGGTAGTGAATATAATACCCCATTATAAATTGGGTGTTCTACCATCACTTGTTGACAAAAAATGAATGTTTTAGTGTAGTCATCAATCAATATTTTCAAATTAGTCAACCAATAATGATCATGAAGGTCCCTATACATTTTTTTCATCCATGATGTATATAGAATGTAGATCTTTGAGCTTCATCAATCAACTCCCTTCATTTTAAAATTGATGTAATAGATAGTCTTGAATGAAATTTTAGTACAACTTCTTAATAAATATTAATCTCAAAATACATACGGTCTTTCACATCCTCAAACATATTCTATAGCAAAGGATCTTCTATTTTATCCTTTGTGGTATTCTATAATAATTATAGTTGAGAAATCATTTGGTATAGGGTTAATGTTGTCCCTCCCCTAACAATTACCATGTCCAATTTCACTAGGTCATTGATAAAGGGATCTCATTGAAACCTCTTCATTTCTAGAACAACAGGGACATCCCTTCTTAATACATATGCAACATTTTCTTCTCTTATAGGATGATAATAAATTGAACAATCATAGTTTTTAATAAGATCCAACCATATCCTCTACCTCATGTTCAATTACCTTTATATTAAGATATACTTCAAACTTTTATGGTCTGTGTATATATCACACTTCTACTCATAAAAATATTTCCTCTATATAATTAGATCAAAAACAACCACAACCAACTCAATATCATGCATAGGATAATTCTGATCATGAGTCTTTAACTATCGAGATGCGTAAGAAATTACATTTTCATATATCATGAGGATTCAAACAATATATTTTAGAGAATCATCACTATAAATAATTAATCCTACTCTAATTGAGGCTATAGTTAACACGGGTATTGTAAACAATCTATTCTTCATCTCTTGGAAACATTCTTTACTCTCCTTTGTTAAGATGAAATTGACCCCTTTTCGAGTTAAATTGTTTAATGGATTATAAATTCATGAAATATTTTTCACAAACCTAATATAATATCATGCTAATCAAGGGAAACTATGAATCATAGTCACTATTGTTGGATGAGGCTTCTCTTCTATAACCTTTGTCTTGGTAGGGTCAACTGGGATTCATTTAAAACGTACAATGTTCCCCAAGAAAGAAACTTACTTTAACCAAAACTCACACATTTGAAAATATCGAAATATCTTCTCACTTATCAATGTTTTAAATATAACCCTTATATGATATTCATTCTCTTACCAACATTTGGATTGTATTCTAATAACATAAATAAAAAACACCACAATGTTATCAATGTAGTCTTTAATGACACAATTCATCAAATCCATAAAAATATCATGTTCATTAGTCAATACGATGGTCATAAAAACAATATAATAATTTAAATATATTGATTTGATTTTGGTATTAGGAATATATTATATCTTCAACTTCATTTGATGATAACCACATCAATGATCAATCTCGGAGAAGAACTGGACTCCATGAATCTAGTCAAATAAATCATCAATTCTTATAAGATGGTACATGTTCTTTATTATGACCACGTTTATTTCTCTATAATCAATTCATAACATCATTGATCCATCATTCTTAATCACAAAGAGAATAGATGATCCACAAGGAGACACACATGGCTAGATAATCCCCATCTCTAAAAGATCTTGGAGTTTCTTCTTTAATTCCTTTAGCACCACATTTTTCATTCAATATTGGGTTTTTGAAATTGTCTTGGAACAAGGAATGAGTTCATTGGAGAAGTATACATCCCTTTCTAGGGGATTTATATGTAGCTCTTTAGGAAATAGATCAATGTATTCCTAAATTATGGGGACATTATCTATCAGTGTATTCTCATTTCCTTCTTCTTCTTCACTAGTCAACTTCATAACGAAGGATATAGGAGGTGAATCATGAAAAATTTCAGGTAGATATATATCTCCTTGAAGGATAACTATAGGTTTTAAATTCAAGAATATATAGATTACTTTTCTTATGTATTTGATCATAGAATTATACAATTAGATTTATTCTATCCCTAGTATAATTTAGAATTCCAACACATGAATGAATAATAAATTTGCGATAAGATTATGATCACTAATGTAAATACTACATTTTTTAAAACATTTTTGATGCATGGATAATCCCTATTGGTTTATTGATTGATAACTCTACTTTTAGAGGTTTTGGGATTTATTATATATTCATTGAAAACATGGAGGAAATAAATGAATGCGTTGAACTAGAATCAAACAAATTACATGCTTGCTTTGAGAGAACAACGATAGTCCCTGTCACCACATCATTTGGAGCATCAAATTAAGACATCATGATATCAAAAGCACATTAATTATCCCTTTCCCTATACTGAGGATGATGTTGATTCTCATCCACTGCCCTCAAATTCAAACAGATATTGGAAAGGTCCCCAATTTGTCCAAACTTGAAGAATTGGACTTCAGTTTGGGTCAGCACCATCTTATCATTTTCATTAGTTCTGGGATAATGAGGCTTCACCTCACTACGCACATTCCGAAAAACATGAGCATCTCTTCCACACTTTTAACACTTCCCTATCCCTAGAAGGTAGTTCTCAGTATACATACATTGAAATTTATTACTTGTAAGAAGTTTCACATTCATTGAACCTCTTTCTTGATCAATGATCCCCCCAAGACTGTCGCCATTGATATATTCTTTTCATTGGATTTATGGGACCATTGCATCTTACATAACTCCCATTAAAATTTAGTATCACTTATTATGATCACATCATAGAAATCATAGTCTAGTTTGGAATGATTATTCTTTAGATTATGTCTTAGTCCACCAATGAAAAAATCATCCTTACCATTAAGATCCATGAAAAAGCTAGAGGTGTAATATGAATGCCTTGTGAAATTCATCTCGTAGATTCCCATAGATTCATACTACTTATAGTTCAACTCAATAAATTTATTCTCTATTTTTGTTTTCACCAAACGAGTAAAATAGATATTGAAGAATATCCCTATAATCTCTTCCCACTCCATAGATTCAATCTACCCTCTTGTCCTGGTTTTTCAATCATCACTGGCCACTTATCTGCTTCTCCCTCTAAGCAGTACACAACCAAGGTGAAATTATCTTGTTTAGAACTACAATATACAGAAAATTTCTTTTTGTAGAGATTATCCACTATTCCGAAATCTGTGAGTTGGTAGATCCCATTAATGTTTGTGGTCATTGATGCATGAAGGACTCAATGAAATGTTGTTTCATACTTGGTGAAATCAGTCTCTCAATTTTATTCAAGTTATTTCCTATAACATGATTCAGATGATTCACCATTCCAATGAAATCTTCCATTCTGGCATTCCTCATAGGATTTTCAGTGCATGGTCCCTTGCAGTCACTATTTTCACGGTACCTCCTATTTCCAGATATTTTCTAAATGAAGAAAAACTTATTGTGAAAGTTGATTTATTTAAAAATATTATAACTCAAAATGATTTTACGTCTTAAAACATCATTCATAAACATGTAATTCATTATTAACAATAAAATTATCTATAGATCCTTCATAATGGTTCATAAAAATCTTGTGATTAAAAAAATCCCCTGGGAGTGTCAAACCAAGATGCATCAAGGCCTATTTTCATGTACTAGTTCCCATTTGAGTCTAGCTCAAAGAATTGTTTTTGGGTTTTACCCATAGATACATATGTGCCAAATCCACGTGCACTTGTTCATTTGTGGACATGGTTTTCTTTATTTGGAAACCACTTAAATAATATTTCACCAAAATACCTTGAAGTTTTCCGATACTTATACTTTTCAATAGGGTTATTACTAATGTTTCATATCATAATTACCAAAAATAACTAAACTATCCTGTGATACCTACTATGGAATCCCACCTTTTTATTACATTACTTTACATGACATTTAACAGACAGATTTTCTTTTAATGTTTAGTGTCTTGGAAATAAGGCATATAATACCTGAAAACATAAAACATTCTTCAATTCAACACAAATGAATTATTCAGGGTTCATCCTAAGTACATTTATAAAATCTCATAACCCAGGTACATACATCAATGTATAGGGTGAACAGAATGGATATTAAGGGAATACAACTGAAGCAGTATACATGTGAACATGAGAAATTTCAATAATAACATGATGAAAATCATAAAGGAATGATAAATATGAATATCATAATAATATTAACATGAATTATTACTTGAAAATTTAGCTAGAACATTTAATTTATTCAATAATAATCATACCACCACGTTCCATCCCCACAGTATCATTGAAATTACCAAGGTTATTCCCCAAGGTATCAAAAAACTTGGCATCTCTAGAGTGTAAATTCATTACCCATTACTTTGGATAATGTTTTTATTTTCATGTGATCCCCATATATTACAATGAAACATTCCATAATAACCCATAGATAATAATAGAAATTGGTTTCATTTATAAATCATCGTGTATAAAAAGTGCTTAAAATTAAGATATTTATAACATTTATATCCCATAGATTGGGAATGGGGGTTTAATGTATGTAAATTGCAGAATAAAATAAATCTTTTTTTTGTATTTATTAATACCATTGAAATTTAAATAGATTTGGGTATTCTTATAAATAAATAAAAATATTAGAAAAATAGAGGGATACTGAAACAAAAATTATGCAGCACAATAGGTATGAAATAGAGATTTATAAAATATTAAAAAGAGAGAGGAAAGGGGTCACCCACTCATAAATGAAAAATAATATAGTATAGTGATATAAAAAATATAAATAATAATATGGTATGTGATTTTAAAATAAATACCATATAAATGAGAACTTAAAAGGAAAATAGAAGTGTTGAATTCCCATACCATGAAGAGTAAATCCTAAAACTCAACGATTAGGACTGTAGGGGCTTAAGGGAACCTTGGAAGGACTCCTTCAGAGATAATAATATCATAACATCAAGGGGAATGATTTTGGAATGAATTTAAATGAATTAATGGGTGGTTATTTATAGAAAAAATTGGGGAAGTTTTTTTGTTAATTTCATAGGACACCTCAGTAGTGGTATTTTCATAACCATGGGTTTGCCCACGATATTTTCACATGGTATTGGCCACCTAGGACATGTCAAAACTTATTTTTTTCCTCGAGATCCAAACAACATTCTTAAATCACTATTACATCATTATAACATCACTAATGATGTTGTTAATCAAATAAAAAACTCACAACTGTAGTTTTATTACTCACTGAAAAACAATGTATTTTATAAAATTTTCATAAATTCACCATAACCAAATATCAACATTCTGAATTCATAAATAGTAGTGTACAGAATATACATAGTAACATGCTTAGTAAAAATTTCGACACATTCCAATAAAGAAATTATTTTATCATTTGTAATTTAAAAGGGCATTCATATAAAATTATTTCATTATAATAAACATTATTGATTATTAATTATTTTAATATAGTAATAAAACTACAATTTTTACCCAAAAAATTAATTTATAAAATTCAATCACAAATCTTAAGAAAAAACTCTTCTTAAAAATGATGAAATTATAATTTTATATAATCAATGGCATTAAATTTTAAATAACTAGGGAATTAACACATAACACCTTGAATCAACCCCATATGACTAAAGGGTATGGTGCGCGATGGTGAAGAACTCTTAGGGAGGCTTGGATAACATCATCTAGGTGGTAATCAATACTAACATGAACTTCTTCTTTATGTGATTTCGTTCAAGCTTAACATGTTGAACTCAAAATTGTATTAGCATAGAGAGAAGCCAATTAATGTTACCTCCATCCCAAGATCTAAAATATGGGATTCGAACAGCTGGAGTCTACTGGATGAGTCCATCGACTCTAATTTTGGCATTAATTATCTATTATCATTTATATTTATAAACAATAATTATGATGTTAAAAATTATTATTGTTTCCAATGGTCATATTAACCAACAGTCATATAATGGTCAAAACCTGATAGTAATAGTTCATCTATACAAATATATGTTTGTTGATTATGACATTAAAAAACATAAATTTTCAGGAAACAATATATTATACAAAAGTTCATGTTGTTATAAGAAATTTACATATCATGTATATCATAGTGATTTCCATCAGCATGATTTTCCCTTGAAACAATTACACCGAAGATACAGTGATTGGATTTGGGTTTTGGATTGATCCTGGGAAAACCATATTAATGCTACCGAACTTACAATCTCATAAAAATATGCCTCAAAAGGAAGACCTCTATTACTTGATTTCATTACATATGTTTTTGTTATGATTTTATAATATTGTTACTCTTGTCTATACCAACTAATCCATTAAATATGTTACAACATTCATTATTTAATTATATGTTAGATTATTATTCATTATTGATTTTTGTAATAAAATTATCATAAATTTAAAGTATTATACTTTCTACGGTGTTACATTCTTCCACCCATAAATAATTTACATACTCATAGTTTTTATTTTTATAATTGATGAAAATAGATGAGGGTTTTATTAATATAGAACCAAGTCATGATATAAAAATGTTCTGAAATACTTCATAATGTTTTATAAATATATTGTGAATCATCCAAAGTAGATCTCTCTGGACTGTCAATATAGGTGTGTAGTTGGGACAATTTTTGGTACACTAAGTGAAGATAGAGTTAATACTAAACCATTCTTTTTCCACTTTTTTTACAACTAGGTGTCATGCACTCATACAAATTGTTGAATAATAATGGTTTTTATTTGATTTCAAATTTATAGTCCCAATCTATACTAACATTTAGTGTGTATTAATGTGACAGTTCAGGGTTGAACACATATAGATCACTTGTAGGAAAACAACCATTCGAAATAATCTTTGAAAGTATTACTCATGTTCACTCTCCAAGACTGGGATTATTTCTTAAATTAGGTACTTTAGAATTAATTTATATTATTAAGAAGTGATTAGGGTCAATTTTCAGGGTCTTGGAAGAATAGAATCCGAAATCTAGCTTGGAAATGTCCCATTGTTCAGGCTGTCAAGTAGTTCAAGGGTTACCATTTGGTTTTGGTAAAATCAATTGGATCTAACTATGTTGTACCATTCCCTTTTTTAATGTATAGATAACAACGAAGATTCATTACACATATATTCTATGCAGAATGTGTCATAGGCTAATGATCATATCATATTCAACTACCAATAGGTTAAGTACATTCAATTGCACCTCCCATGGTCGAGGTTATGTAAGAGAATGTGATGAAAAATTATTTTTAAACTAATTAAAATTTGATGGGCTACCTAGTTTTAACACATTAAATTTTTAGCCTTATAAGGAAACCTAATCTCAACCATAATCCTATGTGGATTAGATAGGCATGATGGTAATGATCAAAAGTACAGAAATACTAATCATACTACACCTAATCATGAAATAAATAAGAAATATGAAATTCAGGAATTAAAAACACTAGTAGTGCATGTTTGAATCATTAAAATAAATAAAAATACAATTAAATACTTACCCACAATGATGAAATAATTAATAAATGGCACCTATCAAAGAATAATGGAAATTAGTATTGAAAACAGGTAAAAAACAAAAGTGGAAGCACAACAGTGATGAATGGATGTAGAATGACAATTAATGTTAAAGGATTTAATATAAAAATAAAAGGAATAAATTAAAATTGGTTAATAAGGGGGAAAAGAAAAATATATATATGAAAATGAGAGAGAACCCGTGGGATTGATATCTTGTGTGTGGCGGAGCCTTTTGAAAATAAATAGGCTCAAAAAGTACATGATGTATAATGATGTCACGTCATGTACTAGATTTAAGTGGCTATATCTAGAAATCTACATGTCATGTAATCAGGATTCATGTTGTGAATTTGAGAACTAAAATCACCTAAAAAATCTTAAATCTCATGATAGTTTTGGGAAAAATATTTTATTTGATAGGATCTTCAAGCTTCTCATGTCTTGTAACAATTGCATGATGTGTATGTGATTCAATTTTAGTGGGATTATGGTTTTGAAATTTAGATGATGTGTAAGGAATTTTCACAACATGCATGAGATTGAAGATATGTAAAATATTTATTGGTTTTTATGTGGATCTGTAATCACGTTTTGAATGAGTACTACACATCATGTATGATGTACACAACATGTAAATTGTGCTTATTATATGTTTTATAATTCCTTCCATTCAGTCCAGATTTATTAATTCTTGTAAAAAAAACCACAACCTAGTTCATTAATAAATAAAACATGAAATTTCATTAATTTATTTTTATCCTCTATATGTTTACACAAATTCAAATTATCAAATTCCGCCACATTTGAGTAATTCCTTTTCTGAGAGAAAAAATATCTCAAAATGGTATATTAAGGAACAAAAATTTAAAAAAAGAAACATACATTAAAACTAGAAATATAAAACAACATGTAAGAAGAAAATTTTTGTCCTCTATAATCATTCCTCATAGATAAGTTTTTCATCTAGATTCTTTTTTCCGTTAATTAATATTTCTTATATTTTCTAACAATATTGTACCCATTTTTCTTTTTCCCTCACAAAAAAATCTCTCATAGTTCGCGGTAAAAAGAAATCAGAGTTATTCTCATACCCTGAATACATGTTCCTAACCATAGTCTCTCATTAGTTATAACATTTTTAATTTGTAATGAAAAATACAACATTAAGGACTAGGGCATTCACAGTGGGGTTAAAATGACTATGAGGTTGAGAGTAGGTGGGAAAGTGATAAACATCAAGATCAAGAGGAGCGTAGTTTCAAAAGAAAAAATAAAGAAGGTAATGAATAGTTATATGAAGTGAATAATCCTAGATATGTTGTATTTGTGCACTATAGGTCAAATGGGTGCATGAATATTTCTAGTAGGTATAAATCATGTGCCTTATTATATTATTTTTCATTCCTTATTTATTTTTCTGCAATCATGTTTGTGCCAAATATCACATCCATCCCCTAACCACATATGATCCATCATAGAATCCATATGTCTAGTAATGTTGATTTTTAACATTCTTAATATATAACCCAATATATTTTCATTCCTCATTATATATATATATATATATTTAAAAAGGTAAAAGAATAATGTTCCCAAAGAAATCATAAACCATGTCAAATTATTCTAGTGAAAGATTCAGCATATGTCTCCTCAAAGCTAACATCATGTTTCTATCAGTTGTGAAAATTACCCTACATTTTTTCA
This sequence comes from Viscum album, assembly GCA_963277665.1. NCBI lineage: Eukaryota > Viridiplantae > Streptophyta > Magnoliopsida > Santalales > Viscaceae > Viscum > Viscum album. The sequence goes on from OY728157.1 coordinate 1,031,197,184, forward strand.
AAGGATTATTATGAATTGTTCCTATAATAGTGTAGGAAAGGATAATCATCTTGAAATGGATCCATATTAAATAGGATATTCATGAATACTATGTGCTAAAGAATAAAATATGTACTGGTCTGTCTTAAGAAAAAATTGGATCACAATGATTTACACAATCATTTAAAAAGTGTATTTGTTCAATAATTTACTCAAAAATATCTTAGTGTAAGTTCTGATAGTTTTACATACCCCATGCGCCTTTCAAAAAATATCCTTAAAAAAGAATATTAAATTGTGGGTCCATAATCCTCTATTGAATGGGAGTAAACAAAAATATCTAGAAATCACATAAAAACACTAGTAATATGTCAATCAAAAGGAATTTGAAGAATATAGAATTATATTTAAATTGTTCAAATCAAAATTCAAGCTATCTCACATCTATGGGTTTTTTATGTTTTTTATCTTTTATTTTGGTCTTAAGTTTATCCATTGGATTTCAAGTGAGTTTTCGAGAAAAATCGTGGTTTTGAAGCTATATTGAAGGAGGTTCCATGTTGGCATACTGTTAGTTGAAATCAGGTAATAACCCAACAGAAAATTTGCATCCGGAATAGTGGAAATCTCTTATTGCATGGACTAGTGCATATGCATGCAGCACTGTAGGGATAAACATGTTCCCATGATAATGGAACTATATAATGTATATAACTAGAAACATTGGTGTACACACATTCAAGGGAAACCATGATATTAGGTTTCCTCTTGGATAGGATGCCACACTGTTAGTGCATATCCTAGAAGACTATGCATCCTGCGAGAACATAAAATGTTGAAATTTTAGACCTTCTCCTCCCATATATTAACCCAAAGTCACCCCTAAATCACTCCATTAGAACTTCATATCCCTATTAATTCCTCCCCCTTCTTATAATATCATTTAGGCTCTACTTTTTTGCGTGATTTGGTTTGGAATCATTAAGGAACCTTATATTAATCTTTTTTTTCTTCACTTTTATTCTTGTTTATGGGTATATTAGTCTATATATCATGGGGTTTCATTCCCAAACTAGGGTTTTGAAATACAATGGGTTCAATCATGATTATTTAGTTTCAAAGTTTTTTATTATGGTTTTCTATTTCTTCTTTAGGGTCACACCTGTGTGTGGTTGGTTGTATCCATATACTTGTCTGAATTCATCAATCAAGAGGTTGGTGTTTTCATGAATTAACAGAGTAAGATGTTTTTAGTATTTTTGAACTGTTTTTTAAATGGTTTTATAAATTGTGTGGGTGGTGTGAATGGTCTTTTCCATTAGTTTATGTGTGCATTAAATTTTGGATATTGTTTTTCCACTTTATAAATGTTTTTTATAAAGTCTCTATTGTTTATTGACATAGTTATTATTTAAAAGGTGACTCTATATGGAATAAGGAATGAAATTAGGCACAATGGAATCCTAGGTATTTAGGTTTGTAAACTAGGCCTTGTATTTTAGATGAGAAAGTAGAGATTAGGCCCAGTATCCCTAACAAAATTATATAACAAAAATAACTAAACATTCTTATGGTGGTGATTTGTGTCTCAAGAAGGACCCTCTTATCTAGGAGATGGATGATCACCCATAGTATGAGGACCCTAGGAATGGATAACCCATGTACCTTTGACATTTCCCATGGATCTCTTGATTTGATTAATTATTATCATGTTAACCCATTTATTTCCTCTTTTACTTAAAGGATTGTTTAATTTAATTTTTCATTTTATTTTTCCTAAATACTATCTTGTTATTTTTTTTCATAATTTAATTTCCTATAATCTATTTTAGTGATATCCTACCAGGCACTTTTTATCACACCCAACATGCACTCGTGGGTGTATTTAAGCCATTTTATGTTTAACATAGGTAATGGAAAAACTTTATACAGTGGAGATTATGGATCTATGTACATGTGGTCATACATGGGTTTGTGATAGTGGAGGTGGTATGTGGGAATCATACCACATGTTAGATGGAGTCTTGAATGTATTTTCAGTTCCCCTCCCCTTTTTTAATTAAGGATTTTGGTTGTAAATATTAATGGTGTTACTCATATTTTAGTGTAACAATAGATATTTTGGTTTATGAATGTGGGTTATAATGTGATGCATGATTTTTTGGGTTGTTTGGAGTTTGATTATATGTTATAAACCATTCCCAAAGGTGATACTAAATGACCAATAACTATTTTCCATCCAATGGGGATTAAGACCGCACTTTGTTCCATACCACCGGTCAGGTGGGGTGTCATGTTAAATGGTAGCCCATTCTAGTTTGTGACATACTCATAACCCAAACAAGTGAAAAAATGGGTTTATACACCCACCAAAATAATTTTTATATTATTTAAATATTTTTAATGTTTTTTTAGTTTTAAATAATGAATTTTAATAAAAACTAATCCTAGATAAGTGAATATAATAAATAATATAATGGTATCCACAATTATTATCAAGAAAGTCTCCAACACACTTAAAATGAGATAGCTTATGAAGTGTTCATAAAATAATTGTGGGAATGTAATCAATAGAATCATATAAAAATAGAATGTAAATTGAAATTGAAAATAGGTAATTGAGATATCCCTGTAGTGATTTTCATTCCATGGGGAAACTTGTTGGATGGTGATTTGAAATTTGGGATACCTATAAGAAATTTTGAGAAATTGAATTTCTAAACTAGGTAAAAAAATATTCAACAAGGATATAAAAACATAGAATATGAAAAAGGGCATGTGCATATAGTTTTTAGTAAATAAAATCAACCCTGATAAATTCAAAAATGTCGTATCGTAATGTTCAAGGTAACCTATAAACAAGAATTTTTGTAAAATAAAACAAAAGATCCAAATAACAAAAATGAAATATAAGAAAAAAATTAATGGTTTCCTTACATAAATTTTTAAAAATAACTTTATTTTCCAAATGTTTAGAAATGGTAATTATTTAGGACCATCCATCTTCATAGAAGTCTACTAAATCCTATAGGATCTGGTGGTGGTATAATTGAGATTTCAGGAAGATTTTGTTGGATTAACCTCCTTTATAGTTTACTAAGATGGAATCTCATGTTGTTGGAAGAGCCTCTGGGAATGTCATGGAGGGGAACCCAGCTGATCAAGGATCTCTAGTGGGAGCTCCTCAAGATGTAACTTGACTTCCAGTAGATACAAATACATCTGACGTATGAGGGTAGATGGAGGTGGGATTGGTGATTTAATGACTATAGAGGTGGTAAAAGATTTATACATGGTTAATGTAATTCAACAGTGAAATTTAAAAAAAGTATAAAGTAGTAATTCCAACAAAAAATATCCCATCCATATATATAAATAATGATACGACATGGTAAAATGGAATATAATTAGTACATAATAGACACCCAAATGGGGTACAAAAAGGGGGAGAGGACCAGGAAATAACTAAAGTGAAAATCATTTTTTTCGAGAACCACATCAGACCTACCTTGTTGAAAAATTTGTGATTGTAGTTGTTCGTCCATACCAATGTCATTAATGGAGGAACGAGTTAGTGGATCAACCACTGAGGTGGGTTTCATGGTGTTTATAGTTGGATCTAGCAAGGATGGAGGAGAATAGTTGTCAATCCATAGTGAGGGCATGTGTATGGTTTTTGGACAGATAAAGGGTACCACAAATAAATATGGTTGGTTGGGTACCCTTTCCCACCTATCTTGCTCTACAAAAGACTTCAGCTAAATAGTGGGATCTATCAGTTTAGGGGGTAGTTGGACAGAGGTAGGATGAGGAGTTTAGAAGGATAATGGAGTGGGGCCTGCAGAGGGTGGCGGGTGGGTATATGTAGAGAATGATAGTGGTTTTTGGATACTAAAATACGATGGTGCACCAATGGAAATGCCTTAAAGAAGTCATATATGGAGTTGGTTCTCTAGAAGCTACTATATAGAAATCCATAGGTCGGATGGGGGAGGAGTGGTAGGTGAAGACGTGGTAGGCCCAATGGTGGTGGTTTCTAAAAATAGAGGTTGGGGAATTTGGGGAGGTGGTGGAGGTGGTAACATGGGAACGGGAGGCCATTTATGTGGAAATAAGGGTAAAATTGGTGGAGACTGGTTCATTGGTAGGTAAGGTGGGGCCAACTTCAAGTTGGGAAGGTTCCTCATCGGAATCCTCAAGATATCTTGGTTCCCATCAGCAAATGATTCAAATTTTTTTTGAGCAGCCCCATATTTTGAAGAAAAAGAAGTCTGATGCTATCTTTCGGGATGGAAGAGGTGTGGGGATGGGTGGCTTAGAAGGCACTAAGATACCTATTTAGATAGGTAATAAAGTATTCTCACATCTACGTACCTAGAGTCATCCATACCTGTGTCTAGTGGAACTCTCAGAACTACATGTTCATGTTTTTTTGGTCTGTACATAGATGATGAGAGTATGAGAACCTTAATCATGATTATAGATCGATGATAATTTCCTCTAGCCAACCCGGTATGATCCAATTGTAGTTGTGAATCTGAATATCACTACTAGATATATGGTTTCTCTTCATTGTGTGAGGATCATATGAGATATGTGGATCTCTGGAGATCCTCAACCAAATTCATGAAACATCGGGATTTATAGGCTCAAGATCTAATTTCAAGAATATCTTGGAGATGATAATGTGTGTGGAATAATATTGAGGCTAACATTAAATTCACCATGGGTGAAATCCTGTGGCCTACTGCCATGTCATAATTGGACGAAGTCAATGGGTAGCTTAAAGGTAACCAAGAACTCAAGGAAGAGTTCCATGAATGTCTTCTCGTGAACCTAGGTGATGAGAGATTAGTTCAACAAGTCAACAAGATCATTTAATTCATAATGAATGTGGATCATATTGAGAACTATGAGGTCCATCATCAAGTTATCCCTCATCATATTCTCTTATAGATGGACTCACCTAACCTAGTTCTTCGATCAAATATAAGAAGAGGAAAGAGTGGATATGTTGGTAGGAAGAACCCTATGACCTGATCAATGATGACTTCATCCTCTGGGAAGCTAAAGCTGTGGTAGACACATAAGCATTGTCCAAGGAGTATGTCTCTATGGGTGGTGGAGAAGGTGCAGCCTTCTGCCACTTTGGCTGTGGAGGTGTCTTATCATGCTTAGTTGAAAATTTTGTGGGAGAGGTGTGGATGACCTTTGTTTGATCCAAGAAGGATTATAAGTGGATAACATAATGAAGAGGATGAGGTGCCATGGTGAGGGGAGGAGGAGAGTAGGAACATCTAGTCGAAATGGATGACGAGGTAGAGTGTCAGGAGGGGGGAGTCGCACGCAAGTGGAGAATGGGGATGATGGAAGTATGTGTGAATTAAGGTTCATATCATTTAATGGCACCCCCTGAATTTAAAAATCTTGTAATGCATTCATGATGTGAAAATCATGAATTTGTTTTTAAAAATAAATCAATAACACAATACATAAAAGTTGCATACGGATTACGTGGTGTGTATTTTTAAATTTAATGCCACTTTAGGAAACGTACCCTTCGAATGATTTTAGTGACACTAAACCTTTCAATAGACTATACTTACATACTTCGTTCTATTATACCTAACCTTTATTTCCTCCTTTTCATATCTTTATTAACATTCTATACTTAATAATATTTCGATGAAGATGATTTTTAAAAAATGGAACACTTTTTGTGTTCAATTCCTAAAAATAAAGGGTACAAAGTGAGGTATATCCTTTATCATCAATGTTCCAATGTAATTTTTATTCCTGTGAGAAATGGATCACTTTTAAATAGGTCCATGTTTCTTCATACTATCATTACTAGTCATATAACCCTATTTATTATTATTAGGAGATAAATCTTCATAATCCAATGACTCATCACTTTTCTTATCAGCGTCCACTAAATCAAACACTACTTGGGCTTCAGTCACTCTAAAAATAAATCTCCCTTGATTAACATCAATTAGAATCTTACCAGTGCTGTGAAATATTATTCCTAGTGTTAATGTAACATATCCTTCTTCTTAGATTTATTCTATAAAGAAATCATAAGGGAGAATGAATTTTAGAACTTTTACTATGTCACCCTCTAGAAATACATGTGGATGCTTGACTGAACGTGCAAGAAGTTGGAGTTCCACCCATGTTGGTTTATGTTAAACGATCCCTAACATCTTAAGACACTCATTGGTATGATATGTATACTTTATCGAAGATTACACAATTATCTTTCAAAATTTTAGGTCTTTTTGGTGAAAATAATTGAGAAAAATAACGGTTCTCAACTTTTTTTAAGAAATATCAATTGAAAAAAATACCAAGAACTCTTCAATATGATGATAAATCCTATATCCTCCATTTTCATTGTTCTAGAAAGAAAGTCTTAAAAGAATCTTTCATAAGAGGGTACTTGTGAAATTTTCTCTGAAAAGGGACTGTTGAAATGAAATTATTTAGACATCTCTAGAAATTTTTTATATTGTCCCTTCTTTTTGGAATATATCATCATTTCAGGAATGTGGAGAAGAAAATTTTATACTGGTGGTCCAACATAATCTTTTTCCTTTTATATTTGTTCTTTTATTAGAGACATCCTAAATGGATTGGGTTTCAATGCATTCATTTGACCAAAATAATCAGAGTATTCAAATAGATTTTTTCACACCTAATCATGGATTTTGAATGTCCAACATATTTAAACTACTAAAAATTATATATTTTTCCTCCTCCCTTAGATGAGATTTAGTATTACTTGGAAAAGTATCCAATAGTCGTTCAGATAAATTTTTTAAGATATTCCTCATTTGATGCTCCATGTTTTTTAGTGAAGCCCTGTGTTTCAATATTTTAGTTTAATCAGATTTCATTCGATATTCTGCTTTCTTTATGAAGTTATTTATTAGGATTTCAAGATTATATTATAGAGGTTTAATTTATTGAATTGGTCTTAGGGGTTATTGTTGAAACTATTTCTACTGAGCTGGTGGAAATATTTGGGGCCTAGTAAAGTGTTATTATAATTTTTTTGGTTTAGTATATCGACATTGTGGTGGGTCCCCATGTGGTCCTTTATTCCTTGGTGGACCCTATCCACTAATCTCTTGTAAATAACTATTGTTTTTCTATTGTGTCTACTGAGAAGGATTTTGCTAATAGATTTTCTATTGATTTTTATGTTGTTATTGGTACTACTTATTTTTTATACAGTAATTCACGTAATTAAAATATTTGAATTGAGGATCCAATATACCGGCCCTGTAATCTTGGTATTTATGTGAACCATCACACATCTCATAGGATTTAATCTCAATTACATGTGCATAAGGGGATGGTGGTGAATCATGTAACTATAAAGACTAAATCTTCACACTTATGGACTCAAATTAGTCTACTAAATAGGTAGTCTAATCGACCAGATATATTCCACAATGAAGATGTAATCTATCGCTTTTAAAGGGATTATCTTGTAATAAAAATCATCAATAATTTCAATATCAATATCATGTGTCTTCAACATGAGTTATCCATCAGTTGTGACATTTACGACAATACATATGGTGATATGGAGTCCCTAGTAGGCCATTTAAACCTATATCCAAGCATCGAGTCAGTGATGTGGGAACATTCTGGTCAACTCCTTTAATCTATCTGATTCCTCCCTTACTGAATCTCCAACCTCCTTGGTGAAGTTTCCAATTCTATTTCTTAACTTAAATGTTTGAATGGAAATATATATATATATTTTGCTAGAAATTTCATGTCTATATCTTCCCATGTCATGATCAAATCTGGATATTTATTTTTTACGCCAATCCATAGCCCGACTGTGTACGGAGAATGAGAAGTCATAGTGTCTTATTGTGTCTGGTGATGTACCCCAGTTTGTAAAGGTATCTAAGGACTCAATGAATTTTGAAATATCATCATAGGGGTCATCATGATGTATTCCATTGAATTTTCCCATGATTTAGATCATGTGAATGAGTCTAGGATTGATTTCAAATGTATTCACAGGAAAATAGAGTACATAAATATGGTCATGGTACCAATTTGGAAGGGAATACATAGTTAATAATGGTTTACTCCTACTGTGATGGGTGTGCTCCCTAGTTAGCAGTTGGAACATATTGAATATTTTTCTAGTTTGGATATGCAGGATTGTTGTGATCATCCATTACAAAGAAACGACATAAATCTAATGACTTATTGATCTTAGGATCGAATAATAGTAGTTACTAACCATCAATTACCATTGAATGGGTCAGAGGCACCTAATGCATACACTATATGTGAAAAATAGAAATAGGGATTAGGTGCTACCGAATAATTAAAATTAATAAAAATTAATAGGGAAAGTAAAAAAACTGTGAAGGTGAGGAAATGTGAGGTTTGATCTAAAGGCTGTTGTGACAAGGAAACAGTAATCCCCAAAAATGCGGCCAAAATTTGATGTTGTTTAATGCATAGCTGAATTCCGTATTAATTTTTCTCAGATTAGATCTTTATAGTCCCAAACAGCACTCACTACTAGGTCATAGTAAAGAAGAAGTGCAAGATCAAACCAACATGGATCACTAGTAACAAAGAAACAATTTGAAAAAACCATTTGAAAGGATTCTTCATGTTCACTATTCAAGATTCAATTTTTATAAAACTAGGTAATTTGAAAACAATTATGATAACTAGGAAGCGATCATGGTCAATTTCAAGGCACCTGGAAGAAGATAATCTTAAATTTTTCTTGGTATATTCCTACAGCTCAGGCTGAGGTAGAAGGTTTACTAATTGGTTTTGGACAAACTAATTAGATCTACCTATACTACAACTATCCCTTATTCTTGGTATAGCTATCAACCTAGATGAATTAGGCTTAGATTATATATAGAAAGAGTCATTGGCTAATGGTCATAGATTTCCCAACTCCAACACGGTTAGGTTCATCCAATTGTACCTCCCATGGTCAAGGCTTTGAAAGAAAATGTGATAAAAGTTTGTTATTGAAATAAATATTTGTCATATTTTTACCATGGTTTAAATCATCAATTCATTAGGCTCTGAAACACCCATTGTCTTGACCCCTAATCTGAAGTGAATAATCTATGCATGACGGTAATGATCAAAATAAAATAAATACAAAACAAGATACACATTATCTGGAAATGAATGAAAAATATAAAATCCACGATTTAAAAAACTTTCATTCCTCATTTAGTCAATTTTAAGAAAAAAATATGATCAAATACATACTCACAATGGATAAAAGATGAATAAATAGAACTATTCGATGATGAATGGAAATCAGCATTTAAAACGAGCATCAAAACAAAATAAAAAGTGAAATGGATATGGAGAAGATATTGAATGGAACAAAATATGTATATATTTTATAAAAAAATCATTATAATGAATCAAAATTGCATTTTAAGGGAAAATAGAATAAAATAAGTGAATAAAATTAGAGGGAACTCATAGGTCTAAACTCTTGTGCATTATGTATCTACTAGAAAATAATTATTTTATGAAATTTCATGATAAGTAGAGAATTCACACAATGTACTGGATTTAAGTGGCTCTATGTTGACATCAGCACATCAGGTAATCTGGTTTCATGTCATGTTTTTAAGATCAAAAATGAACTCTAAAAAGCACGAATCTCATGAGATCGTCATGAAAAATCTTTGACATCATGGGATCTTAAAACATCGCACACTATATAATCTTTTTATGATGTGTATGCGATTAAATTGTGGTGGGATTATTATTTTGAAATTTTCATGATTTCTAAGGATTGTACACATCATTTTTTTGATTCACATCATGTAAAATCTTCATGGGTTGGTCTGTGGCTCTCTAGGCATGCGGTAAATGAGGAATACACATCATGCATTATGTATATGGTGTGTAAAGCCTATTTTTTCCATTATTCAAAATTTATACCTTTGAGTCCATAATTCCTAATTTCTATGAAAATAAACCACAATCATGATTTTATATGAATAAAAAATGAAAAAAAAACTTAATTAAATGTATCCAATATGTATATATAAATTCAACTTATCAAGGTGTATCTATGATAGAGCCTACATCCACTTGGTTGTATCAAGGCAGGGTTGTAATTTCTAGGAAATCACATACTGTATACATTATTAGAATTTTATATTTTTTTCCTATATTAAAATTTATCTTTAATGATTCCACTAATATATTATAATCCTAATTTTTAATAATTATTAAATCAAGAACATTGATACTATATCCTATACCCAAAATTCATGGAAACCTATCCTCCTAAAATGTATCTTATCCTTTATCCCCAAACAACATAATATAAAATACCGATTAAAATATACATTAATATTGTATACTCTCAATAATTATTAGTATTAATACAAAATTACCTGAATTTACATAACACAAAATTAAATACCAACCCTAAGGGATACCTATACCACTATAATTTACTCTTCCTAAGATATATTGATTTTTAAACCATACTATGATAATAACTATGATTCCCTAGAAACACACTGTAAAATACAATACAAATAAACATATTCTTTACATATCAGAATTGAAAACCAACTAATGTGACCCTAACTCAACCACATATAATTAATATATAAAAAAAATAATTGAGACACTCAGACTCCCAAGACCTTTTACATTTGTGTTTTAAATATTTAAAAAATATTAAAATAACAAAACCTATATTATTCTAATCCAATTGTTATTTTTTTACTAAATAAATGAAAAATTAATTTACAATATGCCTTCGAAACCACAAAAAAATTTCCCGCACTACATATCCTTCTTGATATATCATAACTAATTATTTTAATTATATCATTCGGAAAAGGAAAACATAAAATGGGTGAGATAAAACACTCAATAATGGGGAGGGAATAATAAAAACTATCAAGAAAAAAATAGTCACGAATAAACTCACATGAAAAGATAACAATAAAAAAATTTCATAGACTAGATAACATGAGCAAGAAATATATTCTGGGATAAAATATACATTTAAAGAATCACATGTATAGTAATAAATGATTTCATAGTGATTGAAAGTTTAATGTCATACATCATTAATAAACCACGAAGACATCATTCCAACATGTCATATATAAACGGGCAAGGTTTACACCATATACCCAAGCTAGTTTATCTCATAAGTCCTACTGATGCATCGACGAGCTATATACTTCTAGGTCCCATCTATCACTAAATATGTACTATGAATTCATCATTTGAAATTAATTAATAAAACATACATAATCATCATGATATAGTAATCAATAATTATCGTTATCTAAATAACTAGTATATAGATTTTCTATAATTCCCCAGTCAATATATAGAAATAAAATTCTTGGTAAACAGACATCATTATTTACGGTATTCACAACCAAGATTGTAATGGATATATTGCTATGTAAATAATGGAAATGACATAACCTATGTCCATGATATTAAAGAAGAAAAGGACTAGATAGGATTTGTGTTACCACTAAATGGGGGTGAATTAGTGGTCTATATTATTATGTTTTCTACTTTTTAAAACAACCTTCACCTCTAATTTTAGACAAATGAATATTCTAAAACAAAACATATATGAAAATCCATAGGAATATAATAATTTACACGGATCTGTACTAAATATTAATAGTGATCCCAAAGGATGATCTAAAAACAATCATAGATTGCATATTCACTTGAAAATGATCCATCTAGCATACAAAAAGTACGGTATATCCATCACATTCATTGAACTATAGTTAGTTTGTAATACATGTGATCCTCACATTGATAATATGATTATATATATTTCTAAAAAATCGAATTATCCATCACCAAAAGGTATCTACACACCATCAATGTGCTTTCCGAATTCCTCACACTTTTCTATCTACAAGTTAGATCTTATTCTTCTTCAATTTATTACATAGCAACAAGAAAGAACCTTGTCCTGTTAATTTTATCTAAATCAATTATTCATCCATGCCAAATTTATTAATAGGATATTTTAAAATGAATTTATATACCACATGGCTTCAGTTACTTATTCTCCTTACTCTTTATTATATTTACAACACCACATAAATACTTTCGAAATCAAATTACCAAAATTCTCAAATATGGAAATTATAATAATTTCTCTATAAATATGCTTCCATAAATTTTTAAAACTATATGTAAACATTCAATAATATCACATCATCATTATTCTCATTTAAATCTATAATTATTTTATAATAAATCCTTCTGTATGTATTAATACATGCACTGTATAGTGAAGGGATCATTCCAACATAAACCATGTCATTCTTCCACAAACATACCATATAAACCATACTACATACCTTCCATTATAACTAAAAAATAACATATGTAATAAACCTGGGTATATTCATACATGAAATATAATATTTCACCCTTCATTTATAGTATAAGGCTTTCCATGATACCTTCTTCCAATTTCACAATGAATAATATCGAACACCTCATCTTCAGTGAGAAATTATTGACTAACTTGAAAATATTTATTTTTTATTGTAAAAATTAATATATATATATATATATATAACATATTTATCATTATTTTTTCTTTATTTCAATTGAACATTGTCACTAGATCTACCTCCAATTTGATACCTTCTTATATTATCTAAAACCCACTTTCTAAGAATCATGATAGCCATTATCATCATATTTAAATATTAGTAGATCACATTAATTTATATCACAATATTTTCATCCCCTATTTTTGACTGATATCTGATTCACCTTATGTGAGATACTCAAAAATGATATGCATGGAAAGAAATCATTATAGAATAAAAGGGTTCATGAAAAATCACGGCACTCATAGAAGATCCATGTTGTGTCTCACGAAATCACATTCACATGAAATATCCTTCAAAAATGGTATTTGGTCTTCCCATGAAATCGCTTCAAACGCATGGTATATTTATGAATAATAGAAAATTTTTCCCCACAATGAAGAAGTTCCCATAGAACTATAGTCGATAATGTATTAGATTGTCATTACTCATAGAAACTCATTGTAAGAATTCTGTTTCCAAGGATGCTCAATCCAAATAAGAAATGTCTTCATCTAGTCAATCACCATAACCTAGGGAATCTCATCAATCATAATCCTTTCCCATTGAAGTGTAGTTCATGGAAGAAAAGTTATTATTCCCACTGAAGGATAATGATATCTTCCTATTAATACTTATTGATTTTTGTGTGGACAAAAAAAGACAACATCATAACCAATTATACTTCCTTTTTACAAATCTTCCTTCCGAAAAAAAAATTAAAAACATCATTTCCATTCCAATCTCCCCTTTTTTATTTTGTTTTCAACCAATGTACATAAATCACATAATCTATGAACCTCAAGTAATGGATTAGTGTCCAACTATTTGAAGGCTATGTGACCTAGATCAATTTAGGAAGTAAGAATCATTGGAAAAAAATACCATTTTATACATAAATAAGGGATAAAAATATTCCAAACCTCTTTCTTCATCACATCTTAACAATAAAACCGTATTTAATATATAAGAACCAGTTATTTCATCCACTTTAACAAAATTTTTAAATAGTTCAAACACAAAAAATCATGCTGACATTATAGATTGTCCCTTTTCAAAAACCCCAACAAAAATATATTAAGCCAATAAATCGGTAATGTACATATAAATTAATGGATTTTTGTTTTATATTTATCCCTTTTTGACAATAACATCTAAAAAATATATGATAGATTGGATGGAAAACACATACCTTAACATTGAAGAGGATGAATAATAACAGTAATTATCAACCTCAATTTCTCAAATGTGTTTTGGTATATGTTTGATTAAAATATTATCAACATGATACTCTATAGGGAAAAACTCATTTTAAAGTTAATTTATTTCCACAGTATGGTTGATGAAGTGATTTTAAACACCAATATTCTTTGATCTTAAGTGTTGAACTGGATTATTTGTGAGATTTATATACCCTTGATTTGGATAGCCCAAGAGAGGGAGAAGCATTACAATAACAGAAAAATACTTTAGCTATGTCTTCATCCACATTAGTTTTGTTTTAGCTTTAATTCAATCTATATATTTGGATTATGTAGTACTGAGAGTTACTGAACCTTTTTTCATGGTACGCTAACTCACACATAATTCTCCTAAAAAGAAGAGACTACCATATGTGGCTCTCTTGTAATTGAAACAACCTTACTTGTATTCACATGTATATCCAAATAGATTCAATATTACCTTTTTTCATGAATTATCCCAAAATATATAATTCCATTAATGTATATGAAAATTATTTTCACAACCAAAAACATATAAATTTTGGTTTCACTTTGAAATATGTCATCCAAGGTAATAACATAAACCAGGTCTTGCTTATAATAAATTAAATACATCAATATTCTAATAAATTTTATAAATTATTTAAGATAAACATTATTTATAAATTTATCTTTATACATATTTTTCCCCACTTATATAGTTTTGGAAATAGATTTCAAATATTCTATAGAAAATTTGTCTGGTAATTCGCTAGAATATTTTCCTTATGATAGTAAAATATGAACCATATTTTACGATATTTATAACCCATGAAAAAACTTCATTCCTCCCAGCATAGACATTTTAATAAAAATCATCATCTCTTTGGAAAAATTTCAGGGTCATCTTAATTATTACCTAAAAATCTGATCTCACAACAAAAACAATCACAATAAGAGAAACCTCATAATTTTCTATTATGTAGTCATTTTTTTAATTTTTTTTTATTTTATTTAACATTATTTAAAAATGAATCAAAATTAGCATACCAAGATATTAAGGATTGATTCAACTCATATAAACAATTCTTCAATTTACACACATGGTTCTCTTATTTTACTAGCAAGAACCACTTGGTTGGTAAACATAAACTTTTTCTTCGAAGTCACTATTAAGAAAAAAATAATTTACAGCCATTTTGAAAATTTTATATATTTTTTATAGTAATATATAAAAATTTATTGATTTATTAAAGTCTTGAAACTAGGGAAACGTTAACATAAAAATTAATTCTTTGAACCTATGAGTAACCCCTACAGACTAGTATTTCCATTTTTATTATCACTTCACCTATTTCTTTTATCATGTTCTTGAAAACCCACTTTTTTAAATCACATTTTTTATCATAACGTTTGTGTAGTATCTCCTATTCCACATTTCCCTCAAGTGTATGATATTCTATATTCATTAATCAACAAAATATTGATTCTAAAATACTTCTTCAACATCTCTTGGCTCAACCTATAAAAACAATGTGGTATGTTTTGTCTCAATGTTCTTCTATTTTGAACTTGTGTTCCTTGATCTCCAGTGATATTTTGGGGTGTACAATTTATTCCTCTACCTTGGATGAGATGAAACCAACTATCCACTATAAGTTAAAATAGATGTATCAACAAGTTTATCCTATACATACTCAACATCATCACTTTTATCAAAGAACATTGTCATGGTGTTTAATAGAAATCATTGCATCTAAACTTCTACAAATATCCATAGCCGACTGTGAAAACCATTCCATTATAATATTTCATAACGTTTTCATTATTAAAATCAACATTCCTTTTATTTTTGTTATATTATCTATATCCTATATCATTTAAGGTGGCTACAACTAAGAAACCATTAAAACATATTTTATCAAAATTCTCAGGATTCTCAACATTGATTTTGATAATTATGGGGCGGCTAAAAACACTTTATTACATTAAACAGGGGATATTATTATAATACATCTCATATGGGGACATGTCTAAATTTGGTCTATAGTTTTAGTGAATTAAAATGTTAAATGTTGCACCCGTACATTGTCTCCAATAGAACTGATAAGTATCATATTCAAAAAATGTGGTTTAATCCATATCAACCAAGTTTCCATTATTTATTTTAGCCATGACATTTTGTTGGGGTGTATATGGTTCACTAATATAATTAAAAAATCCATAACTATCGTTATTACAATACAACATATCACATTTGTATTTGGAGAAATTATCAGTTTGAATCATCATTATAGAGTAGCTATGTTACTTTTCATCCCTTCTCTTAAAACATTTGAACATATTGAGAACCTATAATTTATGTTTTAAATACATAATACATGTAATGTTAGTGAAATCATCAATAAATATATTAAAATACTTATCTCCATTTTTATTAATTCCTCGTCGGTCAAAAAATGTCAAAATGAATAGGTTATAAGGGATATTTAAACCTTCTTGTCTTAATAATTTTCACATTTTCCATTCTAGAAAATGAAACAAAACCAATATTTAATAATTATCTATTGAAGGATTAAAAAATTATTATATGTTTTAAATTGTTCATGATTGTTTGTATCATATGGACAACCCTTCAATGCCATAATATATTTTCCTCCTTTATACATAGATAACATGAATTGTATGTATCACAAACCTGGTACTGGTTTCCCATGGTTTCTTTTCCTCTAGATATAACTTTCATATATTTAATAATTTTAACAATAAAACCATCTCTTATGAATATTAATTCATTTAGTTAATAAAAAATCTATGAAACACTAAACATATTGTGTTTCAGCATATCAAAAAATAAGGAATATATTGATTTAAACTTTTCATTCCTAATAATAAATCATCCAGTACCTTTTATTCCGAGATACTAATATTTTAAAAAATTAATTGTTCCTTGTTTTGTGTTATTCTAATTCTTAAATTTATTAAAATCTCTATTCATGTCTGAATAATTCCCAATATCCAATCACTATGTTTGTTCTCCTTTTGTATCCTTGAGAGCAGTTTCAACTCAAAGATACTTATCTTTTCCCTTATATTTCTTATCCTACAATTTTCAAATGTGTTCATAAATTTTATTTTGACCTATTATAATCACAAGAAATCCTTTTATAATGATTTTAGTATGATAACACCACTCCTAATGATTTTCAAGAAGAGATAAATTTTTATCAATCTTAAAATTATTTTTCTCCAATTGTATTTTAGTTATTCTTCTTTGAGTGGGATGTATAGCCCTAAAAATCTTCATAAAAACCTACATGTATACCTTATAGTATTTATAATTGAACGAGGACATTTTCCATGTTTTCCAAAAAAAAACTCCACAGTACCATAAATATCAATAGAAATAATATTTTCATTTGTAACATGTATATTATGCAGAACTATGTATATGCTTTCCAACAATTTATTAATATCAAACATGGATCCTTCTTGTGAAACAATAATTTTGGTAGAATTATGAAATCATATTCATCATGTTATATTTCTTATTATCCTTAACAGAGTCTCCATTTGTGGTATTATTTTCCCCAAATATAGATTTATAAAAAAAAATTAATTTTGTAATTTTTTTGTTTTAACTACAATCATGTTCCACTTAGATATATTCTTTAGTTGAGACCCTCTCTCTATATATTAATCATTATTAGTAACCTTTCAGAGTGATATTTTCTAATTATTTTGGGATTTACACTCCAATGTTATTTCACCAACATCCAAAACGTATTTTAGAAGTAGGATATTCTTTTTATAGCTTAAACTAGTTTTATTGAACAATATCAAATTATTTCTCTTTATTACTCATTTTTTATTCTATCTTTATATTGAAAAGTTTCTCTTAATTGAGTAAATTATTTATATTTTAAATGTATTTTAATGATATATATTTTTATTCTTGATGCACTATTTCTTCATTTATAACATGTTTACTATCATTATTAATGTTCTTATACTCTTTCTAAAACTTTTATATTTTTCTGAGATGTTCATCAAATTATATTTTTAGAGTGACCTACATTATATTTTCATGTAATTATTATTCAGAGTTACTACTTTTATCACTCATAAAACAATCATCATTTACCTTCTTAATAAGAAACTTCTCAAAACCATAATCAATAGAATATTCAACATCCACTTCCACTTCACTATCATAATATTCCACACATTTGTATAAAAAAATCATTTATTATATTTATAGAACTTATTATTCCTATATTTTTAATAATACCTTAAATTTTTCCCTTCTTCCTTATGGTTCTTGTTAGTGTCCCATATTCTACGTCAATATCTTCATCTTCGTTTAATATTGTAAAATTATCTATAAAATTTCCAATGGCTCCACAATTAAGGCACTTAAATATTTACCTTCATTTATACATACCTTTTCCACTTTTCACAATTCTAGAAAATAATGACATGAATTAATTAAACTTATTCCTCCCTTCATAATTTGAATCATAATAATTTGACGTCTTTCTCAATAATATATTTATTTTAATTTTCCTAGATTGTGGATATGAAGAATATTTTATTATTATAGTTAACATAATTTGGTAGAATTATATTTTCGAATCTCATATGTAATGATAATACAATGGAAATAATCCAATGTGATTTTTTCAAGCAATCAATATTTTAATGATAAAACGTTTGTATCATTTATACAAGGAATAATTCCAAATATCTATTCCCCAACTATTGAGTTTTCTAATATTTATCCATGGTTACCAAATATGATTACAATTTAATTTGAACTTGTGAAGAACACACCAAATAATTCATCATACCCCATTTTAAAATATTCAAATTTCTATCTTGAATTTTTTAATTTCTCTTTCATTCATTTCATGTTCACTTTATTATTATTATTCATATTATCTTAGATTATTTTAGAAGCTCTAATTACTTTAATTTCAAAAAAAATATTTCTTAGAGAGAAGAAATAATGGATTTTTAGAGCATCCATAATTTCCTAAATTTCACTTATTTTTATCTATTAATGGGGAACCCCCGATTAGAGGAGTAAATCCATTTTTAGTTTTTTCTAGAATATCATATATAATGAATGATTTATAAGATAGAATTTTTTCCTTTAGAATATGATGGTTTATACCATCATAGATAGTAATAACTTTACTCTTTACTATGTTATTAAAATACATGAATGTCTTATTATATTTTAACCAACAACAAGAATAGATTAAATGAAGGAACCTCCTCTAAAATTCATTTAAATGTCCAGTTAAGATCTATATGACCCAAAAGAGATGTTGGATTGAATCAATATCTTTTTTTATGATTTCATATTTTAAAAACATCATTCACCTCTGGCTAGGGATAAATAATATTTATGAAACATAGCCCACAAGAAAACCCACATAAACCCATGAATTTAGAGGGTTCACTATTCATTAAGAATATCTTGTCCTTGGAATGATCAGAAATTATCTAGTATCACACATCCACTGGAAAAAAATTCTTGTGGTTTATTGTAATAACGGTTTATACATCAATTGTGTTACACTATAGTCATTAGATGGTTCTTGTACTCCTTGCATAGATGATATGATAATACATATTTTTTAACAAAGTATTGATCCTTCACTAATAGATTTCAATATTTCATCACATTTATTCATTAGTTATTTACACTGGACTTCTATGTGTTAGATCATATTTTATTTTTATTTTTTTAACAACTATGAGAAAGAACATCCTTTTATTTTTCACCATCTTAATTCTTATTTATCACCACAGATACTGTCATTGTATACAAAAACTACAAAATATATATCATGAAATGTTGGTTACTTCTTCTCTTTCTTCTTTGTTGAAATATTTACCACTCCACATAAATAATTATAAATTCTAAGTTCCATAATTATTAAATATATCCTTCACAATAACATCTAAAATAAACCACCTCCATAACTATTTATAATTACATGTAAACATGAAATAATAATATATCCACTTAATTATCCATTAAATCTGTATTTATTTTTCTATAAATCGCCACATAATTATTGATACATGCATTATATTGTTTAATCTTGTTCCAAAATCAATCTTGGAATTCTTCCTCGTACATACAATCAAAACTATACCAACTTCTTTCTTTGATAACTAACAAATTTATTTTTGTAGTTAACATATGTATTTTCAGGCATGCTGTCAGATGTGTCATCATTCATTCACAACAAATCACTTTCCACAATACGTTCTTCTACTTTTGCATTAAATGGTATCAAAAAACATGTCATGTTTAAAACATCATGAATAACACATCCAATATTTCATCATTTTTATATTAAAAAAATAAACACAACACATATTTCTCTTATTATTTTGTTTAGTGCACTTAAAAAATTCAACTGGATCTCTCTTCCCTTGTTTACCTTTTTAATATATCAAAAAACTCATTTGTATGAATCACAATAGTCATTATAATGTTTTGTAAACTTTAGTATATTTTCTTTAATTCTAATTTTGGGATTTTCTTACACGTTTCATTATTCAATCTCCGAGTCACCTTATATGTCACACTCATGGAAGATATTCATAGAAGTACATCATCACATAATCCTTAGTAAACATGAAAAATAAACATATTCATGAAATATATGTGCTACTTATCATGTGAGGATATTCTCTTGTAAGATCCTTATTCAACGAATTTGTGTGGTTTTCTCATACAATCAATTAAAATTATTGGATGATTCATGCCTCATGAAAATAATTGTACCCATATTAGAAGTATTTCCCATGGTTTTGTAGTCCTTCATGTAGTCAATAATCATTACTCATGGAATATATTGATATAGAATCATTTATCATAAATTCATAATTTATATAATAAAATTATTTCATGCAGTAGATCACCATAACTCCCAAAATATTATCACATGGATGCTTTTCCAATGGAATCATAGTTCAAAAGATCAAATTCCATCATCCCACTAAAGCTCAATTATCTCTTACTATCATAAAATATTGATTTATATATTGAAAATAAAATAAAACACCATAACCAATCACACTTCATGTCGATCACCTTCCTCAACAATAATATAATAATTTTAAACCACATGGTCTCAACAAGTAATATAAACATTAAGGATAAAAATAAAGTCAAGATAGTGATAATGAGTGATAGAGGACATAACCCATATAAACAAGGTGAGGTGTGAAATATAAATTCATATGATATTATAGAGGGTAATTCATGAAATATTTCATAAAATAAGATTTATATTTTAGAGTTTTAAAGAAAAGTGGTAGTAAATTCATTAAAAAATATTTCACAATACATTATAACATTATCGTAAAAAGATGAAGTTATGAGTCACATTCAAAAGTTATTTTTTAGATGTTGATATCATGTCCTATTAAATAATTTTTTATAATTAAATACCAATAATTTTACCTTCAAATTATATAGAGGTTGACACCAAAAAATATGGAGTGGAAGCTAAAATATATATATACAAGATATTAAAAAGTATTTTATTAATTTAAAATACCATTATTGAAACCCCCCTCATAAAAAGGATAATGAAACTATATTTTGAAAAGGGAAATAAAAAAATTAATATCAAATTAGATAATACATATATTGGTTTAATAATAACAATGAAAATATATTTTTCAAATAAATAAGATGTACATGGAATAGACTGATCCTCGGAGATGATGATGATTATTTTTAAGAATGTTTCATTTTTATAAAGTGAGAAATCCATTAAAGGGGAATAATTATATTAATGATACAATTTCCCAATGATAGAGAAGAGGGAATATCATATAAAATAAATAAATGTAATAATATAATAATATTATAATAACATATATAATAGTAAAAACAAAAAATAAATGAAAGGGGGATCAGTCAACAAAACCCCTTACCAATTTGGTAAACAATTAATTGATACAATATAATGGAGAGATTCATGAAAATAATTTTAAATCACAAGAAAGAAACTATAATAATTATATTATAATCCAATGTTTATGTATTTAGACCTTATAAAATAATAATAGGTACATAATATAAAAACTTCCCTCAATGATGGGAATTTGGGATGAAACCCTTACCTTAGATTCATGTAGAGTTGGACATGATTTAAACTATTGTATGGTAAAACATAATATATAGATTACATAATTAAAAAAATTATCCAAATATATTTTCTTTTATACTCTTCAGTTATATTCATTCAATATACATTTATTATTTAGTTATTGTTTATTTTTATTCCTTTATGTTAGTGATTTTGATTTTTTAACACACACTTTGTAATGTTGATGTATATCCCCATACATTGATATAAATTTCCCTTTTCCTAAATTATTTAATTTAATATAATATATATTAAAAAATAATTTATAAATTTCTAATTCCACTATAAGAGAGTTTTATTTATTATTCGTGACGATGAAATCAGTGATGTGCTTGTTTTGGTAAATTTTAATGAACAAAAGTAGATATATTAATTATGAGTTTTATTTTAATAGAAAACACAATTTATCTTTATATAATTTTAATCATGTAATAAATATTATTTTTATTCATTTAATACATTCAGATAACCATCCATTAATCACAATGATGAAAAATTAAATATGTTGTTCATGGAGACGATAGTTCACAAATAACACGCGCAACGTTATCATTCTATAATGGATGGGATGGAGAAAATAATGGGTTATCCAAAATAATAATAATTTTTTTTTATAATAATGAAGTTTATGAAATTATATTACTATGTTTATAATATCTATGGATAGTTTTTTAGAGAAAAATAAATATGAAAAGGTTAGGGTTGGATAATACTCATATTGAGGGATTGAATCTTCTCTTGAATAACCTCTTAGAAATGGCTTAATTGAGACAATTTATTGTAACTAGGGGCTACCAAATGTGAAAAATGGATATAGGGGATGGAAAATTATCATATATTAATGTAACTTTTAAGGATAAATGTGGATTTAAGTGGTTATAATTGAGACCCTTTTATAAGTGAAAACAAGATAGATTTATTTGGAAACTAAAGTTTGGTAAAGAGTAAAATGGAATCACAAGGTAATTTAGTGAGTTATGTGAATAAATATTGTTTAGACATGGGTAATTAAATCTACTACCTAAAAAAGGGCTTATA
Source organism: Viscum album (assembly GCA_963277665.1). Classification (NCBI taxonomy): domain Eukaryota; kingdom Viridiplantae; phylum Streptophyta; class Magnoliopsida; order Santalales; family Viscaceae; genus Viscum; species Viscum album. The sequence goes on from OY728157.1 coordinate 1,031,220,221, forward strand.
TAATTTCTAAATGTCATGATGATTTAGGAAAATATTGCTCTATGGTAGATTAATTTGGTGTTACTGTTTATCATTGATTAAATATTTTCTATAGTAATTGTGTTTTTACTTAAAAACTTATGTCAACCACATTTCCAAATTTTGATGTTATTATTTGGAGTTTATACACCATTTAATCTAATTAAATTAAAAAAATAGAAAATTAAATTTTAAATTAAAACATTAGATATATAGAAAAAACATTTCATAGAAAAATGAATTTTTAAATATTATTTATTTTATTATTATTTATTAATAATTGATAATTAAATTATTATTAATATATTTTTCATTTTAAAAATATATTTCTTTAACACCATAATTTAACCAATATATTTTTACTTTCTTAAAATAAATAATTCATAACTTAATAAAAGATAATTTTTAATAAAATACATGTTTAAGCAAAAAATTAGTTTATTATTAATTAACTAAATGCAATATTAAAAATAAAAATTATTTTCATTTTAATTATAAATTTAAAATTATTTAAAAAACACACCATAAATATAATTTATTATATTGATAGTTACATGTTTACATCATCCAAACTTCTTCATATAAAACCCCTTATAATCTTTACCAAATACCTCAAAATAAGATAAATAGTAATGATTCACCTAGAAAGGATCTCATAGTGATTTCAATGATATTGAATTTATACTATAATTAAATCTTCTAAAGAAACATTTTGTTGAAGTTTTTCTTATTCAATCTATAGAGAAAACCCTAGTGAAGCTACCAATCTTCCAAGATCATAAAAATGAGAATTGTAATGAAGAATTCTACTACATGATTAAATTATTATCCATTATATACATATTTTTAATGGATTTATTTCTATTTATATATTATAATTTAATGTATATATGTCAATATAAATATTTTAAAAATATCATAGTTCATTTTAGATAATTTAATGGGAAAAAAATAGATCATAACTATGAGGTATTATAATTTCTGAGAAGTTAAAAATTAAAAGGTCTTATCATAGACTATCCGTTGATATTTATTAATCCTTATAGTGAATAGTCATCCCTAATAGGTTATAACTTTACAATCTATGACCAATTTATTCTTGAATACCCATATTTACCCAATAGGATTTACATTAAATCAATGGTCTACCATAGCCCAAACATGTTTCTAGGACAATAAATCTATTTCATAATTAATAGATTATTTATACTTTGAAACATATGATCCTTTTATTTCATCCTTGATGGATAGGGATTTATTAATACCAACTAATACTGTGTCACCATCCTCTATTATTATTAAATCATATCTCTATAATTCTCTTACATATTTTGTGGTCCTATATTGTAAATGATTTTTCAGATATACTTCATTCACTAGATATTATGGGATTTTTTATATTCCAACCCTTATACATCATGAGATCTAACTTTTTAAATTAAATAATTACCCACTATCTATTTTAGATTTTTACTCCCTTTCATGAAAGGTCGCACCTATATTGACTAGGACCTTCTATTATGAGGGATTTTATTGATTATATCCTTCAGTTTTATTTATTAGTAAATCCGATTAATACTCATGTCATCCATTGTGAAGCTAATATCTTTGTAGGAGAACCCTTAATAAAATTCTTGAATCTCCATATATGAATATTTTTCAAATAGGTTTTTTCCCATAAAAATTCTCATATATAATTCATCCAATAGCTTTATTTTAATGTTAGTTTATTATGTATTCCATCATAATTAATGTGTATCTATAAATAAGTAATAAAAAACATTTACAAAAAATAATTGTTCTCACCATGTCAATCCAGGTGCATTTCCTATTCACCGTAACACTATTCAACTATGGTGTATGAAGGTGAGTAAGTTGAGATAGTATCCCAAACACTTTTAGAAAATAAATTAATTTTCGGTTAAGATACTCTTATCCTTCGTTTGGTTGGATTTTATTTATCTTCCATCCAAGATTATTCTTTACTTCATTCTTTTATTCACTAAATTTTTCAAAGAATCGGACTAATAACTCATTATATATATATATATTCATATCTACAAAATTCATCAATAACAATAATGAATAGTATCGACCTCTAGCTTGTACTAGAAAAGGTCCACATGCATATTTAGGAACTAATAACATAATCTCTATGAATATGTATCATTTTCTAATAAATAGAGATTTATCTTTTTCCAAATAAAAAATCATGACATATATCCAATTATTTTAGTTCAAAATAATATAAATACCCTTCTTGGTATAATTTTTTCAAAGGTATATCATTTACAAGAATAAGATGGTGGTCTCTCAACTGGGTGTCATATGAGTCATGTGAACTTGATTCATTATCTATTTCAAAGAAATAATTTTAAAATTTATCATTTCAATACCATTATTCAATTATTCTTTCCAATAACATATGTTTTTAATATAAATTTAGAAAATTCAATTGCTAAATGTGATTGAAATGACATATGTTTCTAAACAATACATGGATATTATTTTATTTATCACACAAGGAACATAATAATAATTCTATAAAACTAGAACTAATTCAATTTTAAATGTGAGATGGTAGCCTCTAATAGACACCACATCTAGTCTCGATCCATTAGTATCACAAAGATCCACCTCATCTCTAGTAATATTTTTTTAATTTACTAGGTTCCTATATTTATATAGAAATGTGAGAACCCCAACCTGTATCGAATACCCAATATATGTTAATGGAGATATTATACTTCATAGCGAATGTACTTGATGCTTCCACTTCCTTATCTACAAAGACATGGTTTTACTTCAACTGAACATTCTTTCTCCAAGAAAATCTTATAGTTTCATGCTCCTTAGCCTCTCTCTGGGTAATCCTTCACTTTTAGGGGTGGGTAAAAGATACCTTATACTTGGTCCTAATGATAATAATTTTTTAGTTTCCTTCATAATAATAAAATATAATGACCTATGGTTTTAAATGTTTCATGTCTTTATCTTCTTGTAAAATTAGAGTTAGTATAACTAAGAGAATCATCTCTATATTATTCTTATTAAAAATTACATTATAACATTACAATATTTTAGTAATTGAATTGATTATGATGTCTCTTTATAATACACATGGTATATTATGTCCTAGAATTTCCAAATGCGTTATATAGTTAATCATATAAACTACAATATGTATAGATTCCACACCTTATCCTAACATTCATATAAAGAGCGCCTTAGATATCTCATGCCTCTCTTGTCTTACATTCTTTTGATATAGATCACAAATTTGAGAAAACATTTGATGTTACTACATGTGTTTCTGAATATTATAGATAATTTTAGTCATAAATGATTGCATAAGGCATTGTATATCCAATGAATCATCAACACATTTCCAAACCAACTTGACTACCCACCATTTTCCTTTATAAAGGAATTAGTGATAATTGGTGACTTCGGTACATACAACTTTTATTCGTGGAATAATATGATGTGAAAGCAACAATACTACTTCTATTCCCCCACAAGATTATAATATTTGATTACCTTTAGATAACTTAATGTGTTCAATAGCTTTCTACACTTGTAACACTGAACATAAAAGGAAACAGTGATATATTTAGATAATATATATATATTTAGGTATATCCATTAAAACATAGTCATTGAATTAGTGGTAATTAATATGAGTAAATGATTTATGTAATATTAATATAAATAATTTAAAATATACTTTTTTATAAATAAACTTCAATTTCTATAAATAAATTGACGAACAAGATCATTTTAATATTTGAATTGTGTTTTTCTAAAAAATGCCTTTTATGTGCTATGTTTTTAAATTATAAGAAACATATGATTAGTTTATGGTATTATAGATATATATTAATAATTGTTTAACACAAATTCGTAAACAATGTGAACAAAAAGTATAGTTTGTGATCTAAAGAGTTGTTTTCCATAAAAATTAGTTTTTCATTATATTTTATAATTTTTATTAAAGGACAAATTTATAAATTCTAGATTTTAATTTTGAAAAATTAAACATTTTTTTAGATTCATCATATTAATATATATATATATATTATTTTTTTATTTTTCTGAAAATATTGATTTAATGTCAATAGTGAAATATACTAATTTTACAAATACTGTGATTTAAGTAAATTAGAAGTATATAACTACGAAGTAGACATTTATAAACCTATTTCTATACAAAATAATTATTTATTAATTTTCATTATAAATCTAAAAATATTGATTTTATTTTAAAAAACTATATCAGATATTTTAGAACCTAAGAAATATTTTTATCTATAATTTTTTTAATAAATTATAAATTTATTATTTTCAAATTAATTTTTATTAATTTTATAAACATAATGAACTAAAACTCATTTCATAATTTAAAACATAATGTTCAAATTAAATAGTAATGTCCATTTTATTTTTAGGTATAAATGATAAAATTAATAGTTAAAACTAGTTATTGTGTTAATATTAAATTATGGTTTATAGAGTATGACCAAGTGAAATTACTAAAAATGTTAAAAAAATTATATATAATTATTAGGAAATTATTGACCTTATCCCTTATTCACTACATTATTTCCTAATTTTGGAGTCATTTTTCTAGTGAGTTACTTCCTGTTATAAAAAAGATATGGGTATTTATAAAAATTACATCCCATATCACTTATAAAAGTTTTCCCTCACTAACCCATCAATAAATCTCCTATAAAATGATAACACTTAAATATTTCCATCCCCAATAATATTATATTATTTAATTCAGTTTTTGGTTATAATATTTTTTCCAAATACCTTCATTTCCAAGAGATACTCTAACGAAATATCAAAGTTCAAAACTTGATTAATCATATTTAACATAACTTATTCAAATTTAATCATACCATAATAGTTTTAGATTTATTATTACTATGTGGTATCATAAGTATTGGTTATATACTTATAAAAATGAAATCCCTTTTCACTTATAAAGGGTGCCTCTCACCACCCCTTCAATACAACTCCTAAAATTCTGTTTACCCTAAAACAATATAATTCTTATTTAATATTATATTACTTAAATTATATTTTGGTAAATATATTTTAGCTTAATCCTTTCATCTAAAATGGATAGTCCAAGTAAATATCAATGTTCACAACATGATTAAGCCTTTTATACATAACTACTAACAATTCAATCTTACCTTCACATTCATAACATTATCATAACTATATGGTTGCATATGTATTGGTTTTATACTTAATGTTATTATTTTATTTTATTAATCGTTATCCAAATTTCCCTTTTTCCAATAAAAAATTGAAAATAATATTGGTGTGTATGTGTGGACTACCACATCCATGGAATATTGTAATACAATTTTCATTATCACCTTTTATAGAAGATACGAAGAATTATATTAGTGAATATATATGATTTTTATAATATCTATAAGGTTCTGTTATAAAAAATAAGATAACATATTAATTATATTATCAATAAATTATTGTCATTGAAGCAATTTGGAGGTGATTGTGTTTGTTGACAAAGTGGACATCTGTGTTGTGATTGTTTACAAAGCAAACCATAACATACAAATTTGTTAACAATGGGGATTTCATGGTGGCATGTCGAGTTCAAGGGTTGTGGATAACGATCCATGATTTAATCAAAAATGTTGATATTGGAATGGATGATCTTGAGGTGGTAAAAAAAGAGCAGACACAAGGTGGTACTGTTTTCCAGTGTTTGCCAAATTTTTGGTCTGAAAATTGAAAAATGGAGAATAGTGGTTTTTGAAAAGGGACTTGTGCACCGCGGTCCTGGAAGAGAGGAAACTTGGTCACCATATGATTTTCAAGATCAGAACATCAAAATATGGAAAAGAGAGAAAGGGTGCCCCTGTTTTGGGTTGGTTGTACAAGTTACTTGCGCAGCGGTGACTTGTTCGCCAAAACTTGAGCGTCGAGAGGAGACTTATGCACCGTCGTGCAGGGTGTCCAAATACCTATAAATAGAAGTCAGAGCCTCCTCATTCGTAACGAGTTCAACACATAGAGAAAATCAGAGCTCCCGTCGCGCAGGTGTGGTGGTCCCACAAGTGGTGGGGGGTCACGCTAGTAGAAGATGCTCGCGAGTTGTTTGTTGCACGACTAAGGTGCTTTGGGTGAGAAAGGTTGTGTGTCGCCTATGTTTTGAGATGAAGAAGAAGGTGTCGTGCAAGTGGTTTTGTGACACTTGCGTACCATATTTTAATGCAGCGCGACATTTGGTGGTTGCATGCCAAAAAACATTTGGGCGTAAAAGGGTGTGAGTCAAGGAAGTTTGGAGTTGCAGAAGCCTGTGTCGCACAAGTGGTTTAGGTGGACTTGTGTGCCAGTTATAACATGTGCACTGTCATAGATAAGGGCTCCATATACGGTTGATTCACGATAGTGATTCAGGGCTACGTTGAATCTAGAATATTGACCGATACCTTTGGTGCAAAGTGAGATTCATCTACAGGTGACAGTTGGAATTCAACAGAGCATCCACATACAACAGAGTATGTATTCATTAGTAATAATGAAGAGACCTACCAGTCTATAAACTGTGAGTGGATCCTTTCTGGAGTAGTGAGTAAAGGAAGAGGATGAAGGTTATCCTCTCCACCGGTAGTGAGCCAGATAGAGAGAGAGAAATAGGGAGTGACCCTTTAGAAAACAGTGAGTTGACCATAAACATTGTAAAGTCAATAATCCTGGGAATAGAATTGAACTATCCCGAAACTTGTAAATAGTAGTGTTCTTATAGTGGATTTGGTATATCGTCGCATTGCCAATGTATGCTCCTTGGACATAGCCCGGTGAGGGTGAACCATGTAAAAATTGATGTGTCCCCTGCAAGATTTACATTCTGTTTGTATTGTGCAATGAGAAAAAAAGAAAAGAGTGTTTTGTTTAACATTGAAACTAGATCCAAACGTGCTTTAATTTTAAATTATTCATACCCTGATTCACCCCCCCCCCTTCTAAGGGTATTCATCCTTGTGGACCTAACAATTGGTATCAGTGGATGGTTGATATTAGTTCTTGTCTCAATGGAGGTCACTAATCTTAAAGGGATTCTGATTTTGACGGAAGTAATTTTCAGATATGAAATAATCGAATGCAACACTATTTCCAATCTTTGGGAATGGATGTGTTTTCAACAGCTATGCATGGTATCTCAGCTGAAATCAACAGTGGAGCATTATCAGAAGCTGAAAGAAGGGATCTAGATGATTAAGAGAACGGTATTAATGATTTAGGTGGAGGCCTTTAAAATAATATCTATACAAAGGTGATGTAATTAAAAACATCACTTGCTATGTGGGAAAAGATTTTGAATATATATGAAGGGTATACAAAAGTAAGAGAGGCAAAGCTGCATGTTTTGGGGAACAAGTATGATGATCTGAGAATGACCCCAAATGAATCTGTTGATGCATTTTTTGACAGGGTAAATTTTGTTGTGGAAGACATTTAGGGTCTTGGAGAATTCATCGAAGATATAAAGATCATAAAGCATATATTGAGGAAACATCCACCTCAGTTTAATCTGAAACTATTAGTCTTAGAAGATAAAGACTTAAAAGAGTTCACGTTGGATAACCTCCACAATACCGTTGTTGCAAATGAAATGATGAATGATGACAATGATTCTATGGAAAGGGGGAAATCCAAGGAGGTGGAATGTAATGCCATGAAGAATCTCACCATTGAAGAATATCATGTTAATGAAGAGAAAGATGAAGTGATTTCATTCCTTTCCTCAAACCTTTAAGGAGAAAATGGATAGTTTAAGGGGAAACTTCCTCTTGCATGCTTTATATTCGGAATGGTTGTACATCTCACAACAAGATGCCCAAAGAATTATCAATGTGATGAAGAGGATGAAGTTGAAATTCCCAAAAAATAAGTCTTAATCACATTTTAAAGGAAAGAAACACTTTAAGAGAAATATCTTCAAGAAAATGAATCTTATTTTACAAGACTATGATAGTTCAGATGAGTCTGCGGTTGAAACGGTTGAAGAGATAGAAAATTGAAAATATTGTGGGGAAAATGCCATGGTGGCGGTCATCAGATGTTCTCAGGAAAAAGATAAAACTGAAACTAGAGAAGAAGAAGAAGAAGTTGAATGAAGAGATGATATAGAAGCCAAATTGGAAGTAGCTCTTGATAAGATAGATGTTTGGAGATCCAAAACAAAGAAATCCAATAAATAGGTTCGTGATGAAAAAATCTATATGCAAAAAAAGGATGATGAAAAGTCTGAGCTGTTAGATGAAATTGAAAAACTAAAATCTTCAACACTAGAGAGCTCAGAAAATTTTATTGTGTATAAAACATCAAATTGAAGAACACAATAATGAAATAGATTGTTTGAATAACACTGGAAAAGAGCAGGTCAACATATCAATGAACATGATAAAGAAGTTATTGGTTTGCGATAAAGGGTTAAGGATCAAGAAAAACTTGTGACACCTAGTATAGTGCCAGAAAAACAAATTATTCAGAAGATTGAAAAGAAAGAAGTGGAGCACAGACCTCCAGCGAAAAATAAGCAACAATCGTGTTCCAAAGATAATATTGGTATGGGACATGAATGAAAACAGAATGCGGCCATGTATAAAGACAAAACGGAAGAACCTTCTTGATAATGAAGATAGATTTGGGTACGAAATAGAATTAGAATATTTGTAGATCCCAAGGGAAAACCAGTAGTGCAGAAGTGACACACAGAAATGCTCTTTCATTAAGTGCTATTGCTGTGGAAAGATGGGACACTCACAGAATGCGTGTTCTATAGCCAAAATATACCGAAGTCCAAAAGGAAAATAGTGGTAGCCAAACTGAGCTCACTATTATAGAACATCATTTGAAGGCCATTGTTTTGGTGTAGAGTATTTGTTCAGATGGATATATATTTCACATCAATCATACAAAGAAATGTGCCAAAACAAAACTCGAGCAGTCGTAAGTAGCTATTTTGGGAAACGACAAGTGAGATGAAAACAAAAAATCTATTTGCAGCTCTACAAGATGAGTCTGGTCCATCACACTCTAAGAAATATGAACTTCTCAATACCACACACAATGTGAAGTCGAAGACATGGATCAAAAAGAAAAAGGATGAGAAAGCAGTGGTTGCGAAAAATTCCCTTAGAGATTCAGATTTTTTCAGGAGTATGGATCCTTGAAAGTGCTTGCACATCCCATATGAAAGGTAACAAGTAAATCATTTCATGAACTAAATATGACAAAGAAGGTGTTGTCAAGTTTGGGAACAATGAAGGGCTGATGATTATTGGTTCTGGAAATGATAAATTTTGGGGAAAAGAAATGAGACATGCAGATGACTTGGTAGTAGGGGGCGTCAGTCATAACCTGCTCAGTGTCAGTCAACTATGTGACTCTTGGAAATCTATCCTATTTAACAAGAAGATGTGTGTTGTGAAAGTAAAATATGGAGTAGTTGTTCTATAGGTAAAAAGGACAATGGGAAATCTTTACTTTGTTAGTGGGGAAGTAGGTATGTGTCTTTTATCCAGAGAGAAAGAAAAAAAGATGTCACATAAGAGACTTTGTCATCTATTCCAACCATATATAGAAGATCTTTTCAAGTGTGATGCTACTAGAGACCTTCCCAAATTATCACATGATCTCACTCATACGTGTGATGCTTGACAAAAAGGGAAGATCATCGGAATGACATACAAGCCAAAGGAACATAAATTAACCAGAGTGTTTGAATTGGTGCATGATGATGTTTGTGGACTGGTCTCACCACGAGCCATAAATGGGCAAAGGTACTATGTCCTTTTCATTGATGATTATAGCAGAATGTCTTGGGTATTTTTCATTACCCATAAGAAAGAAGTGTTCAGTTGTATTAAGCAATATATGAGGGAATCAGAAAGGATTCTTAGGTAGAAAATTCCGATGTTTCATTCCGATAACAGTATAGAATTCACAAACAGTCGAGTATAAGACTATCTCAAGAAACACAGGATAAGGCATCAAGTTTAATTAGTGAGAAATCCCCAACAGAATGGAGTAATTGAAAGGATAAAATGGATCATCAACAACATGGCCAGAAAATTTATTATTGAAAAGGACCTACCGGAGAAATTTTGGAAGGATGTAGTTTTTATATCGGTCTATATTTCGATCAGGGCTCTGTTGTTTCTGAAATAAGGGAATACTCTGTATGAAATGTGGTATGGAAAGAAACCAAGGTTGAAATAATTTCAAATATTTGGAAGTAAGTGTATCATTAAAAAAAATGAAAACCACAGGATGTTTGAGTCATTAGGATATGAGGGTATCTTCTTTGGATACTCAGGTAAAAGAAAATCATATAAATTATTCAACAAGAGGATGGGAAAAATTGATGTGAGTAATGATGTCACTATAGATGAAAATGAACAGAATACTCAAAGACCTAGTGAATAGTTTCGTGATAAAAGAGATGAAGAGATAAGCAACATAGGGGGAGTAGAAGTGGAGAAGGCTGACTCAAAAGAATACACTAATGATGAGCTAGAGGAAACAAAATCTGAATCTTCTAGGAAGCCAAAGATTTGAGATGAAAATGATAGGAAAAAATATCATTGGTGATCAGACAGCTCCAGTTCAGACTCGAAGGATGAAATCATTGCAGAAAACATCATTTTTATCTTAGGAAGATCTGAAATGATTTTCTGATGTAGCATAAGATGAGTACTGGGTTCCAGATATGAATGAAGTAGTATACCATATTGAGAAGAATCATATGTTGGAGATTGATTCAGGGCTAGCAGATAAGAACTTCGTTGTGATTAAATGGGCTTTTTGCAACAAGATGGATGAATATGGTGTAGTGATTCGAAACAAAGCACAACTGGTGTGTATATAATACTCACAAATAGAGGGCATTGATGTTGATGAGACATTTTCACTGGTTTCAAGGCAGGAAACAATCAGATTATTTTTAGCCATATGAGTACAGAGAAAGTTAAAATTGTTCCAGATAGATGTCAAATCTGAATTTCGGAATGGGTTTCTGAAAGAAGAGGTGCACATTGAGGAGCCATATGGTTTTCTCATTCATGAAGATGAGAATAAAGTTTTTTGGCTGACGAATGCATTTTATGGGTGGAAATAAGCACCAAGAGAATGGTACTCAATGATTGACCAGTATTTGAAGAAGCATGGTTTCCAACATGGTAGAGTTTATTACAATATATATTTCAACAACAATAGTAATTAAAGGTTAATTGTGATAGTTTATGTCGATGACCGAATCTTTGGGGATCAGAAGAAGCATAGTGATGACAGTTTTCTGAATTCATGAAAAGTGAGTTCTAAATGTCAATGATTGGAGATCTAACATTTTTCCATGGTCTATAGGTGACACAAGGAAAGAATGGTACATTTATTTCTCAATACAAGTATTCCAATGATGTTCTAAGAATATTTGAAATTGAAAATTCCAAGGAAATGAAGACTCTGGTTGCTTCCCAGATGAAACTTTCCAAAGATGAAGATGAAAAAGTAGTTAATATCACAGAAAACATTCAAATCATTGGAATTATCTTATACGTAACTACAACAAGGCCTGACATAATATTATCCACATTCCAAGTAGCAAGATATCAGAGTAATCCCATGGAAAGTAAAATTCATGAAGTGAAAAGAATACATCGGTATATCAAGGGCATGAGGGACTTCGTCTTGACATATAATGTCAAATCTAAGACGGAGTTATTAGGATATACTGATGTAGACTGGGCCAATTTAGCGGATGATAGAAAATCAACATCAGGTGGTGCATTATATCATGGTAGATCGTGTATTTCTTGGCTAAGTAAGAAGAATTATTTCATTTCATTGAGCATGGTGGAAGCTTGTGGATGAAGCAGCATCTTGAAGATATGGGAGTTGAAGTGAAGTCTTCATTCAAAATCCAGGGTGATAACTCAAGTGCTATCAATCTTAGAAAAAATCCAGTTCATCAATCAAGTTCAATGCACATTGATATCAAATATCATTTCATCAAGGAGAAGGTGGTGCAAGGGATTGTGAAGTTAAAGTATGTGTTTATAGAGCTACTGGTTGCCGATATTCTGAAAAGGGCCTTATCCAATGAAGTGTTTGAAAGGCATCGACTGGATCTTAGATTTTAGTCGACTCCCCACACTAAAAAGTGTTTGAATGTGAATCCCCATCTCCCCGAGGTATGATGTGTTTTTCCCTATTGTGTTGATATGGGTTCGCTACTCTGTTATAGACAGCAAAAGAGTGACATTTGGGTTCATTGACAAAGGGGGAGAAAATAGTGTTTTTTCAAGGGAATGACAGGGTAGATATTTTCTATTTGACAAATCGTGAATGATATGGGGATATGGGGAGAAGCTGACATGTGGATCAGCAAGATAGGGGGAGAGAAATGAGAGACGGGGAGCATATTAAATCTGACGATGCTTGAAGTGATCGATCAAAGAATAGAATTCATGACAGTTGAGGATCTTGATAAAAGTATAAGAGTGGTGTTGGAATGCAGTAATAATATTTACAAAAATTGATATTAGTGTGGTGTCAATAGTGGGTGTTAGAGTTGAAGTGGTTCATTGATTAACTTTTCATTTACTCTTGTTTCTCACGTCGTGCATTTCTCATGTGGGCTTAGAGTATGTGTTGAGTAAATCAATGATTGATATCGGAATCGCAATAAGGAGAATAGTGGCTGAAAAATTAACAATGTATCTTTTTATGTATTAGTTTTCAACAATCCACAAGGGGGAGATTGTTGGGCATAAATCTCTCAAGGTTTCATTGAAGCATTTTTGAGATGACTGTGTTTATTGAAAATGTGGACATCTGTGTTGTTATTGTTGTCAAAGAAAACCATGACATACAAATTTTTGACAAAGAGTATTTCATGGTGGCTTGTCGAGTTCAAGGGTTGTGGTTAATGATCCATGTTTGACTCATGAATTTTGACTAAGAAATGGATGATCTGGAGGCATTAGAAAAAGAGCAGATACAAGGTGGCGCCGTTTTGCAGTGTTTGCAAAATTTTTGGGACTGAAAATTGAAAAATAGAGAATAATGGTTTTTTCAAAGGGACTTTCACTCTATGGTCTTGGACAAGAGGAAACTTGCAGACCCTATGTTTTTCAAGAGCAGATCATCCAAATATAAAAAAGTGAGAAGGGGTGCACATGTTTTGGGTTGGGCGCGCACGTGACTTGCACAACGGAGACTTGCATGCCGAAACTTTTCCGCCGAGGGAATACTTGCACACCATCATTCAGCGTGTTCAAATGCCTATAAATAGGGGTCTACCCTCCTCATTCTGCATGAGTTCAACACTTAGAGAAAATCAGTGCTCTTGTCACGTAGGGGTGGAGACCGCGCAAGTGGTGGTGGGTCACACAAGTAGAAGTTGCAAGCCAGTTGTTTGTTCCATGCCCAAGGTGGTTTGGGAGAAAAAGGTTGTGAGTCTCCCAAGTTTTGAGTTGAATAATATGGTATAACGCAAGTGGTTTCGTGAAACATGCGCACTAAATTTTGGAGAAGCAGGATAGTTGATGGTTGCGTGCCAAAATTGGTTTCAGTGTAAAAGGGTGTGAGTCGAGAAAGTTTGGAGTTGTATAGGCTTCTGTCACGCAAGTGGTTGAGGTGGACATATGCGCCAGTTATAACTTGCGCTCCGATACTTCTGCACCGGATTAAAAATATGCGCTAGGTATGGTTGACGCATGGCAGTGATTCTGGGCTGTGTGGAAGCTGAAAGATTTTCTTATTCCATCAGTGCAAAGTGAAATTCATCTAAGGGTGAAAGTTGGATTTTAGTAGAGAATCCACATACAATAAAGGATGTATTCATTAGTTACAATGAACAGACATATAGGTCTATAAACTATGATTAGATTATTTCCAGAGCAGTGAGCAATGAAATAGGAAGAAGGTGATCCACTCCACTGGCAGTGAGCCAGAGAGAGAGAAATAGAGAGTGACCCTTGGAAAAGTAGTGAGCTGACCCTAAACATTATAAATGTAGTGGGCTTGGGAATAGAAGTGATCAATCCTGATCCTTGTAAAAAAAGTGTGCTTATAAAGGATTTGGTACATCAGCACATTGCAGGTGTATGCTCCTTGGACGTTTCCCAATGAGGGTAAACCAAGTAAAAATTATTGGGTCTCGTGCATTATGTACATTCTGTAAATATTGTGCAACGGGAAAGAGAGAGAAGTGTGTTTTTCTTAACAGCGAAACAAGATCATAACGGGATTTAATATTAAATTAGTCATACCCTGATTCACCCCCCCTTAGGGTATTCAGCCATGTAGACCTAACAATTATGAATTCAATCATTCAAATAAAGCGTATTGAGAGTAATATCTTCTTATTCGAATTATGTATTATTATAAAATACATTAATTACTCTATTGATTCCTTAATATTATGATATATCACAATAATAAATACCAAAAAATATCATTATGCTTCTATTATAATGATATTTTAACTAAACCACTAAAAATCCTCCATTAATCATGGTATTTCATGTTTGGGGTTGTTTAACCACTGACATGAACAATGATATAAATTTATATCTCTGATAAATATGATAAATTAATTAAAATAAAAACATTATTTAAATATGTAAATTATTATTTTATTTTTGGTTCTGTAGTGGTATAATTTTTACTATACTCATTAATTAATAAAAAATATTTAGTTTGTTGCGAATCATTGAAAAATGATCATCATGATTTTAAAATCAAGGATTATAACCTATACCATGAAATGAATTTATAGGATAACAAATAGCATGTAATATCTATTTGGGTACCTTTATTGATCATTATATTATTTAAATTTTAATAGGCATGAATACCAAAATCATTTTTATGAAACTAGATCAGAACAATCAATATAACAAACACCTAAAACTGAAAATATGCAATAACACACTAAAATTAATATATAGAATGATTATAAATGAAATATATAAATGCAAAATATATGAGTATGGTTTTAAATTAATTCATCGATATACCTATGTTTCTTATACAGTAGGTTATAGGGAATTCGTGGTAGCCGAGATAAAGGATAAGGGTTTTCTTGGACTCAATTCTTATTCATGGAGGGAAAACACATATTGTGCACCATTTTTTACTATAGAGTGTGTTTAAGGAAAAAATATATTTTTTTAACATATATTTTTTCCATGTTATAAACTTATTAAAATTATATTATTTTCTTTAAATGGTTATTGTAATGTCCTGGAAAATTCAAGGAATATTTTTTTCTTAAATACTTTGGAATTTTACGAGTCTATGCCTTCTTATACCACTTGATTCTGAGGCCCAGTGTTCCCGAAATCAATTTCCAAAGTTTAGCTTGGGTACGCTCAGTAAAAGAACAAGCGGGTTTTCCTATCTTTTGAACCAGTGCTCGGAATTGAAATCTGAGGGCATCGATGAACTCGTAGTGCTGGTAATTGCTTAAGGGGACCATTACAGTAGTTGCGTTTTAAGCGGGTTGAAAATTATTATTTATGGATTTAGTTTAAAATAAATATATTGTTGGAACAATTTTATTTTATATCTAATGAGGTTAATTCCTCCCATGGGAAGTTGTTGGTGGGGCCCAAACCCACCCAACTTCTCTTGTGTCGATATATGAGAGGTGGGGCCCACACAAGGCCCAACCTTTCATTTTCCCTGAAATCCTTAACCCCCCTTATTTAATTTTTAAACACCTCTTAAATGTGGACACTTTTTCTCCCTCACTCTCCCACTTTAATTCATGAAAACACATGATAATTAAAAAATTCACCCTCTTCAATTAATAAAAAGAGTGGTTTGAATTTTGAATTTATAATTACTTGTGTTAATAAAATAATAGTTTAGGCTATTATATTATTTTGGCACATATTGTGTTGGGGGAGATTGAGAGAACTCTTGTGTGAAGAAGAAGAGAACTCTTATCATGACGAAGAATGACGTCTCTTCAACGAAGAACACCGGTTCCACGAAGAATGATGATGCACACCGACGTCATCTACGAAACCTCACCCCACGACGTTGTCTTCTACGACACCCGAAGTACGACAACAATTATTGAGGTAGGGGTTTTGATTAATTTATTTTAAATAATTAATCACCCGTTATCATTGTATTCAAGTGAATACCTTGGCCGATTGTTTCCGCCTAACGCGGAGGCCACGAGCCGAACAAACACGGCCCGACGACCCTCCATCATTTCCTGTCTTTTTTAGAATCAGCAACCGAAGGCGGAGGAGGCACGACGCCATCACGCCGTGCCGAGAATGCGGCCGAAGAAAATGAATTCATCACGTCGGCTGTGTGGGAGGAACTGCGGCCCACATTGCGGGCCACTTCATCGGAAGAACTGACCGGCACGTCGGCCGGCCGGGTGAAGGGTAGTCGCGGTGCCAGGGGGCGCCCCGCTGGAGAACCGGTCGGCCCGTCGACCATCCGTGAAGAGCCGAACCATTACGCCAGGAGGGAGCCACGCTAAAGAAACCTGCAGCCCTCAGTGCGGCCTGCTTGCGCTAGTAGGCCGGCCGGCCTAGCCGGCCGATTTGGGAGTGTGGCGCCGCTTGGTTCCTCTGGTTCAGACAGCCAGGGGGTCGCGCCGGGCCGGGCCGATTTGGGAGCGTGGCACCGCGCCGGGCCGGGCCATTACCCTTAGCCTGGACTGTGTGAACCATCAGGCTGGTCCGACACCCCTGCCAGGATGGACCCGCAAAAACTGACTGACCCGACCCGCCAGCCCACTGGGCTTAACGGGTCGGGCCCGTTATTCACTTAAACGTGATTAACATAAAGACCGTGTGTCCATACAACAGGATGTCTCTGGCACTGGGACCCTATCGATGAGGTGGTCCTTTTTCGATACTCTAAGTGAGTTTTGTAAAACATTGGAAAATGTCCGAGTTTGAAACGAGCATATTTCCAACCGGGTCCCTAGAACGGAAAGGCCAATATCTCTCAGAACGGGCATCCGATAGATGCGCCATCTATTGCATTGAGTTCCTTTTGTTGAGAAGGAACTTTGGGATACATCAACTCTGGACTTCATGATAGTTGATGTATTTACCCATTTTATCGAAGAGCAGACCCTCCCGGAATCGAGTACGCTGTGTGCGGGAACACTAGAGATGGCTGTGACTTCAACGACTACCGTGTTGGGATCCTCCGTGGGTTCAACAACAAAGACAACTGTATTAAGATCCTACATGGGTTCGATAGTGAGGACGATTGTACTTGGATCCTCCGTGGGGTCGGCAGTGATGATGACTGTACGTGGATCCTACGTGGGTTCGACAGCGATGGTTACAATACATGGATTCTACGTGGGTTCGGTAGCGACGACTTCTGTACCTAGATCCTACGTGGGTTCAGTAGAAGAGATGATTCAGAGGTTATATCTAATCATAGCCACCCCACTTTGTGAGTAGTATACCTGTGTGAACTGAGTCTTGTCTATCAATCATTATCATTGATGTGGTCGACATCTTTCCTATGTGGACCGGATTGTGCATTGGCTCAGAAGTTGGAGACGAACTGAGATTGAGGACTTAGGTATATGTATGGGCATATACCTAAGTAGATTTGGTTGATACTACATGTTTTTATCATTCCTTTGTGGTTTATCTTTTGTGGATTCTAGGAGACCTTTGGGAGTCTCAGGGTCCCTACTGAGTATCGTTATGCTCACCCCAGCACGGAAAATGTCTGCACTACATTGTGTTGGTTGCAGACATTGGACAACACTGATCGTGGTTAAGGCTTGAGGAGCTGGATAGTATCCGGAGGTGGACCACCAGGCCGGACGTACATGGAGCAGACGGACGGACTCGAGGTATCAACGAGACTATCCGTACCCATCCTCCAGGTGGGATTCCCGGAGGCGACTCAGTGGTTGCTGCTTTATATTACAGCTGTTGTACATTCTTTCATAGTTGTTCTCTACTTTCAGTTGTATTTGTATACTATCCCATTTACTTTCCATCACTTACTTTTGTACTCAGTTTTACTTAGTGAATACTTCACTTGTGTACCCTATTGTGTTTTTTTACTTTTATAAAGGAAATCCCTTCCATTTTACCGGTATCTATGCCTTTGGTGCTAGTCACCAGCCCCTGTCTGATGGAAGGTGATCTTGGGGTAGTCACGGCACGGGCCCTGAGGACGGGTCGTGACAAATTGGTATCAGAGGAGTTGGTTCTACCGTAGAACTCAGGACTCTGATAATTTCTTCTCTATGAAGCAATAGTATTAAGAGTACTGAGTGTGGTTTTCAGTCCATGTAGTCCAGTGTTGGTGTGGCGGCCGACGAATCCATACAACAAGACCATGACTTTTGATTTTCGACTCAGTGCTCGAAAACACTGATAGCATGTGTGTTTCAAAAGTTTTCTTTAATTACTTTGCGTCAGCTCACCATGTATATTGTTTGACCGTGGAGCACCTGTTTCTATTTAGGATGGCCCAACAAAGGCAGCCAACTAGGGTTCCAAGTTACGTGCGAGATGAAATCCTGCCGAGCGATAAGGTCTCAGTGTAGGTCCCCATTACAGCGGAGGCACCAGCGGTACCACTAACCACTGATCCACTGATGTCACCCGCCCCAGCAGCAGAGATTTCACACTACCTCAGTGTGTTGCACGAGTTTCAGCGAAAGAGCCCACCTAGGTTCTGTAGAGAGAAAGACCCTCAGGAAGACGAGGATTGGATGGAGGCTATTGTTAGAGTCTTTAGATTTTTAGGGACAGCAGTTGACCTTATGGTGATCATTGCCGCAAGTTTACTGCACGCAACATCAGGTAGATGGTGGAGCCTTATTCTTTAGGTGCACGAAGAGGCATCTCTACATTGGACGGATTTAGGGAGCCTCTTCCACTCATATTTTGTTCTAGCCACCCTCCGTGTGGTGCGCATCCATGAGTTACTACAGATGCGATAGGGAAGCGTGACAGTAGCCCAGTACTCGGTGAGATTTACCGACATCTTGCATTACTCCACGGACATGGCATGTGACCCATTCTTTTGGACCCGAACCTTTTTGTATGGACTGAGGCATGAGATCAGGGCTTCGATGATCTCCCTCAGCATACCGACACAGGAAGGAGAACTGGACCGAGCTCTTCTTGTGGAGAACATTCTTATTGAGCCGACGCCAATAGTGAGACCCACCACAGGGTGACACATATCAGAGCCTTCTATAGCCGGTAATAGACAGATGTTGTAGAGGTCCAAGTAGACCAGGCCATCAGGTGGTCGAACTCAGGATACTGGTTCGGATGTGCGGGGAACACGCAGCAGAGCCAGAAATATGAGGGGCAGGAAATGCTATGTATGCGGCAGGCAAGACCACATGGATGGTGACTGCCTGACCCGCCATGCAGACCAGCAGCAGACAGTTGAGGGACCACCCATGTAGAGAAAGTGGTTCGACCGTGTCGGTCCACAGGGAGCAGGTAGACGAGGCAGGGGAGCTGGCCGAGCAGCAGGTGGTGGATGACGCTTCGAGGCTCTACCACCACCACCAACATGAGGACTACCCCAACCGCACGGAGCTGGCAGACAGGGGCAGTCTCAACTCCAAGAAGTCGAGTCCTATGAACACGGCACACCTGAGATTATTCGAGGTACTATCTGTGTCTACTCCACCCTTTTTTTAATTCTTATAGACACGAGATTGAGTCATTATTTTATTGCTGCAGCCCTTTTTTGGAGCTTGGAGATTCCGACAGAGCCATTGGCTCGATCCTTATGGCTAGAGACACATACTAGAGAGGACTCGATGATTACTCACTGGTGACGGCAGTGTGAGCTTACTCTAGGATGCGAGAGCATTGGCTGGGATCTTCTTGTAGCGGCGTCGAGGCCTTACGATGTCATCTTTGGTATGGATTGGTCATTTACAGTCAATGCCCAGATCGATTGTATTAGGAGCAAAGTGTGGTGTGTCCACACGTATGGGACCAGGTTCACCTTTACCATGGAGAAGGGAGCCTTTGCAGTGCAGGACGGACTTATGCAGAAGAGAGGTCAGCGGATCACATATCAGTTGGCTAGTCTCATCCTATGAGCGGTTGATGTCCTGAGTCTGAGTTTTCCTATTGTGGTGGATCAGTATGCAGACGTTTTTTCTGACGATGTTCCTGGACTACATACTCACAGAGAGGTAGATTTCTACATAGACCTATACCCTGGGACAACACTGATATCCACTCCAGCATATCGGATGGCTCCCTCCGAGCTTCGCGAGCTGCGAGTATAGTTGGAGGACTTACAGGGAAAGGGATTCATCCGACCCATTGTTTCACCCTGGGCTTCTTTGATTTTATTTGCCAAGAAGGTGGATGAGAGATTATGACAATGTGTCATCTACCATCACCTGAATCAGGTGACCATAAATAACATGTTCCTACTCCCGAGGATTAAAGACCTCTTTGATCAGCTCAAAGGAGTACGATGGTTCTCGAAGATAGACCTCAGGTTAGGCTATCATCAGCCTAGAGTTCGAGATGAGGATGTGCAGAAGACATCCTCCAGGTGTCGGTATGGCCACTACGAGTTCTTTGTTATTCCCTTCGGCATAAATAACTCACCAGCAGTGTTCATGAGTCTCATGAACAGGATCTTTCATCCTTACCTTGATCGTTTTGTTGTAGTCATCATCGATGACATACTAATTTACTCGAATACTGAGGAGGATCAAACCTACCAATTACGGGTTGTACTGGACACACTCCTAGAGCACCAGCTATATGGTATGCTCTCAAAGTTCAAGTTCTGGATTCGAGAGGTTCACTTCTTCTGGAACATCATCTCGGAGGCCAGAGTTGCAGTGGATTCTGCGAAGATCGAGGTAGTACATTCTTGGGAGACACCCAGGAGCGTGATGGAGGTTCAGAGCTTCCTATGTCTGGCTGGGTACTATCAGAGATTTGTGCCAGACTTCTCCAGAGTTGAAGCACCTCTTTTAGCTTTGACGAAGAAGGGGAAACCCTTCGTGTGGTCAGATAGATGCCAGCAGAGCATTCAAGATCTAAGACAGAGATTGACCAGTGCACCTATCTTGAGGCTACCGGAGGAGGGCGTTGGGTACGTGGTTTACTACGACGCATTAGGGACCGGACTCGGGTGTGTACTGATGTAGGAGCTAGAAGTGATCGCATATGGTTTACAGAAGTTGAGGCAGCAAAAGAATAACTATGCTACCCATGACATGGAGTTAGCAGTTGTGGTCTTTGCCTTGAATATGTGGCAACACTATCTAATAGGCGAGCGCTTTATAGTCTACTCTAACCACCGGAGTCTCAGGAACATTTTCTCCCAGAAGGACCTGAACCTGAGACAGCATCGATGGCTCGACTTCCTCCAAGACTATGACTTTTAGATAGTCTATACTCCTGGAAAGGGGATCGTAGTAGCTGATTCTATCAGTAGGAGATCAGGAATTCAGCTACTTGCAGAGGCGACAGAGAAGTTAGTCGCTTTGCAAATATACTTCGTAGATAGAGATGGGGAAGTCTTTCTACAGACCCTCAGAGTCACTCTTCCAGTACTTCAGTGGGTTAGATAAGAAATGCGTTGAGACGTTGACTGTGAGACTCGACGTGCTCAGATTTCAACAGGGCAGGCGCTTGATGGATTTTCTAAAGGAGAAGAGAATGCCATCCTCTTCAGAGGATGTACCATGATACTAGTTGCACTGCAGGAGGATGTGCTGAGGGAGTTTCACATTTCCCCTCTAGCGGTACATCCAGGAGTGGTGAAGATGTACCAGGACCTCAGTCAAAAGCACTGGAGTAAAAGTGGGACAGGATATCCATTGATTTCATGATGGGGCTTCCATGTACATCTAGGGGACACGACTCTATCTGGGTGACCGTCGACCGAATCACCAAGTCGGCCCACTTCCTACTGATCAGAGAGCAGGGCTCAGTAGAGAATTTGAGATGCCTCTATGTTCAGGAGATCGTACGGCTTCAAGGTGTGCCATCATCTATCATCTCTGATCAATATGCTCGTTTTACTTCCCGACTTTGGAAGGGGTTGAAGGCTTCATTCAAGAAGCAACTACGCCTGAGCACCGCCTTTCATCCTCATACGGATTTCTAGACAGAGAGGACCATTCAGACTCTCTAGGACATGCTCCGTGCATGTGACCTTGACTTTTGTCGCAGCTAGGAGGATCACTTAACATTGGTGGAGTTTGTGTACAACAACAGCTACTACTCCACCATCAGGATGGAACCATACAGGGCACTGTACGGTCGACCTTGCATATCACCTTTCGGCTGGACTGACCTTGGGGAGTCAGTACTCGTAGGACCAGAGATGGTTCATGCTATGATGGAGAAGGTACAAATCATCTAGGACAAGATGAGGATTGCACATAGTAGAAAGAAGTCCTATGCTGATAGTAGACGGAGACCAATGGTGTTCGAGGATGGAGACCACGTTTTCTTATGGGTCTCACCTGGATGTGGATTATAGAGATTTGGCTGGGGTGACCACTTATCTTCATGATTCATCAGACCATTCCAGGTCCTCAGCATGGTAGGCGAGGTGGAATACTGCCTTGACCTTCCACCTCAGTTGCATAGGGTGCATGACGTCTTCCACGTATCTCAGCTAAGGAGATAAATGCACGACCCGACCCACATCATTGATTATGGGGAGCTGGACATCGATGACGGGGCTACATTCACAGAGGTCCCAGTGGAGATCGAGGATTGACAGGAGCGGGACCTACATGGACGGTCAATTCCTATGGTGAACATTCGTTGGCAGCACATGAACCTCCAGGAGAGCACATGGGAGCGGGAGGTTCAGATGTGTTCTTAGTACCCTCATTTGTTTCCCTAGTTTATGTTGTAGCTTTACCTAGACATAAAGCCCTAAGGTCGGAGTAATGTAAACACCCTGAAATTTCTAGGAATTTTTTTTCTTAAATTCTTTGGAATATTACGAGTATGTGGCTTTGGAGGACACTTGATTCCGAGTCCGAGTGTGCCCAGAATCAATTTATGAAGTTTAGCTCGGGTAAATTCAGTAAACGAACGAGCGGGTTTTTCTATCTTTTCAACTGGTGGTCAGAATTGAAATCTGAGGGCACCGATGAACTCACAACACCGGTAATTGCTTAAAGGGACCATTCTGGCAGTTGCGTTTTAAGCGGGTTGAGAATTATTATTTTTGGATTTAGTTTAAAATATATAAATTGTTGGAATAATTTTATTTTATACCTAATGAGGTGAATTCCTCCCATGGGAAGTCATTGGTGGGGCCCACACCCACCCAACATCCCATGTCTGGATATATGAGATGTGGGGCCAACACGAGTCCCAACCTTTCATTTTTTCTAAACTCCTTATCCCCCCTTCTTTAATTTGTAAACTCCTCTTAAATGTGAACTCTTCCTCTCCCTCAATCTCTCTCCTTAATTCATTCCAACACATGATAATAAGAGAATTCACCCTGTTTAATTAATTAAAGGAGTGGTTTGAATTTTGAAATTATAATTGCATGTGTTAATAAAATAATAGTTTTCCCAATTAATTTATTTTGGCACACATTGGGTTGGGGAAGATTTGAGAGAACTCTTGTGTGAAGAAGAAGATAACTCCTCTCTCAACGAAGAACGTCGTCTCTTCAATGAAGAATGATGGTTCCATGAAGAACGAGGACGTACACCGACGTCATCTACGAATCCTCACCCCATTACGCCGTCTTCTGCGGCACCCTACGTACGAAATCAGTTATTGAGGTAGGGGGTTTGATTAATTTATTTTAAATAATTATTCTTTCATTATCATTGTATTCAAGTGAATACCTTGGACGATTGTTACCGCCTAATGCAGAGGTCGTGGGCCAAAAAAACACGGCATGCCGACCCTCTGTCTTCTTCTGTCTTATTTAAAATCGGAAACCGAAGGTGGAGGAGGCACGATGTCATCGCGTCATGCTGGGAATGGGGCAAAGGAAGGCGGTGTCATCATGCCAGCTGTACGGGAGGAACCAGGACCCGCTTCATGGGCCAGTTCTGTGGAAGAACCGGTCGGCCTGTCGGCCGACTGGGTAAAGGGGAGCCGCGATGCTAGGAGGGCGCCACACTGGTGATCATGCCGACCGGTCAGCTGACCGGGTGGAGCCAAACCACGGCGCCAGGAGGGCGCCATGCTGAAGAAACCAGCGGCATGTCGTGCGGTCCGATTGCGCCAAAAGTCCGGCCACCCTAGACGACCGGTTTGGGAGGGCGGCGCCAATTGGTGCTGCTGATTCGGATAGCCGGGGACCACTTCCCCTCAGACCGCTTGGCCTTCGGTCCTCGCCGCTCAGCCAGATCGCCAAGCCAGTCGGGCCGCAGGCCCATCCGGGTCAGGCCCCGCCTAGTCGCGTCGGGCCGTGCTCTATTCGAGCCGGGCCACGCCCCTTAGGCCGGACCATGTGGACCATTGGGCCGGTCCGACACCCCTACTGGGACGGACCCGCGAAAACTGACTGATCCGACCTGCCAGCCTACTAGGATTATCGGGTCGGGCCCATTATTCACTTATACGTGAATAACGTAAAGACCGCGCGTCCGATCGACGCTCCTTCTGTGGCACGAAACCCTATTGATGAGGTGGTCCTTTTGTGATAATCTAAGTGAGTTTTGGACAACATTGTTAAATGGACGGGTTTGAAACGAGCATATTTCTGACCAGGTCCCTGGAATGAAAAAGCCAATATCTCTCAGACCGGGCATCTGATTGACACGTCATCTATCGCGTTGAGTTCATTTTGATGAGATGGAACTTCGGGATACATCAATTATGTACTTCGTGACAGTTGAGTTATTGACCCCTTTACTCGAGGATGGGACCCTCCCGAAATCGAGTACGTTGTGTGCAGGAACCCTAGAGATGGCTACGATGAGGATGACTACCTTGCTGGAATACTCTGTGGGTTCGATGACGAAGGCGACTGTACATAGATCCTAAGTGGGTTCGGCAGTGAGGATGACTGTACTTGGATACTGTGTGGGTTCGACAGCGATGACAACTGTACATGGATCCTACAAGGGTTCAGCAGTGATAGTTACTGTACTTGGATCCTACGTGGGTTCAGTAGCGACGATTTCATTACTTGGATCTTACATGGGTTCAGTAGAGGAGATGATTCAGAGGCTATATCTAATCATCTCCACCCCACTTCATGAGTAGTATACCTGTGTGAGCTGAGTCTTTTCATTCAATTATTATCATTAATGTGATCGACTTCTTTCCTTTGTGGACCGGATTGTGCATTGGTGCAAAAGTTGGAGCCAAACTGAGATTGGTGACTTAGGTATATGTATGGGCATATACCTAAGTAGAGTTGGTTAATACTACATGTTTGTATCTTTCCATTGTGTTTTATACTTCTTGGATTCTGGGAGACCTTCGGGAGTCTCAGGGTCCCTACTGAGTATCGTTATACTCACCCCTGCATGGGAAATGCCCGAACTTCATTGTGTTGGTTGTAGACAATGGTCAGCACTGATCGTGGTTGATGATTGAGGAACTGGACAGTATCCGGAGGTACACAACTAGCCGGGATGTAAACGGAGCGGACGGACAGACCCGAGGTACCGATAAGACTATCTATACCCATGCTTCAGGTGGGATTCTGGGAGGATGACTCGATGGTTGCTTCTTAACTTTACAGTTGTTGTATTTTCTTTCTTAGTTGTACTGTACTCAGTTTTACTTAGTTCTTACTTCACTTGTGTACTCTGTAGTGTTTGTTTAATTTTATAAAGGCAATGCCTTCCCTTTTACCTGGATTTACGCATTTGGTGCTAGTCACCCGCCCCTAGCCTATGGATGTCAGGCTTGGGGTAGTCACGGCACATGCCACGAGGATGGGTCGTGACATTTATTTATTTTATTACTACAACTATAGTAATGAATTTTGGTAACTCAACATCCGTTCATTAAGTTATTATCACTAACCTAAAATTGTTTCTTATAAGTTTGGTATATTTTACAATTAATTTAATTATTTTTTAATATCTAATCTTTTTATATGGTTTTATATACCAAAAACATAATTTCTTTTTGTATATTTCTTATCATATGGTGTATGTTTATCGTACGGGATGTTGATATCTCAAATATCATTTTTTGAGTTGTATGGTTTTATCCTGAAATTTTATTCGCAGGATTTGATTATCCTACACTAATATTTGGTTATATATTATTTTATATTCCTGTTTTGGAATATAATTTTTTTTAATACAATGTAGGTTTTATTACTTTGATTACAATGTGGGTTTTCAATAATTGTATTTTCAATGTATTAAAAAGGTTTATTTGATTTCATTATCAAATGTTTTATCTTTGGATCCACATTTCCTATAGAAATATTTATGTCTTTTTAAGTCTATACTATTCTAAATTCATTTTAAAATAATGTTTTTCAAAATCATTCACTTCACCTTTTCAAAAGTTTCTTTATAAAGT
The DNA here is from genome assembly GCA_963277665.1 of Viscum album. Taxonomy (NCBI): domain Eukaryota; kingdom Viridiplantae; phylum Streptophyta; class Magnoliopsida; order Santalales; family Viscaceae; genus Viscum; species Viscum album. The sequence continues at coordinate 1,031,246,791 of OY728157.1, forward strand.
GACATGTAATTTTTTATTTTATATTATTGTTAAATATGTTTTCTAAAAGATCTTTTATGTTTTCATCCCCATTTTTCATTTCACGTAAAACATTATTTACACTCATGGGATTTATGTTACATTATTTATCCCTTAATATATATATATATATATTTATCATTTGTGGAATTCCACTCATGGTGTCAAAAAATTGGATTCTTGATCCCTTCTTGAGTGATATCGTTCAAAACATTATTTTGGAAAAATGTTTTTTATCGATTAAAAAAACCTTATGAATATATATTTTTATACTATTGATATTTTATTTTGAAACCAAAAAAGACTTTTCTATATATGGATTATTAAATCTTTAATTCTATCTTTATAATAATTCATTACTTATTTTGAATTTCTTGTCCATCCATTGAGTATTGGCATGGATTTTCGTCCAATAACATTCCTCGATGAACACTCTTTATTTACATCCTTTTATTTAAGGGTGTTCACCAATATTACATACATCTATTGATTGTGTTAATAATAATATTATTTATACCCTTAAATATGATATGGATGCTTATGGATAATTCATGATCATTGACTATGTATTGTTTAATCGTCCACTTTATTTATCTAGATGGGTCATGATCTTGTTATCCATTTTATTATTATGGGGAAAAGTATTGTAATTATAGAAATTGTTTTCATATTATTGATAAATATTAGTAATTGTGATTATATAGATTTTATTCATTATCTCATATAATAAATACGTTGGACTTTAAAAAGTAATGAGTAGGGCCCGACATTATATAGCCTCATAATACATCGGTACATATCATCAGAAAAACATGTTTGTGAATTTGGTCTATGCCTACCTAATTCAAAAATATTTCCTGACATCGATATTGAAAACAAGATTGATTACGTGGATATGGCCTTGATGATAAGAATGATTTCTTGGATAATGGATTCACGAAAAGATCATGATGTCTGGAATTATACATTCCATAACTAGGATTTTTGTTATTTTTATTCTTATAATCAATTTATTTTCATTATTATCAAGGGATATATTATTTTCTCAATTTTAGTTGGTTATGGAATTATAAATATTTATAATTCCTATCACAATATATATTCCAAGTTTATTTCATGATATCCTCAGATATATGTTTTACTTGACTTGGCATTTGAGCTTACTCTTTCTTGTGGTTTCAGTTCCCTAAGAAATTAAGTAATGTATTACACATGATATGACTAGAATATTAGCATGTCAGGGTGATTTTTGGGAGGTATTGAAGACATTATTTTTCATTACCCAATTCTTAGTATAGTGGGGGAATAAAGACCATTTGATTGGATTTATTAGTTAACGATGTGTATAAAAACATTAAATATCCAAACATGAAAGGATCATTGAGATGTAAGAGATTCAATAATCATCATTTATTTTATAATTAAAGATAGTTATATCCAGACCAATACAGTTGTTATAAAGAGGTGTAATAAATGTTTGTGTTTATGGAACCGAGATGAGGAGTGTGGGTATAGGGATCCACAAATTGTTGAAGTTAACACTGGTTATGAGATTATCATTCACCAATAAAAATTGTAGGGAAAATTTCAAGGTCAATTTCTCTTCATTTTCTGAAAAAAAATATTTTAGCACATTATATTCATTTCAAATAGTGATGTATGAAATTAATTTTATTATTCACCCACTATTTAATAAAATTATAATATCCCGCTCTATAGGACTTAAAAACTCCCATTGCTCAAAATTTTAAAATTTCAAGGATCCAGATTCCCCTTCTTATATCCCAAACTATGGACATTTAAATTATTCAAAGGTGTTTAGGTTGTATTTTCATGACAAAATAATTAAATCATAGTTCATTGAACGTTTGAGTGGTCTCCCTAAACCCAAAATCCTAAACTCAAATTTTTTCAATGCTTACCTCTAAATTTTATTAATTAGACTATGTTTGTTAACCTTAAGAGAATTATTGATAATTCATCCCATTATCATTTTTAATAACACTTATAATTGAAAATTATCATGTGTCTTCTCTTGACTCACACTTTTACAATTCTTTAACCATAATGATAAATATGGAATGTTATTTACGATTTAATATTTTCATTGAGATATATTTTTTAATGTGAAAATATCCATTATTTTATTCTTCACATGATTGTACATATTATATTTATTTTACATAATAAATTAACAATTTCTGATAAAAAAATTCGCATAATATTTTTTTTATTTCATCTTTGAATTCTTGTTAATTTATTTTCATTATGTGATTATATTAAATCTTGAATATAAAAATGACTCAAATAAATAAAACAATTTCCCTGAAAATGAAAAATAAAATAAATACATGATAACATAAATAACCTTTTGCTACAGGATTGTTTATCGAGTAGAGAAAAACCAACCTTGATCCTAGGGAAAATAATTCCTTGGGATGGTACATGGATAAAGCTACAATATTCCACCATTAATATTTGTATCTAATTTTTTGGTTTCAGCATAAAATGGGTCACAAACCATATCTTATCAATGGGAGATCTATCCTTCATATATGATTACTCACTTGTAAATGAGGGTTACAGAGGGTGTAGGATCAAATAAAATAATATTTAGATCTGCAGGCCCATACATAATAAAGGTTGGATGAAACATGGATCATCATATATAATTTAATAATTAATTTATCACACAATCTATGAAATAAAAAAAATTCCATAAAATCATCATATAAATAGGTTGGTGAATCTATTGATCATTCAAAAAATGTAGTGAATATGCATTTAAACTAGCTAACATTGATTTCGATTTATTCTTGTTAATATAAATTTAATAGAACTAATAAATTAATTGTCTAATTAATTATTTAATTATTTATATTGATATGTATTTCAAATTTTTTAATGAGATATTATAATACCATCTCTCTATAATAATTTAAAATTTTCTAATTAATTTATATTTAAATATAATTTTATTAAGTATAACATGTGTACTATTGAGGTCATGTGATGTGTACCTATTTTTCATTAGATTAAATAAAATTATGGTATTAAATATATATATATATATATATATATATATATATTGACAAACAAAAAACATGTAATGGAAAATATGGTATATAAACTTATATATATTATTAAATAAATTTTGGAAATTTGAAACATACATGGTGTATTATATTTCATGACACGAAATGTAAATTACATCATGTACAGTCGGTGTGATGTATTGTGTACTTACAAAACATGTATGCATACAAGGTGTGTGAAAATATACATGGAGTGTTGTTCCATGATTCAAGCAATATAGTCTACATGGCATGAATGACTACATGTCATTCCATAAATACAAATTTTATTTACCATTGGATATTCCTATATAGTGCACAAATGTAGATTCAATAAAAATGGGAAAAATAATAATTAATAATTTATTCCCACACGATACACTAAAAAAACTCAGTGTGTACCAAGTGTGGAATAGCACATAAGACACACCATGTAATCGAGTTATACATGTTATATGGAATGTAAAACTAACTATACACAATTTAATTTGTTACTATATCCCCATACACCTCAAAAAAAATCTCAACATGTATCTCACCCTGGTTATCATGTGTTACATTGTGTGTAATGTCAGATACACACTGTGTAATTCACTTGTAGCTTTGTCACACGGTTGGTAGTCAATACATGACATGTGACAATGTCACATACATTAACCACATCATTTTCTATATTTTATGTGGAGTTAATATCATGTGGGGTTACACCACAAGTACATGAATTATACACCATGCACTCCCAAATAAGATTTGTTTTGGATAGAAGCAAATATGTGATGTGTAATGACATTGTGTACTAACCCCCATATGGTGTGTCTTTATTATCACTGCTCAAAACTTGTGTGCTTTACCATGGGTACATGGAATATAAAATATAGCTGTGTTTTTTGGATTAGTTCCATACATCCAATAACCATGGAACCTCTAAATGAAATCTTCATGAATTCTTCCTTTGTTCATGGACTTCTCTTGGTCATATAAAGATGAATGATATTTTTTTTAGAATTTTGGGTTTAATAAAGGGAATATCAAAATAAAAATTTAAAAATAAACATTAAAATTGATTAAAAAATAATAAATATAAACTATAAGGTGACCACTTTGATACAAGTAAATGGTTATGGTGTGTAGTATAAGTGTCTGAGTAGTTCCCTATAATTGGTTTTTGTCGAATCTAACAGATAATCATCAGGAACATGAAAAACACTCAAAAAATCATATAGATAAATCCAAATCAAGATGGTGAGTCTAACCCTAGAAATTTCTAGGTTGTGTATCATTCACATTTAATTTATAATTAATATAAAACATATATTAACTCAAATAATATAATTTTTTCTTATCATTGATAAATCTAGTTTTTTATCATATCATATCATTGTTATAATAGATAATTTAAACTATAATTCATCTAGTAGTTTCCACATGTAATCCATTAATATTTCAATAATTCAATAACTATTTTTGGTGGTAGAACCAAGGAATGTTGAATTTTTTGTTAATCGTCGTTAATCGCAAAACAAATTCTCTTATTCTCTCTTCATTCATAAGAGGGAGGGAAGACTATTTATCTCTGGGGATTAATAGAATTTATATAGAGGTTATATTGTGTAAAATAATCCATAATTTCCAAAATTATATAATCAAGAATTTATACATTGATTTAAATAATTAATAATTCCACATGGTCCATTTATCTAATTTGTTTTTCGAGTAATCCCCAAGTAAAATAATATTTATAATAATAATTTTATTATCATCATCATCATCATCATCATCATCATCATCACATGTTCTATAGTCACGGATTAATATATCATCTTTGTCGGATATTTTAACTCAACATATCTATCATCCTTATAATTTATCAAACATTGAAAAAAAATATTTAATTATATAAATAACTATTATTTATTGAATAAAAAATAAATATTATATTCACCAAAATCAAAAATAATTATTTATTTTAATATTCACATTACTCAATAAATATTTATATTAATATATTAACTATAGTGGTAAATAAATATTTATTTATTTGATTCCTTGTGAATAATAAAAAAGAGACAGAATGAATATTATATTCACTAAACATATGAATATATATTTATTTTAATATTAGTCATACATATTCTAAACTCAAATATATAGATATTGTATTTAGGATATTGAGGATTCCAAAATAATAATTATTTCACCATCCATGAATAATATTTATTTATAAAATTAAATTAAATATAATTTAATGTGATTATAGATACAGTTAGTATGTTATTATCTTGGAATTTTTCCTAGAATTGTTAGGTATACTTGCCCAAAGTTCACGATCAGCATATACAAACACAACAAGACACCCATAGATAATGATGTTAATGGTCCAATGACAACATCCTTCCTTCAAAATATTCTATTTAATATAATTTTTTTCCTTTACATCTCATAAAAAACGTTTCATATTTTTATCATCAACCTGTATTCCTGATTTATAATTCTGTGAATATCTGAAATAAACTTGAAAATGAACTAAAATGTCCATATATTTAATCTAACATTTATATTTAAATCAAATTATTTGTGATATATTCTTATATTAACTAATATGGGAATATACTTCCTTGACTTATTAAATTAATATCGTATAGCATATGACACACCCAGTATATATTATCTCTCTTTGTGTATATGTTATCACAGTTTTCATAAATACATCAAAGTATATGATTTATGATATATATTAAAAATGACCTCAAGTTTAAGGACCAATACACACTCCCACAGATAAGAATATCCATTGACACATATAAAATGAGGAATTATTATTGATGAGTGTATCATCATAACCTCCCTTAATGGAGACTATAATGTGATAACTTCATGAGAAGATGTCTCATGGTCTTATGAGACCCCAAAAATTTATATTCAATTATCATTTGTACCCTTTCTTATAGGATCTATCTGGACCATATAATATATGTTTTAATAATTTCTCATAGAATTTTTAGATTATAATTATAGCGCGGAGATATTATATCCCTTTAATGTGACAAATACTCTAAGGATGTTATCATATTAATGTCATGTATAAAACAAATCATCATTTGATAAGATATATAATAAAAAACCATTAATATAATTTATAATTTCTATTGGTTTTACGGAAATAACATCAGGAGAATATTTAGTTGAAGTATAACTTTATCTAGAGTTTGTTAAAGGAAAACATATTGGATCTATAGAAGGGGGATAGAGTTAAATTACAATATTTATTCTTACCAATTTTTTATCATAGAGTGTGATGAGGTGTTGGTGTTTCTCATTCATTCTACGATAACCAAAATCATGGTGGAGGGAACCATATAGTTACAAAGGGCGATTGAGAGTAGAGAATGCATTGATGATGCTTATAGAGGACTTGGTGGTGAATCTTGAAAATGTTTCTCAAGTGGTATATTTTTAGGTTCAATAATGTGAATACAATTTTTGAACTATTTTATTAGAATTTACGTAAGGTGTAATTACATAATTTTGATTTATAATGATCAAGTGGATATGGTGGAGCATTAATGAAAAATCATAAAAGTTTAGAAGTAGGTAGTCAGAGGAAAGTAATATAATGATCAAATGAAGAGTCTAAATGATAAATCATAGAGATGGAACATACATTTGTAACGTTTTTTGTTACATAATATGTGATTTAAATGTTATGTAATGCATTTAGATCATTCACTGGTGAAATTTAAGGGAATGTATAATCTTACATATGATTAAACTCATTGAGTTTCTAGATGCTTGCATTATTCACCCAAAAGAGAAATAAGGTAGTGTATGTCTTCGACCAAGTGAATGGATTCCAATGATGATTAGATCCACTTGGGAATTTCCACTGTTAATATTTTATGGTTGTATAACTATGTTCATTAGTTGGGCACTAAAATATTTATATGGTGGAGTCACTATGATGAAAAAAAATTGAATGTAGTCACATTTCAATAATTTAATATAAGTATTATAGTGTTCTTCCCACAAATTTTAACAAAGAATAAACCACATAAATACCTTTATTGTTCTTTTCATTTATTTCTTTCAAAAATTTACTTATGAATTTTCTTTTTTGGATTGATTACCTATGTTTTGTTGTGATGAATTAGGTGAGGATTTTTCTATAAGTTTTGGTGTAGTTTGAATGTTTTTTTATTCTAATTCAGTTGGTATTTGTTCATTTATTTCACAATGTATCTTGTAAGGGATTGATTTCTATATATTTGGGGTTTCACCGACCCAAATGATAATATATCATGAATGGATTTGGAAATTTAAAATACAATGAGCTGTTAATCCTATTATTATTTCTACCAAAAAAAACTAGACATTAAAATATCTTCAAAAAAGAACATAGAGTTAGAGGAATTATAATAAAATATAATTTGGTATAACAGGAAAGGTGTTGAAGTAAAGACACAGTTTCATGGGAAGAACAAAGTTATAATAATGGTGCGACTAGATGAAAAAAGGAAGTTGACAAGTGGTAGTGGTTTTAAATGCAATTGGAATTGGAAGGGTTTCAAGAATCATGACATGGATTTAAGTTATCTCTACAAACAAAATATAGTGGTGGATAATCTGGGATGATTCATATTAGAATTCGAAACCTAGTTTCTTTTATCATTTAAGTTTGACCAGAGATTGTTTTGATAACTATGAGGGTTACGATGGTGGTAGTGTGAAAATGGTTAGTAAATCAAAAATGAAAGAGTAAAGGTAGATTCATGTGAGTTCATTAATGTTGTGAGTTATTTTTTTGGGAAATTAAAGATATGATGTTCCACCTTTCAATTAGGAAGAATACATGTTGGGTAAAGTCTAGTGAATGAGTTAATGGGGAGATCATTACATTATGTAACTCCTAAACATGGATAGAGTTCATACATACTATGGAAATCATTTACATGATAATAAATAAACATGAAGAACATTAGTGGGGTAGATTTATAGTGAAACATGTTAACCTTGGTGTTAGTGATTATTTAATTTTGAATAAAATGATTTCTTCCCCAAAATTATAAATAGTATAATAATAAAATAGTAATAGTGACACTGTAGCACATGTAACCTTTATTAGCGCTCAAAATAGGATTAATCAGTGCAATATATATCAATAATAATTCTAATGCAAATAAAGTTAAGATTCCTTTTATTGGTGCAAAATATTAGCATTGATAAAATATAGAAATTATAAGCACAATGAAAATAACTAATGAAATCCATAATCTATCAATGCTTTTTTTAACAGTAATAAAAGCACTAGAATATTTTTAAATCATATTAGGATAAAAACTGTTATGTGGACCCAATCGTTACTCCCCCTCATACTAGACCCCATCTTATCTGGTAACCCCCTCACATTCAAACCCACCCCCTCATGCACAAAAACTACTAGAATTCTTGATATTTGTGATGACCTATTTACGACGGGATCCCATCGCAAATAAGTTTTTGCGACGGGGTCCTGTCGCACAAAATGGTGTCGCAGATAATATTATTTGAGACGTCGCAAATAATTTTCAAAAAAGATTTATATATACTATTTTTGATGGGCCTGTCGCAAATACTTTTTGTGACGGGTCCCTAATACAGCCGGAAATACTTTTTTAAAAAAAATTATTTATACTATTTTCAACGGGAACCCATTGAAAAAACATTTTGCGATGGGTCCCTAATCCCGTCACAAATATTGTTTTTAAAAAAATTATTTTGACTATTTGTGACGGGAACCCATCACTACAGATCATGTCGCAAAAAATACAATAAATTAAAAAGAAATAAATTTTAAAAAAATAATGAATATTGAAAAATTAATTTTAATATTATTTGAATAATTAAATTAAATATATATTAAAATTATAAATATTCCAAAAATATTATTAAAAAATCATAAAATATTATTATTATTATTATTAGTAAAATAAAAAAAACATTAAAAAATATAATACTGAAAAAATATATTTAAAAAAATTATGATTAATGAATTAATAATATTAATATTATTAAAAAAATAAAAAAAATAAAAAAAATAAAAATAATTAAAATTATCAATAATCCCAAAAAAACATAAAATATTACAAATTAAATTATCTAATATTCGCTACAATATAAGAGACAGAAATTGTAAATAGTTTATATTACATAAAATGTTAAATTCCAATGTTTTAAACATAAAGAAAATCACTGGGGGTCATCTTCTGGAGAAGGTGGAGGAGCTGAAGGAGATGGTAGAGTAAACTCCATCCCCCAACTACGAGTCAGATGGTGCATATACTCCATCTGCTCCTGATTCTGCTGCTGCCATCAACACATCTCCTCCTCATATTGATGCTTCTATGGCTACTGCTGCTGACGCATCTCTTCTTACTGCTTCTGCAAACTCTCTATAATGTCATTCCGAGCTCGTAACTGCTCCTGATAGTGTGAGGCAGAAGATGATGCCTCCCCACGAGCTCCTCTCAAGCTAGACGCCGACATCGCAACAGTACGATAATAAGTAGTGGGAGTCAATTGAGAGTCGATACCAACTAATCGGCCCTTCTCAAAGCCATAATGAGTATCCCGCATCCATGTTGCCTTGTCGAAATGGTGTGCACTTGTCTGATCAGTCGCCTCATCCTGATCCTCAGCCTGTGTCTAAGAGGTGGCAGCCTCATATGACTCCTTCAATTCCAATTTGAAATTAAGATTGTGAAAATATTATAAGCAGTTAATTGTCAAACTGAAAAAGTAATACTAACCACAATATGACGCTTGTGATCACCTCTAATCTCTCCATTGGCTGGATCACTATACATCCTCTGATAAATGTCGATCCCTGTAATATCGGGACACTTGAATGCCTAAAAAAATATAAAATAAAATGTTTATATTTAAATTAATATAATTTTTTTTAAATATACTTACCAGATGATTTCTATGCATACTAAATGTAAAAATACCTGCACGATGTGCCACCTCCTTTCTCCCCCAGTTCTACCAACCCATTGAAGACCTCATCTGAAATCCACCACCCAACCAGTGTGCACATAATCCATCCCAAACCTAAGATGAAATGTACTCTGGTCGGTAGGCTCTACAAGACTCATCAAATATTGTCACTCTTTTCTTAATGGCCCTCCTTCTCAAAATGTGCAAAAACTGATGCAAATGCTCATGCATAGCCACCTCATATGCTGTCTGGATAGCGTCACACATGCTATCCTCGATGGGATACCATAAAGCCTACAAATAATTTATAATATAAAGTTATTAATAAAATAAATTTCAAAATAATAATTATTTATTTATGTACCAGCAAATGATTGTACATGGCGAGCTACATATCAACGGGAATATATTCCCATGTAATACATGGCTGAGAAAAATAATTGCGCAAGAAAGTTCTCCCTTTTCCAACAACTATATGCACAAAACTGTGAAAAAAGAATAAATAATCAAACAATTTGTATATAAATATAAATAAATTAATGAAAAAGTTAACTAAAATATACAGGTTATCATACCTCCATGTGCGTGGATCTAAGCCAATACGTGGACGTCGCTCGGGGATAGGGTCAGGAATCATTAGTCACGCAAGACCGTGCCCCCTCCACGTACCTCCTGAACCACTAGTAGACTGAGGGTCAGATGGTCCCACATCCCCCAATCCAAAGGTAGATCAGCCTCCTACAACTCACGAAATAGATCAGGATCCATCAGAAACACAAAATGGTTGTTTTTAATAGATAGTTGAAAATAAATATTATATATAGATATATATTAGTTATGATCATAACCATCATTTAACTGTGTAAATGTTCACCATCATCATCATCATCATCATATCTGATGTTTTTAATGTCTTCATATTCCTCCCCGGCATCATCAATATCCATATGAATTTCTCTTTCACCGTCCCTTGTCATTTCAAATTCATTTGTAACTTCATTAACAACTTTATCACCATAGACCCTTAAATGTGGAGTGTCATCATCGATGTTCACATCACTTTGTGAAATTGATGGATTTTGAGTAGTCTCTTGAAAAATTTCAATTCCTTCCACTTCCGTGGAACCACATTAAGTTTGAGTAAATTGATTTTCCTGAGATTTCATTTTTATTATTCTCTACCAATGACTCAAGTCACTTGAAGTAGCACAGTACTTTGCGTAATAACTTTTATGTGCCTATTGATCTAGTAAAAAAGGTTCATTTAATGAAGGAATATATTTATATTTATCATCGATGATTCCATGAGTCGGATTAACATGCAACCCTCTCTCAGTATCCAACCACTGACATCTAATCATCGTTATGTAATTATGTACAAGATAACATTTCTCAATAATATCATCCAGAATGTCGTAAACATCATCTTCAGTTTATCTATGATGTGATCCTCTCAAACAAACTCCCCTGTTCATTGTTTTTTAATTCTTCATATTCACGTGTATGATATCTAAAACCATTCACTGCATATGCATTATAAGATTTAACCATTTTTGGACGGTGGGTTACTCAATATTCACAGTCACTGATCAATTTTATCACCATGTTGGGACACCTGAAATTTTTTAAAACAATAATCAATATAATAAATAGTAAATTTAATTGATATTAAACCACCATAATTTATATTACCAGTTATTGAAACCATTGAGAATTTTTTTTGTCTGCGTTCTTCAAGAGCAGCCGTTGTAATTTGTGGAAGTTGTTTCATGATATGATTATCATATAACCTAAAAATAAAATATGTTTAAATACTATATCAGAAATTATAAAATATGTGATTGAAGTACTCACAATTCAAATGTTGTCATTTCTTCACAGTTTAGCATAACATATGAATGAGCTCTGTGATGTTCGTCGTCTAAAAGCCATCGTTCATGAACTCCACTGAAGCCAATATTTGGATGATAAAAAACTGATAATTTATAATCTATCTCATAATTAACATTTTCTTTGTTTCATCCCATGTGGTTTTGTTTTTAGTGATATTCAGATTCAAAATAGTGAGAGAAGAAAAAAGAAATTTCTTCTTGCAAATAAGCTTTAGCAATTATGCCTTCAACTTATGCTTTGTTACATATTTTTTTCTTCAATTTCTGCATGCGTCTCTCGAATGGATACATCCCTAAAAACTGTAATGGACCTCCAAATTTAGCTTCATGTGGCCAATTTAATATTAGATGTTTCATTGATTCAAAGAAAGAAGGGAAAATGATTTTTTCCACTTTACATATAATTATAGCAACATCATCTTCTTGTTTTCTTAGCATATTGTAGTCTGTTATCGTTGCACTAATGTCTTGAAAAAAATATGATATGACTGTTATCGAATCCCAAATCAAAGAATTGAACAAAAATCTGAATCCAATTGGTATAATTCTTTCCATTATAGCATGACAATCATGAATTTTTTATCCGGTAATATGACCAATCTTAACACATCTTCCCAAATTGGAAGAATAGCCATCTAGAAGTCTCAAATATGTAATCCACTAATAAAATAATAAGAGACTCTCTTTGGAAAGTGTATAAGATTCTTTTGGTTTCATTAACCTCTATGATCTGGCATTTTCAAATAGTTCAACTTCTGGCCGCCTGAAAAATTGGGAAAAATATAATCGTGCTTTTATAGTATCTTTGGTCTTACGTTGAGTATCCAAAACTATATCAAATAAATTATAAAAATATTTCTTCTCAATATTCATGGAATCCAACATGTGGAGGACCAACAAATCAGACAAATATGGGAGTTCCCAAAAAAATGCTTCATTTTATCCAATTATGTTCTTTCCCAAAACCATCAATTTTCTATTTTTTTATTGTTGGCCCAAATGTGATTAGAGTTAATGAAAATACAAAAGATTTTAACTCTATATATAAGATCATTTTTTGAGGTTCATCACTTTCAATTGTGCCTTTTCAAGAATGTGATTTGATCCTTTGAAAAGGATGATCAGTTGGAATAAATCTACGATTAAAGTCAAAATAAAAAAGTTTTTTTCATTTACGATCAGAAAATATTTTTTGCCTTTCATACATTAAGGACATGATTTCGGACCATGTATACTCTAGCCAGATAACATGACATATGCTATAAAGTCACAAATCGTCCACATCAATGTAGTTTTTAATGTGAAATTTTGTTTCGTAGCAACATCATATATACTAACATCATTACTCGACAATGCATTTAACTCATACATCAATGGATTGAAATAAACATCAATATTTTTTTTGGATGTCCTGGGATTAATAGGGTAAAAAAGATATAGGTCTCCTTCATCAACATCCATGGAGGTAGATTTGTATAGAGTTATAAAGATAGGTCAACATGAATACTGACTACCATAAGAACCAAACGGATAGAAATCATCAGTAGAAAGACCCAATCACACATTTTGGGGTTCTAAAGAAAATGACGGATGCATAAGATCAAAATGTTTCCATGAATCACCACCAGATGGATGATTCAGGCTTTTACTGGTTGAAATATTGGTTTTGTGCCATGAAATCATTGAATCTATGTTTTTAGACATAAATAAATGGTGCAGCCTGGGTGTAAGGGGGAAATATCCCAACTATTTTACAAGAATCGTTCTAGACATCCCTGGATGAGCTTCTTTATAAATATATTGTCCACATGAGGGACAACTATCGAACAACTCATTTTCACCAGAATATAAGATGCAATCATTTTCACATGAATGAATGTTCCAATAACTAAAACCCAGATTACAAAATAGCCTCTTGCTCTCATAGTAATTTGCAGGAAACACATTTCCTTTAGATTACAGTGTTTTAAACAATGAAAATATATGATCAAAATAGTTGTTTCATATTGCATCATCTGATTTAATAGCCATAAATTTTAAAAATGCTTCTAATTTTTATATCTTGCAACCAGGATATAATTCATCCTCAGGAGACCTCAAAAACTCATTAAATTTAGATGGTTTCAACTCAGGAGTTAAATTGATATCATCATATGTTTCAGTTTGTTGAAGAGATGGACTTGCAACATCATGTACTAAATATTGGAACCATGATGGATCCATAATCATGTTTTTAGTATATTCTCTGGAACTAGGTTCACCGTGTTGAAACCAAAAAACATAATCTGGTTGAAAACCAAAGCGCAAGAGATGTCCCCAACCTTGTCAAATGTGTCAAACTTTCTCAGAGCACATTTTTTACAAGGAAACATAATTTTTCCTTCTGAATCATATTCCGGTTTTGATGATGCAAATGCTAAGAAAGCTTCAACACCCTCAATATATACAGGATTTAAACCAGAACCATTCGTATTTCTTGGCTGATTTATCCAAGCGCGATCATCTAATAATTACTGATGTCGACTTCCTTGTTCCATATTTTTCTACAAAATATAAAATCATCACTATTTTTGAATAATTTGAAATTATAAAAACACTATCTAAAAAAATACAACTAATAACTACTACTTCTTAATAAATGCCATTAATTATGGGGGACACAATTTCCAGTTGATTGATGGCTATTCTTTGGTCCGACGGCTCATTTACTTGCATCTTTATCACACTAAAATCACAATGAAGAATCTGGTCAGAGTTATGCATATTTATTCTCGTATCACCTCGCAAGTAGTTTTGAAATAGGATGACCAAAGTAATTTCATTCTCATCTCTAAGAATCATATCGCTCCCATTATATAGATCATTATTCCTTCAAAATTTAAGGGGACTTCAATATCATTCCCTTTAATTTTCATGGAAAAATGGTCTATGTAAAGGTTCATGTGAGATTATTCTTATAGATGAGAAGGGCATGAATTGGGTTGTCCTATTGCAACACTACATTAAAGGTGATCAACTAAGCAAGGAAAATTATAGACTTTACATTGGACATAGATGACGTTTACTAATTATTACTAATTATTACTAATTGTTACTAATTATTATTAATTATTACCAATTATTACTAATTATTAATAATTTTTACTAATTTTTACTATTTTTTACTAATTTTTACTAATTTTTACTAATTATAAGTATTTAGTACTAATTATTAGTATTTATTACTAATTATTGAAATTTATTAATAATTATTACTAATTATTACTAACTATTACAAATTATTACTAATTATTACTAATTATTACTAATTATTACGAACTATTACTAATTATTACTAATTATTACTTATCATTACTAATTCTTACTAAATATTACTAATTCATACTAATTATTACTAATTATTACTAATTATTACTAATTATTACTAATTATTAATGTTTATTTCTAATTATAAATGTTTATTACTAATTATTATTTTTAATTAGTAATTATTAATGTTTATTAGTAATTATTAATGTTTATTACTAATTACACTATTTATTACTAATTATTACACTTTATTACTAATTAATACACATTATTACTAATTATTACACTTTATTACTAATTATTACACTTTATTACTAAGTATTACACTTTATTACTAATTATTTCAATTTAGTACATATTATTACAATTTATTACTAATTATTACAATTTAGTACTAATTATTACTAATTACAACAATTGATTTATAATTACTACAATTTATTACTAACTAATACTGTTTAATACTAATTACTACAATTTATGACTAATTATTACAATTTATAACTAATTATTACAATTTATTACTAATTATTACAATTTATTACTAATTATTACACTTTATTACTAATTAGTACACTTTATTACTAAGTATTAGACTTTATTACTAATTATTACACTTTATTACTAATTATTACACTTTATTAATAATTATTACAATTTATTACTAATTATTACAATTTATTACTAATTATTACAATTTATTACAAATTATTACAATTTATTACTAATTATTAGAATTATATTACTATTTATTACTAACTACTACCATTTATTAGTAATTACTACAATTTATTACTAATTACTACAATTTATTACTAATTACAACAATTTATTACTAATTACAACAATTTATTAAGAATTATAATAATTTATTACTAATTAATTCTATTTATTACTAATTAAAACAATTTATTACTAATTATTACAATTTATTACTAATTAATAAAATTTATTAATAATTATTACAATTTTTTACTAATTATTACAATTTTTTACTAATTATTACAATTTATTACTAATTATTACAATTAATTTCTAATTATTACAAATTATTATAAATATTACAATTTATTAGTAATTATAACTAATTATTACAATTAATTAATAATTATTACAATTAATTACTAATTATTACAATTTATTACTAATTATTATAATTTATTACTAATTATTACAATTTATTAATAATTATAAAAATTTATTACTAATTATTACAATTTATTACTAATTATTACAATTAATTACCAATTATTACCATAATTACTGATTATTACAATTTATTACTATTTTTACAATTTATTACTAATTAATACAATTTATTACTAATTAATAATATTTATTACAATTTATTAGATTTTGTTACATTTTATTACGATTTATTACAATTTGTTACAATTTATTATAAATTATTAAAATTTATTACTGATTATTATAATTTATTACTAATTATTACAATTTATTACAATTTATTACAATTTATTACAAATTATTACAATATATTACTAATTATTACTAATTATTCCTAATTATTAATAATTATTACTATTTATTACTAGTTATTACTAATTAGTACTAATTATTACAATTTATTACAATTTACTGCTAATTATTACAATTTATTACTAATTCTAACAATTTATTACAATTTTTACTAATTATTACAATTTATTACTAATTATTACAATTAATACTAATTATTACTAATTATTACAATTTATTACAATTTATTACAATTTATTACTCATTATTACAACTTATTACTAATTATTACAATTTATTACGAGTTATTACAATTTATTACTAATTATTACAATTTGTGAGTAATTGTTACAAGTTATTACTAATTATTACAAATTCATACTAATTATTACAATTTATTACTAATTATTACAATTATTTATTAATTACTACAATTTATTACAATTTAATACTAATTATTACAATTTATTTCAAATTATTACTAATTATTGCAATTTATTACTAATTATTACAAATTAGCACTAATTATTACAATTTATCACTAGTTATTACAATTTATTAGAATTTCTTTCTAAGTATTACTATTTATTACAAATTATTACAATTTATTAATAATTAATACAATTTATTACTAATTATTACAATTTATTACTAATTATTTCAATTTATTTATAATTATTATAAATTATTACTAGTTATTACAATTTATTACTAATTATTACAATTTATTTATAATTATTTATAATTATTAAAATTTATTACTAATTATTACAACTTGTTACTAATTATTACAATTTATTACTAATTATTACAAATTATTACAATTTATTACTAATTATTATAATTTATTTCTAATTATTATAATTTATTACTAATTATTACAATTTATTAATAATTATTACAATTTATTACTAATTATTACGATTTATTTCTAATTAGTACAATTTATTACAATTTATTACAATTTATTACAATTTATTACTAATTATTACTATTTATTACTATTTATTACAATTTGTTACTAATTATTTCAAATTATTACCATTTATTACTCATTATTACTATTTATTAATATTTATTATTATTTATAACTGTTTATTAATAATTATTAATATTTATGAGTTATTATTATTATTTATTACAAATTATTATTAATTAATACAAATTAATTATATACGTTACTAATTATCGTCAATAATTACTAATTACTACTAATTATTAAAAATTAATACTAAAAATTTCAATTTATTTGTACAAATAAATAGTCATGACAAAACAATTTAAATTCAATTTAATTACAACTAAACAACAATAATAAAAATTAACATAAAAATTTGAAATAAATAATAAATTAAATAAAACATAAATACCATTTTACTTGATTTGCTATTGATGTAGACAGCTTCACAACTTCTTCGTGTTCAAAACAATTAACATAGAAAAATTTTCCTTATGAAATCAGAGTTTAGAGAGAAATAATATCTAGGAATTTGGTGGAATGAGAAGAAAAATGGATGGGGGTATATATAGGTTAGAGTATTTGCGACGAGTTACCCATCGCAAATAGTGTCTTTTGCGACAGGACTCATCACAAATACCTACGCCCGCATTTATTACAGTCAGCGGTTAAAAAGTTATTTGCGAGGGGACCTATCACAAATAGTCCCTGCCGACACACCTTTTGCAACAGGAGGACATCCCATCGCAAAAAGCTATTAACCACTGCCAGGTATTTGCGACGGGCCTCGTCGCAAATACCCTTCGCGCGGTTTGGCGCACTACCCACGCCAAACCTTTTGCGATGGGACACAGAATCCCATTGCAAATACTAGTTATTTGCGACGGGTTTTTACCCCCGTTGCAAATAACCTCTTGGACGGACGTTTTTGCGACGAGATTTATTCCCATCGCCAAAATCCATTCGCAAAAAATTCTTTTTCCCGTAGTGAACCCTATGAATTTTTACACAATTAATCTTAAGAGTATTAGATTCAAACCCCCACTCGACACATTCTCAAAATGTACACTTACCACTACCCTATGAAATTTTACTTGTGATATATTGACATGTTTATAAGTTGGAGTTGGTTCCCTAGAACCAAATTCTAATTACATGATGATTAAATGTATTAATTGGCTTGAATAATAAATATGTTTCTTATCGCATCATGATTTTTCCTCTATTTGACATAGTACGTGATAATGTCCAAAAATTATTTTTCACACTAATAGTTCAAAGCAGTTCATTACTATGATGATAACCTAGAGGTTCCATGATAGTGATCCAAGATATATAAGTTATTTTTTTAGATGATACAATATTATGGGATACAAATGATTTAGGCTTTTAGAGGTGGAGACTCGTAGGACATTGAGGAACCCTATAATGGTGTATTCCCTTGGGAATTTCCATAATGATAAATTATGAGAATGAGACCCATTAGTATGAAATCAAAATTTATATGTGTCATTAGATGTTTATTTTTTGTGAATGTGTGTATTTAGTATTAGAATTTAAGATTATTATTAATGAATATAACAAGCCACATACATTTATGTATTGATGAAAACCAAAATAATACATCCCTAAGAGTTAGTAGGATGTCTTGGGTGTATCACGAGTGATTTTTCATTAATGAATATTTTAATAAAGTATTTATCACTTATTTCCCTTAACAATAGATGATATATCAGGCCCTTTTTTGGGAATGGAAGTTACTGGATAAATCCATGGTCATGGTTTTCTATAGGAATGTTAACATCTATAATGTCAAAGAAATATACATTTAGCACATAGGTTGATGACACCAGAATACAGTCTCCTGGATTAGAGATATATTAATAAATGGGATTATAATACATGGTGGTTATTTTTATGGGGGTTTTTCTCATTGTGACATTAACTTCTTTATCAATAAGTGCCTTTATGTGTTTCTAAATGCTAACCTTGGAATTAAGGTGGTTCTACCTAATACCACTAATAAAAGGGGCATAGAGTGTCACACACTCTGTGTATCCAAAAACATGGTTAAGATATATGATGAAATTAATATGTGAAAATAAATATTATTCCTGTTTCATAGTTTAATATTTTTTTGAGTTTGGTTGATTGCAATGATTTAAGTAGAATTTATTAAAAAGAATAAGTGAGATAAATAATAATAATAATAAATATTTATTTTCAGGTTTAGAAAATATAATATTTAATTTATTTATCGATGAATAATGAATTGAAATTTATTTTTTAAATAAATAGTCATTATTCAAGGTTTAGTAAATGTCGTGATGGATAAGCAGGTGTAATTAAATAGAATGGTTGGAAATGATATATATGATATTTCATTATTATTTAGCGATGCATGGATGAATTTAATAATAATTATATTATTATTAATACATGGTGTTCAAGAAGAATTAAGGGATTGGTAAGGGGGTTATATAAAAATAGATACCCTTTGCTTTCCTTGATTTATATCGAGTTATATCTCTTCTATAATATATATCTGTTGTTCCCAAGGAATATAGAGAAGCACTCAAAACCCTAATGGAGTGTACTATTGATCTAGAACATCATCTTCCTCCTTCTCTATCAATACATCGAGGGAATACCAAAAATTATTTATCCTCAAAGAGAATTATGTTTTGATCAACAACGAATGATGCAAATAGTCATGATAGACCATGATAGAACCCGATGATTCTATGGTAAAGTCCATAGATTATTTTTCATGTATGGATCACTGCTAAAGGGATTATACACATGGATTGTGTAATGAAATGATGTTATGATGAGATTGATTCAACCAAATCATCAACAAATAAATAATTACCTCTTCGGGATATTTTAGATTTACTTATAAATTAATCATGAATTTAATCCTCTTCTGATTATGGAATTAATTTAAATTAATCCTTGAATTAATTCTATTTTTTCTGACATTTCATTGTGTACATATCATATTATTCAATTATTATGACTGAAGATGACTTAGCCAACCCCTACCGGTGATTCTGCGACACCCGGAACCTAAATGTTGTATCAGAGTGGGTCACATGGTAAATTTATTATTATTTATTAATCATTTAATGAATTGTATGGGTTTCTAATTTATTTTACTTAAGATCTATTCATTCTTGGAATCCAAATGTCATTTTCTCTTCCCTTTCTTCATTATTTATAACTTATCCAACAAACATGTTAAATTAAAAAAAATAAACATCTGAAATTTTCATTTGGGGATGATAAGTATTATGGTAGTATATCACAAGAAAACATGTCATGGAATCTGCTACCCACCATGTAACTATGTATCTATCATGTATCGCCCGTTCTTTTTGTATCATGATGATGATTTTAGATCAAATCTGATAAAAGTAGATCAATTAACATCAGGACCATATGGAATGTGGTTTTAAGAAATACACATTGCATAAATCCCATAAACAACGTGTAGTCTCTATGTTCTAGTGGTGTAGAACATGAGGGTCCATGTAAGTCGTGAATCTTCTATGCCACATGGGGACTAAAAAATGGTGTAACATTGAGGCCAAACGTCTTGTAGGATGTTACAGATTGTGTACCACATACAGTTACTTGATAGGATAATAGGACTACTCCCTGGGAATATGTTTTTGACACGGGAGGAAGAGAGTACATGTCTTGGAACCTAAAAACCTAATGTGTATTTTTCTGCGAAAAAATGTGCTTGATCTGATGATGATAGAAGAATAAATTTTATAATTAACCCTATTCACATAAATTCTTAGTGTAATTTATTTGATTTTACACACCATGTAATATGATTTTTTTATTATATATTGAATTAATTTCCATGTTGAATTCTAAAACTACAAGGTGTGTATGATCTTTTCTTATTGTGGGCTTCGTACAGGTCCAGATCATCGTATGCTGTATATTTCACATGTGCTTCATGTTTCATTTTTTGATAGTACATGCCATGTAATTACCTATCATTCAATGTGTGTTGGATACAAATGGAATGAACGCACATAAGGATCATTCCAGGTAAATTGTATGACTACATGTTTATCCTCTATGTACACTTTTGTAATTTTTTAATTTTAAATAAAATTATTTTTTAAATTTTTTTAAAATTATGAATGATGAAATTTTATGTATTTTGATTTGATATTAATATTAATTAAAATAATTGGATTAATTAATGTATTTTTTTTAAAAAAAATAATGAATTGAAATAATTGATAAATTAATTGAAAATGTATATCCACTGCATGTTGTATGTATGAATATGATCTGATAATAGACCCATGAATGTGATTGGTATCTTTTTAATTTATTTTTTTCTATAAATTAAATTAATGACTTTAGAGTCATACCATCCTCCTGATAATGTAATGTAATAAAATCCAATGGTTTCGTTTATGTAAACCTCATAAATGATCCATCAAATACCTTTTCCAATGTGTAAGTATGATCCAAGGAGAGTCCAATTAGGGTGATACATAAGAGATGTGGTGGAATACGACAACATGAACCAAACTATGATTCAAGTGGTTTTCTCATCGGGTATATGGTTAGTTTATCAACCTCTAGATAAACTAACCATTATATAATATCTTGTTTATTTAACATATTTTTTATTTATGTCATTTCAATGATGGATTATTTATGTTTTTCGATGTTATGAAATCACGTAATAAATAAATTAAAAAATATGTTATATGTAATAAAATAAAATTAGAATATCAAAGAATTTTATTAGACATAGTTAATCATTTAAGTAAAATGAACATATTATTAGCCTGGTGTGTGATAAAATAATCCTTGGTATTTATGCATAAATATAAAAATACCTGAACAAAAATATTAATTCAGTATTGACTTCCATTACTTAAGTTACATCTAAACCCATAGTTCAATGTTCGTAACTGTACCAATTTGGGGTGCTTTCAATAGTCATGAAACATTTAGCTTGATGTTTTTGGTTGAATTTTATTTGTTCACATATTGGGATGACTACCCAAGAAGGATATGGAGTAAAATAGACGAATGGTTTAAGGAAATATTTATCCATGATTTTAGGATTGGGGAATCAACTCAAAAGATCAAGGAATTGTGAGTAATAGTAGTTGGAAATATATACCTACCTCAAAACCCTTCATAAAATTTCAAGATCAAGCCTTGGTTATGGGAAGGGGAATATGGTTCTTTATCAATAGAATATATATAATCCATAATATTCATAAACTAATGGCGCTGTCTATTATGTTTCCAAAAATAGTAGTGGATTAATGAAACTATAATTTATGAGTATATTTTGGAAATGAAATACTCATTATCTGATCTGGGTTTTTGTTGAAATTTAAAACGACAAGAATTAAACCATATTATTACGATAAAAAATATAAGAGGATAACCTTATCACTAATGTAAATTTCCAAAAATTTTATAGATTGTTACTTGTTATACAATTAAATGAACAGAAAGTATATGTGATGGAAACCCCACTTATAGAGTCTCTTTATGAAGAGGACAGCGAGGAAGAAGTATATATCTACCTAAAACATGATCATGATGCAAAAGAAGTCCAATTTTTAATGTTATTGTCAATTATTAGTGATCTTCTCTATAAATATGATGATATGGATTCATATTGAATCATATCTCACCTTAATGATCTCTAATGGGTGAAGGTGAGATATGAGAGATTTGAGATCTCCAGTGCATTGTTCATGTGCATACGTGGATAGTCGATGCTTTCAATCCCTCATGTATTCAAGATTAATGGATACATATAATCTTTAAAATATTGGGTTTAATATCCTAGATGAGTTTCAAACAAATCCCTTTCCATTCTCCTTACCTAAAACATTCCATAGATTCATTATGAACTATAACATGAGAAATAGTGGTAATATTCCTTTAGAACTTATTAATCATTTTAACAAGTTTATAAAGTCATGGTTCTTGAAAAAACAATGTTTATTGTGTATAATAAGATAGGGAAGAACAGGTAAAAGTTTCAAAAGACTCATTCCATGTCTAACGCTCTGTTACACTTTCCTTCCAATAAGAAGAATACCTAACAACAATCAAAGGATGAATATACAATCTATTTTCCATGTGGAAATAAAGGCCACTGGAATAGGATCTATACTCAAACAAATAAGCTAGGGGAAGATACATGTGTGTTCATTATTTAGTGTAATATTTTCATATCTACATGTTGGATAGTTTATATTGAATGCGGTGATCACATTTGTATCCAAATACTAAGTATATTTCGAACAGTTTCTAGAGGTGTGGGGGACCCATTGGCTTCCAATGGGGTGAGGTTGAAATCACTATCCTTTATAGATTGCCACCTCACATTGCCAATATGAATGATTTTGTTTTTAATGTAATTTTATTCTGTTCTTAGTGTAACTAAGAACATCATCTCTATTTCTTTTTTAGATAGGGATGGATTTATTTTCATCTTTTCATATAATAGTTGATAATTTTATAAATATATCGCACATTATGGAATGGAATAGTTTAATAAAATTATTTATGCATTAAATTATAAATATATTATATGGATAATTGATAATGAATCAAATTCGTGCACATCATTTAACACCCAATCATGGCACACTATCTTGGTCATGTAAATGAGAACAATTTGATGAATCAATATCAAGATGTTTACACAGAATCGTTTTAGCTAAAAACACCTGAATGATTTAATTTTTACTATCAACTAAAGATATCAAAACCACCCTTTAGTGGTAAAGGTTAAAGGGACATAAATCATCTAGAATTGGTACACACTAATGTGTTCAGACCATTTCAAGTAGAATATAGGGGATTAATATCATAATTTTAGAGTTTCACCAACAACTTGAGTAGGTAGATTTTTTTATAATATATGGTGAATAAGTATAATTTTTTTAGAATTTAAAGGAATTAAAGAATGAATTTGAGAATAAATATGTTAAAAAGATAATTAATCATCAATAATATTGAGGTGGTAAATATCGTAACCAATAGTTTATCAAAAATCAATAAGTGAATAGGATTTTATCTCAAATGACTCTACCTTACACACCATTGTGGAATGATGTTAGTTCATTTAAGTGTTATACCTTTCTAGAGAGAGTAATTTTTCGGATGAGTTGGACAATAATTCCATTATCCTTTTATGGATACACATTACACAAGGTAGCATACATACTAAATTGAGTACCAATTAAATAGGAAAATGTTTTTCTTTTGAGTTATGGAGTGGAGGGCATCCTTTTTTCCACTTATTGGTGCATGGCGGTGTGAAATATTTGTTAATTATAGCTCAAGAAATTTAATTAAACCTCATGGAAAGAATTGGGTCTTTATATGTTAACATAAGGATATGATGGGATACTACCTATATCATATCTTAGATAAAAAGGTAACAGCTTCTAGAAAATCGGTATTACTATAGTGGGAACACATCCTAAAGAGGGATAATGGTAGAAAGGTCAACATCTAATAAGTTGATTCTCAAGATAAAAAGTAGTTGGTGTCGAGAAAAACTCCACAGGTCATTGAGGGGATATTGTAACACCCCAAGCTTCCAAAGTATGATTCCCTTTTAATAATGCAGTAGAATGCGTTGTACGCAACTTGGAGTTTTTACACACCACATCCAATCAAAGTAGAAATTATGAATTGTAATATGCACTTTTTAAAATATTATAATTTTTATTTTTCAAAATGGACATCATTTAGGGGTTCAAAATATCAAAAATAGCTTATGGAGAATTTTTGGAACTTTTCTAAAAAGATTCAATTTTTCATGAATAGTGAAAATACCAAATTTTAAAAACAAATTTTTTAATCAAAATAATTTATAGTGTTAAATTATACATTTGAGTTCATTTAAGGTATAATTAGAATATATTTTTATCATTTAATATAATTTAGGTCATTGTAAGTATTTTCACATTTAAACTGGACAAACAAGTGTCAATCTTTGGATATTTATTTCTTAAAAACACGATTTTTGTTTTGACAATGTGAATTAATTTTAAATTAATTTCCTCCACTTCATTGTATCTTATTTGGAAAAATGAAGACCATATATGGAATCCTGAGTTCTAAATCGTATAAATAGGTAACTTTTATTTTTTGACATTATGAATAATTACTTCGGTAAATTTTTTATTTACCATGATTAAATGGTAAATCCGGTAAATGAGGGTAAAAAATAATATTACAATAATATTAAATTATAATAACATGTGTCATATTTTAATTGGTTGATACATTTCCCACCATGGGAATCCTTGAGATTATTTTGGCACCCCATAGTGCCACTTGAGAGTGACAATATCACTTTATATTAATTAATTTAAAGTAAATGCAAAAATGACAAAAACATATATGTTTTAGTAAAACAAATTTTAAATAGGGTTTTATATTTTATCATTTCGACTATAAATACTCATAATAATGTTAAAAATATTTCATACACAATTTTATTTTATTTATTAATTTTAGACAATATATAATCAAATTTATTTATGTCATAATGATGATGTAGTAATTACATTATTAAAGAAAGAATGAAATAAATGGTATAGAAAATATTAAAATAAAGACAATTTCAACATTTTTATGAAATAAAAGAATTTTTTAGGTGAATAATACATGTTAGGGTTAATTAATTTTATTTTTTGCGTTGTATTAATGTTTTTATTAATTTCACAAAAACCAAATACTAAATAGTGTCAAAATTGACATAAATGTGTTTCTAAAAAAATATTATATTATTAAATTTTGTAACGGCATTAAAAATCAACGGTTATTCCAAAGAACTTATATAGAGATATCTATATAATTAATGAACCACATGGGGTTCTCTTGTCTTGTTATAGTATGGTTATTAACCATGAAATATAAAAATACAAAGAGACATGGTAAATGTCAAACTATTTAACTGAGAGTTAAATCTAAATGATAATGTTGATATGGTGACCTAAAATGTATAAAAACTATGGGTTTAGATATTTTCAACCCATCGCCACCTTATCATTGTAATAAATCATTTTTGAGCCATTATAAATTGAATGTGATTTCATTATATAATAATATTTCATGCTTTTCCTAAAGTGACCCTCACCACTCTTATAAAAGGATACTGCCCCTTATCTTAATTTCACACCTCCAAAGACATCTGGATTTTCCCAAACATGATCAATTATCCTCAAAATTTCCTTAAAATAATCCTAGAGTTCTTACTTGGATCATAAAGTTATCCTAAGGTTCCTTTTGATCAATTCAAAAGGAAGAACCCGAAGAAGAGATAAATATTTCATCACCTCTTTCAAGTTCTTTTCTTCTTCCACTTCCTCTTTCATTGTTGTTTCCATTCGAAAATAATATATCTTTTATATTATATATATTTTTATGTTATTATAGATATGTTATAACCATATTCATTATTATATCCATCATATGAATGTCAAAGTCATTATACATGCATACGTAAGGTTTACCGTCTCCACGTGGTGGAGTAGTTTGTTATTCAAACCCTTCATTATTTGGATGGGTATAATAATTAGTATAACTAATGTAAATAATAAATATAAAATTTTAATTATTTATTATATATTATATACCATCCAATTATATATGATTTCACCATTAATATAATGATATTTTCCCGCGTGCGTACGTACGAATTACCGTCTACAAAAACGCGATGAGATTCATTCCCCATCATAATCATTCAATAATAATTTCAATTTTATGATTAAAAATAATTTTTTTTAACATGATATAATTATATATATGAATCAAATACATCCTATCCATATAAAAACATGTCTTATTAATTGAATTATATAAAGGAAAATGAATCAGTTAACACCTGAAACGATGATACTACTGAAATATTATTAAAAAACAATATTTAAAGATCATATATGATATAATATTTACATATATAGTTATTGTATAATTTAATATAAATTATTTATCTATTATATAGGAGGTTAACATATCCTTGACCAAGGAAAAGTAAAAGGTACGTGTTAATTCTATAATTCATCCTTATCCGTGGTTGTTTTCTCATATCAACCTAATAGGACCTCTTTATCATTGACATCCGTTTTTTCACAAAAATGTAACTAAAAACATTTTTAATATTTACTAGACTATAGTATAATTATATTTAAACCCTTATTTGACAAAATATATTTTGAAAGGAATCTTTCCACATTTTTCCACACAATGTACTTTATGACTTTTTTGACAAAATTAAGGTAATAATGTCTCTTTTCAACTTATTCAGTGGCTACGGCTATTTTCCACCATTATAACACAGTCAAATCATCCCATAAAATCATAAAATAATATTTTCAAAATAAATTTTTTCTTTTATAATTATATTAATTTTAAATGATTTTAAAATAGAAAGTGATATTTCTATAAAAAAGTTTTTATTTCATCTATGTCAATATCCTTTGATTGATTATAAACATATATGATGTTGATTTATTATGATAAAAATATTCAATATTGTATTGACATTTTTGTGATATATTTGACTATGGATATGTTATTTTTATACCATTCATGGTTTAGGGATAATTTATTAACATTTCGTATGCTAGTTTTAATATAAATGTTTATGCTATCTTTAATCTTTTTCATATGAGGAATGCATTAGACATAGCAAGTGACGAGGGGATCCCACTATAGATCCTCATTGGATCAGTTGGTTTCATGATTCAATCAATTGAATTTGTACGGGGCCTTGAAAAAATATTATTTGTAGTCTTGTCAAAAAACCTTGACAATGTGGTTATGAAGTCTGGCATTATGCATTCCATCATTATGAAATTGGATATTGATGTTTCATGTGATTATTTTAATAGTAGAATATCCATGTGATTATGAAAATGGAATTATTTTATTTTATAATTTCCATATTATTATGATGTTTGTATTTAAAAGTATTCTGTTTTAGTCTTATACCTTTCCTTAAATGTTTATGTTTATTTATAAATGTTTCTACTAAATTGTTATCCTTACTGAGCATCTAAGCTCACCCCTTTATATGATTTATTTTCCACAGGATGTGATGAAGTATTTTATGGATGAAATTCAATGATATTATAAGGATATAAGTGTTTTCAAAAGGGGAAAAATGTTGTTGATGTTTGTATTTATTGATGTAATGTAAATCATATAAATGTATCTAGTACTTCCAAGGAAACAAAACTGATCGGTCTGTCGGGACATGATTTATTGTATCATGTCAATGTTATGTAATAATGCACCAAAAATGGGTTACTGGGGTCAGGGTGTTAGTGTTGGTATTAGAGAAATGTTAGTAGAAACCTTGAAAACTAGATTTAAAAAAAAACTGATTTGAGAACACTACCCAATGATAGACGTTGAGGATTAGTATAAAAGAACTTCCTGGAATTTTTTTACTGTAGATATTTTGTGAGTATTCCATGCAATACATCCCTATATAGATAAGAGTTGGTTTTGGTGGCTCTGGAATTGATGTACCTAGAGGTATAATCTGAAAATAGAAATTTCAGTTAGACTCTAACGGGAACTGGTGCATGACAACGGGCCTTGCTACACTCTTGGTTACGACACTCCCAGGGGATATGCTTAGGGTAATTCTCATTTTATTAACATACCATCATGAAGGGTTTATTGTTATATACATCCTCAAAGAAAACATTTTTATGATTATGCATTATATCAATAAATTGTTCATTTAATGTTAAGTGTTTTAAAAGTATGGAATTATGTATGGTGAGTCCAAAACTAATCTAGTGTATGCCATTATTTAGAAATGGTGTCTAGTAAAAGGAATGAAAACTGTATCAACTCACATAATCTATTTAGGGATTTCCCTCCTACTCCAGATAATTATAGTGTAATTGGTGATGCAACTAGTGGTGATCATCTTATCACCATACTAGGACAACTCACTCATGTATTGAATAAAAACCATACCTGTATGGATCACCCGGATCCACAACGTTGAGGATCAATGTTATATCACTTCTTTAGGAAAAAACCACAAATGGTCAACAGGAATACAAATCCATTTGTAGTTGATGAATGGATAAATTCCTTAGAAAAAATATTTCATGCTTTGGGGAGTAGCAAAAGGGAAAAAGTTGCCATGAAAGTTTATTTCCTCATGGGAGATGCAGATCAATGGTGTTTATTAATCAAAAACCCAAAGGAAGATGAATAATTATCGAATATGTAAGGGAGAGACTTTAAAGATATTTTCTTAGAAAAATAGTTTCCTCATGACCATCGAGCAGATATAAAATAACAATTTCTGCGTCTAAGGGAAAAGGATGATGAGAATGTAGCAAGGTATGAGGCTAACATTACAAGGTTAACATGGCATGAAACATATTATATATGTAACCCAAGGAGTAATATTGATATATTCTTTGATGGGTTAAAACCATTTCTCTGGTGAGCATTAATCTCATAATCCTTCTAATCATATAAAGATATTTTCTCATGTTATATCAAGATAGAAAAAGAATTATCAATGTCTTATGACATTAAAGAAAAGGAGGAGAAGAATAGATCTATTGAACACTCTAGAAATGGAAATAACGAGAATATGGGAAAATTTGAATATCCATCCTGTGGTAAATGTGTGAAGAAACACCCAGGTACTTGCCTGAATGTATTGGGAATATGTTACAATTGTGGTGAAAAAACCACCAAACTCATGATTGCACAGGGAAGAAAGAGAATGTCATTGTTGAATTCTATAATTTTAGAGAAAAGGGGAATGTGTCAAATGAATATACTAAGCTCCAAGGTAACATACCTCAGAAAAGGTCATGGGGGAATGGCCAAGCTTACGTGATCACTACTGCTGAGGTTAAAGCTCTAAAAGAAATGGTGGTAGGTAATTTAATGGTTTCGTCATGTTTATACAGTGCTTTATTTGATTCTAGATCATCACATTGTTTCAAATCTTCCCAGTAATCTATGAAAATAATATATTTACAATTTGAATTAACAAGGGAGTTTTTAGTTAAAAAAATTAAAGGGAAGTATCATCACAACAATGTTAGGTGAATCAGTTCCAATTAGGGCATGTAAATGTTCTTTGTCTGATAATCTCTTCGTCATACCCTTGATTGAATTTGATATATTCCTTGGTATGGATTAGATTTCAGACCATAATGCGAAAATTTATTATAAGAGGAAAAGGTTTAAAATTTTCAATTATGATAAGGATTACCTTATCTTTAGAGAGGAAATGTCACCACCTGATCCTTATCTAGATCAACCCAGAGTAGCTCTACTAAATTCAATTATTAGTGAGGAAGAGAATGAAATAACTTTGGGTGAGGAAAATAATGTTCGAATAGAGGAAGTTCCAATTGTGCAAGAATATGTTTATGTTTTTCTATAGGATTTAATTAGATATCATTTATAATGAGAAATTTAGTTTCTCATTGATTTTATTCCTGGTTCAAGGCTCATATCGATGACATATTATTTAATTCCCACAATGAAATTAGTGGAACTAAATAAACAACTAGATTAATTGAGTAATAATGGATTCATTCACCATTTTATTTCTCTATGGAGAGCCCTTGTACTTTTTGTTATAATGAAAGATAGATCTATGAGGTTGTTCATTGACTACATGGAGATCAATTCTATAAGAACAAAAAACAAGTACCCCTACATCATAATCATGATTTATTCGACCAACTTCATGGAGCTCAATACTTTTCAAATATAGAACGCCATTCTTGATATGATTAGTTGTTTGTAAAGAATGAATACACTCCGAAAACAGAATTTCGAACCAGATATGAGCATTATGTGTTTACAGTAATATCTTTTGGATTGACTAATGCACCCTCCAATTTCATGGATTTAATGAATAGTGTTTTCACAGAATATCTTGATGAATTTGTAGTAGTATTTATTGATGATATATTGTTATACTCTAAAAGCTACTAAGATCATTAAAATCACATCCACATTATTCTAAAGAACCTTAGTAGAAATTAATTATATGGGAAGTGTAGTAAGTGTGAATTCTAGATTCTAGTGATTTCATTTCATGGACATATTGTCTCAAATATTGAATATCTATTGATCATTCAAAGACCACATCAATCCATCAATGGCCAGCACTGACGAGTATAACTGAGGTACATAGTTTTATTTGTTTCGTAGTTTATTATCTAAATTTCATCCTGAATGTTTCCTGGTTGGAAAACCCATTGACAAAGATCACATGTAAAGTGGTTAAATTAGTTTGGAAAAAAGAGTGTGACGAATGTTTTGAGGAACTGAAGAGAAGATTATTCAACACTTCTACTTTGGCTCTACCATCATGGAATGATTACTTTGTTATATATTGTGATGATTCAAAGAAAGGAATCGGTTTTGTCTTTACGAATAATGATATATTTATTTCCATTGCATAATGATAGCTAAAAATTCATCAGAAAAACTATCTTACTTATGATCTTGTGTTAGAAACTATAACCTTTTCCCTAAAGATATAGAGACATTATATCTATGGTGACAAATTTGAAATTTATACTAATCACAAGATTTTGAAGTATATTTTCTCATATAAAGAACTCAACATGAGGCATGGATGATGGCGTGAACTACACATGTATTATGATTGCACTATTCACAACCACCTGGGGAAGGAAAATTAGGTGGCAGATGCATTGTGTAGAAAAAATCATGGAGTTTTGAAAAAGATGAGAGTTAAAAGGGATCATATTTTCATGGATCTAGTAAAGATAGATATAAATATAACCAAGAAAGGAGAAACATAAATACTTATTCAAATGGTAGCCAAACCATGTTTACTAGAAAGTATAGAAAGATCTTAGACTGATGATGAAGAATTTCAAATGAAAATTAAAACTGTGAATGATGGGAGATTGATCAACTTAGTATATAAAGATAAAATTTTGAAATTTGGGAAGTAAATTTGTGTTCCCAATATACCTTATCTAAAAATAGAATTACTGATGGTGCTTATAGCCCAAATTTATCTATACACCCTGGTAGCACTAAGATTTATAATGATTTTATGGAACATTTTTGTTGGGATTACATGAAGATGGATATTGTGGATCTTGTGTCAAGATATATGGTTTGTCAAAAAGTGAATGTTGTAAGGCAACAGCCTAGTGGATTCATGCAACCTCTTCCCATACCTGAGTGAAAATGAGATACTATTACGATGAACATTGTCATGGGACTACAAAAGACTCCAAGAAAGAATGATGCAATATGGGTCATTGTTTATCATCCTACCATGTTAGCACATTTTCTTAAAATTAATAGAATATTTACACTTGAATGCATTTCAATATTATATATTAATGAAGTTATAAGACTCCATGATGTACCCCTATCGATTGTTTCTAATATAAATCCCAATTTTACATCAAGATTTTGGAGAAGTCTTCAGAAGGCCTTAGACACTAAACATCATTTCAGCACTGCCCACCACCCTCAAACCGATGGATAATCAAAATGGACTATTCAAAACTTAAATTACATGTTTATATCTTTCTAAAATGACTTTCAAGGTATGTGGGATCAATATTTACCAATGGTATAATTTTCCTATAACATTTTCTTCCGTCCATGTATTCAGATGGCACTATATGAAGTGTTATATGGAAAGATATATAGCACACCAACTTGATGGGTTGATGTTGGTGAATGAAAACCCATTGGCCCATAACTTATTGTGGAGACAATGGAATAGGTGAAGTTAATCCAAATTATGCATCCCAAAGTAGGAAGAAGATCTATATCGCTAACCGAAGGAAGGATATGGAATTTCAATTAGGAGAGCATGTTTTCTAGAAGGTGTCTCCATGGAAGGGAATCGTATGTTTTTGTAAGAAGGGTAAATTGAGTCCTAGGTATATCAGACTGTTCAAAATTCTAGAACAAATTGTATTTGTATCTTATCATTTGTCAATGCCGTAAAGTCTCTCCAAAGTTCATGATGTGTTCCATGTATCACTTGTGAAAAAATACATACACGACCCAAAGCACATACTCACCTATAAGTAAATTGAACTAGAACCAGATATTTATTATTGTGAAGAGCCTATCAAAATTCATGATACCAGAGAACTAGTGCGGAGAAACCAGACGTATAATCTTGTAAATGTTCTATGGAGAAACCAGAAGAAGGAAGAGGCAAGGTGGGAACCCGAGGAACTTGTGATGAAAAAACACCTAAATCTTTTTATGTCATAATATTCAAGAAATTTCAGGGATGAAATTATTTTAAGATGGGGATAATGTAACCCCCCAAGTTTCCATGGTATGTTTCCCTTTGAATAATGTAGTATCTTGTGTTGCACGCAACATGGAGTTTTAACACACCACAACCAATCAAAGTTTATGTTATGAATAGTAATACCCACTTTTTGAAATTTTATAATTTTTATTTTAAAAAATGGACTTCATTTTTGGGTTTTTAATTTCAAAATTATCTTAGCATGAATTTTTT
The DNA here is from genome assembly GCA_963277665.1 of Viscum album. NCBI lineage: Eukaryota > Viridiplantae > Streptophyta > Magnoliopsida > Santalales > Viscaceae > Viscum > Viscum album. The sequence goes on from OY728157.1 coordinate 1,031,281,066, forward strand.
TATATTTTTAAAAAACATTCAATTTTTTATGAATAGTGAAACATAATAAATTATAATGAATAACATTTTTAATCAAAATAATTTATATTTTTAAATTATACATTTATGTTGTTTTATTGTATCATTAGATGAAATTTTTTACATTTAATATAATTTAGGTCATTTTTTTAATTTCACATTTAAACTAGACCTAAAAAAGTGTCAATATTTTGATAGGTATTTCTTAAAAACATGATTTTTGTTTTGACAGCGAGAATTAATTTTAAATTATTTTCGGCCACTTTAATATTTTGAATTAGGAAAAATTGATTCGATATTTGGAGTTAGAAGTTCCAAATTTTATAATTATGTATCTTTTATTTGCAGACATTATGAAAAATTATTTCGGTAAATATTTTATTTATCATGGTTAAATGGTAAATCTGGAAAATAGGTGTCAAAAATAATATTATAAAAATATTAAATTACCATAACATGTGTTATATTACTATTTTATGATAGATTTATGATAATCATATTTCTTAGGCAGATTTTGGGTCACCAAGGATCCACTTGAGAGTGATAATGACACTTTATATTAACTAATTTAAAGTAAACACAAAAATTACCAAAACATATATCTGTTAGTAAAATATTTTTTAAATATTTTTATAAAAGTTATTGTATAGACTATAAATAATCATTATAAATATAATTTTATTTCATTCAAAACGTTATTTTATTTATTATTTTTACATGTTAAATAATTAAATTTATTAAAGACACAATGATGATGCAATAATTACCTTATTAATGAACGAATTAAATAAATGGTTTTATAAAAATTAAAATAAAAAAAATTCAAAGTTGTTATGGTATCCAATAATTTTATAGGTAAATTTTTATAGTTGATTAAATGTATTTGATTCAATGAAATAATGTTGTGATGACTTTCACAAAAACAAAATATTAAATAGTGTCAAAATTGATATAAATGAGTTTTTGAAACAATTATTATATTATAAATTTATATAACATTCAAAAAATCTAGGGTTCTACAGAAGAACATATATAATAATAATTATATCATTAATTAGCCACTTGGGGTTCTATGGGATTGTAATATTATGTTTATTAACCATGTAATATAAAAACACAAAGAGACATGGTAAATGTCAAACTATTTAACTAAGAGTTAAATCTAAAAGATAATGTTAATATGGTGACCTAATCCTATCTAAAACATATTGGTTTAAAGGTTCCCGACCCATCCCAACCTTATTCATTAAATAAATCATTTTTAACCATTATAAACAGAAAATAATTTTATTATAAAATAATATTTCAAGTTATTCCTAAAGTGACCCTCACCACTCTTATAAAAGGGTACTTCACCTTCTCTTTATTTAACACATGAAAATCCATTTGGATTATCCAAACCTTTCCCAAATATCCTCACAACTTCCATCACATCAACATAGAGTTATAACTTGTATCAGAAAATCTACCTAAGGAGCCCTTTGGATCAAATCAAAAGGAAGAACCCGAAAAAGAGGCAAATATTTCATCACCACAATCAAGTTCATTTCTTCACCCACTTTCCCTTTAATTGTTTCTTACATTACAAAATAAAAACTTATGTATATTCTATATTCTGAAATTTTATTATAAATATGATACAACCATACTAGTTATTATATTAATCATATAAATGACAAAGTCACCATACGTGTGCACGTACGACTTACCGTCTCCATGTCGTGGTGTAGTTTGTTTTTCAAACAGTTCATTATTTGGGTAGGTATAATAATGAGTATAACTGATGTCAATAATAAATAAAATATGTTAATGATTCTTTATATATAATATAGCATCAAATTACATACGATTTCACCATCAATATAATGATATTGTTGCTCGTGCATACGTACGGATTACCGTCTTCACGAATGCGATGAGATTTATTTCCCGTCGTAATCATTCAAGAATAATTTTCATTTTATGATTTAAAATAATTTTTATGAACATAATATAATTATGTATATGAATCAAATACATCCTATCCATAAAAAACATGGCTTATGCAACCAAGCATTTAAATGGAAATGAATCAGTTAACACCAAAACCGAATACTACTGCAATATTATTAATAATAAAATATTTGAGGATCATATATGATATTATATATATGTATATTTTTTTTATAATTAAAAAAACTGATTTTACTATTATATAGAATTTTAATGTTCCATCAACCAAGGAAATGTAAAAGGTAAGGGTTAATTCTAAAATATCTTCATTATCTGAGGTTATTTTAACGTAAGTATCTACTGGAACCTCTTTATAATCCACATCCGTGTTTTCCTAAAAATATATTTCAAAAAAATTTACTATTTAATGGACAATTTGTTAAAGTAATTTATACCTTTATTTGACAATATATGTTTTGAAAGGAATATTTCCATCATTTTACGAACAAGATACATTATGACCTTTTTAACAAAATTAATATAATATTGTCTTTTTTTAACATATACGGCGGGTGCGGCGATTTTCTGCCACTATAACATTGTCGAAGATTCCCATACATTCTTAGAAGAATATTTTCAAATTAAAAATTTTCTTTTATAATTATATTACTTTTAAATTATACCAAACTAGAAAGAGATATTTCTCTCAAAAAGTTTTGATTTCATCTATGTCAACATCATTTGATGGATTTTATACTTGTTTGAAGTTGATTAATTATGATTCAAATATTCCATATTTTATTGATGGTTTTGAGAAATATTTGACTGTGGATGTGTTATTTTTATACCATTCATGGTTTATGGATAAGGTATTGACATTTCATATTGTAGTTTTAATACAAATGTTTATGTTATGTTTAAACCTTTTCAGGTGAGAAATGCATTGGACTTAGTAAGTGATGAGTGGAGCCTGATATAGCTTTTTGATGCATGAGTAGGTATCATGAGACCAACTAGTGACATGGAGTATGGCCTTGACATAAACTTATTTGTATTCATGGAACAAGGCCTTGACTATGTGGTTATGAAGTCTTACATTATGCATTCCATCATTATAAAAGTGGATATTGATATTGCATATTATTATTTGAAAATTCGAAAATCCTTGTGACTATTTAAATTTCATTATTTGATTTTATATTTTACATATTATGTTGATTTTTATGTTTAAAAGGATTTTTTTTTTGTCTTATACACTTCCTTAAATGTCTGTGCTTATTTATGAAAGTTTCTTCTATATTGTAATCATTACTGAGCATCTGAACTCACATATTTCTATGTTTTATTTTTTCCATGATGTGAAGAAGGGTTTTAGGGTTTCTTTATAGTGATTGACTAAGGATATAATTGTTTTAAAAAGGGAAAAAATGTTGTTGATGATTGTATTACATGATGTAATGTAAAACATATGAATGTATCTAGTACGTCAAAGGCTACTAAACTGATTGGTCTTTCGGGATATGATTCCTTATATCATGCCAGTGTTATATAATAATTCACCTTCTCTGGCTTACAGGGGTTTTGGAATTATATATATAGTTCCTAAAACACAAGTATCAAATAGCAGCACCAAAGTTGAAGGAGAACAAGAATGATAGTATTTTATAGTAACTAATGATGGTGACTCGTTATTGATTAACATTAATGAACCTCTCTTATTCAAATATTAATGATAGAGATAAGAAGTTTCAATATGTAAATAATACATTAATTTTGAGATGCATTCCATGTATCAAAACACATTTTCGGTTCTGGTCGATAAACTAGTTGATGTAGAGCAAGTTGGGTAAAAATGGTTATTCAAGAGAAACCTGTACATTGAAGGTAAATTAAATTCCTAAGAATCATGGATGGCCCCTAATGATTTTAAATATCATTAATTATTTGAATACAAGGACAAAATTTCTCTAGTTTTGTATGTTTAAATCCATATAATTATGTATTCTATAACAGTTTACTATGACTATAAAATTTAGAACATGTTTATCAAATCATCTTTCAATAATGATAACCTTCATTAACTCGTGTCTATTAACAATAAGGGTTTTTGACTCTGATTGTTTCAAAAATGGTATGAAAATTAAAAATATCCATTTAAATATTAAATCAACAATCCTGGTCATGGAACATTCAGTTCGACAAATATATAAAAGAATATGATTTCATTAAGAATGCATGTGAACCATGTGTTTACAATCAGTTTAGGAGGGGTATGGTCATTTACATAGTAGTATATGTTGATGAAGTATTACTAATTGTAAATGATATAAAACTCTTATATTATGTTAAGTAAGATGAAATAGAGTTATTCCATGAATGACTTACGTGAAACATCGTACATTATATGGGTCATGATCAAGAATGATAGATCAAAGAGGCTATGTGGACCTTTTCAAAGTATATGTATTAACAAGATTGTAAATAGGGTCAGCATGAAAACAATCTATGATGGTATTGGTTTCAACATCACATGGAATGCATATTTTTAATAAATGTACCCTAAAACATATAAATAAAGAGAGAGAATAAGTAAGATATTATATTCTTATATAGTTGGATCTACTGTGTTTGTCATGTTATGTACGAGGATTCAGGTTTCATATTCATTAAACATGGTAGGAAGTTATCAATATGATATAGGTGAACAACATTAGACTATTTTTTATGTTATCCTTATGTATCTTTAAATAACTGATGATATATTCTATGCGTATGGAGGAGATGAAGACCTAGTCATCTGGGGTTATACATATGATAGCTTTCAGACATATCAAAATGATCTGAATTCATAGTTAGTTTATGTCTTCCGACTCAATAGAAAATTCATGATATGGAGGAGTTCAAGGAATCTAGTTTTTACCAATTTTATTGTTGAGTCCATGTATATTGTGGATTTTGGTGCATATAAGGAATCCTTTCTTATTTTTCAACTCTTTCCAAGTGACATATGTGGTTACGAAAATTCAAGACCCTATCAATTTTTATTATGATAACAGTGTAATGATGTGTCTTTCAAATGATTAATGGTTACATCCATTGAAAAAAAACATATAATTCCGAATTTTCATCAATTGAGGGATTTTTCTCAATGAGGTGAAATTATAGTTTGAATAGAATCCACTGAGAAAAATGTATTAGACCCCTTGACAATGGTTCTATAGTTGTTGAGGTATGAGTATCATGTTAAAGCTAGTGGAATAAAAGTAGTTAACAGTTTACTATATTAAAAGGTACAATCTGTTGGAGTTGGTTCCCTGGAATCAACTTATAAGTATTTTATGATTAGATGTATTAATTATCTTGATTTTTGATTAAGTTCCTTATCCCATTATTATTATTCCTCTATATAACATTTTTTGTAATAACATACTCTGAATATATGTCATGATGAAGTATCATAGAAGTTCCTCACTAAATGAGAACCTATAGGTTCCACAATAGCATTCTTGAATATATTCTCTATATCTATATGATTTAATTTGATAAGAAAAAAATGATATAGGCTATTATGGTTGAATAATCACATGAATTTAATCCCACATTTCATGGTATTCTCCATTAGTATATTCCGTAGCAAGATTTTATGAGAAAGAGATCCACTGGTAGAAAATAAAAATTTATATTTTTCATAAGATTTTATCATCTATAAAAATATGTCTTGATCCTTAGAATTTAAGATTACTATTATCATTGAATATCAAACTTCATACTCTATAATGTATTGATGAATACTATAATTTCATATTATTATTATGAAGAAGGATGTGTTGGGTTCATAATTGGTGATATTTTGTTCATGGATAATGTTAGAAAGTATTTATCTCTTCTTAGTCTTGGTAAAATTTGTAACTCAGGAACTTTGATGGGAATAATGCTATCTAGATAAATAAATTCCCATATTGTTCTATATCCATGATCATTTCCAAAAATTCAAAGATATATACATCGAGAAAATAGGTTGATGAAAACAATATGCATGCTATTTGATTAGATATATCATGTTAATGTGATTATATTACATAGTCGTAATTCATGAGAGATTGTGTGTCATTATGGCATTATCTTCTTTCTCTATGGGGGCCATAGTGTGTTGTTGGATTCTAACCATTGAATTTAGGTAGTTCATCCTAATGCTACTGAGAAAGGGGCCTAGAGGGTCACACACAATGTGTATCCAAAATCTCGGTTAAAATTAATGATGAATTTAACATTTAGAGAATACATATTATTCATGTTTTGTGGTTTAATATCTATTTGTGTTTGGTTAATTTGTATGATTTTATAAAAATTTATTTCAAATAATAACGGAGTTAAATAAAAATTAAAATAAATATTTAATTAGAAGGTTATGAAAAAATAATATTAATTTTATTTTTCAAAGAACATTGATGTTATATTTACTAATTAAATAAATATTCACTATTTAGGGTTCGGTAAATGTCGAGGAGGATATGTGGACCATGTTTAATGGTCTGATTGCAAATTATATAAATGATATTTATTTATTATTTGGTGATTCACATGTACATTTAATAATAAATTTATTATTATTAATACTTGGGGATCACTAAAAATTAAGGAATTTGTATGTGGTCTTATATGTAAATAGGAAATACTAAAATTTTCATAATTTATATTACAAATATAACTCCCCTAAGAGAGATTCATTATACTCAAAAAATAGAGAAAAGATTAATGAAAACCAAGAGCGAGTTCAAGAGATCTAGAACATTCTCTCTCATTCTCATAGCTCAATCCAGTGAGAGAACTCTAATAACCATTCATTATCAATGAGATTTCTTCTAAGATCAAACATGAATGATGTATGTGATAGTGATCACCTGTGATAACACATGGTGATACTATGATAATGTTTAGATATTTTGGTTCATGTGTGTATCACCACTAGAGGGATTTTGTATTTGGATCATACAATGAAATTATGGTATAACAAGATTCAGTCCTCCTGATCATCAATGAAGACAGAATTAAATATTTGGTAATTCATGATCATCGTATAAATTAATTTTATATTACATTTAATGAACACAATATTCTATTTGTGTCATTTATATGAATTAATCCTTGAATTAATTTCATTTTCATGAATGTTTTATTGTGTAAATCTCATATTATTCAACAATCATAACAAAAAACTCAGTTGTTTATACTCTACAGGCACATCCATTATACCTAGAACCTATAAGTGATATCAGAAAAGGTCACATAGTTAATTTATAATTATTATTTAATAATATATTGAATGGTATTCATTTCCAAATTATTTTATTTCAGATATAGTTTTAATAGTAATATGAACATCATTTTCTCTTCCCTCTATACAACCTCACTCATATAACCAATAAATGGGCTCAATTAAAATAATGTAACATTTGAAAATGAAATTTAGAGATTCTAAGCATTCCAGGAAGATATCAAAAGTCTAAACATCGTTTACTATGATATAAATAATTTAAATATTTATTTATCATTTATCTCTCAATGTTATTGCATCAAGATGGTGATAAAATATTATGTTTGATAAAAGAGGATCTACGCAGATATGTACTAAAATAAACGTTTTTTGAATAACTATATCTTGTGTTAATCACGTACATAAGGTTTAGTCCTCAATTTCTTATGGTGGATGAAACGGTGGGGGTCCAAGTGTGTCATGAATCTATAACATGACATGAGGACTAAAAAACCATGTAACATTGAGTGCATACATTATGTTAGATGAATATATTTCAGGTACCTCAAACACATCCACAGTTGATGAACTCAAAATATTCCTGGGAATATGTCATGAACACAGGTATAAAAGTTCACACAGAATGTGACATAATAATATGTCTTTTAGTCTTCTATAAAAACTGTACATAATTTTATGTAGAGAAAAAAATTAATTATTTAATTAATCCTAATTTCATGAGTTATGTGTGGCATTTATTTAACAATAAACCACGTCTTATAATACTATTTATTATATATTAATTAAATTTCCATGTTGAATTATAAAACAATAAGGTGTGTATTGTAATTCTTACAATGTTCTCTATGCGGATCGAGATCATCACATGTAGTTTAATTCACATGTGTTCCATGTGTCAATTTTTTAACAGTGTACTTCATCTAATTACCTATCATGAAATGTGTGTTGAATGTCAAGGGAATGCAAAATCACAAGGATTGTGTTGGGTAATTTGGATGAGTACATGCCGTTGCCTCACAGTACAGTCGTTTATTTTATTAAATTAAAAAAAATTATTTATTTAATTTGATTAAAATTTTGAATGATGTAATTCTAAGGATGATTGGATGGTATTAAGATAAATTTAATCGATTGATTTAATTCAAGGAGTTTTATCTAAATTAAACAAATAATTGAAGTAATTAATGGATATATTGAAATTTAATTTAATTTCATGTTGTGTGGATGATCATGGTCTTAGACTAGACCTTTGTATGTTATTGGTATCCTTTTAATTAATTTTTATTATTAAATTTATATAATGGATTTCAATTCATCAACACCTCCTTATTATGTAAGGGCTTGCGTGTCCACATTATCTTTTATGTATACCCCCTATCCAATCCATTAGATCCCATCACTTATGTGTGAGTAAAAGGTTATGTAAGGATGGATCTATCATGCACGAAGTGGTATTTTGAGTCCTGGAGTTGAGTTGAAACCAATCCATGAAATTCATAGGAGTTGAAGTGGAATGATTCAATATGAACCAAGAAACAATTCAGTGCGTTTTCCTTGATGTTTAGGGGTTAGTTTATCATTCTCTAGATAAACTAACCCTAAGATAATTTAACGATCATGACACTTATATTTAATTTCATTTAGTTTTATGTTTTAATATTTATGTTCTTGGATGTCATGTGATCACCTAATACATAAATTAACAAGCATGAAATATTGAATAAAATAAAGTTGGATTACACATAAATTTTATCAAACATGTTTAATCAATTATGTAAAAAAACATAATATAAACAAGGAATGTGATAATATAAAAATATTTTTTATGCATAAGGATAAAAATACCTCAAATAAAATATTATGTTAGTATAGCCATTCATTAAATAATATAGAGTCAGACCCATAGTTCAAAGAGCTCAACCGGATCAATTCAGATTGTTATCTATTATTATAGAACTTTTAATTAGATGTTATTTTATTAATTAACATGGTTCACATTGAGGATTGACTACCCAATTAGAAATAGGTGTAACTAAGTGGAAAGGGTTGAAGAAATTTTTATCCAGGATTTCGGAGTTGGTGTGTCCACTCAATAGATCAACGAATTGTGAGTTAATGTAGTTTTCAAGTTATGCATTCCCAAAACCCTTCATGTAACATATCATCACTGAGAACATGTAATGATAAGGGAAATATAAGTCATTCCCACTAGAATATCAATGAAAAAAATATTTCAAAACTAATGGTGAATTTTATTAGGTTTCAAAAAATTGTGGGAGATTTATAGTATTTAATAAAATGTAGATTTATTAATCTAATTTGTTAATCAAATAATTAATAATAAAATGATCATTATTTTTGATGATATGGAAAACCACATGACATCGACCATATCACTGTGATCCATACTAGATAAGTAAAACCTATTCACTATCATGATTATCTAGGAATGGTATATATTTTAACGTGTTATACTATTATATGATAAAAAAATATTTGTTGGAAAGCCCACTTCCTTAGTTTCTTGTTAAAGAGGCTACTAAGGAAGAAGTATATCTCAACATGATATATGTGGATCAGGTAATATATGTTCAATATATAATGATATAATACATGTCTAGTTATATTCTAAAAAATACGAGGATATGGATACATATATAATCATATTTCACCCTAATGATCTATATCCACATATGGAGAAACAAGAGAGATATGAGATATCCAATGCACTATTCATGTGAAATATTATAATGTCTGTGCTAACCGGTCCTTGTATAGTCATGATGATTTGAAACTTATAAAACTTATTAATTTTGGGGTTTATGATCCTTGATTATTTACACATATATATAATTCTATTACCACTACCTAAAACCTTCTCTAGTTTCATTGTGAATTATAATATGACCAATAGTGAGAAGACTCTTTTAGAACTTCTTGCACATACTCTCCATGTTAATAAATACATGGAGAATGAAAAAACTATAGTTAGTATATTGAATAAGGAATGGAAAAAAATTGAAAATGTATTAAATACTCATTAAATTTAGAATAATCTAGAGGACTATCCTTCCAATAAGAAGAAGATTCAATGTCCAGAATGGGAGTAAAACATAGTGTGTTTTTATTATGGCAGGTAAGACCACTGGTAGAGTAAATATACCTATCCAAATAAGAAAGTGGAAGTTATGACTATATTCTTTAGCAATTTTAATATGTCCATGTTTATAATTTTATTAATTTATATTACATGTGGTGCAAAAATTTGTATCCAAATATAGGAATAATGAATATTTCAAAGGGATTCTAGTGGTACGTTATATCTACATGAATCCAATGGGGAGAGGATGCCTACTCTAGCCATTGAATAATACCACCCCACATTTCCAATATAAATGAATAAGCTTTTAATAAACTAATATTATGTGCCTAGTTTTAATAAGAGAATTATTTATATTTAATGTTTAGACTTGGATAGAATTATTTATATCATTGGAAATAAGTGTTTCTTCTTTTATAAATACATCATATATTGTCGTATGGAAAAGTTGAATACCAATATTTATATATTAAAATAGGAAAATAAATATTTCTAATTGATGAAAACTCAAATTCATGTTACTCATTTGACAAACATTTGTGGCATCCCGATCTTGGTCACATAAATGAGATACATTAGACAATTCTCTCTCAAGAAGGTTACTTAGACTCTTTTGAGTTTAAACCACTTGAAATATGTCATGTTTTTTTAAAAAATAATGATAAATAAACATCCATTTTGAGTTCAATGTGAGTGGAATATAGATCATCTATAATAGGTACACACTTATCTTTTTAGACCTTTTCATGAAGAATAAAGAGTTTAATTATCGTGCTTTATGAAATTTACCGATAACTTGAGTGGGTATGGTTTCATCTACTTGATGATGTATATGTATTAATCATTAAAAATGACCAATGAGTTCTATATTGATGTTTAAAGTCATCTTTTTAAAAATATAAAGAAACTTTTATCATATCTAGGTGGTGAATATCTTAAAAAATATCTTATCGACATTCTAAGGGAGTTTGGGATTTTATCTCAACTCACTTCCCTATATACACCATAGTGGAATTGTGTAAGTGAAAGGAGAAATAATACCTTGGTGGAAATGGGATGTTTTATGATGAGTCACTAAATCCTTCCATTATCATTTTAGTGATATATTTTACCCATGAACCGCACATCGAAAATCTAGTACCAACTAAATCAGAAAATGGCATTCCCATTGATTTTTAGAGTTGGAAAAATGCATTTTTTTACATTTTCAGTCATGGGGTTGAGAAGTGTTTACTAAGCCTAGATTACGTAAATAAATAAAAATATAAGGAATAAAGTGTATTTTGTAGGTTATCCTAAGAAAATTAAGGGATACACCCAATATAGTTTCAATAAGCTAATAATTCTCATTGTCTTGAGATTTCGACGTGTCAATACATCTCTTTATGTGAATTCCCCAAGAATCCCAAGGCTAGAAATAAATTCTGAAGGGTTTCAAATAAAAATGCAGGATGATTTAAGCATTAATAATATGTCCATAAACACAACAACCCATATCCAAACAACTCACTATGTGATGCATGAATAATGAAAGAAAATTAATCTACTTTATTTATGATAAAACAACGTGAAAGTGTGAAAAATTATAAGAAAAAAAAGTATCACTGTAAGTAGAAAATAAACAACTAAATACTTTCAAAATACTACAATAATCCATGCCTTATAGGATCTAAGCTCCATAATCACCGAAATTCCCATGTATCACAAGGTGGTACTATAAACATGTGATACTTTGCCTTTTCCCATGGCCCAGAAGACAGCTTCTAAAAAATCCCCAATGTACTAAAGCATTGGTGTGCATTAAACTCATTATGTTTTCCCCAATGAATTTCCTACTCATGACTCTAGGATGGAGGTGTTATTAACATTTAAAAAATAGCTAATATATATAAACTTCTCAAAATAGTTTATGACTAAATATAAACAAGTTACTAAAACTATTTATAACCAAAACCATACAAGATCAATTGAATATGAATTTTCCTGAAAGTTATTTTTCTATAAAAAACCAGTGATCAATGTTTTAAAACCAATTCTCAAAAATCATTTGGCATAACCAATACATTCCACACATCTACACATCCAACCAAACATGCTACTCTATGACAGTTCCACACTGATGATCAGCTTCATGTCGATCTACGAAGTCCTCACATACCAGTTATATCCCATGTGACAGTTGTCTTTGGGCACTGATCACAATGTCTGATTTCAACCAAGCCCTAGAAATGAAATAGGAACACACACCGATATGCTCAAGGATCATGCTAAAAATTCAATTTCAATTAAATCACCTTTTTATTGAAAATCATTTTCCATCAAAACCATTACAAATCGAAACCATTTCAATAATATGATATTTTTATTAAAAACCTATTTCCAAAAAATTGTTTATAAATTCAAGAAAATTTAAAATTTAAAATCTTCATTTTAAATTCAAGAAGATAAATTAACTTTAACAAAAATTCATCATGATTTCACAATTACACATACAAATTGATAAATCATCACTAAATAGGATTTATTACACATTTATAGCAATCAATTCTTTTAAAATAAACCTATTTTAAAATAAGGAAATCAATTATAGTAAGATGAGTTGAGATATAATCCACATACCTCAAATTTCATATTCAAACTTGACAACAGACAAATAATTCTCTATCAAACAGGTTGAAACTCCCCTAAAACTGCCATAGATCTCTTCTGATACCATCAAAAAACCAATATATTGTCATATTTGGTATCCCCCAACATTGATCTTCCCATAATAGGTGTATATATGAAAACAAATAGAATAGGAGATTTATATCTAAGTAGATCTAAGAAACGATGAAAGAATGCTGATGAATGTCACTTACCGCAAGAATCGTGATTGAAAACACCAGGGGAGTTCTCCATATTGACTAAAAAATGATTAATAGAGGTTATCCTACCTTAAATGGAGAGGAATATCGATTTAGGGGTTTATTGGAGTATAAATAAGGGATATATCTCAAAAATATCAAGTTTATATTTTTAAGGATCAAACATTGACTTCGTGAATAGTTAGACCACACCGTTAGACAAACTATGTGCTAACCATGCATTAGAAACTACTTTAGGGAAACCCCTACACATTATCCCAACAATTTCTTCCAAACTGTGCTCAAAACCTTATGAGTCTTCTACCTCAAAACTACAACTATGAACAAATTCTCCTAGGATATCCGCACAATTTAGACAAAACGTACGCATCCCATGCGCACCATCTTTGGCCCCAAAAACATATTTAGATTTCACAATACTCTATCATCATTCACCATTACAGTTTATACCCAAGAAAAGAATCAATTAAAGGTTACATACAAGAAACTATGGCTACTACATTCTCCCCAACATTGGTCTTTCCGTCCTCAAAAATTAGAAAACCATTGCTACCCTAAAAGAGTTTCAGGCATTTCTCTTTCATTTCCTTCTCACGTTCCCAAGTCTCTTCCTAAATCTGACCACATTTTCATATAACTGGCACTATACTGATACTTTTTCAATGAAATACATTCTATTACCTAAAAAAAATTTCATCAGGATACGTACCAACAAACCATATGGATCTAGGTCAACGTGGTCTCATCTAATCAAATCGTCAGGATCAGGCTGATACTTTTTCAACTGAGATATGTGGAACACATTATCCACCAAACTGATCCTTGGTGGAAATGTCAACCGATATGCCACCTATCCATCCCATTCTAGTATCTTGAAGGGGATAATGTATCATGCAGATAACTTTCCCTTCTTCCCAAAATGATGATTTTTATGTCATGGATAGATCCTTATGAATAGAATATCACTCACTACGAAATGACAATGGTCATCGACGATGAACCATATAATATTATTGATATATCTTAGCAATATCCATCTTATTTTTTATTAATTGAAACTTTTCTATTGTTTCATGGACAAGGCTCACTCTAGATTGTGATTTTTTTACATAGTTCCACCAAACACATTGGATAAGTGTAAGGACGTCCATATAATGCTTCAAACGGAGACATATATATTGTGGCCTAATAGTTTTTATTATACGAGAACTACGCTAATGGTATATGCTCTACGCATGATCCACAAAAATTTATTACACAAGTCTGAAACATGTCTTTCAACATCTGTATCGTCCTTTTGGATTTCCCATCCATATGAGGATGATTCACCGTACTCATAGTCAATTGAGTTCCTAGGGTTTTCGGTAATTATTTCCCTAAACTATATGTTATTCTAGAATCTCTATCTGAAACTATTGACAGTTGTATGCCATGTGTCTTTACCACTTGTTAGATATATATTTTTGGATAGATCCTCCTCTATAGGAGTTTCATGAATAGGGTTTAAATGGTCTAACTTGGTAATATGACCCACTATCAACTATTTGGAATCGAATTTCCAAAATAATTTTGGGAGACCATTAACAAAATACATCCTTATATTCACCCAATTCCACACTGGGATAGTTAAATATTACAACATACCCATTGGTCTATGATGCTCTACCTTAACTTTATGATATGAGAAGGACCACGAGACGAACTCAAAAACCATTATTTTCATGTCTCCCAACCAAAATTGTGCCTCTAACACCTTTTACAACTTCTGTGTATCCAGATGTATATCCCATCATGAATGGTGGTAAGTAGGAATAATTTTCTCTTGACAAGAAATAGGTATAACCAACCTATCTATGAACGAAAATTAACACTCCCATCATGTTTTCATCCCTCAATGGTCTCCCCACCATTGAGTTTTGAACTCATTACCCGACATTCTACATCAGATGTTTGTGTCTCTTTGACCATATTTACCAAATAAGGAACAAGAGTATCTTAAAAGAAAACTACAATTAAACCTTTGTCTTCACATTCCACATGCATGTTGGCTAGAACTGACATCAACTGCCATTCATCTGATTCTTCTTTACCTAACTGAGCATATGAATTTCTTCTAAATGAGTTTGCCACTGAATTTAATTTTCCCAGTGTATACATCAATTCAATATCAAACATATGGATATTCCCCATCCAACTCCTTTCCCTTATATTTATATATCACTATGTTAATATTTTCTTCTAGAATTTATAATCTGTGATCATGGTGAATTTTTCAACAATGAAATAATGATGCTCTTTCATTAAATAAATGATGCTTGAAGCTCTATCTGCATCATGTGTTGGGTAATTCTTCTCATGCACTATCAACTACCCTGAACCCTAATCCAAAACAGGGTCTCCATTCATAAGAACACAACCTAACCCGAATCCCAAAGCATCACAGTACAACACATATCCCAATCCTGATTTTGGGAAAATCAAGATAGGTTGAAAATTAAGATGAACATTAATCTCATGTAAATAATTATGGAATCCCTCTACCCATTAGAATGGATAATTCTTATTTGTCAAAGATATCATTGGCTAGGATATCCATTAGATTTCATGTAAAAAATGTTAGTAATAACTATCTAGAAAAAGAAAACATCATAACTCAAAGACATTCTTTGGTGGTTTCCATGAGATAACTGCTTCAATCATCTCTAGTCTGATTGAAACATGTTTTTCAGACAATAAATGGCTGAGAAAGCATAACTCTTGTATCCAAAAGTCATACATAGACAATTTGGCATACAAATGATGGTATCCCATGATTCCCAAAATTGTCTCCAATTGTCGCTCATGATCAACCCTTGTGCATGAATACAACAATATATCATCAAAAAACATCACAATAAAAGAATCGATATATCTTTTAAATATCTAACTAATCAAATCCACAAAGACTAGTGTTTCATTTGTAAGACAAAAATAAACCACTACATATTTGTAGTGGCCATATATTCTTGTAAAATATGACATTGGAATAACTTCTTTCTGAACTCACAACATATGATACCCTAATTGCATATCGATTTTAGAGAACTAATTATCTACCCTCAATTTATTAAATAGATATTCAATGTGTAGAAGTGGATATCAATTTTTTATCAAAACTTTGTTAATTTTATGATAATGGACGCCCAACCGATGAGTTATGTCTTCTTTCTTCATTAGCAAGACATGTGTGGCCGATAGAGACGTACATGACCTAATGAAACACTTTCTTTATAATTTCCTCCAACAACAATTTCAATTCCCAAAACTCTTTTGGTTCCATCATATAAGTCAAAATAGAAAAAGGAAGTGTCCCTAGAAGGATATCAATAATAAAATCTACATCCCCTAGAGGTGGTATCCCTGATAAGTTATTAGGGAAGAAATATGTAATTTGACCTGTAGGTGCTGGAAAACTAACATCCTGGAACTCATACATTGATTCCAAAGTCAAAAATGCTAACTGGTAAGAGAATTTTCCCCCTACTAGTGACAAAAATCTATTTTGACCTTTCATCACAACCATCTATCCTCTGAAAATATGGCCAAAATCATCCTCAGTTGTGAAACTAATTGTTCTTCAAATACCATTCGATATGAGCCTTGAATGTTTTCAACCAATATGTACCTAGGGTTACATCATATACATTCATCTCCTATACCAAGAAGTTCCATTTCAGATCAAGTCCATCAATAGTTATAGCACATTCTCTACACATAAATGCTTGATCGTCTCTTTCACCGAGAGGAGTTTTGAATTTTAACAAAGAAGGAATCATCCTTACATTTAGACATTGAAAATGAAGATCACTAGAATCAATGAATGAAGGAGATGCACCATTATCAAACATCAGCTATATAATGGACTAATTTAATATACTTTTACCTCTCAATAGAGTTGTTATAGCAAAAAAAACCACAATCATCGGTGCAGCTCCATAAAATTGCTTTGTTGTTTCACTCTTCTCTATATTTCCTTGTTGAAATTTCCCTTGCTGGGAATTCATGGTATTCCAAGAATTTCCTTAGATAGCTCTCCTCTTCTAATAAGACTAATTATATTTCCCTCAATCTATATAATAATTTATAAGAATTGATAACATAGAGTTATATCTAACACTCAACCTTGGAGCAATGTGACAATAGCGCTTAATATATCCCATGTTGTTGAAATTGTGGAATGCTCTTAGTTGTGTTGTACAATCACGCTTGATGTGGATCGGTGAACCCCAATAAAAACATCCAAGCTTTCCCTTTTTTCATGGGGGAATGTTAGTTTCTTCTTGGTTTGTTTTCCACCTCCTTAAAAATATGTGTCCCATTTCATAATCATGTTTGTAAAAGAGTTCTCAACACGTCTTGTGAAGAAAATCGTACTTCCTCCACATGGATTTTCAGAAATGATAGATATTTTAAATAGAGTATTCGGTTTCAGTTTGAACTCAATGGTTTGAAAATATTAGGCAACACATTGGTCAAATTTTTGGTTCACCAGTGGATTATGTTCAACCACATTATTAGTTGCCTCTTTCAACTAGTTCCTGTGATACCTATTGGGTTCCATTTTCTAAAAAAACAAAAAACATGGTAAGTTTCACTCCTTAGAAACTGATAGAATAGCATTTCAAATTCAATCACCCCAATTATCACAATTTGTTTTCCAAAAACAACATTTTTCATGTTCAACAATTTTTGAAAAATCAATACTTGCTTTTGAAAATAAAACCATTTTTAATATTTCATAAAAATCTCATATATCAAAAAAAATCTTTGAAAAATGCTTCTATACACTTTCAAAAATAAACACTTTTTATCAACATAGATCATCACTCAAAATGATGTATGCACTCCTAGTTGGAATTCATTCCTCTAAAATGTATTTCATGCCCATCTCATTGGCTAAACTCATGATAATGAGATTCCAAGATCCTATAAGTGTCTTCAAAACACAAAATTTCCCAACACCATGGTAACATAAAGGTCAACATAAACGTGTTAGATATGTTCTTTTATGCTATACATTTCATGTTTTGATACTCCTAATTCTTTCCACTATCACAACCCTAGGAATATACATAAATGAGTTTCATCTCAAAGACCAATAAACTGTAGACTACTAGTTAGGAAATGACTGAAAAAGCTGATACCATTTGTAATGTCCAACTAATTCTCATTGTCTTGAGAGTACGACGAGTCATTTCATGGACTAAAGAAGCATCTCTAATATTCCAGAGGCTAGAAATAAATTTCAAAGGGTTTAAAATACATGTGGGGAACGATTTACACTTTAAAAATATAACCATAAACTCAACAACCTATAACAAACCAGCTCACTATATGATACATGAATAATAAAGGACAATTCAACCACATTATTGATAATAAAACAACTTCAAAGTTGGAAACAATGGTAGGAGAAAAAAGTATCAAAGTAAACAGGGAATAAAAAACTAAATAATCTCAAAAAACCACAAGATTCTACTCTCCACAAGATCATATCTCCACAATCACTGAATATCCCTTGAATCACGAGGTGGTGCTAAAAAATTTTGATACATTACCTTTTCCCATGTCCTGGAAGATAGCATCTACAAAAGCATCAAAGTGCCAAATAAGGGGAGAGTATAGAAGTCGGTAGTTTTTCCCTAATGAATTCCAAACACATTCCACTAGGAATGGAGGGTTATAAAAATTTACATAAAATAGTTTATATAATAAAATTCTCCAAATAGTTTATAACTAAATATAAACATGTTTTTAGAACAATTTATAACCAAAATCACAGAAGTGCAATTGAAAACAAATTTTCATGAAATTTAATTTTTTAGAAAAATAACTAAACAAAGACTTAAAACCAATTCTCAATATTACATTAGCATACCGAATCCATTCCACACATCCACAAAACCAACCATGCATGCTACGCAATGATAGTTCAATACTCATGTGCAGTTTGTCATCAATCTACAAAGTCATCACAAGGTAATTATATCCCATGTGATAGTTTAATTTTTGCATTGATCACAAAGTAGTAATTCAACCATTCCCAAAAAAATCAATATGAATTCACACAATAATTTTTCAATGGATCCTTCTGAAAAAATCCTTTTCAAAATCATCACATTTTAATTGAAAATCATTTTCCATAAAAACCATTTCATACCTGAAACAATTAAATAAAACTAACTTTTTATTTAAAACCCACATTCCAACAAACCATTTTTTATTTCCATCACATTCAAAATTTAAAATCTCTATTTCAAATTCAAGAAGCTAAATTAATTTTCACAACAATTCATTAATATTTCACAGTTTCATTAAAAAATGATAAATCATAACTAAAGAATATTTTTTCTAAGATTTTCAAAATCAATAACATTTAAATAAACCATTTTGGAACTTATCTAATAAATTAAAGATATATTAGTCGAAATATAGTCCACCTACCTCAATGTTTTTGACAAAACTCAACAATGAATGAAGAACTCTCTAGAAACCATGTTGAAATTACACAAAAATGGACATAGATATCTTATCATACAATAAATGAACCAAAATATAATCATATCTGGAACCCCCATTCATATATCTTCCCATAACAGGTGTTGATATTAAATTTAAAGAGGAGAGGAGAAGTATATCTAATTAGATATAAAAAACATGAAAAGAATAGTGAAAACGCCACTTACCACCAGAATCGGGCATGAAAACGCTATTGGAGGGCTCCAGATTGACTCCAAAAAGATTGAGAAAGACTTGAATTAAATGGAGAGGTATATCATGTAAGGGTCTTATAGAAGCAAAAATGAGGGAAATATCTCAAAAATTATTGAGAGCTTATTTTTAAGGATCTAACTTTGACTCTGCGCACGGTTAGACTGCATGGTAAGACAAACAATGAGCTAATTGTGTTTTAGATACTTATTTAAAAAACCATTAATGGCCACATTACATAGTATCACAAATAATTATTAATCTATGATGAAACTACTACCTCAAAATTTCAAATACACACGGTTTCTCCTAGGATATTCGCACGGTAAACTGTGCATATCCCGTGCACACCTACTTTAGCCCCAAAAACATATTTATTGTGAACCAAACACTCACATACCTCACCCATACACATTAAAACCACTAAAATCATTAATTAATTGTAAAATTCCAGAATCTAGGGGTACTAAAATAACCCCTCATAATTTTTTTAATATTTTCAAGGAAAACAATATAACTTGAGGGGGAACAAATTCTCAAGAATAATAGTGAGATAAAAATACACTTCTAGAGTGTTGATTCTCACGATACTCAATATTAATTATGGGAGAAAACTCCACAGGTCATTGTAGTGGATGTAGTTCCTAATACACATGTACTCCAAAGTAGAACCAGAGAGGTAGGAGGACTAGAAAGACATGGTCTTCTTGTCACTGATGGTGGTGACTCGTTATTAATTAAAAATAATGAAGCAATCTACAAAAATAAGGAATTAGAGAGATTGAAAGATGCTTGTTGGAAATAATTTATTATTTCTAGGATAAATTCCATGTATGAAAACCTTTTTTGGGTTTTGATCGATCCCCTAGATAGTGTAAATCTCATTGTGTGTAAATGGGTATTTATGATAAAATTGTACATGAAAGGTAAACTAAATGCCTAAAAATCATGATTGGAAGAAAATTATTATAAAAGGTGTCATGGTATTACCTATTATGTAACCTTTACACTATTCTCCTTGTTTAAATCCATCAAAATTGTACATCCAATATCAGATTACATTGACTATGAAAGTTTGAATATGGATATCAAAACAGCTTTACTTAATTGGAACCTTTAGGAAGACGATTATGTGACACATCCATAATGTTTTGGGACTATGAGTAATACCAAAAAGGTATTATATATTCATAAATCCATTTATATATTAATGTAATCATCTAGGTCCTATGAAATTGCATTTAATAAAACTATAAAAACATTTGGATATTTTAATAATGAAGGTGATCCATGTGTTTATAATTGGCTTAGTGGGTGTATGGTCATTTTTATGTTTCTATATATTGATTATATATTAGTAATTGGAAATGATATTACATACATATATATGGGTAAATCATGTTTGAGAAAGTGTTTTGGGAAACAATCGCATGAGGTGACTTTGTGGTGTTTTAGGTTGATTTTGTTTGTTGAAAAAGTAGGTTGATACGGTCATTTGTGGGGTTCCAGTGCAATTTTTGACTAGGCATATCGATAAATCCTATAAAGTATTTATGATTGAGGTGTGGAAGCACTGGAAGAGGATCTCTGTCATTAAATGTAATGGAGGTTTGTTAGTCATATAGGGATTCCGATCATTGAAGGAAGTAATTTTCATTTGTTGAAGAAACGGATGCAGTACAACTTTTGATCATTAGCTATGAGTATCGTTACATCTATCACGTATGTAATTTATGCTAGTTAGGATACTGTATTTCTATCAAAATTAGGTATAATATAATTATATGCTTATTTCAAATGAATAATGTCTTAGGAAGAGTTTCATCGAACACAATCTATATGAAGGCGATGTCATATAAATCAAAACATTTAGTGTGGGAAAATCTATAAAAAATATATGATGTTGATTCAAAAAATAGAGATGAAAATTTACTGGTTCTCTGGATTAAATATGAGGTATTTATAGTGCATCCTAATCTATCTTTAGATGCATTCCTTGAATAGGTTAATGTGGTTGTGGCAGGCATGCATGGTCTCATATAGATACATGATGATGTAAAAATT
This sequence comes from Viscum album, assembly GCA_963277665.1. Lineage (NCBI taxonomy): Eukaryota > Viridiplantae > Streptophyta > Magnoliopsida > Santalales > Viscaceae > Viscum > Viscum album. Next base: position 1,031,303,072 of record OY728157.1, read on the forward strand.
ATTAAGTGTATCTTAATAATAATTCTATCATTATTCAATACCAATGACTATATACTATAAGATAAATATATAAATGAGATATCAGTAGATATATTTCATAGTACACATGCCACATAAGAGATAAGAAATAATGATAATGAGTCTGTGTAAAAGGGAAGTCCGAATAGGTGTCATTCATGGCCATGAAGAAACCAAATATTAAAGATATTAAGGACGAAAAATAGAAGTATTAGTTCTTTTCTTCCATTCCTTAAATATAAGAATGTCGAATGGAATATTCAATGGGAAAAATCCTTCAAAATTATTTCAATGTGAAATGGTTGTATATCTTATTGCAAGGTACCTAAAGAAATACAAATATGATGATGGGTATGAAGAAAAAATTCCTATGTAGAAATATTCATCCTATGGGAAGTGTAAGAGAATTATGGAGTAAAATTTTATCATGAATAAGAACCTACATTTACAAGAGAATGAATGTTCTGAATAATTTGGGGAAAAAAGATGGATTATTGCAATGATCATGGAGAAAATATTATGGATATAGTTTTATGTAACAGATACATAAGGAAGGAAATAAAAAAATGAAGGACAAAAAGAAGGATGGGTTGATCTCCAAGATAAATTAGAGGCCTCTATTGAGTAGATATATGTTTAGATATATAAAAAATGAAATCCAACATACTTGTTCCTGATTCCAAACTCTACATGCAGTAGTAGGAAGAAGAGAATTATGATTTAAAGGAATAAATTGAAAATATTAAGTAATCAATATAAGAGGGCTCATAAAATATAATTGAGTAAAAGATAAAAGTTGAATAATATAAAAGGGTTATTGATAGTTTGGCTAAGATAGAAAAATAGAAAATCAAAAATATCAAATAACCTGAAGAGGAAGCTATCAACCTTCAAAGATAATTTGCATATCTGGATAGAGTCTTGACTACAAGTATGGAAATGTGAAATAAGATCAATCAATATATATAAAATACCGAAATTGGATCATAGAGGTCTATAAAAATCAAAGAAATAGTCATATCCAAATGATAAGGTCACTACGGAGACTAATCACAAATTGATATTTTTGATGATTTATCTCATACCATAAACATCCACATTGAGTTTAAATATTTATTTTCTTATTACTCATAATTATACGACTCAATGATTCTAATAGATAACCAATGGTACTCCAATGATATTCAGGAATAAACCTTTTTTTTATGTTTTATTTATATTAAATTATAGGACATTCCCAAAATGTATGTTCTATAGCCAAAAGGTACCCAAGGGAATGAGAGAAAAAAATATGGCCACATGGAGTCCAATATTCCAAGAATTGTTTGGATGATAACTTATGCTAGTGTGTTAGATTAGAACACATGTCTATATTCTTCTCATCAATAATGGATACGAATGTGTTGATGAAAACACATATTAGTCATAAACAACATCTTATAGAATCATAAAATGATCTTAAAACACAAAATCAATTTGGATCACTGCAATATGAAGTTGGTCCATCGTACTTTCAGGATGATCAGGAATATCATTCCAAAAAAGGTATGAATTAATTAACATGGATCAATGGTAAAATAGCTATGTTTAGAGTGCTTGTAGGTATTTCCATTAAATATTCATATTGTGCTAGTTTATGGATCATTGATATGGACACACATCATATATGATGGGAAATATAGATTTTTTTATAAGAATCAAATATGACAAGGATGTTGTTATAAAATTTGGAAATAATAGTCTGGAAGGTTGTTAGATTGGAAAAAGTTAAATTTGGGAACAACGATATGATACATGATGATGTCTTGGTTGTTGAGGGACTCAACCATTAATTGTTAAGTGTTAGTCAATTGTGTGGATTTGTTCATGTTATAAGATTTACCAAGATGTTATGTATCATTTAGGGAAAAGACGTTATGGTTATGTTAAAAGGGTGGACATGAAGGGGGATATCTACCTAATGAGTAGAGAAGAATATATGTTCTTTAAATAAAAAAATGAGGTCACATGTTGTGACATAAATAGTTTGTCCACATATTCCAACCATCACTAAAAATCTGGTTACATGCGATACAGCTCGAGATCTCCCCAAGATATCATCTGGTCGTACTCAAAAATGAAATTATTGTCAAGAAGAAAATATTATCAATAATATATATAAGGAATAATAAAAAATTTCAACCAAATATAATTAATTACTGAATGGAGATGTGTGTGGACATATCTCACGAATAGTCATTATTCATATTTGGTATTATGTTCTTTAAATTGATTTTTTAGGAGGATGGAATAGGTATTTGTCATTTCCCGCAATTCTAATGTATTTAGTTGCATAACACAATGTTATTGAGAATATAAAAGTATTCTTATATAGAATATTCTGTGGTTTCAATCTTATAATGGTATGAAATTCAAAAACATCCAAGTAGAGGATTATCTCAAGAAACATGGGGTAAGGAAACATGTTCGTCGGTGATAACTCCTCAAAAAAATAGAGTTTTTGAGAAGAGAAATATAGTCATAACAAAATATCCAAAATAATTCTTATTTAAAAGGTCCAACCATATAAATTTTAGAATGAAGCAGTCTCGACATCAATCTACATATCCAATAGATCATTGATGTGTCTAAAATAAGAAAAGTCTTCGTAAGAGATGTGGTACAAAAAGTATCCAACATTGAAATCAATTAAAATATATGGTATTATGTGTTTTATTCTCTATAATTAGAAATAGGTAATGTTTCAGTATTAATGAGAATAAGAAATATTTCGTGGAATCTCAAAAAAGTATATAAATGCTTCAATAGTAGCATCAGAAAAGTTGTTGAAAGCAATGTTGTAAATGTTTTAAATAATTAACAAAATATTAATCAAAATAGTGAACTGCTCTCTAATAACACTAATGAGGAGGTATAAAATTAAGGGGGAGTAAAAGAGGAAAATTTAGATTTAGAAGAATATATATATTATGATCATGATAAAAAAATATGTATCTGTATAGAATATAAAGATTCAATTTAAATTTATAGGTTGAACACCATTAGTGATTAGGAAGCATGAGTTCAAACATAGATATATATGTATTTACAATATACTTCTTTCTTATCTCAAGTACAGCCTAAATTTTTTTATGAATCATCTTTAGATAGGAACTTGGATCATTCTACGAATGAAGAACTTGACTAAATTGAAATTAATCATACAAGATGATTTTTTTGAGATCGATGGATTAGAATGTCATTTGGACCAAATTGGTCCCCAAGAAAAAACTAAATGAATATGGACTTGTAAATATAAAATAATAATGACTAGTGTGCTTGTAATACTCCCTTATTGAGGGAATTGATGTCGATGTGACATATTTAATTGTTGCAAGACATGAGACTATTTTCATATTTTTATCTCTAGCAGTGAAAATGAAATTCAATGTTTTCTATATTGATGTCAATTTGGAATTTATGAATGTGGTTCTAAAAAAATAAGTGTACATAAAACATCATATTTTTTCTGGTCGATGAACATGATAACAAATTAAGTCGACTCTAAAAGTAGTTATATTGATTGAAGTTTTCACTAAGAGCGTGATATTAAATACTTGATCAGTTTTTTAAAAATCTCTATATTTATTTTGGTAGAGTTGATTACAATATCTATTTATATAATGATGGTGATCAAATAATGATGTTTATGGTTTATCTCAATGACATAATATTTGGTGTATCAGATGAATCACCCTGAAATTGGTTTGAAGAATTCATGAAAATTGAGTCCAAATTGCCAATGATTGGTTATATAACGTTTTTCCATGGTTTTCATATGATATAAGGAATAAATTACAGATTCATTTCTCAATTTCAACATGTCAGGGTGGTTATGAGAATATTTTAATGGATAATTATACCGAAATGAAAAATTTTTGGGCTACCCTGATGAAGCTATGATGATATGGTGAATGAAAATCTCTTATTGTTATATAATATAGGCATATCATTTTTATATTATTGTACTTAATAGTGACATAACATGATATTGTTTTTTCCACATTCCATGAAAAATGGTATAACATTTATCCCAAATAAATCCACCTACTTCTAAAAAATAATAATACTTTGGTTTATCAAGGACATGGTGGATCTCAATATGATGTATAATGAAAAATCTCAACAAGATTTGTTGGGTAATACATATGTAGATTAAGTAGTTTCAGTAGATGATAGAAAATCTACATTATGTAGCGTATTCTATCTCAGAGGATTTTGTAGTTATTGGATAATAAATAAACATGACAACACGCTATTGAGAACTGTAGAAGATGAATATACTATGGCTACTCAAGCTTACATGCAGTTATTGTGATGAAGCAGCCACATGAAGATATGGGGGTTGAAGTGTAGAATCTTATTAGAATCCATTGCAATAATTTAAGTGTGGTAAATATTAAAAAAAATATAGTCCATAACTCATGGTTGAAGAACATTAAATCCATTATCAATTAAACAATGAGAAGGTAGAGAATTTGCATGTAATGTTAGAGTATATGTCGATAGAACAAGAAGTTATAGATTTTCTGATGAAGGCCTTACCAAAAGAACTGTTTAAACATAATCAAATAGTTTTTAGAGTTCATTAAATTTCCTACACATGTAAATGTATAGAAGTTGGACCCCCTCTCCCCGAGGTATGGTTTATTTTACCAATGTAATGATATGTGTTATTTCTTATGTTATAGACTATAAAAGAGATACCTTTGGGTTCACTGAAAAAGGGGGAAAAATTTTCAAAAGGGAATAGAATATGATAAGAGGAATTGACTGATTCATTGATGAATTTTTTATGATACCTTTTATTCCCTTTATAAGCATTGATCATGTTGGCTTATAATATGTGTTGAGTAAATATATGATCGATTTCTTGAATGGAAAGAAGATAATGTTTAAAGAAGAAGGATAAGTGAAACATATTTTCAAAATATTATAATAAAATGATTTAATGTGGTATAAAAATGTGTAATGTTTTCCCAAAAGGAATAGGGGGATATATTGGGTAAAAATCCTACAATGTGACTTTGCTGTGTTTTTGGGTAGATTGTGTTTGTTTAAAAAGTGGGTTGATAAGGTCAGTTGTTGAGTTCCAATATAATTGTGGACTATGTATGTTTGAAAAACACGATAAATCTTCAAGATAGAGGTGTGTAAGAAATATAATTGATAAAGAGTGTTTCTTGTTAGGTTGGAATCATTTATCAATTTTTTGTAATTTTTTGAGACAAAAAATCCAGTGAGAGGAAAAATGGTTTTCGGTAAAGAAAGCATTTTCATATAAATATAAAATTTTTCTCAAAAGGTTGAATGTGTTTATCAAAGTTTTTCACAAGTAACGATTTAGGTACAACACATAATAATTTGGAAAAGTCTTGTATTTCATGAAAATTATGAAACTTAATGAAACTCAGAGTAGCATAACATTGAAATAGATGCATGAGCCCTTGAAATAGAGATGTAGTTAAGAGAAGGTGGTGAGTTTCAAACTAAAGGTGATGGTAAACTGTTGAAGATCAGCCCAAAAGGAATGTTCTATGCATATTAGTAAGTGTGCAAAGGAATTGTGTGATGGTTTTTTCATGTCTATAAATCGGTGTCTACCCCCACTCATTTGTGTAGCTCAACCCTTTGAGAATATCATGTCTCTGAATCATGTAATAGTAGCGTAAAGCTATTTTTTGAATGAACTAACATGTCAAACATCAGATTTACACTAAAAAGAAACTTGTGTCTATAAAACAAAGTGAGTTTTGTAAATACACAAAATTTGTGTGAAAATTGAGAGTTTCATTATGATCTGAATAGTTGCATTAATGTCAATGTTTCACAAAAGAAGATAAATGTTTTCAAATTTTTTTTAGAGATAATGTCATGACCTGACCCTACCGGTCCCAAGAGGCAAATACCTCTATCCCTCCTCCATAGGCCAGAGGCTGGCGACCAGCGCCAAAGGCGTAACAATCTCGGGTAGGACTTCACTGATGTACATGTACACACACACACACAACCCACTTGATGCAGAAGTGAAGAGTGAAAAGGAAACCAAAGGAAAATAGCTAAAACCCTACCACAGTCTTTCATCAACCACCAAATAGAGCAATTAGAGAGCTAAATGTACTGACATGTAAATTGAACATTAAAAAGGGAAAAATAGGTGCCCAACCACAAAGGTTCCACAACCCAGAAATAGGTAACAAAAGGAAACAAATAGATTGATCCCCACCTAAAAACTCTGGCATAACCATGACATGATGTCTGAGCTCATGTGACCTCTACGCTCCTCCATAGTCACGATTGACCTGTCCATTGTTTGCAAGGGCACAACAGGTGTGGGGAAATCCCAAGAAAGGGTGAGTTTAAAGATATTATGTAGGATTCCCCAAAAGCTCGATGGATCATCAAAGGAGTCGCTAAATAGGTGAGTAGTAGATAGAACTAGAATAGTAAAAGAGTACAGTAAAAAGAGTGCAGCTCAACCCAACAAGGGGAAGGTAGTAAACTCATCCAAACACAAGGAGCTGGGAACGGTGAGAAGACGAGCATCACCCCGAGTCTTCGCTACCATTATTAGGAGAGTGGACTCGTCCAAACAGGAATAGCTAAACATTGAAATCACATGTCATACCCCGCGCGTATTCTCCCCTCAAAGATGGAGAGTAACTGATCCAGATGAGTGGGATCCAAAGTCAGGTTTATATTTATATATGCTCAACAAGGAACACAAATGAGTGTGTATGGGGACCACCATATTCATGTTTAGCCAAGGAAGAGTTTCCAACAATTATAGGGATATCCAACACTAATCCCAAAAGTCTCACACATCATCTTAGGAGGTACAAGTCAAAGGGGATTAATAACCGCACCTCGATACTAACCGCTTTGGGCGGCATTGACTCACCCACACGACTTTTAGGTTGCATCCCTAGGAAGCGTCTCGGTGGGAAAAACTCCCCTCATCTTCGTATGTCCTATGGTCACATCAAAGTTGTCACATTTCTGATCCATATAATCAAGGATCATGCTCTAGTGGTCATGGAGAAAAAGTCACTGACTAGCCTCGTATAAAGGTCTAAGTCTAAAATAAGTCACCGTGTAACCCACCACCCAGCCCAGCTAGAGGGTAAACCCCTAGAGGTCACCGGGTAACCCACTGCCCAGCCCCAATAGAGGGTAAACACTAATAGGTCAATGGGTAACCCACTGGCCAGCTGTGCTGGAGGGAAAACCCCTAATATGTCAACGAGTAACCCACTACCCAGCTCTACTAGAGGGTAAACCCTAAAAGTCATCGGGTAACCCACTGCCCTTCCCTTCTGGAGGGTAAAACCTAGTAAGTGAATGGGTAACCCACTACCCAGCCCAGATGGAGGGTAAACCCTAAGAGTTCTATAGGTAACCCACTGCCCAGCCCCACTAGAGGGTAAACCCTAATACGTCGTTGGGTAACCCACTGCCTAGCCCAGTTGGAGGGTAAACTCGGGACTGGTCCGACAGCTCTACACTGACCGTGTTATCATTGGGCGTCACTAACATCACGAATGTGCGTTGGGTCGGAGTGTGTCAAAGGATCCTACGACCAACTTCCTTTCATATTTCCATATTTAATAAGATCCTGTAAGAGTCCCCGCTCGCGTGAACATATTATCCCATTGTAATACTCATGGAAAAACACCCGAGATAGAATACATACTAGATGGAAATAGCCTCCTAATAGAAAAGTTGTTCACAACTGCATTAAGCCCACACTATGTCACATGGGGACGACTCTCAGTCCCCAAAGTGGTTAGATTGACTGCTCCATTACGATGGCCTTGGAAAAACACGTTAAGTTGACTATTTATCTGCCCCGAATGGGCACCTGATGAAAACGTCACAAAATGATGCATGTCACTTAAAAGAAGAAACGTAGGGCCCATGTACCAACACCAAATTCAATTTCTGAAACCATAATAGAAATCTATGCCTCGACGTTAGGGTCGCAATGCCACTGAAGGTGCTCAAATCAGACATTGGATGTGTTTGCGCCATCCAAAACAAGAATCACTGGAAAAACGACAATCCACTTAATGGGCGTGTTGCACCACCAAGGCCCCAGTATCAAGAATTAAAAATCTCCAAGACCATTTCAAAATCATCATATCAAGACGGGGTTTTCACAGCTGCAGATGGAACGAAAAACAGACACCCATAGCGAATATTACGGGTGTTCGAATTCAGTGGGGACGAACCAATTGGCTGGACCGACCAGGTTTGGCCTGTCTGCCCGGTCTGGGCCGGCTCGTGCTGGCATGCCCGACTCACAGCGCCGGCCCACGGCTCAGTCACACGTCCCAGCCATGGACACTGGGTCCACTCAATGTTGACCAGCCACGAGTTTCGGTCGTAGTCTCGCATGGAGACCTGCTGAGTGTGGGTCTCTGTCCCCACATAGGGTCGCACGCCGCGACCCCTCTTCGTCGCACCCCGACACCATCTACCTCGCCCACCTACAAGAGTCACCACCCAGAGCGGCCTGGAGCCACCACCTGAAGCAGCTTCCTGGAGTAGCCACCTAGAGCCCCACCATGCTTCCGGCGTCTAATACCGCATCACCATCCTAGAACCACGTCACCGCCGCCTAAAAGCCACCGGACCTCCATGTCGACTGCCGGAAAAAGGCAGAAACGGCGAGAAAATATCCCAGGGCTGCCACAGATGCCACAGGACTCGGAGATTTGATCCGAAAGGACCGTTTGGAATCTCCAATCAATATCTATACAAATATGGGCTTCTCATGATTATCATACAGCGTTTATATGAAAATAATTGCATTCAAAGTGGTTTGTAGGAATTAACATGACAAAAACACAAACCTACCTCGATGGGTGTTGCCTGATGCTTCACCAACGGTCCAATAGTGTTTTCCCCGCCTTTCCAGAGTGGTGGAGGAGAGGGGAGGATCTCGTTGAGAGGGATTATCCAAGGAGGGGAGCATAGGGGAGAAGTGGGTGAGGCTGGTGTTTAAATAGAAAAACACCTAAACCCCCAGCCCATAGACCCCATACCCGAACATTCAGCGGGATCACAGATAAGCTGCCCATATGGTAAACACCACGTTTTGAGTGCTACGATAGTCTCATATTTTTAATTAGAGCCTCCGTTTAAATGTTTTAATGTCTACGCCCAAGGATGTTAAATTATGAAAATGCCCCTGGAGGCGTTTTTCACAGTTGGATAGTGCCCACGAAAATTTCACCTCTTCCAGGGTAAACAGACGCTCTAAACTCAATGACACCCTTGGTTTTCTTGTACGATTTACCATTTAGGAGTTATTCAATTTATAAAGTGCATCTAGTGTGAAAGCATGTCAAAATTAATTTCGGTCACTCCGGGGCTCAGAATTGCACACCGTATAATCATCCTGCTTTGGAATAACATCAAGAAATACAAAAAGTCTTATAGTTTCAAAATTAGGGTTCTTACATCATTTCTACCATAATGTTTTTCATTCCAGAAAAACAAAACTTCAAAAAAAAACTCAGGATACTGAGCCCACATCTGGATCTCCCACTCCCAAGTGCTCTCCTGCACCCTCCTGTGGTTCCACAACACACGAACATGAGGAATGGCCCATCCACAAAGAGTCTACTCATGTTGGTCCTCAATCTCCATTGGGTGATCCAAAAAGGTGGTTCTATCCTCAATTTCTAGCTCTCCCTAGTCGATAATGTCTTTGGGGTCATGCACAAAATTCCTCATCTGCGACACGTGGAAGACGTCGTGCACTCTCTCTAGATGTGGGGGTAGAGCAAGATGGTAGGTGACCTCACCAACCCTGTGCACGATCTCAAAGGGCCCGATGTACCACAGGGACAACATGCCTCCCAGTAAGGACCTCTATGTTCCACACCATAGGGATACTCTAAAAAAGACATGGTCTCCCTACTCAAACTCCAAAGGCTTACGACGTTGGTCTTCATAGTACTTCTGTCTTCTCTGAGCCGTCCTCATCCACTCATGAATGACCAGCACCTTCCCTGTCATCACGTGGACCAACTCTAGGCCCACGAGGGAGCTCTCCCCAACCTCTGTCCAGCACAACGGTGACCTTCAGGGTGTCCCGTAGAGGTCCTCCAAAGGTGCCACACCATTATTACTGTGGTAACTATTTTTATACGCAGAGTCTACCAAGGGAAGGTGATCCTCCCAACTCCGGCCAAAGTCTATCATGCACGCCTTGAGCATATCTTCAATCACCTGGATAGTGAACTTGGTCTGCCCGTCAGTCTGGGGGTGAAAAGCTATACTCATCTGCAACTGAGTCTTGAATTCATTCTGTTGGCCTCACCATAATTGTGACATAAACCACACGTCATAGTCTGAGATGATCGTCGAGGGTACTTCATGAAGTTGGGAGATCTCCTGAACATATAACTTTCCTAGACACTCCACCGAGCTCTGTTCCCAGATGGAAATGGAGGGTTCCAACTTCGTGAGTCGGTCCACTATCAACCATATGGAGTCGTGACCCTACAATGTGAATGGAAGCCATGTGACTAAGTCCATATATATTCTATCCCACTGCCACTCCGGGATATCAAGGGGCTGCAACAACCCTGCCAGAACCTGGTGCTATGCCTTTACCTACTAACAGGTAAGACAACAAAAAATGAACTCGGCTATGCCCTGCTTCATGCTAGACCACCAAAAATTCCGCTGAAGGTCTCTGTACATCTTCCCCACACCAGGATGTATGACCATGGAATAACTGTGGAATTCCCGCATCACCTCCTCCTGCATCTCCACCGGTACTAGATCTAATCCCTGTAATAGGATCTCATGATTCCCACCTTTAGAATACCTATCGAGTGTTTCACCCCTGGATATATGATCACGCAGTACTTCGCTATCGACATCCCTTAGCTGTGACTCTCTCACACACTCATGGAGTGAAGGGGTCAATACCATCAACTGTAGAAAATCCATGCCCTCCTACTCCACCAAGGTCAGTCGTAGGGAATTCAACTGTTCGGAGGTTTCCTGCACTAACCCAGCCTAGGACATCATAATAAGAGCATCTACTACTAAATTTTCCTTCCCATGAATGTAGACTATCTCGAAATCATAGTCCAGCAGGAACACCAGCCAGCGCCTCTGCCTTATATTCAAATCCCTCATAATGATGATATACATGAGGCTCTGGTGGTCTAAGTAGACCACAAAACGATCACCTAGAAGGTAGTGTCTCCATATCCTCAAAGCGAATACCACTATTGCCAGCTCAAACTCATGAGTAACATAGTTTTGTTCATGGGGCCTCAACTGCCTTTACCCATAAGCATTCACTACGCGTTGCTACATCAGTACACACCCAATACCAGCTCTTGAAGCATCACAATATACGATGAACTCAACTCCCTCCTCTAGCAGCCTCAACACCAGAGCACTAGTCATCCTCTGCCTCAACACCTCAGAGGCCTTCTAGCATGAATCAGTCCAGGTAAATGGTCGTCCCTTCCATGTCAACTTTGTCAAAGGGGAAGCAATTTTGGAGAATTACTCCATGAAACTTCTGTAATACTCTATAAAAAAAAGAAAACTTCTCACCTCAGACGCATTCTTCGGTGGATCCCATGCAAGCACCGCCTCTATCTTTGCGGGATCCACAGCCAAACCATGTTCTGTAATGACCTGCCCCAAAAAACTGAACCTCATGAATCCAGAACTGGAACTTTGAGAGCATCTCGTACATCTGATGCTATCGAAGTAAGTCTAGGACCATCCTCAAATGCTCCGCATCCTCCCCCTCTGTCGCTGAGTAAATGAGTATGTCATTAATAAAGACAACCACAAACCAGTCCAAGTACGGCTGAAAAAAACTGGTTCTTCAAAGACATGAAAGAAGGAAGGGGAATTCGTCACACCAAAGGGCATCACCAGAAACTCGTAGTGCACATATCGACAACAGAAGGCCAGCTTCAGGATATCAACCTCATGAACCCACAACTGATGGTAGCCAGATCGAAAATCGATCTTTGAGAACCAGTTCGCACCTCAAAACTTGTCAAAGAGGTCATAGATCCTCGGAAAAAGGTAATTGTTATTTATCATGGCCTGATTCGGGCGACGATAATCTATGAAATATTGTAGGCTCCCATCTGCCTTCGTCACTAATAATAACGGGGCTGCCTAGGCGGACACACTGGACTAGATGAAACCCTTCTCAATATGGTCATCAAACTGAAGTCGTAGCTCCTAAATCTCTATGGGTTCCATCTGATATGATGCACAAGTTATCAGAGCAGTCCCTAGCTACATGTCGATATAGAACTCCATCTCTCACCTCATAGGTAGTCTCGAAACATCCTTAGAAAAAGCATCCATGTAGTCCTCTACAACTTTAGGGATCCAGGTGCATGTAGAGTCCGATGCTCCCCGATCCATTCTCACCAGCTGATGTGAATAAGGTTAGGGTCTCCTACTTAGATTACCCATATTCTCTGCCATGTGGTCTCGTTCACCAAGGAAGGTGAACCTTGTCCCATCAGAAAACACACCTCTGACTCGTCTGTGAAGACAGTCGATCTGGGCATGAACCATTGAAAGCCAATCCATTCCAAGGATGACATCTTATGGTTTCATCATGACGACTAGTTGGTCCCATGTGAAAATCCCTCCTCCGAATGATATTTTGGACTACCTACAGATAAAGGTCACTAACGAGGCACTTCCCATAAAAACCATGAAGCTATGTGCAGGTGTCAACACCTCTACTGAAAGCTCTAACTCCAGTACCAATAACAGTGACATAAAGGAGTGGTTGGGGCATGTGTCTACAAGTGCTGAAGCATGTGTGAATTAAACACAAATCATACCTCGGACCATCTCGTGTGCTAGGGGCTCTCGAACACCCATGGCCTGAAGCTGCCCGCGGCCCCTACCACCAACTCCCGGAGCATGGCGTGGGATGCCTGGTGGTGGTAGTGGATGATCTCAAAATGTCATCCTCCACATCCATGTCCTGCCACTCATTCTATTCCACATTTCTGAGGACCGCCCTGTCCCCACCTAGGTGACCCTTGGTCACGGAACTGCCTCTGCCTCTGTGGTGCGCCAGCTGGCTACCACGACTAATCTCTATGCCTGGTCAGGGAATCCCGTGATATATAGCCCTGACTGTCACATGCGTAACACCTTCTCTCTCCCGTATCCCCTGCTTCCCTACAACACCACTGATTTGTAAGACCCTGGCCCTAGGTTGGCTCACGGAAGGGCCTCCTCAGCTGAGGCCCTTCTCTCTGTTGTGTGACTGCATAAGACTCCGCTCTAAAGTGGCCACTGTTAGGTCCTTCCATCTTGAATCCCTCTATCAGGAAGCTATCGATCACGAGCGCCCACTCCAGCACCCCGACGAAAGTGGGGATGCCCAAGGGTACTACACTAGCATGGATATCCCTGCGAAGACCCTAATCGGACTTCTGTGCTTGGAAGTAGCTATCGTGGATCATGTCCTACGAGTAGCATGTCAGATCAGTGAACTAGGCCGAGTACTGGGACACAAACATCCCCCATAGCTTCACATCCAGAAGCTCCGGGATCCAAACATAGCGTAAACACCTGGGGGATTACTCCTCCCGAAAAAAATGATGGAAGGCATCCAATATGAGGGACGACTCATCATGGGTCTGTGTCACCAAACACCACCATCGCCAGGCTTTCCCGACAAAATGAATGGCGGTATGGGCCACCATCTGGTCTACTAGGGTATGTACCAGCCTGCAGAGCTATGCCACTGACTCATGCCAGTCTACCACCACCTAGGGATCAGGGTGCCGGCGGAACCTCAGTGGCCTCTGATGTAGGAAGTCTCGTAGCAAGCTCAGTCTTCACAAAACCTCATCTTGAGCTTCCGGTACTAACTGCCACTCCTCAGATAGAGGAGATACTGTTGAAGCACTGGGCGGAAGAGGGTCACGTGAGGGTCCCTGAACTGACACCTCCTCGCTCACTAGGTCATCGTCACGATCTGGATAGGGTAACCTGGCTGGCTATTGTCATGGGGGCATCCTGAAAGATATCAAGGACTACCACGATTAGATGAGCACATACATATAATAGTAATAAGAAAGGGGAGATAACTCAAACAAATATTGTCAAATACTCAGTTCTACAAGTTGCATGTTCTGAAGATCCCTGCAACAAGTGTCTCATCATGTTGAGTTGACAAGCGGGTTATCAGGGTTCCGATGAATGCATACATCGGCCACCCGTACCATCATTGGACTCCCTGGCCTAAGAGCCACTCTCAAGACACGTCGTCATCATTACCCTAAATCCCAACCAATTCCATTTTACGAATGTCCGAACAATGTCCCATGGAGCAAACCACCTTTGATACCACTTTTTCACGACTCAAGCCTACCGGTATCGATCCGCAACTACCTCAAACCCACCTCCATATGCCAGAGGCTGGTGACCAGTGCCGAAGGCATAACAATCTCAGGGAGGCCTTCACCTAAGTACATGTACACACGCACACACAACCCACTCGATGCAGAAGTGCATAGTGAAATGGAAACCACAAGACAATAGGTATAACCCAACCATATTCATGCATCAACCAATAAATAGAGAAAGTAATGTACTGAAATTACTAAAAAGTAAAATGAACAGTAAAAAGGGCATAACAAACACCAAACCACAATGGTGCCACAACCCGGAAAAAAGGTAAGAAAAAGGAAACTACAGGATAGATCCCCACCTGAAAACTTTGGCATGAACACGGTATGCTATTTGAGCTCATGTGACCTCAACGCTCCTCGGTAGTCATGATGGTCCTGTCTGTCGACTTCAAGGGCACACCAGGTGCGGGTAAAGCCCTAGCAGGGGTGAGTGTAAAGATACTCAGTAGGATGCCCCAAAATCTCGAGGGAGCAACAAAGGAGGTACTAAAGAGATGAGAATTAGTCAGAACCAGAATAGTAAAACAGTACACCAAAGAGAGTTTAGCTCAACCCAGAAAGAGGATGGAAGTAAACTTGTCCAAATGCTAGGTGCTTGGAATGGTGAGAAGACGAACTTTATGCCAAGACTTCACTACATATAGTAGGAGAGTGAACTCGTCCAACCAAGAAGAGCTAAACATGGAAAGCACATTGAATACCCCATGCATCTTCACCCCTCCCAGAAGAAGAGTAACTGAACCCCATGAGTGGGAACCTATGTTAGGTTTATATTAATATTTTCTCAACAAGGAGCCCGAACGTGTTTGTAAGGGGACCTCCATCTCCATACTCAGCCCTAGAAGAGTCACCAATAGTTCTAGGACTATCCAACCCTGATCTACAACATCCCGCACGTCAACCTAGGAGGTACAAGTCAAATGGACACAATCACTGCACCTCGATACTATCCACTATAGGTTCCACTGACTTGCCCTCATGGCTTTTAGGTCGTGTCGCAAGGACGCGTCTCAGTGGGAAAAGTGCCCCTCATCTTCGTATGGAATAAGGTCACAACAAAGCTATCACATCTCTGATCCGTATAACCAAGGATACTGCTCTGGTAGAAATGAAGAAAATGTCTCTGACTAGCCTCGTAGAAAGGTCTGAGTCTTAAAAAAGTCACCAGGTATCCCCCTGCCCAGCCCAGCTGGAGGGTAAACCCCTAGAGGTCATTGGGTAACCCACTGCCCATCCCCACTGAAGGATAAACCCTGATAAGTCAATAGGGAACCCACTAACCAGCTACGTTGGAGGGAAAACCCCAGATAGGTCAATAGGTAACCCATTTCCCAGCTCTGCTGGAGGGTAAACCCTAAAAGTTGTCGGGTAACCCACTGCCCAACCCTGCTAGTGGGTAAACCGTAGTAATTGAATGTGTAACCCACTGCCATGCCCGGCTAGAGGGTAAACCCTGACAGTTTTATGGGTAAACCATTGCCCAGCTCTGTTAGGGTAAACCCTAATACATCTTTAGGTAACCCACAACCCAGCCCTGCTAGAGGGTAAACCCGGGACTGGTCTGGCAGCTCTGTACTAGTCGTGCTATCACTGGGTGTCTCTAACATCGTGATAGTGTGTTTGGTCGGAGTGCGTCAAAAGAGCCTCTGATCAACACCCATTCATATTTCCACATTTAATAAGATCACAAAAGAGGCCCCTCTCTTTTGAACAGATTACTCCATTATAATCCTCACAGAAAAACATGCGAGATAGATTACTTACTCGCTCGAAACAACCTCCCAATGGAAAAGTTGTCTACAACTACATTAGGCCTGAACAGTGTCTCGTGGGGCCCACTATTGGTCCCAAAAGCAGTCGGGAAGACTATGCCACTGCGATGTCCTAAGAAAAACACGTCAATTCAACTATTCATCTACCCCAAATATGCGCCTGACAAAAACGACGCAAAACACTGCATGTCACTTAAAAGATGGTCCTTAAGGCCCATGTCTCTACCCAGACATCAATGTTTGAAACTATACTAAAAATCTCCACCTCAATTCCAGGTTCGCAATTCCACTGACGGCGCTCAAATCGAACATCGGATGTGTCTGCTCCATCCAAAACAAGAACCCTGGAAAAACACTGTTCCACTAAATAAGTGTGTCGCACCACCGAGGCCCCCCGTATCCAGAATTAAAAATCCCCAAGACCATCAGAAAATCTTTTCCTTGAGCATAGGATTTCACTGCAGCAGATGGCATGCAAAACGGACACCTGTAGCGAAAATTACGGGTGTCCGAAATCAAAGGGGACAATCCCCTTGGCTGGATAGGGTGGGTCCGCCTGGTCTGCCCAGTATGGGCCGGCCGGCGCCGGCTAGCCCGGCACGTACCGTAGGCCCACGGCTCAGCGATACGGCCCAGCCGTGGACCTCATGTCCACTCACTGTTGACCAACCACAAGGGCCGGTCGTGGTCAAACCCGGAGACCCTCCGAGTGTGGGTCTCTGTCCCCACACGAGGTCACACGCCGGGCCCCCGCTTCACCTTGCCCCGGTACCATTGACCTCGCCCAATTTTTGGAGCCGCCACCCAGAGCCACTTAGAGCCACAACTTGGAACCGCCTCCTGGAGCCCTGCCACTCCGCCTCGGCCCACATCCGCTCTGCCGTCCCGAAATGGCGCCGCCTCCACCTGAAATCCACTGGACCACCGCGCTGACCGCCTGAAAAATGAAGAAACGGACGAAAAACATCTCAGGGCTGCCGGAATGCCCTGAGACTCTGAAATTAGATCCAAAAGGACCATTGGAAAGCCCAAATCGGTTCTACAAAAATATGGGTTTCTCTCGACGATCATAAAATGTTTCGATGTGAGGAATTGCATTCCAAGGGGGTTACGAGAATTAAAATGACAAACACGCAAACATACCTCGATGGGCGTAGCCCAATGCTTCACCAACGGTCGGGGTTAAGCCACCACTAGGGTAAAAACCACATTCTGATTGCAATAAAGGTCTTGTATTTTTAATCTGATCATCCATTTAAAAGTTCTAATGTCCACACCTAACGAATCTAAATTTAGAAAACACCCTTGTGGGCGTTTTTCACATTTAGCCCATACCCGCAAAAATTTCACCTCTCCAAGGGTAAATGACATGCTACGGACACAATGGTGCCCTATGATTTCCCGTAGGAGCTACCTCTTAGGAGTTATTATGTTTATTTAGCGCATCCAGTGTGAATGAATGTCAAAATCAATTCCATACTCATCGGGGCTCGGAATCACACACCGTCTAAACATCCTGCTTTGGAATAACATCCAGAAATACGCAAAGTCATATAGGTTCAAAATCCGAGTTCTTACAGTTTCATGGAAGTCATGAAACTGTTGAATGAAATATAAATTATTTCAATCCCAAAATTATTTTCTTAGAGGTTCTATGGTAATGTGGTATTAATAAATTGGAATAATGTGGAACTTAATGATGAACCATATGAGGTGTAAAAAATATTGAATAATGTGATCAAATTAAAAATCTTCTGCTGGAGTATTCATCTCTTTGGATAAGAGACTAGTGAGTTTTCAAATTGTGAGTGGTTTTCAACTATGAGGGACATTGAGTCCACTTTGAACATTGTAAACAGTAGTGTGATTTACTTATAGCGTCTCTCCTTTTTTTACATAAATATTTCATTCTATGATATAATATTTAAAAATATTTAATCTCTTTTTAGGTTTAGTGTCTTGGAAATATAGACATAATACATAAAATAAATAAAATAACATATCATTATTCTAATCCACTTGCTATACAAATTTATAATTTCTTCTTAGGTTACCCTTCATACATCTCTTATCCTGGTGAAGTACATCGATGAAATAGGTGAGCATAAAGCACAACAAGTGAGTAAATAAAGGAATCATTAGCATGTGAGAAAGAGGAATATCAATAAGGCATGATCATGTGAATATGAGGAAAATAATAATAGAATGATCATTAATAATATTATTTAAATGTGTCTACAATATGAAATTAGGCTTTCATAAGAATCTTTCCAAGGATTGGCACCAGGCTATCATAAATCTTAATTACCAATGTTTTTTTCCAATGTATCATAAATAGGTCATCTATAGAGATTAATTATTTACCCAATGAATTAGAGAATAATCAAGGTTGACCCTGAATAAGTATTATATTATTTTATCTACATAGAACATAATGGAAATAATTTCATCAATAACCCATGTAAAAAAGGTGTTTTATATAATTTTTTTTATATTGCGATGAATTTCTAGAACAAATTTTCATTTTTAACGCATGAAAAAGGAATATGGGATTAATATATGTAAATACCGTAATAAATAAGATATTTATACATCTATGTGAATTCCAATGTTAAGTGAATAGGTTTGGGAATTCACAATATGAAAATATTTCCTAAAAAGAAACAAAATTCCGAAAATGATTTTTGGTGCATAACGGTATAATACATGGATTATGGGAAAAGTATAATGAGATATATTAGAGGTATTAGTTTGTTTAAAAAAGAAATATCATTATAATGAATAAAAAAAGATAATTATTAAAAATAAAGTGTATGTGCATATATAAGGAATATTTTATAAACATACATGAATGAAAAAGTATATGAGGAGTATTTCCTTACCATGAAAAGATTCTTCCTAGGTCATGAAGGGGGATACATAAAAACCTTTAAGAAACCATAGTTACATTGGAGGGAATCTTTGGGAAGGTAACATCTAATTAATTCAGGGATTTTGAACTTATATTGGAGAGGGGGAATTGTTTGGTATTTGTACAAGAGGTGGGGTTGGTTAAAGTGATTAAATAATGATTACGTTACAATATATTCCAAACACATGTGAGAAAACTCAATTCCTACCATATTTATATACTTCATAAGAGTTTCAGATGGTGTTTGGTCATTCAAGCCTTCTATAAACCAAACTAAAACTTCCACACCACATAATTAATTATAACAAATAAAAAATATTTTTTATCTTTTAAATTCAATTTATTGGATTCAAAACGAATTTTATAAATATATCATATAAAAATATTATTTTTAAATCATTTTTTAATTATTAAATAGTAAAAACCCTAAAATTGTAAAAGATTATCTATTTATTTGATAGTATGTATAACATGCAACCCCAAATATAGAAAGGAATATAACATATTGAGACTTTATGGTATATTTAATATTTAAAATAAAATTAATGTATTCAATAGATTGAAATTCATAAAATACTATGTTAACATTGAACATATACAACAACAAGTTTCTTCGATAACTTTTCTTACATGCAAGACCGAGTTTTAACAAGAAATAATATATTATTAAAATATTATTATGTATTATAATAAGATATAACCTAGCCATTAAATTACCAGTTATGAAAAGGATTAAATAAATTAATAAAATATAGGGTTTACACAAATAAAAATTTATTTCATTGGTTTCCAATTATTTAGAAATGAATATAAAAACCAATTGAATACAAGGAAATGTTTTTATGCTCACAAAGTTGTTTTTTACAAATAAATTAAATTAAATATTGTTAGTGATTGATCTTAATGAAATTTATATATTATATTTTGAAATAATTATTTTTTTCCTTCCTAGAATAAATTTTATATGCATAAAAAATAACAAACCCAATATTATGGATAAAAATAAAATATTTTTATAAAGACATTTTCCGCCGCTTTTAATGGAGCACCCATTATAAAACAAAATATTGAAAATTTTATGAATTTCATATGAAAAATAATTTTTTATTTGAAATTAAAATTTCAAATTTATCTTAGATATTTGTATTTATATTTTTTGAGAAGTTTCATTTTTTGGATGAATGGTGAAAGAAATGAATTTCAATTGAATAATTATTTGTCATTTAAAAAATATATAAGGGTAAATTATATTTTTAGTAGGTGTTACAGTTAAATTATATCAAATATGTATATATATTAATCCAATTTTGGTCTTTTTAATTAATTTCACATTGAAATTGGATTTAAAAATATTTCAATATTTTGAACAATTTATCTTTAATAAAACCCACTTTCTCATACCATTTTCAAGACTAAATTTAAATTCATGTTCATATAGTTGATTATTTAAATTTTAAAAAATGGATTCCATATTTGTAATAATATTTATATATAATTTATATTAATATAAACTTATTTTTTAACCATAAATATTAGTGAATGCAGTTAAAATTGATTGTGGTTATTAAGGTAAAATTTATCTTAACAATGGACAAAACAATAATCTTAAAGACCAAAATGACATAGAAACATTTTGAAAACCTATTGGGTGGAATTATTTATACCATTTAATAAGTTTATATAATTTTTATAATTATTATTTTTCAGATTATGTAATGGAGAATTCTCAATAGTGTTTTCCTTTTTATATTTACAAGAATGTCACTCCTCCACAGTAAATACGCACTCACCCCACAAACTTATTCACATTTATCATGCCATTTTTATCATCCAAAACATACCCATATTGTTGCCTATAATATCTCCCATCATCCTATAGTCCTTACTTTGGGATGAAATATAACCAAGGAAATCTTTTGGTATAAACCAAAAGGTGTTACTCAAAAAAGAGGTAACATTCTTCAATGGTAACTTTTGTTTCATTTCTATACCATCACATTAAATTATTATTATATTTTTAATATATAATAAAATAATTTTCCTAAATATATATTAATTTTTTTATGGCATTACTATGACATACACTAAAACACACTTCCCTCAAATAGGATGTATTAATCATCGTTTGTGTGCATGGTGGACAACCGCCTCGCGAACTGAGGTCATTCATTATTCTATTACCACATTTAATGGTTGGTAATAATGATTTATTTATATATTATATATGATATATATGATATTTATTATTTATATATGATTATATTATTTTTATATAACAAATACCTTCATGATTTCCATTTTTTGAGGACGTGTAACATCGTATGTGGACTATGCCTCCTCAATGTGATGTGATTTGTTCGCCCATTGAATTGAATGTATTAATGATGAGATTAATAAAAAATTTGATATATATATATAGAAAAAATAAGACTATATAATTACTATATACATATATATCACTTAATTTTCAATATGATAATAAAACAGAAGAAACGTTCATGCGTACGTAAGACCTACTATCTCTATGAATAGTGTATTTCATTTCATATATCCAAAAATTATAGAAAAAATATAAATATAGATGTAATGAATATATAAAATTTTCAAACCAGGTTTTAAATTTTTAATATTATGATATCACGATTTATTTAATAGCAACAAAAATAAAAAGTCAAAAAATACTCGAAAAACTAGCTGATTAACACCAGAAATAGTGAAAATAAGAAAACTTTATTAAATAAAAGGTAATAAGATATTATAATAAGTAAATACATGATATGATTAATATTATTTTTTTATAAGTTAATAATTTGATCAGAACAATTATACATGAGGTTAAAGGATGTTCACCCCAGAGGAAACATGAGGAAAGGGGATTTATAGTCTCACATATATTTCTATGAGACGTGTTCCAAATTCACCAATTATTTCTGTTGGGTAATGTATATAATTGACATTAATTTATTTTATTATTCATATAATTGATTTAATGGTAATTTAAATTTCCCATTGATGATCTCTTTTCATGGGTTTTTTTCAAATTTACCAAAGGGAAAATAAATTTTTGTCACAAGTTTCCTTCTTTCAAACGTTTTATATGTTCTACACCAATAATATTTTATATGGTGTATATATTTTAAATTTTACATTTTATATCATTAATTTATTTATACTCATTATTTTATAATTTTTCATTAATTAAATTCTATCAATGTTCTTATGATTCAAATGTATGGAAGTTATAAGGGAGACATTGGAGTGTCTAATAATTAATTTCCTCAATAATGATTACAAGAGAACATTTTATTAATCAATGATAATAACACTTATTATTAATCCAATGTGTACATTTCATTTTATACCATCTTTATTATTTTTTATATATGTATTATAGTTATTTTGATCAAGGATTGTATTTAAATTCAATTCTTTGGATCTTTTTTTATTCATTAACTTTTCAATGAATTATTCACCTTCTTATGACCATTAATCATTAAATATAACCAAAACTTCCATTAAATATTTCATGGATATTATTATCTCCTAAACCATATAATATTATTGCATACAATGTATACTTGATAGTGAATTTCTTAATTGGGGAAATATTGATAAATATTTATGTTTTATTCAATATGAATATTGTAGAAGGAACTTCATTCTTGAATTAAATCGATTATTCAACTGATGAAGAATTATATGGACGTGTATGACATGGGTGGGGCAAAGTTATAGATAACCCCTTGATGCATTGGTAGTATAATGGGATGGATCAGTTAGCTAGAATTTATGTGTTCTTCAAACATTTTGTTTTAAAATATCTTTTGAAAGGTCATTGTGGTAATGGTATCATGTCCTTAAGAAACATAACGTCCAATAATTAATAATTTCTTCATTTATATTCATTTATCATTATCCATGAGATTTTAACTATTAAAAAATATATGGATGAATTTCATTCTCATATAATTGATTAATCGGTAGTGTTTTTATTTATTTACCTTTTCATATTGATTATTCATTATCCAGTCATTTAAATGGAATGTGTGTTTAGTTATTTACCTTTCAATATTGTTTAATCACCCTCTATTTGTTTATTTATAATAAGGCATGTGTGCTCCATTATTTACCTTCCCATGTTGATTATTATCATTTAGTAATTATTGTTTTTCTGTTATTATCATTTAATAATAATTTGAGTTCAACCATATTTTGTTTCCATTACCTAGAAATATAATATGTGTACTAAGAAAGATATGAAAGGATATGATAAGTGGGATGAAGTTATCCTTTAAAGATAAAAAATATGTTTTAATTAGTGTATTCATTTTTAATACAAGATTCATGTTTCTATTTTGTTTTCCAAGACAACTAAACTCTTAAGTCCTTTAGGATTTGATTCCTTTTAATCATGTAAATTTAATGGCAGTAGACAACGGCTCTAGGCTTTTGGGGTTGGGTCACTATAGTTGTTATCAAATGAAGATTAGTACTAACTTTATGAACTATATTTAGGAAAACATATATTAGTGAACATAACCCTAATATAAACTTTGAGGATTGGAATTTGAGAACATTTGAATTAATAAACAAAAGAATTATGGATACCATTACAAGATTATGAGATTAATGTTGATTATAAGTTATAAGACTTAAATATATTTTTTAGTTTTAATTTGATGTAATCCTAAAAATAATAATGATATTTTGGAAGAAATTTAGTGTAATACAACTCATTAATTTCATTATTTTGTTAATAGAAAAGTTATTAGAGGAATAATGACTATGAATTTTGGAGTCATGAGTTTAAAGGTATTGATGACCTTTAGTGTTATTATTTTCATTAATAACATTGTAATAATAGTAAAATTATATTATTATTATTTAAAAAAAATTCTATTGAGAATCAAAGAGAAATGGTTAATAAATGATTAAATTTTATGGATCTCCATCAAATTTATTTTGAAAATTATTTTAATATGGTTTTAGAAAAAGGAGAAATTTTATGTCAGGAAACAAAGCATCGAATCTAGCAATGCATTGGGTCTAGAACCCACTACTGAATAACAATAAGGATTTCACACCTACCATTAACCTATGTGATGTCTTGGTTAATATATCGTTGTTATTATATAAAAAATATGAT
Organism: Viscum album; assembly: GCA_963277665.1. Lineage (NCBI taxonomy): Eukaryota > Viridiplantae > Streptophyta > Magnoliopsida > Santalales > Viscaceae > Viscum > Viscum album. The sequence goes on from OY728157.1 coordinate 1,031,327,402, forward strand.
GAATAAATATTAGTGGTAAAATATAAGTATTAGTTTTGTTGTTTTGAGAATAATTTACTAAACATATTGGTTTTATAAAATAGTTATTGAAAAACATAATGAGTTTTTAATGGATATTTGTACATATAAATTTTTGTGCATCATGAAAAAGAATTATTTTAGGATATCAATTTCATGGATTAAGGTACGAGTTAAAATTTGATATATGGAAAACAAAAAGATGAAATTCTTCTTATGAAATTGAAATGTATCAAGTAAGTATATTTCCTTGTATTATTGGTAAAAACAATCATCAAAATTAGGAAAAGGATCATAACAAAGAATGTTTCCCTAATACATTTATTTTCGTTTAATATATAGTCTTTTTAATCACCATAGATTTATGGGTTATATTCCATCAACATTGCATTTATCTTTCAGTTGTCTATGATCAATGACCTCAATCACTCCATATAATTATTTAGTATTTTCCTCTAAGTACATAATTTCATTTTCCACTACTGATTTACTATGTAGAAACCTAATAATTTTTTATTACATGTAACCATTGTAATTATCATCCTCTATTATTAGGATGATATTTTATGAACTCTTTTACTATGTGGGTCTTTTGATAAGTTAATTTTAAATATCGAAAAATTTATTACCAATATCAAATTGAAATTGGGATAACATAATTTATTTAATGTGGGGAGAGTGTAAAAAATCAAAAAATCTTAAGGAATAACTTTTTATTTAATGAAGTGTATGACACACAACACTGAATATATAAATAAAATTTATAGAAACCCTCTCTTAACATACATACACATGATATCACTTTTACTGAATACATAATAAATTACATAAAACAAGTTTCCCAAATACCGTATTAGTTTAGTGCCTTTAGAAAAATGGAAACATAAACATTTGTATATAAATCTGCTACATTATCTCACACTAGGTTCCCCATGAAAATCACTCTTCATAAACACATCATACATAATACAAATCTTTATAACTTCATGAAAGGAAACATACAAAATGGGTTAGCACAGATTCTCTATAAAGGTAAAGGATAGAGATATATAGGCATAATCATGACCATAAGGGTATGAGAACAAGAAAATTACATTGGAACATCATACCCAACATATCAATGTTCATGAACATCAATCGTAGAATAATGGTTGAGACATCATAATACATGAATCACAATGGAATCAAGATCCTATGCTACAAAATCATGACATATAAATAAAACATGGAATTGTGGATAACATATAAGTATATAAAATTATATCCATTATAGTCTAGACATCGCTTCCAAGGTTATAATAGTGTAATGGGCTCACTCTCCAAACAATTTTCGTAATCAAGGTTCACACCCAAGACCATCTTAGTGGACATAGTCCTTTTCTAAACCAAGATCCCTCCCCATTCCGACCATGTCTATGTACTGAGATATAAATATTTACCCAACTCATTGGAGGGAGATATAGGTCCTAATCATATCATAATGAAAACATACATATGTGTCCCACTATATCATAAATATTCATCATATCATAATCTATGAAATAAAATGAGTATTATAAACATGTAATCACATCATGACATGTGTAAAAGAGACAAGTTTCATAATAATTTCATCAAATCAAAACCCATGAAACTATGTAGGATTCAAAATTAAATTACCCATGAATGATAAATAGGTTTCATGAAAATCATTCCATAAAAACATAAACTAGTTAGATAAATAATATAAACAGGACCTGTGGATAATTTTCCTAAAAAAGGAATGAATTACACTAATGTATTCTATATACGACCGAAAATAATTTTTATTGCACATTTACAAATATTTCTTCAGGAAAATATACTTTATACTATGAAAAATTATTCTTAAAACATAAATAATTTTTGAAAACCCTTTTCTTTGAAAATATTTTTGGAAACTTATAATAGAATAAATGAAAATCCATTAAACACATTTAAAATACTTTTTCATTAAAAATGATCTTAATATATCTTCTTGAAAACACATTTTAATGAATTTTTTAAAACATGACTGCTTGAATAAACCATATTTCTGACCAAAAAGAGAACATATGTCAATGTTTCTTGAAAACACTCAACTAATTATTTTATGTCCCAATAAGTTGTAAAATGGTACCGATACATGGAGATTTCATGAATAACCATAAGGGAATAAAATTTATGACTGTTATTTGGAGATAGATCATAATATTTAATCATTGGAATCATAATCATAAATAATCTCTGCAAACAATGAGATTGTAGCATGAAACGCCTGCCGCATTGGTAAATATGAACAAAATAGCCCCTGTAAGAAAATGATAATACATGAAGCTTAAAATATGAACCATAAATCCCCATGAAGTGGATATCAAAAATGGGATTGATTTTGGATGATTCCAACATGTCTAAAATGACTTATGGATTGTTGTTATAAAGTATGAAACAATTAGAATGTGTTTACCTAGTTTTTAGTATGTAACATGGATTTTTTTACTAAAATGTCATTTTAAATTGAAACATGATCTTTGACTCATATCAATCACATTGTATATAAATTTGATTTTTGGTTGATTCATAAACATCACAAATGACTTATGGATCATTTGAATAAATTATTTAATCATTTTTAATCGCTTTGCTCATTTCAGAGAAGAACAGTTGGACTTTTTACTAAAATTAATGTCAATATAAAATAAAAACATGCACTCGGAGTCATATCAGTCACACTGTTCATCATATTGTGGTGTGGAAGATTCCTGCACATTAAAAATGACATATGGATAATTTCCCTTAAGTATCAAAATAATATAAATTTTTTTACATGGTTTTGGGTAGTATACTTGCGTTTCTTTTTCTAAAATGGCATTTTAAGATTGAAACAAAATATTTGACTCATACTTATCACATTGTTTATTGGATTGAGGTGAGTATGATTCTGACACATAGAAAATTACATATAGATCATTGTCCCAAATTATTTAGTCAATTTAAATGGATTTGATCAGTTTTGAGTAAGACAGTTATCCTTTTTACTAAAATTGATGTCAATTATAAATAAAAATAAGAACATGGAGTTATATATATGAAATCATGTGTAGGATTGAGTTTTAGAAGATTCATACACATTTCAAATAACTTATTGATTGTTGTCTAAATCTATTAAAAAAATCTAAATTTTTAGTTTTGAGTATGTATGTTTTTTTACTAAAATTGATGTCGAGTTTAAATGAAGACGCACATAGAGTCATAACACTCATATCTTGCATTAGATTGAGGTGTGGATAATTCCTATATATTCCAAATCACTTATGAATTATTATCCTTAAGTATCAAAACAATTTGAATTAGTTTTCTTGGTTTTTGAGTATGTAAATTTTCATTTTTCTAAAATCCCATTTTATACTTGAAATATGAAATTTGACTAATACAAATCACACTCAGTATTAGATTGATGTAAGAACAATTTTTAAACATGAAAAATAATTTATGAATGGATTCCATAAATTATTAATAAAATCTAAGCGCATTTTCTCAGTTTTCAGGGAGTGAAACTTTTTAATGTCAAATATCTATATTAAACTAATAACCCACTCATTGAGTCAGTTGTCATTTTTACTAAAAATAATGTCAATTTAAAATAAAAATATTTACTTGGAGTCATACCATTCACATCGTATGTTAGATTGAGGTGTATCTGATTCTTACATGTACCAATGTCTCAAAACAATCCAAATTATCAATTATATCATGATTTTCATTGAATTATTTATCAAACATCAAACACTAAATGAGAATCATTAAAAAAACGTAATTAACTCGAAAAAAAAGAATCCAACTATATATGAAAAAATTTATTATGATTAATACTAAAAAGAAATAAATTAAACATAAATATGAAATAATACATTATTTATGTGGACAATGATTTTATTGTGAAAATGTCATGATTAACTCTGTGATTGAGTAATGGATGTAACTTAATGGAATGTGATAAATGTCAACACTTTAGGATTGAATGGTTTTGATGGAGAATATTTTTGTGGAATTTGTGTTCCAGAAAGGGATGAATGATGGGTTGAGCACACTAAATCGAACAAATGTATCCACCTGTATAAAAAACAATTATTATTTTTGGTAATACAAAAGAGAAATAAATTAAGCAGAAATATGAAATAATACATTAATTTTATGGATAATGATTTTACAATGAAAATATCAAGATTACCCTTGTAATTCATAAGAGGCAGTGGTGTTTCTCTTCCAACAAAGGCAATAGAGGTAATTTAAAAAATGTGATAAATGAACCACTGTAGGGGTGAAACTTTTTTAAGGTATTAGAAGCATGATAGTTGGAAAGAGAACCCCCAATTGAACAAAACAATCCAACTATATAAGAAAATAATTATTATTTAAGTAATATTAAAAATAAATAAATTAAACATAAATATGAAACAATACATTAATTTTATGAACAATTATTTTACTGTTCCAAAATCATGATTACCATTATAATTCATGTCCAATGTCCCCATGATGCTCTCATCCCACACATTCTCCCCAACATCTGTATCATTTCACCATTCAGAATTCACATATCCTTATCTTCCTCACATTTTATTTGTTATGTAAATGAGAGGGGATGTGTTTATTTGATAGCATTTTTTTGATTCTCATGTTACTCCTTTAATCATATGTGGTTTCCTCAAAACCATTACCCAATGAATTAGATTATTATATAAAAAAGTCTCTCCATTTTCATGAATCTAGTCACATTCCATCTCTCTATGTGTGGGATGAGAGAATAACGTGGACGTTGGGAGGAAGTTCTATTCAGATGCTAATCAGTAGTTAACCAACTATTGTGAAGTGCATAGATAATCCTTAGTTTTGTTATTATATTTGTGAGTGATGTCCAATTAATCTTTATTTTATCTCTATGGATCAATGGATCCAACTAGACATAAATAATATTCCAACTCTTCAAAACTACTTCGTCTTAAATAACAACAATTAAAAAATAGACATTGGAATTGATAAGGGTTGTTAGCATGGACTCTTGCAACTTCATTAAATCATTAACTCCATGTTCATATTTGTTTGTAATATGATTAACATGAATCCATTTTTAGTACATATCCATACTATTATGTTAATAAAAGATTAATTGTTTAAAACATATAAATAAATACACATGAGATATTCAAAGGTGAAAGTTATAGACAATTATAATAACGGAAACTCAAAATTTGATTATTTCAAAGAATTTTAGTATGTTAAAGAAAATGGGTAATTGAATTGAGGAAAAAAATTACTCAACATCAAGTATTTATTAAATAACATAAACAAATGAAAATATAATATACGATATTAAGGAGTGACACAAATCTCGAATATGATAAATAGGAATAATAAACTCTCATTCAATCAACTGGAAGATATAAAAATGTTTTTGAACAAATTATGTAGTAACCTGAGGAATTATTACATTTATAATTATTGGTATATAAATATTTTAAAACATATAAAGTCTCTTGTGATGTCATATTACCACACAGACATCCCAAGAGAAATCAAGGTACTCGAACTGGATAAAAAATTAATATTCACTAATGGATTACCTGAATAGAAATTACATCAAAAAAAAATATAGTTTTCTCATTTGTTTATGTGATATTACTTTTTATATATTGAAAAGGATGATGTGTTAATTGAAAAAATAAATAAGATCATGTTATTTAGGGTTAGATGAATTATTAACGATTTTAATTAAAAAATGTGGAATTGATCATAGTCATTACATAAAAATAATTTTATGTATATATTTAAATTATTTATCAATGTAGAAGATAGAATATTTAGAGAATCAATAGATGAATGATGATAATAATTTTCTAATTCAACAATGAAAAATGTTTAAATATTGATGATTAGTGAGTTGAAATTTTGCTACATTTATAGGTGACTCAAAGAATTAATAGGATATTTATTTCCTAATCCACGTATGCGAGTGAAGTGTTTTACTGATTTCAAAAGGAATATTGAAAACCCATTTTGGCACCCATTTAATATTGAATATAATTTTTAAATTTTGTTGGTGGAATGTCAATACATATCTGGATAGTGTCCAAGGGACATTCTCAACCCCCCTTGGGCTAGCAACAAGCACCGGATCATGAAAAACAACACATTAGGAATGATTTGGCCAAAAAATAAATAAAACTAGTAGAAAAAAAATTTAAATAAAATCATCCATGATGCATCCATACATTATTTTATCACAACAACGGATATAAATAGAAAAAATAAAATATGATGTAGTATAAAATAAATGAAATACCTAAAATTTACATCAACTCCCTCACCCACAAAATCCCCAGTTTAAATTTTTATAATTTTACATGTATGGAATACATTGATAAAATAAAGAATGAAAAATATATATGATAACCTTGTTCAATTAATTTGGGACACATAAAGAAAATAAAACAACCAACTAAACTCCATGTGACTCTATTTTCCAAAATCATTTCTAGAAACAATAGAATCTCCATGAGTGATAAAGATTTGAATTAATATGGGAAATGACGAAAGTTAGAAGACCTGCCTCACTAGTATAGAATAACTGGAACACAAATAATGACATTTTTTTAAGAGGAAATAGAAAACAAAACCAAAAATCCCCATGGAAAATAACTACGACTACCTTTCTAGGTTGAATAAAATATGAGACCCTCTTTGGAAACCAAAATTGAAATCAAACATCAGATGTTGGAAGAGATGTTTGAGGAACTAGAGGCAGTCGAGTGGTGTGATTCAAACTATGATTAACTGTGGAGGAGTTTCAAAAACAGGTGGATTCCACAAAAGGCTTCTAATACTTTGATGGGTTTGCAAATGGTTAGGGTTTTTAATTATATCAAGACACTTTAATTAGGAGTTATAAAAAAGTGTTGATAAAGAGTCCTTTTTCAGCGCTTATTACCTATGTGCTCACAAAATAACACTTTATCAACACTTTTTTATCACTAATATCAGTGCTAAACTTCAGCATTGATGAGTTTTTATTTTATCAGTTCTTTTTTAACATCGATAAAGCCTTATTTTTTCAGCGCGATAAAATCGCTGATAAAGATTCTTTTATCAGCGATTATTACTTAAGAGCAGTTATCAATGGATGTATAATTATAATTATAAATATTTTTTTAAATATTTATATATTCTTAATTAAAATATATAAATATAAATATAGTAATCATATTCCTTTTTTAATATATTTATTAATATTTTTTAATTACTTATTTGTAATTATTTATTTTTAGTTATTGAAATATTTTTAAAAAATAATATTTATATGATTATATAAATTTATATAATTATACATACATATATATATTTAATAAATATATATAAATATAAATATATTAAATATATTCATTATTTAAGTAAATTTATTATAAATTTAATAATTTTTTAAATACAAAAAATTATTTATTTATAAATAATTTCAAGAAAACATTATTTATTTATTATTATACATATGAAGATGTATAAATATAGTAAATGAACTTTTATAAATATATTTATTTATAAATATTTTTTATATTTATATATTTTCATTATTAATGAAAATAAAATTTATAGTGCATGCATATATGTTAAAAATGAGTAAAATTGAATAAATTAATGATTAATACACTATAATAATATTGAAAAAATGGATAAGTTTTATGTGTGTGCATTGTGTATAAATATTCATTAATTACGTATATGTGAAATCAATGTAACATAGATTTGATCTACATTAAATTGAAAAATAAAATGACATTAAATTATATATAATGTAATAAGAAATTAAAAAATATTTTTAATTCATATTAATTTTTAATTAGATACCTTTATTCAATAAATATATAACTATTTAATGTAAAACAAATACATATTTTATAATATATAAATAATATTTATTTGCATCAATATATATCTATATATATATTATATATATAATTTAATAACATAAATTATAATCATTATCAAATTAATAAAATGTTTAATATTAAATAATGAATAATAAATTTATTCATTTTTATGAATAATTATTTAGTCAAAAAAATTGGTAATATTATTTTAATAAAATCAAATTTTATTTTATTTTATTTAATTATTTTATTATTTATTCAAAAAATTATCAGCACTAAAAAATCACCGATGGAATAAAAATTTATAAGTACTAGAAATAATACACTAATAAAGGGTACCCTTTATCATGGCTAGAAATAATGTGATGAAAAATGAATAACTTTATTAGGGATAAGAATAAAGTTCTGATAAATGATTAAATTTAACAACACTTTCCTTAGAGTAGATAAAAAATCCATTTAGTAGTGTTTTTTAGCATTGATAAATATCAGCACGATTAAAAGTCAGTTTTGCAGTAGTGTCTCTTGAGATTATAAGACCCAAAAATGAGACCTTTTCCTTCCAAAATTCACTCTTTTTAAATTTTTCATATAGTTTTTCTTTTCATAGTGTTTTTATTATAATTATCCAGTGGTATTCATGATCTTACATTCTATATTAATAGATAAGAATATCATCTATTATGACCACCGCAAATTTATTGATGCAATATCTGAAGACTCTATTCATCAAATCAATCTGGTGAGGGTTCTTCCATGGTTTGATCTATCCTGATCCGAGGCCAGAATTTCATTTCTGTCTCAGATCGTCTTGGTTACTCTCAACAGTGATGCTCCCTCAAGGTATGGTCGGGAAATCCAGTCTTGGGTGATGAAGATTCAACTTCATTCTCCCTGGTTTGTCTTCCTCCTTGGATTGCTGCGATTTGGTGTCAGACGGTATATTGCAGATTCGATGGTGTCTCTGGCTTCAGCTCTAGAAACGGATTGTAGTCTTCAATGGAGGTTGGATGATTGTTTCTAATATTGGCGGTTCGATGTGATTGGCTTCATCTTGGATCAGGAAGTGGAGGGATAAGTCTTCATTAACGGTTGTGATGTGTAATGCTTGTAGTGCATTCAGGACACTGTTCTTGGTTCTGCTTGTGGGTAGTGGTATGTTTACCATGTCAGAAGTTGATGAGATTGTGGAGTTCAATTTCAACTAGAAGTTTCTGAAGCAGTATCTGTATTTCCATCCTTGAGAATATGTGCTCTTCACCAAATGAGGTTTCAAATGCGGCCATTGGAATCTGTAGTATCCTACACTTGAGGCGTTTTGGACTGATTTTCTTCGTTTATGTTGATGTTTTTCTTGGTTGTTGGCTGATTTTATCATGCTGTGAATTTGACAATGGCCTTAGAGGTCCATTTCTCACGAGATTTTGCAACCAATTGTCTACAAGAAGTTTTTTTATATGAGGTATAGGGAAACTATTTTTCTCTATTTCATTGCTATTGGGAATCGTATGATTGAGAGGTTATGGCTTCAGTCATCGGTTCCTGGCCCAGGTGCTTTGCGACGGGATAATTAGTCGTTCATATTTGAGATAATGGATGTGGGGTTTAATGTTTTTGTCACTGGGAGAAGCTTTCCTCTTGTATTGTGGGTTGTTTTTGGTCTAGGGCATTTGGTCTGTTGAGGTTGTTTGTTTTGTCTAAGTCGTTGATGTCATGGGTACCCAGTCACCCCTAAAACGGGTCTATCTCAATAAAAAATTAATTTTCAGTCAATACCCATCACTATATATTTATAGTCTCCATACCATGTATGATATTTCATCATGGGTATATCCAGCTTCATGAACCACAATTAATGATATCCAGAACAAAGGTCAATCTTGGAAAAGTATTGAGCTCTGTGTAGTTGATCAAGAAATTCATCAATATGGGGAAGATGATACCTTTTCTAGATTTTGATCTTATTAAACTCGATATAATAAATTTATTTTAAATTTATCGCTCTTTATTTTTCATAAAAAATACTGGTTCACCCCATGCTGACACACATGGATAAATTAATCCCTTGTCATGGTTTTCAAGGAGTTTCTTCTTCAATTCCTGCAACTCAATTGGGTCCATTCAATAGGGAGTATTTAAAATTGTTGTGGATCCAGGTATGAGTTATATCGAGAAATCAACTTCACATTTTGGTGGAAGTCTTTGCAAATCATCTACAAAGATATCCAAAATTTTCCAAACTATGGGCATACCATAGACGTCAATTTTTTACCCAAACACTTGAGATAAAAAACCCATATAAATTGAAATTAAAAACCATAAACTAGATATAATCTCTATCTGAATTTTACACTTATCATCGCATTGATACAAGATCATAGTTTATTTTGAAATATCAAATGTAACTTTCAATCCTCAATAATTTATTTTGTATTTTTTTTAATGAATTTCAATACATACTTAAGATGAAATCAAATTAAACAAGATTATTAATTAAAAGATTTATAAGAAGTAAATTACCAGACACATCAATACAATAGGAATCATAGTTTTGAGATATAACCATTATACCATTAGGGTTTTTAATATTAATTACATATCTAATCATTTTAGTGGAATAATAATGGTCTTATAAATTTTTTTAGATATGAAATAGTTGGTTATTCTAGAATCAAATAAGACATTATAAGTTCCCTAGTGGATAATAATTGTACATTTTACCACATTATTATCAAACCCCCTCATCCGATATAGAAATCACATGAGATATCCCCCTGTCCCCGAGCATAAGAGGTCGTTGATGTTGATCACCATTATTAACCATCTAGTTTGTTCCCTGGTTAGTATAATGCTCATTATTTTATCACTTATAGCACTGATTATTGGGAGGTACATTCTATATAGATTTATCTCCATTCACATTCTTAGTTGACTTCAACCCATCACTTCGGTAATCAAATATCTGATGACCATCCCATCTAGATATAAAACATTTATTTTACCCCTTAATAAAATTTACTCCATGCTTATTCTCTCACATTGAGCATAAATGAAATTCCATCCTATTCTCTCCATGTTTTCAGATTTTCCTTTGACCTAAATATTTATTTTCTTGTCATAACAATGATATTGATTCCTAACTCCAACCTCCATTTCATCTTTGATCACACAAAACAAAATCTATTCACAGCTACTAAAATATCATATGTCAAAAGCCCTTCTGAGACTTGGATTTATGACAGTAAATAATCAATCAAATTTAAATTTGGGTTGGATGATTATAACATAAGCGTACCTCTCTAGTCTTGTGAAATTACCATCATAGGTACCAAAGAATTAATAATCCATTTTCTTTAACTCAAGGAAATAATTATCTATTTGTTTACAAAGAATAAAAGGAATGTTATTATTATAAAATAATTTTCTAAAATTGTCCCAATCCATGGTTTCAATTTCATCATGCTTCCTTGTATTATTGATTAAATTCTACCACTAGTTTTCTTCTTCTTAAAAATGATAAACAGTATGAATTACATTTCCATGATTTGAACACTGGAGAATGAATAATAAATTTTAGTGGTACTGATCCATTGTTCCACATCAAATGGATTAATATATCTACTAAAAGATGGTGGATGTTTCCTCAGGAAATAATGAACAAAATTTTGTTCCCTTCTTTTCACATTTTAATGTCTAGAATGATTTATATAGCGAGAAAGTTGGTTTTTGAGAACAATGATATATTTTAGTCAATTTCTAGTTACATTTGGATGATGAGAAGAATAATTATTTCATTTATAGTCACACTCAATATTGATGAGGTTCCTTTGGGTTCCATTCATTGACTAAAACCAAAAATAATAGATTAAGAAAAAATAATTATTTAGGGGAACCACATAATAATTAAATAATCACTTATATGATGTCTAAATTTTGAAACCTTATTGAATTTATGACACCTTAGTTTTATCAATGTTGATTCATAGCCAAATTATTTTTAAATCCTTCATGATGGTTCACAAAAATTTTGTGAATTTCCAAATCATATCCCCAAGGAGTGCCAAACCAGTCTAGCTGTAAGGCTTGTTGTCGTGCACCAGTTTTTGATTGAGTCTATCCCAATATGGGGTTTATTGGGGTTGTTTCCCATATGTACATCTATTCTAGAGCCACATCCTCTTATAGTATCTAGACATAGATGTATTTATATGAATCCACTCACTATATCCTTTACCAAAAAATCTAATACATTTTCCTATAATTTTACCCATATATAGACATATCCATAGACCATTTTTTAGAATTATCACAAAGATATTCCATTCCTTTTTATCTATGGTAAACCCAAAATTTTCAATGATACTAACTATAGTGACCATCTCTTAACATACATAGACATTACATAAAATTTTCAAAATACAAAATACATTACGCAAAAAGATGCTCAAAGACAATGTTAGATTAGTGCCTTTTGAAACATGGAAACATAAACATTGGTACATCAGTGAGCTATAGTATCTACCACTATCTTCCTCATGACTATCACCCTTTATATGCACATCATACATAATACATATCTTCATAACTTGGGTAAAGGAAAGATAAAAAGGGGAGAGCTCAAATGCTGAGTAAGGGAATCTAATGGAGATATGTGAGCATAATAATGACCATAAGGGTATGATAACATGGTCATAACATTATAAAATCATACCATTAATATCAATTATCATAAACATGAATCATGGAATAAATATTATCAGTTCATATGACATGAATCATAAGGAAAACAATAGCATAATCTATGAAATCAAAACATAGTAATAAAACATGCAATTTTGTCAGACATAGAAGCATATAAAATGATTTCTATAGTACACATGGAACAACTTCTAAGTCTATCTTAGTAGAATGGGTTCACTCCCCAAACCATCTAAATAGTCAGGGTTCACTCCCAATACCATTATAGCAGACATATTCTTTACAGTTATTGGATTCACTCCCCTTTACATCCATGTATATCTCATTAGATATAAATCATTGCCCAATGCATTGGAGAGATATATTGTTCATACCTGTCTCAAAATAAAATCATACATATGCATGCCACTAGATCATAAACATTCATCACATCATAACAAAAGAAATGAAATAAGTATCATTAATATGTAATCATATAATAACTTATAAAAAATATAATGGATTATTAATCATTTGATCAAACCAAAACCAATGTAAATAATTAGGTTCTATAATCATATAAGCCAAGAAAGATAAATGGGTTTTATAAACATCATGTCGTCAAAACATAAACAATTCAATGAAAGAGTATAAATTGAATCCTTAAAAAAACTTCCTAGAAAGGAATGAGTAATTACAATAAATATCATCTTATATGGAAAATAATTTTGAAACATCTTTCAAAAACATTGCTTTATACAATATTTTCTCTTTGAACGAATTATTTTTAAAACATAAAGATTTATTGAAAAAATATTTCGTTGAAAATATATTAAGAAATCTATAATGGAATATTTGAAAACCATAAAACGTTTTTAAAATCATTTTTCATTGAAAATTATATAAATATATGATTTTAAATATATTTTTGAAAATATTTTTTAAATCAAAATTTTTTAAATAAACCATATTTTCGACCTAAAAGATAAAAAAGGTCATATTTTCTTAAAAACAATTTATTAATTATATTAACATAAAAAAAGTGTAAATATGGTACAAATACATTAATATATCTTGATTAAACATAGAATAAAAGAATTGAAAATTTATCTTGAGATATGGATCTTAATATTTCATTAATGGATGAATAATAATAAATAATTGTAGTAAATAATGAGATCACAACAATAAACACTTACAACATTTGTAACTATAAATAAAAAACCAATGTAAAAAAATTACATTACATGGATCATAAAATATAAATGAAAGGATGATATTAATGATATAACATGTCAAATATAATTATATACACCTCATAACATAATACAGGTTCATAAAAAACATGTGTCTCAAAGAATTTAAATTGAGACAAAACTACCTTTCTATTTTGGTATCTTTTGAACCGTAAAACCCCATGAAATATAGATTATAAAATGGTAGTGAAAATAGATATAAATTAATTTATAATAATAATAGAATAAATTTATGGGTTGTATATTCACCACACAAAATAAATGAGTGGTGAATCTGGCATTAGTCTCATAGAGATAAAAGTGAGACTAGAAATCCTCTTACCTAATGCCTTCAATATCTTCACAAATAATCAAAACTCATATATAAATAATATAGGTTTATTATCAATAAATAAAATAGCCATATTAATTTATATAATAAAAAATATTAATTTATTATGGCCTTTTATTACCCATATATTAACAATTCCATTTAAATGTTATGTTTCAGGAAATAACCGCTTTGTTTTTTTACTTGTGTTTTGATTTGTTAAACGTATTTTCCTAATAATTATATCTTGATATCCAGAATTTAAAACATTATATACAAATATTATACATTGTGTATATATTAATTTATAACAATATGTAAAAAATATAAATAGAAAATGAAATACACCATTCATTGAGACGGTAGGTCGTAAGTACGCATGTGTATTGTTTCTATTTTCTTTTCGTATTGAATTAATGTAAGTAAAAGAATTATATATATATATATATATATAATAATTCCTATATAATTATTATTTCATATATATCATATAAATATACTACACTCTTATTTAATACATTCCATGTAATGTGGGAATGAATTGCACCGATTTGAGGAGGCGGTAGTCCACACGTCCCCAAACAATGTTATCAAATTTGCCAAAAATGAAATTCATGAAGGTATCTATTTCATAATAGTCAAACATGTATAAATACATCATAAATATAATATATATCATATAAAAACTTAACTAACATTATTATTTACAACCTTTAATGGTGTCAATTGAAGAATGAGCAACATCATTTTGTGATGCGGTAGTCTGCCATACACACAAAATATGATTTGGTATCCCATTTGATTAAAGTGTGTGTGTGTGTGTTTAGTTCAATAAAATAACATAAAAAAATATCGATAAGTTTACTATATTGTGTTTATTATATAATAATAGAATAAGAATATTTATTGGGTGAATAATAATAATAAATCAAAAGATCTTATAGAAGTATGTTACCTCTTCTTTGGGTAACTACTTTTGCTTTTCCCCACAGGGATTCATTGGTTGAAATTATTCCAAAACAGAGGCATACATAATGAAGGAAGGTAAGTTACTATGATATTTTGGTTGCTTCAAGGTACTGAGATGTTTAATGAAGTGAGAGGGGAAATATTTTTTTACACTTGGGTCACTCAAGATTCATCATGGTTGCACAAGTATACTTGCACGCCCTATGTTATTTTCTCCCAAGGTCTTTAAAGGCTTACATATACCCCATGTGGGCCCCCCATTTCATGACGTAAAAATTCCAAAATTCATATTTAAGATCTGGTCGCCCTAGTCTCTGCTTGAATTCTTCCCGTCACTTCTAAGGTAATTTCATAACTAGCATGGAAGATCTAAACAGGTGAAACAATGCCTAAGTGTTGAAACTCATCAGAACATGCACGCCTAAGTGGCCAGCCCTTGAGGGGAATGGCCACACTTGTGCACTGCCTTATTCCTTCAACAAAACTTGTGTGCCACTCTTTCGAAAGCCTTTATGGATAATACTAAGGGATTGAGCCAAGTCTTGCCCAAGTATTTTCTTAAGGGTTGACCATCGCGCAAGTACCCATTTGTCGCACAAGTATACATGTGCGACCAGGACTAGCACACCCCAACAGGACCTGCACGCCTACTTCTTTTTGGGTGCCCCTCCTGCCTATTCACCTTTCCTATTCAACATATAGCCTTAAAACCCCATTTCAAATCCATTTTTGGCATGGTTCTTTTTTTGGATTCCTTATCTAAAAGGAATTTAGTGGAACATATCTTAAAACCTAGTGATTTTCATATCATTATGTCACTAAGGTTAGAGATTTCATACATTCATCCTCATCCTTTAGGATGAGAGGATCTTTAACTTGGGCCTCCTTTTCTATAGTAAGTCCCAATATCAAATTCAAAAATATGAGCATCCTCCTTAAGAGTAAGCACCATGTCCCCTAACCTGGCCCACCTTTTCAAGAGTAAGCCCCAGTCTTTAAGTTCCCTTAATTTTGGGCCTCCTTCTCAGGAGTAAGCCCCGTGTTCCTAAATATGGGAATCCTCCTTATGAGTAATCCCCATGTTCCTAAATATGGGCATCCTCCTTAGGAGTAAGCCCCAAATTCCAAATTCCCTTAACCTGGGTATCCCCCTTATGAGTAAGCCCCAATCATAATTCCCCTTAACTCGGGCCTCTTCCAAGGAATAATCCATAGTTCTCAAGTGCCTTTAACATTGTCCTCCTTCTTAGGAATAAGACCCAGTCATAATTTCTCTCAACCAGTCTTAATTTCCTTTAATTTGGGAATCCTTCTCAGGATTAAGTCCTAAGTTATGTATACAAATCTCCATAAAGCCCATATACCTTTATGGACCTTGTCCTCGGGTTTCGTCCCTAAAGTAAATCATAATATTCATTTATCTTGGGCAGTCATACATACAAAAGCCCCACATAATTTCTTAGGATTGCATATTTCATTGCACAATCGTCAGGTTTTACAAATACCTCTTGTTTCTCACACCGAGCTTGACTCACGTACGCTTATAGAATAAAGGTAATTTTGACATCTTTTATTGAGCCATCAATCATACATAAAACTCATACTTCATTACTTGAACTACGTGGGTTCTAATTCCTTTTCTAAACAAGGATAAATAGGTATCCCATTTGTTTGTACGATCCCATCTATGAAATAATCCATGTCCTTCTAAATGAAAATAAACTTCAAGTGCCCCGCTGAGTGGCTTTAAAACCATTATGGTTATCATAATGACCAAGATATTATTATATAATGTGTTGAAGGATACCATTGACTAAGAATCTCTAACAAATACAGATGATTATCTATTAATGAAGATCCTAGAATACATATAAAATATTATATAAATCTCATACATATAAATCATTCATTGTCATATCTAAAAGAAATATAATTTTCATACTTGGTAATTTAATAAGGATTCATGAACATAACTTATATCTATACAGAGAGTGTCGGAGTAGACAATAATTCCCCTCAAAAGGTGTGATGAGTCCGACCTCCCATCATCTCGACCAATGAAAATTATTAAGCCTCGCCAGTTTACAAGAAATGGGCACCTACCTTTGGAATGTAGGTCCAATGGATATAGAATCATTTGATGTTTCTGGTTCTACTAACAAACCCATTAGAAACCGATTGAAATGTTTGAACCATAAACCAATGAGGTCATCCCCATTTCCATAGGGAAACAAAAATGGTGAACCCGACGTGAATCCATAACCAAGTTAAAATGATGCTTTACTTATTTGTTAGGGCCCTATTTAAACTCAATGAGAGGGCCAACAAAGCAATAAAAAACAGATGTGCTCATTCAAATGATGTAGTGGCCGAACTTATCTCGATTATGTATGTTATATCAAACATGCACTTGTTTTCAAGATCTTCTACATTACACTAATGGCATCTCTAAAGTTCACACCTGTGAATACCTCTACTGTGAATGCATCTACCCCTACTATAGTTGGATGGTCGTCCGCTATGAGGACAACATAACATATTCATTATCTTCAACTCTGGGTATCAAATGCACTGTTTAAGAAATACTGTCAACAAATTACCATTCCTACTCTGGAGGCCACTCAGCAAGCCCTCCAAGACAATAAATCACCCTGTTTGTCCAGATAGTGATGACCAGCGATCAAGAAGGATGTGGTTCCAACCACTGTTTCCAACCGTTTCGGGTCGTTATCCCCAGAACTCAATCACCAGACCCTCCCATATTTTGGGGAGGTGAATGAGAAGGTCACTCAAGGCCATAATTCAAGGAAACAAGAGTCTGTCACAGGGACTCCCACCAACAATCGCCACCAGACTCGTGCGGTAGTGCGCCCTCAACATGATGAGGGTGTCGTCTCCAGGCATTCGGCTCAGGTTTCTCGAACCCGAGCAGGAAACACGGAACACCAGAGGCAAAGATCGGTAAACAGTGATCAGGTTCTTATCTCTTCGATTTCTAGATATTTCCATCAATCAATCATGATGGAAAATAATGAGAGGGAATACACACCCATTTGTCCTAATGTTACATCCCAGCAGACTCGTCTGGCCGAAACACGCCAATCCCGCCAGGCAATACGAACTGAGTATTATAGGCAGGAATATATACATGTTTATAACTCATCTTCTAGTCAGCAGTCTCGTCTGACTACAACCAAAGAAGGTCTCTAATTTAATATGGTAGCAACTGATAAGTAGGAACATACACCTGTTTACAATAAAAAATTCTTCCAGCAGTCTTGTCTGCCAGTATTGAAGGAAAGTCATAAACCATACATGATGAGGACTACACAACATGAACATACACCTACCAATGTTAATCAAGCTGCCAACTGTCTCATTTGGTAGCACTCAGAGAAGTCAGTCGGAAAGCTCCAATGACAAATTTGGTGCAGACTCAACTCTCTGCCCCCACACATGAGTACTATCAGAATTCACTGGCAGTAAAAGGAGGACATGAGCAGGAACACACACATACTCTATGAATGGAATGGACGTATATTCCCATTCTGGAAACTAAAGTCACCAAGAAAATTTTGGCAATGGTGAAGGAGCAGATGAAAATCCCTGGTAATATTCTGGATTCCTGCCAGAATATTATAATAGCTTCAGCAGCATCGCAGGGAAAGAAAGCAAAATATACCACTACCAGTGGAGTGACACATCAACAGTTCACTCTAGAACAAACACACATCTCTGTTCCAGTCCAAGAGGGTTGTGGGGAATACTCCCCCATGTCATACAGACAACAAAGTCAGGCACATAAACCTGATTTGAGTGGAGATAATCAGCCTAACCAGATCATTTATCCTGAGCAAGCACATACACCTGCCCATAATAACCACATTCTTCAACATGTGGTTCCAAATGTGAGTAAGAAGGTGTCTATGATAAAGACTCTTCCAACACAAACAAGAAATCAAGGTCCAATCTATAATAAGGCCTTACTCGATGCTGGATTCCTTGAAGACCTCAGACAATTATCTGTTGGAAATCTAGATTCTACTCTCTCATTTCCCAATTGTGGGAACATTAATTCTGAAGGTATTCATGAGACACTTCATCATGAAGGCTTGCTTCATGAATGTTCGGTCGATCTCGAAGTATCATCTTCAGATGAGAGCCAAGATAAACCTCTACATGGACAAAAAATCAAGGAGAAAAAGGGTTCATCATTTGTAGTAACCCACCATGGTGGTCCTCCACATGATGATGAATTTAGTTGCGAAAGTCCTCTCTGCAGTAGTAATTCACATTTCCTGGAAAAGACTCCAATGGAAAATGTAGTGATGAGAAATCCCTCTTAGCTTGAGGCACTTGAAATTGTGAAGCCAGTCTTGTCTAATGATTTACTGCTAGCAGGTGGAATACGTTCTCAATTAGAAGATAGGTTGGGTGTAGGTCATTCTCTGAACCACCCATCGGTCATTCATCTTATAGTCTGGTAAATTAATTCTCTACCAATATTGTTGAATATAATGAAGCAACAAGGAAGCACCAGCTCTGGTCTAATCAGGTAGAAAAATATTCATTTAATGATAAAGAGGAAGTACATCATATGAGAAACAACTGGCGAAAAGTGAAGTACTATTCATGTTTTTTCCTTTGGCTGACTCTCAGTATGACATTCCAGAGATGATGATGGAAGATGGAATTCATTATATTTATCTCAACATATGGAAAACTCTTTGTCAGTTTAAAAATAAAATATGATCTTTTGATGAATAATAAAATCATGTCCAGATAATAGAGGGGTTGCATCGCCAAATTGACTTTGAATCTCTATTAGTTTCTCGATATCCAAATACTGAAAAGCAGCAGAGAGCCTTTCATCGTTCATACCTTGGCGCATTAATAAGATTGCACTAGTTAATTGCCAATTCCCAATCGGGTATTCATATTAGTGGAGGGGGTTTCCATGGATCACTACATTTCACTGTACTCTCTAGCCAACAAAGGCCGCCGAAAATTGTCTAATGCAATGATATTTCCCATGGCCGGCCACAACCAATTGGATTTGTTAGTAATCAAAAGCTCGCCCAAGAACATGACTCAACTAGTTCTTCTCAAAGTTAGGCATATAGAGAACAAGCTGTTGAATTACTCTTGCATAAAGAAAATGAGAATATCGAATAGGCTTATCGTTTAGAGCGTGCACATCATCAAGTGACATAAGTGTCAGAAATCATCCAACGGTCATTTGAGCCAGGTGATTTGAGTGGATGACGGTTAATGAATCTAGCCAATTTCTGGACTAATGTCCGCAAGATCATGAGATCTTTTAAGAAAGTCTTAGACATAGCTACTCAAGAACCACCCCAGCTTTCCAGATTGGGGACTCTTTTAGCCCAACCCTCAGAATCAACAAATATGATTCAAGGAGTTGAGAAGGAACAACAAGAATAGCCCCAGTCCATTGGACTGGGGAATTTTTCAAATCCACAATCTCCCCCTCAGAGAAAGTCGGTCTTCTATTGATTAGGGATATTGCCACAAGAGGATCAAAGAGACAAATTATCCAGAGATTCCCTCCAAATTATGGTTCATGAAGAAGTTCCCAAGGGATCCAATAAACAATAGGTAATGTCTCATTAAGGACATGGGAGATGACAATATCACAAAATTTATAATAGAAGGGATTCAATGAATTATGCATCAATTAATGTCATCAATGTTGTTGTTGCTGATCCCCCATATGAGGCTCACTCAGAGAGATTAGATGAAGAAGTTCCTGCTCAAGAGGCTGTGCACACAGAGGAAAATGAAGAAGGTTTGTGTACATAAAACCAAAAGGCTTACTCAGAATCTAGGTATTCCTTCAAGTAAGCAACATCCCCCTCTCTGAAAGGGAACTAACAAGGGGAAAGGAAAGAATTAGGTTACATCCCACACTTCCTCTGGAGAAGGCCAATCACTCTCATTAGAGAAAGGAATTTCACAATAGGAGGAAGAAATAAAAGAATTAAGGAGGTTGAATGCAGAACTACATCAAGGTAGTCTTCCTCCTAAGAATGATGGAGTCAGTCTGCCAAGGGAGTTTGTTGTAGATACTAATATGGATCAAGAGTATCCTCTTTTACCATTACACCCTCATAGGTCTAGTCCTATGGGTCATGCACAACAACAATCACCAGTGCTACCATCAGTTGCAGTACCAGCCACCACACCTTTCCAAGCTCCAGCTATTGCACTTGCTCAGGTCCAAGATCAACTGGATGTTTCCCAAAAGTTAATAACTACTATTGAGTCATTAACTTCTTGGTTGGAAGCTATAGAGGGAAAGCATGCACAAATTAAACCATAAAATAGAGCATACCCTGAATGGGTTTATGAAATTCTTCCCCCATCAAATTTTGCAAGTACCAAATTCCAAATAGGTAATGGTTTTGGATACCCAGAGGAACACATAGCACATTTTGTTTCTCGTTGAGATCCTATGATGGGAACCCCTCAGAATCAAGAAGCAGTTAGCTTATGTTTTTTGTACAGTCATTTCAAGGTCCCTCTTTTGTCTGGTACGCAAGTTTGCAATCCCGGTCAATTACCGGATGTGAAGATCTCCATCAACGATTCCTTTATCAATACAGCTCAATATTTCCAAAGAAAACAGTTTTTATTCATACAAACTATATTCAAAGGGAGAATGAAAGGGTTTCATATTTCATTTCTTGCTAGATGTTATTAACATATTACCTAAGGTTAGTAATCCCTCAAGATGAATTGTTTCCAATTTGTGTGGCAATGTTGTGTGATGAGTTGTGCATAACGTTCATTCTTGTGAAATACATAAGAGGGTTTCGAGACCTTGCTTCGATCACTTTGCAGATGGAAGAAACTCTTACAAAGACTAAGGATAAAACTCGTGTAATTCCATCAGCTCTAGGAAGGAGAATGGGTAAAGAAGAGACTGCTACAATTACATTTAAACATGCACCTATACCTTCTTCTACTTCAAATCCTTCATCTTATCGAAGGGATCCACCTCCTGAGCATCAAAAATAGAGGCCGTTTCGTCAAGATGATCAAAGAGATCAAAGACAAAAACAATTTAAGGATTTGGATAGAAATGTTTAATCGTTCTGAAATGAAAAAGTTCCTTGTTACTTCATTTCGGCTATAAAAAATAATTTGGTTCAATTACCAAGGCCCAAAAGGCCAAAAAAGGAAAGAGATAAAGACCCTCCAAAATATTTTCCATTTAATCAGATGTTGGGGCATCCCATTCAAGAGTGTTTTGTCTTCAACGACCTCCTACAAAAAATGGTGGACTCGGGACAAGTCAAATTGAGTGGTTCTTCAGCTCAGGTAGCATGTGTTACTGCTACAGATCTAGTGGAAGAAGGCGAGTGGCTGGAAGTCAAAAACAAAAATGCGCAGAAATATAATGATTTGATGGTTAGAAAAATGATCAACCGAACTCATGCCAATTTGCAAACACAATTGAAGAAACCCACTGTGTCTTTTGATAAGAATTCCACAACAAAACCTTATTCGTCAAAAGAAAAATCCTCAAAGGGGCAGAATAATTCAAAGAAAGAGGAACAATCAGAAGAAGATGAAATCATGTCAAAGCCCAAGTTGTCTTTGACTCTAGAAGTTTTTTTCCCATCTACTTCAAATCCACAGGCACCACCCCACCAAATGGCATAGCCTATATTGGATAATCAGGCATAGTCCTCATCAGATGAAGAGTTGATCTTTGGTTCTGTTAATATGATTCATTTAGCAGATCCCACTTCCCAAGCTTGAGCCAAAATGGGTAGGACCTTACTCAATACATAAGGTCTAATTCAATGGAGCTTCATCTATAATCTCAATGGATGGAGAACTCATCACTACTCCAACCAATGCAAGTTTTCTAAAGAAGTATTTTGTGTAACACAAATACTAATAAGTATAGCAAGACGTTAAACTACATTATTTATGGTCCATGTATATGACCTTAAACTATTCACACCATCGTCCAACATGACGTTAAACTGTGTCATCGTCCAACATGATATTAAACAGTGAAAAAGTCCTTAATATGTCCAACATGATGTTAAACTGTATCCTTATATTTGTCCTTACTACCTGACATTAAACTGAACAGTCCCCCTTTCATCCAACATGACATTAAACTATATTTTCCCCCTCGTCTTAGCTACAAGACACTAAACTGTACAACACCCTCATTGTCAAACATGACACAAAAATGTGTTCACGGCTAACATGAAGTTAAATTATGTCTCTATATTTGTACTACATGACGTTAAATTGTACTGATCATTCATCCTACAATACATAAAACTGTAAAATTCCCTTAATAGGTCCTACATGAAGGTAAACATTATTTTTTCCCTGCTACATGACACTAAACTGTGCAGCACCAATAGTCCACACTACAAGACTTTAAACTACATAGTCACTTCATATGTCCTACATGACATTAAACTGTGAATCATTAAGGTTGTTTCTACCACTTGTTTCTCACACCTAGTATGACGCACGTGGGATTAGAGAAAACTTCAACCATAACACCCTCTCTAAGCCGCTAACCATGTGTAAGTCCCAACACCATTTTTCAGGTCGTCGTCCTAAAAAACAACTTGATCGCCAATTCATTATTTAATTGAACTATGAAAACTTTGATCCTTTCCTTCTAGGATGGGTATGTGGGAAACCTCTTGAGGTTCAAGACCAAAATCAATCTCTTCACATCAGTACACCTTCGTCTCATACGATGTTGATTCGTGAAACCACCCCCAAAACCAATATCTTCATATTGGTTCACCTTTGTCCATGCTATATGACATTAAACTGTACAAATTTTTTGTCCTGTATGAAAATAAACTACAACATTCTTTGATACCCTCACATAAGAGGAAATCATTATTTATATTGATCTCCAATCATGTTATATTCTAAAGACTACATGCATAAATGGCAATTCCTGAACCTTTTATCATGGTTTAAACCATCATTGAACTAAAGTCCCCTTTCACCCTTCACTTGTATGAACCAAATCTTTACAGAGGGTATTTCAAGAACTACGTATGGATTGATTCCCATACTTGTGGGATACGTAGGATCGTTCAAGTGTCCCTCAAATCCAGCCCCAAGTCTTTGGGCCTAACCCAAGATTCCACTTTCAGTCCTTTGGCTGAAAAGTCCCCCTGTGAAAACATGAGTGTGGTATAGAAACCCTGGTCTTCATTCGAACCAGGTTTATAAAACACACTGTGTAATCCTTATTATTTTTCTGAGCTCTATGACCCTAAAATAAGGCCTCTTACACTCGTGCCCCAATGACGTTAAACTATATTTCAAGAACTGTGAATGGCTTGATTACCATCCTTATGGGATAGGTAGTGAAGTCCATCACCTCAATTCAGGACCCAACCACAACATGATTATGGTTAGCATTAGTCTATATATCTCGTTCATGAATTTGAAGATACTCATTTTCATGTGTCATACTCCCAACCTTAAATATTTATAGATCTCTAAAACTCTTTTATTGACATTTGGTTACAAAATGTTTGATACTCAGGAAATCTTTTGTTTGACTATGCAGCACGAGCCCTTAGGCAGCCTTGCATAAACAGTCTATATAACGGACCAGTCATCCAAAATATGTTATTACATGACTATGAATCCAATTCCCTTAGGTGGCCCTGTATAATTCAACCACCTAATGGGTTTTTCAAATAATGGTAACTTCATTCTAGGGAGGAAGACCTCGTTTGTCCTTATTTGTATTTACGACAATATGTAGGGATCTACAAAAATAGCCATCCCTATCATATTTGTCCCATACTCATTTTCATGATTTGAAATTATTTATGTCTATGGATTATATTTCCCTTCACTATGTTTGGGTCATAACTTCGTAGGAGTGACATTAATCTAGTTCTTAGACAATATTATTTGGAAATATATTCTCCATATTTGAGTACATATCTCTATACAGCAAACTCTATGCATTGGAAAATTTGAATCTCTATAAACATCCACTGGTTTTTTAGTAGTAGAAAAGTAATTTTCTGAGAGTTATTTTTCCTGACTATGCAGCACGTTCCCTTAGGCATCTTTGCATAAGTGGCACACATAACAGACCTTTCAGTAAAAATATGCTATTATTTTACTATGCAACCAATGCCCTTAAGTGGCCCTGCATAATTCAACCCCCAAACGTGTTTGTTAAATAATGGTAACTTCATTCTTGGGAAATAATTCTTCTAATGACTTTTATCACATTTTTCATATCATTCCTTAGATTCAAAATTTCATAAGTCATAGTTTACATATTTTCCCTCATACCTGAGTGTTGTAATATGTTTTCAGATAAATTATCAATGAATTGAGACAATTTTAATCCATTCGGTAAAAGCTATTTCGACCATAAACATTTTCCTTTTTATGTCTGACATGCATGACTTTAAACTGCCAGGCCCCTGGTTTATATTTATCCTCAGTGTCAAATCCTCTTTTTCTCTCTGGATCCATCTCTGAGGGGGTACTTTTGGTGACGCTCCTTTCCATCACAGAGTCTGACAACTAAAAAAAAGAAATACCTTAATCCAAAGTGATTCATCCTTTGAAGAAACATAAAAAATTGACAAAGGTATGAACAAAGATTTGTTTACAAATGTGTCGCGCAATTTTCATCATGGTCTTGGAAGTATACATGTGCGCTTTATATTGGCCACGCAGGTGACTTGCGCACCCTAATTTATTTTCTCCCAAGGTCTTCAGAGGCCTATAAATACCCCCTGTGGGCCCACCATTTCAGGATGAAAAAATTCCAAAAGTGAAATTTAATCTCTGGTCTCCCTAGTCTCTTCTTGAAGTCTTCTGGTCACTTCTAAGGTATCTTCCCACCTAGAATGGTAGATATAAACATCATAAACAAGGCCTAAGTGTTAAAACTCATCAACACTTGTGCGCCTAAGAGGCTATCCATTGAGGGAAATGGACACACTTGTGCACCACCTTATCCCTTCAACAAAACATGTGTGCCACTCTTTTGGAAGACTTTAGGGATAATAATAAGGGCTTGAGACAAGTCTTTCCCAAGTATTACCCTAATGGTTGACCATCGCGCAAGTACCCATGTGTTGCACAAGTATACTTGCGCGACCAGGACTTGCGCGCCCCAACAGGACCTGCGTGCCTACTTCTTTTTGGGTGCCCCTCCTGCCTATTCACATCTCTTATTCAAATCCAACTCTCTTATTCAAGATATAGCCTTCAAAACCCTCTTCCAATCCATTCTTGGCATGGTTCCTTTGATGTCTTCCTTATCTGAACGGAATTCAGTGGAACATCTCTTAAAACCCAGTGATTTACATATCTTTATGTCACTAAGGTTAAGGATTTCATTCATTCAACATCATCCTTTAATATGGGAGGGTATTTATCTTGGGCATCCTACTTAGGAGTAAGTCCCAATCTAAAATTCCCAAATATGGGCATCATCCATAGGAGTAAGCACCAAGTCCCCTAAACTGGGCCTCCTTTTCAGGAATAAGCCCCAGTCTTCATGTTCCCTTAATTTTGGGCCTCCTTCTCAGGAGTAAGCCCGAAGTTCCTAAATATTGGAATCCTCCTTAGGAGTTATCCCTAAGTTCTTAAATATGGGCATCCCACTTAAGAGTAAGTCCCAAATTCCAAATTTCCTTAACCTAGGTATCCTCCATAGGAGTAAGCCCCAGTCGTAATTCCCCTTAACCTAGGCCTCCTTCTTAGGAATAAGCCCCAGTTCCCAAGTACCTTTAACCTAGGCCTCCTGCTCAGGAATAATCCCTTGTCATAATATCTCTTAATTAGTCTTAATTTCCTCTAAATTGGGAATCCTTCTCGGGATTAAGTCCTAAGTTAAGTATCCAAATATCCAAAAAGCACATATACCTTTATGGACCATGTTCCCAGGTTTCATTCCTGAAGTAAATCCTAATCCTCATTTATCTTGGGTAGTCATACATACATAAGCCCCACATCATTTCTTATGATTGCATCATTCATGGAACAATCTTCAGGTTTTACCAATAACTCTTGTTTCTCACACCAAGCATGACTCATGTGAGCTTAGAGCTTAAAAGTAATTATGAAATCTTTCTTTGAGCCATCAATCATACATAAATGTCATATTTCATTATTCGAACTACATGGGTTCTAATTCCTTTTCTAAACAAGGAAATGTAGGTAACCCCTATACGGGTATGATCCCAACTCTGAAATAATTCATGTCCTTATGAATGATAATAAAATTCATGTTCTCCACTGAGTGGATTTAAACCTAGTGTGGTTATCATAAGGACCAAGATATTTCTATATAATGTGTTGAAGGATACCATATAATGAGAATATCTAACAAATATAGATGATTCTCTATCAATGAAGAACCTTTAATACATATTTAAGATTCTCTAAATCATCTACATATCAATCATTGAATGTCAGATCTAAAGGAAAGCTCATTTTCATACATGGTAATTTAATAAGGATTCAAGAACATAACATAAATCAATAAAGAGAGTCCCAGAGTAGAAAACAATTCCACTAAAAATGTGGGATGGGTCCAACCTCCCATCCTCTCAACCAATGCAAATTCTTAAGCCTCATCAGTTCACAACTAATGAGCACCTACCTTTGGGAAGTAGGTCCAAATGGATATAGAATCATTGGATGTTTTCATTTCTACAAACAAACCTGTTTGAAACTGATTGAATTTTTGATCCTTAAACTTATGAGGTCATCCCCATTTCCAGAGGGAAACAGAAATATAATGACATTTACAAAATATATATATTTTTTCAATCAATATGTTTTATTTATATAGAATTATTATAAAAAATATTTAAAAAATATTTATTACTAATTTAATAGTTATGTTATTACTATATAATTTAAATAATTATAATTATTAAATGATGTTTCATTGAAACTCAGGGTATCATGTAATGCAAGACAAGTTTATGTTGCATGTAGTGCAAGATTATATTGGTGTAGCATATAACTAAACATTAACTTTCAGTAGCGTGCAACACAAAACATAGAATAAAATTAATTTATTCAAAAAATCGTTCATATAAACGTATGTTGTAACAAATATAACCACTTGAGTCTTTATTGTATAATTAATATATAATATAGATATAAATTTATGCAATACTAAGCTATCTTATATCACACACAATAATTAGATTCTTTGATATATTACGTTACGCAAAGACTAGGTTTTATTGAGAAACAATATATTATTAAAATATTATTATATTATATAAGAATATACAACCTAGCCTTTAAATTATTAGTTATAAATAAGATTAAATACATTATGAAAATACATTTTTTACACAAATATAAAATTAATTTATTGGTTTCCAATTAATAAGAAATGAATAACAAACCAGTTGAATATAAATGAAATGTTTTTATACCCACAAAGGTGTTTTATCCAAATAAATTAAATTAATTAATATTAGAGAATGATTTTAATGATATATATATATATTATATATTCAATAAAATTTTTTCCCCTTCAAACAATTGATTTTATAAGCCTAAAAAATAACAAAACCAATATTATGCATAAAAAATAAATTTTCATATAGAGGGTTTTATGATCATTTAATGTTGATCCTACATTAAAACTAAATATTGTTTCTTATATAAATTTAATTTGAAAATATAAAATTTATTTTTGAAATCACAATGTAAAATTAAATTATGATGATGTTTTGGTATTTTTTATAATTTTTATTATTTTAATGAATAGTGAAGAATATCAAATTTTAATTTAAAATTGATTTTACATTTAAATAATTTATAATGTTAAATTTTATTTTTAATTGGTTTTAAAATAAAATTATATATATTATAAATCAATTAATCCAATTTAGTTTATTGGAATAAATTTGACACTGAAATTAGATATAAAATTTTACAAACTATTGAACATTTTTACTATAAAAACCCCACTTTTTCATTATGGTTGTGGGGTTTAATTTAAATTAATTTATGTATATTATGTTATATTAATTTTTAAAAATTTATTGAATATTTTCAATTATAATAATATATAATTTGTATTATTTTCAACTTATTTATCAACCAAAAATATTACTAAAGGTTGTTAAAATTAATTACAACAATGAAGGTTAAATTAAGTTTACTAATGGACTAGATATAATACCTAAGGCCCAAAATGAACTATAAACATATCCAAAACCTATTTTATGAAATATTCCTACCATATACTTCTGATTATCTAATTTTAACATCATTGGAGAAATATTATGCAAGGGAGATCTCACAATAGTGTTGTCTTTGTTATATTTACAAGAATGTAACTTATCTTCCACAATAAAACAGCCACTCAACACTCCCACTTATTCACACACCTAAAACCCATTGTCTCATCCAAACCCTACTAAAATATATCTCCAAAATCTGTCCTCTAATGTTATTTTCCTTACATTGGGCATAAATCAAACCAAGGATGTATTTTTGTACAAATTAAAAGGAGTTACCTGAAAATGTGGTAACTTTAATCAACAATCTCATTTTATTAATTTATTTATCAACACCTTAAATCATTATTATAAATTTAATATATAGTAAAAAAATATCCTAAATATTTTTTAATTTTTTTATTTCATTGTTACAAACTACACTCACACACATTTCCATCAAATGAGATACATAATTATCGTCGTGTGTACGACGAACTACCACCACACAAACCGATGTCGTTCATTATTCAATTCCCATCATTCATGGATAGTAATAATAGAAGATTTATATATTAATATTATTATATATATTATATTTATATCTTCATTACGATTCTATAATGATTATATGGAACATACCTATATGCTTTCCAATTTGCGAGTATACGATAACATCATTTGTGGATGTGTGGACTACAGTGTCCACAAAGCGATGTGATACGTTCACACATTACATGAAAACTATTAATGATGTTTTTATTAAACAAATTTGATTTATATAAGATAAATATGATAATTTAATTATTATATAAATAAATATAAATATCACTAACCTGTAAATATAAAAAGAAAATTGAAGCAGTAATCATGTGAACGTATAACCAATCATCTCTATGAAAATTTTCATTCATATTTCAAAACATTATAGATTAAAATAAATAACTATATAATGAATATATATAATAATTAAATAATTAAATAAATTTTTATATTATTAATTCATTCATTATGCAATATAAAAAAATAACATGTCCAAACATACTCAAAAAGTAAGTGATTAACCCCCAAAATATGTAAAATAATGAATGAAAATTAACAAATGGGTAAAAAGATATTATAAGAAGATAATTTATGATATTATAAGTATTACTATGTTTCTATTATAAGATAAAAACGTTCTTAAAAAATAATAAATGTGGTTAAATGATTTTCACCCAAAATAAAATTCAAGGTAAGGGGATTTCTAGTCTTGTTATTATTTTTAGAGAATTATTCATTATTCACCACTTATTTTTGTTGTTGTTTTATATTCAGTCCATGAATGTATTGTATGATTTTTATACTTTCTTTTATGGAAATTTACATATCAATTTTATTTTCTTTCTTTATGAGGTTTTCTACATTATACACCAAATTTATTTTATAAGGTGTATATACATATCTATTAACATGTTATATCATGAATAATTTTACTAACACGATATTCTTAGATTTAATTATTGGTATTCTTATATGGGGATTATTATTTAAATATTTAAAAGTTGTATGAGTCCCTTTGGAATTATTAAATATTTTTTTCTTGAAGAATATTTTAAAATAACATGTTATTCATCAATGAAAAAACACTTTATTCTTACTCGAGTGGGAATATGTAGTATCAATTCCATCCTTATCATTTCTCTAGATTGGTTATGGTTTTTTTGATCAAGGATAATATTGAAATTCACTTCCTTGAATCATTTTTTCATTAACATCTCCTTTAATTATTCACCTTATGCTGATTATTGAACATTAAATTTCCCCTAAATATCCATATCATTTGTCATGGAAATTATTATTGCTTAAACCATAAACCATTTTTACATATGGTGTGTACATCATAGTTATTTTTTAATTGGGATAGTATTGATAAATATTTATCATTTATTCAATAAAGATATTTGATAAGGAATATCGTTTATGAATTAAATAGATTATTTGATATATGAATAATGGTTTGAAAGGGTATGACACAAGTGGGGCCTAGTTATATATATCCCCTAAATACATCGATAGTCTCATGGGAAGAGTCGGTTGTCTAGCATTAGTGGGGTTTTCACCCATTATGTTTTAAAATGTATTGTAAATTTTTTTGATGATAAAGGTATCATATACCTAGGAAACAAGGTGTCCAATAATTATGTATTGACATATTAAAATTTATTTGTCATTATCCATGATATTTTCAGTATTAAAAAATCTGTGGATTCATTTTATTCGATGTTAATTGACTAAATGTAATGTTTTTCAGTTATTTAACATTCTATATTGATTTTTCCTTATCCAGTTATTTATGTGGAATGTGTGTTTAGTTATTTACTTTGATATATTGTTTAATAACTTCCTCTAAATTTTTTGATTGTATTTCATGTTAATTTAGTTATTTTCCTTTCATTAATGTTTATTATTATTGAATCGTTATTGTTTACATTGTAATTAAGTCTTACTGATATTTTTATGTCATCATTATTTTGTTTTCTTTCCATAGGAATCCAAGAAGTTTATTAAGAGATATATGCAAGGGAAAGATAAGTGTGAAAAAATTTATCATTGAAAGAAAAAAAATGATGTTGTAAGTATCTTATTAATTTTTAATTCAAGACACTTGTTTGTATCTGTTTTACGAATACTACTAAAATCATTGATCCTTAAATATCTGATTCCTTGTAATCATGACAATGTAATGTTTTTATACATAATCTTGTAGATTTTAGGGTTGGGGAACTATAGTTGGAATTAATGGAAGATTAGTAGAAACCTTGGGAACTATATTTAGGAAAATATATATTAGTGAACATAACCTAAGATAGACATTGAGGATTATAATTGAACCACATATGCCTTTATTAAATTAATATTTATAGATACCATTACAAGACTATGAGATTAAGGTTGATTATATGTTCTTCATCTTAAACATCTATTTTTATGTTTTATGTGATATAATCCTACCAATAATAAGGGTATTTTGGAAGAACAATAGGGTAATTACACTAATTAGTTTATTACAGGTTTTAGTAGAAAATATATTTGATGAATATTGACTTTAAAATTTACTGACATGATTTTAAAGGTATTTCTAACATTTAGTGTTATTATTATCATTAATGAGATTTTAATAAAAGTCAAATTAAATTATTATTCTTTGAAAAAAAAAATTATAGAAAAACATAGAAAAAATGTTATTAAATTATCAAATTTAATGGATTTACATCAAAATTATGTTGTAAATTACATTAATAAGGTTTTAGAAAAATGAAAAGATGTAAGCTAGCTGACAAGACATCAAACCCGACAAGGAGGTGGGGATTGAACTTATAATTGAAGAATGATACGGGTTGCATACCTACCACTGGCCTACTTGATGTCTTGTTTAATATATCATTTTTTTATAGAAACAATTTGATGAATAAATATTAATGATGAGACAATTAAACCAGTTTTTCAGTTAAGAGATTACTGTATTAAACATACTGGTTTGGCAAAATAGTTATAAGAAAACACAAAGACATGTTTTTTAATTTACTATTTGAAAGTTTTATTTTCTCAGAAAAGAAAAATAAATTCATTTTAGGATACTCATTTTATTTAAGGGATGAATTATAATTTCTATAAAGGAAAACCACATGACAAAATTTTTCTTATGAAATTGAAATTTATCACGTAAATATATTTCCTTATATTCATGGATTATAAAATAATTCCTCAAAATTAAGAGAAGGATCTTAAAACAAAATTGTTATCATAATACCTTTATTTTTATTGATTCGATGGTCTATTAAATCGTTATAGATTTATAGCTTTGAGTCTCTCTTCATTCCATTTATCATTCACGTAATTATGATCCATCAACTCAATCACTGCCTATAATAATTTTCAATTTTCTTCGAAGTCCATATTTTCCCATTCCTATAAAGTTATCCTACATATAATCCTAGTTATATATTATTTAATGTGACCACTATACTTCTCCTTCTCTCATATTAAGAGGATATTTTATAAACACTTTTATGTTGTGAGTGTTTCAACAAGGAAATTTTCAAATGGAAAACAATTTATTTCCATGATCGAGTTTAAATTAATTTGATGCAATTTAATTAATGTGGAGATAATGCAACACCCCGAAAATTTGAAGAGTAAATTTTTATTCAATAATTTGTATAATGTAAAACACCAAAAGTATAAAGGAGTATATCATCTAGAGACTTTATAAAATAATAAATAATAATATATATTATATATATTTCAATGAATTAAATACTGAGTTATCTTTCCTTGCACGAAACAATGAGTTTATTCGATAGCTTTTGTTACACACAAGACGTAGTTTTATAGAGAAACAATATATTATTAAAATATTATTATTCAATATAATAAAATATAAAAGACCCATTAAAAGGTGGTTACGAATAGGATTAACTAAATAATGAAAATATATTTTTTACACAAATATAAAATGAATTCATTGGGTACTATTTAATTATAAATGAATTTAAAAATAAACTGAATATAAAGGAAATTTTTTTTTTCAAAAAGGTGTTTTATAATAATAAATTAATGTAATTACTATTATTGAATGATATTAATGAAATATCAATATTATATATTCAATAAAATATTTTTTACATTCATCCAATATATTTGATAAGAATAATAATTAAACAAACCGAATATTGTGCATAAAAGGTATATTTTATTAAAGATGATTTTACGGCCTTTTATTGGAAAAACTATTTTAAAACAAAATTTTGAGACTATTATAAATTTTATATGAAAAAATAAAATATATTTTTAAAATTTTATCATCTTAGTTACCTTATTATGAATTTTCAGTATTTTTCTGATAAGTTTCACTTTTTGATGAATAATTTAAAATACTGAATTTTAATTGAAAAAACATTTTTAATTTTAATAATCTATAAGATTTATTTATATTTTTAAATTTTCATAAAGTTAAATTATATAAATTGTACATAAATTAATAAAATATTGATCATTATAATCAATTTTACATTGAAATCAGACATAAAAACATTTCAAACTTTTTAAAATTTTTCCATTAAAAAACCTATATTTTCATCCAATTTGTGGGATTAAATTTAAATTAATTTATGTATCTTAAGGGATGGTAATTTTTAATAATGTATTAAATATTTTGAATCAATATAATTTATAATTTATTGTATGATCAGCTTATTTATTGGATAAAAATATTAGTGAATGAAGTTAAAATTAATTACTATGATTAAGGTAAAATAAATCATAACAAGAAACTAAAGCATAAACAAAAAAGAAAAAAATGACTTATACACATTTCTAAATACTGTTTTATTTACATATTTTGACCCTATACTACCTTGTATTTAATTCGTTTCAATATTTTATCTATATGATGTAAGGGATTACTCTCAATAGTGTTTATGTATTTATATTTACAAGAATGACACTCCTCCACTATTAAAAGGAACTCACATCTACTACTTATTCATGCCTATAAATCCATTTGTATCATCAAAATTCTTCCCAAAAAACTCTCCAAAATCACTCCACTCATAATAGATGCCTCACTATAGGCATAAATCAAACTGAGGACAGCTTTTGGTAAAATGAGTTACCCGAAAAGGAGAAAATATTCTTCAATGATAAATTTTGTTTCATTTCATTATCCACCCCTAAAAATATAATTATATATATAATTTATAACAACGTCAATATCCTGAATATAATTTAATATTATGACATGG
Organism: Viscum album; assembly: GCA_963277665.1. Taxonomy (NCBI): domain Eukaryota; kingdom Viridiplantae; phylum Streptophyta; class Magnoliopsida; order Santalales; family Viscaceae; genus Viscum; species Viscum album. The sequence continues at coordinate 1,031,362,592 of OY728157.1, forward strand.
GTACAACCTAAATTCACACACAAATCCATAAAAAGGGATACACAGTCATCGTTTGTGTGTTTGGTAGACTAATGAACCATGAAATGATGTCATTTGTTCTTCAATTACCATATTTTAATATTGGTAACAATGATAGATAATTAGTTTATATATTATATATGTTATATTTATAATATATTTATTCTTACTTAATTTTTATATAACACAGAACTTCATGCTTTCCATTTTCTAAGGCTATGATAACATTAGTTATTGATGTATGGACTACAACCTCTTCAATGTGATGTAATTCGTTCATATATTACATGGAATTTATTAAGTATGGTTTTATTAAAAATATTTGATTTATATAATATAAAGATGATTCTATTGTGATAATATACATATTTATAAGTAACGACCTGGACATTTTGAATGATTATTGTTTCCTAAAATTGCGTGTTATTTGATGTACTTTGCAACAAAACCATATCTATTTAATTATGATGTAAATATAAAGGGAAACATTACCATATGGATTTAAATTTTTTATTATCATTGGACAATTATAACCATTTTTAAATATGACCAATGGTTAATATACATTGGATAAAAAAATTTACGTTATAATTATTGTTTATAAGAATTTTTTTGAAAAAAATTATGTTTCTAACACTTTTGTTGGGGAACACATCCATTATTTTAGAGTAACATGGTTATTTTTTCCCACATCCCCACTTTCTAAAGGCAGACAACATCCGTCGCTTATTCAGGGATGTTTTCTCCTTGATCGAAACTGGATTTTGGGATGTCGGTTATTCCTTTCATGGATTATTCCTTAGGGATCGTCACCTAGTCCAAGTCTCCCTTATAGACTTAAGAAGTTGTTTGTGAAACTCTTTCCAAGGCCATATTGTTATGGATACTAGTTAATTGTGCGGCTTCTATCTAGACATTCCAAAGGGTCAAGTAAGGGTTGCAACCTACTATTATGGGAGTTGTCATAATGGACATCGCTTGCGTGTCAAGAAGTTGGATCACTGATGTTTCTTGTTTTCTTCCCCTTATGATAGGTATTCTCGAGGGAATAGATGCCTGAAGCACCCCACAACAAATTCGGGGAATTTTATTTCATAGGAATGTCTTTGAGGTTTTATTTAGCTTACAAGGTTGAACACAAGGGATGTCATGAGTTTAGTGTCTTGAAAAGACATATCGGACTTATCAGAACACAAATAAGAGTAGATCAAATGGGTGCAACCCCATGAGAGAGCACCAAAGAATCTTATTAGTTAGGCATATCACAATGTCTAATGATGACGCATCCAAGTATGCTCATGTCCCTATAATGGAGACAAAATGTTTTACCATTGGTGGGTGTTGATCCTCATGGAGGTTTCCTATGTACCTTGTCTAAGAGACAAGGATAAAACACATGTAGTCTAAAGGAATGACTAATTGGGTTGTGCTAAGAGGATAGTGACCATGAGATGATGTTGTAGCTTATATGTGGTTAGCAGCCCGATTACTGCTAGGAGCAGTAGGAATGTAGGTGACATGATCCCATCGATATGTGGTGGCTCGATTAAAACTAGGATAGACGATGAATGGTTGAGTAAAGTAGATGAAGAATGGGATTGAACCAGGGTGAGGATGACAATGATGTTGGGATTGATCCTCAAAGAGACCTCCTATATATTCCTATGGTAGGGAATCACTATCCATGTAGTTCGGTGTGGAGAAGGGACACCTGAGTTGGAAGCCCATGGGAATGGACGCATGGATTAGATGTGGAGGAAGTAGAGCCTTTGGGGTGTGGAATGACCTTCCCGAACCAGATAGGATAGAGAGATAGACCACGATGGTACATGGGTGATAGGATTGAACCATAGAGAGGATTTCTATGTATACCCATGGTCGGAAATAAATTTCAACATTGTTTGGTGGGGTGAAGGGACACCTGAGGTGGCGAACCATGGGAATAGATGCATGGAAGGGATCTGAAGGAATTAGAACATTCAAGGTGGGGAATGAACTTCCAAAAACACAAAGGATCAAGGTATAGACCAACATAGAAAATGAGTGATGTGTTTGAACATTAGGGATGCATTATATGTATCCACTTAGTAGTGAATCAATGTCCCAATAGTTCAGGATGGGGGTATAGAACTGTGGTTTGCACACTGGACAACAACCTAATGATGCCCTCGGACTTACAGGTGGTTAGTATACTGGGTTTGTATGATTCTTAGGGAAACGACCATAGAGTTGGGTCTCAAGAAAGGGGAGTACATTGGATTATCATTGATTGAGTAATACAACGTCTAATCATCAATTTGGGATCTCTATAGCTTACCATAGATTGGGTATCACAATAGCTTACCACTGGATGGGGTTCCAATGGCATACAGCTGGTTTAGGTTCCAATGGTTTCACACTGGTTGGGGTTTCAAGGTATTACCTCTGATTGGATTTGAAACTCAGGGAGGATTCCTATGTACCATGTCCATGGAAAATGTATCAAAGAACCCATAGTTTGGAAGCATACATATTAATTTCATTTGGTACACAAGGGGCATGCAGTTTAACATCATGCGGGGTGACAATAAATCAACGTGAATTGGCCAAGACTGATGGGTGTTGGGATTGAACCCCAGGAGAGCATCATACATACCTTGAATAGGATTAAAGTATCAAATTACACATATTTTTGGATGAGGTTTATAGTTTAACATTATGTGGGATGACGGTGAACTGATGTGAAGGGGTCGGAACCAGTAGGTGATGGGCTTGAACCTCATGGAGACTTCTTATATACCTTTACTAGGAGACAATGATCTAAGTCCATGTATTTTGGTATTGTTTAGGTATTACCCGCTATGGTGACCCTGGAAGGATTCCATGGTAAATTTTTACTCTAAGGCCACGTGAGTCATGATTGATGTGAGAAACAAGACACAACAAAGTCCTGAAGATCACATCACGAAAGGTGAGTTCGCTAGATAGTGAGTGGGGATAACATGTTGTTAGTGGACCAATGAGGAAACAAGGTCTTTCATGTGGTTAATGGACTAGAGAGATGAAGATTGGGACATACTGTAGGATGGAGGACTGATGGCGACAAATCCCATAGGGAGAGGGTGTGGTAATGAAGGTCTAGGTTTCCATCTCTCCTCTAGTATTTTTCACAGAATAAGAGAGGATGATCGGGGATTCTATCACTACTATGAGAGGCTAGGTGATTAAACTATGATGGTTACCTTTTACCGTAAGTAGACATCATTCCAGCAAAGAGGATCTCATTCCAGTTGAGGAAGATATCACTTCTGTGGAGACGAGAAGGCAAGGAGATGGTTTGAGGTGTGGGAACTCCATGTATAATTCCTGGGGAAATGAAAAAGATATGAGTCATGTGCTGAGGATGATGGTTTTTTGCAGTTTTGACATCCTACATCTTGGATGAGTCAGGATCACTCTGCACCCCTAGGACATACATGACTGATGCCCACCCACCCTTGGCGAAGAGAAATCATCATCAATGCCAGGGTGAGGTGGTGTTATAGAGTGATCCACTGAGGGAACCACGTTAGCATGGCTATGTGGAGAATTAATAGCTGTTAGCATGCATATGAGAGTAATCATGAGGCTATGAAATGCAACTTGAAGAACTACCCAAGAGACTATGAAATCACTTCTTATGAATATGGAGGGTCGTACAGGACTAGGGTTTGTGAATAAAATGGGTTCATAAGAATGGGCCTTGTGAAGCTCTGGTGCTCCACGTAGTGGATGCACTTTACGAAGGGTTATGATTTTCGATGTGGAGAGGGCTAGCATGTGAATTGGGTATAGGTTCCTATGAAGGGTGTATCGTGAAGTAGAATGTCTTTTGAAGATTAAGACTTTTTGAAGGAAGGGTACCCTGTAAAGCATAATACTGTGAAGTAATGTGATTTTTGAAGAATAGTGACCCAAACTTAGCATGTGGGTCACATGTTCAAGGAAGGTACTTCACCAAGCCCGAGTGCTTTGTGAAGACTCAAGTCCCCTTAGGGATCTTATTCTTTTGTGATGGTATGTGGGTTCCACGAAGGGAATCCCTACATGAAGAGGGGTTGTATTTGAGATAAGTATAGGGTACTTCACAATGCTCAAGTACATTGAGGATCTCATTTTTCTCCTGTTTTCACAGAGAAGAAGGTGCTTCACGATTTGAGAGCTAATAAGGTGAATGATTGGGGTATCTGGTCGTTTGGTATGAGGAAATCCAAGTATTTATCATTGAGGGGTGGCTCAAAGTACATCCAAATCCTTATGAATCCATGTTACCCTCAACAATCATCTAGGTATTGTGTCAAGTTTTTCATAATCATGATGTTGATTTCCATCCCCTACTCAGTGTGGAGGTCTCCTTTCTTACTATCAAGGAGATCGTGGAGGCTTCCATCATGTTCCAAGGGATTTAAGATGTTGATTTGTTTCCCTATATGGAACAAAGATAATGGTCAATGGCATTGTAATTGTAGAGCCTCCCACCTCTTTTACACCACGTTAACTACAGAGGGGGTTTTATCTTTGCATCGGCTGTGGTGTTGGGCGGGGCTCTATAGATGGTCTTCATGAGGAATCCCCTTTTGGATGGGTTTATTCATTGAATTCTTTATCCCTACACATATTTTGGCACTTACAAATTCCCCCCTCAATCATATAGACAAGCAGAAAATAAGGGTCGGAGTATGAGGGTTTATTGCCAAAATTTTTGGTGAATCACTAAGCAAGATCGTGATGTAGGGTCCTGATGCCGAGCAGTGATGCGTGGGTGTGGAACACTATGAATCTCACCAAATCTATGTGTTCTATGAATCCATGGGAGTCATATATTATAAATAGGGGAGGATGGCCCATTTTTTGTCCTTCTCATCTTCATGATCCCGGTGATTGTGCTCTCGATTCGCGAAACTCTGCGTTCATTATGATTTCCCCTTTGTGATTTGGGAATTTCTACTCCACAACGCATAGAGAGTCCTTTGACTCTATAAGTGTGCACTCTATGGATTGTCTGTGAGTTGTGTGGCTGGGATAGGTGACAAGTTTCTACGATCGAGCCCCGCAAACGAACCTCGAAAATGAGCTCCCCGATTAAGAAAAAAATCAAAACATTGAAGACTAAACTACTCACAAGGAAGCTACTAAGGGGGTCCGGCAGGATACTACATTGATGATAGATATTGCGTGTAATGCCCCGACCCCAGTTACCCAGAGTCGGTGCATTATTACATAACATTGGCATGGTCACAAGAAAGATCAAATCTCGAAAGACCGATTGGTTTAGTAGCCTTGGAAACACTAGATATATTCATAAAGTTTTACATTACATCATGAAGTGAAAAACTACTACAACAACATATTGCCCCCATAATCCACACTATTATCCCCTCATAATATCCCTACAGGTCATTAATAATTTACTTCTTCACTTCCTAGGAAAAATAAAACATAGAAAAGGGGTGAGCTCAAATGCACAGTAAGGATAACAATATAGCAGAAACTTTCAAAAATAAGAATAAACATTTAAGGCAATGTATAACTAAAACAAAATCCTTTTAAACTTGAACTTCAACATAGTATGGAAAAAATAAAATGAAATAATTCCATTTACTTATTCACATAGATATTCTACTAATCGAATAATCACATGCAATATCAATAACCACTTTCATAATGATGGAATGCATAATTCCAGATTGTAATAACTACATAGAAAGGCCTCGTGCTAAGACTACAAATAAGATTTTTCCAAGGCCTTGTGCCAAGACACTAGTTTGTTTCATGAGACCTATCGATGCATCGAGGAGCTATAACGGGCTCCACCCATCACTTACTAAGTCCAATGCATTCCCATATGAAAAGGTTTAGACATAACATAAACATTCATATTAAAACTAGCATACGAAATGTCAATACTTTCACCATAAACCATGAATGGTATAAAAGTAGCACATCCACAGTCAAACATATCAAAAAACCTTCAATACAATAAATAAGTTTTATATCATAATAAATCAACTTCAAATAAGCTTAAAATCAATCAAAGGATGTTGACATAGATGAAATCAAAACTATTTGATAGAAATATCTCTTTTCTCGAAATCATTGAAAAGTCACACATTTATAAAGGATGTAATTTAAAAGTTATTTTTGAATAAAAGTGTCCCATACAACTTTGAAACTTTTGAAAAGAAATATCATTTCAAAACCTTCATGTCCATATAAATAAATACTTAAAATCATTTTGACAACATGAACATTAATTTAAAATATTTAGAAAGATAAATCTTTAAAACATTTAAAATTATGATCTTGATAAAGAGTACCTTTCAAAAAATCTTAAAACATTCATTTTGAAATCATTTAAAAGTCACATAATTATAAAATAAAACATTTAGTTTTAAAATATTCTTATAAGCTTGTAAGGGAAGGTTTGACGATTTTATAATGGCGGTAAATAGCCGCACCCACCATATAAGTTAAAAAAACATTCTTACCTTAAATTTGTCAAAAGGTAAAAAGTGCCTTGATTGGAAAATGACAGAAAGATTCCAGTAAAAAAACATAAGGGTATAAATGACTTTAACCCATATTCTTTGTAAATAGTAAAAATGTTTTTAAATACATTTTGAAGAAACATGGATGTGGATGATAAAGAAATCCCAATAGATTATTACGTATAAACAACCTCCAATAATGAAGAGATTGTGAAATAAACTCTTACCTTGTACTTTTCCTTGGATGGGGTAGGTTAACAACCTGTATAATAGTGAAATAATTGTTATTAAATTATACAATAATCATATACATTTATATGATATCATATATGATCTTTTAACATTGCTTTGTTAATAATATCTTAGTATTATTGTCGTTTCGGGTGGTAACTTACTCGTTTTATTTTATATGTTTTGTTACATAAGCCATGTTTTTTATGGATAGGTTGTATCTTATTAATATCAAGAATGATATCAAGTCCTTAAAAATTATTTTTAAATCATCAAATGATAATTATACTTGAATGGATATGATGGAGAATGAATAGTATCACGTTCGTGGAGACGGTAGTCCGTACATACGCACGAGCGATAATATCATTATTTTGATATAAAAATAATATATAATTGGATGGTATATAATATATACAGAATCATTATCATGTTATATTTATTATTTTCATGAGTTACACATCATTATTATACCCATCCAAATTATAATATATTGGATAACAATTACACCACGACGTGGAGACGGTAAGCCGTACGTACGCACGTATGGTGACATGTTATTCAAAGGGTGGGTAGGATACTGAATATGGTTGTACAATATTTATAATAAGATCAAAGTATATATATGATACTGTAGTTATTATTTGAGAATGGTAACAACAAAGGAAGAAGAAGTGGAAGAATAAAGGAACTTGGAAAAGGGCGGTGAAATCATTACCTCTTCTTCGGGTTTTTCCTTTTGATTTGATCAAAAGGGCTCTTTAGGTTGGCTTTCTGATCACACTAAGGCCTCTAGGTTGTATTGATGGAAGTTGGGAGAGTATTTGGTCATAGTTTGGCCGAACAAAAATGATTTGATGTTGTGAAGAAAAGAGAAGGAGGAGTCCCCTTTTATAAGAGGGGTGAGGGGCACCTTTGGAAAAGCTAGAAATATTAATTTATAATAAATTCATATTCGGTTTCTAATAGCTCCAAAGTTGATTATTAAAAGGTTATGGTGGGTATAGGTCAAAAAACATTCAATAAATATAATTTAGACAGGTTTGGGTACTTATATTAACCTTATCTTTAAGTATTAACTCTATGTTAATTAGTTTCACTTTTATAATGTCTCTTTGTATGTTTATATTATATGGTTAATAAACATACCATATACATCCAAGCGACCCAAAAGTGGTCCATTAATGATACACCTATCAGGATATAAGTTTTTTGGAAGAACATTATATTTTTATGAATTTAATATCAATTAATAATATAATATTCGTTTTAAAAACTCTTTTATGTCAATTTTGACACTATTCAATAGATGATTTTTTTGAATCTTATAACAGATTTATTACTTTGAAAAAAGTAAATTAACTCAATCCTAATATGTCATATTATCCTAGAAAATTAATTTAATTCATTAAAAGTTTCATATTATATTTTTTTGGGTATTTATAATATCAATTATTTTAATGTTTCACTATTATAGTAATTACTGCATCATCATTGTGTCGTAAATAAATTGACTTATTTAATGTCTAAAAATTATAAATAATATATCATTATGTAGAAAATCTCTTTATCTTTCTAATTAATATTTATAATCTAAAGTCCAACATATATAACCCTATGTAAAAATTGTTTTTCTAAAAGATATATGCTTGTGTCATTTTTGTATTTATTTTAACTTAATTAAAATAAAGTTTCCCTATCACCTACAAGTGGCACCATGGGGTTCCAAAATCGACCCAAAGATGACTATGGTCGAAAGTGTATCAACCAATAAGTCTAGGACATGTTTTAGGGTAATTTAGTATTATTATAATATTATTTTTTAACCCTTATTTACAGGATTTACCCTTTACCATGGTAAATAAAATATTTACCGCAGTTATTATTCAAAATGTCTAAAAATAAAAGTTACATATTTAAACAATTTGAACATCTTGATTCCAAATATGGAATCCATTTTTCTAAATTCAAAACACAGAAGTGGAATAAATTAATTTAAAATTAATTCTCACAGTCAAAACAAAAAGCGTGTTTTTAAGATATAATAACTATCAAAAGATTGATACTTGTTTATGTTTGGGTTAATTGTAAAATTATGTCCAACGACCAAAATTATATTAAATGGTAAAAATATATTCTAAATATACTTTAAAACCACTCAAATTCATAATTTATCAATATTAATTATTTTGTTTAAAATAGTTGTTCTTAATTAAAATTTAGTAATTTTCACTATTCATCAAAATACGAATGTTATCCGAAAAGTACCAAAATTTCACCCTAGGATAATTTTGATATTCCGAACCCAAAAATGATGTCCATTTTGAAATATAAAATATATATAATTTCAAAAAGTAGGTATTACTATTCATAACAGCTAGTTTGATTGGTTGTGGTGTGTGGTAAAACTCGAAGATGCGTACAACACATGCTACTGTATTATTCAAAGGAAAGCATACCGTTGAAGATTGGAGTGTTTCATTTTAAATTTTTTATGTCCCTATTTGGTCAAAAAGTTTAAAATATTGTATTTAAATAGGGTTTACTATTAAAAGTTGGTAAAATTGCAATACTGAAAATGAATTTATTCTTTCATTATGTCTAAGAAACTCATAATATGGATTCTAAAATTATAAGGATTATATAAAGTTTAAAATTTAGTTAATACTATTCATAACCTCTTTTGAACGGCTTGTTTGGTAAGTCATGGTGTGCTTGATCTATGTGTTGCGTGTAGAGCAAGTTATTGAATTATTTTGAAGAAATAACACCCTATAAAATCTTGGGGTGTTACATTCTCCCCTCCTTCAATAAATTGCGTTCTCGCAATTTGAAATTTTTCTTCAAAAATACAAGGTTGAAAATAGAAAATATCTTTGTGGGAAAACCCATATTGGAAATTGGGTTACTAAAATTTAGTCTTAATATGAGGAAAAGGGAAATGAAAGGGTCACCAACAAATTATGATCTCGATTAGGAGAACATTGGTGGAAATTAGAGACATATAATTGAAGGAAAAATGTAATTATATATAGGTAGTGATTGAGGTTATCAATCACAAACAAGTGTAAAATTGAGGTCCTTAAATTCATCAATCTATGATGATTTGAAATACCATCAGTTCAAAAAAACATAGGGTATTAGGATAACACATTTTTGGTTTTAGGATTCCTTAAATAAAGTATAAGAATTAATTTCATCATAGAATAAGAGAAGAAGAAAAATATATTCTTGACAAGTAGAGTTCCATCCTTTTACTAAATTCTACCACAACCTCATCTTTCACTGTAAAAAAAATATTCTATTTATCATATTCATATAGGGTTCCAAAAAAATGAATTTATAATTCATCAACTAGATCATTAAAAAAACTACATTATTTAATCTCGGACATCATGTGGGTCAGTGGTAGGTGATACACCCTTGTCGCCCTTCGGTTGTGGGTTCATGTCTCGCGGCCTTGCCGGACGCGACGGGTTGCCGCCTGACCTCCAGGTTGTCCATTTATGGCAATCCAAAATAATCCATACTAGAACTATCCAAAATACTTCAGTCCAAAATTTATAAGGAAGGTAAACACAATAAAGATCCTTTTTTCCACATAATAACATGTGAACAACTTCACCATGTATTCTTTTAAAACACTACACCATCCTGAATTACCATAAAACCTTAATGATTACATTCATGATCCCTTATTCATTAATGAATAATAGATATACTCCTTCAATCCAAAAATGTTTTAAACCCAACCAATAATGGAATATACAAATCATTAATCAGTTTCAAGGTAGTCAAGAATATCCAATATAATTTATCCAAATCAATCCTGTATTATTCCAAAATCACTACCTCGGTATCAAAACTATATTATGGTTTATCATTCTCTCAACCATATATTTTCCAAAAATCTATCCTGCTATTGAGACACTTTTCTTTGTTCCACACAATCCCAAGTCCTTAATGAAATAGTACTGCAGTACAATCCTTATATACTCCATAATTATTATAACAAGTACATTGTTCATACCATAGTTAATTGACATAATCAACATAAGAACTCTAATCATTCCTCTTCATTTGTGGTAGTATCATAACTTGATTATTATCCAATAGAATCATTTGCGGCATAGTCTGATGACTGGGACCTAGGTTCGCGTAGTGTCCAAACTCCTTGCTAATGAAGCATTGTACATTTGAAACCATTTTCTTACCCTTGCAGTCACGTACTTTGTGCCCTTTTCCTCCACACTAATAACAAACTCCCATTCCTTTCAGGAAAGTTCCAGGGTGTTTCTTCCCACTGTTATCACATATGGGAAAATTATTCTTTTCCCTCTTCCCTTTATCCATCTTTCTCTCTTCCATCCTTTTCTTCTCTTGCTTCCCTTCAAAGCCATAGGACTCTGTAAACTCTTTACTTATCTTATCAACACATGATATTATTTCTTCATATGATGATAATACATGGGAGACTATTTCTCTTATAAATTCTGGCTTAAGACCATGAATGATATGATCCTTCTTTCTCTTTGGATCATGTGTATTGATGGAGTTATCATTCCTCCTATTGGGTGCCATTTCTAAACAATGGAATACACTAGATTAGTTTATGAATAACAATACCTAATCCCAAACTTGTAAAAAAACATAACATAAATTAAATAGTTTATGGATATAATCCATAATCATAAAAATGTTTTCTTTGAGGAAGTATATACTCATAAACCCTTCATAATGATTTGTAAATAAAATGAGAGTTATCCTAAGCCAATACCCTAGGAGTGTTGTAACCAAGAGTGCAGAAAGGCCTGTTGTCATGCACCAGTTCCCGTTAGAGTCTAGCTCAAAGCGGTGTTTTCGGGTTTTACCCCTAGGTACATCTGTGCCAGAGCCACCTCTACCTGCTCGTATCCAGACAGGGATGCATTTCTCGGAAAACTCACAAAATCTCTACAATACCAAAATTCTAGGAAGTTCTTCTATACTAATCCTCAAAGTTCATCTTAGGTCTATGTGCTCTAATCAGAGTTTATCTAAATCTAGCTTCCAAGGTTTGTACTAAACTTCCTCTGATACCAACTGTAACGCCCCGACCCCAGTTACCTAGAGTCAGTGCATTATTACATAACATTGGAATGATCACAAGAATGATCAAATCTCAAAAGGCCGATTGGTTTAGTAGCCTTGGAAACACTAGATATATTAATAAAGTTTTACATTACATCATGAAGTGAAAAACTACTACAACAACATATTGTCTCCATAATCCACACTATTATCCCCTCATAATATCCCTACAGGTCATTCATAATTTACTTCTTCACATCGTGGAAAAAATAAAACATAGAAAAGGGGTGAGCTTAAATGCCCAGTAAGGATAACAATATAGCGGAAACTTTTATAAATAAGAATAAACATTTAAGGCAATATATAAGTAAAACAAAAGCCTTTTAAACTTGATCTTCAACATAGTATGGCTAAAATAAAATGAAATAATTCCATTTACTTATTCACATTGATATTCTACTAATCAAATAATCACATGAAATATCAATAACCACTTTCATAATGATGGAATGCATAATTCCAGACTATCATAACCACATAGTCAAGGCCTCGTGCCAAGACTACAAATATGATTTTTCCAAGGCCTTGTGCGAAGACACTAGTTTGTCTCATGAGACATGCCGATGCATCGAGGAGCTATAGAGGGCTCCAACCGTCACTTACTAACTCCAATGCATTCCCATATGAAAGGGTTTAAACATAACATAAACATTCGTATTAAAACTAGCATTCGAAATGTCAATACTTTCACCATAAACCATGAATGGTATAAAAATAGCACATCCACAGTCAAACATATCACAAAAACTTCAATACAATATATAAGTACTGTATCATAATAAATCAACTTCAAATAATCTTAAAATCCATCAAAGGATGTTGACATAGATGAAATCAAAACTATTTGAGAGAAATATCCCTTTTTCTCAAAATCATTGAAAAGTCACACATTTATAAAGGAAGTAATTTAAAAGATATTTTTGAATCAAAGTGTCCCATAGAACATTGAAACTTTTGAAAAGTAATATCATTTCAAAACCTTCATGTCCATATAAATAAATACTTAAAGTCATTTTGAAAACATGGACATTAATTAAAAATATTTAGAAAGATAAATATTTAAAACATTTAAAATTATGATCTTGATAAAGAGTACCTTTCAATTTTTTTTTAAAATATTCATTTTGAAATCATTTAAAAGTCACATAATTATAAAATAAAACATTTACTTTTAAAATATTCTTATAATATTGTAAGGGAAGCTTTGACTATTTTATAACGGCGGTAAATAGTCGCACCCACCGTATAAGTTAAAAAAACATTCTTACCTTAAATTTGTCAAAAGGTAAGAAGTGCCTTGATTGGAAAATGACAGAAAGATTCCATTAAAAACACATAAGGGTATAAAAGACTTTAACCCATATTCTTTGGAAATAGTAAAAATGTTTTGAAATACATTTCGAAGAAACATGGATGTGGATGATAAATAAATCCCAATAGATTATTACGTATAAACAACCTCGGATAATGAATAGATTGCGAAATAAACCCTTAACTTGTACTTTTCCTTGGATGGGGTAGGTTAACCACCTGTATAATAGTGAAATAATTGTTATTAAATTATACAATAATCATATACATTCATATGAGATCATATATGATCTTTTAACATTGCTTTGTTAATAATATCTTAGTATTATTGTGGTTTCGGGTGTTAACTTAATCATTTTATTTTATATGTTTTGTTACATAAATCATGTTTTTTATGGATATGTTGTATCTTATTCATATCCATAATGACATCAAGTCCTTAAAAATTATTTTTAAATCATCAAATGATAATTATACTTGAATGGATACGATGGAGAATGAATCATATCACGTTCGTGGAGATGGTAGTCCGTACGTACGCAGGAGCGATAATATCATTATTTTGATATTAAAATAATATATAATTGGATGGTATATCATATATACAGAATCATTATCATGTTATATTTATTATTTTCATGAGTTACACAACATTATTATAACCATCCAAATTATATTATATTGAATAACAATTACACCACGACGTGGAGACGGTAAGTCGTACGTACGCACGTATGGTGACATGTTAATCAAAGGGTGGATAGAATACTGAATATGGTTGTACCGTATTTATAATAACATCACAGTATATATATATGATACTGGAGTTATTATTTGAGAATGGTATCAACAAAAGATTAATAAGTGGAAGAAGAATGGAACTTGGAAAAGGGCGGTGAAATCATTACCTCTTCTTCGGGTTTTTCCTTTTGATTTGATCAAAAGGGCTCCTTAGGTTGGATTTTTGATCAAAATAAGGAATCCAGGTTGTAGTGAGAGAAGTTGGGAGAGTATTTGGGCAGAGTTTGGCCGATCCAAAAGGCTTTGAAGATGTGAAGAAAAGAGAAGGAGGAGTGCCCTTTTATAAGAGCGGTGAGGGGCACCTTTGGAAAAGCTAGAAATATTAATTTATAATAAATTCATATTCGGTTTCTAATGGCTCCAATGTTGATTATGCAAAGTTTAATGTGGGTATAGGTCGAAAAACATTCAACCAATATAATTTATACAGGTTTGGGTACTTATATTAACCTTATCGTTAAGTATTAACTCTAAGTTAATTAGTTTCACTTTTACAATGTCTCTTTGTATGTTTATATTATATGGTTAATAAAATTACCATATACATCCCAGCGACCCCCAGGTGGTACATTAATGATACACCTGTCATGATATAACTTTCTTGGCCGAACATTATATTTTTAGGAATTTAATATCAATTAATAATATAATTTTTTTTAAAAAAACTCTTTTTTGTCAATTTTGACACTATTTAATAGTTGATTTCTGTGAAACTCATAACAGATTGATTACATCAAAAAGGTCAATTAGATCAATCCTAATATGTCATATTATCCTAGAAAATTAATTCAATTCATTAAAAGTTTCATATTATATTTTTTTGGGTATTTATAATATCAATTATTTTAATTTTTCACTATTATAGTAATTACTGCATCATCATTGTGTCATAAATAAACTAACTTATTTAATGTCTAAAAATTGTAGATAAAATATACTTATGTATTAAATCATTTTATCTTTCTAATGAATATTTATAATCTAAAATCCAACATATATAACCCTATGTAAATATTGGTTTTCTAATAGATATATGCTTGAGTCATTTTTGTATTTATTTTAACTTAATTAAAATAAAGTGTCTCTATCACCTACAAGTGGCACCATGGGGTCCCAAAATCGACCCAATGATGCCTATAGTCGAACAGGAATCAACAAATAAGGCTAGGACACATTTTAGGGTAATTTAGTATTATTATAATATTATTTGTTAACCCTTATTTACCAGATTTACCCTTAACCATGGTAAATAAAATATTTACCGCAGTAATTATTCAAAATGTCTAAAAATAAAAGTTACCTATTTACAGAATTTGAACATCATGATTCCAAATATGGAATCCATTTTTCTAAATTCACAACACAGAAGTGGCAGAAATTAATTTAAAATTAATTCCCGCTGTCAAAACAAAAAGCGTGTTTTTAAGATATAATAACTATCAAAAGACTGATACTTGTTTATGTTCGGTTTAATTGTAAAATTACGTCCAATGACCAAAATTATATTAAATGGTAAAAATATATTATAAATATACTTTAAAACCACTCAAATTCAAAATTTATCAATATTAATTATTTTGATTAAAAAAGTTGTTTTTAATTAAAATTTAGTAATTTTCACTATTCATCAAAATATGAAAGTTATCTGAAAAGTACGAAAATTTCACCCTAGGCTAATTTTGATATTCCAAACACAAAATGAAGTCCATTTTGAAATATAAAATATATATAATTTCATAAAGTAGGTATTACTATTCGTAACGGCTAGTTTGATTGGTTGTGGTGTGTGTCAAAACTCGAAGTTGCGTACAACACACGCTACTGTATTATTCAAAGGAAAGCGTACCATGGAATCTTGGGGTGTTTCATTTTACATTTTTGATGTCCCCATTTAGTTAAAAAGTTTAAGATATTTTATTTAAAAAGGGTTCACTATTAAAAGTTGGTAAAATTGCAATACTGAAAATGATTTTATTCTTTCATTATGTTTAAGAAACTCATAATATGGATTCTAAAATTATAAGGATTATATAAAGTTTAAAATTTAGTTAATACTATTCATAACCTCTTTTGAACGGCTTGTTTGGTAAGTCCTGGTGCACTTGAACTCGTTGTTGCGTGTAGTGCAAGTTATTGAATTATTTTGAAGAAATAACACCCTATAAAATCTTGGGGTGTTACATTGTGAATAACTGGGGTATTGGTGAGTAAGTACAAAGGCATTCGGACCGTGAGTACTTAGTGGAGTCGATGTCAGAGAGGTAGATGAACTATTGTCTATACAAGAGGCTTACCTTGTATGACTCTGAGAAGAAGGATGAAGTTTTCATTACACAATCAAGCAGAGATGAGCAAGCCTACAAGTTTAGAAGCACATCGTTCCTACACTAGTGGTTTAGGGTTGATGATGGTTATACCTAGGAGGATCACACACCCATCGATGTCGAATTCTTGTATAATAACATGAATATTGTTGATGGGAAGGCATTGTAGCCACACATATCCCCCAAATGTACCACACCATTCTGAAGGCGGTCCTAAGGGTCCCGGAGAAGGGGTGTACTAGGGAGTGGGATTTTCACCAAGGGGATAGCTTCATAGATGAGTGGGAATGTTCTTAATAGGTATGTGTCTCCTACGAGGAGTTTGAGGAAGAGATGAGGCCAGTGGGACTATATGAGGCATCCTAGGCATCCCAATTCCTTATCTACCAGCCGTAACAGCTGATGCTAGAGAGACTGAGCATGTGGTCATCAAGGACCAACACCTTCAATTTATACCATGGGGACGTCAGTATTAGTCTATGGGACCTACACAAAATCTTGGGGTCCCAAAATTGGGGGAACTTATGAAGAGTTCATTCCTATCATGAATACATGGGAAGACCTAGAGAAGATGCTGCTACTGGAAAAGGCATTGATAGACCTGATGTCAGGGGAGGAAAAGTTTTCAATGAGGTATTTCCACTTCATGTAGTCCTACAGTCAGTTATTGAATACCCCTATAGATGGAAGTTCTCCCATGAGGCCTCAAACCTAACCATAGGGGGATCAACATAGTAATCTGAACTTGTATTGGAGACACATTGTGGACACCCAATGGTATACATGGGGATTTAGTATCAGCCTTTATCTTCAACAAGTGGTTAGGTTGGTTACATTATTTTAGTAATTTATCTGTGGCTGGATTCTACAAGTGAGGGACACAAACATGGGTGTGTAGATAAGAATGTTTTTCATGGTGTCCATGTTGGAGATGGGGGATCTGTTCAACCTAGTAATACCCATTCTCGCTAATCTGTATTCTGTGTCGTGGCATATTTGTGAAGGGAATAATCCACTGAGGTTATCTGGTCCATTCCTTATTTTTTATGGGTGGATAGTGGCACATGTAAATGGGAATATCTAAATATTTGAACCCCATTTCCCCTCTGAGATCAGATTTCCGACTAGACATTCTATATGTAGTGGGGAGATTTTCGAACAAGTCGACTCTACCACTGGTGCTAAAACAGGTCTGGAAGGTGGATGAGTTCAAATTCCACACATTCTCATTGGCCAATAGTTGTGTTCACTAATGAGAGCCAGGGAATGGACGATCATCGATCCAACCTCCTGGCCTTTCGGGGTAGAGTCCTAGCGGTGCGGGTTGACCGCGGACCTCTCTATGAGATGTAATCCCCGCAATGTTTCACGATGCAGTTTCAATGCATGCAGAGGCCAACCCAGCGAGTCTACATAGGAGTATTCCATGAGGACAATCCATGTGTGATTTGGAAAATGTGGCTAATGTTCATACATGAGGATGTGAAAATGTAAAATCAACTACCTCTATCCACAACTATCTATGGGCTAGTGTAGGAGTACGCCAAGAGCTGGGTGGTATCCTACCCTCGGGAGATTCTGAAGTAGCATGCTATTAATACAATTGATGGGGTGCCTCCTCAACCTCGTGGTTGGGGATGGAAGGTGAAGAGGACATTCCATGGTGTTGGGGCTATAGTAGTGGCAAGAACCACACCAACCAAGAGGCAGGTGGTAGCGGAAGACCAGGCTGTCCCAGAGAAGAAAAGTTATCTAGATGGGAGGCCACCCAAGGTGTTCCATAGGATACCTACATAGGCTCCACGGAAGCGGTTATGACACATAGATATATCTGAGAATGTTCTATTCCTAGAGGATTGGTACATCTGAGATGTCAATGGTCAATTCCTCTACATGTTTGAGATGTGGCAACATCTGAACCATCTCAGGGTGCATGTTTGGATGACTAGTCCTATCAGGGACATCTTTTGCAGTATCGCAGGTGGAGGAGGAGAAATACCTTGTTGATATGGATGAATTTTTACACTCTTGGGCTTCTCTGCATCCAATTATTGATCTAGTGAATGTGTTTCTTCATCGAACATCACCTGCACAATTGATGGACATAAAATTGAGAGATTTATTCCATATATTTGATGAATCTAACTAGTCCTCCTGGGGGAGGATGCCGGTGGAGGGAGCCCTCTAGTGAAGGGAGAGGTCGACAATTCATACCTGGTGCTAGAATAGTTTGCAGAGGCCCTCAATGTAAAAACCCTTAACCACATTCCCATAGCCGCCATCAAGGTCATTTAGGTGTTCTCAACTAACATATGACCTATGTAGGAGGTATTCGTATGAAAAACCCGCTCTCGCTCAATAGTAGATGCAGTTGTGGGATCATTGGGATATTTTCTTGTGTCTATGATGATTATAAGGAGTGACAATCCTTGGGGTACCAATGCAAACAACTCAGGTGAGAGACAAACTATTTGATATCTGTATGTATTCTCCACTGAATTCTTAACCATCATCCATTGACTAGGGTAAATAATGTTAATGCACTTGTTGTATGCATAGTTATTTAAATGTTGTAGGACCCCTTTGTGAGGATGACCGGAGCTCCTGGCACCGCCTTTCCCTAGGGAACGATGGTGGCCATAGAAGTAGACGATCATAATGACCAAGAAACAATGCTCTCGATCACAGGTGGAACTGTTAGTAGGATAGAACCAGATGTTATTGAGGTGGATTACGGAAATGACGATCAATCGGATTACATGTGTCCTGACCTACCAGATCAAACACCATATTTAGACCCTGATGCCAATTTCCTAGAGGTGTTCCAAACATATGAACCAATCGACCCTACGGACCACGATGAGACAGCTTCTGATGATGTGGATTGAAAAATATTTTTTCACCAGACATTGAAGTAGATCATGCACTTCATTAGGGCGACCCATCAAGAACAATGGATAGAACAGGTGGAGAGGCATTATTCCTTGCTGGTTGAACTATGCGTTGGAGCAGTGGATGCCCATCATCCTTGTATTCTCATCTGAGACTTCAAGGAAGAGAAGATTGAAGAACATGATTATGGCCTTGGTTTGGGATGGAAGTAGAGTAAATTAGTGAGTATCAAGATTCTCCATGAGGATGAATATGAGATTTAGCGGTTGCTGGTGCGGGCGGACGAGTACTCTGATTTCCTCGACCATAATTAGGGCTTATATCAAGATTGAAGTCCTAGATGGAAGAGGCTGAATAATGGATGAAGTGATCTTTTTTGGAGAAGGTAACCATCTGAACTGACAAGGGGAAGGCCCGATTTATTGCTTATGAACTATACCCCATCGCCACCAAGGTAATGTAGGAGCTAAATAGGTGACATCCGATCCTGGACGACATAAGCCCGTGGGTGGCAGAGCTAGAACGTTCTATCGAGGAGGTCAAACCATACATGGGTTTCCAATCCTTGGGTACTATAATGTGTGATAACTCAAAAATGTACTTTCATACTTGATTATACTGGATCCATGCATGATTTACAATATTCGTTTTGGTTTATTGCTTTTCCGTCATATTTTTGAGATGTCCGACGATCAATTCCTAAGATCACATGGGTCAGGACTAATGTGAGAAACAAAGGATAACCACACCATTATTCCATATAAATATGAAATTTTGAACCCATATTTGATCCTACAGGATTTGAACAAACGATATGAATTTCCAGAAAAAATTGGGGAAGCCAGACTGGAGAATGAATCTCTCAGAACAATCAAATTGTTGTTTCCCTAACGTGATCTAGTGCATGAGTGGGGTTACGTCGGGGGCATTAGAATCAAAAAAAAATTTGAGGGGTGTGGAGGTTTGAATCATAATACCCAGAATTCAAAACACTATAGTGGTGATGGGATGATGAAGGGTAACTATTGATCTTGTTTGAAACACAGTATCCCTATCTTGTTATCCTAACATAGGGATAACAGATGAGGTCCGACCACTGACCATGTTTGGAACATGGGGTCTGACTCAAAATTTCAACATATATTTTTATGGAATCTTAGCCTAGGATAGTGGGCGAGCCATAGGCCATGTATTAATTCTGTTAGGGGGGTTCCTTCATGTATGAAAGAGGAAAAGGGTCCAAAAAAAATGTACGCAAAGTGTATAGGGTGGAGTGATGGGTTGTTTGAATGGAGTCCAACGCTCTTGAAATTATTCCATCGTGGTGATGAAACATTAAGTGAGAACCTCTGTCTAATTCAGGATTGTACCTTCTTCTAGACAGGACCTCTCTTATGAGGACCTATAATTTCTTGTAGTTTTACTTCATACCAATAATGATGATATACATGTAGTTTAGCATCACACTGTAAGGAAGGTATAGTTTAAGGTCATGCAGGACCAAGGATGACAGTTTAAATTTATTTTTTGCAGACTATAGGCTCCAAGTTTATGTTCATAGAGAGTGGACAATAATTGAGACTGAGGGGCCAGAAGCATTAATTACCCTCAAGATAATCCCATGGAAAGAGTCTCGGACATCACTATGTATCCCATATAAATTAGAATCAATCCAGATGTAGTTCATAGACATAGCACAGTCACAGACTAGCGCTGGTTGGGGAAATCCTCTTCAGTGAGGAAGATTACACATCAGATAGTCATCAGGGGGATTCCTTAAATTGTTCAAGGTAGAATTCTAGCATAAATTCATGTGTTGAGGAAATGGTTTCCCAAAATGTACCATAAGAGTCCACAACACACCACAAGTTATCGATGGGATTTTTTTAGTTCATAGACTACAGGTTTCCTAACATGGGTCTGAACTTGAGATAAAGTGCTCAAGAATTACTACGTACCCCCATTATCATAAGAATCAAACCATAAATAGTTATTAGAGTACATTTTTACATCATTTGGGATGAATGGAATGTGTGTTTTGGTTGCATCAGTACACATCCTACTAAAACCACTAATACCATGAGAGTCGTGCTCAGTGTGTGAAACAAGAAGTAGTGGTGGGACATTCCTTAATGTGTGGGGGTGTAAAAATGATTGTGTTGGGATTACTGATGATCATAAGGGAGTGGAAATATTTTAATCATGGAGACCGAGATCAAGATCACAATGATGACAGTGTAAAGAAAAAGGATTGCTACTGACCATGATCAAAACACAACATCCATTTTGTGAAAGCCGGACATGGGGATAGGTAAATGAGGGTTATCCAATGACCATGTTTGATACATGGGACCTGTCACAAAATGTCTCCCTATTTCATTTGGGGCATCAGCCCCAGGAAAAAGCTGGTCCAACGTTGCATGAGACCTAGCCGTAAAGGGGGCCCCTTCAGACGTGGAAGAGTATGTAGATCTAAATAAAGGGGACATGAAGCATGTACATGAAATGAGGAAATTTCCAGGTGAAAAATCCATACATTGTGAACTTTTCCACATTGTATTTGAGTATTCCAATGAGTGGTTTCAAATAGAGGGATTCAAATCCCTTTCCAATGACAAGGGTCCTGGGGTTGCACTCTCCTAGATTAAAGTCATATAGTGGACCATTAAGAGGGGACCTTGTTTAATGTAATGCGGGTAGGGTAGCGAAGTGGCCAATCTCGATGCATAGTTCCTATTCGAATATCGTATTCTAAGTTCATTGAACTCGGACAAGTTTGGGGAGTGACAAAGATGACACATATTTCAGTGATGCAAAACCATATGTGGACAAGAACACAAGAGGAACTCACTACAACACATACTCGCAAATGAGTTTAGGCCAAGGGACTAAAAACAACAGCAAAGGATTTAGGATTCCTAGGGATGGACCCATAGATGTAATTTATAGGCATTCCTACATATCCCATGAGTATGTGAATCAAGCCACACGTGGTTCTGGAAAATGTCATGTTGTTTTAGGTTTTGCGGCTACGATGTAGAGAGATATTTATGTTAATTTTTTAGAGCTCAGACCATAGATGGAAAGGAGGGAGTGAGACATGTAATGTGGTAATTATAAAACTAGACATGTACAAGGACATTAGGAGTCCATATCACACAATGTTCTCCCTGGGGTGGTTTTTGGTCGAGCGACCGAAAATGAATGTTGGACTACGCCCGAGGCAATGCATGTAGGAATTTGTGTGTACCCAATGATGTTGGGGATAAAACCATATATTGTTCTGAAAGTATCACGGTAGGGTACCAATTTTGGGGACAATATTGGCACGCGGTTCTATCCCATGCACCAAAGGAATCAGCATTGGATAGATCTTGTTTGTCCTTTAGGATGGATGTGTGTGCGTGATTTTTTTTAATGAATAAATAAAACTCGGATAGAGAATCCAGACATCACTATATGAACCAATCCATATATAGGCATTGAAAAATGTTATGATGGATAACAGCTATCAATCACTATGTCCCCTTGAGTGAGGGCATCACAATGTAGTGACGTTTTTCGTCGTGCGACCAGGATGATAATGTCATAATTTAGGGTTGAATGATAGGACCAACCCCATAATTTTAAAGTCGTGCATTAATGATGTAATAGTTTGAAGGCGTGTGGGACTAGGCATCATTGTTTAAAGTCATATGTATTGGATACATATAGAATAAACTATGTTTTAGAGGGGAATATGCAAGTCATGATAATGCATAGCCGACATGAATGAGGACGAGGTACACAACATACCACACACGATTATGGGGAAGAACCCATGGACTAAGGGGCTAGAAAAGGTCATAGGATATGGGTCAAGACACTTGGAAAAACATTTAGGTGGTTCTACATATCTAGTAGGGTCGGGAATCATGTTGTATAATGTTCTGAGGGTGTAGATTATCATCACGAGGGATGATATGCGAGAGAGACTAACTCTCGGAAAGAGAGTATGTGGTGAGACTATTGCAAACCTGATGTGAATGAGGATGTAAGCCCACACAGGCTACACCATGTGATCCTATGAATTTTAGGGCCAAAAGGATGAATATAAGAGGTAACTTGTAGAACATGAGCTCGAACAAAAGACAAGATGCTTGGGAATTTCTACATTTCCCATGAGGATTGGAATCAAGATATATGTAGTTCTAGGAGATATTGTTTTTACTCATTTAGGAAAGTGCATAGGGAGATATTAGTGTTTGGTCTTAGAGCTCAAACCTTAGAAAAGTGAGACTCTTCCAAATAGGATATAACATTGACCTAATTCGTAAGCCCACGTGAGCTATTCTCGATGTGGGAAACAATGACGGAAAGTGGCTATGAAACACGTAGAATACATGAAATGGCGATAACAGTGCAGAGCACCGAATGATGCCTCACCATGGCTTTGTCCACTTAATGTGCAATTTTGCTTTGTGGGATAGTATCCAGAGTGTCAAAATTAAACTCGGAGAAGATGGAGTGGATAAGGATATGAATCATAAATCAAATATTTAGGGCTTAATGGGTTGGCATGATGATGTAGGGTTTCTTCTAATGACATTCACAACACATCATCCACATCGTTTGACATGAAATAAAAACAAAAAATGAGTGTTGACCACTGACCATATTCACAATGCAGTAGTTGTATCAATTTGATGTTTGAGATCCTTGAGGACATTGGCCCAAAATGGTATCACATCCCTAGGGACTATCATCCATGCCATTAGGGGGTCCTTTTGGATGTGAAAGATGATGAAATCCCAAATGAATGTGAAGATGAATCCTAAAAATTGGTGATAAAATGTCTATGTAGAATCCAAAACTCTAGGTCCTGAACCAATGTTCTCCTGGGCACACTGGTGAACTACCAAAGAGGGTCGAGAGGCCCAATTCAATAGTAGCTGACTCGAAACGATGAGTATAGAATAGAGGGTGGAAGATCTCTTAAGTGGGAGAGGTACATGGTGTAGCTATTACAAATCCGATGTGAATGAGGACATAATCCCATATCAAACCACATAACTCATCCCTAGGAACTCAGTCTAGTGGGGTAGTAAGATGTAGAGGTTTCAAGGAAATAGGGTTGTACACGATGAAAAATTTTGTAGGTTGTCTTATGGATCTAATGAGGATTGGAATCAGGCCACCCATAGTTCGGGAATATGATGTGCAGTTTTACGTCATGCAGCAAGGATGAGGGATAAAGGTGGGATGTCTCAAGGGGATATGTGTGGCATGGAAAAAATATCCTTATGTGAATGAGTAAAGGGGGTCCAAACCACACCACAAAATCTGAAATGAGGACGTGAGGGGATAAATGAAAAAGGAGGGGAATAAGTTGTGATCATCATAATCCCGACATGAATGGGGGACAAAGATGCCTACATTACATGATTTGAGATCCTCCATGAGGACTTCACACAGGCGGTAGTCAAAGATAAGAGTTTGTGGGATGGACACTATGACAATGCATACGAGTGTTCCAACATATCACATGAGGACGAAAATAAAGAAACATGAAGTTCATGTAATATTGTACAATTTAATATCATGTTTCATGGAAATGATAGATCTTAGTCTAGGATCATAATTCTTAGAATGATTTGTAGTTTATCTGTCGCTTGTAGTTTAATGACATGTAGGATGGGTGCTGAGTAGTTTTTCCTTCATTCAGCTTGGTTAGATCACCCCGTTTAACATCGTGGGGACAACAAAATATTTTACGGTCATGTAATATTGTTTAATATAAAAATGTATTGATTGAAAAATTTGGCATTGGTGGGAGGAGTTAAAGGCTCACTATACATGGTAACTAGGGTTTATGTGCCATTGGGGTAAACCTTGTGAATGATGAAAGGCACTTTCCATTTGGCCTCATTTTTGGGGGGATCCTTACAAAGTATCATCAGCGTTCATAGAGCCAACACCTTGTCACCTTGAAAGATAGAGCGGATGCGAACATTCTTGTTGAAGGCTCTAGTTATATTTTTTTGATGCCTTTGTTGATTATGCAGGGACCAAATCCAATTCTCATTGGGATCTTCAAGTTCAACCAGATAGATTTTAGCTACCATATCTAGTGCTGGATGATCATAGATAGTTGTTCATAATGAGAGAAACATAATCTCTATAGGTAGAACGACCGTCGTTCCGTACACCAGAGAGTATGTGGTCACATCGGTGGAATATGAGTTATCGTCCAATATGACCATATGGGGTTGGTGAGTTATTCAGGAATACTCTATTTGTTCTAACCTTCCATTTTCTACATGATTTTAGAGATAGTTTTATTAAATGCCTCAATGTACCCATTCTCATGCACGTGATAGGTGGAGGCATGGTTAGAATAGATGTTGTACTTGGCATAAAATTTCTTTACTCGGATACTCGGTAGATTGTTTTTTTATCAGTGAGGATGGTGCGAGGGACTCCGAATCATTAATTAATGTTGGAGATAAAAAAATTCAATGATAAAATAGGCCTTGACCACCCAGAGTGGAACTGCTTCTGCCCACATGGAAATTAAATCCATAACGGTTAGGATGAACCTTCTTTGGTGATCTATCACTGGTGGATATGATTCCATCACATTGAGTGCCCAGACCGTAAAGGGAAAATAGTACATGGTAGTTTATAGAGGCTTTGGTGGCTAATGCACAAACATTTCATGGATTTGGAATGCATGGAACCCCTTGTAAAACTAAATACAATCATGGATCATGGAGGAATAGAAATACCCCAATCTCTGGATATGGTGAGATAGATTCAGCCCAGCCTTATGAGACTCACATGAACTAGAAGGAACGTCCTACATGACATGGGAAATATCACCCTCATGAATGAAATGGAGGAGTAACCCATTAATCTCAAGTTTTTAGAACATCTTCTAAGAACTAGGACCACTCTTGTGGGGAAACTGTAATGTGTGACATCTGATTCGATCATTCTTGGATCACTGTACTATAAGATTATTGTGATGGAGGTACTAGATAATGGGGTTCCTCTAGTCAGGATTCACTTCCAACACCACGTCAGGGGGACCTGGGGACCCTGATGTAGAGGCTGTGGCGGTAAGGTGGCTTACCTGCGGGCTATCATTATCCTCTGTAGTGATGGGGGAAATGAATCTCTATTGTGGAACATGGATAATCAAATATTCTTTATCAAGATCTGAAATTCATTCAACTAGGATAGAAAAATCATCTCCTTGACCATTCTGGGATTGAGGGACATGGGTAACCATTGGTCGAGACCAGAATTGGGACACTAACTAGTGGGTATGTTCCAACAGTGGTACAAGTTATGGATTAAAATCTACATGGTCACCGTAGATCTAATTGATTCCTATATCAGATTCACCATTCACATGCAAGTGGGTAACAACAATATTGAGGGCCAGCTCTTGGCTAGTAATGAGATACTGATTCTCTACCTCATTATTGGTAAAACATTCTGACAACATGAATGAATATGGAAGAAAAACTTGTGCCAGGGTGATGAATATGATACCAAATCCCACCTTGTTGAGTCTGGATCATTTAGTCTTCTACCCAGAGGACTTAGGGTATCACCATCAATGTGAATTTGACATCACAGAATAGTATTATCTACCTAGTGCATTGCCTCATCTGGAAAATCAAGATCCAGAGACTAGTCTGTAGGAGATGTATAGGAAAAAACGATGTCTTCCAACATTAATCCCTTGATGGTATTCTGGGGGACAATCCTAATGATGAACTAATGGGGGATCACTACCCACTGATCTAGAAGACCTGTCAACATGGGGTGGTTCAAGATGTACTTCAGAAGATACACTCAAGAAACTAGTTGAATCTCATGGTACTGCAAGTAAGGTTACTATTTTTTCACTGTGAATACCAGATCAAGGAATCTTTTTCTGATAGAGGATTATCTAGTCTCTGTATCAAGGAGCATGCAGCTAAGATATAATATATTCTTCTCTGTTCTTTTGTTGTTCTCCAGGGCTTGAAGAGTGTCTCGTGATCATTCCAAGGCAATCACATAATGGACCAACAGTTTTCCAAAAATGGTTGGAATTAGGACTAGAGTCTGTATCATGTACTTCATTATTTCCTCTTAAGAAGTATGAAATTCCACATCCAACTTATAGACAGCTCCTTTATTCCTGATCCTAGAAAAGGGCTTACACATTCTATCAAAATTTTCAATGAATTAGCATATGTAGGAACAACGGCCTTGAAAACCTCAATGCTCCCAAATATTGATTAGGGGAGACATCTAAATGATGGACTTAATCTTCTATGGATCAATCTTGATGCCTCTACATCTGACAACAAAGCCGATAAACATTCCAGAGGTGACCCCGAAGGCACACATCAATGGGATTATCTTTTGATGGCAAGAATGGAAGAAGCCGAACACTTATCCTAGTTCTTTGATATGGTCCTAGAATTGAATATATTTGACCTCCAAATCATCCACATATCATTCCAAAAATGTCTTAAATGTCACTTTAAGTATATGATGCATGGAATGTTAATAGGCGGCACCTACAATATTTTGACCGAATGGAATTACCTAGTAGTAGAAAGTACCTTATGGTGCCTTAAGGTTTGTAGACTCTTAATCATCAAGGGATATTAGAATTTGGTTATATAGGGAACACCCAAACATGAAGGAGAGATCCTCAAACCCAGTGGTGGTTTCAATAAATAGATTTTTCACAAGAAGGGTAAAATCATTCTTCGGATAATGAGGGTTGAGATCACGAAAGTCGATGAAGACTCTGATCTGTCCATTATTTTTCTTGGTGGGCATAATTTTAGCTAACCATCAGGGGTACATTATCTCCTTGATGTTGTTGGATCTGATGATATTATCAACCTCATCCTCTACCATGGCTCCAAGAGAATGGTTTATCTTTTTGGGAGACATTTTTAACCCAAGATCATTTTTTGGAAGACTAAGGCAGTGGATGAAAACCTTAGGATCTAGTCATGTCATCTCTTTGTAACTCTAGTCAAACACATCACTATGCTACTTTGAGAATTCCACACATTGTTGTTTCTCTTTGACAGGAATAACAACACTAAACAATGTGCGCTTCAGATCTATCTCGTTATCGATGCTCATCATTACCTGTTCATCGACTGTGGAATAGACACCCTCCTCGAAACCGAGAGGAGCATCCTCCAAATACTTTTCTTCATTCATGGAGGACAGATCCCCAGGGAGAGGAAATTCCTCTGAATCAACATATCCAAATGTGAAGCTCGAGTTAGCCTGAGCGGTGGTGGACACTGCATTGGAGGGCTCTTGTGCGGAAAAAACCATATCGATGAAAGATGTTGACATAAACTTATCTAGTCTTCAACCCAGGCGTCTATGCTTGATGATATCAAAGAAATAGTGGTGTGTCAACTGATTTGGTTTATCCCAGCCCAAAAAAATAATCAAATTTCATGTATTTCAATTTATATGGTGCGAACATCCTGATACCTTATAGGAGTAGGGTGTTCTGGGATTACATGAGCCTGATTTGTATAGAAATTCAATGTGATTTTCCTGTATACCCTAGACATGGGAAAGTGCTCCCCCATCATTCTAGATACAAAAATGTAGTTCCCTAGATCTAGGGTCATAGCCTCTAGTCAATGGATCGGAAAAATATAGGTATCATCCATGTCTATATATGGGTCGGTCACAGCCGTTGCATGTTCAACCACGTTAGCCTGAATCTTCTTGTCCATGCTCTTTTAATAGTTAGCATCTAGGTGGAGGCTTCAGAAGAGGAAAAGGGAGATTATTAACCTTATATTTTTCCCACTCAACCATTAAGGGAGTACTTGAGGCACTAGTGATATGATGAAGGGACCATGACATGCAGGTGAAGCATTGGCCTAACCGTCAACGTGTTTTAGGTTGTGTCCTAGGAGACAACAATTAACTCAGTGCTGAAAAAAAGCCACCAAAATGGGTCTCCATGAAGATCATTCCAACTGGTTTCTATTCCATCCTATCAAAACATTGAATTTTTAGGTTCGAAAGACATAGATCATCCTCGGACAACCCCATTTCTCAAAGTGTCCGGGTCGGGATTAGGTTGATCCCAGAGCTCGTGTCGAGAAGAAAAAAAAAACATCCACGCCATTGAGGTTCCTGGTGATGTACAATGGGAATATCTTCCCATGTATTAGATATCCTTAATATTATCTATAAAAAGAGACAATTTTTATACTTTCAGAATGTACGACTATATCAACATGGAAGGAATCTGCGGCTGCTACCTCTATCTCAAACTCATGGGGGCTTCTTAATGACTCAGAAAGGGCTTCATCATATCCACTAATAGGTAGAGAGGTATGATGATAGAGATACTCATAGGAATTGTGGTGATATGCTTATGTATATCATACTTCCATGATAGGTGTTAATTTATGCGTATAAGAGTTCGTTCTATGGTAGGGGGTATGACGGGCCCTTCCAGCCGAACCATCAATTGAATAGTGTCGGGAATGTCCTGATGCTCATCATTCTATGATCATGGAGGAACCACCATATGAGGACTAGGAAACTAAGGAAGACCTATAACGCAATGTTAATGATCGTAGTGCGAGAGTGGTACCTTCTCTTGATCAAGTAGCACAAACGACAATGAAGGCGGGCCTGATTATACCATATGAGAAGGTTATGTGTGCTGAGCTCTGCACTAGGCCTATTTTATGGTATTGGTGGTATGCACATCCTAGATAGATGTTTTGATTGAGTAATTTTGATGACCCATCCATCCACAACTCCATCGACGCTGGTGACAGATGGGGATGTTGGGAGGATCCATTTGGAACTCCTTGTCGTCAGGAATCATGTTGGGATTTAGAAGATCCATGGTGTTATCTGAAGCTTTCCATTGGTCATAACATGAATCATCTTCCACTGCTTCTTGGATTCTGGGGTTAATCTTCATATCTTATGTCATGAAGTCACTAAGTGTTTAGTATGACAATGGCATCAGTGGGGGAATTTGTTTTCCCTCACATCATTTACGCTTTCTCTTCATGGAAGAGGGAGACTAAGACTTCCACACAAAAGTAGTATCTATGGGTGACAAGACAATTTTTGAAGGATTAATTGAATCTAGACATGCATGAATAATACCATGGTATTTGGTGATTTCCTTGTGATCCCTCCAGTTTTTAATATTCTGAGACATGTGGTTACAAACATGATGCCACTCACATTTGCGACCATTATCACCGTCGAGCTGTATGAATACAAATTCCACATCTGTTAGATATGGGCCTAATCTAATTATTTTTTATCAACTTGTTCATGAATCCATTATTTAATCTCATAGCATTGTTTGAGGGTGTTCCCTTGAATCCAGTGATAGGAGTAGTAATTCGGGAGATCAATGGGATCCGTCTCTCCGGGCCACCTGCACTTAGGAAATCGTAGATGTATATTATCTAATGAACATTGGAAATAACCAAGGACCTGAGCCTAATTAATGGATTAGGTCCATTTTCTCAAATATGGGAAGTGGGGTCTGGGATCCGGGACCTAATAAGGGGCTAGACGAGCCTATCTAAGAGGTGGAACCTTGTTATCTCGCTTAGGTGGAAGTGGTGCATTATGCGGGGGCACCTACTATTTCTATGGTGGGTCTTGCTGGGATGGAGGCTATGCCCAAGGTGGTGGGCCTCTGTGAGGCAACAGATGTGGCTCCCCTAGTAACAACTCTAGTTGCCTGGGGGACTCTATTTGTGTCACTTCAGTGGGATCGACCTTAGCGGCCCATCTTGCGTGAAGTATAGGAGGGAATAGATGGGCCTCCATGGTCTATATAAATGATTCTTCTAGATCCTAGAACTTATTAGATAAAAATTCTAGAATCCCCTAGAGGTAATTATGATTAATTAGAGAGGGTACCAGTTCAGAATTTACATTCCCCAAAAACATTTTTAGAAGATTTTACTGAGTCATAGGCATGTCTAGGGAATATGTAAGTCCATTACACCAAGCAACAAAGTCTATGGAACAGTCATCATTCCTCTTATTAAACTTGAATAGGTCTTAAATACTCATCTTCTAGATGGTAGAGCTAAACTGATAAATAAAATATCTATAGAGATCTTCCTAGCTGACAACCGACCCAATGGTTAGTTGGTTGTACCAGATAAACACAGGGCTTTCCAATGTCTGTATGAAACACCAGAGTTTGGAGGCCTCTTGGTATGTTGGAGTTCCCAAAATAGGTCCACACCTTGAGATGTTGTAGTCTGGATGTTGTAGCGTATCACACATTCCATTAAAAGGGGAAAAGTTTAGGTTTTTGGTACCATGGGTACTGTCATATCGTCTAACCACATTGGATTTGGCTTTCCATCAAGAGGAATTTCCACCTGTCGAGTTTCCAATGCATCATGATGGGAAATGAGCACTACCATTGGATCGTCTTGGAGAGGATTCATATATTGATGAGGCTCCTAGTCGACCAGTGCATTAGGAGGATCTTAAACATGATAAGAAAGCCTAGTGGCTCATGGAGCGGCTAGAGGGACAACCTACGGACCAACTGGGGGGGCCTGAGTTAGATCGCGAAGATTATCATGCTACTCAGGTGGATTTCATGACACATAATGCACCCTCTTTCCACATGATCCAGATTATACCCTATCTATGTGGGTAGGATGGTCAGGATCACCTAGAGGCAGCATGCCATGATGAAGTTATACATACCCCTTCTTACCCAACAGATGATCACCGTAGTCTAGTCTCCGCTCTGCTGCACATTCACCGGGG
Source organism: Viscum album (assembly GCA_963277665.1). Classification (NCBI taxonomy): domain Eukaryota; kingdom Viridiplantae; phylum Streptophyta; class Magnoliopsida; order Santalales; family Viscaceae; genus Viscum; species Viscum album. The sequence continues at coordinate 1,031,394,618 of OY728157.1, forward strand.
AGTTCATAAACCATCTCATAATACTTTGCGATCTGTTGACACAACATGTTATTTTCAAGATCATCCACCATATTCTACACTAATCCAAATATGTATGAGGTCTTTATGTCCCCATGATTCTCTTTCCCCTTATTGGAATTCTGATTGAGGACTAATGACTCAATGGGTACGGGAAGACCCATCAAATTTATCTTCCCAAGAGTAACCCTTCCCAGTGGATCCAATATGTGTGACACTCCCATGATGAGGTATGTTCTATTAAAGGATATCTAAATCATTATCTCCTTCTGATAGGTCTTCCCTATTTAATATGACTCCAATATTGGGAAAATCCTTAATATCACCTAGAAACTCGGGTCAGTGCCATATAGAACTGAAATGAAGGGTAGCATAATGCCCCCAAACACAGACCTGAACATGGGGGTAATCCTCCTTTATAATTCTTTGGATAACCTTAAAGCTGTGAATACATTGTTTTTTGAGGGTCTGGTGGAGACCAGGCGACTCAGGGCACTATGACACAGGGAGCGTAGCCATGTCGACCATGTGGAATTGCTAGTCAATATCATCAATGTGTGCATGAATATTGGGGTATTCCACTCACTAATAATAGGGATGGATGTGCATCACCCAAAGGGTTTGAAAAAACATGTGACTTCCTCTTGGGTAAGCGATTCCAGCACACTGATGTATGCTGTTATGATTGGCAATAACATCTCTAGGAAATGACCCACTACAAGAATTTCCCACAAGATCCTCAAATCAAACCTCAGATCCATCCCTTGGTTTCTCAACACATCTATTGGGAGAGGCTGTGCAATATAAAATGGCACTGAAGCAGAATACTGATACGGTAGACTATCCAGTGGAGAATACGGTGAACGTGCTAACTGTAAGCCGCATCTTAGGTAGTTCTGTAATGAATGCAACAATTGATCGACCACATCCCAATAAGATAGAATGCAAACAACATTTTCCAGTGTAGGGGATATGGTTTTTGGTGGTGTTCTTTGTTGTTGTTTTTCCTCAACCTTCCCTTAGAATAACTCTGCATGATCTCTAGTTGAGGTAGATAATGATCTAATAGATGATAGGGAGGATTTCATGGACATGCCTTGGAAAGAGGATAAATCATCCGCCTCCTAGATGTACATACTATGGGAGGTGAGAATCCGGTGGACCTCACATTCTGGAAGGATGATGAAGATATGAATCATTCCTACAAATGAGCCTTGAAATAGAAGATCGAGGTGAGGGTTCCATTTTTTAATCTCACTTAACCTAGGAATCTGAAAAGAAGACATGATTAATCGTGGTTTGAAACATCCTAGTATTCTTCTTATGGTGTCGCCGGCCCGAACTTCTGCCCTGGTGTGGTTCTTCGTGATAGGGTAGGTTTTCAGTGTGAGGAGCCTTAGCCGAGCTGATGCATGGGTGGAGAAGAATTCCTCCGGGGTGAGTGAGAGTGTGAGGAGGACGTGGAAAAATGTCAAAGTGAACACGGGGAGGACCACTATGTTCATTGGATGGAGCATGGAGGGGGTCTTCATGAGAAGTGATGGATAAGTTATGAGGTCCACTAGAGTATGTGGGAGCCCGTACAGGAACTCAAAGCCTATTTCCTTTTGTAGTGATGGTACGAGGAAGGTCCTTTTACTGGTCGAGCCGAACACAGACGGGAACTCCGTGTTGGTTGAAAATGAAGGAAGGTAAACATCTATTTCCAAGATTGATGGGATGAGGAGGACCTTTTTCGGTAGCTGTGAAGACATGGGGAAGACCCCCACACTGTAGGTTGACTAGATGGGTAGCATCTTTACATTGACAACCTGTGATAGGAGGAATTACTCCATACCTAAAGTCACTAGTGCAGAAGAGGTTTCTATACTGTGTTTCAGTGTGATGAGGAGAACATTCTATCATATTGATGGTGCCATGGGGAGAAAATACATGCTAAGATTGAATGAAAGGGGGACCTATACTCTCATTAGTGATTGTATGAGGAGGACCTCCATACTAGATCTCATTGTCCTCGGTTGGTCCGCAATGGACACCAACTGCATCGACAACCAGGAGATTTGTCCCAACTGCCGATGGGGTGAATGGGGCCTCGATCTAGGCGAAGAATATAAGTTTCCACTCTCATTATTAATGTGGAATTGTAATTATGTGTCGGAAGTGCCATGGTCCATGGTATCCATTTAAGAGTATGATACCCCTTGGAGGGCATCCTTTTCAGCTTTCTCCTCACACTAGCATCAGGTTAATTGGACTGGGGCCGGTGGTGCAAGTGCATAACTCACCTACTCCTCAACATGTGGGTCTGGGAGGCGGTGATGATGATGTAAGGGGGATCCCTTCATTGTATCCCGTAGGACGAGATTACATTTGGGTTGTCCCAGACATCCCTCACCTCATTGACATAGGGGAGGGAGTCATCGATGCGTTCTGGGGTGAGGCTCCCAAAACTATTATATGTTAGAGTGGGAAGTAGTGGATCCTAGCACAGACCATGGGGAGTCAGGGATGAAGATGCACATAATATTCAAGGTCTTGATGGGCCATATCCTAGGTCAGTATAATCTCCTCCTTCTCATATCATTGAATAAGGTCATTAATTACCCTTTTCTTAATGAATTCAGATGGGGTAATGAGGCATGGGCTCCCAAAAGCTCTGTACATGGAGGCTTCCATGGGAGAAATGATGTCACATGGGATTTCTATGTTGACATTTCTCATTCCCCTATGTTAGTGTGTGTGAATTGATTGGTTTCTTGTCATAGCATCTTGGGTCCTACAAAACATGGAGGTTCAACCGTTATTGCTAAAAAGAAGGAAAGCAATATCTAGTGTGCCAGCTCAATTCTATCACCCATGGTTGGTAAGAATAATCAACACTGACAACATCACAAATTGGGATGTCCAACATTAAACAGCATCAATTTTTGGGGGGTTTCCCATTGGGCCAACTATTTTCTTAGTGGGTCCTAGTGCCAGATAACTGGATCTAGTGACACACAAATCCACTGAAGTCACAAATTAACTATTCTCCACATTGAGGAGAAGAAATTCATGTCAGGTTCACAATTTCTTTTTCCAATGCTTTTGCTGGGGCGCTCATTCGTTCATTTAGAGGAACACACTAATGTTTTCCCACATTTCTATTTTTCAAAGGTTGGTGGTATCTATCTTGTATCTTGGGATGTTTGAACTTTAATAAAAAAAAATGATGGTATTATAGTTCCTCATTCCATGGATTCCTCCTGGAGGCTCATCCATTAGTCTGGGTATCCCTTATAGACCTAATACCTTTTTCATGAAACTCTTCCTTGTTCCATATCATTGTGGAAAATTGTTAATTATAATTTTTCTATCTTGACGTTCCAAGGGGCCATGTTTGGGAATCTAACTTTGATAGGGGGAGTAGTCATGTCGGATAACACATGTGTGTCTGGATGTTGGAACATTGATGTGTCAAGTTTCCATCCCCTTATGGTAAGGCTTCTCAAGGATGCAAAAGCATGATTCATCCCACATGGAATATGGGAAATTATATGCTATATGCTTGTCTCTATGGTTTTTCTCAGCTTCCCATGTTTAACATAGGGTATGCTGCAACTTTAACATCTAGTGAAGATGAATTAGACTGATCGAAGTACTAATAAGAGTTTATCAAATGGGTGTAGCCCCAGGAGGGAGAACATGAGAGTCCTATTAGATATGAGGATCACAAAATCTAATGAAGATGGATCCGAGGATGCTTGGGTCCCTATAAAGAAGACACAATGGTTTACCATTGGTGGGCATTGAATCTCGTAGAGGGTTTCTACATACCTCGCCTTGGTGACAGGGTTCAAACAATCATAGATTGAAGTGATTATAAATTATGGTGTGCTCATATGGAAGGGTACCAGATATGATTTTGGGGCTTACGCATGGTTATTGTCATGATTATTTCATTTAGCAGCTGGAAATTGGGTGACATGATCTCACTGGGATGTGGCAGCCCATGTAAAACAAGGGTGGATGTTGAATGGTTGAGTAATGTGGATGGAGAATGAGATGGAACCTACGTGAGGATGACAGTGATATTGGGCTTTAGCCTCTAAGAGACCTCATACCTATCCTCATGGCAGGGAATCAATGTCCACATAGTTTGGTGGGGAGAAGGGATGCCAAAGGGGGTGGACCATGGGAATGCATGAATGGATGGGATCTAGACGAAGTAGAACCTTCGGGGTGGGGCATGACCTTCTCGAAACACAAAGGCTCGAGGGAGAGAGCACGATGGGACATGATTGAAGGGTTTGAACCATAGGATGGTTTCCAACATATCCCAATGGTAGGGAATCATAGTCCACATAGTTAATTGGGGTGAAGGGCCACCTTAGGAGGTGGCCTATGGGAATGGACGCATGTATGGGATTAGGAGGATGTAGAACCTTCATGGGGGCATAACCTTCCCAAAACAAATAGGATCAAGGGAGAGACCATGATGGGACATGAGTGAAGGGATTGAACCTCCGAGAGGCTTCCTACTTATCCCTGTGGTAGGGAATCAAAGTCCTCATAGTTTAGGGTGGGGGTATAGAATCAGAGTGTGTGTAGAGGAAAACAACATGATGATACACTGGGGCTTATGCGTGGTTAGCAGTCTTGGATGGTCTGACACATGGTGGGAAGACCAGAGATGTGGGTCTCAACAAATGGGACAACAATGGATTATCACTTATTGGGGAATACAATTGTTTACCTTCAATTAGGGATCATAATGTCTTACTGTTGATTGGGGATCACAACGGCTTACCACTGGATGGGGTTCCAATGGCATACCAATGGTTGGGGATCCAACGGCTTATAGTTGGTTGGGGTTCCAACATCTTACTGCTAGTTGGGGTTCCAATGGAATACCACTTGTTGGGGTTGATCCCCAGGGAGGCTTCCTATGTACCCTATCCAGGGGACATGGATCAAACCCAAAATTGTCCCGTAGCATAATGTTTAACGTTATATGAGACTCAAGGGGCATACCATTTAATATCATGTGGGATTATGATAAACCGACGCGAAGTTGTTGGGACTGATGGGTTTTAGTATTGATCGTCTAGGAGATATCCTAGGTACCATGTCTAGGAGATATGGGTCAATGTCCAAATATTTTGGGATGAGGGATACAGTTCAACATTTTGCGGGAAAAGGTGAACTGATGCGAAAGGGGTCCGGAATGAATGTTTTTGGTCTTGAACCTCAGGGAGGATTCCTACGAACCTTTCCTAGGAGAGAATGATAAATCTCCATGTAGATTTTTATGGTTTGTGGATTATGTGCAATAAGGCCCAAGAAGTATTCCATGATCAATTATTTCTCTAAGACCACATGATCCATGCACGATTTGAGAAACATGAGGAAGAAAATGCATGATCACTATGTAGAAAAAGGTGTGTCCACCAAAAGTGTAGTGGGGCTTACATATGGTTAGTGTTCTATTACGGAAATAAAGGATTGTGCATGGTTAGCGGACTGGGGAGATGGAGATTGGTTCTTAATCTTGGATGGAGGGCTGATGGCGACAAATCCGAGAGGGAGATGGGTGCGGTACCAAAGGTCCCAGTTCCCATATCTCTTTTATTAATTGGGACAAAAGAAAAGAGGAGGAAAAGAGATGATACCTCCCCCAAGGAAGGCTAGGGGTTCACACTAGGATGGTTTCCCTTCCCTTCAGAATGATGTCATTCTAGAAAAGAGGATCTCATTCCATGTGAGGAGGATCTGATTCCCGTAGAGACGATCGGGAGTGGAAAATGTTCATGGTGGAAAAAACCCATGTTTATTGAACATGGAATGGCCACAATATAACATCATGTTCTGTGGATTATGGGGATTGAATTTTAACATCCTGTAGCCCAGAAGAGGCGGGTATACTCTACACCCCTAGGAAATACATGATGAATACTCACCCACCATTAGGGAAGGGAAGGAATCAACAATACTATTGTGAGGTGCTGTTATGGAGTGATCCACTAATGGTCCCCCATTAGCATGGCTATGAGAAGAGGAAATATATGTTAGTGTGCCTATGTGAAGAAGAATGAGGATAAGAAATTCAACATGAAGCACAACCCACGGGACCATGAAATCACTTTGTACGAACCTATAGGTTTGTATGGGAGAAACGTTTGTGAAACAAATGGGTTCAATAGAAAGAAACTTGTGAAGCTTCGGTTCTCCACATAAGGGAGGGAATTTTTCAAGAGGTGTGATTCGCGAAGTGGATTGGCCTAGCTTGGGAATATGGTATAGGTGCATATTAATGGTTCTTTGTGAAGTAGAACAATCTTCGTAGAGTATGACTTCACGAAGCTAGGGTACCCTACAAATCATAGCACTATGAACCAGTGTGCTTCGCGAAGCATAGTGACCCGACCATAGCAAGTGGTTCACATGTGCATGGAAGGTAATTCGTGAAGAATGAGTGCTTTGTGAAGAGTCATGTCCCCTTAGTGATTTATCTCCTTTTCAATGTCCTGTGGGCTCTGCGAAGAGCATCTTTGCTTAAATATGGGATTCATTTTAGCTAAGTGAATGGTACTTCACAATTCTCAAGTACATTGAAGCTATCATTTTTTCTTATGGTTTCATATATTAAATAGTGACTCATTATTTGAGAGTAGAGAAGGAGAAAGGTTGGGGTATCCTTCCTTTGGATCTGAGGTAAGCTACGTATTTAAAAGGGATGTGTGGTGCGAAGTGGGGACAACTCCATGTGAAGCCACTTGGCTCTCTCTAATCAGATGCATATTGTGTCATGTTTGTCGTAACAGTATAGATGATCGTCATCCCCTCCCTAATATGACGCCCTCCTAGGTTCACTCTACAGCACTAGTGGAGGTTTCCGTCAACTTCCAAGGGATCAAGGGGGTCGATCATGTTCCCACTATGATGTGAATTTTCCAATCAATTTCATTATAACCGTGGATCCTCCAACCACTTTTACACTAAGAAAACAATAGAGGGGGATTTGGCTTCACTCCGATTGCAGTGTTTGGTGGGTATTATCAGTTGGGATTCTCAAGGTAGCCCTTTTGTGATGGGTTTCATCATTGCATCCTTTCTCTCTACATATATTTTGTAACCAATAGGATAATTGATACCGAAATAAGAGTTGATGGCCTCAACCAAAATATTTGTGTCATATGAAGAAGATTTGTTTGATTTTGGGAGGGAGGTAGAATCATCTGGTTTCTCTCTTGACCAATCCCATATTGAGCTTCAACCTCTTTATCTAGAATGAAATCTCCTATAAGAAATGTTCAAGTTAGTGGTAATTACTACTCTTGAAATGTTAGCCGAGTTACCCCATAAATCTATCAACATCACACACCATACACTTGTCTCATATGTAGGTGTAATAATGGGTTATGTGTTGATTACCTTGTTACATAATTTGTAATTATATTTTATAAATTAATATTTTTTCTATGAATTTCGTTTTATGAATACGTTTTCTTTATAAAATTGAGATAGAATTTGATAAATTGATTTATCATACCGAAATGGTGATTTCTAGTAAAGTTATAAATACTTATAATAAGAGTATATATTATGAATAATAATTATTTTAATGAAATTTTTTGATAAAAATAATATTAATTAATTATAAATGATAAGTTATGTTTATTTTATTTTTCATGTGTCAAAAATTTTACAATGCAATTTTAACCAGCAATTAATTTTAATAAATAAGAATTTTTATATTTAGATGTTATAATAATAATATTTATATAATTGTTAAGATAAAATAAACAAAATTTCTTTGGAATCAGAACAACATAATTAGGTTATGATAAATATATGAGAATTTTCTAAAATATTTTATTTTTCCTTGAATAGTAAAAATACAGTTTGAGTATTTTGTAAGTTTAGTGACTTCATATTTATGCCATAATTATGTAATAATTATGTAAACACAATCCATAGAATAAATTATTATATTTTATTAATATAAAGTATCATTATATATTTTAATCAATTTTTAAACTTATAATTTACTTCTTATAGTCTAGAATGGAAATTTTAACATTTAAAACATTATTTTTTTTGGAATCATTACAATTACATGCCAAAAGAAGTAATATAAAATGATTATCAGAACTTTTGGATTAAAACAACATAAAATATAACTCATGTTTCCAAAACCATGGGTAAATACAAATGGAAATCCAATGGTTATTCATTTTTCACAACCTAGGTATCCTAAGCCGATATTTAGAAATAAATAAACAAATCCTCCACTTTTTCTATAAGTACCCACCCATATATCCATTTCATTAAACTCACAATCCACAATAATTGGTTTTTTGGTATTTTTAACCCTAAAGGAGTCCTCTAAATATATCATCAATCCCCCAATGTCCCAATCTTCTAGTAGTAGGAGTGACTATTCATTGTAATGAAAATTTCCATCTTTTCCCTTCATTTCAAGAACTTCTTTTGTATATGTATTCTTAATGTTATATTATCTATATCTTATTAAATATTTACTAATTAAATTCATTTATATTTATTTTTTATCAATGGTATTTTCCTTTTCTCTCACTTTTATACCATTTCATAAAACCATCTTTTATACCCTTTATGCAACTGAATTTACTTGTCAAAATTTTTATTTTCTCCTCAAGAAATTATCTTTTATTTTCATTTCATGAATATAAAACACTATTACTTATTCAATGGTATTTATATAGATGTAAATATTATTTATTTTATTCTGGTGTTAATATACATTAATCCCACATTCTATTTTAATTGGTTAAAAATGACATAATGACCATATCTTTTAGCACCTTTGAAATGTTATTTTTTTATATGAAAATCGTTTCTTTTATTATCCACTTGTTATATATGAGATGTTTGATTGTAATATATGTGGATTATATTAATTAATTAATATAAAATTTTTCCCATGATATCACTCAAATTCATTGGTTAAAGAATTCAATATATAGATTTGACATATTTTATGATATCTTTGTGAATAGCCTGGGTAATTTTTATGGCACCTCTATAAAAAACATGGTGATGTTATTATGAATGTATCATTTAAATGTTTTATCCACATTTAGATGTTATTATTCATGTTATTTTTATTATTATACTCTTCATGTTCCCTTTCTCATTCCATAATCATATTCCTCATGTTATTATTGATATTTCTCAAGATACTTGTAAATGTTTTCCATTGCATTCCCTTATTGGACTATATGTTCACCATTTCCTTTGATCAATCTTTTTAGGATTTGAGATACAATAAATTAAATTAATATGAACCTCTTAATAATCATTCCTAGGGGATTATAATAATTTTTTATATTTGGATGTGATATGTTTTTTCAATGTAACAATACATAAAAAAGATCATCTATTTTTACCATGTAATGAAACATTTATGTAATAAAAAGGTGGGATAACATAGTTGGTATCAATTTATGGTTTAGTTATTTATAGATATTAGGATTTTAAAACATTAGTAATAACCCATGGGAAAATTTTAAATGGAGGGAAAAATAATTTTATTTTGGTGAAGTATTAAGTAAGTGATTTCCGAGAAATGAAATATATATAGGGACACGAATAAGTGGATGTGGATCTGGAGTAGATGTATCTAGGGGTAATAACCTGAAAACAACATCTTGAGATAGAAATAAAAGGGAAATAGTTCATGATAATGTGTCTTCCTATAATCCTGGTTTGACGATCTCGAGGGATATGTTTGGTTAATTAAAATCTTTTTATGAACCATTATAAAAGATTTATAGAAAATGTAATTGTTTTTAAAGAATAAAATATTTAAAAATTCTTTTTTAAGACATAAAAAATCCTTTTTAATTATAATATTATTAAAAGTAATAAATTTCTCATTGAGGTTTTCATCTTTTAGAAAATGATGGTAAATAAGAGGAACTGCGTAAATGGTGAGCGTAATGGACCATGTGCTGATAGCCCACCGATAGAATCATAAATTTAAAACATCGTCAGAATAATGATTCAGATAACTTGAGTAATTAGAAATATCTTGAATCAGGATTCGATTCTGTATTCACCAATAAGGGAAAAAATTTACATTGTGTCTTTTATGTGTCCATGACCACCTACTTTCAGTGGATCTACTGATCCATTGATTGCTAAACAATATATGTGCTCTATAAAAATATCCTTTATGTACTCGATGGTTTAAAACAAGGTAAAGACACTCTTTTTGTGTATCACTTGGAGGGATAAGCTTATAATTGGTGGACATTGATTAAAAACACGAATTGAAGAAGAGATATTGATTCTGTGGAGTAGGAAGAATTTAGGGTAACCTTTTTCAAAAAATATTTCCCATGTTCAATGTGAACACAAATAGAGAAAGAATTACTGGAGCTGAAGAATAAAGAAAAATGATTATGTGGGGAGCTATTATAATAACATTAAAAGACATTCTCATATCACCTATATATTTATAATTGATTATAATTTAATTTCAGATAGAGTATTATTAGAACTAAGACCCCATCTACGGATGAATCTATCCCATCAAGACTAAGACAACTATAAAGAGATAGTTCGGGTGCTATAATGGTTGAACTACAGATCAAAGATATTTAATGGTCACAATATTAGAAAAAACAAAGAGATATTTGTATCCAAAATTAGTGAGGAAATTTGTTAATAGAAGAGGAGGAAAGACAATGTAACATCCCACATTCAACAAATGTGGGAAGAAGCCTTCCTGGAATTTCCTTCTCAGAAGGGGGAAATGTTAAAAGTGTGGAAGAGATGTCCATATAGCTTGAAATTATTATAGTGAGGTGAACCACAATTTCTCAACACTAACAATAAATGGAATATGGTTTAATCCTAGAATAAAGTTTAATTATATAGGTGTGGATAGATTGGGAACTTTTCCAATCACTATCCAAATTTGAAGATAATGGAAGGGAATCACTGTTAACCTCGTCATAGGCTAAGAGAGAAAGGTAACGATTTTTATAAAATGGAGGATAAATTTGAAGCTCAAATTTATGTGGTGTACGTTTCTCTCATTTTTCTCTCAAACTAGCAAGTAAATTTTTTTTGTTATAGTTCTAAAAATTCCATTATTTCCTACTTGTTTGAAATGAATATAGAATCAGAAAATAAACATATAGAATTAAATTTATTATTCCATACTCATAGAGTGATTATCCATGCATTAATACAGTATAGAAACTCTAGTATTGACATTTGTGAGAACAAAATCTTCACTAATCTAGTAGTCTTTCCCATGGCAGAATTTAACATTATAATAGGGATAGACTGACTAACAAAGTATATTTCTAATATCAACTACATAGGCGAGGTAATCATAGTTGTCTTGAATGGGAAACCAAGAGTTCTATAAAATTAGAGATATCTCAACCCAGTATTTATCTAAAATTATCTCTAATATCCTTATTTATGGAAATGATCGGTGAAGATGTAGATGGAAATGAAAGTATACAAATATAAAATATCCTCATCATTTTGGAATTCATAGATGTATTTCATGTGGAGTTACCTAGACCTACCTCTATAAAGAGAGGTAGAGATATTCATTGAACTCAAGAGTGTATCTAATAAGATATGAAATACCTAATATAGAATAAAATATGTGAATCTAGAGGAATTATAGAAACAACTCCATGATATTTTAGAGAAGGGGGTTATCTAAACAAGTGTGTCTCCTTAGGGACAACTTATTCTATCTTGGGATAATAAGGATAGATCAATGTGGATATGTATGGATTATAGAGAACATAACAAGATCATAGTGTAGAACAGGTGTCATCGTCTAAGGATTAATGATTTATTTGACCTGATTTTTGAGGCTCAATTCATTTCCAATATTGATCTTCGATCGGGTTATCATCAATTGAGGGTGAATTAAGATGATATTTTAAATACTATATTCTGATCAAGATATTGGAATTTTTAGATTTTTGTTATACCGTTTGGCTGGACTGATGAACCTTCTATATTTATGGATTTTATTAATAGAGTCTTTAAGGAATACTTTGATAAATTCGTGGTAGATTTTATTAATGATATTTTGATATATACTAAATTTCCCAAGGAGCATGTGGATCATATAAGGGTTATATGGAAAACTATGGGGATGGAGAGGCTATTTGGAATATTCTACCAATGTGAATTTTGGTTACCATAGGTTTCTTTCTTGGGGTAAATTGTAACCAATGATGTAATCTTAGTTGATCCTACAAAGAAAAGGGTTGTGGAGGATTGGCCTCATCCTTCAATTGTTACTTAGATTCATAGTTTCCTTGGTTTAGCTGGATATTACAGGAGGTGGTGAAAAAAAATCATGACATTCTAATCCACTAACCATGTTAACATGAATAGGGTCCAAGTTCATTTGGACAAGGGAGTGTGAAGAATGTTTTCAAGAGTTGAAGAGGATATTTTTTACTATACATATCCTAACACTACCCTCTATCAGAGAAGTATTTTTTATTTTTATAAATTCATATTTGAAAGGGATTGGGTATATCCTGATGAAAAAATAAAAGGTTGTTACTCATGCATATCAACATTTAAAGCCTCATCATCAGAATTATCCTATGAATGACCTGTAGTTGGATGTGGTTATTTTTTCTCTAAAGATATAGAGGTTCTATCTATATGGAGAGAAATTTTATATATACAAATACCTCCAATGTTAGTATTATATTTTAATGAAAATGAACTTAACATTAGACAAAGTAGATGGTTGAAACTTATAAAAAACTATGATTGTTAAATTCATTATCATCATAGAAGAGAAAACAATGTTAGTGATGAATTGAGTAGAAAATACCCTGTTGTGCTAGATATGATAAGGATTCAATAAGATTCATTGAATAAAGACCTAGTAGAATGATAAATGGTAATTTTATGGGAAGGGACATCATAAACCATATCTCAAATGATCTGTCTACCATCATTACTAGAGAATATCAAGAAATATCAAAGATAAGATTATTTTTGACAGAAGAAGATAGAAGTTGCGAAGAATGGGAAGTATCCTAAGTTCAATATTAATCAACAAGGTGTATTAAAATTGCATACATGTTTGTGTGTTATATATATTCTAGAAATAAATAAGGTGTTGATGGATGGAACTCCTAGCTCTATATTTTCTATACATCATGGAATCACTAAAATCTATAGGGAAATCCATTATCATGATTGGTTGGGTAACATAAAAATGGATATTTTTTACTATACTACAAAGTGGTTGGTGTATTAAAATGTGAAGGCATAGTGATAACATCATAAATGTGTATTACAACCACTACCCATATGAACATTGAATTGGGACAATATCACTCTGTACATTGTCACTGGTTTCCCAAGAAAATCCAAAGGAAACAATAAGATATGGGTTATACTGGATCATCTCACCAAGACTACCCATTATATCACTATTTGGAAAGATATATCTCTTGAACATCATTCCCTGATTAACATAAAGTGGTGAGGTTGATTGTGGTACCACATTATGTAATTTTTGAATATGATCCATGGTTTATATAAAAATTCTAGACATGTATACAACATTCTCTTAATTATGAATAGAATTTCGGTATGGCCTATCATCCCCAAAATGATATCCATTATTAAAGGACTATTTAATAACTCAACAACATACTGATAACATGATTAATGGAATTTAACTGTTGATGGGATCAACACATCCCATTAGTATAGTTTTCATACAATAATAGATTCTATTCTAGTATTAAAATGTAATCCCATGAGGCATTATATCAGAAATGATATAGAACTCATATTATTTAGGATGAAGTTGGTGAGATATTATTTCGTGGGACTGATCTTGTAAAGGATATGATATAAAAGGGTCATTCCATCCAACATCACATAAAGGATTCTCAGAGTTAGTAGAAGAGCTATACTAAAAACCAGAAAAGGAACTTTGATTTGATGTTGGTGAAAAATAATTCCTATGAATTTAATGATGAAAGAGAGTCATGTGGTTTGGGATGAAATGGAAGCATAGCCCCATGTACATTGGCCCTTATGGAATCATTGATCGTATAGGTGTAGTAGCCTATAACCTTGAACATAATCTAAATATATCCCATGTTAATGATGTATTCCATATATATCTCTTGAGGAAGTACATACCTGAACCTTTATAGGTACTGAATCCAGAGGTGGGGAAACTGAAACATGACCTCTTATGATATGCTTCCAGTGGAGATATTGGATCTTAGAGGCAAGGTTCTAGGCATCAAGACTATCTGCCTCATCAAAATGTTGTGGAGGAAAAATATATATGAAGAAGTGATGTGCGAACTAGAGGAAATAATGAGGCAGAAGTAATCAAAACTTTTTTGAACTTATATAATGAGTTTAAATTTCAAGGATAAAATTTAATAAGGGGGGAATAATTTGATGAACCAGACTTTTTGAATGATAATTTTTTTCAAAAAATGTCTGTTATATTATGATATACATAATAAAACGATATCTCTTTAATAATGATGTAAATATAAAGCTAAACATAATGATATGGACTCACGAGTTAAGTGATCATTAGTCAATTTTGACCATTGGTCAATATGATAGTTGGTATGTATACTCGTGATAAAAAATTTAACGTTATAAGTAAAATGTTGAAAAATGATAATTGATATAGAAATAAGAGTCGATGATATGAACCAGTAGATTCATGATATATAGAGCCCATTTTTTTAGCATAGAAGTGTGGTATCATCACTAGGGTTGACACATGACCAATCCTAAGATGAGCTTCAACATGGGAAGCTATAATGAGATCTCCTACTAGAGAATATCATGTTAGTGGAAATAACCACTCTGGGGATGTTAGCAGAGATTCCCCATGAGTCAATCATTATCACAAAACATACCCATAGGTTTTATGTGGGTGTTATAAGAGGATAGGTTTTTTGGCGCTAATTACATAAAGTGTAATTCCATTGTAAAAATAATTTTTTTCTATAAATTTCATTTTAAGAATAGTTTTGGTTAATAAAATAGAAATTGGATTTTATAAATAAATATTATAGACCAAAAACGTACTCTCTAAAGAAAATATAAATATTTATAATAAAAGATAATATTATTAATTATACTTATTTAAATAATATAGTATGAAAAAAAGATGTTTGGGTGAATTTATAATTATTTTCTAAAATACTATATTTTTCCTGAATAATAAAAATACAATTTTATTTTTTTGATATATTTAAGGACATCTTAATAATTTAAAAGTGATGTAATAACTAACTATGTTAAATAAATAGCATAATATATGTTATTTTAAAAAATTATTTATTTAAATATATTTTAATAAATTTACAAAACTATAATTTTCTTTCCAATGTCTAAAATGAAAATTTAAACATTAAATACATTAATTTGGTAGAAACAACACTATTACATGAAAAAATTAGTAATATAAAATGATTTTATACTCTTTTGGATTAATATAAAATAAAATATTACCCATGTGTCCAAACCGATGGGAAAATACCAAGATTAATCCCATGTATTTTCATTTTCTACAACCTGGGTTTCCAGAGACTATATTTAGAAATTAATAAATGATTCCTCCACTTTTGAGATAAATACGCACCCATTTATCAATATCCATTCACTAGAAATTAATCATACACAAATATATTGTTTTATTACCTCCTAGGGGGTCCTACCAAGGTTTCATAAAACCTTCACAGTCCAAATCATCATGTTTTTGGAGTAACTATTCAACATAAGTGAAATATCATTTTTTCCCTTCATTTCAAGAACTTATTTTTGTATATATCTTTTGAATGTTATGTTAACTATATATTATTTATTTTCTACTAATTAAATTAATTCAAAATTATTTTTTTATCAATGGGAGAACCTTATCCCCTCTCTTTTTACCCATTTCTAAAATCATATTTTATACATGTTATGCTACCAAATTTACTTCTCAAATTTTCTCTTTTCTCCTCTAAAAATTCAATATTACTATATTTTTATGAATATCCAAACATCTATAATTTCCAATTTTTTTCACATTTATTTAGAAATTATTTATTTTATTCCAGAATTAATATACATGAAACCTTCATTTCATTTATTTGGGTTAAAAATTACATAATAATCATATCATTAAGATCAATTAAAACACTATGTTTTTTTATATGAAACCAATTTATTTTATTATACATGGTTTATTTAGGAAATGTTTGATTATTATATAATTGTGACAAATTAATTAATAGATATTAACTGTGTTCCCTAATAGCACTCCAATGCATTGGGTAAATAATTTAATCTCTAGAGATAACTTGTTTTATTATACCTTGCTGATTGACTTGGTAATATCTATGACACCTCGGTGAAAAACCATGGTGATATGCTTTTGAATGACTCATTAAAATTTTGTAGACAAATTTCCATGTTATGATTCATTTTATTTTTATTATCATTTTACTCATGTTCCATTTCTCATGCCATAATGATATTCATCATTTTCATATTGATATTCCTCAAGATCACATGTAAACCATTTCTCTTATTTTCCCTTAATGAGCCTTATCCTCAAACTTCACATTGATTTACATCCCTAGGTAATTATTTATATTAAATTATCTTAGTATCAATATTTTAGTGATACGTTGATGTTTATTAGAAAATGGTTTAAATTTTTCATTTATTATCTACCTTTTTTTTCTATGAAACTATACCTTAATAGATCCTTTCTTTTATACAATGTAATGAAACGAATGTGTATGAAAGGTTATATGTCATAATATATATCTACATAGTGATATATAATGAATATATATAATTTATAAACCATTTTTTTATTTTTATGTGATTAAATAATTGTCTACGTAATTGGTAAAAAAATAACAAGTCAAAACACACACGATAAACTAGGAAATTAACACCTGAAATAGTGACAATAATGAAATATTATAAACAAACATGTAATAAGATATTATTATAAGATAATATATGACATTATAAATATTATTATCATTCTATTATATGATAATAATATTCATAAAAACATTATATTGTAGTTTAATGGACATTCAACCAAAATGAAAAGCAAGGTAATGGGATTTCTAGTCTCATTTTAATTTCTTCGAGACTTGTTCCATATTAACCATGTATTTTTTATAGTGTATATAATTCCAATAAATTTAATTCAATATTTGAATACTTGAATTTATGGAAAATTACATATCCATTTTATGAACTATATTTAATGGGGTTTATGGTCTCAAAGTTACAAAAGCAGTAATGGATTTCTGTCGCAATTTTCCTTCTTTAAGATGATTATTATGTTATACACCTATATTATTTAATAAGGTGTATATATGTCCCCTTTGACTTTTTATATCATGAATATTTTTATTCTCATGATATTTTATGTTTCAGTTAATGATATGAATTCATAGAGATTCTGATTTACATATTTCAACTTGGTTTTTTATACTTTGGAATGTTAAAAAAATATTTTACTCAAGAATGTTTTTTAAATAATTTTTTATTAATAAATGAAAAAAATTATTATTACTCCATTGGGTATATGTCATATTGACACCATCATATTCTTTCTATGTATGGATTATGGTTATTTTGATCAATTATAGTATTGATATTCAATTCATTGAATTGTTAAATTTTTAATTAAATTCTCCTTGAATTATTCAATTTATAGCGATCAATGAACAATGAATTTCCTATAAATGTCAATATCATTTATCATGGATATGACTATTTCCTAAACTGTGTACCATTATTACCTATTTTATGTATTTGATAGTTAATTTTTTAACAATAGAAATATTTGATAAATTTCTATCTTTCATTGGATACAGAACATTGATAAGGCACATCATTCATGAATTAAAGAGATTATTTGATATATGATGAAATATTTGGATAATTATAACCTAGGTACAGCCTGGTTATATATTTTACCTCAATGCATGAGTATTATCATGGGTTGATTCAGTTGGCTAGCCTTAGTGGTTTTTTAACCCAGTATGTTTTAAACTATTTTTTGAAAGGTCCTGATGGTAAAGGTATCATGTACATAGGAAACATGGAATCCAATAATTAACCATTTCATCATTCAGATTGTGTTATAATTATCCAAGAGATTTTCAATACGAAAAAATCTATGGATGAATTTTATTTTGTGTTTATTGATGAAATATAATAGTTTTTAGTTATTAACCATGTCATATTGATTGTTCCATATCCAGTTATTTATATGTAATGTGTATTCAGTTATTTACAATTAAATATTTTTTACAAAATCCCTCTCATTTTATTGATTATATGTTCTAATTATTAAACATTTCTTTTAGGTTTTATGTGATGGAAGCCTAACAAGAATAATGATATTTTGGAAGAGATTTAAAGAAACACAACACATTAGTTTAGTATACGTTTTAGTGGAAATGATTTTTGAGTAATGTTTAATTTATATTTTAGAGACAATTTTTAAATGTTATTAATAATATTTAGTGTTCTGATTATCATTAGTAACTTTGTAATAATAGTCAGATTATATTTTTAGCCTTTGAAAAAAATATTTTTTAATGTAAACCATATAAAAAAGTTGTTAAATGATTAAATTTCAAGGATTTAAATCATATTTATTATGAAAATTATATTAATATTGTTTTAGAAAAAGGATAAATTTTATGTCGGGTGATAACCCATCAAGTATAAGAAGGTAGGGGGTTTTGAACCCACGACAAAATTTTGATAAGGGTTTCTCTCCTACCCCTGGCCTATGTGATTTCTTGGTTAATATTACTTATTTTTAGATAAACTTTTTATTAATAAATATTAATTTTGAAAAAATATTGTTATTTTTGAGGTTAATAGAATAATTTATTCAACAATTTTGTTTTTAAAAATAGAAAGTGACAAACATGAATACATGGTTTAAGGAACTTACGATCCATAAATTTTTGAGCATTAGGTAAAAAATAAATTCTTATAAGGATATCAATTTCATTGAGGAAGGGATGTATTTGAATTTGATCAAAGGACTACCAAAAGATTAAATTTTTCCTATAAAATTGAAATGTATCAAATACATATATTTTCTTATATTATTTTTCAATAATATAATTACTCTTCATTAGAAAACGGATATCAGAAAAAAGTTATCCTAATACCTTCTTTTTCATTAACCAATGGTCTTTTAAATCATCATAGATTTATGTATTTGGTTCCCAAATAATTCCATTAATAATTCACTCGTTTATGATCAATGACCTCAATCAATCCATATAATTATTTATGTTTTTACTCCATGTCCATATTTTCAGTTGACACTAATGTTCTCTAATGTAGAAATATAGTAATATGTAATTCCATGTGACCTTTTTACATCTCATTCTCTCTTTCTAATAGGGTATTATATTATATCTTTTAAAATCGGAGTTCTCGGCAAGGTAATTTTAAAATATAAAAAGACTTATTATAAATATTGAGATTAAATTGTGAGGACTCAATTTATTTTATGCAGGGATAATGTAACTCCCCAAAAATTATAAAAGGGTAACTTTTTATTTGACAACATGTATGATACGTAACAAAAAATTAATAAAGGAATACAATCTTTCAAGACATTGTGGTATATTTAATTTTTAAAAAAAATTTAACATATCTTATAACTTTAAATGTACACAGTATTTATTTATCTTGTATAAAACTCAACAATGAGTTTCTTTGATATCTTATGTTACACTCAAGACCATGTTTACTATGAAACAATATATTACTAAAGTATTAGTATTTTATATAATAAGATATACCATAGATGTTACTTTTTCTGTTATTAATAGGATTAAATAACTTATCAAAATATATTTTAAACATAAATATAAAAATAAATTTTTGGTTACCAATTAATTAGAAATTTATATAAAAAAATTGATTAAAAGGGATATGTTTTTATGTTCACATAGCATTTTTATCAAAAAAAATTATATTAATTACTATTATTGAATGATATTAAAAAAATATTTATTTTATATTAAATAAAATATATTTTACATTAATTAAATATAATTTATATTAATAATAAAAGAACAAAATCAATATTATTGATAAAATCATTATTTTTATAATGGTGGTTTTATCATCTTTTAATGGAGCACCTATTTTAAAACTAAATTTTCAAAATTATATAAACATTATAAAAAAAATAAAATTTATTTTTTAAATATTCATGTTTAAATTATATTAGGATTAATTTTTGGTATTTTTTTAGAAGTATCATTTTTTCATGAATTGTGAAAATACTGAATTTTAATTGAAAAATGTTTTTCATTTAAATTATTTATAAGGTCAAATATTATTTTGAATTGGTTTTAAAGTTAAATTATGAAAATTATAAATATATTAATATAATTTTTTTCATTGAAATTAATTTCTCCTTGTAATCAATATATCTTTTGAATTTAATATAATAACATTTCAAACATTTAAACATTTTTATTATAAAAACCCCAATTTCACATCCCGTTTTTAGGAGTAATTTTAAATTAATTTATTACTCGTATATGATTTGAATTTATAATAAATGGATTACATATATTTAATAAGAATAAATGAAATTTTTATTAAAGTCAACATAGTTTTTGAACAAAAATACTAGTGAATGTAGTTAAAATTTATTACATCGATTAAGGTAAAATTAAACTTAACAAGGGACTAGAAAAAAAACTTATGGGGAAATGGCATTGAAAAAATTTAAATCCGAATTTTATGGAAATATTTAGACCCTATACTACATTTTCTCAAATATTTATCCTAATTTGAGGTTCACTATGTAAGGGAGACCTTTCAATATTGTTTAGCTTTTTTTATTTACCAGAGTGTCACTACTCCTCTACTATTCAAAGGTACTCAACCCTCCCACTTATTCACACCTATGAACACCTTTGGATAATCTAAAACCCACCCATATAGCTCCCAAAATTCTCTCCCCTCATCCTAGAAGACTCTCCATGTTCATAAATCCAACCAAGGTAGTATTTTTGTATATACTAAAAGGAGTTACTTGAAAAAGAGGTAACCTTTTCAATGATCACTTTTGTTTCATTTCAATATCCACCAATTAAATTATTCTTATATAATTAATATATAATAACCTAATTATCTTCAATATACTATGATGATGTTATTTAAATGGTATAACCTAAACTCACTCACACTTCTATCAAATGGGATATGCAATCGTCCTTCGTGTGTATGGCAGACTACCACCCCATGAACCAATGTCTTTTATTTTTCCATTTCCACCTTTAATGGTTGTTAATAATGATGTATTTATAGTTTATATATGATATATAAAATAATTATAGTTTATTTATTCTTTTATAATTTTTATATAACACATACTTCCATGATTTCTATTTTGTGAGTATATGATTATATCATTTGTGGACGTGTGGACTACCGCATCCTCAAAGCTATGTGATTCATTCACACATTACATGGAATGAATTAATGATTTTTTTGGTAAATATATATTACGTATATAAAATAAATATTTTAATTTAATTATAATTCACAAATATATATATATATATATATATCACTAAATTTTAAAAATGAGGAGAAAAGAGTAGCAATAGTCATGCGTACGTACGACCTACCATCTCAAGAATGGTGCATTTCCTTTCATATCTCTAAAATTTATATATTACTCTAAATACATATATAATGAATATATATTATATTTAAATCATGTTTTAAATTATGGATATTATTAAATCTAGATCTATGTAATAGGAATAAAAAATACAAGTCAAAACATACGTGAAAAACATAGCGATTAACACCCGGAATAGTGAAAATAATGAATGATTATTAAAAAATGGGTAATAAGTTATTATATAAAGATAATTTATGATATTATAAATATTATTATTGAAATTTTATAAGTTAATATCATGATTAAATACATTATATAGGGTTTTATATGATGTTCACAAAAAATAAAATGAAAAATAGGGGATTTCTAATATCACTTTTATTTCTTTGAGACTTATTCAATATTCACCACATATTTCTATTATGTGGTGTATAAAATACACATGAATATATTTTATTATTATAATAATTGAATTTATTTTAATTTACATATACATTTTATGATTTATCTTGTATGGGGTTTAAGGTTTCAATGTTACCAAAGTGATAATGGATTTTGTAATAGTTTTCCTTCTTTAAGACATTTGTTAAATTATACACCCATATTATATTATGTTTTGTGTATAATTATAATTTTTCATTTTTTATAATGAAGATATTTATTCTCATGATATTATAAGTTTAAATTAATTTTATTCTTTCATGGGGCTTATGATTTAATAGATTCAAAGTGGTATGGGACACTTTTAAATGTTCAAAGATAATTTTCCTTAAGAATGTTTTTAAAATAAATTTTTATTAATCCATGAAAAAAAACTATTATTATTATTATTAAAATGTGTATATTTCATATTGATACAATACTTATTATTTAAATAGATGTCTTATGGTTTTTTTTTACCAAGGATGGTATTTACATTCACTTTTGTGAATCATTTTTTTTTCATTAACTTCTCCTAGAATTATTCACCATCTGATGATAAATGAATGTTAAATTTTCCAAACATATACATATAATTTATCATGGATATGATTATTTCCTATATTTTATACCCTTTTTACATATGATGTGTACTTTATAGTTAATTTTTAAATTGGCTTAGACATTGATAAATCTATATTTTTATTCAATATGGATATTTGATAAGGCACATCATTTAGGAATTAAATAGATTATTATATATATGGGAATTCGTTGGACTGATATGTGGTGGGTGGGGCATAATAATAGATAGTCTCTTGATTCTTCTGTAGTCTCATGGGATGTGTCAGTTGACTATACATTGTGGGTTTTTTACACAGTATGTTTTAAACTCTCTTGTGAAAGGTATTGATTGTAATGGTATCACGTACCTTAGAAACAAGGAATCCAATATATAATCATTTCTTAATTAAAATTCATTTATAGTTATCTATTATATTTTCAATATGAAAAAACCTATGTATGCATTTCATTATATGTTTATTTATTAAATGTCAGGGTTTTCATTTATTTACCTAGACATATAGATTATTCCTTATCTAGTTATTTGAATGGCATGTGTGTTGAGTTATTTTAATGTTCCATATTACCTAGACACTCCATAACTATTTATTGATTACATGGCATGTGTGTTCATTTATTTACATTTCCATATTTAGTATTCCCTTTGAATCTTTATTTTTTCTACCATACTTAACCCTTATGAAGAATTTGAGCTCAACGTTATTTTGTTTCCTTTTCCTGAGAATCTATTATGTGTACTAATAAAGATATGAAGGGATATTCTATGTGGGAATAATATTATCCTTGAAAGAAAACAATTATGTTTTAATTATTGTATTCCTTTGTAATACAAGACTCATGTATTTATATACTTTAGCAAGACTACTAAACTCTTCAGTCCTTTGGTATTTGATACCATGAAATAATATAAATGTAACGGTAGTAGACACTGGCCCCAATATTCTAGGATCGGGGAACTATATAAATTATATTTTTATTATATAAAAATTTTCATATATTTTTAAATATTTATGTCCTAAACATGATGTTATAAAATCATAGATATATTTAAAGCGGTAATTTTCACGTTTTCACTAAAAATTAATCATTTTTCATAATGTTCTCAAAAAAGTATCCAAAAATAATTTTGAGGCGATTAGTCCAAAAATTATTTATATTTCAAAAAAATAATTTTATAATTATCATCACGTTAAGTTTTAAATAAATATTTTTTATAAAGAAAATTATTTATTTAATATAAAATCAATAATCACACCATTATAAAAATTACATTAAGATTCATCAAAATATATTATCATTAAAATTTTTTTATAGGATTATTAGATGATGAAAAATGTTATTTAATACTCCCACACAAAACATATTTTAATATAATGTATTATATAGTCTTCAAAATTAAATATATCGTTAAACAATCTTGATTATCATTTTGGATTCAAATTCATATCTAAAAAATAGAAAACCACTAATATATTGACTAAAGGTTATAACTCCAATAAACATTATTAGTTTATAAACATAAATTTTAATTATCTTATTTCACAGTATGTTGCTAATCACATTCTCATCATTACTCACTACTTCAATTACAAAGGTTCTTACACATCCTTTAATAATTTTTATTCTTATATATATACTATTACTTTCCTTTTTTTGATCTTTATATCGTGTAATCTTCTTGGGGGATTTCCAGTGCATGGTGTTTATTATGGTGAATTTATTAATCTTTAATGTACATATCACATTGTTTTTCATAGTCATAAAAGTCCAAATCTATGTGTGATTTATGAAGTTCCCTTGAAATAATAAGTTCTTATTTGTGATACTATTGCATGTATTAAAACATTTAAAAGGTAATAGATCGATTAATAAAAGAAATATTTTTTTGGGTCGTTACATTCTTCACACATCAAAGAAATTTCTCTATTAAAATTTTATTTTTATATACTAATGAGAAAATAGGAGTGGGTATTTCTGCTTTATGACATCTCCTGGTACCCAATTACCCTCTTTAATCTTTTTATTTCTCCATAAGACTTTAAAGAAGCCATTTTGTCTTATTCCATAAAACTTTTTTCTATTTTTTCAAGGGTATGGATCGGTTCCTCTTCATACGATAAGTCTGAAAACAAATTTAATCCATTATTATCATGTATATGTGATGGGTCAGATATATATTTCTCTATTGGGACATATGGAAGACATTATATACATTAGAATGATTTTTTTGTTGTACTAAATTAGAGGAAAAAACTTCCATACACTCCATAATCTCAAACAGTACACTGTATCTTGGACTCAGTTTATAATTCTTTACGGATCTCATAATTCCCTTCCATGGTGATATCGGAAGGAAAACATCTTCCCTGAACTGAAACATTAATTCCTTTATTTTTTTCAACATAACACTGTTTTCATCTTTGATAATCCATGATGTGTTTTTGAATCACTTAAATCTTTTCAATAGTTTCCATCACAATGTCTGGTTGCAATAGTTTTCCTTCTCTATCTTTATCCTAACATGTTAATGTTTTATGTTTTTTTTCACAGAGTTATTCAAAAGGTTCTATTTGAGTGCTCAAGTTGAAGGTGTTGTTATAAGGGATCTTAACATGTGGAATATTTTGATCCCAACACCCTTTAAAATAAAGTGAACTATCCCGTAACATATCTTCCAATGTCTGAATTGTCCTCTCATACTGACCATCAGTTTGATCAAGGAATTTTTTGCTCATTTCTAATTTAGTATTCATTTCCTTCTAATGGATCATATTAAATTTGTAATTAAATCATAGATCACGATATATAAAAACTGAAAGCGGTAATCCATGGAGTCTCACTACTTCTTAGATACATAGGTGATCTAGGTGCTCTAGGGATAAATCCACTCTTTTGGAAATGAAATGTGATGAATTTTTCAATCTATCAAAAATTACTCTAATATAATTACTACCATTGGGCGTCTTTGGAAGGACAGTGACACGGTTGTAGGTGATATCATCTCATGTCCACATAGGAATAGGTAGTGGTTGTAATACCCCTTTAGGATGTTGTCACTCTGCCATAACTTGTTTACACTCTAATAACCTTTTAGTGTAATAAAAAATTTACATTTTAATATTATCCCTCCAATAATGATCATATAAGTACTAGTACGTTTTCTCCTTCTAATGTGTATAATGAATACAAATCTATGATCATTATCCACCGGTTACTTCTTTATCCCTAGAATATACAGCATATATAGCCTTGTACCAAATTTCAATACACCTACTTGATCAATATTTAATTCAGGAGACTTCCCATTTTTTACAGCCTCTATCTTCTTTTTCATCAAAGGACTATATCGTTAAGATTTATTTACCTTATCTAGTAATGTCGATTAAAAAATAATTTCAGATAGGATTGATGATGTACCTTCCCTTATGTTCCCCATGTCCAAACATACTAAGTCTTTAATCGATGGATCTCATTCAATCTAAAGCATTTCAATAACACAAAGATCTTGTCTAGATGATGAATCTACCAATATTTTCTCTCTTATTTGGTGATAATGAATTGAATAGTCATAGTCAATAAAGAGATCCCAAAATCTCCTTTGTATCCTACTCAGTTCCATATGTGTGAATATATATTTAAAACTTTTGTGGGTTGTGTATATATCACACTTTTCCCAGATAGATAGTTTCTTCATATCTCTAGGGAAAAATGACTGTAGTAAACGCCAGATCACATGTATGATAATTTTTCATGAGTACTAAACTATCTCTATGTATAGTAAATCACGATATCATTTTTCAAGAGTAAAAATCCAATTCCATTGAAGAATGAATCACTAAAAAGGAAAATTACTTCCCTATTAGTGGGTAAAGATAGCAAAATTTCACTAAACAACCTCTTATTGAATCCATGGATTCTTTCTTCACACTACACTATCTAAATAAACATACCTCCATTTTTAAATAACTTAGTGTATTATAATTTTGTGAACAAAATAAAAAACCTTTTATAGTATCCCACTAGACCAAGGGAACATTGAATGTAATCTATAGTTTTTGGATGTGTCCAATCTTCTATGTCTTCTTATTTAAAGGATCCACTGTAATTACTTCACCGGATATTATTTGGCCTAACAATGAAACTTTTTTTTACAATAAATTACATTTTATAAACTTACCAAACAATATACCATTCATAATATTTAATTATATTACACTTATATGATCTTTATGGTCATTGGGGATATTGGAGTAAATGAGAATATCATCAATAAATTCTAAAATATAATTATCATGGTAGTCTTTAAAGACTCTATTCATCACATCAATAAATATGTCAGGTGCTTTAGTCGTTATGGAGGACATAACCAGAAACTCATAATTACAATATCTTTTTCAGAAGGTAGTATTTTTGATATATTCTTTCTTATCCCTCAATAGATTATACCCAGATTGGAGGTCAATCTTAGAGAGGAATTAATCCCCTTGTATTTGGGAAAATAAATCCTCAATACTTTGGAGAGGGTACTTTTTCTTCAATGTAATCATGCCATGTTCTTACTAGTCAATGCATAGTTACATTGATCCATCTATATTAATTAAAATTATAATTGGTATTACCCGAGGTGTCACACTGGTCAGATAAATACCATTTCCAATAGATCTTGAAGTAGTTTTTTTTAATTCATATAGCTTCACATTTTGTATTCTATATAAGGTATTTGATATCATATTTGATACCAGTATGAGTTCAATGGATAATTATAACTCTCATTATAAAGAAGATCCATATAACTCTTCAAAAAATATTTCATTGTATTCTTGAATGATGGGAACATTTTCTATCTTTATTCTTTCATTTCATTCCCTCTCTTCATATATTATACCTATAAAAAAGGAAACGGGTGGCACCTCTATACAATGATCAGGCTGAAATATATCTCCTTTAAAAATAACTATAGGTTTTTCATTCAAGAGAACTAAAAATTACTCATTTATTCAATTGATCTTAGAATTATACATTGAGAGATAGTATATCCCTAGTATACTTCTTAATTCCACTAGGGTAATTACTACTAGGATTATGGTGAGCCTATACTCTCCAAATTTAATACTAGAGTTTCTATATACTTTTGATGTTATGTTGATCCCTCTAGGAGTTTTGACGGATAAATCTACTTCTAGAAGATCAATAATTTATTCTATATTATTTAAAATCTTGGAGGAAATCATGGAATTTGTTGAACTAGAATCAAACAAAGTACATTATTTCTTTGATAAAATAATTAGTGTACCTTCCACCCCATCATTTGGGGACTCCACATTTTCCTTCAAGATTGAAAAATCTCAACCCTTTCTCCCTTGCCTTAAGATGATATTGATGGCGTTTTACCTTTATTATCATCTTCTTTGGACAATGATTTGAAAAGTGGAGAAGTTTTCCACAAATGATGCAATGAAATTCATGCTAGGACAATACCATTTTCCCATTGTTTTTAGTGTTGTGAAATTTAGGAATCACCTCACTATGATAATTCTATGTTATATAGCCATCTCTCCCACTCTTGTATAACTTTTCACTCACATGAAAGTGGTTCCCTGAATGATTCTCCCCATATTTGTTTTATATGGGATGTTGAACTTTCTCTTTTTCTCTTACTTGATAAAAATTATCCCCTGAGTTTGGGTCCATTTATCTATAAGTTTAATTTGACCTATATGATCACTAAAACTCTCTAAAATATAATTATACCTTTATAGAAATATTTTCCAACTCCTCATTGCTTTCATAGGATTTATTTTCTAAATTCCACTGCATATGGGGTATTTTTCTACCATGTATTCATTCATCATTTTCATTATGATCCATTAAAAAGCTAGAGCAGTATCTAGCATGTCTTGTAATGTTCATTACATAAATTACAACTGATTCCCATTACATCTGCATCAACTTGAATATTTATTTCTCCAGTTTTGGTTGCATCGAATGATGAAATACTTATTGAAAAATATTTACTTGAACTCTTCCCTCTCAATTAAATCAATCTCCCCTTACGGAATTGTATTTTTAATTAATGTCCACCACTAATTAGATTATACTTATGATAATTATACTAAAAGGTTGTCTTTCTTTAGATATGAATATCAGAGTGTAGAAAATATTATTTCTATAGAAGTAATCCATTATTAAGTAATAAATGGATTGGTAGATCCACTAAAAGAAATTAGTCATTAATGAATGAAAGATTAAACATCACGATATTCCATACTTGGTGATGAAATATGCTCCACTTTGTTTATGTTATTGTTAATGACATAATCTAATTTATTCATAATTAGTAAATATTTTTCTACTTTATCTCCCCTAATATTTGGAATTTCATCATCACCATGATTATTTCATCACTTGTTGTCCTACGTTCATCTATTTACTTCCATTTATTTTCTTGTGGAAAAAAACCTAAGTGACAAATTTTTTACTATTAGGAAACTTATACTGATAATTATAAAGGAAAGAATAATATAAAAAATTTCTAATATCATGTTTCTAGGATTATATTCTTCATTCTAAAAAAAATTACATTATCTTTAAATACATCATATTTGTTTGTACAATATTGTGATTAACCAAAGAATATAGAATGAGAGTAATAAACCAAATGTGAATCATGGCCCATTTTCGTTCACAAATTCCTACTTGATTCCAGATCAGTGCAATGTTTTTTTATTTTTTCCCAAGGTATATTTGTGCCAGACCCACATCCACTTATATGTATCCAGACAAAGATTTCTTTTCTTATAAACCACTAACTTAATACTTTCCAAAATACCATAATTTTTTTACAATATTTATACTTATCCTTATGGTTTTAAATAATTTTTTTAACATTAATTTACAAAATAATTAAACTATCCTTTGATAAAAACTATGGAGACCCGCCTTTTATTACATAAATCATTAATTTCATTATACAATATTTAATAATATAGAATATATTTTTCGGTTTAGTGTCTTGTAAATAAGAATATAATACATTAAAAATATATAATCCTAAAATTAACATAATAAACTTGATATAAATCATCATAGTTTCTTCCAAGGTTACTCTTATAGCATGACATATCCTAGGGAAGTACTTTAAAGAAAGGGGTGAGCATAATTTTCAGCAATAGAATAAATAAAGGAAACATTAGCATGTGAGCTAGAGGCCTATCAATAAGGAATATTCATATGAATATGAAACATAACACAATATAAGTAACATGAATCATAGAATTTAAATTGTATGTACCACATAAAATGAGGAATTCATAAACTTATCACCAACGTTTATCACTATGGTGTCATAATACCTAATTATCGAGGTTATTCACGAAGGTGTCGTAAGCATGTCATCTTTAGAGATTAATTATTTACCAAATTGATTGGAGTGCTATCGGGGAAAACTGATAACATGTATTAAATTATGTTAACCACATTTATCCTTAATGGAATCATTTCATCAATAACCTAGGGAAATAAATAAATTGTTTAATATAATAGCATTACATACAAATTTCTTAAATTATTAATAAACATAAATTTTTCCCATGAAAAGAGAATATGGGTTTAATTTATTTAAATACAAGAATAAATAAGATATTTATTAATCTAGGTGAGTACACTTATATATATAAGTGTTTTGGTTAATCACAATATAAAAATATGTCTTTAAAAGGATAAAAATTCATCAAATTATTTCAGCTGCTTAACAGTATACAACATGGATTATTGAAAAAGTATAATGAGAAATATTTTTGGTCTGCCATTGGTAAAAGAATATTTTTGAGGTATGTGGATGAATATCAGTTTTATTTTTTAAAATAATGAGTACATAAATATAAAATACACATATTAAGAACCAACGTGAATGAAAAAGGAGAGGAAGAGGATTCCATTACCTTGAAAAGTTTCATCCAAAATCATAAAGGGGGAAAACATAAAACCTTGTAAATTCCTTAGGGAAACAAGGAGGGACACTTTGGTTGGGTAAAATAGAATAAATTTTAGTATTTATAACTTTCAGTGGAGAGGATATGGGAAAGGGTGGTATTTATACATGAGGAGGGTTGAGTATTAAGTGATTAAATATTTATTACATAACTATAGAAGAAAAAACATGTTAGATAAAAAAATTAAACACATCTTGATAGACTATATAATAATGGGAGTGGGTGGGTGGTTATTCAGGACCTCCATACACCTAAATAATCCTTTCAAACTACCCAATTAATGCTAACAAAACAAATATATTTTTATCTTTAAAATTTAAATTTTTTGTTTCAAAATAAAATGGGTAGATTAATAAATTAAAACTAATATTTTTAAATAATTTTTATACTTATAAAGTAATATTCATATTAAATAAAATTTTTCAAAAAAATTTAAATCATGATGTTATGAAAATGATGTCCTAAAATTGTAGTCATTTTTAAAGCGGCAATTTTCACTTTTTTACTAAAAAATTATCTTTTTCAGAAAATTTTCAAAAAAATAACCTAATATAATTACGATGGGATGAGTCCAAAATTGATATTTATTTCACCAAATTATTTTCTAAGTATTAGAATGAAAATTTTTAAATAAATAATTACTTTAATGAAAATTAATTATTTAATAAAAACCAACATTCAGAACATTATAAAAATTAATCTAGGATTCATCCAAATAAATTTTCATATATAAATCATTTTATTATATTATGATATGAAATATAATTTTATTTAGTACTTACACATAAAAAATAATTTATTATAATGTGTTTTATATTTTTCAAAAAATAATTATATCATTAAAAAATATTTATGATCATTTAAGATGCAATTATGTAATCAATAAAATAATGACCAACTAATGTATTGACTAATGGTCATAATTCCAATCAATATTATTAGTGAATAAAAATTAATTTTTAGGATCATATATCCTTATGAAAAACCTATCGTACTCTCCTCATTACCCACTACTTCTATTACATTTTTTCTTACACATCCTTTAATGTTGTAGATTATTCTCCTATTTCTTCCTTTCGTTTTTAGGATCTTTAAGGAAGCAGTTATCTTCTTAGGGTATTCCAAGACTATGGTGTTAGTTTTATTGAATGTACTATTATTTGATATGTATATCCCTATGTTGTTCTTAATTTTACTCATCCAAATATATTTGTGATGTATGATGGTCTCATGAAATATGAAGTTGTCATATGTGCTTCTATTGTAAACTTAAAAAAATATTGGGAGGTAAGGCATCCTTTAATATCAAAAGGAAATTTTCTAGGTCATTAAATTAGTGAATTTTCTATATAGGAACATGACCTTTATATTCTCCTTCGATGTACCCCATTGTACGTTAACCAAGTAAAATTATTGTGTCTCTTGCATGTTTTAATTTATACCCATATGTTTTTATAGGAAATAGAGAGAAGATTGTTCCGTTTAATGATGAAGAAGTATCTAAAGAGTAAATTTCTATAATCTTTCATGCCTGGATTCACCCCCCCCCCACCTCAGGGAATTTAACCTAGTATTTCTAACAGTTTTTTTCTCCATAACGGACTTAGGTGAAGAGACCTACATTCTAGGGATCAAGATAATTAATTTTATATCTAAATAGATACATTGAAAAAGTCAAATTACTTAAAACAACATGACAGTGAATATGTTCATTATGGAACAATCCAAGAGGGGATTGGTTGTAGTTTCACATGGTTTACATATTTCTATGAAAATATTTCCTCAAAATAGTAGGAAATCAAGATGATGGTTATGATCTTATTTGCTTCTATGATGGGATATATCATGTATGTTATTTTATATAAAAATCATGATGTTTTTTCTACTATGAGAATGGTAGTCAAATTTCAAGCTGATCTAGGAAACCAAATTGTATTATTGTTAAGGATATCATTAATTATCTAAGATGAACTATTGATATGTTTATGGTGTATGGAAAAGATAAAGAGGTAGTCCTCATGGATTATATATATGTTATCTTTTATAAAGATCATAATGATCTAAAGTCATGGTAATGATATTTATTGTTTTTGGATTTACTTCCCTACAACCAACTTCTTTGTACATTATGATAAATATATATTCATTGGATGGATATTAATAAATTACATGTCACATCATGATTGTTCTTCTGCGTAACATTTCATGTGATAATGTCCCAAGAGAATCTGTCCCACTAAAAGGTCATATCAGTTCCCCACTATAATGAGAGCCCATAAGTTATATTAAAATATTCTTAGATATATTTTCTATAGTTAGATGATATCATTTGAGCGACACAAATGATACAAGATATCATGGGTGGAGACTCATAGATCTTTGGTAGATCTTCTAAAGGTGCATTCTCCTAGTGATATCTTGTAAGATATTATTTGAACCAGACCCAATAGTAGGAATCCACATTTATAAGTGTCATTGGATTTACCTATTTGTGAATGTTGGTATTGGTCCTTATACATTAAAATTCTTATTAATGTGTATAATTACTGACACACTTAGATATAATGGTGAAAAATATGACGAAATATGTTCTTGGGGAGGTAGGATATGTTGGGTTCATCATGAGTAATACTGCATTATTGAATAATGAGAGAAATGATTTTCCATTTATGTTCCATGATGGTAGTTTATATGTCATACCCTTTTATGGAAATGATATAGCCTAAATGAATCCTTGGTCATGGTGTTCTATATGTGAGTTCAATTTTTGGAAGTCAAAGATTGAGAAATTGAGCACATAGGTTGATGACAGTTATATGCAAACAACTTGATTGGAGATACCATGATGAAGGGGTTATATTACATAGTAAGAATTTTTCTTATTTGAAATGTCATTGTAGCATTAACATCTATCTATATAGGTGCCTTGGTGTCTTTCGAGATGCTATCCTTGGAAATTAGGCTGCTCCACCAAATGCAACTATGAAAAAGCCCTAGAGGGACACACACTAAGTGTATTAAGTATCTCAATTAAATAATTTATTATATATTTTTTAACTAGATAAATAAATACGATTCTCTATTTTTGTTTAATAATTATTCATATATTCCGACTCACATTTATTTCGATACTAGTTATTTCAAATAATATATTGTTTGAAGAATAATTAATAAATATTTATTTTAAACATTAGTTAATATAATGTTTATATATTTATTGGAAAATAATTTAGTGATGTTAATTTAAATTAACTAAAGGTCATTTTTCAAGGTTCAATAAATATGGTGGTGGATTGGCAGACTGAGATAAGGGTCCGGTGAAAATTAATAATATTAAATATTATTTCATTAAAAAATATTTAATTATAAATCTCGTGTTAAGTGCATGACATGAAATAATAATGTTGTTGTAGTTATTTGACATGGGGGTTTCGCTGTAATTAATAAAATAATTATGTCACATGTGAAAATTATTTATTATTAGCTTAGTGAATTAAATTCCTAGATATATTATTCTCTTATTAGCCAAGTACTAGCAAGGAAATGATTATAGCTATTGTGCACAACAAATTAGAGGAAAACAATCAATCCTAAAGAGTTTATCCCTATATAATAATTCCCTTAATAATGAGAGATATGATTCTCCTCCAGATCATGGAAAATTATTTGGAAGATGTTCTCAAGGTGATCAAAAGAGGACATCACAAGCATTAAGATATTTTGTGCTAGCACCTGGAGACTCCTTCGACGATGTCCAAAGATACATGGAACATGGGTGGATCACCTCTATATGAGATATGCCATTGATCTCTATAATGTAACGAAGTTGCACTACAGATCCATGGTCGAATACATCAATTAAGAAAGAGTCACTTTACCTATAATTCATTAATTTAAAAAAATTACTTATAAAAATATATATTTATCCTATATCTTGGTTCCAGGTTTATATTCCATTACATAAATACTTGATTCAATTCAGTGTATACTAACATTCATCGTCGTATTGATTTTGAATTGTTCATTGATTATAGAAAAAATTAATTTCAGTCAATGTCCATCCTGCACTTCCATTGTATCAGGAACCTACAAATTGTATAAGAGAAAACATACTATTGATTATAATTATTTAAATAATTAATTGATTATTTATGCTTTAATAATTTAGTTTTCATTTCATGTTTAATCATTATTTTAATCTAAATTATGAGATGTGTTATTCTTCTATAATTTTGACCAAATCTAATAGAAACAATTAATTTTTTTATTAAAATTAAATCAAGGATCTCATCCAAAGGTTCCAAGGGTTTTTATCCTAGTAACACAACAGTACGCGCTGTGTAGTCGAATCTACACATTGTCTAGTTGTGTTAAATTTATCAATAGTAGTTCAGAAATTACTCAACCAATGTGTATTAATGACATGTAGTGTAATTAATTTTTACACTACATGTTGACCAGGTCATACTAGAATATAGTCAATCAGACAACAAGTTGTGAGGCCCACTAGACATAGCTTGTAGTTCCTTTCGGGTCAGGTCCAGGCCTTGAATCCAATACATGGATTAGTCAGTTGTTGAAAATGTAACAAGGAGTCGACATGGAATGCGACCCATAGAACATGCCGTGTACTCCAAATATTTATCATGTACTCCATATACACCACTTCTCCAGGCATTTACTTTGGATGGATGGTGAGAAGGGTACACCCCATGTAGTCGGATCTACTTGTCGTGTACGCTTTAAAAATAATTCATATTTAAAATTTATTTTTATATTATTTAATTCTTGAGGCATGTACCTTAGTGTGGGCGTAAATTTGTGACCCAACATGTCATTGGATTTTAAAATATATTTGTGTGTGTGTGTGTTTAATTAGAATCTATATAATGTTCAATGATCTGCACATAATGTATGTGTTGTATTACAATTATAATTATGTATGTATGCTACATGTCACAATGAATAAAGATTATACATGTATAATAAATGTTGGGTAGTTTGGGATGTGTATTCACCGGGTTACCACCAAGGTACACAAAATACAAAGAGATAATTTTAAATGAATTAATTAATTTTTTTAAAATTATAATGGATGATAATCTCAGGGTAATTCTTAAATGGTTTAAGATAAAATTATTGACTAACTAAAGATAATAATTAATCGATTTGAGTGTGATTTATCTAAAATAATAATGATTTAAAAATTGAATTCTAGTTTTATTAAATTCATAATTCGTAGCATGAATGTGGATGATTATGAGCTATACCAGACCATTGAATGTGATTGGTTTCCCTGTTAATTTTTTATTAAATTAAATTGTTGTAATGTGTGCCTTCTCTCCTCATTAATATGTAGGGCATGCGTTCCTATGGTTTCATTTTTGTTAACCCCATTTTCCTCTCAGATTAATGTGATTAAAAGGATATGTAATGGATAGAGCTAGTAAGATAGTGGATGTGGCTCATGTTAGGAGTCGAGGTGAAACCAATCAAACAATATATAAAGGTGGATAAGAGAAAAGTTTAAAAAAAAACAAAATTGGTTAAAGGTGTTTCTCCCCTAGGTCAGTGAATAGTTTATCAACTAATAGATAAACAATCCATTAGTACAACATCATGATCATACCATTTACTTTTTTTCTATTAGTTTCATGGTTTATTCATTATTATTGTATTTTCGTGAATGCATAATTAATGAATTAAACAATCATGTAAGAGGGAACTAAAATAAACTAGATTATGCATAAATATTATCTAATACATGGTTAATCAGTTAATCTTATCCCAATAAATATTAGAAATAATTTAAAAATATAATAAATTGTAATTTTCACATAAAGGATAAAATACCAAAATAAAATATAATGTAAGTATAGCCTTCCATTACATTGGTTAGAATCAAATGATAGTTCAATGTTTTTGACCATCCAAATATTGTGTTCTTTCATTTTTCAAGAATACTAATTGGAGGTTTTGGGTTGACATGAAATTGTTTACATCATGTTTTGACTGCCAATGTTTGACATGGAGTAACTGAGAGGCAAAGGTAAAGGAAATAAAAAATTATTGATTTTAGGATTGGGGAGTCCACTCAACAGATCAATGAGATGTGTGTTAATGTAGTACGAATTTGTAATGAGTGCCTAAAACCTTTAAAATTTCATAACCAGTCCAACATGGGGTATTTCAAAGGGAAATAAAGATCATGTCCACTAATATTTCCAAGAAAAATGTTATTTCAAATCAATGATGAGGGATAATGGGTTTTGAAAATATAGTGGGAGGCTAATGATATTTATTTATTTGTTTTTCATAATTTTATCAGATAATGTACTAAAACATTTTTCATCTTATTTTTAGAAATAGAATTAAAAATTAAATCAAACTTATTTTTGTGATCCATTCTCGAGAAGGAAAATGTTCTCACATGCACTAATTTTTTTGAGTGGCAAAGGCACCTTCAGCTCATCCTTCACCATGAAAGTAAACTATATGTGATGGAAGAACAATTTTCTAGTTTCACCTGGAAATGAGGTGAGTGATGAGGAGCTCTATATGTATGAGAAACATAAGAATATTGCTATTGATGTTTAGCTCCTCATGTTATCATCCATGAACAAAGGTCTCTTAAAGAAACACAATGAAATGGATTCTTGTATCATGATGTATCATATTCTGGATCTCTATCAAGAGATGGAGAGACAATTGAGGTATAAGATCTCCAATGATTTGTTCACAAATAATATTAGAGAGTTTGTGCGAGCTGGGCCACATGTAGTCTTGTTTATTCGGTACATTGAGAATACAGACATCTTAGGGATTAAATCCATGGATGTTTTGTGTATAGTTATCATACTATTATACCTGACCAAGACCTTTCCTACTTTTATAGTGAATTATAATATGAGAAACAATGATAAGAGTCTATCAAAAATTCCTACATTAATTTTCCATGAGGATAATGACATGGGGTGTGAAAACCCCATAGTAATTATAATGAGTTAGAAAAGAAAGGACAAGGCAAAGAAGCCTAACACTTATTAATACTCTAAATCCCTTGAGGACTTACTTAACAAGAAGAATAAGATTCAAAGGCAGCACAAGCAATTGGAGGCATTATGCTTTGCATGTGGTAAATCATGCCATTGGAAGAGAAACTGCATGTAGGGGAAAGGTAATGAAAGATGTGGGTTCGTTATCAAGTGAAATATTTCCATTTAAACACATTTTGAAATAGATACAGATTGTGGTTCTCACATATAAATTAAAATGTAGGAACCATGTAGATTAAAGAAAATTTTCAACGGAGAGGTGGATTTATGAAATACCAATGGTGCGAGGTTTGATGCTCTTTCCATTGGTGATTACCACCTCACATTACCAACGAGAATGATATTGGTTGTACATGTATATTATTATGTACCTAGTGTTACCAAAAACATAATTTCTATAACATGTTTGGACACAGATGGGTTTATATTCTTGTTCGAAAATATAAATTGTTTATTTTATAAGGATTACATATGTTAGGGTATAATGCATTTAAATAATAGTCTGTATGTTTTAAATTATGAAAACAATGTGTTGGAAATTGATAATGAATCAAGTTTACATGACTCAAAAAACACCCAATTGTGGTATCAATAACTCTGTAATGTAAATGAGAAGAATTTTTCAAAGCTCTATCAAGATGGTTATTTAGAATCTTCTGTGCTAAAACCACTTGATAGATTCCATTCTAGTTTATAAACTAAATTGACTAAACTTCCATTTGATAGATAGGTTTAAAGGTCCACATAGGTTTCTAGGATTGGTACACACTGATGTGTGTTGACCATTTCTAGTAGAAACTAGAGGTTGATATTATTAAATCATAACTTTTACTTATGACTTCAGTAGATAAGCATATATTTTATTGATGAGGTATAATACCAATTAAATTTAGAAATTCAAGGAATTCAAGAATGAAGTAGAGAATCCCCATGATATGATGATAAAGATGTTTCGATCGGATCGAGGTGGAGAATTTATTAAGTAATAGTTCATTTACCTTCTATACGATCTTGGGATTCTATCTCAACTCACTCAACATTATACACTATAGTGGAATGGTGTTAGTGAAAGGAGGAACTATATGTTATTGGACCTGGAAAGGTGGATGATGAGTCATTCATATATTCCATTATAATTTTGGGTATATTTATTACAACTATGACATGCACATTAAACCGAGTACCAGCTAAGGAAAATAATGGAATTCCATTCGACATATATAGGGGAGCGAAACCCATTTTGTTGCATTGATGTGTATGGGGATGGGAGTAATTTGATATGTATTTATCTTGCAAAAAACTAGTACCACGGTGCATGAAGTGTATCCTGTTATAGTATACCAAAGAAACAAAGGGGTACAACATATACAACCCCTTGTAATATAATGTATCTGTAGCTAGACAAGACATATTTCTTAAGAGGGATCACACCCTCAAAAAGTATAATGGGAACAAGATTGATCATTATGAAGTTGATGATCATGATCCATAGATGTTGGTACATGATCAAGTTCCATAGGTTCCCATTTATGATATAGTTCCTAAAACACAAGTACTACGTAGGAGTGTAAAATTGGTAAGGGAACCAAAGAGTTATGGTTTTCTTATCATCAAGGATGGTGACTCATTATTGTTGGAAATTTATAAACCTCTATCTTACAAAGAGGGTGTAAAGAGCTCAAGAAGCTACAATATGGATAGAAGCTATGAGTTATGATATGGATCCCAAGTATTAGAACCATGTTTGGGTTCTAGTAGATGTGCCAGTTGATGAAATGAATGTTGGGAGTAAATGGTTATTCAAGAGGAAACTTGACATTGAAGGTAGTCTAAGTACCTATAATGAAAGGATAGTGGATAAAGGGTTTAAATAGGGCCATTTAATGGAATATGATGTAACCCATTCAATATAGTCCATATTTAAATACAATGTAATCATATTTTCAATAGCCACTTACCATGACAATGAGATTTTGTATATGGATGTCAAAATAAAATTCTATAACTAAAACCTTCAAGAATATGTATAAATATATATATTTGAAACATCAATAAGTGGTTGAGACACTAGGTAATAAAAACAATTTGTAAGTTTCGGAGATCCATTTATGTATTGAAGCAAGCATCTATGTCATAGAACATTCGATTTGATGTATCCAGAAACAAATTTGGATTAATTAAACATAAACATGATTTATGTGTTTACAAATGGTTTAATGGGAATACAATCATTATATATGTTGTATATGATGATGACATATTACTTATTGGAAACAACATATCGGTCTTTCAATAAGTTAATGACTGGTTGAACATATGCTTCTCCATGAAGGAATTATGCAAAGCAGCCTATATTATAGGGATCAAGATCATTCGTGATAGACCCAAGAGGCTACTTGGTCTAAGAAAAAGTATATATATTGACCAAATACTAACAATATTTAGTATCGAAAAATCCAATAGGCTACTTTTTATAGTGTCACGTGGTTTAGATATTTCTAAGAAATTGTGTACCCAAAAAAACTCGAGAAAGATAGAATGAGTAAGATCACATATGCCTCAGATATTGCATCTATCAATTATGCCATGATTTGTATAAGACTTTATGTTTCTTATTCACTTTGAATGGTAGGAATATATCAAGAAGATCAGTGATAACAGTATTGAACAATTGTTATGACTATCCATATATATAACAGAACTATGGATATGTTCCTAGTGTATGGAGGAGACATAGATCTTGTCATCATATGGTAATTTGATGCTAGATTTCATATAGTTCATAATGTTCTATTTTCAATATTATTATATGTTTTCTGTCTCAATGGAGGAGCTCTGAGCTAGAAGAGTTCAAAGTAGTTAGTTGTTGATAATTCTATAATGGATTCCTAGAATATAATGGCCTCTAATGCATAAAATGAAGCATTATTGATTCAAAACATTGTCCAAGAGTTTGATGTAGTACCTAGTAGTAATGAAAATATCACATTGTATTGTGATAATACTACAGTGGTGGTTCTTTCAAAAGAGAAGAGGCCACATCAATGAAACAACACATACTCTATAAGTATCATATCATGATGAATATCAATCAAAGGGGTAAAGTTATAATGAGTAGAGAATCCCCATAATAGAATATGATGGACCCCTAGACTAAAGGTCTATCTTAGGTGAAGCATGAGTATCATGTGAGAATTACCAGGCTGAAGGTCATTAACAATTGGATCTAGTGAAATTGTGAGTCTTTTTGAGTTGGCGACCTAAAACCAAATTCAATTTTACATTATGACAAACATATATTCATGGGATTTATATCAATAAAATTCTTATCACATAACTTTTTTCATCTATGTAACATTTCATGTGATAATGTCCCTAGAGTTCCCGTCACACAAAAAGGTCATAGTAGTTACCCGCTAAGATCAGAACCCAGAAGTGTTATGACACTATTCTTATATACATATTCTATAGTCAGATGATATCATTTGAGACACCCAAATGGTACATGCTATCAGGGATGGATACACATTGGAATTTGAGACACCTTTTTACTGTGTACGTACTTGGTGATATCTAGTCTAATATTAGGAGAATGAGAACCGACAGTAGGAAATACAAATATATTAGTTACATTGGATGTTCCAATATATGGACATGTGTATTGCAACATAGACTTTATGAATATTATTAATGGGTTTGTCGACTTGAACACTTAGATATGTTGGTGAAAACTGTGACTATATATGTTCGTGGTGAGGTAGGATATGTTTGGTGTTTCACGAGTAATACTACATTATTGAATAATGAGAGAAAGGATTTTTCCATCCTGTTCTATGAAAAAAGTTGATATAATATACCCTTTGATGGAAATGATAGATCCTAAATAAATCCGTGGCCATGTTGTTCTATAGGTAGGTTGAATTTTAAGTTTTTCAGAGAATGAGAAATCAAGAACATATGTTGATGGAAATTGCATGCAACCTGTTTGATTAGATATATCATGAAAGAGGGATTATATTACATGGTATGTTTTCGAATGAGGTGAAATTTCATTACAACATTAACTTATTTCTCAATGGGTGTATTGGCATGTTGGTAGATGCTAACATCGGAAATTATACTGCTTCACCTAATTTCACTGAGATAGAGGCCTAGAGGGTCACAAACTATGTGTATTTGGTATCTCAATTAAATAATATATTATTTATTATTTAACAAGATGAGTAAAGATTATTATTGGTTGTGGTATAATAATTATTCATGGATGCTCGATCACATTTATATCGACACTAGTTATTCGAGGTAATTTAATGTGGGTGGAATAATTATGAAATATTTATTTTCTATTCAGTGGATATAATTTTAATATATTTATTGTAAAATAATGCAGTGATCTTTATTTAAGTAAATAAATATTCATTATTCCATGCTCTATAAATATGGTAGAGGATTGGCAGACATAGTTAAGG
Source organism: Viscum album (assembly GCA_963277665.1). NCBI lineage: Eukaryota > Viridiplantae > Streptophyta > Magnoliopsida > Santalales > Viscaceae > Viscum > Viscum album. Next base: position 1,031,436,871 of record OY728157.1, read on the forward strand.
GTCTACTGAGAAATAAAAATATTGAATCATATTATATTAAATAATATTTAATTATAAAATTCTTGTTAAGAACATGTTAGGAAATAATAATTTTTATTTCGTTATTTGATATAGAGGTTTCGCTATGATTAATAAAATAATTAAGGCACCAGTGAAAATTATTTAATATTACCCTAGTGAATTAAATTCCAATTTATATTATTTTCTTATTAGAAAATCTCTAGCCATGTGATGGATATAGTTGTTTTGCAGAAAGAATTGGAGAAAAGATAAAAACCTACAGAGTTCATCCCTCTCTACAAACACTCACAATAATGAGAGAGCCCCTCCTCCACCAGATCAAGGAGAATGATTTGGAAGCTGTTTTCAAGGAAATTTAAGGTGGACATCACATGTTCATGGACCATCTGTACTAGCACACGGAGACTCTTACCATTTGGTCCAATGATATGTGGAACACTTTTTGATCACCTATAGTAGATATCTACACTTGATCTCTACAACATAACGAAGGCGCACTACAGTTCTATGGTTGAACACATCAATGAATAAATAATCACCTTTTTGGTAATTCTTTAATTTTATTAAATTAATTATAAACAAAATATGTTGATCCTCACTCTTAGATACATGTTTCTATTAATTTTCCTAAGTACTTGATTAAATTCCATGGTTATTTTTATTCATCATTGTATGGATTCACTAATTGTTCATTGAAAATGGAAAACATTAAATTTCGTCATCATCCCTCCCATACTTCAACTACACCCAGAACAAACAATTATGTATCAATGGAGGATATGTGTGGTGTAAGAGTACAAAGAAGCCATATTTTTCTATTCTATAGTAATGTTTTAGTATATTGAGTTTCTTGATATTTCCAAGGACACAGTTAGGATTCTAAAAAAAATCCAAGAACATATTGTGGTGCTTAATAGTTAGGACCATCTCACAATTCATTGTGATAACTCTGTAGTGGTGGCTCCTTCCAATTTGAAATGGTCATATCAATGAAAAAATAATAAACATCAAAAGTTTCATATATTGAGATATTTTTCTAAATGAGTTGAAGGTACAGTGATAAGTTTATCCATGGATGAAAAATGGTGGAACCCTTGATTAGGTCGATATAACATCTATTGAATGAGTATCATGTGAGAGATGGATAAATGTTGTTAACATTTGGCTCTAGTGAATGTGTGAATTTGATAATGTTGATTCCCAAGAACCAACATATATGTACTTGATGATTAAATATATTGATTATGTTGAATATTAATGAAGTTTATTATCACATTGTAATTGTTCCAATGCATGGCATAGTGTGTGATAATGTCCTTAGAATATTTTTCACAATGAAAGGCCATATATGTTCCACACATTGATGAGAACCTAAAGGTTTAATGACAATATTCTTGAATATATATGTTTTGTAGTAAGACTATATCATTTTATGGGACATAAATGATATAGACTATCAACGGGGAGACTCATAGTACACTAATGCACCCTCTCAAGGTTTGTGGCCTTGGTAATTTTTTGGAGTAGGATATTATGAGACTGAGACCCACAAGTAGGATATACACATTTATATGTTTCATTTAATGTTGTTATCTACAGATGTGTGTATTGATCATTGGAATTTAAGTTTAATTTTATTGAATATCAAAAGTCATATAAATTGAAGTATTAATGAAAACCAAAACGATATATGTTTGCGGTGAATTAGGATACATTGGATGTGTCAAGAGTGATATTACATTAATGGGAAATGACAGAAAGGATTAATAAGTTTTTTCACTTTATAGAAGAAGATGTCTCATTCCATTTTATGTGAATAGAAATACCGAGATAAATCCATGGAAATAATGTTCTATTTGAATTTTTATTTCCAGAAAGTCACTAAAAAGGCATCAAGTAAACAATTGATGTCCCCAATATGCAACATGATTGATTATAAATATCATGACTAAAGGATTATATAAAATATTAGGTCCTTATAGGAGGTTTCATATCATTGTGACATTAAATTATTTCTTTATGGGTGTCTTTGTGTATTTCTAGACATTAACCTACATCTTTAGACAGTTCATCTTAATTTCATATAGAATGGGGCCAAGGGGATCACATAATAACTGTATCCAAAATAAATTATAAATTCTTTGAAGGATTTAACATGTATGAATAAATATTATTAATTTTTTTGGTTTAATATTTATTCAGGTTTTTATAGTATCAAAATTTAATCACACATTATTTGAAATAAAAAGTGAGTTAAATAATAAAAAATATTTAACTGCATGGTTTGTAAAATATAATATTTAATGTATTTATTGACAAATAATAATGTTATTTTTATTTATTAAATTAATAATAATTATTTGTTTTTGATAAATTTTGAGGAGAACAATCATATTGAGTTTAAATATAATATTAAGAATGATACAAATGATATTTATTATTTATTTAGTGATGCGAATTTCAATTAAATAATAATTGAATTATTATTAATACATGGGGTGTACAAAGAACTAAGGAATTTGTAAAGGGGCCTATATTCAAATATGAATCCCTATGATTAAATTAATTTATATCCTGTAAAATCTATTTTCAAAGAGAGATTCAGTGTACACAACCAATATAGAGAAGCTCTCTAAAACCCAAGATTGAGTTCTAGAGATCTATAACATGCTCTCTTCTCATTCTCTCTATGTAATTGAGAAAACATACAGAATTATTCATCGTCAAAGATAATTATACAATGGTCATCCACAAATGGTGAAAGTGATTGAGATCAATCGTCATTGCACCTGAATATTCTATAGGTACATTCATAGATAGTGGTACATGTGTAGATCACTGGTAAAGGGATTCTGCAATTGGATTTTTTAATGCAATGACATTACTATGATATCAAGTCAACAAGATTATCAATAATGAATTAATTACATTTTCAAGTAATTTTAGATCATCTTGTTGGATCAAAATGTATTGGTAGATGGATAAATACAAGAGGGGTGAATTTTAGGTTTAAAGACATTTGTTTTTAACCATAATGAAAACTTGGTTTAACAGCTTTAAACCAATAGTATTCATAATACCTCTTACGTATTAAAAAAATGACCAGACTAAGACCAAGGGTCTGATGATGAAAATATCAATATTCAGTAGATTCTGATATATATTCAATAGGTTGTAATGAGATTCTATATTACAATCATATAGAATCGTATTCAGTGTGGTGGTAATGTAATTATAGTTTTAATCATATTTAGTAGAAAATGATTTATTCAAAGTAAAAAAAATAATTCTAATCACAATGGTGACAATTAATCAGAGTAATAAAAATTTTATTTATTCTATTGTAAAGCATATAGAATCGTATTTAGAGTATAATAGTTATATCATGAATATAAGAACTATAATAAACAAAATATGAATTGAAATATGAAAATTAAATGATTCAATTACAAAACTAATTGTAGTGGAAATAATTTTCTTGTAATTAAAATAAGAAAAATTAATGAATATAATTCATTTATCACAAAGATAAGGATATACAGTAGCCTTGGATAAAGTTCCCTTGTTTTATAAATACCAGAATGTTTGTATTTCCCTTAACAGGGTAAGCCCTCAATACGATTATTGGTTTGTCTCAGTATCCTCATGATCTTTAGATACAAATTTCAGATTCTTTATCTTCCTATCCTCTGAATCCCTCGATATGATAATTTATGTCTATTATGATATCCTTTTAATCCCTTGATCAAGAAGATCATATCTTTATCATCCAATCATCAGAATCCCTTGATAATAATCACCTAATCAAATGCACAAATTAATTTCAAAAATTAAATAAAAAACATTACAAGTCTATGGAACAAGAAGTTATCGCTTGTATGCTTAACAGCTCTCACACAGTATAAGAATTATTAGAGTGCCTCTACAAGATTCTACATCTACATAAAAAACTTTAAATGACATGGTGTCATTCGGTAAGCCTCCCATCAGTCATCTTGAACTCCAACAATCATATATTATCTATGATTTTCACAAGGACATGGACACCTGGAATTTCAGTTGTCATATTATAACATAATGGATGACATTTTTTGTTTTATAAATTTATATTAAAAAAGGTATTCCAATACAAAATAATATAGTTTTTCATATTCTGAATTTAACTGTTTAGTAAATCGATGGATTTTCTTATAGGATTACATTATGATTTTTTATATGAGTATGATTCCAATACTATCGGATCTAATGTCAAATATAATTATAAAACATTTTTTTATTATGATTTTAAGACAAAGAGTTCATTTTTTTAAAACCCTTTGATAGTGTGAATCTAATTATTATCAGAGATATGAGAAATATGAAAATTTTATTAAATAAAGTCAGTTTATATTTATGAAATACATTAAAAATAATTCAAATTAAGGAAATACATATTCTTTTTTTATAAAAACATTATTAAACCATGTTGGACATAAAAGAGTTGGATTTTAAGTATTTAAGAGGGAGTTTGCAATTTCCAAAATAAAAGTAACATAAATGTATAATCAATATTTTTTTTTGTTTTTTAAATGAAACTTTTAAAGGAAAACTGTGAACCAACACAAATCCCACAGATACAAATACAAAATGTAATACATATCCCATACACTATAGAAACTAAGAGAATCACACCCTAAATTTATCCAAACATAATATTTCAAAATTAAAATTTCAAAAATAAATCAATACCCACATGCCAACCCCATTCACACACCCTGTAACTATGTACTGCCATCCATTATCATCATCATCATAGAAATACACCTCTTAATACCTCACCGTAATAATAAAAATTATGAACCTATCCTCTTTCCATTGAATCATTCATCACATCCTTAGATCACTATCGACAACATCATCATTGAGTCGACACCGTCAGCCTCTTCTCCGACATTCACCTCCAGCACCAAACACAATCTCTGAATCTAATCGGTCACCACCTTCATCGTCACAGCTCAAACATCCCACAAAAATGTCAAAGACCATTGTTAGTATCATAACATCTCAATTATATCAACTTACCACCACCAACAACCAATACTAGAAAATGATACCATCATTGTAATGCATGAACCTCTAATCAAAGAGAAAACCTAAATAATAAAACAAAACTAGGGTAGAATCCAAAAAAACTAATGAAAGTAGAAATTTTGGATGAAACCCAAACAAGAAGTACACCAAGGGATCTTTTGGGTTGAGACCCTATAGAATCCAGAATAATTAATACTAAATAAATCCATAGATGAATCTCAAGAGATGGAATCCTTGATTTCCTAACCAAAAGGCCCAAAATCCATGTGTATCCATCGCACAAATTCATCCCTGGAGATGAGCAGTGAAATGATCGGTCAGATCAAGGTGAGGTATATGAGGATGAATAACATTGGATGGAATTCCAAGGAAGAAACCCTAAAAATAAAAGGCTAGATACAGGGATTGAAACCCAAGAATGATTAATAGAGTCCGAAAGCTATAGGAAATCTGACATCCACCACAATGCTTTCCCAAAACCATATACTATAAATCTGTCCAAATCTGACCAAGAGGGGATCTAAGGTACTCAAGGTCAGAGTGTAGTAGAGGTGACCTCGGAGAAACCAAAATTCTTGAATGGAGAAGGGGAGGCAAAACAAGAGGGGAAACCCTAAGTGGAGCGAGTGAGAAAGAAGAAGAAACCAGGGGAATGTGCATCCCAGAGAGAGAGAGGGAGGGAAGAGATAACTTGAAAGGAGCAGAGTAGAGGGTTGAGGACCTCCGAGGGGAGGTCAAAACCCTAAGATGAAGAAGGAAAGATGATGTCTTGCGAGAACCTGTAGAATGAGGTGACATGTATTATTCAAAGATGAGAACCAATACCCTTATAATGGAATGGAAAAGTCATCATGAATCCTTTCACTCAACAATCATTAATTTTTTTAAAGAAAAAACCACAAGAATAAAATAGAAAATAACAATCAACAAATTATGTCCAATATTATTTACAATAACATTCATATTTAGAATTAAACATTAATACTTATATCCCCTTGAGATTTAATTTCATCTTAATAAAATAGTGAATACAACTAACTCCCCCCTTAGGATCAGAATTTTTCAAAGGATCATATTCTTTTTTATATGTTTTCCTCCCCCTTTCATAAAAAATCTTCCACTTATGAAATAATTATCTTCCTTTGTATAAAACTATACCCCTTTGAGATTTAAAAAATAATTAGGAAATATTTTTAAAATATCGAAAAATTGTTAGAAAACCTACCATACAAAACATAATAATAAAGTACATGATCATCTAAATTAATGAAAAAATATTCAACAAAATAAAAATTGTATAAATTCAAAAAAAATTAATATAGATATATTTCATTGAAATACCAATTATAATACAGAAATATTTTTAAGATATTCAATATATTTTTTGTATAATTGATCTAAGAATTATCTTCATCATATTATCAATATTCATGCCTTCATCAACCATTGTCATCAACTCCTGGTTTTTTTTCTTTTCAAGCTCCTGAATACTTTACTCCTAGATCTGAATTATTTCATCTTCTACATTAATTTTTTCATCTTGAGAATTAAAATATTCTTCCAAAAGTTTATTGTAATATTCAGATCCTTAATTCTATCTAAGAAAACATCACAATGATCCTTCAAAAAAACAATATCATATCTATAGACATGGAATATTGAAATTTATTTGAGCATAAATTTAATAATTTGATTTAGGTCTAATATATCTTTATTTTATTTCTCATAAATGATTTAAAATATTTCATTATATTTAACCCTATTGGAAATATCCTTTTTAAGGCTTCTAAAATTGATATTAGATTCATCCTAAAATTTCTTGATCTTTACAACATTTTCAGCATGTGTCTTGATGTCTTCATCAATATCATGAGACTATTTCACAAAATTATTATAAATCTTTCTGTGAGATTCAGAATTTTCTTTAAAAGTTTTTAAATCAGCATCCAATTATATCAGCCTATCTATCAATGATTTCATTGAATCCAAATATTTGAATAAGTCCTCAAAAACCAAATACAATTTTTTTTCCATTCTGGCAAATTTTGTAATAGATTTCTCCAATCCTCTTTATGTATGATAAATGTAATCAAGACATTAATATATCATTATATTCAAAGATTCATATTCAGATTCAATGTTTCTTTTATTGGTTCTGATCTCTTCTTGAGATGATTTCTTTTTTCACTATTTGGATCATTCTTATGCTTCTCATAATAAATTTTAATTTCTTCCATTAAATAATTTTTTTAATCTTGATCATCCCTCTTGGATAAAGATATAATTTCATGAAAAGATAGATATTTTTGTTTCAATTTCCTAACTTATTTTTATTTCTAATTTCATAATGATGGTAATTATTTTGAATAGGATTAATAGGTTGTTAAAGAATATTTATCAGAATGATAATCCTCTTCCTTCTCTTTTAAATTTTCATTATCTTAGATTTCATCAGCATATTCTCCATCTTTACCTTATTATTCTTCTTTACCACCTTATCCTTATTATTATTCTTCCCTATAATGATATTAATCTATTTGTTAGAAGTACTATTATTATTCTTGAATTCCTTCACTAGATATAGAAAGTACAACTAATCCTATTATTATTTCTTCTATCTCTTTATGAAATAAATCATAATGAACTGACTCCGATCTTAAATAATCATATCCAACAGGAACCAATTCCTCTTCAAAAAAATACATATTACCTTATAAAAATTAGAAGAAATATCAGTATTAATAATTTCTAATTCTTGAATTTACATATCTATATCAAGTTGTAAAATAACTCTTTCCTAAGCATCTTCAACTCCTTTAATCAATTTTTTAACCAAAGTTACACTTTTTTTAAATTTTCATCATCTTTTTTTCCATTTCCTTTTTTATAAAACTTATTCACCATGAAAGCTCGTAATAAAGGCTTTATCTAGATTCAGTTTGACTTAAGGCTCTCATTTTTTTCATTCAACCATCTTCCTTCTCCATTATTCAACAACATCATTATATTATTTCTTTTTTATTATCTTTTTTTGGTGGAAGAGAATCATCCTTTATCTTCATAACAAATTTCTCACTTTTCAATGTTTTTATAGAAATTTATACCTATGATGTAGAAACTAAAGCACATTGGAAAAATTATTTGTCTAGAAATCAAAAACATATATCATTATTCTGAATGTATATTCACTGAAGATCATTATATTTTCCCTACCATGTTCGATCAATACTGAAATATTAAAATGTATCATGATCTACTAAATCATATATATAATAAATTAGGAACAATTATGATCTAATACTTAATCTACGTAGAATTGATGTTTTTGGCGGTCAAAAGAATAAATCTATAAAGATTAATCTTTTTCATGTTGATATGATAATTAAAAATAAAAACATCAGATACGTTGAGAGTATCTCTATCACTATTTTATGAAATGATAAATCCTTGCTCCCATGTACCTAACACTCTATGATCTATAATTAAATGAGTGAATTATCTTGGATATTCATCTGGTGCATTCATAAACAATTACATATCAATTCTTTCTCTTAAAAAAGTTCTTTTGTCATTTTGTAACTTGTGAGATAGGAAAAAAGAATCCCCATCATTTGAAACACCAAGAAAAATATCAAAAACACTAGGATTTATCTTATTTGATTTCTCATGGATACGAAAACAAAACATTTCCTTACATTTTATTAAAATAAACCAATAGAGTTGTAAAAATTTATAATCAAATACAAATAAATCAAATCAGGATCAGGATCTAATTGTTCAACACCCAATGATTCCCATCCTTGAAACTGTATCATCCTTCTCAAATACAAATCATATTTTTCAAAAAAAAAATTGTGACTAACCATTCATGAAATACATACAACTTATTTTAATACTTTTCTAGGGACATCATATTTAAGATGGATATTGATGATTCATATATGAAGAAATTAGACATGGTGATCTAAGGGTACCAGAGCTTCCTGATGAAAATATAATAAAATCGATGTGGGACATAAGGGATCCCATTAATATATGCGATGGAACATGATGATTAAAATTCCAAAGAGAATTGATGGCTGAGATTTAATCCTTTTGATCAGATGGTTTCAGTATTTCATGGAGAAATATTTTCTTAAATATATAAAATTTAGAGGTTTTATAATATTTTATCATGTTGGGTGAATACATTTAATTAGAAAATAATTTATTTTATTGTGTAAATATGATTAAAATTAATTTTTACTAAATTGAAAAATTTTATAATATCAAAAAACATGAATGAAACTAATCATAATAGAATAGTGTTATTATAGAAGAGAAGGAATAACACATTTCTAAGTGGAATCTTCAATACGATAATTTTTTATTCCTTTTTAAATTATGATTATTTAATGGAAAAAATTTATATAAAATAATTTTTTTGAATACGAATGTTTTGAAAAAAAATAGAATGTGAAAGTCAAATTCTAAAATCTGATTAAAAACAAAATATAATTACAAAAAATTTCAAATCCCATTTGGATTAGACTCGAGTCAGAAATATTAAATTACATAGTTTGAAAAAATGTTTTTTTTAAAAAATATAATGAGTCCAAAGAACAAATTTTGATAAAAATTTTCAAAACTAAAAAATTGAAAAAATATGTTAAACTAATAAACATATGTACTCTAGGAATGAAAATTAGTGATTTATTATAAAGAGAAGGTTTAAAAAATATGTAGATATGAATGATTAATTTACAATGATAATTCCTTGATTTTTTTTAATGTATTCATATCTATTGGATGGACATTATTTTTTAAAAATATTAGCAAGCTATTATTTTGTTTCGATGAATTGTAAAATGATATCATTCCCTTGAGTGTGGTACCTATGAAAGTGATGCCTAATATCTATGTTTTTTAAACGATGGTGATGTGCTATGTTTTTAGTTAAATCTATTGAACATGTGTTGTCACATAATATTAGATTTTTAGTAAAACTCATTCCATAATATGTGATTGTGTGTTGCATCCTGAACACTTGAGCACACCAACTTCTAGCTGCCATATATTCTGCTTCAGTAGTGGAAAATGGTAGCGAATTTGTTTCTAAAAGACCTGGAAACTAAAGAATATCTTAATTAATGAAATGTTCATGATGTGATTTTTCTATCCATTCTAAAACCACCAATGTCTTCATCTGAAATACTTTTTAATTCAAAACTATATCCAGAAAAAAAAATTCAAAATACATTGTTATCATTAGATGTTGAAATATATTTTTTCATATTTTAAATGGGATTCCTTAAGATTTTCTTGATTCTTTGCACATCGGAATACATAAATCATTATTTCCAGGTAATTGGCAGTTAAGTACAGTGAAATAACTATCTTAACTATGAAAATTGTTTGATTAACTGGTTGCTCATCTACGTCATTATCATGTGTATTTGATGTATCGATTGGAGTAATAATACATTTAGTATTTTTGAATCCATATTTTTTATGAGTATATTGTATATACTCATGTTGAAATATATAAGCAACATCCTGATTTTTAGAAATTTAAAGACCTATAATCTCTGAAAACACACCCATAATACTCATTTCAAATTCATATTTCATAAGATCCTAAAAAGAATCTATTAAATGTTTTTGAGTTGATCTGAATATAATTTCATCAATATATATTTTACCATTAATAATGATTTTTTTACATTATTTATAAAAATATATGTATCAATTTCTTCCATAACATTTTTTTTGTAACAAAAACCCTGTTAATATATCATATCATGCTCCAGGGGTTTGTTTAAGTCAATATAAAGATTTAGTTTTTTAAAATCATATTAAGGATGTTTTATATCTTTATATCCAAAGGGATATTTAACATAAACATACTACTTTACATATCCATTCATTAAATCACTCATGAAATCAATTTGAAAAAGTTTGAATTTTAATATCACTATAAAGGCTAATATAATACAAATAGATTCAATTCCAGTTACCGGTGCATATATTTATTCACAATTTATTACTTCTTCTTGATTATAACCTTTAGAAAAAAGTCTAGATTTTTTTATAATTATAATTCCATTATCATCACATTTGTTTTCGGAAACCCATTTTACTCAAATTACTAAAGTTTCTTTAGGCCTTACAACTAATTTTCAGACATTATTACTTTCAAATTTGTATATAACATCTTGTATAGCCTTCAAAAAATCATCAAATACTAAAACCTCATTAGTATTTTTAGAATAACATTGAGAAAGAAAATAAAAATTTTGTACTTCATTTCTTAAAAATATTTTAGTTATAAATCGTTGATTCAAATCACCAATGACATTCTCATTGGGATGATTTGTAAGAAACAAAAATCTTGGATTTTTCAATATATGTTCATCAGAATAAGTTATAAAATCTCATTGAGTAAATAATATAGAAATAATTCATTGATTATATTCTTTATTAGAAGAATCTTATATCAAATCTTGATAATCCGTATGGAAAAAACATCCAAGGTTCTTGGTAGGGTTTGTTTCAAAAAGGATTTGATTCATAAAATTTAACATGCACTATTTCTTCAATAGTAAATGAATTTTTATTAAAAAATATATATGCCTTAGAAGTAGTGGAATATCTTTATAATATACCATCATTATATTTTGGTGTGAATTATTGAATATTACCATTTATATTCAATAAGAATACATTACTTCCAAATACACTGATGTATCACTCTTTTGGTTTTAGGCTAGACCACAACCCATAGGGATTTTTATTAATAAAAGTTTAAAATAAAACACTATTATTAGTATAACAAACATTACTAACTTCTTAATTCTATAAATGTTTTGATATTGAGTATTCACTCAACATGGTTCTTATTATTTCTTGAATAATATAAGTTCTTTATTAAAAAAACACCATTTTTCTATTGGATTTTTAGGGATGATATTTTTTTCCATTCTCACAAAAAAACATTCAAAATAACAATTTAAAAATTCTTCACCTTGATCCCCATGAATAGTTATCCTGTGAAGGATTTCTCATTTTTAAATTTGGCAACAAAAGTTATGAAATAGGAAAAGTCATTAGAGTTATTTGTAGAAAAAACCCATGTATATCTAGTGAAAACATAAAATAAAACAAATACATAGTATTTTATACCAATACTTTCAGTTTTTTTCCTGCAGAAAAGATCCATGTGCACTAATATGAGAATTCACTGATAGATTTAAATCTTGACATATGTTTCATACTGTAATGACAAGGGTCATAGATTTTCAAGAATCAAATCTAAGTTCCTGCAGATCTCTAAAAAGTATTTTCTAAGACAATTTAAATAATATCATAAGCTTATAGAGTCATAATATTTTATTCTATAACAAAGATTTATCTTCCATTTCACTATGACTAGGTAGATCTTGGCTTATACGTTATTCTATGTAAAGAGTGTAAACATTCTCAAGATGATGGGCAGAAATAATGAATTCATCCTTGGAATTTTTTACTAGAAATTTATCATTCATATAATTCATCTAGTAAAATTCCTCACATAATTGAATTATTAATATATTTTTGTTCTTATGACCTTTAACAAATAAAATATTTTAGATTAATGATTTTCTAAGAAGAACAATATTAACTATACTGATAATTTTTCCGAGTTCATTATCTTTGAATGTACCTCCCCCTTAATATTGATAATATTTTAAATGAAATTATTGTGTCTGGTATTATGTCTAGAACACCCACTATCCATGTACCATGTTTTCTTGTTGTTGGGACTGCCTTTTTGACATGAAAACAAAAAAATATAGACATTCAGAACCCAAACCGTTCTAAGGAAAAAAATTTAGAAACCAGAATATTAGGAATCCATATTTATTTTTTTAAATGGTTTTTTTGGAACAAAAAGAATTGAGTTCTATTTAATGAACAATTATTTTCATAATAACTACCTCTATGACATTTAGTAAAAAATGTTCATTTTTACGAACAATGAAATTGATACTGAAAATGGGTTTTCTATGGGAATATCTCATTTCTAAACTAGTACCATGTGGATGAATATGTTTCTAAATTTTATCAAATACTTCCTTAATAGAAGTAAATATAGATAAATTATTATTCAACAAAAAAATTTAATATATTAGTTTTAAAATAAAATTATTATCCATATTTTTATTAATTTATAAATTGAATTACTCAAAACTATTTTTTAAACTATCATTTTAAGATCTTACTTTTTCTAAAACTTTAGAAAGAAAATCTTTTTCCAAATTTGATTTATCATGATATTTTTATTGATCTAATATTTCATTTATTAATATATAAATTCTTGAATATGATTTTAAATTTTTTGAATTTTCCTTACCAAGTTTTTTACCAACTTCAAAATTTTAGTTTTCAAAATTTATATAATGTTAGAAACTTTTTTAAAGGATGGTAAAGTATTTTCATCGTAAGATGAGGAGGATTCATCATCCTAAGATATAGAATTATTCTCATCAGGATAATTTTAATTTAGAATAATTTTGTTTAAATATTCAATTATGTGTAAATTGGCCAGAAAACATTTATTTTCAATGGTTACTTTAGAAAAAAGACAAATATTTAATTGATCTGAATTTTCATTATCTGTTAATTTTCAATATAATTGCATCCAATTTCACTCAATGTGTCATCATTTTTAAGAAATTTTCACTTTTAGACTTATAATAATTATTCTGATTCCTATCATAATTTTTATCCTCTCTCTTATTTATATTTATCATGGGACAATTATGATGTATATGTCCATATCTATTGCATTCATAAAAATTAACTTTAGAGTCTTTCTTTTCATTAATTTCCTTGTTACTTCTACTATAAAGATACTAAAAATACACATTACCAAAAATATTACTCAATATTTGAGCGTGATTATCTAGTTCATTCTCAGAATATTTAAAATCACCTCAATCTGATTGAATAAGAATCGTTTTTTCATTGACTTAAAAACCATTTCATGAGTTAGATCTTTAGTCAAATTTGAAGTAGTAGAAAAAGAAACCCTATCATTATTTTTCATTACATTATCATCATCACTTTTCAATATAACCTCATACTCTAAAATACAACCAAATTTATCTTGAAGTGTATGATTTGTTATCTTCCTTGATTTAGCAACAACTATTCTCTTATATTCCCACATTTTTGGCATTATATTAATTATTTTTTCAAATAGGATTTCATATTTTTATCTTTTCTCACACACAGATTTTAAACTTTTGACTATTTCTATAAACCTTTTTTGTACCTTTCTAGCAAGTTTACTAAAAGGAAATTCAAATCCTCGATATTCAGCTCCAAAAATTGATCTTCTAGATACAAAAACTATAAATGTTTCAAAATGAGTAATATCTAACTTCTTCCAAATAATGTTAGTATCTTCCCTAGAAGAAATATTATTATAAATGCTCACAATCATAGAACATAATAAATTGTTTCTTACTCTATAATTTATTTGATACACTTTATTTTCTTGATTTGTAAATGTCATAAATTCCTCATCAACAATATTATAATCCCATTTAATATGAAAAGATTATTGACTTCAAAAATTATAATGAATGTCTTCATTCTATCTCTCTAATACTCTTAATAATCTCTATGAAAAATAGGTTTTATATTTCCATTGAGTTTATCAATTGAACCGATACTGAGTCATGGAATCTTTAAATACAGAAGAAAATATTTTCTATGATACACATTACTATAGAAAATATTTATAAACAAATATTTTAAAAAAAATTATCTATCTTACATAATTCAAGAAGATAAAGGTGTCAAGTATTATCAATGGAAACCACATCTGATAAAAAATGTATGTATCAATAAAATAGTGACTTGGTTCTAATACCAATTTTGGATCGAAATGTGTATATAGATGGATAAATACAAGTGGTGGTGAATTATAAGTTTTTAAAATTTCATTTTTATCCTTAAAAGAAGACATGTATTAACATGTTTAATCTAATGATATTCATAATACCTCTTAAATATTTAAATATTGATTAGACATGTCATAATGGTTCGAAGATGAGAATATCATAATATGGTAAATTATGATATATATTCATCAAGTCGTAATGAGATACTATATTAAAAGTATATATAATTATATTTACTGTGTTGGAAATGTAATTAATGTTTTAATCATACTAAATATAAAATTATTTATTGAGAGTAAACAAGAAGAAGCATAATCACAATGGTTACAGTAAATCAATGTAATAAAAATTTTATTTATTATATATTAAAGCGTGTTGAATCATATTCAGAGTAAAAATAATTTATAGTAATTAAAAATATTATGATAATAAAAATAAGAATATAAAGTTGAAAAAATGATACACTTTCTATTATAATTGGAGCAAAAAGAAATGTCTTGTAATTAAAAAAAATGTAAAACAATTGAGTAGAATTTTGTTATCCCAAAGAGAAGGGTATCAAAAAACATTAGATAAATATACCATGTTTTATAATCACAAGAAGTTATGTATTTCCCTTACTAGGGTAATCCCTCAATATGATGATCAGCCTTTCTCACTATCCCTATGATCCCTTGATACGATGATCGAATTCTCTCACTATCAATCCTCAACATCCCTCGAGAACAGATTCTATTATTATCCCGGTATTCCCTCAATAAGAAAGATCAGATCTCTGTATTCATATCCTTGAAATCCCTTGACTGTAATCATGAAATAGGATTCACAAATCAAATTCAAAAATAAACACAAAAAATATTACAAGTACACAGAATGAGAAGTTCACTCTTATAAAATTCAGAGTTCTCTCACAATAACAAATTTAGTAGAGTGTCTCAACGTGAGTCTATATTTACTTGTGATCTCATAAAATGAACCGGAAATTTTATGCAGGCCTCCAAACAGTCATCTTGAACCCCAATAGTCATATTTTCATTGGGATTTTCATAATGACATGCACAATTGGAACTTTAATGGCCATATTATAACAGAATTGATGATTTTTTGTTATTGTACACATTTACAGTTCAAAAGGCATTATAAAACAATTGAATATAATTTTATATATTCAGAATTTGACATTTAGTCAATCTAATGGATTTCCTTATAGGATACCGTTATGATTTTCCATATGAGTATTAAACCAACACCATCGACTCTAATGTCAAATCTGATTATATATCCTTTCAAAATTATAATTATAATATGAAATTGTTTTAAGAAAACACTCTGATACGGTGAATCCAATTATTATATAATATATGTTCAATAATATAATTGCAATAAATAAAGTATTTTTATATTTACGAATACATTAAATCAAATTAAAATTATTGTAATACATATTTTTTAAAATTTTATTAAAACACATTTGATATAAAATAATTATTTTTTATTTATTTAATAGAGAGTTTGTGATTTCCAAAACAAAAGGATTATTACAATCCATTTTTTTTATATTTCAAATGAAAAATTTTAAAAAAAAGTGTGAAACAACATAAATTCAACATATACAAATACAACAAATAATTCATATACCACCCACTAAAAAACATTAGAATCACGCAGAGAATTTTTCCATATTTTAAATTTTAATTTTCAAAATTTAAAATGAAATAATCACCCACGTGACATCCCACTTCATGAACCTCATTGCTCTCTATCTCCATTCATCATCATGATCATCAAAAAAATACACCCCACGATACATCATCGTAATCTCACAATTTTAACCATATTCTGTCTCTATCGACACATCATCCACATCCTTACATCACTATCGACATAGTTATCATTGAGTCAAGACCATCAGCCTCTTCTCTGACATTCACCACCAGTATTGAACACCATCTCCGACCCTGATCTACCACCACATTCCTCGTCCTTGCTCAAAAATCCCACTATAATGTCGAACACCATAATCAGCACCATAACATCACCATTATCTCAAATTATCACCTGAAATAACCAACATTAGAAAATGATTCCATCATCGTAGAGAATGAACCACCATCTAGGGAGAAAATTGAATGAAAAATAATGAAACTTGGGTAGAATCACAGAAATAAACTGAAGGAAGTGTCAATTCTGAATGAACCCCAAACAAGAAGAATACCAAGGAATAGTCTTGGATGAAACAATAAAGAAACTAGAAGAATAAAAGATAAATTAAGATGAGGATGAAACCCAAGTGGATGATTCCATGATCGCCGAACCTCATGGTCCAAAAACCTTGTGTATCCTTCGCTCCAAATCCACTATAGAGAGGGGAAGTGGAATGGCAGGTCAGAGCAAGGTGAGGTAGTTGAGGATGAATATCCTGGGATGGAAACCCGAGGAAAAAACCCCAAAAAGCAAGATATTGGGAATGAAACCCATGAAAGGATAACTAACTCCAAATGATTCTGGAAATATAATTTCTTCCCCACCGCTAGCCGAAAACCTCATAGTATCCCTCTTTCCAAATTTGACATGGAGTAGAGGTGAGGAAGTCCAGTTCAGAGTGTAGTAGAGGTATCCAGGGAGAAACTAAAATTCCTGAAAGTAGAAAGGGAGGAAAAATATTAGGGGAATCTCTAATAGGATTGAGGTATAAAGAATAAGAAACTATGGTAATGTGCATCCCATGTGAGAAAGGGAGAGAAGAGAGAACTGGAACGGAATGGGGTAGAAGAGTAATTGATGCAAGTGAGAGGTTGAATCCTCATGAGCGGAAGCTGAGCCAAGGGCTCAAGAGTTCCATAATAATTAGGCCATTTGTATTTTTGAATATGAAAACCAATAACCTTATAATGGGATGGGAAAGTCTTAAAGAAACTTTTGAATCAGCAATCTCCCATTTTTTGAAAATAAAAAACCAAAACACATAAATAAAAAACAAATTTCCAAAACATAAGTCCAATATTATTATTAAGAACTCATAATTATAGTTATTCATTAATACATATATCCCCTTGAGTTTATAAATCATCTAAATATCATTGTTAATACGACAACCCACCCTTAGGATTAGAATTTTCATATGTATCGTATTATTTTCTTTTTTATATGTTTTCGTAAACATTTTTTAAATCACATTCCTCTTAAGATATAATTATATTCATTTCTATAAAATTATCCCCCTTTTTTTAAAAAAATGAAATGGGAAATGTTTTTAACATATAAAAAAGTGTTTGGGAAACTACTATAAAAACATAATGATTATTTACATGATCCTCTAATGAAAATGAAAGAATATTCAATCAAATAATAATTGAAATACATTACTAAAATTGAATATATATGTCTTAAAATAAAATATATAAAATAATACAAATTTTTTTTAGAGAATTAATCGTTCTTCAGCATCATTGATCTAACAATTGTCTTAATCTTCATAAAATCATTCTTGTATTCATCAACCTTATTCATAAATTTCTGCTGAGATTTTTTTTCCTTTCATGATCATAAATCCTCTCCTCTAGGATATGGATTATTTCATCTTGTACTTTAATATTTTCCTCTTCAGACCAAAACTTTTAAAAAAATTATTTTGATCTTCCTCAACATTGATCACGTCTAAGAAAACATCACCACAATCTTTCAAAGCTATAATATCATCTCAATAGATTTCTGTCCATATCCCTTATAAATCATGTGAAAGTGATATCAATTTCATCCAAATATTTCGTGAAATTTATATAATTTTCACCATGATTCTTGATGCCTTCATTAATTCCATGAGGCTATTTCATAACATTATTAAATATCATTATTTGAGATTCTTAATTTTCTTTAAAAATTTTAAAAATCTTCTTCTAGCGTTATTATCTTGTCTATCAATGATTTCATTGAATCCAAATCATTGTATTAGTTCTCGATAACCAAATAAAATTTTATTTCTAATCTGGGAAAGAATGTGATACTTTTCTCTAATCATATTAATGTAAAATAAATACAATTAAGACATTGAGTAGTGATTGTATTCAAAGATGAATAGTTAGAATGAATTTTTATTTTACTGGTTTTGATCTCTTCTTGAGATGCATTCATTTTTTCATTCATTGAATCCATCATTTTCTTCTCATTAAAAATTTCAATTGCTTCTATAATAGCCTTTTTAACTTTATTAATCCTGTTAGTTTTGATCATGATTATCTCTTTCGGATGAATATACAATTTCATTAAAAGAGGGAGATATTTGTTTCCCTTGACTAACTTATTTTATTTCTGATTTCCCAATGATGATAATTTTTTTAATAGGATTTAGAGGTCATCAATGAAAGTCTATCATAATAAAACCCTTCTTCCTACTATTTTTATTTTATTTCTCTTATATTTGGTTAGCATCTTCTTCATCCTTACATTATTCTTCTTATTCTTCTTCACCTTATTCATATTCTCATTATTCACCATCTTGATATTCATCTATTTGATTAAATACATCTTCTACTTCTTGAATTACTTCAACATATTTAGTAAGTACATCCAATCCTATTATCCTTTCTTCTATATCTTTGAAAATTAAATCACAAAGAATTGACTCCAATATCAGATAATCTTTTCTACCAGGAACTAATTCCACTTAAAGAATAATATATTTTACCTTATTTAAATTGTAGGGAATATTAGTTTTTAAAAATTTCAATTCATGAAATTCTATATCAGTATCAATTGTTAAAATAACATCCACCTAAGCTTATTTGACTCCATTCATAGACTTTTTATCCAAAGATCCACTTGTTTATTTCTTTTTATCTTCTTTTACTTTTCCCCTTTTTCTAAAACTTATTCCCCATCTACCCTCATAAGAAATGCATTATGTAGGTCACATTTTATGTGAGGATATACTTATTTTTGTAGCCTTATTCCTTCTATATTCTTCAACAACTTAATTGTATTATATCTTTTGTTTCATATATTTTGTTCAAGGAAACAATCCAACCTTTATTTTCAAAAAATCTTTCTCACATTTCATAGAATTTTTAGAAATTTATACTTATGATAAAGAAACTTGAGAACTTTTGAAAAATATATTTGACTCTAAACCAAAAACATTCATAATTCTTCTAATTGTATATTTACTGATAAAAATTATATTTTCTCTCACATGTTCTAGCTTGATTGAAATATTGAAATGTATTAGGATCATTTCAATCATCCAATTGATAAATCAGGAGAAATTATGATCTATGACATATTCGACATGGACATGATATTTTTGATAGCCAAAAGAATAAATCCAGATAGATTAATCTTTCTCATGTTGATAACATCCACCAAAATGAAAATATTAGATACTTTGAGAGTATCTCTATCACCCTTTCATGGAATGATAAATATTTTCATCCATGTAGATAACCCTCTATGATCTAAAAATAAATGAGTGGATTTACTTGGATCTTCATCTGATATATTCAGAAATAATGACTTCTCAACTCTTTCTCTTACAAAATTTCCTTTTGAATCTTCTAACTTCTGAGATGAGAAACAAGCATCCCCTTCATCTTAAATTCCAATAATACTAGAAAAAACCTAGGGAGTCATCTTATAAGATTTATTGTATATATAAAAAGAAAATATTTCCTTTCTATTTTCATTAAAGAGACATATAGAGTCATAATTTTTTTAATAAAAAATAAAAAAATAAAATCATAATTTGGATTTATCTATTAAACACACAATGGTTTAAATCCTTGAAATTATATCACCGTTCTCAATGATGATTCATATTTTATATAAAAATATATCTTAACTAACCATTCACAAATGGAAAAAAACATATTTTAATCCTTTTCATGGCCATCATATTTATGATTGATATTGATGATTCAGACCTATAGAAACTGAACCTAGAAATTTAAGTGTAGCACCACTTCTGGACAAAAATCTAATAAAATCATTGTTGTACACCTGGGGGTCCTCTATATATAGGTGATGGAATGCATTGATTCAAATTCTAAACATATATGATGGCTGGGATTTATTTCCTTAGATCTGATTGTTGTGATATTTTATATAGATATATTATCCTAAATATATAAAATCTTGGGTTTTTTAATGTTTTATCATATTGGGTGATTAAGATGATTTGGAAAATAAATTATCTTATTGATTGAATAGGATTAGAAATAATTTGAACTAAAATGAAAAATTTTATAATAATAACAAACAAGTATGACACTAATCATAATATAATAGTGTAAAAACTTAAGATAAAGAAGAATACCTTTTGAAGTGGAATCATTGATAAAATAATTTGTTATTATTTTTTATAGATTATAATTACTGAAGTGATTTTTTTTAAAAAAATAAAATAGTGGAATATGATAATTTTAAAAAAATTTAAAAGAGAAACTCAAATCTAAAATCTAATTATGAGAAAAATATAATTAAAAAAATTACAAATCCAATTAGTATTAGTCTCCACTATTAACAATTTAATTCCATAATCTAAAACAAAATTTAAAAAAAATATTAGGATTCCAATGAATACATTATGAAATAAATTTGAAAAACAAATAGTTTGTAAAATTATTTAAAAACAATAATCATATGTACTCCCCCTATAATTTTTTTTTGATTTAATGTAAATAATTGTTTTAATTAATAAGAAGATATGATTGATTTATTTAAAATGATCATTCATAGATTTTGTTTAATTTTTTCAAATCTATATGAACGTAATGGTTTTGTATAAATATTAGTAATTTGTTATTGTATTTTGATAAATTGGAAAATGATATCAATTTCTTTTGTGGGGAACCTAAGAATGTGATACCTAATATCTATGGGTTTTTCATGAGAGTGATGCACATGGGGTTTACATAAATCTATGGAACTTGTTTTATCTCATAATATTTTAGTTTTAGTAAGACTCGTTCCATAATCAGTGAGTGTGTGTTGCATCCACAACACTTGAGCAAAACGACTTCCAACTGCCACATATTTGGCTTTAATAGTGGAAAGTGCTTTTGAATGATGTTTATTACAAGACCAAGAAACTAATAAATCACCTAATAAATGCAATGTTATGGATGTTCTTATTCTATCCATTCTACAACCACCAAATTCATCATCTAAAAAAAATTTATACTCAAAACCACATACATAAGAATATAATTTTTTTAAATCCATTGTTCTCTTTAGATGACGAAATATAAATTTTACAGCTTTTAGATGGGATTCCTTTTGATTTTCTTGTTACCTTGCATATAAGAATACAGAATCATTATGTCTAAGTGATTGGTAGTTAAGAATAGTAAAATTACTATCATACATAAGAAATTTTTTTGAACTACCGGTTTCACTGCTTCATCAATATCATGTTTTTTTAAGGTATCAATTTATGTAATAATAGTGTATTATTTTTGTATCCATATTTTTTAAGAATATATTCCATATAATTGTGTTGAAATATATAAGTACCTTCTTGTTTTTTGGAAATAATGAAAACCTTAAAATTATGTAAACTCACCCAGCATGCTCGTTTCAAACTCAGATTTAAAAATATCCACAACGGAATCTATTTCATATTTTTTAGTTGATCCAAATATAATTTCATCAACATATATTTGAACAATTATAATGTTTTTGTATACTTTATTTATAAAAACAGTTGGATAAGTTGTTTCATTAACATAATTGTTTTGTAACAAAAAACATGTTAATCTATTATACCATGCTCTAGGGATTTGTTTAATTCCATATATATCATTAGTGTGGTTAAAATCATATTCACGATGTTTTATATCTTCATTACTCGAGCTGTGTTTAACATAAACTTCCTTCTTTACATATCTATGAAAGAAATTACACTTTACATCTATTTGAAAAGGATTGAATTTGAAGAATACAATAAAGTATAATAAAATAAAAATATATTCATGTGTTTTATAAGTTTATATGTTTCTTCATAATCCATTCGGTTTTCTTGATTATTATATTTAGAAAAAATTAATTAATTATTAATAATTATAAATCCATTCTCATTAAATTTGTTTTTGAAGCCCCATTTTACACCAATTACTAAATATTCTTTAGTCCTTTCAACTAAAGTCTATAATTTATTCCTTTCAATATTATTTAGTTCATATTGTATAGATATAATCCAATAGTCTTCTGATAAAGCCTCATTTTTATTTCTAGGTTCATATTGTGAAATAAAATCATGGTTTTATACTTAATTTTGTAATCATATACTAGTTTTAACCAGTTGATTCACATCACCAATGATACACTCTCAAGGATAATTCCTAATAAATAAATGAATTGGATTTTTTCATGTCTATTCATCAGCCTATGGTAGAAAATCCTCTTTTGAAAATAATTTAGAAACAATTTCCTGAGTACTTTCCTTATTAGAAAAATATTCTATCAATGTTTGAGAATCAATTTTGGAAAACACATATAAGAATATTGGTTTTGTTTTTTTTAAATATCCATTTCATCAAATTTAACATGTACTATTTTCTCATTAGTACATGAATTTTAATTTAAAACTTCATATGAATTAGAAGTAGTGGAACGTCTTATGAATATACCTTCATTAGATTTCGGTGTGAATTTTGGTAAGTAATAATTTGTATTCAATATGAATACCTATCATCTAAATACACTAATGATTGAAGATTTTGGTTTTAGACCTGTGTACTACTCATAAAGAGTTTTATTAATAAAACAAAAAATTTTAAAACTCGATTTATAGTATAAATAGCAGTATTAACCACTTCATCCTAGAAATGTTTTGAAATTGAGTATTCAATCAACATGTTTATCATTATTTCATAAAGAATACAATTTATTCTTTTAACAACACTATTTTTCGAAGGGGTTTTAAGGGATGAGAAGTTATGTGTAATTCTATTCTTATTAAAAAATGTTTCAGAATCACTATTTGAAAATTCTCCACCCTAATCACTAAGAATTCTTGTCAATTCAAATATTTTATCATTTTTAACTTTTTCTACAAAAGATAAAAAATAACAAAAGGATTTAGATTTCCTTGATAGAAAATAAACCCATTTATATCTTGTGAAAATATCAACTAAAACAAATATATATTATTTTACACCAATACATCATGTTTTCGTAGTCCATAAAAGATACATGGGAACTAACTACAATTCATCAGATGAAGATACTTCACTAATAGATTAAAAGCTTGACTTATGTTTTTTACCGTATTAACAAGGGTCATAGAATTTTGAAGAATCAAATATATGTTTTGGTAGATCCAAAACAAATATTTTATTATTCAATTTACGTAATATATTCAGGTAATAGTGTCCTAATATTCTATTCCATAAACAAGATTTATCTTCTATTTCACTAAGTCAAGGTAAATCTTGTCCCCTAAGGTATTCTATGTTAAGACTGTAAACATTCTCTTACTGATGGGATGAAAGAAGGAATTTATCCTAGGAATATTGTACTAGACATTTATCATTCAAAAAATTCATAATCTAACCTTCATAACATAATTGGATGATTCTCATAATATTTTTGTTATGACCATTAAAAAAATAGAAAATTTTAAATTAATGATTTTCCAAAAATTAACAATATCACCTTTACTGATAATTTCTCCTTGATCATTATCTCAGAATGTATCTTTCCACACATTCATAATGAAAATATTTTCAAATAAATAATTTTGTACGGTCATATGTCTAGATCACCCAATATCTATGTACGATGTATTCATGTTGTTAGTACTACATTTTTCTTCATAGAAAAAACAGACTTTCATAACACAAGCCTTCTTGGGAATAAAAATTTTAGAAAATAAAATCATAGGAATTTGAATTTATTTTAAGAAATTGACTATGAATAACCATAAGGATTGAATTTTATTTAATGAAAAATTATTTTCCCAATTTCTTCCACTATGAAATTTATTCCATAAGGGGCATTTTTAGGAATAAATAAATTGTTAATAAAAAAAGGTCTTTCAAATGTATATCGCATTCCTGAACTAGTACTATGTGGGAAAATTTGTTTATACATTTTAGTAAATCCTTACATACTAGTAGAAAATCTTGATAAAATATTATTCAATTTATAAATTTCATATTTTACGTATACAACTATATTCTTCTCCACATTTGTATTAGTTTTGAAACTGAATTTCTCAAAACTAGTTTTCAAACTATCATTTTATGAAATTACTTTTTCTAAAACATTTGAAAGAGTATATTTTTCAAAATATTAATTATCAAGATCAATAGATAGATCTGGTTTTTCATTTTTTAAAATATATATTCTTGAATTAGATTTTTCATGTTTTTCGTTAGCCTTATCTTGTTTTTAGCAACTTTACAATTATCATTTTCTAAATATTTTGGAAAGTGTGAAACTTCATTAAAATAAGTTAAAGTATTATCATCACTAGCTGAGGAGTATTCTACATCCAAAGATATAGAATTATTCACATTATTATAATTTTAATTTATGGGCATGTTGGTTAAAGATTATGTTGAGCGTATCCTGGCCATAAAACATTGATTTTTAATAGTTACTTTAGTAAGAATACCAATATTCATTTGATCTAAACATTCATTATCTAATGATTTTTCAGAAGAATAGCATCCACTTTACCTCAAAGTGTTCACATATTTATGAACATTTTTAATTTTATACATATAATGATTCTTATTATTCCTATCAGAATGTATATCCTTTCTCCCTATTCTCGTTTTCATCAGACAATTATGATGTATATGTCCAGCTCTTTTTCATTCATAACAGGTAACGTGGGCATATTTTTTCATCCTAAACCTTATTACTTCTCTTATAAAGAACCTAAAAATACCTTTTATAGAAAATATTATTCATTATTTAAGAAATATTTTCAATTTCATTATCATAATGTTCAGAATCACAAGAATCTGATTGAATAAGAACCTTTTTCTTTGAAAATATAACAACCATCTTAGGAGTCTGAGGTTTCATAAAATTAGAAATTATAGTAAAACAAAATCAACCATTCATTTTCTTTATAATCTCATCATCTATTTTCATTCTACCTTTATACTGTAAATGGGTTCCAAATAAATCTTCAAGTGTATTATTTGTTTTCTTTTTTGATTTATCAACAGTTGTTCTCTTATATTACCACTTTTTGGGGATGATTTTAATTGTTTTTTTCAACAAGAATTTCATTTTTTAATCCTTTCTCTCCCATGAAATTTAAACTATTGACTATTTTCACAAACCTTTTTTGTACCTTAGAAACATTATCACAAAAAATAAATTCAAATACTCGATAGGATGCTTTAAGCATTTCTCTACTATTTTAAATAACAAATGATTTTCCAAAAAGAGCAATCTTCATCTTCTTCCCAATACTGTTATCTTATTCGTAAGAATAAATATAACTATAAATGTTCCTAGTCATAGAACATACTAAAATGTCTCAAACTCTGAAATTTAATTGATACTCATGATTTTCTTGATTTTTAAAATTAGTCACTTCTTTATCATGAATATTGTAATATTTAGTTAACATGGAAATATTATCAACTATAATATTTATAAATAATTTATTCATTCTAACTATCTAATAATCAGCTCCATAAAAAATAGTTTTTCTTTTTCTATTGTGGTTTTCAACTGAACCGATATTGAGTCCTAGAATCATTAAATACAAAAAGAAATATTTTAAATGATACACGTTAATATAAAAAATATTAAAAAACAAATAGTTTTTATCAAAATTTAACTATCATTTAAAATTCAAGAAGATAAAGGTGAAAAGTATTATTAGCAAAATACTCCCATGATACCAAATGTACATTTTAATAAAATAGAGACTTGGCTCTAATAATAGTTTTTGGATGGAAATGTATATGTTGATGGAAAAATACAGGAGGGGTTGAATATGATTAAAAAATTCATTTTTAAACATAAAGGAAACAATTTTTTAACAAGGATAAATTAATTGTTTTCATAATACCTATTATGTTTTTAAACAATGATCAAACATGGCACAAGGGTTCGATGATTAGAATATAATAATCTAGTATATTCTGATATATAATTCTCAGGTTTTAATTAGATTCTATATTACCAGCATATGGATTCATATTCATTATGGTGTTAATGTAATTATTGTATTAATCGTATTCAATAGAAAATTATTTATTTATAGTAAACAAATAGAATCGTAATCATAATAGTTGTGACAAATCAAAGTAATAACAACTGTATTTATCTTAACATAAAGTGTATAGAATCATATTATATGTAAAAAAATTTATCCTAATTAAAACTACTACGATAAACAAAATATAAATATAAAGATGAAATTAAAAGGGTTCACAATCTATTATAACTATAGTAGAAATAAATTTTTTGTAATTAAAACAATTGAAAAAATTTAATAGAATGATTTTATCCCAAAGAGAATGGTATGAAGCAACATTTGATAAAGTTCCCTTGTTTTATAATTACAAGAAAATATATCTTTACCTTACTAGGGTATTCCCTCAAGGTGATGATCATTCTATCTCACTATCCCCTTGATACATCCATACGATGATAAGATTCTCTGTATATCTATCCTTTTTATCCCTCGATTCGATGATTGTATTATATCCTATTATCCCCAAAGGCCCTAAATCAAGAATACCTGATCTCTGTCATTCTATCCTCGGAATCCCTCGATCATAATCACATAATTGGATTCACAAATCAATTGTAAAAAGAAAATCAAAATGATTACAAGTACACCAAACAATAACCTCAGTCTTGTAAGCTTTAGGGATATCACACAGTAAAAAACTATAGAGTGTCCCTACGTGATTTTACATCTACTTGTGATCTCTTTAAATTGCCAAGAATATTTATGAAAGCCTCCCAACAGACATCATGAAATCCAATGGTAATATGTTCTCTGAGATTTTCGCTTGAACATGGATACCTGGTACTTAAAATTCCATATTATAATATAATGGATGATGTTGTTTTGTTGTATACATTTATAGTACATAAGGTATTCTAATATAATAGAATATAGTTTTCTGTTTTCAGAATTTAACCTTTTAGTCAATCCGATGGATTTCGTTATTGGATGTCATTATGATTTTCTATATGAGTATAATACCAATAATATAGACTCTAATGTCAAATCTAATAATAAATCCATTTATAAATATGATTGTAAGTCAAAATTGTTTTTTAACATTAATACGTTGAATCTGATTATTATCATATCTATGCTCAATGCTATATAGTATAAATAAAGCAAGTTTATATTTACGAATCCATTAAAACTAATTAAATGTATGTAAAGAAACATAATAATTTTATAAAAACTATCTTAAATCACATTAGACATAAAAGAGATTGTTTTTATGTATTTAAGAGATTGTTTGGGATATGGAAAATTCATAAAGAAACATTTAAATCAACAATATCCTGTTTTTTTGAAAGCACAAACCACATGTCATAAATAGAAAATAACATTAAAAAACTTATGTTAAAATATTATTTTATAGAACTTTCATATTTTGAATTAAAAAATAATACTTATCTCCCCTAGAATTTATAACTCATTTGAATGAAATAGTGACTACGACTAACTCCCCATGGAATTTATGCAGATATAAAATATTATTATTTTTTATGAAATATGAGAATAGGATAAATAGAACGAATTAATAGAGAAATTTTATAGTGGTTTGGAGAACAATATTCCCTTAGTAAACTCCACCAATTCTCTCTCTGTGATATTTTTGAATTTCACTAGAAATGTCATCTAATCACAAGGCCTTCGATTCAAAAACTATGAACATGCATTTGAATCATTTAGAATAAGGATAAAAAGGTCCTTCAATTAATTTTATGGGGAATCAATTATCCACATCATAGTCCAATAAATTTATGCACGAATGAGTACAAGGAGTGGATAATTGAATAAATCAAATGAGTTTGATTGGTCAATGGTTTGGGTTGATCTCCATGGTTGTAGTAGAAACATACATTAGATGGTTATTCTTCTATAAAAAATAAATTTTTTATGGAATAATAACATTTAAGTGATCATGGTTCCAAATGATCTATAATTTGAATAGAAAAAAATAGTATCAGTAATGTAAGGGAAGTATGTGGTTACAAATGTAGAACATCCAAAGTGTTTCCTCTTCCACAAAAAAAATTTGATCCTTCATTACAAAAATATATTCACATGAATACATTCATATGTGTGAATCTATATTTACAAATAAGTTCTGATATAATATATAAAAAATATATCATACTTATCTATTCTATATCCAAGAAAATCTCATTATAGAACATTGAAAATTAATTTTAAATTGACTAGGGTATTCATAACATCCCATATGTATATGATTTTTTCTCTCTGAATAATATGGTCAATCAAAATGAGCATTTTAAATAGACAAAGAAGATATTTCAACCCACCTATAATTCTTTCATGAATACTGAATGAAACTCCCAAAAAATCGTAGATTTTAAAACATTGTTGTTGAATAATAAAACATAGGGTTCAACATCGTAGCATAGGGTTCCATTATGTAGCATAGTGTTACTCTGTGTAGATAAGATAATGAGAAGATATTTCCTAAATTCATTTTCGAATATAATTTTCATAAGCTTGTTTAAACAAATGGTTTTAGGTCCATCTGCAAATGTTGGGTTTCCACCCTATATACTAATGTAGGGTCACTGATATATATGTAAACAAAGGGTTTTTAATATATGTGTTTGTTTACCAAACTATTGGTAGGAATAATGTTTCTAAAATACATCCCATAGTGTTAAATTACATAAAAAATGATACATATAATTTTTATATATTACAGCCCAAAACATACTTGAAGAAACATTATTAGAAAATGAACAAGGGTATTTTTTTGCCTAAAAACAAACAATAACATCGAGTATTTTTGAGCCAATACATGCTCTATAATCTTAACCTTTTGATGATCAAAAACCCCATAAATTAATTTATAAAGAATATAGTATTTTTAATCACCAAAAAAATTATGAGAATTGACTTTCGATTTCACAGTAATATTTCAATGATAAAAAATATATACTTGAAAAACTGAGAATGTTCTGTTTACCAAAATTTATCCCCCTTTTGTGATATAAAAAATAAATAATGTTAAAAATGGATTAAAGCACAATTAATTTGTAATTGAACAATAAATAAATGTTTATTAAAACTGTTAAAAAAAGAAATAAATTTTGGATTTTTATTGAATAATTGGATAAAAATAAAGTAAAATAATAAATATAAATATTATTTTACCTATATAGATGAAGTAGAGTGAATTGAATTCCAAATAAAATGATTTTACAACTGATTACAATCCCCTAATCATGACAAGGAAAGGTTCTAAAAGGATAGTCTTTGGTTAGATGTAATGGATTTTTCTTCATCTTGACTGGAATAGGATGCATCAAAATGATAAATGGATTGGACATCACCATTTATATAATTTATCTTCACCAACAAGCTCTGAAAATTATGTTGAAAACTCCTATCCACTACTGAAGTATCTCCATATAATCATGGTCAATCCTTAAACTCTCAACAAAATTAACCCTTACAAAATCATTAAGTGGTTATTCAAACCAAATGAAAGCAATCGTCTTGTCCCTTAATTGATGAATAATTCACCCTAACCAAGAATCACTAGAGTTAAGTTAACTTATCAAATTTATTTGATTATGAAAAATTACATTCAATGGAGTACTACCACACGGAAGTGTATGTATTCTATCATTGAAATCATCTAACACTGAAGTTATATATTAAAATATTCTTATCAAGTCATGATAAGTCTATTGAGAAGTGGTTGAAGCCAGATGACTTCATCTATATGATTGAAACTCTCTACCAAAAAATTCTTCAACTCATCTAAATATAATTTCTTTATAGATTATTCCTTCAAATATCTTAATTTAGCATCGAAAATATTAATAAACTCTTCAACATCACATGGTGACAAAACAAGTTCTTGAACTTCTATAAATTGAGATTGAAGGCTCTCAAACATGGACAAAGGCATTTATTATCTTATGAGCTGTTAAAATTTCATCCTCTATGCATCCACATCCTGTCATTAAGATAATTTCTACGCATCCAAAAGAAACTTTTTACAATCCAAAGCTTCATCATAAGAGTATGATGTGTTTGTAAAAATAGCTCTGGAGGTCTTTCAGCCTCCACTATAGCCAAGCATGGATCTCTTTATGAACTAGTAATTACTTGAACTATTGTTATTTCTCTTAATCTAGAAACTTCTATATATATTATAACTACCACAACCAAGGAAATATTTTTAGGAGCATCCTGATCAACATCGGAATCAACTACCCTATATTGAAAAACCCCTTAAGAAACATTCTCAACATTCCAAATGACTTCTGCTTCAACAATTATTCTATTTCCCTCTCCAACTACATTCACAGTCTCAGTAATGTTTAATGAAATTATTCTTCTCTGGTTAAATAAAGCCTCTTCTCTCTATTTGGTTTTTTCATCTGTCCTTTGTTTGACAGATCCAACCAATGGTAACATTTTTTTCTCCCCCGGAGCATTTTCTATCATTATACCTTAATCCATCATACAAAAAGGTAATATAGTATTGAACGTGTTGATACAAAATATCATATCTTCCTTATAGTTATATCATTTATATCATTATTTTGATGAAATATTTGACCTAGTGATATGTCTTGAAATTTTTCCAGTCTAAACAGTAGTAGAGAAATAATCCTTCCATTGGGATAAAAAATCATCCTAACTACTTTAGAACAACAATAACACAAATTTCTCAAGATATACCTACAAAAAATCAACTTGATATGGTTCATTATTAAAAAAAGAACATATATATTAGAATACAAATCATTTTATAATTTTGTAGTCTATTGCGCGATTTTCAGATGAATAATCATTTTCAGATCCTTTTAATGAGGAGTTAGACCTCTTTTCCTAATAATATTTATAGTTTGAGTTGACAAAAACAAGATACATTATGTACACTATGTTAAATATTCCATTTACGATATTTCCCAAATCAAAATTATATTCCACCTCTTGGGGATAAGCCGGAATCTTAGAAATTTGTACAGAGAAGATAG
The DNA here is from genome assembly GCA_963277665.1 of Viscum album. NCBI lineage: Eukaryota > Viridiplantae > Streptophyta > Magnoliopsida > Santalales > Viscaceae > Viscum > Viscum album. Next base: position 1,031,469,090 of record OY728157.1, read on the forward strand.
AAAACATGACATGATGAATCATAGAAATAATAGTGTCTTCATTAAAACTGACACTGAAAGAAGCATTTAAAAAATATTAATTTACTTCAATATCATAAATAAAAGATGATTTAATATCTCTAAAAATAAATTTTTATCCTAAAAATCATATTGTATCCATTAACAATGTTTTTTCTTCATTAATCCTGGGGAAATCGATTACCATGAAAAATTTTACAATAAATAACATTATGGAAAATAGACTCATTTATATAATCGTCATCAAGAAGGTGAGAAGGATCCATTGTAAAAGGTTTTATGTATGAAGGATTCATGGTTTTGGATTTATAAAATTGGAACGAGAGACACTCTATAATCTGAAGGGGTGAAAGGATACGAATGAGAGTAGGGGAAGTCTGACGATTTGGATTCATGTGCCAATGATTTTGTGTAATCCTTAAAAAAATTTATTTTGAAAAAGACGCGACATATAAATTAAAATTAAAATAATAATTTAAAACAAATTAATGAAAAATCTGTAAATAAATATAATTGATAGAGAAATTAAATAAAGTAAATTAAAAAATATTTACTTAAAGTTAAATAATCCTATCATCCCCTTAATAAAATCCAAAAATGAAATGGGATGTGTTTTACTAAAAATGGAAGCTGATTGATGTCCTGTATTTACAAATTCTAAACATATATCCTTTTTAAGAACATTTTCTCTTAGAAAATGATGTGTTATATCAATATTTTTAGTCCAAGAATGACATATAGGATTTTTTTAAAATATTTATGGAATTTGTATTATCACATAAAATTGGATTGTTATTAAAATTTAGTTTAGAATTAAGTAGAGTGTGTTTCATTCACAACAATTATTTAGAGAAACATCTAGAAAATATATATTATTCCACAACTATTGACAGAGGAACTGAATGTTGCTTCTTACATGATCGTCTTACTAAATTTTTTTTTAAAAGTGATAGGTTCATGAGGTTCTCTTTTTATTTAATCAACATCATCCAAAGATAGTATATATGAATGAAATTAAATTAGAATCATGTGTTTTTGGATAAATATGTGATTAAAAAATATTTCCATTTAAATATCAAAAAATTATTTTAATGGTAGTAAGGTGGGATTCTTTTGCGGTTCACCAAAATCTAGCACATAAGCATCTGGAAGACATTATATTTGGCCTTCTAGTAGTAAAGTACAGTATACTACCAATCGTACCTCTATATAATAGTTGGTTATCTAGTTTATATTTTTATCCAAATCAAGTTTTATATAAGTACACATATGAGTTGTATAATTCAAACTACTTTCAAGTCCAAACATTTTCAATAAATCAATTATATATTTAAATTGATTTAATACATTTATATAATCATCTTGATAAATCTGAAATCTTACAAAGAAATTCAATTCTCTCATCATACGCATTTAAAATAACTTTATCTTTAGATAATAAAAATCATTACAAATATTTTTATTTGTTGTACCGAAAATAACATCATCAACATAAATTTGTACTAATAAAATATTAAAAACAGTTTTCATAAAATGAGTTTGATCTAATAATCCCCCATAAAATATAATTTTCAAAAAAAGAGCTTAATATTTCATACCGAACATTAGGTTCTTATTTAAGGTCATATAGATTTTTGGAACATTTAAAAAATAATTTAGATTTAGAGGTTTTTCAGAACCACATGGTTGTTCAACATGAAGATCCTGCATTAAAAAACTATTTAAAAAAGAAGATTTAACATCAATCTAATATATTTTAATATTTATATGATAGGAATCGGCTACAAAGATTCTAATAGGAATTTAATCTAGCTACTCATGCAAAGGATTATTCATAATCTATACATTCTTCCTAATTATATCCTATAGCTACAAATATAGCTTTATTTCTCGTTATGATCCCTTGATCATCCTCTTTATTTCTAAAGTCCCATTTGGTTTCTATTACTGGGTAATTGGAAGGTATTTCTACAAATTCACAAACTTAATTTTTTTTGAATTAGTTTAGTTCTTATTATATGAATAACATCTAGATTTTATGTTATAATGCTTCTTCAAAAGATTTAGGATCTAACTGAAATAGAATGGAATAGAACTCAGCATGGTTTCCTACATTTTTTTAGTTCTTATTCCAATATATTAGCCTCATACAATAGTTTATATAGTATGGTTCATTGTTGTTATAAACTATCATGGTAATACACTTTCAACTTCTATAGTTTCATGTTCTTTTGAACTCGACTGAATTTTATTTATATCATTTTCAAATTCATTTTTAGGGGTTTTGAGTCACAAGTTGTCAAGAAAATAAATAATTTAATTTCTTTGATCGTTATCTTTAATGAAATTGTTATTTTCATCAAACATCACATTAACTGATTATTCAAAAAACATTTAATTTATATTAAAACTCTATATGCTTTGGAAGAAGCAGAATATTTGAAAAATATTCCTTCATCAACTTTTGGATCAAATTTAACAATGGTATCCTTTTTATTTAAGATATAAACCTTACATATAAATAATTTAAAGTACTTTACTTTAGGTTTAGTGTTATTCCAAAGTTTATAGGGTGTATTTTTAATTGTTGGTCTTATTAAAACACTATTCATGATATAGTTAGCTATTACATCTTCTACCCAGAAATTGGTAGGACTAATGTATTTATTCAGGATTGTTCTTGTCATTTTGTGAATCATTTTTTTTCTTCTTCAAACAATTCCAATTTTTTTGAGGTGTTCTTGGTAAATAGAATGAGTGATTAATACATATGTTTTTGAAAAAAGAATTAAATTCTTTATTCTCAAATTCTCTACCCTGATCACTTCTTAATAAAATACTTTTGAAATTTTTTTCATTTAAAACTATTTTGCAAGAGCTCTGAAAAATATTAAATACATCACTTTTGAGTTTTAGAAAATATACCCAAATATATCAAGAATAATTATCAATTAAAACATAACCATATAATTTTCCATTGAAACCTTCCACCCTATGGGGTCCAAACAAATACATATAGATTGTTTCTAATGATTTAGATATAGCAATTTCATTAATTGACTTAAAAGATGATTTGTTTTGTATTCCAATTTGGCATGTATCACAGAATCAATAATTAAAAAATTTAATTCATAGTAAATCATAATGTAATTATTTATTAGATAATTTTTTTAAATAATATATATTTCAATTTCCAAGCCTTATTTTCCAGCTCCATGACTCATTTCACTTAGTTGTTAATCAATTCAATTTTTATTTACAAAAAAGAATTATGATCCAATGTGTAAACATTATCAGTTCTAGGTGCAATAAATTTAAACAATTTTTATTCAAAAACTATATAGGATTTGTTAGAGAAATCAACATAAAATAAATTATCTCAAAGTTGAGAAATACTTATTAGGATGTGATTCAACCCTTGTACAAACAATATATTTTTGATTAAAATAGTCTTTGGATCACTATTCATTCCCACTCCAACAATCATTCATTTTTAATTTTCACAAAAAGTGACTAGACCTCAATATTTTTGAGCTAATGTAAGGAAATTTGATTAGTCTCCACTAATGTGTCTAGAACCACCACTATCCATATAGGATAATAATTTTCTATTACTCTGAATTTTTCTTCCAAATGCAATTAAACATTTATTTCTTTTTGTATCCATATTTTCCTGGGTCCAATAGTGTCAACAAGTAATGATCTAGGAATCCAAAACTTCCTTATCATTCTATAATATGTTTTATGAGTTTTTGATATATATTTTTTGAAATAAAAGATTTTCTAATAAAACTAAATTGAGGATTTCTTATGTAATAGTTCTTAGTGTAATGAATTTTTATTCCATAGTAATAAAATGTACCATTTTTTTAATTGGGAACAAAATAATTTTTATACTATTTTGTTTTTTCACTCTTGACTTTTATTAGAAGTCATTCACTTTTAATAACATTATTTCCTAGAATCACAATATTAAACTTGTCTCCTCTTATAAATAAATGAAAATCCCTTTTATAAGATTCAATTTCAACATGTAATTATTTAATCCTTTTATTACGATTCATATAGTTTGATGAAGCTGAGTTGAATTTCCAATTATATATTGATGTTGTTTTAGAATTTTCCTCTTTCACCTAAAATTAAATTGTGAATATTTTTTAATGATTTATGTTTCTTTATCAAATAATCATATTTATATTATAGCATTGTATAGTTGGAATCCATTTTACTATTTGAGAAGCTACCAATATCCGAATAAAAAGAGTAATAGGATAGTACCTCTTCTTCTTCCTTATCCATAAAGCACATATTGGTTTTGTCATTTTTTGGCTCTTTCTCTAACTCGGATTTTGAATAGACTCTCTAGTCTTCAAAAACACTCCATGTATCTTTCATGGATCTTTTATTAGTAAGTTCAAAATTAGCATTCTCCTAATATTTCTTTTTTATTCACTTTCTTTCATCATTAAATTGAGGGAAATCAGGTCTCATGTGACCCATTATTTTTTGAATTCACAGAATCTTACTTCATGGGGTTATTTTTCATCATTTTTAATGTATTTTTTGAATCCCTTTTAATTTTTATATAATTTCATTAATTTTCAAACTAGTTGAGCGAGTTCAATTTCAGAATTTGAGGAATCTTATTTTTTTCCGTTTTGACTTCTTGTTCTGTTTTTCGACTATTATTATATGATTTCACATTGAGAGAATTATTTTCCATTTTACTACAATATTTTGATCGTCATAATTATCATTCATTACCCCTTTATACATCAACAATGAATCAATTAATTTCTTCAAAGTTAAATCCTTGGCAGGTGATGATTGTCGGATAGCTACAGACATATAATTCCATTTTTAGGGATGTTCTCCTAGTACTTTTAGTGCTTGATTTTATTGACTAATGGGATATCCTAACGTAGAAATATTGTTAACAATCTCTGTTAACCTTCCATTCATTTGTGTGATGCATTCTCCATAAAACATTTTAATGGTGTCAAATTTTAGCTTTGTGGTCGCATACCTCATTTCTTTGATGTTGTATGATCCTTCATATGTGACATCTATTTTCTTCCACATTTTATAAGTAGTAGGGAAATGTTACAATCCATTAAAATCATCAGGTCTGATTCCACATATTATGGAAACTGTTTCCATTGATTTACTGTCATATTTTTAATCTTTGGAAAAAAATCAAGTATCTAGTTTCTCAAGAATTTCATAACGAGTTATGATATAAGAATAGATTTCGAATACAAGATTCTTCAAGTGAATGATCATAAAATATTACCATAAACTATAGTTTTAATTAAAATATCGTACATGAACCACAAACATAACTTATTTCATATCATTCATTGTCATATTCTTTGTATAGATATTATTCCCTTAAAACATGATAGAGATTTATTCCAAAATCTATTCTCTAATACCAATTTTTGTGTCAGAACAATACACAGATACACAGGAGGGGATGAATTATGTCTTTTTAAAAACATGATATATTCTAACTTTAAAATATATTTCAGTTTTTTGAAAATATGAATTGTTCTATTCTGTATGAAATAAGTGTAGTGGATAAATATAAAGAATCAACACAAAAATTTTATTGAGGTCTAGGACACAAAGATCCTCTAGTATACTCTACTAATGCTCTCTTTGAAATCTTGGTAAATTTCCCTAGAAATGACCTCTTATCAAAAGACATTCAAATCCACAAATGAGTGCTGGAACCAGACATCTTTACAAAAATGCGAAACAGAGTCACCTAGTTCATTACAGGGAACTGATTATCTACATATTAGTTCGAAAATTTGATCCATAAACTAAAAATGAGTATAGGATATTCATACTCAAATAAATCAAAAGAGTTTTTTTTTTGATATTTCAAGATTACCTTCATTGCTGCAATTGAAACTGATAGTAGATGAATCTTCTTCTTTATAAAATAATGTCTTCAAGAAAGGATAAATCTTGATCATACATGGATACAAATCGTCATCAAATTGAATAGAATAAAATAGTAGAAATAATATAATATTAGTATGAGGTTGAAAATGTAGAACATTCAATGTGTAGCATCTTTCGTAAATAACTGATTCGATAATTCGTTACAACATCAATATAAAAGATATTCAAAAGAATAGAATAGTCTGTCTGAATGTATATTTTCAAAGAAATGGTGATAGAATATATTGATATGAAATCTTTCTTCGGTATTTAAATTCCAAGAAAATAGCTAGATATAACGCAGAAATTAAAATTCAAATTCTCTAGGGGAGTGGTAACATACCTTAAGAATATGAGTGATTCTCTCTAAAGAATATGATCAATAAAAATGATCCTTTGAATTATTCAATGAAGAGCTTTCAATTATTCTATAATTAATTCTATACTGTTGCAAGAAGATCTGATAAAATCATGGCTTTTAAAACTCCACTGTTGAATAGTCAAACATAGGGTTAAACTGTGTATCGCAGGGTTTCATTGTGTAGCGTAGAGTTCCTTTGCATAGCATAGGGAACAAACAAAAATTTCTAGACTTCACCATTGAATATAATTTTTGCATTCATATTTAAACATTGGGTTTTCATTCAATATGAAAACATCGGGTTGGTGATCCATACACAAATGTACGGTTTTCGGTCCATAGTCAAACATAGGGTTGTTGATCCATAAGTTCTTTTACTGAATGTAGAGTATGTATAGTTTCATTATAAAATATCTCATAGCATTAAATTCTATAAAATAAGATACATATAATTTGATATATAAATTCCTAAAACATAATTAAAACAACATTGTTAAAAAACATATAAGGGTATTTATTAGCATCAAAATAAATATAGAACACAGAGTTACTGCGACAATACATGCCCAAAAATTATGATTTATTTTATGAGTATAATTCCAATAATATCAGCTCCATCATCAAATCTGGTAATAAAAACTTTTTTCAATAAGAATGTAGGATATAAAGTCTTTTTTTAATGACTTGATAAATTAATCCGATTATTATCCGATCTATTCTCAATACGATAATTATAATAAATAATTTTTTTATGTTTACGAATACATTAAAAATTGTTCGAGGTATGGTAAGACATATATTCTTGTTATAAAAACATTCTTAAAACATGTTGGTCATTAAAAAATTAGTTTTATTTTTTTTAAAAGAGAGAGCATGATTTCAAAATTAAAAGATATAGAAAAAGCCATCAAGAAATTTTTGAATAAACACTTAATATAAACTAAATGTGATGATATTTTGCTTCTTGTTCTGACATTCATGTCTATTAATCCATGAATTATTTTTGTTGATCAAAAAAATTTCATTTTGCACATTTTATATTATTCAATGATTATAACAAAAAGTCAAGTTGGTCATGTCATACATGCATTTCTACTACACCCAGAACCTACATTATATATATGTCTGTGTTTTATAATGTATACTTATTTGAATATATATATATATTCATATATATTAGAATATGTACATAAAAATATATAAATTTTCATAAATATATTTTTTCATGTTCATAAATATATTCATAGATATTTTTATATAAATATTTCATATACAATTGTATATGTATGTATTTATACATTTTTATAAGTTATATAAAATAGAAATTTTTTAATTTTAAATAAAATGTTAATGAATTATTGTTTTAATATGATTTATATATCTAAATATATATTTTATATTTAAATATGTTTATATATTTATTTGTTTAATTATTTATTGGTATTAATAAATCTTCAAATGTAGACATATGTAAATATATTTACTAATAAATGATTTTGCACGAAACATTAGAAATGTTAACACGATCAAATCAATAATAATGTGAACACTTGGAAAAAATTAAGACTCCACTAAATGTTCATTTAATGTTCTAAAATTAGGGTACTGTAACTTTATGGTAACTCAAATAAAACAAAAAATAAAATGCTTTTAAATAAAACTAATATTCCATTGAAATTTATTAAATGGCATGAAGATCCTCTTAAATGAAAATCCACTTACATGTAATTTTATTAAAGGAAAATAAGACTCATATAAGTTTAACACAAATTTCATTGAAAATTCTAAAAATGCCATAATATAATCTCAAATAAAACTCAAATTTCATTGAATGTTCTAAAACTAGGATATGGTAACTTAAAACAAATCTTTATAGTTATTAGAGACTATTTTTTGTTAAGAAAAAAATTATAAGGGGTAACATCAATATAAAAAGGTTTAGGTTTGTTCTTATGTTTTGATTTGACACTTGTGGATCCTGAACAAGCGTCATGAATAAAGATACTGCTCATTTGAATTTTATTTCTTATTTTAAAATTATCTTAAGATAATAATCTATAAATTAATTATCTCTATTTCCAAATTGTTATTAAATATCCTATTTTAGTATATACATATATTGATATATATTTAATATATTTACATAAATAATATTTATATAATATAATATAATAATAACAAATAAAACAAATTAATATGATACGATGTGGTATCTTTTATCAACAATAATAAACAACATTCATAAAATGTATCTTTTATTTGCACTTATATATAGTGTTGATAAATGGTGTGTTTTATCTTCATTTTTTTACACTGAAAAAATATCTCCTTTGTCGGTTTTTCTTATGAACTGATGATAATGATGTGGAGAAATGCCTCCATTTATCATCATTTTTTAAAAATTGTTGTTTAATGAGTAATTTTATTATGATGATTAAATGTGGTGATGAATAAATAGATCTATCAACAATTTTTAAATCTGTTTTTGTAGTAGTTTATTTTTTTTGTAAATAGATGAAATATGAAAGAACATGATTAAAATGTACACATAGAATGTTATATAATTTTTTGTAAAATCTGGATCTACATTATCATGATATCACTTGATTTTGAAACTATGGGTGCACATGAGTAAATAATTAATGCATTTTATCACTTTCACATAAATATATGTGGTTATTTTTTGAAGGTTAATTATATTATATACTTTTTTATAATTAATATTTACTTTTTTATTAATTTTTTTTTGAAAACTATTACATATTTTAATTTTTAAGTGGGCATGACTTTGTCCCCACCAACACTTCCACCACAAAAACAATGGGCCACTATATTTATATCAAATGAAAAAGAAATAAAATTAATCTTATTTTCAATATATAAATATTTGATAATTGAACCACATTCTTAGCATAGTTACTTGTTCCATCAAAATAAAAAAAAACGTCATGAGACTCCGGGCTACCCAGTTAACATCCCAACAATCCTTCCGGATAAATAGAATAATGTATATATGTTTAAATTATGTTTCACATAAATATAAAAAAGGAAACATTATTTTATAAATCATAGAAGAACATACAACATGGGTTTTTACAAAACATTAATTATTATGCTCCATGTTCCCTTTAAATATTATTTTATATAGTGCCTCTTAAAAAATTCATATTTTTAGAATGAAAAAATGGGATCTATGTAGTAAGATTTTTTTCATAACTATTATATTTTTCTTTATGGGATAACAAACCAATGTGAAATAATATATCATATGACTACTAGATCACATGTAATCTATATTTTGAGAAACAGTGTGAAAAAGATCTAAAAATATCAAACATTTCATATTTCATTAAAATATTTTATTTTGATCTCCTAAAAATCATTTATACTTTTAATAAATATCTTTTTTTTATTTTATGTTTTAATCTTGATAAGAATATGAACTATGTTCTCACATTCCTACATTTATTTCATTCAAATAAATTTTTCTTTTCATCAAATGCATTCAATTATATTTATAAAATGTATATATGAACTGAACTCTAAATTATGATTCTTTAACTCCTTCAACTATTATAGGAAATTTTGATTCTAATGTCATGTCTTCCAAATGTGTAAACAATTTGCATCCCTTCTGACACATCCTTTTAGTTACAATGCAGTTTTTGACGCTGACAACATTTCCTTTTATTTATTGTCTTGCAATGTTTTTTACTCCTTCAATATTGTACTAGCTTCACGATGCTTCTAAACCTCCCATTTATAGCTTAAAAACTCTTAGTATATATATTAAAAATGGATAGTTATATTCTAATAGGTATTAGGCTCCTTGAGGATTCAGTAGGGGGATCGATGAATCAATTTATTTTACATTCCACCAATGAAAACCATTGTTTCTAGTCAAAATGAATAAATTGTTCACTATTTAGACTTTTCAATCCAGTCAATACAGAATTATAATGTGTTTAATCACAGAATTTAGCAATACTAATGACTAAATCCTTTGATTGATTTGGAAAACCTGAAACCAAATGATCCACAAATCATTATGGTTGCAAAGAGAAGATTGTATCCTTCAAAAAATTTAATATAGAAATTTCTTCTGACTAAATTAATTTTCTCTCAATCAATTAAATTAGAACTCTTCAAGAAAAAAAATGTTATTGATCAACCTTTGAAGAAAAATCTCATTTTTATAGACGAAATTCTACTTATCTTCACTTCTTCACACACTGAATTTCTTATCAAATAATTACAGAACTCAATATATGATAACCCTAAAACATTGACACTTATTCATTGAGCTATATTAATGAAGGAGAAATACTATAAAATTTTATCAATAAGAATAATTTAAGAATATCACTTATTATACCTTTTAATCTTAATTCTCTTAAAATGTATCCTCAATCTTCATATCCAAGAATTTTAACTTCAACATATGATTTGATAAAGAATGTATGATCTTCCTCCCATTCATTGGTATATTCATATTTTTTTCCCATGTGACACCCATACAAATTCATAATGAACCTCTATTTCGTACACAACAACAAAACTATTTTCTCCTCTTTCACATAATTTTGAATTTTAAACTCAATATCAAAACCTACTTCAACTTCTAACTCATTTTACTTCTTTTAAACCCATGAGATCAGTCTAGCATTTTATTCACCATTGACCTGACTTAAGGAAATAATGAATTTATTATATGTATCCCATGAATCATATAAAAATCCAAATAATGAAAATAACTATAATATAGATTTTCTCCAAGAGAATAACATGGTGAGGAGATACGATTACGTAATTGACTCGACTATTCTAAATCATTTTATAACTACTATGAAACTACCACTATCCAAGACTATTCATGGAATATCCATTCTTGATTTTTCTTTATGTAGATCTATGATGACTATTTTAATGTAGTTTGAAGAACCAAGACCACTCAAATGTTCAACCATGACCATGATAGCTATAACCATGATGTAGAGACTTTTATGTATTCTTTCCTAACCAAAAACCATAACCATCTCCCCATTTCTCATCACCTTAGTGAAAATATTTAACCATCTCATCCTTTATAATATCAGAAAAAACACATGACCACTGTGTAATGGGTCCTAATTTTTCCTTCATCTACCAAAGACCATGACCAATCAAACCAAAAAATGACATAATGAGCACTCCCCATAGTGAACAAGGATTTTTAGAATATCATCCAAAAAAATAATTTTCAAAACAACCATTTCCAGGCATCACTCCACAATTTTTTTTGGAATAATAAAACCACGACATGGTTTTGAAATTAGTATAATTTAATTTTGTTTTATTAACTCAATGAATCTCCAAACACCAAATATAAATTCCAAACTTATTAAAAACGCTTCTAAACATCCAAATGACTTTTAGTACCTCGGAACCAACTAAATGAATCTATGTATGAATATTAATCATGTTTTGAAAACTGTGTTGACAATAAAAGACAACACCAAACTCACAAATCCCACCTATCTTTATTCACATTCAACCAACATTTTCCAATTTATAAAATAACCATGTTGTGTGTCACATTCACTCCTAAGAATCTTATCAGTTGCAACGATCTCCCATCAGATTTTTATGAATCAATGGACATAAATAAATCTTAAATTTAACAATGAATCATCATTAAATTATTTTAATAATACATGAGTGAACTCAATGCATGAAACATGAATAATTAACACTAATATCAAATTTATCCATAAAACTAATTCACATTCACTTCCATCCACTTCTCATATTCTCAAAATTATATTTACATAAGTTCTAACCAAGCTCCCAACACACATACTCAACAATAAAATTAGAATAAATCACACATAAACCAATTCATAAACATATGCTGAAATCAAGACATTACACACACAAACAACATGGGTACATTGGACTCATAACATTTCCTTTTTTGACAAAACTCCCCCTAAATATATATCTTCACATAATAAAATTTTCCCTCATATTAAGAATATATATATATATTGTTATATTTCTCCCCAATTAAAAACAACATCCATTTTCTATGTTAGAGGGGGAACAAAATTCTATACCATAGCCTTGAGAAGATTGAGGTTGAGCTTCAACTATTAATCTCAACAGTTAAAATTAATCATTTTAAAATGGTTTGGAAAAATATTCCACTTTATCCTTGGTAGTAAAAAATTCCAACATAGACACTCATAATTCAACCATTTAGATTATGATGTGGTACTTGATATCTATATAAATAAATTGAGAATCTTGAGCTATATTTATCAAGAGGTTAATAACACTGATTATCATATTTCACCAGTAAGCACATATTTTTTCCACATGCATGACATCATGAAAATGGATGATATAAAAACAATACCATTTTTCTAATTGAAAAAAATATGATCTACCTTTCCAACATGTTTTTGTATGTTTTTAAATAAAGTTTTAACAAAAGTGGTGGTCATGTCCTTTACTTTATAAAATAGTTGGTCACCTATTAGCAGAGATGGTGTTGTATCTTCTTATGAATACCCATCAAATGAAGTTATCCAAGATTGGTATTTGTGTCGTTAGAGTATAAATCATTAGTGACCTAGAAACACTGTAAGGACCCATGTTTTTCCAAACATATTTTTTTACCATATTTTTGAATTATCAATTTTAGATTCTTTTAGTGAAAAATGGTATTATTCCTCAATAATATGATCTCGAATAATTTTTATGACCACTACATTGGTACTTAAATATGGTTTTTACCCTAGTAAATCAGTTTTGTGGATTTCTAAGCCATTGGAACCATAAAAACAATTATTAATATTTGATATTTATTAAATTAAATATTAATTAATTCGCCCCAGTTTGTTTGAAAATATATTTTGAATGGAGAATCAGATTGAGATTCTATATCAACTGCTAAGTCTGGAATGAAGAATTTTTCCTAGGTGAGGTATAAACATGTTTTGGGCATGGATGCTAGCTACCCACCTTTTTTTCTTTTCATTTTCTTTTTTATATTTTTATTCTATTTATTTTATTTTATTTTTGTTCCACTTTTCATCCATAGGCTTCTATGTTATGCCCAATGGGTATCCTCCTTCACCACATGATCAAGAAAAAAGGTATAAGGAGAGATAAAGAGAGAGGGATAGGAAGAGAGGTACTTCCGTAGATCTCGGGACACACTGGATCATAATGAAACTATCATAGACTATGGAAATTAGAGAAGTGTTTACAGATTCTTCCTAATGTTATAAATTTTTAATTTTTTAATATATTATTTTAGATTTACCATTTTCACGTTTTTTACTCCTATTATTCTTACTTATGGCCCCTTGTTTCCTGATCTGTTGTTTTTGGGGAAGAAATAGGGGTTTTGGGGCGATTTGAGGGTTTTTTGTTTTAGAAAACCATTCTACATGGCATCTAGATCAAGGAGACACTCTTTGTGTTCTTACCATTTGAGAAGTTGATGTTTTTAAATTACAAACCATGTACTATGGGGTACACGACATGTAAGTCGACTCAGTCATGCGGTCGAGTACCCGATCAGTCTACCAGTGTAGGGGTACATAGTTGTGTATATTATACAGCTAGAACCCATGTGGGTTTAACTCCATGTAGAAGTATACAAGAAGGCCATGTACTTGGCCAAAGCATTTGAGGGACATAGGAAGGTACCTCATATAAGGTATATTTGGTGTAACTACCATACATGCTATGTACTTGGGTATTTACATGCTAAGTCCATCTAGAGTTCATGCCTAGGGGGTTCTTCATGAGTTCATGTCGTGTACTCATGGGGATACTCTATCAAATTCAACTTGTAACCCTTTGAGAGTTTTGCATAAATTTTCCTAAGAGTCATATTGGTACCTTTGTGTATCCTGTTCTAAGTAGCTTTTAATATGGATTGTGTTGGTGAAACCCTTTTGGTGTTTTAAGTAATCCTAGGTAGTGTTTCATAATTATCCTAATTGAGAGTTTCTTCCACGAGTAATTTTATCGTCTATCTCCTATGAATGATAGATTGGGTGTTCAGACCAACCTTGTTTGAGGCCTTGATCTGAGATTGTCCATGAGTTATCTCTCATGAGCGGTGCCTTTGTTACTTTTTTCCATGAGGATGTTTCCCTTATGAGACCTTCCCATCTGTCTTAATAGTTTCTGAGACTAATTCTTTCTAAGGATCCCCTATTGGATTCCACTGTTTACATTTCGATCTAGTGGATCCCATGTAGGATGCCTCTATCTTCTTCTAGTTATCGAAGGAACCTTGTGGGTTACCTTCACTTGCATGTTGACCAAGGGAATCCCTTGTATGATCCCCTTATATGTATATCATTCCAAGGATCCCATGAAGGATTTCTTTTACTTCTTGTATGGTTATGTAGGGTCCCCTATTTGTTTCCTTCACCTAGGTGGTGTTTTGTGGATCCTGTGTAGGATACCTTAGTATTTATTACTATTTTAGGATCCCATGTAGGATTCCTAATTACCTCTTAAGATAAGGATCTCAATTAGGATTAATCCTCTTATGTTTTTACCTCTAGGATCCCAGGTAGGATGCTTCTCAGTGTGAGACTTGAGGGGTTTAATGGGTTCCCACTGTTTGATCATCCCTGAGTTACTACATTGTGTTTGGGTAGAGATGGTTGTGGGTGTCACCATAGAACCTCTTCCCAATTTTTAACCCCATTTGTCAATGGAAGTAGTGTTGAGTTTAGGCATTCAGAACCCCTCACTATTTTTTTATGCTTTCACATATTTTTTCTAATGAAATGATGATTTCCTTAGGTACTTCCGGGTTGGTGGATATTGAACCTGGCACGAGGTGTCTTTCTTTTCCCTTTGAGATTCCCAGTCACTCTTCCTTGGATCTGGTTTCATGACAATGTTACTGATTATGTTTTTTGTATATGTAGAGGTTCTATAGAGATATGGTTGTTGTTTCTATATATGATTTATAATTATATTGTTGGGATGTTCACAGGTGCTTCCTCATATCTGGATTTTGTTTCTATGATTATGATATATTGGCATTGCATTCCTAGTGGGAATACATATGGATGATTATTCTATCCCTAGTGATGAGGATGATTATGATCTCCTTAAATCATGTGTTAAATGAGGTTGATTATGCTCTCCTCAACCCAGGATTTTCAGTTGATGATTACATTCTCCTTGAGTTGTACTCTATAGACGATAATTACACTCTCCTCAACAAATGGAGTATAGAGGATGACTATTCTCTCCATTATTTTTCATATTCTGAGGATCTCTAGACTTTCTCTCTGGGTTAGTGTTATGAGCCCTTTTATTGTCAGGGTGGTTTAGTATGGAATCTCAAACCTATGTTACTCTTTCATTTTTGGATCTCATGAGGTTGGTATGACATCTCACCTGCGTGATCCCCTAAGGGTCAGACCCTTTGGGTTCATCTGAGTCACAATCTCATGACCGCCTATGGACTGTGACCTAGGGATCAAACATTGGACTGAAATTTACATGGCCTGAGTAGTATGAAAACTAACTTAGTAAACATTTACAATATGTTCAGATGTACTTACCTGAAATGTTTCATTATAGAAGTTGGAAGTGAGAATTATTGAATAGAGTTGTAGTACGAGTATACCCCTTAGGTGACGTAACTTGCTCATAGATATTTCAGGTTTTTTAGAAGAAGGTACATTTTTGTTGGAATTAAAGACCCATAGATTGACTTAATTATACATGATTTGAGTGGTACGACATCCTGGTCAATTTTCATGCATAAGATATCTAGTCGATCGAGATTATGGAATGAAAGATCAACTGCTAATTGTTCTTTTGTTATTTCTTTCACTTACTCATTAATAATCAAATTTATGTATATATATATTGGTGTGATTCTATACATGTATACATATATAGATATGAACATACATGGTGGCACTTTCCTATTTGATTGAGATTTTGGACCTCAGGTTCGACATTGTTTTCACGTTATTAGCATTACTTATTTTTTTAGTTGTACCACAGGTAGGCTGAGCATATTTCTTTTGCATACACTTATAACAAGGTATTTTATAGGTTCATTTTTGGGTTAGAATTATGAGAAAAAATTTCACCCATCAACATGAAATTTGGTATACGTGTAGACATTATGTATTTTTTTTAATTTTGAGTCTGGTTTTCATAGTGGATAGGGATATGGCCCAGTGTTTCACGATTGAGAAGCAATGCTTGTGTGGGTTCTACTGATCAGGTAGTGTAGATCGATAGTGTCTAGAGACTAGGTGTGTGCACTGGCTCAGAGTTAGTTGTAGATCATTATACATATATTTAAATTTATTTTTTAATCCTGTATATATATGGTTTGGCTCATGGGTGACCAGTGTTGTATGTATAACATCGTTTTTCGTGCTTTTATATCATTTTAATTTATTTTTACAGCATATTCTATTTATATATTTTTTAGTTTTGATACACTATTTATTTGCTATTTTAATGATAATTATTTATTTCCATGATTTACATACTCTGATATGAGAGTGTATTCTCACCACTATCACACTATAGGCCATTACTATTAGTTGAAAACCTCTATCATATGAGGAGTCATGCTTGAGGCCTTGTATCCAACTATCATGGGGCATAATATTAATGGCATCCAGGCCAGTATATTACAATGTGGTATTAGAGATGTTATTTTCCTTTTCTCTACTATGTGGTATATAGTAGATATATTATTAGGAATGTGTTGGAAGATATTATGGGTATCCAAATTGTGTGTTGAGAACACTTTTTATGGTATGAAGTCATAGATTCCACGGGTATGAGGTTGTTTTTCTGAATTTCGATGAAATAGTTATATATGATTTTTCCTTGAGTGATGTTCATGTAGTGTGGATGTCATTATTTATTACGGATATTAGGATCTAAGCCATTGGAAAGAGTCTATTGATGGATTTTTACTATTTCATGACAAATACAAGAGTTTCTCATTCATCACATTTGACACATATTATTCACATCATATAGGTCTGCTAGTGTGTGATTTTTACAATTGACTATGGATGATTAAATTGGACCTACATATGTATATATATATATATATATTCTCAAATGGAAGGTTATTTGGATTTTAGTTTAGGTGTTTAGTGTGAGACTAATGACTCAGTCCTCGTGCATGGGAGGTATAGTAAGCCTAGTAGCTCAATATGGCATGTGATTCCCTTCTATTGTACCCCTTGTAGGGGTTTTTCACAGGTAGTGGATTCATAGTCAGATTGATGAGTATGATACTGATGGATACCTGGAATTTTATTGTCAACTGGACTTCGGAGTGTATTACCATATACAGATGAATAATGGGTGTCTGTTCAGTCTCTCTTCATCATTATTATCTTGAACTCCAAGGATCAGTTCCTTATGAGGAATCTAGGGAAGGGTTGGTCCCTTCTAGGAAATGTTGTTATTTTTTACCATTGTAGGTTGTTTATATGTTTACCTTCTTCAGAGAGGTTCGATCTTTAGGGAATGGCGGTTAGGCCTTCTGACCCAATTGTGATACTTGTTCTATCAGGCTAGCAAGGAGACCTAGAGACCCTTAGCTTGACTCATACCCTTGTAGATTGATTTTTGTTCTATTTTAGGGTAACCTACATGATTTTCATTGGACCAGGATTACAAATTATATTTTAGGTAGTGATCTTGCTTTTACAGTTGTTTTTTGACTGAGACATTGTAGGTACTCGAGTTTTAAATTATATTCATGTTGATGAATTTAGATTTTGATAATCACCATGGGTGATTTTGTTTCAAGATAGGATTTAATGGGAAGGACTGTTTGGGTTCCTAGACTGGTCAACTGGTGTTTCTTCTATTACCAATGTTGTTAGAGTGTGGGTAGACTCTTGTGACAAGAACGACGCTATGTGATGGGCTGTCATGAAATAAATCATGGCATGGATATGGTGCCAAATTTTTAAGAGGATTTCCAAGGTTGATTTTCGATTAATGAGACTAATGTGTTGTATAACACAGTCATCTTTGACTTGTAATGGATGAATTGATGGAGTATGATTCGGGTGATAAGGCATACACTAGTACCATGTGGTGTCATTAAATCATAAATCAGTGGTTGTTCAGGTGCGATCTTAGGAAAAATGATTTCATGAATTTTTATTGGATTGGTTACCCAGGAATTTTGGTTAAAATATGAATATCCCTCTATGGTAGAGGTGACATCGAGGGTAAAGCAGGTACTGTGAAATAGTTGACCTGTAGTTGAACCTGTACATTCTTTGTCGGGAGACATGGTGTCAGATTTTGGTTAAAGGCGAGTTATCCTCTTTGGAGTGAGTGTGGATTAAAGAGAGCTATAAAAGCATTTAGATGGGATCTTAGTGTACTCCTGATTAGACATGATCATGTTCAGTATTTAATTAATCTTGATTAAACTGAGAGAGTGTCGGTCCTACACTGCGCTTCTTTTGATTTAACTATTTTTCCTTGGTTGACGAAGGAAACCTATTGAGGTTATGTTTGAGTGGTATAAGGTTATCCATACGGTGGGGAGTGAACCATTAACTGTTTTGTGGTGACTCTCGTTTTCTGTTTTAAATCTAAAATTTTCCATGAGCTGTTGAGATCATAGATTGGTTTTGAGATGATGATAAGGGTATTCCTATGGTGGGAGTACAAAACATGTCATTGTTTAGTGTCTCCAATGTAGGAGATAGATGTTAATAATATGAGACTAGACATGGGACAGTCTAGATAGCCTGGTTGTGTAGATTGTCCTATTGAGAGCATGTCTGCAAGTCCTACCGCCAAGCTTCTCAGGAGTTGTAGGGTTTATAGTGGAGAGATTGTAAGGACCTGTATTTTTTAAGACTAATTTTGTTATTTGAATTTTGAATTTTTTTCTTATTGAATATTTTAAGTTGAAAAACGTTTTTTCTCCTTGAAGATGATCTCAAATAATTTTTTTCAACACTCCGTTGGACCTAGTATATGATGTTTTCCCTAATATATGTGTTTAGTGTAATTTTGTGGTGTTTAAAATTTAATGAAATAACTAATATTTCATATTTAGTAAAATACGTTTTAATTTATTTTCATAGGATTGTTTTGAAATATCATTTTATCGGAGTGTACGATTGAGATTCTATCTCCAATATTGACTACCGAATAGGGATTTTTTCATAGACGAGGCATAAACTCATGTCGGGCTCCAGGGTCGGTCAGACCCCCCATTTTCATAACATTTAATTTTTTTTATTTCTTTTTCTTACTGTTCATTTATTTTATTTATTTTACTATTTTTCTATGTTAGATTCAAATGTATTCCCAAAGGGGAACCTCCTTAGCTGCATGATTGAGAGTGAAGTGGTGGGAGAGAGAAAGAGGGGGGGAGAGGAATGGTGATACTACTGTAGAGGTCATAATGCCTTGGATTGATGTACGGTAACCATGGACCATGGAAATGGGAGAATGTTATTATATTTATACCCTATGGTAGTCCATTTATGTTTTTCCATATATTTCTATAGATTTAGAATTTCTATGTTTTAATCCCCTATTATTCTTTCTTATGGCCCCATGGGGGCTGATCTATTGTTTTGGGGAAGAAACATGGGTTTCGGGGTGATTTGAGGGTTTTCTCTTTAGGAAAACCCATCAACGCGGTTTGTAGTTTATGGAGACACATTGTGTGTTCTTTGTGTTTGGGGAAGATGATGTTTTCAATGTACACATCCTATATTAGTGTGAATATTCCATGTAGCTGATTACTCGGTCAGACTACCTATGTTTGGGTACGGAGTCGTGCAGAGTATATAGCTCGACCTTTCAAGGGTTGCACGCCATGTAGAAATAAAATGCTAGGCCATGTACATGGTCATTAAATTGGAGGGACACATACAGGTACCCGGTGTCGGATACACATTGTGTACCCATCTTACATGCCATGTACTCAGGTGCATATATACTTAGTCTAGACAGAGTACATTCCCATGTGGGGCTTCAAGAGTGCATGGTGTATACTAACGAAGACACGTTGTGTGCTACCCCTTGTATTCCTTAAAAGGGTTTTCATATCTTTTCAACTAGGTGTCAAATTTGTACCCATGTGTAGTCCATTATGAGTATCAATTCACATGGACTATGATAGTGAAACCCTTGAGGCCATTTTATGACTCCTAGGTAGCATTTTGTACTTATACTAATGGATAGGTTAATCCTCAAGTAAATTCATCTAGTGTATCCTATGAATGATAGGTTGGGTGTTCGAACTAACATAGTATGAGACATTGATTGGAGATGGTCCATCAGCTATCTATAATGATAGGTTCCTTTGTATATTTTTTCTTGAAGATTTTTTCTTTGTGAGATATTCGATTCTTGTCTAATAGGCCATGAGACTAATTTTTTTCGATGTTCCCCTATAGGATTCCTCTATTTATTTTTTGACTTAGAGGATATGAAGTATGATGCCTCTATATTTTTCTGGTTACCAAGGAACCCATGTGGGTTACCTTCCCTTGAATGTTGACCTGGGGGATCCGTTATAGGATCCCTTTATCTGTATATCATTTTGAGGATCCTATGTAGAAATCCTCTACATTTTTCTATGGTATAGAGGGTCCCATATATGATTCCATCACCTATGTGTTGTTCTGAGGATCCCATTTAGTATACCTTAGTTGTGATTACCATTAAAGGATCCCATTTAGGATTCCTCCTTAACCTTCCATCTAAGGATCCCAATTAGGATATTTACACTTGTTTTTAGAGCTCGAGGATCCCAAGTAGTA
Organism: Viscum album; assembly: GCA_963277665.1. NCBI lineage: Eukaryota > Viridiplantae > Streptophyta > Magnoliopsida > Santalales > Viscaceae > Viscum > Viscum album. The sequence goes on from OY728157.1 coordinate 1,031,490,240, forward strand.
TGCATCTTAGTGTTTGACATGAGGGACACAACGACTGCCTGTTGTTTGACTGACCCTGAGTTAGTATGTCATGTTTGGGTAAAGATGGCATCAATTTTCACCATAGAACCCATTCTAAACATTTATTCCCATGGGGCTATGGATGTAATGTCGGGTTTAGGCATTTGGAAACCATCAAACTTTTGTTTATGATTTCACATATTTCTTGATGATGCTATGATGATTACCAGTGGTGATTCCTATTTAGTGGTTATTGATCCAGATGTGAGGAATCTTTCTTTATATTTGGGATGATCAGACATTATTTATAGGGATGCGTCTTCTAATCAATGTTACTTCTTATGTTTATTGTATAGCCATTCATACTACGTGAGGTCTGGCTATTGATACATTATATGTTTTCTTATTATATTATTGGTATGACCTGAGGTGCTTCCTAGTATTCGATAATTGATAATATCACTATGATATAGGTTCATAACATCCCTAGTATGAGTAATCATGGGTGATTACACTCCCCCAAGTGATGAATATGATTGTGCTCTCCCTAGATCATGGGTTAAATGAGGTTTATTACATTCTCCTTAACCCATGGTTGTTAGTTGATGATTGTGCACTCCTCGTCTTTTAGTCAATAGAAGAGGATTATGATGCCTTCATCCTAAGGATTATAGAGGGTGAATATGATCTCATTGATTTTTCATATGGCAAGTATCTCCAGACGTTCTCTCTAGGATCAATATTATAATCCCCTTTCTAATCAGGATGGTTGAGCATCTCGCCTCACACTAATGTTTGAATTTATGTTTTTCATCTCATCAGACTAGTATGACATCTCATTGGTGATCTCTCCTATATATTACCTAAGGGTAAGATCCTTAGTGTTCATTTGAGTTGCAATGTCATGACCACCTATGAACCAAGTCCTAGGGCTCATACATTAGACTAGATTTACATGGCTTCAGCTGTATGATGACTAGCTCAGTGATCATTTACATGACGGTTGGATGTACTTCCCTAGAATTCTTCTTTACAGTGATTAGAGGTGAGTACCAGTAAACCCAGGTATAAGAAGAGTATCCCCTATGGTTACATAGCTTTCAAGAAGTTTTTTATGGCATTGGACAAAGTAGGTATGTGACAATCGGGTCCCAGTGACAGCACAGATACCCCGCCTTAACATGGTCGTCGGGTCCTTGCCCACCAGGTACCCCCAGTTGCCCCACAGACACGTGGGGCCCACCCCAGGGTCCACCCACATGTCTGAACGGGTCATCTGACTAATATGATAGTCCCCACAGGCCAACGCATGTCCTTTCCAGTGTGCTTTGTCCTCACTCACACACACCCTGGGAAACTTCCTAGGAGGTCACCCATCCTAATCACTACTCCAGGCCAAGCACGCTTAACTGTGGAGTTTTAACTAGGCAGGCTCCCGAAAAAGAAGGTCCACCTTTTTGGCATGATTCATATCATTTAGTCATTTAACCCTTTATCATTTGGGGATGTCACAATCACCCCCCCCCCCTTAGAGCACAACGCCCTCGTTGTGGGCCCTACAACTCAACCCAGGCAGTGCACTCCTCGTCATTTAGTCTATAGAAGAGGATTATGATGCCTTCATCCTAAGGATTAAAGAGGGTGAATATGATCTCATTGATTTTTCATATGGCAAGTATATCCAGACGTTCTCTCTAGGATCATCATTATAATCCCTTTTCTAATCAGGATGCTTGAGCATCTCGCCTCACACCAATGTTTGAATTTATGTTTTTCATCTCATCAGACTAGTATGACATCTCATTAGTGATATCTCGTATATATTTCCTATCGGTAAGATCCTTAGGGTTTATTTGAGTCGCAATGTCATGACCACCTATGAACCAAGTCCTAGGGCTCATACATTAGACTAGATTTACCTGGCTTCAGCTGTATGATGACTAGCTCAGTGATCATTTACATGATGCTTGGATGTACTTCCCTAGAATTTTTTTTACAGTGATTAGAGGTGAGTACAAGTAAACCCAGCCTTAACATGGTCGTCAGGTCCTTGCCCACCAGGTACCCCCAGTTGCCCCGTAGACACATGGGGCCCACCCCAGGATCCACCCACATGCCCGAACGGGTCATCTGACTAATATGATAGTCCCCAAAGGCCAACGCATGTCCTTTCCAGTGTGCTTTGTCCTCACTCACACACACCCTGGGAAACTTCCTAGGAGGTCACCCATCCTGATCACTACTCTAGGCCAAGCACGCTTAACTGTGGAGTTCTAACCAGGTAGGCTCCAGAAAAGGAAGGTGCACCTTGTGGACATGAGTCATATCATTTATCCATTTAACCCATTATCATTTGGGGAGGTTACAATCACCCCCACATTAGAGCACAACGCCCTCGTTGTGGGCCCTACAACTCAACCTAGGCAGTGCACCACACTTAAGGCTGGGTTCCTCTTCTGATACCAAATGTGACAACCGGGTCCCAGTGACAGCACAGACAGCCCGCCTTAACATGGTCGTCGTGTCCTTTCCCATCAGGTACCACCAGTTGCCCCATAGACACGTGGGGCCCACCCCAGGGTCCACCCACATGCCCGAACGGGTCATCTGACTAATAAGATAGTCCCCACAGGCCAACACATGTCCTTTCCAGTGTGCTTTGTCCTCACTCACACACACACTGGGAAACATCCCAGGAGATCACCCATCCTGATCACTACTCCAGGTCGGCTCCCGAAAAGGAAGGTGCACCTAGTTGACATGAGTCACATCATTTAGTCATTTAACCCTTTATCATTTGGGGATGTTACGAGGTACATGTAGATTGGGATTAAATCCAAAAAATTGACTTAATTATACATGGATTGAGTGGTAAGGAATCCAGCTCAATGCCTTTCATTGGATTTCAATGAAATCTGGACTATAGAACCAATGATCAAGTACTGATTTACTTTGTGTTATTTCATCCACATACTAATGAATATTCATATTCCTATATATAGGTATGAGACTATACATGTATACGTATATAGATATGGAAATCCATAGCGGCCCATTCCCAGTTGATCTGGAATACATACCCATGGTTCGACACTGTTTTTACTTTATTAGATTTACTTATTTATTTAGTTGTGTCTCAGCTAGGCTAAGCATATTGATTTTTCAAAAACTTATCACAATGTATTTTATATGTTCATCATTGGGGAGACCTAATGAGATTATTTCTCACCCTTGTATGTGAACCTCAGTTTACGTGAAGACCTTATGTCTACTTTTTAGGTTGATCATGGTTTACATGGTGGATAGGGTTGAGGCCCAAATTTGAATGATCTAGTAGAACTACTTGTGTGGGTTCTTCTGATCAGTTTGGTGCAATTCAAAATTTTCTTTATACTAGGTATGTGGTTGGGAACATAATTAGTAGTAAATCCTTATAATTATATTTCAGTTTCTTTTGTAATCTTATATCTGTATGGCCGGCCCAATGGGTGACTAGTGTTTTATGTATGGTATATCATTTTCATTTATTATTACAAAATGTTTGTTTTCAAATTGTTTACTGATTTTTCGCTCTGTTTTTTTCTATAGATGATACCTACTTATTTTCTATATTTTCTAACAACGATACAAGGTTATAGTCTCCCAACTATCACACCCTAGGCCCTCACTACTAGTAAATACCATCAAGTATATAGGGATGCACACTTGAGGTCTCGTGACCAACTGAATCAGGGAACCATTTTATTGGCCTTAGGTTCTAGACATTATAAAAACTATTTCAAGTAATGTTTCAATCATACTAAGTGTGTACCCTATTCAAAAATAGGACACCCTTGAGTTTCTTAAATGTTATATCCTAAACAAAATTCATAACTAGAAAATTAATTTATTGTCCCATAAAACATGGATCTCAAAATGAATTGTTCATTTATGTAAGCATCATAAAATACTACACATTAATCCCAAAATAATTTTAAATATTTGATTAATGGATCCAAATAAACATCAATATCATTACCCAATTATTTTAGAACTAATATTATTAGAGAAAGCATAATGTATTATTGATTCATGTATAAACACAAAAAATATATAATTTTCTAACATAAATGGTGATTTATTATGAGTGTTAATTTGTAATCCAAAATAACTCACTCCATCTAGAGATATCACAAGATGATGGTTTCTCAGCTCGTTTAAATATTCAGGATACTAATGATTAATTTCCTTCCACTATGGAGTGTTTGCAGTAACACCAAAATATTTTAGAAGAGGATCATTATGTTCGATAGTGTGTATGAAATGAAATACCCAGCATAGAATATAACACCCGAATAACTTATAATAAATCTATTCTTAATTCAATCACTTTGAAAGCTTTAAATGTAAGTAAGGCCAGGTTTGAACGAAATGTGACACTCTATTAAAATATTATTATTTAAACATAACCATTATAACACAATTGATTAGATGGTGGGGTATGAATAATGATAATGAAATTATAAAATTATATGATTTACACAAGTATAAAATAATTTTAATATTTTTATATTGACTAGATATAATAAAAAAACAATTTTAAAGAAAAACAAATGGTTTTTGAAAACATTATTTTTTTGAAATAACGAATAATTGTGCTTTGTGCACATCATTTAAAATTATTTTTTGAAAATTTTATAATATTTATTTAATAAAATAAAATCTATTTTTTAAATAATCATATCAAAATTATCTTATGGTTAATTTTTTAATTTTTTTGGTCAAGTTTCATTTTTCAATGAATAATATAAAATATAGATTTTTATAGATTGTGACATTTCATTTATACTATTTACATTGTTAAAAATATATTTTAAATTATTTTTAAAGAAAAAATTGTTCAATTATATTATATTTTAACTAATATAGGTAATTTTAATCAATTTAATTTTTAATTATGATATAATTTCTTTAAAACATTTTAATTTTTTCCTTTGAAAAAATTGGGTTTTTTTTACGACTATGAGTTTAATTTTAAATTTAATTATGTTACATATATGAATAATATTTGGAAATATGGATTTAATATTTGGAATCATAATAATTTATATTATCGAATAATTTTATCTATATTTTAACAATATTTAATAGTGAAAATAGTAAATAAAATAATTAACATAGTTAAGGTAAAAATGAGTTTACCATGGGTAAAAACTATGATGATAATGTTTAAAATCACTTAATAACTTATAAAATAATATTTTATTGACATATTTCCACCTTATCCATCACAATTTTTATTCTAGGGTCATTTGGAAGCTTTTTCAAAGTGGATGAATTTATCATTTTTTAATCTTTTGGGAAATTTCAAAGTAATTACCTTGAATGTCATCTTTCTCCACTTATAAAAGGAAACTCACTCCCCTGACTTATTCAAACATATCAAGAAATTTGGATTTAAAAAATTATACCAAAAAAATCCATAGAAACATTATATAGCTATTGGCCTTCCAAAAAGACTAATCCCAAGGTCCTTAAGAAGAGATCCAAATGCAGTTTCACTAAGAGAATGTAATTATCTTTACTAAGGTCATTATTATTATTTCTTCTTTTAAAACCATAAATTATCTCTTAAAACGTAAAACAACTCTATTATCTCCCATATAATTATAAGTTATTTTATTTATGGAATTATATTTATCCATCCGTAGATCCATCAAATGGGAAACAAAATTGTCAATCATGTGAACATATAATAACTGTCTCGCGAACCAATGTAATTTGTTTTCCATTAACACCTATCACGATTGGATATAATGATAGGTTTAATGGATAAATTTCATATTTATGATATGAATATTCTTCTAGAAATATTATATTATTTACACCTTCTTACATTTCATTCCATATAATATATGATAACGTCGCCCGTGTGTACGGCAGACTACCACCTCGCGAAGTGATGATATTCATTTTTCACTAACACATTTCATATAAAGTAATAAAGATAATTTTAATGAATATATGTGATTTATATTACTTTATATAAATCCTATATGATTAATATATAATAAACATCCTTACCCAATCACCCTTTATGGGAACGATATCATCGCTCATGCGTACATACAACCTATCATCTCCACGAAGCGATGTGATTCATTTTCTATGTCCAATTTTCAAGAATAATTCTATGAATGTATATATCTAAAAAATATATTTATAAAATTAATATCTGTTTGTTTATGATATAACCATCTCCTGTGTATAAAAACTATTACATTCATGACAAAACACACATGATAAAACAAGGCTTTTAACACCAAAAATAATGAAAATAATGAAATATTATTAACAAATGGGTGGTAAAATGCTATAAGAGGATCATAAGTGGTATGATATATATTGTTATTATTCTTTAATATATTTATAACTAATATAAATTTATTATACAAGAGGTCTAGATACATATGAAGGAAGTTGATCCAATGGTAAGGGTTTCCTATCTCACTTTTACTTCCATGAGACAAACTCCATTTTCACCAATTTTTCCTATGTGTAGATTATATGTTGACATTAAAATATATTATTATCCTGAATATATTTATATTAATATTGTTTAAATATTTATTTTATGTTATTTATTGCATTAGGCTTATGATTTTGATGTTACTAAATTTGTAAGTGTTTATTTCACAATCTCATCATTATCCAGATTTTTTTTTGAATAAGTGTACCTTGGAGAAATTATTTAACATTAATATATTAAACACAAAATATTTTCTTATCCATTGGATATTCATAAACATTTTCATGAAATTTTACTATTTCTCCACTATTTGGTGAATACATTGATTTAGAAAATGTTTTAAAGAAAATCCAACTCAATTTATCACTTTGGACCAAAATCATTTCTTTATCCAAATCCATGTTTTTTAAATATGTTTTCAAAAATACAATTAACCTTTTAAGAATGGATTATTAATGAAATCATTACCCATTTTTTATGGTTTAATTTTTTTTGAAAGGAATCCCCATTTTTTTCAAAATAAGGTATGTTTGGATTTTACTGAAATGTGAATCACATATTTGTTTTAACATTAAGGACATGAATGTTATTTTCCACCATATTGACCAATAAATATTTTAATTATTATTTTACTTGTTTTAAATTGTTGACTTTTAACGAAACATAATTTTATTTTTTTTGTGAAATATTCAATTTAAAAGGTTTTTTTCAAAATGAAAAGGTCATTTTCTTCCAATAAAATTTAGGGGACTTTTCATGTTAATTATACTAATAAATAAAATCATCCATTGGATATAATTTTGATATACTTGGGACATGTTTCATTGATTCAATCTCTATTATTTCTCTATATTCATTATGATCATTTGGACTAGGGATATACAATTTGAATCCATTCAACATATTACTCTGGATGGGTTAAGATTATGTATATTGATTGTGATAACTATTAACATATCATACATTAATTTTTCAATATTAATATTAATATTTATTTGTTATCACCCCTTCCAAATGTGGAATTCATTGGATTTGATAAGTGACTAGTGGGCACCATAATTTCATAGCCACTTGATGCATCATTAGGCCACATGAGACCCATTTTCTTGGGTATTTGGCTGAGGATTTACGTATTTATGTATGATGTCATCGCATGAGAACTTGATAGTAAGAAGTCCTAGCATGAGGCCTTTTCGGTTTGTTTAAGATGCCCAATATTTTTCATTCCCTCATTATAAATTCAATCATTGAAAGTCCATGTGATTATTTGATTAGTTACAATATATGTGGTTATGTTTCAATATCAAATGTTAATTTATATGGAATTATTTGATCATCATCTATTCATACTATATTATACTCATGATATTGATTAAATTTCATGTGTTTTAGTAGTTTACTTTTCTATATTTGTAAGAACCCAGATCTTCTTTTCAGTTATGTCTTTTTATTCTAGTTGTTTTTTGGGGAAAGAGGAGATTCTAGAAAATTCAGTAGTACACGACATGTACATATAAGTACTTGGCGTGTATGTAGTGGATGTGGGTAGCTGTGTTCTGGCCGTGTAATGGCCGAGCACATGGTCGTGGGGGTGACTTTGAGGCCACATAAAGTAGAGGCCGATTAAGTCATGTACAGATCGGGTACTTTTAAAGAACATTCCATGTATGTTTATTTTTTATTTCATTAAATGGAATGAGGTTGCATCTAATCTACAGAACACCATTCTTCTTGACATGTCCCATCCCAGAGCATCTATAACTAGTGACTCTTCTCTGACCCCCCCCCCCCACTCGCCCTTCGTCCTTATAAATGAACACTGTCAATTGCATTAGAATCTCAATGGTTAGAACTTCCCTCTTATGTAGACTCATTCCTTGATTCATCCTCTTTCACGAGATATCCTGGGTTGAACATTTTTAGTGTTATTGTTGATCTACAGTGTTCTAGAGAGATTCAAGGCCTGAGGTTCATGTATATCATTCTTACAATGCCCAAGTAGGTGGTTTTTTCCTTTCTGTGGTTATTATTTTAGTTATATATGCGAAAGTTCCCAATACCCTTGATCGGGGTATGTCTTGTTTATGGTTATCAGCCATGTTATTTCCTACCCTGAATTGTCTTCTTGAGTAGAGGATTCATGATTATAAATAGGTTAATTTACCTTGATATGGATGTGTTTCCCATGTTTTCTTGTTTATGACATTGGGTATAGATATTCCTCTTAGGATTCTTTGTTTTCCATGTGTTTTATTAATAGGATGGAGTGAATTTTTCTGACATGCTGTGTGATATTGTAGATAGCTTATCCAAGTAGTTCTTGAGGATTATTTTGGATAAAACATATCATTTGTGCATGATTGCATTAGACAGGGTTGTGGGAACCTATTTTGGTGGAACATTGGGAGTATGGACGTTGAGGTCTTCTTTAGAGTGTCTGTTTACTATCACATTACAAGACTATAGGGGGGAAGGAATTTGTCCTACATTATAGTGTATGTAGATTCCTATTTATGGGACCACAAAAGGAATTGTACACAAAGTGCTTCTACTGAGTTTTTATAGTTATTGATATGAAAGAACATGGGAAATTTGCGGTGATTGGTTCTTTAAAGAGTTTGTTTAAAAACTAAACCAAAGGGGTTAGACTGTGTGAACATCTAGATAGTTTCTTGTGTTTTATTTGTTAAACCAGATGGGATATATCGCAATTACTATGCAAAGGTTTACTTGTTTTGATATCTTTTTACTTAATATATGAAATTGAATGGAATTAAAACTACATGATTTTTTACTTTTGAGAACATCCTTATTTACTGCATCATTTTTCTTATTATCTTCAATATATATTCACTGACTATTAGGAAAAAATATTTGGGTGGTTTCCTATTGGGATTCTCCTCTCCCCTAGTTTGGGCCATGATTTTGGGCCCAAATGGATTATATTTCTTCGAGTTTAGATAAGGGAAAGCACCCTTCTACATTAGGTACTTTATTGTTATGGAGCTGGGGAGTATGGGACTAAGTTGAGGCTAGCGATGTTATTGGAATTTTTTTTATTTTCATTGTACTTTTTTAGTACTATATTTTTTATTTGTGTCTTGTTTGGATACTTTTGTAGACATATTGATTGTGAATCATATATATATGTGCTTCAGATATTTACATCGTTTTGTATTCCTCTTATTACTGCTTTATGGTATTATAATTACTTCTAAAATTGTTATTTGTTTAATTTGGTTGCATTACTCAGCCAATGAGGGCATATTTTCCCCACTATCACACCCAAGGAGATCTCTACTAGTCGGCAACCTATGGCGTTTAGGGAAAGGTGTTTGAGGCCGGGTGACCAACCAAGTATAGGACTCCCATGGGAGGCTTCTGGAACCGGGACATTAGAATGTGGTATCAAAGGAATTATTTTCTTCTTGACTTACAGTCTGGAGACTCTATTCAGTAATAGAACAGAATAGGTACTTGTTAAAAATTAGTTCCTAGGAGAAGATTACCAGTGTATATGTGAAATACAATTTACCTCATTTATTTCAATTTTATTCATTTTTCAATTATTACAGTTGATTTGATTTCATTGATGGGTGATTCACATGTTTTTTTCGGTTATCATTGATATTATTAAGGTTCTATTTTTGTAAAAACATGATTAGTTGAGGGTATTCCATCTTAAGAATCATATAATTTTTTACTAAAAATAGTATTTCATCCATTTATCCATACCATTTAGGATGCATTACCACTTGCATGTTGTTATGATTGATGTTTTTCTAGGTTTTCATGCTATTGTGATAGATGCCTTGAAAAAAGACATGCTATCTAATAGCGTATTATGTTGTGTAAGGTTTATTTTGAATAAATGCAAATCTTTGGTTCCTATGTTGTTTTTGGCCCTCATGGATGAGAATTTTGTGGATCATTGAATAGAAATTCCTTGTTTATAAAATGTATTAGATGAAAAGTTTTCATTCGTGGGGTGTATGGGATCTCATGGATTAGAATTTGGAACTTAAATGATTGTTTCAATGTTTAATAGGTTCTGACATTGATTTTGAGGCTTACTGTCTAGAAAACCTAGAATATACAGTGTGTAATGATAAATACATGTCATGAGGCCTTCTGTTCAGGAAGGAACTATTTTTATTAAGTACGTGTCGTGTACTGTATGTACACGCCCTGTAGTATCTAATCGTGTCAGTAGCCATGTGGGAATAGACATGGGGTTGGGAAATCATTTTTGAAACATGCCATGTACATGAATCACACACTATGTGATTATACCATGTTTCCAGTTATGTGACCAACAATACAGGTGTGTAATTGTTTGTTTATACACGTTGTGTCTGAAAACAACACACTATGTAAGGTCATCCATGTAATAGACCATGTGACTAACATCATGGGTTAGTTAATTTGGACTAGTAAATGATGTGTCTTGAACAAAAACATCGTGTAGTCTTGTTCTAGGGGAACCGAGTGGATAAGTCAATATGATGAACTCATCTAGGGGAACATGATTCAAGTACACTTCGTGTCATGGAAAAACAAGTCATGTTTCCTTGTATTATAGAAATGAATTATTTTATTCTCCTATTCCCTTATTTCACTTTTATGATTTATTTCATGATAATCATGAACTATGTGTGTTCTTGACCATGTAGATTCATTCCACCAAGACGTCCTTCAGTTGTATGCCAGTTACAGGTTAGTGATCATAAAACAGACATAGCTGATTAGGGACTACTGAAAGATCCTTCTGCAGTGCCAGTCTTGGCACCTGCCCTTATTCAGGATATAGGGGCTGATGCACAATTCTGAGAGGGATTCATGAGGTTCATGAAGACCTTTCGAGGGGTACAACATCATTCCCCATCTATGGAATAGTTGACCAGGGTTTTCTAGCAATAAAAACATCCCACCTTCATATTGGATGAAGGACCTCAATCAATAGAGTCATGGTTAGAATACATACTATCTATCTTATAGCATCTGGAGACTCCTCCAGGGAGGAGAGTGAATCTCACTACAAATTTACATCGGGATTCTTCCAAGAGATGGTGGGATGTGACCTCACAGGTGGGATGCTAGAAAGTCATGGATTTGGATTCATCTCACACCCTTTTTGGGTAATAATGTTGGGCCCAAAAAGATTAAATTTATACAGGTATAAATAAGGGAAAGATCCCTTATACTCCAGTTACAAGATTTTTGTGGATATGTGGAGCATGGGACCAAGATGAGGCTTGCTATATGGTAAAAGTTAATTTGTTTTCTTTGTACTTTGGTTTAGTACTATATTCCTGCATTTTGACTTGTTTGATGATTTCCTAGACATATGTATTATTCATCATATATATATAGGTGCTCAATATATTTATTTCTTTTAGTCATCCACTGATTAATATTTTATGGTTTTATTATTTTTTCCTTTATGGTTATTTGTTTATTTCTATTGCATTACTCTTTAAATGAGGGCATAGTTTTTCCACAATCACAACCAAGTACCTCGCTTCTAGATAGAAACATATGGTGTTTAAGTAAATCTGCATCTGGCCATGTGACCATGTTTTATTAATATCTACACCATCTTAATTTGTATCCAGGTATGAAGGGAGATGTTGATGGGTTTTTCATGATGAATTCCACCTGTCAGCTGGTGAAGGTGGAGAATCAGTGACCAATATGGATTTTACAGGAGTTAACCATTCCTGAGTGGAAGTTTAATAATGTCAAGATCGACATCGTGACAGGCTTACTGAGGTCTACTTGTGGAAATGTTGCTATATGGGTTGTCATTGACAACCTCTCGAATGTTTCTCACTTCCTAACGATCAAGGAGACCTTCAGTGTTGATGGGCTAGGAAGTCTGTACATCCAAGTGATTGTATGTTTACATGGAGTTCAGCACACCATTTTTTCAGACAGAGATGCCTATTCTACTTCTTGAGTCTGGAAAGGATGATAGAAGGAAATGTGTATACAGGTATATGTGAGTACAACCTACCATCCCCCTATAGATGGACAATATGATTATACGATTCTAGTCCTTGAGGAAATTATTCAATCATGTGTCTTGGTCATTAAAGGTTCTTGGGAGAAACACTTACTGCTTGTGGAGTTTCCTACAAAAATTATTTTTAAGCAACTATTCAGATGACACCATATGAGACTTTGTACAGTTTATAATGCCGATCACGGTTATGTTGTCTGGAGGTAGTAGAGGCAGCTATGATGGGACATCATCTTGTCAAGGAAACAAAAAATTAGGTGGAGTTGATTCTGAAGAAGATGGATGATGTGAAATCACCACATAAGCCTTATTCTGATCGATGAAGATGAACTCTGGAGTTCAAGGTCGGAGATCAGGTTTTTCAACATGTCACACTGAGGATTGGACATAAGAGGATAAATAGATAGGGTGTTCTTTTTCTGAGATACGCCATGCCATTTGAGATTTTGGAATGGGTTGGTCTGGTTGCATATCAGTTTCAGTTGCCTTAGAGGTACCAGATTATGCATGTCGTCTTCCATGTTTCTGAGCTATAGAGTTAATTCTCAAACTCGTCTCATGTTTTTCATCCAGAGGAGGTAGATAATGATGTGGATTCCTCGTTCGAGGAACAACTTATCCGGATTGTTTATTGAGGTGCAATGGTTATTTGTGGTCGGTCTGTACCTCTAGTATGAGTCTTGTGGTAGCACAGGTGAGTACAAGATGAGACCTGGTAGTGGGAGGCTGATGTACGATCACAGTGGCTAGAGTTGTATGAGAATTCATCTTCTACACCGCCCTTCTAGGGAAATTTGGGGATAAATTTATTTTTAGAGGGGATTTTTGTATGAACCTAGATCTTCTTTTCATGTATGTATTTCCTTTTTGATTTTTTTGGAGAAAAGGGGAGGTTCTATAAATATTAAGAGTACACACCGTGTACTTATAAGTACACGTCATATACCTGATTGCCGTAGGTTTCCGTGTGCTATCCATGTAATGGCTAAGCACTTGGCCGTGTAGGGTGACCTAAAGGCCGCCTAAAGAGGAGGCCAGTTAAGGAAAGTAAACGTCATGTACTTTAAAATAACACAATTATTATGTTTTTTAATTCAATAAATGGAATGGGTTCATGTCTAATGATAGAACAACCATCATTTAGATTGGTCCCGTACAGAAGAATCCATACACGTCGATTCCTCTACGAGCCCTTGACAAGACATCCTTTCTCTAAATAGACCACCATCGATTATGTTGGAATCACCATAGTTTTCTCTTACTTCATCTAGAGCCTCATTCCCTAAATTATTTTCTATCACGAGATATCCTCAATTGAATTTTTTAGTGTTTTTGTAGATATATGTCGTTATCGGGTGATTCAAGACCATCCAATCGTTTATATTGTTTGTACAATGCTATGTTATATGGCTTGTACCTTTCTGTAGTTTGTCTTTGAGTTATATGTGAAAATGTTCCCAAAACCCTTGTGTGGGGTATTACATGTTTATGGTTATTATCCCAGTTATTCCCTACAATTCCTAGTGTTCTTGAGTAGAAGATTTATAATTATAAATTGGGTTATTAACCTTGGTATAGATGTGTTGGCGATGTGTGCCTGTTTCTTACCATTTGGTCTAGCTTTACCTATTAGGATGCATTTTTTCCATGCCCAGTATTGTTATGATGTAGTGAATTTATCGGACAAGCTCTGATATAATATAGATTATTTATCCATTTAGATATAGAGGATTAATTGGGATACTACATATCATTTTTTCCCGATTGATTTACACAGGATTTTGGGAACATGGTGTAGTGAACAATGGGGAGAATGGATGCTGAAGGCTTCCCCAGAGTGTCTCTTTACTATCACACTGTGAGACCATAGTGGAGATGGACTTTGTTCTCCCTCAATGTTTTTGAAGTTTCCTTTTTATGGGTCCACAATGGGAATTGGTCATTGGGTTCTTCCCTAGTGTGTCAATAGTTACAGATACAAGACCACATGGGTAATTGACAGTGAGTTCTTCCTTAGAGTGTTAGTTTAAAAGTTGAACCAAAGGGTTTATAATGTGAGTACTTCCAAAAGGGTTGCTTGTGTTTGATTAGATAAACTAGAGGGGTTTGACTATGAGTACTACCCAAAGGGTTACTTGTTTTGATAGCTACTTAATTGATATATGAAATTGAATGCAATTGAAACTATTGGACTGTTAACTTTTGAGTATTCAAATAATCACTACATCATTTTTTTATTGTCTTACATATATATTCAATTACTATTAGGTATAGATATTGGGGTTGTTTCCTACTGGGATTCACCTCACACCCTGTTTAGGTCTTGATTTGGGCTTTAATCAGATTATATTACTCCAGTTATAGAAAAGGGAAAGCACCCCTCTATTTCAGGTACCATATTTTTGTGGAGTTGGGGAGCTTGGTACAAAGCTGAGGCATGTGATGGTGTGGGAGTTCATTTTTTTTCGTTGTAATTTGGTTTAGTGTTTTATTCCATCATTGTGAATTTTTTGTCTGCTTTCCTAGACATATGAATTATGTATCATATATATATGTTCTCTAGATATTATTTTTCTTTCAGTCATCCACTGATTACTGTTGAATGGTATTATTGTTTATTCGGCTACTATAATCTGTTTATTTTAACTATGTTACTCTTCCAATGAGTGAATTGTTACCCCACAATCACACACATGGTCCTTGCTGCTTGTCTATAGCCTCTAGAATTTGGGGAACTGTGTTTGAGGCCAGGTAACCAACTGGGTACGAGGCACCTCTGGGCGGCTTCCTGAACTGGGATGTTACAATGTTGATTATGCAATATTTATTTATAGAATCTATCATACACATATGCTTAATGTGAATCTAATATCACCGCATTATTTTGCTTTATTTTCCTAAGGATACTTGGAAGGTTTTTATTATTGATATGTTGATATAAGATAAGGAGAATAATGGGGATATAAATAAATTATTTGGGTATTTTTTGATTTAAAATATAATGTGAATTTCAAGTATCTAGCTAGATTACCAATACTACTAAAATATTTGTTTCTTTAGGATGAAATTTATTGTATCTAGTGCCAATGTAGTAATGTAACCATTAGGTCCAGACTACTAGGGTCAGGGTCACTATATTAGTTTTGAGAGGATGTTTCCTATCTTGATTTTCTCATATCTACATGCCATATCAATTGCAATTTAGTATCCTCGGTTCGATATGCCTAAACTAAGGAATGATTGAAAAGTACCATAATATTTTTAAAGTACTTGATTCATTCTTGTTATATCAACACACGCCAAACATTGATTTTTTTTAACATTTTTCATGGTCCTTTCGAAATAGTATATAGTCATTTGGATAAACATTTTATCTTTCAAAGATCATAACAGTTGAAAAAAATATTCATTTAGCATCATTTATTTGGAATAGAATATAATTATCTTATAGTTTTATATCATTCAAGAAAGATAGTATTTTATTTAACTTGTGTCACTCCCTCTTTTGATAGGTTTTACATTATATACCTCTAGTATTATTGAAAAGGTTGTATATTTAGTACATCCAGCATATAATGACATCTAAACACAACTCTTTAACATTGAAATCAATTTTGGACAATCACAAAGTTCATCTTCAACAATCATTTTCATTTCCTCAATATGATATCCATCATCATTTACAAAAGTAATAATATATTCTATACAATCGTCATCATCGTTCACACTTGTAATCTTATTAGATGATCCATAAAAAACATGTTATCCCAATCACGAGATACATTCAGTTGTTCCTTATATTTATTCCATAATTTATAACTTAAAACTATTCTGTGATAGATCAAGTGTTCATCCAACTCCTCCAGACTAATCAGTCTTGAATAAAAACAATGAAAACACAGACAAATGATTTGAGAAGTGTTATATGAATGATCTTTTGTAAACTTGATGAACTCTTTCACCCCACCATCAAACTTTTTTTCATGTTATTGAAATCACTAAAATTTCAATTCATATTCATACAATTTGATTTAGAAATATGAATTTAATGTTTTATAACACTTATTTCTATTACAAGAATTCACATATCAGAAATCATTATTGTTTTTCGAAATGGATATCAAGAGAGATAATTCACTCACTAACACCATCAATGTTCATGAAACATATGGATTCCTATAACTATATATGTGTTAGGGGTGGCATTCACATGATCGATTCCCTGTTCAAGTTTATTTCCATGCATGCATTGTAATAAGAAATAGTTTTATATATAATAATATTTATCTATGAGAACATATTTTAGAACAAATTGATTTTCTTCACAATGTTTGAAAAAAATAAATCACATTGATTATGACTATTACATTTGTAAATTTAATAAATATATCATATTATAATTTATCTTTTGGTAGTAATCAAAACAAAAAATTTAATATGCCTCGAGATTTCCTATATAGGTAAGATTGCTAGTGTAATGGAAAAAATGAAGGCATTTGCAAAAATAACCCAAAATTAAAATTTCATAAACATGAAAAGGATTTATTTAATAAAAAAAATAATTTTTATGGGTATTAAAATTCACAAAATAGAAAAATATTAAAATTTGAGAAATTATTATTGCATAAATTTTAAACTCTAAAAAAATTGGGAATTTCCAAATTTTGATTCATCTATCATTGAAAATTATATAAAATTTTAAAAAATTGTTTATCAATATCAGGTGAATTATATTAATTATAAATGAAAAAACAATGTTTATAATTTTTTTAGGGATAGGAGAATTGGTTAATTGTAAGTATTGGGTCCTTATTTGAAAACACTAATTAATACTTTTTTATAATTCGTAAACAATTTTACATTTATGTGGGATTATTGAATTATTTTAGGATAATAACATAAACATAAATTATATAAGAAACCACAAAATACTGTCGGAAAAAATCTTTTATAACTGATGACCATGTTTTCCAAGGCATATCAATCAATATACTTTTAAATAATGATCAATTTCAAAATGAAAAAATGTTCTTGTAGAGGAAATTAATAGCGTAAATATTTTTCTAGTCACGAAGAACACAAAAACTAATAATATTACTTCATATCTATTAATAAATTTTAAGATGATGATCATTTGAAATTGAAGAACCATAACTAAAAGATAGTTTTTTAGTTCATGATGTTCAAACATCATATGAAATATATGTGATATTGGAAACAACATCAACAAAGATATACATTTTATTCTCACTTGATAATTAAATAAACATGTTTTTCTACTATAAAAAAGAATGGGATGATAAACTAAAATAAATAATCATGAAAAACACATCAAATATTAACTGAGATTCCTTAAAAACGTGTTTGTAATTTCATATCATCAAATATAACTACTGAAAATGGGAGTTTTCCCAACAGTTGTTTACCAACGGTTCAAAGAAACTGTTGGTATATTCAGTCTTTTCCAACGGTTTATATAAAATGTTGGGAAATACCTATTAGAAGAGAATTTTCCCAACGATTTTATGAAGCCGTTGGGAAAAGTGGAAAAAATTCAGTCTTTCCCAACGGTTTCATAAAACCATTGGGAAAAGATGTCAAAAACTTATTTTTCCCAACGGTTTTATGAAACCGTTGGGAAAGACTGGTTTTTCCCAACGGTTTTTATAAACCATTGGGAAAAAAACCCAAAATACCCCAATGCAAGCAGCGGCCTCCCCACGATTCAAAAGCGCATCCAGAGCCTTCCGCTCATCTCTAGAAGCTCCTCTAGAAGCGATTCCTCAGCAGAATCACTTCCCAATCCCCACATCTTCCATCGGATCACCACCCACCAGGTTAAATTCCTATATTTTTGTTCCACCTGTTATAAAGAATATACTCTTATGAATGATTTCATAATTACCAAATTTTAGGGTTTCTGTAAAAATTTATGATTGTTCCGCGAATTGTGTAGTCAAATCCCTATATCGGCATATGTCCAATTAATGTTTTCATTACACATTTAAATTTATAAGGGCACAATGTCTCTTTATTGTGTTCTAATTTTGAAGATTCATAGTTTTGGTTGTGCGGTGGTTTTGGTTGTGCGGTGGTTTGTGATGTGCAATATTTTTGTTCAGATATGTGGTTGTTTTGGTGAGATGGTTGGTCAATGTAACATGGCATCGATGGTTATTGTGAGATGGTGAGTTATTGTGTGGTGGTTTTATTAGTTTCCTGGTTATCTATGGAATAAATTAAGTTGTTAAAACCAAAAAACATGATATTAAATATATGATATGGAATAGAAATGGATGTGTGGTAAATGGATTTAATTAATTTAACATTAAATGAATGGACAATGTAAATGTGATTGAAGTGGCTTATAAATGAAAGTGAGAAATGCTATGTGTCTTGTGTGGTGGTGGTGTGGTTTATGTGTTTTATGGTAGTAGTTAAGTGTGTGATTATGTAGTTAATGTGAACCCATAGGTTGAGTATTTTGTGCTATCTATATATCATGTATTTGTATGTTATTTCTACATATTCCCAACCAGAGTTGGATAAACTTACCAACGATCAGAGGTTTTGAGTTATGGGTATTTTTTCTAATATCTAGGATGGTGGTTATATGGTTGGATAGCTACCATGTCTTCCCTACTCTTCCTTCAAAAATGATTGACCATGTGTTTTTAGGCAAGATGTGATGTGATTGTCCATGTGCCTTCAGGTGAGATGTACTATGATTTCCCTAGTGTTATTTGGTGAGGTGTGATGTGATAAGGCTATAATAAGATGTGGCATGTGGTTGGGGTCATGTGGGGAAGGAGTATTGCACAAGGTTGATGTTATTCATGTTCATTATACCCTACTAATATGGTTATGGGATGAGGCATACTGTGATGTGATATAACACATTAATTTCTTGTTGGTTTTACATTTTTTCAATAACACATTTGTATGTTTTTTTCACATGTGTAGTTGATTCCATGACTATTTTCATCATTTATCGTTTACGTAAATGTATTTTCTATTAAAGTTCAATCCTATTGAATTGTTTATGACAAAATGACTTATATAAATTATTTTCACAGAACGGAAAGAAGTTGGATGTATGAAACCGATCGGATCTCAAGCAATTTTCAAAACAATTTAGAGAGCTTTATAGATTTTTCATTTCACAGTGCTTCAGATAATGGTCGCATACACTTTCCATGTTCCAATTGTGTTGGTAGACCTTGGTTGAGCCGTGAAGAAGTCAGCTACCACATAACCAAAAATGGTTTTCAAGCAAACTACTTTTTGTGGAATCACAATGGGGAGAAAATGAAATCTCAAATTGGTGATGATCGAAATGAAAGGACTGGAATGGAGAATTTGTTAGATGATCGGTTTCCGTTTATTCGTCATCATGAAAAAGAAAGGATTTTGACTCAAGAAGACATCGATATGAGGACAGCTGATGCATCTAGTGAAAATTGATGATATTTATAGGGTGAAAAAATTGAATGATGCTGCCATGACTCCAGTATATCGACAATGCGATAAAATGAAAAAGCTGTAATTTTTAATCCAATTGTTTCATGGGAAAACTGTGTATGGAATTTCTAATACATCAATCTATTACATTCTTACCCTCTTGAAGGATTTAATTCTAGATTATGCAGATATTCCCTCAAACCACTATATGGCATGGAAGTTAGTTGAGGAACTTGGATTTTCCAGAAACAAAATTCATGCTTCCCCGAAAGATTGCAGTTTATTCTAGGAGGATACCGCTAAACGAAATGATTGAATAAAATGTGGTACATCCCGCTGGAAGAAAAAATCTGATGGAACACCATCCCGCGTTCCACAAAATGTAATGTGGAACTTTCCAATGATCCCCAGACTTCAGAATATTTTTATGTCTGATGACAAATCAATAAAAATGAGATGGCATGATACCGAGAGAAAGAAGACTAATGATGAGTTGGTTGATCCTGCAGATGGATTTTCATGGCAGAGATTTGATGCTCGACACCCTGATTTTGCAGCTAACATGCATAATGTGAGGCTGGGTCTTTCATGTGACAGTTTTAATCCTTTTGGGCAGATGATTACTTCGCACAGCACATGGCCAGTTTTTATACACATTTATAATCTTCCCCCATGGTTGTGTATGAAAAAACCATTCACTTTCATTAGTATACTCATATCTGGTCCTTCTGATCCCGACATTGATATTGATGTATACATGCAACCTTTAATAAAAGAGTTCAAAATTCTTTGGGATGTGGGTGTGCGCACATACGATGCATGTTCGAAAGACATATTTCAGATGCGTGCTACGCTTATGTGGACAATCAATGATTTTACGACATATGCAATGATGTTTGGATGGATCACAAAGGGAAAACTGTCATGTCCAGTTTGTATGAAGAATACACGATCTAGAAGACTAAAACAATGTTGTAGTTTCAGTTTTATGGGACATCGACGATTCTTACCAAAGGATCATCCATATAGAATGAATTGTCGAATATTTGATAATACCATAGAGACCGATGATCCACCTTAGCATATTTCTAGAACTAACTTGCTTAATGAATTGAAAGATTTCAGTTTTTCATTCAGGAAGGGTCAAATGAAATCTAGAAAGAGAAAGAATGTTTCCACTGAAACCTGTTACAATTAGAGGAAGAAGAGTAACTTTTTTGATTTTCCTTATTGGTCAACCAATTTGTTACGTCATTGCTTAGACATAATTCATATTGAAAACAATATATGTGAAATGTTGCTTTCGGTTCTTTTAAATGTCAAGGCTAAGAAAAAAGATGATTTACGATCTCGGCGTGACATGGTGGATTGGGGCATCAGACCAGAATTGCATCCTGTACGTATCAGTGAAAATAAATGGCAACTTCCATGTGCTTTTTATGTGGTGACACCTGAGAAAAAAAAACAATTTCTGGAAGTATTAGAGACTATTAGAGTTCCTGATGGTTATTCAAGCAATATATCTAAACGGGTCAACAGATGAGAGTTGACGCAAAAATCTTTGAAGACTCATGATTATCACGTTCTACTGCATGAGTTGCTTCCAATAGCAATTCGTCATCTGTTGTCCAATAATTTAAGGGTGGTTGTTATTCGGTTGTGCCATTTTTTAGAGATCTTTATACTAAAAAGTTTTCCAAGTCTTTCGTGCAAAAAATGTTGACAAATGCCCCTTTAATTTTGTGTGAGTTGGAGAAAATATTTCCTCCATCATTTTTCACATGCATGCTGCATCTGACTATCCATATTCCCACTAAAATAATTCTCGGAGGACCTATTTCTTTTTTTTGGATGTATCCAACTAAAAGAAATAGGTTCACATTAAAGTCTTGTGTCCGAAACAGAAATCGTCCTGAAGGTTCTATCGTGAACGGTTACTTGGCTCAAGAATGTATGGATTTCTGCTCGATGTATTTGTATGATCATACTACAATATTGAACATACCAATGTGAAATGAAGAAGAATAGTATGAGAAAATTGAACCCAGTTTTCCATCACTTCCTCAAATAGGAGGAATTCCAGGATCATATACATTGAAGACATTTAGCCATGAAGAGCGGGAGATGGCACATCGCACAGTTTTGTTCAACTGAGATTTTTTCGATGACTATATCACGTAACTAAATTGATTATGTATATCTTACATATATATCTGTTAAACTATTAATATTTTTTATCTACAGGGAACATAAAACAATGTTAAATAGGAAGCATTGTTCTTTATCTTTGAGAAGGAGATAGACATTCCATAGCAAAGAGTTTTCTGCTTGGTTAAAATTGAAGGTATAAAAAAATTAATGTTTAAAATAATTATATCAATATTTAATTAACATTAATAGTCATTTATATTGTAGGTATTGAGTTTGTCTGCTGACTCTGTCTCTGAGGAAATAAGAGCTTTGGCTTTTGGTCCTAATACCGTGGTTCGTGACTGTAAATCAATTGTTATCAATGGGTACAAATTTATTGTCACTAAACGAGAAAAAAACATGATAATACAACATGATGGTGTTATGGTTACTGCCACAACAGATTGTTATGCCAGTGCATCAGATAATAGGCCACGATTTGAAAATATGGGTTATTATGGAGTTGTTAGGAAAATAATAATATTGGATTATTACTCTCATGGATGAGTCACAATGATGAAATTCCATTGGTTTGATTCGATGATGAGACATGGCACATTTATTTATGATTATGGATTTTGAGTAATTAATATGACTCGCACTCTTGCTACCGAAGAACCATATGTGTTGGTATCAATGGCTAAACAAGTTTTTTATGTCAAACACCAACTTTGACCTGAATTTGGTGTCATAGTTGAAGTAATTCCAAGACATATTTTTGATGATGGTGATGATGGAATTGACACTATCCCTAGTGCCACTGGAACCAATCCATTTATTTCTTTTGATGACTCAAATATATCAATTGTCAGAGTAGATTGTGAACCTGAAGTTGTGGTTGATAATATGTAGAATCATTCATCCATGTTCTCAATTCTTTTGGTTTACCTCGAGTTGGGTTGTTAAGGTTGGTAATATTCAAATTGATTTAGTATTGATCACAAATATGATTTAGCTGACTTGACCATTATGTGAATTTTCAATGTTTATTGGTTGAAGTTTTATTTGAATTTCATTTTCTAATTTGGAATTAAACTGTATTCAAACATAGTCAAACATATTTCTAACATGGTGAACATTACAACTTGTATGATTTATTAAATCCATTCAAGCTCTTCTAAAACAATTGATAGATCACTTGACAGATATGTGAATTTTCAATGTTTATTGGTTGCAGTTTTATTTGAATTGCATTTTCTAATTTGTAATTGAACTGTATTCAATCATAGTCAAACAATATTTCTATCTTGGTGAACATTACAACTTGTATGATTTATTAAATCCATTCAAGATCTTCTAAAACAATTGATAGCTTAATTGACCATTATGTGAATTTTCAATGTTTATTGGTTGCAATTTTATTTGAATTTCATTTTTTGGGTTACACATTAGTTTTCTTTTTCTAATTTATTACATATTTGTATTCAAAAGCAGTAAATAAAGCCAATTGAAGAGAGACGAAGGAAAAAAATGATGGAGAACAATCGTCGAATAACGGAGATGGGCATTCCACCATTAGTGCCTACAGTGAGTACTTTATTTCAAATTGATATATTTAAAGAATATATAATGTCATGTGATTAATTTTCTTGTAAACATTTTTGTAGGATCCACCTATACATCGACATTTATTCGACGAGGAGCCTAGTACTGGTCCTAGTACTCAGGCCAGTGGTACGAGGAGGGTTCGTACCAGAGGTGGACGAGCAGCTGTGCGTACCCGACTAGGCCCTGTCCCTCCAACTGACATGTCATCCTTCCCACATTATGATCCTGGTGTGTCGTTAGAGACACACAGGGTATTTAGGCCTCCCGTGTTTTCGCTACCTTCTGCATCTTTTGGTCCATTATTTTGACATCCCATGATGATTCCCACTCCTCAGTCAGCATCCGGTCAGACAACTGTCCCATCTTCTTTTCCTTCTAATTCTGTCTCTCCGAGCTTCTATATTCCATCATCTTCGACTCGTGTTCCACCACAGGGTGTTCCATCAGTTTCTGTGCATCCAACGGCACCCAGCGATCAGACTGGCACAAGTACATTTATAGAACCCTTACAATTTTTTATATAAACATTTATTTTCATTATAAAATGTTCTGATAAAATATTTGTTTTTCTTTCATGAAAGATACATCTACTGACAGGAGGCGTGGGTGGGGGCGTACACACATGCGTTTGGTGTGGAACCGCCGCACAGAGGTTATGGATGATTATAATGAAGAAAACCAAATGGTTGAGAAAACAGGGCAACAATTTCGGAGTTTTTTGGAGACACTTGCGAAATACTCTGACATCATTCCCGTCAGCCCGCTATTGTGGAGACATTTTCCGCATGAGGTCAAGGATAGATCTTGGGCAGAGATATGGGTAAAAAAATCTGTTCTATTTAATGCCATGAATTATTTTTGTATTTATATGAATTAATATTTTGATTTCAACTTCAATTTAATTTTCTCGATGGTGAGGGTGCACGATCAGAATGTCTAAAGGATTTAGGCGACCTTTGGAGAGCCTAAAAGCATGAGTTGTATATGGGCTAGCGTGCTAGAGTTGGCACTGAGTTAGAGGCGGTACCAACTATGTATTATTGTCCTATAGAGCAGTATCATCAGATGATTACTCATTAGACGAGTACCCAGTTTAAGGTATTAATAACATTTGAGGTATTTTAATAATAACTTTCATGTTTTTCATTAATACTATCTGTTGCATTTTCGAATTTTATTTAGGAATCATCTGGAAAAAATAAAATGAACACTGATGCAAACAAATACCTCCACACACTGGGACGCACTACGATGTCAGATCATGAGAGGAAGCAGGTATAACAATTGTTTATAAGTTTTCTTTACGACTTACACTTTATTTAGTTTCTTAAATTATTTAAAAGTTTGATAAAGTTTTCATATAACTTTAGTTTCAATGTCATTGTAGAGGAAAATACAAAATATTGAAGGACGCGTGCCTCGTGCAAAACTGTTTTACTTGAGTAGATGAAAAAAGGATGGAAGTGTTGTCAACGAAGCGACTCAGCAGCAGATTGTAAGTTTTAATCTATTGAATTTATTTTTTAATATCTATTTTTTAACTTAATGATATATTTATATTTGTAATAGGCTTTTTTAGAGACCCTCATTGCCCAAGAACCAAACAATTTTGGGACAACAGATCACTTACATCAGGTGTTGGGAGAGGAGCATTCTGGCAGAGTACGCTGCTGACCTAGGATAGCCCCGATGAGGTATTGGCCCTCCTCAGGTACGAGATGTAGTGCCACCGAGCTGTAGCAAGTTAGGGAACAAGAAGAACAGGCTGAGAAAAGGGCCACAGAGAAGGAAGAACACTCTGCTAGGGAAAACAGTGCGTTTATAAAATTTATTGAAGATCTACGTCCTACAATTTCAGCAGAGGCCAGCCCAGCATTTGATGAGTATATGTCGTCGATAAGTTCTATATACGGTGCACCAGGTGGCAGTTCAAGTGGTGTTCAGGACGTTGTAAAGCTTGATGATGATGATGGCGAAGAGTCTGACACGGAATAGGAGGGAGAAAAGGAGGGTGAGGTGGGTGGTGAGGGCAGGGAGGAGGGCGAAGACGAGGAGGAGGGTGAGGGCGAGGACGATGACGGGGACGAGGACAAGCGTGATGATGATGATGATGATGATGGTGATGGTGATGTGGGACAAGTTGATCCATTACATTTTTGACTAATATTACAGAGATTTGATATTTAATCTATTCTAGATGTTAGTTTTATCTAGACTCGTAGTATAGTATTGGAGTTGAGTTATTTTTATATATTATATGTTTTTATGGATGTTGTTGTTTTTTAGTGGTTGTGTGTTTGGGAACCCCCCTCCTTCCTGGACCCTGGACAACCCCCCACCGTCCACCCTGGACCCCGGACAGCCCCACCGGACAGCCCCCAAGACAGCCCCACGGACAACCCCCCCACCCTCCACCCTGAACCCCGGACAACCCCCCGGACAGCCCCCCAGACAGCCCCCGGACAGCCCCCACCCTCTTCCTTGGACCCCGAAAAACCCCCCAAATATCCCGGGACAACCCCCGGATAACCCCCCGAACAGCCCCCCAAACAGCCCCCCCCCCCACCCTCCTCCCTGAACCCAAACAACCCCCCCCCCCCCCCCGAACAGCCCCCCAGACAGCCCCCAGACAGCCACCCAGATAGCCCCCGCCCTCCTCCTTAGACCTCGGACAACCCCCCGAACACCCCCCAGACAGCCCCCCGCACAGCCCCCCACCCCACCCTCCTCCCTGGACCCCAGACAGCCCCCCGGACAGCCCCCCGGACAGCCCCCCAGATAGCCCCCCAGATAGCCCCCCAGACAGCCCCCCGGACAGCCCCCCCACCCTCTTCCATGGACCCCAAAGTGTCTGTCTTTGGCTTAAAATGGACAACAATTTAAGTACATACGGAAAACTGACCAAACGCATTCGGATTCCATTTAAAATTTAGGAGAACAATCCATGGGTCATATGTGACGTGTACGAGTCAAACCCGCCTCAATCCGAGGCGCAGTGTGGCGGCCACCACTCAAAGTGTCTGTCTTCCGTTTCAAAAGGGCATCATTTGAAGTGAAATACATCAACTAGCATACGGAAAACCGACCAAACGCATTCGGATTGTGTCGATACATTAGCACAACGATCCATGGGTCATATGTGATTTTTACGAGTCAACCTCGCCTCAATCTGAGATGCGGTGTGGCCACCACCACTAAAAGTGTCTGTCTTTTGATTAAAATGGACAACAATTTAAGTACATACGAAAAACTGACCAAACGCATTCGGTTTCCATTGAAACATTAGGATAACGATCCATGGGTCATATGTGATGTGTACGAGTCAATCCCGCCTCAATCCGAGGCGCGGTGTGGCCGCCACCACTCAAAGTGTCTGTCTTCTGTTTCAAAAGGACGTCATTTGAAGTGAAATACATCAACTGGCATACGGAAAACTGACCAAACGCATTCGGATTGTGTCGATACTTTAGCACAACGATCCATGGGTCATATGTGACGTGTACGAGTCAACCCCGCCTCAATATGAGGCGCGGTGTGGCCGCCACCACTCAATGTGTCTGTCTTTTCCTTAAAATGGACAACAATTTAAGTGCATACCGAAAACAGACCAAACGCATTCGGATTCCATTGAAACATTAGGAAAAGGATCCATGGGTCATATGTGACGTGTATGAGTAAACCCCGACTCAATCCGAGGCATGGTGTGGCCACCACCACTCAAAGTGTTTGTCTTCTGTTTCAAAAGGACGTCATTTGAAGTGAAATACATCAACTAGCATACGGAAAACCGACCAAACACATTCGGATTATGTCGATACTTTATCACAACGATCCATGGGTCATATGTGACGTGTACGAGTCAACCCCGCCTCAATCCGAGGCACGGTGTGGCCGCCATTTCTCAAAGTGTCTGTCTTTTGCTTAAAATGGAAAACAATTTAAGTACATACGGAAAACCGACCAAACGCATTTGGTTTCCAAAAGAACATTAGGAGAACGATCCATGGGTCATATGTGACGTGTACGAGTCAGCCTCGCCTCAATCCAAGGTGCGGTGTGGCCGACACCACTCATAGTGTATGTCTTCTATTTTGAATGGACGTCATTTGAAGTGAAATGCATCAACTGGCATATGGAAAACTGACCAAACGCATCTTGATTGTGTCGATACTTTAGAACAACGATCCATGGGTCATATGTGACGTGTACGAGTCAACCCCGCCTCAATCCGAGGCGCGGTGTGGCCACCACCACTCATGGTGTCTGTCTTTTTCATAAAAAGGACAACAAATTAAATACATAAGAAAAACTGACCAAACGCATTCGGTTTCCATTGAAACTTTAGGAGAACGATCCATGGGTCATATGTGACATGTAAGAGTCAACCCCGCCTCAATCCGAGGTGCGGTGTGGCTGCCACCACTCAAAGTGTCTATCTTCTGTTTCAAAAGGACGTCATTTGAAGTGAAATAAATCAACTGGAATACGGAAAACCGACCAAACGGATTTGGATTGTGTGGATACTTTAGCACAGCGATCCATGGGTCATATGTGATGTGTACGAGTCAACCCCGCCTCAATCTGAGGCGCGGTGTGGCTGCCACCACTCAATGTGTCTGTCTTTTTCTTAAAATGGACAACAATTTATGTACATACAGAAAATTGACCAAACGCATTCAGATTCCATTGAAAATTTAGAAGAACAATCCATGGGTCATATGTGACGTGTACGAGTCATCCTCGCCTCAATCTGATGCGCGGTGTGGTCGCCACCACCCAATGTGTCTGTCTTCTGTTTCAAAAGGACGTCATTTGAAGTGAAATACATCAACTGGCATACAGAAAACAGACCAAACACATTCGGAGTGTGTCGATACTTTATCACAACGATCGATGGGTCATATGTGACGTGTACGAGTCAACCCCGACTCAATCTGAGGCACGGTGTGGCTGCCACCACTCAAAGTGTCTGTATTTTTCTTAAAATGGACAACAATTTAAGTACATACAGAAAACCGACCAAACTCATTTGGTTTCCATTGAAACTTTAGGAGAATGATCCATGGGTCATATGTGACGTGTACGAGTCAACCCCACCTCAATCCAAGGCGCGGTGTGGCTGCCACCACTCAAAGTGTCTGTCTTCTGTTTCAAAAGGACATCATTTAAAGTGAAATACATCAACTAGCATATGGAAAACCGACCAAACGCATTCGGATTGTGTCGATACTTTATCACAATGATCCATGGGTCATATGTGATGTGTACGAGTCAACCCCGCCTCAATCCGAGGCGCGGTGTGGCCGCCACCACTGAAAGTGTCTGTCTTTTGCTTAAAATGGACAAAAATTTAAGTACATACGGAAAAACGACCAAACTCATTCAGATTCCATTGAAACGTTAGGGGAATGATCCATGGGTCATATGTGACATGTACGAGTCAACCCCGCCTCAATCCGAGGTGCGGTGTGGCCACCACCACTCAAAGTGTATGTCTTCGGTTTCAAAAGGACGTCATTTGAAGTGAAATATATCAACTGGAATACGGAAAACCGACCAAACGCATTCGGATTGTGTCGATACTTTAGCACAATGATCCATGGGTCATATGTGATGTGTACGAGTCAACCCCGCCTCATTTTGAGGCACGGTGTGACCGCCACCACTCAAAGTGTCTATATTTTGCATAAAATGGACAACAATTTAAGTACATACGGAAAACCGACCAAACGCATTCAGTTACCATTGAAACATTAGAAGAATGATCCATGGGTCATATGTGACGTTTACGAATCAACCCCGCCTCAATCTGAGGCGCATTGTGGCCGCCACCACTCAAAGTGTCTGTCTTCTGTTTCCAAAGGGCGTCATTTGAAGTGAAATACATTAACTGGCATAAGGAAAACTGACCAAACACATTCGGATTGTGTCTATACTTTAGTACAATGATCCATGGGTCATATGTGACGTGTACGAGTCAACCCCGCCTCAATCCGAGGTGCGGTGTGGCTGCCACCACTCAAAGAGTTTGTCTTTGGCTTAAAATGGACAACAAATTAAGTACATATGGAAAACCTACTAAACGCATTCGGATTATCTCGATACATTAGCACAACGATCCATGGGTCATATGTGATGTGTACGAGTCAACCCCGCCTCAATCCGAGGCACAGTGTGGCCACCACCACTCAAAGTGTATGTCGTCTGTTTCAAAAGGACGTCATTTGAAGTGAAAAAAATCAACTGGCATACGAAAAACCGACCAAACGCATTCGGATTGTGTCGATACTTCAGCACAACGATCCATGGGTCATATGTGATGTGTACGAGTCAACCACGCTCCAATCCAAGGTGCGGTGTGGCCACCACCACTCAAAGTGTCTGTCTTTGGCTTAAAATGGACAACAATTTAAGTACATACGGAAAACTGACCAAAAACATTTGGTTTCAATTGAAACATTAGGAGAATGATCCATGGGTCATATGTGACGTGTACGAGTCAACCCCTCCTCAATCTGAGGCACGATGTGGCCGCCACCACTCAAAGTGTTTGTATTCTGTTTTAAAAGGACGTCATTTGAAGTGAAACACATCAACTGGCATACAGAAAACCAACAAAACACATTCGGATTGTGTCAATACATTAGCACAACGATCCGTGGGTCATATGTGACATGTACGAGTCAACCCTGCCTCAATCCGAGGCGCGGTGTGGCCGCCACCACTCAAAGAATCTGTCATTTTCTTAAAATGGACAACAATTTAAGTACATACTGAAAACTGACCAAATGCATTCGGATTCCATTGAAACTTTAGGAGAACGATCCATGGGTCATATGTGACGTGTACGAGTCAACCCCGCCTCAATCCGAGGTGTGGTGTGGCCGCCACCACTGAAAGTGCCTGTCTTCTGTTTCAAAACGACGTCATTTGAAGTGAAATACATCAACTAGCATATGGAAAACAGACCAAGCAAATTCGGATTGTGTCGATACTTTAGCACAACGATCCATGGGTTATATGTGACGTGTACGAGTCATCCCCACCTCAATCCGAGGCGCAGTATGGCCGCCACCACCCAAAGTGTATGTCTTTTTCTTAAAATGGACAACAATTTAAGTGCATACAGAAAACCGACCAAACGCATTCGGTTTCCATTTAAAGTTTAGGAGATTGATCCATGGGTCATATGTGACGTGTACGAGTCAACCCTGCCTCAATCCGAGATGTGGTGTGGCTGCCACCACTCAAAGTGTCTATCTTCTGTTTCAAAAGGACGTCATTTGAAGTGAAATACATCAACTGGCATACGGAAAACAGACCAAACATATTCGGATTGTGTAGATACTTTAGCACAACGATCCATGGGTCATATTTGACGTGTACGAGTCAACCCTGCCTCAATCTGAGGTGTTATGTGGCCGCCACCACTCAAATTGTCTGTCTTTGGCTTAAAATGGACAACAATTTAACTACATACGGAAAACCGACAAAACACATTCGGATTGTGTTGATACATTAGCACAACGATTCAAGGGTCATATGTGACATGTAAGAGTCAACCCCGCCTCAATCCGAGGCGCGGTGTGGCTGCCACCACTCAAAGTGTATGTCTTTTGTTTCAAAAGGATTTCATTTGAGGTGAAAAACATCAACTGGCATACGGAAAACAGAAAAAACGTATTCGGATTGTGTCGATACTTTAGCACAATGATCCATGGGTCATATGTGATGTGTACGAGTCAACACCGCCTCAATCCGAGGCACGGTGTGGCCGCCACCACTCAAAGTGTCTGTCTTTGGCTTAAAATGGACAACAATTTAAGTATATACGGAAAACCGACCAAATGCATTCGGTTTCCATTGAAACTTTAGGAGAACAATCCATGGGTCATATGTGACGTGTAAGTGTCAACCCCGCCTCAATCCGAGGTGCGGTGTGGCCGCCACCGCTGAAAGTGTCTGTCTTCTGTTTCAAAAGGACATCATTTGAAGTGAAATACATCAACTGGCATACGAAAAACCGACCAAATGCATTCTTATTGTGTCGATACTTTATCACAACGATACATGGGTCATATGTGACATGTACGAGTCAACCCTGCCTCAATCCGAGGTGCGGTGTCGCCGCCACCACTCAGAGTGTCTGTCTTTTGCTTAAAATGGACAACAGTTTAAGTACATACGGAAAACCGACCAAATGCATTCGGATTCCATTGAAACTTTAGGAGAACGATCTATGGGTCATATGTGACGTGTACGAGTCAACCCCGCAACAATCCGAGGCGTAGTGTGGCCGGCACCACTCAAAGTGTCTGTCTTTTGTTTCAAAAGAACGTCATTTGAAGTGAAATACATCAACTGGCATACAGAAAAACGAACAAACGCATTTGAATTGTGTCGATACATTAGCACAACGATCCATGGGTCATATGTGACGTGTACGAGTCAACCCCGCCTCAATCCGAGGCGTGGTGTGTCCGCCACCACTCGAAGTGTCTGTATTTGTATTAAAATGGACATCAATTTAAGTACATACGGAAAACCTACCAAATGCATTCGGTTTCCATTGAAACATTAGGAGAACGATCCATGGGTCATATGTGACGTGTACGAGTCAACCCCGCCTCAATCCGATGCGCGGTGTGGCCGCCACCACTCAAAGTGTCTGTCTTCTATTTCAAAAGGACGTCATTTGAAGTGAAATACATCAACTGGCATACGGAAAAGCTACAAAACGCATTCGGATTGTGTCGATACATTAGCACAACGATCCATGGGTCATATGCGACGTGTATGAGTCAACCCCGCCTCAATCCGAGGTGCGGTGTGGCCGCCACCACTCAAAGGTTCTGTCTTTTTCATAAAATGGACAACAATTTAAGTACATATGGAAAACCGACCAAACGCATTCAGATTCAATTGAAACTTTAGGAGAACTATCCATGGGTCTTATGTGATGTGTACGAGTCAACCCCGCCTCAATCCGAAGCGCAGTGTGACCTCCACCACTCAAAGTGTATGTCTTCTGTTTCAAAAGGACATCATTTGATGTGATATACATCAACTGGCATACGGAAAACTGACCAAACGCATTCGGATTGTGTCGATACTTTATCTCAACGATCCATGGGTCATATGTGACATGTATGAGTCAACCCCGCCTCAATCTGAGGCGTGGTGTGGCCGCCACCACTAAAAGTGTCTGTCTTTGGCCTAAAATGGACAACAATTTAAGTACATGTGGAAAAATGACCAAACACATTCGGATTGTGTCGATACATTAGCACAACAATCCTTGGGTCATATGTGACATGTACGAGTCAACCCCGCCTCAATCTGAGACGCGGTGTAGCCGCCACCACTCAAAGTGTATGTCTTCTATTTCAAAAATATGTTATTTGTATTGAAAAACATCAACTAGAATACGGAAAATCGACCAAACGCATTCGGATTGTGACAATACATTTGAAAAACAATCCATGGGTCATATGTGATGTGTACGAGTCATCCCCGCCTCAATCCGAGGCACGGTGTGGCCGCCACCACTCAAAGTGTCTGTCATTGGCTTAAAAAGGACAACGAATTTAAGTACATATGGAAAACCAACCAAATACATTCGGTTTCCATTGAAACATTAGGAGAACGATCCATGGGTCATATGTAAAGTGTACGAGTCAACCCCGCCTCATTCTGAGGCGCGGTGTGGCCGCCACCACTCAAAGTGTTTGTCTTCTATTTCAAAAGGACGTCATTTGAAGTGAAATAAATCAACTGGAATATGGAAAACCGACCAAACACATTTGTATTGTGTCGATACTTTAGCACAACGATCCATGGGTCATATGTGACATGTACGAGTCAACCCCGCCTCCATCCGAGGCACGGTGTGGCCGCCACCACTCAAAGTGTTTGTCCTTTGCTTAAAATGGACAATAATTTAAGTACATACGGAAAACCGACCAAATGAATTCGGATTCCATTTAATCGTTAGGAGAACGATCCATGGGGCATATGTGACATGTACGAGTCAACCCCACCTCAATCCGAGGTGCGGTGTGGCCGCCACCACTCAAAGTGTTTGTCTTCGGTTTCAAAAGGACGTCATTTGAAGTGAAATACATCAACTGGCATACGGAAAACCAACCAAACGCATTCGAATTATGTCGATACTTTAGAACAATGATCCATGGGTCATATGTGACGTGTACGAGTCAACCCCGCCTCAATCCGAGGTGCGGTGTGGCCGCCACCACTCAAAGTGTCTTTCTTTGGCTTAAAATGGACAACAATTTAAGTACACACGGAAAACTGACCAAACGCATTCAGTTTCCATTAAAACTTTAGGATAACGATCCATGGGTCATTTGTGACGTGTATGAGTCAACCCCGCCTCAATTCGAGGCGCGGTGTGGCCACCACCACTCAAAGTATCTGTCTTCTATTTCAAAAGGACGTCATTTGAAGTGAAATACATCTACTGGCATACGGAAAACCTACCAAACGCATTCAGATTTTGTAGATACTTTAGCACAACAATCCATGGGTCATATGCGGTGTGTATGAGTCAACCCCACCTCAATCTGAGGCACGGTGTGTCCGCCACCACTCAAAGTGTCTGTCTTTTTCTTAAAATGGACAACAATTTAAGTACATATAGAAAACCGACCAAACGCATTAAGATTCCATTGAAACTTTAGGAGAACGATCCATGGGACATATGTGACGCGTAAAAGTCAACCCCGCCTCAATCCGAGGTGCGGTGTGGCCGCCACCACTCAAAGTGTCTTTCTTTGGCTTAAAATGGACAACAATTTAAGTACACACGGAAAACTGACCAAACGCATTCAGTTTCCATTAAAACTTTAGGATAACGATCCATGGGTCATTTGTGACGTGTATGAGTCAACCCCGCCTCAATTCGAGGCGCGGTGTGGCCACCACCACTCAAAGTATTTGTCTTCTATTTCAAAAGGACGTCATTTGAAGTGAAATACATCTACTGGCATACGGAAAACCTACCAAACGCATTCAGATTTTGTAGATACTTTAGCACAACAATCCATGGGTCATATGCGGTGTGTATGAGTCAACCCCACCTCAATCTGAGGCACGGTGTGTCCGCCACCACTCAAAGTGTCTGTCTTTTTCTTAAAATGGACAACAATTTAAGTACATATAGAAAACCGACCAAACGCATTAAGATTCCATTGAAACTTTAGGAGAACGATCCATGGGACATATGTGACGTGTAAAAGTCAACCCCGCCTCAATCCGAGGTGCGGTGTGGCCGCCACCACTCAAAGTGTCTTTCTTTGGCTTAAAATGGACAACAATTTAAGTACACACGGAAAACTGACCAAACGCATTCAGTTTCCATTAATACTTTAGGATAACGATCCATGGGTCATTTGTGACGTGTATGAGTCAACCCCGCCTCAATTCGAGGCGTGGTGTGGCCACCACCACTCAAAGTATTTTTCTTCTATTTCAAAAGGACGTCATTTGAAGTGAAATACATCTACTGGCATACGGAAAACCTACCAAACGCATTCAGATTTTGTAGATACTTTAGCACAACAATCCATTGGTCATATGCGGTGTGTATGAGTCAACCCCACCTCAATCTGAGGCACGGTGTGTCCGCCACCACTCAAAGTGTCTGTCTTTTTCTTAAAATGGACAACAATTTAAGTACATATAGAAAACCGACCAAACGCATTAAGATTCCATTGAAACTTTAGGAGAACGATCCATGGGACATATGTGACGTGTAAAAGTCAACCCCGCCTCAATCCGAGGTGCGGTGTGGCCGCCACCACTCAAAGTGTCTGTCTTCTGTTTCAAAAGGACGTTATTTGAAGTGAAATACATCAACTGGCATACGGAAAACCGACCAAACGCATTTGGATTGTGTCGAAACTTTAGGAGAACGATCCATTGGTCATATGTGACGTGTACGAGTCAACCCCGCCTCAATCTGAGGTGTGGTGCGGCTACTACCAATCAAAGTATATGTCTTCTATTTCAAAAGGATGTCGTTTTAAGTGAAATACATCAACTGGCATATGGAAAACCGACCAAACGCATTCGGATTGTGTCGATACATTAGCACAACGATTCATGGGTCAATTGGTGTGTAGTAGTCAACCCCGCCTCAATATGAGGCACGGTGTGGCTGCCACCACTCAAAGTTTCTGTCTTTTGCTTAAAATGGAAAACAATTTAAGTACATACGGAACACCAACCAAACGCATTCGGTTTCCATTGAAACTTTAGAAGAACGATCCATGGGTCATATGTGACGTGTACGAGTCAACCCCGCCTCAATCCAAGGCGTGGTGTGGCCGCCACCACTCAAAGTGTCTGTCTTCTGTTTCAAAAGAACATCATTTGAAGTGAAATACATCAAATGGAATAAGGAAACCCGATCAAATGCATTCGGATTGTGTCGATGCATTAGCACAACAATCCATGGGTCATATGTGACATGTACGAGTCAACCCCGCCTCAATCCGAGGCGCGGTGTGGCCGCCACCACTCAAAGTGTCTGTCTTTTGCTTAAAATGGACAACAATTTAAGTACATACAGAAAACCGAACAAACACATTCGGATTCCATTGAAACATTAGAAGAACGATCCATGGGTCATATGTGATGTGTACAAGTCAACCGTGCCTCAATCCGAGGTGCGGTTTGGCCACCACCACTCAAAGTTTCTGTCTTCTGTTTCAATAGGATGTCATTTGAAGTAAAATACATCAACAATCATACAGAAAACTGACCAAACGCATTTGTATTGTGTCGATACTTTAGCACAATGATCCATGGGTCATATGTGACGTGTACGAGTCACCCCTGCCTCAATCCGAGGCGCAGTGTGCCCGCCACCACTCAATGTGTCTGTCTTTTTCTTAAAATGGACAACAATTTGAGTACATATGGAAAACCGACCAAACGCATTCGGATTCCATTTAAAATTGAGGAGAACGATACATGGGTCATATGTGACGTGTACGAGTCAACCCCTCCTCAATCTGAGGCGCGGTGTGGTCGCCACCACTCAAAGTGTCTGTCTTCTTTTTCAAAAGGACGTCATTTGAAGTGAAATACATCAACTGGCATACAGAAAACTGACCAAACACATTCGGATTTTGTTGATACTTTAGAAAAATGATCCATGGGTCATTTTTCACATGTACGAGTAAACCCTTCCTCAATATGAGGCGAGGTGTGGCCGCCACCACTCAAAGTGTCTTTCTTTTCCTTAAAATGGACAACAATTTAAGTACATACCGAAAACTGACCAAACGCATTTGGTTTCCATTGAAACTTGAGGAGAACGATCCATGGGTCATATGTGACGTGTACGAGTCAACGCCGCATCAATCCGAGGTGCGGTGTGGCCGGTACCACTCAAAGTGTCTGCCTTTTGTTTCAAAAGTACGTCATTTTAATTGAAAAACATCAACTGACATACGGAAAACCTACCAAACGCATTCGGATTGTGTCGATACATTAGCACAATGATCCATGGGTCATATGTGAGGTGTACAAGTCAACCCCACCTCAATCCGAGGTGTGGTGTGGCCGGTAGCTCTCCAGGTGTATGTATTATGTTTAAAATGGACATTATTTCATGTAAAAATATATGGTATACAAAAAACCGATCAAATTATGAATTGACTTCCAGATTCCACATATAATTGTCATCTAAATTATAATTACATTATGAATTATAATTTAATTATGGATGTGTATAGTTCCACCATTATATGTTAAATGTGTATGAATTTGTTCTCTATATGTAATTGTTAATTGGTTATTGCAGGTACAATAATTGTATATGTTTGTGTTAGTTTATTGCATGTACAATAATTGGATTGAAAACGAGAGGGAACCACAAAATGAGACCTGGTGGGAAAATTGGATATCTGCTGGGAAATTGCAGAGTTGTTGTGCTGGGAAAATGCAAAGTTGCTTGGAAATTTTCCCAGTAGAGGCTATGCCAATAGTTTTGAACCGTTAGCATAGAATGTGTAGGCCTTGTTTTACCAACGGTTCTATGAACCATTGGTAAAACACTTTTCCCAACGGTTCTAAACCGTTGGGAAAGAGAATATATTGCATTTTTTCCAACGGTTCGTAGAACCGTTGGGAAAAACATGATAAATTTGTGCACTATTTCCCAACAGTTCTTGAAACCCGTTGGGATAGGGTAATTTTTCAGCACCCTATCCCAACAGTTCACGGTAAACCGTTTGGAAAACCTTTTCCCAACGGCTTACTTCCCTACGGGTTGCAGAACCGTTGGTATAACATATACAAACAGTTCTGCAACCTTTCCAAATAGTTCTATACCATTGGGAAATCCTGCATTTCCAGTAGTGTTTGAGGTTCGATTTATCCCCAAAAAATTGACTTTGGAATAGCAGACCTTCGATTTCGTGAAATTTTGAATGCGGCGTGATGAAGACGTTATTTTCAAGTGTTCTTTTTTAAAGAGGGCAAAAATTTTTATCAACAGTTACTAAAACATATAAATAAAAGTGTATTTTATCTACACTAAAAATATAATCACTGAAAAATACCAATTTTTCCAATGCTTTCTTAGTGCTGATAAATCATCACTTTTATCTGCGCTTTCTTAGTACTGATAATTCAACCTTGGTATCAATGCTAAAAAAGATTCGAAAAAGTGGGATTTCTCACCACTTATGTTTTACCACAAATAAATGTACTTTTACAAGCATTGGAAAAAATGAAAAAAATTTAATAAAAAATGAATTACTAAATAATATTGATTAGAGAAATAATAAAATTATTAAAAATAAACTATACAATCTATTTAAATTACAAAAAAATATAAAAAAATGCATTTAACTAAATTAATTACTTAAATTATAAAAAAAATTAAAATATTAAAACTTAATAAATAAATAACTATAAATAATTATTAAAAAGAGAATAAATTTGAAAAATGTAATAAATTAATATATAATATTAAATGAAAAAATATTAAAAATAAATTATTAATATAATAAATTAATAAATATTAAAAATAAGTGAATTAAGTAAAATTAATTACCTAAACTAGAAAATCATAAAAATGAATGAATATTCAACATTAATTATATACATAACAATATTATTAAAAATGAATAACATTTTTTACTTATATTACTAAAATATTAAAAGATCCATTTTAAATTAATGAATAATATAAATTTCAAAAATATTTAAACTATTAAAACATAACAAAAAAATGAATAAATATTATTCATTTAAATTAAAAAACATTAAAAAATTAAAAAAATTTAAATAATTATTAATTATTAAATATTAAAAAATGATTAAATTAGAATTTTATTTAAATTATTAAAATATTAAAAATTAAATAATAATATTAAATGAAATAATATTGAAAAATAATAAATAAAATTCAATATATTAAAAAAATATTTTAAAAAATATTTTTTTATGATTAATTACATGAATTGTAAACACATAAAAGAATGGATAAAAATGAATAAATTAATTAGATAAGATATATAAATAATGAAATTATTAAAAAAAAAAATTCAAATAAAATAAAAATTAAAAAATATTGAGGTAGAATCTATTAAATGCTTTAAGTCGAAAGGGCAAGCAGAAGATTGATGATGATGCTTCGGTGAATGAAAAATTCATGAAGCAACATGTTGTCAGAAGTACTGTAAATGCAACTGAACCTTCTACTTCACAAGTTGATGCCCATAGTGATGCTAATAAGAATGTGATTGATATAGAGGGTCCACTGGAATCTGGTAAAAATTATATTAGTCTACTTGATATCTTAAACATGTATAATATTTAGGAGATTTTCCCTAAGGAATTTGACAAAGCTCATAGGGGTATCCATGTGGAAGGATAATCCTTAGACACTGAGACTGTAATTGAAAAAAGAAACTCTAATATTATGATAGTATGGGTGAGCTCAGGTCTGGCTGGAGAATAATATCCTCGATCTCTTGAGAATACTACCCTAACGAGTGGTCCTTATGTGGGTGATGAGACATGACAACAACCATAAACATGATAGAGGGGCTATCAAATGAGAGGTAGGGGTTGTGGTTGATCCCCTAGATGACATCTTTTACTATTTTATGGATTGTTGTCTCCTTTGATCTTTGTGATGTGGCTTGTCACCGACATCCACTACCTCTCTCTCCTTGTACTTATATTTATCATTTTTTTTTCAATAAATATCAGGACCATGGGACATAACCCATATTATGCGCCATTTTGAGTAATAAAATTTAAAAATTAAAAAATGAATAAAAATGAACAGCTAAGAAATATTAATTATACAAATAAAAAATATTCGAAATGAATTACAATTACCATATATAAACATTAAAATTATAATTCATTCAAATAAATCAATTATATATATTTCAAATATTTTAAAAATATTAAAACATAATAAATAAAAAATGAACAAATATTAATCATATAAGTTACCGACTTGTTGAAAATTTTAATACTGATAAGTAAAAGTATAAATTTAAAAAAATTATTTATAAAAAATATTAAAAATTAATAAATAAAAAAATCGAAAAATTAATTTTAATGAAATTATAATAAAAATGAATGAATAAATTTGAATAAGTGAAAAATATTTAAAGAATTAAATTCATAAAATTAATTACTTGAATTGAAACCCCATAAACAATGAATAAAAAAGAATAAAAAAGAATAAAAAATAATGATATTATTTATAATTATTGATGTACGTATTATGTTGATTGAATATAAAAAATATAATTAATTATTATCCTTTGAATTTTTAATAATAATTAAAAATATTATTCATTAATTGAATGTATAAATATTTTTAAAAATGTATAAGTAACAATCAAAATTAAATATATTACATAAAATAATAAATGAATAAATATTACAAATGAATAAATATTACAAATTAATAATAATTCAAAAAATTAAATTATAGAAAATACTAAAAATAGAGAAATATTAAAAATGAAAAAACAGGCTTTCACATTACATACAGACACATATACACCTACATGAACATAAACTTATATGTACGCATCCACATCCACATACACATCCACATCCACATACACATACACATAGACATACACATACACATACACATACACATACACATACACATACACATACACATACACATAGACATACACATACACATACTCATACTCATACACATACACATACACATACACATACACATACACATACACATACACATACACATACACATGCACATACACATGCACATGCACATACAAATACACATACACATACAAATACACATCTACATACACATACACATACACATACACCTACACATACACTTACATAAACACATACATGTAAATATACATGTACAATACACATCCACATACACATACACATACACATACACATACACATACACATACACATACACGTACACGTACACATACACATACACATACACATACACATACACATACACATACACATACACATACACATACACATACACATACACCTACACATACACCTACACATACACATACACATACACATACACATACACATACACATACACATACACATACACATACACATACACATACAAATACACATGCACATTCACATGTACATACACATACACATACATATTATGAGATATACATGTAAACATGCATAAACATACACATACGCATACACATACACATAAACATACACATACACAAACACATACCCTGGCACACACACACCCACATACATACACATGCATACATAAACATATTACATAAACATACATACACATACACATACACATACAAATACACATACACAAATACACATACATACACTTACACATACACATACATGTACACATACACATACACATACCCATCAACATACACATACACATACACCTACACCAACACATACACATACACATACACATACACATACACCTACACATACAGATAAACATACACATGCACATGCGGAAGCACATATACATATACATACACATACATATGCCTAGAGATACATATATACATGCATACATGTACTCATACTAATAGACATACACATACACATACCGTGACACACACACCCCCACAAAAATACACATACAAACATAAACATATTACATAAACTTACATACACATACACATA
This sequence comes from Viscum album, assembly GCA_963277665.1. Taxonomy (NCBI): domain Eukaryota; kingdom Viridiplantae; phylum Streptophyta; class Magnoliopsida; order Santalales; family Viscaceae; genus Viscum; species Viscum album. Next base: position 1,031,532,176 of record OY728157.1, read on the forward strand.
CACACATACGTACGCATATAAATACATGTACACATGCATACACATATATACATACACACACACAAATACATACATATGAATACATACACATACTATATAAACAAACATACACATACAAACATACATACACATAGACATACATGTACCCATACAAGCACATGCACATGCACATAAATATATAGGTAAACACATACACACGAATAAACATACAAGTATGCATACATGAACATACACATATACACATACACATAAACATACATTCTCATACATGCATAAACATACACATACATGTACACATATGTATACACATACACATACATACAATTATATACATGTGCATGCACATACATACACCTACATTTGCATAAATACACATACTACAAAAACATACACCTACCACATAGACATACACATACACACACACACACACACGACACACACACACACACATTCATCTACATCCACTTGGATACACATACAAAGAAACACGCACACACACAGACATACATATACACATACACACATACATATAGGTACAGATGCACACATACACACACACACAACACACACACACAACTCATATATATACACATACAACACATAAATACATTCACGTAAATACGTACTCAAACATCTACATACATAAACATGAATACACATACATACAAATATATATATGTATATTTTAGTTTATTTAATATGAATATATATATATATATATATAGAAATATGAACTCTTAAAAAAATATTCATTTATATATTTATATAATTTTTTAAATAAAATATTAATAATATATATATATATATATTTGTATATAATTTTCTTTATTAATGTATATAAATATATTATTAAGAAAATTTATTGATTAATATAAATTTAAAAATTTTCTTTATATAAAATTCTAAAAATATGATTGATAATAATTTTTTATTATAATATAGATATATAAATCATATTTTCATATTATATTTACATATCTATACTTATTGTTATATAAATCACACACACACATATATATATATATGTATATGTATATATAGATTAAATAACTCATTGATACCTTTTTCAGTGGTAAAAAAGTCACTGTTAATGGTTACCTTTATCAGCGCTAAAATAATCATTGAAAAAACTACACTTTTATCAGAATTATTAGATAATTCTTAGAATAATCCATCCATTATCAACACATTTTTGGAGCACTAATAAAGGTTAGTGCTCAAAATAGCATTATTTTTTGTAGCTTTTTTCCACGTTTCAATAGGTTTTTGAGGTTATATCTATCATACATGATGAACAATCTCATTTTTGTTATGAAAATTTCACTACCTGATCAACAACATACTTGACCATCCAATTATTGTCTTAATTTAAAGTCTATCTTAATAGTGGTTTCACTACATAAATGTTATCATATAATATACCTAGTTAGCCTCAAGTAATAGGGATAAATATGAAACATGCAACCCTATAATTATATCAATGATAATATGTATGGAATTCCATATATTAATCTTAGTGAGTCAATCTTGAATACATGTTGCACTTCTATATTCCAAGTGTTGTTTATACCTCCAAACAATCCCCTTCTCACAAAAATCAAAGTATATATCACAACTCATGTTTTCCCATGATGCTCATTCATCATGGATAACATAGTGATTTATCCTAAAGTGGTTAATTATAATTTTAATCTCATTATATATGAAATTCACCTAAACGAATGATTAAATTGAAATTTCTTTTATAACATGATACATTTGATAAAATTGTAATTAATTTTTAAGAAAATACAGACAAAAAAATAAACATAATTTTCAATCTCATAGCATCCTAATATATAGAGACCTTTATAATCTTATGTTTTTATGTTTCATGTAATTTTTCAAAAACATGATATATCTCATTGAAACAATATCTATATCACCAAATAATACCTAATATATCACCATATATCCATATGATAAATTAATCGTCACAACAAACTCATTAGTGAAATTACATCTTTATATAAAGAAACTCGTTAATAATGATATGGTTATTATAAATCCTCAAGTTCAAAACTTGAGTATTTAATCAAAATAATTTCAATTCATAATATCTCACATTATGATTTTTTTTCATTTTTTTATAAAAAATTGGTAACATTTATAAATCTTCTAAGAATTTTATATTTCATCATGATCATTCGTAATAAGTAAAAAATTGGAATCTTACATTACGATATTTACTATACCAATCCATATTCAAAATACTTCTTGAGTATTTATAATAACTTTTTTCACTTGGAATAAACTGGTATCTTAAAAAGCAATATTTCTATTACAGTTCATTAGTTTGGACTTGAAATTCTCCACATTCAATAACAAATCTCACTGATCTCTTAAAAAATATGTTTCTGAAAGTATAAAAAAATTTACAAAATAACTATATCTTTTATCTTTTCCATTATGGGGAAACAAAAAAATTTAAAATATTACCTTAGATTACATTATTAGATCACATTTAAACTATATTTAGCATAGAAAAAAGAAAATATGACATAAAAATAAGATTCATTTTCATATTTTAATAAAATATTTTGTTTTTATCATATAAAAATCTATATAATTTCATTCAATGACATTATTTTAATTTTATGTTATAAGATTGATAGGAATATGAATGAAGTAGTTCCATTCAAACATTTATTTCATTCAAATACATTTTTTCATCAAATGTATTAATTTTTTATAATATTTATACCTAAATAGGACACAAAATTAAGTTTCATTAGCTCTTTAATGTATTATGGGAAATTTGGTTTCTAATTTAATGGCTTCATGTAGTGGAAACATTTTCTTTCCCCATTAGCACCACCTTTTAGATATGAATAAGTATATGGTAACTCTCTATGACCTTTATTTTTCTTTCTCTCAAATTTTTTTACTCTTTTATATTTACATATCATCAAGGAACATTATATTAGAACTCCCTATACCAACATAAATACTCTGTATCTATATGTATATGTCCATATATATATATTAAGCGTGGAAATCTATATTCTAATAGGTATTAGGATCCTAAAGGATTCCCCATGGGTGAATTATTGAATTAATTTATTCTATATTCTACTAATGTGATACCATCATTTCTGGATAAAATGAATGAATTGCTCATTATTTTGACTTTTCCATCACATTAATACTGAATTTTAATGTATTTAGTCTCTGAATTCAGCAATTCACAAGACTACATGGAATGAATTGGAAAACCCGAGACTAAATTTTCCACTAATCATTATGGATACAGAGAGTAGAGTTTATCGTTGAATAATTTTCATATACAAATGTATTCTAACTAAATTAATGTTTTATCACACAATTAACATGACACTCTTCAAGATATAAATCATGCATGTCTTTATAATCCAAATAAAACTAATTTTTTTTAAGACAAACTACACATTATATTTACTTCTTCACACACTGTATTTGTTATCCAATAACGTGTAAACTCAATCTTCGACAACATAACATCATCAAAACTTTTTATATGATCTATCTTAATGAAGCACCAAACCTATAAATATTATCAACCAGAATAACCTACTTCTTCTTCATTAGTTGTCTCATTATAAAGTAATAAAATTATTATTATTTATATACTGATATGTTATTATAAATATGAAACAACCTTATTTCACCTTTTATCCATCCAATAGAAAATGAAATCACTGCACGTGCCTACGTACGGAATACCGTCTCCACGCTGTGGTGTAATCTGTTTTCGACCACCACCTTACTTGGATGGGTATAATGGTGTAAATAAATAACTATATATGATAATTGTAAAGTTATATTTATTCATAAATATTATACATACACTTCAATACAATTTTATTATCGTGGGAATGATATCATCGCTCGTGCGTACGTAAGGCTACCGTCTCCATGACGCGATGAGATTCATTCTCCATGTTAACTACTCATGAATGATTATATAGTATATATAATGAATAATAATGAAATATATGACATAATAATGATAATGGATTTATTTATATATATGTGTGTGTGTCATCTACTTAATTACATTCAATTCAATAAGGAAATGAAAACAGCATTCTTGCGTACATACGGCCTATCGTCTCCATGAACGGCGTTTATTATTCCATTTATTGATCTATCATATATATATGTATATGATGAATATATATTATATATAAATCATGTTTTAAATTCTGTAATTATGTAAATCATTATATAAGTTATAATATCAAGAACAACAAGTCGAAACACGTACGATAAATGAAACGATTTAACCCAAAATACTGCTTTAACATGGAATTTACAAAAGAACGGGTAATATAAAGTCATAAGTGAACCATATATGATATAATAATAATGAATATGATTCTGTAATAAGTCAATGACATTATTTAAATCATTGTACATGAGTTTCGGATACATACGAAGCATATTGTACGTAAGGTAAGGGAGAACTATTCCAATCTCGTTCTTATCTGAGATTGTTTATTCGTAAATATTTATTAGGGTTACTTTTTTCATCCATTTCCATGTTTCCTAAAAATGGTTTCATGTATGTTTAAAGTCCTTTTTCACCATTTTTTACTTTTACTACATGGTATGTAAGGAACCCTTTTTTACCATACAAGGTACTTTTTTGACTTTTCCGACAAAAGTTAGAGGAGAACGTTATTTTTATCTTTTATGGTGTGAACCAATTATTACGGTTTAGTAATGCCTCATTTTCATGAAACTTCCTATACAATTTTTCATGATTATTTTCAACAAAACACTTTTCTTTTAAAGTTGAATGGCATTTTTTGAAAAGAAAATGATTTTGAAGAGGAAAGGATATTTTCCTCAAGATTTCATTTCAAGTGTTTTATCAAAAATATTTTCTATCTAAAATGAAATAACTTAATATGATTATGTTTCAAGTATAATTTCTCCATTATTAACATGGTTTGATTCTTATTATAATGAAATTATATCGATTTTTTTATAAGGATTATGTTATGGTGGCATGATGTTTATGAATCCCATTCTATTACATGGGTTATGCTATGATGTATGGTTTATGATTTTGTGGCACATTAAAGAATGATTTAATTGTGAGATGGGTGGGACCTATATCTATTTCCAATGCATTGGGTAAATATTCATATCTTAGGAGATAGACAAGGCTGGAATGGTAAGTTAATCTGGTTTAGTAATACAGGACTGGAAAGAGGAGTGAACTCGATTCAGAAAGGGACTTTGTCCACTATGATGATCTTGGCAGCAATGCCTTGGCCAATATGGAAAACATATCTTGTGCTTAATGGTTTCCACAATCACATGTTTTATTACCATTCTATTTTATCATGATTAATGTTTCTTTATGATCTATACCTTATGTACTGGCAGGTTTTATGTCACTGCCCAAGATTTTGATGTTTAAAAATTATGTTCATGTTTTTAAGTTCAAATGTATATAATTTGATTTATTTTGTCCATGCATACCCTTATTGAGCATTTGAGCTCACCCTTTATATGTTTTCTTTTCCCCATGACTTAATGAAACATTTTAGGTAACAAAACCAAAAGGGAAAGATCTTTATGGGACATGTTGAAGATTTGTCACCACGATTAGAAGATTACATTCCGAGTTTCCAAAGACACTAAACTATTACAATCCTTTTGTGCCTTTTTTGTTATGAATTATGTATTCCGCAAAAGTACTGTAATTTCAATGTACGTAAAGATATGGGTCTCTACAGTTGGTATCGGAGGAAAGGTTTAGTTAACTTTTGGAAACTAGGATGCGAAAACTTTAGTGAGATCACTAGAGATATTTTTATGGTATGTCTAGGGATGTCTCTAAGGTTAAGTATAATTATAGGTTATAGTCCTAGAACTATGGTAATGATATTATAATTAAACCTAAGATGTTAGATATCGAAGGTACTCCCCCTTTATTATGTTGTTTTCCCTAGCATGTTTTTTGCCTCTCACACAATTTTTTCTAGGTTTTAGATGATGGCTGGAACCCAAAGGAACCATGTTGATCAATGTAATGGACAATGCAATGATTGTCCTACTGAACAAACCAATGTTATGGGAGATGGAGTGAAAAATCATATTTCTATAATTACTCAAGCTATAAATCATTCTGGACTTCCGAATGAGCAGAGAAGGGAACAATATTCTATAGAGACCTTCATGAGGCAACATCCGCCTTCTTTCAATGGGTATTATAATCCACATCTTGCTGAAAAATGGATCAGTACCATTGAAAAGATATTATCCATACATCGCTGTTCATAACATGATCAATTCATTCTATCTGTTTTCCATTTAGAAGGTAAAGCAGACCATTGGTGGACTCTAATTAAGAATACAAGTCCCCAAGATGAAATTGAATCCATGGAATGTGACGAGTTCAAGAACTCATTTTTCAGTATGTACTTCCCTCATATTCTTCAAACAAAGATGGAAAATGAGTTCCTTGAACATCAGAAAAAGGATGATGAATCTTTTGGTATATACGAAGAATATTTTACAAGGCTTGCAAGGTAGGCATATAGCTTTATCATCCAACCTAAAAGTAAAGTTGATCGATTCTTGAGTGGCTTAAAACCAAGTCTTCTAAGGGAATTAGCTATAAGAGACTTTAGAAACTATGAAGAAATTGTGTGTTGTGCTATCATGGTAGAAATATAATTTGGTGTTACATATGCATCTCATCGTTTGGAAAATAAATGAAAGATAGAGTTCAAGGAGAAATCCCTAAGCAATGGTGAAAAAAAGATGAATGTTTCTTTATGCTCAAAGTGTAGATAGAAGCATGGTGGAGATTATCATAAATGGTCTAGAAAATGTTTTAAGTGTGGAAAAGATGTTCATCAAGAAGCTGAGTGTTGAAGTAATGGAAAAAGGGTTGCTAATGATGTGAATAAAGAAAGGACTACTGAGAACGCACCACCAACACTTCAATGCTTCAAGTGAAATGAAATGGGGCATTATGTTAATAAATACCCTAATCCAAGGGTTAATGATGATCGACATTAGCAACCACTTAAGGTAAAGGACAATGGGAAGTCACATTCAATCATTATTGCAAATGTTGAATATGACAATGATGTGGTGAAATGATTAAGTGTTTATGTAATGGGATTAAAAAATAATGTTGTATATAGTATTGTTGAATGTTGGAATATTTATGTATTGATATATTGTGGTTTTCAATAATTTTATTGTACCGGTAACCACAGAAAGCTATTGAGATATTTTTTGAAATAAGATGATATGCGCATAATGAAGGGATAAGGTGAAAATGAAAATTTTGGTAGTATTCATGAGCTCATGACTGATATAAGGACAAAGTTATATCATGGTTTGAGTATATAGAATTTTTGGATTTTGGTATGTGGAAAGAGTTATCTTTTGACAGCATTCATGTTTTCACTAAGGTTCAATGGGTATTCATTTTTCAAGAGAATACATGATTATGGTATTCACATGATTGGAATGTGGCCAACAAGATATATTAGGGATAAATTATGGTATTCACAGGATTTTTATATGACCTTTTTAGTAATTGTTCTCTTTATACTATGAGTTTGGAAAGAAGTATTTTGGATTAGACTAAAGATTCGAATGGATTATGGGGAACATAATTTATTATTGTTTAAGGCTAGATTTGTTTTGATAATATTTATAGAATGTTATAATAGTATAGTTTTAGAAAAAGAACAACCCGTAGGATGAGAGACAACCCGTCGCGTCAGACAAGGATGTGGGAATCGAATCAATAAACAAAGTGTGACAGGACTTTATCGCCTACCACTAGCCTACAAGAAGTCCCCGGTTAGTAGAAACTAGTTTTATTTTATTATGCGCTATGATAGATGAAGTATAAGTCCATTTTAGCAACCATATATGATTAATATCAGCATATATGGACTTATGTATATTAAATAAATTGTGCTAATCTTTTTGCGATAGAAATAGATGGAATGACCTATCATTCTATCGCAAAATCTGCAGACACTTCATAGATGAAAAATTAAACTTCATTTCATATTGAGATGAAGTGGAAATTGTTCGAGGCACGAGCTATGATGAGATGATACCGAAATAAAGTAAGTATTTCTTCTAATTCAAATTCATCAACTTTAGGGAAATGATCTCGAAAACAAAAAATGTTGTCCTAGTGCTCTCATATTTGATGAATCAGATGCTACCTTAGATCATCACAAATTTATGGCTTTGCGATTGTTCGTTTTTTCATATCCATGTCCTCTACCACTCTTCATCAGAATTTGATTGTTATATATCTCTTCCATATCAATATTTTCACCTATGTTCTCCTATGTGGAAACCCAGTGATTAGTTAATTTGGGTAACCGTTACGTTTCATACTTTAGGTTTTAAAGTCAAGTTTTGGTATTCATTTTTATGATGTGGGTTTCTATGAAATAAACTTTGAAGTAGTAAACCATTTATAACCCCGATGAATTTCGAGGGAGAAATTCTTTTTAAGGGGGGTAGAATGTAACACCCCAAGATTTTTGAAAAATATTCTTTCTAATTTCATTGATGTCTTATGTTGTACGGTACACAAAAAAGAGCTTTCACTACATGCATACCTGACTTGTCTTTCTTTACACGAAATCGTGACCTTCCATGATAGCATGTGTTGTATGCAATATCGATTTTCACTAAATAACGATATATTATTAAAATATTATATTAACTAGACGTTATGAATAGTAATACCCACTTTTTCAAATTTTATAAATTCTATCATTCAAAATTGACTTCATTTTTGGAGTCGGAATAATGAAATTATCCAAGGGTGAATTTTTGGTATTTTTATGAAAACTTTCAATTTTTGATGGATAGTGAAAACACTTGGTTACTATTTAAAAAACAACTTTTTATTTAAAAAATTATTTATTTTATTTAAATTTATTTTAGGTCCAAATTGAATCATAATAACTATATAAGTTCAATATAATTAATTGGAGTCATTTCATAATAATTTTTTATATATAAAAAATTTATTGAACTTTTCACAATCTTTTACCCACCTCCTTGGAGAATTTGGAAATTCACATAAAAGTTAATTTTACTTCTTCTGTGAGTGGAATTTCAAAAATATGAGAGAAAATGTTAAAATAAAATACTAAAATGTGGTCCAATGAGATGAATTTTTTTTTGGTGAATAGTATCTTTTTACATTTATTTACCATGGTTAAAAGTAAATAGGGTAATTAAAGGTAAAAATGATATTATTATTACCCTAAAAAATGTCCTAATTCTATTTTTAATTGTAATTCGACCAAAAACAACATTAGGAATAAAATATTACCCTTTAGGTCCCCTTGGATTAGACTAGGACATTTATTATTAATTTATTTAAAGAAGGGTTAAAATAGTTAAAATCAATGTTTAATAAATAAATCATTTTTAATATAGGATTATACATGAGATAATTTCGACTATAAATATTCATTATAAATAAAAAAATATTTCCTACCTAACTGTGTTTTATTTATAATTTTTAGTCATTAAATAATTTACGTTATTTATTTCACAATGGTGATGCAGTAATTACCTAAATAATAAAATATTAAAATAATTGATGTTATAAATAAACAAATAAATTTAATTTGAGACTTTTAATGAATTCCACTAATTTTATAACTTAATATTACATATGGGATTTTAATTAATTAACTTTTTTTTCATCTAATCATGATATTATGATTTTCACAAAAATCAACTACCAAATTGTGTCAAAATTGACATAAAATAGTTTTTAAAACAAATATTATATTATTAATTGTTTTTATATTACTAAAAATATATGGTTCGTCCAAGATACTTATAATCATGATATTTGTTTCATTAATGGACAACTTGGGAGTCTTTTGGATGTATATGGTATGTTTATTTACTATATAATATAAAAATACCAAGTGACATGGTAAATGTCAATATAATTAACTGAGAGTAAAAAATAAAAGATAAGGTTAATATAATGACCCAGACCTGTCTGAAATATATTGGTAGAGAGTATTGTGACCCATCCCCACCTTAGATTTGAAATAAATGAATTTGGAGCAATTAAAAACTGAATATGACTTTATTATAAAATAATATTTTATGTTTTTCTAGAGGTGCCCCTCTCCTACCTTATAAAAAGGGCACTGTTCCCTCTTTCCTTTACACCATTTTGAGCCTTTAATCTCTGCAAAAACCTTCCCATTTCACTTCTCCAATTCTCTAGATACATTATAGAGGTTCTGGTCTTCTCAAAATACCAAATGTACTTCCTTAAGAGGAATCTTAAAGGAGGTGCATCGAAGAAGAGGTAATCTCTTCTTCCGATTCTCTCAAGTTTCTTTCTTCTTATAATTTTTCTTCTTTAGTTGTCTCATTATAAAGTAATAACATAACTATTACTAATATAATGATATGTTATTATAAATATGAAACAACCCTATTTCACCTTCTATCCATCCTATGGAAAACGAAATCACCGCGCGTGCATACGTACAGAATACCGTCTCCACGATGTGGTGTAATCTATTTTCGACCACCACCTTACATGGATGGGTATAATGGTGTAAATAAATAAATATATTTTATTATTGTAAAGTTATATTGATTCTGAAATATTATACATACACTTCAATACAATTCCACGATCATGGGAATGATATCATCGCTTGTCCGTACGTACGGACTACCGTCTCCAAGACGCGATGAGATTCATTCTCCATGTTAACCATTCATGAATGATTATAAAGTATATATAATGAATAATAATGAAATATATGAGATAATAATGATACTGGAATTATTTATATCTATATATGTTTTTAATCTACTTAATTTCATTCAATTGAATAAGGAAACAAAAACAACGCTCATGCGTACGTACGGCCTACCGTCTCCATGAACAGTGTATTTCATTCCATTTATCAATCTATCATATATATATGTATATGATAAATTTATATTATATATAAATCATGTTTTTCATTTTATAATTATGTAAATCAGTATATATGTTATAATATCAAGAACAACAAGTCGAAACACGTATGATAAATGAAACAATTTTAACCAAAATGCTATTTTAACATGGAATTTAGAAAAGAACGAGTAATATAAAGTCACAAGTGAACCATATATGATATCATAAAAATGAATATGAATCTTTAATAAGTCAATGAAATTATTTAAATAATTATACAGGATGTTTGGATACATACAAAGCATATTGAACGTAAGGTAAGGGATAACTATTCCAATCTCGTTCTTATACGAGATTGTTTATTCGTAAGTATTTACTGGGGTTATTGTTATCATCCATGTCCATGTTTCCAAAAAATGGTTTTATGTATGTTTAAATTCCTTTTTAACCATTTTTTACTTTAACTACATGGTATGTAAGGAAAATGTTTTTTACCATACGAGGTACATATTTGACTTTTCTGACAAAAGTACGAGGATAATGTTATTTTTAACTTATACGGCGTGAACGGATTTTTACGGTTTCATAACACCTCATTTTATGAAGCTTACTATACAATATTTCATGATTATTTTCAAAAAATAGTTTTTATATTAAGATTTCATGGTATTTTTTGAAAAGAAAATGATTTTGAAGAAGAAAGGATATTTTCCTCAAGATTTAATTTCAACTGTTTTATCAAAAATATTTTCCGTCTAAAATGACATTATTTAATATGTTTATGTTTCAAGTATAATGTATCCATTATTTACATGGTTTGATTCTTCTTATGATGAATTGATATAAATTGTTTTATATGGATTATGTTATGATGGCATGATGTTTAAGAATCACATTCTATTACATGGGTTATGTTATGATGTATGATTTATGATTTTGTGGCACCTGAAAGAATTATTTAATTATGAGATGGGTGAGACCTATATCTCCGTCCAATGAATTGGGTAAAGATTTATCTCTAATGAGATATACATGGCTGGAATTGCAATTTAATCTGGTTCAGTAATATAGGACTGGAACGAGGAGTGAACTCGATTAAGAAAGGGACTTTGTCCACTATGATTGTCTTGGAAGCAATGTCTTGGCTACTATGGAAATCATATCTTGTTCATAATGGTTGGTACAATCCCATTTTTTATTCCCATGATATTTTATCACGATTAATGATTCTTTATGATCTATACCTTATGTACTTCCATGTTTTATGTCATTGCCCTAGATTTGGATGTTAAAAAATTATATTCATGTTTTTAAGTTCAAATGTATATGATTTATTTTATTTTATCCATGCTTACCCTTACTGAGCATTTGAGATCACCATTTATATGTTTTCTTTTCCCCACGATTTAAAGAAAGGTTTTAGGTAAGAAAACAAAAAGGGGAAGATCTTTATGGGAGATGTTGAAGATCTTTCACCACGATTAGAAGATTATGTTCTGAGTTTCCAAAGACACTAAACTATTATGGTCCTTTTGTGTTTGTTTCTGTTATTTATTAAGTATTCCGCAAAAGTAATATAATTTCTATGTACGTCAAGCTGTGGGTCTCTACACCAACACTTGGGTAACGTAACTCCATAGTTGTCTCACCCGGAGTTAGACTTTTCATATCTATTGTGGTTAAAAAAATAAATAAAAAAAACTGAGAAAACAAAAAAAATAAAAAAAAAGAAATGGATACTCATATTAAGGTTTAATGTTATTCCCACCTACCGCATCAATTTTTCCCCTTGAACAATAAAATGGGCCCCATATCTTTTGTGATGCACAAAACTTTATCATGCTTAATTGAAATTGGATGGAATGCGATAATGAATTTGAACAAATGAATGGGCTTTGTCTTGGGATATGATTATGGACCTAGCCTGTTTTAAATGAGTTTGATGGCTTTCATAATTTTTTTGTTATGTGGACTTTGGGTGAGCAATGTGTATTAAAATGTTTTTGGACACGGGGAATTGAATTTCATATTTGTAATATATTTTTCTCGGGACTAGAAAAACTCAAGTTGGGGGGTGTGATTAGTCACTAAAAGTGGCTAATATTAATTTTTAATATCATTATATTCACTGTTCCAAAGTCCATAAACATTGTTTTTAGTGCATTAAATAAATATAACTTCATTTCTCATCATAAATGCAATTCATGATTAAAATGAAAATTTTGGCCCAATCATTCATCTATTTGTGGAAAACATTATATTCATTTTATAAATTTGATATTTTGGGATATTATTGATCACTTTGTATGGAACATTTTATCTTTTATGTCCGATGGATGAATCCTAAGCGAAAATGGATATTTTTGCGCCTAAATGCAGAAATTTTCTGCAAATAGAATAATGGGCCTAAGGCCCATCAAACAAATGTGGGGCCCACATACCATGCCCAAGGAAGCTCAACCTTTTACAGTAGAAATATAAAAATATGAAGATCATTTTATTCAACTTTGGATAGAGATAATTCTGAATTTTCATTATGATAAAGGGATATGAAGTTGGGATTTAAATGGTGGGCCCGGCATTAATGCACATAAAGACGTCCCACTATTTCGACCATAAATTTCTAACGACTGCGCCAAATTTCCTAAAATTTTTAAAGCTCATAGAGAACATAGGGAAGATAATATTTCCCTACTATGACACCTCCATATTCGGCCTTCTTTAATTAAAAATTCACATGTCAAAACGGTGGATGAATCTAAATGGTTTTGTGGTCAACTTTGTAACGTCAATTTCTTTTTGATTTTTCACACTCCTTTTGACTCTCTTAATTGTTGTGGTGTAAATTTATTGTTTGGGGTAGACCTAAGGCTCATAATATGACTATATAAGGAGCTGGTTGTGAAGGGAATAATAGTCTCATATTTTTCTTATCATCTTGTGTTGCTTATTTCATTGTAATGTTATGCTTCCAAATTTCCTTTGTAATGTTTTCCATTTCCATGTAAGTTCCTTTTTTTAGCTTTAAGTTCTTAATCAACTTCTTTCTCTTTTATATTTTCTATTTATTTCATTAAAACTACATTATCACAAAGCACAGTGATATCTCTATGTTGTTGTGAATTAGTTCACACATAGGTGTGAATTTCATTCACACACACAAAGGAGAGCTCATTATTTCCGTGGTTTTAATTTCTTCAATCCAATTATTGTTAGAAATATTCCACCAACCATTAAGAGTATACCATAAATGGAGTGATAGCCCTTTATTGGGTTGATTATAGGAGGATGAAATGGCTGGATTGAATGTTATTTTATAAAATAATTTTGGTAAGATGTGTAATTAATTTAAGACTTCCATTCTTCAGTTATTTCTAATATTCATCTTTATTGTGTTTGTGCAAGCTTAATTCAAGAACTAAATTACCATATACCTTCGAGAGATCATGAATTTGGTTCTATAAGTGAGTAGGGGATTAGTAATTGTGTTTAGTAAGCACCAAACTAGAAAATGATGAAGGGAGTGTTATTTTTGAAGAATGGATTCATCAAGAATTAACAAAAAAATTCTCCAAAGAAGTAAAATTAATTGAATCCACCTTGAGCCTAATCCAAAGATAAATCCATTTTCATTGAATTGAATTCATTTAGGTTTCTTAGTGTTCTTTAAAACCATCTAAAATGAAAAGCATAGTTGGCCACTTCACTACCCATCCTCCACCAAATCATAGCGTATCAAGGTCACTTCTTCGATCTCTGTGGATTCAACCCCTACATGTACTACAATGACCACTTTTACTAGTAGGGTAAATTTGGGCACAACCACATATTTTTTCACTCATTACCTCACTTCATAGTAGGTGTTTACTGAGCACCGGGTTCTAACAGGTTGAGCATAACACCTTGAGGTTCCAGAGTAGAAGCGGGAGGGTATATACCTGGATTTTGTGGTGGAAATTGCATCATCAAGGAGGGGTCATGATTATATAGGGGTGTTCATAGCTCGACTCCCAAATTCATCCAATTTATTATCCATCTGAGGGTATACTTTAGTTAATATATGGGGATGATTTTAAATATAAGATACATTTCGACTGCCTGAAGTTTCTTAAATGATATTTTTAGACTATGACACTCTATTAAAATTGTAATTATAGATAGTATTGTAAGAGGGATTTGGGAATTAGTTTTATTATATTGTGATGTTTCACCCCCAGACTGATGTCTCGATATACTAGACCATCCAAGATCTAGAGGACATGCTTCAAAATTTCATATTAGACTTTAACTATAGTTGGTAGGATCACCAAACATTGATATATTATTCATAAAAATAAAAGAAACAATTCTATGATCGGTATGGAATAATGCAAAGATTTGTGTTGGAGACACTATAGGTCACCACTATGTTGGACTAATACAAGAGTTTCATCACTCATGGGATTAGATTTGGTACAACAAACAATTAATAAGGTGCATATCATCTAGGAGCAGATGAGGAATACCCAGAGGCCTTATAAGTCTTATGAAGATCGATGATAGATGGTTTTTGTGTCCAATGAGGGTGAACATATGTTCTTAAGGGTATCACCTTGGAAAAGATTATAGATATTTTGATGAGGCGCCAAGCTCTCTCTGTGATTCATTGTCCATTTATAGATATTTTTTAGAGTTGGAGGGGTGGTGTACTACTTAACTCTTCCTACATAGTTAGATTTGGTATATAATTCTTCAATGTGTCACATTTGAGGAGTTATGTGCATGAACCACAACATGATATTGACTGAGGAGAGCTAGACAATGAAAATGGAGCCACTATTGTAGATTACCCTTTAGAGATCATGAATAAATAACATAATACCCTTCATGTGAAAGTAAATCTTGGGGTGTGTGTTTAATGGAAGCACGAGAATCATCAGAAGTGGAATGAGGGGAGGGAGAACTAGATGTGAGATAAGTAACCTAATAATTTGGAGTTGATTTTCACTATTCAAAAAGAAAATTTCTAAGGTGGGGATAATTTAATGTTCATATTTTTTCCTTGTATGACTATGGATTATATTACGGAATATTTTCATAGCCAAACATTGAGACAACACAAGATTACTATGTTCAGTGATTCTTAGGAATGATATAATAAGAATATTATATATAAATTATATAATGTTGACATTGTTTTCATGAAAAAATTGGACAACTCCTAAAAAGGGTATTTAATGGAATATCCAATAATGATATTGTTTCTAGAATATGAGTTTTACTGTAGCCATGACATATCCTTAGAGGGAGTCTGACACAAGGGATGAGTAGATCATGGGGAAAATAATAAAATAATGAATTAGTTTATTTTTTTAATTTCCTTAAAAATAATATCCTCTATAAATTTATTATTATTCCAATGCCCTATTGTTAGTCCCATAACCCTAATGATTTGTGAGGACTGTGGAGGATACCATTGGAAGACATTGGAATCATGGATTAATGATAGGAGTGATGCAATGATCTCCAATGACATTAGAGTTCATTGATCTTACCAACGAAAATAATGGACAACATATCTTCGTTAGTGATATATCGAAACTCATTTTATGGTTTTTTGAATTTTTATCCCCACTATTTATCCCATCTTGAATACTAGTAAATACTTCTAACAAGACTAATCCATGGATATATGGTTGATTTCATGTATTTATTTATCTTCTTGAAAATAATAATTTGATATTTCTTTGATTATTAATCTTCATTCACCATTCCCATGATATATATTGTGGCCAAAACAGACATTGGATGAGGTTCTGTCCTCATGTTTGTTTTTTATGCATTTCTATCCTTGTCCTTTAGGAGATAATTATTAATATTCCATTTGGTCGGTGATTTTACCAATACCCAGTGGCAGATAATTTCCCATTCAATATTTGTTGAAACAAATAATTATCACAATTTTGGGATTGGGATCAGTAACATGGTTGATTTGTGAGATGATGACTATAATGGATTGAGATTATACCAGGAGATCTCATTTTGCGGTGTTTGGTGTTCTAATAATGTAGCATGACATAGAACTATTTTTGAGAATATTGGCTTTATCGAACTTATCCACCAATTATGGTAGGGTTTGGTAAATCCCAAATCTATTAATCTACAGGTGAGATTTTTGGTTGGATCGAAGGATAAATTCATGGGAAGTAACACATGAGAGTTCTAGGATTCTGTATAAATCTTCATGACATGGCCTATGGTTTAATGAACACAATTTGTGAGGTCCCCTCCAGTGGTGATAGGTTATAGATATATGGAAAATATCACATGTTATGTGACACATATAACACACCACGTGACATGGGGCTAACGACTCAATGTGTACCATGGGAGTACACCGTTACGACCAAAGTACATAGACATGGCTAGGGATATAGGCATAAAAAACATTTGAACTACCAATATACGTTGGTAGAGCCAGAATACATAGACATGGGTAGAGGAACAAAGAAAAATACATATGAAGATCCATGTTTAGTGGTATATTCCATGTACTAATATTACAAGCTATGTACTTCCTTAGAGGTATTTTGGAGCTCCTATTCACTTTATGCTAGTGGAATGTTATTTGGGTGAGTTACCTATTAAAAATAAAATGCGTAGAGTACCTATTTTCAGATAATTTGGGTGTGTTCCCTCTTTTCAATTTAGTATGGGATAGTTCCCTTGATCTAGGATGAGTGTCCTCAATCTACATCCATAAGGGTTTCATATGGCATCTAGTCCTATGTATTGGATGTAGGACACCTCAGAGGATTAGAGTAGGTATCCCTTCAAGAGTATAAGAGTTGATTTTAATTCATATATATCACCTTAGGTAGGGGTTTTTTACACTTGACCAATATACATGGGCGTTTATCCTCTATCTTGAAGGCTAATCCATTGTGATTTTTTGAATTCCCCGTAGGCCTTGGGTGTGATCCCCTATTTGGGTATCAAGTTCTTTAGAGTTCCAGTGTATTCTTATTTATAGTGAGGCATAATGTTAACTACCTATAGGATGATCCGTATTTGTGATAGCAAGGATCACATAATGAGTTCTCCTAGATGAGTGTAACTTTGAATTCCTATGTGTAATCCTAGGATGGATTTAAGGTTTCGAGCCTTTGAGGTTGAGTGTCAATCTTAAGCATATCTAGTTTTTTTATCTATATCTCGTATATTTAATTGAAATATATTATTGATATTGAGATAACCTCTCTTTGATAATTTGTGTTTGGTGATTTTGGGGTACCCAACAGAGTATATTGTACTCACCCATACATGAGATCTACAAGCCCATATCATGTATTATGTAGATGGCTGACTATTCAATGGAGTCCTAGGATGACTACGAGTAGGTATATTATAGCTGATCTAGATAGACTGGTTGGTTACAGGATTGTTATTTAACAGAAATTCCCTCTTTAATTTATCCGGAAGGTCTCTTTTTTTATTTTTGTGGCCTTGCATTTGGACCTTTATGCTTTCCTGTCATTTTTTCATATTCGGTTGTGGGATAGAAGTTATGATTGAATTTTAAAGTATTAATTACTTATCATCTTAAATTTTAATGACCTATAGAGATTTTTCCATGTGTATATGTACTTTAGGCTAAGTCTTACATGTGAGTGTTATGAGTTCTCAGTTCTAGTCACCAGCCCCTAGATGATTGGAGGTAGTATTGGGGTGTCACACTCAATTTATTACTAGCCAGACAGGCCCTGGTAGGATGGGTCATAACATATACAAAATTATTGATTATAAATCTCAATATAAAGTGATTATATTACATATTTTACATTCACTAGAGGTTATATATCCTGGAGATAGTAACTTCTATATCATTGGGTTCTTGAGCCTCTTGGTAGACTCAATCCCTTTACGTTGCGAAGTGCAGCATAATTCCACTAAGATAAGATTCTAGAGGGTTACATACCAAATATATTCAGATCCTCAATTAAATTATATATGATTTTAAAATATTTGATAAATATTATTCCTATAAAACCCCATGATTTTATGGAATGTCACTTTTTAATTTTACTCTTATCGAAATATTACACTACATGCAACGCAAAGCTTAGACGAACAACTAAATAATATTATTTAAATGCTACAGTTATATCCTAGCCATTATAATGGGGAGAATGAATAATATTTTTTAAATTATATAAATATGGTTTACACATTATATATAATTAATTATTTAGTTACCAATTAATTATAAATACAATTATAACCCTTTTTAAAATAAAAGGAAATGTTTTTATGAAAAAATTTAAAATATGTACGGGTGTGTTTTATACCAAGAAATAAAAAAATAAATATTTTTGGATTATATTAATGATATTTATATATATATACTCAATATAATGTTTAATATTTATCTCATTTGTTTTATATACATGTATAAAAACAAATCCAATTTTATGCATAAAAGAAGTATTTTACAAAAAAAGTCAGTTTTCAACCTTTTGATGGTGCACTTGTTTTAAATGTAGTTTTTAACAAATTTATAAATTATATTTGAAAAAATAAGTTTATTATTTGGAAGATGTATATATAAATTTACTTTGGTTTATTTTTGGTAATTTTTATAAGTTTCATGTTTTGATGAGTAGTGAAAGAATATTATATTTTAATTGAAAACAACATTTTTATCTAATAATTTATAATTATAAATTATATTAATAATTTGTTTTAAAATATAAATGGATAATATTTTTATAATTTAAACCAATTTATTTCATTATATTCAATTTCACATCGAATTTTTATATAAAAACATTTTAAAATGTAGAAAATTATTACATAATAAACTAGTTTTATCATTCCATTATTGATATTAATTTTAAATTAATTTTAACCAATTCTTGTATTATTAATTTAAAAAATTATTCCATATATGGAATAAGAAGGTATAAATTAGGTAAATAGGTCTCGTAAATCCTCCAATCTAAGTAGTTTGGAGCTGATGCCTTTATTTATTACATTGGAATAGATTCAAAACATGAATCCCAATAGACAAAAAAATTTATTAGTTTTTGAAGACAAATTACATACATGACATTTGGATTACAACATGAATGTAAAAGAAACATAGATAATCAATTTGAAACACACATATACTCTTAGATTATCTCAGAAAGTCATTTCTAATACACATCACTGCATCATGGGGAAAAATAAAACTTAAGAAAGGGGCAAGCTTAGATACTCAGTATAGGTATGAAATAAAATGGAAGATAATATAAATAATAAGGCATGGTGAATAACTAAAAATATTCCATTAGAATATAATCTTGAGCATAATATTGAAATGATAACAGATGAATAAATAATTCAATATAAATAATCACATGATAAAAAAACATAACCATGGATATTCAAATAGTAAAATATTCACTTGAATAATCAATTACTAATATCATAATGGGGGAATTCATATGCAAGACATATGAAAAATTCATTCAAATCCTCAATTAAGACATCTGTAAATAAATGGTTAAGGCCTCAACTAAAATCCATTTTTGTTTTATCTCATGAGACCTACCGATGCATCTATGGGCTACAGTGGGCCCCACCCATCACTTAATAAGTCAAATTAATTCATTATATAATTGGTGTTAAACATAAAAAACATATACATATGTTATGTAAATAACCTTCCCCAATATATAAACATAATCACTAACTATTATGAGCAGTATGGTGAATGATATGTCGATAGTGAATCCATAGTCAAACGGATCATATAACATATTATTATATACGATAGATGAAAATAATAAGAGATAAATATTAATAAATCATAATATTGAAATTAGATGTTGAAATATATTAAAATACTCTAATAAAATCATTATGGAAATCATGAGGGAAATACCGTTTTTTTACACGGTAAAGAAGATTTATTTTGAAAAAAATAATATTTATTTATCATAATTGTTTTTATGAACCCAATAGTGAGAAAAATTAGTTTTTTAAATAAATGGCTAATTTTATAAAAATTAATGTGTTTTAAAATATATTATGGATGATTCTTGAAAATTTGAAATTAATTGTGACCTGCCTATTAATCGGCCTTGTGTATTAGAAAGATTTGAGAAGGGAACCCTATAAAACATATATTTACTTATAAAATAAAGATAAAATTATATAGATATATGACTTTTGAACATTTATATATAATTAGTAAGAAATATACAAAAATAATTAAGAATTAAATTGGGGTTATTAGAATGAAATCATAACCCGTATGAAAAATGGAGGCTCGAGAAGAATCCCATACCGGATGTCTGAAAGTATTCTGAAAATGACCATAAATTTATACATAATTAAATTAGATTCATTAATAATTTAATTCATAATATTCTATACATGTATATGAATTATCATAAATTTATTATGTTAATTTATTGTCAATTGTTTTGAGTTATATGATTAAATTTTATTATTGAGGAGGGTTCGTTTACATGGTTTTCATGATTGGTTTACTTGTGTACGAGTATGGATGCTAATGTAAAATTGTAATA
Organism: Viscum album; assembly: GCA_963277665.1. NCBI lineage: Eukaryota > Viridiplantae > Streptophyta > Magnoliopsida > Santalales > Viscaceae > Viscum > Viscum album. The sequence continues at coordinate 1,031,553,710 of OY728157.1, forward strand.
GATATAAAAAATTTATGTAATATGTTATTAATTAAAATAAAATATATTAAATATTTATATAATTCATTTGGATATTTTTGGTGAGGATGAATCATAAGATAAGATGTTACTGATAATCATTTAGATTATTTGGCAGTTTTTTGATTATCAAATCAAGTTTTGTTTATTAATTAAAATCATGTTTATATAATATTTATAGAACATTAGAATATTTTCAATACAAAAATTATAATTTTTTAACAAAAAAATTGTTTAATGGAAAAACATGAAGGCGTTAATGGAAATTGAAAATGCATCATCCATGATGTTGATAAAATGACCCATCACAGATCACTACTAGAATTCTAGGTATTTGCGATGAGCTATTTTTGACAGGAACCCATCGTAAGTAATTTTTAGCGAAGGGGCCCCGTCGTTAATAGCTCGCTGCAGAAAACACCGTCGCAAATAAGTCTCTTATTATATACTTTATATATATAAGATTTTTTGAGATGGTTCCGTCGCACATACTTTTTTGTGATGGGCCAGTAATACCATCGCAAATGATTTGTGAAAATATTTTTTTATATGTGATGGGCCCGTAATCCATTCGTAGATACCTTTTATAACAACAAATTATTTAGACTATTTGTGACGGGATCGCGTCGCAACAGATCTCGTCGTAAATAATAAATAATTTTCTTAAAAAAATAAATTTAATAATGTTTTGATTATTGAAAAATTAAATTTAATAATATTAAAATAATTAAAAAATATTAAAATTCTCAATATCCACAAAAAAATATAAAGAGATTATAAAATATTATTATGATTATTGAAAAACTTATTTTAATATTTTTAAAATTATAAAAAATTAAAAAATATTTAAATTCTCAATATTCACAAAAAAATATAAAAAAACATAATATATTCATATGATTATTGAATAATATATTTTAATATTATTAAAATAATAAAAAATAAAAAATATAATAATTAAAAAATTTATTTAATAAAATTATGATTAATGAAAAAATAATATTAATATTATTAAAATAAAAAAATATTAAAATTCACAATATTCACAAAAACAAATGACAAAATATTAAAAATTTAAATTTATAATAATCACACCGATATAAAAGACAGAAATTGTAAATAGTTCATATTACAAAATTTTTAAATTCAATTGTTTTTGACATAAAAAATCATTTGGGGTCATCTTTTGGAATAGGGTAAGGAGCGGTAGGAGATGGTGGAGGAAAATCCATCACTAAACTATGAGTCAGACGTCGTATATACTCCATGTGCTCACTGCTACTGCCATCAACGCATCTCCTCCTCGTGTTTCTCCAGCTGCTAACCATCTCTTCTTGCTGCTTCTGCAGACTCTCTATAAGTTCATTCTGAGCTCCGAACTGCTCCTTATACTTTGAGCTAGATGATGATGGCTCTCCGTGATCTCATCTCGAGCAGGATGCCGACATCACAATAATAGGATAATAAGTTCCAGGAGTGACATGAGAGCTGATACCAACTACTCAGACCTTCTCAAAGCCATACTGAGTCACCTGCATCCATGTCACCTTATCGAAATGGTGGGCACTTGTATGATCAGTCGCCTCGTCCTGACCCTCAACATGTGTCTGGGAAGTCCCAGCCTCATATAACTTCTTCAATTCCAATTTAAAATTAAAATTGTGAAAATATTATATACAATTAATTGTCAAACTAAAAAAATAATATTGACCACAATCTGACACTGGTGATCACCTCTAATCTCGCTGGTGGCTGGATCACTGTACAATCTCATATAAACATCGTACTCTATAATATCGGGATGCTCGACTACCTATATGAATAGAAAATAAACTGTTTATATTCGAAGTTATATAAAATATTTTAAAAAAATACTCACCAGATGCTCTCTATGCATACTGAATGTACGGCTACCCGCTCGATGCTTCACCTCTTGTCTCCCCCGGTTTTGTCGACCCAATGAATACCTCCTTTGAAGTCCACCACCCATCCCGCGTGCAAATAATCCATCCCAAACCTGAGAGGAAATGTACTCTAGTCGGTGGGCTCTACAAGACTCATCAAATATTGTCACTCCTGCTTTTATAATGGTCGTCTTTCTCAAATTGTGAAAAAACTGATGCAAATGATCAAACAGAGCCACCTCCCATGCTGCATGGATATCATCATGCATGCTATCATCGATGGGAAACCATAAACCCTACAAATAATTTATACTATCAAGTTATTAATAAAATAAATTTCAAAATAAATATTATTTATTTACGTAAAATCCAATGATTGTACATGTCGAGCTGCACATAAACGGGAACCTGTTCCCATGTGGTCCATGACTGAGAAAAATAATTTTGCAAGATAGCACTCCCCTTTCCAACAGCTACATGCCTAAAACTGTGAAAAAAAATAAATAATCAAATAATTAGTATATATATAAATAAATTAATGAAATATAAATAAAATATACTTGTTACCATACCTCAGTGTGTGTGGATCGAATCCAAGATGTGGATGTCACTTGGGGATATGGTCAGGAATCATCAATTGCGCAAGACAGCTCCCCATCTGCGTACCTCCTGAACCACCATTAGGCTGAGGGTTAGATGATCCCACATCCCCCTCATCCAAAGGTAGCTAATCCTCCTCTAACTGACGCAATAGATCAGAGTCCATCTGAAACACAAAATGATTATAGATAGCAGATAGTTGAAAATAACTATTATATATATATATATATTAGTTTTGATCATAACCATCATTTAACTATGTGAATGTTCACCTTCATCATCATCTTCATATCTAAGGATGTTAATGTCTTCATATTCCTCCTCGACATCATCAATATTCATATTAGTTTTACTTTCATCATCCATTGTCATTTCAATTTCATTTGTAACATCATTAACATCTTCTTCACCATGGACACATAGTTATGGGGTGTCCTCATCGATATTTACATTTCTTTGTGAAAAAATTGGATTTTCAGTAGTCTCTTGAAAAATTTCAATTTATTCTAATTAAGCGGAACCACATTAATTTTGAGTAAATTCATTTTCCCAAGATTTCATTTTTACTATGGTGCACCAATCACCCAGGTCTCTTGAAGTAGCACATTATTTTGCGTAATAAATTTGATGTGTCTGTTGAGCCATGAAAAATAGTTCAATTACTATAAGAAGACTTTTAAATTTTATATCGACGAATCCATGATCCGGATGAACACACATTCCTCTCTCAGTATCCAACCACCAACATTTAAACATCATTATTTAATTTTGTCCAAGATAACAAAGCTCATTAATTTCGTCCAGAATTTTGTAAAAGTAAACGTCCGATTCTCTATGATGCGATCCTCTCAAAAAAACTCCACTTTTCATTGATTTTTTGATTCCCCTTATGCATGTGTATGAAATCGAAAACCATTCGCCACATATGCATTTTAATATTTAGCCATTTTAGATAGTGGGTTACTCAAAATAGACAGTTGATTATCAATTTTATCAGCATGTTGAGACACCTAAAATTTTTTAAAACAATTATCAATTCAATATATAGTAAAATGAATTGATATTAAACCATATATATTTTATTTAACCAGCCTTTGAAACCATTGAGAATTTTTTTTGGTCTACGTTCTTCATGAGCAGCTACTATAATTTGTGGAACTTGATTCTTGATATGATTATCATATAACCTAAAGAAATAAGTTTACATAATGTAGTATAAATTATAGAATAATTGAAATAAGCACTCACAATACAAATGTTGTCATTTCTTCACAGTTGAGCAGAACATATTTATGAGCTCTTTGATGTTAATCGTCTGAAAGCCACTGTTCTTGAACTCCACTGATGCCAAGATTTGACTGATTAAAAACTGATAAATTATTTCAATTTCATCATTATCATTTCTCTCATTCTGTCCCATGCTGTTTTTTTTGAGGTATATTAAGATTCAAAATACTGAGAGCAGAAAAAAGAAATTTCCTCTTGCAAATAAGCTTCAGAAATTGAGCCTTCAACTGATGCTTTGTTACGTACTTTTTTCTTCAATTTCTGCATGCATCTCTCGAATGGATACTTCCATCAAAACTGTATTGGACCTCCACATTTAGCATTATATGGAAAATATAATTTCATATGTTCCATTGAGTCAAATAAAGAAGGTGGAATGATTTTTTCCAGTTTACATATAATTACAGCAACATCTTCTTCATGTTTTATTAGCGCATCGTAGTCAGTTTGTGGTGCAAAAATGTCTATAAAAAATTTGATATGTCTGTTATCAAATCCAAAATTAGAGAATTAAACCAACCTCTTAATCCAATTGGCATAAGTCTTTCCATTATAACATGAAAATCATGATTTTTAATCTGATAATATGACCATTCATAACACATCTTCCAAAATTGGAATCATAGCCATCTGGAAGTCTCAAATCTGCAATCCACTGACAAAATAACAAATGACTCTCTTTGGATAGCATATATGCTGCTTTTGGATTCATTAACCTCTGTGATCTGACATTTTCAAATAGTTCAAGTTCTAGTAGCCTTCAAATTTGGTCCATATTTAATAATTCTTTTACAGTATCTTTGGAGTTACCTAGTATATCCAAAACTGTATGAAATAAATTATCAAAATAGTTCTTCTCATTGTGCATGACATCTAACATGTGGCAGACCAACAAATCTGACCAATATGGAAGATCCCAAAAAATAATTTGTTTTATCAAATTATTTTCTTCCCCAAAGATATTAATTTTCTATTGGTTTAATGTTGGCACAAATGTGATTGGAGGTAATGAAAATACAACTAATTTTAACTCTGTACCTGAGATCATTTTTCGAGGTTCATCCCTTTCAATTGTGCCTTTTCTAAAATGAGATTTGTTCATTCGAAAATGATATTCTGTTGAAAGAAATCTACGATGACAGTCAAAATAGAAAGGTTTTTTTTCATTCATGAGCATAAAAGCATTTTTGTCTTTCATTCAGTAAGGACATTATTTCATACCTTTTGTTCTCCAGCTGGATAACATGTCATATGCTGGAAAGTCAATGATCATCCACATCAATGCATCTTTTAATGTGAAATTCTGTTTCGCAGCAACACCATATGTACTAACACCATTAATCTATGATTCATTTTACTCATCAATCAATGGTTTCAAATAAACATCAATATTCTTTTTTGGATGTCATGTGATTAATACAGTCAAAAAGATATAGGGCTCCTTCATTAACATCCATGGAGGTATATTGTACGGAGTTATACAGACAAGACAACATGAATACTGACTACCATAAGAACCAAATGGATAGAAACCGTCAGTAGAAAGATCCAATCGCACATTTCGGGCTTCTAAAGAAAAAAAGGATTCAAACGATCAAAATATTTCCATGAATCATCATCCGATGGATGATTCAAGCTTTTACCAATTGAAATATTTGTTTTGTGCTATAAAATAATTTACTCTATGTTATGAGACATAAATTGTAACACCCCAGGTATATAAAGAATATGACATTTTCATATTTATCCACATTTGTGAATAAAATATTAATATGACTTTAAAGGGGACACTATGCTCGATGGCGTACCCAACACGCAACAATGAGTTTCTTGGGAATCTTACGTTGCACTCTGATAATAAAATAATATTATTTTAAATGGTAGTTAACATGTAGTCGTTGTATTGGCGGGAATGGATAGAAATAACTAAAATATGATTATATATGTTTTTAAATGTTTTTATATTTATCCAATAAAAGATAAAGGCATAAAATACGAAAAGAATTCAATTTTAGGCTTATATGCCCTAGTTTTCACTAAATGTTCACTTATCACCTTTTGATGGAGAACCGTCATTAAATATAGTTTTGTTCACTATTATACATCCTTTTGGACCAAATAAATCACTTCTTAAGAATTGGTATATCAAAATTTACTTTGTGTAAATTTTTGGAATCTTTCTGATAAAGTTTATTTTTTAATGAATAGTGTAAAATGTTGTATTTTAATTCAAAACCTTTTTTTAATCAAATTTATTTATATGATTATATTATAATTTGAATTGTTTTTAAAGTTAAATTAGAATATATTTTTACCATTAAATCCAATAGTGGTCGTTGGAATTAATTTCACTTTAAAATTAGACTTAAAATAGTGTTAATCTTTTGATACATATTGTTTCATAAAAACACGCTATTTGCTCTGGCAGCCGGAATTAATTATTAAATTAATTAATGTGACTTATATGATTTTAATTTTGTAAAATAGACTTCATTTTTGAATTCGTAATATCAAATATAGCTTAGGGTGAATTTTTGAGATTTTTCTGAAAAACTTCAATTTTGGTTGAATAGTGAAACCACTAAGTGGTACTTATAAAAACTAATTTTTCCGTTTAAATGAAATTTTTCCATCTTTTTGTTTTTAATTTCAAAAATCTGACATACATGGTTGTCATTAAGAAGTAAAATGTGGTTCAATGGGATAAAAATAATTTTTTGGTGAATTGTAACTTATTAAGTTTTTAATCGCGATTAGAGGTAATTAGTGTAGTTTAAGGTAAAAATAATGTTTTAATAATATGAAATAAACTTGAAACATGTTATAACCTCATTGGATGTGTCATGGCCGACCAATACAACCCATGGGTCAACATGGGGACCCCATGAAGCCACTTTGGTTGGAAAATGACATTAATATCCTTTTATATAAAGTTAAAGTAAAAATGAGACAAACATGAAATGTTTTACTACAACAATTTTTACATGGGGTTATACAAATAATATTTTTGACAATAAATATTAATTGGAAAGCTAAAAATATTTCCTACATCATAGTATTTTTTTTAATAATTTTTAGACATTAAATAAATTAAATTATTTATGACATCATGATGATGCGGTGATGACCTCATTATTTAACGATTTAAATAAAATTGGAAGATAATGTAATATCTAAGACCTACACATGTCCAAAACCTATTGGATGAGTGGATTTAGAAACCTTATAACTTTATCCTCTAAACACATCAATGTGGGACCTCTTAAATCCGAATACCATTTTAAAATTAAGTGACTTTTCTTTACCTTCAAAGAGTGCCCATCCTCTCCTCTTATAAAAGGCCCCCACCTCTACCTCCTTACCCACACTCCCAAAGACTTTGGCTCGGCCAAACTCTGCCCATTTTGTCTCTACACTTCCCTCTCTTACTCCTTGAAGCCTCACATTGGGCAGAAGTCTTTCCAAGTAAGCCTTTGAGCTCAAACCAAAGGGAGTTACCCGATTTTAAGGTAATGTCTTCACTTGAGTCCTTTTGTTTTATTTTGCTTCTACAACCCCCTAAACTATTTTTATTCATTTCTTTTGTAAAAACTCCAGTATAATAAATATACTAGGATGTTGTTATAATAATTATTCTAGCTAAACTTTCAAACACCTACATCTAATGGTTAAAGAACATACTGTTTCCATAGATGGAGAATTTCGGCCTCCCGAAACGATGATTGTTCAACATTCTTTTAACACCTTCAAAGGTTTCCATTAAGATGAAACTATATTTATATATGATATATAATATGTTTATGTTTTCCTTAAGCTTCTGTATTTTTCATTTTGGGCATACCTTTATGGTTTCCATTATGGGTAAACGCGATATCTTTATTTAAGGAAGTGCGGACTACCACCCCCTCAAAGTGATGTGATTCGTTAATGCCATATGTGGGACCTATAAAGGATGGATTTAATGTTATTATATATGATGTTATACTGGAATTATAATGTACATCTATATCATTATTATTCCATTCCATAAAAATATGAAATAGAAATGAAAGTAGCATTCATGCGTACGTACGGCTTACCATCTCCATGAATGGTGCATTTCATTTCTTATCCCCAAATGTAATGTAACAATATAAGTACATGTATATAATGGATATATATGATGAATGATACATATAAATGATGAATATAATTCTGGAATTAAGATATACATACCTCTCATTTAGTTTTAATTCCATTAATATGACATAGAAATGAAAGTAGCGTTCAGGCGTACGTACGACTTACCGTCTCCATGAACGGTTCATTTCATTTCATACCTCTAAATGATTATGTAATATTAAAAAAACATGTATATTATGGATATATATGATATATATGATATCCAAATCCTGAATATAATTCTGAATATAATGAACATTTGACCACACGAACAACATGTAATTGTAAGAAGTCCACTTTCGACTTAAGAACCAAATATCGACAAAACAAACATTATTAACATAAATGATTACATAATGTTTATAACATGGAAATAAGTGATCTAAAAGGAATAATGAACTTTAAAAATGTTCTTAATAAAGTGGAAATTAAATCAAGTTTATTATTCAGGACGTTAAGGAATGATCGAGTCAAGTCGGACCCGAGGTAAGGGATCCTACTCCTCTCTTACTTTTTAAGTACATTCTTTTGTGTCATTACTTTTAAGCTCATCTTTCTTATTATTGGGATGTTATTTTATATTAATCCTACTTTAATTCTTATTTTCATATGATGAGAGACCCTATTTTCTCTCATCAATCATTTTTGGAAGTTTTGAGTGGCGCCGTTAGGCTGCCGAATTTTCGTAAGAGATCTAACCTCTCTCTTTATTTTTAAGTACTCTCCTGTATGTCACTTCTTTTAAGCTCCTATTTGTTATGTTGGGGGATGTTAATTTATATTCCTCTTGATTTAAATTTTATTTTAATATTATGAGAGACCCTATTTGATCTCATCAATCCATTTTTGGAAGCTTTAAGTGGCGCTGATAGGCTGCCGAGTTTTCGTTTGGGATTTTTCATCTCATTTTTATTCCCGTGAGATTTGTGCTACATTTGCCACCATTTCATTTGAGTGGTATATGTACTGCCCATTATTCTAATATTTGTGTAATATAATTTAGTTTATGAGTATTTACATCAATGTTGTATTGTCCTTCTTTCATGGGGTGTATGTTTCGAAAGATACCCAAGTCGGTAAGGGAACCTTTCACCCTCCTCTTTTTAAAAGACTCCTTTTGTCGGGTCTTTTAATTTACATATTGTAATTTTGGGATATGTTCTTCTATATCCTTATTGATGTAACTTTTATTTCCAAGTTATGAGATACCCTTTATATCTCTCATCAACTCTTTTTCTAAAATTTTATGTGACACCGTTAGGCTGTCGAATTTTACCAAGGAAACTTCTTAACCCAATTTCGATTTCTTTGGGTTCAAAATGTAGTTATTGAATATGTCATCCCTTGAATATGTGTGAATGACCTTGGATTGTTTTACACTCAATATCCACTTATATTGGGTATATTTATATTTTTCACACATAATTATGATATTGATTTATCCTTGATTTAAGGATACCTTCTTTATTATGGATTTCATCTCATTTTACATTTCTATTGAGACTTCATTGTTTTTATGCACCAGTTCACTCTTATATGGTGTATATACTATCCTTTGGAATATTATATCACCAATCCCTCTATTCTCATGATATTATAAAGTTCTAATTAAATTTTATTCCTAAATTATTGTATTCAAGTGTCTCTCATTTTGTTAAAAACACTTTAACTAAAATATCGTTTTAAATGTTTTAATGATTTATTGTTATAAATATTTCTAATTAATATCCATGTTTTCAAAATGGTTTTAAGGATTTATTTATAAGTATATTAATGGTTTAAAATGTTAAAAGCTTCAAAGTGGTATGAGACACTTTGATTCAAAAATCACTTTATTAAATGTTCTATATGGTTTGGAAAACGGTTTTTAGAATGGATTCATTATTTCAATAACTCAAAATGTTATATTGTTATTACAATGTGGAAATGTTATCATTTTTTTGTGCTTAGGATATGTTCTATGATTATGTTATGGTTCTTGGGAATTGTTTATGAATATGGGTGGTTCCGTGATAAACTAAGGGAGGGTGAGCCCGATATAGCTCTCCAATGCATTGGGTAACACGAAGGAGTGAAATGTTAAGGTTTCTCCGAAGATATTTAGGGAATATACTGTGATGGGTATTCCAAATGTAACCAAGAGGGTTACTCCCTACGTACGAATTTTATGAATTCCTTAAGTTACCTTTATGTCTTATGATTTCTATGATTTATTCATGGTTTGATGAGGTATGTTAAAGTGCCTATGTTTTATGGGTAAATTATTATTTAATTCTTATGTATATATGAACTCATGTTTCCTTTCCATATTTTTATAACCCTTACTGAGCTTTTTATGCTCATCTCATGTTTTTGAAATGTTTTTCACAGGTCAAGGGAAAGGTATATGATGTGATGATAGTGTCAAGGATGTGTCAAGAAAGAATCCGTGTTTTATTTTAAATATGTTTCCATTGATGGGAAGAATAAATATTGTCTTTTATGTAACCAGTTTGTTTAAATGTGGAATGTAATGCATGTTTCATGATCTAATTCTATAAAACTCTAAACCTAAAAAGATCCTCAATGTGTAATCCTGTAATAACTCAAGATTAAGCAAGGTTTAAGGTTGGGGCCTTATAGATGGTATCAAAGGTCGGTTTAGATAACTTTAGAGGTTAGGGTATTCTTTAAGCATAAGTGACATTACCGTAATCGTTAGGATTTCAGAATGAGTCCTAGTTTTAGATAAAGTGAATGAGTAAGTATATCTTATTGCTTACCTTCCTCATTAGTACATGATGGTTTTGTTGATATACTCACACTGACATTTCAGTTTTTTGTGAATGGATGGATCTAGCAGGCACCAATGAGACAACAGGTTTGAAGGAAACTGTGGTGGTTCTCTGATTAAGATACTAGATAAAATGGAGGATTCAATGAGGAAACTAGTGGTTGTTCTAAACCAAATATCAAGGAGTCATGATCAACCACTTGAACCTTGGTATGTTCTGTAATGCATCATGTACGAGATGACCAATCGATGTGGATGTTCAGGTAATAATTATAAAGGTAACCATTAGAGTTTATATGATCCTTACTTTTGAGGTAATTATGGGTTATTATATGATATGCTGGAAAATGAAAGGCATGAGATAAACATGACGTTAAAATATGTTATGATCATTTTTGATGATTCTATATCTTTTTGGGGAATTATTTAAGAATTATATAGTTTTGGAAAAAGGACAACACGCAGACCATGTGACAACCCGTCGCGTCAGACAAAGCTGCGGGAATCGAACCCACAACCAAAGTGCGACTGGTATTTCTCGCATACCAATAGACAACGTGAATTCCCTAGTTAGTTTGACTGATTCTTTTTAGTTACATGATTTTATGAATTAAGAGTAAGTTGATTTTGGGTTATTTATGAAAATGATTAACCTATCATGGAGGATATGTGATTAGGTTAATTATTTTTCAATACATGACTTTAGGAGCAACTGATGTTGTTTGGAGATAAATGTTACGATTTAACTTGGAAGACTATCTGACTAAATCCTTCAAATACATGGTATTCAATCATACATTGGTTTACTTTGAATACTTTTATGGAAAAATTGTTTATCGGATGGTCCTTGTTGAACTTTGGGTTTTGTTGTACAAATTTTGGAGATTAAGCATAGATTTTCTTTTTAATGGGTTATCCTTTTCTGGATTATTTGACCTTGTACTAAACTTTTTGGTTTTGGTTTTGGTTAAAACCTAAAGACATGGGATGTATATAGTTCTCTTTGGTGGATTATGTGATTCTCTAGAAGTTGATTATAGTACTCTTAATGCGAACAAGTCTCCCTAAATACTCGTCTTTTGGAAAAAAAATATGATTTTGATTAAGGAATCTAGTAAAAGTTGAAAGTCAAAATGATAAGTGATTATGTTTCCTTATGAATAAATTCCTCAATAAAAAGTAACTTAACACAAAAATGTTGTCTATTAACTTTTCCTACTGGGGAATCGAATACCGTTTAACCCATCACAAGTTAGTGATTTTCTTATGGTTAACTTTGTCCTAGACATGTTTACTATCACTCTCCCTCAAGAACATGAAACTTTGCTTTTTCTTCCATGTCCATGTTTTTCTACATATGGGTTAACTCAGGTGACCTCTGTACTAATCTTCCTTTATTTTATAGTGATTGTTTTACCGACTCTTGTTCCGATGTGGGACTTTCAAGGATTTTTCCAAGCTCAATTTTAAAAATTGCGAGGATGCAATTCCCAAAAGGGGGGAAGGATGTAACACCCCAGGTAAATAAATAATATGACAATTTCATATTTATCCACATTTGTGAATAAAATATTAATATGACATTAAAGGGGACGATATGCACGATGACGTACCCAACATGCAACAATGAGTTTCTTGGGAATCTTACTTTTCACTCTAATAATAAAATAATATTATATTAAATGGTAGTTAACATGTAGTCGTTGTATTGGCGGGAATGGATAGAAATAACTAAAATATGATTATATATGTTTTTAAATGTTTTTATATTTATCCAATAAAAGATAAAGCCATAAAATACGGAAAGAATTCAATTTTAGGCGTATATGCCCTAGTTTTCACTAAAGGTTCACTTATCGCCTTTTGATGGAGAACCGTCATTAAATATAGTCTTTTTCACTCTTATAAATCCTTTTGAACCAAATAAAACTCTTCTTAAGAATTGGGATATCAATATTTTCTTTGTGTAAATTTTTGGTATCTTTCTGATAAAGTTCATTTTTTAATGAATAGTGTAAAATATTGAATTTTAATTCAAAACCTCTTTTTAATCTAATTTGTTTGTATGATTAGATTATCTTTTTAATTGTTTTTAAAGTGAAATTAGAATATATTTTTACCATTAAATCCAATAGTGGTCGTTGGAATTAATTTCACTTTGAAATTAGACTTAAACTAGTGTTAATCTTTTGATACATATTGTTTCATAAAAACACGCAATTTTCTCTGACAGCGGTAAGTAATTATTAAATTAATTAATGTGACTTATATGATTTTAATTTTTTAAAATAGACTTCATTTTTTAATTCGGAATATCAAATATAGCTTAGGGTGAATTTTTGGGATTTTTCTGAAAAACTTCAATTTTTGGATGAATAGTGAAACCACTAAGTGGTACTTATAAAAACTGATTTTTCCATTTAAATGAAATTTTTCCATCATTGTGTTTTGAATTTCAAAAATCTGACATAAATGGTTGTCATTAAGAAGTAAAATGTGGTTCAATGGGATAAAAATAATTTTTTGGCAAATAGTAACTTATTAAGTGTTTAATCGCGATTAGAGGTAATTAGTGTAGTTTAAGGTAAAAATAATGTTTTAATAATATGAAATGAACTTGAAACATGTCCTAAACTCATTTTATGTGTCATGGCCGACCAAGACAACCCATGGGTCAACTTTGGGACCCAATGAAGCCACTTTGGTTGGAAAATGACATTAATATCTTTTCATTTAAAGTTAAAGTAAAAATGAGACAAACATGAAATGTTTTACTAAAACAATTTTTACATGGGGTTATACAAATCAGATTTTTGAATATAAATATTAATTGGAAATATAAAAAGATTTAGTACATCATAGTATTTGTTTTATAATTTATAGACATTAAATATATTAAATTATTTATGACATCATGATGATGCGGCGATGACCTCATTATTTAATGATTTAAATAAAATGGAAAGATAATGTAATATCTAAGACCTATAAATGTCCAAAACCTATTGGATGAGTGGATTTAGAACCCTTATCACCTTATCCTCGAAACAAATCAATGTGGGACCTCTTAAATCCGAATACCATTTTAAAATAAAGTGACTTTTCTTTACCTTCCTAGAGTGCCCCTCCTCTCCTCTTATAAAAGGCCCCCACCTCTACCTCCTTACACACACTCCCAAAGCCTTTGGCTCGGCCAACCTCTGCCCATATTGTCTCTCCGCTTCCCTCTCTTACTCCTTGAAGCCTAACTTTGGGCAGAAGTCTTCCCAATGAAGCCTTTGAGCTCAAACCAAAGGGAGTTACCTGATTTTAAGGTAATGTCTTCACTTGAGTCCTTTTGATTTATTTTGCTTCTCCAACCCCCTAAACTCTTTTTATTAATTTCTTTTGTAACAACTCCAGTATCATAAATATACTAGGATGTTTTTATAAAAATTATTCGAGCTACACTTTTACACACCTACATCTAATGGTTAAAGAACAAACTGTTTCCGTGGATGGCGAACTTTGGCCTCCCGAAATGATGATTGTTCAACATTCTTTTAACACCTTAAAAGGTGGACATTAAGATGAAACTATATTTATATATGATATATAATATGTTTATGTTTTCCTTAGTCTTCTGTATTTTTCATTTTGGGCATAACATTATGGTATCCATTATGGGTAAACGCGATATCTTCATTTAAGGAAGTGCGGACTACCGCCCCCTCAATGTGATGTGATTCGTTAATGCCATATGTGGGATGTATAAAGGATAGATTTAAATTTATTATATATGATGTTATACTGGAATTATAATATACCTCTATATAACTATTATTCCATTCCATAAAAATATGAAATAGAAATGAAAGTAGAGTTCATGCGTACGTACGGCATACTATCTCCATGAACGATGCATTTCATTTCTTATCCCCAAATGTAATTTACTATTATAAGTACATGTATATAATGTATATATATGATTAATGATACATATAAATGATGAATATAATTCTGGAATTAAAATATACATACCTCTCATTTAGTTTTAATTTCATTAATATGACATAGAAATGAAAGTTGCGTTCATGCGTACGTACGGATTACCGTCTCCATGAACGGTGCATTTCCTTTCTTAACTCTAAATGATTATGTAATATTATAAATACATGTATATTCTGGATATATATGATATATATGATATCCAAATCCTTTATATAATTCTGGATATAAAGAACATTTGACCACACGAACAACATGTAATTGTAAGAAGTCCACTTTCGACTTAAGAACCAAATATCGACAAAACAAACATTATTAACATAAATTATTACATAATTTTTATAACATGTAAATAAGTGATCTAAAAGGGATAATGAACTAGAAAAAGGTTCTTAATAAAGTGGAAATTAACTCATGTTAATTATTCAGGACTTTAAAGAACGATCGAGTCAAGTCGGACCCGAGGTAAGGGATCCTACTCCTCTCTTTCTTTTTAAGTACACTCTTTTATGTCATTCCTTTTAAGCTCATATTTCTTATAATTGGGATGTTCTTTTATATTAATCCTACTTTACATCTTATGTTCATATGATGAGAGTCCCTATTTTCTATCATCAATCCATTTTGGAAGTTTTAAGTGGCGCGGTTAGGCTGCCGAATTTTCGTAAGAGATCTAACCTCTCTCTTTCTTTTTAAGTACTCTCCTGTATGTCACTTCTTTTAAGATCCTCTTTTTTTATGTTGGGGGATGTTATTTTATATTCATCTTGATTTAAATTTTATTTTAATATGATGAGATACCCTATTTGATCTCATCAATCCATTTTTGGAAGCTTTAAGTGGCACCGATAGGCTGCCGGGTTTTCGTTTGGGATTTTTCATCTCACTTTTATTCCAGTGAGATTTGTGCTACATTTTCCACAATTTCCTTTGAGTGGTATATGTACTGACCATTATTATAATATTTGTGTAATATAATTTAGTTTATGAGTATTTACATCAATTTCGTATTGTCCTTCTTTCATGGGGTGTATGATTCGAAAGATACCCAAGTCGGTAAGGGATCCTTTCACCCTCCCCTTTTTAAAAGACTTCTTTTGTAGGGTCTTTTAATTTACATATTGTAATGTTGGGATATGTTCTTATATATCCTTATTGATGTAAATTTTATTTCCAAGTGATGAGATACCCTTTATCTCTCTCATCAACTCTTTTTCTAAAATTTTATGTGACGCTGTTTATGCTGTCGAATTTTACCAAGGGAACTTCTTAAACCAATTTCGATTTCTATGGGTTCAACATGTAGTTATTGAATATGTCATCATTTGAATATGTGTGAATGTCATTTGATTGTTTTACACTCAATATCCAATTATATTGGGTGTATTTATATTTTTCACACATAATTATGAGATTGATTTATCCTTGATTTAAGGATACCTTCTTTATTATGGATTTCCTCTCATTTTACATTTCTATTGAGACTTCATTGTTTTTATGCACCAGTTCACTCTTATATGGTGTATATACTGTCCTTTGGAATATTATATCATGAATCCCTCTATTCTCATGATATTATAAAGTTCTAATTAAATTTTAATCCTCAATTATTGTATTCAATTGTCTCTCATTTCGTTAAAAACACTTTAACTAAAATATCATTTTAAATGTTTTAATGATTTATTGTTATAAATATTTCTCATTAATATCCATGTTTCCAAAATGGTTTTAAGGATTTATTTATATGTATATTAATGGTTTAAAATGTTAAAATCTTCAAAGTGGTATGAGACACTTTGATTCAAAAATCTCTTTATTAAATGTTTTATATGGTTTGGAAAGTGGTTTTTAGAATGGATTCATTATTTCAATATCTTAAAATGTTATATTGTTATTACAATGTGGGAATGTTATCTTTTTTTGTGCTTAGGTTATGTTCTATGATTATGTTATGGTTCTTGGGCATTGTTTATGAATATGGGTGGTTCCGTGATAAATTAAGGGCGGGTGAGCCCAATATAGCTCTTCAATGCATTGGGTAACGCGGAGGAGTGAAACATTAAGGTTTCTCCGAAGATATTTAGGGAATATACTGTGATGGGTATTCCAAACGTAACCAAGAGGGTTACTCCCTACATAAGAATGTTATGAATGCCTCAAGTTACCTTTATGTCATATGATTTCTATGATTTATTCATGGTTTGATGAGGTATGTTAAAGTGCCTACGTTTTATGGGTAAAGTATTATTTCATTCTTATGTATATATGAACTCTTGTTTCTTTTCCATATTTTTATAACCCTTACTGAGCTTTTTATGCTCATCCCAAGTTTTTGAAATGTTTTTCACAGGTCAAGGGAAAGGTACATGATGTGATGATAGTGTCAAGGATGTGTCAAGAAAGAATCCGTGTTTTATTTTAAATATGTTTCCATTGATGGGAAGAATGAATATTGTCTTTTATGTAACCACTTTGTTTAAATGTGGAATGTAATGCATGTTTCATGATCTAATTCTCTAAAACTCTAAACCTAAAAAGATCCTCAATGTGTAATCTTGTAAAAACTCAAGATTAAGTAAGGTTTAAGGCTGGGGACTTATATAAATAAATGTTTCAGCCTGGGTGTCAGGTGGAAATATCTCAACTATTTTACAGGAATCGATCCAAACTTCCCTGGTTGAGCTTATTTATACCTCGATTTCCCACATGTTGGACAACTATCCAACGAATCATTTTCACCAGAATATAAGATGATATCATTTTCACATGCATGAATATTCCATTAACTAAGGCCTAGATTACGAACCAACCTCTTTCTCTCATTGTAATTTGAAAGCAACACATTTCCTTCAGGTAAATGTGTTTTAACCAAAGAAAATATTTGATTAAAACAGTTGTTTGACATTGCATTATCTGATTTAATAGCCATAAATTTTGAAACTACTTCTAATTTATTTATCTTGCAACCATGATACAATAAATCTTCCGTAGACCACAACAACTCATAAAATTCAGATGGTCCCAACTCAGGAGTTAAATCAATATCATCGTGAGATTCAGTTTGTTGAACAGATAAACCTGTAACATCATGTACTAAATTTTGGTACTGTGATGGATCCATAATCATGTTATTAGTATCTTCTTTGGAACTGCTTTCACAATGATGATACCAAAAAATATAATTTTGTTGAAAACCAAACCACAAGAGATGTCCCCCAAACTTGTCAAATGTGTCAAACATTCCCAGAGAACATTTTTTACAAGGACACTAAATAATGCAATCTGAGACATATTCTGGTTTCGATGATGCAAATTCTAAGAAAGCTTCAACACCCTCAATATATACAGGATTTAAACTAGAACCATTTAGATTTCGGTGCTAATTTATCCAAGCGTGATCATCTAATAATGACTTATGTCGACTTCCTTGTTCCATATTTTTCTAAAAAATATAAAATCATAATTTTTTTTGAATAATTTGAAATTATAAATATACTATCTAAAAAAAGAAGATAAATAATTACTACTACTTCATAATAATTACCATTAACTAAAGGCAACACAATTTCTTGTGGATTGACGGCTACTCTTTTGTCTGATGGCTCATTTACTTGCATATTTCTCACACTGAAATCCCAATGAAGAATCTGGTCGGAGGTATGCATATCCATTATTGTATGCATGAGAATGAATATATGTATCTCTGACCAGATTTTTCATTGTGATTTCAGTGTGAGAAATATGCAAGTAAATGACTTGTCGGACAAAAGTGCCCCATTTTCTTCAATGAATCATCTTCTTCCAACTGTCATCGCCTGAAAACATTATAAAAAATATGATCTTATGAATGCATATCCAATCCTGTGTATACAATATTGAATATGCCTATCTAGCATCCCATTTTTCATATTGTGTTGATTCGGTGAGAGTTGAAAGGAGAAAAGTCATCGAGAAAAAGTAGTGATGTCAATCCACTAGAAATTGTTCTATGTTATTGGAATTTATTAAAATTTATTAATTTTTTTCTAACTGTTCTTAACTAATTATTACTAATTATTACAATTTATTTCTAATTATTACTAATTTAGTAATACTTATCAATTATTAACAAAATGAAAATTTGGTAATCATCATTGTGGAAAGGATTACAAGTTTTCCCTTCATTATCCATGTCATTTTCGTTTACTAATTATAATTATATCTAATTATTACTAAAAAAATTATATTATCAATATTTATGAAAAAACTATATTAATATTATTAAAATTGTAAGAAATTTAGAAAATATTAAAATTATCAATATTCGCAAGAGGATTTTCTCTATTCTTAACATTTTCAAATCTCAAAGGGTCACTAATTGTCAGGTCATTCACAATAAAAAGTCTATTTCATCCATGTCTAATGTAAACACTATAATTGTTCTTTCTTGGTTGATCACCACGTAAGTAGTGTTGAAATAGAACGACCAAAGTAATGGTATTCTCATCTTTAAGAAACATCTTGCTCGATTTACATAGATCATTCTTCCTTAAAAATTCTAGGGGATATCAGTATCGTTCCCATAAATTTCCAAGGAAGAATGGTCTATGTAAAGGGTCATGCGAGATAATTCTTATAGATGAGAAGGGCATGACTTGGGCTTCCCTATTACAACACTACATGCAAGGTGATCAATCAAGAAAGGACAATTATATCTAATTATATCTAATTATTTCTAATTATGACTAATTATTACTAATTATCACTAATTATGACAAATTATTAATAATTATGACGAATTATGACTAATTATGACTAATTATTAATAATTACGACTAATTATGACGAATTATGATGAATTATGATTAATTATGACTGATTGTTACTAATTATGACTAATTATGACTAATTATTACTAATTAATACCAATTATTACTAATTATGACTAATTATAACTAATTAATACTTATTACCACAAAATATTAATAATTATATCTAATTATATCTGTTTATATCTAATTATATCTAATTATATCTAATTATATCTAATTATATATAATTATTTCTAATTATTTCTAATTATTTCTAAATATATATAATTATTACTAGTTAAAACTAATTATATCTAAATATTACTAATTATTACTAATTATTAAAAATTATAAAAAATTATTCCTAATTATTACTAATTATATCTAATTATATCTAGTTATTACTAATTATAACTAATTATATCTAATTATATCTAATTATATCTAATTATAACTAATTATTACTATTTATTAATAATTATTACTAATTGTTACTAATTATATCTAATTATATGTAATTATATCTTATTATTACTATTTATTTCTAATTATTGCTAATTATTAGTAATTATTAGCAATTATTAGTATTTATTAGTAATTATTACTAATTATGGCTAATTATTCCTAATTATTGCTAATAATTCCTAATTATTACTAATTATTATTAATTATTGATATATATTTCTAATTATTGTAAAATACTACTAATTATTAGTATTTATTCCTAATTATTAGTATTTATTCTTAATTATTACTAATTATACTTATTTATAACTAATTATTACTATTTATTGCTAACTATTACTATTTATTACTATCTATTACTATTTATTACTAAGTATTACTATTTTTTAATAATGTTTACTAATTTTTACTATTTGTTACTATTTTTTACTATTTATTACAATTTATTACTAATTATTTCAATTTATAACTAATTATTACAATTTATTTCTATTTATTAGTAATTATTCTTATATGTAGCTAATTATTCCTTATTATTGCTAATTATTCCTATTTATTTCTCATTATTGCTAATTAGTTCTAATTATTGCTCATTATTCCTAATTATTCCTATTTATTGCTATTTATTACTATTTATTGCTAATAATTCTTTATTAGTGCTAATTATTCCTAAATATTGCTAATTATTCTTAATTATTGCTAATTATTTCTAATTATTCTTTATTATTAGTATGTGTTAGTAATTATTACTAATTATTAGTATTTATTATTAATTATTAGTAATTATTCCAAATTATTACTAATTATTTCTAATTATTCCTAGCTATTTCTAATCACTCTTAATTATTGCTAATTATTGCTAATTATTTCTAATTAATACTAATCATTGCAAAATATTACTAATTATTGCTAAATATTAATAATTATTAGTATTTATTCTTAATTGTTACTAATTATTCATATTTATTACTGATTATTCCTAATTATTACTAATTATTCCAAAATATTAAAATTAATTGCAAT
Source organism: Viscum album (assembly GCA_963277665.1). Lineage (NCBI taxonomy): Eukaryota > Viridiplantae > Streptophyta > Magnoliopsida > Santalales > Viscaceae > Viscum > Viscum album. The sequence continues at coordinate 1,031,574,718 of OY728157.1, forward strand.
TTATTTCTCATTATTGCTATTTATTACTAATTATTGCTAATTATTGCTAATTATTGCTAATTATTGCTAATTATTACTATTTATTTCTAATTATTGCTAATTATTTCTAATTAATGCTTAGTATTGCTAATTATTGCTATTTATTTCCAATTATTGCTAAGTATTGCTAATTATTGCTAATTATTTCTAATTATTGCTAATTATTGCTAATTATTACTGATTATTGATAATTATTTCAAAATATTGCTATTTATTTCTATTTATTCTTAATTATTTCTAATTATTCCTAATTATTTCTATTTATTGCTAATTATTATTATTTATTGCTAATTATTAGTATTTACTAGTAGTTATTACTAATTATTAGTGTTTATTACAATTTATTACAGATTATTACCAATTATTACTATTTATTACTATTTTTTACAATTTATTACTAATTATTACAATTTATTACTAATTATTGTTAATTATTGCTAATTATTGCTAATTATTAGTAATTATTGCTAATTATTACTAATTATTGCTAATTATTCCTAATTATTGTTAATTATCCCAAGTTATTGCAAATTATAACTAATTATTAGTAAGTATTACTAATTATAAGTATTTATTCCATATTACTCTTAATTATTCCTAATTATTAATAATTATTTATAATTATTACTAATTATTCCTATTTATTAATATTTATTTCTATTTATTACTAATTATGGCTATTTATTGCTAAATATTGATATTTATTTCTATTTATTTCTATTTATTTCTTATTATTCCAAATTATTTCTAACTATTGCTATTTATTTCAATTTATTACTAATTATTTCTAATTATTCCTAATTATTGCTAATTATTGCTAATTATTAGTATTTATTAGTAATTATTATTATTTATTATTATTTATTACTAATTATTACAATTTATTAATAACTATTACAATTTATTAGTAATTATTATTAATTAATCCTAATTATTATTAATTATTTCTAATTATTACTAATTATTCCTAATTATTACTAATTATTCATATTTATTACTAATTATTCCCATTTATTCCCATTTATTTCTATTTATTACTAATTATTGCTAATTATTTCTAATTATTTCTAATTACTCCTAATTATTGCTAATTATTGCTAATTTTTTCTTATTATTGCTAATTATTCCTAATTATTGCTAATTATTCTTAATTATCACTATTTATTACTAATTATTCTAAATTATTACTAATTATTCGTATTTATTAATATTTATTGCTATTTGTTACTAATTATTTATATTTATTACTAATTATTCTTAATTATTGCTAATTATTACAAATTATTGCTAAATATTGCTATTTACTTATAATTATTGCTAATTATTGCTAATTATTGCTATGTATTGCTAATTATTGCTATTTATTTCCAATTATTGCTAATTATTGCTAATTATTGCTAATTATTTCTAATTATTTCAAATTATTGCTAATTATTTCAAATTATTCCTAATTATTGCTAATTATTTCTAATTATTGCTAATTGTTCCTATTTATTTCTATTTATTGCTAATTATTAGTATTTATTGCTAATTATTAGTATTTCTTAGTTGTTATTACTAATTATTAGCATTTATTACTAATTATTGCAATTTAATACTAATTATTACAATTTCTTACTAGTTATTACAATTTATTAAGAATTATTATTAATTATTGCTAATTATTTCTAATTATTCTTAATTATTGCAAATTATTACAAATTATTAGTAAGTATTACTAATTATAAGTATTTATTCCAAATTATTCTTAATTATTCCTAATTATTACTAATTATTTCTATTTATAACAAATTATTCGTATTTACTAATATTTATTTCTATTTATTACTAATTTTGGCTATTTCCTGCTATTTATTGATATTTATTTCTATTTATTGCTAATTATTTTTAATTATTCTGAATTATTGCTAATTATTTCTATTTATTTCTATTTATTACTAATTATTTCTAATTATTCCTAATTATTTCTAATTATTGCTAATTATTAGTATTTATTTGTAATTATTAATAATTATCAGTATTTATTGCTAATTATTAAAATTTATTAATAACTATTACAATTTATTTCTAATTATTATTAATTATTCCTAATTATTATTAATTATTCCTAATTATTACTAATTATTCTTAATTATTACTAATTATTTCTATTTATTACTAATTATTCCTATTTTTTACTATTTATTGCTATTTATTACTAATTATTGATATTAATTGCTAATTATTTCTAATTATTTCTAGTTATTCCTAATTATTGCTAATTATTCCTAATTATTCCTAATTATTCCTAATTATTCCTAATTATTGCTAATTATTCCTAATTATTGCTATTTATTTCTAATTATTGCTAATAATTTTTAATTATTGCAAGTTATTCCTAATTATTAGTATTTATTGCTAATTATTAGTTTTTATTAGTAATTATAAGTAATTAATAGTATTTATTACTAATTATTACTATTTATTACTAATTATTACAATTTATTAATAATTACTACTAATTAATAAAAATTAATACTAAAATTTTCAATTTATTAGTACAAATAAATACTACTCACAAAACAATATAAAAATAATTTAATTACAAATAATCAAAAATAAAAAAAATTAGCATAAAAAATCAAATACATAATAAATTAAATAAACATAAATACCTTTAAGACTGATTTTCTATTGATGCAGACGGCTTCACAACTTCTTCGTGAACAGTAAAATTCACATAAAAAAATTTTGTCTCTAAAATCAGAGTTTATAGAGAAGCAGGATCTAAAATTTGAGAGGAATTAGAGGAAAACAGATGGGGATATATATATAGGTTAGATTATTTGCGACGTGATATCCGTCGCAAATAGTAGCTTTTGTGACGAGACTCATCGCAAAAACCTACGCCCTCATTAATTACTATCGGCGGTTAAAAAGTTTTTTGCGATGGGACCCGTCGCAAATAGTCCCTACCGACGCACCTTTTGCGACGGGACGACATCCCATCGCAAAAGGTTATAAACCGCCGCTGGTTATTTGCGATGGGACCTCTTGCAAATAGTCTCTAACGACACAGCATTTACGACGGGACGACATCACATCGCAAAAGGCTGTAAACCGCCACCGGTTATTTGCCATGGGCCCCATCACAAATACTTAACTATTTGCGATGGTGGGATCTCACCGTCTCAAATAACCTTAATGCGGTTTGGGGCGCTATCCACACCAAACTATTTGCACCGGGAGGCAAAATCTCATCGCAAATAACCTCTTGGACGGACCTTTTGTGACGAGAGTTATTCCTGTCACAAAAGGTTCGTTGCAAAAAGCCCTTTTTCCCGTAGTGGATGATGTTTTCATTTGTAGAATAAACGAGAGAGAGAGATATATATATATATAAATATATAAAGGGATCTGATGATTAATCTTCCATTAACATGGAATAATTTATGTATATAAATTATAATAGAGTTATAATGATTATTTAGATTTGGGAGGTTAGGGAAGGATAAGAAAATTTAAGAAATTGATGTGAAAATATGAGAAAAGAAAAAGGTTTTGTACCTCTTGAATTATCCACCTTGAGAACCTCCTTAAGGGAATTTTTTTGTCTTTTGTTGAGACCAAAGGATCTAGGAAGTATGTAAGCTTCTCGGTAATTGTATAGGGATTAAATATTACAAGTCTCAAATCTAGGAAGGTCTGAGGAGAAGGGGTATTTAGAGGGGGTATTTATAGTTGAGGAGAGGGGTGTTTTTTCAATATTTTATTCATTTGTTTATTATTTTGTATCTAAACTACGAATAGTTTGAAAATTATAACAAAATATATTAATTTCGTGAAAGGGAGTTCAAGATTATGGTTTGTAAATAATCAATGAATCAAGGAATTTTGTATTAAAATTGTAATGTATTTATATCATAAATTACTATATTTTACAATTCACTAAAAATTCATGTATTTTATAAAAATCCAAAAAATTCACCCTAACTATTTTTTGAGGTGTATAATTCAAAAATTATGTACATTTTATGAAAATTATTTTCTAAATATTATAAATTTAATTTATAATTAAAATCATCATTTACAAAAAAAAAACAGATTTTGATGTTATAACAGATTTTATAACACTTTTAAAAAATAACTAACATCTCATAAAATTATCATAAAAATAATAATAATAAATTTATTTATGAATGAATTTTATGAAAAAAATTCTTTAAAATTCTTTTGTTAATTATAAAATTTTAATTAAACATTTATAACCTACAAAATACCCACTCTTAATCAATAATTTTTAAAATATTTATCTAATTTTACTATGATATAATTATGTAATACTTTCATTTATATGATGCTTAAATGTTATTTATAATTTCATGGGTTATTTAAATATTCATTTGGCTGATTTAATATTCATAAGGCCGTATTACTATTCCTAAGGTCAAGTAACTAATTCATTAGTATATGTTCTTTATCATCTAGAAATACCTTTTATTTCATTTGTTATCCATTTATAACATTTTTATTGTGTTCTATAAGTTATTGTATGGGATTTATATATTATGAAGTAATTATAAGAATATAAATTTTATTGATAGGATTGTAGGTCGTTTCATTCCCCCCTCCTAGAAAAATTTCGACCTTGATATTTCAAGAATGTGACATCAAAAAAATGGGTAGTTATTCATAATAAATTCTTATGGTTCCTATTACGCCTCTTTGATATTATGATATTTCCAAAGTACATTGTTCAGAAGAGTTATCTGATACCTTAACACCTTCTCTATAGTATCAAGAATTCGGATAGACTCTTCACAATATCATAAATCAATATCCAATTCTATTTCATCATATGTGAAAATATGTTTTGGGTTTGGCATGTACTTTCTAAACAATGATATGTGGAACACATCATTAACTTCAGAAATCATAGGTGGAATTTCCAAAAGATAATACACATTTCCAATTCTCTTTAAAAATTTTAAAATGTCTAATTTACCTAAGGATCAGTTTACATTTCATCCCAAATCATATAACACCCTTCCAGGTAGATACATTCAAGAATACATGATCTCCCACTTGAAATTCCAATTCCTTTCATTGATTATCAGCATAAATCTTTCCCCTAATTTGAGCTACTTTGATATGGGTTTGAATATTATTTGCCTTTTCACTTATTTCCTCCAAAATATCTTGGAAAAAAGTTTTCTTTCACCAACTTCATCCCAACAAGTTGGTGTATGAAATCTCTTCCCATACAGTGCTTCATATAACACCATTTGAATACCTGAACATATACTATTATTATTGGAAAACTATACCAAAAAAAAAATAATGTTCCCATAAAATTTGAAATTCATGTGAACATGATCTTAACATGTCTTATAATGTTTGAATATTCCTTTCAGACTACCCACTAGTTTTAGGGTGATATGTAGTACTAAAAAAAGCTTAGTATCCAAATATTTCTGAATAATTTCTATATTTTCAATGTAAATCATGGTTCATGATCAGACATAATTGAATGAGGTTCAACATAAAGTCTCACAACTTCATATATATTGAAACATTCAAGACACTCTTATGGAAAATCTTTCCTTATTGCGAGAAAATGTGCAGGTTTGGTAAGTCGATCAAAAATTACCCATACATCATTGTTATTTCATGGTTTTTTTGGTAATCCAGTGACAAAATACAGCGTTATGTCATCATATTTCTATGTAGGAATATACATAGGTTTCTTGAATCCTATAGGATGTTGTCTTTCAACCATCATGTAACGCCCCGACCCCAGTTGCCCAGAGTCGGTGCATTAATTACATAACATTGGCATGATCACAAGAAAGATCAAATCTCGAAAGACCGATTGGTTTAGTAGCCTTGGAAACACTAGATATATTCATAAGTTTTTCATTACATCATAAAATGAAAAACTAATACAACAACATAATGTTTCCACAGTCCACACTATAATCCCCTCATAATATCCCTGCAGGTCATTCATAACTTACATCTTCACTTCCTGGGAAAAATAAAACATAGAAAAGGGGTGAGCTCAAATGCCCAGTAAGGATAACAATATAGCGGAAACTTTCATCAATAAGAATAAACATTTAAGGCAATGTATAACTAAAAAAAAGCCTTTTAAAATTGAACTTCAACATAGTATGGAAAAAGTAAAATGAAATAATGCCATTTACTTGTTCACATGGATATTCTACTAATCGAATAATCACATGCAATATCAATAACCACTTTCATAATGTTGGAATGCATAATGCCAGACTATCATAACCACATAGCCAAGGCCTCGTGCCAAGACTACAAATAAGATTTTGTCAAGGCCTTGTGCCAAGACACTAGTTTGTCTCATGAGACCTACCGATGCATCGAGGAGCTATAGCGGGCTCCACCCGTCACTTATTAAGTCCAATGCATTCCCATATGAAAAGGTTTAAACATAACATAAACATTCGTATTAAAACTAGCATACGAAATGTCAATACTTTCACCATAAACTATGAATGGTATAAAAATAGCACATCCACAGTCAAACATATCACAAAACCTTCAATACAATATAGAAGTTTTGTATCATAATAAATCAACTTCAAATAATCTTAAAATCCATCAAAGGATGTTGACATAGATGAAATCAAAACACTTTTTAGAGAAATATCTCCTTTTATTTTGAAATCATTTAAGATCCATATAAAATAAAACATTTTCTTTGAAAATATTCTTATAATCTTGTAAGGAAAGATTCAACGATTTTATAACGGCGGAAAATAACCGCAACCCGCCGTATAAGTTAAAAAAAACATTCTTACCTCAATTTTGTCGAAAAGGTTAAAAAGGACCTTGTTTTGAAAACGACGGAAAGATTCCTTTATAAACCTCTTATAAAAAGTCAACAAGGGTATAAATGATTTTAACCCATATTCTTGTAAATAGTAAAAATGTTTTGAAATACATTTTTAAGAAACATGGATGTGAATGATAAAGATATCCCAGTAGATTATTACGTATAAACAACCTCGGATAATGAAGAGATTGTAAAATAACCCTTACCTTGTACTTTTCCTTGGTTGGGGTAGGTTAACCTCCTGTATAATGGTGAAATAGTTGTTATTAAATTATACAAGAATCATATATATTAATATGATATCATATATGATCTTTTAACATTTATTTGTTAATAATATCTTAGAATTATCGTCGTTTCGGGAGTTAACTTACTCATTTTCTTTTATATGTTTTGTTACATAAGCCATGGTTGTGTATATTATTCATATCCAGAATGATATACAGTCCTTAAACTTCATTTTTAAATCATCAAATGATAATTATACTTGAATGGATACGATGGAGAATGAATCTCATCGCGTTCGTGGAGACGGTAGTCCGTACGTACGCACGAGCGACAATATCATTCTTTTGATATTAAAATAATATATAAATGGATGGTATATAATATATACAGAATCATTAACATGTTATATTTATTATTTACATGAGTTACACATCATTATTATACCCATCCAAATAATATTATATTGAATAACAATTACACCACGACGTGGAGACGGTAAGCCGTACGTACGCACGTATGGTGACATGTTATTCAAAGGGTGGATAGAATACTGAATATGATTGTACCATATTTATAATAACATCACAGTATATGTGAGATACTGGAGTTATTATTTCAGAATGGTAAGAACAAAGGAAGAAGAAGTGGAAGAAGAAATGAACTTAGAAAAGGGTGGTGAAATCATTACCTCTTCTTCGGGTTCTTCCTTTTGATTTGATCAAAAGGGCTCCTTAGGTTGGCTTTCTGATCAAACTAAGGCCTCTAGGTTGTATTGAGGGATGTTGGGAGAGTATTTGGGCAGAGTTTGGCCGAACCAAAAGGCTTTGAAGGTGTGAAGAAATGAGAAGGAGGAGTGCCCTTTTATAAGATGGGTGAGGGGCACCTTTGGAAAAGCTAGAAATATTAATTTATAATAAATTCATATTCGGTTTCTAAAGGCTCCAAAGTTTACTATTCAAAGGATGAGGTGGGGATAGGTCGAAAACAACTCATCCAATAGAATTTAGACAGGTTTGGGTACTTATATTAACCTTATCTTTAAGTATTAACTCTAAGTTAATTAGTTTCACTTTTACAATGTCTCTTTGTATTTTATATATTATGGTTAATAAACTTACTATATACATCCAAGAGACCCCCAAGTGGTCCATTAATGATTAACCTATCATTATATAAGTCTCTTGGCCGAACCTTAGATTTTTAGGAATTTAATATCAATTAATAATATAATATTTGTTTTAAGAATTCTTTTATGTCAATTTTGACACTATTCATTAGTTGATTTTTTTGAAACTCATAACAGATTTATTACTTCGAACAAAGTCAATTAAATCAATCCTAATATATCATATTATCCTAGAAAATTAGTTTAATTCATTAAAAGTTTCATATTATATTTATTTGGGTATTTATAATATCACTTATTTTAATTTTTCACTATTATAGTAATTACTGCATCATCATTGTGTCATAAATAAAATAAATTATTTAATGTCTAAAAATTATAAGTAAAATATCATTATGTAGGAAATCTGTTTAGCTTTCTAATGAATATTTATAATCGAAAATCCAACATGTATAACTCTATGTAAAAATTGTTCTTCTAAAATATGTAAGCTTATGCCATTTTTATTTTTATTTTAACTTTATTAATATAAAGTGTCCCTACCACATAAAAGTGGCTCCAAGGGGTCCCCAAATTGACCAAAGGATGCCCATGGTCGGGTATGTGTCCACCAATAAGGTTAGGACACGTTTCAGGGTAATTTTGTATTATTATAATATTATTTTTTTAACCCTTATTTACCGGATTTACCCTTTAACCATGGTAAATAAAATATTTACCGCAGTAATTATTCAAAATGTGTAAAAATAAAAGTTACCTATTTACACAATTTGAACATCCTGATTCCAAATATGGAATCCATTTTCCTAAATTTAAAACACAGAAGTGGCAGAAATTAATTTAAAATTAATTCCCGCTGTCAAAACAAAAAGCGTGTTTTTAAGAGATAATAACTATCAAAAGATTGACACTTGTTTATGTTCGGTTTAATTGTAAAATTATGTCCAATGATAAACATTAAATTGAATGGTAAAAATATATTCTAAATATACTTTAAAACCACTCAAATTCATAATTTATCACTATTAATTATTTTGATTAAAAAAGTTGTTTTTAATTAAAATTTAGAAATTTTCACTATTCATCAAAATATGAAAGTTATCCGAAATGTACCAAAATTTCACCCTAGGCTAATTTTGATATTCCGAATCCAAAAATGAAGTCCATTTTGAAATATAGAATATATATGATTTCAAAAATTAGGTATTACTATTCACAACGGCTAGTTTAATTAGTTGTGGTGTGTGTTAGAACTCGAGGTTGCGTACAACACACCCTATCGCATTATTCAAAGGGAAACGTACCGTAGAAGCTTGGGGTGTTACATTCTCCCCTCCTTCAAATAATTGCGTCCTCGCAATTTCTAGGGTATTAATGCATAAAAAGACTCGGGTGGTTCTTCATCATAAGTTCCTCGGGTTCCCACGTTGCCTCTTCCATCTTATGATTTCTCCACAAAACTTTTACCAGACGCGTCGTCCGGTTTCTCAGCACTTGTTCTCTCGTATCAAGAATCTTGATGGGCTCTTCGCAATAAGACAGATTGGGTTCCAGTTCTAAATCTTCATAGGTGAGTACATGCGTTGGGTCAGGCATGTATTTCCTCAACAGAGATACGTGGAACACATCGTGAACTTTGGAGAGACTTGGCGGCATTGCCAATCGGTAAGCCACAGCCCCAATTCGTTCTAGAATTTCGAAAGGTCCGATGTACCTGGGACTCAATTTACCTTTCTTACCAAAACGTATGACTCCCTTCCATGGAGATACCTTCAGGAAAACATGATCACCGACTTGAAATTCCAAATCCTTCCTTCGATTATCGGCATAGCTCTTCTGCCTACTTTGAGCTGCTTTAATGTGATTTTGGATTACTTTCACCTTTTCCACCGTTTCCTCCACCAGCTCTGGGCCTACAAGTTTTCTTTCACCAACGTCATCCCAACAGGTTGGTGTACGACATCTCTTTCCGTATAACGCTTCATATGGTGCCATCTGTATACTCGAATGGAAGCTATTGTTATAGGAAAATTCTACCAGTGGTAAATATTGATCCCACATACCCTGAAAGTCAAGTGAGCAAGATCTCAACATGTCTTCTAAGGATTGAATAGTCCGTTCTGATTGTCCGTCTGTCTGAGGGTGGTAAGCAGTGCTCAAATGAAGTTCAGTATCTAGGGATTTCTGAAGACTTTTCCAAAATCTTGAAGTAAAACGGGGATCACGATCAGAAACAATCGATAGGGGTACTCCATGAAGTCTCACAAATTCATTAATATATAGTCTTGCTAGACGTTCCAGGGGTAGATCTTCTCTTATAGCAAGTAAATGTGCTGACTTGGTAAGACGATCAACAATAACCCATATTGCATCGTTCCTTCTAGGAGTCTTTGGTAGCCCCATGACAAAGTCCATCGTAATATTGTCCCATTTCCACTCCGGTATGGGAAGAGGTTGCATGACTCCTCCAGGCTGTTGCCTTCCATCTTTCACTTGTTGACAAACATTACATCTTGACACAAAATCAGCAATCTCCCTCTTCATGTTGTCCCACCAAAAATGTTCTTTCAAATCTCTATACATTTTGGTGCTCCCAGGGTGTATAGAGAAATTGGAACTATGAGAATCATCCAGCAATTCCCTTTTTAGATCAGGTATATTGGGAACACAAAGTCTCTTCCCGAATTTCAAAATTCCATCTTCATACACAAAGTCTCTCAATCTCCCATCATTCACAGCTTTAATCTTCTTCTGAAATTCTTCATCATCGGTCTGAGAACTCTTAATCCTTTCTAGTAAAGATGGTTTGGCAACCATTTGAAAAAGCATTGATGTTTCACCTTCCCTGGTTATTCCCATGTCCATCTTCACTAGATCCATGAAAATTGGATCCCTTTCAATTCTCATCATGTTCAGAACTCCATGGTCTTTTCTGCTCAAAGCATCTGCCACCTTGTTTGCCTTCCCGGGGTGGTAGTGTATCGTACAATCATAATCCTTGAGTAATTCAAGCCATCTCCTTTGCCTCATATTGAGTTCTTTTTGTGAGAAAATATACTTCAAACTCTTGTGATCAGTATAAATCTCACATTTTTCACCATAGAGGTAGTGCCTCCATATCTTCAAAGCAAAGATCACAGCTGCTAACTCAAGATCATGAGTAGGATAGTTTTGTTCATGAATTTTCAACTGTCGTGATGCATAGGCAATAACTCTATCATTCTGCATAAGGACACAGCCAAGTCCTTTCTTCGATGCATCACTATAAATAACGAACCCATCATTCCCCGATGGTAGAGTCAATATAGGAGCATTGACTAATCTTCTCTTCAGTTCTTTGAAACATTCTTCACACTCTTTTGTCCAAAAAAATTTAACCCCTTTACGTGTGAGCTTCGTTAATGGGTTTGCCAATCGGGCAAAATTCTGGACAAAACGTCGATAATAACCTGCCAAACCAATAAAACTACGTACCTCAGTTATACTCGTAGGTGCTGGCCATTCTTGGATTGCCTTGGTCATAGAAGGATCAACAGAGATTCCATCTTTAGAGACAATATGGCCAAGAAAAGAAATCTCCTGAAGCCAGAATTCACACTTGCTAAACTTTCCATATAATTCATGCCTCCTCAGAGTCTTCAAGATAATGCGCAAGTGATTTTCATGATCTTTGTAGGTTTTGGAGTATACCAAGATATCATCAATAAATACCACCACAAATTCATCGAGATACTCCTTGAAAACTCTATTCATCAGATCCATGAATACAGAGGGTGCATTAGTCAATCCAAACGGCATTACAGTAAACTCGTAATGCCCGTACCTGGTTCGAAATGCTGTTTTCGGAATGTCTTCCTTCTTTACACACAACTGATGGTATCTAGATCGAAGGTCAATCTTTGAAAAGTATTGAGCTCCATGCAGTTGGTCAAATAAATCATCAATACGAGGTAGGGGATACTTGTTCTTTATCGTTATAGCATTGATCTCCCTGTAGTCGATACATAACCTCATAGATCCATCTTTCTTTTTAACAAAAAGAACAGGGGCTCCCCATGGAGGAACACTAGGGCGAATAAATCCCTTATTACTCAATTCCTCTAGTTGTTTCTTTAGTTCGACTAACTCTACAGTGGCCATTCTATAAGGGGTCTTCGATATAGGCCTTGATCCAGGAATCAAATCAATAGAAAACTCAACTTCTCGATCTGGAGGATGTCCAGGTAAATCTTCCGGAAATACATCTACAAATTCTTTCACAACAGGTACATCCTCTATTTGAACATTTCTTTCCTCACCGATAGTTACTTCATTCTCTTCCTCCCCAATAATTGAATTAAGTTGAGCTACTGGGGGTGGGTCTAAATAAGAATTAGTTGGTGACGATTCTGCTCTAAAAATAAGGTGTTCCTTATCATTATCATCAAGAATCGTAACCTCTTTCTTCTTACAATAAATCTTCGCATCATAGTCCGAAAGCCAGTCCATACCGAGGATTATATCAAACTCAATCATAGGTATGACGATGAAATCAGCAGATAAAGAAAATTTATGTGCTCTAATGGGGACTGATTCACAAAACTTTGTTGCAACGATACTTCCCTTAGGAGTTTTAACTGACAACTCCCTTATTAAATCAAATTGGAAATATCTAATTTTCTTAGCAAACTGGGAAGATATGAAACAATGCGATGATCCAGAATCAAATAATGCATTTGCTAAACTTGAGGAAACCATTAAATTACCTGCCACCACGTCTTTCGGAGTTTCTACCTCAGCAGTAGTGATAGCATAAGCCTGGCCTTGATCCCTTGGCCTTTTCTGAGGTAAGTTCTCCTGACGCTTAGGACATGCATTTGCATAATGCCCCATCTCCCTGCAATTGTAGCACTGAACGTTGGTAGCTTCCTTCTTCCCCTTGCAATCATGAGCTTGGTGGCCTTTTTCACCACACTTGTAACAGACTCCCATTCCTTTCAGGCAAGTTCCAGGGTGTTTCTTTCCACAGTTACCACATATGGGAAAATTCTTCTTTTCCCTCTTCCCTTTATCCATCTTTCTCTCTTCCATCCTTTTCTTCTCTTGCTTCCCTTCCAAGCCATAGGACTCAGTAAACTCTTTACTTATCTTATCAACACATGATATTATTTCTTCATATGATGATAATACATGGGAGACTATTTCTCTTATAAATTCTAGCTTAAGACCATGAGAGATATGATCCTTCCTTCTCATTGGATCATGTGCATTTCTGGAGTTCTCATTCCTTCTACTGGGCGCCATTTCTAAACAATGGCATACACTAGATCGGTTTATGAATCAAAATACATAATCCCATACTTATAAAACACTTAACATAAATTGAACCATTTATGGATATAATCCATAATAATAAGAATGTTTTCTTTGAGGAAGTATATACTCATAATCCCTTCAAAATGATTTGTAAAGAAAATGAGAGTTATCCTAAGCATATCCCCCGGGAGTGTCGTAACCAAGAGTGCAGCAAGGCCCGTTGTCGTGCACCAGTTCCCGTTCGAGTCTAGCTCAAAGCGGTGTTTTCGGGTTTTACCCCTAGGTACATCTGTGCCAGAGCCGCCTCTACCTGCTCGTATCCAGACAGGGATGTATTGCTCGGAAAACTCACAAAATCTCTACAATACCAAAATTCTAGGAAGTTCTTCTACACTAATCCTCAAAGCTCATCTTAGGTCTACGTGCTCTAATCAGAGTTTATCTAAATATAGCTTCCAAGGTTTGTACTAAACTTCCTCTGATACCAACTGTAACGCCCCGACCCCAGCTACCCAGAGTTGGTGCATTACTTCGTAACATTGGCATGATCACAAGAAAGATCAAATCTCGAAAGACCGATTGGTTTAGTAGCCTTGGATACACTAGATATATTCATAAGTTTTTCATTACATCATAAAATGAAAAACTAATACAACAACATAATGTTTCCACAGTCCACACTATAATCCCCTCATAATATCCCTGCAGGTCATTCATAACTTACATCTTCACTTCCTGGGAAAAATAAAACATAGAAAAGGGGTGAGCTCAAATGCCCAGTAAGGATAACAATATAGCAGAAACTTTCATCAATAAGAATCAACATTTAAGGCAATGTATAACTAAAACAAAAGCCTTTTAAAATTGAACTTCAACATAGTATGGCAAAAGTAAAATGAAATAATGCCATTTACTTGTTCACATGGATATTCTACTAATCGAATAATCACATGCAATATCAATAACCACTTTCATAATGTTGGAATGCATAATGCCAGACTATCATAACCACATAGCCAAGGCCTCGTGCCAAGACTACAAATAAGATTTTGTCAAGGCCTTGTGCCAAGACACTAGTTTGTCTCATGAGACCTACCGATGCATCGAGGAGCTATAGCGGGCTCCACCCGTCACTTATTAAGTCCAATGCATTCCCATATGAAAAGGTTTAAACATAACATAAACATTCGTATTAAAACTAGCATACGAAATGTCAATACTTTCACCATAAACTATGAATGGTATAAAAATAGCACATCCACAGTCAAACATATCACAAAACCTTCAATACAATATAGAAGTTTTGTATCATAATAAATCAACATCAAATAATCTTAAAATCCATCAAAGGATGTTGACATAGATGAAATCAAAACACTTTTTAGAGAAATATCTCCTTTTATTTTGAAATCATTTAAGATCCATATAAAATAAAACATTTTCTTTGAAAATATTCTTATAATCTTGTAAGGAATGATTCAACGATTTTATAACGGCGGAAAATAACCGCAACCCGCCGTATAAGTTAAAAAAAACATTCTTACCTCAATTTTGTCGAAAAGGTTAAAAAGGACCTTGTTTTGAAAACGACGGAAAGATTCCTTTATAAACCTCTTATAAAAAGTCAACAAGGGTATAAATGATTTTAACCCATATTCTTGTAAATAGTAAAAATGTTTTGAAATACATTTTTAAGAAACATGGATGTGAATGATAAAGATATCCCAGTAGATTATTACGTATAAACAACCTCGGATAATGAAGAGATTGTGAAATAACCCTTACCTTGTACTTTTCCTTGGTTGGGGTAGGTTAACCTCCTGTATAATGGTGAAATAGTTGTTATTAAATTATACAAGAATCATATATATTAATATGATATCATATATGATCTTTTAACATTGATTTGTTAATAATATCTTAGAATTATCGTCGTTTCGGGAGTTAACTTACTCATTCTCTTTTATATGTTTTGTTACATAAGCCATGGTTGTTGTATATTATTCATATCCAGAATGATATACAGTCCTTAAACATCATTTTTAAATCATCAAATGATAATTATACTTGAATGGATACGATGGAGAATGAATCTCATCGCGTTCGTGGAGACGGTAGTCCGTACGTACGCACGAGCGACAATATCATTCTTTTGATATTAAAATAATATATAAATGGATGGTATATAATATATACAGAATCATTAACATGTTATATTTATTATTTACATGAGTTACACATCATTATTATACCCATCCAAATAATATTATATTGAATAACAATTACACCACGACGTGGAGACGGTAAGCCGTACGTACGCACGTATGGTGACATGTTATTCAAAGGGTGGATAGAATACTGAATATGATTGTACCATATTTATAATAACATCACAGTATATGTGAGATACTGGAGTTATTATTTCAGAATGGTAAGAACAAAGGAAGAAGAAGTGGAAGAAGAAATGAACTTAGAAAAGGGTGGTGAAATCATTACCTCTTCTTCGGGTTCTTCCTTTTGATTTGATCAAAAGGGCTCCTTAGGTTGGCTTTCTGATCAAACTAAGGCCTCTAGGTTGTATTGAGGGATGTTGGGAGAGTATTTGGGCAGAGTTTGGCCGAACCAAAAGGCTTTGAAGGTGTGAAGAAATGAGAAGGAGGAGTGCCCTTTTATAAGAGGGGTGAGGGGCACCTTTGGAAAAGCTAGAAATATTAATTTATAATAAATTCATATTCGGTTTCTAAAGGCTCCAAAGTTGACTATTCAAAGGATGAGGTGGGGATAGGTCGAAAACAACTCATCCAATAGAATTTAGACAGGTTTGGGTACTTATATTAACCTTATCTTTAAGTATTAACTCTAAGTTAATTAGTTTCACTTTTACAATGTCTCTTTGTATTTTATATATTATGGTTAATAAACTTACTATATACATCCAAGAGACCCCCAAGTGGTCCATTAATGATTAACCTATCATTATATAAGTCTCTTGGCCGATCCTTAGATTTTTAGGAATTTAATATCAATTAATAATATAATATTTGTTTTAAGAATTCTTTTATGTCAATTTTGACACTATTCATTAGTTGATTTTTTTGAAACTCATAACAGATTTATTACTTCGAACAAAGTCAATTAAATCAATCCTAATATATCATATTATCCTAGAAAATTAGTTTAATTCATTAAAAGTTTCATATTATATTTATTTGGGTATTTATAATATCACTTATTTTAATTTTTCACTATTATAGTAATTACTGCATCATCATTGTGTCATAAATAAAATAAATTATTTAATGTCTAAAAATTATAAGTAAACTATCATTATGTAGGAAATCTTTTTAGATTTCTAATGAATATTTATAATCGAAAATCCAACATGTATAACCCTATGTAAAAATTGTTCTTCTAAAAGATGTAAGCTTATGCCATTTTTATTTTTATTTTAACTTTATTAATATAAAGTGTCCCTACCACATACAAGTGGCTCCAAGGGGTCCCCAAATTGACCAAAGGATGCCCATGGTCGGGTATGTGTCCACCAATAAGGTTAGGACACGTTTTAGGGTAATTTTGTATTATTATAATATTATTTTTTTAACCCTTATTTACCGGATTTACCCTTTAACCATGGTAAATAAAATATTTACCGCAGTAATTATTCAAAATGTGTAAAAATAAAAGTTACCTATTTACACAATTTGAACATCCTGATTCCAAATATGGAATCCATTTTCCTAAATTCAAAACACAGAAGTGGCAGAAATTAATTTAAAATTAATTCCCGCTGTCAAAACAAAAAGCGTGTTTTTAAGAGATAATAACTATCAAAAGATTGACACTTGTTTATGTTCGGTTTAATTGTAAAATTATGTCCAATGATAAACATTAAATTGAATGGTAAAAATATATTCTAAATATACTTTAAAACCACTCAAATTCATAATTTATCACTATTAATTATTTTGATTAAAAAAGTTGTTTTTAATTAAAATTTAAAAATTTTCACTATTCATCAAAATATGAAAGTTATCCGAAATGTACCAAAATTTCACCCTAGGCTAATTTTGATATTCCGAATCCAAAAATGAAGTCCATTTTGAAATATAGAATATATATGATTTCAAAAATTAGGTATTACTATTCACAACGGCTAGTTTAATTAGTTGTGGTGTGTGTTAGAACTCGAGGTTGCGTACAACACACGCTATCGCATTATTCAAAGGGAAACGTACCATAGAAGCTTGGGGTGTTACACATCACATATTGACAGACTAAACGTCATGATACATAATCCGCAATTTACCACTTTATATTATCCCAAAAAAATGTTCCTTCAAATAACTATACATCTTAGTGATATTTGGGTGTATAATGAAATTTGAGCCAAGTGAATCATCTAATAACTCCCTTTTTATCATGGGTATAGAGGGCGCACATAACCTCCTCCAAAATTTCAAAACACTATCTCCGTATTGGATGTCATCCAACTTCCCTTCTTTCAGAAAACAAATTTTCTATTAAATATTATCATCATAAGAAAATGTGATTTTAATTATATCCAATAAATGTGGTTGAGAAAATAATTTAAAAATTAATGATGTTTCACTTCTTTAGATAATTCTCATGTCTATCTTTACAAGATGCATTAATGTACGATCCTTTTCAATCTTGATTTTGTTTAGAACACCCTGGACCTTTCTACTCAATGCATCAGTTACCTTATTTTCCATCTTTGGGTTATATTTTATTGAACAATGGTAATACATGAGTAGATCAATCCATCACCTTTGCCTTATGTTGTGTTCATTCTTTTAGAAGATTTATTTCAAGATCTTGTGATCTGTATATATCTCACATATTTTTCCTTAGAAATAGTGTCTCCATATTTTCAAAGAAAATATTACATATTCTTATTAAAGATCATTAGTTGGATTGTTTGGTTCATTAGTTTTTAAAAACCTCAATACATGGGAAATAAATCTATAATTATAAATAAGAAAAAAATAAATTCATTTCTTTGATACATCATTTTTAACCTAAAATCAACCATTTTTTAATGATAGAGTCAAGATCTAAGCATTCAGGAATCTCCTCTTTAATTTTTCAAAGCATTCTTCACATTAATTATTCCAAATATACTTGACCCATTTATGTGTAATCTTGGTTAATGGGTTAGATAACGGAGAAAATTTCTAAATCTATCACTAATAATTTCCCTCTAAATCAATAAAACTATGCACCTCAGTAATGTTTGTTGGTATAGGTCATTCATAAACTACATTTGTCTTCATAGGATCAACTAAGATTCCATCCTTAAAGAAAATATTACCAAGAAAGAAAAATCCATTTAATGCCATAATTCAGACATGCTAAACTTCCCATATAACTCTTTTCTTCTTAGAGTCTCTAGAAAAATATGCAAGTGGTTATCTTATTCCTCATAGATTTTGGAATATTTCATTATACAATCAATAAATACCATAAAAAATCCCTCAATATATTCTTTGAACACTTTGTTCAAAAGATAATAAAAATAAAGGGTGCATTAGTTAGTCTAAATGGCATTATTGTAAACTCAAAATTTCCACCTCTTTTGAAATTGCGTCTTTGGAATATCTTCCATCGTCACATTAAATTGATGATATCCAGATCGAAGGTCAATCTTAGAATAATATTGGGATGCATGATGTTTATAAAATAAATTATCAATTCGAGGTAGAGAATACTTGTTATTTATTGTAATAGCATTGATTTCTCTATAATAAATTCATATCCTCAAGTATCCATATTTCTTCTTGAAGAAGAGAACATAGGCTCCTCATAGAGAATCTCTAGGGAGAATAAATATATTATCACTCCATTCATGTAGGTTTTTTTCCTAATCTATACTAACTCCACAGTGAATATTCTATATGGATTATTTGATATAGGATTGGAACTATGAATTAAATAAATAGAGAACTAAACTTCCAGCTATGGAGGATGTCCAGGTAAATCCTCATGAAAATGAATAAAATATTCATGCACTATTGGTACATCATCAATTTGAATATTTTTTTTCTCATCTATAAATTATGTTTTCTCTTCCTCCCCAAGCATTCAATTTATAAGTGATACTAGCGGTGGATCTAGATATGACTCATATGATGAGGTTTCTTTCCAAATGATATGAGATATGAAATCTTCGCCACCAATCATTATTTCCTTCTTTTTGTAATATATTTTCACATCATATTTTGATAACTAGTACATACTGAGGATTATATCAAATTCAATCATAGATATAATGACAAGGTCATCAACTAAATAATCTTTATGTGTCATAAAAGGTATTGACAGACATGTCATTTTTTACAATGATACTTCCCTAAGGACTTTTGAATGACATCTTTTTTATCAAATCAAAAGTGAAATGTATAGTTTTTATAGAAAAATTGGAATATATAAAAAAATGTGTTGATTTATAATTATTTAAATCAATGGCTATGTTTGAGGAAATGACTAATGTTCCAATCACAACAGCATTAAACACTTTAACCAACATAGTTGTGATCACATAATCTTGGCCTTTTTTCATTGCAATATTTTGGGGAATGATTCCTTGACACTTAGGGAAATAATTTTCATAGTGTCCCATCTCCCTATAAATATATCATTTAAAATTGGTAGCTTTCATATTTACCTTTTAATCACATACTTGGTGACCTTTTTCTCTACACTTGTAACATACTTATTTTTCATTCATATGAGAACATGAGTGTTTCCTTCAACAAGTATCACATGTTGGGAAACTCCATTTTTTATACATTACTTTATCAATTATTTCCAATGAAACCATGGTATTTTTTTGTTCTCCGTTATAGTCAAATGACTTAGAGAACTATTTCATTGCCTTGATATCATATGAGACTATATCTTCGTATGATGTGAAATTTTGGGATGCGAGTTTCCTTCAGAAGAGTAGTTTTAAAACCTCAAATAATTGATCAATCATGATCCTATGTTTATGTATATTTTTTATGGCACGCCTTTCTAAAAATGTATATTTGGGTTCATACTACAAAATTTTTTCACACACTTTTTTTAGACTTAATAATTTATCCTCAATATTTGATTGCTATTCTCAAAGAAATTATTTTGTTGGAAAATTTCCTTATAAAATTAATATTCCATATTTGATGTTTTTTCATACTTCTTTGTGTTTTGAATCAATTAACTCCATTTATCCTAATATCTTAAGAGATGATAAGAATCCATAATAACTTTATCCCTTTCAGTACATCCCAAGGGAAATATATTCTCTAAGTAATTTATCCACTACTTAACTATAAATGGGTTTGTAGTCCCACTGAATTATGGAGGCCGATGTTTCCTAAATCACTCTATCATTTCTCCAACACATTGTGGATTACGATGATCCATACAAGTGAGGTTATTATTCCTAAATAGAGTCATATGTCCGAAAATAGTTATAGGTTTCTTAGCACTAGTCACAGCTCCAGTACAAATATCATTATCTTGAATTGTATGGAAATCCCAACATGAGATATGTGTATTGATATAGTTTTCATTCCTTCTACTTGGAACCATTTCTAAATAATGTCATATAATACATTAGGTTATGAATCATAATGAATAATATCTATGTTACCAAACACATAATCATAAATTGAATCTTTAGGCAAAACTAATCTCATAATCACAGACAAGGTTTATTTGGGGACATATATACTTATAAATCCCTCATAATGGTTTATAATGAAAATGTGAATTATCTTAATATTATCCGTAACAATTTTCAAACTAGGTGTATAATAAGACCCATTTTTGTGTATCAGGTTACCCTAAGTTATGTCTTACGCACATTGTCAGAGTTGTTGCCCCTTGGTATATCTATTCCATAACCACAACCACTTTTAATATCCTTATAGGGATGTATTTATAGGAATACCCACATAATATCTACCATACCAAAATTATAGCACATTTTTCTCTTATTGTCCTCAAATTCAATATTAGGATTATATTCCCTAATCTACATTGTCTAAGTCTACTTTCCATGGTTTGTAATGAACTTTCTATCATACCAACCCTAAAGACCTCGACCCCAGTACTCGAAGCTAGTGCCTTTATTTATTTCATAAAGATTTATATAAAACATTAATCCCAATGAAAATAATTGTTTATTAGTTTTTAAATCTAAATTACATAAAATAACTTTACATAACAACATGAAAGAAAAAAACAAACAAACTCCTTTGAAAACACCCATAAAATTCTATATTATCACTCGATGTCATTCAAAATATAAAACTTCACATACTAGGGAAATATAAAACATAAGAAATGGGTGATATCATATTATCATTAAGTGTATGTAATATAGAGAAAGATAATATAAACAATAAGGTTTAGGGAATGACAATGAACACATCCCATTAAAACATAATCTTGAGCATAATATAGCAAGCATAAATTCTGGAAAAAACTTTCATATAAATTATCACATGAGAAAGAATACTAAACATGGATATTATATTAGTTTAATATTAACATGGATAATAAATTAATAATATTATAATTATGGAATTTATATGTTGGAAATCTTCAACATTCCATCAAGACCTCGACCAAGACATCTAAAAATAAATGGTTAAGGTCTTGTCCAAAATCCATTTCTATTTTGTCTCATCATACCCACTAATGAATCAAGTGGATATAGTAGGCCCCAACCATCCATTAATAAGTACAATTAATTCCTTGTATGAATAAGGAAAAAAATAAATAACATATACATATTAAATGTAGATAACATTCCCCACTCTATAAACATAATCACTAACCATTCTGAGTAGTATGGGGAATGGTATCATGATAGCACATTCATAGAAAAAATAATCATAAACCATTTAATAAAAAATATTAGATGATAATAATAAGAGATCAATGTTAATAAATTATAATATTCAAAGGATTTTATGAAATTGATGAAGATACACTAATGAAATCATTTATTAATTCTTGCTAGAAATACCCCCTTTACATTATAAAGAAGTGTTTATTTGGAAAAATAATATTTACTTCTCATAATTGCTTTTATAAAAGAAGTAATAAAAAACTTTCATGAAAAAATTAGTTATTTTATGAAAATATTTACTTCTTAAAATTGATTGTGTATGTTAATTGAATAAAGGTATGAAATTGAGACATTTCCCTTAATCGAGCATGTGCATAGGGAATAATTGAAAAAGGTACCATGTAAAACATGTATTTACCCAAAAAAAGATAGGTGAAATGATATAGATAAATGAATTTGGAAAATATATAAAAAATTATAAATAATATATAAAAATATTGAAGAATTAAATTAGTGTAATGAGAGATAAAGCATAACCTGAATGGAAAATGGAGGGTAGGGAAGAAACCCTGACTTTATATTCGAAAGTGATATACACATGACCTTAAAGTAATAGACAACGTAATTATATTCATTAATAATTTTATTCAAAACAATTTATGCATTTAAATTATTTATTATAATTTTATTAAGTTAACTTTTAGTCTATTGTAGAGTTATAAGATAAAAATTTATCATTCAGGAGTGTTCGTTTCCCTGATTTCCATGATTGGTTTACTTGTATATGAGTATGGATGTTCATGTAAAATGAGAATTGATATCAAGAATTGAGGTTATTTTTTATTAATGAACATATATATTATTAAATGTTTATATAATTTATTTTTATTTTTGGGGTGAGGAAGAATCATTAGATAAGATATTAGTGATAATCATTTGGATTATTTGGTGGTTTTTCAATCATCACTACTAGTTTGTTTTATTAATTAACATCATGTTTATATAATAGTTAAATAAATTTACATAGGATGTAATATATATATATATATATATATAATTAATTTTATTAACAACAAAAATTGTTTTAGGAAAATCCTTGAAGGTGTTAATGGAAAATTAAAATGCATCATCGATGATGTTGGTAAATTGACACATCACGAGCAATGTTTTCCATTATAGAATAAGAGAGAGAGAGAGAGAGAGATAAGTGTTTGATGATGGGTATTGACTGAACATGATATTATTTAATTATATAAATGATACTGAAGTTATCAAGTCAATTTTGATTGGGTAGGTGAGGGAAGGATATGAAAATAAAAGAAAAGAAAGTTGATTTTTCCCTCTTGAATTCTCCTTCTTGAAAACCACCTTAAATGGATTGGTTTTGGTCATTTTTTTGGAAAAAAAGATTCAAGATGTGGAGAATGGGATTTTTAAGATTATTTTGTTGAAATTTGAAAATGCTCAAAGCTTGGAAGGTGTCAGGAGATGGGGTGTAGTTTATAGTGGGGGAGAGGAGTATTTTTTAATATTTTATTCATTTATTTATTATTTTGGATCAATTATATGAATATTATAAGAAATATCAAAAAATAGTTCAAGATAATTAATGATAGTAATATATTATGTTAAATAAATATTTCAGGAGTCAATGAATAGTGAATTTATCTTATAATGTATTTATACCATAAATTACTGTATTTTTCTATTCATAAACATTCAAGTATTTTAGAGTTATGAAAAAAATCACCCTAATAATTTTTTGTTGTTTATAATTTTAAGATCAACTCTATTTGATTAAAATAATAATCCCACTATGATAAATTTAATTTTTAATTTAAATGAATATTTATTCAAAAAATACAGATTTTGAAGTTATAACTGATTTTATGACCCTTTGAAAAATAAACTAAGGTCTCATAATATTATATTATTATTATATGAAAACAAAATATTAGTTAATGAATTATTTTTATGAAAAATAAATTCTTTTAAAGAATTTTCCTATTTATATAATAGTAATTAAAAATCTATGACTTTCAAAAATACCAATTCTTTGTGAATATTTTTAAAAATATTTATTTAATTACAATATAATATTACTATATCGTAATTTCATTTATAATATGAATAAATTTTATTTATTATTTCATGGTTGAGGTAATTATTTATTTTTATGATTATCTATTCATAAGGTTCATATTACTATTCCTAAGTTTAAGTTACTATTTCATCATTATAGGTTCTTTGACTTCTAAAAATACCTTTTGTTTCATTTATTCTACTTTTGTTATGATTTTATTTTGTTATCTATGTGATTTTATGTGATTTATACTAAAAATAATAATTATAATAAGGGAACATTAATGTATAGAATTTTGGGTTGTTACAAGTATATTTTTTTTGGAAAATAGGAATAGTATCTTTAGTTTTATTAATTACCATGGTTAAGGGTAAAAATGTAATTATGTTAAAAAAATAAGATTATAAGTACTATAGAATTAACATAAAACATTTCATAATTCTATTTCATGTGTTATTATTGACCAAAATCTTCATTGGGTGGATTTTATGGACTCTTGGAGCCACATTGATGAATTGAAGCCTTTTTTTATTCTAACGAAAGCCTAATTTGTCATACTCATATTTTTAATAAGTTTTACATCTTTTATATGTGTTTATTATAAAGAAATATTTAATTATAAATTGTAATATAAAATTTAAAATGTTTATATTCATCATGATAATTTATTTTTTATTTTTAGGAAATAAATAATTACTGTAAAGGCTTACAAAATGATTATGTAATAATTATTTTATTAATAAAATATCAAATTAATGATATAAAATTTTAAAATAAATAATATTTGATCTAATTAATTTAGAAAAATAATTTAATAGATTACCTATAAATTTTATGGATGTATTAATGGTTTTCGTATGATGTTATCTTGTGTATTGATGTTTTTTAAATGTCGTGTAATGAATAGTGTCAAAATTGATATTAATGATATTTTTAATTAAATAATATTTTAATAAATGATTTAAAAATAATAAATAATATAAAATTTGACTAAATTATTTGGATAAGGTTTAAAATTTCATCCATGGCCGATTTATGGTTTGTTTTGAATTTATAGTAACTATATTGACCCTTAAAGATTAAAAAGCCAAGTTGTCTTGGTAAGAGTTTATGAGTTTAACTAAGGGTTAAATCCAAAAGATAAGGGTAAAAATGTTATCTAAACATGTCTAAAAATTATTTTATTAATAGTATTCTAAACTTATCACCTTAGGATCTAATCGGTGAATTTTAATGGAAACCTTTCCCTAAATATGACTTATATTGTATTTAAAATCAAAGATAGTTACAAAATGTCAATCTCATTGTATTTAATCTATTTTTATTTTCCACATAGGGAAAAAATCAATATATGAATGAAAATATAAATATTATTAAGTATTAATGGAATATTTTTCATTTTAGAAATTATTTTTATTTTTTTACCAGTAATATAATTACCTAAAAAGCTTTATCAATGCCGAAACAACATTTATTTAAATATTAGAAAAATAACATAATTGATTTTAATAAAATTAATTTTGATATATTTTGTATTTTATATTGTTTTTAACAAATTTTATAGATCTATATGATATATTATATATATGTGAAAGCATTATATTTAAATTATCACATTCTTTTGATGAATTTAAAGTCAAATTAAATGAATAGTATCAAAATTTACAATAATGAATCTTTATTAAATTAATAATTTATTAAATTATTTAAAAAACATTAAAATATTAGTTAATTAATAATGTGATAATATGTGATTCAATATTTATTAACATAATCATTTATTGTCAATTTTTAAGTATTTGGCTCTAGAATATCCTTATTATATTTTAATACTGTGTGGATTTCCAAAACTGCCCTCACCTCAATTATAAAAGGGAACGTCCTCCCTCACTTCATCACAATAATTTTAGACGACTAACTTTACCAAAACCTGTACATTTATCTTATAAAAATATTATTTTATGTTCTAGAGTTTTTGGTGCTTCCAAATTACCAACCATAAATCACTTAAGACGATTTTAAAGGATGCCCGTTGAAGTAGAGGTAATCATCTTTATCAAATTTTCATGTTTGTTTCTTCTTCCACATACTATTAATTTATTTTTTTAAATGAAAAAGTTATAAATATAGTTCAATTTATATTATTAGATGTTATTTTGATAATGGTAAAACTATATACCACCTTTTATCCATATTACGAAAAATTAAATCCACATTAATGCGTACGTACATCTTGTCGTCTCTATGCTGTGGTGTAATGTGTTTTTCATCACCACTTTACATGGATGGGTATAATGATGGAAATAATACATATATATATATATGATAATTATGATATTTTATTTATTCTATAAAAATTAATATACCATAAACTTCCATATACTTTCACTTATTAAACGAATGATATCGTTGCACGTGTGTACCTGCGACCTAGAATATCCAGGATATGACGTGATTAATTTTGCATAGTAAACATTAAATATTGATTATAAATATATATTTAATTATTAAATATTATATTAATAACATTAATATCATTATTTATATTACATAAATATATCCTATTCATAATAACTATGATTTAGATGACAAAATATATATAAGAAAATATAACATTTAACACCCGAAACAAGGGTAATAATGAAATATTATTAACAAGAAGGTGATATGATTATAAAAAAATATAATATATAAAATAATAAATAGGTAATTATTATGGTATAAATTAATATCACGATTCAAACCATTATAGAAATGCATATTGAATTTTCAACTATTGGAAAACACAACGTTATGGATTTTTGTCTCACATTTATTTTATAGTACACAGCATTTCTCACTACCTATTTCATTTTTGTGGTATATATACATCACATGAATGTATTTTATCACTATTATTATTAAAATTTTGTTATTTTAATCTCCATAAAATTTTATTTCATTCATGGGGCATGCAATTCTACTGATTATAAAGTTGTAAAAAGTTATTTTTCAATCTCATCATTATTAGAGAATATTTTTATTTAAGTCTCCACTGTGGAATATTTCTATTCCAAGTTAGTTCCTTTTAAAAAAGTTTTAATTTTTTTTACTATTATTCAATGATTTTATAAATTCAATTTTATCCACATTTAATTACAACAAAATGCTTTAAAAGGAATCATCCTATCATTTTCCTAAAAAAGTTAGTTTATGAATTTTCATACAAAAGTAAAATGAATTTTTATTTTAACTTGTACAGTATGAAAAAAATTCCTCCATCATGATGAAATAAATTTTGGAATCTTAATTTATAATTTCACAAGGTTATTTTCTAATACAGTATTTTATTTTATAAATAAGGGACCTTTTAAATAAATTATTACATAATAGTAAGTATTTTCTCATCTCACTTTAAAATCTATGATATATAAGTCTTATTCACCAATTATTTCATCTATCTAGTGTATTTATACTACCCTTTGATATATAATATCATAAATCACATTATCATTGTGGGATTTAAATGTTTCATGTGGAGTGGGACACTTTGATTTAAAATAATTTTTTTTAAATCAATTATTTGATTTATGAAGAATGCCTTGGACGGGTACAACATGAGTTAAAGAGCATTTAATGTAAGCCCCTTGATGTATCAATAGTCTCATTAGATGGATCAGTTGGTGAAATCATATCATTTTATACCATATATTCTATAATGAAATTTCATGGCGATAAATGTTCCATGTACCTATGAAACATGGAATCCAATAATTAAGTATTTCCTCTTTTGATAATTCAGTTATAATAATAATTATTATAAATTAGATTATTAATTTTACATTATCTATAGATGCATTACATTATTAACTAATTGATTAAATTAAACATGTTTTTATTTATTGACATTTCCATATTTATTAATTGTTATTAATTCATTATTTCATTCATTGTACTTCCCCTTACATGGAATTTGAGCTCACCATTAATATATTTTCATTCCCATGGTTATAAAGATGAATCCTTTGTGTACCATCCCAAGTAAATAAAGAATAATAAATTTTCATATATATATATATATATATTAATATTTGGTAATTAAATATTAATTTTACTTTAAAGGGGACGCTATGTCAGATGCCTTACTAGATTCACAACAATAGGTTTCCTTGAAATCATACATTGCATACTAATAATATATTATTATTATTTTAAATGTTATTTAACACATAGTTGTCGTGCTTGAAAGAATGAATAGAATGAACTATAATATGATTATACATGTTGGTTAAATGTTTTTACATTTATCCAATGAATGTTAGGAGCTTAAAATATGAATCAATCTAATTTTAAGCCAAAATAATCTAATATTCACTAAAATGTCGATTTAATTCCTTTTGATGGAGACCCCCATTTAAATATAGTTTTGGTCACTTTTATATTTTCTATGTGACATAAATAAATTATTATGTATTATCGGGACATAAAATATTACTTTGGGTATATTTTTTTGTATTTTTCTTATAAAATTCATTTTTAATGAATTTTGAAAAAATATTGTACTTTAATTCGAAACTTCCTTTTAATCAAATTTATTTATGTGGTTTGATTATCTTTTTAATTGGGTTTAAAGTGTAATTATATTATTATTTTTCCATTTAATCAAATTATGGAATTAGAACTAATTTCACATTGAAATTTTACAAAATCAAGTATCTGTCTTTTGAAAGTTATTATTTCTTAAAAACACGCAATTTGTTTTGATAAAGGTAATTACTTTTAAATTAATTAATGAAACTTTTATCATTTTAATTTGGTAAAATGAAAATATTTTTTGAATTCAGAATATCAAATATAGATTAGGCTGAAATTTTGGAATTTTTATAGAAAAAAAATCAATTTTTAATGAATAGTGAAACCACATAATAGTAGATAAAAACCGACTTTTTCATTTAAGTTAAATTTTATCGCTTTTGGGAATTGAATTTAGAAAATCCGACATACATGGTTGTTATTGGTAAGTAATATTTGGTTCAATAATATGAAAATAATTTTTCTTGAATATTAACTTTTGACTTTTATTTACCACGGTTAAAGGTAAATTGGGTAATTTAAGGTAAAAAAATTTTATAATATAAAAATTACCATAAAACATTCCCTAACCTTATTGGTTGAGTCATTTATGACCATGAGCATCTTTTGGTCGATTTTGGGACCCCATGGAGCTACTTATAAGAGATAATGACATGTTATTTTAATTAACTTCATGAAATTGTTAAAATGACATAAACAAATATCTTTTAGTAGACCAATTTTTACATGGAGTTATATAAGTAATCATTTAAACTATAAATTTTCATTGGAAATTAAAAAATATTCCCTATATCATGGTAATTTTTTATAATTTTTAAACATAAAATATATTAAATAATTTGTAACAAAATAATTTTGCAGTATTTACCTCTTTAATAAATGATTTAAATAAATAAGAATATAAATATTAAAAAAATATATTTTAAACCAGTCCAATTCTTATTGGATGAATTTATTTCGACCAATGATTCATCTAATATTTTACTTTAATTAGTTTTGGACCTTTAGAAACAGAATATCATCATATAATAAAATAATATTTTCACTCTTTCATAAATACCCTCTCCCCCTTATAAAAAACACTCAGTTCTACCTCATTCCTCACAACTCTCAAACCTTTTGGCTCATCCAAAACCTTCCCAATAAGCTATCAGGATCCCTCTCCTTCTTTTATAAGCCTTACTTTAGGCATAAGGCACTTTAAGAAGTCCATTTGGTTCAAACCAATGGGAGTTACCCAAATTAAAGGCAACAGTACCCCTTAACATCTTTTAATTTATTTTACATCTCCAACCCCTAAACTCTTTTTATTGATTTATTTTATAACAACACCAGTATAATAATTATACTAGGGTGTTTTTCTGACAAGGATTTGATCAACACTTACACACACCTCTATCTAATGGGTGAATAACATACTGTTTCTATGGATGGAAAACTAACGCCTCACGAAACGATGATTGCTCGATTATCTCTTACCGACTCTCACGGTTTCCATTAAGATGGAACTATATTTATATATGATATATATTATGTTTATTTTTTGATTATCCTCCCGTATTTTACATTTATACACTATATTTATGTTTTCCATAATGGGTATTCACGATAATTTCATTTGAGGAAGTGCAGAGTACCGCCCCTCAAAGTAATATGACTCGTTAGTGAAATATGTGGGATGTATAAAGGATAGAGTTAAGGATATTATATATGATAATATACTGGAATTATAATATAGCTATGTATCATTATTTTTTAATTCCATCAAAGTATTAAATATAAATGAAAGTAGAGTTCATGCATAAGTACGACTTACCATATCCATGAACGGTGCATTTAATATCTTATATCCAAAATGTTATATACTATTATATATACATATATATGCTGGATATATATGATTTATATGATATCTAAATCATGAATATCATTCTGTAGATAATGGAATATTGACCACATGGACAAATTTTAATTATAAGGTGTTCATTTTTTACTCAAGTACCAAATATTGACAAAACGACCATTATTTATATAAGCGATTTCATAATGTTTATAACATGGAAATAAGTGATATAAAAATAATACTAAACATAAAAAGTGTTCATAAACAAGTATAAATTAACATTATTTTATTATTTAGGTGATTAATGGACAAATGGGTCCAATTGGACATAAGGTAAAGGACTTCGTCTCAATCTCCTTTCATTGAGGAATATTTTGTTTCATAGAAGACATTAATTATATGGTGTATAGACACCTTTTAATTTCTAGTTCATTAAAATGGAATATTTTTATATGAAGTGTTTTACTAAATGAAAAAAATTAATGTTTCTTTTTAACATATTCCATGACAAAGACATTTTTTCTCCAACATGATTTTTATTTTATCTTTGGATTCCATAACAAGTTGTAGTGTTTTTTAAAAGGAAAATAAATACTATAATATTTTTACATAATTTCGTATTTAAAATTATTTTTTTAATGGATTTATTATTTCAATATATTTAAATAGTATATTATGATGGAAATGTGGATATTTCATCTTTACATTATTTTTGTTTTATGTGTTATGAACAAGTTATGGTTCTTGAGAATTATTTACGTATACGGGTAGTTCTGTGATAATCCTAGGACAGGTGAGCCTGAGATAGCTCTTCAATGCATTGGGTAATCTGATAGAGGTAATTGATTTTACGTTTTGTATGTAGATTTGGACTAATGATTTCTTTATTATTTTATAACCCTTACTGGTACTTTTATGCTTATCCCAGGTTTTTGAAATTTTTTTCATAGGACATAAAGATGAATAGGGTCAAGGATGTGATCAAGGAAAAGTCATGTTGTCTAAAACGTGGAACTAGACATGAATTTTTTTTCCAGAGTTTTTATTTTATAAAAAATAGATACATAGTAGAATTTTCTACATGTAATAATCATGTTGTTATGTAAATTTTATGACCAAATTTTCTAAAACTCTTAACATGAAAAAATATTCAATGTAAATTGTCCATTTGATTGCAGAATATGTAATGCTTAAGGATCTGGAATTGTAGTTAGTGTTAGATGATAGTTTAAACAACTTTAGGAGTTATAATATCATTAAATTAATATCCATAAATTATTTTTATTTTATGTTATGATTGAAATGACATAGAATTTACAGATTACCAAGTTGCTTTGGCTAGATATTTCTATGTTAAGAAATGATTTATGTAGAGGAAACATAGGAACTGAATTTGGACAACATCTAGAGGACGACAACCTTCCAAATTAGAAACCTTAAATGGTTGGAATCGGAACAGAACAATTTGTTACATTGACAACATAAATTACTCAGGCTATAAATGGTGGTGGTATCAATGCACAAGATCAACCAGATCTACCACAGAGGGACATGTTAGTCATGGAAAATTTAATGATTCAACATTCCCTATCATTAGATAGATCATCTGAACCTATTATAGCAGAAGGGTTTATTAAAACACAAGAAAAGATTTTTTATTTCATGGGGTGTTCAGAACCTCAAAATATCAGTCATGTCATTTATAGTTTTGAAGGTGAAGCTGATAAGTGGTGGTAAATGGTGAAAAATATCATAGATAGTAAGGATATTGATTCTCTTGATTGGGATAAATTCAATTGTATTTTTATTAGATATATTTTCTTAAGGTGGTTCCTCTTATGATGGAAAAACTATTCCTAGAATTGAGGTTGGTTGATGACTCAGTGGCTTTTTATGAAGAAACATTCACTCAACATGCAAGGTATGCTTCAAATTTCATTCAAGATATTGATTGTAATATCAACTGTTTTTACTCAGGATTAAATCTGATGTATCAAAGGGCTTTAGATTTTCATGGGTTCAAAATTTATGAAAAACATGTTTGTTGTGTGGATAAGGTGGAAATAGAGTTTGGTGCTGATCATGGTTTCTTTTTTAAAACAACATAATAGGAGGTTATGATTGTAGAGGAAAGGGAAGAACTCTTCAAACAATTTTGTTGGTAAGAAACATAAGTTTATAGTTTGTAAAAAATATGGTTAAAAGCATGATGTGTAATGTATTTTGAATTCTAGAAAGGTAGCCGATGTGGTAAAAGAAGACATAAGACTTGAAATTGCACTGAAAAGTATCTGGTTAATGGTATGACAAAATCCAATTTATAGTCAGTAAAAATTTTTAAGTAAAATTAAATTTGTCAATATAAAAATGAGTGTCCAACAATGTACTCAATTGAGGGAAAGCATCCAGACTACAAGCAGAAAGGTGTTGTGAAATCCATTGCATCTGCTTTAGTATATATTGGGCCATCAAATGAAGTAGTATCGGGTATACTATTTTTTTGTTCAGACTATTCTAATGTGATGTTCGATTCAGTATCTACACATTAATTAATTTCTATGAATATTTCTTTTAAATTGGGAATTCCATCTCATGATATGAATCTTAAACATATGGTATAATCACCAGGGGGAATGTTGAGACAAAGAGAAATTATATTAACCTTACCTTCCTTGTGTGCAGAAAGAATCTACATGAAAACCATATTGTTTTCCTCTAGCAGAGTTTTTGTTATTTTTGGAATAGATTTGTTTTTTATCATGCTCTGATTGACTTCAGAGCTAAAGAATTTTCTTTTCAGAATTATTTTCACTTTTAGTACAAGAATGAACCCTTTCTTTTGATAACATATATGGAATCCGAGAAACTAGTAATAGATGGAACTAAATGATAACTTTCACATATTGTTAAAAAAATGAACTGTTTAGATTAATGATGTGCCCATGGTAAATGAGTTCCTTGATGTTTTTCCAAATGAGTTTCTTGGTATTTCACTATATAGGGAAGTTGAATTTTCTATTGACTTTCTTTTTGATGCTAAGATAATTTTAAAAACCCCTAAACAAATGGCCCAAATTGAACATTATCAGTTAAATATGCAATTGAAGGAGTTATTAGATAAAGGTAACTTTTGAACTAGCACATCACCCTGGGGTGATCATGTATTATTTTTTAAAAATAAATATTGTTTAATGACACTTTTCATTGATTATAGAGAATTTAAGAACATCACTATTACGAACAAGTATCATTTTCCTCATATCGATGATTTGTTTGATTAGAACTAAGGAGGCCTGTATTTTTTGAAGATTGATTTGAGGTTGGGGTACCATCAGTTTAATGTAAAGGAATCAGACATTCTGAAGACCTCATTTCTTACTAGTTTTGGCCATTATGAATTTGTAGTTATTACTTCTGGTTTAACCAATACTCCTACTGTATTAATGGATCTTATGAATATAATTTTATATGAGTTCTTGGATAGGATTGTGGTCGTGTTCATTGATGATATTTTTTTTCCAAAAGTAATGTTCTTCATCAAAGTCATTTAAGGGTTGCCTTTTAATCTTTAATAGAAAATAAACTCTTTTGGAAATTAAGAAAATGTATGTTTTTGTTATAGAAAATTTATTTCATTGGTCACATTGTTTCCAAAAATGGAATAATGGTAGATCATGACAAAACAAAATTGGTTGAAGAATGGCCAAGACCAACAAATATTATAGAGATTCATAGTTTTCTTGGTTTGGATGGTTATTACAGGAGGATTATTATGAATTATTCTTGGTTATCTAGTACAATGAATAAGTTAAATCAAAAAGTTGTTAAGTTCGTTTGGACAACAGAATGTGATGATTGTTTTCAAGAAATGAAAAAAAATTGGTGAATGCTTCTATTTTGGCATTTCACTTATGAAATAGTGAGTTTTTTTATCTACATTTAGGGTTCATTAAATGGACTTGGTTGCGTCCTTATCCAGAATGATTAGGTAATTTTTTATTCATCACGTCAGTTGAAACCTCATGAGTTAAATTACCCAACACATGATTTGGAATTAGCTACTATTGTTTTTTTCTTCATAAATATGGAGGTATCTTTTGAAAGGAGTATAATGTAAAATATATACTGACAACAAAAGTTTGATGTATATATTCACACTAAATGAATTGAACATTAGATTGAGGAGATGGTCCGAATTAATCAAGGGTTATGATTTCATGATTCAATACCATCCAGGAATGGTAAATAAAGTGTCTGATGCTTTATGTCAAAATTTAATGCTTTATTAACCATGATACGGTTCGAACAAGATCCTATGGTTTTTGATTTGATGAACATTTCCATAGAAGTTGTTGGTGCATGAAATTATTCTGTTTTGTTTCAGGTGTCAGTGAAATCCTCTCTATTAGACAGAATAGAGCTGGTGGAGAATGAAGATAACGAGTTATAGAAAAGGTAGAGTTGGTTTAGAAGAGTAAGTTACATGATTTTAACATTGACAATGATTGTGTTTTGAGGTTCGGAAAAATATTATGTGTGCCCTGTGATTCAAAGTTGAAGAATGAGTTGTTATCTGAAGCTTATTGTTCCCCGTTTTCAGTTCATCTTGGTAGTACTAATATGTACATAGATCTTCAGATATATTATTGGTGGGATGGAATAAAAAGAGATATTTTGGATTTTACTGTGAAGTGTTTGACTTGTTAGTATGTTAAAGCAGAGCGGCAGTTACCAAAAGAGATTCTTTAGTCTTTACCGGTGCCAGAGTGGAAATGAGAAAATATATCCATGTAAATCAATGTGGTATTACCAATGACACATCTATGTAATAATGAAATTCAGGATATTATTGATCGGTTGAATAAATCTACTAAATTCCTTCTTATTCTAGATAATTTTTCTCTAGATCAACTTACTCGGTTTTATGTTAAAGGGATTGTTAGTTTTCATGGAGTTATCCTCTCCATTGTATCTGATCATGATCCTAGGTTTACTTCTAACTTTTTGAAAGGCCTTCAGAAGTTGATTCTTACTGTATTATATTTTAGTATTTCTTTTAATCTATAATCAGATGGGAAGTCATATCAAACAATTCAGACCTTGGAGGATATACCACATGCTTGATCACTGTATTACCAGAGAAGTTGGGACCAACATCTTTATTTCGTTGAATTTTCTTATAATAACAGTTTTCATTCTAGTATATAGAGGGCTCCATTGGAGGTACTATATGGAAATCGTTGTCAAACACCATAATTATTGGATCATGTAGGTTAAAATAAAATTATGGGACCAAAATTGGTAGAAGAGATGGAAAAAATTGATCATTTGATTCACAAGAACATGAGAACAGCTCATAGCTGGCAGAAAAGTTATGTGGATAACCGGAGGAAGGATCTCTCTTTTGAGAAAGGTGATCATGTCTTTCTCAAAGTTTCTCCATGGAATAGTGTGATGCCTTTTTGTAAGAAGGGAAAATTGAGTCTTATGTTAATTGGACCTAATCAAGTCCTGGAGAATGTTGGATCAGTTGCATACAGAGTGGCTTTTGTTAGAACTGGGCATGCAGCGGAAGCCCCAAACAGGTGGGTTTTAAAATTTTTCCACTGACAGTTGACGTAAACATGTCGACGTCGGAGAAGAGTAGCCCAGTATTAGCCGAGGACCACGCGTGGAGGATTTTAAGCAGAAAATTTAACTATAAAATACTTGGATTAAATCCAAAGCCGCGCACGATGCCTGCTCGTCGTTGGCGATCGCAGCTTGAATAATATGAATCTGAATTCCTCTCGATCATCCACACACACTTCTAGGAATCCTCGGGAGTGCCGTTTTTCATAATGTGGATGATATTAAGGATTTGTGATGATGCCTTAGATGCTTCAATGACCACCGCATCACATCACTAGCGATGGCCGAGAGAGATCTCCATCCGAGCTCCTTGGATCCAGAGCATCTCTCTCTAGAATGTGGGAGAGAGGAGAGTAGAGATTTGATCCATGAATAGTGTTTGGAAAATGCCCCTCCTATTTTATTTATAGTGCTGAATTAAAATACTCGGTATCACCTCGCCAGCCCCAAATACTTATCACACTATTAATGAAATTTTATGACTACTAAACTGAGCCATAGATATTTTTATAATTTACTTGTAATATATTAAAATATATTACATTATAATAACTAAGTCATTAAACCGACTCGTTACT
This sequence comes from Viscum album, assembly GCA_963277665.1. NCBI lineage: Eukaryota > Viridiplantae > Streptophyta > Magnoliopsida > Santalales > Viscaceae > Viscum > Viscum album. The sequence continues at coordinate 1,031,611,826 of OY728157.1, forward strand.
CCCATAAATATTAATTTAACCTTAAATAATTTAATATTTTTCAATTAATATTTTTTCAGGTATTTACTTAAAACTTGTAAATACATTTAATAAATAAATTCAATACTCATTATTCTAAACACGAATAATATGAATTTATTTATTGAATTGGTAATCATTTAACTTTGGACAATTCCCCGACCCTTGTGGCTGGGCCCACTATGTCCAATTCTCCTATTAACCTGAAAAGGGATGATTCTGGAATATGCTATTGTGTGTGACCCTCTAGGCCCTTATTTTAACAGTAGTGAATAGTATTCACAGACCAAGAGCGGGATCTAGCAACCCATCATGGCCCCTGAAAAATAAGGATTGTCACAGTAGGGACAACCATCCTATGAACATGCACTGTGTAATATAATCTCTTTGTCTATAATATCTAATAAATAAGCACTCACTCTCGAGTCATTTCCCTTTTCTTACTTTATTTATTATTTATGTAATTGGATGGATTTACCCTCGACTGCCATGGCCATGGTATTATAAAGTTATGTCCATCCATATCATCATGGCTAGAGATATATTACTTCCATAACCTGGAAGCTACAAATCCTTTCTTGACCATTCAACCAATGTCATGCCACCAATGACGCACCTGACACAAACTACCTTTCCATGACTTCATTTCCATGGTTTTCATCTTGAAACAATGTATGCAATCAAATGACATACATTGGTAATGATCTCATGTCAAAAGATCATTACACATGATCGTAGATAGGAACATCCAATGACACCCAAAACATGTTGTGTTCCTATTTGCAGGTCAGTCCACATGATCTCACTACTAGAGATCACCATGTGCGAACTTCATGAGAATAAGTCTCAATGCTTATGATCTCCCAACACCTGATGGTCAGACATCTACTATGTCCAATTAGTAAGATGTATCTAGACCATAGAACTTATATGTAAGATTAATGTCATAGTATCTAGAGGTTCTCATTATACCTTGGGATCTGCTATAACCTTTCGATACAATAATTAATCTTTATATATTACCATTTACATAGTAGATGCAGAAAAATCTACATAATAACGGTAAGATGACATCATAAATTCTTGTTGTATACATGATATGGTAATCAAAAGCACTGAATAGTTGGGTCTACAAAACCCACTATTTCAACATCTTTACCTCTAGGTTTATCCTATGTACCCAATGTTTTTCATGTTTCAAGGTTGAGAAAGTATATTCCAGATCCATCTCATGTTTTGAGCCCAGAGGTAGTTCAGTTGGAAGAGAATCTCTCTTATGAGGAACAATTAGTCCAAAATATTCAACATAGAGAGCATGTGTTGTAGAATAAGGTAATTATCTAGGTAACATTTTTATGTAAAAACCATATGGTTGAAGAGGCAAAGTGGGAATATGAAAATTCTATGAGGGATAAATACCCCCATTTATTTGATAAGTAAAAAAATTGCAATGACGAAATTCCCCAAAAGGGGGAAGGATGTAAAATACCAATTAAATGAAGAATAAAACATTTTCATATTTATTAATATTTTTGAATTAAATATTAATTTCACTTTAATGGGGAATCTATGTTAGATGAATTATCGGATACGTATTAAGATGTTTCTTGAAGTCATATGTTGCACACTAAGAATATAATATTATTATTTTAACTGTTAGTTTAATCCTAGCCGTTTTATTCACTGGAAGGAATAAAACTAACAACAATATGATTAAAAATTCTTATTAAATGTTTTTACTTTTATCCAATAAAATTTAGGGGCTTAAAATATGAATCAATCTATTTTAAATCATAAATTCTATAATATTCACTAAAAGGTCAATTTACAGACTTCTGATGGGAAAAAATATCTAAATATCATTTTGGTCACTTTTATATTTTTTATTTTAAAAAATAAAATTATTATTTAGAGCCGGGTCATCAAATTTTTCATTCGGTAAATTTTTGGTATTTTTCTCATTAAATTATTTTTTATTCAACAGTAAAAAATACTGTATTTTAATTCATAACTGCCTTTTAATCTAATTTATTTATATGGTTAAATTATCTTTTTAGTTAGTTTTAATGTGTAATTATATTATGTTTTAACAATTTAATCCAATGATGGTTATTGAAATTAATTTCACTTTGAAATTGGATATAAACAAATATAAATCTTTTGATAGTTATTATTTCTTAAAAATGGGCTTGTTTTTTTGATAATGGGAATTAATTTTAAATTAATTAATGCCACATATATGTTTTTAATTTGGTAAAATAGAAATAATTTTTTAATTTATAATATAAAATATATCTTAGGCGTAATATTTTGTATTTTTCTGAAAAACTTCAATTTTTTATGAATTGTGAAACCTCTAAGTAGTAGTTAAGAAACTGACTTTTACATTTAAATTAAATTTTACCGCTTCTGTGAATTGAATTTAGAAAATAAACCATACATAGTTTTTATTATTATGTAAAATTTGGTTCAATAAGATGATTTTTTTGTAAATAGTAATTTTTGACTTTTATTTACCACGGTTAAAGGTAAATAGGGTAATTCAAGTAAAAAAGATTTTTATAATATACAAAATTACCATAACACTTGTCATAACCTTATTGTATGAGTCATTTAAGACCATTATAATCTTTGGGTTGATTTTGGGACCCCATGGATCAACTTATGAGTGATAATGACAATTTATTTTAATTAACTTAATGTAATGGCCAAAATGACATAAACAAATATTTTTTAGTAAATCAATTTTTATGTGGGGTTATATAAGATATCATTTCTAATATAATTATTAAATGGAAATCCAAAATTATTTCCTACATCATTGTAATTTTTTTATAATTTTTAGGCATCAAATAAATTAAATTATTTATGACACAATAATGATGTAGTATCTACCTCATTAATAAATGATTTAAATAAATAAGATTATAAATTTTAAAACAATAATCAAAACCTATAAAGTTCTTATTGGATGATTTTATTTCGACCATGAGTCATATTTTATTTGAATATAATTATTTTTGGCCCTTTATAAGCTAAATATCATTATAGAATATAATAATATTTCCACATATTCCTGAAGAGACCCTCCCCCCCCCCCTTATAAAAAGGCATCACTTCTAACTCATTCCTTACAACTCTAAATCCCCTTGGCTAACCTAACCCCTTAAAAAATAATCTCTCAAGATCCCTCTCCTCCTTCTAGAATCCTTACAATAGGCAGAAGGCACTTAAAGAAGTCCTTTTGGTTCAAACCAAAGGTAGTTACCCAAATTAAAGGTAACGATTCCTCTTAACATATTTAATTTTATTTTACATCTCCAACAACTAAAGTATTTTTATTACTTTAATATATAACAATACAAGAATATTAAATATACATGAATTTTTTTATTAGATGTATTCTAACTACACTTACACAGACATCAATCTAATGGGAGAAGAACATACTATTTCTCTGGATGGAAAACTAACACCGCACGAAACAATGATTATTCGATTATCTCCAACTGCCTCTCACGGTAGAAATTAAGATGAAACAGTATTTAAATATGATATATATTATATTTATGTTTTATTCATGCTTCTGTATTTTACATTTATATCCTACTTTTATGGTTTCCATAATGGGTAATGCGATAATTTCATTTGAGGATGTGTGGACTACCGCCCCCTCAAAGTGAAATGACTTGTTAATGCCATATGTGGGACGTATAAATGGTAGATTTAATGATATTATATATGATATTATAATGTAATTATAATATACCTATGTATCAATATGTTTTAATTCAATTAAATTACGAAATTAAAATGAAATTAGCGTTCATGCGTACATACATCTTACCGCCGCCATGAATGGTGCATTTCATTTCTTATCTCCGAAATTTTATTTGCTGTTATAAATTCGTATATATACTAGATATATATGATGTATATGATATCTAAATAATTAATGTCATTCTGATGAAAATGGACTACTGACCACAATGACAACTTTTAATTATAAGTTGTTCAATTTTGACTCAAGTACCAAATATCAACAAAACAACAATTATTAACATAATTGATTGAATAATGTTTATAACATTTTAATAAGTGGTATAAAAGTAATAATAAACATGAAAATGATCTTAAGTAAGTTTAAATTAACTTTAGTTTATTATTTAGGAGATTAAGGGACAAATGGGTCAAGTTGGAGATGAGGTAAGGGACTTCGTCTCAATCTCCTTTCACTGAGGCGTATTTTGTTTTATACAAAAAATTATTTATACAATGCATAAAAACCTTTAAAATTCCATTCCATTCAAAGGGAACATTTTTATACGATGTGTTTTGCTAAATGAAAAATGAATGTTTCATTTTAACGTAAGCGGTGACAATGACCTTTTTCACTACCGTTGGTATTATTTGATCTTTGGCTTCCTTAAAAAGACGAAGTGTTTTTTAAAAGAAAAATAAATACTATACACTGTATATATATTTTCTTAAAGAAAATGATTTTGATAATTGATTGATTATTTCAATATATTTATATGATATATTGTAATTGAAATGTGGAAATATCATCTTTACTTTATGTTATTTATGTGTTATGAATTTGTTATGGTTCTTGGGCATTATTTACTTATACAGGTGGTTCTGTGATAAAACATGGGTGGGTGAGCCCGAGATATCTCTCTAATGCATTGGGTAACATGATAGAGGTAAATGTGATTGTTTATCCTTACCAATTTAGGGAATATACTATGATGGGAATTCCAATGTAATTGTGTATGTAGCTGTGATAGATACAATGTAATTATGATACGAATGCCATAAGTATCATTATGATTTGTGACTACTATGTTTCATTCATAAATATTATTTTTTCATGAGGTAAGTAAAAGATTTTATGTTTTTTATATATTTATGGTATATTGATTTCTTTCATATTTTATAACCCATACTAACATTTTTATGTTCATCCAATGTTTTGGAAATTTTTTTCAAAGGACATAAAGATGAATAGGGTTAAGGATGTTATCAAGGAAAATTCATGTTGTTTAAAATGTGGAACTAGACATGACACTTTTTTATGTGTTTTTATTTTATAAAAAATGTATACTGAGTAGAATTGACTACATGTAATATTCATGTTGTCATGTAAATGTTATGACCTAATTCTCTAAAAAACTAAACCTGAAACGATCCTCAATGTGAATTATCTATTTAATTCAATAATAGGTAATGTTTACGATCATGGTATTATATGTTGAAAGAGTTTCAAGGATGCCGAGATTTTAATTATGTTATGATTAATTTTATTTTACCAATGTGTTGTGGGTATCACGTACGTAATATGGCTTTGCAAAAATACTAAACTATTCCATTCATTGTGATATGATTTCTTGTAATCATGCCAATGTAATAAAGTAATGCACCAAATCTGAGCTACTGGAGTTAGGTAACTACATATGGTATCAATGTAATTTTTGTAGAAACCTTCAGAACAATATTTAGGAAAACATATATTAAAGAATAAAAACCATTAGTTTAGTATGTGTGAAAAAATTATTTATGGAATAACACCTTTTCATTTTATATACATATTATTAAATATATGGATAACTATTAGGGTTTACCTATTCTTTTAATTTAAAGGGATTTATGGGTATTTTTATTATTGGGAATACAAAATGAAATGTATGAGATGAACTATTTCATTAAAACATTTCATTAATGTTGAATATATTTTGGTTAATTTGTAGGATGATTATCACATTTTTGGATTATATTAATATATTTTTAGAAAAATAAAAACTCATAGGTCAGGTGAAAACCCATCACATCTGTAAAGTACATGATGTTTCAACCCACAACCAAATGGTGACTAATGTGTTGTGCCTACCACTAGCCTACATAAAGTCCTCGTTAGTATTAATTTTTAGTTAAAATATCGAATATAGAATGATTTTTTTTATTTTAAGGAAATTTTTTTATCAAATAGATAACATTGGGATTGGAAAATGATTTTTTGATTAAGTGATTAAGGTTATTTTAGAAGATGTTTTCTATTTTGGGAATAAAATAACATTAAGGTAAATAGAATATTTTGAAGAATAAAGGATGAATTTTATATTAGATTAAAAAATAATTTTTTGTGGACTTGTGCTGATTCAGGTTATTTATGGAAATAGTTAGAATATTTTGGAGATTATTTGATTTTGGAAATTAAATTTTTTGTATAATTTATTAAGACTATTTTATGTTATTTATAATACTATACGATAAAATCCTTATAATTTTTTGGTCTTAATCACTGTCTATAATAATTTTTAGGATGTATTTTTATTTTTGGAATGATCTATGTTTAAATTTGAGTATTATATTTTAATTTTGAAAATTGATGTTGATTTTCATCATATAAAGGTATATTATTTTTTTGGGAATTAACTTATATTGTCCTGACAATTTTTGGGTTAATGTATAAATACATGATGAACAAATAGTGATACATTTTTTTATTTTTTGATACATATAAATTGATTTTAATTCATCAGGCATGGAAAATTAATCTTAAATACTCATTGTGTGGTTAAAAATATAATTTTTTGGTATAAATTGATTAAAGGATAAAACTATAATTGTCAAGTAAGAATTTTTCCTTATTTTATTATTCTATTATGTAAATAAATTTCTCAATTCTAGGAAAAATTGTTTGTTACAAAAATGTTATCCATTTACTTTTCTTTCTAATAAATCAACCGGCTTTTAACCGATTCAAATTTTACAATTTTGTGATAACTAAATTTCTAATGATCGTGTTCTCTATCACTATCCATTAAAACGTGATAGTTAAATTTTTGTTCCATGTCCATGTTTTCACATCCCAATAATTTTATCCTATATTAAAAACTAGTTTTTTATGTACAATTTCAATTTGTAAGGAAATAATTTATTAAATGAGGGGAGAATATAACCCCCTAATATTTTATGGTATATCTTTTTTTAATGTAACACTTTTCCAAAACTGCATTGCATGCAACAATGAGCTTAAACAAACAACTAAATATAATTGTTTAAATGATAATTTTATAAGACAATAATTAGACTGGTGGGAATGAAAAATATGAACTATATTATGAAAATATGGTTTATAAGTTTTATATAATTAATTACATGGTTACCAGTTAATCATAAATGAAAATTAATCCTTTTTTTAAATAATAGTATTAATTTGAATGACTATTTAAAGATAGATATGTGTATTTTATACCAAGAAATAAAAAATTAATATTTTTAGATTATATTAATGATATATATATATAATATTCAATTTAAAGATAAAATTTAATATTATGTATTTCAAAGACATGATATAATAATAAATCCAATTTTAAGCCCAAAAGAAGTATTTTTTAAAAGGACATTTTCCTCCTTTTGATGATGCCCTTGTTTTAAATCTAGTTTTTGAAAATTATATAAATTAAATTGGAAACAAAAAAAATTATTCTTCAAAATTGGAACATGAAATTTCACCTAGGTTTATATTTTGTTATTTTTCAAATAAGTTTCATGTTTTTTTGAATAGTGAAAAATATTTCATTTTAAATAAAAATAAATTTTTTTCGATATAATATATAGTGATAAATAATATTTTAATTGTTTTCGAGTATAATTATATCTAATTATTATAATTTTATCCAATTTAGGTCATTGGAATCAATTTCACATTGAATATAGATATAAAAACATTTAAAAATTTGGAATGTTTTAACATAATAAACCAATTTTCTTATTCCATCAATGTGAATAATTTTAAATTTATTTTATCCAAATATAAGTTTTGAATTAAAACAATGGATTCCATATATTGAATCATAATGTCCAAATTATTTATGTATGTCCCTTTTGTTTTTTCACAATATGACTAGTAACTTTTGTTTTTTCTTATTTAACACAGTTAAGGGTAAATTAGATAGTTAAGCATAAAACAAATATTGTAAATAGTATAAAAATAAAATTAAACCTGTCATAATTTTACTGGATGAGTTATTATTGACAAAAATAATCCTTGGGCTGATTTTATGTCCTCTTATAGCCACTTGAATGACTTTATGATCATTTTAGTATTTTATTCTAGGGAAACTCAAATATTCCATACTCATGTTTTTAATAAGTGTTACATTTTTATAATGGGTAATTCTGAATATTTATCCAACTATAAATAGTCATTATAAATATAAAATATTTATCTTTATAATGGTAATTTAGTTTTAATTTTTATGAATTAAATAATTACTCTCAAGTCTTGCACAATAATGATGCAAAAAATGTTTAACTAATTAAAATATCAAATAAATGATATTAAAAATTAAAAATAAATATAATTTCAAATAATGAATATCCAAAAAGAATTTTATAGAATAATTATAATTATTAATGATATATGAAAATTCATTTTTCTAATTTATATTGTGTATTGATATTTTTTAATGTAATGTTATGAATACTGTCACAATTAACATTAATGATATTTTAAAAAAAATAATATTTTATTAAATGATATAAAAATAATAATAAATTAAAAATTCTGAAACAATATTTGGATATGGTTTTAAATTTCATACATAAATCTTTTATGATTTTTTTGGAAATTTATAGAAACAATACTAACCCTTAAATGGTAAAAAGAAAAATTGACACAGTAAGAATTAAAGCTTTTAACTAAGGGTTAATGACAACATATAAGGTTAATATTGAAAAAATAACATGCCCAAATATTATTGTGTGAATATTATTCTAACATTTTTACCTTAAATTCAATGTTTATTTGTTTAATGTATACTTTTCTATGAAATTAATTATACATTATTTAAAATAAATGATTGTTACAAAATGTTAATCTCTGTATTTCATATCATTTATGTGTCCACATAGAGATTAAATCAATTTATCAATGAATGTAAATGTGAATTTTTATAATATGTTTTTTTAATTATAATTATTATTTTTAATTTCTATAAATTATATAATTACCTGAGAAACATCATCAATACTAAAACAACATAAATTTAAATAAGATTAAAATTAAATAATTGATATTAATAATATTAATTTGGATATATCTGGAATGATTTAATGGTTATAATTAATTATATATATAAGTTATATTTGAGATATGTTAAATCATTATATTTGAATTCTCACTTTTTCATGATGTATTTAAAGAAATATTATATGACTAATATCAAATATTACAATAATAATACTTTATTAAATTAATAATTTATTAAATTATTTAAAAATAATAAAAATATATTATAATTAAAACATTGATATGATATTCTCTCTAATGGCTTACCATATTCATTTATAGACCATTTTTATGTCTTTGGATCTATAATACACTTACTATATATTTATATTTTGTGGACTTCCAAAAGATCCCCTAACCATAATTGTAAAAGGGAACCACCTCCATTGCATCCTCACCCTAATTTGAGCCATATATCTCGGCCAAAACCTATCCATTTCTTTGATAAACATATATAGTAATGTTATATTGTTTTTGGATCTTCCAAAATACAAACCCTAGATCACTTAACAAGAGATTAATGTAATTCTATCGAAGAAGAAGTAATCATCTTTATCAACTCTTTCATGTTTTTTGTCATTCCCCTTCATCATAATATGTTATTTATATTCTAAAGTAATAAATAAAATATCATATTTATACTTAGATTTTATAATGATTATAGAAAAAACAAATTCCACCTTTTATTCATCCTGTTAAAAACAAATACACTGCGAGTGTGTACATACGACTTACCTTCTCCAAACCATGGTGTATTCTATTTTTCGTCTCCACATGACTTATATGCGTATCATGATGGAAATTATAGAAATATATTTGATAATTATGATGTTATTTTTATTTTGGAAAAATTAATATACCATACACTTCTTTATCTTTTCACATATTAAGGGAATGATACCATCTCCCAAGCAAACGTAAGACATACCATCTCTATGACGGAATATAATTCAATTTCCGATTTCTACATTAAAGAATCACTATAAATATGTATTTAATGGGTAAATATTATATTAATAATATTAATATCATTATATATTTGATGTAACTATATCTTATTTATAAGAACTGATATTTACATGACAAAACATGCATAAGAAAATTAACAGTTAACACCCAAAACAAGGGTTATAATGAAATATTATTAATAAGTATGTAATAAGATGATATAAAAAAGTAATATATGTATGATATCATAAATAAGGATATGATTATATAATAAATTAATAACCCGATTTAAACTATTATACAATAGGATAATGAACATTCATCTAATGGAAAGTGCATGGTAAAGGATTTTTATCTCACTTTTATTTCTATTGGACACATACCATATACACTACCTATTTCACTAGTGTGGTGAATATACCACCCACACATTTTTTAACTATTATTATGAATATTTTTTGTACTTAAATACCCACATAAATTTCTTTCTTTCATGGGGAAAATTATTCTACTCATTATAAAGTGGTAAGCGGTTATTTCACAATATCATCATTATTCGAGACTGTTTTTTGTTTTAGAATCAACTAGGTAATATTTCTCTTTGATGTTACTGTATTTTAAAACTGTTTTAAAAAATATTTTTAGAATATTTTAAATATATTTGAAATAAATTATTACCCTTTTTTAATTTTTTCAAAATGATATAAAAATAATCTTCCTGCCATTTTCTAAAATACGGTACTTTACAACTTTTATTACAAAATTAAAAAGATTTTTATTAACTTATACGACATGAAATTATTTTTATAATGTCATGATACACTAATATTTTGAATATTTCATCACTATTTTAAGAGGTTATTTTCTTATAAAATATTTTCTTTTATAAATTCATGGCCTTTTAAATAAATTGTTTCAAAGTGGTATGAATTTTCTCATCTCACAATTACTTCTATAATATATAAGACTTATTCACCACTTATTATTGAAGTATGGTGTATGTTTATTATCCTTTGATATATGATACCATAAATATAATTTTCTCCATGGTATTCAAATGTTTCAATGTGGTGTAGGATAATTTGATTTAAAATATTTTTAAATCGATTATTCGATATATGAAGAATGATTTAGACTGGTATGACACGAGTTGGGGACCGTTTAAAATTCGTCCCCAAATGCATAATTAGTCTCATGATACAAACCAATTAGCCAAATAATATGGGTTTCTACCCAATATACTAAACCATATTTATGAAAGGTCTTGATGATAAAGGTTTCTTGCACCTATGAAACATGGCATCCAATAATTAATAAATTCTTCTATTGAGAATTCAGTTATTATTATTATTATCCATGATATTATTGCATTCATATTATCTATGAATGCATTTAATTCTCATCATATTGATTAAATGTAATGTGTTTTAATTTGTGTACATTTCCATATTGATTTATTCTTATTCATTGTTGATGAGACTGTACTTACCCTTATTGAGAAATTAGATAACAATTATTATGTTTCATATTCCCAAGTTATGGAGAGTAACACTTTGAAAGAGTTTCATGGATTCCAATATTTATCTTATTTTATACTAATTTTCTTATTCCCAATGTATTATGGGTATCATGTATGTAATATGGCTTTCCAAAACTATTAAATTATTCCGTCTTTTAGGATTTGATTCTTTGTAACTGTGGAAAAGTAATAAAATAATGCACTGACTTTGGGATTTGATTATCAAGACATTAAAATTCTAGTGTTTAGTTTAATAATTATTCACGCTAGTTTGATAAAAAAACATTTTATCAATTGCTAATATAAAGAATATATATGTGAGTAAAAAATTCAATAAATATTTATTCACAAAGTAATTATTTATCTAATTATGTGAATATACAATATTTATTTATTATATATAATTCATATGGTTAAAAAATATGTATTTATTTAGTTACATAAATAATTAATAAATATTCATTCATTAATTTAGAATATATTATATTATATATTTATTGGTGAATAATAGTGTGATATTTAAGTAATTAAAAATACTATCATTATTATTGTATTGATAAATATTGAGGATAAATGGGAGATCAATTTTGATGGTCCTATGAGAATTAACATATTAAATAATATTTGAATAAATGTAAATATATTTATTCTTGAAAATAATATTTATTTTATCTACGAGTTTAGTGCATGTGTAATAAGTATTAATAATAATATCATTATCACATGGCGTTCATCAAGAATTAAGAAAATAATTAGTGCCCTTGTACAATTATTTATTTTCTAACCCCAGTACTATATAATCAAGTTTTTGTCATTTTGTGTATGTCTATGCTTATTTTAATTTTTTTTAAAAAAATAAGGGATTCTCTCAATCACTATAGATACATCCTCCTGAACACTCTAAATAATATCGATCTTTTCTCCTCCTCGGTGAGAGAAAATACCTTATATCGTTAAGGATTTAGTTAAAATTAACATAGATCATTGAGATTGTTATAACTATCCATGTTAGAACCTATAAATTTTTCTGGTGACAATCAGAGGTTTGCAAAGCATGTGAAGATCACCACTAAAATAAATCTAAACTTCATACCATTAAAACAATTATGATGTTAGAAGAGGTTTTTATTTGATCATTGACAATGAAAATAGAATTAAATTAAGGTAATTATCTAATTAAAAAAATATATTTATAAATTATATCTGATAAGATCCTCTCTTCTGGGTTTATAGTTACTGTCAAATAATATTTGAAATAATTCCATTGGTTATGAATATTCATCAAAATTTATATCACTATTTTGTATCTATATATTCGTTTTTTATATGTGTTTTAGTATAAAAATTTATTGCTTGAATCTGATATTCATGCCTGATATTAATTGTTTAGGTATTCTTATGGATGAACTGTTATTTGGAACAATATGTAGGAAATAATGATATTTTTGGAAGATAAAGCCACATAACACTGTGGTGTGAAGCGCTGCGATGCAAAAACAAAAAATGATTAAAATATGATTTTGAATATTAAAGATAAAGGTTGAAATGATAAATGTTAAATGATAAAATTTATAAAAACATCTAATATTTCGAATTAATGAATGATTACTAGGATTATTTGATGATCATGAGATGTCCTGGAGGCTCGAAACTGAAGAACTGATGCAAAATGAGACTTTTGGCAATGGAAATAGATGATTCGCCTCATTTAATAAGTTCAAAACATGTTAAATACTCAATATTTGTAGCTAATATAGGATGTGAAATGGTAAAAAAAATACAAAAATGTGGATCCCATGCTTTTTATGATGTAAAAAATGTTTCACACCACAAAACATTCCAGATACACCCAGATTCGGGCTTTTGATGTATATTTTAATAGAGTGATACATTTATTGGTTGAGATGACCATTTATCACCAATTATTACACATTGAACCCCTAGGATGACTTTATATCTCATATATATGGGTTCCATCCAAAGTAATATGCATTCATTTGAGGTGTAAGGATTCAACCATTGGGTTCATACTGCTAGGGTTTCTACCCAAAGTTTATCAAAGAAAGATTTTTCTATTATAAATTATTATTTACCTATTTTTCTGTAAAGATTGGATGTTTTTTAGTTTTATTATTTCATATTATATTCATTATTATTCATTTATTTACAATACTATTTTTTTAGTTTATTTGTTGTTGGTGATAACCCAATGATGATTGGTTAAATCCGCAGGGGGAGTAGAATCAGCTAAACTGGGTGCCCACCAATTTGTTTTATTTATTTATTCACTTGTTAAATGATTTTTTTTAAATTGAAATTTTTATTTTAAATTCACATTAATCATATTTTTCTAAAATCATTGACCATGTGCAGTTGGTTGAATAAAAAACCCAACATGAAAAAAGTAACTATTTCATGACCATTGAAATGGATTATTCTTCTACCTTTGTGATACGATCCTAATGAATATTGATATTTTAATAAATATGGGCATGATTAATTAGTATTTAATGGAATATTGATAGGTATTTACCATTTCTTTTATTTGTAATAATAACTGATTGTGCAGGCAGTGAATATTATTGTTTTATAAGCGCAGTAAGATTATCTTGATAAACCACCCATGGAACTGGTTTCGTTGTCATCAATTTTTCTCTCTTCTATTATTTTATTTTCAATTAATTATTTAGTGTTAAAAAAACAAATGAAAATAAAGATGAAAAAACATGGGAAACTACTTTCCATTTATGCGTTCCCCACCCTCTTTGGGATTGACCTCTTATTTCCAATATGCTACACCTTTATTGTTAGTATTGTTTGAGACATTATAAATTTATAATTTGATCATTCCTAATGGATTTTAAAATTTACATATGAAACATAATTCATGTACATCATGAATTATTCATGGATCATTACACAAAATACAAGTTGATTGTGGCCCCCGATTCTTTCTATACACTTAAAATAGTAATCTCCCTTATCTATTATAATTCTACAAAAAGAGAAACCACACACCTTTTATGCACTTATCTTAAATATATTAATCATACTCAAGGCATATTATTTATTCTTAATAATAATATTTCATGAAGATAAATTTAATTTATCTATAATATTGATAGATTTTCATATACATTTATCGTTTTCTTCCTCACAGGCCAATGGATATTTGAACGAATATGTTCAAATAGTTAAGAAATTTGAATCTCAAATTTATTATGAGTTGAGTTGAAAATATTCCCACTATGGAATGAAGAATAAATCCAATACATCTCTCTCAATGAAATAAGAACATTAAAAAATATTTGTCCTCTAATAATATTGAAAATGTTTATATGCAAGATGGTCAAGTTTTCAATTACACATTTCATTCTCCCACTTCAAATTAAAATAACAAGAATGTTCAACATATACCAATTGAAAAAATACACCTCTTATTCAATATCCTATAGTAAAAAGATGATATTACTTCATAATCTTCACAAAAAATAATAATTTTGGAAAAATAGTTCATTTCCATCATTATAAAGTTGGGAAATAATAAGTATGTTTTGCTTCAATCCATCTACGAAAAGTGTGTTCATTAACTTCAACATGATATCTGTAATCTATATTAATCTAAATACTTTCATAACAATCAACCCACAATTTCCAAGAATCATTAATCCTTACATAATATTTTAATATCATTGAGAATACTTAATTTTTTGTATATTAAATAAACACCCACTGTCCAAAATCTACATAAGATCTATTTTTAAGGATTATAGTGTAACATCCACCGTAATATCTTCATTATTTCTATTATAAATATATTATAAATAATAAATCACAGTCAACTGAAAATTAAATATGGCATGTAAATTATCAATATCATTACCTGATTGGCCACACCATTCAAAAATTTATTTCAATATTTCATAATAATTCATTATTTGGACTTTAGAGATTTTAGATTTTTTAATTTATCACATTTTTGGGAAAAAATCTCCTCAAATAATTCTTTCCAAGAATACTAGATTTATATAAACTCACGTCATTATGTTTGTATCTCCATTAATTATTTTTTAAGCCACCGCAAAACAATTAAGAGTCGTAAAATGAAAATTTTATTCTATAAACAACTTATTTTCTAGACTATGTTCCATGTTGTTTATCAGTATTTAAACAAATAATTTCAAATAATTTTTGAAAGAAAAATATTTTAGGATACTCTAAACTAATTCATGTGCATATTATACTTCTTACTAAATATTTTGACATTCCATTTGTATTAGTTTTTTATTTATGTTTCCATTATTGGAATTTTGAGTTTTTTGTAATTCATATTTTGATAGAGTCATTACATCCCTTGAATATAACTTCAAATAAGCATTTCTATATACTCATATAAGTCCCTTTTCATCTTTTTAGTAATATATTTAATAATTAATAAACCATAATAGTTCACCATGTCTTCAACAACCTTGACATTTCCCTTTTAGATTTATCTAACACATTGAACAATTCTCTTGAATTTTATCTTGAACCTATTTATTACATTTTCTACTTCCAAAAATGTTTTCTCAATATATTCATGTTAATATTATTTATATTTAACTTTATATTCCCCATCCTCCTTCAAAATAATATCTTCATTATGTAACTCCTTTAAATATTTATTTTCTTTCAATAAATATTTATTCATTTTTTCCATGAAAATAATAAATTTCATTTAAAGTTTGAGAGTATTTTTCAAATTTGTGTTTTGGTTTTCTATATTTGATATCTTATAAATTCAATCCTCCATCTCATTCATTAATATAAAATTTATATTAATTTATTAATTTTTTTTGACTTCAATATCTTCCTTACTTATGAAGTCATCATTATTTACATTTGTGATTGACAACATCTCCTTAATTCCACTAGATTGTTCAACTTCTATTTCATATTCACCACATTATTTACCATAAAACTAAAAAAATAAATTTATCTATTTAAAATTTGAGAATATATTACATTTTACCTTGGAAGAAATCATTGTTTTTTTGGAAAATTGCTGATTTATTCTTTGAGGAACATATGGATATCACATATCCATCATCACATAATTCTTCTTTTTTCTCCGAATAATTGGTAGAAACATGTAAAATTACTCCATACATGGAAAAATAAAATAAAATCAGCACTTGGTACATTCCAAAAACCTCTGGAACAATTATTAAAAAATGACATCAATAATTCTAAATTTATCACAACATATCCATCATACTATAAATTCTCCTCTTCTTCGCTGACATAATTATAACTTTTATCTTTTTTCATGGATTTAAAATCTCATTATTTTTTCGTTTTAATATTTTATCTTATAGTTATACCTTTACACATTTCATAAATATTTAGTATTTTTTGTAAATCATCTTAAGGAAATTTATCAATATTATATTACTTAACTAAATATTTCATTGCATAAAATTTAAATAAAAAGTGACATAGTATATTTTTACCTATTTTAGAATCATCAAGATTCTCACAGAAATTTCAAATGGTTCTCATTAATTTATTTAATCTTGTAAAAAAATTGATCAACAGATTCATCATCATGTATTTGAATGTATTCATACTTCAAACACTATATCTATAATTTCGTTTACTTGACATTCATATTTCCTTCTTATATATTATAAAAATTGTCCCATATTACTTCATCTATCTTAACTCCCACAAAAATGAAAAATTATATCATTTAATGTTTTGAAATATTCATAATACACTATTTAAAATTACGGTATATATTATTTCTGTCAACAATCGTCATCAAAACACATTTAAAATGATAAAAAATTACCACTTGTAGTACCTTCAAGAACATAAAATATAATTGATAACAGCTATGGTGGTATCCTATCAATCCAAATGTGATAATTTTTTCAAAAAAAATCCCCTTGTTATTCACTAAATTTATGTGATCCGTTAAAGACATAAAAATTCAGAACCAAAATAGGTTCATAAATATAAAACACCCATCAGTTATAATATTTAAAAAACTTATTGACTTTGAAGGAAACATGGAACATATATCTTATACTAATTTATTGAAAACTATATGCCAATATTTTTTAGGATCATAAAGGATTAAATGAGAAGGGATATGTGAATTAGTCAATCAATTTTTTTACATATTACCGATGAAATACTTTCAAGATCAGGGGAGATGAATTAATTTCATACTATTTTGACTTTTCTATCACATAAATACAAATATTTTATGTGTTTAATCACTCAATTGATTAATAAAACACTCCATTAAATTCATATATAGTGAGAAAAATTAATTTACATGGTTAACCATTCAATAATAATGGATACATCCTTAACATTTCTTAGAAAACCTGAGAACACACAATCCACTTATCTTTAGGGATACAAAGAGAAGATATTATACGTAAACTATTATAAGATAAAAATATATCATGACTGGTGTAACATACGTGTAAAAATTAAAAATGATAAACATCATAAAGAATTAATCAAGTGAGTCATGAAGTTCCCAAAGAAACACTATTTTTTATAGACAATGTCCACCCTCTGTTTACATCTCCAAACAAGGTGTTTGTTATCAAATAAAAAATGAAACTAATATATAAATTTTAACAAATTATTAAATTCTTCATTGAATTATTTGTAAGGAATATAAAAAAATTATAAAATTATGTCGATAATAATAATCCCAAAAGAAAACTACACATACTAAGAAATAGTTGTTCTCTTCAAGAGTGTCCAGTATTTCAACATCAGATATTATTTGTGTAAGAACAAATACTACTATTTCCTATTTTATATTTATTATACTACTGTCTAAATTTCACTCTTACAAATTCATGCTATACCATTGTTTTTTGCACAATAACAACACAGGTTTCTCCTCTATTATTGAATTTTTTATTTCAATTTCAAAATACTAAAACCTACTCCAACATCTAACTCCATCTTATTTATTTTAATTTATTCGATAAATCCATCCCATTTTTTCACCCTTGATATTATAAAGGGACTTAAGTAATCGTGTTTTATTATCCCCTAAGTCATCCATATAGCCACATCATCAAAATCAATCAAATCATGATTTTTACAAAGAACATGGTGTGGTGATGTGAGGCCACAATGAAATCAAAACAGCAAGTGAAAATAATTTTTAAACTACATTGAAACAATGAAAAATTTGACTAAACATGATGTATTTATAATTATTTTTTATTATTAGTAGAACCATGATTACTATTTTTATGTTGTTTCATGAACCATAATAACTCAGAAATTTTACACAACGATGACAACTGAAACCTAAATGTAGAGACTTATCTGTTTTATTTTTCCATATAAATACCATGAAAAAATACCAATTTCTCATCACCTAGGATCCAGGACATGAATATTTCATCCTTAATACAATCAAAATCACACATTAACATAGTGTAATGGGTCCCTATTTTTATTATATTTACAAAGGACCATGACTAATCACACCAAAACACTTCATACTGATCACTCCCTATGGTGAAAAATGAATTTAGAAGATCATGTAGAAACCAAAACATCCAAAAATTCTGATTTCTAGGTCCACAGTCCCAATTTTCCTTTGAATCACAAAACCGGAACATGGTTTTGAAATCACCAAGATAAAATTTTGTTTTCTAAACTTCAATAAACTCCAAAAACTAAAAATCAACACCAAACTCTTTTAAATATATATAAATATATTGATAAACTTTTCTTTTTATATACATATTAAATTAATCTATGATTGAATATGATTCATGTGTTAAAAAATGCACCAAAAACAAATTGAAACACTGAATTCCCATATTACCTTAACTTCACATGACCATAAACTAATAATATACTCTATTATAAAATAAAATTATCCTAGGTAACACTCACTCATAAACATCTTCTTGGTCACAATATTGAGACGATCATGATATTTTTTAAAATTTATTGAAATTATAATTCTTTTTAAATTGAGGAAATCTATCTCATTATGATATTAAGTTAGTGCATGCAACTATATCAAGTCCAAATGGTGACTCATAATTTATATACCCAATGATACTGAGTAATTATAGGTGATAGATTATACATTCTATAACATCCCACACAAAAATGCTTGTGACACCAATGTGAGGTGTCACATATTTTTATGAACAATCCCGTATCACTAGATGTCAGCGATTAAAACCAAAGGTTTAAATGTTTCACTTGGGGAGTAATATACCCTATAACAATCTATCAAAATAAAAACACTAAATAATTTAATATATTATCCAAAAATCATATAATTAAGAAATAAAAATGATAATAATTTCTAATATGATATCCTAACAATTCCCAAATGAAACTAACAACTAAACAAGATATCAAAAAAAATCCCAACTACCACACCATGGACAATACATCTCAAATAACCATGAAAATAAACTATGTATAACCTCTATACATAAATATAAATTCATAATAAATCATATCTATGAGTCATAATAAAATCAACCCACCAATATTAATGATCCTTTCCATTACTCACAACACTATGCATGAAATACGTATATGAACAAGATGTGTAAGCACTGAGAGTGAGAATAAAGTCTTAGTATGAACCACCATAACCCCAAACATCCCATGGTGTTTAATATTCCAATATAAAATTAGTGTAATATTATTTAATTATTTAATCATATTCTTAACTATAAGTATTTTAATGAATTAATTTCTAATCATGTCACATAAGAACTCATATGCGTACTTCCACAAGTGTCAATATAAATTATCAACATAATATAAGTGAAAAAGTATCTACATAAATGGATTATAATAATTGTATTCCCAGAACATGGAATATTAAATACTTTAGGTCTAACTCAAGGCTTTTACAACCCCAGGGATTCAATATCATCATCTTATCCTATTTTCTAACCTAGGGATCACTATATATTAGCAAGCTTCATATATTTTTACAATAAAAAAGTAATGTCATAATATCAAAATCATAACATTTACACTCAAATACCACTTTTTTAAAATTTCATTAAAAATTATAATAACCAAATTTCAAAGAAGAATCCCTATTTTTGAAGGACCCCGGGACACCCTAAGAGGGGAGGGGTGAATCAGGGTGACCACTTTTTCTTTTAATGTGATGGATCTTGTTCCCACATTGGTAGGAACTCGATGAACCTGTATGATGATTCTGATTAGAAAGCAAACAATCACATGCACAGAGGAGACACAAACCTTTTTACTTGGTTCACCACTAAGGGCTACGTCCAAGGAGCATACGCCGATAGGCTGTCGGTCGTACCAAAATCCACTATGCTTCAATAGCTGTAGATTACAAAGGTTCAGGTACAGACGCTCTGTCCCAGGCTCACTGCCTTCACAATTGATCAGGGATAGCTCACTGCGTACCTCGGGTCACTCCCATTGACTCCCCCCTGGCTCACTACCGTTGGTGAAGTCCCACTCAGTTTATAGATGTGAAGGTCTCTTCATCATTTGCATAAGAAGGCATCCTTTGTTGTGTGTAGATGCTCTATTAAAGTCCGATTCTCACCAGAAGAAGAAAATCACTTTTCCTCGAATGTATCGGGTAGTCTCCTGGCTTTCGTTCAGCTCCAAACAGGTCGGTGGGCTTCAGAAAAACCGGGCACGCTTCTCCAAGCCGGACGCGCAAGTCCCAATAGGGCGCGAAAGTCCAAACTGGTGAGAAAGTGTCACCAACGCACCTGCGTGATGCTTCCTTCCCCGACAACAAACTTGCGCGGTCCACTTCCTTTCTCTCCCAAAACGCCTTGGGCGCTCAGCAGGCAACCAGAGCGCAAGCTCTACTTGCGCGACCAAACTACCACCTGCGCGGCTCCACCACCTGGGCGATGAGAGCTCGAACAATCTATAAGTCTCAAACTACACCTCAATGAGGAGGGGAGGTCCAATATTTATAGGCAAACTGGACCCCCTGCGCGGAGGCGCGCATGTCCCTCAGCAGCGCGCAAGTCTTGTCTTCAGTAACCTCTATCGCGCAACTCACTTGCGCGACCCAACCAATACTTGCACGACCTTCTTTCCTTAGCCAAATTTTGATGTTATGATCCTCAAAAACTTATGGCGCGCAAGTCTTTTATCCTCCAAGAGCACGGCGCGCAAGTACCATTGCCAAAAACACTTTACTTTATTGGCTGATTTTCAGGCCCAAAAACTTGGCATACACTGGGAAACGGCGCCACTTTCACTACTATTTTCTACTTGAATGGTATGATCTCTTTGTTGGTACACATCCTGAACTTCCACTAAGAATTGACAAAAAACAGAAAACATATTCCAAATTATGATTTGAAGACCCTGGTTCCAACAAATTCAAACACTTAAATCCACATTTTCCATTAAATCACCATTAACTAGATATTCTCCATTATAATTCCCCTTAAAATTAATTGAAATGTTATATAATGTATGTTTAAATCATTTTTACAACAACAAAATTTATTATAAAATCCCCAAATACCATTATGAATCGTTCAAGATTATTAGCACGAGTTTTTTCCAAATCATATACATTGTCATATAAATAAATATTCTTTTCAACAATAAATCCAAAACTAAACACTAATAATTTCAATCAATATAGTCCCAATAATAAAATTAAATTCACACAACACTAGAATTAATTCTTACTACATTAAAAAAAATTAACATTACAAAACAACATTGAATCATCATTTTTCAGAAAAAAAATCATTAATAGTTTTTTTAATAATGATGAAATCAATATAATGATTTAGTATAATATTTCATTCATATAAAAAATATTTTCTATATGTAAATTCACATTTATATCCATGAACTACATAGATAACATGTGTTCAATAGACAAGAATTCAGATAAAATCATTCAATTTAGGATAAACTCAAATCCCATCATATTAGTCTGATAAAAAACATTAAATCACCAGATAAATTTACTAATCATATGAAAACCCATAATTAAAAACTACAAAAATGTTATATTTAACCTAACTCATATTTATAAAATAATAATAACCAATAATGGACCTCTAACTACTTTACAAATCCCAAAAAATTAATATTTCGAGGATTTAGATGGATTGAAGAAGATTAGTCAGATATTAAAAACAAAACAAAATTCCTTTTCAAAAACTTTAGGTGGGATATACTATAGTTCCAATATCCTTTTGTAGTGTAATTTTTTCACACTTGGCTTCTTACCCAATCACAATATTATCTTCATCATTATCCTTCCCTAAATATGATTCATAAAAAAATCATATTCAATATTTAAGCATAAAAAAAAATTTAAAATACCAAGATGGATATTGTTGTTAAATACTCTCCACCATAGACCTTACTATCCTCAGGAATAATTATTGATCTTCTATAATGATAAACATCTGCAGTTGAAACTAAATTTTTTGTTTTTTGATCCCAAATATCTTCTTATACTCATCCATTCTACCATATAACATGTACAAGTTCTAGGAATTTTCATTGAATCCTATTCTCCGTATGATCCAAAATATGCATGGGTTTCTTAATGAAAAACTCATCAAATTACAATCCTAAAACATTATACTAAAGCACATGTGATAAATATGGTTTTTATTTCCTTAGCATCGATACATAAAGGACATCATTCATTGCAATATGCATCAAATTTAATTCAAAATCATATGGAAAATACCTAATCATTTCAAAAATATCAAATGGATTATCAAATCAAGGGTAGAACATCCATTTTATTCCCAATTATTTCTTCCCCAACTAAATAAAGACACAATTAAGTACATGATCTCTAAAAACTCATGATGTTGGAATCTTTAATTGGAATAAGACTTTGCAACTCTGAGCATTGATAATCAACACTTGACTAACTTCATTTGTTTAGAAGTCTCGTGTACCATCATAGGCTCTATGTAAGATTATACATTGTCCCCTATCCAATACAAGGATGATAAAAACGACCTTTAATATAATTCCTCAACATGTTCTATCTACATATGTTCTTGTTAATTTTTATTATAAACAAACTCTAAAAAATACACATCGAATCACTCAAAACAAATAAAATCATTGGTAAATTCTTGAATCCCATCCCTAAGAATTGGAATTGTTTTATCATATTCTACATCAATTTATGGACGATAATCCTTACTAAACTTTACTTGAGTACCTATATAATTTTTAAAACACCAAAAAAAAATATTTAAACCTTACATAATGATCAAAAAAAATGTTATCAGGTATACCATAAAGTATCACAATATTTCTGAAATATATAATTTATTTTTATAAACTTTTTATGTCCCCTAGATTAGAATAGAATGTGAAACTTTAGTTAGATTAATAATAATATCCCAAATTATATATTTACTCTTTTAATTTTGGAAAACTAGTTATGATGATTATGGAAACATCATCTCAGATACATTATGAAATAGAATAATATTTATTCATAATAACTAGTGTTTTATGTTCATCATTTACCTATTAATAGGTAAAAAAGATAAAAATAAATTCATCCATTCCTCATTTCATATCTAGACACTAAATGTGTCATCAAATACTATTGTAGATCATGGTTAGTTCCAAATTAACTCCCCGTCAAGATATATAGAAACTTCTCATCACTTCCTCGTGAAAATAAAAAAGAAAAAAAATTCTCATGAAAATATTGAAGATAATTATTGTAAATTGTAGTTATATGTATCTTCACACAATATATACTCAATCCTAAAAAAATTGATGGTCAAAATCTAATATTTGACCCTCATTCACTCACTCAATCAAATATGAATTGATGGAAAAAGTTTTTAAAACAACATAAAATCCCCCCTCATATACATAGAGATAAAACGTAGAGAAAATTTTTATATGATGGAGATAATCCTTTAATTTATGAACAACATAAACCTAGTACTTCCTAAACAAATCATCAATGTTGAAACTTCCTTTCATGAGAGTACATACAATCTCAAAATTAAATGACTAAAGATATTCAACACATAATAACTATTAAATACATAAATCTCCTTGAAAAAAATTTATACATCAAAATTTTATGAGAAGCATATAGAATGAAATTCTAATTGAATATAAAAAGTTGTAAAATATTATGGATATAAAAAACTTTCACTAATTTATGTTCATATGTGGGATAATTCATTACATCTGGCCTAATATTTCAAGAATCATAAGCCACCACCCATCTATACTATGTCAAAACACAACCTAATCCCCCATTAAATTATTCATAATAAACTATATCAGGATTCCCTTTCCGTAAAAAAAGTGGAATAAGTTCTAAATTATGTACAATATCACACATATCATCGCACAAAAACCAAACTCCATTTCTAGTCCAATATTTCACGGGAGTAACTAAAAGATATATTTACATAATGAATGGATGGTAATAACTAGTAAGTCCCAAAAACTACTGATTTATGAAATATTATTAATAATATCCAAATACATAAAAATAAAAAACTTCTCAATATTTATATATATTACAAATTCAATAACAACATGAAAATGTAATTTCAATTCCTATATCCAAAAATTGAATTTTGAAATCATAGAATATAGTTGGTGAAATCTTAATGTGTCTATCGAGCTAACTATAATTTCTCTATAATTATTATTATATCATGATTATATCAATATATCATTAATAAACACGATAAAAAAATCATATATGGATTGAAAACTCAATTCATCATGTCCAAAAAGAAACAGATTTTTTCTTCACTCGTAATGACATCACCATGAATTCAAAATGGTTATACATAGGATAAAAAGATAAATTTGTCACATCTTCAACCAACACTATCATTTATTGATAACTTTGTTGAATATGAATATTATAAAATCCTAGGCACCCTATAAGAGATCCAACATATCATTAATATGTGATATAGGTTACCAATTTTGAATGGAAACATAATTTGATACGTGATAATCAATACATAGCCACAATATTCCATCTTCTTTCTTCAAAACAAACTAAAACACGCAATAAATACAAGAAAACTCTAATGAACCCCATTTATTTAAGATCTTTTAATACCGTTCTCAATTATATGAGCTTTGGTGTATCCATGCAATAATGAGATATAGAGATATGATGAATCCATAATACTAAGTCAATTAAAAACTCCACCATCCTTTCCAAAGGAAACCCAAAAAATCATTTAAAAATAGACATTTATTCATTTCAAATTTCATTTGAAAAAATACCTTCAACCCCCTCATATTTTCCAAAAATTGCCTTATCTATATGATATATGAGCATTCATAGCTACATAATGTCATATAAATCTCTACCACCATGATATTCCTACTCTCTCTAATAAATATAATATTCATCACAATTTGGAATGAAGGACACTCATCTATATTAAAAATTGATGTATTCTTGGAAATGTTTCAATCTATCAATTCAAAAAATCGCATAAAAAGATTTTATCTCAAGAATATATAATTATTATAGATATCTAAATCCATAAATGAATACCACACATGTTAGAAATCATTTTATTTAACCCTATATTCTTTTCAATAAAGTATTCACAATCAAAAAATTTGATAAGGACTCAAAATATGAATCTAATTTTGATACTAATCAAGAAGAAATAACTGAATGATAAGTAACAATATAAAATAGAATAATAAACAATAAAAAAGTTACCAAACACCATATCTCTTAATTCTGAATACCCCTTTCAATGATCCATTGGATGTTACTTTATAAAAAATAACATATCACAACCGACACCTAAACCCTAACCTCAGGCTACTTAAATTCCCTAGGCCAAATTCCACCACTAATGTTATCCCTAAGAAACCATGCCACGATCATAACCTAACCTCATTAATGAATCACTTACAATAATATTTTCTATATCACTAGCCCATGCATGAAATGCCTTAGTGAAAGTGACATTTTGAACATTATTCCTCTATAATACATTGTAATATAATTTTTGAAGTAGTTTTTTTAAATGTAATTCATTTAGATTACTATGATATACAGATTAAACATGGTATTTTCATCCACATAGATAAAACTATAATGGTTCACTATATTTTAAATAAGGAGAAAAAAAATTCATCTTGAGAATACCTAATCACTCACTATCTCTAATTAAATAATTATTCTCTCTATTTTTACTTCTTATATATAATATACCACCCACATGATTCCTTATGTCTTCTAAATCATTTAATTCCTTGAGATATTTCTTCACCACCTATGTCATTATATGGAAAAAGGATTAAAACCCATAAATACTGATACATATTTATACCATATTCAAAATTATGACCTATAAGTCTAATCTCCACCCAAGGAAAGAGAAAAATTCATAAAGACCTATACAAGTGTAATCTCCATCAGTACTCATTACTTGCAATAAAATATTTCACGTGAATCACACTGATCATTCAAGAATAAAGATTTCACGATTAAACTTTTTCCCTTTAGGTAATCTATCATATCAAATATCCTATTAATTTCTTCCATCCACACTACCACCCTATGAGACCCAAAACCACCCATAGAGATAAGTTGATTTTTTGATTGAAAATCTTAAACCAAATCAACTACCACAACCACCACCTCAAATGTTCTCTCTTCCTTGATTTAAATCACTTTATGTACAGTCTTAGAATTTTAATTCACTATTTATATGTTGACATCTCACACTAGTAAAATATGGTTGGCCTCCCCCTATTTCTCTTCATTAGATCGTTCTAGCTCTATCTCCTTCCCTTGAGGCTCATTATTATGATTAATTATTTCCATGATTCTATAAAATTATATATACTGGTTAGGAATCAACATCAAAATTTTAATAAAATCATTATACCATTCATAAGTTCCTACTCATGATCAGAAATTAATATTTCAAATAAAACTAACCATTTTACATCATCAAATTTATCTCATTGATCTTAATTAATTAATTCATTATTAAAAGTTGTCCGGTTCCGAGCCCTTTTATGGCTCTCCTCTGTAGGTGATGATGGCAGCCGTCGCACCGGCCCCTCCTCCTTTGACGGGGGACGGAGAATAGTCGTCCCTTGGGAGAGTGGGGATCTTCCATCGTTTCTCCAACCCTGATTTCCTCCCTCCTTTCCCAAAAGTTTCTCTAAACCCTATAGTCCCAGATCTGGTTGACGGGGTTCCGAATCTCCCCTTATCTTCAACTGAGTTTTTTGAATCCTCTAATGTATTAAACCTTACTCTTGTAGCTCGATTTAAGGAAAAGAGGCCTTCTATGGATGAGTTTGACCGATTCATTTTCAGATCATGGGATCTCCAAGAATGCACAGTGGTAGGTTTACTCGACAATAGGAAGATAATGATTCTGTTTGAGTCGGAGGCTGATCTCATTCGAGCGTGGTCGAGGGCCCCTTGCTTCTACAAGGGATCTCGTTCTCTGCTCCTTCGATGGTCCTTTGACCTTCACATGAAATGGGACTCCCCCTCAATTGTGGATTGGGTATGTTTCCCTAAACTCCCCTACCGTTTCAAAACCCATTAATTATTAGGATGCTTGGAAATATGGTATGCCGATATCTATGATATGATAGTAGAACTGAGGAACTTTTTCATCCAGTGAATCCCAGAGTGTGCGTTGAGATAGATGCGTCTCGTACTCTTTTTGATTTAGTTTTTTTCACTATTGGTGAAGAGTACCGCTGTAGACAGCGAGTTGTTAATAAGGATTGGATAGATTTTTGTGGTTCTTGCAGGAGGTTGGGGAATTTGGAAGAGGTTTGACAAAGGGGACTTCCTCCAAGGCCGAGGGAGGGAAACTGTAAAGAGAAGTATGTTCCTTTGTGTAGGGATATGGATTCCCGTTCAGATGCATAATTGGGTTCTGAACCGAGGCTGATGGAGTCTACTGTCATAGGAAGGTTCTCTGAGGTGTCTAACTCGGCTTTGGATGGTAAATCAACTAAGGCTTGTAAGGTGACTTGTGAGAGTAATCTTGGTACTGGAGCTTCAGTTGAGAAGAATCTTGAGACTATCTCGAACATGGATAGTGCTAAGGAGTCCAGGGGTTTGGATCCTCTGGCTTCTCCTTTTCTATCTTTGAGTAATAGATTTGGTAGCTTGAATGATGCTGTAGTGAGTGAGTTCCTAGAAGAGGATGGTATTTCAGGGGAGATGAATGGTGAGGAAGTCTCAGAGGCTCAGCCGGTTGGATGTTTGGAGATCAGAGCTGTTTTGGTCAGAGAGGAGGCTATGGAGGCTCTTCGGCAGGGAGACAGAGTACAAGGTCCTGCTGGCTTTTCCTTGGCTATCAACTGTCCTGAGTGTAGGAGATCCACATAGGTCGAAGCTGTTAGGAGATAGGAAGAGCAGGCTGATGGTGGCTTGATGGAGGTTCCTACAGCGACTTTGGACAATGTTGTCTCAGTGGGGGTGCTGCTGCCTTTGATGAAGAACTCAACTCTTTTTTTTTGGTTTTGGGGTACCAGGCTGGAAAAGGAAGGTTGATCCCTAGGGTTGGAAAAGAGAATGTAAGTGGACTTACTGGTCATTATTTCAATGATGTAGTTCAGAGTGGGAATCATAATCTGGTTACTGTTGAAGGGCCTTTTCCTGCAACTCCAAGACATCAGCCAAGGAAAGATTACTCATGTCTTCCACGGCCGATGAAGACTATTTCCGCCTCTAAGAGTAAAGATAAGGTGAATGTGTCTTTTTCGAATGATATCGTGAGCAAGAGGGCATCACTGGACCTTCTAGAGCAGCTCAGGAATCAGGTTCAAAGTGCTAACTAATGGAGGCCTTCATGTTGGGAAATGAAGTCAGCCACTGGAGAAGATGAGTCCAGCTGGGGATGCAGAGAGGAGTTTGGATTTGAGGACATGTAATCTGTGTTTGTGGGTTGTTCTTGTCTGCATTTTTTTTTGGTTTTTGTGGATGTATTTTTGGGCACCGGAACCCATTAAGCCGACATATGAAAATCAAAAATGGATTGTGGAATTAGTAAAAACCCATTCAAAAAATAATTATTTGCTTATTAATAATATATTCATTTAATGAAAAATAATAACAAAAAATAACAATTTTATACTCCAATACATATTCCACACCCTAATTTCCAAAATGATGCCAGAATAACACACCACATACCCTTAAATATAGAGAGTATAATTTCCCCAAAATATCATTAATAATTCAAAATCAAATATAATCCCATACTATCTTAGAATCTTGTACATTTACCAAGGTTATATTTTTTAGGGATTCACATATATATTTTATTCCAATTCTCACATTAAAACCTTGATTATTTAAACATACCAAATATCAAACCTTTGGAAAAAATCATATTGATATCATTTCATAACATCTGACCCTGGCACAACCTTTACCCCAAAGGGAATGCATCAAATGGACTTAAGTGTGCTCTCTAGTAACTATAGGCTATAAAATAGCATGAATAGTTTAAAAGTATCATTTGGTATGATATTTTCCCTATAATTTTCTATAATAAGATAATAATTATAGAAACTAAAATATTACCACATGAAATAGAAATAAAATATAAAATCCCCAATAGGGATTAATATAACATCCCAAAAAATGGCCAAATGAAATACACACCTAAAAACATATCCAAATAAATTGCAATTATAATTTCATGAACATAAAATCTCAATTAAGTAGAAAAAAAATGTATGAAAACAACTCCATGTTCCTCTGAATGAAAAAAAATTATCATTAAGACCTCTCTTGACTGAACTCCCAACTACTAAGGCCCTTTTTTTACCTGCTGTGGATTGCATATAATCTTGACAAACACAAGATGTGTATTTATAAGGAGTGAAAAATAATCCTCAATAGAAAATATCCTGAACCCAGACATCCTATATGTTTTAATATTGTAAAACCCCCTGGAGCCTATATTCTGGCTAATAGGGAGACACTAAATTACCTTATGTAACACCCCAAGCTTCCACATTACGCTTCTCTTTGAATAATACAGTACCGTGTGTTGTACAGAACATCGAGTTCTAAACCACACCAGAACCAATCAAAGTACCCGTTATGAATAGTAATACATACTTTTTGAAGTTTTATAAATTTTATCTCTCAAAATGTACTTCATTTTTGGATTCATAATATCAAATTTATCCTACGGCGAATTTTTGGTACTTTTCGGAAACTTTCATATTTTGATGAATAGTGAAAATTACTAAATTTTAATTAAAAAACGTTTTTAATCAAAATAATTAATAGTGATAAATTATGAATTTTAGTGGGTTTAAAGTATATTTAGAATATATTTTACCATTTAATACAATGTTGGTCATTGGACTTAATTTCACAATTAAACCAGACATAAACAAGTGTCAATCTTTTGATAGTTATTATATCATAAAAATACATTTTTTGTTTCGACAGCGGGAATTAATTTTAAAATAATTTCTGCCACATCTGTGTTTTGAATTTGGAAAACTAGATTCCATATTTGGAATCAGGATTTCAAAATTGAGAAAATGGGTCACATTTATTTTTAGACAATTTGAATAACTACTTCGGTAAATATATTATTTACCATGGTTAAAGGGTAAATCCAATAAATAAGGGTTAAAAAATAATATTGTAATAATAATAAATTACCCTTAAATGCATCCTAACCTTATTGGTGGGTACATTTCCGACCATGGATATCATTGGGTCGATTTTGGGACCCCATAGATCCACATGAAGGTGATAGGGACACTTTATATTAATTAAGTTAAAGTAAATATGAAATTGACATAAGCTTATATCATTTAGCAAAACAATTTTTACATAGTGTTATATATGTTGTATTTTAGATTATAAACTTTCATTAGAAATATAAAAATATTTCCTACGTAACTGTATTTTATTTATAATTTTTAGAAATTGAAAAAGTAAAAATATATATGACACAATAATGATGCAGTATTTTTCTTATTAATGAAAGAATCAAATAATTGGTATTATAAATGTTAAAATAAATATAATTTTAGTGTTTTTATGACATGCACGAATTTTATTGGTTAATATGACATTTTAGGATTTCTTAAATGAATTTTATTTGAATTAATAATGTTTTTATGACTAACAAAAATCATTTATTGAGTAGTGTCAAAATTGACATAAATGAGTTTTTAAAATAAATATTATATTATTAATTTATATTCTATTCCTAAAAATCTAAGGATCGTACAAAGAACTTATTTAATTATTGGTGTATAATTAATGGACCAATTTGGTGACACTTTTATGTATATAGTATGTATATTAACTATATAATATATAAGTACAAAGTGACATGGTAAGTGTTAAACAAATTAACAATGAGTTACAACTAAAAGAATAGGTTAATATAATGGCCCAAACTTGTCTAAAATATATTTTTTGAAATTATTTCGTCCCATCCCCACCTTATACTTTGAATAATCAACTTTTTAGCCATTAGAAAATGAATATGATTTTTTTATAAATTAATACATTATGTTTTTTCTAAAGATCCCCTCCTCCCCCTTATAAAAGGACACCACTTCTTACCAATTATTCACACCTTCAAAGCCTTTTGATTTTTCCAACCCCTACCCAAATAATCTCTCAACTTCCCTCACTTCATCTAGAGGCCTTATTTAGATCCAAAATCCAACTTAAGTAGCCCTTTTTATCAAATCAAAATGAAGAACCCGAAGAAGAGGTAACGTCTTAACCACCCTCTTTAACGTTCTTTTCTTCTTCAACTTCTTCGTTCATTGTTATTTCCATTCTAAAATAATAACTAAAGTATCTTCTATATACTGTGATGTTATAATAATTAAGAAAGAAAAAAATTCAATATTCTATCCATCCCTTGAATGACATGTCACCATACGTGAGTATATACGGCCTACCGTCTCCATATTGTGGTGTAATTGTTATTCAATATATTATTATTTAGATGGGTATGATAATGAGGTATAATTCATGTAAATAATAAATATAACATGATAATGATTCTGTCTGTATGATATACCATCCAATTATATATTATTTTAATATCAAATGAATGATATTGGCGCCCGTGCGTACGTACAGACTACCGTCTCCACGAACCCGATGAGATTCATTCCCCATCATATCCATTAGAGTCTAATTCTCATTTAATGATAAAAAAAATGTCTAAGGACTTGATATCATTCTGGATATGAATAAAATACAACCTATCCATAACAAGCATGTCTTACATAACAAAACAGACAAAAGAAAACGAGTAAGTTAACACCCAAACAACTATAATATTAAGATATTATTAACAAAACAATGTTAAATGATCATATATTATATCATATTAAAGTATATGATTCATGTATAATTTAATAACAATTATATCACCATTACAAAGGTGGTTAACCTACCATAAACCAAGTAAAATTACAAGGTAAAGGTTTATTTCACAATCTCTTCATTATTCGAGGTTGTTATACGTAATTATTTACTGGGACATATTTATCATCCACATTCATGTTTCTTAAAAATGTATTTCAAAACTTTCTTACTATTTTACAGAATATGGTTTAAAGTCATTTTTACACTTTTTTGACTTTTTGTAAGAAGTTTATAAAGGAATCTTTCCATCGTTTTCCAAACAAGGCAGTTTTTAAACTTTTCGACATAATTAAGGTATGAAATTTTTTTTAACTTATACGGTGGATGTGGATATTTTACGCCATTATAAACCGTCAAAGCATCCCTTACAAGTTTATTAGAATATTTTCAAAGTATATGTTTTATTTTATAATTATGTTACTTTAAAATGATTTCAAAAAAGAGATATTTCTCTCAAATAGTTCTGATTTCATCTATGCACTACTGGAAAATGTACCTATCCCCACGGTTTTCACCAAAACCGTGGGGATAGACCCCCCCCTATAACCACGGTTTTGGAAAACCGTGGGTATAGGTGAATTTTGATGACCTATACCCACGGTTTGCCAAAACCGTGGGTATAGGGGGCTCTATCCCCACGGTTTTGGCAAACCGTGGGTATAGGTCATCAAAATTCACCTATACCCACGGTTTTCCAAAACCGTGGGTATAGGGGGGGTCTATCCCCACGGTTTTGCTGAAAACCGTGGGGATAGGTCTGGGATAAAAGACCTATACCCATGGTTTTGAAAAACCGTGGGTATAGGTCAATTTTGTGTCCGCGGGAAATTTTTTTTTGCCGCGGGAAGGAATTTTTTTTTGGCGGGAACCCTATACCCATGGTTCTTCCCTCTATACCCACGGTTTTTATAACTATATTTAACTAAATAGATATATATATACATATATGTGAAGTTAGGGTAGTGGTTAGACGCGGAGTTTGCAGCGAAGAGGTTGCGGGATCGAAACTCGGCGCCTGCATTATTTTAGGACCTATACCCACAGTTTTGAAACCGTGGGTAAAAGTCGTTGAAACCGTGGAAATTCTCTATGTTTCGGTGACACGGTGGCAGGACACCTATACCCACGGATTTCCAAAACCGTGGATATAGGCTGGGGACCTATACCGACGGCGTTCCAGCCCGCGGTTCCCAAAACCGTGGGTATAGGCTATACCCACGGTTTTGGAGGCTATACCCACGGTTTTGAACCGTGGGTATAGGCCGTTTTTCCAGTAGTGATGTCAACATACTTTGATTTATTTTAAGCTTATTTGAAATTGATTTATTATTATACAAAACTTCCATTTTGTATTGAAGTTTTTGTGATATTTTTCACTATGGATATGTTATTTTTATACCATTATTGGTTTATGGAGAAAGTATGGACATTTCGTATTCTAGTTTTAATACAAATGTTTATGTTATGTTTAAACCTGTTCATATGAGGAATGCATTGAACTTCATAAATGATGGGTGGAGCCAAATATAGCTCTTCGATGCATTGGTAGGTCTCATGAGACAAACTATTGTCTTGGCACAAGGCCTTGAAAAAATCTTATTTGTAGTCTTGGAACGAGGCCTTGACTATGTGGTTATTATAGTCTGGCATTATGCATTCCATCATTATAAAAGTGGTTATTGATATTGCATGTTATTATTGGACTTGTAGAATCACCATGGGAATATGTAAATTGAATTATTTCATTTTATATGTGCCATATTATGCTGAAGTTCAAGTTTAAAAGGCTTTTTTTTAGTTATACATTGACTTAAATGTTTATGCTTATTTATGAATGTTTCTGCTATATTGTTATCCTTACTGAGCATCTGAGATCACCCCTTTTAATGATTTATTTTTCCCGTGATGTGATGAATTAATTTATGAACGACAAGCGGGGATAGTATGAAGGGATATGAAGACAAGATGTTGTTGTAGTATTTTGCACTTTATGATGTAATGTAAACTTTATGAATGTATCTAGTTATTCCAAGGATACTAAACAAATCGGTCTTTCGAGACTTGATCTTTCTTGTGATCATTCCATTGTTATGTAATGATGAACAGAATCTGGGAAACTGGGGTAGAGGCGTTGCAGTTGGTATCATAAGAAGATTAGTAAAAACCTTGGAAGCTAGATTTAGATAAAATCTGATTAGAGCACATAGACCTAAGATGAACTTTGAGGATTAGTGGAGAAGAACTTCCTAGAAATTTTGTATTGTAGAGATTTTGTGAGTTTTCCGAGAAATACATCCCAATCTAAATATGAGCAGTTAGAGGCAGCTCTAGTATAGATGTACCAAGGGGTCAAACCTGAAAACACCTCTTTGAGATAGACTCGAACGAGAACTGGTGCACGACAATGGGCCTTGCTGCACTCTTGGTTACGACACTCCCCGGGGATATGCTTAAGATCATTCTCATTTTCCTTACGAACCATTGTGAAGGGTTTATGAGTATATACATACTCAAAAGAAAACATTTTTATGATTATGGATTATATCCATAAAAAGTTAAATTTATGTTAAGTGTTTTATAAGTATGGAATTATGTATTTTGATTCAAAGACTGATCTAGTTTATGACATTGTTTGGAAATGGCACCTAATGGAAAAAATGGAAACCATATTAATTCATGCACTCCATGTAGGGATTTCCCTCCTACTCAAGATAATTATAGTGGGGCGGGTGATGCAACGAGTGCTGATCAGTTAATCACCATACTGGGACAACCCACTCATGTTATGAATAATAACATTACTCATATGGAGCACCCTAATCCACAGCATGGAGGATCAATGTTAGATAGTTTCATGAGGAAACAAACACCAACATTCAATGGGAGTACAAATCCATTGGTAGCTGAGCAATCGATAAGTTCCCTAGAGAAAATATTTCAGGTTTTGGGGTGTAGTGAAAGGGAAAAAGTTGTCTTGGAAGATTATCTCCTCACTGGAGATGCTGATAAATGGTGTTCATTGATTCAAAACACGAAAGAAGATGATGAAGTATCTAATATGGAATGGAGGGAGTTCAAATAGTTGTTCTTAGAAAAATACTTTCCTAGAGACCATCGAGCGGATATGGAAAGGCAAATTCTGAGTCTGAGACAAAAGGAGTATGAGAATGTCGCAAAGTATGAGGCTAACATGAAAATGATAGCAAGGTATGATGGAGATTATATACGTAACCCAATAAGTAAGATTGATCATTTCTTTGATGGTTAAAACCATTTCTTCGTCAAGAATTAGTCTCACAATCCTTCTCGTCATACGAAGACATTATCTCATGTGCTATCAAGATAGAAAAGGAATTCTCTAAGTCGTTTGACTTTAAAGAAAAGCAAGATAAGAAGAGATCTGCTGATCAATCTGGAAGTGGAAATAAGGGGAATAAGGGAAAAGTTGAATATCAATCATGTAGTAAATGTGGGAAGAAACTGCCCGGTACTTTCCTAAAAGGAATGGTAGACTTTTATAAGTGTGGTGAAAAAGGCCACCATGCTCATGATTGTATGGAAAATAGAGTTGATGTCATTGTGGAATGCTATAATTTTAGAGAGATGGGACATTATGAAAATTAATTTTCTATGTGTTAGGGGATCTTTCCTCAAAAAGGCCAAGGGATCAAGGCCAAGCATATGATATCACTACTGCTGAGGTAGAAGCTCCGAAAGACGTGGTGGTAGGTAATTTAATGGTTTCCTCAATTATAGAAAATGATTTATTTGATTCTGGGTCATTTAATTGTTTTATATATTCCCAGTTTGCTATGAAAATTAGATATTTCCAATTGGATTTAACAAGAGAGTTTTCCGTCAAAACCCCTAAGGGAAGTATCATTGTTACAAAGTTCTGTGGATCCGTTCCCATTAGGGCATATAAATGTTCTTTATCGTCGGATCTCATCATCATACCTATGATTGAGTTTGATATAATCCTCAGAATGGATTGGCTTTTGGACCATGATGAAGAGATTTATTGAAAAAAGAAGGAGGTTAAGATGTTTAGTGATTATTATAAAGAACACCTTATCTTTAGAGAAGATTCGTCACCACCTAATTCTAATCTAGATCCACCCCTAGTAGCTCAACTGAATTCAATTATTGAGGAGGAAGAGAATGAAATGACTATGGGTGAGGAAAGGAATGTTCAAATAGAACATGTACTTATTTTGAGAGAATATATAGATGTCTTTCCGGAAGATTTACCTGGACATCCTCCAGAATGAGAAGTTGAGTTTTCCATTGATTTAATTCTTGGATCAAGGCCTATATCAAAGACCCCTTATAGAATGGCCACTATAGAATTAGTGTAACTAATGAAACAATTAGAGGAATTGACTAATAATGGATTTATTCGCCCAAGTGTTTCTCCATGGGGAGCCCTTGTTCTTTTTGTTAAAAATAAAGATGGATCTATGAGGTTATGAATCGACTATAGGGAAATCAACACTATAATAATAAAGAACAAGTATCACCTACCTCACATTGATGATTTATTTGACCAACTGCAAAGTGCTCAACACTTTTCAATGATTTCCCTTCGATCGGGATAACATCAGTTGTGTGTGAAGAATAAAGACATTCTGAAGACATCATTTCGAACAAGGTACAAGCATTATGAGATTACAGTAATGCCTTTTGCGCTGAATAATGCACCCTCTGTATTCAAGAATCTAATAAATAGAGTTTTCAAAGAATATCTCGATGATTTTGTGGTGCTATTTATTGATGATATATTGGTATACTCCAAAAGCTACGAAGTTCATGAAAATAAAATGCGAATTCTCCTGAAGACTATGAGAAAACTTGAATTATATGGGAAGTATAGAAAGTGTGAATTCTTGCTTCAGGAGATATCTTTTCTTGGATATATTGTCTCTAAAGATGGAATCTCTGTTGATCCTTCTAAGACCAAGGTAATCTAAGAATGACCTGCAACGATGTTTATAACTGGGGTACATAGATTTATTGGTTTAGCAGGTTATTATCGACGTTTCTTCCAGAATTTTTCCCAGTTGGCTAACCTATTAACAAATCTCACATGTAAAGGGGTTAAATTTATTTGGAAAAAAGAGTGTGAAAAATGTTTCAAAGAACTAAAGATAAGATCAGTCAATGATCCTATATTGACTCTACCATCGGGGAATGATGGGTTCATTATTTATAGCGATGCATCGAAGAAAGGACATGGTTGTGTCCTTATGCCGAATGATAATTTTATTGCCTATGCATCATGGCATTTGAAAATTCATGAGAAAAACTATCCTACACATGATCTAGAGTTAGCAGCTGTGATCATTCCTTTAGAAGATATAGAGACACAACTTCTATGGTGAAAAATATGAGATTTATAATGATCATAAGAGTTTGAAGTATATTTTGTCACAAAAATAACTCAACATGAGGCATAGGAGATGGCTTGAATTACTCAAGGATTATGAGTGTATGATATACTTCCACTCGGGGAAGGTCAATAAGGTGGTAGATGCTTTGAGAAGAAATGATCATGGAGTTTCGAACATGATGAGAATTGAAAGGGATCCTATTTTCATGGATCTAGTAAAGTTGGATACGGGAATCACCATTAAATTTGAAACATCAATGGATTTTGAAATGGTCGCCAAACCATATTTTCTTGAAAGGATTAACAGTTCTCAGACCAATGATGAAGAATTTCAAAAGAAGATTAAAGCTGTGAATGATGGGAGATTGAGAGACATTGTGTATAAAGAAGGAATTTTGATATTTGGGAAGAGACTTTGTGATCCCGATATACCTGATCTAAAAATGGAATTTTTAGATGATGCTCATAGATCCAATTTCTCTATACACCCTGGGAGCACCAAAATGTATAAATATTTGAAAGAAAATTTTTGGTGGGACAATATGAAAAGGAAGATTGCAGATTTTTTGTCAAGATGTATGGTTTTTCAATAAGTGAAAGCTGGAAGGAAACAGCCTAAAGGAGTCATCCAACCTCTTCCCATACCGGAGTGGAAATGGGATAATATTATGATGGACTTTTTCATGGGACTACGAAAGACTCCTAGAATGAATGAAACAATATGGGTCATTATTGATCGTCTTACCAGGTCAGTACATTTTATTGATATAAGAGAAAATCTACCACTTGAAAGTCTTGAAATACTATATATTAATGAAGTTGTGAGAATTCATGGAGTACCCCTATCGATCGTTTCTGATCGTGATCCATGTTTTACATCAAGATTATGGAACAGTCTTCAGAAAGCCCTAGATACTGAACGTCATTTGAGCACTTCGTACCAACCTCAAACAGATGGAAAATCATAACAGACTATTCAAACATTAGAATACATGTTGATATCATTCTCACATGACTTTCAGGGTATGTGGGATCAATATTTACCTCTGGTAAAATTTTTATATAACAATAGCTTCCATTCAAGTATTCGTATGGCACCATATGAAGCGTTATACAGGAAGAGACGTCGCACACCAACCTGTTGGGATAACGTTGGTGAAAGAAATATTGTAGGCCTAGAACTGGTGGAGGAAATGATGGAAAAGGTAAAGGTAATCCAAAACCTCATCAAAGTAGCACAAAGTACGTAGAAGAGCTATGCTGATAACCGAAGGATGGATTTGGAATTTCAGGTAAGAGATCATGTTTTCCTAAAGGTATCTCCATTGAATGGAAATATACATTTCAGAAAGAAAGGTAAATTGAGTCCTAGGTACATAGGAACTTTTGAAATTCTAGAACGAATTGGGGTTGTATCTTACTATTTGGCAATGCCGCCAAATCTCTCTAATGTTCACGATGTGTTCCACATATCACTATTGAGGAAATA
This sequence comes from Viscum album, assembly GCA_963277665.1. Taxonomy (NCBI): domain Eukaryota; kingdom Viridiplantae; phylum Streptophyta; class Magnoliopsida; order Santalales; family Viscaceae; genus Viscum; species Viscum album. The sequence goes on from OY728157.1 coordinate 1,031,651,704, forward strand.
CATGCCTGACCCAATGCAGGTACTAAAAAATGAGGAATTAGAACTGGAACCCGATCAGTCTTATTGTGAAGCGCCCATCTGGATTCTTGATACAAGATAACAAGTGCTAAGAAACCAAACAACTCATCTGGTAAAAGTTCTATGGAAAACCCATAAGATGGAAGAGGCAACATGGGAACCCGAGGAACATATGATGAAGAATCACCCAAGACTTTTTGATCAGTAATATTCTAGAAATTTAGAGGAAGAAATTATTAGAAGGAGGGTAGAATGTAACACCCCAAGCTTCTACGGTACGCTTTTTTTGAATAATACAGTATCATTTGTTATACACAACTTTGAGTTCTAACACACACCACAACCAATCAATGTAGCTGTTATGAATAGTAATACCTACTTTTTGAAATTTTATATATTTTATCTTTCAAAATAGAATTCATTTTTGGATTCAAAATATATAATTTATCCTAGGGTGAAATTTTGGAACTTTTCTGATAACTTTTATATTTTGATGAACAGTGAAAATTACTAAATTTTAATTAAAAACAACTTTTTTAAGCAAAATAATTAATAGTGATAAATTATGAATTTGAGTTGATTTAAAGTATATTTAGAATATATTTTTACCATTTAATACAATTTTGGTCATTGGACATAATTTCACAATTAAACCGGACAAAAACAAGTGTCAATCTTTTGATAATTATTATATCTTAAAAGCACGCTTTTTTGTTTCGACAGCAGGAATTAATTTTAAATTAATTTCTGCCACTTCACTGTTTTGAATTTGGAAAAATGGATTCCATATTTGGAAACAGGATTTCCAAATTGTTTAAATAGGTAACTATTATTTTAGATATTTTGAATAATTACTTTGGTAAATATTTTATTTACCATGGTTAAAGGTTAAATCCGGTAAATAAGGGTTAAAAAATAATATTATAATAATAATAAATTACCCTAAAATGTGTCCTAGACTTATTGGTGGATAAATGCCCGACCATGGGCATCTTTGGGTCAATTTTGGGACCCCATGGAGCCACTTTTAGGTGATAGGGACACTTTAAATTAATTATGTTAAAGTAAATACAAACATGACATAAGCTTATATCATTTAGCAAAAAAAAATTTACATAGGTTTATATATGTTATATTTTCTATTATAAATATTCATTAGAAATATAAAACGATTTCCTACATAATGGTATTTATATATAATTTTTAGACATTGAAAAATTAATAATATATATGACACATTAATGATGTCGTATTTTCCTTATTAATGAAAAAATCAAATAATTGGTATTATAAATGTTAAAATAAATATAATTTGAAAGTTTCGATGACATAAACGAATTTTATTGGATAATATGACATGTTATGATTTCTTAAATTAATTTTATTCGAATGAATAAAGATTTTATGACTTAAAAAAAAATCAATTATTGAGTAGTGTCAAAATTGACATAAATGAGTTTTTAAAACAAATATTATATTATTAATTTATGTTCTATTCCTAAAAATTTAAGGTTCGGGCAAAGGACTTGTATCATAATTGGTGTATCATTAATGGAACACTTTGGGGTCTCTTGGATTTATATAGTTAGTTTATTAACTATATAATAAAAAAATACAATGTGACATGGTAAGTGTTATAATAATTAACCATGAGTTAAAACTAAAAGATAAGGTTAATATAATTACCTAAACCTATCTAAAATCTATTGTTTGAAATTAGTTCGACCCATACACACCTTATAATTTGAATAATAAAATTTGGAGCCATTAGAAACAGAATATGAATTTATTTTAAATTAATACTTTAAGATTTTCCTAAAGAGACTCTCCTCCCCCTTATAAAAGCACACCACTTCTATCCAATTATTCACACCATAAAAGCCTTTTTGTTCTGCCAACCCCTACCCAAATACTCTCTCAACATCCCATACATCATCCTAGTGCATTTTTTTATCAAAAATCCAACCTAAGGAGCTTTTTTGATCAAATCAAAAGGAAGAACACGAAGAAGAGGTAACATCTTAACCACCCTCTTTGAAGTTCCTTTCTTCTTCAACTTATTCTTTCATTTTTATTTCCATTCTAAAATAATGACTACAATATATTCTATATACTGTGATGTTATTATAATTATGGAACAAACAAATTCATTATTCTATCCATCCCTTGAAAGACATGTCACCATACATGCGTACGTATGGCCTACCATCTCCACGTTGTGGTGTAATTGTTATTCAATATATTATTAGTTAGATGGGTATAATAATGATGTATAATTCATGTAAGTAATTAATATAACATGATAATGATTCTATCTATATTATATACCATCCAATTATATATTATTTTAATATCAAAATAATGATATTGTTGCTCGTGCGTACGTATGGACTACCGTCTCCAGGAACGCGATGAGATTTATTCCCCATCATATCCATTTGAGTCTAATTATCATTATATGATTAAAAATAATGTTTTAGGACTAATTATCATTCTGTATATGAATAATATACAACCTATCTATAACAGACGTGTCTTACATAACAAAACAGACAAAAGGAAACGAGTAAGTTAACACCCGAAACGATGATAATATTAAAATATTATTAATAATACAATGTTAAATGATCATATATGATATTATATTAATGTATATGATTCTTATATGATTTAATAACAATTATATCACCATTATACACGATGTTATCCTACCAGCAACCAAGGAAAATTACAAGGTAAGGGTTTATTTCAAAATCACTTCACTATTCGAGGTTGTTTATACGTAATTATCTACTAGGACATCTTTATCATCCACATCCATGTTTCTTAAAAATGTATTTCAAAAAATTCTTACTATTTTACTAAATATGGGTTAAAGTCATTTATACCCTTTTTTGTCTTACTATAAGATGTTTATAGAGGAATCGTTCCTTGTTTTCCAAACAGGATCCTTTTTAACCTTTTCGACAGAATTAAGGTATGAATGATTTTATAACATATATGAAGGACGTGGGTATTTTATGCCGTTATAAACCGTCAATGCTTCCCTTAAAAGCTTATTAGAATATTTTCAAGGTAAATGTTTTATTTTATAATTATGCGAGTTTAAAATGATTTCAAAAAATAGATATTTCTCACAAATAGTTTTGATTTCATCTATGTCAACATCCTTTGATGTGTTTTAAGATTATTTGAAGTTGATTTATTATGATAAAAAACTTCTATATTGTATTGATGTTTTTGTTATATTTTTGACTATGGATGTGTTATTTTTATGCCATTCATGGTTTATGTATAAAGTATTGAAATTATGTTTTCTAGTTTTAATATGAATGTTTATGTTATGTTTAGACCTATTCATATGAGGAATGCATTGGACTTAATAAGTGATGGGTGGAGGAACCAATAGCTCCTGGATGCATCGGTAGGTCTCATGAGACAAACTAGTGTCTTGGCACAAGGTCTTGAAAAATATTATTTGTTGTCTTGGCATGAGGCCTTGACTATATGGTTATGATAGTCTGACATTATGTATTCCATCATTATGAAAGTGGTTATTGATATTGCATGTGATTATTCAACTAGTAGAATATCCATGTGAATAAGTAAATGGCATTATTTCATTTTATATTTTCTATATTATGCTGAAGTTCACTTTTAAAAGGCTTTTGTTTTAGTTAAACTTTGCCTTAAATGTTTATGCTTATTTATGAATGTTTCCGCTCTATTTTTATCCTTTCTGAGCATCTGAACTCACCCCTTTCAATGTTTTATTTTTCCCAGGATGTTAGAAGTAATTTATGAATGACCTACTGGGATAGTATGAGGGGATATGTACACAAGATGTTGTTATAGTAGTTTTCACTTTATGATGTAATGTAAACTTTATGAATGTATCTAGTTATTCCAAGGATATTAAACTAATTAGTCTTTAGAGATTTGATCATTCTTGTGATCATGCCAATGTTATGTTATAATGAACTGACTCTGGGAAATTGGGGTTGGGGCATTACAGTTGGTATTAGATGAAGTTTAGTACAACCATGGAAGTTAGATTTAGATAAACACTGATCAGAGAATGTAGACCTAAGATAAACTTTGAGGATTAGTGTAGAACAACTTCCTATAATTTGGGTACTGTAGAGATTTTGTGAGTTTTCCGGGCAATACATCCCTATCTAGATACGACAACGAAGAGTCGGCTCTAGAATAGATGTACCTAGGGGTAAAACCCGAAAACACCTCTTTGAGATAGACTCGAATGGGAACTGGTGCATGACAACGGGCCTTGATACACTCTTGGTTACGACACTCCCAGGGGATATGCTTAGGATCATTCTCATTTTCTTTACGAATCGTTATGTAGGGTTTATGAGTATATACTTCCTCAAAGAAAACATTGTTATGGTTATGGATTATATCAATAAATAATTCAATTTATGTTAAGTGTTTTATAAGTATGGAATTATGTATTTTGATTCATAAAATGATCTATTTTATGCTATTGTTTTGAAATGGAGCCTAGTGGGTGAAATGGAATCCTTATCAATGAACACACTCCATGTAGGTATTTCCCTACTACTCATGATAATTATAGTGGAACTAGTGATGCAACTGGTGCTGATCAGTTAATCACCATACTTGGACAACTCACTCAGGTTATGAATAATAACCGTACCCGTATGGAGCACCCTAATACACAACATGGAGGATCAATATTATATCGTTTCATGAGGGAAAAACCACAAACATTCAATTGGAGTACAAATCCATTTGTAGCTAAACAGTGGTTAAGTTCCCTACAGAAAATATTTCAGGCTTTTGGGAGTAATGAAAGGGAAAAATTTGTCATGGCATTTTATCGCCTCACTGGAGATGCTAATCAATGGTGGTAACTGATTCAAAATATGAAATAAGATTATTATGTATCTAATATTGAATAGAGGGAGTAAAAAGAGTTGTTCATAGAAAAATACATTCCTCGAGACCATCGAGAAGATATGGAAAGGCAATTTCAGAGACTCAAACAAAAGGAGGATGATAATGTCGCAAAGGTTGAGGAAAACTTTAAAAGGATAGCAAGGTATTCTGGATATTATATACGTAACCCAAGATGTAAGATTGATCGTTTCTTTGATGGGTTAAAACCATTTCTTCATTGAGAATTAGTCTCACAATCCTTCTCGTCCTACAAAGACATTGTCTCATGTTCTATCAAGACAGAAAATGAATTCTCTAAGTCATATAACATTCAAGAAAAGAAAGGTAAAAAGAGATCTGCTGATCATTATGCAAGTGGAAATAAGGGGAAGAAGGGAAAAGTGGAATATCAATCATGTAGTAAATTTGGGAAGAAACACCCCGGTACATGCCTAAAAGGAATGGGAGTCTGTTACAAGTGTGGTGAAAAAGGCCACCAAGATCATGATTTCAAGGGAAAGAGAGTTGTTTTCAACGTGGAATGCTATAATTGTAGAGAGATGGGAAATTATGAAAATGAATGTTCTATGTGTCATGGTAACTTTCCTCCGAAAAGGCCAAGGGATCAAGGCCAAGATTATGCTATCACTACTACTGAGGTAGAAGCTCCAAAAGATTACGTGGCAGGCAATTTAATGGTTTTCTCAAGTTTAGAAAATGATTTATTTGATTCTGTATCATTTCATTGTTTCATATATTCCTAGTTTTCTAGGAAAATTAGATATATCCAATTTGATTTAACAAGAGATTTGTCAGTCAAAACCTCTAAGGGAATTATCATTGCTACAAAGTTATGTGGATCCGTTCCCATTAGGTCATATAAATGTTCTTTATCTGCTGATCTCATCATTATTCCTATAATTGAGTTTTATATAATCCTCAGTATGGATTGGATTTCCGACCATGATGTTTATATTTATTCAAAGAAGAAGGAGGATACGATTTTTGATGATGATGATAAAAAACACCTTATCTTTAGAGAAAAATCACCACCACCTAATTCTTATATAGATCCACCCCCAGTAGCTCAACAAAATTCAATTATTGGGGAGGAAGAGAATGAAATGACTATGGGTGAGGAATAGAATGTTCAAATATAAGATGTACCTATTGTGAGAGAATATGTAGATGTGTTTCCGGAAGATTAATCTAGACATCCTCAAGAACGAGAAGTTGTGTTTTCCAATGATTTAATTCTTGGATCAAGGCCTATATCGAAGACCCCTTATAGAATGGCCACTGTAGAATTAGTGGAACTAATGAAACAACTAGAGGAATTTGTAATAAGGGATTTATTCGCCATAGTGTTTCTCCATGGGGATGCCCAGTTATTTTTGTTAAAAAGAAAGATGTATCTATGAGGTTATGTATCGACTATATGGAAATCAACACTATAATAATAAAGAACAAGTATCACCTACCTCGCATTGATGATTTATTTGACCAACTGCATGGAGCTCAATACTTTTGAGAGATTGACCTTCGATCTTGATACCATCAGTTTTCTGTGAAGAATGAAGACATTTTGAAGACAGCATTTCGAACAAGGTACGGGCATTACGAGTTTACAGTAATGCCTTTTGCGCTGAATAATGCACCCTCTGTTATTATGGATCTAATGAATAGAGTTTTCAAAGAATATCTCGACGATTTTGTGGTGGTATTTATTGATGATATCATGGTATACTCCAAAAATCTATGAAGATCATGAAAATCACTTGCGCATTATCCTGGAGACTCTGATAAAACGTGAATTATATGGGATGTTTAGATAGTGTGATTTCTGGATTCAAGAGATTTTTTATTGTATATATTGTCTCTTAAGGTGGATTCTCTGTCGATCCTTATAAGACCAAGGCAATCCAAGAATGGCCTGCACCGATGAGTATAACTGAGATACGTAGTTTTATTGGTTTAACAGATTATTATATATGTTTCGTCCAGAATTTTGCCTGGTTGGATAACCCATTAACAAAACTCACACGTAATAGGGTTAAATTTGTTTAAACAAAAGAGTGTGAAGAATGTTTCGAAGAACTATAGAGAAGATTTGTCAATGTTCCTATATTGACTCTACCAACTGGGAATGATGGGTTCATTATTTATAGTGATGAATCAAAGAAAGGACATGGTTGTGTCCTTATGCAGAATGAAAGGGTTATTTCCTATGCATCACGTCATTTGAAAATTCACGAGCAAAACTATCCTACTCATGATCTCGAGTTAGGAGCTATGATCATTCCTTTGATGATATAGAGACACTACCTATATGGTGAAAATGTGAGATTTATACGGATCACAAGAGTTTGAAGTATATTTTCTCACAAAAAGAACTCAACATGAGGCATAGTAGATGGCTTGAATTACTCAATGATTATGATTGTACGATACACTACCACCTGAGGAAGGAAAATAAGGTGTAAGATGCTTTGAGAAGAAAAGATCGTGGAGTTTTGAACATGATGAGAATTTAAAGGGATCATATTTTCATGGATCTATTAAAGTTGGATATGGGAGTGACCATGAAATTTGAAACATCAATGCTTATTCAAATGGTTTCCAAACCATATTTACTAGAAAGGATTAAGAGTTCTCAAACCGATGATGAAGAATTTCAAAAGAAGATTAAAGCTTTGAATGATGGGATATTGGGAGGCTTTGTGTATGAAGAAGGAATTTTGATATTCGGGAAGATAATTTGTGTTCCCGATATACCTAATCGAAAAAGGGAATTGTTAGATGATGCTCATAGCTCCAATTTCACTATACACCCTTGGAGCACTATAATGTATGTAGATTTGAAGGAACATTTTTTGTGGGACAACATGAAAAGGGAGATTTCTGATTTTGTGTCAAGATGTATGGTTTGTCAACAAGTGAAAGCTGGATGGAAATAGCCTAGAGGATTCATGCAACCTCTTCCCATACTAGAGTGGTAATGGGAAAATATTACGATGGACTTTTTCATTGGACTACCAAAGACTCCTAGAAGGAATGACACATCATGGGTCATTATTGATTGTCTTGCCTTGTCAGCACATTTTCTTTCTATAAGAGAAGATCTACCACTTGAACGTCTAACAAGACTATATATTAATGAAGTCGTGAGACTTCATGGAGTACCCCTATCGATTGTTTCTGATCATGATCCCCATTTTATATCAAGATTCAAGAAAAGTCTTCAGAAAGGCCTGCATATTGAACTTCATTTGAAGACTGCCTACCACCCTCAAACAGATGCTCAATCAGAAAGGAAAATTCAAACCATAGAGGACATGTTGAGATCATGCTCACATGACTTTTAGGGTAAGTGGGATCAATATTTACCTATGGTAGAATTTTCCTATAACAATAGCTTCCATTAAAGTATTTGGATGACACCATATGAAGCATTATATAGAAAGAGATGTCGCACGCCAACCTGTTGGGATGACGTTGGTGAAAGAAAACTTGTAGGTCCAAAACTGGTGGAGGAAACGATGGAAAAGGTAAAGGTAATCCAAAACCACATCAAAGTAGCTCAATGTAGGTAGAAGAGATATGCCGATAAATGAAGGAAGGATTTGGAATTCCAGGTAGGTGATCATGTTTTCTTGAAGGTATCTCCATGTAAGGGAGTTATACGTTTTGGAATAAAAGGTAAATTGAGTCCCAGGTACATAGGACCTTTCGAAATTCTAGAACGAATTAGGGTTGTAGATTACCGTTTGGCAATGCCGCCAAGTCTCTCCAAAGTTCATGATGTGTTCCACGTATCAGTGTTGAGGAAATACATTCTTTACCCAATGCATGTACTGAAATACGAGGAATTAGAACTGGAACCCGATCTATCTTATTGTGAAGTGCCCAACAGTATTCTTGAAACAAGAGAACAAGTGCTGAGAAACTGAATGACTCATCTGTTAAAAGTTATATGAAAAAACCACAAGATGGAAGTGGCAATGTGGGAACCCAAAAACATATAATGAAGAACCACCCAAGAATTTTTATGCAGTAATATTCTATAAATTTTGAAATTATTTGAAGGAGGGGAGAATATGACACCCCCAGATTCCACGGTACACTTCTCTTTGAATAATACAGTAGCATGTGTTGTATGCAACTTCGAGTTCTAACACACACCACAACCAATCAATGTAGCCATTATGAATAGTAATACATACTTTTTGAAATTTTATAAATTTTATCTTGGAAAATTGACTTCATTTGTGTATTCATAATATTGAATTTAGCCAAGGGTGGAATTTTGGTACTTTTCGGATAACTTTTATATTTTGATGAATAGTAAAAATTACGAAATTTTAATTAAAAACAAATTTTTTAATCAAAATAATTAATTGTGATAAATTATGAATTTGTGTGGTTTTAATGTATATTTAGAATATATTTTTACCATTTAATACAGTTTTGGTCATTGGATATAATTTCACAATTAAACCGGACATGAACAAGTGTTAATCTTTTTATGGTTATTATATCTTAAAAACACGTTTTTGTTTCGATAGTGAGAATTAATATTAAATTAATTTCTGCCACTTCTGTGTTTTGAATTTGGAAAAATGGATTCGATATTTGAAATTAGGATGTCCAAATTTTGTAAATATGTAACTTTAATTTTTATTCATTTTGAATAATTACTTCGATAAATATTTTATTTACCATGGTTAAAGGGTAAATCTGGTAAATAAGGTTAAAAAAATAATATTATAATAATAATAAATTATCCTAAAACATGTCCTATCCTAATTTGTAGATACATTTCCGACCATGGTCATCTTTGGGTCGATTATGGGACCACATAGAGCCACTTGTAGGTGATAGGGACACTTTATATTAATTAAGTTAAAGTAAATACAAAAATGACATAAGCTTATATCATTTAGCAAAAAAAAATTACATTGGGTTATATATGTTATATTTTTTATTATAAATATTAATTAGAAATATATAATGATTTCCTACTTAATTTTATATTATTTATAATATTTAGACATTGAAAAAGTAAAAATATATATGACACAATAATGATGCATTATTTTCCTTATTAATGAAAGAATCAAAAAATTGGTATTATAAATGTCAAAATAAATATAATTTGAAAGCTTTGATGAAATACAAGAATTTTATTGGTTATTATGACATTTTAGGATTTCTTAAATTAATTTTATTTGAATTAATAAAGTTTTTATGACTTTAACATAAATCAATTATTGAGTAGTGTCAAAATTGACATAAATGAGTTTTTAAAACAGATATTATTTTATTAATTTATATTCTATTCCTAAAAATCTAAGGTTCTGCCAAAGGACTTATATCATTATTGGTGTATCATTAATGGACCACTTTGGGGTCTCTTGGATGAATATAGTGTGTTTATTAACTATATAATATAAAAATACAAAGTGACACTGTAAGTGTTAAACTAATTAACCAAGAGTTAAAACTAAAAGATAAGGTTAATATAATGACCCAAACCTGTATAAAATCTATTTGTTGAAAGGATTTAGACCCATACCCACCTTATAATTTTAATAATCATCTTTGGAGCAATTAGAAACCGAATATGAATTTATTATAAATTAATACTTTAAGTTTCTCTTAAAGTGCCCATACTCCCCCTTATAAAAGGACACAACTTCTGACCAATTATCCACACCTTCAAAGTCTTTTGGTTCGGCCAAACCCAGCCCAAATACTCTCTAAACATACATAAATTCATCCTAGAGGCCTTATTTTGATCATAAAGCCAACCTAAGGATCCCTTTTAATCAAATAAAAAAAATAACTTGAAGAAGAGGTAACATCTTAACCACCCTCTTTAGAGTTCTTTCCTTATTCAACATCATATTTCATTGTTGTTTCCATTATAAAATAATAACTCCAGTATCTAAAATATATTGTGATGTTATTATAATTATGGAACAAACAAATTCATTATTCTATCCATCCCTTGAATGACATGTCACCATACATGCGTACGTACGATATACCGTCTCCACGTTGTGGTGTAATTGTAATTCAATATATTATTATTTAGATGGGTATAATAATGATGTATAATGCATTAAAATAATAAATATAACATGATAATTATTCTATATATATGATATACCATCCAATTATATATTATATTAATATCAAAATAATGATATTGTCGCTCGTGCATACATATGGACTACAGTCTCCACGAACGCGATGTGATTCATTCCCCATCAAATCCATTTCAGTCTAATTCTCATTCAATGATTAAAAATAAAGTTTAAGGACTTTATAACATTATTGAAATGAATAAAATACAACCTATCCATAACCAAAATGTCTTACGTATCAAAACAGATAAAAGAAAACAAGTAAGTAAACACCCAAAACAGCGATAATACTAAGATATTATTAACAAAACAATGATAAAAGATCATATATGATATCATATTAATGTATATGATTCTTTTATAATTTAATAACAATTATTTAACCATTATAAATAATTTTAACCTACCATCAACCAAGGAAAATTAAAAGGTAAGGGTTTATTTGACAATCTTTTCATTATTCAAGGTTGTTTATACGTAATTATCTACTAGGACATCTTTATCATCCACATCAAAGTTTCTTAAAAATGTATTTCAAAAACATTTTTACTATTTTACAGAATTTGGTTTAAAGTCATTTATACCCTTTTTTGACTTTTTATTAGATGTTTATAAATGAATATTTCCATCGTTTTCCAAACAAGGTCCTTTTTAAACATTATTAGACCATTTCTAGTTTCCAATGGATTTACCTATATTCTATTTACAGTAGATTTTGTTTTTAAATGGATTTAGTTATAATATACTAGAATATATTATTCAAGATTAGTTATTTATTTTATAAAATATCAAATTTTTTAGGTTTGGAATACCATAGAAAAACATTAGTGATAAGGGAAAACCTTCATGCAACTGAAGTATTATTGTAATCTGGAAGAGGTATGAAGTGAAACATAAAACATATTACTACCACAAAAAATTATCACATTGATAGTATAAGGTATCAAAAATGTAAATAGAATCCTTAAGGAGAAAATACAACCCAACCAAATGGATCTGAAAAAGAAATTGTATCCCACTGGCCTACCTTTATGTAGCCCCTTATTATGTCTCTTAATATGATAGTTTATGGTAAATATTGCCATTTTTTTATTGAGATGTATAAAAAGGACTTCTGGGTAGCTAAACAAGATAGAATATAATTGAGTAACTTTTGTGTGTTGAGAAATTTTCAAATCGTCTATCTTTAGGAGCTGTAAAGATAAGATTATGAAAATTAGCTGTTGTATAAGGAAAAGTGAAAATTTATACAGGAAAAACTCATTAAAAGGAAGGAATAATTTTTTTTGGATAATGTGATAATGTTATCATACCAGATAGAAATCATTATTGGTAATATTCATTTCAGGTTGATGATAAAATTTTCAACAACTAACATATTTTTATTTAGTGTATTGGAGATCAAAGGAGTAGAATCATAACAAACATTGATGGTGAATGTGATGTTAAGTGGCTCCTCAATCAGATTTATGTTTTTGGTAACTATAAAATGTTATTGTTTGTATTACTTATAATATGAGTAATTAATGAATTATATTGTTATAATTATATGATATTAAATTGGATAATTAATTTTTTTATCAACTTTTAAATTATTATCTACATTGTTTGAATGTATAATCATGATCATTAAGGTTACATTTCATGTAAAATATTTATTTTCCAAAAAAATATATTATATGATTAAAATTTATAATGTGAAATTAACTTATGTATCATTTTACTACATGAAATATTTTGGAAGTGTGAATTTTTTTCATGATAATTTTGGATACATTAATTTTCCTATGTGAGAGTTTTGAATATGTGAATTTTCTTATATGCAAAATATGGATAGGTGCACTTTCCTATTTGAGGATATTTTTCATAATTGATTTTGACTATGTGAAAAATTATCTTATGTGATTTATTTTTGGAAATTTGAAATAAGTTATAGAGAAAAATTCAGCTACATGTTTCTTTTTTCTTATATAAGAACTACCTATGTAGAAATATTCATCTACATGAATTACCTGCTTACATAATACTGAAAAATGATATGTTATACATATTCTTTGGTATTTTAATTTACTTCATGTTCATGTTACATGTTAATTATTATTTAGTATTTTCAAAATTAAATAATTATTATTTTGAGTATGAGAAAATTTATTGCGTTTTTAATATTCCTCCCATATTATTGGGAAAATGTCATTATGAAATTTGAAATATTTTGAATATGAAGTGTTAGTATTGAATACTTTGTGAAAGTATTCTAAGGGCTCTATAATTTTTTTTTACTATTTATTATTCTAATTACATTTGTTAAGAAGTTAATATGAGATATTCATAGCATTATTTTTAAGATAAAAGAGTGTTACATCCTAGGAAATAAAAAGTACCATTACTATGCATTTGAATTTAAATTTTTGAATATATTGGGAAAAATTAAACTCTACAAATAGTGTTTGAAATGACCAATGAAGAAAAGAACTATCAATGATACAAAAACTGTAAAGCATTTAAACTTTCTAGTTTACTGTATGATCGATTCTTGTAAGGTCATTTTTCTGAACTCCATCATGGAACATTTTTTTACTGATGTGATCTTTGCTACCTTGATAATCATATATTCACTATCTATAGTAGTTTTATTATTTCGACTTATTTATATCCTATTATACATGCTTGAGCATCACATTGTAACTCCCATTAAAAGTCATGTTTGAGTGGGTTGTGACTCCCCATTTGATAGTTATTTTAGGGTTGATACTACTTATAGGAAAAGGAAGGACTGTTTGGGTTATTCTATCATATATAAAAAGAAATGACTATTTGTGTTGTTCCAATAGGAGATGAAAAAGTAGAAATATTTTAGGTTTTAACGATATGTGTGAAAAAGGTGGGAATATTATGGTTTGTGAATCAAGGAGGGAAAATGTAGTGTAATTGGGTTGTAAATCAAGGTGTGTGAATGTCAGGGTAAGGGTTTTAAATTGTCATAAACAGTTAGAGATTTAACAGTTCGTTGGTGTCTGTTCTCTCTACATTTGAGAAAGGTGAATAGTTAATATAGTATTACATTTATCTAAAATACAATAAAAATCTATTATTCCTTTATCTATTTCTACTTCTACTATATAAATAACTAACACAAATATAATAATTAGAATTTTTAGAAATGGTCAATTCACCCTGGTCTTGAACATTTGGCATTAACGTATCTATGAACCAACATGGAATGAAATAATATTTAGGAATATTTTTTAAAAGAACCCCTATATGAGTTCATAATCAACCCCACTACATATGAGTAATGGATACAAGGTCATTTTTATCCTCAAAACATATTATAGACATGCATGTCTTATGTATATCATTCATTGTTAATTGTGTACCAAAATTCATTGAATGTAATTCCTAATATAAGTGTGGGAGGGATGGGAAATTTTATAAACATCTAAATATATTTTATAGTATTCAATTATGTTTTTATTTTTTTATCATTGTTAAATAATTCGAAATATTATTTTTATGTTTATTATCTATTCACTAAAAATAAATAATTCAGCACAGAACAATAGATAATTTTATTTTAAAACCATGGAAATAATTTTTAATTGAAGATAATTAAGTCAAATCAATAGTATAATAGGAGGAAACTATAATTTTTAACTTTATGCTAGTTACCCCAACTAATGTTAATGAATAACAACTCACAGACCCTCTTTAAATGGAATTTTTAATGGCTCATATATATAAAAGTAAAAAAAGATAATATGAAATGATATAGAAATACTCCTTAGTAAAAAATGCACATATACGTGTGTGTTTTCCAACAAATAATACTTAGATATACCTGAGATCCATCATAGAAAATATTTTTTTTATTCCTCAAATATTAAAATTATTCATGGGGGATACTTGATATCTATTGGGATCCTAAATTTTTCATCATGTCACAAGAAGTTCACTCATCATAAGTTTAGTCTTTGCTAGTTTTCTTTTGAATTGTTGGAATATAGGTAATAAAAACCTTCAATATATGTGTTGGACTACCGAAGTTCAAAAACATATGATAAATAACATATAGGATGGTTTATAGGTTTCATGAATATTGTACCAGTTTGGACCGTTGAGTTTGTGGAAGACTCAATTGAATATAAAATTTAATTTACAGTTGACCACAAATTTCAAAGGCTAGGGTTACCTATTTGACCAGTAATGAGCCTCTATATAAGAAGGTGGGACTAACTAAATATGTATAAGGTTCAATAAAATGTTAAAAAATTTATAACATTATATTACTATGCTATATTGTTTTAAACCTAATTATTCTAGTAATTTAATAGAGCTTTATATATTTTCCCATATATTTATAATGAGAGTATCACCAATATAAAACTAATGATCCTTCATTGATTTTCTATTAATTGAATTATTTCGTGTATATATATTTGAGTGTGTTTTATTCATCTTTAGATCAGTGATTAGGGCGCTACTAGACTTCTAAATCACAATTCTCTAAGACCAAGAGGGAATATTTGGTAGTTGAAATTCTAATGTGATGAACTGTAGGTGGGTAGAAATTTATGATGAACTCATGGATCAACAATATTGTGATTATATGTGATTTTATGGAATATTATTCTCTTCAAGTTGTATGAGAGGACCCTTCAGTTTGGAAAGACACAAAAACTTAGGTCACATTCTCAAATTCCTCAGAGTCATATTAAATTTCAACTGGTCAAACATCCAACAGATGATATGAAAATGGATGAAGGTAGGGTTGGGATTAGTCTGTTCAGAAATATGATTTTTGTTTCTTAAATATAAATATAGGGGAGTATCTCATCCAGAAGGACCACAATCATTTATTAGACGACAAATCCAATGAAATAGATAAATATGAATGGTAAAAGTTTGAATAAAATCATTAGGCTTTGCAGGGATGAGTTTGTTATGGAATATTATATTTATCCTCCAAGATAAGTATACCAAAATCACACTTATAAAATCCCCAACAGATATGCATGAAAAAAAGAAATCCTAAAAAAGATGTTTCAGATGAGGAATTTCTTTAGATTGTGTCTATCATAAGGAAGGTCTGTTGGATATCATATAAATTATTTCTATATGATCAGAATTATAATGAGTTAATTAAAGTGACATCTATAAACAATGTGAGAGATATTCTGTTATTTAAATATTTATCAAAATATTTGGAAAATGTGGTTACGGGTATCATTAATTCCTATAGAAATTTTATCTAGTGTTTATACATATACAAAATTTAATTCCTAATTAGGAATTCAGGAGAAGAGATGTATAAGAACCATCCTGTAGTTTCTCGAATACTAAATAATAGATATGATCACCTCAATGGAAGAATCATTGAAAATCTAAAAAAATACAAGATTTAAGAGTCATTGTAACACCCCAGGTAAATAAAAAATACGACATTTTCATATTTATCCATATTTTTGAATAAAATATTAATATTACTTTAAATGAAATGCTATGCTCGACGGCGTACCCAATACGGAACAACGAGTTTGTTTGAAATCTTACATTGCACTCTAATAATAAAATAATATTATTTTAAAAGGTAGTTAACACCTAGCCATTGTAATGGCTTGAATGAACGGAACTAACTACAAAATTATAATATAAGTTTGTCAAATATTTTTACTTTTATCCAATAAATGTTGGAGGCATAAAATGCCAATGAATCCAGTTTTAAGCATAAATCTTCTAATATTCTTCAAAATGTTGATTAAACGCCTTTTGATGGAGAACCATTTTTAAATATAATTTTGAAAATTTTATATATTGTATTTGACAAAATAAAATCTTTCTTTGGAATCTGGACATCAAAATTTACTTTGTAAAATTTTGTTATTTTTCCGATAAAGATTATTTTTATTGAAAATGTTGCATTTTAATTCAAAAACTAATTTTAATATGATTCATTTATATAGATAGATTATATTTTTAATTTATGTTAGAGTGTATTTATAATATATTTTTACTATTTAATATAATGGTGGTCATTGGAATTAATTTCACTTTGAAATTGGACTTAAACTAGTGTGAATCTTTTATTAGATATTGTTTCTTAAAAACACGCTATCTGTTTTGACAGCGGGAATTAATTATTAAATTAATTAATGAAACATATATGTTTTGAATTTTGTAAAATAGACATAATTATTTAATTCATAATATCAAATATAGCTTAGGGTGAATTTTTGGAATTTTTCTGAAAAACTTTAATTTTTGAAGAATAGTGAAACCACTAAGTGGTAGTTTAAAACTGATTTTTCATTTAAATGAAACTTTACCACTTCTATGACTTGAATTTCAAAAATCCAACATACATGGTTTCCATTTGGATGTAAAATGTGGTTCACTGAGATTAAAATAATTTTTTGGTGAATAGTAATGTTTATGTTTTTAATCACGATTAGAGGTAATTATTGTAATTTAAGATAAAAATAATGATTTAATAATATGAAATGATCTAGACACATGTCCTACCCTCATTGGATATGTCATGGCCGACCAAAAAAATCCATGGGTAAACTTGGGGACCCCATGGATCCACATTGGTTGGAAGATGACATAAATAACTTTTTTAGTAAAGTTAAAATAAAACTTTCACAAACATGAGTTGTTTTACTAAAACAATTTTTAAATGGGGTTATAAAAGTCATATTTTTGACTATAAATATTAATTATAAATCTAAAAATATTTCCTACATCATGATATTTTTTTTATAATTTTTAGACATTATATAAATTAAATTATTCATGACATCATGATGATTCAATGATTACCTCATTAATAAAGGATTTAAATAAAATGAAAAGATAATGTTAAAACTATAACATAAACTTTTCAAAGACCTATTTGATGAGTATATTTTGAACTCTTACCACTGTAGCCTTTAAATACACCAATGTGGGACCTTTAAAATCCGAAACTCATTTGAAAATAAAGTAACATTTTGTAACTTTCCAAGACTGCCCCACCTCTCCTCTTATAAAAGGCCCCCACCTCTGCCACCTTACCCAAACCTCTCAAGCCCTTGGATCGTCTATCCCCTGCACATTTTGTCCCTCCAAATATCTATCTAACTCATAGAATCCTCACTTTGGGCAGAATTCTTCCCAAGGAAGCCTTTGAGCTCAAATCAAAGGGAGATACCTGATTTTAAGGTAATGTATTCACTTGTGTTCTTTTGTTTTATTTTTCTTCTCCAACCACCTAAACTATTTTTATTTATTTCTTTTGTAACAAATAAAGTATCTTAAATATACTAGGATGTTTTTATAAGAATTATTAGAGCTACACTTACACACAACTACATCTAATGGTTAAAGAACATATTGTTTCTGTGGATGGTGAATTTCTGCCTCACGAAACGATGATTGTTTAATATTCATTTAACACCCTCAAAGGTGGCCATATGATGTCACTATATTTATATATGATATATAATATGATTATGTTTTACATAAGCTTCTGTATTTTTAATTTATGGCATAACTTTATGGTTTCCATTATGGTTAAACGTGATATCTTCATTTTAGGATGTGCGGACTACCGCCCCCTCAAATTAATTTTATTCGTTAATACCATATGTGGTACGTATATAGGATATATTTAATGATATTATATATGATAACATAATGGAATTATAATACTATTATGTATCATTATGTTTTAATTCCATTAAATAAGAAATAGAAATTGAAGTAGCGTTCATGTGTATGTACGACTTACTGTCTCCATGAACGGTGCATTTCATTTCTTACCTCTAAATGTTATGTAATATTTTAAATGCATGTATATAATGGATATATATGATATATATGATATCTACATAATGAATATAATTCTGGATATAATATATATTTTACCACATGAACAACTTGTAATTATAAAGAGTTTATTTTTGACTCAAGTAGCAATAATCTACAAAACGACCATTATTAACTTAAATAATTACATAGTGTTTATAGCATGGTAGTAAGTGATATAAAAGGAATAATGAACTTGAAAAAGGTTCTTAATCAAGTATAAATTAACTCAAGTTTATTATTCATGAGGATAAAGAATGATCGAGTCAAGTCAGACCTGAGGTAAGGGATCCTACCTCTCTCTTTATTTTTAAGTACTCTTTTTATGTAACTTACTTTAAGCTTCTATTTCTTATGATGGGGGAAGTTATTTTATATTACTATTGATTTAAAATTTATTTTAATATGTTGAGAGTCCCTATTTTATCTCATCAATCCATTTTTGGATGTTTTATGTGGCGCCGTTAGGCTGCCAAATTTTCATAAGGGGATTTTTATCTCAATTTTTACTCCTGTGAGATTCATGCTACATTGGCCACTATTCTCTTCAGTGTGGTGTATGTAATGACCATTATTTTAGTATTTTTATAATATAATCTCATTTTTGGGTAGTTACATCTTCATTTTATGACCCTTCTTTCATGAGGTGTACGTTTCGAAAGTTGCCCAAATCGGTAAGGGAACCTTTCACCCTCCTCTTTTTAAAAGACTTATTTTGTTATGTCTTTTAATTTTAATCTTATTATGTAAGGATATGTTATTATATATAATTATTGCCGTAAATTTTACTTCCAAGAGATGATATACCCTTTATCTATCTCATCAACTCTTTTTCTAAAATTTGATGTGATGTCGTTAGGATGTCAAGGGAATTTCTTAACCCAATTTCGATTTCTTTGGGTTCAACTTGTAGTTATTGAATATGTCATCATTTGAATATGTGTGAATGAAGTTTTATTATATTACACTTAATATCCACTTATATTGAGTGTATTTATTTATGTCGCACATAATTATGAGATTGATTTATCCTTAATTTAAGGATACCATCTTTATAATGGATTTCATCTCAATTTACATTTCAATTGAGACTTCATCTTTTTTATGCACTAATTCACTCTTATATGGTGTATTTACTATCATTTGGAATATTATATCATTAATCCATTTATTATCATGATATTATACTTTATTTATTAAATGTTATTCATCAATTATTATATTCAAGTGTCTCTCATATTGTTAAAAACCCATTAACTATAATATCGTTTTAAATGTTTTAATGATTTAATCTTATAAATATTTCTCATTAATATCCATGTTTTCAAAATGGTTTTAAGGATTTATTTATATGGATATTAATGGTTTTAAATGTTACAAGCTTCAATGTGGTATGGGACACTTTGAATTAAAAATCCCTTTATTAAATGTTTTGAATGGTTTTGAAAATGGTTTTTAGAATGGATTCATTATTTCAATATCTTAAAATGATATATTGTTAGTGTAATGTGGGGATGTTATCTTTCCTTTATGCTTATGTTATGTGCTATGATTATGTTATGGTTCTTGGGCATTGTTATGATGACGGGAGGTTCCATGATAAACTAAGGGCAAGTGAGCCTGATATAGCTCTCCAATTCATTGGGTAACGTGAAGGAGTTAAACGTTAAGGTTTCTCCAAAGAGATTTAGGGAATATTTTGTGACGTGTATTCCAAATGTAACCAAGAGGGTTACTCCCTACATAAGAATGTTATGAATGTCTCAAGTTACCTTTATGTCTTATGATTTCTATGATTTATTCATGATTTTATGAGGTATGTTAAAGTGCTTATGTTTTATGGGTAATGTATGATTTCATTCTTATGTATATATGTACTCATGTTTCCTTTCCACACTTTTTATAACCCTTAATGAGATTTTTATAGTCTTCCCATGTTTTTGAAATGTTTTTCACAGGTCAAGGGAATGGTACATGATATGATGATAGTGTAAAGGAAGTGTCAAGAATGAATCCATGTTTTATTTTAAATATGTTTCCATTGATGGGAAAAATGAATACTATATTTTATGTAACCACTTTGTCTAAATGTGGAATGTAATGAATGTTTTATGATCTAATTATCTAAAACTATAAACATGAAAAGATCCTCAATGTGTAATCTTTTAATAACTCAATATTAAGTAAGGTTTAATGCTGGGGCCTTATAGTTGGTATCAGAGGTCGGTTTAGATAACTTTAGAGGGTAGATTGTTGTTTATAAAAAAGTGTCAAGTTGTGTATAACCACAATGGTTAGTATATTAGATGGAGTCATTGTTTTTTTGAAAGTTAGAATGAGTTTGAGATAACTTGGATTACTATATCTTATTTTTTATCTTCCTCTTTTTTATTTGGTGATTTTATTAATATACTCACACTGACCTTTCTGGTTTTAGTAAATGGCTGGATCTAGCAGGCACCAAAGTAACAGTGGATTTGAAGAAAACTATGATGGTTTTATGAAAGAACAACTGAATGATGTGGGAGCTACAATGCGAACTCTTTTGGTTATCCTCAACCAACTATCTGGAGTCATGACTGACCACCTGAACCTTAGTGATTTTTTAAGGCATCATGTATGTGAGAAACAAATCCCTACGGAAGTTCAGGAAATAATCATAAAGGTAAGTATTTTCAAAAACTAATGTGTCAAATATGTGGAAAGAAACACATAGGAAAATGTTTCAAAGGGACAGAAAGATGCTATAGATGTTGAAATGAAGGTCATAAAGCAAGAACCTGCCATGGAAAAAAGGAAGCATCTAGTTGACTCTAGGAAAGGGAAAGAAGTTCTTTCTGAAGGATCAATTGAATGTTTTGAATGTGGTGTGCGTGGTCATTATGAAAACACATGTCCTACGAAGAAGTTTCGGGAATGGGGTCACCAAGATCGTACAAATATTCATTTACCAATACTTAATGCCATTCCGATTGAGAATGAAGAAATTAACAATGAAGAATGAAAGGTATGGATTATTTATTAACATATGTTTTCCTATTATTGGAATCTTAGGATATGATTCATGTTTAATTGTAGGAAAGAAGTATTTCAGAATAATTTGAAAAGAAATGGCTAATAGATCACGATGAATGTTGAATGAGTAAGAAGTCATCGTATAAGGGATTCAAGGGTTATGGTATATTTTAGGATGGTGAAATTCTTAGATGTATTAAGTCTCTTTTGATGATGGGGTTACATTAGAAGACTTTTTATAGTAACCTTGATTTTTTATATATGAAAATTTTATTCAAGTAATAAATATTATTTCTTTTTTGGATATAGATATAAAGAACCAATAAGGTTTATATGATCCTTGAATTTGAGGCAATTACTGGTTAATACATTTTGGGTTGCAAAATGGAAGTTATCAGATAACCTTTGTGGTTAAAATATGTTATGGTTATTTTTGATGAATTTATCTATTTTTGAGGAATGTTATAAAATTATATAGTTTTTTGAAAAGGGACAACACACAGACCGGGTGACAACCCGTCACGTCGGACGAAGATTTGAGAATCGAACCCACAACCAAAGTGCAACTGGTATTTTTCACCTACAACTGGACTACGTGAAGTCCCTGGTTAGCTTGAATGATTCTTTTTAGTTAGATGATTTTATGAATTAAGAGTAAGTTGTTTTTTTTTGTTATCAACGGAAATGATTAGCCTATCATGGAGGATATGTGATTAGTATAATTAATTTTCATTATAAGACTATAATATTAACTGATATTATTTTGGAGAAAAATGTTAAAATTTATCTTAGGAGACTATGTGATTAAATCCTTCAGTGAATTGGGTTTCAATCTTAGTTTGGTTTACTTTGTAGAATTTTATGGATAGATGTTTATTGAATGATCTTTGTTGAACTTTGGGTTTTAGTTTTGGTTATGTTCTAAAGATATGGGAGGTATATAGTTCTCTTTTGTGGATGAGGTGATTCTCTAAAAGTTGATCATAACTCTTTTAATGTGAACAAGTCATCCTAAATAATCGTCTTTTGGAGAAAATATGAGTTCGTGTAAGAAATATAGTAAAAGATGAAAGTCAACATGAAATTTAAGTATGCTTACATATGTTTTAGTTAAGATCATAAATATGTTACTCAATGAAAATTAACTTAAAACAAAAAAATTTTCTGTTAATTTTTCCTAGTGGGGAATGAAATAATGTTTAACCCATTACAAGTTTATGATTTTCTTGTTGCTAACTTTCTCCTAGACATGTTTACTATCACTCTACATCTGATCATGACCCTTTTCTTCTCCATATCCATATTTTCATACATGGAATCCTAGTATGGGTTAACATGGGAGACATTTGTACTTCTCTCCCATTCTTTTAATGTGATAGTTTTACTGACTCTTGTTCCGATGTGGGATTTTCAATGAAGCTTCCAAGACCAATTTTAAAATTGAGAGGAAGCAATTCAAAAAAGGGAGGAAGGATGTAACACCCTAGGTAAATTAATAATATAACATTTTCATATTTATCCATATTTTTGAATAAAATATTAATATTACATTAAAGGGAATTCTATGCTCGAGGGCGTACCCAATACGCAACAACGAGTTTCTTTAAAATCATACAATGCACTCTAATAATAAAATAATATTATTTTAAAAGGTAGTTAACGCCTATCCATTGTAATGGCGGGAATGAGTGTAACTAACTAAAAATTGATTATATATGTTTTTCAAATATTTTAACTTTTATCCAATAAATGTTGGAGGCTTAAAATGCAAATGAATCCAATTTTAATCATAAATATTCTAATATTCTTTAAAAGGTCGATTAATCACCTTTTGATGGAGAACCCTTTTTAAAAATACTTTTGAAAATTTTATATGTTGTATTTGAGAAAATAAAATCTTTCTTTGGAATCTGGACATCAAAATTTACATTGTGTAAAATTTTGTTATTTTTTTGATAAAGATCATTTTTATTGAAAATGTTGCATTTTAATTCAAAACCTCCTTTTAATATGATTTATTTATATGGATAGATTTTATTTTTAATTTATATTAGGGTATATTTAGAATATATTTTTTCCATTTAATCTAATGGTGGTCATTGTAATTAATTTCACTTTGAAATTGGACATAAACTAGTGTCAATATTTTAATAGATATTGTTTCTTAAAAGCACGCTATCTGTTTTGACAGCGGGAATTAATTATTAAATTAATTAATGAAATATATATGTTTTGAATTTTGTAAAATAGACATAATTTTTGAATTCAGAATATCAAATATAGCTTAGGGTGAATTTATTGTATTTTTCTGAAAAACATTAATTTTTGATGAATAGTGAAACCACTATGTTGTAGTTTAAAAACTGATTTTTCGTTTAAATGAAACTTTAAAACATCTGTGATTTGAATTTTAAAAATCCAACCTACATGGTTTTAATTATGATGTAAAATGTGGTTCAATGAGATTAAAATAATTTTTTTATGAATAGTAACATTTAAGTTTTTAATCGCGATTAGAGGTAATTATTGTAATTTAAGGTAAAAATAATGTTTTAATAATATGAAAATGACCTAGACACATGTCCTACCATCATTGTATGTTTCATGGACGACCAAGAAAATCCTTGGGTCAACATGGGGACCCCATGGAGCCACTTTTGTTGGAAAATGACATAAATAACTTTGTAATTAAAGTTAAAATAAAAATTTCACAAGCATGAGTTGTTTTACTAAAAGAATTTTTATATGGTGTTATAAAAGTCATATTTTTTACTATAAATATCAATTAGAAAGATAAATATATTTACTACATCATGATATTTTTTTATAATTTTTAGACATTATATAAATTAAATTATTCATGATATCATGATGATGCAACGATTACCTCATTAATAAAGGATTTAAATAAAACGAAAAGATAATGTTAAAACTATAACATAAACATGTCATAGTCCTATTGGATGAGTATATAGAGAACCCCTACCACCTTATCCTAGAAATAAATCAATGTGGGACTTTTAAAATCCGAAACTCATTTGAAAATAAAGTAGCATTTTGTAACATTCCAAGAGTGCCCCTCCTCTCCTCTTATAAAAGGCTCCCACCTCATCCACCTTACCACACCTCTCAGGACTTTGGCTCTACCAACCCCTGCACATTTTGTCTCTACGCATCCATCTCTTACTCCTATAAGCCTCCCATTTGGCAGAAGACTTCCCAAGTAAGCCATTGAGCTCAAATCAAAGGGAGATACCCGATTTGAAGGTAATGTATTCACTTGTGTTATTTTGTTTTATTTTTCTTCTCCAACCCCATAAACTCTTATTAATCATTTCATTTGTAAAAAATACAGTATATTCAATATACTAGGATGTTTTTATAATAATTATTGGAGCTACACTTACATACACCTACATCTAATGGTTAAAGAACAAACTATTTCTATGGATGGTGAATTTCTGCCTCACGAAACAGTGATTGTTCAATATTCATTTAACACCCTCAAAGGTGGCCATTAAGATGTCACTATATTTATATATGATATATAATATTTTTATGATTTACTTATTCTTATTTATTTTTCATTTATGGCATACCTTTATTGTTTCCATTATGGTTAAATGTGATATCTTCATTTTAGGAAGTGCGGACTAGAGCCCCCTCAAAGTAATTTTATTCGTTAATACCATATGTTGTATGTATAAAGGATAGATTTAATGATATTATATATGATACAATACTGGAATTATAATACTATTATTTATCAATATGTTTTAATTCCATTAAATAAGCAATAGAAATGGAAGTAGTGTTTATGCGTACGTACGGCTTACCATCTCCATGAACGGTGCATTTCGTTTCTTACCTCTAAATGTTATGTAATATTATAAATTCATGTATATAATGGATATATATGATATATATGATATGTAAATAAATAAATATAATTCTGGATATAATATATATTTTACCACATCGACAACTTGTAATTATAAAGAGTTTATTTTTGACTCAAGTAGCAATGATCTACAAAACGACTATTATTAACTTAAATAATTACATAGTGTTCATAGTATGGTAGTAAGTGATATAAAAGTAATAATAAACATGAAAATGGTTATTATGTAAGTAGAAATTTACTCATCTTTAATATTTAGGAGGTTAAACAACGATCGAGTCAAGTCGAACCTGAGATAAGGGATCATACCTCTCTCTTTATTTTTAAGTACTCTTTTCTTGTAACTTACTTTAAGCTCCTATTTATTATGTTGGGGGAAGTTCTTTTATATTAATCATTCTTTAAAATTTATGTTAATATGGTGAGAGACCCTATTTTATCTCATCAATCCACTTTTGGAAGTTTTATGTGGCGCCGTTAGGCTGCCGAAGTTTCATAAGGGGATTTTTATCTCACTTTTTACTCATGTGAGATTCATGCTACATTGGCCACTATTTTTTTTTGTGTGGTGTATGTAATGACCATTATTTTAGTATTTGTATAATATACTCTCATTTATGGGTAGTTACATCTTCATTGTATGACCCTTCTTTCATGGGGTGTACGTTTCGAAAGTTGCCCAAATTGGTCAGGGAACATTTCACCCTCCTCTTTTTAAAAGACTTCTTTTGTTATGTCTTTTAATTTTCATCTTATTATGTGGGGATATGTTCTTATATATCCTTATTGCCGAAAATTTTATTTCCAAGAGATGTGATACCCGTTATCTATCTCATGAAGTCTTTTTCTAAAATTTTATGTGACGTCGTTAGGCTGTCAAGGGAACTTCTTAACCCAATTTCGATTTCTTTGGGTTCAACATGTAATTATTGAATATGTCATCCTTTGAATATGTCTGAATTAACTTTGATTATTTTACACTTAATATCCACTTGTATTTTGCGTATTTATATTTATCGCACATTCTTATGAGATTGATTTATCCTTAATTTAAGGATACAATCTTTATAATGGATTTAATCTCAATTTACATTTCCATTGAGTCTTCATTGTTGTTATGCACCAATTATCTCTTATATGGTGTATATACTATCCTTTGAAATATTATATAATGAATCCCTTTATTCTCATGATATTATAAAGTTTTGATTAATTGTTATTCCTCAATTATTGTATTGAATTGTTTCTCATTTTGTTAAAAACCCTTTACCTAAAATATCATTTTAAATGTTTTAATGATTTAATATTATAAATATTTCTCATTAATATCCACGTTTTCAAAATGGTTTTAAGGATTTATTTATATGGATATTAATGGTTTAAAATGTTGAAATCTTCAATGTGGTATGGGACACTTTGATTTAAAAATATCATTATTAAATGTTTTAAATGGTTTTGAATATGGTTTTTAGAATGGATTCATTATTTCAATATCTTAAAATGTTATATTGTTATTGCAATGTGGGAATGTTATCATTCCTTTATGCTTAAGTTATGTGCTATTATTATGTTATGTTTCTTGGGCATTGTTATGAAGACATGTGGTTCCGTGATAAACTAAGTGTGGGTGATCCCGATATAGCTCTCCAATGTATTGGGTAACGTAAAAGAGTAAAACGTTAAGGTTCCTCCGAAGAGATTTAGGGAATATACTGTGATGGGTATTCCAAGCGTAACCAAGAGGGTTACTCCCTATGTAAGAATGTTATTAATTCCTCAAGTTACCTTTATGTCTTATGATTTCTATGATTTATTCATGATTTTATGAGGTATGTTAAAGTGCTTATGTTTTATGGGTAAAGTATGATTTCATTATTATGTGTATATGTACTCATGTTTCCTTTCCATACTTTTTATAACCCTTATTGAGCATTTTATTCTCATCCCAGGTTTTTGAAATGTTTTTCACAGGTCAAAGGAATGGTACATGATATGATTACAGTGTCAAGGAAGTGTCAAGAAAGAATCCATGTTTTATTTTAAAATATTTTCCATTGATGGGAAAAATGAATAATAACTTTTATGTAACCACTTTGTTTAAATGTGGAATGTAATGCAAGTTTTGTGATCTAATTATCTAAAACTCTAAACCTGAAAAGATCCTCAATGTGTGATCTTGTAATAACTCAAGATTAAGTATGGTTTAAGGCTGGGGCCTTATAGTCAAGGAAAGATATTTTTCTATGTATTTACTATTGAAAATATAATAAGTGTGGAAATTTTGAGAGGAATTTAAAAAACCAAAAGGAATGTATCGAAAGATCATGCACTGAAATTTGAAAATCAGTTAAAGAAACAGAATATGGTTGTGATCTATATATCACTATTCATAATATGATAAAGTCATGGGTGGTTGAATCTAGTATATATTTTCCCTAAATAGTTTATTATGGATTCATGACATGATATGTATATGGAATTGTTGAATAAGTTTCTACGGAAGATGATGAATCTTGGGAAGTTGTTGAAAAAGTATTTATAAATATCTAGATTTAGATTTTGAGTATTATTTAGTTGAAAAAAGTGAGACACATACTGGGTCATCGTATGAGTCTCATTTTAGTGGGGTATTTTTATAATAAAGGCTTTTTTATTGATTTCAAAAATGGTGTTTAAAAAATTACACGAGGATCCATGGTGGTGATAGGAGGAGTTAACTACAGAACCCTTTATCCGATTAGAAGTTTATACGAGAGTTAAAAATTTTATAATTTCATCCTCTAAAAATAAAAAGTTCTAACATTTTATACATTTTCATCTATATTTATAAAATATGAATGGTATATCAAGGAATGGTGTTTTAATTCTTTATCATTCAACTTTCAAAAGTTGTAATAATTGTATGCTTGGAAAGGAATGTCGGCTTTCATTTAATATGAATGGATGAAATTTCAGATCCCAAAATATTGAGCTAAATGAAATAAATGTTTAGGGACCTAATTTAGTGTAGTGTCAGGAAGGACCATGATATTTTATGACAATAATTTACGATTCCATGCTGATTTTAGGGGTTTATTTTTTAAAAAATAAATTTTTTTTGTTTAATACATTTTTCTACTGGAAAGTGATGGTGGATTTTGAATATGAATTAAATTTAAAGATCCACATATATGATAATGGTAGTGAATAAAATAGTATAAACTTATGAAACATTTTTTAGAATAAGGGGATCGTTCATGAGAGAATAATTCCAAAAAATACAAAAAATGGATTTTTAGATAGGATTGACTAGACATTGATAGAGAAGTATTGATTATTGAGTGTGAAATCTTGTATGTCCAATCCTATCATAGATAAATTATCTAATATGACAGTATAATCAGATAACGGAAGCCTCAATTTTACAGTGATAAAATATTTACCAGAATAATTTTTTCCGGATAAGGTATTAAATGTTTAAAACCAAAAAATATTTGCTTTCATTACTTATGTTCTTATAGAACATAAGTTCTTATAGATGAAAAATATAGAGATAATCAAGTGGAAAAGTATAATGTTTGTTTTCTTATTGGATATTAATATGTAAAACATAGATATAAACATTGGAATAATAATCAATGAAAGATCATGAAAATTATTGATATAATTGTCAATGAAAACACTATGTGGAATGATAGGAACATGGATATATTAGAAACTGAGGATTATATGTCAACTAAAAAAGTATATTTTTTCTTAGATTTAAATCATAAAAATACAAAAATACTGGTGATACCAGACATTAAAATGATTAAATAATATTTTTTACCAATGAATGGTGTGGAATAATTCTTGATAACTATAGAATCCCAAGGGAATGATCTAGAAGTTGAGAAATTTGTAGAAAGTGCAGCATATGTTCATGCATCAAGAAATGAAGTTCCATCAAATGTAAAAAAATTCATGAGAATATATTCTATATATAGATGACTAGAACAGTGGTGCGAGGTTGACAAAAACATCTTAATTCAAAAAAATGTTGGAGAACCGGAGTTATAAAAAATATTTGAAATAAAGGATCCTAGTTCTACGACGAAACAATTGGTGATGCGGATAGAAGTGGATAAAAAAATATAATACTTTGTTTTTATACCTTAAGGAATACATTTGTAATATTATTTAAAATGACCAAATATAAATCTATTATAAATCCCCTCGATAAAGTCTTCATGTAATCCATGGCACATACAACATCAATGGATGATGAGGTCTAATACAAGGAAAAGGTAAAATATGTTTCTGTTGTATGACTCTGGATGTATTTGATAGTTTATAAATGTCCATACATTTCTTTTATAGTGGTGGTGGTATGTTAGTTCATGTCCAACCTCGGTAAGAATAATTGGAATGCTATAAAAATGATCATCTGCTACATGAAAGTATCGAAAGATTCATCATCTTCCTTCAAGGAAGATGATCCTTTACAAGGATTTGTTGATATAGATTTTACTGGTGATTTTGAAACATGGAAAAGTACAACATGTTTCATTTGTACCATTGGATGAATTATGATCAATTTGATTTCATGGATTCCACCATTGGTGATTTTTTCTATAACTAAATTAGAGTATGTTGTAGCTATAGAATCTAGAAAGGTTTTTATATGGTTAATGTGATTAATAAGGAATTTTAAAATCATCGAAAGTATAAACACTATTTTTCAGCAATAAAAGTGATATTTACCGTATTAATAATATAGTATTTCATACATTAATGAAACACATTGACCTAAATTTTATTTTGTTATGAACCGAAAATAGGATAATGGTTTTTTTCTATGTAATATCCCAAGAAAAGTAAACTCAGACAAAAACTGTTCATTAAGGAGTTAGTATAAGAAATTCTAATGCAGTATTTGACTCATCAAGACTCGGGTACACTAGAGGAGGATAAAAGAAAAAATTAATTCATGAGAAGAATTTTGTTTACCCATAGTTTTAGAGATTTTTTATGAGGTTACTTGAATAAATATTCAAGAAGGATATTATTGGGGTCATGAAGTTTTATTCAATCCAAAATAAGATCAGTCATCAGATGTTTAGTATCTTGTAGTTCAATTCATCCTTATTAGAATATAATTAATATAAACCATAAAATAATAGGCCAGTCTACTGGAAGTTCAAAAAAATCAATTAAATGATGTTCATGATAGTTTGTGGGTTCCATGAATAGTGTACCAGCTAGGATGGTTGAGTCAGTGGAATCCTCAATTGAATAGAGTAGTCAATGGATGGATGACCACAAATGTTGGTGGTAAGTGTTTCCAATTTGAACTATAATGAACTATATATAATGAGGTGAAATAACAATTGGTGTATAAGGTTATTAAATAAATTATAAAAATTATAACACTCAATTACTAATATTCATTGTTTAGAAATCATTCTCTTCCAGGAATGTAAAATATTTTTTAGTGTTATCCCGGGGACATTGGATGAAATTATAAACCATAAAAATCTAGTATTTCTTTTTTTTAATGATTTTTTTATATGTTTGAGTGTTAATATGATTAATCTTTAGAGAGGTGATTAATGATATTCTAGACATCCTAATTCCAATGTGCTATGATAGAGATGAATGATTCGGTACTTGAACATCCATTATGCTAAACTATAGTATCGATTTTTTTGGTGTTGGCATGCCTATACTATATTGAGTATATTTAGTTATAGTTTTATTTAAACTCATCCAATAAGTGATTTACAAAAAAAGTGAATGGGTACAATCCAATAAGTTCTCAATGAAAAATGGAATGTAATGGTTTGAGGAATTATGAACATAAATTAAAAGGAGGTAAATGATATTTCTGAATTTTATATATTATTTACCAAAGAAGTGTGAAAAGTATATTTAGATGAGGGGGTTTATTGGTAAATAATTGATTAAATTTTCCCTTGTTAAAATATTAATTACACTAAATTCTATTCAATTTACAGTATATAAATGTGGAATATTTCCTGAGAGGAATTGTGTTTCCTGTAAACTCATAAATGTTTTTATTTAACTACAGGGGAGTGACCATGCCATAATTTATAATTTATAGGATTTAAAATAATTTTTACTTTAATATCCTTTTTAATTATTAATAAATGGATTTAAATTGATCATTTGGGGATATTTGGATTTTATTTCTAAGAATATTGATATCATTTTTTTTATTTATTTTGAATTAATTTGAATTAATATTCTATTAAATGTACTTGTTCCATGTTCTTTGGTAACTTCTAAAATCTTGTAATTTTTGATGTTTGGAGTTAAGTATCCCAAAATTTTTCTCTTAAAAGTAATAGTCTAATAAAAATGTCCAAGGAATAACATTACATACATTTCAAAAGTGCCATTTAGAAGCTACAAGTTGAAATTTGGATAATTCATCATCTCATAAATTTATATTTTATATTTTATAAGTGTGATAATCCCAAAATTAAAGAGATATCCCTGTAGAATATTTATGATTATTGGAATTTTAGTAAACTGGGTGATTCATATAAATAAAAAAAATTTATTAAGGGTCATCATACCAAAACCCTTGTAATTATTCATACTTATAGCCAAAATTTTAGAAAATTATGAAAATGTAAGAGTCATTCCCTATGACCCCTAGAATTCATAAGAGTTATCATCCCAAAACAAAAGAGTAAATTTCATTTCATAAGGGTCGTTAACTGCATTTTAATGGTTATTTTATAGTATATAAAATTTTTCATGCAACCAAGAGTATTTCATAAGATTCCATTTGACTCTACATTCGAATTTGTTTTAATATTATGGAATGTAAGAGTCTTATATTCATTTTATATGGGACATGTTTCAAAAAATATGAGTCATCCATGGTGTAGAGTAGAATTTTGGTAAAATGTGGGATCATAATTTTCACCGTCCCAATCATAAGAGTCAATTATTTCACTAAATGTATGATGAAATACTATGCTACATGGTACTTAGAAATCCAAATTTCCCAGAATCTACTTATGGATCAACATAAAATTATTTTATTCCTATGGTCTGGAAAAATTCAAAATTATACTCCTATCGATCCTTGCATGATATTTTCATATTTTAAGTTAGACAATTATCATGAGAAGAAATGTGAGTTGAGAAGATCAACCATATGAGCTCACATGAAGAAATCCTCACCCTTGGGCTATAAACGAGGAAGTGATCAATACGATATCCAAGGTGCGGGATTCCCATGATGAAATTATAGGTGGGTGAAAAAGAAAAACCTTGAAAGGAGTACCTTCCATCCATAAGGGGAGATTGGTAGGTCCCTATGGGTAATGAAAATAGGCAACAGGTGGGTGATTTCTTAATATTTGAATTATTATATTTTGTTAATTTTAATTATGAAAATTAATGGGTGATTAAGATTTAATAATTCCACCCTTTAATTAAAGTGAAGTGTGAGGTGTCGATGAAAAATAAAGTAAATAGACAAACACAAATAATTCTATAGTAGTTCAGATCCAAAAAATCGTACATCTACTCTTCACACTCCAACCATTGGATTATGACACCCACTATAACATGATAGGTATTTTTACATGTGAGAATAAAAAAAACCTTTTACAATGTGAGTAATTCTAGCCTAAGACTTTCTATTAAGGAGCCCAAACCTAACTGGTCTATATATGGGATCATATAGGACCCACAATTTTTTTAATTAATGAGTACCGACTTAGTTTTTTTATGGGATGATGCTCATCACATGTTATTTAGTTTTGGTCAGGTGGGAAGAACCAATAGTACCATTTAAAGATGGTATAACCCATAATTGTTACAGTGTATCCCCACTACAACTTCCCAGATTATAAATAAATCAATGACACCTCTAGATATATTCTAACAAAAATTCTTGGATATAATTATTATTATCATCCTTTTGAAGATGATTAATGGTAGATTTTTTGTTATAGATAATAATTTCAATAATGCACTGTAAATAACAAATCTTTTTATGATCAAATGATGAAATAAAATGAAACTTTACTTTAATATGTAGAGATATACTATGAATATCTATTTTTGGATTCAAAAAATCAATTACTAGGGTCACTCAATTTTCCACTACATGACTAAAACTTTTTACATAACCAATCCATCAATGATTGTATTAACTTTGTAAGAAGTATATGTGTCCTCATGAAAATATTTTCCAAGATAATATTTACATCCCTTCCCTTCAAATTACTTTATAATATGTAAAATATATTATAGTAAACCATAATATTAATAATAATTATAATAAAAAATAAATAACAACATATATTCCCCTAGGATTCACAACATACATGAGATCATTTGAAATTTAATAATATTTGAATTTAAATCTCAACACAAATGAAAAATTAAACTAGTCAACTATAAATTTCAATGGATAAGTTAATTATAGCACTCTCATCTTGTAATTTAGAGCTTGTAGCACAAATACTGACCACAACATCCAAATGTTACATAATGGTTTACTCTAAGCAATTTTATTGGCCTTGAATAGAACATTGGCATTTATGATGACATGGTGTTCAATTTCAAGAAGTTTTGTAAATAAAATTTGTGAACCAAAAATTCTCAAAATTCCTTTTTCCTCCCATTATGACCATTTCAAAAAACAATTTCTTGTATGATTTACTTCTCACAAACCAAAATACAATCGTGACATTAATTACACCATATCAGTCCCCATGTAAATTTCATATTTCACCTATGAGACAAGATCATTTTTTTATATGACATGCTGAATGATATTTTCCCATTATAAGAGTCTAGATCATGTAGTGTGATCCACCATATCATGTGTATCCATCCACCATGACATGTTCAATGTTGAAATTCCCATTTTGGTAGTCAATTTTACATATGTATATTGAAAATACCACAAAATGGTGTTTTCTGATTTGACCCTGCAGTGACTCAACGATTAGATATAGTGAACATATATATGGTATGGGATAGGCCATTTGATCCTCAGCACGGTTTTCCAATAGTCAGCAATTTTATGGGAATCATTCAAAATTATTCTCTCAAATTATTTATATAATTTATAGAATAAACAAATATATAAAAGAAAACTAATTTAAACATGAATTAAATCATAAAAACTAGATATTCAAAATATGGAGCATTTTTCATAACTATATGGTAACTGTCATCATTTTGTAAATAGTTAATTTTAAATGTTGTGTAAAGGTAATCATAAAAATTTTTGTACTTTGACATTATAAGGTGAAATTAACTATATAACAGGAAAAAAACATTGATCTATAGAAAGTTAAACATGTTTTTATATAGATGTAATCCAAAAAATGAATTGCCTCTATAAGGGTAAAATATAGTTTCCATAAATTGTTAAGGGTAAATAAATATTTGAAAAATTTATTTTACCAAAATAATAATCTATTAATAGTGTAAGCTTTAATTATTTTCAAAATTATAATATTATTAATGTTAATGAGAATAAATAATTTCTTTAAAATGGTTAGAAATAACTAGTATCCAAATATGAAATAATTAGTTGTTTGTAATTATCAAATAATAAATATATAAGGTGTTCAAATGATCCACTTTAATTGTTATCAGGTAAACCAAAACACGTGAAGGCCTTCCAGCTATAAATGCTCGAATATTCATCTTTATCTTATTAAAGAGGAAGGATATCATTATATAGGGTTTAATGGGTTTATGATGTATTTTTCTT
Source organism: Viscum album (assembly GCA_963277665.1). NCBI lineage: Eukaryota > Viridiplantae > Streptophyta > Magnoliopsida > Santalales > Viscaceae > Viscum > Viscum album. The sequence goes on from OY728157.1 coordinate 1,031,687,285, forward strand.
CTTATTTAATACTTTTTAATCTCTATAGTGATGTTATACTATAATCAATATTGTCTATCCAAGGAGATTCTACCCATCCCATGTTAATAAATTTTTTCAAATATCTTTTTAAATTCTGTTTTTATTTATTTTCTTCGAACAGTTGATTTCTATAGAAATTAGGATATATTCACTAATTATTGCATTTAAATTATTCCTTATCTTCATATAAGATTAAAATCATATGACCCTTTGACATTATTCATCTCCCATACGATTGAGGAATATGGGTTGATCTAAGAGTGATCCAAAGATTATGAGCACTTAGCATGGTAAGATAATAGAGTGTGATGTTCATTTGAATACATAGTTTAAGTAAAAAATAATATGTATGGTAAATTAGTTAAGGTATCAAATTTTTTGTGAGAGAGATTGGTGTAGTTTTGAATAATCTAATCATGATTTAATAGTTAATGTAAGGGTGTAACTAACTGATACCATTGTTTTAAATATTGGTTTCAAACACTCTTTTTCTAATTTTCAAATACACACACAAATATATTCTCTATTTTATATTTCCAAATGAACCATTATATATAACATAAAGTTAAAATTGGAAATAATACATCTGAAAAGATAACCTAAGTCAAAATATGATTTAGTTTTTGGGTTCATTTTTTGTTTGATCACCATTCCACAATAGCCACGACACATCACCCAACCACCCTTTACACTACATAAGGTCTCATATAGTTACCAATATTATAAGGGTCATGATATAGTGTGAAATAATATTACTAAAGGCCCATAATAAGTGATACGTCATCAGTCATAGTATCCAATATATGAGTTCCTTTTATCAAGGAACACTCAAGGATTCAATACATGTATCATTATCTCAGGTCACGGACAAAGACAACCCCACAATTCCAGTACCGATGTATCATACCACTTTTCCAAGACACCATGGCCATAAAAGGTGTTGGGTTCCTCCTATAAGGTTTAGATGACATATAATGGATTATGTAGCCCATTATTATAAGATGCAATGAAATAACATTTGGATCCATTTTAGTTCATCGCCACTTGTCTACATATGCCCTTATATCATGTGGGAAATTCAAAAACATTCCATAATCTTTTCCTTATTCACCACTCTAGGTGAGTGTCACTTACCAAAACTATACATCTTTTGGTATTTATAATTATATCAACAAGGCCTAAATCATCATTGAGTTAAAATCTTATTTAACTAAGGCTTCCATATATGATACATAACTATCGACAATTATGTAATAAATACATAAAATAAAGGACTCATTAAGATTATAAAAATCACCAGACCCACCTCATATAAAAGAACTATCATAAAATTCCTTCTTAGGTAAATTTCACCCATGTAACCATGCCTAAATCCTACAAAACTCACACACACACACAGACACACAAAGAGGTAATATTTGAGACCACCTACCTCAATATGAAGTTATCCCCTCATATAATTCATGCACCATCCCTGATGAAACCATAATTAATCATTTTTATTACACTTGAGCTTGTAATTTAATCCAATGAATCCATAATCAATAAAACCCACTCACAATCAATTTATATAATTAATTAAATTTAATTTTGTTATAATTGAGTTAAAAATCATCAAGAAACCTCCCATGGATAAATCATCATGGAATAGAGATTGATACACATATAATTCATTCAAACATATAAAAAGTGAAATCCATGATCTATCCTATCAATTTTCTATTTAATTTAATCCAATTTGATGAAAAATCAAAAAAAATTACTAGGAAGACTACTTATGTCAAATGGATCTTCATGAAACCACGTGTTTTCAGATACCATAGAATTCTCTTACATCTGCTGATAAAATACCTCTCATAATAATGTGATACCACCATGGTCTAATAGAAGCTCCATAAAATCATAATATGAGTTTTTAAAAATTAGGAAAGAAAACAGGGGAAAGAAAATAGGGGAAGAGAGGGGGAAGGATATTGGCTCAGATGATGAAGGAATGCCTTGAAAACAATCAATGATCATACCCATGGGTGGAAAGATAAGAGGATGTAAAGGGGGATTCCTCCCAATGTGTTAGTTTGAAAGAAAAAAATACACATGGTGGTTCATAAATGAAAACCCATATAAAATAACAAAATGAACTCCCACTTAAACATGGGTTATAAATCCCCATAGAACTATAGTGGCCTACCACTAGACTTTTGATAACACCATCAATGCCTCAATAACCGCCACTAAAAATGATGTGGTATTTTAAGTTTATTCTATCTTATCCACTATAAATTTAATGGCCACAACCGTGGTTTTGATGGCCTGATATTTTATCCACCTTCAAAGGCTCTTTTAGAAAATTTTGAAAAATCATTTCGGGTCTTCTCCACCCATGTTTAGACCACACCTCTACATTAGATGGAAATATATTTAAAATGATGCTTGTATAATATATTTTATTTATAAAAAATGTTAAAAATTGTTTTTTAAATCATTTATTTAATAAATAATGTCTAAAAACATCTATTTTTATTTTTCACACTGGTTTTCCATTGACTGAAATTCCCTATTTTAAACATTGATTATTGAAAAACCAATGTAAAAAAATGTTCTATACATTGATTATTTAATAATAAATGTAGAAATCGCTTATAAAAATTGAAATTCCATGCACAATTTTTAATTAATTTCAGTCACTCAATCCATGTTGACGCTCTCTCCCTTTTCTCAAAGAGAAAAACCTTACCATCTTGTCTCAACCATCCTCATTATCTCCATCCTTCATCAACCCTTTATTGACACCCCCCCTTTACTGATCCTTCTTTATCATCAACACTACCCATTATCACTAAAATCGTATACCCTCCCTTTCCATTTCCATCCATCATCTTATATCAGTCACCACCGTCAGTCTTTCTCTTATGGTTTTGTCTCTCATTTGCCAACATCATCTATTCTCATCCACACTCAGTTTTGTCTCTCCACTACTAAAGTCCAATGGTTTTTTATTCTATTTCAAAATCATTAGTTATGTATCAATTAAATTTATGATTTTATTTTGGAATTTCTTAAGACATTATGAAATTCATTAATTATCATGTTTTAGGGGTTTTATTATTGATTATATTCATTTTTTCTATGTATCGTGAATATGTCTGTTAATTTTTGTATAAATTTTGATCATATTGGTTTTTTAGTAAATAAAAATTGATTAATTTTAAATACATATTTGTAATTATTAGTAAAATATTATATATATATAATTTTATTTTTTGTTTCATAACTATTTTTAAGAGATGATATAGGAACATTTATTAAAAATAAAATAGTATTCTTCATTTTTAATATATCAATTAATGTTTCATTTTATTTGTTGAAGAGAATTTTCAAATATATGTTTTGGTAAACATATGTTTTATTTTTATATCTAAGATATATTTTCAGTTAAATTATTTAATATAATAATTTAGATTTGTGGGTTGTACTCCATGAAGATATCATTTTAAGAAGAAATCATTTTATTATTAATTTTTTTCTATTTTTTGAAATGAATAATGTATAAACTTTAACATCATTTTTCTATGGATTCAAAATTAAGTTGGATTTATTAATAAGATTAAAGTTTTTATTTTTGGTAGTTTTATTAAATAAAAAAATTATTTAACTCATTTTTTTATTTCTAAAAACAATATTTTTTTTTAGAACACAAATAACAAGTTCTATAATATTTAATGTGTATATATTTTTTCATGGTTTTAAACAACAATATAATTATCATTGAACTCATCTTTTAATTTTCAATTTTTTTAAAATAATTAATAAACTTTTTATGAGATTTTATAAATAATTGAGCATACCTCTTTAATAATTTGGACAATGGTTTTATGATTTCAAATTATCCACCAAACATGTTACAAAACATTCATGTTATGAAAAATTTATAAAATACAGTATTAGAAAGATTCATTATTGGTAGATTATTTCCAAATGATCTAGAATTGAACATATTTCTCCAAATAATTTCATTTATAGATGCATAAAATATATTATTGTTAAATTATAGTGGGATAAATAACGTATAATTATCATTATATATTTAAAATATATAATATATTTATTACTCATATTAGTTTTTATAATTTATTTAATTAGTATGTTTTTACATTTAAAAAAACCATTATTTTATATTTTCATTTATGAAATTAAATTTGAATTTACAATTTATAATAATATATTATATTATATTAAATATTTAAATGTTATTACAAGTGAAAATGAATCATAGTTGGATTACTACTTAATGAATAAGTGATGAATATGCAATTGGGATTATTCTTTTTATTGGAATTTTCCAAATGAATGTTTACAAACAAATTTTTTTATATCCAAGCATGAAATGTTTAAATATAATAAAATTTTGAAGTAGAGAATGAAATAATAATTTATTCAGATATGGTTTTAATATGAGTTATAGTCCTTGGATTTTGATTCTGAAAATTGGGAAATAATCAAGATTTAATGATAAATAATAATTTCAAGATGAGATTTTTAATCAAATTGATGAAATGATTTATGATATTAATGTTTAAAAATTTGAAAAAACATTAATAAACAAGAACCTATATAGGGAGGCTTAATACCCATTATATCCTATTTATTCAAATATTTATGGTTTTTTTCTGTAGTGTTAGTATAAGTTAACTTGAATTCCATGAATGGATAGAGTGATTATATTTTTACAAAATAGGTAAAAATATTGAAACATATACTTCCTGATGACAATGATACCCTAGAATCAAATTATAATGTTACAAAAATATTACGCTTTTTTAGATTGAGGTTTAAGAAGATACATGAATTCCCTAGTGACAATGTGTTATATATGAAATAATATAAAGGTCAATCAGAGTGTCCTAAATATGGGACATCACCATATTATTTTAATTAAAAATCAAAGGTTTATTAATCTATGATACCAAGAACCAGACGCATACTATAACAATTTGGTATCTTACTATAAAACCAATTTTTTAAATATTTATATAAAAATAAAATTTATTAAAATTGTTATGATTATGAGAACAAAATATCTGATAGAAAATTATATAATCTAGTTGATATTGTATAATGTAGAGAAACTAAAAACATTACACTTGTAAATGAAGTTAAAAATATTAAAATTTAAATGTTCATAGATGGAATGAATCCATATCATATCAATAGTAGTAAACATAGTTTTTGGCTTATTTTTTGTTAATTTAAAACTTATAACAAGAAATTCTTACGAGGAAAATATATATCATATAGAGTTTCATGATTTCTAGAATAAAATACCCAATAAATGATATTGATGATTACTTTTCACCATTAATTGATGAAATTAAATTCTTATATGGTAATGGTATCACTGTTTATAATTATTTTAAAAAAGAATATTTTCAATTGCATTCAATGATTTTATTTGGTAAAATAAAATCTTAACATATGGACTATTTTCTTGGATATAGCATTATGGGGTCAAATCTTGTCCAATTTACTCAGAAAGAAATTAAAATAATCAACTAAAACATGAGAGAATAATATTGTACATGGGGTATCATGAATTTTTTTATGGAAAAGCCTTATTTATTTTTAAAAAATGCATTCAATGGTTTATAAGTATTTAATATTAGAATAAATCATTCTACAATTGATCTGTATTTTTAGAGGGTTAAAAACATTAATCGCATGTTTGGAATGACAAAATGATCTAGTAATGATATAAATATATAGAATACAAATTAAATATATTTAAATTTTTTCATTAAAGATATTATGAGTTTAAAAATAGTATTTATATGATGAATTGTGAAAATAATATCTATGAATATTTTAATGGAAAACTATTATATATTAAATATAAGACTAGAGATGGTATTATTGCATGGTTAAACTTATGATCAATGGGAATATGTTTGGTGTTAACACCCAATCCTAATGGAAAAAAGAACATACCAACCTCCATCTCATGAGACATCAACTAAGAGTGAGAAAATAATTTTTTTTGCAGTTACTCCATGGTATTAATGTGCCTTAGAGATACTATTCAAAAGTAAAAAAATTCCTCTAACTTATTTAATTTTAATATGAATGAAATCTCATTACTGTGAGGTTATAATGAAATGAATCCCACTGGTTTCATTATGTTGAATACTACCCATCCATGTTAAATAGACTATCATAAATGTGTGTTATTTTTTGAATTCTATTTTTAACATTGTGATGGGTATGAATTTATTAATCAATTTGGAAAATGAAGTGGTTGATACACTTTTTAAAATGGAAATGTGTTATCCTCCATCATTTTTTGATATCAGGGTTTATTTAATGGTTTTTTTAGTGCAATAAATAAAGAATTATGCATCCTTAAATGAAAGTTGTAAGTATCATTTTGATAGGTATAGAAAAATATTGAAGGGGGTATTTTAATAATATACATTGACTTGAAGCCTCATTTATTGATATATATATTTTTTAGGAGGTCAAAAATTTCATTAGAGACTACTTATTAGTAGTGGAACACATCCGTTTTCCAAAAGCTCATTATTAAAGAGTTTTTTTGCGATATTGGGTCCATGGATTAAATAAAGTCACCAAATGGTGATATAATATTAAAGGCACATTTATACATATTAAATAATACATAAAACACTGAATTTTATATAAATTTTTTTATTAATTTCTTCATACAATGTTATCTAATTTAGAATGATATATAGGCACTGAATATGAATCAGAAATAATTTTTCCATAGTTTAAAAAGACCATTCATGTTAGATTTGATTCATCAGAACCCTGGAAATGGTTAGCGGGTGACCCATGTTTAAATGTGATGACATGTGGTGGGTACCAAATTAATAGATATAAATTTTATAACAAGTACTAGGACAATAAATGTGTTATTTAGAATAGATATGTTTTAGTGATTGCTAAAGAAATGAATTTTTTATGCGAAAAATATATAAAAATGGAATCATGTGAATATTATAGAGTTATTAAAGATATATGAGATATTTACTACGTAACATATTGATTTATTGTGATAAAATATAAATTGGTAGTTGGTAATAACAATGTTAACAAGATTAATTCAAAATAACAATAGTAGATTTTAATATCTATGGATACATATATGACACATTTATCATTGAAGAACATGAAAAAAAATTCCATGAACTTGATCCATCAAATGTCTAGTAGTTTATCATTTTTCATGGAGGAAATAGTATTTTAGTGATAAAAAAATTGATTATAATGATGAAATATCTATCATTCTAACTTTAATGGAAAGATTATAAGACAATATCTATGACTATGAAATAGACATGATTCATGCTATACAAAAATTATTATTAATAACTGTAACACCCCAAGCTTCCACGGTACACTTCTCTTTGAATAATGTGATAGCGTGTGTTGTACGCAAGAGCGAGTTCTAACACACCATAACCAATCAAACTAGCCGTTATGAATAGTAATACCTACTTTCTGAAATTATATATATTTTATTTTTTAAAATTGACTTCATTTTTGGATTTGTAATATCAAATTTAGCCTAAGGTGAAATTTTGGTACTTTTTGGATAACTTTAATATTTTTGATGAATAGTGAAAATTACTAAATTTTAATTAAAATCAACTTTTTTAATAAAAAAAATTAATAGTGATAAATTTAAATTTGAGTGGTTTTAAATTATATTTAGAATATATTTTTACCATTCAATATAATTTTGGTCATTGGACATAATTTTACAATTAAACTGGACATAAACAAGTGTCAATATTTTGATAGTTATTATCTCTTAAAAACACCCTCTTTGTTTTAACAACGGGAATCAATTTTAAATTAATTTTTTCCACTTCTGTGTTTTAAATTTGGAAAAATGGATTCCATATTTGGAATCAGGATGTTCAAATTTTTTAAATAGGTAACTTTTATTTTTAGACATTTTTAATAATTACTTCGGTAAATATTTTATTTACCATGGTTAAGGGTAAATTCGGTAAATAAGGGTTAAACAAATATTATTATAATAATACTATATTACCCTAAAACGTGTACTAGACTTATTGGTTGATACATGTTCGACCATAGGCATCTTTGGGTCGATTTTGGGACCCCATGGAGCGACTTGTAGGTGATTGGGACACTTTATTTTAATTAAGTTAAAATTAATACAAAAATGACACAAGCATATATCTTTTAGAAAAACAATTTTTACATAGGATTATATATGTTGTATTTTCACTATAAATATTCATTAGAAATCTAAACAGATTTCCTACATAATTATAATTTATTTATAATTTTTATAGATTACATAATTTAATTTATGCATGACACAATGATGATGTAGTAATTAACATAATAGTGAACATTTAAAATAATTGATATTATAAATACCAAAATAAATATAATTTGGGACTTTTAATGAATTAAAATAATTTAATAGGATAATATGACATATTATTATTGATTTAATTAACTTTTTTCGAAGTAATCATTCTGTTATGAGTTTCACAAAATTCAACTATTGAATAGTGTCAAAATTGACATAAAAGAATTTTTAAAATAAATGTTATATTATTAATTGAAATTAAATTCCTAAAAAACTAAGGCTCAGCCAAGAGACTTATATCATGATATTTGAATCATTAATGGACCTCTTGGTGGGTTTCATGGATGTATATGGTAAGTTTATTAACCATATAATATGAAAATAAAAAGAGTCATTGTAAAAGTGAAACTAATTAACTTAGAGTTAATACTTAAATATAAGGTTAATATAAGTACCCAAACATATCTAAATTCTATTGGTTGAGTGGTTTTCGACCCATCCCCACCTTAACATTTAAATAATCAACTTTTGATCCATTAGAAACCGAATATGAATTTATTATAAATTAATATTTCTATCTTTTACAAAGGTGCCTCTCACCCCTCTTATAAAAGGGAACTCCCCCTTCTCATTTCTTCACACCTTAAAATCATTTTGGTTCGGAAAAAATCTTCCCAATTACTCTCCCAACTTCCCTAAATACAACCTAGAGGCCATAGTTTCATCATAGAGCCAACCTACGAAGCCATTTTGATCAAATGAAAAGGAAGAACCCGAAGAAGAGGTAATGATTTCACCACCCTTTTCCATGTTCCTTTCTTCTTCCACTTCTTCTTCATTTGTTTTTACCATTCTAAAATAATAACTCCAGTATCATATATATACTGTGATATTATTATAAATATGGTACAACCATATTCTGTATTCTATCCATCCTTTGAATAACATGTCACCATACGTGCGTACGTACGGCTTACCGTCTCCACGTCGTGGTGTAATTGTTATTAAATATATTATTATTTGGATGGGTATAATAATTCTATGTAACTCATATAAATAATAAATATAACATGTTAATTATTCTTTATATATGATATAACATCCATTTATATATTATTTTAATATCAAAAGAATGATATTTTTGCTCGTGCGAATGTACGGACTACTGTCTCCACGAACGCGATGAGATTCATTCTCCATCGTATCCATTCATGTATAATTATCATTTGATGATTTAAAAATAATTCTTAAGGACTTTATATCATTATGTATTTGAATAATATACAACCTATCCATGAAAAACATGGCTTATGTAATAAAACATATAAAAGAAAACGAGTAAGTTAACACCCGAAACGACGATAATACTATGATATTATTAACAAAGAAATGTTAAAAGATCATATATGATATCATATGAATGTATATGACTATTGTATAATTTAATAACAATTTTTTCACTATTATAGAGGAGGTTAACCTACCCCAACCAAGAAAAAGTACAAGGTAAGGGTTTATTTTGCAATCTCTTCATTATCCGAGGTTGTTTATACGTAATAATATACTGGGATCTCTTTATCATCCACATCCATGCTTATTAAAAATGTATTTCAAAATATTCTCGCTATTTTACAGAATATGGTTTAAAGTCATTTATACCCTTTTTTACTTTTATAAGTGGATTATAAATGAATCTTTCCATCATTTTCCAAACAAGGTGCTTTTTAACCTTTTTTACAGAAATAAGGTAAGAATGTATTTTTTAACTTATACGGTGGCTGCGGCTATTATCCGCCATTATAAAATTGTCGAAGCTTCCCTTACAATCTTATAACAATATTTTCAAATAAAATGTTTTATTTTATAAATATATTAATCTTACATGATTTCAAAATAGAAAGAGATATTTCTCTAAAAAGAGTTTTGATTTCATCTATGTCAACATCCTTTGATGGATTTTACACTTATTTGAAGTTAACTTATTATGACACAAAACATTTATATTGTATTGAAGGTTTTGTGATATGTTTGATTGTGAATGTGCTATTTTTATTCCATTCATGGTTGATGGTGAAAGTATTGACATTTTTTATGATAGTTTTAATACGAATTTTTATGTTATGTTTAAACCTTTTCATATGGGAATGCATCAGACTTAATATGTGACGGGTGGAGCTCGCTATAGCTCCTCGATGCATCGGTAGGTCTCAAGAGACAAACTAGTGTCTTGGCACAAGTCCTTGACAAAATCTTATTTGTAGTCTTGGCACGAGGCCTTGGCTATGTGGTTATGATAGTCTGGCATTATGCATTCCATCATTATGAAAGTGGTTATTGTTATTGCATGTGTTTATTCGATTAGTATAATATCCATGTGAATAAGTTAATGGAATTATTTCATTTTACTTTTGCCATACTATGTTGAAGTTCAAGTTTAAAAGGCTTTTTTTTTGTTATACATTGCCTTAAATGTTTATGCTTATTTTTGAAAGTTTCTTCTATATTGTTATCCTTACTGGCCATTTGAGCTCACCCCTTTTCTATGTTTTATTTTTCCCAGGATGTGAAAAAGTAAGTTATGAATGACCTATAGGGATATTATGAGGGGATAATAGTGTGGACTATAGAGACAATATGTTGTTGTTGTACTTTTTTACTTTATGATGTAACGTAAAACTGTATAAATATATCTAGTGTTTCCAAGGCTAATAAACCAATCGGTCTTTCGAGATTTTATCTTTTTTGTGATCAGACCAATGTTATGTAATAATGCACCAACTCTGGGTAACTGGGGTTGGGGCATTACAGTTGGTATCAGAGAAAGTTTAGTATAAAACTTGGAATATAGATTTAGATAAACTATGATTAGATCACGTAGACCTATGATGAACTTTGAGAATTAGTATAGAAGAACTTCCTAGAATTTTGCTATTGTAGAGATTTTGTGAGTTTTTCGAGCAACACATCCCTGTCTGGATACGTGCAGGTAGAGGAAGCTCTAGCACAGATGTACCTAGGGGTAAAACCCGAAAACACCGCATCGAGCTAGACTCGAACAGGAACTGGTGCATGACAACGGGCCTTGCTGCACTCTTAGTTACAACACTCCCAGATGATATGCTTAGGATAATTCTCATTTTCATTAGAAACCATTATGAAGGGTTTATGAGTATATACTTTCTCAAAGGAGACATTTTTATGATTATGGATTATATCCATAAATTTTTCAATTTATGTTAAGTGTTTTATAAGTATGGAATTATGTATTTTGATACATAAACTGATCTAGTTTATGTCGTTGTTTAGAAATGGCGCCCAATAGAAGGAATGAGAACTCCAGTAATTTACAGGATACAAAGAGAAAGAAAGATCATATATATCATGGTCATAATCCAGAATTTATAAGAGAAATAGTGTCGCATGTATTATCATCATATGAAGAAATAATATCATGTGTTGATAAGATAAGTAAAGAGTTTACTGAGTCCTATGGCTTTGAAGGGAAGCAAGAGAAGAAAAGTATGTAAGAGAGAAAGAAGGATAAAGGGAAGAGGGAGATTGCTGATTTTGTGTCAAGATGTATGGTTTGTCAATAAGTGAAAGCCGGAAGGCAACAGCTTGGAGGAGTCATGCAACCTCTTCCCATACCTGAGTGGAAATGGGACAATATTACGACGGGCTTTGTCATGGGGCTACCAAAGACTCCTAGAAGGAAAGATGCAATATGGGTTATTATTGATCGTCTTACCATGTCATCACATTTTCTTGCTATAAGAGAAGATCTACCACAGGAACTTCTAGGAAGACTATATATTAATGAAGTTGTGAGGCTTCATGGAGTACCACCATTGATTATTTCTGATCGTGATCCCCATTTTACTTCAAGATTCTGGAAAAGTCTTCCGAAATCCCTGGATACTGAACTTCATTTGAGCACTGCCTACCACCCTCAGACAGACAGACAATCAGAACGGACTATTCAAACCTTATAAGACATGTTGGGATCCTTCTCACTTGACTTTCAAGGAATGTGGGATCAATATTTACCTATGGTAGAATTTTCCTATAACAATAGATTACATTCGAGTATTCAGATGGCACCATATAAAGCGTTATACGGAAAAAGATGTCATACACCAACCTATTGGGATGACGTTGGAGAAAGAAAACTTGTAGGTCCAGAACTGGTGGGGGAAACGATGGAAAATGTGAATGTAATCCAAAATCACATCAAAGCAGCTCAAAGTAGGCAAAAGAGCTATGCCGATAATCGAAGGAAGGATTTGGAATTTAAAGTTGGTGATCATGTTTTCATGAAGGTATCTCTATGGAAGGGAGTCATAAGTTTTGGTAAGAAAGGTAATTTGAGTCCCAGGTACATCGAACCTTTCGAAATTCTAGAACGAATTGGGGCTATAGCTTACCGATTGGCAATGCCGCCATGTCTCTCCAAAGTTCACGATGTGTTCCACGTATCTCTATTGAGGAAATACATGCCTGACCCAACGCATGTACTCACCCATGAGGAATTAGAACTGGAACCTGATCTGTCTTATTGCAAAGAGCCCGTCAGGATTCTTGATACAAGAGAACAAGTACTGAGAAATCGGACGACACGTCTGGTAAAAGTTTTGTGGAGAAACCATAAGATGGAAGAGGAAACGTGGGAACCCAAGGAACATATGATGAAGAACCACCCAAGTCTTTTCATGTGATAATATTCTAGAAATTTCGAGGATGAAATTATTTTAAGGAGGGGAGAATGTAACACCCCAAGCATCCACGGTACGCTTCTCTTTGAATAATGTGATAGCGTGTGTTGTACGCAACACCGAGTTCTAACACACCATAACTAATCAACCTAGCAGTTATGAATAGTAATACCTACATTTTAAAATTATATATATATATATTTTTTAAATGGACTTCATTTTTGGATTTGGAATATCGAATTTAGCCTAAGGTGAAATTTTGGTACTTTTCGGATAACTTTAATATTTTGATGAATAGTGAAAATTACTAAATTTTAATTAAAAACAACTTTTTTAATAAAAATAACTAATAGTGATAAATTATGAATTTGAGTGGTTTTAAAGTATATTTAGAATATATTTTTACCATTAAATATAATGTTTGTCATTGGACATAATTTTACAATTAGACCGGACATAAACAAGTGTCAATCTTTTGATAGTTATTATCTCTTAAAAACAGGTTTTTTGTTTTAACAACGGGAATTATTTTTATATTAATATCTGGAACTTCTGGGTTTTGAATTTAGAAAAATGGATTCCATATTTGGAATCAGGATTTTCAAATTGTGTAAATAGGTAACTTTTATTTTTATACATTTTGAATAATTACTTCGGTAAATATTTTATTTACCATGGTTAAGGGTAAATCCGGTAAATAAGGGTTAAACAAATAATATTATAATAATACTAAATTACCCTAAAACGTGTCATAGCCTTATTTTTTGATACATTTTCGACCATAGGCATCTTTGGGTCGATTTTGGGACCCCATGGAGCCACTTGTAGGTGATAGGGACACTTTATTTTAATTAAGTTAAAATTAATACAAAATTGAGACAAGCATATATCTTTTAGAAAAACAATTTTTACATATAGTTAAATATGTTTTATTTTTGACTATAAATATTCATTAGAAATCTAAAACTATTTCCTACACAATGATATTTTATTTATAATTTTTATAGATTACATAATTTAATTTATGTATGACACAATGATGATGCAGTAATTAACATAATAGTGAAAATTTAAAATAATTGATATTATAAATACCCGAATAAATATAATTTGAGACTTTTAATGAATTAAAATAATTTTATAGGATAATATGACATATTATGATTGATTTAATTAACTTTTTTTGAAGTAATCATTCTGTTATGAGTTTCACAAAAATCAACTATTGAATAGTGTCAAAATTGGCATAAAAGAGTTATTAAAACAAATATTTTATTATTAATTGATATTAAATTCTTAAAAATATAATATTTGGCCAAGAGACTTATATCATGATATTTGTATCATTAATGGACCACTTGGGGGTCGCTTGTATGTATATGGTTTGTTTATTAACCATATAATATAAAAATAAAAAGAGACATTGTAAAAGTGAAACTAATTAACTTAGAGTTAATACTTAAAGATAAGGTGAATATAAGTACCCAAACCTGTCTAAATTCTATTGGTTGAGTGGTTTTCGACCCATCCCCACCTTATCATTTAAATAATCAACTTTGGAGCCATTAGAAACCGAATATGAATTTATTATAAATTAATATTTCTAGCTTTTCCAAGGGATCCCCTCACCCCTCTTATAAAAGGGAACTCCTCCTTCTCATTTTTTCACACCTTCAAAGCCTTTTGTATCAGCCAAACTCTACCCAAATACTCTCCCAACATCACTCACTACAACTTAGATGCTTTATTTTCATCATAAAGCCAACCTATGGAGCCCTTTTGATCAAATCAAAAGGAAGAACCCGAAGAAGAGGTAATGATTTCACCACCCTTTTCCAAGTTCCTTTTTTCTTCCACTTCTTCTTCGTTTGTTTTTACCATTCTAAAATAATAACTCCAGTATCATATATATATACTGTGATGTTATTATTAATATGGTACAACCATATTTATTATTCTATCCACCCTTTAAATAAAATGTCACCATACGTGTGTACTTACGGCTTACCGTCTCCACGTCGTGGTGTAATTGTTATTTAATATATTATTATTTGGATGGGTATAATAATGATGTGTAACTCATATAAATAATAAATATAACTTGTTAATGATTCTTTATATATGATATACCATCCATTTATATATTATTTTAATATCAAAAGAATGATATTGTCCCTCGTGCGAACGTACAGACTACCGTCTCCACGAACGCGATGAGATTTATTCTCCATCGTATCCAGTCAAGTACAATTATCATTTGATGATTTAAAAATAATGTTTAAGGACATGATATCATTCTGTATATTAATAATATACAACCTATCCATGAAAAACATGTCTTATGTAACAAAACACATAAAATAAAATGAGTAAGTTAACACCCGAAATGACGATAATACTATGATATTATTAACAAAGAAATGTTAAAAGATCATATATGATTTCATATGAATGTATATGAATCTTGTATAATTTAATAACAATTATTTCACAATTATACAGCAGGTTAACCTACCCCAACCAAGAAAAAGTACAAGGTAAGGGTTTATTTTGCAATCTCTTCATTATCCGAGGTTGTTTATACATAATAATCTACTAGGATCTCTTTATCATCCACATCCATGCTTCTTAAAAATGTATTTCAAAATATTATTACTATTTTACAGAATATGGTTTAATGTCATTTATACCCTTGTTGACTTTTATAAGTGGTTTATAAAGGAATCTTTCCGTCGTTTTCCAAACAAGGTGCTTTTTTAACCTTTTTGATATAATTAAGGTAAGAATGATTTTTTTAACTTATACGGCGGATGGGACTATTTTCCACCGTTATAAAATCGTCAAAGATTCCCTTACAATCTTATAAGAATATTTTCAAAGAAAATGTTTTATTTTATAAATATATGACTCTTAGATGATTTCAAAATAGAAAGAGATATTTATCTAAAAAGAGTTTTCATTACATCTATGTCAATATCCATTGATGGATTTTATGCTTATTTGAAGTTAATTTATTATGACAAAAAACCTCTATATTGTATTGATGGTTTTGTGATATGTTTGATTGTGAATTTGCTATTTTTATTCCATTCATGGTTTATGGTTTATAGTGAAAGTATTGACATTTCGTATGCCAGTTTTAATACGAATGTTTATGTTGTGTTTAAACATTTTCATATGGGAATGCATTGGACTTAATATGTGACATGTAGAGCCCGCTATAGCTCCTCGATTCATCGGTAGGTGTCATGAGACAAACTACTATCTTGGCACAAGGCCTTGACAAAATCGTATTTGTAGTCTTGGCACGAGACCTTGGCTATGTGGTTATGATAGTCTGGCATTATGCATTCCATCATTATGAAAGTGGTTATTGATATTTCATGTGATTACTCGATTAGTAGAATATCCTTGTGAATAAGTAAATGGCACTATTTCATTTTAATTTTTCCATAATATGTTGAAGTTCAAGTTTAAAAGGCTTTTGTTTTGGTTATACATTGCCTTAAATGTTTATACTTATTTTTGAAAGTTTCCACTATATTTTTATCCTTACAGGGCATTTGAGCTCACCCCTTTTCTATGTTTTATTTTTCCCAGGATGTGAAGAAATAAGTTATGAATGACCTGCAGGAATATTATGAGGGGATAATAGTGTGGACTATGGAGACATTATGTTGTTGTAGTAGTTTTTCACTTTATGATGTAATGTAAAACATAATGAATATATCTAGTGTTTCCAATGATACTAAACCAATCTGCCTTTCGAGATTTGATCTTTCTTGTGATCATGCCAATGTTATGTAATAATGCACCGACTCTGGGTAACTGGGGTCGGGGCGTTACAATAACAAATATAAGGAATCAATCCTGTATATATCTCATAATATTACATGTATTGTAATTAATGTTTCATATTTATATTATCAAAATTTTCAAAAACATGATATATATTATTTATAATTTTATTATCTATTTACGTTATATATTTTATCAAATATGATAAATTATTTTTAGCACATAAATTGTATTATATATAAATACTATTTTTTTTTGATATTTTTATCATTTGAAATATTACATATGTTTTTTCCTATGTGTATATATATATATATATATATATCATTTTACATCAAATAAATATTGTTATTATTTTTTGATAATTTTATTGGACTACCTAAATGAATATTATAAAAAGTGTGTTTAATTGAGTTTTTTTGTACAATTTTACAATTTTTATAAAATTTATATGTCATCAATTATATTTGTATCATATATTATTATTTTTTATTAATTTTATTTGTAGACACATGTTGTATCAAATAAATGATTTATCCCGATATTATTGTTATATCCCTCCTCAATCGTCGACTGGTGTTCCACATCATTCCTCTACTCATGATCGACATATATATATAGAGAAAAATAAGGCTTCTGGGTTAGTAAACGTGGTAGCACACATTTACCTATTTTTTCACTTACTCATAGTGAGGAGTAGAGGAAACCTATTGTGTTTGATGGTAATGATAATCATGAAGGTCCAAATATAAATTAATTTAGATGTTTAATGGATATGTAAGATCTAAAAAAAAATAATCATTTTGGTTTTTTATTATAGAAGTATCAATTATATTAAACTATAATAACCAAGAGAGGCCATTTTATGAATATTATTTAATATTATATTTTTATCATGACAATTTTTTTGTAATATAGGTAATTTTTTCTTTTCACTTATAGATGAAATGTGATTTAATGACTCTAAATATGTTTGTTTGTAGTTGTTATCATTTTTTTAATGGATATGGAGGGATATTGATTCAAAAGTAACGTTAGATTTAATTTTTGGAAAAATAAAGAAATGTTAATTCTTGTCTACTATATGGTTTCTAGAAAAAGATACATTGTGGAGTTTTATTGAAGGTATATAGTATATTTAAAGAGATATACTTACCATACAATGATATTACATCTAAATAGATGAATATTTATTACATAACATTATGATAATGGATGGAATTGTATGGGTCTATTGAATTTAAGAACATATATACAAAAACAAATGATTCATAGGTGAAGTTCATAATCTTGCACTATAGTTTTCATACCCAGTACCCTTCTTAGAAATATTTTACATAATACCTTTCTTTATAAGTTGAGTAAAAAACATAAGAAAGGGTGATATCAGATGCCCAGTAATGGTAAATAAGTTAGATATCAACATTTCAAGATCACAAGGGTATACAAACATTGGTATAACTTTTTAAAGCAATTCCCTGGAAAAAATAGATCATAATATCATGAAATTGAATAAAAAATGGCCGTTCATAAGAAAAGAATCATAATGGTATTAATGAACATGATTTATGACAAAATAACATTGTCATAATATATTGTTTTATGGCATACACATAATCACAAGAAATCATATGTCAAGGATACCAACCAAGATATTCATAATATGTTTTGCGTAGGATAACCACTAGTATACATTCTTTGGGCATGGGATAAACTCATATGTACCCTCTCTTGTCCTTGTGGTAACATTCCATGTACCCCATTATTTTCTTCTTCGTATAAATTTTTGTTTACCTTGTTGTTTTGGGCTTGGTATAACCTCCCTTGTATCCATCTTTTTAGGGATTGGGATAACATCATGTGTATCCTTTGATCTCATAGAACATTAATCATTACCAATATTATTATAGGGAGATATAGTTTCTAATCATCAAATAATATATACAATTTTCTTCTACAATATC
The DNA here is from genome assembly GCA_963277665.1 of Viscum album. Classification (NCBI taxonomy): domain Eukaryota; kingdom Viridiplantae; phylum Streptophyta; class Magnoliopsida; order Santalales; family Viscaceae; genus Viscum; species Viscum album. The sequence goes on from OY728157.1 coordinate 1,031,706,145, forward strand.
ATAAAATATTCTTCATATCATAATCCTTGTAAAGGAAATGGGATTCATAAAAATTTAATCATAGTATAACCCATGGGAATGAAATGTGTTTCAGAAACAATTTTCATCATAATCATAAATCCTTAAGATAAATAATAAGGATTATATCATTAAGCCATATACCCAATAAATATTAATTAATATCAAAGGATTTAATCTTAGATGGAAAATTATTTTTAAAATCACTTGGAATAAATCATTCAGAAAATATCCTTTCCACTTTGAAATCACTTATTTAATATATAAAATATTGTAAAAAATTAAAGAAATAATTTTATTTGAAAGTAAACAAATAAACTTATAATGGTATCTTTAAACCATTCATTAGTCACTGTGGTAAAAAATAATATTTATTCCATTCACTCTAAGCAAATAATCCTTTAACATTTTTAGCAAAATTCAAAAATTACTCATTTAGAAAAATATGAGAATATTCTTTTAAAAAGATTTTTCAAAAGTAAAAACCTGGTAAAAATGAATTTGAAACAATTTGTAGAATATTAAAAACTTTATTCAAAACATTCATAGAAAACATTGACATGTATAAAATATTATTTTCGACCGAGGATAGAAATAATGATAATTTTTATTAAAAAAATTCTTTTGGTATCATTAAAAATTTAAGAGATAAAATAAAAGGAATAAATTAATTAAATAAGAATAACCTAGGGATATAAGAATAAATGGGTTACTTGAATGGTATATCTTATTATTTCATTATCAAAAACTCAAACATAAATAAAATGCTAAATACTGAGATTGTAAGATAAAAGTTTTACCACTATGGTAAATTTTGAATCATAAGCCTTGTAAAAGTATAAATTTAAATAAATCATAAAATAAGATAATAATAAAAAAATTAATTATATAAAATATAAAATGGGAGGTATTTACATGTCCTAAAAGAATATAGGTACATAATAGAACATATTCCCTAAAGAAGACAATTTGAGACAATAATCCCTTTCCTCAAGTCTCGACATTCTTCATACACAATATCACATATTGTATAATAAATAGAAGTTTATTATAAATATATTATAAAAAAGAATCATATGTATCATACCATATATGATTTAATTATAACCATTTATCACCCTTTAATTATTAATCCCTTGTCAAAATCACATTTCAGGTAATAACTACTTCATTTTTCATGTATGTTTTCGTTTGGTAGTTTAAATAACATTACATTAAATATTGTAAACATCACCTTTACCCATGATTTGGATGCTTGGGTATAAAACCTAAAATTGTGGTTGTAGGTTATACCCATAGTGTTATAATACATGGCATCTGGAGGTGTTGGGATAGTGTTATTTCCATAGTTTCTATAGAAATTGTCGGTGTATCCTTAAAGACTTCCATAATAACAATACTTTTAGATGTACCATTAGAATATATCTATATTCGTGGTTATAAAAATGTGGGTATAGATTATCACACCATCCATAATATACCCATGTCTAATTGAACCATGGGTATAAATATCTCTCACAAAAAGGATGTAGCAGCCTTCCTACCATCATGAACATATAAAAAAATACAAACCACAAACAAACCACAATACATGGTAGATAACAAGAGGGAATGAAACTAGTTTACATACCAACATGTACAAGAATTAATCTATAGATAAAAATTAGTAACAAAAAATACTAATAAACCTATATAATAGAATAATTCTAACAAAAACTTATTCATGTTGAGTATAGGTTTATTAGTTTGTTACTTCTATCATGTTTTCCTTAATTTCAAATTGAATTACATCCCACAATACATTATTCTAGTATTATAACCACCCCAATATCATTTATAAAATAATCCATGGCCACCTGCACTAGGTTTCACAATAATCCAAGATGTTGGGTTCCATATAGAGTATGATGTGACCCCTCCTATTGAAGAACATAGTCTCCTAAGGAGATCATACAAAACTGTAGTTCACCATTTCAATAATTTTATTAAGTAAGAAAGTGGCATGATTCATATTATTTGTATAGAAATTTATAGTTCAACCATGCTCGGATGGAAATCTATGAAAAAATATTAAAAACCAAAAATGCCAATTGGGGACACCAGATATCCTTGGGAATCTCTACATATTAATGAGAAACTTAGGTCAGAAATCAAATCATCATTTCAAAATAATAAAGTTATTTTGGAAGTCTAATTGGATGATACAAACAGTGTGTTGAATAATTATCTACATCAAATGAAACTAATCTCTCAATACACTCATTTTAAACCCAAATAAATAATTTGTAATCAAATATATTACTCAACACATTATAGTTGTTGATTTTATCTCCATATCTAGCATACTGACCATTTGATCCACCTATAATTGTTGAGAGATATTTTTTTGATTCATAGTTATTCCAATGTCTGAAATTTATTAATAGTGATTTGTAGTGAAGTAATTGAAACCAATTTTTTTTAAAACCTATTTGATGTCAATGAAGGATTTAATAGGAATTTCAATACAATGTATCTAGTGTGTGATAGAGTAATTTTTAGCACCATGGTATATCAATATATTCTTTTGGATGGAGTCAAATCATTAACTCCCACAATGCTTAGTATCTCATGATATGATATTACATTATCAAATTGGTTATGAATGTGTATTTCAATTTAGCAGTCCCAACACATTATTATTTCACCAACTTTTATACTAATAAAATTTACATAATCAATATATATTGCACGTTCTCCCACAAATTTTTATTGTAGATTATAATTACCTCAATCATTATTTCTGGTAATTCGTAATTAATTCCTAATAATTCCCAATCCCTCTATAGTTATTCCAGGTTTCCAAGTCCCTATGATAGTTTAAATACAGTAATAACATAGTTAAACTATAATATAGGGGTCACTAGGATAGAATAATGTTGATGGGATATTACCATTTGTTGTAAAAAGTTTTTATGAATCATGGAACCACCACGTGGGAATGATTTCTCCCCCAAAAAATTAATTAAAAATGTATTGTAAGAAAATTTCAGCATGATCCAACCATAGGTAGTATTTACATTCCAATAGAATTGGAAATAAATATAATCATCATAGTATAAATTATGAAAAAATATAAATACACTAATGAATCCCTCCACTACCCTAATCTTCCTTCCCTACAATGAAACCTGTGTATCCACCTATAGAGCTCTTATGAACCCTTAAAAGAATATATATACACAATATCAATAGAAATTGGTAAATACATATGATTTTTATGAGAAAAAAATAAAATAAAATCCAAACAACAAAATACCTACTCCTATGACTACAAAAGTCATGGCATAATATATAAGAACCACAATTCCCCATGGGTCATAACATGTTCATGGAATCCAGGGGGGATATATAATATCAGTTCAAGGTATGTGGTTATTTCAATTATATATATATTTTTTTAGCTAGGCTCTATTTTTTAGGTTATGTTATGTATATTTTAATTTGTTTAATAATGGTTATTTCTATTATTCCAGTTCAAATTACTTTAGTTTTTAACAATTCAAATTTGTTTTATTTATTACATTCCAATTCCATTAGAGTATGTTCAATTAAATTACGTTATTTTTTGTTTTAGTAAAGAATTTCTAATGTAAGGGTCATTTTAGGGTTTGTCTATTCATTTTAGTTTGGATTTAATTGTGATAAACCAAAAAATGATGGTTCAATTTTGTTCTAAACCTGTTTTTTGGATATATTAATAAGATTTATATTTTCTTGTTTTTGTTTATATTATCTTGGAAAATATCATTCATTTAGGTTCTAATGAATTTAGTATTATTATATTTTGTTCATGTTAGTTTGGTTTAGTTTGGTTTAGTTTATGTATATTATGATCACATTAGTTTGAATTAATTATATTTGGTCCAAGTTAATTAATTATTTGTAATATCCGATTAGATAATGTTATACTAGTTTAACTTAGTCAAATTTTGTCTCATCCAATTTTTTTTTATTCTATTTTCTTAATTTTGATAATTCTAAATCTATGTATGTTGATCTAATTAACATTTATACCACCATGTTTTGATTTTTTTATGAGTTTTTTATTCAAAATGTTTGATTCTATTATTTGTTTGTTTTTTTATATTAATTATAGGTTTGTGTGGTTACACCTTATTTATTTAAACTTGTTTTGGGTTTACTCTTCATAATAATATTTGGTTTGGTTTCTTTTGGTTCATCTGGGATTGTTATGTTGGATGCTATCCCAATTGGAGTTGCTCAGGAGAGGTTTAACTGGATAAAAATGATTATGTATGATTCTATTTGGTACAACATAATATGATTTATCATAGATCTGGTTATATTTAATTATTTTGTTCAGTATAGGATAAAATTATTTTTTCTATAATCATTTAAAATTATCCAGTTTCACAATTTATATGTTAATACAAAGGAAATTATTTTGGTTTTTCATATTTATAATATATCCTTTTCATTCAATTTAGTATAATTCAATGTTGATCAGATTTATATATGTTAGTTGTTTTTTCTTGATGTTTTTTCTATAAAATTATTTTTAGAAATATATATCACTGTTTTGTACAAAATCATGGTGTGAAATACAAGCAATCAATGATTCTTTTAAATTTAAGGTCCAATTCATAAGGGAAACTACCTAGAACTCTATGTGTTATGCTTATAATGACAGCAACATGAATATTCCAATTACCACTTTCATGATTATGCACTTTTCATATATATAAGGACACCTAGCCCCTATGCACATATCGTCATGGAACAATATGTACAAGGGGATAATTTCATATATTCTTATACATGCATGAAACCCTTAACCTTACACATGTATTCATTTTTCATATATATTAATAAGCACACCTAGCCCCAATATAAATATATTCACACAACCATGGGAGAATATATATTTATAGGGGAACTTATATAGGTACTTTTCTACCTATGCATACAAGTGCCAGTCTCCTTTGACAATGAAATCAGCAAACCATCTCATTGAGTCCAAAATACTCAATGAAAACACTAGAAAAAAAAATCCGAAAACGCTAAATTTAAAAAAGGTAAATAATTGAAATGGAACAAAATATTCCTAAAATCCATGGTGAACCCACTTCCCTTGACAGTTGGGGATGGACCCTTCCACAATGAAACCCAAGAGACAAAAATATTAATAATCAACTAAATGAAAATCACCCAAATTTGATAGGGTTCAATTGAGGTGATTCAAAATGAAATGAACATTAATGAAAAAACAAAAAACATAACATATATATATCGATAATATAGAAAACACATGCTAAAGTAAACCCTACCCCTTCAATAATTTTTTCATTGAGAATAAAAATACGACCACCCAATAACATTGGATACCTATACATTAAAAAATTATTAAGAGGATTATAAAAGAAGTCCAACCTAAAAAAATCATACTAAAAACTATGACTTAATGATAATCAAAACATCCAAAAATTATAACAATAAACATTAGGCTACATGGAATTTAGATGATGAGTATACCAAAAACTCATTTTTTTTACTTTTAATATGGAAAATTTATTTCAAAACATAAAAATGATATCAGTATATCATTTTTGAAAAAAATTATAATGGAAATAAATAATAAATTATGGGAAACCAAAAAATAATTCATTTTTATACATTATTTTTTGAATATGAAGTATGTATTTAAAATTGAATGTACATGAGTAGATACCCAAAATTAGGCTTATTCCTATACATTTTAGTGAGATACAGTAATATATGGAATAAATTATAGATGAAGGACATTCCCATTTATTCATGTACATTTACGTAGATGAGATAAATATTCAATAAATGAAGTATTAAAAAATGACATTCTATGATTTATTAGCTATTACATTTTAAAAAATAAATAGGTAGGTCCTTTATTAAAATAAATAAATATCAGCAACTCCCAATATTAAAAAAATAGTGTATAATAGTATAAAGAACATTAAATGAGTAGTGTATAATAGTAATCAGTATTAAACGAAAATGTATACTCAATTATTATATTATATATCATATGATATGTATTTTTTATGGTGATATGTTTTATCTTGTTGAGATCGTCAAATTAAATTATATAAAAAATATTTTACGACTAACTACTATAAGTGATATTTACCAATAAAACATAATTTAAACATATCATAATATAATAACCCCTTGTTTTAGAAAGAGTAATAAAAAACTATTATTAAAAAAAATACATCAATTGAAGTTAAAAAAACTCATCTTTATAATATTCTAATAAAAAATGATAGAATATATATTAAATTATAAATAAATAAATAAATAAATATATATATATATTGGTAGAATGAAATATGAAATAGAAACCTGGAGTACCAAAGATAAAAAAATGGACTAAAAAAATTGCATGGATGTTGAGTTGGAGGTAAATATATATATATATATATATAGAAAGTGGAGAAAAAATTATAAAAATTTATTTAGGTTTTGGGTATAATTGATGAAAATATTAAAAAAACATCAAAGTTATCAATAATGGAATTCTACTGATGTAGTATCCCAAAATATAACATTGTATGTTGAGGGAGTTTAAGAGATGTTTAGAAATTTAGTGTATGTTGTGGTCCATCCAGAGGAAAAAATCAACTCTTCCAATCAATTGTGTTGACCTCACTTATTTTGATAATCCCAATTATGCATTCATATACTTTGATAATCTCAATCTTCTTTTTTTATATATATTAATTCTTTCAATATGAGATCAAGATGATAATAATATTAAAATAGTCCTTGAGATAAGTAAATATTTGTTTATCTATGTTTATATGAGTTATAAAATTCATCTAACCCATTTGGATATGTTTTTCAGAAGATAGACAACTGTTAAGACACTAATATGGGTATAACTACTGATATAGAGCTACCGGTACTCAGTCTACTAATAGACATTGTCTAGCAATAGACAGAGTCACCGATAATCCAAGTCTACCGATATGCATAAGTCCACTGGTAAGTAAGTCTACCGACAGATTCAGTCTACTGATACAGAACACTAAGAGCTACCGATATGAGCTACCGACCGGCCTAATGATAAACAGATGTGACTGATATGAACAGACACCCCAGAGTTACCGTTAAGTAGACACAAAGTCTACCGACAGAACAGACAAGCTATCGATGTGCATGTCTACTAGTAGTTACCGATAGACTACTGATCCAAAGAGCTACTGATGGAGAGACCGCTACCGATGGATCAAAATCTATGGATAAAAAGAGCTGCCGATGGAACTAAAGTCACTGATATATGAGCTACCGATGCAAGGTCAAAAGAGCTATTGATGGAAGGTTCTGCGACACAAAGTCCATCGTGCACGTCTACCAATATAAGGCTACTAATGATTAACCAACCAGTCAAACCCTATACACCTCATACTATTTATTTATTTAGCTAACGGTTAAATTTAATGGTTTTAATGCAGTTAATGTTATTTAATGATTTTTGTTGCATGTCAGGGAACCGTACCTAGTACCCATGGAAAAGGAAATTATTCATTTCTGTCGAAGCTGAAAAATGTAAAGGGATAGAAAGAGAACACTGGATATATACATGTATGTGACACAAAAGGAACACACATGATATATATAGCAAGCTTCAAGGAACTAAGAAGAAACCCAAAGGTGAAAGAGACAAAGAGATGAACAACATTCAAATGTGGATCAATTTTCACAAGTCTACCTTCATACCCCAAGACACCTGGACATACATGAAGAAACTCTTTCTGGAGGAGAACACAAGCTGCATCTTGAGAGAAGGACTACATAAAATACTTCATGCTCTCAAACTCATAAGCTGAACCAAGAACCCAAGAAGAAAACGACACTCTATTTATTGAGGAGAAACCAGAGAAGGACTCAAAAGATTTTCTGACCAAACAAACGAGTCCAGAGCTGCACTGCCAATCACTAGAGATTTTATAAACTCTTTCTCACTTCCTTTAGTGATTCTATCATTACATTTTGAGCAGTGTGTGTACCCTTTTTATTTTACACACACACACTGTCCCCTAATCTAAACTGGTGGATTCTTAAATCATCACTCAAAATCCATAACTCTTTTTTTTCCACTGTGGATAGTGGTAGAGGTTGGGTAAGACCTGAACAGACTATGTGATGTTTTTTTTTCACAAAGAACTGCAGTATAGGTCTTTGTACCTGGACAGTAGTGTACTTTTGTTTAATCCTGATCCAGGGTGTGGATCAATTTATATAAATTTGTGAGAGGACTAAGTCTTATCTTGAGACTGAACCTCTTGGTTATATTTGGTGTGCATTTTAATTTAAGTCTATAAGTATACTATACATTTATTTCATATTCCGTTGCTATTAAATTGAAATAAAAAACTATTTTAAAGCTACATTGATAGTTAAATTAGCAAGTGTTTATACTTATTGTAAAGCAGTAAGTTAGTTTCAAAAGTTAATTTAATCTAAAATTTAAGTTAACTGAGACCTAATCAATCTTTGAGAAACTAATTGAACCTTTACACTCTTTATAGATTCACTACAGTTTATCTTTTTTTTTAAGTTGGGGGATTTTAAGAGAAATATTTTTATCAGAAATTTTAATTAGAACTCAATTCACCCCCTCCTGAGTATCCACTCTGACAAACAAAATGATTAGGAAATAAAAATATATAAGATCAGGCATGAAAAATAATTTCACTAGAAAGGTAGTCACAATCAAATGAGATAAGAATATCTCAGGAATGATAATGAAATTTATTACATATAGTAAATAAAAGAATGAAATAAACATAAACACCAGCAATAATAACATTGGTATTTTTTAGATTTAATCTCATCAGAACTAAAAAATCATACATCAAACATAGTTTTATTAAAACCAAATAAATAAGGAAGCTATCATTATCAAAAAAATAATAATTTCATAACATTTACCTAGCATATGATGTAAATAAGATCAAAATTGAGATAATGAGTAAGTTTTTGAGAAATATGGAATTAAAACAATGAAATTAGAATAACATATTAAAATTCAAGAATGTTAATATAATAAAATTAATAAAAACTATTATCAATAGTCCAATATAAGATAAAATTATCCAAAGGCCTTGTAAAAGAATCCAGGGATTTTGGAGTGGTCTTCTAGAACCACTGAAGATATTAACTACAATTTTATGGACCAAAGTAACAATAAAATAATATTACATAGTTTAAATTAAACGAGTATTGATGAAATTTAATATAAAGGTAACATTAAAATATTTTCAATTGAACTTACTTGTAATGCATTCGGTGAATATGGAGACCACTGAATAAAGTAATAAATATGTTGTATCCTTTTTATGGTAGCGATATGATCGAAATGTCATATATAATGCAATGGAATGGCCAGAGAATCATGAGTTTGTTGGTAATCATGGAGACCCATGTAAATTAGGATTTATTAATTATTAAAGGAGGGAGATAAGGTAGAGGTGGAGGTATGGAGGTAAATGTAGTGAGGTGGATGTACGGAGGAGGAGGTGGAGGATGATTCATATTCAGAGGCAAAGGATGAGGTAGGCTGGTGAAGGGAGGGAGGTAGAGGCTAGGTGGTCGATGATGAGGAAAAAGTTGGAAAGCAATGGCGGATAAAGAGGCAACGAGGGGAGGGGCAGTCAAGGAGGGTAGGTCTCACAAGAGGATGGAGGACTATGGCTCAAGGAAAGGGATCTAAATACTAATTCTTGATTTAATACCATGGGTATAACATTTGATCGGCACCCTATACCAATGGTTTCTCTAATCTGTGGGTATAGAAGTGTTAGGATAACCCCATATTCTAGAAGTGTTTGATAATGATCCCATAAACTCAATAATATTTACCATGATATAAATATAATATATATTTATTATATATTTATTTATAATAATCTATTAAATTTAGACATAGAAAATGAATTACACCATTAATAAAGATGATAGGCTATATATACCCATGAATGATATTTCTATTTTCTCGATGAGTGGGGAAAAAAGAAAACATAAATAATATATAACCTTCAAAAAATCATTATTATCTCATATATATAAAATATATTCATTAAATCTATCCTTATTTCCATACGTATAAAATTAAAAGAAAAATGTGTCACATCGCTTAGTGGAGGAGGTAGTCCACACATATTAATAAGTGATGTTATCATTTTCCAAGGGATTGAAAGTTAAGAATGTAGATTTGATATTATAATTATATATATATAATTATATTATAGATATCAAATACATATATTAAATCTATCATTATTTCTAGTAGTGAGTACTAGTGATGGAAAATGAATTACATAGGTTCATGAGATGATTGTTTGCCTTACACACAATCAACTGTTTCATTTCCCATTTGATTCAGGAGAAGATGGATAGAATTTTTGACATTAAAATAATAAAATATTATTATATTTTATATATTAATGTTTTTATGTTATTATATTTTAATGATATTTTTATGATGTGTAAAAGGAAAAAACTATAAATTCTTAGTTAAAAATGATAAATATTTTTAGACAACTTCCTTAGGTTAGTGCAAAAAGAATTATTTAGAGGTTTTCGTGATAAAAATAAGTACTATTATAAGTGAATATTGAATTAAAGAAAATATTTGGGTAGGTATTGGCTGAGAAAAAGGATTTTGATGTGTGGATATGTGAGGATATGGGGACCCCTTTTATATGTTGGGGAGAGGACACACATAAAATATATGAAAAGAAAAGGAAATAGCCACATTTAACACATTAAAAAAGGTACAAAAGATAATTATTGATACTTATATAATTTCAAATAAACATTTGATCGTAAAATAGGATTTGGAAAATGTTTTTGGTGATTTTAACCATTATATATTTAGTAATCCCCCTAGTAAACCTGTTTTGACCATAACCAGGACAATTAATTTCTTCTATTTTTGGTGTTCATTATGGAAAAAATCAAGATGAATGTTTTATATAATATTAATTTTGATTATTAAAAAAATGATATATTTTTTTCTAAATTTAATTCTTAATATTATTAGAATCTGATATATAATTAAACCCACACGTGATGAAAAAATGATTTTCCAAAGAAATAGTTTTTAGAAGTATGAAATGTTATTATATCAAAATCACACAAGAAATTGATTCAATTTAGATAAGTAATATTGCTAATAACATAATTTAAAAACTTTTAATTTTAAAACATTTAAATAAAATTTAATTAAGTATTCGATTTAAATAAAAATGAAGTTTTCAACAAAAACAATCATTTTTTACAATTCATTTAAAAAATTAAACTTTTTAGAAAAATAAATCACCTGAATATAATTTTGACATGTTTATTGAAATAATATTTTTAAATTTTAAAAATAAATTTTCTAAAAGGCTAAAAAAATTCTATAGAAATAAGTAGAAATAATTGATTGAGAAAAATGTATTTTGAAATCAAATAAAGACATTACCAAAATTGAGTAATTATTTGTAAATATATTTTCCTCATATAAAAAATTATAATTAATTTTTAAAATGTGTATACTTCTATTCATGTTTATAAGTTCAATAAATAGTTATAGAGACCATGTTAAAATAATAATATTAAAAGTATTTTATGATTTTTTGTAAAACTCAGTGTTTTGTCCAATATAAGATATTAAACAAAATAGTTTTATTTGAAAAAATATCTCACGATATCTCAAAATATTTTATTATACCCCACTTAAAAAATAATCTCTACTTCAAAAATCCATCATAATTATTCAATCAACTAAGGATACTACTTACTCAACTTATTATCATGTTTCCAGGTAGATTTCTTAATCTTGGTGGTTTCACCATAAAACCATGACTAGGTGAGTTGTCTTGTTTCATTGAGTTTTCCCTCTAGGATCCCAAATATCCATATGTTGTTCTTTATAAGAAAAATCATTATCTACTGGTATTAATTATGAGATAAGTACGTGTTAAGGATTAATTATTTACTTCTTCAAGAGATATACATAGAAAACATCTTGGAATTGAGAGAGGTTCGTTGGATGTGTCATGCAATACTCTACTATCCTTTTTCTATCAAGATTCTAGAAGGGTCCAATATACCTAGAGATAAATTTTCCTTTATTCCCAAATCTCAAAACCTTATTCCAATATGAAATTCATAAAAAAACCTTCTCATAATCTTCAATATTCTGATATTACTGATTATTTTTTGCATAATATTACAATCTACTCTGAGTTTCCTTGTTGTACTATTGAATGGATCTAGAATTATCTTCTATTTCCTCTGATATATCATGTTTAAATATCATTTTTTTCTCCAAATTAACCCTATCATGTTATATATAAATACTTTTTTCTATATATGGATTCATAAAGATCCATCTCAATGCTAGAGTTAAAGCAATTATTGTATAAAAACTCAACGAAAAGAATTTGTTTCTCCCAACAACATTTAAAAAAATAAAACAAGTTATTGACATATCCTTTTGTGTTTGAATTATTCTCTAAGACTGACTATCTATCTGAGGATTATACACATTTCTAAAACTCAATTTTGTATCAAGATCTTGCTGTATGCTTCACCGAAAACATATTGGTAAACCACAAACCCTGATAAGATATAATAGAATGTGTTAATCCACAATATTATTAAACATTCTTAATGTATATTATAGATAGATGATCTGAAGAAAAATCCTCTTTGATAGTGATGGAGTGTTCTGGATTTTTATGGCGATCGACTATAACCCATATATCATTATTCATTTTTAAAAGTTTTTTGGAGTCTAATGGTAAAATAAATTGTGAAGCATTCCTATACCCATTTTAGTATGGGTAATGGTTATAAATTTTAGTTAAACGTTTATTTGTTAGACATAAATTGATAACCAACCAAGCACTTATATAAAAACTCTACAACATCTCTCTTCCTACCATCCAACAATAAATACTCTTTCGAATCATTATACATATTTTTACTTTTAGGATGAATAGATAATTAATAAGTATGATCTCTATCTAACAAATCCTTTTTAAAATATTTTATTGATGGAATACAAACATGTTTTTTGAGATTTATCATTCTATCATAATCAAGGTTAAACATGGGAAATTTTTTGACATTCTTTTCTATCTCTATGTATCCCTTATATAACTTTTTAATCTTCACATGGATAGATTATTGAACACTTATTTTGAGAAATATATGATAAATACCATTACATCAAGATTCTTAGATCTATATATTAGGATCACAATAATATTAGATCTTTTTTGATCATCATCGTGGATAATCTATCATAATACTTTCAACTCAAAGAATTTACCAGCGTATTTTATTTACTAGGATGGAAATTTCTTAAGCAATAATAATTTATAATTAGACCTAATAATATTTTATAGAACATGTTAGAATATTTAAATGTGAAAATATCCTTTATAATTTTATGATCAATATATATATATCACACATTCTCCATAAAGATAATGCCTCTACAAATTTAGTGCAAAAATTACTACAACTAAGTACAAATCATGAGTTGGGTAATTTTTCTAATAAACCATATATTTTCATAAGGCGTAATCAATCACCATATCATTATACATGAGAATTCATCATATTCCATTATTTTATGTATCACTATAGATTACATACCCTTTTCCCTTATAGGGTAATGTAAAAATATAAACAGTAACTACCCGTCCATTTATTTCCCTAAAAATTTCCTTGCATTCAAATTTCAAGTGGAACTTGGCCGAATTCTAAGTTAACTTGGTGAGTGTATTTGAATAAACTAATTAATTACTAAAAAATAATCATTAATATCAATCCAAACCATGAAAAAATCATATTATAGTCACAGTGGTAGGCCTGGGTCAATGCTTAATAGCCTGCATCTTTTATGGATCCACCGATATACCCTTTCTTGAGTTAATATAACCCAAACTGATAATTTTTATAGTGAAATTAAAACATACTAATTTTTTCATATAAATTATCCTTCCACATGTTCTTCAGCACAATCCTCAAATGATCATCATTATCATTCTTGAACTTTTATGAATAAGATTATTATCTATAAAGACCCCCACAAACTGATCAAGGTAATATCTAAAAACTCATTTCATTAAATTCATGAAGATTATAGGGAAGTTGGTAATACCAAATGGAATAACTATATATTCATAGTGTCCATAAATTGTATGGAATACTATCTTGGCTATATCTTCATTCTTGACTCCCAATTGATGATATCTATTAAAAAGATTAATCTTTGAAAAGTATTGATCTCTACATAGTTGATCAACAAATTAATCAATATAGGGTACACGTTACATATTCTTGGTTGTGATCTTATCCTGGTCTCAATAATCAATAGTGAGTCCCATATATCCATATTACTTCTTATTAAAATGAAAAATTTCACTTCATGATGACACACTTGATCATATGAATCCACATTCAAGATTCTACTAGAATTTTTTCTTAAATTATTGGAACTCAATTAGGGAAACTCTATAGGGATTCATTGAAATTGTTGTATCAATGGGTATGCGTATGATTTAGGACTCAACATCATGTTCTGGTATAATACTATTCAAATCTTCATAAGAGTCTTAAAAATACTCCCACCCGATAAAAATATCATCAACGATGAGTTTCTCCAAAAATATATGATATAAAACCCCATTTTTCATAGTTTTCATGTCCCACAAAATGAATATTTTTTCCAATGTAATTACCTACCCATCATCACTATAATAAATGATAACATGTTGGGTTGGAATATCAAAAAATAATTCCAATACTTGCAAAATGATGTTTGTTTTGTGTAGATAATGGTAGTCCATGACTATGATTAAATCAAATTCAACAAGAAGGAGAATAATGATATTTTAAAGAAAATAGTTTCTATAAATTTCAGCCAAAAATCAAAATATACATGAGAGGCCGTCATCAAAACATTAGGGTTTCACACTTCTAATTCAACATCTAATTATTTGGGTTTAATTTTTACACCATTAAAAATTCATTTGATATAATAGTTTGGGTTGATAAAAAATCAAATAAGACATTAGTAGATTTAGAGTGGATGTTATGTGAACGTTTTGTCATGTCGTTATTATTCTTCTCAATTTAAACAGTGATCAATTGATATTTGTGACACCCATATTGATATTCGTTAATGATATCATCAATTACAAGTAAATAAAGAGGATATACCAAAGATGATATTTCATACAAGTTATGAACACTTTGAATTTATCGTGATGCTTTATGATATTACTAATTCCCATATATCATCATGAATTTAATTAATAGAGTCTTTAGAGGATATATTGATCAGTTTATTGTAGTCCTTATAGATGATATTCATGTATATTCAACGTGCATAGAAGAATTTGAAGATTACAAGAGAATTACACTGAAGACCCTGATAAAGGATAATATATATGAATAATTTGACAAGTTTGAATTTTATCTTCAAAAAGTTTCATTTTTAGGTCACATAATCTCAAGGGAGTGGATACCTATGGATCTAGAAAAAATAGACATTATTTAATGTTGATTGATCCCCACAATTGTAATTGAGTTCTGATGTTTTCTTGGCATGGATGGATATCATCAACATTTTGTGAATTCTATTTCACAATTATATACTCCAGTATCCATGTTGACTCGAAAAGTAGTTATGTTCCTGTAGATGGAGGAATGTGAATAAAAATTCAATATGCTAAGAAGATGGTTATCCAGTGCACCTTTTCTCGCACTACTTTATAGTAGAGAATAGTTTTTGGATATATAGTGATGAATATAAGAAGGGGATGGTTTGGGTTATGTTCTCATGAAAAATTATATGGTGATATTTCATTCCCCATGAAATTTTAAAATCTATTAGAAAAATACCCAACTCATGATTTGGTGTTAGTTATATTACTATTTTCCCTAAAGATATGGATGCATTGTCATTATGGTGAAATGTGTGATATTTATACAAATCATTAAATTTTAATGTATATTTCCACAAAAAAGGACTTTAATATGCATCAAAAAAGATGGTTGGAGTTGATTAAATTTTATGACTACTCACAACATTACCACCATGGGAAAGAGAACAAGGTGATAGATGATTTTAGTTGAAATGACCATGCTAGCATATCCCTGATGAGGATCACAAAATATTCAATATTTATGGATTTGTAGAGGATGAATCCTGAAATTTTATAGAAAGGGAAGAAATATTATCTTTCTCAATTTTATATTAAACCATTTACATAATTTATGATTAATGAGGCGAAGAAGGAAGATGTAGTTCTAGAAAAGAAGTTGAGAAATGTTCTTGAATTAAACATTGATTATGATGTAATTATAATTTTCCAGAAATAGGTTGATATTCCTCCCATATGAGAATTAATGAAGGAGATATTGGATGAGGTTCATAGTTATACATTCTATTTTTATTTTGGAAGCATAATTTTTTACAGGGACATGAAATTGTATTTCTTATAGGGTGGAAAGAAAATATTAGTTTTCCAATATGACACATTGTGCTTGGTTTGTTAGCATGTTAAGGATAATATACAAAAGTCTAATGGGATGTTACAAGCATTACCCATACCATAATGGAAGTGGGAAAACATCACTATGAACATTTTCATCTAACTCCCTGAAACATTTAATGGCCATAGTGCAATATGGTGTATAGTTGACTCCATTATGAAATTTTCACACTACATTGCTATTAGAGAGTATTTATTTCTTGATAAACATGAAATAATATATGAAAAGGATGTGGTAATATTTCATGGAGTACAACTTTCTATAATATCTAATCCAGATCATATGGTTACCTCGATGTTCTAATGAAGTCATCAGTAGACTCAGTATACCGAGTTAATTTTCAGCACAGCTTATCTTCCCCAAATTGATGGTCAATCTAAGAGAAATATTCAAACTCCAGATGACAAATTTAGAGCTTGATCTAGGGATTTCAAAGGTGGCAGGGATCAAGACATACGCTTGGTGGAATGTTCATACAATAGTAGCTTTCACTCTAGTATTTAGATGGTTTCTTATATTTCCCTCTATGGAAATAAGTGCCAGAATTCAACTTATTGCGATGTAGTTGTGGAAAGAAAGCTATTAGAACATGATGTTGTTGATGAAATGGTAGAAAAGATCAAATATATTCAACAACTCCTAAGAGAATCTTAGAGTCAACACAAATGATATGCTGAAAACTAATGAAAAGACTTACAGTTTGAAGTGGGTGATAATGTGTTTCTAGGAATATCTCTGTGGAAGTGAGTAATGAGATTTGGAATGAAGAGAAATCAGATCCCTAGGTATTTCATTCCTTTTGAAATTGTAGATCAGGTTGGGAAGGTAGTTTACTAATTGACACATCCACCAAATCTCTTCCAATTTCATGATGTCCTCCTTGAATCTCTACTGAAAATGTATATACCATATTCTTGACATGTACTAAACAAAGAAGACATACTGCTGGAGAAAGAACTTTCTTATGAAGAACAAATGATAGAGATTATGGAACTTTGGGAAATGTTATGTGAAACAAGACCACTCACTTGGCCAAATGTTTTGTGGAAGAACCCCAAATTTTAGGAAGCTATGTGGGAACATGAGGATATGATGAGGGAGAGATATCTTGTCATAAAGCAAGTCAGGTCCCCATCAAACCAATGCCCGAACTAATCTGCGACATGGCCCAAAGGGCATTCGCAATACCCACAAGCTGACAACTAGTGACAATCATCAAAACAAGTAGTTGAGAACGATTTATGCCAGAAAATAAAAGTTATATAAATATTGACATAGTAGATAATATAGTTAAAAAAAAAGTGGAAAACAAAATAAATATAACCAGATAGACATACATCCATGTTACGCTATGTTTCACCAAAAAACATAAAACAAAACTTGCTCCAAGAGATATCCAAAACTAGAACCTGAAACCAAAAATAAAGCATGAGCACCGAGACGCCTTGTGGGAATCCCAAGATACAATATTTCCGTATTCATTTTCCTTTTTTAAGAAATTCAAAACATGATATTTTGAAAATAGGACATAATAAAATAATATTTTTTAGTCATTTCAATTTCAATTAACAAGTTTTCATTTTCAAGGAATGTATTTCTCTCTAACTACAATTTTAAAAGAGCTTCCAAGAGTGCATTATCATTTCAAAATGAATGGAAACAAATTTTGAAATAGATATGTTTTTCACAAATAAGACATCATGTATGAAACAAATGAAATGGAAATCAAATTACAAGAACCATGGGAAATCCCTATGTATCTAGTATTAGTTGGGGACTTGGGATCCTCATACCTCAGTGAAACACGTCATAGGAAATATAATGATCTACATTCTCATGCATGGGCCACTATTAGATAGCACACCCATAACATAGTGGCCTTCAATCATAAATTTTTTTAATTAGTATTGTTGCATCAATCATGTTAGATGAAATTCGGAAGAAACACTTACGTATCATCTAGAGTACAAGCCCAAGTCTACCCACCTAGATACCCATGTTTCTTATTGTGCTCTATTTCAAGTGGTGGTGTGTTTTTACCAAGAAACAATATACATACATATCATTTTCCATACATAAAAAAAATAAATCCTTTCACCACTGATCTCCAACCATGAGTGCACCCCCTTTTTCCGTCACACAAAAAATACACAAGCATCCTTAATAGTCACATATCACAAATCACACATTCAACATAGACATTTATTTATAAAACATGGGGGCATTCCTTAAGAGTGGTTTTTTATTTTCCTAAACCATTTTTATGGTGCTAAACAGGATTAATTACATACAAGGAAGTCTTTTTTATCAAATCGTCTAAAAGGCCAAATAACTTTGTAAATATTCATTAACAATTTAAAAGCACATAAGAAATCACATTTCAAGAAAATCCACTTAAGACCAATGGGAATTAGAAATAAATTTCAATTTCCATAACAAAGGCATACTCATTTTAACAACCACAACTACATTTCATTGCATGTGTATATAGAATAAATATAAATCACATTCATAAAAAATACAAGAAATTGTGGAATTCAAATTAATGGAATATGCATAGGGGACCTACCTCAAACATGTTTCTATTTTTCAAAGACCACTTTAACTAACCCTTGGCACATGCACACATGTACATTTACACATACATATATATATATACAAACACACACCCCAAGATTCATTTAACATATTACATATTCCATGAGGGAATATATACAAAGAAGGAATATATATATATATATATATATTTATATTTATATGCCTTACCTTATGCATGTACATGTAGGAATCAACGACACCAACAACCTGAAACCATCACAACGAGGTCCAATGAACTACACATATAATTTAACTAAACATTTAATCACTTAAACAGCCAATAAAACATTTCAAAATAACACATCTATTTTTTTCACCAACAATACAAACAATTTCAAGTAAGAAAATCCACTTTAAAACAAGACGTACAAAATATTATAATAGATTCAATAAAAACAAACCAACTACACCCAAAAACCCTAACTGTAAAACATATAACGAAAGGGAATTAATCGATCATAGATAATCACACCTGTG
This sequence comes from Viscum album, assembly GCA_963277665.1. Classification (NCBI taxonomy): domain Eukaryota; kingdom Viridiplantae; phylum Streptophyta; class Magnoliopsida; order Santalales; family Viscaceae; genus Viscum; species Viscum album. Next base: position 1,031,725,840 of record OY728157.1, read on the forward strand.
GTGATGGTGTTGGATGCAACCAAAGTAAGGGGAGGCTTTCAGAGGTGTACCAAACCATAAAATCATGTCGAAATAAGGTGAGGGGTTGGTCCGATGGTGTGAGGTAGTAGGCGGCGACATGGTTCGATACGAGGTCGCAACGACACATGTTCAACAAGTGGTCGGGGCGGTGGGGGCCGCCGATCAATTTCTTCATTAATAGAGAGTCACGGGAGGAGAGGGAAGCAGTTGTTAGGACTGGGAAAAAGGTTGTGTTGTGATCCAAGGGATGGGGGATATCCTGTGAGAGGGTCGAAAGAGAGGGGGAGGAAGAAGAGAGGAAAAAATAAAATAAAAATAAATAAAAATATAAATTATATAAAACATAAAAAAACTCTAAACTCATTTAGAAAAATAATAATAATAATAATTATACTGGTAAAAATATGATGTCAAGTATTTTATAACAATAACATTAAAATAATTATAACCTAATTAACATATAAATGAAATTCATAATAATAATAATAATAATAATAATAATAATATTGATAATAACATTGATAATAACATATTTATAATTTCATAATTATAACTAAAATTTAATATAAAAAACCAAATTAAAATATTCCGATAAATAATAATAACAATAATAGTAACCTAAATAAATTTTAACACAGATAATATTGATAATAATAATCTTATTATTAATATTTTATGTTGTTATTAAAACAAATATTAAATAATATTGAATTTTATCATTTTTTCCATTCATTGTATTGTCTATTCCATTAATTAATTAACTATCTGTGCACCTGGTTGGGTGCACGGTGATCTGGAGAAGCCGTGTGACATTAATCTTTCCCTAATCATTTTCTAGACAATGTTATGAAAAAACACATGCCTATCATAAAAAGTGCACAACTCATGTCAAGCCCACCATGAAACTCTACAAAACATTTTTAATGCGTTGTAAATTTATTTAAAAAAAATTATTATGGATGTCCATGTATGAAAATTCACTCCAACATGATATTTTTTCACCCATAAAGTCCCAAATGACTTAATCAACCCATGGTTACCAGAAATACTACGAGAATACATAATAAAACCTCAATTTCCTGATGTTTGAGCATTCAAAACATCCATAATCTAGAACTCCATAGATCTCAAAAACTAAAATCAATAGAAAAAATAACCAACAGCAAGGAAATCCCCTCCAATAACACAACTACAACATAAAACAATCTGACCCTAATCATAGGAATCATGAGGGATTTTTCGAGGCCTCCAAGAACACTCATCAACCGACCAACTACATGAGCTATCCAATTACCATGGTCAGGGTCATGTAGAGCCGAAGCGATGGATTTCCCCAACACACCTACATTGTGGACAGAGTTTTCCACTAGTTCATCCTCTGATGGTCTCCCCTACTTATAAGGATTATTTTGAAACATTGGTTCTCTATCCCAAAAAAAACTCATAACACATACAAAACTCTAACACTAGCTTGACCCACTGAGTTCCCTATGTTAAACCAAACCCACAAAAGAGGAGACACCGATGAGATACACAGTGGGTCTCCCTACCATTTTAAATATTTTCTAACATAACGACACCTATGCTAGAATTTCTAGTTTATTATGAATGATATTGAATAAACTCTTCATTGTGAAAATACCAATATGGGATGACCTACACAAAAGACTCCTACAATGGCCAATAGTCAACCAAATTGGGGTTTTTGATAGGGGAAGCCCATAACTTAGAAGAAATTAAACAGATGCTCTTCAATTCCACAATAGATGAGCATCTTTAATATAAGTAAAATTTTGATCCCTTTCCAACCCATTAGAATGTAAACAATTTAAGATACCTCATTCACAAAGTGCACTCACTGGATTTACAATAATATGGGTACTTCAAACCTCCTCATATCCCAAGCGGGACTCCCAAAAATGAATACCACAATAAAATAGAAATGTCGTTTATGCCCCATACAACAAAAAATAATTCCTTCAGAGGAAATACTATAAAAGGTATACTTAATTCATCCCTATCATGATTCAACATACATATGCCAGACCAAACCCACCACACATCCTACGAGTTTTGATTATGCACATGCTTCACTATGAAACCTATGGTTAGGGCCCTGATGTCTGAAGAATCTACCACATAGCAGTCATAACATGATTATATCCAAAAGAAACATCATGTACTAGAAATGCATCCTATATGATTCTCTATATTTCCCAAGCAACCACTCCTTCAACATACCAACTGAGAATTGTGTAGAATGGCATAGAGTGCCAGACTAACCTCACCAGAGATAAGAAATTGGGTGGTCTGTCAAAAACACAACACAAACTAATGGATGGATCAATCAATGAATAGATCTATTGGGTTCTAACTCTTAATCATATGGGGAACCTTCACATTCCACAATATAAACAAGAGGAACAAATAATATCAGATTTAATTTGTTTTCTTCACACCACAATTGGGGAACAAAAAACTGGGATCATTGAAGGGTCAACACACCTCCTTCACCCTCTTTGATTGGTCAAGAATATAAGAGCTCCACCACTTTCCGTCTCTTTCACATCCTTAAGTACAATAAAAGGATGAATCTAGTCATGAAGATCACTAAATATATCCCCTTTCAGAACAAAAATTGAATGATCATCGTTAAATGGTTTAGTCTGTCTCTTCCAAACATACTTGAGACAACTTACACCATCACAATAGTTAGAGTACAAAAAAAACTGAAGTTAGTCTGAACTTTTTTTCAATACACACAACGACATTCAACTAACCTCAATGCCTACAAATAGCCTACACAATTGAGAAGAACCTAAATACACAACTCCATTGAGAGTATAATCTGAGTCCAGAACAAAGATACCTACTAGATACCCATGTGAAAATTCAAGGTGGCATATCCAGAACAAGAAACCAAAAACAAAATTTTAAAAAACAATCCCATCACAAAACAAACATACAAACTTCAAAAAAAATTTATAATTCGAATTTAAAACATTAATTCATTCTCATAGAAAAACACCCACTTGAAAAAAATGATGTTATAGAAGAACCCAAAAGATATTTTGATACCATTGTCTTCACTCATAACTCAAAACTATTTTCCAATAACAAAACCATTTAAGAATAAAAACAAATTTTAAAGAAAACCACATTTTCCTTCTAGGGTCCTATAAGAAAAAATAATCCCAACACTCCTCACATAACCAAAACACATAGGAAAAAATCCTGTAACTTTTATATCCATTTACCAAAATAAACATCTGAGGAACAAAGAGGTTCCTTAGGAAACAATCTCCCACCATTGATATTTCCAGGAGCCTCACATATATGAATTTTCATGCAACTCAGGAACGGATCCACATGATCCACTAAGATTCCATTAATCACGACCACATGTACACGTAAACACCCATAATAACACCACTAGAGAATATAAGGCACTTTATCAATCAAAACAAAACATTTCCAATATTTTGAAAATAGATTTTTTCCCCAACCCATTTCAAAAAATCATGAAAAATATTCAAAATACATTACATTTCAAAAATATCTCACTATAATTTAAAATAACCCAATATGTTCTTTTTGAAAATCAATTTCAAAAAACAAAATGCAAAATTATAGAAATAAGGTCTATTGGAAACACACAACAAGAATCATGTAAAACTCACACCAATAGAAAATAAGAACATCCCCAATGTCTTCCTTCCTGTTATTCCACCCATTTGCACAAACCAAAAATTGAAAAAAAATCACGAACACTAATGCTCCTAGAAGGAGAACAAGAGGTCGTGATTAACCTGACTACAAGGTTTACCAAACCATGCCCTAGGAAAGAGCCAACCATTGGGAGTGTCAAACCATAATCTCCAGCAACACATGGGATTCTACTCTATTGAGATTGCATGTTGTACCGATTTACTCCTACTGCCATCTCCCATCCACAAAAAACATATCCAAATACATTAATCTCAGAATACCCCTAGTTACATGAGGATCAGAACTAGTAAGAGTTCACGATGGTCTTCCCATGCCTACCAGTTGAGTACCGAATGTACTATCATTGATCTACCTAAAACAAAAAATTATAAGAACCAATCCTTATTCTAATACCATTTTGTCACAAACCAAGTCAGGTCACCATAAAACTGTTTCCTGACCCAATCCACAGCATGGCCCGAAGGGCATTCCCGATATCCATTGGCCGAAAACTAGTGTGGGGCATCAAAAAAGTAGTGGATAATGATTTATCCTAGAAAATTAAAGACATATAAAAAGAAATATACCAGAAAAAATAGGTAAACGCTCATAAAGGAAAATAAAAGAATGATAGCCTGGTAGACATATATCCATGTGAACCATGTGTCACCACTAATCAATACAACCACACTCGCTCCATGATCAATCAAAGACTAGAACCTGAAACTGAAAATAATGTATAGATGAGCACCGAGATACCCAATAGGAATTCCATGATATACCAACACCCTATTCCCTTTCCATTTTTAAGGAATCAAAAACATGCAAGTTTAAAATTATGACATAATAGAATATTGTGTTTCATTATTTTAAAATTATACTAACATGTTTTCTTTTTCATGAAATGAATTTATCTCCCATTACATTTTCAAAATAGGTTCCGATCATGAATTAATATTTCAAAATGAAAGGAAACAAATTTATTTTGAAATATGGTTTTCAAAAATAATACATCATGTATGATACAACTGAAATGGAAATCATAATAAAAGTACGATGGGAAATCTCTAAGCAGCTAGTGTTAGTTGGGGACAAAGGATCATCATACCTGAGTGAAACATGGAATAGGATCCACAATGATAATCATTCTCAAGAATACTCCAATAGTAGAGAACAGACCCATAACTTAGCGGTCTCCATTCATCACAATGTTTTAGTTAGTTTTGTAGAGTGAATTATGATATATCAAACCAAGATGAACCCCTTACATATCATCTAGAATACTTGTCCTAGTTTTCCCAACTTGATAACCCGGTTTCATATTGTGCTCATTTCATGTGGTGCCGAGTTTTTATCAAGAAAACATATAATTGTTATCATTTTCTGTACTAAAAAACATCCAACCACTCAACACGACTATCCCTCTTTGTGTGCATCCCCCTTTTTCCATCATACAAAAAATGAACAAGCCTCTTTACTAGACACATATCACAAATTACACATTGAACAGAAAAATGATTTTCTAATAAAAGGGGTAATGTTAAATGAGAGGTCTTTATTATTCATAAACCATTATTAATGTCCCCAATGGGATTTATTACAAAAAGGGAACACTTTTTATAATTAACAGACTAAAAGTAAAAATACATACTGAAATATTCATTACCAATTAAAAACCACATAAGAAATCACTTTTCAAAAAAAAGTCACTTAATACCAATAAGAGTTTGAAATACATTTCAATTTCCCAAAAATGCTACTAATTTATAGATATCGAAACCAGATTTAATAGCATGCGCATAAAGAATATATATAAAGCCTATTTTAAAACAATCAATCTATTATGGAATTCAAATGAAAGTCATAGGTATAGTGGACCAACCTCTAACATGCCTCTATTTTTTGATGACCACTCGAACTGACCATTGGCGTATACATGTACATGAATTTAGACAAAAATATATATACACCCATATATGCATTTGATATATTCCCCTTAACATGAGGGATTATGTACAATGATGGATTATATATATTCCCTCCCCTATGCTTGTACATATAGGAATCCCTGAAACCCACAACCCAAAAACTTCACCGTGAGGTCTAGTGCACAATAAATATAATTTAATAAAACAATTAAACACTTAAAAATTCTATAAAACATTTCAAAATAACACATCAAATGTCATCATGAATAACACACTCCATTTTAAGTAGGAAAGGTCACTTTAAAACCAAGCATACATCAAAGAGACATTAAAACATACTATCAATATTTTAATAGAATTTAGAATACATATTGAGAATTTCACAACAAGGAACACAAACACAAAAATACCCCCATTTGCATAATCAATCCCACTTTTGAAAACATGTGCACAAAAACACAATATGAAAACATTTTTGACCCACTCTATAAGATTTAATAAACCACGTAATAATTTTATAAAACAACTTCAAGTGGTATCGCAAGACTCTGACCACAAAATACCTCCCAAAATCTTCTTATAAGGCCAAACTTACACCACTTACATGTAAAATAGTATTCACACAACTTACACAACATTATAAACCAACAAAACAGTTTATAAAGCACTGCGAATGGCTAATCACGGGTTTTCACAGAATCTAAACACCCATATCACAGAAAAATGTTAATAAACACAATGAAAGCATATTAAAACTCAAGTAAAACTATATTAAAACTAACCAAACTAATCAAATAACACCCTAAATTGATTTGACAAAAAAACATTCATCAAAAAATAACTATATGTGGAACCAACTACCTCGGAGTAGACCAACATCAAAAATTTCTTGTGAAACTAATGCCACACGATAATCACATTTCCACCGACACAAAATGACCCTAAAATTATTAGAACAGATATGTCAAAAACAGACCAACCACACAATAAAATCCTAACCTAAAAACTTCCAACAGAAGAGAATAATCAATTAGAGAGAATGGCACCTGCGATGTAGGTGGTGGATGCCAGCAGATAAAGGGGGAGGCTTCCAAAGGTAGGTCACATGGAAAATACATTCGGAAGAAGGGACTTCACTAATCTAGTCATGAAAATTAGTGGGAAGAGATGTGATTCATTGTGCGGTAGCGACAACATGGGTTTGGGACAAGGCAGCGGTGGCACGGGTCGCCGATCTATTTCATTACTGGAAGAGAAGCACAGGAGGAGGGGGAAGTAGCTGATAGTGCTTGGAAAAAAGGTGTGGCATAAACCAGGGGATGGGGGGGGGGGGGGGTTTGCTCGATAGTGTAATGATATGGGGATGAAGAAGAGGTTGTATAAATTATAAATAATGAAATAAAAATACAGAAAATGTAATAAAAATAGAAATAAAATAAAAACTAACTTTAACTCAAAACTAATTTTGTATAAAAAATAATAATATTATTATTCAAAATAGTAATATTGGATTTAAAAAAAATATAATGTTAAAAATTGTATTAAAATAACTTATAAATAATTATAACGTAATTAATATATTAACAAAATTAATAATAATTTTAATAATGTTGATAATTTTATAATTATAATAACAATTTAATATTAAAAACAAAATTAAAATATTAACATAAATAATAATAACAATTATAATAACCTAATTTAAATATTAACACAAATAAAAATAATAATAGTCAAAATATTATTATTATTATTATTATTAAAAAACTCTAAAATAATTTTTATTTTTCTCATTTTTTTTACCATTGACATTATTTTCCATTCCATTTATTCATTAATTGTCTCTTCACCGTGTAGGGTGCATGGTGATCTAGAGAAGCTGCATGACTTCGACCGTGCCCTACCAGTGTGTCAGACAATGCCAAGGCAAAACACATGCCAATCATAAAAAGAAAAGAACTCACGTAGAGCTTGGCCCGCACCTCATTGAAACAGTTTTAAAGCCAGGTCAAATTATAAAACAATTATTATAGACAACTGAGGGTGATATATCCTTATCTTTTTTAATCGAAGTGACGAATATAAATGGAGAAATTCAGTTTATATGGGATATAATGTAGCATTATTATGTTTTTCTGAAATCATTTTTCTAAAGAATTTTATTTTTTCAATAGCTTGAATTATAAGAAATCATGAGGTTAAATGAACCATGAAATACCATTAATATCAAATGTCAATTTAACATTTCTGTTAGTAAAACTGAAATAAATATAACTAACATTGGAAAATATAAGGTGAATTCATTTGATACCAATAATTTATTAAAAATATGAATCAATTACATATTTGTATAATTGTATCTATAAATTGAGTGAATTACTATTAGTAAATGAAATTATAGAATGATACATATTATATTATTAATAAAATTATTTTTATATTCATCTAATAGATGTTTTTGTCATAGGGTATGAATAAACCCTATTTGATATATAAAAACCAATACTATTCTAAAGAGTAATTTTCCTCCTATTAATAGTGAACCCCTTTTATAAAAATATTATGACACATTAAAAGTTTTCATATGAAAACATAAACATCTTCTTCGGAAGTGAGATATAAAAATTTTCATTGTATGAAATTTTAATATTTATCTCATAACATTCAAATATTAATGAATAATAAACAATACACTAGATTTCAATTGAAACTAACTTTTTCATAAAAGTAATTTATATTGATAAATTATAATGTTTAATAATTTTAAATTATAAATATAACATATTTTTATCATGAAATATAATTAACATCATTAGCATTAATTTTACATTTAATATATATTTAAAAAATTTAATCTTTTGCAATGTTTTAACATTTAAATCCCACTCTCTCTTTTGGGACAAAGGGATTTATTTTAAATTAATCAATTCAAAATTTTTGTTTTTATTTTTGAAAAATGGATTCCATATTTGATATTAGTAGGTCCAAATTTTGAAAGTAGCTTTAATTTATTTCTAGGCAATACGAATAGTAACATTAGTAACTTTTATTGATAAGGTAAAATGATAGATCGAGTAACTAAGGGTAAAAATACTATTATAATGTTACTATAACACATGTATTAATATCATTGGATGTGTTTCATTCAACCAAAATCGTTCTTGGTTTAAAATAGTGTCCTTTGAGAGCCACATGGATGATATTAAGACATTTATATTATTTTATTTAAAGAAAAACTAAATAACACTTACTAAAATTTTAATAACTAAATCATTCTTTATAAAAAGTTATAAAAAAGATAAATTTATTTATAATTACTAATTTGAAAGATTAAATGTTTTTATTTATGATTATAATTTAGTTATAATTTTTAGGAAATAAATGATTACCTTAATTACTTCTAGATTGATGATGTAAAAAATTAATTATTTGATGAGAAATAAATAATATGTTTTATAAAAATACTAATAACTATAAAAATACTGAAACACTTGGAAAAATATTATTTTTTGAGTATCTATTTACTATAAAAATTAAAGAGTCTAGTTAGTGACCATTTGGAGCCTTATATAAGAGATTGTGAAACTTATAATATTTTATTTAATGTTATTGTATGGTTGTGACATTCATAATTTAATTAGTAGAACATTTTCAATGTTCAATTTTTCAGAAAAAAATTCTACTAAAAAAATTCTTATGAAAGATAGTTGATTTATTTTCATATTATTAATATATTATTAATTTTTATTTAACAAATATGTATATTAAATAATTACACAAAATTTATGTACCAATTATTTTATAATAGATATAACGAATAATATTTTTATAATTTTTAAATAAATATATTTTGTGCTAATTAATATGTCTAATTAATTTTATATATGAACATAACCTCCTTTAAATATTATATTTTTTTGAAGTTAAATTTTTATATTAATATTTTAAAAATAGATGAATTTAATAGGGTCAAAATTGAAACTATTGATTTTTCATCAAAATAATGTTTTATAAAATTATATAAAAATAATAAATTTGTTTTAAAAATATATAATTATTATAATATGGTCTAAACTATTCTATGGTATTTATTTATGGTCTAATTTACATTGACTAACTGAATATTACACCATTTTAATAATGCAATATTTGTTACACTAGTTAAAAGTTAAATAACATAATTAAGTGTGAGTAAAATTAAAGGGATTATATTGACATAAATACTTGAAAACATTTATTGGAATATCAGATTGAAACCTTATCTGATATAATTTTAAAATTTGAGTCATTTGGGAGTTTTTTGGATTGTGTTTGATTTTATTATAAATTAATATTTTGGATATCCCATGTTGTAATATTTTTTTCACCACCACCTTATATGGATGGTTATAATGATGGAAGTAACAATTATATTTTATGATTATATAGTAATATTTATTCTTAAATACTATACAATAATCAATTCAATATTATTCCACAATTTTGAGAATGGAATCGTTGCTCATGCCTACATATAACCTACCGTCTCCCAATGTGATGTTATTCATTCTACATGATCTTCATTAAAGAAATATAATATAAATGTATATAATGAATAAATATGATATATATATATATATTATTAATATAATTTTAGAATGATATAAATATGAACTATGAAGGAGAACCAAAACTTATTCGACAAAACATGCCTAAAAAATGAAGTAGTTAATACCTAAAAATATAGTAATAATTAAATATTATTAACAAAAGGATTATAATATATAATATATGATATCATACAAATTACTATAATTTTGGAATAAGTCAATGATGGTATATAAATCATTATACACCAGGTTTTGATATATACAATGTAAGCCAGACCCAAGGTAAGGGATAATTTAGCAATCTCATTGTTATATGATATTGTTTATACATAATTTATTGGTGTATATTAATTATCCATGTTCACGTTTAATAAATATTGAATATGATATAGATTATTCCATAAAATTTAAAATACAAATTTACCGTTTATTAAATTTTTATTAAATGGTATGAATGGAGGCTTTTGTCGTTATTTAATATGAGGAACTTTTTTCTTTTTCAGAAACAGTATGAGGATTATGTTTTTTTAACTTGTACGACGTGAACAGATATTTATGTTTTCATAACTCCTTATTTACATGATGCTTCTTCTACTCGATTTCAATTTTATTTTAACATAAATTCTTTTCTTTTAAAAATTTCATGGGATTTTTATAAAATAAAATGTTTTTTGAAGAAGAAATGATATTTTTCTCAAGAGTTAATTTCATGTTTTCAATAACAATTATTTTTCCCCTAAGATGATGTTTTTTAATAGTGCTATGTTTCCATTATGATATCCTTATTATTATAATGTTTTTTAATTTTTTATTGAATTTTATTTATGAAATCCATTTTTTATACATTGATTATGTTATGATGGAATGATGTTTAAGAAATTAATTTTATTCCTTTAGTTACGATATGATGAAAGATTTATCTTTTTCTGGCATATGTAAGAATGATTTCATTGTGAGATGGGTGGGAACTATATATCCCCACAATTCATTGGTTAAATATTTATATATCGTTTCATACACAAGGATGGATTGAGAAATGATATCGATTCTATAATATATTGATGTAACGAGGAGTGAACTCAGTTAAATATTGGAATTTCTCTGCTATGATGGTCATGGAAATGGGCCTTGGATAATATGATATGATTTTCTTTGCTTATGTGTATTCCAAAAAAGATCATGTCTTATACTATTAATTTTGTGATTATGGTCCTTTGTTCTTATGAACATTCATGATTTGTCCCATGGTAAGATATCACGATCTTTCATATGTAGGATATGATTTGCAAATGTTATGTTATTATATCTTATTATTATGATATGTTTGATATCTACCTTGTTTATCCTTACTAATTATATGATATCACCCTTTCTTGTGTATATTTACCGAAGGTCATTCTGATGGGTGTTAAGTATGATATTTCAAAAATCTATCAAGTTATGATGAAAACAGTGAGAGAAAATGAGGATGTCTTATGAACCAGCTGTTTATGCCTCCCTATTTATAAGGAAAATATACCCTTATGGTCATGTCATGGATTTCTTGTGTTTTAATGAATATTTTTCATCTTTTATGTATTATTAATGTATTTATTGTATGGGGAGTTATTGTTGGTTTTGGAAGAATGGAATACTTAACCATTAAAAAATTGGATGATAAAACATTGGTAAGAACCCAAAGGATATATCGAAGTATTGGTTACAATCCCAGTGTTTTAGAAGTAACTATGAATAACATAGGATAAAACATAACGATTTTTCAAATGAATTTTTTTATGATTATGTGGTTTTTCCATTATCATTAGTGTTTCTCACACTATTCTTCCTGGTTTTTGTAAATGGATGGAACCTAAAGAAACCACGATAATGATAAATGAAATGAACAATGTTATGATTATCTTTTGGAGCAACAAATTTTTATGGGATCTATAATATAAAACATTATAGCTATGATCACAATACATTCTCCAACTATGAATCATGAAGGACATACAAATTAGAAATAGAGGGAACACAATTATATTGAGTCCTTCATGAGGCAACACCCACCTTATTTCTATGGGTTTTATGATCCATTTGTGGATAGAAAATGGATCAGTACAGCTAAAAAGGTAATTTCAATTCTCTAATTTTTATAACATGATAATGTCATCTTAGTAGTCTATCATTTGGAAGATGAAGCAAATAAAGGGTGGGACATTATCAAAAATACAAGTCAAAGAGATTAAATTGAATCCATGGAGTGAGACATGTTCAAGAACTTATTTTTCAATAAGTACATTCCTCATATTCTTAAAAAAAGATGTAGAAGGAGTTCATTGAACATATGAAAAAGGATGATGAATCCATCGGTATATACAATTAAAATTTTAATAAACCAAAAAGGTATTATTCTAGAATTATTATCCAACATAAGAGTGAAATTGTTCAATTATTTAGTTGGTTAAAACCAATTCCCCAAATGGAATTATCTATAAGGGATATCAATAGCTATGAAGAAGTAATTTGATGTGATTTTAAGGTTGAGAGGGATATTAAAGTAACCCATCATTCATATGGGTTTTATAAGAAGATAAAAATGAAATTCAATTAAAAATTTTAATACCACACTGAAATGAAGATGATTTTTCCCATCTCCTCCATGTGTGGAAAGAATATGGTTGAAATTGACATAAAGGGATGAGTAAATATCTGAAGTGTTGAATAGAAGGTACACATATAGTTGAATTCTGATGTGATAAAAAAAATATGTCTAATGATGAGAATAATGAAAAGGAAACACCAAACTCACTTCATAAACTAAAATGTTTCAAGTGAATAGAAATGTGGAATTATGCTAATCAATTCCATAATCCAAGGGTTATTTCTATTGATTAATTCTAGTAAACTCTTATGTAAAATGAAATATGAATGTCACATATGATCACTATTAGAGATGTGGTGTATGATAAGGATGTCCATAAAGGTATACTTACCATCCACTATAGTGTAGCAAATGTTTTATTTGATTTTGATCCACCAACTCTTTTATTTCAGAATAATTGTCTAAGGTTATCATTGTATTAACTCAATAATTAGACGTTGAGTTAGCTGTGACAACTGCTAATGGCACCAAGGTCGCTGCAAAAGTTTATAATTTTTCCCTGGTTGATTTTTATGGGAAAGTGATTCCTTCAAATCTTGTGATCCTTCTAATAATGTAATTTGATGTGATTATGGGCATGGATTGGATTTCTCCATATGGAATAAATAACAATTTATAAGTATTAGAAGTCCCATGTCATATTCTAGATAAATCTTTGATAAAATATCTATGAAAGGATTTATATAACACTCGAGTAAAAATTTCTTCCATGTTATGGGTCTTCGTCTAAATAAATGATATTTATCTATCTCAAATGATTGGAAAGAAATCAAAATTAATGACATACCGATTGTACATAATTTTGATGATTTATTTCTAGAAGAATTACTAGGTCTTCCATCGAATTCTTGAGGTTGATTTTTCAATCGAAATTATACTGGGTTCTATTCCTATTTCAAAGACACCTTATATAATTACCCCAATTGAGTTTCAAGAATAAAATTACAAAATCTATGATAACCTTGACATGGGATTAATATTCCCTAGTCCATCACATTGGGGTGCAACTATTTTTTTGTTAAGAAGAAATATGAAAAAATGAGACCCTGCTTTAATTGTTGAGAACATAACTATATCTCTATCGGGATCAAATATCCTCTTCCCCATGATAATGAATAATTTGACCAATTATATAAATATCAATACATTTCCAAGACTAATATTTGTTAATGATATCATTAATTAGAGTCCAATAATGAGGATACACCAAAAACGGTATTCCATACAAGTTATGAACACTATGAATTTATAGTAATGCCTTTTGGTCTTAATAATTCTCCAACCATCTTCATGGATCTAATGAATAATTTCATTAGAGAATATCCTGATCAGATAGATTTAATCTTTATAGATGATATTTTTTTATTCAATGATTAGTGAAGAACATAACGAAAACTTGATAATTGTCTTGAAGGCCCTAAAAATGGATAATAATTCTGAAAAAATTATCTTGTGTAAATTTTGGCTTCATAATGTTTTTTGGGCCACATAATCTCAAGTGAGGGGATGTCTATGGATCCAAAAAAAATAGATGTTATTTAAAGTTGGATGAGACCAAAAATGGTAACTAACATCCAAATTTTTCTTGGTTTACCTATATATTATGATTGTGTGGACTAATGAATTTTAAGATAATTTCAATGTGTTAAAAAGAATTTCTTCAAGGTCACATATACACACAAAACCTTATAGTATAGAATGGTTTATGATCAATAGTGATGCATCCAAGAAGAAAATGGGTTGTGTTATGAGGAAAAACGATATGGTGATAGCTTATGCCTCAAAAAATAAAAACTTTTTGAGAAAAATTACCAAACACATGATATGGAGTTAGCTGGGGTATTATTTTAACTAAATATATAGAGTCATTATATTTATGGTGAAATGTGTCATTTTTATAATGATCATTAAAGTTTAGTGTATATTTTCACAAAAAAGGAAATGAATATGCAAAAAATATGATGGTTAGAGTTAATTAAAGATTATTACTGCTTAATACATTACCACTATAGGAAGGAAAACAAGATGGAATATGATTTGAGTTAAAAGGAATAAGAAATCCTATCCATGATAAGGATCATAAAAGATCTAATGTTTATGGATTTTCAAATGATGGATCGTAAAATTTTAAGGGAAGGAGAAAATATTATCTATATTAATTGAATATTCAACCATATATACAAGTGAATAATAAGGAGGTGTAGAAATAAGATGTAGAGCTATAAAAGAAAGTGAGAAATATTGTCGAATTCAGTCTTGATTGTGATGGAATAATAAGGACTTGGAATCGGGTTGTTATTACTCCCATACCAGAATTAAGGAAGGAGATATTGGATGTGTCTCATAGTTCTATATTCCCTATTTATCTTGGAAGCACAAAGATGTACAGGGACATAAAATCTATTTCTGGTAGGGTGGAATGAAAAGAGATGCTTCTAAATATGTCTCTTTGTTCTAGTTTATTCAACAAGTTATATTTGAGAGATAGAAGTCTAAGGGGATGTTACAACCATTACCCATACCAGAATACAAGTGTGAAAACATCACTATAGAAATTTTCATCAAACTCCCCAAAACATCTAAAGTCTATAATTATATATGGTTTATAGATGACTAGCATAGTAATTAGACACACTTTATTTCAATTATAGAGGATTTATCTCTTGATCAGCATACCATGATATATGTAAAAGAAGTGGTAGGATTTCATGGAGTACCACATTACATTATATCATATCGAGATCCAAGGTTTTCCTCATTGTTTTGGTGAATAATTTAGTAGGATCTGGATACAGATATATGTTTTAGCACTACTTATCATCCTCAAATATATGGTCATTCTGATTGGAAAATTCAAAAAGTACTAGACAGGTTAAGAACTAAATGAATTTCAAAGGTGGTTGAGATCAAAACCTACCCCTGGTGGAATTTTCTTACAACAATATCTTTCACTACAATATTCATATAGATCCTTATGAATTATTATATGGTAATTTGTGAAGCACTCCAACTTGTTTGGATGTTGTTGGGAAAAGAAAACTATTAGGTACTTATCTTGATGATGAAATGGCAGAAAATGACTTATATATTCAAAAACACATAAGAGTAGCTCAGAGACGAAAAAAATTCGGTTCACAAGAAATGAAAAGACCTATAGTTTGTGGTGGTTGACACGGTGTTTCTACGAATATGTCCCTAGATGTTAGTATAGATATTTGGAAATAAGGGCAACTCAATCCATAGGCATATCAGTCCTTTTGAAATTATAGATGGTTTTGGAAAGATAGTTTACCAATTGGAACATCCAACTAATCTCTCTCAAGTCCATGATGTGTTCCATACATCTACCCTTAGAATGTATATATTTTATTTCGTCACATTTACTAAAATTATATGCCTTACCTATAGAGAAAATCATTTTTATGAAGAACAACTGATATAGATTATGCATCTTAGTGAAATGTAATGTTAAACAATACCACTCACTTGGTTAATGTTTTTTTGTAAAACCCAAAATATGAGGAAGCTATGTGGGGACATGAGGATAGGATAAGGGATAGATATAAAAATTTGTTTGTATCTAATTAAATAATTTCATGGGGGATATTCAGTTTAAGAAGAGTAGAATGTAACACCCTGGTTTTTTTGAAATATTTTCCGTAAAAATATAAAATTTTTAATAGAATAAATTACACACAAACATGATTTTAAATGACTGTGAGATACCATTATAATAAAATTAATATTTTAAACTACCTGTTTGCTTAATGGAAACAAATATAACTAACTTTTATAAATGTATGGTGAAGTAATTTGCACCCAATAATTTATGAAAAATATTAATCAAAAATATATTTTTATTTTTGAATTAATAAATTAAGTGAATTACTATTAGTGAACAAAATTAATGAAATATATAGTTATATACTTAATAAAATATTATTTATATTCATATAATAGATATTTTTGTAAGAGGGTATGAATAAACCCTATATGATATATAAAAACCTATATTTTTCAAAAGGTTATTTTTCTTCCTTTAAATGAAGAACCACTTTTAAATTAAAATTTTGAAATAATAAAATATTTTATATGAAAAAATAATTGTTTTCATTATAATTGAGATATTAAAATTTACCTGGGATAAAATTTTAATATTTTTCTGATAACTTTCATATTTTGAGGTTTAGTAAAAAATACCATTAATTTTAATTGAAAACTATTATTTTCATCGAAATAATTTATATGGTTAAATTATAATATTTAATGGTTTTAAAGTATAAATAGAATTTATTGATATAATTCAATATAATTTAAGTCGTTATAATTAATTTTCCAACGAATTTATATATATAATAATTTCAATCTTTCGCAATGTCTTAACATTTAAAACTCATTATCTTTTTCCAACAATAGGGTTAATTTTAAATTATTTACTATAACATAAATGTTTTAAATGATTAAAATGGATTCTATATTAAGAATAAGTAGTTCTGAATTTTTTAAATATATTTATTTAATTTTCTGGCTTTATGAATATTAACTTCGGTAATTTTTATTAATATGGTAAAAATATAAATCGATTAATTAAGTTTAATAATAATATTATAAAGATAAACTAACACTTCTATTAATACCATTGGATGTTTTTTTTCCCTAAATCATTCTTTAGTAGAAATGGTGTCACTTTCAACATACATAGATGATATTAGTACATTTAATTTATTTTATTTAAAGAAAAACTATTATGTCTTATTGACATTTTATCAACTAAATGATTTTTTGATATAAGGTTAATAAAATGATAAGTATGATTATAAATACAAATTTGAAAGATAAAATGATTTAATTTAAAATGAAAATTTATATGTAATTTTTAGGAAATACATATTTACATTAATGATTTATACATTGATGGTGTAAAAATTAATTAATTGATTAGAAATCTATAAAACAATTTTTATAAAAATACCAATGAGTGTAAAAATACCCGAACACATGACCAATTATTATTTTTTGAGTATATATAGACTATAAACACATATGAGTCTAGTTAGTGACCATATGTATCCTTATAGAATATATTGTGACACTTATATTATTTTATTTAATGTTATGTTAAAGTTTTCACATTCATAATATCATACGTATATCATTTTTAATTTTTAATTTTTGACAAGATATATTATAAAAAAATAATTCTTATAAAATATAGTGAATTTATATTCATCATAATATTTTATTTTTAATTTTTATTTAAAAAATATGTATATTTAATAATTAAATAATATTGGTGAAGTAATTATTTTGTTAATAGAGATAAAAAATAAATGTTATTAAAAATATTAATGTAAATATAATTTTTTCTAATTAATATGTATAATTAATTATATTTAGTACCTTGAACACCTAGTAATATAATAAAATTGTTGGATTGATGTAATCTGGTTTTATTAATAAATAAAAAAATTAGTGAATTGAATAGTGTTAAAATAGTCATTGTTTTTTATTTATGAAAATAATATTTTATTAAATTATTAAAAAATCATAAATTTTTTAAGAAATTTATAATATTTATCATATATTATAATATTTTCTAATTTATTTATTTATTTTTGTTATAATTTACATTAATTAATTGAATATTTTACCCTTTAAATATAGAAATATTTGTTACAATAGATAAAAATTAAATAAGATTGAAAAGTGTTAATTAAAAAGAAAAAGGTTAAATTGAAATAAATACTTGTAAAAAAGGTTTATTTTATGATATTGTAGGATTATCTAATCGCAAATTCAATTTTCGGTCATTTTGGAGTTTTTTGGATGGGGTGGAGTGTGTTATAAATTAATATTTTGGAGATCCCAAAAGTTCCCCTCACCTCAATTATAAAATTGATCTTCCTACCTCACCTATTCATTTTATATTGAGCCATAAAGATCATCCATAACCTTCCATTTTCTATTATAAACTTACATTGTCATATTCTAGAGGTTTTGGTCTTCTTCAAAAAACAACACTAGTGTTCAAAGAGGAGATTTATAGGAATCATGTCGAAGAAGAGGAAATATCCTCTACTGATTCATTAAAAAATATTTCTTTTTCTACATAATCTTCATGAGTTTTTTAATTATCAATTAATAATTCTAACATCACTTATATAATGTGAAGTTATTATAATTATGAAACAACTATATTACACTTTCTATTTTCTTATGAATAATGATATCACCAACCGTGTGTATCTATGGCTTACTGTCTCAACATCGTGGTGTAATCTATTTTTCACTTCCACCTTACCTAGATGGGCATAATTATGGAAATAGTAAGTATATAATATTATTACAACATGTTTTTTATTCTTAAATAACATACAAAATTCACTTCAATACCATTCCACAATTTTGAGAATGATTTCGTCGCTTGGGTGTACGTACGACATACTATCTCCACAATGAGATGAGATTCATTATACATGTTCCTCATTAAAGAATGATTACATAAATGTATAGAATGATTAAATATGATGTATGTAATGTTAATATAATTTTCTAATGATATAACTATGACCTATGGGGGAGAACTAGAACTTATTCGTCCAAACATGCATAAGAAAATGAAGTAGTTAATACCAAGATTACAAGTTATAATGGATTGTTATTAACAAAAAGATGATTATATGATTATATATGAAATAATAAAAATAAATAAATTTCTGGAAGAAGTCAATGATTTTTTTAAATCATTATATAAGATATTTAGAAACATACAACGTAAAACAGAACAAAGGTACGAAATGATTTTTCAATCTAATTATTATCTGAGATTGTTTATGCATTAGTATTTTATGGTGTATATTTACCATCAACATCCATATTTCCTAAATATATAATATTAATTCTATTATTATACAAATTTTTAAGTCAATTTTAACAATTATTTAATTTTTATTATATTTTATGAAACAATCTTTTGTTGTTA
Organism: Viscum album; assembly: GCA_963277665.1. NCBI lineage: Eukaryota > Viridiplantae > Streptophyta > Magnoliopsida > Santalales > Viscaceae > Viscum > Viscum album. Next base: position 1,031,745,712 of record OY728157.1, read on the forward strand.
TTATAAATTAGGTACTTTTTGACTTTTCGGGAGAAATTGTGAGGAGAAACTTTTTTAACTTATATGGCATGAAAATATTTTTATGTTTTCATAATACCTTATTTATTTGAATATTATTCTACACAATCACAATTTTATTTTAAAATAAATTGTATTCATTTAAAATTATGTGGCATTTCTATAAATGAAACTGTTTTTGATTAAGAAAAGATATTTTCCTCAACAATTAATTTCAACTGTTCAATCAAAATTAATTTCCATCTAAGATGGAATTATTTAATTGGGGTTTTCATCCAATATAATATCCCTATTATTCTTATTTCTTTATTACATTTTTATGGAATTTTATTTAATATATACAATTTCTTACATCGATTAGGTTATGATGGAATGATGTTTAAGAATCTCATTTTATTCCTTGGATTATGCTATGATGAATGATTTAGGTTTTTAGGGAAGACATAATAATGATTTTATTATGAAATTGATGATACCTATATATCCATAAAATGAATTGGTTAATGATTTATAACTCATGAGATAGACATGGATGTAATTAGAAATCATCTCAGTTCAGCCATACAAGGCTATAATGAAGAGAGAATTCAGTTTAGTAATTAAATTTTTCTGTTATGATGGTCTAGAATATGAACCTTGACTATTATGAAATTATTTTATATGCTTATTTGTATGCAAAAAAATCATCAGGTATTATGTTATTACTTTTTTGGATTATGTTCATTATTTCCTTTGAATTTAACTATTTATCCCATGGATTGATATCACAATCCTTCATATACATGATTATATTTTCTAGTGTTATGTTCTTATATATTTGGATTATGTTATCATTGATATATCCCTTATTTTCCCATACTGAGCATTTGATCTCAGTATTTCAAATGTATCATTTCAATAGGTCATTAATAAGGTTACTAGGTAAGATATGTCATAAAGGGTTCTAGCTATGATGAAATAAGATTGATATAATGAAGATGTCTTATGAACCGGTTGTTTATGTTTGTTAGTTTCTAAAGACACAATACATATAAGGTCCTATAATTTATTTGATATATTTTGTAATAAATATTATCCAATATTTATGAAATATCAATGTATATAATGTATGTGGCATTATAATATTTCCCATTATCTCTTGGCTTAATAGGTCTCCAATGTGGAGTATCATCATTATCCTTTGGATTTGATCACTAGTTATTATAATTCCCATTCTCATTGAATATTTAAAAATTATAGTGTGGGTGGTTTATTCTATGGATCTTTCTTTCTATTCACATAATTATTTAACTACTTCCCATCACATTGAAATTTATCCACTCTATGACATTCCTTTCCACACATAAAACATTTAGTTGTCCCTTAAAATAAATTTCCTCTTTGTTTCATTCCACACTACAAGCATGGAAGAATATCCATCTTCATCTCCCCACAAATATTAGAGTTTAATTTTAATTATATCAATCTATTCCTATCAACACGATGATATTAATGGGTAACCCCAAACACTATTTATAACTTTATATCACATAAAATGATTTCTTTATTACTACACTTGTCTCTTGTGGGTAATTCCATTATGAGACTTGGTTTAAAGCTACTAATGAATTGATCAACCTTACTATCAGGTATTATGATAATACAATAAGTGTACCACATATGTGTAGTAAAAAATTATACATAGGTACCAATAGATTAATAGTACTTATACTTTAGCTCAAGGAATCCCTTCTATATTTTCATATAAATAATATAGGGAAATTACTTATTAAAAAATAAGCTCTTAAATTCATCCCATTACATGGAGACAATTTATTCTCATTGACTGATATGTTGGATAAAAGTACAAAATTTATACCCTTAAAATTCTAAAATAATGATAAAAAATGACCTTTACATTATTTAAACAATATAGAATAGAAAATAACCTTTCAATGGAACTAATCCATTACTCAGTAAATAGTGGATAAACAGAACAACCAAGAGAAGGTGTCAATTTCCCTTCAATGGAAGAAATGAATATTTTCCCTTAATATTATCATTTGGATGTTAATCATTATTCCTATATTGAGAAATTTATGTGACCACAGAAATAGTATTTTTTATTTCAGTTCAAATAACATCTGGTTACTCAAGAAAACCATTTAATAATCTATCAAATTCCGTATTAATACAATCCCTTCTGGTTGAAAACATTGACTAAAAAAATTATTATGTAAGAAATAGTATTCATATTAGGGAACCAAATAATAATAAAAATTCACTTACAATATTTCTAAATCATGACACATTCTTTTCAATATATGACACCTTATGTTTAACCTAGTTCAATCATGGGAATCATCTACTCAAATCCTTAAAGATGGTTTGTAAATTGTTTTTGAATTTCCAAAACATGTACCTCATATTGTAAAATCTAGCATAATGTATGAATTATTTTTGTTGACCATGTAATGATTGATTAATTTCTTAATGTGAACTTCTTGGATTTATTACACCTACTTACAATTGATCTTGATACACATACACATGTAGTATACATATAGGGATGTAATTTCACGGAAACCACTCTATCCATACATTAACAAAATTTCACAAAATTTTCTACTTGTTTGACATATCTTTCGACTTACACTTACCATAGATTTATACATATACACATCCTTAGGGATATTAGTAATGGTTTATCCTCAAATTTTCTGAATGTTTACTAAACCTTCATCTAGTACCAATTTTAAATACCGAAATATCTCATACATTGATATGATGTCTAAATATATGAATATTCAATACATAACATAATGATATATGCCATAATCACATAGGTCTAGTTCTATTAGAAACCTATAAACATAAACAACTGGTTCATATGTGCACTACATCATCTCCCACTAAATTTATTCATAAATAACACGCTTCCTAGACATATCATACATAAAATAACTATTCATAATCTATATAAATAAATGTAATAAATGGTGATATAGAATCTTAGTAATGGTAAAAGGAATATATCAACATAATAAGAGAATAAGGGTATGAGAACGTGAGCTTATATTTGGATAAACTATACCGTGTATAACATAGATCTTAATCATGGTTCATGGTATAAATCTTGGAATTTCATAGGACATTAATTAAAATGGAATCAAAGAACATGATTCATAAGAACATAACATTAGAATAAGATATAGATTTTTGGCATACACATAATTATAGTAAATATCATTTCAATGATACAAATTTTGAAATTCATAACATGTAAGGGTTGGGATAACCACCCACATACCTTCTTTGAGTTTGGGAAAACCTCCCTTTTACCCTATTTTGAGATTTGGATAATCTCATATACACCCTCTAGTTTTAGGCATAGGATAAACTCCAGTGCACTCTCTTAATTTAGGATTGGAATAACCTATCATGTACCCTTTTTTATCGTGTATTGGATAACGTACCACTTTACCTTTGAGATAATAAAACAGTAATCACTAACGAATTAATTTGAGGGAGTAATAGGTCCCAACCAACACACAATCCATAAATTTATATTCCATAAGATCACATAAATTCATCACATCACAACTCATGAAAAAGAAATTAGATTCAAAACATTAAATTATTGTATAACAAATATGAAGGAAATGGATTTCAAAATTTTTGTTTAATCATAATCATAAATCTTATAGAGTATGAATAATGATGGAATCATTGGTTCATACCCTAGTTAATATTATGTTATAAAAAAGGATGTCATCATAGTTGGGAATTGATTTAGAAAGACCACATAGAATATTTCTTGGGGATATATCCTTTCCACATTGAAATAAGTTATTTAAAATATATTTTTTTTTCAAACATTAAGGATAACATTTTCATTAAAAATAACCTAGAAAACATGTCAATTAATCTTTAAACCATTTATTGTTCCTGAAGGTGGAAAATACTATACATTTTACAAAAAATATTCCTTTTTTCTTTTGGGTAAAAGATAAAATACCGCATTAATAAAAGGAAAATAAGACTCCTTTAAAAAATATAGTAAAAATAAAAACATTGGTAAGAATTTGTGTTTAATATTTTAGAGAAGAGTAAAAAGATTTCATTAAAAAAATTTATAAAACCTTGACATGGATGAAATTTTTAATTTCATCAAAGAGAGAAATAATTTTTATTTTTAATAAAAAAAATTATTATTATTTTTCTATTTAGAAATTTAAGGTGGGCAAAATTAATGGAAATAAAGTATTATAAAAATATAATTATATTATAATTAAATTCATAAATTTAATGAGAGGTAGATCATATGATTTCATCCTCAGAAACATAATCCTAAATAATCTAGATAAAAAACGAGTGTAAAATAAATCTTTTACCACATTGGTATCTTTTTAATAATAATACACATGAAAGAATAACATTAAATTAAACATTAAATATAATTAGAATAATTAAATTAATTGTACAAAATGTAAAATGGTCTATATATACACATCATAAAAATAGTAGGTGCATAACATATCATATTTCCCAAAGAAGATGGTTTTAGAAAATAATCCCTCACCTTAAGTCTTGAATTTATTAATACACATTCACACATTAGTTATAATAAACATATATTTATTATAAATATATTACATAAATAAATAAATATATTTATATATATATATTTATTTTATACCATATATTATTCATTTATAACTATATATCACTCATTTACTAACAATTCCTTGTTAAAATTACATTTTCTGTACTAACTGCTTCATTTTTCATGTATATTTTGGTTTGGTAGTTTCCATCATTTTAATTTGATCATGTTTACATTATATACATAATATATAACATTATATAAATATCATATATATTTATTATATATTTATTTATAGTAATAAATTAAAGTAATTGATAGAAAAATAATTATACCGTTCATGGAGATTGTAGGTCGTATGTACACATAAATGTTATTTTCATTTTCTAAATGAATTGAATGAAAAAAGATGAATATTATATCAACATTATAGAATAATTTATATTTCATATATATCATATACATTCACTAAATATACCCTTATTATAATTTATGTCAGAATAAAATGAAAAATACATCGCATCGCTTCGTGGAGGCGGTAGTCCACATGTACGAACAAGCGATGTTATTGTTTTCAAATGATATGGAAGGAAATAAGGTATAATTTATATTTTAATTAAATAAGTTTAATTATATCATAAATATTATATAAATATATTAAATTATTCATTATATACATTCTTAAGATCTAGTGATGGAAAACAAATTACATCGATTCGTGAGGAGGTAGACCTTCATACACATGATCAGGGGTTTTATTTCCAATTTGATGAAATAAGATATTAATAATGGTAAATAAATTAAAATAATTATATATAATTATATATTATATAATTATTTTATTATATCATCATATTTTATGAATATTTTAATGATTTTATAGCAGAAATAAAAAAATTATTTGTTAATAATGATACATCTTATTCGAGAATCCTCTTTTGGTAATCACGAAAGAAATTATTAAGAGTATTATATAATAAAAATAAGGCCACTATGATTTTTTTAATTAATTAAGTAATATATATCAGTAGGTATTGGATGAACCAAAATACCTTGAAATTGTTAATAGGAGAGGAGAGGGAGATCCATTTTATAGGTGGGGGAGATGACACACTTGGAATTTTTTAAAATAAAATTTTATAAACACATTTTCAACATGAATTAATTATAAAGATTTTATATTTATTAAAAAGTAGATGAATTGAGGTCTATATATGTATATAAAATCTGATTTGGGTATTTTTTTAGGTTATTTTAACCCTTATCATTCTAGTTTAACCCCTTGTAAACATGTTTTAACCTTATCTGTAGTAATTAATTTTTATTCTTTTGACAGTAATTATGAATAGAAATTATGTTGAACATATTATATAATATTAATTATAATTATTCAAATTATGTTATATATTTTTGAAAATTATAATTACACAATTGGAAGAATTTAATTTAAAATAAAGCATACAAATGTGCGGAAAAATGGGTTTCCAAAGAAAAATATTTCAAAAGGTTGAAATATTATTATATAAAAATTCAACACAAAATTGACTAAAATGACCCAATATTTATTTATAACTTCATAATTTTACTAATTATACCTTTGAAACATTTAAAAAAATAAAAATTTGTACATGATTTGAACAAAAAGGTAGTTTTTGAATAAAAATGGGTATTTTTCACTACTAATTAAAAAAGTAAACCTTTCAGAAAAATACAAAAAATCAACATAAAATAATTATACATGTGGATTCCAATAATTATGTTCATTTTTATCAGATAAATTTTATAAAATTTGAATTATTTAAATTTAAAATTTGTTCACAAAAGGAAATAAATAATAATTTTTGAGAGAAATGTATTTTCAAGGCATATAATGACATGATCAAAATTATGTAATTATTTGTCAATATATTTTCTTTATATAAAAAATAAATACTTAATTTTAAAAAAAAATTATTTCAATTCATACCACCATGTCTAAGATTTAGGTAATAATGGTCATGTTAAAATAATAATATTAATAGTATATTACAGTTTGTTAAAACTCAGTGTTACGTGTAACAGAAGGTATCATAAAAATTAAATTTATTTAAAAAAACTATTTTATAAAATCATAGTGTGTTGTAAAAGAAATCATTTTTGATAAGTGAAATTTAAACTACTTTATTTTTTTTATAATCAGAATAAAAAAATTATATTAATGAATTTTTATCCTAAATAAATAGTAAATGAGGAGATCTCATTACGATATTTAAGAATAGATTGAATACCCTAATAAATTATCTCATGAAGTGTATACAATACTCGATGAACATGTAATGGATGATAAGTTTGAAAATTAGAGAGTTGATTATTTATGCTCTCTTTAGAATTCCCCTCCTTCTCCCCAAATGTGACATGAAAAACTGAAAATATCCTGAATGATAAAAGATGGTAAATGTCTTATAGAAGAGTTAAGGGCTATAATGGAGAAGATTGTAAGTAGAAATTTAAGTTATTTATAAAGTATTTATATTTTGTAATAGTACCAAATTATCCAATTATTCATTATAGAAATCCCTTCAATATTATTGAACATAATATATCATCAAAACCTAGTGTAGAATGGATATTTTGGTTTCTTCATTTTGAATGCAGGAAAACATAGGTCATGTTTGAGGTTATGAGGTGTGTGTATCTTTTAAAAAAATAGTTAGGTCATCTGGGAACTTTGTTGAGGGAAGAAGTATGTTAGGGAAAAATAACCTCTTTAAAAGTCAAAATTTTTGGGATATTGGAGAGATAATGGAGGATATTATTAGATCATTGGTACAATTAATGTTTGTAGGCATGCTAAAACATTTTTGTCCTATATATCCAAATCCCCCTTCTCCTAATCTACATTTTCACATCAACACGAGTTAAATGTTGAGGATATCTAGTATTATATAATATCATTTGGAATCATTCATTATATTGGGGATACCTTACATCATTAAAAGATGAAGATTGATCATTTTAGGGTAACTATAGATGGGATTATAGATGAAACTACAAGAGTACCAATCCATACTAATATAATTTATTTAGTTAGAATGAGCTTCATATATTTTCTACTCTGGATATCTATACATGTATAAAAATTATCACAAAGATATTTATAAATTATCTTATTTATTCAATATTTGTTAAATTAATTTAATATTTTCATATATATATATATATATATTCCTACGAATACCTTAAGGATAAATAAATGTTGTATAAAAAGTAACAACATGTAAATAACCCTGATACTTCGCATACAACTTATTCTAAATTACATTATATATTATTATCATGTTAATTTATGTTATTGATGTTAATGATGATAAAATGTCCACTCAATTGAACTTATTTAATGATAAAATGTCCACTCATAGTGGCACTGCTTATGATGTTGTTTCGAAATGGTGGCACTATGACTGTGGAACTGCTCACAGTGTTCCACCAAACTAGTGGCACCACATACAATGTTCCACCAAATAAGTGGAACCGTGATGTTGAAACTGTGATGGTCTCACTGTGATGGTGGAATCACTTACAGTGGCACCGTGATTGTGGTTCTGTTATGGTGTCTCACCAAATGGTGTCCCACCCTACATTATTTTTCCGGTTCATCTACCACAACATATATTTTAACGTAATAGTGTTTTAAAACCCCCTTTCAAAGACTTTTATATCCCATTAGTGATATCTAAATTCCACCATGTTTTGGGAAACCCTTTACTTACCCAAATGTGTGTCTTTTCCACAGTGTCATGCCCTTTTCCCAAACATTCCAGTTCCACACCTATTAGAATTTACCTATGATTAAAGGATAACCTTTACCTCACAGCCATTATGGCCACCTATCTGATGATAATAATTAAATTAAAATTAATTTCATCATGTGTAACCACACAACCAGTTTGTGAAACCACAATCCACCTTTAAAGTCATCCATAATTCTTATCATGTAACACGAGGATCTCCCCACTTTACCGCATGATAATTTATTATTTACTTATTTATTCTTCTTGGTTTGTTTATTTTCATTTCCTCAGTGTGTTTGGAGTCCCCACATCCCAAGCAATGTGTGGCACCTGTGTTGGTACTTTTCTTTCTCACTCTTGGAGTACTCGGAGTTCCTCCCCTTAAAGTCCTGCATCCCAAGTTCTTGTCACGTGTAGAAATACATAGATCGTTGGTCATCCAAATAGGGTTCATACTTCGTCTCTCTTTACTCTATATCCTGGTGGGTAGGTATGATAATATTTCTATGGGTATGGATGAAACCAAACCATTATGAAGATTATACATTGAATTTTAAATAATAATGGGGTGTGTTTGATGATGCTGATATACTATTCAACTTTTACTTATATGTAGTAAATAATATAGGATTTTCACCACATAAAATCGTGGTTGTTGGTGGTTATTCCTTGTTCACTAATGAACTTTTATTTCATTATAATTCTATTATTGAATAGTATAACATGGAAATGGGTTAATAACATAAAATTGGCTGATTAAGTGGATGTCCGATGAATATGAAACATTCTGTGGGTACCGTAGTTAACCAAATAGAAAGACAGAACAAAAGGAATGGTGTGTCTAAATCTAGAAACTCTCTTACTATGTTCTGGTGATGTGGATGGTTTTCAGCTTGATTCTTGTGATATGACATGGATGGGGATGATATCCCATGTTGTGAATTTGTTAGCATGTGGATTTGGGGGCCGTCTAGGGTCATATGTTGGGGATTGGTTTGGTTATAGTAATTTCGAGGATCTCACAGATCTCCTTTGTGTTGGTGACCATACAAGAGAACCATGGGTGAATGCTTAAATTATTTTTTGGATGTTTTTCTTTCCTTGGATTGTGGCTATGCCCGTTAGTTCCATGGTAATGAATAATTAAATAAATGGAATCACATGAATATGAAAACAAGAATGGGTTCAATGGGGAACTGTTCTCCTGGAATGAGTTGTGACATGGTTGTGGATGTGGTGCTTCTTATGAATGAATAATAACAATGGTGTTTGTGTATGGTATTGTTTTAGAACCTCTAGTCTAGGGTGAGTTATTTTTATCTATATGTATAATTTAGTTTTTAAGTTTCTAATTCGCACCCACCCATGTTGAGCGCATCAGGCCAAACACCCCCCATTTCATGGGGAATTGTGTTTTTTCCCAACACTCATATGAGTGGCTGGTTATTTGTGCATTTTCTACTCACTTTCCTGAGTATCCAAAGATTCTTTGGGTTGGATGTGATAGCTAGAGGTCCATTATAGCCTGAGATTCTTTGGGTTGGGTAGTTGTGGTAGTCTGTCCATGTGTGTACGGGATGGTTGTTTCCCAAGTGTCTTCGGGATGAGGCCTAGGTGTCTTTAGGCACAAAAGTAGTTCTTTGGGCCTAGGTGTCTTTGGGCATGGAAGTAGTTGTCCTGGACTAGGTGTCTACGAGCATGGTTTTATGTTGTTGTGGCCCAGGTGTTTGTGTGCAGGATGTGTGGTTGTGGTAGCCCAGGTGTGTGTAAGAGGTGTATGGAAGTGGGACTACGGTGAAAATGGCGGGGAAGGTCTGATATGATGGATGTCATCAATAACAATTCTGGATGTTGTTCGGGGTAACCAAACATCATTGTTTTATTACTATTACCTTACATGAATTGCATTATTTGGGGATTGTACCTTGGTGAGTTTCGGGAGGATAGTTTTTTGCTAGTTTCATTGGTTATCTCCTTCTCTCATGGGGTCTTTGATTGAATCCATACTTGTGAATGAGAGATTTTGGTTTTCCCCTATTTATTATACCTGTATACTCACCCTATATATATATAACTAATTTCAGGTTTCCTGGAGGACATCAAGAACCATGTGGGACCATACTAGTTTGGTATTTAGGACATTTGTTGTTGCTGCTTTTATTTCATTGGTATTTACCATTGGAGTTATCTTGTATTGTAGTACTAATTTTTTGAAACATGCATATTGGAAAGGATAGTTTGTGATTTACATTTTCTACCAGTTTTGGTGTTTTTTTGGGATTTACAATATTATCTCTCGATCCTACTGAATAAAAAGGGTAATGCATTCAATTTTAATTGTGATTTTATACCATTAGTGCATGTCTTCACTTCGGGGCATATTGAAGGCGGGTCTCAGGGGACATCATCTCTCTTCCAGTATGAGGAAGTAAGGGTTTAGAAATATTTTGTTTTCCCCCATCAGGTTGAATGCGGGTCGTGACAATGTAATTTAAAAATTATCATAATTATACCCAAATTTTGATATAAATATCATTAAATAATCAAACTTCATGCATTACAAATAAAATATTATTCTATTATATGAAAATTATATTTTATATCATTTTATGGTAATGTAGTTTGAAATAAATTTATTCTAAAATTTTTAATTTTTACATCATTTATAAAAATAAATGATGTAAATAATTTCTTCAAGGATGGATATTTTGTAATTTATGTGAAAAGTGTGATGAATTTTCATTTTGAGGGGGTTTTCAATATCAATTATAATAATAATAACCAATGAGGAAGATATCTGTTATATATTATAAAATAACCAATGCAAAAAATGTGTTTAAAACAACTCTTATATTGATATATATTAATAAGAATGCTTAAATAAAATGATGTTAGAGAGATTTTTCTACACTCGTGATTTAATCATTTCAAAAACATGCATACACTCCAATCCCCATTCCAAATAAAAACATTCAATATGGTCCATATTCCACTCTAATTGGAACTATATCCTTTATTCAAATCAATTTTCATATACTAGTGTATGTCATTAAAATCCCCCCATTACAACACTTTTCATCCCCAATAAGTATTTTTTTCCCTCATGATCCACTCTAGTAACAAATCCATTATGTATTATCCCCATATTTTGTCTTCTATATGTTTTGGTCATGTCTATACCATATCTGAACAAGTAAAATTATTAATCATCAGTTATTTATTTCTCTATCCCATCACACATGTACAGTATCCAATAGTGATGTGGTTTTTATTAATTGATGAGTCATCATACTCAATCATGAATGAAAGGTTCTAGTTGGTACTCCATTACATTTTCCACCTATGAAAGGCCCATGATCCATAAATAATTGAAAATAATAAAATCCATCTTCTCTAAGGCTCAGTACCAATCCTAACAACATCCATGAAGTTCCCCATTGAAAAATTCAATTTTAAATCATTAACATCACTATTCATGATTCAAACCCTTCTATATCGATGCTACACCAATGAGTATATAAATTATCTATATCATATTTCATGGTATTAATCATAATACTACACCAATTACACAATTCCCTAATCCATTGTAAATATCATTATACTATCCGAGTATACTGAATTTTAAGAAACTCTATCACCACATCGGTCCATTCCCCAAAAATGCACCTGATCATCCCACCATACCATTATCCTATAACACACCATTTTCAGCTACTGAAAATTCTAATTTTACTTAAACACCATTGATTGATACCCATATCTCATTATTTCTCATTTAATATACATAATCAACCAACTTCCATCCAATCACATACTTGAAACCACAAGCACCTATTGATAGGGTACATCAAACGTGTCACCCTTGATGTTATCCAAATTTCCCAAATGAGTGGAATTCACTCAAGATATCTATGGTGTGCTCCACACCATAGTATTTTAATTATTCAGAATCTATGATCATCAAACTACATTTATACTAACATCATTTAAACACTGATACTCATGAGCACCACTTGTTTTATCTCAATATACATATTCTGTTATCATTTATCTAGGATATATAACAACCAAGGTACACAATTCCATCCCATTATATTTCAATATCTGATTGATCACCATGATACATAGTATTAATGTTTATACCACATCTCACAACAACTTGAATCAAATATTCCAACTTGTTACAAATAACAGATGATCCCATTAGTGGTCTCACAATTACATCAATATTACATCAATACCATACTATATGTGGTTTATGTTTATCCAAATAACAATGATCATAACCCAAATGATATGAAAACTCTAGTGAAATAATGAATCTCATGAACCATTGGACATTATAGGATAATCTAGTGGTTATCCCATCTCCTACATTGGTTACACCTCAGTGCTCACTTGTCCCTGGTCAATCTACAACAGACTTTTCTTAGAGTAAATATGGCCCATAAATGTTCACAATATAACAATGAAATGGATAACAAATTTTAACATTCTAAATCATGATAAGGTATCTCAAAACATTAAAAATATAATTTCATACTTTATCGTACAATGACAATGATCATGCACTCAGTTATATCAGATTCCCATGACCTAGATACAAGCAGTATGAGAACTAAGGAGTCATATAACCCATCAAGAAACATATACACCTATCAATTCCAATACACCATATTGTTCTCAAATGTACTTAACATCTATCTTATTATATCTCTGCCAACATACTAGGAAGAATAAAGATTTAACCATCATTTATATATAATTTCATAATGACATTTTCTTAGGATTTATATGATACTCAAATCAAAATATCAATATTCCAAATATTTTCCAAAAATCCTAATAATATGATTGATCCATATTCAATCTAAGGATGATCTCACCAAATAATCTTCTATACTTACTATACCAAAATCAATATTATATCATCCCAGAATGAATACCCCTTATATCATGTAAAATTACACTCTCTTGCACACAAGGAAATATAATATCAAAACCACTCTCACATTGGTTCACAACTACCACGATTGTCTATAAAAATTATATTTGGGTAGACATAATACCTATGGTCACCTCTACATGCAACACAACTCATGATAACATGAGTTGCATATCATTAATCACAGGACCACATTCTTACTAAATTGATTATACATTTGAATCATGTTAGTCACATCTATCACACAATATACCAATTATTAATTCACACCAAATATATCCTAGAGACATCCCTAATACTCTAGAAAATACATGATCTATCATTAGTCATGTACCATTCCAACCACATGATGTAGTTACCCAAGCCTTCATTACTAACAACATCCTCATATTTGAACTAACCCCTCTATATTGCGATACTCGTACATACCAGGACCCATATAATGTAGATTATGAAATATAACATATCACACTTCTAACTATCAAGAATAACCAATATCTCAACTCTCATATCATCATACTTATGATCTCCTACACTATCCTAGACAATATATTGATGTTGGTCAGAACTAATGAAGAAACATTGATGCTTCAATCTTATATAACACAAGGCACCACCATGTTCCATCACCCCCACTCTGAGGTTCTCATCCATCGTGGGTATCCTCATACACATTCCGCACACTATATAGCTGTCATCATCACATCCATCTAAATATTATGAAATCACTATCTAATTATTAATATAATGGAATTCATCAAAACATGACATTATAAAGTAGAATTATTTTAAGTAATTATTTGGGAAAATAATGGATATGTTATTTTTTATGATTTAAATAATAAGAGCCCCTCCATTTCATGAGATTTAGTCTATTAATCAAAGAGAATCCCATGTTTTTCATTTAATTGTTTGATCCAAAAATAATAGGTGTAACCATTCAACTTAACACCCTAGACTAATGATAAAAATATAAATCAATAACCTAGAGGATCATCCTTGGGAAAATTGAATTAAATAATAAATACTAAAAGTGTGAGAATCAATCTCAAATCCTTTAGAAAATTGTCATTAGCACATGTAGGTGTCTTCCAAGTAAAAAACCTAACATCCATTCCGAGGTCAAACAATTCATTACTCTATCTACCATATCCAAAATGGTAGAAATATAGAAACAAAGCTCGTATAGCACTTTGTAATTCCCTAGACGGAATCCCAAACATTTTTCTCATCTAGAGGCCACACATCTTCTTTTAAATGCCTCCCTATAATCCAAGGGCTATAAACTAGTGGATAGGGTTATATAAAACCACATGGGGTGAATATACCATCAATATAATTTTACATAATAATTATAAATAACATAAAAATATAGAATAAATAAACACCAGAGTAAAAAATATGGATTTACAATGAAAGAATAACATGAACAAGTAATGTGACCATATTTTAATAAATGATACATATTTAAATGTCAAAAACATAAATAAATGAAAAATCAATTGATGGTATGATCATGTATATGTACTTGAATATTACTAAAAAATAAATAGATGAAGACTCAATATTATCCTAATAATCACCTTAGAACTATCCCTGTAACCCTTCCATGTTCATATATATCTCTCACTTGTACTGGGGTCATTTCCCTAACCTGCATACCAAACAAAAATATGTATATACACCAATGTGTGTGAGAACTACATTAGAATATAACTCATAAATCCACCACCAATGTATCGCCTAATAAATACTACATTATATATTAATTCATGAAAAAAATTAAACCGAAGTCATAACACATCTCATTCATTGAAATATCAATCCACTAGGTACTTAAGAAGATACCTTAATAGTTGACTCATACATTCATTGTCCTCAAATTGATGTCAAAAAGGTATTCCGAAGATCTTATAACAACTAAGTGAGATATCAATATAAAAATGTGTCATCACCATAATATATATTCAGAAAACAAGTAATGGTCATAATCCACAATTGAGTGAATGAGTCATCACTATAAGAATAATACATTGGCTAAATAATGTATCTTCAAAGGCTACCCGTCTTTAAAATCAAAATTATATAGGATAAAAAAATATTTCCTATAATGAATGAGATATGAAAAACAAAAATTTCTTATTTGGGTGTACAATCAATTACAACTTTGATAAATATGGATAATGAGCTATCAAAAATAATAATAATATAAATTGAATGGGATGTCACCAATATATAATGGAATATAAATTTTTTTAAAATAGATAGTGAATGGGTTATCACACAAATGAAGCATAAGGTGAATGTGATATCACCATGATTCATAACAAAGGTGAACGAGATATAACCATAATAAAAACATAGATGCAAATGGGTTTTCATTATTATATTAATTTAAGGGTGAATATGTAATTACCCATCCTATATAAAATACCAGAAAATGGGTTATCAACATTGACATAACAATGGTGAATGGGTTATCACCAAAAAATAACATTGACCAAGGTTAACTATTTATAACCAAATCATAATCAGAAATCTTGTAGAATGATTTATCACCAATAATATAAACATAATCAAGGTGAATAGAATATCTCCATAACACAATAATAACCCATAGTGAATATATAACCACAAATAGACATAACATATTCCAAGGTCAATGATCAATCACTAATAATAAAAAACATAAACATAGTAAATTTTTCATCACACCAGGAATTTTTCCTACCATTCCAATGTACACATTATGATACCAATTACCATGATGTTATAGACCGATGATTCAATCACCAAGACCTTCAGCCCTTAACATAGCTTAGGGACACTTAGAATTTCACATCTCATATGGTTTGTGCTATAGTGGGAACTAACCATATTAAATTCCCACCATGATGGATAATTCACTATTAAATATAACCGATAAGTGATTTAGAATCGTCAATTAAAACTCAAGGTTAATATACAAGGATCATGAACTCATGATAATGACAAGTACATCCCTTATAGTTTGATTCCTTAAGTATCATAGAAGTTTCCCTTTATGACATAACCATCAGTAACCATGTATTCTACCCATAAGGTTTAAGGAACCTATCGAGGTCCATATTGTAAATAATCATCCACCATGAGGCCATAAAACAAAATTTGGATCCATTATAGGCCATCCTTACATAATCTATTTTATCCACATATCATATAGATTATTTAACAATACTCTATATCCTCACCCATATCTATCACTCTTGGTGAGTGTAATTTACAATCATTATTCCCCCAATGGAATTTGATCCATTTATAAAAGGTAGAAAACATCCTTGGGTACCAATTACAATTAATAAATACTTCCACCTAGGTTATATAATAATTATTTGAAATTTAATAAATACATATCAAAATGGTACTCACTATGATTCATAATAACACACTTGCCCTATATCACATAAAAGAACACACTGAATGTTCTATCTTGGGTAACATATAATAACTTAAAAATGATCAAAATCCACATAACACACACACACACAAGTATATATAGTATTAGTGACCACCTAATTAAATTTGGACTTATCCTCTTAATAAAATATTTCACCATCCTTAGTCAAACCATCATCAATAACCATCATCACCTACATTCCTCTACTTCAATAAAAGGACTCCATAATCAATTTAAATCCAATAAAATGTAATTTACATAATTAATTAATCATATTACATATAGTCATACTTGAAGTGAAGCTTACTAAGTGACCATATGTAGTAGAAACCTCACGCAATGCAGTGAGAATCACTCCTTAAATTATTTTCTATTTACATTGAGTGAAATCAATTTTTTCCTTATTATTAAAAAAATAATAGTTTGTAATTAAATTAAAAATAAAAAAAATATGTGCAGTGACATAAAATGAATGAAATTTCATGAAACTTGTCGAAATTCTCCTACCTAGACCACCCCTTACATCAAACAATAAAACCACTATCATAAAAATGCTATTCAATAATGATTGGGTGGAATCACCATCAGTTTCCTAGATTAGTTACACAAAATTAGAGGAGAAGTGGAGGTAAATGAAATAATAGAAGTTTTGAAAAGTATATTTCCTCAAATGGTGAATTATTCCATTCATACCCACCATGGATCATCTCTATTGGAGTAAGGAATATAGGAGGGATGTGGGTGATTGGTCACTACATTTTAGCAAGTTATAGAGGAAAACCAAGAGGCATTATAAAATAGAACCTCATAAAAATACCAAAAACCCAATCATATGTAGGGGTTGGGAACTACACTGAAGGCTTAGTGGTCTACCATCAAATGTCCAAGGGAACCAATAGGGCTTCGCTAAACCCCACCAACTATATGGTGTTGAGGTCAGTGGAAACTGCCTTAGACATTGGATATCAAATGGTCACCACTTGAGATTTGATGAAATATTATTGTAGATACCTTTACCACTTTATTTAGACAATTAGTAAAGTTTTTTTGTTCTTATCCAGTCAAAAATAACCACAATATCATCAATTTTTTCATTTAAAACATTTCTGTAAACTCTAATCGCCATTCCAAATTAAAAAATTCCAAATGGTCCTGATTCCAGTCATGTTGGAATCCATCATTTTATCTAACTCCAACCTCACATACATGTTTTTTTGTTATAAATTTTTTCATATATAATAATTATATATCTATTAAATTATTTAAATATATAATATAAAACACACATTTTAAATAATTACTTGTAAATCAAGTCACATATGAACATACACAACTACTATTTCTAGTCCTCAATGAATATCCATGAAATGAACTTGAAATACCTAATATGAAAATTTCATTATTAACACATATGTATATATTCATTAGAACATTTTTTATTTTTGGTCATAGTATAAGGTAAAACTATTTTTCATATTCAGTATGAAAAATTTCATATGGAGGATAAATATATTCAATAATTGTAATAATAAAAACATTAAGTAACATAAATATAAATTAAGATTAGGTACATTATGTTATAAAATTAATATCACTCCTAGGACCACCATAGTATTAAGAAATCATATGAATAGAAATTCGTTAGGCATACTGCAAAACAAATATAGAGAACCCCGAGATGGAAAAACTGAATGGAATATATATGATTTAAGGGGCATATAAAGGGTAGTAGAAAGAAATATGATCGCTGAAAATATTGATAATAGAATTGATATCTAGCCCTTAGAATATTAACCTGACCATTTGAATAGTGACTTGATCATTGGAATAGTAAAATAAACAATTTAATTAAAATACCAATATATTAACATCAATGTATCAAAAATAAATATTTAATGTAATATAAATTTTTATTTTAATTCATCAAAAAAATAAGACAATTATTTTGGTAAAATTATTTAATTTTAGTTATAAAACAATAATATTTTAAAATAAACATAAATGTTTCATTTACCTTAGTTGGAAATTTATTTTGATAAAATTTATTTTAAATTGTAAATCTCACTACCAAAATAGTTAAGAGATATTTTTTCATATTTTTTCATAATAGTTAAATTTCTATGTGAATAGTAAAATATAAATTATATATTTACAATAATATTTTTTAAAAAATGAAAAACTAATTTTATTTGTGGAATAAATTATATTAAAACTATAACCTTGCACGTGTGTACGTGTGCACTTCCGCCTCCACAAACCAATGTGATTCCTTTTTTTATTGCTTTAACTAGATGGAAATAAGGATTGATTTGATGAAAAAATATGATTTAAATTATATAATTATGATTTTTGAAATGTAAATTATTATTAACCTTTATTTTGTTTCGTCCATTAAAAAACTAAAACAACGGCCATGTGTACGTAAGACGAACCATCTACATGAATGATGTAACTCATTATTCTATCCCTAAATATTTTGGACAATTATAAATAATTATTTAATGAATTTATATGATAATTATTTCTTTTTCAAAATTTATTTTATGATATAACCATGTTAAACGTACAAGGACCAAAACAACCAAACAAAAACATACATGAAAAATGAGTCGCTTATTACCCGTAAAAGTAGTATTAAAAAATAATTGTTAATAAGTTGGTGATAAAATATTATAATTAATTTATGTAAGCTGAATAATATATGAGTATGTTTATATAAAATAATTATAATAAATCCTTATTCATCATATAAATGTTGGGAATAAGTATGAAGTAAGTCAGATGTGAGGAATATGTTTCTCGTATCACTTTTATTTTTGTGATACATATGCCATATTTAACACTTATTTAATTTTTTATGTCTATAATAACCATTTGATATAAGATATCATGAATATATTTATATCCATGGTACTTATATTTTCATTTAAATTTATGGGGGGTATAATTCAGAAGTTACCAAATCGATAAGGGTTTATTTCATAATCTCATTACTATTCATTATTGTTTATGTTTAAGTCACCACTGGGGGAATTATTTGATCTATATATGTTAAACCCATTATATTTTATTCTCCTATGGTTAATCCTATAAATTGTATTATTTTCCATTCAGATTCCTCTTTAAGAACTCATGATAGTAAAATATTTTTTTCATGAAATTAGACTTCATTTCCCTCTTTGGCTTACAGTAATTTTTCTTTCAAGACCATTTTTTCTAAAAAGATTTTAAAATTTATTTTACCATTATCCTTTTATTGTTAAAAATAAATTTTACACATAATTGATTTTTTAAAATTAATTTACATGGAACTTTTTTTTATTTTGAATGAGGTACTTTGTGACTTTTCACTAAAAATGTGACGGGGTTTTTTTTAAGATACTCGACATGAGGGGAATTTCCCAAAATAATAACCACTAATTTCATTGAAGGTTCATTTATGATATTACATGAATCTTTTAAAATAAAATGATATCATAATATTCATGCAATTTTTAGATTTTATAGTAAATTTTCAATGTTAAAATGGTATTTTCATGAAGAATAATTATTAATGATATTTTATGGTATTTATATTCTTCAATGAAAAAACATTATTTTACATATAATTAATTAGGGAAATATTATAATGATACCCTAATAATAATTTATTTAAAAGTTTTATGATTAGTTTGACTTGGTATTTACAATTTTGATACCTTTCTCTATATTACTCTGGATGGTTTTTGATTATTTTAAATTATTGGGAAAAGTATTAAAATTTTGTATACTAGTTTTCAATATTACTTATTATGTTGACTATGTATCACCCCTTTCATATGAGAACAAAATTTGATTTAGTAAGTGATGGGTGGGGCCCATCATATTTCATCAATACATCAGTAGGAAATATTAGTCTAACTTTTTTGAGTATTTGGCCATGGCCATACCCATTTATGTAAGATATTTTTGCATTAGACAATGAAATTATGTTTATTATGTCAAAAAATATGTATTTACACATTATTAAATTACTTATTGATTCTCGTGTTATTATTTGACTTGTTATGATATTCCTTGATAAGATTCAAGAGCCTGTGATTATTTATATAGAATTATTTGATCATCCTTTATTCCAACCATATTATTCATCATGATCATGTGAATTACAAAATGGATTTTTTTATGATATTTACCTTTCCATATTTGTTATGAATTAATTATTCATGATAGATTCTACTGTACACATACCCTTACTCAGAATATAAGTTCACTTATTTGTTATGTTTCCTTTCCCTATGATGCTTGGAAATGTTTGATTATTGATATGGAGATATATGAGAAAGGGGATAGTTTTTTTCGTAAGGAAAATACTATATTTTTTAGGTTTTAAAATATAATTTTATACTCAATTATATATATGGTTTTACAATACTAATATAATATATGTACCTTAAAAATGTAATCATTTTTATCTTGGACTATTGTAATAATGTAACCACTAACATTGAGCAACTAGGGTCAGGGTCATTACACTTTGTTCCTTGATATACTGACTGAAATCCCCAATCCAAAAATCCTAGAATCGGATTTATTTAACAATTACCCTAATGATACACCTGGTAGCTCATATAAAATCAACACTCAATGCTGACTAGGTAAACTCGACCGAATACTTTTGTTAAAACTCCTCAATAATTGAAATCACATTGACTTAGGTCAAACCTATACACTGAACAATGGTTTTATTCTAACTCAAGCAATAGAAGGTGATATCTGACTAAATATTTTCCTTAAGGGGTTATTTTTATCATTATATATTTATATTCTTTATTTTATCATTAAAATTATTGATAATATTATATGGTTTTTATATAATTAATTAACAATATATGATAAAATAATTTACAAATAATTCATTTATTTTTATTTCATCTTGAATTCTTATTAATTCATTTATTTTATGTCATCATATTTATCATAAAATAAATATACATGATATAAATGAATAAATACCTATGAAATTGAAAAAATAAAATACACATAAGATTAGATCATGAGATTTTAATCCCTAACTGGTTTATTGAGTGAATGATAAATATCCCGTAAACCCAGGCGCATGTAACTCCTTGATCCCAATCATGGTTTGAGATGAAACACTTATCCATTAACCAATGTATCTCCTTGGTTGGATTCAACATGATTCATGTATTGAAGCATGTCCTTGCACTTGGAGATCTTCTTTTATATATTTTAACTTATTCTTTGATGATGGGAACCAGAGGTTCGTGTTCACATAGATTATACATGGACATAAAAACAAATTCATAATAATGGGGTAAGGGATTTTGCATAGATCATCATATTTAATTTAATAAAAATTTATCAAAAAGAACCACCACATAATTAATTAAATTAAATAGAAACCCAAAACATAAATAGGTCAGTCATTCACATGATCATCATCAACATTCATTGACTACACATTTAACAATTTTAGAATTATTTTTAATTAAATATTTATCAAAGTAAATTTCGTGAATTAATAATTAATAATATTATTAATAAATTAATTATTTTATCTTAATTCAATATGAAAATAGATTATGAGATTCCTATCCTCTATAAATTTAAATAAATTAGTTTTAATTTAAAGTAATTATGTACCTGACACGTAATAACATGGAACATGACATGCACCCTACAACTCAAATTAAATCCATTATTATAATTTAATGTACAATACATGTACGTGAGTGAATAGGATATATACTACTATATAATACATAATTTGTACTATTACCCACACAGTGTGTAAATTACACTATATATGTTCCTTGTCCCATTCTATGTACTTACACAACATGTATTCCAACATGGTAAGTCCTGAAATTATATTACGTAATATTCCATGGGTTAAGACATATAGTCTACATAGTATGTATGACCACAAGAAATTCCATGAATATACTCAACTTGCACTATAAGTGATACTCATGATGTACACAATGTGCATTAAATCTATACATATCATGTATTTAATGAATAAAAACATTATTATTTAAAGAATTTAATTCCATGTGAAATATTGAAAAAATTTCGATTTGTTCGGGGTGTAGAAAAACCTTATTACATGGATTTTACGTCTATCTACCAATGATATTGTTAGTTTTACTTTAATTAATTGTTCATTCAATGTGTTTCACTGACATAAAAAACTTTTCTCAGTGACTTCCATACATGAGTTGGATCCAGTTATATGACATGTAAAACCAGCGATACACTGTGAAATTCATTTATGGCTATCCACATTACATACATAGGAACTTGAAATTTATTTTTTCTAGATTATAATGTATTTAATGGGGTTCATAACTAGAAAAATGATTTGTATATTAAATGACATTGTCTAAATTGGATGAAAACCAATACAAAAATCATGTCAAAATTAAATGTTTCATACTTTGACCACATGGCATGTGAAATTTACCCATTGTAAAAATTAAGTCAGGTCACATATCATGTACATTAACTACACATTGTATACTCCCTGTCTAGTATTGTTATAGCTAAAAGTCTACACAAAACATGTGATGAAACTGCTTACTGATACAAATATGGAACTCTAGGATATCTAAGACCTAGGCTTGTGTTTCATGACTTTAGTAATTTTATATATACTTTCACATCATGAATTTATAGATAAAATAATATTTTAAAACCATATATTATCTCAAAAAAACATGACTATAATGAAAAGTTATGGATTTTTGAACTGTGGATGGATTAGGCCTCTGAATAGCTCTATAGTCACAGTTTACATTGAATTAAAAATATGGAGGACTATTATTATGGTCATTAAAACTATAATTACATCCTCGAGGGTGCTATAAATATCCACATATAGCCCCAAATAGGTTCCCATGGATTTGTGGTTTTTAGGTGGATACCTTATTCTCATTTTTTCATGAACATGGTAATAAGATGAAAAAAAACCTCCAATTGGATTTGCACCCCATATCACTCTTCTACAAACAAGGAGAATTTACCAATTTTATAACTCATCATTTATAAACATGTATAATATATATATATATATATAATTAAATACATTTTTTAATTTTTTTATTATATTAATAATTAATAATAATATTAATTATCTGCCACCCTAAATCCGGGGTTATTAGAGATCGTGTTTGTAGTGGTACATATAGCCATGGTTTGGAAAACCTTTTAAATGGGGTACCATCTTGTGTCATATTTACATAGTCAATATTGAGCATTGATATAGGGTGACTTATTGCAATGAGAAGGACTTGACTATGGATATAGTGGTTTCTTATTCAATTCTTATTTAGAATAAATTTCAAATGATGGTGTAGGAACCCATATAACAGTGAATTAAAATACCATATCAATTGAATACTCTAATGTTAAAATTTAATGTAATCCAGAAAAATCTATATTATATTCATGTTTTATAAGACGTTGGATATATAGATAAATTATAATACTGTTATTTGGTACACACTATGTATTTTTTTCCTATATCCAAAATCCTTGTATCCATAGGATGGTATCTTCAAGTGTTCTTTATCTGTTATTAGCCTATTCATGGTTATATACAACAATATGATCATGTTGTCACACTATTTGGATTAAATAATAAAATAATATAAATGAACTCTAACAAAATATGGAAATTGATAAACAAATAATAAAGAATTAATAAATAAATTTTCATATATCTGATATCATTTAAATGTTCTAGGGCATAGAAAATGTTGTCGAGAACCTTACCATTAAAGGTTATCACGAGTTATATGTATAAATATGATGAAATTTACAATTAAAACCCATGAATATTATTATATTGGATTGTTTTTTATTTTATGTATTATTAATTTAAAATAAGAATTACCTTATCTTGATAATTCTATCTTTGATGTTGATTAATTCGGTAGACATTATTATTCTAAATGAATTTCTTCATGTAAGAATCTACACTATAATTCCTCTTGTGGTATCCACAATTACTATATGAATCTCATAACATCACCATTATTACTATGTGGTCTTGCATGGTGGAACTATGTACCTTTGTGAAGTCACCATTGTTTACAACAAGTAATATTTTGGAATTGGAAGAATATATCTATATTCTCTTAATATTGAGGGAGAGGATATGGATTATCTCTCATTAATTATAGAGTTATTAAGATGGTAAAATTACAGATTTATTAAAATTCAATTGGGAGAATATGTTGTTCAAAACAAATCTCACACCCTCTAAAATGATATAAACAAACATATATAATTAGGGTTAAATAACAAGTAATTGTATAGAGGCACACTATATAATTATTTATTCTAGGTAAACCACATTTACAATAATAATTACAATAATAATATTATATTACATGTTGTTCACAAACTCACACATATTTACATTTAATTTTTTAAATAAATAAATATTAATTTATTTATTTAAATGATATTAAATAAATATTTTATTTCAATTGGGCTATAATATAATCATATCAATCCTCCTTGACTTTTATAAAAATATGACTACTTAATATTTATTTGAATAAATAAATATCACTGTATTATAAATTTTATAGATAAATAAAAATTTTGATCCCAAACTCATGAATAAATATTTTTTTATATGAAAATCACATATACTCTACACTCTAATAAAATGTGATTGAATTCATGTGATCAACATAAACATAATACTTATTATTACCCAATAAAAGAATAATATTATTTATTAATAATAAATTCAAATATAAATTAAAAATGATTTTGGATACACATGGCATGTGATCCTATAGGTTTATTTCTTAGTGTAATTAGGAGAAATTTTATAATTTTTAATATTGACATCTAGAAACACATCAGGGCACCAATTGATAAATAAATTAATTTCATGATGACAAAATAATCATAATAATGGTTACTATGTAATATAATAAATTTTTCACGAAATATTATTAACATGGTTTCATACTTGTGTAATCAACCTATATACTAGAATTATCATTCTTTGACTATCTGAAATGAACTCATTGATAATCAACCATGGACATGGACATAACCAAACCGTTCTATTTCAATCAATGGGCCATTGATATCATCATCCATTAACTTAGAAGGAAACAAGTCCTTTCATGAATTATTAAATCTATTTTATTTAACTTATGATACACCCAACATATCTTATTTCTTCATGATCATATGTATCATATTGTTTGTGGGGGGTATATCCCCACATCTTCCTTTTCTTATATATTACCAAGGGAGGACATCATGTGAGGAAATATCAATAACTTATGAGCTCCCAACACCCGACAGTCAAACCTCATCTATATCCCATCAGATATATAACACCAAATACAAAAGACAAAATTCAAGTATATAGCCACGATATTTGATGATTATAATTTCTGTGGGGAATGAATATAACCTTTTTAATGAGACCGATACTCTAGGTGCATTGTCACTGTATTGTTACATGAATTCATACTCATCATATGATAATATATTTATGAATATTATGGTAATATAATGAACATGTTATTTGTTTTTTTGGAAGTAACTCAAATTTTTTTTACCTCTCTTTAATTTAAATATGATGTTGTCCATTAAAATCATACCAAAACTATAACATATATCCAAGGAAATATATTTCATAGAATAAGTCATACTCAAAGGATATAAATAAGATGATTCAAGACCTAATGGATGAGGTGTTTATTATTCCTTGGGTATCATCATGTGGATATTATCTAGTATTTAAAAATTATAAATATGATTTCATTTGGTTATTTATTGATTATATATATATTAATAATATAAAGATTAAAAATAAATATTTTTTTTATAATAAATTATTTATGGGATTATACTTATTGTACTTAGTATTTTTTTGATTAAATTTTGATAATATTTTCATTGAAATAATTTAATGGGAGAACATATCCCAAATACTTATCTCAAACCACTCCCAATATTATGGAGAATCTTTAAATAGTGTGACTGGAACAAGAAATGATTGAGTGATCAGTCTTGATTCAAAATTATCTTTTAATATTATTTGTGATACTCTAATGGTGTCATCATAATTCAACTCATGAGCATTTTGGGATGGGCTAAAAAATAATTAGCATCACCACATTAACGAATGGATGATATACCAGGATCAGATAATAAACAAATTGAGAATAAATAATGATGTGTTAATGCGAAAAAAGTGAAAAAAATTATGGGGTTCATGATAATAAATGATTTTATGGGGTGATGAATTGTTTTGGATGTGATTTATAAATGGATTCATCAAAACAAATTAATACTAAATATCGACCTCATGATTTATTTGGATGATGTCCCTGATGATGATGCCCCAAAATATCAATCGATTGATTTTTTATTTTAGTTAAACATGACAATGATATATTATAAAAAAAATCATAGATTTTAATTTTTTGTTATTTTTTGTGCTGATATTTTTGGATATATTATTTTTTAAATTTTGTTACATTTCATTGTACAAAACTATATAAAATCTCTAATAAGTTGTATTGTGAAATTTTATTGACATATATTATAAATTATAAGTATGTTTTTTTGGAGAAAGTATTTTTGTGACAGCTAGAGACATCATATATATATATATATATTACCCATTTAATAGAAATATTCATAATATGTCCCAATTTATTTGCGATAGATAAATTTATCACAAATATATTTTTTGGATTTAATTCTGAAAACTATTATACATTAAAAATATGTTTTTTTGTTTTCCCATCAATTTTTTTACATATTTAATTTTGATAGATAATAATAAAAATGATAGACTATTGAAAAAAATGTACAACTCTATATGATTTGTGTCATCATATTTGATGTGTATTTTTAGTACAATTTTATTCAATGGATTAAAATAATTTAAAATTCATCCATAATGTATTTATTTTATAGAATCCTCTTTTTTGGAAATAATTATTCTATCATAAAATGAAAAAAACATTTTCTGATTAGGGATATATATCTACATTGAAAAGACACAGGATATTTTTTATATTAATAATTTTATTAATATGATTAATCATATATATATTTACAATCAATTTTTATCAATATAAAAATTATTTACATTATAATAATGCTTTTTTCGATATTAGTGATGAAAATTTTTAATAAAATTATATTATAATAAATTTTGTGAAATATTTGTACATCAATTATCTAAAAAAAATAGGATCTGCTAAAAATTTTGCGTTTCTCATTCCTTATCTTATAGAAAAACAAAGAGAACCATTAATAGGAACAATTATAATATGCTAAAACAATTTATGAGTTTTTTTAATATAATTGGGAGATTCCATGTTATTTTTAGCACCAATTTTGAAAGAGTAAAACTATTTACTCTAAGATGATTTTCTTCCATGTGTAAAAGTTTTATTTGTTAAATAGTTTTTTATTAATTATTGTATGTTGAATATGAAGATTCCAAGAACTCCAATGCAATATATTTTTTATCATCTTTCCAGAGAATCAAAAAATTGACCTCTACTTATAGACTATTTTAATTTGTAATACATTTATTATTGGTTTAAATAATATTGTGTTATTTATGTGTTTTATAATATTTATTAGTATTTTAGTTTTATTTGGTGGTGTTTTGGTACATTTTGACACTATATGAGGTAATGGATTACTAAAAATATCAAAGTCATCAATGGATTTCTAAAAAGGTAATTTTGAGGGTATATATAACCACATTCAATTATTTTAATATATATTATATCGAACATTATGTTAGGTCCATAATAAATATACAATAAGAGGTGATATAAAACCATATAACCATAAGAAAACCCATCCTTAGTAAATATATGATAAAAAAAATAAAGGTATGAAAATGACTGAAAGTATAGGACAAGGATATCTACATGTCATGGTTAAATAAAGTAAAAAATCAACAAAAAACAACAAAATCATGGTGAAGAACACCACATCATGGATTTAGTGTAAAAATAATAATATTTAATATATTCATCTCACTAAAATATAGAATGCATTGATATTTTATGGAATGATTCCTCTCGATATTTACTTCAAAATATGAAGGATATTTGACATAATAATAAATGGATTGGATATTCTTAAATTTAAGAAGAAACATAAAAATAAAGGAATAGAGATATTAATCACAAATAATATTAAACTACATATTATTGGGAAATAAAGAATGTGTTAAAGAATTACCTAATGGGATAAATATATTTTTGAAATTATATTTTAGAAAGAAACATATTTCAGAAATATAAAATTCCATTAGCCAGTCCCAAAATCTAATGAAGATTGTTTTTAATATTGAAATAATACACAAATTTTTTGACCGTTATCAATGTGATAATAACATAATTGTAATGTATGTATAAAAATAATTAGTTAGGGAATGGATCCTAGAAAGATAGTTAATATAATCAAAACCACGATGACTGAGTTCCAATTATAGTGGATTCGGGTGAGATTATAGTCAACAATTATTACTCCAAATAAACATAGTATACACTTTGAGGGTGAACTAAGTAAATTCATGTGTGAATTGTGTTAAATATTTACTAGTATGTGAAAAGTGTTTTTGAGAGAAATATATGTGATTTAACTAACCATATGATAATATTTCAAAAGGGAATAAGGCAAAAACATTTAACAAATCCAATATCAGAATTTATCCCCCTCTATTAATAATTTTTTCTTATGAGACTAAGTATTGAGATATAATAATTAGTTCTATTATATGCGTATTTTATCTTAATGTGTAGATCAATGATCACCAATAAGAAACCCAATTGAAATTTTATATTTTAGGAACAATATTTTTAATAATGGAAGAATCGTATTTGAAACAATTTATGATCACTTGGCATTGAATTTTATATCATTGTGATTCGTAAAATATTGTTAAATAAAAGAAATGTGTATCCCTTACTAAATAAATATTATTTATTTATATTTGGAATCCAAAAGACTAAATGATCTAGTAGAGAACATTAAAAATGGATAAACCAATGATTATGTTTTGAAAATATTCAAAAAAAATATGAAATAAGATGATGAAAATATATTAGGGTGATTAAAATAATAAATAAGTGAAAATTAATGGTTTATAGAACATTTTTTTATATTTAAATATGTTCCTCACAAAATCATACTTAACATTCATCAATTGTGTTAATGAAATAGTAGAACATATGTAAGGAATTTGAAAATCTAGGGAATAATTTTGAATAATAAAGATAATTCTATGAATATTTTATACACATTTTAGTCAAATAATATTATTGATCGATGAATGGGATATCAATATTTCAACATTATACGATCATAAAAAAATTATCATGGATTAAAATATGATGATTAATCGGGATAATTTCATTGTGGAAAATATTATGGAAGAGATTCCATTCATTTCCATAAAAGAACCCAGTGTGTAATTTTATATTAATGATAAATAATCTACTGTGGTGATTTTATTACATTCCTATAATATAAAAAATAGATAAATTAAAATTAAAATTTATAATTAAAATCATATTATTTTGATATGGAGACATTATAAACCTCTCTAACTAGATTAAAATAAATAGTATGATGAATAATCTCCAAGGTTGTCATCAATGAATTATAAAAATGAAATAAATACTCATAACAGTAAAACTCAATGATCAGAATTCATATTAAATGAAAAATAATATTCAAAGGATTAAAAACATATTGAGGATAGATATTTCACTAATAATGATATGGTTGTTAGGATCTACCTTTGAAAAGAATATGTGGTCATTAAAGAAGACTAGGAAGAGAAATAAATTATCATTACATTAAAATTTGAATTTAAATATGCTTTATATGAGATTTATGTGAAAATAAAACAATAATAGAAATATCGTGGTGTTTTTAATGATTTTATAATATAAATTTAATAATAATATGACAATATTTTTGGGTTAATGTAGAATGTTGAGTCACTAAAATACATAATTAAAAGAAATGGCATGATTTTTATTTTAATCGCATGAAAAAATAATAAGCCCTCAAAATTGATAGTTGTACAATATGGTGACAGAGAAATTGAATAATATTTTTGAGATTTTATCTAAAATTATGGAAACTATAATAAATATATATTATCAAATACAACTATTCTCTCTTGGTAAGACGTCAAATAACATACTAAAATTTAAAATTATATCTAACGACAAAGAAAAAGGTGTATGCAAGATAATCCTTACGAATGTTATAGAAATTAAAAAGTAAATAATTATCATAATACTATGGCAAAAAACATATGTTATATTTAAATTCAATGGAAACTGGATTTAAAGGTGAATAAGAAAGTTTCTACCACAAAATGATGATTTCTTTAGAGAAAATTGATTAGTTTGCAGTGTCATCGAAGAAGAATCAATTAAAAAACATAAATTGTGTGAATTATTTGTGACAAGATGGGATATTCATTAAAATACTATTCTAATAGAATGAGGTAGAAATAAATGAATGAAAAATAAGAAAATAAACATATTTATAACATTATATTTTATTAAATTTTTTTACATTAAATGGATATTTCTATTATAGTATATTTCATTGTTATTAAGATTAATATTACTAATAAATGAGACCATGTGATGTATAAATATGGAGGATAAATCATTTTCATAATGATATTCAACAAAGGTATCAAAAAAAATATTTTTAGAGGATTATATCTTATCATTTTGTGGTAAAATAGAAGAGAATTTTTCTCTAATAACCAAAACAAATTGGGTTGAGAATGATTAATCTTTAAAAAAATAATGTGGAATAAATATTTCTTAATGAATGAAATAGATATGACACTTTAATCCTTGAGTATGGGTTCCCTTTACACATGATGAGAAACCTGAAATTTCTTACAAAAATTAAGCACAAAGTTGATGGAACTATTTTTTTCCGAAAAGAGAGTAAATATGAAACTAATGAACTAAAAAAATAAAATCAAATTAAAGGATCTACAAATGATGATTTTCTCTTGTTCTATGTCTTGAGACATAATTTTCATAGTTTAATTAAATAATTTGAGTTTGATAATTATATATAATTTACCAATGAAAATTTAAATATAAAATTATTGACTAACAAAATTGTATTAAAGGTAAAGAGAAATAGTGGTGACCTTAATTGTATTTAGGATTTTGAAAACTATTTTTATCTTTAAAATAATGATAAAAATGAATTATGGAACATATATATTTGATATAATAATCAACACTTTTTTAAAAAATTGATCTTGAGTGGAGCTATAAAATATACTATATTGATGTTTCCAAATCATGATTATATCTACAGAGTATACCATTGAGTTAAAATAAATATGAACACATGAAATTATAAAAATATTAAGTAATTTTTTAAATGTTGATCCATATAGTTGTGTAGAATCCTATTCATTCAAGAACCTATGACGTTAAATATCACAATTCAATATTCATTGATTATTATAGTCAAATTAATTGGGTTTTTATGATTTTTTAAAAACCAAAGTTCTGTATTTCTTCAAGAGTTGTTATATAATATCTGAAAAGATATTTGAAAACAAATTCATCAAATTTGGATTTGATATAAATTTTCAAATCCCATTGAGAAATAAAACCACTACATGAATAAAATATTTAATCAATATTATCAGTGAGGATACCTCAAAAATTGGGTTTTTTGTTAGATTTATATAATGGATAAATAATATTTCAATGATGATATAAAATTTATATTGTCTCGTAAAAAATTGTTGGAAAAATTTTATTCTTATCACTATTTATCCCCAAATGAGAATTGTTGAGCCCCATTGAAAAACCCACTACCTATGATAAGTGTTATAAAAAATCATAGACTCAAATACTTTTACACCATTATATATAAGTGTTACATATTGAACAAATATGATAACGAGGCCATGTTTAAAAGAAACCATAATGTTGAATGTTTCCAAAAATACTATTCAAAATTAAATCATATAAATTAATAAATTAATTATGAGAAGGTTGTTTTGAAGAGAATATGTGTTAGTCCCAAAAATTTGAAATACCATTACATGGGTGATCTAGGGTATGTCAATTATATTAAAACAAACCTCTCCAGTGATATTTCTACCCCATTAGTAGGAATCACTCTCACACACACAAAAAAAATACTACATGATAAAGAATGTATAGAGAGGCAAATGAAATTTTTTTACTTCATTCACCGACGCCGGGCTACATATAAGGAATATAAAATTATGATGTTTCATTCAATAATTGTTTATTTACATTTTTATTTTTTCCACACTGACCCTAGAAGTTTACCACCTTTTCATAGTATAGAAAATACTTCTCTCAATCACTCAGGTAGATCATATCCCTACCATGTGAACCTATCTCAATCATATTGAGTGAAGAATGAAATTACACTAATGGAGGTGTCTTAATAAACTTATTATTTATCCACAGGCATAAACTCCTTGAACATTAGTGAGATAGAATTCTATATCATTCTATTTGTAGCATCCAGCCCTGAGTGCCACTTAATAGATCCCAGAGACTGTTGGCCACTAGACCTCAAGAGCATCTCACGAAATGCATAGGCTTCCGGATGGTAGTGAGGGCCATTGGTATGTTTTTGTGGAGACTATTCCCCCATTGATCAGATTATATGACAACAATGAATGTTCAATAAATAGAATAGGTGACAACAGATAGCATCATAACCATATATTGTATCATGAAATATAATAAACCATAAGTGGAAGTTAACAACTGATGATTATAGTATGTCATGTTTTTAAAAAAATGACTAAGTAGGGGGGATGTAATACAATCATATACAACATGATCACAAAAAATAAAAATACAATTTTTTATAGCTATCATATCAAGCATAGTCTCAGTCCTCTTCTCCTAACTCTATCCAATAATGTAAATTAGGCATTGGAATCTAGTTGTTGCCTTGTGTTTGTTCCTATGATCATAAAGTCTAATTAGGGTAACAAAGGAACCCAAGTAGGTTGTGAGAGATAATCTCTATAGTCTAGAATCCACAATGTTAGGACCTTTCCATTTCATGCCATGTTAATTAGAAATGTACATATTTAATATAAATTAAATGATGAATAAATAAATAATTACATTGGTCTGGGTTCCTCTTAGAGACCTACCTAATCTACCAGCTTCAGCCCAAGTTGGTGTGTCTAAACTGATAGATCCTAAAATGGTAAAGTTACTATCGTAAAATTACACAGGCTTGGCTATCCCTAATATTGTGATTGGTCATGGGGAAAAAATCCTTACATTTTATAAACCAACTGACCAATTATCAATTGAAATAATTTATTTAGCATTAAAAGAATTTCAATAATTTCTTTATAAAACAATTTGAGAAATCCATAGCCCATCCTTAAAAACCTAGAAAGGATATTCAAGTATTACTTGATGTGTCTTTTATAAGAAAAATTACATGGATTCCATATAAGGTGACCCATGTATGATGTCCAAATTATTAATCTGGAATAGTTTCAAAAAAACACAAATAGAACTCGGAGTCTGAACCTAGTGTCGTACGTAGGGGCCCATGTCTCTCTTAGGGCATGGTATAACATATCTTTCCATTGAGAATGTCCATGGGGCCTTCCCAAGGGAACTGGTAACATTTATCTAGAGTAAAATAGATGATTCACTGAAATATTATCTCAGGGATAGATTATATCACAGAGATGCATTTTAAAGACATTTAAAAAATACAAAAAATTGAAGAAGAGTCCATCCAAGGGGTTGTTTAGTCGGGACATCATTTATCTCCCATGACACTATGGAAAAGAATTCAAAAACCAATGAAGTTTATGTATGTCAGGATGGAAAATCCCATTTAATTTTTTAATAATAAATAGTTGACATTAGTCTCATAACACAAGGCATGTCATTCGGCACATCTACTCACGACATAAGGCCAAATGATTTTTTTTCATAAAATAAAATTTTAAGGAAAAGTGGGAATTGTTAAAGATAATTTACACTATAAATGTTTTAAATTCAAAACCTGCATACAAATTCAAAATTTGAACAAATGGCACCTCTGAGGGAACCAAATCCCGGAAATCACACACCACCAGAAAACACACTGACATTGTCATCAATACAACACCATATTCATCATCTCACTCTCTCTATCTCATCCAAACATCGATCCATCACTTCTTGAGTCTACCAGTGAGAACACCACCATAACATTGCACCACTACCCACCCACTCTGTCATTGTAAAACCCTCATCATCACTAAACCAGAGAATTTGATAACCATAAAAAAGTATATATATCAAAAAACACAAAATGCCAACAAAATGACTAAGAAACATCTAAGATGCCATCATAAAGTACCACATCACAACCCATCATCTTCATCGCACAATCACCACTAGTATCAAAAATCAAAACAAGGGAAAAATCTGGTAAGGCATTACCCTATTCCAATTCATTTAAATATACCACCTCACAATGGAGTAGATCATATGTATAAATTAGGGAATTACCTTGAATTAAACTAAAATAATGTCTCAAGGTATTAATTATACAATGACATATAACAAGGGCATTGGGATAATTTAAAAATAAGTAGCCATAGTGGCCTTTATGGAGGGAAAATTAATATGGGATTGCATAACTCAAGGCAGTCAAACAAAAGGGTTGATCTTCCATGTGATCGGGATTCCATAAGCTAGGTATGATATTCAATTCTATTTAATTTTATAGATTTGGGGAGAAATTTTAAAATCCCAACTCATGAAATAATGAAAATATTTATGAAAAAATGAATAAATGATGGAAAGAGGGCCAGACCACTTACCTTAGCCTCATAGAACATAGCTCATCCTATATTAATGTTTTATTCAGACTAGGTTGGAAGAAATAAAAGGATCCTTCAAATTTCCTAAAATTTTGGAAAACAATCTTACACCAATATGGTGCAAGATATGGGATGAAGAACTCAAAATAGATCTGAGAGGATTTTAAATCATACCTTTTGATTTTCATAGGATCCGATGGTGAACGAATCAATTTTCACATGGAAGAATAAGGAAGTTGGTGGGGGAAAATATAAGGCTGTAAAAAGTAATTCTTTTAATTTATTTAAGAGGTTATTTGGGTAAATTCAATAAAATTACACTACAAAGGGTTTGGCCAAAATTTATTAAACTGTTCTCATTTCACTGATACATATGGGTGATTGATATGGTTCTTCAAATGTTGTCAATAATCATGATAGAAACAATTAAAAGGCATTATCCTATGTCATCAACCGGTAACATAGTCTTGTTCCCAGGGCCTCACGGTGGCAGAAATACCGTGCAACCTAGTTTTCCCTTCCTTTTTCTTCTTTTTGGGCTATGAATGACCCTAGATGCAACCGAGGCATCTTTAACAAGATTAATAATCATATTTAAGGAAAAATGAGGGGAAAATAAAAAATTAATGGTCCATAAATTTGTTAAAACCCGAGAAATTTCAATCTCCCCTAATTAAGAAAACACATCTTGAAATTTCAGTTCTGAGGGTATTAGAATGTCTCGTGAGATGAGTTCTTGTCATTATACATGTACATCATTATCCCTCCCTTAGGTTTTTTCTTGAAAATTCCCATTATTCTGTATCACCTAAACCATTGAAAATGAACTATCCTTTAGAACCTTTGTGCTTCTATCAATGATATAGATTAGATGCTTCTAGAAGGACACATCCACTTCCATCTCAAAATCATCAAGGCCAAATGAATGAGATAAGATAGCATGATACTATAAAACATAACAGATGTGGGAAAATTTGTTCTTGGAATGATACCACTATAGTAATGGATAACTATAGGACACTAACCCAACATTGCCCACTATCTCGAAAGGTCCGAGATATATTGGCAATAACTTTCCCAATCTTTCGATTCGTATGTGACCAATCTAGGGAAATACATGTAGAAAGACCTGATATACCACATCAAACTCTAGTGGTCTACCACAATTACCAGTATAAGACTTCTTATTAGACTGAGTTGTTTCCACATGATTTTGAATCAGCTAGACTTGCACTGAAGTCTTCTAAATGAGATGAGGGCAGAGTAGATATGTCTCACCTACCTTCAACCAGCACATATGTGAATGAGATGGCCTACCATAGATATCATCATACAATGCCATCTAATTTTTTTAGAATTAATTATTATAGAAAAACTCATGAATAGAAATATACTTCACAGTGGAACCTCTATATTTTAGGATATAGGCCCATAACATATCCTCTATCATTCATATAGTGCGCTAAGACTACCCAGAAGTTTTATGGTGATATGGATTACTCAAGAGTACCTATGAACCGAGTACCTTCTACATCCCTTCCTATAATTGTGATGTAAAATGAGCATCATGATATAATTTATAGAAGATGTTACTCCATGAAGCCTCACTCTCTCTTAGATGTATGTCATTACTTACTCATGAATAGAGAATGTATCGTAGATCGATAAGTTGTGCAAAAAAAATTTAGCCTATCAATGATCACCTATACTGCATCACTACCTCAATTGGATCAAGGATACACTTTGAAAAAATCAATTTTGATGTTGTTCCATTTCCAATAAGGAGTGGATTGAGGTTGTATAAGTAAAGTAGGTTGCTCATGCTCAACCTTCACTTACTGTTAGGAAGACCATCACCTTATGAAACCTATTATATGCCTCTTCATTCCAGGCCATGAATACTTATGATGCATTTCCTAGTACATCTTTTTAATTCTAAGATGAACTTCCCTAATAGAGTAACGATATTTCCTCAGAAACTCTTCTCGTACATCCGAAGGCTCCCATTCTCATCCATGGATGTGTAAGGCCTCACATCCTTCAACATTCGAACCAGAAGGTGGGTGGTCTCTTATAAATTTATCACACAGAATAAGGTCTTATTAATATGATAATTGCATCATATGGAAGGGCGTACATCACTTCTAAAGAAACTAGAACATATTTCCCTTACCATTATTAAACCTCGATATTAATTTTAGAAGCCAAATCCATTATCTTCCACTTATTACTATCATTTTTTATGGCTTGTATATGAGACTTCTAGCTCAATGCATTAGCCACTAAATCATCTTTTCCATTTGTGTAAGAATTATCAATGTAGAATTAAAATAGTCATTCCATTGAAATTCACAGCCTCAGATTAAAGTCTCATTGAGTGGAGATGTATTTGAAACTTTTATGGTCTATGTAAACTGTGAACCACCCACTCTACAAGTTGTGCCACTAGCAGTGTAGATCATGAATAATGATGTCATTCTTGTGGTCTTGCAAATGATAGTTCTACTAATGTGGCCATAGTTAAAAGGATCCATATGAAATGAATAAATTATACTACATAAAAACTACACAAATACAATCCCTGAAGCACTACAATAGACTATATTACTTATTCCGATCTAAGGAATAATTGGAATCAAAGCTAAAGTTAATCATCCATTTAACTCATAAGAATATTTCTCACATGAATTAGTCCATTTAAACTTCAGCCTCTTTTTGGTCAGTCCCATTAGTTCCATTTTCATGTGTGAAAAGTCCTGAATAAATTTCTTATGATAGCCAGCCATCCCTAAGAAGCTATGAATGTAAATCTCATTCATAGGCTGCTCTCTAAAAACCAAGATGCTCACCATTTCTAGGTCAAATAATATGCCTACCTTAGATACGATATTACCCAATAAATGAATCATTTTTATCAAAAGGTGTCATTTAATAAGCTTCACATATTGTTGGTTCTCTCCTTGTGTACTCAGCATGATATCAAGATGATTTGAATGGTCATTTATGAAGTGATAATCCACCAAGGTGTCTTATATGAACACTACCAAGAAGGAATAAAGATATGATTGAAAAAATAATTCATAAAATACATGAATACTAACAATATGTTTGTTATAATATTTGTAAAATCTAGATAATCATACCAACTATACCTCCTCTGGAATGTTTCCCATGGAATTCCTGATTGACTCACATGAACTTGATGGTTTCCTAACAAAAAATCAATCAAAGAGAACATCATTACTGATAAAATATATTGAGTCAACAATGTTTTCTTATTTCATTTCCATTCCTTCTTGGTTGGAGAGATTTTTGATTCAATAAGGAATCCTTATGACATTACCATTACATATTGTTTTAAAAAACAAAAACACCTTATCCTAAGGAAAATTTCATTTTACCACGTGTCTTACTTTCTAAGGAAACTTTTCCTTCCCTGAGGAAATTTATCCTTACCATGTTTTTAATTTTTCATTTTGTCTAAGTGTGAAATTCTATTTTGTAACCAAACCCTCGGAATCCAATAATACTTAGATATATATCATTCTATTTTTAGGATTCGAATTCAGGTTCTGAGTTCTATGAATTTAGACTCTGAACACTTATTTGTTCTGACACCGAGTTCTCTGAATTTAGAATCTGAACACTTATGAGTGCTGACTAATAATTCTCATGCACTCTGACTCCAAACAATGTATGTTCAGGTTAGTAATTTTCATGAATCTAGATTCATATTTTCCTTGAAATTTAGAATCTAGAATTTTATAGAGTTCTGGTTCTGAATTCCATATTAAATAGAATCCGAATATCCTTGTATTATAGACAATGAATATGCTATTGGTTAGACTCTGAACATTTATTTTCTTACATTCCAAATATATGATTTTGGTTATGTAACAAATTTTTCTACTTAAATTTTGTTTCTATTATAAAACTATGTCGTGCATTCAATTACTAATTAATCGTTTTTTGAGTGACACATGTATAGGTCCCTCCAAAATTCTAGGAAAAATTTGACTGTTGGAGGAGGGAGCTGACCGTTGAAGTTGTGCCTATAAATAGGAGCTCATTTGAATGAGCTTAGAACTTTTTACAACATTGATAGACTATTTTATGACTCTAGAGATTACATGCAGTTGATGTGATTTCTAGAGAGAGACTCTCATGATTTTGGCGTACTAAACTCCTTGTTAAAAATTGCTTTATGCAACAACGAATGTTGCTGAGTACATTTGAGGTCTTCCTAGGATAGGAAGCTAGAGGTTCCGACTACCTTACATATTGTAGGACTTCCTTGCTAAGGAAGATAGAGTTTCTGACTACCTTAAAAGTTTGAGTACTTCCCTGTTGTGGAAGACAAAAGTATTGAATACCTTGAAGTTGAAGGCTTGTGGGGTTAGCATGTCAGAATCCACTATTCGTATCGAGGGATTACCCTGTTGTGGGTAAGACAATCATTGTAGAACGTAAAAATTAAGGGAACTCTATCCATGGTTGTTGGATTACATTCTATTTGGGTTAAAAGGCTTACTACTTGTTACTTGTATGTTTCAAGATTTCCACTGTATTTTGATTGTTAAGGAAAGTATAACTATCTTATACATCCTTATACATGTATACTCTTATTTAGTATGATTTTATATGCTTTAAGGTAGAATCTTTACCTTTTCAAACATTCTTTATGTTTCTTTTTATGGAACAATATTTTACAGAATCACTTTCTCAGAATCATATTT
This sequence comes from Viscum album, assembly GCA_963277665.1. Classification (NCBI taxonomy): domain Eukaryota; kingdom Viridiplantae; phylum Streptophyta; class Magnoliopsida; order Santalales; family Viscaceae; genus Viscum; species Viscum album. The sequence goes on from OY728157.1 coordinate 1,031,786,118, forward strand.
CCAGAATCTAGAAAGTGTGTATAACTATAGGTTTTGTGAATTACCTTGTGTAACCAGGTTAAACATTATCATCTTTAAAAGTTACCAATGAATTTTTGAAAGTATATAATTCACACCCCCTCTTGTATATTGATCATTATTAAATACTTCATTCAGTATCAATTTTATTTCAATCCTTCATTTTGTATTATAGAGTATATCATACTCCACATACTATCTCAACAATTGGTATTAGAGGACTGGTTCAATCTGAATTAAAATCATGATTATATTCATAAGAGAATTCATCTTCTTCTAATTTTTGGAATCACAAGTTTGGATTCATTTTTTCTTAGAGATACTGTTGTTCTATATTGTTATTGCTGTGGAATATTTTCCTTTTTTAAAAAGTTTTTTTACTAAAAAGTTTGTGTGGAATGAATTTTTTGTGAGATGGAAGGAATCGATGTTGGTTCCATTGAAAACCTAAATCCAACAAGACCATGTATTTTTTATGGTATTGATTACAAATATTGGATAGATATCATGAAGAAATTGATTATCAATACTAGTGTAGAAAAGTTTGTCATGAATACTAGAGGTTACAAATTTTCTAAAAAAGAAGTCAGTACTTTCACTATCCAATAAAAGCATGAATTTCAACTAAATTGTATGGTACAAAATACATTTCATTTTTCCAATACTAGAAATATATATAGAAAATTTTCATCTTGTGTAGTAGATAATTATATTTGGAAGAAACGTGATGTTACATATGTTGGAAGTTTCAAAGTTATCGAAACTAGAAGGGTCGTGGTCAGAGCTGAATATCATGGTTTTGGTTTTCCTTATGGATAACCCATATGTAAGGTGTAATAGAGATTCATGACTATTGTAAATAGTTTACAATATATTTGCGAGAAATGATTAGATGATTAAGATCTTGTGGATAAGATCATTGACATCATGCCCAATGAATGGGAATCCAAGAGAATAGATATTGCTGAGAATAGAAAGGATACCTAGATTTCTCTCGAGGAACTTTTTGGAAATCTTCTTCTACATCAGACATGAATAATGAGAGATGCTGACAATGTAAATAAGAAGAATGTGAGTAGCAGTGTTTCATTTAGTACAACTTCAAATCATATGAAATCCAAGAATCCTGAGAGAGTTACTAGATCTAAATCTAAGAAGATTGTTATACAATTTGAATCTAGTGGAAGTGAATCTTCATAATATGAAATAGCCAATCTTGCTCGAATGATGAACAATATTGTTTTCCAGAAGAACATTCAATCTAGATATAAGAAGAAATAAAGAAACGATAAGAAATATTTAGAATTTACATGTTATGAATGAAAGAGAGCTAGAAATATAAGACCTAATTATACTATGATTAAGAGAAAGCAAATAAAGGAAAAGAATTATGAGATAAACAAGAAAAATTACTACAATGATAAAGCTAAGAATGTTTTGAAAGCTAATTAAAAATTTAGAGCTAGTGGTGGTGACTATTCAGATGAATAACCATATTAATAATCGCCTAGACAGAAGAATCATAGTATAATAACTAGACTACATTTTGAAAATTATTTCCCAATGGATGAGGTACATAATGCTGAATCAATGACCAATGATTATTTTAATTCAAATTATATTAATGGTAAATACCATGATTCTTTATATGAATAATCTTATTTTGATGAATATAATACTTTCTCTTCCTATGAAAAATTTTCTAGGTTTGCTAAGCTCCATGAGAAAAAGAATTAAATACTTCAGAAAAATATTGATATATAAAATTCTATAAATACTACTCATTCTAAAGAAATATATAATCTTTCTAAAGATCATGATATGAAAAACCAAGATTTTGAAAATATTTCAAAAAAACATAAGGAAGTAAATTCTGAGAAGGATAAACATTATAAATATCTAGAAAATTTAATATCTAAGAAAAATGTTTTTGAGCCTAACTCTAGTTCTAAAGAAAATGTTTTTGAAGAGAAGAACTTAGTTATTAGAATGAAGTCTGAAATTTTATCCTTGAGGAAGTGTTTGTCAATATTTACCTTAGGTAGTAAATTTTTTTATAAAATGTATTCACAAATCTTACCGCTAAGGAATAATTTTGGTTTTAGGTATACTAGTTCTAACCCGATTTTTAGTAACAATTATTTTGTTCCTAAATGTGCTCCATTATTCACTATGTGTCAACGTGGTGCAAACTGGGCAAAAAGTTGTTCCTTAAAAAAATCCATGTCTTTAAGATTTCATAAATCATATTTTTTTAAGAAAATGTGGGTGCCTAAATTTTTACATTCAGAAATTTCTGGATCTAAGAATGTTTGGGTTCTAAAAGAGTAACTCTTTTATTTTCATGAAAAATTGAGAAGGTACCAATATAAATTCACGTTACATCGATAGTGTTTGTTCCTGGCATATTAATGGTAACAGAAAGTACTTTGAAATGATTATCAAGACGAAAGGAGGGAAAGTAACTTTCAAAGATAATGCTAAGGGAGAAATTATTGGTACTAGTATCATCATTATTCTTGTAAAAACATTTATTTCGAATGTTTTGTTTGTTAAGGGTCTTAAGAACAACCTCATTATCATAAATTAATTATATGATGACGGTTACCTTGTGATTTTTAGGAATGATAATTGTTTAGTACACTATTCCAAGGAAGAGTTTATTTATTCTGCCAATTGGAAAGAGAATGTTTATAACCTAAACATATAAGACCTTAGGAGCCAATACATACCTTTCCATAGTGAAATGGAATGCCATTCGTGGTTATGGCATAGAAGGTTAAGACACTGTAATTGTAAGATCCTATGAAAACTCTCAACGAAAAGATTAGTTAAGGATCTACCGCATCTTCGATTTGATTCTTCAGAAGTTTGTGACCCTTGTCAATATGTCAAGCAAAATAAATCAAGTATTAAATAAGTCAGTGAAGTCTCAAAAACTGATGCATTATAGTTAGTGCATATGGATCTTTTTGGACAAACACATACTATAAGAATTGGAGGAATGTCTTATGTATTTTTCCTAGTTAATGATTACACTAGATATAAGTGGGTCTATTTTCTAGAAAATAAATCTGAATATTTTTATTATTTCAATAGTTTTAGATCCCAATTTAAAAATTAGAAAAACCTTCCTTTGATAACTATTCATAGTGATCATGGTGGAGAATTTAAAAATTCATATTTTGATACATTTTGCAGTAGAAAAGTCATTACTCATAACTTCTCATCACCTAGAACACCTCAACAAAATAGTGTTGTTGAATGATGAAATAGAATTCTTCAAGACATTACTAGAACCATTTTGAGTGAGTATTCTATAGCCAAAAATTTTTGTACTAAAGCTTTAATTACTTCTTTTTATACTATTAATCGAGTTTTGATTAGAACTTTTCTAAATAAAACACTTCTTGAGTTATGGAATGGTAGAAAACCTAGAATTTTCTAACTTTAATGTTTTTGGTTGAAAAGTATTCATTCTTAATACTGAATATAATCTTCACAAATTCGAACCAAAATCTGAGGAAGGATGTTTCTTAGGCTACTCCACAACTTCAATGGTTTATAGAGTTTTTAATAAAAACACATAGGTCATTGAAGAGATAGTACAAGTCAAATTTGATGAAACTCATCCCTTTGTTTTTAACCATCCCCAACCTACATATTCATATGAGTTTTCAAAAAAAAATTATCAACCCATGATAGAAGTTCCTTCTGACAATGAAAATGTCCAAGCAGATAATTATAAAACATTTACCCCAGAATATTTCCTACCATCTGTTGATGAACAGTTTTTACGAAACCCAAATCAGTTGTTTATAAATAATCATCCTGGTGATATTATCATTGTTGATGTGAATCAACCTTTAAGGAATAGAAGTTCCTTAAAGAATGAAGTAGAACATCTATAATTCCTTTCCCAATTAGATCCAATAATCACTAATGATGCATTAGGTGATGATTGTTGGAAAAAAGCTATGAAAGATGAACTAAATGAATTCAAAATGAATAAAATCTGGACCTTGTTTGAAATACCTAAGGTAGCTTCTCTTATTGGAGTCAAATGGGTCTTCAGAAATAAGAGTGTCGAAAATGGAATCATAGTAATAAATAAAGACGGATTGGTTGCTAAATGATATAATCAACAAGAAGGAATAGACTATGAAGAATCCTATACTCCAGTAGTTAGACATAAATCTATTCATATTTTAATTTCCTCTACAGCATTCTTCAGTTTCAAACTTTTTCAAATTTATGTAAAATGTGACGTACTTAATGGTTATGTTCAAGAGGAATGATTGTTGAACAAACTCTTGATATTGAAGATGCAAAACATCCTGAACATGTTTATAAACTTACCAGTTATTTGTATGGACTTATGGAAGCTCCTCAAGCTTAGAATGATAGTCTTACATGATATTTTATTCAAAATAATTATGTTAAGAGAATTAAATATCCAACCCTTTTTATAAATAAAGTTAAGAAAAATGTTTCGATTGTTCAATTTTAAGTGGATGACAACTTATTTGGTTCAACTCACTAATATTTAACTGATTCCTTTATAGATCTAATGAAATTTGAGTTTGAATGAGTATGATGGGTGAGTTAACATTTTTCCTTTGTTTTCAAATTTCTCAAAAAACAAAAGGAATTTATATATCCCAACATAATTATATTAAATATCTTCTTAAAAAGTTTGGATTTTACAACACTAAGAGTATATGTACTCCCATTGGTACCTCATACACTCATAATCTTAATGAAGCTGGGAATCTGGTAGATCAAACATCTTTTAGTGGTATGATAGGAAGTATACTTTACATGAAAGCTATTCGTGCAGACTTAATGTTTTAACTATGCTTATGTTCAAGATATCAATCCAATCCCAATAAATATCAATTAAGGTCCATGAAAATAATTTTTCGCTATTTAAAGGGAACCGTGGATCTAAGACTCTTTTACACTAATCAAAATTATTTTTTTCTGAATTTTTTTCAGAAGCTGACATTGCTGGATGTAGAATGGATAAAAATATTACATCTAGAACATTCCATTTCATAGGAGATTCATTAGTTTTTTGGTCATGCAAGAAGCAATACTCGGTAGCACTTTCCACAGCTGAAGCTAAATATGTAGCGGCTGGAAGTTGTTGTGCTTAAGTAATGTGGATGAAACACACACCCACTAACTATGGTTTGAGTAATACCAAAACACAGATTTTCGGTGATAATACTAGTCCCATTGATTTATTGAAAAACCCCGCACATCACTCTCATAAAAAACACATAGATAAAAGGCATCACTTTCTTAGGGATCACATGATAAAAGGATATATCATTCTTCTATTTATCAGAACACAAGATCAACTTGATGATATTTTCAAAAAATATTTACCCTATGATAGATCTAAAAACATTATAGAGAAGTTAGGAATGATAACTATAAGTTAATATTCCTCATTAAAATTTTGTTGAAATCAATATCCTTACAATAATAAATTCCATTCCATATGGGTAGTACATTTGTTTTTTATTTTTTCTAAAATTATTTGTAGCTAGATTTTCAATATTTTAAGTAGTTAGTTTTTCCAAAAATTTCATAATGATAATTTTCATAGTCAGTTTTTCTAAATATTTTGTATTGAAAATTTTCATAGTTAATTTTTGAAAACTTTTTGTATTGAAATTTTTTCAAAATCAGTTTTTCAAAATTTTTCATAATGAAAATTTTTCATAGTTAGTTTTACAAAAATTTCGTAATTAATATTTGTGGTGTGAAATTTTTTCGTAATCAATTATTTTTTTCAGAATCTATAGTTCTCCAAGAAAATTTTTACACAATATGAATATCATTCCTTGAAGAAAATGCTATGTTTTCATTATTAATTTTTCAAAATCATCATTAACTTGCTGGTATTTTATTTTGTTTCAAATGTTTTTCGGATTATCATGTCCTTAAATCCGAATGTTTATCTTAAAAACCCTCAAAAGATCAGATTCTATCTATATTTCCTTGTAGCTATCATATCAATAGTTCGATATTATAAGAAGTATTTTCAGCAATTACATTGAGTTTTGAAGATGAATTTTCACCTCCAGCACCTATATAATGGACCCCCGAAGGGTTGTCCAACATCGATCTCAAGCTTTCACATACTGATGTTCTGACCGTTTACATCAGCATGTTCCAAACATCTTAGAGTTTTCTCAATCCTGAATGTCTGTAGAAGAATCCTCTCTGAAAGAAATGTTTACTATAAAGCCAATTCCATAATGAAATGTGTATAGAGAAAATTTAATGCATCCGAACTTCTTCGCTAAGTATGATTCAATCATTTTGAAGAACATAAAATTGAATGGATGAGAGAGTTTTTGCATATAAAATCCAGGGGCTCAAGATTTGGTGTATTCAGATTTGGTTATTATGTACTATGAATTAGTCAGTTTTTTAAGGATGAAGGCAGAGAGAAGTTTTCCTTCCAAATCATTGCAATGATCTTTTCTATTTCATACACTAAACCAGCTAGCTTATTTAGAGTTCAGTATGAAGGAGAAGCTAAATTCTGTTCCAACAAGTTGCCAGATGTCAAAGGTAGCTTTGTAAAGGTAAAATATATAGAGTGAATCAATCTTACAGATGTGAAGACTCTGAAGATTTCTCAACTCTCTAAAAATAATAGGATCCTGGAACTGTTGGTGCAAGGATTTATCATTCCTATAACTGGTGATAAGGACACGTTGAAAAAGAGTGACATGTACATCCTAGATTTTCTAGTGAACATGAGTAAAGTCAATTTTCTTAAGCATATTCTCATTATGATTTGGAATATTATGAATGGAAACAGGATGGCTTTGATAATTATGTATCTGACCATTCTTTCTACATTGATTGTACAATGTTAAGAATCATTCAAAATTCCTTGCAGCTCGATGACCAGGAACTATAATGTTATGATAGTCAGTGGTGATACACTAAAAAGGATAAACATTGGTTTTTCTAAAGACTCTATAGAATTTTATGAACTTGGTGGAAGAAGCTGAATCTATTATGAAGAATCAAGAAGTAACCGAACCATCAAAAAAGTCATAAAGAAGAGGAAGATGAAGGAATTAGAAGATGAAGAGAGAACCCCAAAAGCTAAGGAAGTCCAATCCGCACCTCCAAATCCTTTGAAACAAAAATCCTATCGATATAAGGTTTTAGAAAAATAGAGGGGAGATAAGAAAGACTGGAAGTAGGAGAGCCACCATTTGTCTTGGATCCTGTAGAAGCAAAGGCTATGAAAGAAAATGAAGCTGATGAGATTGAGAGGAAACCTAAAGAAAAGAAACAAAATAAGAAGATGTCTAAAACTAAATTTGTTCAATCCCTTCTGAGGGATAATGAGAAAGCATCCAAGAGTATCCCATTACCAAAATCAATTATTGTGGAAGATTTACCTGAGACTTCAGGTAAACAGCTTGTTACTCTGGAAAAGGTGAAAGAAAAAGAAAATAGTTTGAAAATGTTATAGAATAAATGGATGAAGAAGAATGCAGTGGTGATACTGAAGATCTCATAAATCAAGTGGAAGACTATCATAAGAAGGATAGTCCATCCAAGAAGTTGCCAATCCAAACATCTGACGCAGAATTGTCAAATTTTTCTACACCTGGGAAAGTTCAGAATGAAGAGGATGAGAAAGAAGAAGATAAAGTGAAAAATATGTCTAAGGAAGAACATTTTAATCATAATTTTATTAATACTGAAGATTCTGAGGCAGGAGCTGAGAATGAGAATATGGATGAAGATATAATTGATCTGCTGTCTGATTGTGAACAAAAATCTCTTGATGAGGAAGCCATTCTGAGAATTGATAAAGGAAAACATGTGGTAGTTGAGAACCCTACAAAAGATATTGTGAAGAAGAGAGAAGATAGTGGATCTTCAAAGTTGAAAATTACTGAGCTAGAGAATGATCCTTCTCATTGGAAAGTCTCAAATTCAGAATCATCATATCTAAGACATGATTTCGTTGTCTAGTCGTTGAAAAATCTAGTTGGAACCATTTTGATTTTCCCAAGCATAGACTATAGATGCTATATGCTTCAACATACACAAAATTAGAAATCAGATTTAGTGTCCATGGTGATGGACAAGTGTTTCAAGATTGAGGCTGATTTCAAGAATTTCTTCATTCACTACGATGCCCATAAAAGTTTCTATAAGAAATGGTTAGCTGGTAAAATTAGACAGTTGATGATTTTGGAGAACTTGATGTGTTTCAAGATGGTGTCAAGGAGGATTTTGACCTAGAATATGTTAAGATCATTGATCTCATGAATAGATTTGAGGAAAAGCTGACCCTGGATCAGAATACTCGGATTCAAGAATTTAAGGATTTGAATGGGAAATTGTATTCTATTTCCTAATGCTGGAAGGGAGAAAAGGTTCTTCAGATTGAGATTGAAGATAAGCTTATTATGTAAGAAGAAGCCCTAAAAGCCCAGGAAGAGGCTCTCAAGGCTTAGGAAGATAGAATTAATGCCTTAGAGAAGATATCTGGGGATCAAGAATAGATTTTTAAGAGAGCAGAGGAAGATCGTAAAGAGCTCAAGAAGCTGAAGACAATAGTGAAAAAACTAATTCCCACGGAAAAAGAAGGTTGATAGACCCAATCCGATATTTTTTTTCTATTTTTCATCCTTGTTCAAATTTTTCTAGTCCTAATGTAATTTTTGGTTTCTTGTCTTTTGGATGTTCTGTAATAATATTTCAGGTACCATATTTACTTTTCAATTCCCTCAAAAAAATTTTGAAAATCACAATGGGGGATAAAGGAAAAAAGAATTCTTTTAAAAGAGGAAATATCCCTATGTAAGGGGTATTTTATCTAAGGGGGAGTTTTCATTACCGAGATTTCGATACTCATGATAATGAAAAAAATCATTCTGGAAATCCATAAGATGTTACTTAGTCTTCCAAATCCTAAGGGGTAGTTAGTCATATTCATCATTGCATATATGATATGGGAGATAAGTCTTATTTTCAAAGTCTAGAAAAATATTTTATAAGTCCTTATTTTCTTTTTCATAAAGTTGTATTTTGATTTTCAAAAAGGAGGAGATTGTTGAGTAAATAATGTTTTCTGATGAAGTTTCCATTACTGAATGGCTGGGGGGATTGTTGAGTCAATATGGTTTCCTTATTACATTACCATTATTTCTTGTTTTGAAAATCACAAACACCTTATCCTAAGAAAAATTTCATTTTGTCCGAGTTTTACTTTCATAAGGAAAATTTTCCGTCCCCAGGGAAATTTATCGTTTCCATGTTTTTCATTGTTCATTTTGTCTATGTGTGAAACTCGGTTTCGCATCTAAAACCTCATAATCCAATAATACTTATATATAGACCATTCTGTTCTCAGGATCCGAATTCAGGTTCCAAGTTCGTTGAATTTAGACTCCAAATTCTTATGAGTTCTGACACAGAGTTCACATAATTCAGACTCGAAACTCTTATAAGTTCTGACTCGGAATTCTCATGAACTCTAACTATGAATATTGTACATTTATGTTCTGAATTATCATGAATCAAAATTTTGAATTTCCTAGAAATATAGACTCCAAAATTCTATAGAGTTCAGGTTCCGAATTCCATAGAAAACAGAATCTTAATATCCTTGTATTATAGATAACGAATTTGTTTTTGGGTAGACTCCAAACATTTATTTGCTTACATTCCAAATATCTTATTTGGGTTATGTAACCAATTTTTTGCTTAAAATTGTTTTTATTATAAAACGATGTCATCCATTTAGTTAATAACTAACAGTTGTTTGTGTGAAACGTGTATAAGTCCCACCAAAATTCAAGGAAAAATATGGCCATTATAGGAGGAAGCCGACCGTTGAAGACGAGCCTATATATAAGAGCTCCTTTGAATGAGCTCATAACTTTTTACAATTTTTATGGATTGTTCTATGACTCCAGATATTACATGTAGTTGAAGTTATTTCTAGAGGGAGACTCTCATGCTTTGTGTGTACTGAACACCATGTTCATAATTTCTTCGTGCGACTCCAAATGATTCTGAGTACATTCTAGGGATTCTAGTTACAAGATGACAGAGGTGCAGACTACCTTAAAAGTTCGAGGACTTAATTTTAGAAGAAGACATAGGTTCCGACTACCATAATTGTTCGAGGACTTTCATGTTGAGGAAGAGAGAGGTGCTGACTACCTAGAAGTTGAGGGCTTGCATGGATAGAAATAAAGACTCTGATCTTCGTATTGAGGTATTACCCGGTTGTGGGTAAGACAGACTTTCTTGAAAATATAAATCAAGGGACCTTTATTGAAGTTTGTTGGAAACCCTTCTCTTGGGGTAAAAAGACTTACTAATTTGTACTTGTATGTTTCGAGTTTTCCACTATATTTTGATTGTTAAGGAATTTATAAATATATTATACTTCCTTATACATGTATACTCTGATCTAGTAATATTCTATATGCTTTGAGGTAGAATAATTCCCATTGTAAACTTTAATTAAGATTCATTATTTAGAACCATCTTCTTTGGAATCACATTCTCGAAATCATATTTTCAAAATCTAGAAACTGTGTAGAATTAGTGGTTTTTTGAATTACCTTGTTTAACCTTGTTAAACATAATCATCTTTAAAACATACAAAAGAATTTTTTAAAGTATACAATTCACCCCCTTGTATTTTTTGAATTATTAAATACTTCATTCAGTATCTATATTATTAGGATCCTACATTTTGTATTTTAGAGTATATCATACTCCAAAAACCATCTCAACAAAATATGGTCAAAGAGGTTGTCTATATGAGGTAACATATACACATTATTCATTGTAACCTTGTTCAATGGGTGGAAATAGATGCACACTCTAAAAGTAACATCCACCTACTTGGAGGAAAAGATGGATGAAACAACAGTGATGTTCTAGGATTTAGGTAAAACTTAGCCTCTATGTCATAAAGCTTACTATTGAGTTATTAAAGATCTATATGTTCCATTCTATTAGGATGAAAAGACAATGGTGCCTCCCCTGGAACAAACTCAGTCGTGAACTTCATCTCAGTATCAATAGGTAATTTAGGGAAATCTTCAGGAAATACATCACTAAATTTATGCACAATAGAAGAGAAATATGAAAAATGAATTCAATGATCACTCATAATGATACTATCCATATGGGAAATCATCATTGTTATTCTAGTACATTTGATCCATGATTGAATGGATTATAGATCTAATTCACCATTATCGTTATACATGGTTCCCTTAACTGATATGCACATCACTTGTCGATGATTGAAACCCAAATATGCTTAATATAGCACAAGGCAGTACATACTAAGATTGATGTCGAAGCCTTTCATATCAAGGATATAGAAACACCCAAGAAAATGGTGTACATGTATTTCAAGGGTCACTCCTTGCACTAGATTATACCATATTCTCAAACTTTTAATGGCATGTCAAGGTTCATAACGCCACTGGATATTTCAATCACTAATATTAGACTTCCCGTAGTTCTAGTAGACCGAAAGGAGTGCAATTCACCTATATCAAATAAAGTTGAATCTAGAGTAGAGGAAAACAGAATATTACCTTTAACTATAGGTTTTCCAAAGATTATTCTCCTTAGACATAGTCTACACAATATAGATATGGCCAGAATAGCAATCTTGGGATGTTGCCTCAGTACCTCAAGAAAGTACACTCTACTGATGAGGAAACTATGATGCAAGAATTTTTCAGCCTTGGACACATTACCATCCTGAATGAAATATAGAAGACCAAATTACTACCTATCTAGGTGTCACCAAACCTACATCAAAATGTGGTGCTATAATAGATCCTCGTTCAATCGGTACTATAGGAATGGTCTAGTGGTAATATTATAGGTGACCAATCGTGCAACATGCCCGACACTTGATCGGGTTCCTCATACCCTATGGATTTTTGTGACATGTCCTACAACACTGGTAACACACCACAAGTCTACATGAGGGTACCTCCAGCCTGTTATATTCCCCGCATGTTCCCTTGATTCATCACTTATTTACAATGGATAAACCACTGCTAGTATACATGGAAACCGAATCTCCCTACACCACGTCACATGACTCACTCGGGTTTTGCTCTGTGATAAGGGACTATTTCATGATATCAGTAATAGTGGTTATCCAAAATATGTTAACCATAGAGACGATTGGATAATAGATTCTATACATGAATTTTATTGTAGTATTCATATTTTCATTTGTCATGGTTTGTGTAAAATGTTATAATTAAGTGAAGAGAGCTTAATATTCCTTCACTAACATGTCACCCTACTCATGGTGCATGAACACCCAGATACAATCTATTCGCAAATTCTGATGGAAGAAGTAGTTGAAAAAGGATTCTTGGAAATCCCCGAAAATATACCCTACTATCAACCAGCTCGAATCAAGATGTCCCATAAATGATTTTTGGAATCACAAAAAACATAAGTCACGAGCTTTTCTCCATTCCATGGATGCATATTGACATGCTCCAATATGGAAACCATATCCTTCAACAAGGACTCAGAAACCCATGGTCCAACATCCCTATAAAGGTGGGAGGATGCTTCTATTTGAACTGGTAGGTCAGCTTCACCAAAGAAGGGGTAGGGTGTGGTTCACCCTGAACTATTTGCAAAGTGAAAATAAGTTTTCTTAGAAGTGTTCATCAAAACCCATTTTAATATCCTTTATAGGTGAACACTACTATAAGTATAATAGGTGGATAAGTTCCCACCACCTCTCAAATATTCTCATCACCACATTCCTGGAATAAAACATGTAGTCTTCATGGAGTAATATCTCTAAAAATTCTTTCCACAAGCCTCATAAAAAATTTATAATAGAAAGGTAAATTGATAATGCGAGGAAAGATAAAAGGTTATCATACTAAATAATCACACACCTCTTCCTTATCTAGGATCCAGGTCTGGGTGAGTATATTGATCAATAAAAGGAACATAAGATATATTTCCTACAAAAGACTAATAGTTCGGGTGAGGATAAGGTCTCAGGTATATGGTTTCCATTTTTATTTTAAAAGATCAATCTCATTTGAACATTTTTAGATTCATTCTAACCTAATTGGTTATCAAATAATAATCTAGTTAATTTCATCACAAATTCTAATTCATAAGGTCCCATATAACATATAAATAGAAATCAATATGTCAAATAACTGCTTTATGACTTTTAATCCAAACAACAAGTGTAACAGGTCTTAGTTGTGGTTTGATAAGATAATTTATCATTGTCACACTCCAATAAAACTACAAATGTGTCATTTTTGGTCAATTAACCAATTATTCCATCATTTAATATAATATCAAATTGAAAATAATACAATCAAGGAAAAAATTCAATCAAATGAAATACTAGAAATTCACATAGAATAGTAAATAAGGCTTGATATGATATATGAAAATTTAATGTCTTATTAAGACTCTTATGACGCATCATTATAAGGTGATCTCATTTTATTAGGCCTTGGATAAAAAAACCAACCATATAAAATTCAATATGAACCAAAAAACAAATTAAGGGAATCACCTAACAGTGAAATCCAAATGAAACATAATAGGCATGGGAAATAATAGAATTTACCCTTCCCATCAAATTTATGTTTTCTATGTACATGGGGTGGAAACTCCCTGGAATAGTCTCATAACCAAATTCATTTATACTAGTCTCATGTATAATCCCAAATAGTAAGAAAAATATAAAACCCCACTATGATAGAATTTTTTAGCACCCCTCCTTGAGTTCCATTCAACAGTGCCCTGGGATAGTTGGTTACAAGGCCTTAAGTTCATCTCTCCGAACTCCAAAGGCTATCGACTAATAGAGATGGACTTGGTTATGTATGTGGGGACAATATTCCATCATTGATCATATTAGAGTGCATTAATAAATGTATATGAAATAGAGAAGCCAAAAATATATAGCATAAAAAACCACATAGTAGATCATACAAGCTAATAAACCATACTCAGATGACGAATAAATAAAAAGAAGGAAATTATGATGAAAATATGTCAGTTATCTATAATTAAATGACTAATTGGGTGGGTATGCAATAAATGAATATACAGAAATATAATAATATATGGAATCCCAAAAGTAATACAATAAGAATCTAGATCGTTGTCTTGGTCCTCTGTTCCCTCCTCCAACCTCGAATTTAAATCAATCATGGAATGATGGATGTATCGACTTGTCTATAACTATAATAATAAAGTCTTCTCGGGAAACGAAAGTTCTCGATTTGGGAGTGAAAAATAATCATTTTAGTCTAACACCCACGATTCCAGGACCTTTCCATTTCATGCAATGTAAATATTCATTTTGAAAATTTTAATTAAAGTGACGTGCTAAATAAATAATTAATTACATTAGATTGGGTTCCTCAAAGAGACCCACCCAATATACCTTCTTCAGCCTATGATGGTGTTACTAAATTGAGAGATACTGATATAGTAAATTTAGATAGTAAAATTCCCTAGGCATGACTATCCATAATCATGTGATTGGTTTTAGTGTAAACAACCCTACATTTTCCAAACCAACTGACCAATTTTCAATTGAAAACATTTATTTAGATTTAAAAACAGTTTGATCACTTATTTATTAAATATGATGAGACACCTAGGGCCCATATTTAGTAATATGAAGAGAATTTCCAAGTATAATTTGAAGGGATTGGTAAAAGATCAACGCCAACGAGTTTGTCTAGGGTGGCCCATGTATGAAGTCCCAAGTGTCACTCTGTCATAGGGGGGAAGTCGCATAAACTGGCCTCTAAATCCGAACCAAGTATCATACATAGTGGCAATAGTCTCTCTCATAGAATTGTATAACCAATAATTCCATTGAAATTGACCAAGGGGTCTCCCCTAGGGAACTGGTAAGAGTCATCTAGAGGAAGAAAAGACAAAACTCAATGACCAAGGCATAGACTTAAATGGTATCACCTCCAACACATTTATAATAAATTTTAAATATACAAAAAAGGACTGTGATTCCATATAAGGGGACCTTAAGTTGGGTCCCCTTGTATCACCGACGAAAATATGTAGAATAATTAAAAACCAAATTAATATAAGGTAATTCAAGTAGGAAAATAACATATAATTCAATTTTAATATTTTGTTAACATTAGGCTCATAATACTAGGATTTCCATTTTCACATCCACTGATAACATATGGCATGAGACATTAACCTTATCTAATTCATATAATTCTACCACATCACCAAGGAAAATATAATAGTACTAACACATGTCCAAACATTAAATTAATAAAACCTGTGTTGCATGTTATCAATTATGTAATGACATATCATGAAGGAATTGGTCCAGTATAAGAAAATGTGGAAAATGTATCATCCAAGGAAAGGGAAATACAAATTGAATAGAAAAAATCATGATGAGAAAAACAAAGTGTTTAACCACCAAATGTTCAAGTTTCCATAGACTAGTTATAGAATTTAATTCTATTTAATTTAACATGTTAGGTGTGAAACCATAAAATCCAATGTTGCGGAAAAATAAAACTATTTACGTAAACTGATGAATCAACAGAAAATGTTCAATAACACCTACATTCCCATCATAGATCTTCTCTCATCTAGTTATATTGTTTACTTTAGACTGGGTAGGAATAAATTGAAAAAACTATCAAATTACCTAAAATGGGTAAAATGCGATTTCCCCCAAATAGAAAAATAGAAGGGATGAATAACTTGAAATAGATCAGAGAGGATTTGATATCATACCTTTAGCATTCCATAGGATCTGATGGAGTATGAATCAGAGATAATATGGTTTAGTTGCATTAAGCATAGATTCATGTGGATGAGTGGTTTTTAAGGGGAGAACAAGGAGGCTATTAGAGAAAATATATGTGAGGAAGAAAGGATTCATTTAATTAATTTAATAGGGTCTTTTTATTAAATTCACCCAAAATTTCACAAAGAAACTTTTGGAAGAACTACGCACTAACCATGATGACATCACTACTACATATGGTTACACTACATGGTCTGTTGCACGATTTGAATAACTATACTTAAAACATGAAAAAGTTTTGTCCCATGTCTACAACCTGCCACCCTGCTATGCGCCTTGACTTGAATAGTTGCAGAAAATTATTAGTCCTAATATTCTATTCATTTTTTGGTTTTTGGGTTCAAAAAAACCCCAATACACACATATAGACACCTTGACTTGATTAGGAATCATATTTAGTTCTATTTATGGGAAAACAAAAACATAATTGACAGAACCTTTATGGAAATCTAGGACATTACTCTCTTTTTTCTATTTTCCTTCCACCATAGATTTAATAGTCCCACCAATGTTTTAATGCCCATACCACAGTTTCCCAGAGTCTGTCCATTATTACATAACACTAGAATGATACAAAGAATAATTTCATGGAAGACCAATTAGTTTAGTAGCTTTGGATGTTCTAGATACATTCATCAGTTTTACATTACATCATGAAATAAAAACATCAACAACATTTTGTCCTATTTTGAACTCACTTATAACCTTAGAATATCCCAGTAGGTGAACAATAAAAGACTTCTTCACATACTGGGAAAAATAAAACATAGAAAGGGGTGAGTTTAGATTCTCTTTAATGAAAAAAATATAGTAGAAACTTTCATATATTATCATAACCATTTAAGACAATGTGTAATACTAAAACAAAATCCTTCAGTAAGGATAAAAATATAGCATTAACATTAATAAATTTGCATAAAAATTTAATGAATTATGTAATTCTAAAACAAAATCATATTAAACATAAAATTCAGCATAATATGGCCAAGATAAAATCAAATAATATCATTTACATATTCAAATGGATATTCGACTAGTCGAATAATTACATGAAATATCAATAGCCACATTCATAATGATGGAATGCATAATACCAAACGTCATAACCCCATAAGTAGGGCCTTGTGACAAGACTACTAATAATATTTTTTCAAGGGTTGTGACAAGACACTAGTTTGTCTCATGAGATCTACCGATGCATTGAAGAGCTATAGCGAGCTCCACCTTTCACTTACTAAGTCTGATTCATTCATCATATGAAAAGTTTTAATCATAACATAATCATTCTTATTAAAACTGGCATAAGAAATGTCAATACGTTATATATAAATCATGAATGGTGTAAAAACACATTCACAGAAAAACATATCACAAAAACTTCAATAAAATATAGAATATTTGTATCATAATCAGTTAACTTAAAACAAGTTTAAAACCAATCAAAGTTTGTAGAGATAGATGAAATCAAAACATTTTGAGATAAATTTCAAATTATATTTTGAAATAATTTAGAAGACATTTAATGATAAAAGAAAATATTTATTTCAAAAATATTATTATAATCTTGTAAGGGATGTTTTGAAGGTTTTATGATAGCAGAAATAGCCCCCCTGCCATATAAGATAAAAAACATTCTTTCAATAATTTTACCGAAAAGTTTGTAAAGGAAATTATTTGGAAAACAGTGTAATGATTCCGTTATAAAAATTTTATAAAATGTAAAAGAAGGGTTCAAGTGACTTTAAACTATAGTATAGTAAATTGTAAAAATGTTCTGAAATATATTTTTATGAAACACGGTTGTGGATGGCAATGAGGTCCCAGTAGATAATTACATAAAAACAACATCTGATAAAAAAGAGATTGTGAAATTATCACTTACCTTATACTTTTTATTAGTTAATGTTATGTTAAAAACATATAGAATTATTAAACCACTGTTATTAAATTATAAAATATCTATATTCAGAAATATGATATCATATATGATCCTCTAATATCTCTTTGTTAATGACATTTTAGTAGTTTCATCGTTTCGGGTGTTAATTGATTCATTTTTATTTATATGATTGGTTATGTAAACCATAATGTTTTTGGATAAGATGTTTATAATTATTATGAATAATTATATTATATTAATAAACATTATTTTTAATCATAAAATGATAATTATTCATTAATGTTTACGATAGGGAATTAATCTAACCGCGTTCAAGTAGACGGTAATCTGTACGTACGCACAAGCGAAAATATCATAATATTGATGGTAAAATCATATGTTATTGGATGGTATATCATATATAAAAAATAATTAACATGTAATATTTATTATTTTTATAAGTTATACTCATTATTATACACATCCAAAATATGTTCTTGAATAACGAACTACACTAGGTCATGGAGATGATAATCCTTACCTATGCACATATGGTGACTGTCATTATAGGATAGATAGAATAACGAATATGGTTGTACCTTATTTATAATAACATCACATTATGTATAAGGTACTAGATTTAGATATTTTATATTGAAATAACAATGAAATTGGAAGTGGATTAATAAAAGAACTTTAAAGATGTGATGAAATATTAACCTCTTCTTCGGGTGTTTCCTTTTGGGTTGATCAGAAGGGCTCCTAGGTTGGCTATATGATCCAAAGAAGGAATCTAGGTTGGTGTGATGTAGGTTTGAAGGATATTTGGGTAGGTTTTGGATGAGTTAAATGGCTTGGAGGTCTGAAATTAAGAGAAGGGGAAGTTCCCTTTTATAAGAGAGGTGAGGGTCACATTAGAAAAAGATTGAAATATTATTTTATAATAAAATAATTTTCAGTTTATAACGTCACAAAAATGAATTATTTAGTGGTTATGAATAGGATGGGTGGAAAACATCTCATACAATAGGTTTTAGATACGTTTATGTCACCATAGTAACCTTATCTTTTATATTTAACAATTAGTTAAATAGTTTGAAATTTACCATGTCTCTTGGTATTTTAAAATTATACGGTTCACAAGTGGTTCATTATTAATATATATAACCTTATCTAATTTCTTTGTCTGATCCTTATATTTTTAAGACTATTATATCAATTAATAATATATTATTTGTTTTAAAAACTCAATTATGTCAATTTTGACACTATTTATTATTTGGTTTTTGTGAAAATAATAACAACATTATTACTTTCAAAATTTATTTAATCCACCATAACATGTCATATTAACTTATAAAATTATTTTAATTCATCAGAATTCTAAAATTACATTTATTTTTATATTTATAATATAAATTATTTTAATATTTCATTAATAAAGTAATTACTTCATCATTATTGTGTCATAAAAAATTAAATAATTAAATGCCTAAAAATTATAAATAAAATACTGTTTTGTGGGAACAATTTTTATTATTCTTATGAATATTTATAGTCGAATATATATTGTGTATATCCATATATTATAAATATTTTAGTTATTAAACTTTGAATATAACAATTTTAGCTCTACAATTAATAAAATAATAATAAATGTCATACTCTATTACAAGTAAACAAAAGGGGATAATATATTATTGATAAGCTTTTTTGTCGAAATACATGTATCCCAAATAATTAGGACATGTGTTCGGGAAATTATCATATCATTTTTATCGTTAATTACCCAATATAATTTTAAGAGTGGTAAATAAAACTCAAAAGTTACTATTCACCAAAAATTATTTTCATCTTATTGGACAAAATTTTACATACTGATATCAACCATGTCTCTTACATTTTTGAAATTAAACTCACAGAAGCGGTAAAATTATATTTTATGAAAATATTTAAATTATTCTAGAAAGTGGGTAAAAGATGGTAAAAAGTTCAATAAAAATTTTATATATCTAAACATATTATAAAACGACTCAAATGAATTAAATTGAACTTATATAGGTATTATTAATCTATTTTGACCAAAAATAAATTTAAATAAAATATTTAATTATTTAAAAAAATTTCAGTTTTAAACAATAACACCGTGTTTTTAAGTATTCCTCCAAAATTGAATGTTTTCAAAAAATAACCAAAAATTCACCCATAAATAATTTCTATATTCAGAATCAAAAAATGTATTCCATTTTGAATGATAAAATTTATAAAATTTGAAAAAGTGGGTATTAGTATTCCTAATGGCTAGTTTGATTGATTGTGGTCTGTTAGAGTCTCGAAGTTGTGTACAATGAAAGCTATTGTGTTATTCAAAAGGAAATGTACCGTGGAAGCTTGGGGTGTTACATTTTCCCCTCCATATAATTTATTCTTAAAAATTTCTACAATAATATTGCATAAACTAATTCAGGTGGATCTTCATCATATGTTCCCCTATTTCCCTTGTTGCCTCTTCCATCTTATGGTTTCTCCATAGATGTTTTACTAGAAGAGTCTTCTGGTTCCCATCACATGTTCCTTATTATCAAGAATTTTTAAAGACTCTTCACAATAAGATAGATCAGGTTCCATTTCAATTTCCTCATAGGTGAGTACATGCGTTGGGACAGGCATGTGTTTTCTCAAAAGCGATACGTGGAATACATCATGATCTTTGGAGGGGCTTGGATGCACTTCCATATGATAACATACAATTCCAATTCATAATAGAATTTAAAAAGGTCAGATGTACCTGGGACTCAATTTAACCTTCTTATTGAAACATATAACACCCTTCCATGGAGATGCCTTCATGAGAACATGGTCTCCTACTTGAAATTCCGAATCCTTTATTTGGTTATCGGTATAAGTCTTTTTTCCAACATTGAGATGCTTTGAAGTGGGTGATTATCCACTAAATGATACTAATATGATTTTTTAATATATACAATATTAATGTGATTTATTATTCATAAGCACCATTTTAGTGCACATAACACTTTGGACATCATTTCACGTTATGATTGTAATTAATTATTAAATTGCACTATTTTGTGGTACGTTTTTTAATATAGTTTAAGGTACTCAATGATCTTGATCATATATTAATATTTAATTTTCATGTTTCTAATTATATTGGTATCAATTCATTCTTTTGGATTGTTGGATGATTCACATTGGAAGACCACCAAAATGAGACTAATGGAAACAATTCTGGAGAAGGCCGAATGGACACCTGCCCACCGATGAGAATGTTGGGCCATACAAACAGACCCAATGAAACCCAAATTGTGTGGAATTCTAGAAGGAATATATAGGAACAAATAATTATTTAGGATCTTGAGGTAATTCATCATCTATGCTGGTTATTAAGGCATCCCAATTTAGAGATAAAATTTCGGGATAGATTCTGCCGTCTAGAAAAACCGCCCACCAATTTAATCTTATCTTGGAAACCAAATATCCTTTTGGGCTAACATTATACAGTGAGCTAGAATAAATCTAGTGATTAACTTTTTTCTTCTGTGGCTTAATCCAATTCGTCCATCTAGAAGGCCATTTAGAAGCTTATCTTCGGTGAATGAAAGATGGATGCCACCTCCAGTCAAGGATTAAGAAGTCCACTCTCCCTTACATTCCACCACCCTAGGCCTACCATAATCAAGTGGGATGCTTTGTAATGTTGGGATCTCAACCCAGGCCTATTGAGATTATTATTTAAGAAATTGTTGGTGAAGGAGTCGATTATCCTGGTAGCATTGTTTTCATTATAATGTTATTATGTCGATTTCTCTTAGTAACATTCTTCATTCTCATGTAAGCTGTTCGAATCAACTTAGTTTTTAATAAAATTTCTTCCTTTACACCTATTCTATCTTTTTTCTATTCAATTTGATATCATTTCCTTAATGTGTGAATTTATTCTAACCATACCTTGTTATATTCTTCAAAAAATGGTGGAGTTATTGGTTTCTTTTTATTGTTTTATTACTTCTCCAATTCATCCCTCATGAGTCTACTTTCCACAATCATTGAAACCATATAATCTATGGATGGAAAACTCTTTTATGGGACGATCAAAGGAAGTAGCAAGGGGCTAGTTTGGATGTTATTTCTCACTCCATTAATTTCTAATATATTGTATTATTTATTTATTTTAGTTGACAATCTTTAAACTCCTTCAACCTAGTTGAATTTAAATCCACACACATCAAGTACTAATACGAACCTTTACCTTTAAGTTATCAAAACACAGATCCATCAAGTGTATATGTGATTAGTATTAAAGGTTGTAGGTATTAAACTAGTACGTGATGATGTTGTTTGATCATTTTAAATGATCACATCTCAAATATAAGAAATTCAAATTAGTAAAAAATGAATTCATCCAATCCAACCCATTTGATTACCTAGGATCAACTGTTTATCTTCATTTGAATTAACTTATATATGTTATTGATAACATAAACCCATCTAAAATAAACCCAAGTTTTCCACTTAATAGCCTAAAACATCCATTGAATGTACACGTTTGTAGGCTACTTCTTAGGTCTCGAAGGATTTGACAACCCAAGCTAAACTACAAGGACCATTTTACCTTTTTCTCTTGGATTTACTTTAGTGTGAATCAAATTTTGGAACCATTTACCGGGACCCATGTAAGTCATCTCAAAACCCATTCTATTCTGCAATATTTCTTCTATTCTCACCCAATATCTCTTATCTTTTCCATTTCTCATTGTTTTTTCTTTTGATGCATCTTCGCCTACACTCATGATCAATCAAATCACTTAGTTAGGGTGGATAGTTCGGTGGTTGGGGTGTCAGGTACACCAAGAGAACTATTTACATTAGATTCCATTCTTCCTAATTCTCCCAAGTCAAATATTGATCCCATTTCAATGGAAGAACATCAATGAAAGCAACTCATAAACATGGGTGGGAAAAAAAATGGAAACCCAAATGAGGTAGCCCCATACATGGGGAATGTAGTTTATCAAACCAAGAATGACTACATCACACCTGCGTGGACCAATTCCCCCACATTCAATAGACACAACATCCTAGGAGATGCCAACTATATCATTATAACCCATGTTCTAAAACATCTTTTCCACATTCCATGAAATGGAGTCCGAGATTCCCTACCTTCACATTAAGGATTTCAATGACATTGTTGAATCAATGTGTCCCCCACATCAACTAGAATCATCTAAGATGAGGCTATTTAATTTTTCTTTAATGTATCGAGAGAAATACTGGCTAAACAATTTGAAACCATCATCTAAAAACTCTTGGTACAAATTACAAACAGAATTCTACAAAAAATATTTTCCCCACCAAAAAACAATTTCACTTAAAAAGATCTTCCAAAATTTTTTTGAAAAAGAGGGAGAGTAATTCAATGGAACATGGGAGAGGTTCAAGGACACTCTAAACATGGTACCACACCATGGTTTTTCTATTCCCGAACAAGTGAAAATTTTATAGGAAGGGTTGGGTCCAGGGAACAATCAATTCATTGACATGATGTGTAATGGATCCTTTAAAAAAAATCCCCAAAAATGCTTATGAGTAACTAGAAGGCCCTACTAGACAAAGCCAAACATGGGGTACTTCACCTCATTTTGAAAATCCACAAATTTTCACTACAATTAATATAATTAGAGAAGAGGAATGCCTTAGGGCTAAAATAGGAACACTCTATAGGATGGATGAAGATATAGACCATAGGAAAGTCCAAGAAATCCAAATTTTAGACCCAGTTTGCACAATTTGCGACAAACATGACAGTAAGAGAGACAATTGTGTAACAATTACATCTGTCAAGGATGTTATTTCAGAATTTCCCCTAGTGGATGTAAATGCTTTGAACTGTCAAAAGCATCAATACCAAAACAACTTCAACCCAATGTATAATGACGACCCAGGCTTCCATTGGAATGATAACCAGCAACCTAGCCAACCATAGGGACGAAGTCTTTACCCCATCAGAACTACCAAACCTATAACCAGTTCCAAACCCAACCTATCCAATATTAATAGCCACTGGGTCATTTTCAAAAAACCATCCCACCTCTAAAATATACCCCTAGGATAAACCAATCTTCTAAAATACCTACCCAAACTGTTCCACGAAGCTTACTAGAAAAACTGTGTTAAAAAATTGAAAGGATGAATTCGGAAGTCTCTTCCCTAAAACAAGAACATCAAACCATCAAAACTGAAAAAAGGTCCCATGCCAACATAGGATATACCATCCCCATAATCAGGTTGAGAGTCAAGTGGCACTTAAAGAAATCATTATAAAATAATGGCTATGAAAATTTTATGAAGTGCAAAATCAATTGTGAAACCTAAAAAAATAATTCTGAAACCATGTGAATCTTCAAAATCTAACGAAAATTCAAATGAACTAAAAGATCAAACTAAAGATTATGAAAAAAATTCTAAAGAAAGATCTATTCAACAAACAATCCCACAACCTACACCATTTCCTCAATGCCTGAGGGGGAAAACCATGGCTGAATTGAGTGAAACAGTGAGGGAAATCTTCTCAAAAGTCTAGTTGAACATTTAATTCTCCATGAAATCCAAATAATACCACCCTAGTCAATGTACCTTAAGGAATTTTTCACTTTTAAAAGAAAATTTTCACTTTAAAACCACGTCTTTTTGGATGCTAATGTTATTACAACCATTCATGGGACCATTCCTCCATTGATTAATGATGCAGGTCTCCCTTAAATCAATGTTGAACTAGGGGAGATAAAAGTTGTCAAGGACTTGTGTGACCTAGTTGCTAGTGTCAATCTTACCCCCATATGTTGTGTACTGCTAGATTGGCCTATAAGTGCTCCAACCCATAACTTTCACACATCAAATTTCCAATAATATCATTAGTGTTCCAAAGGGGATTTTAAAGGATGTTCTGGTAAAGCATGAAAACTTCATCTACCCTATTGACTTCATTGTCCTTGAAAACCACCCAAAATTAGAAAATATTTAACAAACCACAATCATCCTTGGTCATCACATCATTGGAAAAATCAACTCTGTTATCTGAGTCTGAAATGGGAACATGACCATCACAATTGGAATCATGAGTCTAGACTTGAACATCTATAATGGAAGCTCACAAATAGGGGATGATGATGACATTAATGAAGTAAACATGATTGGAAAAATTGATAATTAATATATATAACATCAAGGAATATTTTATGGTTATTTAAGTTAGGATGAGATGGGAATCCTTTGTTCACATGAAGGATGCTTATCTCCTTAGCTTGAATCATTTTCAAATTTTCACTTATGTTGATTTCTTAGGTCCCACAATATGTGAAACCTTTCAAGAATCCACATTCATGGAAACCATTCAATCTTCCTACCCAAAATATGATCAAGACAATATAGTAGTTGACCCTTCTACATGCGGGTGATCAATCCAATCTAAAACTTTAGGAACAAAAATTTATTTTTATCGAAGGTCGCAATCTTCTGCTGAAATACTGAACCAACCTGATATTGAAATGAATGATCTTCCCGCTGCACTCATGTATCCCTTCCTAGGGGACAATCAATCACATTCTATTGTCATTTCTTCTTCCCTTGAAACCAATCTTGAGAGGATGCTTCTATATGTCCTTAGGAAACATAATAAATCCATTGGTTGGACCCTGTCTGATATTCCTAGGATTATCACTTTTATTGGGACTCATAGAATTGTTTTGGAATCCCATTCAAAGCCATGTCATCAACCTCAACGGTGACTCAATCCTAATCTCGTGTAAGTAGTGAGAAAAGAACTTCTGGAATTGTTAAAATCTAGTATCATATATTCAATAGCTGAGATTGAGTGTGTCATCCAAATCCATGTGGTTCCCAATATGGAAAGAATCATAGTGATAATCAATAAGGAAGGAGAGATTCTTGCAATTGGGGTGAGTAGTGGCTGGAGGGTCTTCATTGACTATATGAAGCTAAACTCTTTCACCAAGAGGGACAATTTCCCCTTACCATTCATTGACCAAGTCCTTGAGAGAGAGGTATGACATGCCTTATACTATATCATAGATGGGTACTCATGGAATAATAAAATTGAGGAATCCCTTGATGATCAAGGGAAGACTACATTCCAATTTCCATTCTTCACCTTTCCCATCAAGCCCATGCCCTTTGGGTTATGAAATTCCCCTGGAACCTTCCAACGGTGCATGATGGAAATATTCTTAGACATGTTAGGGGATTTTCTTGAGGTTTTCATGGATGACTTCTTGGTATTTGGGGACACATTTCAGGGATGTCTTAGGAATGTGGATACAGTCTTGTCATGATGTGAAGAAACAAATCTAGTCCTAATCTGGAAAAAATGTCATATCATTGTTAAAAAAAGATTAGTTCTAGGCCATCTGGTATCAAGCAGGGGTATTAAAGTTGATAATTCCCTAGATGAAATTATTCATCACCTTCCATCACCCAAAAATTTCAAAGAAGTGATGTATTTATTAGGACATGATGGTTTCTATATAAGATTCATCATGGACTTTAGTTCAATCTCTTGTTCCGGTTGTGCTCTCTTAGTAAAGGTTTCTGCATTTTTTTGGACAAAAATTTGTGAGGGTTCATTCTCAAACATCAAATCCTCTCTCACATCTCCTCCCATTATGAAATCTCTAAATTGGAAACTCCCTATCTAACATATGTGTGATTCCTGTGACATTGTTGTAGGAGTCGTTTTAGGACAACGTTGTAATAAAACTCCTTGTGTAATTTCATATGCATGAAATTATTTAAATTATTCCCATATCAACTACACCACCACAGAAAAAGAGATTCTTGTTGTTGTAATTGTATTAGAAAAATTTAGTACCTATCTCTTAGGATTGCCCATAATTGTCTTCACTGACCATGAATCCCTAAAATACCTTATCCAAAAACAAGATGCCAAGGATAGAGTAATTAGGTGGGTCCGTCTCATAAAATAATTTGACATCATAATCAAGGACAATAAGGTGGTTGGAAATGTTGTAGCCGATTACCTCTCTTGGAGGTAATTCAAAGACAACTCAAATCACCCATCTGTGTCTGATTCATTTCTTGATGAACACCTATTCTTTGTGAGTGACAACCCGAGGTATGCTGACCTAGCCATATTCATAGTTATAGGCGTAATTCCAAAATTATTAGGGCCTAAATCTCAAAGAAAATTCCGTTCTGATGTTAGGAACTATGTGTTTGATGATCCATGCCTCTATAAGTTCTCTCATGACCAAGTCATTAGAATGTGTGTCCCAGAATCTAAACAAGGGCCCATCCTTAAATTCTGTCATAGTGAGGCATGTGGAGGTCACTTTTCCTCTAAGAAAAATTCTGATAAGGTTCTTTAGTGTGGTCTTTTCTAGGCCACCATTTGAAGGGACTCCTACACATTTTTTCAAAGTTGTCCTATGTGTCAAAAATTAGGGTCAATCATGAAGGGGAATCAAATTCCACTCACTCACATCTTCGTGATTGAAATATTTAACTGATGGGGAATCTATTTCTTAGGTCTCTTCACAAACTCTAGGGAATACCTCTATATCCTCATAGATGTTGATTATGTATCAAAATGGGTTGAATCCATTCCCACCAAGTCTAATGACCATCATGTTGTAATGCAATTTATGAACGAGCACATATTTTCTCAATTTGGAATTCCTAGGGCTATAATCTGTGACCGGGGAACCCATTTCTGCAACCTTCTATTCTCTTCACTCATGTATAAGTATGGGATTTCTCACAAGGGTTCTACTACGTATCATCCTCAAACCAATGGTCAAGATGATTTAGAAAATAGGGTGATTAAGAATATTCTTCAAAAAACTATCAATCCTTATCAGAATGATTTGTATGAGAAACTATCGGATGCTCTTTGGGAATATTTTATAACATACAAATCCATCCTAGGAATGTCACATTATAGTTTGGTTTATGGAAAATCATGCCACATACCTGCTGAAATTGAGCATAAGGCTTTTTGGGTAATTATGGAAATAAATTATAACATCTCATTGGCCGAAACAAAAAGGAAATTAGATATCAATGAACTTGATGAACTAATTATAGAGTTTTATGAATATTTAAGGATAAATATAGCTAGAGTTCAAGGTTTCCAATCTTGGATTATCATAGCCAAACATTTTGAACCTAGAAAATTTGTGCCCTTGTATAGTTCAAAACATCATTTACACCTGGTAAAGTTAAGTTCTAGATGGTCACATCCTTTCATTGTGCATCATGTGTACCACATGGGGCAGTAGAGGTTCGAGATCCCATAAGTGGTAACATTTTCAAGTCAAATAATCAATGGTTCAAACCATTAATTGCATCATTGAATAAACAAGAAACATAGGTTGAGTCAATGAATCCAACCTATGAACCAGGAAAAAATTTATAGATTTAGGATCCAAATCGGGATAATGACGTTAAAAATGTGATGTATGGGAGGCAACCCATGGTTTTCAAGATTCCAATAATTTTTTTTGTTTTAATCAACATTATATTTTAAATGGGATTAACGAATCATTTTTAATTAAAAAATTAAAAAATAGACTATTGATATGTTTTTCTATTATGAGTATGGATGGGTATGAAAGTGAAGCATCATATTCATCTATGTCACGTGGTGTGATCCTTGATTAATACCATACCCATAAATTTAAAAAGAAGGCAATGTATGATCAGTTCATTATATTTTTATGTGTTTTTAAGTTAAAATAAAAAATATAATAATAATAATAAAACTAAAAGGCCACATCGTAGGTTATGGGGCAAACCCCATCACAACAGGAGAAGCCGTGGGAACTCGAACCTAGGAAAGAAAAGAGATAGGGGCACTCGCTTACCACTGATCTATGGATTATATTTCTTCTTAATTATATAATTGTTATATGTATATTCTTAATTTAATTTCTTTATTATATATAAATATTTTGTTTTGTTTTGTTTTTTTGTTTTTTTCAATAAGTAATTCTCAGAGTGACAACGAGATCATGGGATTAAAAGGGGGAAATAATAATTTCAACATCAACCTCCAGGGGACTTCATTACCGGATCCTCATTTCAAATTTCATTTTTGAACTCCCATTCTCCTCCTCTACCCCCTTCAAAATTTTCATTTCTTTAAACACTGGGGATAGTGTTAATTTATGTTTGGAGGGAGATAAAATAAAATTTCTTTTGTGTCAAAAAATGATTTGAAAAAAAGTGTGCCTTTATAGAAGAAATAATTTTGTTAACCATGACCATGATAATAGAAATTGTACACGTTGAAACTGAATATCAAATAATTTATCATGACCTGATTTTGATTTTAATCCATGTATAATTTCATGGGCAGAGATTTTGGAAAGTGTGGTTGTATAATGTGATATTTCATGGTTCATATTTTCATCCAAATAAGACAAATCACAACACACATCCATTGGATAGATGGGTATTAGATATAGTTCATGGATTCCCCCAAATAAATATCATATGTTTGGGGATCAATTTAGTTTTAATATGAGTATTCAATAAAAAAATTAAGAAAAACAATAAATTAGCGCGTAGTGAAATGAAATGACGTAATGTGTGGCTTTAGAAACTTGGGAATCGTGACTCCGTAGTTTTCTGGGCCAGAGTTAGTAATATTATCTCTATTTTTGTTAATTTGAATTTTTTGACTGAGTTATCTCGAGATGATGCCTGAGTATGTGGGCTTCACTTGGTTCTCTATGTTGTTTGAGCCTGGGAGTCATCTGCAATGTATCACCACATTGGTTGACTGTTTTGAGTGAAATTTCAATTACCATGGAAAATTGAAATAAAAAAAATAAAAAAAATAAATTTGAATACTCATCTTAATATTGAACTGTGATTCCACCTATCACTTCCATCATTTACCTCTTGAATAAAGATGATCCCCCATGTCTAATGTGATGCACAACACATCAACACCCTTAATTGATATTGGATGAAATATGGCGATAAATTTCAACAAAAGAATGGGCTTGGGATTGTGATCTGATTATAAAACGATCATGTATTAAAATATTTTTATGGGTTTCTTGATTGTTTGGTAAAAGTATTTCATGAGATCATTTTGTATTAAAATGTTTTTGGAAAAGGGAATTCAAATATCATATTGTTGAGATAAATTTTTCTCGGGAAAAGAAAAACTCAAGTTGGGGGGTTTGATTTGCCACTAAATGAGGATAATATTCATTGTTAATATATATAATATTCATGTGATTTATTATTCATAATCACCATTTTAGTGCATTTTACACGTTGAACATCATTTAACATTATGATTTTAATCCTTCCAAAAATGCACTATTATGTGGTTCATTTTTTAACATCATTTAAAGTACCCAATGATCTTGATTTTATTTTAATATTTATCTTCCAGGATTTTAATTATATGGGGAACAATTCATACCAGTGGAGTGTTGTAATATACACATTGGAAGACCAGCAAAATGGGATTTCATGCAAACAATTATGGAGAAGAAAGATTGGACATCTGCCTAATGATGAGAATGTGGTTCCAAACCTACAGTGCCAATGAATCTCAAATTTAGTGAGATGATAGTATACATATACAAGAAAAATCATTCTTTAGGATCTACTGCTTATTCGGCATCCATAGAGGTTATTAAGGTAGCCCAATTTAAAGATAAAATTTTAGGCTAGATTCTGCGGCATAGAAAAACATCCCACTAATTTAATCATATCTCACAAACTAAATATCAATTTGTGCTTAAATTTTACAGAAATCTAGGATACATCTAATGAATCACGTTTGTCTTATATGGACCACTACAATTCTAACAAATTTAAGACTATTCAGATGAGTCTTTTTAGTGTATGAATGTTTGATTCCACCTCAGGTCAAGCATAAAAAAGTCCACTCTCACTTACATTCCACCACCCTAGTCCTACCATAATCATGTGGGATACTTTTTACTATTGTGAGTTGACCCAAGACTCTTGAGATTCATATATATGGAAGTGTTAGTGAAGGATTTTATGATCCTTTGATCTTTTTTTTCATTGTTATGTTATTATGTCGATTTTGCTTTGCAACGTTCTTCTTTCTCATTTAAGTTGTTCGAATCACTCTATATCTTAATGATATTTCATCCTTTCCTCTAATTATTTTTTTCTTTTATCACATTCATATCAATTCATTAGGGTGTGAATTTATTTACACCATACATTGTGATATTCTTCACACAACGGTGGAGTGATTTCTTCCTTTTTATTGTTTTTTACTTCTTCAATTCCTCCCTCATGAGTCTACTTCCCGCATCCATTGAAACCATAAAATAAATGGTGGGCTAAATCATTTATGGGTTAATCCAAGGAAGTAGCATGGGGCTGTTTTGGTTGCTATTTCTCACTCCATTAATTTCTAATCTATTTTTTTAATAGATAATTTTGTTTAAAGATATTTAAACTTCTTTATCCTTGTAATATTTAAGGCCTCACACTTCATGTGCTAATACAAAGATTTTCCTTGATGTGCTCAAAACATTGATCCTTCAAGTGTATAGGTAATCAGTATAAAAGGTTGTAGGTATTAAACCAATAAGTGATTATTTTGTTTCATCTTCTTAAATGATCCCATCTCAAATATAATAAATTAAAATCATTTAAAAAAGAAGTAATCCAATCCACCCCAAGCGATAACCTAGGATTAACTCATTATCTTAATTTAAATTTACTTAAATATGTTAGTGATACATTAAAACCATATAAAATCAACCATATTTTACAACTTAATAGCCAAAAGCAGTCCATAAAATGTACGTGTCTGTAGGTTATTTTTTAGGTCTCTGATTATTCGACAACCCATGTTAAACTACAGGGACAGTTCTTCCTTCATCTCTTGGGTAAATTTGAGCATAATCAGTGGGTTTGGATCATCATCACTTTTTATATTGTTTCCTCAACAAATTCTAGGCCTAAAAGTTTTGTTTCCCCAATGTGATCCCAACATGTTGGTGTGCGACACCACTTTCTGTAAAATGCTTCATATGGTGCCATCTAAATTACTGAATGGAAGCTAATGTTATAGGAAAATTTTAGAAGAGATAAATATTGATCCCACATATCATGAAAGTCATGGTATCATGATATCAACATTTTTTTAAGGATTGAATAGTTTATTCTAATTATCCATCGGTTTGAGGGTGGTAGGTATTGCTCAAAGTAAGTTCAGTATCTAGGACCTTCTAAAGACTTTTCCAAAATCATGACGTAAAACAGGGATCACGATTAGAAAGAATCGATAAGGGTACACCATGTTATCATACAACATCCTTAATATATGGTCATTCTAGATTTTCAAGTGGGAAATCTTCACTAATGGTATGAAAATGTGCTGAATTGGTATAACGATCAATAATGACCAACATTGCATCACTCCTTCCAGGAGACATTGGTTTCCCCATGACAAATTCCATCATAATAACTTTCATTTTACACTCAGGTAATTGAAAATGTTACATGACTCCTCTTAGATGTTGTCATACAGATTTCGCTTGATGACAAACCATACACCTCGACAAAGAATCCGCAATCTCTCTCTTCATACAATCCCACCAAAAATATTTTCTCAAATATCTATACATCATTGTACTCCCATAGTGTATAGAGAAATTGGAGCTATGAGCATCGTCCAACAATCCAATTTTTAGATCTGGTATGTTTCGAAACATAATGTCTCTTCCCAAATTTAAAAAATTATATCTTAATATATGAATTCACTCAATCACACATCATTCACAGCTTTAATATTCTTTTGAAACTCTTTATCATCAGTCTGAGAACACTTTATGCTTTCTAGTAAATATTGTTTAGCTACCATTTGAATAAGTATTTATGTTTCACCATCCATTGTTATTCCCATTTCTATCATTACTAGATATATGAAAATAGGATCCCTTTCAACTATAATCTTGTTCAAAACTCCATGATCTTTTCCACTCAAAACATCTTCCAGCTTATTTACATCCCCTGGGTAGTAGTGTATAATGAAATAATAATCCTTGAGTAGTTTAATCCACTGACTTTGCCTCATGTTGAGTTCTTTCTATGATAAAATATACTTCCAACACTTGTGATTAGTATTAATCTCATATTTTTCACCATAGATATAATGTCTCCATATTTTTAGAGAAATTATTATAGCTGCTAAATCAATATCATGAGTGGGACAGTTTTGTTCATGAATTTTTAGCTGCTGTGATGCATAGGCAATAACTCTATCATTTTGCATAATGACCCTACCAAGTCATTTATTTGAAGCATCACAATAAATAATTAACCCATTATTCCCCAATTGTAGAGTCAATATAAAATCATTGACAAATCATCTCTTCAGTTATTAGAAACATTATTCACACACTTTTATCCAATCAAAATTTACCCCATTATCTGTGAGCTTGGTTAATGTGTTATACATCCAGGTGAAATTCTGGAGTATATGACGAAAATAACCTACAAGACCCATAAAAATGTGTACCTCAGTTATACTCATCGGTGTTGTACATTAATGGATTTCATTGGGCTTTTAATGATCAACAAATATTATATCCTAAGAGACAATATAGCCAAGAAATGAAATCTAATGAAGACAGAATTCACATTTTCTAAACATCCCATATAAATCATTTCTTTTAGGCATCTTTAGCATAATTAATAAGTTATTTTCATGATCTTTGTAGATTTTCATGTATACTAAGATATCATCAATAAATACCAGTACCATGTCATCAAGATATTCTTTTATAACTCTATTCATTAGATCCATGAAGATAGAGGGTGCATTGGCCAATCCAAAAGGCATTATTGTATTCTCGTATTGACTGTACCTAGTTCAAAATGCTATTTTTGGAATTTATTTCTTCTTCGCACACAACTTATGATATCTATATCGAAATTTAGTCTTTGAAAAATAATGATCTCCATGAAGTTGATGGAATAGATAATCAATGTGAGGTAGGGGATACTTGTTCTTTATTTTAATAGAATTTATCTTCTTATAGTCAATGTAAAACCTCATAGATAAATCATTCTTCTTATCAAAAAGAATAAGGTCTCTCCATGGAGGAACCCGAGGGTGAATAAATCCCTTATTACTCAATTAATCTAGTAGTTTTTTTAGTTATACTAATTCCACAGTGTCAATTCTATAAGGGGTCTTTGATATGGGCCTTGACTGGGAATTAAATTAATGGAAAATTCAATTTTGCATTCTTGAGGATGTCCAGGTAAATCCTTTGGAAACACATCAACATATTTTTTCCAATATGGTACTCCTCTATTCAAAAATTATTTTCCTCCCCCATTTTTATTTCATTCTCTTCTTCCCCAATAATTTAATTTTGTGGAGATAGTGGGGGGGATCTAGATAAGAATCTAGTGGTGACGTTTCGACTCTAAATATAATATACACCTTATCATCATCAAGAATTGTAACATCCATTCTCATAAAATAAATTTTTGCATCATGGTCAAAAAGACAATACATACGAAGGATTGTTATCAAATTCAATCCTAGGTAAGATGATGATATCAGCAGATAAAGAACATTTATATTCTATAATGGGAACTGATTCCAAAAACATTATTGCAATGATACTTCCCTTAGGAGTTTTGACTAAAAACTCCCTTGTTAAATAAAATTGGAAATATTCAATTTTCTTAGCAAACTGGGATGATATGAAATAATGGGTCAATATAGAATCAAATAAAGCATTGGATAATCATGAAGAAACCATTAAATTTCCTGCCACCATGTCATTCGGAGCTTCAACCTCATCATTAGTTATCACATAAGCTTGGCTTTCTCTATTGGCCTTTTCTGAGGTACATTACCTTGGCACATAAGACATTCATTTTCATAATTTCCCTTTACTCTACAATTGCTGCATTCATCATTGACAGCCCCTTTCTTCACCTTGCAATCACTAGCTTGGTGGCTTTTTCCACCACACTTGTTACATATTCCCATTACCTTTAGGCATGTACTGGGGTGTTTCTTCCAACATTTACAATAGGTTGGATATTCAAATTTCCCTTATTCCCTTTATTTTTATCTCTAGAGTGTTCAACAAATATATTTTTCTCTTTCTTTGCTTTAATGTCATAAGACATAGATAATTCTATTTCTATCTTGATTACTCAAGAGAAAATTTATTCATATGATAAGAAGGATAGTGAGACTAATGCCTGATAGGGTATTGGTTTTTACCCATAAAATAATCTATCAACCATACTCCATGGGTTGCGTATATAATCTGATGCATGTCTTGCTAAGCTTTTAATGTTAGCATCATACATTGCGACATTCTCATCCTTATTTTACCTCAGACTCAGAAATTGTCTTTCCATTTCAACCCGATGCTCAAAAGGAAAGTATATTTCTATGAAAATATCTTTAAACTACATACCTTCGATGTTTGATACATCTTCATATTCCTTTGGGATTTGTATTAATGACCACCATTGATATACATCTCTAGTGTGGCGATAAAAACCCATGAAAATGTTTTCCCTTTCGCTACTCCCCAAAACATGAAATGTATTCTCTTAAGAATTTATCCATTACTCAGCTACTAAAGGATTTATACTCCCATTTAATGTTGTTGGTTGCTACCTCATGAATTGGTCTAACATTGATCCTCCGCGTTGGGGATCGGGGTGCTCCATATGGGTAAGGTTATTATTTATAACCTGAGTGAGTTATCCTAGTATGGTGATAAGTTGATCCGCACCAGTTGCTTCACAAGATACAATATAATAATCTTGAGTAGGAGGGAAAACCATACATGGATTACGTGCATTAATACAGTTTCCATTCCTTACACTATGATAGATTTATAAACAATGGCATACATTAGATTAGTTTATGAATCAAAATACATTATTCCAAACTTGTAAAACAGTTAACATGAATTGAACAGTTTATGGATATAATAAATAATAATAAGAATATTATCGTTGAGGATGTATATACTCATAAACCGTTCATAATGGTTTGTAAAAAATATGAGAATTATCTTAATTATATCTCTCGGTAGTTTCGTAACCAAGAGTTCAGAAAGGCCCATTGTCGTGCACTGGTTCCCGTTCGAGTGTAGCTCAAATCGGTGTTTTTGGGTTTTACCCCTAGGAACATTTGTTCCAGATCCACCTCTACCTTTTCTTATCTACACAGGGATTTATTTCTCGGAAAACTCCCAAAATCTCTACAACATCAAAATTCTAGGATGTTCTTCTATACAAATCCCCAATGTATATTGTTGAACCCTCTGTAATTAAGTTACTTTATTATGTTTTGATAATCCCAACCATTCCTTATTTATATCAAGAAAGGGGGAGATTGTTGAACCCTCTGGAATTAAGTTACTTTATTATGTTTTGATAATCCCAACCATTCCTTTTTTATATCTTGATTTTGCATTATCGGATATATATTTAATGTGACTTAACTCATTCTGCCAAGAGAATGCTTAAACAGTTTATAGCTACCGTTAAAGATAGTATCTACTGTTATGACTTACAGCTACCGATATCGAATAAGAGCTACCGATACGAAGTCTACCGCTACTCAAAGGTTACCGCTACTCAAAGTTCACCGATACTCAAAGTCTACCGATACTCAAAGTCTACCGATACTCAAAGTCTACCGATACTCAAAGTCTACCGATACTCAATGTCTACCGATACTCAAAGTCTACCGCTACTCAAAGTCTACGGCTACTCAAAGTCTACCGCTACTCAAAGTCTACTGATACTCAAAGTCTACCGCTACTCAAAGTCTACCGCTACTCAAAGTCTACCGCTACTCAAAGTTCACCGATACTCAAAGTCTACCACTGCATCGGAGTAGATAGTTATCGTTACAGCAGAGCCATAGCTACCGATAAAGAGTTACCGCTACTGTAAAGGCAGAGCCACCGCTACTATTACAAGTCCACCGCTACCGATACATCAAGCCTACCGACAGACAAGTCTACCGTTACAGATGCCTGCCGATACTCAGACCTACCATGACAAAGTCTACCGTTATCATGAGCAACAGTTCAGAGACAGAACCCCGACATGCTTTAAATTTCATTATTATTATTTAATCTAACCATCAGTCACATTAGGTATATTTTAATGCACTGACATTTATTTAATACGTGTTGCTGGTTTTTAGGAAACCGTACCTCGTACTTGCAAAAAGGGAATCGTATCTTTTGCCGATGCTCGTGCTTTAAAAGAAGGATGCACAAAAGAGCACAGAAGATACAAAGCACATAATATATGCTGGCAATCAATCTCAAAACGTGCAACAAGAACAACTAGAGAACTGGCACTCACGAGACTACTACTACCACCTTCCAGAACATAGAGCATACGTCGAGCAATTTATGCTGAAGAAGAACTACACAAATCTCTTCATTCTCTGAGCCGACAAGCAAGCTGAACCTGGAAGTCAAGGAAACAGATGATACTCTGTTTTCCAGACAAAAACCAGAAGAAGACTCAGAACGAATTATAATCAACAAAAGGAGTCGAGAGATGACGAAGATCACTAGAGCCATTTCTACAC
Source organism: Viscum album (assembly GCA_963277665.1). NCBI lineage: Eukaryota > Viridiplantae > Streptophyta > Magnoliopsida > Santalales > Viscaceae > Viscum > Viscum album. The sequence continues at coordinate 1,031,823,594 of OY728157.1, forward strand.
TCTAAATATTTGCTCTATGATTTATCTTTTTACATATTGAGCAGTGTGTGTTATCTGCTGCATTTAACACATACATTGTCTCCTGTGCTTTAACTGGAGGATTTGTAAATCCTCACTCAACACTCTTACATATTTATTTTCCCACTGGGATAGTGGTAGAGGTCGTGTGTGACCTGGACAGCTGGTTGCTGTTGTTTTGTTTCCCACGGATAACAGTGGTAGAGGTCTTGGACCTGGACAGTTGTAAACTGTTGAACCCCGATCCAGGGTGTGGATCATCCTTATATAAAACTTCTGAGAGTACTAAGTCTTGGCTTGAGACTGAACCTCTTGGTTAACTCCTCTGTGCTTTTAGTTAATGTTTATATGCATACAATACTTATCTATTTCATATTCCGCTGCTATTACATTGAAATATAATTTATTTTCAAGGCTACTTTGATAGTTAAACTCACAAGTGTTAATATTTATTATAAACCAGTAAGTTAGTTTCAAAAGTTAAAGTAATCATAAGATTAAGTTAACTAAGATCTAATCAATCTTTGAGAAACTAAGTGAACCTTTATAATCTGTATAAATTCACTACAGTTTAATCTGTTTTTGAAATTGGGGTATTTTAATAGAAATTGTTTTTAGCAGAAATTTTAAATTGGAACTCAATTCACCCCCCTCTTGAGTATCCACTCCGACCAACATTTGGTATCAAAGGAATAACATATTTTCTATATTACTCTACTTTTTAACTGTGATTTTAGTTGTATTTTAAAGTTCTTAAAATTTTTGTTATTCCTAAATTTTTATCACATTAAATTTTGTTTATAATGGATAATAGACTTGAGGGTTCTTCTACTAACCGGCCACCTTTCTTCAATGGAAATAACTATGCTCAGTGGAAACTTAAAATGAAAATCCATGCAGAAAGTATGGGTTTTGATATCTGGACAGCTATAGAATCTGAATACAAAATTCCAGAAACTGAAAGAATAACTTGGGATGAACCTACTAAGGCTGCTTACAATAATAATTGTAAAGCCATAAATGCCCTCTACTGTGCTTTAGGAGATGAGGAATTCAATAGAATTTCTGCCTGCAAAACTGCTTTTGATATTTGGGATACCTTGGTTGTTTCTCACGAAGGAACAACTAATGTTAAGGATATGCGGTTAAATACTTATACTATTAAATATGATAACTTTAAAATGAAAGCTGATGAACCCATTTCTGACATGAATCTCAGGTTCAATGAGATAGTGAACACAATGAGCTTACTCGGAAGGATTGTTCCTGCAAAAGAACAAATCATGAGAATACTGAGATGTTTGCCAGATAGATGGAGAGGCACGTCTGTCTCAATCAGAGAATCCTGTGACATTGGAACACTGCCTGTCAAGGAGTTAATTGGTAAACTAATGATGTATGAAGAAGAATTGAAGGTGAACAAAGAAGAAGATGATGAACCCAAGAAGAAATCTGTGGCATTTAAGACTACTGCATCAATGAGTAAAGACAAGGAGAAAGTACATATGCCTACTGAAAGCTCGTCTAGTGAAGATTCAGATTCTGACAGTGATGAAGAAATGGCTCAAATAGCCAGGAGATTCAAGAAGTTCTATAGGAAGAAAAAGTTTTTCAGAAAACCTAGATACAAAGGTAAGTATGATCAACAAGGCAAGTGGAAGAAGTCTGATAAAGAAGATGATATAGTCTGTTATGAATGCAAGAAGAAAGGACACATCAAAGATGACTGTCCTAAGTTAAAATTCACGAAAAAATATGACTATAAGGACAAGACGTACAAGAAAGCTATGAAAGCAACCTGGAGTGCTTCGCAGGATAGCACAAGTGAATCAGAAGCTAGTGAATCAGAAAGAAATCGTGCTAATATGTGTTTCATGACTTACACATCTGAGGGAAATTGTTTAAAGAGCATCTATAACACTCTATGGTATTTAGAAAGCGGATGTTCAAGACATATGACAGGAGACTATTCTTGCTTCAAGAGCCTGATTATGGTTGATGGTGGGCATGTCACCTTTGGTGACAATGCAAAAGGAAAAATCATCGGCTTAGGCCAGATTGGTAACCCTGATACAATTTTGATTTCTAAAGTACTTTTTGTTGACTGATTAAAGTATAATTTACTTAGTATATCTCAGTTGGGTGATGATGGTTTTAATGTTAATTTGAAAATAATTCATGCAATGTTTTTAATTCAAAACATGACTTAGTTTTCACTGCATCTAGAAATGAGAATGTATATGCTGTTGATCTAAATTCCTTGGTCAAACAAAATGTTTCCTGCTTAAATGCCTTCTATAAAGAGTCTTGGTTGTGGAATAGGAGACTAGGACACTGTAATGTTCACTCACTTAGGAAACTTTCTAAGAAATTCTTAGTTAGAGACCTACCAAAATTAGAATTCCCAAATGATAAAGTGTGCAATCCATGTCAAAAGGGAAAACAACACAAAGTTTTTTTTAAACCAAAGAAAGAAGTTTCAACTTCTCAACCACATGAATTGGTTCACATGGATTTGTTTGGACCTTCAAGAGTTTCAAGTTTAAATGGGAAGCACTATGTTTATGTTCTTGTAGATGATTTTTCTAGATACACTTGGGTATACTTTCTAGCTCACAAAAGTAAAGCATGTTCCTACTTTGTTAAATATTCCAAGACTGTAGAAAATCTTAGTGGACTCAAAATTAAGACCCTGAGGAGTGATCATGGGCGTGAGTTTGAGAATCATGAATTTAAATCCTACTGCTCACACAATGGCTATAATCACAACTTTTCTGCTCCTAGAACAGCCCAACAGAACGGTGTAGTGGAATGAAGAAATAGAACCCTTCAAGAAATTTCAAGGACTATGCTTAATGAGTATGACATAGCTATTTATTTTTGGGCTGAAGCTGTAAATACAGCTTGCTATGTCATTAATAGAGTTTTTATTAGACCTATTCTAAAAAGGACCCCTTATGAACTTTGGAATAATAGGAAGCCTAAGGTTAATTACTTCAAAGTTTTTGGTTGAAAAGTCTTTATCCTTAACACTAAAGACAATCTTGACAAATTTGCATCCAAGAGTGATGAAGGAATTTTCCTAGGTTACTCTATCTCTAGTAAAGCCTATAGAGTTTTCAATAAAAGAACCAAATGTGTGGAAGAATCAGTTCATGTCAAATTCGATGAGACTGGTCCACATGAGCCCAAATCCCACCTTGAAGATCTTGAGGAAGATTTTTTCAAATCTGGACCTAAATGATAAGAATACTGAATCCCCTGTAAAAGAATCTAGTTCTAGAAATTTTCCTGAATCTGCTCATACCAATTCCAGACCTGTAGACAACTCTGAAGAAGCTAGTTCAACTCCTTATAGAGTTGTTTGAACTCTCAAGAATCATCCTCTTGATGCTGTTGTAGGTGATTTAAATAGAGGAACACAAACTAGAGCTTCTCTAAGGAACCAGGTTGAACATCAAGATTTTCTTTCACAACTTGAACCCAAAGATATCAATGATGCTATCAATGATTAATTCTGGGTAATGGCTATGCAAGAAGAACTAAATCAGTTTGAAAGAAACAAGGTTTGGGAATTAGTGGAAAGACCTAAGGACACTCCAACCATAGGCACTAAATGGGTGTTTAGGAACAAAGTTGATGAATCTGGAACAATCATTAGAAACAAGGCTAGCCTAGTTGCACAAGGCTATAGTCAAGAGGAAGGAATAGACTATGAGGAAACTTTTTCACCCGTAGCTAGATTAGAGGCCATTAGGATATTACTTGCTTATGCTGCTCATCTAAATTTCACACTCTATCAAATGGATGTTAAAAGAGCTTTTCTGAATGGATATATAAATGAGGATGTATTTGTTGAACAACCTCCTGGTTTCACAAATCCCCATTTTTTCAATCATGTTTTCAAACTATCTAAAGCTTTATATGGTTTAAATCAAGCTCCAAGAGCTTGGTATGATAGGCTCAGTTCTTTTCTTATTTCAAAAGGATTTACTAAAGGAATAGCTGATACTACTCTTTTCATTAAATGGATTTCTAAAAATGTTTTAATAGTACAGATCTATGTAGATGATATTATTTTTGGATCTTCTAAAAATTCTTTATGTATTGATTTTTCAAAAATGATGCAAAACGAGTTTGAAGTGAGCTTAATGGGAGAACTCAAATTTTTCCTTGGATTTCAGATCTTTCAAAACAAAAATGGTATTATTTTGAATCAATGTAAATATATTAAAGATCTTCTAAAACGTTTTTCATTGGATAGTAGTAAAGGCAGTGATACACCTATGAGTACCACCTGTAAGTTGGATAGTGATGAAACTGGAGAACCAGTAAATCAAACCAACTACAGAGGTATGATAGGAAGTCAACTGTACCTTACTGCCAGTAGACCCGACATCATGTTCAGTGTATGCATGTGTGATCGATTTCAAGCAAACCCAAAGGAGTCTCATTTGACTGCTGTTAAACGAATTTTCAAATATCTAAAACATACTCCCAATTTAGGACTATTTTATCCAAAAGGACAATCATTTGATTTATTGAGTTATTCTGATGCTGATTTTGCTGGTTGTAAGTTAGAAAGAAAAAGCACCTCTAGAACATGTCACATCTTAGGCAAATCTCTAGTATCTTGGTGTAGTAAGAAGCAGAATTCTGTTGCATTATCTACTGCCGAAGATGAGTATATAGTTGCTGGTAGTTGTTGTGCACAAATCTTGTGGATGAAACACACTTTACTAGACTATGGATATAAATTCAAACATGTCTCTATAAAGTGTGACAATACAAGTGCTATTAACATTTCCAAAAATCTGGTATCTCATGCTAGGACAAAGCATATTGATGTGAGACATCACTTTTTGAGGGATCACTATCAAAAGGGTGATATCACTCCTGAATTCATTGGCACTGAACATCAGTTAGCTGATATTTTTACAAAGCCATTGAATTCTGGGAGATTAAATTACATCAAACATGAGTTAGGTATGATTAACTATAGCTTAGAGAAACCTCACCGTTAGAGAAACCTCACCGTTAGAGAAACCTCACCGTTAGAGAAACCTCACCGTTAGAGAAACCTCACCGTTAGAGAAACCTCACCGTTAGAGAAACCTCACCGTTAGAGAAACCTCACCGTTAGAGAAACCTCACCGTTAGAGAAACCTCACCGTTAGAGAAACCTCACCGTTAGAGAAACCTCACCGTTAAAGAAACCTCACCATTAGAGAACTTTACCAGTACATTTGCATTTTTTTTAAAATCGAGACATCGAACCATTTTATTTTATTTTATTATTTATGTGATTTATGAATCCTAAATGATATTAAAACTCGAACTAGATTCACTCAATCTCATCGCGAACTTGTCTGCTCGAACTCTCCTAAACCTAAACCTCTCGACCTTCAGAACCCTAGCCCCAAATCCGTAATGGCCCGAGTCAAGAGACCTCAGATGACTGATGGAAGTGAAGCGCTGGCACCGAAGAGACAAAAATTAGCTAGTACTGATGCAAGTGGATGTGGCAAGGGAAGTTTAGCTCAGAGAAGATCAGTAAATCCACACCTATCGAAGCGCGAGATAGTTGTTGAAAAAGAGGTGTGTGCAGAATGGGTTATGGAAAGCAAGTCGCTGGTTCTTAGAGTGTTAAAATAACAAGGTTGGCTAGAATGCTTCACGAACAACAACGGACCTTACTATCCAAGATTGGTGAAACAGTTCTACGAATTCGTTCGTTTTGAAAAATATGAAGAAGAAAGCAGAATGGTTTCTTATGTGAATGGTTAGGAAGTATCGTTTACTTCAGGAGAATGGGCTGAGAACCTAAGAGTTCCACATGAGGGTGATTTTACTTTTTATTCCAAGTCTGTACCTTCGAAGAGTGATGTATTTCAATATGAAGACGCTTTGCTGAAACTCACAGGAAATGGGACCCCTAGAAAGGTGATTGCTGCAGAGATGGAAGGAGAAGATAAGCTGTTATTTAAATTTATTCAGCATGTTGTTAGTCCGAGAAGAGGAGACTTTGTCACTTTAAGATTCCAAGACATATATTTGTTACATTTGCTGAGGCACAGTGTGAAAATCAATCTATGTAGATTGATTATGGTTCATGTAGAAGAGATGACTAGACCAAAGTCAAAATCAAATGCCCTGTTTTTCTCCAAACTAATTTCTGTGATGCTGAAAGTAAAGGAGATAGCTGAACCTCAGGATGAGCTGGTAGTGGTTAAGGATAACTTATGTATTGCAAGAACTATATGTAAATACATGAAAGTCAGCTGGAATCCTTGGAAGAAATCATGGGTAAATGATGATGGAAAAATTTATGAGAAATTCACTCCTGAGAATCATCCATCCAGACCAAAAGATGTTAGAGATCCTGGTCTTGGACCAGATGAGCCAGAACCAGTTTACAGTGATGATGAAGCTGAGGAGGAAGAGACTTCAGCTGAGGAAGGAGGAGATCCAGACTTACCCCCTAGTCCTATGCATCAAGTTATTTCTTATGGAGCAGCTAGCCGTCCAAAAGCACTACCAAAGAGAGAAATTGTCTTGAAGGATAATGATTCAGATACTACAGAAGAAGGAGAAGAATCATGCCAATATGTTGTAAAAGACACCTCTGAGGAGGATGAGACAACCAGATCCACTGATAGAGAATAGGAGGCTAATGATGAAGCAGATGATGAGGAAAATGTTGAAAGAGAGCTCAGTTTGAGTCCCCTAATAGTCAGTATAGTTAGGCTAGTGCCTGAGCAGGAAGATATAGCAGCAGCACCTGTTGATGAGAGAGTCATTAATGACATAGAACTAATGGCTACTGAATCTGCTGAAATTGTGGAGAAAATTGCAGAATTACCTCAGGGAGAAGATTTGGAAGAGATACCTCAGGAGAATGTTCCAAGAGAAGGTGAGAATCTCGGCTCAGTTTCAGTATCATATGACATTGAAGGTTGGAAATCAGCTCCCGAATATATGATTCTTGGACTATCTTATGGTGATTCTGATGAGGAAGACCAAGCCCAAAGGGAACCAGTTACCTTACCCACTATTAATGACAATGTGGCAACAAAAGATGACCTTAAGTCTTTGAAAACCAAATTGATAGAAGTAATAAGAGAGTCAGTGGGAGTTATGAAGAAAAGTATGTTTGAAGAGATAAAAAACGTGGAACAATCCCTTGAGTTATCCATTGGATGTAGTATATCCAGTCCTGTGGAACAAATAATGGACAAACATAAGGTGTGCCACACTCAGATTGAGAGCTTGACAGGAGCTGTAATTGCTCTTAGACAATCAATTTCCTCCTTGACTGCTTTACACAGTTCTCACACCCAAGTGCACACTGACATTCGCTATATCAAAGTAGTGGTCAAACAGTTTGTGGAAGTTTTTGAGGCTTTTAAGAAGTCAGTTAAATAACATCTGAACAGTCAGGATGAACTTGTACAGAAGATGGTTAGTAGTCTGACTCACTCTTTCAAGGAAATAATGGCCTTCTCATTGAAACCTCTTCCCTCATCCAACACAAGTTTGAACCTTGACCAGATCCGCACTGTTCTTCAGGAAGAATTGGATAAGTTCAGTGCTAGTGGTGCATCAGATACTCAGATTCTTGCTACCACTAGGGAAGTTAGTAGTTTTGTTCGTGATCACCTGCGGGCAGCTACTGCTTCCCAAGAGGAAATCAAAAATATGGTGGATGCTTATTTTGACAAAGTTTATACCAAGCACCAAATGACAAACCATTTCAAGCTTTTGATTGAGAATATGAAGTTAACTCCAGTTACCCAATCCTTCGGAGAACAGGTTAGTATGCTCCGGGAGCTTACTCCTACTTTAGATAAGTTTATTGAGAATAGAGATGATTTTGTCTCTGCTATGGAGCGAGGTGGAAGCATCATCATGGATTTCAGGAATCTCTTGCTGCCTTTCCTACATGTGGATGCTCAACCGGTTATTGTACCACCTGCCCTTCCACCATCTGCCTCTGGGAGTACTCCTCAACTGACTCCAGTTCAATCCATCAGGAGCTTGACACCTTTGATCCCTCAGAAAGAGACAGATTACAGATCTGGTGTTGTATCAGTTGCTGATCCACCAATAGTTCTTTCCGGAATTCCCAAGCCTGCTGACTCTACCTCTGCACCCTCTGCTGATCCCAAGGGACAGACACCTGTCCGAGAGGATGATTGAGTGTTTCTTTTTTTTGATGGGATTCATTGTAGTTTTTTTACTTTTCTGATTTTCTCACATGTATCTTTTTGTTAATCACAAAGGGGGAGAACTTGGAAAACCAATGGAAATGTTGTTCATTTTTTTCTCTCCTCTGATATATATAATTTTTTATTTATTTTGATACTATACTATTGATATCATAATTTGATATATTTTTTTTGGCATAAGTTGTGATTATCAAAAAGGGGGAGATTGTTGAACCCTCTGGAATTAAGTTACTTTATTATGTTTTGATAATCCCAACCATTCCTTATTTATATCTTGAAAGGGGGAGATTGTTGAACCCTCTGAAATTAAGTTACTTTATTATGTTTTGATAATCCCAACCATTCCTTTTTTATATCTTGATTTTTCATTATTGGATATATATTTACTATGACTTAACTCATTCTGCCAAGAGAATGCTTAAACAGTTTATAGCTACCGTTACAGATAGTAGCTACCGTTATGACTTACAGCTACCGATATCGAATAAGAGCTACCGATACGAAGTCTACCGCTACTCAAAGGTTACCTCTACTCAAAGTTCACCGATACTCAAAGTCTACCGATACTCAAAGTCTACCGATACTCAAAGTCTACCGATACTCAAAGTCTACCGATACTCAAAGTCTATCGATACTCAAAGTCTACCGCTACTCAAAGTCTACCGCTACTCAAAGTCTACCGCTACTCAAATTCTACTGCTACTCAAAGTCTACCGCTACTCAATGTCTACCGCTACTCAAAGTCTACCGCTACTCAAAGTTCACTGATACTCAAAGTCTACCTCTGCATCGGAGTAGATAGTTATCGTTATAGCAGAGCCACAGCTACCGATAAAGAGTTACCGCTACTGTAAAGGCAGAGCCACCGTTACTGTTACAAGTCCACCGCTACCGATACATCACGCCTACCGACAGACAAGTCTACCGTTACAGATGCCTGCTGATACTCAGACCTACCATGACAAAGTCTACCGTTATCATGAGCAACCGTTCAGAGACAGAACCCCGACATGCATTAAATTTCATTATTATTATTTAATCTAACCAACGGTCACATTAGGTATATTTTAATGCACTGACTTTTATTTAATACGTGTTGCTAGTTTTCAAAAAACCGTACCTCGTACTTGCAAAAAGGGAATCATATCTTTTGTCGAAGCTCGTGCTTTAAAAGAAGGATGCACAAAAGAGCACAGAAGATACAGAGCACATAATATAGGCTGGCGATCAAGCTCAAAACGTGCAACAAGAACAACTGGAGAACTGGCACTCACGAGACTACTACTACCACCTTCCAGAACATAGATCATACGTCGAGCAATTTATGCTGAAGAAGAACTACACAAATCTATTCATTCTCTGAGCCGAAAAGCAAGCTGAACCAGGAAGTCAAGGAAAAAGATGATACTCTGTTTTCCAGACAAAAACCAGAAGAACACTCAGAACGAATTCTAATCAACAAAAGGAGTCGAGAGCTACACGAAGATCACTAGAGACATTTATAAAATCTAAATATTTGCTCTATGATTTATCTTTTTACGTATTGACCAGTGTGTGTTATCTACTGCATTTAACACACACATTGTCTCCTGTGTTTTAACTGGTGGATTTGTAAATCCTAACTCAACACTCTTACATATTTATTTTCCCACTGGGACAGTGGTAGAGGTCGTGTGTGACCTGGACAGTTGGTTGCTGTTGTTTTGTTTCCCACGGATAACAGTGGTAGAGGTCTTGGACCTAGACAGTTGTAAACTGTTGAACCCCGATCCGGGTTGTGGATCATCCTTATATAAAACTTTTGAGAGGACTAAGTCTCGGCTTGAGACTGAACCTCTTGGTTAACTCCTCTGTACTTTTAGTTAAAGTTTATATCCATACAATACTTATCTATTTCATATTCCGCTGCTATTACTTTGAAATATAATTTATTTTCAAGGCTACTTTGATAGTTAAACTCGCAAGTGTTTATATTTATTGTAAACCAGTAAGTTAGTTTCAAAAGTAAAAGTTATCATAAGGTTATGTTAACTAAGATCTAATCAATCTTTGAGAAACTAAGTGAACCTTTATAATCTGTATAAATTCACTACAGTTTAATCTGTTTTTGAAATTAGGGGATTTTAATAGAAATTGTTTTTATCAGAAATTTTAAATTGGAAATCAATTCACCCCCCTGTTGAGTATCCACTCCGACCAACATCTACCTTAGGTTTTTGTTCTCTAATCAGAGTTTTTCTAAATCTAGCTTCCAAGGTTTGTACTAAACATCCTCTTATACTAACTGTTACTCCCCTACCCCTGTTACCAAGAGTAGGTGAATTATTATATAACATTGTCATGATACAAGGAATCATGTCCCAGAAGACCGATAAGTATAGTAGCCTTGGAAGTACTAGATTCATTCATAAGTTTTACATTATATCATGAAATAAAAACATCAATAACATATTTTCCCCTTTTAAACACAACTACATCCTTATCCTATCCCTACTAGTCAACTATAAAACACTTCATCACATCATGGATAAAATAAAACATAAAAATGGATGAGCTCAGATGATCAGTATGGATAACAATATAGCGGAAACATTCCAAAATAAGTATAAACATTTATGGAAATTTATAAGACTAAACCAAAAGTCTTTTAAAAATAAACATCATCATAATTTGGAAGAAATAAAATAGTATAATTACATTTAATACATTGATATTCTACTATTCAAATAATCACATGAAATATCAATATCCACTTTCATAATGGTGGAATTCATAATGGAATACATCATAACTACATAGTCAAGGCAATGTTCCAAGACTACAAATAAGATTTTGTAAAGTCCATGTGATAAGAAACTAGATTGTCTCACTAGACCTACTGATGTATTGGGGAGATATAGCACACTCCACCTATAACTTACTATGTCCAATGCATTTCTCATATAAAAATTTTTAATCATAAAATAAACATTTGTATTAAATCTAGCATATGAAATCTGAATACATTATCCATAAACCATGAATGGAGTAAAAATAACACATCCATAGTAAAAAATTCAACAAAACCATCAATACAATATCGATGATTTGTATCATAATAAATCAACATCAAACAAGTTCAAAATCCACCAAAGGATATTGATATAGATGAAATCCAATATTTTTGAGAGAAATATCTCTTTCTATTTTGAAATCATTTAAAAGCCATGTAATTATAAAATAAAACATTTATTTTGAAAATATATGTATAATATTGAAAGGAAATCTTTGAAGGTGTTATAATGGTGGAAAATAGCCACACCCACCGTATAATATTAAAAAACATTCATTCTTTAATTTTGTCGAAAAGGTCGTAAAAGACCTTGTTTGGAATACGACGGAAAGATTCCTTTGTAAACATTTTCTAAAAAGTAAAAAGGGTATAAGTCACTTTAAATTATAGTCTATTAAATAGTAAAAAAAATTTGAAATATATTTTTGAGAATCATAGATGGGAATGATAATGAGTTCCTAGTAGATAATTACTTAAAAAACATCGGATAATAAAGAGATTGTAAAATTAACCCATACCTTGTACTTTTCATTTGTATATGGTATCTTATCCTCTTTTATTATAGTTAAATCATTGTTATTAAATTATACAAGAAATATATACATAAATATGATATTATATATGATCCTCTAACATTTCATTATTAATGATATTTGTAACGACCCGGAATTTTGAATAAATATGGTTTCCTAATTTTATGTGTTATTTTATTTTATTTTTATACTCAACAAAAATGTTTCATTTGATAACATGATTATAATTAAAATGAGACCATTGGGTTTTGACTATTATATGACCATTGGTCAATATGGCCGTTGGAAACTAAACATTTTGATTTTTGTCTCTAAATATAAGTAATCTTGGTTAATTATTATAGAAAGAAGATTTGATTGCCTCTCCCAGTAGTCTTGGACCAATCAAAGCCCATCTAACATATGGTGGGAAGGAGGTAGCACCACTGGGCTTTGCTCTGAACCAAACCCAAGCTGAACTTCATCTTGTGAAACAATAATGGATTCACCTTCGTGAGATGTTCAAATTGATAGAAATTACTACTCGTGCGATGTTGGCCAGCCTCCCTTGGATTCTCTCACCTTAGCACACCTTACACTTAGGTCCTATGCTGTTGTGATAAGGGGCTATGTAAGGAGACCGTAACTGCCTTGTGCAATCCTTTGTATTAAATAATAATTGGGATTTCTTCCTATGATGATGTTTATGACTTTTCAAATGTCTGGATAAATATAGTATGCATATTTTTAGTGACTTTTAGAGAAAGGATATTTTAAAATGGTTATGTAAACTTTAAATAATTAAAAATGTGTAATGATTTTCAAAAAATGGTCTTCTACAATTATGTTTAGTACGAAATTTAGAGTCTAAAATGATCAACTTGATTTTTGATGAATAGTGAATTATGAATAGTGATCTTATGCTTAGGATTAGTAATGTGACCAAATGGATTAGTAATCTCACATAGAAAAAATATTAAAATCATCTAGGCACCTTGATTAAGTAATGTAATTCAATAAAATGGTTAAACAACGGTTTCATAAATTATTATTCAAGTATTATTTTTTTTCAGGTGAATAGTATTTTTTAATTAAAAATTAAATTAAAAATATTTAGAAATTTATTTTTATAAAATGGATTTCATTTTTGAACTCAGTGCATCGATATTATGTTAAGGTAATTTTGGGGGTTTTTTTCTGAAAAAATTGAAATTTTGTTGAGTACTGTATTTATTTAAAAATAAAATTAAAAATATTTAGAACATTATTTTTATAAAATAAAGTTAATTTTTGAAATCATAGCATTGATATTTGGTTAATGTGAAATTTTGGGATTTTTCTGAGAAAGTTGAATTTTCAGTGAATAGTAAAAATACAGTTTTAGGGTTTTGGTATGTTTAATGACATCATAAATGTGTCATGATGATGTCATGAGATATTTTAAGGGATGGTCGACTAAAGGGGATGAATTACTGTGTGAGGTGTCCAAAGTGACCAACACCATGGGCAAGCCCATGGTTTTTCCAAAACCACTAATGCGGTGTCCCTTGGCCATTAATGCATTGTCCCCTCACTATCCCTATAAATACTAAGCCCTCCTCTCGTCCATTCGACTCCAAAACCATCCTCAACTAAGTTATAGTATCCTTACCTCCCAAGGAGACCTACCAAGGTTCCCCCAAGACCTCAAGGTTCAAAGCATTGAGTTTTAAGAGGTACATTTTAAGGTAAGGGATCTGACCTCTCTCTTCTTTTCAAGTAATCTCTTTTACGTCATATCTTTTATGCTCCATGTTATTATGTAAGAGAATGTTCTTTTATATTAATTATACTGTCCTTTTTTCATATTATGATAGACCACTTATTACTCTCATCATTTCTTTTTTTGAATGTTTATGTGGCGCCGTTAGGCTGCCGAAATTTTTTGTAACAGATTCTTTCACCCTTCTCATTTTCAGGTTCTATTTTCTTGTCAACACTTTCAAGTTCCTTTTTAATTATGTTGGGTTATGATCTATAAATTTATCATAATGATCTTTTATGATCATATTATGAGAGACCCCATTTTATCTCTTCCATTCTGTATTTTGATGTCTTATGTGGCGCCGTTAGGCTGCAGAATTTTTAAGGGATTCTTTCACCCTTCTCATTTTCAAGATCAATTTTCTTGTCAAGTCTTTCATGTTCCTTTTTTATTATGATGGGGTATTATCTCTAAATATATCATAATGATCTTTTATGTTTATATGATGAGATAACCTATTTTATCTAATCAATTCATTTTTGTTGATGTTTAAGTGACGTCGTTAGGCTGCAAAATTTCTAAGGGGTTCTTTCACCCATCTCGTTTTCAAGATCTATTTTAATGTCAAGCCTTTCAAGTTCCTTTTTATTATGTTGGGTTATGATATCTATATCTATCATACTGATCATTTATGTTCATATTATGAGAGAACATATTTGATCTCATCATTCCATTTTTGGATTTTTTAAGTGATGCCGTTAAGCTGCCGAATTATCATAAGAGAAATCTTATATATTGTCTTCCTTTCATGTTCTTCGTTTCATATGGTATATGATTCAAATTTCATTACCATGTTCTTAAATAAATTATATTCTGTTCCCCTCCTATTTCATGAATCATTTTTAGTGGGTGAACCATGTCCCCTCTCTTTTTAATGTTTTCTAAAACCATGTATCATAACTGTTATGCTTCAAAGTTTTCATCTCAAAATGCCTCCCACTTTATCTCAAAATTATTTTATGTTATTAAGTGAATACTCAAAGATCATATTTCTATAGGGGTATTCAAATATAGATCAAAATTATTTATTTTAAATTCTGGGATTTACGTACATGAAACCCGCTTTCCCTTTCCATGGGTTTAAAGTGACATAAAGATCATGTCTTTAAAGCAGTTTTTAAAATGTTATGATTATGAAATAAAACCCATTTCTTTTATGCTATATGTGTTTTTTATGAAATTATTGATGATGATTTATGTGGCTCACATGATAATAAATGAAAATTTAAGGGTGCGCCCTGATAGCACTCCAATGCATTGGGTAATAATGTAACCACTAGAGAATGCAATTTTCACGATATATTGGTGAATAACCTTGGTAATTTTCAAATGACATCTTGGGGATGAACATTGGTGATATGTTCATGATTATCAATATTAAATGTTGTATCCACATCTTCAAGTTATGAAAAATGTTATTTTTATTATTATATACCCCGTGATTTTATTCTCATGCCTTAAAGTTCTTTTCATGACTTTATTGATGTATCTCAAGTTCATATGTAAAATGATTCTCTTGTTTCTCTTACTGGGTATTCTGCTCACCCCTTCTTTTGATGTATGTCCCAAGGTTATGAGACGCAGTAATAAACCTAGAATGAACTTAAGGAGAAGTATTTCAAGTGTTTAAGAAGATTTTTTTATGTTGTTTTCATGTATTATGTTCCTGGTTTCCAAGACAATAAACCTTAAAGATCCTATGTTTTTTGTAATGTAATGAAAGTTTATATTTTAAAAAGGTGGGATGTTATAGTTGGTATCAAAGTATGGTTTAGTTATTTATTGATATTAGGATATGAAAACTCTAGGAAGAACCCTATAGAAAAGTTTAAATATATGAAATATTCCTGGTATTTTGGTGAGTATTGAGTAAGGGGTTTCCAAGAAAATACATCCCTGTCTGGATACGAGCAGGTTGTGGTGGCTCTAACACAAATGTTCATAGGCGTAAAACCGGAAAACACCGCTTTGAGCTAGACTCAAACGGGGACTGGTACATGACAACGGGCCTTGCTGCACTCTTGGTTATGACACTCCCGGGGGATATGCTTTGGTAAATTCATAAGATTAGTATGAAACATTATTAATGGAACAAAGATAAAATAAAATAAAGATTCACATAAGAATATTTGATCATGGATAACCTAGATTGGAACCCAGGGGATCACAAGTTTGGATATAATTTTATTCTACATGTTTATCCTTTTACGCTTAAAGTTTCCTTTTCATGATTATTGGCTAAGTATTTAAGCCCCTAATTATAGTTTCTTTTCTTTGTTAATGGCGGGAAATGGAAGAACATGTCCCAACAACCAATGTGATAGTAAATGCGACAATTTCCATATTAATATGACAGAAATGATTAGGGAATTAAAATATGATTATTATTTTTGAAGACATTCGCTATTTTGGGGACCCTATATGATCGAAGTTAATAGATTACTATGGTATTTTCATTGAGGATTAAGGTTGGATTATATTTTGAAGAATCAATGAATTTAAGGTGGACTTATTGTAATTTAGGTTACTTATGGAAATTATTAACCTATCTTGCGTAAAATATGATTAAGTTAGCTACTTTTGTTATAAGATGTTAGGAGTGGTTGATGTGTTTTGTAGATGAACAATGAAGTTTATTTTGGAAGACTATGTTATCAAATCCTTCTTGTATTTGGGATTTAATCTTAGTTTGGTTTATTTTGAGAAATTTTAAGGACCGCTATTTATGGAATGGTCTATGATGGACTTTGGGTAGTACTTAGGAACATTGAATATTTAAAAGTAGTTTCCATTCCTATGGGATTCTTTCTTTTTGTAGAGTTGTTTTGCCTTAACCTTTCTGTTTTTGGGATACTGTTTAAAGATAGAAGAAATAGATAGTGAATCTCTTGTGGATTATGTGATTCTTTAGAAGATGGTTCTTGTGCTTTTAATGAGACCAAGTGTTTTTGAATTCTCATCATTTGGAGAAAAGATTAGTTTTGGTAGAGACTTATTAAAGGATGAAACTCTACTTTAAGGTGGGTATATTTTCTTATGTTTATGTTCTATGTAGTAAATGAATTCATCAAAATTATGAAAAGGAACGTAAAACAAAAATGTGGATGGTTTACATTTCCTACTAGGTAATCAATGGTCGTTTACACACATCATATGTTTGGGATTTTATTATGGTTAACTTTCTCATAATCATTTTTTCTATCATGCTCCCTCAGAACTTGACCCTTTGTTTTCTCCTCCATGTCCATGTTTTCTTACATGGAATCCTAGTGTGGGTTAACTCAGGTGACATTTTTACTTCCATTTCTTTATTTTAAAGTAATAGTTTTACTGAATCCTTTTATGATGTGGGACATTCAATGAAATTTCAAAACCCTTTTTTTAATTGCGTGGACGCAATTTCTTAA
Source organism: Viscum album (assembly GCA_963277665.1). Classification (NCBI taxonomy): domain Eukaryota; kingdom Viridiplantae; phylum Streptophyta; class Magnoliopsida; order Santalales; family Viscaceae; genus Viscum; species Viscum album. The sequence goes on from OY728157.1 coordinate 1,031,840,615, forward strand.
GGGGGGAATATTGTAACGACTTGAAATTTTGAATAAATCGTCTTTCCTAATTTTTTGTGTTATTTTATTTTATTTTTATACTCAAAAAAATGTTTCATTTGATAACATGATTATAATTAAAATGAGAGTGTTTGGTTTTGACTATTATATGACCATTGGTCAATATGACTGTTCGAAACTAGACGTTTTTATTTTTGTCTCTAAATAAAAGTAATCTTGGTTAATTATTATAAAAAAATTTGATGGCCTCTCCCAGTAGTCTTGGACCGATCGAAGACCATCTAACAGAACATGGGAAGGAGGTAGCACCATTGGGCTTTGCTTTGGACCAAACCCAAACTGAACTTCATCGTGTGAAGCTAGAACGGAATCGCCTTCGTGAGAAGTTAAAACTGATAGAAATTACTTTTTGTGCAATTTTAGTCGAGCCTCCCTCAGATTATCTCACCTTAGCACACCTTACACATAGGTCCTATGCTGTTTTGATAAGGGGCTATGTATGGAGACCGTAACTGCCTTGTGTAATCCTTTGTTTTAAATAAAAATTGGGATTTCTTCATATGATGATGTTTATGACTTTTCAAATGTCCGGATAAATATAGTATTCATATTTTTGGTGAATTATAGAGAATGGATACTTTAAAATGTTTATGTAAACCATAAATAATTAAAAATGTGTAATGATTTTCAAAAAATGGTCTTCTACAATTATGTTCAGTACGAAATTTAGAGTCTAATAAGATCAATATGATTTTTGATGAATAGTGAATTATGAATAGTGATTTTATGCTTAGGATTAGTAATGTGACCAAATGGATTAGTAATATCATTTAAAAATATTATTAAAATAATCTAGGCACCTTGATTGTGTAATGTGATTGAATAAAATGGTTAAACAAGGGTTTCAGAAATTATTATTCAAGTATTAGTTTTTTCGGGTGAATAGTGTTTTTAAATAAAAATTAAATTAAAAATATTTAGAAAATTATTTTTATAAAATGGATTTCATTTTTTGAACTTATAGAATTGATATTATGTTAAGGTAATTTTTGGGGTTTTTTGCTGAAAAAATTGAATTTTCGTTGAATAGTGTATTTATTTAAAAATAAAATTAAAAATATTTAAAACATTATTTTTATAAAATGTAGTTCATTTTTGAAATCAGAGAATTGATATTTTTTCAATGTGAAATTTTGGGATTTTTCTGGGAATGTTGAATTTTCAGTGAATAGTAAAAATACAGTTTTAGGGTTTCAGTATGTTTAATGACATCATTACTGTGTCATGATGATGTCACAAGATATTTTAAGGGATGGTAGTCTAAAGGGGATGAATTATTGTGTGAGGTTTCCCATGTGGCCAATTCCATGGTAAAATACCATGGGCAAACCCATGGTTTTCCCAAAACCACTAATGAGGTGTCCCTTGGCCATTAATGCATTGCCCCCTCACTTTCTCTATAAATACCAAGCCCTCCTCTCATCCATTCGACTCAAAAAACATCCTAAATGATGTTTTAGTCTTCTTAACTCCCAAGGAGTCCTCCCAAGGTGCCCCCAATCCGATAAGTTCCAAACCATTGAGTTTTAAGTGTTACGTTTTAAGGTAAGGGATCCGACCTCTCTCTTCTTTTCAAGTAATCTCTTTTATGTCATTTCATTTATGCTCCATGTTCTTCTGTTGGAGGATGTTCTTTTATATTAATTATACTGTTCTTTTTCTATTCATATTATGAGAGACCCCCTCTTACTCTCATCATTTCTTTTTTTGAATGTTTAAGTGGCACCGTTAGGCTGCCAAAGTTTTTGTAACGGATTCTTTCACTCTTCTCATTTTCAAGTTCTATTTTCTTGTCAAGAATTTCAAGTTACTTTTTAATTATGTTGGGGTATGATATCTAAATTTATCATAATGATCTTTTATGATCATATGATGAGAGACCCCTTTTGATCTCTTCAATTCAGTATTTTGAAGTCTTAAGTGGCACCGTTAGGCTGCTGAATTTTTAAGGGATTCTATCACCCTTCTCATTTTCAAGATCTATTTTCTTGTCAAGTATTTCATTGTCCTTTTTATTATGTTGGGTTATGATATCTAAATATATCATACTTATATTTTATGTTTATATGATGAGATACCCTATTTGATCTCATCAATTCATTTTTTTATGTTTAAGTGTTGTCGTTAGGCTGCCGAATTTCTAAGGGGTTCTGTCACTCTTCTTGTTTTCGAGATCTATTTTCATGTCAAGTCTTTCAAGTTCCTTTTGATTATGTTGGGGTATGATATATATATATCTATAATACTGATCATTTATGTTCATATGATTATAGACCCTATTTGATCTCTTCAATCCATTTATGGAAGTTTTATGTGACGCTGTTAGGCTGCCAAATTCTAATAAGAGAAATATTATTTTTTGTCTTCCTTTAAAGTTCTTCATTTCATATGGTATGTCATTCTAATTTCATTTCCATGTTCTTAAATACTTTATATTCTGTTCCCTTCCTACTTTATGAATCATTTTTAGTGGGTGACACATGTCCCCTCACTTTTCAATGTTTTCTAAAACCATGTATCATAGCCGTTATGCTGCATAATTTTCGTCTCAAAATGCCTCCCTCTTTATCTCAAAATTATTTTATGTTATTAAGTGAATAATAAGATATCTTATTTCTACAGGGGTATTCACATATATATAAAAATGTTCTATTTTATATTCTGGGATTTTCATACATGAAACTTGCCTTCCCCTTCCGTGGGTTTAAAGTGACATAAAGATCATGTCTTTAAAGCTGTTTTTAAACGTTATGATTATGAAATGAAACCCATTTCTTTTATGCTATATGGGTTTTTTATGAAATTATTGATGATGATTTATTTGTCTCACATGATAATAAAGGAAAATTTAAGGGTGCACCTCTGATAGCACTCCAATGCGTTGGGTAATTATGTAACCACTAGAGATTACAATTTTCATGATATCTTGGTGAATAACCTTGGTAATTTTCAAATGACACCTTGGGGATGGACCTTGGTGATATGTTCATGATTGTCAATATTAAATGTTGTAGCCACATCTTCAGGTTATGAAAAATGTTATTTTTATTATGATGTGTGTCATGATTTCATTCTCATGCCTTAAAGTTCTTTTCATGACTTTATTGATGTATCTCAAGTTCATATGTTAAATGTTTCGCTTGTTTCCTTTACTCGGTCTTTTGATGTATGTCCCCAGGTTATGAGACATAGTAATGAACCTATGATGAAATTAAGTTGAAGCCTTTAAGGTGTTTAAGAATAATTTTTTATGTTGTTATCATGTATTATGTTCCTGGTTTCCAAGACACTAAACCTTAAAGATCCTCAGTTTTGTGTAATGTGATGAATGTTTATGTTATAAAAAGGCGGGATGTTATAATATTTTTGTAGTTTTATCATTTTGGGTGTTAACTAATTCATTTTCCATTATCTTCTTGGTTATGTAAGCCATGTTTTTTTGGATAGGATGTATTTTATTCATTTAAAAAATTATATTATGTTCATAAAAATTATTTTTAATCTTATAATGAAAATTATTCTTGAATGATTAGGATGGGGAATGAATCTTATCGCATTCGCGGAGACGGTAAACCATATGTACTCACGAGTGACAATATTATTATATTGAGGGTGAAATCATATGTAATGGGATGATATATAATATATAAAGAATCATTAACATGGTATATTTATTTTTTACACCATTTATACTCCTTATTAAACACATCCAAAATAACGATGTGTTTGAATAACAATCTACACCATGACATGGAGATGGTAATCCGTTCGTACAAACGTATGGCGACTTTTTCATTTATAGAGAAATAGAATAACGAATATGGTTGTACCATATTTATAATAACATCATAGCTTGTAGAATGTACTGGTTTTATTATTTTTGTATAGAAACAACAATGAAAGGGGAAGCGTGAGAAGAAAATTACTTGAAAGAGGTGATGAAATATTTACCTCTTCTTCAGATGTTTTCTATTATGTTGATAAAAAAGGCTCCTTAGGTTGGATTTCTGATACAAGTAAGGACTCTATGTTGATTTTAGGGATGTCTTGAGGATATTTGGGTAGGGGTTGGTATATCTAAATGAATTTTTAGGTGTGAAACTAAGATAAGGGGAAGTTCCATTTTATAAGAGAGTTAAGGGTCAGTTTTGGAAGGAATTGAAATATTATTTAATAATAAATTCATTATCGGTTTCTAATGGCACCAAATTGAATTATTTCGAGGCTATGGTGCAGATGGGTTGAAAACCTCTCAACCAATAGGTTTTTGTTTTGTTTAGGTCATTATATTATTATTATCTTTTATATTTAACTATTAGTAAAATTGTTTGACATTTACCATGTCTCATTGTATTTTTATATTATAAGGTTAATAAATTTACTATAAAAAGACAAGAGAACCCCAAGTGGTTCATTATTAATATATATAACCTTATCTAATTATTTTTTCTGAAAATTATATTTTTAATAATATTATATCAATTAAAAATATAGTATTTGTTTTAAAAACTCAATTATGTCAATTTTGACACTATTAAGTATTTGGTTTCTGTGAAAATGATAACTGCATGATTAATTTGAGAAAAATTATTTATTCAACCCTAAAATTTCATATTATCTTATAAAAGTATTGTAATTTATCAAAAGTCTCAAATTACATTTATTTACAAATTTATAATAACAATTATTTTAATCTTTCATTACTATGGTAATTATTTCCTCATCATTTTCTCATAAATAAATTAAATTATTTAATGTCAAAAAATAATAAATAAAATAAAATTATGTCAGAAATCTTTTTATCTTTATAATGGATATTTGTAGACTAATTTATATTGTGTGTAACCATATATAAAAAATGTTTTAGTTATTAAACATTGAATTTATATTTTTTTAACTCTTCTATAAAAAATTAATAATAAATGTCCTAATCTAATCCATCTGAACAAAAGGGGATCATATATTATTCAAAAGGTTGTTTCTGGTCAAAATAAACTTATCCAATAGAATTAGAACATGTGTTAGGGTAATTATGGAATCCTTTTTACCCATAATTACCCTAATTAATTTTAACCGGGGTAAATCAATTTCAAAAGTTACTATTCACCAAAAATTATTTTCATCTTATTGAACCAAATTTTACTTACTAACGTCAACCATTTTTCTCATATTTTTGAAATTCAACCCACAGAAGTGGTAAAATTATGTTTTTTTGCGAATTTTTAAATTGCTCCTAGGACGTGGGTAAAAGACGGTAAAACAATCAATCAAATTTTTATATATCCAAACTTATTATAAAATTACTCAAATGAATTACATTGAACTTATATAGTTATTATGTATATATTTTCACATAAAAAAAATTAAATAAAAAGTTGGTTTTATGTAATAACTCAATGTTTTTCACTATTCATAAAAAATTAAATTTTCTGAGAAAAATACAAAAAATTCATCCTAAGATAATTTTGATATTATGAATCCAAAAATGAAGTCCATTTTGAATGATAAAATTTATATAATTTCAAAAGGTGGGTATTACTGTTCATAACGACCAGTTTGATTGGTCGTGGGGTGTTAGAATCTTAATGTTGCATACAATACAAGCTATTACATTATTCAAAGGGAAACGTAACATAGATGCGTGGGGTGTTACACAGGTCAACCCATATTTTTACTTAAATTGGACCACCTCAAGGCCCGATGTATGTCCAAGATTTCCATCGGTTGGATACATGAATCGAAGAATCAAAAAATGATACGTGGGAATAATATTACGCTATAACTGACATATGATAGGATATAAAATTTTTGAGTATCATGTCAAACAAGTAGAAATAATTATATGTCAAAGAAACCAAATAATAAATGTTGCATACAACCACTAGATAACAAGGGCTAGATAAAAATACTATAATACCATCTACATGGGAACTAATGCAACCTATGGTACTCTCTCGATGTGACCATATGTCACCACCATCACAACCCAATAGAGGGAAACATGGTTCAAGACATCCATTCTCTATATTACACTAGACCATTTAACTATATCATGAAAAAATAATTCATTAAATTCACAAAAAAAATTTAGGGAGATATATAAAGCTCAATAGGAAACCCTAATGTATAAAATTTTTATCCTCATGAATCTATTAGTTCTTGTATAAAATTGGGTTGAAAAAATTCAAAATAAATCACTTATTAATATATAATCAATATATTTTATCATTATAAAAACATGCTATATTATACTAATCAATTAAACATGCAATAAAATATATCCACGAGTCGTAAACAATTCAATAAAATAAATTTTAGGAATTATTATCCATTCCAAGTGGGAAAATAATCATATTAAATAAACATTCACATAACGTATCCACAAGGTAAAAAGGGAAATCCATGACATGTGGGTGTATATAACTAACACAAAAAATGAAGAACTATCTAGAATAATTGAATCCTAAACATTATGAACTTCAGTCCCCCGATAAGACTACCTGTTATAATTAATAGTTACCTGGGAACCTACCCTAGTGATAGCTTACCCCACTATGATTCGTTTATGTTTATTTTTACCTTATACGAAAGGAATTCCATTGTTCTATATATCATTATTAAATTTAAATAAAACCTATCCCACATTCCATAAAACATTTTTATAGTTATTTCATACTGATTCAATTATAAAAAAAAATCTCCCATTAAAAACATATTTGACGAATTTTATCAAACACTTCACCTAGATAAAATTTATTTTTCAAAGAAGAATCCCATTTTAGAACAATTTCACAACACTAGAAGATCATATCACCTCTCGTGGATTTCTAAACATCAATTTCATTAATAAAAAAATCATAACACGAATGACAGAATACCAAGGTATGTACCATATGACATACACAATCACCATATGATCAATGAGAATAATTTTTCCTTCTAGACAGGTGATGGGAGAGTAAGAAATTAGATTATCAAGAACCTAGATCTAATGATAAAAATAAATTCTCCATATTCATTATAGATCAAATGATCTACTATCATAATATATCCTACAACTATATTATAAGAGAATAATATAGATTGAAAAGTATCCCTCTTATTGTATTTCACCCTATATATATCAAATCATTTAATCGATATGAATATCCACAAATTGGAAGATAACCCAAATTGTCACCGAGGGTCATTTAAAATGAAGAGAATTTTATTAGGGTTAAGGGGGGAAAATTTGAAATGATAAATAGAAATTTCAAGATAAAATTACATATTAACCATAATTTAATAACATTCATGGTGTAGTCACATGCTAGATACTAGACATCCATTATCCATTATGTGGTCCACCAGCACTCCAAGGGGTACATGAAGAGAGAATGTACCGCTAGGTCTCAGTAGATTGGCTGCGGGAATTCTATAAGCTAGTTCTTGGAATCTGCATACCTATGTATTTTTAGCCATTATCAGTAAGTGGGTGGACCTCATCAGCTAGTCAGTGACCTCATGCTTCTAGCAACTACCAAATAATTTTATCATGACATGTGAATGACTCAAAAACCAAAATGTCAAATTAAAAATAGGATACATACACAATTCAATGTATTTGAGTGTGAAAGTTATCCCTACAATATATTCTTTTCTTTCCTCAGAAAAAATCAGGATCACGCACCGTAAAGGAGATAAAGCTATGATGTCATAAATTCCTTGAGCTCCCATGACTGATGATTATCCATACAACACTACCATATTACTCGAACCGATGATATCTTCATTCCCAGCTACACTTTTTCCTGTTGGACCCCTATCTACACATGTCATTCAATCATTGAGTTAATAGGTTCAATATCCACATCTTCCCACTCAATCATGCTGGATAGATTTAGTTTATACTTATTCAGCTGGAAAACATGGTACACATCATGTATAGATGTTATATCAGCAGGTAATTCTAATCCATAATTCACCATCCTATGTTCCTCTAAAATCATAAATGAGACGATATAATGGGGTGATAAATTACCATGCCACCCTAATTTTTATGTTCTAATCAATGTGAATCTATGAGGAATATGTGATCAATAATATTAAATTCCAATGAATGGAAACACCAATCAACATAATATTTCTATTGACTCTAAGCATTCACAATTACACCTTGAGATTTTAGAATATATTAATAATTAAATATGTTTTAAGTGTTCGATAGCCTTCATAACATTAAATATAGAGCATAGAATGTACTGTGATATATTATAACATATTCATTGAATTAGTTTTAAAAATAGGAATAAGAACTGTAATAACACAGAATGTATTAGTGACTTTTGTCTATTGAATAATAGATACCTATATTATATAGAACTATACTCATACAACTCATAAGAAATTGAAAACCAAATTATTTAATGAATGATAAACATTACATTAGTCAGCAACTAAACCCCTAAAATTTCCAATAATTACATTGGGACAAAAAATATAAAAAGGATTAATATAATGAAAATTCTTGGATATTTTCAATCTCATAGGATTTTCATCCTCATGAACAACACAATGGAAAATAAACATGATATTAGTAAACCAATTGACTTTTTAGAAAATGAAAAACTATGAGAGGAATTGTAGTGAATAATTTATCAATAAATGAAAAGGTATTTGTTAGATGTAATGTGAAAGTTGGAAAAGTAATATAACAATTTTTAAATATGAATATTGGTAAATATGACTAGAAGGAACTATTACCATTGGTAATAATGTTATTCTCATATTTAGTGTTCATAAAAGTTAATGATAAATGATTATTGATATAGAAAGGAAAAAATAAGGAATAAACTTGTAAATTAATTTCTTTTGAGTCCCATTTTTCTATTCTAGGGATGGAGGTGGTGTCACTGTTGTTCAACCTTGACCATGTCTATGTAAAGATTCATTAACTGAGGCTTGAATGAAATCAACCATGGGATAATTTCTAGTTTTTTTATCACCACATGGTCAATATTCGCTAAGCTACCCCATGAAACTACCTCTATCCCACACCTTACCCTTAGAGCATATGAAGTTGTAATAAGGTATTATGTATCATGAACTCAGAATCATAAATGTGTAATTTCATTTGTATAAAATAAATGGTTATATTTTCAATGCCATTTTGTGTATTATTTATTAATAAAATATTCTAAAAAAATAAATAATTTTGATAATTTTATTTTTAGAGACAAATAAAATTGTATTTTCATAAATTATAAGCACATTTATAATAATATCATGTAATATATATATATATATATTGATATAATTTAATATAATTTTAAAACACAATTTATTTTAAAATAAATTATAATATGATTTTCTAATGACTTATAAAAATTTTATATGTTTTGTAAATTTGTCTTTTCCATATAAATTATTTTTTCTAATAAAATAGAAGTTTTATCTAAATGTTAAATTTATAATTTTTATATAATTAGTTTTATAATATAAACTTTATATTTTATATCCAGACATAGAAATTTGGTTAGTGTGATTTTTCTAGAATTTACTAAATTGCATAATTTTTCTATGAATAGTGATTATTTAGTTTTGTTTTTTATATGATTATTGACTTGATATATATTCAATAATATTTCAATAATTATTTAATAATATTAACTATCCTAAAGTGTTTTTTAATAATAGTTTTTTATTATATTTATATCAGTTTTCTAACCTAAAAATGACATTCTCATGTCCAAAAAAATTATTATTTTAAAAATTATATTTTGTGGAAAATAAATTTTACATATAAAAAGTGATATTAATATATTTATTTTAGATCTAATAGATTAAAATACTATAAAAAAAGACTCTAATGAATAAAACCATGATAAAACACATTGGTAATTTCTGTTTTATTTAAATTTCCACAACCTGGAATTTCATGGCCTATATTTTGAAATTATTAAAGAATTCATATTCTATTACTATAAATACTCACCCATCTCCCATTAATCTTTACCAAAAAATAAAAAACCATTTAATTTATATTCTTTTTTTCTTCCAAATATTACCTACAAGGTTTCCTTATGTCCTCATGGTTTCATCCTCATGTTTTATGAAGAAACTCTTTTAGGTAAGGGAATTATACCCTAACACTTTTCCATTAATGTACCAATTTTATGGTATGTTTTAAAAAGGTTGAATTTTATATTTTCATATCTTTTTTATTTATAAATAGAAAAAAAATTATCAATTAGTTTCCATCATTCCCTCCTATTATAGCATTTCCTTAACCCACATTGTATACTATCATAAAACCTAATTCATTTTTTGAATTTCCCTATTTTAAATGAATTATTTTTGTATTATTTATAATAAAATACACTAATAACCCATGGTTATTAACCTAGATGTAAAAATATTTTATTAAACCTAGTATTTATATATATAAAACCCTCATTTCATTCTCATGGGTCGGAAATGATTCAATGATTAATTCTTTAATCACTTATGTACACAATGTTTTTGAATGAAACACATTATTTATTTTCCATGTGTAATTGATGAAATTATTTACTATGAAAAATGTGTATCACATGAATTAAAACACATAATTAATATTCCATGAAAATTATCTAATGAATTGGGTAAATAAATAATCTCTATAGATGATATTTTTTTTGATACCTTGGTAAATAACGTTGGAAATTTGGACTTATAACACCTTAGTGATAAACATTGAATATATTCATATGAATTTATGAATTTTATGTTTTTCACATTTAAAATTTATTATTCATGATATTTCTATTAATATATTCCTAATTTTATTATGCTCATTCAATATTTACAGTCCCCATTGTCACATGAAAATTATATCCTTTGTTTATTACCTTATTGTTCTTTATGATGACTCCTTTATTTTGAGGTATTTAAGTAGTAAAAGTATCATAGGATAAACATATTAATACTCTATTAATGTGGATTAGAATATTTTTTGTGTTATACATATATTACAACTCTAAATTTTAAGAAACTAAACCTCAAAAGATCATGCGTGTTATTAAGTGTTGTACAATGTAATGAATGTTTTAGGAATTAAAAAGAAAATTTTCCATAGTTGGTATCAAATCATTATTGAGAAATATATGGAAATTAGTATTATAAAAAAATATTAATAACTATAGGTATAAGTCTATATATATTAAAACCTGTTGTAATTTTTTTGATGTATTAAGTGAGTATTTTCAAAGTAATGAAATCTTTATCTAGTTACTACAAGTGGATGTGCCTATGGAATAACTGTACCCAGGTGTAATTACTGTAAAAATTGTGAATTGGGTTTTTAATTGATCATCATATAGTGTAAAAAAATTAGTCTTGATGAAAACCTTGTTTGACATCCCCATGTGATATGTTTATTTAATCACATTATTTTTATGAACTATTATGAATGATATATGGAAAACATAACTGACATTAGAGGAGATTAAATGGATAAAATATTTAATCATGTTATATTAGGCCTTAAATTACCTTTATTATTACATGTTTAATAATAATAATATGTTTCCTAATATGATTTACTTCTTTTATAATGATATTTGGAGATATGATGAACCACATTAATGAAGAGTGAAATGGATGATATAATAGAAACATTACTAACTTGATAAAATCAAGAATGTAATTTTTTTTGAGGATGATGAATAAAATATCTTTGGATATTAATAATAACATCAATCATATTCAGGGGACATATTCACCTCAAAGGAATACACATACAGTTGAGTCCTTCTTGTATAAATGTACACCATACATTTGTGGATCTATTGGTCTATTAATTACCAAAATATATATTTCCTCTATAGAAAAGATATATTATGTATTTCATTTTTCATAGATTTATAAATTCACATTGGTATTATACTTATCATAAGGATAAGTATATTTGTGGAGTGAACTGATTAATAATATGATGTCAAGAGGGTTGTTTGATTCTATAGAATGGGTAGAGTTCATAAAAAAAAATTTCAATAAATATTTTTTCCATTCGATGAGAAAAAAATGGAGAAGGGATTATTAGAGCAAAATAATATGGAAAATGAATTGATGGGTTGCTATGAAATTAACATTATAATATTGTATTGATAAAACTCGAACATTTTTATGGTTCCTAAGGGAATGGATGGTAGGTTCTTCGGGGGACTGAGAACCCATCTTTGGTGGAATATAGAAAATTGGTATTATGAAAGCTACTATGAGAGAATGAGGAGTACAATTATGTTTCAAATGACGTTTAGATATATAGAGTGGTCACATATGATGAATGTAATGAAGAGAGTAATGAATCTAAACTCAAGGAACACTTTTGATCACATAAATGGATAAAATAAAGTATAAATACTCATGTTTAACTAATGTGGGAAGAAATATTTAGTGAACATATTTCAAGGGAGTGTAAAGTGATATAAGTTTGGATGAAATGGCAATATATATTTTAATTTTCATGGTGAGGTGAAGCCTGAACATCCTAATGATCAATTTGAAAGGGAAAATAGTGTAGGAACAACCTGATGTTTAATGATTCATGTGTGGAAATAGTAGGCACATTAAAAATAAAAGTCCAAATAAAAATATAATGTATGAAAAAACTATCAAAATATTCATATAACAAATGTGAAAGTCCATACATTCACAATAATAATGGCTGAATTAGAGGCTCCGTAAAAAGTGGTGGTTGGTATAATCATTGTTCCCTATATGATAGCATGTATTTATTTTAATCTAGTTCTTTGAATTCTTCTATTTCATAATTTTTTTTAGAATATAGAATCAAACCTAGAACATATAGATGTAGATTGATCATTTTAAAATCTTGGTTGAATTATCCAAGCATAAAATGTATATAGAAACATTTGTATCAACTTTGGAAAGTATAATCACATAAAAAATGTAGTAGTCATTCCCATGGTGTAATTAAAAAATATACTAGGGATAGAATGTCTCTAAATGTATAACAGTAATATCAACAACAAAATTAAAAAACTATTACTGATCTAGAATGGAATACCAAGTGTTATATTAAAAGGATATATATTCCAACTAGAGCAATATCAAGAATCACCTCCAATTGCCTTGTTTCATGAAATATTTGTGGAACTAAAAAAGAAAGAGAATGGACCGAGATATAAAATGTACTCAATGTCTAAATATATATTTATGTACTTATTTAGGATTTACCTATACCAACACTATAAAAGGGTATAGATTTATCCAATGAAATCATACATAGATCCAAGACAATATTAATGTACACCTTTAAGGATATGTATACAAAATTATATGACTTAAATAATAAACATAAATAGATTTTGGGAAAGGATTTATTTGACCATGGGTGTTTATTTTGGGATCACCTAATCTCATTGTAAATAATATGTATGTATCAATGAAAAAATATGATTATTATATAGAACATAATTGGGGAATAGTGATGAACAAATATCTTCTTTAAAGGATTGATGATTTTTTCAACCAGCATTATTGTAACAACCCAAAATTTTAACAATGAAAATTCCCTCCCAATATTTATTTTATATAGTATGAACAACATAAAAATAACATAAATAACACAACCATAAAATTTTAAACTATAACGATTGAAATAAGAGGTATTTTTATTTGGTAAAGAATATATACTGATGATATAATAACGTGACCTTTGAAATAATAATGTGTCCCTAATGAATATTAAACAATAAAATAGAATATTAACCTCAAAAATGAATGTATATATAAAAATATCCATCTTATGAATGAAAATATGATATAATTATATCACATTCTATGTAAATAAATGTTTTAAAATTATCAAATTAATTATTGATATTTTTGTGAAAAATAATAGTTTTTTTACAATTTCATAATAACTATAATGATTTAAAATAGAATTTATTTTCATAAAATATATTCATTATTTTGTATTATTTTGTATTATTATTATAATATATGTTTTTGAGACCTTAATTAAAATTTCAATGTGTTATAAAATCTGTTATAATTTTAAAATAAGTATTTTCCAAGTAAATGATGATTTTAATAAAAAATAATAATTTACTAATATTTATAAAATTATTTTCATAAAATATTGTTCATTTTTAAATTCCAAACATCAAAAAAAATTAGGTTGAATTTTTGATATTTTTCTAAAATACACGAATTTTTTATAAGTAGTAAAATACATTATTTTACAGTATATATACATTATAAATTAAATGTACTATTCTGTGAGTCATTGATAAAGTAAAAACCATAATATGTAACTCCCCTTCATTATTTTAATATATTTAAGGATAATTATCAGACTATTCATAGTCTTGTGATAAAATAATAACCAAATGAATAAAATAAATTGAAAACACCCCTCCCCTCCACTCAAAATACCACACCTCACCACCATTTCCCCTCACACCTGTAATGAATTGATCATTGTAAAAATTATTCTAGAATATCTTAAAAATAACTTCCCATATTTCTAGGAGCCTTTAGTTTCAATAAATGAACAAAACTAATCCCCTTGAAGATATTTCCAAGAAGAAGGATTAAAGTGGTAAAACCATCTTTCTTTTCATTTAATTTATTTTCTTGTTCCATTATTTTATTATATTATACTGAAATCCCCTAAAACAAATTGCATGATAACTCCAATAACTTATATATAATATAATTTTATTATTCTAATAGAATAATACCTAATAATTTCTTTCCACTAAACATTTTTTTTCTAAAAATGAAAAATCGTTTGTGATGTGTTAATTTATTACATTCCAGGAGGATGAGTTTTCAATTTACATTAATGCCTTAAAGGATGGTCATTAACCATATTTATGATTGAAACAGAATATAATATATTTATTAAAACCCAATTAATATTCTATATTGATTTTATATACATAATATTAATTAGGTAAACAAAACTAGTTTGTGAAGATAGAAAAACCATCAAAATAATCTATACGATTATCACTAATGTATTATCTAATAATTCATCCTCACACCTAATAACCCAATGAATTATATACTAATTTAATATTATGGATTTTTATTAATAACTTATAACTTCAATTATGGACAACCATTCTAATTTTACATTATTTATTTTACATGTATACAAGTAAACTGATCAAAAAAACCAAGGAAACCAACACCCCCCCTAATAATGAAATTGAATCTCATAACTCATAAAAAAATACAAAAAAGACCATAATAAAATTATAATAAATTAAATAAAATTTTAAAAAGTTATTATTTAATTAATTAATATAATTAATCTGATTTACTATATATAATGT
The DNA here is from genome assembly GCA_963277665.1 of Viscum album. Taxonomy (NCBI): domain Eukaryota; kingdom Viridiplantae; phylum Streptophyta; class Magnoliopsida; order Santalales; family Viscaceae; genus Viscum; species Viscum album. The sequence goes on from OY728157.1 coordinate 1,031,856,004, forward strand.
AAAACTGAAGAACATTTTTAGACATAATGTAAGGGATTCCACCCAAACCTCAGTTTTCCCCTAAGATTAATCTTTCCCTCTACTTACCCGAATATAATGATTTTATATCATTATTTTATTTTTCAAAATTATTTTTATATGCTCCTAAGTTATTTATATTGATCTTATAATATTTTTAATGGTCAAATACATGTTTTAAAAAGGATTCATTCTCAATTCATCTCGATAAGCAGGCACGATTAATGGGAAGTTCCAGATTATGTACTTATTTTAATGTACCATATATAATAAATTTCAAGACACCATTATTTTTATAAAATTTCCCATTTTATAATTCCAAATATATTTTTTAATTTATGATTTTATATAACCAATAATTATATTTTCTTTTTAAAGAATCATCAATATTTTCCCTAAACTGCGCTAAATTGTTTTATTTCTAATGATTATTAAACACTACTTTACTTGTTTTTACCAAATTCTAACATAAATTATAATTATATATTCTTAAATTACCTTATTATTGTCTATTTATAATTTAAATCCTTTCTTATATGGACACATATATGATATTCAATTTTTATGCATTTTGACTATATTATAATACACAATTCTATCCATGGATAACCCTTATGCTTTTCTTTGATTCATTATGTTTGATTATTCATTTGGATTATATATTACTAATGATTTTATGATGTGTTCTCCTAGACTGTGATCTAATTCATGGGGTAATGTTTAGTCTCATGAGATTTAATGTTTAATGATCTTGGTGGTTAACTTTCACTCGTGCTACATGTGAAACAATCATTGTAGTTAGCCTAAACTCATGCTCCATGTGAAACGGTATTGGTGTTTATCCTTGACTTTCACTCATAAATGTGAATTAAGCCTTGAATAATTATTATGAGATATATTATATTGCTTCCACATTATTATTATTGAATCATTACATGATCCCATGTTATATATTCTATGCTTCTATATATTTATTCATGTTCTATGCCTTTTTATGCCATCATTTTTTGCATTACAGGAGTTGTGATGTACTATACTCTTATGTTTATTATTTTACTAGTATTTTTATCTATTATATTTTTTAATGTATTAATCCATCCATCCTATGTAGAAATAAAGGATCAGAGGGTATTAGGTGCTCATTATAATGATTAAATAAAAAATGTTTTTATTTTTGTTTCTTGATTTCTAAATATGTATCTTATCTTATAAAGACACTATACTTTATGGTCCTTATATTTTAATTTGATGGTTAATTATACATAAAATCATAAAATTATATTTGTTAAAGGCTTAGTCCACTATTGTTGGCATCATAGGATGGTATGGTTATTTTTTTAGATTAGGACTAGATCACTTTAGTAAGAACCCTAGAGATATTTCTATGACCATGGTTAATCTATATTGAAACCTATGGATTCAAATGATACAATATTAGTTTTCTTCAAAAGTTTATATTTTTATTTTCAATGTTTTTTTTAAACTTATTAGATAATTATTAAATCCCCTATAATTATACCTTATTTTTTCATTAAATGGATGAAAATAGGAGACCCTATGCCAATAATCAATGTGTCTGGCTATTTGTTAATTTCCAAAATGAAATTCCAAATATGATGGAAACAGGTGGTCAAAAAATCTTGATAGTACTTCATAAATTGGCTCAAGTTATGAATAATGATATGAATCATGTGAAACACCCTCCTTCTCCAAATAAATAGAATGTCTCTATCAAATACTTTATAAGAAAAATACCTCACATGTTTACTGTATCTTCTTATCAAATCATTATGGAATAATGTATTATGTTTATTTAAAAGATATTATCTATCCTCCAGTGCTTAGAAGAAGAGGACTTAGTATTGTGGTCTATCATTTTTATGGGGTAGCAAATCATTAGTAGACATTGTACAAGAACACAAAGTCCAAAAAAGAAATTAATTCCATGAAATGGAATGATTTCATTAAAATATTTTTCAATAAATATTTTCCCTAAACTATTCATATTAAGATGGAAAGGGATTTACCTGAATTGAATCTAAGGTAAGATGACTATATCATGTCATATAAGGTAAACAACATAAGGTTTGTATAGTTCACCTCCATTATTGTCATAAAAACAAAAAATTAGGTAGATCACTTATTTATCAAACTAAATCAAATTATATGAAAATAATTCGATATTCGATACATTTGTTTCTAAGAAGTGATAGTACATTGTCCCCTCATGGTTGAAATAGGTATTAAAGACTCTTAGTGGGGTCATGGTCCTGGTTATAAAAAGTGTAAAATGGAGTCTAATATAGGAGGATCAATAGATAAATCCCATGATGGAAATAAAACCTGACATACCATGTATTAATATTGTGGGAAGAATAATCCTAGGAACTATCTAAATAATACCATGAGAGGCTTCAACTATGGATGATATAGGAATCTGGCTATTAACTACCAAAGGAATATAAAGAATACCAAAATTGTGGAAGAAGGATGGTTCTAATAGAAACTCATCCTATAGTGTAGTGTTTCAACTAAAAATAACATTGGATTTATGTGAATTATTTACATAAGACAATAGTGGTTGGAGGAAATAAACCACATCCTCCAATGAAACAAAGAAGGAAATATTCTATCACTACCACTGATTTGGAGACCGACAACGATGAGGTAATAGGTATGTTAGTTATTCCTTAAAAATAATGAACATACTATTTGATTCTGGTTCAATTAATTCATGTATATATTTCATGTTTAGTGGAACTATTCAAAAACCACCTCAAAATATGGAGGTTTAGTTATCTTCATGAATAGAAAATGGGGAATTTATTACATAAAAATTCTATAACGCCTCCCCAATTAAGGATTATGGAATGATCCTCTGATAAAATAATATCTTAAATACTTTGGTGATGATTGATGATATTATGTCCATAGATTGACAATATTTATACAAATACCACATCAACTATTTGGACAGGGTGATCACTTTCCACATCCTGTAGCATCCTCCAATTCTTTACTAGTGTAAATGGGATGATGAAACTCCTTTAGAATCATCTTCTCAACTTTGGATATTAATTCATTATGAGAAAGAATATCTACCTCAAATGATTTTTAATAATAAGTGAATCATAATCAAAGGCATTCCAGTTGTGAGGGACTACACAAATATGTTCCTAGAATAGTATTGGATCACAGTGAAGAACAAATATATTCTTCAAAGGATTAATGATTTATTCAACCAGGTTTGTTGTAACAACCCAAAATTTTATCAACGAAAATATCCTTCTTATAATTATTTTATATTTTATTAATAACATAAACATAACATAGATAACACTACAAATTTTTTTAAAATATTAAATAATGAAATAAGAGGTATTTCTATATGTCCAAGAACATATATTAATGAAATAGTTACATGATATTTGAAATAATAATGTGTCCCTTATAAATATTAAACAATAAAATAGAATAGTAACCTCACCAATGAAATTATATACAATAAATATCTATTTTATAAATGAAAATATGATATAATTATATCATAGTATATATAAATTAATGTTTTAAAATTTTTAAATTAAGCATTGATATTTTTTTGAATCATAAATGTTTATTAACAATTTCATCATTATTAAAATGATTTAAAGTAATAATTATTTTCATAAAATATATTCATTATTTTAAATTTTTTTGTCATTTAATTATAATATAATTTTTCGAGACCTTAATTAAAATTTAAAAATGTTAAAAAATCAGTTTTAATTTTAAAATAATTATTTTCCAAGTAAATTATGAATTTAATTAAAAAATAATTTAATTATATTAATAAAATTATTTTCATAATATGAACTTCATTTTTAAATTCCAACCATAAATAAATGGTTCGGGTGAAATTTTCGTATTTTTCTAACATAAAAGAATTTTTAAAAAATAGTAAAATACAGTAATTTAATGTATATATACATTATAAATTAAATACACTATTACTTGAGCCATGGATAATGTAAGAACCATGATCATGAACTCTAATTGACTATTTTAATATATTTAGGGATAATTATATGACTATTCATAGTCTTCTGATAAAATAATAATCAAATGCATAAATTAATTAAAGAGCACACCTCTCATCCACTCTAAATACCACCCCTCCCCACCATTTCCCCTCACACCTATAATGATTTGATCTCTGTAAAAATTTTACTAAAATATATTCCAAATAACCTATCGCATTTCTAGGAGACATTCATTTCAATATAATAACAAAACCAGTCCCCTTGAAGAGACTGTCAAGAAGAAATATTCAAGTGGTATAACCATCTTTCTTTTCTTTTAATTTATTTTCATGTTCTATTCTTCTATTATATTATACTAAACTCCAGTCATCCAAATGGTAGGATAACTACATTAAATTACATATAATATAATTTTATTATTCAAATAAAATAATCCATAATAATTTCTTTCCACTCCATATTTTATTCTAAAAATGAAAAATTGTCGGTGATGTGTTAATTTATTACATTCCAAGAGGATGAGTTTTCAATTTCCATTCATTCCTTCTAGGATGGTCATAAAACCATATTTATGCTTAAACAGAATATAATATATTTATTAAAACCCATTAAATGTCATATTGTGTTTTTATATGCATAATATTAATTAATGAAAGAAAACTAGTTTGTGATGATAGAAAAACCGCCAAAACAATCTAAATGATTATCACTAATGTATAATCTAATAAATCATCCTCAGACCTCATTAAAAAATGATTTATATAATTATATAATCTTATGGATTTTCATTAATGACATATAACATCAATTCTAGACAACCATTATCATTTTACATTTTTTAATCTACATGTATACCAGTAAACTGATCTTAAAAACCAATGAAACCAACACCCCCCAATGATGAAATTGAATTTCATAACCCATAAAAATGTCTATAAATGAACATAATAAAATTATAATAAATTAAATAAAATTATAAAAGGTTATTAATTAATTAATTAATATATTAATATTATTTTCCTAGATATTATGTTAAACTGATAAACCATTTCAGATATAATGTAAGGGATTCGACCCAACCCCTTATTTTCCCATTAGATTACTCTTTCCCTTGACATACCCTGGTATTTTGATTCGTTATCATTATGTGATTTTTATTAATTTGGATAATATTTTATTAAATCATTTATCTTGACCTTATCATCTTTTTTATGGTGAAATACATATTTTAAAAACGTTCTATTCTCAATTTATATCGATTAGCAAGCCCAATTAAAGGGATCTTCTAGATTTCGTACTTAGTTTCATGTACAATATATAATATATTTCAGGAAACCATTATTTTTATAAAATCAACCATTTTATAATGTAAGAATATATTTTTTAATTTATGGTTTTATACAACCAATAATTACTTTTTCATTTTATAGAATCTTCTATATTTTCCTTAAACCACACTGAATTGTTTTTTTAATGATTCTTAAACACCATTTAACACGTTTTTACTCAATTTTAACATAAATTATAATGATATATGTCTATTTTAACTTATTAAATTATATTTATGATTTAAATCCATTCATTCATGGACACCCTTATGATATTGTTTTATGCCTTCTGACAATATTATGATACATAATTCCTTCCATGGGAAACCCTTATGCTTATGTTTGATTACATATGTTTGATTATTCATGTGAAACATATATTCCTAAGCATTTTATGATGCGTTCACCTAGATAGTACCATAATTCAATGGGTATTGTTTTTTATCATGAGATTTAATGTTTAATGATCTTGGTGTTTAGCCTTTACTCATGAAATATATGAAACAATCATGGTAGTTATCCCTAACACATGCTTCATGTGAAACGATATTGGCGGTTATCTTCACTCATACTCCTCAATGTGAATTGATACTTGGATCATGATTATAATATATTTTATATTGCTTCTAGACTACTAGTATTCCATCATTACATGATCCCATGTTATATATGTTATGATTCTATACGTTTATTCATATTCCATGCCTTTTTATGTCATCATGTTATGAATTACAACCCATGTAATGTACTTTACTATTATGTTTTTTAATTTACTAGTATTTTAATCGAATATAATTTTTAATGAATTCCCCCGGCTATCCTATGTATATGTATTGTACCAGATGGTGTCAGGTGCTCATTATAATGATTAAAAAATGGTTTTTATTTTTGTTTCATGATTTCAAATTTTGTATCATATCATATAAAGACACTATACTTTATGATCCATGGATTTCAATTTGAGGGTTAATTAAACACAATATCATTAAATAATGTGTGTGATAGTCTTAGGAACTATAGTTGGTATCATAAGATGGTATAGATATTTTTGTAGATTTGCACTGGAGCACTTTAGTGAGAACCCTAGAGATAATTCTATCACCATAGTTAATCTAGATTGAAATATATGGAATCAATAGATAGCATATTATTTTCTTTCAAAATTTTATCCTTTTATGTTAAATGTTTCCTTTTTTAAATACTTATTATATAATTATTAAATCCCCTATAATTATACCTTATTTATTCATTAAATGGATGGAAATTGGAGAACATATGTCATCAATAAATGTGTTAGGAATTTTGGTGATTTCCCAAATGAAATTCGAAATATTATGGAAAAAGGTGCTCAAAACATCATTATAGTACCTGATAGATTGGACCATGTTATGAATAATGACATGAATCATATATAATATCCTACATATCCAAATAAATAGAAAGTCTATGTTGAATATATCATTAGAAAAATTCTTGACATGTTTAGTGGATCGTCTGATCCAATCAATGTGGAATATTGGATTAAGTCTATTTAAAAGATATTATATATCCTACAGTGCTTAGAAGAAGAGGTATTTGTACTAGAGGTCTATTATTTTTATGGGTAAGCTGATAGGTAGTGGACATTAACCAAGAACACAAAGTCCAAGGAGGAAAATGATTCTATAAAATAGAATAATTTCATGAAACTATTTTTCAATAAATATTTTACATAAAATATTAATATTAAAATAGAAATGGAGTTACATAAATTGAAGCTAAATGAAGATGAGTATATCAAGTCTTATAAGTTAAAAGTCATAAGGTTTTTATACATAGCCTCCAACTTTTTCATAAAAACAAAAAACAAGGTGGATCACTTCATTAACAAACTAAATCCAATTATATGAAAATAATTGGAACTTAGAGACACTTCATTCTATGAAGAGACTTTACATAGTTCACTCAAGGTTGAAATGGTGATCAAAGACACGCAATGGTGTCATGGGCCATGTGTCAAAAAGTGTAAAATGGAGTCTAAAGGGGGAGGATAAATTGATAAATCCCAAGATAAAAATAAATCCTGCCTTACCACGTGTCAATATTGTGGGAAAAATAATCCTAGGAACTATCTAAAGGGAACCAGGAGAGGATTCAACTATGGAAGATATAGGAATCTTGGTATTATTTACCCAATGGATATAAAGAATTCCAAAAATGTTGAAGAATGATGGTTTATATAGAAACTCAGCCTATAATGTAGTGTTGCAACTATATGGAACATGGGAATTATGTATACCATTTCCCTAAGCCAATGGTGGTTGGTGGAACTAATCAATAACCTCCATGTAAACAAGGAAGGCCATATTCTATCACTACCACTGATTTGGAGCCCGACTATGATGTGATGATAGGTACCTTCGTTATTAATTCAAGAATAATGAACATACTATTTGATTCTGGTTCTATGAATTCTTGTATATATTTTACATTTAGTAGAACTATTCAAACACCGCCTCAAAATATGAAGTTCGAGTTATCTTCGAAAATATAAAATGAAAAAATTGTTACATACAAAGTATATAACTCCTCCCCAATTAATAATTTTGGAATGAACCTCCTAGAAAATAATATATTACACACATTGGTATATTTTGATTATATTTTATCCATGGATTTACTATATTTATACAAAGACCACGTCAACTATTTGGAAAGGGTGATCAATTTTCAAATCCTGATGCATCCTCCAATTCTTTACATGTGTACATAAGATGATGAAACTCTATTAGGATGAACATATTAAATGTCAATATTATTTCCATATGATCAAGAATATTTACATATAATGATTTATAAAAATAAAAGAATCATACTCAAAGAAATTCCAGTTGTGAGAGACTACACATATGTGTTCTAGGAATAGTTTTCTAGTCTTCCTAGAAAAGACTCAAATTTTCTCTGTTTTAATATTAGTAAATTTATATGAAAATTATATAATCAGGTGCTGGGATGACGTGCGATTCTGATGCCTGGTGTTCCCATAATGGTTGGATGAAAAATATTATATTTTTAATGGCATGTTCCCATAAGTTTTTTTAAAAAGTAGAATAACTCTTAAATCATTTCTCAATTTAAAAATCATGAGGGAACTGTAGAATTCAAGATAGAGGGTTTACCCTAGGTGCAACATATCGTTATTCAGTATGGCCTCTAGTGAGAAAACCCAAAAATTACATAACCATAAATAAAATTATTAAATAAAATTATTTTTTTGAAAATAAAATAACTCATGAATGGTGACACCGATTTTAAATCTGAGTCCACAATTGTGTTCATAATGAGGCGTTTTAATTAAGTGGGGCCTAATATTGGCTGTAACAGGTCAACAATGGAAAGTAGTTCTGCGACGTAACTATAAATAAAATAGATGAAAAAATTATTTTCTCTAAATATAATATTACTCATTAACATTACCATGTATTGAAATCTTAGAGTACCTTTGAGCTCATGAGAGTATTCTTTCCATAGTCGGGGCTAAACCTAGACCAGCTCGGGTCGAGGGTATAATTTAATTTTTGGACTTTTTAAAAGATACTAAAATAAATTCAAAAGAATAATATTTTATTTCATTTCAGGTATCACTATGATGCAGTGAAACTGCTACACCCCCCCAAATTCCTTTTTTCAATTTATAAATGAAACAACATGGAGACACTATAACAAAGAAAAATAGTGATGCTAAAACATTTTTCATCATTTAACAGCATTACAGGGATACATGATCACTGGGAGAATCCTAAAGAAACTCACTGGAATCCCTCAAATGGAAAAGGAATTGGTGAAGCCTCTAATTGGTGAACGAAAAGTAGTGAAAAATAGTGACAGCTCAGAGATCATGAATCGTAGAAGTAGGACTGAGGATTGGGGATCAAAAAATGATGGTGGTGAAACTCATTTCCTCACAAATGAATGACTAAATCCTCAAGTTATGGGGTTTGGATTTCTGGGTGTGTACCCTTCCCCCATTCTTCTATTCTAAATTAAGAACGCGGTTCAACTCAATAAAATGTTGACCCACAAATCATTCGTTCATGCATGATAAAAATTTTCACGCCTGGATTTAAGAAAGGGGATTATATCATAGAGTTTTTTTGAATGTCTCTCCCTTTTATAAAATGAAAATGTATGTCCTAATCAACAAGGATGATTCGGATTGTTTTGAGTGTTCACTCTGACCCCTCTCTCTCCTTGCATTCTTCACTAACAGACCGCTATGGTTGTGTCAGATTCTTTCTAGGATGATCTGAACGCTGTCAGATCCCAAAATCAAGGATGTGACAGTTTGGAATATATTGTAGTGTAGATTATTACCAGCGGATCATTCCAGTTCACCTAGACTGGAAAATGGACCACTAGAGTGAGTCTGATGGCCCATGGAAGAAACTACCAATGAAGGGACATAATGGAAACTATGTGTGGGAGGCGACACATTGCGGACGAATTAGAGTAAGGTCACAGTAGTGCCGTGGGAAATAAAAAAGGGGCCTCTAGTTGGCCACAATAGATGAGGCAGGTGAGCCACGATGGACATGGTAGGAAATCCAGATCACACAGTTGGATGCAAATTTCTAGTTGGGTCACAGAGGTGACCCACTACATCAACTGTGGGTGGGACGCGACGTCCACCACATCTTGGGAGGATCAGACCGAGCCATGATATCTGGATGGTTTGGGCAGGAGTGTTGTCACTAGGCCAGCCCCAGCATATCAGGCAGCACCATAACAGTAGAACGGTCCTGAACCAGCCATTTTGGGTCAGGTCGGGGGCCGGGGGGGAGGGTGTTTTGACCGAGGTGGACCAGACCCAGACCCAACTAGTTTATTTTTCAATAAAATTACCATATCATTTAAACTACATGTTCTACGGAAGATTGATTTATGTTTTTGTGGCCCTCTTTAAGAGGAGGTCCTTTTGATATACTATAAGTGAGTTTTTATGGATGTTGAATTTAATATAATGGATTGTGATGTATATTGTTCAGAAATCATTCATGCTACGTGTGATAATCTTGTGGATGGTTGAGATGATAAGACAATGAAGAGAGGGTCTACGTGACCTTGTAGGCCTATGCGGAGAGAGGTTCTAGGATATTTAGTAGGGCAATGTGGCAGGCGGGGCTAGGTGACCCAACTGTCCTAAGTGATTATTGGGTCTAGTTTACACTGTAGACCTAAGAGACTCATTGGGGATGAGTGCATTAGTAGTAAGAAGTGTTAAATGTTTATGATTGATAGTATTTTTTTCATACATTATATTTACACCTGTGTGAACTAACTCAAGCGACTCTCTAGATTTTACTTCTTAGTGGATGCACATTGTGTACCTCTTGGGTAGTCTACTCGGTGCATTTCTTAGTGATTCCTTTGTGGTGTATTCCTCAGTCGTTCCCTCGTAATACATTTCATAGTGATTAATTTTTGGTATATTCATTAGTGATGTTTTGTGGTGAAATTCATTTATTTTCATAGTGGTGTTACCTATGTGGTTTTCGGGTCCCTACTGTGTATTTTGTTACCGACCCCAGCATGGGATTCACTTGTGTGTGATGATCAGTTGCTTTGACAGAGTCCTTAGTGGGCCAGAGATAGGGGTGGTTCAGGGTGACCCTATGGACTTGATATTCTATAGAGACATTTAGATAGTTTACTGTACCTACCCTTCAGATAGGGTTTTCTGTAGATGAGATATAGAAGCTTGTGCTTTTCTTTAAAGTGGTGCTTGTATTCTGGACCGTTTACTTTTTAGTTTGTATTATTTCACTAACTGGTGTTTTTAGCGGGATTCATATTTATTTACTGAATAATTTATGTTTCAGAAATTGTTCTAGGGGAAATGTGTGGGTATTCAGGTTTTTAGGAAAATTCGTCCCCTTTGTGGGATATTTCTACTCGGTACTAGTCACCATCCCTAGGACTATGGGAGGAAGGCTTGGGGTAGTGACGAAACCGGCCCTGAGGGACAGGTGACCACATTCGTCCTAACTCATTGGTTGTTTTCTAAATTGAAATTATTCCTAGATATATGCCTATATAAAAGAAACATTATAAAATTGCCACTATTATACTGGAAGAACTGAAGAAGCAGTTACAAGAGAATCAAGACTATTGTTTTATTTGCCCGCCTGAATCACTATGGGGTGAACCAATCCTATTTTTCATGAATAAGAAATGATCAATTCACATATGAATTGGTTATTACAATCTCAATAAAATCATGATTAAGAAAAACAATCCTCTTCAATGGATATATGAATTGTTCTATCATCTATGAGGGGGCAATTATTTCTCTATGGTGGACCTTTGGATGGTATATCACCAATTAATGGTGAAAAAAGAAGATATTCCATGTACAACATTTTAAATAAGGTATTGAATGTATGATTTCATTGTGATTCCCTTAGGACTCACTAAGGCTACAAAAATATTCATGGAATTAATGAATATGGTACTTATATATTACCTCGACATATTTTTGGTGGTCTTTATCGATGATATTCTAATACAATGTAGAATCAAGGAGGGTATGAGGAGTATTTGAATACATTTATACATAATATTTAGTGGGATAGACTCTATGAAAAGTATAATAAATGTGATTTCTGGAAGGAGGAATTATCATTCTTGGGGTATGTAGTCCATAGAAAGAAAATATTTGTGGACCCTTCCATGTCAAAGGTAATCAAAGAGTGTCCCAAGCCAACATTTGTAATGGAGAAGCAATGTATCCTCCATAAATTTTGGTATTGAATAATATTTTTGAATAAAATATCATGACTATATAAGCTAATAACCAATCTAACTATAAAGGGTGTAAAGTTGGTCTAGACAAGTGAAAGTGAAGAATACTTTAAAAAGTTTAAAAAGAGGCTTATCACTGAACTAGAGCTGACACTACCGATAAGTGAGGAACTTTTTGTGGTATAATGAGATTCATCAAAGAAGGTATTAGGATATGTACTGAAGGAAAATGATAATGTGAAATCCCACACCTTGAGGTAGTTTGATATTCAAGAGAAAAACTATCCTATACATGATCTGGTGTTGGAAGTTGGGATCTTTTAGTTAAAATCTTGATGCATTATCTCTTTTGGGAGGATCATTAGATATACACTGATAATAAGATCCTCAAATATATATTCGCATAGAAGGATCATAATATGAACCATTAAATATAGTTATATCTTATCAAATAATATAACTACTCAATCCACTACCATCCCAATAAATCAAATATGGTGACATATTCTCAATGTATAAAGGATCCTACATCATTATCAAAGATGCGAATTGAGAAGGGTATATTATTAATTAACCTAAAAATTATGGGCATGTGAATAATTAAAGAAGGAAAAACATTAGTACTTTGTCATGTGATTTCTCATCCATCCATTGTGATAAAAATAATGTTTTCCAAAAGGAATAAAGTTTAAATTCAGAAAAGGGTGGAAGCCATTATACAAGAAAAATCCTCGTAGTTCAAGATCAATATAGTTGGGTAGTAAGATTTGGCTCATGACTATGTGTACCATCCAATTAAGAGAAATAGAAGTATCTTTTATTTGGTTCACACATTTCATCATTTTCTATTCACATAGAGACAACCAAGATATATCATGATCTATGAGAAAACTTATAGTAGGACAATATAAATTAGGAGATTGTTGAATATGCCTCAATGTTCCTGGTATTTCATCATGTAATGTCTTAAAGGAAAAATTCGAAATGGATTATTCATCCATTAACCATACCAGCATAGAAATGGGAAAACATCACCATAGACATTCTCACTAAACATACAAAGACATCCAAAAGAAACAATGCTATATGGGTTTTTGCAGATCATCTTACAAAGACAACTCACTTTATCAAAATTTGTGAGGAATTATCACTAGATCAAATTATAGGGATATAACTCAGATAAGTTGTAAGGATTCATGGATCCCCACTATCGATTGTATCTTATTGAGGTTCTAGATTCCCCAAAATGTTTTAGAAATGTGACCAACATGATCTAAAACTAGATCCCGACATCATTATGACCTATCATCCTCAAACTATTGGCCATTCTGAGTTGATTATTCAAATGATGATAGATATTTTGAGGGAATGTTCTATGTACTTTAAGGGGGTATGAGACCAACCAGTGGACTCAGTGGACCTAAGAGACTAATTGGGGATGAGTGCCTCAGTAGTATGAGGTGTTAAGTGTTTATGACTGATAGTATTTATTTTCATACTTTATATTTATAGTTGTGTGAACTTACTCAAGTGACTCTCTTGATTTTACTTCTTATAGGATACACTTTGTGTACCTCTTGGGTAGTTTACTCGGTGCATTTCATAGCGATTCCTTTGTGGTATATTCCTCAGTGATTCCCTTGTGATATATTTCACAGTGATTAATTTTTGGTATATTTTTTAGTTATGTTTTATGGTGAACATCATGTAATTTCAAAGTGGTGTTACCTTTGTAATTTTTGGGGCCCTACTATGTTTTTTGTTATTGACCCCTGCATGGGATTCACTTGCATGTGATGATCAGTAGCTTCGACAGAGTCCTTAGTGGGCCAGAAACAGGGGTGCTTCAGGGTGACCCTATGGACTTGTTATTCTATAAAAATGTTTAGATAGTTTATTGTACCTAACCTTCAGATATGGTTTTCAGTAAATGAGATATAGGAACTTATAATTTTCTTTCTAGTGGTTCTTGTATTCTGGCCCGTTTAATTTTTAGTTTGTATTCATACACTATGTGGTGTTTTTAGTGGGATACATATCTATTTACTCAGTAATTTTTGTTTCAGAAATTTTTCGTTGTGAAATGTGTGGGTACATAGGTTTTTAGGAAAATTCACCCCCCCCCCCGTTGTGGGATATGCCTACTCTATACTAGTCTCCATCCCTAGGCCTATGGGAGGAAGGCTTGGGGTAGTGACGAAACTGGCCCCAGGGGACAGGTGGTCACATTCCTCCTAACTGAGAGGTTGTGTTCTCAATTGAAATTATTCTTAGATATATGCCTATATCATAGAAACATTATAAAATAGACACTATTATACTGGATGAACTGAATAAGGAGTCACAAGAGAATCAAGACACGGGTTTTATATGTTTTCGTGCATCACTATGGGGTGAAGCAATCCAATTTTTCATGAATAAGGAATGATCAATGCACCTATGAATCGATTATTACAATCTTAACAAAATCATGATAAAGAAAAAGTATCCTCTTTAATCGATATATGACTTTTTATATCATCTATGTGGGGACAATTATTTCACTATGGTGGACCTTTGGTTGGGATATCACCAATTAACGGTGAAGAAAGATGATATTCCATGGACAATCGTTTAAATAAGGTATAGACACTATGAGTTCATATTGATTCCTTTAGGAATCACTAATTCTACAAAAATATTCATGGAATTAATGAATAGAGTACTTATATATTAGCTTGATATATTTTTGGTAGTCTTTATCGATGATATTCTTATATAGTGCAGAATCATGGAGGGTATGACGAGCATTTGAATACATTTATACAGAATTTTCAGTGGTATAAACTCTATGAAATGTATAATAAATGTGAGTTCTGGAAGGAGGAATTATCATTCTTGGGGTATATAGTATGGAGAAGGGGAATATTTGTGGACCCTTCCAAGTCAAAGGTAATCAATGAGTGGCCCAAGCCAACATCTGTAATAGAGATTCAATGTATCCTATATAAATTTTGGTATTGAATAATATTTATTAAGAATATATCATGACTATCTAATCTAATAACCAATGTAAATAAAAAGGGAGTAAAGATGGTCTGGACAAGTGAATGTGAAGACTACTTCAAAGAGTTAAAAAAGTGGCTTATCACCGAACTATTTATCACACTACCGACTTGTGGGGAACTATTTGTGGTATAATGAGATACTTCAAAGAATGAATTAGGCTATGTTCTAATGAAAAATTATAAAGTGAATGACCATGCCTTGCGGCAGTTTGATATTCAAGAGAAGAACTATCCTATGCATGATCTGTTGTTGGATGTTGGGATCTTTTAGTTGAAAATCTGGTGGCATTATCTCTTTTGAGAGAAGCATGAGATATATACAGATAATAATAGCCTCAAATATATATTCACATAGAAGGACCATAATATGCACCATCAAATATAGTTATATCTCATCAAATAATATGATTGGTCAATCCACTACCATCCCGATAAAGATAATATGCTGACATATTCACTATGTAGAAAGGATCCTACATCATTATCAAAGATGATAATTGTGAAGGATATAGTATTCATTGACTTAAAAAGTATGGACATGTGAATAGTTAAATAAGGAACAACATCAGTACATTCTCATGTGATTTCTCAACCATCCATTATAATGAAAATAACGTTTTCTAAAAGGATTAAAGTAGAAATTTAGAAAATGATGGAAGCCATTATAAATGAAAAATCCTCAAAGTTCAAGATAAATATAGTTGGGGTAGTATGATTTGGGTCATGACAAGGTGTATCATCAAATTATGAGATTAATTAAAATCTTTTAAATGATTCACACATTTAAACCTTTCTTATTCACTTAGGGAACACCAAGATGTATCATGATATCTGAGAAAACTATTAGTGGGACAATATATATTAGGACATTGCTGAATATGCATCAAACATCCTAGTATGTCTTCAAGTAATGGCTGAATGGAAAAATTATAAATGGATTATTCATCCATTAACCATACCATCATAGAAATGGCAAAACATAACCATAGACTTTCTTACTAGACATACAAAGACATCGAAAATAAACAATTCTATATGGCTTGTTGCATATCATCTTACCAAGAAAACAAACTTTATCAAAATTTGGGAGGACTTTTAAATAGATCAAATTGAAGGGATATACCTAAGATAAGTGGTAAGGATTCATGGAGCCCCACTATTGACTGTATCTTGTTGAGGTTCTAGATTCCTCACAATGTTTTAGAAATGTCACCAACATTCTCTAAAACCTCATTTCCACATCATTATGACCTATCATCCTCAAACTAAATGCTATTCTGAGTTGATTATTAAAGTTCTGGTAGATAATTTGAGGGAATGTTCTATATACATTAAGGGGGATGAGACAAACCTATTCCTCTAGTCATGTTCTCATAAAAAATAGCATAAACTCGTGCATCCAAATGTCCCCTTATGAATCCCTTTATGGGAAAAGGTGACGAACACCAACATGCTGGGATGATGTTAGTGAACATAAGTTTTATAGACCTAAAATGGTTGAATAAATAGTAGAAAAGGTGAAACCCATTCAAAATAACATTAATAGAGTTTGTAGTCAATAGAGGAGTTATGCAGACAATTTTTGATGAGGCCAGGATTTTAAGATTAGAGACATAGTATTTTTCTACATATCACCATGGAAGAGGACCATTAGATTTTGGATGAAAGGAAATATGAGTATAAGGTACATCATCCCCTTTGAGATTCTAGATCTTGTTGGAGTTGTGTCCTATTGAATTTCTCTTCCACCAACCATATATCATGTACACAGTGTACTCCACATATCCCTCCTAAGGATGAATATAACAAATCCCTAACATGTACGAAATTTAGAGGTGGTGTAACCAAAAAATGACCTCTCATATGAGGAAAATCTATTGAAGATATTGGATTATCGAGATAAATTTATAGGCAACCATAACACTCAATTAGTTAATGTAATTTGGTGAAACCAGATGTAATATAATGAAACATAGGAACTAGAGGATGTTATGAAGGAGAATCACCCTCATTTTTTTTTGTAAAATGAAATTTTGAGGAAGAAATTTCATAAATTTGGAAGAATATAACTACCCAAAATTCTATCAATGAAATTTCCATTTTTATAATTATGTTACATTGTATAAATAATAGAAAAGTCACATAGTGAACACAATACAAACATTATAAATGAATAATGAATGAAATAATAGGTATTTCAATAAGTTAATGAATATGTACCAATGAAATTGTAACTTGAACATTGAAATAGTAATGTGACCCTTATGGATTGTATATTTCACAATAGAATAGTTACCTCACCAATGAATGTATATATAACACTTATCCATCTTAAAAATTAAAATATGATATATTAATATCAAAGTATTAGTAAATAATTGTTTTAAAAATGATAAATTAAATAATGATATTTTTGTGAAACAAATTGTCTTTTTATAATTTTACCAGTATTATAATGATTTAAAATAAAACATATTTTCATAAAATAGATTAATTAATTAAATTTTTTTCTTATTATTATAAGATAATTTAATGAATCCTTAATTAATTTTTCAAAGTGTTATAAAATATGTTACATTTTTAAAATTAGTATTTTCCAAGTAAGTGATGATTTTAATTAAATATTAATTTTCAATGATTTAGAAAATTATCTTCATAAAGTGGAGTACATTTATTATTTCTAATTTTCAATTAATGGTTAGGGTTTCTTTTGGGGATTTTTTTAAAATACTTGAATTTTTTGGGATCAGTTTAATACGGTAATTTACAATATATATAAATTTTAAATTAAATACAATATTCCATGAGTCATGGCTGATTTAAACATCATAATCTAGAAATCACTTTCATTATTTTAATATATATATATATATATATTATTCTCAGTTAATTAGTATTTGTCAAGAACAATAATAAACAAATGAATAAATTAATGTAAAAACACCCCTCTCCTCCACTATAAGTACCACCCTCACCACCTCTTATCCTTCAAACTCTGAAGGTTTAATCATTTCCCAAATTATAGTTAAATACCTTCATAGTCCCCTCCCCGTGTACATGATCCTCGTTTTCAAAAAATACCATATCCAATCCCCCTTTGGAGGTTCTCATTATGATGGATTCAAGAGAAAATATCCTCATAATTTTATTTTAATTTCTTTCCAAGTTATTTTCTTTATTACCCTATCCTAACCTACCATCATCCAAATAGTATGATAACTGTAATACCTCAAATATATAATATTTTTATTATACTAATTGAATAATCCATCAATATTACTTTTCCATCATATTTTTTTCTAAAAAAAAACATTATTGGTTATATGTTAATTTATCGCATTCAAAGACAATGTGATTTTAATTTCCATCACTACCTTCAAGTCTGGTCACAAAACAAATTTTAACATTACAAAATATTATTATATATCTATAAAAACCCATTTAAATATTTAGATCCATTTTATATACATAACATTAACTAATAAAACAGAACTAGTTTGTGATGAAAAAACACCAACATAATTTAAATAATTATCACTAATGACTTATCTAATGATTCCTTCTCACCCAAAATTAACAAATGAATTATATAATAATTTAATATTATAGCTGTTTATTAATTACATATACCTTCAATTATGGACAACCATTCTAATTTTTTATGATATTCCGTACATGTATACAAGTAAACTGATCTTGATAACCAAGGAATCCAATGCTCTGGAATGATGAAATAGAATCGCATAGCCAATCAAAAAATCCATAAATGAACATAATAAAATCATAATAAATAAAATAAATTTCTAAAAGTTTATTAATAAATTATTTAATTTAAAATTTTTATCTAGGAATTTAGGACCATCGTTAGAACCGTTACAGATATAAGGTAGGTGATTCTACCCGAACCTCCATTTTTCATTCAAATTACTCGTTTCCACCACTTACCCCAATGAAATGCTTCTAAATATTTTTATATATTTATAAATTATATTTATATGTTCCAAAATCATGTATCAATATCATATGATATTTATTTTATGGGTAAATTCATGATTTACAAATTTTTTCATCTCAATTCTTCTTGACAAGCATTCCCAATTAAACGGAACATGCAAAATTCCTACTTATTTTAAAGTAAAATCCTTTATATATTTTAAGAAACCAATTTTTTATAAAATTATGCATTTTTTCTTGAAAAAATACATTTTTTCTTTTCACATTTTATAGAAACAATATTTCATTTTCCATTTTAAATAATGTTTAATATTTTCCTTAAACCCAAATAGATTACATTATTTCTAATATTTCTTAAACACTATTTCACATGTTTTCACTATATTTTAACATCACCTATCATTGATTTATACTTATTTTATATTTTTAATTTTCATTTATAATTTAAATACATTCTTTCATATACACCATTTTGATATTCCATTTTATTATGATTTTTGAAATGATTAAAGTATCTAATTATTTCCATGTGTAAAACTTATGTTTTTGTTTGATTCTTAATGTATTATTCTTCATGCATTAGAAATACTCATGAATATGTTATTATTGGTGTGCACATATAGGGATATAATGCTTTGGGTAAATTTTAGTCTGATGGGACATCATGTGTAATTGTTTTGTGGTTAGCCTTGACTCATTCATTGTATGCAATGGTCATAGTGGTTAGACATGACTCGCAATCCATGTTAAACAATCTTGGTTTTTAGCTTGGAATCATGATCCCCATATGAAATTAGCCTTGAATAATGCTTATTTCATGTTTTATGTTGCTTACACATTACTGTGATTCAAATATTATATGATATCGTGTTATATAAGTCAGTATTCCATATGTTTATTCCTGTTTCATGCCTTTTTATGTAATAATATTACGAATTTTAACCCATGTGATGTACATTATTAATATTCTTATTCACTTATTGTGTTATTTAGATAATCATTTTATTTCATGCATTCCCACGGTTATCCTATGAACATATAAGGGTTCAAATGATGTTAGGAGATCATATGGAGATTAAATAAGAGATGTTTTTGTTTTGGTTTCATTATTTCGAATTATTTATCAAATATTTAAAATAAACTAGAATTTAGAATCCTTATATTGCAATTTTATGGTCATTTATACTTAAAATCATGTAATAATATATTTAAAAGTATAAGGATTCTATATTTGTGGGGCTGAAATATTTTTCTAGATTATCCTCTGATTATGGTATCAATAGATAAGGGTGATGAAATAAGATACACTAATGAATACGTTAAAAAAAATAAATGGGCATTATGAGTTTATTATTATACCCTTTAGCTTTACTAATGATATTGAAATATTAATGGATGTGATGAATAGATTATTTAATGATTACCTTGATTAATTTTTTGTCATAATTATTGATGATATTATGATATATTACAAAACCCTTGAGGAGGATAAGGATCATCTAAGGGACATATTACAATCTCTGATAAAGGATAATATATTTGGTAATTTTAGTAAATATGAGTTCTGGTTACAAAAAGTTGTGTTATTGGGGAAAATTGAGACCAGTGAAGGAATGTTAGTCTATCCTTCCCAGAAAAAGGGTAAGGAATAGTGACAACGTCCTACTACTATAAAAATATATTTATAGTTTCTTTATTATATTAGAATATATATAAGCATTGTGAAAATATTTCCATATATTTATAATCTACTAGCTATGTTTAATAAAATGGTAGTTAAGATTATCAAAACAAAGAAATTTGGAAAAAGATTCCATGAAATGAAGATGATGATGTTCAGTTCACATATGCTTTATTTACTATCTTATAGGGAAGTATTTTTCATATATAGTGTTGTAAACATAAAAGAAAGTGCAACGTACTCATGAAAAATGAAAAATTGGTTGCTTATGCATCACAATAGTTAACCCCTCAGGAAAAAAACTATCATAATCATGACCTAGAGATAGATAGAGTTATTTTTTCTATGGATATATGATGACTCTATATTTATGGGAAGAAAATATTATATATATAAATATATAAATATTAAATTTTTTATGTATATATTGACAAAAAATGAGATCACAATGTGTTAGATAAGTTGGACAGAGTTGATCAAGTACTATGATTACTTCATTAACAACCATCCTAGAAATGTGAATATAGTTGATGATGCTCTTAATAGATAGGAACCTTCTACATTTTAGGTGATTTAGATTGATAAATACCATGTAATCTAGTAAATGTAAAGCATGGATATGGATATCATAATGGCAGGGAACATATGCTTCCTTTCCCATATGATTTCCTAACAATCTATCCAAGAGGGGGTTATGGCAGCACAAAGGGATGATCTGGAGAATAAAAAATTATGGTTAAAGAAATAAAGGAGATGGATCTCCATGAATTCCAAATCGAATATGATTTTTAATTTAGTTTAGAACTATAATTTTTGTTCCTTTTTCACCTGAGATAAAGAAAAATAAATCGGATAATACACATAGACACCTTTCTCCATGCATCATAGAAGTACCAAGATACACCATGATCATTGAGATTACTTTTGGTTGAAAAACAAGAAGTTGGATATCGCTGAGTATAGCATAATGTTCTTAGTATGTTATAAATCTAATCTAGATTTCAATAAGTCTGAGGGAATGATGTAGTCATTTCTCATAACCACATGGAAATGGGATAAATTTACAATGAACATTATCAATGGTCTCCTAAATAAATCCTATGGAAATATTGTGATATGAGATATGGTGGATTTACTCACCATGACTTCGGACTACATCATTTTTGAGAAGGATTATTCTTTTGACCCACATTATAATATAATTGAAAAAGAAGTTGTGAGGCTGCATGGGGTACCACATTCAATCATTTATTATCGTGATACAATGTTCTTTTATAAATTATAAAAATGTCTTCATCATGATATGGATACTAAATTTAATTTCAATACAACATATCACCCCCAAACGTATTCCAATATTAAAGGAAAATTAGTACACTCTATGAAGTTCAATGATCTTTTTAATGGAATTTAATGTTAGAAGGGATCGATATATATAATTAGTTGATTTCTTGTACAATAAAAACCTTTGATATAGTATTCAAATGGATCGATATAATTGAATATATGATAAATTATATAGAAATCCTACCTGTTTTTTTATATTAGATACAATTTATTCCTTTAACATCCCAATGGAAGAAATTTATTTTATTTTAGAAATAAATGATTGCTTATCCATAGATACATGGTCCCCTTTGAGATCCTTTATTGCATAAGAGTAGTTTCCTATCAGATAATAATTCTATAAAACATGTGTCATGTTCATGAGGTGTTCCATATATCAATCCCAATAAATTAGATACATGACCCCTCACATGTATTCAATCAGGAGGTGGTACAACTAGTGGATGAACTCTCTAATGAAAAACGGACGATGAATATTTTAGGCAATAGAGACAAAGTTTTAGGAAAAAATTAAAGTCGCCTTATCAATGTGCTATGGAATATCTTTAAATATGATGATTAAACATGGTAACAAGAGGAAAAAATGATATAGATGTACTGAAAAATACTCTCAAAAAAGAATACGAGTTGAAATTCTAGGGATAAAATTTCTTCTATGAGTATGAATATAAGTACCGAGAATTTATTAATAACTTTTTCATGAATAATTGTGGCTTATATTATACTGAATTATACACATACAATAAAATGAAAAAACAAAAAACACTTTATTTTATTAATGAATAAAATTAAATTAGATTGTAACTAAACCCATGAAAAATCGAAACAATACATTGGGTCAAAAAATTTAAAATTGGAAATGTAGAATGATAAAATTTGGATCTTTCTGATCATATTGGATTTTCTCCCACATAAACAACATTATTAAAAAGAAATAAAATGTTAGTAAACAAATATACACTTTAGAAAAGGGAAATAAATGGAACCTTGATAGAAATTATAGTGAGTAATGTATGATGAAATTAAAAGGTATTTATAAGAGGTAACACGACTATTAGAATGTAATTTTACCATTAGTCAAAAAACCATTGTTCAATATGATCATGATGAACTATAAAGATTTATAAAATAATGACCATTAGATTATTTTTTTTATAAAAGATAATGAGATTGATTATTTATTTAGAAATGAGAAATCATGGGATCAATAGTAGAGTAATGAATTTTGAATCATATTTTTCCTAACTTTGGAGGTTGGTAGCATCATTGGTGTTTTTCATTGACTACTCTAAAGAAAAGATTTAATAATTTCGGCTCGAACAGAATCAACTATTGGAGAAGTTCATGTTGGTGGATATCACTTCTAGATTAATGTTAGCCGATCTAGCCCATGAAACTACCAGAATTACACACCTTACACTATTGGAATATTCCAGTGTAATAAGGTGGTATGTGTCTATAACATAGCATTATAAAAGTGTAATTTTTCTTTTTATAAATGAAAATTTTAATTTTTCAATTCCATTTTTAGAATTTTTTATTAAAATATTATTGAAAATAATAGGAATTTGATAGTTTATTTTTGAATACATATTAAATTTAATTCTTCATAAAATATATAAACTTTTATAATCACATAAAATCATTCATAGGATATCGAAAAAATGAAACCATATTTTCACTCTTTGACTCCTTATGTTTAACATAGGTCATACATAATAATTATCTATTCAAATACTTCATAATAATTTATAAATTAAATATTAATTATCCTAAACATGACCCATGGGAGTGTCTATCCATGTTTTGTGGGCTTAGGCCCACTCATTCTACATTGGTAAAAAGTACATTGTTTAGAAAATGAAAAGATGAATATATTTTAATTTTTATTGTAAAAAGTAAAATATGGGAAAAAATAAAACAATAATCGATAATAGTAAAAAAATATTGAATTTATTTTTTAAAATATAGATATAAAATAAAAACTATTTCTTATCAAAATATGTGATATAAGGTCATTTTTTATAAATACATTCCCTAAGACATTTTTAGCACCAAAACAAGAAATTTTTTTATAAAATATAATTATTCCATAAAAAAATACAGTAGAAAAAATGGTATTATCAAATAATGATGATATAATTTCCTAAATTAAAATTCAAACATAAAAAATCTTAATTAAAATGGGATTGAAACATAAAATTCTTATAGCTTTGGTAATTTTGAAATATAATCCATACAAAAGAATAAATTCTAATGAAACATTAATAACATGAACATACATCGATTTTTGATATAATAAGAATATGGGATTGAATATACAATAAATAAAATAATATAGTTGAAAAAGAATAACATTTGTCCCCAAAAAGGAAATTTGATGTGATGGGAGTCTCTCAAGTATTATTGGAAATTAATTATATCATCTTAGTCTACTCTTTCCGTAGTGATGATCAATAGTCCTACCATGACATTTTCTATGGTATAATAAGAGAGTGTAGATTATACACCTTTCTAAAGATAGAATTAAACTCCATGTTGTCTTGATAAGAATACTCTTTAGGAGTTATAGTCTAGGGACATGGATAATCTTAGAGTTGTGTACTATCCTGGGTGATATGAGTATTCCCATATAATAATTCCTTATATAGACTCATGAACAACATCAGATTCTTTGATTATGATGAATTACTATTCAAAGCTTTTTATTCCATCCATTGAAAAGTGGAAATATCACATATGCATGAGTACATAATATCTTCTTAATGAAGTGATGTATTTAATTAATCATCACTTATTTACATAAATAGTTATAAATGTATATATAATCATTAAATATTATAATTTTTAAATGAATAAAAATATAGATAGGGTTGGAATTTTTATAAGACATAATTATTTAATTAATATTTTATGATTAATTTAATAATTTTAAATAAAATTTATTTTCATAAAATTTATTCTTTATTTAATATTATTATTGTTGATTTTAATATAATTTTATGAGACCTTACGTAATTTTCAAAGCATTATAAAATCAGTTATAATTTTAAAATCTGTATTTTTCATGTATGTGGTGGTTTTAAATAAAAATTAAATTGATCATATTTAATAAATTAATTTCATAAAATAGAGTAGATTTTTAAATTCTACGGACTAAAAGAATTTTAGGGTAATATTTATTTATTTATTTTAAATACATGATTTTTTTATAAATAGTAAAATATTATAATTTATGATAAAAGATAAATTCCTGAATTATGGAGTCATAGATTATGTATGGCTAATGAAAACATAAATTATAGAATCCAACATCATTATTTTATATATTTATTTATAATCCTAAAACTATTCAATTTCTTGATCAAAAATAATAAACTATTGAATAAAACGATTATAAAACTCCCCTCCTCTATACTATGAATACCACCCCTCACCACCTATTTTCTTCACATCACTAAAGATTTTATCCTTGTACAATTTCTACCCAAAACGGTCCCCAATCCACAATGCCATATATATGATATCTTAGTCTCATTAAAATACCAAAAAAATCCCTATGGGGGTTCTAAATGTGGATAAATTCAAGAGGTAAATTCATCTTCCTTTTTTGTTTAATTTAATTTCAATTTCATTCCATTCATTCTCTTCTCATCACCCTATCTTCTCCAAATGGGATGATAACTCTAGTTTGTTTGATAAAATTTTATTTTATCATGTTAATGTAATATCAATCATTAAAATCCTCTATATCTTCTTATATTATTCTGAAAATGAAATCATCTCCTATGAAGTTTCTATTTATCAACATCGTGGGCGGTGAAATTTAATTTTCCAATAATGCCTTCATGGATGTAAATAAAACAATTTTAATCGTGTAAAAATATTTTAAAATGTATTGTATAACCATATATATGTTCTGTAACAATCATATATACATAAAACATAATGATAATATAATGTGGTTTTTTGTGATAAAAAAATCTCCAATATTAACCTAAAATGATAATCATTATATTTTATCTAATGACTCATCCTCATACAATATTAAAAATTTATATAAGATTTTTCAAACTTATATAATGTCATTAATAACATATATTAACTATTTTGGATATTTATCTACATTTTACATGAACTTTCATTCTAATATACAAGTGAACTGATCATGAAAACTATGAAAAAGAACACTCCCAAACGATGAAATTAAACTCTATAACCCCTCAAAAATCCCATAAATGAACATAAAAATATTATTATAGTATCAAAAACTAAATCATAAGTAATAATCAGGGAATTACATATTTAATAGGTGTAATAACCAATTTCTTTGAGGTGATCCTGGGAAATCTATTAGTTTCAGGTACAAGGATGATTAATGGGGGTTAATTCAAATTAATCTTGATGTTCTAGGTACAATGTTGATTCCTAGGAAGAAGTCATAGGAAATGAAGTTGTTTTAGGAAAAAAGGGTGTTTCATAAAAGTTAGTCCTATAAATGTAAATTATCAAGAATAAAAATATATACCCTTGGTAATCTCCTAGAAATTCTATTTTATCTTGCGTAAAGTGACAAAACCCCTATTATAATGTAGATATTCCAAGTCATCCGGATTAAAGGAAAATCCTAGAAGGAAATCCAAGGGAGTAAAAACAGACCTTAAGGATAAATACTAGGTGATAAACAAGACATTCATTTATGAGGACCTAGGGATAGTGTGTCCCTCATATTATATCCCATGTACTCGTCATTATAAGCAAATATAGTTCATACCATTGACCTTTAGATTCTATGGTGACCCCGAAATTTGACAACAAATGATTTCCTACACAACCCTCACTAGGGTTAAAAAATCACTAGGGAAATCATCGAGGTCGCCTATGTCTCATCATAACATAGTAACCTTATTTGGGCCCCTCGATCTCAATCATAACTCTCGAGATAATCCCATCACCCCAAGGGAATTACATCAATAAACATCATTATTCACACATCATAATATAATCAAACTCATATAAAATATACTATTAGCATCACATAGGGAGATTTTCTAAAGGTCGACCCCTTTCCCAATCAACATAGGTTAATCCTCATATAACCAACTTATCATCAATCTACCTAGGGTATACCCAACACGGTTCTCATATGCTATTGGGTGAGGAATAGTTACCCCATACACATCAAAAATAACTGTAAGTATTACATATTACTCATGTTTATATCATGTCATATTGGGGTTTTCCATTCCCAATCCATTAATAACATGTAACGACCAAATATTTTCAATGGAAATTTACTTCATATGATTACGACATTAAATCATGTGAAATCACAAAATAATGAACTACTAAGTGCTATGTGACCTTTAAACATATGTTTTTCACATCCATGATTTGAATTTCAAAATTTTTAAATACATGGTTGCAATAATAATGTTATTTAGATTCTAATAAGAGTAACTTTTTTTAGGAATAGTAAAATACACTTATGAATAGTAATTTTACACTTGTGAATATTGACAGACCCTAAAGAATAGTAATCATAATTTTGACATTATATAAATAAGATTCTTGTGAAATATGATCTACATATATTTTGAAAAAAAAGTAAATTAATGTTTTAAAATTGGTTTTAATAATAAATTAAGATTTTAATTAAATATTAAATTAATCATATTTTGAAAATTCTTTTAAAAATGGATTTCATTTTTGGATTATACACGTCAATAAATGGTTATGGTAAATTTTTGGGATTCTTCTGAAATACATGAATTTAAGGTGAATAGTAAAATACATTAAATTACTGTATAAATACATTATAATTTAAATCCATTATTCCAGACATCATAAGTGATTTAAAAAGCCATATCTAGAACTCACATTCATTTATTACAGTTCTAGGTAATATTATACTCACAATTTCATATCCTGTAAAGAAATAATAAATTAATTTTTATAATATTATAAAAACCCTCATCCCCTCCACTATAAATACCACCTATCCTTACATCTTCTATTCAAACCTATCATGCCATGATCCTTACCAATATTATACATATATAACTCCTCAAGATCCTCCCCCAAATACAACATCACTTAGTGTCTTCAAATCACCAAATCCTCTCCTCTTTAGAGGCTGTCAAATGAGGTAAACTCAAGAGGTAAATTCCTCTTTCCAATTCTTTTATTTCTGTTAAGTTCTTTTCTTTTCTTGTTTCCTTACTAACCCCCCTTCACCCAAATGGTATTCTAACACCAGTAATATATACTCACTAGAATTATTTCATGCTAATGGGATAATTCGTTTTCTTTTCTCCTATCCCCATCTTTTATTTGAAGGAAATGAAAACATTGTTTGAGATAAGTTAATTTAGCACAATCAAGGGAGATAGTTTATCAATTTCAATTACCATCATAAAATATCCTCATGAAACCATTTTTCATGGTTGAATGAGAAAATAATATAATTTTTATGACTCATATATGGTTCTAGAATCCTTTTTAAACATGGTTTTGGTTTATAAAAAAAATGTGTTCTTTGTGGTAAAAAAACCGATTAACCCAAACAGATGTGTCTATAGTTTTATATAATTATTCAAAATCACATAAATTAACCAAATTATTTTTTATAACATGTAGAAATATGGATGTTAAATAATGAAATATAACTTCAATTTTATCCAACCACCTATATCATACGTGTTTATCCGAACACGAACCGGTCCTTAAAACCAAGCAATGAAACAAACCCGAACAATGAAATTGAACTGACTAACAAATAAAAATTGTTAAAAATAAAAATAAAAAATTTATAATAAATATTTTAATTATAAAATAGGATCATTAATTATTAATTAATTATCCTAATTTTACTATTCAGGTCATTAAGATCTTTAGTTTGTACTCTGATGTGTAATTATGCTTAAAATAATGTAATGTTATATGTAAAAGGATAGTGTCGCTATTATTGGTATTAGAAAATGTTCTAGTAATTGATGGAGATTTTTAATAGAAAACAATATTATGATCCTTAAGGATGAGACAATTTATTGGAAAACATCCCTAAATTTTTGTAAGTAGATGGTAAGTGGTTTATCAAGAAAATACATCCCTATCTGGATACAAACTGGTATAGGTGGCTATGGCACATATGTTCCTAGAAGTTAAAACTCTGACAATGAGTTTTGGGATTGACATTATGTATACTAGTACATGAAAATGATCCTTCATGTACTATTTTTTTGACAATATTGGGTGATATGCATTTGATAATTAATGAGAATAGTACAAACCATTTTAAGGCAATAAAAAAATACCATATGAATATATAATATGAAATAGATTGTGGATAACCTATATATAATCCTAAAGACCCACAAGTTAGTATATAGATCTACTATGCATGAATATCCTTTTATAATAAAATGTATAATTTTTTGTGTTCAATAATTTAGTATTCAAGCCCTGTAATTGTACGTTCTTTTTCTTAGTTAATGTTTGGAAATAGACGAACACATTCATAAAAAAATATGATATGTAATGTGAATACTTACCTAATGAAATTCCTAATATGACAGGAATGGGTGTTCCAAAATTCATGACATTACATTATTAGTTGTCTCATGTTATGAATAACAACTTGAATCATTTGTAGCAAACTACGCCACCAAGGAATGAGAAATTTGTAGTAGAATCTTTAATGCAACAAAGGACTCTCATGTTTAGAGGATATATTGATCCACCTCCCCAAAGAATAGTAGATTAGATCCATTTAAAGGTTATTATTCATCCTACAGTGCTACGAAGAAGAGAATGCTGTAATGGTGGTCTATCATTTTGAAGGGTAATCAGATCAGAGGTGGATAATGATTATGAATACAATGTCCCAAGAGAAAATTGATTCCATGGATTGGGAGGAATTCAAGAGGATGTTTTTCAATAAAAATTTTCTTCTAACCCTCCATATGTATATGGAATGACATATCCTCAAACACAAGAAGAATGAATATGTTTCCATTAGGGTGTTTGAAACAAAAAATACAATGCATGAATGGTATGACTCCAGCATTGTCATGAACACCTAAAGCAAGGTGGATCACTTTTGAGTGGGATAAAGTCGAGTCTACTAATGTTGTTGGAGATCCGAGACTTTGAAATTTATGAGGAGATTTTACATTGTTCCCTCAAGGAAGAAATTAAGATTAAAGACTCTCAATGGTCTCGTGGGCCCATAAATTTTTATCATAAAATTGATAATAACATGCGTGGTTAAACAAACAAAACTCATGATGTAATGCAACCCAAATATACCTCTTGTGAAATTTTTGGGAAGAAACATCTTGGGAACTATCAAAAGGTAATGAAGAATTGATTAAAATGTGAAGATCTAGGAAATCTAGCCAAGAACTTCCTAAGGGATATAAAAAATCTTACTTATGTTGAAGAATAAAGGAAGGATAAAATCAATGCTCAGCCAGTGGTGCAGTGTTACAGCTGTACGGAATATGGGCATTATGCGAAAAATTTCTATAAGATGAGGGTTGTCGGAGGCAATCAATAATGACCTCTAAGGAAAGATGTAAGGGATTATGCTATCACTACTACTGTGGTGGAGCCATAATAATATGTGGTGATAGGTACGCTAGTTATTCATTAAATAATTGCAAACGTACTGTTTGATTATTATTCTATACATTCCTTCATATAATGAAAGTAATGTAGAACTATTAAAAAATATCCTCAAAATTCAGAGTAATAGTTATCTGTCAGAACAGAGAGTGGGGAATTTATTGCATCCATTGTTTATAACTCCTACCCAGTTAATGTTTTTGGATAAAAACCTCTCCACAAATCTCGACATACAACTTTTAGTGATGTTCGAAGAAATTGTGGTCATTGATTGGTTATCATTATACCAAGACAAAATCAAATGTCGGGAAAGGGGGATCACTCTTCACATCCTAAAGCATCCTCCTATTACTTATAAGTGTATGTTGGTTGATGAATCTCATATAAAATCATCATCTCAATTGTGGATATTTCTTCATTATGGGAAATCAAATCTAATCTAAATGATTGAGACCAAAGAGAGAATCATGCTTGAAGACATTCCCATCATGAGGGATTACACTGATGTATTCCCTAAAGTGTTTCATGGTCTTCCTTCTGACTAAGAGGTTGAGTTATAAATTGAATATATTCCTAGATCTCTACATATATCAAAAACACCATATTGAATGGACAATATAGAGCTAGAAGAGTTGAAGAAGCAGTTACAGGATAATATATAGAAGGGTTTTATACGACCAAGTGCTTCACTGTGGGGTGCACCGGTCCTCTTCATTGAGAATAAGGATGAATCAATGTGCCTTTGTGTTAATTATCTTGAGATATATAAAATCACAATAAAAAAAGTATCCCATTCCAAAGATAGATTAATTATTTCAATTAGATTTGTGGGGATAGTTATTTCTCTAAGGTGGACCTTCGGTCGGGATATCACCAATGATAGCCAAGGAAGGGAGATATTCCCATGACTACATTCTGAATGAGGTAAGGACCCAATGAGTTCATACTGATGCCCTTCAGACTCCCTAATGATCCAGAAATTTTAATGGATTTAATGAATATATAAATTAAATATTTATTAGATAAAATTTTTGTTGTCTTTATAAATGATATTATAGTATAATCCAAGATCAAGGAGGAAAACAAGAAGAATTTTAATACTATGTTAAAAACATTGTGAAGGGATAATTTGTATGCAATGTACGAAAAATGTGAGTTATGCATGGATGAAATATCACTCTTGTAGTATGTTATAACCTACAAATGGATGTCTGTGGACCCTTCCCAGGCAAAGGCAATTGATGAGTGGCCGAGGACAGCATCTATAACAGAGATCCACAATTTTTTTGGTTTATCTGGGTATTAATAGGTTGTGTGCTGATGAAAAATGATAAAGTGATAGCCTAAGCTTCAATGTAGTTGAAAATTCATGGGAAAAACTATCCCACACTTGATTTAGAGTTGGCGAGTGTGATCTTTGCATTGAAAAAATTGGGGCATTATCTCTATTGGGAGAAGTGTGAGATTTATAATAACAACAAGAGTCAAAAATATATATTCACACAAAATGAGATTAATATTCCCCTAAGAAGATAGATATTTCTCATCCTAGATTATGAATTCTCAATCCTCTACCGTCTCGGTAAAGAAAATAAGGTGGAAGAAGCTCTAAGTAGAATGGATCATGTATCTTTATCAATGATGGGAATTGAAATGGATCTTATCTGTTTATATTTTTATAGGATGGACATGGGAATCAATAAGGGAGGAACCTCATCAATACTTTCTCAAAATATTTCTCAACAAATCCTTATGGTGAAAGTAAATGATGCTAAAAGAAAAGATGAAGAAATTTTGAAAAGGGTGGAAGCTATCATAAATAGGAAATCATAAGAGTTAGTGATTGATGAGAAAGGAATTGTAATATTTTGGTCATGACTATGTTTACCATCCGATCTAGATATAAAGAAGGAGAATTTTAATGATGCACATATCGTGGCTTTCTCTATCCAACTTGAAAGCACAAAGATGTATCTAGATCTCCAAGAAAACAATTGGTGGTACAATATGAAAAGGGGGAATGCAGAATATACATCAGTGTGCCTAGTATGTCTGCAGGTGAAGGATTAGAGGAAAATGTATAAGGGGATGAGGCAACCACTACCCATGCTGACATAGAAGTGTGAGAACATCCCCATGGACATTGTCACTGGACATCCAAGCACATCCACAGGAAACAATGTTGTATGGGTCATTGTGGATCGTCATACGAAGAAAAATCACATTATTTCAATTTGAAAGGAATTTTTATTAGATAAACCCCCAAAAATATATATCAAAGTAGTGGCAAGGATTCATAGTGTACCACTATCAATTGTATCTGATCGAGATATGAGATTCACCTTGATGTTCTAGAAATTCTCCAACATTCCTTAAGTAGTGAATTGAACATCAGTTCCACCTATCATCATCAAAATGATGTCCAATCTGAGCGAACCATTCATAAACTGGAAGAAATGATGAGAAAATATTCAATATAATTTCAAAGGTGGATGGAAAAATCATCCCCAACTGGTTGAATTCTCCTACAACAACAGTTTCCTCTCAAGCATCCTAATGGAACCGTATGAAACCCTTTATTGTAAAAGATGTAAAACACCGACATTTTGGGATGATGTAAATTAGAATAATTTACAAGGACCTAAAATGGTTGAAGAAATGATGGAGAAGGTGAAAACCATCCAGTAGAATATAAAGGCATCCCATAGTCGACAAAAGAATTATGAAGACTATTGTTGATGAGACCTTGAGTTCAATGTTAGAGACATCGTATTTATATACATATTGCTATGGAATAAGTTCATTAGGTTTGGAAAGAATGGAATGTTATGTCCTATGTACAACAACTCTTTTGAGATTCTTGATCACGTCAGGTCAATGTATTATCGACTAAAATTTCCACCTACCATGTACAAAGTACACGATATCCTTCATGTATCCTTATTAAGGAAGTATATACTAGACCATTCACATGTACACTCTTCAGAGGTGGTACATTAAAGGGATGATCTTTCCTAAGAGGAGAAGTATGTGAAGATCATAGATCATAAATATAATGTTCTTTGTAACAAGACAACTCAAATGGTAAAGGTACTATATAGAAACCATAATTACAATGTGGAAGCATGAGATCTGGAGGAGGCAATGATGGAAAAGTACCCACACCTGTTTGTGGCTTAGAATGTAAAACGAAACATCATGGTCAAAATTTGTTAAGGGGGGAAAATGCAACAACCAAATGTTTTCAATGGAATTTTCCATCTTATGATTTTTTCATATAATCATATGAAATCGTAACATAATGAACTAATATGTTCTATGTGATCATTAATCATATATTTTTCACTTATGTGTTTTGAATTTTGACAATCTAACATACATGGTTATGATCATTATGTTATTTGGAGTCTAATATGGCCAACTAAATTTTTCGTGATTAGTAACATACCCTTATGAATAGTTATGCTACCATTATGAATAGTGACATACCCTAATTAATATTATCTTTACTTATGTTAGTATATAAATAATATTCATTTGAAAGTATTATTTAAAATATTTTGAAAAAATTAAATAAATATTTTAAAACTGGTTTTTTTAATAAATAATGATTTTAATTATTTATTAAATTAATAATATATAGAAAATTAATTTTGAAAATTGGATTTCATTATTGGATTATACATGTCAATAAATTGTTAGGGTGAATTTTTGGGATTTTTTTGATGAACAAGAATTTTTGGTGAATAGTAAATACATTAAATTACCATATAAATATATTGTAGTATAAATCAACTATTAAAAACATCATAAGTGATATAAGCACCCCAATATTGAACTCATATGCATTTATAACTGTTCAATGTCAAAATATACTCACTATATTTTTTCTTCTGAAAAAATAAAAAATTAATGATTATAATATTATGAAAAACCTCCTCCCCTCCACTATAAATACCACTCATCCATATTTCCTCCCTTAACACCTCTAAAGACTTATTCCATTCCAATAATCAACAAAAATGGCCCTCATGGTACACCCCCACAACTAAAATCCCCTAGTCTATTCAAATTACCAAATCCATTCCATTTAAG
This sequence comes from Viscum album, assembly GCA_963277665.1. Lineage (NCBI taxonomy): Eukaryota > Viridiplantae > Streptophyta > Magnoliopsida > Santalales > Viscaceae > Viscum > Viscum album. Next base: position 1,031,890,904 of record OY728157.1, read on the forward strand.
AGGCTCTAAAAGGATGTAAACGTAAAAGGTAAATTCCTCTTTCCAATTATTTAATTTATTTTATGTTCTTTTATTTTTTTTTCTTTCCTCACCTCCCATCACCCAAATAGAATGATAACTCCAGTAACATACATGTTCTATAATTTTATAATTCTAATGGGGTAATGAATTATCTTCTCTCATTTCACCGTCTTTTATTTTAAATAAATGAAAACACTGTTTGACATGTGTTAATTTTGCAAAATCAAGGACAATGAATTATTAATTTCCATTACTATATTATATTATGGGCCTAAAACCATTTTCATGGCTGAAAAAAACAATAATATGTGTTTATACCTAATATATTGTTCTGGAATCCTTTTTTACAGAATTTTTTGGTTTAAAAAACAAAAATTGTTGTTTATGGAATCAAACCGCCAATTATACCAAAATATTGTTCCCTTTTCAATTTTAAAAGCCCTATATTATTTTCCATAAAAATTTACAAAAACTTTTTAATGATAAAATAAATCATATACCTTTATTAAATGTTGTCACTTATGTTTGACATCACTTCCCATGATATATTCCTATTCTAGATTATGAACGTCCATGTATGATCTAATTCTTTTCTTCATGAACACTTTCATGATACGCCATTTGGTTTGACTTTATGTTTGGATAGTTGAATTGAATTCTTTATATTGGTAACACTTATGTTTATGTTATATTTATTATATAAGATTATTTATTTAGAAAACATATTAATGAAATGTAAGATGGGTGCACATAGATTGCGCTCCAATGCATTGGGTAAAGGTGAGTCTTATCCGGCATTATTTGCGACAGTCTCGGCGGTCAGCCTTGGCATGTGATACTCTTTGAGATGGTCTAGGTAGTTAGCCTTGGCTTGTGGTACTATAGGAAATAGAACTATTGTTTATCCTTGACTCATAATAAGTTAATGTTTTTTTTATCTGCAACATTTCATTGATTCAGTGTTTAAATGATTCCATGTTTATATGATATGATAAGTTACATGCCTTTTTATATCATCATGTCTTTCCTTTTATCCCATGTGGTAATGCTTTATTATTATTGTTATTCCCTTACTGGGATTTATACTCATTCATATTTTCATTTTATACATCGGTTATACTATGAAGATGTTTGAACACAATGAATGATAGTTCTTATTGTGGAGTTTAAATAAAAAGTGATTTTTATAATGTTTCACTATTTACATAGTCTTCCAAGACACTAGAAATTGTGATCCATGGCTTGTACTCTGATGTATAATTATTCTCAAAAACATGTAATGTTATTTGTAAATGTCTGAGGTCTCTATATTACACCTAATCATAGTCGACTATGGGAACCTATCTCAAGGACTAATATGATCACTAAAATCATTTATATATCACCCCTCAATGTTCATGTATCCGATATAACAATTTTATAATAAATTCAATGGCTATCAATGACTGAGATGCTGAGCTAGTGCTCAAGGGTTCTTCATATCCCTTGCAACATAGTTTATTCCATTCATAGGTATCTTTTTTTAATTAAATAATTTATTTAACTCAAAAATATCAATCTCCCACTATGGAGAGACCAAAAATAATGTGTCACATAAGTAAAAAAATAAACTATAGAAAAAAATTTACATGGACCGCCTTACTTAATTCATCCCATTTTCCTTTAATCACAGCCTTGAGACTGTCACCTATGCCTTTTCAAGGCCAACTCGATATTTCTAACCCACATGAGGACCTATCATAATCTACAATATATAAAAAACCAATTAGAATATATTATATTTAATTAACAATTTAAATTAAATAGGTATAAAAACAAGAAACTGACCAAGAAATACACTATCACTAAGACTATTATCAAAGGGGTGTATCCCACTACCAACAAACACCTATTCCATAGACACATAGAATCCATAATTAAATCACTCTATTTAGTGATGAATTTAATCCAATTTATCCAATACACTAGAAAAATAACTGGGAATCATAAAATTTAAAAAAAAACATATGTAAACATGTGTTTATCATATTTAGACACCATTTATCCATGTCGATAATAATATACATCATATCAGATGATATCCACCATGCTAGGGAAGGAATCTCCCAAAATCATAGCTGAATATACCAAAAATTATTGTGAGTATAGGATAATGTAAATGAATGGAAGAAAGAAGATATCATCATTAATATCTAGATAAAACAAGAAAAATCCACCCCAACCCATAATGATTGATGTAGAAGAGAGGAGGAGATCCCCTCATTGGTTTTAGTGAATGTGGGGAGAAGAGTGGAGATATAGGGATTCAAAATCCCATGGGGGCATGGGTATTTCACTATTCTTAAGAAAACAAGGTACCCAATAATGTGGTGACATCCACCATAGTACGTATAACTTCCCTTAATGATACCCATATTTCCAAAACAACCTCCTCCAAACTGAATACCCAAAACTTCATTGTTTAGAAAATAAATCACACACACAAACCATGACATGACCCATCAACAAGTGGTTTTTAATGGTTTTCAATTCCCCATGGCCTCCTAAATTGGGATTTTATGTATAAATATTTCCCATAGGTTAAATCACATTGGTCCCACACCAAGACGGGCTATATTCTTTCTTAATTTCACCGGTACCACAGTCATCTATTCATGGTTCCCTCCATTATAATGAATTGCAAGGTTTCATACTCTTATGGCGGTACACCTATAGACAAAATCAGATGCAGGTCCAGTAAACCGAGATTTTTTTCTCACATGACCACTCAATACACCTCTCAGGACTCGATACACATAAAAATCCTTTACTATTGATTTAAGGTCACTCATTACCCTAATAAAAATATCATTTCTAAAAAAAAATCCCCTTAACAAATTAGAAAATTTCAAATTCTTTCAGAAATATCCATTCTGAAAAAGAGCGATTCATCACAACCTCCCCACCATAGAACTTATAATCCTTGAGAATCCCAGATGGTCCATCTTCAATAACCTTGAAATATCTCAGTTTTCAATTTATTACTATCAATTCATGTTCTACTCTATAATGATAATGGATCTTTTATTTAACAACACCAAACATTAGGAAAAATATCATTCAAAACATGATCTACACATTCATAAAAAATATAATAAAGAGATAGAACTCAAATACACCCATGTAACCTGATAAACCATAGTTTGTTGAATCATTTTATCAATGATATTATGATTCTACCGACCGCAACACTCAACCAATAACAGATGATTATGAGGAAAAGTTCTTCCCCAATGTCAAAAGCACACACCTAACATAATTATAGTGGAATAATGATGCGCTTGATGATGTTTCCATCTCCCTACAATAAATTTCATGAAAAATGGTAAAACCATATTATTTAGAGTACTGTAAAAATTTAATCCACTGTACCAGCAGACACACTATCATATTACCAGATCTTGATGCCTGGGATCTATAAGGCATCATGATGTAGTCCAAACACCGACATTGAAGACTATAATCGACACTCAATGTAATTCTGTAGTTGGATCCTTGATCAACCAAATTTTATGGAATGCCCACATCCAAAACACTAATTCACCATTGATATTACACACCTCTATATCATATCTAAAACCATAATGAGATTGATTCCAATGAAAAGACGCTATAAAAATTTGCATCCAATTCCTAAATCTGTTTTCAATTGATAAAGTAGATAAAATTGGATCCATCATCACACCATTATCATAATTCCACCTTGGCCAACCCAAAACTAGTCTCATCATTTCAACGAACCTACTCGCACAAGATGCATACCTAAATAACTCATTCTACATCCAATGTCCCATGTAATTACTTTACATGACGATGCCACTCAAACTCGAGGTCCTAAAAAACATCAATAGATACCCAATCCTATCTCCCCATGAATATCATCCATGACATCCACGAAAATATACACCTATGGAAGGTCTAACCCTCTCAAAACTCATTTCACACACCCCTTTATTTGGTTTTCATTACACTCATCCTCATTGACAACCATAAATGATCGAATATCACATGTGTGTCATGCCTACAGATCAGTGATCTTTAATACTATCAAAATTTATCACCTTATATCCATGATTCCCTCATTAGTATTAGATTCAACATTCCAAATTTTAATAAAAATAATAGGCATCAAATCCATCAATAATTTCATCAAGACCATAGATCCTTGGCTTGTGTATGGTAACTCATTAACCTAAAAATTGATTCTATCACATGTTACCAGTATGTACGACCTTAGAGTCATCCATACCCAACGATCGTATTCACCCATAACATTTGATCATAGAAACTGAATCATGATCCCTTGAGTCAAATATCAGGAAACCTATACCCACATTCCCAAATCACCAACCACATATGAATGAATATTAAACTCATTTAACTAGAACCACCCTCAATGAATCTCTTCCAAATTGAATATTTTCACCAATTATACTATCTACCAAATAATCACCTTCAACTCAAGAATAATTATAATATCATAAGAGATTAAGCACACTCTATCCATCCTTGATCTGACTACTTAGAATCACGATCCAATATATCATTGGAAACCACACCCGAAATCAATAAGTCCATCTTTCATACCAATCTTTTCTATTGAAATTGGTTATCAATTACAAAGCACCTCAAGTGATTTTTATCATGTTGCCCATGGAATCACCGTGAGTATACCATGCACCTGGTAACACCTCACATGAACTGATCTCATAACCTAAAGTATCTATCCACACATCCCACAAAAAATGTACTAACAAACTGAGCCTAAACCCTCACTAATGTTACTGTTATATATATTTTATCATATCAATTATTGATATCAAATCACTAATATCTCCATCTGTATATCAACTCTACTAGGATCTCCCACCTATACCACAAAGCATGTCTTACATATGTTATAACTCATGTAGCAACATCACTGCTCCTGTCTCAGCTATCACCCAAACATTCATGCAACAACTCACCCATTCTAGGGTTATGATATATATATATATATATATATATATATATAAATATATATAAATATGGGGAATCACATTCCAATTCTTTAGAATGCTACATCACTAATCCTCATTTGGAATATTCATGTCATACTAGAACCTTTAGTTCCATAATATCATTCATACATACGTAATAAAATCATCCCATCATGATCCATATCTCGTATAACATATTCATAGGGGTTGTTTAATTAGAATTACACAATAATGCTATATAGAAAGCACATTATAGCATGTGGTTGAAACAATAAATAATAGAACCCATTTTCTCTTAGAACATGTACCTATAAATCAAATTCCTATACCAACCAACTATGGGTTATGATGAATACCTCACATAGAGGGAAAATATAGTCATCATCAGGTAGCATGTCATTGTATGATACATATTACTTATCATCTGAAGAAAATATTATGGCCCACTTGAATAAAATACCACTAAAAAGATATGTTGGAAAAAATGATAATTTTTTTTTGAAACATTAAATAGTTGATCCCTCAATATCAGTGATATTTGTGCAAAGAAAGTATATGTATATCATGTAAATATGTTTTCATAATTGTGATACAAATACATGCACATCATACTAGAGTGACATGATCCAAAACCTAGAAATCATCATTCCAAAAACCCAAGTACATCACATGACGTGAAATCATATAACTATTAATTGGAAAACCCAAAATTAAAATCAAATATCCCTAGTAACATCGTCTTTTCATTGTTAATGGTGTTTTCAATTCACCCATCTGATGTCCATCATAATATTTATATCATTTCCATTTCACCCATCTATCATATCCCAAAATAGTAATACCAAAAAAATCCCCTGAAACTAATTTGTGATGTTCCCATGATTGGATACCACTAAAAAGTGTCTCAGTCGGAGGTTCTATATGAACTCATGCACATATCTCCTTACACCAAAGGCATATAACCAGTTGTGGGTGTATAATGGGTTACTATGGTGAGAATAATAACTTATATCTATGTTAAACAATTTAAAAAAAATAATCACACATCATCCAATACAAATGATAAAATTATAGAGCTGAAATAAACACCACCATTGGATATTGATTATAATATAAAAGAATGTAGTCATATAGGCACATCGTCATGATAGCATACCCAAACAGATCACCATCGAGTCCAATCACTCTTAGATTTTAGATAAAATAATAAAATTTATAATATTTTACTTCCATACATATAAATCGCCTAATTTAAATCTAAAATCTCATATGAGTTGTCTTGCATGAGTATGGAACATTGGGCCTTAACCCGACCAGAACCTATGATCATGATATCTGCTCAAGTACCCTAGTGCCAAGGATGCAAAAGAAGGGAGTGAGTGTAAATCAGTATGACACTACCGATGGAGTCTTCTACATAACAATTAAATAAAATTTATGTACATGTGATATTCGTAGAATAAATAATATAAGTGCTAAATCATAAATAAATAAAAATTGTATATCCTCATATTCTAAGGTGTCACATGGGGTCAACTATACCTAATTAATCCAGTGATAAAGTTCATTTGAAAAAATACTATACTAATATCAATTATTATTTTGTTCAATGACGAAATCATAGGTAATGACATTGGAATTTCTTAAGTAGCAGGTGAAAAAACCAATTCCAAAGATGTAATCCTATTAAATATTGTATTTACAAGAATGAAGCAAATTCCTAGGTGGTAATCATTGGTAATCATATAGTTTCATGAATAGGGAATATTCTCTAATGGTAATCTTTGGAAATTCAATAGTATTAGTAATATGGGTGAATCTCAAGAGGTAATCATAGGATATTTACATACATATCATATAGACCCAAATCCTGAGTATTCTTCTATGACTTATATAATATTATGTGTATAGATAAAGATCTCAGGTCAATAGCCAAACATTCCTAATCATCAAGAATAATACAAAATCCTAGGAGTAATCCTATGTATTCCAAATAATCATAAAGGACTAATCCTATGTGATATCATATGCACTCATTAATATGGACACAAGGGAATTGCGTCCCTCCTAGGATATATCATGTATGTGTCACTATATTCAGATTAGGCTTAAAACATTAACCCTTAGGTTCTACGGTGACACCCAAAGTTGAAAAAACACGCTTCTATGAACTACCAATCCCTAGGTACAACATTATGGCACACAATAAGGTCAATTAATTATCCTAATAACACAAAAACCATCAATGATTTCATCAATCTCAATCTCAATTCTAAATCCAATCCCATCACATATATGATGTGTCATCCTTCAAGATCATTATACTCACCTAATATCTGTATCAACTTCATTAGAAAACCTATATCTGTGTAACACAAGGGAGATAACCATAAGAACACCCTCTTTCCTAGTTACCCCTGGTTGGTAGTCACACACCCAACCTATTGTTAATCTAGTTAGTGAATACCCACATGTCTAGTCACGTGTTTTTGTGGGAGGAACACTCTCCCCATTTTAATCACAACTACACTAAAGGATTTTAATCTCTTTAAGGTTCTATCATGGTATTAATGGGACATCCATACCAAATCCAACACATTCCCCTACATAGAGGTCATTTAGAGAACCTATCTCAAGGTCCGTTATGATCACTAAATATATTTAAAATCCACACCCTATGATCTATCTGTCTCATAGAAAAATTGTATAATTGAGGTCACAACTATTGATGACTATGAAAATAAGATAGCGATTAACGGTCTGGTATGGCCCATCACACCTTTCTATTAAATTTATATGCATCCCATATTAATTAAATAATTTATTTAACTAAAAAATTCCAATTACCCGTAGTGTATAGACCACATATCACATGTTATATAAATAAAAACATAAACCATAGGGAATTTAATAGGGACCACCTAACTTATTCCATATGATTTAATTTTTTTCTTAGCTAGATGAATCTTTCCCAAGTTTACCCACGACTTACTGAGCATTACCATCAAACAATGGGAACTAACTCAAGATAATATATTTAAATAAATAAATTTTATCAATCTATAATGAATTTAAAATATTAATTAAGTAATCACAATGTCTAAAACCAACCAAAGAACATACACTTATAAAAAAATAAATGGGGTATGGTCAAAATTTGACAGATCAAATCCCTAGAAAAATTACTTGATTTAATTTTTAATTTAATAAAATTATATAAAAAATTGTGCAATTACCTGGATGAATTACTTTCATTGAAATGGAATGCAATGACATGAATTCATAATCTTGAGAAACCCTCTTTCCTTATTTCTGAAAAGACACATCATATCAGATGATTTCAACTTTTCTCTTGTTTAAATAGGTAAAAAAACCTATCCAAATTGAACTAAAAATTTCATGAGATAAGCGGAAGAAAAATTCAAGGAAGAGATATAACACCCCGACCCTAGAAAACTAGAGTCTTGCATTATTATGTATCATTGGCATGATCATAAATGATAAATTCTCGAAGGACTGATTAGTTTAGTAGCCTTGGATGTACATGATACATTCAAATGGTTTATATTACATTATAAAATACAAAACTACAAAAACATTGTTTCCATAGAAAACACTGAGATCTCATCGACTATCCATGCAGGTCAGATATAATATTATTTTTTCACATCCTTGGAAAAATAAAACATAGAAAGGGGTGATCTCAGATACTCAATAAGGATAAAAATATAGAAGAAATATTCATAAATAAGCATAAACATTTAAGGCAATGAATAAGACTAAATCAAAATCCAATTAAACATAAACTATATCGTAATATACGAATGATTTGATAAAGTAATACCATTTACTTATTCACATGGATATTCTACTAGTCGAATAATCACATACTATACCAATAGAAACTTTCATAATGATGGAATGCATAATACCAGACTATATGACCACATAGTAAAGGACTTGTCCCAAGACAAAAAATAATATTTTTTCTAGGCCTTGTGCCAAGACACTAGTTTGTCTCATTGGACCTTCAATTGCATCGTGGAGCTATAGGGGGCTCCACCTATCACTTTCTATGTCTAATTCATTCATCATATGAAATTTTATTATCATAGCATAAACATTCGTGTTAAAACTATCATATGAAATGTCAATAAATTATCCATAATCCATGAATGGTATAAAAATAGCACATCCATAGTTAAACATATCATGAAACCTTCAATAAAATATGGATTATTTTTATCATAATAAATCAACTTCATATATGTTTAAAATATATTAAAGGATTTTGACATTGATGAAAATGATTTGTAAAACTCTTTGAGTGAAAATTCTATTTTTCATGAAAATATATAAAAGTCACAAAAAAATAGAAAGGAATACATTTAAATACATTTTTTAATAAATGTGTCCCATGACACTTTGATCCTTTTAAAAGGAATTAACAAATTAAAACATTCATGTCCATTTAAATAAATTCTTAAAACCATTTTGAAAACATGGAAATTAATGAGAATGGTTTAGAAGAACAAATCATTAAAACATTTAAAATGATTTTTTTATTGAAAATTATATATGATCTTTTAATATTTCTTTGTTAAAAATATATTAGTATTATCACCATTTCGGGTGTTAACTGATTCGTTTTACTTTATATGATTTCTTACGTAATTAATGTTTGTTATGGATAGGATGTATCTATTTCATAATAAGAATTATATTAAGTATTTAAAAATTGTATTTAATAATCTAATTAATATTAGTCTTGATCAGATATGATGGGGAATTAATCTCATTTCATTATTGGAGATGGTAATCCGTACGTATGCATGAGCGACAATATCATTCTTTTGATATTAAAAAAATATATAATTGGATGGTATATCATATATCCAAAACATTATAATTTTATATTTATTATTTAAATCAATTACACTTCATTATTATACCCAACAAAATAATAATGTATTGAATAACAATTGCACCACGACATAGAGATGGTAAGTTGTACATACGCACGTATGGTGACATGTCATTCAAAGGATGGATTGAATAATGAATATGGTTGTACCATATTTGTAAGAAAATAAATGTATATTGAAGATAATTGAGTTATTATTGTAGAAAGGAAACAGAAAAGAATGAGGAAGTGGAAGAAGAAAGGAACATGAAAGAGTTGATGAAATCTTTACCTCTTCTTCATGTTCTTCCTTCTGATTTGATCAAAAGGGCTCCAAAGGTTGGATTTCTGACAAAAGTAAGGACTCATGGATGAAGGGAAGATGTTTGAGAGGGTATATGGGAAGTGTTTGGCCGATCCAATGACTTTGATGGTGTTAATTATGGAGAAGGGGGAGTTCCCTTTTATATGAGGGGTGAGAGGCACCTTCGGAAAAGATAGAAATGTTATTTTACAATAAAATAATTTTCTATTTCTAATGGATCCAAAATTAATTATAATGTCTAAAATGGGGATGGGTTGAAATCCAATTATCCAATAATTTTATGTAGGTTTGGGTTACTATATTATCTTTATCGTTTAGATTTAACTCTTAGCTAAATAGTTTGACATTTACAATGTATCTTTGTATTTTTATATTATATGTTTAATAAACATACTATAAACTTTCATGAGAACACCAAGTGTTTCATTAATGATACAAATATCATTATATATCTATATTTCATGAACCTTATATTTTTAGGAATAGAATATGAATTAATAATATAATACATATTTTAAAAACATTTTTATGTAAATTTTGACACTATTTGGTGTTTTGTTTTTGTTAAATCCAGAACATCATTATTACTCGGAAAAAAATTCATCTATCCAACCCTAACATGTTATATTAATCTATAAAATTAGTGGAATTCATAAAAAGTCTAAAATTATATTTATTTGTATATTTATAATATTAATTATTTTAATATAGCATTAATTATGTAATTACATAAACATCATTGTGTCATAATTAAATTAAATTATTAAATTTCTAAAAAATATAACGAAAATACCACTAGGTAGGAAAAAATTTTATATTTATAATTAATATTTATAGTCTAATTCATCTTATTTGAAACCCTATATTAAAAATGGTTTAGTTATTAAACGTTGAATTTACATCTTTTAAATCTTCTTTTAATTAAATAATAATAAATGTCCTAATATAATCCATGTGGACCTAAAGGATCATATTTTATTCCTAAAATTGTTTTTGGTCGAATTACATTTATCCAATTGAATTAGGACATGTGTTAGGGTAATTATAATATCATTTTTACCCTAAATTACCATATTTACTTTTAACAGTGGTAAATAAAAGTCAAAAGTAACAATTCACCAAAAATTAATTTCATCTGATTTAACCAAATTTAAATAACTGAAGATAACCGTGTCTCTCGGATTTTTAAAATTCAACTCACAGAAGTAGTAAAATTATGTTTTATGAAAATTTTCAAATGCTCCTAGGAGGTGGGTAAAAGATGGTAAAAAGTTCAATAAAATTTTTATATATCCCAGATTATTATAAAATGACTCCAAAAATTACATTGAACATATATATGTATTGTGTATCTATTTTTAAATAAAATAAATTTAAATAATATATCAAATTATTTAAATAAGAAGTTGGTTTTAAAATAATAATTCAGTGTTTTTCAATATTCATTAAAAATCAAATGTTTTCAGAAAAATACCAAAATTTCACCCAAAGCTAATTTTGAAATTACGAATTAAAAAATTGAAGTCTATTTTACCTATTTAAAAACATATAAGTTACATTAATTAATTTAAAAATAATTCCCGTTGTCAAAACCAAAGAGCGTATTTTTATGAAATAATAACTATCAAAAGATTGAAACTTGTTTTTGTCCAATTTTAATTTAAAATTAATTACAATGACTATAATTGGATTAAATGGTAAAAATATAATCTAATTATTCTTCCAAACCGTTTAAATGAATAATTCAATACTATTAATTTTTTTTAGTAAAAAAGTTGTTTTCAGTTAAAATATAGTATTTTTCATTATTCACCCAAATATGAATGTTATTAGAAAAACACAAAAAATTTATTGAAACTAAACTATTATATCCCTATTCTGATTTAGATGTTTATTTTTTCAAATTTAATATATAAAAGTTTCCAATATTCGATTTAAAAAGGGTTCACCATTAAAAGATGGTAAAATTTCATTTTTTTAAAAATTCTTCTTTTGTATGAAAAAAATTAATTTTTTATTACCTTATGTCTATGAAACTCATTATATGGATTCTTAAATTATAAAGATTATATAATTTTCAAAATTTATATAGTACTATTCACAACAACTTTGGAATGGCTTGTTTGGTATGTCGTGGTGTGCTTGAACTCAGTGTTGCGTGTAGTCAAAGTTATATAATTACTTCGAAGAAATAATTTACTATTAAATATTGGGGTGTTACATTCTTCCCTCCTTCCATAAATTGATTCCTCTAAATTTGAAATTTTTCTTCAAAAATAAAAGGTTAGAAATAGAAAATACCTTTGTGGGAAAAGCACATTGGAAATTGGGTTAATAAAATATTTGTCTTAATTTGAGGAAAATGGGAATGAAAAATTCACCACCAAATTAGGATCCCTATTAGGAGAAAATTAGTGGAAATTAGAGACACATAATTGGAGGAAAAATGTAAATATATATAGGGAGTGATTTAGGTCGTCAGTCAAAATCAATGGTAAAATAGACAACCTCAAATCCATTAATCTATGATGATTTAAAATATCATCAGTTCAATAAAGCATAAGGTATTAGGATAAAACATTTTTATGTTTAATATCCATTACCTAATGTTTAAGAATTAATTTATTCATAGAATAAGTGATGAAGAAAATATATACTAGATAAGTAGAGTTCAATCCTTTAACTAATTTCTACCACAAACTCATCATTCACTCTAAAAGATAAATGAACATAAAAATATTCTAGTTATCCTATTCGTATAGGTTTCTAAAAAAATGAATATATCATTCGTCTAGCAGAACTTTTATATAAAAATACATTATTCAATCCAGGACATCACGTGGACCAGTGGTAGGTGATACACCCTTTTCGCCCTTCGGTTGTGGGATCAAGTCTCACAGACTTGTTGGATGTGACAGGTTGCTGCCAAACCTCTGGGTTGTCCTTTTTATGGAAATCCAAAAATAATCTCAAACTAGAATTATCCAAAATACTTTTATCTAAACTCATAGTCCAAAATTTATAGGGAAGGTAAACAAAATGAAGATCCTATTTTCCATGTAATAACATGTAAACACCTTCATCAAGTATTTTTTTAAAACACCAGAACATCCTGAATTACCATAAAACCTTATTGGTTACAATCATTCTACCTTATTCCTTATAAAATATTGTATATACTCCTTCTATCAAAAAATGTTGTAAACTCCATCAATGATGGAATATACAAATCATTAATCAGTTTCATGGCAGTCAAGAATATCAAATATATTTTATTCCAATCAATCATGTATTATTACAAACTCACTACCTTGGTATCAGAACAATATTATGGTTTATCTTTCTCTAAAATATATATTTTCTAAAAAGTTAACCTTCAACTGAGACACTTTTCCTGGTTCCACACAGTATCAAGTCCTTAATGAAATAGTACTGCAGTACAATCATTATATAATCTATGAAGTAACATAATTAATAAAATACTCATATGACAGAATACATTAATAACAATGTAATAAATCTAACCATTCATATTCATCTTCTGTAGTATCATTACATTAATATTATCCAATTCCAGTATTTGGGGTATACTCTGATGATTTGGACATTGTTTTTCATAGTGTCCTAACTCCTTGTAGATGAATCATTGTACATTTGAAGTTGTTTTCTTACCCTTGCTATCACGTACATGGTGTCCTTTTACTAGACACTTATAATAAAATCTCGTTCCCTTCAAGCATTTACCATGGTGATTCATTCCATAGTTATCACATATTGGAAAATATTTCTTTTCCATTATCCCTTTTCTCATGTTGTTTCTCTTACATCCTTTTTTCTCTTGATTCCATCAAATGCTATAGGACTCAGATAATTCATTACATATCTTATTAACACCTGATACTATTTCTTCAATTGTTGAGAATACATGGGAGACGATTTATCTTCTAAATTTTGTCTTAATACCATGAAAGATAAGATCCTTCTTATTCTTTAGACCATACGTATTGCAAGTGTTCACATTCCATATACTGGGTGCCATTTCTATATTATGGCATACACTATGTCAGTTTATGAATTGAAGTGAATAATTACAAACATGTAAAATATCTAACGTAAATTGAACAGTTTATGGATATAATCCATAATCATAATAAATACCTTTGAGGTGGTATATACTGATAAATCATTCAGAATGATTTTTAAAGAAAATGAGAATTATCCTATGCATATCCCCTGGGAGTGTCGTAACCAAGATTGTAGCATGGCCTATTCTTGTGCACCATCTCCCATTTGAGTCTAGATAAAAGCCATGTTTCCATGTTTTACCGCTAGATACCTTTGTGCCTGAGACAGCTCTATATGATTGTATCCAAATAGAGATGTATTTGATTGGAAAACTCAGAAAATATCTACATTACCAATATTATTGGAATTCTTTTGATACTAATCCTCAATGTCTTTCCAAGAGATATGTGCCCTAATCATATTTTATCTAACTCTGGTTTCCATGGTTTGTACTAAACATTCACTGATACCAATTGTTATGCCCCGACCTCAGAATCCCAGAGTCGGTGCACTATTATGTATCATTAGCATGATCACAAAAGACAATGTCTTGAAAGATTGATTAGTTTAGTAGCCAAGGAAGTACTAGATACATTCATAAGGTTTAAATAACATCATAAAATTTAAATCCACAACAACATTGTTTACACAGACAACACTTATATCCCATAGACTATCCATGCAGGTCTGTCATTATATACTTCTTCACATCCTGTGAAAATTAAAACATAGAAATGGGTGAGATCAGATGCTCAGTAAGGATAACAATATAGTGAAAACTTTTATAAATAAGAATAAACATTTAAGGCAATTAATAAGAATAAATCAAAATCCTTTTATTCTTAAACTTCATCATAACATGGAAAAGACACAATAAATTAATTCCTTTTATTTATATACATGGATATTCTACTAGTTGAATAATCACATGCTTTACCAATATCCACGTTCATAATGATGCAATGGATAATGCTAGACATTATAATCCTATGGTTAAGGCCTTGTCCCATGACTACAAATAACATTTTTTCAAGGCCTTAGGCCAAGACACTAGTTTGTCTCATGATACCTATTGATGCATTGAGGAGCTATAGTGGGCTTCGCCCATCACTTTCTAAGTCTAATGCATTCCTCATATGAAAAGGATTAAACATAACATAAACATTCATATTAAAACTAGCATACAAAATGTCAATACTTTATCCATAACCCATGAATGGTATAAAAATATCAAATCCATAATCAAACATATGAAAATACTTTCAATATAATATGGAATATTTTTATCATAATAAATCAACTTCAGACATGTTTAAAATCCATAAAATGATTTTAACATAGATGAAAAATATTTTTAAAACTCTTTGAGAGAAATATCACTTTTTCATGAAAACATTTAAAAGTCATAAATTTTAGAAAGGAATACATTTTGAAACATTTTTAAAAAACATTTTCCCATAACACTTTGAAACCGTTGAAAGGAATTAACATTTTAAAATATTCATGTCCATTTAAATAAATCCATAAAACTATTTTGATTACATGGAAAATAATGAGAATTGTTGAGATGAATAAATATTTAAAACATTTAAAATGATGTTTTATTGAAAATTCCCTAAAAAATAATCCCTTTTAAAATTATTTTATGATTTATGGAAATGGATAATAAATATGTCCCAGTAGATAATTACGTAAAAACAACCTCAGATAATAAAGAGATTGTGAAATTAACCCTTAACTTGTATTTTTCATTGGTTGAGGGTAGGTTAACCTCCTGTATAATGGTTAAATAACTGTTATTAAATTATAAAAGAGTCATATATAAGAATATGATATGATATATGATATTTTAACATTGTGTTGTTAATAATAACTTAGTATTATCGTTGTTTCGGGTGTTAACTAATTTGTTTTCTATTATATCCTTTGTTATGTAATTAATGTTTGATATGGATAGGATGTATCTTATTCATATTTATAATTCTATTAAGTCTTTAAAAATAATTTTTAATCATCTAATGAAAACAAGACTTTAATGGATTCGATGGGGAATGAATCTCATCGCGTTCTTAAAGACGGCAATTTGTACGTACGCACGAGCGAAAATATCATTATTTTGATATGAAAATAATATATAATTGTATGGTATATCATATATACATAATCATTATCATGTTATATATATTATTTAAATCAATTACACATCATTGTTATATCCATCCAAATAATAAATTATTGAATAACAATTACACCACGACCTGGAGACGGTAAGTCGTACGTATGCACGTATGGTGACAAGTCATTAAATGGATGGATAGAATAATGATTATGGTTGTACCATATTTTTAATAACATCATAGTATATAGAAGATACTGGAGTTATTATTATATAATATAAACAAATTTTAAAGAGGATGTGGAAGAAGGAAGAAACTTGAAAGAGGTGATGAAATATTTACCTCTTCTTCAGGTTCATCTTTTTGATTTGATCCAAAAGGATCCTTAGGTTGGATTTCTGACTAAAAGAATTCCTCTAGGTTTAATGGAGGAAATTTGAGAGGTTATGTGGTAGGTGATGGCCGAGAAAAATGGCTTTGAAGGTGTGAATTAGAGAGAAGGATGAGTGCCCTTTTATAAAAGGGTTCAGGGGAACCTTAGGAAAAGCTAGAAATATTTTTTTATAATAAAAATATTTTCTATTTCAAATGACTAAAAAATTAATTATTTAAAATATAAGGTGGGGATGGGTCAAAAAACACTTAACAAATATGTTTTTATATAGGTTTGGGTTACTATATAAACATTATCTTTTATATTTAACTCTTAGATAAATAGTTTCACATTTACCATGTCTCTTTGTAGTTTTATTTTATATGGTCAATAAAAAGTATATAATCTTCAAAGTGAACCCCATGTGTTTCATTAATGATAAAACTATCATTATATAAGACTTTTTTCCAATCCATAGATTTAATAGAATATAATATAAATTAATAATATAATATATATTTTAAAAACTCTTTTATGTCAATTTTGACACAATTTGGTGTTTGTTTTTTCAAAATTTATAACATCATTATTACTTCTAAATAAATTCATCTAACAAGCCCTATCATTTCATAGTGACCTATAAAAGAAGTGGAATTCAAAAAATGTCTCAAATTAAATTTATTTATATATTTATAATATCAATTATTTTAATATTTCATCAATTATGTAATTACTGCATCACCATTGTGTCATAAATAAATTAAAATATTTAATGTCTAAAAAATATAAACAAAATACCATTGTGTTGGAAATATTTTTATCCTCTTAATGAATATTTATCGTCAAATATATTCTATATGAAACCATATATAAAAAAGTATTAGTTATTAAACATTGAATTTAACACTTGTAACTATTCTTTGAATTAATTAATAATAAATTTCCTAATCTAATTCAAGTGGAACTAAAGGATCATATTTTATTCCTAAGGTTTTTTTTTGTTGAATTAAACTTGTCCAATAAAATTAGGACATGTTTTAGTGTAATTATAATATCATTTTTACCTTTAATTACCCTATTTTCTTTTAACCTTGGTAAATAAAAGACAAAAGTTACTATTCATTAAAAAATTATATTCTTCCTATTGAACCCCATTTTACATACTGTGGTCAACCGTGTCTCTCGGATTTTTTAAATTCAACTCAAAGAAGTAGTAAAATTATTTTTTATGAAAATTTGCAAATGCTCCTAAGAGGTGGGTAAAAGGTGGTAATAAGTTCAATAAAAATTTTATATATCTAAAATTATTATAATACGAATATAATTAAATAAAATGAACATATATATGTATTATGTATCTATTTTTTCTTAAAAAATTTATATAAAATAAATAATTATTTAAATAAAAAGTCAGTTTAAAATAATAACGTAGTGTTTTTCACTTTTCATGAACAATTGAATGTTTTCAGAAAAATACCAAAATTTCACCCTAAGCTAATTTTTATATTACAAAATCATAAATGAAATCTATTTTATCCATTTGAAATCATATAAGTTTCATTAATTGATTTAAATTAATTCCCCTTGTCAAAACCAAAAAGCAGATTTTTAAGAAATAATCACCATCAAAAGATTAACACTTGTTTATGTCAAATTTTAATGTGAAATTACTTATAATAACAATCTTTGGATGAAATGGTAAAAATATAATATAATTTTAATTCCAAACCATTTAAATGTATAATTCTATACTATAAATTATTTTGATAAAAAAAATTCTATTAAAATATAGTATTTTTTTACTGTTCACCCAAATATAAATGTAATCAGAAAAAACAAAAAAATTTATGAAACTAAAATCTTATGTCCCAATTCTAAAGAAGAAGTTTATATTTTCAAATTAAATATATATAAGTTTCCAATATTTTATTTAATAAGGTTTCTTCATTAGAAGTCGGAAAATTGCATTTTTTGAAAAATAATTCATTTATCTGAAAATAATGAATTTTTTATTACATTATGTCTATGAAACTCGTAATAAGAATTCTAAAATTATAAGGATTATATAAAGATCAAAATTTAGTTAATAATATTCATAACCACTTTTTAACGACTAGTTTGGTATGTCATGATGTGCTTGAACTCAGTGTTGCGTGTAGTGCAAGTTATTGAATTACTTTGAAGAAATAACATACTATGAAATATTCAGGTGTTACATTCTTCGATAAATCAATAAATTTCATCCTCGTAATTTGAAATTGTTCTTTAAAAATAAATAGTTGAAAATAGAAAATACCTTTGTGGGAAAACCCACATCATAAATTGGGTTAATAAATTTTTTGTCTTAATTAGAGAAAAAGGGGAATGAAAAAATCACCATCAAATTATGATCTCGATTAAAGGAACATTAGTGGAAATTAGGGGAACATAATTGGATGAAAACGTAAATATTTATAGGGTGTGACTAAGGTCATCAGTCACAACCAATTTTAGAATTGAAGGCCTCAAATCCATCAATCTATGATGATTTAAAATATCATCGGTTCAACAAAACATAAGCTATTAGGATAACACATTTTTAGTTTTAATTTCCATTAACTAATGTTTATGAATTAATTTATTCAAAGAATAATAGATGAAAAAAATATACATGACATGTGGAGTTCCATCAATTAACTAATTTCTACCACAATCTCATCATTCACTTGAAAAGATAATAGACCTTAAAAAATATTTTATTTATCCTGTTTGTTTAGGGTTCCAAAAAAATGAATTTATAATTCATCTCACAGTACAAAATTAATAAGGAAAGTAAACACAATGAAGATCATATTCTACACGTAATAACATGTGCACAACTTCATCATGTATTCTTTTAATACACTACAGTATCCTGAATTACTGTAAAACATTATTGATTGAATTCAAGCTCCCTTATTCCTTATAGAATACTAGATATACTGCTTCTATACAAAAAAATGTTGTAAACCCCATCAATGATGGAATATAAAAATCATTAATCTGTTTCAAGGTAGTCAAGAATATCCAATATAATTTATCCAAATCAATCATGTATTATTCCAAAATCAATTCCTCGGTATCAGAACCATATAATGGTTAATTTTTCTCTCAACCATATATTTTCCAAAAATTTAACCTGCTATTGCGTCAATTTTCTTTCTTCCACACAATCTCTAGTCATTATTGAAATAGTACTGTAGTACAATCCTTATATACTATATAGTTATTATAACATGTACATCCTTAATACAAAACACAAATGACACAATACATTAATAACAACGTAAGAAATTTAATAATTCCTCTTCATTTTCAGTAGTATAATAACTTTTATATTACCCAATTTCCGCATTTGGGGTATACTCTGATGATTTGGACATTTATTCACGTAGTGTCCCAAATCCTTGAAGATAAATCATGGTATAATTGAAACTTTTTTCTTACCCATGCTATCACAAAATTGGTGTCCTTTTTCTCCACACTTATAACAAAATCCAATTCCCATCAAGCATTTACCAAGGTGATTATTTCCATAGTTATCACATATGGGAAAATCATTCTTTTCCCTCATCCCTTTATCCATGTTTTTTCTCTTCCATCCTTTTCTTATCTTGCTTCCTTTTAAAGCCATATGACTCAGATAATTCATTACTTATCTTATTAAAAAATGATATTGTTTCGTTATATGTTGATAATACATGGGAGACTATTTCCCTTCTAAATGTTGGTTTAATACCATGAATGATATGATACTTATTACTCTATGGATCATACGTATTGTTAGAGTCCACATTCCTTCTTCTGGGTGCCATTTCTATATTATGGCATACACTAGGTCAGTTTATGAATTTCAATGTATAATTTCAAACTTGTAAAATTCCTAAAATATATTGAAAAATTGATTGATATAATCGATAATAATAAAAATATTTTCTTTGAGGAGGTATATACTCGTAAATCATTCATAATGATTTGTAAAGAAAATGAGATTTGACCTAAGCATATCCCCCAGGACTGTCGTAACCAAGAGTGCAATAAAGCCCGTTGTTGTGCACCAGCTCCCATTCAAATCTAGCTAAAAGTAGTGTTTTCGGGTTTTACCCCTAGGTACAGCTAGGCCAGAGCCACCTTTACCTACTTATATCCAAACAGGGATGTATTTGCTTCGAAACTCACAAAATCTCTACATTACCAAAATTCATAGTAGTCCTTCTATACTAATCCTAAAAGTATATCTTAGTGACATGTTCTCTAATAAGAGTTTATCTAAATCTAGTTCCCATGGATTGTACTAAACTTCCTCTAATACCAATTGTAATTCCCCAACACTAGAAGCCCAGAGTCGGTGTGTTATTACTTATCATTGGAATGATCACGAAAGACAATGTCTTGAAAGAATGATTAGTTTAGTTTCCTTGGAAGTACTAGATACATTCATAATGTTTAAATTACATCATAAAATGGAAAAATACAACAAGATTTTTTCCATATACAACACTGAGATACCATATACTATCCATGTTGGTCAGTCATAATATATTTCTTCACATCCTAGAGGAATTAAAACATAGAAATGGGTGAGCTCAGATGCTCAGTAAGGATAACAATATAGTGAAAACATTCATAAATAAGCATAAACATTTAAGACAATGAATAAGAATAAATCAATAGCATTTTAAAATTAAACATTAGAAAAATATGGAAAAGATAAAATAAAATAATACCAATTACTTACTTACATGGATATTGTACTCATCGAATAATAACATGCTACACCAATAGCCACATTAATAATGATGGAATGCATAATACCAGACCTCATTACCACATAGTCAAGGACTTATACCAAGACTACAAGTAAGATTTTTTCAAGGCCTTATGACAAGACACTATTTTGTCTCATGAGACACACCGATGCATCAAGAAGATATAGCAGGCTCCACCCGTCACTTTCTAAGTCTAATGCATTCCTCATATAAAAAGGTATAAACATAACATAAACATTTGTATTAAAACAAGCGTATTAAATTTCAATACTTTAACCATAAACCATGAATGGTATAAAAATAGCACATCCACCGTCAAACATATCACAAAACCTTCAATACAATATGGAATATTTGTATCTTAATAAATCAGCATCAAACAAGTTTAAAATCCATTAAATGATATTTAACTAGGTGAAAATTATTTGTAAAACTCATTGATAGAAATATCACTTTTAATAAATATAATTATATGTCACAAAATTTAAAAAGGAATATATTTAAAGAAATTTTTTAATCAAAGTGTCCCATAACACTTTGAAACTTTTGAAAGGAATTAACATTTTAAAACATTCATGTCTATTTAAATAAATATTTAAAACTAAAATAAAACAAGGACATTAATGCCAATGGTTTAGAAGAAAAAATATTTGAAACATATAAATTTATGTTTTAGTGAAAATTCCCTTAAATAATACCTTTTAAAACTATTTTATAAAACATGGACATGGATAATAAATATGTCATGGTAGATACTTACGTAAAAACAACCTCAGATAATCAAGAGATTGTGAAATTAACCCTTACCTTGATAATTTACTTGGTAAAGGGTAGGTTAACCTCCTGTATAATGGTGAAATAATTGTTATTAACTAATACAGGAATCATATTCATTAATATGATATCATATCTGATCTTTTAACATTTCTTTGTTAATAATATCCTAGTATTGTGATCGTTTCAGTTGTTAACTAATTCGTTTTCCATTATATCCTTTGTTATATAAGTAATGTTTGATACAAACATGTTTTATCTTTTTCATATTCAGAATTATATTAAGTATTTAAACATTAATTTTAATCATATAATGAAAATTAGTTTTGAAAGGATATGATGGAAAATGAATCTCATCGCGTTTGTGGAGACAGTAATCTATACGTACGCACGAGCAACCAAATCATTATTTTTCTATTAAAAAAATATATAATTGGATGTTATATCAAATATGCAGAATCATTATAAAGTTATAATTATTATTTAAATAAATTACACATCATTGTTAAAACCATCCAAAAAATAATGTATTGAATAACAATTACACCATGATGTGGAGACGATAAGTGGTACGTACACACTTATGGTGACAAGTCATTCAAAGGATGGATAGAATAATGAATCTGGTTTTACCATATTTATAATTACATCACAGTATATATAAGATACTAGAGTTGTTATTTTAGAATGGAAACAACAAAGAAAGAGGAAGTGGAAGAAGAAAGGAACTTGAAAGAGGTAAGGAAATATTTACCTCTTCTTGGGGTTCTTCCTTTTGATTTGATCAAAAGGGATCATTAGGAAGGCTTTCCGACTAATGTAAGGCCTCTAGGATGAAGGTAGGACAGCTGAGCGTATATTTGGGCAGGGTTTGTCCAAGCCAAATGTATTTTAAGGTGTGAATTAGAGAAAAGGGGGAGTGCCCTATTATTAGAGGGTTGAGGGGAACCTTAGGAAAAGCTAGAAATATAATTTTATAATAAAATCATTCCTCTTTATAATGGATCCAAAATGAATTATTTAATGGCTAAGGAGTGGATGGGTTGAGAACCACCTAACCAATAGTATTTAGATAGGTTTGGGTCACTATATAAACTGTATCATTAAGATTTTTCTCTTAGTTAAATAGTTCTACATTTACCATGTCTCTTTGTATTTTTATATTAATTGGCTAATAAACATACTATAAATGTCTAAGAGAACCCCATGTCATTCATTAATGATACATTTATCATTATATAAGTCTTTTTTTCGAGCCCTAGATTTTTAATAATAGATTATCAATTAGTAATATAATATATATTTTAAAAACACTTTTATGTCAATTTTGACACTATTTAGTGTTTTGTTTTTTCTAAATTCATAAAATCATTATTACTTAGAAAAAAATTCATCTCACCAACCCTAAGATGTCATATTAACCTATAAAATTTTTTTAATTCATAAAAAGTCTCACATATAAATTAATTTGGATATTTATAATATCAATTACTTTAATATTTAATTTATTAATTAATTACTCCATCATCATTGTGTCATAAATAAATTAAATTATTTAAGTTCTAACAAATATAAATATAATACCATTATATAGGAAATATTTTTAGATTTATAATTAATATTTATAGTCTAATTTATCTTATTTGTAACCCTACATTAAGAATGGTTTAGTTATTAAACATTGAATTTTACACTTTTAAATCCTATTTGAATTAAATAATAATAAATGTCCAAATCCAATCCTTGTGAACCTAAAGGATCATATTTTTATTCGTAAGGTTGTTTTTGGTCTAATTAAAATTATCCAATAGAATTAGGGCATGTGTTAGGGTAATTATAATATTATTTTTATCTTTAATTACCCTATTTACTTAGAACCCGTGGTAAATAAAAGTGAACAATTACTATTCACTGTAGATTATTTTCATATTATTGAAAAAAAAAATTACATGTTGAGGTTAACAGTGTCTCCCAGAATTTTGAAATTCAACATATAGAAGCCGCAAAATTATGTTTTATGTAAATTCGTAAATGCTCCTATGTGGTTGGTAAAAGATGGTAAAAAGTTCGATAAAATTTTTATATATCTAAAATTATTATAGAATGACTCTAGTGAATTGAATTGAACTTATATAGGTATTATGTATCTATTTTGACATAAAATAAGTTTAAATAAAATTGTTAATTTTATAAATAAAAAGTCAGTTTTAAACAATAATGCAGTGTTTTTCAGTATTCATAAAAAATTGAATGTTTTCAGAAAAATACCAAAATTTCACCATAAGCTAATTTTGATATTCCGAATTCAAAAATGATGTATATTTTACCAATTTATAAATATATAAGTGGAATTAATTAATTTAAAATTAATTCATGTTGTCAAAACCAAAAGGCATATTTTTAAGAAATAATAACTATCAAAAGATTAACACCTGTTTATGCCTAATTTTAATATGAAATAACTAACATTGTCCATAATTGAATTAAATGGTAAAAATATAATCATATTATACTTCCAAACCATTAAAATTTTAAATTAAACACTATAATTTATTTTGATTAAAAAATTCAGTTAAAATATAGTATTTTTCACTATTCACCCAAATATGAAAGTTATCCGAAAACACCAAAAATTTATTGAAACTGAAATATTTTGTCTTGATTCAATAGAAGAAGTTTATTTTGTCAAATGGAATATATAAATGTATCAAATATTTGAATTTATAAGGTTTCACCATTAAAAGTCAGTAAAATTTCATTTTTTTTGAAAAATACTTCTTTTATCTGAAAAAATGATTTTTTTTATTAAATTACATCTATGAAACTCATAATATGGATTCTAAAATTATATTGATTATATAAAGTTCAATATGCTTTTAAAATTATTCATAACCACTTTTGAATGGCTAGTTTGGTATGTCGTGGTGCGCATGAACTCAGTGTTCCGTGTAGTGCAAGTTATTGAATTACTTTGACGAAATAACATACTATAAAATATTGGGGTGTTACAAGAGAGGAGATATCACCTTGAGTCTCCAAACAATGCAGAAAAATACATCCCATATCATAGGGATTGACTGATAAGAGAGGTGAGGATCCCCTCCATAGTAATGACACACATAATGGGAAAAGATGTGGGATATATATTTAAAATAAAGAGGGGGAAATGGGTACTCCACCATTTTAATGAATGTTTTGGTGCACCATGATGTGGTGGCATCCACCATGGCCTGAAGAACCTCTGATATGGATCCCCTTGGGTACAAAAAACCCAAGCCCAAGAAGAATCCATACACCCATTGTTGTTTCAAACATAAATTGATTACAGTCACCATACCATGCACCACAATGAAGTGGTGCTACCTTTTTATTTTTCTAAACACCATGGATTACAAAAAAGTGTTTTTTCCTAACTTTTTCCCCCAAGGAGAAACCCCTCATGAACCATTCCCATATGGGCTCTATGACCTCCAAAACAACCAAGTACCATGCTCACATAACATTGGTTCCCTCCATCATAGAAATATTCATTGTATGGTTCCACCATGGTGGAACACCTATATCCAAAACCAGCTGAAGGTCCCCTTAGTCTACCTCCAACACTCACATAAGCAACTGAAACACCTATTGTTCCTTGATCCTTATTGAGAAACATTTTCTTAAGATTCATAAAAACATGGAACACAAATCTGAATCTCGTTTCTCAGAAAATAACCCATATCCAAAATAAAAATTCAATATAATTATGAAATTATGAACCAATATAAGATAGGGTTTTACAAATTTCACTTATCTCTGTTACACAATAACATAACCCATTACAACATGGTATACTATCAGTTAATTTTCCACGCGGTTTAGATATTTCTATGTATATTTATAATTATATTATATAGGTTTGGATTTAATTTATTGTAAGTCCATTTTAGTCGGACCACAGTCCTCATGCCTCATTTATTGTTACAACTATAATACTTTCTTACCTAAAGAAACTAGTTTCATCATGATACAGGATATTACCTCATGATTTATTTATAAAAGAAGAAAATATAAAAATAATTCTATACACCTCTAAACACTACTTAATCTTGTATCAGATAACCCTTGAACCTATATTGAATTATCTATATTATCTTCATCAAAAAAACAACCAAAAATTTATTCAATATGAGTTATAAAAAAAATATCCCACTTTGTGTTTATTTAAAACCATTCAACATGTATTCATCCCAATCACTAAATAGTGACCAAAAAAATATTGAAAATTTTATATTAAAATGTGAATCTGATTCACTAATTACCCTTTCCATGCTAACATTAGTCAATATTAGCATGAGAAATAAGAGTTAAATGGAAACTTCATATTCAAAACACATTTTTTCATCGTTATCTTTAGCACTCCATAATGAAAGTACCCATGAATATAAATTCAAATGACCCCCTTAATAGATATACAACAGGGGATTTCTCGACCTTTATCAATAATAGAAAACAATTACCATAATCTCTAAATCATGGAATATATATCATCATTTCCAATATACATAATGTGTAATTCTCTATAATGTTTATAATATATCGTTAAAAATATTAAAAATAAATTCCTGAGAACAATATTACATTGATATAAATATAATTATCCTTATGAGGTGGGGTTACTTTATCCAAACTATATTGTTATATGGATATAGAAATACTCAAAGTGCCAACCTAGGCCATTGAAATATATCCTTATGTAAATGTTTTTTCATGATAATCACAACTTTATTTGGGGTTTACTAGTAATTTAACTTCACTAGTCCTTGTTATACATTCTCCTTGATGATATTATAATTTAGCTCATTGTTCTATTTTGTTGGTCGATGAATACAATTTTTATAAGATATATAACTTTAATAATATCACAATATATATAAAAATAATATTTTAAATAAACACCATCATCCCCAAGTTATTGATCATCTATAAGAATTGTGTACATATATGAGTAGTTGTAACATAATTACCTTTATTAGTTTTCAAGGAAATGAAATATTTTTTCTTTGATAGCCATGAAATACAAAACCAAATAATATATAATTCATCATCTGATGTTAACATACGATCATTCATTCTACCAACCCAATCTGCATTCATACACCATAGTAGCTCCTTATATATACATTTATTCTAAAATAATACAAAATCCATCATTGCATTGGTATATCATAATAATATTTTAACTTATTTGAACTGTCTATTGGGGAATTATTTGGAACCATAAATCATCACATGTGGTAAATATAATGTTGGTAAATGTAGTTATTATGTAAATATTCTCCAACGGATTTTCTTATATTCATTCTTATCGACCTCTTTACCTCCATTATCATTAGAAATATTAATCTACGTTACTATTATTGATGTAAAATACTTTAAAAATTTTATTCTAAATATTTTTAGTAACTTCTTGTAATATTTATATTTTTAATTAAAAACTCCTTTTATCCCTTATGCTAGCTATTTAATATGACAAAAATATTAATTATTCAATAAGTGAAGACTCAAAAATGCACCTCATTAACTCAAAAAATACATAAAATATGACTCTTTTGATCCTATAAATATTTTTTCATAAATAAAAATGAAAACCATCATCCATTGATAAAATTTATTTTTAATAAGGAAATTTTGATCAAATCCTCCTCATAGAAAACTTAACTTTTTAAAATATTGATAAATTCATGAATATTAATCCCTTTGTGTTGTATTTTTCCCATATAAATATTTATTCAATTTTAAAACATTGTTTTGATAATTATGTATAATTAAATAATTTATTAATTTTATTTATAAATTTTAATATTGATATATATTAATTAATATACTATTTTTCCATTTTGAGCACATTGTATAATTTTTTCACTATAATGACTTAGAAAATTCAAATCATACTTGCCTTATCACAAGAGAAATAATTTCATCTAAAAATTTCCCCTCAATTTTGGAAAAAAAATTTTCACAACATCATTTAAATATTCTATACTCTATTGACATCTTCTTTGAGTTTTTTTATTAACAAACTCGTTCTGTTACATTGAATTAGTTTTACTATGTCCATGAAATAATTTCCCATGTTTTATTCCTCTCATGTTGTTCAATCTCTTCATGAATCGGCATGATCCAATTTTTATGTTTATAAGCCACATAATTTTTTTCAAATGAGATAGTAATGATATTGTTTGTATTGTCTTTATCCTTATTATATTTACCATGGTTAATGATCATGAATGATGTTTTCATCATTTATTTTAACCCACCTACTTGAGATTCCATAGAACCCATAATCCCAAATAAAAAGATCAAATAATAAACCATTAAAAACTATCTTTGATAAACGTCCATAATTATAAGATAATTCAACATATAACACTAAAGAAACCTTTTAGGTGTAGAGTTTTAAATAGTCAAGGTAAATATTTTATTATAAGAACCCATGTTTTTTATATTAAAGGGAAACATTTCCCACATTATAAAAAATAATAAATCCAAAATGAGACATAAAAATATACAAAAAATCTTCCTAAAATGTAATCTTATATAATCATCATATATATTTCTTTTCTTCATAAACTGGGGAAATGGAAACACATAAAATGTGAGATCCCAGATGGTGATTATGATTAAATATAAGAAATAACAATCCATTATCATAAGTTGCATAAGATGGCAATATGCATATAGTAAGGATAAAAAATAATGATATACAAAAAAATGAATAATATATCACGTAATAAGTCTTGGAATATCATATTACATGAAAAAAAATTGGAAACATGTGCCCATAAACATGAACCATGACAGCATAACATAATCATGATAATAAGGATAATACCATGAAATATTTCAATTATGTCAAAAAAATTAGTATTAGGGAATATTAATTTATAGAATCAATCAATTGTACCAATTATTGTTAGAAAAATTATTTTCAACCTTGTATACCGTAACACCCTGATATTTATGAGTTTTTCCTTCTTTATGGTCTTTTATAGCTTTTTCAACACATCAAACCAAGATTAAGAGAAACCACTAAATATTATAACCTATCAATAAAATTGGTTGATTTAATAGAAATAGAAAAATTATTGAGAATATAAATCATTGTCTTATATAATTCAAAAGTATTAATTAATTCATAATTAATAATTACTCAATTTTCGACAAAGTCTTTTTAGGAATCCATAATATGTTTTCTTCAAATGCATTTTTATTAAATTTTATGCATAAAAATAAAAATTAATTTCTACAATTTTTATAAATTTTATTTGAGAAAATGAATTAAATTTTTTTTAAAAAAAAATCTATTTTATCATAGGGAGATTTTTTATAATTTTTCAAAAAATATTTAATTTTTAGTTGATAGTCAAATACTATATTTTGTAAAAATATCATTTAAATTAAATTAAAACTCCCATTATGATTTTAAATTTATATTAATGTAATATAAGTAAGTTTAATTATAAATAATATAATTAATTACAATGAAATCATCGTTAAATATACATTGGTAAAACATAATGTGTGGGCTTAAGAACACATTTTATTGAAAAATTGTTTTTATGTACATAATGTTTTTTATTAATAAAATAATTTAACCTCAAATTATTACTAAATTTAATGAAATTTATATATTAAATTTTTAGAAATATATCTTTCCATTGATTTTTTCAGATTTTATGAAGAAATATATGGGTTTAAAATATGCTTTATGCATAAAAATGATTTTTTAAAACAAGTTTTCATTGTAGTTTAGAGACATATTTATAATAAAATCCTTCTACATATAGAATTTGAAGATAATATAATGGATTCAAAATTCTGAATCATAATAATTAATATAATTTTATATGGATAACTTATATTTTTTTCATAATGAATAGTTAATGTAATAAAACATTGTTACCATAGTTAATGTTAAAATGTGTTTATCGGGGGGAGGGGGGGTTAAAATAGGATAAAAGGGTAGGATTTCCACCCAAACCAACTTAATTAATAGTTAATGATGAAATTTTAACCATATATTATACTAGATTGTGATAATTAGACATTTAGTGTCACTTTCCCATGAAAGTGACACTATAACATTGAAATAGATTAAGAAATTTCATGTGTGTACATCCGCTCACTAATAAAAGGGAAGTATTTCTCATCCCTTATTCAGAAAATTTGAGACTTCTATCTTCTCCAATACCTACTAAAATTACTTTCTATAATCCTTATATTTTCCTAGATCTCTTGGTCTTCTAATATGACCAATCATTCATAGATTACATTGTAAGTCAAAGGTTTTCTCCCAAAGAAGTGATATAAATCTCATACAAGCTCTTTAAATTCTATTTTTTTACACCTTTTATAAATATATTTTATCATCCAAAACATGATAAATCCAGTAACATCAATATAATAAATTTTATAATTATTATGACCCAACTATTTCCCTCTCCTTCTCCATCAAATGGAAAATTATATTATCACTTTTGCGTATGTGTGCACTATTTCTTCCACATAACGATACAATAAATTATTCATAATCATCATTCATGTGTTGTTATAATAATGGTTTGTGCTTATGATGATGGAAATTTTTATGAAACTCATTTTCCATTCATGAGTTAATATTTTATGTAATGATAAATGTTTTCACAATTTTTTTTAAAATATTTGAATAGATTAGGATTATGTGATGGGTGGGTCCATTATAAACCATGGATGGGTGGTTTCATTATATACCAAGGATGGCAGGGTCAATTAAAGCCTTCAAATTCATTGGGTTATGGTGAAAGTGTTGAGAAACTTTTAAGATAAATAGTATTTAATAAAATATTGAAAGATTATAGTGTTTAATTATTAGAAGTTACTCCAAATATAATTTTGGAAATAATAGGGTATGTATCTCGATTACTGGAACTTTTCCCAAAATATAGTATTTATAGTGACCCTTGAAAAAGGAAGTGATTTTATATGATTATTTCAGTGCCCAATTTTTTTCCTTATTCTTATGTAATGTTCTCATGGATAATCAATGGTCATTAGTGATTTCACACTCATATTATTTTTCTTTTGATTACAAAAACCTTATACCCTGATTCATGAATAATGATATTTGATTGATAGGGTATGATTATTGTATGTTTTTATCTTGTTATTGTACCATTATCCTTATATCATGCTAACTTTTGATCATTTATTAATACCTATTAGATTTTTCATTACTAATAATCTGAGTTCAATCTTTCTTATGTTTCCCTTCCCCAAGATATAATGATAGGTTTTGTGTATGATATATCATAGAATGGTGTTTTTTGTGAAGAACATAATGTGAAATAATACAGATATTTTATACATTATTTATTTATGTTTCCAATTTTCGAAAGGAAATAACCCTTTATATTTATAACATAGATTATATTGATATATAATGAACATCCCATTGACACGATGTAGTATTTATGTATGAAATGTTTTGGTTACCATAGTTGGTATTATAAAAATGTATATTAATTATTGTAAATTAGGGTGTTAAAACAATAGTGAGAACCCTTGCCATATGTCTAATTATAAGAGAAAATCCTTGTTTATGGTAAATAAAGGTGTGTTTATTTCCAATAAAATAAATACTTATATAGATATTATTATAAGGCCCCAGCCTTAAAACTTACTTATCTTGAGTTATTACAAGATTACACATTGAGAATCTTTTTAGGTTTAGAGTTTTAGAGAATTAGATCATAAAACTTTCATTACATTCCACATTTAAACAAAGTGGTTACATAAAAGATAGTATTCATTTCTCCCATCAACGAAAACATATTTAAAATAAAACATGGATTCTTTCTTTACACTTCTTTGACACTATCATCATATCATGTACCCTTCCCTTGACCTGTGAAAAACATTTCAAAAACATGGGATGATCATAAAAAGCTCAGTAACGGATATAAAAATATGGAAAGGAAACATGAGTACATGTATACATAAGAATGAAATCATACTTTACCCATAAAACATAATCACTTTAACACACATCATAAAATCATGAATAAATCATAGAAATCACAAGACATAAAAGGTTACTTGAGGCATTCATAACATTCTTACGTAGGTAATAACCCTCTTGGTTACGTTTGGAATACCCACCACAGTATATTCCCTAAATCTCTTTGGAGAAACCTTAACGTTTCTCTCCTTCGCGTTACCCAATGCATTGGAGAGCTATATCGGGCTCACCCGCCACTTAGTTTATCACGGAACCACCCGTCTTCATAACAATGCCCAAGAACCATAACATAATCGTATCACATAACTTAAGTATATAGGAAAGATAACATTCCCACATTGCAAAAACAATATAACATTTTAGGATATTGAAATAATGAATCCATTCTATAAACCATTTTAAAACCATTTAAAACTTTTAATAAAGAGATTTTTAAATCAAAGTGTCCAATACCAATTTGAAGCTTTTAACCTTTTAAACCATTAATATCCATATAAATAAATCTGTAAACCATTTTGAAAACATAGATATTAATGAGAAAATTTTTATAAGAATAAATCATTAAAACATTTAAAACGATATTTTAGTTAAAGGGTGTTTAACAAAATGAGAGACACTTGAATACAATAATTGAGGAATAACATTTAATCAGAACATTATAATATCATGATAATAAAGGGATTCATGATATAATATTCCAAAGGTCAGTATATTCACCATATAAGAGTGAATTGGTGCATAACAATAATGAAGTCTCAATGGAAATGTAAATTGAGATGAAATCCATTATAAACATGGTATCCTTAAATTAAGGATAAATAAATCTCATACTTATGTGTGTCAAATATATATACACCCAATATAAGTGGATATTATGTGTAAAATAATCAAAGGAAATTCACACATATTCCAAGGATGACATATTCAATAACTACATGTTGAACCCAAAGAAATCAAAATTGGGTTAAGAAGTTCCATTGACAGCCTAACAACGTCACATCAAAATGAGTTTATGAGAGATAAAAAGGGTATCTCATCACATGTACATTAAATTTACATCAATAATGATATAGAAGAACATATCCCAACGTAACAATATGTAAATTAAAAGACCCAACAAAATAGGTCTTTTAAAAAGAGGAGGGTGAAAGGTTCCCCTACCGACTTGGGTATCTTTAAAAACATACACCCCATGAAATAAGGACAATACATCATTGGTGTAAATACTCATAAATGAATGACTATTACACAAGGAGTTGAATAATGGGTAGTACATACACCACTCAAAGTAAATTGTGGAAAATGTATCATAAATCTCACGGTAATAAAAGTGATATGAAAAATCCCTTACGAAAACTCAGCAGCCTAACGGTGCCACTTAAAACTTACAAAAAAGGATTGATGAGATCAAATAGGGTCTCTCATAATATTAACATAAAGTTTACAGAAAGAGGAATATAAAATAACATCCCCCAACACAACAAATAGGAGCATAAAAGAAGTGACATAAAGGAGAGTACTAAAAAAGAAAGAGAGAGGTTAGATCTCTTACGAAAATTCGGCAGCTTAACGGCGCCACTCAAAACTTGAAAAATGTATTGATGAGAGAGAATAGGGTCTCTCATCACATTAACATAAAAATTACAGTAAGATTAATATAAAATAACATCCCAATAACAAGAAAGATAAGCTTTAAAAGTAATGACATAAAAGAGTGTATTTAAAAAGAATGAGTGGAGTAGGATCCCTTACCTCAGGTCCGACTTGACTCGATCGTTCTTTAATCTCCTGAATAATAAACATGAGTTAATTTCTACTTCCTTAAGAACCTTTTTCAATTTCATTATTTCTTTTATATCACTTATTACCATGTCATAAACATTATGTAAACATTTAATTTAATAATGTTTGTTTTGTCGATATTTGGTTCTTAAGTCGAAAGTGGACTTCTTACAATTACATGTTGTTCGTGTGGTCAAAGGTTCATTATATCCATAGTTTTATTCATGATGTAGATATCATATATATCATATATATCCAGTACATTCATGCATTTATAATATTACATAGCATTTAGAGTTAAGAAATGAAATGTACCGTTCATGGAGACGGTAAGCCATACGTACGCATGAACGCTACTTCCATTTCTATTTCATATTTAATGGAATTAAAACATAATGATACATAATAGTATTTTAATTCCAGTATGGTGTAATATATAATATCATTAAATATATCCTTTATATGTACCACATATGGTATTAACGAATCAAATCACTTTGAGGGGGCGGTAGTCCACACTTCCTTAAATGAAGATATCGCGTTTACCCATAATGGAAACCATAAAGGTATGCCATAAACACTAGTGCAGAAAACATTTTTTACGTCAGTTATTTTTCATTATTTACGTCGGTTTTTAGGCGACGTTATTACGGACGACGTTATAAATAACGTTTTTTACGTCGGTTATTTAAAACCCGACGTAACATCCCTAACATCACGGTGTTTATCACGTCGGTTCATTAATAACCGACGTGATAAATATGCGCGGGGGGGGGGGGGTTTATCACGTCGGTTATTTTCTAAACCGACATGATAAAACGCCTGGGATATCATTTATCACGTCGGTTATGACATAACTGACGTGATAAACCCTTCCCCGGGCCTATTATCACGTCGGTTTCTTAAATAACCGACGTGATAAAAAGGCGTGGGAAACGTTTTAGCACGTCGGTTATTAGATAACCGACTTGCTAAAACGATTTCGAGGCCTTTTAGCACGTCGGTTATATTAAGAACCGACGTGATAAAAGGCCCGGGAACGGTTTATCACGTCGGTTCTCGAAAAAACCGACGTGATAAACCCCTACCGATTTATTTATTACGTCGGTTATAAAATAACCGACATGAAAGCGATATTTTTTTAAAAAAAAAAATTGCACTGCTCTCACCAAAAAGCAACCAGAAACCAAACAACAAAAATAACCATGCCAGCCCTCCCCCAAGCCCCAACTGAACCCCACCCTCATCTATACCCACCTAACAACCTGGCCAGCCCTCCCCCACCACATTGGAGCCCCACCACAACCCTTGGACACCCCCCCCACCCCTTGGACAGCCCCCCACCCTCATTTACACCCCCAAGACCCCTAGTACAGCCTCAAACACCCATTGGACACCCCCCCACACCTTGACAGCCCTCCCAGACCCCTTGGACACCCCCCGACCCCTGGACACCCCCCCCCCCCTCGAGCCCTTGGACAGCCCCAAACACCCCTTGGACACCCCTCCCATATCCCTTGGACACCCCCCACCCCTTGGACACCCCCACCCCTTGGACAGCCCCCCCCCCCCCCCACCCTCATTTACACCCAACCGGCCCCTTGGACAGAACTCCCAGACACCTTGGACACCACTCCCATATCCCTTGGACACCCCCCACCCCTTGGACACCCCCCACTCCTTCGACAACCCCCCCCCCCCCCACCCTCATTTACACCCCCCAAACACTAGGACAGCCCCAAACACCCCTTGGACACCCCTCCCATATCCCTTGGACACCCCCACCCCTTGGACACCCCCCACCCCTTGAACAGCCCCCCCACCCCCTGGACACCCCCCCGACCCCTTGGAAACCCCCCGACCCCTTGGAAACCCCCCCCCCCATCCCCTTGGACAGCCCCAAACACCCCTTGGACACCCCTCCTATATCCCTTGGACACCCCCTACCACTTGGACACCCACCCACCCCTTGGACAGCCCCCACCCTCATTTACACCCAACCGACTCCTTGGACAGCCCCAAACACACCTTGGACACCCCTCCCATATCCCTTGGACACCCCCCACCCCTTGGACACCCCCCACACTCATTTACACCCCCCCGACCCCTAGGACAGCCCTAAACACACCTTGGACACCCCTCCCATATCCCTTGGACACCCCCCAAACACCCACCCACCCCCTTGGAACCTCTCCCCCCATACCAAAATCCAGACCAGAAAAACCATCAACAGTAGACCAAAACAAGAAGTAGAGAAAAATTAAACATTCACTTATATAACATTCAAAACTTACACTGTCAACTTCAAAAAAAACTAAATCAAACCTAAACGACTACGAAATACACAATTACATTGACAATATTCAAAATTACATTTTACATTACAAACAACTAAAAGTCAATCAAACCTGTAAAATAATTTGACCACTCCACTTATAAGTGTTTGATATCTTCAGCAGTAAAGGGATGAGGGTCATCAAAAAGCTACAAAGGAAAAGGATAGTAGTCAACGTGTATAATGAATAAATCAAATTGAAATATTATGAGAAAGAGGAAATCTTACCAGGTCAAAACTCAGAACTATCCCAGTTGTTATTATTTCATACATAAATATTAACATGTAATATCCGCATTCTATGATGCCTTGTTGCTCATGACATTTCTGTTTGAATGAGTGTAAATTCAATATATTATTTTTATGTAATAAATCAAAATGTACAAATTATAAATGGATATTTACCTTCGCATGTACATATTTGATCTTGAAATTCCTTTTCTTTGCGCTTTTTTGAAAGTGGACCCATGCCCTGTTAGAAAATAATACGAATTGGGTAAATTTAAAATTCATTATAATATATAAAACTATTGTGAAATTGAAACTTACATTTCCAATATATTCTTAAAACTTTCTCGCACATCATCATGGAGAGAGCATATCCAATAAAGTGTTTTCTCCCTAGGGCAAAAAACCCCTAACATCCAATGATCCCTGATAAAAGGAAATTTAACGTTAGTGGTTTTTTATGTTAAAAGATAATTAACTCTTTGAGAGGGATGTGTTTCA
This sequence comes from Viscum album, assembly GCA_963277665.1. Taxonomy (NCBI): domain Eukaryota; kingdom Viridiplantae; phylum Streptophyta; class Magnoliopsida; order Santalales; family Viscaceae; genus Viscum; species Viscum album. Next base: position 1,031,928,172 of record OY728157.1, read on the forward strand.
TACCTCTCACAAAAAGGCATCATCCAACACTGTGTGATTACATTCTTTTCAAATCTATCAGCAATATAAAGCATTCTTTGTTCCTCATCCAATGCACATGCTTCATGGGAAATCAATTGTGGGTCCACGAATCCATATACATCTATCAGCTCATTCCTCTCACAAATTTTATACAGATACCTAATACAAAGTAGACATAAGTATACATTTTTAATAAATATAACGCAAGGAAAAGGTGTTAAGACTTACATGATAAAAATCTGCACCACGTTGATGCCCAACTTATCTCCAGTGACAAACTCCATGATATCAGTTTTCATAATCCCCACATTTAGTTCACATCCACATACATGAGCTTCCATTGTAAAGTCATAATGATCCGCCAACAAATTTGAATATCTTGACAATTTGTCAAGACTGCTAGTATCTGCATCTGATGTCATAGCTATCTGTCTTTGTTCTTTTCTATACAGTATTTCTTTACCTTTGAAGTATTCCTGTAAAAATAAATTGAAAATTATATTAGTTTTCAAATGATAAAACATTAATAAAAATATAAAATAAAAGATATAACATTCATACCTCTATGGTAATGAGTCGAAGAAGTCTGGATGGCCAAAGTAAAAAATGGCCGATACTATGTCCAACTGTCGTCACCTCATCTGTAGGTAATGGTATCCGAGCTGATCTATCTATAATATCCTGTATAGTGACCCTCTGATTCTCTAACTCTAACTGTTGATGATGAACTGTATCTCCTATACAATATACCATCCCATATGCAACTATATGATGTTGAGGATCATCAACATACAACTCACAATAAGTAGGTAGCTGTGGCGGAGGAGGAGGATCAAAAATGGGGTCGGCAGGCTGAGGTGGGGGAGTGGGAGCTACTGGGAGAGGTGGAGTGGGAGCTGCACCCTGAAATTGTCTTTGCAAGTCTGCAAACATAAACTGCACTGATGCTCTAATCTTGTCTTTCATTGTTGCATTAATATTATGGACTTCAGCCTCCAAGGATTCTATTTTTTTTATAAACTCCCTCAACATTAAAAGTTGAGGAATGTGGCAACACTTTTCTTACCGATACACCTGCCGGATATCCTCTTACACGGCCAGGATGTTTGGGCTTTCCCAATGCCACAGATAAAATATCTTGCCTCCCAGATGGTGTAAATGTCCCCTGTGAACTCTGCTCCTCAAGAGAGTCCTGTAATAATTAATTGAACATTTCTATAATGATTGGAAATATATGACGAAAATAGTAAACTTAAATAAATAAAATAGATATCTTACAATCCTCTCAACTACGAGTCTCGATTCTTCCGAAAGATATTGTCCTTTTTTGCTCTTCCGGGCTCTTTTCCATTTATCATGTCTAGATGGAGGGGATGGAGGGGCCACCTCTCCAGAGCTTGATGACTCAGCTCTTAGTTATTGAAATATTTCTACCATCATTTGTTCTTCCAATAATGCATACCCTCCCCGAGATAAACTATGAGGGTATACATTTTTAGATTGGATCTCTTGATGAGCTTTCCTTGTTTGCTGTAAATTAAGAATAAGTAATCATTAACAAAACAATAATAAGATCATTTATATAAGAAAGCTTATAAAAGTTTACATTGCCCTTACCAAAAATGATTCTTTTCTTCTACTTTCAAAAAATTGTCTCCATGTGTCTTCATCTATAAAAGGATATATACGACATGGATTCTCACGACTCCTATGACCATAAATGAAATCAGATGAGAGGGTTGATTTGAAATCCCTCCATCTCCTAGCAGCCAACGATAATCATTTCTTCCTGACTCCTCCAGTGTCAGGAATATCAAATGTCATCTGATAAAAAGGAGGTAAAAAATATTATATATACTAGAAACATTTAAAGAATAGTCAAACAATAGCAAAAGATCTTACCAAAATGGTCTCCCACAGCTAAGAAATTATCGCCTTATCCACACTTCTCCAATCATCATAGAGAATGCTTACTTTGCTCTTAGACTGAGTAGCTACAAAGCCCTTAAAATCATTAGCATTTGGACCTCTAGGAAGATCATCATCATCAAACTCCACGACTATCCTCTCCTCCTTCGTACGGGAAAGTGATAATTTTGGTAAATGTGTGCACCCACGCTTACCAACCTTTGAACTTTTTTTTTGTAATAGGAGCATGTGAATGTTCCTCCCCAGATGTATGACCAATATGCTCATCTCTAGAATCATGTGGCTGATCAACTGATTGATCTGTCATTTTCCTTCAAATCAAAAAAACAAACATTAGTTCACAAATATACAAATTCAAATATTGTAATACTACTTAATCAGAAAATAGAAAAGTGTACTAAATTACATAATAGTAAACATTGGTAATATGGTAAGCATGTTAAACAATGATAAACATGGTAAACACAGGCAAAAGGTTGCCAAGGAGTTGGCCCAAGAAAGATGAAAAGTGGACTCACTGAGTCCACCGGTTAGCCGCTGTGAGCTCACCGGCCAGCCAGAGGACCCAGGCAGTCGACTTGCCCACTGCCTGGTGCCAACGGCCGGCCGCTGGCTCACCACCGGCCGGCCGCTGGCTCATCACCGGCCAGCCGGTGGACCAGACAGCTTTGCTCTGGACCACCGTCCAACCGGTGATCCACCACCGGCCAGCCGGTGCAACCAGGACTTCTCCTCTTTACGGTTTTTATTGATTTATCGTTTTGGTTTGATACATGTTTTAATAAGTAAAAAATTTACAATATCTAACATTATATGAAAAAACTAAATGTAAACAAGAAATAAACATGTGTTACCTGTAATTTTAGGAATGTACAGTTGGATTGTTTTCCCAAATTCCTTCGTCGTGATCGTTCCTTATGGCACAAACCATGTCTTCAACATACTCATCATTATGTTCTGTTAATCTTTCCATGGAAGTAGGGATCTCACATAAATCAGCATCTTCATCAAATTCATCCTCACTAACATATTGTTTTTTCCCTTGTAAAACAACATCCCACTGCATATCTGATTGATATACTACATAGAAAATTTTTTTGGCATGTGTTGCCATTATAAAAGAATCAGCTGTGTCTTCCAATCTATTCAGATTAACAAGTGTCATTCCAAATTCATCGTGTCTCACACTGTTGTTACCGATAAACCATTTACAGTTAAAAACAGGAACTTTAATTTTAATGTAATCAGCCTCCCATATGTCTTCAATCACTCCATAATATGTACTTGATGCCGAAATTGGGTTTCTGTCCTTAGCACTCGAAAAATGCATTTCTTCTGCAAACACCAATACACCACTATTCTGAACTGCACTTCTGTTGTCCTGAGCTTTCGTATGAAATGTATATCCATTAATGTCATAAGAGGACCATGTTATCACATTTAAAGATGGACCACCCACTATCCATTTTAATGTCTCTGATACATCTGATCTACCAAGGAAGGTCTTTTTAAACCATGGAAAAAATGTTTTGTTGTGCTCATTCAAAATCCACATTTCTTTCTTCTTTGGATGACATTGTTTCAACTCATTAATATGCAATGTGATATACGGTCGAACATCAACTATGTTATTCAAGATGTATGATTCTAACTTCTTCATATGTTCAGCTGACAGTGATTTGACTTTCAAGCCATGAATCCCCTTTCCCTCATTATTAACCCGTTCATGGAGAGATGGAGGCAAACCTATGTGTTGCACCATAGCCAAGTAGCTCGTACAAAACTCTGCTACCTCCTTAGAAATATACTTTTCAATAATGGAGGCTTCAGGTCGATATGGATTTTTAACATATCCCTTTAATATTTTCATATACCTTTCAAAAGGATACATCCAACGAAGATATACAGGTCCACAAAGCTTTATTTCTCGAACCAGATGAATCATTAAATGCACCATCATATCAAAAAAAGTTTGAGGAAAATACATTTCCAAATGAAAAAGTATAAAAATTGCATCCTTTTACAAAATGTTCAAAGCATTCACATCAATCTCCTTGTTACAAATTGAATTGAAAAAATAACACAACCTCATTATAGTCTTTCTGACACGGATGGGCAATATTCCACGCAGTGCAACTGGTAGAATTTGTTGCATCATGACGTGACAATCATGCGATTTCATACCTATCAACTTCATGTATTTCAATGACACAAAATTTTTTACATTTGAAGAATAACCTTGAGGCACTTTGATATCATGAAGACACTGACAGAAGCTACTTTTCTCGCTCTTCGATAATGTATGACAAGCCGGGGGAAGAAATGTTCGTCTTCCTTTAGGAGTGGGAGCTAACTCCAAACGTATTCCCATTGATAGTAGGTCTAACCTTGCATTAAACCCATCTTTTGTCTTTCCTTTAATATCTAGCAATGTTCCGATCAAAGAATCACAGATATTATTCTCCACGTGCATGACATCAATATTATGTTTGACTTCATGATACCTCCAATATGGTAGCTCAAAAAATATTGACCTTTTCTTCCAATTATGTCTATCATTACCAGATTTCTGTGTCTTTCCCAATGTCACATCAAGGTTTTTCACCCTCTCAAAATAAAAATCTGGGGATAAAGGTTTTGGAGCAGCATCAAATTCTTGTGAGCCATTGAATGCCTTTTTTAGTCTTCTATAAGGGTGATCCATAGGCAAAAACTTTCGATGACCCTTGTACACTGTTTTCCTCCCATGATGCAATTGACAGTATGACGTCTGTTGTTCGCAAATTGGACATGCTTTATGCCCTTTAAAACTGTATCCAGACAAATTTCCATATGCTGGGAAGTCATTTATAGTGAATAGAATCACTGCATGCAGTTGAAAATATTCCATTTTATAAGAATCATACACCCTAATACCATCAGCCCATAACAGTTTCAAATCATCAATCAGCGGTGACAAGTATACATCAATATCATTGTCGGGTTGCTTTGGACCAGAGATCATGATACTCAACATGACATATTTGCGCTTCATAAAAACTTCAGGAGAGAGGTTGTAAATTAGCAATAAAACAGGCCATGAACTATGTGTGCTACTGAGGGTTCGGTATGGATTCATTCCATCTGTGCACAAGCCTAGTCTCAGATTTCTAATTTCATTTCCAAATGTAGGGTATTGGGCATCAATTTTCTTCCATTGTGGACAATCAGCTGGATGACGTATTTTTCCATCACATACCAGCTCATCAGCATGCCATCTTAACCTTTTTCCATCATGTGAATTAGCAAATAAACATTTGAAACGAGGAATTATAGAAAGATACCAAAATACCTTTGAAGGGAGCTTTGTAATCTCTACATCAGCTTGTGATTTTTCTTTCACCTTATACCGTGATGTCCCACATTTAGGACACTCTTTCAGAAATTCATATTCCTTCCTATATATAATGCAGTCATTCGGACAGGCATGTATTTTCCTGTATCCCAATCCCATCGGGCATAATATTTTTTTGGCATTATAATGTGAATCTGGAAGATCGTTATCTTTTGGAAGAATGTCTTTCATCAATTGTAGCAGCTCTGTAAAACTTCTGTCACTCCATCCATGTTTCGCCTTCAGGTTAATCAATCTTAACACCGCCGACAAAACCGTAAAATCTGTACAACCAGGATATAATGGTTTTTCGACATCACCATATAGACATGAAACTGTCGGTTCTATCTCAATTTGTTCTGCTACAATATCGCGAATCATTTCTTCAATTCCATCGGAGTTACCATCTTGCGATTCATTATCATCAGTGACATTCTGTCCAGTTTCGCCATGCCAAATCCAAGGGTTGTAACTCGGATTGAAACCATGACAAATCAGATGATCTTTTATCTCTCTACTTTTCAACTTCTTCATATTCAGACATTTCAGGCATGGACAGAAAAAATTGTCACTACTTGGAACATTTCGTTTAGAAAATTCCAAAAAGGCATCAACACCTTCCTCATATTCATTGCTCATTCGATGTGCCGTAATCCAACTTCGACTCATTATTACCTATAACAAATAGAAAAAATATATATATTTTTTAGATAAGACAAATATATGTTTATATGAAAAAAATCATAATTTGAATGTAAACAATTTTGAAATATAAAACAAATCGATGTGTATTTAAAAAAATATGCTTGAATATTATTTTTTAAACAAAATATAGTAAGATTTAACACCGCCCCTGGACACCACCCCCACCCCTACCCCCTTGGACACCCCCTGGACACCCCCCAACACCCACCCACACCCTTGGACAGCCCCCCACACCCACCCACCCCCTTGTAAACACCCCTGGACACCCCCCAACCCCTTTGGACAGCCCCCCGCCCCTACTGGACACCACCCCCCACCCCCTACCCCCTTGGACACCCCCCTGGACATCCCCCAACCCTCTGTACAGCGCCCCCACCCACCCGGACAACCCCAAATACCCTCTAGAGAGGCCGACACCCACTTGGACAGCCCCCCACACCCATCCAACCCCTTGGACACCCCCCTGGACACCCCACCGACCCCTCTGGACAGGCCGCCACCCCATTGGATAGCCCCCACACCCACCCATCCCCTTGGACACCAACCTGTACACCCCCCGACCCCTCTAGAAAGCACCCCCACCCCTCCTGGACACAACCCCCCACCCCGACCTGCTTGGACACCCCCCTGGACAACCCCCAACCCTCTGGACAGCCCCCCACCCCTTCTAAACACCACCCCCCACCCCCTACCCCCCTTGGACACCCCCTGGACACCCCCCAACACCCACCCACGCCCTTGGACAGCCCCCCACACCCACCCACCCCCTTGTAAACCCCCCTGGACACCCCCCGACCCCTCTGGACAGCCCCCCACCCCTCCTGGACAGCACCCCCCCACACCCTACCCCCTTGGACACCCCCCTGGACACCCCCCAACCCTCTTGATTGCCCTCCCACCCCCCTGGAATCACTGAAAATTTACCATAACAAGAAGTTGGGCCATTCAAAGAATGTTTTTGGGTGTGGAAGAAGAACTGAGTTTCAATAGATAGAGAAGGAACTCAACATTAGGTTGTCTATTCCAGGTGTGGATTTGAAGGAGTTAATGTTTGTTCAGTGACCCAAGAGATTGAATTAGAAATTCAGATGTTGTGCCATTTTCTCATGATGAGGATGAATAATTGGTGGGGATTGACTTTTAAATGGAGAGCTAAGCAGACCATCATATTTTCTATAGATCAGTAAAGGATGTTAGCATCGAACATAAGGCTTAAGGGATGCTTTCAGATCCAAATATGTATGTTCATGGATGCAATGGATCTAGTAGAGGTTCTAGAAAGAATGGTGGTTTTATTTGTTTAGGATAAGTAGTGAAGAAAAAACTAGTTAATTTTTTACTTCCTGAAAAGAGGGTATCTAAAATTTTTAACATGCCGAGGGGAAATCTAGCCAGTCCTCCTCGTGAAACTTTGTTTGCAGGGGGTGAAAATGGTGATGTGATCCCAAATCCATGCACCTATGCCATGGTTGTGTGTGAATAAAGTAGTAACAACTGTAAAAGGGCAGCCCATCAAAATGGACACGCCCCAACCCTCTCGGGGATTTATAGAAAACGATGAAAAATTAGTGAAATCATAAAATTAGTCAATATTGCAAGTCGAACTAATAGATCTAGGGATGATAAATAAGATTATGGTGCCAAAACGAGTTAAAAGGGTTCACAATCGAAGAATCTTAGCTAGTTTCAACAAAAAAATCACAACACATATATATATACTATCCGCGAAAAAAAAAACGAACGAGTGGGAGGATTACCTGAGTGCTGCGAGTTTAGATGATTGATCCGAGGAGATTAAATATGAGAAACGATGATCGCAAAACGAATCTAAACCCACGAAATGGACGAGCCGATTCAGGTTTACGCGTGAGAGAGACGAGTCGCGACTGTCGAAGGTAAACTCGCGAATGACATTCCACTGGTCTGGGTAAATTTTTAAATGAGTTATCACGTCGGTTATTCAATAACCGACATTATAATTTTTTAAAAAACATTTATAACGTCGGTTATTCAATAACCGACGTAAAAACCTTCCTCCGATTTTTTTTACGTCGGTTATAAAATAACCGACGTTATAAAGGGCTCAAAATCTGCGTTTTATTACGTCGGTTATTCCATAACCGACATCAAAAACATCTGCGGATTCTTTTTTTACATCGGTTATTTTATAACCGACGTAAAAAGCCTTAAAAAACCGTGTTTTTTACGTCGGTTATTGAATAACATACGTAAAAAACGCCCCCCGCTTCTGTTTTTTACGGCGGTTAATGTATAACCGACGTAAAAAATGAAGCCGCGTGATTAATAACGTCGGTTATTTTTATAACCGACGTTTAAGGTGTACTAAAAACAGGTTTTTACGTCGGTTATTAAATAACCGACGTAAAAAACCTCGTTTTACATATTATGACGTCGGTTTTATATAACCGACTTAAAAAATGGTGACGTAAAAAACATTTTCTGCACTAGTGAAATGAAAAATACAGAAGCATAAGTAAAACATAAACATATTAGATATAATATATAAATATAGTGTCATCTTAATGGCCACCTTTTAAGGTGTTAGAAGAATGTTGAACAATCATCGTTTTGGGAGGTAGAAATACGCCATCCACGGAAACAGTATGTTCTTTAACCATTACATGTAGGTGTGTGTAAGTGTAGCTCGAATACTTCTTATAAAAAAATCCTAGTATATTGAAGATACTGGATTTTTTACAAAATAAATGAATAAAAAGTGTTTAGGGGGTTAGAGAAGCAAAATAAAAAAAAGGACACAAGTGAAGATATTACTTTTAAATCAGGTAACTTTCTTTGATTTGAGCTCAAAGGCATCCTTGGAAAGTATTCATCCCAAATTGAGGCTTAAAGTAGTTGTATAGGGATGTGGAGAGATTAAATGGTTAGAGGTTGGCAGAGCCAAAGGCATGAGAGGTGTGGGTAAAGAGGTAGAGGTGGGGGCCTTTTATAAGAGGAGAGGAGGGGCACTCTTGGAAAGTAAGCAAATGTTACTTTATTTGAAAATTTGTTTCGGATTTAAAAGGTCCCACATTGATATAATTCGTGGATAAGGTGATAAGGGTTCTAAATCCACCCATACAATAGGTTATGGACATGTTTAGGTCTTAGATATTACATTATCTTTCCATTTTATTTAAATCGTTAAATAATGAGGTCATCGCTGCATCATCATGATGTTATATATAATTTAATTTATTTAATGTCTAAAAATTATAAAACAAATACTATGATGTAGGATATCTTTTTAGATTTCAAATTAATATTTATAGTAAAACATCTGACTTGTATAACCCCATGTAAAAATTGTTTTAGTAAAACATCTCAAGTTTGTGTCATTTTTACTTTATCATTAAATAACAAGGTATTTATGTCATTTTCCAACAAAAGTGGCTCCATGGGGTCCCCAAGTATACCCATGGATTGTCTTGGTCGGCCACGACACATCCAATGAGGGTAGGACATGTGTCAAGGTCATTTCGTTTTATTAAAACATTATTCTTACCTTAAACTACACTAATTACCTCTAATCGCGATTAAAAACTTAATAAGTTACTATTCACCAAAAAATTATATTAATCCCATTGAACCACATTTTACTTCTTAATGACAACCATTTATGTTGGATTTTTGAAATTCAAAATACAAAGGTGGAAAATTTAATTTAAACGGACAATCATTTTTCATAAGTACCACTTAGTGGTTTCACTATTCATCAAAAATTGATGTTTTTCAGAAAATTACCAAAAATTCACCCTAAGCTATATTTGATATTTCGAATTAAAAAATGATGTCTATTTTAAAAAATTCAAAAACATATATGTTTCATTAATTAATTTAATAATTAATTCCCGCTGTCAAAACAAATAGCGTGTTTTTATGAAACAATAAGTATCAAAAGATTGACACTAGTTTAAGTCCAATTTCAAGATGAAATTAATAACAACGACCACTATTGGATTAAATGGTAAAAATATATTCTAATTTCACTTGAAAACCAATACAAAAGATAATCAAATCATATAAATAATCTAGATTAAAAAGAGTTTTTGAATTAAAATACAACATTTTTCACTATTCATTAAAAATTGAACTTTTTTTGGAAAAATACCAATAATTTACACAAAGTAAATTTTGATGTCCCGATTCTAAAGAAGGATTTTATAACACATAAAATTGTCAAAAAGTGGATTTAAAAGAGGTTCGCTATCAAAAGGTGGTTAATCGACCTTTTAAAGAATATTAGAATGTTTACGCTTAAAATTGGATTCATTTGCATTTTTAATCCTCTAACATTTATTTTAAAAAGTAGAAATATTTGACAAGCATATATAATAATATTGTAGTTAATTTTGTTCATTCCCTCCATTACAATGGCTATGCGTTAACTACCATTTAAAATAATATTATTTTATTATTAGAGTGCAACGTAAGATTCCTAAGAAACTCGTTGTTGCATATTGGGTAAGCCATCGAGCATAGCATTACCTTTAAATTAATATTGACATTTTATTCACAAATTGGAATAAATATAAAAATTTCATATTCTTTATTTACCTGGTGTGTTACATCCTTCCTCCCTTTTGGAAATTGCGTCCTCGCAATTATAAAACTGGGCTTGGAAACATTATTGAAAATCCCACATCGGAACGAGAGTCAATAAAACAATCAATTTAAAATAAAGAAAGATAAGTATAGAGGTCACCCGAGTTAACCCATACTAGGATTCCATGTAGGAAAACATGGACATGGAGGAGAAAACATAGGGTCATGTTCTGATGGAGAGTGATAGAAAACATGTTTAGGAGAAGGTTAACCACAAGAAAATCACAAACTTGTGATGGGTTAAACGGTATTCGATTCCCCAGTAGGAAAAGTTAATAGAAAACATTCTTGTTTTAAGTTTTTATTTATTGAGGAATTTATTCATAAGGAAACATAATTACTTATCATGTTGACTTTCAACTTTTATTAGATTTATTACACAAACTCATACTTTCCCCGAAAGAAGAGTATTTAGGATGACTTGTTCACATTAAGAGTACTATAATCAACTTCTAGAGAATCACCTAATCCAAAAAAGAGAACTATATACTTCCCATGTCATTAGACTTTAACCAAAACCAAAACCAAAATGGTTAGTACAAGATTAGATAATCCAGAAAAGGATAACCCTTTATAAAAAGAAAATCTATTCTTAATCTCCAAAATTTGTCCAACAAAACCCAAAGTTCAATGAGGACCATTCGATAAACAATTTGTCCATAAAATCCTTCAATGTAAACGAAACTAATATTTAAACCCAAATATTTGAAGGTTTTTGTCACATAGTCTTCCAAGTTAAATTGTAACATTTATCTCCAAGCAACATCAGTTGCTCTTAAAGTCTCGTATTGAAAAGTAATCAACCTAATCACATATCCTCCATGATTGGTGAATATATTTCCATAGATAAACCAAAATCAAATTAATCTTAATTCATAAAATCATCTAACTAAAAAGAATCAGTCAATGTAACCAGGGACGTCACGTAGTCTAGTGGTAGGTGATAAATAAAATTTGCGCTTTGGTTGTGGGTTCGATTCCCGCAGCTTTGTCCGACGTGATGGGTTGTCACACGGTCTGCGTGTTGTCCTTTTTTAAAAACTATATAATTCTCAAATCATTCCCCAAAAAGAGATAAAATCTTCAAAAATAACCATAACATAATTTAACATCATGTTTATCTCATGCCTTTCATTTTCCATCATAACATATAATAACCCATAATTACCTCAAAAGTAAGGATCATATAAACCCTAATGGTTACCTTTATAATTATTACCTGAACTTCCTCATCGATTGGTCATCTCGTACATAATGCATTATAGAACATACCAAGGTTCAAGTGGTTGATCATGACTCCTTGATAGTTGGATTAGAACAACCACGAGTTTCCTCATTGAATACCCCATTTCATCCAGTCTCTTAATCAGAGAACCACCACAGTTTCCTTCAAACCAATTGTCACATTGTTGCCTGCTAGATCCAGCCATTTACTAAAACCAAAAAGGTCAGTGTGAGTATATCAACATAACCATCATGTACTAATGAGTAAGGTAAACACTAATATATACTTACTCATTCACTTTATCCAAAAACAATGACACTTTCTAAAATCATAGCCAATATGGTAATGTCACTTATTCTTAAAGAATACCCTAAACTCTAAAGTTATCTAAACCGACCTCTGATACCAACTATAATGCCCCAGCCTTAAACCATACTTATCTTGAGTTATTACAAGATTACACGTTGAGGATCATTTCAGGTTTAGTGTTTTAGAGAATTAGATCATAAAAATTGCATTACATTCCACATTTAAACAAAGTGGTTCCATAGAAGATAGTATTCATTTCTCCCATCAACGAAAACATATTTAAAATAAAACATGGATTCTTTCTTGACACATCCTTGACACTATCTTCATATCATGTACCCTTCCCTTGACCTGTGAAAAACATTTCAAAAACATGGGATGAGCATAAAAATCTCAGTAAGGGATATAAAAATATGGAAAGGAAACATGAGTACATGTATACATAAGAATGAAATCATACTTTACCCATAAAACATTAGCACTTTAACATAGCTCATAAAATCATGAATAAATCATAGAAATCATAAGACATAAAAGGTAACTTGAGGAATTCATAACATTATTACATAGGGAGTAACCCTCTTGGTTACGTTTGGAATAGCCACCACAGTATATTCCCTAAATCTCTTCGGAGAAACCTTAACGTTTCACTCCTTCGCATTACCAAATGCATTAGAGAGCTATATCGGGCTCACCCGCCCCTTAGTTTATCACGGAACCACCCGTCTTCATAAAAATGACCAAGAACCACAACATAATCGTATCACATAATTTAAGCATAATGGAAAGATAACATTCCCACATTTCAATAACAATATAACATTTTAAGATATTGAAATAATGAATCCATTATAAAAACCATTTTCAAAACAATTTAAAACATTTAATAAAGAGATTTTTAAATCAAAGTGTCCAATACCACTTTGAAGCTTTTAACATTTTAAACCATTAATATCCATATAAATAAATACTTAAAACCATTTTGAAAACATGGATATTAATGAGAAATATTTATAATAATAAATCATTAAAACATTTAAAACGATATTTTAGTTAAAGGGTGTTTAACAAAATTAGAGACAATTGAATACAATAATTGAGGAATAGCATTTAATCAGAACATTATAATATCATGAGAATAAAGGGATTCATGATATAATATTCCAAAGGACGGTATATACACCATATAGGATTGAATTGGTGCATAACAATAATGAAGTCTCAATGGAAATGTAAATTGAGATGAAATCCATTATCAAGATGCTATCCTTAAATTAAGGATAAATCAATCTCATACTTATGTGTTACAAATATAAATAAACCCAATATAAGTGGATATTAAGTGTAAAATAATCAAAGGTCATTCACACATATTCCAAGTATGACATATTCAATAACTACATGTTGAACCCAAAGAAATCGAAATTGGGTTAAGAAGTTCCCTTGACAGCCTAACATCGTCACATCAAAATGGGTTGATGATAGATAAAAAGGGTATCTCATCACTTGGACATTATGTTTACATCAATAAGGATATGGAAGAACATATCCCAACGTAACAATATGTAAATTAAAAGACCCAACAAAAGAAGTCTTTTAAAAAGAGGAGGGTGAAAGGTTCCCTTACTGACGTGGGTATCTTTAAAAACATACACCCCATGAAAGAAGGAAAATACATCATTGATGTAAATACTCATAAACTAAAGAATATTACACAAGTAGTAGAATAATGGGCAGTACATACACCACTCAAAGGAAATTGGTCCAAATGTAGCATAAATCTCACGAGAATAAAAGTGAGATGAAAAATCCCTTACGAAAACTCAGCAGCCTAACTGCACCACTTAAAACTTACAAAAAAGGATTGATGAGATCAAATAGGGTCTCTCATCATATTAACATAAAGTTTACAGAAATAGTAATATAAAATAACATCCCCAAACATAACAAATAGTAGCTTAAAAGAAGTGACATAAGGGAGAGTACTTAAAAAGAAATAGAGAGGTTAGATCTCTTACGAAATTTCAGAAGCTTAACGACGCCACTCAAAACTTCAAAAATGTATTGATGAGAGAGAATAGGGTCTCCCATCACATGAAAATAAAAATTACAGTAATATTAATTTAAAATAACATCCCAATAACAATAAAGATGAGATTAAAAAGGAATGACATCAAAGAGTGTACTTAAAAAGAAAGAGTGGAGTAGGATCCCTTACCTCCGGTCCGACTTGACTTGATCATTCTTTAATCTCCTGAATAATAAACTTCAGTTAATTTCTACTTCCATAAGAACATTTTTCAAGTTCATTATTCCTTTTATATCACTTATTACCATGTCATAAACATTATGTAATCATTTATGTTAATAATGATTATTTTGTCGACATTTGGTTCTTAAGTCGAAAGTGGACTTCTTACAATTACATGTTGTTCGTGTGGTCAAAGGTTCATTATATCCAGAGTTGTATTCATGATGTAGATATCATATATATCATATATATCCAGTATATTAATGCATTTATAATATTACATAACATTTAGAGTTAAGAAATGAAATGTACCGTTCATGGAGATGGTAAGCCGTACGTACCCATGAACGCTACTTCCATTTCTATTTCATATTTAATGGAATTAAAACATAATGATACATAATAGTATTTTAATTCCAGTATGATGTAATATATAATATCATTAAATATATCCTTTATACGTACCACATATGGTATTAACGAATCAAATCACTTTGAGGAGGCGGTAGTCCGCACTTCCTTAAATGAAGATATCGCGTTTACCCATAATGGAAACCATAAAGGTATGACATAAATGAAAAATACTGAAGCTTAAGTAAAACATAAACATATTATATATCATATATAAATATAGTGTCATCTTAATGGCCACCTTTGAAGGTGTTAGAAGAATGTTGAACAATCATCGTTTCGGGATGCAGAAATACGCCATCCACTGAAATAGTATGTTCTTTAACCATTAGATGTAGGTGTGTGTAAGAGTATCTCGAATACATCTTATAAAAACATCCTAGTATATTGAATATACTGTATTTGTTACAAAATAAATTAATAAAAAGAGGTTAGGGGGTTGGGGAAGCAAAATAAAACAAAAGGACACAAGTGAAGATATTACCTTTAAATCGGGTAACTTCCTTTGATTTGAGCTCAAAGGCTTCCTTGGAAAGAATTATGCACAAATTGAGGCTTCAAGGAGTTAGATAGGGATGTGTAGAGATGAAATGGGCAGAGTTTGGCCAAGCCAAAGGGTTGAGAGGTGTGGGTAAGGAGGTAGAGGTGGGGGCCTTTTATAAGAGGAGAGGAGGGGCACTCTTGGAAAGTAAGCAAATGTTACTTTATTTGAAAATGAGTTTCGGATTTAAAAGGTCCCACATTGATATAATTCGTGGATACGGTGATAAGGGTTCTAAATCCACCCATCCAATAGGTTTTGGACATGTTTAGGTCTTAGATATTACTTTATCTTTCCATTTTATTTAAATCGTTAAATAATGAGGTCATCGCTGCATCATCATGATGTCATATATAATTTAATTTATTTAATGTCTAAAAATTATGAAACAAATACTATGATGTAGGAAATCTTTTTATATTTCCAATTATTATTTATAGTAAAACATCTGACTTGTATAACCCCGTGTAAAAATTGTTTTAGTATAACATCTCATGTTTGTGTCCTTTTTACTTTATCATTAAATAAAAAGGTATTTCTGTGATTTTCAAACCAAAGTGGCTCCATGGGGTCCCCAAGTTGACCCATGGATTTTATTGGTCGTCCATGACACATCCATTCAGGGTTGGACATGTGTCTAGGTCATTTCACTTTGTTAAAACATTATTATTACCTTAAACTATAATAATTACCTCTAATCGCGATTAAAAACTTAATAAGTTACTATTCACCAAAAAATTGTTTTAATCCCATTGAACCACATTTTACTTCTTAATTACAACCATTTATGTTGGATTTTTGAAATTCAAAACACAAAGGTGGCAAAATTTCATTTAAACGGAAAATTGGTTTTTATAAGTACCACTTAGTGGTTTCACTATTCATCAAAAATTGAAGTTTTTCAGAAAATTACTAAATATTCACCCTAAGCTATATTTGATATTCCGAATTCAAAAATGATGTATATTTTGAAAAATTCAAAACATATAAGTTTCATTAATTAATTTAATAATTAATTCCCTCTGTCAAAACAAATAGCGTGTTTTTATGAAAAAATAAGTATCAAAAGATTGACACTAGTTTAAGTCCAATTTCAAGATGAAATTAATTCCAACGACCACTATTGCATTAAATGGTAAAAATATATTCTAGTTTCACTTTAAAACCAATACAAAATATAATCTAATAATATAAATAAATTAGATTAAAAACAGGTTTTGAATTAAAATACAACATTTTTCACTTTTCATTAAAAATTGAACATTTTCGGAAAAATACCAAAAATTTACACAAAATAAATTTGGATGTCCCGATTCTAAAGAAGGATTTTATAACACATAAAATTTTCAAAAAGTGGATTTAAAAGAGGTTCTCCATCATAAGGTGGATAATTGACCTTTTAAAGAATATTAGAATGTTTACGCTTAAAATTGAATTCATTCGCATTTTTAAACCTCTAACATTTATTATAAACAAGTAAAAATATTTGACAAACATATATAATCATATTGTAGTTAGTTCTGTTCATTCCCTCCATTACAACAGCTAGGCGTTAACTACCATTTAAAATAATATTATTTTATTATTAGAGTACAACGTAAGATTCCCAAGAAACTCGTTGTTGCGTATTGGGTAAGCCATCGAGCATAGCATTCCCTTTAAATTAATATTGAAATTTTATTCACAAATAGGGATAAATATAAAACTTCCATATTATTTATTTACCTCAGGTGTTACATCCTTCCCCCCTTTTGGAAATTCCGTCCTCGCAATTATAAAACTAGGCTTGGAAACATCATTGAAAATTTCACATCCGAACAAGAGTCAATAAAACAATCACTTTAAAATAAAGAAATATATGTATAGAGGTCACCTGAGTTAAACCATACTAGGATTCCATGTAAGAAAACATGGACATGGAGGAGAAAACATAGGGCCATGTTCTGATGGAGAGTGATAGAAAACATGTTAAGGAGAAAGTTAACCACAAGAAAATCACAAACTTGTGATGGGTTAAACGGTATTCGATTCCCCAGTAGGAAAAGTTAATAGAAAACATTCTTGTTTTAAGTTACTATTTATTGAGGAATTTATTCATAAGGAAACATAATTACTTATCATGTTGACTTTCAACTTTTATTAGATTTATTACACAAACTCATACTTTCCCCAAAAGATGAGTATTTTGGAAGACTCGTTCACATTAAGTGTACTATAATCAACTTCTATAGAATCACCTAATCCAAAAAAGAGAACTATATACTTCCCATGTCAATAGTCTTTAACCAAAACCAAAACCAAAAAGGATAGTACAAGATTAGATAATCCAGAAAAGGATAACCCTTTATAAAAAGAAAATCTATTCTTAATCTCCAAAATTTGTGCAACAAAACCAAAAGTTCAACGAGGACCATTCGATAAACAATTTGTCCATAAAATCCTTCAATGTAAACAAAACTAAGATTGAAACACAAATATTTAAAGGTTTTTGTCACATAGTCTTCCAAGTTAAATTGTAACATTTATATCCAAACAACATCAGTTGCTCTTAAAATCTCGTATTGAAATGTAATTTACCTAATCACATATCCTCCATGATAGGTTAATATATTTCCATAGATAACCAAAAATAAAATTACTCTTAATTCATAAAATCATCTAACTAAAAATAATCAGTCAATCTATCCCGGGACTTCACATAGTCCAGTGGTAGGCGATAAATACATGTTGCGCTTTGGTTGTGGGTTCGATTCCCGCAGTTTTGTCCGACGCGACGGGTTGTCACACAGTCTGCGTGATGTCCTTTTTCAAAAACTATATAATTCTCAAATCATTCCCCAAAAAGAGATAAAATCAACTAAAATAACCATAACATAATTTAACCTCATGTTTATCTCATGCCTTTCATTTTCCATCATAACATATAATAACCCATAATTACCTCAAAAGTAAGGATCATATAAACCCTAATGTTTACCTTTATAATTATTACCTGAACTTCCACATCGATTGGTAATATCGTACATGATGCATTATAGAACATACCAAGGTTCAAGTGGTTTTTCATGACTCCTTGATAGTTGGTTTCGAACAACCATGAGTTTCCTCATTGAATACCCCATTTCATCTAGTCTCTTAATCAAAGAACCACCATAGTTTCCTTCAAACCAATTGTCACTCTGGTTCCTGCTAGATCCAGCCATTTACTAAAACCAAAAAGGTCAGTGAGAGTATATCAACATAACCATCATGTACTAATGAGTAAGATAAACACTATGATATACTTACTCATTCACTTTATCTAAAAACAATGAAACATTCTAAAATCCTATCCATTATGATAATGTCACTTATTCTTAATGAATACCCTAACCTTTAAAGTTATCTAAACCGACCTCTGATACCAACTATAAGGCCCCAGCCTTAAACCTTACTTATCTTGAGTTATTACAAGATTACACATTGAGGATCTTTTCGGGTTTAGAGTTTTAGAGAATTAGATCATAAAACTTGTATTACATTCCACATTTAAACAAAGTGGTTACATAAAAGATAGTATCCATTCCTCCCATCAACGAAAACATATTTAAAATAAAACATGGATTCGTTCCTGACACTTCCTTGACACTATCTTCATATCATGTACCCTTCCCTTGACCTGTGAAAATCATTTCAAAAACATGGGATGAGCATAAAAAGCTCAGTAAGGGATATAAAAATATGGAAAGGAAACATGAGTACATGTATACATAATAATGAAATCATACTTTACCCATAAAACATAAGCACATTAACATACCTCATAAAATCATGAATAAATCATAGAAATCATAAGACATAAAAGGTAACTTGAGGCATTCATAACATTCTTATGTAGGGAGTAACCCTCTTGGTTAAATTTGGAATACCCACCATAGTATATTCCCTAAATCTCTTCGGATTAACCTTAATGTTTCACTCCTTCGCGTTACCCAATGCATTGGAGTGCTATATCGGGCTCACCCGCCCCTTAGTTTATCACGGAACCACCCATATTCATAACAATGACCAAGAACCATAACTTAATCGTATCACATAACTTAAGCATAAAGTAAAGATAACATTCCCACATTTCAATAACAATATAACATTTTAAGATATTGAAATAATGAATCCATTCTAAAAACCATTTTCAAAACCATTTAAAACATTTAATAGAGAGATTTTTATATCAAAGTGTCCCATACCACTTTGAAGCATTTAACATTTTAAACCATTAATATCCATATAAATAAATCCTTAAAACAATTTTGAAAACACGGATATCAATGAGAAATATTTATAAGAATAAATCATTAAAACATTTAAAACGATATTTTAGTTAAAGGGTGTTTAACAAAATGAGAGGCACTTGAATACAATAATTGAGGAATAACATTTAATAATAACTTTATAATATCATGAGAATAAAGGGACTCATGATATAATATTCCAACGGACAGTATATACACCATATAAGAGTGAATTAGTGCATAACAATAATGAAGTCTCAATGGAAATGTAAATTGAGATGAAATCCATTATAAAGATGGTATCCTTAAATTAAGGATAAATAAATCTCATACTTATTTGTGAAAAATATAAATACACCAAATATAAGTGGATATTAAGTGTAAAATAATCAAAGGTCATTCACACATATTCCAAGGATGACATATTCAACAACTACATGTTGAACCCAAAGAAATCGAAATTGGGTTAAGAAGTTCCCTTGACAGCCCAACGACGTCACATCAAAATGAGTTGA
Source organism: Viscum album (assembly GCA_963277665.1). Taxonomy (NCBI): domain Eukaryota; kingdom Viridiplantae; phylum Streptophyta; class Magnoliopsida; order Santalales; family Viscaceae; genus Viscum; species Viscum album. Next base: position 1,031,948,346 of record OY728157.1, read on the forward strand.
TGAGAGATAAAAAGGGTATCTCATCTCTTGGACATTAAATTTATATCAATAAGGATATAGAAGAACATATCCCAACGTAAAAATATGTAAATTAAAAGACCCAACAAAAGAAGTCTTTTAAAAAGAGGAGGGTGAAAGGTTCCCTTACCGACTTGGGTATCTTTAAAAATATACACCCCATGAAAGAAAGACAATACATCATTGATGTAAATACTCATAAACTAAAGAATATTACACAAGTAGTAGAATAATGGGCAGTACATACACCACTCAAAGTAAATTGTGGCAAATGTAGCATAAATCTCATGGGAATAAAACTGAGATGAAAAATCCCTTACAAAAACTCAGCTGCCTAACGGCGCCACCTAAAACTTACAAAAAAGGATTGATGAGATAAAATAGGGTCTCTAATCATATTAACATTAAGTTTACAGAAAGTTTAATATAAAAGAACATAACCCAACATAACAAAGAGGAGCTTAAAATAAGTGACATAAAGGAGAGTACTTAAAAAGAAAGAGAGAGGTTAGATCTCTTACGAAAATTCGGTAGCTTAACGGCGCCACTCAAAACATCAAAAATGTATTGATGGGAGAGAATAGGTTCTATCATCACATGAACATAAAAATTACAGTAAGATTAATATTAAAGAACATCTCAATAACAATAAAGATGAGCTTTAAAAGGAATGACATAAAAGAGTGCACTTAAAAAGAAAGAGTGGAGTAGGATCCCTTACCTCGGGTCCGACTTGACTCGATCGTTCATTAATCTCCTGAATAATAAACTTGAGTTAATTTTTAAATCCTTAAGAACCTTTTTCAAGTTCATTATTCATTTTATATCACTTATTACCATGTCATAAACATTATGTAATCATTTAAGTTAATAATGTTTGTTTTGTCGATATTTGGTTCTTAAGTCGAAAGTGGACTTCTTACAATTACATGTTGTTCGTGTGGTCAAAGGTTCACTATATCCAGAGTTTTATTAATGATGTAGATATCATATAAATTATATATATCTATTATATTCATGAATTTATAATATTACATAACATTTAGAGTTAAGAAATGAAATGTACCGTTCATGGAGACCGTAAGCCATACGTACGCATGAACGCTACTTCCATTTCTTTTTCATATTTAATGGAATTAAAACATAATGATACATAATAGTATTTTAATTCCAGTATGGTTTCATATATAATATCATTAAATATGTCCTTTATACGTACCACATATGGTATTAACGAATCAAATCACTTTGAGGGGGCAGTAGTCCGCACTTCCTTAAATGAAGATATCGCGTTTACCCATAATGGAAACCATAAAGGTATGTCATAAATGAAAAATAAAGAAGCTTAAGTAAACCATAAACATATTAGATATCACATATAAATATAGTGTCATTTTAATGGCCACCTTTGATGGTGTTAGAAGAGTGTTGAACAATCATCGTTTCGGGAGGCAGAAATACGCCATCAACAGAAACAGTATGTTCTTTAACCATTAGATGTAGGTGTGTGTAAGTGTAGCTAGAATAATTCTTATAAAAACATCCTAGTATATTGAATATTCTGTATTTATTACAAAATAAATGAATAAAAAGAGTTTAGGGGGTTGGAGAAGCAAAATAAAAAAAAAGGACACAAGTGAAGACATTACCTTTAAATTGGGTAACTTTCTTTGATTTGAGCTCAAAGGCTTCCTTGGAAAGGATTCTGCCCAAATTGAGGCATCAAGGAGTTATAGAGGGATGTGGGGAGAGGAAATGGGCAGAGGTTGGCCAAGCTAAAGGCTTGAGAGGTGTGGGTAAGGAGGTAGAGGTGGGGGCCTTTTATAAGAGGAGAGGAGGGGCACTCTTGGAAAGTAAGCAAATGTTACTTTATTTGAAAATGAGTATCGGATTTAAAAGGTCCAACATTGATATAAATCATGGATATGGTGATAAGGGTTCTAAATCCACCCATCCAATACGTTTTGGACATGTGTAGGTCTTAGATATTACATTATCTTTCCATTTTATTTAATTCGTTAAATAATGAGGTCATCGCTGCATCATCATGATGTCATATATAATTTAATTTATTTAATGTCTAAAAATTATAAAACAAATACTATGATGTAGGAAATAATTTTATCTTTCCAATGACTATTTTTAGTAAAAACTCTGACTTGTATAACCCCATGTAATAATTATTTTTGTAAAACATATCATGTTTGTGTCATTTTTACATTATCATTAAATAAAAAGGTTTTTATGTCATTTTCCAACCAAAGTGGATCCATGGGGTCCCCAAGATGACCCATGGATTTTGTAGGTCGGCCATGACACATCCAATAAGGGTAGGACATGTGTCTAGGTCATTTCATTTTATTAAAACATTATTCTTACCTTAAACTACACTAATTACCCCTAATCGTGATTAAAAACTTAATAAGTTACTATTCAACAAAAAATTATATTAATCCCATTGAACCACATTTTACTTCTTAATGACAACCATTTATTTCGTATTTTTGAAATTCAAAACACAATGGTGGAAAAATTTCATTTAAACGGGAAATTAGTTTTTATAAGTACCACTTAGTGGTTTCACTATTCATCAAAAATTGAAGTTTTTCCGAAAATTACCAAAAATTCACCATAAGCTATATTTGATATTCCGAATTCAAAAATGATGTATATTTTAAAAAATTCAAAACATATGAGTTTCATTAATTAATTTAATAATTAATTCCCACTGTCAAAACAAATAGCGTGTTTTTCTGAAGCAATAAGTATCAAAAGATTGACACTAGTTTAAGTCCAATTTCAAGATGACATTAATTAAAACGACCACTATTGGATTAAATGGTAAAAATATATTATAATTTCAATTTAAAACAAATAATAGAGATAATATAATCATAAAAATTAATTAGATTAAAAAGAGGTTTTGAATTTAAATACAACATTTTTCACTATTCATTAAAAATTGAACTTTTTCAGAAAAATACCAAAAATTTACACAAAGTAAATTTTGATGTCCCGATTCTAAAAAAGGATTTTATAACACATAAAATTTTCAAAAAATTGGATTTAAAAGAGGTTCGCCATCAAAAGGTGGTTAATCGACCTTTTAAAGAATATTAGAATTTTTACGCTTAAAATTGGATTCATTCGCATTTTTAATCCTCTAACATTTATTTTAAAAAGTAAAAATATTTGACAAGCATATATAATCATATTGTAGTTAGTTCTGTTCATTCTCTCCATTACAATGGCTAGGCGTTAACTACCATTTAAAATAATATTATTTTATTATTAGAGTGCAACGTAAGATTCCCAAGAAACTCGTTGTTGCGTATTGGGTAAGCCATCGAGCATAGCATTCCCTTTAAATTAATATTGAAATTTTATTCACAAATATGGATAAATATAAAAATTTCATATTCTTTATTTACCTAGGGTGTTACAATTATCATGTGGATTTGGCTGTAGAATAGATTAACCTAGTGGTAACAACTCTAACTTAAGAGGATTAGGTATTAACTCGATCATCACTAGTGCTTTATTTGTTGATATAATACTTCCCACCTATCTATTAGATCTTGGGGGATACATCTAAGTTAGTTTAAATTTTAATTATGAAATATTATGAATGGTATGAATAGATATTGACCTTGGATGACCAAGGTTAAACCTATGGAGTAATATGTAAAATATAATTTTTCAGGGTTCAATCATCTTTTGAATTATTTTTCATGATATGATTATTACTCATTACTTTTTATTACAAAATAATTTTGATTTTTGTTAATGGTTAAAACTAGGATAAATCATATTAACTATTATAATGATAGATAATGCATTGATTGTAATGACAATCAACCAAATGAAATAGGATATGGAATATGAAAGCTTTTTATTATTCCTTCAAATATATCTAAATATATGATCAATAACTTAAACATAGGTTAGTTTTCTGAAAACACCAATTTAGAGAAAAATGTAGTTTCATGCAGTTCAAGGTGGAAATATGATCTGGCTTCTAATATATCTAGAATGTTGGATAAAACGCTAAGGGAAATGTATCAAAGGAATGAGAATATGTTTTATTTATTGAAAAGGTAAATTAATTTTACCATGAGTTACTATATATATTTCAATGACATATATGTGGGAAGCTTGGGAATTATCTAAGACAATGACATAATCCAAAGGCTAAATCCTAGACCAAGTAAGGTCCTATGTTATTTAAATTATAGAAGTTGAAATTGTGAGGTATTTATGTGTTATTACAAGATAATTTCACTGTAGAAGAGTTTTATTAATTTTATTGTAGTTATAACAATCATAAGATAACTTAGTATTATTTCTCAATTGTTTTTCTTTGAGTATATTCAAGCATATATTTAAATGTATCGATAACATAGAAACATGCTTTATGGGTAAGGTGATATTTTTTTTGTGAAACACATGATTGTGGGATAAAAAAACGTTAATATGTACTTGAGGTTGATATAATAATATTTTGTTTGGGGTAAAGTGTTGATATATATTGGTAAATTAAATTTCATAGTATTGTTGACCTTTAAATTCATTAGTGATTTGATAAAAAAGCGATTTATGTTAATTTTTGATTAAGTTTATTAAAGTTTTAGATTTATGGAACATATAAGAGTGTCTATAATTTTAATTTAAGAATATGAATAATGTTTAATATTTGGAATCATATATTTTTTCAGTTAGGTTTACCAATAATTTAGGTCACTATCATGTTTTTAGAGAATATAGGATCAATGTATTCCCCTGATTATAATGTGTCATTAAGAGCTAGTTTATATTGTCTCGGGATAATTTTCATAGTTGATTTTGGAAAAAAATATGTGATCAAATCATTTATATTTTTTTGCATTTTAATTTTTTTCAGGAATTTTTTGGTGAGTTTTTATGAATAACTATTTATGGAGTAGTTTAAATTGAACACTGGGTATTATTGTTGAGATTATATAGAATAATATATTATTTCGTCATAACATGATTTATATATTTTGGACATAATGTGCCAATAATTTGGGTTTTAAAAATATCTATAGGTAGAAGGAATTAATTTTCCTTATTTTATGGATATTATGATCCATTAAATGATAATTTCAGTGATCCAGACAAGGAAATTTCATCGTGAATATTCATTTCATGGAGTATTAGATGAGATATTGGTGGAAAATGATTGTATCATAACCAAATTATTAAATGAATCATATAAAATGGAAATTAATCAAGAATAAATATGTTCTCATGTTATCAATCTTGATAGAATGTGAATTTATTATCTATAGGAAAAATGTTCTTTTAATTGAAAATGTTTTACTTTTTACAATTATTTAGGAATAATTGATATTGTTCATCACCCATCACCTATTTATGAATTTTTGGTCATTAACGCAATCATGAACATGTTATCTATCACCCTATATAATTATTTGGAAATTATCTTTCTCCTCCATATCCATTTTTTCACTTCTTACTAATATTATCTTTATCTAATGTATGTTACTCGGATTTAAGGAGGTATGTTATTGAATAAAATTTTGTTTAAATATCTTAAATTTAGATTATTAAATGTTTATTATGTTTTTGAGGATGTTCAAGAGTGTTCCATGGGTTCAAGACACAATAAAAAGGGAAAATAGGCCATCATGTGGAGGCTACAAGGTTGGCGCATGATTAGTATAAACCATGTGAGTGGGAGATCCAAACTATGAAACCATGGATAGAGGAATTTCACATGGTTGTAAAACAATTTTTCAAACCATTTATGATTTTCATGTAACCATTCAATTTTGACTCTCTTGGATAGAGGATGGATCATAGTTGGGGCATGGTTTCTCAAGCTCTACTGTGAAATTGTGTGCCTCATTAAATGTGGGGTTTTCTTATTTTTCGCATTGTGAAGTTGTGGATTCTACCTGATTTATTACCACATATCTTCTCTAGTAGCCCGAGTGATGAATCAAATCTCACAAGTCTTCCCTAGTGTCGATTTCCTTCATTTTTAGGCTCTTTTGGAGTGTCGTTTGGGTGTGGATTGAAGTTCCAGGTATGTCATACAGTCTTTATAATTATCTTGTTTAGATTAGTGATGTAAGTTTCATTCTTATTATTCTAAATCCATACAATTCACGTTTTTCAATGGATCATAGGTTAGGGATTTTGTGGGTTCTTGAATTCATATATCTTGCTAAGGATAAGGGATATGTCATCTATGCATTCGAGGTAGGTGGGCCACATGTTATATCCCATAGTCTTGATGTTGATTATTTCATTCATGATTTTATGTTTTATTACAAATCATTGTGAATTTGATGATTTTTTTAAATATTTGGTAACAATGTTGGATAAATTATGACTTAGACTCCTTCAAATACCTGTGGGATGCATTCAGTTTGATTGGACTATATTAGGTCCACTGATGTGGTGCGCAAATATTCCAAGTCATGGAAAATTGTAATGATTATTCGGAAGTTAATTTCTATTTTAATAGAACCATGATAAATGAGTAAAAACATTAGTGTGATTTATGACGAGGAACTAATAATATTTTTGTCTAGTCATTATAAAAGGCATAAGGTATTGTATGTTAAAAATATAAAAGAGGGTTAAATGGATTTAGATGAATATAGAAAATAGAGAATGAAATTATAATGGAAATGCATAATTGGGATAAGGAATTAGGATTGATGAATGTCTTACATTGGATAATGTATTAGAATTTCTGATTATTCTATGTGTGATAAGGAATGAAAATTTAAAACGGCTAAATGGGATATGATATGAAAATTGAAAATATATTAACAGGTTAAGTCATAAGGATGATTTACGAGTTAAATGAAATGTGAAATATTGTTGTTATTTTTATTGATTATGTATGATTTTTGATATTTTATATGTGGTAAATTGATAAATAAGCATGTGAAAATTCCATGATGGTGAGGGATAAAGGATTTAGTCTCCTCCGATGGGTTGGGTTGGACTGACACTTTAAACCACACCCAGAGAATGCACTAGTTATGGAGTTAGACTAAGGATCTAGGCCCCTAATGCATGGATATGATGAGACTACCTGGACTGTTACTCTAAATCAAGTGTGATGTAATATTTTATGAACTGTTTATCCCTAGTGGGATATGGAAATTTAATTATCCTCTTAGGGATGATAATTGACCAACATAGGCCATTGTGAAAATAATGAAAATGCATAACCCATCAAACCTGTGATGAACATGAACTTACTAATGGAAATGGTATATGTGATTAAAATGGAAATAATTAGTGTAATGTTTAATTTTAATTTTTTTAACTAATGGATGTTGAGTTATCTTTTTTTATCTTGTCATTCATTTCAATCATTCATGAAGTTTCTATTTAGATTGTATATTTTTAGACACCATTGGTGGTGGCCTACATAGTTATACTCACACCCTGTATGGGCTTTAATTAAGTATCATAGTATATTTCATGGTTATAGGCTAGGACAAGGGAGAATATACTATTCTATGGATATGACATGTGCTTGGGATGTCCATATTTGAGGACACAGACATAGAGTTAGGTCCCATTTGGGAATTTCGTTGTTATCTTTATTTTTAGGGTTTTTTCGCATTTGGCACTATTATCATGATATGTCGTATTTATTATTTGTTGTTTATTATACCCTCTTGGGGAAATTATCAGTAATTCCTATTTTTGGTTATTATTTTTTATTTAATTTATTTTATATGATATATTATATGGTGTAATGTATTAAATATGGTATAGTCTCCCCTCATGATCCATTAGAACCTTGCTTCTAGTTGGTAACCTAGAGAATACATGAAAGATTTTTTGAGTTCATGTGGGGAAATGACTCATAGCGCCAGTTTTTTAGCTCCCATGATTGGGATGTTTCAAAATAATATTAGAGAAGATTTTTGTGTCGTACTATTTTGGAATTGTAGATAAGAGATTAAGAAGCATCAGTCCTTTGAAACAATCTCATTCAAGGGAGTGTATAACCCATTTATATGGGGAAATAGGTACCCAGGGTGGGAATTTTTGTACATTATATGTTTTGTTAAACTTGAATGATATTCAACAATTGGTTGATACATTTATTCAGTCATGTCACTATTTTATGGTATTTTACTTTTTTTTAGAATGGAATGAGGTTGTGCATTCATGCATCATATTAAGAACCTAGGTATATAGGTGGAATGCACCATGGTAGGCACACATACAATAGATGTGTGGGACTTGAAGGGTAGAATGAATTTCATATTCTATAAGAAATTGAACTAAAAAATTTCAACAAAAGGTGATATGAATGGTAAAATAGAAAGAATGAGAAGGATGGTTAATGGTTTATACTTAATGAATGGGTGTAAGAAGGTTAAAAAATAGTTTTTGGTAATTTATGTGGACAAGTGATTATTTCCTTAAAGAGAGCATATTATGATGAGTTATTTGAACCTAGTGAGGGTATTTCCTTGTAAAATCATTGATTTTTTGTGTTACATTTTTTGATGTGTATGTTTGGAATTAATGTAAGATTACAACTTGATATCGTGTCATGGATAATAGAATGAATGATATTGTTGAGAATGATCCATTATAAATGGAGCATGGAACCCCGATGATCAAGGGTAACTATGGAGAAGATCTGTTACATGATAAAATCATTCATTTATTAAGATAATTGAATAATACACAACAAAGTTTCTTTCATGTATGTTTGAGATGACTATATAGTTTTGGCTACAACACCATATCAATATTGTGGGAGAGGGTGGAACTGATGCATTCAAATTTTGGATAGAGTCCATTGATGAAATTCTTAATCACTTAGTGACACCCCAAGAGAAGACAGTCACACTGATGACTTACATGATATGAGGTTAGGAAAAGATATGGTGGGATTTTTTGGTACATAATCAGTAGGCGGATTTTATGTTGTGGAAAGACATCAATAGGATGTTTCAAGATAATTTATATCCTTATTCCCTGAAGAAGGAGAAGCCTATTAAGTTTATAGGGGTTACCTAGGGGTCTATGTTGGTGATGTGGTATGTTGGCTACTTAAATAACATGTAACGTTTCATACCAACATTGTTAGGGGATGATGAAGCTATAATGATTCATATATAAGATGGACATAGACATGATATTTATTCACAGATAAATACATTCCATTTAAATAGGTTCTCTAGAGCAGTTTATTAAGCCCTTATTTAATAATAAAACCTCATGGAGTCTTCTGGTGGTGTGCATTCAGTTCCATTTGTGATAACTAGCTGTACGACTTCGGATTATAGGAAGCACCACTTCAAGAATTTACACAAGGAAGGTGGTGGATATAATATTTAGAAAAGGGAACCAACCTCCAAGGTTAGTGACTAAATTTTCTACTATTAGTCTGATAGGATGGGGCACATGCATAGATAGTGTCCCCATAAACAAGATGAGTTCCAAACATGCGAAAGGATGAAGTATGTGAAAATGTTCTATGGAACCCTCAATAAATGGGTAATAATAGAGGATTGATGATGATTCAATGTATAAACAGGGTTCGGTATCCCAATATCAGGAAGGAAGTGGGAAATACAGCATCCCTTCCAGTCGAGGAAATGGATGAGGTACTCCAGGAAGGGAGAATACATATCAGTAGGGAATTAAATCACTAGGAACCCAAACTGGCACCCAGGATAGAGGGGCTAGTCAACATCATCTAGTTCAGTCTCCACCTGATGGTGGCAAGGATGGACCACTAATAGTTCAAGGTGTGGTATTGAAGCTATCACAATGGGTGATGTTTTTTTGATACATGTGCTTCACATTATTTTATATCTTCTCAGTTTGTGAGTGTGTTGGTACTAGTATTTGAACATCTGTGTGGGGTCATTTTGATCAATAAAACGTAATGGGTGTGAGTAGAAAATAATTAGATGTGTATGGGGTGTTCCCTCGATGTTAAAGTGTACAATGTTTTTGGAACATATTTGTGCTTAATATGTTAGCTTTTGATTTGATATTGGGTATTGACTGGTTAGATTTTTACCACACCCATATTGACTATTATCAATAATGGGTAACATTTACTTCTCTTGAGGGAGACACAAATGACCATAGTGGTGAATGAGATGTTCAGGTTGGTACGGCACGACAGATTTTCATGAATATTGGAGAATTCATAAGAAAGTGACTTTTACCATGATTTATTATGGGGGAGTAGAGTTGCTTATATTTCCTCCTAGGGTGGATCATTTTTAGGATGTGTTTACTGAGGAATTCTTGGGGATTCCACCCAATATGGATGTTATGGTCATAATAGAGTTGTTTTAGGGAGCATAAGAAGTTTTCATTCTTCCATAGAGAATTAAACAGGTAGATCTCCAAGAAGATAAAACCTTATTAGAGGAGTTAGAGAATAAATGGTTTATTCATCCTAGAACATTACCTTGTAGATCTCGTATTTTGTTTTTCAATAATTTATATGGATCGTTGAGTTTATGTGGCTATTATAGGAAGACAAATCAGATGATGGTTATGAAATGATATGACTTCCTTGAATTTTTTAACTTATTTACTAGCTAATAGGTTATTTAGTGTTCTATAGGATTTATTTGAGATTAGGGTATCATCAGTAGAGGTTTCGGCCATATGATTTACTATTTACTTCTTCTTGGGGAAGGCCTGGGTGGTATAAGTGTATTGTGTTGTGAATCAATTTGAACAATGTTCTGAAAGTGTTCAGGTCCTTAATGTATAGACTATTTGACCCTTAACTGGATCATTTTGCCTTTTCCTTTTTTGATGAAATCATGGTGCACTCCAAGAATCGTGATGATCATGAAAATTATATTATCATCATCCTTGCTAAACATAGAAATAATATTAATTACACCATGCTACCCTAATTTAATTTCATGATCAAAAGGGTACATTTCATGGGTCATATTATTTTTGAGTTAGGCATGTCTGTGGACCCTATTAATATACAAACATTTGTGTCATGGGAGAAATCTAAGAATGTTTCTGATGTTTGGAGTTTTCTGGGATTGGATGACTATTACTGAAGGTTCATCAAAGGCATTTCCCATTTATAATAACCACTTTCAGGCCTAACCAATAATGGTTTCTTGTTTAAATGGTTAGAAATATGTTATGATTATTACCATGTGTTAATGAAGCCATTGACCCCCCCCCCCCCCCCGAATCATGTATTACTCAAGACATCTAAGGCGTATACAATGTTTTGTGACATATCATGTGTTGTGATTGGGGAAATATTGACGTAGGATGATCAAGTGGTTTCATTTGGGTCATGATATTTGTGGCCACATTAAAGAAATTACCCTATGAATGCTCTTGAATTATTCGTAGTGGTTTACACCATGAATTGTGGTGACACTACTTGTTGTGAGAAATATTTATGGTGTATATCGATCATAGGAGAATTTAGTTCACATTACCTTAGTGTGAATAGATTTTGTGGTAGTGAATATGGGTTGAGTACATGCACTATTTTTATTTTTAGATGGCTTACACATCTGTAAATGGAAATAGTGTTGTATACTCTTTGATTTATAATACTCAAAATTAGGTAGTTCATGAACCCATTATAATGTGGATAATGATGGCATTGTTTGTTTATATGCACCTAGAGGTGTAGGATGACCATGGACATATATCCTTTTCATACTAGGTAGTTGTGTCCACACATTGGATCTAGATTAATGTGAGGGAGTGCAAGGATCCAAAATGTTTTGTATTAATGGAATGTCTTAAAGGCGGGGAGTCACCTTCTAGTTGGACCATTATTTATGATGACATTGTTTATGTTCATGGTTGTGTTGTAGAAATATTAAGTATGTGAGAAGAGTTGATGCATTATCTTCATGTATTGAAGTGGTATTTTAATCTTGGATTGAAAGACATTTATCGTGATATTTATTAGATGTAATGGTGGACATGGATGAAGAAATAGGTTGTAAGTTTGGTGGAGTGATGGCTTACCCTTCTGGAGGAGTAGGCTGAGCATAAGCGACCATGTGGTTTTCTACAACTACTACCCATTCCAAAATTGAAATGGGAATACATGACAAAGGATTTCATTATAGGTCATCCAAGGATTCCATAGAAGAATGTTATGATCATTGGATCAGTAGAATGAGGTGTCTCATTTATTTCAAATTCAAGAGACATTCACCATTGACCAGTTGGGTGAGTTATATGTTCAAGAGATAGTGTAGTTAAATGTGGGTAACAAAAACTATAGTTTCAAATCGTAATCCACATTTTACATTGCACTTTTGGCAGTGATTATAGAAGGTGATTGGAACCCAGGTGATTTTGAGTACAAATTTCTACGTACAAATGGATGACTATTTAGAGAATACTATTCAGTTACTAGAGGTAATATACACTGATTTTTTATTAGAATTTATCAGACCATGTGAAAATTATATTGAACTAGTTTATTTTACCTATAATAATAATTACCAGGACACGGTTCTGATAGAACTAATTGGGTCACTTTATGGTAAGATATGTAGATCACCATTATGTTGGATGGAGTCTAGGGATCAATGTTATTGAGGTTTAGTCTCAGGTAGGGGATCCCAGAATAGGGTTAGTTGATTTGGAAATGTATAGATATGTATTTGAGAATACAGAAGTAAAATTCGGATAGGCGTTTTAGACCACTTGAGTTTAGGTTGGTTGATCATGTGTTTCTCTTGGAGTCTCGGAGGATGGGTCACCAGTGGATATAGAAACACTATAAGTTTTAACATAGGATTGTGGAGAGAATTAGAACAGTAGAATATCGATTGGAAAATTAACAACGGTATAGTATTATGAAATATGTTTTTCATGTGTTGATGCATCAGTAGTATCACCCTAATCCATCTCAGGTGATTGATGCTGAGGATGTGGAGATTGAGGCTAATGTTTCCATTAAAGAACATCTAGTTTTTATTTTGTATCATAGTGAGATGGTCATCCATGGAATGATTGTGTATTTGGTTCCAATTATGTGGAAACATGGTAATGATATTGATGAAACATTGGAGAGAGATTAGGATATGTGGGCTCAATGGTTCAATCTCTTTGCTTTGGAAGCACAATGATGCATAGTGTGTGGCTCAAGGATGAGCTATTCTAATATGGAGAGGTTGTATGTTCTTGGGCAACAAGGTGGTATTCTATTATTTATATTTTTTTATTAATAACATAAGTTGGATAATTAAATTTTTAAGCGAAATATATGGAATCTCTGAAGTGTTATGAGGGTTTGAGACATTAATAAACGGTAAATTGGTCAATCTGGTACAAGATGCATGGTTAGAACACTATTAGTGAATACACTTCAAGTGGGAGAGACAAACTCTAAAACCATGGTTAGAGTAATTTCACATATTTGGATCATGTGTTTATAAACTAGGGGAGATGCCCATGTAATTGTGTGACATGGACACTCATGGATAGAGGCTAAAACACAATTTTTCAAACTATGAATCCAAACCATGCACCTAATTAAAAGTGGTGTTTTACCATATTGACCCCTCCTGATTGAATGGTTTCTCCAAAATTTTCCCCCATTTATTTCCATCATCTCTAGTGATGAACCAAATCTCCCAAAACATTCTATGAGTTTATATCCTTCATTTCATGGCTTTTTAGAGTGTTGTTTTGTGTGGATCGAAGCTCAGGGTGAGTCTAATGCTCCTCCTGCTTCTTTTTTCTTGATTAGGTCTTGTAGTTTCATTTTTATTCTACGAAAACACTACAAACCACTTCTTCTTGAGGTTCATAGGTTAGGGATTCAAAGGGATCTTGAATACAGATCAATGACTATAGTTATTTTTATGTTAATCTGTAGATTTTATGTAGGATTCTATATGATATATCCCACAATCTTGATGTTGATTTGTGATTTCATGCGTGTGTATTTGCTTACTATTTGTTGTGAATTTTATACCTTTATTATGATGTGGTAATATTTTTGGACACATGATGATTTGACTCTTCATGATCCCTATGAGATGAATTTATTTTGATTAGACCGTATTAGGACCACCCATGGGGTTCACCAATACTCCCAAACACGGAAAATTGCAATGATATGTATAAGGTTCATTTCTATTTAAATATATCCCATGATAAAAGTATTGACTCCATATATTGATTTAATAAGAAGAAATTTATTGTTTTGTGTAGTCATTTGCAATTAAATATGGTATTTTTTGGAGAAAATTTAAAAAGAGAGTTAAATGGATTATGGTGAATGTGGAAAATGATGAATAAAATTGTAATTGAGATGTATAATTGGGATTATTAATATGAATTAATTAATGTGTTAAATGGGATAATGTGTGAGAGTTACTAATTATTCTAAATGTGTTAAGGTGTGAATTGGGAAAATGGTTAAATCGGATATGTTAAGTAAATGGAAAATGTGATAATGGGTTAATCCATAAGGATGATTTATGAATTAAATAAAATGTAAAATTTGGTTATTATGGGTATTGATTGTGTATGATTTTGACATGGTATATGTTGAAAATGGACAAATAATAATGTACACATGGACTGATAGTATGGGATAATGGACTAAGGCTCCTCCCATGGTTCTAGTTGGATTGCGGCTCTAAACCACATGAATAGAATGCATGGGTAAGTGAGATGGATTGGGGATCTAGGAATCTAACGAATGAATATGATGAGACAACATATAATGGGGCTCCAAGGTATGTGTTATGTACTTTTTTATTAACTGTTTATCCCTATATAGATAATGTTCTTGACTTATCCACTTATGTATGATAATAGACTATATTAGTCGATTTTGAAAATAATGTAAATTACTAACCCATAGAACATGTTGCTAAAATGAACATAATAATAAGGATAATATAAGTGATGAAAATGGAAATATTGATGTAAATGGTTAATGTGAATGTTGGTAACAATTTTCACCCATGTAATTTTTTAAATTTTTCATTCATTTCATACTTGAATGCACATTATGATTACATTTGATATTTTTTAGACACTTTTGATGGTGGCCTACTGTGTTTTCCTCACTCCCATCATGTGACACTATAGGGTACCTTAGAATATTTCATGCATTCATGTTGGGACAAGGTAAAATGTCCCATGCTAGGGATTTGAATATGTATTGGTATGTACACAGTTGAGGATCCAGACTTGGAGTTAGGACCCATTTTGAGATTTTTCTTTTGTCTTCATTTTTGGGGGTTTTCATCACTTTTGGCACTATTAGAATGAAATTGGAATATTCATTATTGGTTGGGTTTGTACCATGCTTGGAAAATGTTCAGAAATGCATGTATTGGGTTATTTTATATTGATTCCATTATTTCACATGACATCTATTGTTACATACTCATATAAATAGGGTATATTCCTCACACATGATCCATTAGACCCTCACCTCTAGTAGGTAACCTCTAGTATATTCGGTGGTGTTCTTGAGGTCATGTGGTGACTTGAATTAGTTCACCAGTTTAGTATATTATCTATTTGGGATGACAAATCTAGGAACAAAATCATGTGATAGTTGGGTCCACCATTATGATTCTCACTTTATCTTTTCAATGAATGTTTTGTTATCACTTTGTATATTGTTATTTTTCAAAAAAATTATTTTCAAATTTTGAACACTTGATTATCAACATAAAAAAAGTATAAGGACGTAATTTAATTAAGGGGTTAGAATGTTACACCCATATATTTTTGAATATTTTTTCTTTAATGCGTTTGATAGGTTTCTTGACACACAACACCAAACCTAAGACGAACCAATAATTATTATAATATTGAAATTAAATTTAAGTTATGCATATAAATTAACACATTATGGAAAAAAGTATCATGGTTTTATATTATTTAAATTTATTTAGTAACACATATTAAATAAATATTAAAATTTTATTAAATTAGTTTTATGCTTTAAAAATATGTTTTCTTTAAAAATGATTTTAGTATAATATTATTCAAACTTAATGTAATTTATTTCTAAAATTTTTAGAAATTTTATTTGAGGAAATGTATGACATTTTTGAAACCATCCTTTCAATATTGTGTTATAGAGATTTTCTGGATTAAAACGAATTATCTTTTAGTGAATAGTGAAATATAATATTTTTGGTAAAAACTATCATTTACTTTCATGTAAAATTACCATTTCATAAATTTATAGAAAATTTTTATAATTATAATTGAATTAGAAATAATAAAAATAATTATATCGGAATCATCATTATACTTGATTTTGGTATAAGTACATTTTTGGGCTTAATACAGATTTTTTATAAACACTCTTTTTATACACGCATTGTGTTTATATATTAATAAAAAATGAATATCTAGTGAATAATTGTTTTAATGAAATTAATAAATTTTATATCCAATAATATATTTTATCATTGATTTTATTGGTTTTATAAGGAAATTATTTGGAGAAAATTATGGTTTGTGTTTAGAAATTTATTTTAATAAAATGGGGTTTCATTGTGGCTTGTAAACTTATTTAAAATTTAATTATAACACATATCAAAATTGTATCAATTTAAATTAATTACATATTTTTAATCGTAATAATTAATATAATATTATTGGGTCAACTTAATTTTTGGGGGGTAAACCAACAGATATGGATAAGATAACCACCCAAAAATATATAATTATTATTAGTTGAATATATTTAAACATTATATTATCAAACCATTAAATAATTATTCTTTTGGAGTTACTTTACTATGAAAATTAACTTATATAATTGAATGATTTTATGAAATTACATTTGTGTCCCTCCTAACACTTATAAATCAGAACCCATTATCCTTACTTATTAACAAAATTCAATCTTTATATATCAACCAATACCTACTCAAAACATTCATATAATCCTTTACTTAGTTAGGGAGATTTTTTTTCTTATACTAATACTGATCATTCATGGTGTATGGTGTTACCCATATACAATCTCTCAAAGAAGAGGTATAACTCTTAACCAAGATATTCCCATTTTATTTCTTATTTAAAATTATATAAACATATTTTGACCATAAATAAATTGTTACTCTAATATAATAAAAGTAAAAATATATTTTTATGATGATTTAACAAACAATATACACCCCTTTTCAATAAAATGATAAATAAACATTTTTCTCATGTGTGTGTGTGGGCTACTTCCTCCATGAAGCGATATGATTCATTTTCCATCATCATTTTACATGTGTCATTAAAATTATGGATTTAATGTTTATAAATATTTTTTATAATTTGATAATTCTTTTTAAATTAAATTTTTTTTCCATATTCTTACAATTTGATCCACTGGTAAATGATCACATCGCTCAGGCGTATGTGTGGACTACCACATCAACAGAGCAGTGTGATTTGTTTATCATTTCCTATGTACTTGGAAGTTAATAATTGTATATTTGATGTAAATATGTGATATTTATAATGTAATAATTATTATATAAATATGAATTATCATTTATCTTTGTTTCATTCCATCAATCTAAAATGGGATACATTACTTGTGAGTAAATAAATATTATCGTCTCTACCAAGTGATGTAATTCATATTTCACCACCAAATAATATAAGGATTAAAAATATGTATATAATGAATATATATGATATTTATATCATTTGTAAAATCATTTATATTTTTTAACCACGACCAATTTTCACCGACCATAACTGTCAAAAAATTACACACCTGAAAAGTGAAAAAGTTAATACCCGAAATGACGACATTGATAGAGAATTGTGAAGAAAAAAAGTCATAAAATATTATAATTGGATAATATATGATATTATAAATATTATCATGTCTCTTTAATAAAATTATTAAAAATTAAATTTCATTATATAAGAGTTTAGAGCTCTTAAAAATCATGTCTTTCGTAAGGTATGGGTTTCGTATCAATTTCTCTTCATTGAGACAAGTTTTACTTTTATGAACAAATTTATAATTTATATGGTGTATAAAATGATAAATAATATATTTTTATATAATAAATTATTTAATTAAAGTTACTTATATAACCACATAATTTTAATCATTCCAATTAATTTTGATTTAGTGATTACTAAAGCCGTAAGTGTTCATCTCAGTTTTGTTTCCATGAAAAATATCTGAATTTATACATCAATATTTTTTATAAGTTATATTTACTAAAAAATTGATGACTTTTATCATAATATATATATATTAATGGTATTTAAATTGTTATTTTATTTTATTTATTTCATGGTGGTTCTAAATCAAAAGTTACCAAATCGGTAAGAGATTTATATCATAATCACTTTTTTTAATTTTATTTTTTATGCTTAAATTTACAATAATTAAATTATATGACTTATTTGTCCAAAATATTATTTTTTTTCTACAGCTATATTTATTTATAGATATGACATGATTTAATTTTATTTCCCTCCCATTAATTACTCAAGAGGCTGAGAGAATATTTTTAAGGAAAACCAACCATGTATTTTCTCTTCGGTCATGAATCATTTCATCCATGACAATAATTTTATTAAAATGTTTTCAATAATACTTTAAATATTATAAAATTATCTATTAATTTCATTTTTACCTATTTTTTAAATTTTATAATGTTTTATATGAATTTTCATGTCATTTTACAAATGATGAACTTTTGAGTATTTATTAAAAATATAAATTGTTTTTTGGTTTTAACATTACCTAAATGACCAAATTTACGTGCCATCATGAATATTATTTTCATTGATGCTTAATTTATAGGTTACATTTTTTATTTTCAAATAAAAGTTTTTTAATAATATTTTAGAATGTTTTATATTTTAAAAAGGATATCTCAAAATGAAAAAAAATCTTCAAGAAATTATTGAGGGATATTTTAAATGTACTTTTCATTAATAACAAAATAATTTGATGTTTCAAATTATTTAGTTGGGATTTAATTCATTATTACCTTATTTATTTTTTATATAGTTGTTTTATGATTATGCTGATGAATTTTTTTGAAACCTATTTTCTTTTCATGTGTTTATATTTGATTTAATGATAAATCTTTTCCTAATCTTGTGGCATACATATAAATGGAATATTATTATGTGATGGGTGGTTCCATTATAAATAAATTAATAGTGGTGACATTATAAACAAAGGATGTGTGGTTTTTTATTTCTATATAATTTTTTAGGTAATTATGAAGGTGTTGAGAAACTCATAATAAATGACATGATTAATAAACTTTTAAGTGATATCAAAGGTAATTAGATGGATGTTACTCACAAAAGAATAGGTAGATTTTTCCATTATGGGAATTTGTCCACAATGATAGTCATGTTAGTGAAACATGATTAAATAGGTGATTTTATATGCTTATGTGTATGGAAAAAAATAATTCTTTATTTTTATATGATGTCATAATTAGGTCATGACTGATTATTTATGATTACACACTCTTATAACTTATATATTTTGATTTAAAACCCATTATTCTATGATTCATGAGTAAATATATTTGACTAATTGGGTGTAAAAATTGTAATTTTTTATCATGTTATAATTCTATTTTCTTATATTATGTTTACTTATTATAGTTGACTGATATCTCTTATGTTTACCCTTATTGAGTATATGAGATAACCTTTTCTTATGTTTCATTTCCCCATGTTATGAATATAGGGTTTAGGTATGATATGCCTAATAAGGGTGATTTTTGTGAATAAAATAATGGTATATAATATAGATCATCTCTTTAGAAGTTTTTTATGTATCTATGTTTCCAAAAGAACAAAATCATTATAGTTTTTTCGTGGATAATATTGATAATTAATTAATATTACACTAATAAAATACAATATTTATGTATGAAATGTTTGAGTCACCATATATATATATATCAATCATTAGTCACACACTTACAACCACACTTGTGAATATCTATATTGTGCCCAAGTATAAATTTCTTATTATATTTAAACATTTAGAAAATGAATTGTGAAGTGACACATGACCCACCTATCATCATCAAAACATGTGTGTTACATTTGAAATCCATCACTAATCATTTCAAATATAAAATATGAAATAAAAATGGGTTTAATAAAATTTATAAATGTAATTAATTCAATTTTGATTAAGATAAAATAGAAATAGAAAATGGGTTTTATAAAACATTAAAATGAAAACAATTCACCTATAAAGCAGAAATAACCCAGGGATATATAATGGGTTTCTATACTTTTCAAAATGGGATCACATAAAGAAATAATTAATAATTCTAAAAATATAAACCCATATAAAATAAATAGTAATCCAATGATATTATGTAATATTATAGTAAATACCATTCAATTAAGAGAATCAGTCATATGTTATTTGAAAATTATAGATATGGATATATGGGTAAGTAAATAATTTCCAAAAATAATTCAATGTATGCAATCTAGTTAAAAAACCATAAATTAAAGTCTAGAAATATATAGTTTCCACATAAAAAAACATTGTAATAAAAACAATAGTCATATAATGAAGATAATTAGGTAAGAAAAAGTCATTGATAGATCATTCAACCAAATGTGAATGATATAATATAACCCATCTAGGGAAATAATATACAGAGTATCATTTAGAGAATATCCTTGATCATACACAAGGTATGTCAAAAGATTTTGATTTATATGAATACCATTTTCATGAGAATTATGAAAAATAAATTCAAAATAAGAAACATCCATGATCTTTTTTTAAATTTTATTTAGAAATATATATTTTAAATATCATGGTGAATAATATTTAAAAAAAATGAAATATTAACAAATTATATTAAAAAAATGAATGATGGATTTAATACATGTTCTTATAATTAATTTTAATAATATTTTTTATAGTTTAATGATAATTATCCATATAGAAAAAATTAAAATTTTATTTCATTTTTTGTGAAGAAGCTAAGATTATATAAATTGAACTTTATCAATATTGATTCATAAAAAGATACATAAAAAAATCCAATGAATATATACATAGAAAAAGTGATATCTTTAATGAAAAAGAAGATATGAGGTTAGTTTCACTTATAAGAAATACATTGAAAAAAATATATGTTAAGGGAGATTTAATTTTTTTTTGGAAAATTTAAAATGACATGAATAACAAAAGAAAACAATAATTTTTTTTAAATAATACAAATTCCATAGATGAATTAACTTCCAAAAATAATATTTTCTTGAAAATAATATTAGAAATAAAAACCTTTCAATTTGAGTAATATTTAAATCAAAACCATTAATGGAGTATGAGTTTCAAATTTAACATGAAATATCTTGAATAAAAGGTAATTCATGATATAACTTAACAATTAATATATATAGGCCTTTGAAATGTATACTATTACATAAAAAGAATCATATCCTAATAATTTGGGATTAATACCAAGAAAACCTTACAAGAAGAAAAATATTTGAGGTTAGAGTCATTTGATAATGAAGAAATCCTAAAGAATTGTTTAAACCCAAAAAAAGAAAGAAAGAAATTATAAGTTATTTATTAGGTAGAATAAATCAATCCTTGAATAATATAGTTGAATAAGAAATCTTCTAACTTAATGGAAGGAAATTGAGTTTTCAAAAACCCATACAACCTTAGTATCCTATAAATCAAAGGCCTTTTAAACATGTTGGCTGAAAAGTTTATACTTTATACTTTTCCAATCCTTATTTTTAATATCAAAATCACTTTATTAAAATTATATTTAAATAACTTTTAATGTTCAAATAATTTTAGAATGTTTTTCTAGAAATAATATTTTTTACCTAACATTTAATTTATTTTTATCTAAATGAATATAAACATTATATTCTTAAAGTATGATACATAAGAATGACTACTATTCTTATCCATTAAACTAACCAGTGTCTTGTCCAATAGTTTAAATAATGTTCGGTTCATCTACCTTCCCAAAGTCATATCCATTAGACTGAAAATAGTTTAGTTAAATGGAAAAAAATAATTTAGTTCATTAGACTATCAATGGATTATAATTTGTGTGTTGGGATTATTTCAATTTCATGGAATTTATTATGATATCATAATAATGCAATCAAAATGACATCAGTTAGAGGCATTTTTCTGAGCATCCTTGTTGAGATCATCTGATTCCATCGAAACAGACTCTATGATTAAATTAAAATACGACATTTGGAGGGATTCCTATGAATAGAAGTGAATTTGAGGAGTTGTGAGCTAATTTATTTGAAACTCTACATGTCATAAGATTTATCTGCCTTAACATATCATTATTACTCATTAAAAAATTTCAAATAGATTTCGTTCTAAGGAATCCATTTTGATGAATTTAAAATCATTAGAACATTTTTATTTTTTATTCACTGATTCCAATACGGGTTTAGATAAAGGGATTCCAAGTATAGTAAGATAGATGATACCAATTAGGCTGCTGAAGGGATTATATGGGATTGGAGGATGGGGTAGGTTTCAATCATCATATCCATGTATTTCAAGATTATGAATGAGTGAGCTATTTCAATATTTATATTTATGGTTTTCCATTTGTTGAAATAAAAATCTTACAAGTAGGTTAAAAAATTCAGATATCTTAAGAAATGATTTATGAATTGTTTATGTATTGAGTTCAAAGAGTATAATATATTTTATAATTAATATAATTCATTCATAATATACTATAATCTTCTATATTGCTTGTATAAAAATTTGTATATTCTACTATGAAATTTATATTTGAATTTTTGTTTTACTATATTTTTCTATTATTTGTTTAAGAACATTGTTCGTAAGATTATATAGAAACTCTGATTTTCTAGAAAACTTATGACTCTGATAACTATAGATTGATGATATGATGTTTTCTTGGCCTGATCAACATCAAATGTGGTTTATGTTTTATATTAGATTTAATTTTTAAACAATAATTCAACTCATATCAGAGCCATAATATACTCTTATTATCGAAAACATTTGTATTAGAGACTGTTATATAATTTTACATGATGGGTTTTTTTACATTTATTATCTATTATAATTTAATAACATTTTTTTATTAATTTATTTCATAAAAAATTTTATTACGCTAACATGTAATTACTATAAGGATTTACTATTTATATAATATTGTAGGTTTGAATGTTGTTAATTTATGAATTTAAATAATATAAGACCACCAATATTTGGTTGTCATGATTGTGATTATTGGAGAGATAGGATGAAAACTATGTTTATTAATACTTGTGCTGACAGTTTTATAATGATGACTGGTAATTACAAGATTCCAAAGATAGATGATACTTCTTTTACATATTCAAATAAGTTGGAATATAATTTTAAACATAGAGTAAGGAATAATCTATTGTTCTATATGACTATAAATATTGATATTCATATATCATCTTATGAAACTGTAAATAATATATTGAGGAATTTGGAGGTAACTCAATTTTCTAATTTAAAAGTCATTGAGACTTGAAGAAATATGATATGTAATGATTACCATGATTTTATTTTCAACTTATAAAAACTATTTATAAAATTAATCAATGATTTATCAATTTATAATTAGTTTATAATATATTGGTAAAATATATCTTATATTTTAAATTATAGAAAAAAATATCCTAGAGATAATACTTGGAGATTGGGAATCCAAATGAACTACTTTGGATGGTAAAATAATGATTAATCACCTAAATCTTGATGATCTATTTGGAAACCATAGGTATTATGAAATAAGAATAAAAAGAGACGTAGAAAAAATGAAGAAAAAGAATATAGGTGTTGCTTTTGAAACTACTTCAAATATTTCAAGTTAATTTTAAACCACTGAGAATGTTTTTAAGTATTCTAAAAAGAAAAAAGGTTTTAGTTTAGAAAAAAAGATGTTCAATTGAAAAATCATGAAATAAAAAGATAATATTTTAAATAGGACAAACAAGAAAATTTTGAAAATATTTTTCTAGTATATATATACAAGGAATAATAAATAGATAAGTGACAAAATATATTCCTCATAAGATATATGTAATGAATATAATAAAGATATACATATTAGTTATATTGACCTAAGCTAAAATAAACAGAAAAAATGAAATAAATTCTAATAGAAATTCTATGATGTACTATAAGAAAGAAATTGAAAAGAGTATCAATGATTCAGATACAAGGTGTGTGAGTTGTGGACATAGTTCCGCTTAGAATTCATCATATATTAATGTTCAATAAAAAAATATTAGATTCGATGAAAAACATTACATGGTTAATAAATGATTCAAGGACTATGTAACTATAGAATCTATTACAAATCTCACATTAATTTTTTTTTCTTTATAGTAATGATGACAATAGTTTTATATATTCCAATGAAAAATCGTCTTAATATGAAGAAAAAATTTTATTTACATGTTATGAATATGATTCTCTATTTTATAAATTATTATAAAATAAAAAATTTATGACTAATAAAAATTTTAAATTACTCAAGATAAACATGTTAATGAAACATCAAGGATTTATACTTTATCTACTAAGATATCATATATTTCTAAATATTAAAGCATATCTTATTTTGAGAAAGATGATATTTCAAATGAACATGAAAATTATTATTTTCTAAAAAACTATTTCGCTAAATTATATAGAAAAACATAGTTCGAATAAAATATCTAATTAGGACATAAATATTATTTATAACCAAATTCTGAAATTTCTAGTATGAAAAATATTTTTTCAATATTTACCACTAGTTTAGAAACATTGATAAGAAATATATTCAAATTATACCTCATAGATATTATTTTTTAATAGATTTTTTCTAATCGAAAACCTATTTATAATAATTATTATTTTTTTACAAAGGTGATTAATTTTTCAACTAGATATCATTGTGGTGGTCACTGGAAGAAAAAATTATCCTTAAAAAAAGTTCACTCATTAGGATTTCATGAACATTATTTTTTAAAATAATTAACATTTTCCTTGCATAGTAAAGTGGAAAAATGTTTAGTCCTAGAATTATACATTTTAATAATACCAATCCAAATAAAATGTGAGTTAAAAAAATTAATCTTTTTTTTTTCATGAAAAAATGGAATAAACCAACATGAAAAATGTTTGGTACATGGATAGTATTTTATGTTGAAACATGACTGATAAAAAAAACTTTTTGATGAAGATTATAAATATGAGATGTGGTAATGTAAACTATGGATAAAATGGCTAAGGGTAAATTATTGGAATAGTTAATATTGTTCATATTAAGAAAACATTAATTTCAAATGTTTTATTTGTTTTAGGAATTATTTGTAACCTTATTATCATAATTCAATTATGTGATGAGGGTCATATAGTGAACTTTAGGAATTAAATTTTTACTATTCACTATTATAAAGATGATTTTTTTCATTCTTCTAATAAACAAGAGAATGTCTACACATTAAACATATATGACCTTAGGATCCAAGATATACCTTGTCTTAGAGTAATTAAAAATCAATAATGGTTTTGGAATAGAATATTTTGACACAGTAATGTGGTAAATATCACTAATTTTTCTTATAAAGGACTAGTAAATGATCTAACAAAACATTTGTTTGATACATAAAATGTATGAGACCATATTTAATTCTTAGATAAATAAAACCCAAAAATTTTTATCTATTATTGAAGTCTTAACATTGGATTCATTACAGTTAGTGCACAAGGAAATTTTTGGTCCTACAATAAGAGAAAGTATCGAGAAAAATATTATGTATTTATTGTAGTTGATTATGTTTTTAGATATATTAGGTTCTATTATATTAAAAATAAGTGTGAAGACTTTTCTTGTTATAAAGATTAATATCCTAAAGGAAAGATAAATAAAACACCTCTTTGATAACATTTTATTTTGATTACATTGGAGGATTTTTAATTATAGTTTTGATAAATTTGTGGTAAAAATTTATTGTACTTAATTTTTGAACACCTTTAACTACATAAAAATGGTGAAGTTGAAAGATAAATGAAATTCTTCATGAGATTAGTAGAACCATGCTAAGGGAATACTCAATTTTTCATTTTTTACGCTGATGTAGTTAATAGTTACAGTTATACTGTAAAATTAATTTTAGTAAGACCTTTTATTAATAAAACATCTTATGAGTTATAGAACTGAAATATACCAAAATGTTCTTAATTCAATGACTTTGGCTGAAAATTATTAATTTATTAATATTAAATATAACTAACATAGATTTTCACTAAAATTTGATGAAGGAATATTTTTAGGTTACTCTAAAAATAGTAAAGAATATATGTTATTTAATAATAACAATAGTGTTATTGATGAAATTCTACATGTTACATTTGGTTAAAAAAATCATTTTTTCGAAACAACCTCAACCCTTACCTTTGGATTTTATTTCAAAAAATATTTTCAAATTATGTTGGAGAGTTATTCTCATGAGATAATAATTGAAGACTATATTTAGGAAGTTATACATCAAGAATATCTTTATCATGATATTGAAGAACATAAATATTTAAATCCCTAAAATCATTTTTTTCTTATGAATCATCCTCATGATTAAATAATTGGTAATATAGATCATCGAATTATAACTATATGGTCTTTGATAAATAAAATTGAACATATTTTAATTTTAATGCAATTAATACATAGGAATCCTAATGAGGCTTTAGTTGACAAAGATTGGATAAATGAAATGAAATATGAACTCAATGTATTCGAGGTGAGTCAAGTTTATAATTTGGCTAAGTTACCTAAAATTACTTCAATTATTGGTGTAAAATGGGTTTCCCATAACATATATGATTAAGATGAAATAATAGATAAAAATAAACATTGACATGTTGATAAAGGATATAATAAATAAGAGTACATATATTGTGATAGAACTTATACATTAGTTGATAAACATGATGTTATTCATATAATTATAGAAAATGAAACATTTCTTAATTTAAAAATATTTTAATTTGATGTGAAGTGTGCATTTATTATCATATATTTATAAGAGGAATTTTATATATAACAACCCCTTGTTTTGAAAATAAAAAATTGTAGAAATTTTTATATACATTCTATGGAACGTTATGGACATAAGAAAGCCCTTAGAGCCTCGAATGATTAGTTAATTTTATTTTTGTAAACAAATAACTTCATTATTGAAAAAATAGATACAAATATTTTTATAAAATAAGTTTATAAAACATTATCATTTTCAAATATATGTTTATGAAATAATATGTTTTTCGACTCAAAAATATTTAATAGATTCCTTTGTGGATCATATAAATTCAGAGTGTGAAATGACCTTGATGGATGAACTTACATATTTTTAATGTTCTCAAATTTTCTCAAAAAATAGATGGAAATTTTATTTCTTTAATTAATTATGTAAAATATAACCTTAATACACTCCGATCTGAAAATACCAAAATTATTTATACTCTTATCAGAACCTCAAATGGTTTGGATGTCGATGAATATGAGAAACCAGTTGATCAAATAATCTTTAAATGAATTATTGGTAGTTTACTATAATTAACAAATAGTTTTCATGATTTTATTTTTGAGTGTAATTATGTGTTGGATATGAGGAAAATCCAAAAAGAGACCCATTTTAAAATTATAAAATGATTTTTTTTCAACATAAGAGAACTATGTATTTCGATATGTTTTACTATTTTTGAAATGATATTGATATAGAATGGATATAAAATGTAATTATATAACTTTTAATTTTTATGAGAAGCATTTGAGTCATGGTACTATTAGAAACAATACTCAGTAAAACATTCTACTGATAAACCAGAATATATGGCAGGTGGATGTTGTGGTGATCATGTGTTGTGGATGCAACACATACTCACTAACAATGGAATTATTATTTTTTAAACTCAAATACTATGTGACAACACAAGCCCCATTTATTTATGTAAAGTAATTTCACATCACTCATGATCAAGCACATAGATAATAGATACATTTTTTTTGAGATGACATACAAAAATTATATATAATTTTTCCATTTATTACAATGTAAGACCCACTTGAAGTTATTATTTGTAAACCTCTTTGTCCTAATAGATTCTAATTTAATAAACAAAATCCCGGAATGGGAAATATCAAGGGATCACTCATATAGATTTTATGCATAAAAATATCCTACATTAATTAACTCTTTCTCAAAAAGGGATTACATATGTTGTGCTTTTCTAAAATACATTTTTGTCTTATCTTTTCAGTTTTTATAAAAGAAATTGTTTTTTGTATCATCTAGTGTTTCATAATAAATTTTTTTTAATATTTTTTAATCCACATTTCTTTTAAAAATTTTCAAAATATAAATTTTACAAATGTTTTTGAATCCAAAAATTCATGCTAAAAGTTCTTAGAAAATATTTTTGTTATCATTATTGTTGGAATTAATAACTTTTAGAGAAAACATGAATAAGGGATTATTCATGAATAAGGTATTGTTTCTAAAAATGGAAAACATCATCCACTCACTCGGTCATGGCAATTCCTTTCTTTATTGGGTTCGATTGTCTCAATAATCCCGGTGGTGCGTCGTCGGCGTTAACCTCCTCTATTTCTACTCATGGCGCGCGGTCTTTGGCTGTTTGTGGAAACCCTAAGGTTGCGGTGTCTTCGCGTTTCCCGGCTGGTGTTAAGTCGGCTTCGGACTCTATTGCCGGATCTGCGAATCTGGTGGATGTTTTGGCGAAATCGAAGACCTCGGCAGATTCTTCAACCTCGGTTCCTCAAGTCGGATCGGAGTCCATGTTGCAAGAAGATTTGGGGATTGGCGCGTAGCGTGGTGCTCCGCGGCATCGAGATGGTGTTGTGGTAGATCCCCCTTCTGTGATTCAGGATTTTGGTAATGGCGTGGTGCGGGCCAAAAATTCCCAGTTGAAGCAAGATGGATCCTGTTCATTGGGTTTGTTCACGGACTCTTGCCCGAGCAGAATTCTTCGTAAGGGTTCTTCGGCTCCTGTTGAAGCTAACCCTGCCGCGCTTGCAGAGCGAATGTCAATGGGTAAAAATTCATTAATTGCTCGTATTGTTCTTCCTAAAGGTGCTCATCCATTGAAGCTTGATGAACTGACTTGCAGAATTTCGAATTTGTGCGGCTTTTCTAACTGGAAGTGTGTTTCTCTTGGTCGAGGATTTTTTCATTTTCTTTTTCCATCTTCTGATTTGAAGCTTCGGGCATGGAGCATTGGAACCATGTTTCTAAAACCTGGATGGTTGCATTTACATGAATGGTCTATGGATTTTAATGTCTCGCGTGCACGAAATGCATTTTCTCAGCTCTGGATTCGTTTGCATGGGCTCAACTGGGTCCTCTGGCATCCCAAAATTCTGCATGATATGGGCATGGCAATTGGGACTCCCATTCGGCTTGATAAAGAAACTGAGGATGTTCGGTTTGGCCATTTTGCTAGGATGTTGGTGGAGGTTGATCTTAGTACTACTTTGATCGACAAGGTAACTCTTTCCACCGCTTCTGATAACATTCAAATTGATGTGGAGTATAAAAAAAAGCCTCTTTTCTGCAATGTATGCATGGCTGTTGGACACTCGTTATAATTATGCCAGAAGAATATGTCTTGTGAGAAATATGGTGTGAGAGGACATTCAACAGTCCACTGTCGCAGGAAATCCAACCTGAAGGATTCGATATTTCCAAAGTCTTCTGCTCATAATGGTGATGCAATTCAAAAGTCGGCTCCTGATCATGGTAAAGGTCTTTTTATTGATGATTCTCCGAAGGAGGCTCATAGTGGCCCTTCTAATACTCGATCTGATTTGGCTAAAGAGGTTCCTCTAGTTCAGGACATCCCTTTGCGGACTCCAGAACGGGTGATCCCTGATTCTCACCAGGTTGATGTCTCTAAGCAGTGTGATGTGCAACTTCATGATGATTTTCAACATGAAATCCAGAAGCATTTTCAGTCATCTGAGTTACATGAGAAATGGGGGAACATTTCTGAAGATGAACAGGGGAAGGCGCGCTCCCCGGTCAGGGTCTCAGGCAACGGTGGTCATGCCTCTTATAAGGATGCAATATTGAATGGCAAGTCAAAGACTACTGAAAGTGAAGGTCCTCCCCTTAAGAGGAGACCACGTAAGGATTATACTAATGTACCTAGAACTGTGTCTACCAGATCGTCGTCTATGGTGTCAAGGAAAGTGGATTTGGATATCTTGAAAATCCTCAATAGGGACAAGTCTCAATCTGAGTGGGAGACTGCTGGTGATTCTGATTATGGAAATGACATGTCTTTTTATGATCTCTAGACTTGCTCTTGGTGGATGAGGGCATGTTTGTTGTTTGACCCCATCTGCTGCTCTGTTGACCTTTTTTCTTTCTCTTAATAAATGCAGATGCTTTGCCTTTTTAAAAAAAATAAATAAGGGATTATTGGATAAAATGTTCATACTGAATGTTAATTATTACTCTAAGAGGTGTTATTCTATTACTTTAGATTTTTTTAATTATCAATTAATTTTATTTTTATATGTTTTTTTTCAAATTTTATTAATTTTAGATACCTTGAAATTTTAAAAAAATATTTTAGTTTATGTAATTGGAAAGTTATTTACTCTGATGAATATTTTTATTAGAAAAAATTATGAGTTTTGATTTTTCAATGAATTGTTTAATAATTATCCTTATCCATCATATCAGAATACAATTTAAATTAGAGATTTTAGTTATTATGAATTTGAAGGGTAACTCCATGAGCTTATATATAAGTCCATGGGTCATTCTGTCCCACATTGATACTTAGAATATTTTACCGACTATTGACTCTCCTTTTTATTTTAGTAGAAAATTTTTGGATTTAGTTCAATTTGTTCATCCTAGACATCAATCATAGTAGGAGTACATCCGAAGAATATATTTCAGATATATTTTTAAAGGCAATGTTTAACCAAAAACCATTGTATTTTATGTATGATTCATTTTTTAAATGAGTTATAAATTTTCAAGGAAGAGAAAACAATTTTTTTTATAACACTATTATTTTAATCTTCATTATCTAGAAATTTTTAGAGAATTTTAATATTTGGTTGAATTTAATATGCAAGACGATTTAGAAGTTATTGTTTTTAATTTTTTTAGAGTGAGTTAATAATTAACTATTTAGAAGGTGTTTGATATAAATGAAGTTCTATTTTTAGGAGAAATATATCCTTATTATCATAATATTCTAGAGATTCTTGGAAGTTTTTAAAAATACAAAGGAAAAAATTTAAATATTTTTGTCTTTTGGAAAGATATGGAAGGTGTGTCATATGATATCAGATGAAATAGATTTTACTATGTGGATACAAAGATTTTTTTTTTGAGAAAAAGAGACTGGGATATGTTGAATGTTTAAGAATCAGTAGGTTTCATTGTTTTTTAAATAAAATATTGGTTCATTTTATAGAAGTGTTTAAAAAATGTTTCATTGATTGGAGATAAAACCATAGATAAGATTAATTTAATCTTCAATACTAAAATGAATTTTTTTTAAAAAAATTCAGAAAATTAAATTTTTGATGTTGAAATAGTTCAATAATAACAATCAGTCAAAATGAAATCTTAATAATATTACTCTCCTCCCAAGAAACAAAAAAATTAAAACTATTTGTGATGAAGACTTCAAAAATTTAAATGGATATAAGGATCAAAAAAATCCTGGAGGTCAATGTCTCAGACATGATGAAGTTAATTATTTAGATTTGATGCTAAAACCCTTTTACAAAATGAAATCGTTAGATAATAGAAAAAGTAAAATAGAATACTTGTTGAAGAAAAGGTGGTGGAAAATTGATTAATGTTGTAAAAATGTATTTGATTATTCTACATTTATCAATATAACCATTTTCATTAGTTCAAAAAGTTCCATTTTATGAACCACATTCTCTTTCTAATCAGACATATCCAAATCCTATGGCACTAAAAGAGTTAGAGATTGTTGAAATATATTTTGTTCTAGTTGTTTTTTAGAAGAGATTGTGTAAACAATTTTATTTCAATCTCAACATGAAGATTATTTTGATAAATCATATCATAAATATCATAAAAATTTGGTGTAAAATAATGTTCAAAAATTAATTTGAATGTATAAAAAATAGATAATATTACTGTGTGGTAGTTAGAGAAATATATTGAATAAGAAGAAGAATGATAAATAGAAGAAGAATGGTCTTTGGAGTCTCATTCATCCTCAACATCATTTTCAACAATGTTTGATAAAAATCTCGGTTTATTTGTTTCTATGAATGAATAGTCAACAAAAAATTAGGAGGATTCATCACTATAGTCCCAAAAAATATATCTAATATATAATTTTATGTGGTTAGAGATTTGGATGATTTAAATATAAAAAAACTATATAGTTTGGAATATCTTTCGAATATATTTCTAAAGAATCATAAAATTCATCTGATACATCATTTTCTAATGCTCAGAGGAGAATTGATTATATTTTTCAATCCTTTAAATACATAACTGATTCTACACCTATTCTTATAAATATTGAAGGCCGGTGAATTAAAATTCCAAATAGTATGAATAAGAAATAATAATTTTTTTTTTGACATTATATTTTTTTTATAATGAGGATGAGATAATGTGATTCAAGTATAAATAAAAATCATAGAAAATAAGATTTAATTAAATTGTAAAATGGTCAAGGAAAGTTGATGTTGATTTAAAAATCCCTGATGAAAATTTTGAGGATTTTCAAAATGTATCTATTGATATTGTTGGGACATTTTATAATATTTCATAACATGTTTCTAATAGATTGATATTTTCATAATGGTTCAATAATTTAAAAGATTATTGGAATAATGAAATATATGAACTAAAATAAATGATTAAAATGATTAAATATTAGAATAATGTGGTTTGATATTTTGATGAAAACTTTCTTATGGTGGAGAAAGAAAAGAAAAATATTTGAATTCCTTAAGAATATTAGTATGTTTAAAATTAGTGAAAATGATTTTCTTTGTCATATAATAAATGATATGAATGACTGGGTCTATTTCTATAGACCTCAAGAAGTATCCTAAGGATTGTTAAAATATAAAATCTATAGTAATGATGCTTAATGATATATAATGAACTTTTAATTTCTGAACTCTCGATTTATTCATAAAAATCAAATTTTTTAAATGATATCTCATCTCGATGAATTATTCTCTAAATGAATTTCTTGTATGATTTTTTTTCAATTTTATTTAGTTGAAATTTAATTATTTTTTTCTTGGATGAATAATTCTTCAGACATAATTTCTTCTGGATTACTTTCTAAAATTTAGGAAAATATTTTACATTCTATATTTATTTTCTAAAATCAAAAATGGGGAGAAATTATTATTGGGGGAAAATATATTGGGGGTGGAGAATATGGTGAATATAGGTGAACAAAAGGAAGTAATCAAGTCATGTGGACTTAATATTAGAAAAGGTGATATATTTCTTAAGACTATTTTATATGATGTTATTAAATTTAGAAAGGGTTTCTATTATTTCGAAGTTAATATTTTTTCATTTTAGTTAATGTGTTTTGGGTTTTTCAGAAAGTGGTTGATTCCTGAGTTTAATGTTTATAATTTTTTATTTTTCTTTAATTGTTTTGAAAATAAAAATCAAATTCATAATACCAAATTTATTAAATATGAATGTTCCAAGTATTTTAGAATTTTTTTATATAAAACATTTTTTCTACAGATTCTAGAAAAATTCCTTATCTAAATGAATATAAACATTTATGTTCTTAATGACTGATATATTAGATAGACTAGGAGTCTGGTCTATCAGAATAACTAGTATCTTTTCCATCAGATTAAATATCATATTGTCCATCAGACTAACTGATGTCATATACATTAGAATTAAAATAGTTCAATACATCAAACATTTAATTGTATAGTCTATATGGAAAAATAATGTTTATAATCGTAGTGTTTGAATTAATTCTATCCAAAGAAATTTATAAAAAAAATTGTAATGGTGATATCAAAACTTCATCTGATAGAGATTCATTGTTGAGCTGTCTAGTGGATATTGTTGAAGATTGTTTCAATAAACTCTAATATTCACAAACAACATGACCAAGGGAGGATTTAATTTAAATATAAGTTAATTAAAATATCTTAGAGGCAATTAATTTTCAACTCAACATATCTATTGATTTCCCTTCCTTAATGTCTAATTATTATAGGTTGTAATTATTTTGAGAGTTTTTGTACAAAGGAATCCATTATGAGGATAATAAATTCCTTATAATATTTTTCTTTTTTGTCCACATATTATGACATGAGTTTGGATTAAGGTATTAATTGGATAGAAATATGTGTGATATCCATCAAAATGATCAAGGTATTATAAGGGATTGTATGATATAATCGTTGCCATCCATTTTGTCTATTAGTATATATTTAAGAAATATAGAGCTATTTGGATATTTATATAAAGGGATTTCATTAATTCTAATGATAAACTGTATATTTTGGTTAAAAATTATATATTTCATAAGTCAATATTTCTAACATCCTTAATTATTTATGTTAAAGGGTTGAATATCTTTTAAAAAGCTTGCAATTCATTATTAAATTTCTATAATATTTCATATTACTTGTATAAACAAGTTTTATATTCTATTATGAAAATTATATTGGAATGTATTTTTTAAAGAATGTATATATAATCTATTTAATCAAAATTTTTATAAGTCTACATAGTAACTCTAATTAATCAGAAAACTTCTTAGTCTGATACCTATACTTTGATCATCAAAATATTTCTGAGTCCAATCACTATTAAAAGAGGTATGGTTTTTATATTAGTTTAAAATCGTAAACTACATTCCCACCCACTTGTAGACATCGTCTACTCTTACGATCCAAAAAAATAAAAAACATGATATTTTTATTCTATCATATATAATTAAATGGATATGGTTAAATATAATCGTTAGGTATTAATCACACCATATTAAAGATTCCACGGTGCAGAATAAGAAATATTTCTGAATAAATTTAATTTTGAACAAGAACCCATTACAAGATTAGAATCTATCAAGGCAAAACATCTAGAATGATGTAATTTCAAAAAAAAACATCAAATAATATGAATAATCATGGGATCATGATAAAAAATATTATAGTTTAATTAGATATTAAATTTCAAAGAAATCATGGTTTGTAATAACAAATAATTCAGAAGAAATTAAATTCGATATAAGAATCACTTACCTTGGTCCTGATTCTTTTTGTTTATGCTCTTAACATCCAGGATAATAAAAAAACATTAATGAATAAATTAATTAGTTTATCATCTATATTTTATAATATAATTTATTTATAATATAGTTTTCACATATGTCAATTACATGGGTTTTTTCGGTGAATATTCCCCAAATTCATTGTATATATTGAAAATGGTCCACGATGTTGAAAATTACATTATAATATGTAGATTTATAGTTTTTGTGTCCTTTATTATTATATTATTACAATAATACTATTTTCCTTTGGGTTCCAAAAAAGACTCCATGTATGAAAGGCAATTTGAAATGTTCCTTTTTGGTGGTAATTTTTTCTATGTCAGTTTGTGGTTATTATTAATTATAAAATTCTGCATGTTATATTTTGAAAACCTCAAATTTTCTCTATTATCCAATTTATATTTTATTAATTTTTCCATATTTACCAATGATATAAATTTATAGAATCATTTATAAAGGTCGTTAAATCAACCAAAACATGAACAATTAATAATAAATGGATAAGTATGATTACATGGTGATTTATTATTAAGGCCATTATTACAGAAATATATTGAAATTACTTATTTCTTATTATTGTGTGGAAAAATATTTTAAAATATCTTTACATATAATAAAACAGTTGAAGAAAATAAGAGATACATCTCATTCATGGAGGCAGTAGTCTGCACGTACAGACTTATGTAGTCTTCAATATTTTAATAAAATGGGAGGAAGTTATTGAATGGGTTAGAATTTAAGAACCTTGATATTATTAAAAATATAATATTATTTAATGAATTAAAATTTTAGGACTATCCATGTTATGTGGTTAAGATAAACATTCTACGCCATTCATAGAGGTGATATTTCGCATATACACATGATGATGTTATTGTTTTTCAATTAATTCATGGGATTTGAATTTAATATTAGTTATTTTATATAAAGATCAAAATAATATTTTATATACCTATTTATTGATAAACTATGACATTATAACCATCACTTTAAGACAATAATAAAAAATTTATGGCATCAATTCAAAGAGGCGGTTGTCTGCATGTATGCACGATCGATGTTGTTTTATTTTATTAGAGGATGGAAAAGAATAAATCAATGTTTTTTATTTAATATAATAACTAAATGGAATATTAATTATACTTATTAAATTATATTAATGTGGTTAAAAATATTTTTATGTGTAATATTAATAATAAAAGATTATAATGAGGTAATACTTACTTTGAGAGCATGAGTTTTATGTTTTTCGACTCAAAAATATTTAATAGATTCCTTTGTGGATCATATAAATTCAGAGTGTGAAATGACCTTGATGGATGAACTTACATATTTTTAATGTTCTCAAATTTTCTCAAAAAATAGATGGAAATTTTATTTCTTTAATTAATTATGTAAAATATAACCTTAATACACTCCGATCTGAAAATACCAAAATTATTTATACTCTTATCAGAACCTCAAATGGTTTGGATGTCGATGAATATGAGAAACCAGTTGATCAAATAATCTTTAAAGGAATTATTGGTAGTTTACTATAATTAACAAATAGTTTTCATGATTTTATTTTTGAGTGTAATTATGTGTTGGATATGAGGAAAATCCAAAAAGAGACCCATTTTAAAATTATAAAATGATTTTTTTTCAACATAAGAGAACTATGTATTTCGATATGTTTTACTATTTTTGAAATGATATTGATATAGAATGGATATAAAATGTAATTATATAACTTTTAATTTTTATGAGAAGCATTTGAGTCATGGTACTATTAGAAACAATACTCAGTAAAACATTCTACTGATAAACCAGAATATATGGCAGGTGGATGTTGTGGTGATCATGTGTTGTGGATGCAACACATACTCACTAACAATGGAATTATTATTTTTTAAACTCAAATACTATGTGACAACACAAGCCCCATTTATTTATGTAAAGTAATTTCACATCACTCATGATCAAGCACATAGATAATAGATACATTTTTTTTTGAGATGACATACAAAAATTATATATAATTTTTCCATTTATTACAATGTAAGACCCACTTGAAGTTATTATTTGTAAACCTCTTTGTCCTAATAGATTCTAATTTAATAAACAAAATCCCGGAATGGGAAATATCATGGGATCACTCATATAGATTTTATGCATAAAAATATCCTACATTAATTAACTCTTTCTCAAAAAGGGATTACATATGTTGTGCTTTTCTAAAATACATTTTTGTCTTATCTTTTCAGTTTTTATAAAAGAAATTGTTTTTTGTATCATCTAGTGTTTCATAATAAATTTTTTTTAATATTTTTTAATCCACATTTCTTTTAAAAATTTTCAAAATATAAATTTTACTAAATGTTTTTGAATCCAAAAATTCATGCTAAAAGTTCTTAGAAAATATTTTTGTTATCATTATTGTTGGAATTAATAACTTTTAGAGAAAACATGAATAAGGGATTATTCATGAATAAGGTATTGTTTCTAAAAATGGAAAACATCATCCACTCACTCGGTCATGGCAATTCCTTTCTTTATTGGGTTCGATTGTCTCAATAATCCCGGTGGTGCGTCGTCGGCGTTAACCTCCTCTATTTCTACTCATGGCGCGCGGTCATTGGCTGTTTGTGGAAACCCTAAGGTTGCGGTGTCTTCGCGTTTCCCGGCTGGTGTTAAGTCGGCTTCGGACTCTATTGCCGGATCTGCGAATCTGGTGGATGTTTTGGCGAAATCGAAGACCTCGGCAGATTCTTCAACCTCGGTTCCTCAAGTCGGATCGGAGTCCATGTTTCAAGAAGATTTGGGGATTGGCGCGTAGCGTGGTGCTCCGCGGCATCGAGATGGTGTTGTGGTAGATCCCCCTTCTGTGATTCAGGATTTTGGTAATGGCGTGGTGCGGGCCAAAAATTCCCAGTTGAAGCAAGATGGATCCTGTTCATTGGGTTTGTTCACGGACTCTTGCCCGAGCAGAATTCTTCGTAAGGGTTCTTCGGCTCCTGTTGAAGCTAACCCTGCCGCGCTTGCAGAGCGAATGTCAATGGGTAAAAATTCATTAATTGCTCGTATTGTTCTTCCTAAAGGTGCTCATCCATTGAAGCTTGATGAACTGACTTGCAGAATTTCGAATTTGTGCGGCTTTTCTAACTGGAAGTGTGTTTCTCTTGGTCGAGGATTTTTTCATTTTCTTTTTCCATCTTCTGATTTGAAGCTTCGGGCATGGAGCATTGGAACCATGTTTCTAAAACCTGGATGGTTGCATTTACATGAATGGTCTATGGATTTTAATGTCTCGCGTGCACGAAATGCATTTTCTCAGCTCTGGATTCGTTTGCATGGGCTCAACTGGGTCCTCTGGCATCCCAAAATTCTGCATGATATGGGCATGGCAATTGGGACTCCCATTCGGCTTGATAAAGAAACTGAGGATGTTCGGTTTGGCCATTTTGCTAGGATGTTGGTGGAGGTTGATCTTAGTACTACTTTGATCGACAAGGTAACTCTTTCCACCCCTTCTGATAACATTCAAATTGATGTGGAGTATAAAAAAAAGCCTCTTTTCTGCAATGTATGCATGGCTGTTGGACACTCGTTATAATTATGCCAGAAGAATATGTCTTGTGAGAAATATGGTGTGAGAGGACATTCAACAGTCCACTGTCGCAGGAAATCCAACCTGAAGGATTCGATATTTCCAAAGTCTTCTGCTCATGATGGTGATGCAATTCAAAAGTCGGCTCCTGATCATGGTAAAGGTCTTTTTATTGATGATTCTCCGAAGGAGGCTCATAGTGGCCCTTCTAATACTCGATCTGATTTGGCTAAAGAGGTTCCTCTAGTTCAAGACATCCCTTTGCGGACTCCAGAACGGGTGATCCCTGATTCTCACCAGGTTGATGTCTCTAAGCAGTGTGATGTGCAACTTCATGATGATTTTCAACATGAAATCCAGAAGCATTTTCAGTCATCTGAGTTACATGAGAAATGGGGGAACATTTCTGAAGATGAACAGGGGAAGGCGCGCTCCCCGGTCAGGGTCTCAGGCAACGGTGGTCATGCCTCTTATAAGGATGCAATATTGAATGGCAAGTCAAAGACTACTGAAAGTGAAGGTCCTCCCCTTAAGAGGAGACCACGTAAGGATTATACTAATGTACCTAGAACTGTGTCTACCAGATCGTCGTCTATGGTGTCAAGGAAAGTGGATTTGGATATCTTGAAAATCCTCAATAGGGACAAGTCTCAATCTGAGTGGGAGACTGCTGGTGATTCTGATTATGGAAATGACATGTCTTTTTATGATCTCTAGACTTGCTCTTGGTGGATGAGGGCATGTTTGTTGTTTGACCCCATCTGCTGCTCTGTTGACCTTTTTTCTTTCTCTTAATAAATGCAGATGCTTTGCCTTTTTAAAAAAAA
Organism: Viscum album; assembly: GCA_963277665.1. Lineage (NCBI taxonomy): Eukaryota > Viridiplantae > Streptophyta > Magnoliopsida > Santalales > Viscaceae > Viscum > Viscum album. The sequence continues at coordinate 1,031,988,157 of OY728157.1, forward strand.
TAAATAAGGGATTATTGGATAAGATGTTCATACTGAATGTTAATTATTACTCTAAGAGGTGTTATTCTATTACTTTAGATTTTTTTAATTATCAATTAATTTTATTTTTATATGTTTTTTTTCAAATTTTATTAATTTTAGATACCTTGAAATTTTAAAAAAATATTTTAGTTTATGTAATTGGAAAGTTATTTACTCTGATGAATATTTTTATTAGAAAAAATTATGAGTTTTGATTTTTCAATGAATTGTTTAATAATTATCCTTATCCATCATATCAGAATACAATTTAAATTAGAGATTTTAGTTATTATGAATTTGAAGGGTAACTCCATGAGCTTATATATAAGTCCATGGGTCATTCTGTCCCACATTGATACTTAGAATATTTTACCGACTATTGACTCTCCTTTTTATTTTAGTAGAAAATTTTTGGATTTAGTTCAATTTGTTCATCCTAGACATCAATCATAGTAGGAGTACATCCGAAGAATATATTTCAGATATATTTTTAAAGGCAATGTTTAACCAAAAACCATTGTATTTTATGTATGATTCATTTTTTAAATGAGTTATAAATTTTCAAGGAAGAGAAAACAATTTTTTTTATAACACTATTATTTTAATCTTCATTATCTAGAAATTTTTAGAGAATTTTAATATTTGGTTGAATTTAATATGCAAGACGATTTAGAAGTTATTGTTTTTAATTTTTTTAGAGTGAGTTAATAATTAACTATTTAGAAGGTGTTTGATATAAATGAAGTTCTATTTTTAGGAGAAATATATCCTTATTATCATAATATTCTAGAGATTCTTGGAAGTTTTTAAAAATACAAAGGAAAAAATTTAAATATTTTTGTCTTTTGGAAAGATATGGAAGGTGTGTCATATGATATCAGATGAAATAGATTTTACTATGTGGATACAAAGCTTTTTTTTTTGAGAAAAAGAGACTGGGATATGTTGAATGTTTAAGAATCAGTAGGTTTCATTGTTTTTTAAATAAAATATTGGTTCATTTTATAGAAGTGTTTAAAAAATGTTTCATTGATTGGAGATAAAACCATAGATAAGATTAATTTAATCTTCAATACTAAAATGAATTTTTTTTAAAAAAATTCAGAAAATTAAATTTTTGATGTTGAAATAGTTCAATAATAACAATCAGTCAAAATGAAATCTTAATAATATTACTCTCCTCCCAAGAAACAAAAAAATTAAAACTATTTGTGATGAAGACTTCAAAAATTTAAATGGATATAAGGATCAAAAAAATCCTGGAGGTCAATGTCTCAGACATGATGAAGTTAATTATTTAGATTTGATGCTAAAACCCTTTTACAAAATGAAATCGTTAGATAATAGAAAAAGTAAAATAGAATACTTTTTGAAGAAAAGGTGGTGGAAAATTGATTAATGTTGTAAAAATGTATTTGATTATTCTACATTTATCAATATAACCATTTTCATTAGTTCAAAAAGTTCCATTTTATGAACCACATTCTCTTTCTAATCAGACATATCCAAATCCTATGGCACTAAAAGAGTTAGAGATTGTTGAAATATATTTTGTTCTAGTTGTTTTTTAGAAGAGATTGTGTAAACAATTTTATTTCAATCTCAACATGAAGATTATTTTGATAAATCATATCATAAATATCATAAAAATTTGGTGTAAAATAATGTTCAAAAATTAATTTGAATGTATAAAAAATAGATAATATTACTGTGTGGTAGTTAGAGAAATATATTGAATAAGAAGAAGAATGATAAATAGAAGAAGAATGGTCTTTGGAGTCTCATTCATCCTCAACATCATTTTCAACAATGTTTGATAAAAATCTCGGTTTATTTGTTTCTATGAATGAATAGTCAACAAAAAATTAGGAGGATTCATCACTATAGTCCCAAAAAATATATCTAATATATAATTTTATGTGGTTAGAGATTTGGATGATTTAAATATAAAAAAACTATATAGTTTGGAATATCTTTCGAATATATTTCTAAAGAATCATAAAATTCATCTGATACATCATTTTCTAATGCTCAGAGGAGAATTGATTATATTTTTCAATCCTTTAAATACATAACTGATTCTACACCTATTCTTATAAATATTGAAGGCCGGTGAATTAAAATTCCAAATAGTATGAATAAGAAATAATAATTTTTTTTTTGACATTATATTTTTTTATAATGAGGATGAGATAATGTGATTCAAGTATAAATAAAAATCATAGAAAATAAGATTTAATTAAATTGTAAAATGGTCAAGGAAAGTTGATGTTGATTTAAAAATCCCTGATGAAAATTTTGAGGATTTTCAAAATGTATCTATTGATATTGTTGGGACATTTTATAATATTTCATAACATGTTTCTAATAGATTGATATTTTCAGAATGGTTCAATAATTTAAAAGATTATTGGAATAATGAAATATATGAACTAAAATAAATGATTAAAATGATTAAATATTAGAATAATGTGGTTTGATATTTTGATGAAAACTTTCTTATGGTGGAGAAAGAAAAGAAAAATATTTGAATTCCTTAAGAATATTAGTATGTTTAAAATTAGTGAAAATGATGTTCTTTGTCATATAATAAATGATATGAATGACTGGGTCTATTTCTATAGACCTCAAGAAGTATCCTAAGGATTGTTAAAATATAAAATCTATAGTAATGATGCTTAATGATATATAATGAACTTTTAATTTCTGAACTCTCGATTTATTCATAAAAATCAAATTTTTTAAATGATATCTCATCTCGATGAATTATTCTCTAAATGAATTTCTTGTATGATTTTTTTTCAATTTTATTTAGTTGAAATTTAATTATTTTTTTCTTGGATGAATAATTCTTCAGACATAATTTCTTCTGGATTACTTTCTAAAATTTAGGAAAATATTTTACATTCTATATTTATTTTCTAAAATCAAAAATGGGGAGAAATTATTATTGGGGGAAAATATATTGGGGGTGGAGAATATGGTGAATATAGGTGAACAAAAGGAAGTAATCAAGTCATGTGGACTTAATATTAGAAAAGGTGATATATTTCTTAAGACTATTTTATATGATGTTATTAAATTTAGAAAGGGTTTCTATTATTTCGAAGTTAATATTTTTTCATTTTAGTTAATGTGTTTTGGGTTTTTCAGAAAGTGGTTGATTCCTGAGTTTAATGTTTATAATTTTTTATTTTTCTTTAATTGTTTTGAAAATAAAAATCAAATTCATAATACCAAATTTATTAAATATGAATGTTCCAAGTATTTTAGAATTTTTTTATATAAAACATTTTTTCTACAGATTCTAGAAAAATTCCTTATCTAAATGAATATAAACATTTATGTTCTTAATGACTGATATATTAGATAGACTAGGAGTCTGGTCTATCAGAATAACTAGTATCTTTTCCATCAGATTAAATATCATATTGTCCATCAGACTAACTGATGTCATATACATTAGAATTAAAATAGTTCAATACATCAAACATTTAATTGTATAGTCTATATGGAAAAATAATGTTTATAATCGTAGTGTTTGAATTAATTCTATCCAAAGAAATTTATAAAAAAAATTGTAATGGTGATATCAAAACTTCATCTGATAGAGATTCATTGTTGAGCTGTCTAGTGGATATTGTTGAAGATTGTTTCAATAAACTCTAATATTCACAAACAACATGACCAAGGGAGGATTTAATTTAAATATAAGTTAATTAAAATATCTTAGAGGCAATTAATTTTCAACTCAACATATCTATTGATTTCCCTTCCTTAATGTCTAATTATTATAGGTTGTAATTATTTTGAGAGTTTTTGTACAAAGGAATCCATTGTGAGGATAATAAATTCCTTATAATATTTTTCTTTTTTGTCCACATATTATGACATGAGTTTGGATTAAGGTATTAATTGGATAGAAATATGTGTGATATCCATCAAAATGATCAAGGTATTATAAGGGATTGTATGATATAATCGTTGCCATCCATTTTGTCTATTAGTATATATTTAAGAAATATAGAGCTATTTGGATATTTATATAAAGGGATTTCATTAATTCTAATGATAAACTGTATATTTTGGTTAAAAATTATATATTTCATAAGTCAATATTTCTAACATCCTTAATTATTTATGTTAAAGGGTTGAATATCTTTTAAAAAGCTTGCAATTCATTATTAAATTTCTATAATATTTCATATTACTTGTATAAACAAGTTTTATATTCTATTATGAAAATTATATTGGAATGTATTTTTTAAAGAATGTATATATAATCTATTTAATCAAAATGTTTATAAGTCTACATAGTAACTCTAATTAATCAGAAAACTTCTTAGTCTGATACCTATACTTTGATCATCAAAATATTTCTGAGTCCAATCACTATTAAAAGAGGTATGGTTTTTATATTAGTTTAAAATCGTAAACTACATTCCCACCCACTTGTAGCCATCGTCTACTCTTACGATCCAAAAAAATAAAAAACATGATATTTTTATTCTATCATATATAATTAAATGGATATGGTTAAATATAATCGTTAGGTATTAATCACACCATATTAAAGATTCCACGGTGCAGAATAAGAAATATTTCTGAATAAATTTAATTTTGAACAAGAACCCATTACAAGATTAGAATCTATCAAGGCAAAACATCTAGAATGATGTAATTTCAAAAAAAACATCAAATAATATGAATAATCATGGGATCATGATAAAAAATATTATAGTTTAATTAGATATTAAATTTCAAAGAAATCATGGTTTGTAATAACAAATAATTCAGAAGAAATTAAATTCGATATAAGAATCACTTACCTTGGTCCTGATTCTTTTTGTTTATGCTCTTAACATCCAGGATAATAAAAAAACATTAATGAATAAATTAATTAGTTTATCATCTATATTTTATAATATAATTTATTTATAATATAGTTTTCACATATGTCAATTACATGGGTTTTTTCGGTGAATATTCCCCAAATTCATTGTATATATTGAAAATGGTCCACGATGTTGAAAATTACATTATAATATGTAGATTTATAGTTTTTGTGTCCTTTATTATTATATTATTACAATAATACTATTTTCCTTTGGGTTCCAAAAAAGACTCCAAGTATGAAAGGCAATTTGAAATGTTCCTTTTTGGTGGTAATTTTTTCTATGTCAGTTTGTGGTTATTATTAATTATAAAATTCTGCATGTTATATTTTGAAAACCTCAAATTTTCTCTATTATCCAATTTATATTTTATTAATTTTTCCATATTTACCAATGATATAAATTTATAGAATCATTTATAAAGGTCGTTAAATCAACCAAAACATGAACAATTAATAATAAATGGATAAGTATGATTACATGGTGATTTATTATTAAGGCCATTATTACAGAAATATATTGAAATTACTTATTTCTTATTATTGTGTGGAAAAATATTTTAAAATATCTTTACATATAATAAAACAGTTGAAGAAAATAAGAGATACATCTCATTCATGGAGGCAGTAGTCTGCACGTACAGACTTATGTAGTCTTCAATATTTTAATAAAATGGGAGGAAGTTATTGAATGGGTTAGAATTTAAGAACCTTGATATTATTAAAAATATAATATTATTTAATGAATTAAAATTTTAGGACTATCCATGTTATGTGGTTAAGATAAACATTCTACGCCATTCATAGAGGTGATATTTCGCATATACACATGATGATGTTATTGTTTTTCAATTAATTCATGGGATTTGAATTTAATATTAGTTATTTTATATAAAGATCAAAATAATATTTTATATACCTATTTATTGATAAACTATGACATTATAACCATCACTTTAAGACAATAATAAAAAATTTATGGCATCAATTCAAAGAGGCGGTTGTCTGCATGTATGCACGATCGATGTTGTTTTATTTTATTAGAGGATGGAAAAGAATAAATCAATGTTTTTTATTTAATATAATAACTAAATGTAATATTAATTATACTTATTAAATTATATTAATGTGGTTAAAAATATTTTTATGTGTAATATTAATAATAAAAGATTATAATGAGGTAATACTTACATTGAGAGCATGAGTTTTATGTTTGAAAAGTCCTTCGAAATGGTGTCCTTATAGTAATTAATAATGAAAATTTGATTAATAATGTAAGAGAGGGTTCTAGGAGTAACTAAATTAAACATTTTTAGTAATAAATTATATGGTAATGGGGTAACATGAAGTGAAGGAAGGTTTCACTTTTCTAAGGGAATAAGAGGGTAATTTTGGAAGCACCCTTTACATTTTCAATTAACTGAAATTAATATTCAATGGTAAAAGAATCAAAAAAGAAAAAAGTGTATAATTGGAAGTAATTTGTGGTAAAAAAAACCTAAAAATCCATTTGAAAATATTATTATTAATTTTTTGAGTCATTTTTTCATAGTAATTTTTTTTAAAATATTTTAATTTTAAAGATGTAATTATTTTCATCCCTAGTAATCATTTTTAATGACCAAAATTAAAATGTATTTTTTAACTAATATAATCCTTTTAATTTAAAAGATAAAAATAATTTCAACATGTAAAATAACTAATGTTCTGAAACGTCAATTTCAAAATAACCACATTTAACATGTAAAAACAGATTACAGTAAATGCATGTTTTTAGATTAAAATTTATATATAAGATAAAATTATAATCATTTCTGATTGTCAATAAATAAAATGATTTTTTATGAAAATGAAATTTTATGTGACCTTAAAATCAATAAAAAAGAAATTTTACAAAATTAATGTTCAATTGTATGAAAAGGCCAAAAAATATATTTTTATTTAGAAAAAATATTACATAAACTCTAGAATGTTACGTATACGTTTTCATAGGAAAACCAGATATTCCAAATTGAAAAATTTTTATTAAATAAATTCATAAATTTTTTATAAATAAGAATTTATTTTATAAATATCAAGGACATATTTATCTCAGGACAATATAATAAATAACATTGTTTTGGTAACAACATCATCTTTCACCATTCACATAAAAATCAATTATCTAAGAAAAATCCTAAAAATTCATACAATATAAATTTTAATATGATGAATTCAAAAATAGATTTCATTTCAAAAATATAAATTCTTATATTTTTAAATTTATCTTTAATGTGAAGTTATAATATTTTAGGAAAACCACTTTTAATGAAAAATTATCTTTTAAAACAATAAGTATTATTATACAATTTTTTATGAAATTATAATTGATTATAAAATTATTCTTTTGTCTAGTTTTTACTATTCATATATTTTATAACTAATTTTTTTCCTAAATTTTTTTACTCTTTTTATTTCGGTGTTGTGTGGGAAATGAGCCATAAAAAAAATGCTTATTCGAAGGGAAAAGTGTATATTGTAAATTCAAGGGTTGCTATATTTTGCACACTTAATTCATCAATGAAATTTTAATTATTACTACATAATGATAAAAACTAAGTGTATATAAAATATATAAATGACTCAAGATTTTATTTCATGTGACGATTCAACATTACAATCATAGGTAAAACCAATGAACTCATTTTTTCAATAATAATAGACATATCATTGATATTACTCTTTTCTATAATGATTTGACATAAGTACCACTCATGATTTTGTTTTATGAACAATATATTTGGAGAAATTTTTTATGGGTAGTTTCTAATTAGCCTCATAATAATAATATATTATTAGCTGATTTATGATTTTTTATAATGTCTTTACTATCTTGGAAATTTTCATGGTCTTTATATATAGAGATCCAATCGATGCCTAATATCACATAAAAGTTTACTAATGTAAGGATAATAATATTTTAAAGAGATAACATAAACATTCATCATATAAGATATAATGACATGAGATACATTAATCATAACACTAAAAGGTTTTATTAATAAAAAAATATTGTCCTTGGGGTGTTGATCTTATATTCTTAGCAAACATTCAATGTAAAAAGTAGTGGTTAGAATAAATATAAAATAAAAAATTGTTTTCATTTATTGGATGATCAATAATCTTCACTCTATATTATATTCATAACTCACTTCCATATAACGTTTTCATTTTATTTCCCTCATCTTGGATGAATATTATTTCCCTCTATCTTTTTACTAATATATTCCTTTTTTCCTCTGTAGTTTGTAGATTAATGTCCTCCTTTACCATATACAAAACATCTTCTAGTTCATTTAAAGAATTACCTAGGTGTCTCTTCTCGCATTTTTATTCAGAATAAATTGAATATTCTTTCCTTCATAATTTCTTTCACCAAATATTCAATGAGACCACATCATTATCTTCTTTGTTATTTTTATGATTTCAAATATGATCCTATTTAAAATCTTAATTATTAATTTCTGGTTTGTCAAAATCACAATTTATCTAAATCTATCAATTATAATATTACGTTTATCATTAAGAAAATGTTCATATTGACCATTAAATCCATTTTTTATTGGGTTCCTTTTACCATTATTCATTACTACAACCAAAAAGAGTTAATGAGAGTGATAAATAATTAACATCATAAGAGAATTATAAAAAATAAACTTATAAAAAATTAAATGCCAAAATTTTTTACTCTTTAAAACCATTATGTTAGCTTTTAGTTTAACCCAAAGCATTATTATTTTAATATATGATTTTGTAGGTAAGGTTCTCTTATAATTTGTAACCTAGTTCCTTAACAAAACACATCATTCATAATTGATCGATAAGGTAATATGATTTACCAAAGATTATGACATAGAGTGCCAAGAAAACTATACAATCTTAGGCCCCATCATCATGAACAAGAGTGAATACTGTGTTGAAACTCTAGAATAGTTTTATTAGGTGATTAGGCCTAGGTGAATATGTGTCATTGAATCATCCACATTCCAGTATCCAAATATGGATTAATATTCCAATAAAACCAAATTTTAGAACTTTTATAAAAAAAATTGATGTTATTTTATATTTAGACTCATCCCTTATAAATACCAAAAGGGTTTTCCAAAATAATCTCAAATCCCAATCTCCAGAAAATATATAATATTCAATATAACCAACATAATGATTTGTGTATACCTTTAAAAATATAATAATTTTTAACCTATAAATCCATAATGAGCATTATAAATATTAAGTTATCTTAAAATAATTTAAATATAACCTATAATTTTATAAAAATCTTCGTTTGATACAAACTAAGGCACCTCAGCACCCACACATTAGCATCCGAAGATAAAAAAATAACCATGTATGAAAATAATTGATACATATCCATAATTAAAAGATAATTAAATATTTAAAAATTAACTACCTCGTTAGATTTAGAGTTTTTGAGAGTAAGAAAAAAAAATTTACTAGTAGACCCTATGTTATTTTCTGTATAAATAAATTTTTACACTATATTAGAAACCACTTAATATAAAATGAGTCTTCAACATCTCCGAAAAGTCCTCCACATAAGATTTTCTTTAAAAAATATTATATAATACATTTCATTATAACCTGGAGAAAAAGAAACATATGAAGGGGTGAGATTTGTTTCCCAGTATGGGTATATATAAAAAATAAGAATAAAAGATCATAAGAGAGTATATTAAGATAATAGGGGTATAATCAGGGTATAAAAAATAGTTGTAACCAAAAAATAATACATCATAAATCCTAGTATAAATAGATAAATAGCATAATACATTAATCAAAAGTGTGGACAAACATGATTCAATAAACACAATCCATGAGTGTATAACATAGTCATCAGAATAAGAATAAAACTGTGATATATTTCAATTATGGATCAATCATTCATATTGGGAAACAATACATTCATGTGTGACTCACTTATAAAAATGCTTACTAGAAGGCTTAATTATAAGTAATTTTAAATTTCCTTTTTGAATAACACACTTTCACCCACACATTCTAACTACTATATTGTGTCGTAGTAGAGATATCTCTTGAGATTTAAACTTATATAAAATGCATTAGAGGGATATATAAGAGGCCACCCATCATCACCCATACTTATTAGTTCCACTTGAAATCTAGTATTCATCATTTTAAAAAGAAAAATATTTGATAAATAATATCTCATAAATTATTTGAATGAATATAATTTACTTTTCAGAAAGAGCCTATGAAAACAAATAATTGGGTTTAAAAAAATTGAAATGAAAAAAAATTAACTTCTATAACATAATGATCCAGTGGAAAAAAATGGTTATCATATCCTTTTAAAATGGAATCACATAAACAAATCAGTCATAATTATAACATGATAGACCCCTGGAGAATTAATTGGAATAGAAATACATCATGTAATGTTATGGTTAAATACCATTCAATAATGTCAATAAAGAATATGGTATTAACCCTATATAGATAAGGTTTATACAGTCAATTCAATTATTTCCCCAAATCAATTTATATATGAAATAAAATAAATTAAATTAATTAAAATGGAAGAAATGTGGAATTTTTTAAGAAGAAAACATTTAAAAAAATATAGATATACAAAAAAATTAACTAAATAATACAAACGCAGTAATGAATCATTTCTCCAAAATAGAATGATATAACATAAATCATCACAAAAAATAATATAGATTAGATTATTTATAGAATATAATAATTCAATAATAAAGTATGGTAGAGGATATAGATTTATTTGAAAACCATTTTTTAGTAGAATTAGGAAAATGATTTTGAAATTACAATCAATGGGATTTTTGAAAACATTTACTTTGATAAAAATATTTTACAAAACATGTAGAATAATATTTTATTTTAGAAAAAATTTAATTCATAGAATGTATATTTCATAAGTAAACCAATCTATAGGATAGACATGTTCACTTATAAATTGTTAAAATATAATTATTTTAACCATTTGATAATGATGAACCCTATAGAAAATGTTAAATAGTTCACTAAAACATTTTTAAGAAGTCAAGGTGGTAGAAAATGACCTTAATCAATTATTAAAACCTAGAAAAAAAGACAAGTCAAAAAGTATATAATGAATATGAAAATATAAAATGGGAGGTTCCTAACTAAAAAAATACGAGACATAGTAATTTTAACTTACAAGAAACGATTTTTGTAAAATATTAGTCAAGTGGAAATGAACTTTTAAGGAAACACATAAAACCATCTGAATAACCCATGAAAAATTTGATATTTTTTATAAGGAATACAGATTAAATAGATCGGTTATAATTAAATAACAATATTGATTTGGAAATAAATTAATTGAAGCTTAGTACATTTACACATATTAAGGAATGATTCTTAAATTTAAATACCCACTATTTATAGCACAATGATCGTAAATGAAGAGTGTTTTTGGAAGACTAGGTTCTTAACATAGATAAGGAAACTAAAAAATGGGATCCGTATTTTATTCTCCAAAGTGCGATTCTAAAAAAAATTCAATATCCGACCTATGAATTTGATAATAAGGTGTATACATAAATAAAGGTTTGAGTTAAAAATAAAAGTAACGGTATTTGCATGAAAAGGAATCATTAACTAGGAGTCAACGGTATGACATGAAATCATAAAAGAGAAGGTATATGATTAATGAAGTGTGAGAATAAGATAAAGAGAATGATATCATAATATAATAGAAAAATAGAAAAATTGAAATATAATAAAACATTACATAAACATAAATCAAGGCTAACCTCCAAGATAACATCATATGGTGGATAGAGGCCCATAATGGATATGTTTCACTCCATAATCCCATATATGAAATCTCCTGAGACTAAAACATTAACCAATCCATTAGAGGGTTATATAATTATAGAACCACCTAATAGATTAATTTCATGTACGTGAGTATGTGATCTGTATAGGGATATCAATCATATAAATAAATATAATAATTACCCATGTAATGAAATTGGTTGCATAATCGTGTCTCATAAAATAATGAAACAACATGTTTTAACAATGGAATTTCAGAAATATTCATAAGGCATGAATTACCCCACAAAATTAAGGGTTAATAATCTAGTTACACATTTGAGATAAATATATAAATTTTTTTGTATCATTCTATTACTTGAAGAGATATAAATTAAGTTAGATAGAGATTGGTCATAAACTAGTGAAATGGGTTGGCTAGAAAGATCCCATATCATGGGCTAGATTTTCCATGAATGTGATTTTTATCATTTAATAATAAAATTAAGATAATTATTTTATTTCTTAATATTTTTTTTAATATTATTATTCCTTTTATTAAAAAATTTTATCATTTCATATTCAATTACCCAACCAATTAATTTCACATTGGTTTTTTCACTGATAAATGAATCATATTTCATTATAACATTAGTAAGTTGGAAAAGGTTAAAGAGATTATCATTTAATCATATAAAAAATGGTAACAATAAAATAATTATAATATTAATATAGAAATTGTAGTATTTAAGCAATCCATGAAATATATTTATAAAAAATGAACTATGTAATTATCCAAGAAACGACATGTCGTATGTTGGCGTGAGTAACATTTCAATTATTCAATGATCATTATAAAAAGATGTTAATTTATATTTTAGATATTTAGGTTGAAAAATATATCATAAATATAATATTATTTATTAATATAACCTTCCCCATACCATCCATGTGATGCTATAATGATAAGATTAAAAAAATCAATAACATCGCTTCACGAGGCAGTAATCTTGTGTATACACAAACAATGATATTTTTTCCAATGAATGGAATGGTATGAATGATTATGACATAATAATTTTTTACAATGATTAATATTTCATTATTATAAAATTTAAATTTTAAAATAATAATTATTACATTCCATGTAAATTTTAAGTGAAAAATTAATCACATCACTTCGTGAGGCTTTTATCCACTCTACACATGAGCGACATTATTATATTCTCTAAAAAATAGAAAGTAAGAAGATATATTTGATATTATTATTAAATTAGAATAATTATATCATAAATATAGTAAATAAATATTTATAAAATGTTATATCCATACTTAATAAGGGGTTATGGAAAATGAATTACGACAGTTCATGAGGTGGTAGTCCACCGTACACATGATCAATGATTTCATTTCCTATTTTAGGGAGGGGTGATAGTTGAAGTTCATGAACACAAAATAAAAAAATATTATTATATATAATATATTTTGTTCGTTATATAATTGTGGTTTAATAAAGTTTGAAGGTGGTAGAAAAATAAATAAATAATATTTCTTTGTCAAAGAAGATACCTCTTCTTCGGACAACATCTTTTGTTTCTCACAAAAATTCCTCCTAGGATTTATTTATGTACAAAAAAGGCTTATAATTCGATTTTATGGACTTATGGAAGTGACTTGGTTCCCTATTGTCCAAAAAATGGTGTTTTGATGGGTGTAAAGGTGAGGAAAGTGATTGACCTTTTTGGATTGTTGGAGAGGACACACTTGAAAATTTTGAAATAAATGAATACCACCAATTTTCTTATCATGTAAAAAAGCCTCAGAAAAGAACGATTTTAAAATATAAGAATCTCAAAGGATGAAATATATTGATAAAAACGTATGTAAACTTTTTTTATGATTTAAATACTTATCGTTTTATTTTAACCCTCTTGTAAACCTTTTTTTACCTTAACCATGTTAAATAATATTTACGATTTTCACTATTCATCATAGTAAAAAATTAAGTTGATTTTATAAATAATATAAATATTTTTATACAAATATAGAAACTATTTTTATAAATTAATCTCATATATGTTTTATAATTTAACATAAAATTAAATCTATCGTTGTATCGAAAAATTGTTTTCCAAATGAAAAACATTAAAATGATGAAAATGTTTTTATATAAAAATTCAATATATAATTTATTAAAATAAAATTATTTATATTAATTAATATATAATTTAAATAATTTATCTTTTAAAACCAAAATAAAATAAAATGGTAATTTTAAATGTTTTAAACTCAAATTTATTTTTAAATAAAAATATGTAGTTTTATCTTTTCATCAAAATATACAACTCTTTGGAAAACTACAAACTGAAATTGCCCTAATATAATTAAGATAAGATTATTTCAAAAATTAATACCATTTTAGAAATATATTATTTCTTAAAATTAAAAAAATATACATTCTTCAAATGATGATTCTAGAAGAGTTTGATCCTCATCATTTCACATTAATATAATCAGGGGGGATTCGTGATTCGAAGGTCAATTTCCTTCTGTTAGAAATTTATGCTAGAAATATGTAAGGAAAGCCAATGCATGACCATAATTGCATCAAATTAAATTCAATAATATATCATAAGGTCTTCTGGGATATTCAACATTATATATTGGAAGGTGTTGAGTTATATTTCAATGAAAAAATAGTTGACCCATTTTTCATCTTCACTGATAATGAAACTTTTATATTTTCAATTGGTTCATGATATATTCTACTAAACATGTGTGATATGAAATAAATTTTATAAATATAATGAAAAAGTATTTCCTCTATTCTTGAATGAACAACTTTCGTACATATCACTACTTCATTTTTGGGATCTACCGTGGCAGTTTTGATAGAATAATATCACTCTTTCTCTCTTAGTCTTAATGGTTATTGTCATCAATTTTCATCAAGAATACATGGCATAGTATATTGGATAAAATAGTGTCCATTTTACATTAAATTGTAAAATTATACATTGGTATTTGGATTTTATTGAAGCATTTAATTCTTTCATCACATTGGTGGGTTTCTCCCATTAGAAAACAACATCTAGGTACCCTTCCTCCCCCCATCCTAATGGACTTTTTAGTCACCTTTTGATAATTTCAGGGATTCTTCTTCCATAACTTTTAACAATTATTTTATTGTACTTTATTTATTCCATTATATGTATCCATTATACCTATATAGTTAAAATCCACTTGCACTTATTATCCCCATAAGATCCTTGAGATTCACTGATCACCATATCAAATTTGAGGGAACATCAGACATTTCATTTATAGATGTAGAATTCTAAAATTTCCAAAGCATTCAACAGACTATGATTCAACCGAACAAATAAAAAGTAATATTTTATTTTATTGGAGGTGAAAAATCTAATGGTTTATCATGTGAGTATTATTATGTGTTACTCAAACTACCCAAAAGATTCATCATTACTTTGATTGGGTCTACGGAAATACCTCTAACTTTTATGTAGACAGTGTGATGAAATTATTTGGAAAAAAATCTGAATTCCTTCCACTCCATATCATTGATATCATCTTCATGATTTATATTTTTGAAAAACATAAACTATTTATTATATTTTACCACCATATGATAAATAATAAGCAAAAAATTATATTTCTCGCCGCAATAAAGTATATAGAGGATATTTTCAAATGATTTTATCTATAATTATACACGAAAAGTATAATAAGATCCACTAAATGTTGTATTCCATTTTCAAATGAATGTTTTAATCGAAACATGATAATTATTGGGAGCATTAGGGTGTCCCTCCTGATTTAAATTTTGGTCCAAAACATGAGTTGGATGAGAAATTATTATATTGAAGTTCTTGATTTCGGGTACCATAGGGTTGCACATAATATTTGGGAAGTCATAAAATTGGTTTTGAAAATGTTTCTTGACTCAATTTACAATATTTCTAGAAATTTGACTGAAATAAAAGCTGAATCATGGTTGAGTGTTTTTAAATTATCAGACAAATAAATATGAAACTATGAACTTTAAATGGATAACTAATAATTGAAACATATTACTTAACTTGTGAATTTATAAGTTCAAACATAATTTACCCATTACCTAAATCCTGTGGGAATTTTTGTTCACATCAAAATGGTTTTTAAAGAGTTTGTGAATTTTCCAAACAAATCCTCTAGGAGTGTCAAACTAGGTGTACAGTATGGCCCATTTTCATGTTCTAGGAAACGTTTGAGTCAATCCCAATACACCTTTTTCATATTCATGAACCCTATGTACATCTATTTTAGAACTACATCCACTTGTAGTATCCAGACAAGGATTTAATTTATCATAAGAACTCGCTCTATTCTTCACCAAAATTTTATGATATTTTTTGATACATTGTATTATATTAAAAATAATTCTTGGACATACATAAAGGGTTCCACTAAATTTTTATTATTCTAGTTTCTAATGGATAACATAACCTTTTCTCTATTAAAAAAAAGGAGACCCATTTTATTTTACATATATTATTTAATGATTCTTAAACATTTATATCCAACAATCAAAACACATGTATCATAAAGGCCTTTTTTCCTAAGAATTATAGCATCATAATATATAAAAAGGAAACTAATACATGGAATCCTTATTTCATTCACTATAGTGAGATTCTAAAATTCATTCGAGCTCCTAAATATACATGTGGAAAATGGGGAATAGATAAATAAAAGGGGTTCTAAAAATCACAATAAGGTAGTATGCATGATACGGAAGTATAACATGTGAGTCAATGGTATAATATGACATCATCAATAAGAAGGTACAAGATTATTCAACTGGAAATAGAATGGTATCATATGATCATGGAAACATGGAATCATGGTAATGTAAAAATAGCATATAACATGACATAAAAATAATTCAATTCTAAATAAAAAGAAAAAATCACATACTGGGAAGAGTCCAATAATGAATTGTTTTCACTCCCCAATCCCATGCACAAAATTTCATGGGACTAAAACATTACCCAAACCATTGGAGGGTTATTTTAATTTTGACCCACACATGACATTAATTTCTTGAATATTCACATGTGACCCACATAGTAATATCAATCATATGGAATAAAAATAATAATTACACATATAAGGATATTTGTTCTGTAATGTTGTCTCAAAACATAATTAAAAGACAATTATTCAAGAAGGAATTTGAGAAATGGTAATAAAGCCTAAATTACACCATAAAAGTAATGGAAAATAATCATTGTATATATTTGAGAGGCATATATGAAAAATTTAGTATCATTCCATAACTTGATGATAGATAAAGTGAGTTAGAAATAGAATGGTCATAAGTCAATGAAAAGTGTGGGTTAGAATGATCCCTTACCTCAAGACTGATTTCTAATACGCTTCATTTATCTCTCTAAATAATAAGCATAATTGAATTATTTTTTTGATCACATACTTTTTAAAAAAATGTATTCCTTTTATTTTAATTTGTACCATGTTATTTTCAATTACCTATCCAATTAAACTTATACATGTGTCAAAATAATGGTTTTCCAAATGAAAAACTTTTAAATTTTGAAAATGTTTTGAAATCAAAATTTAATTTTAAATTTATTAAAATGAATTAATTTGGATTTATTAATATATTATAGATATAAATTTAATTTTAAATCAAAATTAAAATATAGTGGGGATTATAATTACTTTAATAAAAAGGATGTTTTTAATAAAAAATATTATTTTTCACTATCCATCGAAAAATGAAACTTTTTAGAAAATTCCCAAAAATTCACCATAAGATAATTCTGAAATGATTCTATCAAACATTAATTTCATTTTGATAAATAATTTTTTTAAATAATGGATTATTAATTTTAAAATATGTGTTAAATGTGAGACTAGACCACCTTTTATAAAAATACAAATTTCCAAAAAATATTTCTTTTTTTCAAATGTTTCTTATTTTATTTATATTTAGAAAATATCTAATTTTTTTATTTTATATATTTATAAGATATATAAATTTTTAGAATTTAGTTATTCCTATTCAGACCCATTAACATAACAACTAATTTATATTGTCCATGATTAAATAATAATATTTTACTAGTGTATTTTTTTTAAAACTGATTTTTCATGAAATGAAATATATTTAAGAGATATAATTTGTTTAAAAACAAATATTTCATAAATTATCTGGGTGCATAAATAAGAGAAATGAATGATTTATGGTTTGAATAACATTTTAACAAAAACTCTAAAAGAAGAATGGGTTTGAAATTTAACATATAATACCTAATATAAGATAATTCAAGATATGATAAAACAAATGGAGAGTATATATACCATATAAAATTATATTTATGTATAAGAAGAATAATTTTAAATGAATGAGGATTTGAGACCATGAAACCATTCATGAAGAAAAATAATTGAGGTAAGAGTCCTTTTTTAATAATTCAATAAAGAATAATTTCAAAACCCCAAATGAAGAGGAAATAAATTATAAGTTTTCAAATTTGTATAATACATAAATCATGGAATAATAGAGTTCAGTAAGATTTCATGAATCTCACTGGAAGGAAATTGATTTAGAAAAAGACCTAAAAATGACATTATTTTAATTGAATGATATATAAATAAAAAACAAGATATGGATATTAAAGTCAACATAATTACATGAATATGATAAGATAATATTATTTTCTTTTAATCATATCATATTAATGTCTTCAAGGTTCATAAAAAATATATGTCATAAGACGTTAGACATGAGTCATAAATCCATTACAAACATAGAAAATTTTAAGCAAAAACTCTTTGAAGGATATGATTTAAAATTTAAAATTAAATTATAATAATAAGAGGATAATGAAAATAATAATAATTGGGTATAAATCACACCATTCCAAATAACACATGGTGTATAATAAGAAATATGCATCATGAAATTAAATTGGAGACAAAAATTCCTTACCATTGTCATGATTATTTCTTCATATGTGCATAACATATTAGATAATAAAATTCTATTTTTTAAAAAATTATTAAAAAAATTATTCATATAAAAATAATTTTCATGGTTTATCTATTATCACATTCTATTTATTTATTATATCATTTTTCATGTTTTGGTTACTCGGGTTTGTTTGGTCAATTTATACATAACTCTTTTTGTATATTAAAGATAGTTAATTTTCTATAAAATTTCACCCAAATATCGATATTTATATATTTTAATTTAATTTAATAATAAATTATTAAAAATATCATATTGTTCTATAGGTTTTCATAATAGACTCAAATTATGAAAATATACTTGAAAATTATCCTTTTGGTGGATAAATTTACGAAGATAGTTTATTATTAATATCACTTATAAAATGACCAATTTTATATTTCTATGACCACTAAAAAAATTATCATTTTTTTATTATTATTCTATATATTCATTAATTATGTTTCTATATTATCCCATGATAAAAATTAATTTCATCGTTCATGGAGGTGGTTAAACCGACCAAAAGAGGAACATGATATAGTTAATGGATTCACATGACTATAGTTGTAACACCCCAGGTAAATAATGAATATGAAATTTTTATATTTATCTATATTTGTGAATAAAATTTTAATATAACTTTAAAGGGGACGCTATGCTCGATGGCGTACCAAACACGCAACAACGGATTTCTTGGGAATCTTACATTGCACTCTAATAATAAAATAATATTATTTTAAATGGTAGTTAATGTGTAGCCGTTGTATTTGCGGGAATGGATAGAAATAAATAAAATATGATTATATATGTTTTGAAATGTTTTTACATTTATCCAATAAAAGATAAAGGCTTAAAATATGGAAAGAATTCAATTTTAGGTGCATATGCCCTAGTTTTCACTAAAGGCTCACTTCTCGCCTTTTGATGGCGAACTGTCATTAAATATAGTTTTGTTCACTCTTAAACATTCTATTGGACCAAATAAAACTCTTCTTAAGAATTGGGACATCAAAATTTACTTTGTTAAAATTTTTGGTATCTTTCCGATAAAGTTCATTTTTTTAATGAATAGTGTAAAATGTTGTATTTTAATTCAAACCCTCTTTTTAATCTAATTTATTTATATGATTAGATTATATTTTTAATTGGGTTTAAAGTGAAATTAGAATATATTTTACCATTAAATCCAATAGTGGTCGTTGGAATTAATTTCACTTTGAAAACAGACTTAAACTAATGTCAATCTTTTGATACATATTGTTTCATAAAAACACGCTATTTGCTCTGACAGTGGGAATTAATTATTAAATTAATTAATGTGACTTATATGTTTGAATTTTGGAAAATAGACTTCATTTTTGAATTTGGAATATCCAATTTATCTTAGTGTGAATTTTTGGGATTTTTATGAAAAACTTCAATTTTTGATGAATAGTGAAACCACTAATTGGTACTTATAAAAACTGATTTTTCCGTTTAAATGAAATTTTTCCATCTTTGTGTTTTGAATTTAAAAAATCCGACATACATGGTTGTCATTAAGAAGTAAAATTTGGTTCAATGGGATAAAAATAATTTTTTTGATGAATAGTAACTTATTAATTTTTTAATCACGATTAGAGGTAATTAGTGTAGTTTAAGGTAAAAATAATGTTTTAATAATATGAAATGAACTTGAAACATGTTCTAACCTCATTGGATGTGCCATGGATGACCAAGACAACCCATGGGTCAACTTGGGTACCCCATGAAGCCACTATGGTTGGAAAATGACATTAATATCTTTTTATTTAAAGTTAATGTAAAAATGAGGCAAACATGAAATGTTTTACTAAAACAATTTTAACAAGGGGTTATGCAAATCCGATTATTGACTATAAAAATTAATTGGAAAGATAAAAAGATTTCCAACATTATAGTAATTTTTTAATAATTTTTAGACATTATATAAATTAAATTATTTATGACATCATGATGATGCAGCGATGACCGCATTATTTAACGATTTAAATAAAATGGAAATATAATGTAATATATAAGACCTAAACATGTCCAGAACCTATTGGATGAGTCGATTTCGAACTCTTATCACCTTATCCTCAAAACACATTAATTTGGGACCTCTTAAATCCGAATACCATTTTAAAATAAAGTGACTTTTCTTTACCTTCCAAGAGTGCCCCTCCTCTCCTCTTATAAAAGGCCCCTACCTCTACCTCCTTAACCACACTCCCAAAGCCTTTGTCTCGGCCATCATCTGCCCATTTTGTCACTCCACTTCCCTCTATAACTCCTTGAAGCCTCACTTTGGGCATAAGTCTTCACATGGAAGCCTTTGAGCTCAAACCAAAGGGAGTTACCCGATTTTAAGGTAATGTCTTCACTTGTGTACTTTTGTTTTATTTTGCTTCTCCAACCCCCTAAACTCTTTTTATTCATTTATTTTGTAACAAATCCAGTTTCTTTAATATACTAGGATGTTGTTATAAGAAGTATTCGAGCTAAACATACACACACATACATATAATGGTTAAAGAACATACAGTTTCCGTGGATGGCGAATTTCTTCCTCCCGACACGATGATTGTTCAACATTCTTCTAACACATTCAAAGGTGGCCATTAAGATGACAATATATTTATATATGATATATAATATGTTTATGTTTTACTTAAGCATCTGTATTTTTCATTTATGTAATACCTTTATGGTTTCCATTATGGGTATACGCGATATCTTCATTAAAGGAAGTGCGGACTACCGCCCTCTCAAAGTGATTTGATTCGTTAATACCATATGTGGTACGTATTAAGGATATATTTAATGAAATTATATATGATACCATAATGGAATTAAAATAATATTATGTATCACTATGTTTTAATTCCATTAAATATGAAATAGAAATGGAAGTAGCGTTCATGCGTACGTACGGCTTCCGTCTCCATGAACGGTACATTTCATTTCTTATATCAAAATGTTATGTACTATTATAAGTACATATATATAATGGATATATATGTAATATATTACATCTAAATTATGGATATCATTCTGGAATTATAACATATATATATCTCTCTCATTTTGTTTTAATTCCATTAATATGACAAAAAATGAAAGTAGCGTTCATGCATACGTACGGCCTACCGTCTCCATGAACGGTTCTTTTCGTTTTTTATCTCCAAATGATATGTAATAGAATAAAATTAATATTTACTGGATATATATGATATTTTAATCATTAATACTATTCTGTAAATTATTTACTTATAACTACATGGGAAATCTTTTTTCAAACAAGTTCATTTTTGACTCATGTACCAAACATCGGCAAAAACATCTGATATGAACTAATATTATTAAACAATTATTATAACATTATAATATGTGATATGAACTGAATAATAATCTCTAAAGGAGGTAATTAGGCAATTATTATTTGACCAAAGTTTATTTTTCAGGAATATTAAGAAACGAACAAGACAAGTTGGACTTGAGGTAAGGGATCCTACTCCTCTCTTTCCTTTTAAGTACAATCTTTTATCTCATTCCTTCTAAGCTCATATTTCTTGTTATTGGGATGTTATTTTATATTAATCATACTGTAATTTTTATGTTCATATGATGAGATACCCTATTCTCTCTCATAAATCCATTTTGGATTTTTTGAGTGGTGCCGTTAGGCTGCCGAATTTTCGTAAGAGATCTAACCTCTCTCTTTCTCTTTATGTACTCCCCTTTATGTCACTTCTTTTAAGCTCTTATTTGTTATGATGGGGGATGTTATTTCATATTCCTCTTGCTGTAAATTTTACTGTAATGTGATGAGATACCCTATTTGATCTCATCAATCCATTTTTGGAAGTTTTAAGTGGCGCCGTTAGGCTGCCGAGTTTTCGTAAGGGATTTTTCATCTCACTTTTATTCCCGTGAGATTTATGCTACATTTTCCACAATTTCCTTTGAGTGGTTTATGTACTGACCATTATTTTACTCATTTTGAAATATTCTTTCATTTATGAGTATTTACATCAATGATGTATTGTCCTTCTTTCACGGGGCGTATGTTTCGAAAGATACCCATGTCGGTAAGGGGACCTTTCACCCTCCTCTTTTTAAAAGACTTCTTTTGTTATGTCTTTTAATTCACATAATATTATTTTGGTAATTGTTCTTCTATATCCTTATTGATGTTAATTTTATGTCCAAGTGATGAGATAACCTTTTTATCTCTCATCAACTCATTTTCTGAATTTTGTAGTGACGTCGTTAGGCAGTCAAATTTTTGCAAGGGAACTTCTTAACCCAATTTTGATTCTATGGGATAAACTTATACTCCTTGAATATGTCATACTATGAATATGTGTGAATTTCCAATGATTTTTTTACACTTAATATCCACTTATATTTAGTGTATTCGTTTGTCACACATAATTATGTAATTGATTTATCCTTAATCCAAGGATCCCGTCTTTGTATGGGACTTCGTCTCAAACTCCATTCATTGAGGAATATTTTGTTTTATACACAACCTTCTTTTATATGGTGTATAAACCCCTTTGACTTTTATGTTTATCCAAAAAGGATTCTTTTTTATACGAAGTGTTTACTAAATGAAGAATGGGATTGTTTTTGTCGTATGTATGCGGCGATAACGACTTCTCCGCCGCCGTGACCATTATTTGAGTTTCGGCTTCCTCTACAAGCCATACTTTTTTTAAAAGAAAAATAAATACCATGTTTTAATTTTCTTTTATTTTGGTATTGGAAATGGTTTTCATAATGTTTTTATATCAATGTGTTGTATTGATATCTTATGATTGAAAGGAGGAAATGTTATGTTTCCTTTATGCATGTTTTATGTGATACGATTATGTTTATGTTCTTGGGCATTATTATGAAGACAGGTGGTTCCGTGATAAACTAAGGGTGGGTGAGCCCGATATAGCTCTACAATGCATTGGGTAATGTGAAGGAGTGAAACGTTAAGGTTTCTATGAAGAGATTTAGGGAATATACTGTGATGGGTATTCCAAACATAACCAATAGGGTTACTCCCTACGTAAGAATGTTATGAATGCCTCAAGTTACCTTTAGTTCTTTTGATTTCTATGATTTATTCATGGTTTGATGAGGTATGTTAAAGTGACTATGTTTTATGGGTAAATTATGATTTCATTCTTATGTATATATGAACTCATGTTTCCTTTCCATATTTTTACAACCCTTACTAAGCTTTTTATGCTCATCCCAAGTTTTTGAAATGTTTTTCACAGGTCAAGGGAAAGGTACATGATGTGATGATAGTGTCAAGGATGTGTCAAGAAACAATCCATGTTTTATTTTAAATATGATTGTGTTGATTGGAAGAATGAATATTGTCTTTTATGTAACCACTTTGTTTAAATGTGGAATGTAATGCAAGTTTCGTGATCTAATTATCTAAAACTCTAAACCTGAAAAGATCCTCAATGTGTAATCTTTTAATAACTCAAGATTAAGTAAGGTTTAAGGCTGGGGCCTTATAGATGGTATCAAAGGTCGTTTTAAATAACTTTAGAGGTTAGGGTATTTTTTAAGCATAAGTGGCATTACCATAATTGTTAGGATTTCAGAAAGAGTCCTAGTTTTAGATAAAGTGAATGAGTAACTATATCTTAGTGTTTACCTTCCTCATTACTACATTATGGTTTTGTTGGTATACTCACACTGAAATTTCTGTTTTTAGTGAATGGATGGATCTAGCAGGAACCAAAGATACAACAGGTTTGAAGGAAACTGTGGTGGTTCTCTGATTAAGATACTAGATAAAATGGAGGATTCAATGAGGAAACTCGTGGTTTTTCTAAACCAACTATCAAGGAGTCATGATCAACCACTTGAACCATTGTATGATCTTCAATGCATCATGTACGAGATGACCAATCTATGTGGAAGTTCAGGTAATAATTATAAAGGTAACCATTAGAGTTTATATGATCCTTACTTTTGAGGTAATTATGGGTTATTATATGTTATGATGGAAAATTAAAGGCATGAGATAAATATGAGGTTAAAATATGTTATGATCATTTTTGAAGATTTTGTATCTTTTTGCGGAATGATTTGAGAATTATATAGTTTTGGAAAAGGGACAACATGCAGACCGTGTGACAACCCGTCGTGTCAGACAAAGCTGCGGGAATCGAACCCACAACCAAAGTGCTACTGGTATTTATCACCTACCACTGGACTACGTGAAGTCCCTGGTCAGTTTAACTAATTCATTTTAGTTTGATGATCTTATGAATCTATAATGAGATGATTTTGTGTTATCTTTGGAAATTATTAACCTATCATGGAGGATATGTGATTAGGTTAATTAATTTTCAATACGAGACTTTAGGAGCAACTGATGTTGTTTGGAGATAAATGTTTCGATTTAACTTGGATGACTATGTGACTAAATCCTTCAAATATTTGGGTTTCAACCATAGTTTGGTTTACTTTGAAGAATTTTATGGAAAAATTGTTTATCGAATGGTCCTCATTGAACTTTGGGTTTTGTTAGACAAACTTTTAGAGATTAGGAATATATTTTCTTTTTATAAAGGGTTATCCTTTTCTGGATTATCTGACCTTGTACTAACCTTTTTGGTTTTAGTTTTGGTTAAGGTTTGAAGACATGGGAAATGTATAGTTCTTTTTTTGTCGATTAGGTGCTCCTCTAGAAGTTGTTTACAGTACTCTTAATGCGAACAAGTCTTCTTAAATACTCTTCTTTTGGAGAAAGTATGTGTCTGTGTAAGAAATATAGTAAAAGTTGAAAGTCAACATGACAAATAATTATGTTTCATTATGTTTTAGTTAAGCTCAAAAAAAATTCCTCAATAAAAAGTAACTTAAAACAAAAATTTTGTCTATTAACTTTTCCTACTGGGGAACCCAACACCGTTTAACCCATCACAAGTTTGTGATTTTGTTATTGTTAACTTTCTCCTAAACATGTTTTCTATCACTCTCCATCAGAACATGACCCTATGTTTTCTCCTCCATGTCCATGTTTTCCTACATGGAATCCTAGTATGGGTTAACTCGGGTGACCTCTGTACTTATCTTTCTTTATTCTAAAGTGATTGTTTTACCGACTCTTGTTTCGATGTGGGATTTTCAATGAAGTTTCTGAGCCCAATTTTAAAATTACGAGGACGCAATTTCTAAAAGGGGGGAAGGATGTAACACCCCAGGTAAATAATGAATATGACATTTTTATATTTATCCATATTTGTGAATAAAATATTAATATGACTTTAAAGGGGACGCTATGCTCGATGGCGTGCCCAACACGCAACAACGAGTTTCATGGGAATCTTACATTGCACTCTAATAATAAAATAATATTATTTTAAATGGTATTTAACATGAAACCATTGTATTGGAAGGAATGGATAGAAATAAATAAAATATGATTATATATGTTTTTAAATGTTTTTACATTTATCCAATAAAAGATAAAGGCTTAAAATACGGAAAGAATTCAAGTTTAGGCGTATGTGCCCTAGGTTTCACTACAGGCTCACTTATCGCCTTTTGACGGTGAACCGTCATTAAATATAGTTTTGTTCACTCTTAAACATTTTATTGGACCAAATAAAACTCTTCTTAATAATTGGGACATCGAAATTTACTTTGTGTAAATTTTTGGTATCTTTCCGATAAAGTTCATTTTTTAATGAATAGTGTAAAATGTTGTATTTTAATTCAAAACCTCTTTTTAATCTAATTTATTTATATGTTTATATTATCTTTTGAATTGGGTTCAAAGTTAAATTAGAATATATTTTTACCATTAAATCCAATAGTGGTTGTTGGAATTAATTTCACATTGAAAACAGACATAAACTAGTGTCAATATTTTGATACATATTGTTTCATAAAAACACGCTATTTGCTCTGACAGCAGGAATTAATTATTAAATTAATTAATGGGACTTATATGTTTTGAATTTTTTAAAATATACTTCATTTTTTAATTCAGAATATCAAATATAGCTTAGGGTAAATTTTTGGGATTTTTCTGAAAAACTTCAATTTTTGATGAATAGTGAAACCACTAAGTGGTACTTATAAAAACTGATTTTTCCGTTTAAATGAAATTTTGACATCATTGTGTTTTGAATTTCAAAAATCCGAAATAAATGGTTGTCATTAAGAAGTAAAATTTGGTTCAATGGGATAAAAATAATTTTATTTGGTGAATAGTAACTTATTAATTTTTTAATCGCGATTAGAGGTAATTAATGTAGTTTAAGGAAAAAATAATGTTTTAATAATATGAAATGAACATGACACATGTTCTAACCTCATTGGATGTGCCATGTCCCACCAAGATAACCCATGGGTCAACTTGGGGACCCCATAAAGCCACATTGGTTGGAAAATGACATTAATATCTTTTTATTTGAAGTTAAAGTAAAAATGAGACAAACATGAAATGTTTTACAAAAACAATTTTTACAAGGGTTATACAAATCATATTATTGACTATAAATATTATTTGGAAATCTAAAACTATTTCCTACATTATAGTATTTTTTTTTAAATTTTATACATTAAATAAATTAAATTATTTATGACATCATGATGATGCAATGATGACCTCATTATTTAACGATTTAAATAAAATGGTAAGATAATGTAATATCTACGACCTACACATGTCCAAAACCTATTGGATGAGTGGATTTCGAACCCTCATCACCTTATACTCAAAAAAAAAATGTGGTACCTCTTAAATCCGAATACCATTTTAAAATAAAGTGACTTTTCTTTACCTTCCAAGAGTGCCCCTCCTCTCCTCTTATAAAAGGCCCCCACCTCTACCTCCTTACCCACACACCCAAAGCCGTTGGCTCGGCCAAACTCTGCCCATTTTGTCTCTCCACATCACTCTCTTACTCCTTGAAGCCTCACATTGGGCATAAGTCTTCCCAAGGAAGCCTTTGAGCTCAAACCAAAGGGAGTTACCCGATTTTAAGGTAATGTCTTCACTTGTGTCCTTTTGTTTTATTTTTCTTCTCCAACCCCCTAAACAATTTTTATTCATTTGTTTTGTAACAGATACAGTATATGTAATATACTAGGATGTTTTTATAAGAAGGATTCGAGCTACAATTACACACACCTACATCTAATGGTTAATGAACATACTGTTTCCGTGGATGACGAATTTCTACCTCCCGAAACGAAGATTGTTCAACATTATTCTAACACCTTCAAAGGTGGACATTAGGATGAAACAGTATTTATATATGATATCTGATAAGTTTATGTTTTACTTAAGATTATGTATTTTTCATTTATGGCATACCTTTTATGGTTTCCGTTATGGGTATACGCGATATCTTCATTTAAGGAAGTGCAGACTACCGCCCCCTCAAAGTGATTTGATTCTTTCATACCATATGTGGTACGTATAAAGGATATATTTAATGATATTATATATGATACCATACTGGAATTAAAATAATATTATGTATCACTATGTTTTAATTCCATTAAATATGAAATAGAAATGGAAGTAGCGTTCATGAGTACAAACGGCTTACCGTCTCCATGAACGGTACATTTCATTTCTTATCTCAAAATGTTATGTAATATTATATGTACATATATATAATGGATATATATGTAATATATTACATCTAAATTATGGATATAATTATGGAATTATAACATATATATATCTCTCTCATTTTGTTATAATTCCATTAATATGACAAAAAATGAAAATAGTGTTCATGCGTACGTACGGCCTACCGTCTCCATGAACGGTGCTTTTCGTTTTTTATCTCCAAATGATATGGAATAGTATAAAATTAATATTTACTGGATATATATTATATTTTAATCATTAATAATATTCTGTAAATTATTTATTTATAACTACATGGGCAATCTTTTTTCAAACAAGTTCATTTTCTACTCATGTACCAAACATCGGCAAAAACGTCTGATATGAACTAATATTAATAAACAATTATTATAACATTATAATATGTGATATGAACTGAATAATAATCTCTAAATGAAGTAATTAGGCAATTATTAATTGACCAAACCTTATTATTCAGGAATATAAAGAAACAAACAAGACAAGTTGGACTTGAGGTAAGAGATCCTACTCCTCTCTTTCTTTTTAAGTACACTCTTTTATGTCATTCCTTCTAAGCTCATATTTCTTGTTATTGGGATGTTATTTTATATTAATCTTACTGTAATTTTTATGTTCATATTATGAGATACCCTATTCTCTCTCATAAATCCATTTTGGAAGTTTCGAGTGGCGCCGTTAGGCTGCCGAATTTTCGTAAGAGATCCAACCTCTCTCTTTCTCTTTATGTACTCCCCTTTATGTCACTTCTTTTAAGCTTCTATATGTTATTATGTGGGATGTTCTTTAATATTCCTCTTATTGTAAATTTTATTTTAATGTGATGAGATACCCTATTTGATCTCATCAATCCATTTTTGGAAGTTTTAAGTGGCGCCGTTAGGCTGCCGAGTTTTCGTATGGGATTTTTCATCTCACTTTTATTCCCGTGAGATTTATGATACATTTGCCACAATTTCCTTTGATTGGTGTATGTACTGACCATTATTTTACTCATTGTGTAATATTCTTTCATTTATGAGTATTTACATCAATGATGTATTGTCCTTCTTTCACGGGGCGTATGTTTCGATAGATACCCATGTCGGTAAGGGATCCTTTCTCCCTCCTCTTTTTAAAAGACTTATTTTGTTATGTCTTTTAATTCACATAATATTATTTTGGGATATGTTCTTCTATATCCTTATTTATGTGAATTTTATGTCCAAGTGATGAGATACCCTTTTTATCTCTAATCAACTCATTTTCTGAATTTTGTAGTGACGTCGTTAGGCTGTCAAATGTTTGCAAGGGAACTTCTTAACCCAATTTTGATTCTTTGGGATAAACTTGTACTCCTTGAATATGTCATACTATGAATATGTGTGAATGTCCTCTGATTGTTTTACACTTAATATCCACTTATATTTGGTGTATTCGTTTGTCACACATAATTATGTAATTGATTTATCCTTAATCCAAGGATGTCGTCTTTGTATGGGACTTCGTCTCAATATCCATTCATTGAGGCATATTTTGTTTTATACACAACCTTCTTTTATACGGTGTATAAACCCCTTTGACTTTTATGTTTATCCAAAAAGGAATATTTTTTATACGAAGTATTTACTAAACGACAAAAGGGAATCTTTTTGTCGTACGTATGTGGCGATAACGACTTCTCCGCCGCCGTGACCATTATTTGAGTTTCGGCTTCCTCTACAAGCCATACTTTTTTTAAAATAAAAATAAATACCATGTTTTACTTTTCTTTTATTTTACTATTGTAAATGGTTTTCATAATGTTTTCATATCAATGTGTTGTATTGATATCTTGTGATTGAAAGGTGGAAATGTTATGTTTCCTTTATGCATGTTTTATGTGATACGATTATGTTGAGGTTCTTGGGAATTATTATGAAGAAGGGTGGTTCCGTGATAAACTAAGGGCGGGTGAGCCCGATATAGCTCTACAATTCATTGGGTATCGCGAAGGAGTGAAATGTTAAGGTTTCTCTGAAGATATTTAGGGAATATACTGTGATGGGTATTCCAAACGTAACCAAGAGGGTTACTCCCTACGTAAGAATGTTGTGAATGCCTCAAGTTACCTTTAGGTCTTATGATTTCTATGATTTATTCATGGTTTGATGAGGTATGTTAAAGTGCCTATGTTTTATGGGTAAAGTATGATTTCATTCTTATGTATATATGAACTCATGTTTCCTTTCCATATTTTTATAACCCTTACTGAGCTTTTCATGCTCATCCCAAGTTTTTGAAATGTTTTTCAAATGTTTAGGGAAAGGTACATGATGTGATGATAGGGTCAAGGATGTGTCAAGAAAGAATCCATGTTTTATTTTAATTAAGTTTCTGTTGATGGGAATTATGAATACTGTCTTTTATGTAACCACTTTGTTTAAATGTGGAATGGAATGCATTTTTCATGATCTAATTCTCTAAAACTCTAAACCTGAAAAGATCCTCAATGTGTAATCTTGAAATAACTCAAGATTAAGTAAGGTTTAAGGCTGGGGCCTTATAATAGTTTTATTTAAATATAACACCATTATTATATAATTATAATGATATTATTTTTGTATGATTAACTTGGTGAATTAGTTTTGAATTTTTTTTTTAAAATAAGAAAATAGTAGCTAATAAAAATACATCACTCTCGTGGAGGTAGTAGTATGAACATACACAGTTATGATGATCATCTTTTACTATAAATGGAGGAATTTATTGAATTATTTATAGTTTTAAAATATTATTCATATTATAAGTATGATATCAGTACATTAGATACACATTTATTACCATCTATGGTAGGTGGCTATTAAAAATAGATCTAGTTATTCATGGAGGTGGTAGTTCACATATACACATAATGATGATTTTAAATTTCATTAAAATATAGGAATTTAAATTCAATGTTATTTTTAATTTCCAAATAATAAATCTATTCTATATTCTAAATTTATTCATCTATTTCATCCTTCTATCTATCTATGAGAGGTTGTAATAAAAAATGGATTATATCGATTCGTGGCGGCAGTAGTATGTACGATCTATGTTATTTTGTTTTTCTTAGTGGATGGAAGTGAATAAATTTTGGTTCTTCCAATAATATAATAACATTTTTTATATAAATTATAATCGTATAATTATATTCCTATGGTTAAAAAAGATTTTTATAGTGATGATTATGAAAAAAATGGAACAATGAGGTAATACTTACATCGATAGTTTGAGTTTTCTTGTAGAAGATTAAGGGAAAGGTTAGAAGATTCTATAAGAAATAAGAAGGTATATTTACAAGAATTAATTCGAAGATAAATGTAAAACATTAAGTGGTGGAATGATCCCCTTTTAAAAGTTAAGTGGTAAAAAATTTTGGGAGCACCATTTATATTTTTAAAAATGAAAAGTAACTATTAAAGGGTAAAATGATAAAAAATAAATGGGCAATGGAGGAAGGGAATGAGAGTTTTTATGGATCCACACTTCATAAACTCTTTTGGAAAAAAAATTGACATGTTTTGAGTCATTTAATATTAAATAATATATTTTTACCATTTTTACATTTATTGAGGCATTTTAATTTTCAAAATTTGCAGTGAATTTTAATTAAAAAATTAATAATTAAAACAATTAACTAAATTTAAAATTATAATTTAAAATTATAATTTAAAATTATAAAATAATTTTATTAACTAAATTTCTAACAATGTGAAACACTAATTTTAAAAATAACATAGTAATGTTTAAATATATTTTTTTAGTAAAAGTATGATTTAACCTAAGAAATATGTATAGTATAAAATTAAAAAAGATATTAATTTTAACGACATAAATTTATTAATTAAAAAAAGTATTTTTCTTTTATATAAATCCAGAAAAACAATTTTACCAAAACAATGTTTAATTAAATGATTAGGAAAAAGAAATTATTAATGAAATATATTACATAATCTCCCAAATTCATAGCATATGTCTTATAAGTTCAACCTAAAATTTCAAAATGAATTATTTTTTTTTCACAAAATAAATGTCCATGTAATAAATAAAAAAGGATTTTAAAATTACTAATTCACATTTATCATATGATAATAAAAAATTATAGTTTTAGTAAAAAAATATATTTTACTAATTTTATAAAAATAAATTATCATAAAAAAATCCCAGAAATTCATACTAAGTTAGTTTTTATATGATAAAATAGAAAATAAAATAAATTTTACTAAATAAATTTTTTAAAATTTATAAATTAATCTTTATAATGATAATGAAATATATTAAGAAAAATAATTTTATTTGAAAAATCCATTTTAATACATTATGGATTCTTATCCTATTATTTTTAATTTCCTATTGATAAATTTTTTTATAGTTTTTTACTGTCCTTAAATTGTTTTAATAAAATTCATCTAATATATCTCCACTCATTTGAGTTTTTTTTGCATCAGAAACAAGATGTCAACATAATTCTTCTTAAAAAGGAAAACATATTATAGTAAAATCTTAGTTTCATACAATCCTTGACTTATATATAGATATGGATATAGATTAATATATTTTTTCATTTTTGAATTCTTTTAAATAATTTAAAAATCGTATTGATCCCTTAGAGAATCTTATTTCATTATCACATTCCTAAAAAATCTGCTCGTTTGTTTTAGAAAATTTTCCCTATTTTTGGAATTCTATTCACTTTCACCAATAATGAAGTTTTTTATTTCAAGGAATTTAAGAATTAATTTATTAGAATACATGTGTTCCTTAATATTTGATGAGTATCCGAGAAATATTCCACTGTCTCCCAGAGATTCAAACATCAAATGTTTGTTCTTATAGAGAAATAATCTCTCCCTGTAAATTTTTTTAAACAACTTCAATATCATCTTCGTCCCCTTCCAAAAAATTTAAGATGATTTTTCTTCATTAGGAAACCAAGAATCCATATTAAAATGTAGATTTATGTCAAAACATATAGTCAATGTTTCCAATTTTCTTGATCCTCCTCTCAATAATACAATTTTTTTAAATATTTTTTAACCAAAATTTGGAGAATTCTATCACACCACTATATATATTTTTTCAATTGATTATCTATAAATTTTGTGCCACTATCAGAATGGAATTTTTAAATTTTTATCCCAATAAACACCTCTTCTGATCAATGATAATGTGTAATAGACTTGAACACTTAACATTTTTTGATAATCCACTATCAAAAAATAAGTCATACTATAAACATGAGTAAATAAAATATAGAACATTTTTCCATCTCGAGATATATGTGATATTGGACCCATATATAATTTTACAACAAATCAAGAAAATTTTATGATGTTAAGGGATTGGAATTTTTTGTATTTTAAATAATATTTCCCTTTTGGAAAGTATCATATTTTTGGATATGATTAGATGAATGTATGAAGATATAACAGGCTCATTCATTTTTCACCGTATCTTAATATAAATTTTGGATAATGTGGCCATGATTTATATTCTATAATTTGTTTTTATCTTCCATGGACATGAAACATGTGTCTTCTTATCCTCTAATGAGGTAAAGATTTAATTTAGTGTATTTTTCCTTCATTGTAATTATACTATATAATATTTTGACAATGAAATACTTCTTGGTAAAATAGATTGTTGCCCCGAGTCACAAAATTAAAATAATTTTAATGAATTTTGACCAAGTCCTTCGGATACCAATACATATTTCGACCTATAGTGTTTTCCATTGATTTTGACCTTCCAAAATCCAATAATTTTCAAATATTCATAATTTCTAAGTCAGAAAACTTGTCTTCCTTAATTGATACTTATGAAAATATCCTTATTTACCATCATATAATAGGAATATCTGGTGTTAAGAATCCCGAATCCAACCTGATATATTTCATTTAATGAAATATCCATTACATTATCCTTCTCATAACTTCCTATATTGATACAATTATGTGGATTCATCTATTTCAATATAGAATACACATTTTCCTCCTATAATTTTGTTGGATCAATTTCATTATGCAAGGATGTAGATTAAACTTTCACTTTTTTCCTACACAATGATTCCGAGAGCTCTTATATTTCACCACCTTGATTCTCCCTTTTCACATTCATTTAAATCCCTGATGATATTTACCTAATTTTTTTATAATATACATAGTAAAAACACCGATAAAAATATCATGCAAATAAGTTTCTGCTAACTAATTTATATATATCTTATAACTTAAAAAGAAATGTGTCTATGGAACACATGTATAGAGTATATACCATATTTCCCTAATAAAAACACTTAATATATGGCATATTATTTCATGTCTGATTCAAAAATCCGGTGTATTTTTATGTATTTTTCTATTCACATATGTCAATATTATTTCATGGGGTGGGTGATTATAGATTTATTTTACTATCATTGACTATTTTATTATAATAAATCCTCACTTTATATGTTCCTTTATATTTGAAATGATTTATTTTTGGTAAATCCTTCAAATTACCTCCACATTATCCATATCTCATATATTATAGTTTCCCAATTTCGTATTGAGAGTCAAGTACATTAATTAATCCAAAATAATTCACCATTAACCAATAAACACTAATTTAATTACATTAATTTGTGTTACCCCATCCATCACTGTTTAGTTGATTAATCAATGATTTTGGGATGTTATTCAAATTTTATTTTGTAATCAACTTCCTCTGACATTTTTCTTTTTTTTAATTGATTCATCAAATTCCATCATTTAACTAAATTTATATTCTTATTGCTAATATATATAACATTTGGAATCATTATCAACATCATTTCACTTATTTGTTCCTTGTAATCATTTAAAATACATAACTGAGGTCTAACATTCAATCAACCTCTCTTATTTTATAATTTCTATACTCGAGTTGAGATTTTTAATTGATAGGGACATAGACTTATTCACTTAGAGATTTATAGACATCAATTTCTTCCACATTTATCCCTTTCAACATAGAATCTTCTTTCTAATACTTGTATTTACTTTTAAATAATTTCTATTGGAATCACTTATTTCCATGATGAAATATTGATGATTTATTTTTGAATTATTCAACTTTATCATAATCAGACACATTTTTGGGACACGTTATATGGGATTTTATATCATTAGAAACTACAATAAATGAAGTAGATTATTTCTTTTGAATTATTATTTCCCCCATTTTATGTTATATGAATTAAAATACATGACTTTATCAACTTCCTTGACCTCAGGATCATCCAACAATGTGACATTCTCCATTTCGTTAAACTCCAATTCCTATTAGTCCTCCATTTCATAACACTCATTTTATTTGTTTATTAAATCATACAATACGAGGGAGATTAGAAGGATACATAGTGACCCATTATTTGGATCCCTTCCTTTGAGAACCAAAACATTCACACTAAATCACATTGAAAAATTTCAAAGGATTCACTTTGTGAATTTTATATCATATATTGTTTCTCCATGTGTGTGAATTTCAACCAAAATAAAATTTCCATGAATCTAAGAATGAATCCTTATATTTATTCAATATCAACCGTAAATCCTCAAACTTATTCTATAAAATATGAAATATAATGTCACATACATTGGATTGTCTATGATTGTTGTTGGAATTTTTTTTTGAACATGGATTATAAATATTTACACTACATAACATTCATATATATTGAATTGGAAACATATTCCCCTAATACGCTGAATCTTTTAGTGTTGGAATCAATTGCCATTTCATTTTTTTTAAAAATATATTCTTTCCATTTTAATAAAGACCTCGTGTATGGATGTTCTATAGATATCCATTCAAAATTATCAGAAATATGGTTTCTTCTGATTCTTCTATAATTATAAATTATTGTAATTGGGTTTTAGAATTTTTTTGTAATTGATGATAACTTCCATGAATTCTATGAGAGTTTTTTCAGCGAGTAACATACCTCTCATTTAAGATCGATGATTTAATAGATATATGTCATTTTTTGAATTTTGGTTTAATTTGATTAATGATGGTTAATTAAATGTTTACTTTGTGTGTGAGGATATTCGAGGATGGTTTAGGGGCTTGAGACATAAATCAAAAGGGAAACCAGGTTGTTTTGTTCATGTTCCATGGTAGGTGTATG
The DNA here is from genome assembly GCA_963277665.1 of Viscum album. NCBI lineage: Eukaryota > Viridiplantae > Streptophyta > Magnoliopsida > Santalales > Viscaceae > Viscum > Viscum album. The sequence goes on from OY728157.1 coordinate 1,032,024,743, forward strand.
GTAAGTGAAACATGTGTCATTGGAGAGAAAAACTACAAATTGTTAGAGAATGGCTTCCCACATGGTTGGTGAACATTTTTCAAACTGTGTGGTTCATCCTACATAATAGTGTGTATTATCCCATTTTTGGTGGAGGATGGAACATGGTTGGAAGACTGTTTGGAAAACTATTTCCGAAATCGTACGCCCCATTAAAAAGTGTAAAATTATGAAACTGAACCCCTCAAGATTTTTAAGTTATCACCCAAATTCATTCTCATTTCTCTTCAACTCATCTCGTGTAACAAATAAAACACTCCCAATATTCTAATATATCATTAAACATTGATTATAGTATATTTAGAATGGTGCTGGTTATGGATCAAGGCCCTGGGTTTGCCTAATATTCATTTTATTATCTTTTCTAGATTATGTATTGTATCCTTTGATATCTCATTTAGATGCCTAAAAACCCTATTTTCCCGTGGATTCCATGTTTAGGCATCAAGGGGAACATGAATCAAGAACTAAGGGTATATTTAAGAGTCTATTCACTCTATAATCTAGGTATGTGGTCTAGAAGTTATATCATATAGTTTTGTTATAGATTTGTACATTTGTGGTCATGATATTTCTTCCCTATTTATGTGATTTTGTTGTATTGAGTAATAATTGATAAAATAGTTAGTTTAGATATGATTTAAACCCTTTATAATTCATGTCGGATTCTTTGAGTTTGGTTGGATTGATTTAGGGCCATCCAAGGGGTGAGGCAATATTCCCAAACATTAAAAATGGAAAAGAAAAACTAGGAGTTTTTTATGTGTAATTCGAGCTCAAAAATAATATATTTACCTGATTAGTTTTTTTCGAAGGAAAATTAATGGTATTGTACTCTAGTATTTGGATTTGGAATAATGATTTTTTGGACAAATAAAAAATGGGTTAATGGAATAAAATTAATGTGGTAACTGAATTGTGATTTGTAATGGAAATGGGTAAAAGAGATAATTAATTTGAATTAATGAATTCAGTTAAATGGGTAATGAAAATTCATTATTTACTATGTTAGATGAACAAGGGTATGAAATAGGAAAATGAGTTAAATAGGATATACCAAGTAAATGGTAATTATTCAAATTGGTTAATGCTTGTACAAGAGTTTTTTTTGTTGAATGAATTGTGATTTTTAAATTATATATTATTTTTAGGAGTGGTTTTTGATATGTTATATAGGGTGAATAGGTAAATAAGAATGTGAAAATATCTTATTGGTGGGGGATAAACAAATGAGGATCCTACCATGGGTTTAGTAAGGAAGATTCCCTAAACCCACTTATAGACTGCATGAGTTAGGATACCGGACTTATGATCCAAGACCTAATAGTTTCATTGGATGAAACTACATAAAATAATTCTCCATGGTATGAGTGATTTAAATGATTGTTAAATGGTTTTACCAAGTGAGATAGATAACTTTATGTATTCCTTATTATTTGATATTTATTTGATTGGGCTGCTGTGTAAATAATTCAAATTTCCAAACCTTGAAACAAATAATGAAATCAGCTAATGTAAATATTTTCAACAAATAACTCATAGTTTCCACTGGGATTACCTAGTATTTTATTTCATACTTTAGTGCACTGTCTGTTTTGAATGAACATTTCGTAGACACTGCTAGTGGTGGCCAATAGAGTTTTACTCACACCCATGATCGGGCCGCCATTGGGTGCCCAATCAGATTTCATTGTTTTAGGACAGGAAAAGGGTAAAGTCCTCGTGTTTGGTAGTTGAGTTGGTCATGGAACGTTCTTTGATTGGGATCTAGACTTAGAGTCAGGACCCATTTTGTGGAGTTAACAATTTTACTTTTTTGTGGGGTTCCTTTCACTTCTAGCACTGTTATACTGATATGACATGTTTACTATTATAATCATGGTTTCTACCCTATTTTTAATTTGATTGTCAATGCATGTTACTATGTAATTAATTATATTTTCTTTGCTTTTAATATTGTATGTTATAGATTACTCTGAAAAATAGATAATTTTTATAAAGTCTCATACTCTATATACTCTATTATTAATTCAATATTGAAGAAATTTCATAAAAAATATAATAAATCCATGACAGAACTATGCAATTATAATCACTTTAGAAACTGAGAAATATAAACAACAGGATCATAAGACATCCTCATTGTCTCCCACTTATTTCATTATAACTACAACAATTTTTGTCACATATTACTTAATAGCCTTCTTCATTACCTAGGGTAAATAATTATATGAAATGGAGAGCTTAGATGCTCAATACGGGTAAAAAGGGGGAAACAAATCATATCACAATCATAATACAGAAGAACATAATATATCAACATATTAACCTGCATTTGAATGATAGTGATATAATCCCATGGGATAAATCTTTAAATTTTATAAGAATCAATAAATGTAATCCCATAAATCATAACATAAGAAATAAGTTTTTTTTGGAATAAACATAATTATATAAAATCCTCTCATATTTGTCAAGGCTCATATCCTAAACCATCATAGTAGACAAAGTCTATTACTGAACCGATTTCACTCTTCATTCTAGCCTTGCACTACTAAACCTAGATCATCTCCCATTCATACGTGTTTACCTCACATGATTTAATATTTACCCAATACCATGGATGGAGATATAGGTCCCACACATCACATAATGAAATCATTCTTAATTATTCCACATAAATCATTCATCATAACCCAAGGAATAAAATGGGTTTCTTTAAACAGCATTCCACCATAACGTAGTCTATGTAAAATAAATTGATTTCAAAAATATAATTCCCTAAATAACACAATAAAATCATTAGAGAAATATGTATACTATACATAAATCATAAAACTATTACAGAATTAATTCTTACATTAACAATAATTTTTATATAAGACTTGAAATTAATTCTAATGTAAAATATCATTTATTTTTCAAAAATCATTTTATTTTCTCAATATGCTGTGAAATTTTGAATAAAAAATAATTTATTTAAAAATAATATTTAAATTATGTAGAGGAAAAATAATGTAAGTAAGGTTTTATGAATATTTAAAAAAACATTTATGTTGTAAAATTTTAAAAAACCATTATCCTCATACTTTTTTTGGAAAATTGAAAAAGTTCCTTCTATCAAATAATGACAAAAGATTCCTTTGAGCCATTTAATAAAAATTAACCAATGTGTAAAATTCTCTGTAAAATAATGTATAATAATATTAATAATATTAAATATTTAGGAAACATGGATGTTGATGATTAATATACGCTAGTAAATAATTACATATAAACAATCATGGATAATAATGAGATTGTGAAATTATTACTTACCTTTAAGGTTTGGTTTACTTTTTCTGTATCTGGTCATCTATTAGAACGATTTAAATAATGAAATTGACTTATTTCAGAATCATATACAATTTTATGGTATCGTATAGGATAATATTAGAATATTTTTGTTATTTACATTTCATTATTACATGTCATTCAGGTATTAACTGCTTCATTATCTTATGTATGTTTTGTACAATAAGTTCATGTTACACTTCATGGATCATAGTAATACCATTTAAAATATATATTAACATTATATATCAAATATTTCTTCATTCAATAAAATTATATAATCAACATTTAATGAAGATCACGTATAATCAATTGCACCACATTGTTGAGACGGTAGGTCGTACGTATGCACGAGCAATGATATCATACCCATAATTGTTGATTGATATTGAATTGAATGGTGAATATTATTTTCAAATCAATATCACATTATACTAATCATATATATATATATATATATTAATTCCATCTTTATACCTATCCAGGTAAGTTGGTGGTTTAAGATTCTATCCATTTACCAAATATGTTTTCCATTGAGTTATTACTTTTTATACATTATAAATAATTTATGTGGAAAAAAATATTATATTAGTGAAAGAAATTAATAATTATTGAAATACTTATATGATAGATAATTCCAAATAAAGATATTTCAATATTTTTTTTGGAACGCTTTTGGAGTCAGACATTGGATAGTGTGAGATTCTGAGAAATTTTAAGCCTCGTTGAAGGTGAAATAATTTTTTTTATATTATAGTTTGGACAGACAATTTATTCAAAATAATTGAATAGCTCTTAAATGGATCATCATATGAAAAATTTGAGACTACAGGTAGATCCTAAACATGGTTTTTACCCTAGCCAGAGTATGACATATGTTATTGTGAGATGTTTTGATGCCTCTCTCGTAAGTTAAAGTTATTAAATAATATTTTATATATTATTTTCTAAAATATAATTAAATATCTCACAAATAGTGCATCCTATGAGAAATTAGAAACAACCAATTGGCCCAAAATGAGGGGTTTACCCTATATAAGATATAAAATTTGTTCGCATTGATCATTTGGATGCCTCTCTCGCAAGAATTAACCCTTTTATTTTAATTATTTATTTATTCCATTTTTTGAAAAATAAATCATTAATATCTAATAAACCATTCGTCATATGTGAAATCAAAGACCACCAATGGGTTTAGAACGGGGTTTTTTCCTAAACATGGTATAATTATTATATACAACATAGTTATTAATAAGGTCAAAAATTAAAATAGTCTTATTTAATGAAAAAATTAAATGAAATAATTAATAAAATGGGTGTACTATACAATCATATTCTCCAACAGGTTTCTTCAATTTTATCCACCGATGTTTCATGAACCTTCATTTATGGACTTTTTTCACTGATATGAAACTAGAAATATCATTTGGGAGTGAAATGAATCACTCAACCATAAAAGATCAGGTGAACCAAACATTAAATGACGAGTTTTAATTTGGGGTTTTTATTTAGATAAAAGGTTCAGAATCTATTCTTAAAATAGTTCATATGTTTTGTTTCGGGTTAGATGAGGTTTAGTTCGAATTTTTTTGGTTGTTCTATGTGTAATTCTTCTTTCCTATTCTTCCGCGGCAGAGATCTGGTGCACCAAAAACCATGTGCGACCTGCTTGTGTACCTCCAGCGGGTTCTCTATCCTTTTTTAATTAATTATTTTAATATATTAATTAAATACTTATAATTAATTATTTTCATAAAGGGGAGGACTGTAAAATTAAAAAATTGAGATTGTTTTTATAAAATAATAATTCTAGTTATTTTACGATTATTTTGTGGTATATAAATGAAATTACCAAAGAATAAACTGAATAAATTATCTATTAATAATTATATTTGTAATTTTTTTAAATAATAATTGTGCAATAATATCAAATATAATTATAAATTAATAATATGAAATTATTTCATGATAATTATATGTGATATTATCATAAGATATTTATTAGAAAACATTCGTTTTTTAGGGTGGCTATAAGTTCTCTGTTTCCGCTCGAACTAGACTTTAATAATCATCATCTTTTTCTATATTTATCAGATTGATGTTTTGTCAGATGAATTGGATTCATATAGATAATAGTATGGTGTGTATCAATTTTTCTTTCATAAAAAATGAAGTGTTTTGTGTAGATTTATATTAAACCGAATATTCTTATTTATTTTGTTTCTCATTCGATAGTAGTCAGAATAATGCACCATCAGCGATGTTAGATTCATATAGCATGTTCATAAAATTTGATGAAGGTGGTCTAAATTATAATTCCATAGTCTCAATTAATTTATGCATATGGAATTGTATAAATTTTATGTCATGATATGAAATTGAGTTTAACTATATGCAATTAATTAATTGGGTAAATTTATTAATGTTGAGTCAATAAGGTTTTCCTTATGACTTTTCCATTCCTTCTTGTTTTGAAAACCACAAACACCTTATACTTAAGTAAATATTATTTTTTCTTAAATATGGAAAATTTACTTCTTTAAGGAAATTTACCTTAACATAGATTTTCTTATACATAGATATTTTTTTCTTAAATCCAAAAACCGGAATCATAACCAAATTTCCAGAGCCTTATAATGAAAAAGTTGCAGCAATCTGTTTTTAGGATCCAAATTCTGGATGTGATCTGTAATATAGTTTTAATCCAAATTCTAGACTCCAAACTCTGAAGAAGTTCTAATCCGAACTCTTAATTAGTTGGACTCAGAACTTTTAAGCAGTTCGACTTCGAACTTTTAAGAAGTTCGACTCCAAACTTTTAAGAAGTTCGACTCTGAACTCTTAAGAAGTTCGACTCCGAACTTTTAACCAGTTCGACACCGAAATCTTAAGATGTTCGACTCCAAAATTTTAAAAAGTTTTACTCCGAACTCTTAAGAAGTTCGACTCCGAACTTTTATGCAGTTCTACTCCGAACTCTTAAGAAGGACAACTCCGAACTCTATAGATTCAGAATATGATCTCTGGTGAAACCAGACTCTGGATTCCTATAAAACAGAATCCGAAAATTTCTTAACATAGACTCCAAACTTCATTTTGGTTAGACTCTGAACATTTGACTTGATTACACTCTGAACTATTAATTAGCTTTTACTTACATTTGCTTAATTCCAAAACGATGTCGTACATTCAGTATTACATTGTTTTTTATAAAATGATGTCGTCTATTCTGTTTCTTATTAACCATTGGTTGAGTTACACGTGTATAGGTCCCTCTGAGTTTTATGGAAAACAAGACCGTTGGAGGAGGGAGAAGACCATTGGAAACTTGCCTATAAATAGGAGCTCATTTGAAAAAGCTCAAATACAATAATGAAGTTGATCAATCTAGAGACCACACACTACTAAGGTGATTTCTAGAGAGAGAAAGGTTTTCATGCCTTGTGCGTATTGAACCGCTCGTTCAGTTTTTGCTTCGTGCGACTCTGAATGTTGGTGATTACATTCGAGGACTTCCGGGGATAGGAAGATAGAGGTGTCGACTACCTTGAAGTTCAAGGGCTTCCTTGGTAAGGAAGACAGAGGTTGCCAACTACCTTGAAGTTGAGGGCTTGTGGGGATAGCAAGACAGAGACTCCGATCGTCGTATCGAGGGCTTACCCTGGTGTGGGTAAGACAGATTTTCTTGAAAGTATAAATCAAGGGACCTTTATCCAAGGTTGTTGGATACCCTTCTCTTTAGGTTAAAATACTTATATCTTGTTACATGTAGTTCTACTGCTTGTTTATTTTCTGCTGCATATTGTATTGTAAGGAAAGTATAACTTTCTTATACTTCCTTACTTGTACTCTGTTTCATTTAGATTCTATATTCTTTAAGGTAGAATCTCATATTGTAATATTTTCTTAAGTTTCAATTTCCGAAACAATATTTCCGGAACCTACTTTTTGAATCTCTTTCCAAGTTTTCATTTGGTGTTAGAGGTGTTGTGAATTTGCTTAGGTTAATCCTTGTTAAACTCAGTCCTTTCCATTGCTTATGGAAAACATAGTTGTTCATAACTAACTTTAAAGGTTCCAAAGTAATTTTTAAAGTATACAATTCACCCCCCCTCTTGTATATTGAGCATCTACATCATTATTTCGATCCTACAATTAATTTGTGGGGGGCGGGGTTGTAAAATCTAGAATAGAATTTTTTTGATTAAATAATGAATTGATAGATTAATTTTGAGGATTTTGTGATGGTGAAATTGGTTAATTAATTTTGGAATTAGTTAAAAATCATGATATGATTTATTAATTAGGTTGGATAAAATAATTTATTGACAGATTAATTATGAGGATTGTGTGATGATGGAATTGTATAATTAATTTTGAAATCAATTAATGGTAATGATATGATTAATTAATTTGGTTGGTTTAAATAATTAATTGATGAATTAATTAATTGAAGTAACATAATTATTATATTGTAGATCTAGATAATTGAATTGACAGAAAAAATTAACTGGGGGATTAATTGAATAGGGAGTTGAATGTTAATTAACAAATTGTGAATTATCTATAAACATTGACAATTATTTGGTCAATTAATTGAAGGATTGAGTTAGATTAATTAGTTGTGAAATTAGTTTATGGGAATAATTTTTGTTATTTAATTGGTAAATAAATTAATGGATGTAATGTTATGATTTTTGAGTTACATTAATTAATTAGAGAATTATTTAATGGGAATTATTGGGTTGATACAATCTAATGAGTTCTGTTAATTGATTGGAAAATTAATTATTGAGGATTGTTTTGGTATAATAGTTGGATGAGTTAGATTAATTAATTTTAAAATTAAGAATTGGATATTATTTTGTTAAAAAAATGTAATGTGTTAGATTAATTTATTGGTGAATTAATTAATGTGAATTAATGTGAGATGTAATTAAGGAAATTAAATTAATTAATTGATAAATTAGTTAATATATATGGTTGAGTTATTGAGTGATAAGATCAAATAATTAATTTTTGAAATTAATTATGATCCAAAAAGATTTGTAAGTAGAGTAATTAATTATTAAATTAATTATGTGATATTGAAATATATGATTCGAGATAATTAATTGTATAATTAATTATATGTTATTTATATAATGAATAATATAATTACATGAAGAACTAATTATGTGATTTTAGGTTGTGGATATTGATTAATTAATTGTTAGAATTAATTAATGTGATGGTGTGATTAGTTATTTATTGAATTACATAATGTGATGTTGCATTACTTGTGACATGAAAAATTGTGAAAAAACATTAATGTTGATTAATATTTAATAATGTTATTTATATAGTATAAGTTCATTATGGAGAAATGGGTTGTGAGACAGGGACTGATGGTCCAAATATTCACGGGGTGATAGACATGATGTTCTACACCCAACATGCATGAAGATATAATTTTATGGGACAAGGACTGATTCCCCAAATACCCATGGGTTGTGAGATATAGAATAATGCTCCAAATACTCACAAGGGTGGTAGACATGACATTTTACACCCATTAATTGACATTATACTATGGTTCCAATTGGAATTAATATTAATTGAATTGAAATAGTCAATGAAAGCCCATTTTTTAAAATGAAATGTGAAGTGATTTGTATAAAATGGTTCAGTTTCTGGCACGGGCCGAAGAAGGTATTGAGTTACAGGTGTCCAACGGAACCCGGAGGTTTAGGCAGTTATCTAAGGGATAATATAATAAATGTAAAATATTTTCTTTTTTCTTGTATATTATTCTTTATACAACTACATAAAATACTTTGGAATATATTTTTTGTACACATTTTGGGTGGTGGCCTACGAAGTTGTACTCACACCCTACTCGCGCTGACTGAACGGTACTGAAAAGACATTATTATTGCAGGACATGAAAAGGGAAAGAGTCGTGTTTTAGAGTGCAGTTTGGGGATGGAGATTGGTTAAGGGAGCCGGACATGGTTCGGGACCCGCTTGGGAGTCTCTATCCTCTTACATTTTTTGACACTTGATACATATATATATGTTGGGGCATAGATCCCGACGCCGCAGTGGAAGAAGTCTTTGCAGAAAACCCACAAGAATGGAAGATTTAACCCAAAGGCATTTTATCACATCACCTGAATGATTTTAAGATAACTTGAATTCTATTTCAAACTCACCTGAATGATTTTTCACTCTACACACTACACGCATCAACATACCATTTTTCTTTGTTCTGCAAATCATCACAATCGGGACACGCCGCTTAATCTCCGGATCCAAGAAGACTTCTCAAACATGGCACTATCATCCTTGTCATCTTCAATCATCACCACCATTGACACGCCATCATTTTCAACATCATCACCCCTACTCCAATCATCTTCATCATCTTCTCTTTGCACTAGTTACTAAAAATGTGGCAACCGCTTCCTCATTTATCTCTTGGCAGCTACATCTTTGTCAGCCGACATTTCAAAAAATTCTACGACATCCTCATATATAGACACCAATCTCATGTCTCCGTAAAATACGATAAACATTCATAATTACATCATATTTTCATCAATTAATATTTGGAATAACTATTCATTAATGTTGGGAGAAAATCCTCCATTAATGTTGAGAAAATCACTCCATTAATAATTTTCTCTCGCATCATTATTTATATTTTAAATCATAAATCCCAACAATCACCACGTTGATTTAAAATTAAAATACCCAACATTCATCTCCACCATCTAGTTCAATTTGATCACCAACTCCACCAAGCTACAAATGACACTAAATGAACAGAACATGCATCATGACACCTGCGGCAAAGAAGACTTCTGATATTCCAGCAACACCACTGATACCGCCATCATTTTTAATGACATCCAAGTCCTGAGTCCTTGATAAGTTGCTCCACCAAATGCTTTTCACCATGTTCTGCATCCAAGAACATCAACCTTCCCCTAATACCACTATTAAGGAATGGATCCCGACGCCGCAGTGGATGAAATCATTGTAGAAAACATGAAAGAGGGTAAGCTTCCACCCAAAGTCCTTTCATCACATCACCCGAAAATTTTTTAACATCACCTAAAGGATTTTTACAACTCACCCGATGGATTTTTCACTCAACACACAACACCCATGAACGTACAATTTTTTTCGTACTGCTGATCATCACAACTAGGACACACTGCTTGATCTCCACAATCAAGAGTAATTTGGATACATGGACCTTTTATCATCATCATCTTCGGCCATCACCACCATTGACATTCAATCATCATCATCGTCACCAACCCTACTTCATTTGTCTTCATTATCTTCTCTTCGCAGCGGTTACCAAAAATGCTACAACCCCTTCCTCATTTATCACTTGCTGGCTACTTCTTTGTCACCCCACATTTCAAAACAAGCTACCATATCCTCTTTTATTGAAACCTAGCTCATATCTCCAAAAAATATGGTAATAATTCATAATGAAATCATTATTACATCAATTAATATTGGTATTAACTCATAATTAACGTTCAGGATAAAATCCCCCATTAATGTTTAGAAAATCACTCAATTAATAAATTTCTCTCTCCTCATTATTTATTTTTAAATCAGAAATACCAACAATATAAACATTTCATGTTTACCTTTCAGTTGAGTATTGTATTTCCTATCTTGGTTATTCTTGTTACATTTGTACTATTTTGATTATATATTCTTCCAATATTGCATTTTTACTTGCACTGGTATTTTACATTGATAAAATAGTGCATAGTCTCCCCATGACTGACTGACCAGGCCCTCGATGCTAGTCTCTGGGGTATGGGGACACGTTCCTGAGTCCATGTGGTGGACCAGCTCGGGGCACTTATGCATTGCACCTGGGCAGGTACATTAAAAAGTGGTATCAGAGGAGGTTTTCTTTTCATATTATTTTTTTCTTACTAGTTTTGGGATGGTAGAACAGAGACTATGAAGTAATGGGGCTTGGTTATAAGCTCGTGCATGGGAGTATCTACCCCATGTATGGGGGAGAATCCAAGTACCCAGGGTTGTATTTTTGTTATTGCCATTTACTACAACAGTTGAATATTATTTCATCTTTAGTGAAATTTTTTTTCTGTGGTGTGATTATGGTTTTTGTGATTTGTTGAGATTGACTTGTAGCCATGTATGTCACAAGGGTTGAGTGGGCATGAATCATTCTAAGCACTTAGGTTTTTTTTTACATACATCATTTTTGGGACTCAGGGAAAATTGGTTTTGGGTAAGATATTGAACATAATATTTTTTATCTTTCTTGTGGAATTGAAATGAAAATGGTTCCTAATGTGAAATTGAGAGTGATTGTAAAATGATACTAGATTCAATTAAATCGTTATATAAATGATAAAATTAAATAAAATTATCATGTGTATACCATTATTAACCAAGACCTAGGTGTTGGATGGATAATGGTAGAAATAGTGCCTCTGTTTTGACCATGTGGTAGGATATAAGGGAAATACATTATACGATTTTGTGTAATTCCCTCTTGTTGACTATGCTAATTGTTGTGAAAAAAAATCTTTCATTTTTTTGTTTATCCCTTGATGAGGATAGTTTGGGTAGATATAATTCACTGGATTTAGAACTCGGTTATGGGTTGTGTAAATGATCGTATTGTTTTCAATCAGTGTGTTGATATGTTGGCAGGCAGGGGAGCCATGAAATTAGAATAGGATAAGGTGTTTCAATTGTGGGAGGTAACATTAATGATAAAATATTTGTGGTGGTATTTATAGATGACATCTTAGTGTACTTTTAATTAGTGACGATCATGTCCACTATCTTGACATAGTCCCAGCTACACTAAGACAACTCAATATTTAGGCTTACCTGAATGAATGTATTTTGGTTGGATATGGGGCCCCTTAGAGGTTGTACTTATGTTTTTATATATAATTGGTGCTTTATAGTGTGAGGTACAACACCATATATTTACTAGTCAGATTATCAGGATTGATTGTAGGTCGATAAATAATATGGTATTGAACTACTTAATAAGAGGGGATAAAAAACTTCAAAGGTGGCTTGATTGTAAGAACATGGTTTTTCATAATTTTTTTTGGGAGTACAACATGAGGATGATCTTTTATAAGGTGGGAATATTGTAAGATTCTGTCCTTTTACCAAATATTTTTTCCTTTTATTTACTACTTTTTATAGATTATAAATACATTATGTGGAAAAACATATTTTATTAGCAAAAGGCATTAATTAATTTTTAAAAACATATATTATAAATAATGCCCAGTTAAGATATTGAAATATTATTTTTGATCACTTTCATAGTCAAACATTGTATAGTGTTATATACTAAGACATTTAAAGCCTCGGCCAAAGAAATATAAAAATATTAATTATATTATAGTAAGCGCAGAAAATTTATTCTAAATAATTAAATATCTCTAAAATGGTTAATCGTATGAAAAATATGAGACAACTGTTAGATCCTTAATGTAGTGTTTACCCTAGGAAGAGTATGACATATGTTGGCATAAGAAGTTCTGATGCCTTTCTTGTAAATTAATGTTATTAAATAATATTTTATATATTATTTTCTACAAAATAATTAAATATCTTTCATACGATGCATCCTATGACAAATATGAGACCACAAATGGGTCTGGAACGAGGGGTTTACCCTAAAAAAGGTATAAAATTTGTTCGCGTTGATCATTTGAATGACTCATATGCTTAAAATAACCCTTTTATTTTAATTATTCATATATTCCATATTTTAAAAAATAAATCATTAATATATCATAAACTGTGGGTCGTATGAGAAATCCAAGAGTACATATGGGTCCAGAATGGGGGTTTTACCCTATACAGGGTATAATTATTATATTAAACATAATTTTTAATAATGTCACAAATTAAAAAAAAATTATTTCCTTAAATAATTAAATGAATCAATTAATAAAATGGATGTACTATACAATCACCTTCTCCAATGGATTTTATCCATTTTTTGACCACCAATGTTTTGTGAACCTTCATTATGGATCGTTTTCACTGAAATGATACTCAAAAAATCATTTAGGGGTGAAATAAATCACTTTGCCATTAATGATTTGGTGAATCATACATTAAATTATTAGTTTTAATTTAGGGTTTTATTAAAGATAAACGGTTCATGATCTCTTCTTAAAAGAGACCATTTGTTGTGTTTCTGGTTAGATCAGGTCTAGTATGAATGTTCTTGGTTGTTCAATGCATGAGCCTTCCTTCTTCTTCTTCCTTGACAGAGATCTGGTGTGCCAAAACTCATATGCGGCCTTCTTGTGTACCTCAAATAAGTTATCTATTTTTCACATTATTATTTTACTATATTTATTCTATCATTTTAATTAATTATTTTTTAAAAGGGGTGGATTATAAAAAGAAAAATAGATATTTGTTTTATAAAATGATAAATCTAGGTTTATTTAATGACAATTTCATGGAATGTAAATGAATTTACTAAAGAATAAATTGATGAAATTATATTTTAATAATTTTCATTATCTTCATTTAAATTAAAATTGTGCAATAATATCAAATATAATTATAAATTAAAAATATGAAATTATCGCAAGATAATTATATATGATATTATCATATGATATTTATAAGATGACATACATTTTTTTAGGGTGGTTATTCGTTCTTCATTTCCGCTTGAACCATACTTCAATAATCAATATCTTTTTTGATATTGATCATATTGATGTTTCATTAGTTCCATTGGAATTAATTATCAATAATGATATGATAAATTAATTGGAATGGCTTAAATAATTAATTGATAGATTAATTATGAATATTTTTTTATGGAGGAACTGTTTAATTAATTTTGGAATCAATTAACGGTCATGATATGATTATTTAATTTGGTTAGCTTAAATTTTTAATTGATGAATTAATTTAATGTTTTAATGTAATTATTAAATTATTGAACTAGATAATGGAATTGACAAAAAAATAAACTGGTAAATTAATTGAAGAGGAATTTGAATGTGAATTAATTAATTGTGAATTATTTAAAAACATGGACAATTAATTGGTGAATTAATTAAAGGATTTAGTTAGATTAATTAATTGAGGAATTAGTTAATGAGAATATTCTTAATTAATTAATTGGAAAATTAATTTATGGATGTAATGTTATGATTTTTGAGTTACATTAATTAATTGGATAATTAATTAATGGGAATTGTTGGGTTGATACAATCGATCGAGTCAAGTTAATTAATAAGAAAGTTAATTAATGAGCGTTGTTGCAGGATATTAGTTGGATGAGTCATATTAATTAATTGAATAATTAATTAATAGAGATTATTGTGTTAAAAAATGAATGTGTTAGATTAATTTATTGGTACATTAATTAAAGAGAAATTTTTTAGATGCAATTGGACAAATTAACCTTTCTTTGAAGGTGGTGACATGAATTTGTTTCCCAAATCATGACCACTGTGGAATTTATTAAAAAAAAGAAGCGTTATAAACAAGAGGTGTAAATAACTTACAATAGTGGGATGTTAACGTGGATACAAATAGGTAGATGTAATTAAATTGTTGATTTTGTGAACAAGATAATTAATTGTAGAATTAATTATGAGATTTCAGGTTTTGGATATTTATTAATTAATTATTAATATTAATAAATTTGATGTTTTGATTAGTTATTTATTTAATTATTTAATGTGATGTTATGGTACTTGTGAAGTGTAAAATTTTGATAAAATATTAATGTTGATTAATCACGAATACTGTTAATTATAAGAGATATGTTCTTAATTGAGAAATTGTTTCTGAGATAGGGACTAATGCTCCAAATAATCACGGGGTGATAGATATGACGTTCTACACCCAACATTCATGATAATATTATTTTATGGGACATGTACTGATGCTACAAATACCCATGGGTCGTGATACATGGACTGAAGCTCCAAATACTCACGAGGTTGTTAGACATGACATTCAACACACATTAATTGACATTGGACTATTGCTCATATTGAAACTAATATTAATTGAATTGAAATAGTCAATGAATGCATGTTGGTTTAAATGAAATGTGAATTGATTATATAAAATGGTTCGGACTCGGGCACGGGTAGAAGTGAGTATTGATATATAGTTTTCCATGGGAACCCGGAGGTTTATGCAGTTATATAATGGATAATTGAATAAATGTAATCTATTTACTTTATTACTTATACTTTATTCTTTATACAACTACACACACTGCATTTGACTGGATTTGATTATGACTCTTTTTGGGGTGTCCTACAGAGTGGTACTCACACCCAACTCGGGCTGCCTGAATTGTACACGAATAGACCTTATTTGTTGGAGGACATGATACGATCAAGAAACCTATCTTAGATTATAGTTTAGGGATGTAAATTGGTTGAGGGAGCCAGATATGGTTAGGGACCTGCTTGGGAGTTGCCATCCACATACATTTTTTTGACACATGATACATATATATAGACAATGCATGTTTAACTTTTAGTTGAGTATTTTATTTCATCTCTTGTTTATAATTGTTACATTTTTTACTATTTTTATTATATATGCTTTCGCTATTGCTTGTTTTCTTCCGCAGGTATTTTACTTTGATAAAATATTGTATAGTCTCCCCACGACTAACATACCAGACCCTCACTTCTATTCAACATTATCTGGCGTATGGGGAGATGTGCCTGAGGTCATGTCGCAGATCAGCTCTGGGCACTGATGCGTGGCACCCGAGATGGGATGTTAATGTTGGTAAAAAATGATTACAACATGGCGTAGAGACCGTCAGCCGTATGTACTCACAAATGGTAATTTCATTTATTGTAGGATGGATAGAAAGTATAATATTGTGGTTTCATAATATTTAAAAAATATAATTATACAATTAATAGGGTATTTGTTACTTTATAATGAAAAAAACTCATCAATATAAAGTATAAGAGGAAATATATTTGAAATAATCGGTATAAGTGACTACCTCTTGTTCAATGTGAATCCCCTAAATATATTCTTGGAGCATTGGAGTTGGTCTTATATTAATACCATAACATTTATATTTTATCTATGGAAGTTTATATTTGAAAATTTCAGAGTATGGATGGTTTTCAAGGAAAAATTTGAAGTGAATAGGTGAGGGAGGAGCTGCCCTTTTGAAATTGAAGAGAGGGAACATTTGGGATCTCCATGAATATTAATTTATAATAAAATTGAAACCCATACAAAAACCTCAAAAATGTCTCTATTTCGAATATGGGATGATATTGGGTCTTAATATCATCAATCGATAGATTTTAGAAAAACAAATCTATTAATTTAAACCTTATCATTTTAATTAACACCTAGTTATTATATTTAATTTTTAACTAGGGTAACAAATATTTAAATATTCAAAGGGTTATATATTTACTTATTTGATATAAAATAGACCATATAATAATTATTATATATTTTTTAATTATTTTTTAGGATTTTTAAATAATTTAATAAAACATTATTTTGATAAACAATAAATAGAGTCTGTTCTAACAATATTCAATACATTTATTTTTAAAAAAATTAATATAACAAGTTAACTTCAAAAAAACTATTTTTTTATTCCTAATAGGTAAATAGAATCTTATAAATTATTTATACATTTTAATTAGCTCTAATTATGTTTATTTTAATGATATTTATAACATTTATTAGGGGTATCTATTAATAAATTAATTACTACATCAATTTTGTGTAATTATTTAATAAATTTATTAATTAAATAAAAACTAAAAATAAAATACCTTTATGAATATAATGCTACTAGATTTCATACGAATATTTTTAGTTGAATTTATCTTCTTCAAAATCCAATATTTAAAATAAAATACATATTTAATTATGAGTGTGACAAAATTGACATAACATTAAATAAAATAATATATGTGTCACAATACCTTCTATAAGGATCCGAATGCTCACTAACTCGAAACATGGATGGTTATGGTCAATATTTACTAAAACATTAATATTTGGTATAGTGTTTGGGTATTCTGATGGTTATTGGTATTGTTATAGATGTTTTTATTGATTTATTATTAAATAATTAATTTTTACATCATCATAGAATATGTCCTTAAGGTAATTATTTAATTCCTAAAAATTAAATATAAATTACCATGATAAATAAAATATTTTTATATTTCAAATGAGTATTTATAATCTAATTTATCTCTTGTATAAAATTATTTAAAAAATTATTTATTTATTAAAATATGAGTGATACATATTTAAATTTTTTATAAATAAATTAAAATAAATGACATAAATATCATCCAATGGGTCTTCCAAAGGATACCATTTAGACACCAAGATTATTTAGGTCTAAAATAAACCCATCCAATGATAATACGGCATGTGTTAGGGGGACTTTATAATAGTATTCATTCCCTTAATTACTCGGATTACCCTTTTACCATATTTATAAAATATTAGCAAAGTAACTATTTATAATGCCCAAAATAAAATAATGATATTTAAATAATTTGGAACTAATTATTCCAAAAATAAAACCCATTTTTTTAATTTAAAACAAATAAGTTTTAATAATTAATTTAAAATGAATTTGGTGTTCCGAAATAGAGAACATGTTTTAAAAGTTAAAACATTGAAAAAGATTCAAATGTTTATTCATATAAATTCAAAGGAAAATTAATGATAATGACTTATATTTTATTTCATGGTAATAATACATTCTCTTTATAATTTTAGAACATCATATATTATAATTTTTCCATATAAGTTATTTTGAAGATAATTTTTGTTTTAAAATAATAGTTAGTGTGTTTTTTCATTTCATCAAAATTGGACCGTTTTCAGAAAAAAAAATATTTAAAATTTACCCAAGTAAATTTTTATTTCCCACATCCAAAGAACATATTTATGTTGTCAAATAAATTTTTTTATTATTTCAAAATCATAATTTAAAAGTGTTTCACTATTAAAAAGTGAAAAATTGTCCTTTTTAAAAAATATAGGTTTTTATAAATCAATTATGGTTTATCCATATCCTATGAAAAAAATATCCATTGGAAGAATTTAAAAATATTTTTCAAATTATATAAAATATATATTTTATTAATTTCTTTTACTAATAGTAATTCACACAATTTGATAATTCAAAAATACCAAAATATAATTGATTTATATTTTTCATAAGTAATTGGTATCAAATTACTTCACCATACATTTTGATAAGATAGTTATATTTTTTTATGCTAACTTAAAAGCTATGTTAAAATGATAATTTTATAATAAGATCATATCAATTTTCTCTTAAACTCATGATTACATGCAATTTAAGAAATTTAATAATTGACATTATATAAAGATAAAATTTCATAAATACCCCTGGATGTTTCAATAGTCTCCCCCTGTGATTTACTAGTCCCTCACATCTAGTTATAAACCACTGGTGTATTCGGAGTCACACTAGAGGTCATGTGGATAATCATCTTGGGGAATCATTTAGTGTATTTTGGGTTGGGAGTGATACAAAGTTGTATCTGAACAGTTATTTTATGTAATCTAATTATTTGGGATGGTAGATAAGAGAGTAGGATTTGTCGGGAATTGGAAATGGGATTGTTCATGGGAGTAGCTAACCCATGTAAGAGAGACAACCTGAGTTCCCATGGTATAAATTATTATTTTTTCAATGTGTTGTTATAGTTGAATGATATTTCACCATTGGGTGAATCACTCGTTGTGTGATGTGACTATTTCATGATATTTTTCTCATATGTATAATTACATGAGGTTATACATTTATGAATCATTTTAGGAACCTAATATATAGGACACATTCATCATTATAGGTACACACTATATGGATGAGTTGGGATTAAAGAATATAATTCATCTCTCTTCATTGAATACATGAAGAAAATAGTGTTTAATAAAGATTATGAAAATGGTTTAATACAAAAAAGATAAAAATTTATGCCTAATGAAAGGGTTTAAATGAGATAAATGTTGATTGTAACAAAGTTATAAAATGGTAATGTGCTTAATTAGAAAAGTATTTTGTGTTAAGAAGTTGAAATGGTTTTGAAAAAAGTGATTAATGAAGGAATTGTGACCATGTATGTTGTTTTACCACAAGTTAGCCATGAGACATTGTGGGGATGGTCGAGGGTAGTTCTCTCGACATGGTGTTGTATGATGAGATAGTGTATGAAAAATTGAATGGTTATTGCTAGTGTAGAGAATTATATTGTATTAATTGTTGAAACATCATGTTATGTGTTATAAGACACATGTTTACAATTGTAGAGAAATAGCACCCTAATGACATGTGCTGATTGGGATATAAGAGAATATTTTATAGAATGATCCCCCATAACTAGAGAAAGAGACACTGGTAGACTAGGGAAATAGAGGAGAGAAGAACTTCAATGAGGACATTTCTCATTTATTCAGATGATATAACAGGACCCAAGGTTGGTCAAACCAAGAATGTTTGAGTTGACCCGATAGTTTTAGTTGTAACACCCCTTGAACCATACCAGAGTGGGTGAGAAAAAGGCAGTCAAGTGAAAGATTGAGTCCATCTACAAGATTATTTATCAAATAGAGACCCCCCCACTAAAAAAAGGGTCAAGCTGGTAGCCTATATGGTACATGCGATGACAATGTATTGGTATAACGTCTTCGTTAACACATTGAAGGTAGTAGGGATACTGAGGAAGGGTATACAGAAAATGTTTCTCTAGAACTAGAATCTAGAGACCCTGAGACAAAACAAGTATATGTAGTTTATGAGGCAGATCTAGGGAATAATGATAGTGATCGAGTATGTAGGCCGTTTCATGGACTTGCAGTTTTTTGTTCCAACTCTAGTATTATATGATTCAACCAATGGTGAAATGTTTCCAGGATGGAATTTGACATGAGATAAATTTATAGGTAAATATATTTCTTCTAATGTGGTTTATGGAATTAATGGTTCACGCCCTTATCTTAGAGGAGAATCTCAAGTATGATTCAGGTGGTGGATGACTATTTTTGGTAGGTTGATCTGGTGGTGTGATTTTCGATGGTATGGAAATGTTTTTTGGGAGAAACCACCAAGGAAGTAGTGGATAGGGTAGTCAGAAAAGGGAACCAATGTCTCATTGCATGAACCATGTTTTTTGTTATCAGTGTGGAAGACCGGTACACATTTAGAGTAAGTGTTTTTGGAATCTAGTCAAGTGTTCAACATGTGACAGGTTGGTCCATGATTTGAGGTATTGTAGGAACCCTTCATAGACAGTCATAAAAGAAGGATTAAGGTAGATGTAGAGTGTAGGAAGGGGGTTAGATACACCATATCAAGATGGTATATGGAGCATGAGTGTTTGAGCCAATAGTGGTAGTGGATGCAATACTTTGAGATGTGAGAATCCATATCAAACCTGTAGTGTAGTGCATGTATCTGAGACTAGATCCAAGGATAGTGGGACCCAACATCCTAAACTACAGCATGAACTATGAGATAGTGGGGATTGACCCTCAATTATTCATGGTATGATTCAAGAAGTTTATTCTCATGATAGTGTTTTATTCGATAGAGGATATTGTCATTGTTTTATTACTTCTTATCTTCCTGTTGTGTTGGGTCTAGTTGTAGACTGTATGTGTGGAGTTATATCAATTAATACACTTTTAGGGGTGTGAGAAGAGAATATTAGGCAATGTAAGGGGTGTTCAAAAGATATTGGTGGATAACATTTCCTATAATAATTTTTCATGCTTCAGATATCACGTTTTGATTTTATTTTGGGAATGTATTTGTTAATGTTATAACATGCCCATATTGAATGTTACCATTGAATGTTTAAAATAATCTCACTCTAGGAGAGCACCTATTCCTGTTGTGGTGAAGGTGATGTTCAGGTAGGCTGTGACCGTATAGTTTGTCAGCAGTTGGGTGAATTCATAGCGCAGGTGTCATACCATAGGCTATATGAAAAGGGAGTGGAGCAGCCATTCTTTTCTCTATTGGTGGATTGGTTTCAGGATGTGTGTTTTGAGTACATCTTGAGGATACATTAAGAGAGAGATTTTGATTTCATGATAGGGTTTCTAATGGGAGTAGAACCAGTTTTCATTTTTTTGGTATATAATCGAACCAAAAAAACTCCAGGAGCATGAAAATCAGTTAAAGGATTCATTGAATAAAGTGTTTATTCATCCTTTGACATCACAATGTGGATCTCCAATGTTTTTAAAATAAATACGATGGGTCATTGTGGTTGTGTGTCGATTATAGGAAGCTGAATTAGATGATGTTCCAGAACTAATACACCTTCCCCAAATCAATAAACTTTTTTAACTAGATGAGGGGTGATTTATTGTCTTCAATGATTCATCTAAGCTCAAAAAATAATTAGCTAAGGGTGAGACCATCAAAAATATCATGGAAACCATCATGAATAGGTGTGGGTTGTATGAGTTTGTTGTTATGTTCTTCAGGTTGACCAATGATCCAAAATTTTTAATGGTTCTAATGAAATAAATCTTTCACCCCTAACTAGATAATTTTGTAGTTGTTTTGGTAGATTATATATTAGTGTACTATAGAACTCATGAAAATCGTTCCAAACATCCTGACATTGTCTTGAGTACAGTAATAGAGAATAAACTACAAAGCAAGCTACATGATTTTCATTTCTCGATTGATAAAGTGCATTTGTTGGGTAACATCATCTCTAGGGAAGGTGTGTTATTGGACCCAAAAAATGTGAATATAGTGGTTTATTAAGAGTAACGTAGGCATTTTTAGAACTTTTTGGGATTATATGGTTATTAATTAGTGTTCATCAATGATGTATATCATTATGTGTAGCCAAATTTGGGCGCGACCAGGAGGGAATCATGTTTTGGTGGTACATGGAATTTCAGATTGCTTTCCAAGAGTTGAATTAACAGTTGACAACCATGTTGATTATAATATTACTCGAGCCTAGTATGTATTATAATTTTTTTGTTATTCATCTAGTGTTGGACATGTGGTGGTGTTGATGAAAGATGATCAGGTAGTGGATTAGGGGTCATGACAGTTGAGGCCTCATGTGAGTAACTACCCCACTCACGATCATGAGTTGACTATGGTATATTATGCACTGAAGTTTCAAAAACACTACTTTTTGGGAGAATTATTTCTATGTATACAGTTTATAAAATCATAAATTACATTTTCTATTATCATTATTGTAATATTAGACAATGAAAATGGGTTGAGTACTTGATCAATTTTGAGTTTCATTTGGTTTAAACACAATAAAATGGGAATAGTTTTGTGGATTCCTTGATACAAAAGGCTCAAAATCAGACATTATTGGAGTCATGTACATAGTGAAGGATGATGATGTTGTTCACTAAGATGCATTTTGGGGGTTCATAATGGTCATGGGGAGATGACACTAACTTCATTGTTTTTATAGTCCTTAATTTTGAGCTAGATCAAAGACAAGAAACATTAGGATCTATAATTGTTATCTATAAAAGAATGTCTGCAAGGGTTAGATTCACCTTATGGTTGGACTATTGGTTCTGATGGGATCATTTATGGTAGTGTCCATGTGGTTGTGCCATCATGTATTACAAAATGGTTTATGTGATTTTTTATTGAATTGAGGTAGGTGTTGCATCAAGTTTTGACCAAAATGCATTGTATATTTGTAGGTAGTGTTGGTGGCCAATGATGAAGAAGAAAGTTGATGTTTTCATGGAGCAATGCCTTACCTATAAGTAGGTAAAGGATGAGAATATACTATCACGTGGTTTTTTCAACCATTTCCCATTCTAGAGTGGAAATGGGATGATGTAACAATGGTCTTTGTTGAGGGACTTCTATATATGGCTTTGAAGAATGATGGTACCTGGTTATTTGTGGATTAGTTGACAATGGTGGCTCACATTATACTAATTTGAGAGACCTTTACTATATATTAGTTGTGTTAGATCTATGATTAGGAGATAGTATGGCTAGATAAGGTGCAATATTTTATAGTTTTGGATTTTGACCCACATTTCACATCTGGATTCTTGAAGGGCTTTTAAATGTTTCTGGGATACTAGGTGTGGTTGTGTATGGATTTCCATAGATAGAATGATGGCCAATCAGAGTTTAATATTTAGGTATTATAGAGTATGTAGATGGAATGTGTCTTATATTTTGGTGGTTTTTAAGAGATGTCGATACCTATTTTTTGAAATATTTCTACAACAATAGTTCCTAGGCTACGACTCGAAGGACACCATTTTAGGTGCACTATGGTTGACCATGTAGATCTATATTATGTTGCATACAGGATGAAGAATCGGTGTTTTTGGACCAATTATCATGAACAAGATTTTGAAAAATATCACATCATTCAAAATCATATTGACATGGAGCATTGTAGAGAGAATATATATACAGATCAACATCGTAGGCCAATTGATTTGTGGGTGGGTTAATTGGTGTTCATTCTGGTGTCACAAAGGATAGGTCACCATTGGATTAATAAATTTGGAATGCTAGCACCTAGGTAAGTGGTCCTATTTGAGATTGTGGAGAGGATCAGACCAGTGATGTATCGATTGACTCTTTCACAACGGTATAATGGTTTCGATTATATTTCTAATGTTTCACATCTTTGGTAGTATCATCCAGATCCATATCATGTGGTTGATCTTGAGGATATTGAACAAGAGGTTGTTTCATCCATTGAGAAGCATCTAGTTCATTTTGGGGATAGTAGTGAGAAAAATGATGTGGTAAGCCCATCCCTTTGGTTTATTTCTATGGTAGTTTGAAAATTTTTAGGAAGAAACATGGTAAGGAAATTTTGATATGTGGTCAAAGTTTTCTAATCTATTTTATTTGAGAATTCAATGTTGCTCACAAGTGTGGCTTGAGGATGAGCCATTATAAAGTGATGAGGTTGTAAGATCCTATATATTGGGGAGGCATGTCCTTGTTTAAATTTTTTTTAAATTAATTAATTTTGGTTAATTAAATCTTTATTGGGTATGTGGGGAGGTTCAAGTGTGTTTTGGGGGATTGAGCATAAATGAAAAGGGAAACCATGCTATTTTGTGAATGTTTCATAGTTTGTGTGTGGTTAGTGAAAACCACGCAAGGATGAATCAAAACCATGAATTCTTGGAATGATGATTCCCTAATGGTTGGAACCTAGTTTATCAAACTATGAATACCTTCCTGGTCAATCGTTTGGCATAACCCTTCAAAGGTAGAAGATAACTCATGTTTAGCCCCTAGTTTTGAAAACTGTGCAACCAAACCATGTTACCCTTAGTAATTATAATATTATGAAACCACCACTTGGTATTTTTATGTTATAACAATATTTATGTTCCATTTCTCATCCTCTAAACCCTAGTGATGAGCCAATCTATACCAAAATTTCATAGGATCATTCTTATTCAATTATAGGCTGTTTTGGTGTGCTTTGGGTTGTGGATTGATGCTCTTGGTAAGTATAATATTCCTATTTTATATCTTTTTTGGATTATAGAATATATCCTTGGATATATGCTTTCACAAACCATCCATTATCAACCATGAACTGGTCACCAGATCCCATCCATAGAATGGTCTAAAATGCGTTCATAGTCCCCATGGGATAGTAACTAGTGGCAGGCATCGACAGAGTACACAAGGGAGAGATGTTTCCCCATAAATAATAAATAAAATAAACATTTGAATGATTCAGAAGTTTCCTAATTAATATTAATAAAATTAAACAAAAAATCTTTTATGCATCAAACTAAATGATAAAAAACTATACATATAAACCAACCAAACTAGATGAACACACTAACTCTATGTGACCATGAGGGTCACTCTTCAGCACAATGATCACTCATCTCATAATGCGACAAAAATCAATCTGAACATGTATAAAAGGCTAAATTAGAAAATAACAATAGGTGTGACTATTAAAACTCATTCGGCTATCCTGATAATCTATTTACCTATGCCCTTTATTTAAAATAAAAGAAAAAACCCATTTCTCATATTAATTTAAAAAAACCAAGTTCATTTCATCAATGATACCAAAACCTTTTCAAGGGGAAAGTGATGCTTAGATTTTCAGATTGAACAAAAAGAGGATACAACACTATTTTATTTTAATTTTTTTATCACCAATTTTGAAACTAACACATTACATTCCATGTAAAACACTACACATGAAGCTACTACTATAATCAATCAAAATAGGAAATAGAAATAATCATATAAGTATATCAATTATCACTGTATGCAATGAAGATCCAATAGATATAGGTGAACACAAAAGATAACAAATAATCTATAATATAATAATACATGAGACCCCATCCCTGGTAGCATTCCATCCATGATAAAAATAGAAACACCCAAACACTTTACCACTGAAACATAGGACATAGAATGGGCCCCAATCCCATAGTAATAAACCCAAATATAGACACCTGTTATAGGCCATCGGTGAGTATGTGACCTAGTAGTGCAATAATCATTCTCAGAAAATTATGTCAATATTTCAATTTCAAATTTCTCATGTACATAATAGGGGTGAGCCAACCAATTCTAGTTGAGTATCAAATCACAACATATATTTAATAAATGTTTACAACATATCTCACCCCGAGTCTCTATAAGGGATAATCTCATACCATTGGATATTTGGAACACAAAGATCCCCAACTAAGGAATGATGATAATGGATCATGAGGATTCCATAGGGTGGAAACACCATCAATCATACATAGACAAGGCTTGAGAAAAATTCAAATGACATTTTCATAATAAACACTTTCATTATTTTTACAATGTTTCCAAAGGATCCTTTAAGAATTTCTCCCAAAACCAACTGTCGTCAAAGAATAAAATCCACTTTTAATAAGGTGGTTAAATACACCATTTATAATTTCACAACCATTTATAAAATTCCATCAAAATGTTCATGTTACCTTTTCAAAATCAATCAATTTTTATTAAAATCCATATAGACCATTTACAGGTAGTAAATTCCAATACATGATAACAACCAATACCCATTTCTTTATAAAACACAAATCACTTGGAAAAAAAATACAAGGGACCCAGTACCTCATTTACTATATTTCCTATTCATTTAAAAATATAAACCTTTCATTTCATATAAACAGTCACCCAAAAAAGCTAACAATACATTTAATGAAACACTTAGTGTGTGCTATTTATCAAAACAACTCTATTGATGACAAAACAAGGATTAAAACACTATTTTCACACAAAAAAATTTAAATGTGGTTCATAAATCATTATTTATAAATTAAATTAGGTATAGAAATCATGAAACTGAAAATTCTTAAATTAAAATGTCCAGTGTATGGAAAAATCTACTTCAGATTCATGGTGCAATGACAATGCTCTACCTAAATCATACACCAGGGGTTCTAAATCCCATGATATATGAAAAAGAGAACTAAAAATACTTAACACCCGACACAAAACCAGGGTAAAACAAAACCCTAGGTCAACATGAACATGGGAGAAAAGAAAACCAATATTAAATTATAGTTGAAGGATGATAGAGATGAGGATGAGAGGTTACCTTGAAGAATTTATCCAAACCCGTAAAGAAATACTTAGATCTGTACACAATGAAGGGGAAAAAGACTTATAAGGAAATGGGAGAGACCCTTAGGGTCACATGAACTAGGAGATGCAGAAAAAAGGTTTTCGGGGTTAAAAAAACTAAGGGGGAAAAGTTAGAAATCCAAAAAAAATTAATACCGGGAAATCTACGTGGTTTAATCAACCAAGAAGTAACCATCTGATAGAAAAATCCCATGTATGAAAAGCTGCATGATTACATAGTGATCTATCGAAAGTTTTCTCACAAAATTCAATAGTCATGCAGTAGGTTCTGTAACTAGTTTCATGGTTTTCTAGACTGGCCGCACAGTTGAAAAAAACTATGAACCAACTATACACCAGGGTCAACCGTGGACAAAAATCGATATTTTTCCCAAAACATTCCAAAAAATCTCAGGCCAATCATGTGACAAAAAGTTGACAATGAAACACTCAAAAAAGAATACTCGTCACAAAAATAATCGGATAAAAAGACCATAATTCTTACTAGACTATAGTATAATCCAAAACTAGAAAAACTGGGTGTGACAATTCTCCCCACCATTAACTCTTTCCTCATCCAAAAATCCATAACACATTCCAACTGATTTATCAATAAATAATGATTTTATATAAACATGTTCCATTCTCCTAATACAAGGATACTTCACTAACCAGTATTGGAACTCAAAACCATTTCCATAATAGAAATAACAACCCTCAAATACTTTCCATGAACTAAATCAGGACTAAGCTATGACTTCCACAACCAATCCAAAAACAAGACAGTTAGGCCTTCTCAAATGATTCCCATTGATCAAAAAAATTGGGTAGATAATAGAAAAATCAATATATTTAAAAGAATCCACTTCAACAGAGTCAAACTGAATCCAACCCTGAAATAGGTCACAAGTAGAGTGGAGGCCAAAGCAGACTTTCCATCATTCAAATTCAACTATAATCTGATAAAATATTCATTTAAAACTCAACAAAAAACACAATAGGTCTCCCCCCCCCAATTAAGAAGACACTAAGAATGGAAAAAAGCTCACCATGAACTAGAAATATGCCTCTCCCACGAAATCCAATCAAACACCCACACAACGGCCTAACAACCAAAGGTTACAGGAACACAAATAAAATTCTAAAGCTACCCACTCCCAAAAATTGGGGATAAGAAATGAGCAATCACTCTAAAAAATTCCAATAACCATCAGCACATGATCAAGGCGGGATGAGACCCAATGAATGGACCTATAAACAACAACCATCAACTTCACAACACTCAACCCTCAAAAATTAATAAAAACAAAGACCGAACCTATTTAAATATTTGTGCTCCATAGGAGAAAATTTATCAGAAAATCGCATTATAGAAGCAACATTTATGGACATTGTGTGAGGGTTAATTCTATCATGATCATTTTAATAAGAGGGAATTATCTTCAACAGATCAACCATAATAGAAACACTATAATTTCTTCATCACAATAGTTGAGGAAAAATCTTAACTAGACACCTTAAACCTTTGGGATTCCTGACTACGCACCAGCTTCACTCCAGGACCAATGAGTGGCGCTCTAATGCATGAATCATCTACTGCCTTAAAGTTAAGAGCTACTAATACATTAACTGAGACTTCGTTTAGTGCCACACGATTCCACATTACACTCCCATGTATAAATAAAGGATTATGATTATCCATAAAACTCACTTCATTAAACAACACACCCTTCACTTAAATAAGAACTTAGTGATATACTACACCATTCCCCCTGACTCTGAACGAGGAGAAGAATAAAAAATACATACAATGAAACACAATAAACACCACTTATCACAACATCAACAACTGAATGAATTTTTGCAATAACAAAAAATCCTAGACAGAGCCCAAACATCTCATTATTCATAAAATACTATGTAGTATCCATTAATGAGGTGGATTTACCTTATAAAAATCATAAATGAAATCCTAATTTTGATCAATAGGAAATATTTTCAACAGAGAACCACCCATATCCATATTATCAGATTAATCATATCCCCACAGTGGTGAGCACATGTAAATAAGAAAACTAGGAAAACGTGAGCTCTATCAAACCAAACTCACGAACCAAAACTCACATTTAACAAACACCAACATATTGGTAAACCAACTCAATGACTTCCAAAAAATACTTCTAAAAGCATCCTAAGACCCTACTTTAAGACCGACCTTCCAACATAATCTCAACACATGATATGACAAGAGTATCACTTCTAGATCATGAAGAATATAATACCATATAAACAACTTTTCTAAGACATTGTAAGACATTCCACATAACCATTGGCATACAAAACACAAAACTTTCAACCATAAAATACTTTTAGGAAATAAAATATCATGGGGGGTTTTCACACTAACTAATAGTTTTTTTATCATGTATCACACACATTCACATATCTATTCTCCTCTAAGAACCCACCATGCCATACTAAGAATCCATCTGTATTTATATTTAAAACCATGCATGTGAGAATCCTTGAAAAAACCAAAGATTAAATCAAAACATACTCGTTTTTCATAATACCCCATTAAACTCAATTAAAAAACAAATTACCTTTCCAAGGCATACTAACCACCAATTTGAAAACCCGTTTCATATTTTATACATCAAACCATTTTACCATTCGTGAAAATGTAGTCACATAGGTGTCCATCCTTAATCATTTCCATCTCATTAAAAACATTTTTTTCTAGAAATTCAAAGTTTAATTTCACTAAAATAATTTAATTATAACCAATTCCTTTTACATTTAATAAAAATTCCAATTAAAACATTCCCTTTCATAAAAACATTTTCCATTTTAGAAAAATTCACCAAATTGACGTTTTATAACCTGCTAACCACAAAGATAAAAACTCAATTCTAATAGAACAAAGCCTCATCATAAAATCCCAAACTATTCGAACCCAATTTCTAAAATCATTTTCTCTGATTAAAAATCTTTTCAAAAGTCATGCATTTCAAAACAACCCATTCTTTTGAAACAAATTATTTCAACAAACCATATGTTTAGTTTAATTGAATCTAATCCCATTAATCCATTTCTACATTAACCCTAGCTTTATTTTACAAAAACCCAACATTATAAATCCTTTCTTAATGTCAATCATGAAAATCCATTTTCCACTTTTTTAAAAAATCCAACCATTCCATTGAAACACAGTTTTCACAATTCCCACATGCAGATTTTCAATGAAATTTTTAAAATTCAAGATGAATCAAGGAGATCACCAAGTGGGAACTAGTGTTGGTGGGTGACTTGAATATATGTTTAGTGACCATATTCCAAACAAAAAACCATCAAAGAGATCCTTCTAAGATCATTCCCCCATCTCCACATGGTTTTCTAGTCCCTAAAAGCTCATAGAGACCGCTTTACCAACCCCGTTTCATATCGCAATCCCCATAAAATCTTTAAAGACCATGAAACTATTAAAACCATTGATCCCATGTAAACTCAAGGATCATAACTATCAAGAGTTCATGACACTACACCCACACCTACCTCTCGAATCCTATTAATCTTGATCCATCTAGAATGACATCCACAAATTAAAAAAGGAGCTCAAAAAAAGAAAGGTCATCTGAGAGACAACCTTCATTTATACTAGTTTGTTTTCAACCAACACGGGTAAACCCTGAGCCAGTCAGACGAGCTGATCCATGACATGGACCGAAGGGTATTACAGATCCCCACATGCTAGAAGCTAGTGTCAAGCATAAACAGAGTACAGAAGGTAATGATTTATCTTAGTAAATAATAATGAAAATAAGTAGTGGAAAGATGAACACATAGTCCAATATAAAATAAATTTTAATGGAACAAATTTTCATACATGAAACTGAACAATACAAAAACTATAAAAATAATCCAACCAAACCAGATGACCAAACTAATTCCATGTGACCTTGTGAGTCACTCTCCATCACAACAATCATTCATTGCCCAAGGTTATCAAAACCAAGGTAAACATGCATAATGTATAAAAAAGAAAATAACAATAGGTGTGAGTATTATAACTCTGTAGGATAGCCCAATAATTTGTATCCAAAGGCACATATTAAAAATTAAAATAAACACCAATTTAATGTTTAAACTAAAATATATATAATTTTTATTTTCATCAAATTTCAAAAAATACAGACAACCCATTCCTATTAT
Organism: Viscum album; assembly: GCA_963277665.1. Classification (NCBI taxonomy): domain Eukaryota; kingdom Viridiplantae; phylum Streptophyta; class Magnoliopsida; order Santalales; family Viscaceae; genus Viscum; species Viscum album. The sequence goes on from OY728157.1 coordinate 1,032,056,019, forward strand.
TCATTTCATAAAACCAAGTTTATTCTATTAGTGAAACCAAAAACATTTGAAGTAGAAAGTGAGGCTTACATTTTCACCTCCCACCAAAAGAGGATAAAACACTATTTTATTTAAAAAAAATCTCATAAATCATTTTGAATCTAACACATCACATTCTATGTAAAACCCTTTAATTAGAGGAGACTATTGTAATCACATAATAGGGGTAATGGAAATAATCATACAAGTATCTCAATCATAAATAAAAGTAACTAAGATCCAAAGGTCTTATGTGAATACATGCGATCAAGAATAATACATAACATTTTAATACTTGAGACCATATCCCTAGTATCATGGAACAAAAGATGAAATAAAAAAATCCCAAACACAAAACCACCCTAACTCATGATAGACTGAGGGGACCAATTTTAAAGTAATAAGACCTAATATATCTACATACATTTAGCCACTGGTTTTTATGTGACCTACTAGTGAAACAATCATTCAAAAAATTCTCTAAATATTCCAGGATCCCATGTCTCATGTATATAATGTGGGTGATCCAACCAATGTCAGTTTAGCATCCAATCAATATATATATATTTATATATATATAATAGTTTGAAATATATCTCACCTTTAATATCCCCATGGATTAATCTCATGCCATGGAATATTTATAACAATACGAGTCCCAACTGAGGAACTCTAATAATGAATCACATGGATAACACAATGAGTAAAAACCATTAATTATATATAGATAAGTCATTAAAAGTATTCAAAGGAGGTTTTCATATTAATCATTTTCATCATTTTCACAATGATTCCAAACAAGCCTTTAAGAATTTCTCACAAATCTAACATTCATCAATGATACCAATCGACTTTTCACAAAGGGTGTAAACACACCATTTACCATTTTCAAATAATTTACAAAATTCCCTCAAAACATTCAGGTTACCCTTTCAAAACAATAAAATATTTATCAAATTAAAAACATGCCATTTGCTGACAATACATACCAAAATATGATAACAACTAATACCCATTTTATTATAAAACCCAAAATTACTTGGGAAACCAATAAAAGTCACCAAAGAATTATTTTACATATTACCAATGAATAAAAAAATCTAAAACATGTATTTATAATCAAAAATCATAAATAGAAGATAAATAATCATTTAATTAATCCTTTGGTTTTCACTATTTACCAAAACAAATCTACTCATAAAAATGTTTTAAAACACAATTTGAACACCAATAAATTGAACCAAGGATCATATATCTGTATTTATAAATTAAAGAAGTTGATAAAATCATGAGACTAATGGTTCTTAAATCAAAATGGATAGTGCATGGGAAAACGTACATCAAATTCATGGCACAACGATAACATAACACAAAAAAGGCTCCACGAGGGTTCTAAAACATTAGATATATGAAGAGAATCCCTAAAGGAACAAAATAAGAAACATAAAACAATGGTTAAAGAAAACCATAGGCCATCCTGACCATAGGAAAAAAATAAACCCATAAGAAATGAAAGAAGAATGAAGTGGGAGATGAGGATATGAGGTTTCCTTGAAGAATCTAGCATAATCCTTGAAAAAATACTTATTTTCACAACAAAGAAATGGGAATCAGTCTTGGGAATCAAGGTTATAGGACTTTAGTGTCGCACTAATAAGGAGATGGATAGAAAATTCTTTTTTTGTTAAAAACAAAAGGGGAAAATGTTGGAAATACAAAAATTTCAAAATCTGGGCAAGCCACATGGTAAGGCCACACAGTTTAAGAAACCATGTAGTAACTATGCAATACCAATATTCCAAAAATGAAATACTTTATAGTAACCCAGGGTTGAAACAAATGGTATCCCAACCCATTCGATAACTATGTGGTAGGTTTTGTAACCATCTTCATAGTTCTTTAGACTGACCTCACGATTGTTGCAAACTGGTCACCAACCGTGCACCAGGGTCTTCCATGGAAAAACATACTTGTTTTCTCCAAATTATTCGAAAATAACATAGGGAAAAGTTTGGGGAAAAAATAATAAAATAAACACTCTAAAAATCAGCACTCGTCACACCTGAAACCTAAGAAAAATACATGAATTCCCAACGAACTATAGCATATTCCAAAAACAGAAAAATCAAGTGTGACATATCTTTATATTCTCAAAACACATATTTGTTGTGGAATATTTGCTGATTTTTCAAAGGGTGCATGAATATTGATATAAGGCTTAGGTTAAGAGTGCGATCATATCCATTATTAAGGAAGGTTCTCTGTAGTTCTCATCCTAGAGTTTTGTAATAGACATTTTCATGGGTGGTTGTGATATTTCTTCTATCTTGATTTTCAATCATTGTATTTAGTAGGAAAAAATAAATTTTTTATTTTCATAATGATTTATACCCATAATAATCCCCAATGGATTCATTGATGTTTGATGGACCCACTATGGGCCACCCATGGGGTGTTCTAATATTCCCAAACATGGAAAACTTTTATGTTAATCACTGAGTTTCATTCAATGAAAACAAATCCAAAGATAAATTTGTTGACCTAATTTGTTAATTTCTAATGACCACAAATGGTATTTGTTTGAGTCATTTTCTTTGGAATATGTTTTTGTTTTTTAAATTGTATGAAGGGTTTGTTGAATAATATGAATGTGATAAAAGGCATGTGATTTGTAATGGAAATTGGTAAATGATATAATACATGTGAATTTATAAATTATGGTAAATGGGTAATTCCATGGCATTTTTGACGATGTTAAAAGAGAAAATTAATAAAATGGTGAAATGAGTTAAATAGTATAATCCAAGTAAATGGTAATTGTCTTTATGGGTTAAATCATTATGATGATATATTTTTGGAAGAAATTGTGATTTGTAAATGTTATATTTTTTTATGCTAGGTTTTTTGATGTGGTGTATAGGTTGAATGGATAAATAATCATGTGAACATGGATTAGTGGTGTGGGATTAAGGATTGTGACTTCTTTCATGGGTTGGATTAGACAAATTCTTTAAGCCCACCCATAGAATGCATGGGTTTGGATGTCGAGAATATTCTCCAGGACCAACTGTTTGCATTATATGAAACTAATTGTAATGATGCTATATTTCATGTGTGATGTAAATTATTATGAAATAGTTTTCCGTAGATAGATATGGAACTTGACTAGTTTTTTAATCTTGGTAATTTATTGGCCCTAGATATTCTCTAAATAATATTAATGCCTAACCCTTGAAACAAAAGATGAAATCATCTAATGTAAATATTATTACCTAATAGATCAAACTTGTCTCTTTATTTACCCTATATTTTATTTAATACTTTTGTGAAATATCTCTTTAGAATGGATATTTTTTAAAACATCTTGGGTTTTGGCCTACTGATTTGTAATCACACCCTGCTTGGGCCACTATTGGGTACTCGTATATTTTATGGTTTTAGGGTAGGACAAGGGAAAATGCCATATTCTATGGAGTTGATTTTGAAATGGGACATTCAATGATCGGAATTCAGACATAAATTCAATACCAATGTTTTTAGTAATACTTTTTTCTTTATTTTAGCATTTCCTTTGTCATATTATAATGTTATATTGACACAAATTTTTAACTATTTTGTAATGGTTTGTACCATGTTTGGGATTTTATTATCAATTCCTGTTCTGGTGTTATTAGTTATTATTTCGTTTGTTTTGAATATTATCAAATATATATATATATATTACTCTGAAAAAGAAGGCATAGTATCCCCACATGATTTATTAGAAGCTCACTTCTAGTTGGAATGCTCTGGTGTACGGGGAGGAGAGCTTGAGTTCATGTGGAAACATGGCTTGGGGCATCGTTTAGTGTCTTCTCGGTCAGGGATTCCACAACATAAATACCACTTTTTATCAAAAATTATATAAATACACTGATCCTATGGTGGGGGTGGGTGGGGGGGGGGTTGAATCAGTGCATGTCGATTCTATTCGAATAACCCTCACCGGTGATCCTGCTCCACTATTAATAGGAAAAACATTCTCCCTCATAATAAATCAAGTAAATAGGGAACCAATAAATTTTTATTTGGTCAAATCCCACCGAGATTTATTTATGGTGTATAGAAAAATAATTTTTTTTTCATTTATAATTCATTATGAACAATAGTTATTTATTTTCAATTTAGAGTGTTCACATTGATCCTTTAGGATTACAACCATCACAATGTAGACAATACCCTTATCACAATCACACATGAATCCCATATCTCATTTAATCGAAACCAATAATGATATTTCACAAAAATGTAATATAAATCGACACCTTATTCAACCATGTGATAAACTCCATAAACATATACTGTTATAGCTTCCTAGATATCATTATTTTCTCTCAATTTCTTTATAGTATGAATTTATAATCCCAAATATTTTATCTTATTTCTAATCCATGACCCTCCTTCCATTCTATTATGATAAATATATCTCTCAAAACTAGAGAGCATCCTAGTTTTCTCCCTAATTTTATATAAATGAAAATTGACTAGGATTAAAAATTTATCTAAAATAAGAATACAATATTGATTCAACCTTACATAATTTAAGTCACATAAAAAACATAAAAATAAAAACATTGAATTTTATATGTTCGACATGACATGAATAAATTGCATAATGATAATACAAAACAAAATATAATAAATTTCCTTAATTAAAAACTTATGGTCAATTATATGGAAATGAGATAGCTTCATGGAATGATCACCTCCTTCAAGTCATAATTCACTTCACATAAGTGATCTATAGATTAGACTTCAATATTCGTGGAATGGTGAAATAATTGGAAACATGTTTAATTATGCATTCATAGTGTGATATTATTTATATATAATGACCCCATATTCTGGGTATATTAATATAAATTAATATTTTCTTCTTCATTTTGTTTTCATAAAATATATAACATGATTTACCTGCCATATTTAGATATTTCCACACTAATATTATAAGGTAACTCTATCAAAGAGTGAACTTTATCCCATAATTCCTAACTATGTAATTGGTTAATTTTATATATAAGTGTTTTGGTATAACATAATTCATAATATTGTGATCTCTTATCTAATTTTATTTGATAGGTTTGAAAATTTACTACACATACATTATCATATCTTATATAGGTTCTTATTTAATCTTGTATTTGTCTATTATGACATAACCTCATTCCCCATGGAATAATTACACTTTTTAATACATTACATTAATCTCATGTAAAACCTATAGTGGTGTGATCCACCGTATTACTTCATGAATTCTATCTAATAAAAATAACTTCTATAACGTATTAAAAACACCTCCCGACAATATAGAATCACACATTCAAGACTCATTGACACAATTTTTTATTCTCTTCATTATATTTGACAAAAATAAAAACCCAAAAACTATTCAAGAAACTTTTGGCTAACAATATGACATGATAATTAAATGTGAGATAGAAATTAATTCAAAATATTAATGACATCCATGCAAAATATGAAGTTGAAATTGATTGTTCACAAATTTTAGTAAATAATGAATCAGATTCTATGAATTAATGATAATAGCATGGGGAGATCATAGGATATTTAGTGCATATAACATAACAATGATAAAAAAATCAATTATAAATTTATGAAAGAGGAACATATGTATTAAATTTTAATATATATTATGCATGATTGGTAAACATTATAAAGTGAATAATAATATTATTTATTATTCAGCTCTGGAAAATTGATGAATAAATAACCGATGAAATTTTGGTCAAATATATTCACAAATAAATTTTCAACATTGAGAAAAATGACACATGGGAACTTGTTTCAAGGATGAGGAATAAAAAAATTCTGAACAAAATTTATTTTAAGAAATAAGGAGAAATATATGGGCATGTTTTTAGCACCAAATATAGAATATTTTAAAAAGGTTATTCCTTTAATGGTTTTAAATGAACCATTATAAATAGTTTTTCCAAGAATGTTATATATGTTTAGAATCTAAATGGTTTTTGATTAATGATAATAAAGGCAAGGTGTTTATAATGACATGTATGGATTAAAATTCGAACAAATAGAATGGTACATGAGACATGATTTATTATTTAAGAACCTTCAATTAATATGAGGTGAAGTTGATTATATATTATATATAATGAATCCTCCTAAATAAATTTTCATGATACTAGTGTATGTTGATGAAATAATATTTTGAAGGTTTATGGTACGAAAGTTTGAATGATATAATTAGGTTTATAAATAACGAGTTTTAAATTTCAATGATATGTTAACTCACATTCATACTTTGAAATCAAATTTAAACAAAACTATTTTTAAAATATTAAAATCATAATGAAATTTTGAAAAAGATATATTGAATAGTTTTTATTTGGAGGATAAGAAACCCATACTGAAAATAATTTTAACTAAAATAAATTTTTCAAAAGAAGAAGGGGGGATGTTGTTATACATTAAAAAGTACATGAACATATTCATAAGGTTACATTAAATGATTATTAAAAGGACCAAAAGTATATATAATTCAATCTAGGTGATATTGTATCAATGTGAGTCCAAGGGAAAATATTTTATGTTGGGAAAAATAACACTTTTTTGTATTATTGTAATGATATTGATTTTATTCTATAAGAGAGAAAATTAACAAAAATTGTTGGGTTTTAAGAAAATTGATTAGGATAGTTTGACATATAATTAAAAATATACATATGATTATTCAATATATCATAGAAATTAATTAATCTCATATATTCATAGAAGAATTTTTTTATTTTAAAAAATATATTGAAAGAAAATTATATTTTAATTTACCGATTGTGTGCCCAATTGATTCAGTTGGGGTAAAAATTAGAGGATTTTAGAGAAGATTGTTTCTATGAAAACCATGACATTATTACACATTAATTCATGATTTTTTTCATAATAATACATGTAATATAACCCAAAATATTGATAAGAATAGTGTAATTTGGAATTAGGTATATTACATAACAACATAAAATGAGAGGGTACATCGACATTTTTGAAATCTTCCTTAATATGCTTGTATTCATTGATCATTCTTAAAACTATATGAGATAACCTAGGGTCATACATAAGAATCTAGTGATCTATAAAGACCAGAAAGTGAATAATAAAATTATAACATGAAGTGGGTATTACATGTTAGACAATATTAATATTAATGTTATATAAAATTGATGATAGTCTTAAACATGATTCATGATTAATGATATAACATTATAACATGAAGGCAACATGGGATTATGGAAACAACATTAAACATGAAATCATAAATATATGTCATTTATGTCCACCAAAACGTCATAAAATGGTGGAAAATGTCCCATGGTGAATTTTTTAACTTCTTAATCCCTCAAATCATGTCTTATAAAACTAAAACAATCCCCAATTCATTGGATCATTATATAATTATGGGAGCAGCTGTCACTTTCATACCACGTATTTGCATATGTATGTGAAATAGATTACTCAATATATGATCATATTTGATCAAAATAATTCAATTATAAATTAATGTGGAATAAAAAAAATGTATTTTCCCAATTAAATATATATAATCACGTCCATTTTAATACCCTGGAGTGAAAATAGTGATTATACTCAAAATAAATAATTTTGGCATGGAAAAATCACAGTGAAATTCTGGCAGCATAAGGGTAATACATAAAGATTCATCAAATGGATTAATGATATATAAAAGGGTATATTTTAATTTGGAAATGAAATATACATTAATAGGATATGGAAAATCATATCCCAAAATCAGGGATAGGAAATAAAATGTAAAAAATAAAAAAGATGCTTTAATAAATAGAAGAAGGAAACAACCCCTTACTAAAATAGAACATAGTAATGAATTGTGTAAATGCAATAATATAAGGGGATACATGATATATAATTTTTTATAAAACAATTAAATAGTATGGGGATCTTTATAATGTCATTTCTATATAACCTATTTAGATTCAAAATGCTAATTACAAATAAGGTTATTTAATGGAATATAAGAGATATAAATCCCCTAATAAATTTTAGAATAATAAAGGCATAGGTAAATGATATAATGAAAAGGAATACATTATCTTTAATTATAAAAAAATAAATTGGATAGTAAATGGACATTTATAAAGTAGGGAAAACATAACAAATTAATATGGAAGAGGAAAAATACAAAGAAGTTTGTTGAATGAAAAAGAAGACAGTGGGGTCCCTTAGCTTTAGAGGGTGATTCAAAAATCATAATAGGATCTTAATTAGACATTGTATGAACATTGGGAGGAATCTAGACATTAGAGGGAATAGTGGATAAATAATTAAAGGTTATTTGGGAAAGATTAATGTTATATTGGGTGGTTCTATATATTAAATAATATGGGAGTTCATTGTTTTTGTTAGACATTGGTTTTGGACTCTATAATATAAAGTAATCAACACCACAAGTCATCGTATTTTTCCTAAAAATGTGGAGTGATTTAAATTTTTTTATATGTCTATGGGATAATATCATTAAAATATTTCCCTTATTGCTGTTTAAGTGAGTCATGTTATTAAAGAAATGATTTAAATACTTCTAAATATAATATAGTATTTGGAAGATTCAAAAAGGAATTGTAAAATTAATCATATAAACTAAAATAACATTATTTTAAATTGGAGAATGATATTTAGGCATGGATACCTATTACGGAATTTATTACATCACTTTTGGATCATTATGATTTTGTAATACAAATCTTATATTTATTTCAAATTTAATTTTTACCCAAAATATTTGAATATATTTTAAAAAATTTAGAAATTGAGATATTGAAATTTTTTATGTGTTGATCCCAATTTTTTTATTTAATCAAAATAATTTTCTGTCAGTAAATATTTGATTACATAACCTGATTTGATATTTATTAAGAAATAATGTGTTTTTTGATAATTTCATTTTGAAAAATTACATTTATCTTAATAAAAATTATATTATCATTTATAATTAATAAAAATTATTTAATAATAATATTAATATGTAATTTATGTATAACATATATTAATTCATCGAAAGGAATGTCTTATTTGATATTGTATATTACCCTAAAATACACCTTCTATCTTATCATGTGAAAATCAAAATCATTTATAATGTAACAAAAATAAGAAGTTAATATAATCATAATTCCATTGAAAATACAATATACATTCTCATATTATAAGGGTATTGATAAATAACCATTTATTACACCAGAAAATACCTGAAGGGTATGGTGTGCAATGTTTATATTTTTATGGGGTGGTACGATGTACATGATTTGGGTCGGGATCTTGATGAGCTTGATATATTCCCTCAAATTTTTTATCATGTTTTTTTTGTTGGATATTGAATTAGGATTAGTCAAGGGAAAATATAAATGATGATATCTTCGTTAGAAGCTCCAATAAATGTGATTCATAAGGTATGCTCCTACTGGTTGAGGCCATCACTTCCTTTGTCACTATCAATTTGATTTATGAAAAACCTATATTTATACAAATCACATGATAAATGCTGATAGAACAAATTATCAACTGTTATGATTCTCAATATTCTTTTAAAATTGATTGTAGAAAACCAAATAAGTACATTTGTTTTTAGTAATCATAATATGGAATTTAATTTACTCACCGAGGGGGTTTTATAAATATTAAGTCATTACAATATCCCCCATTCTGAAATATCACCTTCAAATCATTAATTTCAAAATATAAAAAAATGAGGATAATTGTATCTCATCACCGCCTCTAGTTCCCACATATCTTCTTCATTCTTGTGGTTTATCCATAGCAATTTGACCAAAAGCATTATTTTATTTAAAAAATATTTTTCTCTATGCTATATATTATTCATAGGATTATATTCATAAAAAATACAATTCTCTGATGGGGCCTCCTCTAAAATCATCACATATAAGAGGACTAGTAATTACATACTCAATAAGGATACATGGAACACATCATTTACTTTATATAATATAGGTGGGAGTTTTTTTCAATAATCCACTACATCGATGCGATCAAGGATCTTAAAGTGACTGATTTTTCATGGACTATGATTTCCCTTATTCCCAAATGTCATGACATTCTTCCATGGAGATATGTGGAGTAATACATTATCTATAACCTTAAACTCAAGGTATCATCGATGATTTTGTGCATATATATATTTTTTCTTTGAGAATTCTTAATGCGGTGCTGAATAGTCTTGATCTTTTCTACTATTTACTCAACTATTTTTGTAACAGCCCGAGATTTTATGAAAATTATTCTTTTAATTTCATTAATGTCTTGTGTTGTATTCTACACCAAGATTACCTTGCGCTATACGCAACACCGTATTAGCTTGCAGTATGCGCAACACTATTCTTGGATCGTGTTACACACAATTTTGATAATAGTTATTCTACGCAACATTGAGTATATATATATATATATTAAATGTATAAATGAAATATGGTTGGATTCTGTTATACGAAACAATGAAGGATTCTTTCACAACACGCAACCCTAACTTGGCTTGCATTACACGCAATCGCGACCTTCCTCGATAGCGTGTGTTGTACGCAATACCGGGTTTTAATAAACAATGTTATATTATTATAATATTGTCATGAACTAGCCGTTATGAATAGTATTAACTAAATTTTGAATTTTATAACATTATTATTCATCTTACACATTTCTAGAACATGGTATAAGAACAAAATACAATTTTCGGGTAAAATAGGTATTTTTCAAAAAATGCAGTTTTACCGCCTTTTGATGGCGCACCCACTTTAAATATAGTTTTTGACATTTTTATATGTTCAATTTGAAAAAATAATATTCTTCTACTGAATCAGGATGTAAAAATTTACATTAGATAAAGTTTTGATTTTTTTCCGACAACTTTCATATTTTAATGAATAGTAAAAACACGCTATATTTTAATTAAAAACAACTTTTTTCATCATAATATATTATGTGGTTAAATTATAATATTGAATGGTTTTAAATTATATTTAGAATATATTTTTACCACTTAATATAATGTTGGTCATTGGACACAATTTTACAATTAAACCGAACATAAACAAGTGTCAATCTTTTGATAGTTATTATCTCTTAAAAACACGCTTTTTGTTTTGACAGCGGGAATTAATTTTAAATTAATTTCTGCCACTTCTGTGTTTTGAATTTAGAAAAATGGATTCCATATTTGGAATCAGGATTTTCAAATTGTGTAAATAGATAACTTTTATTTTTAGACATTTTGAATAATTACTGCGGTAAATATTTTATTTACCATGGTTAAGGGTAAATCCGGTGAATAAGGGTTAAAAAATAATATTATAATAATATTAAATTACCCTAAAATGTGTCTTAACCCTATTGGTTGATACATGGTCGACCATGGGAATCTTTGGGTCGATTTTGGGACCCCATTGATCCACTTGTAAGTGATAATGACACTTTATTTTAATTAAGTTAAAATGAATACAAAAATGACACAAGCATATATCTTTTAGCAAAACAATTGTTACATAGGGTTATATATGTTGGATTTTATATTATAAATATTCATTAGAAAGAAACAAAGATTTCCTACATAATGGTATTTTATTTGTAATTTTTAGACTTTAAATAATTTAATTTATTTATGACACAATGATGATGCAGTAATTATCTTATTAATGAAATATTGACATAATTGATGTTATAAACACAAAAATAAATGTAATTTAAGACTTTTTATGAATTCCACTAATTTTCTAGGTTACTATGATATATTAATGTTGATTTAATTAACTTGCTTTGAACATTTAATTCTGTTATGACTTTCACAAAAATCATATATCAAATAGTGTCAAAATTGACACAAAATAGTTTTTAAATCAAATATTATATTATTAATTGTTATTGTATTCCTAAAAATTTAAGGTTCGGCCAAATGACTTATATAAGGATATATATTTTAATAATAAACAATTTTGGGTTCGTTTGGCATGTTATAGTAAGTGTATTAACCATATAGTGAAAGAAAACAAAAAGACATGGTAAAAGTTAAATTATTTAACTTAGAGTTAAATCTAATTGATAAGGTTAAAATAATATCCTAAACTTGTCTAAATTCTATTGGTTGATAGGATTTTGACCCATCCCCACTTTAGCTTCGAAATAATACCCTTTGGAACCATTATAAACCGATTTTGACTTTAATATAAAATAATATTTTGAGATATTCCTAAGGTGCCCCTCTCCTCCCCTATAAAAGGACACCTCCTCCCCCTCCTCCTCACACCAATTTGAGCACTCAAGTTCGGCCAAACCCTGCCAAAATCTCTTCTCCACTTCCCTAGAAACATCCTAGAGGTTCTGGTCTTCCTCAAAGACCAATTCTAGTGCCCTAAGAGGAGGTCTCAAAGAGGCACTTCAAAGAAGAGGTAATTACCGTTACCAATTCTTTCATCTTTATTTCTTCTTCCACTTCTTCTTCTTAGGTTGTTTCATTATGAAGTAATAACATCAGTATCACTCATATACTGATATGTTATTATAAGTATGAAACAACCCTATTTAACCATCTATCCATCCTACGGAAAAAGAAATCACCGTGCGTGCGTACGTACGGAATACCGTCTCCACGCCGTGGTGTAATCTATTTTCCACCACCACCTTACATGGATGGGTATAATGGTGTAAAGAATAACTATACATATTTATTACAACATCATATTGATTCTGATATATTGTATAATCCACTCCAATTCAATTCAATATTTATAGAAATGATATCATCGCTCGTGCGTATGTACGGACTACCGTCTCCACGACGCGATGAGATTCATTCTCCATGTTAACCATTTAAGAATGATTATAAAGTATATATAAGAAATAATAATGAAATATATGACATTATAAAGCTACTGGATTTATGTATATATATACATATGTATGTCATCTACTTACTTCCATTTCAAGACAATAAGGAAAGGAAAACAGCGTTCATGCGTACGTACGGACTACCGTCTCCATGAACGGTGTTTTTCATTTTATTTATCTACCTATTATATATATATATATACTGAATATATATGATATATAAATCATATTTTATATTCTGGAAGTAAGTAAATAATGATATAAGTAATAACGATGTCAAGAACAACAAGCCAAAACACCTACGATAAATGAAACAATTTTACCCAAAACGCTTCTTTAACATGGAATTTACAAAAGAACGGGTAATATAATGTCATAAGTGAACCATATATGATATCATAACAATGAATATGATTCTGTAATAAGTCAATAACATGATTTAAATCATTATACAGGAGGTTCGGACACTTACAAAGCAAGTCGGACCTAAGGTAAGGGGAATATCACAATCTCATTTTTTATCCGAGATTGTTTATTTGTAAGTATTTACTAGGGTGTATTTTATCATCCACATCCATGTTTACTCAATATGTAATATTATTTCCATCCACCTACAATGTTTTAAATCCAATTTTACCCTTTGGTGAGTTTTTAGTAAAAGATATGAAAGGAATCTTGTGTCGTTTTTCGTACGAGGTACATTTTGACTTTTTCGACAAAAGTAAAAAGAATGTTTTTTTTAACTTATACGGCACGAACGGATTTCTACTGTTTTATAAAGCCTTATTTTCATGAAGCTTCCTCTAAAATATTTCAAGACTATTTTCAATAAAATATCTTTCTTTTAAAATTGCATGATGTTTTGTGAAAAGAAATTGATTTTGAAGAAGAAAGGATATTTTCCTCAAGAATGGAGTTCAAGTGTTTTATCAAAATTATTTTCCATCTAAGATAATAAAGGGTTCTGTTTTTATCCCTATTATTAAATTGATTTGATCATGTTGTGATGTAATTATTTTTATGAATTCCTTTATCTTATATGAATTGCTTTATGATGTCATGTTGTTTCAAGAATCCCATTTTTGTTACATGTGTTATGGGATGATGTATGTTTTATGATTATGTGGGACACATAAGAAAGGATTCATTATAAGATGGGTGGGACCTATATCTCCCTCCAATGCATTGGGTAAAGATTTTATATCTCATGAGATAGACATGGCTGGAATGGTAGGTTATACCAGTTCAGTGAAACAGGACTGAAACGAGGGTTACTCGATTCAGAAAGGGACTTTGTCCACTAAGATAGTCTTGGCAATGAGTCATGACTAACAAGAAATTATTTTCCATGATTATGTGTGCATGCCACAAAGTTTCAAGTTTCATGTTATGATTATGGTGATCTCATTTTCACTTCTATGATTTATTCCATGTTAAGATTTTATGATCTCTTTTGCAGGTTTTGATTTTCAAAAAGATATGATATGATTTTTATTTCTTTTGTATACCCTTACTGAGCATTTGAGCTCACCCTTTTATGTTTTCTTTACCCCAGGATATAAAGAAAGGTTTTAGGTAAAAAAATTGAAGATCTTTATGGGAGATATTGAAGATCTTTCACCAGGATTAGAAGATTATGTTCCGAGTTTCCAAAGACACTAAACTATTACGATCCTTGTGTGTGTGTTTTTTGTTATGTACTAAGTATTCCGCAAATGTAATGTAATGTCCATGTACGTGAAGATACGGGTCTCTACAGTTGGTATCAGAGGCAAAGGAGGTAGGAATGTATCCGATCCTTGGGAACTCTCACATGTGAGCATTGGACGAAGCATGGCTCTCCGCCCAAGGGCTTCATGAGGAAATGGCTGCCACTGGGGATGGTGGTGTGTCCCGCCTAGGGGGTGTAGCCGCCCATGGAGTGACCTGATAGGTATCAATTATAGTCCACTAGAAGTAATTCCAGACCGCTATAGTTGGTATCAGAGGAAAGGTTTAGTCAACCTTTGGAAACTAGGATGCGAAAACGTTAGTGAGATCCCTAGAGATATTTCTAAGGTATGTCTAGGGATGCCCCTAAGGATAAGTATACATATAGGATATAGTCCTAGAACTATTGTAACGATATTAGATTAAACCAAAGATGTTAGATATTCCCCCTTTATTATGATTTTTGCCTCTCACACTATTCTTTTTGGGTTTTAGAAAATGGCTGGAAACAAGATGATTCACGATAATGGAGGATATGATGGACAATGGAATGATATTCTTCATGAGCAACCAAATGAAATGGGATTTGGAAGTCCAAAGATCATTATTATGCCGAATCAGCAATCTCATAATATGATCAATAAAGTAAAATTTGGTAAGTTTCCTCACTCGGCTAATAAGAGAAAGATGGAGTTTCATGATGATCATAGAGGAAAGAAAGTTAAATTCCCCCTATGTAAATCATGTGGGAAGAGGCATCACGGAGAATGTTTCAAAGGAACTGGAAGATGCTTTGGGTGTGGAAAATAAGGACACAAAGCATGTAAGTGCAAAGGAAAAGGTTCAGTTAACACCATGGATGAGGATAATGGTATTGCTACGACATCGACAATGGTTAAATGTTTTAAATGTGGAATGTATGGGCATTATGCAAACCAATGCCCTAAGGGAAAGTCTCATGAAGATAATCAGTATGGTCGTATGGGAAGTATTTATGTTGATGATGATGAAGAGACTACAAATGATATGTGAGAGGAAAGAATTGTTGAAGCTCGGTCAATGGTTTAAGAATGTAGTGGAATGATTACATGTTTATCATGTGTAATGTTGTATAAGTAATCTCATGGTACTATGGAATAAAGAGACATGTAAGGATTGTTACATTGCTATCTGATTAATGTTACCAGTAACCATTAAAGGTTATTCAGATACTTTTGGAAAGTAGATGATAAGTGCATAATGAAAGGATAAGAAGATAATGAGATGTTTGATTGTATTCATGAGCTCATGATTGATATAAGGACTAAGTGATATCATGGTTTGAGTATAAATAATTTTGAGGATTTTGGTATGTGTAAAGTGTTAACTTTTAACTGCATTCAAGTTTTCACTAAGGTTCAATGGGTATTCAAGAGTATACATGATTAAGGACTTTGAATGTTTGGAATGTGACCAACAAAACATATCTTATGATATATGGGGATCAACGATGATATTAAATCTCTGGTAATTGTTTTCACTATGTTATGAGAGTGGACTGCAGTATTATGGATAAGCCTAAAGATTGGAATGGATTGTGTTGGACATAAGTTAGTATTGTTTAAAGATAGAAGTTTTTTTCGATATTATTGATGGGATGTTATAGTAATATAGCATTAGAAAAAGGACAACCTGCAGGACGGGCGACAGCCCATCTCTTCGGACAAGGCTGTGGGAATCGAACCCACAACCGAAGTGCGACTGGCCTTTATCGCCTACCACTGGCCTACAGGAAGTCCCCGTTTAATAGAAACTAGTTTTATTTTATTAAGCGGTATGATATATGAAGTATAAGTTCATTTTTGGAACCATATACGATTAATCTCACTATAAGATGGACTTATAACTTTTGCTAACCCTTTGTTTGAAATAGATGGAATGACCCATCCTTCTATCACATGATCTGCTAATGCTTCACGAATAACAAATTCAACTTCATTTCTTTATTATATGAAGTGGAAATTGTTCAATTCACGAACAACAGTGAGATTGTAACAAAATCATGTAAGTATTTCTTTTAATTCATCAACTTTAGGGAAATGATCTTGAAAACCAAAAATGTTGTCCTAGTGCTCTTATATCTGATTAATCAGATGGTACCTTAGATCGTCACAAATTTATGGATTTGTGATTACTGGCTTTTTCATAGCCATGTTCTCTACCACTCTCCATCAGAACATGATGGTTAGATTTCTCTTCCATATCCATATTTTCACCTATGTGGAAACCCAATGATTAGTTTATTTGGGTAACCGTTACGTTTCATACTATTGTTTTTAAATATTGGTTTTGATATTCCTTTTTACGATGTGGGTTTCTATTAAAGAAACTTTCGAATAGTAAACTATTTATAACCCCGACGAATTTCGAGGGCGAAATTCATTTTAAGGGGGTTAGAATGTAACAGCCCGAGATTTTATGAAAATTATTCTTTTAATTTCATTAATGTCTTGTGTTGTATTCTACACCAAGATTACCTTGCGCTATACGCAACACCGTATTAGCTTGCAGTATACGCAACACTATTCTTGGATCGTGTTACACAAAATTTTGATAATAGTTATTCTACGCAACATTGAGTATATATATATATATATATATTAAATGTATAAATGAAATATGGTTGGATTCTGTTATACGAAACAATGAAGGATTCTTTCACAACACGCAACCCTAACTTGGCTTGCATTACACGCAATCGCGACCTTCCTCGATAGCGTGTGTTGTATGCAATACCGGGTTTTAATAAACAATGTTATATTATTATAATATTGTCATGAACTAGCCGTTATGAATAGTATTAACTAAATTTTGAATTTTATAACATTATTATTCATCTTACACATTTCTAGAACATGGTATAAGAACAAAATACAATTTTCGGGTAAAATAAGTATTTTTCAAAAAATGCAGTTTTACCGCCTTTTGATGGCGCACCCACTTTAAATATAGTTTTTGAAATTTTTATATGTTCAATTTTACAAAATAATATTCTTCTTTTGAATCAGTATGTAAAAATTTACATTAGATAAAGTTTTGATTTTTTTTCCGACAACTTTCATATTTTAATGAATAGTAAAAACACGCTATATTTTAATTAAAATCAACTTTTTTCATCGTAATATATTATGTGGTTAAATTATAATATTGAATGGTTTTAAAGTATATTTAGAATATATTTTTACCACTTAATATAATGTTGGTCATTGGACACAATTTTACAATTAAACCGAACATAAACAAGTGTCAATCTTTTGATAGTTATTATCTCTTAAAAACACGCTTTTTGTTTTGACAGCGGGAATTAATTTTAAATTAATTTCTGCCACTTCTGTGTTTTGAATTTAGAAAAATGAATTCCATATTTGGAATCAGGATGTTCAAATTGTGTAAATAGATAACTTTTATTTTTAGACATTTTGAATAATTACTGCGGTAAATATTTTATTTACCATGGTTAAGGGTAAATCCGGTAAATAAGGGTTAAAAAATAATATTATAATAATATTAAATTACCCTAAAACGTGTCTTAAACCTATTGGTTGATACATGGTCGACCATGGGCATCTTTGGGTCGATTTTGGGACCCCATTGATCCACTTGTAAGTGATAATGACACTTTATTTTAATTAAGTTAAAATGAATACAAAAATGACACAAGCATATATCTTTTAGCAAAACAATTGTTACATAGGGTTATATATGTTGGATTTTAGATTATAAATATTCATTAGAAAGGTAAAACGATTTCCTACATAATTGTATTTTATTTGTAATTTTTAGACTTTAAACAATTTAATTTATTTATGACACAATGATGATGCAGTAATTATCTTATTAATGAAATATTGACATAATTGATGTTATAAACACCAAAATAAATGTAATTTAAGACTTTTTATGAATTACACTAATTTTATAGGTTACTATGATATATTAATGTTGATTTAATTAACTTTCTTCGAACATTTAATTCTGTTATGACTTTCACAAAAATCATATATCAAATAGTGTCAAAATTGACACAAAATAGTTTTTAAATCAAATATTATATTATTAATTGTTATTGTATTCCTAAAAATCTAAGGTTCGGACAAATGACTTAGATAAGGATATATATTTTAATAATAAACAATTTTGGGTTCTTTTGTCATGTTATAGTAAGTGTATTAACCATATAGTGAAAGAAAACAAAAAGACATGGTAAAAGTTAAATTATTTAACTTAGAGTTAAATCTAATTGATAAGGTTAAAATAATATCCTAAACTTGTCTAAATTATATTGGTTGATAGGATTTCGACCCATCCCCACTTTAGCTTCGAAATAAGACCCTTTAGAACCATTATAAACCGATTTTGACTTTAATATAAAATAATATTTTCAGATATTCCTAAGGTGCCCCTCTCCTCCCCTATAAAAGGACACCTCCTCCCCCTCCTCCTCACACCAATTTGAGCACTCAAGCTCGGCCAAACCCTGCCAAAATCTCTTCTCCACTTCCCTATAAATATCCTAGAGGTTCTGGTCTTCCTCAAAGACCAATTCTAGTGCCCTAAGAGGAGGTCTCAAAGAGGCACTTCAAAGAAGAGGTAATTACCGTTACCAATTCTTTCATCTTTATTTCTTCTTCCACTTCTTCTTCTTAGGTTGTTTCATTATGAAGTAATAACATCAGTATCACTCATATACTGATATGTTATTATAAGTATGAAACAACCCTATTTCACCATCTATCCATCCTACGGAAAAAGAAATCACCGCGCGTGCGTACGTACGGAATACCGTCTCCACGCCGTGGTGTAATCTATTTTCCACCACCACCTTACATGGATGGGTATAATGGTGTAAAGAATAACTATACATAGTTATTACAACATCATATTGATTCTGATATATTGTATAATCCACTCCAATTCAATTCAATATTTATAGAAATGATATCATCGCTCGTGCGTACGTACGGACTACCGTCTCCACGACGCGATGAGATTCATTCTCCATGTTAACCATTTAAGAATGATTATAAAGTATATATAAGAAATAATAATGAAATATATGAAATTATAAAGCTACTGGATTTATGTATATATATACATATGTATGTCATCTACTTACTTCCATTTCAAGACAATAAGGAAAGGAAAACAGCGTTCATGCGTACGTACGGACTACCGTCTCCATGAACGGTGTTTTTCATTTTATTTATCTACCTATTATATATATATATATATTGAATATATATGATATATAAATCATATTTTATATTCTGGAAGTAAGTAAATCATGATATAAGTAATAACGATGTCAAGAACAACAAGTCAAAACACCTACGATAAATGAAACGATTTTACCCAAAACGCTTCTTTAACATGGAATTTACAAAAGAACGGGTAATATAATGTCATAAGTGAACCATATATGATATCATAACAATGAATATGATTCTGTAATAAGTCAATAACATGATTTAAATCATTATACAGGAGGTTCGGACACTTACAAAGCAAGTCGGACCTAAGGTAAGGGGAATATCACAATCTCATTTTTATCCGAGATTGTTTATTTGTAAGTATTTATTGGGGTGTATTTTATCATCCACATCCATGTTTACTCAATATTTAATATTATTTCCATCCACCTACAATGTTTTAAATCCAATTTTACCCTTTGGTGAGTTTTTAGTAAAAGATATGAAAGGAATCTTTTGTCGTTTTTCGTACGAGGTACATTTTGACTTTTTCGACAAAAGTAAAAAGAATGTTTTTTTAAACTTATACGGCACGAACGGATTTCTACTGTTTTATAAAGCCTTATTTTCATGAAGCTTCCTCTAAAAGATTTCAAGACTATTTTCAATAAAATATTTTTTTTTAAAAATTGCATGATGTTTTGTGAAAAGAAATTGATTTTAAAGAAGAAAGGATATTTTCCTCAAGAATGGAGTTCAAGTGTTTTATCAAAATTATTTTCCATCTAAGATAATAAAGGGTTCTGTTTTTATCCCTATTATTAAATTGATTTGATCATGTTGTGATGGAATTATTTTTATGAATTCCTTTATCTTATATGAATTGCTTTATGATGTCATGTTGTTTCAAGAATCCCATTTTTGTTACATGTGTTATGGGATGATGTATGTTTTATGATTATGTGGCACACATAAGAAATGATTCATTATAAGATCGGTGGGACCTATATCTCCCTCCAATGCATTGGGTAAGGATTTTATATCTCATGAGATAGACATGGCTGGAATGGTAGGTTATACCGGTTCAGTGAAACAGGACTGAAACGAGGGTTAGTCGATTCAGAAAGGGACTTTGTCCACTAAGATAGTCTTGGCAATGAGTCATGTCTAACAAGAAATGATTTTCCATGATTATGTGTGCATGCCACAAAGTTTCAAGTTTCATGTTATGATTATGGTGATCTCATTTTCACTTCTATGATTTATTCCATGTTAAGATTTTATGATCTCTTTTGCAGGTTTTGATTTTCAAAAAGATATGATATGATTTTTATTTCTTTTGTATACCCGTACTGAGCATTTGAGATCACCCTTTTATGTTTTCTTTACCCCAGGATATAAAGAAAGGTTTTAGGTAAAAAAAAATGGAAGATCTTTATGGGAGATATTGAAGATCTTTCACCAGGATTAGAAGATTATGTTCCGAGTTTCCAAAGACACTAAACTATTACGATCCTTGTGTGTGTGTTTTTTGTTATGTACTAAGTATTCCGCAAATGTAATGTAATTTCCATGTACATGAAGATACGAGTCTCTAAAATTTTTGGACCCAACATTTTGTGTTTATCAGCCTCATCCAAGAATGATGGTGTTCATCTCCTCTTACCCTAATGTTCTTTATAGGAATCCATTTGGATTCTTGTGTGAAAACTATTATTTTTTGGGAACATGACATGAATAATATGTTTGTCCCATACTCCTTTGATGTCCAATAAGAATCCTCTTAAAATTTCCTCAAGTTTATGAATAGTATTCTTAGATTGGCCATCGGTTTGAGGGTGGTAATCCATGATGAAGTTCAACTCTTTATTTAGAGTATGATGGGATCTCTTCTATAACATGGTGGTAAATCTTGGATCTTGGCTGGAAAAAATTGATATTAGTGCTCAATAAAACCTTCTAATATTGCTAATCTTTATACATTCATGTTGATAAAGGGAAAAGTCGTCAAAAATTACAATGGAGTGAGTAGTCATTGAAAAAATATCCACCAAAATTAGTATAGTATTATTTCCCCTGGACGTATTAAGATGTCTAGTGAAAAATTACATGGTTATGTTTTGCCATTTCAATGTAGGTATGGTATTGTTTGCATCATCACCTTTAATTTTTTCCATTCATCAATTACTCACAAACATACAAAACACCATGATGTATATCTTGTTATATCCTATTTAATATTTCCCTCCAATAGTGATCATGGAGATCTCAATACATATTTGTGTCACATGGATGGTTGGATATGGTTGAGATATGTTCATAATAATTCATATCATTCATTTAACATATTATTTGATAGTTTATATAGTTGTGATCCAAATTTCGGAACTCGTTGTTCATTAATTTTTTTCTATGATGATTTCCATTTTTATATTGCTTCCCGCTAATTTCGTATTTCCATATAATCTATTTGAGAATCCTTTATCATATCTAGAATGGATATTGGGGAAACTATTTGTGAATGGATTGATGATGTTCCATTAGGGTTCAAATGTCAATCATTTCCAATTCTATGAATACTAGATACTTCTCAGTTCTTATCAATGATAAAATTACTAGATCCTATGTACTTAGAGCATCTAATACTCTATTTTCACTTCCAAGATTATATTACATTGATAACTTATAACCATTAATGTACACTAACCATAATTGTTTTGTGCATATTTGGCTCTATTTATTTGAATATTTACTTGGGGGTCTTATTATCCATATATGTTTCACACTTCTCCAAAAGAGATAATGCTTCAATAATTTTACTGAAAATATTACTACAACAAACACTAGATCATGCATTTGGTATTTTGATTGATAAACAATCAGTTTTTGTAAGGCATAAGAAATTACTTTTTAATTCTACATTAGTACACAACCTAATACCTTGTTCTAAGAATTATAATATACCATTAAAATTTCCCATCATATGGGTAGTGTATGTGCTGGTGCAGTGATATGGTTCTATTTAAACCCCTTAAACATCAATTCACATTCATTATTCAAGTCAAACCATAATCTCTTCCACGTTATTTTAGTTATAGGGGTTGAAAATCATAATAAATTTCTCCCAGATTGATGATAGTACCCAATAAATGTAAAGAATCTATGTATTTATATCTTAGTGCTTTTTTTTCCATTAATAAATATCCTATATTTTCAATGGGTCCAAAAATATTTATTTACATGCTATTAAAATCCCTATAAATGTTACTTGGTCTAGGGATAAGTTTTATTGTGAACTCAATGAATAGGTTAAGAGGGATGTTGGGATATTATTTGGGAAACACATCATCATATTCCTTCACAATGGTTATGTATTCACAAATGATATTTTCCATGTTTTCCATCATTGTCGATAGATATTATGTGTTGTAGGAAAATAATATCCATGCAAGAGTACATGAAACTGAAGTATATTCATCCTCCTCTTTGCACCTATATATAATTGAATGGTGATTCATGGAACAGAGTGTGAATTACATCTCCCTTGCAATTTATGTTATATTTATAGTAGCAAAAAAATTAAATAACATGGATAAGATAAAATTTTACTAATGGGAGACTAATAATATTTTCAAGTTGATCATTTCCACAAATTGCAATCATTGATACTATAGTCATAAATGTTTTTTGGATGATATATTTTCATTTTGGAAGTTGACTCAATGTTTTTTTCAAAATATAAATGATATACTAATGGATATTAAACTGAAATAAAATATCACATAAACAAATGTATAGTATAATTTATATGTACATAATTTATTATGATCCATATCAGCATATGATGTTCCTTGATCCCATATTCTTCTAGATTATTCATACTAATCACGCTTGTTAGCTATAAGAATAGATCATTTGATTAAATAATTCCCAACATCTCCACATTAATGCCATAGAATAGTATATGAAACCTTATATTGGAAATTATTTTTATCCATTATGTTAATCATTTTTACATGGAAATATGATACATTATGCCCCATTTTCCGAGAAATAAAACATCTCTATGTTCCTTTATGACATTTCCCTGGGTTCCTCTTTCCACCCATTTTTTCACAAGGCAAATTTGATCACATTTCCCTTATCCCCATTATCATATGATCATCCATGAGATGTATCTATCCTCTCATTTTAAATATTTTAGAATTATAATAAGTTATAATTGTTAATTTTCATTGTTGATTGTTGGTTTAGAGAAATAAAAAGTTGTCCAACTTGATCTCCCATCATGTTTGGAATATCATTTCGGTGTTCATAAAATTACCCATCACTTCACTTCCTCAAATTTCTATCCATTGAATACAATAAAGGGAAAAATTATGGATGAGTACTTTTAAACTATTAGAAACATAAATTAGATCCCAATAACATTAAAGGGGATATTTATAAATGAATGTATTATAGACTTTAATTGATGTTATACATGATCTACTTACAATAATAGACTCTTATGGGAATTGTTGTTCTATTAATAATGGTTAGTAAACATTTTGTAAAATTACAAAATAATATCTTATAGTAGTTTAAAATTTGGTGTTTATAAAGGCCTATTGTTTTACCCTAGTTTCTGATTAATTCTAGCTCATTACATTGTTTCCTGGTGTTAACCACTAGGTACGTCTGTGCAAGAGCCACATCCACTTTTAGGATCCACAAAAAAGATATATTTTCTTAGAAACAAGTTACTGTATTATTTAACATAATTTATGGATATTTTATTATGTTTAGTCTTTTATCTATAAATTTATATATAGTTTTATAATCATAGTCCCAAAAATAAATAAACATTCCTCTAATACCAACGATGACAAACCTTGTATTTTTTACATAGTAGTTGAGGATTTATTAAATAATAATAAACATAATAAAACCAAGAATATCTAGATTGATAGTGTATTTTTCAATTAGGTACACTAAATATAAACTTTAAAAAGTCATTGCAACATTATTATTTAAACCATACTCAATATTCTCATATGATTCCATCATTCTTAAAACAACAAGTGATCACCTAGGGAAATAAATAATAAATGAGTGATCTATAAATCTCCGAAAGGGAATATGAAAATAATTAAATGAATAAGTTATTACATGTCAGATAATATTTATATCAATCGGAAATATAATGGTTGATAATGTCAATCATGAACCATGATTCATGATATACCATGATAATATAATAGAAATAAGGGAACATGGAAACAACTTTAAACATGACATCACAAATATAAGTCTTGGACAACTGAAATGCTTTATAAGATAGTGTAAATAGTACAATGTTGTATTAGTGTCAATTACTAAGGCATTTCAGGAGATATCAAGAGGCTAAATCCTCAAAAAAATTAATTGAGCACTATATAATTCCTAGCATACCCTTTACTTTTATATCATGTACATGCATATGTGTGCTGCATAGATAATTCAAAATAGAATCATATTTCATAATTATTAATAAAAATATCAATTAATGTAGAATTAATACATTTAGTTACCATATAAATTATTACTGTTATTCTTAGGTGATTATTCTTCAGTCGAAATAGCGATGGTTTTCATAATACAGTGGTTTGAAAAAGAAAATTCACAACGAAATTTCGACAACAAAACAAAAGTATTTAAAGAATGATAAAAGGGATTAATGAGAGAGAAATGGGTTATGGTTAATTTTTACATCAAACAGAATGTAATATGGATGTTGAAAAATATATCACAATATTTGGAATTATAAATAAAATGCATATAATGAAGAAGATTCATGAATAAAGAGGGGGGGAATAAATTCCTTACAAAATATTAGTAAAGTAATGAATTTGGTAAATACTAGACTAGGAAGGGATAAATTATAGCTAATTTTTGTTAAATAAATTAAAAATTATATATATTTAATAATTCGTGGAAACAAATATGATTGACATTAAAAAAAATAATTTCAAATAAGGTGGTTGAATTTAAAATAAAAGAGGTAAACCCCTAGCTATATTTTGGCACAGTAACAAGTTAAGTAATTGTTATTAAGAGAGGGAATAAATGATATTTAATTTTAAGAATAGGAACATTGTAGTAAAGGGAAATTTAAAAATGCATGAAGAAAATAAATAGAGATTCAAAATCCTAAAAAAAGAAGGTACTTGAATGGAAAATAATAGAGAGGGAACCTTTACATTGAGAGAGTGATTCCAAAATCAAAGGAGGTGTTTATTAAGAGCTTGATCAAACCCTATGAAGAATATAAGGATGGGAGCGTAGAATAATTTTATGATACAAGATTTTTAATTAATTGTATGAGGATATTGGTTGGGTTAATATATCAAAAGATAGGGGAGTTCTTTATTATTTTCCTGAACATAGGTTTTGGACTCCATAAAATTAATTTATCCGAACCACAAACCATCATATTTTATTTGGAAAAATTTTCATACAAGTTAGAGTGGTTTTAATTATTTTAAATGTATATGGTATTAAATCTTTAAAATATTACCCTTGGTAATGTTTAAGAGTGTAATTACTTTAAATAAATTATTTTTAAACAATTCAATATTATTTTTTGTTTTGAAGGATACATAAATTCATTATAAAAAAATAAATTAAGCTAAAAATTTCATTTTTAATGGGTAAACATATATTTGGTCTTGGATACTATTTTGGGACTTTTTACACCACTTTTGGATCATTATGATATTATAATGCAAATAATATATCTATACAATATTTGTTTTACACAAATATTTCATAGTCTCAGAAAATTATGAATTGTTTCCATAAATCCAATGTGATTATTCCAAAAATAATAATATTTTTTTCAAGAATAATTTTAAATATATTAGAATCATCATATTAAGACAATAATTTGAATTTAGTTGAAATTAATGAATTTGTTAATAATAATAGTTTACAGAAAAATAAATTTGACTTCATAAAAATTATATTATGATTTTCACTTCACAAAAATTTGTTAATTATAAAATTAAAATATAATTTATTAAAAAAAACCCTTAATTCATCAAAATTAATTTATTAAATGAAATTTCATTTTACACAAAAAAATTGTTTTATTGTATCAAACTAAAAAATCATTTATAATGTAACGAAAATAAAAAGTAAATATAATCATTATCCTATTTAAAATAAAATTAAATATTAATTTTATTATGGTATTGAAATATAAAAAATTATTATACCATAAAATTAACTATGGTTAAGTTGTACATTGTGATATTTTGACTGGGTGGTTATGAATACATGGTTTGTTCAATATATCTATGAGATTGAACTTCTCCTATAAATAGTTTCACTCAAGCTTTTTTTGTTGGATCTCATCTATGGATTGGTCATGGGAAAAGCTCAGTGATTCTACCTCACTCAATATCATTGATAAATAGGATTCACAAGGTACAATCGTGCTGGTCGAGGCTATAACATACTCTGTATTAATCAATTATATTTAGATAAACCTATATTGATACTCATAACATGATCATATTTCGACAAACTATATAATTAATTGGTATGATTGTTAATAGTACTTGGAATTTGATAGGATAAAACAAAATAATTTCATGTGTTTTCTATTATAATAATAGGGAAATTTTTTAGTCATAATTGGATTTTTATTTATAAAATATTAGGTTGTCATTGTTACCCACCTATCGTGATAATGATATAAAATAGAAGTGTTATAAATATTATAAAAAATATAGTGTATCATTAAATAATGAAACAGATTAATATAAAAAATCTTTATATCAAATAAAATCTAGCATATGGAGTTTTCATGTTTTATTAGATATCCAAAATTGTTAAACTAATGGATATTATTACAAAATTAGTCCCAGTAGTAGTGTTTGGGAAGAATGGGTTGATCCATGAATTTCACACCACTCAATTCATGTGGTGAAATGACTAAATACCCACTTCACTGAAGGTATGTACTTTCACTAGTTTTTGTCAAATTTTCAGGTTCTTTATCATGATTACATGGAACATAAATATTTTTTAATTAGAGTAAAAACAATTATGAAATTTTTAAAGGGGGTCATTGAATCATGATAAATGGAAATGGGGAGGAATCTCTAAATGGGGAGTTTCTAGAAGAAAAAATTCATGTATATAAAATACCTCTAGATAGAGAGCTTGAAACGATAAGGTGAAGAATTAATGATAAAATAATAACATTAATCATAAATAATATGTATAAAGATATTTTTTTATTCAAAATTGGTATGAAGAATAGTTTATTTAACTTAAAATTTTATATCTCATTTTTTATAGATCATGGAGTGGTTTTATAAATGGATTTTATAAATTTCTATGATGATTTATGTTATGATATTTCATGGATTTCCACCTTAAACATTAATTTTTATATACTTATACAAACAAATTGTTTATCTCTTGAAGGATTAGTTCTAATGAATGCTTCATCATAAAAATATTTATGAAATTTTTTCATAATAGTATGAAATAGTTTTTTATTGAAATAATAATGCAATATTATAAGGGATGTGGAGTTGTGTTTCCTATTTATGCAGTGGTGGTTATGAAGGATTTTCCAACAAAGCAAAAGGTGAATATTGTTGATTCTACAACTGATTTTTAAGTTGTGTTGTTTTCATTAAGAAAAACTGATTAATGAAAAACTGATATTATCATTATATATGATTTTGAGGAGTTTCATAGTTTTTAAAATTAAATAGAAGTGTTTTCGTGATGAATACCAAAACCATGGATGTGATTGTTAGAATCATGATGAGGAATTGCCTCCATGGACTGTCAAATTGACGTATCATGATAGCATACAATGTTGGAAGCTTGTTTTTGACATTCATAGAGTGACCAAATCTTGGTATATATAATTTTGAGAATAAATATTTTCCAATTCACTATACACATTGACATTCAATGGAAACCACATCATTGATGAAGGTGTTAGAAAGTCAATAACTTTGTAATGTACCAATCCCAAAAAGGTAAAATAAATAACCAATTCATGGAAAATTTTATTTTTTAAAAAAATTTATTATTATTTTAATTTGATAATTATATGTGAATAGGAGTACACGTTGTAGTAAGACCAATTTACCAAAATTAAGGAAATTTGAAAAGAGGATCGAAAAAATACATCATGGAAAAGATAATCATTCCATGGTGAAGAAGAAAGTCAAAATATTTTACGAAAATTAGATGAAATAGAGGATAATGGCATATACACACCTTGTTTTAAGGAATTCAATTGTTGATAAAACACACCAATCCTATAGTGTTGACATAGAACTATGAAGTTTAGATAATGGAAAGGAATATGAAAAATTAAAGTCTGAATAAAATATAGAAATCATAATGATTTTATGCAATAATTATACTCAGGATTTAATGAAAATATGAAATATATTTTACCGCATTTAAATGTGGATAAAATTTTACAACTGAAAAAGACATGGTAATATATTTAATAAATAAATTTATAACAATTAAGAAGACACGAGAAATAATTAAGCCAAGTGGAATGTGTGAAGGAATTCTCTTAATGGAGAAATCTACCATTGTATTTCATATTTATGTACGAATATTTTTTTTGAATATAAAAACTATTTTTTCAACCCCAAAGGCTAAATAATCTGGAGTGCAATGCTGCATTAAAATAGAAATATTTTTATCATTCTATATGCGCTGGTAGTCTTGTTATAACAAAAGTGATAAAAAAATTAGGTAGATATTTCCACCTTGATGGACATTGTGTTTATAAGAAAAAATTGGAATAAAGTGTCAATTATACTAAATTCAAGTGATATGATAATGATGAAGAAATTTATTAGACATAAATATTCCCAAATACAGGGAAATAATAAACAAAACCTACCCATAAGATCATTTGAGAGAGTAAATTAATAAATGAAATGAAAACATAAACCATTTATACATCACTATAATTATAAATTTATTCCTAATTAATGATATATATATATATATATACATCCTAATGTAGTATGCAAATGGTTCCTTCCACTAAAGGTATGTTCCAAAATATGAAATCATTGAATTCTTTGGTAAGAACTATTATCCTTTAAAATGGAGTGCAAGCACCACCACGAAGGTTAATGATGAGAAAAAGTGTGAGATAGTTTTAAAATATTAGATAATGATATACCATATAAAAAATTATGAGTATTATTTTTGTTTAAATATAACTCCTTTTATGAATGAATGAGATATTCATATTCCATTTATTTTAATGATATGAATGTTCCAACTCTTAGTTTCCTCCTTTTTAGCATTTATAATGTTACATTATTTTATTATGTGAAACTTTAAAAAGATTTTATAATTACTTAATCATCGAATGACACGACATAATTTGTGACCAAATAACTATATTACAAACATTCATGGTAGGTGAATGACAATGATATAAAGAAACAAAAAAACAAACACATGCATGAAGTAGGGGGACTCGAACTTGAGACCTCCCTGACACCCTATAGGGCTATCTTCCACTATTGTATGCCCCGAGGGCATGTAACAACATAAAATATAATAATTTAAATATAATAGGATTGACTAAAAAATATTTAATATAATTTTTCATAAACACTGTGATGTGATATAAACAACCATGTTATAACACAAACTATAATGGGTGACAATCACCAAGCCATGGTTTATTATTTAGTCCAAAATAATAATATCCCACCCATTATAAATCCATTCATGATTAATAAAAAACATGTAAAATATTTAAAAATATCTCAAAAATAATTTAGATATAACTATCATAAATACTATATAATCTTCATTACATGATTTTTATAATAAAATTAATCTTTATTCCAAGGTATATTGTGTTCCCTAAGGGACTTCATATCTAAGATTGTGGTGGGTGTCATTATTGATCTACAAGTCTAATCAAAATAAAAAATCTATAAAAAATCAAAATATTCTACTCCATTAATTAAAATTTAGTATTATTCATGTTTGATGTCGAACCCACAGTGACAGTGAATTATTTTATTTATGTTTTACAATTTTATTTCCAAAATTTAAGAAATAGGTGACGAAATTATGAGTTTTATTGATTTTATGAAAATATTAGATCAAATAAAAAAATTATTGGTTTGAAATAAATGCATGATTATTTTAGTTTTAGGGTTCTAGTGAAATTATATTTTTATAAAAAAAAATTATTAATCCTTTTTTGGGGTCGAAGTCAAGACAAGGGAGATCCAATGGGGATGGCACCCCCTCCTCCATTAAATAAAAGCTTTTTACCCTTAATGCCGATAATTTATAGATTTCTCCGAATCATGTTTGTATGGAAACTATTATCAAACCATGATTCCCTAAATACAACAATGGACAAGAATTGATCTAGAGAATCCAATTATCTAGTTTATAATGTTCTTTCAGATTCAGATACCAATGATCATGAAAAAATCAAAAGATAAATATTTGAATTTGAGTCAATCAAATGTAGCAATACAAAATACATGAATAAACAGATATGAATAAATCCAACAACACCTCCCCCATTTAGTGAAATATCCCTAGAACATGGTGGGTTTACCCTCTTAACCTATTTATGATAGAATAAGAGGTAAGGAATAAATAAAAATATGACTTAATAAAAATAGTGATTAAACTGTGGTGGGCCCTTCACATCCTAGAATCTCGATTAATGATTTGGCCCTTATGATCTCCTTCACAAAAGTAGGGTGGACCACAATTTATAATCCCCAGATGGTAATGATCATTAATTAATGACATAATATATGGGTCAAAATTTGGCCATAAGTGGGTCCTATGTGATAAAATATGTCAAAAATTGAAGAGATATAAAACCTATCCAATTTTGATCTAACATTAACATTACAAGTAGTGTAGTGTTTATGCCACATAAATATATTCAATCACATGTACATATCGCACAACCTGCATGATTTCTGATCCTATACCAAAAGCTTCAGGACATTGAACATTTTTTTCAAGTGGTGACACATTCCAACTCCTCTTTATATTCATTTTCTACACATCACGCCCAATATTTATTTCAGAAATTGCACTGCTGCACAATGTGTGATGTCAGTTTTCTACTCTGAAAGTATTGTAATATATTATATTGCCACATAGAATTTTACTCACTTAATACGATTTAAAAAATGTTAAATATTATTTTTACACTAAATTTTTTTTGAGGAATTTATATTTAAAAAAAATTAAAATTTTAAATTATTGTTATCATATTTTGATACATTATAAATTCATTTAAAAATAATTACATGTTTTATTCTAAAATGATATGGTATTATTCTATTAAAAATTAAATTTAACACAAATATAATCTCTTTTTATTATAAAATATGCATTAAATTTAGATAATATAGCTATTATAAAAGTATCATGGTCACTGACCAAACATTTTGTTTGTAATGTATAATGTACATTAAAACAAATCTGTTTTCTTAAATATTTAATTAGAGGATTAATTTCACTAAAATATGAAGATGATTTTTATAAAATGAATATTCATTTTAAAATATATAAATAATTATATATCAAAAATATTATAATTAATTAATAATTAAAAATACAAATGTAATCACTCATAAAAAATAGTTATTATCATAAATAATTTTTTATATGTATTATTTATTTTAATTAAATGATAAATTTCTAATAAATAGAAAATTACTTTTATAAAATGGACATTATTTCTAAAAAATAATTTTAAAATTAGATTATAGTGATTTTTAGGTATTTTTTTGAAAAATATACATTTTTACCCATGGTAGAAAATTCATTTTGGACATATATTAAAGGTTTTATGACAATTTAATAATATAAATGTGACTAAAAATTTTAAAAATCATTTTTAACTTCTAAAAATCTATATAATGAGTAAAATAAATTATTTATAAACAATTAATTTATTTTCTAATCTATATTTAAAATTATAAATAGAAAATTATATTTTATTATAATAAAATATATTTTCATAATTATTTACTTTGAATATATTTTTTTAATTATTAATTACATTTGTTATGTTTTAAAATATAACATTAACCTTCAATTTCATATCAAAAATAAAATAAAATTAATATTAATCAAATCTATTAATAGAATTTGGTTTATATAATAAAATAATCCAAATTTTATTCTAAAATAACCCCATAACTATACAAACTCCCATCCTCTGTGCCATTATCATCACTCACAAGCCTTTTTTACTTTGTTAAATACATATTAAAACATTTCTCTACACTCCCCTTTTGATGTCCTTAATCCCATGGTGTATTCACCCATTAAATTATGTGATTGGTATATTATGTTCGTTTATGATCATTCCATAATGATCATTACAACATGATTCATGACAATTTTTTCAGGCCTAATTTTTACTTCTTATAATTTCCCTATCTTATCTCATTAATCATGCCATTTTCATATGATCTTGTATCTCACATTATTATTTTTTACTGGACATTCTACTATGTCTCATTGATAATATTTTACCACTTATTGAGAATTGTTTCTCACTCATTTCCATTTCTCCCTTTTTCCTTAGGTGATCATATGGGGAAAATTGATTTTTATTAGATTATAAACTTTCAACAGATAAGGCTTCGTTAAATTTTATAGGTTTATGATGTAATATATACCTTGTACAAAAATTCAAATCATGATTCGTGGATTTTGTTTTAAATCATGCATGTGTAAAAAATATATATGATTAGCACTATATCCATAAGTACAAATCTCAGAGGATCTAAATTTGTATCAAATTAGAGATTGGATATTTTTGATAATTAGGATTGAGAAAATATTGGGTACAAATACGTTTATAGAAAATATTTAGACATAGGGTACGAGGTTAAGTAAAATTTATACGAAAACAAAGGTTTAACTTTTCAAAAGAATTTATGTTGAATCATATTATATACACACCATAGTTAGTTTTTAATATAAAATTAATTCTTTGTATAATGGTTTATGAAAATATGAGAAATAATCAATAAAGGGTTTGTTAATTATTAAATTTTTGAGGTTGCGATTTCTTTAGTGGGGTTTAATATATTATCCTAGATTTTTTTTAATCATTTTTATAATTTTTTATTCGTAAATTGAATATGTAAATATAAAATGAAAATATTTTTTTAATGATATTAACATATTATTAAAATTCATATTTTGAAATAAAATAATTATATTTATTGAATACATTATTTTTTATCAAAATTTAAATTCATGTATAATTGAATTTTATCCATAATAATTTCTAACAAATTAGTTTTACAAAATTAATTTTTATAAATTCTGGACATATTTTAAAGAGAAATTTTTGTATGATAATTATACTTCTAATATTTAATTTCGTATTTTAATTTTTTAATTTAAATAGTAACTTATTTTTTAAAATATAATTGTTAACTTATATTTATATATGTTTAGTAGTTAGATCATTTCTTCATATTACCATTTAATGAAATGTAAAAATTTTTAATTCCATAAATCATTTAAAGCACATAATATGATAAAATAAATTGGTAAGTAATATGTTTTAGACTAAAATAATAATTTTTAAAAATGTTAAAATTTAAATAATAATTATATAAATTTTTAAATGACGTTTTTCATATTATGAAAATCAATAATATTCATTTTAACATGAAAATTTACATGTCAACCTTGAAATTATAATATCAATTATGTGTCATATTTTTTAAAAAAAACTTCTCCATTATATAATATCTTATTATCACAAAATATCCATTGCCTTTAGATATGTTATTCATTTTTAATGTAATATAGTCATTGACATTAAATTATTAATATAACATATAATTTTCATTAAAAAAATTAACATCATAAATATTTCACTATATAAGAAGATTAAATTTTTTATATAAATTTATTTTTTCTAATTTATAAATAAATACTTATCAAAAATATAATAATTAATTAATAACATAAAATATAAATGCAATCACATAGAGTATAATTATTATTATTTTTATTCTAATTTAAATTTATATATATATTACATGATTTTATTTAAAAGATACATTTTTAATATTGAGAAATTTATTTTTATAAAATTTATTTAATTTCTAGAACTAATATTATGAAATTATCTAAATGTGAATTCTTTTGGTTTCTATTAAATGGTTGAGTTTATAGTGAATATTAAAAAATAATACTTTTTCTGAATATCTTATTTTTATGACATCGTGAGGACATAAATTAAAAAAACATTTTTGAAAATTTTTCAAGAACAAAAGTCAATCTAATGAGATAAATAAATCATTTAAAAATTATTTTTTTAATTTAGAAAACTATATTTGAAATTGTAATGATTAATTTTCATTATGCTCTAATGGGAAATATTTTTTATTATTTACCTGGCATAAAACATTTCAAATTTGTATTTTAGTTTTTATTGTGTTAAAATGTAAATGAAGTAGTATTCTTTAAACCATACATTAATAATTTTCATAGTAGTCAAAACTATTCATAATATTTATCCAAAATAATAAAATAATAAATATTTTATTAAAATATACTCTTCCGGTATGCCTATGTAAAAAACCCTCCCGACTCCTTTATCCCCTCTCTAAAACTTCTTAATTTGTAAAATATCTGCTATAAAAAATCTCTAAACTCCCCTCCCAATTTCGTTAATCTTCTTGTGCAGTAGAAATCCCCTTTAAAGGCTTAACTCTCACTTTAAAAATGGAATTTCAAAGGAAAGATATGGTTTTGATGTCTTTTTCTTCAATATTATTTGAGAAAATTATTCGCTAAATTAATTTTAAAAACCCAATATTTTTCATTGATAATTTTATTATATGGGAAATAATATCCTTTTGATAAATTATTAAAGAAATAGCACAAATTCATTCTCATGAAACCTTCTTCATAACTCATTACTATGTCAAAATAATGATTTGTTCATTCTCTCATTATCATTTCTTATTTGATATTAAATTTCAATAAACCTGTTTTAGAATCATTTTATTAAACTACAATGATTTATTTTCATTGAATTATCCTTATTTTTGATCAATTTTCCAATAGATATTTGAAATTTAGTCACATAAAACCCTTATCAATGCTCATTATAATATCGAAATATGACTTCAAAAATATATATCTTTCCATTTAAATAATATTTATTGAATTTCAATGATTTTTGTAGCCATTAAAAATATATATTTTAAAACAAATTTTTTTTATAAATCAAAAATATCTACAGGATTCCAATTAGTTTAAAAGAATTTAAAAAATATCACACACTTATAGTGGTTTTATAGTAACTAGGTGGTAATTAAAATATTATAATAAATTATTAATTCTATTGTTTTAATAAAAAATTGAATCCAAGATTTAATTTAAAATTAATAATGAAATAACTTAAATTTTATTATTCTAGGATGATAAAATTATCATTATAAATATGATTTCAAAAGAAAACAACCATAGTCATTTTAATTATTTAATAAACTAACATAATAATATTCTATAAAATTTAATAATATACTAAATTATTATATTCCATTATTTCTAGAATGTTATATAACATATTCCATGAAAATTTATGATCTTATTTAACCATTGGTGAATTAATATAAATAGATTCCATTACACCAAATCTATTTTGTGAATTATGAACTGAACTACTTCAAAAAGACTGATTCAAGAAAAATAAATCTATGAAATAAATAATAATTGAAATTAAATGAATTTAAAGGAATATTAAATATGAATTAATAATTAACAAGTTTATTATAAAATTATTTAATTAATATTATTTAATTATTTATAATGATTAAATGATGTGCAATGTAATCTAGGAATTTTAGTAAGGGTCTATTTCCAAATCTCCATTATTTTCAAGTATTCTTACCCTATTTACTATATTTTATTATATGTATCAAATACATGGTATAAATTCTATACATTTTTATTTTACATATATTTATGACGAATTTAGTGTCTTCGTTCATTGTGAAATTATTTTTCATACCCTATATTGTCCATATGGGATATTTCATACCATTTCTCATTCTAGATGATATGTTTCTTATCAATCTCTACATCACTCTCCTTATAAACTCTTTCAAATATGACTCATTTATGTTATATATTCTTAATTTCTTTTTATTATCACAATGGTACACTTTTGATTATAGTTCCCTACATATTCATCCCCAAAGACAAACCATATGATATTTACAAATATATGTTAATATTCTTCTTATGTTATAATACAAGTTTCTTATTTTTAAAACCTATTTATTTTCATTGATACATTAATGGGATTGTTTATTATTAAAATAATTTTTTAAATTCCACTATATCCCTAATTTAAATGATATTTGAAAGTAATTAATTTTTAATTTTTATGAAAATCATAACAAAAGTCATGAAATATCTTGTCACGACCCGTCCCAGTGGGGCGCGTTCTCCAACTCCCGAAACCCGCCTCCAATAGGCCTGGGGCTGGTGACTAGCATGGAGTAGGCACGTCACTAACATGGGAGGCATTGCCTATAAACTTGTACACACACACACATCTCAAAGCCCACATAGCGGAAAAGTAAAAACTACTGAATATATAAATGCATGCATAAACTAAAATCCAAACCAACTATGTATGAAAAATATGTAATGTACCGCAATGTAAAAACCTAGGCCAAAAGTACAATCCCACCAAAAGAAAGTTGGAAACAAAGTCCAGCCTGTAAATAAATGTACTAGGACTACAATCCATAGCCGTAGGAACATACCTCGGCCTGCCTAATCTCACTGAGCACCGTCCAGTCCTGGTACACCTAGAATCCTGTCAAAGGCTCGCTCATTTGCACAAGACAAAACACGTGCGCACAAAGCCCGTGCAGGGGTGAGTATAAAAATACCCAGTAAAAAACCTAAAAACAACAAATGAATACAACAATGAAAATACCACAATGGAATGATATAGTCAGCT
The DNA here is from genome assembly GCA_963277665.1 of Viscum album. Taxonomy (NCBI): domain Eukaryota; kingdom Viridiplantae; phylum Streptophyta; class Magnoliopsida; order Santalales; family Viscaceae; genus Viscum; species Viscum album. The sequence continues at coordinate 1,032,093,954 of OY728157.1, forward strand.
CTACACAGTATATTTTTTCTGAACATAGAATAAGAATATCAAGATATACACATACATGATCTACTATAGAGAAAACACCACTAAGATCTAGTTCAAAGATTCCAGTAAGCACATAATTGGGAGAACACACTCCTAGTCATGAAGAGAGAGATAAAAAGTACTTGTTTCGGGATAACTCACTCCACATATACTTAAGAATACAATGCTCAGATGAGGATCAAAACCAATAGCTATGGGGTGATCCAGCAACTCAGTCAGAAATAATCCTCTAAGAAGAGGATCAGTGCCTAGGTAAGGTATGTCACTTCGATACCATGATATCTACTTAGCATACCAGGAAGGAATAGAGGATCCAACTAAAAGTCTCATAGAGGGGATTCCAACAACTATATTCAAGAAGCCCTGCTAAAGGGATCATACTCTTGTACGTAGGAAATCATACCAGAAACCTTCAGGGGAATGACCAAAGGTACAAACCCAAAGAAAGATAACACATTTCATGGAAGACAAATGGTTCAAGCCATGTATAAATATGTAACACGGCGTGTAGTAGGGTCACACACCAGGTTCGTTGACATCAGGTACTGCCCATGTAAACGGCCCGTGTCTCTGGTCCAGGTGTGTAAAACTATACTACACAGTATGTAGAAGGATCACATGTCGTGTTCCATAACTCCGAGTATTTCCCATGTAAATGGCCTATGTCTCAATTCCAAGTGTGGATAACTAGACTACACGGCGTGTTGAAGTATCACACATCGTGTTCCTTGACACCAGGTACTACCCGTGTAAATGACCCTTGTCTCTAGGCTTGTCATATAAAAAGTAACTACATAGCGTGTAGAAGGATTACACGCTATGTTAGAGTGTCCATGGTTCACTCCATGTACATTGGCCATATGCCCGTACATGGCCTCAACCAGTGTTTCCCTGCACGTGTACCCGTACACAGGGAATCCCAAGTATCTGGCTAGGTCTGGCCGGGGAAGGGTATATACGCTGTGTCCTTGGCCATGTACCCAACATGTGTTCGTGTACTCCCGAAGTACATGCCTGGTGGTCCACTGACGAACAGATGTCTTGTAGCCCATACTACACACCGTGTAGTTAGGATTTTTCCATAACTGTTGCCTTGTTCTTCACGCCTCGGCCAAACCTCCAGAATCGCGATCTTTTATCTGTTTTCCACAAAACTCGAAATCGTAGGTCTCCTCGTCATCGTGATGCTGGATCCGTGGGTTTCGGGAATTCGATCGGCTAGGAAATCCAATTTTAGTCACCCGTTTAGAAATTGTTCAAAGAACTATATCATCCGATCTGCTTCAGTCCATCCATCACCACCACAGTCTCACCTCTGTGGGGTTGTCCTAATGCTCAACCTTTAATTTTGGATCGTTGCATCGTAGAATGGATGCACAACAATCCCTCATTCATATCTTCTTGAAGAATGTGTAGAATTCACACAAAGAACACAAGAAATTTGGGAAAAATGACCCAACAAATCAAGAATGACGAACCTCAATCGATGTTCGTGTTGATCTTGGTTCGTCACAGTAAGAAGGCTAAACGATACCAAAATATCATTCAAGAATCAATCCCAAAAGATCCCGCAGATAACCCATCCTGCATAACGATCAATCCACAAGACAATCTATTCATTTGTTTGTCTTCGGCCATCATGGAAACCAAGAAAGGGAAACAAATCACAAAGAGATCAAATGCATTACCTGGAACTGTTGTGTTCATTGGCGAAGATCTGGTCACCGCGTTGTCGTCGCCGGTGAAACTCGTCAAGAACGTCGTCGCCACGTTGGGAGGATTTCTCGAGAGCTTCCTAGTGACTCCACTGGAAATTCAGGTAATAAGATCTGTAAACTTGATCCCCTGTGAAATCATTAATTTAAAAGAAAAATATTTCGCTGCAGAAAGACATTAATAAAATATTTTTATTAAATATTTTATTACAGTTACGTCCAAAAATAATATTTCACCACGGACCTGCGCCAGCCGATGTTATGTATCTCCTAAGGTAAAATCACTTCTCTAAACGCAAATGTGCCCTCGAATTTCTGATCCGAGCACTTGTTCAGAAGTTATACCACTTTTTTAGGAAAAACACACACCCACATTATACAATTTTTTTAATTCAAACATTTGTTATGGGCTCACCGGGCCTCGGATCTGCACGCCGTCTCAAAGAATGGCCTCGAAATAATTCTTATATAATATTAAAATAATTCATGGAAATATCTGGGACATTAAATCCTCCCCACCTTAGGGATTTACTTCCCCAAAAATCCAAAACAAAGGCTACTCAAAATGATGAGGGTACTGCGCACGGATCTGAGCCTCCCTCTCACATGTGATCTCTTGGAGATTCTCGTGATTCCACCGGACAAGCACCAAGGGAATATATTGTGCACAAACAATCTTCTCATGCCAATCCTCATTCTTTACTGGGTACTCAGCAAAGGTCACTCCATCATCAATGTCCAGCTCACCCTAGTAAATAACATGCAGTGAATCGTGCACGTACCTCTGTAGCTGTGACACATGGAATATGTTGTGTACCCGGTCCATCTGAGGAGGTAGAGCCAAGTGGTTCACCACCTCTCCAAATCTACTTAGAATCTCAAAAGGGATGATGATCCTCGGAGATAGCTTCCCGCCTCGGCCAGATCTTTGCAATCCACATCGAGGTGAGACCCGAAGGAACACATGGTCTCCCTCCTCGAATTCCAAGGGCCTCCGTCTCCTGCTGGCATTAGAGTTTTTCGGACTCTGTGTAGTGTTCATATGCTACTGGATGACCTACACATTCTCTATAGTAGCTCGCACCATCTTTGGGCCCATGAGTGCGGACTCTCCGGGGTAATTCCAAAAAAGTGGTGACCATCATGGTCGCCCGTATAAAGCCACGAATGGTTCCATACCAATAGTGGAATGATAACTGTTGGTATAAGAAAATTCCACCTGTGGTAAGAGATCCTCCTAGCTAATACCGAAGTCAATTATGCAAGTTCATAGCATGTCCTCCAGAACATTGGTGGTTCGCTCTGTCTGACCATCATTCTGAGGATGCAACGCAGTGGTCAAGCGTAACTGAGTCCCAAAAACTTCTGACAATCCCTTCCACAAGCGGGATGTGAAATTAGTATCACGATCTGAGATGATCATTGATGGAACTCCAGGATGTTGAACTATCTCCTACACGTAGAGGTGTCCCATGCTATCTACTGAACTCTGCTCGTATGTGGCTAGGAAGTGGGAAGACTTGGTAAGTCGCTCGACGATCACCCAGATGGCATCGTGTTCCCTGGACATATGTGGTAAACCCATCATGAATTCCATGGATATCCCATCCCAATTCCAATATATCACCTCAAGGGGCTGTGTCAAACCTGCTAGAAGATGGTGCTGAAACTTTACTTACTGAAAATTAAGGCACTGAGAAACAGACTCTGCCACACTCTTCTTCATTCATGGCCACCAGAACTGACGTCAGAGTTCTAGGTACAACTTTTCCACGCCTGGATGCACCGCCAATGGAGAGTTATGGAACTACCACAGAACCTCCTCTTACAACATCCATGGTACTACTAGACGCCCTCTTAAAAGAACAACATGCCCCCCACCTTTTTAATATCCATTAGTAGCATCACTGGTGGATATCTGAGCACGTAGAGTATCATAGCTAGAATCCCAAATTTGTACCTCCCTAAATCGCTGTAAGAGTGTATGGGTTCGACCATCGACTAAAAGTAAGATCCATCATCTCTATCCACAAATGACAACTATAAAGAGGACAACTTCCTCGTCACCTCATCCAGCAAGGACTAACTGGATTTCTTTCTGATAGAATCTGCCACAACGTTCCCCTTCCCATGAGTATAAACGATCTCAAAATTTTAATCCTAGAGAAACTCAAGACACGGCCTCTATCTCAAATTCAGATCCTTCTTGATAAAATATTTTTCTAGGACTCTTGTTATTAGAGTAGATGATGAACCGCTCGCCCATCAGGTACTGTCACCACATATTCAATGTGAAGACTACTGCAGCCAACTCAAGTTCATTGGTCATGTAGTTCTACGCATGTGGCCTCAAATGACGTAAGACATAGGCAATCACTGCTTGCTTTTGCATCAGGACACAACCATGCTCGGTTCCAGATTCGTCGCAGAACACTATATACTCGACACCCTCTTCTGGTAGTCTCAAGATCGGGGGGCTCGTCAGACTCTGTCTGAACTACATAAAACCCTGCTCACATCTCTTGGTACATAAAAAATGGTTCCCCTTTCAAGTCAATGTTTTCATGGGTTCTATCTTGGAGAAATCAAAAATGAATCCCCGATAGTAGCCTACCAACCCATGGAAACTCCACACCTCTGTCACGCTCCGGGGTGGCTCCCATGCTAACACTGCCTCTACCTTAGCTTGATCCACTGCTACACCATCTGTTGAGATAACGTGTCCTAGAAAGTGGACCTCCTATATCAAAAATTGACATTTCGAGTGTTTCCCATACAACTGTTGATCTCTGAGTGTGTCCAGAACCATCCGTAGGTGCCTCGCGGTCTCCTCCTCAGTCGTAGTGTACCCAAGGATATCATCGATGGTGACCACCACGAACCAATATAGATAGGGCTGAAATATATGGTTCATGAGTCCCATAAACACTACAGGGGCGTTTGTCATGCCGAAGGGCATCACCAAGTAATCATAGTGATGGTAGGGACATCTGAAAGTCGTCTTCGGTATGTCCTCATCCCAAACTTGCAACCGGTGATAGCCTAATCATAGATCAACCATTGAGAACAATAGTTCCCCTATTAACTGGTCAAAGAGGTCATCAGTCCTTGGTAGTGGATCCCAGTTCTTCATGGTCACCAGATTCAAGCATTAGTAATCCTTATACAGCCTCAACCTCCCACCAGCCTTCATGGAAAACAACACTGGGGCCGCCTAGGGTGAAACACTGGGTCACACGAAGCCATGTCTCTGCAAGTCTCCCAACTGCACTTTCAGCTCATGAAGCTCTGCAGGTGCCATCCGATATTATGATGATGATATCGATGTCGTCCCGGGTTGCAACTCAATGCAGAAATCTATCTCCCGACAGAGAGGTAGTCTGAGGACATCCTTTGGAAAGTCATCCTTATACTCAGCCACAACTGATGGAAACTGGAATCTCGTAACATCTGCTATCCTAAGGGCTAGGCTAGCCAACTTATGTGAAATCGGTCATACTATCCTACGCATGAGTCCATCATATGCTGCCTGGGACTCCTTTACCCCAACGAAGGAGAACCACGTTCCATCACTGCAGACACACCACACCCTTCGCCTAAAACAGTCCATTTGGGCATGAAATGTTGATAGCCAATCCATTCCATTAATGAAATCGTAAGGACTCGACGCTACCACCAATAGGTTCCAACCAAAACCCTCACCTCCAAGGGTCATGTCACACTATCTGTAGTGGTTTTTTATTTATGAATCTTTTTTAGCCAGTTTTTCTAAGTGTTAAGGTAGAGTCAATGACTCAAGTGGAATCTCACGGTCTTAAACCAGATAAGCAGCCATAAATTAATGACTAGCACTTGTGTCTATCAGTACATTAGTCATGGTAGAAAAGACACAGATTGTGCCTCTAATCATTCCAGGAGTACCCGGGTCATAAGCCTCTGCTGCCTGTAGTTATCCCTACCTCTATCCACTAGCTCCCTGAGCCTGGGATGGACCTCCTGGGAGTGGTGGTGGTTAAGGGTCAAAACACCGACCACCTCCAGCTGCTCTCCTAGCTCCTCAACCATGTCCATTGCAACGCGGATCTGTCTTCTCCACAATTTTCCTCTGCCTTGGTGGTCCATCCACTGCTCACATGTCAGTAGTAAGGCGGTTCGGACAATCTCAAGTGAGATGTCTCCTTCAATAACATGAGTAGCATCGCCTCTGTCGAGGCTGGATGGATGCACCCTGCGAACCCTGTATAGAAGATCCTCTATCCTAGGATCTCCTCTGGAAATGTTTCCCACCCTTGGTCCCTAACGTCGGTTCCTTGCTGTCGAGGTCTCTGCTCCATCTCACTCACTACTGATAACTGATGGTTATCATTGCTCTGCCAATATGCTCTTGACCACCGAATCTTGCTCGAGCACCCCAGTATAAGTAGGAATTTTCATAGGGATGATTCTATCGTAGATGTCTCTACGCAATCCTCACTCAAAATTCTGATCTCTAAAGTATTGATACCTGACCATATCCATCGAGTACTGTGAGAGTTCGATAAACATTGATGAATAGTCAGCCACAATCTTGGTTCCCTACTTGTGCTGAAGAAGCTTATGTATACGTACTAATCTCAGGGTAACCAGTGAAAACTCCTCCCTGAAGAGATGCTCAATATATGACCATGCAATAGTCCCCTCCTAGTGAGTCTTGATAACCAAACTCCATCATTGCCCTACCGAGCCCTGCAGAAGGCTCGCTGGCAGCATCAGCATCTGGTCTGCTGGTGTCCTGACCAAATGAAAGACTCTAGCCACTTACTCAAGAAATTCCTCTACTGGATAAGGGTTAGACTCGCCTTGAAACCTAAGGGGTCCCTATCTCTGAATCTTGTGGTGTGCGCTCAGCCTGCGCTCCTCCTCTATTGGTACAGCAGGCACTAAACACTGCTCCACATCTGGTGGAATAACTGGCACACCACCCGAAGGTAAAATTGGGGGATCTGTTTCCCGTATCGAAGAATTATCATTGAGGGGGTATTTCTAGTGATCAAGCTTTTGGATCCTAGTGGGTTCGCATCACGGAGGCATCCTTTAAAGAAACAAGATGTATCACAGTCAGTGAGTATATCTGGGGAGCTGAATCAAGAAGGGCATGGGAACCACCACCCATTCCTATATGATTCATGTACCATTATTTTCCCCTAAAAATAGTGTTCTCATTTTCTGAGATGAAAAGAAATTTTTCAGAGTCCTGGTGTATGGATACGTCGGCCGCCGGTACAAACACTGGGGTCCCTGGCCTGAAATCCGAACTCAAAACCCTTAACAATGTTCCCCCGATCCAAGTCACAGACACTTGGTCCTATGGTAGAACCAACCACTTCTGATATGACTCTTTCACAACCTTTCCCAGTAAGGCCAGTACCACAACTCCCCAAGCCCACCTCCAATAGACAAGGGTCTGGTGAATAGCACCGAGTAGGCATGTCACTAACATGGGAGGCATTGCCTATAAACCTATACCCACACACACAACTTGTAACGCCCCGACCCCAGCTACCCAGAGTCGGTGCATTATTACATAACATTGGCATGATCACAAGAAAGATCAAATCTCGAAAGACCGATTGGTTTAGTAGCCTTGGAAACACTAGATATATTCATAAGTTTTACATTACATCATAAAATGAAAAACTACTACAACAACATAATGTCTCCATAATCCACACTACTATCCCCTCATAATATCCCTGCAGGTCATTCATAATTTACTTCTTCACATCCTGGGGAAAAATAAAACATAGAAAAGGGGTGAGCTCAAATGCCCAGTAAGGATAACAATATAGCGGAAACTTTCATAAATAAGAATAAACATTTAAGGCAATGCATTACTAAAACAAAAGCATTTTAAAATTGAACTTCAACATGGTATGGCAAAAGTAAAATGAAATAATGCCATTTACTTATTCACATGGATATTCTACTAATCGAATAATCACATGCAAAAATCAATAACCACTTTCATAATGTTGGAATACATAATGCCAGACTATCATAACCACATAGCCAAGGCCTCGTGCCAAGACTACAAATAAGATTTTGTCAAGGCCTTGTGCCAAGACACTAGTTTGTCTCATGAGACCTACCGATGCATCGAGGAGCTATAGAGGGCTCCACCCGTCACTTATTAAGTCCAATGCATTCCCATATGAAAAGGTTTAAACATAACATAAACATTCGTATTAAAACTAGCATACGAAATGTCAATACATTCACAATAAACTATGAATGGTATAAAAATAGCACATCCACAGTCAAACATATCACAAAACCTTCAATACAATATAGAAGTTTTGTATCATAATAAATCAACTTCAAATAATCTTAAAATCCATCAAAGGATGTTGACATAGATGAAATCAAAATTCTTTTTAAAGAAATATCTCCTTTTATTTTGAAATCATTTAAGATCCATATAAAATAAAACATTTTCTTTGAAAATATTCTTATAAGCTTGTAAGGAAATCTTTGAAGATTTTATAACGGCGTAAAATAACCGCACCCGCCGTATAAGTTAAAAAAAAACATTCTTACCTCAATTCTGTCGAAAAGGTTAAAAAGGACCTTGTTTTGAAAACGACGGAAAGATTCCTTTATAAACCTCTTATAAAAAGTCAAAAAAAGGTATAAATGACTTTAACCCATATTCATGTAAATAGTAAAAATGTTTTGAAATACATTTTTAAGAAACATGGATGTGGATGATAAAGAGATCCCAGTAGATTATTACATATAAACAACCTCGGATAATGAAGAGATTGTGAAATAACCCTTACCTTGTACTTTTCCTTGGTTGGGGTAGGTTAACCTCCTGTATAATGGTGAAATAGTTGTTATTAAATTATACAAGAATCATATATATTAATATGATATCATATATGATCTTTTAACATTGATTTGTTAATAATATCTTAGAATTATCGTCGTTTCGGGAGTTAACTTACTCATTTTCTTTTATATGTTTTGTTACATAAGCCATGGTTGTTGTATCTTATTCATATCCAGAATGATATACAGTCCTTAAACATCATTTTTAAATCATCAAATGATAATTATACTTGAATGGATACGATGGAGAATGAATCTCATCGCGTTCGTGGAGACGGTAGTCCGTACGTACGCACGAGCGACAATATCATTCTTTTGATATTAAAATAATATATAAATGGATGGTATATCATATATACAGAATCATTAACATGTTATATTTATTATTTACATGAGTTACACATCATTATTATACCCATCCAAATAATATTATATTGAATAACAATTACACCACGACGTGGAGACGGTAAGCCGTACGTACGCACGTATGGTGACATGTTACTCAAAGGGTGGATAGAATACTGAATATGATTGTACCATATTTATAATAACATCACAGTATATGTGAGATACTGGAGTTATTATTTCAGAATGGTAAGAACAAAGGAAGAAGAAGTGGAAGAAGAAATGAACTTAGAAAAGGGTGGTGAAATCATTACCTCTTCTTCGGGTTCTTCCTTTTGATTTGATCAAAAGGGCTCCTTAGGTTGGCTTTATGATCAAACTAAGGCCTCTAGGTTGTATTGAGGGATGTTGGGAGAGTATTTGGGCAGAGTTTGGCCGAACCAAAAGGCTTTGAAGGTGTGAAGAAATGAGAAGGAGGAGTGCCCTTTTATAAGAGGGGTGAGGGGCACCTTTGGAAAAGTTAGAAATATTAATTTATAATAAATTCATATTCGGTTTACAAAGGCTCCAAATTTGACTATTCAAAGGATGAGGTGTGGATAGGTCGAAAACAACTCATCCAATAGAATTTAGACAGGTTGGTTACTTATATTAACCTTATCTTTAAGTATTAACTCTAAGTTAATTAGTTTCACTTTTACAATGTCTCTTTGTATTTTTATATAATATGATTAATAAACTTACTATATACATCCAAGCGACCCCCAAGTGGTCCATTAATGAGGAACCTATCATAATATAAGTCTCTTGGCCGAACCTTAGATTTTTAGGAATTTAATATCAATTAATAATATAATATTTGTTTTAAGAACTCTTTTATGTCAATTTTGACACTATTCAATAGTTGATTTTTGTGAAACTCCTAAAAGATTGATTACTTCGAAAAAAGTCAATTAAATCAATCCTAATATATCATATTATCATAGAAAATTAGTTTAATTCATTAAAAGTTGCATATTATAATTATTTGGGTATTTATAAGATCAATTATTTTTATTTTTCACTATTTTAGTAATTACTGCATCATCATTGTGTCATAAATAAAATAAATTATATAATGTCTAAAAATTATAAATAAAATATAATTATGTAGGAAATCTTTTTAGCTTTCTAATGAATATTTATAATCGAAAATCCAACATGTATAACCCTATGTAAAAATTGTTCTTCTAAAAGATGTAAGCTTATGCCATTTTTATTTTTATTTTAACTTTATTAATATAAAGTGTCCCTACCACATACAAGTGGCTCCAAGGGGTCCCCAAATTGACCAAAGGATGCCCATGGTCGGGTATGTGTCCACCAATAAGGTTAGGACACGTTTTAGGGTAATTGTTTATTATTATAATATTATTTTTTTAACCCTTATTTACCGGATTTACCCTTTAACCATGGTAAATAAAATATTTACCACAGTAACTATTCAAAATGTCTAAAAATAAAAGTTACCTATTTACACAATTTGAACATCCTGATTCCAAATATGGAATCCATTTTCCTAAATTCAAAACACAGAAGTGGCAGAAATTAATTTAAAATTAATTCCCGCTGTCAAAACAAAAAGCGTGTTTTTAAGAGATAATAACTATCAAAAGATTGACACTTGTTTATGTTCGGTTTAATTGTAAAATTATGTCCAATGATAAACATTAAATTGAATGGTAAAAATATATTCTAAATATACTTTAAAACCACTCAAATTCATAATTTATCACTATTAATTATTTTGATTAAAAAGGTTGTTTTTAATTAAAATTTAGTAATTTTCACTATTCATCAAAATATAAAAGTTATCCGAAAAGTACCAAAATTTCACCCTAGGATAATTTCGATATTCCGAATCCAAAAATGAAGTCCATTTTGAAATATAAAATATATATGATTTCAAAAAGTAGGTATTACTATTTATAACGGCTAGTTTGATTGGTTATGGTGTGTTAGAACTCGGTGTTGCGTACAACACACGCTATCACATTATTCAAAGGGAAACGTACCGTGGAAGCTTGGGGTGTTTCATTTTAAATTTTTGATGTCCCCATTTAGTCAAAAAGTTTAAAATATTGTATTTAAAAAGGTTTCACTATCAAAAGTTGATAAAAGTGCAATACTGAAAATGAATCTGTTCTTGCATTATGACTAAGAAACTCATAATATGGATTCTAAAATTAAAAGGATTATATAAAGTTTAAAATTTAGTTAATACTATTCATGACCTCTTTTAATGGCTTTTTTTTGGTAAGTCATGGTGGAATTGAACTCAGTGTTGCGTGTAGTGGAAGTTATTGAATTATTTTGAAGAAATAACACACTATGAAATCTTGGGGTGTTACATTCTCCCCTCCTTCAATAAATTGCGTCCTCGCAATTTGAAATTGTTCTTCAAAAATAAAAGGTTTAAAGTAGAAAATATATTTGTGGGAAAACCCACATCGGAAATTAGGTTACTAAAATTTAGTCTTAATATGAGGAAAAGAGAAATCAAAGGGTCACCACCAAATTATGATCTCGATTAGGAGAACATTGGTGGAAATTAGAGACATATAATCAGAGGAAAAACGTAAATATTTATAGGTAGTGATTGAGGTCATCAATCACAAACAAGTGTATAATTGAGGTCCTTAAATTCATCAATCTATGATGATTTGAAATACCATCGGTTCAACAAAACATAGGGTATTAGGATAACACATTTTTGACGTTTCAAAATATCTTAGTTGAAATCCCACAACGAAAAATGAATTAATGAGGCCTCTATTTAAAATAAAGAGTGGAAAATATGAAGATTACCGAAAATAACACATACTAGGGTTCCATATAAGAAAATATGGATATGGAAGAAAAATCTAGCCATCAATTATCTGATGGAGAGTGGTAGAGAACATGGCTATGAAAAGGCCAACAATCCCAAAGCCATAAATTAGTGATGATTTAAGGTACCATCTAGGACAACATTTTTGTTCTAAGTTCCTTTTATTAATGATGAGGAATTTATTTATGAGATTGACTAAGATCATAAGGAGATATACTTACTTTAAAATTAGAGTTTTATCCCTTAATAAATTTCTACCAAAAACTCATCATTCACTCGTAAAAAAAAATTCTATTTATACTATTCATAGAGGGTTCCAAAATAAACAAATTTATAATTCATCTACCAGATCTTTTAAAAAACTACTTTATTTAATCTAGGACATCTCGTGGGACAGTGGTAGGTGATACACCCTTGTCGCCCTTCGGTTGCGGGTTCAAGTCTCGCAGCCTTGCCGGACGCGACGGGTTGCCGCCCGACCTCCGGGTTGTCCTTTTATGGAAATCCAAAATAATCCAAACTAGAACTATCCAAAATACTTCTATCCAAATTCACAGTCCAACATTTATAAGGAAGGTATACATAATGTAGATCCTTTTTACCCCGTAATAGCATATGAATACCTTCATCATGTATTCTTTTAATACACTGAAACATCCTAAATTACCATATTCCTTATTGATTACATTTATGCTCCCTTATTCCATATAGAATGCTGGATATACTTCATCAATACAAAAATGTTTTAAACCCCAACAATGATGGAATATACAAATCATTAATCAGCTTCAAGGTAGTCAATAATATCCAATATAATTTATCCAAATCAATCATGTATTATTCTAAAATCACCACCTCGGTATCTGAACCATATTATGGTTTATCTTTCTCTCAATCATATATTTTCCAAACATTTAACCTGCTACTGAGTCACTTTTCTTTGTTCCACACCATCTCAAGTCCTTAATGAAATAGTACTGCAGTACAATCCTTATATACTCCATAATTATTATAACAAGTACATTGTTGATACAACACTCAATTGATATAATCAACATAATAACTCTAATCATTCCTCTTCATCTGTGGTAGTATCATAACTTGATTATTATCCAATAACTTCATTTGTGGCATAGTCTGATGACTGGGACATAGGTTCGCGTAGTGTCCAAACTCCTTGCAAATGAAGCATTGTACATTTGAAACCATTTTCTTACCCTTGCAGTCACGTACTTTGTGCCCTTTTCCTCCACACTTATAACAAACTCCCATTCCTTTAAGGCAAGTTCCAGGGTGTTTCTTTCCACAGTTACCACATATGGGAAAATTCTTCTTTTCCCTCTCCCCTTTATCCATCTTTCTCTCTTCCATCCTTCTCTTCTCTTGCTTCCCTTCAAAGCCATAGGACTCAGTAAACTCTTTACTTATCTTATCAACACATGATATTATTTCTTCATATGATGATAATACATGGGAGACTATTTCTCTTATAAATTCTAGCTTAAGACCATGAAAGATATGATCCTTCCTTCTCTTTGGATCATGTGCATTTCTGGAGTTCTCATTCCTTCTACTGGGCGCCATTTCTAAACAATGGCATACACTAGATTAGTTTATGAATCAAAATACATAATCCCATACTTATAAAACACTTAACATAAATTGAACTATTTATGGATATAATCCATAATCATAAAAATGTTTTCTTTGAGGAAGTATATACTCATAAACCCTTCATAATGATTTGTAAATAAAATGAGAATTATCCTAAGCATATCCCCCGGGAGTGTCGTAACCAAGAGTGCAGCAAGGCCCGTTGTCGTGCACCAGTTCCCGTTCGAGTCTAGCTCAAAGCGGTGTTTTCAGGTTTTACCCCTAGGTACATCTGTGCCAGAGCCGCCTCTACCTGCTCGTATCCAGACAGGGATGTATTGCTCGGAAAACTCACAAAATCTCTACAATACCAAAATTCTAGGAAGTTCTTCTACACTAATCCTCAAAGTTCATCTTAGGTCTACGTGATCTAATCAGAGTTTATCTAAATCTAGCTTCCAAGGTTTGTACTAAACTTCCTCTGATACCAACTGTAACGCCCCGACCCCAGCTACCCAGAGTCGGTGCATTATTACATAACATTGGCATGATCACAAGAAAGATAAAATCTCGAAAGACCGATTGGTTTAGTAGCCTTGGAAACACTAGATATATTCATAAGTTTTACATTACATCATAAAATGAAAAACTACTACAACAACATAATGTCTCCATAATCCACACTACTATCCCCTCATAATATCCCTGCAGGTCATTCATAATTTACTTCTTCACATCCTGGGGAAAAATAAAACATAGAAAAGGGGTGAGCTCAAATGCCCAGTAAGGATAACAATATAGCGGAAACTTTCATAAATAAGAATAAACATTTAAGGCAATGCATTACTAAAACAAAAGCCTTTTAAAATTGAACTTCAACATGGTATGGCAAAAGTAAAATGAAATAATGCCATTTACTTATTCACATGGATATTCTACTAATCGAATAATCACATGAAAAAATCAATAACCACTTTCATAATGTTGGAATACATAATGCCAGACTATCATAACCACATAGCCAAGGCCTCGTGCCAAGACTACAAATATGATTTTGTCAAGGCCTTGTGCCAAGACACTAGTTTGTCTCATGAGACCTACCGATGCATCGAGGAGCTATAGCGGGCTCCACCCGTCACTTATTAAGTCCAATGCATTCCCATATGAAAAGGTTTAAACATAACATAAACATTCGTATTAAAACTAGCATACGAAATGTCAATACTTTCACAATAAACTATGAATGGTATAAAAATAGCACATCCACAGTCAAACATATCACAAAACCTTCAATACAATATAGAAGTTTTGTATCATAATAAATCAACTTCAAATAATCTTAAAATCCATCAAAGGATGTTGACATAGATGAAATCAAAATTCTTTTTAAAGAAATATCTCCTTTTATTTTGAAATCATTTAAGATCCATATAAAATAAAACATTTTCTTTGAAAATATTCTTATAAGCTTGTAAGGAAATCTTTGAAGATTTTATAACGGCGTAAAATAACCGCACCCGCCGTATAAGTTAAAAAAAACATTCTTACCTCAATTCTGTCGAAAAGGTTAAAAAGGACCTTGTTTTGAAAACGACGGAAAGATTCCTTTATAAACCTCTTATAAAAAGTCAAAAAAGGTATAAATGACTTTAACCCATATTCTTGTAAATAGTAAAAATGTTTTGAAATACATTTTTAAGAAACATGGATGTGGATGATAAAGAGATCCCAGTAGATTATTACATATAAACAACCTCGGATAATGAAGAGATTGTGAAATAACCCTTACCTTGTACTTTTCCTTGGTTGGGGTAGGTTAACCTCCTGTATAATGGTGAAATAGTTGTTATTAAATTATACAAGAATCATATATATTAATATGATATCATATATGATCTTTTAACATTGATTTGTTAATAATATCTTAGAATTATCGTCGTTTCGGGAGTTAACTTACTCATTTTCTTTTATATGTTTTGTTACATAAGCCATGGTTGTTGTATCTTATTCATATCCAGAATGATATACAGTCCTTAAACATCATTTTTAAATCATCAAATGATAATTATACTTGAATGGATACGATGGAGAATGAATCTCATCGCGTTCGTGGAGACGGTAGTCCGTACGTACGCACGAGCGACAATATCATTCTTTTGATATTAAAATAATATATAAATGGATGGTATATCATATATACAGAATCATTAACATGTTATATTTATTATTTACATGAGTTACACATCATTATTATACCCATCCAAATAATATTATATTGAATAACAATTACACCACGACGTGGAGACGGTAAGCCGTACGTACGCACGTATGGTGACATGTTACTCAAAGGGTGGATAGAATACTGAATATGATTGTACCATATTTATAATAACATCACAGTATATGTGAGATACTGGAGTTATTATTTCAGAATGGTAAGAACGAAGGAAGAAGAAGTGGAAGAAGAAATGAACTTAGAAAAGGGTGGTGAAATCATTACCTCTTCTTCGGGTTCTTCCTTTTGATTTGATCAAAAGGGCTCCTTAGGTTGGCTTTCTGATCAAAATAAGGCCTCTAGGTTGTATTGAGGGATGTTGGGAGAGTATTTGGGCAGAGTTTGGCCGAACCAAAAGGCTTTGAAGGTGTGAAGAAATGAGAAGGAGGAGTGCCCTTTTATAAGAGGGGTGAGGGGCACCTTTGGAAAAGTTAGAAATATTAATTTATAATAAATTCATATTCGGTTTACAAAGGCTCCAAAGTTGACTATTCAAAGGATGAGGTGTGGATAGGTCGAAAACAACTCATCCAATAGAATTTAGACAGGTTTGGGTACTTATATTAACCTTATCTTTAAGTATTAACTCTAAGTTAATTAGTTTCACTTTTACAATGTCTCTTTGTATTTTTATATAATATGATTAATAAACTTACTATATACATCCAAGAGACCCCCAAGTGGTCCATTAATGAGGAACCTATCATAATATAAGTCTCTTGGCCGAACCTTAGATTTTTAGGAATTTAATATCAATTAATAATATAATATTTGTTTTAAGAACTCTTTTATGTCAATTTTGACACTATTCAATAGTTGATTTTTGTGAAACTCCTAACAGATTGATTACTTCGAACAAAGTCAATTAAATAAATCCTAATATATCATATTATCATAGAAAATTAGTTTAATTCATTAAAAGTTTCATATTATAATTATTTGGGTATTTATAAGATCAATTATTTTTATTTTTCACTATTTTAGTAATTACTGCATCATCATTGTGTCATAAATAAAATAAATTATATAATGTCTAAAAATTATAAATAAAATATAATTATGTAGGAAATCTTTTTAGCTTTCTAATGAATATTTATAATCGAAAATCCAACATGTATAACCCTATGTAAAAATTGTTCTTCTAAAAGATGTAAGCTTATGCCATTTTTATTTTTATTTTAACTTTATTAATATAAAGTGTCCCTACCACATACAAGTGGCTCCAAGGGGTCCCCAAATTGACCAAAGGATGCCCATGGTCGGGTATGTGTCCACCAATAAGGTTAGGACACGTTTTAGGGTAATTGTTTATTATTATAATATTATTTTTTTAACCCTTATTTACCGGATTTACCCTTTAACCATGGTAAATAAAATATTTACCACAGTAACTATTCAAAATGTCTAAAAATAAAAGTTACCTATTTACACAATTTGAACATCCTGATTCCAAATATGGAATCCATTTTCCTAAATTCAAAACACAGAAGTGGCAGAAATTAATTTAAAATTAATTCCCGCTGTCAAAACAAAAAGCGTGTTTTTAAGAGATAATAACTATCAAAAGATTGACACTTGTTTATGTTCGGTTTAATTGTAAAATTATGTCCAATGATAAACATTAAATTGAATGGTAAAAATATATTCTAAATATACTTTAAAACCACTCAAATTCATAATTTATCACTATTAATTATTTTGATTAAAAAGGTTGTTTTTAATTAAAATTTAGTAATTTTCACTATTCATCAAAATATAAAAGTTATCCGAAAAGTACCAAAATTTCACCCTAGGATAATTTCGATATTCCGAATCCAAAAATGAAGTCCATTTTGAAATATAAAATATATATGATTTCAAAAAGTAGGTATTACTATTTATAACGGCTAGTTTGATTGGTTATGGTGTGTTAGAACTCGGTGTTGCGTACAACACACGCTATCACATTATTCAAAGGGAAACGTACCGTGGAAGCTTGGGGTGTTTCATTTTAAATTTTTGATGTCCCCATTTAGTCAAAAAGTTTAAAATATTGTATTTAAAAAGGTTTCACTATCAAAAGTTGATAAAAGTGCAATACTGAAAATGAATCTGTTCTTGCATTATGACTAAGAAACTCATAATATGGATTCTAAAATTATAAGGATTATATAAAGTTTAAAATTTAGTTAATACTATTCATGACCTCTTTTAATGGCTTTTTTTTTTGGTAAGTCATGGTGGAATTGAACTCAGTGTTGCGTGTAGTGGAAGTTATTGAATTATTTTGAAGAAATAACACACTATGAAATCTTGGGGTGTTACACAACTCCAAGCCCACAATGCTGAAAAGTGAAAACTACTGAAAATGGAAATTAATGCATATAGTAAAATCCCAACCAACAGAGTATGACAGGAATGTAAAGTACAGTAATGTAAAAACCCAAGCCAAAAGTACAAGACCATTAAAATAAAGTATTAAACAAAGTCCAACCTATAATGATTGGTACTGGGACTACAATCCGTAGCTATAAGAACACACCTCGGCCTTCTTGATCTCACTGAGCACTATCCGGTCCTGGTTAACCTAGAATCATTTCAAAGTCTCACTCGTCTGCACAAGACACAACATGTGCTGGCAAATCCCGTGTACTGATTATTATAATAAGACCTAGTAGGACTCCCTGAAAACCACAATGGAATACAACAATGGAAATACCATAAAGGAATGATACAGTCAACTCTACACAGTATATATTTAAAGAACATATAACAGGAATATCTAGATATACTCATACAAGATCGCATATCGCGAAACCACCACTAAGATCTAGCTTGAATATTCCACTAAGAGCGTAATAGGGAGAACACACTCTTGGGTATGAAGAGTGAAATATGAAGTACTTGTTCCGAAAGAACTCACACCAAAAGTACATAAGAATATGATGATCAGATAAAGAACACAACCAATAGCTATGGGGTGATTCAAACAACTCATTCTAAACTAATCTTCTAATGAGATGATCCATGCCCTAGTAAGGTAGGTCACGTCGATACCAAGAACACTACCTAGGGTACCAGGAAGGAATAGAGTATTCGACTATAAGTCTCACAGAGGGGATTCCAAAAAATCTATTCAGGAAGTCCTGCTGAAGGGATCTTATTCCTGTACATAGGAAATGATACCAGTATCCTTCAGGGGAAAGACCCAGGGTATGAACCCTAAGAAATATTTCCCAAGTCACAGATGCCTAATGGCTCAAGCCATGTATAAATAGGATACACGACATGTAGTAGGATCACACACCGTGTTCCTTGACTCCTGGTACTACCCGTGTAAATGAACCTTGTCTCTAGTCCAGGTGTGTAAAACTAGACTACACTGCGTGTAGAAGGATCACATGCCTTGTTCGTTGACTCTGAGTACTAACCATGTAAATGGATTGTGTCTCTAGTCCAGGTGTGTAAAACTAGACTACAAGGCATGTAAAAGGATCACTACCTATGTTCCTTGAATCTGGGTACTGCCTATGTAAATGGACTATGTCTCTAGGATTTTCATATAAAACGTAACCACATGGCGTGTAGAAGGATTACACGTCGTGTCCGAGTGTCTGGGGTTCACTCTGTGTACGCTGGCCATGTGCACGTACATGGACTGAACCTGGGTCACCCTGCCTGTGTACCGGTACATAGGGTATCCCATGTATCTGGCCAGGTCTTGCCGGGGAAGGGTATACATGTCGTGTCCCTAGCCGTGTACCCAACCTGTTTTCATGTACTACCGAAGTACACGCCAGGTGGTCTACTGACAAACACACAAATTGTAGACCATACTACATGCCGTGTAGTTTGGATTTCTCCAGAAGCGCTGCCTTCTTCCTCATGACTCGGCCGAACATCCCAATTCGTGATCTTTTATCCTTTTGTTGCAAAACTCATGATCTCAAGTCGCCTCGTCATTGTGATTACTAATATGTGTGTTTCAGTCCATCGATCGGCTCTGAAATCCGATTTCGGTCACCCGTGTGGAAATCATTTGAAGAATGATATCCTCTGATCCACTTAGATCCGTCCATTTCCACTACAGTCACACCTCCATGGTGTTGTCCCGATGTAAATCCTTCAATTTGGGATTTTTGTGTCACAAAAATAACCACAACGATCCATCGTTCTTGTCATTGTGAAGAACACATAGAATGCACATGAAGAACGCGAGCAATCGGGGAAGAAAGGAACAACAAATCGAGAGGGATGAACCTCGATCGATGTTAGTGTTTTTCTGGATCTGTCCCCATTATATGGCTAAATGAAACCAAAATAACCTGCAAGAATAAATTCCAAAAAGATCTCGAAGATAACCCATCCCAAATAACGATCAATCCACAGGCCAATATATTTGTTTTTTGGTCTATGTCCGTCATGGAAATCACGTATGGGAATGAAATCTAAAAGAGATGAAACACCATACATCGATCAGCGGCATTTTTTGGTGAAGATCTGGTCATTGCATCGTCGTCACCGATGAAACTCATCAAGAACATCATCGCTGTATTGGGAGGTTATCTCCAGAGCATCTCAGCGCCTCCTGGGGAAATTCAGGGTTATAAGATCTGTAATCCTGATCCCCTGTGAAATCATTAATTTAAAAGAAAAATATTTTGCTACAGAAAGACTTTAATAAAATAATTTTATTAAATATTTTATTATACTTACGTCCAAAAACTATATTTCCCCTCCGACCTATGCCAACCGATGTTAGGTTATTCCTATGGTAAACTCACTACTCTGAATGCAATGGTGCCCTTATATTTCTGATCCAAGCACCCATTCAAGAGTTATCCCACTTTTTTCGAAAAACCACATGCGTGCTTTTTCCAATATTTTTTTAAAATTCAAACATTTTTTTTGGGCTCACCGGGCCTCATAAATGCATATCGTCTCAAAGCCTGGTCTCGAAATTATTCCCATATAAAATTAAAATAATACATGAAAAAATCAGGGACATTACATATCTTTCTGAGCTTTCTCTTTTATTATTATCAATATTCATATTCAAATACCTCTTATTTGTTCATTTTATAATAATATATATTTTTTAAAATATTGATTTTTGTTAAAAAAATTATTATTTTTTCAATTCCTCTATAAAAATTATGTTTCATTAATTAATTCAAAATTTTGAAAAAAGTAATTAATTGTTTTCTTAAAACATATATAATTTTCAATCTACCTCTAAAATATTTTCCATCCCTGAAAATAATGTTGTATCTCACAAAAAAATATCTCATTTATCATATTTTATTTCCATGAATTGTAACCTTCATATAAACAAATATTCTGTTAGAATAATCATCTAAATCATTATCCATGTTCAAATGTATATATGGTGTATAAAAAAAATTATGTGAAGAATGATGGATCACTGCCTTTTTCACAACTTATCATATATAATCTATAAATAATTATTTTATTTCAATACCTATCACATGTGGATACATAATATTTACTTCCTTTGATTAAAGTGTATTCACTTAGATAACAAAAAAAATTATTTACCTGGGAAATTATTCACACAACCGTATTTTTTTTATTCTAAATAGTGTGACTCCCTAACATTATTAATATAAATTGATGTGTATTTAACAAAAGTGGAACTCTATTTATTTGTATTATTATTTTATTTCCATTGTTTAATCAGGCTTTGATTGTTATTAAATTATGATCTTTTAGATTCATGTGGTGCACTTACATATGAATATATCATTTTTATGGAGGTGGGGTCTAAAAAATATATATAACTCCATTGATTTGGGTAAATAATTATATATCAGGAGACAATTATATTTATTAGGTGATAAATCAATCCTAATGCACTTTGTTTATTTGATTATAGAGTAGACTCAATCCAAAATGTTATGATGTCTTAACAGTGAATCTTCACTTATGTTTCTGATTAAATGATCGTGGGTGTGCTGAATTACAATATGCTTATGAATGAGATACCATTGTGGATGGTTTAAAGTGTTAACTCCAAGAGGTTTTTTCACTCATGAAATACTATGATATGTATATTCCATTCTTTCATGGACATTATATTATATATTTTTATGATGTTATATATGATTACGCTTTCATGACTGATTTTCATTTCCTATATGTTCATAATATTATTATATTAATCATTATAATTTCAAAGATAATGAATTTCTATTTTTATGATCTATTGGTAATTAAACTATGTCTTAATGAAAAATTTTACCCCTTTCTGTGCATTTGAGCTCAGCCCATTAATATTTTTCTTCAATTCCCCAAGTGATCACAGGTGGAAAATATACTTTGATCATATTATAAGGGGTTTATTACAAAGGATTAACAAAATTTTATAGGATGAGTATGATATATGTAATTAGTTCACAAACAAATAAAATTTTGGATCTTGGTAGTTGGGTTTGAATTCGTGTTATGTGTAAAAATATACATGCTTATCACAATATATAAAAGTGCATGTATTTTGGGTGTCCCCATTGGTATTATAGAAGGTTTTAGTGGTCGTTTTTTGAGTTTGGATGGAGATAAATATGGGTATAAATCCTTTTATAAACATCATTTAAATCTAGAGTACCAGGATAAGTATAACTAGTAAGACTACATAGGGTTGAAATTTAAAATTCATATACACTAAGTCATATTATATCCTTACCATAGTTAGTTTAAAAAATAACATTAAGGATTAGTATCATGGTTTATGAAATTATTGTAAAATATCAAAGAAACATTTATTAATGAGTAAACTTTTTAGGAATCAATTTATTTTATTAGGTATAATGAAACATCACATATTTTAAATAAATATTTTTATAATTTTTTATTCTGAAGTTTTATTTTGATATGATATATTCTTTTATTTTTATTAAATTTTAAGGATATAAAATTAGAATTTATATACATATTTGTGACCAAATAAGTTTTATTTATTAAATAAACGTTTTTCATGAAAAATATTATTAATTTTTAATAGAAATTTATTAGTAATAACTGTTTATGAAAATAGTTTTATAAAACCATTAGTTATGAATTCGCGATTCTTTTTTCACAAAAAAGTTTTATATCAGATCCATAAAACTATTAGTTATAGTTTTGTGTTCATGTTATAAATTAATTAATAATTAACATATTATAATATAATGCTTTACGTATTATTGTATGTATTTAGTTGTTATATAATTATAACACATGAGCATTGAATGTATTTTAATAACTTTTAATTTCATATAACAATTTTTTCACTTCATATGATAAAATAAATGGATAAATAATATTTTTTGGGAATTTTTTTTTGGATTTATATTATATATAAAAATATATTTATGTTTTAAATGATTTTTTAATATTTTTATACCTAATATATTTTATTTTAAATTAATAATTAGTATGCTTTACACAATTTCGTGGAAATATCACAACATGGTAGTAACAAAAATGTTTTCATAATTTGATTATGGGGGGTATAGAGTTATTTATATATAGTAATCCCCATTAGGATTATCATTTATGTGTATCTTACATATAATATCCCAACAGTTTCCACATCCATAACTGAGTGCAAACCTACATTCTAATGGGAGGAATCCCATGGGGGTTTTCAAACCCAACGACACATACGAACTCACATTGGTCAAGAGGATGTAATGGCGGGCTCATTACACTATTGGGGGGGGGGATTGTTTACAACTATGAGAATCTCTTATATATTTTAGATATTTTCATGAATATCTTCCTAATCCCAAAACATGACCAGTTACCCTGAATAATGATCAAGTGTTCAATCCCTCTATGTACAAAGGGAGTTCTATTAATGGGTCCATATGCATGAATTCTATGTTATTCATAAGTTTCCCATTAATGGGTAGATTTAATGAATTTTATGCTATATATCTAGGAATTATGGATTTTTTTCATCCAGGGAGGCAGCTAATATTTCAAGTATGGGATCAGACCTTTTTAAGGCATCCTTTTTATTGTACTTACAACATTATCTGAATCATCCATATTTTTTTAATCCCATGTAGTTAACATAATCTAGAAAAGAAAATATATTATGTAAATTAGGAATTATATATCAATAGAGATCCTTAGGGTGGCGTCCCAGATATCCTGGTTTTAGTACCCCCAGTTTCTGGTATGTAACCCTTACATGATTATTTTCTTGGTTTTAAAATTATTGGGTGATGTATGTGAGAGTGGGAGATCCTGGAGTGATTTTTGAAGGAAAGGGGAAGGCGCACGAGCGGCGCACGGTTTGTCAAACCGTGTGGCCAAACCGTGCATGTCTGACTGAGGAGGCAGTAGGTTTTTCACGATCGGTGCATGGTTAAGGGAAACCATGCGATGAGGTCGTGCGTGAAGGATGGATGAGGTAGAATCTAACACACAGTTAGCGCACAGATTCTTAAACCGTGCGGACTAACCATGCGGTCACTTAATGTTAGATCCTAAAATTGTGGATTTAACTCGTTTTGCCATTAATTGCCTTGTTTAAACCTCCTATGTGGCCCTAACTCAGGATTAATCTCCCTTGAAGGTTGGAAGACTTCTCCTAAGCGTTCCGGAGGCGATCTGAAGGATTCTTTTGGAGAATCGAAGTCGGATTCTTAAGGTATGTGATCGTTCATGATTGTTTTCTTAGATCTAATTAGATCTACTTCTCCTCTTCTCTTGTTTTTTTAGATTTACGCCCGTGATGGGTAGATATAAGGGTGTGGATGCCAAATATGACAATTTTTTGTCTTTGTTGTGTTAGCAGAAGAGATCTAAGGTGGGTCTTTGGAGTTTTGACCCAGTGTTCTTGAGCATTCATGATTCGTGGCATGGTTCTACCCATTTTGTTGAGGTAGGTGGCTTGACTATCGATTCATCATTATTAGAACTTGAAGGCTTAGTTCAAATTGATTTAATCACTTGGTTTTATTGTGAAATTGTGATGAAAAACATGTTATAAATCTTCTTTAGTGACGATTTATGGGTTTTGATGAAATGGTGGAAATTTAGAGAATGGTTTGTGAAACGTTTTTTGGTCTCTTGATTTTAAAATAGTGATTTTAAAATATGGATTTGGGGTATTTGGAAAACGTTTAGTGGGAAAAAGGATTTTTAATAAAACGGTGTTTTAATGAAATGGTTTTTGCATGGTTGAAATGGTGTGGTTTTTGGGCATACTTGGTGTGTGTGTTAATATTGCATTTATGAGGCTTGGTTGAAATATGACCTTGTTCTCAGTGCCAAATGTGTAATTGCACATGAGTAATAATTACCTTGTGACTACTTGGTAGAACAACAAGAGACTGCTCATGAGTATGGAACTGTCATAACGATGCATGCATAGTGGATTTCACGGGTTGTGAAATGGTTGGTTGAGTGGATTTTTGTAATGGATTGAAAGTACAAAAAATAGAAATGTGAATTTGCTTGGGAAACTTCACTTGGTTTCTTTGTTGAAAAAATTGTATTGTTTGAAAAATGTATTCGATATGGAATTTTCTATATTGTGAACTGTTTTGGAATTGTTCTATATAAATTGTTTTATATAAATGGGCTAACATATTTTATCCTCAAGGCATGGGTTGGGATGTCATCAGGGAAAACCTAATGAGTTTCAATACTCAGCCCATGCGTTGTCACAATGGGACTTTTGCAGATGTCATATACCGGGATGTTGGTAAAGGTAAACTGTCACACGTTTATTGCACTACGTCATTAATCTTGGGATGGTTCATGATGTTGGAGCTTCGAGTTTGTGGAGCATCAAGTTGGGTTTTCATCTTGAAGTCTTGTAGTTGTCTTGCTACTGTTTACTCTGACCTGGTTTTATACTCCATTGTTGAACATGGTTGAGTAATTATGAAAATAGTGGTTGGGTTGTTTTGGTTTTAAATCATGCATTATATCGTGGTTTCTTGGATATTTTTATCTAGTTTTCTTTGTTTGTTGGTTGTTTTCAGTTAAAGGGTAAATCTTCCACCATGTAATTTGAAACTCTTCGGCATTTATTGACAGCCTTTGGTGCCTTGGGGATGATTCCTAATGCCAAGTAATGACTCATTACTCTCTCCATCCAATGAGAATTTGCGGGTCATTACAAATGGTATCAGCTTGTTTGGCCCCTTGTTAACAAGTAGTCATCTATGTTCTTGGTCTTGGAGTTGAAATTCATTCTTGTCTATTCCTTGGGTGGTCATTTAGATAAGAGTAGGATTGTCAGAACTTGGAATGTACAACATAAAAGGATGTAGCTAACCCATTTATTCTGAACGTCAAGTTACCAGGCTGTTGGATTTATAAGTGTTTTGGATACGCTTCTAGAATGTTGGAAATCTCATTGTCATGGGATTAAACAATGATATGAACATGAAATTAATTGTAGAGGAATGACATCCCACTAGGATTGAAGATCTCATTCTGGGGAATGAGTAAGAATTTTGGGAAAGGTGACAAATTTTGAAAAATGTTGGAATTGTTTACAACCAAAAGACTTTGAAAACAGGGTATATGTTGTATTTTGAAAATATATTGATTTTGAAAAAGTATGTTGAATGTTTTCAAAAATTATTGAACATGAGAAAAGGTAGTTTTGAATACAATGTGGTGATAGTTGATGTGATAGAATTTGAAATGCTAAGCCTTCAGTTTCTAGGAAGTGAGACAAATAGTGTGCATTGTTTGAATAGAAAATGGAACTAGTTAGGAATCATAGAAACCAAATGGAAGAGGCTATGGAGAATGTGGTTGCACCTGAACCACGTGTGAACCAAGACATGGTTCAGAGTATTGCTCACTGTTCCAGGCTGTGGACACAGGGAATCAGATTGATGAATCATGACATGTAGACAATACCATTTAGTTCCAGAAGCAGAATCCACCCATCTTTCAGGGTGATTCTGAACCTTAAAAGGCGGAGGTGTGGCTAAGTAGGATGAATCGTATATTCTATTTCATTGGCACACCAGTATATTGGAATGTAATGTTGGCGACATATATGCTGGAGGATCTTACCCGATAGTGGTGGGAGCTGGTGATGCAGGCTAAGCTGAATCAAGGCCTAGACTAGGAGGAATTTGAGGAATTGTTCAACAAACAATTCTATCCTCACACGTTCAAGATCTAAAGGAAAACTGACTTTTTCATCATGAAGTAGGAAAATAACTCTGTCACAGAGTATGCGGCTAAATTCATGAATTTAGTATGCTTTGAATCGGATGTTTCTGCAAGTGCGTCACTGAAGGCACACATCCTTGAATACGGATTATGACAGGGGATTCACTCGAAGATAGTTTTGCTCTGTATTATGGATTATACAGAGATGGTAAAAAAAGCAATAGTATAATAAAAAGACATATCTGGAGTTATGGGAGGAGGAAGTATGATGATACCCACGAGAACATGTGGGAACTCTAATGCTAGGATCAAATGAAAGAGGGACACCTACTTCCAAGGTGGGAGTGAAAATCAGAATCAGACGGCAGGATCAGTGAATCTTCCTACACGACCCATGATGAATGCTGGGTGTTTTCAATGTGGCGTGATTGAGCACATGATATGATAATGTACATCACCACCATGATCATTCCACAATTGCTACAAGATGGGGCATCTTTAGCGATATTGTCGCAGTGCTCTGAGGTTAGGTGCCCGGGACACCTCCCAAGCATCGCAAGCATCTAATGCCTCGACTGGGAAAGGACAGAAAAATATGTCTTTCCAGCAGAATAGAGCCAGTTATGGTGATTCCAAGAATACCATGACAACTCAGGTATGGAAATCTCAACAAGGCAATAAGGAGAAAGGTGCAGCAACAAAGCAATTGTATGGAGTGGAACAGGTGATTGGGGATGACCAGTATAGGCCATCTACGATGAGAGGTACGATTCATTTGAATTCTACAATCATGCATGTTTCGTTCGATACTGGTGAATCCCATTATTTTCTTGCTTCTCGGATTTCTGATTTTCCAATATCAAAACATGAAATGATGCCATCTGTGTTAAAACTGCAAACTCCTCTGGGTGAAAGAGAATTTCAAGCCTTCGTATGAAGATCATGTGCTATAACGGTTGATGGAGCTGAGATGAAATGGGACTTCTCCATGATATATATGGTTTTCTATGAGATAATCATGGGAATGGATTGGTTGAAAATGTTTAAGGCTCACATTAACTGTTATGGGAGAACGATTAGTTTCACGACGAAGGACAGAATCGACCATCTATTTAGAGGTGAAAGGATAGTAAAGAAAGGTTCAAGGAGCTTGTTAGAAAAAATGGTGGGAATGATCTCACACCAATTTTCAGCTTTGACCTTGGCTTCAATGGAAGAGATTGATGAAAATATTTTTCCAACTATGGTGGATCAATTTCCTGATGTTTTTTCTGAAATGTTCTCAGGGTTTCCACCTGTGAGAGAAGTGGATTTTACGATTGATCACCTTCCAGGGACCAGTCCTATCTCACTTCCATCATATAGGATGGAACCTATGGAGTTAATGGAAATGAAGGTGCAGTTAGAGGAGCTGGAAAGCAAATGTTTTATTCAGCCAAGCGTGTCTCCGTGGGCAGCACCAGTTTTGTTTGTAAAGAAAGTAGATGGAACAATAAGGCTTTGTATGTATTATCGTAATCATAACCAAGTTATGTTAAAGAATATATATCCACATCCTTTCATTGATAAAATATTTGATCAATTGAGTGGAGCTCAGTGGTTCTCTAAAATTGGCTTCCTGTCAGGATATCACCAGTTGTGAGTTCAGAAGGAGGATATTCCGAATACAGCTTTTAGAAACAGATTTGGCCACTAAAAATATGTATTCATGCCTTTCGGTCTAATGAATGCACCAGCGGTCTTTATGGAATTGATGAATTGGATATTTCAGCAATATTTGGATTCTTCTGTTGTGGTGTTTGTGGATGACATATTGGTGTATTCAAGAATAAGGTCTGAGCATGAGCAACACTTGACGATAGTGTTGGAAATCCTGAGGGACCATCTATTGTATGCCAAATTGTCAAAGTGCGATTTCTGGATACATGAAGTACGTTTTCTGGGCCATGTCTTTTCTTAGAAAGATGTTTCAGTGGATCTAGAAAAGATTGATGTTGTTCTTTCTTGGAAACCACCGAAGAATATCTTTTAAATAAGAATTTTTCTTGGTCGAGCTGATTATTACCGACACTTTGTGTGTGACTTCCCATGACTAGATTTTCCTATGAAAACATTAACAAAGAAGATCAGTACATTTCAATGGACTGAGGAATGTCTGAGGTCTTTTCAAGAGTTGAACGTTTTCCTTACATTGGCACAAATATTGATTTTTTCGTAATCAGGACAGGGTTACGTGGTGTATTATGAAACATCAAGATACGGGTTGGGATGTGTTCTCATTCAAGGAAACCATGTTGTTGCTTATGGCTTAAGGTAGTTGAGGGTGCATGAGAAGAATTACCCAACACATGATTTGGAGCTAGCTTAAGTCGTCCATGATTTGAAAACATGGAGACACTATCTCTTTGGTGAGAAATTTACTGTGATTAAGGATAAAAAAATATTGAAACACATTTTATCACAGCGTGATTTGAATCTGAGGCAGAGTAGATGGATGGAATTTCATCAAATGTTCGACTTTGACATAATGTATACACCAGGTAAGGGAAATTCGGTGGCTGATGCATTAAGCAAGAAGTTGTATGCTCAATTGACAAAGGAAGCATCAAACGAATGGCAGTTGATGTTGGTTTTAGCCGACATGCATGTGGAATGTAAAAATTTAGGTGATGTTGTAGTTTTCATTTTAGCTATGCTTGTGCCTAATCAGGTAAAGGTGGTAAAAGAATCACAAACATCTAATGACGAATGTCTGGTAATGAGTTAAAAACTCAATGGTGGGGAGACCATTGATTTTTGGAAATTGGAAGCGGGCACAGGTTTGTGTTTCAGAGACCGGATGGTTGTACCTATAGTTTGTCAGGAACGACCCCTTAATACTTACCACTATTCAAGATGGGCTATACATCCAGGTACACATAAGATTTATAAGGTGCTAAAGGCGCAATTTTGGTTGAGCGGCATGAAAAAGAAGGTGGCTGAGTTCGTCTCGTGATGCTTAAATGTCAGTAGGTTTATGTAGAGCATCAGAGACCAGTGGGTATGTTACAGTCTTTACCTATTCACATGTGGAAATGAGAGCAGATAGCAATGAATTTTCTTACAGTTCTTCTAGGAACGGTCCGGAAACACGATTCCATTTGGGTGATAGTGAATCGTCTGACCAAGTCAGCCCATTTTATACCTATTTGGGAAACCCATAGGGTGGAAGGTCAATCAAAAATCTATATCTGAGAAGTGGTAATGAGACATGGTGTACCAGTGTCTATCGTCTCAGATAGAGATCTGAGGTTCACATCTTGTTTCCTGAAATCCTTACAAGAAGCCCTTGGGAATCAGTTAACTATGAGCACAGCGTATCATCCTCAGACGAATGGGAAATCTGAGAGGATGATATAGATATTGAAAGACATGTTGAGAGATTTTTTAATGGATTTTGGTGGCTGATGACAGGATCATATACCCTTAGTAGAGTTCTCATACAATAAAATCTATCAATCCTCGATACACATGGCTCCGTTTGAAGCATTGTATAGGTGTCATTGTTGTTGTCCACTATGCTGGGTGGGAACTAGTGAAACATCAATATTTGTTCCGAGCCTTGTCCATGAAACAATGAAAAAGATTAATTTGATAATGAAGAGGATGGAGAGGCCACTGAGTCACCATAAATCTTATGCAGAACATCGCCGAAGACCATTGTCGTTTGTAGTGAGTGATCATGTCTTTTTGAGAATCTCTCCATGGCTCAAACATTGTCGTTTCGGGATGTAGACCAAGTTATATCCTAGACACATTGGCCCTTTTGAGATACTGGAATGGGTCAGTGAGGTGCCATATCGGTTTGCATTACCACCATGGTTTAGTTTGGTGCATAATGTGTTCCACGTTTCTCAGTTGAAGAAGTATCAGCCTCATCCTGACCATGTGATCAGATAGGATCATGTTTCCCAAGAGTCGGATTCCACGTCGGTACGTGTCCCACTACGGATTGTGGATAGTAAGGATAAAGTCTTGCATGGTTAAAGAATCTGCCTAGTGCAGGTTTGTTGAAACATGTTCAGATTTAGGAAGAGTCTTGGGAACGAGAGAATGAAATGAGAGAGCGGTGGACAGAACTCTTTCAGACAATCAGTGGTGTTCTACTTTATGATGACGGAAAGGCCAATGGTGGGGAGAATTCAGTACCCTCTGTTTCTGGTATGTATCCCTTACATGATTCTTTTCTTGGTTTTAAAAGTTAAGTGCGACATATGGAGAGTCAGGAGATCTTGGTGTGAATTTTGAAGAAAAGGGGAAGCCGCATGGGCGGCACACGATTTGTCAAACCATGTGGACAAACTGTGAGTGTCTGACTGAGGAGGCAGTGGATTCCGCATGGTCAGCGCACGGTTAAGGGAAACCATGAGATGAGGTCGTGCGTGAAGGATGGCCGAGGCAGAATTTAACGCATGGTTAGCACATGGTTTGTTAAACCGTGCGGACTAACTGTGCAATCACATAATGTTAGATCCTAAAATTGTGGATCTAACTCGTTTTTCCTTTAATTTCCTTGTTTAAACCTCCTATGTGGTTCTAAATTTTTATTACTCTCTTTTGAAGGTTGGAAGACTTCTCCCAAGGGTTCTAGAGGCGATCCGAAGGCTTCTCTTAGCAAATCGATGCCGGATTCTTATGGTATGTGATCTTTCTTGATCGGTTTCTTAGATCTAATTAGATCTAAATCTCATATTCTCCCGTTTTCTTAGATCTACGCCCGTTATGGGTAGATAAAAGGGTTTGTATGCCAAATATGGCAATTTTTTGTCTTGTATGTGTTAGGAGAAGGTATCTAAGGTGGGTTTTTGGAGATTTGACTTAGTGTTCTTGAGTGTTTTCGTCCGTGGCTTGGTTCCACCCATTTTGTTGAGGTAGGTGGCTTCACTCTTGATTCCCATTTCTTAGAACATTAATTCTAAGTTCAAATTGATTTAATCGCTTGGTTTGATTGTGAAATTGTGGTGAAAGACATGTTATAAATCTTCATCAGTGATGTTTTATGGGTTTGGATGAAATTGTGGAAATTGAAAGAATGGATTGTGAAAAGTGTTTTGGTCTCTTGATTTTAAAATATGGATTTTCAGGATTTGGAAAATGGTTTTTGGGGAAAAGGGGTTTTCAATAAAATGGTGTTTTATTGAAATGGTTTTTGCATGGATTAAATGGTGTGGTTTTTTGGCATACTTGGTGTGTGTGTTCATATTGCATTTATGAGGCCGGGTTGAAATATGACCTTGTGCTCGATGCCAAAAGTGTAATGGAACATGGGGAATAATTACAATGTGATGACTTGGTAGATCGACGAGATACCGCTCATGAGTATGTAATTGTCAAAACGATGCATGCATAGTGGATTTCTCGGGGTGTGAAACGGTTGGTTGCGTGAATTTTTGAAATGGAATGAAAGTGAAAAAAGTGTAAATGTGAATTTGATTGGGAAAATTTGCTTGGTTGCTTTGTTGAAAAATGGTTTGTTGGAAAAATGTCTTTGACATGGAATTTTCTATATTTTGAACTATTTTGGAATTTTTTTATATAAATTTTTTTATATAAATGTGCTAATATATTTTATCCGCGAGGCATGGGTTGGGAAGTCAGTGGGGAAAACCTTCTGAGATACATTACTCACCCCCTACTTTGGAATGATGGTGCTTTTGCATATGTCATATACTGGGATGTCAGTAATGGTAAAGTGTCACATGTTTATAGCACTGCGTCATGAATCTTGGCTGGTTCGTGATGTTGGAGCTTGAAGCTTGTGGATCATGGAGTTGGGTTGTCATCTTGAAGTCTTGTAGTTGTCTTTCTACTATTTACTATGACTTGGTTTTATACTCAATTTTTTCACATGGTTGGTTATTATGAAAATAGTGGTTGAGTAGTTTTGGATTTAAATCTTGCATCATATAGTTGTTGCTTGGAGATGTTTATTTAGTTTGATTTGTTTGTTGGTTGTTTTTTGTTAAAGGTTAAATCATCCCCCATGTATTTTGAAACCCTTTGTCCTTTATTTCCAGCCATTGGTTCTTTGGGGATGTCGCTTAAGGCCATGTAATGACTTGTTACTCTCTCAAGCCAATGAGAATTTGCGAGTCATTACACTGGTTGTTGAAGGAATCAGAGTCATCATAGTTTGATCACCCTCTAGGGACTTTTCCCATGGTAGATTCAGTTATATGGGATTAGTAGTATAATACCACTAATCGCAGATTAAACATTGACGATTCCCAGTCTTGTAATATTTATGATGAGAATGATATGATAGTTTTCAATCCCATAACCCATGTGATTCATTCTTATTATGTGAAAGAAGGGAAAGAAATTAATCAGTCTCACTGCATATAAACGAGGGAATAATGAACATGGGGATACCTTTTGGATGCATTTTTATCGATATTAGGTGTTATGAAGTAATATTATATATCTAGGATATAGAATGAATTAGAGTCATCATAGTTCAGTTTCCTTCCCAATCCACTAGAAGATGGGGAATAATGACTACCCCATGGGAGAGATTGGTTATTGATGGTTGGAATGTTAGAGACATGAAGGGGACCTACACCAATAATTATTTCAATTTGATTTCAAGATATAAGAAGGTGTCTAGTGTATCCTGGTTATAGCATGAATTAGATTTATCATAGTTCAATTATCTTCTCAATCCGCTGGTGGCTGGTGGATAATGTTCGGACCATGCGATAGATTAGGTCATGTAAGTTAGAATGGATGTGTCATATGGGGAATAACAATGTTGGTATGACCATCTTAGATCAGTCCCCATGATGTATTTTTACATATCTTGGTTATAAAAGGAATCATATTTACATAGTTTATTTGGTTGTACACCCAAATATGTTTTCTAGACATGGTAATCATTTTTTGGGTTGTCTTTCATGACACAACATTATTTTCTACAAGATACGTTTTTATTGACTTACTAAATGTTTTAGGATACCTATAAATGTCTTACATTCCTATAGAAAATGTCCAATGAACATGTAATGATCCACTAGACTTCTGATAATAAAATCTCATAATATAGATGACATGTTTGGAGACCACTGCATGATCATTGCTAACATGTTTAGAGGGTGCCTCATGATATGGTCGACTTGTCAGTAGGACATTGAGAGTTCATGTATGATATGTTTCGAGGGTTCTGTATGATCTGAATAAATTTTCGAGGAAATCTGGATATCAAGGATGACATGTTTAGAGGGTGTCACGTGCCCTGAATGACTTGTCTTGAGGATAGCGTGTGATCATATTGTCATGTCCTGGTGACATAGTGAGACCGAGATAACATATCTAGATGACATTAGGATACATAGTTGACATTTCTGAAGGATGTTTCCGGAATTTGGAGGAAATTTTGGGAGGAAATCTTATAATTTTGAAGGCAATCCCTGTAGAATTTTTAATATTATGTGGAAATTCTAAATGGGGTCAAGTGGATTTCTTGACATGTTGAAGGGACATCGAATGATCTACATGATATGTCAAGGGAGTGTCAGAAGTCATTGGTGGAATTTTCTAGTGTGGTTACATGATATGAATAGGTCATAAAAATCATGTGAATATAATTGAATCTATCATTCCATATGACTCCCATCTTTTATAGTCTTTGATTATAGCATTTATTTTATAAGTTCCTCAAGGTTTGATTAGTGCTTTCTTATTTTAGGTTTCACATGACCCAATTGACATGTGATACATCCTTCACATATTCTAGTTGACATCCCAAAATTCATTCACAAGATCTATAATGTGATAAAAGGAATAAAATACTCATATTGTTTGACCCCTTAGGTATTTTCCTAGATATTACTTGATTGAAGACCATGAGATCACTTAACTGTATTTTATGTGGAGTCCACTCCTACAATCTTCTGTACTAGTCATCCATCAATCATTGGCGATTTAACAATATTTAATATTTAAGGGGAGTTATTTATTAGAATAACATCGCCATTTAGAAAATTCCTGAGATAGGGAGTATCTCCTTTATTTGATATGTTATCGGTAGAGGGTTTATGGAATCATGGGCTTCATAAGATCTAGATGCGGGTAATCCATGATGTAACATAATATTCAATGACCATGATAATGTTTCTGTTTTTTCATGTTTATTGAACCCATGAATGATCAATAGGATTTATACTAACCATGTTGATATCTCAAGAGTATTTCATAAGGTCATGCTAATATATCTAGAAGTATTTTTGAGATAAGGACACCTATATTAAGGTTTTCTCAAGATATAAGATGGCATGTTAGGTGTCATTCATGAGACTAATACAAAATTCAAGGGAGCCTCTATGAGATTTAGTTGACATGTATAAGGGACCTCTTGAGATCATGTTGGAATTCCAAAGGGGACTCACATGATCACTAATGATTGTTCAAGGCATGTGGCACCTTCTTAATGAATTCTAGCATATCCTTGCTTTACAAGAAGCTTTTGGATATCCCATTTTATTTCCACCATTATTTTACAAGTATAAAAGGTCTTGAAAAATCGAGTGAGTTTTATCAAAAAAAAATTTACACTACTTGTATAATATGCATCACACCCCCAATAATGGGTCTCGCGGTGATGTATGAGAATTTTTAAGGAAATACATTATACCTGTTTATGGAGCCGGAGCAGAAACACATACTCAAATGAATAGGCCCAAAATGCATCACATGATAAATGAAACATGTCAACATGATCTTTCACGACAAGGTGGACATGTCACTACGAACTTAGTGAGGTTTTTTGGATCACATGAATGTGTTACATGAATTTCAATAATCCAGTATGGTCTCATTATTTTTAATATTTTCATCATTTATTTTACAATAGGTTTTGGATGAATATCATGAAACTACGAGATACTATGTCACATGATTCAGGGGAACTTTTCTAGAATCATCTGCATTATCAATGAGTGACTTTTACTCCTTCAAAAGAAAATGAAGACTTATTGAGGGACCCCATATGATCATAAGTATATCATGAACCATGAATGATCTGACTTCATGACCCTCTTAAGGTCATGAAATCACATTCCCTGCTAATGGTTTTGTGACTCATGTAATTTTTTTCCATCAATCATTCATTTGTTTTGTAATGAAAAAATAACCATGCTTCCGGAATTTCTCCCCTTGTAGATGATTCTGTAATCATATTGTTGGAATTAATAAATGGCCCAAATAGGGACACCCATGAGGAAAATGTATCGGTTCCATGGGAAGTAAATTATCACTTTAGTTTTTTGGGATGCATATAATATGTGTCTTGGGTGACATTTTTCCCCTAGGATACTCTTTGTGTTATGAAAATTGACCTTTAAATATGGGTAAAATGAATGGATCATTGAACCATGAAATAAAATATTTATATCACTTACAATCTTTTTCTGTTGCCTGATACATTCATAAGACCTCACAACATGATTATGTTCACATGATATGTCTATAAGAACATAATCACATGATTTGTTTCACAATACTGTTTCATGAGAATAGTTTTGGGAGATCAACTTTTTCCTAGGCCGTTCTGTAAACAATCATAATAAAATTATTAGTAATTATTTGAGCCTTGTCCTAATTTTTTGTTTGTATTGAAACGTTCCATGTTTTACAAGATCTGATGGTTAAGTCGCATGATCACTTGATTGTTATACAAATCTAGTGGCAATGATAGGGTCACATGATTATAATTCTTATGACTAGTCCTGTGGTGGAAAGATGCAATCTAGCTCATGTGGTCCTCATGATCCCCATGTTCCATGTAGTTTGTGAGACATAAATTTTGGACATACAATTTTGAAACCCCTTATAGTTCAAGCGATTTGTATGATGCTACCAGGATCAGGCATCTCTTTCAGCAGGATTTATTGATTTTTTTATATATATTTTATTATTTTATACAGATGGATTATATATCTGAGGAAACTTCGAACACAGCCATCCATAAGGATATGATTGTGGTGAATCGTAATGATGACCATAAATATCTTGGGAATTCAATCAATGTGGTTTTTAAGAGGAATCTCTCATCATAAATTCAAAGCTATACTTTAACACACTAGCATCCCATGTATGGATTTGGGTAGTTGGATGATGTTCTCATCCCCTCCCCTAACTACCGTCATCCATCTTGTCGGCTTCCACAATCCATTGAATTTATTTAGATGTTGTTTTAAATGGATGGAAAATCATTATATCACAATCACAGTGGTTTGACTACATGATAGGGAACTTCTCTCTAGGTAAATATTGTTTATATTTCTCCCACCATCCAATTACAAAAAGATATTCAATCCGATTTTTTTTGTGAACATCCTAGGAGGCATTTGCAGCTCTAAACATGACATGTGACCTAGTGGATTTTTTTTCTAATAAATGGGTTTATCCATCCTAGGTTAGAGATTTCTCTTCAAAATTTTCTGACCAGCTTCACATTGTCCATTCTTATAAGGTTATATGGGTTTCTCACGTCATCATTTATCACCAGTCAGAAATTATTGGTGTATTGATCGACCAATGGTACCCTAGTACCGATTCATTCTATCTGTCACATGGTGAAACATAAATCATCATTTGGGATATCTACCAACTGGGTAGGATATCCCCCACTATGGATATATATTATTAATACTTCTTTATTGCGATTGATTGGGATAACCCAAAACAAACTCATATATTGGAAAGGGACATGTTTAACACTTTGAAATAATGGTTTTAAGGATGGAGATGAATATGTGCTCACATATTTACATTAAATGTTGCATATTCATTTTTTGTTGTCATGGTGGAGTTAGGCTGACCATTGTACTCCCTCACTGGTTCCCGTCTAGGAAAGTCCATGACAGTTTCATATCATATTAGGAAATCAAAAAATATAGATAATATACCACATGAGACTACTAGGTGAGGCTATAGATATATTTGAGTCTTAGTCTAGTGTGTTTTACGGCCTTGTTCATGAATAGGTGGTGTTTCCCAATTAGGGATTCGTGTTCGAGAATCTACATTAGCATAATAGTGTTGTATGCTCGATTATCATAGGGACTCCCTCTTAGTATAGAAATATCAAAAGCTTAACACCATTACTTGAATCTGGTCGGTATTCAATAAGGTAATGCCCCTTATAGGATTGGAAATACTTTCTTATTTTTAATCAGTTAGATAATAAAACATTTCAACTAATATATATATAACAACACTTACAGGATCCATTATTCCTTATTATTTCCTATGGCACTGAACATCTCTAGGGTTGACTGAATGTTGTTATGACCTGGGGATGGTTCTGAAATGTTGATTCAGTCCATTCCTTTCTATGTTTTACTTATCCATCAACAATCATGCGAATTATATATTATGGTGTTGGTTATCTTAATGATGGTTTATAAAAAAAATATCTATATGAGATGGGGTTCTCGTGAACCATATAGGTAGGTTTTTATTTTTCAGTTGTATTCCTGTTACTGGTTCAATAGAAAATTTGTCTGCATCTAACAGGTTTCTCTTATCCACTTCTAAGAATGTTGGGAGAACAATATCCTAGGATTATCTACCAATTTGGGCTTATATTGTTATATGAGGATACCAATACTATTATTACCCTTCTTATTATTGGAACCCCTATATTTATATCTTATGATAAAGATTAGGCATGGGTGGAGCCATACCTAGGTATAGTGGATGATATACTGGTCCATTAATTAGAAAAAAATGTTCTTCCCTAACCCCCTAGTTTGCTGAAAAAATATAGCTGATTCAAGATTCAGAAAAGAATTTGAGGAAAAATCCTCATTTTTCGAAGTTATCATCCCATTGGTGGTGACGTATTTATTAAGGTAGTCAATCCTTCAATATGAGCAGCGGATGATGAATCCTTTGAGATAAGAGCACATTAGAATTCTTATATTGGTTCTTCATCATATCATCCAATTGTTCCCCCTTATTTCATACCCACTCACTTAGTTGAAAAGGATCAGATATGAAGTAGGATAATCTAGTATTAGATTCTTACCCTAATCACTAAGGCACCCCTAAGAACATTTCATGACTAGGAACAACATCTACATTAGCACTTGTATGATTTGGGTGGTTGAGGCTTTGAACGCCAGCCATAATATGTCATCATGTGACTAATCATCCCAACGTGGTATTATTTATATACCAGGAATAGGGATTTCAAAGCCCTAGATGTAGGGACTCCCCAATGAGAACTAATGTGGGATTCTTCTGGGGCATTGGAATAATGTCATTCGATAATATCTGAGATTCATAACCGAATGTATTATATAACTACACTAATTACAAGATATTAGGAGATTATAGCTCGTCCAATGTTTGAATTTTCAAAATCATCATCCTCATTATAAAATAGTTTGAAATTATTTAAAGATCTATCAACTTTTATTGGGACTTTTCAGCCTTTATAAATAGTTTAAGAAGCATTTCTGGCAATGCTTCAGCACTCAAAAATTTCTTTCCAATGGACATTGATAATCTTGGAAAAATTATCTAATCAATTCTTACTGTTGTTTGATTATTATTGTTTTTTTCATTTGAATAAATCCAAAGAGATTATCCAAAATGTGTAGATTCATCTCTTTTCATTCTATCAATGAACAAATATTTTGACCTTCATATTATGTTGTCCAATTTTCATTCAACCATGATGTGCATGATATCTTATGGATCTGATGATTTCATGAATTGTTAATGTTACCCATCCTTCGTATAATACAAAGGAAACCTTAATTTCTGGATTTTAATGTTTATAACATAATAGGTTTTTTCCTTGAGAAATTCTCATGAATTTCCACTTCCACGAAATTGCTCATTGATATATCTTATCATGTTATCTTGAAACTACATGATTCAGAAAAGGATAATTTGTGAAAACATTATGTCATGGAAGGAGAATTATGTATCTTTATCTGAAGTCGGTGGACATATCAAGGATAACAAGATTTTTACAAGTCTATATTATGGGACACATAGGATTTATATCTCTTTTTTCATATTACCCTTATTTTTCGCAACATTTATATTGTATAAAGCTTTTTAGACATGAAATCATCTTTTTTCCAGGATAATATCTTACTAGTTTTTTTCTTGATAGTTTTTCTTTATTTTATGATATTAAAAACTAGACTATCATTGTGTTGTAGTGTAAGGTATTTTATCTCAGACATCCTATTGCTACAGTTTAGGAAATTTTATGTCAGTTGTTTTATTTGTATGATTTGTCGTCTATTATCTTAATCCTTATATTTTTACTCATCTAAATTTTCTGAATTAGCATTATTCATGTATTTTATCTTTATGTGGTATGGAAATATTTCTAGAAGTTTAACGACACGTGGTCATGATGTTTGAAAGGTTGTGTAACATCATTTGGTAAGTAAAATATCAATGTAGTTTAATGTAATGTGGAAAGGACACAAATACAAAGAGAAGATTAAAGTATTATTATTGGGAATCAAATATTGTGTTGTTTGAGGTCTTGTTTCCAGGACTTGAAACACTATGAAATTTAATGCCTTTATTTTAGGACAAAAAATTTAGTGTTGCTTAATATATTTCTACTATGACTTGATTGATGAATATATAATATTGGGTAGACATTCAAGGGATTACCAAAAGATCATATGGTGATGTGTTCTACTGCAGTATTTTTGGGGATCATGAGGATTATGGTTTCATTCTTTCATGGAGGATATGCCTCTGGATGTTAGGAAAATGACCTTACGTGTTGATTGAATATTGAGATAGAGGTGTCTCTACTCTTTTACAAAGGCCATGGATGATTTATGGGGGTTTCATTTACATACGGGAAAATATTAGGGATACTAATTCCATCATGAATGTTTTAATATGGGAGGTGTAATTCATATGGAAAAAAGTTTGTGTCGATGGATAGGGAATTGGGAAAACATGTTGGGAATGACCCATAACACCCAAAGGTGTTGGGTTTTCCCACAATGTTACTGGGGATCACAAGGATCATAGTTCATTTCCTTCAGGGAGGGTATGATTGTGGCTGGTATGACAAATACCTTATGCATTGATATAATGGTCAAACAGAGGTTTTCCCACTCTTATCTATGGTCCAATAAATATTTTTTACAATTAAAATGACCAGATAATTATGTTATATATCGAAGAAAGGACTATCCAGGAATGGTTATAACACGGTAGGGTAGTTTATCTCTCAGTTGTGAAGCTTGATCCCTAGGCCATGTGGTTTATTCCCATGAGGTGTTGTCTGTTAAATAGTTTTGAAATGTAGTGTCACATTTATTCCTTGAAAAAGGGTACGAAACATTGTGACTTCACATTGATGGTGTAAAATTTACATGAATAGTCTAGTAATGTGAATTGAATAACCTGGTCCAATGTTACTTTAGGACTCACAAGGATTTAAAATCCCAATTTAAAAAGTATGATACATTTTTATGATGACCATTGGTGTATATGTAAGAGACATACATAGACATGAATAGTAACAAAGAATTCCTTGATGTCGGATATCCTTTTACATATACCGTAGATTTTTTTTGGTGATGTGATGTTCTCAAATAATAACGTTCAATATATGAAAAAGGTAATATTAACGAATGGTTCAAACACCCTAGAAGATGTGTATCAATACATTATGTGTCACTTATATGAAAAAATAGAGGAATTCCATGGTTCTCATGACATATAGAGTGATATATGGGATAACAAGATTAAAATTTGTTAGAAAACCCCATAATATGTTTGATCGAGGTCAATCTATTACGAT
This sequence comes from Viscum album, assembly GCA_963277665.1. Lineage (NCBI taxonomy): Eukaryota > Viridiplantae > Streptophyta > Magnoliopsida > Santalales > Viscaceae > Viscum > Viscum album. The sequence goes on from OY728157.1 coordinate 1,032,135,629, forward strand.
CCCTTAATAAGGGTTGATCATGGGTGATGTCCTGTACATTTTAGCATCATGTATAAAGGATTAATTTTTATGTATTTTTAAGGTCATGTAGCTATGAAATTTTCCATGCAATTTAATGTTATAAGATAAGTAAATTTTCTATTCATTAGAATTTAATGTCATGTGGTATCGATATATGAACAAATGTGATGATTGTGAAAGATATTTTTAAGGAATGTTTGTATTGTTTGAGGGAATTCAAAATTAGGGAGTGTCATTTATCACTTCTCATTATTATTGGTGGATATCCAAATGTAGGATCCCTTCATGAATTGGTTTATCTTGTGAAAAAACATGTTATGCGTAGATTTGAATAGTGTAAATGAAAAATGAGCATGTATGACTTGACCCTCTTTAGAAATATTTATATGCGGATTTTTTGTAGTTTATTTTCATCTGGATGTGAAACTCACTTCATAGGATCATCCCATATGCAATTAGGGGTGAATTTAAATCATTTTATATGTTTTTGATAAACCTACGATTGGGGGTCTCAGTGTAACTATGTATCCTGTGATGATAGGAATCAATACCTACATAATACTTGATTTAATGTTCACTATTAATTTATATCCCGTATATAGATAAGAGTGGAATTATTGTTTTTTCATGGCTAGATCCAATAATGGGAGATCTTTTTGTCACTAAATATCCTATAATAATAGGAATCAATATACATAAGGTTTTGGAATGGATGATTTTCTACATTGGTTTGACCCATATGTAGAGGGGTAATTATTATCATTTATTATTGTATTAGGGTTTGGTATTACAGACCCAAAAATTAGTATATATCATGTGATTCAAGGAATCAATCCAAACCAAGTTATTGAGAATCCACATAGTTTCACATCATAAAAAAGGATGTAGGATCCCTGACATAAAAATATAATATTAGGACTAATCCCAAGAAAAGAGGTCTGGGTGTCACTATGTATCATGTGAAGATAGGAATCAAGCCAACATTTTTCTGGAATGGAGGTACGGTGGGAGGCCAAAAATAATGAAAATGCTCTTCTCAGGTGAGTTCCATGAAGATGCAAAATTGTATATCATGAAAGAGACATCAACCATGCAGTTTAACATCATAAAATGAGGACCTATGGTGTTCGTTCTATGGATTTTCGTCTAGGACCACATCAATCCTATCGTGAACTCATATATATAGCTCGTGCAGTGAGCTCCTTACAAAAATTTCTAATATTGCATGTTCTATGGTCTATATGAGATATAAGAAATGACAATGGTTCATCTCACCACATAGTGGTAATTAGAGAAAACGAATCAAGAATTGTGTATAATGTGGTGGATGGCCTAAGAAATAGGATCTAGGAATCTCTACACATCTCATTGTAATGAGAATTTATCAATATATTTTTTGTGAAAACCATTTATTTTAGTGTCATGTGATGTGGACATCAATTGTAAAGTTTAACATCAACTGGTATGGATGAAGGTGTATCGACGTGAAAGATGAGGAATATTGTATCTAGTCCCTAGAATGATGGTTTTTGTGTTACTATGTATAATGTGATTGAAGGAATCTATCGACATGTAATTATTTGAAACTGTGTATTTTAGGGTCATGTGGTGAGGTCATCAGCCATATAGTTTAATGTCATGTGGTATGGAAAATGGTCACCTAATGTGGAAAATAAGGATTTATCATTATCATAGAGTTTGATGTATTTTGTTCAGTGAAAATATATTATGGCTTGATCTGGGATTTTGTGTCTGGGTTTTACTACGTATCATGTGATGATAGATATCACGAAATTCTTAGTTCATTGATATAGAATTACCTATGTGCATCTGAATCGTACATAGGTATGGGTGAAATTTAATTCCATTTTTTCATAAATATATATAATTTTCAAGAAATTGTTGTTTGATTATTCTTCCTGTGTAATTTAACATCATGTAGTATGAACATATTCTATACGGTTAATTATAATGTTTTTAGGATGTATTCTGTGTATTTTAACATCATGAGGTTAGGATGTGTTATGAATAGCTTAATTTCATGCGGTCAAGATTATTTTGTTGTTGTTCAACATCATGTGTCTAAGATGAAAATTGTGATAGATGGTAGCTATGTAATGTATTTCATAATAAACCTCGCATAGGTGGGGGGTGGGACAAGTTCCTCGTCCATCGTGGCCAGTGAGTAATCCCAATAATGATAGACCATATATATGATATATGGCCCTTCCCATTTGGGTTCATCTTAGGATAAATTTTTCGTAGTATCATTTGAGTTCTTGGAGACAGTATTAGTAATCCTTGAACGAAAAAATGGAGTTAGATATAATTTTAAAGTACGTGTTATATAATTTTAATGAAATTCAATGTTGTGTAATGTATACAACATTTTCTCCTCTTTCCTCTCCAATTCTTACCACTGACTTTTCTATTTATCAATACCTGTGGGTTTTACATTGATATCTATTCCAATTGAGAGAAGATGGACTTTTTTAGGTATCATAGTCTCGGATATGTACACCAGTTAATGTGCAGTTTTTTATCTAGTAGTACACATGGTTGTATGGTATACCCCTAAAGCATGGAGGTGTTTTTCTAGCCATGAATTTGTGTCATTATTCTTCAAATTTTAGACTATATTTCATAGGGTATTATTTAAGCCCTATATCTATCCATTTTCCACTAAATGATATTAGTATGAGTGATAGTACATGATTGTGTATTCCCAGTACATTTTCCTCTACTATGTTGAGGAAATGTTTTTTTATTTTTATTAAATATCGTTTTATGGACACTAAAATAGGAGGTGATACTAGACTCAACAATATTGATGATATTATATCTCTTAATATACATGATGGTAATTGAATAATATTATTTGGAAAATAATGTGGTAGTAGTAAGGATGTACTTAAACTGCTTAGTTGTGGTAGGGGATAAAACCCCAAAACATCCATTCCGCATAAAGAAAATGGTAAAAAATATATAAAACTATGTAGAAATTCTAGGTGTTGAATGAATAATTTTTATTGAATCTAGTATGAATGAAATTTCCATGAAAATACCACATAGTTCTGAATCATCGTTTTCACTTAGAAACCTAGCCTCTTGATTCTGTGGGAGGTCCTGGTCCGTGACTCATGATTTCTACATGATCATACAGGGACTTCTTCCATGATGCCATGAATATCTATTTCTATTATACATCTGAGAAAGATTCCAGATAATCATCATTTTTATAAGGATTTATACACATTTTTCCAATCCTAGATGGTAAGGTTTGATGCCCAACACCGAATCTATTCGCATTTTATTTGGTCTAGTAGGAGGGTCCCATTTTGGATATAGTCAATTTTGGCTCCATCCATCCAGGGGTGGATATTGTTTCTTCTCACATTGGGTAATTGTTAAATTGATTGGATACTTATATGTTAAAGATGGTGACTAATGAAACCATCCTTTATTTCATTATGGGGAGGATTGAATCCTCCTGATCGGTATTGACCAAGATTGTCGCTGTATTAGCCAATTATTCAATATGAGCATCTTGTGATTGTGGGGCATGATAAAACATGTTTTCAAAAGGAAACACTACCATAAATACTTTTATTTATCCAATGAGAGGGGTGTATTATGACATTCATATGGAATATTTATCATTGATCTGGTTTATGAGTAGATCTAAATCCTCATTGATTTATTATACTAAATTTTTAATAGTTGGGATAGTTCTAATCTTGTGATGAGGGCTTGGGTTTTTACCTGAACATTAATGTAGGCTTCATATAGTGAGGGAGAGTATGAAAAAAATACATTGTCTACGGGAAGAAATAAAATCCCTAATCTATCCTTATTGAGTTTCTAGTTTTCCAAAAATTTACTAATAGGACATTGGGATGCACCATAAAAATATATCATCCAAATCTAAGGAGTTTCATGGGGGTATAAAACCTCATCATATGGAAGTACGGTTTTTAATGGTGCCTTTTATGGGGTGGGGTGTTCCATGAGGAAACCAGATAGGTCCTAACCTTTCACTAACTTCTATCACATGAACTAAATGTCATACTAGTTTATAGTAACATCCCATCAGGCCAATGACCTGGTCAATATGTGACGACCAAAGATATGAGTAGGTCAATATGAGTTAACACGTTTAATTTTGGAACTATAAGTAATTCCTTAAAATTTTCAATAATAATTTGATTGTGAGTTAGTTATTATTTACATAATAATTTTGGGCCTCACTTCCTATCATTGTTTGACATGGGTAGTAGAGACTGTTCTTGTTACCTATATCATTTTAGTTTATGGAGAGTTCCACGTGATCAATCAATGGTGTCCATATATAAGAGATTTTGATTATCTACCACTGGAATCTTTAAAAAAAGGTGGGTGTAGAAGGTACTGCATGAGACTACCAAAGGCTAAGTGTCGGTCCTCATTTGATTGATAAAAAATTCCCTTCATTTTTAGCTTGGTGAAGAGGATTTATTCAACTTCATGTTGGAATTGAAATGATGAATGTAGGTGATTTGTCTTTGGATCTCCCTCTGTTATTTGTGATCCTCAGGGGGAGACATTTCATGTATTACACTTCTCATTTAATAATTGAACTCAATTTCATAGTGGCATACCAAAAATCCAAGGAATGTACCTATTGTAACCCAAAATGTTCATTTCAATAGATTTATTTTCATATTGTGTTGTTATATATTTTCAAATATTGTTTAATAACCCTTGATGTGATTGTTCCACTATATACATCTAACCACCAAGTCATCAAAATAACATTCGAGTATTAGATTTAAGAAGGGTTTAAACATACGATGTATGAAAAATTGATAGGTAGTTTTTGCATTATTTAATCAAAATAGAATAACATTATATAAAAATATTACATGGGGTTACCTGAAGGCAATGGTTTCAACATAAATAGGGGATATATTTATATGATTTTACAATGAGATTTTATCAACAATGAAAGGGATTGGAATCCATAAGGTGAATCGATCAAGTGTTATGTGATCATAAATGAGATTTCTTCTTTTGGGTAGTATAGATTAAGGTATCTGAAATTGATAGAGACATTAATCTTTAATTTTTTTTCATAAGACAGATGATGGAAGCAATAAATATTTGATATTTCACCTCACAAACAAAATTGTATTTGACCAATTTTTCAAACCCCAACTCTACACCAGTAGCATGAGAGGAGTTAATCCTCTTGGTTTCCTTATTGAATCCCCCATTGTCATTTGGTAAGCCAAGATGGTTTGTTTCAACCTCTGGTTTTAGTTTGGGTATTTTTATACAATTCCATAAGAACAGATATCGATGTTTATTTATAAATTAAATATTCATCTACATATATGTTATATTCGTAGTGTAACTAATCAATATAGTCCATGAGTATTATTATATTATTAGGTTTACCTAATTGATCTTATCAATGGTGGTAGATAAGCCTTATTAAAATGTGGGAGGGTGATTATTAAAGAAATCCTATTTTTTACACCTCTAATCCCATGAAATTATATTTGGATGAGGAAGATAATGTGAGGGAATCTCTATCACTTTTGGGTAGAGAGAGAGAATGATAAGATACATTTTCATCCCATATAGCCAATGTCATTGCAAAGAGATTCCAGAGATGAATCTATTTTACACTATCACTAGGGATATAAGGATCTTGGGAATCAAGGATTTAGTCCAGGACCTCAACATCATTTATAGATATCACATTATTAATTTTGTCTATTCTCCAAGAATTCGTAGTGGTGATCCCCATGATTTTTGGGTTATCAAACTGTATATTTTCATCCACCATTGGTTGTTTCCCTTACCTTTTCTAAAACAACCATCCTCATAATTTATTTATTCTCAAGAATTGATGGGAGTGTTGTCACTATGTAGTATGCCTACATTACCATCAATGATGTATTTCAAACATTGATGCAATGTTGAAGGTATCACTATATAGATGTGAAGCCAAGGAATTTCAAGGAAGACATTATATGTATTTTCTTAATGGATAACAACAAAACTAATGTGAGATGTGATACCCCCAAACTGAGATCTGAACATGATCTTCTAAATAGGTTTTTGATCACTTTTATCATTCCCTTTAATGGTCATCTTCGTGGGAGATAAGACACATTAAATATAATAGAAATGTACAATGATATGAAACATGATAAGGTTAATCCCACAACCATTATTAATCAATTCCCTTAAAATATCAACATGGTTGAGTCGGAATGAAACATATAAGGTTGTGAGCCGTCCCTGGATGACATATTCTTGATCTTGCTCTATGAATGAGGTAGAGACATGAAATTATAATGGAATTGTCTCTAGAAAATATACCTATGTTAAATATACATTTCCTTGAACTCATATTGGATATAGAGGGCTTGGAGAGTTCATCTATGAGTTATTATGAAAGATGGAGCACATCTAAGATTAAGATCATCACTGTGACAACCACGAGCTATTTCAAAATGAAATTTTCTTTCAATGGCCAGCACATTCCAAGGTGGTTTTGATATTTATTTTTTAGTTCAGGTACAATAGAATTTGTGGTATATGGTATAAGGGATTGTGTATAGTATTAGGGAGTACCTTCCTTCTATGGCATATGTCACGCTGACATTCCTCATAGTGTGGAATGACGAGACAATTGCACCCCTTACTATTTCTCAGGTAAGAAGACTGGGTGTGGAAAACTGATGGATGGTTATGGGACACCTCCATGTCTATTTTGGTCTTTCTAGAGTGCTTTCACATGTGTATCAGTTTCATATATATCCTCCAAGTGGATATGATAGAAATATTGTGTCTGACCATGCCCACTCTATCCCCATGTATCCTCATCTCTTAAACCATTGACATCAGTTTCCCTGGTCATGTATGAAGAAATAAAACATGGAGGAATATTCATTATCAGATAAAGGGTTTTCCACATATATATAATTAACTACTAGAAAAATGACTTATATCAATGGACCTATGTCAAAAAATTTATAAGTATGTGGAAATCGGTTAATTTCTTGCCACACCTAACATAAAACCTGTAGCAATTAAGGTTTAATCATATGGAATTTAATTTTCTCCACCCAAACCCCTAACATTACCCTCAACAATGTGTAGCCCTACTTCCCCGACAGTGCCCCTCATGATATTTATCCTCCCCCAACCTTCCTCTCCTGATAGTTCCTTAGCGATGCTGCCCTCACAATGATGCCCCTTGCGATGCTACCCCACGCTGCAACCCTACACCTTGCTGCAACCCCACCGTGAGATATCATCTTCATCCATCCTCCTCGGACGCTGCCAATGAATGTGGAAACCATAACTCACCCAGGTGATGTTGATTTTAGGTTTCCACCCCACCTCACCGTCTAGCGCCCCTCCCACGCGACCACACCCTTTGGGTGATCCTCCTCCACTTTGTGGATCTCAGCCAGTCACATCTCCTGAATTCACTTACCCACAATGGTAATTAGAGTTCTATCTTCTATGATGGGTGACTCAGATCTCAATATTTTTCTGATTTATCTTATCATGAGTCATAATAATTTAAATAAGGAGAGACGAGTCATCATATACAACACTTGGTTTTGGGAAGACACATCCAATTAATTTCTATTATGGAATAATGAATCCAAATAAGGAATATGTATAATAACAGACTATGTGAGAAGTGTAAACCACATGGTATAGAATAAACAATGCAACGAAGCCTCATGATGATATCTTTGTGATGATATGATTATGTGACCTCGTGATACAACCATATTCCAACAGAAAACGATGCAAGTATAATGTGAATGCATGATTATCATGCAGATATGATCACACCGACTGATCCTGTTGGAATATATCATGGGTATATCTCTTATATAATTACTTTAAATCGAATTTTCATACATGATTTCTTACCTATCTCATGTTATGATTGAATAACAATTTTAAAATATTAAAAATTAACATATTGAGTAGTTTTGAAGGATTTGTTTCACATTATTACTTAAATTAGTCTATGTTTTTAAATGTTGATAATATTGGAAGAATTGAATGATGATCTGGGTTATAATTGTAGATTTGTAACTGCATTTGTTTCTATGATAATATCATATTTTTTGTTCCAAGGCTATTATAATTGAGCTATAAAAATACCTGATCGAGCAAAAATGTGTGGTCGTAGTAAAGAGGTTGAAGAGTTTTGAAAACATGTTGGATGTTTTAAGCATTTTGTTCTTTAGATTCAGTTCACATAAATTATATATAATCAATATTCATTTTTATAATAATAAAATTAGGCCTCGTTTCAAAATTGTTTTTTTAATTTATTCTCTGTGTACCAGGGTTTGGGTACAAGCACATCCAAAGAAGGAAAATAATAGATCAGTGAGAACCAAAAGCACATGAATTAATTTATGTGGTTTGATGATTATGATGGAAAAGAAATTGATCATGTATTCAGTTAGAAAGAGATATAAGCTAGAAAGAATTGCAATAGGCAGTTTGAGGTTCAAAATTGACTTTGACATGTAATTTTTTGGGTTGTATGCATCTTTGTTATTATATTATATGTTTCTATAGACTGAAACTTGCCTAGATCAAAAGAAAAATATTATCAAGTAGAGTGACTTTATAAAAAATGAGATGATACTGTTTTCAATGGAGGACATTCAACGGTTATTTCATTAATGGTTTATGTTATGAAGCTGGGCAAAGGGAGTTTCTCTTATGATATTTCAAGAGGAATTTTGTAATGTTGGCAAAGGTTGCCCAATTAGTTGGTTATGTATTAGAATACTCATCTTATCACCACAAGGAGACTAGCCTTGAGGATACCATAATTGGAATGACATATGATTTTTTTGTGAGTAACAAAATTAACCTACATCAACCAAATGGTCAATTTGGTACCAGACACCAGGTAATTAATTTTGTAATTTTAGTTCATTTCAGAACAAATTTGGCCTATAATATCACTTTATGAGACTTGTATGTTTTAACTATTGAGGAAAAGATCATTCCAGTGCCATATATGTCTACACTAGACTATCTATGATTACCCGTTTCTTATTCCCAAGGGATGATGATATTCCTCTCAACTACCTGAATGAAGAAGGAAAGACTATTGAACCAACATGGTTAGTGTGTCAATAAGTGCTTATATGAAGATTGCTTTTAACATTCTTGTGGAACTCCTAAGGTATATAATGTTGATACCAATGGTTATGGTCAATGGGAGTGAAGGGATCGCTACCTGGTGGAGCTCTAATGTCCTATATTATGATCCTAGAGACATTTTACAAAATTTGAGATTCCTTTTAGATGGAGAAATAATAGAGCCCATGGATCCATGGTACAAGGCATTTTAAGGGACTATTGAGAAAATAGAAAACATGGAAGGTGGGGAAACATACACTATCACTAGAAATATATAAGTGGAATAAACGAACCTAAGGATTATCAAGTTGCCCATCTGAAAGTAGACTCTTGATTACATGGAATTTTTGGAATCCATCATGACGGGGAATGAAACAATCACGGATCTCTTAATTAAGGTGGGAAGACCCAAACTAATATAGATTCATTCCTTCTCCATAGTGTCTCTAAAAAATGATTCTTTCTTAAAAATACATGATAACAAGGAGAACAATGATTACACCACAGTTCATTTTGAGGCCATCATGTGCGAGGAGATTCTTGTCATGGAAAGGAAGGATGGTTTGTTGAAATTTTTGCAACTCACAATCATTATCATCACAAAAAATACTCACCTGTTTGATAAAAATAGAGTAATTAAGAAATATTATACACCATATCAATTTATGGTCACCCTCAAATCCCATTTTTCATTTTTCAAAGATGATTTTCAGGTATTTATACAGCTTTTTTCCTTATAGTTCTTGATGATTTATTTCACCTATGACTTGAATTGAATAAGAAAAAAAAAGTAATATAGGATCTTCTGAAATCTGGTTTATATATAATTTCAATCATTTATTGAAATATTTTACTACTACTACTATGAAGAGAGTGCTTCTAGATAATCTAAAATTGGATCTGTTGAAATTGGATTACCTGCTTCAGCTAATTGAAGGGGTGGTGAATAGGGAGATCATTGTAAACAATTGAAAGAGGAAAAAATATGGGTAACTAAATAATGAATCATATCTCTATGACCTATATTTTTTTATTTAATTATAGTTTTTTTGTTGAGTTTTTGTTCATGATTATCAGGAAAAATATATGGGATTTCAACTTTTTATTTGTCGGTTACATGTGGAAGATTTTCTGTAGTTGAAGGAGTGGGTGGATAATAAGATTTATGGATATATAAGGAAACATTTATCCAATGTGGGGAATTGAATTTTAATCTACACAGTGTTATTGTCTCTTCTAATGTTTATTAGAAGATGAATTTATATTTTACTAAATTCATTTGTGATTTTTTTAATTATTTGATTTCTAACTGTTGGTGGGGAGGAGACCAAGTAGAAGACCTCTATACTAGGTTAAGTGGGAGGTTATTGTCTTTATAGGTATTGTGTGAGACTTGGGTTGAAATATAATAATGCATTTAATGTAGTTATTTTGGATAATCAAGGGTAATGACTTCTATATTGTAACGCCCCGACCCTAGTTACCCAGAGTCAGTGCATTATTATATAACATTGGCATGATCACAAGAAAGATCAAATCTCGAAAGACCGATTGGTTTAGTAGCCTTGGAAACACTAGATATATTCATAAGTTTTACATTACATCATTAAATGAAAAACTACTACAACAACATATTGTCTCCATAATCCACACTCATATCCCCACATAATATCCCTGCAGGTCTTTCATAACTTACTTCTTCACTTCCTGGGAAAAATAAAACATAGAAAAGGGGTGAGCTCAAATGCCCAGTAAGGATAACAATATAGCGGAAACTTTCATAAATAAGAATAAACTTTTAAGGAAATGTATAACTAAAACAAAATCCTTTCAAACATGAACATTCAACATGGTATGGCATAAATAAAATGAAATAATGCCATTTACGTATTCACATTGATATTCTATTAATCGAATAATCACATGCAAAAATCAATAACCACTTTCATAATGTTGGAATGCATAATGCCAGACTATCATAACCACATAGTCAAGGCCTCGTGCCAAGACTACAAATAAGATTTTGTCACGGCCTTGTGCCAAGACACTAGTTTGTCTCATGAGACCTACCGATGCATCGAGGAGCTATAGCGGGCTCCACCCGTAACATATTAAGTCCAATGCATTCCCATATGAAAAGGTTTAAACATAACATAAACATTCGTATTAAAACTAGCATACGAAATGTCAATACTTTCACCATAAACTATGAATGGTATAAAAATAGCACATCCACAGTCAAACATATCACAAAACCTTCAATACAATACATAAGTTTTGTATCATAATAAATCAACTTCAAATAATCCTAAAATCCATCAAAGGATGTTGACATAGATGAAATCAAAATTCTTTTAAAAGAAATATCTCATTTTATTTTGAAATCATTTAAGATCCATATAAAATAAAACATTTTCTTTGAAATATTCTTATAAGCTTGTAAGGGAAGCTTTGAAGATTTTATAACGGCGGGAAATAGACGCACCCGCCGTATAAGTTTAAAAAAACATTCTTACCTTAATTCTGTCGAAAAGGTTAAAAAGGACCCTGTTTTGAAAACGACCGAAAGATTCCTTTATAAACCACTTATAAAAGTCAAAAAGGGTATAAATGAATTTAACTCATATTATAGTAAATAGTAAAAATGTTTTGAAATACATTTTTAAGAAACATGGATGTGGATAATAAAGAGATCCCAGTAGATTATTACATATAAACAACCTCGGATAATGAAGAGATTGTGAAATAACCCTTACCTTGTACTTTTCCTTGGTTGGGGTAGGTTAACCTCCTGTATAATGGTGAAATAATTGTTATTAAATTATACAAGAATCATATATGATATCATATATGATCTTTTAACATTGATTTGTTAATAATATCTTAGAATTATCGTCGTTTCGGGTGTTAACTTACTAATTTTCTTTTATATATTTTGTTACATAAGCCATGTTTGTTGTATATTATTCATATACAGAATGATATCAAGTCCTTAAACATCATTTTTAAATCATCAAATGATATTTATACTTGAATGGATACGATGGAGAATGAATCTCATCGCGTTCGTGGAGTCTGTAGTCCGTACGTACGCACGAGCGACAATATCATTCTTTTGATATTAAAATAATATATAAATGGATGGTATATCATATATACAGATTCATTAACATGTTATATTTATTATTTACATGATTTACACATCATTATTATACCCATCCAAATAATAATATATTGAATAACAATTACGCCACGACGTGGAGACGGTAAGCCGTACGTACGCACGTATGGTGACATGTTATTCAAAGGGTGGATAGAATACTGAATATGGTTGTACCATATTTACAATAACATCACAGTATATGTGAGATATTGGAGTTATTATTTTAGAATGGTAAGAACAAAGGAAGAAGAAGTGGAAGAAGAAATGAACTTGGAGAAGGGTGGTGAAATCATTACCTCTTCTTCAGGTTCTTCCTTTTGATTTGATCAAAAGGGCTCCTTAGGTTGGCTTTCTGATCAAACTAAGGCCTCTAGGTTGTAGTGAGGGATGTTGGGAGAGTATTTGGGCAGATTTTGGCCGAACCAAAAGGCTTTTAAGGTGTGAAGAAATGGGAAGGAGGAGTGCCCTTTTATAAGAGGGGTGAGGGGCACCTTTGGAAAAGCTAGAGATATCAGTTTATAATAAATTCATAATCGGTTTCCAATGGCTCCAAAGATGACTATTCAAATTTTAAGGTGGGGATGGGTCGAAAACAACTCAACCAATAGAATTTAGACAGGTTTTTGTACATATATTAACCTTATCTTTAAGTATTAACATTAAGTTAATTAGTTTCACTTTTACAATGTCTCTTTGTATTTTTATATAATATGGTTAATAAACTTACTAAATACATCCAAGAGACCCCCAAGTGGTCCATTAATGATGAACCTATCATGATATAAGTCTCTTGGACAAACCTTAGATTTTTAGGAATTTAATATCAATTAATAATATAATATTTGTTTTAAGAACTCTTTTATGTCAATTTTGACACTATTCAATAGTTGATTTTTGTGAAACTCATAACCGATTGATTACTTCGAACAAAGTCAATTAAATCGATCCTAATATATCATATTATCCTAGAAAATTAGTTTAATTCATTAAAAGTTTCATATTATATTTATTTGGGTATTTATAATATCAATTATTTTAATTTTTTACTCTTATAGTAATTACTGCATCATCATTGTGTCATAAATAAAATAAATTATTTAATGTCTAAAAATTATAAATAAAATATCATTATGTAGGAAATCTTTTTATATTTCTAATGAATATTTATAATCTAAAATCCAACATATATAACCCTATGTAACAATTGTTTTGCTAAAAGATATATGCTTGTGTCATTTTTGTATTCATTTTAACTTAATTAAAATAAAGTGTCATTATCACTTACAAGTGGATCCATGGGGTCCCGAAATCGACCCAAAGATGTCCATGGTCGACCATGTATCAACCAATAGGGTTAAGACACGTTTTAGGGTAATTTAGTATTATTATAATATTATTTTCTTTTAACCCTTATTTACCGGATTTACCCTTAACCATGGTAAATAAAATATTTACCGCAGTAATTATTCAAAATGTCTAAAAATTAAAGTTACCTATTTACACAATTTGAACATCCTGATTTCAAATATGGAATCCATTTTCCTAAATTCAAAACACAGAAGTTTCAGAAATTAAATTAAAATTAATTCCCGCTGTCAAAACAAAAAGCGTGTTTTTAAGAGATAATAACTATCAAAAGATTGACACTTGTTTATGTTCGGTTTAATTGTAAAATTATGTCCAATGACAAACATTATATTAAATGGTAAAAATATATTCTAAATATTCTTTAAAACTACTAAAATTCATAATTTATCATTATTAATTATTTTGATTAAAAAAAGTTGTTTTTATTTAAAATTTAGTAATTTTCACTATTCATCAAAATATGAAAGTTATCCGAAAAGTTCCAAAATTTTACCTTAGGCTAAATTCGATATTCTGAATCCAAAAATGATGTCCATTTTGAAATATAAAATATATATAATTTCAAAAATTAGGTATTACTATTCACAACGGCTAGTTTAATTAGTTGTGGTGTGTGTTAGAACTCGAGGTTGCGTACAACACACGCTATCGCATTATTCGAAGGGAAACGTACCGTGGAAGCTTGGGGTGTTACATTCTACCCTCCTTCAAATAATTGCGTCCTCGCAATTTCTAGGGTATTACTGCATAAAAAGACTCAGGTGGTTCTTCATCATAAGTTCCTCGGGTTCCCACGTTGCCTCTTCCATCTTATGATTTCTCCACAAAACTTTTACCAGACGCGTCGTCCGGTTTCTCAGTACTTGTTCTCTTGTATCAAGAATCCTGACAGGCTCTTCACAAAAAGACAGATCGGGTTCTAGTTCTAATTCCTCATAGGTGAGTACATGCGTTGGGTCAGGCATGTATTTTCTCAACAGAGATACATGGAACACATCGTGAACTTTGGAGAGACTTGGCGGCATTGCCAATCGGTAAGCTACAACCCCAATTCGTTCTAGAATTTCGACGGGTCCGATGTACCTGGGACTCAATTTAACTTTCTTACAAAAACATATGACTCCCTTCCATGGAGATACCTTCAAAAAAACATGATCACTGACTTGAAATTCCAAATCCTTCCTTTGATTATCGGCATAGCTCTTCTGCCTACTTTGAGCTGCTCTGATATGATTTTGGATTACCTTCACCTTTTCCACCGTTTCCTCCACCAGTTCTGGGCCTACAAGTTTTCCTTCACCAACCTCATCCCAACAGGTTGGTGTACGACATCTCTTTCCGTATAACACTTCATATGGTGCCATCTGAATACTCGAATGGAAGCTATTGTTATAGGAAAATTCTACCAGTGGTAAATATTGATCCCACATACCCTGAAAGTCAAGTGAGCAAGATCTCAACATGTCTTCTAGGGTTTGAATAGTCCATTCTGATTGTCCATCTGTCTGAGGGTGGTAAGCAGTGCTGAAATGAAGTTCAGTATCCAGGGATTTCTGAAGACTTTTCCAAAATCTTGAAGTAAAACGGGGATCACGATCAGAAACAATCGATAGGGGAACTCCATGAAGTCTCACAACTTCATTAATGTATAGTCTTGCTATACTTTCCAGGGGTAGATCTTCTCTTATAGCAACAAAATGTGCTGACTTGGTAATACGATCAACAATAACCCATATTGCATCATTCATTCTAGGAGTCTTTGGTAGCCCCATGACAAAGTCCATCGTAATATTGTCCCATTTCCACTCCAGTATGGGAAGAGGTTGCATGACTCCTCCAGGCTGTTGCCTTCCAGCTTTCACCTGTTGAAAAACCATACATCTTGACACAAAATCAGCAATCTCCCTCTTCATGTTGTCCCACCAAAAATGTTCCTTGAAATCTCTATACATTTTTGTGCTCCCAGGGTGTATAGAGAAATTAGAACTATGAGCATCATCCAGCAATTCCCCTTTTAGATCAGGTAAATCGGGAACACAAAGTCTCTTCCCGAATTTCAAAATTCCATCTTCATATACAAAGTCTCTCAATCTCCCATCATTCACAGCATTAATCTTCATTTGGAATTCTTCATCATCGGTCTGAGAGCTCTTAATCTTTTCTAGTAAAGATGGTTTGGCAACCATTTGAAAAAGCATTGATGTTTCACCTTCCCTGGTTATTCCCATGTCCATCTTCACTAGATCCATGAAAATTGGATCCCTTGCAATTCTCATATTGTTCAAAACTCCATGGTCTTTTCTACTCAAAGCATCTTCCACCTTGTTTTCCTTCCCCGGGTGGTAGTGTATCGTACAATCATAATCCTTGAGTAATTCAAGCCATCTCCTTTGCCTCATGTTGAGTTCTTTTTGTGAGAAAATATACTTCAAACTCTTGTGATCAGTATAAATCTCACATTTTTCACCATAGAGGTAGTGCCTCCATATCTTCAAAGCAAAGATCACAGCTGCTAACTCGAGATCATGAGTAGGATAGTTTTGTTCATTAATTTTCAACTTTCGTGATGCATAGGCAATAACTCTATCATTCTGTATAAGGACACAACCAAGTCCTTTCTTCGATGCATCACTATAAATAACGAACCCATCATTCCCCGATGGTAGAGTCAATATAGGAGCATTGACTAATCTTTTCTTCAGTTCTTCAAAACATTCTTCACACTCTTTTGTCCAAAGAAATTTAACCCCTTTACGTGTGAGCTTCGTTAATGGGTTAGCCAATCGGGCAAAATTCTGGACGAAACGTCGATAATAACCTACCAAACCAATAAAACTACGTAACTCAGTTATACTCGTAGGTGCTGGCCATTCATGGATTGCCTTGGTCTTAGAAGGATCAACAGAGATTCCATCTTTAGAGACAATATGGCCAAGAAAAGAAATCTTCTGAAGCCAGAATTCACACTTGCTAAACTTCCCATATAATTCATGCCTCCTCAGAGTCTTCAAGATAATGCGTAAGTGATTTTCATGATCTTCGTAGGTTTTGGAGTATACCAAGATATCATCAATAAATACCACCACAAATTCATCGAGATACTCCTTGAAAACTCTATTCATTAGATCCATGAATACAGAGGGTGCATTAGTCAATCCAAACGGCATTACAGTAAACTCGTAATGCCCGTACCTGGTTTGAAATGATGTCTTCGGAATGTCTTCCTTCTTCACACACAACTGATGGTATCCAGATCAAAGGTCAATCTTTGAAAAGTATTGAGCTCCATGCAGTTGGTCAAATAAATCATCAATACGAGGTAGGGGATACTTGTTCTTTATCGTTATAGCATTGATCTCCCTATAGTCGATACATAACCTCATAGATCCATATTTCTTTTTAACAAAAAGAACAGGGGCTCCCCATGGAGAAACACTAGGGAGAATAAATCCCTTATTACTAAATTCCTCTAGTTGTTTCTTTAGTTCGACTAACTCTACAGTGGACATTCTATAAGGGGTCTTCGATATAGGCCTTGATCCAGGAATTAAATCAATGGAAAACTCAACTTCTCGTTCTGGAGGATGTCCAGGTAAATCTTCCGGAAATACATCTACAAATTCTTTCACAACAGGTACATCCTCTATTTGAACATTCCTTTCGTCATCGACAGTTATTTCATTCTCTTCCTCCCCAATAATTGAATTTAGTTGAGCTACTGGGGGTGGATCTAAATAAGAATTAGGTGGTGAAGATTCTGCTCTAAAAATAAGGTGTTCCTTATCATTATCATCAAGAATCGTAACCTCTTTCTTCTTACAATAAATCTTCGCATCATAGTCCGAAAGCCAGTCCATACCGAGGATTATATCAAACTCAATCATAGGTATGATGATGAGATCAGCAGATAAAGAAAATTTATGTGCTCTAATGGGGACTGATTCACAAAACTTTGTTTCAATGATACTTCCCTTAGGAGTTTTAACTGACAACTCCCTTATTAAATCAAATTGGAAATATCTAATTTTCTTAGCAAACTGGGAAGATATGAAATAATGCGATGATCCAGAATCAAATAATGCATTTGCTAAACTTGAGGAAACCATTAAATTACCTGCCACTACGTCTTTCGGAGCTTCTACCTCAGCAGTAGTGATAGCATAAGCCTGGCCTTAATCCCTTGGCCTTTTCTGAGGTATGTTCTCCTGACGCTTAGGACATGCATTTGCATAATGCCCCATCTCCCTGCAATTGTAGCACTGAACATTGGTAGCTTCCTTATTCCCCTTGCAATCATGATCTTGGTGTCCTTTTTCACCACACTTGTAACAGACTCCCATTCCCTTCAAGCAAGTACCAGGATGTTTCTTCCCGCATTTATCACAAGATGGATATTCAACCTTTCCCTTCTTCCCTTTATTTCCATTCCCAGATTGATCAGCAGGTCTCTTCTTCTCTTGCTTTGCTTTAAATTCATAAGACTTAGAGAATTCCTCTTCGGTCTTGATAGCACATGAGACAATGTCTTCGTACGATGAAAAGGATTGTGAGACTAATGCTCGACGGAGAAATAGTTTTAACCCATAAAAGAAACGATCAATCTTCCTTATTTGGTTACGTATATAATCACCAGCGTACCTTTCTAACCTTGTAAAGTTAGCCTCATACTTTGTGACATTCTCATCCTCCTTTTGTCTCAGACTCAGAAATTGCCTTTCCATATCTGCTCGATGGTCGCGAGGGAAGTATTTTTCTAAAAACAGATCATTGAACTCCCTCCATTCCATATTTGATACTTCATCATCTTCCTTCATGTTTTGAATCAATGACCACCATTGATCAGCATCTCCGGTTAGGCGGTAAACTGCCATGATAACTTTTTCCCTTTCACTGCTCCCCAAAGCCTGAAATATTTTCTCTAGGGAATTTATCCATTGCTCAGCTACTAAGGGATTTGTACTCCCATTGAACGTGGGTGGTTGTTGCCTCATGAATCGATCTAACATTGATCCTCGACGCTGCGGATCAGGGTGCTCCATACGGGTAAGGTTATTATTCATAACCTAAGTAAGTTGTCCCAGTATGGTGATTAGCTGATCGGCACCAGTTGCATCACCAGCCCCACTATAATTATCTTGAGCAGGAGGGAATTCTCTACATGGAGTGCGTGTATTGATACGGTTTCCATTTCTTCCACTAGGTGCCATTTCTAAACAATGGCATAAACTAGATCAGTTTATGAATCAAAATACATAATCCCATACTTATAAAACACTTAACATAAATTGAACTATTTATGGATATAATCCATAATCATAAAAATGTTTTCTTTGAGAAAGTATATACTCATAAACCCTTCATAATGATTTGTAAAGAAAATGAGACTTATCCTAAACATATCCCCCGGGAGTGTCGTAACCAAGAGTGCAGCAAGGCCCGTTGTCGTGCACCAGTTCCCGTTCGAGTCTAGCTCAAAGCGGTGTTTTCGGGTTTTACCCCTAGGTACATCTGTGCCAGAGCCGCCTCTACCTGCTCGTATCCAGACAGGGATGTATTGATCGGAAAACTCACAAAATCTCTACAATACCAAAATTCTAGGAAGTTCTTCTATACTAATCCTCAAAGTTCATCTTAGGTCTACGTGCTCTAATTAGAGTTTATCTAAATCTAGCTTCCATGGTTTGTACTAAACTTCCTCTGATACCAACTGTAACGCCCCAACCCTAGTTACCCAGAGTCAGTTCATTATTACATAACATTGGCATGATCACAAGAAAGATCAAATCTCGAAATACTGATTGGTTTAGTAGCCTTGGAAACACTAGATATATTCATAAGTTTTACATTACATCATTAAACGAAAAACTACTACAACAACATATTGTCTCCATAATCCACACTCATATCCCCACATAATATCCCTGCAGGTCATTCATAACTTACTTCTTCACTTCCTGGGAAAAATAAAACATAGAAAAGGGGTGAGCTCAAATGCCCAGTAAGGATAACAATATAGCGGAAACTTTCATAAATAAGAATAAACTTTTAAGGCAATGTATAACTAAAACAAAAGCCTTTCAAACATGAACTTTCAACATGGTATGGCATAAATAAAATGAAATAATTCCATTTACTTATTCACATGGATATTCTATTAATCGAATAATCACATGCAAAAATCAATAACCACTTTCATAATGTTGGAATGCATAATGCCAGACTATCATAACCACATAGTCAAGGCCTCGTGCCAAGACTACAAATAAGATTTTGTCAAGGCCTTGTGCCAAGACACTAGTTTGTCTCATGAGACCTACCGATGCATCGAGGAGCTATAGCGGGCTCCACCCGTCACATATTAAGTCCAATGCATTCCCATGTGAAAAGGTTTAAACATAACATAAACATTCGTATTAAAACTAGCATACGAAATGTCAATACTTTCACCATAAACTATGAATGGTATAAAAATAGCACATCCACAGTCAAACATATCGCAAAACCTTCAATACAATACAGAATGTTTGTATCATAATAAATCAACTTCAAATAATCTTAAAATCCGTCAAAGGATGTTGACATAGATGAAATCAAAATTCTTTTAAAAGAAATATCTCCTTTTATTTTGAAATCATTTAAGATCCATATAAAATAAAAAATTTTCTTTGAAATATTCTTATAAGCTTGTAAGGGAAGCTTTGAAGATTTTATAATGGCGGAAAATAGCCGCACCCGCCGTATAAGTTAAAAAAACATTCTTACCTTAATTCTGTCGAAAAGGATAAAAAGGACCTTATTTTGAAAATGACCGAAAGATTCCTTTATAAACCACTTATAAAAGTCAAAAAGGGTATAAATGACTTTAACTCATATTCTAGTAAATAGTAAAAATGTTTTGAAATACATTTTTAAGAAACATGGATGTGGATGATAAAGAGATCCCAGTAGATTATTACATATAAACAACCTCGGATAATGAAGAGATTGTGAAATAACCCTTACCTTGTGCTTTTCCTTGGTTGGGGTAGGTTAACCTCCTGTATAATGGTGAAATAATTGTTATTAAATTATACAAGAATCATATATGATATCATATATGATCTTTTAACATTGATTTGTTAATAATATCTTAGAATTATCGTCGTTTCGGGTGTTAACTTACTCATTTTCTTTTATATGTTTTGTTACATAAGCCATGTTTGTTGTATCTTATTCATATACAGAAGGATATCAAGTCCTTAAACATCATTTTTAAATCATCAAATGATAATTATACTTGAATGGATACGATGGAGAATTAATCTCATCGCGTTCGTGGAGACGGTAGTCCGTACGTACGAACGAGCGACAATATCATTCTTTTGATATTAAAATAATATATAAATGGATGGTATATCATATATACAGAATCATTAACATGTTATATTTATTATTTACATGAGTTAAACATCATTATTATACCCATCCAAATAATAATATATTGAATAACAATTACACCACGACGTGGAGACGGTAAGCCGTACGTACGCACGTATGGTGACATGTTATTCAAAGGGTGGATAGAATACTGAATATGGTTGTACCATATTTATAATAACATCACAGTATATGTGAGATACTGGAGTTATTATTTTAGAATGGTAAGCACAAAGGAAGAAGAAGTGGAAGAAGAAATGAACTTGGAGAAGGGTGGTGAAATCATTACCTCTTCTTCGGGTTCTTCCTTTTGATTTGATCAAAAGGGCTCCTTAGGTTGGCTTTCTTATCAAAATAAGGCCTCTAGGTTGTAGTGAGGGATGTTGGGAGAGTAGTTGGGCAGAGTTTGGCCGAACCAAAAGGCTTTTAAGGTGTGAAGAAATGGGAAGGAGGAGTTCCCTTTTATAAGAGGGGTGAGGGGCACCTTTGGAAAAGCTAGAGATATTTGTTTATAATAAATTCATAATCGGTTTCCAATGGCTCCAAAGTTGACTATTCAAAGGTTAAGGTGGGTATGGGTCGAAAACAAATCAACAAATAGAATTTAGACATGTTTTTGTACTTATATTAACCTTATCCTTAAGTATTAACTTTAAGTTAATTTGTTTCACTTTTACAATGTCTCTTTGTATTTTTATATAATATGGTTAATAAACTTACTACATACATCCAAGCGACCCCCAAGTGGTCCATTAATGATGAACCTATCATGATATAATTCTCTTGGCCGATCCTTAGATTTTTAGGAATTTAATATCAATTAATAATATAATATTTATTTTAAGAACTCTTTTATGTCAATTTTGACACTATTCAATAGTTGATTTTTGTGAAACTCATAACAGATTTATTACTTCGAACAAAGTCAATTAAATCAATCATAATATATCATATTATCCTAGAAAATTCGTTTAATTCATTAAAAGTTTCATATTATATTTATTTGTGTATTTATAATATCAATTATTTTAATTTTTTACTATTATAGTAATTACTTCATCATCATTGTGTCATAAATAAAATAAATTATTTAATGTCTAAAAATTATAAATAAAATATAATTATGTAGGAAATCTTTTTGTCTTTCTAATGAATATTTATAATCTAAAATCCAACATATATAACCCTATGTAACAATTGTTTTTCTAAAAGATATATGGTTGTGTCATTTTTGTATTCATTTTAACTTAATTAAAATAAAGTGTCATTATCACTTACAAGTGGATCCATGGGGTCCCAAAATCGACCCAAAGATGTCCATGGTCGACCATGTATCAACCAATAGGGTTAAGACACGTTTTAGGGTAATTTAGTATTATTATAATATTATTTTCTTTTAACCCTTATTTATCGGATTTACCCTTAACCATGGTAAATAAAATATTTACTGCAGTAATTATTCAAAATGTCTAAAAATTAAAGTTACCTATTTACACAATTTGAACATCCTGATTCCAAATATGGAATCCATTTTCCTAAATTCAAAACACAGAAGTGGCAGAAATTAATTTAAAATTAATTCCCGCTGTCAAAACAAAAAGCGTGTTTTTAAGAGATAATAACTATCAAAATATTGACACTTGTTTATGTTCGGTTTAATCGTAAAATTATGTCCAATGACAAAAATTATATTAAATGGTAAAAATATATTCTAAATATACTTTAAAACTACTAAAATTTATAATTTATCATTATTAATTATTTTGATTAAAAAAAGTTGTTTTTAATTAAAATTTAGTAATTTTCACTATTCATCAAAATATGAAAGTTATCCGAAAAGTACCAAAATTTTACCTTAGGATAAATTCGATATTCCGAATCCAAAAATGATGTCCATTTTGAAATATAATATATATATAATTTCAAAAAGTAGGTATTACTATTCACAACGGCTAGTTTAATTAGTTGTGGTGTTTGTTAGAACTCGAGGTTGCGTACAACACACGCTATCGCATTATTCGAAGGGAAACGTACCGTGGAAGCTTGGGGTGTTACATATATGAACCAAAAGTCCTTTTTAGAAGTGTTTTCGTGGGCTGTTACTATCCCTAGACTACGTTTATTATAGTACATCTCAGGTTGAAACCATCATATGTTTGGATGGGGTTGATATAGGATCATGCAATCCTTAAAAACATTGTGGTAGAGGGTGGATTATTGATGGATTATTCATGTTTGTAATGACAAATAACTTCCCTTTACAACTATTTTTGGAGACTTTTTCAAGGGGTGGTTCTAATGGTGACATAAGGGTTTTAGACCTCCACAAAAATGATCACTAGGTTTTCTTTCTCAATTATCAGTAGCATGTGTGTCCCATTTAAGGATAATTATATTATTTTTATTCATTTAATTATTATTAACACCACTAACAGTCTAATTTGAGATCCTTATTCCATAGTGTGTTTTTTAGTTAGTTCTTCTTACTCAATGGCTTGGAAAGTGTAACATCCACCCAATCCAACTTCAAAAATTCAACATGGGATGGAGAGACAGAAAGAGATAGAATATATGGATATCTAACCGGCTATTCAAAGGAAAATGATGTTAAACCCTCATTTTATTAATTAATTGGCATTTAAAAAACTGGATGTGAAGTACATTATGTTTGCTCATAGGGTTGACGGCAAGATGCCTCTGCAAAACCCACCTTGTGATGGGGCACTTCAAGTCATGTCATGACACATATCCCCTAGTGCTAACCCAAGAACCTAACTCCACTACCTAGGACCATATTACAAGATGATCCATCTATTCATAGTGCAACCACCCTTTGTGGCATGGGCATTATGGTGCAACACTATGGTCTATAGTTTGATCCAACTTTAGATCAATAATGTAACCTTAATTTAGAAGAATTTATTCTTATGAAAACAATAAAAATGCTGGGATATCCTTGGATAGGGCATGGTCTGTCACCAGCCTTAACAAATATATTGTTATGGAACTACACATCAGGTCATGGTTCCCTTGGTTGTGGTGTTACCATTGAATTCTTGTAGAATTTTAACCTCGATCCCTATGAAAATTCTAAAAACTAGACTTTGGTCTATGCCAACACCTCTAAAACTTTAAAAAGGTTCAAATACACTTCTAAAACCTCAAAAATTTCAAATACACATGGTTAGTTTAAGATTAGTGCTGAATTACCTCACTTGAGTACCCGATCCATTATAACCTCCCCACCACATGATAACACACTACTGAGTTGTATCTAGTTATAAAACTGACCAAACTCAACTAAAACATGAGTTTATTCCACCCAACACTCCCAAAATATCAGGATGAGGATGAAAACATCTAACTATAACTAGTCACCTTGAAAAATAGACATAAAAATACTAATTCCAACCCTAAGAACTCTCAACTATAAGAGTCATTTACTTGATTGCATCACCACCAACAACCCGACATGGAAATGGTGTCATACCTAAGTTCATTGCACCACTGCATAAAGCCTGTTTATATTTATGATTTATTTCATTTTCATAATCTATTTTCCTCCTAAATTTTTGTGTTTTGTGTCATGACTTTTTTCAAAACCATGCAATATTTCATTTTTTATAAAAAAACACTTTCATTTCATCCATTTTATGTAATAATAAAATAGTTAAACATAATTTGATGATTCATTACGGCTAACCTTATAGTTCTAGATCTCCCAATACTGAAGATGTTGGTGCAACATGCTGATTGATGAGCATTAATCTGGATTTTTAGATTTCTAACTACATGCTGATGAATGATATGCCTTTACAATGTGCTTCTAAGATTCTAGAACAGATTACTTCCAATGCCTTTATGATGATTAACTCAGATAACCGATCTAGAGACCATTTCAATGTGAGTTTTTATCTGATCTACTGATCTATTAGATTGAAGTTCATAGGAATCTAAAGTTTTTTTTAGAGTTGTGCATGAGTCATTCTCTAAGGTGATGGTAGATATGGGTTAGCAGCCTACCATTAAATAATGTTCACCTTGCTAACATCCAAGCATCATAGGTAAATATTTTATTCAATTATTTTGAATCCATGATAGTTATTATGAAATAAAAAAATATTATTTTTAGTTATTTGTGGATTCTAATATTCCTTATTTTTTCCTTTCTCCCCATGATTAAAATTGGTATATTGCCTTGATTCTGAGACATGATTCCCTTGACAAGAAATTTTTTTGACCCTTTTTGTTTTTAAAAAAAATTCATGCAATCCATCCGATTAACAATAATGGTTTTTGTATTCTAACATACTGGCTCAAAGGGGTGAACACCATCCATGTTAATTTCATTGTTGTTTTTTATTGAGAAGCATAATAGTTTAAATACATATAATAGGGAACTATTAAATATAACTGTATAAAGGATGGTGATTGAATCATTCATCTCATCAGATATGTGGTTTAATATTTACTAGATCATCACAATCAGATCAAATTATTAGATCACCACAAATAAGGGAATGGATTAACACACTCTTCACTAGTGAGTTGATTTATTTTCTCATTACCACTATTGGTAGTACCTCACTATCTCATCACTAGTGAGTTCACTTATTAAATAATCAATTACATGGTTATGAGCTTACATTCATTTCAAAATTAGGTTGATTTATTTCTTAATAACAAATAATGGTATGATCTTATTGTCTTGTCACCAGTGGGTTGATTTATTATCATGTTGCCAATAAAGGGGTTGAGTATACATTCTTTTAACAAGGCATAATATAACATTGAAGTCCATGTGATAAGAGTCATGATTCTTCCTTCTAAGGGGTTACATATCTAACTAATGTTGTTCCATTAGAGGTTATATAATAAATGGAACATTATTCCTATAGTTTATGGTGCCTTTGTTGTGTTTGAGAATAATTTTTAGGATTTGAACATGACTGTCATGTTTTGGTGTGTTTCTACCCCCCCCCCCCCCCTCTCCATCTGATAATATTTCTAATTTGAGGTCATCAGTTCATGCACTTTTACAGCCTCTGGTTGTGAATCTTTCCTGAAGACGCTCATTTAGGAAGCCGGAGAATGGTGAACCTAGGCAGGGAAATTCAATTGTTCCCCATCTCTGTCCCTGATAGGCTTGTTTCACCCCACGTAATACTTTAAATTTCCTCATTGATTATAGATTGTCTTTCGAGTTGATGTTGAGGGGAACTGTTAATGCTTTTTGCAGAATTAGATGAGAGAGCATCAATATTTGTTACACTCATCGCATGCCAAACCTGATACTTGTTGCTTCTAGAAAAAACACACTATGCTTATATAGCCAATTTAAGAATATATTGTTGTAGATTCGACCTCACTTTAAGGAAATATAAAAGTAATTGCATCTCTTTCTTCATATGTTATGATCTTTTGTGAGTTGATTATCACCAAGAAAATGATCCATAGCCTCACTAAATTATTCGTGTCTTTTTCTTAGAATGGTGAAGCATTCTACATGGTCATAGTTAATAGTAGGCGAGATGTCTTCCTCTGATCCACGTCAATCCTGTATAGTGGAAAGAATGTTTGGACTCACCAAATCTCTAGAATGTTGTTCTATGCTCAACTCTATACCCAACTGCTTCATAACATGACATTTATTAGTCAACTCAGTGAGTTACTGTACCTATTTCTGTATGTTCTTATGCTGATCATGGTACTATTCCTGCACTATAGAAAGGGATTTGACAAATTTTATTAGTTTTGGACTCTTGATAACCTATTCATGGAACAATTTATTCATCTATTACTATTTTGTAGCAACTCTAGTAACCATTCTAGAAGGAACACTTCAAAAAAATTAGAGGCAATCATCTTGGACTGTTACACTACAATAATGAAACATTTTGGATAGTGCTAGAATGAATCACATCAGAACCTATGATTCTTTCAATGAAGTACAAAAATCAATGAATGTTATCACAACTTCCTCACAATGTTTGGAACTCAAGATACAACAAACATCAAAAAATTTGGTGACACGACATTATTCCAACATTTGGCCAACATAGAAGATATTGGGTAGAGAAGATAGAACTCCTTGCATGTTGGCACCGATATGGATATCTAACAATCATGTCTCTGACCACTTCATGCAAGAGAATGCATACCCAAATCATTTTTTTTCAGCAGTGATCATTTGTGATCCAATAGAAAAAATGGCCCTCCACTTCATTTTTCCAAAAAAGAACATTTTCACTATGATCGCATGCACTCAAATAGAGTCACATCTCAGGTATGAATGATCTTTCACCTTGAGTTATTCATCCATGAAGTTGTGTACATCCACTAAGATCTCAATGAAAGCATCAAATTTTTAGTTATATCTTAAAATATACTCACAATTGAAATAGTGTTGAGGAAGGGAGCAACATTGAGGCTAGGATCCAGAGAGGTATGGATCTGAGAGAAGTGGTTTAGGAATTCAGGTATTGAGGCAGGAGGCATGGAGGGATAAGGGAGCAGTTTTTGAGGTGTTGAGGCGTTGAGGCAGGAGTCATGGTGGGAGGGAGGGAAGAAGTGAGGGAGTGGGGGGAAGGATCAATTTTTTTAAGGAAACATGGTTGTTGTTGACTGGAATTTTGTGTGGTAGGACTGAATTGTTTTCCCTTGTAAACTCCATGAGGTAGCCACAGTTTGTGAACTGTGGTAATATGGTTATTCCCACTTTTATAAACCATGGAAATAGGTTTATGTCCACGGTTATAAACTATTGAAATAAATTTGAGTGGTAATGTCTATATGCATGTTTTCTATCTGTGGCTATTTTTCTTTTCCCACGGTTGCAACCATGGATCTTTATCTAACTCCATGGTTAAAACTATAGCTATTAACATATTGCCACGGTTTCAAACTGTGGTAATTGGTTTTTCCCTATAGCCATACCAATAGGCACCACAGTCGGTGAAACCGTGGCTATTACTTATAAGCATGATTTCAGTGTCTATAGACATGGTTTTAAAAAGTGGCTATAGATTTGTATTCTAGTATTGATTAACAGAACCAAATATGAGATATTTTTCCAATGAGGGTTCCATTGAGTAGGGTTTTCCCTGGGGTCAGATTTTGCATAGAATAAATATACAAAAGTCAGATCATATTTCAGATAAGAATATGACTCTTTATCAAATATCTCTTTCTATGTATGATGGTTTTGTTCACCTCTAGGAGGCATATATGATTTCACCTCCATAGGAGATGGGATTATTATTATTTTTCAATGATTTTCTCATAGTGTGGCATGAGTTCAGTCAATCATCTTTTGAGTCGTCCTATTGTTAAATCACTTTCCATGAATGGTTAGAACTTTTTTCCAATCAACTTATTCTTTTATTTAGTAAATAGTTACACAAGTAACCTATTTCATGTATTTTTCAAAAATAACTTGTAAATAATGTACCAAAATTTGGTGGGAATCATAGAAGATAATGTAGAATTTGATATTGTTCCCAAGTCTACTATAGAAAGGTTAGTAGTCGGTATGTTCGTTGAGTTTGACATCATTGGGTATCCTATGCAAAAAAAGCTTGAGAAGATCATTTTCCATTATAGAAAAATATATCTCGGGACTCTCTAATTTCTTAGGTAGTATGTTTTTCTCATTCATTCCAAAAATCTTGTGTTACCATGATCTATTCTTTATTCTGTAGGGTGGTAATTTTTTTGTTTTTGTCGCTTGATAAGAGGAATTAGGTGTTCGGGGACCTACATAGATGATTGAATGGGAACTGCCACTTGTTTGAGGGTAACAATAACATTTTCTACCATTCCAAGACACTTCCCCTATATTGATTCATGATTTGAGTGTTAGATCTGGTCCGTTGAAAGTACTATTCCAAATGTATTTTCATTTCTACAAACTCTTGGAATCCACCAAGATAATTCATCAAGATCATAGGTGTATGTAGCTCATCTTGGATAGTTTCATCACACCATTCCAACAATTTCTTCTGTGAGAGAGATATACTTAGTGTATAAGATAAAAAATTCCATCCGGCTATGATGTCACGCACCCTCTCATTTTTTAGTTCCCTTTTGTTCTTTAGGTTGATATTTTTTCCACTAAATAGTGATGAACTGAAAAATGAATTGAAGATGAAGGTGTCCCCATCCTATAATCGATCTTTCTTGAAGGATATTGTACGAAAAAAGGCTATACCTATCATATTCTGCATGAACCACCTCAACTTCGTCACCTCTGGATGATCCTGAGGGCTGACCATTGGACCACATTAGGATATGGCGTGATTGAGATGTTGTTCTGGATATCCTTCTCTATAAAAGGAGTAGAAGGTAGTATTTCCAAAAATGAGGTGGGGTCAAGGTTTAATCCACCCATTTATGATATTGATTTTTATTAGGCTTCATATGTGTGAGACACAGGTCATTGTCTTCTTATCGAGTAACTAGAAATTCAATGACATTGGGAAGTTATATTGGTACAATTTTTTTATCCACCTACCAATTATAGGGATCATTCAAGGATGGACGTGGTGAACCCATTTTAATCCCCCAAAATTATAAATTTTGGATAAGACTCAATGATATCCCTGGTGAGGGAGAGGTTTTTATTGTAATGGGGGAACTCATGATCATCTTTGACTTTTGGAATCATGGACTGGTCTGATGCTCAAATTCTGCACTTGCAGGTGGATCAGATCTTTCCTAATTTATTGGAGGATGGTTTTTTGTCTCTACCTAAATATGATAAATTATTGAAATGTTTACCATGATTATCTCTACATTAGGTTATCTAAGAGATTATATTTTATTATCACATTCATCCTACTTCTCCTCTATTGATGGATTTTTAGATCTTATACTAGATAACGGGGCTATGACCACTTATTTCGCATTATATTTCACTTGTTTCCATCATATAGGTAGATAATCAACATTTGGTGGGGCCATGATTTGTATTCTCTTCTGTTTTTGGGTATATGGAGCCTCAATGGGTGCTTCTAACTCATCCTCATAGGCTATATTTTCTAAATTATGCCCCTCTGCATTTTTTATTGATCCACATTATATTTAGTTTTCATGGTGAAAAAATTAATAGAGGTGTATCAGGATATAACATATTTCAAATTTCTATCAATGTAATACGATGATTACAAACAAATTTTATCCGGGAAAATTATCAAACCCAATTCTAGGTTGGACCTTTTGGTATTCCAAACCCTATGTGGTTTGATTGAATTAGTCATACATGTTTGTAATCATGGATTATGAGTAGTTAACATGAAGGATTTTTTTTGTGGTCTTGTCAAATGGGCCCCGAATAGAAGAAATTTGTCTTATGGTGGGAAAAATTAATGATTTAATGACTATCAATATTTATCTCCCAACATTGAAAAGGCTAATTACTTTTATGGTGATGATGATGATGAAAACTACCATAACCCTTCAATATGGGGACTATTTAGTTTTTTCATTGGAATATTTTGATCATATTTTAGAGGATTAAATGATTATAGTTTTGTATTTGGTGATCCTTGGTATGGGAATTGAGATATGAATTCCCCTAGACCAGATGTATGTGGTAGATATAGAATAATTGTGGTCTTCCCCAGGACCCTCTCAGGGGGGGAGGGGTGATGAACGTAGTGATGAAAATCGATATAAATATCTCCCCTGCCTAGTGGGATGGGTTTCATTTTTATCTTTTTCTGATATATCCTGAATCTTCTCTGGGATTGATGATCCATGGGATGGAGTTAGTGGTAGATATAATCTCATCCCAGTGGGTTGGGTCCTCTCCAAGATGAATAATGTGTACTATTCTATTGTGACTTCTTTGATTTGGCATATTAATGTATGTGTATAACATGAGTGAATTTGAATACCTGGATGTGTATTTTATTCTTGGTAAATTCATTAAGTTTAATTCAAC
The DNA here is from genome assembly GCA_963277665.1 of Viscum album. Lineage (NCBI taxonomy): Eukaryota > Viridiplantae > Streptophyta > Magnoliopsida > Santalales > Viscaceae > Viscum > Viscum album. The sequence goes on from OY728157.1 coordinate 1,032,166,723, forward strand.
TTCATATTCTAAATCTGAAACACATTCCAATCACTTTTAGGGTCCATGTTCAATGTTTTGCTGGAAACCATCTCCCATCTTTTGTGATGTTGTGGTATCACTGATGTAGGGTAATTTAATTATAGTGACCAACTATTTCATGTGTTAACCATTCACTTGATTTCATAAAAGGATACGACATTAGGAAACATCATATATTGGTAGCTCTTCAGTTCTTGGTTTGTGGTAAAGTGAAACACTCCAAAAATTTCACATACTCAAATACATATACATAACAAGGCTTTAACAACCAGTTTTCAATGAGTTGTGATGAAATTTCATTAATCATGTTATAGATTTTCACTATTATTTTCAAGTTTTGGATCTCATACCATATATATATAAAGAAGACCAAGATAACAATGTTGTATCATGATGGTATGAAGGTGACACTTATATCCTAGATAAGGTAGGAATCTAGCCTTAAACCATTGATGAGTTTCACACATAATTTGGCATTTGAAAGGATTTCACTCCTTTTATAGCTCATCTAGAATCTTATATTAAGTAGCAGTGGTGTTCCAGAACATAGTGGGGGAATTTTTTTTGCTAACTCAATCTATATATCATTGTTGACTTCCTCATCATTAAACTTAACAACTCCATCTAGTAAGACCATATAAGGTTCTTCTAAGGGTCATCAGTTAAACGTAGTGGAGTGTGGATAAATGTTTCCCTTGAACTGTATACTGTTTACCAATGTTCTTCTAGAACATCTATAAATGAAGAGATTTTATTTTTTAATCTCTCTCTATATAGCAATGTCTGAACAATTGGGTGGTTTCATTATCTGTGGGAGATATCATCGTTGGATGGTTTACCATGACATATGTGAGTAGTAGAATCCCTATGAACCCCCTCAACACTACCATGAGGAGAATTATCACAATAATTCTATCTTAATACTTAATTAGAAGAGTGGTAGGACCCTTGGGGTGTTGATAATGTGTCTCAAACAAACTCAAGGACACTGATATTGAATTGATTATGAATATGAGACTCATTATTTTTGGAACCGGGTGTGCAACGAATGCCCAAAACAGGAGGGTTTTTAAAAAATTTCCATTTAATATCGACATAAACATGTCGAAGTTGGTGATAAATAGCCCATTATTAGACGAGGACAATTCATGAAGAATTTTAAGAAAAAAATAAACTGTAAAAAGTGTTGGTTTACATCTGAATTCGTGAACGAAGTCTACTCACCATTGGTGATAGACGCTCAAAGAATCTGATGTCTATTTCCTCTAGATAGTAGACACATGTTTCAAGGAATATGCAGGAGTTTTTTTCATCATAATCCAGGTGCTAGTGAGGAATTGTAATTGTAACGCCCCGACCCCAGCTACCCAGAGTCGGTGCATTACTTCGTAACATTGGCATGATCACAAGAAAGATCAAATCTCGAAAGACCGATTGGTTTAGTAGCCTTGGAAACACTAGATATATTCATAAGTTTTACATTGCATCATAAAATGAAAAACTACTACAACAACATAATGTTTCCACAATCCACACTATTAACCCCTCATAAAATCCCTGCAGGTCATTCATAACTTACTTCTTCACATCCTGGGAAAAATAAAACATAGAAAAGGGGTGAGCTCAAATGCCCAGTAAGGATAACAATATAGCGGAAACTTTCATAAATAAGAATAAACATTTAAGGCAATGCATTACTAAAACAAAAGCCTTTTAAACTTTAACTTCAACATGGTATGTCAAAAGTAAAATGAAATAATGCCATTTACTTATTCACATGGATATTCTACTAATCGAATAATCACATGCAAAAATCAATAACCACTTTCATAATTATGGAATTCATAATGTCAAACGTTAATTTCATTGTCTAGGCCTCATCCCAAGACCTAGGGGTTACTTCTAACCGGAACCCAACCCGGAGTGCCTCTAATAACCGGACACCAACCCGGAGTGCCTCTAATAACCGGACACCAACCCGGAGTGCCTCTAATAACCGGACACCAACCCGGAGGGCATACTTTTACCAGTCCCTAACCTGGAGGGATTACTTTAACCAGTCCCCAACCTGGAGGGCTTACTTTTACCAGTCCCCAACCTGGAGGGCTTACTTTTACCGGTCCCCAACCCGGAACATACTTGTTTAGCACATTCATCTGAAGAAAAGTTTGATATATAACATAAACATTCAGATTAAAACTAGCATACGAAATGTCAATAGTTTCACCATAAACTATGAATGGTATAAAATAGCACATCCACAGTCAAACATATCACAAAACCTACAATACAATATAGAAGTTTTGTATTATAATAAATCAACTTCAAATAAGCGTAAAATCCATTAAAGGATGTTGACATAGATGAAATCAAAACACTTTTTAGAGAAATATCTCTTTCTATTTTTGAAATCATTTAAGAGCCATATAAAATAAAACATTTTCTTGAAAATATTCTTGTAATCTTGTATGGAAAGCTTCGACGATTTTATAACGGCGGAAAATAACCGCACCCGCCGTATAAGTTAGAAAAAACATTCTTACCTCAATTCTGTCGAAAAGGTTAAAAAGGACCTTGTTTTGAAAACGACGGAAAGATTCCTTTATAAACCTCTTATAAAAAGTCAAACAAGGGTATAAATGACTTTAACCCATATTCTTTTAAATAGTAAAAATGTTTTGAAATACATTTTTAAGAAACATGGATGTGGATGATAACGAGATCCCAGTAGATTATTACGTATAAACAACCTCTGATAAAGAAGAGATTGTGAAATAACCCTTACCTTGTACTTTTCCTTGGTTGGGGTAGGTTAACCTCTTGTATAATGGTGAAATAGTTGTTATTAAATTATACAAGAATCATATATATTAATATGATATCATATATGATCTTTTAACATTGATTTGTTAATAATATCTTAGAATTATCGTCGTTTCGGGAGTTAACTTACTCATTTTCTTTTATATGTTTTGTTACATAAGCCATGGTTGTTGTATCTTATTCATATCCAGAATGATATCCAGTCCTTAAACATCATTTTTAAATCATCAAATGATAATTATACTTGAATGGATACGATGGAGAATGAATCTCATCGCGTTCGTGGAGACGGTAGTCCGTACGTACGCACGAGCGACAATATCATTCTTTTGATATTAAAATAATATATAAATGGATGGTATATCATATATACAGAATCATTAACATGTTATATTTATTATTTACATGAGTTACACATCATTATTATACCCATCCAAATAATATTATATTGAATAACAATTACACCACGACGTGGAGACGGTAAGCCGTACGTACGCACGTATGGTGACATGTTATTCAAAGGGTGGATAGAATACTGAATATGATTGTACCATATTTATAATAACATCACAGTATATGTGAGATACTGGAGTTATTATTTTAGAATGGTAAGAACAAAGGAAGAAGAAGTGGAAGAAGAAATGAACTTGGAGAAGGGTGGTGAAATCATTACCTCTTCTTCGGGTTCTTCCTTTTGATTTGATCAAAAGGGCTAGTTAGGTTGGCTTTCTGGTCAAACTAAGGCCTCTAGGTTGTAGTGAGGGATGTTGGGAGAGTATTGGGGCAGAGTTTGGCCGAGCCAAAAGGCTTTGAAGGTGTGAAGAAATGAGAAGTAGGAGTGCCCTTTTATAAGAGGGGTGAGGGGCACCTTTAGAAAAGTTAGAAATATTAATTTATAATAAATTCATATTCGGTTTCTAAAGGCTCCAAAGTTTATTATTAAAAGGTTAAGGTGGGGATAGGTCGAAAACCACTCAACCAATAGAATTTAGACAGGTTTGGGTACTTATATTAACCTTATCTTTAAGTATTAACTCTAAGTTAATTAGTTTCACTTTTACAATGTCTCTTTGTATTTTTATATAATATGGTTAATAAATTTACTATATACATCCAAGAGACCCCCAAGTGGTCCATTAATGATGAACCTATCCTTATATAAGTCTCTTGGCCTAACCTTAGATTTTTAGGAATTTAATATCAATTAATAATATAATATTTGTTTTAAAAACTCTTTTATGTCAATTTTGACACTATTCAATAGTTGATTTTTGTGAAACTCTTAACAGATTGATTACTTCGAAAAAAGTCAATTAAATCAATCCTAATATATCATATTATCCTATAAAATTAGTTTAATTCATTAAAAGTTTCATATTATATTTTTTTGGGTATTTATAATATCAATTATTTTAATTTTTCACTATTATAGTAATTACTGCATCATCTTTGTGTCATAAATAAAATAACTTATTTAATGTCTAAAAATTATAAATAAAATATCATTATGTAGGAAATCGTTTTAGCTTTCTAATGAATATTTATAATCTAAAATCCAACTTATATAACCCTATGTAACAATTGTTTTACTAAAAGATATATGCTTGTGTCATTTTTGTATTCATTTTGACTTAATTAAAATAAAGTGTCATTATCACTTACAAGTGGATCCATGGGGTCCCAAAATTGACACAAAGATGCCCATGGTCGACCATTTATCAACCAATAGGGTTAAGACACGTTTTAGGGTAATTTAGTATTATTATAATATTATTTTTTAACCCTTATTTACCGGATTTACCCTTAACCATGGTAAATAAAATATTTACCGCAGTAATTATTCAAAATGTCTAAAAATAAAAGTTACCTATTTACACAATTTGAACATCCTGATTCCAAATATGGAATCCATTTTCCTAAATTCGAAACACAGAAGTGGCAGAAATTAATTTAAAATTAATTCCCGCTGTCAAAACAAAAAGCATGTTTTTAAGAGATAATAACTATCAAAAGATTGACACTTGTTTATGTTCGGTTTAATTGTAAAATTATGTCCAATGACCAACATTATATTAAATAGTAAAAATATATTCTAAATATACTTTAAAACCACTCAAATTCATAATTTATTACTATTAATTATTTTGATTAAAAAATTTGTTTTTAATTAAAATTTAGTAATTTTCACTATTCATCAAAATATGAAAGTTATCCGAAAAGTACCAAAATTTCACCTTAGGCTAAATTTGATATTCCGAATCCAAAAATGAAGTCCATTTTAAAATATAAAATATATATAACTTCAAAAAGTTGGTATTACTATTCATAACAGCTAGTTTGATTGGTTACGGTGTGTTAGAACTCGAAGTTGCGTACAACACACGCTACTGTTTTATTCAAAGGAAAGCGTACCGTGGAAGCTTGGGATGTTTCATTTTAAATTTCTTTATGTCTCCATTTAGTCAAAAGGTTTAAAATATTGTATTTAAAAAGGTTTCACTATCAAAAGTTGATAAAAGTGCAATACTGAAAATGAATCTGTTCTTGCATTATGACTAAGAAACTCATAATATGGATTCTAAAATTATAAGGATTATATAAAGTTTAAAATTTAGTTAATACTATTCATGACCTCTTTTAATGGATTTTTTTTGGTAAGTCATGGTGCAATTGAACTCAGTGTTGCGTGTAGTGAAAGTTATTGAATTATTTTGAAGAAATAACACACTATGAAATCTTGGGGTGTTGCATTCTCCCCTCCTTCAATAAATTGCGTCCTCGCAATTTGAAATTGTTCTTCAAAAATAAAAGGTTGATAGTAGAAAATATATTTGTGGGAAAACCCACATCGGAAATTGGGTTACTAAAATTTAGTCTTAATATGAGGAAAAGATAAATCAAAGGGTCACCACCAAATTATGATCTCGATTAGGAGAACATTGGTGGAAATTAGAGACATATAATCGGAGGAAAAACGTAAATATTTATAGGTAGTGATTGAGGTCATCAATCACAAACAAGTGTATAATTGAGGTCCTTAAATTCATCAATCTATGATGATTTGAAATACCATCGGTTCAACAAAACATAGGGTATTAGGATAACACATTTTTGACGTTTCAAAATATCTTAGTTGAAATCCCACATCGAAAAATGAATTAATGGGGCCTCTATTTAAAATAAAGAGTGGAAAGTATGAAGATTACCGAAAATAACACATACTAGGGTTCCATGTAAGAAAATATGGATATGGAAGAAAAATCTAGCCATCAATTATCTGATGGAGAGTGGTAGAGAACATGGCTATGAAAAGGCCAACAATCCCAAAGCCATAAATTAGTGATGATTTAAGGTACCATCTAGGACAACATTTTTGTTCTAAGTTCCTTTTATTAATGATGAGGAATTTATTTATGATATTGGCTAAGATCATAAGAAGATATACTTAGTTTATAATTAGAGTTTTATCCATTAATAAATTTCTACCAAAACTCATCATTCACTCGTAAAAAAAATTCTATTTATACTATTCATAGAGGGTTCCGAATTTATAATTCATCTACCAGATCTTTTAAAAAACTACTTTATTTAATCCAGAACATCTCGTGGGATAGTGGTAGGTGATACACCCTTGTCGCCCTTTGGTTGCGGGTTCAAGTCTCGCAGCCTTTCCGGACGCGACGGGTTGCCGCCCGACCTCCGGGTTGTTCTTTTATGGCAATCCAAAATAATACAAACTAGAACTATCCAAAATACTTCTGTCCAAACTCACAGTCCAACATTCATAAGGAAGGTAAACATAATATAGATCCTTTTTACCCCGTAATAGCATATGAATACCTTCATCATGTATTACCATATTCCTTATTGATTACATTCATGCTCCCTTATTCCATATAGAATGCTGGATATACTTCATTAATCCAAAAATGTTTTAAACCCCAACAATGATGGAATATACAAATCATTAATCAGTTCCAAGGTAGTCAAGAATATCCAATATAATTTATCCAAAACAATCACATATTATTCCAAAATCACTACCTCAGTATCAGAACTATATTATGGTTTATCATACTCTCAACCATATATTTTCCAAAAATCTATCATGCTAATGAGTCACTTTTCTTTGTTCCACACAATCTCAAGTCCTTAATGAAATAGTACTGCAGTACAATCCTTATATACTCCATAATTATTATAACAAGTACATTGTTGATACAAAACTCAATTGACATAATCAACATAAGAACTCTAATCATTCCTCTTCATCTGTGGTAGTATCATAACTTTATTATTATCCAATAGCATCATTTGCGGCATAGTCTGATGACTGGGACATAGGTTCGCGTAGTGTCCAAACTCCTTGCAAATGAAGCATTGTACATTTAAAACCATTTTCTTACCCTTGCAGTCACGTACTTTGTGCCCCTTTTCCTCCACACTTATAACAAACTCCCATTCCTTTTAGGCAAGTTCCAGGGTGTTTCTTTCCACAGTTACCACATATGGGAAAATTCTTCTTTTCCCTCTTACTTTTATCCATCTTTCTCTCTTCCATCCTTTTCTTCTCTTTCTTCCCTTCAAAGCCATAGGACTCAGTAAACTCTTTACTTATCTTATCAACACATGATATTATTTCTTCATATGATGATAATACATGGGAGACTATTTCTCTTATAAATTCTAGCTTAAGACCATGAAAGATATGATCCTTCCTTCTCTTTGGATCATGTGCATTTCTGGAGTTCTCATTCCTTCTACTGGGCGCCATTTCTAAACAATGGCATACACTAGATCAGTTTATGAATCAAAATACATAATCCCATACTTATAAAACACTTAACATAAATTGAACTATTTATGGATATAATCCATAATCATAAGAATGTTTTCTTTGAGGAAGTATATGCTCATAATCCCTTCAAAATGATTTGTAAAGAAAATGAGAGTTATCCTAAGCATATCCCCCGGGAGTGTCGTAACCAAGAGTGCAGCAAGGCCCGTTGTCGTGCACCAGTTCCCGTTCGAGTCTAGCTCAAAGCGGTGTTTTCGGGTTTTACCCCTAGGTACATCTGTGCCAGAGCCGCCTCTACCTGCTCGTATCCAGATAGGGATGTATTGCTCGGAAAACTCACAAAATCTCTACAATACCAAAATTCTAGGAAGTTCTTCTATACTAATCCTCAAAGTTAATCTTAGGTCTACGTTCTCTAATCAGAGTTTATCTAAATCTAGCTTCCAAGGTTTGTACTAAACTTCCTCTGATACCAACTGTAACGCCCCGACCCCAGCTACCCAGAGTCGGTGCATTACTTCGTAACATTGGCATGATCACAAGAAAGATCAAATCTCGAAAGACCGATTGGTTTAGTAGCCTTGGAAACACTAGATATATTCATAAGTTTTACATTGCATCATAAAATGAAAAACTACTACAACAACATAATGTTTCCACAATCCACACTATTAACCCCTCATAAAATCCCTGCAGGTCATTCATAACTTACTTCTTCACATCCTGGGAAAAATTAAACATAGAAAAGGGGTGAGCTCAAATTCCCAGTAAGGATAACAATATAGCGGAAACTTTCATAAATAAGAATAAACATTTAAGGCAATGCATTACTAAAACAAAAGCCTTTGAAACTTTAACTTCAACATGGTATGTCAAAAGTAAAATGAAATAATGCCATTTACTTATTCACATGGATATTCTACTAATCGAATAATCACATGCAAAAATCAATAACCACTTTCATAATTATGGAATTCATAATGTCAAACGTTAATTTCATTGTCTAGGCCTCATCCCAAGACCTAGGGGTTACTTCTAACCGGAACCCAACCCGGAGTGCCTCTAATAACCGGACACCAACCCGGAGTGCCTCTAATAACCGGACACCAACCCGGAGTGCCTCTAATAACCGGACACCAACCCGGAGGGCATACTTTTACCAGTCCCTAACCTGGAGGGATTACTTTAACCAGTCCCCAACCTGGAGGGCTTACTTTTACCAGTCCCCAACCTGGAGGGCTTACTTTTACCGGTCCCCAACCCGGAACATACTTGTTTAGCACATTCATCTGAAGAAAAGTTTGAAATATAACATAATCATTCAGATTAAAACTAGCATACGAAATGTCAATAGTTTCACCATAAACTATGAATGGTATAAAATAGCACATCCACAGTCAAACATATCACAAAACCTACAATACAATATAGAAGTTTTGTATTATAATAAATCAACTTCAAATAAGCGTAAAATCCATTAAAGGATGTTGACATAGATGAAATCAAAACACTTTTTAGAGAAATATCTCTTTCTATTTTTGAAATCATTTAAGAGCCATATAAAATAAAACATTTTCTTGAAAATATTCTTGTAATCTTGTATGGAAAGCTTCGACGATTTTATAACGGCGGAAAATAACCGCACCCGCCGTATAAGTTAGAAAAAACATTCTTACCTCAATTCTGTCGAAAAGGTTAAAAAGGACCTTGTTTTGAAAACGACGGAAAGATTCCTTTATAAACCTCTTATAAAAAGTCAAACAAGGGTATAAATGACTTTAACCCATATTCTTTTAAATAGTAAAAATGTTTTGAAATACATTTTTAAGAAACATGGATGTGGATGATAACGAGATCCCAGTAGATTATTACGTATAAACAACCTCGGATAAAGAAGAGATTGTGAAATAACCCTTACCTTGTACTTTTCCTTGGTTGGGGTAGGTTAACCTCCTGTATAATGGTGAAATAGTTGTTATTAAATTATACAAGAATCATATATATTAATATGATATCATATATGATCTTTTAACATTGATTTGTTAATAATATCTTAGAATTATCGTCGTTTCGGGAGTTAACTTACTCATTTTCTTTTATATGTTTTGTTACATAAGCCATGGTTGTTGTATCTTATTCATATCCAGAATGATATCCAGTCCTTGAACATCATTTTTAAATCATCAAATGATAATTATACTTGAATGGATACGATGGAGAATGAATCTCATCGCGTTCGTGGAGACGGTAGTCCGTACGTACGCACGAGCGACAATATCATTCTTTTGATATTAAAATAATATATAAATGGATGGTATATCATATATACAGAATCATTAACATGTTATATTTATTATTTACATGAGTTACACATCATTATTATACCCATCCAAATAATATTATATTGAATAACAATTACACCACGACGTGGAGACGGTAAGCCGTACGTACGCACGTATGGTGACATGTTATTCAAAGGGTGGATAGAATACTGAATATGATTGTACCATATTTATAATAACATCACAGTATATGTGAGATACTGGAGTTATTATTTTAGAATGGTAAGAACAAAGGAAGAAGAAGTGGAAGAAGAAATGAACTTGGAGAAGGGTGGTGAAATCATTACCTCTTCTTCGGGTTCTTCCTTTTGATTTGATCAAAAGGGCTCCTTAGGTTGGCTTTCTGGTCAAACTAAGGCCTCTAGGTTGTATTGAGGGATGTTGGGAGAGTATTTGGGCAGAGTTTGGCCGAGCCAAAAGGCTTTGAAGGTGTGAAGAAATGAGAAGTAGGAGTGCCCTTTTATAAGAGGGGTGAGGGGCACCTTTGGAAAAGTTAGAAATATTAATTTATAATAAATTCATATTCGGTTTCTAAAGGCTCCAAAGTTTATTATTAAAAGGTTAAGGTGGGGATAGGTCGAAAACCACTCAACCAATAGAATTTAGACAGGTTTGGGTACTTATATTAACCTTATCTTTAAGTATTAACTCTAAGTTAATTAGTTTCACTTTTACAATGTCTCTTTGTATTTTTATATAATATGGTTAATAAACTTACTATATACATCCAAGAGACCCCCAAGTGGTCCATTAATGATGAACCTATCCTTATATAAGTCTCTTGGCCGAACCTTAGATTTTTAGGAATTTAATATCAATTAATAATATAATATTTGTTTTAAAAACTCTTTTATGTCAATTTTGACACTATTCAATAGTTGATTTTTGTGAAACTCATAACAGATTGATTACTTCGAACAAAGTCAATTAAATCAATCCTAATATATCATATTATCCTATAAAATTAGTTTAATTCATTAAAAGTATCATAATATATTTGTTTGGGTATTTATAATATCAATTATTTTAATTTTTCACTATTATAGTAATTACTGCATCATCTTTGTGTCATAAATAAAATAAATTATTTAATGTCTAAAAATTATAAATAAAATATCATTATGTAGGAAATCGTTTTATCTTTCTAATGAATATTTATAATCTAAAATCCAACTTATATAACCCTATGTAACAATTGTTTTACTAAAAGATATATACTTGTGTCATTTTTGTATTCATTTTGACTTAATTAAAATAAAGTGTCATTATCACTTACAAGTGGATCCATGGGGTCCCAAAATTGACACAAAGATGCCCATGGTCGACCATGTATCAACCAATAGGGTTAAGACACGTTTTAGGGTAATTTAGTATTATTATAATATTATTTTTTAACCCTTATTTACCGGATTTACCCTTAACCATGGTAAATAAAATATTTACCGCAGTAATTATTCAAAATGTCTAAAAATAAAAGTTACCTATTTACACAATTTGAACATCCTGATTCCAAATATGGAATCCATTTTCCTAAATTCGAAACACAGAAGTGGCAGAAATTAATTTAAAATTAATTCCCGCTGTCAAAACAAAAAGCGTGTTTTTAAGAGATAATAACTATCAAAAGATTGACACTTGTTTATGTTCGGTTTAATTGTAAACTTATGTCCAATGACCAAAATTATATTAAATAGTAAAAATATATTCTAAATATACTTTAAAATCACTCAAATTCATAATTTATTACTATTAATTATTTTGATTAAAAAAGTTGTTTTTAATTAAAATTTAGTAATTTCCACTATTCATCAAAATATGAAAGTTATCCGAAAAGTACCAAAATTTCACCTTAGGCTAAATTTGATATTCCGAATCCAAAAATGAAGTCCATTTTAAAATATAAAATATATATAACTTCAAAAAGTTGGTATTACTATTCATAACAGCTAGTTTGATTGGTTACGGTGTGTTAGAACTCGAAGTTGCGTACAACACACGCTACTGTTTTATTCAAAGGAAAGCGTACCGTGGAAGCTTGGGATGTTTCATTTTAAATTTTTTTATGTCTCCATTTAGTCAAAAGGTTTAAAATATTGTATTTAAAAAGGTTTCACTATCAAAAGTTGATAAAAGTGCAATACTGAAAATGAATCTGTTCTTGCATTATGACTAAGAAACTCATAATATGGATTCTAAAATTATAAGGATTATATAAAGTTTAAAATTTAGTTAATACTATTCATGACCTCTTTTAATGGCTTTTTTTTTGGTAAGTCATGGTGCAATTGAACTCAGTGTTGCGTGTAGTGAAAGTTATTGAATTATTTTGAAGAAATAACACACTATGAAATCTTGGGGTGTTACAGTAATGACCCCTTTGATGCTCCAACAACCACCGCATCACTTCGCTAGTGATTCCTAAGAGAGAACTCGATCCAAATTCATTAGATCCAAATCCTCTCTCTCTAGAACATGAGAGGGAGGAGAGAAGAGAGAAGCCCAATGAATATTTAATGGAAAAAATCCACTCCTCTTCTATTTATTGTGCTTAATTAAAATACTCGGTATAGCATTGCCAACCCCAAATACTCAACTCACTGTCAACAAGATTTTATGAATACTAAACCGAGTCATAAATATTATTATATTTCACTTGTAATGTATTAAAATTTATTACGTGATAATAATTGAGTCATTAACTTGACTCATCACTCCCATAAATATTAATTATCCCTGAATCATTTAATTTCCATCAATTAATATATTTAACGTGTTAACATAAAACTCATAGAAACATTTAATAAATAAATTAAATACACATTATTCTAAAATAGAATAATATGAATTTATATATTCATTGGGGGTCAGTTAACCTTGGAAAATTCCTAGACCCCATTGGTGGGGCCCACCATATCCAAAACTCATATTAATCTAAATAGGGTAGATTCTTGAATATGATATTTTGTGTGACCCTCTAGGACATTATCTTGATAGCGGTGAATACTATTAAAAGAACAAGAGTGGGATCTAGCAACCCATAATGGCCGCTAAGGATAAAAGGTTTTTTACACCAGCAACATCCAGCCTATGAACACACACTTTGTAATATAATCTCATTTTCAGAAATATATGATAATGCATGACACACTATCATTCCATCACCCTTTTTCATGCTTTATTGTATATAGATTTAACTGTATAGGTTTACCCATGACTGTCATGCCAATGGCCTTATAAAGTTATATCCATCCATATCAACATTGCCTAAGATATATGACATCTATAACCTAGATATGACAAATCCTTTCTTGTCCTTTCAACCTATGTCATGCCCCCAATGACGCTCCCAACACATACCACCTCACCACTACTTCATTACCATGGTTTTCATCTTGCATCAAAGTACGCAATCATATGACATAAATTGGTAATGATCTCTAGTCCGGAGACCATTACACATTAGTGTTGAACATCTGATGCATCCTAAAACATGTGGTGTTCCTATTAGAGGGTCAGTCCTCATGATCTCATAACTAGAGATCAAAAAATGTGAACTTCTTGAGATGAAGTCTCAATGCTTATGAACCCCCAACACTAGATAGTCAAACACTTACTATATCCAATCAGTAAGATGTATCTATACCATAGATCATATATTTAGGATTTATTTCATAGTATCTAGAGGTTCTATTTATAGCATGAGAACTGTTATAAACGTTCGATATGATAATTAATCTTTGACATTACCATTTCAATAGTGGACGCAGAACAGTCAACATGTTAATGGTAAGATGAAATCTTTCATTACTAATTGTATACACGATATGGTAATCAAATGCACTGAATAGTTGGGTCTAGAGAACACACTATTTCAACACTCCCAAATTGACAATATCCAGCTTTATAACGAAACATGTTAGATACTCACATGATGAACATCATGTTTCTTCTGAGTAATGGATTTAGCTACTGGGTCTACCATTGTTTCTCCACGTCGCTATTTTTCTTTATCGACCACATGTCCTTTAGTAAAACTTCTCAAGAGATGGTATCCTGATTATATCCCACTTTTCCACTGTCGATACATGACATCTTGTATAGTAAGATTATCATAATTTACATTATGATAATACTTTTCTCACCAGGTATGTTCCAAGAACTAGAACCAAATCATTGCATTTAATTTCTTCTCTGATACCTTAGAAGCTACAACGTACATGGAATTTGTAGGTATGGATACCACTAGATTATAAGAGCTTGGCCTGATCATCACATTTATCCTAACAGAAATACCCGATGACATAGATCTATGTATGACTATATTGTATCCCCAAGAACTAGTATCCTTTATTCTCCACTTACCAAGTACATATATTTTGAACTTTCTGAAGTACAATTACATAGTTATGACTGCATCCCTTGCAGTGCTCCTAAATATAATTAAAATTTACCTACTATAAAATATTCGATGTCAATATTGGTTCTTGTACATATTATGGAATGCATGATTGATCCATCTCTTTGACATATGTATTGAAACTCACCACTTTTATCTATTCCAATGTCACGAACATGTTTGTGTGGGGAGATTATACCCTATGACATAAGAAAAAATTCATCTCTTGAATTGTTCCAACTTGAATTTTTCAATACAATATCACTATATGTTCGATTGACTATGACCAAGAAACCTATAAATCTACCTCACTAAATCTTGTTCCACATAGCATATGTTTCTTAATTAAGTCAATCACTGGAGAATAAATTTCATTTTGTTATTAAGTAACTGTAAGACCAGTGTGTTTTCCATATTTTCAAAAATATATTTTTCTTGGAAAACATTGGAAATCCAACTATCCTTTAGTAGACACATGGATTTTTTTTGCAAATGTATATTCAATGATAATGATTCATAATTTAATCCTGAACCAGATTTCAGCAACTTGTAACATTTATTAGCATTTTGTGACATGTCCATCCCTTTCTGGTTGTTTCGTATTAACACCATCCCTAATTGGTGGTCATGACATCCAATGCTAAATAATTTGATCATATATATTATCTATGATAAGTAATATTCCAATGGATTTAGTAACAACGACTCATTGAAACTAATAGATCCTTATTGGTACTATGATTGTACCATCCATGTATCAACTCACTTAAATACCAACTGCAGTATTCAATATATTAAGTTCCTTTTCACTTTGATACAAGGAATCTAATAATTGAATTTATTTCTCATCTTATCAATTTATCTAATGTATGTAAATTTTTTACTAGTGGCAAATAGTATTCAAATTGAATAATAAATCACTGACCCCGATGAATACAAAAACAATCACTATGGTTCTATACACCCTACGCAGTATGTGTCTCTGGAACATACTCAGTTCCACATTACCTTATGGAGCCAGTTCCTATGCCAACTATTTGTGCATCTTGTTCATTGACTAATCTCTAGTCAATATAGCTCCTACTATCTCTAATAAATATGTACACCCTCTTATAAAAGTGTAGTTCATCACTTTATTAAAAAATTTCTATCTTAGGGAATTATGTAATATCCTAAGAAAATTGTTAAGATATGTACCTTTGATTCACAATGTGTTTATCTCGATTCATGTTTGTTTGTGTCCGAACTATCTATTTTCATCTAAACACATTTCCTTATGAAATAATAAATTAACATTATACCATGAATTTTATGATATTAATTTTTCATTTTAGTTGGCATATGGTTATGGGATGTCACTATTATTTAAAAATATTTTCATTATATATAATGGATGTTTTTAATTGTTGAAAAATTGATATTACTTACATTAATGCTTTGATATATAAATTGTGCGCTTAGGAATTGCTCTATGCTACATGTATGTTAATCAATGTTGATATGTATGATTCATAATCAATCATTATCATTGATGTCAATTTTGTGGTGAATATAAGGTAATGTACATTTAGGAATTGCACAAAGCTACATTATCATGATTGATGAATGCTTGGACAAGATATTTTTTAGTATCCCAACCCTTAGCAACTCATATCTCCTGACCATGCATACAAATCACTTTATTGTTCCTCAGTTAACTAATGGAATATTATGAAGTATGTGTATCACAAGATTATTCTTAGAATAGTTCATGTTTACATGTTGAACAATTTCCAAAATCATTGTGACATACCTTTATTTCCAAAGGCTACTTTGTCCAATCTAAAGATGTTGATAATACAAAACGATTTTACCTGTGCCGAACCTAAACCATATTTGTTATATTCAGGATGTCTAATTTTATAATTAAATGACAATGATTTATATTTTCATATATGTGTATAAGTATTACATTTATATTCATCGCTAATTTCCTATGATTCATGTATTACTGAACTAGTGATTTAGTTTACCAAAAAAACATTCATTCGAGAAACTTAAAGAATGTGTCCTTGCATCCAAGGAAAGATGAGATTAATGTTAATGGTTATACTCAATTATAGTTCATCAGGAATCTTTCACATAGATATTAAGAAGTCATTTACACCACACCATTGGCATAGGAATCACCCATTCACAGCCACATGGAGAATACACCTGACTTCTAGTAACGTGTCTATACCTACATGGTAATTTTACATAAATACACATATAAAAAAATCATTGAGTATTATACACCCAATTAGAAAAATGAATCATTACACTGATGAATATGCCTAATGTAGAAGTGAAAACATTCTTTGTTATGTCATTTTATTGGTTTGAATCATTCGTTGTTTAATTTTATAATATGTAATGAAAATAATCTTTTTTAATACCCCATTAATTGAATGATGTCGTAAATGTGCCATTACAATTAAATTCTATTGACCTTTTCACATTTTCATTCAATTTAATTACCATTAGAATTAAAACATAACTGTATTATATTCTTATTCACATGGTGAACCTCACCATAATTGGTATTGGAGAGTTTACTCATTACTTTTTATTTTTATTACATGAAACAAAACATGAGTAATAGTGGTAAAATTTATATGAGAAAGGGATCAATATAATGTTCATGATAAATCATGAAATTTACACATACCGGTGTATATCGCCATATTCATGTCATTTAATTAATTCCTCCTTGAAAACATCTTGGATATGAGATTTCATGTTTGATCATTCAGGTTCTTATGTAGAGACTGCAACTAATACCTGAATCTCATGAAATCATAATGATATAACTATCATATGATTTATAAATTTGTCTCATGTATGAAGTTTCACCTCCAATTCTTGATGTATTTAACAATATTGGGGACCCTGGCACCCATATTTTCTTATGTCATAGTATTATGTGCATGTGAATTTACTATTCATGGATACTTGTGTCAGTGAGAACATTTACATTCTCCAATATAATATTGTAGTTTTTTAAACATGTAGTATATCATCCCATTTTCTAAAAAATGATTTTTACAGATTAGTAACTTCTATCTGATTACTGGTTTAGACATTTTGATTAATTACATAATTCATTTAATATCTCCTACTATTTTATTGGATTCTAGGAACCCAATGTGCTAGATTCAGAAAGAACAGTCTCTTGAGTATTTTAGTGGAAAGGATCCCAAAACCACACCTCATTGTCTACAAGTAATGGAAATTCTAGTACGTGGATGGTTCTAGGTGGGATTTTGGATAGCTGACTACTTTAACTTGTGGGTACTTGATCTGTTTAGTGAAGTATATGCTTCATAAAATTAGAACTTTATTTACTCAACACTATCCTTTAAAATTACAATATGCTAGATATGGTTATTTCTATGCTGCTATTTTACTTACGTCAACTCATCATTATTATAAGGACTCCCCAGAAGTAAGAGGCACCCTCAGCTATAGAATTACTAGATCCTCAAATAGCCAGTTTTTTCCAAATTTGAATGAGGGAAGGAAGCTGTGATTTATTATATATTTTGAGGTTATTATTATTTTTTAATGTTAAAAAAGAAATCAATTGTTGTTTTTATAATCATGTACTATGTGATCACACTCACAATTGACCGTGAGAGATATAGAAATTTCATCATTTCACATGTATATTTTTTCTTTAATGTTTGTTTATTATTATTCAATGTGATTTTGAAATAAACTATGCATGCATAAAATAATAGACCATGAAAAACTAAATGAACACCTGATCATCTACCATTTCTAATGGTTTATCTGGTGAGTTAATAATAGACAAAAAAACCCTATGGGTATGTACCTTATGTCGTGTGGATTGCAACCTGAATAAAAATGACTGCTCATCCAATGCATCTAATTCCTGTCTGGTGTGTCTCTGTTACTTGGTGCAAAGTGTGTCATGCCTCAACTTGTCATTATACAACAGTACTCGCACACAGGCTAGGGAGTCTCGAGGTATAAATATACAATTATGAGAATGGGCACACATTCCCATACACATATAATTACACATTAGACGACAGACATATCACCTTTATTTTAATTAAACAAATTAAAATAATTTGACATGAAATAAATAAATAAATAAATAAATGACCCCCAGACCTTCATTGGAAAGTCGACACCTCATGAGCATCATATATGCATTAATATTTTGTTTATAAATAAATGCCAGAATAAAAATAAATCATCTATTAAAATAATACTTGAGGGAATTTTATTGAATTAAAAAATTAACGCCTATTTTAAATTCAATAGTTACATCGTTAGGTCCCAATTAATTAATTCATATTTAAATATAAAAAATAAATTAATTAATAATTTAATTGAACTCCCAATTAATTATATTAGGCCGCATTAAATATTAATAACCAAGAAATTCATATTTATTAAATTTAATTTTCATCTGTAATTAAAATAATTATCTTAATTAATGTTTGATTAAATTAAAACACCCTGGCCCAAAAAAACTTTGACAGGGCCTCTATGGGTCGAGGAAAACCTATGCAGGCCCATTCTAGTCTATTTTGACCTAGTGCAGAGGCATTATGGACTGGACGGGTATGATCAACCCTTTCCCTGGTTGGGACAACCATCCTGGACTAGTTTATGAGCATACTCATATTGTGAAGACGATTACCTCACACTAGAATGCGTTCATGATGGTGGGTGGCCGCAGTCTCATTCGCCAAGCAAGGCAAGCCGATTGAAGAAGCTATGAGCCACAGGTTCATTGAGGAGGCCAACTGGCCATTTTTGATCCACATTGGAGGTCGCATTCATGACTTCACCCAAGATGGAGGGAGGTCCTACGTGGCCCCAAAAGGAGGGCATCGAGTGGAATGTTGGTGTGGTGCGTATCTGGATGAGAGGCAGAGAATGGGAGGTCGTCGTGTCCATGGAGACGATGCACATTGAGAGTGGTATCCCAATGAATGGGATGTGGTAGCCGACGAGGTGGTTGGGATACATTTGGGTGAGGTGGTCCGCAGCAGCTCTGGTTCAGGCTTGCGTCTGGTCCGGAATGGGAGGAGGAATTCGGTCGTGCACCTCAGCTCCGTATGAAAGAACAACAGACTGCTGCTGGTGTGGTGTGGAACGTGAGACAGATGAGTTGTCCCAGTTCATCAGCCTGTGCATAGGGAGGGAGCTCCTTTGGCCAGGTTATGAGGGGCAGAGCTGTGGTGTAGCCTTCACCCCATGCAGCTGCCAGTCTTTGTGGGAGGAAGACCAGTGGGATGGGAAACCCGGTGAGGCTAGGCTATTGTAGCACTCTAGGTATGTGCCTGGTGGTGTGTTGTTGCTGCAGGGGAAAGGCAGCCTTGGTGTTCATCAGCTTGCAGCTAGTGGGGTGCAGTGTGCTGCAGTCCAAGAGGGAGTCTCTAGGTCTTCTTGTTGTGGATCAATCCGGATCGGCATGGTAGTTGGGTGAGCCTCGAAGGATTCCTAGTGAGGGGTGTCGCGCGTTGGCTGCTCTGTGGGAAGATAGGAGGCGTCCCATCGAGACCACCATGGCCGGGAGACAGGGGGCTGCTCCCCCACCCCATTTAACCTGTTTTCATTTTCATGACCTTCACATGTAGGTCCTCGCCCACATTTGTATTTTTTTAAACCATGAAATACTTTGCATGTCACATTTTCAAATCGTTTATTTTCTTGAATTGAAAAAGCATGTATTCTTCGCTTGTTATTTTATAAATTTGACCCACATAGGTCATGGTAACCCCCTTTTTTTATCTAATTCCTTTCTACAAGGCTTGAGAAAATTATATTATTATATTATTATTATATTGTTATCATTATGATATAGTAAATAATATAATCATAATATGATATTATTATTATTATTATTATTATTATTATAAGTATGTTTAATTATAATTAAATTATTTAATGATAATAATAATTATGATTTTTATGAAGAATCTGGTCCCTGAAAAAACTATTATGGTTGTCAGAATTCCATTAGGGAGAAAGATCTCTTCCGATTTAAATCTTTGGATAGTTGTAGATTGGCAATCAAATATTATTTTTTGATGTGGTTTATGAAATTGGAACCAGAACGACGCCCTCTTCAATAATTAATGAAAATTTAATTTGTTTGGCCTAAAATCAACATGTGTCACTCAGAAACAACTTTTTTGGAATCAGACAAGTAGAAGAAGTCCCAAACATGTGGGTTTTTAAAAAATTTCCACTGACGATCAACATAAACTAGTTGACGTTAGTGTACCGCAGCCCGATATTAGCTGACGACCACATGTGAAGGATTTTAATAACAAAGTAAACCATAAGAGTACATATTTTAGATCTGAAGTTCTGAATACGTCTGCTTGTCATTTGTGATCACTGATCAATGAATCCGAATTTCAATTTCTCATGATCATACACACACGCTTCATGGAATCCATGAGAGCACAATTCTTCGTAATCCGGGTGCTAGCGCAGAATTGAGACGACGCCTTCAATGCTCTAATGACCACTGCATTACTTCTCTAGTGATGCCTGAGAGAGAGAGATCAGAAGTCCTTGGATCTAGAGCCTCTCTCTCTAGAACATGGGAGAGAGGAGATGAGATATAATCCACATGATTCTTAAATGGAAAAATCCCCTCCACTTTTATTTATATTGCTTAATTAAAATACCTGGTATAGCCTCACCAGTCTCGAATACTTAATGCACAATCAAAGACATTTTTAAGACTACTAAACTGAGACATAAATATTATTATATTTCACTTGTAATATATTAAAATATATTATGGGATAATAATTGAGTCATAAACTCGACTCATCTGACTGAAATTTAAATTTTTTATTTCCAAACACTTTTAAAAAAAGTGAGAAACCACAGAATCCAAAACAAAAACCCAAAAATGACATGATACATTCAAAAAAACATCTTCTACCCAACCACAAACCAAACAGCCCACAATAGAACTACATGTAATAATACCCATAGTCCCCTTCTTCCATAACCAATTCCCACTCAGAGGCCGAATTATGCCGCTTTCGGAAATAATCACTTTTCTCAAAGTTTTCCATATGGTCCAGTGATGGTTGCACTGTGCATGTTTTCTTAATCAAACTGTCCTTTTTGAAAGCCAGAATTACACCCTTGTCCCACTTGAGAGATGATCTGGTACACACTGGTCGCAGAAGGTAAGAGTAGTATTTCCTTGTCTGTATTCTTGGTGTAGTAGATAGAGCTTCTACACATTTGGTTATCCTTTCATTTCTGTTCTGGAAAATGTCACTGTATGAAAGGAGTATAAGACTGTTCATATTTTCAATATATCCACCTTAAATATTCCCCCCCTTCAATGAATCATCCTTGTAACCAGTAGTATTCCCCCTCCTGGACTCTGGTGTGTTACTGTCAATCACGGCTAGATACCCCACCTCATTAGGAGTCTCTTCCCCAGCCGTAGGAACTTCCTCTTGTCCCAACCTAACATCATTGTGCCCATCCATGAAGGCCCCATCAGCCACATCACTATTGAATAATATGAATTTATTTATTACATTGGTGAACGTTTAACCATGGAAAAATCCATTACCATTATGGTGGGGCCCACTATCACTAAAACACATATTCAACATAATAGGGATGATTCTTGAATATGCTATTATATGTGACCATCTGGGAAAATTTCTTGATAGTAGTGAATATTATTCACAAACCAAGGGAGGGATATAAAACCCCATCATGGCCCTTAAAGAGATAATGATTGTCACAGCTCTAATAACCAATCTAAAAACACATTCTGTGTAATATAATCCCTTTTTAGTAATATCTCATAAAGCAGGGCACACTCTCGTGTCATCACACTTTTTCATGGATTATAGTTTATTGATTTAGTAGGACAAATTTACCCTTGAATGGAATGGACATGGTATTATAAAGGTACTTCCATCCATATCAACATGTCCTGAGATATATTACATCCATAAGCTGGAAGTGACAAATCCTTTCTTGACCATTCAACCAATGCAATGACACCAATAACACAACCCAACACAAACTACTGCACCTTGACTTCATTTCCATGGTTTTGATCATGCATTAAAGTATTCAATCAAATGAGATACATTTGTAACCATCACAAGTCAGAAGACAATTACACATGATCGTAGATAGGAATATCCAATGACACCCAAAACATGTGGTGTTCCTAGTGTCGGGTCTGTCATCATGATATCACAACTCGAGATCACCAAATGAAAATTTCTTGAGAAATGTCTCAATACATATGAGCCTTCAGCTTTTGATAGTCAAAAATCAACTGTTTATTATCATTAAGATGTATTTAGACCATAGATCATATATTTATGATTTATGTCCATGTATCTAGAGGTTCTCATTATAGAATAAGAAGTGATATAACCTTTGGATATGAAAATTAATAATTGGACATTACCATTTAAATAATGGATGTAGAACAGTATACACGATAATGGTATGATGAAATCATGCATAGCTAACTATATAAATGAAATGGTAATCAAACTCACTTACTAGTTGGGTCTAGGGAACCCATTATTTCAACTATTCTGTGCAGTGGATTGAATATACAAAACATTTATTAGGGATTATGTAGGGATTTGATCCAAATAAATGATGGATATGAGAATATATTTATAACTATATAGTGATATACGAATATGATCCCAATTTGAATAAGTCGATGGTGTATGCAAATGATCATCTTTATTGTCAGTGGGAAAATGAGCTTGCCTATGGGTGGTCGCTGAAATATACTAATCATCCCTGGCTAATGAGGGGATATATTTCCTGTTAAAATATGAATTCCCTATCGAACTATACTGAATGAGCTCTGTAATGGGATACGAATAATGAGTTGCACAATGTATATCCTTTCAAGGATTTTGGGACATCACTTGGTTGGTGGAAGTTGGGATAGTAGTCTATAATTTATGATCTGCTAGAATATTCCATGTATGTTCTTTGATATAACAATGAGAATAAAAATGGTGTGTTCCACTCTCACCAGGAGGTCACCAATTGGATCAGGTATATGTGTATGATCCTATTCTATAAGAATATACCAATGGTATTTTATTACCGTGATATTATCCTATCTTGAGGCATCTGCTGCTGTCACATAGTGAGCCGCGGTTGGAACAATAATATGAACCTGGTCTGATGCCTTTGGAGTATTAAACCAATCTTATTTGAAACTAATATGCACCTATCCCAAGGCATGTGCTGCTCTCACATGGTGATCCCTCATTTCAATTAGAATGTGAGCCTAGTCCTGTTCCTCATCCGTTGAAAAAATATTTCCATCAAAAAAATTAAACTTAGACAAGGTCATCATTTATACTTGATCTAAATATATTAATTATAAATATAATGTGAAATATCCTCTCTCAGGGTTTTATTGAACTCTACATGAAAATCAATTTTTAATTAATACCTACAAAAGGTGATTCTTCTTTTGTTAGAACCAACAAAATGAACATAAAATTACAATTAAATGAGAGAATAATATAAGTCAATGTCACCCACCTCTACTAAAGATCCAACACTATATAATGATATTTTTAAAGCTTCTTTAAGTAGATGATCATCTATATAATCAATAAACTATATGAAATTAATAACAGAAATATTTAGAATAAAACAAATGAAATCAGAAAAATCAATTATAAAATCACCAAGAGACATAATATTTATAAATACATGAGTAATATGATATGGTACATATTCAAACTGAACCCATAAGTAATCCTCACAGAAGACAAAAATTATACATTTGAATCAATTTCTGATTTCACCTAAAATCATAAAAATGCCAAAGAAACTCATGAGGAAACATATCTTATGGTAAATGTTGAATGGAATCTTTTTTCCCTCCTCTCAATAAATCCACTACATGCCTCACAAGAAATCATCATCAAGGGGTTTGATTTTAACATGATCTTGTCAAATAATCTCCTCAAATCCCTATATACTTAAACTAAATATCATAAGATACAAAGGATAAATGAAAAGGATCGAATAATAGGGAACATTCCACTTATTTGAGTGTTGAAATTATCCCAATACACTTGGATAAAAGATACACAAATCAAGGAGAAAAAAATCAAATGACTGATACCCCCCCTCCTCTAGGTGTATGATGTTTGAGAATACTAAGGGGATTCTAAATAAGAACCCATAGAAAAGACTAATGGGGCCTTAAAAACATGGGTTGGACCCTTTGAGATGTGGATGTTGGGGGAGCAATGTTGGATCGAATAGTAGATATAAAAGTCTATTAGATGGAACAATACAAGAGGGGGGGTGAATTGTAGGTTTAAAAACTTTGAGTTTTAGTAACAAAGAGATTAGTTTAAATGAACTTAAACTAATACAAATACAAACACCCACAATTGTATTGAAAGTAAAAGGGTAAGATGTATTGTAATACTATTGTAAAGTAAAACAATTGTATTCAAGGTGAACACAATAATCAGAGTAATACAAATATGAATGATTCTACCTTAAAGCGTATAGAACCAATCAATACAATATGAAAAAGTATGATTGTAATTGAAACAATTACAATTGAATATGTAAAGAAAGAAAGGAAACAATACAATCCCTTTCTAATACAAACAGCGGAAATGTAAAAGTAATACAATTCTTTTAACCCAAAGAGAAGGGTTATCCTTTCACCTAGGATAAAAGGTCTGTCTCACCAACACCTTGGTGAGCCCTCGATACGATTATCGGCACGTCTGTCTGCCTATCCCTGGCAGCCCTCGATACGATGATCGGCTCGTCTGTCTGCCTATCCCCGGCAGCCCTCGATACGATGATCGGCTCGTCTGTCTGCCTATCCCCGGCAGCCCTCGATTTTGTAGGTAATCGGCACCTCTGTCTTTCAATCACTTGAAAGCCCTCGATACGATGATCGGACGCACAAGGCTGATGAGAGAAGTCAGAGTCTCTCTCTCTAGAATCTTCGTAGTTCACAATCTCTTTATTCAATCTCTTTGCTCATCGTTGTCTTCTCAGCTTCAAATGACCTCCTATTTATAGGCCTCGGGTTCCAACGGTCATATTGCCTCCAACGGTCATCTTGAAACAGAAAGCACGACATCGTTTTGATTAGTATATAACTAACTCAACGACATCGTTTTGTTAGGACAAGAGATATATAGAAAAGTAAAACATGAGTATGATTCATATGCAGAGAGAGTATTTTTGACAAAGTACCAAAACAAATAATGATTATCTGAATAGTAGTCAGTACGATACGATCGACAGAGTCAGTACGATACGTTTGACAGAATCAGTACGATACGTTTGACAGAGTCAGTACGATACGTTTTGGTCGATACGATCAACATCGTACGATACGATAAACATAATAAAAGACAATTTGTTATTTTACAAACATATGATATAATACATTCGAGATTTCCAAAACAAGACAGAATATATTTGTGATTTCCAAAACACGATGTAAAAGCCAAAAAAGGACTTTTGACTTAACAATCTCCCCCTTTTTGGAAAGCACAAACACACAAAGTAAATGAAACAAGAAATACTTATCTCCCCCTGAGTTATTGAAAACTCTTCTGAATAAGAATTTGAATACAACTAACTCCCCCTTAGGTATTGACTTTCCTAAGGATTGTATTCATAGATTTTCCTTAAGAGCATTGTATTGCATTCTCCCCCTTTGTAAAAACAAACTTTGTAAATATTCTCCCCCTTTGTGATTTACAAAAAGAAAGGAGTATTCTCGAATTGTCTGAAAGTATTAGTAAAGTAAAACAAGACAATTGGATAAAAAAAATATAATAGTTATTACAACACAAAGTTTCAAAAGAAACAAATACAACAATCATTTTCCTCTTTCCTTCTCCTTCTTTATCAGCTCATGAAGCACAGCTTTCATCTTCTTGATCTCCTTCTTGTCTTCAGAAATTGATTCACCTTGAGTTTTGAGAAGCTCCTGTTGATCCGCAAAAATCTGATCCTGATTTTTGATGGTCTCCTCTTGAACTCTGATTACCTCTTCAAGGGTATCAATTCTGCTTTGCAAAGTTTTGTTGTCCTTAGACAATTCAGAATTTTGTTTCTTCAGAAACACCATTTCATCTTTGAAAGATGAAACCTTCGAAACTTCTGATTGGAAAACATTCATCCTTTCTTGCAAGTCTTTCACAGAAGGAACATCGGCTCTTTGAGAAGATAAAAGATTCAGCCTTTCAACCGTTTCTTTATCAAGCTTATTGAAAGCAATTGCAAGATCATTTGAAAGTCTCCTTATATCTTCAATAGCAACTTCATGGTCATTGATTGAGCTCTCTGTTTTGTACGACCACTTAGTCATCTTATTACATGCCTTCCTGTGAACAACTGAGCTTTCAGAAAGAACTTTCAAATCGGCTTCTACAGACAAGACTTTCTTCCTTAACTCTTTCACGGATCCAAACTTCTTTCTCTGATTTTCAGTAATAAAGTCAATCTTTCCTTCCAGCCTTGGAAAATAAGGAATAGTTTTCTCCATTCTCCTTAAAACATGAACAATGTAATCACTCTTTTTGAGAGAGATTGTGTGCTCTGAATCAGTATCATCATCGTACGATTCTAGTTCATGTGATTTGCTTGATTCAACAACTAGCTGTTTGCCTTTCGCCTTTTCTTTCTGTTTTCCATCATCCACTTTATCACTGATGACAACAACTTTGTCAGAATGAGAAGATTGAGCATCATTCTTTTCTTTCGATGACATCCTGTCCGGTGACCTTTCCTGATCGGCATGAGGAGTTTGTTGAACTCCTTCGCTCAGCTTTTGAAGTGATTCCTCTTTACTCTTCTTTGAACTTTGAAGATATTCTAAAAGAAAATCCTCTTCTTCTTCCACTTCTTCCATCACTTGTTTCCCTTTCTCTTTCTCAGACTGACTTTGTACGATGGGCTCTTGATGTACTTCCATTGTTAATTGAGCACTTGCATCTTCAACAGCTTTCAAGACTTTAGAAATATCAAAGTCCTGAGCCTTTCTTTTCAACATAGTCTTCTTTTTCTTTTCAGCTTGAAGGGTTTCTTCTACCCTTATCCTTTCTGCAAAGGCTTCAGCAGGGTCAAGTCCAAACTTTGGATCACCCTCTTTTCTCTGTTCCTTGTCCTTTCTCCACTTTGCCACAACTTCTTTACTATACTTCGGCTTCTTCTTCGGCTTTGAACTAGTCTGTGGATCAGACTTTCGAGTAACACCGGCCGATTGATTGTCCTTGGCAGGCATAGGTGCCGATTGATTCTCAAGCAAATCAGCTTCTTCATCTCTGACAAAAAGTTTTGAATTCGAATCAAAACAAACATTGAGCTTCTTCATCGTACTCTTATTAATGAAAGACGGCCACAAATCCATAGGTTTTCCTTTTAAAGGAATATTACAGAACTTCATACTCTCAAGAATGAATTTTGTGAGGATGGCCGGATACATTATTATCTGGGATTTAATCCCTCCTTTCTTGACATTCTTGATTGTTTCAAAGATATATCCCATGAGATTTACCTTTCTCATATTCACAAGGTAGTCAAGCATAAAGACATCAGAGACTTTAAGGGTTTCTCTATCCCCTTTCCTTGGAACAAGGAAACCTTTCATCCATAGAGTGACAAACCTATTGTCTGGTGAAAGATGATAAACTTTTCTCTTTCCCTCATTAACAACAAACAAAGACTTTTCAGCATTTTCTCTATTGAAAGTACCAACTTCCTCTGGAAGTTTATGAGATGGACAGAATGCATCACCTTCTATAGAAACATTTAGAAAATGCGCGGCTTGTTTCACAGACATAGATAACTTCCTATCGTACACAGCGAAGTTAATATTCATATCCTTGTCAAAAGAAACGGTTTTGTAGAATTGACACACTTCATCAAACAGAACTGGATCTTGACTATCAGGCTTTTCCACACAGAGATGTTCCCATCCTTGAAACAAAATTATCCTCTTGATTGTAGAATCGTACGTATCAAAGAATTCTCGGGAAACTAACCTTTCTCTGTGAAAGTCTTTCTCTGTAAAGGTCTTTGAAGACATATCAGCGGGAGTGTTGGCAGAAGACTGAGACATAAAGATAATGCCGATTGAGAAGATCGTACGATTGAATATAGCCGGTTGAGCAGAGCTTCGCCTCAAATCTTGGACAAACGATGTGGGTTTGGGGAGGGGAGGGGGGTATTTATAGGCAAAAAAGATATGACGGTTGATCTTCTACGGTCAGGATTAAAGAAAAGCAGATCAACGGTTAGAAAAAAAAAAAACAAAAAAAAAAAGCTGAAAAAGAATACCTGTCGAAGATCGTAAGGTGATTGCTGGTTTTGGTGACATTACGATGGAAAACAATCTCAAAACTATCATCGGTCGATTCAAAAATTATTGAATGATACGATGGAAAAGAATTTCAATACTATCATCGGTCGATTCAAAAATTATTGAAAGGTACGATGGAAAAGAAATTCAATAGTATCATCGGTCGATTCAAAAATTATTGAAAGGTACGATGGAAAAGAAATTTAATAGTATCATCGGTCGATTCAAAAAAAAAATTTGAATGGTACGATGGAAAAGAATTTGAATACTATCATCGGTCGATTCAAAAAAAATTTGAATGGTACGATGGAAAAGAATTTGAATACGATAAACAGAAAAATTAAAAAAGGTCAATACGATAAACAGAAATATTGAAATAGTCAATACGATAAACAGAAATATTGAAATAGAGTAAATATTTAAGGATCAGAAACATAAAGA
The DNA here is from genome assembly GCA_963277665.1 of Viscum album. Lineage (NCBI taxonomy): Eukaryota > Viridiplantae > Streptophyta > Magnoliopsida > Santalales > Viscaceae > Viscum > Viscum album. Next base: position 1,032,195,945 of record OY728157.1, read on the forward strand.
CATAAAGACATGTCCTCCCCCTTTCTACGAGGAGTTTCTTACTATAAGGAGAGATTTAAAACAAGAAGTAGATATGAATGATTATTTTATTGTAATCATTCCTAGCTTCTGTTTTATAAATTCAAATCTATCGGAAGGTAAAGATTTTGTAAAAATATCAGCAAGTTGTTCTTGCGTTCCGATGAATTGTAAAACAATATCTCCTTTTTGTGTGTGATCCCTAAGAAAGTGATGCCTAACATCTATGTGTTTAGCACGAGAGTGATGTGCTGGGTTTTTACTAAGAGCTATGGCACTTGTATTATCACAAAGAATTTGAGTTTTGGAGAAACTCAAACCATAGTCAGTGAGTGTGTGCTGCATCCACAAAACTTGAGCACAGCAACTTCCAGCTGCTACATATTCAGCTTCAGCAGTGGAGAGTGCTACCGAGTGTTGTTTCTTGCAAGACCAAGAAACCAAAGAATCTCCTAAGAAATGACATGTTCCAGATGTACTTTTTCTATCCATTCTACAACCACCAAAGTCAGCATCTGAAAAGCTTTTTAAAACAAATTCATTTCCAGAAGAGTAAAATAGTCCTAAATCCATAGTGTCTTTTAAATACCGAAAGATTCTCTTTACGGCTTTTAAGTGAGACTCTTTTGGATTAGATTGATATCTTGCACATAAGCATACAGAAAACATCAAGTCGGGTCGACTAGCTGTCAAGTATAGCAAACTCCCTATCATACCTCTAAAAATCGTTTGATCTACTGGTTTCCCAGTTTCATCAAGATCAAGAGAATTTGAGGTACCAATTGGGGTGCTAATACTTTTAGTTTTGTCAAATCCATACTTTTTGAGTAAGTCTTTAATATACTTATGTTGAGATATATAAGTTCCTTCTGGTTTTTGAGAAATTTGAAAACCTAAAAAGAATGTTAACTCACCCATCATACTCATTTCAAACTCAGATTTCATTAAATTTGCAAAAGAATCAGTTAAAGATTTCTGAGTTGATCCAAATATGATGTCATCAACATAGATTTGGACAATCAAAACATCTTTGTTTTCCATTTTTATAAAAAGAGTTGGATCAGCTGTACCTTTTCTATAATTGTTTTGTAAAAGAAATCCTGTAAGTCTATCATACCATGCTCTAGGAGCTTGTTTAAGACCATATAGAGCCTTGGTAAGTTTAAAAACATGATCAGGATGTTTTGGATCTTGAAAACCAGGAGGTTGTTCAACAAAAACTTCTTCTTGAACAAAACCATTTAAAAAAGCACATTTGACATCCATTTGAAATAGTTTGAAATTGAAATATGCTGCGAAGGCTAATAGAATTCGAATAGATTCAAGTCTAGCTACAGGAGCATATGTTTCCTCATAGTCTATTCCCTCTTGTTGATTATAGCCTTTAGCAACAAGTCTTGCTTTATTCCTTACAATGATTCCATTTTCATCACACTTGTTTCTGAAAACCCATTTTACACCAATTACAGTTGTTTCTTTAGGTCTTTCAACTAAAGTCCAGACTTGATTCCTTTCAAATTCATTTAGTTCATCCTGCATAGCTTTGATCCAATCATCATCACCTAAGGCCTCACTTGGACTTTTAGGTTCAAATTGGGAAAGAAAAGCAAGATGTTCTATTTCATTTCTTAAGGAATTTCTGGTCCTTACAGGTTGATTTATATCACCAATGATGTTATCACTGGGATGATTCCTAAGAAACAATTGATTTGGGTTTTGTAAAACCTGTTCATCAACATATGGTAGAAAATCTTCTGTGGTAAATGTTTCAGAAATACTTTCTTGAACATTTTCCTTATCAGAATGTTCTTCTAATATAGGTTGATAAATATTTTTGGAAAACACATCCGAGGATGTAGGATTGGGTTGGTTGAAAACAAAAGGGTTAGTTTCATCAAATTTTACATGTACTGTTTCTTCAACAGTACAAGTGTTTTTATTGAAAACTCTATAAGCCTTAGAGGTTGTGGAATAGCCTAGAAAGATTCCTTCATCAGATTTTGGTGCAAATTTGTGTAGATTGTCTTTTGTGTTCAGAATGAATACTTTGCATCCAAAAACTTTGAAGTAAGAAACTTTAGGTTTTCGGCCAGTCCATAACTCATAAGGAGTTTTATTAAGAAAAGGTCTAGTTAAAACACGATTTATAGTATAACAGGCAGTACTAACAGCTTCAGCCCAAAAGTGCTTAGCAATTGAGTATTCACTCAACATGGTTCGAGTCATTTCCTGAAGAATACGATTTCTTCTTTCAACAACCCCATTTTGCTGAGGAGTTCTTGGTGCTGAGAAATTGTGAGTAATACCTTTCTTACTACAAAAAGTTTCAAAAACTGAATTTTGAAATTCACCACCATGATCACTATGAATAGTTATCAATGGTAGGTTTTTCTCATTTTTAACTTGGGCTCTAAAAGTTTTGAAATATAAAAAGGCTTCAGATTTCTTTGTGAGAAAATAGACCCATGTAAATCTAGTAAAGTCATCAACTAAAACAAATACATAGTATTTGCCTCCAATGCTTCCAGATTGTGAAGGACCAAACAAATCCATATGCACAAGCTGTAATGCATTAGAAGTTGAAACTTCATTAATTGATTTAAAGCTAGTTTTATGTTGCTTGCCATATTGACAAGAATCACAGACTTTTGAAGAATCATATCTAAGATCCGGTAGCCCTTTTACAAGTCCTTTCTTTGAGAGTTTTCTTAGGTTTCTCAAATTACAGTGTCCTAGTCTCCTATGCCATAGCCATGATTGGTCTTCTATTACACTTAAGCAAGGTAAGTTTTGGTTCCTAAGGTCTTCTAAGTTAATAGTGTAAACATTCTCTTGCCTATGGGCAGATAGAATGAATTCATCCTTGGAATTGTGAACTAGACACTTATCATTTCTAAAATTCACAAGGTAACCTTCATCACATAATTGACTTATGCTGATGAGATTGTGCCTAAGACCTTTTACAAATAAAACATTTGAAATAAGAACTTTTCCAAGAAAAACAATATTACCTATACCAACAATCTTTCCTTGAGCATTATCTCCGAAGGTAACCTTTCCACCTTTTGTTTTGATAACCTTTTCAAAGAAATCTTTGTTTCCAGTCATATGTCGAGAACAACCACTATCCATGTACCAAATGTTCTTATTGGTACACTTCTGATTCTCCTGAAAAAGAAACAATTAGATTTTTGGAATCCAAACTTGTTTGGATCCAGAAGAGTTAGATAAAAGAATTTTAGGAATCCACATTTGTTTTGCAAAATGAGCTTTATGAAATCCTAAGGATTGAGTTTTGTTAAGAGAACAATCTCTTCTCCAATGTCCACCACATTGACACTTGGAACAGAAAATGGTTTTTTGAGGAACAAAATAGTTATTACTAAAAACAGGTTTGGAATAAGTATAACCAAGACCAGAACGATTTCTCAATGGTCTAATTTGAGAATACATCCTATCAAAGTTTTCTTTTCCATGAGTGAAGTTTGACAAACACTTTTTCAAGGATAAAATCTCTGACTTTAGTTTTAAAACCAAATTCTTGTTTTCTAAAACATTTGAATTTGAACTAGAGTTAGACTCTAAAATGTTTTTCTTTGAAATAGCAGTTTCAAGATCCTTAGAAAGTTTATCCTTTTCAGATTTGACTTTCTCAAGGGTTTTCAAAATACTTTCAAAATCAGAAGTTTTCCCATCAAGATCTTTAGAAAGATCTGATACTTTAGTCAAAATAGAAATTCTAGAACTTGCTTTTTCGAATCTCTTTTTGAGTTTAGAATTTTCATTTTCAAGTAACTTAGCAAATCTAGAAACTTCTTCAAAAGAAGGTAATGTATCATCTTCTGATGATGAGGGTTCATCATTTGAAGATTCATAATATCTATTATCAGCATAATTTGCATTTAAAGAGACATTTGTAACAGCTTCAGCATTATGTACCTTAGCCATGAGACAATGATTTTCAATTGGTAGTCTGGCTAGAAGTCCAATATTCCTTTGTCCTGACGTCTCATTATCTGAAGAATCATCTGAGGAATCACTACCACTTGCACTCCATGTATCGTTAGCTTTCAAGACCTTCTTTGTCTTATAAAACTTTTTCTTGTTTCTTTCAGAGTGTTTCTCTTTTCTATCTCTCCTCTTTAGTAAAGGACAATCAGGCCTTATATGTCCTGCTTTCTTGCACTCATAACAAGTTACCTCAGAATCTTTCCTATCTTTCCTGTCTTTCTTTTTGAATCTATATTGAAAATCTTTCTTTCCAACAATCTTGTTCATCCTCCGAGCAAGATTAGCTAACTCATTATCTGAAAGATTACATTCACTTGAATCAGATACAACAACTTTCTTGGATTTAGACCTCGTAACCCTTTCAGGTGTTTTGGCTTTAGATGCAAAAGCTACACTTCCATTCCCATTCTTCTTCTTATTGAAATCAGCATCTCTCTTCATTCTTGTCTCATGCTGTAGAAGAGTTCCAAAGAGTTCATCAAGAGTAATCTGGGAAACTTTTCTATTTTCATCAATAGCTGTTCTTTTTGACTCCCATTCATTTGGCATGATATCTATAATCTTGTCAACAAGAGCTTCATCATCAAGACCCTTTTCTCCCATAGATTGTAAGCTGTTGACAATTGTCATAAACCTCTGTTGCACTTTACATACTGGCTCTCCATAAGGAAAAACAAAACCATGATACTCTGCTCGAAGCATTGCTCTCCTTGTTTCTATAACTTTGGATGTACCAAAATGAGTGACTTCTAATTTCTTCCAAATACAGTTGGCTGCTTCACATGAAGATATCTGACTATATATATTCCTGGTCATAGAGCATAATAAAGTATTGCGTACCTTGTAATTCAGTTGATATTCTTGCTTCTCTTGATTGGTAAAAGTACTAACTTCTTTGTCAGGTATTTTGTAACCTCCAGTAAGCATAATAAAATTGTCTACACCAGTATTGATGACGAAAGTCTTCATACGATCTCTCCAATATTCGTAATCATTCCCATCAAAGATTGGTGGTCTAGAAGGATTCAGATTATCTATTGATCCGATATTCATTCCTGCCATCTAAAACAAAAACAACTTTTCCACTCCACACGTTAGTGTAGTAAATATTTAAGATAAGAAATAGAGCTAGTAATACAAATCAGTGGAAAACCTCCTCTGATACCAATTGTTGGATCGAATAGTAGATATAAAAGTCTATTAGATGGAACAATACAAGAGGGGGGGTGAATTGTAGGTTTAAAAACTTTGAGTTTTAGTAACAAAGAGATTAGTTTAAATGAACTTAAACTAATACAAATACAAACACCCACAATTGTATTGAAAGTAAAAGGGTAAGATGTATTGTAATACTATTGTAAAGTAAAACAATTGTATTCAAGGTGAACACAATAATCAGAGTAATACAAATATGAATGATTCTACCTTAAAGCGTATAGAACCAATCAATACAATATGAAAAAGTATGATTGTAATTGAAACAATTACAATTGAATATGTAAAGAAAGAAAGGAAACAATACAATCCCTTTCTAATACAAACAGCGGAAATGTAAAAGTAATACAATTCTTTTAACCCAAAGAGAAGGGTTATCCTTTCACCTAGGATAAAAGGTCTGTCTCACCAACACCTTGGTGAGCCCTCGATACGATTATCGGCACGTCTGTCTGCCTATCCCTGGCAGCCCTCGATACGATGATCGGCTCGTCTGTCTGCCTATCCCCGGCAGCCCTCGATACGATGATCGGCTCGTCTGTCTGCCTATCCCCGGCAGCCCTCGATTTTGTAGGTAATCGGCACCTCTGTCTTTCAATCACTTGAAAGCCCTCGATACGATGATCGGACGCACAAGGCTGATGAGAGAAGTCAGAGTCTCTCTCTCTAGAATCTTCGTAGTTCACAATCTCTTTATTCAATCTCTTTGCTCATCGTTGTCTTCTCAGCTTCAAATGACCTCCTATTTATAGGCCTCGGGTTCCAACGGTCATATTGCCTCCAACGGTCATCTTGAAACAGAAAGCACGACATCGTTTTGATTAGTATATAACTAACTCAACGACATCGTTTTGTTAGGACAAGAGATATATAGAAAAGTAAAACATGAGTATGATTCATATGCAGAGAGAGTATTTTTGACAAAGTACCAAAACAAATAATGATTATCTGAATAGTAGTCAGTACGATACGATCGACAGAGTCAGTACGATACGTTTGACAGAATCAGTACGATACGTTTGACAGAGTCAGTACGATACGTTTTGGTCGATACGATCAACATCGTACGATACGATAAACATAATAAAAGACAATTTGTTATTTTACAAACATATGATATAATACATTCGAGATTTCCAAAACAAGACAGAATATATTTGTGATTTCCAAAACACGATGTAAAAGCCAAAAAAGGACTTTTGACTTAACAAGCAATGCCAAGACTCCTCACCTAGAGGTACCTCTTGTATAAACCTTTGGCATGTGGCATAGAGTAACTAACCCAAACTCCACATATGGTGATATGTATGGTTCTGTAGTGTGGCCCACCACTATTGAAGCACAAGTATCCTACCTCCGGAGGGATTTTACTTCTAGGACACACAATAGTATGGCCCTTCTGGTTGTGGTGAATCCATCCTCTGAGATGTAGCCTGCACCCCCAAACACCTGAGTTCCCTTCATAGTGTAGACTTTATGATATGGCATAAAACCCCCTAACCATGTTGAGGAATGGCCTTTCAAGATATGACCCATCCAACCATGGTGAATCCATACAGAAAACAAACCTTTGTCTATGATATGGCCATCACGCTATAGAAAAAACTATATTTCATACTTTTATTGATGTATCACGACCCTTCCAAACCATAAGTTACTACACCACAAAACATAGTGTTTCATCATTGTTTTGTAACTAATGTTTTAGTTTTATGGTGTGGTCACCCCCAACAACTTTTTGAAAACCACTCATGTTCCTAGACCAACAAATTAGTCTTTTTCAACATCCAAAGACACCAATTAGATGAATCCAAACACATAAAACTCTTATTTGAGTCCTGATTAACAATCACTTCCCACCTCCTAGAAAAAAATTAATCATCATAGGAATTTCGTAATCCTAAATGACAAACATCATTACAATCTCCCTACAATAACACTTATCATCCTCTATAATCCATTGCAGTATTTGAACTATAATCTCATACATACATAAGTCTCCAATTCACCATGATCTCACTATGTAGAATCTATAAATGACTCTCACACCTCTACTGTAAATCTTAAAACAATAATCCTAAACAAAACAAATTACAACTAAAATATCAATCAAGTATAAAATTATATAAATAATTTCCATTTTAATTATCTTGATGTGGTTTCCACCTCAATTAATCAAATTCTATAAAAATAACCATTTTGTGTTTCTTTGTCCAATATCTATAGAAAATGTTCAACTACACCTAGTAACAGATCTCTAACTCACCGCACCACACAATAATTATTCTTTAAAACCTAAAGGCATCTGTGTATTGTCCAAACACCCACACAAATGTCCAGTCACGACTCTTACTGTAATTCTATATTTGAATCTATAAATATACCATTCAACTTCTATACTCTCATATATCACCAATTCTCCTAAATCTAACTCACTCTCAGATCATTCCACACCCACAAATTCATGGACATATTTTATCATGGATGTGACCATTCCAACACAAGGATCATACACCCCATGAACAATAAGATTACCATGTGTAAAAGCGTATCCCTATCATCATATCACATAACTAATACCATATCCCAACAACACACATATTTCCCACCAAAGGATAAAATTACATGACATGACCACCAGAGCATACATCACACCAACAAAAAACCCAAATCATTAAATAAGATGTTTTTCAAACACACTTATTAACCCCAAACTCCGATGCTTAAAAAATTTAATCACCTTGATGATTATAGTTCTCCCATAATAAGTCTCATTTAGCAGTGGATAATTATAGCTAATGGTTCTCCCCACCTTAGAAATCACCTTCCAATTCACAAAACCAATTGTTGTAAACCATGAATCAATAAATATGACATCCAACTACTGGGGCCTCACACTTAGAATCCATATCAAATGCCATCTATTCGCGGCTCTCCCGAAAGAAAACGAAAAATCCATTAAATGAACTACAAAAACACATAAGTCTCTCTTAGTTAACCATTATAAATCCATCTAAATTATTTACAAAGGCACTCGTATTTCTCTACAAATCACACATACTTGATTGAACACACCAACAAACCTCACTTTGTGGTTTCCAAATCACCTCAACACTTAATAAATACAGAAATTAAATAATCAAGGTCTCTCCTAACCAATACCAAAATATAAAAACTAACATGTTTTTTACAGTTTTGATCACATATTTAAAAAACCCATTAATATAATTTTTCACAAATAAATATCTCTTAATATATAAAAACTACCTAGATTCCAATTCTTTTTAACAACAACTGAAATCGCAAGAAATCCCTAGAATAGCCAGTCTATTGCAAAGATCATTTTGATTTCCAAAAACATTTTGAAATAAAATTTTAAAATCTATTCCTTACACTTTTCCAAAAATAAAAATAACTCAACCAGTTCAAAATCACATAATCTAAGATCAATTTCAAGATAAAAAATATATAAAACCAATTTCTATAAAAATGCTACAACATTAGTTTTCATTTCAAATTTGAGTTTTTATTATTAACGTAGTGGTTTTCTCGAAGTCCAAACATAAAAAATAATTTCATTATAATATAAAATAAGCATGATAACAACAAAAATCAAAAGAATAAACCCCTCAAATCCTTATTTATCTAATCACCCCTTAAAATATATTCCCATAAGGATTGAAATATTTATAATTTTATTCAATTAATAATGGATTATAATGAGTAAACATATAAAACAACACTACCCATAGGTTCATGTACCATTCCACTATCATGGAACAAAAGTATTCCCGGAATACTAGATGAGTCGTACAACTCATCTCGAGTTCAATCCTATTTTTGGTGATTCATTATCAAATAAAATACATCAATCATCCTAGAAATTCTATGTGTGGAACAATACATCCCCAAGAATCCAAAATTTAAACTGATATCATTTCATGAACACATGAACTCAGTTTTACACTCTATGCCTTCATATATAACATAACCTATAACTACATTATATCATACCAAAGCACGATCATGAACTATTTTACAATACCACATCCTAGATCAGTAAAAAATATATAATCGATGTAGTCAAATGACCCATGTAATGCATCCATATACGTTATAGGATAATGAATATTTCTTAGGATGAAAATAGCATTGAATAAATTATTCTATCTAAAACAATCTACAAAGGTTCCTACCCAAATCTAATGAAAATTAATCACAACCATATTTATAACATTCATTTCTAAAACCCATATATATTAAAGAAAGAGCTCTACATGCCCCCATATTCTAAAATATGAAGAATTAAATCTATATACATATTACATAATTACAAAAACGTAACATATAAGAAGATAAAAAGTAAAATATACATTATATATAAATAAATTGAACATTTTCTAGTATATTTTAATGAATAACCAAAATCTACATCACATGCCTTCGACCCAACACACAATATTTTCGTACCATATCAATGACCAACGTAACATGATAGAAAAATACGATATATATTGATCCAAGTAGTACATGTGGCCTCAGTGAAAATTGGAAGGTATACCCATATACGTCTAAACCCATATCATGAATTCTAGTAGGGTGGGTCTAAAAATATTAAATTCTTTAAAAAGATGACATATTGCTATGATCTAGTATATATTCATGCAATACATATATGTGAATTAATTCCCATGAAACACACCAACCCATATGCTTAATAAATAATTCAATAATAAGAATACAATTGAGTTCATCATTTACCAACCATTTCAAATGAACATTCCTAATTTAGATCCATGTCAGATGGAAGAACATCACCACAGACCACAGTCATGGCCCACACCTAAAGATGTGGGGGGGGGATGTCACCATAGATCTTGACACACTACTCAGATGGATATTGTAATGTCTCATATCTAAATACGGACCCACTAGCTCATCAATCAATGTAGGTTATATCATCCACTTCCCACATCCCATAATGACGAAACCCTCCCACTACTTGGAGTCCATAACTGAAACTATATCACATAGGTAAAGGTCCATTAACATGACACAATCCTTTTCACTCAAGGAAAGTTCAGCTCCATCTCCCCTAGAATGTCCATTTCCTATCATAAGAACATTTTCAACACCCACATGCTATAACAAATTCGGGTTTTAATCACATCTCAAAACTCAACAATGTAAAACAAGGTTCTAGTCCCTTAAGACCTAGCCTTGCACATAATCTAATCCCCATAATCATGTCTACCCTCTAAGGTTTCTATGGAATGCATTTAGACAACCTCTCGCTTTGATTCTAAATAATAATCAGCCACAAAAAAAACATAACAAGCAACATCATCCTAAATCACATTATCCATTGGATATAGAAAATGATAAGTAAAATAAGGTAAAAAGCTTGAGAAATTGGGGAATCACTCTCTGAAGGATAGATCTGGAAAAACAATCTCAATAAATACCTTAGATCCCAATTGAAAATTAACTTTAATAACCATTTCATAATGAGTCTCATGTCTCCATACCCACACTAAAACCATGAACAAAATCCAATCACACATCCTTTAGAAAATATCATATTCATTTTGAAATGATGTTTGAAAGCCAACATTACATCATGAAAATTCATTTAAATTAATATTTAGTCATATTAACATTTTGAAATCACATTTTACAAATGTAGACACATGCCCTTTGAAAACCACCCATCCCAACAAGAAATCCATACATGGGGAAAATGTTTATTCATTCGAACATGGAACCACCATCTAACCATTTATCAATATATATGGTCTTTGTTGACTATTAGGATAATGAAATCCCACCAATTTTTTTATAGAATCAAAAATGTCATACAACATGAAGGAAAGTTACAATAATGATAGAAAAGAAACCAAAAATACCAATCAAACGATTGAATCAAATAAGTCAAGGACACCTACATCGACCTATGATCCATTAATTCACCTTTAGCTCATATTTTTCTCCTATGATTCCCTGAGCACCTATATAACCAAAAAATATCATCAAATTAAGAAATTAATCATTTAAAAACAAAAAAAAATTGAATAACTGATTTCATCATCTAATAAAATTCTTTGAAATATACACATGAAAAATCCATCAAGAAGGATTTTTTCACCACAAATCAATGAAATTTCTTCCCTAATACCTAGATGGTTTAAAAAAATTATTAGATACAAGAATGAAAAAAGAGGGATGACGCCTCAAGTCGGATCTATGAAATGAACATCAACTGCCTATATCAATGTGAGATAATGGGACAGACGAGTAGAGACAAATGGGCCTCTTCCGCCCTATTCCATGATGCTAAAGTAGAATAACACCATCATATTTGAAAATTGGAACCACATGAAAAGAAAAAAGGTCCCTTAGAAAATATATGTAATATTTATGGTGTGGCCATGGGGGGACATTGTTTAAAGGTCCCACACCTAGGGTGCCCTATTGTGAAGCCCCTTGGGTTGTAGCATAGGGTATTTCTACTGACCACTCGATACGAAATATTGAAGGGATCCATGGTGCTTCCCACATTAGCATCATCTTAAGGGTCATTCCTATAATGGGTACCCATGGACCAGCCCTCTGGGATGGGGCATGGGGATTCACCAACATGCATCACACCATCATGGATCTTTTATCTATGATGTTTTCATCCTCAGGGGAGCCATCCAAAACCACTACCACCCGATATCCCTCGATATTAATTCTTTTGGGATGTAGTATGGAACATTCTTGACTGCACTACACCATTTCCCTTTAGGATATAGAATAATGTGCCTCAGGGAGTCCCTACCTATTAGGGGACTCGCTTCATAGGTCCCATCTGTGGAACAAACCATAGGCTATGACAAGGACCTTTCCCCATTGGTACCTCCATGATTCCAACCTTTCTAGTTATATAGTGGCCCTTCATAGACATTGGTAATAACACCATATAACCTATTGTTCTTCTATGATTCCTATTATGCAACTAAAATTCTATAGTAGGTCTATATAAAACTAACACTAATTACCAAAAAAGAATCCAAACCACCCACATATACTCATTGAACATCCAAAAAACATGTATTTGATTTTAAACATTCAAAAGTATGATCCAAGTATCAATTAAAAAATCTCCCCCCTCCAGAACCCAAAATTCAAACTTATTATGAATATCACTACTCGTAATGATGAATTCCATTGAAAAAATAATCATGGAAATTGTAAAAAAAAATTATTATAATAGACACATATTACCAAGAAATGTCTCTTATGACTCCAATAATATCCAAAAGTATCTCTTGATGATGTTCCAACTTCTAGAATTCCAAGATGAATCCTAATAATCAAAACAATTCCCATAACATGAAATTTTTTCCAAATTATATTGATTTTCACCAACCTATTCAATCTAGGTTGTTACAACCTCCCACTATAAGGCATATTATTCCTAAAAGTATCCTCATGAATCCCCAATTAACTCTTTTTTTACCAATCACTAATTTATATGTAAAATATCAAATCTATTACAATTCATGATTGTGTTGACACCGCAATCAAACCGGGTCCACTACTCAAGATCCCAAGAACATATCACCTTGGTTACTCAAATTGTTGATCATTCCTTGAATGATGTGTTGTGGATAATTTAAAAATATTAGTATTAATTACATGAAAACACCCTTGTCATCACCCAACCACAAAAATAATTTTACCAAACCCAATGAACTACACATTACAACACATATTATTTCGAGAAAATCTATGAGAGTTCCCCAATATGTATTGTATTCATGAATTACAAATCCCTCAATTTCATATCCCATCTAATGGAACAATTTTTCTAAATCATTTCCTCACTCACTTGACATAACTCCCAATAATTAACCAATAATTTTCAACTAAATATATACTATCCATTAGGAAAATATATATAATATAGGACCCCATCATATTAATTAAAGGGTGAAATCTATGAGAATTGATTCTCCGCAGACTTGGACGCTCCACTAGCACGTTACCAGAACACATACCTTTTCATACCACCTTACCAACATCTAATATATAGTGGATAACAATTTCTAAACATTATAACTCATCCTGATTATTATTGACCATGGACCATATTTAATTATTTTTCTTTTTTTCGACAATCTAGCTACATGTATCCAAACACTATCACAACACTGAATCTACTTCTGGTTGGGTCCATAAATTGTCACCTTTGAAGTTTAAACAAAACTAAAAATAATGAGTATCATATGTTCATATTAACTATGTATTACTCCCCACCAAATAACATTCCCTAGTGTAGATCCATGATCATGATCATTCCATATATTTAGTATTAACAAAATAACAATATACACAATACCCAGTCATATTTATACAATAAATCCACATATGAGACCCCACTAAAGAGTCCAATGATTCAATGATTCTTTCTCTAACTACTATTGAATTATACTTATTCCCAAATCACCACAGTTATGTAAACCTTCTACTTCCCCAACCATCAGATTTATCCAATAAACCCCTCAGTGATTCACAAAACCAAATATTCATGTTTATGATTCTCTAAATTTCACAAGATCATAATTTATCCCCCATGTGAGATGATCGTCTCAACATATCCCCAATATCATGAACCCCTAGTCGATGCACTATTGTATCACAAGGATGTCGTTTAATGTACCAACTCAACTCACTCTATAGTAAAGTAAGATTGTTAGATACATAACCATTGGCATGTTTCCATGTATTCCAAAGGCTATCGACCAATAGTTTGGGTTTAGGGTAAACCAATTGGATGACAATAGACTCTTATTAAAGTGTAACGAAAAACTAAAAATAACATATAATTGGTCATTTTAAAGAATGGAAGAATAAATGAACATCAAGTCCAATGAAACCAGGGATAAATAATGTATATAAAACTATAACAAAAAGAACTATATAATTGTAACATTTTTTATGAATATATCTACAATATGTCTCATTCAATGATCATATATAACCCAGAATAAAATTTACCAATCTAAAACTATAAAAACCCAGTCCCATGTCCCACACAGGTGTTATCTACTATCTATGAACATGTTTTCTTGCACAATCAACCAACAATAGGCCTCTTTCCTACTTGTAGATATGATAATGAGGTCTGCTTAGGTTCCAATCTTCTAGGCCCACCCAAATAGTGTGTGAGTATAACTAATAAATCCATCACCAATAATGTTTCTAACATAACTAATATATAAAATTCTTATATTATGTGTTATTCCATGAATGGATAAATAAATAATCAAAATGAAATAAATAATTCACAATTGATCAATTGGTAATAAGCTGACATCCAATGTCAAATGTGCCTGTTGTTCTTACTACAAGATGTATTTGAACATATCACATAACAAAACTAAATGTCAAAAATGACTCAACCATAACATTACCATATATAGAGGGGGAAGTTTATCATTCCTATAATCATCTCATGTATAACAAACATTGGTCGGAATAGAACCCCTCTATGGATACTTCTCACAATATACCACACTAGGGAGAACCACACTGATCCTTATTTATGTCATTTACCATCAAGGGGAATGAATTCCATAATATAATACCATTATATATCATATTAGTTGAATTGATTTATCTAGGAAATATTTACATTTATATTTTCAGGGGGAGGCACCCTACACATAAATAACATCATATAACATTAGTGGGAATGATTCCCCAACTAATAATTCAATCATATATCATACATGTGTATAGGATCCCCACCATGAAATAAAATCATATAACATATCATGGGAAAGGAACCCTGATCAGAAATAATATAATATATGATTTGGAAAAATGGAGACCCACCTGAAAAAACCATCATATCACTTTATATTACATTTCCAATGTATATATTAGGCCTCCCTAGAACCATATCACTTATCACACACATTATTTAGACACATTCTCAAACCAGACTTGAATTTACTAGATTTTCCTCTCATGAACATAACATATTATTTTCACCACAACCACAATAGGCTTTCACTATGGTAAACATCATGGATTAATCCTTTATAAGGTCATCATAATATTATGGAACCCACTATATTTCTCTAAGTCACCATCACAGTCTGAACACCCCAAATGGGTTTATTTTTTCATCCAATTCTTAGGTAATGGTCCACTACTTATAGGGGATTACAACCCTCAACATAATTGTTATTTCATCTTGGAATAACCAGAAACAATCAAAATGAGATACAAGGATCCCACAAAATGGGTGGTTTAACATCTACCACACTTTCATAATCAATCTCAGTTAGTAATGTCACACCAAATCTAAACAAACATACTTTCCCTAGTATACAAACATTTTTTCATAATTATACCAGTGGAGGAAAAACCCCCCTAACCTATTGTAAATAAACTAGGCCATTTTTTATAAGGAAATTAAATACTACATGTTTCTTATCACACATCCATCTATTTACACTCCATCACCCATCATTATTTGAGGGGACCAAAGGAACCCAACTCAAATACCAATATTTATATTCATTTCATTTACACCCCTTAGGATGATTATATTTCATAACATATATTTATAATGTTATCCTCATCCATCAGAGACCATGGAATCAAACTAGTGTCCACATTTCAATCGAGGCCCCACACACATCCATTCTAGCAATGGGATTTTACTGGAAACAATTAATTCATATGTTGTTGTCAACATCATAAAAGTGTAACGATCACATATCAGATGATATATGACTAAAAACACAATCCATAGAGAGATGATTTTGGACCACCTATGTCATTATGCTTCATCCAATTTTAGAAAATATCAACCAGTATAACCTATGCTCTTCCAAGACCTATTGAAAAAAAACACATCAACACCATGCCCTATTTCAATCCACAATCATCCCAATAAATTATAATTAATTAATAATTAATTTTTCTATTTAAATAATATTATTTCTGTAAATAATTAATTATTTATTTATTTTTAAAAAACAAAATAATTACTTTTTAGAAAATATGACATGACAAAATTTCTATGAAAAGGGGCGTGCGGCACCCTGAATATTCACACATGACTATAAAAACAAAAAATCGGAATTTCATATTTCAAATAATCCACCCATTTTACCCAAATAGTAAAAAATCCATATGTAATTCAATGAGGAAAAATTCCATAGTGAATACATAAAAAACTCAAGTTGGTTAACCTCTTGGGTTCCCTATATCCATTATAAGAAAAATTGGCCCAATTACACCATGAAACAATGGAAGAAACACGAACACCCTAGCCCTTATAGAAAAAAAAATCAGTGATAACAGAATAGGTTGAATGAAAGTAATATCATATCTTAAACCGTACATAGAATAATATAATAATAACCATTTACCTAGGGTGATAAAATAGAGTATGGATAGGGGTATAAAAAAAATTCACCCCCTACACCCCATTTCCCTTAAAACAGAAGTGGGGACCTAAACATTACAAGTATGGAATTTGTTTTTTATTAAAAAAAACCCATCACTTGAGTCATGGAATGACCATGAAGATCATTTCATATGGCTATAATTTCCATGATTCGTTGTAGGATGGACCATCTAGGTTACTGTGTGACCTATCTACCCCCAATAAAATGGATTTACCTACATGCCACTATCATGGTGTGGCAAATCCCTCTAGACATGGATCCACCCATCTTTTACCATATATGGTGTGATACATTTGGTCACATCATGGAACTATAATTCTGAAATGAGTCGAAAATCCCATTTATTGGCCCTATAGTATGGCCTTCCTCCTCAAAACACACCACAACCGACATAATAGTGTTATCAAAACTCTACATGGAAATTAAAAAGGTAATACATAAGGTATTTTAATGTGTTATATAAGGGACCATGTCACAATATGGAATAGTCCTCCATGATATGACACTCATAGGTAATATATTTTCCATTAACAAAACCCAACACATGAGGGTCATCACAATGTGAAACCCTCAACCACAAGATGAACCTCATATGTAATGATTTTTCTTTAGTATAAACCCATAAAAAACAACAAGGTGTTACACCCAATGGACTTGGTGTGACTTACCACCCTTGTGAAGTGCATCTTCTCTAGCCACAGTGTGATAACTTGACCACGCACTCAATGTAGTGAGACCCTAAACCATCATGGAATGATGAGTTGACTATTACCTAAAATTATTCTAATGCTTCCATGACCCTCCTCTAATTCGCACCCATTCACCCAATGTATAATTAGAGTCTTCTATCATATTTAAAAAAATCCAATTATTGATATTACAATACTAGAAGAACAATCTTAAAAACCAATTCATATAATGATCCCCTCTAAAGGACAATAATTTCAAACTTCCCCTATATTTTACAAACTATATTTATAATATTAATTACATCCATATCATATGCCAGTGATATCCTAGTGAACCCTACCATACAACTCGAATCATACAATCCCAAGTTACATCCCATTAATCCTTATCTTACATGCCTAACTACACAATTTTATATTCATCGCTTATATTTCAAATTATCACAACATAAAAACTGATCATATTTAGACTTCTACAATACCTAGAGAAAATCCATGATTATACCACATAATTAGTAATTTCTTCCACCCATAAGTCTCAAACTACAGAATATATCACTGATTTTTATATATAAATAAACATATAGGTGCATTTTAACCCATCTCTTGGTATAACATCCTATCTCATAACCCATTGTATGAAAACAAAAAAAACTATAAAACTAATTTTTCATACCGCCTCACCAATATCTCAAGTCACACCTCAATTTTACTAGATTCTTTAACCTAGCTGATAGGTTTCCTTCCATATAAGCCACACCTCATGTAGCAACATCCACGCTCCCCTCTCATATAACATAAGGAAACTCGGATTGAAAAACATCCACTATAGAGATATCATATATATATACAGATAAAAGTATTCTCTAGTATACTACACACTCTAGGGTACAAATACTCACTTGGAATCCACATAAATGACTACCCCTATAGAATCAAGGCCACATCCATGTTTATATAATGACAACTACCTATGATGATGCATATCAGTAAAGTCATAACCAACTTTTTTGGTTATGGAAAATTACACCAAAATGTTATTTTAGAAAACACAAAATAAGTTATTATTGGAACTATAAATAATCAAAGCATATATTTCTGTATTCATAATCATGTTGTTTGGTTAAGAATAATTACATCGATATGTTTTTCTTATAAAACTATAAATATGTTATTTATGAAAATTTAAATTAAAAAAAAATAATATATTTTTATTTATAATGAAATAGTGTCACAATCACACTAAAACAATCATATGTCATGTTAATTGGAATGCCTGATATGAAGTATGAAAACCCTCTCTCTTTCCACCATAATATAAGAGAAAAATCATAAATAAAAAAATTTAAATTTTTATTATTTTTTCATTAATCAACTCAATTGAAACATCAAAAAGCTATAAAAACATTAACTCCTTAGTTACATGTACATCAACTCATGTAGGTGTCGGACACACACAGAATAGGACATCCATCAATATTCTGATGAGTCTTATATTTAGTCTACCATATCCCAAATAGTATGATAATTAAAAAACACTCTAACACCAATTTGTAACTTCTCGTCTCTTATCACTCAATTAGTTACCAAATCAGTTGATTATATGGCATCCGGAATGCATCCTCACACATAATAGGGTTTTGAAATATAGTTGGGATCTGAGGTGATATCGTGGTAAGACAATACCCTTATGTTATAGTAGGGAAAAATGAAAAAATGAAATAAATCAGTCATAAATATATATAATATAATAAAAATAATATTATCACTAAATACAACCGGAAATAAATAATGTTCCCCAAGCAATAATAGAATGAACTATATACATTGTCAGATTGGTCCATAAAAAAATGAATGAGATATCCCCAGGCCGGATCATACAAAACCCAACCCACAATATTAAAAAAAAAATTATCCACAACATTTCGTTGAGTTCCTACCCATTCCCATATTTTAACACATTCTTATCAAGCAATTTTATAAAAAAAATATTTTTCCACAACCCTACCTATACCTTCAATCATAAGATCTACTCAGGTACAATGTTATTCAGTCCACCTAAGGGGGTTTTGGGTAAAGCTATATACACCACCCTAATAGTGCCCCAGACATAAATAGTAAATAACTTTCATTCATAATGAGATATACTTGGAATAAAAAAAATGCATGGATGGAAATGACATAACCATTATCGATACAATGGATCTAAGGTGAAACTTGAGGTCTACAATGATTGATTCATCTAGATCCTAATATCTCTGGGAATGTTACATCACAACCGAGGGGTACCACATCCGACCTTAGAACCTCTTTAAAATATTTTCGAGGGGGATAAGAACTATCCTAGAACCTCCATATAATATCATACACCCAAGGGGAAACATCCCACTACAAAACATATTATAGAATATCATACACCAAGGGAGGAAAATACTACCTAAGAACCATCTTTTAATATACCCTTAGAGGGATGTGTCCCAAAATAGAACTATCATACACCATGCACTCAGGGGGATGTAACCCACCCTAGAACCCTCATATAGAATATTCCAAAGGGTCACATTCAACTCCAAACACATCATATTGTATATATCCTGGGGGGAAATCCAACCACGGAACCTATATATATCATACGACCAGGGGGTCGTATCCCACCCTAGAACCTTTATATATTGTAATCATATGGGGTATTATCTCCCAACATATAATAACACTATGTCACACTTTTATTTATTGGACCCTTTCTTATACCCTAGACGCATTACCTAGGATGGCCTCTCAAGCACAAAAACTATTTCCATTTCTTTATTCATACAAGGAAACAACCATGTTATACCACATTCATTAACATCCCCCTATGTCAACATAAAACAACGGAACACACTCTGGTCCCCTACATCATTATCATGGTATGGTCACCTTGTATGAGTACCTTTGTCACATTCTCATTTATAGCTTCAATCCCATTACTCAATGTAAATTATGTTTCCCAACAAAAAAATTGATATTTTGTTGTCAAATCAGACACATTAGAAAAAAACAATTGCGTCACACTATAGAGATGGATTAACTCCCAACATAATTCCAATGTAAACTTGAGTTATCCCATTCATACCCAACCGACACATAAATCCATTCTATGGAATACCAATGTCGATAGAAAAATACAGGTGTGGAAGGAACACTCATCCAATGCACATTTGTTTTCTAAAGAATATATAAGATATAATAAATATTCTCATGGCCTACTGCTTGGAAATCCATTCCTTAATTGTTACACTTCCTTACCCAAATAGAATTAAATTAACATATTGCATTAATAATTCTATTTCATTTATCCTATATATACCTCTCAAAGGTCTCTATATCATAGACTATATGTTTAAACACTATCCCTCAATCATTAGTGACTGGGGAATCAATTTAATGATTAAAGGTGTATCATGGCTCAAGACACTTCTATTCTTCCAATGTGTTTTAAAAAAAATAACCATTCATTTTCAAATAAATGGTCAATCACACAGAAGTGGAATGATGACTTTATATACAACATATCACATGTCTTAAATCATACGGATATTTTTGTGGATGACTAACATTATTTAGAGTTATTCAATTTCATACAATCTCAACAACCCATGTTAATGATCATCTGAGATTGGCCGACAGTCACAAAAAAATGGGGTCCAAATCCATCAAAATTCATATAAAAAATTTATATATAATTATAGATAATTTAATTATTAGACAAATAATTAATTAGCAATTAATTATTTTTAATATTCAAACAATTATTGACTAGTTTATTTACCATAATTAAATCTTCATGCTAAGGGATGTACGCCACCACAAGAATCCACCCAGACATTTATCATTCAAAATAAATAAATTTTATGTGGCACTCAAACTTAAATTTAAAAATATTAATGGGAAATAAAAAATAATTTATGGAAGTAATATAAAATCATTAATCTACACAATACCTAGTGTGTTCATCTTCTAAATAACACATATATATTTTACAAAACAAAATCTCCATCTGATTTGAGAGATTGCTCCATGTTCTGGTGGAATCGAAATCAAACCCTAGTCCAAGGCACATCAAATCAGTAGTGAATCAATAGGGTAAAACCATGGATAAATCAAATTAGAGTGAAAATTTTACTTTCATCTATCACCTATAAAGAAGGAGACAAATAATTTTTAGGAATGATTGAATACCTCTCTTATAGTTATAATAATGAATAAAAGGGTCGACTCTTCCTATTCAAATCTTTTAAAAATTCTAAAAACAATTTGATTTTATTTAATCAATTTATTTATATTTTATAATCTCTAGAAAAAATTATGAAAACTTTATTTTTTCAAAACATTGAAATCCTTATGTATCACTCTATAAGAATATTCCATATTTGGCTTCGTGTTATTTGCTAATTTTTCAAGATAGAGGACTATTATGTTTCAAAATTTTAGACGTCCACCCTTTAATACTCTAACTTATAGACACATAACATCTGAATAACCTATGAACATAACATATGAGTCACTAACAATTTATCAAGGCATAAACATACTCCTCAAGTTTACACAAAACACATGAGGGTATATGATATTAACAAATTCTAAACCCTGACTTCAAAGAAACCCTTATGTATCAAATGAGTAACTGAGATATTATTTTATATATCCCAATAACATAACATTGTCTAACCATTACATACCAAATAAATATTTTTACATTGTATGGAATCTCAATACATAATATATTTTCATTTATAGAATAAATTTTTTAAAGGGTAACTACATAATATTTTCTTCTCAGATTTTTGATTTCACTTATTGATTTATATTAACTCAGTATCTATAATTTCATTCATATATTCTTACATATAACTTCCAAAATAACCCTAAAACCTTCACACACAATGATTTTATTACTTTCACACATCACCCATTATAACATTTAGATATCACCACTCAGTGAATAAATGACCTTTTTTATACATGGTGGCCATCAGGTATTGATGAATAAGTAATTTTTGGAAAAATATGATTCTAATGTGTCTGGGTACTTTATCATTTTGTGACCATTTTATTTAGAAAAAATCATTAAAAATATATAGTAGATCATAACATATCTATAATTTATAATAAAACAAAGACATTTACAAATGCCTCTTCCAAATATCAACCTTTAACTCAAATATCATAAACATCTCCAAAATTATTTAAGGACCTCCAATTCAACTCAAAATTACATAAATTACATAAAAAACCAAACCCTTCAAAAATATTTAGTATTTTTCCAGCCTCAACATTTGATGGATTTATTTTTGAGAGATTTAATTCCTACCGATTTACTTTATTTCAATCTAATTCTTATAGATATACTCCTAGACTCTCTAGAATTCAAATTTCAAGTATATGTGATTAATATTCCTAACATGTAATTTCAAGTAACTTCTTCTGAATAGCCATATTCTCTATTTTGGATTATCCCACTACTAGACATCCTATATTTTAATAGTCACACAACTCATTTAGAAAATGGTTTCCACTTGGAAGGTTAGTCAATAAATTGTTAATTTTGGACTATTTAAGATTTTCCACCCCCAAATTATTTATATCCTAATAATCATTATAGTCATATAAAACATTATAAAAAAAATCTTGATAAAATAATAGAATTAAACTCCTACCATTAGAAACCTTCAGACCATTGTACCTTTAGTCCCTTTAAGGATCTCTAGATAACCCAAAATTGAGATTTCTTATAACGTATATATCACATATTGGTTCTCTTAATCCATAGTGTTAATTGTAAAAAAACACTCATAAATCACCTAAAGCCTCCCAAAACATAATTTTTATGTTTAAAAAATAGTCTATTATCCTAATAAATAAAATAAATAATTATATAATTCCCACCAGATGATTTATCTAACACACACCTAAGCACAAAACACACCTATATAGCCTCTGATCATATCCATGAATATCTATTAAATAGGTTCCTACTCCCACATTATTTTATCCAAATCATTTTTATCAAAATACCCATTAAACAGGACTAAATAATTAAATTTCCCTTAATTTGAACATACCCATACGACACTGGTATTTATATAAGTATCCCTCTGAAAGAGGAAAAAAAGATATGTAAGGTTACATAGTCTCTTTCCACTTTTTTATTTGAGACAATTTTTACAATAACTCTTATAAATATAAGATAATTTTAATTAAATGACTCTATTATTATGGGATTATTAATTTTTAATGTGTTATTTTTGACGGATCACCCATTCTCTCAAATTTAACTATTTTATAACCAATTACTATGTTTCAATAATGTTTTCTTAATTCTCTTACATTCATTCCCTGTTTTAAATTACATCTATATTAAATCATTTGAAAATAAATTTTAATTTGATATAATTATTTTAATTTCATGATACATTCTACATTTTTATATATTATTGAAGATATATTACCCATTCATAGAAATTATACACCCTTTATAAGTCATCCTTATTTCAAAATATGGGTTTCAAAATATATATCTTGTCATTTCGATTTTCCTTTTAAAAATTCCAATAGTAAAATGAATATTTAAATGTAAACATAAAATAGTATCTTAATTAAAATATAATTTTTATATAATATACCTATAACCTTATTTGTTTTATAAGAATCATGTATTTTCAAGTATTTCATTATTTAAATGCTATTGAAAAACATCGCTCAATCATGGTCGTTTCGTTCCACATATGTGAGGAATGATATATTAATTTCAATTATTCCTTTTATGGATATTATTAAAAAAATTATTACATGATTTAATATAAAATTAATAATTAAATAATGTTCTTATGTTTCTGGAATGATAAAATTGTCATGATTATAAATAATTAAAAATTAATCATCCATATTAATTTCTAATATTTAAAATAATCCTTTCAAGGAAGATTCTATTAATAGAAACTATATTCTAAAGTATTGGACTCCATTACATTCTGAGTGATATAAACCATACACTTTATCAATTTTAGATTTTATTTAGACTTTAGAAAGTGACTATAAACTAATACAATTATTCCGAACCCATTTTTGGAATTATCAACTCAACTTCGTCAAAATGAAATATATAAGGTTGATAAATTTAATAAATAATTAATACAAGAAATGAAATGAATAATAAATTATTTAATAAAATAAAATCTTTTTTGTGAAATCAGTAATTAATTAATATAATTTATTTATTCCGGATGACTAAAGGAAATAAAAAGTGATCTGGGATTGAAGGTATTTCTATTTTCTAATTATTCAAACTTTTATGTATTTTTAATTTACATTATATATTTTCTTCTATGTCTAATATAAAATGTATATACTATATAAGTTTAATTTTTATCTTCATTTACGATGAATTGTTTTCTTGTTTACTAATAGAATATATTCCACATGCTAATTTTTTTATAAGGGGTCATTCCCACTATTTAATTTACTTGATGATAGTTCCCTATCACTATCTGTCTCTATCACGTCCACATCCAGTATATATAATATTCTCTATTTTTTTCTTTATTATTTCTTCTTATTTGTTTCTTTGGATACTCATGTATTTATCTTTCACTTCCTATTATTATGTTATGTCAAACCCTATGATATTGATTAATGAATCGTTATGTACAACATATCTTCATGTGTTACCTTCTTATAGTTTAAATATATTTATCTTCATGGTCACATTACTGTGATTTTTTTTACTAAATTATAAATTTAAAAACCTCTTCTCTCATTTTTAAAATTTTCACTAAATATGACAGAGTTTATATTTTTAATAAAAATTAAAATAATGTTATGAAATCACCTTTCAAGTTTTCAATTCAATATTTCTATCTACTCTTATCAATATAAATTTTCAATGTATTAATTTATATTTTATATGTTAATCATTATTTATTTTTAAATTATCAGTTTTATTTAGTTCATATCTAATATTTATGACCTTCTTTAATAGTTTTATTTTATAAATATATTTTAACCTTTCATAAATTAATATCAATTTTTTCTAAAAAAATAATATAATTTATAATATATCTTCATTTATTTCAAAACTCCTTCACGTTCGACATTTTGGACATCAATTATATATTTATATTAAATGGATACTATGTTAAAATAATCAACTGAGTCAATATCCATGTTCTCATATATATATATATATATAGTCTGAAAGAAATTACGTTTATATGGGAAGAATGATCCATCACTATATTTTTATTTACTTCTAATTTACTATGTAACATGATATCATTTCATCCCAAACCTCTCAATTGTGAATACCAAACATTTCCTTCAACAAATAGAATATTTCACACCTAAATAACCATAAATAGACTACCCGAGTAAATTATTTAATTGATATTATACCCTTTGTTTCATATGATGTTAACACACTAAAATTAATTATCTTTATTCATGTTTATTTACCTATAGATATAATCTATTTATTAAGATTATTATTTTATTACAATAGGATAATCATGATATGATTTTCAGGAAATTATGTTTATTTTTTATTTATGTAGAACACATACATATGAATATACTATTATGACGATGGGTCGGACAAAAATTATAGATCCCTCTAGTGCATGGGGTAATGATTTATATCTCAAGATAAAGCTATTCTTTTTGCAATAGGGAAAATCCCAATCAAATAATTATGAGACCGAGGATTAAATCCTATCCACAATGTTATGATGTCATGAAATTGAGTCTTGAACTATTTTCATGATAAAAATCATATATATCATATTAATTAATATATATTGATAAATGGTCATCAACTAAGTGTTCCAGCTAAAACTACAAAAGAATAAGGATTTAGTATTTCCCAAAAGAGGCTTTATCAGTGATAAGAAATCACTGACTACCTAAACCATCTTAAAAGTTTTCCTTTATCCATGTTAGAAAAATGGAATAGTAAATGAAGTATTTGTAAATGATAAAAAATAAATTCATTAAGGAACCCTTTGTTGGTTCTTTTTAGCTTACATAAATGGGTTCTTTATAAGTTCTTTTTTCTAGAGTGAATAAATTCTGAAAAAAAATATTCTATTATCAAAACCCCCTTTCTCAACGCTATAAATTCCCCTCGACCGTTCCTCGCCAAATCTCATGCAACCCACCCCTTTAACAATTTTCACAATACATATTTCTCAACATTGGTAATTTACTCATCCACTCGCACGTGCCTGGACTAGAGCTTGTGACCAGGCTTTTAATTCACAAACTCTTTTACTACAACCCCACCTTGTTTTATATTTCACGTTATGATATTTATATTTATTAATATATATTTACATACATATTTTTTATTCATATATATATAAATATTTTTAATGTCCTTTGAAATACATATATTTGTGTGTGTGCGAATGCGGGCATTCCATTGTGATATATATATATAATAAATATTATTTTAAAATAATATATATTAATATTCATTTACATATATTAGAATATAAATATAAATAAATATCTATTTATTAACACACACACATATATATATATAAAAGTATATAAACATTATATATATATAAATTTGTATAACTATATATAAATATATTTATATTCATTAATTTTTATAATTTAAAAAAATCATTAGATAATTTTTGAAATAAATGTATAATAACTAATTTGATAGGATTAATATTATTATTTTCAAATAAATTTTAAAAATATGTATTTATTTCAAATATTTACATATAAATGTATACTTTACATATATAATTATATGTTTATATATATATATATATTTATACATATTTACATATAATTTTATATTTATATATAATTTTTTTGTCATGTAATTATAAATATTTACTATAAATACATTTATATAATATATTTAATGATTATGATATATTTATAAAAATACATTTATATATAATGTATATATACAGAACATACACACATATTTACACAAACACATACAAATTTATATTTCTCACATACATGCACAAATATATACACACATATATATATTGACATATATTAAAATATGAACATAAATATATATTTTTTTTATTTACACACACATGTTTATAAATAAAAATTACATAGGCACACACTCACACACACATATATTAATGCATTTTTAGGTAAAAAAAGGGTTATTTTTATTTTAAAATAAAAAATAATAAATATTTATTTCCATATGGAATATATATTTGAAAATAAACTTTTATTTAAATTTGATTAAATTTTTAATTATAAAATTTATTTATAATATTTAAATATAAGAATGTATTCATATATTTCATTATAAATAAAACAATGAAAAATGAAAAAAAATTCAAAACCACAAAACCATTTTTCTAGAGGAATTTTGGGCAACCTCTGACCACGAAAAAATAGTGACCCTACCAATCCATAAGTCATAGATCTCTTCAGAATCATTGATTTGATATGTGTTAGAGATCAAATAGACACCTAGATCAATCATTATGGATACATGAAGTTAAATACATTTTTTAAACTTATCATATACCATTCATTAATTTATTGAAAATTTATATTATCCAATTATTATAAAATAACTATTAATGAATAATATATAACAAATTAATAAATAATTTTATTTTTTAAATTATTTTATAATTCATTTTTTTACTAAATATCGTATATATTATGTG
The DNA here is from genome assembly GCA_963277665.1 of Viscum album. Classification (NCBI taxonomy): domain Eukaryota; kingdom Viridiplantae; phylum Streptophyta; class Magnoliopsida; order Santalales; family Viscaceae; genus Viscum; species Viscum album. The sequence continues at coordinate 1,032,224,052 of OY728157.1, forward strand.
TAAATGTGTATTTAGACTTTTATAAATCTTATTTAAAAAAATTAATTATAATTATTTTGATAAAAATATATATTTATATATTTATATATTATTTTTATTGATATAGATTTTTTTGAAATATATTCTATATTAGCTCTTGAAAAAGGAACTAATAAAGGGAAGATATTATTTGTACTAAAATAAAAGTACTAATAATGTTTGGCCTTTATCAGTATTATTAAGTCTCCACTAATACACTGATTTTTCTCTAGAAATTAAAAAAGTGGAGTTTATAATCAATTTTTTTTAGAAATGATAAAAAAAATTATTAGCTCTAGAAAAAAAACTGATAATGGGTTCCCATTGATAGTGATATAATAATATATCACTGATCAAGGGAGTTCATTAACATTTTTAGTAAAAAGAATTGATAAAGGGGGTGCTTTATTATTGTTTTTTTACTATCATTGATAAAGGATTATTTTATAAGTAATGATTTAGTGTTGATAAATTCCACCCTTTATTATACCTTTTTTCTAGTGCTAATTATGGATAAAACTATATTTCACCTAATTTAAAGTAGTCTAGAAAGGGATTCTGACCATAAAATACTCTGGTAGGTATATCTCATTCTTTTATGATCAATATTTTTTAGACATTATACCACGATTTTTGTTTATTCTATCATACATAATTATCACTTCAAATGATTTATAATCATATTTCCATAAATCTTTTTAATTTTACATGATCTATTATCTCACATTATTATGATATATTAGTACTTCCGCATTGTCTCATTGATAAAATTTTACCCAAACTAAAAATATGATCCCATTCCTTTCATAAGTTTCCCTATTCCACCATGTTATCATATGATATAAAGGGTTTTTAATCAAATTATTTGGGTTATATGGTGATGAATTAATCAAATATTATAGTTTTATTATTTAATATGTACCTAGATTGCAATGATACTAAACATTGGATTCTAGGAGTTTAATGTTATTCATATGTAAAAATTATATAACATTGTCAATAGATTCAAAAGTGAGGGTCTCTATGTATCTCCGCGCTCTAATTACCATGAAGATAACTACATTTCCCATTATCTTAATTTAGTGGAATTGGTGCTTTATCAAAATATACGGCTGAATTACCTCATTGAGGAGTAGTTTTGGGTTTTTATTGATTTTAATATACTAATGTATATTTTCCCTCAGTGTGATTTATACCCACCTAAATGGAAAAAGATCATGTTTTTTTAAAAATAGGCCATCAATATCTTCTTATCAATAAGAAAATAATATATTCTCGTTGATGTAATGTGTAAGATATCTTGATGCAATTTGATTTATTATCTTATATACTCATTAAGAATGGTGGAGGATCTTTTATATTTATACAACTATATAGATGATGTTAGTAATAATATTTTCAAATATCATATCAAAATGATTTAAAAAAAAGAAATTGGTAGATTAGTCTTAGTTTTGTGATCTTAAGGTAATTGTTTTTCATGATCATATAAACTATTGATATAAATCTAAAAAAAATTCGAGGATAATTACAAGTAGGTATTTTTTTCAAGATGTTCTCGATATTTTTTCAGTGATGTGAGTGGTAATTCACTATGAATTTCATATCTCACTTCAATTAGTTCGTTATAGTATATAAAATATTTATCATTCCTTAGAGATTATATTTAGGTGGTCTGGGGAAAAATATTTCAGTAGATGAATTCAAGTCATAGAGTATTGTTTTTCAAAGGGTGAATCTTGAGCATCGAGATCTTTTTTGTTTAGTTATATCTATTTGATATTACGAATTGGAATGGATTGGAAGTGTCTATATATATATATTTTTAACTAATAAATAATAGGATTTAATTAATTTTTTGTTATCATTGAACATCTAAAATGTCAAATAATTTATTGTAAATTAAGTAATCACGTACAATCGACGCATTAGAAAAGATATATAAGGACAAATTTTTGAATCTTCATTGGGTTCCACAATCATCATGACTATTCATAGTCTATCATTTACTTTGTGAGGGTTGAAATTTCGTCAATTTTGTTTTGGAACACAAAAGTTCCTTGAAATTATGTTTTATCCTAACTTGGATAATTAGACTAAGGAAATGATCAAGAAGCTAGAGTACATGTTATTTCCTTGTGTCCTATATTTTAGAGTATTTTTAGTGATGTAATTTTCCTTGGTTTAGTTTTCATATTATAATATCCATCACTCTTACATTGACATGGATCCATTCAATTATTTATATGGGCCAACTTATAGATCATAAATGTGTGGGTCTATGTTTGTGGGGAGATTATAAGGACCCAAACTCAAACATTACATATTCAAGTTATTTCAACAATATTTAACATCGTTACATTCCAAAATGTCATTTCAGTTTAGATTTTTAAATATTATTATATAAATCATACATATTTAACCACATAAATACAAAGTGGCTGTCATTTATTAAGTATCCAATTCTTCCAAAACATAAAAAAAAATTATACAATGAAACAATATGATTTTTTTGAAAAATATTCATAACCATTATATTGACATATTTATTTCACATAACCAACTTTATAAACTATGAAAATAATTAAAAAACATGGTATGAGAATAAAAATCTCAGAAATGTACATAAAAATATTGACAGTAACTATTACTCCATGAATACTTATAAAAATATTAACTAATTTTCACAATGACACACTTCTCATCCATAAATATTCATATACTTACATTGTGAAACATGAGATTTAAATAAATAATAGAAAACCTAAATAGAGAATAAGGGTATTTTGGGGTATTACTTACTTAATTTCGTAACCTTCACATCTATCATATGATTTGTAACCCTAACAACTACCTTGCAATATAACCCACACTGCTACCTTATGGTGTAACCATCGTAGTTACACTTGGAGTAACCATATGTCCAACCTCCAACATACCAATACCCAATAGATTAGAGGGAGATATTGGACCCATCCTTCATCATAATCAAATTATATAATTTAAAAAAAATCTTATTGAATTTTATGGAAAATAATTTTTAGAGGATTTTTAAAGGAATGTCCTTAAAAATATCAAAAAATAGAAGAGATAATTAATATAATGATAGGATTATGTTTATAATAATAAAAATAAAATAATTCATAATAATATAAACTATATTCAATGAATAAATAATCTATGTATCGCTTACTTATTTTAGTAGAAGTTTAACTCAAAGAATAGAAATTGGATTAAGAATTTGTTACCTCTTGTTCATGACATATAAAACATATTTAAACCTCCTATATAATGGTTAAATCAGTGTTATTAATTTTTTAATGAAACATATTCATATTTATAACTCATTATATGATCATTTTAAAACATCATTCGACCCATTTATATATATTAATTTTTTATTTCCTTGTTTTGGGTGTGTGGGTCACATTATTTCAATGGTCGGTTCGTAAATGTTTCTATTGTAGAATGGAAGAAAAAAATCAAATGTAGAAAAAATGGTGTTAATATGTTTCATAAGTATTAAATTTTTCCATCAGTAATTTTTGTTATATGGTATGAGGATGAATCATTAGATAAATCATCAGTGATATTTGTTTAGATGATTTTTGCATTTCTTCGATAAACACGAACTAGTTTGGTTATATAACAAAATATTTTTTATATATGCTAACTAAATAACAAGAAAGAGGATATATGATACAATTTAAAAATATTTTTGAACCAATAATATGGTTTTATAACATTATTTGATGGAAGAAAATAAAATTGGAGACACATCATCAATGATGTCGGTGAATTAATATATCACAGAATGTGTTCTTATTTTTAGAATAAGAGGGGGAGGATAGGAAGAGTGATAATGAACATTTAAATAAGCATGATAAAAATAAAAATTATTTATAATATTTGATACTTCATTCCTCTTAGATAAGTTGAGTTCAATAGAGTATAAAAAATGAAATAATTGAAAAAATACACAAGAAAATGAAATGTGATCTTTACCTATAGATCTATTTTCTTTGTGATCTTCTTAAAGGCCCGTGGATTTGGCCTTTTCATGAGAATAGAAAGTATTGGACATGGAGAAGGGCCCTGTGAAGAGTATTTGGAGTAATTTAAAAAATTATCAAACCTTGAGAGGTTTTAGAGGAAGAGGGATGGTTGATGGTTGTATTTATAATGGAGGAGACGAGGGGTTTTCCATTATTTTAGTAATTAGTTTAATGTTTTTGATCATGAAGATGAATAGTGTTTATTTATTGTAACCAAAATTTTAATAAGTTCATGAATTATATAACCAAAGGCCAATTACATTAGTCATGACTCATTCATGATACAAAAATTCATTAATTGCGCATATTTTTTAAATTACTATATTTCACTTTCTCCAAAAATTCATGTATTTCAAAAAAATACAAAATATTAAAAATTAACTTTTTTGATATGTTGAATTATAAATTGAACTACATTATTTGAATATTATGATCAAAATATGATTAATTTACATTAAAAAATTATATTTTATTCCAAAAATAACCAATTTAAAACAGTAATTGTTTTTATATCACCTTGACAAATTAATCAAGATCTCATTATTATATAACAATAATAAAATAAAATAATAATACTTTTTACTTTTCAAAAGGGTTATATTACTTTTCATATTGGTATGATCTTATTCACTAAAAATGAATATGGTCATATCAAACTCCAAATAACTTATTCATCACAACCGTAGAATTCTTTTTCAAAATTTGAATCTTAGAAGTGGAAAAAAAGTTAACAGATAATTTATATATAAATCATTTAAAACAATTAATTATGCACAAGTTCATTGTTTCATGAATTTAAATTTATTTTTATAACTTTGGGGTGTTACATGCTCCCCACCTTCTAGAAATTTCATCCTCGCGATTTTATTTTCTTTTTAAACATGTGAGGGTAGAATTCACTAATAGCATTTTCATATTCCAATGAGTCATCTTAAACCATCTGGTTTCTCCAAAAAACCATTTCCTGATGGATTTCATTATTCTACAATACTTAATCACTTTTATCAAAAATATGCACTTTTTTCTTATCATATTAAATGTTCTCTTCCAGTTGAAATGCTTATGTCATTGAAACATGAGAAGAATCCGGCACATAATTTCTCAACATCAAAACATGAAAAACATTGTGTAACTTAGACAAAATTGGATTCAAATATTATTGGTAGGAAATTGGTCTAACATTCTTCATGATTTAATAATGTCCAATGAACCATGAACATAGATTTCCATTCTTTCCAAAATGCATGACACTTTTCCATAGTGAGATTCTAAGAAAAACATGATCACCTTATTCAAAAGAAAAGACTTTACTCATTTTATCTACAAAACTTTTTTTTATCCTAATATGATCTTTCCTCATGTGTTTATGGATCAACTTTACTTTCTCACACACTTTTTCAACTATTTCTAGTACTATCAACATCATTTCTCTAACTTCATCTCAAAATGTTGATGTTTGACATCCCTTCTCATTAAATGTATCAAATGGAGCCATTTTTATAATTGAATTAAAACTATCATTATAAAAAACTAAATTTATTAAATATAATGATCCCAGAATCCTGGGTAATTCATTTAAAAATCTCAAATCATATCATTCTATGTTTGAATAATCCATTTTGACTTCCTATCTTATTAATGATTAAAAGATGTTCTAAAATTTAATTCTATTCCTAATGACTTCTGAAGGTCATTCCAAAAGCAATAAGTGATTCTAGGATATCACTCAGATACAATGGGAAGATGAACTCAACATAACCTGACAATCTCTATGATGTGTAGTTAAGAAATATGGTCCAATGACATAGAATCCTGAATATTAAATAAATGGAATGATTTATTCAGTTGATCAACAATAACCCAGACTGCATTGTTATATATAGAAGTCTTTTGTAGCCCCACAACGACTTCCAGGCCTATATTTTCCAATTTCAACTTTGACACTAGTAAAGGTAGAATCATCCCCTTAAATATTTTCTTCTATTCATTAACATGTTCAAATTTCAAACATTTCACACTAAAATATGAAATATCTATTTTCATTTCATCCCACCATTAATACTTCTCAAGGTCTTTGTACATCAATATGCTACCAGGATGAACTGAAAATGGAGAAAAGTGAGTTTCTCATGAAAATTCATGTTTCAAATGAAACTCACAAGGCACATATAACCTCTTTCCAAATCATATAACAAAATATTTATCAACTTTATACTCTAGAAAAAAACCCATTTTAGGAAATTCCACCATATTCTATAACTTCGAGTTATCATTATATACTTTCAAAATTCTATCTATCAATGTTAACTACAATGAAATCTGATGAAAATAGAGAAATTTCCTAAATAAATATTTTCCATAAAAAAATCATCAAATAATTAATCAAAGGGTCTTCATCCAATCATAACATAGTTAATGATATATGTTGTTTTAGACTAAAGAAATTTTTTAGTTTGTTTCATTTTCAAGGATGGTAATTGATTGTGAAATCATAATTTTATTATAAATTCATGAAATCTACTCTTCCTAATGTTTTATTCATTTAGAGTGATTATATGCTTTAGAATATTATGGTTAGTATATTGTTCAAATTTCACTCCGTGTAAATGATACATATAAATTTTCAATGCAAAAAATAGAGATACTAATTACAAATCATGTGTGGGTAATTTAACTCATAAGGTTTTAGTTTTATTAAAGCATAAGAAATTATGTGACCATTCTACACCAGAACACAACCAAATCCCTTTAATGAAGTATAACTGTAGATGAAAAACATTCCATTTCTGGATGGCAGTGTCATAACATGAGCATTCACCAATCTTATTTTCAATTATTTAAATCAATAATCACATTCTTTTGTCAAAATAAATTTAAACCCATATCATGTTAACATATCCAATGGACTAGATAACGGTACAAATATTTCGAAAAACCTCAGGTAATAGCCTGCCAAACCATGAAAACAATGATTCTTGGTTATATTTGTGGTTCTTTTCCATTATTCATCAACTACTGTTTTAGAAATATCATTTGTTAAGCCATATTTTAAAACAATGTGAGCAAGGAAAGATATCTGTTTCAACCAAAATTCACACTTTCATAATTTTATGTGGAGTTTATTTTCTTTTATGATTTTATAAATTTCCCTTACATGTTTTTCTTTCTCTTATTTAATTCTATTTTATATTATAATTTAATAAAGAAACACAAACATAAAATTATCCAATAATATAGAAAATTATCTACTGATAAGATCCATGAATATATTATTTGCATTTGTTAACCCAAAAAGCATAAAAAAAATTCATAATGACCATATATAGTTTTAGAAAATATTTTTTGGAATTTCACCCTCATTCACCTTCAATTGATTGTACTCGGGTCTCAAGTCAATCATAGAAAAATACATAGCACCATAAATATGGTAAAAAAATTCATCAATGCGAGGAAAAGGATATGTATTGTTAATAGTAATGTTATTCAAAGATCTATAATCAATGAAAAGTATCATGTAACCGTCATTATTTTAAACAAACAAAATATGATATCCCCATCTTTTAGTGCTATGATGATTGAAGTCTTTACCAAAAAACATATGAACTTATTTTTTATTTCTAGATGATCCATTTGAGAATTTCGATAAGGGTGATTTTAAATATTATTAGCATCAAGAACTAACAATACTGATAATTCAGCTTCTTGATATGGTATAACACCGGGTAACTCTTCAAAAAACACCTCATGTTATTCAGTTACTATTGGAACGTCATAAATATGAACATTTCCATTATATTCAACAGTATGCACAAGCTAACTTTCATTTCCGTATTTCAATATTTTCTCATCTTCCTAACAAGTTATCAATTGAATGGGTTATTTATTTTATAAAAATTGAAACTCTTCCTAAAAAACTTTGGTAGCTCTATAATTAATATTAGAATGATAAAAAAATACAATCCACACCCAGAATGACATTAAATCAACAAAGGAAAAAAAATATTTTCCCAATAATTTTTATTCATAGATAAGGATAGGAATATTCTCAATGTGCCTTTATATTGAAATATTTCCCCTTTTTGTTTTAACCACATGTTTGGATCTCATTTCTTGGGGTGCAATTTCTAATTTACTATAAAATTTCTCAAAAATAAATGAATGTGTTGATCACATATTAGACAATAATTAGGAAATATATGACTAAACAATAAATGTACCTAATACCACATCATGGGATGGCCGTACATCTACTGATGTAGTCATAAAGGATCTAAGTACACTTTTTTCTTATAATCTGGTTACTTTCCATCACTTGAATAATTCTTTGTGTAGACATTTGCATAATGAACCATCTCACCAAATTTTAATCACTTTACATTTTTCTAATGATAAATGATATTAATATAATTTTCATTTCTATATCGGGCCATATGTCCAAACATACCACATTGAAAACACTTACTAGTATTATTAATGAATTCCCTAGGGTTATTTTTATCACTCTTTTCACAATCTAGTAACTGAACTTTCATACCATCAGATTTAATTGATTGATTCTTACCCATCACATGCCATCTGGACCTCTTCTTCTCTTTGTTATCCAAGTACAAATGATCATAAAATAAATCCATTTATACCCTCTCTCCATATCATATAATTTTCTCATAACATTTAATTATCAGGATTCCAATGACCTAAGGCGTACTGGATTCAATGCTGAGTAAAAGTTATTTATTTTTCTGTCGAGATCTCGAATAAGATTTTGAGCACACCTTTCTAGTCACGTGCAGTTTTCTTCATACAATGCCACTGAATCTTTCTTCTATTTCCACAATTCATGTAATTGCTTCTCCATCCTATGTCAAAAAACCTTAAGAAAATATTATTCATGGAAAAAGACTTTTAAATTTATCCCACTCTGAGGCATTAATATCCCCTCTATCCTTGATATTATGGACCATTGACCACCATTGATCTACTTCACCTTCCAAATTCTAAAAATAATGGATGTCCATTTTATTATCTGACCATCCCATAACATCATATATCTATTCAATGGTTGTAATATATCCTTCAACCATTACTGGGTCCAAATATTATTTGAATGATGGAGGGCGTAACCTCATAAAATGTTTCTCTATCATCTTGTTCTTTTGTTGTAGTTGTGGGTGTTCTCTTGCATGGATGTCACCACCATTTATCACTTATGTCACCTAATCCATTACCATCAAAAACTTCTTAGTTCTATTTCCCACCATTTATGGTAGTGGATATTGAAAGATATAAGCCTCTCAGTTCCTTCCAACTTTAGATTACATATTTCTTCTACATAAAACCATTTTGGATAGAAATATCATAGATTAAGAAACATGGTAATCTAAAAATTGAATAACATTTGAGCATAAACATAAGTAAAAATTTATTTATTATTTATGGTAATGTCATACTAAACCTTAAATTTATCGAAAATGTTTTCTAATACCAACTAAAAGGACTCGACCTTAGACATGACATATTCTAGTTAATTCACCTAGATTTCACTTCTTTACATTCAAAAATATATTTTCCATTTAGAGTTTTAGAAATTTATGAAATGACTCATACATATCAAACCGCAACAATACAAAGTGGGTACCCTTAAATTAGTATCCATTTTTCCAAAATATAAAATTTTAATCACAAAAAAACAACCTGATTTCTTTGAAAAATATTTATAACATTTAATTTCACTTCTTTAGTTCTATTACACACCCTTATAACCAATGAAAAGAACTAAAAAATGGGATATGAATAAAAATATTTGTAATGGATATAAACAGAAGGGATAAAACCATTATTCCATGAATACTTGTAAACATTTTAAATCATATTCACAATGAAATACTTCACATCCATAAAGGATCCTATATGTAATTTGTGAAACCTGAGATTTCCAAAAATTATAGAAAATATTGGTTTAGTATAAGGTTGTATTAGGGCATTTATTAGATAATACTTTAACCCTCATAGATACCTTTTGATCTGTAACCCTCACGACTATCTTACAATGTAACCGTCACAACTACTTTATAGTGTAACTATCATAGTTCCACTTGGAGTAACCATACGATACACCTACAGGTTACACATAACGAATGAATTAGAGGAAGATATAGGTCACCAAATTAATCATAAATAATTTCCATAATCCAATGCATAATAATAAGACATTTATAATTTCATAACAATATTTCTTTTTAAAATTCGTAAAATTGAATTTTATAAGAGGATTTTTAAATGAATGTCCTTTATCATATAATTTATTTGAGAATTAATAGAACGAAAAGTTAATGTGTATATAATATAAATACACATAATAAATAATATTATAAATTAAATTAATAACACCAATATTCTCAGTAGCACATAATTTATAATGTATAAGGTTAACCCAAAGAATTTAAATTGGATTAAGAATTCACTTACCTCAAGTTTTTCTTATTAAATATTATTTAAAACTCTTGTATAATGGTTAAAAATGTTTTAATAATATTTTATATAAACATATTAATTTTTATAACACCATATATGGTCATTTTATAAAATCCTTAGTCACATTTTTAAATATTATTTTCTTATTTCTAATGTTTCGGGTGCGTGCTTCACATGATTTCCACGATCAGTTCATAAATGATTTTCTTATCAAATGTATGTGAACCTCATAAAGTTGAAAAAAATGGTTTTAATATGTTTCCAAGATATAATAATATTACATTGATAATTTTTATTATATGGTAGGAGGATGAATCATTAGATAAATCCTTAGTGATATTGGTTTAGATCATTTTGGCGGTTCATCGATAGACTGAACTCGTTTCATTATATTACAAAATAGTAAGTATATATTCTAACTCCATAACATGAAAGATGATATATCATAAAATTTACAATCATTTTCCACCACTAAATTGGGTTTTAAATTGATTTTAAATAGTTAATGGAAATTTAAGACACATCGTCCAATATGTCGGTGAATCGACACATCGCAAACGATGTTTTCATTTTTTTAATAAGGAGTGGAGATGAATAATGTGGATTAATATTTCCATAAACATGATAAAAATTCATAATATATATAATACTAGGTATTAAGTTACTAATTTATATGGTGTGGTTAAGATAGTATAAGAATAAAAAATTATTGAAAAAGAAAACACAAGAAAATGAAATATGATCTTTACCTCTTGATCTCTTCTCCTAGAGATCCAATTTAAGGAATTTTGTTTTGGCCTTTTGTTGATACCTTAAGATATTGGACGTGGGGGAGGGCCGTGGGAATTGTTTTTGGAAGATTTTAGGAAATTATTAAAGCTTGATCTGTGTGATAGGAAGAAGTCATGTGAGGGTTGTATTTTTAGTGCATGAGAGGAGGTGTTTTACAAAATTTTAGTCATTAGATTAATATTTCTTCACATGATTATGAATATTATTGATTTATGTGACCCAAAATATTAAAAAGATCATCTGTGATTTAAAAATAATGGTCATTTACATCAGCCATGACTCAATCATAATGCACAAATTCTTTTATATAGTATAGTTTGTAAATTACCATATTTCAGTATTCAGAAAAAATCCTAGTATTTTAGAAAAATCAAAAAAATTCACCCTAAAATTTCTAAACATGTAGAAATCCAAAATGGAAACTATTTTATGAAAATAATTATATATATATATATATATATTATTAATTTAATTTTTATATAAAAGCATATTTTATTCCAAAAATTACCATTTTAAAACTATTACAAAATTTATATCACCATAAAAAATTAATCAAGCCCACCTTATCTTACAACCTTAAGAAAATAAAACAATAGAATGACTTAAAATTCATAAGGATCATATTAATATTAATATTAATATTTATAATTGTAGGAAACTATTTACAAATAAACAAGTTGGTTCTACCAGACTCTAAATAACTTACAGGTCACAATAATGGATGTCCTTTTTTTGAAATTCAAATCACAAAAGTGTTAACGTTATTTATAATTGATAGTTTATAAATATATCCTTAATTTTTTTTAATTATGTAGAGATTAATTATTCCATGAATTTCAATATAATTTTAAAACCATGGGGCATTACAATGATCAATTCTTGTATCATATTTGACATGAAGTACGATAGAGATGTTGAAAGTGATTCAAGAGTGAATAATGGTTGTTTAATAATATCATAAGTCATATGATAATATATAGGGGTTTAAATACATAACATGATTGATGAACATGACATGAACCAGATTTTTAATTCAATAATTTATATTGGTTTGGGATGATGGTGCATGGCAAGAAATCATGACAAATTTCATGTGTGACACCAGGGCGTGAATTCTAGTATGTATGCTATTGTATATAAAAAACTGTAACATAATTCAAATGTATTTTTTCAAGAATGTGACTAACCCCTAAACAAAAAAATATGATATAAATACATTTTTTGATTTCATAATATCAAAATTATCATATGGTATTTTTTGATATTTCTCAAAAATATTTTATTTTTAGGTGAATAGTTAATGATAATGATTTTACAAAAACAAACACTTTTATGAAATAATAACAATATAAGAATAATGTTAAATTTTATGTATCCATTGACTGAAAGAAAATAAATATTTATGAAATAATATAATTCATATAAAAATTATAATTTTGAATTTGGAAATATATCCTTGAGATTTTGGAAATCCTACTAATGTGTTTGTTTAAATAAAAAATATTTTCAGTTATTCTCTCTTAATCAACTATTAAAAGGTTAATTTTAGTTTTGGTTTGGTTTTAAAGAAAAATAGATATAATATTTTTAAAATAATTCCATTATTTCCATTTGAATAAACATTATACTTTAATTTTTTTTTAAAATCATACTATGATTAAAATAAACGGTTTCATAAAAACATTTTTCAGTGACTTTTAAAACAAATATTGAAAGTAATTTTGAAAAATTATGGAATCTGAATATTTTAAAATATGAATCAATATTTGGGATCATAATATTCTAAATTAGGTTATAATTTCAACTGATTTTTTGATCAAAATTAAAATTTACCATGGTAAATATTTTTCACTTTTTTTAAGGGTTGAATGAGCTAAAAGGTTTAAAATAAAAGTGAAAAGGTCATGATAACACAAAAAACTTTGATAAACAACTTATTTTGGTTTAATTTAGTTAGTAAAATTATCATATTTAAAAATATTAAAAACGTTATCCACCATAATTGATTAATACAAGTATTATATAATACATTTTCGAGTACTTACATGTTTCCCACACACTTGACATATAAAAGGTAACTCATATCTTATCTTCTCCACACCAACTGAGCAAAATGGATTTACCAATACCAATTCAAAAACCATAAATACATTTAACTATTCTTTGTAGTTATTAACCTCCCAAAAAACCACTTCAAGATGGTTTATGGTGTAATCCAAATGAAGCTATTGAAAGAACTGGTATATGTTCTGACCATGCTTTTTAAAGATAATATATTTTCAAAACTCCTCCAAATATTCAATAACATTTTAAATTAATTACATAATTATATTTACTATTGTTATATTATTTATTTTAATGGTTCATCCATTTTCTATATATTTTCATCCCATGGATAAAATAAAACATCGCTTCAGAAAATGTATGACCTACCATCTCCATGTAAAGTTGTATTTTGTTATTAATAAATGCATTACATTGATAGTAGTAAATATTTAATTTATGAATATACATGATATTTATGAAATAATTATTGTCCTATAAATATTGGACATCATCTTACTTCTTACCCTTCGATCCATTGAAAAATGACAAAGTCACTCATGTGTACATGTAGACTACAACATCCATACAACGACATGATTTGTTTTTTTCTAATACAATAAATTGATGATTCTAAAATTATATATACTAAATAAAAAATATATTCATGAAATTATTTAAAAATTTTATATAATGGAACAATTCCATTACTCATACAACCACAAACAGTATACTAAAGTATTTATTTTGAAATTAACCGATAAAACATAAACCCTCAATGTAAGGAATAATAATTTGATGAATGGATTTAAAATGAATGTAAAATGGAATTAAAAATAGATTATAGATTAAAAATAATCTTAATAAATAATGTAATAAATTTAAATTAATAATTTATTCGGATAAATATGTAGAACTAATAAGAGACTAAAGGTAAGGAATATTTATTAAAACAAAATTTTATTTTGGTATATTTTTGTTTAGATTTAATTTAACTTAATAATATGTTCCAAATATCTTAAAACACATCTATTTTAATCAATTATACTTTTTCATGTGTTTTGTGTGTTTAGTTTACTTTTATTATCTTTTAGGATAAATAATCAACAAGTAAGTATCTTTGGAGGTACTTTCTTATAAAATAAATATTTTAAAGTTTTCCTTACAAAATATTGTTCTTCCATTATAGGGTTCATTTAAGTGATTTTAAAAATATTGTTAGTTAAAATAAACTAATTATTTGATGTAATTTTTAACTATATTTTAATTCATTTTCTAATTTATTAATGTAGTATTCATTTCATTTTCCATATGAGTTATTTTGGTCTTTTTACCAAAAGTATAAGAAAAATATTTGTTTTAGTTTTTAATACATGAATTGAATTCTTCATCATCATGGTGGTTCATTGTTTTGAATATTACTTTGAAATTCACACTATTTATGTTAAAAAATAATTTTTCCCAATATTAATTGAATTTTTTTTGTTCTTATATATTCAAAAAGAAATAGTTATTATTTTCCACAAGGAATGAAAATAATTTTGAAAGTTATTTATAAGTTCATTTTTTTAAAAGTTACAAGGATATTATTTTTATTATTTTTATTCCACTTAAATTTATATTCCCAAAAGGATTTTTAACAATATAACCTTTAGTTTTTACAAAATTTATAATCTTTTCATCGATTATCGATTCATTATTTTATACTCATTAAATATTAAATGATTTGATTCCTTATCATACTCCATCATTTTATAGGAAATTATTTGTAGTCCATGTACCTAATCTATGAATTATAGATTTAAATAGAATAATTTCAACCTCATTGATGTTTTACCAACTTTTTATCATTTCTATATATGCAATTTTCCAAGGTAAATTTATTGAGAATGTTATTTCATTGGTTGAGGAAATATTTATTATTCTTGATTCAATGCGAATAGATGTTTATTTATATGGAATTTCAAGAATAAATTTTATTGATTATTCAATCTATTAGGAATTTATTATATATGAAAATAACATTTCGGTCATAATTATATAATCCACTTCCTGAATTTACATGTAGCATGAGACAAAATACTATACATTCAATATGAGATATGTTTTTGGTTTACACCAACCCATTAAAAAAATTGATCTCTTGGTTGTGGTCTTGATAGTAATATTCATGATTTCATGGTTGAGGACTTGATGTTAATACCATTAATGAGTATATTTATTAATTTATATTATTAATAATTCACATTACATTATCCATGTGAGTTTTATGTTGATATTTTCCCTAGATTTGCATCGAACTCAAGTTTTTGATTTAAATAGATGTGTTTTAATAATCCACTCAACATTATTGATTATACATTATTTAGTCATGATGGTTTCTACTATATTTAACTCTTACTGAAAATTTTTCGAAACCATTTCTTTTATTCCTATCCCTAAGATAGGAATAATGATGTATTTAATGATTGGAGGATACAAAAATATTTCTTATGCTTTTTTTATATTTACAATGTAATATTGGAATCACCCATGTTTCTTGTTTTCCAACTCTAAAAAATTGATCAATCTTGTGTGGTGAGATCACATGAATCATGTACTAATTTAAAAAATAAAACAACAACTCATTGTTACTTTAGTTGGTGAGTTACAATTAGTGGTAGTTGATGTTTAGATAGAACATTGGTAACTATATTTTAAATGAACATAGATAAGACATGAATTATGATAAACACTTAGGGTGTTTGGGAACTTTTACCATCATAACAATGTTATATTATTGGTCTTTAATAATATTGATTTTGAGGTAACTAAGAGTGGTATATTGTGTAGATGTGGTTCCCTATAGAAGTATGGGAAACAACACCCATTCCCAATGTAGGGGTTCCCTATTGAGAAATACAATACAACTGGGGTCATTGTTATGTAGTTCGATGATATAGTAGGGTAGATGGATCAGGTTCAGATAAATAAACATGACCATAGGTAGTAACCATTTATTCTATGGTGTTATCCACAAATGTTGTATAAATTTATGTCATTGATGTATCCATTATTTAATGTACCAGCTAATAAATTAGTAAATAAGCAAGGTATTATGTCCCTTGAAAATATATACTATGATATTAAAATTAATTAATGGAAAAAGGTTATTATGATAGTGTATTGTTTTAAAGGAGATGATGATCATTGGTGTTTATTAATGATGATTAATAAATTGGTTGATTAAATATAAATAATGGAATAGATAAATTTTAAAGTGATATTCATTAAGAAATACCTTCCTTGACAATATTGTTCTAAATTGGATTAGTGGTTTCTCACATTAATATAAAAGGAATAAGATTTTTTTTATATTATAAATATAATATTAAATGATTATCCAGGCATTCTAGATATTACAGTTGTAATATTGGATGTAAAATTGATAGTTTATTTAATGTTATTAATCCTTGTCTCCAATGGGAATCAATTTCCCAGAAATTTTCATGATCTGATGATTATAGTATAACATTAAGTAAGGACACATAAAGAATTTTATAGGTCTTATTTATTAAATGGAAATAAATAAAACAAGAGGTCACATGGGAAATAATAAAAATGAAATGTTTCAAAAAAAGGAAATCGAAGATGGGATATCTAGCATATGATATTATGGAGAAAATTCCCATATAATAATTTGGATAAATATTATGTTTCAAGCATTGATTATATACTCACAGGGATCATTAATGTATGATATATCAAGGAGCTATTGTTATCTATGTACTTAGCTATAATGATATGGGGAAATATTCGAACTAATCTCTTAAGAATCCTGGGAACCTCTCACAGAAGAAGACAGGGGGCAAGGAAAAATAATATACAATTACTACATCAGAATTTGAGGTTCCTAAAAATTTATTGGAAGGTACATTGATTGTGACCTAAATGTTTTATAATTATTTATTTTAATCTAGATTTTAATATTATATATCTTCAATTTTCCAAAGAAAGTTATATATTTTTCAAGAACCTTAAAAGTGTAGTTTTCAATAAAATCTCTTCGTGGAAATCCTTTTCAAACATGTATATTTCAGTAAGATATAATTATGAAACATAGAAATACCAAATTTTTAATTTTTATTATTATAATAATTTTTTAATTTTATATATTCCCCAGTATATGTTAGATTTCAAATTATAATGTGAAAATTTATTTCTAAGAGAAATAGTTTATGATTTATGACGGATATATGGAATACCTTTTCTTTAAAGAGGATAGTTTATCATATGATTCATTTCTATATCCACCACTAGTATCTCCAAATAATTAAATTCATAGATTAGAAGTGATGAAATGACCTTTGAATTTTAATGGTATACTCAGAATTGATGATGTTACTATTATGTAAGAATATATTTATGTATTTCTAGAAGAACTCTCCCAAAATCCACCTAACCGTGATGTAAACTGTTACCATGATCTCATAAATTATGAAAACAATATCTTTCAGGCACCATAAAATATCAAAATAGTGGAATTATTAAATAAAAAGAAATGATTGTTGGAATTGTGTGATATGTGAACCATATTCAATAGTGATTCAACATTTGGAGAAACTATTCACTTTCATAAAATGAAAGATGGGTCTAGGATGCAATTACTTCATTAGAAGGAAATAAATCACATTAATAGAAATGAAGTGTTTCCCTTACACATTATAGATGACCTTTTTGGTCAAAATCAAGGATATAAATATATTTGGAATATTTTCATTCGTTATGGGTATCATAATCTATGAGAAAATAAGGAAGATATTCTAAAAATACTATTTCGTATAAGGCATTGACAATAAAAAATTGTATTAATGAACATTGGGTTTACTAATTGACCCTATAATTTAATATATATGATGAATAAGGTAGTTATGGATTATATTAATAATTTCATTATGGTTTTTATTGATGATACTTGGTATAATATAAAATCCATTATGAGAATAATAGTCATTTGCGAATCATTCTTAATACTCTTATAGAATATGAGTAAAATTGAAAATTTAGAAAATGTGAATTTTTTCCAATAGGAAGATTTATTTATTATACACATTTTCTCTAAGGATGGAATATTAGAAAATGGATGTGATGGAATATCCAATTCCTATGAATATAACAACGATATATAGTTTCTATAGATTAAATGGTTATTTTCAATTATTTTTTCAAATGTTTTTAGGATAACAATCCAATAAACCATGATGACACATAAAAGGATTCATGTTATATGGTTATAATAACTAAAATAATTTTTTTACGATTTAAATAGGATATTAATCAATTCATGGATATTAAATTTACCATCTAGAAGAAATGTATTTGTGATTAATAGTGATGTATTAAATAAGAGTCATGTATGTGTTCCTATACAGAAGTTCATAGTTGTTTTCTATGAATAAAATAGTTAATTATTCATGATATGAGCTTTAAAACCCATTTTATTAATTTTTAATCCATAATATATACATTAATGATATGGAGGCATTGAATTTATGGGAAAAAATGTGAAATATATACCGATCAGAAGAGGTCAAAATATGTATTTTCATAGAATGATCACAACATAAGGAAAAATTGATTTCTGAAAAAACACAAGGATTATAATTTCTCAATGCACTACCACATTATGAAGGAAAATAAAGCTTTTAATTCATTGAGAACAAAATATTGCTGAGTTTTGATTAAAATATGGATTGTAAAAGATTTAATATTCTTGGATTTTATAATGTATGATCATTGAATCATTATGTTAGGGGAAACACATTAACTATTATAAATGATTTCAAAGCCATCCATATTTGAAAAAAATAAAAAGTTCACAACATGATGATTTGAATATTTGTAAAAATATAAATGTATTTAATGATCTAATGTTATTGAAATTTATATATGATGAATGTATATCAAAATTTGGAAGGTGTCTATATAGTTCAGACATGCTTAATCTATAAAACTAATTATTATATGAATATCATATAATAAATTTCACTATATAACCATGTATCACAAAAATGTAATGAAATTTGAGGGAATATTTTTGGTGGGAAAATATGGAATGTTAAATGAAAAAACCATGTATCAAGATAATAGGTTTATCAGTAATAAAGGCTAAGAGAAAACAATATAAGTATTCATGAAAACTATATATATTATTATATGTATGCGGGATGATAATATTATAGAATTTATAATTATATATCCAAGGACTGTAGGAAATAATGATAACAAATGGGTTATTATTGATTACCTTAACAATTCTACACATTACCTCACTATAAAGTAATATTAACATCTTGATCACCTCACAGAACCCTATATTAATGTAGTTGTGAGACATTATTGCCCAATCTTTTTTACTTTATCTGATCATGATCTATAGTTTAAATCAATGATTTAGAAGAGTCTCCATAACTATAATGACACCTAATTTAATTTGACCACTTCTAATCATCTTTATTAAAATTGAAATCTTGAATGAAATATTTAAATATAAGAATACTGGTCAAGGTTATTCTAACATGAAATTTATAGTATATGGGATTAGTATTTAAAATTATAAGAATTTTATTATAAAAAGAAAATCCATTCAAGTATTAAAATGGAAACGTATTAAGAATTTTACAGGAAATATTTCATACATAGACTTACTAGCATGAATTTTGTTAGGTTAATCTTTTATGAACATAATTTGATAAGGAGACAACATTGAATGTGATAACTATTCATAGTCATAAGAAATCATATCAAATAAGTACAATGAGCTATGTTGATAACTAAAGGATGGATCATGAATTTAATGTAGGGTATTATATTTTAATTAAGGAATATCTAGGGATGGTGTTATAAGTATTGATAATAAAAATAAACTAAGTCTTATGTAATTTGGGATATTTTAAATTATATATGGAATTGGAGTTATATATTACCATGTGGAAATTTCACCTAGAATCTCTAATGATCATGGTGTGTTCGATAACTCTATATTGATGAATTATTCTCTATAACCAATTAATGTTCTCAACATTGAGTAAAAATTATTGTAACATGATTTATATTTCAATAAAATGCCTATCTATATTCATGACAATAGAGAACAAGTGTTGTGGAATCAGATAAATGGATTACTCAATTTCTAATGGAGAAGTAATAAAACATAACACGTATTGTGGGAACCTAATTTTGTAATTATCAAGAAATTATAATTTCAATTCATAATGTGACATTTAGTAAATATTTATGATGATATTTTGGGTGGGTATAATTCAACACATTAGCTTCAATTATAGTAAGTAATCTTTTATTCCTAAAGAAACTAGAACATAATGAACATTAAAGTATTCAATAATTTTATTAAAAACTAAATAAGAAAAAAATATATATTTAATTTCTTGAAATCAATTTCATTTTTGAAATCATTATGTAAAATTTATCATTGTGGATGTTTTTATAAATTTAAGAAATAGTTTATTTTTAGTTTAATTGTAATAATAATGTTTTTACAAAAAAATATAGCTTTTATAAAATTAGGGTGATATAGAAATACCATATAAATTTATGAATTATTTCTTTAATAATAAATATATATTCAGTAAGTAATAAAATAAATATAAAAACATATAAATTCTAACTTAAAAATGTTTTGTTAATATTATGGAAATATAAATAATGTTTTGTTCAAATGAAATTAGTATTTTTTATTCTACAAAAATAAACAATTTACAGTTATAATTTTATTTTTTACATTATAATGGTATATAAGTATGTTTTTATTTAAAATATTCAAATTCAATTTATTTTAATCAACACTATAATTTATATTTGAATCAAATGGATTTTATGTTTAGAATAATAATTTACAAAAAATGGTTTTCATTGCATTTAATGATTATATATTAAATTCAATTTTTACCACTTATAGACAATTAATCATTTAAAATAGATTGAATATTTTTAATTATAATAATTTATTTTATATAATAAGGCCAAATTAATTTTTGTTCATAAGGAATGTTCATAGGGGGAAATATTTATCACTCTAGCTAAGGGTGAAATGAGTTAAAAGGAATAAAATTAAGGGATATGGTTTTAGGAGAAAACAATTTCATACCACGATTTTTTGTTTTATTTCAATATTATTCAAATAATATGTTAATATATTATAATTTTATAAACATTACATGATTAATACATATCTTATTCAATAAATTTTCAATTATTTACAAGTTTTCCATCCACCACACTTATAAACAGGAACCCAACCTCCCCTCACCTATACACTACTTGATCCACATAACTCATTTATTACCCATATAAATACATTTATAAAATCCAAACCATCATATTAGAGGTCCTGGTATCACCAAAATTTCACTAATATATGTCGTAAGTTGGGTGATTGTGGAGTTTATAAAAAGAAGAGGTATATGTTCTTACTAAAAAAATTTCATGTTCCGTTCCTCTTAAATATTGAAAAAAATTAATAAAGAAATTAAAGAAATTATTATATTATTATAACTACACTAATAGGTTTTATTAATGTAACAACCAATTTATATATTCTTTACATCCTATGGATAACGAGAACAATGCTCATTCACATGTACGACCTACCATCTCCACAGTGCTGTGTAATTATTGTCTCATCACCGCTGTACTTGAAATGTTATAAAGATGAAATTAATTAATTTATATTTAATTTATTATATAATTACTATTTTGGAAATAAAATATATTGTATACCTTATTTCTCTCCACCATTTATAAAATGAAAATTTCACTTGCCCGTATGTGTTGACTACAACCTTCACAAAGAAAAGTGATACATTTTTCTATTAAGAAATGAATGGATGATTCTAAAAATGTATATAATTAATAAAATTATATATATTATAGAACCATTATATAACTCCTTTAATGATAGATATTATTATTAAGTGATATCTTTATTAATTAATCGTAAACACATAAATGGTCAATGCAAGAAAGAACTATCCAGTGAATGGATTTCAATTTATTAAAAATGACCTAATAAAAAGAAATATATATGAACAAAGAACCTTAATAATGTATTTAATATATTATATTAAATTATATAGGTGGATAAAAATTGTAAAACTAAGTTGATACACAAGGTATGGGATTTCTATTACAATTTGAATTTATTTCAAAATTATTTATGTGCATATTTTCTTTGGTAGAATTATAATATCCTTATATTCTTAAACCCCAAAAAATTTCTTTCAAATTAAGTTACATTTGGTGATTTCATTTTTATTTTATATTTATTATCCTTTTGGATAAACGATCAAGGATCAATATGTTTGTTAAATGCAAGGCTCCTTCTTATATAGTTCATATTTCAACGATCCCATCCAAACTATTTTTCAACCATGTCATGTTTGTGTTAATGTTTTTTATAATTTTCTTCATTAAAATTATATAATTATTTAAATTCAATTTAAAACATATTTTAATTTATTTTAATTTTTTTAAAGGAATATTCATTTTTTCAAATGATTTATTCCTTGTATTTTTACCAAACACATGAACGAAATATTTGGTTTATCATTCGATGTAAAAAATGTAATTTCTTTCATGCATGACATTTCATTGTCTTAAACTTTCATTTAAAAGTTCCCAAAGATATTTTAATGAAACTATTTTTCTCAATATTTGATAAATTTTTTGTTTTTATTTATACCAAATGAAAATTTTTTATTTTCAAGAAGAAATGAATGGAATTTCGATAATGATATAAAAAATCAGGTTTGCACAATTTTATATGGAAAATATTCTTAGTTTTTATATTCTTCTTTCTTTTTTTGTTCCCAATAAACTTGATTCTTAAATAAATATTCATTTCTAATAAATTTAGGTTCGTATTTCAACCTTTTTATGATTCTTGGTTTCAGGTTCCTTAACTTTCTCCTGATTATATTTCTTATTAAAAATCATCATTTAATTGGAAATTATCTTCACCTCATTGACAATATTTTATACATCACGGAATCAAATGAAATAATTTCTACCACTTCAATTTTATCTCAATAATATACCATTTCTATTAATATTATCTATTTAATGACGTCATTTGATAATGTTATTTCATTAAACAAGGAATATTATATGTTCTTTATTTAATATTGATAAATGTTGATTGATAAGTCATTTTGAATTTGAATTTAATTGATCATTTAGGATATTATGAATTATTTGGGTGTCCAAGTAATGGGTGGGTCCTAGTTGTAGATATTCCCTTGATGCATTGACAGGTCTCCTAAGAAAAAATAGTAGGAATTCCATATTATATGTTTTTTGGTTTACACCTACCCATTGATTAAGAATAATGTCTTGCTAAAGGCCTTGGTTTTAGGATTTATAATATATTTGTCAATTACATGATAATAAGAACATGAATTTCTTGATTTATTCCTTTATTTTAATAATAATAGAGTTTACAATGTCCATGTTATTAATATTTCAATATTATCATTGAATGTATGAAGAACTCATGTTGTTGGTTGAATGGAATGTGTTTGGATTAACCGCTCTACCTTATTGATTATGACCTATTTACTCATTAAAGACATTATTATTCGTTACCCTTACTGATCATCTGAAATGGGTTCTAACACATCCATTTTGTGGTCATCCTATATGAGTAGCGGTTAATCCATTTTTACTATCATGGTGAAATTGTTATAAAACTCCCATTTCTATGGATAAATTTTTCATGATGGTCATCTATTCCATAGAGAACGGATTTTTATTTAGAGTGGTGTTGATAAATACTTGGTGGGACCGTTGTCACAATAATTTATGGGAGACAATCCCATTTAAGGTAATTCAATTTCTATAAGACTTTTATATCATTTTATCTCTAGTAGGTAGGTTGATAGACATTTGAAAGCTTAAATACGTCATGGGGGTTTGAGGATCTTAGTCAGATAATGGGGATGAAATAAATATTTCAAAGATCTTTGTACCATAGAATGAGTAAACATATATTTTCAAATGGGTGAAATTTTTTGATATTTATGGAGATATATCCATTTTAAATTCAACAATGTTTGGATATTTTTTTACCAACTTGAGACATGTCATGGTGAATTCACATCTATGTCATTGTGGGGATAAATCAATACTCTCTTTAAATTTTACAACCATATTTCATTGGTTTGATTATTTTTTTTCTTCCTCAAACCCTATCCATATATTCACAATTTCATAGTCCCCATTTAGTATCTCTTAGAGAATTAAATAATTTTTATTTATGTGGTTAAATCATCTTAAACCATGGTTCCTTCTTCCAATCCTACCTATTTTATTTCCATCCCATTAATTCTCTTTTCTCTTCTTATAAGTCAATTGATGAAAATAATGTTTGTTTCTAGTGAATTTTAATCATGTATTAATTGGGTGTTTTAGGTGAATAAGATTAATACTAGATTTTTTTTTTGAATTAAGTGGTGTTTGATCAGATGTATTTATTTTTTCTCATTCCATATTATTAATTATTCACTCAAGTTATAGGATTTTAAATCCCTCTTCACTTTTTTATGTATGAATATGTAAGTATAATTTATATTTTTTATATATGGATTCATAGAATTATCCAAATAAATATAATGAACTAGATAGATGAAATTATAGGGGAATATTTCCTTAATAGGATATTTATGATATTCTATGTTATTACCTATATTCTAAAAATCCTTTTTTATTGTTATTGATATTCCAATTCACCTTTATAATTTTGTAATCAATTAAAAAGGGTAACATAATACCATATATGAAATTATGGAATTAATATTTATGTTGTTGTGTAGAAAGTTTTAAATTAATATGGAGTCATGAACAAAGGATTTTTTACATATCATTATATAGTGATTGGTAGATTTTTATTAATTTTGTAATGGGGTTTATTTTTTCATATATTACTTATGGTTGTTTTTATGTTTTTACTATGGTGCTGATTTCACATTATGGATGTGGAGAGGAAATATTTTATGTTGTGAATAGGTTGATGATAAAGTAGATGGCAGTTTGAGTTTATTGTGGTAGTTGATATGGTGTAAAATGTGGATGTTGTGGTTCATGACATACATTCCCGTTGATATGAAATTACATTTAAGTAAATGAAAATCGTAATGGGATTCATTATAACATGGTATTAAGATATATGGTTAATGAAATATGAGACTTTTATAATTAAATATGAATGGTGATAATTGTTAGAAAATACAAGTGGTTGAAATCAAATTGGTTTAATTAATTAAATATTTTTAGTAAATAAAAATGTGATATTATTTTAATGATTTCATAAATTGTTATGTTGTAATTATTGTGGGGATATTATTTTGTTATAGTATATTTAAATTTATTATTTTTATTTGTGGTAGCAGTTATCAGTATGAGTTGGTTCTTATATATAAACATTATCAGGTTTTAGTAAAAAAATGTATTACATATTAGAGTCGAATCTTTGGATTATAATTTCTGGATTATTATATATTATTTTCATTTTCATTTTATTTCTTATAAACCACCACATTAGTCATGTAACATTACCAACACCCATATGGGGTAATGGGTCATCGATGTTTTCCGTTGAATCACTGATGGAGGGGAAACCGATGTAAAACATGACCTCTTTACTTTTTCATCTCTCAAACATAGTATAGGATGTGATTGTATATGAATATATTATGATGATTTTGAGGTTGTGTTATGGGTCTTCGGTGAGGGTGTTCATGGAAGGAGGGGAAATGATGAAATTTTTTATGATTATGTATCATGCCAGAGAGAGGTTGTGAGGCAGTTGTGGATGTCTTGTGGTGTGGAATACATTTATAGTTGTACTGAAGATATTGGTATTTGGTATTGGTTATAATGTGGTCATATGGTCATGTTGTTCTATAGATATGGATGGGGTGGGAGTTCAAGGAAGTATGTCATTGGGGAATATGTGTGATTAGTTCAGTGGGGAAGTTATTGTGGGGTTCTATTAAATATATTCTATTGATATTACATTATATCATTCTATGTGGATTTTTGTGTTTTATCCTTGGTCGAGATGGGTGTTATATGATTGAATATAGGTGACAAGTTGTTTCCGGTGTTTATTAATAATGTTATTAGTATTATTCGACTATATTTTCAAGAGAAGGTTTTTGGAACTTCCCACTTAGTATAATTTTATACTCATCACTTTATATATATATATATATATATATATTATTACTAATATTTAGGAGGGAGTTAGGTGGGATTTGGTAATAATTTTTGTACTCAGTAGCTCATGGTTTTCATGGATCCATTTTTGTAGGAGTTTCATCTTATAATTTTATTATGGAGACCATACTTTTATATAATATTACATGCATTTTAGGATAGTTTATATTTTAAATAATAGAATTTATTGGTGATTTCCAACCAATATTCATATAATTATGAGAATAATTACTCACATATTTGTGTTGTATACCCTCAATGGTTCCTCTATATCCACCCAATATAACATTACATATCTCCTCTCAATAATTTACCGAATGTGATGGAATTTTTAAATGATCTGTTCGTTATTTTAGTGAGATCATGGTACCTTGTCCTGAAAAATAACTTTATTCTTATCATACTAAATATTCATTTCTTCTTCAATGCTAATAACTACCCAAAATGAAATTTTGAACATCTTTTTCCAAGTATTTTCATTCTTAGCATCTGATACAACAATGTAATCTTCTACTACAATTCATTCCACCATGGTCGATAATTTTGAAGTCCACAAACTGGTATCTCTAACATTGAGGGAAACATGAATCCTTATTTAGATCACATATTATCCTTATTAGTTTGGAAACTATCATTAGTCTATCCCCTTACAATGTAATCATCCCCTCCACTAATGACTATATACTTATATATATTTTCCATTACATGAGGTTTTTATTTATTGTAATTCATTAAATCTCGCCATGATTGGATTGGTATCCAATTTTGAAGATGAAATCATAAGAATCAAAGGGTTGATAACATAACCTATAATATATTAAAGCTCCTAAAGTGGGAATATAATAAATATTATCCATGATTTTCTATCTAACTTTTAGATGTCCATTGAGTCATTGAAACATTTTTTCCCTTTATTATTTGTTGAAGATTAATTATTGGGGTTCTACATGATAAAATTATTTAACAATTTACCAGTATATATTTTTTGGACACAATCCAAGATACCGCTTCTATATGTCTTTATAGATCTTCATTCCCAGTATATATACAGCTTCACCCATTAGTTTTATCAAGAGAACATTCCCAATAACATATTTATAGAATGTAATTTTTTAACTGTATTTCCAATAAGAAGTATGTGATCCATATACCATACCAAAAACATTACTTCACCCAACTAACCCACGGGTATACTTAAGAATCAGCCATGTTTTAAAAAAAAATCTCTTTGATTTCATCATGAAAATGGATTTTAAAACTCTTATAATATTGAATTAATCAATAAATTAACGTTTTTAGTTGTAAATGTTAGAGTGTTTAATTTTAAATTCAAAATCATTAGGACGTATCATATACATTTCTGACACTAAATTTTGATAAGGAAATTAGTTTTGAAATCCATTTTATATGTCTCATAATTATAATGATTATTTATGTGATGAAATATCAAATGGAATTTATCATCTTAATTGCTGAGAATGTTTCTTCGTAGACAATAACATGAATTTATTTACAACATTATTCTACAATGAGAGATTTATATGTAAATACTCTACCATATATTTCATTTTATTTTGTGAAAATACCACTTTCACCCTATAAACCTCATCTCTTTAGGTGCATTCACTAATTTCCAAACATAGTTTGTATACATGTATTCAAATTTAATATTAATTACCTCTAATGATTTTTTGGAATAAGAACTCATGAAATCCTCTTAGTAGGTATTAGATTTATCTTATATGATCATTACTTATTCATAAATTTCTATAAAAAATCCATATCTCCAAAGATGCCAATGAATCCTACCGATCCTTCTATGTTCATGAGTATCCTAATAAAATTATACTTATAGTACATATAATTTAAATAGGTAAATTTATTTCTCAAGAACAAATCATGTATTTTTTGTTCTGACCTTCCCCAATTTCAAATTTCCTCCCAGTAACACCTAAATTGATATATTCATTTTCATGGAAAATTCCAATTCAGGCCACAATCCCATTATGTTTAGTTGGATTATATAAAATGTATACCATGCTTTTCTTAGGATACTAATCAAATTAAAAGTTTTCATAATTATAACAATGATTTTACAAATAAAAAAATTGTATATATAATTCAAAACCCCATAGAATAATAAGAGAAAAATTATGACACCTTATAATCTATATCCCACATGGAATACTTTTCAATACATTATATGTAATACAGTTGAGTAGTAATGTATAAATTTCTGGACTATATCAAAAAATTTATATTGGAAGGCCACACAAACTCATCATACATAAAACCATTTCCAATAAAGTAGTATTCCTAATCTTATAAAAACAATTCCACTTTTGTATTATAATAGGAGTGAGCTACGAAACGATCCCAACCTCTCATAGATGATTAGTATATTTTTTGATCAAATATTCTCCTCCACAAATTGATCATATAATATCAATAATGATTTAATGATAATTATATTAATTTTTTACACTCATTTTAATTTTTAAAGGTTTCAATGTTAGGTTTCCTCATAAACACAATACCATACTAACTAAATTCATTAATAAAAGTTACAAAGTACCTATATCCACTACTAAACTAATTATTACTTCTTTAACATACTTCATTATGTATTTGATCCAATAATCCACTCTCCCTTTCAAGATTTCCACGAAAAGGTTCTTCAGTCATTTTTCTAAAAAGGAAATACTCACAAGTGTCAAATGTATCATTATCGAATGAATCCAACCATCAATATTTATGAAATCACTGAATTTGTTTCTCATTTGTATTCCATTAAATACAATTCAATAGATCAGTGGTGTTAAAATCAACCATGACCTTATTATCTGGAAATATATATATATATATACCTATATATTTAATGTATAAACCATCAACTATATTCCTTATTATCATGAACAAACATGGATACCCTTGTACATCAAAACTCGATATGGTAATGATAAGAACAAAAGGGAATTTTTTATCCCCACAAGTAGGTGACTAGTTCCCCTGCATCCAAATAAATAATAGGAAATGAGTTTTCCAAAAGACAAAAATAATTTCATATAATAAAAGTGATAAAAAGGTGAATAAATTTTATATGAAACAGATCTCAAGGATAAAACCACCTAAGTAAAATATAATATATCCCAAATTAAAACACTATTAAGAAAAAATCTCCACTATCCCATACAAAAAGTTGATAACCACTCCCCTAGTCACAGTCATCACTTGAGGTCATTCTAATCGAACACACCTACCAACTCTTAAAGGATCATTCCCTTTACCTATACCTATAAATATATAATCTAAAGACACCCAAAGGGGATGTTAGGGTGTGGGAATAGTATACTAATAGGATATAACCAGTTGTTCCATAGGTAGTTTCTTATAATTAATCCATCTATTATTCCAATTTAAATAAATCATGGATTGGGAATTGATTTACATATATTCAATCAAAACATTCTATCAAATAAAAACGTTTAGAAGATATTTAAAATATAGGATTAAATTAACATTTCTTATAATAAGGAAGGGGGCTATAACAGCCCGAGATTTTATGAAAACTATTCTTTTTAATTTTATTAATGTCTTGTGTTGTACGCTACACCAAAAAGAGCTTGCACAACACGCATCCTTGACTTGCCTTGCATTACACGCAATCACAACCTTCCTCGACAGCGTGTGTAGTACGCAATACCGAGTTTCACTAAACAACGATATGCTATTAAAATATTATTATAACTAGTCGTTATGAATAGTAATAACCACTTTTTAAAATTTTGGAAATTTTAGCTCTCAAAAAGGACTTCATTTTTGGATTCAGAGTATCGAATTTAGCCTAAGGTGAAATTTTGGTACTTTTTTGATAACTTTCATTTTCTGATGAATAGTGAAAATTACTAAATTTTAGTTAAAAACAACTTTTTCAATCGAAATAATTAATAGTGATAAATTATTAATTTGAGTGGTTTTAAAGTATATTTAGAATATAATTTTACAATTTAATACAATGTTGGTCATTGAATGTAATTTCACATTTAAACCAGACATAATCAAGTGTCAATCTTTTGATAGATATTGTTTCATAAAAACACGCTATTTGTTTTAACAGCGGGATTTAATTATAAAATTAATTAATGAAACTTCTATGTTATGAATTTGGTAAAATAGACTTCATTTTTGAATTCGGAATATTAAAATATAGCTTAGCATGAAATTTTGGCATTTTTCTGAAAAACATAAATTTTTGATGAATAGTGAAACTACTAAGTGGTAGTTAAAAAACTAAATTTTTCATAAAACTTAATTTTACCGCTTCTGTGAATGTAATTTCAAAAATCCGAGAGACACGGTTGATGTCAATAAGTAAAATGTGGTTCAATAAGATGAAAATAATTTTTGGTGAATAGTAACTTTTTACTTTTTTTTATCGTGGTTAATAGTAAATAGGGTAACTAAGGGTAAAAATGATATTACTATTACCCTAACACATGTCCTAATTCTATTGGATAAGTTTAATTCGACCAAAAACAAACTTAGGAATAAAATATGACCATTTAGGCCCACTTGGGTTAGATTAGGACATTTATTATTAATTTATTTAAAGAAGGGTTAAAATTTATAAAATCAAAGTTTAATAAGTAAATCATTTTTAATATAGGGTTATACATAAGATAAATTCTACTATAAATATTCATTATAAAGCTAAAAAGATTTCCTACATAATGATAATTTATTTATAATTTTTAGACTTTAAATAAATTAATTTATTTATGACACAACGATGATGCAGTAATTACCCTTTTAAGGAAATATTAACATAATTGATGTTATAAATGCTCAAATGAATGTAATTTGAGACTTTTTATGAATTAAACTAATTTTCTAGGTTACTATGATATATTAGTGTTGATTTAATCAACTTGGTTCGAACATATAATTCTGTTATAACTTTCACAAAAATCATATATCAAATAGTGTCAAAATTGACACAAAATAGTTTTTAAATAAAATATTATATTATTAATTGTTATTTTATTCCTAAAAATCTAAGGTTTGGCCAAATGACTTAGATAAGGATATATATATTAATAATAAACAATTTGGGGTTCGTTTGGCATGTTATTGTAAGTGTATTAACCATATAGTGAAAGAAAACAAAAAGACACGGTAAAAGTTAAATTATTTAACTTAGAGTTAAATCTAATTGATAAGGTTAAAATAATACCCTAAACTTGTCTAAATACTATTGGTTGATAGGATTTCAACCCAACCCCACTTTAGCTTCGAAATAAGACCCTTTGGAACCATTATAAACCGATTTTGACATTAATATAAAATAATATTTTTAGGTATTCCTAAGGTGCCCATCTACTCCCTTATAAAAGGACACCTCCTCTCCCTCCTCCTCACACCAATTTGAGCACTCAATCTCGGCCAACACCTGCCAAAATCTCTTCTCCACTTCCCTAGAAACATCCTAGAGGTTCCGGTCTTCCTCAAAGACCAATTTTAGTTCCCTAAGAGGAGGTCTCAAAGAGGCGCTTCAAAGAAGAGGTAATTACCGTTACCAATTCTTTCATCTTTATTTCTTCTTCCACTTCTTCTTCTTAGGTTGTTTCATTATGAAGTAATAACATCAGTATCATTAATATTCTGATATTTTATTATAAGTATGAAACAACCCTATTTCACCATCTATCCATCCTACGGAAAAAGAAATCACCGCGCGTGCGTACGTACGGAATACCGTCTCCACGCCGTGGTGTAATCTATTTTCCACCACCACCTTACATGGATGGGTATAATGGTGTAAAGAATAACTATACATAGTTATTACAACATCATATTGATTCGGATATATTTTATAATCCACTCCAATTCAATTCAATATTTATGGAAATGATATCATCGCTCGTGCGTACGTACGGACTACCGTCTCCGCGACGCGATGAGATTCATTCTCCATGTTAACCATTTAAGAATGATTATAAAGTATATATAAGAAATAATAATGAAATATATGACATTATAAAGCTACTGGATTTATGTATATATATATATGCCATCTTCTTACTTCCATTCAAGACAATAAGGAAAGGAAAACAACGTTCATGCGTACGTACGGACTACCGTCTCCATGAATGGTGTTTTTCATTTCATTTATCTATCTATTATATATATATATATATACTGAATATATATGATATATAAATCATATTTTATATTCTGGAAGTAAGTAAATCATGATATAAGTAATAATAATGTCAAGAACAACATGTCAAAACACCTATGATAAATGAAACGATTTTACCCAAAACACTTCTTTAACATGGAATTTACAAAAGAACGGGTAATATAAAGTCATAAGTGAACCATATATGATATCATAACAATGAATATGATTCTTTAATAAGTCAATGACATTATTTAAATCATTATACAGGAGGTTTGGACACATACGAAGCAAATTGGACCTAAGGTAAGGGAAATATCACAATCTCATTTTTATCTGAGATTGTTTATTCGTAAGTATTTACTGGGGTGTATTTTATCATCCACATCCATGTTTCATAAATATGTAATATTATTTCAATCCACCTACAATTTTTTAAATCCATTTTTACCCTTCGTTGAGTTTTTAGTAAAAAGAAATGAAAGGAATCTTTTGTCGTTTTTCGTACGAGGTACTTTTTGACTTTTCCGACAAAGGTACGAAGAATGTTTTTTTAACTTATACGGCATGAATGGATTTTTAAAACATTATTTCCAAGAAGCTTCCTTTACAATATTTAAAGTTTATTTTTAATCATCTTCTTTTATTTTAAAGTCGTATGACATGTTATGCAAGGAAAAATGTTTTTGAAGTAGAAAGGATATTTTCCTCAAGAATGGAGTTCAAGTATTTTAACAAAATTATTTTCCATCTAAGATAATAAAAGGGTTCTATTTTTATCCCTATTGTTACATGGATTTGATTATGTTGTGATGGAAACATTTTTATGAATTCCTTTATCTTATATGAATTGTTTTATGATGTCATGTTGTTTAAGAATCCCATTTTTATTACATGGGTTATGCGATGATGTATGATTTATGATTATGTGGCACACATAAGAAAGGATTCATTATAAGATGGGTGGGACCTATATCTCCCTCCAATGAATTGGGTAAAGATTTTATATCTCATGAGATAGACAGGGCTGGAACGGTAGGTTATACCGGTTCAGTGAAACAGGACTGAAACGAGTGTTACTCGATTCAGAAAGGGACTTTGTCCACTAAGATAGTCTTGGCAATGAGTCTTGACTAACAAGAAATGATTCTCTATGATTATGTGTGAATGCCACAAAGTTTCATGTTTTAAGTTATGATTATTGTGATTACATTTCACTGCCATGATTTATCCCATGTTATGAAATTATGCTCTCTTTTGCAGGTTAAGATTTCCAAAAGTTATGTTCTTATGAATATGATGTGATTGATTTTTCTTTTGTTTACCCTTACTGAGCATTTGAGATCACCCTTTTATGTTTTGTTTTCCCCAGGATATAAAGAAAGGTTTTAGGAAAAAAAAGGGAAGATATTTATGGGAGATATTGAAGATCTTTCACCACAATTAGAAGATTACGTTCTGAGTTTCCAAAGACACTAAACTATTACGATCCTTGTGTGTGTGTTTTTGTTATGTACTAAGTATTCCGCAAAAGTAATGTAATGTCCATGTACGTCAAGATACGGGTCTCTACAGTTGGTATCAGAGGCAAAGGAGGTAGGAATGTATCCGATCCTTGGGAACTCTCACATGTGAGCGTTGGACGAAGCATGGATCTCCGCCCAAGGGCTTCATGTGGAAATGGCTGCCACTGGGGATGGTGGTGTGTCCCGCCCAGGGGGTGTAGCCGCCCATGGAGTGCCCTGATAGGTATCAACTATAGTCCACTGGAAGTAATTCCAGACCGCTACAGTTGGTATCAGAGGAAAGGTTTAGTCAACCTTTGGAAACTAGGATGCGAAAACATTAGTGAGATCCCTAGAGATATTTCTAAGGTATGTCTAGGGATGTCCCTAAGGTTAAGTATACGTATAGGTTATAGTACTAGAATTATGCTAACGATCATAGAATTAAACCTAAGATGTTAGATATTGAAGGTACTTCCCCTTTATTATGTTGTTTTCCCTAGCATGATTTTTGCCTCTCACACTATTCTTTTTGGGTTTTAGAGAATGGCTGGAAACAAGATGATTCACGATAATGGAGGATATGATGGACAATGGAATGATATTCTTCATAATGAAATGGGATTTGGAAGTCCAAATATAATTATTATGTTGAATCAGCAATCTCATAATATGATCAATAAAGTAAAATTTGGTAAGTTTCCTGACTCGGCTAATAAGATAAAGATGGAGTTTCATGATGATCATAGAGGAAAGAAAGTTCAATTTCCCCTATGTAATTCATGTGGGAAGAGGAATCAAGGAGAATGTTTCAAAGGAACTGGAAGATGCTTTGGGTGTGGAAAAGAAGGACACAAAGCCAGTAAGTGCAAAAGAAAAGGTTCAGTTAACATCAGGGATGAGGATAATGGTATTGCTACGACATCAACACTGGTTAAATGTTTTAAATGTGGAATGTACGGGCATTATGCAAACCAATGCCCTAAGGGAAAGTCTCGTGAAGAGAATCAGTATGGTCATATGGGAAGTATTTATGTTGATGATGATGAAGAGAGTACAAATGATATGTGAGATGAAAGAATTGTTGAATCTTGGACAATGGTTTAAGAATGTAGTGGAATGATTACATGTTTATCATGTGTAATGTTGTATAAGTAATCTCATGGTACAGTAGAATAAAGAGACATGTAAGGATTGTTACACTGTTGTCTGATTAATGTTACCAGTATCCATGAAAGGTTATTCAGATATTTTTGGAATGTAGATGATATGCGCATAATGAAGGGATAAGGAGAAAATTAAATGTTTGATAGTATTCATGAGCTCATGATTGATATAAGGACTAAGTGATATCATGGGGTTAGTATATAGAATTTTGAGGATTTTGGTATGTGGAAAGAGTTAACTTTTAATAGAATTAGTGTTTTCAATAAGGTTCAATGGGTATTCAAGAGAGTACAAGATTAAGGTCTTTGAATGTTTGGAATGTGACCAACAAGATATATCTTATGATATATGGGGATCAACGATGGTATTAAATCTCTGGTAATCGTTTTCACTATGTTATGAGAATGGACTGCAGTATTATGGATAAGCCTAAAGATTGGAATGGATTATGTTGGACATAAGTTAGTATTGTTTAAGGATAGAAGATTTTAGATATAATTGATAGGATGTTATAGTAATGTAGTTTTAGAAAAAGGACAATCTGCAGGACGGGCGACAACCCATCGCGTCAGACAAGGATGTGGGAATCGAACCCACAACTGAAGTGCGACTGGCCTTTATCGCCTACCACTGGCCTACGGGAAGTCCCTGTTTAGTAGAAACTAGTTTTATTATATTAAGCAGTATGATATATGAAGTATAAGTCCATTTTAGGAACCATATATGATTAATCTCACTATAGAATGACTTATGTATATTTAATAACTTTTTCTAACCTTTTGTTTGAGATAGATGGAATGACCCGTCATTCTATCACATAATCTGCTAACACTTCACGAATAACAAATTCAAATTCATTTATTTAAGAGATGAAGTGGAAATTGTTCAAGGCACGAACAACAGTGATATTGTTCCAAAATAAAGTAAGTAATTATTCTAATTCAAATTTTCAACTTTAGGGAAATGATCTTGAAAACCAAAAATGTTGTCCTAGTGATCTTATACCTGATGAATCAGATGGTACCTTAGATCGTCACAAATTTATGGCTTTGTGATTGTTGGCTTTTCCATAGCCATGTTCTCTACCACTCTCCATCAGAACATGATGTTTAGATTTCTCTTCCATATCCATATTTTCATCTACGTGGAAACCCAGTGATTAGTTTATTTGGGTAATCGTTACATTTCATACGTTAGTTTTTAAAGCCAAGTTTTGGTATTACTTTTTACGATGTGGGTTTCTATTAAAGAAACTTTCGAATAGTAAACTATTTATAACCCCGACGAATTTCGAGGGCGAAATTCATTTTAAGGGGGGTAGAATGTAACAGCCCGAGATTTTATGAAAACTATTCTTTTTAATTTTATTAATGTCTTGTGTTGTACGCTACACCAAAAAGAGCTTGCACAACATGCATCCTTGACTTGCCTTGCATTACACGCAATCGCTACCTTCCTCAACAGCGTGTGTAGTACGCAATACCGAGTTTCACTAAACAACGATATGCTATTAAAATATTATTATAACTAGCCGTTATGAATAGTAATAACCACATTTTAAAATTTTAGAAATTTTAGCTCTCAAAAAGGACTTCATTTTTGGATTCGGAGTATCGAATTTAGCCTAAGGTGAAATTTTGGTACTTTTTGGATAACTTTCATTTTCTGATGAATAGTGAAAATTACTAAATTTTAGTTAAAAACAACTTTTTCAATCGAAATAATTAATAGTTATAAATTATTAATTTGAGTGGTTTTAAAGTATATTTAGAATATAATTTTACAATTTAATACAATGTTGGTCATTGAATGTAATTTCACATTTAAACCAGACATAATCAAGTGTCAATCTTTTGATAGATATTGTTTCATAAAAAACACGCTATTTGTTTTAACAGCGGGATTTAATTATAAAATTAATTAATGCAACTTCTATGTTATTAATTTGGTAAAATATACTTCATTTTTGAATTCGGAATATGAAATATTGCTTAGGATGAAATTTTGGCATTTTTCTGAAAAACATAAATTTTTGATGAATAGTGAAACTACTAAGTGGTAGTTAAAAAACGAAATTTTTCATAAAACTTAATTTTACCGCTTCTGTGAATGAAATTTCAAAAATCCGAGAGACACGGTTGATGTCAGTATGTAAAATGTGGTTCAATAAGATGAAAATAATTTTTGGTGAATAGTAACTTTTTACTTTTTTTTTCCGTGGTTAATAGTAAATAGGGTAACTAAGGGTAAAAATGATATTACTATTACCCTAACACATGTCCTAATTCTATTGGATAAGTTTAATTCGACAAAAAAAAACTTAGGAATAAAATATGACCATTTAGGCCCACCTGGGTTAGATTAGGACATTTATTATTAATTTATTTAAAGAAGGGTTAAAATAGTTAAAATCAAAGTTTAATAAGTAAATCATTTTTAATATGGGGGTATACGTAAGATAAATTCGACTATAAATATTCATTATAAAGCTAAAAAGATTTCCTACATAATGATAATTTATTTATAATTTTTAGACTTTAAATAAATTAATTTATTTATGACACAACGATGATGCAGTAATTACCCTTTTAAGGAAATATTAACATAATTGATGTTATAAATGCTCAAATGAATGTAATTTGAGACTTTTTATGAATTAAACTAATTTTCTAGGTTACTATGATATATTAGTGTTGATTTAATCAACTTGGTTCGAACATATAATTCTGTTATAACTTTCACAAAAATCATATATCAAATAGTGTCAAAATTGACACAAAATAGTTTTTAAATAAAATATTATATTATTAATTGTTATTTTATTCCTAAAAATCTAAGGTTCAGCCAAATGACTTAGATAAGGATATATATATTAATAATAAACAATTTGGGGTTCGTTTGGCATGTTATTGTAACTGTATTAACTATATAGTGAAAGAAAACAAAAAGACACGGTAAAAGTTATATTATTTAACTTAGAGTTAAATCTAATTGATAAGGTTAAAATAATACCCTAAACTTGTCTAAATCCTAATGGTTGATAGTATTTCGACCCAACCCCACTTTAGCTTCGAAATAAGACCCTTTGGAACCATTATAAACCGATTTTGACATTAATATAAAATAATATTTTGAGGTATTCCTAAGGTGCCCATCTACTCCCTTATAAAAGGACACCTCCTCCCCCTCCTCCTCACACCAATTTGAGCACTCAATCTCGGCCAACCCCTGCCAAAATCTCTTCTCCACTTCCCTAGAAACATCCTAGAGGTTCTGGTCTTCCTCAAAGACCAATTTTAGTGCCCTAAGAGGAGGTCTCAAAGAGGCGCTTCAAAGAAGAGGTAATTACCGTTACCAATTCTTTCATCTTTATTTCTTCTTCCACTTCTTCTTCTTAGGTTGTTTCATTATGAAGTAATAACATCAGTATCATTAATATACTGATATGTTATTATAAGTATGAAACAACCCTATTTCACCATCTATCCATCCTACGGAAAAAGAAATCACCGCGCGTGCGTACGTACGGAATACCGTCTCCACGCCGTGGTGTAATCTATTTTCCACCACCACCTTACATGGATGGGTATAATGGTGTAAAGAATAACTATACATAGTTATTAAAACATCATATTGATTCTGATATATTGTATAATCCACTCCAATTCAATTCAATATTTATGGAAATGATATCATCGCTCGTGCGTACGTACGGACTACCGTCTCCACGACGCGATGAGATTCATTCTCCATGTTAACCATTTAAGAATGATTATAAAGTATATATAAGAAATAATAATGAAATATATGAAATTATAAAGCTACTGGATTTATTTATATATATATATGTCATCTACTTACTTCCATTCAAGACAATAAGGAAAGGAAAACAACGTTCATGCGTACGTACGGACTACCGTCTCCATGAATGGTGTTTTTCATTTCATTTATCTATCTATTATATATATATATATACTGAATATATAAGATATATAAATCATATTTTATATTCTGGAAGTAAGTAAATCATGATATAAGTAATAATAATGTCAAGAACAACATGTCAAAACACCTACGATAAATGAAACGATTTTACCCAAAACACTTCTTTAACATGGAATTTACAAAAGAACAGGTAATATAAAGTCATAAGTGAACCATATATGATATAATAACAATGAATATGATTCTGTAATAAGTCAATGACATTATTTAAATCATTATACAGGAGGTTCGGACACATACGAAGCAAATTGGACCTAAGGTAAGGGAAATATCACAATCTCATTTTTATCCGAGATTGTTTATTCGTAAGTATTTAATGGGGTGTATTTTATCATCCACATCCATGTTTCATAAATATGTAATATTATTTCAATCCACCTACAATTTTTTAAATCCATTTTTACCCTTCGGTGAGTTTTTAGTAAAAAGAAATGAAAGGAATCTTTTGTCGTTTTTCGTACGAGGTACTTTTTGACTTTTCCGACAAAGGTACGAAGAATGTTTTTTTTAACTTATACGGCATGAATGGATTTTTAAAACATTATTTCCAAGAAGCATCCTTTACAAGTTTTCAAGTTTATTTTTAATCATCTTCTTTTATTTTAAAGTCGTATGACATGTTATGCAAGGAAAAATGTTTTTGAAGTAGAAAGGATATTTTCCTCAAGAATGGAGTTCAAGTATTTTATCAAAATTATTTTCCATCTAAGATAATAAAAGGGTTCTGTTTTTATCCCTATTATTACATGGATTTGATTATTTTGTGATGGAAACATTTTTATGAATTCCTTTATCTTATATGAATTGTTTTATGATGTCATGTTGTTTAAGAATCCCATTTTTATTACATGGGTTATGCGATGATGTATGATTTATGATTATGTGGCACACATAAGAAAGGATTAATTATAAGATGGGTGGGACCTATATCTCCCTCCAATTCATTGGGTAAAGATTTTATATCTCATGAGATAGACAGGGCTGGAACGGTAGGTTATACCGGTTCAGTGAAACAGGACTGAAACGAGGGTTACTCGATTCAGAAAGGGACTTTGTCCACTAAGATAGTCTTGGCAATGAGTCTTGACTAACAAGAAATGATTCTCTATGATTATGTGTGAATGCCACAATGTTTCATGTTTTAAGTTATGATTATTGTGATTACATTTCACTGCCATGATTTATCCCATGTTATGAAATTATGCTCTCTTTTGCAGGTTAAGATTTCCAAAAGTTATGTTCTTATGAATATGATGTGATTGATTTTTCTTTTGTTTACCCTTACTGAGCATTTGAGCTCACCCTTTTATGTTTTCTTTTCCCCAGGATATAAAGAAAGGTTTTAGGCAAAAAAAAGGGAAGATCTTTATGGGAGATATTGAAGATCTTTCACCACAATTAGAAGATTACGTTCTGAGTTTCCAAAGACACTAAACTATTACGATCCTTGTGTGTGTGTTTTTGTTATGTACTAAGTATTCCGCAAAAGTAATGTAATGTCCATGTACGTCAAGATACGGGTCTCTACAGGGGCTTGAGTAAATCAATTATATAAACAATGGAATGTAATAATCACAACTAAAAAATAAATAACCATTGTTATATTCTGTGAGGATTATTGGTTCCATGATCATTGATCCTTACAATATATAATCAATCAATCATGGCTCATAGTGTGTACACATCCATAAGGATCGGAATTTCATGACAAATATATCAATATCTTAATGGGGATAATCATTCCAAACAAGGATTAGTTAGAGTATTCAATTATAATCTAATTATAGAGTCATATTTCTAGGGTACATGCCCTAATCACCCACTAACTTCCCAGGATAATATATTAATTAAATAAATAAATAAATCATTGGAAAATAAATAATTCCAAAATTATTCATCATTCACTATAGAATTTTTAAATTTCAGGTTCAATATTCCATTTCCGCTTCTTATCCAAACCAAGTGTTTTCTATATTTTCATTACCCATTTAAATCATATTTTATTGGAATCTATTTTTTATCAAGAATATACATCCAATAATATTTCAATTTAAGACATAATATTCTCAAAATACAACTACAATCTTCAAAACCTCTTAAATAGGGGTTTTCAAAATTTTCAAAACGGTTTAAATAAAATATAAAATCATCTAAGAAGAAGGTTTATAATTCCATTGAATATAATTTTAAATAATTTAATAATATCAGGGTGTCAATTGTGGGGTAAAACCATATGGAACCACCTTCATTAAATCACACAATTAAATAAAAACCACAATGGAAAATTCCAACTGAGAGATAAAGGAAAATAAGATCCTGGAGGAGTCCCTAGCATTTAAATTCATAAAATCAAAATCTATATAATCAAGGATTCATTCTACCGACAACATGATGATTAATCACTCTCGTGATGGAGAGAAATAAATATAATGGTATTCCAAAATCAAGAATGATTTGTCTTACTGTAGATGGATTTACCTCTTCAAATGGTTCTTAGATTCACATGTGAGTAAGTTGATAGAGCAAATAATTCTACTAGCGGTCCTTCAAAAGTTAAATTATTGTTTTAGGGCTCCCTAAGAGGATCATAGAATATAGAAAGAGGGTAATTGTAGTTTAATTACAATTTTACAGGGATTAAATATATGTACTCATTTTTCTTGGTTGAACCTCACTGTTTGCAGTAACAATGCACCAAACTATGATCAACCCTGGGATTTAGGAAATGGTATATGGCATGGAAACATTGTTAAAAAAATATGTTACAACCATGAAAACCCTCACTATTGTGGGTGAATATCTTATAGGGGGAGGACTCAAGGTTAACACAAATAGTTATCCCCCCTCTATAGCACTATTCTATGGTGCAAGGTGTCCTGATCCAAACATTGTGGTCTTACCTAATAGTGAAATGACCGTTCATAGACCTAAAAACATTAAAAATATAAAACACCCCCAAAAACCGTAAAATAGGATCCTAAAAATTATGATAAAAAAGTAGTAAAAACATGAATGATTGTAACATGATGTTATAACCTCCCCTCTATAAAAACATTCATCCCCTAGAAAGATTGTCATGAAGTCCCTATATCCATGAGATGAGGCCTATAGGGACCCAAAATTCTCCAACATATATTTAACATCTAAATATATATATATTCATTAAATCCGATAGATAAATTCCCAAGTACCATAATGGTATAGTTATCTTTGGAGACTAGGTACACAATATTCTTATTTAGTGAACAATATTCATAATCTCCCATAAATATCTTCCCCTTTTTAATCTTCGAAAACATATCCAAGATAAAACCATTCTTCATAGCCAGTGAAGGATAATATAATAAGGGTTTCTGAAATTATTAGTTTGGGTAGAGATGGGAAATATGTAAACATGTCACAAGAATAAGGGTATGATAACATGAGGATAATCTTTCAAAACCATACACTTCATATCAAAAATAAAAATCTCATGTCATGAAATAATGATTGACACTTCATAAAACATGAATCATAATGAAATCAAAGAAATTGATCCATGATAACATACCATTATCATGTAAAATGGATTTGGAGAATACACATTATCTTATAACATTGTAAACATGTATAAATAGAAACATGTTCAATCATTATGTTGACGACATGAAATTAGGCCCTCTTATAAATTTATTAACATGATAAAAGTTCTACATATATCCATATAGACATTGAATCAATGTTCATGCATAACCCTATGAACATTAAATCAAGTTAATACATAACATTGTGAATATTTCATCATGCTCACGCATAACATTGTGAATATTTGATCATTTTCACACATGTCATATTTAGTCATGAGTTATCTATGTCTACCCAAGGCATTGAATGGATATATAGATACAACCCATCACATAAACAATAATTTTTTTTCCAAACGATCATAAAACATTCATCATTTCATAACCCATGAAAATAAATAGTTTTTAAAAAAATTATCATATAATAACCAATTTAAAAATCATCACGTGTCTTAATCACTTCATCATAGTATAAATCCTTGAAGAGAAATAGGTTTTATAAACATAATGTCATCATAAA
Organism: Viscum album; assembly: GCA_963277665.1. Taxonomy (NCBI): domain Eukaryota; kingdom Viridiplantae; phylum Streptophyta; class Magnoliopsida; order Santalales; family Viscaceae; genus Viscum; species Viscum album. The sequence goes on from OY728157.1 coordinate 1,032,267,644, forward strand.
CATAAACCAATCACAAAAAAATAAGAATGGAACCCTTGTTTTATATACCCTATAATGAATAAGTACCAACAATGGGTTTCATCTTAGACAGAAAATGATTTCCAAAGATCACTTGGAACACTTGTTGATGAAAATTGATTTTCCACTTTCAAAAAAGCAGCTTAAAACATAAAAAAAATTCTAAAATATTTTATTTGAAAAAAATGATTAAACTTATAAAGGATGATTTGAAATTTATTTTAACCATTTATTAATAAAAATATCATTCACATTTTTAAAATAACTAAACATTGATAAAATATTTTAGCAATACTTTTTCTGAAAAATAAAAATTTAAGCATATAATGGAATATATAAAACATTTAGAGGTCTGAGTGGTTGAAAATACAATTCATGTAGTTTTTGTTAATTGGAATACTTCTTTCACATTTTCAGTAAAATATTGATGGGAATTATTTTTAAAACGACATTAAGATACCACCAAAAAATTAAAAAAAATGTCAAAAAATTACTTTAATAAATTATTTGGAGGATTATAAAAACATTTATAGAAAATGTGATATTAGTAGTAAAAGAATTTTCCACTAAAGAGAGAAATATAGTTTATTTTATTGAAATAAAATATTTTGAACCCATGATTACATAAAGAAGGAAAATGAAGGTAAAAAATTGATTCTCATGGAATAACCATAGTATTAGAAAATTCATGAGTTTCTTAAGATGTGGATAATAATATTTCCTTATCAAAATAATAAACATAATAAATCAAGACATAAAATAAGATGGTAACATCAAACCTTTACCACTTTATTATATTTTAAAACATATATGTCCAATTAAAGACTAAAATGAAAATAAAATTTTAATATCTTGAAAATATGAAAATTCATAATTCAATCTTCCATATGGGAAGTATATACACTACAAAAATGAAATAAATGAAATTATATATTTATTATATAGGTATTTAGTTTAATCCATTTAATTTAGAGGTAGAAAATGAAATACATCATTCATAAAGACAGGTTGTCGTATATAAGCTTGATCATTGTTTCGATTTTTTCAATGGTTAAAATGAATGTAATAAAAATAATATATTACAATTATTTATTAATTTTATTTCATATATATAACATATATTTATAAAATTCACCCTAATTCTCTTCTATAAAATGATTTAGTGAAAAACTAATCACATTTAATCACAAGGTGATAGTATGCCATACACATGAAGAATGTTATTGTATCAACCACAAAATGGAAAGTTAGAAGTTATATGTGATATAATAAATAAACAAGTATAATTATATTATATATATAATATATATTCATTTTATCTATCTATATTACCATCCAAGACAAAAAATGAAAAACCTATCTCATCTGTCCACGAGGTGGTAGTACACTGACACACGAGCAACATTATCATCCAACAGGTTGATAGTAAAGAAGTTTTATGTGGTATTATAAACCAATTATGATAAAAATATCATTTATAAATATTAAATCCATAATTTTATCCATAAATGAGATGTTGTTATGTAAAACTAATAAGACCAGTTCCTGAAATTGTAATTTGACACACACATGGGAGTTGATTTTATATCACATTTGAAAAAATGTGAGGGTGATTTAGGTTTTTAAAACAACATAATAATATCTCAATGTATAGAAGAAAATGATTTTATTATATAATAATTATTTGATAACAAATTATGGAGGTGGATGAATAAATAAAATGAAACCCTCGGTTAGGGACATTAATTATTCATTGGACAAATTCTGTATGTTTGGACCAAATCCTTTATAGGTTGGATTAATAACAAAAATAAGGATTAGAAGATGACATTAAGGAATTAAAGAAGTTTATTTTCAAGTTATTTTCTAATACAAAGGTCATTATGCTGTGAAGATGAGAGGAGAGGATGAAACATCCCATTACATTGATCAGGTAATTTGTTCACCTTTTATGTGTTCCCTTTCTGTTAAAAATCATTTTATGTGGTTTTTTTGGGTTTAATGAAGCCTGAAGAATAGGTACACACTGTGTAAATGGAGTATACATAGTGTACATGGTACGAGTTTCAACTAGTGAATAGGGAGGTCAGGTCCTGAGCTGGTACAAAATGTGTAACTGATGTACACATTTTAAGGCGATAATTATCTGATTTTTAACACAAGGATATGGGTTTTTTTTCGAAAAAATTATCTAGAAAGGACTACACATCATGACCCATGGATAAACGTCAAAACCTAGCTCACGGCCAACAATAATTCACAGATTCAACAGTTTTTTTTATCCTTTTGTTTCTTGGATTCATGGCTTCAACTTAAAGAAGATCTGGTAGGTTTTTTAGAGATCCATCTTCATTCTAATCAAACAAAACGACTTTGGATCTTCATTCATTGTACATTGTGATTCACATGTAGGCATTATCTCTCATTCTTCTAGTTTTTCTCTTTCTCATTTATTGGGTTTTTTATGAATCATATATGATTTGATGGATCCATGTCCCATGGTGTTGGATCTTGCATCTAGGTTATGTTTCAAGGACTCATTCACCTTTGTTCTCGTTGATGACTGTCCTTGCAAGTGTAGTTCTTTGGAAAAGGGATAGGTTGTTCCATATCATTTTTATTAACTTATTACAATTTTATTTCTCGGTTGATTTTTATAACTAATTTATATTAAAATTTTCAACCTTTCTTTTATTTGTTTTTTTATAAAACCCAAATACATATAATTTGGTGGATTTGAAATGGTTTTGGAATAAAAACATATAAAACCACTAATTCAATTTAATTTGGGTGTGTTTATGAAAATTGGATGAATTAAATAGTTGAATTTAAATTATGTATTTGATGGAAATGTTTTCAATTAAAATATTGAATTATATATTGGGAATTAATTATCAAAATGATGGAATTAGTCTAGAATGGATTTTAAAGTCATGAAAATGGATTAAAATTATTTGATAGAAACCCATTGATTTTATCATTTGAAAAAGGAATGATTGTAATTGAATCCTTTTTTTGTTTTAAATGAAAATAAATTAGAACATTTAAAATAGAAAAATGGGATTTGTCATATTTTATGTAGTCTTAAAATAGTTTGTCCTTCATGTAAGAGCATATGCAAGCCTCATATATAATGTGAGTTATTTGGAAAGACTCTACACATTTAAAACATTCAAAAACATATATGAACTGAGTCACATCGCTGATTGGTTGATGACGAATCTCTATTGGTTAGTGTCATAGGGACGTGTGTATACACATTTTCCTAATTTTACTTACAGTATATGGAATTATATAGCCAGTTAATACAATCAAACCTTTTGTCATATGACCATGTATCTCTCTTGTTTAGTTTTTTTAGATATAAATTCATGAAAATGTTGTTCGAACTTCTTTAAATTCTATATATATTTATATAAACTATTTTATATAACTGCAATATTTATGTCATTATTTTATAAATATTATATCCCTTATAATGTAATACGTATTTTTTGAATGTATTTTCCATTCTTTTGAAACTGTTTCACATGTTTTTTTAAATATGATTTTCTTCCAAACATATTTATTTTTAAAAATAATGAAATATCATATTTAGATAATATATATTTGGAATTATTTTGTGGAACCTATGGTAGATTCCAACTAGGATTAGGATCCCACCCAACTTTGTACATCGTGTTTTATAGACATTCTTCTTCTAGGCTCAAGAAAAGAGAAAGGGTATCATGGAGGTGGATCCAACTTTGGAGCTTTGGACATGGAAAGTTTTGTCCTTAGGGACATTTGGGCTATTATATTATTAAGTATTTTTTCTTGTAGTACCTTTTCTTTTATACCTCATTGTATTTCTGGTACCTTTACTCCCTATTGAGTTTTCTTATTTATATAAATACCATCTTTTCACTTTCACATTTACATTATTGTGGAAATATCATTCCCACATTTATATTGTATGATGCCTGGTTCTAGTGACCAATCTGTGGGGATCTGGAATTTAATTCAGGTTATGTCAGAGCTAGCTTGGTTATTGGGTTACTAGGGTACCCGAGCATGTTCGTGTCAATGTGGTATCTAGGGGGAGGTTGTTCGGATTCTGTCTTGACATCAGTATGCATTATTGAACTATTTTCGAGACATAAGAGGTAGTCACGATTGAGTTCCTGGACATCTCTCACTACAATTTATCTTAAGTCACAAGCAGTTGTTTGGGAAACGCATCTTTTGGATTAGTTCTAGTATTTACCCAATTAAGATTTGGATAAAGAGAAATCCAAATCTTGAGTGTCCCTTTAGTTGAGAATATTTTAACTTTATACTCTGTTTGAGTGTTAATATAATGTCTCTTATTTGTCTGCTATGGTTATGTAGCATCATTACACTGAGAAGACATGTGAATCAGATAACATAAAACGATATTGTTGAACCTCATCATGATAATTATATTGTTGATTTGAATCTGGTGGAGGATATTGTGCATACTCTCCAACCCCTACATAGGCACCACCTCCAGTTCCCACGGAGGCTCCAAATTTGGATCCATAGGGGGATTTTCTTCAAAATCATTCACAATAGTTCTTTCACTAGATTCCACCAGTATTCGAAGGATCCAATGATCCTCGTCTTGCAGAGGAATGGTTGGGATGGAGAGAATATTTTTTTGAGACCTTGGAGACACCAAATGTGATCAGGGTGATATGTTCCACCTTTCTTATGAATGGATAGAAAAAGAGATGTTGGGACATGATGGTGATTCTAGTAAAACATGAGGGCTTACAATGGAAAGACTTCAAGGTTCTTTTAACTCATCAGTTCTATCCAGAGTCAATGGTGTTGTCTATGGTTGTAGAGTTTTTCAAGCATAAGAAGGCCGAAAAAATTTTGACTGAGAATTAAAATCGTTTTTATAAGTTGGTGTAACTTTATTTGGATATTGTATCTAAAGAGAGGATTAGGTCTTAAATTTTAGAGTTTAGACTTCGATCAGAAATTCCTTCTCAGTTTTTCATACCAAATCATCCCACTAATGTTGTTGCACTAGATAGGTTTATGATGGTTGAGAGGGACTTGGATGGCAAGTCAGAGTTGATGGGAATCCATTTTTCTCCCAATGGTGGTTTTGGTTCCTCAAAAATAAAAAAGGAAGTTTGATTATCATCATGGAGGTTCTTCATGGAAAAGTATTTCAGAACTCCTAGATCTCCAAGAGAAAGTTATTTGACTTTATACCAGTGTAGAAATTCAGGAAATTCTTGGAGGGTTTGCACTGAGGCACATAATATTGTTGCTCCTGTCGATGTTCAAAACACTTACTTAGGTTCTACCATCACTTCTATACTCGGTGATGTGGGAAAAGATCATAATCACCTCCCAAAACTATGGGGAAATTAAATACATCAATGATAAAATCGTTGTAGCCATAAACATCTAGAATTAAGCCTCTTCATTCTATGTAAGAGTCTCCTACGGAAGTCGAAACAGGTCCATGAACAGTGAGATGTACCATTACCATGAAGTCATCGTTATTGACTACTCTTTTAGATACTGGTGCATATAACTCTTTTTATTTCAACTTGTATTGTTAACCATCTAAATCTTCATATGGAGAAATCATCATGTGCAATGGATATTGCTCTACCCCTTGGTACGAAAAGATTGCAGGGTCACTGTAGTTTTTCATGTATCTTCTCTCTATCATATGTAATGCTAGTATGGAGTATTCAGGACCTTGATATGAAATCTCATGATGTATAATTTGGAATGGATTGGATCCTTCCCAAAAAATCTTGAATTAAATGTTATCATTGATGAGACTACTTTACTACACCCAGTGGTGTTTCACTTATCTTTCAATGAGAACATGACACATGTTCGATTAGAGCCATAAATTCTTATCAAAAATTGGGGAATGTGATATCAGTGTTTTCTTTTTACCTGGACTGAGATTCATTGGGTGTTGATCTTCCTATAGTTGTCACTATTTTTTTCTATATTTATCCATTATATTTCTCTGGTCTTCCACCAGTGATTGGGGTTTAGTTTTCAAAAGACTTAATGCCCAGAACTCAAACTATCAATATCCCCTATTACCGAACGACTCTATTTTACATGAATGAGTTGATGTCTCTATTGTATGATGTCCTTGAGAAAGTATTTATTCATCCAAATGTGTCCTCTGGAGTAGCGTCAGTCATTTTTTCAAAGAAGTCTAATGGTTCCCGTTGCTTTTGTGTTTATTATCGAAAGCTTAACTGTGTTACGTTAAAGAACAAATATATGTTACCAGGGATTGATGATCTATTTGATCAAATAAAAGAGTTGATGTTGTTTTAAAATATTGACCATTAACATGGTTATCATCATCTGAGGATAAAATATTCTCACATTCAAAGAACATCCTTTCAGAGTAGGTATTGGATCGTTGGGTACATTGTTATTCCCTTATGTTTTAAAAATTATCATGCTATTTTTATGGATAAATTGAAAATTATTTTCAATGATTATTTGGATACCTTTTTGGCATTATTTTTGGATGAAATTGTTATTTAATATCTGTTTGAGGAGGATCATTTGCAAAATGCAAAAATAGTTCTGAGTCTACTATAAAATAACTGCCATTATGCCACATTTTCAATGTGTTATTTCTGGATTTCTGAAGAGAAATTATTAGTACACGTGGTGTGAAAATGGGGTGTAATAATTAATCTTGATATGGAAAAGGCTATTATGTCATGGGAGAAACCACATCATGTCCTTGAGATATGGATCTTTTTGGGCGTATCTAGATATTACCACATGTTCGTGAAGTACTTCTCGATGTTTTATTGTATAATGAATTCTTTGACTCTGAAGAGGTTGATGATTGAATGGGATGATAAATGTCAGAGTACTTTTTTTGAGATGAGTCATCTCTTGACTAATGTGATGGTGTTGACTGTTCTACAAGTTTGGTTGGGCTATGTGGTCTTTCGTGATGTATCAGGTTCTACCTTGGGCTGCATTCTTCCACCGGGTGATCATGTAGTGGCATATGGATCTCATCAGTGAAGGTCACACGAGAGGATTTGTCCATCCAACAATATAGAACATTTATCTTTGATGCATGTGCTTAAATGTTGGCGGAACAGCCTTTTTGTAAAAATGTTTACAGAGTATCCAGGTCAAAAAATCCGGAGTTATATATTCTCTCGAAACGATTGGAATCATCAGCAGAGATTTTGGGTAGAGAACCTCAAGTATTTTTAAATTTAAATCACCTATTACATGGGGAAAGGTAATGTTGTTGCTAATTATTTTAGAATGAAACATTTATTGATGGAAGTGATAGAATCTTTTGAAGAGTGTAATTTTATGTCTCTTTTTTCATAGATGAATTTTGGATTTTAGAAGGAAGGGGTAGAGGTTTTTTTAACAAGCATTCAGATGAAGTATACTCTTCCGGAGTTGATTCTTCATGATCAATATGTTGATGATGTGTTCTATAGAATTAAATAATCCCTTTATTGTGGGGAGACAATTTCCCAGTGTTCATTCTCCAAATATGGTATTCTATACTATCACAACCTCTTCGTTGTGTTGTTAGTGTCCAAAAAGTCATTGATGTGGCATTACCATAATTCCCAGTTGGCATTGCACCCAGGATTCACAAAAATTTTATATGACATGAGGAGGATGTTCGGGTGGTGGGGAATTAAATGAGACATTTTAAGATTGTCTCACATTTATATACATTCCAACAGGTGAAATTCGAGAACCAAAAACCTTCAGGTTTGTTTCAACCAATCCCAGTTCGTACCCGTAAGCGGGACAAAATCTCTACAGTCTTTTTGGGAGGTTTTCCTCATACCTATAGAAATTAGAATGCAATATGTGTTTTGATCAATATGCTGACCAAGTAGGATCACATTATACCCCTTCGTGATGCGTCCAAAGTTGAGGAGTTGGGAAATTTCCACATAAAATATATTGTTCACATGAAGAGAGTTCATCTACTATAGTATATGATATGTATCCTCATTTCAGTTATCAAATTTAGATATCCCTTTAGGAGGCACTGAGCTCTTAGGTTCATTTGAGCACAACGTACCTTCATGATGGCCAGACAGAAAGAGCGATATAGATATTTGTGGATATGCTTCATGCCTGTGTTCTTGACTTCTATGGGTCTTTAGATGTTAACATGGGACTGGTTGAGTATTTAGACAAAAAACAATTACCTCTATGTCATCATAATGGAACCTTTTTAGGGCATGAATGGACAACCTTGAAAATATTCGTTGTGTTGGTCAGAGGTCAGCGAATGTTCTTTGGTTGGACTAAGTTAGGTGTAGGAGGTGACCACAATGATTAATCTTAATCATTAGAGGATGTTGAGAGTGTATTGACCATATAAGACTTAAGATAATCGACATTGTAGAAAATTGGAGTTTGCAGTTGGTGACCAGGTGTTTTTGAAATTGTTACCCTGTTTGGGTCAACGATATGTTGGGAGTCAAGGGAATATTTCTCCTCACATTGTGGGACCTTTTGTGGTTATTGATCATGAGAGGAAGGTTTTGTACTGCATGGAAATTCCACCATATCTTATTTGGAATCATAATTGTTTCCATTTATCATAGTTGATAATGTATCTATATAATCCACCTCATGTTTTGGTATGGAGTGATCTTGAGATTTAGCTTAATTAATCCTTCACTGAACAACCAGTTTAGATTGCTGATTTAGAGTCAAACGTACTTCATTAGAGGATGATACCTTTGGTTCATGTGCTATGTCAGCATGGTGCTGATAATCATGAGATGTGAGAACTCGAGTCACTGATGAGAGAGTAGTGGCCACATCTTTTTGGCATGGAAGCTTCTTTATAGAATTTCACGGGGAAGAACTTTTTGATGGTGGAGAGGTTGTAACATATTTTTACCAGCATTGGGTATATTTTCCACCTTTTCAATGTTCCATTTATATGAAAAATCTGTTTATGTTATTTATCTGGGTTTACAATAGATTACAAAATAAGTACACGTTAAGTAGTAGAAGTACAGGTCAAGTACTTGGTGATGGTTTCAGGTTATGAATGGGAAAGTCAAGTCAAGAGCTAGTTCATGAGGTGTAATTGAAGTACACATTGTTTAGGGGATAAATAATTGGTTTTTACCCCAATGTTATGGGGTTTTCAGCATAACTTATCCATAATGGACTACACGTTATAACCCTTGGGTATACATCATGAACCAGCCACTATCCATTATTAAGTCACTCATTCAACAATTTTTCTTGGACTTTTTTCCCATAATTTGTGGATTTTAACGTAGAGAGTTTATAGGGAATTTTTTAGAGACTCAAATCTTTTGTATCGATCCAAATATCCTGGGATCTTCATTCTTCTAGCAGTGGGATTCCAAGGTATGTATTTTCTCTCATTATACTAGTTCTTCTATTTATCCGCCTTGGGATTTTTATGAATCATCTAAAGAATGATGTATCTTTATCTCATGGTGTTGGATCTTCCATCTAGTTTGTGTTTCAAGGACTCTTTGACATTCGTTCTCATTGAGGGGTGTTGTTGCAACTGTTGTTTTTCGGAAAATCGGTAGGTGGTTCCATTTTATTTTTTCAAATTGATTATAATTGCATTTATTTTTTAAAATGAGTTGATAATTTAAATTCAAATACTCAACCTTTATTTTATTTTATTTAATAAAAACTAATTCTATTGAATTGGGAGATTGGAAATGGTTTTTTAAATGGAAACATGGAAAATATATGATTTCATTGAATTGGTTTGGGTTTAAGGAAATTGGCAGATTTATATTTTTTAACTTAAAATATAGATTTTATGGAAATGTTTCCAGTTAAATTGTTGAATTTAACTATGGAAATTATTTTTTAAATGGATGGAATTCATTTTGAATGGATTTCAAACTCATGAAAATGAATTAAAATGATTTGATAGAAACCCAGTGGTTTTATCTGGTAAAAAAGGCATGTTTTTGAATAAAACATTTTTTTGTTTTAAATTAAAAAAGTATCGCTATTGAATTGGAAGAATAGGATTGATCATATTTTAAGAAGTCATAAAATTTATTTCACATTATTTAAGAGTACATGCAATCCTCGGGTAGTTAGTGAGTTATTTGGATTCACTCTACACTATTACAATGTTCTAAAACACTCAAGTAGTGGGTCACATCCCTAGTGGGATGGTGACGAATATCCGGCTAGTTTCATAGGGATGTGTATATATACATTTTGTTTATTTCATGTAGAGAGTGAAGAGCCCTATAGCTGGATAATACTATAATACCATTTGATAGATGACCATGTAGCTCGCTTGTTTATTTATATTTGATATATTAATGGATTCTAATTTTTTTAAAATCTTTACATGCCTACTAGTTTTATATAAACTATTTTATATAAAATTTTTAATTAATCCATTATTTTATAAATATTTTATCCCTCTTAATGAAAATCCTATTATGTGAATGTATATTTGTTTATTTTGAAGTTGTTTTGCATATTTTGTTAAAATTTTATTTTAGGTTTCCAAAAATGATTATTAAAAAAATAGAACGAGTTTATTTAGATAATATATATTTGATATTTTTTTTGGAATATTTAATTGTATCCTACCGGTCTTAGGCTCACACTCTACTTATTCCTTTGGGTGTTTGTAGAATTTATTCTTCCATGCTAGAGTAATGGGAAGGGATATCTTGGAGGTGGATCAAGATATTGAGCTTTAGACATGGATAGTTGTGTCCATAGGGACCTTTGGGATAATTTCATGTTTAGAAAATTTGGTTTTAGTACTTTGGATTTTATTCCTCATGGAATTTCTGGTACCTTTTTGTCACTGTGGAGTCTTCTTATTGATATACAGACTACATTTTATCTTTAGCTTCAGCATTTTGTTGGTGGAATCTTTCCTACTTGTATGTTGTATGATGTCGGGTGCTAGTTATCAGCTTGTGGGGATCAAGAAATTCCTACGATTTGTTTCAAGATTATTTTGGTTATTGGGTTACCAGGGTACCTAAGATGGTTCATTATAGAGTGGGTGGCCTTCTATAAGGGAGGTGAGTGGAACACTTTTATTTTTTGGAAAGAAGGTATACCAATATTTTTAACACGATACAGGGATATAAAATGGATAATTATAGATATTAATAGGTTATAATGTCTTTAAATGTCAATACAATGGGTTTTTAAAATTTTCTATGTCATTTTACCCCTTTTCTTTTTAGTTTATCTGACAGAAATCCTATTCATTTGTTTATCATAAAAAATAATTTTTACTATTTATATAATTCATTATGGTAAAAAATAAATTTAACCATATTTTATAATATAAATTAATATTATTAAAAATTAAGAATCCATTGTTTAAAATTAAATTCACATAAGTGTCAAAATTAAATTTAATATTAATCTTGCGAATGCGATGAAAAAGTGGTTTTAAGAAGAGAAATGATTCAAAAGATTTAAAAGATAACATATAAAATTCAATATGAAATTGATTATCATGAACTAAATTGAATTAATAGATATATAATTGAACTAATGTTACTTTTAAAAAATATTAATATAATTTAAATATTTTTTATTTTTTATAGAAATAATAATTTTAAATAAAAACAATAATTTTTCATTATTTTTCAAAAAAATTAACATTTATGAAAATTTTCAAGGATTCAATAAAATATAATATTAAAATTATGATTAAAAAATTGAGTTTATATTTTTAAATATATTTTCATAATGTGGCAATAATTAAATTTAAAATTAGTCTGAAAATGGTGACAAAAAAACTTTTTAGAAATGTATAATTTTAAGATAGAATAGAGATTTATTCATATATATTATCTAGAATATACATAAGATGAATAATAAATATTTTATTTAATATATAATATAGATTTTTCATTAAAATTGTAAACGAAAAGTTATTTGTTTAATTTTTTTTATGCAAAAGTGTTATTCCCAGAAAAAATTATTTGTTTGAAAAATATTTTCTTAATTTTTAAATGGATCTTATTTTAAATTATAATAAATTTTTCAACATAAAATTCATTTTATATAAATTTTAAAATAATATATTTTTATAATTTAGTTAATATTATCCATACAATCCATTCTTATGGCTAGGTGATAAACATAATATTAAATATAAATATTTTAATAGTATGCCACATTTCATTTAATGTAGGTGTTGGTTGTAATGCATGCTAAACATGGTATTGCACGTGATACAAGGTAAAATCAATGTTTTGTGTGATGAAAATTATTTAATGTATTAAATTTATTTGGAAATATATTTGTCAAAAAATCATAGGGTCATACAAGGACAATAATTTCTAATCAGTGTCTCACACTTCCAGGTCCCATGTGAATCATAACCATGAGGCCAAGGTACACATGTCAAGGGTTTCATGTTCTGAGTAATAACTTTTTTATTAGATACAACAATATGATCAAGAATCTTAATCATGGACAAATCAGCTTCCATATCATGATCTTATTATCTTAATACAAGAGACAGGTTAGAAATGTACTTCCTTTATTATGAAACATAAAACATATTGTGGGTCAACATCATATGTTGTATAAATTCAAAAAATTAATCTAAATTAACAACCTTATTAGTAATCTCATAGGTACCCATGAATCCTGATGCAATTATTACATGATTTCTATGACATTGTTGAACCAACTGAGGTAAAACTCTCAAAAATACATGGAAAAATAATGAAAACCCAATAGAGTTCATTTAATGATCATCATATGATTTATAATAAATCAGTTCCATCCCCATTCTATTATGAATATATCTATTGTTAGTCAGTGTCAATTGGAAAATGCATTGTCCCACAAAAGATGCTTCACCAATCTATGACTAATAATGAGAAGATATAAAATTCCAAAAAGAAAAATCCTCATAGATTTTCATTTAAATATCCCACTAGTAATTGTTGTTATAAGAAAACTCAACCATTATCAATGGGTGATCCAAAGATCCACTAAATTGAACAAGGAAGGATTGAAGCATATATTTAAGAATCTGTATAGCATGTTCTATCCAAACGTCCTTATGATGATGAAGTATCTTTCTCAAAAAAACCTCAGATCATATCATCTCTTATATGCCTCTCTTAAAATTATAGTTGATACACATATTTATATTATAGTCTATAGAAGATTGAAGTCAGTGTGTCTTGATGATCTCCTTCACATACAAGAATCACATGTCCTTAAATTTGGTTGTGTATTGAAAAGGATTGAAGTGATCTAATTGGTTCAACTGATCTATCACTACCCATATTTCATTTTTTTCTTTGGGGCTACATGGATAACAAAAAAATATTCCATTTAATTATCATCTAACTTCTATGACTTTTCCCAATGGGGTTAAGGAAAACCCGATGTTTTCTGTCACTTATCCTTGACCTTATAACACATATAACAATGAAAAAAAATTCAATAAAATCTCATAAATACCTATAAACTATAATCATCACTATATATCATTGAACATCTTCATGTTTCTAGAGTTAATACCCATTTAAAATTATTTTAGTTCCCCATCACATCATTCCACATGAGAAATGTTACAACATACTAATTCAGAAAACATGGGATAACCCCAGATGAGAATGACTACTACAAAATGGTTTCCACATAGTAAATGTAGTCTCTAATGGGGTATAATTCATCCTTTAGTATTTATTTATAAATAATCATTTCAAGATGATATGAGGTTAATTAGACACTTTCCACAACAATCTTGGTGGTATCCTCCCAAACTCATAAATGCATATATGAAAAGTGAGGCATCAAATTCCACTGATTGGATGAAAATTTTATTACATGGATCATTAAGTTCCTTCTCATGGGATCTAAGATGAAATAACCATTAAAATTTGTAAAATAATTATCAAAATCAATTTATTTAATGTATTATACTAACCACCTCTATTGAAGGCTAAAATCATTTTTAAATATGTTCATACTTTGATTTTTATGATCAGAAAAAACTGTAAAACATTCAACCAAAATGTAATGTTGACAACTATTAAGATCATACATCACAAATCAAAGTTCATGGTTTCTTATATGATAGTAGTTTTAATTTTTCTTATGTTATTGAGAACCATATCCCCCCACGTCCTCAAAATGTAGCATAATGTAGCCCAAACTTGAACAGACTACATCACATAAAACAACATAGCCCTACAAAGCCTATGGAAGATTCAAAATTTGTGAGAAGTCAAAAGTAACATCCAAATGATTAATAAATTCTAAAATTTTAAATTCAAAAATATCATTATTCCATTTTTTTAAGAGAAGTAAACAAAATAAAAAATTATATGATTCTAAGATGGTGATAAATAGTCAAATGATTAATCATTATAAACCACTATTCACCTTTTAACTGATCAAATAAACCATCAATTAGAGGAAATGAATAATTATTATCTATCATAAATCGATTGAGGTTTTGGTAATCAACAAAAATGTGATTGGTCCCATCAGTATTCATTTTGAAAATAATAGGCGCCCCCAAGGAGACACACTCTGTTGAATGGATACCACTTCTATAAATCATCCATTCGATTCTTCAAATCATTTAATTCAATTATAGCCATATAGTAAGAGTGAATCAACACCATATAATTTTTTGGAACTAATTCAATGGTTAGTGGTATCCTAGAAATGATAGATAGAAAAACATCAGTAAACTCAACAAACCCTTGAAGAAGATCCCCACAAAAAAGATTCCATTTCTTGTTTAGAAGAAAAAAAAATATATTACCTTACCAACATCATAAAAGGTGGTCCAGATCAAATCAACCTTAAGTCCCATTATATATAGAAAACATGGCCCACCCCATCAGGCATAGTATTGGAAACCCCTGAAAAATAACATTCAACAAAGGAATTATTGGAAATAATACAATTCAGCATAAAAAATAGAATATAGAGGTTTTATTTCGACAATGTACAAATTCTAGGTGAGAATTATCACTAATTTTGTTAAATAACAGTATGTTAATTAGAGACCATGCTCTTTTTTCATTCGATTGGGTGTAACAATATCTATCACATTTAAATAATATATTGACCTGACCATAAAAATTACATATTCATTAAAAAAAATTCACATTGAAGATCTTTTTAGGTTTATAGTTTTAGAGAATTAGGTCATACCATTTACATAACAACATGAATATTACATATAAACAATTCTAATCAGTATCCATTTTTTCATAAATTAAAAACTATTAAAAAAAGAGTCATGTCTAGTACAATGTTTTAGATATCAATACATTTCCTTGACCCCATCCTTGACCCTATTCAACTTTTTGTCATGTGAAAAACATTTCAACACATGGGATGAGCATAAAAAGGTCAGTAAGTGTTATAAAATAAGAAGGAAATAATTATTCCATAAATACATACAAAAAATATATTCTTTTACTTATCTGATGAAAATAGAAGATTTATGAATAACATATAGTAATAAAAAATCATAAAGCTACTTATGGCATTTCATATCATACATAAATTGTAGCTACCACAACTACATAGGGAGTTACGTTGGAATACCCACCGCAGTATATTCCCAAAATCGTTTAGGAGAAACATTCACATGACTTATCTCAAGTTACCCAATGCATTGAAGAGCTTTCTCAGGCTCACCCACCCTAGGTTTATCACGGAACCACCCTTATATGTAAATAATTCCCAAGAACCATAACAAATTCATAACACATAAAACAATCAAAATGTTTAGATGAAATTTCCACATTTAAATCACAATTTAGCATTTAAATATATTGACATAACAAATCAATTATCAAAATAATTTTCAATACCAAAATACGTAAAAAGTATATTGTATTTAATTTCCGTTAAAAAACACTACGACTTATTAAGGAGTCCAAAAATAAAATAATACTTGCAGCGGAGGAAAAATGTCTTTGTCAATGCTTATGTTAAAATATACAATTCTTTTTGGGGTTTAGTAAAACAATTCATATAAAAATATTCCCTTTTAATGAAATGAAAAGTCAAAGGGTTTTATACACCATATAAAAGAATGTCATGTATAAAACAAAATATCCCTCAATAAATGGAGATTGAGACGAAGGACCTTACCTCGTGTGTGACATGACATGTTTGTCCTTTAATCTCCTGAATAACAAAATAATGTGGATATATACATGCTTAATAAACTTTTCAATTTTATTATTCCTTTTATATAACTTATTACAATGTGATAAACATTAATAAATAATTATATTTATTAACGACCGTTTTAATGATATTTGGTTCCTGAGTCAAAAATGAACACCTTATATTTACAAGTTGTTCATGTGGTCAATAGTCCGTTATCTCCAAAATAATATTAATTATTTAGATATCATATATACTATATATATCGAGTATATATATCTATTTATAATAGTACATATCATTTGGACATAGGAAATGAAATGCACCGTTCTTGGAGACGGTAAGTCGTACGTACACATGAACACTACTTTCCTTTCTATTTCATATTTTAATGGAATTAAAAGATAATGATACATAGGTATATTATAATTCCAGTATAATATTATATATAATATCATTAAATCCATCCTTTATACATCCCACGTAGAGAATTAAGCAGCCATATCACTTTGCGGGGGGAGGTAGTCCGCACTTCCTCAATTGAAATTATCGCGTTTACCAATAATGGAAATCATAAAGTTATGATATAAATGAAAAATATAGAATGATAAAGAAAACATAAAAATAATATATATCATATAAAATATAGTTTCATATTGATGGACATCATGAGAGACGGTAGGAGATAATCGAAAAATCATTATTTCGTGATCCACAGAAATAGTATGTTCTTCATCCATTAGATCCAGGTGTGTGTAAGTGTAGTTCAGATCATTCTAATAAAAAAAATCCTATTATATTGAGCATACTGGTTTTGTTATTAATGAATGTAATGAAAAGAGTATAGGGGTTGGAGAAGTAAAATAAAAGGAAAGAAGTTAAGAGGAACTATTACCTTTAATTTGGGTAACTCCCATTGGTTTGAACCAAAATGACATCGTGAAGTGCCTTATTCCAAAATTAAGGCTTCTAAGAGGAGTATAGAGATCATGAAATATTATTTGGGTAGGATTTGGATGAGCCAAGGTGATTTAGAAGTGTGATTAATGAGTTATAAGTGAGGTATTTTTATAAGTGGGGAGGGGCTCTTTAGGAAAGTGTGAATATATTATTTTATTATATAATGATATTCGGTTTATAAAGGTCCGAAGCTAATTAACGTCGAAGATAAGATTACTCATGGATGAAATAAAATAATAAAATAATAATTGGACAGGTTTTGGATACTGTTTCAATATTTATATGCTTATTTAATTAAATAATTTATTAATTAGTTAAATAATGCATTATTATTGTGTCAGAAATAATTAAATTTATATGATGGCTAAAAATTATAAAATAACCCATGATGTAAGAAATATTTCTATCTTTCTAATAAATATTTATAGTTTAAACTATAACTTATATAACCCCATGTAATAATTTATTTACAAGAAGATATTTTTTATACCATTCTTTCCATTACTTTAAGATAATTAAAATAATGTGTCATTATCACTCTTATGTGGCTCAATGGGGTCCCAATATAGACCTAAAGATGATAATGGTCTTAAAAGAATCAACCAATAATGTTAGGACATTGGTTAAGGTAATTTTGTATATTATAAAATTCTTTTTACCTTGAATTACCCTATTTACCATTAACCTCTATATGTAAAAGTCAAAAGTTACGATTCACCAAAAATTATTTTCATCTCATTGAACCACATTTTACAACTAATAGCAACCATACATGTACGATTTTCTAAATTCAATTCACATAAGTGGTTAAATATCATTTAAATGAAAAAAGAAATTTTTTTACTACTTAATGTTTTTATTATTCATCAAAAATTGAAGTATTCTGAAAAATACCAAAAATTCTGTCTAATCTATATTTGATAATCCAAATTGAAAAATTATTTATATTTTACCAAATTAAAAACATAGAAGTAGTATTAATTAATTTAAAATTAATTCCCATTGTCCAAACAAAAGGCGTGTTTTTAAAAAATATTATCAATCAAAAGATTGACACCTGTTTATGTGCAATTTCAAAGGGAATATAATTTCAATAAAAATATTGGATTAAATTTTAAAAATATAGTCTAATTACACTTAAAAACCAATTAAAAAGATAATCTATCAATAAAAATATATTATATTAAAAGGAACTTTTAAATTAAAATATAGTATTTGTCACTATTCATTAAAAATTGAACATGATCAGAAAAATTCCAAAAATTTACCCAATGTAATTTTTGATGTCTCGAGTCTATAGAAGAATTTTATTTTGTCAAATAGAACATATAAAAATGTATAAAGCTATATTTAATGTGGATTCACCTTCAAAAGGTGGTAAATCAACCTTTTAGTGAATATTAGAGTATTTTTTCTTTAAATTGGATTTATTCATATTTTATGCCTCTATATTTTATTGGTTAAATATAAAAACATATAACATACATGTATAATAATATTTTAGTTAGTTTTATTAATTCCCACAAATACAACGGCTTTTCATTAAATACCATTTCAAATAATAATATTATATTATTTGTGTGCAATGTATGATGTCAAAGAAACCTGTTGTTGCATATCACGTAAACCATCAAAGATAGTGTCCCATTTATAGTAAAATTAATATTTAATTCAAAAATATTAAAAAATATTAAAATGTATTATTATTTATTTATTTGGGATGTTACCTCCTTCCCCCATTTAGGGAATTTCATCCTCCCAATTTTTTACACTTATCAAATCAATGGTGGTATTTATCCATCATATAATTTTCGGATTCTCATGTTTCCTGTTCAACCATATGGTTTTTCCAAAAAAATTACCAAGTGAATTTCCTTATTCTACAATACTTACTCTTTACGGTCAACAATCTGGATGGGTAGTTCCTCATAAGAGATATTCTCTTCCAAATTAATTACCTCTAGGCTCAAAACATGAGATGGATCTAGCATATACATTCCCAACAATAAAACATGAAAAAAATTGGGTATCTGGGATAAGCATGGAGGTAAATCCACTCTATACGCATCTAATACAACTTTCCCCAGGATTTAATAAGATCCAATGAACCACAAACTCAATTTCTATTCTTACTAAAACGCATCACACTTTTCCAGGGAGAATCTTTGAGAAAGACAAGATCACCTACCTCAAAAGAGAGATCCTTCCTCCGGTTATCCACATAAATTTTTTACCTACTCTGAGATGTTCTCATGTTCTTCTAAATCAACCGAACCTTTTCTGCAATATCTTCTACCAATTCTATTCCCATCAGCTTCCATTCACCTAATTCATCCCAAAATTCAAAAGTTTGGCAATGCTTTCTATATAAAGACCCAAATGGAGCCATATGTATACATTAATAAAAACCTTTATTATATAAAAATTCTACCAATGATAGATGTTTGTCCCCACTTCCCTGGTAATCTAGTGAACATGCACGTTACATATCCTTCATGGTTTTTGTTGTTTATTTTGACTTCCCATCTGATTACGGATGAATAGCGGTATTAAAATTTAATTCAGAACTCAACGACTTCTGATGGCCTTTCCAAAAGATTGAAGTAAACCTGGGATCATGATCAGATACAATGAAGAGGGGAAATCTATGCAACCTAGATATATCTTTAACATACAACCGAGAAAATTGACCTTGGTATAAAGTATCTGAAAAAGGAAGAAAATGAGCATATTTAGTCAACTATTGAACAATAACCCATGTGTCATTATTACCACGAGATGTCTTCGGTAATCCCACAACTAATTCCCTCGATATATTTTCCCATTTCCAGTATGGCACTGGTAAAGACTAAAGCTTCCCTTTCAAAAACCAAAGGATCTCATTCCAAACGTAACATGGTTAATGTAGCATTACTTTTCTGACTCAAAGCATAATCTACATTATTTTATTTTCCTTTATGGTATAGGATCATGCAATCATAATCCTTGATTAATTCCGGCCATCTCCTTTGTCTCATGTTTAATTCTTTTTGAGTTATTATATACTTCAAACTTTTGTGATCAGGATATATTTAACAATTTTATCCATTCAAATGATGCCACAAAATTTTTTCTGAAAAAACTACTGAAACTATTTCCAAATCATGTGTAGGGTAATTTAACTCATGTGGTTTCAACTGACGTGAGGCATAGAAAATTACATGATCATTCTGCATAAAGACACAACAAAGTCCTTTCAATGAAGCATCATTGTAGATAATAAACTCCCCATTTATGGAAGGTAAATCCAAAACTATAGCATTCAGCTATCTTATTTCCAATTCTTGAAAATAATCATCACATTCATTATTTTGAAGGTACATTACACCTTATCGAGTTAACTTAGTCATTGGAATAGATAACCATGAAACATTATCAATAAAACTCAAGAAATAATCTTCTAAACCATGAAAAATAAGGATCTCGATTATATTGGTGGGCCCTGGCCATTATTCGACAACTTTTGTATTAGCAGGATCAACTGTTATGCCATTGTGTGATGCAATGTGACCATGGAATGAAATTTATTGTAACTAAAACTTCCACTTGCTGAATTTACAAAATTGTTTCTTTTATTTTATGTTTTTCAAGACAAAACTAAAATAACTTTCATGCTCTTATTTGGTTTTAGAATAAACCAAAATATCATCTATTAAATCAACCATTATTTATAACCTGTGTTAACAGATCCATCACTGTAACAAACTATTCCGTTTTAATTCCTTCCATATTGGGTTACTGATTGTGAAGGTCATTTCCCTCTATATGCCTTCCTATAACAACTTCCATATTTCCTCTATGAAAATCCATTCCAAACATAGAAATATGATAGGTGAAGAAACATGGTAATATATATATGCTATATCACTTCAATATTATCATAAATTTATTTATGGATATTAATTTAACTATACTCTAACTCCTAAATTTATCTAAAAAGACCTTTGATACTAACTATAAGAACCAAATCATAAACATTACATATTAATGAATAAAATGGATAATTCACATTGAGGATTTATTAAGGTTTAGAGTTTTAAGGAATTTGGTCATAACATTTACATAACAACATGAATATTACATGTAGAAAATTCTATTTAGTATCCATTTGTTCATAAAATAAAAACACTTTAAAAAAAGAGTCATATCTTGTTCCATGTTTTAGATAGAAAACCTTTTCCATGATCCCATAATTGACCCTATTCATCATTATTTATTATGAAAAACATTTCAAAACATGCGATGAGAAAAAAAAAATCAGTAAGGGTTATAAACTGAGAAATAAACAATTATTCAATCAATACATACAAAACATAAACTATTTTACATACCTCATGTAATCATATGATTTATTAATAACTCATAGTAATCAAAAATCATAATGGTACTTATGACATTCATATCATAATTTCATTATAGCTATCGCAGCTTCATAGGGAGTTACGTTGGTATACCCATCACAGTATATTCCTTAAATCTCTTAGGAGAAACATTAATGTTTACCTATGTCACATTACCCAATCCATTGGAGAGCTATCTTAGGCTCACCCGCCCTAGGTTTATCATGGAGCCACCAATATATGTAAATAATTCCCACGAACCATAACTTATTCATAACGCATAAAACAAACATAAATTAAACATTCCATTTCCGCATTTCAATCACAATATATCATTTAAATATATTGACATAAAAAATCAGTTATCAAAACCATTTTCAATACCAAAATACGTAAAAATAATATGTTATTTACTTTTCTTTAAAAAACACTACGTCTTGTTAAGGAATCCAAAGATCCGATAATACTCGCAACGACTGAAAAAGGTCGTTGTCACCTATTACATTAAAAAATTCCTTTTTTTCATTTAGTAAAATTATTTATATAAAAATAATCCCTTTGAATTAAATGAAATGTCAATGTGGTTCATACACCGTATAAAATAAAGTCGTGTATAAAACAAAACATGCCTCAATGAAAGGAGATTGAGACAAAGTCTAGTACCTCAAGTCCGACATGACCCATTTGTCCTTTAATATCTTGAATAATGAACTAATGTTAATTTATACTTTCTTAATAACCTTTTTCAAGTTTATTAATCCTTTAATATTACTTATTACCATGTTATAAACATTATTCAATAATTTATGTTAATAACAGACTTTTTTTTCAATATTTGGTACTTGAGTAAAAAATGAACACCTTAAATTTAAAAGTTGTCCAAGTGGTCAATAGTATATTTTCTCCCGAATGATAGTAATTATTTAGATATAATATATATCATATATATACAGTATATATGTATTTATAATAGTTTATATCATTTGGAGATAAGAAATAAAATGCACTGTTTTTTGTTACGGTAAGCCGTACGAACGCATGAACGCTATTTTCATTTCTATTTTATATTTTAATGGAATTAAAACATAATTATACCTATGTATATTATCATTCCTGTTTAATATAATATATAATATCATTAATTGTATCCTTTATATTTACCACATATGGAATTAATGAATCATATAACTTTGAGGGGGTGGTATTCCGCACTTTCTCAGATGAAATTATCGTGTTTACCCAAAATGGAAACCATAAAGGTATGATATAAATGAAAAATTCTATATAATAAAGAAAAAATAAGAATAATTAATATCATATATAAATATAGATCCATCTTATTGTCCTGCATGAGAGGAGGAAGGAGATAGTCGAACAATCATCGATTCCTGAGGCGTTAGTTTATCATCCACAGAAACAGTATGTTCTTCACACATTAGATGGAGGTGTGTGTATGTGTAGTTAGAATAATTCTCATAAATATATCCTAGTATTTTGAGGATATTTTTGGTTTTATAAAATAATGGAAAAAAGTGTTTAGGGGTTGGAGATGTAAAATAACAGAAATGAAGTTATGAAGAACTGTTGCCTTTAATTTGTGTAACTCCCTTTGGTTTGTACCAGAAGGACTTCTTAAAGTTCCTTCTGCCTATGGTAAGGATTCTAGGAAGAGGAAAGGGATCTGGGGAGCTTATTTTTGGTAGGGGACGGATTAGCCCAGGGGCTTGATAGGTGTGAGGAATGAGTTAGATGTGAGGCTTTTTATAAGGGGGAGGTGGTGCTCTTTAGGAAGGTGTGAAAATATTATTTTATTATATAATGATATTCAGTTTCTAAAGGTGAAAAACTAATTAAAGTCGAGGATAAGATTAGTAATGGTATAAATAAAATCATCCAATAAAAATTGGACAGGGTTTGGATATTGTTTTAATATTTATAATCTTATTTATTTAAATCATTTATTGATGAGGAAACTATTACATCATTATTGTGTCATAAAGAATTTAATTTATATGATATCTAAAAATTACAAATAAAATACCATGACGTAAAAAATCTTTTTAGACTATAAATTAATATTTATATATGAAATGATAACTTATATAACCCCATGTAATAATATATTTACTAAAAGATATTTGTTTTTTTTTCATTTTTTACCTTTACTCTTAGTAAATTAAAATAAATTTCCATTATCACTCTTAAGTGACCTCATAGGGTCACAGAATCGACCCAAATATGCTCATGGTCGTAAATGAATCAACCGATATGGTTAGGACCAATTATAAGGTTAATTGTTTATATTATAAAATTCATTTTACCTTGAATTACCCAATTTAATTTCAACCAAGTTTAATAAAAGTCAAAAGTTACTATTCACAAAAAAAAAATTATTTCATCTCAATGGACAAAATTTTACTTACTAATAACAACCATGTATATCATATTTTCAATATTCAATTCACAGAATCTATAAAATTTCATTTAAATGAAAAAAATAGTTTTTAACTTCTACTTAGTGGTTTCACTATTCATCTAAAATAGAAGTTTTTCAGAATAATACCATGAATTCAGTCTAAGCTATAATTTTATCCAAAATTAAAAAATTATTTCTATTTTAAAAAATTCAGAACATAGAAGTTGGATTAATTTATTTAAAATTATTTCCCATTGTCAATACAAATGGCGTGTTTTTAAGAAATATTAACTATCAAAAGATTGACACATGATTATGTCCAATGTCAAAGTAAAATTAATTTCAATGACCAAAATTGGATTAAATGGTAAAAATATAATCTAATTACACTTTAGAACCAATTAAATAGGTAATCTAACCATCTATATAAATTATATTAAATGGATCTTTTGAATTAAAACACAGTATTTTTCACTATTCCTTAAAAATGACATTTATTAGAAAAATAACAAAAATTTTCCCAAACTAAATTTAATTCCACAAATATATAAAAGAATAATATTTTTTCAAATAGAACATATTAAAATGGCCACAACTTGATTTAAAGAGGGTTCTCCATCAAAAGGAGGTAAATCGACCTTTAAGTGAATATTAGAGTATTTATAGTTAAAATAATATTCATTCATATTTTTGGCCCCTAACATTTATTGGATAAGTGTAAAAACATTTAACAAACATGTATAAACATATTTAAGTTATTTATATTCATTCCCACCAATACAACGGCTTGGCGTTAACTAATATTTAAAATGATAATATTATATTATTAGTGTTCAATATAAGATTTCAAAGAAACATGTTGTTGCGTATCAGGAAATCCATCGAACATAGAATTTACCTTAAAGTAAAATTAATATTAAATTAAAAAATATTAATAAATATGAAAATGTATTTTTCTTTATTTACTTTGCGTGTTAAAAATATGATCCATAGAACTATTTAACAAATTTTCAATGCAAGTCAATATGAAATAATGAGAAGTATTAGTATCAAATAATGTAGTTAGTAAAGATAATTTTTTAGGGATGCTGCCTCTAACTATTTCTGTAAAGGAATAAACTTTCACTGGAGTCTCTCCACTGGGTAAAAATACCTTATTTTGAATTCCTATGACTAAAACCCCTATAATATTGAAGCATCTATCGACACCATTATACCTATTGGTGCTGATGAGCCCATTCCACTCATTAGGGAAGAAAATACATGATAGAAATGTTACTGTTGTCTTTAGAGACTATATAAACTAAAAAAAATTAGAACTATAGTACAAACTAACATCATATACCCAAACATTCCATAATGTAATCAGGAAAATGGGTTAATCATTAGTGCTGTAAAAGGATTAAAATATGTCTAATTTTATTATCTGATAAGACACTCATTCCATTACATATTTCCTTTAAAATAACATATAAAACTTTCGTGGATTGAAAAGGAACTTTCATCATCCCTGACAGAATATCCAGGACGAGATCTACCCTTAATTCTCTATTCATGACATCTTCATCAAAGGTGTGATTTGGAAAGAAAACATGAGATCATATGCCAAATCTACAACACACATTGAATCATAATTCATTCAACTAATTTTTTATTACTACCTTAATAAAAAACTACAAAATTTTAGAAATATAATCCTCATACTGAGTCATGTCCCTTCCACTCTGATGAAGACTAAGAAACTCCCTATAGTTGTCCAAAACAATGGACTCTATATATAACTAATTTCTTAAAGTATCATTTATGTATTTACATACCAAGTCATTAATATTTTTTTGTAATAATAAAATTAAAATATTTCCTACTAGGACCTTTAAGCATAATGGTAGCATGTTTTACTTTTATTAAATAAATAGGATCCAAGAAAATGAAAAGTCATTCAATATATTTTCAAACAATCATCAGCTTATTGATAATCATTTCAGCCCTGGAAAGAGGGTTCCTTCTAATAGATTATATTCTGAGAACCATAAATAATTTAATACCTTCATGGTTTCACTATAAAAGCATGAATGATAATGGGTTCATAGACCTATCCCATATCATGGATAGCACACATCACTATCTCAAATGAGATTATGGTCAACTAGAGGAATCTGTTACTGTAGTTCACATGTATATTCCTCTAACAGATTTTTTAGACTTCTTCATGGATGCAAGGTATTACACACCATTAAAAATAAACATGAAAACATTAGTAAGGTTAATCATATCATCATCTCAATAAATACATATAGTAATATCAATTCGATCCAACATAATTAATGTTTTTGGATTTCAAAATATTTAGATAATTTTCCGATTAATACTATAATCTTATCAATTTTTTCGTCAATGAAAATTTTCCCAGACATCATGTTGACTTAAGTCTCATTACAATTTGAGATAGCCACACATTATCTTGTAATCTTACTAAATCAAGAAAACACTACCTCTTATCTACCAGGAAATCCCATACTGCATAACAAAATCAATGATAGATACAAAACAACACACCTCTCATACCAATTTTTAGGAACTAAATTGGATGCCCTTTTACACTAATTCATGATTTGTCACTAACATACCTAAAAGTTCATTTACGATCCACATGGGAAATCGATTAATTCCTGGGCATAAAAAACAAGATAAAGTGGTTTCACAAAAAGTGAAAAAACAATCACATAACAATGAATGATAACAAATTGATCATTCAATATACTAAACATTCATTAAGAAAGAAAACACCTCAAATGACATAAAAAAATTTAATGAAAAGAATCCAGAAGATAATGTATTGAATGTCCCATGTAAAAAGTGGATAATATCTTCACATTTCATCATAACCACACTATGTCTTATTAATCAGGAACACATTCCTCCTCTAAATGGTTCTTATCCTTTACCTAGATTAGAAAATATAAAACTTACAAATCCCTAAATTCCATGGAAGGGTTTGAGAAAGACAACATAATGGGATATCAATAAAATTTCTATAATAAATTCCATAAAATTAAACTATTTATGTTATAAATTTATATAAAACAACGAATGGAAATCCATTAAAAAATATTCCACAAAAACATAATTTTAAATCATGTGGATATAACATATACCAAATATAGGCATTAATTAACATTTCTTATTAAACATATGAAGCATGAATAAAAATAGTTTTATAAATAATGGCATGTAATAAAAAAATTAAACATGGAATGCATATTGTTCATATGACATGATGTTCATTAGTTTCAAGCTCTAGGATCCTTTTAATCCTAAATCAATCAATCAATCAAGGCTCATAGTGTGCCAAAACCGCAAATTCATGGTTCATGTGTAAAAATAAATCAACTTCTCATTGAGGAATATCAGAGTGAAAATGCTTTTAGTGTTTTCATAATCAATCCATTTATAGAGAGTCAGAGTCCTAGTCTTACTTTCCTAGTTAGCCACTAACTACATAGTCTTAAATTTTATTTCAATCAATCTTGTGAAAATCATTCATTCCAAATCAATTCTTCATCAACAGATTAATTTCGTAATTCCATGTTTAACATTTTATTTAAGAATCAAAACCATATCTGATGTTTTCATTGTTTTCTTTCCCTTTGAAAATTATCTTTCACTTATATCCATTTTTTAATAATCAAAATATAATAATTTCATTAAATGATCATTCAATTGAAGAGATAATTTTCTAAAAATCCACCCATTATCTACAAAACTTTTGAAATTCCATGAATAATTAAATCAAACATAAAATAATCTAATATCAAGGGTTAGAGATCCATTGATAAGTCATTTAAAATAAATAACGAAAATAAATGATTCAATTCCAGTGTAAATCTTTATAGATCTAATTAACATTAATTACATGATCAATAAAACACTTTCAATAGGAAATACCAACAGTTATACCAAGAAAAATTGATATTAAATAGGAATCGTTATAATTTCAATTAATTAAATAATGAACCATCCTATCAAGGATTACATCGATCAATTAAATTAGGATGAATCTCACTCTGGAGGGAGATAAATAAAGATAATGGGATTCTAAAATCAAGAGATATTTTAATATCTAATGAGGGATTAATCTCATCAACTGGTACATTGATTCCCAACACATGAGGTAGAAGGAGCCAAAAATTCCTCTATTGAGACTCTAAAATTTAAATAATCAGATTAGGATTCATTATGATGAAACTATAATGTAAAACAAGTGTCCTATAATTTTAATTAAAATTTTTAGGAGATTAAACACTCGTTCGCTTGGTTTTTGAGTTGGGTTACATGGTTAATTGTAATCATGAACCTAATCATGCAACCAAAATGGGATTCTGCATTAGTTTCACATTTTGGGTTCATGGTTAAACTAATCATGAACTAACTATACAAACCCCCACAATACATGTGTTTACAGTTTGGATGGGGAGCTCTTATAGTTTAAAATAACCATTCCCCCCTCTATAGAACAATAATATGTTGCAATGTTTCAATGGAAAACTACATCGTTTTTACAAACAATACGCCAACCATGCATAGCCACAAAAACATTAAAAAAATTATAAAAATTCCATATAATAAGATTTAGACAAAGTATGATAAAAAAAATAAGGTGCAAAATTACCTTGATTATGGTAAGGGGATGTTACACTTTTTATTTAAAAAATTTTATTCATATGTATATATATTAAAAATCATGTAAATGATAAATACACACCATTATTTCATCTATAAATAATATATATGATTAAAAATTAATTTTCAAAGAGAGATATGATAATAGTTTTACAATTCTAAAACTAATCTACATTGTAAAATTATATCATATGTTCAAACATATAATGTAAAAAATATTTCCCCTAAAAAATGTAAATTTATTTTTCGATTCATCATTTCTATCATAATTATAAGTATTTTATCATCATCATAAATTTTTGATACACACATTATTTCAAATACCCCCTAAGATAAAAATATGGAAATTTCATTAAATGATATTCACATTCTTGTGATCATAATTATTCTCTTTTAAAAACATTCATAGACCATAAATATCATTGTAGGATTATATTTCACGTCGTACCAATAAGAGAACTCAAAATGATTTTCCTAATTCATTTAATTATCATTAAAAAATACATATATATGGCTTAGTGTTATGTTTTATATATTTTCATCATGTACTATTAATGATAATAATCCCACTAAAAAGATAAACTTGCAAATCATTACCATTATTAGGCCTTGTTTAATATTTCACAAAATATTTTGTCTCTTTAGAGTTTCACCCAAAATTGTACTATTATGGTATGTAATATGGTCAATTATATCACAAATATCTATTTTCATCTTTGGTATACACATCCTTACTTCATTTATCATTTGAATTATCTAATGTCTATTTTTCTCAAAACCTAATCCTATTAGATTCACCCAAAAAGGTGTAACCCAAATAATTTAATTGAAAATTGGAATCCAATATTATTAGATCAACCATATAAAACATACATTACAAAATATAATCCATGGTAAACCAACCTTTTCCTGACCTTACCATTTTGATGATCGAATAATAAACTTGTAATCACTATGGAAGGAATATCACACTTAGTAGTTTTATTGTTTTATTTTTATAACCATTTATATGTGAATTATAATCATATTTAATTCATATTTATATTACATTAGACAAAAATTATATCATATTTTAATCCATGTTATATTCATGATTTTAACAATTTCATTTTTGAATACCTATTTCTTCCCCAAAATTAATAAGTTCAGCCCATATTAATGTGTAACTCTTACACAAATAACATTTGGAGCTAATAATCCAAAACATAATTAAAAATACATTGACACATATCCAAATTCATGAAATGAATATTGAATAAGAATCCCTTTCATATAATGGTTTAAAAAAATATGATACTAAAAAAACCCGTAAGTGAAATCAGGGTGTAATAAGTATCTAACCACTATTTTTGGAGAAAATACAAGTTCCGAGTCGAGTGACTAGTTTATACCAAAGTCCAACTACCCATGTTTTAATACTCAAGAAACGTATCAATTCCATTATTATTTTAACACTTAATATATATAAACTATTGTTAATCTCTAGATTCCAGCAAATAAATAATCAAATAAATTGAGGATTACATAATATCATATCTTATACAAAATTTAAATTCATTAATTTCTTAGTAATAATTAAAATAAATTAATGAAAAATTTACGTACTTACAAAAAATGAGATAATAATATACACATTTTATTATTTATTTTTAACTATAATAATATTATATTTATAATTCTTAACACTATTATTTATAAAAATTTATAAAGAAATAATTTTTTTAGTATAATAATAACTTTTTTCATCATTGTCTAATATTTTATTTTATGATATAACCTTATTGTATGTTATGATCCAATTGTTATAAGTTATAGGATTTATCACTAACAATATATCATATTTGATGAAAAGAAGATATCATATACTATGGTTCAACTTTTACACTATTTTATATCCCATTAAATCCATTCATATCATCATAAATATATGAAACAATGTTTTTGAAAAACACCACTTTATATATCCTAACATACGACAACACATATCAATGTTTATGAAATAGTGCTAAATCATGAGTTTTGATGAATCATACAGTACAACCCATCTATTTATACCATATAATATAAATAATTAATCATGCTATAAAATATCTCATATCATACATTATGTCTTAATAACCAATGTCTAACATTTATCCACATAATATCACGTAATCCAATATGGTAAACTATGCCGAATGACAATCATTTTCATTATAAAAACTATATGAAAAGATATTAATTGAATGGTGAAGGTGGATTTGATACCATTAATGGTTTTTTAGAACATAGCACATACCTAAATAACAGAATATACCAGTGTAATTATGAAACTATAATTATATTATCAATAAGAAATATGAAAAAATAAAATACCATTGTGCAACACAAGTAAAATGACCTATATATTTGATAAAGTAATGTTAATTAAGATCACTACGCAATAACACTCAGTATTGTTTATCCAAAAGCATTACACAAACCAATAGAATACATGTAGGATTTGTCAGTACACCTCGATATATAAATGGTGTGATAACACAATATACTCAATGATAAATGATTAACATGAGACAATAGATATTTGCCAAGATTTTTCAATATCAACAACTCAAATAAGAAGGATCTAACCCATTATATAACCTCACTTCTATTAGGGACGAAGATTGATCATCACATCCAAATTTTTTAAACTAGTATACATTTTTCAAATAATATAATAATTACTTAATTATGACTACAAAATGTTTCAATCATCATATAATAATTATCAGGCCCTAAATGAATCATCATGAAGACTCATGAAAGAAGAGAAATAGTAACAACCCACAAATTTTATAGTGTGATATGTTTAATATTTCTTTATTAATATCAAAAATATATTATTATTTGTTTTTTAGGTGTTTTGATTGATAAAGAGTAAGTATAAAAGAACCAAACATGTCTTATAGCTGAAATTAATTTGGGCGGGTTGTTCGAAACTCCAAAATTTGGGGCTGTGTGGTACTCTATAACCCTAACTTCTAGATATCGTATAGAAAAAATAAACATAATTTTTTTTATTTGATATAAATAAATAATTATAATATAAAACATTATTTACGACTGAATGACCCTTTTAGGTGTAGAGTTTTACTAAATCAGTAAAAATATTTAAGTAGTAAAAACCATGTTCTTTTTATAAAAACAATTGTTTTCATTCTATACAATAAACAACCTAATCCAAAATGTGTCTTAAAATTCTCCTCTAAATTGCCTAATCAAAATAATCATATAGATAAATCACACATAATTCATCATTTATTAACCTAGAAATAATGAAAACTTAATAAAGGGTGAGCTAAAAAATTGAGTAATAGTAAATATAATAAATAACAAACCAATTTCATAACTAATCATATGATGATCATATGATTATAATCATTATAAAAAACAAATTTCTACCCAATATATCCTACATCATTAATCATGCCACAATGCTTGTCGTAACACAATGCACAAATAAAAATAGTCTGAAAACATGATCTAATAAACATGATCCTGAGAGCATAACATAGTCATGAATAATGGATAAAACTATGACATATTATAACTTTATAAAAAAACATAGTATAAGGGAACATTACATTCATGATTCACACACTTGTGAACATTATTGTGAGAAAAAATAATTTTACTAGAATATATATCACATTATCGAGTCATAGACTTTCACTCTACATGCAAACAACTATATACATATCTAATTAGATAGTGAAAATTTTAACCATTTCATTGGATGGTGATATATGGCCCCAATTTTCATTACTCATTCTTTTGAGTGCCACATTAAAATCATTCACCTATAAAATCACAAAGGGCCCATGGAAATAAAACATTTTTCATATAACATTTTTAATGAATATTATTATGTTTTTATAGTATAAAAACTCATGGAAATTAAATTAATTTTAGTATAATTTCCCATTGGGTTCACATAAAGGAATCATTCAGCATACCTTTATTAATAATAACATGATAAACCCATGGCAAATAAATTGGTATAAAATTACATCAAATAAAATTTTATGTAAATATCATTTACATATGATTATAAATCACATGGTATTTACACTGTATAGAAAAACGTTATACACATAAGTGAATAATTTCCCTAAATTTGTCAATTTATGTGATTTTGGTGAATAACCTCCAATCATAGTAATGAAATATTGAGTGTTCATATGGGAAAACATTATAAGAAAAAATTTGGGATATGGAAAGATAAAGATAGTGATAGATCATTACACTAAAATAAAAGAATAAAAAAATACATCTAGAGAATGGAAATGGATGTTCAAATTCAAAGAATATCTTTGATAAAATATTAATTATGTCGAAGGATGTGGATTCAGTTGAAAATTTTTTTTAGAGCATTAGATAAAGTCACTTTGGAAATAATAAACATCCCTAAACATTTTTAAAATATAATTTATTAAAAAACAAATAACAAATTAGGTAAAATACGATTTTTCTTTAGAAATCTATTAAATATTAAAAAGTGTGTTTCATAGAAAGTAATTAAGATGAGTAAAAGACATGTTCATTTGAAAAATGATAAAAAAATTATTTGTTTTACAATTTGATTAAAATGACCTATATTAAAAAACTAAAATATAATTTAATTTTTTCAAATAATTTTTTGTTGTATAAAATGACCTTAATAAATTATTGAGGCTTATAAAAGAACATTATCAAGATCATAAAAATAATGAAAACATGGGAAAAGGAATGTTTATGGCTGAAAATTTTATATGGTTTTAGTTTCACATACAAGAAAAACTTCATTTAAAATATGATTCAAGGGAAATGAAATTTTTAAAGAACATATAAAACCCCATGATAAAAAAATAAATTACATAGGGGTTTTATAAAGAATATAAATTCCACATATGGATTATATTTAAAAAACAATCAATATTTGAAAATAATATTTGAAACAGAACCCCTATAGTTGGAGTTAAATTTAATTCCAAAACCATGAAGGGGAAAGTGTTTTAAATAAAACATAAAATACCATGAATAAATTATAAATCAATATATAATATAAAAAATAGGCAATATATAGACCATATAAATGTATATTGGTTTTTAACAATAATCTTATCCCAATAATTAGATATTGAGTCCAAGAAATCACTACAAGAAGCATAATGTTTAATGTGAGTGTAATTTTAAAATTTTATCATAAAGAATAATTATAAACCCTAGGAAAAGGAGTAAATATATTATAAATTATTCATTTGGTATAAAAAACCTAAATTTTAACAATATTTCTTAACGATAAAGCTAGTAACTTAATGTAAGGAATTTGAGTAAGAAAAAACACATACA
The DNA here is from genome assembly GCA_963277665.1 of Viscum album. Taxonomy (NCBI): domain Eukaryota; kingdom Viridiplantae; phylum Streptophyta; class Magnoliopsida; order Santalales; family Viscaceae; genus Viscum; species Viscum album. The sequence continues at coordinate 1,032,301,625 of OY728157.1, forward strand.
ACTGTGGTATCCTTTAAATAAATGGACATATAAATAATGAAAAACAAAATTCTCTTCAAAACCAAAAAATTAAATGAAATTATAAAAGTGAATTTATTATGCAGTAATCATTCTATATTAAAGATTTCATGGTGGACAATAAAAAAAGTTTCTTGAGAAATTAAAATTGATCGAGGAAACCATTTACAAACTTAAAAAATTTTGATCCAAAACACATTGAAGGATGTGATTTCAAATAAAGATTTTAATATCCTTCATAATAATATCATCATGATATAAAATATTAAGGTTTAAGTAGAAAAACCATTCAAAAGGAAATATGGTGAATAATAAGAAATTCGACTCAAGAATTAAAATTGGAGAAATAAATCTCTTACCCTGTTCCGGATTTGTTATATACATGCACATAACATCCTGGATAATCAAATTAATTTTCATTAATAACATTATTAAAAAACATGATCATATATATTTATTATTCTAAGGTTTATCTATTACCATATGTTACTTATTTTTTATATAGTTCTAGTTTATGTCAGTTACCTGAGTCTATTAGGTTAGTATTTCTGTAACACTTTCTATATGATGAAAATAAAAAAAGGTATTGTAAAAACGATTCATAATATCTATATTTATATATTCCTTTATTATACCATAATACAAAAAATCATATATTTCAATATGATTCCAAAATAGACTCTATTTTGAAAGGTAAAATGAAATTCTTCTTTCTGGTGGTTATATTTACTATATTAGTTTATTATTAATATTAAATATAAAATATCCAATATTAAATTAAAAAATCTCAAAAATATTTTTTTATTTATTATAATCCAATATAACCATTAATTATGTTTCCAAAGTCATCGATTATTGAAATTTATAGCATCATTCATTTGGGTGGTCAAACCGTCCCAAATACAAACCGATTTAATTAATGGATGTGTATGATTATATGGTGATTCAATTATAATAACATTATATAATAATAATAACTAAAACTATTGATTTTATTAATTTTTTGAGTCATATTTGAAAATATTTGGATAAATAATAAAATTCCAGATGCAAGAAATAAATATATCACATTCGTCGAGGAGGTAGCCTACACGTACACACAGAAAACCGTTTTTTTTTTCAAAGAATGAGTGGACAATAGTAAATGATTGAAAATTTAATAACCTTAATAATATTATAAATACAATATTATTTGATTAATTATACTTTTAGTACCACCCATGTTTGGTGGTTAAAAAAATAAAAAAGGTCGTTCATAGAGGCAGTAGACTGCACATACACAAGGTGGTGTTTTTTTATTTTTCAAAAAATTAGAGTGATTGAACGTAAACATTAATTTTTCTTTTAATAATAATTAAAATATTTTAAATACCATATTTATTAATCAATTACATCACTTTAACCATACATGAGAGGACGTTATGAAAAACAGAATTCGTCGATTCGTCGAAGTGGTTGTCTGCTTGTACGCACTGTCGATGTTCATTTGTATTTCATAGTGAATGGAAATGAAAAAATAATTATTATTAATTTAATATAATGAAATAATGGTATATTAATTATACATATTTAATTATATTTTGTTGGTTATAAAGGTTATGAGAGATTATTATTAAGATGAAAATATTAAGATTAACATAATTCCTAGGTTGAGGGTGGGAAATGTATCTTTGAAATCTATTATGAAATTGAGAATGTAAGCAATATAATTTTGACCAGATTATTAAAGAAGTATGATAAAGATATAGTAAAAAAATTATACTTTTTATAATGAAATTATAATTTAAATGTGTGAAACTAATACGTGAATTATTCTCTTCTATAAGTGAAGAGGAATGCAATATTTGAAACACCCTTTAAATTTTTATTAATTTAAAGTTACTATTGAAGGATGAAAGGATCAAAAAGAGAAAAAATAAAAATGAGGAGATATTTATATTATAAAAACCTCAAATATTATTTTATTAACATTTTTTTAGTAATTTATTCATTGAAAAACCATTTTCTATTTTTTACTTTTAAAGGGGAATTCATTTTCAACATTAGAAATAAATTATAATGAGGAAAATTGAAATAGAAAATTTTATCTAATTTGAACCTTTTAATTCCATGTTATAAAATAATTTTTTCAAATAAAAAATTTTAACATTGAGATAAATTAATATTAAAATAAAAACTGATAACATCTAGAAATAGTGTTTTTTTGGAAATGTTTCTTTAAGAATAAATTTTTAGTATGTGATAAAATTATCAATATAATTTGTATTCAACACATAAATTGAATTATAATAAATAAATAATGTTTATGTGGATATAAAATAATCCAAAAATAAAATTTTACCCAAATAATATTTATTTTATTGAAAATACATATACATTTTTTTAAAGGAAAACTATTACATAAAATGAAAAATGTTAACAACATGTTTTCTAATTTCAACAAAATAATTTAAAATGAATAACTTTTTATTAAATAAAAATATATATTATTAATAAATATTTTTTATCAATTTATATGTCATTTTTATCTTATTCCAATTTCATTAAAATAATATTTTTGATATTAGAATTCAAAAATTAATTTTATTTTATAAAACTAAAATTCTAAAATTTATAAAAAATTATTTTAAATGAAAATAAAATCTATAAATAAAATTAATGTTTATAAAATTTCCATTTTAAATAATTGTTTATTATTATACCATTTGATGTAAATTTTATATTTGTTTATATATTTTCTTATTCTAATGGTTTTATTATTCTAAAATATTCAAAATAACACATATCTAATATGCCAGGTATCATTTTAGATTAGTTCATAATCAGAAACAAGGAATCAGAAAAGTTTTTATCTGAATGGAAAGTATTGTATACTAAAAATTGGGGTTTTTAAAGTTTTCAATATGACTAAATAATCAAAGGGGAGACTCTCTATTTACAACATTTCATGTGGTGGCCTACTGGTTATTTTATGGAAATGTCACTAAGTATTTTGTTAATGATATTACCTATAATTTTTTTTGATCTCACCTCTCTTTTTTAATTATCTCTTACTCTTAAACATTACTCAAAATAAGAAATTTTTGGGGTTTCTCCTTAATTATTTTTTTCCTTCACATCTACTGGTGGTTTTAAGTGTTGTTCGTTCAAGATGTTTTATCTTGGTGATATTATGACCATCCAATACCTATATTTATTATTCATCCTATAAATTGTTTCCCTTTATATAACTCTAATTTTAGAATTTTGTGGATTATATTTGTAATTTTTTGCATAATGATTATATTGGGTGGTATTAGATGGTGATATAGCTTCATTAATCTTGAGGTAGTAATTTATTACCATTTTACTATTTTCATATCATGTTGAATGACTCAAATTGCATTATGGTGCATATAATTCCATGTGAGAACTATGTTTGTTGTATCAATGTGATCGGGAACTTCTTTAGATAGGTTGATGAATCCTAAGGTAGGAATCAATGATGGGTGAATTTGTTAACATATAAATTTCACTTTGGTCATGGGTGAAAATAGGGTTTTTCTTCATGTAAATGTGTCGTTGAGGTAGTCCTTTAGGATCAATTGATGCTAGAATAGATGGGTAAAGTTGTATTGGTGTTTGATTAATGGATCCATGTATTATAGTTTCCTTTGGAATATGTTGATTTTTTTTTCTATGAAATTTTTGAGGGCTAGGTGAAAATATAGTGATAATGTGTGACTTGGGATGTGACATGACCTCTCTTTTATGATAAGGGATGGGTTGAGTGTTTATGTTGTTACCTCCTTTGAGTGATAAGGGATGATTTACATATGTGAAAATTTGTTATGCCTATAGTGATAAGGAATTATCCTTTTTCTGACTTAAATCTTAGGATCTGATAGAAACTTCCTTTGAGTGTGAAGACGACGAGGGTATAGTAAGGGATAAATAGAAGCCTAGTTAGTTCAAGATAAACAACCTAGTATTTCATGGTTAATTTCATATCTATATATTTAGTTCTGTCAATGCATCCACACATGTACAACCGGTTCACATATGTGAAGGGAAAGTTAGTAGTTTCCAACTACGTTTATTCTCACACTCTACATTGATATCCTGATGTGCCTTTATACTTTTCTGTTGCGGATCCTTCCATAGGAAAGGGCGCTATCGCATATTACTATGTATTTAGTGGTGCATAGGTATTGTGGTGATATTAAGACATTATTCTATATAACTTTCATTTATTCCTTGTTTATTACACTCATTCATTATAACATTTATACATTTATCTTATTTATCTAGGTATCCCAATTTTTGGATTTTTTAACTAGTTATTTTAGGCCATTCTAATATTTTATGAGATGATATTATTATTTCATCTATCAAAAACTCTTTCACTATTTAACTTAATGATTTTTTCATCCATTTTATGCATTACTCTGATTATTATCTAATACAAAGCGAACATTATATCCACTATTTTCTTAAGCCCCTCACCATTTCTCAATAATCTTTTGCATATATGGAGGTCCATATTTGGTTATGTTGTGCTCTAAATCATTCCATGTGATCCATTATAGGGAATCAAAAAAAAAATATCATAGTCCCTTTTTCTTTTGATAATATTTTTGGGGAATGGTTGGGGGTGATAAGATTGTTGGATCTTTGGTAATAAGTTATAATTGTTCCTTTCGAATGATTATATAATGAACAATTAAGTTATCAACGAAGTGGTGATTTCTTTTCTTGGTTTTGATGTTATATTTTTATTTTATTCCGTCAATATTTTTGTGATTATATTGTTTATGTAATTCTCTCTTAACATGATTCATAATAGTATGTGAGTTCATACATCTGATATAACAATTTAAGGTTCATATGTCATGATCATTATTATTTCTGCTTATCCTGACTATGATTAATGTTTTGGTACCAAAGACTTAGGCTTACCCCTTGTGTATGTACTTAGGGATTGTTCTTAGTTGTTGTGGGTAGGAATCTAGGGTTTTTTCCTTAGTATTATCATTTTCATTAGAGTCAGTAGACTGTTTTATTATTTTTAAAATATTAGTTATTAAAGTATATTTTGACTATATATATTTTCATTTCAGATAATGTTTCCTTCGTGATGTATCATGGTTCCACTGAGGGACTAGGTGGATGATTATCTCTATGTGTTGAATTTTCTTATTATTCCTCTATATTTTAATTAGGTTCATCTTAAATATGGTTAAGATGTTGTGCCCAAAAGAACCTAAATATTTTTAAAAGCATTGAATATTTATTGTAGTATTTTGGGATTGTATTTATATAAGAAGACAAATATGTTCTACCCATAACTGAATTTGATCATGTGTCTTATTCAATTTAATTAAATAAAGAAGAAAAAATAGGAAATGTAAATCAAAATCGCACCTCATATGATTTAAATAGATAAAATGTTTTCATGTTGTCGGTTATTATTGATAGATGGAACCAAACATGTTCCCCTCTATGTCACCTGGAAGCATTCTGGTTGTGGGCGATCAAACTACTGATCCTGAAACTTAGATTAGAAAATTCTAGTTCATCCAATCACTCTCTATGTCCCTATCCAGGACTATAGAGAGAGGTGTGAAGGAGATATAATTTTAACAAGAGAATAATCCTCAAATTTTTGTCTTATAAATATATAAATACTTTGGTAATAACATCTATAAATTTCATTTAGGTATTTATAGAAGTTAATCATTCAAACAAACTCATAAATGATACAGAAGGAAAATAAAAATTACCAAAATTTTCATTAATATTTTATCAAATAATTATAAGAACTAAACATTGATTACTTATAACATAAAAAACATTAACATAACAAATCTCTCCCTTAAATATTAAATAGTCCATGAATATTACATATTTAAAATTCATTGAATGAAATATTTTTTAATTACGTTCACTGAATAACCTGTTCATATAATAGTTAAATAAAATTTATTATTTATTTTTTTATACTTGATTAATATTTAATTCATTTATTTTATTTATGATCTTATAGACAAAGACATAACCCAAACCCCTATATGGGGACCACTGTGTCCTATACTCAATTTCGTTAGAATTGCACAAGCACATAAATATTATCTATGTGTCGCCCCATATTTTCTTATCCCGGCCGAAGTGAGTGATACAGAAAATATAATAGAAGAGACAAACAACATATCAAGAACCTAATGGATAAAAGGTTTATTTATAGCAACTACAACTTCTTATGAACCCATATCAAGTTATATAATCATTTTGTCTCATGATATCTCATAAAAATTATTCAATATTTGTGTAAAAATAATGTCTAAAATTATATATTTCTTACCTTGAACTATGGACATAAATTTAATCAACATGGCTATATATTTCGTAATGGGTACACAATCTTGGTTATCTTGGCTTGAGATATCTCTTTCTTTTAAAATTGGAAAAAAATTACGATAATTCTATCAATTTCATATCAATAATGAAAGTTCAAATAAAATATACCTCTATACAAAAAATATTTTATGGGTTTTTTCTTGAATCAAATTATACAATAAAATTCCACACATTGTTAATGATCTCAAATCAAGAGACCACTAATATTTCTTGTAAATAGGAACAACCAATGAAACTTGAGAATTATGGTCTTAAATTGGTGGGGTAGTCCTTATTTTCTCATTTACATGAGATCACTAAGTCATATTTCCCTGATATAATGTATCAATAATTATGATCCCTCAACACCTAAGATACATATCATCAATATTTAGTAAATATAATGTATTTAAAACATTAGTCATAAGTTTAATATAACTGCCACAGAATTTCAATGTTCTAATTATATAAAGAAACATTTATAACATTTTTAAAAAATAAATAATTTAATCACATTACTCTACAAATAGTGGACACATAAAGATACACAAAACTATGATATGTTTGAAAAATGTGTAACTCTATATATAAATGATATGGTAATCAAAAATTACTATTTATATTAGGTATAGGGGACCCACATTCACAACACTCCATCTTTCCGCGGTGCCAACTTGAAAACCATCAACCTATTATATCTCGCATGATATAATCATTCTTCATGAAATTTATGGATTATGTTATTGGGAATACCATCACTTATTTCATGGACACACTTTTATTTTTTACTTCACCTCCTTGAGTAATACTCCTTAATAGATTATATCCCAAAGTATATAACTTTTTTCCCTCTATTATAATCTTGAAATATTGTTTGGTACCTTTAATATGATTCCATGAACTTGAACAAGTAATTTCATATTTTATAATTATCAATCTATATTTGTAGATGAAATGACCATGGTAACTCTAGATGTGTATACAACTAGCTTGAGTGATCTTCTCTTGCTCATCTATGTATGATAACTATTATATTTGATCTGTTGATTAATATGAAGACAAGTTTGTATCCACTTATAAATAGTGTCCCTTCCTCCCCATGTGCAATGAATATAACCCAAAAAAATTCAATGGTATTATTGGATAGTTATCACTACATTCTATATAGTTCATTAGGATTTATCTCCAATTTTCCTACCATAATTAATGTTTTGGAAGTATCATATATAATATATAACCTAGTATATATTATATTTCCATCGCTGAAGAATATATTATTATAACCCTATCTTAATGTACTTTTATTTTTTATACATCTCTTATTAGAGAAATATATTCCATCTAGAACAGGAAAATATTCCTTAATAACTTTATTCAACATGTATTTTTAAATATATTTTTAGAAGATGTACATTGACTTGGTTTAAAAAAACTATTAAACCTATAGAATAAGATTTTTTTTCCTAAAACACAGGTTTTATATTAATTTAATCAAAGGATAATATCCTTCAACCGAGCCATAACTACCTATAAGAATACTAAATTGTTTTACATATGTTAAAAGAATATTTTACATTGAAATCTATTGTTCTCTCACTAATCTATTATAGTAACCTAAGATATATTCATTTCAAATGAATATTCAAATATCCTAATGAATATAAAAATAAATAAATAGATCCTTATAACATAAATTCCTTATTTAAATTATTTATTGTCCCCAAACATTTCTTGTTATGCTGTATTGACTCTTTTTATGAAAGGTGATCTTGACATCCAATTCCAAATATTATATACATACAAAGATAATAATATAATTATAATTATAATTTATTTACGAATGAAGACTTGGTATAACCTATAAAACCCTATTTTTATTATTATTATACCACCCATGTGTATGTTCCTTGGAATTCCCAACAATGGCATTTCTTCATTTAGAGAAATCACATAAAAACTAAACTAACATTGGAACATAAAATCTATTTTCCCAGATTCATATTAACATATTAGTTTAGCTTCCTGATATTTACTGAATCCCTATAGGATGCAGATTTATTATTCTCATTGAATAATATATCATCTTTACTAAGGGAATATAAGAGAATTCCACTTGGTTTTATACATTTCTACATAGGTTGGGTCTCTATAACACTCATTTCAGATGAGTGCATGGGGAACTTATTCAGATCCTAAATTATTCTACATCATTGACCTTGATTTGACTCAAGTCAATCTATCTCCCTCTATATAAAAAATAAATGTGGTCCCTTTAATTGAAATATAGTAAATCATGTGAATATAACATTTCTATATTAAGAATTTACATAATATAATTTTCACCTATAGGATAATTTCATTATGTTCACTTTTGGTTTTTCTTTATACATGTTTTTTTGCAAACAAAACCTTAAAAAACTCTTTTCATAATAACATGTGATTTATTAAATAGTGTATTTATATAAAATTTTAACTCATATGATATCAATTTTATATTTTAATTGGAATATTGTTATGGGTTATTTCATCTATTTTCAAAACATGTCTTCAAATGATAATGAGATATTTTACGAGCCTTATGGGATTCATAATTGAAAATTGTTTTATTAACATTTCGGGACTAATTTGTATAAAAAATGTGAGTTTAGAAATAAATTCAATTTACATTATAATGATAAATTTATACATTTAAGACTCAAAATTATTCATCCTTTTACTCACATCATGTATTTGATGGTTATAAGTAAATATGAGTTTAAGAATAACTGCACTCTATTTTTTTTATTGATGAATGTGTGGACACAGTTTTCTTGTCTCATGGGTGCAAAGAAGCTCATTTCATCTAACTAATCATGTTAATAAATTCATATATAATTTATTTTAATTTCTTAATGGAATATTATGAATTATATTATTTTACCGCAAGATTGTACAAGAAATATTTTATACTATCTAGATGTGATAATTTAAGATGATTTGTGAAAATAATTTATTTATTAATGTACCTATATATAAGACATGATAAGCATGATTGATGATAATAACTATCTTTTTTAGATCCAATGTCTCTAATAACAAACTGGCTATATCCATGAAAGGAAGTTATATTTTTTATTTGAAATTTCTTATTTTTTTAAATAAAAATTACGAGTCTTAAATTTTTGAAAAAGAAATTATTAAAATTGATACATATAATATAAAAATATTAGTAGTCTGTGAAATAACATAAAAAATCAAATATATTTTATGGGAAATAATTCACATGGTAATAATATTTGGTGTGCCTTACTTTACTAATGTAGGTATCATCCTTTATCATCCACTTATAGAATATGCCTTTACCTTTTGTGTTGTCTCTTCACTTACTTATTTCTAGTATTTAGACACAAATATGTAGTGACATGTTGTATCTAATACCCAAGTATTAAAATTGAAAATTTGTATTTAATTATGAGTATTTTTAATCTTTAAGATCATAGTTTCATCTTTTTCAACTCATTGTATTTTTTCTCCACTAAAATATCATTTCACTTAAAATATAATTTTTTCATATTATATTATATCTCTCTTTATCATTGTTTTTTTAGAAAGTCGTCATGAAGGTTCCTTGGGAGGTGTACATGTAGTTGGACTTTTCACCTTCTATTTCATATTAGTTACCATAATAATTAATTATTCATCTTTCTATAAGTTCTCATCTTCTTGGAAATATAGAAAAAATATATATTTAAGTGTTTTATCTATATTTTTCAGTTAATAACCCTCAAAGAAACTATAGAAACATGGGGGTACTTATGAGATAATCAGATGAGCTAAAAGTCCATGATTTTTCTTAAATCCTAATTTCTTTATTAAATCATCTTAATAAATTATCCTATGTATAAGAGTTACAACATGAATTTCATATTTAAATCTAAAAGTGGTCAGTGTGATAATAATCTCATTAATCTCTCACATCACTTTCTCCTAGAAATATTTTCATAGACGAGTCAATATGGTATAACCATTCATTTCCTCATGTTGATTTTGAAACACATTGGGCATTGTTGATAGAATTATGTTATAAACGTCACATGTTTCATCCTTTTTATCCATTACTCTATTATAAGAAACCATTTTATCCTCACTTTCTTACTAATGTTGATAAGAATGTAGTGGGTACTCGATCACATATAATTTTCATTCATATTATTGTACTATGCACAAGCATTTGTACCACTCTTGGAAAATTTTGTCAGTAAGGACACATTATTAGTATAGTATTGATAAAAGTGTATTTATGGTTTTAAATTCCATTTTATATAAAATAAAATATAATTTTAATTGTAATTTTCTCTTTATTACTAATTATTATAGTCACTAATTATTTTTTATCATTTAATGTCTGCCTCTATTTTTTCTAATTCTAGTATCCCTAACTGCTAGATTAGAAATACACATGTGCTTGAATATTCTATATCCATGATACTTGGACATTCTCCTCATTGTTTATATTTTGGATATTCTACTACTCAAGGAGTTTGAATGAATAATTTTCCATGAAAAACATATTAACTCGTGGACCATTGAATTGTTGAGTGGATTATCACCTCCTATAATGAGTAACCATGAATTAGTTAACAATTTCCCTCTAATGTTTCAATAATTTAGGAATGTATATTTCATTTCTACCAACCTTAGTTAATCAAACCATATAATTTTATATGAATCTTCAATAAGTAAGAGACACCCTCAAGTATGGATAACAATAACCTAAAACATGTGGTTTTGTTCAAACTCATGTGATTTAAGGAGTTAAAGACTTCACGTTCTACATGATGGGTTTTAGTTATTCTTGTTGAATGATATTTTTTATTTTCACTTTCTTGTTCAATATGAATTAATTAAAAAATAAAAAATGATTTAAATGGAAAACATTTACTATTCATGTTCGTTTTTCTACACTTGCCCATTTATTATTCAATGTGGTCACACATATCAAGTCATACAAAAAAATTTAACAATGAATAAATAAAAAATGACATGATCATGACGCGATTATAACATTTGATCAATTGAGATAATAATGGATTAAACTTGACCATATGGGAAGCTTCTTGAGTCATTCCCTTTCTGACCCATGTTACAACATTTAACTTCTATAATTCATCTAACTCCCATATGGTTCATCTCATTATCTCAGTTTGAACGGTGTCATCTAGTCAACCATGTTGTTATACAATAATACTCACACATAGGTGAGGTATATCATGATTACATAATATAGATAAATAAACTTATCTAACAATGAATACCTATACACATATAATAATATAATTGAAAATTCACATATCATCATTTATAAATTAATTATTAAAAACATAGCATTTCAATAAATAAATATATATATAAATGAATACTAGATATGAATTGGCTGGCCTACAGATCATGATTATTCAATAGACATTAACCTTTCATAAATAAACTAAAATTTAATATAATTCTACTCAATTGTTTTTTAGAAAATATAATAAATTAAATTTCATTTAATTCATAAAAATCAAGCCACATGTTCTCATAAATATTTTTAATAAATTTCAAATATTTTCAATTTTTTTTGAATTTTTCTATTTTAAAATATTGGGGACTCATTAAGTATTTTTTTTAAACACCTAAATGGTTCCTAGGTCTTCGAGATACCTGGATAACATTTCAGGTTATGTATAGATAAACCACGCTTCTAGTGGGGTTATCCAAAATAAATTCTCCCCGCATTGAGGGTACATGACAATGGAGGTGTGGTCCCCAATAGTTTCTCTATTTCATTAAAAACTTATTATTAAAAAAACATGTAGTTCCCCTTTTTGTATTGAATTTTGGACCCCACCCCCCCCCCCCCCCCCCCCGTCCCCCTTCTATATATGGTGACCTCTAGGATTATCATGGGATTGGATAATCCTCCCCAATATTAAACACTTTTTATAATTTTTTTCAAAAAACATTCTAAAGGAATCTTATTAAGATTGAAAAAATTCATCTCTATCATTATTTATTTTTGTATGAGGAAATTTACCCTCCCCTATATTACTCCTCATATATATATATATATATATATACATATATATATACATCGTCATGGCCTAGACTAGTGGAAAAGGGACTTGTGGGGTGTTAGGGAGGTCTCGGGTTTAACTATCTCTAGATTTTTGAAGATGTGTTTAGGTGTTTCTTTAAACATTTTAGTTCCAATTACAAATAATTTATTATATATATATATTAATGACTTTCTTATCTGTTCAACATTAATGTAGAATTCACAGATATTGTAGCTCCTCCAAATATATCCCACGTCATCATTGTTCCATCAATCCCCTCCAGCGCGATGTCACTGGTCATCAATGAAATAATCCTACATCACACACACACACACACAGACACACACACACACACACATATATATATATATATATATATTAGTTCGTGTGTGTGATCTCCTTTTTAATCTTGAACAATTACATATCCAACCATCATATTTTCATAACTCGGCCATCTGATCACTAATTAATGAAAAATATGAGGCATTAGGACAATGACAACTCCAAATTATAATTTAAATACTGATTTAATTTTTATAATTTGACTTTATATATTACATGATCACTAGAATACCTATTTATTGAACATGGTGCTATTTAGAAGCATGAAAAAAATGTATTTTAACATTTTTGGGTTCTAAATATTTGTCAAAACATCAGATCAAGTATACCAATACCTATATTAATCGATGTAAATATGTGAAAATAAAATTAAAAATTAAGAAAAAAATAAGAAAAACTTAATATAAATAATACCAAATTTGATTTCATTTAGTATAATGTTTCGCAAGTTTTTTGTGGCTTACACTTAATGTAACCAAATATAAACCTTTCTATATCATCCAAACTCATCTAAAAACAATAATAAAACAAAATCAAATGAAATAATGGTTCTATCATAGGTAATTTAATCATATTCAAGGTCTTCATTGTCACAAGATATTAAATTATAAATCCCCAAACATCGATCCAATGTTTCATTCTCTTCCCTTAAAATTATTTCTTTATAACATGGGATAGGGTTGGAGAGGGGATATAATTGAATATATAACATGAAACAATTATTTTGACTCTTTAAAATATTTAAATACATTGGATATAACTTCCATAAATTATATTTAGTTTTTTATGGAAGTTAACCATTATAATAGACTCAGAAATGACATAAATGAAAACTAAAAATTTCCCCAATTGCCGTGAATATTTTTTTAAATTTCCTATAATGTCTAAACTATATTACATTATAATTTTTGAATCATTAACTTTCTAAATATCTCCCATAAATATAAAATGGAGTTTGAATATTAATTTTTTAAATATTCTTATCAAAAAAATTATATTCACCAAATAACATGTGGATATTATAATTTAATAAATGAAATAGTTATTATTATTTACTAAAATAATGTTGAATTTATTTATTTCCTTTAGGATAATATTGAATCTAACATTTTCCGACCACCACCCTAAGACTTTACATGTCATGGTGTCTAATACTATATAATTGTCCTATATTCTGAATACAAATTGTCTGTGACCCTCTAGGAATTTATATCAAAAGTAGCGAGTCCTAATTATAGAACTACAATGTAATATATCAAAAAATTAGGTAACCAAAGTTGTTATGTTTTAGTTATAATAATAAAAGAATTTAATAACATGTGTTTTGTAATATAATCTATTTTTCATGTGATATCTCATAATGTTGAACTCATATATTGTGTCACAATCCTTGTGTTACTAATCTATTAATGACATTACAATAGAGTTAAAAAAGTAATACCAACCTATAAATATACCCTCCAGATATATCGACCTTTAATTACTAATGAATTCTATCTTGATTAATTTACCAATGTCATTCCACAAATAATTAATCAAATGTAAGCTACCTTTCCACAATATACATTTTATGGTTCTCACCATAAATAAAATCATTTGATCAAATGGTAAACATTGATAATTATTTCATGTGAAGATAAAAATAATTTCCTCATAAATTGGAACAAATAATGACACCTAAAACATTTGATGTTCTTATTGGGCGGTCAATCCTAAAGATATCAATTACTCAACATCACCAAGTGTTAACTTCATGAGAAGAAGTATTAATTCTTATGATCCCCCAATACCAAATATTTATAAATAATGTGTACCATGTATGACTTTATATTGGTGTGGATTATTTGATGTTATGGGTTCTTAGTGGATGTTGATTATGTCATATCATCCATAGACAGATGGCTATTTTGAGCGATCCATCTAGATTCTTAAAGACATGTATTAGTCAAGGATTCTTGGCTTCATTTGATCATGGGATAATCATCTACCATTCATAGAATTTACATATACTAATAGTTATCTTGAATGTAGAAACATGGAACATTTTTTGGTGTTGTATGAGAGGCCTTCCAGACAACAGTATTATTAGGTAGATTTCGGAGAACGTTCCTTGGTTAAAACCGAACACTATCCCTGAGATGATGGATATATTTTAATTTACTATGAAGACGATTTTAGAAACATAAAGACACAAAAAATTCTATGCCTATTATCCTTTTCATATTTTATAGGTTATGTTATTTGATCGGTTTTTCCTAAGTGTTTCACCTAAATTGGGAAATAAATGATTGGGGAGGTAGGGTAAGAGAGAACCTCATTATGTCAACCCAATTGAGATTTTAGAGAAACTCCAAAAGTCATCTTATTAATTAGACATACTAACTCTTTAGTCATATTTATGTTCTTTATTCCATGTTTCAAAAATAATGAAGTACCCGCCAAATCCATTGCACATTGTCAAGTTGGAGGATATTGAAATTAAACACAACACCTTTGTAATGGAATGTCTTGTTTATGTAGTGGACCAAGATGATAAGGTGGTGCATAGAAAGATGATCCCAGTGGTTCATGTGACATTGAAACATGGTAGTTATACCCAAATGACATTGGACAATGATGATTTAATGATGCATCAATGTCCTTGTATCCTTTTTCAATATTGATCATGATCCTTTATAAGGTAAAAAAATTTATGATGGGGTGAATTATCACACAACGACATGTGGATAGTGATATTGAGAATAATTAATTTTATCCTCTTTAAATTAAGGATCATTTTTAAGTTGGGAGGAGGAATTTGTCTTATTGGTGGAAATAAGAAACCACTCTATATCCAATGAAGGTAAAGAGCTAGTCTGTGCATGTTAGCCAAACACCTAAAAATCTATAGGCTCTATTGTCTAGACTATAAAATACCTATAGGTGTTGCATCACTACCTAGACCCAACAATCAGCCACTGGATACCCAACTGCTCACTAGTGGAGTTTCTGGGAAAACATATTAAAAATTTATAATATATTATTTTTAGTTTAATTTGATATTTTTTTCATCCAATCCTTCTCCCATGACCCTAATATAATATCTATCTGTTTAGAGACTTCATAGGGATGTATTTGTGTCTCACACTATCACATTGTAAGGTAGGCATGAAAATTAAAAGGAGGGATACATAAAGTGTATCACATAGTTAGAGTGATCGTTTTCAATATGTTTTTCCTATTATTCTTCATTATTTTCACTCCTTATAAAACTAAATTGATGGTCTGTCAGGGACATAGAGAATATACATATTTTCTACCATATCATTGTTCTCTATGATATGATCTCCTTTTCTTCCATTAATAACAAAAAATGAATGAGTTTTAAACCATGTTTAATGTATGTTTTTTATCCTATGGTCAATCCATATCCATTAATAGAGTTATTATGATGTTTTTTATTTTGATATTAAAATTATTGTTTTGAAATCCATGATAGGTGACATGATTATTGATGTCTATGAATTATTTTTCAAAATAGTGTATCTTTGAAAGATGATTCTAATGTTGGAATTGGACTTGTTGGAATTACCTAAATAATAAATAGATTTTAAAATTTTTTCACGCTGAAAAATTGAATGAATTTGATATGGAGAATGTTTTATGAAATGCGGGATTAGTTTTCTTGAAACATTTTGATGATATATAACACATTGGGAGACATATGGGTATGGGGGAATACTAAATGTATGAAAACCCTAAGTAGAGTAAGCTATCACTAGAGGCAGTGCACATGATTCAATGATTTATAGTGGGTTTCATTTCTATGGTACTATGGTTCTTGGAAATTATGAATAACATATGTGGCTAATTTATTATTGTTCGATATATTTGTAAACAATCATGCGTCATGGATATAAAATTTCTGATTGGTTGACACATAGAATACATGTTTATTCGATGTGCTTATTTTTCCTCATGATATTGAATTCGACAAATGAAAACAAGGTTTATTATTCTACTTATTACTCATGGATATTTTTTATATCATATTGATTTTTTCTTTTAAAATGGAATTTTCATTAAAATAAATCTACAAGATAATTTTATATGGAAAAATGTTTTATTTTTGAATTTTATTATAATGTTATTTTATACATGAACAAATGGATGCACAAGAATATACATTTTATATATTTTTGGTGGTATCCTTCATATATTTAGTACCCACACCCTACTTTTTCATTTGGGAATATATATAATTTGTCTTTTTAGGATGCAGGTAATGAGAAGATCATTATGTAGATAATGAATTTTATGGATCACATTTCCATCCTATGGGTTAGAATGGTGATAGAATTTGGCCACGAGGATATAGATCCATGTGTTTCTTTGAGTTCCATGTTGATTTTATTTTAGTTGTTTATCTAG
The DNA here is from genome assembly GCA_963277665.1 of Viscum album. Classification (NCBI taxonomy): domain Eukaryota; kingdom Viridiplantae; phylum Streptophyta; class Magnoliopsida; order Santalales; family Viscaceae; genus Viscum; species Viscum album. The sequence continues at coordinate 1,032,318,844 of OY728157.1, forward strand.
ACATTATTATCCAATTGATTGATGTTACCTTATATAGTTTGGTTATTTTTTATATATAATGTATTTTTGATATATTTTTTGATACTTTTGTGTGTATATATTTTTATATGACAATTGATGGTGAAATCACTCCCACCCTACATTGTACGATACCCTGGTGCTTCTCGCTATATCGTGACAATATGAAATGTGCTTCGAGAAATATCTCTACAAATTTTGGTTACATTATTTGTTGACCCATCATTTTTCATTATAGTCAGTATGATGTTTCTAGAATTTAATACATATATTTATGATTACTGTCATAGTATATTAAGTTACTCATTATATCTAGGTACCTCTATAAAATTTTATATGAAGTATAATATTTTATATATGATACCATATAAATAGTGAATGAAGAAAAATCAACAATAATATGGTAACAATACATTATTCATATCTATATAAATGTATGATATGGGAATAAAACATTATTGTTCATTTAGGGTATAAGGCACCCACATTCATGATAATGCCTATATATCAGGATGTATAGCCTCTTTAGCCTAGATTCTTCTATATAGTGCCAATGGGAGGTGGAGGTTTCAATTCGGGAGGGCTGATGGTGGCTGAATTCACTCTGGATTTTCTTCTAAACTAGCCTCCAACTATTAAGGTCATGAATTTACCTCTGTATATTTAGTACTAGATCAAAATTATTAAGGGGATATTTGAACTTTTATAGATTATTGTTGTCCTTTTTTTGAATTTTGATAAATATAAGCTATATAGACCTTCCATGATGTAGTAAGGCTTCAAGATCTATAATCGAATAGATGGCGGTCCCCTCAGGGGTAGAATTCATGGAACCATTCCTTCTACACAAATATATAATTTTTATATAGATCTCTAGAAATCATGGATCTATAATAGGGATTTATGTCCATAATAGAGTATGTATCCCATTTTGGTTAGTTGGTGTGGCCCTATTTTATTATTTTTACACAAATAGTTTCTAAGAAATATTCAAGCATTAGATTTATATTTGTTCCGTAGTTGGAAAATAATTAAAATATATATAATTTCAAGAATAAAAAATAATTATTTCCAATTTTTTGAATTAGAATGATTTTTTGTGGAAATTGTCCAATGTTCTTGTTATAATTTCCTCATATTTTTTAGAAAAAAATTATCTGAATATCAATGAAGAATTGAACTGGAATTTTAGTATTGTGAATTTTTTAATAAATGTTTTTTACAAATAACTCTTTAATATTCTAGGTTTACATTTTTTAAATAATGATTAGTTATATATATATATTTTATTATTCAATGGAATTTCACTGATTATATTTTTTTATATTTATAATTTTCCTATTTAATTGATTTTTTATTTCTCTTTTATTGAAATTTTTATCTAGAAGCACCCATGTAATAAAGACTTCCAGAATTACAAAGGGGAATTTTGGAAGGAGTTATAGAGTAAGATTTAAATCATTTACCTCACACAATATAATATCGAAATTTCTATGGAAAAGATTACCCACAAAGACAATTTTTAAGATGTAGCAATATCATATAGGCATAGTGGTACATAAAAAATTCTATCCCAACTCATTAATATTAATTATTACCCACCCACATATATCGAAATTCCCAAAATGATGCTATGTATTCAATTTTTCATAAATTGACATAGTGGATTCAAACTCAAGTCATCGTAGTCAAATTTAGAGGAGGAAACCACACATCAATTTATTCTGTTACACGAATACCATGTACCTGATTATCCCCTACAACCAAATTTAAGCATCTAAAAATGGTCACTCATACTAAAGAAGATGAATTTAGAATTTGGAATAATTTTATAAGAGCTAATACAGTTATGAAAAGTTGACATGAGTTCAATTGAAACTCATGAAACCATAATTGATATTAAGGTTGGGCAGCTCACTAGAGCTCTCAGAAGAAACATATTGGGGATTGAAAAAAAATAGATAGAGAAGGTATACAAAAGATAATAGTTTAACTATATACTCTAAATGTAACTATATTTTCTAGAGTAGGTAGTGAGGGATAATTCTATAATGATCATCCTTGAAGAAGACAAATATGATGTTCGAACTTGTTTTCTTGAAAATGTTTTAGTATTCAAATACATTCAAGATGAGTGAAGATGGGATTGGGTAGTGATGAAATAATAAGATTGTGGGAGTTGGAGTTAATCCATTTTATCATTTACATATTTTTATATGGATTCATGCCTTATGTTTGATGTAATTATAGGGATTCTGATTTCAGTTGTGTGGAAGGATATACAATAATGTGGGAAAATATTTGACCATTCTGAATCCTAAAATTGGTGTTTATGAAAATAACTCATAAAAACCTATTTTTAATGATGATGATGAGGTATTTGGAATTTCAAATATGACCATTATGTTGAATAAAATCATTTAAGTTGTGAAGAATGATTTTACAAATCAACATAGGGATAAATTGACTGTGTTTGATAAAGTCGAGTGAATATTTGTTTTTGATGAATGTATTAGTACCTTTTTTGTCTATTTTTATTTGTTTAATAGTGATTCACGTTAGAGTAATGAATCTATAATCATCTATATGATTCATTTTTGTTTTAGGTAAAGGGTGTTTTTATGGTAGTTGACGTTACTTCCTAATTGGATTACATAACCCAAGAAGGACACAATTCAATGTTAAGCCTAAATTAATCTTGTAGTAATCATTCAACCAAGGATAAAAGTGTGTAAAAAAAGTAACGATAGAGCTGAGTTTGGGATTAGAGTTTTTATATTTAAGTGATTTAGAATCTCAATGATCAGTTGACTAAACAAGGATGAGATGAAAATTTAACTAGTTTTTAATCTATCAATGTTGAGGAAGGAATATATTTTACTATGAGAATAAAAATTTAATTTAGTTTTTATATATAATTAAAACATATAATAAAATATAGAAATTGTTTGAATAATTTTACTATTGTTACTAAATTGTGAAATAATTTTTTTGTTTTAAAATATGACATTTTTAGTATGGTAGTGACATTGACTATTGTTGTGATGAAACCTAGGTAGCTCAAATCAATTCATTAAAATATATGGACCGAAATGGTTTTCATTGGGTTGAGGGGGTCATTCATTCAGTGAAATAAATATCTAGAGAGATAATCTAATAAAGATAAAAATGGACCTATATAGGATATCCTATATTCTGATTACTTTTTTTAGAAGAATGATATAGATTTTTAATGACGGACACAATTTAAGATTGAAAAGAGTGGGGTGGACATTGAAAAACGAGATAAGGTTTTTAATAATACTTTTATTTATTTTTATTTGAATATTTGTCTTTCTATGTTCGTGTTATATGCTTTAATTAGACAAACGTGAACATTGCATAATTATTGAATGGATTTTTTTCAATGTTTTATTAATCAATTCTTATTAGTGCGTACATATACTTCAGTTCTGAAACTCAATCTTCTTGGATATATTCTTTTAAAAATTGTTCTTGATTTTTCTTGACGAATAGGGAGATGAAAAAAAAATTATGACTACTTTGAAATTTTTTATATAGTAATAAATAAATATATTGAATTCTAGGACAATTTTTCTAATCATTCAATAATTAGATAGAGTAAATTTAGTAAATGACTTCATATGTGGCAAGTTATGCTTCTTTGATCTTTTCAAGAGAATCCAAATTTCATCAGTCTATGTTTAATGGAATTTTGTTAGAATATAATAAATAGGATCATGTTTAATAACTTAGGTTTTCACTAACTCAATTGATACTTATTTTTCAATAAATCATTCATTTTCACATATTGTTCATCCATATTTTATAATTTTGTTTGTGTTTTCAGTAGTTTAGAGAATTTAATTACACTTTATAACATCCCATCCACATTCCCTATGGATTGATACTACTTGACTATATCTATTTGTGAGTATTATTTTATACATTACAATTTGACAATCCTGATGACCTACATCTCAGTAAATATTTTTTTCTACATTTCTCCTTTGGTAATTGATAATGAAGCTCTGAATTCAATGATATTTGAGATCATCCTTCTTAATGATGTGAGGCATAAAATATGGTAATTTTAAATAACCAAATAGTCATATATAGTATGATAGGATCTTCCTATTGAGAAGGGTTTTGTAGAGGACAATGTATTATGGACTCCTCCCTTCTTTAGTAGAGGCCTTATCAGTGATGTTTTTTGTGTCTCTTCTAGTGGAAAAAGGAGGAGGTATAATGATATGTTCCATGGTAGAAATATTTATTCATGGTAGTAGAGGGGATCATATTTAATTCCACACATAGATACCCATCCCATGTACTTTTATTATGGGTTATTTTAGCATTATAAAATTATGTGTACTAACTAACGAAGAGAGTGGAATTAATACAGGAGAGTATGATATCTATAGTGATTATATTTGAGGTTATAATAGATGGAAATGAGAAGATTATCAGGGTAGATGTAGGATTATAGGTCTTGGACTGGTGGACCTTAATTGGATATTCAAGTTATGATTTCTCAGTTGGGCCATTGAGCTAGATAAGGGTCTCAAGGCCTACTGAAACGACAAATTCAATGTGGATCAATCTGACTGTAAAAAATATGTTCATGGGGGAAGGAATTAATATTCAAATTAGGAAAAATTAATTCCTTGTATAGGTTTCTAGTTGATGTTGTTTGGGTCCTTAAACTATTAGAATAATGGTTCACAGAAACTTAATGATTTCAGTGGGTTTTTATGATGAAAGAGATTCACATTCCATTATTTCTACTATTGTTTTGTCATTGATAGAGTTTATCATGTTATTTCCCCCTTGAATGTTAATTCTTGATACACCTATTAAGAAGAAGATTTCTTATATTTATATGTGTATAACATCTTCCAAATTGGTTACAGACTATGGTTATTTTTAGGGATTCCTTATCATGGATATGACAACATCTAATTCAAATTTTTTCATGGATTTGGTAACACTATTCTAGGAGTGGATCGAATACTAATAGAGGTGGGTGTATTTTATACCCAATGGGGGAGATGAGTATGTTCTATTTATGGAATAGAATTTTGAAACATGTAGAATATGACCTAATATTATCTAAATAGGGTCTATTAAGGCTCATAGAGAAGATATAGTTATTGTTAAATACAAGGTTGTGTTTCTAACAACTTTTTCTGTAGAGGTGGATAAATTTTGGTATGTAGTTCTTGAGGATTTCTCATGTATTACTACTAATATATATATATATAGAAAGAATGATAAAGGTAATTATTGATTTTAAATTTTTTTGTGACCTATATTGATTCCCCATTTTCATATATAATTGATCAAACAGAGAGAGATGAATCCATAAAAAAAGGATCTTGAAAGTATGGATTTCATCCACCGAAGTGACTTTCATTAGGGTTATCCAGTTAAATTTTCCAAGAAGGTGGATGGTGGCCTATGGATATTCAAATATTATTATATGTTGAACCAGGCTTGGGTGAATCACACAAATCCATTACAAAGGATTAATGACATATTTGGATAGTGGAAGGTTGGCCAATGATTTTACATGATCTACTTAAGATCATGTTATAATTAGATGTGGGCTAGGATATAGGATGTTATTAGACAATTATTAGTATTCGGTTTGGGTTTTATGTTTAACTAGTTATTACACTTGTGTTTATGAATTCCACATTAGTATTAATGGATCTCATGAACTAGATTATTCACCCCTATCTAGAATCCTTTACCATTATGTTTTTCTATGACATCCTAGAATGTTCACAAAACCAATAGTCACATACTGATCACCTTAAGATTTTATTATATATACATTGGGTGTATCAAATTTATTCCATGTAATAAAAGAATCACTTTTGGATTCATGTGGTTTGTTTTAATAATCATGTAATCTCATATGTGGGGATCTCAGTTGATCAAGATAAAGTGGAATCTATGAGGTCTTCGGCTTAACCCAAGAATGTGTTTGAGATTCATAGATTCCTTATCCTATCTATGTATTAGAAGTTGTTTATTTAAGACTTCTCTCACCTGGTAGTACCTATGAATGGGATGAACAAGATTGTGTTCATGTTCTAGTAGAGAATAATGTGGGAGGAATATTTCAATTACATAAATAACAGGTTGATTTACACTAGGATGCATATTTTTACTTACCATAGGTTCATTTTTATGGTAAATTATGATCCCTCTATAGTTAGGATGGGAGGTTTTTTGATGTATTGAGATTAGTTTATTCCTTATGGGAGTCATTAACTAATAACTCATACTCATAAATACCCTACTAATGATTTGTTACAATTATCCATTGTTCATGAATTCATATTTTGAAACCATTATATCATTTGTGATAGGATTTTTATATAAACTGACCATAAGAGCTTATGATATATATTATCCAAATAGGAATTGATTTTTTAAGGTGAAAATGAGTTATGTACCTTCAGAAATTCAAATTTAAGAAGGTGGATGTCCATAAAAAAGGAAATGTTATCACAGATTCTATATGTAGAATGGACCAAGAACTAGGAATTTAGAATTAAAATGAGGAGTGTAAATTAATTACAGTACTCATAGAAAGAAATCTAGAATTATTGAATGATTAAGGAGTTTTAATATATATCCCTTTCATTGTTACATCTTTTTAATTAGACAGATTGAATGTTGTCTCGATGTGTAATTCATATTACGTAGTGATGTGGGAATGGATAAAGGATAATGATCTTGTCCTATTTGAACTCAAGATGAGGACAATATTTTTTAAATCCATGGTACAGTAGTGGTCCCTAATTCAATGATGAGAGATCTCTTGATAGACTCTCATATCTCACAATGGGTGTTACATCTATTTTTGAAAAAGAATTGTCAAGAAATCAGGTGATGTTTCTCGGGAACTCATATGTGAAATGATATGATGGGACTATTCTATGACTACCATACTAGCTGAAAGTTAATTGTAGAGAATAAGTTGGAAAGTTATTAAATTCAACCCCATATAATGCTAATATATAAGTGGGATGAGTTGAATATGTACTTATTTATGGGAATACAATGGACCCTGAGAGGTCATGATATGGTATTGGTGGTTCTCTACTGGTGGATAAAGGATCAATATTTCGTTCCAATTCTAGAGAATTAGTCTATGTGTGATCTGGATTGGTTGTTTGTGTAAGAGGTATATTGTTTTCATGGTGTTATTATGAGGATAATGTCAAATAGGAAGGCATGATTTACATTAAGACTTCGGTTGGTTTTATAGAATATCATGGGGTCTCAATTGAAATTGAGTATAGAAAATCACCCATAGATAGATAGATAGTTAGAGGAGATGATCTATATATAAAAGGATGTGTCAAGATTTTTCATTCTTTATTTTTATGGATCATAGTATTACAATATAGCCTTCATAGAGTTGTTTTAATACAAAATACTATCATGATTTGATTCATATGGCTTCTTTCAAGTCTCATTATATTATGTTGTGTCACCCACCATTATGTTAGTTAAATGTGGGAAATTTATCAATGACTGAATCGAGCTTCGTGAATGTAACCAATGAGTGGGTGAATTTGGACTAATATAATTTTTTTATCACTTAGATCATGAAATGATTATATATCAAAAATAGGTGGAAGCCTTTAGAGTTCATCATAGGTATATTATGTTCTTATGGGTACCACCTTAGTTGTGGAATATGATGTTGAGGAAGAAAGAAAAGTCTTCACCACTGTATAATGGCATATAAAAGATTGTGGAACTGATTGTGGTGATGGATAATAAATTATCACTTTAACCATGATATCAAGGTATAAATGTTGTGTTTCATGATTCACAAATCTATAAGTATGAATTTTACCCTACACATGGGATTGGGATGACAATGCTATGTTTGAAGTAGTGGTTTCATACAAGGAACTCCAACTAAAAATTTTACACCAAATAAAAAGGGTACTACAAGGGAATATAGTGAATATTTTTTTGTCATTATGGTAGTATAGAAGGAGTGGAGATAAAACTCGAGATCCAGAGTTATATCTGTATTCACTGTAGTTAGATCATTTCATATAGAACCCATAGAGACGCTTCTTGAGAACAATATGAAGTTATAGGTGGGGATTGTAATAAACCTCTAATTTTATGTTGTTTTCTGTTTTAAATTTCATTTTTTATAATCCATCATGATGATCCCTAGTTTTTTTATGTTGGGATTGATTGTGAGTGTGTTTTAGAGAAACAAAATGTTCATAAAGGTGAAATTATTCTATAGGTTTCATTTACAATATTACCTTCATGGTTTATGTTTTGAATGAATTTATAGAGGTAATACCTATATATATATAGAAATTAAGACCATGGACTAAAGGTCACATTGTGAGCTTGTTTCTTGTAATTTTGTTTTTCAAAAAAGGTTAACAATGTAATTTTATATGTTATCCTTTCATAACCCTTATTCCTTCTTAGTTTTGACCTATTCCAAACCTAAGTGATTTTGTTGGTTTCACATTGATGATTTTGGATCTTCCATTTTAATATCTTAATTGTTAGTATTGTTATTAATTTTGTGTGGTTTACCAAGGAAAGTATATGTGATTGCAATTCACTGCACAAGTGGTAGGGATCTGTTAAAATTATCTAGTGTTTATATGATTTTGTATAAATGAAATTAAATTTTTTGCATGTATAACCCTATGAGTACTCATTATGTGATATAAAATTGATTGGTGTGTCTATAAATAGGTCTTTGTCTCCTTATAAGTTGAGTTATGGGTTATGAATCAGTTAAATTGGAAATTCCACTTCGACTTGTAGGTGATGGATAAATTGTACACCAATGATATTTGAACTTGAGGGAGTCATTGGGGCATGGTATAGGGTATAATATGTGTGTAAATGTGTAAATTGGTTATGTGATGGACCCCTTACGTATTGTTTTTTCGTGTATGTTTTACTTACTTTTTGATATGTGATTGTGAAATCTTTGTGCACCTTGAGTGATATTTTGTGACTTGGGATGTGATGTGACCTCCCATGAGAGAGAATGGATGATTTGGGTGTTCCAGTTAGATCATACCTTGAGTGAGAAGGTATGATTTAGGTGTGATAAAGGAGTTCATTCCTTTAGTGACATAAAATGATTCACTTTTTGACTATTATATGAGGTTCTCAGGGATAATTTGTTCAATCATTGTGCTGAAGCAGATATGGATGGGGATTTATGGCACTATGGTTCGCACATGATGACCCAATGGATATTGTATATTTATTTTAATATTTATTTATTTTGTTATCCCAATGTATCAAACTATATATAATTATTCCACTTATGTTAATGGGTCATTTGCGGTGTCATATTGGTTTATTATTACAGACTTCATGGGTACCCTAAATCATGGGAAGACTTTATAGTCTAGGATCCAACCAAGGTATAGGGTACCATGTATAAATATGAGGTTACATAAATGGCTGGGGAATTAAGTGATGCCAGAACATGCTCTGATATCTTTTTTTGTGATTCTTTATTAATTTCATTATTCGTTTGTTCCTTGTATACATTGATCGTCTGTATGTGTGGATCCCCCCTTTTTGGCTTGATATACATGTTATAATATAACATTATGATTTTTTCATGAGATGATACTATTATTTATTTCACTATGTTTTGTTCCATTTTTTACCATTATAAATATTGATTTCATTGTATACATCACTCTGATAGTTATTTGATAGTGAGGTAATTGTCTCCCCATGTTGTGATTCAGGCCTACAAAACAAATCGATACCCTATTGCATATGTAGATGAATTTATGAGGTTATGTTTCAATTTAAATTTACATTATGATCAGAGTGGGGTCATCATAAAAACCATTTAGGGTGATTCTGAAATATTTCATAAATATTATCATTATTGAATATTATGATGTAGGAATCTCATTATTATTGCAACATGTGATTCAGATCCATATCAGTTCCTATAATATGAATCTCCCTCATATCACTAGTTATTATTTAGATTAATCATATAATAACATTCATCAATAATTTTTTTATAATAAAAAATCATGTTTGTTGGCTACTTTTCAAGGAATGTGATGTTTGGATTTGATTATATCAATTTTGGATGGATTTTACATCAAGTTTCTAAAGCACGATGTAGTAATGCTGATTTTGGTGGCTGTTGTTTTGTTTGTATTTTCAAGAAATATTTTTCTATCATAGGGAGGGTATTGAATCCATTTTTTCTAGCCGAGATAGATTGTGTTATGCTTTCTAAAGAAATACATCACTGTACTCTTGATCAAGTCACACAGTGGAATGGTGTTATATCACCTTATCTTGGGGAATCCCCTTGAATTTTTATTATAAATGTAAGAACACACCCTCCCATGGTTGAACTCCATAACTTTTCCTCAATACAAGTATATCCAAAAAGATAATTTTGGTGGACTTTGACAACCTTGGTGATTCTTTGGGATCTTATCTTCATGTCATCAGGAAATTGTGATCAGTGATACCCAACACACCCATTTCTTTTATCTTTTCTCTGATTATTTTCTCTCATATAGATATTATAAAACTATTATTATTTTTTTGGATGTATTTTGATAAATTTATCCATAGTGGGTTATTTTTTAATAATTTTTAAGGATATATGTGAGACAATTAGTGTTTGATTGGGTTTCCCTTATCTTATCTTTTCCTTGGGTTATTGATTATTTATTTGAGGTAAGGGATTGTAATTCTCACTATTTTAATTTTTTGATTATGTGGATTAAATATTCATTATTCTTACATCTGATAGTAGATGAAATATACATAATTAAGGTAATTAGAAAATAAAAATCAATGTGAATAGAGTCAAACACTATTTAACTATTTCACTTTTTTATTTTATTACCATTTTTATTAGCTTTTTATTGATCATTTTACATCGATTTTCTTACTATATATGTGATGAATCATGTTTATTTATGTTCAATTATTTAATGATATTAATAATGAAAACAAATGGATATTTTAAATCAATCATAATATCAATGCGTTGAAAATGGTTTGGTATAAATGATGATGAATGAATGATGTGGTTTTGGTTTATTTTATTATCTTTTTTTTATTAATTATTTTTCTATTTTTATAGTGGTCGTATTGAGGTGTTTCATAATTATAATGAAAATAAACCATTGGAAACCCCTCATGGGAATATATTGATGCTAAGAGTGACCCCTAAAGCTTGTCACAAATAGTTCATGAGTTATAGAAAATCACTAATTGTTTAAAATATGAAATTATGATAGGAATTAGCATCCTAAAACCAAGGAATATAATAAGAAGCCCAAAATTTAAAATATTATATATAAATATATATAATATCCAATAATTCATGTAATTTCTTATAGATAAAAGTTTCCAAAATAAAATACCAAATGAAAAATCCAAAGCTAGTGACTTCAACCACAGTTCAAATCCACAAGAAAATATTGTCCAACTAGATAATTGACTCAATCATGGGAACCTAACAAATAGATTATTTATGTATGTGTGAGAATATATATATAATCAGTAGGATCCTCAAAAAATACTCTTATCCCAATGTGGAAGAAGCATATTATTACTTCAGTAAAGAATAATAATAACTGACCCAAACCTACATTAGATTAGTTATCACCCAACCGCAATTCAGATCACATACCCAAAATCAAATCCATGATTAATTTCATATTATCAGAAGAATATATCATTAAGAATATCCACAGAAACATATCCACATGTTTGTAACTCTCATGACTCAACAACTTATGTCTTCATGTACCCATCCATACAATCTAACTACATATCGACATCCTCATCACAAACATATCCACATCATAATAATAAACATATATTATATACCACATAATGCCACATAACCCAGACATAACCACATACCATATCACAACATAATAGCCACATAAAGTATCCTCTTCACAATAGAGGGTCATTAAATTTAAGGATATTCACTTAATTTTATTCCCATACCATGCATGACCGCCAAAATTTATCACATACAACCACATATCAACATCTAGTTTTCATCACATCAAGGGTACATTAACATCCGACCATCCAAACCCTAGATTTAATATATTATGGTTATTACATATGATACTACATCTTGAATGGAGAGAATGTGTGGAGTATCAAGACATGAATTCCCTTACAAACCTGAATGTTGGTGGAAATACCTATAACCCAAAATATTTGGGTGTTAGTAAGGTGATTTAACTCTGGTGGAGTGTGGAAGAAATAAAATGGAAAAACATTTATATATACACACTATCTCAACCTAATTGTATATAACAAAAAACACTACCAATGCCAATAACCACCACCACACTACTGTTTCCACATTTTAATAACTAATATGACTCCTATACCATAAACTAGCTCCAAATTCTTCCTAAATAGTAGAAAAAACATAAATATTTACCATTTAATCATATAATATTCCCATTTGAAGATTTACCATTTTATTAATCAAATTACATTCTATTAGGATGTTAATAAGATTTTCTAGTACTAAGATAGGGGGAGTCAATGTTGGTATTATTTTAATAAATATAAAATTTTATTCGTTTTTCACCTCTTCGCATGTGCAAGGAACAATTTACTTTATTTACCTATCATTCCTTCGATCAGCATGAAAGTAGTTATAAATAGAAAAGAAACAAAAAAATAACCCAACGTTATATTTATGACTTCCAACTATTTAAGGATGACTATATCCTTAGTTTATAATTTTTATTATCCAACATTCACATATATTCCTTCTTGTTGCAAAAAATGAATCCAGAGACTGAGTATAGCCTTGAACCCCTTATCCTTGCACAAAATAAGTACAAAGTATAAAACATATTAGTTTTATGTAATCCCAATAAACTATCTGATCTTATACTCTTCTGTAGATGTATTTTAATAATATAGAATTGATCTTCTCTTGAAAAAAAAAAGATAATCTATATATCTTCTTAATACAGTAATATTAATATTTTCCTCAACATTCAAAAATTAATGAGGAATCTAATTATTATTTAGTAATATATATTCAGTGAATTTTTCATCTTTTTCTCATAATATATCATCCAAAATATTATTAGTATTATTCAAGGTAGAGTGATCACTTATCTTCATCTTGTTCTTTAGTGCATAATTAATTTCTTCTACACACATCACCAGTTCACTTTCACTTTATATTCAATACATTAATGATGGAACAATAATATGGTACTAATTGTTATTTATTTAACATGAAGTATATAAAATGTTATTTTATCACTAAGATCACCTGTTTTACCTCATAGAATATGTTATTATAATATGAATGAATATTATACATATAATATTCAACATTTAAATATTTTAATAGCTTTTCATGATTTAAAAACCTTATAACATCTATATTATATGTAAAATATTGTGCCCCTCATTTAACTGTTCAATATTGTTTTCCTATATTTAAACTTTTATAATTAAATGAGGATATATAGGTAACCTGTATTGAACATTGTGCCTCATTTTTCGGTTTAAAGTTATCCCATAGTGGTCTATTTCATAATTTCTTGAATCATGAATAAATACATCATTATATTTGGACATTAATCACAAAACATACCTGATATCGTCAAATTTAGATCATTAACCTTCACAATATTCTAATTATTGAAAATAATCATTTGTTTTAATAATTTTAAACTCATATGATAGAATAATGTAGAATATTCATACTCAACTGTTGTAAAATTCACATGGGAATTCCTTAATCATCATTTTCTTTGTAAGTTTTGATTATTCAATAAAGTCAAATGAAAATTCTAATAATTTCAGATAGGATTAACTCAAATTATAATGCCTTGCCAATGTAATAAATTGTTTGGTAAAACATAATACTCCTGACACTCAATGACTTAAGTAGTACAAAAAATATGATCCCTAATCCCAATCTCATATCAGATTCTCATTAGAGACATAGAAAATCATAACATCTCCTTTTTATCTAAAATTAATATCTTCCACAGTTAATCACATATCATCACCAATTCGATTAACATCAAAAAATTCTTAATCACATTAAATCTTCTCCAAACAAATCCAAAGGATCTATTTACATTTAATCTATAGTGTTCATATACAATTCGTGAAGTATGGTTCTTCATCACATCCTCTATCCATCCTTAAATATTTTTCTACCTCTCCACTAGTCAATATAATTCAAAATTCTAATAAAAGTTGTATAAAACACAAATTTATATCATAATTATTAGTATTTAACAAGAATATCAATTCAAAAATAAACATATTTTAATTATAACTTCATCCAAGTACATTTACATATGATCATATACTTAGGATAATACCATGGATGGATCTTCTCAACTAATATTCTCAACATCAAAATTTATTAACCCAAATATATAAAAGAATCACAAAGTAATAGTGATATTAAAAAAACGTTTACATGTTAATGAATTTAAATACATAAACAAGGGTTAAACCAATATCAAGTCTTTAAATCAACTCCAACTGATTCTATATTTGAACTCATTCATATTCTTTATTTAATTTCATTGCCACATAAATAGTGAAAATACCATCATCAAATATATTATGATGATTCTTTAAACCTCAATAAATATTAACAAATTAGCATGAAATATCACTATTTCTTGGGAACTCAAGACGTCTCCCAAATAATTACATTATTGAGTACTCCAAATACGTACAAGCCACTCATTATTTGTGTAATGATATCAAAAAACTTTTTATCAGCAATGAAAAAAATACAACACAAACATGTAGTAGGTCCTACAATACCGTCTTCATAATAATTTCCAAAACCTACTAGAAAATGATATGTTAATATATTTTGTACTTATTTCAACTTCAATTATCTCTTATCGTTCTCTCATACTTTTCAATTACTTTTCTTGTTTTATATTCTCATTATATTTTCTCCTCCTTATTGATAAAAGATACATTGATTATGGAATAGGATCAAATCCCTTAAATATTATGAAATATTCCATCAATCATTCCAATCAATGTTGATGTGATCTATGTATAGTGTAGAAAACAATGGATTCTTATTTTTATATAAATTTTATCCCATATAAAGTGACAGTGATTCCAACTTGTGATAATTACCATATACCATTAAAGGAATGCATAAATATTCTCAAGTAGAAATGCAATGCATCCAATTAGACAATTTATACATATTTGAATTATAACTTCAGTTAGTCTAATCATATCAACATCCATTGAAAAAAAATCAAATACATAAAATAGTTTTTAGATATCATATGTGAATTAACCTCAATTTTCCTCATTTTATTATCGTTTATTTAAATCAATTTATCCCCAATAATATCAGAATTATTTATTTAAAAATTTATGATAGGAAAAGTAGATATACCTCCATAATTAAAAGTATCAAATATTTCTAAAATACCCATATTTTTATGAAAAACTAATTTTATAAACTACTGAAGAATAATTTTCCCTTGTATTACCCTAAAAGAGATGCTTCAAATCTTCTATATTAGGTTAGATATATTCAAAAGATAGATTTAATTATTTTTAATGCATAGAATTCTACATAATGGACAACATCAATTGGATGTCCTATTTTTGTAGTTAATAATCTTCGTCAAGAATTTTTCACTTCATTAAATTCTCTTTAGAAAACCAACTATGAGATTCATTCATGATTGTGACTTCATAACATTACAACCCAGTTTTTTACAACTTTAACTTTCTCAGGATATCCTTATAAGAATTAATAATCAAAAATTTCCTATTTTATATGATCCAATATATTACATAAATGTATTGGAATAGGGTGGATCTAATTATTATAAAAATAAATAAAAAGGTTGAAAATATTTCCTCAACCAAGATTATCTTTTCATCATGCATTAATATATTGTTTTTCCTACTTATTTTTTAATTACATGGATTTATTTTATATTTAACTAAATTATGTGGGTTTCTTATTTCTTATTTATCTATTTTTATAAAATCATAATATTGTGAAATCATTATATTATTTATATGTTTTTCATGTGATGTAAACATAGTTATAAAATATTCAATATTATAACAATCCTTGTTGAACATCCCACACAATTCTTTTAAAACACATTGGTTATCACTTGTTACCAACCTCTTATCAAACTAAACATCTTCATATTATTTTTTTCACATTATAATGTTTTTTTCATCTTCCTTGTTCCTTTATTTCTCCAAATCTATAAAAAATTACCATAAAATAATTGGATATATTATAATCCTTACAAATGATACCGCATGGATTCATGAGGGTGATTTTATTCATATTAATACCTTTTATATAACAACACACATAGAATTATTATACCTAATTTTAATCTGATCGATTTTAAACTTATAGTCAAAGTTTAATTCACTATTCTTTTGTAATTTACTAGGAGGAATCGTGTTTACAACTTCATTTAAATTCTTCACTAAATATGTACTGCCTTATTTCTTTAACATATGTTGTATTCCTTCCTCGGTTACATTTGTAGCAAGATGATTTGATCATACACTATATTATGACTAATTTGATAGAAATAATAATATATATCTTAATTGATTTCAAATCTGTTTAAAGTAGACATACATATATTCAGAATATGTAGATATTGCTTCTATATAGGCTTACTCTCCCTTTAAATGAGCTTCCTTTATACCTCTAAATTGATAAATTGTACAAAAAATCTAATTACCTATGTTCAAAACTATCTCAACAGCAAAAAAACCCTATAAATCTTTAACTTCTTTTCTCCAATGCATGTTGTCTAATTTTTAAGGAATATTTTTTTCTCTACTTTTCCATTACTAGTTGGTCTGTCCTAGGGGAACTATCTCCTATTTTACATATATATTCCAATGATGTGGTGGTAGGATTATCATTATTTTTCCTCGTCTATAAAGGTATAGATTTTTATTTTAACAAAATATTTTAATAAAAATATATTTATCATAAATAATATATTTATAGTTTGATGGATCTTTTTTTAGGATGATATAGATTGATAATTAGATGGTTTTTAGAAATGTTTCTATAGATATAGATCCTTTTTTATTAGAAACCTTCGTGGAATTATATTTGGTAGATGCTTTCTTTTAATATTACTATACAGTAACAAATTTTTCATTTTATAGATTCTCTACATTTAATTCTTGGTTCAAGAATTTCATATTGAGGATTATTTTCTCGACCACCATTTTCATCAATTTTCCATTACGAATCATTCTTATATCCTACAATTGATCTTCATGAATTTGGATTTTTCTTTAAAATAAATAGTAAAATTATTTAATCATGTCTACTTTGATCATCATTTGAGCATTTACTACTTGATATCAGTAATGCATGTATATTTTCTTAATGATATTTCTTCGAATATTCTGTTACATGAATTGTAGTAAACCATTAATTTTCGAAACAGAAGTAATTTTCTACAAGAGAACTTTTTAATAATCTTCATGATTCTATGTGTTTGTGTAGGTTTACATTTATCTTTATTCTTTTTTCCAAATATTTCTATAATTTTTTATCTCCCCATAAAGATGTATAATCACATACTTAATGATGTTAAAATTTACACAAATAAAAATATCTATTTATTCTATAAAATTATATAGAATACCTCTTAGGGATATAAATAATTTATCCCATGATTCTCCAGAGAATTGATCATTCCTATGTGTTAATGGATATTCTAGGGGAATGTTTTGAAAATGGATTCTTGTTACCAAATCTTTATGTAGAGATATTTAACTACATGAAGAGAAACTATTATATGTTACCTTGGAAAAGGATTCAACCACCATTTCTCCTAAAAATCTAGATTTTATTTCTTCAATTTTATGGTTGGATACACTGTTTCATTTTACACTTTATTATGATTCATGTCTTGTTAAATTTATTCTTATCTTTCTTTCTCCTATTACTAAAACTCGTTTTAGAAGGGATATTTAGATCATCCACTTATTCAACTCTCCTATTTTTAACCTCCATGTTGACTATAGAAGAAAAAAAATTCCATATTTTGAAATGGTGGAGAATATAATAAGTGTTGTGATATAAGGCTCTAATACAAAATATTTAGGATCTCATTTGTTTGTGTCCAACATAGATATGGGGGTGAATTAATTTTTTTTATAAATTTCAGTATTTATTTCTTTGTCTCCTCTTCACTTTTTTTATATAATGGCTCTCCATCTAATATAACATTCATTTGGTTGGTATGCATGGATGTAAAAATAGAGAGGTAATAAAAATAATACTAGGGGATTTCAGTGTGGTTTACCTCTTTATGTGTGACTAAAACCTCATTTTATGGTGGTTATTATCCCACTCATAAATAATTTTCTTATTATTATCAAAAGAAGAACAAGAATTGGTTTGGACTTGTGCTAATTATTCTCAAACAAGCCAGGTAAAAAAAATTAATGGATACTTATTATATAATATCTAGGGAATATAGATTTTTTACATATATTTATGAAATATGTTTAGTGACTCATGTATAGTATTCTCCAGGCACAAATAATATGATCTCATTCCTCAGAATTTATCATACTTTATTACTGGTTAAATTACAACAATCTGTGTGTTATATAATTTTTTGTCTATATTATATAGTAGGTAATGGATATAAGATATTTATCTAAATATCTATGAATGAATATGATCATGAGTTGTCATTTTCAAATGATCACTTCAATTTTTCTTATTTTTTAATGCATATAAAATTTCTTCTATATGGAGAACAAGTTCACTATAAATTTCTCTTTAATAATTCATGTTTGGAAAAAGAACATATTATTTTATCTTCATTTATTTTTTGAATCGTTTAATATAAAATCGTTTTGACACAATAAGAACTCTTTTTTTCTAAAATATATAATATAAACATTCTATATGCATGATTATTATTTCCAAAATATTAATAACTTAAAATATTCTATAAACGTGGCATGATTAAAAGTTATTATAAATTCCACGTGATATATGAAATATCATGGATGTTTATTAAATTATTAAATAAAGCATTCATTTCTTAAAAATTTAAGAAATACATGAGTTCATGATCTGAGCCTATTAGTATGTTGTGGTGCAATGTTCTCCCATAACACAACTTTCCATCAGGCTTAAACCATAAATAACAACATCATGAAATTTGATATTTAAAGTAATATATTACCACACATAATAAAATTTAAATATTCAAACATCAAAATATTAAAATATTACAATATCAATAATGTTATCATACTAGGAAAGTCATAAAATATCAAATGTTAGTGGATTTATAAGTATAGGTCATGAAATCCATACAACCTTTCCATATTTCTTTGGTCATTGTGACTTTTCTAAATTATAGTAAATCATATGATAATTATCACAATAACATATGGGGTCAACACAATGTAGTAATCCTGATAAAATTCATGTATATATTGATGAAAAATCATACACTAGTCTCTAAAATACTTACACAGCCCTCAAATTCTGATTCCTGATTATAAACTCATACAAGATTCTCAACATATATATACATGATATATAATTCAGTATTGGTTCTATCCAAATAAATATGCCTCTATAAAAAATATCATCACAAAACATCTTTAGAACACATAAAATACTTCTGAATCATATTGAAATATATCAGCACTGCATCCAATGAATCTCCAATCATTGAAATAGTAGTGTGCATGTTCTTAGCTTCACAGATATTTCATTTTCACATCAGCTAGAAATCCTTCGAGATTATTCAACCTCTCCATTGGTTTAATAATTTCACTAATTTATTATATTTCTTATAAAACACATTAACATAATCAATACTAGTCTTTAAAATGAATATTACTACAACAATCATCACAAAATAACCACAACTTCATCCAAGTGAATTTTCCAAGGTTCTTTTATTCATGGTATTCCTAATGATAGATCATCCCAACTGATATTATCAACATCAAAATAGCTTGACCATAAAATATAAATGAACCACCAAGTATAATAAAATAAAAAGCATATTTTACAAGTTAATTAATCTCCAATCATTGGCATCACCTAAATTATCTCATTTAATCTTCTCTAACAAATTTTACATATTAACTAAAACTGCTTCCTCATTTAAATTTATTTCTACATAAATAGTAAAACCCAAAATTCTAAGAACAACTATAAGTCTTTATACCTTATGAAATTTTAAAAACATAGTACACATTAATTAATTTTCTTGATAACTCAATACTTATCCTCATTAATGACATGCATGGGTACTCCAACCACTTACAAGCCTCTCTTTATCAAAATATTGATATAAAAAACATTCCTTCCTTATTAATAAAGAAAAAAAGAGGTTTTATGTAGAAACCCGAAGCCTGATGTACATGGACATTACATTACTTTTTGGAATACTTATTACATAACAAAAACACACACACAAGGACCGTAATAATTTAGTGTCTTTGGAAACTCGAAACGTAATCTTCTAATCATGGTGAAAGATCTTCAACATCTCCCACAAAGATCTTCCCTTTTTTTCTTACCTAAAACCTTTCTTTATATCCTGGGGAAAAGAAAACATAAAAGGGTGAGCTCAAATGCTTAGTAATTGTAAAAGAAAAATCAATCACAACATATCCATAAGAACATAACATTTTGGAAATCTTAACCTGCAATAGAGATCATAATATCATAACATAGGATAAATCATATTAATGAAATGAAATCCCAATAATCATAACTTAAAACATGAAACTTTTTGTAATACACAAATAATCATAGAGAATCATATCTTTTTAGTCAAGACTCATTGCCAAGACTATCTTAGTGGACAAAGTCCATTTCTGAACCGAGTCACCCTCGTTTCAGTCCTGTTTCACTTAACCGGTATAACCTACCTTTCCAGCCATGTCTATCTCATGAGATATAAAATATTTACCCAATGCATTAGAGGGAGATATAGGTCCCACCCATCTCATAATGATACCATTCTTATGTGTGCCACAAAATCATAAATCATACATCATTGCATAACCCATGTAGTAAAAATGGGATTCTTAAACAACATGACATCATAAAACAATTCATATAAGATAAAGGAATTTATGACAATATTTCCATCACAACATAATCAAATCCATGTAATAATAGGGATAGAAACAGAACCCTATATTATCTTAGATGGAAAATAATTTTGATAAAACACTTGAACTCCATTCATGAGGAAAATATCCTTTCAAATTCAAAAAACATTTTCCTTTCTTAACATTTCATACAATTTTAAAATAAAAGAAGTTTATTAAAAATAAAATTGAAAGCTTGTAAAGGAATCTTCTTGGAAATAATTTTTTAAAAATCCATTCATGCCGTATAAGTTAAAAAAACATTCTTCTCGTACTTTTGTCGGAAAAGTCAAAAAGTACCTCGTACGAAAAACGACAAAAGATTCCTTTCATATCTTTTACTAAAAACTCACCGAAGGGTAAAATTGGATATAAACTATTGTATAAGGATATATATATTACATATTGTGGAAACATGGATGTGGATAATAAAATACACCCCAGTAAATACCAAAGTACAAACAATCTCGGATAAAAATGAGATCGTGATATTTCCCTTACCTTATGTCCGATATGCTTTGTACGTATCCGAACCTCCTGTATAATGATTTAAATAATGTCATTAACTTATTACAGAATCATATCCATTGTTTTTCTATCATATATGGTTCACTTATGACTTTATATTACCCGTTATTTTGTAAATTCCATGTTAAAGAAGCCTTTTGGGTAAAATCGTTTCATTTATCGTAGGTGTTTGGACTTGTTGTTCTTCACATTATTATTACTTATATCATTATTTAATTACTTCCAGAATATAAAACATGATTTATATATCATATATATTCAGTATATATATATATATAATAGATAGATAAATGAAATGAGACACACCGTTCATGGAGACGGTAGTCCGTACGTACACATGAACTTTGTTTTCCTTTCCTTATTGTCTTGAATGGAAGTAAGTAGATGACATATATATATATATACATAAATCCAGTAGATTTAACATGTCATATATTTAATTATTATTCATTATATATACTTTATAATCATTCGTGAATGGTTAATGTGGAGAATGAATCTCATCGCGCCGTGGAGACGGTAGTCCGTACGTACGCACGAGCGATGATATCGTTCCCATGGTCGTGGAATTGTGTTGAAGTGTATGTATACTATTTCAGTATCAATATCACATTATAATAATCATATATAGTTACTCATTACACCATTATACCCATCCAATTAAGGTGGTGGCGGAAAATAGATTAGACCACGGCGTGGAGACGGTATTCTGTACGTACGCACGCGCGGTGATTTCCTTTTTCCGTAGGATGGATAGAAGGTTAATTAGAGTTGTTTCATATTTATAATAACATATCAGTATATAAGAGATACTTATTTTATTACTTTATCATGAAACAACTAAATAAGAAGATGTTGAAGAAGAAAGAAATTGAAAAAGATCGGTAATGGATATTACCTCTTTTTTGACGCGACTTTTCTTAAACTACACTTAAAGAACTAAGGATGGTCTTTGAAGAAGACCAGGTCATCTAGGATGATACTAGGGAAGTAGAGAAGAGATTTTGGCAGGGTTTGGCAGAGCTTGAATGCTCAAATTGGTGTGAGGAGGAGAGGGAGGAGGTGCCCTTTTATAAGGGAGGAGAGGGGCACCTTAGGAAAATCTAAAAATATTATTTATATTAAGGTCAAATTCGGTTTATAATGGTTCCAAAGGGTCTTATTTCGAAGATAAAGTGGGGATGGGTCGAAAGCATCTTACCCAATAGAATTTAGACATGTTTAGGTTATTATTTTAACCTTATAATTTAGATTTTAACTCTAAGTTAAATAATTTAACTTTTACCGTGTCTTTTTGTTTTCTTACACTATATGGTTAATAAACTTACTATATCAATCCAAAAGAACCCCAAGTTGTTTTTTATTAATATATATAACCTTATCTAAGTCATTTGTCCGAACCTTAGATTTTTAGGAATAAAATAAAAATTAATAATATAATATTTGTTTTAAAAACTAATTTATGTCAATTTTGACACTATTTGGTACATGATTTTTATAAAATTAATAACAGAATGATAATTTCGAACCAAGTTAATTAAATCAACAATAACATGTCATATTAACCTAATAATTTATTATAAGTCATAAAAAGTCTCAAATTACATTTATTTGGGCATTTATAACATCAATCATGTCAATATTTCATTAATAAGATAATTACTGCATCATCGTTGCGTCATAAATACATTAATTTATATAATGTCTAAAAATTACAAATAAAATAGATTTATATAGGAAATTTTCTTATCTTTCTAATTGATATTTATAGTCTAATTTATCTTATTTATAATCCCATATTAAAAATAATTTACTTATTAAATTTTGATTTTAACTATTTTAACCCTTCTTTAAATAAATTAATAAGAAATGTCCTAAACTAATCCAAGTGGGCCTAAATGGTAATATTTTATTCCTAAGGTTGTTTTTGGTCGAATTACACTTGTCCAATAAAATTAGGACATGTGTTAGGTAATAATAATATCATTTTTACCCTTAATTACCCTATTTACTTTTAACCGTGGTAAAAAAAGTAAAAAGTTACTATTCACCAAAAATTATTTTTATCTAATTGAACAACATTTTACTTACTAACTTCAACCGTGTCTCTCAGATTTTTTAAATTCCACTCACAGAAGCGGTAAAATTAAGTTTAATGAAAAATTTATTTTTTTTAACTACCACTTAGTGGTTTCACTATTCATCAAAAAAAGAAAGTTTTCAGAAAAATTCCAAAAAGTAGGCCTAAGATATATTTGATATTATGAACTCAAAAATGATGTCGATTTTACCAAATTAAAAACATATTAGTTGCATTAATTAATTTAAAAATTAATTCCTGTCATCAAAACAAATAGCGTGTTTTTAAGAGATAATAACCATCAAAAGAATGACACTTGTTTATGACTGGTTTATATGTGAAATTACATCCAATGACCAACATTTTATTAAATTGTAAAAATATATTCTAAATGTACTTTAAAACCACTCAAATTAATAATTTATCACTATTAATTATTTCTATTAAAAAAGTTCTTTTTAATTAAAATTTAGTAATTTTCACTATTCGTCAGAATATGAAAGTTATCCAAAAAGTACCAAAATTTCACCTTAGGCTAAATTCGATACTCCGAATCCAAAAATGAATTCCATTTTAAAAAATAAAATTTCCAAAATTTCAAAAAGTGGTTATTACTATTCATAACGGCTAGTTTTAATAATATTTTAATAGCATATCGTTGTTTAGTGAAACTCGGTATTGCGTACTACACATGCTATCGAGGAAGGTCACGATTGCGTGTAATGCAAGGCAGGTCAAGGATGCGTGTTGTGCAAGCTCTTTTTGTTGTAGCGTACAACACAAGACATTAATTAAATTAAAAAGAATATTTTTCATAAAATCTCGGGGTGTTACATTCTACCCCCCTTAAAATGAATTTCGCCCTCGAAATTCGTCGTGGATATAAATGGTTTACTATTCGAATGTTTCTTTAATAGAACCCACATCGTAAAAAGGAATACCAAAACCAATCTTTAAAAACAAAAGTATGAAACATAACGGTTACCCAAATAAACTAATCACTGGGTTTCCACATAGGTGAAAATATGGATATGGAAGAGAAATCTAACCATCATGTTCTGATGGAGAGTGGTAGAGAAAATGGCTATGGAAAATCCAGCAATCACAAAGCCATAAATTTGTGATGATCTAAGGTACCATCTGATTCATCAGATATAAGAGCACTAGGACAACATTTTTGGTTTTCAAGATCATTCCCCTAAAGTTGATTAAATTGTAATTAGAGGATATACATTCATGATTTTGGTATAGTTTCACCGTTTGTCGTTCTTTGGACAATTTACACTTCATCTCTTAAAGAAATGAAGCTGAATTTGTCATTCGTGATGTGTTAGCAGATCATGTGATAGAATGATGGGTCATTCCATCTGTCTCAAACAAAATGTTAGAAAAGTTATCAAAAAATACAAAGTCCATCTATAGTGAGATTAATCATATATAGTTCCTAAAATGGACTTATAAATCATATGTCATACTGCTTAATATAATAAAACTAGTTTCTACTAAATAGGGACTTCATGTAGTCCAGTGGTAGGCGATAAAGGCCAGTCGCACTTCGGTTGTGGGTTCGATTCCCACGGCCTTGTCCGACGCGATGGGCTGTCGCCCGTCCTGCATGTTGTCCTTTTTCTAAAACTACATTACTATATCATCCCATAAATAATATCGAAAAAAACGATCTATCCTTAAACAATACTAACTTATGTCCAACATAATCCATTCCAATCTTTAGTCTTATCCATAATATTGCAGTCCATTGTCATATTATAGTGAAAATGATTACCAGAGATTTCATATAAGAAGCATGTTAATACCATCGTTGATCCCCATATATCATAAGATATGTCTTGTTGGTCCCATTACAAATGTTCGAAGGCCTTAATCATGTATTCTATTGAAAAATGAATACCCATTGAACCTTAGTAAAGACATGAATACAGTTAAAAGTTAACACTTTCCACATACCAAAATCCTCAAAATTCTATATACTCAAACCATGATATCACTTAGACCTTATATCAATCATGAGCTCATGAATACTGTTAAACATTTCATTTTCTTGTTTTCCCTTCATTATGTGCATATCATCTACCTTCCAAAAATATTTCAATCACTTTTCATGGTACCGATGCAATAAAATTATTGAAAACCACAATAGACCGAAACATAAATATTCCAATATTCCACGATACTATATACAACATTATTTTGGAATCCCATTATATAAACACTTAATCATTCCACCACATCATTTTCATATTCAACATCGCCAATAGTGATCACATGTGACTTTCCTTTGTCCTTTTCCTTAAGTGGTCGCTCACGTCGATCATCACTAACCCTCAGATTAGGGCATTTATTAGCATAATGCCCCATTTCCTTTCACTTGAAGCATTGAAGTGTTGGTGCTGCGTTCTTTGAAGTGTTTGCTTTATTCACATCATTAGAAACCCTTTTTTCCTTACTTCGACACTCAGCTGCTCGATGACCTTCTTTTCCACACTTAAAACATTTTCTATTCCCTTTAAGACAATCTCCACCATGCTTCTTTCCACACTTTGTGCATAAGGAAACATTCATCTTCTTTTCACCATTATTCTATAATTTCTCCTTGAACTCCATCTTTCATTTCTTGTCAAAACCATGAGATGGATATTTAACACCAACTTCCATTTCTACCTTGATAGCACAATGCACAATTTCTTCATAGCTACTGAAGTCTCTTATAGCTAATGCCCTTAGAAGACTTTGTTTTAAGCCACTGAAAAACCGATCAACTTTACTTTCAGGTTGGATGATAATGCCAGATGCATACCTTGAAAGTCTTGTAAAATTCACTTCCTATATACCAACAGATTCATCATCCTTCTGCTTCAGCTCAAGAAACTCCTTTTCCATCTTTGTTCGATGAATAGGAGGGAAGTACTTACTGAAAAACAAGTTCTTGAACTCGTCCCATTCCATAGACTCAATTTCATCTCTTGGCCTCGTATTCTTGATAAGATTCCACCATTGACCAACTTCACCTTCCAAAGGATATACTGCTAAGATGACTTTATCATGTTCAGAACATTGAAGAACTGAAAATATCTTTTCAGTGGTACTGATCCATTGTTCAGCAACAAGTGGATCGGAAGACCCACTGAAAGAAGGTGGACGTTGCCTCATGAAGGACTCAATAGAATATTGTTCCCTTCTCTACTCATTTGGAAGTCTAGAATTATTCATAGCTTGTGTAAGTATAGCAATAAAATTTTTCACTCCATCTCCCATAACATTTGTCTATTCAGGAGGAAAATCATTGCATTGTCCATTTCATTGATCAACACGGTTCCTTCGGGTTCCAACCATCATCTAAAACCCAAAAGAATAGTGTGAGAGGCAAATATCATTCTAGGGAAAACATCATAATAAAGGGGGAGTATCCTCAATATCTAAAATCTTAGGTTTAATTATATGATCGTTAGCATAATTCTAGGACTATAACCTATACATATACTTAACCTTAGGTACATCCCTAGACATACCTTAGAAATATCTCTAGGGATCTCACTAAAGTTCTCGCATCCTAGTTTCCAAAGGTTGACTAAACCTTTCCTCTGATACCAACTGTAGAGACCCGAAGCCTGACGTACATGGACATTACATTACTTTTGCGGAATACTTATTACATTACAAAAACATACACACAAGGACCGTAATAGTTTAGTGTCTTTGGAAACTTGGAACGTAATCTTCTAATCATGGTGATAGATCTTCAACATCTCCCATAAAGATCTTCCCTTTTTTTTCATACCTAAAACCTTTCTTTATATCCTGGGGAAAATAAAACATAAAAGGGTGAGCTCTAATGCTCACTAAGGGTAAAATAAAAATCAATCACATCATATCTATAAGAACATAACATTTTGGAAATCTTAACCTGCAAAAGAGATCATCATATCATAACATTGGAAAAATCATAGTAGTGAAATGAAATCCCAATAATCATAACATAAAACAGGAAACTTTTTGGCATACACACATAATCATAGAGAATCATATCTTTTTAGTCAATACTCATTGCCAAGACTATCTTAGTGGACAAAGTCCATTTAGGAACCGAGTCACCCTCGTTTCAGTCCTGTTTCACTGAACCGGTATAACCTACCGTTCCAGCCATGTCTATCTCATGAGATATAAAATCTTTACCCAATGAATTGGAGGGAGATATAGTTCCCACCCATATCATAATGATACCATTCTTATGTGTGCCACAATATCATAAATCATACATCACTGCATAACCCATGTAGTAAAAATGGGATTCTTAAACAACATGACATCATAAATCAATTCATATAAGATAAAGGAATTCATAAAAATATTTCCATCACAACATAATCAAATCCATGTAATAATAGGGATATAAATAGAACCCTATATTATCTTATATGGAAAATAATTTTGATAAAACAATTGAACTCCATTCTTGAGGAAAATATCCTTTCAAATTCAAAAAACACTTTCCTTTCTTAACCTGTCATACAATTTTAAACTAAAAGAAGTTTATTAAAAATAAACTTGAAAACTTGTAAAGGAATCTTCTTGGAAATAATGTTTTAAAAATCCATTCATTCCGTATAAGTTAAAAAACATTCTTCTCGTACTTTTGTCAGAAAAGTAAAAAAGTACCTCGTACGAAAAACGACAAAATATTCCTTTCATATCTTTTACTAAAAACTCACCGAAGGGTAAAATTGGATATAAACTATTGTAGAAGGATATAAATATTACATATTGTGGAAACATGGATGTTGATGATAAAATACACCCCAGTAAATACCAAAGTACAAACAATCTCGAATAAAAATGAGATTGTGATATTTCCCTTACCTTATGTCTGATATGCTTTGTACGTATCCGAACCTCCTGTATAATCATTTAAATAATTTCATTAACATATTAAAGAATCATATTCATTGTTTTTATATCATATATGGTTCACGTATTACTTTATATTACCCATTCATTTGTAAATTCCATGTTAAAGAAGCGTTTTGGGTGAAATTGTTTCATTTATCGTAGGTGTTTGGACTTGTTGTTCTTGACATAATTATTACTTATATCATGATTTAATTACTTCCAGAATATAAAACATGATTTATATATCATATATATTCAGTATATATATATATATAATAGATAGATAAATTAAATGAAACACACCATTCATGGAGATGGTAGTCTGTACGTACGCATGAACGTTGTTTTCCTTTCCTTATTGTCTTGAATGGAAGTAAGTAGATGACATACATATATATATATATACATAAATCCAGTAGATTTAACATGTCATATATTTCATTATTATTCATTATATATACTTTATAATCATTCGTGAATGGTTAATGTAGAGAATGAATCTCATCGCGTCGTGGAGACCGTAGTCCGTACGTACGCACGAGCGATGATATTGTTCCCATGGTCGTGGAACTATGTTGAAGTGTATGTATACTATTTCAGTATCAATATCACTTTATAATAATCATATATAGTTACTCATTACACCATTATACCCATCCAATTAAGGTGGTGGCGGAAAATATATTACACCATGGCGTGGAGACGGTATTCCGTACGTACGCACGCGCGGTGATTTCCTTTTTCCGTAGGATGGATAGAAGGTTAATTAGAGTTGTTTCATATTTATAATAACATATCAGTATATAAGAAATACTGATGTTATTACTTTATCATGAAACAACTAAATAAGAAGAAGTTGAAGAAGAAAGAAATTGAAAAAGATCGGTAATGGATATTACCTCTTTTTGACGCGCCTTTTCTTAACCTCCACTTAAAGAACTAAGGATGGACTTTTAAGAAGACCAGGACCTCTAGGATGATACTAGGGAAGTGGAGAATAGATTTTTTCAGGGTTTGGCGGAGCTTGAATTCTCAAATTGGTGTGAGGAGGAGAGGGAGGAGGTGCCCTTTTATAAGGGAGGAGAGGGGCACCTTAGGAAAATCTCAAAATATTATTTTATATTAAGGTCAAATTCGGTTTATAATGGTTCCAAAGGGTCTTATTTCGAAGCTAAATTGGGGATGAGTCAAAATCCTCTCATACAATAGGATTTAGACAAGTTTAGGTTATTATTTTAACCTTATCAATTAGATTTAACTCTAAGTTAAATAATTTAACTTTTACCGTGTCTTTTTATTTTCTTACACTATATGGTTAATAAACATACTATATCAAGCCAAAAGAACCCCAAGTTGTTTATTATTAATATATATAACCTTATCTATGGCATTTGGCCGATCCTTAGAATTTTAGGAATAAAATAACAATTAATAATATAATATTTGTTTTAGAAACTGTTTTATGTCAATTTTGACACTATTTGGTACATGATTTTTATGAAATTCATAATAGAATTATAGGTTCAAACCAAGTTACTTAAATCAACAAAAACATGTCATATTAACCTAGAAAATTAGTTTAAGTCATAAAAAGTCCCAAATTACATTTATTTGAGCATTTATAACATCAATTATGTCAATATTTCATTAATAAGATAATTACTGCATCATCATTGTGTCATAAATACATTAATTTATTTAATGTCTAAAAATTACAAATAAAATACCATTATATAGGAAATCGTTTTAGATTTCTAATTAATATTTATAGTTGAATTTATCTTTTTTATTACCCCATATTAAAAATGATTTACTTATTAAACTTTGATTTTAACTATTTTAACCCTTCTTTAAATAAATTAATAATAAATGTCCTAATATAATCCATGTGGGCCTAAATGGTCATATTTTATTCCTAATGTTGTTTTTGGTCGAATTAAATTTGTCCAATAGAATTAGGACATGTTTTATGGTAATAATAATATCATTTCTACCCTTAATTACCCTATTTACTTTTAACCGTGGTAAAAAAAGTAAAAAGTTACTATTCACCAAAAATTATTTTTATCTCATTGAACCACATTTGACTTAATAACATCAACCGTGTCTCTTGGACTTTTGAAATTCCACTCATAGAAGCGGTAAAATTATGTTTTATGAAAAAATCATTTTTTTAACTCCCACTTAGTGGTTTCACTATTCATCAAAAAATGAAAGTTTCCAGAAAAATACCCAAAATTAGGCCTAAGCTATATTTGATATTATGAACTCAGAAATGATGTCTATTTTACCAAATTCAAAACAAATTAGTTGCATTAATTAATTTAAAAATTAATCCCTGTCGTCAAAACAAATAGCGTGTTTTTAAGAGATAATTACCATCAAAAGATTGACACTTGTTTATGACTGGTTTAAATGTGAAATTACATCCAATGAAAAACATTGTATTAAATTGTAAAAATATATTCTAAATATACTTTAAAACCACTAAAATTAGTAATTTATCACTATTAATTATTTCTATTAAAAAAGTTCTTTTTAATTAAAATTTAGTTATTTTCACAATTCATCAAAATATGAATGTAATCCGAAAAGTACCAAAATTTCACCTTAGGCTAAATTCTATACTCCGAATCCAAAAATGAATTCCATTTTGAAAAATAAAATTTACAAAATTTCAAAAAGTGGTTATTACTATTCATAACTGCTAGTTTTAATAATATTTTAATAGCATATCGTTGTTTAGTGAAACTCGGTATTGCGTACTACACACGCTATCGAGGAAGGTCACGATTGCATGTAATGCAAGGCAAGTCATGGATGCGTGTTGTGCAAGATCTTTTTGGTGTAGCGTACAACACAAGACATTAATGAAATTAAAAAGAATATTTTTCATAAAATCTCAGGGTGTTACATTTTAATAACTTCTTTATTCCATTCATTCCAATAATTAATTTCAACCCATTCAATCTCCATCATCCATAATCATCCCAACCATTTCCCAGAAAATTCAATTATTAATAATTTTTCATAAAAAGTTTCTTATTTAATTCCAACCCATAACCATTACCATTAACATCATTACCAACCACATTCTCAATAAAATGTCATGATTTAGATATATTAATTTTAAATAGATTTTATATATTCCTTCACATGAAATGCTTATGGTAAATGATAATCATAATATGATAAACTAAAAAAATAAAATTATTAAATATAAATAATAAAACCGAGAAGGTAGAAAGTATGAATAGGAGTAAAAACCATATGGAGTATGGGTATAATGAAAATAAATTATACTTTTACTACTAATCAAATTCAATTATTATAGCTAAACGAAATTTGAAAATCATGTTACGCTTATAATACATTTTGTTTCTTAAATTGGTGTTTTATTGCAAGAAACTATGTATATTGTGAATAAATAAGAATAATAATAAATCATATTGATAATATGAATAATATATGACCAATAAATTAAATATTAATTTATAGAAAATATGAACAAAGGAAGGATAACATTTTTAATACTATATTTTTTTTGAATAGTTTTTACACTCGATTATGGGAATATTTTTTAAAAATATTTAGTTTTCAAATTTTAGAAATTTTAAAAAAAAAATTATTAATAATAATAGTAAAATTTTATGATTAATTTCTTTGTATAATTATAATATAATTTATTTTGATGTAAATAGTGAAAAATATCAATTTTTAAAATATCATGGCATTTTTACATCACAAGGATATAATAATAACTTAAAACATATTTTATATTTAAACATGGATATAATATATTATATTTTAATATAACATCTCTGAATCACAATGCAATATTTAACATTTTAGATTATAAATAATATTTTCTCAAAAATTATTTTTAATACATTACATATTTGTTTAAATTCAATTTTATCACATTAAGAAAATGAACCAGAATAAAATGATTTCAAATTTTAAATAATTGTTTGCAAATTATTTAATAATTAACTATTACTTTTTAGTCATAGTGATTAATTTCTTTGTGAAACCTATTTTCCATAGTAAAAGCTTGAACAATAAAATTAATAATTCAAGGGGTAATTAGATTAAAACGTTTTAAAATCAAGTTTATAGTTGGTTATCTAAAATATCTACAACTTTATATCATCACTCAATCCATTATTTTACATTTTTTTAGAAACATTATGTTTTTAACATGTGTTCCCTTTATATTAATTTGAAATATTTACAAAAATTTCATTCTCATCAATTTTTAAAAAGAGTCTCTCACCACCCCTAAAGTAACAATATTATAGTTATAGTTATTCATTTTAAAATAACATATTTTAATCCCCTATAATCCTATTTCACTCATTTAATCTTATAGTCTTGAGATATTATCCAAATCCCTTCCTTTTTATGGAATCTTCTAAGAAAACCCAATGTTCTCAATGAAAGTTCAATAATTATGACAACCTATTTTACTTTTTATATTTCCATTTAATTTTTCCCAAATATTATATAATGAATTAAATATTTATAACACAGTTAATTTTAATATTTTATTTGAACAAACACTAACCACATTTCCCCTTCCACATAAGAAAATAGAAATTGTTAATTATGTGTATGTGCGGTCTACCACCTACAGGACGTAACATTATTATTTTTCCATAACCACATTAAAATGATTGTACTAATGAGTAATTGAATATATAATTAATATTATATATATGAAATTTTTTAATATATAAAAATAATAAAACATTTTATTTATTACAATCTTTTTGTGGAAACAAAATCATCATACATGCATACGTTCAGACAATAAACTCTATGAAACGACTGCATCCATTTTTCTCTACCACCCAGATGGGAGGTTATAAATTATAATTTATAATAAAATATGTTATATTTGAGTAATTAATATAATTTATATGAATTTTTATGGATAACAAAATAATAAATGATCATTATTTGGTAATCCATCAATATCGATAAATAACCTAATACTAATTCATCACTAATTATGTATTCATGAATCACAAAAAGACTATAATATAATGGGATTATAATTGTATAGTTTATGATAAAGCATCAATTACAGTATCTTATGTGACCTAATAAGGATTAAAGTTACAAAAAATAGTGTGTGTTGAAATCAACCTCATAAATCCTATGCGAAACAATTAATGGTATTAACACTCGATAGTAACAATAAGTGAAAACTAATTAATATATTTATATTAAATGATTGTAAATGAAGTATATAGTTGTTTTATGTATATTAATACGGTTATTAAATTGATTATTAAGATGTTTTTGTTTTTTATTGGATGTTAGATCAAATTTCACTAAATAATAATAATGATATATGGTTTTCTTAACTCAAATAGTTTTCTTAAGACATAATCCCTCAACATAATTTATAATTATTCATGAATAAATTATAATACCTTTTGATGAAGTTATTTTTTATTTCCATGTTATTTTATGATTAAATAATTTTTCACACAAAATTCTTCTTCATTGAAGAATATATTATTTCATAAAAAATTTGTTATTGTTAATAATAATTCTCATTACTTTTAATGGATTTTTTTATAAATATCAATTTTTTAACATGCTGACAATTTTTACAACTACCATGTAGAAATTCAAAAAAAATCACTAATGGTCATTATATTCCCCTGTATATATTTTTAAATAATGGTATTTTTAACATTTTAAGGATGTGGGTTTCAAATAAGGTCATTTAAACATATTTAAAAAGATTTTCCATTCCCATATATTATATTCTTCCCTCATACATCACATTGTGACATATTTTTATTTATTATAAAGGATAATTAATTTTAATTTGTTTCCATGTAATGTTTTAATATTTTTTTCTTCATCTTAATACATGGTTTTTTGGAATGTGACATAAAATTCATGTCTATTTTATGATGATATTAGGAAAATATTTTTAATAATAATATTTTTCCTAGTTTCTATTACATATCCAAAGGATTATTTTACAATGATATAATGGTTCATAAATCTCCCTTTATGTTATCTTTTTTAAATACTCCTTTGGGGTGATCATGTTTTTCATTTCAAACAAACCTTTTTTTTGTTATGTTATTTAAAAAAGATATTAATCTTGTTTTCATCCCATGGGTGATTTGGGATAAGATACATGATAATGTTTTAAGTGAATATCATATACATGTGGATTATAATTGTGGTGTTCTATTTCACCTTCAAATTTAAAGGACAATGTTTTTTTCTCAAGTAATAATGATTTTTTTGTGGTTATAATTTTGGTTTAGCTACACTCACAGGTTGTGAATGGGTATAATTATTGTTTAGTTTTTCTCATAAGGTTTTATAAGTGTATTATAGAGAATTATATATGCTAAAGAAGATTTTTGTGGGTATAATTTTTATTTTAATACACTCACATGATTTTGTGGGGGTATAATTGTGGTTTATCTATTCTCGCAAGGTTTTGTGTGAGTATAATTATTGTTTAGCTATGCTCACAAGGTTTTGTGTGGGTATAATTGTGGTTTTTTTCTCTCAATTTATAGATTTTTTATAATTACTAATTAGCTATTCTGAAAAGGTTGTGTGTGTATAATTATGGGTTATCAATGCTCACATGTTTGTGAGTAGGTATAATGGACTTTTAGATTTGGCTTCATGGTTGTTCGTGGGTGTTATTGAAGTTAGGATAAGCATTGAATACTGGGAATGAGTATAATTGTTATCATGATATTATAACAAGTCCATGCATGGAAATAAGTGTGATTAAGATATATTCAAAATGTTATATTTTATTATGCTTATGTTTATTGTAATCTCTTTTGAATATTATTATTCTGATGGTATTCTCTAATGGATTATGTTTATTAATTAACGTTTCCACACTCTTTTGACTGATGCATTATATTATTCCATGACTTAATATATGAATCATGGTTAATGTTATATGATTATTATGTTATGAAGATGAGTGTAACCTATGTTAAGTCTAAAATGGATCTATGTGGTTAGATAATGTGTAAATATCAATGAGTTTTGCAACAAAAATTCTTATGTTGTGGGTCCTCAAAGACACTAAACCTTCAATTCCTTGGATTTTGGGATTATTTGTGAGATTAAATCTTTAAATTATGGAAATGATGAAATATAATGTTGTGTTTAGATAGGGAAGCTATATTATCTACCATAACGTATCTATAAATCATCCCCACCATAGACTACTAATTACTAAATAAACCGCCCCACAATATTTGAAAATATATCCCACAACTGCCATAGAACCATTTCCATCCAACATAACCATCCAAAATATCATTTGCAACCTATATAATAGCCTATCCACCACTTCCATATCAACAACCACATATTCCTCTACCAACCAGGGAATACTCATTTCATATCCTACTACACATTTCATTATAACACCTAAAAATATACAAAACATGGAAAATAAAAACTAGTATAGAAAACCATAGGAAGTTTTTTTAATTCACATCACCCAATCACATTTTTCATTATTATTTCCATTCTATTAATTGTGTCTCATAAAAAAATCATTACCAAATTATAGAATTATAATAGTATGATTTGTTACTATAAATAAATGGTTATCCTTTAATTAAAGGTTATTTTAAAAACTCAAGTTTATAAAAGGATATGTATATCATAGTAGTAAGTGATACTTCTTAGAAGAAACAATAATAAACTAACAATTGTTACACATATCACATAATACTATATATAAATATGAATCACCATTTCTCATCAATTCTATTTAATAATTTAATTATATTTATTATGTTTATCCTCAACATACTCCCTTCTAAATCAAAATCATGACACTTCCCAAATTCACAACAAATTGATTGAGAAGTCTCAATTCCCTTACCTTATAAAAATCAGGGTGAATAATATGGTGGAAAGAGAAAAAACAAGCAAGAAAATTATCAAAAACCAAGATAAATGAATCCTCCACTAGATATATTGACCAATTATAAGAAAATAAAATAAACACTACTACCATGTGATCTCTATGTATATGTACATAAAATAAAACCCAAGAGATCATATTATATGTTTTTCTTAAATAAAAAATAATCGATCTATTGAATCCATGGGCCCAAAAAAATTAAGTGATACTCAATGGTATATAAAGTCATTGTTTTAATTTCCTATGTATTAGGTAAAATAAAGAAATTAAATATGATTCCATTGATCTTAAACATTTCAAATGGTGTTCAAAACATATTGTATCACAGTACAATGTGTCATTTTCAGGCTGTGACAGGGCTAAATTAAATTAATCCCTAATAATTACTCTATTATCTACCTAGGTCACAAAATTTAAAAAACATTCAAATATATTTATATTTTATAACCAATCAATGTTCACAATGCTAACTAAGTGGTAATTCCACCATGTATAATCAAAATAATTTAAATTAAATCCCTAAAAAATTGCATTTCATGACCAAACAACCTCACTTCATGAATGATGTATTCATTTAAGAAAAAATTACATATATAAAGTTTTACCCAAGATACATAAGAGTTTAGTCATGAACTATATGGTTGCTCACTTTTTCAAAATCCCCTTAAAATTTATTTATGTTGTGACGAATGCTCGCCACATCATGACCTAACTTCCAACAGCAAGACTTAACTCACATGGATTTTACTATCATGTTGTGACACTTTCCTCATGTCGTGATAGAAAAATCACAATATGACTTACCACATTATATTCTGAGATAACATAATTCATAAATACCCATTTATTATATTCATCACTTCACATTACAGTTCCCCAGTGTACAATGTAAACCCATCATTCCTATAAAAATATATGCTCCAACAACTTATCTTTTCCAATAATATTCTATTGTGACATAAAATACATAAAATATTGGAATTAATTGGGTGAGAAGTTATTATATGTTAAGTTATATACCTCTAGAATTATTCTTATACTCAAGAATAAAATAAACCAAGATTCAAACTATAGCCACAAACCCAAGCATACCCTATGAGATACCTATCAAATGGAATGAAACCATAACTAATGTATAGTTTGGGGCATGAAATAAAAAATTCCCATAATTCAATACATAAATATCCTTGTTAATAAATTTATCACATAATTAAAAATATCAACATCATGACTAATATAGGGTCAAAAATAACATCGGGTAATGTGTGTTCATCTACGACTCACATTCCCATGTACATTCCTCTATACCCAAATCCATCACATAAAAAAGCAATAGAATGAGATGTTCATGAATCACACTCTCTTAAATAAGTTTAATCTAAATTGGAAACTCAATAAATATCATATCTTGCACTACATCGAACTATCACCAATCAATAACATGGGATCCATCATGAAGATATTGATGAATCTAGAGCACATAGAATGCATTCTATATCCAACCCAATTTTTGGGGATACAATAATCAATATTCCACTACATCAATATAACTGAACCAAACAAAAGAAATTATAAACTAAGGAATAATCATAATCGCTCAGCCAAAACGCTACTTCCCATGATGAGGGAAACCTTCAGCAATAAATGCACTCTGATATCCAACTAGATATATCTCCTCCTCTTATCAGCAATAACAATGATGTTGGTTCTACACCGCCTTTATCCAATATTGATTCATCTGATCATTTTTTTCTATATCTACACCGCATCTAGTCCAAGGACAACAAACTCACCCACCTTGGTCCATTAAAATAATGATCTGCAAATCCTCTTCTAATACATCTTTAATGTAGTCAGACCAATAGAGGAGTGACAGTTATTATTATTGGAAACCCAATAAAAATTAGGTTATTAACTGAAGATTCATAAAAATATAGAATTTAGGAAAAAATATATCCTCTAGTATATGAATGGTTTACTCTATCTGATCATCTATTTTAGGATGGAAAATACTTACTAGGTGTATCTAGTAACTAATTCCATGTCGAAACATCCTTGGACCCATGATGTAAAATGAGAAAATTTTGTAGATATGATGTTCCTATGAACCCCAAAAAGATTCATTTTCTCATCCACACACTACCCTTCTAGAACATCAACAACACTAAACATTTATAATTCTTACAAATGAGTTGATTTAATCAACTGATCCATAATCACACAAATAGAACAACCACCACCTTGGTATTGAGGAAAAAATTCCAAAATACATTGAAATGTCTTCCCACATCCACTGAGGGATATCCCATGGTTGTGATAGACCACTAGGGACATTATTCTTTACTTTACCTTACTGAAAAACAAGACATTATGAATAAAACTCTACCACCAAAAACAATATCTTTATACATTAATGTTAAATCAAGAAGGCATAATTAATATTCAATATACTAGGACATAATACAAAGGGTTATATTTGAAACTCATCAAAAACCTCTTTCAACATTAGTATAACAAAAAATCTCCCTTGAAAAAACATATGTTGTCATTCATCCCCTTACCATCCCTCCAAAACATCACCAAAAAAACATGATCCTATATATTTTCCACCTTTTAGTCTACCCACTAAGACTCATGCACCTACAATAAAAAGGATGATTTTTTTTATCATAGTGTATAGATAACCTTCATAATCAGCCTCCTCTATATCAAGATACATCACTGTAAACTCCTAAATCAATATCCACTCATCTCTAGAATCCCAAAAAAATCTCTTTATCAATTGTAACTCATCATATTAATAACTATATTCAAATTACATAGGGTATTAGAGATCCTTTAGTCATATCCCTATAATGAACAATTCTTCTTCTAACTCGAGATCATAGGTGGTATGGTTAAGTTTGTTGGTAAGTAACAATATATTACCATTGAAAATAACCACTCTCAACCTCATCAATATATGACCCGAATTGATACATGAGGTATCATATAAAACCTAAAACATGACTCCCTCTTCATTCAAACAAAGAAAAGGAGCACTAATCAGTTTTCCCTTCGAGAAGACAAATTTTTCCATAATAGTTCAACCCATAGACAATCTATTTATTCAGTGGTCAAATGTGTCGATGAGGTTATAATAGAAGAAAACAAAAACCAAAACCACCACTAATAGCTCGTGATACTAAGAAAAATACACACCTATAGATAATTATTGGGTTCTTCCAATTAAAAAACATCCTTGATATTGGGGGGGGGCGATTTCAAATCCATAGAAAGACAAACAATTCCTAATTAAATTAACTTCACACATCAAGAACATTTATTTTGAAAACATACAAATGATATAATGGTTCTGTAGAAATTTTAAAGTATCCTTAGGATTATTAACATGATCTTTCTCTGATATAACGTATATTATAATTTAATTGATGAAAACTACAAAAAATTGTCACAATAACTAATGAAATATATAATTCATTAGTATCATGAATATATATAGGGAATCCATAACATTAAAAGACATTAATATAGACTCAATGTGTCAATAATGAAACCTAAAATAAAAAAATGGATATCTTCAAACATCAGCCTCATTTAAGGATCCCCAACAACTGATCAAACATCAAAATACAACTGGATCGCTTAAAATGATAAAACAAAACTTTTATCCTCAAATTTATAAAACATTTCTTCATCGTAACTTGGTCCAACCACCAGTAGGCTATAAATAACCTCAAAACACCATGAACCTTCTTTGAAAATAATAATAAAACCCCACACAATGAAACATTGGACTATATAAAACCCATCTGCATGAAATCATTGATCTAAATATTAAACCTCCATTTCATAGAAGTTTTCATCTGATATTGATCCATTAAAATTAGAGGGATACTATATTGAAACAATATAAAAAACATGATATCACGTTGAGGGGGTAGTGCCACAACCACTTTATGAATATTTTTTGAAGACTCCTTGATTTATCTAGGGGACACCTTCACCTCAGCTTCCCACTAACCTAGTGAAAATCCATCTAGATAAGACAAAGGAGAATCTAAATCCTAATAACCCATTTGATGATTTTTTTTGAAAACAAACACAACACGTTGGCCTACAACATCATATAATTAAACATCCTTCCCAAATAAATATATGATTATATACATGGAATTGAACATTCTATGGAAATGATGACATTTTGTGGTTGTATTTGTAGTAAAAATAAATACCTCAGTGGCTATTGTTGTCTAATAATAATCTTACAGCCTCATAACACATCAAGTAATCATGAATACAATCTAACTAGTACAGTCAATTTTAGGGGACCTAGAATCCTCTCCACCTTGATGAAAAAAGAAAAAACCGAGGTATGATTGATAATAGACTGTAAAGCTCTATAATTATTAGAAAAAAAACTCTATATGTGATTTTTTGGGGATTTAGGTTGTATTTTTTAAAAAATACTGTTGAAAATGTTCTAGGCCCATGAATACATTTTATATGTCCCGAAGGAGTGTTTATATAAGAATATGATAGTGTCTTAGAAATATCCATGAAAAAATCAATGAAAATTAGGAATTTTTGTGTATCACATGTATAAAAACATTCTAGGTACACAACAACCAGATCACGAATGATTTACAAGATAGTGAAATACTAACATGGTGTTGGGTGTTTGAAAAGAAATTGTGGATGTGTTTTGTGGACCACAAAGGGAGAATTTATTTGAGTCCATGAAGGATTATAGTGATGGATAATTTAGAAAGGAATAAATAATTTGTAGGAGATAGTCAATTCATGAAAATTGTTATTTTGGGGAGTTTTTTAAATGTATCAAATAAATAATTTCATATATTCAATTTAATATGTGGATGGGTGGGTATTTTTTTCTCGTCTTCTATGAATGTGAACATATGTGATATAGGTTGTGTAAATGGATTTAATGAAATATATTCCTCAGAGAGTTTTCTGGGGAAGGACTTATATATAAATGAACCTAAGCACATCATTGAGTAGGGAAGAATATTTATCAAAAAAATATTAACTATGGGTGTTTTGATAAATTATTGTGTAGAAATAAGTCACTGAAAAATTATTTTCTGAAGCGATTGAATTCTAAAAGGAAAGTATTTTGTGAAGAAATAAAACTCATTAAGGAATGTATATCATGGATTGAACTACACCTCTGCACCTACGCCTAGTATAACGGCTGGAGCCGCATCTGGCTCTGATGGAGGGTCCATCAACATCCCATAGCCTACGATCTCTGGAGTATACTTGTTTCCTCCCTCCTAGTGAGCATCATGAGTTCATCTCGATGGCATGACTCTACAAGGTCAAACACATGCCTAAGATTAAGATTATCAAGGATTGAAAACAAGTAGAGTAGGTAGAAAACATGAGAAATAAAACATTCATGTTTTACAAAAGAAGACTACATGGCATATATATTAACTATA
Organism: Viscum album; assembly: GCA_963277665.1. NCBI lineage: Eukaryota > Viridiplantae > Streptophyta > Magnoliopsida > Santalales > Viscaceae > Viscum > Viscum album. The sequence continues at coordinate 1,032,361,013 of OY728157.1, forward strand.
CGATGAGTACCCTCAAGTATTTCACAAGGGAATGTACTTGGGACAGAACTGGTTGTGTAACTCCCAAAACACACGGAATGTGGTCCACACACATGGCGTGTACTCGAATTTTCATCCCCTGCCTGAGTCCCTCCACACGGCTTGGCCACACGACTATCTTTTGAAAAAAACTACATGGAATGTATAGGGTTTACATGACTTGTACTGGACGAGATTCACTGAACTGTGGAGTCATTTACACTGCCATTTACACATCTCAGGCTGTACGATTTGTTCCAGCGAGACATGGAGTGTATGGATTAATTTCCAACTGCCCGTGTGGTTAGTGACACGGCCAGCGACTCAGATTACTCTACACTTCATGTTACACATTCACATGGCATGTACACCACCTTGTTTCCCCATCCACATAGTCGATTCCACACAGTCTCTCACCGGTCAAGACAACCTGGCGTGTCCCTCAGGTACACAAAATGTTTAAGAAGAGCTATCACCAAACCGTGTTTGTTAGTTACATGGATGGGACCCAAGGTAAAACTACACGGCGTTATCGTCACAGACACGGCATGTAGAAGCTCAGCTTTCTCCTTCGTGTTGTTAGTTACAAGGAGGATACATGGTCAACACAACATGGTGTTTATATTAACATACACTATGTGTGCCTTCAAATTTCACTATCCCATATTTCTGCATACACGACCTATAAAACGGGTAGAAACTACACGACGTGTATATACGGTACATGTTGTGTGATTAATATTTTATCGTTTCTTCTAAAATAGAAGAGTAAGAGGCATGTAATCAAAAACTACAAGGCATGTGTTCTGGGATTTTCTAGACAGTAAGCCATAAAAACTACTCTGGAGCCCAGAAAACACTGGAAAAAAAAACCTAAGTTCCAAATTCTGATCTATGAGGGCCCATACCCCCCCCCCCCCCCCGCAAATCCAAGATTAGCATCTTATTCATGTTATAAGTAGGTTAACAACTATATGATCCACCAAATTCTGGTTGTGGAGGGCCCATACTGCTCAAAAACCAAAGTTTGGCATTCATTTAGAAAACCTTAAATAACAATATCTTATCAAATAACTGGTATTTTATTAAGCATCTATGACACCAACATGCATTTTATCAGCACGACATATGTCACAACAACATGCAATCTCTAATGCACCAATTTGGCATGGAAAATATGAATGGAATGTTTTTATAACATGTGTCTAAATGATTCATTAGATGGAATAACCTCATCTAATCAACATGAAACTAAATAAATCACAGTATAAAAATATAAACAGCAGACAATAAGTGTGTCAATAAATGGTGAAAATCAAATCCACTATAAAATTATAAAACCAAATAAATCACAATTAGATGAGGTAGATTGGATTTTCCCTGTAAACGGGTTAGCGACTCCCTATAATAGCTTATTACCAAATACTAATTCCATCCTATCTTATAATATAGGCTCTAAATAGTAAGATAATGAAAATAAATCCATTGATACCACTTTGTAATGTCCTAGATCTGGGTGCCACTCAATGGGTTCCGCTAACTCGGTTGGTCACATGACCTCAAGCACATTTCCCCAAACACCAGAGGTAGATGACTAGCAGTGAGGGCCTAGTTCTGATAGTGGGGAAACTATGCCCTCATTTTTCAAAGTGTATCGTAGTGGAGAAATATAAAAATACAAAACTGGATGCAATAAATAATACCAATGCTGAAAATATACAACAATATTGAAGTATGAGAATGATGAAAAATCATATATAATGATGGAATATGTCCATATGTCTATGAATGCATCCAAAAAAAGGATACACTACAATATAAAACAAATAATTAAAAAGGGAAAATACAGTAGAGAAAAACAAAATAGCACAGTAGGAACTCAGTAGCATTGCAAACCTAAGCTCGGTCATATGCTCTTCTACTCCTCTACAACAATCAATTACCTGAATATGTACTCTTTCCTTTATCAAAACCTACAACAATATAATTTTTTTTGGCTCAAAACATTACCCAAACAAGGTGTGAGAAATAAATCCTAGTAGGAAACCACCAAAGGCATGTGCCCAACTATTAGTGAGTTTTTGGAACAGTAGTGTGTAGTAATGAAATGCAATAAACCATGAAGTAATAAAAAGTAATCATTACTACCAGTTCCATTTCTATTTAATTATTATTTAATAATTCAATATAATTGAATTTTATGTTTCCTAGACATATCCTCAGCCGATAATATCCAATACAGTGCCGCAACGATACTAAAACCTGCTATATAACAAATACAAGCTAAAACAATACCAAGCCTATGCTTTATCATGGTATGAATAACATGTGAAATCACCATAGTGAATATTCCAAGTAAATAGAGTCATCAGACATAAAAAATACCCTCTTATAGTTAGAACCACACCCTTAGCCTAATCGGAATTGAAACCCTCAGGTGATTTCCCATAGGCATAACGAATATTGCCCTCAAGCGTACGAGATAATGCCTTAATGAATGGTTACAACTATGCTCAGGCATATGGAACATTGACCTTTGGCTAAATGAAACACTTTCTCTCAATCATGATAGAATCATTCCACTAGGATAAATGATACACTTTCCCTCCATACAAATAGAATCTTGCCCTCGGGTTATAAAAAACACTTTCCCTTAGGCTGAATTGAATATTTCCCTCATGATAAATGAAACACTTTCCCTTATGCTGAATATAATATTTCCCTCATGAAATACTAACACTTCCCTCGGGCTAATCATGTAACTGGGTTGAGCCCAAGCCATATGCAGGAAATTTATACATTTCCTCTCTGGAAAACATAATGCATTCTATAATCACGGCATGCCCTTAGGTATCCTGGACAAGTGGCTAATCAAGGGAATGCACCCACAGGGTGGCCCTGGATCCATGCAATGATCCCAGACAGCAGTTTATAAATATTCATTTAATTACATATGCAATTCTAGGTATTTAATTAGTGAATTCCTCATCCATATGACACACTAAACATGGGCGTGTAGCACAACAGTACACAAAAACAACATGACTGTTGAAATTAATCATCAGATCCCTTCCCTCAATCTCCCCTGATCGATATATGTGAATGAAACCTCCCAAAACAACAAAGAATAATGTAGATCAAGGATAAATGATTTATTATTCAAACTAAAATAGCTTCCCCTCATGAAAGAATTGGAAGAAAATACACAAGGACAGTAAAGGGATTACCTGCTTGGTTCTAACATGATTGAAGATGAAGGAATCGGTGTCCCAGTGCTCGGTCGGGAACTCATACAAGCTTTGGCCTCCCCTCCCAGTGCTCCAAACGAGTTCTATGCATCCTCGGTCGAAATAGGAGGCCACTACACGTTTGAAGCACAAAAAACAAACTAAACATCTTGTACTCTCAAGTACACAGCATGCACTTTTTATTTTTTTAACTATTCCTCTGAAGGCTACTTTTCACCTCCACATTATTCAATTGTTGACATGAGTACACAACATGTATTACTAACTACCTGGAGTGTATTGTCACCCCATTGGTAACTACTCCCACAGCATTACTGTTTACCTACTGACTGAGCACACTGAGTGTAAATACCAAGTACACGGCTTGTAGTCATTTTTTACACCCTTCATTACCGACTGGCCTACACGCCCTCTGTAATATTCCCACACGGCCAAAGTACATGGCATGTGGGAAAATACACAGTGTGTACCCAATAAATTGGGGTTTTTCCCACATTTTCCTTATTTTCACAAAAACACATAAGGAGGAAAAGAAGAAAAAAAGAAACTTGTTCCTCGAGAATAAGAACTGAGTTCTTACACTCTTGATCTAGGTTTCTATTCATAACCTGATTCACCTAAGATATTATCATCACGAAGTTCATGATTACTTCTCTTATTAGGTTTCACATCTTGTTTGGGAAGTCTTGACATTTTTTTCACATTGATTGTTTACCCAATTGCCAATATTTTTGGACATTGGTTAGAATAAGAATAAAATTTGGTATAACTATTTATAAACAATTAGTCACATAAAAGGTCATTTAATAAAATTTAATAGATTATGTACAATAATATCCCTATCTTATGAATTTATAGGCTTCAATATATGTTATCTATGAACTATTTCCTATCACATATTATTATGGGAATTTTGTATTCCCTTAATAATTGTTTTTAAGTATCTGGATATCTTACCCAAGCATATCCCCTGGGAGTGTCAAACCAGGTGCACAGTAAGGCTCATTGTCATGTACTAGGTTTTGTTGAGTCAGGCCCAATGCACCATGTTAGAGTTCTTACCCTTGTATATATCTATATTATATCCACATCCACTTGTACTATCCAAAATGTGATGCATTTTATTGATAAAACACTTACTCCATAGATAGAAAAATTTTATGGTGTTTTATTATACATCAATAAATCGTTCTCTATAATTTTTTTATCCTAATCTCAAAAATAACTAAACTTATCTTCTGATACCAAATACAAAAAACCTACTCTTTATTAAAAATTATTTCATGGTTTATAGCGTCATATTACACATAAGACAACCCATAAGATAAATATGGACACAGTATTTAGGAATTATGTATATGTAATGACATCTTGAACATGGGATACATCATTATTATTGAAATCATCCATAACACTATTTTTAAATTCCATGTCTTTCAAAACAACATGGGATCACCTTGGGAAAAACATTAGAATGGGGTGAGATATAAAGCATAGTAATGGTATAAACATTTCATAAGGTGATAAAAGTTACAAAATAGGCATATAAATAGGAATAAAAATATTAGGAATCAGAAATATGATGAAGGAGACATGATATTGCATGATAATCATAATATGGTAAATGTGAAAACAACATGAAACACTACATAATAATCATAGATCAAGATAAAACCACTAATAAATCATATTGAAAAGGTCCCATAAAATTATCTTCATCACTCCATGTCCTACCATGATGAATCAATAAAAAAAATTACCCAAATAATTGGATCACTATATAAATATAGGTGCACCCATCACATTTATTTCATTCTCATGAATATGTGTACCACATATATCTTACAAAATAGATTCATTATTCATAATAATTTATTCCATGAACAATAAATGTATAATAAATACATTAAAGTCCCTAATGAAACATTATATGTGCATAAATATGAACACCCATGACATGAAATGGGTATGTAATTCAATACACAATTATTTTGGAAAGGAAAATCCTGGTGAAATTACGGTAGCAAAATGGTTTCACATAATGATTCATAACACATGGTTGATAAGATATAATGTGGTCTATCGTTGAATAGAAATCAAACGTGTATTGATGTGGACATGGAACAAAATATCCAACATTGTAAATTGGAAATATAAGGCATAATTTAATGAAGAATCATGAATAAAGAATATAATAATAATAATATTTTGTCAAGAAAACTAGTGTATATAAAAGAACATGATATTTTTAATGAAGGTGAAAGGGTAATATCATAATTTATAAATTAAATATAATGTACATCGAATAAGGAGGAGCACATCCAAACTTGAGAATATGTAATTTAAGATATAAAACATAGAAGAAGTTCCTTAATGAAAATGAGAAGAGATAAGTCCCTTAATTGAGTGTGTCACTCTAGGCATGGGAGGTGTTTCTCGAGAACATGGGGGAACCTTGTGAGGACTCTAGATAGTGTAGGAAATAATATAGAATTTCTATAAATAATTTTAATGAAGAGATATACTGGATTGGATGGGTTTATATAGGAAAATAAGGGTATTAATTCATTAATTAGGTTTTGGACTCTACATAACAAAATAAACAATACCAGAAATCATCCCATGATTTTTTCCAATTTTATTTCTAATGAATGGGAGTGTTTGTCATTATTTTATAAGACTAATGTCTAAAAATATTTAAATAATACATTTTATTATGTGGAGGTGATTCATTTTCTTAATGAAATGGTGTTAAAACATTAAAATATATTATCAATTTTTGAGGATTTATAAAGGATTTATAAAATTAATAAAATAAAAAAAATGCATACTGTTTTATTGGTAAAGCATATATTTCTCCATTTATACCATTCCTAATATTTATTAAATTACTTTTAGTTCATTATGATGTTATAATTCACAAGTTATATTTATATGGCATTTAATTTTTACCAAAAATTCCACTACTTCATAAAATAATGAAAAATTAACTCTTGAATAATTTTGGGTTTATGATTCTGAAAAAGGTATTCAACTATCTAAAAAATTCTAAAAATTTGAATTTTTTAATTTAAATTATTCTAAATATTTATTAAAAAATATTCATTTTTTTAACAATAACTATTTTTGAACCATAATAAAAACTACATTTGAATTGAATAAAATTATATGATCATTTATATTGAATAAAAATTATTTATTAACAAATTTTTATTTGTATACAATCTATTTCACCAATAAATTAATTAATAAAAATAAATTATTTAATTGAATTTAAATATTACTCAAAATAAAATTTGTGCCTTATTGTATCAAAATGAAAATCAAAAGTATTTATAAATTAAAAAATAATAAGAATAAAATATATTCATCATTATATAAATAATATTGTATATTCATATAATTACAGTGTCATGATACATATCCCTTTAATACACCAGCAATCTACCAAGGACTAAGGTGTGTGATGGTGTCACTTTCATGTGGTGGTTTAGAATAGATGGTTTGGGTCGTGATCTTGATAAGCTTGAACTTATCTTGTAAATAGTTTCACTAGTTATTAACTTCTTGGATCATAGCTTGGGCTTGGTCATTAGAAAATCCTAGTTATGCTATCTCCATAGGAATCTCTGATAAATGGGTTTCATAGTGTATGATAATATTGATTGAGTCTGGAACATCCTTTTTCTATGTCAATTTTATTTATTAAAAACCTATATTTATTTTAATCATTTGATCATTTTTCAATGACTATATTGTCAGTAGAAATGATACTTAACTGTCTTTTAATTCCAATTAGATATAATGATACAAAATACATTCATGTGGTTTATATAAAAATATCACGTAATAAGAAATTTATTTAAATAAAAATTTAATTCTATTTATAATAGATTGGGTCATTAAAAAAATTTCTTGAGAGGTGTGAAAATGTGATGGGTGAGTGCCTTTTTATATTGGTGGAGTGAAATTCTTGTAAATATAAAAATGTTAAACACCATTGAGTGGTCTTCCTTACATCATCTACCTATAATAATGTTCATTTTTATAATAAATGGAATATATGTTCTAACTATGTCATTGCAATGGATTTTGGACTTTTTTTAGGACATTTGGCCCCTTAAGATAATGATTAACCAATATGTAAAATCTATTTTTCCATGATCACTGTAATTAATTTTATTTATATTCAAGAATATATTTCGAAAAAAACTAATTTGAACTTATAGAACATTATGAATTATTTTTCATTCAAATATGGAATCATTTTTTTAAAATTTAAACACCGAATTTGATGAAATAAATTTAAAATTATCCTTGGAAACAAGATGAGACAATGAGTTTATAAAGTGAAAATGTTCCAATGTTTGAAATGCTTTAATATCCAATTGCAATTTGAAATTGATTCAAAAGACCTGTTTTTATTAATATATATATAATTTATATTTATATACATTAAAACCAAATTAAAATATAATTTGACAATATAAATAATATAGATCAAAATGCAGTTTTAAATTTAAATTTAGTGTTTTTCACTATTCATCAAAAATAAAACATCACAGAAAAATACCAAAATATTTACCCAATTTAAATTTTTATATTAAGATAACAAAATTAAATTTTATTTTTTCAAATAAAATTTATAATTGTGATAAAAATAGATATAATCTAGGTGCGCCATTAAAAGAAGGTAAAATTACCTTATGGAAAAATATAACTTTTTATTCATAAAATTGTATTTATTCTTATCTTACACCAATAAAATATATTAGATGATTGTCAATGAAAAATGATTGAATATATAATATGTAAATGTTATTAAAAATTATATCAAAAAATTTTAGTTTAGTTTATTGAGATAAAATACTTTTTGTAGATAGAAAATTAGTATTCTTAGACGAGGAATTTCATTAATTTCAAATAATTCTTACTTTTATTTCTATCTAATTGATAAACAAATGTTTAACTTTTTATTCATATTTAAATCATATTTTTATAAATTATTCAATCATATTTGTAACATCCATTCAAACAAATGTGTGGTAGCTATAATAATATTGTAATAATAATATTAATAGTATTCTGTAGTTTCATAAAACTCATACTTACATTTAATACAAGCTATCAATGGAACTTTGTATTCTATGTAACATAAGAAAAAAATAGTGTTTTTTGTACCAAAATATAATCTATGGGTTGTGTGTAGTGCAATAATAACATTGTTTTGCGTGAAACACAAGGAAAACATAGTGCTTTCATATAACACAAACTATATTCATTGTTGAGTGAAATGAAAAACATCAAAAAGACTAAATTAAATTGAAAAAATGTTTCAAAAAATATCAAGGTGGTGATTTTTACCTCCTTAAAATGAATTTATCCAACAAAATTATTCTAGTTCATCAACGGCGTAATAAATGAAAGTTCCATTCATTGAAACCAACATCATAAAAATGAATACAAAAAATTCCATTAAAAAATTTATGGAATATAAAAGTACCAAAATATACACATCAATAGGTTTCCAATGGGTTCAACATATGTGGAATGAGAATAATTGACATTTAGGTTGTAAAGACCCGTAAAATTCAAGGGAAATTTTTTCTTAATTTTCTTTAGAATTTTACAAGAGCGCGGTTTCAGACGGCACCTGATTCCGAGGCCCGGAGTGCCCGGAATTAATTTCCGAAGTTTGGCTCGGGTACGTTCAGTGAACGAACGAGCGGGAATTTCTAACTTTTGATCCGGTGCTCGGAATTGAAATCCGAGGGCACTGATGAACTCGCAGCGCCGATATTCGCTTAAAGAGACCTTTTCGGGAGTTGCGTTTGTTGCGAGTTGAAAGTTAGTTTTGGGGTTTTTCAGTTGAGTTAAATAAAATTTGTTTAAGACAAATTTTATTTTAACTTATTAAAAACCTACCAAAGGAGGTTGGAAGTGGGACCCACACCCACTTAACCTCCCTTGGGAGGATTAAGTGTGGTGGGGCCCACACGAACCCCTTTTTCTTTTCAAATACCCTAACCCCTCTAAACCCCCTCTTAATTGCGTAACTCTTCCCTACTTTATTTCCTGCCAACCTATCTCTTCTTTTAATTTTTGTCAACTCTAGATTTAATTAATGAATTGTTTTCAACTTTTGAATTTTTGAAAGGTTGGAAAAATGAAAATAAAATAAGGTGTAGCTTATTTTATTTTGGGTTGATCGTTTGTCTTCTTGAGAGGTGGAGAGCTCCTCTTCTTCTTCTTCAAACTCAACGAAGAACGCGAAGAACGTCGTTCTTCAACGAAGAACTTCTCCGCCGAAGAACACGATCCATCCGCGACGCCGTATCCGCGACGCGACGTACTTCTTCCGCGTCATCTCTTCCGCGACGGTTTTCCGCGACGAACGCCTTCGACAACGACTCTTCCTCCGACGTCAAAGGAATCGACACCCATTTTCCACGACACCGTCAACGTGCGACTATCGAGAACGCTCAAGTTTCCGACGAAGAACGTCGCTCCGCTCTTCTTCGTCTTCGGTGTCAACGAGAGAGAACACCGCACCTTCCTCGGACAACCTTCGTCGGCGTACAAGGATTCGCCAACGACGTATCTCTTCGGGCATATCTCTTCGTCAACGAATTTGACGAACGATGACCGCGACGCCCGACCTCCGCGACGCCGTCTTCCGCGGAACGTAGACGATTCTTCGAATCTTAAACCCGAGGTAGGGGATGTTGATTTAATGTTTAATTATCTCATTCTTGCTCATGGATCGTATAACTAACGTGGGGATGTTGATTAATTTTAAGATGCGTTATTGCTTAACGTGAGGGGGCCGGACCGCATGAACACGGCCGAACCCCCTCCATCGTTCATGTTGTATAATCTTGCGGGCGGAAGCAAGGTGGCGTGGTGCCGTCGCACCACGCGGATAATTGTACGTTCAACTTACGCGATGCCGTCGCGCGCGCACCTTGGAAGAAACAACAAGAACGCGACGCCGTCGCGCCGCGTTGAGTGAACTTCAAAGCACGGCAAAGGGGGCGCGGTGCCGTCGCACCGCGCCGAATGACGAACGCCGCGGCCGGTTCCGGGCCGCGGCGGGACGAGGAGACCGCGGCCGGTTCCGGGCCGCGGCGGAAGAGAAGACCGGCGGCCGGGCCGCCGGCGTCGGAAGCCGAAGAGGGGACCGGAAAATTCCGGTCCCGTTGGAGAAAACCGGCCGGCCAGCTGGCCGGCCAGCTGGCCGGCCGGATGCCCTTAAAACCGGGGAATTTAATTCCCCGGCCGGTTCTTTAAAACCCCCCTCATAATGAGGGGGGCGGTTCCATCTAAGGGGGGGGGCAACAGCCCCCCGGTTTTTTTTTTGAATCGGCCCCCACGTGGGGGCCGTTTGTTGCAAAGGCACGGCTCAAGGCCGTGCCGCCTTGTCAAAGAGCGGGGGCTTAGCCCCCCGCGTGCGTCGCGGCCCGCCGCCGCCGCCACCGCGGCCCGCCGCCGCCGCCACCGCGGCCCGCCGCCGCCACCGCGGCCCGCCGCCGCCACCGCGGCCCGCCGCCGCCGCCACCACGGCCCGCCGCCGCCGCCTCCGCCGCACCGCCGCGCCGCCCCGGGGGGGGGGGGGGGGGGGGGGGGTCGGGCCGGGTCGGCCCGGACCCGGACCCCCCCGTTTCGAACCAGATTTGGTTTTTGGCCCATAACTTGAGCCTCGGACCTCCGAATGACGAACCGTCTGCGGCAACGCGATCCTTGGATCGAGACGGTCGTTTCGGTATATCGCACTCAAGGTTTCGGATTACTTTGAGTTCGGTCGGGTTGGTTCGTTCACGAAACCGGATTACTTTGAGTTCGGCCGGGTTGGTTCGTTCACGAAACCAACCGGGCCTTCGGAGCGGAAACGCTCATATCTTGAGCCACGAACGTCCGATTGACGCGCCGTCAGTCGCGTTGTGTTCCTTTTAGTGAGTTAGATCTTTTGGCATACTCCGCCCGAGGTTTGGACGCAGGTGGAGTACGGTCGGGTTGGTTTTGCCTTAAAAACCAACCGGGCCCCGGAGACAAAAATGCCAATAACTCACAGACCGGGCGTCCGATTGACGCGCCGTCTGTTTCGTTGACTTCCTCTTGATGAGACGGAACTTTTGACATACTCCGCCCGAGTTTTGGATACAGTCGGAGTATGGCCGGGTTGGATTGTACTCGAAATCCAACCGGACCCCTGGATCGGGAAAGCTGATAACTTACAGACAGGACGTCCGCTTGACGAGCCGTCAGCGGCGTTGGTGGTTACGTTGAGTAACGGTCCCTTGAGTATACCCTATGGGAGTTCGGGGTACAGTTGAGATACGGCCGGGATTGGTTTCGCTCACGAAACCAACCGGGCCCCTGGGACGAAAAGGCTAATAACTCACAGACCGGGCGTCCGATCGACGCGCCGTCTGTTGCGTTGAGACCTCTGTGACGAGACGGTTCTTTGAGACTCTTCTTCGTGGGACTTTGTGATACTTGGAGTATCGACCAGTAGCTCGTGGAGCGGACCCTCCCGGAGACGAGCGTGCAGAGTACGGAGACCGTGTAGCCGGCTGAGACTTGACGACTGCTTGACCGACTCGACTTGGAGTGAGTCGACTAGCCCAGTGGACGGAGCGCCCGGTACTTGGCGGCAGACCCACGGCGGACGGAGCGCCTGGTAGTTGGCAGCAGACCCGCGGTACTCGACAGGAGGAGTACCTCAGTAGGCTATCTGGGTAGCGCCCGGTATTTGGCGACAGACCCTCAGCGGACGTAGCGCCAGGTAGTTGGCCGCAAACCCGCAGTACTCGACAGGAGGAGTACTTCAGCAGTCCTAGGTTAGTGAGCGGCAGCCTCGGAGTCGTGACAGGACCACTGTACACTCTAGAGACGGAGCTCTTCAGCAGTTACGGTTTCGATAATGAAAATCCTGGTTTGAGCTGAGACTTTTGATCTTGTGTTTACTTCATGATTGAGATGGGTCACTTGCTAACATTGGTATATGTATGGGCATATACTCGGGTAGTGGTTATCCGTCGATTTCACAATCCTTGTGTTTCCTCATGATTGAGATGGGTTACTTGATAACTTAGGATATGTATGGGCATATACCTAAGTAGGGTTTATCTGTTGAGATCTTCTTGTGTTTATCCTTGTTGGTTTTAGTGAGACCTTGAGGGTCTCGGGGTCCCTACTGAGTATCGTTATACTCACCCCTGCACGGGCTATGCCCGCACCTCGTTGTGTTGGTTGCAGACGACGGACAGTGCTGACAGAAGCCGAAGGTTCAAGGACTGGACGGTACCTGGAGGTGGACTATACGACGAGGCGGTACCCGGAGGTGGACACTGGGCGGGACATACTCGGAGCGGATGGCGGGACCCGAGGAGCAGAGGAGCTATCTGTACCCACCCTTCAGGTGGGATTTCCAGTGGACATCTCAGCGTAGCAGCTTTACTTTTCAGTCGCTGTTTTCCCTTTCGAGTTGTACTTTACAGTTGGGCTTGTATTTCCGGCCCCTTTTTACTTTTCAGCTCTTCTTTTTGTACTTAGTGTTTTTACTTCCGCTTGCTTACTCTGTGGTGTTTGTTTACTTTACAAAGGCAATGCCTTCCCTTTTTACTGGGATTTACGCCTTGGTGCTAGTCGCCAGCCCCTGGCCTATGGAAGGCGGGCTTGGGGTAGTCACGGCACGGACCCCGAGGGCGGGTCGTGACAAATTGGTATCAAAGGTGGTCGGTTCTACCGCAGACTCTAATCTTTCTTTCTGTGAAGCAATAGTGTTAAGGGTACCGAGTGTGGTTTCAGTTCAGGGAGTCCAGTGTTGGTGCGGGCGGCCGACGTATCCATACACCGGGACCCTGACAACTGATTTCCGACTTTGTGCACGAAAACACTGATTGCGTGTGTGTTTTCAAAGGTTTTTCCCCTTAAAACAGCTCAAACCAGGTCAGCTCACCAGGTATAATCGTTTGATCGTGTTACGTTGTTTCTTTCAGGATGTCTTTTCTCAGACGACCAGCTAGATCCCGGAGGGATGAGCGTGCTGACAGTCTGTCGAGCGACGAGGCTTCGGTACAGGGCCCTCTTGCAGTTGAGGCACCAGCGGAGGCACCAGCGGTACTACCATACGTTGGGCCACCGATGCCACCAGCCCCAGCAGTAGGCGATGCACGACGCTTGAGCGCGCTGCACGAGTTCCAGCGCCAGAGGCCACCCAGGTTCCGGGGAGAGACGGACCCGCAGGCGGCTGAGTTTTGGCTGGAGGCTGTGGTGAGAGTCTTCAGGCTAGTGGGGACGCCGGCAGACTTCATGGTAATCTTTGCTACCAGCCTCCTTCAGGCAGCAGCAGGTAGGTGGTGGAGCCACTTGTTTCAGTTTTGCGATGAGATGAACTTCGCATGGGAAGACTTCGAGACCTTCTTCAGGGTGGAGTTTGTGCCAGTATCACTACACCCCGAGCGTGTACAGGAGATTCTGCCTCTGCCGCGTGTTTTTCGATCAAAAGCCGAGTCATCTGTGGGCAGTAGACAGATGATGCAGAGGTCCAGGAGGACCAGACCAGCAGTTGGGCGATCTCGGGTTTTAGGACCGGTGGTGCCGGGCACCCGGAGTGGGAACAGAGCTAGCCGTGCAAGGAGCAGGTTGTGTTACTCATGCCGCGGAAAGGGTCACCTGGCACGTGACTGTCCGACTCCTCGATCCGCAGGCTTGGAGGGAGCCACCGAGGTTGAGGCAGCGACAAATGCTGGAGCTCTGGGAGCAAGTGGACAGGGGAGGAACTAGTGGATACGTCTTTTGTACTTCTAGTTCCATGTTGATGTTGCTTTTGTGTAGCGTCTTATATTATGAGCTGCAATAATAAAAGACGCAAACCTTTGTGATGTTTTCTTTCCTGTCCTCTTTTGTGATGTTACTAAGAGGTTCCAGTTGACTGTTGACTTGACACTCACTTGTGAAACATCTACTGGAGGAGACCAGTTACCACACACTGATGCCGACAGTGTGACTCAACCCTTGGAGGCGAGAGTAACGGTTGGATCTCTTAGTAGTAGCGTCGAGGCCTTACGACGTCATCCTTGGTATGGATTAGTATCATCCATGTTAGGATTGACTGTTTTAGGCAAAGAATGTGGTTCATCCAGGGGATGAGACCAGATTTCTCTTATCGGCAAAGAAGAAATCTTGCAGCTCTTGTGGAACCAGAAAAGGTCCAGGTCATCCAGGAGCGGATGAGGACAACTCAGAGCCGGCAGAAGTCATATGCTGACAGGAGGCGGAGGCCACTGGAGTTCGAGGATGGTGACCACGTCTTCTTGCGGTCTCACCTTGACGTGGTATTCGGAGATTTGGCCGAGGCGACAAGTTATCTCCGCGCTTCATCGGACCCTTCCAAGTCCTCAGCAGGGTTGGTGAGGTGGCTTATCGCCTGGCTCTACCACCTCAGATACACCGGGTGCACGACGTCTTCCACGTGTCTCAACTGAGGAGATACGTGCACGACCCGACGCACATCTTTGACCGTGGGGAGCTTGACGTTGACGATGGGGCGACTTTTACGGAGGTCCCGGTGGAGATAGAGGATCGACAGGAGCGGGTCCTACATGGGCAATCGATTCCTCTTATGCGCAACAGATGGCGGCACGGGAATCTCCAGGAGAGCACATGGGAGCGGGAGGCTCAGATGCGTGCTCAGTACCCTCTTTTGTTTCCCTAGTTTTGTTATATCTTTACGGGGACGTAAAGACCTGAGGTGGGAGTAATGTAAAGACCCGTAAAATTCAAGGGAAATTTTTTCTTAATTTTCTTTAGAATTTTACAAGAGCGCGGTTTCAGACGGCACCTGATTCCGAGGCCTGGAGTGCCCGGAATTAATTTCCGAAGTTTGGCTCGGGTACGTTCAGTGAACGAACGAGCGGGAATTTCTAACTTTTGATCCGGTGCTCGGAATTGAAATCCGAGGGCACCGATGAACTCGCAGCGCCGATATTCGCTTAAAGAGACCTTTTCGGGAGTTGCGTTTGTTGCGAGTTGAAAGTTAGTTTTGGGGTTTTTCAGTTGAGTTAAATAAAATTTGTTTAAGACAAATTTTATTTTAACTTATTAAAAACCTACCAAAGGAGGTTGGAAGTGGGACCCACACCCACTTAACCTCCCTTGGGAGGATTAAGTGTGGTGGGGCCCACACGAACCCCATTTTCTTTTCAAATACCCTAACCCCTCTAAACCCCCTCTTAATTGCGTAACTCTTCCCTACTTTATTTCTTGCCAACCTATCTCTTCTTTTAATTTTGTCAACTCTAGATTTAATTAATGAATTGTTTTCAACTTTTGAATTTTTGAAAGGTTGGCAAAATGAAAATAAAATAAGGTGTAGCTTATTTTATTTTGGGTTGATCGTTTGTCTTCTTGAGAGGTGGAGAGCTCCTCTTCTTCTTCTTCAAACTCAACGAAGAACGCGAAGAACGTCGTTCTTCAACGAAGAACTTCTCCGCCGAAGAACACGATCCATCCGCGACGCCGTATCCGCGACGCGACGTACTTCTTCCGCGTCATCTCTTCCGCGACGGTTTTCCGCGACGAACGCCTTCGACAACGACTCTTCCTCCGACGTCAAAGGAATCGACACCCATTTTCCACGACACCGTCAACGTGCGACTATCGAGAACGCTCAAGTTTCCAACGAAGAACGCCGCTCCGCTCTTCTTCGTCTTCGGTGTCAACGAGAGAGAACACCGCACCTTCCTCGGACAACCTTCGTCGGCGTACAAGGATTCGCCAACGACGTATCTCTTCGGGCATATCTCTTCGTCAACGGATTTGAGGAACGACGACCGCGACGCCCGACCTCCGCGACGCCGTCTTCCGCGGAACGTAGACGATTCTTCGAATCTTAAACCCGAGGTAGGGGATGTTGATATAATGTTTAATTATCTCATTCTTGCTCATGGATCGTATAACTAACGTGGGGATGTTGATTAATTTTAAGATGCGTTATTGCTTAACGTGAGGGGGCCGGACCGCATGAACACGGCCGAACCCCCTCCATCATTCATGTTGTATAATCTTGCGGGCGGAAGCAAGGTGGCGTGGTGCCGTCGCACCACGCGGATAATTGTACGTTCAACTTACGCGATGCCGTCGCGCGCGCACCTTGGAAGAAACAACAAGAACGCGATGCCGTCGCGCGCGCGTTGAGTGAACTTCAAAGCACGGCAAAGGGGGCGCGGTGTCGTCGCACCGCGCCGGATGACGAACGCCACGGCCGGTTCCGGGCCGCGGCGGGACGAGGAGACCGCGGCCGGTTCCGGGCCGCGGCGGAAGAGAAGACCGGCGGCCGGGCCGCCGGCGTCGGAAGCCGAAGAGGGGACCGGAAAATTCCGGTCCCGTTGGAGAAAACCGGCCGGCCAGCTGGCCGGCCGGATGCCCTTAAAATTGGGGAATTTAATTCCCCGGCCGGTTCTTTAAAACCCCCCTCATAATGAGGGGGGCGGTTCCATGTAAGGGGGGGGGGGCAACAGCCCCCCGGTTTTTTTTTGAATCGGCCCCCACGTGGGGGCCGTTTGTTGCAAAGGCACGGCTCAAGGCCGTGCCGCCTTGTCATAGAGCGGGGGCTTAGCCCCCCGCGTGCGCCGCGGCCCGCCGCCGCCATCGCGGCCCGCCGCCGCCGCCACCGTGGCCCGCCGCCGCAGCCGCCATCGCGGCCCGCCGCCGCCGCCACCGCGGCCCGCCGCCGCCGCCACTGCGGCCCGCCGCCGCCGCCGCCGCCGCCGCCGCACCGCCGCGCCGCCCCGGGGGGGGGGGGGGGGGGGGGGGGGTCGGGCCGGGTCGGCCCGGACCCGGACCCCCCCGTTTCGAACCAGATTTGGTTTTTGGCCCATAACTTGAGCCTCGGACCTCTGAATGACGAACCGTCTGCGGCAACGCGATCCTTGGATCGAGACGGTCGTTTCGGTATATCGCACTCAAGGTTTCGGATTACTTTGAGTTCGGCCGGGTTGGTTCGTTCACGAAACCAACCGGGCCTTCGGAGCGGAAACGCTCATATCTTGAGCCACGAACGTCCGATTGACGCGCCGTCAGTCGCGTTGTGTTCCTTTTAGTGAGTTAGATCTTTTGGCATACTCCGCCCGAGGTTTGGACGCAGGTGGAGTACGGTCGGGTTGGTTTTGCCTTAAAACCCAACCGGGCCCCGGAGACGAAAATGCCAATAACTCACAGACCGGGCGTCCGATTGACGCGCCGTCTGTTTCGTTGACTTCCTCTTGATGAGACGGAACATTTGACATATTCCGCCCGAGTTTTGGATACAGTCGGAGTATGGCCGGGTTGGATTGTAATCGAAATCCAACCGGACCCCTGGATCGGGAAAGCTGATAACTTACAGACAGGACGTCCGCTTGACGAGCCGTCAGCGGCGTTGGTGGTTACGTTGAGTAACGGTCCCTTGAGTATACCCTATGGGAGTTCGGGGTACAGTTGTGATACGGCCGGGATTGGTTTCGCTCACGAAACCAACCGGGCCCCTGGGACGAAAAGGCTAATAACTCACAGACCGGGCGTCCGATCGACGCGCCGTCTGTTGCGTTGAGACCTCTGTGACGAGACGGTTCTTTGAGACTCTTCTTCGTGGGACTTTGTGATACTTGGAGTATCGACCAGTAGCTCGTGGAGCGGACCCTCCTGGAGACGAGCGTGCAGAGTACGGAGACCGTGTAGCCGGCTGAGACCTGACGACTGCTTGACCGACTCGACTTGGAGTGAGTCGACTAGCCCAGTGGACGGAGCGCCCGGTACTTGGCGGCAGACCCACGGCGGACAGAGCGCCTGGTAGTTGGCAGCAGACCCGCGGTACTCGACAGGAGGAGTACCTCAGTAGGCTATCTGGGTAGCGCCCGGTATTTGGCGACAGACCCTCAGCGGACGGAGCGCCAGGTAGTTGGCCGCAAACCCGCAATACTCGACAGGAGGAGTACTTCAGCAGTCCTAGGTTAGTGAGCGGCAGCCTCGGAGTCGTGACAGGACCACTGTACACTCTAGAGACGGAGCTCTTCAGCAGTTACGGTTTCGATAATGAAAATCCTGGTTTGAGCTGAGACTTTTGATCTTGTGTTTACTTCATGATTGAGATGGGTCACTTGCTAACTTTGGTATATGTATGGGCATATACCCGGGTAGTGGTTATCCGTCGATTTCACAATCCTTGTGTTTCCTCATGATTGAGATGGGTTACTTGATAACTTAGGATATGTATGGGCATATACCTAAGTAGGGTTTATCTGTTGAGATCTTCATGTGTTTATCCTTGTTGGTTTTAGTGAGACCTTGAGGGTCTCGGGGTCCCTACTGAGTATCGTTATACTCACCCCTGCACGGGCTATGCCTGCACCTCGTTGTGTTGGTTGCAGACGACGGACAGTGCTGACAGAAGCCGAAGGTTCAAGGACTGGACGGTACCTGGAGTTGGACTATACGACGAGGCGGTACCCGGAGGTGGACACTGGGCGGGACATACTCGGAGCGGATGGCGGGACCCGAGGAGCAGAGGAGCTATCTGTACCCACCCTTCAGGTGGGATTTCCAGTGGACATCTCAGCGTAGCAGCTTTACTTTTCAGTCGCTGTTTTCCCTTTCGAGTTGTACTTTACAGTTGGGCTTGTATTTCCGGCCCCTTTTTACTTTTCAGCTCTTCTTTTTGTACTTAGTGTTTTTACTTCCGCTTGCTTACTCTGTGGTGTTTGTTTACTTTACAAAGGCAATGCCTTCCCTTTTTACTGGGATTTACGCCTTGGTGCTAGTCGCCATCCCCTGGCCTATGGAAGGCGGGCTTGGGGTAGTCACGGCACGGACCCCGAGGGCGGGTCGTGACATAGGTCATTTATCACAAGAATGTGAATGGTGAATGCAAATCTATGGGCCTTAAGACCATATGTTATTCATGATTTATAAGACCATAATTTCAATAGAAACAAATCTATTAGGATAATTATTTTTCAATATTCTTTTCCCAAAACTGACGAATTATATTACATTATAATAACATAATAAAATATAAATACTTTATTTAATTTCATTTCATATAAGTAATCTCAATCTTTGATTGTGTCTTGATCGATATATACATCATCTCTAACTTTGAGAAATTAAGGTGAATTTTTCATTCTTGATATACTATCTGATCCAGAGATCCATTAATACAATGAATGGTATTTCAATCTATATTTTATTATCACACCATAATTGTTATCATAGGTTACCCAATATGAATAAATAATTATATTTTTAGATAATACATTAATATCTTAAACCTCATTCGAATATAAATTTAAACCATTCCATATATAGTTATCATGGTAACATTTCAAACTTATGAAAACATAATAATTTAAAGATAAGGAAACTAAAACAACTTAACATTGAACCCCATGTATAAGAAACTATCTCTTAGTTGTCACATTCCAGACATGGGAATACCATAATAGTATATTCTCTAGAAACATTTTAATAACCTGAATTACCACAAATCTATTTAGAAAACATGAATTCTTCTTTTTTCCAAATATTATTCGATATATTCCTTAAATCCAAGTTTCTTTATGATCCATCTGTGATAACATAATGTTCTTTGTTAACAAATCAATAATAATTTCCTTTGTAATATGTACTATCCAATTGTCATTATCCATATCAATCAACTCTTTTACAAAGATAAACATAATTTTCTCAACATTTAGAACACATTAAGGGTGACCATACAAAAATCAAAATATCACATCTCCATTAAATCACATTTCAACATTAACAGCACCATTCAATATATTATTCAAAATCCTAAATGTAAATCATATAACTTATAATTCATATGACATAATTCTTGAATTCTATCACCTATACACATCAGTCATCCAAGATCATTTATAAACCATTACTTAAGACTCATCAACTTATTCCATAACACCACATTCCTAAAACGAGAAATTTGAATCTTATCATTATGTTACTCTACCTCAATCGAATCATGATTATTATGTTAAATTTAAAAAATATAGTCATAATATACCATATAATTCACATTTCATTCAATAACTCTTTCTCATTAGTAGTATAACCAATACTTGTACCACCTTCCAATTTATCCTCTTGAGAATTCAATAAAGGACATCAATTTGGATAATTCACATACCTTCCACATATAAAGTATTTAATTTCAACCAAGTTACTTCTATATTACACTATTGAATAAGAAAAAAAAATAATAATGTTAGAAACTTTTAAAATATTACAAAAACACATAATCATGAAAAATTACTTATAGGATTTATAAATCATGAATTTTTTTTAAATGTATGACATTTTAGGATTATCCTTATATAGGGCCCTATAAATAAACTTATAAATATCCCAAGTGTTCTCAGTAATTATTTCTTATCCTCTTTTCCAGTGGTTCCCTAAACATTAACTTTTACACTAGCTATAACAACTCTGTCATACAATACATGGATATTAAATCATTTTTTATGAATATTCATCACATCAATAAAAATCATGCTTGAGGAACAAAATAGTTTATTTTCCTCAAAAACAGGGAACACATTCACCTAATTTGGTGATATATTTTGTGTGGATCCAATGATGATCTTCCCCTTTAGTACTCATACGTAAAACCAATGTTTATTAACTGGTTGAAGGAAACATAAAAAAGTGTGAGATTAATTGTTTAGTAAGGGTAAAAATAAAGGATATACATAGTCATAAAATTAAAATAATGGTATTATATCATGATCCTAACATTTGATGATCATTTATTACATATAAAAGAACATAATATTATGTCACGACATAATAATTGAATGTTCATAAGTCATGAATTGTATGGGAACCATGATCATAATTCATGACATCATAACATAGGAATAAGAAATATAATTTTCCACAGACTTGTAATCATATAAAATCATTCCCTATAAGTAAAGGCTTATTTCCAAAATACAATCATGGCACTTCATATGGGGTATACATATTGGGTGGGACACACAAAAATCACTAGTTATATCCATTTTCTTGTAGTTGAATGTGTTCTTTCCCCAAATCATATTAATTGTCAAGGATTACTCCCAAGGCCATCTTAGTAGCCATAGTTCAGTCCCAAGACCATCTTAGTAATAAAACGTCACTCTCAGGGCAATATTAGAAAAAAAAATATCCTTTGATGATCCATGTTTACTCTTTATTACAACCATGTATATCTAATGAGGTATAAATCTTTACCCAAATCATTGGATAAAGATATAGGTCACAATCATCTCATAATGAAATGAGACATTGGTGTTCCAAAATATTAGAAAAACTTTATAAAATTTGAAATAGATGGGTTTCATAAACATCATATCATAAAATGTGGGAAATAAACATGTTTCATAATCATTTAATAACAGAGGAAAAATTGAAAGGAAGAAGGTTTCATAAGTATTTATTAGTGTATAACCCATGAAATAGAAATAGGTTTCATAAATAATATTCCATATTAAACCTAAACCATTAAAATAGAAAATAATAATGGTTTCCTTGGATCATTTCCCCAGTAAAGAATATATTATATCAAATCATTTCATTAAGGATTTTTGAAATATCACTTTGATCATTTCTCTAAGTAAATATCATTTCTTTGAGAATAATTTTTAATTACATTAAAATTTTTCAAATCCTTTTCTTTGAAAATCACTTTAAAAACATATGAAGTAATATTTAAAATAAATTTCAAACATTTCATGAGGAAATAATAATTTTCACTTTTAAATGTTTTTTTATAACATAAATCAATTTTAAAATAAATGTTTTAAAATAACTTTAGAAATGTATAAATAAATCTTGATATCATTTTGAAAATGATTTCTATATTAATATCATTGGAAACATATAATGTAATCCTGAAACATTTCGTAAAAAATTTAATTAAAAAAATATTCTCAAATAATAAAAGAATCATCAATACATTTATAAAATATTTTCATTCAATATATATTTTAAAACTTATAAAGAAATAGGATAACATCTTGAAAATCGTTTTCTTTTAAAAAGCTTCAAAAACTTATAATAAAAGTATGAAAAAAATTTAAAAGAATTTTCTTTCTAAATAGCCTTGAAATCATATAAAAGAAGATTTGAAAACCATTTTAAACACTTTAATATATAAAAAAATGATTAAAATAAATTTCCATGAAAATTATCTTAAGTATTCATCTATTTACATTTTTTATTTTTTTAGAAAACATGGTTCATGAATAAAAAATATTTCTTACCCTTGAGTTTAATAAAGTCATATTTTATTAATAATAGTTTTTTAATTTTCATAAGTACAATAGAGTGTGGAAATGGTACCATTTTATTATGATATCATGAAGAAATATTGTATAATAAAATTCATGATACATTTTGAAATATAGGTCATAATATTTTATTAAGAGAAGCATAATCATTAATAATGCTGATAAATGATGAGATTGTAGAAAAAACTATTACCTATTTGGTAACATGGAATCATAATACCCATGAAATGATTACATTACATGAAGCTTAAAATTTAATTAAAATAAATTTATTCATCATAATACATATAAATGGCTAGTATATACACCTTGTGGAAAAATATATGTGTGTAACATGACATGCATGTGTCTCAAAGAAAGAGAATTGATACAAGCTTTCTTTAACGATTTGGTATCTTTTGAATCGTAAACCCCATGACATATAGATCATAAAATGGATATTTAAATACCTATAAATTGAATTATTATATTATACAACTACCATTGACCAATATTCTTATACATCATACCATATATGATTTTATTATTACTATCTATCACTCTTTTATTAATAATTTCTAGTAAACGTTATGTTTTGGGTAATAATCATTTTTTTTCTATGTGTTTTGACATGTTATTCTTAATCCTCATAATTAGATCATGATTTAACTATATAAAAATTAAAAACATGATATAAATATCTTATATCATTAGTATATACTTATTTATAATAATATGTAATTATGATATGGAATAAATCGTTCAATGAGATGGTAGGTCTCAGAAAAGTATATTTCATGTTAAATTTCAGTATATATCATGGAATTTGTGATATATTCCATTTATATAAGCATGTAAAATTTTATTTTTCATAATGATATAATATTATTCTTGAACACAAAATCTTGGAAAGATTCACACCATTTGAAAATAGAAAATAATTCGATCTTTAATTTTTCGATCATATATTTGTCAATATGGTGTCAATGAATATAATATCGATTGATATAATAAACCTCATCGATTCATTTAATTATATCATTTTCCATATAAATTTTATTTCTAAATTAATTAATTCATAGAGAAAATATTTTATCATCTCCTTAATTAACTATATTACTTAATAGATATTTTCTATATGTTATAAATATATTTTTAAAATTGTTAAACAATGGTTCACCCACTAGCGTTTATAGACATATGGATCCCTTTGGATCCTAATAAAAAATATTTCATATGTCCTTATAAAATTTAATATTCTATGATCATGATTCATGCATCAATCCCTAAAAAAAATTATTTAAAATTTCATTTCTCATTAACTTTATTTGGTGTCATCAACCCTTCTAGTAGCATCATGTAGACATCATCCACATGATATCCATTTATGATGATAGTTTTGACACCCAATTTCTCAATTTAAGGCTTTTTTAACTCATAATTTTGTGTCACACACTTTAATATAGATTGAAAATTTTCATGAGTTATTTTGTAATCATAATGCATACTGAAATATGCTAACGACTTTTTGGGTTACTTATTTGGTGATGGGTAAACAATGTCATATGTTATCAACATCATGTTATCAGAGTTTCGACTTTCCTATGGAACCATAGTTGATATTACATCCTAGTAAACCTCCATGAGATTATTAGATCATGTAAATTCACGAATGATTGATGTTTTCTCAATATAAACTGACATAAAGGCCACATGTGTCCATAATTAATGCTATGACTCCATATATAGTTTGCTACAAAGTCTGAAAGAATGAGAATATTTCATTAATATGAATATTATCAACTGTTAAAATGGATTATAATACATTGTTATATAATAGCTAGGAATCATATTCATCTTCACATTCATCATCTAAAACAGTAATAATGGGTTTGGATGGGTCATGAATAACTCCTAATGCTAAAACTACTATCATAAGAATTCATTGTGTTTGATATGTTATTATGTAATGAGAAGAACAGACCACATATATTATTACACTAAGAGAATTAAAGATTTCTCATAGATTAGTGTATGAGGTGTCCTATAATATAAATCTTTATTTCATATTTGGACTCAATAAAGTGATTCCACTAGAGTATCGATCTATCAACTGGACCATATGTATTGGAAACCTCTCGATCATATGATCAATGAATGAATATGGATAATAAGGTTATATTTCACGATGGATAGATGATGCAAAACACCATATTATTCATAATTTTTGTTCTATAGATTTGGGGGATCACACCTAGATCTAATACCATAGACCAGGAACATGAGATTCCTCTCCCCATAAATCTAGGTATCATATAGAGAACATCAAATATATTTCATGTAATTTTGTGTTATGCATGCATTCTATAATAGTAATCATAGAAGGATAACTCATGTATGTATCTATACTTATAAGAGAAGATAATTACCATGACCAAATGTGTAGGTGTGTTTTCAAACATCCATGATAATATCTATAAGAAGAAAATATTCATTAAATTCAAAAAAACAGCATTAGTTGATGACGTTACCTAAGGTAGAGTTAATGAGAAAATACAACACATTAAATAAATTCATTGTGAAAATAGTGAGTTTCAAAAATATCCAATGTGTGATGAAAGTATATAGAATATATATTAATCCCATAGAAAATATTAAATGGTGATGTGAAACCTCAATGAGGTTACAAAATCATGAATGAAACATACTTATAGTTATGTAATTATGATTATTTATCTTAAAACCACATTTCATTGGATCAGAGACATAGTAAGTCAGTCTGATGGGATGTAGACAGTGTTTATAGGACACACCACCTTTCTAAGATGAGAAAATATAGGGAGATATTTAATATATAAATTCAAGTAGATCATGAGTTTCAAAAAGACACTTCAAGTCTGTAGAAAGTGTTACCAATTTCCCCTAAAAAAGTGTATCGCGAGAACACATAAGGGTCAAGGGATTGGGAAGAGGAGAGAAATCCATCGTGTAATAATTCTCATTAAGGGGTGATGCCCCATGATATTCCTCCACATAATAATCCACATGAAAGGCCAAGGTGTCACCTAACTACTCATGAAATGGGTTGAGGAACAAAGGAATATAACATGTGAAGGGGTTGTGATAATGTAAGGGGGTCACACTCTTGTAAGGATAAAACTAAATCTCATCTATATATACACAACACCATGTGAAAACAGATCCTAATGCATATACTAGCCATTCATCTTCATAGAATGATATTTAATTACCATAAATGTCATTATAATAGGGATTGTGGACATCAACAGAATGACTGGTCAAGCCCAAAAACATTAATTTAACACGGCATGTAATCCTATCATGAATAGCATTCCAAACATGAAGCATCATATCGATTTTATGGAAGTCTTCACCACAAACATGGAATATTTGTGGGAAAATTATAATCTCCATTCCTCAGTTTATACCATCTTTTTACAAAACTATATATTCCATTCATGGGAATATCATGAATGGGAAGTGATTTTGGCGTGATAATATTTCACCTGACCCCATTTATGTGATCGAATGAATATTTGAATATCATTGAACGACCTCATTGTAACCCCAAATTTATCCACACCATAATGAATATTGGGTTATGAAACATTCAAGCGACATCTTGAAAAACAAAAGTGAACCTTTTGGCGTGTGACCTTGACATGCTAACACCCTTCATCACGCTACGCCTTTATGTAGCTAATAACACATAATGAATTAAATAAAAGAACAGTGATTGTCTTTCAAAATTTCAACACGTCATCATGATATACATCATGGATCATGTGACTTTCCCATGAAATTTTTAGGACATCAAGTATTTCATAGAGACAATCTACATTATCGCACAATAGCCCATTTGCATGAGGCCATCATCACGTGAAGTGTCTCGGACATGCCCCGGAGATCTTGTGCTCTCAAACTGGATCTATATTTAGACATAAGGGTTTTCCATGTAAATGAATTCTATCACCACATCACCCTTTGTTGTTCATGTGATGCATTACCGATGGGGGGAGTGATTGTCTTCAATAACACTTATACAAACTTGGGAGATTTTACTACATTTTACAAATAAATTGGTAAAGAAAAGGGAAATGATTGAAGCTTCTTGTGAAGGAAATATATTCTCATCTTATTTCAGTGGGGCCATACACCAAGGGAGATCACCATTTATCCCTCAATACCCATTGTAATGTTAGTTTTTTCTCATGAAAGTCCCTTGACAATCAACCTCTTCTTCACGAAAGGCCCTAGACAAGTGACCTCATAACACACAAAAGCCTTTCAACGGGCATCCTAATCTCAGAAAAGTCTCTAAAAATGTCATACCATCTACTTAATATCACCCTGAAATGTATAAATAGTTATTCAAATACCCCCTTAATTTTCCATGATCCAATAAAGGGTGCTGATAGGATTCCCTTCTGGCCTAAAAAAATCTTGTGAAACCCCAAATAACATACGGAAGGATCTCATGAAACGCATGAAAACAAATACCTACACTAAATTTATATCACATGAGTGAGATATTCACTGAACAATGAAACATTTAATCAAGGTGGATAATCCTATAAATCCTCCACTAATTATTAAAAAATGAAAAATTTAATCCATGCTCTAGCACACCTGATTATCTGTGTGGACTTCTCTAAGTGTCCAATCACGCAATTATAATGTTTTACATTATGTAAAATTCATTGAACAACCAAATAGATCATGAGAAATTCATAATTACTTTATGTGATAATCGGAGATCACGTGAAGTACTTCTTTAAGGTCACCTTGGTTATGTTAATGACATCCTAAAAATCAACTCAATCACGTCAGTCCTAAAAAGTATAACATTGAAGAAATATAAGTCATATATGCAAAAAAGGCTAGAGCTTAGACTTAAAAGATGAGAGTCTTTTGTGAAAATTGTAAATGATGACCCTAATGTGCATCACATGAACCACCATGACTATGTGACAATACCAGGACATGTCACGAAAAACATGTGATGCTACCCTATAATTATATTTGAATCATGCGATGTCCCTTGGACACGTGAGAGAGATTCCATGGTTCCCCCTAGGCATTCCACCCAAGTCATGCAAAAACCCTTCAGGATCACTATCTAGACCATGGGACTGGCTATAAAAATGTCACCCAAATCATACAGTGGAACAATTTCATGTCAACTAAGTCTCATGATGGCACCATAGCATGTCAACTGGCTCCCACAACATCCTCATAACAAGTCAACAAGATCTCATGATGTCCACCGAACATTTCATCCAGTTTTCACGATGAAACCAAGTCAAATTGGCCAAATCATTTGATTTCCTCCCAGAATGTTGATCGATATTAGGTGATGGCCTCCATGAAAAGTCAACAATGTCATGTGACCACTTCCAGATAAGTCATCATTGGTTATGCAATATCATTTAAAAATATCATCCAAACTATGGTACATTCATCAGACAAGTTAAATAGGTCATACCATTGACTTTTGACATGTCTTCAATACCACAAGTCATGTCCATACTTCATCTGAAATATTAAGAATAAAATCAGTCATGATAGGAAGAAAATAAATAAAGTCAGGTAGGAAACAAGTTATGGTTATATAGGCATACCAGAAAATAATAACCTTGTATAGTTCACATGTTAGGGAAACCTCAGTGTGTATTCCCTAACCATTAGAATAATATCATATTCCCCACATGTTAGGGAAACCTCGGCATGTAAGCCCCGATCAATGGAATAATATAACTGCATCCATATTACGGAAAAAACAATGTTTATGTCACGATTAACTAAATTATGAGAACTCTAATTCCTTAAATAACCAGGATACGTAGGATGACTTCCAAAGGCCCTAGATAAAATAAGCACTATCTCCAGTGTAATTCCCACTATGTCTTCGACATTTCAACCATTGTGACTCAATCAGTACCTTTGGATGATTATTCTAAATCATCATTCACTAGACTAAAGAGACTACTAAACTATGAAAACATTGATTAATATAATAACCATGATATATAGGACACCTTTCTAAGGATTGATCTCTATATTAAACATAAAAATGGTTTACCTAGTTCAAAAGTCTTTCAATTATATCCAATGATACTAACTAATTTAAAGGCCATGTTTCTCACCTCGATCATGGATCACTTGGGCTTAGGGAGTTACAATTGTCATATCATTCTCATCATGAATCATTACTATCCAGTGCAATATTATTGTGTAATCCATGGTGAGTGGCATGATACGGCTTCCCCCAATAAAAATTATGCACCTCATGTTATTTCATACTGGAATGATCAAATTATGATAACTATTATTCACGCCACATCCAATATATGAAAGAAGCCACCTAAGGTTGAAGCTCAAGTATACAGTGCCAAAATTTCCTCATATATGTCATTCCTGTATGATTTTAAAGTGGATAGGTTTCATGAACTATATAGTTTTTTATTCCATGTATAACCAGGATATGTTGGATTAATTATAATAGTTCAATCTCTTTCATGATATATTAAAAAACCCCTACATGGAAGAAAATTTGAATGCACATGTCTATACGACTTCAACATATAAATTGATACCCAATAGGGGAAATGGATGATGAACACTAGTTTCAAACAAATGGAATCACTATTAGATTCCCCAATCTGTATAAAATAAATTTTACATGTGTTCATATTATGTGGGAAACTGATTTCTTATCGTGATTGGAAATATGTTTAACCTAGAGTCATTTTTTTGGGTATGTGGTTTTGTATTGTGATTATGAATATATTCATGAACATATACTATATCTAAAAGATATTATCTGAGTATTAAAAATATCTTCCCAAAAAGGTGTGATGAGTCCAACCTCCCACCTATCGTCCAATGTGAGTACCTATGTGCCCCTGGATCTGAAACCCAACTGGCCACCTACCTTTAGTAATCTATTTTTTACCTAGTTCTGGATGTTGGAATTTTTGGGATTTTATATTAAGAACAACAATGGAGACCCGACATCAATTATTTTAAAAACCCTGGAACCTCCCATAATCAACCATTGGGCCAAACCAAAATCACCTAATTTTATAATGAAACAAAATATAGTGAACCTAGAATCCACTCATTTAACCAAAATATCTTTTTTATAAGTGAAAAAAATTATAGATTGGCCAGTACTTCTTAGCCCATTTTTTCATGTCATGAGGGTGCCCAAAATGGGTTATTTCTTATCTAAAAAAAGAAAAATGATTAAATCGATGAGAATATATGAAATATAAAAATGATTAGTTGACCATGAAATGAGACCTTTTGTTTTCATATCCTACATAAACAAAATTAGTGAACCTAATGTGAATCTCTCAAATAATAAAATGATTATTGGACAATGCATTAGTCAATTTTTTTTCTTATCCAAAGAAAAAACACGTTATGCCAATGTTAATCAATCAAATGATAAAATGATTGATTGAATGTAAATTTTTCCATTATTAGCATATAATATGAAAACATAGAAAATCTAACAGGAATATTACAGTTGATCTGCTATAGTCGAGGTTCTTATGAATAATTCCATCTTAGCTTTGACAAGTCTACGTGAGAAGAATGGACAGATTTAGAAAAAAAGGACTATTATGTTACTCATGCATATCTAAATGGTAATATATCATCCATAAAATGCTGCATTGATGGGAGAAATTGTTTCAAATTGTCTTCGTTATTATAGATACTACTCTCGTAAACAAGAACCAGATCTAACATGTCTTTATCCAATTACCATTTATGAAAATTAGCATCAACTGCAACCCCTAAGGTCCTTAGAATGACCTCTGAATGGAATTAAGGACTTATTTTATTATTTTATTAAGGATAATCAACCATTTATGGGTTCAAGGGGAACATGTACATAACCCGTAGGGATAAGTCATAAGGCTCGACATGACTTGAAATACAAGACCTGAAGGCCCAGAGGCATTCCATGCTTAATAAATGACCTATAGGCCTAACCCACTAGAACTGCTCCTCCCTAGCTTCTACCTCATTGACCACCTAGCTCCCAACCTTGAATTTCTTATCATCTATCATTACCGCATACAAATATTCATGGTTCCTGGTCCCGATGGAATTTTCCATACCCTATCATTCTTCTAATCTAGTTTACTTTACATCCAGTGACTACTTTTCTTCTAGCTCTGATCCTCTTTTGGGCCTTCTCACTGTGAATTAGGCTACCCCATGGTCTCAATGTGCCAAAGGCCTTGTGGCTGAAAGTTGTTTAATGGACTGAAGTCCCATGAGACCAGTAGACCTCAACCAGTGGCCTGAAGGCCCAAATTGGGTGAATTGTTCCAGCTGCTACATAACCGAACATTACCTGCTATAGTAACTACTAGATTTTCTACTACAGTACTACTACTATATCCTGAAAATTCGCCTCTGCCTAGTTTTGATCCTAAGTGTCTTGGATGCCATGCAAGAGCCCTTACCACTCGAGTACGGGCTCGTTGGCAACCTCAGAATGACCTCATCTACCTGACATATTCAGTGTATGGTGGTGAATGAAATGGTCAAGGAGTACCATTAATGTGGTACAAACATGAACCTTTAGTCTACTCATGAGGGACTTTAAGCATTGAAATTGAATAATCTAAATCATTTGACGAAATTTATAATAAATCTAGTGGCACTCATCACCACAACCAACCACTTCAGGAGCATATCCCCAAAGCGTGAATGTCACCACCATCCAGATCTGATGAAGGTAGACTATGGAGTTAGAAAAAAACTCCATTCTAGATTAGGTGCCACTGAGGAGGGCTCATATTAACCGTCATCGCCATCACCATCCCACCTGTTCCTTTCAGTCGGTTTATGAGGGTGCCACCCAACACAATACAACCTCTACTACCCAAAAATGTGATACAAGGAAGGAACATCACACATATATTTCTCTGGATAATCATGAGTGGGTTTATATCCACACTCCCACTAATGATGTCAACTGACATATTCCAATAGTTACCAATGAGCAGACTCATATCCTTTCTTACTCGGAACAAGTCTGAGGGCATATTCTTGCAACAGGCATGGGAGAGGTGCATATCCCTACCCATAAGTATGAAGCCCATTTGTATATCCTAGTGGAAAAAGGATTAAAAAAGAAAGATCATATACCTTATTCAATTGATGATATCTTCTAGTATATAGTCGACATTAAAAATGACCATGCATAAATTCTGGCAGACACTGTGATAAAGTTTCATCTCATTATAGAAATAGCAGATGAACTCAACTAACATATTCTAAAACTGGTAAAACTACATGGAAATGTTCATATTCATATCTCCACATAAAATTTATCACAACAATATGATCAATATGAACAAGTGTTTTTTTCGGAGTAAGCACACATTCTTCTCCCATCCAAGAGGACTGTCATTGTATATTTTTATAGGATGAGTAATCATACCAAACACATTTTCTTCTTCCAGCAGGGTATCACCAAGTTATCTAAACACATTCCTCTATAAAGGGGAATATTCCCATCAAAACTTACTAGGTAAATATTTCAATAGTCATTTATCAGGATCATATCCTCATTATGGTTGAGGCTCACCAATTTATAGTAGTACAAGACTTGAGGAGGGTCAAATTAAGGTCAGAGAAGACTAGTGGCATGCTTTGATGGACCAATATCAGGATTATATCCCCATTCTAGTCATGGATCACCATTTATAGATGAACAAGCCCTAGGGATGGCTCATATTCCCTTTGGTGAATCTATCTAACATATTACAGTATATAATAGAATCTAGGATCATATTCATATTTCCACTCAATAATGACTACCTCGACGTCCTTTCATGGAAATATATGATCTGGATCATATCAATTATCCCATTTTATAGGTCCATCAAAAAAATTTGATGGTGAATGAATATTCATATAGGGGTCATACACCCATTGTAACACCCCAAAATTCGTACCTCATGTATTGATAAGTTATGTTTAAATATTGGTTTCAATAACTGAAAAAAAATTCTCTTGAGATTGTAATAATATGGTTTTAATTTCTATTAGAATGCAACTGAATTCAATTCTCTATATGGAACCAGATCAGGGTACATGGGAGCTGGGATGTGACTATTTGTATCAGGTGATTCATTTGGGATAACTCTAGATAACCAAAACTAAACAATGATAAACATACTATGAAATATTAAAAAAAATTTTTATTAATTTACAGATGTAAAATAAAGGCACTAATCTTTAGTCTCTTCCTAATGAGGCCCTAGAAATCATAAGTTTAGTATCCAGTCATGAAAATTTTATACACAATGTCCATATCTGAATGATGTGTAAGAACCTCTAAAACATACCCTAATCTACTTGAATACTTCAACTACACCTAAGAGCGGGCATGATTTACATCGTTATAATGCAGGCATAGTTTCCATCATACGAACGATGTGGAAAATACTACGACGGACATATAAGATGCTTCACTACTACGAAAGGCTTCACGTCCCTCATGAACTTCTAAGAAGTTGCGGTAGTAGGAGACCTCCGTGTGTCTTATATGTGTCAAGCTTGGTCTCATAGTCATTCTGGTCAGGTAATTGACTTTGAAATCTTTGAAAATGAAGCATCTCGTTCTGTGTACAGACAACAAGTACATATAGACGTCTCTCAGTTGTACACCCCACATATCAAACTCTAGAGAAAATACAAGTGCACCCACGATATCGAACTAGTTTGCTCTGGTTGCATATGGTTCTAGGATATTGGATGTTTTGAACTAGTTCTGGGGATTCAAGTATTCGGGTACTGGGGAAACCAATAGCCTTTCTCTTTTTATGAACATGTGGTGATATGATAAAGTAATTTGTTATTCCTTTATTTGTTTTGCTATATTGTTCATGATTATGTTTCGGAATAGGTTTCACTAATTGATCCTTCATAATTAATTTTCAGATGGAAGTACTGACTCATATCCTATCGCTCCATACTTAGTTACTAAAGAACATCTTGGTCAAAACCTATGAAGAGGAGTACCTACCTTTCTCAAATTTATGAAAAATGTGATAGAAACACTATGAAGTATCAAATAGCCCAGGCATTATCCTTTCCATTCAAGAGAATTCCTACATATACCATAGAATAGCCACGGTATAGTTGGCCAAATACTGGAAAAGAGGGATGTACCACGAATATCTATTTCTATGCTTTACTCTAGGCCAGATCATCACGACTAGAGAGAGATTTCAAGAGGCTTTAATGGAGTGAGTCCTTTGTGCATGCTACATGTACCAAATCCCCAATTTTAGTTTATAGGAAAAAACCTATAACTTATATATTCTCAATCAAGAATCATTCTGGTGAATTCTTTGAGAAATGGTCTATTTGGACATCTCCAAAATTTCCACCGCTCGTGCATCTCTATGGAGGCCCGAATGCACTGTGAAAAGGTTCAACACTTTTTCCTCAAAATTTATCTAGTCCAGATAAGCTGAAGAGTTAAACATAAACATGGAATTCACCTAGTTACACCAGAGGACCCACTAAGATGATGGTTGTGGTAATGATGATAAATGATTTTTCTCTCTTATTTATATGTAGAATGAATTGCGAGGACACAATTCCTCGTAGGGGAAATGATGTAACACCACAAAACTCAAACCTCTTGTATCGATATGTTATGTTTACATTTTTTTTGAATAAATGAAGAAAAATTGTTTCTCTTGGGAAGGTAATAAAATGGTTTTAAATTATATTAGAATGCTACCAAGTAAAACACACTAATGGACACAAGACTCTTCATTTAAATAAAAACAAAATAGTGTTTACAATACACTGATCAAAAGAGTAACCATGATAAAAAAATACACCTATTAAAACCCCTATTAGAATTACAGGGAGACCACTTAATACAACAAGAACCCAAAATAAGTAATATGGGTCCGTAGAATTTGACATAATGAACATAAGAATGGCTGATGCCACTACGGACACACTAAGAACCAAGGGTATAACATGAACCATCATCTTCAATCGCCTTGAATTTTGAACACCCTAAAGCATGGTTTTATATAAGGCAACGACTTGACCGTTTTCTTGGGTGACCGTTGGATTCCAACAGCTATAATTATAGCTATTTTCCTCAAAGTTAATTAAATAAAAATATTTTAGTATAACATAGTTTTGAAAATTTCATGAATTGGATATTATAAGATAACTCCTGATTATGGTTAAATATTTTTTTTTACAATGAGAAATTAGAAACAATTATTAAATATTATAAACCGGTTGTAATGATTTTTCATTTCCTAAAACTATGTTTAATATCCAATTGTTAAATTAAGTTTAGATTAAACTATGTTTTTGACTACTATAATATTAGTGGAAAAGATTTTATATGGTTATTTCAAATTTCTATTTATAACCTTGAATTCTGAAGCTTTAGTGTTTATAAATAACTTGAGTGATAATATATGTATATAATGTATATTTAGGTATTCATTAATCATTTTTTTATATAATTGTTATGTTTAGAAAGAATAATTTTTAGGTTATTATACTTCATTTTCCTTTTAGGGTAGTTTTTATAATTGGTTTACGCCCTCAAGGGAATGCACTTTATGGTTTGTCCAAGGGAGGGAACACCCATTAGGTGGTTGAGCCTATCACTCTACTGATGCCAAGGTCATCTCGAGTTTTGACATAGGTTCCCCGAAGGGAACACGAGAGCAGAAGTGCATGAGTGCACAACGTGGGTGCAAGGGCGTTGTGGCCATCGGTAAGCCGAGGCCTGCGGGGGAAGTGGGAGCCTGTGTGTAAGGCACCATGCATGTGTGCTGTGTGATTTCTGGAAGATGCATTGGATGATTAGGAATATAAGGAAGCTGTACACACCTCTCCGTTTTGATGTGGGAATCATTTTTTTGGGTGAAACAAGATCTAGGCCATTGTATCATGTATCGCGTGATCTGGGCCATTTTCTTGATATAGTGTTCGACCTTCAGCAACCACGGTGAACCACCAGGCTATTGTGGTACGGTCAATCCATCACAATCTATTCATGGTTATACAAGCTTTTTAAAATGCTATATTGATCTTCTGACATCTGAT
Source organism: Viscum album (assembly GCA_963277665.1). Taxonomy (NCBI): domain Eukaryota; kingdom Viridiplantae; phylum Streptophyta; class Magnoliopsida; order Santalales; family Viscaceae; genus Viscum; species Viscum album. The sequence goes on from OY728157.1 coordinate 1,032,396,732, forward strand.
CAGATTCATATTTAATCTAAGCCATCCTTTACCTTTATAAGCCACAGATGCATCCCGAAATTTGAATCTAAGCCAGACCTAATATCATCCATCAAATTCCTCCCGAATTTCTACTAGAAGCCATGTCTTCTTCTACCGTGTTGTTCCATGCACCAGTACCCTACCTCACATTTTGCACCATACTTCTTCACCCCTTTCAGTCGTCGGACCCTCCTCTCACATGTTTTCCCTAGAGATATTTTTCCCTAATATTTTTATAATCTATGATGGCCTTAAATCCCTTTCATCTTTAATTAAAATTACCATTTTAGGTATAGTTTATAAAAACCACACTGAGGAATCTGAAGAACCTCCGTGTTTCTTACTAACAAGCCTCTAGCAGACCTCAACGAGTCCTCCAAGTTATCCAGTATCTCCCGCGCCCTTATTCCTCTTCAAGATAAGGTTGGGGATTAGTCATTGTCTTTCATTTTGGGTTTTATGTTTTATGAATATATATTTATTTACACTTGTAATAAAATATACATCATTTTACGGTTTGAAATTAATTCTTTAAGAGTTTCAAGATCTTATGTTACAGGGTATTAAAAAACACCAAATACGGACAACCAATGGAAATTTATTTTATGCCTTAAATACATATTTTGTTATATACATATACATATCTATATGAAAATATTTAGGAACAATATACATAGCGCTAAGATTTTCATAAACTTCATAAGCCCAGATTTAAGACTTCTTAGTTTGAGTTTCAATGTTATTGAAGAATTAAGAAATCCATGGATTCATTTTCAAGAAAACTTTTATACCTGATTATGTGTGTTCATAATTATATATTAATAATATATACATGTGGTTTTAATCATTGCATCGTTATACTTTTAGTTCATAATTTTTATAATCATTCAAATGTAAAATAAGCATGGTATGAGATCCTTACGGGTATGTGGGTATGTAAGACAACTTCAATACCCAATTGTATTTGTAAATTTTTCATATTTTTGTGAAGGAAGTAAAAAACATGTACTTTCCAATATTTTTTGGCATCAACTAAACACTAATTTTAAAGAACACCACATTGAATGAATGTTTTACACAACGAGAAACCCTATGTCTAGTTATTATAAATTATATTATTTCTATGTTAGTAGTTCATGAGTAAAAATATTGTAGGATTTAAACTCCATATTCACATGTATGAGTTACACACCAATATTTTTATTAAATGATAAAGGTTGTGGTTGAGTATCATACATTCATGTTTTAATATCTAATGTGATAAACAAAAGAAAATTTACAATAAATGTATGAGTAAATGTAAATTTAACACCCACCATGGAATGTTGGGTTTAACATTTTATTAATTATGCACCCAGATAAAAATTTCATTATGTAATTGTTCAAAATTGTTTTAGTAACTATCATTTTATGTGCTAAGATCATTCATACATTACTGGTGTGTTTTAAATAAACATCACATGCACAAAGATTTTATAAAAGTTTATGCATGTAATGGAGAAACATGTTGTCTAAATAGTAACCAGCATATTATGATTTAGTCAATTTTTAATTCCATTTTTGTGTGTAAGAATTGGGCATGAATGATGAATATGAATTTTAATGCATTAAATTTTTATTATGATAGAAGGGTTACTAAATTTATTATTGTATGTGATAATCAAACAATTTATTATTATTAATAATTTATGTAATAAGAACTTAAATTATTCATGGTGGTATGGGACACTGTGAATAATTTGAAGTATGTAACCAAAAATAATGAGACACTAGGTTTGACATGTGATATGTAATTTAATAAATCAAAGTGGGATGTGCACTTTTATTTAGAGATATGAGAAATGAATTGGATGTAGTATGTGATCAGTGGGGCCCACTATAGCCCCTCACATAATATTTCCAATGAATTCCTCATATGACTAGGGAAAAACATAAACAACATATACATTCATATTGAGACAATCATACAAAATGTAACTTACTTACTGAAACCATTAAACATGAAACACTAACAATTCCGAGTAATATGGATAATGGTTTTAGGATAGTTCATCCACAACATACATAGTAATAAACAATTAAATAAAATATGGTAGATTACTTTCTAAATGATTAAACCAAGTAATTCATGAGAAACAACAACAGTGTTGAATTAAACGAATATACTCTTATAAAACCATATAGCAATTATGAGATAAATACAACTTTATTTGAAAAGAAGAGTTCTTTTGAAAAAAATATTTGTATAATACCAGAAATGATTTAAGATATTATTTTCATAATAAAATCATTAATTTTTTTAAATATAATGGTTTCCAAAAAAACAGATTAGAGATTACCATTGAAAATTGGTAAGAAGGTAAGATATTCCCTTGAATCGGGTTTGTATGTTGAAATCAATTTGGAATGATCCCATTAAAATCATGTAATTATCCATAAAATATGGAAGTTTTTTTGATTGGTGTACATATATATAATACCGAAACAGAATTTATTGGTGGTAAATAATAATACATAATAATTTCATTGAGGTAATTAGACAATGAAAGTAACCTGAATGAAAATGGATTTTCGGGTGAAAAAACCCTTAGCTTAACATCGAACTTGTTCCTCTCTCGAACATAAGCACATGGAAAATGAAATTGTACTTATTAATAAATTATTTATGAAATTATTAGTCATGTATTTAGTTTATCAAAATTATGGTTAGTTCATTTATGTTCTTATTGATATGTTATTGTATTGAATTCTGTCGATACGGAGTGTTCATTTTCTTAATTTTCATATTTGGTTAACTTGTATTAAAGTATGTGGAATGGATTTAAATATCAAAAAATGAAATTATATATTATTTATGAACATAAATAGGTTTTATTGGTAATTTATATAACTTGGATACATGGAATGAGAAAAAATTATTATATATAACATTAATGATAAATGTTTCAGTTAATTTGTGGGTTTTGATTACAACGAGCTAATTTTTCTTTATATAATAATACCATTTGTAGACAAGGATTACAGAATATTTAATAGGTTATATTGTATATAATAATCTTTTTAAACCTATAAAATAATTGTTTCATGACCAGAATTGATAATGATAATTGAAATGGACAGTCCATCATCCTTGAATGTGGAAAATTCACACATCTCGGATGGTGTTCTTGCTACAACTATAAATGAAGTTTAAAAGGGAGGGATGATGATAAATTATTCCACTATTATGACAAAATTATAGTACATATAATTTACTATAGTATCACAAAATATGGATAAGGAGTGGTAATAGAAAAAAATATAATTGAACTTGAAAGGAATGACAAAGAATTGAAAAGAGGAATTTACCTCTTGAACCTAACATATTTGAGAACCTTCATTAGGAGAGGTTTTGGTATTTCTATGAGACCAAGGCGTTTTGGAAGTGTGGGAAGAGTTTTTGGAATCTATTTGGACTGAATTTGGAGAATTAACAAGGCTCGAGGTGAGTGAATGGAAGGGGGAGTGATAGGGGGTTTTATAGTGGAGGAGGGAGGAGATTTTTTAATATAAAATTGATTAATTTATTATATCTTCTCAATACAAGTAATAATGAGTATTCCATGACAAATAATAGTAATTTAATAATTTTATTTCAATACTAGTGGACTTACATAACATGTGGTGTCATTAATAGTGTATTTAACTAATAATTTGCATATACGGTATTTTACAATATTTCACTATTCATCAAAAATTCAAGTATTTCAAAAAAATACCAAAAATTTACCGCCACCATTTTTTGATGTGAAGAATACTAAAATGAATTAAATTATTCCAAAATAAAATTCTATATATTATTAATATAATATTTAATTATAATTATATTTTATTTTTGAAAAAACTAGTTTTAAAACATTTGTTTACTTATTTTCAATTAGAGAAAAATCTTACAAACACTGCTATATAATTTATATACTATCTTCAGTAAAGTTAATATTAATTAATGTATATCACTATTTATAAGGGTATTTTTCTATTAATATGGGTACGTTACAATTCACTAAAAATATAGTTTTCCTTATTTGTCTGTAAATAACTTACTGTTCGCAATTGTCTATGTCAGAATTTTGAAATATAAATCATAGAACTGACAAACTTATGTTTTAAAAGACACATAACACTTAGTAGTTAATTATGTTGCTATTTCATATTATTTTGACATATTTATAAGAGCAGAATTTCCTTAAAAAATATTAGGTTGTTACATTCTCCCCACCTTAGAAATATTTGGCCCATGAAATTTCATTTTACAATCTAGGACAACGACAGGTGGGGTACTATTCCTTCTTTGATTCCTTCAGTTCCCAAGTTACATATTTTTACATATTGCTTCTCCATAGTACCTTGACCAAATGAGTTGTCTTGTTGTGTATAAATTTTTATCTATGATCCAACATTTCCATTGGCTGTTATTTATTGGAAATATCATCCTCCAACTATACCACTTCTGAAGAGAGTACATGTGCATGGTCTGGTATGTACTTTAAGAGGGACACATGAAATACATCATGTACTTTCGACAAGGTAGGTGGAAGTGCCAATCGATAGGCCACATCTCTGACTCGATCAAGGATCTCAAAGGGGCTGATATAATAGGGACATTTCATTTCTTTCTTCCAAAACCGCATGACCTTTTTCAATGGAGATATGCATTGAAATTCCAGGTCTTGAACTTTGAACTCATGGTCTCATCATCAGTTATCCACATAACTCTTCTATCAACTTTGGGATGCCTTGATATGTTGTTAAATATTTTTCACCTTCTCCTCTATTTCATTAACAAATACTGGTCCTAGAATCTTGCGCTCATTGACTTCATCCTAACACGCCAGTGTTCTACACCATTCTCAATGAATGTAATATCCTTCCTCTTGCAATAGATCTTCACATCATAAAATGATAGAAAATTTATACCAATAATTATATCATATTCAACCATTGTTATGATGATATGGTTAGAAACTAATTCATGTCTATGTGTCATGAGGTGAACTAATCGACATCCCTTTTTTGAAATGATACATCCACTGTGTGTTTTGATTGATAACTACTTTATTAAATAAAATTGGATATGTCAAATTTTCATTGAAAACTGGGATGATATAAATGAATGCAAAGATTCAAAATGAAATAACGTATTGGATAAATTTGAGGAAACGATTAGAGTACCTACTACCACATCATTAGGAAATTCAATATCATCATTTGTGATCTCCTAAGCTTGACCTTGCTCCCTTGGAAATTTCTATGACATGTTTCCTTGATTCTTTGGGAAATCATTAGAATAGTGTCCCATGCCCCGCTAGTTATAGCATTGAACATCATTAGCCTAATTAATTCCCCTAAAATCACCAACAACATGGCCTTTCTATCCACATTTTAAGTATACCACTTTTCCCTTTAAGCCGGCACCAAGGTGTTTCTTTCCACAATTATCACATGGAAGAAGTCCAACACTTCACTTCTTCCCTATTTACTTGTTTCCTTTCATAGATTTTTTAGTATCCCTATTCATATATTGATTTCCCTTAAAGTCATATGACATAGAGAATTCCTTTATATCTTGATTGCACATGAAACTATATCCTCCGATGATGAAAAACATTGGGATACCAGTGCCCGCTGGAGGAATGAATATAGGACATCAAAGAATTGATCAAATTTTTCTCCATGGATTTTTTATATATTCCAAAAAATTTATTTCTAACATTGTGACGTTGGTTTCATGATTGGAAACATTTTCATCCCCCATATTCGTTAGATTCAACAATTGTCTCTCCATATATTCTTGCTTCTCACGAAGGAAATATTTTTCTTTGAATATTTGCTTAAAATCCCTCCATTTAATCTCTTCGATCACTTCCTACTTTGTGTTTTGGATTAATAACCACCACTGATCCACATCTCCCGATAGATGATATACTGCCCTGACAACCTTCTCCCATTCATTGCATCCCAAAGAGAGAAATATATTCTCAATGGATCATATCCACTACTCAACGATAAAAGAAGTTTGTAGTATCATAGAATGATGGAGGATTTTGTCTCATAATGAGATCTAGCATAGCTCCTCCACATGGTGGATTCGGATGCTCCATATAGGTATGTTTATTATTCATAACCTGAGTATGTTTTCCCATAATAGTTATGAGTAGCTCAACACTAGTCACAAAACCAGATCCAACATAATTATATTGCTTCGGAGGAAAATACCTATAGGGGACACTTGCATTCATGCGATTTCCATTCTTTACCGAAGGATCTGTTTCTAAATAATGGCATACACAATATTAGGGTATGAATCATAATTTATAATCACAATGTAGAATAATACTAGGCATAAATTTAAATTCTATGCATAACTAAACTCTTAATCACAAACATGGTTTCTTTGAGGAAAAATTTAAATTTAAATCCTTCATAATGTCTTGTAATGAAAATGTAAATTATCATAAGAATGTCCCATGGGAGTATCATAACCAACCTGTTCACAAGGCCTATTGTCGTATACCAGGATACCCCGGGTCAAGCCAACAACTCCTGGTCAAATCTTTCACTCCTATGTATATATGTGCTAGAGCAACCACTACCTACTCATATCCAGATAGGGATGTATAGCGTGAATTATCCACATATCCTATTCCTTACCAAATAATTTGGACGTTGTTGTAGTTTTATCCTCAAAGACTATCATAGGGACTCTTACCTAATCTACATTTTATAAATTTAGTTTTCAGGTTATCTACTAAACATTCACTTATACCAACTGCAAGGACCCGATCCTAGTTTCTCAGTTTCATTTCTTTATTTGATTACATTGGTATATAAAAAAAGTAATAAGCATCCCAATGCATCAAGTAGTTTATTATTATTGGAAACAAGATACATACATAAGTTCAACTTTACATATGAAAGAAAAAAACACTAAATTAATCAATTCAAAACATTCAGGCCTCCTAGATTTGGCTTGAATGTCACTCATAATTTAGTTAATCATACCATTATAAAATGAGACACAAAGAATGGGTGAGCTCAAATTCTATGTAAGGGTAAAAAACAGCTGATGATAGAATAATCATAAGACATGGTATGTAATTGAAATCACAAGTCATTAATAATAAACATGTAAACATTATGGAATAAATATGAGCTAAGTGAATAATGGAATAATAAAACAAAATCACGGGTATTATACTAGTCGAATAACCACATAAACTTCAAATACTCACATCATAATGTGGGAATTGCATATACCAGACATCATAAACATACCGTCTATGACTAGTGCTAGGACCATAAATAATCAAGTTATCAAGGCCTTATGCCATGACCATAGTATGTTTCATTAGACCTTCCCATGAATAAATGGGATATAGTGGGCCCCATCCATCACATAATAATTTCATGGAATTCCTCATATGATAAAGGATAAAAATAAACAACATATACACTCATATTTAAACTATCATATGAAATGTAACAAACTTACCCCAATCATTAAACATAAAACACTAACCATTCTGAGTAATATAGAGAATGGTTTTTGAATAGTTCATCCCCAATAGGGATAGTAATAATCCATTAAATAAAATAAGTTAGATGACTTCATAAATTGTTAAACCTAATAATATATGAGAAACAACAAGAGTGTCTAATCAAATGAAAATACTCTTATAAATTCATTCAGCAATATTGAGATATAAATTATTTTATTTGAAAAGATGAGTTCTTTTGGAAATATATTTGTATAAAACCAGAATTGAAGTAATATATTATTTTCTATAATAATATGAGTGATTCTATAAATATAATTGTTTCCAAAAAAATATATATTAGATATTACCCTTGAAAATAAGTTATATGTTGAGATATTCCCTTGAATCGGGTTTGTATTTTGAAATCAATTTTGAATCACGCTTTAAAAATGGGAAACTATCCATAAAATAAGAATGGCTTATGGTTGGTATATAAATATATAATACCCAAATATAATTTATTGGAAGCACATAATAATACATAATAATTTAATTTTGGTAATTAGACAATGAAAATAACCCAGAATAAAACGGAAGTTTGGGTAGATAAACCCTTACCTTAAATCTGAACATGTTCATCTCTCGAACATAAGCTCCATGAATATGAAAATAAACTTATTAATAAAACATTTAGAAACCTATTAGACATGTATTTAATTTATCATAATTATGGTTTGTTCATTTCTGTTCTAATTGATAAGTTATTTTATGGAATTCTGTCTCTGAGGAGTGTTCATTTTCGTTATATTAATCTTTGGATCACATGTTTTTAAGTATGTGGAATGGATGTCAATCTCCAGAATTGAAATTATATATTATTTATGAACCTAAATAGGTGTTATTGGCCATTTATATAACTTGGTTACATGGATATATGATGATATGATATATATAATTTTAGTGATCATTGTTTCAGTTAGTTTGTGGGTTTTGATTACATCAAACTCGTTTTTCTTTATAGCTTAATACCATTTGTACAAAGGGATTACATAATATTAAATAGGTTTTATTATTTATAATAATCTGGTTCAAACCTAAAAATAATGGTTTGATTACTAGATTTTGATAATGATAATAGAAAATGAAATTTCATCGTCCTTGAATGTGAAAATTTAACACATCTTGGATGGTGTCCTTGCTGCTAGAATAAAAGAAGGTAAAAAGGGAGAGATTATTACTACTTATTCCACTATCATGAATAATTCCATTACATATAAGTTATTGGATTCATCACTAAATTTTTATAATGGGGGTTAATATAAAAAGAAATCAAATGAACATGAAATGAAAGACAATGAATTGAAAAGAGGAATTTACCTCTTGAACCAAACGTCCTCGAGAACCTCCTTAAAGAGAAGTTTTTGCCTTTTTATGAGACCAAGGCTTGTTGGACATGGGGAGGAGGTTGGGAAGTTGTTGGTAAGAATTTGGAGATGGCACAAGGCCTGAGAAGGTTGAATGGAAGTGGGAGTTAGTGGGGGTTTTTATAGTGGAGGGGAGAGGGGATTTCTTAATATAAAATTAACTAATTTACTATATCTCCTCATGTCAAGGAATAGTGTGTATTCCATGACCAAAAATAGTAATTTTATCATGTGATTTCGATCCATGTGGTCTTACATCACTTGTGATGTCATGAATAGTGTATTTAACTGATAATTTGTATAGACGGTGTTTTACAGTATTTCACTATTCATAAATATTCAAATATTTCAGAAAAATACAAAAAGTTTACCCCAAAATTTTTTCTATTTTTAAAATTCAAAAATGATTTCCATGTTTAAAAAATAATTTTATAAATATTATTAGATTAATATTTAATTAAAATCATAATTTATTCTAAAACAATAGTTTTAAAACATCTCCTTACTTATAAGCATAGATATATCATACATACACTTGAATATTATTAATATATTATCATAAGTAAGTTTACTATTCATTAATATATATCAAAATTAATAAGGGAATGATACTATTCATAAGGGTTGGTTACAATTCAGTGAAAAATATTTTTTTCTTATTGGACGCTAAATAACTTACTGATCGCAACTGTGTATGACATATTTTCTAAATTCGCATCACTGAAGGGACAAACATATGTAATAAGGGTCACATAGCTTTTATTAGTTAACTATGTTGTCATTTCATGTGATTTTGAAATATTTATAAGAAATGATTTTCGTTTAAAAAAATATTTGGTCGTTACATTCTCCCCACATTACAAAAATTTTGCCCTTGAAATTTCATTTTAGAATCTAGTCCAATAACCGGTGGGGTAAATTTCCTTCATTGATTCGCCCATTTCCCATGTTGCGTCTTTTTTACTTATGGTATCTCCATAGTACCTTGTCCAGATGATTAGTCTTGTTGCATATAACTTTTTCTCTACAGTACAACATTTCCACTGGCTTCACCTCATAGAAAAGGTCAAACTCCAATTGTACAACTTCTGAAGAGAGTACATGTGGAGGATGTGGTATGTACTTATTTAAGAAGGATACATGAAATACATCATGTACTTTTGACAAGGTAGGTGGAAGTGCCAATCAATAGGCCACAAATCCGACTCGATCAAGGATCTCAAAGGGGCTGAAATACTAGGGACTTGGCTTTCCTTTCTTCCAAAACAACATGACCTTATTCCATGGAGATATGCATAGAAATACTAGGACTCCAACTTTTAACTCAAGGTCTCGTCCACGGGTATCTGAATAACTCTTCTGTCGACTTTGGGCTGCCTTGATATGCTACTGAATGGTTTTCACATTCTCCACCATTTCTTCAACCAATTCAAATCCTTACAGCTTTCTCTCACCGACTTCATCCCGACACACCAGTGTTCTACTCCATTATCAATGATTGTAACATTGTTGCTCTTGCAATAGATCTTCATACCATTAATTTATAGCCAATTCATATGGAGAATTATAACACAATAAATCATTGAAAGGATGATAAGGTTAGAAACTGTAGCACATTTATGCATCACGAGGGAGACTGATCGACCACTCCTTGTTGCAATGATACATCCACAGTGAGTTTTGACTGATAACACCTTTATTATATTAAATTGGACATATATAATTTTCTTAGAAAACTGGGAAGATATAAATGATTGTGATGATCTAGAATCAAATAAAGTATTGGATAAATTTGAGAAAATGATTAAAGTACATGAAACCACATCATTAGGAACTTAAATATCATCAGTTGTGATCGCATAATATTGTCCCTGCTCTCATGGCCATTTCTGTGGCATGTTTCCTTTACACTTTCGACAATTTTTATCATAGTTCCAATCTCCAGATACTAATATAATTGAAAATCATAATACCCCTTCTTTCCCTTACAATCACTAGAAAGATGGCCTCTCTGTCCTTAAAAGAAGCACACCCCTTTTCCCATTAAGGAGGCACCAAGTTTTTTCATTCCATTTGTCCCGACCCGCCCTCGGGGCCCGTGCCGTGACTACCCCAAGCCCGCCTTCCATAGGCCAGGGGATGGAGACTAGCACCAAGGCGTAAAATCCCAGTAAAAAGGGAAGGCATTGCCTTAATAAAGTATACAAGAACCTCAGAGTAACAAGCGGAAGTAAAGCAGTACACAAAACTAGAACAAATGTGCTGAAGTAAAGTGGCCGGAAATACAAGCCCAACTGTAAAGTAAAGTACAACTCGAAAAGGGAAAAACAGCAACTGAAAAGTAAAAGCCGCTACTCCGAGCTATCCACTGGAAATCCCACCTGAAGGGTGGGTACATATAGCTCCTCTGCTCCACGGGTCCCGCCGTCCGCTCCGTGCACGTCCCGCCCAGTGGTCCACCTCTGGGTACCGTTCCGCTCTGCAAGCCTCAGCTAAGGTCAACGCTGTCCGTCGTCTGCAACCAACACAACGTAGTGCGGGCAAAGCCCATGCAGGGGTGAGTATAAGCTACTCAGTAGGGACCCCGAGACCCCTGAAGGTCTCACAAAATCCACAAAGGATAAACCACAAAGAAATGAACAATCACGAAGTAACAACCGACACTGCTTAGGTATATGCCCATACATATACCTAAGTCATCAATTCAAATACGCTCCAACCTCCGAGCCCAAGTACAACTCAGTCCACACAGGAAAGTATACGTATTCCACATAGGAAAGCAAAACATAATCCACACAGGATTGCACAACACAATCCACACAGGAAAGCAACAAGATTCAGCTCACACAGGTATACTTCTTCAAGGACGATAAAGATGATCACTGATCCATCCAAGTCGTCGGACCCACGAAGGATCGATAGGTAACTAACCCCCGCAAAGACCCACACAGGATCGGGCCCACACAGGACCTGTAGCACTGATCCATGTAGGATCGCTGAGTGCTGTAGTCGTCGTCGTCGAATCCACACAGGATCTCTGTACTGTCATCGTCGCAGTCACAGTAGCAGTAGTAGTCGTAGCAGTAGAACAGTCGCAGCCAGCACTAGGGTTCTCGCACATAGCAAGCTCGTTCGGAGGGTCCGCTCCACGAGCCGAGAGGCTGATACATCAACTGTCACGAAGACCAGAGTTGATGTATCCAAAAGTTTCGTATCGTCAACAGGAACTCATCGCAACAGACGGCGCGTCGATCGGACGCCCGGTCTGAGAGTTATTGGCATTTTCGTCTCCGGGGCCCGGTTGGTTTTTAAGGAAAAACCAACCCGACCGTACTCCACCTGCGTCCACACCTCGGGCGGAGTATGCCAAAAGATCCGTCTCACTAAGAGGAACACAACGCGACTGACGGCGCGTCAATAGGTCGTTCGTAGCTCAAGATATGAGCGTTTCCGCTCCGAAGGCCCGGTTGGTTTCGTGAACGAACCAACCTGGCCGAACTCAAAGTAAACCGAAACCTTGAGTGCGATATACCGAAACGACCGTCTCGATCCAAGGATCGCGTTGCCGTAGACGGTTCGTCATTCGGAGGTCTGAGGCTCAAGATATGGCCCAAAAACCGATTCTGGTTCGAAACGGGGGGGTCCGGGTCCGGGCTGACCCGGCCCGACCCCCCCCCCCCCCTGTGGCGGCGCGGCGGGCCGCGGCGGCCTGGCGCCGCGAGGGGCCGCACGCGGGGGCTAAGCCCCGCTGATTTGGGAAGTGGCGCGGCCTTTGTGCCGCGCCTTTGCAACATAACGGCCCCCCACGTGGGGGCCGGTTTTGGAGAAGAAAACCGGGGGGCTGCTGCCCCCCCCCTTCATGGAACCGCCCCCTCCTCTTAAAGAGGGGGGTTTTATGTGTTGGCCGGGGGAATTAATTCCCCCGGTTTAATGCCTTCCGGCCGGCCAGCTGGCCGGCCGGTTTTCTCCAACGGGACCGGAAATTCCGGTCCCCCCTTCGGTTTCCGACGCCGGCGGCCCGGCCGCCGGTCTTCTCTTCCGCCGCGGCCCGGAACCGGCCGCGGTCTCCTCGTCCCGCCTCGGCCCGGAACCGGCCGCGGTGTTCGTCGTCCGGCGCGGTGCGACGGCACCGCGCCCCTTTCGTCGTGCCTTGATTCCTTTCAACGCGGCGCGACGGCGTCGCGTTCTTGAAGATTCTACCTCGGCGTAGCGCGACGGCGCCGCGTAAAATATTTGCACGATCATCCGCGTGGTGCGACGGCACCATGCCACTTGCTTCCACCCGCAAGAATAAACAAGAACGATGGAGGGGGGTTCGGCCATGTTCGTGCGGTCCGGCCCCCGCTCACGTTAAAATAAATAACTCAACTTAAACATTCAAAAGTCTCAAGTTTGACATGCGAAATCCACGATCAAGAAATGGAATACTTTAAGAATAAAAAAAACAACCCCTACCTCAGGTATAAGGTTCGAAGATTGTGAACGTTCCGCGGAAGACGACGTCGCGGAGGTCGGCGTCGCGGTAGCCGTTCGTCAAATCCGATGACGAAGGGATGCGTTCGAAGAGACACGTCGTTGGCGAAACTTGTACGCCGATGAAGGTTGTCCGAGGAAGAAGTGGCGTCCCCTTTCTTTGACACGGGAAACGAAGAATGGAGGTGCGGCGTTCTTCGTCGGAGCTTGAGCGTTCTTCGTCAAGATGAACGTTCTTCTAGTTCTTCGTCAGAGTTGAAGAAGAAGAAGAGCTCTCCACCTCTCACGAAGACAAACAAATAACCCCCAAAATAAAATAAGACAACATCTTATTTTATTATCACATAACACATTAGAATTTCAAAAGATTGAAATTCAAAAGGTTTAACTCCCATAATTAAAAGTAACTCAAGTCATTTAATTAGGGGTTAAGCAAGTTGAGAGAATTTGAAAGGATTAGGGGTTCGTGTGGGCCCCACCACACTTAATCCTCCCAAGGGAGGTTAAGTGGGTGTGGGTCCCACTTCCAACCTCCTTTGATAGGTTTTAACAAGTTATAATAAAATTGTTCTACACAATTTTATTTAACTCAAACTAAAAACCCCAAAACTAACTTTCAACCCGCAACAAACGCAACTCCCGAAAAGGTCTCTTTAAGCGAATATCGGCGCTGCGAGTTCATCGGTGCCCTCGGATTTCAATTCCGAGCACAGGAACAAAAGTTAGGAATTCCCGCTCGTTCTTTCACTGAACGTACCCGAGCCAAACTTCGGAAATTAATTCCGGGCACTCCGGGCCTCGGAATCAGGTTCTGTCTGAAACCGCGCTCTTGTAAAATTCTAAAGAAAATTAAGAAAAAAAAAATTTCCCTTGAATTTTACGGGTCTTTACATTACTCCCACCTCAGGGCTTTACGTCCTCGTAAAGATACATCAAAAACTAGGGAAACAAATGAGGGTACTGAGCACGTATCTGAGCCTCCCGCTCCCATGTGCTCTCCTGGAGATTCCCGTGCTGCCATCTGATGCGCACAAGAGGAATCGATCGCCCACGCAGGAACCGCTCCTGTCGATCCTCTATCTCCACCGGGACCTCCGTAAAAGTCGCCCCATCGTCAACGTCAAGCTCCCCATGGTCAATGATGTGTGTCGGGTCGTGCACGTATCTCCTCAGCTGAGACACGTGGAAGACGCCGTGCACCCGGTGCAACTGAGGTGGTAGAGCCATGCGATAAGCCACCTCTCCAATCCTGCTGAGAATCTGGAAGGGTCTGATGAAGCGCGGAGATAACTTGCCGCCTCGGCCAAATCTCCGAATACCACGTCGAGGTGAGACCCGCAAGAAGACGTGGTCGCCATCCTCGAACTCCAGTGGCCTCCGCCTCCTGTCAGCATATGACTTCTGCTGGCTCTGAGCTGTCCTCATCCGCTCCTGGATGACCTGGACCTTCTCTGTCGTGGCCTGGACCATCTCCGGTCCCACCAGTGCTAACTCCCCAGGGTCTATCCAGCACAAAGGAGATCTACATGGTCGGCCGTACAACGCCTCGTACGGTGCCATCCCGATGGTGGAGTGGTAGCTGTTGTTGTACGCGAACTCCACCAAGGGTAGGTGGTCCTCCCAGCTACGACCAAAGTCGAGGACACATGTGCGGAGCATGTCCTCGAGAGTCTGAATGGTCCTCTCCGTCTGACCATCCGTCTGAGGGTGAAAAGATGTGCTAAGACGTAGCTGCGTACCGAACGCCTCCTGTAACCCCTTCCAAAGCCGGTAAGTAAAGCGGGCATCTCGATCGGAAACAATAGATGATGGCACGCCGTGGAGCCGCACAATCTCCTGAACGTAGAGACGTCCCAAGCTCTCCACTGAGCCCTGCTCTCTGATGGGTAAGAAGTGTGCCGACTTGGTGAGTCGGTCAACAATCACCCAGATGGAGTCGTGACCTCTGGAAGTGCGTGGAAGTCCAGTCACAAAGTCCATAGATATGTCGTCCCACTTCCACTCCGGAACCTCCAAGGGTTGTACCAAGCCTGCTGGTACCTGATGCTCTGCCTTCACCTGCTGGCAGGTAAGGCATCGAGAAACGAACTCTGCTACTGCCTTCTTCATGCCCGGCCACCAGTGCTATCGTCTGAGGTCTTGGTACATCTTCGCCACTCCAGGATGTACCGCCAAAGGAGAAGTGTGAAACTCCCTCAGCACTTCCTCTCGCAATGCGACTGGTACCATGGTACGTCCTCTGAAAAGGATGTCGTGCTCTGCTCCAAGGGAGAAACCATCAGGTGCCTGTCCCGAGGATATCTGTGCACGCCGTGTCTCACAGTCAGCGTCCTCACGCTGTGCCTCTCTGACCCGCTGCAGTAGTGGAGGAGTGACTGTGAGAGACTGAAGAAAGGCTGCTCCATCTCTATCCACGAAGGATATCTGCAAAGAGGCTAGCTGCTCCGTCGCCTCCTCAAGTATCTGAATGCCCGTCCTCCTGCTGAGGGCATCGGCTACTACGTTCCCCTTCCCAGGAGTATAGACTATCTCAAAGTCATAGTACTAGAGGAACTCGAGCCATCGTCACTGTCTCAGGTTCAGGTCCTTCTGCGAGCAGATATACCTGAGACTCTGATGATCGGAAAAGACTGTAATGCGCTCGCCCATCAGAAAGTGTCGCCATGTCTTCAGAGCGAAGACCACTGCTGCTAACTCCAGGTCATGGTTAGCGTAGTTCTTCTCAAGCGGCCTCAACTGACGTGATCCATAGGCGATCACGGCCCGCTCCTACATCAGAACACATCCGAGTCCGGTCCCTGATTCATCGCAGTAGACTACGTACCCTACTCCCTCCTCAGGCAAACTCAAGATAGGTGCGCTAGTCAATCTCTGTCTCAGCTCCTGGAAGCTCTGCTGGCATCTGTCTGTCCACACGAAGGGTTTCCCCTTCTTCTTCAAAGCTGTGAGTGATGCTGCAACTCTAGAGAAGTCTGGAACGAATCTCCGATAGTATCCAGCTAGTCCCAAGAAACTCCGAACCTCAGTCACGCTCCTGGGTGGCTCCCATGCTAACACAGCCTCAATCTTCGCGGGATCCACTGCAACTCCTGCCTCAGAGATAACGTGTCCCAAAAAGTGGACCTCACGTATCTAGAACTGGCACTTCGAGAGCTTACCATAAAGCTGGTGCTCTCGGAGTGTGTCAAGAACAACTCGCAAGTGATAGGCGTGCTCCTCCTCTGTCGTAGAGTAAATCAGAATGTCGTCGATGAAGACCACGACAAACCGATCGAGGTATGGCTGAAAGATCATGTTCATGAGAGCCATGAACACTGCTGGAGCATTGGTTACACTGAAAGGCATAACCAAGAACTCATAGTGGCCATACTGACATCTGAAGGCCGTCTTCTGCACATCCTCGTCTCTGACTCTGAGCTGATGATAGCCTGACCTGAGGTCTATCTTCGAGAACCACCGTGCTCCCTTGAGCTGATCAAAAAGGTCATCAATCCTCGGTAGCGGATACTTGTTCCTCACTGTCACCTGGTTCAGGCGACGATAGTCAACACAAAGTCGCAAGCTCCCGTCCGCCTTCTTGGCGAACAAAATCGGGGAAGCCCAGGGTGAAACACTGGGTCGAATGAATTCCTTGCCCTGCAAGTCCTCCAACTGTACCCGTAGCTCTCGAAGCTCATCGGGGGCCATCCGATATGCTGGAGTGGATATCGGGGCTGTCCCGGGGTACAAGTCAATATAAAAGTCTACCTCTCTGCGAGGAGGTAGCCCTGGAACATCGTCGGGAAAAACGTCCGAAAACTGATCCACCACTGCAGGAAAACCAGGACTCCGCACGTCAACTGCTCCAAGGATGAGGCTAGCCAACTGATGAGTGATGGGTTGTCCTCTCCTCCGCGGAAGTCCATCCTGTGCTGCTAAGGCTCCCTTCTCGCCGGTGAAGGTGAACCTGCTCCCGTCGGTGCGTACACATCGCACCTTGCGCCTAAAACAGTCAATCTGTGCATGGACCGTAGATAGCCAATCCATGCCCAAGATGACGTCGTAAGGCCTCGACGCTGCTACAAGAAGATCCCAGCCGAAGCTCTCGCCTCCTAGAGTAAGCTCACACTGCCGGCACCAGTGCGTAATCGTCGAGTCTGCTCCCGTAGGAGTCTCTAGCCGTAAGGATCGAGCCAACGGCTCTGTCGGAATCTCCGAGCTCCGAACAAGGGCAGCGGCTATGAAAGAGTGACTCGATCTTGTGTCTATAAGAACTGCAGCAAGGGTGGAATAGACACAGATAGTACCTCGAATCATCTCGGGTGCGCCGTGGTCGTAGGCCTCTGCTGCCTGGAGCTGTGCCTGTCGCTGCCCACCAACTCCCTGTGGTCGGGGTGGACCTCCTGGTGGTGGTGGTGGTAGAGCCTCATAGCGTCGGCCACCACCGGCTGCTCGTCCAGCTCCTCTGCCTCGTCCGCCTCCTCCCTGCGGACCGCCACGGTCGACCCTCTGCCTCTGCCTCGGTGGTCCCTCAACCGTCTGCTGCTCCTCGGCACGGCGGGTCGGGCAGTCACGAGCCATGTGGCCCTGCCCGCCGCACGAGTAGCACTGTCTGCCTATCGTAAGACTGGATCCGCGCTGTGTGCCCCGCACTGCTGAGCCAGTATCCTGAGGTCGTCTGCCCGAAGGTATGGTCTGTCTGGACCCCTGAGTCATCCGTCGACTGCCTGCTGCAGATGACTCTGCCACGTGCCGCCCTGCGGTGGGTCGCTGTGCTGGTGTAGACTCAGCAAGGAAGCTCTCGATCAGAAGGGCCCGCTCCAGTACTCCTGTCTGAGTCGGTATGCTGAGGGAGATCAGCGATGCCCTGATCTCGTGTCTCAAACCCTGCTCGAAGGTCCAGGCCCAGAAGAATGGGTCTCGTACCATGTCGGTCGAGTAGCGCGAGAGATCGGTAAATCTCGCCGAGTACTGAGCGACCGTCATGCTGCCCTGCCGCAGCTGTAGAAGCTCCTGGATACGCACTGCACGAAGGGTGGATGGGACGAACTCCGAGCAGAAGTGGCTCTCAAAGTCCGTCCAAAGTAGAGATGCCTCATCGTGCACCTGGAGCATCAAGCTCCACCATCGTCCCACTGTTGCGTGTAGTAGGCTCGCAGCGAGGATCACCATGAGGTCTGTTGGTGTCCTCACTAGCCTAAACACTCGAACCACTGCCTCCAGCCAGTCCTCTGCTGCCTGGGGATCCGTCTCCCCGCGAAACCTGGGCGGTCGCTGGCGCTGAAACTCATGTAGTGCGCTGAGGCGACGTGCATCGTCAACGGCTGCTGCTGGAAGCATCGGGGGCTCGGCGGGTAAAGCTACCGCTGGTGCCACTACTGGAAAAGGGCCCTGCACCGAGGCCTCGTCGCTCGGTGGGCTGTCGTCTCGCTCGACTCTCGGAACCCTAGCTGGCTGCCGTCGTGGGGCCATCCTGAAAAGGAAACAGGTGCGCCACGGTTAGAACAGTATACCTGGTGAGCTGATATAAGTAATCACAAAGAAAACTTTGAAACACACACGCAATCAATGTTTTCGTGCATTAAGTCGGAAATCAGAAGTCAGGGTCCTGGTGTACGGATACGTCGGCCGCCGCACCATCACTGGACTCCCTGGACTGATATCCACACTCAATACGCTAAACATTATTGCTTCACATAGAAAAGATCAGAGTTCACGGTAGAACCGAACTCCTCTGATACCAATTTGTCACGACCCGCCCTTGGGGTCCGTGCCGTGACTACCCCAAGCCCGCCTTCCATAGGCCAGGGGCTGGGGTAGTCACGGCACGGACCCCGAGGGCGGGTCGTGACAAATTGGTATCAGAGGAGTTCGGTTCTACCGTGAACTCTGATCTTTTCTATGTGAAGCAATAATGTTTAGCGTATTGAGTGTGGATATCAGTCCAGGGAGTCCAGTGTTGGTGTGGCGGCCGACGTATCCGTACACCAGGACCCTGAGGGGGGGGCGGACCGCACGAACACGGCCGAACCCCCCTCCATCGTTCTTGTTTATTCTTGCGGGTGGAAGCAAGTGGCGTGGTGCCGTCGCACCACGCGGATGATCGTGCAAATATTTTACGCGGCGCCGTCGCGCTACGCCGAGGTAGAATCTTCAAGAACGTGACGCCGTCGCGCCGCGTTGAAAGGAATCAAGGCACGGCGAAAGGGGCGCGGTGCCGTCGCACCGCGCCGGACGACGAACACCGCGGCCGGTTCCGGGCCGCGGCGGGACGAGGAGACCGCGGCAGGTTCCGGGCCGCGGCGGAAGAGAAGACCGGCGGCCGGGCCGCCGGCGTCGGAAACCGAAGGGGGGACCGGAATTTCCGGTCCCGTTGGAGAAAACCGGCCGGCCAGCTGGCCGGCCGGAAGGCATTAAACCGGGGGAATTAATTCCCCCGGCCAACGCATAAAACCCCCCTCTTTAAGAGGAGGGGGCGGTTCCATGAAGGGGGGGGGGGGCCGCAGCCCCCCGGTTTTCTTCTCCAAAACCGGCCCCCACGTGGGGGGCCGTTATGTTGCAAAGGCGCGGCACAAAGGCCGCGCCACTTCCCAAATCAGCGGGGCTTAGCCCCCGCATGCAGCCCCTCGCGGCGCCAGGCCGCCGCGGCCCGCCGCGCCGCCGCGCCGCCCCAGGGGGGGGTCGGGCCGGGTCGGCCCGGACCCGGACCCCCCCCCCCGTTTCGAACCAGAATCGGTTTTTGTGCCATATCTTGAGCCTCGGACCTCCGAATGACGAACCGTCTGCGGCAACACGATCCTTGGATCGAGACGGTCGTTTCGGTATATCGCACTCAAGGTTTAGGTTTACTTTGAGTTCGGCCGGGTTGGTTCGTCCACGAAACCAACCGGGCCTTCGGAGCGGAAACGCTCATATCTTGAACTACGAACATCCGATTGACGCACCGTCAGTCGCGTTGTGTTCCTCTTAGTGAGACGGATCTTTTGGAATACTCCGCCCGAGGTTTGGACGCAGGTGGAGTACGGTCGGGTTGGTTTTGCCTTAAAAACCAACCGGGCCCCTGAGACGAAAATGTCAATAACTCTCAGACCGGGCGTCCGATCGACGGGCCGTCTGTTGCGATGAGTTCCTGTTGACGATACGGAACTTTTGGATACATCAACTCTGGTCTTCGTGACAGTTTATGTATCAGCCTCTCGGCTCGTGGAGCGGACCCTCCGAACGAGCTTGCTATGTGCGGGAACCCTAGTGCTGGCTGCGACTGTTCTACTGCTACGACTACTACTGCTACTGTGACTGCGACGACGACAGTACAGAGATCCTGTGTGGATTCGACGACGACGACTACAGCACTCAGCGATCCTACGTGGATCAGTGCTACAGGTCCTGTGTGGGCCCGATCCTGTGTGGGTCCGCGCTCAGCGGTTCTGTGTGAGCCAGCGCCTACAGGTCCTGTGTGGGCCCGATCCTGTGTGGGTCTTTGCGGGGGTTAGTTACCTATCGATCCTTCGTGGGTCCGACGACTTAGATGGATCAGTGATCATCTTTATCGTCCTTGAAGAAGTATACCTGTGTGAGCTGAATCCTGTTGCTTTCCTGTGTGGATTGTGTTGTGCAATCCTGTGTGGATTATGTTTTGCTTTCCTGTGTGGAATACGTATACTTTCGTGCGTGGACTGAGTTGTACTTGGGCTCGGAGGTTGGAGCGTATTTGAATTGATGACTTAGGTATATGTATGGGCATATACCTAAGCAGTGTCAGTTGTTACTTCGTGATTGTTACATTTCTTCGTGGTTTATCCTTTGTGGATTTTGAGAGACCTTCAGGGGTCTCGGGGTCCCTACTGAGTGGCTTATACTCACCCCTGCACGGGCTTTGCCCGCACTACGTTGTGTTGGTTGCAGACGACTGACAACGTTGACCTTAGCTGAGGCCTACAGAGCGGGACGGTACCCGGAGGAGGACCACTGGGCGGGACGTGCACGGAGCGGACGGCGGGACCACGCCACTTGCTTCCACCCGCAAGAATAAACAAGAATGATGGAGGCGGGTTCGGCCGTGTTCGTGCGGTCCGCCCCCCCCCCCCCCCCCCCCCCTCACGTTAAAATAAATAACTCAACTTAAACATTCAAAAGTCTCAAGTTTGACATGCGAAATCCACGATCAAGAAATGGAATACTTTAAGAATAAAAAAAAACAACCCCTACCTCGGGTATAAGGTTCGAAGATTGTGAATGTTCCGCGGAAGACGACGTCGCGGAGGTCGGCGTCGCGGTAGACGTTCGTCAAATCCGATGACGAAGGGATGCGTTCGAAGAGACACGTCGTTGGCGAAACTTGTACGCCGACGAAGGTTGTCCGAGGAAGAAGTGGCGTCCCCTTTCGTTGACACGGGAAACGAAGAATGGAGGTGCGGCGTTCTTCGTCGGAGCTTGAGCGTTCTTCGTCAAGATGAACGTTCTTCGAGTTCTTCGTCAGAGTTGAAGAAGAAGAAGAGCTCTCCACCTCTCAAGAAGACAAAAAAATAACCCCCAAAATAAAATAAGACAACATCTTATTTTATTATCACATAACACATTAGAATTTCAAAAGTTTGAAATTCAAAAGGTTTAACTCCCATAATTAAAAGTAACTCAAGTCATTTAAATAGGGGTTAAGCAAGTTGAGAGAATTTGAAAGGATTAGAGGTTCGTGTGGGCCCCACCACACTTAATCCTCCCAAGGGAGGTTAAGTGGGTGTGGGTCCCACTTCCAACCTCCTTTGATAGGTTTTAACAAGTTATAATAAAATTTTTCTACACAATTTTATTTAACTCAAACTAAAAACCCCAAAACTAACTTTCAACCCGCAACAAACGCAACTCCCGAAAAGGTCTCTTTAAGCGAATATCGGCGCTGCGAGTTCATCGGTGCCCTCGGATTTCAATTCCGAGCACCGGAACAAAAGTTAGGAATTCCCGCTCGTTCGTTCACTGAACGTACCCGAGCCAAACTTCGGAAATTAATTCCGGGCACTCCGGGCCTCGGAATCAGGTGCCGTCTGAAACCGCGCTCTTGTAAAATTCTAAAGAAAGTTAAGAAAAAAAAAATTTCCCTTGAATTTTACGGGTCTTTACATTACTACCACCTCAGGGCTTTACGTCCCCGTAAAGATACATCAAAAACTAGGGAAACAAATGAGGGTACTGAGCACGCATCTGAGCCTCCCGCTCCCATGTGCTCTCCTGGAGATTCCCGTGCTGCCATCTGATGCGCACAAGAGGAATCGATCGCCCACGCAGGACCCGCTCCTGTCGATCCTCTATCTCCACCGGGACCTCCGTAAAAGTCGCCCCATCGTCAACGTCAAGCTCCCCATGGTCAATGATGTGCGTCGGGTCATGCACGTATCTCCTCAGCTGAGACACGTGGAAGACGTCGTGCACCCGGTGCAACTGAGGTGGTAGAACCAGGCGATAAGCCACCTCGCCAATCCTGCTGAGAATCTGGAAGGGTCCGATGAAGCACGGAGATAACTTGCCGCCTCGGCCAAATCTCCGAATACCACGTCGAGGTGAGACCCGCAAGAAGACGTGGTCGCCATCCTCGAACTCCAGTGGCCTCCGCCTCCTGTCAGCATATGACTTCTGCCGGCTCTGAGTTGTCCTCATCCGCTCCTGGATGACCTGGACCTTCTCTGTCGTGGCCTGGACCATCTCCGGTCCCACCAGTGCTGACTCCCCAGGGTCTGTCCAGCACAAAGGAGATCTACATGGTCGGCCGTACAACGCCTCGTACGGTGCCATCCCGATGGTGGATTGGTAGCTGTTGTTGTACGCGAACTCCACCAAGGGTAGGTGGTACTCCCAGCTACGACCAAAGTCGAGGACACATGCGCGGAGCATGTCCTCGAGAGTCTGAATGGTCCTCTCCGTCTGACCATCCGTCTGAGGGTGAAAAGCTGTGCTAAGACGTAGCTGCGTACCGAACGCCTCCTGTAACCCCTTCCAAAGCCGGGAAGTAAAGCGGGCATCTTGATCGGAAACGATAGATGATGGCACGCCGTGGAGCCGCACAATCTCCTGAACGTAGAGACGTCCCAAGCTCTCCACTGAGCCCTGCTCTCTGATGGGTAAGAAGTGTGCCGACTTGGTGAGTCGGTCAACAATCACCCAGATGGAGTCGTGACCTCTGGAAGTGTGTGGAAGTCCAGTCACAAAGTCCATAGATATGCCGTCCCACTTCCACTCCGGAATCTCCAAGGGATGTACCAAGCCTGCTGGTACCTGATGCTCTGCCTTCACCTGCTGGCAGGTAAGGCATCGAGAAACGAACTCTGCTACTGCCTTCTTCATGCCCGGCCACCAGTGCTGTCGTCTGAGGTCCTAGTACATCTTCGCCACTCCAGGATGTACCGCCAAAGGAGAAGTGTGAAACTCCCTCAGCACTTCCTCTCGCAATGCGACTGGTACCATGGTACGTCCTCTGAAAAGGATGTCGTGCTCTGCTCCAAGGGAGAAACCATCAGGTGCCTGTCCCGAGGATATCTGTGCACGCCGTGTCTCACAGTCAGCGTCCTCACGCTGTGCCTCTCTGACCCGCTGCAGTAGTGGAGGAGTGACTGTGAGAGACTGAAGAAAGGCTGCTCCATCTCTATCCACGAAGGATATCTGCAAAGAGGCTAGCTGCTCCGTCGCCTCCTCAAGTAGCTGAATGCCCGTCCTCCTGCTGAGGGCATCGGCTACTACGTTCCCCTTCCCAGGAGTATAGACTATCTCAAAGTCATAGTCCTGGAGGAACTCGAGCCATCGTCGCTGTCTTAGGTTCAGGTCCTTCTGCGAGAAGATATACCTGAGACTCTGATGATCGGAAAAGACTGTAATGCGCTCGCCCATCAGATAGTGTCGCCATGTCTTCAGAGCGAAGACCACTGCTGCTAACTCCAGGTCATGGGTAGCGTAGTTCTGCTCAAGCGGCCTCAACTGACGTGATCCATAGGCGATCACGGCCCGCTCCTGCATCAGAACACATCCGAGTCCGGTCCCTGATGCATCGCAGTAGACTACGTACCCTACTCCCTCCTCAGGAAAACTCAAGATAGGTGCGCTAGTCAATCTCTGTCTCAGCTCCTGGAATCTCTGCTGGCATCTGTCTGACCACACGAAGGGTTTCCCCTTCTTCGTCAAAGCTGTGAGTGATGCTGCAACTCTAGAGAAGTCTGGAAATAATCTCTGATAGTATCCAGCTAGTCCCAAGAAACTCCGAACCTCAGTCACGATCTTGGGTGGCTCCCATGCTAACACAGCCTCAATCTTCGCGGGATCCACTGCAACTCCCGCCTCAGAGATAATGTGTCGCAAAAAGTGGACCTCACGTATCCAGAACTGGCACTTCGAGAGCTTACCATAAAGCTGGTGTTCTCGGAGTGTGTCAAGAACAACTCGCAAGTGATAGGCGTGCTCCTCCTCTGTCGTATAGTAAATCAGAATGTCATCGATGAAGACCACGACAAACCGATCGAGGTATGGCTGAAAGATCCTGTTCATGAGGGCCATAAATACTGCTGGAGCATTGGTTACACCGAAAGGCTTAACCATGAACTCATAGTGGCCATACCGACATCTGAAGGCCGTCTTCTGCACATCCTTGTCCCTGACTCTGAGCTGATGATAGCCTGACCTGAGGTCTATCTTCGAGAACCACCGTGCTCCCTTGAGCTGATCAAAAAGGTCATCAATCCTCGGTAGCGGATACTTGTTCCTCACTGTCACCTGGTTCGGGCGATGATAGTCAACACAAAGTCGCAAGCTCCCGTCCGCCTTCTTGGTGAACAATATCGGGGAAGCCCAGGGTGAAACACTGGGTCGGATGAACCCCTTGCCCTGCAAGTCCTCCAACTGTACCCGTAGCTCTCGAAGCTCGGCGGGGGCCATCCGATATGCTGGAGTGGATATCGGGGCTGTCCCGGGGTACAAGTCAATATAAAAGTCTACCTCTCTGCGAGGAGGTAGCCCTGGAACGTCGTCGGGAAAAACGTCCGCAAACTGGTCCACCACTGCAGGAAAACCAGGACTCCGCACGTCAACTGCTCCAAGGATGAGGCTAACCAACTGATGAGTGATGGGCTGTCCTCTCCTCCGCGGAAGTCCATCCTGTGCTGCAAAGGCTCCCTTCTCGCCAGTGAAGGTGAACCTGCTCCCGTCGGTGCGTACACATCGCACCTTGCGCCTAAAACAGTCAATCTGTGCATGGACCTTAGATAGCCAATCCATGCCCAAGATGACGTCGTAAGGCCTCGACGCTGCTACAAGAAGATCCCAACCGAAGCTCTCGCCTCCTAGAGTAAGCTCACACTGCCGGCACCAGTGCGTAATCGTCGAGTCTGCTCTCGTAGGAGTCTCTAGCCGTAAGGATCGAGCCAACGGCTCTGTCGGAATCTCCGAGCTCCGAACAAGGGCAGCGGCTATGAAAGAGTGACTCGCTCCTGTGTCTATAAGAACTGCAGCAAGGATGGAATAGACACAGATAGTACCCCGAATCATCTCGGGTGCGCCGTGGTCGTAGGCCTCTGCTGCCTGGAGCTGTGCCTGTCGCTGCCCACCAACTCCCTGTGGTCGGGGTGGACCTCCTGGTGGTGGTGGTGGTGGTAGAGCCTCATAGCGTCAGCCACCACCGGCTGCTCGTCCAGCTCCTCTGCCTCGTCCGCCTCCTCCCTGCGGACCGCCGTGGTCGACCCTCTACCTCTGCCTCGGTGGTCCCTCAACCGTCTGCTGCTCCTCGGCACGGCGGGTCGGGCAGTCACGAGCCATGTGGCCCTGCCCGCCGCACGAGTAGCACTGTCTGCCTCTCGTAAGACTGGCTCCGCGCTGTGTTCCCCGCACTACTGAGCCAGTATCCTGAGGTCGTCTGCCCGAAGGTCTGGTCTGTCTGGACCCATGAGTCATCCGTCGACTGCCTTCTGCAGATGACTCTGCCACGTGCCGCCCTGCGGTGGGTCGCTGTGCTGGTGTAGACTCAGCAAGGAAGCTCTCGATCAGAAGGGCCCGCTCCAGTACTCCTGTCTGAGTCGGTATGCTGAGGGAGATCAGTGATGCCCTGATCTCGTGTCTCAAACCCTGCTCGAAGGTCCGGGCCCGGAAGAATGGGTCCCGTACCATGTCGGTCGAGTAGCGCGAGAGATCGGTAAATCTCACCGAGTACTGAGCGACCGTCATGCTGCCCTGCCGCAGCTGTAGAAGCTTCTGGATACACACCGCATGAAGGGTGGCTGGGACGAACTCCGAGCGGAAGAGGCTCTCAAAGTCCGTCCAAAGTAGAGATGCCTCATCGTGCACCTGGAGCATCAAGCTCCACCATCGTCCCGCTGTTGCATGTAGTAGGCTCGCAGCGAGGATCACCATGAGGTCTGATGGTGTCCTCACTAGCCTAAACACTCGAACCACTGCCTCCAGCCAGTCCTCTGCTGCCTGGGGATCCGTCTCCCCGCGAAACCTGGGCGGTCGCTGGCGCTGAAACTCATGTAGTGCGCTGAGGCGACGTGCATCGTCAGCGGCTGCTGCTGGAAGCATCGGGGGCTCGGTGGGTAAAGCTACCGCCGGTGCCACTACTGGAAAAGGGCCCTGCACCGAGGCCTCGTCACTCGGTGGGCTGTCGTCTCGCTCGACTCTCGGAACCCTAGCTGGCTGCCGTCGTGGGGCCATCCTGAAAAGGAAACAGGTGTGCCACGGTTAGAACAGTATACCTGTTGAGCTGATATAAGTAATCACAAAGAAAAGTAAACACTAAACAAAAGCAGAGTACAACTGAAAGTGCGGAAAAGTAAATGCGCCAGAATACAAACCCAAACTGAAAGTAAAGTACAACTCGAAAGGGAAAACAACAACTGAAAAGTAAAAGCCGCTACTCCGAGCTGTCCACTGGAAATCCCACCTGAAGGGTGGGTACAGATAGCTCCACTGCTCCACGGGTCCCACCGTCCGCTCCGGGCACGTCCCGCCTAGTGGTCCACCTCCGGGTACCGTCCCGCTCTGCAAGCCTTAGCTAAGGTCAACGCTGTCCGTCGTCTGCAACCAACACAACGTAGTGCGGGCAAAGCCCGTGCAGGGGTGAGTATAAGCTACTCAGTAGGGACCCCGAGACCCCTGAAGGTCTCTCAAATCCACAAAGGATAAACCACAAAGATAGGTACAATCACGAAGTAACAACCGGCACTGCTTAGGTATATGCCCATACATATACATAAGTCATCAAATTCAAATACGCTCCAACCTCCGAGCCCAAGTACAACTCAGTCCACACAGGAAAGTAAACGTATTCCACACAGGAAAGCAAAACTTAATCCACACAGGATTGCACAACACAATCCACACATGAAAGCAACAGATTCAGCTCACACAGGTATAATTCTTCGATAGATGATAAAGATGATCCCTGATCCATCTAAGTCGTCGGACCCACGAAGGATCGATAGGTAACTAACCAAAGGACGATAAATATGATCTCTGATCCATCTAAGTCGTCGGACCCACGAAGGATCGATAGGTAACTAACCAAAGGACAATAAAGATGATCTCTGATCCATCTAAGTCGTCGGACCCACGAAGGATCGATAGGTAACTAACCCCCGCAAAGACCCACACAGGATCGGGCCCACACAGGACCTGTAGGCGCTGGCTCACACAGAACCGCTGAGCGCGGACCCACACAGGATCGGGCCCACACAGGACCTGTAGCACTGATCCACGTAGGATCGCTGAGTGCTGGAGTCGTCGTCGTCGAATCCACACAGGATCTCTGTACTGTCGTCGTCACAGTCACAGTAGCAGTAGTAGCAGTAGTAGTCACAGTAACAGTCACAGTAGCAGTCACAGTCGCAGCCAGCACTAGGGTTTCCGCACACAGTAAGCTCATTCGGAGGGTCCGCTCCACGAGCCGAGAGGCTGATACATGAACTGTCACAAAGTCCAGATTTGATGTATCCAAAAGTTTCGTATAGTCAACAGGAACTCAACGCAACAGACGACGCGTCGATCGGACGCCCGGTCTGAGAGTTATTGGCATTTTCGTCCCCGGGGCCCGGTTGGTTTTTAAGGAAAAACCAACCCGACCGTACTCCACCTGTGTCCAAACCTCAGGCGGAGTATTCCAAAAGATCCGTCTCACTAAGAGGAACACAACAAAGCTGACAACACGTCAATCGGACGTTCGTAGCTCAAGATATGAGCGTTTCCGCTCCGAAGGCCCTGTTGGTTTCGGGTTCGAACCAACCCGGTCGTACTTCAAATGATACCGATTAACCAAACCGGTCACACCATTGTGATCCATATAGAAAAACACATGAGATGGACTACCAAAGGTCCAAAACGGATAGAAGGTGAAAAAGTTGTATTTCACCGCAACACGTGCGAACTGGGCCTCATGGGCCCCGCGCCTCGACCTCGACTTAAATATCCAAAATTGGTTTTTAAACATCCGTCTTAATTCTAGGGTCTCAACGTCGCAGACGGTTTGTCATTCCGACACTGTATGAGAGTGATATGTCCGATACAAGATTCCGTAATAATAATAATAATATTATTATTATTCGGTGATTCGGGGCCCCGAGCCACGAACCAGAATTTAGTATCCAACATTAGACTTGAATCGACCGTATTAAGGACAAGATTACATCGCCACTGACGGCAAGCCAATCGGATGTCGCACGCATGAGTTATGGCGGGTTGAAGATTTAATAATAATATTAAATCTATTATTTTCGAAGCACTTTGGGTAACCGATCCAGAAACCCGAAAAAGACATTCAATATTGGACTCGGAATGTCCGTCTCAAAATCTGGGTCGCACTGTCGTAGACGGTTCGTGAAACCGAGGTCGCACGAATAAGTTGCGGTCGAAAAAGTGTTTTATCAACAACAATAATAATAATAATAATATATTATTATTATTGTTAATTGTTTATTTATTTAAACATTTCATAACCCCAACTCATTCCACGCATGAATTGAGGCCGCCAATCTCTTCCATAAAGCGCCTCCCACTTCTTTTTTATTTATTTCTCAAAACCGTTTCTCTTACCAATCTAATTCATCCCTCAGATTTTCACGTGGCTCTACCCTACCAGCCGTCCTTCGACTTCTTGTCCTCCGCCGGGCCTTAGCATGTGGCTGGTCGCACCACCTCCTACGACCATGCACCCGACCCCATTCTGCGCCGCCTTCTGCCTGCACCAGCCGCCACGGTCGCCTACTCGCCCAACCGAATCGTCACCTTGGACCGCTGGCACCCTCGTCGGAAGCCGCGTTCTGAAGACGCGTCGGAATTGCATCGCCACGTGGCCCCTTCCGTGGTCCGCTGCACCTTCGTTCTAAGTCAGAAAATTGTGACGACCGCAGATTCGCATTCCTTGAGTCGAGATCTCCACGTTCGTATATCGCTCTCAACAAAACATCGATGTTTTGACGCACTTAATTATTTGGTGCGAAGGAACGCGCGGAGAACGTGCGAAGAATGAAATATAAAAAAGGTCATGGACAATGTCCATATTGATGGTCATGTTTGTTTGGCCATCATCTTTGAGAATTAATAACAAGAGGAATAAACAAATATGTATTTATCATACTTCAAATAAACCCCCTACCTTGATTATGACGTTGCACGTCGTTGAGCCGTGGAAAGAGAATGGAGTTGACGTTGATCATTGTGTCCGCCTCACACTTCATATCAGAGCTTAAGCGTTGATGAAACGTAGGAATCTGACCTCCGTTGAAGGATTGTTCTTCATCGAAGATCTTGGAAGGCCCGTCGTTGGAGAACCGTTCTTCATCGAAGGTTTATAATTCTCTCTAAATTTCTCCAGAGGTAGAAGAGACCATCTCTCTCCCTCTTTAATGGTGTCAACACTTTAATTAATTAAGTGTTTTGAATTTGAAAAGGCATGACGTTTTTATTAATAGGGGAAACATCTGAAGGCCGTCTTCTGCACATCCTCGTCCCTGACTCTGAGCTGATGATAGCCTGACCTGAGGTCTATCTTCGAGAACCACCGTGCTCCCTTGAGCTGATCAAAAAGGTCATCAATACTCGGTAGCGGATACTTGTTCCCCACTGTCACCTGGTTCAGGCGACGATAGTCAACACAAAGTCGCAAGCTCCCGTCCGCCTTCTTGGCGAACAATATCGGGGAAGCCCAGGGTGAAACACTGGGTCGGATGAACCCCTTGCCCTGCAAGTCCTCCAACTGTACCCGTAGCTCTCGAAGCTCGGCGGGGGCCATCCGATATGCTGGAGTGGATATCGGGGCTGTCTCGGGGTACAAGTCAATATAAAAGTCTACCTCTCTGCGAGGAGGTAGCCCTGGAACGTCGTCGGGAAAAACGTCCGCAAACTGGTCCACCACTGCAGGAAAACCAGGACTCCACACGTCAACTGCTCCAAGGATGAGGCTAGCCAACTGATGAGTGATGGGCTGTCCTCTCCTCCGCGGAAGTCCATCCTATGCTGCAAAGGCTCCCTTCTCGCCGGTGAAGGTGAACCTGCTCCCGTCGGTGCGTACACATCGCACCTTGCGCCTAAAACAGTCAATCTGTGCATGGACCGTAGATAGCCAATCCATGCCCAAGATGACGTCGTAAGGCCTCGACGCTGCTACAAGAAGATCACAGCCGAAGCTCTCACCTCCTAGAGTAAGCTCACACTGCCGGCACCAGTGCGTAATCGTCGAGTCTGCTCCCGTAGGAGTCTCTAGCCGTAAGGATCGAGCCAACGGATCTGTCGGAATCTCCGAGCTCCGAACAAGGGTAGCGGCTATGAAAGAGTGACTCGCTCCTGTGTCTATAAGAACTGCAGCAAGGGTGGAATAGACACATATAGT
This sequence comes from Viscum album, assembly GCA_963277665.1. Lineage (NCBI taxonomy): Eukaryota > Viridiplantae > Streptophyta > Magnoliopsida > Santalales > Viscaceae > Viscum > Viscum album. Next base: position 1,032,427,994 of record OY728157.1, read on the forward strand.
ACCTCGAATAATCTCGGGTGCGCCGTGGTCGTAGGCCTCTGCTGCCTGGAGCTGTGCCTGTCGCTGCCCACCAGCTCCCTGTGGTCGGGGTGGACCTCCTGGTGGTGGTGGTGGTAGAGCCTCATATCGTCGGCCACCACCGGCAGCTCGTCCAGCTCTTCTGCCTCGTCCGCCTCCTCCCTACGGACCGCCATGGTCGACCCTCTGCCTCTGCCTCGGTGGTCCCTCAACCGTCTGCTGCTCCTCGGCACGGCGGGTCGGGCAGTCACGAGCCATGTGGCCCTGCCTGCCGCACGAGTAGCACTGTCTGCCTCTCGTAAGACTGGCTCCGCGCTGTGTGCCCCGCACTACTGAGCCAGTATCCTAAGGTCGTCTGCCCGAAGGTCTGGTCTGTCTAGACCCCTAAGTCATCCGTCGACTGCCTGCTGCAGATGACTCTGCCACGTGCCGCCCTGCGGTGGGTCGCTGTGCTGGTGTAGACTCAGCAAGGAAGCTCTCGATCAGAAGCGCCCGCTCCAGTACTCCTGTCTGAGTCGGTATGCTGAGGGAGATCAGTGATGCCCTGATCTCGTGTCTCAAACCCTGCTTGAAGGTCCGGGCCCGGAAGAATGGGTCTCGTACCATGTCGGTCGAGTAGCGCGAGAGATCGGTAAATCTCGCCGAGTACTGAGTGACCGTCATGCTGCCCTGCCACAGCTGTAGAAGCTCCTGGATACGCACCGCACGAAGGGTGGCTGGGACGAACTCTGAGCGGAAGAGGCTCTCAAAGTCCGTCCAAAGTAGAGATGCCTCATCGTGCACCTGGAGCATCAAGCTCCACCATCGTCCCACTGTTGCGTGTAGTAGGCTCGCAGCGAGGATCACCATGAGGTCTGTTGGTGTCCTCACTAGCCTAAACACTCGAACCACTGCCTCCAGCCAGTCCTCTGCTGCCTGGGGATCCGTCTCCCTGCGAAACCTGGGCGGTCGCTGGCGCTGAAACTCATGTAGTGCGCTGAGGCGACGTGCATCGCCAGCGGCTGCTGCTGGAAGCATCGGGGGCTCGGCGGGTAAAGCTACCGCCGGTGCCACTACTGGAAAAGGGCCCTACACCGAGGCCTCGTCGCTCGGTGGGCTGTCGTCTCGCTCGACTCTCGGAACCCTAGCTGGCTACCGTCGTGGGGCCATCCTGAAAAGGAAACAGGTGCGCCACGGTTAGAACAGTATACCTGGTGAGCTGATATAAGTAATCACAAAGAAAACTTTGAAACACACACGCAATCAATGTTTTCGTGCATTAAGTCGTAAATCAGAAGTCAGAGTCCTGGTGTACGGATACGTCGGCCGCCGCACCAACACTGGACTCCCTGGACTGATATCCACACTCAATACACGAAAACATTGATTGCGTGTGTGTTTCAAAGTTTTCTTTGTTATTACTTATATCAGCTCACCAGGTATACTGTTCTAACCATGGCGCACCTGTTTCCTTTTCAGGATGGCACCACGACGGCAGCCAGCTAGGGTTCCGAGAGTCGAGCGAGACGACAGCCCACCGAGCGACGAGGCCTCGGTGCAGGGCCCTTTTCCAGTAGTGGTACCGACGGTAGCTTTACCCGCCAAGCCCCCGATGCTTCCAGCAGCAGCCGCTGACGATGCACGTCGCCTCAGCGCACTACATGAGTTTCAGCGCCAGCGACCGCCCAGGTTTCGTGGGGAGACGGATCCCCAGGCAGCAGAGGACTGGCTGGAGGCAGTGGTTCGAGTGTTTAGGCTAGTGAGGACACCAGCAGACCTCATGGTGATCCTCGCTGCGAGCCTACTACACGCAACAGAGGGACGATGGTGGAGCTTGATGCTCCAGGTGCACGATCAGGCATCTCTACTTTGGACGGACTTTGAGAGCCTCTTCCGCTCGGAGTTCGTCCCAGCCACCCTTCGTGCGGTGCGTATCCAGGAGCTTCTACAGCTGCGGCAGGGCAGTATGACGGTCGCTCAGTACTCGGCGAGATTTACCGATCTCTCGCGCTACTCGACCGACATGGTACGGGACCCATTCTTCCGGGCCCGGACCTTCGAGCAGGGTTTGATACACGAGATCAGGGCATCGCTGATCTCCCTCAGCATACCGACTCAGACAGGAGTACTGGAGCGGGCCCTTCTGATCGAGAGCTTCCTTGCTGAGTCTACACCAGCACAGCGACCCACCGCAGGGCGGCACGTGGCAGAGTCATCTGCAGCAGGCAGTCGACGGATGACTCAGGGGTCCAGACAGACCAGACCTTCGGGCAGACGACCTCAGGATACTGGCTCAGCAGTGCGGGGCACACAGCGCGGAGCCAGTCTTACGAGAGGCAGACAGTGCTACTCGTGCGGCGGGCAGGGCCACATGGCTCGTGACCGCCCGACCCGCCGTGCCGAGGAGCAGCAGACGGTTGAGGGACCACCGAGGCAGAGGCAGAGGGTCGACCGTGGCGGTCCGCAGGGAGGAGGCGGACGAGGCAGAGGAGCTGGACGAGCAGCCGGTGGTGGCCGACGCTATGAGGCTCTACCACCACCACCACCAGGAGGTCCACCCCGACCACAGGGAGCTGGTGGGCAGCGACAGGCACAGCTCCAGGCAGCAGAGGCCTACGACCACGGCGCACCCGAGATGATTCGAGGTACTATCTGTGTCTATTCCACCCTTGCTGCAGTTCTTATAGACACAGGAGCGAGTCACTCTTTCATAGCCGCTGCCCTTGTTCGGAGCTCGGAGATTCCGACAGAGCCGTTGGCTCGATCCTTACGGCTAGAGACTCCTACGGGAGCAGACTCGACGATTACGCACTGGTGCCAGCAGTGTGAGCTTACTCTAGGAGGTGAGAGCTTCGGCTGGGATCTTCTTGTAGCAGCGTCGAGGCCTTACGACGTCATCTTGGGCATGGATTGGCTATCTACGGTCCATGCACAGATTGACTGTTTTAGGCGCAAGGTGCGATGTGTACGCACCGACGGGAGCAGGTTCACCTTCACCGGCAAGAAGGGAGCCTTTGCAGCACAGGATGGACTTCCGCGGAGGAGAGGACAACACATCACTCATCAGTTGGCTAGCCTCATCCTTGGAGCAGTTGACGTGCAGAGTCCTGGTTTTCCTGCAGTGGTGGACCAGTTTGCGGACGTTTTTCCCGACGACGTTCCATGGCTACCTCCTCGCAGAGAGGTAGACTTTTATATTGACTTGTAACCCGGGACAGCCCCGATATCCACTCCAGCATATCAGATGGCCCCCGCCGAGCTTCGAGAGCTACGGGTACAGTTGGAGGACTTGCAGGGCAAGGGGTTCATCCGACCCAGTGTTTCACCCTGGTCTTCCCCGATATTGTTCGGCAAGAAGGCGGACGGGAGCTTGCGACTTTGTGTTGACTATCGTCGCCTGAACCAGGTGACAGTGAGGAACAAGTATCCGCTACTGAGGATTGATGACCTTTTTGATCAGCTCAAGGGAGCACGGTGGTTCTCGAAGATAGACCTCAGGTCAGGCTATCATCAGCTCAGAGTCAGGGACGAGGATGTGCAGAAGACGGCCTTCAGATGTCGGTATGGCCACTATGAGTTCTTGGTTATGCCTTTCGGTGTAACCAATGCTCCAGCAGTATTTATGGCCCTCATGAACAGGATCTTTCAGCCATACCTCGATCGGTTTGTCGTGGTCTTCATCGACGACATTCTGATTTACTCTACGACAGAGGAGGAGCACGCCTATCACTTGCGAGTTGTTCTTGACACACTCCGAGAGCACCAGCTTTATGGTAAGCTCTCGAAGTGCCAGTTCTGGATACGTGAGGTCCACTTTTTGGGACACGTTATCTCTGAGGCGGGAGTTGCAGTGGATCGCGCGAAGATTGAGACTGTGTTAGCATGGGAGCCACCCAGGAGCGTGACTGAGGTTCGGAGTTTCTTGGGACTAGCTGGATACTATCGGAGATTCGTTCTAGACTTCTCTAGAGTTGCAGCATCACTCACAGCTTTGACGAAGAAGGGGAAACCCTTCGTGTGGTCAGACAGATGCCAGCAGAGCTTCCAGGAGCTGAGACAGAGATTGACTAGCGCACCTATCTTGAGTTTGCCTGAGGAGGGAGTAGGGTACGTAGTCTACTGCGATGCATCAGGGACCGGACTCGGATGTGTTCTGATGCAGGAGCGGGCCGTGATCGCCTATGGATCACGTCAGTTGAGGCCGCTTGAGCAGAACTACGCTACCCATGACCTGGAGTTAGCAGCAGTGGTCTTCGCTCTGAAGACATGGCGACACTATCTGATGGGCGAGCGCATTACAGTCTTTTCCGATCATCAGAGTCTCAGGTATATCTTCTCGCAGAAGGACCTGAACCTGAGACAGAGACGATGGCTCGAGTTCCTCCAGGACTATGACTTTGAGATAGTCTATACTCCTGGGAAGGGGAACGTAGTAGCCGATGCCCTCAGCAGGAGGACGGGCATTCAGCTACTTGAGGAGGCGACGGAGCAGCTAGCCTCTTTGCAGATATCCTCCATGGATAGAGATGGAGCAGCCTTTCTTCAGTCTCTCACAGTCACTCCTCCACTACTGCAGCGGGTCAGAGAGGCACATGGTGAGGACGCTGACTGTGAGACATGGCGTGCACAGATATCCTCGGGACAGGCACCTGATGGTTTCTCCCTTGGAGCAGAGCACGACATCCTTTTCAGGGGACGTACCATGGTACCAGTCGCATTGCGAGAGGAAGTGCTGAGGGAGTTTCACACTTCTCCTTTGGCGGTACATCCTGGAGTGGCGAAGATGTACCAGGACCTCAGACGACAGCACTGGTGGCCGGGCATGAAGAAGGCAGTAGCAGAGTTCGTTTCTCGATGCCTTACCTGCCAGCAGGTGAAGGCAGAGCATCAGGTACCAGCAGGCTTGGTACAGCCCTTGGAGGTTCCGGAGTGGAAGTGGGACGACATATCTATGGACTTTGTGACTGGACATCCACGCACTTCCAGAGGTCACGACTCCATCTGGGTGATTGTTGACCGACTCACCAAGTCGGAACACTTCTTACCCATCAGAGAGCAGGGCTCAGTGGAGAGCTTGGGACGTCTCTACGTTCAGGAGATTGTGCGGCTCCACGGCGTGCCATCATCTATCGCTTCTGATCGAGATGCCCGCTTTACTTCCCGGCTTTGGAAGGGGTTACAGGAGGCGTTCGGTACGCAGCTACGTCTTAGCACAGCTTTTCACCCTCAGACGGATGGTCAGACGGAGAGGACCATTCAGACTCTCGAGGACATGCTCCGCGCATGTGTCCTCGACTTTGGTCGTAGCTGGGAGGACCACCTACCCTTGGTGGAGTTCGCGTACAACAACAGATACCACTCCACCATTGGGATGGCACCGAACGAGGTGTTGTACGGCCGACCATGTAGATCTCCTTTGTGCTGGACAGACCCTGGGGAGTCAGCACTGGTGGGACCGGAGATGGTCCAGGCCACGACAGAGAAGGTCCAGGTCATCCAGGAGCGGATGTGGACAGCTCAGAGCCGGCAGAAGTCATATGCTGACAGGAGGCGGAGGCCACTGGAGTTCGAGGATGGCGACCACGTCTTTTTGCGGGTCTCACCTCGACGTGGTATTCGGAGATTTGGCCGAGGCGGCAAGTTATCTCTGCGCTTCATCGGACCCTTCCAGATTCTCAGCAGGATTGGCGAGGTGGCTTATCGCCTGGCTCTACCACCTCAGTTGCACCGGGTGCACGACGTCTTCCACGTGTCTCAGCTGAGGAGATACGTGCACGACCCGACGCACATCATTGACCATGGGGAGCTTGACGTTGACGATGGGGCGACTTTTACGGAGGTCCCGGTAGAGATAGAGGATCGACAGGAGCGGGTCCTGCGTGGGCGATCGATTCCTCTTGTGCGCATCAGATGGCAGCACGGGAATCTCCAGGAGAGCACATGGGAGCGGGAGGCTCAGATGCGTGCTCAGTACCCTCATTTTTTTCCCTAGTTTTTGATGTATCTTTACGGGGACGTAAAGCCCTGAGGTGGGAGTAATGTAAAGACCCGTAAAATTCAAGGGAATTTTTTTTTCTTAATTTTCTTTAGAATTTTACAAGAGCGCGGTTTCAGACGGCACCTGATTCCGAGGCCCGGAGTGCCCGGAATTAATTTCCGAAGTTTGGCTCGGGTACGTTCAGTGAACGAACGAGCGGGAATTCCTAACTTTTGTTCCGGTGCTCGGAATAGAAATCCGAGGGCACCGATGAACTCGCAGCGCCGATATTCGCTTAAAGAGACCTTTTCGGGAGTTGCGTTTGTTGCGGGTTGAAAGTTAGTTTTGGGGTTTTTAGTTTGAGTTAAATAAAATTGTGTAGAACAATTTTATTATAACTTGTTAAAACCTATAAAAGGAGGTTGGAAGTGGGACCCACACCCACTTAACCTCCCTTGGGAGGATTAAGTGTGGTGGGGCCCACACGATTCCCTAATCCTTTCAAATTCTCTCAACTTGCTTAACCCCTAATTAAATGACTTGAGTTACTTTTAATTATGGGAGTTAAACCTTTTGAATTTCAAAATTTTGAAATTCTAATGTGTTATGTGATAATAAAATAAGATGTTGTCTTATTTTATTTTGGGGGTTATTTGTTTGTCTTCTTGAGAGGTGGAGAGCTCTTCTTCTTCTTCAACTCTGACGAAGAACTCGAAGAACGTTCATCTTGACGAAGAACGCTCAAGCTCCGACGAAGAACGCCGCACCTCCATTCTTCGTTTCCCGTGTCAACGAAAGGGGACGCCACTTCTTCCTCGGACAACCTTCGTCGGCGTACAAGTTTCTCCAACGACGTGTCTCTTCGAACGCATCCCTTCGTCATCGGATTTGACGAACGGCTACCGCGACGCCGACCTCCGCGACATCGTCTTCCGCGGAACGTTCACAATATTCGAACCTTATACCTGAGGTAGGGGTTGTTTTTTTTTTATTCTTAAAGTATTCCATTTCTTGATCATGGATTTCGCATGTCAAACTTGAGACTTTTGAATGTTTAAGTTGAGTTATTTATTTTAACGTGATGGGGGGGGGGGGGACCGCACGAACACGGCCGAACCCCCCTCCATCGTTCTTGTTTATTCTTGCGGGTGGAAGCAAGTGGTGTGGTGCCGTCGCACAACGCGGATGATCGTGCAAATATTTTACGCGGCGCCGTCGCGCTACGCCTAGGTAGAATCTTCAAGAACGCGACGCCATCGTGCCGCGTTGAAAGGAATCAAGGCACGGCGAAAGGGGCGCGGTGCCGTCGCACCGCGCCGGACGACGAACACCGCGGCCGGTTCCGGGCCGCGGCGGGACGAGGAGACCGCGGCCGGTTCCGGGCCGCGTCGGAAGAGAAGACTGGCGGCCGGGCCGCCGGCGTCGGAAACCGAAGGGGGGACCGGAATTTCTGGTCCCATTGGAAAAACCGGCCGGCCAGCTGGCCGGCCGGAAGGCATTAAACCGGGGGAATTAATTCCCCCGGCCAACACATAAAACCCCCCTCTTTAAGAGGAGGGGGCGGTTCCATGAAGGGGGGGGGGCAGCAGCCCCCCGGTTTTCTTCTCCAAAACCGGCCCCCACGTGGGGGGCCGTTATGTTGCAAAGGCGCGGCACAAAGGCCACGCCACTTCCCAAATCAGCGGGGCTTAGCCCCCGCGTGCGGCCCCTCGCGGCGCCAGGCCGCCGCGGCCCGCCGCGCCGCCGCCGGCCCCTGGCCTATGGAAGGCGGGCTTGGGGTAGTCACGGCACGGGCCCTGAGGGCGGGTCGTGACAAATTGGTATCAGAGGAGTTCGGTTCTACCGTGAACTCTGATCTTTTCTATGTGAAGCAATAATGTTTAGCGTATTGAGTGTGGATATCAGTCCAGGGAGTCCAGTGTTGGTGCGGCGGCCGACGTATCCGTACACCAGGACCCTGACTTCTGATTTCCGACTTAATGCACGAAAACATTGATTGCGTGTGTGTTTCAAAGTTTTCTTTGTGATTACTTATATCAGCTCACCAGGTATAATGTTCTAACCGTGGCGCACCTGTTTCCTTTTCAGGATGGCCCCACGACGGCAGCCAGCTAGGGTTCCGAGAGTCGAGCGCGACGACCGCCCACCGAGCGACGAGGCCTCGGTGCAGGGCCCTTTTCCAGTAGTGGCACCGGCGGTAGCTTTACCCGCCGAGCCCCCGATGCTTCCAGCAGCAGCCGCTGACGATGCACGTCGCCTCAGCGCACTACATGAGTTTCAGCGCCAGCGACCGCCCAGGTTTCGCGGGGAGACGGATCCCCAGGCATCAGAGGACTAGCTGGAGGCAGTGGTTCGAGTGTTTAGGCTAGTGAGGACACCAGCAGACCTCATGGTGATCCTCGCTGCGAGCCTACTACACGCAACAGCGGGTTGGTTCGTTCACGAAACCAACCGGGCCTTCGGAGCGGAAACGCTCATATCTTGAACTACGAACGTCCGATTGACGCACCGTCAGTCGCGTTGTGTTCCTCTTAGTGAGACGGATCTTTTGGCATACTCCGCCCGAGGTTTGGACGCAGGTGGAGTACGGTCGGGTTGGTTTTGCCTTAAAAACCAACCGGGCCCCGAAGACGAAAATGCCAATAACTCTCAGACCGGGCGTCCGATCGACGCGCCGTCTGTTGCGATGAGTTCCTGTTGACGATACGGAACTTTTGGATACATCAACTCTGGTCTTCGTGACAGTTGATGTATCAGCCTCTCGGCTCGTGGAGCGGACCCTCCGAACGAGCTTGCTATGTGCGGGAACCCTAGTGCTGGCTGCGACTGTTCTACTGCTACGACTACTACTGCTACTGTGACTGCGACGATGACAGTACAGAGATCATGTGTGGATTCGACAACGACGACTACAGCACTCAGCGATCCTACGTGGATCAGTGCTACAGGTCCTGTGTGGGCCCGATCCTGTGTGGGTCCGCGCTCAGCGGTTCTGTGTGAGCCAGCGCCTACAGGTCCTGTGTGGGCCCGATCCTGTGTGGGTCTTTGCGGGGGTTAGTTACCTATCGATCCTTCGTGGGTCCGACGACTTAGATGGATCAGTGATCATCTTTATCGTCCTTGAAGAAGTATACCTGTGTGAGCTGAATGTTGTTGCTTTCCTGTGTGGATTGTGTTGTGCAATCCTGTGTGGATTATGTTTTGCTTTCCTATGTGGAATACGTATACTTTCCTGTGTGGACTGAGTTGTACTTGGGCTCGGAGGTTGGAGCGTATTTGAATTGATGACTTAGGTATATGTATGGGCATATACCTAAGCAGTGTCGGTTGTTACTTTGTGATTGTGCATTTCTTCGTGGTTTATCCTTTGTGGATTTTGAGAGACCTTCAGGGGTCTCGGGGTCCCTACTGAGTAGGTTATACTCACCCCTGCACGGGCTTTGCCCGCACTACATTGTGTTGGTTGCAGACGACGGACAGCGTTGACCTTAGCTGAGGCTTGCAGAGCGGAACAGTACCCGGAGGTGGACCACTGGGCGGGACGTGCACGGAGAAGACGGCGGGACCTGTGGAGCAGAGGAGCTATCTGTACCCACCCTTCAGGTGGGATTTCCAGTGGACAGCTCGGTGTAGCGGCATTTACTTTTCAGTTGCTGTTTTCCCTTTCGAGTTGTACTCTACTATCAGTTTTGGGTTTGTATTCTAGCCCATTTACTTTTCCGCACTTTCAGTTGTACTCTGCTTTTTTTTAGTGTTTACTTTCCGCTTGCTTACTCTGTGGTGTTTGTTTTCTTTACAAAGGCAATGCCTTCCCTTTTTACCGGGATTTACGCCTTGGTGCTAGTCGCCAGCCCCTGGCCTATGGAAGGCGGGCTTGGGGTAGTCACGGCACGGACCCCGAGGGCGGGTCGTGACAAATTTTTGTCACGAACCAACCCAGGTCGACCCCGAACCGGTCACCCGAGTCGGTCCGTGCACGTCCCGCAACAGCTAATCATGAAAAGAAAAGCTTTCGGTACGACGCAGAGAAAGAAGCAGTTCCAATTCCAGCAGTATAACTACTCTAGAAATAATAATATTTAAATACTACTTCCAATTTGATGAAAATTAATTAAATGACAAGAAATAAGTAAATTCTAAATTCAAAGGCAAGTGCAGTGGGAACCTACCTCAACTCGCTACTCAGTTACAGCGACGCGATACGCCTTGCACCAGCGAACAAGAAACGCATGTCGACAGTTCTGGTATCACGGGATTACCTCTCCAGCGCGCTACAAGAAAAGTAAAACATTTAAAAACACACAAACACTAAATTAAAATAACTCTAATGAATAAACAATGAAAACCCATCCCGACGCGTTTTCAAAATGGAAAGTGTGTGTGTGTATGAAAACCTATATTTTCTATAATGTAGTTCAAACTAGAAGTTGGTAAATTCTTCTTTTAATGGTAGTGCTTTGGGAATAGTTTTATCGGGCTAGCCTACTGAGTTTTAATACTCACGCCTATAGTGTTTTCTTGTTTTTAGTTTCTGTTGCAGGTTGACTTGAGCTTGCTCGCCGTGGGCGAGAGTTGGTTGTGGTTTGTTGGGAGACTCTCGGGATCACGGGGGGTTCTGGTTCGTGGTCAGGTTAGTTATGTTTTTGGCTGTTTTATTTTATTTTCGTTTGTTTATTTCTGTTTCTTAGTAAATTTTTATTGGGCGAAATCGTTCCCCCGTGTACTCTGTGATGCCCGGGTGCTTGTCGCCAGCCCGGGAGGATCGGGAACGCCTCTCGGGCCATGCCACGGACCGAATCGGGTGACCGGTTCAGGGTCGACCTGGGTTGGTTCGTGACAAAATGGTATCAGAGGGGGGGTCGGCTCCTGAGCAGACCTTGTTTTTCAGAGCGCCCATTGCTATTTGGAGTTGTCATGGTAAAGGGAGTAAAGTTGCTCGAACTCGAGGCATTGGAACGAGAAGGACGTCATGAACCCTTGCTCGTTCTAAACCTCGAGTTACCATGAGATGTTTGGGTGGTTACTATCTTTTGGGTCTTCCGGATTGTTTTATGTTGGGAAATGAAAAGGGAGTTGGGAAAGTAGCTTCGTGAGCTCACAGGGCCTGGCAAGCCTTGTGGAGCCGGAGACTTCACCCTACAATGCTCTCAGTGACAATGGTATGACTGACGTATGGCCGCCAACCATATGGTCGAGTCAACCATCATTACTAGTTTCCCCTTTTGTGAATGGGTTTTCCTTCATTTTGAAACTCATTGAGTAATGTTGAATTTCAAATGGTATTGGTTATGTTTTGATCAAGTTCCTCGTTTCTTTGTTCCGTAGTGTTCACCCCCACGAAGGCTCGATGGATGCTCAATGTGCAGCTTCAGGTGGTGCATCCTTAGTTAATCCTCCAGTTGGTCAGCCCATCGATTATGTTTTGGAGTTCCGGAAGTTGAACCCTCCTCTCTTTTATGGACAAGCAGGACCTCTTGAGGCAGAGGAGTGGTTGCAGAAGATTGAAAGGAAGTTCAGTTCCATTGGTCTACCTGAGTCATTAAAGGTGAAGTTGGCTACCTTCATGCTTGAAGGTCCAACCTGGAAATGGTGGAAGTCCATGTCTCGGAACAAGCCTGGGGAAGATTTGACATGGGAGTTTTTCAAGTCGTCATTCATCCATCAACACTTCTCTGAGTTGACGAAGCTGAGGAAGAGGATGGAGTTGTGTTGTCTCCAGCAGGGCGTTGAATCGGTACTGGAGTTCTATCGACATTTTGTAGACCTAGTTCCGTATGATCAGTGGTTTGTTGCGAATGATCCCGGGAAGGCTCGACAATTTGAGTCTGGACTCCGAGCTGAGCTGCATTCGAGAGTGGAAGAGCTCAACCTAACCACCTTCTCAGATGTTGTCGAGCAAGCCTTTCTTGCTGAAGCTGAGCTAGTAGGAGGACTTGAGGTGGCGAATCCTCCAGCTTTGGGAAGCATTTCAGATGATGCTAGTAAGAAGAGTAAGAAGCGACCTGTTGCTGGTGGTGCTGGTAGAGGAATCAAGAGGCCTTCAGACCTTCAGTCATCTTCTTCACAACGCAATGTTGTGATCTGTCACCAGTGTGGTAGGCAGGGTCACAAAAGGCCGACATGTCCAAGTGCTCCAAGACCCTGCCACACCTGTGGACGTATGGGTCACTTGAAGCGGTTTTGCCGAGGTGTCTCCAAGAAGCACGCTAAAGCTAGACCTGGATCGTCGAAGGTCACTTCAGCCCATCAGCAGGAGTAGGGAGATGTTGGTGGATGAGCTTGATGTTTTCTTCTTGTAATGTTTCTTGGATGTAGTAGTCATCACCTGTACTTTTTGGGGTGTTCTTTATTTCAGTCGAAAGAATGGTTGTGGATGAACTCTTTTAAGACATTGATCTTATGGATGTGTGATTGTTAAAAAAAAATGGTTCTGTGTCATGCTTCTGGGGTTTCATAAACCTGACTGCGAAGCCGGAAGATGCTTCATTCATCAGAGCTCCAGCCACAGGTCTCGGAGTGAAGCTAGCGCGTAGTCGGGGAAACTCCAACGAAAGGTGAAGTCTTGCGGCAGGGTGTTGTTCTCAGTAAGTGCGCGCAGTCAGAATCATTTTTCCTCATTATTCCTAGCTTATGTGTAATAGATGCCTGATCATGTCGTTGCTCTCATTTATTAAGAGTTGCTCGCTTTATGCTTTTCGGGTGAGGGTGGTGTGTTGGACAGGGCCCCCCCTCCCACCCGTGGGCAGTGATGGCTGGTGATAATGCCGGGAGGTCCTCCAGTTCTTCTATTCTCGAAAGCTTTATGGTGGGGAGTCCATTCAACCTCCCCATGTTAAAAAATTATGGTGATCATGGTTTTTTTCTCAGGTGACGGCGTTCTGGTCCTATTCCAGGAACTGACTTAATTCTTATGGTGTGGATACCCATCACGGGTCTCGCTAAATTTAGTTTAGCTTGTTTCTTATGGTGGGGAGTCCGTTCGGACCTCCCGTGTCAATCACTCAGTTTGGTTCTAGGTTTTGGTTGGGCTGTGGTTGGTCTTATATGGAACAACAAAACTTTTTTTTTCTTTTCTTCTTTTGGTAAGGAGTTGGGGCATGAGAGTTCCGGTGTCATATTGGAGTAAGGTTTTAAGAGGTACGTGTTGGATGTGGATTTGACCTGTTTGTTAGTTTCAAAAGAGTCGTTGTGTTTTTTTTGGCGTTGTTCCGGATGTTGTGTTGTAAGGTTGAATTGAGGATGAAGAAATTGGTTGAGTTCTGTTGAATAGTGTTAAGGTGGGTGTATGTTTGGTCTGGATCTACTATTGTTAAAGTTCTTTGTCCTTTGAAGCGATCAACTGGAGGTGGTCACACTCTTGGGGGCGGGTGACACTTAGCGGGTAATTCGTTCATATTATATGAGTTCTTTTGGTTTATCGCTCCCCTTTTTGGGAGTGTTTCAGAATCTCTTCATTGTCGTTCTTTAGTTTTTTCTTTAAATTGTGAAGTAATGTCGGTTTTTCACGTGGGGTTTTGATCTTGTTATGGCTTTCCGGGGGCGGAAAGATTTATGGTGGGGAGAATTGTCACACCTGTTTTTATTTTACTTTATTTATTTTATTTGTCATGGCGTCGGGTGTTTTTTCTTGTGTGCGGGCGAATATCGGTTTAAATTTTTATTTTTGGGATGAGTTTATGGTTTGAGATAGTGCGCGAACTCCATAAGTTCATGACGCGTGGCCTGCTTGCAGTCCGCTTGGAACTGTACGGTGCGCAAATGTCGCGCGGTCATCTAATTTTAATATTAATTAGATTAATTGGTTTAGTGAATAAATAAATAAATACATATATATGTATATATGTTTATATGTGTTGATATATATGTTATATGTTATATATGTGTAAATATGTTTGTATACGTTTATATGTTTATATGTTGGTATATGTTTATATATGTTCATATATGTTCATATATATATAATATATATATATATATACATATATATAATATATATATATATACATATATATGTGTATATGTGTTTATAATAAAGGTTTATATATAAAAGTTTATATATATATACGTGTGTGTTTATATATGTTTATATATATGTTATATATATATATATATGTTTAATTAAATTTTTATGTATATGTTTATATACTTGTTATATATATATATATGTATATATGTATATTTAAATATCTTTTTAAATGAGGGTGTCGTTTTATTTTTATTATTGATGGAATTTTATTATTTTTATTGTTATTAGGATTAGAGAAGTTTTGGAATAATAATAATAATAATCATTATTATTAAATTTATTTATTTATTTATGTATATATTTTTGGGTTTTTATTTATTTTCTATTATTCATTTTTCTTCATGTCTTTCATTTCTTTTCTGTTATTTCTTTTCATTTATTTCCTTTCTTTTATTTATTTCTATTTTTTTTCTTATTCTTTTTATTTATTTTTTTTATTTTCTTTTTTTTCCTAACCCTACCTCCCTCTCTCTCTCTCTCCCACTTCCCCTTCCCGTCGCGCCGCCACACTTCTTTTTTTTTATTTCTTTTTTTTTCTTCTTTCTTTCTCCTCTCCCCCTCCTCTCTCTTTCTTTCTTTCTTTCTTCTTCCTCCGCGCGAACTGCTCCCTCGGCCCGCCTCCTGCAACCGCCGCATCTCCTCCCTCTCGCCGGACTCCCTCGGCCCGCCTCCTGCAACCGCCGCATCTCCTCCCTCTCGCCGGACTCCCTCGGCCCGCCTCCTGCAACCGCTGCACCTCCTCCCTCCGCCGGCCTTCCGACGTCCGGCCTCTTCCCCTCTCCATCATGGTGCAGACCTCCCTTTTCTTCTCCACCTTTTATTCTGCAGCCAACCGCAATCCCGCACCGGCAATTCACCCACCAGAAATTGGCCTCCTCCGAATCCAGCCGCCGGCCACCCTCCGTCCAGCCGGCCTCCTCCAACCCCGACGCCGTCGCCGGCTGTCTCCCGCACAACCTCCTCCTCCGGCCAACTTCCCTGCTCGTGCTCCGTCCAGCGACGGTCCTGACCTCCCCCCTTGTGTGGTTTGATCTCTTGCTTTGGTTTTTTTTTCGGTTAAGGGTTTCAATTTTAGGGGTAATGTCCAATTGCTGGTTCTTATAGGTTGATTTTAGTCTTCCGCGCAAGAGATTGGGGTGCGAATGGTGCTTCGCCCCAATTTCAGAATATTTATCATCAATCGAGTTAGTTCCATGCTTTTACGTTAGTATATGAGTTTGGATTTGCTTGTTTGATTATTTAAATGAGTTCTATGGATTAGTTGTGGGGTGCGGGCATGATGCGGAATGTTTTTTTTTTGAAATGTTTTGATAACTATTTCAATGGTTTATTAAATCAATTTTGAAATGCAAATCTTGGGTTAAGATTTTGGGTGTGCGTTTGGGTTTAAATAGTGTTTTGGTGTGCGTTTGACCGTTGAAGTTGTCTCTGGGCGTGTTCTTGGTAGGAGAGTCTCCCTTTGTTACTTATAATTGTTTTATAAAATGTTTTAATGATTTGTTGACTTATAAATGAGGTGCAGGTTGTGTTTTGGGGTACCTTGGTGTGCGAATTGTCTCAAAATGATGCGTGTGTGTGAAGAGTGGTTTCCTATATGTTATTCTTTGGAGTTGTTTTATAAACTTGAGGCGGTTTAGTAAATAATGCAGATGCTGCAAGTTATGTTTTGAAAACGCGTCGGGATGGGTTTTCATTGTTTATTCATTAGAGTTATTTTAATTTAGTGTTTATGTGTTTTTAAATTTTTTACTTTTGTTGTAGCGCGCTGGCGAGGTAATCCCGTGATACCAGAACTGTCGACATGCGTTTCTTGTTCGCTGGTGCGAGGCGTATCGCGTCGCTGTAACTGAGTAGCGAGTTGAGGTAGGTTCCCACTGCACTTGCCTTTGAATTTAGAATTTACTTATTTCTTGTCATTTAATTAATTTTCATCAAATTGGAAGTAGTATTTAAATATTATTATTTCTAGAGTAGTTATACTGCTGGAATTGGAACTGCTTCTTTCTCTGCGTCGTACCGAAAGCTTTTCTTTTCATGATTAGCTGTTGCGCAATATTGAAAATGCCCCTTTGGCCCTTATGTTTGCGCTTCAGAATTAAAATGGTGATTTGGTCTACCTAAATGAGATTTGAAATGTGTTTTCTGGTTTTAAATGTGACGACGTCTGATCCTTATTTTGGAATTGATTTGGTATTGATCAAGTACATGAGGCCCGTTTGGTACTTTTAATGAAATTAATGTTTTGAAAAGTCTCTTTGGAGTGATCTTTTGTGTTTTTTGACTCACCCCTGATTCTTATACGTATTGACATGGGAACCTGGCATATTGAGTGAATTTTCTAAGAACGATTGCTGCACTAGTTTAGATCACGCACTGGCTAGTGGCCCCATAGCAGGGGAATACTGAGTTATTGCTGCTATGGGGATTGGGCCCCTCGGTTAGGCCATGCAGGGCTATGCCGGGCGTTAGGGCGTTATGACGTCATTGAGTTAGGGCATGCCTTCAGGATAGTCAGATGTATAGTACGTTCTGGTTTGTTCACGATATCCTAGGTTCGACCCATGTCTCGTTTAGTGTTTATTTGTATACGGCAGACTATTGAGAGGTCGAGTTTGGATGCCAACCCTTGTGTGCCACTTTTTCCCGTTGCCCTTAGTGTGTGTTGTGTGTGATTTTATTTTTGACTAACGAATAAAGTTTGGTTTTCTAATTGTTCGCAAAATGTTTTAAAATGCAATTCACCTGTTCCTTGCAACATTAAAATATTTGCACGATCATCCGCGTGGTGCGACGGCACCACGACACTTGCTTCCACCCTCAAGAATAAACAAGAACGATGGAGGGGGGTTCGGCCGTGTTCGTGCGGTCCGCCCCCCCCCCTCACGTTAAAATAAATTAATCAACTTAAACATTCAAAAGTCTCAAGTTTGACATGCGAAATCCACGATCAAGAAATGGAATACTTTAAGAATAAAAAAACAACCCCTACCTCGGGTATAAGGTTCGAAGATTGTGAACGTTCCGCGGAAGACGACGTCGTGGAGGTCGGCGTCGCGGTAGCCGTTCGTCAAATCCGATGACGAAGGGATGCGTTCGAAGAGACACGTCGTTGGCGAAACTTGTACGCCGACAAAGGTTGTCTGAGGAAGAAGTGGCGTCCCCTTTCGTTGACACGGGAAACGAAGAATGGAGGTGCGGCGTTCTTCGTCGGAGCTTGAGCGTTCTTCGTCAAGATGAACGTTCTTCGAGTTCTTCGTCAGAGTTGAAGAAGAAGAAGAGCTCTCCACCTCTCAAGAAGACAAACAAAGAACCCCCAAAATAAAATAAGACAAAATCTTATTTTATTATCACATAACACATTAGAATTTCAAAAGTTTGAAATTCAAAAGGTTTAACTCCCATAATTAAAAGTAACTCAAGTCATTTAATTAGGGGTTAAGCAAGTTGAGAGAATTTGAAAGGATTAGGGGTTCGTGTGGGCCCCACCACACTTAATCCTCCCAAGGGAGGTTAAGTGGGTGTGGGTCCCACTTCCAACCTCCTTTGATAGGTTTTAACAAGTTATAATAAAATTGTTCTACACAATTTTATTTAACTCAAACTAAAAACCCCAAAACTAACTTTCAACCCGCAATAAACGCAACTCCCGAAAAGGTCTCTTTAAGCGAATATCGGCGCTGCGAGTTCATCGGTGCCCTCAGATTTCAATTCCGAACACCGGAAAAAAAGTTAGGAATTCCCGCTCGTTCGTTCACTGAACGTACCCGAGCCAAACTTCGGAAATTAATTCCGGGCACTCCGGGCCTCGGAATCAGGTGCCGTCTGAAACCGCGCTCTTGTAAAATTCTAAAGAAAATTAAGAAAAAAAAAATTTCCATTGAATTTTACGGGTCTTTACATTACTCCCACCTCAGGGCTTTACGTCCCCGTAAAGATACATCAAAAACTAGGGAAACAAATGAGGGTACTGAGCACGCATCTGAGCCTCCCGCTCCCATGTGCTCTCCTGGAGATTCCCGTGCTGCCATCTGATGCGCACAAGAGGAATCGATCGCCCACGCAGGACCCGCTCCTGTCGATCCTCTATCTCCACCGGGACCTCCGTAAAAGTCTCCCCATCTTCAACATCAAGCTCCCCATGGTCAATGATGTGCGTCGGGTCGTGCACGTATCTCCTCAGCTGAGACACGTGGAAGACGTCGTGCACCCAGTGCAACTGAGGTGGTAGAGCCAGGTGATAAGCCACCTCGCCAATCCTGCTGAGAATCTGGAAGGGTCCGATGAAGCGCGGAGATAACTTGCCGCCTCGGCCAAATCTCCGAATACCACGTCGAGGTGAGACCCGCAAGAAGACGTGGTCGCCATCCTCGAACTCCAGTGGACTCCGCCTCCTGTTAGCATATGACTTCTGCCGGCTCTGAGCTGTCCTCATCCGCTCCTAGATGACCTGGACCTTCTCTGTCGTGGCCTGGACCATCTCCGGTCCCACCAGTGCTGACTCCCCAGGGTCTGTCCAGCACAAAGGAGATCTACATGATCGGCCGTACAACGCCTCGTACGGTGCCATCCCGATGGTGGAGTGGTAGCTGTTGTTGTACGCGAACTCCACCAAGGGTAGGTGGTCCTCCCCGCTACGACCAAAGTCGAGGACACATGCGCGGAGCATGTCCTCGAGAGTCTGAATGGTCCTCTCCGTCTGACCATCCGTCTGAGGGTGAAAAGCTGTTCTAAGACGTAGCTGCGTACCGAACGCCTCCTGTAACCCCTTCCAAAGCCGGGAAGTAAAGCGGGCATCTCGATCGGAAACGATAGATGATGGCACGCCGTGGAGCCGCACAATCTCCTGAACGTAGAGACGTCCCAAGCTCTCCACTGAGCCCTGCTCTCTGATGGGTAAGAAGTGTGCCGACTTGGTGAGTCGGTCAACAATCACCCAGATGGAGTCGTGACCTATGGAAGTGCGTGGAAGTCCAGTCACAAAGTCCATAGATATGCCGTCCCACTTCCACTCCGGAACCTCCAAGGGCTGTACCAAGCCTGCTGGTACCTGATGCTCTGCCTTCACCTGCTGGCAGGTAAGGCATCGAGAAACGAACTCTGCTACTGCCTTCTTCATGCCCGGCCACCAGTGCTATCGTCTGAGGTCCTGGTACATCTTCGCCACTCCAGGATGTACCGCCAAAGGAGAAGTGTGAAACTCCCTCAGCACTTCCTCTCGCAATGCGACTGATACCATGATACGTCCTCTGAAAAGGATGTCGTGCTCTGCTCCAAGGGAGAAACCATCAGGTGCCTGTCCCGAGGATATCTGTGCACGCCGTGTCTCACAGTCAGCGTCCTCACGCTGTGCCTCTCTGACCCGCTGCAGTAGTGGAGGAGTGACTGTGAGAGACTGAAGAAAGGCTGCTCCATCTCTATCCACGAAGGATATCTGCAAAGAGGCTAGCTGCTCCGTCGCCTCCTCAAAGAGCTGAATGCCCGTCCTCCTGCTGAGGGCATCGGCTACTACGTTCACCTTCCCAGGAGTATAGACTATCTCAAAGTCATAGTCCTGGAGGAACTCGAGCCATCGTCGCTGTCTCAGGTTCAGGTCCTTCTGCGAGAAGACATACCTGAGACTCTGATGATCGGAAAAGACTGTAATGCGCTCGCCCATCAGATAGTGTCACCATGTCTTCAGAGCGAAGACCACTGCTGCTAACTCCAGGTCATGGGTAGCGTAGTTTTGCTCAAGCATCCTCAACTGACGTGATCCATAGGTGATCACGGCCCGCTCCTGCATCAGAACACATCCGAGTCCGGTCCTTGATGCATCGCAGTAGACTACGTACCCTACTCCCTCCTCAGGCAAACTCAAGATAGGTGCGCTAGTCAATCTCTGTCTCAGCTCCTGGAAGCTCTGCTGGCATCTGTCTGACCACACGAAGGGTTTCCCCTTCTTCGTCAAAGCTGTGAGAGATGCTGCAACTCTAGAGAAGTCTGGAACGAATCTTCGATAGTATCCAGCTAGTCCCAAGAAACTCCGAACCTCAGTCACGCTCCTGGGTGGCTCCCATGCTAACACAGCCTCAATCTTCGCGGGATCCACTGCAACTCCCGCCTCAGAGATAACGTGTCCCAAAAAGTGGACCTCACGTATCCAGAACTGGCACTTCGAAGTCTTACCATAAAGCAGGTGCTCTCGGAGTGTGTCAAGAACAACTCGCAAGTGATAGGCGTGCTCCTCCTCTGTCGTAGAGTAAATCAGAATGTCGTCGATGAAGACCACGACAAACCGATCGAGGTATGGCTGAAAGATCCTGTTCATGAGGGCCATAAATACTGCTGGAGCATTGGTTACACCGAAAGGCATAACCAAGAACTCATATTGGACATACCGACATCTGAAGGTCATCTTCTGCACATCCTCGTCCCTGACTCTGAGCTGATGATAGCCTGACCTGAGGTCTATCTTCGAGAACCACCGTACTCCTTTGAGCTGATCAAAAAGGTCATGAATCCTCGGTAGCGGATACTTGTTCCTCACTGTCACCTGGTTCAGGCGACGATAGTCAACACAAAGTCGCAAGCTCCCGTCCGCCTTCTTGGCGAACAATATTGGGGAAGCCCAGGGTGAAACACTGGGTCGGATGAACCCCTTGCCCTGCAAGTCCTCCAACTGTACCCGTAGCTCTCGAAGCTCGGCGGGGGCCATCCGATATGCTGGAGTGGATATCGGGGCTGTCCCGGGGTACAAGTCAATATAAAATTCTACCTCTCTGCGAGGAGGTAGCCCTGGAACGTCGTCGGGAAAAACGTCCGCAAACTGGTCCACCACTGCAGGAAAACCAGGACTCCGCACGTCAACTGCTCCAAGGATTAGGCTAGCCAACTGATGAGTGATGGGCTGTCCTCTCCTCCGCGGAAGTCCATCCTGTGCTGCAAAGGCTCCTTTCTCGCCGGTGAAGGTGAACCTGCTCCCGTCGGTGCGTACACATCACACCTTGCGCCTAAAACAGTCAATCTGTGCATGGACCGTAGATAGCCAATCCATGCCCAAGATAACGTCGTAAGGCCTCGACGCTGCTACAAGAAGATCCCAGCCGAAGCTCTCGCCTCCTAGAGTAATCTCACAGTGCCGGCACCAGTGCGTAATCGTCGAGTCTGCTCCCGTAGGAGTCTCTAGCCGTAAGGATCGAGCCAACGGCTCTGTCGGAATCTCCGAGCTCCGAACAAGGGCAGCGGCTATGAAAGAGTGACTCGCTCCTGTGTCTATAAGAACTGCAGCAAGGGTGGAATAGACACAGATAGTACCTCGAATCATCTCGGGTGCGCCGTGGTCGTAGGCCTCTGCTGCCTGGAGTTGTGCCTGTCGCTGCCCACCAGCTCCCTGTGGTCGGGGTGGACCTCCTGGTGGTGGTGGTGGTAGAGCCTCATAGCGTCGGCCACCACCGGCTGCTCGTCCAGCTCCTCTGCCTCGTCCGCCTCCTCCCTGCGGACCACCACGGTCGACCCTCTGCCTCTGCCTCGGTGGTCCCTCAACCGTCTGCTGCTCCTCGGCACGGCGGGTCGGGCAGTCACGAGCCATGTGGCCCTGCCCGCCGCACGAGTAGCACTGTCTGCCTCTCATAAGACTGGCTCCGCGCTGTGTGCCCCGCACTGCTGAGCCAGTATCCTGAGGTCGTCTGCCTGAAGGTCTGGTCTGTCTGGACCCCTGAGTCATCCGTCGACTGCCTGCTGCAGATGACTCTGCCACGTGCCGCCCTGCGGTGGGTCGCTGTGCTGGTGTAGACTCAGCAAGGAAGCTCTCGATCAGAAGGGCCCGCTCCAGTACTCCTGTCTGAGTCGGTATGCTGAGGGAGATCAGCGATGCCCTGATCTCGTGTCTCAAATCCTGCTCGAAGGTCCGGGCCCGTAAGAATGGGTCCCGTACCATGTCGGTCGAGTAGCGCGAGAGATCGGTAAATCTCGACGAGTACTGAGCGACCGTCATGCTGCCTTGCCGCAGCTGTAGAAGCTCCTGGATACGCACCGCACGAAGGGTGGCTGGGACGAACTCCGAGCGGAATAGGCTCTCAAAGTCCGTCCAAAGTAGAGATGCCTCATCGTGCACCTGGAGCATCAAGCTCCACCATCGTCCCGCTGTTGCGTGTAGTAGGCTCGCAGCGAGGATCACCATGAGGTCTGCTGGTGTCCTCATTAGCCTAAACACTCGAACCACTGCCTCCAGCCAGTCCTCTTCTGCCTGGGGATCCGTCTCCCCGCGAAACCTGGGTGGTTTCTGGCGCTGAAACTCATGTAGTGCACTGAGGCGACGTGCATCATCAGCGGCTGCTGCTGGAAGCATCGGGGGCTCGGCGGGTAAAGCTACCGCCGGTGCCACTACTGGAAAAGGGCCCTGCACCGAGGCCTCGTCGCTCGGTGGGCTGTCGTCTCGCTCGACTCTCGGAACCCTAGCTGGCTGCCGTCGTGGGGCCATCCTGAAAAGGAAACAGGTGCGCCACGGTTAGAACAGTATAACTGGTGAGCTGATATAAGTAATCACAAAGAAAACTTTGAAACACACACGCAATCAATGTTTTCGTGCATTAAGTCGGAAATCAGAAGTCAGGGTCCTGGTGTACGGATACGTCGGCCGCCGCACCAACACTAGACTCCCTGGACTGATATCCAAACTCAATACGCTAAACATTATTGCTTCACATAGAAAAGATCAGAGTTCACGGTAGAAGAGGACACCAGCAGACCTCATGGTGATCCTCGCTGCGATCCTACTACACGCAACAGCGGGACGATGGTGGAGCTTGATGCTCCAGGTGCACGATGAGGCATCTCTACTTTGGACGGACTTTGAGAGCCTCTTCCGCTCGGAGTTCGTCCCAGCCACCCTTCGTGCGGTGCGTATCCAGGAGCTTCTACAGCTGCGGCAGGGCAGCATGACGGTCGCTCAGTACTCGGCGAGATTTACCGATCTCTCGCGCTACTCGACCGACATGGTACGGGACCCATTCTTCCGGGCCCGGACCTTCGAGCAGGGTTTGAGACACGAGATCAGGGCATCGCTCATCTCCCTCAGCATACCGACTCAGACAGGAGTACTGGAGCGGGGCCTTCTGATCGAGAGCTTCCTTGCTGAGTCTACACCAGCACAACGACCCACCGCAGGGCGGCACGTGGCAGAGTCATCTGCAGCAGGCAGTCGATGGATGACTCAGGGGTCCAGACAGACCAGACCTTCAGGCAGACGACCTCAGGATACTGGCTCAGCAGTGAGGGGCACACAGCACGGAGCCAGTCTTACCAGAGGCAGATAGTGCTACTCGTGCGGCGGGCAGGGCCACATGGCTCGTGACTGCCCGACCCGCCGTGCCGAGGAGCAGCAGACGGTTGAGGGACCACTGAGGAAGAGGCAGAGGGTCGACCGTGGCGGTCTGCAAGGAGGAGGCGGACGAGGCAGAGGAGCTGGACGAGCAGCCGGTGGTGGCCGACGCTATGAGGCTCTACCACCACCACCACCAGGAGGTCCACCCCCGACCACAGGGAGCTGGTGGGCAGCGACAGGCACAGCTCCAGGCAGCAGAGGCCTACGACCACGGCGCACCCGAGATGATTCGAGGTACTATCTGTGTCTATTCCACCCTTGCTGCAGTTCTTATAGACACAGGAGCGAGTCACTCTTTCATAGCCGCTGCCCTTGTTCGGAGCTCGGAGATTCCGACAGAGCCGTTGGCTCGATCCTTACGGCAAGAGACTCCAACGGGAGCAGACTCGACGATTACGCACTGGTGCCGGCAGTGTGAGCTTACTCTAGGAGGCGAGAGCTTTGGCTGGGATCTTATTGTAGCAGCGTCGAGGCCTTACGACGTCATCTTGGGCATGGATTGGCTATCTACGGTCCATGCACAGATTGACTGTTTTAGGCGCAAGGTGCGATGTGTACGCACCGACGGGAGCAGGTTCACCTTCACCGGCGAGAAGGGAGCCTTTGCAGCACAGGATGGACTTCCGCGGAGGAGAGGACAACCCATCACTCATCAGTTGTCTAGCCTCATCCTTGAGGCAGTTGACGTGCGGAGTCCTGGTTTTCCTGCAGTGGTGGACCAGTTTGCGGACGTTTTTCCCGACGACGTTCCAGGGATACCTCCTCGCAGAGAGGTAGACTTTTGTATTGACCTGTACCCCGGGACAGCCCCGATATCCACTCCAGCATATCGGATGGCCCCCGCCAAGCTTCGAGAGGTACGGGTACAGTTGGAGGACTTGCAGGGCAAGGGGTTCATCCGACCCAGTGTTTCACCCTGGGCTTCCCCGATATTGTTCGCCAAGAAGGCGGACGGGAGCTTGCGACTTTGTGTTGACTATCGTCACCTGAACCAGGTGACAGTGAGGAACATGTATCCGCTACCGAGGATTGATGACCTTTTTGATCAGCTCAAGGGAGCACGGTGGTTCTCGAAGATAGACCTTAGGTCAGGCTATCATCAGCTCAGAGTCAGGGACGAGGATGTGCAGAAGACGGCCATCAGATGTCGGTATGGTCACTATGAGTTCTTGGATATGCCTTTCGGTGTAACCAATGCTCCAGCAGTATTTATGGTCCTCATGAACAGGATCTTTCAGCCATACCTCGATCGGTTTGTCGTGGTCTTCATCGACGACATTCTGATTTACTCTACGACAGAGGAGGAGCACGCCTATCACTTGTGAGTTGTTCTTGACACACTCCGAGAGAACCAGCTTTATGGTAAGCTCTTGAAGTGCCAGTTCTGGATACGTGAGGTCCACTTTTTGGGACACGTTATATCTGAGGCTGGAGTTGCAGTGGATCCCGCGAAGATTGAGGCTGTGTTAGCATGGGAGCCACCCAGGAGCGTGACTGAGGTTCGGAGTTTCTTGGGACTAGATGGATACTATCGGAGATTCGTTCCAGACTTCTCTAGAGTTGCAGAATCACTCACATCTTTGACGAAGAAGGGGAAACCCTTCGTGTGGTCAGACAGATGCCAGCAGAGCTTCCAGGAGCTGAGACAAAGATTGACTAGCGCACCTATCTTGAGTTTGCCTGAGGAGGGAGTAGGGTACGTAGTCTACTACGATGCATCAGGGACCGGACTCAGATGTGTTCTGATGCAGGAGCGGGCCGTGATCGCCTATGGATCACGTCAGTTGAGGCCGCTTGAGCAGAACTACGCTACCCATGACCTGGAGTTAGCAGCAGTGGTCTTCGCTCTGAAGACATGGCGACACTATCTGATGGGCGAGCGCATTACAGTCTTTTCCGATCATCAGAGTCTCAGGTATATCTTCTCGCAGAAGGACCTGAACCTGAGACAGCGACGATGGCTCGAGTTCCTCGAGGACTATGACTTTGAGATAGTCTATACTCCTGGGAAGGGGAACGTAGTAGCCGATGCCCTCAGTAGGAGGACGGGCATTCAGCTACTTGAGGAGGCGACGGAGCAGCTAGCCTCTTTGCAGATATCCTTCGTGGATAGAGATGGAGAAGCCTTTCTTCAGTCTCTCACAGTCACTCCTTTACTACTACAGCGGGTCAGAGAGGCACAGCGTGAGGACGCAGACTGTGAGACACGGCGTGTACAGATATCCTCGGGACAGGCACCTGATGGTTTCTCCCTTGGAGCAGAGCACGGCATCCTTTTCAGAGGACGTACCATGGTACCAGTCGCATTGTGAGAGGAAGTGCTGAGGGAGTTTCACACTTCTACTTTGGCGGTACATCCTGGAGTGGCGAAGATGTACCAGGACCTCAGACGACAGCACTGGTGGCCGGGCATGAAGAAGGCAGTAGCAGAGTTCGTTTCTCGATGCCTTACCTGCCAGCAGGTGAAGGCAGAGCATCAGGTACCAGCAGGCTTGGTACAGCCCTTGGAGGTTCCGGAGTGGAAGTGGGACGGAATATCTATGGACTTTGTGACTGGACTTCCATGCACTTCCAGGGGTCACGACTCCATCTGGGTGATTGTTGACCGACTCACCAAGTCGGCACACTTCTTACCCATCAGAGAGCAGGGCTTAGTGGAGAGCTTGGGACGTCTCTACGTTCAGGAGATTGTGCGGCTCCACGGCGTGACATCTTCTATCGTTTCCGATCGAGATGCCCGCTTTACTTCCCGGCTTTGGAAGGGGTTACAGGAGGCGTTCGGTACGCAACTACGTCTTAGCACAGCTTTTCACCCTCAGACGGATGGTCAGACGGAGAGGACCATTCAGACTCTCGAGGACATGCTCCGCGCATGTGTCCTCGACTTTGGTCGTAGCTGGGAGGACCACCTACCCTTGGTGGAGTTCGCGTACAACAACAGCTACCACTCCACCATCAGGATGGCACCGTACGAGGCGTTGTACGGCCGACCATGTAGATCTCCTTTGTGCTGGACAGACCCTGGGGAGTCAGCACTGGTGGGACCGGAGATGGTCCAGGCCACGACAGAGAAGGTCCAGGTCATCCAGGAGGGGATGAGGACAGCTCAGAGCCGGCAGAAGTCATATGCTGACAGGAGGCAGAGGCCACTGGAGTTCGAGGATGGCGACCACTTCTTCTTGCGGGTCTCACCTCGACGTGGTATTCGGAGATTTGGCCGAGGCGGCAAGTTATCTCCGCGCTTCATCGGACCCTTCCAGATTCTCAGCAGGATTGGCGAGGTGGCTTATCGCCTGGCTCTACCACCTCAGTTGCACCGGGTGCACGACGTCTTCCACGTGTCTCAGCTGAGGAGATACGTGCACGACCCGACGCACATCATTGACCATAGGGAGCTTGACGTTGACGATGGGGCGACTTTTACGGAGGTCCCGGTGGAGATAGAGGATCGACAGGAGCGGGTCCTGCGTGGGCGATCGATTCCTCTTGTGCGCATCAGATGGCAGCACGGGAATCTCCAGGAGAGCACATGGGAGCGGGAGGCTCAGATGCGTGCTCAGTACCCTCATTTGTTTCCCTAGTTTTTGATGTATCTTTACGGGGACGTAAAGCCCTGAGGTGGGAGTAATGTAAAGACCCGTAAAATTCAAGAGAAATTTTTTTTTTCTTAATTTTCTTTAGAATTTTACAAGAGCGCGGTTTCAGACGGCACCTGATTCCGAGGCCCGGAGTGCCCGGAATTAATTTCCGAAGTTTGGCTCGGGTACATTCAGTGAACGAACGAGCGGGAATTCCTAACTTTTGTTCCGGTGCTCGGAATTGAAATCCGAGGGCACCGATGAACTCGCAGCGCCGATATTCGCTTAAAGAGACCTTTTCGGGAGTTGCGTTTGTTGCGGGTTGAAAGTTAGTTTTGGGGTTTTTAGTTTGAGTTAAATAAAATTGTGTAGAACAATTTTATTATAACTTGTTAAAACCTATCAAAGGAGGTTGGAAGTGGGAACCACACCCACTTAACCTCCCTTGGGAGGATTAAGTGTGGTGGGGCCCACACGAACCCCTAATCCTTTCAAATTCTCTCAACTTGCTTAACCCCTAATTAAATGACTTGAGTTACTTTTAATTATGGGAGTTAAACCTTTTGAATTTCAAACTTTTGAAATTCTAATGTGTTATGTGATAATAAAATAAGATGTTGTCTTATTTTATTTTGGGGGTTATTTGTTTGTCTTCTTGAGAGGTGGAGAGCTCTTCTTCTTCTTCAACTCTGACGAAGAACTCGAAGAACGTTCATCTTGACGAAGAACGCTCAAGCTCCGACGAAGAATGCCGCACCTCCATTCTTCGTTTCCCGTGTCAACGAAAGGGGACGCCACTTCTTCCTCGGACAACCTTCGTCGGCGTACAAGTTTCGCCAACGACGTGTCTCTTCGAACGCATCCCTTCGTCATCGGATTTGACGAACGGCTACCGCGACGCCGACCTCCGCGACGTCGTCTTCCGTGGAACGTTCACAATCTTCGAACCTTATACCCGAGGTAGGGGTTGTTTTTTTTTATTCTTAAATTATTCCATTTCTTGATCGTGGATTTCGCATGTCAAACTTGAGACTTTTGAATGTTTAAGTTGAGTTATTTATTTTAACGTGAGGGGGGGCCGGACCGCACGAACACGGACGAACCCCCCTCCATCGTTCTTGTTTATTCTTGCGGGTGGAAGCAAGTGGCGTGGTGCCGTCGCACCACGCGGATGATCGTGCAAATATTTTACGTGGCGCCGTCACGCTACGTCGTGGTAGAATCTTCAAGAACGTGACGCCGTCGCGCTGCGTTGAAAGGAATCAAGGCACGGCGAAAGGGGCGCGGTGCCGTCGCACCGCGCCGGACGACGAACACCGCGGCCGGTTCCGGGCCGCGGCGGGACGAGGAGACCGCGGCCGGTTCCGGGCCGCGGCGGAAGAGAAGACCGGCGGCCGGGCCGCCGGCGTCGGAAACCGAAGGGGGGACCGGAATTTCTGGTCCCGTTGGAGAAAACCGGCCGGCCAGCTGGCCGGCCGGAA
The DNA here is from genome assembly GCA_963277665.1 of Viscum album. Classification (NCBI taxonomy): domain Eukaryota; kingdom Viridiplantae; phylum Streptophyta; class Magnoliopsida; order Santalales; family Viscaceae; genus Viscum; species Viscum album. The sequence goes on from OY728157.1 coordinate 1,032,456,414, forward strand.
GGCATTAAACCGGGGGAATTAATTCCCCCGGCCAACGCATAAAACCCCCCTCTTTAAGAGGAGGGGGCGGTTCCATGAAGGGGGGGGGGGCAGCAGCCCCCCGGTTTTCTTCTCCAAAACCGGCCCCCACGTGGGGGGCCGTTATGTTGAAAGGCGCGGCACAAAGGCCGCGCCACTTCCCAAATCAGGGGGGCTTAGCCCCCACGTGCGGCCCCTCGCGGCGCCAGGCCGCCGCGGCCCGCCGCGCCGGCCACCGCGCCGCCCCAGGGGTGGGTCGGGCCGGGTCGGCCCGGACCCGGACCCCCCCGTTTCGAACCAGAATCGGTTTTTGGGGCATATCTTGAGCCTCAGACCTCCGAATGACGAACCGTCTACGGCAACGCGATCCTTGGATCGAGACGGTCGTTTCGGTATATCGCACTCAAGGTTTCGGTTTACTTTGAGTTCGGCCGGGATGGTTCGTTCACGAAACCAACCGGGCCTTCGGAGCGGAAACACTCATATCTTGAACTACGAACGTCCGATTGACGCACCGTCAGTCACGTTGTGTTCCTATTAGTGAGACGGATCTTTTGGAATACTCCGCCTGAGGATTGGACGCAGGTGGAGTACGGTCGGGTTGGTTTTTCCTTAAAAACCAACCGGGCCCCGGAGACGAAAATGCCAATAACTCTCAGACCGGGCGTCCGATCGACGCGCCGTCTGTTGCGATGAGTTCCTGTTGACGATACGGAACTTTTGGATACATCAACTCTGGTCTTCGTGACAGTTGATGTATCAGCCTCTCGGCTCGTGGAGCGGACCCTCCGAACGAGCTTGCTATGTGCGGGAACCCTAGTGCTGGCTGCGACTGTTCTACTGCTACGACTACTACTGCTACTGTGACTGCGACGACGACAGTACAGAGATCCTGTGTGGATTCGACGACGACGACTACAACACTCAGCGATCCTACGTGGATCAGTGCTACAGGTCCTGCGTGGGCCCGATCCTGTGTGGGTCCGCGCTCAGCGGTTCTGTGTGAGCCAGCGCCTACAGGTCCTGTGTGGGCCTGATCCTGTGTGGGTCTTTGCGGGGGTTAGTTACCTATCGATCCTTCGTGGGTCCGACGACTTAGATGGATCAGTGATCATCTTTATCGTCCTTGAAGAAGTATACCTGTGTGAGCTGAATCTTGTTGCTTTCCTGTGTGGATTGTGTTGTGCAATCCTGTGTGGATTATGTTTTGCTTTCCTATGTGGAATACGTATACTTTCCTGTGTGGACTGAGTTGTACTTGGGCTCGGAGGTTGGAGCGTATTTGAATTGATGACTTAGGTATATGTATGGGCATATACCTAAGCAGTGTCGGTTGTTACTTCGTGATTGTGCATTTCTTCGTGGTTTATCCTTTGTGGATTTTGAGAGACCTTCAGGGGTCTCGGGGTCCCTACTGAGTAGCTTATACTCACCCCTGCACGGGCTTTGCCCGCACTACGTTGTGTTGGTTGCAGACGACGGACAGCGTTGACCTTAGCTGAGGCTTGCAGAGAGGAACGGTACCCGGAGGTGGACCACTGGGCGGGACGTGCACGGAGCGGACGGCGGGACCCGTAGAGCAGAGGAGCTATCTGTACCCACCCTTCAGGTGGGATTTCCAGTGGACAGCTCGGAGTAGCGGCTTTTACTTTTCAGTTGCTGTTTTTCCCTTTTCGAGTTGTACTTTACTTTACAATTGGGCTTGTATTTCCGGCCCCTTTACTTCAGCACATTTGTTCTAGTTTTGTGTACTGCTTTACTTCCGCTTGTTACTCTGAGGTGCTTGTATACTTTATTAAGGCAATGCCTTCCCTTTTTACTGGGATTTTACGCCTTGGTGCTAGTCGCCAGCCCCTGGCCTATGGAAGGCGGGCTTGGGGTAGTCACGGCACGGGCCCCGAGGGCGGGTCGTGACACAAGGTGGAAATTCAACTCTTCCCTTTTTCCCTATTTCCTTGTTTACATTACAAGAGTTTTCAGTAGCCCTCTTATTTTTTTACTTTACCTTAAAGTCATAAGACATATATAATTCCTTTTCTGTCTTGTTGTCACATGAAACTATATACTAAAATGATGAAAAAATTTTGGATAACAATGCTCGTTGGAGGAATGTATTTTGGCCATCAATAAATAGATCAATTATGCTCCTTGGATTTCATATATAGTCTACATCATGTCTTGCTTTCCCTGTGAAGTTGGATTCATAATTGGACACATTTTCATCCTATTTCTTCATTAGATTCAAGAATTTTCCATCCATATCTGCTCAATGCTCACGAGGGAAATATTTTTCTAGAATGATTTCCTTAAAATCCCTCCATTCCATCTATTCTATATCTTTAACCTCATTTGTGTCTAGGATTAATGACCACCACTGATCCGCATCTACCAATAGTTGACATACTTCCAGGAAAACCATCTCTCATTCATTACGTCCCAAGTGGGGAAATATCTTCTCATGGGAACATATCCACTGTTATGCTACAAAAGGGTTTGTAGTCACATTGAATGATAGAGGCAGTTGTCACATAAAGCAATCTAGAAAAGCTCCTCCACGTGGTGGATCTGAATGCTCTATATGGGTATGGTTAGTATTCATAACATGAGTATGTTGTCCCAATATAATTATGAATTGCTCAGCACCAGTCACAATACCAGATCCAACAACATTATCTTGTGTCATAGGAAAATCCCTACAGGGGAAACCTTCATTTGTGTGGTTTCCATTCCTTCCATTATGTTCCATTTATAAATAATGGCATACACTATATTAGGGTATGAATCATAATTTATAATCTCAATGTAGATAAATACTAAGCATAAATTGAAATTCTACGCATAGCTAACCACTAAAAAATAAACATTGTATCGTTGGGAAAAAATTACATTTAAATCCTTCATAATGTCTTGTAAAGAAAACATGAATTATCCTAAGCATATCCCCCAGGAGTTTCATAACCATTAGTGCAGCAAGGCTCATTGTTGTATAACAGGATACCCTGGGTCATGCCTAAAACACCTTGTCAGAGCATTCACTCCTAGGTATATTTGTGCCAGAGCCACCTCAACCTGCTCATATTCAGACATGGATGTATTACTTCAATGATCTATATAATATATTCATTACCAAAATACCGGGACGTTCTTGTGGGTTTATACTCAAAGACTATCTTAGGGACTCTTCCCTAATCTACATTTTCTAAATATAGTTTCCATGTTTCCTACTAAACTTCATCTTATACAAACTGTAAGGACCTGACCCCAGTTGCCTGGTGTTAGTGTATTATTTGATTACATTGGTATATAATAAAAGGAAGAAGCATCTCGAAGGATAGAGTAGTTTGTATTATTGGAAACAAGTAACATACATATGTTCAACATTACATATTGAAATAAAAAACAACCATAAATTATTCTATTCAAAACATCTATGCCTCTGATATTATGATTGAAATTCACTCATAATTTACTTCTTCATACACTGAGAAATTGATACATAATGAAGGGGTGAGCTAAAACACTGAGTATGGGTAAACAAAATAGTGGAAGTTAGCATTTACATAAGACATAGTAAGTAATTAATAACATATACCTTAAATAATAACTTGTACACATTATGGCATGAATATGAGCTAAGTAAATAATTCCATAATAAAATATAATCATGGGTATTATAATAGTTGAATGACCACATGAACATAAAATAATCGCATCATAATGAGGGAAGTTCATATGCCATACATCATAACCATAACGCCTAGGCCTCATGCTAGGACCATAAAAAATAAATTTGTTAAGGCCTCGTGCCAAAACCATAGTTTGTCTCATGAGACCTACCGATGCATCGAGGATCTATAGCAGGGCCCACATGTCACATAATATGTCCAATGCTTTCCTCATATGTATAGGGATAAAAATAAACACCATATTCATTAAAATTGAATCTATAATATGAAATGTAACTATCTTACTCCAATCATTAAACATAAAACACAAACCATTCTGAGAAATATTGAGAATCGTTTTAAGATAGTTCAAAAATAATAGAGTTAGTCATAAACCATTTAATAAAATATGGTAGATGAATTCATAAATTATTAATCCCAATAATACATGAGAAAAAACAAGAGTGTTGAATCAAAATTAAAATACTCTTATAAAATCATTTAACAATCTTGAGATAAATACTCGATTATTTGAAAAGAAAAATTCATTTGTAAAAAAATATGTATAAAACCAATAGTGAAGTAAGATATTATTTTCATAATAATATTAGTAATTTTATAAATATAACGGTTTCCAAAAAACAGATTAGATATTACCCTCGAAAATATGTAATAAATATAGATATTCCCATGAATCAGGTTTTTATTTTGAAATTAATTTTGAATGTTCCATTTTAAAACATTTAACTTATCATAAAATAAAGAAATAATTATGGTTTATTTACATATATATAATAAGAAAAAATAATTTTTTGGAAGTACATAAGAATTTCATTCATGTAATTAGACAATGAATGTAACCTGAATGAAAATGGAAGTTCAGGTGGAAAACCCCTTACCTTAACTCTGAACGTGTTCCCCTCTCGAACGTAAGATCATGGAATATGAAATTATATTTATTAATAATGTATTTAAAAACCTATTATAGATGTTTTTATTTTATAATAATTATGATTAGTTCATTTATCTTCTTATTGATAAGTTATAGTATTGAATTTCATAGCTCCGGAGTGTTCATTTTCATTATTTTCATCTTCGATTCACTTGTTTTTATGAATGTGGAATGGGTGTAAATCTCTAGAATTGATATTATATATTATTTTTGAACCTAAATAGGTGTTATTTTTCTTTTATATTACTTGGTTACATGGATATAGAATGAATTATTATATAGAACGTTAATGATAATTGTTTAAGTTAATTTGTGGTTTTTGACTACAACAAATTCATTTTTCGTTATAACATAATACCACATGTAAAAAGGGATTACAGAATCATAAATTTGTTATATTATATATAGTAATCTTGTTCAATCATAATTATAATGGTTTCATTGCAAGATTTCAGAATGATAATTGAAATTGAATGTCCATCATCCTTGAATTTGGAAAATTGACACATCTCAGATAGAGTTCTTGCTCCAAGTATAAAAGAAGGTAAAAAGTGGGATATAGTGATAACTTTTCCCATTATCATGAAAACATTGTAGTATATATAAGGTATTGGGGTAATAATAATATTTGGATTATTATAGGTAATAGAAAAACAAAACAAATGAACTTGAAATGAAAGACAAAGAATATAAAAGTTGAATTTACCTATTGGACAAAACATCCTTGAGGACCTCCTTAGGGAGAGGTTTTGGCCTTTTTAGGAGACCAAGGCTTTTTGGACGTGGGGGAGGAGGATTGGAAGGTATTTGGACAGAATTTAGATAAGTAACAAGGATTGATATGAGTAAATGGAAGGGGGAGTGAGAGGGGGTTTTATAGTGGAGGAGAGAGGGGATTTTTAAAATAAAATTCATTTATTTATTATATCTCCTCAAGACAAGTAATAGTGAGTATTCCATGACAAAGAATAGTAATTGTATCATATGTGTTCGAACCAAGTCGGCTAACATCACTTGTGATGTCATGAAAAGTGTATTTTACCATATTTCTCTATTCATAAAAATTCTAGTATTTCAGGAAAATACCAAAAATTTAATCAAATCATTTTTGAATATATAGAATCCAAAAATGAAGTCCATTTTTCAAAAATAATTTTCTAAATATTATAAATTTAGTATTTAATTAAATTTATAATTTATTATAAAAACAATAGTTTTAAAACATTTGTATACTTATTTTAAAGAATAGATATATTATTCTTACACTTGATTATTATTTATATACTATTATATGTAAGGTTAAAATTCATTTGGGTTTATCACTATTGATAATGGAATGTTAGAATTCATAAGGGTAGGATAAAATTCAAAAAAAATTATGTTTTTCTTATTGGACTCTAAATAACATACTAATCGCAACTATGTATGACAGATTTTTGAAATTCACATCACAAGAGTGAAAAACATATGTTTTATGGGTCACATAGAACTTAGTTGGTAGTTATGTTGTGATTTCATGTTATTATGAAGAATTTATATAAAAGTAATTTCATTTAAAAAAAATATTGCGTCATTACATTCTCCCCTCCTTATGAAAATTTGACCCTCCAAATTTCATTTTACAATCTAGTCCATGAACATGTGGGGGTACATTTTATTCTTTGATTCCCCCAGTTCCCATGTTGCCTCTTTGTACGTATGGTTTCGCCATAGTACCTTGACCAGATGAGTAGTCTATTTGCGTAGAACTTTGTCTCCACAATCCAAGATTTACATTGGCTCCTCCTCATAGGAACGATCATCCTCCAACTGTACCACTTATGAAGAGATTAAGTGTGATGTGTCTGGTATGTACTTCCTTATGAGGGATACATGAAATGCATCATGTAATTTAAACAAAGTAGTTGGAAGTTCCAATCGATAGGCCACATCTCCGACTATGTCAAGGTTCTCAAAGGGGCTGATATACCTCGAACATAGCTTTCCATTCTACCCAAACTGCATGACCTTCTTCCATGGAGATATGCAAAGAAATACCAGGTCTCGAAATTTGAACTCAAGGTATCATCGACGTTTATCCTCATAGATCTTCTGTCGACATTGGGCTTCCTTGATATGTTGTCGAATTTTCATCTCCTTCTTCTCTATTTATTCAACCAATTCCAGTCTTATCATCTTTCGCTCACCGAATTCATCACAACACAGCGGTGTTCTACACCATTCTCAAAGATTTTAACATCCTTCCTCTTGATATAGATCCTTGCATCATAAATTGATATCCAATTCATATCGAGAATTATATCATAGTCAACCATTGGTATGATGATAATGTTAGCTACTAAATAAATTTTATGTGTCATGAGGGGGACTAATCGATATTTCATTGTTGCTATGATACATCCACTTGGTGTTTTAACTTATAAATCCTTTATTAAAGTAAATTAGACATATCTATTTTTCTTTGAAAACATGGATGATATAAATGAATGAAAAGATCCGGAATCAAATAATATATTGGCTAAATTATTGGAAAGGATTAAAGTACCTTCCACCACATCATTAAGAACATCAGTATCAGTAGTTGTGATCGCATAAGAACATCGCTGCTCCCTTGGCCCTTTCTATGGAATGTTACCATAACTCATTGGAAAATCATTAGCATGGTGTCCTATCTCCCGATAATTATAGAATTGAACATCATTAGCCACCTTCTTTCCCATAAAATCACCTTCAAGATGAACTTTATCTCTAAATTTGAAGCATCCCCTTTCCCCTTTAACAAGGCACCATGGTGTTTCTTTCCATTATTATCACATAGTGGAAATTCAAATATTCCCTTCTTCCATGTGTCCTTGTTTACTCTCTTAGAGTTTTCAGTAACCCTCTTATTCTCTAGATTTCCCTTAAATCCATAAGACATAGATAATACACTTTCTGTCTTAATACCGCATGAAACTACATCCTCGTATGATGAAAAACATTGGGATACTAGTGCCCACTGGAGGAATGGTTTTTGTCCATCAAATAATTGATCAGTTTTGCTCATTGGATTTGGAATATAGTCCAAGTCATGTCATGATAACCTTGTGATGATGGATTCATAATTGGAAACATTTTCATCCCCTTTCTTCATCAGATTCATGAATTGTCTCTCCATCTCTGCTTGCTGCTCACGAGGGAAATATTTTTCTATGAATATTTTTTAAAAATCCATCCATTCCATCTCTTATATCTCTTCCTCCTACTTTGTGTTTTGGATTAATGAACACCACTAATCCACATCTCCCGAAAGACAATATACTTCCATGACAACCATACCTCTTTCATTACATCCCAATGTGAGAAATATATTCTAAAAGGAACATATCCACTACTCTGCAACAAATGGGTTTGTAGTCCCGTTTTATAATGGGGTTGCTTTCGCATAAAACGACCAAGTATAGCTCCTCCACAGGGTGGATCAAGATTCTCCATACGGGTAAGGTTATTATTCATAACCTGAGTAAGTTTTCCCAGTATAGTTATGAGTTTCTCATCAATAATCATAGCACTTGAGCCAACACCATTATCTTGCGTCAGAGGAAAATCTCTACAGGGGACAGGTGTTTTCGTGTGGCTTCCATTCCTTCAACTAGGTTCCATTTCTAAATAATTTCATACACTAGATTAGGGTTTGAATGATAATTTATAATTTCATTGTAGAAAAATACTAAGCATAAATTGAAATTCTACACACAACTAACCTCTTAATCATAAACATGGTATCTTTGAGGAGTAATTTACATTTAAATCCTTCATAATGGCTTGTAAAGAAAATGTGAATTATCCCAAGAATATCCCCTGGGAGTGTCATAAAAATGATTGCATCAAGGCCTATTATCATATACCAGGATACACTAAGTCATGCTAGAAAGTCTTTATCAGAGCTTTCACTCCGAGGTATATCTGTTCCAAAGCCACCTCTATCAACTCGTATCCAGACAGGGATGTATTGTATGAATGATCCACATAATATATTCCATACCAAAATACCAAGACGTTCTTGTAGGTTTTTCCTCAAAGACTATCTTAGTGACTCTTTCCTAATCTATGTTTTATAAATCTAGTTTCAATTTTTCTACTAAACTTCCTCTTATACCATCTTTAAGTACCCGACCCCAGTATACCGGAGTCGGTTCCTTATTTGATCACGTTGTTATATTAAAAAAAGGAACATGTATTCCAAAGGATCGAGTACGTTAGTATTATTGAATAAAAGATACATAAATATGTTCACCATTACATATTGAATGGGAAAATAACACAAAATTATATTATTCAAAACATCTAGGCCTCTAAGATTATGCTTGAATGTCACTCATAATTTATTTCTTCATACCCTAGGAAATTGAATCATAAGGAAGGGGTGAGCTCAAATTATTAGTAATGGTTAACAAAATAGCATAATATTGTATAAAATTAAGACATGGTATGTAATTGAAAACACACGGCTTTAATAATAAACATGTATACATTATGGAATGAATATGAGCTATGTAAATAATTCCATAATAAAACATAATCATGGGTATTATACTAGTCTAAGAACAACATGAACTTCAAATAGTCTCATCATAATTAAGTAAGTGCATATGCATGACATCATAACCATACCTTCCAAGCCTCGTGCTAGTACCATAAATAATCAATTTGTCAAAGCCTTGTGCCAAGACCGTAGTTTGTCTCATGAGACCTACTGATGCATCGAGGGTCTATAGAGGCCCCCACCCATCATATAACATGTCAAATGCATTCCTCATATGAGCGGGGATAAAAATAAACAACAAATACATTTCTATTGAAACTATCATATGAAATGTAACTAACATTCCCCAATCATTAACCATAAAACACTAACCATTCTGAGTAATATGGAGAAAGGTTTTAGAATAGTTCATCCACAAAAGAGTTAGTCATAAACCATTAAATAAAATATGATATATGACTTAATAAATTATTAAACCTAATAGTATATATTAAACAACAAGAGTTTTGAATCAAACAAAAATACTATTACAAAATCATTAGGAATCTTGAGATAAATACTCTTTTATTTAAAAAAAAGTTCTTTTAGATAAATATTTGTATTAAACACTATGTGATGTAAGATATTATTTTCAAAATAAAATGAGTGATTTTATAAATATAATGGTTTCCAAAAATAGATTAGAGATTACCCTTGAAAATAGGTAAGAAGTTGAGATAATCCCTTGAATCGGTTTTGTAATTTGAAATCTATTTTGAATGTTCCTTTTAAAACTTGTAAATGTCCAAAAAATAAGGAAGTATTATGGTTGGTGAACATATATATAATACCCAACCAGAATTTATTGGTCGTACATATGAATACATAAGAATTTCAATGAGGTTATTAGACAATGAAAGTAACCCGAATGAAGTTTGAGTATCAATGTTATTTAACAATTAAGAAATACATCGAGTCATTTTTATGAAAAAATTTATAATTGATTAGGTGTGTTCATAATTATATATTTATAGTATATACATGTTGTTTTATGAATTTTATCATTATATTTTTAGTTCATAAATTTGATAATCATGAAAGTGTCAAATAAGCATTGTATGAGATCCTTACGGGTATGTGGGTATGTTATCAAACTTCAATACCAAATTATAACTATAAATGTTTCCAATGGTTGGTGAAGAAATTACAAAACATGTGTTTTCAAATATTTTTTTTGGCATTGACTAAAAAGTACTTCTAAATCACACCCCATTGAATGAATGCTTTACAAAACATGAAACCCTAAGTATAATTATTTTAAATGCTTTTCATTCGATGTTCTTAGTTCATGTGTAAAAATATCTGAGTCTTGAAACATCATATTCAAATGTATGAGTTACTCTCCACTATTTATATTAAATGATAAAGGTTATGGTTGAGTCTCATACTTTCATGTTTTAATATCTAATGTGTTAAAAAATATTATTTATAATAAATGTATTAGGAGATGTGAATTTAACACCCCACATGGAATGTTGGGTTCAACTTTTTATTAATTATTCACCCAGAAGAAAATTTCATTAAGCAAGTGGTCAAAATTTTTTTTGGAACAATCATTTTATGTGGTAGCCTCGTTCATTCATTACTGATGTTTTTTAAGTCAACAACACATGAACACATATTTTATACTAGTTTATTCATTTAGATGAGAAACATGATGTCTAAATTGTGACTTGAATATTATGATTTAGTTCATTTCCAATTCTATTTATCTATGCATGAATTGGGAATGAATTATCAATATCTATTTTAATGCATTACAAGTTTATTTCCAGGGAAGGGTTTGTAATGTTATTATTGTATGTGATTATAAACCAATTTATTATCAATCATAATTTATGTAATAAGAATTTAAATTATTCATGGTGGTATGGGACACTGTGAATAATGTGAAGTAATTAAAAAATAGAAGGAGACACTTGGTTTGACATTTGATAAGTAATTTAAGAAATCAATGTGGGATGTGCACTTTGATTTAGAGATATGAGGAATGCATTGGACATAGTATGTGACAGGTGGGCCCACTATAGACCCTCGATGAATTGGTAGGTCTCATGAGACTACTATAAGCATAATTGGGTGAGGCCTTTCCCAATTATGAGTTATGTATTTTGGCTGAGGCCTTAATCAATAGACATCTTAGCACGAGGCCTTGACACAGTCCAATATATGAACATTCCTCTATGACTATGTAAATTAATTAACTAGAGGAATATTTGACTAGTAGAATATTCTTGGTTTAGGAGATTATGACTGTGAGAATAGCAATATGTTTATGTATTGAATATTATTTATGCAATATTCAGAGATTTTATGGTTATAGTATGTATCACAATAGTAATGGGTGAAATTGAAGTTATTATTTTAAGCGCAACTCTGATCATGCATTACATTATGTTATTAAGTTTGTGCTAGCATTTTAACATGAAATGACATTTACTTTTCATTCTAAATGAGAATTCCCATAATTTAATGATGATAATTTTTTTATGTTTTAAATTTTGCACTTTTATCCCTTAGACAATTTTCATGGAATTTTTAATGTGATACAACACTTTATAAAAATTATTTATGGAAATTTTATAGAATGTTTTCAAAAGTTATCTTGTGTACAGTATGTTATTTTTAAACCCCCAATAGTGTATTCATATTCTCACCCTATATTTTTAAAATAAATTTTTCAATTATCTGTTTTTAGTAGATGAAACATTTCAAAAGAAGTTGGTTTCTCAGAGCCCAAACCGAATTCGATCCTCTGTATCGCACCACCTCCATGTACTCAAGAGATGGGGCGTGACTGTTGGTATCATAGGATTTAGTTTGGATAACTCTAGAAAACTAGAAATAAACAATGAAAAACTTACTAAAGAGATACTAAAAACGACAATTTCTTTATTTTTAGATAGAAAATGAAGGTACTGGTCTTATGTCTCTTCCCAATGTGGCCCTAAAAATCATAATTTCAAAAGCCAGTCATGAAAATTTTATAAACTATACCCATATCTTAATGATGTGTAAGAACATCTATGATATATCTAACTCTCCCTGAGTATTTAAACTCCACCGAAGAGCGGTTCTGGATTACGTCATTATGATCCAAGCTCAGTTTCCATCCATCGCACGATGGGGAAAATACTATGAATGACTTTTTATATGAATCACCATTGCCGAAGACTTCCCATCCCTCCTGACCTTCCAAGAATTTGAAGAAGTGGGAGACCTCCACGCGGCATATATGTGTCAACTCCTATCTTATGTTTATCTTGGTTAGGTAATGTACTTTGACATCCAAGAAAACGAAGCCTCCCATTCTGTGTACAAACAAAAAGTATATACGGACGTCTCTTAGTGGTAGACCCCACAATTCAGACACTGGAGACATCACAAGTACACCCACGATATCGAACCATATTTCTTGGGTTGTATACAGTTTTGTGGGATTGGATGTTTTGAACTAGTTCTAGGGATTCTTGTATTAGGGAATAGAGTAAAACTTTTGCCTTTCTCTATTTATGAACATGTGGTGATATGAGAACACAATTTGTTATCCGTTCTTTATTTTTTCTATCTTGTCTGTGTTTATATTTCTAAATAGGTTTCACCAATTGATCCTTTATAACTAAATTTTATATGTATAGATAGACTCACATCCTATCACTCCCTACTGAGATACTAAAGACCATCTTGGTCAAAACTAGTGAAGAGGAGTACCCACCATTCTCAAATTTGTGATAAATGTGCAAGAAACTCTACAAAGTGTCAAACGGACTAGACATTCTCCATTTCTGTCAGAAGAATGCCTACACATACCATATAATATCCATGGTACAGGTGGCCGAGTATAGGCGAAGAGGGAAGTACCGCGAAGGACAATTTCTATGCTTTACTCTGGGCCAGAACATCTTGGCTAGTGATTTATTTAAAAAGGATGCATTAGAGGGAGACCTTTGTGTAGATTATGTGTTAAAACTCCTCAGTTTCAGTTTATACGATAATGCCTATGAGTTAAATATTCTCAATTGAGAGTCAGTCCAGCGAATTCTTCGAGAGATGGTCCATTTGGACATGTCCAAACATTCCACCGTTCGAGCATCTCTATGGAGGCTCGAATGCACTATGTAGAGGTTTAACCCTTTCTTCTCAAAATGTATCTAGGCTAGAGAAGATGATGAGTTGAACATAAACATGGAAATTCAACTAGACACACTGAAAGACCCTCCAGGATGGAGATTGTGGTGAAGATGATAAAGGAGTATTTATCTTATGCATATGTAGAATGAATTGAGAGGATGCAATTCCTCATAGGGGGAATGATATAGCACACATAATATCGAACCACATGTATTGATAAGTTATGTATATTTTTTTTAATAACTATACAAAACATTTTTCTCTTGAGAATGTAATAATATGGTTTTAATTTAAATTAGAATGCAACTGAGTAAAACACACTAATGGACACAAGATATTTCATTTAAATAAAAACACCATAGTGTTTACAATACACCGATAAAAAAAGTAATCATGCTAACTTAATATACCTATTAAAAACCCATCCGAATTATAGGGAGACCACTTAAAACAACAAGAACCCCTAGAAAGTAATATGGGTCCTTAGAATCTAACATAATGAACATAAGAATGGAAAAATCCACTACATCCACACTCAACCCTAATGGTATGATGTGAACCGTCTTCTTCAATCGCCTTGAATTTATAACAACCTAAGGCATGGTTTTATATAAGGAAATTACTTGACCATTGACATGGGTGAACATTGGATTCCAATGACTCTCATTATAGTCATTGGCATCGAGGTGAATTATCTAATAATATTTAATTATAACTTTGTTTTTCAACTTTTTCAAATTGGATATTATAAGATAACTCCAATTTATTGTGAAATATTTTTTTCTCAAAAATCATTTCAAAACGATTTGAAAATATTCTAAATAGATTGTAATGATTTTTCATTTCCATGAACTATGTTTAATATCCGATAGTTATACTATGTTTAGTAGAAACATTTTTTGACTATAATAAAATTAGTGTAAAAGATTTTATGTGGGTATTTCAAATTTATATTGATATCCTAGAATGTTAAATCTTTAGTGTTTATAAAAAACTTGAGTATTAATATATTTATATAATTTATATTTAGGTATTTGGTAATTTTTTTTATATAAAGGATATGTTTACACTAGATAATTTTTATATGATAATAATTTATTTTCTTTTTAAGTTAGTTTTTATATAAAATTTGTGTCCACAAGGGCCATCCCGTTATGGTTGGGCCAAGGAAGGAATATCATGCTAGGTGGCTGAGCCTAGCCCATAGACCAAGCCAGGGCCCGCCCGTGTTTTGGTATATGTTCTCTGACGGGCGTAGGGGAGCAGGAGCACATGAGTGCGCAACGCGGGCGCAAGGCCGCGGTGTGCATGGGTAGGTCGAGGCCTGTAGGGGAAGCGGAATCCCATGTGTAATCCCCCCCTGTGTGTGTGATGTGTGATTTATGGATGATGCTTCAGAAGCATAGGATTATAAGGCAGCTTCATGCACCTCCCCGTTTCGATGTGGGACACATTTTTTGGGTGAAACGAGATCTGGGTCATTGGATCACGTATCGAATGATCTAGGCCATTGATACTAATCTTGCACTTTACCTTCAACAACCATGGGGCGCCACTGGGTTTTTTTAGTCTGTTTGATCCGGCACAATCAAATCGTGGTCATTCGAGGTTTTTAAAATGCCGCATTGACCTCGTGTCATCCGATCAAACTATGATTTAATCGGAGCCATCAATTACCTTTATAAACCACAGATTCATCCCAACCCTTGAATCCAAGCTAGATTTGATCATGTCCATCGAAATTTCTCTTGGATTTCTACTCGAAGTGATGTACTTTTCCCCCACGGTGTTCCAAGCACTAGTACCCTACCTCCATTTTTCCACCAATTTTCTTCACCCATTTCATCTGCCAGACCCTACTCTCACATGGTTTCCATAGAGATATTTTTTTCTACTATTTTTTAATCTACGATAGTCTCAGATCCCTTTCGTATTTCACTAAAATTACCATTATAGTTATAGTTTATAAAAACCACACAGAGGCATCTGAAGAACCTCCTGCTTCCTTGCTCACAAGCCACCAGCGGACCTCAACGAGTCCTCAGAGTTTTCCATCATCTCTCGAGCCCCTCTTCCCCAAAAATCTAAGGTATGAAATTAGTATTTTATTTCATTTTTGGTTTTATGTTGATTTAATATATATTTATATACACTTATAAAACAAATATACATCATCATATTATTTGAAATTAATTCTTTAAGTGTTGCAAGATCTTGAGTTACAGGGTATTAATAAACCATATGTATGGTCACCCCATGCAAATTTATTTTACGCCTTAAATACATAATCAGTTATATACATATATGTATATATATGAAAATATATATGAACAATATAAACTGCCCTCATATTTTTTTAAACATCATAAGATAATATTTAAGACTTCAAGGATTGAGATTCAAATTTATTGAAGAATTATGAAATCCATGGAGTCGTTTTTAAGAAAACATTTATACATGACTATGTGTGTTCTTAAATATATATTGATAATATATACATGTGGTTTTAAGCATTTCATTATTATACTTTAACTTCATAATTTTGATAATCATACATGTGTCAAATAAGCATGGTGTTAGATCATTACAGGTATGTGGATGTGTAAGCCAACATCAATCCCCAAATTTATTTATAAAAGTTTCCAATGTTTTGAGAATGTAATTTTTTGGTATTTTTCAGAAATACATGAATTTTGATGAATAGTGAAATTCAGAAAAATATCATATATGCAAATAATCAGGTAAATACACTATTCATGACATCACAAGTGATGTAATCCCACTTGGTTCTAACTAACATGAGAAAATTACTATTCTTGGACAGGGAATACTCACTATTCATTCTCCAGAGGAGATATAATAAATTAATGGAATTTTTATTAAGAAATCCCCTCTCTCCTCCAGTATAAAACCCCCTCTCTCTCCCCCTTCCAGTCACTCCTCTCAAGCCTTGTTCCTTCCCCAAATCCTACCCAAATACCTTCCCATCCTCCTCCCCCACATCTAGAAATCCATGGTCTCATAAAAATCCCAAAACATCTATTTAAGGAGGTTCTCAAGGAAGTTTGGTTCAAGAGGTAAATTCTTCTTTTCAATTATTTTTCATTCCCTTAAATTTCATTTGTTTTCTTTTTTTATTACCTATACTTATACAAATTTTTCAATGACTCCATTACCTTATATCTACTGGAATTTTGTCATGATAGTAGAATATGTTATCATCATATCCCCCTTTTTACCTTTTTTATACTAATATCAAGAACACCATCCTAGATGTGTCAATTTTCCACATTCAAGGACGAGAGACATTCGATTTCTATTATCTTTCTCATTTCTAGTCATGAAACCATTCATGTTATGGATAAACCAGATTATTATATATAATATATCCTATTTAATATTGTTTAATCCCTTAGTAGATATGGTATTTGGTTATAAAGAAAAATTATTTTGTTGTAATCAAAACCCACAAATTAACCGAAACAATTATCAATGACATTCTATATAAAAATTCATCATTTTTCCATAAAAAAATTATATAAATGACCAATAACACCTATATATGTTCATAAATAATATAAAATTTTAATTCTTGAGATTTACATCAATTCCACAAACGTATAATCTAGTTAACTGAAGATGAAAATAATGAAAATGAACACTCTGGAGCGATGGAATTCAATACAATAACTTATCTAGAAGAACATAAATGAATACACATGATTATTCGACTAGTAGAATACCCATTATTAGTAGAATAACAATGATTATGTTTTATTATATAATTATTTACATATATCATATTCATGCCACAATGTCTACATTTATATTATTAATGGAACATCTTTTCTATTAAGTACCATGTCTTATGCATATGTTATCTTCTCCTACATTTTTACCCTTACTGAGCATTTGAACTCACCCTTCCTTAAGTTTTATTTTCTTAGGGTATGAAGAAGTAAATTATGAGTTACTTTCAACAATAATATACAAGTCCAGGATGTTTTTAATAGAATAATTTAGTGTTGTTTTTCCTATCAATATGTAAAGTCGAACTTATGTATGTATTTTGTTTCCAATAATACTAAACTACTCGATCCGTCAGGATTCTTATTCCTTTTTTTATATAACAATGTAATCTAATAATGCAACGAATTAGGGAATCATGGGTTGGGTCGTTAAAATTGGTATCATAGGGATAAGATCCAATGCTATGTAACGGTAAACAAAATAGCGGAAGATAGTATAAATATAATACATGGTAAGTAATTGAAAACACATGCCTTTAATAATAAACTTTTACACATTATTCCATGAATATGGTTTAAGTATATAATTCCATAATAAAACATAATCATGGGTATTCTACTAGTCGAATAACCACATGAACATCAAATAATCGCATCATAATGAGGGGAGTGCATATGTCAGACATCATTACCACACCATCCAGGCCTCGTGCTAGGACTATAATTAATCAAATTTTCAAGGCATTGTGATAAGACTGTAGTTTGTCTCATGACACCTACCAATTCATCAAGGGGATATAGCAGGCCCCACCAATCACATAATAAGTCCAATGTATTCCTCATATGAGTGGTTATAAACAAAACCAACATATACATTCATATTGGAACTATCATATGAAATGTAACTAACATAACTCAGTCATTAAACATAAAACACTAACCACTCCAAGTAATATAGATAATGGTTTTAGGATTGTTCATCCACTATAAGGTTAGTCATATACAATTAAATAAAATATTTCATACGACTTCATAAATTTTTAACCCCCATAATACATAAGAAACAACAAGAGTGTTAAATCAATGGAAAATACTCTTATAAAATCATTTAGAAATCATGAGATAAATACTATTTTATTTGAAAATAAGAGTTCTTTTGGAAAAATATATTTATTAGACAAGAATTTATGTGAGATATTATTTTCATAATAAAATGAGTGATTTTATAAATATAATGGAATCCAAAAATAGATTAGATATTACCTTTGAAAAGAGGTAAGAAGTTGATATATTCTATTGAACCGGGTTTGTATTTTGAAATCAATTTTGAATGATCCTTTTAAAAAGAGTAAATATCCATAAAATAAAGAAGGATTTTGGTTGGTATAAATATATATAATACAAAAACATAATTTACTGGAAGTAAAAAGTTATACATAATAATTTCAATGATGTAATTAGACAATGAAATTAACCCGAATGATAATGGATGTTCAGGTGGAAAACCCCTTACCATAACTCCGAACGTCTCCCTCTCTCAAAAAAAAGCTCATGGAATATGAAATTATACTTATTAATAAATTATTTAAAAATATATTATAAATGAATTTAGTTTATCATAATTATGGTTGTTAATTTATGTTATTATTGATAAGTTATTTTATTCAATTATGTTGCTTCGTGGAGTTCATTTTCGTTATTTTCATCTTCGGTTCACTTGTTTTTAACTATGTGGAATGGATGTAAATCTCTCGAATGGAAATTATAAATTATATATGAACATAACTAGGTTTTATTGGTCATTTATATTACTTGGTTACATGGAAATTGGATGAATAATTATATATCACTTTAATTATAATTGTTTCGGTTAATTTGTTGGTTTTGATTACAACGAACTCATTTTTATTTATAACGTAATAGAATTTTTATAGAGGGATTAAAGAATCTTAAATAGGTCATATTATATATAATAATATGTTTCAACCATAACATGAATGATTTCATGACCATAATTGAGAATGATAATTGAAATCGAAACTCCATCGTCTTTGAATGTGGAAAATTGACACATCTCGGATAGTGTTTTTACTGCTAGTATAAAAGAAGGTAAATAGGGGGACATGGTGATAACTTATTCCAATATCATGAAAAAATTTCAGTACATATAAGTTAATGGAGTCATCATAAAATATGGACAAGGACAGGTAATAGAAAAATAATACCAATGAACATGAAAGGAAAGACAAAGAATTGAAAAGTAGAATTTTACGCATGAAACAAACATACATGAGAACCTCTATAAGGAGAGGTTTTGATCTTTTAATGATAACAAGTCTCTATGGACGTGGGGAGAGGTTGGGAAGGTTTTTGGACAGAATTTGCAGAAGGAAAATTGCTTGAGAGGAGTGAATGGAAGGGGGAGTGAGGGGGGGTTTTATAGTGGAGGAGAGAGGGGGGTTTCTTAACATAAAATTCATTAATTTATTATATTTCTTCAAGAAAAGGAATATTGAGTATTCTATGAATAAGAATAGTAATTTTATCTTGTGATTTCGAAACCTGTGAGCTTACATCACATGTGATGTCATGAGTAGTGTATTTAACTAATAATTTTCTTATACGGTATTTTACCGTATTTCACAATTCATAAAAAATTCTTGTATCTCATAAAAATACCAAAAAATTAGCCCAACCAATTTTTGACATGTAGAAACCAAAAAAAAGTCCATTTTTCAAAAAATAATCAAAATATTATTAATTTTTGTTTTAATTAATATAATTATTTATTCTAAAAACATGAGTTTTATAACATTTATTTACTTATCTTAATGCATAGATATATCGTTATTACAATTGAATATTATTTAAATTCTATCATATTTAAGGTTATTATTCATTAAGGTATATCACTATTCATAATGGTATGTTAGTATTCATAACGTTAGGTTACTACTCACTAAAAATTAATTTTTTTATTATTTGACTCAAAATAACATACTGATCGCAACTGTGTATGTAGGATTTTTTAAATTCACATCACATAAGTGACAAACTTTTGTTTTATGTGCCACATAGCACCTAGTAGTTATTTATTTTGTGATTTTATGTGATTATGAAAAAATTATAAGAAAATAATTTTCTTTTAAAAAAATATTGGTTCGTTACATACTCTCCTCCATTAAAAAATTTCTCCCTCAAAATTTTATTTTATAAAAATATTAATACACATCCTCTTAGATAAAATACACCAACAATAGTGTCTTTTGGGGCTCATACTGGCTCTAGATTCAAGCATCTGATCTATATATATGAGGATGTCAGAAATGATCATGACTTCCCTCCATTAGGATGACTGCCTCTCCATCATTATGAAAATTATTCAGTATTTCATGAATTGAGAATCAAAAGGAGACGAAAATAGGGCCACAACATCAAACCTCACCTACTCCCTATAGATGAGAGGCAAATAAAATAGCAGTACCTTAAGAATTCCTCAACACCATCGAGTCTATGGCTACTCGATTGGGATCTAGAAAAGGTTAATGCAAACCAATGAATCCTAGGAGGAATCCATATCCCTAATGGGTGGTTGAAACTTTTCTACCACCCAATTTTGGTAATCAATCCTTATTCACCTTTGATGTTGAGGGAGACCCCGAATAACTTCTCACACACTTCATATTCATGTGTGGTTAGGTTATGGGCCTTTTATATCAACAAGAGGTCAAAAAGATAAGGGGTTTTATAGAGACTCTCATTGGGAAGGCCTTTTTTAGTACAATATTTTTCAAGTAAGATCCATTTCTCAATGGGAATACCTTCATCATTAATTCATTTACCTATTTTGCTCCATGAAGAGGAAGACGTAAATTTTTGACCTAAAGAAGTCCAAAAAAAGAAAAAATTATTTGGTCTCTAATTTTATAGACAAATGGATAATTTTAACCTATTAAATTAACATCCATCCATCATAGGAACAATTTCTATTAAATAATGTTGAAAATATCTAGGATGAGTTTCACACACCCCTTATTCCAATGATGTATCCAGGTGGGTTCCATGATTTTGCCGAAATGGTACAAAATATATAAGATACCATTCAGTGAACCCCAGATAAACCTTGACTCATTCCATAACCACATGGGAAATTGATTGGAAATGAAAAAAAATATTTTTGATACCCTCGAACTAGCATAAGTTCCCATTCAAGAACCTATTTAGGACCAAAACCACACAACACCTTCTATCAAGTAGCATAAACCAAAAAAATATCCCTCATCCAGAACCTATAAGAGATTAGGGTCAACCATGGTTTGAGGAATTAATGAATAATTCGTACTCATAAAATGAGAAATGTCATATTTATTTACATGAAACAACAGAGAATAGCTTTCCCAAGTATCAAAAACCCAATAATCCCAATGAGGCCAAAATCATCAGTCATCCCTACTACTATCATTTCCATAGATGGATGGGTCATGACATACAAGATTTCTTTATCCTAAAAATACTTTTTCCAAGACATAGTCGATTCTAGATAGTATTTGTTGTATAACTATATACAATAGGAGACCTACATAAGTATTTCCTAATCAAAAGAATAATGTGAATGGAAAAAATATCCATCCATGCATGAAAATATGTTCAAAAATTGGATGACCCAAAAGATAGTTGACCAAACTAATGCCACCCTGAGAGTATACCTTCACAAACTCATAACAATTATTTCCCATTGGGTGGTGACATCAAACATGTCTCTCAAAGTTGGACATGAAAATCAGACACATGTAGAGACAAAATAGGATGATTCAATTTATGTTTTTATTCAAGCACTGACTCTTGTAGATTTAATCCCAGAAACATCCAATAAATGGTTACTACGAATCCAAATGGAACCAAAATTGGATAAAGGGAACATATTTAGATCTGTTAATGTAATACACTTCGAAGATCCTTCTCAAATAATGAAATAACCTCTTAGTATGTGTTCATGGAACTTAACTAGGGAATAATCATCTATTTCCATACGAACTGAGAATATTGGGGACAATATGGGTGTGGTTGGACCCAATATTTCAGTCAATTCCATAAAAAATATATATATGAAACTGAGACACTAGGTAAATACCTCTAGTAAACCTAACAGAGGCATAGAGGTGTCCCAGAATACTCTAATGGTCGTCTGCACCTAGTCGGATTACATGATCGTCTAGCTAGGGTTAGATTATCTGATTATCCCTGAAAAAGGGATGGTTAGCACGGTATGTGCCACTAGTAGTGGATGCTCCATCATCCACTGCACAAGTACTAGGCTAATCTACCTCATATGTCCATTTTCACCAGCAACATATTAAAGTGAAACCCCATATTAAGAAGAACTAACCTCTAGCAAAAAAGTACGACATTTTTAAAAAGATGGAACTTGTCCATGAAAAGATCTCAATCTTGGATTCACTTCATCTTTCAAATGAACATAGGTAGACACTCATTGAATCCCTCCATAGTCCAAGGTATTTCAATACATAAATTATTGCAGATGAGGTCTATCGAGTAGAGACCTTGCCTGTAGATTTCCATGTCACCATCTCATTAACATACCAGGATCAAGAAGAGGTTATCTAGGGAAACATCAAACCCCTTTATATTTTTCATAGATTTTATAATTATGACATCTAAAGGACTTTTATTAAAAATAGATTTGGATAAAACTAATCCTAATTTGAATTCTCTAACATTTGGGGTATAATGAAGGGTATTTGTATACTAAAAAGATATTCATTAAATGGTATGATATGGGTGAGAAGATTCTTCTTGGGAAGATCAATCTCAAAGTTCCATTTTGGGGTCTCACATCTAATGATATGTTTATGGTTATCTAGTAAGATACTGCATACAATGTCCTCCTCTGAAGTCCCTATCACCAAATCCATATAGTGGTGCCCTCATCATTCCAACATTGTTTGAAATACCCGTTCGGTGGATAGGTTGGAATAGTAAATAGTGATAGTTCTGCCATCGAGACTTGGAAAGCCACATATGATGTGGAATAATTCTACAAAAGTGGAGGAACAAAATAGTTAATGATGATATAATGTTTGTAGCCCCCAACATTTGGGTATCCTCTATTTCAAATACATTGACTGTGATTTATAGAGACTATGTCCTCCACTTAACTATAGGTTAGACAATCGACCTATTCTTAGATTTCTAAGCCCCTTTTTTCATTAGAGACACTATACATGAAAAACATATTAACAATTTCTTGGAAATGACTATTGTCGTATGGGATTATAATATCATTTCATATAACCTCTCTCACCTCAATAGTGATAGGGATGCCCCTAGATTTCTTAATTAATCGAAAAATTACTCCACAAAATCAGAGGTGGAAGATGTTGAGGATGACCTTAGTAATACCCTTCTTTAAATGATTAAGTTGTCTCCAACAACTTTGGTGAGCTACGGAAGGTAAATCTAGGAACAAAAGAAAACTCATGTCCGACACAGATTAGTGTCACCAAAACTCCTTAGGAGAAACATATTTACATTACATTTCTAAATAAAACTATATATGTGTTCTCATGGAATTATATAGAAATATAGGATTGATTCTGGATGTGGATAAAAACAATCTCATCATACTCGATAATGATCGAGACTTTAATAAGGTAGCATAGAAGATGAACCCCTATCATGCTACCAATGTAAAGGTGGAAGGTGACAAATTGATCAAATATAACATCATCTAAGAAGTGAAATATCGAATATGGATCACCAAAATCATCATTATTATGAAAAATGGTGGCCATATTAGGGTCTGATTTTATTTCAGAGACCTTAATCGACACTTTCCAATTGAAAATATCCTACTTCCAATAAAAAAACACATTATAGATATAACAGATGGATTTAAGGACCTCTCCATCATGATTTTGTACTCATAGTACAATCAGATAAAGATATCACTTGAATATGAGGAATACACATCCTTCAGCAATCCACAAGGAATATTTTTCAATCAGGTCATGCCATTTGAATTAAAGAATATTTTCTCTGCATACCAAAATTACATGAATCATATCATTACATATTCCTTGGGATAAATATCTGAAAGTAATGAGGTTGACTAGATGATCAAATCCTGATAGCTATGTGATCACATTAAGAGTCTTCTAACTGTATTCAATTTGTTTTAATAGAACAACATGAAGAAGATTTTTCTAAAATTTCCTTTAATGGTAACATCATGAAATTTCCTTATAAATGTGGAATTCCACCTTTTCATCGAGGTAGAACCTGAAATTCCTAGTGCAATTCATGCAATGTCACCCCATTCAGAATCTGAAATCACTGAGTGGGATCTAAGGTAACCTTAATTACATTAAAAATTTCATAGGAAACGTGGATGGAAAATCTCACCCCTTTACCAAGATAATAAAAAATATAATCACCTATTAGTTGGATGAGAACTTCCTTAAAGTCATAAAATGTATCATGTATTACATACTACAACCACTGATCATTATTCCACCAGTGGAAGGAATGTCGGAAATCTTATATATAGCCTCCCTGAAATTCTCAATAGGAACTATAATCACATAGAAGATTGATGGAAGAAATGATAATAGTATCTAATTCCTCATCCAAATATTGCATGGTACTGAGACATTATACTCAAATACAAAAAATAGTTTCCCCTCACTCATCTTTTCAGTGTTGAATTTGAGGCATTACTTGCAGTGCCATGAATTCCACTTGGACTCCCATGTTGACCCTCTCAAGTACATCCTCGGTCATTCCATGAAGAAGGATATTTTGGCCCAATGAGAATTAATTATTTAGAAATATAAAATTCAGATTTTGTCACAGAATTTAGTGGAAGGGAAGGCCCTAGTTAGCTTACTTTTGGCACATCCCACCCCTGAATGCACACTAATATACACTAAGCTTTTAGATGAAGAGGCTCTCTATTCCCTTGACACTCCCTAAACATGGGAGATGTATTTTTATAGTGCCTCCTGAAGTAATATCTGAAATGGATTGGAAAACCAAATAATCAATCAGTTTAGCAGAGGGATTATATTTGATTCATTTGAAAAATAATACTTTCCCTACTGTTTCTCACTATTATAATTCTACATGAACAATTAGGTAGAATAATATAACATCATCACATTCTTGTAATTAGACCTACAACTATAGATAGCCAATCTAAACATCAAAGGGGGTACATAGATAGTGATAAAGTGAAAAAACCGATAGTATTCCATCAAAAAGGAATAATTTGCCTCTCTAAATGGATAAATCCAGGGATTAATAGAGGAGTTTCCATTTTTTCCTACATTTCATTGTATTCCATGATCACATAATGCTCATGCTGATGTATTGGATAATGCAACGATAGTTTTGGAGGACCCCATTCAGGAGGAAGCAATCTTCTATATCATGCACTGAAAGATGATATCCTAAATCACCATCTATGATATGGGAGAAATTAGCAAATTTATCACTTCGTAAGATCATGATGAACTAATGTTCACTGCAAAACAGATAGAACCCGTAATTATTTATCTCCCAAATGGGATCATCAATACATAAAAAAATGTAAGGGGACAAATTCAATGATGAGCAATGAAATTTACACAATAGGATGGTCCAAATGAGTAGAAATACCTATACAAGTGAGGATTCGATTGAATCCCCCTATATTAATAGATGAATGATATAATTTCTCTATCATAGAATAATTCCATACAAGTTCCTATGGTACACAACATTCTAGGACAAGACTCTCCCACCACATCATGAGGATGAGGTACTACTAGAAAAGCATGATAAACGAATATTTGAAATTCTCAAAGAAATTTCATGCATGGATAATCCATGAAAACATCATCCATCAACCCACAAAATTAATATATGAAACTAAATATTCATGTATGTTTTCTTTATAGGGAATGGATGTTGTGGGGACATATCCCCTTGCCACAGTTAATCATTTCAAGTAAATAATTAATGTTATCGACATATCCTCTAAATTGTACGAGGAAATACTCCTCAAAGAAGTTAGGAAATATATCATCATCAACATCATAATGTCCCATATCATCAAAATTTTTAGGGATAATCACAAAATATTGAAATATAATTGCATGAAATTATACTTTATAGAGTTAATTAAATTGTACTAGGAGTACCACATCAAGTTGAATCACTCATCTCAAAATAATGTAGTATAAAACAGATAGTTGGAGTACATTAATAAGTCTCTTTGAAAAATACTAAAAAATATGGTGAATAAGGACAAGAATTACTGGCCAAAAAATCTCTTCCATGATCTATGGTCCTACCATACCACCACACATACTGCTATAAAATCAATTCAGTAATCATTGTTTTATAGAGCTGAGGATTTATTACCCATAGTAGTTATGATTCCTTTACTATGAATATCCATTTTCAGACATCTCTCAGATGATGACCTATAAAAGTAGTGGAAAGATGAATTAGTATGGATCAATGAGAACATGTTTAAAATATTACCTAACCTCAAAGCTCATAAGAATATTATTTCATGAGCCTTCAATAACAAAATATTCATGTATTTGTTCCTCCAATGATAACTCGTGTTTGATTTCCGATCATCAATGATATATGATAAGAATCCTCCAAAACTAGAACAAAAATGTGAAGGGAACTATATCAAACATATGGTCTATATACACAGAGCGTACACATGGGAAATAGTCGACATGGATCAGGTCCATCCCCCCACTAACACAATATATCTCAAGAAATACTTTTCATAGCAGTTGTCAAGTGTCAATCATCTTGGTTTTGTGACATAAAAAATGAAAAAGTTTTTCCTTTTCCCAGGATGTTAAACATTATAAAATAATTCCATACTACTGGACTATAAACTGTTTGGTGTCTCATGCCCTGATCACATGATGTTAAACTATACAGATCTCATCCATTTAGTAAGAAGTTACACTGCATAGTGTCCATTGTCCTTATCACATAACATTAAACTACATGGGAGATGTCCTCATTGCATGACATTAAACTACACGAGAGGCATCATCCCACCATCAATTAACCACACACTAGCATGATTTATGTGAAATAAATATGAATGTCCCCTATGCTTGTGTGAGTTTAAATCTACAGAGGAAATATTTCCATTTAGGAACTATGAGTGGACACATTCTTTCAATTAGAGGATATGTATTGACACCTAATGCTCTATTATTAGTCACAACTATGATATTTCATTCCCTCCATGTCTTGTGATCCTTATACATAATTAATAATGATAAATAGAACATAATATGTATTTACTACTTGATGTTAAACTACGTGGATACCCAATATTATACTTCTTTCCCAATGAGTCACCCTTTTCCTTATCGTATGATATTAAACTGAATGGATGATGTCCTTATTGCACGACATAAAACAAAATGGGTTACTAGAACTACGTAAAGATTCATTCTCATTATAATGAGATAGGTTGGGATGCTTGGATTCCAAATCCTGTTATAACCACCACATGATACAAAATTCCCCTTTCTATCCTCTAATTACCTCTATTTCATGAGGAACATTCACCAATCCTTGTTTCTCACATAGATCATAGACAATGTGATATTATTAATTTTGGTAAGGGATATCCCCAGATGTTCTATGATCGATCATTTGTGACATCCCATTATATAAGATCCATGTAACATCCCATTATATAAGATCCCATTATATAAGATCCATGTGTGTCAGAATCTTAAACGACATGCACATTTATCAAAGTTGTGTGACCTTAAACTCAAACATTTAATTGTCCAAATTTCCAGACCATAAACCACTAAAGAAAGAGACACCAAAATGGTTAGGAAAAATCATGTGAAGGGAAACCTGCGAAACATTCATGTATTTTCTTGTAAAAATCTCTATATCCTCAATTTTGGGGAAAATATAGGTGTAAATAAATGAGGCATAATGATCATAAGGTCAAATTTGTGGTCCTAATAAAATTCAATTCATGGTCCCTAGACCCCTGGTGTAAGAAAATGTTAGAGTAATGGTGTTTCATGTATTCTATCTATGATTAATTTTTTACTAGGTGATGAAATAACTTTTTTGAAACTCAACCACTTATTGAATATTATATTATCCATATATAACTCTTAAGGATTTGATATTATTGGGTCATATTAAATCTACCATGGCCCTTTTAAAAGGATACTCAACTTCAAGGTAGCCTTTTTTGAATATGCATTTATGCCTATGTATATTTTATATGAACCTATGCTCATCAACCAAATGGGTCACACTGTATAAAAGGATTTCTAATACTTGTTTCTCTGAAGCCACCACATATAAACTCAGCACTTATATGTGTTTTGGGATGTTCGTGACATGATTTCCCCACACCATCCTCAAGTCCCAAACACTTTAAACCATGATTTATAATCCCCATATATATACTATTCAGGTATATTCGATATCCTCAACATTACATCTTTGTTTTTGTACCCTTTATCAAATTAGTAAGGTGACACTCTATTCCCTATCCTTTTTTCCCCATACAATAACTCAAAACCATAGGGAGTAGGGATCATACCTACCAATTAATGATCTAAATTAACTTAGGGTTCTAGAACCCTTCCGGGATAACAATATTCTCCATACCCAACCTCTTAATCTTATCATTTTAGTCTTCTAAAATGTTTCATGTCCCTCAAAAATTAGTGGTTACATATTTTTATTACCAATTTATCTATGCATAAGGAATTTTACATACCAAATAAAGGTATCACCTCCTTGTTGAAATAGAACCCCAATACTTATGAGCTGCAATAACAATATGGAAAAACTGGACACCTCGGGTTGTTATGGGTCATTCTCAATTAGTATAACCCATCTCATATTTATCAACTCACTGTTTTGGGTTATGACTTACATTACCCACATTCCAACAATCTAGGTGGTCCTAACAACCCTACTATTTTACCCCCAACAAATATTATACACATAAATATTCCATGACCCCTAGAAAAGTGTGGAGACACAACTTTTTGTCCATGATAAAAACACATAAGGGATTTGAGCTACAAAATATAGGAATATAATCCTTACATGAAAAGAAATCTGATCCTTGTGAGCCTCTATAGAACCCTGAGAGAACCCAGTATCCTAGGGTGTGTCAAATCATTCTGGAATGTTGTCACAATTTTTCACAATTATCGATCAAGACCTTGAAACAAGACCTTAAACATCATGACAGCTCCATGTCTTAGCTAAAAGACCCCAAACTACAGTAATAGAATGTCTGAGTATAGGAAAGTAATCTACAATAATAGAAGGTCAGAGAAATAATAACCTAAACTAAATTATAAAAGGTATAAGCTAAAAGACACTATACAATATTAATAGATGGTCTGATATAAGAAACCCTATACTATAGTATTAGAATTCACGATCATAAAAGACCCAAAACTACAATAGATCAATGAATCAATATAAAATAATATAAAATATAAAAAACATGTGAGGCCCATCATATTGCCTTATCAAAAATCATAAAATGCTCTCTATGTCGAGTAAATTCATAAAAAGTCAGAAATATCTCCGTCTGGGAAATATATTCTTCCCAATTATTATTTTTTAGATCATTTAATATTAAGAAAATTGGAGAAGATACATCAATGAGGAATCTCATGTTTTTTGGAATTCATGACAATTTCTCAGGGAAAATATTTTAGATTTAGGCATTCAAATCTTGACATCTTGTGTTACATGATATAATGCAATGTATGGGTACCATTGATGATACATAAAACATTAAGAAACATCAAATCAGTCATGGTCTAGAGTCCCCTCTTTATTATACTTGAAACCAATTAGTAAACACACTCTTGACAAATCCACTCATGGGGATCAATATCAAATCCCACCATATCATCAAATATAATACAGAGTGGTCTAGGGTTTTCATAAAATTATATTATTTTCATTCTAAAAGAATCAAATTATAGGGGGTTATACTCATAATTTCACATCACACACTTTTCCATGGAAGGAAATGAATATTGAGTGATTGGATAATCATAATGCATAATGAATTATGGTAATAATGATTGGAGTACATATTAGGTGATGGGTAAACAATTTTGAACATATTAAACATTATGGTATCAATGTTTTGGCCTTCCTGTAGCACCTAGAGTAGAAACCATGCTCCAGTAATCCTCCATGAATATTCATGATTGATCAAAGTCATATCAAGATGCACTAACATAATGTTCACATGAATCCATAATTCATGAAATGAATCAATATTGAATCTTCTATATAGACTATAGGAATTATAATATCACATGTATGAATATATTAACAACTAAGAAGAAGGGGTATAATACATGTCTAACCCACTGCACATAATCATCTTCTACTTCACCTACATCATCCAGCAGAGTAATTAGTGGATTATCCTCATTGGGTATAACTCTTAATGCTTACACTTCCATCATAAGAAAAACATATGTTTGATATTATATAATTCAATAAGGGGAAGAGAATATGTATATTATTACATTAAAAACCTTAAAATTTTACTTATGTATCATTTCATGTGGTGTCCCACACTACAACTCCTACTTTCACATTGAGACTGCATGAAGTGCATCCATAAGAAGATTGAGCCACCCATTATACCATGTACACTAGAATACTCGGGACCATGTGATTTGTGAATGAATATAAATAACATTGTAATATTTTATAATGGATAGATAATGGAAGACACCATTTTCGTTATCCTATGGGTGCTAGGGTTTTAGTGGATCGTGCCTAGAACTAATATCGTGGACTGAAAACATGATCTTTCTCTCCCCAAAAACTCATGGTTCATATGGATAATTAATAGTATATTTCATGTGATGTTGTACAATTCATGTTGTATACATAAAAAATAATTGAATGCCTGATTTTGTATGTGACTATAGAAAGAGAAGAAGATAAGATCCATTCCCACATGGCTAGGTGAGTAGTTAAACATCTATGATAATATCCATATGAATAATTTTTCATTCAACACAAAAAATATAATGAATTGATGACATTGCTTGTGGTTTACACCATGAACAAATATAACACATAAAAATTTCAATATTCAACTATTGGTTTTAAACAATATCTTATGCATGAAACAACTCTATTGTGTGTACATAAAACCCCAAAAGCTGGTTTCATGACAACATGAATCCACTATGAAGTTATGTGATCACCATGAAGAAAACTAATGGTTATAGTATTTTGAATATTTATCTTCAATATACATAAAGTTTTATCATAGTCTGAGTATTATAGTGTGATTGAAGGAAGAGGGTGTTTACAAGACAGTCCACCTTTCTCAGATGATACAATACAGTGGGATATTTCATCTATAAATACAAGGAGATAACGAGTTACAAAATGTTACATCCAATTAAGAGAAATGAGTTATCATTTTTCTTCTTGAAAAAAGGAGTATGGTGATCCCAAATAATGGTCACACCAAAGAGAAAATATTTTAAATACAACATGTATTCATTCTCATGAAGAGGTGAGACCCAATGACCTTCCTCTAGACAAGAATTGAAACCAAAGGCTGACTCCTCTTCTAACCAGTAATGAAAAGGGATGAGGCACCATATAACATAAAATGTAAAGGGGATATGATATCATGATGGGTTAATACTCCAGAAAAGATAAAACTAAATCTTATATATATATATACACCGTCATGAAAACATTGATCTGTGTTAATATCATAGTCATGTCGCCGCTATGAAGAAGAATGGATTAACGCATGCCCAATCACGTGAGGAATTTTTGAATGAAACTCAATGATTGATCAATCCCTAAATAATTTATTTGATCCACCGTGAATGTTGAGCCTTAATAACATCAAGAATTTATTCATTGTATCAATCTAATTAAAGTTGGTGTTTAATGCAAGAAATTTTCATGGGAACATGATAAGATCCATGTATCAATTAATACCATCATCTAAATAGAATATATATTCCATGAATGGGTGTTGTAGGAATGAGATGTGAAGTATGCATGAGACTCTACCTCCTAAACCCCATTAAAAAAATGCATGACGATTTGAACATCATGTGACACCCTCAAGGAAACCCTTGGTTTCTCTACACCATCATGTAGCATGGGTTATGATAACTTCATTTTATGAATTGAAAAATTAACCATGAAACAATTTTCATGAATCCTTGACATGTAAACACCCTTGGTAATGTTTTTTCATAATGTAGAAAATAGAACGTAATGTGTCAAAGGAATGTAAAGGGAATATCATTGACATTGTCTGCACACCTTCAAGAGATCTAGCTCTGATCATGTGATGTACCCATGTGGTTTGAAAGACACTACATAATTCCTAGTGATATTTAGACATTTTTATGAATGATCCCTCTTTCATGACACTCTAATCATGTGAATGGTCTTAAATATGTCCAGGTAGTCTTGCGCTCTCCCCTAGCTCCAAAGACAAATAGATGGGTTGTCCATGTTATTGTATACATGTCACAATATGACACTTTTTGGGTCACATGATTCATTAACTATGGGGATAGTGATTTAATAATAAAACAATAATAGAAACTCCCAGTATTAGTATACCGTTTACAAATAAATAGTTAAATAAAAGGGAAATGATGGATGCTTTTTACGAAGGGAAGATATAATGATATTATCCAAATTGATTCATAGAACATGGTGGATCAACATTGTTTCCACGAGAACCCATTGCATGTAATATTGGTATTTTGAAATCCCCATGATAATGCACATCTATATCCTGAAAAAACCCTATAACATCACCTCAAATCACAAAAAAAACAATCAATAGACATCCCAATATCATGAAGTTCCCTAGAAATCTGGTCATGGACATTTGAAATCACAGTAGCTTGTCCCCATGATTTGGAAAAACCAATTTTATCTTCCATAATCCCATAATAGTGGTAGTAAATGGATGGTATTACAGTCGATAAAAATCATTCAACACCTCTGATAACCTATTGCAGGATCTTGCGAAACGCGTAACACTAAGGCCCTCCACCCACTCAAACCCAGATGTGTCAGATACTCTCCAAAAAGTGTAATATAATCGTGTTTGTGATTACAATATATCCCCCAGTCCATAATGAAAAAATTAATCCTCATATCCATGCATCATTTCACATGATCATTAGAGTTGACATATCAGAGTATCCAATCTTGTGATCTTATGGTTTTCTATCAGGTAAACTATGTGGAACAAACTAAGAGAACATGAGACAAGAATATGATATTCTCACAAACCACCTAGTACATGTAATAAAATGATGTAACCAAGACTAAAAATATAGGATACATATTAAAATAATATATACATTGATCTTCATGCACTTCACATGAACTAAACAAGTTAGGTGACAGCACCAGGAAATATCCCTCAGATCATGTGACGCTCCCTTGGCATACTATCCAGGTCATGAAATGTCCAATTGACATGTAATATCAAGTCACATAGAGACCCCTAAGAATTAAACCCAAGTAATGAAAAACTATTAGGGATCTGCATCCATACATTGAAATGTCCTCTAGACATGTCTCCCATATCATACGGCGGTGCCAGTGCATGTTAGATGAGTCTCAAGATAGAACCAATGCATATAAACTAGATCTGGAAACATCCTTTGGACATGTCAATCAGATATCCAAAAATCCATTGGACACAAAATCTGTATTTTATGATTAAAACATGATAAGTCATCCATATCATGTCACACCCTCAAATCAAGTCATCCATGATAAGGCTGGGGCCTCTAGGAAAGGCCTTCCAAGTCTTGGGATGTCCTCCAGAAAATTTTTCATTATTAATATCATGGACTTAAGTCGTATCATCTAGATTATGTTACATCCATATGAAAAGTAAATTTGATCATGGTACTATTTTCTGATACATCTTAAATACAATCAGATAAGATCATACATCCACTAAAATGTCATTTGGAAAATTAGGCATGTTAGGAATACAATCAAGAAAGTCAGAGTGACAAGCAGGCCAAGTCGTGTAGGTGTCCCCAGACAGGATAACCTCATCCAGTTCACATATTAGGTATGCCTAAATGTGTAATCCCATATCATCATCATTATATAAAATGCCCCACATATTAGAGAAACCTATGTGTTCATTCCCTGACCAGTGATATAATATAACTACATCATTGTTAAGGAAATAATAATGTGTAATCATTGATCAACTGAACTACGAGAACATCAATTCCTACGTTAATCAGGATTTTTAAGTTGCTTTCCTAAGTCCCAAACTCAAATATGAACACACTTTACAATATTTCCCCCCATGTATCCAGCATTTCAACCATTGGGACCCAATCATTCTCATGGGATAGTCATTCTACCTCATCAAATAGCGGACTAAGGAGTCAATCGATCTTTGAAAACTCAGATTATGTTAATAACTAGGATATGAATGATGTTGTTACAAGGCCCTAGATCCATTTTAAACATTCAAAGGTATGTCTCAATACCTAATTCCAGCATCCATATGTAGTGAGACCGATTATTTGTTGTCCCTTATTTCTCACATCAGCATGGCTCACGTGGGCTTAAGGAATGGAAAACGTCATATCATTCACATCCTAAATCTCTACCAGCCAATGAAACCTTAGTGTGTAATCCCTAATGAGTGGAATGGTATGACTAACCCTATACATTGGTATTTACCTCATGGTTAGTAAAAATGGAATGATTGAACTATGATAACATTGAATCCTTCCCAATCCAAGATATCTGGGATGCCTTCCTAAGGATAGAGCTCAAGTAACTGGTGCCTATATTCTCTAATATATTTCCTTTCAATAAGAAATTTAACCACAATTGTTTCAAAAACTATGCCACTTATTGATTCCTTCTCTTACGAGGATACATTGGACACCTCATAACTAATAAATCTCATACTCGTCATGTTTAACACCTTCCTCCATGGAAACAAATTTTAATGAACCCATATATATGGATTCAACATAAAATTTGAAAGCCATTATGGGGAATGGATGAATATCCTCTGATGCATATAGATATAATAACTAAAATATTCCCCTTAATGGATAAAATATATTTATCCTATGTTCATTTTGTTAGTCAGACTGATTCTGTAATGTTATTGGAATGGGGTTTAACCTATAGTAAATTTTTAAGGTAACTGGTTACATATCAAGATTTGAAAGAGATTTTGGATCATATATTAAATCTATAAGAAAAAATATTATTGGGAAAAAATTTCACCCAAAATGGTGTGACGAGAACAACATCACATCCTCTCATAAACTATGAGTTGCTAAGTGATATTGGGTCTAAAACCCCATCGATCCTCCAACCTCTCTTTAACCCCACCCCAATCAACCATTATGCTGAATTCCCCCCTCCCCCTTTTCAATCAAATCAAAATATGGTGATCCTAGTGTCACCTTATATAACAATGGTTTCTCCTTTATATGGTAAAAAGGATTGACTGACCAACTCACATTAGATAATTTTTCCAATCATGAGGGTTCTAAAAATGTTGTTGGTGTATTATGAATCGAATTAATGATCAGAAAAAGGTTCTATGTCAAATGTAATTCTAATGGATTGTAGCAAGGTAAATAGTGAAAATGTTTTCTTCATAGACAATTTCTAGACACTACAAGAATCCTTCAATTACTAGTAATTCATTATATGTATGAAATTTACCAACTATATTTAGTTTATTCTTAAATACCCACTTAAATTATTGTACAAATAATAGATTCTAAAAAAATATAGAAATGATTATTATTACATGGAATGAATTTTTAAATCAAATGAAATTTCCAATTTTATCATATTTCCATTTACTACATCTTTGTAGGATTCAATAGTCTCGTAAAAAATATAGAACATAAACATTTTATTTATAAAATAACAACTTTTTTAACAATATTTTGTAAAATTTATCTCTTGAATAACTTCTCCAACTGAGTCTTTTGGTGTTTAGTGTTCCTATTCATACTCATGTAAATCTGGATCCTTGACTTCCATAAACTCTTGTATTCTCCCATGATCTCAAAAGAGTTGTGATTTCCTATTATATAAAATACCAGAAACCACTATCCTAACACATTTCTATCTCATGAATAGTTATATATTAATTCGTATTTCATACATAATTGTGGATAAATTTGTTTTTTCTTGACGCTAGTTTGTAAAAAATATCTTCAACAAATGGTTCCCATGAAAACCCATGAAGCTCAAAAAATAATGGATTCTAAAAATATTGTAAATTATATGTAATCCATCAGTTATAATATTTCTCACATTTATAGGTGTTACACTAATATTTACAAAACATTTTATTAAATTAATTATGGAATATTTTTCATACTTATTAGACTCGTCATCGACCTTCCTTTTAATATTGTCATTACACTGATGGCTATAAGGTAATGTGGTTTTATGAAATTCTCTACTCTATATATAAATGATAAATTAAAAAATGGTTAAGATATTATTTTGATAAGATTCCTAGAATATTGTAACATCATGATATTATAAGAAAATATTATTAGGATTGATAACATATATAACACGCATCGTCAAGCTTAAATGAACCACAAAATATTATTCATTAAATATAATGGTTATAAACTAGTCATCAAATAAGACCGTATGAATATTATTAACAAAATTATGAAATAAAAATAATGTAACTAATCTATAAAGATTTATTATTATTTATTACGAAATAAGTATTCAATTTTCAATAAGGTGATTTTATGATTCAAAAATACATTTTATCCAAAAATGATTTTTATTTATGCTTTGTGATAAAATATTGTATTGAATATATAGAACATCATTAAATAGTATTTTTAAAAAATAATATCATTTTTGAAATAAAAATATAAATATTTTAATAGGGTTAATATTTAGTATTGTTATAATTTTTTTAAATAAATAGTGAAAAGTACTGTCTTTCCTAAAAACTGTATTTCTGTTTCAAGTATTTACATTGTTACATTTTTTTTATAATTTTTAATGGTAAAATTAATTATATTATGTAATTAATAATTTAATAATGTTCATTTAAATCAATTTTATTATTGAATTTGTTATAGAATTTTTTTTACATTAAAGGAATTTTTTGAAAAATTGTTTTTTGTTGTATTTTGAATATTTATATTCAATTAAATTATTCCACTTATAGGTATGAAATTAAATTTAATGGATTATATATTTTTAATTTTGGTGTTGTAAAATAGTAAATATTCCCATTTTATATTTTTTAAATATTAATTGTAACAATGGTAATATTTTACACCTTGATAAAGGGTAAATTCGGTTAATCTAGGATAAAATAAAGTGATAAAGTCATAATGTTTTACACTAACTATTTTTGGATGAATTTATTTGACACATAACACTATAGTCTCGAAATTAATATTTTTAATGGAAATTTTTGTTATATCCTTTCTTTTCCAGGTACATCCCTCTCTAAGTATTAGTTGAACCTCTCTTTTAGTTGGGTTCTTCATATTTTAAAACATGGTGACCAAACCTCTTCATTGAGATGGAGATAACATGTCAAGGAATAACACCTAATTTTTTGGGATGGATTTTTTTTTGAATTAGTGTAGTCTGAGTATAAATTCGTATAAGGTTGAAAAAGTGTTCTTATCAAGATCGAGTGGAGTTAAAGGATATTTTGGATTTCTAGTGGAATTTGCAGTGACTACTACCTATAGGAAACACTCATTCCTTATGAATAATACATGATGTTAATTAATCACTCATAATAATAAAAAATAGTCTTAATTCATGAATTTTATATAATCGAATAATTTGTTACACAACGTGAAATGTTCTATTTGTGGTATTTATTCATGATGCATGTATGAACAATCTTTATTCATTGGGAAACTTCATCTCATGAACCCTATGATGACTCTACATGAATATTTGGGTGATTCCATCCCTTTATGAAATCTTGGTCTTGCGTTTTATCTCAAATGAGTTCCTTTACATTCTTTTTCTCTATTCTATTATCATCTTTAATAATATAGGTCCAATATCCTAACTGTTGTTTCATAAGGATCTGATTGTGATGATTGTGTGATCTTGGTTTTCCATATGGTATTCTTGTCCATTTTTCTTCATCATCATTCTCTTATAGGAGTGTTTATTGGATCAAAAGATGATGTTAAGTGTTTTATAACAAATCCCAATGGACTTTTTCAATATGTTTATGTATGTGTAATATTATGTGATTGTGCCAAAACAATGTTCGTATTAACTAATGGAATGAAGATAAATGACAATAAAGTGATTTAAATACTCTATGGATCCATTTAGATCTATATTTCTTGATCTCTGGCTTGTGGTTACCTAGAGGTTGATCCTACCCTAACACAATAATGAATTGGTTATGGGTTTCAGACATAAATTATCATGACATAACCCCATAGGTGATTGATTTTGATAGGATCACATTGAAAATTGATTACTTTTTTATTGAAATGTATATTGATACTTTGATAAGATATTGTTATGATAAAATGATTACATAAAGGGTGTTTCCCAATTACATAGAACTGTATAAATAATTGGCTTGGCTCAGTTATGCTGAAAGGATTACATGAAGGGCTTATAATGGTGATACTAAAATGCATACCTAAATGGATTGTCCTAGTAATGATAAAATGATTATATAAAGGGATTTCCATGGTTATGCTGAAATTATTATATTATTGGATTGGCCCAGTTATGATTAAATACATATATAGAGGTATTTTCCATATTGTGTGATTATACCATGGACTTGTGACAATGGTTTTTATGGTGATGCTACTTGCTCAACCTTATTATTACAAATTTTCAAAAATATGTAAATTGTTTTATTATATTAATTTATTAATTAATAATTGTATTTATCTCTTTATTGCATGAAATTACTATCATATTTGTTTTTTTAGACTTGGTTATTTCGACCTACTGACTTTTACTCACATCCTATTCAGGATGTCGCTTTCTACACAATATGATTAGAAGGATGCAGGTTTGGATAAGAGAAAATGGTCATGTTGTTGATTATTGCTTACTAGATGGGTTGCGTCTTGGATATTGGACAAATGTGGGAATGTAAAACAAGAAAATTTTTTCTTCTTTGATTTATTTTGTCATTTATCTATTTTACATTCATCATGACACCTATTTTCATTTCATCCTGTCATTGCATTATTTTTATTATTTTTGGATTGATCATTTACCTTCACTGTTTTCATTATCTATTTTTATTCCACTATTTGCACTAATTACATTTATCTAATATTAATTCAACTATTAATAAAACGATATAAGTGGATTAAAGTCCCCTAAATATGCCATTTACACCCTTAATGCTCGTCTTTTGCCTTTGGAATACAAGGAGGCATGTTTGAGGAGTAATGGCCAACCTATTTTTTCCACATGAGAGAGTGTTGAATCGAGAGGTGTTAGAAAGTGATATCAAAGGATATGGTTTTTTTATTTCTTTACTACTTGCGAATGGTATATGGGATATTAAGAATGTATTAGGATGGGGTAATGATCTTGGTAATTGGATTATCTAACCCATATAAGGGGGAAATGTTGAGTAACCAGGGTTTGGATTTCTTTTCATGTCATTCGCTTATTATGGTTAATATTATTTCACCTTAGGTGATTCACATGTTTTTTGATTCTATTGCTTCTTGAGATTTATACTGATGGCTGATTATGGCGTTATATGAGTTTGCAAGCATCCTGTTAGGAATGTTGGGATATGTATATACGTTCACTGTTCATGATAGGGACATATTTATTTCATGAGATATATTAGCCTTTAGGAAATATGAAATGAGATCCCTTTTATATCTAATGAAAAAGAGAATAACTAAACGATTATTTCATTCTGATTCACTTTCTATGACATATTTATAGTGACCATGAACTATTTTCTCTTTCTTTTTTTCCAATATTGTGGTTGACCATGATGTAATCCACTTTTCTAAGGAGTGTTTTTTGTCTTGTAGAGAGAATTAATATTCATTATATTTGAACTAGGATTTAGGAGACTAGAAATAAGAACACTCAGATTTCAACTAAACTGGAGAATTATGCAGCTCTTAAGAACCAAATGGATGTTTAGCTTCATGAAATCCTATGGAGAGTCATGAAATCCATGGAAATGGATATTGGTTCACACTATATATTCATTGTTTAATTTAACAAGAGGGCATAAACTACAGAATCCACCCATGTTCACGGGGCGATTGAGGACCCTACGCAGTAGAGTTCTAGATCAACTATTTTAGAGAATCATTATTGACCACGAGACACCCTAAAATAGGAGGTTGATTCTTGATACATATATGAATTCTGGAATATCCAATTATTGGTGGGATATTTTAGAGAAATCTATGTAGAAAGCTAGGTTATCCTAGAATAAATTCTAGATGATGTTTTTGAGACAAATATATCATGATATGTTGTGGGATTAGAAGGCTCATGTGTTCATGAACCTGGTGCAAGAGGGAATGTCAGTGTTGGACTATGTTGGATGTTTCACTCACTTGTAGTGATTTTTTCTATCCTTAGCAGCTGATTAAATTTCCAGGGAGAGGCATTTTTTTATGGGATTTTGTACGAGATCAGGTCAAAGGTGAATAGTTTTTTCTTGAGTCGAATTTCAAACATAATGAATCAGGATCTCATCACTCTAGGGAATTTGAGAGAGTCCCCAAGAAGTGGTTAGGAAATTTTACTAGGGTAAATTTTAAGCTCCTATTGTGGTGGAAATAAGCATTGCTATGATAGTTTTTTCTATGTAAACTATGGTTTGACTAGTTTGGGCAGTGGGAAACCACCTTAGGACCGTGTTCCATTGTATTGCTATCAGTTGGGAACTTTTTCCCACAAATGGAAGTATTTTTTGTACTATTATTTAAATTTCCATGCATATGGAAAACTGATCCACCTATTGAGGTTTTATAGTGGTATATAGTAGATGCGTAGGGGAAGGGATTTAGATAGGTACAATAGTTTGAGATGGAATTAGATACACCTAAATAGGATAATAGCTAGAGTTCCACTAGACGTTCATGTTGAGGAAGGGGATATGGTTCCCCAGTGTAGGAGTGATATTACCATCCAGAGGGGGTAGAATAGGGGATTCAAAATAGAGCATAGGGTAGTGGGGAAAGTGAACTACATGATATGAAGTATACTCTGGATAGTTTGGATGTCAGACCTTATACCAATAGATGAAATATTAATGTATCACATACCAATTCTTATGTTTTTTATATAGAAGAATCACATTACATTATATTTAAACATTTTTAAAATGGTTTGGGCTTGGTTGAGGAAGTCCTGGATGGTATTTTGACCATCGATTCTCAATTGGGATTGTGTATGAGAATATCATATGTTGCA
This sequence comes from Viscum album, assembly GCA_963277665.1. Classification (NCBI taxonomy): domain Eukaryota; kingdom Viridiplantae; phylum Streptophyta; class Magnoliopsida; order Santalales; family Viscaceae; genus Viscum; species Viscum album. Next base: position 1,032,498,033 of record OY728157.1, read on the forward strand.
ATTCATGCTCTCTATAATTTTTTATTTAACATTAATTTTTGTAATTGTTTTTTCTGGAAATGATATGTTTCTATTTTATTATGGTTTTGGTATCTAGAAGAGAGTTACCATTATAAATCCATAAGGATAACACAATTTTTACTAGGGTGGGTGGGATCTTTAGTCAAACCTTGTTGGACCAATTCAAGGTAGTTTGAATTATATCTAGTATTTAATAGTTTTCCTTTCTCTAGTTGATGGTGGAATATAGTATGATACATTACTTTCAGTGGTTTACCATTTTTAGAATTTTTTTTCTTGAATAGTTTAATGACCTTCCACCTGATCTGAATATTGAGTTTATGATCAATTTGGTTTTGGGAGAAGACCCACATTCTATCGTACTATAGTGGGTGAAACCAATATTAATTTAGGAACTTAATGTCCATTTTGATGATTTGGAATCAATGTGTTTCATATGAATTATTAAATCACCTTGGGTGTAAGATCCCAGGTTTTCCTATAATGTATGGATATTTTGTTTTTCATTATAATTTCATATTTACTGACTAATTTGAGTAACCTTATAGGTCATGGGTGTATCAAGACTATCTAGGGAATTATCAGAGACCTATTTAAGAATTTTTAAAAAATATATACAACCCACATATTTAAGGGAAACCATTTCGGATAAGATATATGTTTACCCCTATCTAGGTGGGCCTTGCCAATGTGTTGTAAGAGGATGTATAATTTTTGAGAAATCATGCATCCTAGGAACATGACCATCTAGACCTCTTCATTTTTTGGATATATTTTCATGTATTCCAAATGGTTCACGTCAAACTATGCGGGTCCCCTATTAACATAGAGAAGGGAATTCAATTGGAACACAGTTTGGAAAACCATGTTTCCAAACCATGTGACCTTATAATTCTTGTTAATTTAAAAACTTTCCCATAAAAATATTATAATGTCAACCTATTTTCTATTTATCCACTGTTCAAAATCCTTGAACATTGGAGAGCTCCGTTGAAGCCAATTACATAGGTTTTTCCCTTGATTCTTCATTAGAACACAGATTTGAATCCTGTAGGTATTTTTAGATCCATGATGGTGAGTAATATATTAATATTTTTTTATTCTATATTTCAAATCATATAATGAATTTATTTATGTTCAAGATAATGTGCCCTATTTATAGTATCATTATCCGTTCTTCATTTTTCCCTCGATCTGGACCGAATCAGAGTTTGGAACGAGAAAAGTGATCTAATACAAATCAATGGAATTTGGTCCATACCATTCCCTTAGTGTTTTTTGTTGTATAATTATAGTATACATTTTACCATGCATCGTAATTTCTGGAGGTACCCCTTTAATTAATAAAACACTTGAATTTAATGGAATTGAAAATGTTAGGAATTTCCATTAGTTATTTTCAGATTCTTGAAAGTTTTTTTACCAAACCTATGCTCCTGAAGTGGTGTGACTTTTAATTTTTCTATTATTATACCACTAATGGTGTGGGTGTGTGCTTTACTAGTTATAGGAATCCATTTATAAATTGAATTTAATTGAATTGAATGATTTAGAGAGATTTTACACATCATTTCCCATTTTATTACCTGATGTGAATTGATTAAATTATTAATATGGGATTGTGAAAATGAGTTGGAAGAACTCCTGGAACGTGAATGTTATGAAGTGATTAATTAAATGAGATGATTTTTATGGTAGTGGTTTCCTTGGTTGGAATACCTTGGATACTAATTTCATAAGATTCCATGGATGATTCCCTCATTGATATTTAGTATGATATTGGATGCCTTGGACTTGATTTCTCCTTGGGTCTTGATTCCGAAGAATACATTGGGCCTTTCTACCACTTCGATTCAACATTCATCAACATTAATTAACATGTGTTGTTGAAATTATCATTGGAATATACCCATTTCATTACTGATTTTCCATCTAAATCGTCCTAGGACTCGACAAATATTCCTTAGTCTTCACTACTATGGATATGTCCATTCATGTTATATAACTTTTTATTACATTGAATTTCCATTGTGGAATCTTTTGATTATACATCATGGATGTGGTAATGGTTTACACATGGTTTTATGGTGTGTCTTTGGTGGATATATTAACATGATTTATGGATATCCCATTTATGATTATCTTCTTAATGTTATTATAATAGAAAACATTACTTGTTTATTTAAATTTTACCCCTTCTAGTGATATGGGAGCCTAACTTTTGTTTGCAAGGTGAACTTCTTTTCTAGATGTTTTCACAATAATTTAATCTCATTTTCCTTAGGAACAATAATTTCATTTCTATTATACCAATTATATACATTGCACACTAATTTTTCCTGTATTTCATAGACTAGGAAAAGAACACATAGTATAATTCATAATTTGTTCCCTGCTTAAGAGTAGGAGAGCATATGGAAAATTGGAGCTCATGATTCAAGATAGGATAGTTCCTTTTTGACATTTTTAGTATTTCAAAACATGTATGATTTTATAAAAGTTTTACATATTTGTTGATACCTGAAAATACATAACATTTTATATGTGAGAATACTTATGGCATTGTTTTTTATTCTTCTCTAGGTTGCTTATCTTTTTTCTGCTAATCAGTTATAACATCAACTTCCACTATTGACTATTTTTGTTATTCCATTACATTACAATATTACATGAGAGAATAGTTCCTCTAAAGAAACACCCTACATCCTATGTAATAGTATATAGCCTCTGTAATTCAAGGAGATGTGCTTCAGGCCATGTGACCCACTGACTTGTGGCACTGTTCAATGTAATTTAGGTCGGGATATAACATAGTGGAATCAGAGCAGTTCTTTTTAATGATCTACTTTTTGAAACAATAGAAAATGATTAGTAAGTTATGGGAATTTTTTTATAATTTGTGATGGGAGTTGTTAACCCATGTATAGAAAAATCAAAATTGCTTGAAATGATTTTTTTTAGGATTTCGCTTGCTACAGTTGATTTGATTCCACTTTTAAGTGATGCACTTGTTGTTTTGTGTTTATTCTATTTCTATATTTTTATGTTTCCCAATTATATGAGTATATGAATCTCATTAAACATTTTATAAACTTTATGGGATTTACATCCCATGCATTATGCCATGCCATATAAGATGCATTGCTTGACTGCATGACTCTGTGATATGTGCCTCATGTTATATATCTATAATATGATAGAAAATATATGTAGGAAAAAATGAAGCTTGGTTAGTAATTAGAGTTCATTGCATAACATAAGTAGTGATTTCCTACATAGGATAAAACAGACTCCCTAAGCGGTCAACATTGGCATGTTGTGTCAATGACCATCAGTTGCAAAGATTGGAATATGTTGTACAAAAAATTAATTGGATACCATATTTGGATTTTTGTGGTGTGTGGGACCATGTGTATCATAATTGGTTTCCCATTTGGTTGAACCGTTTAATTAGAAATGTGAAATGAATTTGAATTCAAATGGAATTGAAAATTTTGAAATGGAGAACTTCACATTGACCCGAAATTATTGTGAGTAGTAGGATGTGTCTCTAGAGATGTATGTGGTCAGTTATTTTTAACTAGTATTGGATTTATGAGTAGGAAGAGGGGTGAGACTTATATATTGTAATGTTTTGACATGTCCTATTCTTTTAAACTGTGATATTTTCATTATCAATTTCTTATGAGGCATGTGTTTGGCATTTTTGAGACATGTCATCTTGAAAAACTCATGTTGTACGCCAATAGGGTGGTTAAAACCATGATTTAGAGGTGGTATGACTTGGGCTACAGACATATCCTATTGTCATTATACTTGTGGCACCAATGGTTTTACCAAATAATTCATTTAGTCATAGATATGCATGTTGATTTTATGGTGTATGAAAATATATTAGGGAACACTGCATCCTTCCTCATATATGGAACAATTTAAATTTTTTTCTCTAGTATCATCTTTTGACCACTTTTGGATGGATAGTGTTTTATAGACTTCTAATTTGTGGTTTTAGACAACTCTGTTTATTTTAAAACATATAGAGACACCTCATAAGAGGAGAGTTATGCTATTGACATATATGATTCGAGGATCCAAAAATAATATGTAGGATGTTTTAAACAATGCTGACAGGTAGCGAGATATGGTTTGGGGTAATTATAAAATGAGGATCTTTAACTATTTTTTTCACAAGACTCTGAGAGAAGATAGGGATAGTAAGTTTATGGATCTGAAGTATGGTATGATGACTGTTGTGGATTATTTGGAAAACATTATGTACTTTTAGAATTTTTGACCAATATATCTAGATGATGAGATTTCTAGGTAGAGACGGTTTTTGAATGGTATCAACCATGTCATTTGATCAGAGTTCAACATGTTTAGGACGAATAATATTACTGAGATAGTGAATCATGTGTGGATTTTACAACATAACATGATGAAAATTTCAGGCACAATGTAGAGAAATATAAATTCTTGACCCATGGGTCCATCTTCTAGTGGATGTTAGTGATGTTTTGTGGCATCGCATGTAGTGTGTACTAGCAAGGATATTAGTTCTAGTAGATCTATTTCTTGCTATCACTGTGGAAGATGAGGACACATGATGAATCAATGTGATTGAGACATAGACGAGCGTTGAGATTGTAGAAGTATAGGATATGTGAAAAAAACATTCAAACCCATTCCTCTAGAAGTCAGTGGAAGGGGATCAACTCTGAATTCAAGATCAGGAGTACGATTCATACCTACAGATCAAGGTGGGAGATAGATCAATACCAATCATTTAGGCCAAGGTGCTCATCCAGGCTATGGAAGACACGACCTAATTATACCTAGATAGTAGAGTGGGATAGATATAGTCAGTGAGGTTGTTTCACAAGGACATGGATTATGTGAGATATATTCTCTATAGTCCATACCTAAGGAGAAGAGCACCAAGACATCTATGGTGATAGGTACAATCATATCAACCTCTACATTTCTTTTTAATCTTTTAGATATAGGTGCATCTCATAGATTTATCTCTATACCATTTTTGGAGAGCCTTGGAATAATGGTTTAAATTTCAAGGGGCATTATGAGTTTGGATACATCATTAATGTTCAATAGAGAGGCTATACGCCAGTGCATGAAGGGCCCTTGTGAGATTGGAGGGTGTCACTTTATAGGGGATCTTTTTATACTTGAGATTATAGGGTTTTATGTCATTCTCAGGATGTAATAGATATTTTTTTATTGATAGAATATCAATTGTTACATCATACATTGACTTTCACATCACCAAAGGGTGGAGTATTTATTCAAAAGGGTGAATGGGATGTCCCAAAAATCTGATTTGGACCTGAGTATCATGGGTTGGGTAGGAATAATTTCCAGATTGCAATATTTTATAACGATGATTAGGGAGTTTGTTAGGAGAACATACCTCCTGTGTTGATTGATTCAGGGATGTTTTCTTTAATGATTTTTTTGGTTTACCTATTAAGTGAGAGGTGGAGTTCTCTGTAGAACTAGATTCAAGAGAATCATTGATATTCATTCCTCCGTATAAGATAGATATGAGAGAGTTTTTAGATCTCAAGAGGTAGATATTGGGATTGTAGGAAAAGGGGTTTATATTACCCAGTACATCTCTATGGGTATCATCAGTTCTTTCTGTGAAAAAAGTGGACGTTACACTCACACTATGTGAGTATTATCCGAAATCGATCATGTTTAATGTAAATAACAGATATCCACATTCTTGGATAGATATCCTTCTTTATAAGCTTTTAGGATCATTGGTTTTCTCAAAAATTGATTTGAGATCAGTTTATCATCATGTACACGTTCGACCTACAAACATACCTCATACATCATTTCATTGTGGGTATGTTTTATATGGGTATCTAGTTATGTAGTTATGTCTAAAGAAAATTCCATAAATTTTCATCATACTAATGAACTGAGATTTCCATCTTAATTTGAAATTTTTTCTTGTGGTATTCATGGACGATATTTTTGTGTATTCTCATAATGGAAATGACCGTGGAAAACATCTTGAGATAATTTTAGATACACTAATATAGAATCATTTATATTCTCTTCTCACAAATTTCCACTTTTGGATGATCATATTCACATACTATGTCATATGATCTCAGCTAAAAGTGTATCATTTGATCTATAGTAGCTGAATGTTATAGATTCGTTGTATCACCCCAAGAACGTCTTTAAAATTTGATGATTGTTAGGTATAAAATGATATTAAAGGAATTTCATCCATGAATTTTCACACAAATAAGTGACACTTATATGGTTGACTATAATTGGTTTCATTTTTGTATTGATAGATTCCTATAAGATATCCTTTCAGAATCCAAAAGAGAGACTAAAATCAATGCATGTCTTAATTCCTCCAAAGCTGTATATGAGCTACCCTGTGTATTGTGATTCATTATGTATCAGTCTATGAGATGTTCTAATGTAGTGAGATAGATTTGTGGCATATGTATCTTGTGAGTAGTGTCCACATGGTATGAATTACCCAACACTTGATCATGAGTTATCTATAGTTGTTCATGACTTCCACTGTCAAATACACTATTTACTAGGAGAGAGTTTGGTGGTGTACATATACATCAAAATTATATAGTACATAGTTACATTGTGTGAATTTAATCTGAGGGAGAAAACATTGGTTTAGTACCTACAATCATTTGACATTGATATTTCCTTCACACCTAGAAAGGGTAATGTAGTTACACTTTCACTAAACAATATGACTCGAATTCTAGTTATTCAAGAGGTAAATTGTATGTGTAAGCATACTGTTGTTTTTTGAGATATAATTGGAGAAGCATGATGGACAATATATTACTTTTATTCTATCCTTGGATGTGACCTCTAACCTAATGATAGTGTGAGGATGATGCATCTATATAATTCGGAGGGCCTCATCCTAAATGTGAGCATGGATGGTGAGGACCCAACTCCTAGTTATACCATAGTTGAGGATGAGATCAATCATATACATGGGTGCATATGGGTTGCACTGGTCTTACATGAAGAGATGATATTGGAGTTTGGTGCATTATTTTGTGCAGTACACCCCAATGTCACCAAGATGTATCATGACATATGCTATCAGTACTAGTCTTTACGTATATAATTTGATGTAGCTATATTTGTTACGAGGTGCTCAACTAGCCAATTGGTAAATAAGGAACATCAGTGAAAAGTAAGACTTTAATAAAAGTTACCCATTCCGAAGTGAATGTTGTATTATGTAATGATGAATTTAGTGATTGGTTTTCCATGGTCACCTCAAGGTAGTGATGTCATTTGGGGTGTTTTGGATATGCTTATGAAGATTACTCATTTTCTACTGATAAGGGGTACCCTCTATGTTTATCGGATTGGGAGACTGTATATAAGTGAGATAGTGTAGCTTCATGAGGTCCCTTACACCATCATATGGTATATGGATGCCCATTTTAAATCTCATTTCTAAATGATTTACCATATGGATTTAGGCACACATGTGTTTTTGAGCACTACATACCTCCCATAGATTGATGGCTAGACAAAACACATGATTCAGGTGATCAAGTACATTCTGCGTGTAGGAGTCTATGATTTTGGGGGATCCTGGGATAACCATATTACACTAGTTTATTTCTCCATCAATAATTTCTATAACGGAGTATATATATGGCACCTTATGAGGATTTATATAGATGGCCATGCTGGTCACCCCAGTGTTTATTAAAGGAAGGTGAGGGTGATTTTTTTGGACCATGTCTCATTCATGAGACATTGGAGAAGGCCCAGTTATATCAAAAGAGAATTGATAAGCCACATTAATAATATAAATATTTTTATGATATCCATCTATGACCTCAATATTTTGAGGTTGGGGATCGGGTCTTTTAACATATATCATCTTTGATGGAAAATTGACGAATTAGGAGATAAGGAAGCCTTTGACCAAAATATTTCATTCCATTTGAGAATATGGATAGAGTTGAGTAGCTAGTTTATTGATTGCAGTTATCAAAGAGGTACTGACCCATGAATTCTGACTTCCTTATATCTCATCTATACTGTTATCACTTAGACCTATCTCACACTCTACAACCAGATGTGGTGGAACTATAGGTAGATGTGTCCTTCAAGGAGGAACTTATTCATATCATTGAGAGCAGCATGATGTTAGTTCTAGAATGGCCTATTAATCTATTATGGGGTTGATGGTAGCATATCCCTTTATTGGTTGAGACTTGGGATTGGAAGGCCAGCGTACAATATTATTGGTTGAATTTTTTCTCCCGTGATTCGTGGCCACCCTTGAGAGGAAAATTTAGGGATGAATTTCTCTAAGTGTGAAGATTATAAGAACTCAATTTTTTATATGAGGTATTTATATTTTTTTTAATTTAAATGATTTTTTGTGGCCTAATGTTTGTACTAATTGAGGACATGGGTGTATCCTGGGGTTTCTCAGGATTGTTTGGATCCTAGAACCCCACCTTATGAAAAAAATAGATACGCTGCATGGTTATGAGAAACCATACTTGACTGGCCACACAGTTTTCCCTAATAATGTGGGGATTGATAGGGTCTGCAGGAGGCCAAATGGTTACTAAGAAACCATAAAACTCATGTCTGTTACCATACGAGGCTCTATCATGTTTAATAGAAACTGAGACATGGTTTGCACATGATTTTCTTAATTACACCCTTGAAACCATGTGAGGACTTTCTATAGATAGATACAGACACACTTTTGGTGCACGGTATGGACAACCATATGTCCAAATTATTCGGCCCTGTAATTCTTGGTAAATTACCTATTTTCTATTAAATATTATTATAAAATATAAATAATTTATATTTTCCTAGTGTTGATTTCATTGAATGATGTAGATCTCCTTTAAATCCAATTTAGTATGTTTTTCTCTTGATTTTCCATTCAAAATCAGCTTTGAACACAAACAATTTTTTCGGATCTATACTAGTGAGTATTCAATTCATCATGTGTCATTATTTTTTTGACTTAGTATTAACATCGTTATTTAGGTGTGGTATAATGGCCCATATTTCTAGGTTCTTCATCTATTATTTTTTCCCTTTATGAAGTCCGAATCAGACATCGATATCAGAAAATTTCTCTTCTACAAACATTTGAAAGGTGGTATGTACCTTTTCCTTGGGGTTTGGTGTTTTATAATCATAGTTTTCATTGTACTGTGAACCGTACATTCTAACGTTTCCACTTTAATTTATAAAATTAATTAATTTAATGATGTAAAACCTATTAGGTATTTCCACAGTGCAATGTTGTTATATTGTTTGGAGAAAACTCATTGTCCATTTTTATTCAATACCATTCACAATTTGAAATCTCACTATCCTCTCAACTGAAGTGTTCTCACATCTCCTTCAAATTTTTTTCTTCATCACATTAATCAATATTGTTTACATCTCATTTGGTGTTTCTTAAACCTCTAATTTCCTCCACGTTATGAATAACTCATTACCTTGGAATTTCTAGGCAATTTTTTCATGTTTGCATAAGATGCAGTTTCACAGAACTCTTTTCCTAGATTTCGTGAAACATCAAAATAATTGGTGAAAAATTTCCCATTATCAATACTTTTCTATTTCATGAAACTCTTTTCGTTCAAGAATCATTCTCAGCATTCTCAAAACCCTATTTTCATCACAAAACTAAAAGTATCACGTAAGAAAACCATCGCGAATTCAAAGCCTTTGGATCTTTGTTATGGTTTCCTCGTATTCAAATGAGGGGGTAATCACCTATTTATAAAAATTGTATCCCCTTAATGAAATTTCATGATCATCATTGTCTTTTTTTAACTCTTCTTTCATGTTCATAAATCATCTTTTTGTTATTCACGAAACATACCATCTATTGTGAAGCTTAGCGGGAAACATACTGTGTTTTTTTTCGCAGCTCAACATCCTTTTGAAAAATATTCTTTTGTGAATATCCAAACATTTACGACACCAAACATTCTAAAATTTCATGAATTTATTATATTCCTATGTGGTTTTGATGGTACCTTTCACGGAAACTATCTCTTAATCTAAATTTTGGACCCCAAAAAATTGATAATTACTAGGAAATGACTCCACCTTGTATATGGAATTTTTTATACCACATCTTGATATTTTGTACCTTTGTTTTGAATCTTTTTCCATATACAAGGTCAATAATAGTGCTAAAACTCCACTAGTGACATTATCAACCTATTTAGTAAAGAAATACAATCAAATAAAAAAATTCTAAGTTACCTTGATATATTTTTCCTTAATAATTATTTACATTTATTGGAATTATATTTCATTAATTAATTTTTATTTTATATTCATTTAAAATATTGTGACTTAAATTGGGGCAAAATAATTTATTACGGGTTTCTAAAGATTTAAATAAATATAACCAACCCTATATTATCTTGTAGTGGTTTTCAAATATCCAATAAATAAATACAGTTAGATGCTTGTCATGCCCTCAATATACCCACATCACAACACACATCTTATACTATAAAAATGAAATAAAATAAAATATAATGATTGTTATTTAAAACCATATAAAAAGAAAAGGGATTAATTAATGTGTTCTATTTCACTTCTCAGGGTTCCGGTGGTCGAGGAAATTATGCTCAATCATGGCCCATCATCATTAAAACATGTCAAAATTAATAATTATTTAAAAAAATAGGACATTTTGAATTGCTTTATTAATTGATTTTAAAATCCAAATAATTCAAAATAAATACACAATATGTGCAAAGTTTATGAAAACAATAACTGACCATTAGTTCTATTGTTAGTATGTTTTATAAAGGTAGTTTTTGATTAAAAATAATAATAATAGAACTCATAATTCCTACACCCACTCATTAAAATGATGACGAGGCTAAAAAAAGAAGATTCTAAATTCATCCCGTTAATTTTTTCCTTACATGGAATTATCTTTTCATCAAGTTTTTTCCTTTATTAAATTAATATTTTTAAGATGAATAATATGAAATTCCACGTAATATTTCATTTCCTCTCATTGATGGTATTTTTTTGTTTTTATGGTCACAACTGCTATTGTATTAGAGGCTGATATATTTTTGTTTCCATTATAATCAAGAAAAAAATTGATAAAAATATGCTTTTTCTGTTATAATTTTAATAATCAAATCTAAGAAACATTTTTATAATATTTTCTATTTCTGTTATCAATTTTCTCTAAATATTTCATTATTTTTATTTCGGTTTTAGTTACGAATTACTTTAAAAAACGAATCTCATCATTAATATATTGAGAAAATACATGACATTGTAAATAAATCATTAAATTTTGAAAAAAAAATTAAATTTATAAATTTTTTATATTTTGTATGTTTATAATCATATCATGAGTCACTAGTGTTGTTTTCATGAGTTTTTATGACCTTATTCACCTACTAATGTAGATATGGTTTATAAAACCTTTATAAATATCCTTCATCAACCCAAAACAATTTTGATCTTACACGTGTATTTAAAGACCAATTAATTTTATCATCGCTTATAAATTACACACATTATCATCATTTTTTTAGTGATAATAAAGAGACATTTTATGACCATTGTTCATAAAATTCTAACTACAATAATGTGTTGATGAAATTAAACCACACTGCAATAGAATATTTTTTGATTTCAATTACATTTACATCAAATACAAAAAAAACCACAATATAGTGATTAGAGTCATTTCAATTATTGATAGGCATAATTACATTGGTATATACAATTTATCACAAATATAAACAAATTCAAAAACATCTTCGTTGTCTTTGGAACTCAACCACCTATCAAAAGTGCATGATCATGATACCAATTGTTAAACAAACCACCTCATCTCGAGTGGAAAACTGTGTGTGTACAAAAAAAGTCTTATGTTAGTAATACTATAAAAAAATTAAGCATAAATATGATACCATTCATTAATAAAATGTTTTTTTTTGAAATAAAACAAACAATTCAAGTCATAAAGGGCACACCACATATCTAATTATTGTCTGATTGATTCATGCACATCATAATTGATTTGTAGATCATTTTCCTAAAGTACTAAGAAAATGAAAGTATATTTCCTTAATTATATGTATGTATTGTGTGTTTTAAACTAAAATATAAAATTTAAATAAAAACATGTACATTGAGTCATACTGTATTGTGTGTCGGATTAACATGCGACTCATTCATACACATCACAAATCATTTATAGATTATTTTAATAAAATATAAAGAAAACCTGAGTGTGGTTGTAGGTTTTTAGCAAGTGACTCATTTTTAACTAAAATGTCTATTTTAAACATAAAACACACAATTTGGGTTATATCGGTCAAACCGAGTGTTAGATTTACATGAAACTGATTTCCACATGTCATAAATGGATTATAGAATGTAATCTTAATGTATCCTAACAATTAGAGTGCGTTTGTTTAGTTTTCAATGAGTGACACATGTTTTAACTAAAATGTCATTTTTAAATTAAAAACACACCTTTAGAGTCATATTAGTCACATTCTGTATCAAATTGAGGTGTGGCGGATTCCTACATGTAAGAAATGACATGTGGATTGTTTTTCTAATGTATCCAAACAATCTGAATGTTTTTTCTTATTTTTGGGTATGCCACTGGTATTTTGAACTAAAAATATCAATTTTAAATAATAAAATTCATTTTGAATCATACCGGTCACACCGTCCATCATATTGATGTGTAGTTTATTCCATCATATAAACAATGACATGTGAATAATTTTTCAAATATATGATGTCAATCCAAGGGCATTTTATTAGTTTTGAGTATGTGATGTGTGTTTTGTAAAAAAATGACAATTTAAAATAAAAACATGAACCTTCAGTCATACTAATAACACAATGTGTTAGATTGATGTGGGGTCGATTCTTACATTTCAAAAACTTATGAATAATTTCTCTTAAATATCATGACAACCTGAGTGTGTTTTCATTATTTTCAGCGAATGGAAAACATTTTTAACTAAAATGTCATTTTTTATATGAAAACACACATTTTGAACACTACCAGTCATACTATGTCAAATTGACATAAGGCTTATTTTTTCACATAAAAAACGACTTATGGATAATTCTTCCAAAGTATTATGTCAATTTTAGTGTGTTTTCTCAGTTGTCAGTGAGTGAAACACATTTTGATCTAAAATTTCATTTTTAACTCAAAACTGGATCTTTGAGATACATTTGTCACACCTTGTGTCAGATTCATGTGTGACTAATTATTACACATAAAAAGCAACTTATGGAACATTTTTTTAATGAGTAATGCTAATCTGAGCACATTTTTGGTTTATAGTGAGTGACACTTGTTTCTAACTAAAATGTCATTTTAAACTAAAAAAATGTATTATCAGTCATATAAGTCATTTTTTGTCTCAAATTGAGGTGTGAGTGATTTATACATATCACAAATGATTCATGGATCATTTCTCTAAAGTATCAACACAATCTATTTTCATTTTATTGATTTGGAGTTTGTTGCACATCTTCTGAACTAAAATGTAAATTTTAAATAAAAACAAATGCTCTAAGTAATACAAGCCACATAGTGTATCAAATTTACATGAGGTTGATTTATATACATCAAAAATAGAATTTGGATCATTTTCCTAACGTACTATGATAACCAATGTGGATTTCTCGGTTTTGAGTTTGTGATGCATGTTTTGAACTAAAATATCAATTTTAAATACAAACATGCATTTTGAGTTATACTAGCCACACCATGTGGAAAATTGATATGTAGTTGATTTTTACATGTATAAAAAGACATATATATAATTTCCCAAATGAATAATGATAATATGAGTGTGTTCATTTGGTTTTCAGTGAGTGAAATATTTTTAACTAAAATTCCATTTTTAAATGGAATATGCACACTTTGCATCATACCAATCACATAATGTGTTAGATTGATGTGTTATGGATACTAAAATATCCAAATTGACTTATTTATTATTTTAAAAAATGGTTCCAGAAAATTTGAGTATTTTTGCTTGATTTTTATAGAGTGTCACACGTTTTAAACTAAAATGTCAATTTTAAACTAAAAACAAGTACTTTGAGTTATACCAGTAACAACATGTGTTAGATTTATGTTCATATGATTCCTACCAATAAAAAATGAGTTTTGGTTAATTTTTGATAAAGTATCACGACAATCCATTTTCAATTTTTTTGGTTTTTTTATCATCAATGAAAATTTTTAATAAAAATGTCATTTCTTACTGAAATATCATTTTTAAACTGAAAAAATGCACATTGTGTCATAATGGTCACAACATGTTCCATATTGATGTGAACTAATTTCTACAAATAAAAAAATTACTTATTTATTGTGTTAATAATGTATCAAGACAATATGAGAGTGTTACTAAAATTTAATTGAGCAACACATGTTTTCAACTAAAATATCATTTTTAAATAGAAAACACGCACTTTGATCCATACCAGTGACACCATGTGTTAAACTGATAGAAGAGTGAATCCCAGACATCAAAAAAGACTTATAGATTAATTTACTAATGTAATAAGTCCATATGAGTAGTTTTTCTCAGTTTTCATTGAGTTACACAAGTTTTTAACTTTAATGTCACTTTATGCTAAAAACATGCATTTTGATTTATACTAGTCACATCCAGTATTGGATTAATGTTTGGTTGATGCTAAAATAGCACAAATAACTTATGGATAATACTAATAAGTAAAAAAAAATCTGAATGTGTTTTCCCAGTTTTGAGAAATTCATACCTATTTTGAACAAAATTATCAATTTTAAATAAAAACATACACTTTCAGTCATACTGTTTACATCATGTGTCTAATTGATCTATGTTTGATTCTTACACATAAAAAATGATTTATAGATCAGTTTGCTAATGTATCATGGAAATGTATGTGTATTTTCTTAGTATTGAGTATGTGATGCATTTTTTGAACTAAAATGTCAATTATAAATAAAAACATGCACTTTGAGTCATACTGGCCACCCCATGTGTAAGTGTGACATGTTCCAGATTCATACACATGAAAAATGAATCATGGATCATTATACTAATTTATCCAGAAAATATGTTTGTGTTTTCTTGGTTTTCAGTGTGTAACACATATCCTTAACTAAAAATATAAATTAAAAATAAAAATAAGCATTTTGATTCATTTGTAAACTAGGAAAACATATTAATATTCATAAAAAGATAAAATAAAAAATAAAAAAATCTTTAATTAGAACAAAGAGTACCTGAATGTATCGTCATTAGGGAAGATATTTTCGTGAATTTAGTATCCTCTGATCATTTTATGCTCTTTATAGGGAATAAACTGGTCCAAAAAAATCAATTATCGATTAACTCATTTCTCGATGATCTCTGAAAAAATAAACTAAATAAGTATTCGCTTAAAATTATTAGAGAATTAGATAAAAATAGATAAAATAATGATAAAAATAACTAAATAAGTACTATGAATTCACCTCTTCGGGATGTTTTCATTCATTCTAACACTATGTATTTTTCTCAATCATTTCTAAAAAAGTATATTACCTCTTTTGAATATGTAGACTTTTGATAGTTATGGTAGTACTGAAATAATATAAATAAATAACTGATTCATAAATATTTTAAATGAAATTAATATCATTATAAATAACTCTTTGGAGATTCTAATTTGTTGATGGAATATGATATCTTATATAGATTTAAAAATATAATAACCACAATATTTTCCATTTTTTTGGACACTGAATAAACATTGATAAAAATAAGTAAGTTATATTTATATAAGTCATGATAGTTAAATATTATTATATATATCCTCATAATTATATAGTTTTAGAATTTGATAGGTTTATTATGATTATGGACCGTCATAACACTTTAATTTTTATGATATTTTTACAAAACTATATCATAAAAAATTTCATTAAAATATAATATTAAATGTAAAATTTGAGTTTTATTTATAAAATGTTGGATTTAGTGTATTATGAATTAATAAATTTCATCACATGTGGTCTATTTATTGAAAATCCATGTATTGAATAATATTGAACATAGAATAATTCTATATTCTACTCTGTTGATACTTGAATGTTATATGTTGGATTTGTTTAGAGTCACTGGAGGTTTGTGAATTATTTGTGTTTCTAAGAAGTTATGAGAAGTATTTATTGAAAATCATTTTGGTTGGATTTTTTTTCAATCCGGTGTGAATATATGATAGTTAAGAACCTGAAGTTGTATGATTTAAGAGTAAAGAACTAGGAATTTATGAAGGATTTATGTTTTTGAAGTAATAATAAAAACATTATATTCCAAAAGTTGTGATGTTTTTATGTTTTGGAAGCTAGAAATTGTGAGAAGGTTTTATTGGATGTTTGAATGATTTTACATAATATGTTCCGGAATTAGATGTCAGGAAGTTGATTATGCTAAAGGTAAATAGTTATTTTGGAAGGTAAATTTAGAGTTATTTTAGATAGATTGAAATATATTTTGGAAGTTGTAGGAACAAACCACAGTGCAAGCATAAATACCATTCCATAGTTGATGTTGATAAAAATTGACAATCCACTGGAGGACTCTCAGTATATATAAGAGTAACATAGGCCTAATTGGAAAAAAATTAAAAATTCATATAGTATGTCTCTATATATGTAAAGGCCATCTTTCAAATATGCAATGGTCACAATTGAAATGAACCGACCTAGGATACCCTCCAAATATTGTTATCCAAATCAATTATCTACTATCTTAAAGGGAATTTTCTAATTCCCATGGTCTGTCATCTAGCTCCCGAGAATCAAACACAAACCTGAGGGAATTATTTTTCCTAACCCAAAACAAGATACATGATATATATATACTATGGAATGAATAGAAGAACAATAAACTTGAATGATATATGGTATAAAAAAAGAGAACCAATAGAAAAAATACAACTTTAAATCATATAAATAAGAACCATGGTATAAGTCCAACAACCAAAAAGGAAAACTAAACAAAAATAAGAAACCACTTCTCCATGTTATGTGTTGGAATCACCCCATTATCTCACCACAACCTACCCATACCCAACTAAAATGATCCTCATCACCTCACCATGAAACCCTGAATTTTCCAATATAAAAGGAAATAAATCTTTTACACACCACCAATGGGGTTTAATGGGTGTGAGAAAAATATTTTCAACATGAATTCCACCCCAGGTGATCTATATAAATTATGTGTACACAAATCCCAATATACTCTATTATAAGAAAATCATGGCATGTTAAAAAATTTGACAGTTTTATTTCAATGCATGGAAAACAATTCCCCTTTTTCCACAGTTCTAAAAAATACATGTATAATAGTTTCAAAGAATATTTTTTCCAAAAAAATTTGCTATTCTATTATATCAAATAAGAACAGAAAAAATCAAAATAAAGGAAAAGAAAAACAAATTACAATGGTAAACCAGTCCTAGTATCACTCATGATCATGAGATCTAGGCCACTCATAAATCAATATGAATAGAATACACAACTAGTAACTAAAACACATGTATAAAGGTCTAGTTAATAGAGTGAGAACCTAAAAAGTTAACCCTCCTTACATGTAAATCATGTCCTCGAGCTAAATACATCTCGATCTATGAACAAGAGAAGACACTAGAATGTGAACTCTCTTAAAGTATGAAAATAAAAATCCTACCACAACTCCCTCTATCTATATAACTAAGGCTTCCTTGTACAACATTTCAAATAATTTCAAAGGGATCGCACATTTCATAACACATTTTCAAACACCATTTTTTCTATCAAACCTGCATTAAATAACCATTTCATAATTTATTTCACATGCTTTGAAATACCATTACATTTTTCAAAAAAACATGGGAAAACAAAATTTTATCTAAAAACATATTTCATACAAACAAATAAATCAATCGTACCAATTTATTTAGAAAACCATTTAATAAATCAAGAGGATTCAAGGTTCACGCAATATATGCTAGTGACGAAACCTCTTACCTCAAACTCAGGTTGCACACTACTCATAGTGGGATCCAAATAATAGGAGGAATGCATAACAACATACATAGGCCTTGAAAGTGATTCCCATATTTTATAATAAATTTTATAAATGGAATGGTCGACAAAGGTGATTGATCAACACATACCTAAAAGAACTCGCATACCACACCACAACCAATACAAGGGATTAAATGTAGAAAAAGATCACATAGTGGATTTAGGAAGTATAAAAATAAGAATAATTATATGATAAAAATAAACAATAAACATAGCGAAAAACCACTATCACAATAAGATAAATGAAAAATATGAAAGGATGCACTCACCTAAAGAGAAGTAAGACAACCAAGTCTATGACCGAGAATAGAATAGATGAACTCAAAGTGGTGGAGATCAACCAAAATCATATTATCAAACGATCCTAAAATGTTTTGAGTTTTGTTTTTAAAAGAATACTATATTTATTATCAAAGGATAATATAATATTTCAAATAAAGAAAAACAATTTATTTTAACTATACTAAACATATTCACTATTTTTACATATTCTAATATATAATTTGGTTTTATAAATGTTGATTTTAGAAATGTTATATATATATATATATGAAGTTACAATTATTAATTTCAAATTATAAATTATGTCTACTTTTAAAAAATTTGAATTATGAAAATAATTAGTTTAACAAATATACTATAATTACTAGTTTCAAATTTTAAAATATGATTAGATTATAGAAAAATAATATTTTTTTATGGCTGAATAAAAACATATATATTGAGAATATTTATATAAATAATTTATGTTAGATATATTTTTAAAAAAATAGTATTGATATAATGATAATCAAATCATAATGAATATGAAAAAGGGGAATTAGGGGATGCTCTTATAGTTTCATGGGTTCTATATCATAGGGGAAGGGCGGAGTCGTAGTCTCAGGTGACCACGCCATCGCTAGTGGTATTTGTAGCTAGGTTTCGCAATGAGGGAGCTCGAGCATCTGAGCCATGATTTGCAAGAGAACGTCGGGTTTGTTTACGGCCAAGGGTGAAGGGGTCGAGCTGTGAGCCAAAAGGTCTAATCTAAGGGTCACCGCTACCATCACACCGAACATAAATTTTGTGTGGAAGGAGGATGGATATCAGTGAGGGTGGTTCCATGTGTGGTTAGGTGTTCTTAGTCTTTACTAATTTTTAGTTATGTTGTTTTATCTATCTATATATCCTTTTCCAGATACATTTTAGCATCATTTTGGATATTTAGATTTTCTGTTTTCGCTATCAACTGCCTGTTGAAGTATATCTTGTTTGATTATCATGATATGAATAAGATATTAATGGAATATACATTTCTAATTATATAACATTACCATATAGTATTTAGTGATTAATGTGTTTCTTATGGACAACAAATTTTGTTTAAAAACTATCCTTGTAAACTTTCATATATTTAAATCAGAAAATATTTCCAATTGTTAGAAACTATTTGAATTATTATGTTCGTAGTCCCCTTCTCAAATCCTAGCTTTCCATGCATGATGTTTCTATGCATGTCACTATTTTCATAGTGGATTATTTGCTATAAAAGCCTCATTTTTGGTATGAAAAATAAGTGGGAGTGAATCCAATTTCAGTTCATTTTAAGTGGTTGTATTTCTTATGCTCTACTCATCAAGTAAGGGATTTATTATTTCTTTTCAAAATTAATTTCATAAGTGTGGAATTAAATTCAGTTTTATATTTTGGTTAATGATATTATTTTTACTAAATCATGTATGGAATATGTTATAATTATTTATTTTTGTTTGATCATTTATGATAATCATATGATTTTTTTAAAGTGCATATAATATTGTGAAACTTTTCTGTGTAAAGGTGATATTGTGTTAATGTCTGGATATTCAGAATGAATAAAAAAATGTATTTTATGTCACTATTTAATATTCTATATTTCTTAGCTTTTGATTTTATCATGAAATTCTATTTTAAGAGAACCCTTATTATGGGTGTTTTTGTTAATATTTTTTTATAAGGTTAGGTTTTAATTTTATCAAACTATGATTATTTTTAAGCCATATAAATATGTTTGTATATATACATATATATGTATATATACATTTATATGTATATGTAACCAACAATGTATAATTATTCATTATGTAAATTTATTTAATTAATAATAATAATATGTTTCATAAAACTCTAATTATTTTCCTGGATTACGATTTCTAGGTACACATGTTAATTCTGCCAAGGGGTATTTTCTTTTATCAATGTTTTCAGTAAACATGAGTTTATTTCATTATTAAGTGTATAATAAATTCCATGTAATATGTATATATATGCATGTCTATATATATACATATATACAAAGATACATATATACATATATACATATGCACATATGTACATATATACATATATACATACATACTTACTAATGTATATATGGATGAAATGTTTATTGTTATGTTTATAATCTCATCACCATGATTATAAAAAATGTACATATCATTTCTTCATTTTATATTAAAATTAAGGAAATCGTGTATACATACATTCATGGCCATGTTTTATGCATAACATTGACACCAATTTCATTTATAATAATTACACGGTGTCAATTTAAATTTTAAGGTTTAAATCTAAAAATAATAAGTACATGGATTTATTTGGAAGTGTTTAATTTTATTTTATAATTATTTATGTGGAACATAATTAATTATTACGAATATCATATATTTATTGTAATTTAAAATGAAATACATGAATGAATGTATGAATGAATGGCTGTACATGTAAAGGATTATGGCATGAGTTTTGGTTGTAACCAAACTCGCAAGGGGATATGAAATAAAATTCATATATTTAAGTGTGCTCTGAATTCTATATATAAATAATCATTTTTCTTCATTGAAATGTTTTGAAAATATAAAACTCCAGTTAAATTATATATATATGTATAAAAAGCATAAAAAGTTTTCAGAAAATCTGACATTTGAATGTTAGAAAATATGGAAGGTCATTAGAGAGTGAACACATCCTTCATCAAGTTAGTATTCCCAAGACAGCCTTCAACTATTAAAGTGGCCTTATAATAGTGTATTATTTTTTATAATCTTGCATATTATTTTTAGAAAAACACTGAAACACATTTAAGTAAACTTTTTCACGTATGTATTTTTTAAAATGGCAGTGTACTTTTAAACCATATGTAGTTTCAAATAATTTTTTCAAAAAAATATTTCTAAATGTAATTTTCTAAATTATTTTCAAAATAATATTTTAATAATGATTTATCAATTGTTTTAAACTCCGTTACTGGGCATATTTAATGCTCACCCATTGTTTAAAATTATTTATTATAGGTTTAGTAGAGTTTCAGGTGACATTCTCTTCAATTAAACAGTTAGCGCACATGATGTGTTATTTGATTATATTTATTTGTTTTAGTTTAGTTTTATGTAATATATTTATTTCTCCATTACATGGACTGGTAATATTTTTTGGTATTCAATGGATGTTGTTTATTTTATTTAAGATTATTTATAAAAATAAACTGCATTTATAATGTGATGAGTCCGGTAGATTGGTTTTGGGGCCTTATAATTTGTATCAGAGCCATAATCTAGACAACATTGGATATTTGATGTTGTGGAGTCATGGAGTTTATCAGTTATATTTTTCCTTAATTCTGAAAATTGAAATTTATAATTCAATTTAGTCTGAATAAACTAATTGTGAGGGCTTATTTCTTTTTAAGGGGGAGATAATGCAACCACCCAGAAATTTGATTTATAATACATTATCTATGCAAATAATAATAATTTAGATTATGTGTTTTAATTAATTTTTCTATGAGTTATAACTTATTTTTAATAGTTTTTTAATTTATTTTAAATTAAAAAAATGTTTCGAGTAGGGTTTTCAAAAGAATACTATATTCATTATCAATGAATTATTTAATTTTCCAAATTAATGAAAATATTAAATATTTACTATATATAATATATTCACTATTTTAACAAATGCTAATAAATATTTTGGTTATATAAATTTTTATTTTTTAAATTATATATATATTTATAACTGTATATGAAGTGATAATTATGAATCTATAATTATGAATTATGATTACTTTAATAAAATTTGAATTGTCAAAAAATCAACTTAAATAAATATACTATAATTATTAGTTTCAAATTATAAAATACATTTATATTATAAAAAAAATTGTAAATGCTAATGATAGACTTATATAATGAGAATATGTATTTAAATAATGTATATTAAATAAATTTAAATTAATAAAAGTAATGATTTAATAAAAATAAAATCAAAATGGAAAATGAGAAAGGGGAACTAGGAGATACTCTTAGGGTTTCTCGGGGTCCAGATCACAGTTGAGGGGGAGAGACATAGTCTCAGGAGGCCACACCATGGCTTGTGGTCT
This sequence comes from Viscum album, assembly GCA_963277665.1. Classification (NCBI taxonomy): domain Eukaryota; kingdom Viridiplantae; phylum Streptophyta; class Magnoliopsida; order Santalales; family Viscaceae; genus Viscum; species Viscum album. Next base: position 1,032,520,622 of record OY728157.1, read on the forward strand.
GTGTAAGAGGGTTTCACAATGAGGGAGAACGAGCAGCTAATCCGAGGTCTACAAGAGATCTTTGGGTTTGTGTTTGGCGTAGGGCTTCGAAGCAAAGCCTTGAGTCGCAAGGTCAATGTTGAGGGTCTCCACCACCATCACACCAATGTGAAGTTGTGCGAGGAAGGAGGATGACTATTGGACAGGGCGGTTCCAAGCATTGTTATGTGTTCTTCATTTAAATACTTGTGAGGTGGTATGTCTTTTTATCTAGGTATCCTTTTTGGCATTTGGTTTATTTTGATTTTGGATCTTTAGATTTTCTATTTTTCGTTGTCGACTTCCTATTGATGTATATATTGTTCTCTTGTCACGATATGAATAATATACGAATGAAATATAATTTTCCAATTATATCACCGTACCATACAGTATTGTGTGAATTGTGTGTTTCTTTTGGACCACAAATGTCCATTCACGAAAATCGTAGTTATGTTTCTTCTTTTTTTAATTATAGATTATTACAATTCACATAAACTGTTGTAATTTTTATGTTCATAGTCCTCATCTCAAATCCCAGCTTTCCCTGTATGTTGTGTCTATCTGTGCCACTATTTTCTAAATGGATTTGAGGCTATAAAATCATTGTTTTTTTATGAAAAATTAGTGGGAGAGAACCCAATTTCATTTCAAGGCAGTGGATTTCATTCTTGTTGTTTGATCATCATGTAAGGGATTTATTCCCTATTCTCAAAACTCATTTCATAAGGGTGAAATTAAATTCACTTTTAGATTTTGGTTCTTTATATTTTTTGTAACGACCCAATCTTTTTGAGTAGTATATTAACTTACTCTTATTGATTTAATAAGATGTTAATGGTTAATGCAGAAAGAGGAGTCGATGGCTTCATCCAGTAGACTCAACCCTTATGAAGCCCACTTATCAGAGCTTGGGAAGGAGGTAGCATCTGTGGGCTTTGCTTTGGACCAAGCCCAAGCCGAGCTCCAGCGTGTCAAGCTTGAACGAAAACGCTTGCAGGAGAAGTTCAAGTTAGTGGAGATTGCTACTAGGGCAATGTTATCTGAGACTCCCTCAGATTCTCTCACCATATCACACCTTACACTTAGGTCTTATGCCAGTGTTATAAGGGGCTATGTGATGAGACCCTAGTTTCCTTGTGTAATCCTCTCGGGTGAATAAATTGGGATTTCTTCCTTTAGTGATGTTTGTGAAATTTCAAATGCCTAGATAATTTTAGAAGGTATTTTATTGATGAATTTTGAAAAAGGGATATTTTAAAATATTTATGTAAACCCTAAATAACTAATGATGTGTAATGATTTTCAAAAAATGGTCTTCTACAAAAGTGTTCATTAAGGAATTTGGAGTCTAATAAGATCAACTTAATTTTTGATGAATAGTAAATTATGAATAGTGATTTTACGCTTAGGATTAGTAATGTGACCAAATGGATTAGTAATTTTCACTTAAAGAAAGTTTTAATATAATTTAGACACCTTGGTTAAGTAATGTGATTCAATAAAATGGGTAAATAACGGTTTCATAAATTATTAATCAAGTATTAGTTTTTTCGGATGAATAGTGTTTTTTAATTAAAAATTTAATTAAAAATAATTAGAAAATTATTTTTATAAAAATGACTTTATTTTTGAACTCAGAGCATCGATATTATGTTAAGGTAATTTTTGGGGATTTTTCTGAAAAAAATGAATTTTCGATGAATAGTGTTTTTATTTAAAAATTAAATTAAAAATATTTAGAAAAATATTTTTATAAAATGGATTTCATTTTTGAAATCAGAGCATTGATATTTGGTTAAGGTGAAATTTTGGGATTATTCTGAGAAAGTTGAATTTTCAGTGAATAGTAAAAATACCGTTTTAGGGTTTCGGTATGTTTAATGACATCATAATGATGTCATGATGATGTCATGAGATCTTTTGAGGGTTGGCCGGCCAAGGGTGATGAATAATTGTTTTGGGGGCCCCATGTGGCCTAACTCCATGATAAATTCCAAGGGAGATCACATGGGTTTGAGAAAAGCACATGTGAGGTGTCCTTTGGCCATTAATGCTTTGTCCCCTCACTTTCCCTATAAATACCCACCCTTTCCTCCCTTAGTTTTCACTCCCAACTCTCCCCCAACGAAGTTCTGGTCTTCTTACCTTCCAAGGAGTCCTCCCAAGGTGCCCCCAATCCCTCAAGGTCCAATCCTTTGAGTTTCAAGAGTCACATTTTAAGGTAAGGGATCCGACCCCTCTCTTTCTTTTCATGTAATCTCTTTTATGTCATTCCTATTATGCTCCTTGTTTTTATGTGAGAGGATGTTCTTTTATATTCCTCTTACTGCCCTTTCATGTTTATATGATGAGAGATCCCCTCTTACTCTCATCATTTCGTTTTATGAATGTTTAAGTGACGCCGTTAGGCTGCCGAATGTTTAAGTGATTCTTTCACCCTTCTCATTTTTCAAGTTCGATTTTCATGTCAAGTGTTTCAAGTTCCTTTTTATTATGTTGGGGTATGATCTCTATATCTATCATACTGATCTCTTATGATCATATGATGAGGGACCCTATTTGATCTTGTCAATTATTTTTATTGAAGTTTAAGTGACGCCGTTAGGCTGCCGAATTTTCATAAGAGAAATCTAAATTTTGTCTTCCTTCCATGTTTTTCATTTCAAATGGTATGTCCTTCAAATTTCATTACCATGTCCATATATCCTTCTTATTCTGTCCCCTTACTGTTTTATGGATCATTTATGAGTGGGTGACCCATGTCCCCTCTCTTTTCAATGTTTTCTAAAACCCCGAAAAATAGCCGTTATGCTGCAGAATTTTCGTCTCAAAATGCCTCTCCCTCTTTTCTCAAAATTATTTTATGTTATAAAGTGAAAACTCAAAGCTCTTATTTCTACAAGGGTATTCACATATATATCAAAATGTTCTATTTCAAATTCTGGGATTTACATACATGAGACCCACTTTCCCTTCCGTGGGTTTAAAGTGCCGTAAAGATCATGTCATTAAAGCAATTTTTAAAATGTTATGATTATGAAATGAAACCCATTTATTTTATGCTATATGGGTTATTTATGAAATGTTTGATGATGATATATGTGGCTCACATGATAATAAAGGCAAATTTAAGGGTGCGCCCTGATAGCGCTCCAATGCATTGGGTAAAGACTTAATCTCTAGAGATGACCATTTTAACGACGCCTTGGTGAATAACCTTGGTAATTTTTAACGACACCTTGGGGATGGTCCTTGGTGAAACGAAACGATTGTCAATATTAAATGTTGCAGCCACATCTTCATGTTATGAAAAATGTTGTTTTTATTATGAAATGCCTCATGATTTATTTCTCATGCCTTAAAGTCCTTTTCATGTCCTTATTGAAGTATATCCAGTTCACATGTAAAATGTTCCTCTTGTTTCCCTTACTGGGCCTTCTGCTCACCCTTTCTTTTGATGTATGTCCCCAGGTTATGAGATGCATAATGAACATAGGATGAACTAGAGGAGAAGCCCTTCAAGTGTTTAAGAAGAATGTTTTATGTTTTTTTATGTATTTTGTTCCTGGTTTCCAAGACACTAGACCTTAAAGATCCTCAGTTATGTGTAATGTAATGAAAGTTTATGTTATAAAATGGTGGGATGCTATAGTTGGTATCAAAGGATGGTTTAGTTATTTGTGGAAATTAGGATATAAAAACTTTAGGAAGAACCCTATAGAAAAGTTTAAATATAGGAAAACTTCCTGGTATTTTGGTAAGTATTGAGTAAGTGGTTTATCAAACAAATACATCCCTGTCTGGATACGAGCAGGTAGAGGCGGCTCTGGCACAGATGTACATAGGGGTAAAACCCGAAAACACCGCTTTGAGCTAGACTCGAACGGGAACTGGTGCACGATAACGGGCCTTGCTGCACTCTTGGTTACGACACTCCCGGGGGATATGTTTGGTTAATCACATGCTTTTTATGAATCATTATGAAGGAATTATAGAGAACTATTATTGTCTAAGCACGAAGTCTTAGTTAAAAGATTCATAAATGAAATAAGTTTCTTACTAAGGTTTTATTCTTTTAGAAAATGGCGGGCAATAGGAGGAACCGTGCCGATGGTGACCGTAATGCACCATGTGCTGACGACCCTCCGATGGAAGCCGGAATGGAAAAATTCATGCGAATGATGAACCAACTGACTCAAGTTATGAGTAATAACTTGAATCAAGCTGAGAGGCCGACCTCACCACGAAGGGAACAACACTCTGTTGAGTCCTTCATGCATCAACGACCGCCAACATTCAGTGGATCTACTGACCCGTGGGTTGCGGAACAATGGATAAACTCCATTGAAAAGATCTTTTCTGTACTTCATTGTTCGGAACAAGAAAAGGTCACCCTTGCTGTTTACCACCTGGAGGGAGAAGCTGATCAGTGGTGGTCACTGATCAAAAACACGAAGCCACGAGGAGAGATGGAAGCTATGGAGTGGGAAGAATTTCGGGGAATTTTCTTTAACAAGTATTTCCCTCGTTCCATGAGAACGAAAATGGAGAAAGAGTTTCTCGAGCTGAAGCAGAAGGAGAACGAATCTGTCGGAAGCTACGAGATGAACTTCACAAGGCTTTCCCGTTATACCTCAAGCTTTGTCATGGACCCTAATGGGAAGGTTGATAGATTCTTTGGCGGACTACGACCTCATCTGCGGAAGAATCTAGCCAACAGGGACTATGATAGCTATGAATAAATAGTTCGAAGTGCTATGAAAGTCGAGCTGGAGTTTGGTGAGACACAGTGGTCTCATAAGCCAAATGAAAAGAAGAGGTCGTTGGAGCCCAGTTTAGGGAAGTCTTTTGATCAGGGAAGAGGTGGAAAGCAAACGCAACTTACCACATGCAATAAATGTGGGAAGAATCATCTGGGGAACTGCTTGAGTGGAAGTGGAAAGTGCTACAAGTGTGGAAGAGGAGGCCATATTGCTCGGAATTGTCATAGTGAGGTGAAGCCTCAGCTTCCCAACACTAACGACAGAGGAAAGATGGTTCTGGCCCTACCCAAAGTCACATTCTTCAAGTGTGGACAGCTTGGACACTTTGCTAACCAATGTCCCAATCCGAGGGCGGTGGAGGGGAATCACCACCAACCTCAGCAGAGGCCAAGAGAGCAAGGTCGTGCTTTCGCTATCACAACAGCTGAAGTTGACGTCCCGAACGATGTGGTAGCAGGTACTCTTGTTGTCCTCTCAAAACTAGCAAGTGCTTTATTTGATTCTGGTTCTACGCATTCCTTTATTTCTTACAAGTTTGCAAAGAATATAGAATCAATCCCTGAATTGCTTGAGGTAGAGTTGTCAGTCAAGACTCCAAGTGGGATTATCCATGCATCAACAGTGTTTAGAGACTCTAGTGTTTACTTTGGTGAGCACAATCTTATCGCAAATCTAGTAGTCAATCCCATGATGGAATTTGACGTTATACTAGGGATGGACTGGCTCTCAAAGTATAATGCTAAGATCAAATGCAGAAGTAAGGAAATCTCAGTAGTCTTGAATGAACGACCTACAGTTATCTTCCGTGGAGAGATATCCCGAACTGATCCCTATCTAGAAGCACCTCCTATAGCTTTCTTTATGGAGTTAATCGGTGATGAGGAAGAAGGGAAAGGGAGCATAAAAATTGAAGATGTTCCGATTGTTCAGGAATACATGGACGTATTTCCTGAGGAGTTACCTGGACCTCCCCCAGAAAGAGAGGTAGAGTTCTCCATTGAACTCGTTCCTGGGTCTCAACCGATATCAAAGACTCCGTATAGAATGGAAAATGTGGAGCTAGAGGAGCTAAAGAAACAACTCCAAGACTTGTTGGAGAAGGGGTTTATCCGACCGAGTGTGTCTCCTTGGTGAGCACCAGTTCTCTTTGTGAAGAAGAAGGATGGATCAATGCGGCTATGCATTGATTATAGAGAACTAAACGGGATCACAGTGAAGAACAGATACCCTCTTCCAAGAATTGATGATTTATTTGACCAACTTCGTGGGGCTCAATTCTTCTCTAAGATTGACCTTCGATCTGGTTATCATCAACTGAGGGTGAAGAAAGAAGATATTCCAAAGACTGGCTTCCGATCAAGATATGGGCATTATGAGTTTACTGTTATGCCTTTCGGCTTGACTAATGCTCCTGCTATTTTCATGGATTTGATGAATAGAGTCTTTAAGGACTACCTTGATAACTTTGTGGTAGTTTTTATTGATGCTATTTTGATATATTCAAAAAGTCGTGAGGAGCATGAAGATCATATGAGGGTTGTTTTGAAAACTCTACGGAAGGAGAGGCTCTTTGGGAAGTTCAGAAATTGTGAGTTTTGGTTACAACAAGTGGCTTTCTTGGGGCACATCGTAACCAATGAAGGAATCTCGGTTGACCCTGCAAAGACAATGGTTGTGGAGGAGTGGCCTCAACCCACAACAGTAACTGAGATTCGTAGTTTCCTTGGTCTAGCCGGATATTATAGGAGGTTTGTGAAAAACTTTTCACGGCTTTCTAATCCACTAACCAAGTTGACTCGAAAAGGGGTTAAGTTCATCTGGACAAAGGAATGCGAGGAAAGTTTCCAAGAGCTGAAGAAGAGATTGGTTACTGCACCGGTGTTAACACTACCCTCTATCGGAGAAGGATTCGTTATTTTTAGCGATGCATCTCTGAAAGGGCTTGGGTGCGTCCTCATGCAAAATGACAAAGTAATTGCTTATGCATCTCGACAGTTGAAGATTCATGAGCAGAATTATCCTACGCATGATCTAGAGCTGGCGGCAGTTGTTTTTACTCTAAAGATATGGAGGCACTATCTTTATGGGGAGAAATGTGATATATACACTGACCACCAAAGTCTAAAGTATATTTTCACACAGAAAGAATTGAACATGAGACAAAGGAGATGGTTGGAGCTTATTAAAGACTATGATTGTTCAATTCATTATCACCCTGGAAGAGCAAACAAAGTCGCGGATGCGTTAAGCAGGAAAGATCCTGTTGTTCTGGCAACAATGAGGATCCTGGGAGATCCCTTGATTAAAGATCTAGTAAAACTGGACATGGGAATTATAAGGAAAGGGACATCATCAACCCTATCCCAAATGATTTCTCAACCTTCATTACTAGAGAAGATCAAGAAGGCTCAAAAAGAAGATCCTTTGCTGCAGGAGAAGTTCGAGGCTGTAAAGGATGGGAAGTTCCCTGATTTCAATATTGATCAAGAAGGTGTATTGAAATTTCGTACAAGACTATGTGTTCCATCTATTCCGGAGATAAAGAAAGAACTGATGGATGAAGCTCATAGCTCTACTTTCTCTATACATCCGAGAAGCACTAAGATGTATAGAGACCTTCGTGATCACTATTGGTGGGATAACATGAAGAGGGAGATTGCCGATTACACTACAAGGTGCCTGGTGTGTCAGCAAGTAAAGGCAGAAAGACAACTTCCTATGGGGGTATTACAACCGCTACCCATACCAGTATGGAAGTGGGATAATATCACCATGGACTTTGTAACTGGTCTCCCAAAAACATCCAAAGGAAACAATGCGATATGGGTTATTGTGGACCGTCTCACCAAGACAGCCCATTTTATCTCTATTCGGGAAGATTTCTCTCTGGATCAGCTTGCCAAGATATACGTGAAGGAAGTGGTAAGGCTGCATGGGGTACCACTATCCATCGTATCTGATCGTGACCCAAGATTCACATCAAAATTCTGGAGAAGTCTTCAGCATGCTCTGAATACTGAATTGAATTTTAGTACGGCCTATCATCCTCAAACTGATGGCCAATCTGAAAGGACTATTCAGACACTCGAAGACATGTTGAGATTATGCTCAATGGAATTTAAAGGTGGATGGGATCAACACCTCCCATTAGTTGAGTTCTCCTATAACAACAGCTTCCATTCAAGTATTCAGATGGCACCCTATGAAGCTCTATATGGAAAGCGGTGTAGAACTCCTACTTGTTGGGATGAAACTGGTGAGAGGAAGCTTCTTGGGCCTGATCTCGTGCAAGAGATGACGGAACAGGTTCATGCCATCCAACAACACATAAAGGCTGCTCAGAGTCGGCAGAAGAGCTATGCTGACAATCGTCGAAGGGACTTGGAGTTTGGTGTTGGTGACAAAGTCTTCCTTCGAATTTCTCCATGGAAGAGAGTCATGCGGTTTGGGAAGAAAGGGAAGCTCAGCCCTAGGTACATTGGCCCCTATGAAATCCTTGATCGCATAGGAGCAGTGGCCTATCGTCTAGCACTTCCACCGAACCTAGCTCAAGTTCATGATGTCTTCCATGTATCTCTCTTGAGGAAGTACATACCCGACCCTTCGCATGTACTGAACCCAGAGGTGGTACAACTTGAACATGACCTCTCTTATGAAGAGCAGCCAGTGGAGATCTTGGACCGTAGAGACAAGGTCCTACGAAACAAGACTACCCACCTTGTGAAAGTGTTGTGGAGGAATCATAAATATGAAGAAGCGACATGGGAGCCTGAGGAAACGATGAAGCAAAAGTACCCTCACCTTTTCGACTAGGCCTCAAGTGTAAATTTCGGGGACGAAATTTCTTAAGGGGGGAAGAATGTAACGACCCAATCTTTTTGAGTAGTATATTAACTTACTCTTATTGATTTAATAAGATGTTAATGGTTAATGCAGAAAGAGGAGTCGATGGCTTCATCCAGTAGACTCAACCCTTATGAAGCCCACTTATCAGAGCTTGGGAAGGAGGTAGCATCTGTGGGCTTTGCTTTGGACCAAGCCCAAGCCGAGCTCCAGCGTGTCAAGCTTGAACGAAAACGCCTGCAGGAGAAGTTCAAGTTAGTGGAGATTGCTACTAGGGCAATGTTATCTGAGACTCCCTCAGATTCTCTCACCATATCACACCTTACACTTAGGTCTTATGCCAGTGTTATAAGGGGCTATGTGATGAGACCCTAGTTTCCTTGTGTAATCCTCTCGGGTGAATAAATTGAGATTTCTTCCTTTAGTGATGTTTGTGAAATTTCAAATGCCTAGATAATTTTAGAAGGTATTTTATTGATGAATTTTGAAAAAGGGATATTTTAAAATATTTATGTAAACCCTAAATAACTAATGATGTGTAATGATTTTCAAAAAATGGTCTTCTACAAAAGTGTTCATTAAGGAATTTGGAGTCTAATAAGATCAACTTAATTTTTGATGAATAGTAAATTATGAATAGTGATTTTACGCTTAGGATTAGTAATGTGACCAAATGGATTAGTAATTTTCACTTAAAGAAAGTTTTAATATAATTTAGACACCTTGGTTAAGTAATGTGATTCAATAAAATGGGTAAATAACGGTTTCATAAATTATTAATCAAGTATTAGTTTTTTCGGATGAATAGTGTTTTTTAATTAAAAATTTAATTAAAAATAATTAGAAAATTATTTTTATAAAAATGACTTTATTTTTGAACTCAGAGCATCGATATTATGTTAAGGTAATTTTTGGGGATTTTTCTGAAAAAAATGAATTTTCGATGAATAGTGTTTTTATTTAAAAATTAAATTAAAAATATTTAGAAAAATATTTTTATAAAATGGATTTCATTTTTGAAATCAGAGCATTGATATTTGGTTAAGGTGAAATTTTGGGATTATTCTGAGAAAGTTGAATTTTCAGTGAATAGTAAAAATACCGTTTTAGGGTTTCGGTATGTTTAATGACATCATAATGATGTCATGATGATGTCATGAGATCTTTTGAGGGTTGGCCGGCCAAGGGTGATGAATAATTGTTTTGGGGGCCCCATGTGGCCTAACTCCATGATAAATTCCAAGGGAGATCACATGGGTTTGAGAAAAGCACATGTGAGGTGTCCTTTGGCCATTAATGCTTTGTCCCCTCACTTTCCCTATAAATACCCACCCTTTCCTCCCTTAGTTTTCACTCCCAACTCTCCCCCAACGAAGTTCTGGTCTTCTTACCTTCCAAGGAGTCCTCCCAAGGTGCCCCCAATCCCTCAAGGTCCAATCCTTTGAGTTTCAAGAGTCACATTTTAAGGTAAGGGATCCGACCCCTCTCTTTCTTTTCATGTAATCTCTTTTATGTCATTCCTATTATGCTCCTTGTTTTTATGTGAGAGGATGTTCTTTTATATTCCTCTTACTGCCCTTTCATGTTTATATGATGAGAGATCCCCTCTTACTCTCATCATTTCGTTTTATGAATGTTTAAGTGACGCCGTTAGGCTGCCGAATGTTTAAGTGATTCTTTCACCCTTCTCATTTTTCAAGTTCGATTTTCATGTCAAGTCTTTCAAGTTCCTTTTTATTATGTTGGGGTATGATCTATATATCTATCATACTGATCTCTTATTATCATATGATGAGGGACCCTATTTGATCTTGTCAATTCTTTTTATTGAAGTTTAAGTGACGCCGTTAGGCTGCCGAATTTTCCTAAGAGAAATCTAAATTTTGTCTTCCTTCCATGTTTTTCATTTCAAATGGTATGTCCTTCAAATTTCATTACCATGTCCATATATTCTTCTTATTCTGTCCCCTTACTGTTTTATGGATCATTTATGAGTGGGTGACCCATGTCCCCTCTCTTTTCAATGTTTTCTAAAACCCCGAAAAATAGCCGTTATGCTGCAGAATTTTCGTCTCAAAATGCCTCTCCCTCTTTTCTCAAAATTATTTTATGTTATAAAGTGAAAACTCAAAGCTCTTATTTCTACAAGGGTATTCACATATATATCAAAATGTTCTATTTCAAATTCTGGGATTTACATACATGAGACCCACTTTCCCTTCCGTGGGTTTAAAGTGCCGTAAAGATCATGTCATTAAAGCAATTTTTAAAATGTTATGATTATGAAATGAAACCCATTTATTTTTTTCTATATGGGTTATTTATGAAATGTTTGATGATGATATATGTGGCTCACATGATAATAAATACAAATTTAAGGGTGCGCCCTGATAGCGCTCCAATGCATTGGGTAAAGACTTAATCTCTAGAGATGACCATTTTAACGACGCCTTGGTGAATAACCTTGGTAATTTTTAACGACACCTTGGGGATGGACCTTGGTGAAACGAAACGATTGTCAATATTAAATGTTGCAGCCACATCTTCAAGTTATGAAAAATGTTGTTTTTATTATGAAATGCCTCATGATTTATTTCTCATGCCTTAAAGTCCTTTTCATGTCCTTATTGAAGTATATCCAGTTCACATGTAAAATGTTCCTCTTATTTCCCTTACTGGGCCTTCTGCTCACCCTTTCTTTTGATGTATGTCCCCAGGTTATGAGATGCATAATGAACATAGGATGAACTAGAGGAGAAGCCCTTCAAGTGTTTAAGAAGAATGTTTTATGTTTTTTTTATGTATTTTGTTCCTGGTTTCCAAGACACTAGACCTTAAAGATCCTCAGTTATGTGTAATGTAATGAAAGTTTATGTTATAAAATGGCAGGATGCTATATTTTTTACTAAATCATGAAAGGGATATGTTATAGTTATTTATTTTCAGTTGATCATTTAAGATAATCAAATCTATATTTTAAGCTGTATATAGATTAGTGAAACATGTTTGTGTAAGGGTGATATATGTGTTCATATCTCGATTTTTATAATGAATAAGAAAATGTATTTTAATTCATTTTTTAATATTTTGATTATCTTACTTTTTGATTTTATCATGAAATTATATTTTAAGAGAACCCTTAGTAAGAGTTTTATTTTTGTTAATATTGTTTTATATTTTTAGGTTTTAATTTTATCAAACTATGATTATTTTTAAGATATATACATATATATAGGTATATATACATGTACATGTATATATACATGTATATGTATATCTAACCAACTTTATATAATTATTCAGGTTGAAAATTTATTTAATTTGGAATAATCAGATGATTCAGAAAACTATAATTATTTTCAAGTATAACTATTTATAAGTAATCATGTTAATTTAATCAAGGGGTATTTTCATTTATCGACATTTTGAGTAAACATGAGTTTATTCCATGATTAGAATTATAAAAAATTCCATTTCATATGTACATACACACACACACACAGATATATATATATGGATGAAATGGTTTTTGTTATGTTTAAAATTTCATAACAATGATTCTATAAAAATGTGCATATCATTTCATCATTGTATATTAAAATTAAAGACGTCGTATCTGCATACATTCTTTTCCATGCATTATACATAAAATCAACATCCATTTTATATATAATAAATACATGGTTTCAATTTAAATTTAAATTTCTTAATCTGAAATTGGTAAGTAAATATAATTCATTGAAAGAGTTTAGTGTAACTTTTATAAATATATTCATGGAAAATAATTTATTATTATTGTGATAAAATATTTATAAGAATAGAAAATGAATTACATGAATGAAAGTATGATTACATGGGCAGTATATGCAATGTCTTATGGCATGACTTTTGGTTGTAATAAAACACACAAGGGATATGAAATAAAATTCCTATATTTATGCATGTACATACATATGTATATAAATAAGATATTTAATGCGTTGAAATGTTATCAAAATTTAAAACTCATATGAATGTATATATATAAGTATAGAAATCATAACATTTTTTTTTTCAGAAAATCTGACATTTAAACATTGAAAATAAAGAAGGTCAATGCAGAGTGAACACAAACTTCAACAAGAGGGTAGGCCCCAGACAACCTTCAACAATTCAAGTGGCCTTAGAATAGTGTTTTTTTCAAAAAAAATTTTTATTTTTTTAAAAAATACACTGGTATATGATTAATGAAATTTTTTCACATATGTATTTCTTAAATAGATGGAGAAATTTTAAAATGTAATTACATTCAAATAATATTTTCAAAAGGATATTTATAAATGTAATTTTTAAAATTATTTTCAATAAAATAGTTTAAAAAGGATTTATCAAAGGTTTTAAATACCTTACTGGGCATATTTAATGCTCATCCATTATTTTAAAATATTTTCAATAGGTTTAGTAGAGTTTCTAGAAGTTTTCACTTCAATTAAAGATATATCACATGTGAAGTCTTCTTTGTTTATATTTTTTTTGGTTCAGTTTAGTTTTCTGTCATATATCTAATTCTCCAGAACCAAGACCGCTAAATGTTCATGGTATTCAACTGGTGTTGTCTATTTTAGTTCAGTTTCTTTTATTAAAAAATATACACAACATTTATAATGTGTTGATTCTGGTAGAACATGCTCGAGGAGTTATAAAGAGAGTGTTTAATTATTCTTATAAATATGTCCACATAATGGGCTTGATGAAATTTCAATTAATCTTTAAGTGTTTTCATGAGCATACCTATATGTATATGTAAGGAAAGTGTTTGATAAAATTCCATTTGTCCCTTAAGAATAAAATTTGGTGTTTAGAATTGATATTTCTTTTTGTTATATTCAAGTGTCTTTATTATAATGATATTGGATGTGGGTGTTATAAATACTAACTCCATGCCATGAGGATTATCTACGGGTTGTTTAAAATGGTTTATTTTTACAAAAATCGTCCTTCTATTCTCTTTTGGTTTTCAATAAAAGTTTCATTTTTGTGGGCACATATATATGTGCATGGGGATTATATATGGATGTTTACAAAAAGGATAATGGCATTGGATATAATTCCCTAACTTAAGAACCCATATTTCAAGAATATATTTCCATTCCTTCCTTCATCAATCCTCTCCTTTATAAATGATTCATTCAAACCCATGGTGGTTCTCTAAATTTTCCTTTTTTTCAAAATAAATAAAAAATTATTTTCAAAAAAATCACTTGAAGTTATGTCTAATTGGCCATCTTTGGTTGTGGATTGATTTCTTAAATATTTAACGACTAGATTGGAATGTACTTATAGAATTAGTATTTCACATTGTATTGGAAATAGTGTGGAATATCATTGATAAGTGAATTTGTATGTTTAAAGACAACTATCATTTTGGAACCATAGAATATTTTAAGAAATAGTTTGAAAGATTATGTGATATGATGGCATCATTGACATTTGTGATTGACTTGTTGTATTTTGGGAACCGCTATGGGGGATTTCACCCATATGGTTTATCACGTGGGTAGTTTCAGTTTTTGGGGTAGGCAAGTGTTGTGGTGGAACGTAAGGTTAGTCACCCATGAAAGTTCCTCCTACTTACATAGTATATTACTTCCATGGGTTTCTTGGGCGTCTTTTAGTAGGTCAAGTGATGGTTAATTATCTACCCCAAAAGATGAGTTGGTACACTCCTAACATGTTAGGTCTTGGTGTGATGTGCCACTAGATTGGTCAGTTTATGGTGGCTAGTTGGTGATAGACTCTAGAGTTTCACCATATGCCGATAGGTGATTCTGACACGAGTACTTCCAGGGATCACTCTAGGGATGTTTAAGAAATTCTCATAGTCACAATCTATACATGTTTTATATATTCATCTATTGCATGTTGGTTATTAGTCTTGATAGTTTGAATATGTTGGTTTTAGTTCCCTTTATTTTCTACATAGCTCTATTTTGGATATTTTTTTGTTTGTGGTTATTTGGATGGTTTTAATAGAAAAGGGGTTTTGTAATGTTGAATTAATTGTGGAGAAGAAAAAATATGTGTGTTGTTATGAAATGGGAATTTGTGGTAAGCGTTGTTTTTTTATTAAAATTGAACCAAATAAATATTTTATATATGTATTTCCATATTAGTGTTTATGGTCGATTTTAGCAAAGGAAATTTATGGATTATATGGTGGTTTCCTACCAAGATTTCAATCTCACACCCTACTTATGCCATTGAATGTCAGTAGACCCGGGCTATTTTGTAGTTTCAAATTTTTCTGGTTCGAGTGAACATAATTTGATAATGTTGTCAATGTGGATGGTTTCTTTTAGATTATAGTGAACATGAGGTCACATGTAGATCATGTTAGTGGCATTTTGGATTGGCTTTGTATTTAGTTTTTTGATTTTTCAATTTTATCTTGCATCTTGATTTGTTTGTATATTATTTAGATTCAGTTATTATTATTGTTTCTTGCACATGTTCAGTTTATTTTATTTTGATCTTGTTTATAAAATGGGATAAATTTTTCCCTTTGGCTTATCTTTGATGCCCAAAACCTGATTCTAGCCCATGGAGATTGGGAACACACATCAGGCCATGTCTCAGACCGGGTCATATGTTGGGTTGGATAGAATCTTGGATTGATTCATGACATAATGGTATCTGAGGAGGAACATTCTATTTTCGGTGTTAGGTTGTCAATGACTATGAATTTTGAGACTTGGGGGGTAGGTGCAGGAATATTTTCACAAACTCTTACTCATCATGATCCAAGAGTTTCCAATAGTGTTCTATGTTTTGGGTCTTCGTTCTGGTTTTTGGATTGTTTTGGATGAGGAATGTCTATTGAGGTGAGTAGGTGTCGTATTGTGATCTCACATGAATTAGAGACCCATGTTGAGTCCATGTGAATTGTTCAAGGTCCTCTTATTGTTGATGATTTCTCTGGGCATGACCAACTAACATGTTTTCATGTGAGAAATTGGAACTAGTAACTCATTCCATTGGTTTGGTTTGAGTCATGTTTTTTTTTGCCTCAGTTGATGTGAGTGAGATTTTAAAATGAAAATAGTTTTTGAAAATGAAAATTAAATCCTCAAAATGATTTTGGATTGGAAAATGGGTTTTAAAATAATGTGTTTTTGATTGAGAATTTGGAATGTTCTAGGGTTTTGATAATGTAATGGTAACTGTGACCCTTGGAACTCCTTATGGAAGTTCACCTATGTGTGAGTATGAATGGGATGTACATATTGGCATATATTCCAGGATGATGTAAAAATAATGGGATAGGCACATATGTTATGTTTCATAGGATTCCTTGGGTGAGTGTTTTAAAATAATTATTGGATTGGTTTTCCCAAGTTTATTTTTAAATGGAAATTGATTTTTGAGAATTCGATATCCTTCAGAAAGATGGATTTTTTTTGTGAAAAATGGCTCTCAGTATTAAGAAAATAGAATTAGAAGAAGGTGGATTTGTAAATTTAAAGAGATAACAGTTTTTTAAAATGGAGTTTTTGGTTATGATTGTGTGTATTTGGTATTTATGTCTTTCATTTTGGATTGCGGGGATCCATCTGAATGTGTTTCAGATTGACGTTGATATTGTGTTTGATCTTTATTTTTCTATTGAAAATATGACTCCTAGAAAGGTCCTAGAAATTATTTTGATTCTTTCATGGTTCTTGGTTGTCCCCAATTTTTTTCTATCTATCATGATGATTATGGTCTTTTAGATGCAATGAGTTGTCTTGATGAAGTAAAGCATGCCTTTAAGTTGCAGGTAAATCCAAAAGATGTTAGTGTTTGTGTTGTTCTAGAATTGTTTAAGGGGACATATTTGGTTGAATGAGAGATTTTTTCCCTACCATTGATGAATGTTGGGATGATGTGTGATGTTTTTAGGATCGCCTTTTTCTTATGTTATATACCTAAGGTAGTGAATACAATGCAAAGTTAATATCTCATGAGTATTTAGCAAGGCCATTGGACAGTTAAGGCCAATGCTGACCACATCAAGGAGTTGGTTTCCTTTTCTCTGGAAGTAGTGTGATAGGATGTGATGAAGGCTTCTCTTTTCATTGTGGGTATTTTCCCAAATATCTAGGAGAGATCCCTCTAATCCATGTATCCTTGTTTGGAGAAGTTGTTGGATGAGGCATCCTTTACAGGGTTGGTTTTCATGGTGCAGTTAGTGGTGATTGGCTCTCATGAAGGTTCCCCCTCTAGCGAGAGGTGTGTGCCAACAGAACTTATTTCTGAAAAATTAGTCTTCATTGGGATTAATCTCTATTTCTTCAGATAGTTCAGTTGTATTCCACTAATGTAGTCGGTTCGGGCATTCAAAGTCATGCTATTGAAATAATCCGAAGACATATCACCATTGTGTCCATATATTTCATCTGGAATGGTTTTGTAGAAATAATGGATTAAAAATATTCCTTGACCAGAGGATATCATTTCCTAACGAAGAGGAATAAGATTCTTCATACATCAAGTATATAGTCGTAGCCCTCAGAGTGAAGATCGGGCATTGTTTGGAGATTGCTGGTGGAGTAGACAATCAGGGCCATGTTTTTTGTCTCCATTATTAGCGTAGAGACCTTTTTAGTTTCCTATTGTAATTCGTAATGTTATTCTATATTTTTCATTTTTTTAAGAAGCTTGGTGGTTATGTTTATCTGAATGTGGAAATTTGATTTTTTTTTTCATTATTTATGTGTGCCGAGCCTTAATGTGGTTTAGTATCGGTTTTATCTTTGCCTGTTGGAGATGCTTGAGTTTTGTGGAATTGATGGAGTTTGATTCAATTCACCACATGATTTGGATTTCTTTTAGGAGTTTCCCCTATGTAGGGGATTATTTGATTGGGTGGGATATTTTTTATTTGGTATTGTATTTCTCGGTAACAATGAAGATTTTTCTCAGTTGGTATAGAAGAGTTTTTTTAGTTCTCGGTTATGTCCTAGTGGTGTTGGTTGTTTTCATGTTTATATTCTAGTTTAGTTCTTATGGTGGGGAGAACCCTATCACATTATCCCCTCATAATTTTTTGGTGGTTTCTTATGGATCAGAATGTTGGGAATTATAGAGTGAAAGGTCACCCCATGGTTTGAGGTTTCTTTAAGTTTTGTTTGGGCATGGATTTGAATTATTTAATTCATTCATATAAGTGGGTTTCTATGGGAAAACATGTCTATGTTTGGGGGAATTGTCACACCCCAACCATGTAAATTATTTTATTTTATACTTTTCTTTATCTGGAGTGTTTTTGGTTGAGGTTCAGGTTGATCCCCAATTTAATTTTTTAATTTTGGACGATTTAGGCTGATTTTTGGTTTGTGCATGGTTAGTGCTCAGTTAGAGGAAACTGTATTCCTTTCTCATAAAGTTGTGCGACTTGGTGTTATTATTTGGTAATGTAATTTAGCATGGTTGGTTCTCGGATTGGAAACTATGTGTCCAACCCATTTTGGGTGACCCATATGGACAATGAGGGGTGCGCAGCTGGTGCACAGTTTTGAAAACTGTGCGGCCCAACCGCACGACATGCTCAATTTTTTAATATATAAAAATTATCTGTTTCCCCTCAATGATTTTAACACTAAATTTGGGTTTCCTCCCATTCTTCAACCTAGGAACACTATGGGGTCCTCTAATCTCCCTCTCCCTTTCCCCTTCCAATTTTGAATCCTTTTTATGGTTTCAAAGTAATATTAATTTAGTTTTGGCCCCTTTTATCTTCTTTCTCTTCTCTCCTATTGGTTTTTTGGTTCCCTCTTGGTTACTTCCACACTTATTTGAACCCTAGGGTTAGGGTTCAATTATTTTTCTTTATTTATTTATGTTTATCATGTGCATATTGTTCATTTGGTGTGTTTTTTCCTTCTCTAGGGGTTTGAACACATCCTCATTCCATTGGGGTAAGTGTGTCAATAATTTTCATTTCTTATGCATTTCCATGATTCATGGACGCTTTTAATAAATATATAAATGTATTTTTAATGATTGTGATGAATCCGGTTAATTTATTATGATTATTTCATGTTCTTAAAATTCATTAAAAATGGTATTTTAAGAGATGCTTTCATTATTCATTAAATATGTGTACATAATATGCTCAATGAGATTTCAATTTATTTTTTAAGGGGGATTCATGAACATACCTATTTGTATATTCAAGTAAAGTGTTTTATTAAATTCCACTTGGCCCTTAATAATAAAATTGGATGTTTTGAATTGAGTTTCCTTTTGGTTATGTTCTAGTTTATTGGTTTATAGGGAAATTGGATGTGTGTGTTATAAATGGTGGCTTCATGGCATAGGGTTTATGTGAATGTTTTATCAATGGTGTATTTTTATTAAATGGTCCTTGTATGATCTTTTGGTTTTCAAAAAAAGTTCATCGTTTTTGGCACATCTTTTTGTGCATGTGGTGCCCATATGGATTGGTACACAAAGGATAATGGCCTTGGAAAAAATTACCCAACCTATGAACCTGAATTTGATGCATTTATTTCTCTTTATTTTTTTCTTAATACCCTCCATTATAAATTATTCATTCAAACCCTTAGTCGATCTATAAATTTTACTTGATATCAAAATAAATGGAAAATGGTTGTAAAAAAGGCACTTAAGTTATGGTCCATTGGGCATTTTTGGCATGCCATGATTTCTAAAATGTTTAAAGACCCATTTGGAAAATGCATATAGAATTGGTGTTTCACAATATATTATAAATGGTTTGGAAATGTTTTTGGTAAATTCATTAGGATGTGTAATGTCAAAAACCCATTGAAAACCATTTCATATTTTGTGAAATGAATTGAAATCATATGTGATATGATGACATGATTGACATTTCGGATTGACTTTATGATTTATGGGAACCCTTATGGAGTATTTCCCCCATATGGGTTATCACATATGTGGTGTTAGTGTGTGTAGTAGGTAAGTGTGGTGGTGAAAAGTATGTTGAGTCGTTCTTGTGAGGGCCTCCTACTACCTTAACATATTATAAACAAGTGTTTCTTGGATGTCATTTAGATGTTTGAGGGATGTTTTATTATCGATCCCAATTAGACGGGTAGGTATCCCCTTGGCAAGATAGGTCCTGGTGGGTTGTGTCATTGGATTGGTTAGTTTGGAGTGGATAATTAGTTATAGACTATGGAGATAAAAATTAATTCGGGAGGTGAGTTTGACTTAACTATGTCCAATTATTTATCTAGGGATGTTTAGGAAATTCCAAAGGTCACTATCTGTACTTGTTCTTTCTATTCTTATAATATATGTTTGATATTATTCTTGAAAGTTTCCATATGATTGTTTTTGTTCATTTTATTTTCTATGTCTCCCTTTTATGTTTATTTGGTTGGATTTTTTGGATGGGTATGTTTTAAAAGAAAAAGGGTTGTGGAATGTGGAACAAACATTTGGGAAGGAAAAATGTGTATGGTTTTATTTTGAAATGGATACTTATGGTATGCTATATTTGTTTTCTAAAAAATTAACTAAAGGACTATTTTAAATATGTATTTTGAACTAGTTTTTATGGAATCTTTTGAAAAAAAAATTATGGATTCTATGTTGGTTGTCTACTTAGTTATCAAGCTCACACCCTACTTATGCCATTTGGTGTTGGTAGGCCCAAGCTATTTTGTAAGATCAGGTTTTTATAGATTGAGTACTCATCATTGGAGCAGGTTAGCCATGTGGTTGTTCGGTTGTGGATGGTGGTGACCATTAGGTCACATAGAGATTGTGTTTTTGGTAGTTTTTTTGGCTTTGTATTTACTTTCTAGAGTGTTCAGTTGTTTTTTGAATATAGACTTGTTTGTATATTATTTAAATCCAATTATTATTATTGGTTCTTCCACACAATCAGTTTATTTTATTTTGATCCTTATTATATAATGGATTGAATCATTACATCTGGATTATCTTTGATTCCTAACACTAGAATCCAACCCCAAGGGGATTAGGAATATCCTTTGGGCCTTGTCTTGGACTGGGTTAGATGTTGAGCTGGATGGAATACGATCTTGATTCATGACATGGAAAATACCTAGGGTTCAAGGTAGAGGATACAAATAAAATGAAGATGGATTTACAAGAGTGGAAAAAAATATTGGGGACAAGGTGATTATGTATTATATCCTAGTTTTACAATGTTAATATCATTTAAATCACATACACTAAGAAAAATACATCCCCTTTGGTTAGATTATCCAGAGTATTTATTTTATGTTATAAGAGGGATACTTATAGTGTAAGATCATTTTATTCCCCGAAATGTTTTATGTCTCGTTCCAAACACTAAACTTATGTTGCAAATCAAGTATTTACGATGTAAATTTTCATTACAGATAACACCAGATACAGCTCCCCTATATTAACACCTGGATGAACTCCCAGACCCATTAAACCCAAATCACCACACTTAATCATTAAATATATAATACCTTTTAAGTAGTATTTCTCAATCTCTCAACCATTGGTGCTTCCATTACCATTAATTCATGTATGAAAAGGGTTCTCTTAAATGTAGTGATGCTATCACTACTTTATAGCCAATTTTTTCTCCAATGTCTCATGAGAATCAAATATGTGTCTCCATAACACTATGACTAAGAAAATAGAAATCAAACACAATTATTTCACATGAGAATAAACTATGTATAATATATTCTCTAGAATGGAAACATTAGGTTCTATATCAATCTCATGCCAACACAGCACATGAGAGGGATCAGAACGGTTCTACGTAAGATAAGATATTTGGAAAACATCTTGGATACCTATAAACTGATCTAGTAACCCTAACTGATAAAAAACTTTCCCAATCCAATCAGTTACCAAAAATGGTCCGACATATCTTAGAGATATATTTTCCTATTTCCCCAGCTGATGGTGACCCAATCGAGGAGAAACTCTCACGAAAACTCAGTCACCAAAAGATAACTCCAAAGGATGAATCCAATGGACAAAAATTAAAATCCATACAATCTAGGAAAAACATGTTCATTGATATAAATGGATTTTGGTTTGTTTTCTCTATCAATACACCTTCGGATGATCAATGAGTTTGCATGACAAGCAATCTTACAGAACAAGATGACAATTCTGTTTAAGGTGGAATTGTTTTCCTGTGTTTTTTATATATTTGGGCTCAAAATCTGAAAGAAGGGCTAGCATCATGAAGAGATGTTTTCTGGAATAAACTCATCGTAAATATGTTAATTTCATGGTTTTTTTGAAGGCCGGGAAGATAGTCTCAAATATGTGTAGCATCACAATCGACGAAAGTGTTCTCCACGATTACGGGAATTATAGCCTCATGAAAATGTGATGGTTTGACAAAAAACATCACAATAATGTCAAATAAAACTGGACCATTATGAATTGAGTATCTATGTAAAGGTGCTTCTGATAGATATAAAAAAATTACACTATGAGTAAGTGAAGCACCATGAATGGATGAGCCTATAAATATGAGGCTTTCCCCACTTCATTTTACATGATACTATTTGAGGAAAATCCAAAATCACTCTGATTTCACAATGCTTGGGGAGCTCCATGAATCTGAATTTATATACATTCTTGGGCATTTCAAAAATACTACTTAATTATTGAATAATTCCAATGATTCTATGTAATGGGTACTTCGTGATGATTGGGTGTTCCGGGATGGATCAATGAGCTTCATGAAGCTAGTTTGTTCCACAATGGCATTTATATTTTTGGCGGTTGAGACATTCGTGTAGGAGATCCTTGAATTATAGCATTAAACATATGGTTTTTAGTGTAAAATTATTTTAGAGTACATCAACTCAGGTCTACAATTCATGAAGTGTCTCATGTTAGATAGAGATAAATAATTTAATTCAAATCTATTTAATTGACCATTAGGTCGATAAACTTGGTAAGACATCACCAAAAGCATTGGTTTAGGTGGAGTTGATTGAAGTACTCCAAGGGACGTAGTGTGAAATCCCTTAATCATGTAAAGTTAGTGTTTCGGGCCCAAAGTGACTATGTCTAATCTTTTCTATTCCAAAACTATTTATGATTAGTGGATTTAGGCATCACTAACACACTATCAGTGTATGATCCTTGGACTAGCCTGTAGTTTGGAACCAAGTAAAACTACTTTTTTATCTATTTTAATGTGAATGTTTTATTAATTCACTGTTAAAAAAGGTAGTTTTAAAAAATTCCTATTAATTTGGGATAAATATCATTCACAATTGAAGATAAATTTGACACCCAAACTCACCCCCCTCTTAGGGTTCTCTGGGGTCCTATTAATGGTATCAAAGGTTGGTTCATATATGTTAGATTCTCTGCTGTAAATATATTCTCTATTGAATATTTTAGTTACTTTCCCCAGTAAAAAATGTAGTGAATTATTGAAAAAGATTAATTTATCTCTAATTATAATTCTATATCCACCAATACCATGAGGAATAAGAAAAATAAAGATAAGGGGAAGTTGAAGAGGCCCCACTTATCTAACGAATATGTTGTATCTTGTTCTACATAACATTATGAAATTAATGACATATAAAGGTTGGAAATTATGAAAATGGTGGATCTTGAATCCACTAATGAAAAGGACAGATTTTAAACATCATGTAAATCAAAATATTTAATTGATTATGCGGAATGTGTTAGCACCCTTGAATGTTGTCCTCAAAATAAGGATCATATCATACATGGTGATGATGATCAATCTACAACATCACATGAATATTTATTTGAAAGATTAAGAAATTTTCTGCATGATATTTATAAAGAAATATCCTCCCTATTTTTTGATCCTTTTAATATATATAGGTAGGAATCACCTTGAAGGAAGAATGAGTTGATTCATTCGAAAATGGCCTAAAAGAAAACATTATTGAATGTTTAAATCCCTCCAGAGAGGATGGAACCTTTGTTGTAGAATATAGGTAACTTTATATAAGTTCATCGAAATACCTCCATGAATTTTAAGATAAAGAGGGATTTGAAAAGTCTCGTAAAGAAAAGATCCATGTACATGAAGAGAAATTAAAAAATATAACTGATGTTAAGGGTTTACAATTGGATGAAATATCCAAGAAGATTAAGGAACATGTATATTTGATTCATAATAAGGAAAATTTACATGAAGAAGAAGTTGATAGAATGAATATGTTTTATGAAGAAAATATGATTATGATTGAAGATCAGAAAATCATTTTTAATATGAAATGTCTTTATTTGGAACCTCAGTTAGACAATCTTGATGATACATTAATTAAGACTTTACAAAAGAAGAAAAATATTTCTCTAGCAACTCAAGTTTCACTAAAGGATTCTAAAGCTAAAATGCTGAAAACATGTGATAATAAGATCATGAAAACATTTGAAAATATATCTCAAGTAGCTAAGAAGAAACAGGTTCCATCCATAACAACTTATACTAATTCTTCAAAAATTATTATCATGAACAATGTAAAATGTAAGAAAAATAATGAAAAAGTATGGATGTATAATAATTATAATAATCCTACCACCATGATTGGGTGTATAGTAAAAATAGTATACAATCAGTTGCCCTTAAAGAGCAATCAAAGTCATGAAGAAGATCCAAAAACCATATACAAAATATATAAGGATATCATGTATTTATTGTCAAGGTTGGTGCTGTAATAAATTTGGGTATTGTGAAATGTATTGTTGGCATAATACTCTATGTGAAAAAGCACAAAGCAAGACTATTTCAAGGGGATAAATCTAGAAAATAAGATGAAACAT
Organism: Viscum album; assembly: GCA_963277665.1. Classification (NCBI taxonomy): domain Eukaryota; kingdom Viridiplantae; phylum Streptophyta; class Magnoliopsida; order Santalales; family Viscaceae; genus Viscum; species Viscum album. Next base: position 1,032,545,044 of record OY728157.1, read on the forward strand.
CCACAAGTCCAAAAAAATCAATATACCACAAACATATTTGGGATTCATGATAAAATAAATGATGTACGCCATGAATGTGATCATGTTGTTGGTACATGATTATCACAATATGCATTGTTTTTTAAAATGAAAAGAATACCATAAAAGTTTTCTATGTGTGAATATGCTATATTTGGAAGAAATTAGAATAATATTTTGATCACAAATTCTTCCAAGAAGATCTCATGTAATGAACATGAGCAGACCCTGGATTCTAAACCCACGAAGATGAGGATTCGGGCTACCATAATTACAATTAAGAGAGATTCCACTCAGAAGAACCCCTTTTGAAGATCCAAACTTACTACAACAGTTCCTAATGACATGTGCGCTATTTTTATTAAATAATTGGAATGAATGAGGAATCTTGAAGACGTACAAGCTATGGATGGTGAAAAAGGACAAGAAAATATTTCATGTGCTAAAGAAAACGTTCATGAGTGTTTGGAAAAAATGTAAATCGTGTTTGAAATAAGTAATTCACGAGAGATGAATGGAATTTGGTCATTATTAGTAAGTGTTTTAACCTTACAACCAGAGCAAGAAGTTTTCCTAGAGATGAGTAGGAATGCATCTTCCATGAAGGTTGTTATGATGAAAATTTTTACCCACAAATTAGAAGAGAATGAAATTAGATCCATACTAATAAAACATATATCTGTAAAATTGTTTAGATGTGTAATCCTGAATACTGGGTCAAATGGAGAAAAATGGATGAGAAGATCAGACCAACCGTTTAGTTCATATTGATGAATAAATGAGGAACCACCTTATTCCTATAATATTTTTTATTGTATTTGTTCATATAATGAATGGAATTGAAATATGACAAATACTATTTGGAAGATAACCTTAGAAGTATTGAGGGAAATAAATTATTAATATCCAATATTAAGGAGTAACTATAATTTAATGATTCCTCAATTTGGTTTTCAAATTCAAACATAATGGAGGATGAATTTGTGACGAAGCTAAGTTTTTCTATTATGGAAAACAAGGACGAATAAGGTACAATCTTGGTTTGATCATATTTTTTCCATCCAAGAGAATAAGTTTTCTAGAAGATTATATTTGTGAAGTTATAAATGTTATCCAATGTGTATAGTCACAAGATGAAGATGTCGCGATAGAAATGCAACAAATGTAATACCTCTCAATATTGTTGGACCTGTGTAAACCTCTTTCAGAAACTCATCCATTTTGTGAAGGTGATTCACTCTTGTGGCCTGTGGATGGAGCCCTATAATCTTTTTATCATCTTAATTCACTATATAGAACCTTGGAACTGATGATCCACAACAATATCAAGGTGTATAGATAACTTGAAAAAACATTTGTATATAGTCTCAGTGGTCAAAATAATAGTATATATTTATTAGTGTGGGGAATGTACACCTGGTTTTCCATTTCTTATTACACTGATTTAATGTTAGAGGAATGTTATTGGCTACTGCTGATGGTGAATATGAGGCCCACTATAGGGAACCACCTCCACCACCCCTACAATTATTGTGAGACTTTAACTTCTTTCTCTATATGTCATTGAAACTACTGCTAGGAAAAAGATAAGTACCAAAAGATCCAATACTTCCCACCATATTCATCTATAACATAATTTTCCTATTTATTGGGTTAGCATAGGTGGTAAGATTAAAAATATATACCTATGATCTAATATTTGATCAAAAATCATGTAGGTATTTTTTGTTCTGAGCTGATCATTCATCACCACCTCTGGAAAAAAATGAACCATGTACACAAAATGATTACTGTAATCTGACACAGAATTATCTCCCTAATATATGATTGGGAACTAAAGATAATTTTTTATCATCAGAGACGATACGCAGAATTTATAAATTAAAAAAGTCTTGAAATCCATCTAATCAAATCCCACATTCTGATCAACCTTTACCATGGAATCCCGAAACTTCTTACTAGAATCCTCAAGTATGAATATTTCACACGTCACCATAATAGCCTCAAGAGTATCTTGGATGTTTAATTCCTAATAATTCTTATCTAGCCAGTCCTCCACCTCATGAGTTTTATTCTTAACCCTAAAGGATGACAACATCTTGAATTGGAACTCTTGTGCTTGATCTTTGTCTCCACCAGATCCTACTTTTGCCTCGACAGCTATGTTTCTAACTCATTGTACATTGTAATCCATGAAATGAACTATCCAAATGATAGCCTTGATAAAATTCTTGTAACACCCTGAGATTTTATGAAAAATATTCTTTTTAATTTCATTAATGTCTTTTATTGTAAACTACACCAAAATGAGCTTGCACAACACACATCCTTGACTTTCCTTGCATTACATGCAATCACGACCTTCCTTGATAGCATGTGTAGTATGCAATACCGAGTTTCACTAAACAACGATATGCTATTAAAATATTATTAAAACTAGCTCTTATGAATAGTAATAACCACTTTTTGAAATTTTTTAAATCTTATTTTTCAAAATTGACTTCATTTTTGGATTCGTAATATTGAAATTAGCTTAGGGTTAAATTTTGGTACTTTTCGGATAACTTTCATTTTCTGATGAATAGTGAAAATGACTACATTTTAATTAAAAACAACCTTTTTAATCGAAATAATTAATAGTGATAAATTATTAATTTGAGTGGTTTTAAAGTATATTTTGAATATAGATTTACAATTTAATACAATATTGGTCATTGGATGTAATTTTGCATTTTAACCAGACATAAACAAGTGTCAGTCTTTTGATAGTTATTATCTCTTAAGAACACGCTATTTGTTTTGACGACGGAAATTAATTTTTAAATTAATTAATACAACTGTTAAGTTATGAATTTGGTAAAATATACATCATTTTTGAGTTCATAATATCAAATATATCTTAGGGCTAATTTTTGGTATTTTTTTGGAAACATTCATTTTTTTAATGAATAGCGAAACCACTAAGTGGTAGTTAAAAAAATGAATTTTTCATAAATAATAATTTTACTGATTCTGTGAGTGGAATCTCAAAAATCCGAGAGACAAGGTTGATATCAGTAAGTAAAATGTGGTTCAATGATATGAAAATAATTTTTGTTGAATAGTAACTTTTTACTTTTATTTACCACGGTTAAAATTAAATATGATAATTAAGGGTAAAAATGATATTATTATTACACTAAAACATATCCTAATTCTATTGGATAAGTTTAATTCGACCAAAAACAACCTTAGGAATAAAATATGAAAATTTAGGCCCACTTGGATTAGATTAGGACATTTATTATTAATTTATTTAAAGAAGGTTTAAAATAGTTAAAATAAATGTTTGATAAGAAAATCATTTTTAATATAGGGTTATACATAAGATAAATTCGAATATAAATATTAATTAGAAAGAAAAAAAGATTTCATACATAATGATATTTTATTTTTAATTTTTAGACTTTAAATAAGTAAATTTATTTATGACACAAAGATGATACAGTAATTATCTTATTAATGAAATATTGACATAATTGATGTTATAAATACCCAAATAAATGTAATTTGAGACTTTTTATGAATTCCACTAATTTTATAGGTTAATATAAAATGTTAGTATTGATTTAATTAACTTTGTTCGAACTAATCATTCTGTTATGATTTTCACAAAAAATCAATTACTAAATAGTGTCTAAATTGACATAAAATAGTTTTTTAAACAAATATTATATTATTAATTGTTATTTTATTCCTAAAAATATATGGTTCAGCCAAATGACTTAGATAAGGCAATATATATAAATAATAAACAACTTCGGGTTCGTTTGGCTCGTTATAGTATGTTTATTAACCTTATAGTATAAGAACACAAGAAGACATGGTAAAAGTAAAATTATTTAACTTAATGTTAAATCTAAATGATAAGTTTAAAATAGGAACCTAAACTTGTATAAATTCTATTGGATGAGATTATTTCGACCCATAAACACCTTATCTTAGAAATAAATCAATTTGGAGCTATTAAAAACTGAATATGTTTTTATAATAAAATAATATTTTTTGTTATTCCAAAGGTGCCCCTCTCCTCCCTTATAAAAGGGCAGCTCCTCCCTCTCTTCCTCACACCACATTGAGCCTTCAATCTCGGCCAACCCCTGCCAAATTCTCTTCTCCAATTCCCTAGAAACATCCTAGAGGTCCTGGTCTTCTTCAAAGACCAATTTTAGTGCCATAAGAGGAGGACTCAAAGAGGCGCTTCAAAGAAGTGGTAATGTCCGTTACCGATTCTTTCAACTTTATTTCTTCTTCCACATCTTCTTATTAGGTTCTTTTCATTATGTAGTAATAAAATCAGAATCACTCATATACTGATATCTCATTATATGTATTAACTAACCCTATTGCACAATCTATCCATCCTACGGAAAATGAAATCACCGTGTGTGCGTACGTACGGAATACCATCTCCACGCCGTGGTGTAATCTATTTTCCACCACCACCTTACATGGATGGGTATAATGGTGTACATAATAACTATATATGATTATTGAAAAGTGATATTGATTCTGAAATAGTATACATACACTCCAATACAATTCCACGATCATCAGAACGATATCACCGCTCGTGCGTACGTACGGACTACCGTCTCCACGCCGCGATGAGATTCATTCTCCACGTTAACCATTCATGAATCATTATAAAGTACATATAATAAGTAATCATGAAATATATGACATAATAATGATACTGTATTTATGTGTATATATATGTATTTCATCTACTTAAATCCATTCAATTCAATAAGGAACCGAAAACAGCGTTTATGCGTACGTACGGCCTATCGTCTCCATGAACAGTGTATTTCGTTCCATTTCTCAATCCATTATATATATATATATTCTGAATATTTATTATATATAAATAATGTTTTATATTCTGGATTTAATTAATCAAGATCTATGTAATCATATGAATAATTACATGTAAAAACACGAACGACAAATGAGACGATTTTACCCAAAACGCTACTTTAACATGAATTTATAAAATAACGGGTAATGTAAAGTCATAAGTGAACCATATATGATATAATAACAATGAATATTATTCTGTAATAAGTCAATGAAATTATTTAAATCATTATATAGGAGGTTCAGACACTTACGAAGCAAATCGGACCTAAGGTAAGGGATAATTTTGCAAATCTCTTTTTTATCCGAGATTGCTTATTCGTAAGTATTTACTGGGGTTATTTCTATCATAAATGTCCATGGTTTATAAAAGTGTTTTCATGTATGTTTACAGTCCTTTTTACCCATTTTTGACTTTTACTACAAGGAATGTATGGAATCTTACTATTACGAGGTACTTTTTGACTTTTTCGGCAAAAGTACGAGAAGAATGTTTTTTTAACTTATACGGCACGAAAAGATTTTTACGGTTTTATAAAGACTTATTTTCATGAAGCTTACTCCAAAATATTTCATGACTATTTTCAACAAAATCCTTTTCTTCTAAAATTTCATGACATTTTGTGAAAAGAAAATGATTTTTGAAGAAAAAAAAGGATATTTTCCTCAAGAATTCATTTCAAGTGTTTTGTCAAAACCATTGTCATCTAAGATGACATTATTTTACATGTGTATGTTTCAAGTATCATGTCTCTAAGATTTACATGGTTTCACTTTTCTTACTATAAAATGATATCCATTTATTTTATATGGATTATGTGATTATGGGATGATGTTTATGAAACCCATTATATTTATTGGGTTATTATGAGTGATGTATGTTTGTTTTGTGGCATAAGTAAGAATGATTTCATTATGAGATGGGTGGGACCTATATCTCCCTCCAATGCATTGGGTAAGGATCTATATCTCATGAGATAGACATGGCTGGAACGACAAGTTAAACTGGTTCATTAATATAGGACTGGAACGAGTAGTGAACTCGATTTAGAAAGGGACTTTGTCCACTAAGATGGTCTTGGCAGCAATGCCTTGGCTAATATGGAAATCATATCATGTGATTAATGGTTTCCACAATTACATGTTTTATTCCCATTCTATTTCATCATTCTTAATGTTTCTTTATGATCTATGCCATACGTACTTCCATGTTTTATGTCATTTCTCATGATTTTTTTGTTTAAACATTATGTTCATGTTTTTAAGTTCAAATGTATATGGTATGTTTTATTTTATCCATGCTTACCCTTAAAGAGAATTTGAGCTCACCCTTTTTATGTTTTCTTTTCCCTAGGATTTAATGAAAGGTTTTAGGTAAGAAAAAATGGGTAAGATCTTTATGGGAGATGTTGATGATCTTTCACCACGGTTAAAAGATTACGTTCCATGTTTCCAAAGACACTAAACTATTACGGCCCTTGTATGTATGTTTTTGTTATGTATTAATTATTCCACAAAATTAATGTAATTTTCATGTACATCAAGCTTCTGGTCTCTACAGTTGGTATCAGAGTAAAGGTTTAGTCAACCTTTGGAAACTAGGATGCGAGAACTTTAATGAGATCCCTAGAGATATTTATAAGGTATGTCTAGGGATTTCCCTAAGGTTAAGTATAAGTAGAGGTTATAGTACTAGAATAAGGTAACCCAAGATGTTAGATATTCAAGGTACTCCCCCTTTATTATATTGTTTTCTCTAGCATTATTGTTGCCTCTCACACTATTCTTTTTTGGTTTTAGAAAATGGCTGGAAATAAGATGATTCACGATAATGGAGGATATGATGGACAATGGAATGATATTCTTCATGAGCAACCAAATGAAATGGGATTTGGAAGTCCAAATATCATTATTATGTCGAATCAGCAATCTCATAATATGATCAATAAACTCAAATTTGGTAAGTTTCCTGACTCAGCTAATAAGAGAAAGATGGAGTTTCATGATGATCATAGAGGAAAAAAGTTTACTTTCCCCTATATAAATCATGTGGGAAGAGGCATCAAGGAGAATGTTTCAAAGGAACTGGACAATGCTTTGGGTGTGGAAAAGAAGGACACAAATCCCGTAAGTGCAATGGAAAAGGTTCAGTTAACACTAGGGATGAGGATAATGGTATTTCTGCGATATCAACAATGGTTAAATGTTTTAAATTTGGATTGTACGGGCAATATGCAAAGCAATGCCCTAAGGGAAAGTCTCATGAAGAGAATCAGTATGGTCGTATGGGTTGTATTTATGTTGATGATGATGAAGAGACTACAAATGATATGTGAGTTGAAATAATTGTTGAACCTTGATCAATGCTTTAATAAGGTAGTGGAATGATTACATGTTTATCAAGTGTAATGTTGCATAAGTAATCTCATGGTACTATGGAATAAAGATAAAGGATTGTTACACTGTGGTCTTTCCTTAAGTTTTGAAAGTGTATGATGAATGGTACCAGTAACCATGAAAGGTTATTCAGATATTTTTGGAATGTAGATGATATACGAATAATGAAGGGATAAGGATAAAATTAAATGTTTGATAGTATTCATGAGCTCATGACTGATATAAGGAAATAGTTATATCATGGTTTGAGTATATGGAATTTTAGAGTTTTGGTATGTGGAAAGAGTTAACGTTTTACAGAACTCATGTTTTCACTAAGGTTCAATGGGTATTCATTTTTCAAGAGAATACATGATTAAAGCCTTCGAACATTTGGAATGTGACCAACAAGAAATATCTTATGATATATGGGGATCAACGATGGTATTAACATGCTTGTTATATGAAATCTCTGGTAATTGTTTTCACTATAATTTGACAATGGACTGCAATATTATGGATAAACCTAAAGATTGGAATGGAATATGTTGGACATAAGTTAGTATTGTTTAAGGATAGATCCTTTTTCTATATTATTGATGGGATGATATAGTAATTTAGTTTTAGAAAAAGGACAACCTGTAGGACGGACGACGGCCCATCGCGTCGGACAAGGCTGTGGGAATCAAACCCACAACCGAAGTGTGAATGGCCTTTATCGCCTACCACTGGCTTACCAGAAGTCCCTATTTAGTAGAAACTAGTATTATTATATTAAGAAGTATGATATATGAAGTATAAGTGCATTTTTGGAACCATATATTATTAATCTCACTATATATGGACTTATGTATTTTTTGATAACATTTCTAACCTTCTGTTTGAGATAGATGGAATGACCCATCATTCTATCAGATGACCTGCTAACACATCACGAATGACAAATTCAACTTTATTTCATTAAGATATGAAGTGTAAATTGTCCAAAGAACGACCAATGGTGGGACTATACAAAAATCACGAAAGTATTTCTTCTAATTCCAATTTCGTTAACTTTAGGGAAATGATCTTGAAAACCAAAAATGTTGTCCTAGTGCTCTTATATCTGATGAATCATATGGTACCTTAGATCATCACAAATTTATGGATTTGTGATTTCTGGCTTTTCCATAGCCATGTTCTCTACCACTCCCCATTAGAACATGATGGTTAGATTTCTCTTCCATATCCATATTTCCACCTATGTGGAAACCCAGTGATTAGTTTATTTGGGTAACCGTTATGTTTCATACTTTTGTTTTTAATGATTGGTTTTGGTATTCCTTTTTATGATGTGGGTTTATATTAAATAAACTTTCGAGTAGTAAACCATTTATAACCCCAATGAATTTCGAGGGCAAAATTCATTTTAAGGGGGGTAGAATGTAACACCCCATTTTTTTTGAAAAATATTCTTTTTAATTTCATTAATGTCTTGTGTTGTACGCTACACCAAAAGGAGTTTGCACAACACGCATCCTTGACTTGAATTGCATTACATGCAATCACGACCTTCCTCGATAGCGTGTGTAGTACGCAATACCGAGTTTCACTAAACAAAGATATGCTATTAAAATATTATTAAAACCAGCTGTTATGAATAGTAATAACCACTGTTTGAAATTTTGTAAATTATATTTTTCAAAATGGACTTCATTTTTGGATTCAGAATATCGAAATTAGCTTAGGGTGAAATTTTGCTACTTTTGGGATAAATTTCATTTTTTGATGAATAGTGAAAATGACTAAATTTTAATTTAAAACATCCTTTTTAATAGAAATAATTAATAGTGATAAATTATTAATTTGAGTGGTTGTAAAGTATATTTAGAATATATTTTTACAATTTAATACAATTTTGGTCATTGGATGTAATTTCGCATTTAAACCAGACATAAACAAGTGTCAATCTTTTGATAGTTATTATCTCTTAGGAACTCACTATTTGTTTTGATGATGGAAATTAGTTTTTAAATTAATTAATGCAACTGATATGTTTTGAATTCGGTAAAATATACATCATTTTTGAGTTCATAATATCAAATATAGATTAGGCCTAATTTTTGGTATTTTTCTGGAAACATTCATTTTTTGATGAATAGTGAATCCACTAAGTGGTAGTTAAAAAAATGATTTTTTCATAAAACATAATTTTACTGCTTCTGTAAGTGGAATCTCAAAAATCTAAGAGACAAGGTTGATATCAGTAAGTAAAATGTTGTTCAATGAGATGAAAATAATTTTTGGTGAATATTAACTTTTTACTTTTTTTACCACGGTTAAAAGTAAATAGGGTAATTAAGGGTAAAAATGATATTATTATTACCCTAACACATGTCCTAATTCTATTGGATATGTGTAATTCGACCAAAAAAACCTTAGGAATAAAATAAGACAATTTAGGCCCACTTGGATTAGATTATGACATTTATTATTAATTTATTTAAAGAATGGTTAAAATATTTAAAATCAATGCTTAATAAGAAAATAATTTTTAATATAGGGATATACATAAGATAAATTCAACTATAAATATTAATTAGAAATATAAAAATATTTCCTACATAATGATATTTTATTTGTAATTTTTAGACTTTAAATATGTTAATTTATTTATGACACAAAGATGAAGCAGTAATTATCTTATTAATGAAATATTGACATAATTGATGTTATAAATACCAAAATAAATGTAATTTGAGACTTTTTATAAATTCCGCCTATTTTATAGGTTTATATGAAATGTTATTATTGATTTAATTAACATTGTTCGAACTAATCATTCTGTTATGATTTTCACAAAAATCAATTACTAAATAGTGTCAAAATTAACAAAAAATAGTTTTTAAAACAAATATTATATTATTAATTGTTATTTTATTCTTAAAAATATATGGTTCAGCAAAATTACATAGATACGATTATATATATTAATAATATACATCTTAGGGTTCGTTTGGATTGTTATAGTAAGTATATTAACATTATAGTATAAGAACACAAGAAGACACAGTAAAAGTAAAATTATTTAACTTAATGTTAAATCTAAATGATAAGGTTACAATAGGAACCTAAACTTGTCTAAATTCTATTGGATGAGAGTATTGCGACCCATACCCACCTTAGCTTAGAAATAAATCAATTTGGAGCTATTAAAAACCGAATATTACTTTATAATAAAATAACATTTTTAGTTATTCCAAAGGTGCCCCTCTCCTCCCTTATAAAAGGGAACCTCCTCCCTCTCTTCCTCACACAACTTTGAGACTTCAAGCTCAGACAACCCCTTCCAAATTCTCTTCTCAAATTCCCTAGAAACATTCTAGAGATCCTGTTCTTCATCAAATACCAATTTTAGTGCCCTAAGAGGAGGACTCAAAGAGGCGCTTCAAAGAAGAGGTAATGTCTGTTACCGATTCTTTCAACATTATTTCTTCTTCCACTTCTTCTTCATAGGTTGTTTCATTATGAAGTAATAACATCAGTATCACTCATATACTGATATGTTATTATAAGTATGAAACAACCCTATTACACCATCTATCCATCCTATAGAAAACGAAATCACCGCGCGTGCGTACGTACGGAATACCGGCTCCACGCCGTGGTGTAATATATTTTCCACCACCACCTTACTTGGATGGGTATAATGGTGTAAATAATAACTATATCTGATTATTGTGAAGTGATATTGATTCTGAAATAGTATACATACACTCCAATTCAATCCCACAATCATGAGAATGATATCATCGCTCGTGCGTACGTACGGACTACCGTCTCCACGACGCGATGAGATTCATTCTCCATGTTAACCATTCATGAATGATTATAAAGTATATATAATAAGTAATCATGAAATATATGACATAATAATGATACTGGATTTATGTGTATATATATGTATTTCATCTACTTAATTCCATTTAATTCAATAAGGAACCGAAATCAGCGTTCATGCTTACGTAGGACCTACCGTCTCCATGAACGGTGTATTTCTTTCCATTTATCGATCCATTATATATATGTATATTCTGAATATTTATTATATATAAATCATGTTTCAAATTCTGGATTTATGTAATCATGATCTAAGTAATCATATGAATAATTACAAGTTAAAACACGAACGACAAGTGACGACGATTTTACGCAAAACGCTACTTTAACATGAATTTACAAAATAACGGGTAATATAAAGTCATAAGTGAACAATATATGATATAATAACAATGAATATGATTCTGTAATAAGTGAACGACATTATATAAATAATTATACAGGAGTTTCGGATACTTACAAAGCAAATCGGACCTAAGGAAAGGGATAATTTTGCAAATGTCATTTTTATCCGAGATTGCTTATTCGTAAGTATTTACTGGGGTTATTTCTATCATCCATGTCAATGTTTTATAAAAGTATTTTCATGTATGTTTAGAGTCCTTTTTACCCATTTTTGACTTTTACTACATGGTATGTATGGAATCTTACTATTACGAGGTACTTTTTGACTTTTCCGGAAAAAGTACGAGAAGAATGTTTGTTTTAACTTATACAGCACGAACGGATTTTTATGGTTTTATAAAGACTTATTTTAATGAAGCTTACTCCAAAATATTTCATGACTATTTTCAACAAAAACCTTTTCTTCTAAAATTTCATGACATTTTGTGAAAAGAAAATGATTTTAAAGAAAAAAAGAAAATTTTCCCCAAGAATTCATGTCAAGTGTTTTATCAAAACCATTTTCATCTAAGATGAAATTATTTTACATGTGTATGTTTCAAGTATCATGTATCTATTATTTACTTGGTTTCACTTTTCTTATTATGAAATGATATCCATTTATTTTATATGGATTATGTGATTATGGGATGATATTTATGAAACCCATTATATTTATTGGGTTATTATGAATAATGTATGTTTGTTTTGTGGCACAAGTAAGAATGATTTCATTATGAGATGGGTGGGACCTATATCTCCCTCCAATGCATTGGGTAAAGATTTATATCTCTTGAGATAGACATGGCTGGAACGGAAAGTTAAACTGTTTCATTAATACTGGGATGGAACGACGGAGTGAACTCGATTCAGAAAGGGACTTTGTCCACTAAGATGGTCTTGGCAGAAATGCCTTGGCTAATATGGAAATCATATCATGTGCTTAATGGTTGCCACAATTACATGTTTTATTCCCATGCTATTTTATCATTCTTAATGTTTCTTTATGATCTATTCCATACGTACTTCCATGTTTTATGTCATTGCTCAAGATTTTGTTGTTTAAACATTATGTTCATGTTTTTAAGTTCAAATGTATATGGTATGTTTTATTTTATCTATGCTTACCCTAAATGAGCATTTGAGCTCACCCTTTTTATGTTTTCTTTTCCCCATGATATAAAGAAAGGTTTTAGGTAAGAAAGAAAAGGGGGAAGATCTTTATGGGAGATGTTGAAGATCTTTCACCACGATTAGAAGACTACGTTCCAAGTTTCCAAAGACACTAAACTATTACGGTCCTTCTGTGTCTTTTTTTGTTATGTATTAAGTATTCCACAAAAGTAATGTAATGTCCATGTATGTCAAGCTTCGGGTCTCTACAATTCTGATCTACAGGAGGATTCCCTTAAGAATCATCCCCTGCACCATCCTATGTAACTCGAAAAATGGATTTCAATGGTATGTTGTTGCACACCATAAATAGAAGAATTAATTATATAAATGATAATATTAATTATAACTAGAAAACCATAAGAAAAAATTGAGATTAAGATCAAAACTAAACACATGAAACACTCAACCCAATGCACCTTGGTGACCTAAGGCATGTCATGACAAGTGATGGGGAGACTCCCACCACAACTTACCTCTTATGTCCCAACAATCCTATCTCTTATATTCAAAAAGACTAGAATAATCATAACCATGACATGATACTAATTTGTAATGAATTAAACCATGATATGATCCAAAGACTCAATCCTATTCTATTTCAATACTGACCTAAAATGAATTCCCAATCCCTATGGGAAGAAGACTAGCACAAGGGCACCAAACACAAACTCAAGGGAATTATTTTACCCTAATAGAAACAAGATGCATGATATATATATATATATAGTTGAAATAACAACAGAATGAATAAATAGAATGATATATTTTATATACAATTATATCCAATGATAGTGATAGAACATGTAATCATTTGAACAAACACCAATGTACAAGTCAAACATACAAAAAATGAGCACTATACCAAAATAAGAAACCACTATTCCGTGTGATGTGTGGGAAACAACCCACAATATCACCCCTACCAACCCATAGCTAGCTGAAATGAACCTTATTTCCTCACTGTGGTGCCTTGACATTTCATATATCAAGAGGCCATACATGGTCTATACACTACCCAATGGGTGTACAGGATGTGAGAAAAGATAGGCTCAGTAGGAATCCACCCAGGCATTCCATATCAAGTCTCTATAAAAAAATACCAATATTATCAATTATATGGAAAATATTTCATGATAAAAAATTAAACATTTTTATGTCAAATTATTATAAAGAGTTCCCCTTTTTATATAGTTCTAAAACATGCAAGGTATAATAGTTTTAAAGATCATTTTATAAATAAAATCAAGTAGGTATAGACAAAAGGTTTAGGAGATAGGTGAACCTGCCTCTAATAGATTTTATTAAAAAAGTAATGTTCAAAAAAATATATTAGAAATAGGTTTCAAAAATATGGGTACGCAAATATCCACAATAGTCCGCCTCAACCAAACCAGAATAGTAATCTGGTAACTAAATGGACCAGCATGAACTAACCTCCAAAACTGACCTCTTATAAAATGCATCAGCTACATAATTTTCCTCCCTGTAGACATAAGTAACATCAATAAAAAAAGAGTCCTAATAAAGAAGTCAAAAAATCCAGGTTGTGAGAATTCTCTATGGTACATTCCTAGAGCGGCGTTTGAGAATTTTCACAGCAACAGATAAATCAGATTCCAAACACAGAGTTTGCAAACCATAATGGACAATATTCCTGATCACCTTTATCATATCCCATAACATAGCTTCAATTTCATATCCATTCCCAATGATGTTAAATAATAATCTCTTAACAATACCTCTATGGGTTCGAAATATACCACCACAACCCTGAGGGCCATTGTGTACCTGATGTCAACCCATTAGTATTGAATTTTAACCGCCCTGAGATTAATGGTATCCATCTAATGGATTTGTCCACATACAGTTTCATCAACCTACAACAGATGCCAAGTGATATCAAAATAAATAGATAAAAAATCATTATTCATTAACTTGTTTTTAATTCTAGATGCAAGCATAATCCCATGATAAATAGCAAAGACACTAGAATGAAAATAGGGGGCATGATTACTGAAGACTAGATCATTTCTTTTTCTCCAAGTGTATGAGAGGAAATTAACCACAGCAACCATCATGAGAGAATGAGTCTTCTCACTAAATGATATGTTGCATATAGATATAAGAAGTTCCCCAATAATCTAAAAAATTATGGCTACCGATAAATAATTCATGCATATAATTCTATAAACTGAGAGTAAGCTACAACACACAAATAAGTGGAATAGGGACTCATCATAATGTAGACAGAATACATAGGCAGGTGTGATATGCATTCCAATATGCTGAATAAAATAATAAATATGAAATCACATAACATATCGGTAGGAGAAATGAATGTATTTATAATGGTGGAAACCCAAGATACAAATATGTTCGAGGCACCAGACTAATATCTATAACAGTACATGGTGCTGAAGGTACCATCCATATTAGGCATCAATATAAAAGTATGAAAATCAATGTCATCATACATGGATACCTCCACAATGAGATGAGTGGGAAACATATAACACATATCATGGTTAAACTGTAACTCACAAATTGTTCCATTCCTCAGGGATACAAGAATATCAACATCATTATTGATAGTTTTCAAAATATAAGTAGTGATCCAACAATTCAATTGTGACTACCTACAAATTACCCATTTTAGACAGTTCATAATTTCATAGTTGGGATTCTTAATAGCTAGCCAGACCGATGAGGGATCATACATAACATATCCATTTGAAGTTTAGTGACAAATAAAGCGGTAAATAATTCCAATGAGGAATTAGAGGTGGATTGGATCCTACATGTGAATTTTTTATTACAGTATCATTTAACATCTTGTGATCTTAGACTCCCATTCCCCCTATATTAACAGGATTGACACACACATTCTAGGAAACTATGACTAACATCCTCTCATGAATTGACCCTGTCCATATAAAATTCCAAATCATGCTTTTCAACTCTTTAATAAGGGATATAAGGTATATGTACAGTGGTAAATAAAATAAAAACATTGATTTGATCATCGAATTGACCATGAAAATTATGCATTCTTGAGAAAATGTCTTCCCCTTCCATGTTTCCAACTGATTAAAAATTTTCAAAAAAAATCTATATGTAACATTTCTTCACTATACATGAAAATCGGAAGTCGGAGATAATTAAAGGCCAATGATTTTTTCTTCACACCATGAATTTATGCCACTATATTCTAATTAAAAATAAGAACCCCTTTTACAAACATAACTGAAGACATGATTAAGCTAATAACCTGACCTATGATTTATTCATAATGGGAAAAAAGATTTTGATATATGAAATGGTTACTCTATCAGCCATCCCAAAGATAAAAATATCATCTTCACACAGAAAATGTGAGGGTGAAAAAAAATCCCTCCGTATTACCCCATTTAGGATAAATACACTAAGCCAAGGGGGATTACAGTATGATAGATTAAACATATTACCCATTTGGATCATGTTTTTTTGTTATATAAATAACTCTTATCTCATTCTATCATAACAAAGTATGAACAGAAATGAAATCAGGCATGAGACACGGATATTTTACTTGGTTCACCCTCAATGGGAAACATACAAGGTTCCTACAATGAAGGTGTTACAATTTACAGCTATTAGTAAGGCTCCCTTCCAAATTACAAGGTTCGAGCTAGAACACTTCTATGCACTGGATGACTACCTTTACAAGGTTTACGGTTTTATCACTACTTTCCCAAGGGTCACTACCTATGTCTCATTTTCTATCTCACTACAAGAGGAAAGTATCACTATATTACTATTCATTTATTAACTACTCTTGAATGGGATCCACTTACAGTTTTTGGTCTTTTTGGCCCATTCATTTGTATGAAAGCACACATCCTTAAGTGTCGGTGGATTATTTTATGAAGTCACATTTTCACTAGTAGATGAAATACAATATTCTACATAATGTTAGTTCTCAAAAAATACTTTCTTAGACTATTCTAGTCCCTTCATGAACTTCCTCATGTCCTCCTTGAACTACCTTTCACCGCTTGGTGTGAGTGCTCCGTGCACCACCTTTGTCTTCCGTGTAACGTCCCTACTTCAAAAATGAATTGTTCTTTCACAAAACACTTATCCTGTGTGGATAACTGATGTACCATGAATAGAATTCCCTATGAATACCCCTTTTCCATTATGGTATATAGTTCCCCAAAAAACCATAATGTGAACTACCATCATGAACACCCATTGTGGAATTGCTTCCCTACATGCACTCTCTTTCATAGAATCCTTCCTCAAAAAATATCTGAAAATTTACCAAATTATTCTTGGAGAAATGATGTTTTATAAGAAAAATCTCTCTTTTTAATGATTGTATTAGTGAAACTTATATAGGAAAATAGATCAGAAAATCCTTCTAATTTGATTTACCCAAGTTTTTTATGCAGTACAACCTTCACCGCGGACTATTCTATGTGTTCCACATATTGCCTTTCATCCTTCACTTCGGCCAATCTCTTCCACAGATGAAAAACCTTTTTGGATCCTTTATGATGAACTTATATCCAAAAATTAGGATCCATCACATGAACTTAAATCATTTTTTGGGATTTAAGCCTCCCACAAACTATTTTTCCTTTGCGGTTCATGCAGCATCCATTGCGGTCCACATAGCACTACTATGCGGAAATCCTTACCTTAAAACTTTTATTTGATATTTTTTGTATATAATGTGCAGTATGAGAACTATGTTTCGTGGAATTAAAACCTTGATTTGTAGACTCCATTTCATAAAACCATCATTTTCTAATATAATAATCTTCTTATTTTGTGGCCCTCAAATTTTGTAAACAATGGGAAACAATGACACCTTAAAAACGTGCTTCAACAACATCATCCAAACTCATTCATGGTCATCTAAATTATTCAACAAATAAAATCACCCAAAAACACCAATATGATTTCTTAAGGTATTTAAACCCCCCCCCCCAAAAAAAATCTCTCCCTTTGGGTTTATTGACAATTCTTCATATTTTAATATATCATTGAATCTCATTCCATCTGCTATCTACATACACTTTTTGTGATTAAGATAATGATCAATGATTTAATAAACACACACTCTAATTCCACATGATCCATGATCTTCATGAGAAACAAGATTATATTGAAATGTTCATCAATGAATCACTTCATTATATTCCAAAACCACTCATCTACTCATATAATGCACCTCACTTGTCATGATATATAATATTTGATTGATCACATCCAAAACCACATAGCTTCATGGATCATGAAACTCATCTATCATGATATATAAACTTTTATTGATCATTTATAGCATATTAAGATTTAATAACCCCTATCTCAGTACTCCACCTTTATGTTACTCCCTTATCTTTATTATGTCATTTCTACCATTTTTTAGATACACTTTATTGCCATTTTTTAAAAAAACCCAATAGTCGTTACTTTTAGTTCTACAATATAGTATATAACACATATTATTACATTAAAAAAATACAACATACCTCAGGGAGAGGGGTCCGCACATCGATACTTATTCAAGTGTGGGGAGTTGACTGAACTCCAAGATCCATTTGATGAATTTTAAAAAATTCTTTGGGGAAGGGCTTGTTTCAGTATCTCTACAAAATGTAGTTCTGTAGAGACATACTCCAACTTCACTAGCCCATGATCCACCTTTTCCTTGATAAAATGATACTTTAATTCAATGTTCTTTTTCCTTTAGTGATGGACTAGATATTTGATGATATTTATAACACTTGAATTATCACAATGAATTCCAATCAAAGACATCACTTCTACTGCCATATCATCATGAGGATAATTCATCTATAATAAGTATGTGCATGATTGAGTTGTCGAAATATACTCAGCTTCTACGGTGCACAATGAAATACAACTTAGTTTCATGCTCAGCCATGAAATAAACAATCCACCAAGATAGAATGCACCAATTTTTTTTATTTTAAATCATATTCTGATATGAACTCATCTTCATTTGTATATCCTAATAACTCTTGATGATATTTTTCATTCTTGAGAATGCTAAAATCCATCATGACCTTGATATACCGAAGTGATATTTTATTTTCTATAAGTATGTGTCTTTCCTTGGTATTTCATTTGTACCACCCTACTTGACATGTGAAAAAAAATAAAATCTATTCATGACACTATTATGTACAATAGGATCCCAATGATCTACTAATATTCAATGACATTAACCTCTTTTCCTACATCATCATGAGATAGTTTCATCTCAGTTTCCACTAGAGTTGGCATATCCTTGGATTTAACCATTATGAATTTTCTCAAGACATCCGTGTCAAATGAGGACTGAGAAATAAATGTGTCATTATTTACTAGTGTTACCTTTAAACAAGTGGAAAACATCATTTCACCAATAATTTACATTTTGATATCATTTTTCATGAATTTGGATAACTATCTGAATTTTGATTCATCTGATCCACCAAAGAGTAAATCATAGACATACACCAACACTATCATCCTTTGATTATTTTCATTTTTATCATACGTAATGTAATCAAATCCACCATTTTGAAAACTGAGCTTCTTAAAAAACTAATATAGCCTCAAATACCATGCTCTTGGTGCTTTCTTTAACCCATATAATTCCTTCTTCAACTAAAAAACTATGTTCTCATCTTCACGAATGATAAAACCACATTGATGATAAATAATAACATATTATTCCAGAACCCCATTCATAAATGATGATTTGACAACCATCTTAAGGAATTTGACATTTCTTTGAACATCTATGTCTAAAAATAATATGATTATATCTATCCTAGCAGAAGCTGAAAATGATTCATCAACATCGATACCCTCTATCTAGGAGTATGCTTCTTTACACTAGTCTAGCCTTGTTTTGAATTACTACACCACCTGGATTCATTTTGTTGTAAAGACCCATTAATTCCCAATGAAATTATTATCTACTGGACTCAAAATAATCCCCCATATCCCATTCATCTCAATTTAGTCATGCTCTTAATTCATAGCTTGAACAAAATTCTCATATACAGCTTCTTCATGAAAACATTTAGTCTCTACTTGTGATAAGTACGATGCTTGTTGTAGAGTCTTCATTGTCCCTATTTTCACTGGCTCTATCTGATCAGCAATTAAGTTATGTATATCAATTTTGGAACTTCCCTTCTATCTTTGTGAAAATACTAAATTCTTGTCATCCTTTTCATTATCTGAATTAGCCTTTGGAACTTGAACATCCCCTGATCTGCTTATCTATTCATCACTATCCTGCCAATACTAATCATGTTTTTTCTGTATATTTTGTTCATTTTCCATTATAGATACATCATTAATTTCAACAAATATTCCCAAACAATTATTTAATATTTTATATGGTTTGATATTCTTTAAGTCTCTATAAAATATCCCATTATCTCTATGAGATTCAAACTTCATGTGTCTCTCCTTATTTATAATGAAACAATTTCTTCAAAAGACTCAATCATAATTCATCGTTGGATTCGTTCCATACCATCACTCACATAGAGTCTTTTCATCTTTTTGGGAACAATAAATCTCTATTTGAAGTGTAAACTGTTGTCATCACTACTTTTTCCAAAACACCTATAGTATGTATTTCTCAATGAGAATTGTTCTATCTATATTGTTGAAAATTATATTTCTTTTCTCAACTACTATATTATATTGTAGAGTTCTCACTACTGAGTATTTGTTCCTTATCCCATGTTTCTTTAGATAATTTTCCACTTATATATTTGTGAAATCATTTTAATTATCTGTTCTAATATTTGTGATTTTCTGACATAGTATCATTTCAACATCCCATCAATATCTTATAATGCAATAGAACACCTCAGAATTGTGGATGATTATTGATACCCATACCAT
This sequence comes from Viscum album, assembly GCA_963277665.1. Taxonomy (NCBI): domain Eukaryota; kingdom Viridiplantae; phylum Streptophyta; class Magnoliopsida; order Santalales; family Viscaceae; genus Viscum; species Viscum album. Next base: position 1,032,565,699 of record OY728157.1, read on the forward strand.
TCCTCAAAAATAAAAAATAAAAAGAACATTTAATCACATACCTTTAATAAATCTCAGGGAAATAGGTCCAAACACATTAATATGCACCACATCAGTAACTCTTGTTAACATTTTCTCTTTTTCCTTATGTGTCTTTTAAATGATCATCCCTTGTTAAAAAACATCAAATCTATGACTACAACCACATGACAACCTATGGTGGTCATGAGAAACATCATATTTCACCAATTCTTCTCTGAACATTTGGCTAATGTGAAAAAGATGTTTATTCCATAACTTGGTTTCCAATTCCTTGTCTAGAAAACTCATATCTTCTTCTCCACTCACAAGATAATGATTTCCTTTCATAAACATTTCCTAAAAAATAAATGCACTATATTTTTCTTTTACGACATATAATTTATTGGAAAAGATTATGGAATTTATTGAGTCACACAATTAACAAACACTAAGAATGTTTTGACTGAGACCTTCAACAATTAAGACATCATCATATTTGATGTCTTTTCCCTAAAACATTGATTTCCCTAATCCAACAATCTTTAGGCCTTTGTCATTACCAAATCATCTAATACCATCCTTATCATACCTGATCCTATTTTCCAAATCATTAATTCCATTCAAATGCGAGGTATATCCACTATCAAGGATACATATTCAAGTGGGATATAGTACTTTAAATGGAATTTCTACAACCACTACGTGTTCATATATTTTCATTTTGATCCATTTTTAGGACTTCATACATGATACATATGGATAATATTTATATGACGGACTAGTTTCATCCGGTATTGATGAAAATAATTTTTTTAGATCATTATATTATACCTTTAGCTTATACTTATGACTAAAAATATTCTACATCTACACATTTCTTTGAATTTTCATTGAGTAGTATCTTTCAATGTTCCTAAATCCTGAAAACTTGAAATAGTGACCATATAATGATTTTTAGGAATATTTAGACTTTTATTGTTTCTTTGTTTGTTCTTGTTCCTTTGATACCTCTTTTCTATGGAATACAATTTTGTGAGTATCCCATAATTCCAGAATAATATATTCTAATGTGGGGTGAATTCTAACATAGAAATACTACCCTATTGGTTCATCCTTCGGTTCTCTGAGTCTTTTCATTCTGATTCACATCAAAATATTGAACCTCGTTGTGGGATCTTCTAGTCTAACATTAAGCATTAGTTCATTATTTTTGTGATCAATCCCTGTACTATATGTATCATTATAATTATTCATTTTCCTTTCCTTAAAGTCCTCTAAAATCATTACTAGAACTATGATGTATACTTTTCATTTTTCTATTTGTTATGCTTCTTTCCTTGCTAGAATCAAGAGTTTCTCCTAATCATTCACTATTCTTCACATATTGAAAACTTCCACATCACAATATTTGATATGTTTGATTTGACATTTTCCCCAATTACTCAGAATATGTATCTATCTTTTATATTCATACATTTTGAGTTTTTACTCAACAACGTTTTTTGAGCATCGTGGCGTTGAAAACTTCATTTTGTAAATTTTTTCATTCAGCTCAGATTTCTCTTCTTCTAACTGCTACATATAATATTTTTATCACGAATTTCATTATTGGATTTCTTAATTTTATCTCTCTAATCATATATCTCTTGAAGAGTAGATTACAATTCAACCTAAAGGTCAAATCATCCTTCTAATTATCCCTTATCACTATAACTTTCTTCACTTTCATGGAATTGAACACAACATCCAACATAGCATCTTCATTATGATCCTTACAGTACAATAACTTTTCTAACATAGATTCTTCTGAACTATATTCTTCTTTTAAAAGTATATTTTTTTTGTAGAGTTTTTTCATAACCTTTTTCTATACATTAATGTAGGATGATGAATTTCTCTAGGGAATTTCATTGTTGTCTTCATTGTCATCTTAAAACATCTTAGGAAACATCACTATAAAATATCCAATCATTTCACATAAAAATCATGAATGTGGAAGTTTACCTTTGAAATTTCTTCTTCCTACATGCAGATTTGAGGAGTTAAATGACACGAAATCATCCAAATTGTCTTCCTCCAGACATTCTTCATCAAAGATATTCTTCATGTCCTATAATGCCACATCTTTGGGCATCCAATTTTCCCCAACATCGTTATCATTATTTCTCATTTCATATGCAAAAAGATTACTATGAATTATATTCAATGTTATATCCTCCAGATATTTATCATCCAATATAGAAACATTCATATTAAACCATGTTGGATGTTTTCTCAAGACGTGGTTGAAAATAATTATATCTTCAATAATTTCTATGAGATCATGTACGTATTCCAAAACAACATTCACCCAATCATAGAATGTATCAAAAAAATAAATAGGGTGCATTATGAGATACTCAAATTTTTTCTATAGAACAGGAATCTTTGCTTCTTTGACTGTTGAGTAACCCTAAGAAATGTAAAATTTCTTTTCCCATATATGATTTGATTTTTAACTATACATCATCTTCGTATATATTTCATTGGATAAGGATACCACTAAAGCATTGATTCTTCTATCATATTCATCCAATTACTTTCCGTCCACATCTAATAATTCACCACATTTGATATTTTCTAAAATTCAATGAATCACTACTATTAAGATATTCATTCCTAGTGATCTGAAGTATTGAAATATCCAATTCTTCGATAATTGAGAGTTGTTCCCATCGAAGATCAGAATCCCTTTTTCATTGAAAACATTTATTTCTTCTACTAATAAAAACCCATAGACATTCAAAACATACCTATATTATCAAATGTTAGCCCAATTAGGTTAAAAACGTTAAGAGAGGTAGGTGAACAAGGGCATGATAGATTAAACCTACCACCCCTTCAGATCTGGTTTATTTATTAAACAAAACACACTTCTGTCATTCTACCATAACAAAGTATGAATTCATTTGAATCATGCATGAGACACAATTATTTTACTTGGTTTTCCTGCATTGGGCTATGTCCAAGTAGCATACAACAGTGGTGTGCCGATGTAAAAAATTCTCTAAGGATCACTATAAAATTACAAAGTTCGGGCTAGATCACTTCTATGCCTAAGCTCAATTTCATTAAAAGGTTTAGGGTTAGATCACTACATTTACAAGGGTCACTACATATGTTTATTTCTCTAGAACATAACTAGTGGAAAGGATCTCTGTCTTCCACTTCCTTTGATCACTACTTTTGGAAGAGATCTAGAAACAGTTTATAAACTTGTAGGTCCCAGGATTTTCATGAAATCACGAATTATCAAAAGCTGGTAGTTGCTCTATTGATTTCCCATTTTAACCCAAAGATGAAATACACTTTTCTATATACTATTAGTTTTTAGAACATACATTCTCTATCTATTATAGTCCCTTCATGAACTTCTTGATGTCCTCCATGAACTTCCATATACTTCATGGCCTGAATACCTCACGGACAACCTTTGTCTTCCATGGTCTGTCCCTACTTCACAGACATATTATTCTTTCCATGGTCAACTTCTCCTCCACCTTTGTTTAATATCCCAAGGACTACATATGATTTATAGAAAATTATTCTTTTTTGGGATATAGTTTCGTATAAAACTCTTTCCTGAACTACCTTTGAGAACACCCTCATTGGAATTTCATTCCCTCAATGTCATTCATTCATGGAATCCCTCGTCACAAACTCTTTCAGAATTCACTGAATTCATTAAAAAGTAGTGATGTTTTATAATAAAAATATATCATGGTAATGATAGTATTATCTGTCGTTATATAAGAAAATAGATTAAAAAATATTTCTAATTCGATTTTCCCAATATTTTGATGTCGTACAACCTTCACCATAGACAATGTTATGTCATCTGAATAGTTCATTTCTTCTTTCATGGTGCCTTTAATATTCCATAGACTAAATTTTTTTTACGGATCCTCATATCGCAACATAGTTTCCACAAATGATGATCCATACCATAAATTTCAAACCTTCCACAGACATGATGAATCTTGAGAAATTTTTTTCTTCCTTGGTCTGCATAACCTACTTTAGGATCTGCATAGCACTGCTCTACGAAAATACATCCTTTTTTGATTTTCTTCACCATTCTACGTATATCCTTTGCAATATGAAAATTATGCTTCATGGTCCAGAAACCATAATTTTTAGATTCCTCTACATAATACATTAATTTTTCTAAAGCAATATACTCCTGATTATGAGGCCCTAAAATTTTAAGAACTCTGGGAAACTCTGTCACCTTAAAAACATGCATCCATAACATCAACAAAACCCATTTAGAGTTATCTGGATTTGTAAACAAACACAATCAACCCATGAACACTGAGAGGATGCTTTAAGGGATTTTTTACCAACACTCCCAACCCTCATCTACTGATAAATACCAACATTTATAAGATATATAATACACCAACTTAGGTATTCGTCAGATATAGAAAAGATAATCCTAGATAAATGGTCTCCCTAACTTACCCTTCTAACCATGCGTCAAGGTCTAGGTAACATATGAACACCCCAGAAAGTGAACCCTCCTTACATGTCAATAATTTCATAAATCCAAATGCACCTCGATATAGGAACATGAGAACACCCTTGAAAGTGAACTCCCATATAGATTTCAAATAAGATTCCTACTACTACACCTTCCACTTAAGTTCCAATGTCTTCCATGTGATTAATTTAAAATAATTTCAAAGGGATTATACATTTTACAACACATTTTCAAACACACATTTTTTCTATGAAACCTAATTTGAAAACCCATTTTGAAATCAATTTCAAATGCTTTGTAAATACCATGTATTTTCACCAAAATAAAGAGAAACCATATATTCTAAAAATCCTTTAATACTCACAAAAATCAAACAATCATGCCAATTTATTTAGAAAAACAAATAATAAATCAATATAATTGAAGGTTCTCCCAACAAAGGCTATATATGGAACCAACTACATCAAACTTGGGTTTCACACTAACTATTATAGGATCTACACACCAAGTGGAATTTGTAAGAACAAACATAGTCCATAATAATGATTTTCACATATTATAATCTATTATATAAATAAAATGTTAATAAAGGAGGATAGATCAAAACATACCTCAATGAATGTTCATGCCACACTATAACCAACATACGGGAAGAACCGTAGGAGAATATCACACAACCGATCTTGATGAAATAAAAAAGAATCAAAATTTGAAAAAAAACAATAAAATATAGAAAACACCATTATCTCTATAATATAAATGAAGAATAAAAAATTCAGCACTCACTCAGAGACAAGTAATTCAACCAATATGCAAATCAAAAATTTAATAGAAGAACTCATAAGATCTGAGATCACCCAAAATATATTAGAATGATACCTAGGGTTTGAGGGAGATGATTCATGTTTAATGAAGAGGTATTTTCATGAGGGGTGTATAAAACAAAAAATACATAAGGGGTTTACATAATAAATTACAATTTTACAATGTGAATCTCAAATAATTCATGTATGATGAAAAACAAATATCCTAACGTTAAACTATCCCTTATGATGATTTCACATATTAAAAATGGGGATTACGGTGTAAAATAATTTTACACCTTGGACTATTTTACACTTTGTGCCCACTGCTGTTGTAAAATCATAAATTAGGGATTTATGATGTAAATTTCATCTATAGCTAGTACCACTAGCATCTCCCATACAGTAACACCTAAAATAACTCCCACACTATAACACCCCGAGCTTCCACGATATGCTTCTCTTTTAATAATGCAATAGCTTGCATTGTACACAAGTTCGAGATTCTAACACACCACGACCAATCAAAGTAGCTGTTATGAATAATAATACCTACTTTTTGAAATTTTATCAATTTTATCATTCAAAATGGACGTCGTTTTTGTATTCAGAATATAGAAATAATCATAAGTTGAATTTTTTTTATTTTCTAAGAAGTTCCAATTTTTTATGAATAATGAAAAATACATAAAAACAACTTTTTTAATAAAAATAATTTATAGTGATAAATTATACTATTGAGTGGTTTAAAAGTATAATTAGAATATATTTTTACCATTTTATCCAATGGTGGTCATAAGAATTAATTTCACTTTGAAATTGGACATAAACAATTGTCAATCTTTTGATATATGTTGTTTCTAAAAAACACGCTATTTGTTGTGACAGTGGGAATTAATTGTAAAATTATTTAATGAAACTTATATGTTTAGAATTTTTTAAAATAGACATCATTTTTGAATTTGGAATATCAATTATATCTTAGGTTGAAATTTTGGCATTGTTCTGAAAAACATCAATTTTTGATGAATAGTGAAACCACTAAGTGGTAGTTAAAAAACTGATTCTTCGTTTAAATGAAACATTACCACTTCTGTGATTTGATTTTCAAAAATCTGACATACATGGTTGTCATTAAGATGTAAAATTTGGATCAATGGGATTAAAATAATTTTTGGTGAATAGTAACTTTTAAGTTTAAATAATCGTGATTAAAGGTAATTAGTGAAATTTAAGGAAAAAATGTTATTATAAAAATATGAAAATACCTTTACACTTGCCCTACAATTATTGGATGATTCATGGCTGACCAAGACAATCCATGGGTCAACTTGGGGGCCCCATGGAGCCACATGGATAATAAAATGACAATAATAACTTTTTATTTAAAGTAAAAAATAAAATTGTCACAAACATGAGTTGTTTTACTAAAACAATTACTACATAGGGTAATATAAGTTAACGTTTCAACTATTAATATTCATTGGAAATAAAAAAATATTTCCTATTTCATGATATTTTTTTATAATTTTTAGACCTTATATAAATTAAATATTTCATAAAACCATGATGATGCAACGATTACCTCCTTAATTAACGGTTTAAATAAAATGAAATGATAATGTAAATTCAAAGACGTAAACTTGTCAAAAACCTATTGGATGAGTATATTTCGAACCCTTATCACCTTATCCTCGAAATATATTAGTGTGGGACCTTTAAAATCTGAAACTCATTATATAATAAAGTAACATTTCATGACTTTCCAAGAGTGCCCCTCCTCTCCTCTAATAAAAGGACCCCACCACTACCACCTTATTCACACCTTCAAAGCCTTTCGGATCAGCCATCCTCTGCCTAAATACTATCTCAACTTCCCTCTCTTACTCCAAGAATCCTCACTTTGGGCATAATTCTTTCCAAGGAAGCCTTTGGCTCAAATCAAAAAAGAGTTACTCGATTTTAAGGTAATGTCTTCTCTTATGTTATTTTGTTTTATTTTGCTTATACAACCCCTTAAACTCTTTTTATTCCTTTATTTTGTAACAAAATCAGTATCTTCAATATACTGGGGTGTTTTTATTAGAATTATTTCATTTACACTTACACACACCATCATCTAATGGTTAATGAACATACTGTTTCTGTGGTTGGCGAATTTCTGACTCACGAAACGATGATTGTTCAATCTTCTTTAAACACCTCTCATGGTGGCCATTAAGATGGAAATATATTTATATATGATATATATTATGTTTTTTTTTCATTATGATTCTGTATTTTTCATTTATGGCATACCTTTATGATTTCAATTATGGGTAAACACGATAATTTCATTTTAGGAAGTGCGGACTACCACCCCCTCAAAGTGATTTGAATCGTTAATTCTATATGTGGGATGTATAAAAGATGTAGTAAATGGTATTATAAATTATATTATAATGGAATTATAGTATAAATTTATATAATTATGATTTCATTCCATTAAATATTAAATAGAAATGAAAGTAGCGTTCATGCATACGTACGGCTTACCGTCTCCATGAACGGTGCATTTCATTTCATACCTCTAAATGTTATGTAATATTATAAATGCATGGATATACTTGATATATATGATATATATGATATCTACATCATGAATATAATTCTGGAGATAATGTATATTCTACCACAAAAACAACTTGTAATTATAAGATGTTTATTGTTGACTCAAGTACCAAAGATCGACAAAACGACCGTTATTAACATAAATGACTACATAATTTTTGTAACATTGTAATAAGTGATATAAAAGGGATAATTAAATTTAAAAAGGTTCTTAAGAAAGTAGATATTAACTCTAGTTTATTATTCAGGAGGTTTAATAGTGGTCGAGTCAAGTCGGACATGAGGTAAGGGAACTTCTTAACTAAATTTCTATTATTTGGGTTAATCTCCTGCTTTAAAATTATGTCATGATATTATTATTTCAAATATTGTATTTGTACGTTCTTTATGTGCACTTATAGTGAATACACATAATAGATCTATTTTATTTAAAAATAATTATCTTTTTAAGGGAACTTCTTAACCCAATTTCTGTTCTTTGGCTTAATCTCCTACTTTCAAATTATGCCATGATATTATTATGTTATATCATGTATTTGTACTTTCATTATGTGTAGTTATAGTTAATACACATAATAGATCTATTTTATTTAAATAATGATCATTGTAATGGACTTCGTCTCTATCTCCTTTCATTGAGGCATATTTTGTTTTATACACAACTTCCGTTTATACGGTCGATAAACCCCTTTGACATTTACATTTATTCAAAATGAATCATTTTTATTCGAAGGATTTTACTAAACAACAAAATGGAGTTTTTTTGTCGTACGTATGCGGCGACAATGACTTCTCTGCTTCCATGACCATTATTTTAGTTTTGGGTTCCTCTACAAGGCATAACTTTTTTAAATGAAAAATAATTACAATGTTTTAATTTTCTTTTATTTTGGTATTGAAAATGGTTTTGAAAGTGTTTTTTAATATCAATGAGTTATATTGATATCTTGTGATTGAAATGTGGAAATGTTATGTTTCCATTATGCATGTTTTATGTGATATGATTATGTTATTATATGTTTAAACCTGTTTATATGAGCAATGCATTGGACATAATAAGTGACTGGTGGAGCCCGCTATAGCTCCTCGATGCATCGGTAGGTCTCATGAAACAAACTAGTGTCTTGGCACGAGGCCTTGACCAAATCTTATTTGTAGTCTTGGCACGAGGCCTTTGCTACATGGTTATGATATTATGGAATTATGCATTCCATCATTATGAAAGTGGTTATTGATATTGCATGTGATTATTCGACTAGTAGAATATCCATGTGAATAAGTAAACGGAATTATTTCATTTTATTTTTGCCATATTATGCTGATGTTCAAGTTTAAAAGGATTTTGTTTTAGTTATACATTGCCTTAAATGTTAATATTTATTTATGAAAGATTCCTCTATATTGTTATCCTTACTGAGAATCTCAGCTCACCCCATTCAATGTTTTAATTTTTCTAGGATGTGAAGAAGTATTATAGGAATGACCTGCTAGGATAGTCTGACGGGGATATGAGTGTGGAAAATGGAGACTATGTTATTGTAGTTTTTCACTTTATGATGTAATGTAACATTAATGAATGTATCTAGTGTTTCCAAGGCTACTAAACTAATCGGTCGTTCGAGACTCGATCTTTTGTGATCATGCTAATGTTACGCAATAATGCACCGACTCTGGGTAACTGGGGTTGGGGAATTACAGTTGGTATCAGAGGCAGTTTAGTACTAACCATGGAAGGTAGATTTAGATAAACTTTTATTAGAGAACATAGCCCAAAGTTAGACTTTGAGGATTAGTATAGAATAACTTCCTAGAATTTTGGTATTATAGAGATTTTGTGAGTTTTTCGAGCAATACATCCCTGTCTGGATACAAGCAGGTAGGGGAGGCTCTAGCACAGATGTACCTAGGGGTATAACCTGAAAACACCACTTTGAGCTAAACTCGAATGGGAACTGGTGCACGACAATGGGCCTTGATGTACTCTTGGTTACGACAATCCCGGGGGATATTCTTAGGATAATTATCATTTTCTCTATAAAAAATTATGAAGGGCTTATGAGTACATACTTCCTCAAGGAAATTTTTTTATGATTATGGATTATATCAACAAATAGGTCAATTTATGTTAAGTGTTTTACAAGTATGGAAGTATGTATTTTAATTCATAAACTAATCTAGTTTATGCCATTGTATAGAAATGGTGCCTATTGGGAGGAATGGAAACCATATCAATGCACGCACTCCGTGTAGAGATTTCCCTCCTGCTCAAGATAATTATTGTGGAGCTAGAGATACAATTGGTGCTGATCAACTTGGAAGTTAAAGACCTTTTGGAGAAAGTCTGGATAGAGGTATTTTGGATAACTATAATGGTTGAAATGTATTAAGTTTAACTTTGGATAGTATTGTTTAAGGTTAAAAAAATTTGAAGATTATTTTTGGAATATTATTAGGAAAAGGACAACCTATAGGTTGGTGGATAACTCGTCGCATCGGACAAAGCTATAGGAATGGAACCCACAACCACAGTGCGACAGGCCTTTATTACCTACCACTAGCCTACATGAAGTACCTGGTTATTACAAAATAGTTTTCCTAATCTAAATGGTATGTGTTAATATTTGTAACCTTATACAATTAGGATAAATATAATATTTTTGAGTTCTCTTACTATTTAGAGTGAAAGATGGGTTTGTGGTAAAAAATTTATTAAAGAATGAAAGTCTACATGAAAAGTAAGTATATTTCCTTACGTTCTTACTAAATCTCTTAAGTAAATTCCTTAACATTATTAAAGTTAACTTAAAACAAAAATGTTGTTGATTAACTTTTCCAACTTGGGATTCAATGACCGTTTAACCAATCACAAGTTTGTGATTTTCTTGTGGTTAACTTTCTCCTAATCCTTTTTTCTACAACTCTCCATCAGACCTTGATGGTTTTTTTCCTCTATATCCATATTTTCATAGAATCCTAGTATGGGCTATCTCGGGTGACCTTTGTACTTCTCTTTCTTTCTTTTAATGTTATATTTTTATTAAAACTATTTCCGATGTGGGTTTTCCACAAAAGTATTTTATATTTTCAACCTTTTATTTTCAAAGAAAATTTTCAAATTGGGAGGCTGAAATTTATTGAAGTAGGGGATAATGTAACACCCCGAGCTTCCACGATACACTTCTATTTCAATAATGCAATAGCTTGCATTGTACGCAAGTTCGAGATTCTAACACACCGCGACCAATCAAAGTAGCCATTATGAACAGTAATACCTACTTTTGGAAATTTTATAAATTTTATCTTTCAAAATGGACTTCATATTTGTATTCGGAATATCGAAATTATCCTAAGTTGAATTGTTTGTAATTTTTTGAGAAGTTCCAATTTTGTAAGAATAATAAAAAATACATAAAAACAAATTTTTTAATCAAAATAATTTATAGTGATAAATTATACTATTGAGTGGCTTTAAACTGTAATTAGAATATATTTTTACCATTTTATCCAATGGTGGTCATAAGAATTAATTTCACTTTGAAATTGGACATAAACAATTGTCAATCGTTTGATATATATTATTTCGAAAAAACAGCCTATTTGGTGTGACAGTGGGAATTAATTATATAATTAATTAATGCAACTTATATGTTTGGAATTTTTTTAAATAGAAATCATTTTTGAATTTGGAAAATCAATTATAGATTAGGGTGAAATTTTGGCATTGTTCTGAAAAACTTCAATTTTTGATGAATAGTGAAACCACTATGTGGTAGTTAAAAAACTGATTTTTCGTTTAAATGAAATATTACCACTTCTGTGATTTGATTTTCAAAAATCTGACATACATGGTTGTCATTAGTAAGTAAAATGTTGTTCAATGGGATTAAAATAATTTTTGGAGAATAGTAACTTTTAAGTTTAATTAATCGTGATTAAAGGTAATTAGTGAAATTTAAGGTAAAAATGATATTATAAAAATATGAAAATAACTTTACACTTGTCCTACACTTATTGGATGAGTCATGGATGACCAAGACAATACCTGGGTCAACATGGGTACCCCATGGATCCACCTTGGTAAGAAAATGGCAATAATAAATTTTTATTTAAAGTAAAAATAAAATTGTCTCAAACATGAGTTGTTTTACAAAAATAATTATTACATGGGGTTATATAAGGTAACAATTAAACTATAAATATTCATTGGAAAGCCCAAAATACTTAATACATAATGATATTTTTTTATAATTTTTAGACATTATATAAATTAAATATTTTATGACACCATGATGATGCAGCGATTACCTCATCAATTAACGATTTAAATAAAATGAAACGATAATGTAAACTCTAAGCCATAAACTTGTCAAAAACCTATTTTATGAGTATATTTAGAACCCTTATCACCTTATCCTCTAAATATATAAGTTTTGGTCCATTAAAATCCGAAACTCATTATATAATAAAGTAACATTTCAGGACTTTCTAAGAGTGCCCCTCCTCTCCTCTTATAAAAGGCCCTCACCACTACCACCTTATTCACACCTTCAAAACCTTTTGGCTCGGCCAAACTCTTCCAAAATACTCTCCCAACATCCATCTATTACTCCTAGAAGCCTCCCTTTGGGCATAATTCTTCCAAAGGAAGCCTTTGTCTCAAATCAAAAAAGAGTTACCTCATTTTAAGGTAATGTCTTCTCTTATGTTATTTTGTTTTATTTTTCTTCTCCAACCCCTTAAACTCTTTTTATTCATTAATTTTGTAACAAAACCAGTATCTTCAATATACTAGTATTTTTTTATGAGAATTATTTGATTTACACTTACACACACCTTTTTCTAATTGTTAAAGAACATACTGTTTTTGTGGATGGTGATTTTCTGCCTCACGAAACGATGATTGTTCAATCTTCTTTAAACACCTCTCATGGTGGCCATTAAGATGTCACTATATTTATATATGATATATATTATGTTTTTTCTTATTATTATGTATTTTTCATTTATTTCATACCTTTATTATTTCCATTATGGGTAAACACGATAATTTCATTTTAGGAAGTGCGGACTACCGCCCCCTCAAAGTGATTTGAATAGTTAATTCCATATGTGAGATTTATAAAGGATGGATTAAATGGTATTATACATTATATTATACTGGAATTATAGTATTACTTTATATAATTATGATATCATTCAATTAAATACTAAATAGAAATGAAAGTAGCGTTCATGCGTACGTACGGCTTACTGTCTCCATGAACGGTGCATTTCATTACTTACCTCTTAATGTTATGTAATTTTATAAATGCATGGATATACTGGATATATAGAATATATATGATATCTACATCATGAATATGATTCTGGAGATAATGGATATTCTACCACATAAACAACTTGTAATTATAAGAAGTTTATTATTGAATCAAGTACCAAAGATCGACAAATCGACCGTTATTAACTTAAATGACTGCATGATTTTTGTAATGTTGTAATAAGTGATATAAAAGGGATAATGAAGTTGAAAAAGTTTCTTATGAAATTAGAGATTAACTCTATTTTATTATTCAGGAGGTTAAAGAGGGGTCGAGTCAAGTCAGACACGAGGTATGGGAACTTCTTAACCCAATTTCTATTCTTTCGGTTAATCTCCTAATTTAAAATTATATCATGATATTATTATGTCCTTTCATGTATTTGTACTTTATTTATGTGTACTTATAGTGAATACACATAATAGATCTATTTTATTTAAAAATAATGATCTTTGTAAGGGAACTCCTTAACCCAATTTTCGTTCTTTGGGTTAATCTCCTACTTTCAAATTATTCCATGATATTATTATGTTATATCTTGTATTTGTACTTTCTTTATGTGTAGTTATAGTGAATACACACAATAGATCTATTTTATTTAAAAAATGATTTTTCTGAGGGACTTTGTCTCAATCTCCTTTCATTGAGGCATATTGTTTTTATACACAACTTTCGTTTATACGGTCTATAAACCCCTTTGACTTTTACGTTTATTCAAAAGGAATCATTTTTATACGAAGCATTTTACTAAACGAGATAAGGGAATGTTTTTTTTGTCGTACGTATGCGGAGACAATGACTTCTCTGCCACCATGACCATTATTTGAGTTTCAGCTTCCTCTACAAGCCATAACGTTTTTAAATGAAAAATAATTACAATGTTTAAATTTTCTTTTATTTTGGTATTGAAAATGGTTTTGAAAGTGTTTTTTTATATCAATGTGTTGTATTGATATCTTGTGATTGAAATGTGGAAATGTTATGTTTCCTTTATGCATGTTTTATGTGATACTATTATGTAATGATATGTTTAAAACTGTTCATATGGGAATGCATTGGACTTAATAAGTGACGGGTGGAGCCCGCTATAGCTCCTCGATGCATCGGTAGGTCTCATGAGACAAACTAGTATCTTGGCACGAGGCCTTGACAAAATCATCTTTGTAGTCTTGGCACAAGGCCTTGGCTACGTGGTTATGAGAGTCTGGCATTATGCATTCCATCATTATAAAAGTGTTTATTGATATTGCATGTGATTATTCGACTAGTAGAATATCCATGTGAATAAGTAAATGACATTATTTCATTTTATTTTTTCCATATTATGCTGAAGTTCAAGTTTAAAAGGATTTTGTTTTATTTATACATTTCCTTAAATGTTAATGTTTATTTATGAAAGCTTCTTCTATATTGTTATCCTTACTGAGCATCTGAGCTCACCCCTTTCAATGTTTTAATTTTTCCAGGATGTGAAGAAGTATTTTAGGAATGACCTGCAGGGATAGTCTGAAGGGGATATGAGTGTGGAAAATGGAGACTATGTTGTTGCAGTTTTTCACTTTATGATTTAATGTAACATTTATGAATGTATCTAGTGTTTCCAAGGCTACTAAACTAATCAGTCTTTCGAGACTTGATCTTTTGTGATCATGCCAATGTTACGCAATAATGCACCGACTCTGGGTAACTGGGGTCAGGGCGTTACACACACCCTTCAAAACCAAATAAACACTCTAAGACATTAAAGAGTACATTTTAATTATGATATTACAAGCATGGTAATGAAAATTGAAATGGTATAAAGTTGCTTAAATATTTAAATGATCGAGAAGATATGTAAGGGTCATTTTTTAAAGATGTTGAAAAGGGAAGACACTCAATATAATAGGAAATTGTCATCAAAATAATATGTAGTGGTAATGTCTAGATGAAAAAATGAAAATATTTTGGACTACATAGTAATAGATAAGGGTGATGTGATGATTTTAGACGAAGATGATTTAATATCCAAGAGAGGTCTGATGTTCACTATAAAAATATTTTTAAAATATTATATTATAGTTTTAAATTAAATTCAAAGGAAATAAAATACATAGATAACAATAATGGAACACATTATTTTTATAGTAGTTAAAATCAAATGGATACTATGTCTACTCTTCACAGCTCTCAAATTAAATGACAAACAAAACACACTAAATAATAACTAAATTTTAATGGGAATTCACAACACTTCAGACAATTTTAATAATCCATGGAGTCGAAACACAATTAGAAAGTATTTTTACAGAGAGGCTTAAACAAAAAATGGAACATCCTTTTTCTACATAGAGGCATAACCCTAATCAATTGATCACTTTTCCACCTAGACTAAAAACCCAATTGAATTTTGTTATGATTTCACTACCCACACACACATACATTTTAAAGGGTTAGTATGAACCACTCATGCCAAAGAATAACAATTAAATATGAAATGATATATGAAAATACTAGAAACAAATATAGCACAAGGAGAAAAATAAAAGTATATTTAGTTGAATATTGTAGAGGGATTCAGTTTATTGAATATTAGTGAAGAAGTAGAAATCCCATTTCATGACATTATCTTTTAAAATTTCAATATTTTTTATTTGATTTTGAATCATAATTTTTTAACTCTTCATATGTCCTATAGATCACTGTATTCTCATTTTTTCGAACTCAATTTATAGATATCCTTCAATCTAGACTTTTAATTAAAATTCATAATCATTGTTGTAGCTTCAAATCCGGGAGTAAAAAAAATTCATAAATCCATAAAAATCGAAGTAGTAATTGTCATACCATAAAAATAATCATTGAAGTATCTCATGCATCTCAAGTTTTAAAATAGATTCATTTAATTCAATCTTCATAAATTTACTTCCCTTAAATTCTCATTTAATCTATCTACAAATGATTTTCTGATTTTCTGTAATATAACACATGATTTTGTAGCATAAAATAAAATATAATTTTTAATCCATTAATGTTAAAAGAAAAATTAGATTTATAAATTTTGAATCTTCCTTTTTGTAGGAACTATGTGATATGTGAAGGTAATGTAGTCTATCTATCTATGTATAGATCAAACTGGTTTCATAATCGTATAAAGTAAATACTCTAGCTGATGTAATGGTAAGGATAGAAATCTATTTAACGGTAAGGTGATTTTTGCTCAAGTAATTGTAAAAAATCCCACTACATAAAGGTGAAATGTGGACAACATCAAGGTATTATGTAAATTGAAATGGATTTATAAAGGATAGATTGATCTTCGATAATGGTTATTGGATTATAAGTAATTGTAATGAATATTATTCAAGCACTAAATAAAGGCCAATACGAAAATTCAAAATCCATTTATGGGTTAGTGAAAAATTATGTAATATAAGTAAGGAAAAATATATGGCCATGTAAAGGTCCTTTATAGATTTCAAAAACTATGTAATGGTTAGAACTATTTTTGTAAAGGTTAAAAAACATCTCAAAGGTCTATGTAAGTGAAATGAGTTCATTCATTAATGTAAATCTAGAATTAAGAAAACTAAATTTGGGTAAGAAATATTTACGTAATGTTGAAAAATACATTAGATATATATTATATGACTTATATTAAATATGTCAAGAATATATATCATTTATTAAAATAAATGTTCCAAATATAAATAATAATAAATAAAAATAATTATGGAATAATTAAATAATGACCAAATAATTAAAAATAATGTAATTTATCATCACACATTTGAGATTTTATTTTACAACTAGGGCACACAACAATAATCAATTTTTGAATTTAAAATGTTTCAATAAATTATAACAACTCATTGATGTCATAAAAAACAATTATACTTCTTAAATACTCATGTTAGAGGGAAGAAATAAATATAAGTTTTTTAATTATCAAAATATAAGTGTGGATCAATGAGATATTAACAATATTCACCCTTTTTATAATTAAATAACTAAGAATTAAATATAAAAAACTCCCCCCCATTTTGGAATTAATCAAAAACCAAAATTATCAACATAAAAATATTCATTTTTTATATTTCTATAGATTTCATGTTTATCTTTATATTGAATCTTAAATATATAATGAACAAGATTGAAATACCTATAGAAAATGTAGAATATTTTAGTTTCATTTATATTATGCTATAAGGTAACATTTTAAAAATTAAAAAATTAAAAATAGTGAGTAGATTCATATATAAATTAATAATTATCATGAAAAAAATGTTCTTGATGTTAAAAATTTTTATTTAGATTTAGCTTTAAAATGGATTCAAAACCCTCTGAAACATATGCTAAAATTTTAGATTTCTATCATTCAAAGTTCAAATTTTAATTTTTCTGTTATATTAATGTACAGGGGCTTAGTAAAAATATCATCAAGCTTATACTCTATTGAATAAATCTCTAGATTAATGTTTCCTTATTGAACATGATCTCTAATAATATTGAATCTAACATTAATTTTCTTATTCCTAGTGGGTTTCATGGTATTGTTGGAAATAAAAATAATAAAATTATTATCAATGAATGTAAGAATATTTTAAAAACTTAAACGAATATCAAAATGTTTATTCATTATCCATAATGACTGTGTACAACATGATGTAGCTGACATTTAATCAAAATCAGTAGTAGAAATAGATACTAAATTGAATTTCTTTAAACTCCCTGAAACTAAACCTGTAAGATGTAAATGGTATAAACATGATATACTTTTCCAATCAATATTGCATCCCATAAAATCAATATCAGAGTATCTTATAAAATTAAAATTATTTTTATAAGGATAAAACAAACCATGATTTAAATATCCTTTAACATATTTTATGATCCATTTCACAACTTTTAAGTGACTTTATTTTGGATTAATTTTAATTATTTAAAACATGAAAATAAAAACATAAAATTAGACCTTAATGTTGTTTAGTATAATATGCTTTAAATGATAACTCTATATGTTTTAACATAATTTTTTATAGATTTAACTAAATAAATTTTGTAGGTATTACTCATAAGGGTATTTATAGTTTCACTAGAGTCTAAACAAAATATTTTATTAAATTCATTAGCATACTTAGATTGGTTCAGAAATATATCGTCATTACTTTTAATTAATTAATGTATAAGAAATAATTTAAGTTTACCCATATGACACATTCCAAATTATAATGACATCATACTTTAAAAATTATTATGAATTAAATAACTATATAATCCAATGATAATATCATCAATATATATTTGAACAACTAAGATATCATTGGAACTCATTTCTGAAAACAATTTCGAATCAACTTTTCCATTTTCAAAATAATTTTTTTAAAAAATAAAATATAATCGCTCATATAATGCTATAGTATCATGTAATATTTCAACAAAATATTATGAATTATTTTATAACATGATTAGTTTTGGATTCATCTTCAATACCTAGGGGTTATTTTTTAAAAAATCAGAAACAAATCCATTTAAAATAGAACTTTTGAATTTCATTTGAAAAAGTATGATTCTTAAATGGGATGTATATGACAAAAGAATTTTTATATATTATAATATATAATATTTTAAAATAAATCTTCGAAATCTATTCCGACATCTGGATTATAACCTTGATCTATTTATTTATCATTGATTATAATAATTTTTGAAATTTATCTGATTTGTTTTCAAAGATCCATTATATTCCTATAATATTTTAATTCATTAGAGGTTTAACTACAGTGAATACTTTATTTATATCAAAATAAACCAAATCCTCCTGCATTTACATAACCTGTTTTGGACACTTTATTGGTTCAAAAAAATATTTTGGAACAAAATAAAAAATAGATTCATTTTAAGAAAAAAACTTCATAATAGATATCCTAGTTTGATCATTTGATTCAACATTTCCAATTATGTTTTCTATTGAATGATCCCTATTTGTTTTCTATATTTTAGGTTAATTTTTAGAGGATAAATATTCATTAATCCACTAAATAGGTGAATTAGATTTACTAATATCATCTTCAAAGAAATTAATGACTCTAGAATTTTCTTCATACTGAGCTTCATCAATTTATT
The DNA here is from genome assembly GCA_963277665.1 of Viscum album. Classification (NCBI taxonomy): domain Eukaryota; kingdom Viridiplantae; phylum Streptophyta; class Magnoliopsida; order Santalales; family Viscaceae; genus Viscum; species Viscum album. Next base: position 1,032,585,057 of record OY728157.1, read on the forward strand.
TATCATTTTAATTTATTTTCATTAAAATTTATATATATTTTTTTAAATAAAAATGGTTATTTATTTAAAAATTATATATGTTTTACTAGTTTTTGAATATCCTAAGGATACACCATCATCATATTTTTCATCAAATATAATCATGGCATCCATAATATTAATAATTATAACATTTCACCCAAAGAAACTAAAATATCAAATTTTTGGTTTCATACCATGAGAATGTTTATAAGATGTATTTTTTAACCAAGGTCATAAGATAATTTTATTAGATATATAGAAGGATATACTTAGAACCTCTTCTTAAATGCACTTAGGTGGGTGAAACTCATTTAACATGGTTTCATATATTTCGCGAAGTGTTATATTTTTTTCATTCCACAAAACCATAATGTTGTAGTGTTTATGATTTGAAAATTTATGAAAAAACTCTTTTATTATTCACAAAAATGAATAAATTATATATTATAGAATTCACCACCATAAGAACTTGTAATTTATTTATTTAATTTTTATTCTCATTTTGAACCTATTTACAATTAGTGATAGACAATGATAATGTTTAAGATTTTAATGTGACAAAATAAGAAATGTATATATATTAAAATCATCAATGATGATAAAACAATATCTTTTCACACATAAATTTCTAGGTTTCATAGGCCCAAAAATATATAAGTTTTTTAGATCAAGAGGCCTTAAAGTTTATTCCTTTTTATCAACATTGAAAGAGTTTATGGGCTATTTACCTTTCAAGAATAATTCACAGAGAAATGATCTTTTCAAATTTAACATAGGTAAGTAATCAACTTGGTGTTTCATCGATAAATAGTTTAATGACTTGAAATTAACATCACCTAATTTCAAATTTCATAAATTTTATATATATTTTGAATCATTCAAACCATAGACAGTTAGAATATAAACATCAACATAATTGATCGTATAAATATTATCTCTTTTGTTTTCATAAAACATGAAAATATGCCTTTAAAAATAATACATTTATCATTTTTATATTAAAGAAATATTTTATCAAAACATAATTGATAAATACTTATTAAATCATGTTTTAAACCTTATTCATATAATACTTTGAAATAATGATAAAATTTGAAAAACCAAATTCTACAAAACCATTTACTATTTCTTTTGAGTTTTCTATTAATGTAACATTACCAAAAGAAAATGTATTAAAATATATAAATTTAGATATATCACTAGTCACGTGATGAAAAAATTTAATATTCATATACTTTGAGTCATTTTTGACACCACTGTGACACATTTCTTACAAATAATTTTTTTAATATGGTTTTGGTAACCCTGAAAACCTGATTCCTATGGAATTAGTGTATGAATTTATTGAAATAAAAAATGATTTCAAACACTTTTTGGTAGGTATTATAGATGAAAATTTTTATAAATACATGATTTAGTATATCCAAGTGGTATTGGGAACCTTAATGGACACTCATTTTCAGAATGAATATTAATTTGACCTCTAAAACATGTGAATGTTGATGTACTTTCATTAGTGCTCATAACAAAGAATGTCTTTTACGTATTGGGTGATTGATTTTCATAGCCAGTACCATCTTTCTTTTTATTTAATTTTTTGAAACTCATATTTTTATCAAAATTGTATCTACTTTAAATAAAATTTGACAAATTTCATCTGAAATTTTAATTTTACCAATATGATATTAATTAAATTCTATAATAATAATTAATATCCTTTATTGTTTCATATATATTTTAGAACTAAAATAAAAATTTATATAATTTTTTCCCTTGAGTTTTAAATTTTTATGAAGTGCAATTTATGGTTTTTCATGACAAAAATTCATATATGCATTTGTAGTTATTAAGTCTGTTTGAACAAAATTTAATTCTGTTCAGATAGATTTCCATTCTTCATTTTCCTTAAGAACATAGTTAATTTTACCATTAAGGTTATTATAAACACCAGTTATATTATATTCTTTATGATCAAGCCTTTCAATATATTTTAGTGGTTATTCATTAGCATGGTTTTTATAATCATAATCCGAAGAATAATAAAAAGAAGATTTACTTGTTTAGGCGATGAAATTAATTTTTTCTCAAATCCTTAATAGAATTTGATTCATCATCTGATTTGGAATCCTTTATATAACTTAATATAGATTCCATTTCATTATTTACTTTCTTGTAATTTCATATTATATTTATTATTTATTTAATATTAGGAAACTAGGCTTGATGAGACCCCTCTTTCTACACTCATAACAAATAATATATTGAACTTCAGTAGAAAATAAATTACCTTTTATATTCTCCTATCAGTCATCTCTTGGTTAGTATTCTAAATATCCATTTTAATCCAATTTATTTGTTTTCTATCATCCTTTTTAAACATATTAAGTATCAATCATATCACTACTCTATAATCGGGAATCAAAAGAATATGTAGTAATATATGACTTAAAATTAATTCCTTTCTTCTTATTATTTTCCACCTCTGTTGAATTTTTAAGCTATGAATCATATTGTAATAAATATCTAATAATCACATCATATATATATTATTTAATTTTATTGTTTCATCCATAAAAATAATTTTTTCATGCCACTTTTTAGGAAGTTATCTATGAACTCTTTCAATAAGAATATAATTATCCAATGTTTATCCTAATTAACTCATGATATTTACCATTCTATTAATTCAATTAATCATTTCATTTTTTTTCTTATTATCCATTTTAAATTATTAATATTTCACCCACAACATAGTAATTGTAGTTCATAATAATTTATCTGAACCATGATGAGTAACTTGAAAAACATTCTATATTTCATGTAAAATTTTACATAAATATATAATGGTGTACACATTTATGATAAAAATAGTATATAAGCTATTCCTTACCTTGTAATTTAACAAATAATTTATCTCATCATTACCAACAAATAAATTTGGTTCAACTATGGGTAGTTTATATGCTTCTGTCATGATCTTCCAATGATTGATACTAACCTGGATTCCATTTAATATTATTGGTATCCCTAATCATTCCCATAAATATGAGGATGTATTTAAGGAATCCATCCATTGTTAGAACTTGTTCCTTCTATATCAAATAGATATTTTCACATTAATTTTTATGTTAGGTAATGGATAACATAAATAAATATATTTACCAAAAGATATGGGACAATCATTGATACCATTTTTTGGATTAATAGAAAATTTGAAGGATTTCTCTGAGGGGGTGAATTAGCATTTCAAAATATTTTTAAATGATTACATAAGAGTTTTAAATTAAATTTAGTGGAAACAAAATAAATAATTAACAATAATGGTACATGATATTTTTATAGTGTTATTGATCAAGTTAATCCTACTTTTATTCTTTGACCCTTTAAAATGAAGAGAGGAATGAAAAACACTAATTCAAACTTTAATTTTGATGGAGAATTACAATTCATTCAACTAAATTTTTATTCCTTGATTTCATAACCCAATTAAAACACTTTTCCCCGTGAAGGATAAAACCCAAGACTGGACTACATTTTTGAACATGGTGGCATAACACAAAACAAACATGTATTTTCCCACCAAGAGTCTAAATCCAATTCAAATGTTTGGGGATTCACAACAAAAACACACTCATTATTAGGAAAAAAAATTAAATTATCAATATAGTTGAAAAAAATTAAAAAAATAATGTAGCAGAAAAATGAAAGTTAATGTATATTTGGTTGTAGTAGGTAGTGGAGTTTAGGGTTTTGAGGATCAGTAAAGAAGTATCAATAATATTTTAAAACATGTACATTTAAATTTCAGTATTCTACTCTTTTCTTCACAACAACAATTTCCCCTCACTTTAATAATCCCATTAATTTCACTATTCTAGTTTTGTCAATCAAAATTTATAGAGTTCCTTAAATTTTCACATGTTTATTAAAATTTGTCTATGTTGTAGTAGTTTCAAATATATAAATAAAAAAATTCATGAATCCCTAAAAATTGAATTAGAAAATGTCATTCCATGAAAACAATCCTTGTGGAATCTCGAGTATATTTATTTCCAAAATAGAATGTTTTAATTAATTCTACATATGTTTTATCTTTGGAAATTCCCATTTAATCTCATTATGAATTATTTCATGATTTAATATAACAAAACACATGTTTTTAAGAATATATTAAAAGAAAATACATAATCCTTTAATGTAAAAATACTCATTTAAAATTATTTTCTATATTTATGAATTTTTGAGTTATCAAAATATAAGAAATAAGGTCCGTGTGAAGGAAATTTAAACTATTTACCTAAGAGTACCTCATTCTCGTTGTTCAAAGGTATGATGGAAATACAATATCCTAAATAAAGTCAACTGTAGTGAGTTATGTAATAGTAACGTGATTTTGGATCGCATACAGCTAAACAAAGATGCTTTATAATGGTAAAGTATAGAGTACATAAAGATAATCTGTAGATTTAAAAGGTTATGAAATGTTTATTTGGATATTATGTAAAGGTAATATGATACTTTGTAAGGGTAATGATGAGAATTTTGTTTCACTACATAATGGTCAATATAAAAATTCTAACGATATGTAAGTGAAAGTGGGAAATTCTATACTATACATAAGGGTAAATATAATTCTATATAAAGGCCTTTTAAATATTTCAAGAACTGTATAATGTTCGAAAATATTTGTGTAATGGTTATGAAACTTCTCAAAGGGCTATATAAGAGTATGCATTTATTGTGTAAAGGTAAAGAATGAATCAATAAGACTACATAATGTTGAAAAGTAATTAAATAATTGTAAAAATACTTTTAAAAATATTGATATTCCTTATACAGAATATACATAGAATTTAAATTTATTTAAAATTTATTTAAAATAATTGTTCAGAATATAAACAATTATTAATATAAATAATTAAAGAATAATTAAAAAATGACCAAATAATGAAGACTAAAAAATTTATCATTATGCATTCATTAATTTATTTTAAAACCAATGAATGTAACTAAAATTACGTTTTAACTTAAAAATGCTATGAGAAATTGTAATAACCCAATGAAATTGAAAAAAAACATTGAGAATCCTTAAATACTAATGTTAGTGGTAATAAACTATTTTTAGTTTTGATACTATCACAATATATTAGTAGATAATGGAGACACTAATATCACAAACCTGATACCCATAAGTAATCCAAATAAGAAAATGTGGAAAAATGTTGAACTCACTATGATACATAATGTCCTTTAGGATAATACATAACAATTATTTTCATAATAAAGGGGTTATATATATGGGCAATCTAGAATAAGAAACATGAAAACTTATTAATCATCGTATTAATATGTAAGGTTTATCCCCACTCAAAAAATGACATAGTGTTGAGATTCATAGAAATTCATAAGGATCATTTCCTTTTCCATTTGAGAGGTCATCGAACATCCTCAGATTTTGAGATACATTATCAATTATAAAATATTATTGATAATACATCCAATTGTGGATGTTTTCAGGCCACAACATAAGATGACACGCTGTGATTATGATACTCATTAGCAATCATGAAATATGATTGGTAATATAAAATATATAAATTTTTAATAAAATGGATCTAGTAGATTATTCAAACTATTTGTAAGTTATAGAAGAGACTTCAATAGACTAAATATAGTTTGATGGTGGATATTTAACTATTGTAGATTCGAGAGATGAATCTAAATTAGAGGAGGTTCATGGTAGTTAAATGATAAAATTTTAATATAAAATTAATATTACCTGACTATAAATGGATGGTGATAAAAAGAATAAAAGAATAAAAAATTTCAGTATAAAATATTGAAAATAATAGAGGGGAGAGTAATTGAGTTTTCAATGAAGTGAGAACGAATAAAGAGAAACGATTTCAACACTATAAAATTGACTAAATATTATAATTATTGATTATTCAGTTTCTTCTATATTTTATTCTTAAAAATATTAGAATTGAAAGTGTAGAGTTTTTGTGCATATTTGTGAAGAATATTATGTGAATAATTCCTACATTGGACTTAAAATATTGGGAATTTTGCTAAATTTTTTATTTTGTCAGAGGATATTTAATTAACTCTTCCAACAATAATTTTCCACTACAGCAAATCAATGATTTAGTGGTGGTTTTTCTCATAGAATATTTCAATACAGCTGTTAAACGTTTTTCGAGACAAACTTTATAAACCTTTTCCCCTATGTTTTCAAAAACCACATTTAAATGTCCGACAAATATTTCTAATTTTTTTTTGAAAAAATGTTCACTTATTTTTAAAGGTAGTTTTTTTACAACCTCCACGAAAGAGAATGAAAAAAATTTAATAATTATTATTTATTATTTTCTATCATATGTAGTTTATTATTAATAATTTTAAATAATTATTATGTTTCAATTAATAAGTACTTACAGTTATTAGTTATTAATAATTTTAAAGGGAAACCAAATCTTCAATAACTAGAAAATCAGATATCGACATCAAATGACCATAACTTTTGATCTGGGAGTCAATTTTAGCTCCACAGCAAGTAAAAAATAATCTTATGAAACAAGCTAACACCATATGAGATTTAATTTATGTGATAAATAATTGAATAATATATATTTAAATTTCAAAAAAGTTGAAAATCAATCCCTAACATCAAACAACTATAACTGTTGATCCGGGTGTACGTTTGGGCTCTACCACATATCAAATCGAATTTTGTTACAGTATCTATACCATAGATAGTCTCAAACTGATGTGGAAGAGTTTTATTCGGTATTTATTCCCCGAAAATCTCTACAAGGCCTCTATATCTGAGTATTATTCTCATCGAAACCGTTTTCATAAAATTTAAACAGCTTTATATTCTTATCTAAGTGTCTGTTTGGCAGGTTTCATGTATCATATCAAATATCATTTCATGATCTTCGATTCGAGAGGTTGTAGAGTTGAAATGGACTCTCAAATTAGAAGTTATGGTTGTATCATGGGTTTTAGGTGTTTTTGAAAAAGAAATTATAAGTATATATAGTTATAGATATTTATAAAATTTAATTATTTTATTATTTTAATATTTATTAATTATTTTTTATTAAATATCATTATTTATTTTTGCAATTATTATTTATTATTGATTTATTATTGATTTAATATTTGTTGATATATTTTTGTATATTTATTATTTATATATTTGTTATATATTTATTATATATTTATTAATTATTTATTATTAACTATTTATTTATTATTCTTGAAAATATTGGGGCTGAAGCCTCATTTTATACTTAATGTAAAGACCTCCTTTTGTATTGGTAGAGGGAGACACATTAAATATATCAAAGGCCCCATGGAATGTGGCCTGAACACAAGGGTTGAAATCCCCTTTTTGGCCCAATGGGTCCAATAGTGAATAGTACTACTATAGTACCCGGGCTGTCAGAGTACACGCTATAGTACATCCATTGCTACAGTCCCAGATATAGTACCATCACTGCTACAATGCCACCAGTGCTATAGTATCTTCGATGCTATAATCTGATATAGTGGTGCTACATTGCTGCTACAGTGCCTCGAGAATTCTTCCATTGCCCGGATTAGATCTTTGGTCTTTTGGGTGCCACTGTAACACCCCAGGTAAAAAAAGAATATGACATTTTCATATTTATCCATATTTGTGAATAAAATATTAATATGACTTTAAAGGGGACGTTATTCTCTATGGCGTACCCAACACGCAACAACGAGTTTCATGGGAATCTTACGTTGCACTCTAATAATAAAATAATATTATTTTAAATGGTAGTTAACATGTAGCCATTGTATTGGCGGGAATATAAATAACTAAAATATGATTACATATGTTTTTAAATGTTTTTACAATAAAATACGAAGGCATGAAATAGGGAAAGAATTCAATTTTAGGCGTATATGCCCTAGTTTTCAATAAAGGTTCACTTATCATCTTTTGATGGAGAACCGTCATTAAATATAGTTTTGTTTACTCTTATAAATCTTTTTGGACCAAATAAAACTCTTCTTAAGAATTGGGACATCAAAATTTACTTTGTGTAAATTTTTGGTATCTTTCTGATAAAGTTCATTTTTTAATGAATAGTGTAAAATGTTGTATTTTAATTCAAAACCAATTTTTAATCTAATCTATTTATATGATTATATTATCTTTTGAATTGGTTTTTGAGTGAAATTAGAATATATTTTTACCATTAAACCCAATAGTGGTCGTTGGAATTAATTTCACTTTGAAATCAGACTTAAACTAGTGTCGATCTTTTGATACTTATTGTTTCATAAAAACACGCTATTTGCTCTGACAGCAAGAATTAATTATTAAATTAATTAATGTGACTTAAATGTTTTGAATTTTGTAAAATAGACTTCATTTTTGAATTCGGAATATCAAATATAGCTTACGGTGAATTTTTGGGATTTTTATGAAAAACTTCAATTTTTGATGAATAGTCAAACCACTAAGTGGTACTTATAAAAACTGTTTTTTTCCGTTTAAATGAAATTTTTCCATATTTGTGTTTTGAATTTTAAAAATCTGACATACATGGTTTTCATTAAGAAGTAAAATTTGGTTCAATGGGATAAAAATAATTTTTTGGTGAATAGTAACTTATTAAGTTTTTAATCGTGATTAGAGGTAATTAGTGTAGTTTATGGTAAAAATAATGTTTTAATAATATGAAATGAACTTGACACATGTCCTAACCTCATTAGATGTGTCATGGTCGACCAATAAAACCCATGGGTCAACTTGGGGACCCCATTAAGCCACTATGTTTTGAAAATGACATTAATATCTTTTTATTTAAAGTTAAAGTAAAAATGAGACAAACATGAAATGTTTTACTAAAACAATTTTTACATGGGGTTATACAAATCCGATTTTTGACTATAAATATTCATTGGAAAGATAAAAAGATTTACTACATCATAGTATTTTTTTATTATAATTTTTAGACATTAAATAAATTAAATTATTTATGACATCATGATGATGCAGCGATGACCTCATTATTTAACGATTTAAATAAAATGGAAAGATAATGTAATATATAAGACCTACACATGTCCAAAACCTATTGTATGAGTGGATTTAGAACCCTTATCACCTCAGCCTCGAAATACATCAATGTGGGACCTTTAAAATCAGAAACGATTTTGAAAATAAAGTAACATTTTGTAACTTTACAAGAGTGCCCCTCCTCTCCTCTTATAAAAGGCCCCCACCTCTACCTCCTTACCCATACTCCCAAAGCCTTTTTCTTGGCCAACCTCTGCTCATTTTGTCTCTAAACATTCCTCTATTACTCCTTGAAGCCTCACTTTGGTCAGAAGTCTTCCCAAGGAATCCTTTGAGCTCAAACCAAAGGGAGTTGCCTGATTTTAAGGTAATGTCTTCACTTGAGTCCTTTTGTTTTATTTTGCTTCTCCAACCACCTAAACTCTTTTTATTCATTTCTTTTGTAACAAACCCAGTATCATAAATATACTAGGATGTTTTTATAAGAAGTATTAGAGCTACACTTTCACACACCTACATCTAATGGTTAAATAACATACTATTTCTGTGGATGGCGAATTTCGGCCTCCCGAAACGATGATTGTTCAACATTCTTATAACACCTTCCAAGGTGGCCGTTAAGATGACACTATATTTATATATGATATATAATATGTGTATGTTTTACTTAAGCTTCTGTATTTTTCATTTTGGGCATACCTTTATGGTTTCCATTATGGGTAAACGCGATATCTTCATTTAAAGAAGTGCGGACTACCGCCCCCTCAAAGTGATTTGATTCGTTAATTCTTCATGTGGTATGTATAAAGGATATATTTAATGATATTATATATGATACCATACTGGAATTAAAATACTATTATGTTTCATTATGTTTTAATTCCATTAAATATGAAATAGAAATGGAAGTAGCGTTTGTGCGTACGTACGGCTTACCATCTCCATGAACGGTACATTTCATTTCTTATCTCAAAATGTTATGTAATATTATAAGTACATATATATAATGGATATATATGAAATATATTACATCAAAATTATGGATATCATTCTGGAGTTATAACATATATATATATCTCTCTCATTTTTTTAATTCCATTAATATGACAAAAAATGAAAGTAGCATTCATGCGTACGTACGGCCTACCGTCTCCATGAACGGTGCTTTTCGTTTTTTATCTCCAAATGATATGGAATAGTATGAAATGAATATTTACTAGATATATATGATATTTTAATCATTAATAAAATTCTGGAAATTATTTACTTATAACTACATGGGCAATCTTTTTTCAAACAAGTTCATTTTTGACTCATGTACCAAACATCGGCAAAAACGTCTGATATGAACTAACATTATTAAGAAATTATTATAAAATTATAATATGTGATATGAAGTGAATAATAATCTCTAAATGAGGTACTTAGGCAATTATTAATTGACCAAAGTTTATTATTCAGGAATATAAAGAAACGAACAAGACAAGTTGGACTTGAGGTAAGGGATCCTACTCCTCTCTTTCTTTTTAAGTACAATATTTTATGTCATTCCTTATAAGATCATCTATATTGTTATTGGGATGTTATTTTATATTACTCTTACTGTAATTTTTATGTTCATATTATGAGAGACCCTATTCTCTATCATCAATCCGTTTTGGATGTTTTGAGTGGTGTTGTTAGGCTGCCGAATTTTCGTAAGAGATCTAACCTCTCTCTTTCTTTTTAAGTACTCTCCTTTATGTCACTTCCTTTAAGCTCCTATTTGTTATGTTGGGGGATGTTATTTTGTATTACTATTTCTGTAAACATTATGTTGATATGATTAGAGACCCTATTTCCTCTCATCAATCCATTTTAGAAGTTTTAAGTGGCGCCGCTAGGCTGCCGAGTTTTCGTAAGGGATTTTCCATCTCACTTTTATTACCGTGAGATTTATTATACATTTGCCACAATTTCCTTTGAGTGGTGTATGTACTGCCCATTATTATAAACTTTGTGAAATATAATTTCATTTATCGGTATTAACATCTTCATTTCATGACCCTTCTTCCATGGGGTGTACGTTTCAAAAGTTACCCAACTCGGTAAGGGGACCTTTCACCCTCCTCTTTCTAAAAGACTTCTTTTGTTATGTCTTTTAATTCACATACTATTATGTTGGGATATGTTATTTTATATCCTTATTGATGTAAATTTTATGTCCATGTGATTATCTTCCCTTTTTATCTCTCATCAACTCATTTTCTGATTTTTGAAGTGACGTCGTTAGGCTGTCGAATTTTACCAAGGGAACTTTTTAACCCAATTTCGATTTCTTTGGGTTCGACATGTAGTTATTGAATATTTCATCCTTTGAATATGTTTGAATGACCTTTTATTGTTTTAAACTTAATATCCACTTATATTGGGTGTATTTATATTTGTCACACATAATTTTGAGATTGATTTATCCTTAATTTAAGGATACCTTCTTTATAAGGGATTTCCTCACATTTGTTATTTCTATTGAGACTTCATTGTTGTTATGCACCAATTCACTATTATATGGTGTATATACTGTCCTTTGGAATATTATATCATGAATCCATTTATTCTCATGATATTATAAAGTTCTGATTAAATGTTATTCCTCAATTATTGTATTCAAGTGTCTCTAATTTTGGTAAAAACCCTTTAACCAAAATATCGCTTTAAATGTTTTAATTATTTGTTCATATTAATATCCATGTTTTCAAATTGGTTTTAAGAATTTATTTATATGGATTTTAATGGTTTAAAATGATAAAAGCTTCAAGGTGGTATGGGACACTTTGATTCAAAAATCTCTTTATTAAATGTTTAAATGGTTTTGAAAATGGTTTTTAGAATGGATTCATTATTTCAATATCTTAAAATGTTATATTGTTTTTGCAATGTGGGAATGTTATATTTCCTTTATGCTTAAGTTATGTGCTTTGATTATGTTGAGTTTCTTGAGCATTGTTATGAATACGGGTGGTTCCATGATAAATTAAGGGCAGGTGAGCCCGATATAGCTCTCCAATGCATTGGGTAACGTGAAGGAGTGAAACGTTAAGGTTTCTCCGAAGAGATTTAGGGAATATACTGTGATAGGTATTCCAAACGTAACTAAGAGGGTTACTCCCTACGTAAGAATGTTATGAATGCCTCAAGTTACCATTTATGTCTTATGATTTCTATGATTTATTAATGATTTTATGTGGTATGTTAAAGTGCCTATGTTTTATGGGTAAAGTATGATGTCATTCTTATGTATATATGAACTCATGTTTCCTTTCCATATTTTTATAACCCTTACTGAGCTTTTTATGCTCATCTCAAGTTTTTGAAATGTTTTTCACAGGTCAAGGGAAAGGTACATGATGTGATGATAGTGTCAAGGATGTGTCAAGAAAGAATCCATGTTTTATTTTCAATATGTTTCTGTTGATGGGAAGAATGAATACCTTATTTTATGTAACCACTCTGTTTAAATGTGGAATTTAATGGAAGTTTCATGATCTAATTCTCTAAAACTCTAAACCTGAAAAGATCCTCAATGTGTAATCTTGTAATAACTCATGATTAAGTAAGGTTTAAGGCTGGGACCTTATATTTGGTATCAAAGGTCGGTTTAGATAACTTTAGAGGTTAGGGTATTCTTTAAGCATAAGTGACATTACCATAATGGTTAGGATTTCAGAAAGAGTCCTAGTTTTAGATAAAGTGAATGAGTAAGTATATCTTAGTGTTTACCTTCCTCATTTGTACATGATGGTTTTGTTGATATACTCACACTGACATTTCTGTTTTTAGTGAATGGATGGATCTAGCAGGCACTAAAGAGAAAACAGGTTTGAAGTAAACTATGGTGGTTCTCTGATTAAGATACTAGATAAAATGGAGGATTCAATGAGGAAACTAATGGTTGTTCTAAACCAAATATCAAGGAGTCATGATCAACCACTTGAACCTTGGTATGTTCTGTAATGCATCATGTACGAGATGACCAATCGATTAGGAAGTTCAGGTAATAATTATAAAGGTAACCATTAGAGTTTATATGATCCTTACTTTTGAGGTAATTAAGGGTTATTAAATGATATGCTGGAAAATGAAAGGCATGAGATAAACTTGAGGTTAAAATACGTTATGATAATTTTTGATGATTTTAACTCTTTTTGGGGAATGCTTTATGAATTATATAGTTTTGGAAAAAGGGCAACACGCAGACTTTGTGACAACCCGTCGCGTCGGACAAAGCTGCGAGAATCGAACCCACAATCAAAGTGTGACTGGTATTTATCACCTACCACTGGACTACGTGATGTCCCTGGTTAGTTTGACTGATTTTTTTTAGTTATGTGATTTTATGAATTAAGAGTATGTTGATTTTGGGCTATTTATGAAAATTATTAACCTATCATGGAGGATATGTGATTAGGTTAATTACTTTTCAATACGAGACTTTAGTAGCAACTGATATTGTTTGGAGATAAATGTTAAGATTTAACTTAGAAGACTATGTGACTAAATCCTTCAAATATTTTGGTTTCAATCTTATATTGGTTTACTTTGAAGAATTTTATGGACAAATTGTCTATCGGATGGTCCTCGTTGAACTTTGTGTTTTGTTGGACAAATTTTGGAGATTAAGCATAGATTTTATTTTCAAAGGGTTATCATTTTCTGGATTATCTGACCCTGTACTAACCTTTTGTTTTTGGTTTTGGTTAATGCCCTAATAAATGGGAAGTATATAGTTCTCTTTGCTGGATTAGGTGATTCTCTAGAAGTTGATTATAGTACTCTTAATGCGAACAAGTCTCCCTAAATACTCGTCTTTTGGAAAAAAAAATATGAGTTTGATTAAGGAATCTAGTAAAAGTTGAAAGTAAACATGATAAGTGATTATGTTTCCTTATGAATAAATTCCTCAATAGAAAGTAACATAAAACAAAAATGTTGTCTATTAACTTTTCCTACTGGGGAATCGAATACCGTTTAACCCATCACAAGGTTGTGATTTTCTTATGGTTAACTTTCTCCTAGACATGTTTACTATCACTCCCCATCACAACATGACCCTATGTTTTCTCCTCCATGTCCATGTTTTCATACTTGGAATCCTAGTATGGGTTAACTCGGGTGAACTTTGTACTTATCTTTCTTTATCTTAAAGTGATTGTTTTACCGACTCTTGTTCCGATGTGGGACTTTCATGGATGTTTCCAAGCTCAATTTTAAAAATTGCGAGGACGCAATTCCCAAAAGGGGGGAAGGATGTAACACCCCAGGTAAATATAGAATATTAAATTTTCATATTTATCCATATTTGTGAATAAAATATTAATATGACTTTAAAGGGGAAGCTATGCTCAATGGCGTACCCAACACGCAACAACGAGTTTCTTGGGAATCTTACGTTGCACTCTAATAATAAAATAATATTATTTTACATGAGAGTTAACATGTAGCCATTGTATTGGTGGGAATAGAAATAAATAAAATATGATTATATATGTTTTTAAATGTTTTTACAATAAAAGATAAAGGCATGAAATACGAAAAGAATTCAATTTTAGGCGTATATACCCTAGTTTTCACTAAAGGTTCACTTATCGTCTTTTGATGGAGAACCGTCATTAAATATAGTTTTGTTCACTCTTATACATCCTTTTGGACTAAATAAAACTCTTCTTAAGAATTGGGACATTAAAATTTACTTTGTGTAAATTTTTCGTATCTTTCTGATAATGTTCATTTTTTAATGAATAGTGTATAATGTTGTATTTTAATTCAAAACCTATTTTTAATCTAATTTATTTATATGATTAGATTATATTTTGAAATTGTTTTAAAGTGAAATTAGAATATATTTTTACCATTAAATCCAATAGTGGTCGTTGGAATTAATTTTACTTTGAAATCAGACTTAAACTAGTGTCAATCTTTTGATACATATTGTTTCATAAAAACACGCTATTTACTCTGACAACGGGAATTAATTATTAAATTATTTAATGTGACTTATATGTTTTTAATTTTGTAAAATAGAATTCATTTTTGAATTCAGAATATCAAATATAGCTTAGGGTGAATTTTTTGGATTTTTCTGAAAAACGTCAATTTTTGATGAATAGTGAAACCACTAAGTGGTACTTATAAAAACTGATTTTTTCCGTTTAAATGAAATTTTGCCATATTTGTGTTTTTAATTTTAAAAATCCAACATACATGGATTTCATTAAGAAGTAAAATGTGGTTCAATGGGATAAAAATAATTTTTTGGTGAATAGTAACTTATTAAGTTTTTAATCGCGATTAGAGGTAATTAGTGTAGTTTAAGGTAAAAATAAAGTTTTAATAATATGAAATGAACATGAAACATGTCCTAACCTAATTGGATGTGTTAAGGCCGACCAAGAAAACCCATGGGTCAACTTGGGAACCCCATGAAGCCACTTTGGTTGGAAAATGACTTTAATATCTTTTTATTTAATGTTAAAGTAAAAATGAGACAAACATGAAATGTTTTACTAAAACAATTTTTACATGGGGTTATACAAATCAGATTTTTTACTATAAATATTAATTGGAAAGATAAAAAGATTTCCTACATCATAGTAGTTTTTTTTATAATTTTTAGACATTAAATAAGTTAAATTATTTATGACATCATGATGATGCAGCGATGACCTCATTATTTAATGATTTAAATAAAATGGAAAGATAATGTAATATCTAAGACCTACACATGTCCAAAACCTATTAGATGAGTGGATTTTGAACCCTTATCACCTAATACTCGAAATAAATCAATGTGGGACCTTTAAAATCCGAAACTCTTTTGAAAATAAAGTAACATTTTGTAACTTTACAAGAGTGCCCCTCCTCTCCTCTTATAAAAGGCCCCCAACTCTACCTCCTTACCCACACTCTCGAAGCCTTTGGCTCGTCCAAACTCTGCCAATTTTGTCTCTACACATCCCTATATTACTCCTTGAAGCCTCACTTTGGGCAGAAGTCTTCCCAAGGAAGCCTTTTAGCTCAAACCAAAGGGAGTTTCCCAATTTTAAGGTAATGTCTTCACTTGAGTCATTTTGTTTTATTTTGCTTCTCCAACCCCCTAAACTCTTTTTATTCGTTTCTTTTGTAACAAATCCAGTATCATAAATATACAAGGATGTTTTTATAAGAAGTATTCTAGCTACACTTTCACACACCTACATCTAATGGTTAAAGAACATACTATTTCCGTGGATGGCGAATTTCGGCCTCCCGAAACGATGATTGTTCAACATTATTTTAACACCTTCAAAGGTGGCCATTAAGATGACACTATATTTATATATGATATATAATATGTGTATGTTTTCCTTAAGCTTCTGTATTTTTCATTTTGTGCATACCTTTATGGTTACCAATATGGGTAAACGTGATATCTTCATTTAAGGAAGTGTGGACTACCGCCCCCTCAAAGTGATTTGATTCGTTAATACCATATGTGGTACGTATAAAGGATATATTTAATGATATTATATATGATAAAATACTGGAATTAAAATACTATTATGTATCATTATGTTTTAATTCCATTAAATATGAAATAGAAATGGAAGTA
Organism: Viscum album; assembly: GCA_963277665.1. Classification (NCBI taxonomy): domain Eukaryota; kingdom Viridiplantae; phylum Streptophyta; class Magnoliopsida; order Santalales; family Viscaceae; genus Viscum; species Viscum album. Next base: position 1,032,601,769 of record OY728157.1, read on the forward strand.
GCGTTCATGCGTACGTACAGCTTACCATCTCCATGAACGGTACATTTCATTTCTTATCTCAAAATGTTATGTAATATTATAAGTACATATATATAATGGATATATATGTAATATATTACATGAAAATTATGGATATCATTCTGGAGTTATAACATATATATATATCTCTCATTTTGTTTTAATTCCATTAATATGACAAAAAATGAAAGTAGCGTTCATGCGTACGTACGGTCCACAGTCTCCATGAACGGTGCTTTTCGTTTTTTATCTCCAAATGATATGGAATAGTATGAAATTAATATTTACTGGATATATATGATATTTTAGTCATTAATACTATTCTAGAAATTATTTACTTATAACTACATGGGCAATCTTTTTTCAAACAAGTTCATTTTCGAGTCATGTACCAAACATCGGCAAAAACGTCTAATATGAACTAACATTATTAAGAAATTATTATAACATTATAATATGTGATATGAACTGAATAATAATCTCTAAAGGAGTTACTTAAGAAATTATTAATTGACCAATGTTTATTATTCAGGAATATAAAGAAACGAACAAGACAAGTTGGACTTGAGGTAAGGGATCCTACTCCTCTCTTTCTTTTTAAGTACAATCTTTTATGTCATTCCTTATAAGCACATCTTTCTTGTTATTGGGATGTTCTTATATATTACTCTTACTGTAATTTTTTTGTTCATATGATGAGAGACCCTATTCTCTCTCATCAATCTGTTTGGAAGTTTTGAGTGGCGCCGTTAGGCTGCCGAATTTTTGTAAGAGATCTAACCTCTCTCTTTCTTTTTAAGTACTCTCCTTTATGTCACTTCCTTTAAGATCCTATTTGTTATGTTGGGGGATGTTATTTTGTATGAATATTTCTTTAAACATTATTTTGATATGATTAGAGACCCTATTTCCTCCCATCAATCCATTTTAGAAGTTTTAAGTGGCGCCGCTAGGCTGCCGAGTTTTCGTAAGGGATTTTCCATCTCACTTATATTCCTGTGAGATTTATGCAACATTTGCCACAATTTCCTTTGAGTGGTGTATGTACTGCCCATTATTATACACGTTTTGAAGTATAATTTCATTTATGGGTATTCACATCTTCATTTCATGACCTTTCTTCCATGGGGTGTACGTTTTGAAATTTACCCAACTCGGTAAGGGGGCCTTTCACCCTCCTATTTTTAAAAGACTTATTTTGTTATGTCTTTTAATTCACATACTATCATGTTGGGATATGTTATTTTATATCATTATTGATTTAAATTTTATGTCCAAGTGATGATATTCCCTTTTTATCTCTTGTCAACTCATTTTCTGAATTTTGAAGTGACATCGTTAGGTTGTCGAATTTTACCAAGGGAACTTTTTAACCCAATTTCGATTTCTTTGGGTTCGACATGTAGTTATTGAATATGTCATCCTTTGAATATGTTTGAATGACCTTTTATTGTTTTACACTTAATATCCACTTTTATTGGGTGTATTTATATTTGTCACACATAATTTTGAGATTGATTTATCCTTAATTTAAGGATACCTTCTTTATAAGGGATTTCATCACATTTGATATTTCTATTGAGACTTATTTGTTGTTATGCACCAATTCACTCTTATATGGTGTATATACTGTCCTTTGGAATATTATATCATGAATCCATTTATTCTCATGATATTATAAAGTTATGATTAAATGTTATTCCTCAATTATTGTATTCAAGTGTCTCTAATTTTGGTAAAAACCCTTTAACCAAAATATCGCTTTAAATGTTTTAATGATTTGTTCTTATTAATATCCATGTTTTCAAAATGGTTTTACGAATTTATTTATATGGATATTAATGGTTTAAAATGTTAAAAGCTTCAAGGTGGTATGGGACACTTTGATTCAAAAATATCATTATTAAATGTTTAAATGGTTTTGAAAATGGTATTTAGAATGGATTCATTATTTCAATATCTTAAAATGTTATATTGTTTTTTCAATGTGGGAATGTTATCTTTCCTTTAGACTTAAGTTATGTGCTTTGATTATGTTGAGGTTCTTGGGAATTATTATGAATACGGGTGGTTCCGTGATAAACTAAGGGAAGGTGAGCCTGATATAGCTCTCCAATGCATTGGGTAACGCGAAGGAGTGAAACGTTAAGTTTCTCCGAAGAGATTTAGGGAATATACTATGATGGGTATACCAAACGTAACCAAGAGGGTTACTCCCTGCGTAAGAATGTTATGAATGCCTCAAGTTACCTTTTTTGTCTTATGATTTCTATGATTTATTCATGATTTGATGAGGTATGTTAAAGTGCCTATGTTTTATGGGTAAAGTATGATTTCATTCTTATGTATATATGAACTCATGTTTCCTTTCCATATTTTTATATCCCTTGCTGAGCTTTTTATGCTCATCCCAAGTTTTTGAAATGTTTTTCACAGGTCAAGGGAAAGGTATATGATGTGATGATAGTGTCAAGGATGTGTCAAGAAAGAATCCATGTTTTATTTTCAATATGTTTCCATTGATGGGAAGAATGAATATTGTCTTTTATGTAACCACTTTGTTTAAATGTGGAATGTAATGCAGGTTTCATGATCTAATTCTCTAAAACTCTAAACCTGAAAAGATCCTTAATGTGTAATCTTGTAATAACTCAAGATTAAGTAAGGTTTAAGGTTGGGGCCTTATATTTGGTATCAAAGGTCGGTTTAGATAACTTTAGAGGTTAGGGTATTCTTTAAGTGTAAGTGACATTACCATAATGGTTAGGATTTCAGAAAGAGTCTTTGTTTTAGATAAAGTGAATGAGTAAGTATATCTTAGTGTTTACCTTCCTCGTTAGTACATGATGGTTTTGTTGATATACTCACACTGACATTTCTGTTTTTAGTGAATGGATGGATCTAGCAGGCACCAAAGAGACAACAGGTTTGAAGGAAACTGTGGTGGTTCTCTGATTAAGATACTAGATAAAATGGAGGATTCAATGAGGAAACTCATGGTTGTTCTAAACCAAATATCAAGGAGTCATGATCAACCACTTGAACCTTGGTATGTTCTGTAATGCATCATGTACGAGATGACCAATCGATGTGGAAGTTCAGGTAATAATTATAAAGGTAACCATTAGAGTTTATATGATCCTTACTTTTGAGGTAATTAAGAGTTATTATATGATATGCTGGAAAATGAAAGGCATGAGATAAACTTGAGGTTAAAATATGTTATGATCATTTTTGATGATTTTATCTCTTTTTGGGGAATGATTTTAGAATTATATAGTTTTGGAAAAAGGACAATACACAGACCGTGTGACAACCCATCACGTCGGACAAAGCTGCGGGAATCGAACCCACAACTAAAGTGCGACTGGTATTTATTGACTACCACTGGACTACGTGAAGTCCCTGGTTAGTTTGACTGATTTTTTTAGTTATATGATTTTATGAATTAAGAGTAAGTTGATTTTGGGTTATTTATGAAAATGATTAACCTATCATGGAGGATATGTGATTAGGTTAATTACTTTTCAATATGAGACTTTAGGAGAAACTGATATTGTTTGGAGATAAATGTTACAATTTAACATGAAAGACTATGTGACTAAATCCTTCAAATATTTGGGTTTCAATCTTATATTGGTTTACTTTGAAGATTTTTATGGACAAATTGTTTATCGGATGGTCCTCGTTGAACTTTGGGTTTTGTTGGACAAATTTTGGAGATTAAGCATAGATTTTGTTTTCAAAGGGTTATCCTTTTCAGGATTATTTGACCTTTTACGAACCTTTTGGTTTTGGTTTTGGTTAAATCTTAATGAAATGGGAAGTATATAGTTCTCTTTGGTAGATTAGGTGATTCTCTAGAAGTTGATTATAGTACTCTTAATGCGAACAAGTCTCCCAAAATACTCGTCTTTTGGAAAAAAAAAATATGAGTTCGATTAAGGAATCTAGTAAAAGTTGAAAGTAAACATGATAAGTGATTATGTTTCCTTATGAATAAATTCCTCAATAAAATGTAACTTAAAACAAAAATTTTGTCTATTAACTTTTTCTACTGGGGAATCGAATACCGTTTAACCCATCACAAGTTTGTGATATTCTTATGGTTAACTTTCTCCTAGACATGTTTACTATCACTCTCCATCAGAACATGACCCTATGTTTTCTCCTCCATGTCCATGTTTTCATACTTGGAATCCTAGTATGGGTTAACTCGGGTGACCTTTGTACTGATCTTTATTTATCTTAAAGTGATTTATTACCGACTCTTCTTCCGATTGAGACTTTCAAGGATGTTTCCAAACTCAATTTTAAAAATTGCGAGGACGCAATTCCCAAAAGGGGGGAAGGATGTAACACCCCAGGTAAATAAAGAATATGACATTTTTATATTTATCCATATTTGTGAATAAAATATTAATATGACTTTAAAGGGGACGCTATGCTCGATGGCGTACCCAACACGCAACAACGAGTTTCTTGTGAATCTTACGTTGCACTCTAATAATAAAATAATATTATTTTAAATGGTAGTTAACATGTAGTCATTGTATTTGAGGGAATAGAAATAACTAAAATATGATTATATATGTTTTTAAATGTTTTTACAATAAAATATAAAGTCATGAAATACGGAAAGAATTCAATTTTAAGCGTATATGCCCTAGTTTTCACTAAAGGTTCACTTATCGTCTTTTGATGGGGAACCGTCATTAAATATAGTTTTGTTCACTCTTATACATCCTTTTGGACCAAATAAAACTCTTCTTAAGAATTGGGAAATCAAAATTTACTTTGTGTAATTTTTTGGTATCTTTCTGATAAAGTTAATTGTTTTAATGAATAGTGGAAAATGTTGTATTTAAATTCAAAACCTATTTTTAATCTAATTAATTTATATGAATAGATTATCTTTTGAATTGGTTATAAAGTAAAATTAGAATATATTTTTCCCATTAAATCCAATAGTGGTTGTTGGAATTAATTTGACTTTGAAATCAGACTTAAACTAGTGTCAATCTTTTGATACTCATTGTTTCATAAAAACACGCTATTTGCTCTGACAGCGGGAATTAATTATTAAATTAATTAATGTGATTTATATGTTTTGAATTTTTTAATATAGACTTCATTTTTGAATTTGGAATATCAAATATATCTTAGGGTGAATGTTTGGGATTTTTCTGAAAAACTTCAATTTTTGATGAATAGTGAAAGCACTAAGTGGTACTTATAAAAACTGATTTTTTCCATTTAAATGAAATTTTTCCATACTTGTGTTTTGAATTTTAAAAATCTTACAAACATGGTTGTCATTAAGAAGTAAAATTTGGTTCAATGGGATAAAAATAATTTTTTGGTGAATAGTAACCTATTAAGTTTTTAATCGCGATTAGAGGTAATTAGTGTAGTTTAAGGTAAAAATAATTTTTTAATAATATAAAATGAACTTGAAACATGTCCTAACCTCATTGTATGTGTCATGGACGACCAAGAAAACCCATGGGTCAACTTGGGGACCCCATGAAGCCACATTGGTTGGAAAATGACAATAATATCTTTTTATTTAAAGTTAAAGTAAAAAATGAGACAAACATGAAATGTTTTACTAAAACAATTTTTACATGGGGTTATACAAATCCGATTTTTGACTATAAATATTCATTGGAAATATAAAAATATTTCCTACATCATAGTATTTTTTTATAATTTTTATACATTAAATAAATTAAATTATTTATGACATCATGATGATGCAGCAATGACCTCATTATTTAACGATTTAAATAAAATGGAAAGATAATGTAATATCTAAGACCTACACATGTCCAAAACCTATTGGATGAGTGGATTTCGAACCCTTGTCACCTCATCCTAGAAACACATCAATTTGGGGCCTTTAAAATCCGAAACGCTTTTGAAAATAAAGTAACATTTTGTAACATTACAAGAGTACCCCTCCTCTCTTTTTATAAAAGGCCCCCACCTCTACCTCTTTACCCACACTCCCAAATCCTTTGGCTCGGACAAATTCTGCCCATTTTGTCTCTCCACTTCCCTCTCTTACTCCTTGAAGCCTCACTTTGGGCAGAAGTCTTCCCAAGGAATCCTTTGAGCTCAAACCAAAGGGAGTTTCCCGATTTTAAGGTAATGTCTTCACTTAAGTCCTTTTGTTTTATTTTGCTTCTCCAACCCCCTAAACACTTTTTATTTGTTTGTTTTGTAAAAAATACAGTATCATCAGTATACTAGGATGTTTTTATAAGAAGGATTCTAGATACACTTTCACACACCTACATCTAATGGTTAAAGAACATACTGTTTCCGTGGATGGAGAATTTCGGCCTCCCGAAACGATGATTGTTCAACATTCTTTTAACACCTTAAAATGTGGCCATTAAGATGACACAATATTTATATATGATATATAATATGTTTATGTTTTCCTTAAGCTTCTGTATTTTTTATTTTGGGCATACCTTTATGGTTACCATTATGGGTAAACGCGATATCTTCATTTAAGGAAGTGTGGACTACCACCCCCTCAAAGTGATTTGAATCGTTAATGCCGTATGTGGTACGTATAAAGGATATATTTAATGATATTATATATGATACCATACTGAAATTAAAATACTATTTTGTATCATTATGTTTTAATTCCATTAAATATGAAATAGAAATGGAAGTAGCGTTCATGCGTACGTACAGCTTACCGTCTCCATGAACGGTACATTTCATTTCTTATCTCAAAATGTAATGTAATATTATAAGTACATATATATAATGGATATATATGTAATATATTACATCAAAATTATGGATATCATTCTGGAGTTATAACATATATATATATATCTCTCACATTTTGTTTTAATTCTATTAATATGACAAAAAATGAAAGTAGCGTTCATGCGTACGTACGGCCTACCGTCTCCATGAACAGTGCTTTTCGTTTTTTATCTCCAAATGATATGGAATAGTATGAAATGAATTTTTACTGGATATATATGATATTTTAATCATTAATACTATTCTGTAAATTATTTACTTATAACTACATGGGCAATCTTTTTTCAAACATGTTCATTTTTGACTCATGTACCAAACATCGGCAAAAATGTCTGATATGAACTAACATTATTAAGAAATTATTATAACATTATAATATGTGATATGAACTGAATAATAATATATAAAGTAGGTACTTAGGCAATTATTAATTTACCAAAGTTTATTATTCCGGAATATAATGAAACGAACAAGACAAGTTGGACTTGAGATAAGGGATCCTACTCCTCTCTTTCTTTTTAAGTACAATCTTTTATGTCATTCCTTCTAAGCTCATATTTCTTGTTATTGGGATGTTATTTTATATTACTCTTACTGTAATTTTTATGTTCATATGATGAGAGACCCTATTCTCTCTCATCAATCCATTTTGGAAGTTTTGAGTGGCGTCGTTAGGCTGCCGAATTTTCGTAAGAGATCTAACCTCTCTTTTTCTTTTTAAGTACTCTCCTTTATGTCAATTCCTTTAAGCTCCTATTTGTTATGTTGGGGGTGTTCTTTTGTATTACTATTTCTGTAAACATTATGTTGATATGATGAGAGACCCTATTTCCCCTCATCAATCCATTTTAAAAGTTTTAAGTGGCGCCGCTAGGCTGCCGAGTTTTCGAAGAGATTTTCCATCTCACTTTTATTCTCGTGAGATTTATGCAACATTTGACACAATTTCCTTTGAGTGGTGTATGTACTGCCCATTATTATACACTTTGTGAAGTATAATTTCATTTATGGGTATTCACATCTTCATTTCATGACCCTTCTTCCATTGGTTGTACATTTCGAAAGTTACCCAACTCGGTAAGGGGACCTTTCACCCTCCTCTTTTTAAAAGACTTCTTTTGTTATGTCTTTTTATTCACATACTATCATGTCGAGATATGTTCTTTTATATCCTTATTGATTTAAATTTTATGTCCAAGTGATGATATTCCCTTTTTATCTCTCATCAACTCATTTTCTGAATTTTGAAGTGACGTCGTTAGGCTGTCGAATTTTACCAAGGGAACTTTTTAACCCAATTTCGATTTCTTTGGGATCGACATGTAGTTATTGAATATGTACTCTTTTGAATATGTGGGAATGACCTTTTATTTTTTTACACTTAATATCCACTTTTATTGGGTGTATTTATATTTGTCACACATAATTTTGAGATTGATTTATCCTTAATTTAAGGATACCTTCTTTATAAGGGATTTCATCACATTTGATATTTCTATTGAGACTTCATTGTTGTTATGCACCATTTCACTCTTATATGGTGTATATACTGTCCTTTGGAATATTATATCATGAATCCATTTATTCTCATGATATTATAAATTTCTGATTAAATGTTATTCCTCAATTATTGTATTCAAGTGTCTCTAATTTTGGTAAAAACCCTTTAACCAAAATATCGCTTTAAATGTTATAATGATTTGTTATTATTAATATCCATGTTTTCAAAATGGTTTTATGAATTTATTTATATGGATATTAATGGTTTCAAATGTTAAAAGCTTCAAGGTGTTATGGGACACTTTGATTCAAAAATCTCTTTATTAAATGTTTAAATGGTTTTGAAAATGGTTTTTAGAATGCATTCATTATTTCAATATCTTAAAATGTTATATTGTTTTTTCTGTAACATCCCAAGTAAGTAATGAATAATAGATATTTTTATCTATTCCTATTAATGAATTAGATAGTGTTTTAGAGGATTAAAATGAAAATAAATCCAATCTTAAGCATGAAATACACTAATATTTTTAAAAGATTGTTTTACTGCCTTTTGATGGAAAACCATTTTTGAATCTATCTTTTGAAAATTTTATAAACTATGTTTGTCAAAATAAACTTATTATTTATGATTGGGACATCAAAATTTACTTTGTGTGAATTTTTGGTATTTTTCTGACAATGTTCATTTTTTAATGAATAGTGAAAAATACTGCATTTTACATCAAAACTTCTTTTTAATATAATTTATTTATATGATTAGATTACCTTTTTAATTTGTTTTAAAGTGAAATTAGAATATATGTTTACCATTTAATCCAATAGTGGTCATTGTAATCAATTTCACATTGAAATTGGACATAAACTGGTGTCAATCTTTTGATACTTATTATTTCATAAAAACACGTTATTTGTCATGACAGCGGGAATTAATTATTAAATTAATTAATGTAACCTATATTATTTGAATTTTTTAAAATAGGCATCATTTTTTAATTCAAAATATCAAATATAGATTTGGGTGAAGTTTTGGTATCTTTCTGAAAAACTTCAATTTTTGATGAATAGTGAAACCACTAAGTGGTAGTTAAAGAAACTGATTTTTTGTTTAAATGAAACTTTGCCAATTATGTGATTTGATTTTCAAAAATCCAACATACATGGTTGTAATTAAGAAGTAAAATATGGTTCAATGAGATTAAAATAATTTTTTGGTGAATAGTAACTTATTAAGTTTTTAATCGCGATTAGTGGTAATTAGTGTAGTTTAAGGTAAAAATAATGTTTTAATAATATGATATGAGCTTTACACATGTCCTAACCTTATTGGATGTGTCATGGACGACCAAGAAAATCCATGGGTCAACTTGGGGACCCAATGGAGCCACTTGGATTGGGAAATGACATAAATAACTTTTTATTTAATATAAAAGTAAAAATGACACAAAAATAATATGTTTTACGAAAACAATTTTTAAATAGGGATATACAAGTCATATTGTTTACTGTAAATATTCATTGGAAAGAAAAAAAGCTTTCCTACATAATAGTATTTTTTTATAATTTTTTGACATTAAATAAGTAAATGTATTTATGACATCATAATGATGTAGTGATTACCTCATTAATAAAGGATTTAAATAAAATGAAAAGATAATGTAAAATCTATGACCTACACATGTCCAAATCCTATTGTATGGGTTCATTTAGAACCCTTATCACCTTATCCTCTAATTATATCAATGTGGGACCGTTTAAATCTGGAACCCATTTTCAAATAAAGTAATATTTATTTACTTTCCAAGAGTGCCCCTCCGGTCCTCTTATAAAAGGCCCCCACCTCTACCTCCTTCCCCACACTTACAAAGCCTTTGGCTCGGCCAACCCCTGCCCATTTTGTCTCTCCACTTCCCTCTATTACTCCTTGAAGCCTCACTTTGGGCAGAAGACTTCCCAAAGAAGCCTTTGATCTCAAACCAAATGGAGTTACCCGATTTTAAGGTAATGTCTTCACTTGAGTCCTTTTGTTTTATTTTTCTTCTCCAACCCCTTAACTCTTTTTATTAATTTATTTTGTAAAAACTCCAGTATATTCAATATAGTAGGATGTTGTTATAAGAAGGATTCGAGCTACACTTACACACACCTACATCTAATGTTTAAAGAACATACTGTTTCCGTGGATGGTGAATTTATGCCTCCCGAAATGATGATTGTTCAACATTCTTTTAACACCTTCAAAGGTGGCCATTAAGATGACACTATATTTATATATGATATATAATATGTTTATGTTTTCCTTAATCTTCTGTATTTTTCATTTTGGGCATACCTTTATGGTTTCCATTATGGGTAAACGCGATATCTTCATTTAAGGAACTGCGGACTACCGCCCCCTCAAAGTGATTTGATTCGTTAAATACCATATGTGGGATGTATAAAGGATGGAACTATTATATTATATATGATATTATACTGGAATTATAATATACCTTTATATCATCATGATTCCATTCTATAAAATACGAAATAGAAATGAAAGTAGCCTTCATGCGTACGTACGGCTTACCGTCTCCATGAACGGTGCATTTCATTTCTTACCTATAAATGATTATGTAATATCATAAATGCGTGTATATACTGGTTATATATGATATATACATCATGATTATAATTCTGAATATAATGGATACATGAAAAACTTGTAATTATAAAGGGTTTATTTTTGACTTAAGTACCAATGATCGTTAAAACGACTGTTATTAACATAAATAATTACAAAGTGTTCATGACATGGAAATAAGTGATATAAAAGGAATAATGAACTTAAAAAAAGGTTCTTAAGAAAGTATAAATTAACTCAAGTTTATTATTCAGGACATTAAAGAACGATCGAGTCAAGTCGGACCCGAGGTATGGGACTTCGTCTCAATCTCCTTTCATTGAGGCATATTTTATTTTATACACAACTTTCTTTTATACGGTGTATAAACCCCTTTGACTTTTACGTTTATCCAAAAGGAATCTTTTTTATATGAAGTGTTTTACAAAACGACAAAAGTGAATGTTTTTGTCGTACATATGCGGCGACAACGACTTCTCCGCCGCCGTGACCATTATTTGAGTTTCGGCTTCCTCTACAAGCCATACCTTCTTTTTATATGAAAAATAAATACCATGTTTTACTTTTATTTTATTTTGGTATTGAAAATGGTTTTCATAATTTTTTTACATCAATGTGTTGTATTGATATCTTGTGATTGAATGGTGGAAATGTTATGTTTCCTTTATGCATGTTTTATGTGATACGATTATGTTGAGGTTCTTGGGAATTATTATGAAGACGGGTGGTTCCATGATAAACTAAGGGCGGGTGAGCCCGATATAGCTCTCCAATGCATTGGGTAAGGCGAAGGAGCGAAACGTTAAGGTTTCTCCAAAGACATTTATGGAATATACTGTGATGGGTATTCCAAACGTAACCAAGAGGGTTACTCCCTACGTAAGAATTTTATGAATGCCTCAAGTTACCTTTATGTCTTATGATTTCTATGATTTATTCATGATTTGATGATGTATGTTAAAGTGCTTATGTTTTATGGGTAAAGTATGATCTCATTCTTATGTATATATGTACCCATGTTTCCTTTCTATATTTTTATATCCCTTACTGAGATTTTTATACTCATCCCAAGTTTTTTGAAATGCTTTTCACAGGTCAAGGAAAAGGTACATGATATGATGATAGTGTCAAGGAAGTGTCAAGAAAGAATCCATGTTTTATTTTAAATATGTTTCCATTGATGGGAATGAATAATACTATATTTATGTAACCACTTTGTTTATATATGGAATGTAATGCAAGTTTTCTGATCTAATTCTCTAAAACTCTAAACCCGAAAAGATCCTCAATGTGTAATCTTGTAATAACTCATGATTAAGTAAGGTTTAAGGTCGGGGCCTTATAGTTGGTATCAGAGGTCGGTTTAGATAACATTAGGAGATAGAATTATATTAAATGATTATCCAAAAATATTTTTTTTGAAATGATATAGCATTTGAATATTACCATGTTGCTTCATCTAAGACATGTTTGTTCAGAATGGTTTTCCACAGAGGAAACAGGGAAGCAGTGCTAGGAAGGAATACAGAAGGAAATAACCTTCTGAATCAGCATCCTGAGATGGTCAGAATTGGAACTGAACAGTTTGTTGCAGTGATGGAACAGTTGACTCAGGCTATAAATGGTGGTGGTATCCATGCACGAGATCAGCCAGATCAACTGTAGAGGAACATGTCAATGGTGGAACATCTCATGAGGCAACATCCCCCATCATTCAAAGGATCATCTGACACTGTGTTAGCTGAAGGGTGGATTAAAGCACTGGAGAAGATTTTCGATGTCATGGGGTGTTCAGAAAATCAAAAGGTTAGTCTTGCTATTTACCGTTTGGAGGGTGAGGCAGATCAGTGGTGGTCGATGGTTAAAAATATCAGGGATGCTGATGAGATTGATTCTCTCGACTGGGATGAATTCAAAGGTATGTTTCTTGAGAAGTATTTTCCTAAGGCTATTCGACTTAGGATGGAAAAGCAATTCTTATAATTGAGGCAAGAGGAAGACTCAGTGGCTGCCTATGAAGAAAGGTTCACTCGATTGGAAAGGTATGCTCCAAATTTTATCCGAGACCTTGATAGTAAAATAAATCATTTTTACTCAGGATTAAAGCCAAAATATCGAAGAGCATTAGGTTCTTGTGAGTTTAAAAGTTATGAAAAGCTTGTTCGATATGCTGAGAAGGTGGAAATGGAGTATGCCGATGACAAAGTGTTCTATAACAACGAGCAGAAGAAGAGACTGAGGTGTCAGGAGAAAGGTAAGAATTCTTCAAAAACGTCTGATGGTAAGAAAACTAAGTTTCCATTTTGTGATAAATGTGGCAAAAGGCATGCTGGGGAATGTCTTCTGAATTCTGGAAAGTGCTACCGATGTGGTAAGATGGGACATAATGCTCGTGATTGCACTGAAAACGATCAGGGTGATGGTAAGACCAAATTTGATTTACAGTTAGTGAAATGTTATACGTGCAATGAGATGGGTCACTATGCAAATGAGTGTCCGACAAAGAGCTTGAGTGATGGGAAGAAGTTAGACTACAGGCAGAAAGGGGTGGTGAAATCCATTGCAACTACTTCAGCAGACGTCGGGACATCAAATGAAGTTGTATCAGGTACTTTTTTTTGTTTTTTCAGATTATGCCAGTGTGTGGTTTGATTCGGGGTCTACACATTCTTTCATCTCTGAAAACGTTTCTAGTAAAATGGGAATACCATCTCAAGAAATGACTCCTGAGCGTCTGGTAAAAACACCTGGGGGAAATGTTGAGGAAAAAAAAAATTATAAGAAACTTACTATCCTTATCTGTGGAAAGAACCTACTTGCAAACATTATTGTTCTACCTCTAGTAGAGTTTGATGTTATCCTGTGTATGGATTGGCTCTCTATTTACCATGCTAAGATTGACTGTAGAGCTAAAGAAGTTTCTTTTCAGAAAGACTTTCAGTTTGTGTACAATAATGAACCCTTACTGTTGATAACTTATCAAGAGGCCAAGAAACTTTTAAAAGATGGAAATGAATTTTACCTTTCACACATCGTTGAAAATAAAGGAACTGTTCAGATTAATGATGTGCCAGTGGTAAATGAGTATCCTGATGTTTTTCCTGATGAGTTTCCTGGAATAATACCAGATCGGGAAGTTGAGTTTTCTGTTGACTTTGTTCCTGATGCTAAGCCAATTTCAAAACCCCCTTGTCGAATGGCTCAAATTGAACTTTTAGAGTTGAAGGAAAAATTGCATGATTTATTAGATAAAGGTTTCATTCGACCTAGCACATCACCTAGGGGTGATCCTGTTTTATTTGTTAAAAACAAAGATGGTTCTATGAGACTTTTCATTGATTATAGGGCCTTGAATAATATCACTGTTAAGATAAAATATCTTTTGCCTCATATCGATGATTTGTTTGATCAGCTCTAGGGAGCTTGGTTTTTTTCAAAGATTTACTTGAGATCGGGGTACCATCAGCTGAATATAAAGGAGGCAGATATTCTAAAGACCGTGTTCCGTACAAGATATGGCCATTATGAATTTGTAGTAATGCCTTTTGGGCTAACCAATGCACCTGCTGTATTCATAGAATTAATGAATATAATTTTCCATGAGTTCTTGGATAAGTTTGTGGTGGTTTTCATTGATGATATTTTGGTGTTTTCTAAAAGTAAAGAAGAGAATGAAAGACATTTAAGGGTTATCTTGAAAACCTTAAAAGAAAATAAATTGTATGGAAAATTCAGCAAGTGTGAGTTTTGGTTGCACCAAATTTCATTCCTTGGTCATATTGTTTCTAAAGATGGAATAACTGTTGATCCTGCAAAAATAAAAGTTATGGAAGAATGGCCAAGACCCACAAATGTAACTGAGATTCTTAGCTTCCTTGGTTTGGCAGGCTATTACCGACAGTTTGATAGAAATTTTTCACGATTATCTAGTACAATGACTAAGCTAACTCGGAAGGGTGTTAAGTTTATCTGGACAAAAGAATGTGATGATTGTTTTCAGGAATTGAAAAGAAGATTGGTGAATGCTCCAGTTTTGGCACTACCTTCCAGGAATGGTGAGTTTATTATATATAGTGATGCTTCATTGAAAGGAATTGGTTGCGTCCTAATGCAGAATGATTAGGTAATTGCTTATGCATCACGTCAGTTGAAAACTCATGAGGTAAATTACCCTACACATGATTTGGAATTAGCAGTTGTTGTTTTCACTTTAAAAATTTGGAGGCATCATTTGTATGGAGTAAAGTGTGAAATATATACAGATCACAAAAGTTTAAAGTATATATTAACTCAAAAATAATTGAATATGAGACAAAGTAGATGGCTAGAATTAATCAAGGATTATGATTGTACAATTCATTACCATACGGGAAAAGCAAATAAAGTGGTTGATTCTTTGAGTCGAAAAATTAATGCTTCATTAGCAATGTTACGTTTGGAACGTGATCCTTTGGTTAAGGATTTAATGAACTTTGGCATAGAAGTTGTTGGTGCAGGAAGTTCTTCTGTTTTGTTTCAGGTATTAGTGAGATCATCCCTATCAGACAGAATTATGCATGCACAGAGGAAAGACAGTGAGTTGCAAAAAAAGGTAGAGTTGGTTCAGAAAGGTAAGTTTCCTGAATTAAACATTGATAATGATTGTGTTTTGAGATTTGGGAAGATATTTTGTGTGCCTTGTGATTCACATTTGAAGAGAGAGTTGTTATTTGAAGCTCATAGTTCTCCGTTTTCAGTTCATCCTGGAAGTACTAAGATGTACAGAGATCTGCGGGAGAATTATTGGTGTGATGGAATGAAAAGAGATATTGCTAATTTTACTGTGAAGTGTTTGACTTGTCAGCAGGTTAAAGCAGAGAGGCAGTGACCGAAAGGGATGCTTCAGCCTTTACCAGTGCCAGAGTGGAAATTGGAGAATATATCCATGGACTTTGTTGTGGGATTACCGAAGACATCTCAAGGTAATAATGAAATCTGGGTTATTGTTGATCGCTTGACCAAGTCTAATCATTTCCTTGCTATAAGAGATACTTTTTCCCTAGATCAACTTTCCTGTTTGTATCTTAAAGGGATAGTCAGGTTACATGGAGTTCCTCTCTCTATTGTATCTGACCGTGATCCCAGGTTCACTTCTAACTTTTGGAAAGGCCTTCAGAAGTCGTTGGGTACTGAATTAAATTTTTGTACAGCTTTTCATCCTCAATCAGATGGGCAGTTAGAACGAACAATTCAGACCTTGTAGGATATGATATGAGCTTGTTCGATGGATTATCAGGGAAGTTGGGACCAACATCTTTCTTTGGTTGAATTTTCATATAATAAAAGTTTTCATTCCAGTATACAGATGGAACCATTTGTGGCATTATATGGGAATTGGTGTCGAACTCCAGCTTTCTGGGATGAACTGGGTGAAAGGAAGTTGATGGGACCAGAATTGGTAGAAGAGATGGCAGAAAAAGTTCAGCTGATTCCGAAACACATGAGAACAGCTCAGAGTAGGCAGAAGAGTTATGCGGACAACAGGAGGAAGGATCTCTCTTTTGAGGTAGGTGATCATGTTTTTCTCAAAGTATCACCTTGGAAAAGTGTGATGCGATTTGGTAAGAACAGAAAGCTGAGTCCAAGGTTCATTGGACCATATGAAATTCTGGAGAGAGTTGGATCAGTTGTATACCGGGTGGCTTTACCTCCGAGTTTTTCTCAGGTACACAATGTTTTTCATGTTTCGATGTTGAGAAAGTATATGCCAGATCCATCTCATGTTTTGAGTCCAGAGGTACTTCAGCTGGAAGAGAACCTATCTTATGAGGAACAACCGGTCCAGATTATTGACCATAGGGATCAAGTTTTACAGAATAAGGTGATTCACCAGGTAAAGGTTTTGTGGAAAAACCACATGATTGAAGTGGCAACATGGGAATCAGAAAATGCAATGAGGGATACGTACCCCCATTTATTCGATAAGTAAATAAATTGCGGGGACGCAATTTTCTAAAGGGGGGAAGGATGTAACATCCCAAGTAAGTAATGAATAATAGATATTTTTATCTATGCCTATTAATGAATTAGATAGTGTTTAAGAGGCTTATAATGAAAATAAATCCAATCTTAAGCATGAAATACACTAATATTTTTAAAAGATTGTTTTACTGCCTTTTGATGGAAAACCATTTTTGAATCTATCTTTTGAAAATATTATAAACTATATTTCTCAAAATAAACTTATTCTTTATGATTGGGACATCAAAATTTACATTGTGTGAATTTTTGGTATTTTTCTGACAATGTTCATTTTTTAATGAATAGTGAAAAATACTGCATTTTACATCAAAATTGCTTTTTAATCTAATTTATTTATATAATTAGATTATCTTTTGAATTGGTTTTAAAGTGAAATTAGAATATATTTTTACCATTTAATCCAATAGTGGTCATTGGAATCAATTTCACATTGAAATTGGACTTAAACTGGTGTCAATCTTTTGATACTTATTGTTTCATAAAAACACGCTATTTGTCATGACAGCGGGAATTAATTATTAAATTAATTAATGTAACTTATATGATTTGAATTTTTTAAAATATGCATCATTTTTGAATTCAGAATATCAAATATATATTAGGGTGAAGTTTTGGTATCTTTCTGAAAAACGTCAATTTTTGATGAATAGTGAAACCACTAAGTGGTAGTTAAAGAAACTGATTTTTCGTTTAAATGAAACTTTTCCAATTCTGTGATTTGATTTAAAAAAATCCAACATACATGGTTGTCATTAAAAATAAAAATTTGGTTCAATGAGATTAAAATAATTTTTTCGTGAATAGTAACTTATTAAGTTTTTAATCGCGATTAGTGGTAATTAGTGTAGTTTAAGGTAAAAATAATATTTTAATAATATGATATGAGCTTGAAACATGTCCTAAGCTTATTTTATGTGTCATGGACGAACAAGACAAGCCATGGGTCAAATTGGGGACCCCATGGAGCCACTTTGGTTGGTAAATGACATAAATAACTTTTTATTTAATGTAAAAGTAAAAAATGACACAAACATAATATGTTTTACGAAAACAATTTTTAAATGGGGTTATAGAATTCATATTTTTTACTATAAATATTAATTGGAAAGCTAAAAAGATTTCCTACATCATAGTATTTTTTTTATAATTGTTTTACATTAAATAAATAAATGTATTTATGACATCATAATGATGTAGCGATTACCTCATTAATAAAGGATTTAAATAAAATGAAAAGATAATGTGAACTCTATGACCTACAAATGTCCAAAACATATTGGATGGGTGGCTTTAGAACCCTTATCACCTTATCCTTGAATTATATCAATTTGGGACCATTTCAATCCGAAACTCATTTTCAAATAAAGTAATATTTCTTTACTTTCCAAGAGTGCCCCTCCTCTCCTCTTATAAAAGGCCCCCACCTCTAACTCCTTCCCCACACTTCCAAAGCCTTTGGTTTGGCCAACCCCTGCCCATTTTGTCTCTCCACTCCCCTATCTTACTCCTTGAAGCCTCACTTTGGGTATAAGACTTCCCAAGGAAGCCTTTGAGCTCAAACCAAAGGGAGTTACCCGATTTTAAGGGAATGTCTTCACTTGAGTCCTTTTGTTTTATTTTTCTTCTCCAACCCCCTAAACTCTTTTTATTCATTTCTTTTGTAACAACTCCAGTATCTTCAATATACTAGGATTTTTTTATAAGAAGGATTAGAGCTACACTTACACACACCTACATCTAATGGTTAAAGAACATATTGTTTACGTGGATGGTGAATTTATGCCTCCCGAAACGATGATTGTTCAACATTCTTTTAACACCTTCAAAGGTGGCCATTAATATGACACTATATTTATATATGTTATATAATATGTTTATATTTTCCTTAAGCTTATGTATTTTTCATTTTGGGCATACCTTTATGGTTTCCATTATGGGTAAACGCGATATCTTCATTTAAGGAAGTGCGGACTACCGCCCCCTCAAAGTGATTTGATTCGTTAAATACCATATGTGGGACGTATAAAGGATGGAACTATGATATTATATATGATATAATACTGGAATTATAATATACCTTTATATCATTATGATTCCATTCTATAAAATACGAAATAGAAATGAAAGTAGCGTTCATGCGTACGTACGGCTTACCGTCTCCATGAACGGTGCATTTCATTTCTTACATATAAATGATTATGTAATATCATAAATGCATGTATATACTGGATATATATGAAATATACATCATGATTATAATTCTGGATATAATGGATACATGAACAACTTCTAATTATAAAGGGTTTATTTTTGACTCAAGTACCAATGATCATTAAAACGACCGCTATTAACTTAAATAATTACAAAGTGTTCATGACATGCAAATAAGTGATATAAAAGGAATAATGAACTTAAAAAAAGGTTCTTAAGAAAGTATAAATTAACTCATGTTTATTATTGAGGACATTAAATAATGATCGAGTCAAGTCGGACCCGAGGTATGGGACTTCGTCTCAATCTCCTTTCATTGAGGCATATTTTATTTTATGCACAACATTCTTTTATACGGTGTATAAACCCCTTTGACTTTTACATTTATCCAAAAGGAATATTTTTTATGCGAAGCGTTTTAGAAAACGACAAAAGAGAATGTTTTTTTCATACGTATGCGGCGACAACAACTTCTCCGCCGCCGTGACCATTATTTGAGTTTCGGCTTCCTCTACAAGCCATACCTTCTTTTTATAAGAAAAATAAATACCATGTTTTACTTTTCTTTTATTTTGGTATTGAAAATGGTTTTCATAATGTTTTTATATCAATGTGTTGTATTGATATCTTGTGATTGAATGGTGGAAATGTTATGTTTCCATTATGCATGTTTTATGTGATACGATTATGTTGAGGTTCTTGGGCATTATTATGAAGACGGGCGGTTCCGTGATAAACTAAGGGCGGGTGAGCCCGATATAGATCTCCAATGCATTGGGTAACACAAAGGAGTGAAACGTTAAGGTTTATCTGATGAGATTTAGGGAATATACTTGATGGGTATTCCAAACATAACCAAGAGGGTTACTCCCTACGTAAGAATGTTATGAATGCCTCAAGTTTCATTTATGTCTTATGATTTCTATGATTTATTCATGATTTGATGAGGTATGTTAAAGTGCTTATGTTTTATGGGTAAAGTATGATCTAATTCTTATGTATATATGTACCCATGTTTCCTTTCTATATTTTTATATCCCTTACTGAGCTTTTTATGCTCATCCCATGTTTTTTGAAATGTTTTTCACAGGTCAAGGAAAAGGTACATGATATGATGATAGTGTCAAGGAAGTGTCAAGAAAGAATCCATGTTTTATTTTAAATATGTTTCCATTGATGGGAATGAAGAATACTATATTTATGTAACCACTTTGTTTATATGTGGAATGTAATGCAAGTTTTATGATCTAATTCTCAAAAACTCTAAACCCGAAAAGATCCTCAATGTGTAATCTTGTAATAACTCAAGATTAAGTAAGGTTTAAGGTTGGGGCCTTATATTTGCAATGTGGGAATGTTATCTTTCCTTTAGGCTTAAGTTATGTGCTTTGATTATGTTGAGGTTCTTGGGCATTGTTATGAATACGGGTGGTTCTGTGATAAACTAAAGGCAGGTGAGCCCGATATAGCTCTCCAATGCATTGGGTAACGTGAAGGAGTGAAATGTTAAGGTTTCTCCGAAGAGATTTAGGGAATATACTGTGATGGGTATTCCAAACGTAACCAAGAGGGTTACTCCCTACGTAAGAATGTTATGAATGCCTCATGTTACCTTTTATGTCTTATGATTTCTATGATTTATTCATGATTTGATGAGGTATGTTAAAGTGCCTATGTTTAATGGGTAAAGTATGATTTCATTCTTATGTATATATGAACTCATGTTTCCTTCCCATATTTTTATAACCCTTACTGAGCTTTTTATGCTCATCCCATGTTTTTGAAATGTTTTTCACAGGTCAAGGGAAATGTACATGATGTGATGATAGTGTCAAGGATGTGTCAAGAAAGAATCCATGTTTTATTTTCAATATGTTTCTGTTGATGGGAATAATGAATACTGTCTTTTATGTAACCACTTTGTTTAAATGTGGAATGTAATGCATGTTTCATGATCTAATTATCTAAAACTCTAAACCTGAAAAGATACTCAATGTGTAATCGTATAATAACTCAAGATTAAGTAAGGTTTAAGGCTGGGGTCTTATAGCCACGCTGGAACCTCTACCACTTGAGTACGTGCTCGTTCTCATTTATTAATTATTAATTATTTGTTAATTTTTATTATTTAATTAATATTTATTATTTAATATTTGTTATGTATTTTTTAGTTTTTATAATTTTATATTTTATAATAAGTAATTAAAAATTTATTATTTTATTATTTTAATTTTCATTATTTTATTATTTTATTATTTTATTATCGTAATTTTTTTGTTAATTTATTATTTTTATTTATTTATTATTTATTATTAATTTATTAATTAATTTTTACTTATTTATTATTAATTATTAATTATAATTTATTTATCATTACTTTTTTATTTCTTATTATAATATTATAATATTATTTTATAATTTTAAAATTAAAAATTTATTATTTTATTTTTGAAATATTTTTATATTTTTATATTTTTTATTATTATACATATTTTATTTATTTATTATTTATTTATGATTGAATTATGATTGATTTATTATTGATTTATTACTGATTTATTGGTTGATTTATTTATTTATTATTTATCATTTATTATTTATTATTTAATATCGAATATATAATATATAATGTCTATTATGAATTATTTATTATTTGTTATTTGTTTATCATATATGTATTCTTTATTTAATAGTTATTTATTAAGTTGTTATTTATTAAGTTGTTATTAATTTATTTATTTATTAGTTAATATTTAATATATAATATTTAATATTTACAAACTACTATTATTATTTATTGTGTACTATTTGTCATTTATTATCTATTTCCATATCATGTATGTATGTATTTATTTATTATTAATTAATTTTTTATTTATTAATTTGTAATTTTCAATTATTAATTAATAATTTGTAATTAGTAATTTCTAATTAGAAATAATTAATAACTTATTAGTAATGAGTAATGAGTAATGAGTAATGAGTAATTATTATTTATTATTTATTATTTATTATTTATTGATTATATATTATTGATTATTCATTACTGATTTATCATTATTGATTAATAATTATGGAGTTTATATTTATTAGTTGTGTATGATTTGTTTCTAAATTAATATATATATTTATATTAAATTCTATTTATTCACCACATGAAGTGCCAGCTAGAGTGATCGTGTCTAAAGAATATGAAAGAGGTAAGGCGTTCAAATCTCACCAAATGTGATAATTAATATAACAATAAAATAATAAAATAATAAAATTTTAAAATAATAAAATAATAAAATAATAAAATAATAAAATAATAGAAAAAAGAATTAATAATAATAATAAATTAATAAAAAACGTAAAACTAAAAACCAAAAAAAAATTAAAAAAATAATAAAATGATAAAATGATAAATTAATAATAAAACAAAGATTAAATTTAAAAAAAACTAAATTTAAAAACATAGCTAGAAACAAACACTAAATCATTCTACAAAGGTTCTAAAAAACCTCTCTTAATTGATCCACGACAGACGATTTATCGGTGATTTTTAAAAACAATTTCAAAATGATTTAGCAGCTGTTTAAACTGTTGCTAAACACAAATTTCTACAAAGGGTGATTATATTTAGCCATGGAATTGGGAGTAGCACAAGGGAAGTATTAGAACATAAAATTTTGATTTATGATACAATTGAAAACTAATATACATGATGACAATGAAGAGACATGCAAGTCATTAATTTGATATCTTATAGTGTAGTATGTGAGGGAAGAGAAGGGTGTTATACATGGGATGAAGTGAGCTATTTTCTGAACAATTCTTCAGGAAGTGAGCGTTAGGGAGGAGTTACATCACATAAACATGTATCCACAAAAACAGTGTGTTAAAATGTATTTTTGGTATACGAGCATAATACTGATTGTGTACACCTTGGATGTAGCCCTGTGCGGGTGAGCCAAGTAAAATATATGTTACCCTACATGATTTACCTTTAATAAATATACAATATACTTGATCTAGATGCATTTGTTAAATAGAATGTAATCTGAGGTTGAATAGTGTTCTAAAAACGGAAAAACATCCTAAGGGAAATGATAGAGGTGAGAAATTTAAAATCTGTTAACACCGTGATACAACCCAACTATTTGGGTGTCTCATGTTATAACATGTAGTATCACATCATAAATGTTATGTTCTTATAAGAATAACCTTGAAGATTTTTTACTTCAATTTTATATCTTCTTTAATGACACAAAAATATTTCGTTTATTAATTAAAGAACATAAGTTTTGTTATGATTTTTTTAATAGATGTATACACAAAGACTTATAATTCCTAAGAACACTACACATCATGATATAATGTAGAATTTAATAGATTGGTATAATTCAAGGAGGTGAAAAAAAAGAATAATTCACACACTAATGTAAGATACACAGGTATGAATTCTCCCATGAAGGTTACTCCTTCCATAATGACATTAAAAAGAATGGGAAGTATCAAAAATATTATATACATTTTTATGGGAAGTATAAAAACTTTTAATTGATGCAGTGAATAATGAGGTATAGTAATGGTTGATTTTTTTGGGAATAAAGGTAAATATGTCCATTATGATCTGATTATTACCTAATCATTGCGATATGACAATTTGAGTATTAATATGATCGTTTGGAATAGCGACACGACATATTTAATAGAAATTCGACTGATGAAATTATAAAATAATATTTTAGTATCTTATTAAATAAAAATTTAAAAAATTAACATCATGATACAAATAAATAAAAGTTTTTAAAATGATTAGATAAGTGTTTGTATTTTTATTAAATACTTAGGTTTTATTTTCTTTTTTATTTGAATAAAAAAATTTAATGGAATTGTTTTATAAAATTTTTTTATATTACAATATCATGTTTCATTATAATGATATCCTGATTTGATGACAGTATAATAAAATTTTCAAAGGTTCGGAAAACTATTCATAATATTAAAATTGGTATTTTCCATATAAATAAGTTTTTTATTTAAAAATTTATTTTATCATTTTTATAAAATTATTTTCATTAAATTGTTTCTATTTTTTGAATTTTTACATCGAAAAATGTTTAGGTTGAATTATTAGAATTATTATAAAATAATTGAATTTTTGTAGAATAGTGAAATATGAAAAAACACAGTATTTAACATTATAAAATACATATTTTTGATTAGAAAACATGATCATATTTTCTCATGTGGAATTATCAAGTGGGAAATAAATTTGGAGGATTATATCTAAACATGGGACATGTTGACCTATGTTTTTGAAGACCTCATAATGGTTGATCCAAACATTGAGGTAACATCTATCAATTGGAGTCTTTATAGGGTGACTGATTCTTACTCTTTCAAATTTTCTAAATGGTATTGTGGTTTCTTATATGGTTTGTGGTAGGACTGTTTGTTTTTTATTTTCTCAATTAACCCATAAATGTGTTCATGAAATAAAATAATAATTTAGTAGTATATGTGAGCCATGGATGACGTGTGAAAATATTGACTCGACCCTGCATTCAATAATTATTATATCTAGTAAAAATATAAATCAATATTGATATATTTAAGGAAAAATTATAAAATAATGATTATTATATTCAAAAACACCCCCTTATAAACACCACCCATCACCAACCCTTCTCCTCACAAATTCCAAGACTTTTAGATTGTAAAAGATCTATCCAATTATCTTTCTAATCACCTCTCCATGACCTAGTGCTTCTTATCTCACCATATACTATTCTAAGGACACATAAGGGGATTTCTATGAAGATACACCCAATGGAAGAGGAAAATTCGCAACAAAACCTCTTTGAATTTTATTCTTCTTCTACCACCCCCATAAATTTTCCATATACCGTGACATAGTTACCTAAGTATTCTAAATATATAGATATATTATTATTATTTTGGAATTACAATTTTTACCCTCCCTTTAATGAATTCAAAAATTTAAATTATTTTTCATATTGTGGTTGGTTAATCGCCTCTATAAACAACAAACTTCATTTTTCACCATCATCTTCATGGATGGTTTAAATTCAATTAGTATGGTTTAAAATGATCTAAATAATTATATTTTATTTTATTTCCCATTATGAAATGAACATATATCCATATTATTAATTAAATAATAATATGTTCATCATGGTCAGAAAACTCACCAAATTGAACTAAACATATAACAATAACACATATTCCCAATAAATCCGGCCAATTTATGAATACTATTGGATATTAAAAGCAATTTTTAACTATGGGATTATCATGAACATCTTGTTATCACACATTTACATATTTGGAAACATTTTATAAAGAACATCAATAATTATGTAGATGTGATGTGACTACGGAACCATGACATGAATGTCATTGAGATAGTAGATACAAAAAAGATATATCAATTAAATGACTCTAATATAACATATAATCCGGAAAATAAATCAAATATATTTGAATAAGGTTATCAATAATTTATTTAATAAATATAATTTGTTAGATCAATATGTTGAGTAAAATTAAACGCGATTCCAGACATGATGCAAGGTAATGTAACAACTTGAAATATTAATATTTGATTACCATTAAAAAAGTCTATGTGTTCGATAGCGTTCTCCACATGAATACCCAAACATAAATGAAACTATGTTATGTTTAGATAAATTATAAAATGTTATGTACGAATATTTAAATCTAGTCATTGAATTAGTAATAATGAATAATAATAACCTCATTATGAAATATTTATAGATATAAAATAAAGCTACATTTAATATAGAATTAATATAATTTTGTATAAGTAAAATGAATAATACGATCATTCTATAATTAGAAATGTTTTTTTATAAATATTTAATTTTATGATATATGAAATTAAATTTATATAAAAATGTTATTAATGATGATAAAATGTATTTTATATGAATATTTATTCAATACTTATTTAATTAGTAATTGATAATTAATAAGAATATGAATAGTTGATTTTTTTAAAAATTTATTGTTCTATAAAAGCGACTTTCACTATATCATTATGTTTTTATATAAAAATTAATTGTTAACTCTTTTATAAATTGAATAGGATTATAGGATTTGTATATTTATTATCAAAATAACCAAAATAAGTAATGGTGACAATTTCATTTTTAGGAATTAAATTAAGTTACCAAGGTAAATATTATTTACTAATGTAAAATAGTTGATATTTTTTAAAATAAAAATATTCAATATATTATGCTCTAAAATTAAATATAATTTGTAAATAAATAATATCATATAATTTTAAACATATATAACAATAAATTAACACTAATTTAATTGGTAATAATTGTTATATAACATTATGTATTCATAAAGATTAAAATAGTTTTTTTCTTTGAAAACTAATTTCAATACATGATATGTTTTAATTTAAAAGATGTTTTTTTATTATTTATAAATTTAAATAGGTTAAATAGTGTCAAAATTATAATTCATAACATCACAATTTTTCAAAAAGATTCATCTAATATTTTTTAAATAATATAAAATGATGGTAAATTTTTAATTAATATAAATAAGGGTAAAACTGATTAATTCCAGTGTCTAAAATTCTTAATAATTAAAAGGTCCCTTACACATTGTATAAATAATTTCTTGGTACTAAATTCATTCCCACATATCTCACCTACAATTTTTTCACCCAACTCACCTAACTCTCATGAAATTATTATTTTTATGTTATACATAACATTCTTTTCAAAATATTTCTCCTTCTTTTTCACTTAAAAGAAGATATTAATTCCCCCCAATTAAATCTACAACTATATAATGAATATAAAATTAAAATATACCCAATTTAGTTCTTATTTATCCCCTCTACATAGTGTTAAAACATTAGTCTCAAAAAAAGTTTTTTAAGTCCTTCATTTCCAAAGGATACATCAAGAGAAAATCAATATTCTCAATGTAAGTATTACTTGACCATTAATTTTTATTCATTTTCCATCCCATCCATCATCATAAAAAACTATGATAACCATATGTATATAGTAAAATTATTATAAATATTATACTTAAATTTTGTTATATTTATGGTAAAACCACTATCTATCTCTTCCCATCGGATTAAAAAAATGAAAATGTTGCTCATGCGCATGTGCAAACCACCTTCTCCATGAATGATATATATTGTTTTTAATCACCAATATTCATGTACTATTCTAGAATTTATTTAGTAAATGTATATGTTATTTATATCATTTTTTTAATGTAAATTACCTATTCTATTATTAATATTATAAAAAGGTGATCATTGTACCATTAACCATCTTAAATATGCGTACTAAGTGGAAAATATTTTTATTCATACCTCATAACATTTTTATATACACTAATTATTATTATAATTCCGTAAAATTTTATTATATAAACTAATAAATAGTAAATAATATCATTAATTTTCTAGTATTAATATATTATAACTAAATCACCTTATAATAATTCATTAATCATGGTAGGTTCATGTTTGTTTAACCACCCACTTTAACAATACTTTTCATTTATATTATGTATGAATATGAAAAATTATAAAATATTATAATATGATATAAATATGTAAATAATTGTTTTTGTTATAATATGGTTATATCAAAATTTAACTGATTAATTAATAAATCACTCTTTTTTCAATAAGAATCACTAAAACATGATGTTCACCGATTTCAACCTCATGGATCACATCCAAAGCTACCATGATATGTGATTATAGCTTTATGGAATATATCATAAAATATATTATAGTATCATATACGATATAATAATTACGTACTTTGGGAAAGAATATATACTAACACCACTTTTACGAATGTAGTTCAAATGAATAAAGATTACTGAAACATGTTATTGAAAATAGGTAAAAGGTAACTAACATTAATATGTAAATACTGATTATCAATGGAGAATATTAATTTTTATATTTCTGAATATATTTCCTGGGTATGTATTTAATAAACAGAATTTAATTATTTAGGATATTTGGTGAAATTGTATAATGAATCAGGACTAAGGTAAGGGTTTTCATATGAAATTCCTCTCTTTGAGTCATGTTAGGTATTATGAACATAATTTAATTTATATAGTTTATATAATGCCTATTTGAGATATAATATAATTAATTGTATTTTTATCATGTTATTTTATGATCAATTATAAAACCACTCAACCAGGGGGTTCTAATTATTGTGTTACACAAGCTGTATTTTCTTTCTGGTTAGAATTATGATTCTTTAAAACATGGTATATGTTATACACCATGTTTCCTTTGAATTGTGTTCTATAAATTTAATACCACCTGATTCTTCTATAAAATCTTCCCTTTAATTCAGGGAATAAACTAATAAAAATCATGTTTTTTTCGTTCAAATTTCTATTGACTCAAGTGTTACCCTTGTTGTAAGAGATTTTGGTAAAACAAAATTCATTCATTGAGTTATGATCATTCAAAAGATCATATTTCATAAAAGTTGGATAAATTCGTAAAATTTACACTATTATGTGGTATTATATAACAATTTAATTTTTTATCACATATACCCCTTTTTATATATTTCATGCCTCATGGATTATGTTTCCAGTATGGAATATTGATAACTCATGTCTCATTTCCATGAGTTTTATTATTTTATCGTGAACTTATTTCTTCCATTCCTGAGATCCCCAGCCATAATGATTTATTATATGTTATTTTATAATAATATTTAGAAAATGTAATTTTTTATACAAATTATTGTTTTGATACTCCTATCATAATGTGAGTTTTGAACAATGACATTTCAAAATTAATAAAAAAAGTTTTTTCCTTTCACTTTCATATGTTTTGTCTTCCAACCCTCATTTATACTATACATACATTATGTATTTTCATGGATCCATTATTAGAGATTATTATTAAATTTAAATGTTTTTAGAAACATCCACAACCCATTATTAAAATTTCCCTTTTAAAGATACTTGTGAATAACTTTTTATGTTAATGTTAAAAATAATATCTACAATATTTTTTGACTTTTTCATTTCCAATTAATATTTTATTTTCAAAAGGATTAACCCTAATGGGGTTTATGTTTCATTATTTATCCTATAATATATATTTATATATAATCATTTTCTTAATTTGACTCATAATATCAAATAATTCGAGTCGTATCCATTCTTGTGTGATACCATTCAATGCATTATTTTGGTGATGGTGATTTCCATTTCTGTCAAAACCACATGTTTCATTTGATTCACTAGGTTTTTTTTCATTTGATATAATCCACATTATTTATTTAGATGCATTACAATCATGTAATTATAGTATTCAATTAGGTGTATAATCATTAATTTACATGGTGTGAACATTGCATTTTCTATAATTGAGATAGGGTGATGTTCACCTCGAAATAATTTTATTCTTATTGACACGAGAAAACGTATTGGCATTTTATATGATTTAATTCCACCATGGATGATTATAGGAATATTAACTAAGTATTTTTTTAATCGTCTATCTTATTTAATAGTATGATTTATGATAGTGTTAATCATTTTATTGAAATGATGATAAGTACTGATTTATGGTATATTTTTATTCCAATAAAAACAATTATTAGTAGTTTGACGATGAATTTTATGACCATGATCTTTCATTCTCATGATGGGTTATTATCATGTTATCTCTTTATTGACAGGGGGAAAATTATTAACATTCTTTATGATTATTGTCTACTAACATAGGTTGATCATGTTTTGATATTTCATACTCTAAATTATATAGATAACCGTGTTTTTTATCCATTGAAAGGTTCATTAAAGAATGATATGAAATGAATTATTGACTCTTTTGGTGAATGTATTGTGATTATTTAGGTGATATAATTGTACCATAATTACATATCACCGTGATTCATTTATAGGTCTCATGATATAAAAG
Organism: Viscum album; assembly: GCA_963277665.1. Taxonomy (NCBI): domain Eukaryota; kingdom Viridiplantae; phylum Streptophyta; class Magnoliopsida; order Santalales; family Viscaceae; genus Viscum; species Viscum album. The sequence goes on from OY728157.1 coordinate 1,032,631,924, forward strand.
AATTTGGGTTTTGGTGTATACCTATTCCCATAATATGATCTTTTCTTGGTACAAGGCCTTGGAAACTTGCTCTTAATGTCTGAAATTATGAATTCCATTAGAATGAGATTAGTATTATTTATATCATGATTTTTACTTATTATCATCTTTATAAAATGATCATAGTTATCTATATTATTAATGAGACATGTTATAGACATATTCTTGACATAATATGTATGACATGTTTATTCCATGACTACCTCAATTGTATGTTTCCCTTACTATGAATTACATCTCACCACATCTTATGTGTATTTTTTCCTAGATTGTGAATAAAATAAGTACATATGAAATTTTTAATAGGATATAACCGGTGAAATAATTTATGGGAGACATTGAAAAATCATTCTCGATTAACCAGTTTCATATATAATAATACAATTTATTTTTTTGATACAAAAAACATGAGCTTCGTTAGGTATTATTTTGACTTAATTATCTAAATCTCTTAAACTAAAAAGATCAAAAAAATGTAAGAGATTTAATAATTATTTTTTATTTTTTATTTAAGGATGGTTATATATATGATTTTAAATTCAGTATCAATGTGAGTATGTAAATTTTGTGTTTATGGAACCGAATTTGAAAGCGCAAGTTTAGTTAACCATATTTGATATCAATGGAAATAATTAGATAACTTTGGATATTTTGATGTTTTTTAGGAAAATTTAAGGAGCGATAAGTTAATGTTGATCAAAATAGATAAACCTCTAGGATAGTATATGATTAATGATAATACAATAATACACATTTTAATCGGGGATTAGGATTATAGAACATTAGTTAAAATCCTAGAAACAAATCTTATTATTGGATAATATATTGTTGTTTCAGTAAAATAGATATTATGATGTTTTCCCTTGAGATATAGCCATGGATGGATACAGGAAAGTGGATAAAGCTATGTCATAGATGCAACTAGAGGATATCACCTAGAAAATGGTTATATCAACATTTACTTAATCATTGCACTAATGCATGATGAATGGGACTAAGACATTACACCCTAATAGACACTCCATGGGTATATTATTTGGGCAATCACAATAAATTTATAAACCATTATAAGGGAATACATATTTTATTATCATATCCATATTCTTGATGTTATCATAACCATTTTGGATTTAGAGTTTGGTTGAAGCAGCACATTAGAAATGAATTTGAGAAAGCTATGTACATAGAATCCACTATGTCTTATAACTAAAAATGAAGCACACTTAAGTGGTTAAGAATATTATTATTTTAATGTTATGATTGAAAATGTGTGTTTTATATAGTTAACTAAGGCATTGAGATTGATATTTCAATATAAATTAAATATAGAAACACTCAAATATACTCCATAGTTAGGTATATCAATGACATTTTTGTATATTAAAAAATCTATTGGGGATTATATGATACATCTAAGGATTTTTCTTAAATAATTATTCATTAATGATTTTAAATAACAAATTAAATGTTATTAAAAACCTTGAGAAATGACTTTATTTAATGGTTATATTTATATTAGAGTTATTTATATTTTTCAAATATTATATATACATTTGAATAAATTTTTGATCCTCCTATCAAATATGTTTAAGAGATTTTTATGAAAACCTTGAATCATAAGAATAATTGAAAAGATAAAAAGAAGATAAATTTATTGTCTCAAAATAAATAAATGGATAATTCAATGATATATGATTTTGATAATTATTTAGAAATTATTATTCTATTTGGGGTTAAATATTCTTTCAAATATTGGTCATCATGTTGTAATGAGTTGTGTCCTACTTAATCAATTTTCTTTCTCATTCAATGGTTACAGATTATTTAAGAAGGGGATCATTTATTTTTTATTACTATATTTGATATTTTAAATTCTATATAGCATAGTATAACATAAATGGTTGGGGATAGAGATAACTTTGGGGAATCATTAGCTAATTCATTTCTATTGTGGGACAGACTCGTCGAAGGTGAAGAAGAAGTCACATGGCACCATAAAAAACCCAATAATGAAAAATATTCCCTATATAGAGAATATTTTCTATTTATTATTTATGTGATATTTAGATATTAAAATTAGTTTTGTGTATGATCCATACCTTTAATTAAACTCAAAAATCTATCACATGTGTTTTCAATGCTCAATTGGTTTTTAAATCGAATATAATAATGAAGAATAACATTAATCTGTAGGTGTACCACCCCAGGTAAATAAAGAATATTACATTTACATATTTATCCATATTTGTGAATACAATATTAATATTAATTTAAAGAGAACACTATGCTCAATGGCATACCCAAAACGAAACAACGAGTTTTTTGGGAATCTTACGTTGCACTCTAATAATAAAATAATTTTATTTTAAATGGTAGTTAACACCTAGCCGTTGTAATAACAGGAACTAACTAAAAAATTATTATTTATGTTTTTCAAATATTTTTACTTTTTACATTAAATGTTAGAGGATTAAAAATGCAAATGAATCCAATTTTAATCGTAAACATTCTAATATTCTTTAAAAGGTCGATTAACCGCATTTTGATGGAGAACCTATTTTAAATATAATTTTTGACAATTTTATGTGTTATATTTGACAAAATAAAATTCTCCTTTAGAATAGGGACGTCAAAATTTACTTTCTGTAATTATTTTATATTTTTCCGATAAAGTTCATTTTTTTAATGAATAATGAAAAATATTGTATTTTAATTCAAAACCTCTTTTTAATATAACTTATTTATATGATTAGATTATATTTTGAATTGGTTTTAAATTTAAATTAGAATATATTTTTACCATTTAATCTAATAGTGCTCATTGGAATTAATTTCTCTTTGAAATTGGACTTAAACTAGTGTCAATCTGTTAATAGATATTGTTTCTTAAAAACACGTTATTTGTTTTGACCGCAGGAAATTAATTTTTAAATTAATTAATGAAACTTATATGTTTTTAATTTTCATAAATAGACATTATTTTTGAATTTGGAATATCAAATATATCTTAGGGTGAATTTTTTGTATTTTTCTGAAAAACTTCAATTTTTGATGAATAGTGAAACCACTAAGTGGTAATTTAAAAACTGATTTTTCATTTAAATGAAACGTTACCACTTCTGTGATTTGAATTTCAAAAATATTACATACATGGCTGTCATTTGGATGTAAAAAGTTGTTCAATGGGATTAAAAGAATTTTTTGGTAAATAGTAACTTTTATGTTTTTAATCGTGATTAGAGGTAATTAGTGTAATTTAAGGTTAAAATAATGTTTTAATAATATAAAATGACTAGGACACATGTCCTAGACTTATTGGATGAGTCATGTCCGATCATGAAAATCCATTTGTTAACTTGGGTACCCCATGGAGCCACTTTGGTAGGAAAAGGACATTAATACCTTTTTATTTAAAGTTAAAGATAAAATGTCACAACTTGTGTTGTTTTACTAAAAAAGTTTTTACATGGGGTTATACAAGTCATATTTTTGACTGTAAATATTCATTATAAAAATAAAACGATTTACTACATCATTATATATTTTTTTATAATTTTTAGACACTAAATAAATTAAATTATTTATGACACCATGATGATACATCGATTACCTCATTATTTAATGATTTAAATAAAATGAAATGATAATGTAAAATCTAAGACATACACTTGTCACAAACCTATTGGATGGGTGGATTTCGAAACCTTATCACCTTATCCTAGAAATATATCCTTTTGGGACCTTTAAAATTCGAAAATCATTTTATAATGAAGTAATATTTTATAACTTTCCAAGAGTGCCCCTCTTCTTCTCTTATAAAAGGCCCCCACCTCTACCACCTTACCCACACCTCTAAAACCTTTGTCTCAGACTACCCCTACCTATTTCATCTCTCCACATCCCTATATTCATCATTTAATCCTCACGTTTTGGCAGAATCCTTTCCACGGAAGCCTTTGAGCTCAAATAAAAAAGAGTTACCTGATTTAAAGGTAATGTCTTCCCTTGTGTTCTTTTGTTTTATTTTGCTTCTCCAAACCCATAAAATCATTTTATTACATTCTTTTGTAACAACACCAGTATCTTAAATATTCTAGGATTTCTTTATGTGAAGGATTTGAGCTACACTTACACACACCTCCGTCTAATGGTTAAAGAACATACTGTTTCTGTGGATGGCGAATTACTGCCTCACGAAACGATGATTACTCAATATTCTCTTAACACCTTTCATGGTGGCCATTATTATGTCACTGTATTTTATATTTGATATATATGGTATTTATGTTTTCTTTATGATTCTGAATTTTATATTTAAAACATGACTTTATTCTTTTCATGTTGTGTGAATCCGATAATTTCATACGAGGAAGTGTGGACTACCGCCCCCTCAAGTGATGTGACTCATTCATGAAATACATGGAATGTATAAAGAATGAAATTAATGAAAATATTTGACCTATATAACATATATATTATACTTTAATTATATTATATATATCTCTCAGTTATTTTTAATTCCATTAATATGACAAAGAAATGGAAGTAGCGTTCATGCGTACGTACGGCTTACCGTCTCCATGAACTGTACATTTCATTTCTTATCTCCAAATGTTATGTACTATTATAAGTACATAAATATAATGGATATATATGTAATATATTACATCTAAATTATTGATATCATTATGGAATTATAATATATATATCTCTCATTTTGTTTTAATTCCATTAATAAGAAAAAAAATAAAAGTAGTGTTCAAGCGTACGTACGGCCTACCGTCTCCATGAATGGTTCTTTTAATTTTTTATCTCAAAATGTTATGGAATAGTATAAAATGAATATATACTGGATATATATGATATTTAAAACATCAATACAATTCTGGATATGATGTACCTATATCTACATGGAAAATTCTTTTCCAACAACTTCAATTTTTACTCATGTACCGAACATCGACCAAAATGTCTGATATGAACTCACTTTATTAACCAATTGTTATAAAATTAAATTATGTTATATGAACTGAATAATAATATTTAATTGAGGTCCTTATGAAATTATAAATTGACCAAATTTAATTATTCATAAGATTAAAGAATGATCGAGTCATGTTGGAGACGATGTAAGGGATCCTACCCCTCTCTTTCTTTTTAGGTAAAATCTTTTATGTAATTCCTTTTAAGATACTCTTTCTTATGATTGGGATATTATTTTATATTACTCCTACTGTACTTTTTATGTTCATATGATGCGAGAATCAATTTTCTCTCATCAATCCATTTTGGAAGTTTTCAGTGGCGCCGCTATGCTGCCGAATTTTCGTAAGAGATCTAACCTCTCTCTTTTTTTAGTACTCTCCTTTTTGCCAATTATTTTAAGCTCCTCTTTGTTATGTTGGGGGATGTTATTTTATATTACTCTTTCTGTAAATTTTATTTTAATATGATGAGATACCCTATTTGATAACATCAATCCATTTTTGGAAGTTTTAAGTGGCGTCGTTAGGCTGCCGAGTTTTCGTAAGGGTTTTTTCATCTCACTTTTATTCCCATGAGATTTATGCTACATTTTCCACCAGTTCCTTTTATTGGTGTATTTACTACCCATTATTATAATATTTGTTTAATATAATTTCATTTATGGGTATTTAAATATTTATTGTACGACCCTTCTTCAATGGGGTGTATGTTTCGAAAGATAACCAAGTCGGTAAGGGAACCTTTCACCCTCCTCTTTTTAAAAGACTTCATTTGTTATTTCTTTTAATTCACATACTATTATGTTGGGATATGTTCTTCTATATCTTTATTGATGTACATTTTGTGTCCAAGTGATGAGATACCCTTTTTATCTCTCATCAACTAATTTTCTGAATTTTAAAGTGACACAATTAGGCTGTCAAATTTTTTCAAGGGAACTTCTTAACCCAATATTGATTCTTTGGGATAAACTTTTACTCCAAGAATATGCCATTCTATGAATATTTGTGAATAACCTCTGATTGTTTTACACTCAATATCCACTTATATTTTTTGTATTTGGTTGTGAGACATAATTATGTAATTGATTTATCCTAAATCCAAGGATACCGTCTTTGTATGGGACTTCCTCTCAATCTCCTTTATTGAGGCATATTTGTTTTTATACACAAACTTCTTTTATACAGTGTATAAACCCCTTTGACTTTTATATTTATCCAAAAGGAATCTTTTTTATACGAATTGTTTTACTAAATGAGAAAAAGGAATGTTTTTGTCATATGTATGCGGCGACAACAACTTCTCCGCTGTTGTGACCATTATTTGAGTTTTGGATTCCTCTACAAGCCATACCTTTTTTTAAATGAAAAATAAATACCATGTTGTACTTTTATTTTATTTTGGTATTGAAAATCATTTTGGTAATGTTTTAATATCAATGTGTTGTATTGATATCTTATGATTGAAAAGTGGAAAAGTTATGTTTCCTTTATGCATGTTTTATGTGATACGATTATGTTATGGTTTTTGGGAACTATTATAAAGACGGGTGGTTCTGTGATAAACAAAGGGCGATTGTGCCCGATATAGCTCTCTAATTCACTGGGTAACACGAAGGGGTTAAACTTTATGGTTTCTCCGAAGAGATTTAGAGATTATACTGTGATGGTTATTCCAAACATAACCAAGAGGGTTACTCCCTACGTAAGAATGTTATGAATGCCTCAAGTTACCTTTATGTATTATGATTTCTATGTTTTATTCATGATTTGATGAGGTATGTTAAAGTGATTAAGTTTTATGAGTGAAGTACGATTTCATTGATTCTTATGTATACATGTACTCATGTTTCCTTCCCATATTTTTATATCCTTTACTGGGCTTTTTATGCTCATCCCATGTTTTTGAAATGTTTTACACAGGACTTAAAGAGGATTAGGGTCAAGGATGGGATGAAGGAAAGACATGCTATCTAAAACAAGGAACTAGACATGACTCTTGTGTTCAAGAGTTTTTATTTTCTGAAAAAAAAATGGAAGCTGAGTAGATGTGTCTACTTTGTAATCTGTGAGATGTAATGGTTATGTCCTAATTCTCTAATACTCTAAACCTGAAAAGATCCTCAATGTGAATTATTCATTTAATTCAATAATAAGTAATGTTTATGTCTGGGGCCTTATATTTGGTATCAGAGGTCTGTTTAAATATCTTTAAAGGTTAGGGTATTCTCTAAGAAAAAGTGACATTACCATAATGGATAGGATCTCAGAAAGAGTCATAGTTTTTAGATAATGTGAATGAGTAAGTATATCTTAGTGTTCATATTCCTCATTAGTACATGATGGTTTTGTTGATATACTCACACTAAAATTTCTGGTTTTAGTAAATTGATGGATCTAGCAGGAACCAATGTGACAATGGGTTTGAAGGAAACTGTGGTGCTTCTCTGATTAAGAGACTGGATGAAATGGGGGATTCAATGAGAAATAATGTGGTTATTCTAAACCAACTATCAGGAGTCATGGTCAACCACTTTAACCTTGGAGAGTTCTCTAATGCATCATGTACAAGATGGCCAACTCAATGTGGAAGATCAGGTAATATTATAAAGGTAACCATTAGGGTTTATATGATCCTTACTTTTGAGGTAATTATGGGTTACTATATGTTATGATGGAAAATAAAAGGCATGAGATAAACATGTGGTTAAAATATGTTATGATTATTTTTGAATATTTTATCTCTTTTTGGGGAATGTTTTGAGAATTATATAGTTTGGAAAAAGGAAAACACGAAGACCGTGTGAAAACCCGTCGCGTCAGACAAAGCTATGGGATTCGAACCCACAACCAAAGTGCGACTGGTATTTATCGCCTACCACTAGACTACGTGAAGTCCCTGGTTAGTTTGACTAATTCTTTTAGTTAGATGATATTATGGATCTAGAATAAGTTTATTTTGGGTTATCTATGGAAATTATTAACCTATCATGGAGGATATGTGATTAGGTTAATTACTTTTCAATATGAGACTTAAGAGAAACTGATGTTATTTGGAGATATGTGTTAAATTGTACCTTAGAAGACTATGTGATTAAATACTTAAAATATATGGGTTTCAATCTTAGTTTGGTTTACTTTGAATAATTTTAGGGAAAAATTGTTTATTGAATGGTCTTAGTTGAACTTTGGGTTTTGTAGGACAAATTGTGGAGATTAAGAATAGATTTTCTTTTTATAAAGGGTTATCCTTTTCTGGATTATCTGATCTTGTACTAACCTTTTTTTTTGGTTTTGCATAATTTCTAAAGATATGGGAAGTATATAGTTCTCTTTTGTGGATTAGTTGATTCTCTAGAAGTTGATTTTATCTCTCTTAATGTAAACAACTCTTCTGAAATACCTATCATTTGGGGAAAGTATGAGTTTGTGTAACAAATCTAGTAAAAGTTGAAAGTCAACATGATAAGTAAGTATGTTTCTTTAAAATCAAAAATAAATTCCTCAATGAAAAGTAACTTAAAAAAAAATTGTCTATTAACATTTCCTACTGGGAAATCAAATACCATTTAGCCCACCACATGTTTGTGATTTTCTTGTGGTTAACTTTCTCGTAAACATGTTTCCTATCACTCTCCCTCAGAACATGACCCTTTTCATTTTCCTCCATGTCCATCTTTTCCTAAATGGAATCCTAGTATGGGTTAGCTCGGGTGACCTTTGTACTTCACTTTCTTTATTTTAATGTGATAGTTTTACTGACACTTGTTTCGATATGGGATTTCCAATGAAGTTTCCAAGCCCAATTTTTAAATTGTGAGGACGCAATTCCCAAAAGGTGGGAAGGATGTAACACCCCAGGTAAATAAACAATATGAAATTTTCATATTTATCCATATTTTTGAATAAAATATTCATATTAATTTAAAGTGAATGCTATGCTCGATGGCGTACCTAATACGCAACAACGTGTTTTTTGGGAATCTTACGTTGCACTATAATAATAATATAATTTTATTTTAAATGGTAGTTAACACCTAGCCATTGTAATAATAGGAACTAACTAGAAAATGATTATATATGTTTGTCAAATATTTTTAATTTTTACAATAAATGTTAGAGGATTAAAAATGAAAATTAAACCAATTTTAAGCGTAAACATTCTAATATTCTTTAAAAGGTCGAATAACCGCCTTTTGATGGAGAACCTATTTTAAATCTACTTTTTGAAAATTTTATGTGTTATATTTGACAAAATAAAATTCTTCTTTAGAATCGGGACATCAAAATTTACATTGTGTAATTATTTGGTATTTTTCCGATAAAGTTCATTTTTTTAATGAATAGTGAAAAATGTTGTATTTTAATTCAAATCCTCTTTTTAATATAATTTATTTATATGATTATATTATCTTTTGAATTGGTTTTAAAGTGAAATTATAATATATTTTTACCATTTGATATAATAGTGGTCATTGCAATTAATTTCTCTTTGAAATTGGACTTAAACTAGTGTCAATCTTTTTATATATATTGATTCTTAAAAACACGCTATTTGTTTTCAAAGAAGGAATTAATTATTAAATTAATTAATTAAACATATATGTTTCGAATATTCTAAAATAGGAATCATTTTTGAATTCGGAATATCAAATATATCTTAGGGTGAATTTTTGGTATTTTTCTGAAAAACATCAATTTTTTATGAATAGTGAAACCTCTATGTGGTAGTTTAAAAACTGATTTTTCATTTAAATGAAACTTTACCACTTATGTGATTTTAATTTCAAAAATATGACATACATGGTTGTCATTAGGATGTAAAATTTTGTTCAATGGGATTAAAATAATTTTCTGGTGGATAGTATCTTTTATGTTTTTAATCACGATTAGAGGTAATTAGAGTAATTTAAGGTAAAAATAATGTTTTAAAAATAGGAAATGACCATGACACATGTCCTACCCTTATTGGATGATTCATGGACGACCAAGACAATCCATTTGTCATCTTGGGGACCCCATAGATCCACTTTGGTAGGAAAATGACATTAATTCCTTTTTATTTAAAGTTAAAGTTAAAATGTCACAAACATGTTTTGTTTTACTAAAACAATTTTTACATGGGGGTATACAAGTCATATTTTGGACTATAAATATTCATTAGAATTATAAAAAGATTTAATACATCATTATATTTTTTTTATAGTTTTTAGACACTAAATTAATTAAATTATTTTCGACATCATGATGATGCAGCGATTACCTCATTATTTAACGATTTAAATAAAATGAAATGATAATGCAATATATAAGACCCAAACTTGTCACAAACCTATTGGATGGGTGTATTTCGAAACCTTATTAACTTATCCTATAAATATATCATTTTGGGACCTTTAAAATTAGAAAATCATTTTATAATAATGTAATATTTTATGACTTTCCAAGAGTGCCCCTCCTCTCCTCTTACAAAAGGCCCCCAACTCTACCACCTTACCCACACCTCTAAAGCCTATGGATCGGACACCCCCTGCCCATTTCATCTCTCCACATACCTCTCTTCATCATTGAAGCCTCACCTTTGGGTATAATCCTTTCCACGGAAGCCTTTGAGCTCAAATAAAAAAGAGATACCTGATTTATAGGTAATGTCTTCCCTCGTGTTCTTTTGTCTTATTTTGCTTCTCCAAACCTCTAAACTCTTTTTATAACATTATTTTGTAACAAAATCAGTATATTAAATATACTAGGATGTTGTTATGTGAAGTATTATAGCTACACTTACACACACCTACGTCTAATATTTAAAGAACATACTGTTTCTGTGGATGGTGAATTATTGCATCACGAAACGATGATTTCTCAATATTCTCTTAACACCTTTCATGGTGGCCATTATGATGTCACTTTATTTTATATTTGATATATATGGTATTTATTTTTTCTATATTATTCTGAATTTTATATTTAAAACATGCCTTTATGCTTTTCATGTTGTGTGAATGTGATAATTTCATACGAGGAAGTGTGGACTACCGCCCCCTCAAGTGATGTGACTCGTTCATGAAATACATGGAATGTATAAAGAATGAAATTAATGAAAATATGTGACCTATATAACATGTATATTATACTTTAATTATAATATATATATCTCTCAATTATTTTTAATTCCATTAATATGACAAAGAAATGGAAGTAGCGATCATGCGTACGTACGGCTTACCGTCTCCATGAACGGTACATTTCATTTCTTATCTCCAAATGTTATGTAATATTACAAGTTCATATATATAATTTATATATATGTAATATATTAAATCTAAATTATGGATATAATTCTGTAATTATAATATATATATCTCTCATTTTGTTTTAATTCCAATAATATGACAAAAAATGAAAGTAGCGTTCATGCGTACGTACGGCCTACCGTCTCCATGAACGGTGCTTTTAATTTTTTAACACCAAATTTTAAGGAATAGGATAAAATTAATATATACTAGATATATATTATATTTAAAACATCAATACTATTCTTGATATGATGTACCTATAACTACATGGAAAATTCATTTCCAACATGTTCAATTTTTACTCATGTACCGAACATCGACAAAAACGTCTGATATGAACTCACTTTATTAACCAATTATTATAACATTATAATATGTGATATGAAATTAATAATAATCTTTAATGGAGGTCCTTATGAAATTATAAATTGAGAAAATTTTATTATTTAGGAGATTAAATAACGATCGAGTCATGTCGGACATGAGGTAAGGGACCCTACCCCTCTCTTTCTTTTTAAGTTCACTCTTTTATGTAATTACTTTTAATCTCATCATTCTTATGAATGGGATATTATTTTATATTACTCATTCTGTAATTTTTATGTTCATATGATGAGAGAACTTATTTTCTCTCATCAATTCATTTTGGATGTTTTGAGTGGTGCCGCTATGCTGCCGAATTTTTGTAAGAGATCTAACCTCTCTCTTTTTTTAGTACTCTCCTTTATGTCACTTCTTTTAATCTCCTCTTTATTATGTTGGGGGATGTTATTTTATATTAATCTTTCTGTAAATTTTATTTTAATATGATGAGAGACCATATTTGATCTAATCAATCCATTTTTGGAAGTTTTAAGTGGCGTCGTTAGGCTACCGAGTTTTCGTAAGGGATTTTTCATCTCACTTTTATTCCCATTAGATTTATGGTACATTTTCCACCGGTTCATTTGAGTGGTTTATATACTGACCATTATTATACAATTTTTGTTATATAATATCATTTACGGGTATTTAAATATTCATTGTACGACCCTTCTTCAATGGGGTGTATGTTTCGAAAGATACCCAAGTCGGTAAGGGAACCTTTCACCCTCCTCTTTTTAAAAGACTTCTTTTGTTATGTATTTTAATTCACATTATATTATGTTGGGATATGTTCTTATATATCCTTATTTATTTAAATCTTGTGTCCAAGTGATGAGATACCCTTTTTATCTCTCATCAACTTATTTTCTGAATTTTGAAGTGATGCAGTTAGGATATCAAACATTTATCAAGGGAACTTCCTAACCCAATTTTGATTCTTTGGGATAAACTTGTACTCATTGAATATGTCGTTCTATGAATATGTTTGAATATCCTCTGAATGTTTTACACTTAATATCCACTTAAATTTGGTGTATTTGTTTTTCAGACATAATTATGTAATTGATTTATCCTAAATCCAAGGATACCGTCTTTGTATGTGACTTCATCTCAATCTCCTTTCATTGAGGTATATTTTTTTTATACACAAACTTATTTTATACGGTGTATAAACCCCTTTGACATTTATGTTTATCCAAAAGAAATCTTTTTTATACGAAGCATTTTACTAAATGACAAAAGGGAATGTTTTTGTCGTACGTATGCGGCGACAACGGCTTCTCTGCCGCTGTGGCCATTATTTGAGTTTTGGCATCCTCTACAAGCCAAACCTTTTTTTAAAATGAAAAATAAATACCATGTTTTACTTTTATTTTATTTTGTTATTGAAAATCGTTTTCAAAATGTTTTAATATCAATGTGTTGTATTGATATCTTGTGATTGAAAAGTGGAAATGTTATGTTTCCTTTATGCATGTTTTATGTGATATGATTATGTTATGGTTTTTGGGCACTATTATAAAGATGGGTGGTTTCATGATAAACTAAGGGCAGGTGAGCCTGATATAGCTCTCCAGTGCATTGGGTAACATGAAGGGGTTAAGCGTTATGGTTTCTCCAAAGAGATTTTGGGAATATACTGTGATGGGTATTCCAAACGTAACCAAGAGGGTTACTCCCTACGTAAGAATGTTATGAATGCCTCAAGTTACCTTTATGTCTTATGATTTCTATGTTTTATTCATGATTTGATAAGGTATGTTAAGGTTCTTATGTTTTATGAGTGAAGTATGATTTCAGTGATTCTTATGTATACATGTACTCATGTTTCCTTTCCATATTTTTATATCCCTTACTGAGCTTTTTATGCTCATCCCATGTTTTTGAAATGTTTTACACAGGACTGAAAGAGGATTAGGGTCAAGGATGGGATGAAGGAAAGACATGCTATCTAAAACAAGGAACTAGACATGAATCATGTGTTCAAGAGTTTTTATTTTGTGAAAAAAATGGAAGCTGAGTAGATGTGTCTACTTTGTAATATGTGAGATGTAATAGTTATGTCCTAATTCTCTAAAACACTAAAACTGAAAAGATCCTCAATGTGAAGTATTCATTTAATTCTATAATAAGTAATGTTAGAATTATAGTTGGTAGTAGAGGTCGGTTTAAATAAATTTAGAGGTTAGGGTATTCTCTAAGCATATGTGACCTTACAATAATGGCTAGGATCTCAGAAAGAGTCATAGTTTTTAGATAAAGTGAATGAGTAAGTATATCTTAGTGTTCATGTTCCTCATTAGTACATGATGGTTTTGTTCACACTGAAATTCCTGGTTTTAGTAAATGGATGGATCTAGGAGGCACCAATGTGATAATGGGTTCGAAAGAAACTGTGGTGGTTCTCTGATCAAGAGACTAGATGAAATGGGGGATTCAATGAGAAATAATGTGGTTATTCTAAACCAACTATCAGGAGTCATGATCAATCACTTGAACCTTGTAGAGTTCTCTAATGCATCATGTACAAGATGCCAACTCGATGTGGAAGTTCAGGTAATAATTATAAAGTTATCCATTAGGGTTTATATCATCCTTACTTTTGAGGTAATTATGGGTTACTATATGTTATGAGGGAAAATGAAAGGCATGAGATAAACATGAAATTAAAATATGTTATGATTATTTTTGAATATTTTATCTCTTTTTGGGGAATTTTTTTAGAATTATATAGTTTTCAAAAAGGACAACACTCAGATCGTGTGAAAACCCGTCGCATCAGACAAAGCTGTGGGAATCAAACCCACATGCAAAGTGGGACTGGTATTTGTCGCCTACCACTAGACTACATGAAGTCCCTGGTTAGTTTGATTAATTATTTTAGTTATATGATCTTATGAATCTATAAGAAGTTGATTTTGGGTTATCTATGGAAATTATTAACCTATCATGGAGGATATGTGATTAGGTTAATTATTTTTCAATATGAGACTTTAAGAGAAACTGATGTTATTTGGAGATAAGTGTTAATTTGTACCTTTGAAGACTATTTGATTAAATCCATTAAATATTTGGGTTTCAATTATAGTTTGGTTTACTTTGAATAATTTTATGGACAAATTTTTTATTTAATGGTCTTAGTTGAACTTTGGGTTTTGTTGGACAAATTTTGGAGATTAAGAATAGATTTTCTTTTTAAAAAGGGTTTCCTTTTCTGGATTATCTGATCTTGTTCTAACCTTTTTGGTTTTGGTTTTGCATAAACTCTAAACACATGGGAAGAATATATTTCTCTTTTGTGGATTAGGTGATTCTCTAGATGTTGATTATAGATCTCTTAATGTAAACAAGTCTTCCTAAATACTCATCATTTGGGGAAAGTATGAGTTTGTGTAACAAATCTAGTAAAAGTTGAAAGTCAACATGACAAGTAAGAATGTTTCCTTAAGATCAAAAATAAATTACTCAATGAAAAGAATCTTAAAACAAAAAGGTTGTCTATTAAAATTTCCTACTAGGGAATCAAATACTGTTTATCCCACTACAAGTTTGTGATTTTCATGTGGTTAACTCTCTCATAAACATGTTTCCTATCACTCTCCCTCAGAACATGACCCTTTGCTTTTTCCACCATGTCCATGTTTTCCTACATGGAATCCTAGTATTCATTAACTTGGGTGACCTTTGTATTTAACTTTCTTTATTTTAATTTGATAGTTTTACTGACACTTGTTCTGATATGGGATTTCCAATGAAGTTTCCAAGCCCAATTTTAAAATTGTGAGGATGCAATTCCCAAAAGGGGGGAAGGATGTAACACCCCAGATAAATAAAGAATACCAAATTTTCATATTTATCCATATTTTTGAATAAAATATTCATATTAATTTAAAGGGAACGCTATGCTCGATGGTGTACCGAATATGCAACAACATGTTTTTTTGGGAATCTTACGTTTCACTCAAATAATAAAATAATTTTATTTTAAATGGTGGTTAACACATAGTCGTTGTAATAATGGGAACTGACTACAAAATAATTATATATGTTTGTCAAATATTTTTACTTTTTACAATAAATGATAGAGGATTAAAAATGAAAATGAATCCAATTTTATGCGTAAACATTCTAATATTCTTTAAAAGGTCGATTAACCGACTTTTGGTGGCGAACCTATTTTAAATCTAATTTTTGACAATTTTATGTGTTATATTTGAAAAAATTAATATTCTTCTTTACAATCAGGTCATCAAAATTTATTTTGTGTCATTATTTGGTATTTTTTCGATAAAGTTCATTTTTTTAATGAATAGTGAAAACTGTTGTATTTTAATTCAAAACCTCTTTTTAATCTAATTTATTTATATGATTAGATTATATTTTAAATTGGTTTTAAAGTAAAATTATAATATATTTTTACCATTTGATTTAATAGTGGTCATTGGAATTAATTTCTCTTTGAAATTGGACTTAATCTAGTGTCAATCTTTTAATAGATATTGTTTCTTAAAAACACGCTACTTGTTTTGACAGTGGGAATTAATTATTAAATTAATTAATGCAACTTATATGTTTTGAATTTTCTAAAATAGACATCATTTTTTAACTCGGAATATCAAATATATCTTAGGGTGAATTTTTGTTATTTTTCTGAAAACTTCAATTTTTGATGAATAGTGAAACCACTAAGTGGTAGTTTAAAAACTGATTTTTTATTTAAATGAAACATTACTACTTCTGTGATTTGAATTTCCAAAACATGACAAACATGTTTTTCATTAGGATATAGAATTTGGTTCAATGGGATTAAAATAATTTTTTGGTGAATAGTAACTTTTAAGTTTTTAATCACGATTATAGGTAATTAGTGTAATTTAAGGTAAAAATAATGTTTTAATAATATGAAATGACCATGACACATGTTATACCCTTATTGGATGAGTCATGGACGACCAATAAAATCCATGTGTCAACTTGGGGACCCCATGGATCCACTTTGGTAGGAAAATGACCTTAATACCTTTTTATTTAAAGTTAAAGTTAAAATGTTAGAAACTTGTGTTGTTTTACTAAAACAATTTTTAAATCAGGGTATACAAGTTATATTTTTTACAATAAATATTAATTAGAAAGATAAAAATATTTAATACATCATGAGATTTTTTTTTAATAATATTTAGACACAAAATAAATTAAATTATTTATGACACCATGATGATGAAGCGATTACCTCATTATTTAACGATTTAAATAAAATGAAAAGATAATGTAAAATCTAAGACCTACACTTTTCACAAACCTATTGGATGGGTGGATTTAACAACTTTATCAACTTATCCTAGAAATATATCCTTTTGGGACCTTTAAAATTAGAAAATAATTTTATAATAATGTAATATTTTATAACATTCCCAGAGTGCCCCTCCTCTCCTCTTATAAAAGGCCCCCACCTCTACCACCTTACCCACACCTCTAAAGCCTATGGATCGCCCAACCCCTGCCCATTTCATCTCTCCACAGACCTCTCTTCATCATTGAAGCCTCACCTTTGGGCATAATCCTTTACAAATAAGCCTTTGAGCTCAAATAAAAAAGAGTTACCCGATTTAAAGGTAATGTCATCCCTTGTGTTCTTTTGTCTTATTTTGCTTCTCCAAACCTCTAAACACTTTTTATTACTTTATTTTGTAACAAAAAAAGTATATTCAATATACTAGGATGTTTTTATGTGAAGTATTATAGCTACACTTACACACACCTACGTCTAATGGTTAATGAACATACTGTTTCTATGGATGGTGAATTACTGCCTCACGAAACGATGATTGTTCAATATTCTCTTAAAACATTTCATGGTGGCCATTATGAGGTCACTGTATTTTATATTTGATATATATGGAATTTATTTTTTCTATATTATTCTTAATTTTATATTTAAAACATGCCTTTATGCTTTTCTTGTTGTGTGAATGCGATAATTTCATATGAGGAAGTGTGGACTACCGCCCCTCAAGTGATGTGACTCGATCATGCAATACATGGAATGTATAAAGAATAAAATTAATGAAAATATGTGACCTATATAACATATATATTATAATGTAATTATAATATATATATCTCTCAATTATTTTTAATTCCATTAATTTGACAAAGAAATGGAAGTAGCGTTCATGCGTACGTACGGCTTACCGTCTCAATGAACGGTACATTTCATTTCTTATCTCCAAATGTTATGTACTATTATAAGTTCATATATATAATGTATATATAAAATATATTACATCTAAATTATGGATATAATTCTGGAATTATAATATATATATATCTCTCATTTTGTTTTAATTCCATTAATATGACAAAAAATGAAAGTAGCGTTCATGCGTATGTAGGGCCTACCGTCTCTATGAACGGTGATTTTAATTTTTTAACTCCAAATGTTATGGAATAGGATAAAATGAATATATAATGGATATATATTCTATTTAAAACATCAATACTATTCTGAATATGATGTACCTATAACTACATGGAAAATTCTTTTCCAACATGTTCAATTTTTACTCATGTACCGAACATCGACAAAAACGTCTGATATGAAATCACTTTATTAACCAAATTTTATAACATTATAATATGTGATATGAACTGAATAATAATATTTAATGGAGGTCCTTATGAAATTATAAATTGACCAAATTTTATTATTCATGAGATTAAATAACGATCAAGTCATGTTGGACACGAGGTAAAGGATCTTACCCCTCTCTTTCTTTTTAAGTACACTCTTTTATGTCATTCCTTTTAAGCTAATAATTATTTTGATTGGGATATTCTTTTATATTACTCCTATTGTACGTTTTGTGTTCATATGATGAGAGACCCTATTTTCTCTCATCAATCCATTTTGGAAGTTTTGAGTGGCGCCGCTATGCTGCCGAATTTTTGTAAGAGAACTAACCTCTCTCTTTTTTTAGTACCCTCCTTTATGTCACTTCTTTTAAGCTCATTTTTGGTATGTTGGGGGATGTTATTTTATATTACTCTTGATTTAAATTTTTTTAATATGATTAGAGACCCTATTTGATATCATCAATCCATTTTTGGATGTTTTAAGTGGCGTTGTGAGGCTGCCGAGTTTTCATAAGGGATTTTTCATATCACTTTTATTCCCATGAGATTTATGCTAAATTTTCCACCAGTTCCATTGAGTGGTGTATGTACTGCCCATTATTATACTCTTTGTGTAATATAATTTCATTTATGGGTATTTACATATTCCTTTTACGACCCTTCTTCAATGGGGTGTATGTTTCGAATGATACCCAAGTCGGTAAGGGAACCTTTCACCCTGCACTTTTTAAAAGACTTCTTTTGTTATGTCTTTTAATTCACATGCTATTATGTTGGGATATTTTCTTCTATATCCTTATTGATGTAAATTCTGTATCCATGTGATGAGATACCCTTATTATCTCACATCAACTCATTTTCTGAATTTTGAAGTGACGCTTTTAGGATGTCGAATTTTTGAAAGGGAACTTCTTAACCTAATTTTGATTCTTTGGGATAAACTTGTACTCCTTGAATATGTCGTTCTATGAATATGTGTGAATAAACTCTTATTGTTTTACACTTAATATCCACTTATATTTGTTTTATTCATTTGTCACACATAATTATGTAATTGATTTATCCTTAATCCAAGGATATCGTCTTTGTATGGGACTTCCTATCAATCTCCTTTCATTGAGGCATATTTTGTTTTATACACAACCTTCTTTTATACATTGAATAAACCCCTTTGACTTTTACGTTTATCCAAAAGGAATCTTTTTTATATAAAGCATTTTACTAAATGAAAAAGGGAATGTTTTTTTCGTACGTATGTGGCGACAACGACTTCTCCACCGCAATGACCATTATTTGAGTTTTGGCTTCCTCTACAAGCCATACCTTTTTTTTAAATGTAAAATAAATACCATGTTTTACTTTTATTTTATTTTGGTATTGAAAATCATTTTCAGAATGTTTTAATATCATTTAGTTGTTTTGATATCTTGTTATTGAAAAGTGGAAATGTTATGTTTCCTTTATGCATGTTTTATGTGATACGATTATGTTATGTTTCTTGGGAATTATTATTAAGACGGGTGGTTCCGTGATAAAGTAAGGGCGGTTGAGCCCAATATAGCTCTCCAATGCATTGGGTAATGTGAAGGGGTTAAAAGTTAAGGTTTCTCTGAAGAGATTTAGGAAATATACTGTGATGGGTATTTCAAATGTAACCAAGAGGGTTACTCCCTACGTAAGAATGTTATGAATTCCTCATGTTACCTTTATGTCTTATGATTTCTATGTTTTATTCATGATTTGATGAGGTATGTTAAAGTGCTTATGTTTTATGAGTGAAGTATGATTTCATTGATTCTTATGTATACATGTACTCATGTTTCCTTTCCATGTTTTTATATCCTTTACTGAGCTTTTTATACTTATCCCAAGTTTTTGAAATGTTTTACACAGGACATAAAGAGGAATAGGGTAAAAGATGGGATCACAGAAAGACATGTTATCTAAAACAAGGAACTAGACATGACTCTTGTGTTCAAGAGTTTTTATTTTGTGAAAAAAATGGAAGCTGAGTAGATGTGTCTACTTTGTAATCTGTGAGATGTAATAGTTATGTCCTAATTCTCTAAAACTCTAAACTTGAAAAGATCCTCAATATAAATTATTCATTTAATTCAATAATAAGTAATGTTTATGGTTGGGGCCTTATAGGGGGGCATGATAAGATAAAATAAAATCATTTTGAATGGAATAATTATTTAAATAAAAACAATTTTGATCCATTTTACCTGATAATTATATCCCGATCAAGTAGTGACATTATCTAGATTTCAAAATTAGAAATCATGAAGTGATACAAGTTAGGCATTCCATATTTGTTGAATGATAAAATATTTCCATCAGAGATATTTGGGGAGTGTTTTTCTTCCAAAATATCTTATCTTTATGATAATAATATCATGATACCCTCAATTTATATACCACTTTTACACTCAACATAAAAGGTAACAATCTCTATATGAAATAATACTATTTATAATTTTGTTTCATTGAATAGTATAACTTATAAAGTGAATTATAGAGAAATATGTTTTCAGATTATTTAGGGGAATCCCACCATATCATAAGTGGATGATATAAGTACTAGTATGAAATTTGGATACCCAAAAGTTGTTCAAAAAGTTTACTGTTTAGATTATATATGACATGATGATAATTTTAAATAGTTTTTTAGAAAAAGAAAATAATATTAATTTATTTGTCAATTTTGGTTATATGATGGTTTTTAACCCAAGGCCACTAATTATTTACATATTATTTTAAAAATTTGGGATAGAAATAAGACCTTTATAAATGGAATGAAAAATATAAATTAAATATAATTCTATTAGATTGAAGAAACGTATATAAATAATGGTCAATCAATCCATGATGAATAGATACAAACATGTTGAAAAAGTCAATTGAAAATTAATAATAGGTGATAAATAAGAAAATGAATTCTGGTTAAATCTTCACAAGAATAATGTATATTCCATAAAGATAAAAAATATACATATATAATTAAATATGAACTAATTTCACCTTAGGGTTTAAAAAAATAAAACCACGCATAAGAATATAGAGAAAAATGTTACCATGAAGAGAACATTCTTATCCTATTGATGAAAATGCCTAAAAAAATAATAAAATGAATTAAAATAAAAACCATAATGAAGTGGAAAAATGGTAAAAAAAGATGACAATAAATCTAAGAAAATAAAAAAGGATTTTTTTCAGTGAATACATATTTAAAGATGAATTTTAATTTAATGAGTGGTTCCCAAAGAAAGGTTACATAAAATTATAGAGATGATATATGGGAGGTTCTATATGGTGGGATATATTACCAAATAATACATGATGCTCATTCCATCATAAGAAGATATTTTGATTAAAATAATCAAATCATAAAAATTTTATTTTTAATGATTTATGATGTGAAAGAGAAATATTACTCAAAGAGTGATATATCAAATGAGTAAGAAGACCTTAGTCCCATAGCAGGATCATTTTTGGAAAATTAAGGGATAAAACAAGAATTTTTCTCCCATTAATGATGATGAAAAAATGTAATTTATTTGTTTCAAATAAATTTTCATTATTTATACATTCACTAAAGAGAATATTGTAGCCCAACTTCTTTCAATATATATATTTTTTATTTATAATTATTTTAATATATTGTATAAAAGGGGAGAACTAGATCATTATTTTTATAGAAAATGGAATATTCATAATTGAGTTATCTATTTATTATTTTATCAAATTATAAAGTCTATATAGTATTATGGTTATTAGAGTTCATTATAATATTTTACCATCCATGATGAAGATGTGATAGAAATTAAACATGAGAGGGAGTTGTGTTATGAAAAAAGAAATAATGAATTATTCTTATGTTATAATTTTTTGGAGGTTCTAAAATTTGAAATTGATAAGTTTTTTAGGTCATATTCTCCCATCCTTATATAAAAAATGAAAATATAAAATTATTGGGTATATATTGAAAGTTTAATAACATAAAATTTGGGTTCATGTTAAAGAATACATGGTTGTTTAAAATTATGAAGGTAATTTTATTGTCCAAAAATGTTTTCTACCCAAAACATTGCTCATACAAAAAATGAATTTTTTGGTTAGTTCCATAAAATAGGTCCATAGTTTTCATTTACATTAAATAAATTTAATTATAAATATAGTGCAAAGATAATATATAGTGAATATAAATATTATAATGAATTTAGTTGCAATGGTTATTTTTAATAAATAAAAAGGAAAAGAATTAATATCATAATGGATTGTTATGATGAGTGTTCTAATTGTTATAAATATGAGAAAATTCAATATATGATGTTTTTTGATAGAGAATAAAAATCAATATGGGTTTGGATGTTAAAATTATTCATTAACATTGATCATTATCTCAGAAGGATTGATATGGAAAAACCAGTTGAAGGTTATTATGAAAAACCTTAGACTTACTATAGATCATGTTTATTGTTGCCTTTTGACTTTTTGCATGATAATGGAAGTCCCTTCAGAAATCCCTGACATAAATGTTTAACTTCTATTTTAATATTTTGGATATGTACATTCATGAAAATAATGTGAATATATAGATAATGTGATTGATCCTCTGTGGGAATTTTTTTTGGATTTGTAGTAAACATTTAATATATAATGAGATTGAGAATAAGATAATGAAATGACATTTTTTTATCATGTAATATATAGTAATTCACTTATGGTGAATTCGTAAAATTCCCTGATATATATATATATATATATTAAAGGATGTTGTTGTATTGATTTAGTTGTTTCTTGAAGAGGAACAATTTTTTTTGAATTTAATGATGTATAATGATATCATAATGTGTAATTTTAATGAAGAATAGTGTGAAGTGATTTTAGGTTATACAATCTATTCATTTTTCAATCATTAATTAATTCACTATTAATGAAGACATTTTATAAATATTATGTTGATTAGTAGCAGTAGCGATAGACCATCGAAGTAACATGACTAGTTATTAGGAATTATAAAACATTTGGGATCTCATTATATGAATGGCCATTATTTAAAATTTCCATAATGATAATTTAGATGAATTAATTTTCCTTATGATATTTTACCAAATATTTATTTATATTGAGTTCATATATAAAATCATCAAGAAAAAATAAAATTTGTAAAGGTATCTGTAAGAACCTTAATGAGAATAATTAGCAAAGGGTGAAGAGTTTACACAATGATATGTGAAATTTTATTGATAATTAGAAAGGTTGAACTACTTGAACATAGTATTTTATAAATAATAAATAAGATTCATTTTGAATCCACTATAATAAATATAAATAACTAAAACCATATGAGCAATTTAACTGAAAAAAAATATTAACTCTGATGCTTAATTTCTTTTGTATGACTATTATTAGGTTACATAAGCTTAAATTATGAGATTATAAAAGAAATGTAATATTTTTTGGATCTAGTAAGATAAGTAATTATGAAACATAAGAGTAAAATATAGTTTTAATAGAAATTTATGATTAAGTGGAGGTGACATATGATTAAACATATCTTTCAGTCGGTGTATAATTTCTAATTAGATGACTCTTTATTCTTCTTTAGAAAAATAAATATCCTGATGCATTATTGATTTAGCTACAATTAAATATGAATATTTTTTATGAGGAATATTTTAATAATATTTAAATTTGAATGATATTTTCACACCATAATTATTTTTCTTCTTGCATTAATTAACATGTTGAAATATGTTTTTGGTTTGATGGAAATTTTGTAGTATGATGAAGTCATAATTTTTGAAGAATTAATGTAAAAATTTGAGAAAATATATTTACATTTGACATATGATCACTATAGTAGTATTATTAATTGATTCTTAAAGAAAAATAAATAGGTAATTCTAAAATAAATATTCTGATGTCACGATTTTCATCATGGTTTTCAAATAATATATTTAGAAACATTATACTCATGATCAATGATGAGCCGAAACAGAGATGATATGAAGCTGAATTTGTAAATAGTGAGAGATACCATCTTGTTTAATATATTTTAATTAATATATTGTTCATCAAAGAAGAGGAATGAAATGAAATAATTAATGAAATTCCAATCTAATACTACTGAATATCTCAACATTAAAAGAAGAATTAATGATATAAAATATGGTTTTTTTGATTAATATATTATATGCCTATATATATTTTATTAAATATCATAATATTTGTATTTTTTACTCTATACATGATTTTTTTATTCTAAATTTCATAATTGGTTGAGGTGTGTTATATTATTTCTGATTATCTTCAATCATATGTAGAGATTTTTTAATGAATAAAATTTATCCTTTAATGCTGTAACATTTTTAATTGAGGTGATGATATTGATCAATATAAAGGTTTAAAGAACCCTTCCAAAAATATAGGATCCTTTTTAGGTAGATATTCTATGGACATTTAACTATTGGGAAATGGTTACCAGGGTTGAGGATTATACCTTTGCCCTTACATTAATTTTTGATTCTAGTGGATATTTGTATCTTGGAATTGAAACAATCAAAGCATGGATGTTGTCATCTACTTGGAGATGGGGACCTTGTAAATAATATTGGTTTCAAACATTTTTATTTAATCTATTTCATGTTATGTATTGTGTTTGGATTCATTAAAATATATTAATTTGTACTAATGGTTGTAGAGGATTGAATATTTAAGAGAGATATAATATAAGATGCTATAAATTTGAGAAAAATCACATTGATTCCCCAACATTAGTGGGTATTCTTGATTTATTTATCTCAACATCACTATCATCTCTATTTGTGACACCCATACCGGAAACAACGGGTATGAGACAATGGGTCACATGACCTCATGCCCGCCTCCATGTATGCAAGAGGCATCAGACATGTAATGAGGGTTTAGTCCATTAGTGGGGAAATTGTACCCTTAATATCTTTTCAAGTTTGGAATATTATAACAATAAAAAAAATATAATAAAATATATATAATTAATAAGATTTCATAAGTAGAAGATGAGAGGATATAATACAAGTCATATAATATTAAGTTTCTCCCAATGTGAAAAGCGTATCAAGTATATAAAGAAGTAGATAAAAAAAGAAAATGGTAGGATCCTTAGTGTTTATCCAATCCCCCTACTAGGTCAAAGATGGTATGATCAACAATCCAAAAAAGGTCCCTTTCTCTTCTCCATATCTTTATACATGAATTATACAAGTGCCCCAAAATTCCCAAGTAGGTTGTGAGTACTATACTCAAATTGACACCACAAATGCATTATTAACCATGTGGTATCAATTAAAACAAACAGATTCTATGAATATAAAAAACCATAACATGAATGAAAGCATACGATCAAAAATCGAGTGTTCATACACCATCCAAGACACAAAAATCCATTATTTATACCTAATTATCCTCTATGTCATAATATGTACATGATGTGAGTAGGACTAGAACATGTCCAAAGGTTGTCAGGGTGCCACTCGAAATCCACAAGGCATCAAGTGAACACGTGACTCAAAATCTGTAATGAATCAACTAAAAGTTATATAAGTGTTTAACTAATATTCCTATAAGGCATTGATTAGACACACATCTCATAATCTATAATGAATTTAGTATCTACATGTTTCACAAAATCCACAAGTCATCATAAAACATCTAAACCAAAAGATTATAATTCTTTATCACCAGCATTATCACATATCATTCACAACACCCCTCTAAGGGATAATCATACAATGATGTCCACAATTCATGTATAATATATACATATAAGACAAAGAAAATACCCAACATGATACAACAAGATACATATTATAGGATCACATTATGTGAGTAAATATTATCATCATATATCAACATGTGAATCGAAATCAACATGGAATCATGATATCTAACTATTATCTTGTAAATAACATCATAATAGTATCCTATGTGCACATATTCCGACAATATATCACAAGTCAAACATGGTCATCAATTATTACAACACATAGATTTTATCAAGGAAATATGTGTATCAAAATATCTAAGAGATAAGAACATCATACATCATTTCATTATTTTCAACATCTATTTTCTTCATGTTTATCATCACCAAAATTTATATCTCACCCCAAAATAATCATTTCATTACAACAAATCCTAGAACTTATTCTAGTCCATCATGACATGGGTTCTATAGTAAAAAAGGGAGAAAATACAAATGGTATAACAAATTCTCACCTTAGGTCGATCATTATCAATAAGGTCCTAAAGCATTGTCTTATGAGGGGGAAAAGGCTCAATATAAAATAGCATAGCTCCCTGAAGAATGTACAGTGATGATACTTGTATGTGTACAAGAACCAAATACCACAGTGCATGATGGGGTTAAAACTTCATTGGGGTTCATGGAAGAAGATCATCGTAATACAAAACGTATAATTGCGGAAACAAATAACAAGATATTGAACTCAATGATGTGGTGTGGTAGCATGCATCATAGAACAATGTGAAGATGCGATATGATGTGGATTAAAGAAAATTAATGATTTATATATTGTCTCTTAAATCACTATGAACTTTTAGTACGATTCGAAATGGGAAAATGTAAATAGGTATTTTTAGGGGGATCACCTAAGATCTAGCCCATTCAATAAAACCCTCATTAAAGCCTCTTCAATTACACTATTTAATTACAAAACATCTTCCCTAAATACATTCATAAGTGCAGAATATGAAATCTATACCTCATAAAAAATGAATGTTTGGAACACAATATCACTGGTTATCTAAATATATTGTGGAATATTATCCACAATTTGTTTTAGAAAACCATGAAACCAGCACCATGAACCAAACCTTATGGATAATTAAACTATATAAAATCAACATCCTAAACCTATTATGTGTGGAACCTTACTCTATGATTTAGTTCTTTCCTCTTTGGAATGATCCTACGTGTTATTGTGAATCTACACTTAGTTTAGTCAGAAACATTCTGAAACACACCCAAATGATTCCTTAAGAATCCCAAGGCATAAAAAATTTACCAAAGAATATTCTAAAAAAGGATGAAAATATGAAAAAAGTCATATATTTAAAGAGGGTATTTTTTAGTTTCTTTACAATTATCCCCCTATAAGGATTTTCATCCTTGAGAAATGTCCCTATGGTTTATCCTTGAACAACATAGTGTGTTGAGCTCAAAATTTATCCTCCAACTCCCATGTTTCCTCCTAGATCTCTCCATGCTACCATCAAATCCAGATATGGGGTGATATCATCCCTAAAAATACTTTCTCAATTTGGAAAATAATCCATATTTGAAACTCCACATTATATGAATATGGTTCTAATTAAACTTCCTCATAGTATATAATATGTCCAGGATCTTGAATCTAATTGTGAAGATAAAAATGTAGAACACGTCACACATTTATCGATAATGTTGAAGATGTTTCAGATGGTACATCATGATACCATCATGAATAGTGATATTAAATTGTCCCATAAATTGTGGCTCTAACATTCCATGCTTCCCCATCTATTGGCGACCTATCCAATGATTCACTATCATGAAAAACTAATCACCCACAATGAACTACTATTATCTCCACCAAATATCATCATATGATCTATGCCATGTCAAAGTGGAATTAAACCTCTCATGAATCATCCAAACTCTATCAGAGATCTTGTAAACCATATTAATCCCCACAATTACTAAAAACCCTCTAATTCGAATAGAGTAGTGAATGATATGTCCTACCATAAATAAACTCCTAAGGTTCCATATAAGTAAAAACCTAGTAACTATTTTTATATTTAAACTCAACCAAGTATGTATGATCACCCCACATCCCCTTAATATTATAATGAATAATCGAATTATATCCTCCATTATGTGTATTGTTTTTTCAGACTATATGTTTTTATGATGATAGAATGTTTCACACAAGTTTATCTAATTCCCTAGGGAATTGTACAAGCCTTTCCAAAATCATAAAATAAAATGTGTTTCTCTATCTAAAATAATTCTCAAGAGAAGATCATGTAAGTTTCAAACCTCATAGAGTTATATATTCCATATCTCATCCACTCTGTGTGTCATTATGGGTGGTGAAAAGTTACCAAATTTCAAAAATTGTTTAAAAATCACCCAGATAGTGACATGACTACGTAGGGACCCAGGTTTCACCATCAAAAATTTCATCATGAAGTCTTCTAATTGCATATGATTACTGGTAATGGATAGAGAAAACTATCATGACACTGCTTTATAGCCTTCACTCTCTGAAAGGTATAACATCAATAGATTAATATATAAATGTCCCCCTTAATCCCAAATGAACAAAATTATCACTTTATGTCATGGTATATCTTCATTTATCATAGATTTACATCCAATATACATTGTTCATAATCCCCTATAATCTCTTATTTGATGGACATAAGGAATACTACTATCCCATATATCGTGATCAAATTTTAGTCATTTACTGTTCTCCCAGTTATGTGTTTACCTCACCTAGTCATTCCCTCTTCAAAACGCACACTTGGTGAACTCTTAACTAGTCACAGTCCGAAAGTGTAGATTTGATTCCCAATTTTCCAAAAACAATGGAAACATAGTCAACCAAAAAATATTACCACCAGTCATCCCACAAGATAATAAAGATACACTTATTCTTATAATATCTCATACCAAGCTCTTACTCATTCCTTGTATTTTAGGTAAGAGAATATTTAATTAAATTACCCTTCCATGGTAAATACGTCATCAAAAATTTGAATGTTATCAAATAAATATCCTAATTCCTCTACCATAAGATCTAGTATATTTGTGTGATGAAGTAGAAAATTATCATATGTTGTTAAAAAAAAATTCTCCAAATAGATAGTTTCAACAAAACAATAGATAATGAACCATGGATTTCAGGTAAATTTCATTAGTAGGGAAGTTATGCTCTAGTGGTCATTGATGATGTGACCCATAGGATTTTACATGTACTTTCTACATCTTCACCACTCACAGACCTATAGTTGAGGCATTATAGTTGATTGCATAACCCATACTCGGATCAGGTATTGTCAGTATTAAAGCTATAGTCAACAATCTCATCAACTCATGAAATTCCTCTTCACAAAGGTCTACCCCAAATAAATTATTACTTCCTTGATGAACAATGTCATGGGTGATTATAGTAGGTAGAAGTCCAAGAATAATCATCGGTGATATCACCCTTAGCCCAAAAATTTATTGATGTCAAAAAAAGTTGGTGGATGTTTCAAGGAAATCACTAAATAAAATTTTTATATGTTCATGGATATTCTAATTTTTGAAACCAAATTCCCCAAGAATCTCACCCGTAGTATTTATAAGCAACACTTGGAGAGTTTTTTTATAAATTTGATGTTATCAAAGAATACTACAAACTATCATGTTTTGTCTCTCGTGATGCTTTGTTGTCGATGAGTCGATGATAATTTTGTTAACACAACCCATTAAAAAAATTAGATATATTGTTGAAAGTTTTTTTTTCATGAGGTTCATGAACAATATTGTTGAGTTATTTATCCAAAAAAACATCACTAATTACTAATATATCCCATAACTACTCTGAAACACCATCATCCTAATTCCCTCCACCCTAAATATCAGTTGGTCATAACTCTATTAAATGCATTTCTCTGATAACAAGTAGGATATCCAGAATAGATCTATAAGATCATTGATCTAGAGAAATATATAATTTTTATTAACATTAACCTTGTTCAAAATTAACTGGTTGATTTACTTTTTAGAACTACCATCGTCTTTCTTAGAGAGTATCACGGTGGCACCTCACAGTGAAGAACCTCGAGTAATAATGACCTTTCACTCCAGGTCATCCAGTTTTACCTAAATATCCATAAAAATTTTGGTGTTTATATTATGTGGTGTTATAAAAATTGGGTTTAAACTATATACATGATAAATCACAACAACCCCTCCTATAACAAAAGGGATCCCCGTCATGTCAACTGAAAATTTGTCCTGATATAGATCCTTGACTGTAGGATGAATGGAGTAAGATTTCATTGATCCTACTAAAATAGACAATCCAGCCATATTGTCAATGGTTATCAAATGATGACCCATTTCCAGTCATATTCCCCATTCGGCCAATTCTCTATCTCTGACCATCACATATATTTCTTCATTAAATGAACTAAATTATACTTATCAATTATAACAATTAATGTGATAAAAAAGTAGTTTAGGAATTCCATGTAAAGAATCATACTGAAAATTTTTATCATTAGATTCAGTAATTCTTAAAGATACAAATAACTATTTAAAATTATATGATAGTGTAGTAAAAAAATGATGGAAGTCCACTTTTTACCCAAAGGTATATCAAGGGATACTAATTTAGGGTACAAAAAGACTTGTAGGTCATGTACAACAACCACATAAGTGTATATGAATGAGTGGGAATCACCTATGTCAAACAAGGTATAAGATAACATAGACATGATAAAAACAATAAATTGAATAGTGGATGGTCCCTCTTTACCATTTTCTAGAGTCTAGTCTACTTTGTATACTTTTGATACCACAAATCCATAACAATATCCATCAGTTACAACTATCATGGATGTTTGTTGATGTCCCCAGTTAGATCCTTGAGTTTTAAACGATGTATTACCACCCATATCTATTAGATTTTGACCTCTAATCCCTAGTAAAATGTTACTATTTGTCCCCATGGTTTTTGAATTCTTAAAAAACATTCTGGATCCATGAATAACCTATATTGGAGTCTTGGGTTTCCACGGTTGAAACACTATTGGGGTTATCCTAAGGGAATTGATGAAGCTAAAAACTTCTCAAAATACATGAAATTGTTATATCTAGGGTAGTATTCCTTCCACTTACGACTTCTAGAAGTGTCTCATGTTATTATGGGAGAAAGAAGATACATTTCCCCACTATATACTAGAAGTAAAACTTCTTCCTTTTATAACATAATCCATTTCTCAATCATCAGAACCCAGTTGGGATCCAATATGTAGTTTGATAGTTCAAATACCCTAAACTATCATATAATATCTACTCAATGGAATATATTAAACATTAAATCCCAATGTTCCACATTCCTATCCAATTAACTGGAAAAGTGAAAAAACACTATAAAATGAGATTAATATCTAGTGAATATCATGGAGCTCTTTTCTTACTCTCTAATCTCATGGGCACAAACTATATTCACTGAGTTGAGAAACTGATGCTCGAGAGACTGCTCTTTGAAGGTCTAAAAAAAATATGCTCCCATATCTCGGCAATACTCCTAACATTCCACCATCTCTCGGGGGATTCAAGAAAAATAAACTCCACCAATACAACATTCCCCTCCTAAAGACTTTGGAATAGATCAAATATTATCTCGACAAATTTCATTCATTCCAATACATCTTATATTCTATAAGTACCCTAGAATACTATATTATTTTTTAGAATAAAATCACAATAAGGATCAGACATTTTCTGCTTAGTGGATCCACATTGGATGGAAACTATCCGATTGCGTCTCAGCTAAATAATCTCCATTGCATGGATCACCTATGTCGGTCCATGAACGTGCTGGTGTTTATTCTCCAACACCATATGTGGAAGTATGAGAATATACTAAATTTTCATAGCTAGTGGATCCATCATAAATATTTTTAGGCGACATCATCTATTACCTGAATAAATGTTATGATAAGAATAAAATCCAAACTAGTGTATGGGGTCACACAAGAATATACTATTAATACACACATAAGTGAATGTATTTTAAACCTTACACTAAGCCCAATGTCCACCCTTGCACATTATTTGTAGTAAACATATTTATACATACATAATAACCAGATCAGTTGAATTAATTTATTAAAATAATGATATATCATAATTGCCTGACAACAGAAAAATATATCCCGAATGGATTGAAGTCCTTAATTTTTATTGATTTTTGATAACCCTTATTTCAATGGATGAAGGGGAACCCTAACATGGAATGTAGGCTTAAGTGATTACACGGAACATAGGCTTAAGATACATTACATGACCCGAAGGACATAGACAATTCAATAAGACTATAACTACAAAGAACATCCCCTCCCTATCATCTACATCATGATGGAATCTCTCCGCCATTTCATGGTCATCCGGCTAATCTTCACATGAATGAACAGGATGGTCCCAATGGCACAGACATACACTCTCATTCTTCCAAATCCATTGGTTCTTATCTCGTGAATGTGCTTGCTCTGAATCATACCTTGGGAATACATCTTTTTTTTGAGTCTGTCTGAGAAAATTGCACTGATCATGTGGCCTGAAGTCCATGAGGTTGCCTGAAGACCTTAAAGGTGGACCAAAATCCTTACTAACCTGATGTCATAGGTGGCCATATTTATTTTAGGACTCCATGCCCAAACCTGTGGCCAAACCTGAATAGTTCTAGCTACTATAGTACCAAACAGTAACTATTATAGTATCTGCTACAATACCTAATTAATGCATCCAACTAGTTCTGAAACTAGGTCTCATGGATGCACATAGAGAGACCTCACAACTGGGTTGAGGCTCATGTGAAGAAAATCAATGAACATGATTAAATAACTTGTTTAGAAAACAACAATATGTATATATATTCATGTGAACAATTATCTTTTTTAGGATTCAAAAAAAAAAATCAAAACTTCATAAATCATAAATCTACATCAAGTGTTTCAGCCAAGGTGAATTTAATCAACGGTAACATCAAAACATATTTTTACCAATTTCTGTTATCTTAGAGGACCACAATGCATTTCGGATATGAAACTGTCATAGATTCCCTAATTGAGTTCAAATAGTCATGTCTCGTATATACCCATTCAAAAATAAAGGCAATTATATGAAAAATTTAGTAATTATTAAAGCGACCAGAGCCATTTACATAAAAAAATTCATGATTTTAAGCATAATTAATCATCAGAGTACAATCCAAGGATTGTTAAATATAGTGTCTTGGAAGACAAGGTACATAAAATATAATACATGGGAATAAAAATCATCATTATTTAATCTTCATAAAGAGCTTCTAACTTCCTTTGAGCCCTTACATCTTCATAGGGTACCCTAGGGGACTCCTGAACAAATGGATGAGCTAAAAATCCCTATAAGTGAATGAACATAAAGATACATCTCAAGAACATGAGTTAGGTGTCATGGCATAATTATATCCAAAGCATGAAACTCATAAAATAATTTAATATATGAATGGGTTCATATAAACATGGAATCATATAAATGTGGCAGAATCAT
The DNA here is from genome assembly GCA_963277665.1 of Viscum album. Taxonomy (NCBI): domain Eukaryota; kingdom Viridiplantae; phylum Streptophyta; class Magnoliopsida; order Santalales; family Viscaceae; genus Viscum; species Viscum album. The sequence goes on from OY728157.1 coordinate 1,032,665,607, forward strand.
AAATCATATCTTTAGTATGGGTCAAGGCTAACCGCCAATCATGTTTCCCATTTTTGTACGGGTCAAGGATAATCGCCATTCCAGTATCACATCACATATCTTGAGACTTAAGCTTACCCAATACATTGGAGTGCTATCTGGGCGCACCCATCTCAACATTTTCATGAATATTATTACCACATAAATATTCTTACCACATATATAGTCATACATAATAAACCATAAACAAACATAAGGGTATCCATGGAAAGAACTGGGTACCACAATCATGACATAAATCGTAACCAATGGGCGTATCATGAAAGTGTCCAAGTGAGGAACGAATTAGAAAATACATGGAATTTCATAGGGTAAAATATGAATATAACATTGTAAGTGGTGTCAAACATAATTTAAAACATATGAAAAATGAAATTTAGAAACATTAGCATTAAAACATTTTTGTGCGGTTTTTAGGAAAATGCTATAGGGAATTTAAAACAGTAAAGAAGAAATTCTTTTATATAAAACCATAATTGAACCAAGAAGTTTTCTATCATAAAAATATATAATTTAAAATTATAATAGTTTCCTAAAACAGACGATAGAGTGCACATGAAAATGGGTAAATTTTTGGGAAGATCCTTTAAAATAATTGTGCCTATTGGGAAATGTCGAAGAGAGATTCGCTAAAAAGCATGTATATCCCTGAAAAAAATGAGATATGGATCTTGGAACATGAGTTCAGAATGATGACATTCTACATAAAATAAGAGACAACAAAATTTCGGTAAAAAAGAAAGATAGAGCAACCCGAAGGAATAAAGGATGTTAGGGTAGAATCCATCATGGTTTATCGGCATGGTATTGGGTTAAAATAAGAGGGAATGATAAAGGGTTTCTAATATATTATAAACAATTATGGAAGTATGATAAAGGTGTATAAACATACCCCATAACTTGGTATTACACAAAAAAATTCATAGCATAGATAACAATCTTGATTAAGAGTGAAAAGTGGAGGATGCCTTACCTTAAATCTGTTGGTGTTCTCCACTTGTTATTAACGACCTGAATAAACAAATTAGGCTTATTAATTAAAAATTCATAAACCTCTTATATATTCAATTTATTTATAATAAACCCTTTTTGTTCATTCAATGCCTTTTGATTATTTACACGGTTCGATTTCATTGTTCGGGATCGTTTGTTTACATGGACTTAAAAGATCGTTTCACTAATATTCATGTTTGGATTATAAGAAATATGAATGTGGTTTCCAAAAATTGAAGATATATTATTTTGTTCATATCCTGGATATTACATTGTATTATTTTTAATTAGTTTATATATAGTGAAGTCGTATTGTTATATATATAACCATAGTGATAACTGTTTTTGTTAATCGGTGGATTTGATTACAAAGAATGTGTTTTTCTATAATATATAATTCCATTTATACAAAAGGATTAAAAAACAAAAAATAAGATATATTACATATATAAAAATCTGGTTCAACCATAACAGAAATGGTTTGATGGACAGAATTAATGATAATAATATAAATTGATAAACGGTTGTCCTTGAATGTGCTAAATTAGCACATCCCAAATAGTTCTTTCATTTCTTTCAAATAAAAGGGTTGGTAAAAGAGAGAAGACAATGAAATATACCAATAGCATTAGTAAATTCTAAAACATTCATGTCACTTAATTCATCATACTATTATGGTAAAGGGAGGCAAGGAAAGAAATAAAAAAGAAAAGAACTTAAAAGAAAAGAAGAAATTGGGAAGATAAATTTACCTCTTGAGACTTCCTCCTCTGAGAACCTCTTAAGGGTAGAGGTTTTAGTATTTTGAGGAGGTTGGGAGCTTTTGGAAGTGGGGGAGGACCTTGGGGGACATATTTGGGTAGAATAATGTAATGTCACAAGGCTTAAGAGGAGTGGAGAGAAGAGGTAGTGAAGGGGGGTTTTATAGTGGAGGAGAGGAGGGATTTCATAATATTATAATCATTAATTTATTATTTATTCCCAAGACAAGGAATAGTAAGTATTCCATGACCAAGAATAATTAATGGGTTATGTGAATTCAATCCAAGGGTGGTGACATCAGCCATGATGCTAGGAATATTTCATTTAGCTTGTAATGTATATATACTGTAAATTACCGTATTTTACTATTCATCAAAATTTCATGTATTTCAGAAAAATCCCAAAAATTATCCCTAACCATTTTACGATAAAAATGAAGTCCATTTTTAAAAATTTATTTTCTAAATATGATTAATTTAATATTTAATTAAAATAATAATTTATTATCAAAACTAGTTTTAAAATATTCATTAACTTATTCTATAATATAGGTATATCATAAATCCAACATGAATATTACTTTTATACCACCATATTTGATGTTACTATTCATTCTGGTATATCACTATTCATAAGTGTATGTAAATATTCTTTAGGGTAGGTTACTATTCACCAAAAATTATTTTTGTTTTATTAGACTCTAAAAAACATCTTTAACCCAATTGTGTGTGTCAGATTTTAAAAATTGCAAACAAAATAATGACAAACATATGTTTAAACGTCACTTATCACGTAGTATTTCATTATGTTGTGTTTTCATGTCATTTTATGATATAATTATTTGAAGGGAATTTCATTGAAAAACATTGGGTCGTTACATTCTTCCCCCCTCTGGAAATTTCGACCATGAATTTTTGTTTTACATTCGAAGACAAAAACAGGTGTGGGTACTTCTCCTTCATTTCCATTTTTGGTTCCCAATTTTCTTTCTCAAACTTATGGTTCATCCATATCACTTTGAAAATATGGGTTTTTTTGTTGCATAGAACCTTATCTCTCCGATCCAGAATCCTTACTGGCTGCTCCTCATAAGAGATATCATATTCCTCATGCACCAACAATGAGTTTAGTACTTGCGAGGGATCAGTTATGTACATTATCAATAGTGATACATGAAACAGATCACGATATTGAGCCATATTCGGTGGAAGTGCAAGCTTATTGGCCACAGCTCCTATTCGGTGAAGGATCTCAATGGGGCCATGATACATTGGGCATAGCTTTCCTTTCTTCCTGAATTTCATTACTATCTTCCACGGAGATATTCGAAGGAGTACTTTATCTCCAACGTCGAACTCCAAGTCCCTTCGACGGTTTTCAGAATAGCTCTTTGGCCGACATTGAGAATATTTGATGTGTTTCTAGATAATGTGAACCTTATCTATCATATCTTGGACAAGATCAGGTCCAAGTAGCTTTATTTCTCCAACTACATCCCAACAAGTTGGAGTTCTACATCAATTTCCATACAGTGAATCACAAGGAGACATCTAAATACTCGAGTTGAAGCTATTGTTGTATGAGATCTCAACCAATGGGATATGCAGATCCCATCCACCTTTGAATAATAGATAGCAGGCTCTAAGCATATCTTCAAGCATCTAAATAGTTCTTTTAGAGTGGCCATCAGTTTGGGGGTGATAGGCCATGCTAAAATTTAATTCGTAAATCAATGAATGATGAAGGATACTCTAGAATTTGGATGTGATCCTTGGATCTCCATCGAAGACAATTGATTTTGGAACACCGTTCAGTCTCTCCTCTTCCTTCACATATATCTTTGAAAGTTGTTCAAGCGATAGATAGTCCCAAATAGTGATGAAATGTGTTTTCTTGGTGTGTCGGTCAACCAAAATCCATATCGCATTATTTCCCTTCGATGTCTTCAGGAGACCTATGAAAAAGTACATAGTAACATTTTCCTATTTCCACATGGGTATAGGAAATGGCTGTATCCTACCTTTGACTTTTGTCTCTCAGCTTTAACATGCAGACATACCAAGCTCCTTGATATATATTCAGCAATCTATTTCTTCATGTTATCCCACCAGAAGTGTTCTCAGAGATCATGGTACATTTTGGTAATCCTAGGATGGATGGAGAAGGTCAAGCTATGTGCACCATTCAATATCTCCCTCTTTATCTATGGATCAGATGGTAAACATAATCATTTCCCAAATCATACAACTCCTTCCTCGTCAATTTTGAAATCGGAGGATTTCCCATTTTTAACAGCTTCCACCCTTTTCTGAATTTCCACATCCTTTCTTTATGCATCCTTTATTTTCTACAAGAGGGATGGTTGAGTAATCATTTGAGAAAGGATTGATGATGTTCCTCCATTAATGATTCCCATGTCCATCTTTTGCAAATCTAAGAATATCAAATCCTTTTCAAATAACATAATTGATAATGATGCAAGATCCTTTCTACTTAGAGCATCTGCCACCTTGTTTGCCTTACCTAGATGGTAGTGGATTGAGCAGTCATAATCCATAATGATCTGTATCCAAATTCACTGGTTCATATTAAGATCTTTATGTGTGAATATATATTTGAGACTCTTTTGGTTATTATATATCTCACATTTTTTCCATAGAGATAATGCCACCAGATTTTCAACGCAGAGATCACAGCCGCCAACTCCAGATCATGTGTGGGATAGTTTTGCTCAAGGATTTTCAGATGCCTTGAGTTATATGCTATCAATTTATCATTTTTCATTATCACAAAACCTTAGAAATTATTAGAATAATCACTATACACCCTAAAAGTTCTCCACATGACAGGAGTGTGAGTACCGGTGTAGTGATAAGCCTCTTTTTCAAATCCTTGAAATAGTTTTCACATTCATGTGTCTTGAAAAACGTTACATCCTTACGTGTCAGCTCGGTCATTGGGTTTGACAATCGTGAAATGTTCTTCATGAATCGTTGATAATACCCAACTAGACCTAAAAAGTCGTGGATCTCCATTATATAAGTTGTCCTGAGGCACTCTTCCATTGCCTTTGTCATGGAAGGGTCTATAGATATGCCTTTCCTTGTGATAACATGCCCCAAGAATGATACATCATCCATCCAGAAATCACATTTACTCTACTTTTCATACAACTTCTCCCTTCGCAAAGTCTTTAACATAGTTTTCAAATTCTCTTCATGTTCCTCTTTTCTCTTAGAGTGTATCAGAATATCATCATTAAAGACCACCAAAAATTTGTCAAGGTAATCTCTAAAAACTCTATTCATTAATTCCATGAAAATTTCTAGAGCATTAGTGATTCTGAAGGGCATCACTAGGAACTCATAGTGTTCATACCTCGTTCAAAATGCAGTCTTGGGAATATCTTCCTTCCTCACCATAAGTTGGTGATATCCCGACCGAAGGTCCACCTTAGAGAAATAACTGTCCCCATGAAGATGATCAAACAAGTCATCTATCCATGGAAGGGGATAATTGTTCATTATAGTGATTTTATTGATATCACAAAAATCAATGTAGAGGCGCATTGATCCATGCTTCTTCTTGATGAAGAGAACAAGAGCACCCCACGGTGAAGCAATTGGGCATAAAAAACCCTTCACCATATTCTACTGTACCTACTTCTTCATCTCTTATAGCTCTATGGTGTCCATTCTATAAGGTTTCTTTGAGATTGTCAGAGATCCAGGGATAAGTTTAATTGAGAACTCAACCTCTCGGTCAGGAGGAAGACCAGATAACACTTTGGTGATTAAATTAGTGTAATCCCTCATGATGGGCATCTCTTCAAGAATGATTCGACCACGTGTCCCAATCATTTGAGCTAGATATGATTTCTCCCAATGAAGCAGTATCCAAACTTGAGACAATGATTCTAAAGGAGACTCATCTTCTTCCTTACACTTTTAAAAAATTGGAGGATGCTTCGGGATGAGAAAAGTGATCTCCCATTCCCGACAATTGATGTTGGCTTTTACAAAGATAGCCAATCCATGCCCAATATCTCATCAAACTGCACTAAATGAAGTATGACATGATTTTCTAGGAGGTTCAGTCCACAAACATTAATCGGGGAGGAGTTATTAACCATGGATGCAATAATTTCCCCATTAAATTTTCTCACAGATAACTTTTTCTCTAAATTTTGATGTGGTTTTTGAATAGTTATACTAAACATGCAAGATAAAAAAGAATGTGTAGAACCAGAATCAAATAGGAAGTTCTCTATTCTTGAATGAATAACAAGTGTACCTTTCATGACATCATTTTCCGGATCCACCTCAATAGTAGTGATAGCATAAACCCTTCCTTCTTGCAAAGGAGGTTGTTGCTGATTTCCTTTGACAACCCTCGACATAGGGAAATTGTTCTCATAATGTCCAAGCTCCTTACAGTTATAGCACTACACTGTAGGCTGAGTGTTGATCTGAACCTTCCTTTCCTCCCCAACATTAGAAGTATTTTTCATATCCCTTCGGCTGTTCTTGGCAAGATGACCAAAATTTATGCAATTGAGGCTATTCATGGTTCCCTTGAGATAATCACCAAGATGCTTCTTCCCACAATTTTTGCAAAGGGGAAATTGAGGCTTATTTCCATCATGGGATTTTATTGATGAACCACCGATGTTGTTCTCCATTTCTTGCTTCATGTCACTAGGTCCATGAGACCACTAAGAGTCTCTAAGGTCCATTTCAACCATTAGGGCACAACAGACAATCTCCTTATAGCTGTTGAAGTCTCAAATCACTAAAACAATTCATACACTCGACTTTAGTCTGCTAAAGAAGTGATCCACCTTGCTTTCGGTGTTCATGACAAAGCCAGGTGCGTACTATGAAAGCCTTGAAAAGTTCAATTCATATTCCTTGATGGACACGTCATCCTTCATCTTGATTCTATGGAACTCTCTTTCCATCTTGAGATGGAGGGTTTGAGGAAAATATTTGTTGAAAAACATCCTCTTGAATTCCTCCCATTATATGGAATCAATTTCCTCCTGGGAATTTTTATTCTTGATCAGTGTCCCCCACTGATCAGCTTCCACATCAAAATGATAGACTTCCAGTACAAATTTCTCTTCTTTCGAGCACTGGAGGACATTGAAAATATTTTAAATGGAGTTAATCCATTGTTCTATGAGGAGGGGATTAGAAGACCCACTAAACATGGGAGGCCTCTGTCGCATGAAGGATTGTACGACAATTTGTTATTTCCTTGGAAGAGGGGGACGTTCCACCTGATTCAAGTTATTATTCATAACTCAAGCCGGCAGAGAAAGTACTTCCATAATGTTTTTCAAACCCACTTCAATTACATCAGGCATGTCATTAGGGCAATCATCAAATTTCCTATCACATTGGTTGTTGGAAACTGTTCTTATATTTTTCACCATTAACTATGAAAAAGAACGTATAATTAGAGGTCACGAATACTTATATATTGAGCATAAAAAGAAACTTTGAACATAAAAGTACAAACTTATAATGAAAAAGTATATCCTGACTTGTGATTCCTTAGGATTATATCTAGGTTTTTCTCGATCTATTTCTTAACTTTTATTCTTATGGGTATCTTTTTGTCCCATGATAATGGTTTCTACTAAGCTCGCGAATCTACCGAAGCATATCCCCAAGGAGTGTCGTAACCAAGAGTGCAGCAAGGCCCATTGTCATGAAACAATTCTCATTGAAGTCTAGCTCAAAGAGGTGTTTTCTGGTTTTACCCCTAGATACATATGTGCCAGACCCGCCTCTACCTACTCGTATCCAGACATGGATTTATTTGTTTGATTAGACACTTACTCTATACTCGCCAATATTTTGGACTATTTTCTTATACGTAGTCCCATCCTTAATGTTCTCACTAAGGTTCTCTATTATTAATCTCCAAAATAACTAGACTATCCTCTGGTAACAACTATAGTGACCCGAGCCTTTTACATTAAACATTTCAAAATTTTAATCAAAATTAATCATCAGAGTACAAGACAAGGATAGTTGAGTCTAGTGTCTTGGAAGACTAGGTACATATAACATAAGACATGGGGATAAGAAAACTCCTTTATTTAATCTCAATAAATAGTTTCAAACTTTCTTTGAGCCCTTATATCTACATAGGTTACCCTGGGGGACGCATGAATAAAGGGATGATCTAAAAAGCCCAGTAAAAGAATGAACATAAAGATACATCTCAAGAACATGAGTTAGGAGGCATGACATAAGGAAATCCAAATCATGAAACTCATAAAATAATTTTATATAATCATTGGATCATATAAACATGGAATCATATAAATGTGGCAGAATCATAAATCATATCTTTAGTATGGGTCAAGGCTAACCACCAATCCCGTTTACCATTTTAGTATGGGTCAAGGCTAACCGCCAATCCTGTTTCATATTACATCTCATGTGACATAACCTTACCCAATAAATTAGAGCGATATCTAGGCGCACCCATTTCAAAAATTTCCGGAATATTCTTGCCACTTAAATATTCTTACCACATATACAATCATACATAATCAACCATACACTAACATAAGGGTATCCATGGAAAGAATTGGGTACCACAATCATGACATAAATCGTAACCAATGGGTGTATCATGAAAGTGTCCATGTAAGAATAGAATTAAAAAATACATGGATGTTCATAGGGTAAAATAGTCATATAACATGTTAAGTGATGTCAAACATAATTTATAACATATGAGAATTGTATTTTAGAAACAATAGCATTAAATTATTTTTTTACGGTTTTAAGGAAAATGTTATAGAGAATATAAAATAGTAAAGAAGGAAATCTTATATTTAAAACCATAATTGAACCAATATGGTTTTCATAATAAAAATACAGAATTTAATAAGATATTGGTGTTATAAAACAGAAGATACAGTGCACTTGAAATTGGGTAAAGGTTTGGGAAGTTCCTTTAAAACGAGTGTGCTTTTTGGGAAGTATCGAAGAGAGATTCGCTAAACAAAATGTATATCCCCAAAAGAGAATGACATATGGATCTAAGAACATGATTTTAAAGTGTTTTATTTTTACAAAAATGGAATGACAACCACATTTTGGAAAAAAATAATGATAGACAACCCGAAGGAATAAAGGAAGTTTGGGTAGAATCCATCATGGTTTATTGGAATTGCATCGGGTGTAACTAAGAGTGCTTGATAAGGGGTCTCTCATCACTTATAAAACATTAGGGCAGTATGGGAAAGGTTTATAAACATACCTCATCACTTTGTATTACACACAAAAAGGCATAGAATAGAGAACAATCTTGATTAAGAATAAAAAGGGGAGGATCCCTTACGTTAAATCCATTGGTGTTCTCCACTTGTTATTAACGACATGAATAAAAAAATTAGTCTTATTAATTAATAAGTCCAAAACCTCTTATATATTCAAATTATTTATTATAACCCTTTTTAGTTCATTCAAATCCTTTTTATTAGATACAAGGTTCGATTTCAATGTTCGGACTCGTTTGTTTACTTGGCATTAAAAGATCGGTTCATTTATATTCATGTCTGGTTTATAAGAAAGATGAAAGTGGTAGCCCAGAATTGAAGTTATATTCTATAGTTCATATATAGGAGATTACATGGTTTTAATTTTAATTAGTTTAATTATAGTAATGTCGAATTTTCATATATATAACCATAGTGATGACCTTTTTGGTTAATCGGTGGCTTCGATTACAAATATTGTGTTTTTCTTTATAACATAATTCTATTTGTACCAAAGTATTATAGAAAAAATAGGATATATTACATATATAATAATATTTTTCAACCATAAAACAAATGGTTTCATTACCATAATTAATTATAATAATATAAATTGATAAATCGTTGTCTTGGAATGTGCTAAATTACCACATCTCAATCGGTGCCTTAATTTCTTTCAAATAAAAGGATGGGGAAAGGAGAGAAGATGACGAAATATACCACTAGAATGAGGAAATTATAGTATATGTATGTTACTGGATTTATAATACTGTTATGGTGAAGGTATGTTAGGAAAGAAATAAAAAACAACTTAGAAGAAAAAAAGAAATTGGGAAGATGAATTTACCTCTTGAGAGTTCCTCCTTTGAGAACCTCTTAAGGGGAGGGGTTTTGGTATTTTAAGGAGGATAAGAGCTTTAGGACGTGGGGGAAGACCTTGGGGAGATATTTGGGTAGAATAATGGAAAGGAATGAGGATTTATAAGAGTGGAGAGAAGAGGGGGTGAAGGGGGGGTTTTATAGTGGAGGAGATGAGGGATTTCATAATATTATAATCATTAATTTATTATTTCATCCCAAGACAATGAATAGTAAGTATTCCATGACTTAGAATAGTAAATGGGTCATGTGAATTGGAACCATGGGTGGTGACATCTACCATGATGCTAGGAATTGTCTATTTAACTTATAATGTATATATATGGTAAATTGTCGTATTTTACTATTCATCAAAATTTCACATATTTCTGAAAAATCCAAAAAAATTCACTCTAACAATTTTCCGAGATGTATAATCCAAAAATGAAGTCCATTTTTAAAAAATATTATTCTAAATATTATTATTTTAATATTTAATTAATATAATAATTTATTATCAAAACTAGTTTTAAAACATTTTTAACTTATTCTAAAATATAGGTATATCGTACTTCCAACATGAATATTATTTTTATACCACCATATGCAAGGTTACTATTCATTATGGTATATCACTATTCATAAGGGTATGTTACTACTCATTATGGTATGTTACTATTCAAAAATAATTATTTTTGTTTTATTAGACTCCAAAAATCATCTTGAACACAACCATGTATGGCAGATTTTCAGAATTGCAAACACAGAAGGGAAAATCTTATGTTTAAAGTCACTTTTCACATTTTAGTTCATTATGTTGTGTTTTCATGTGATTTTATTAAATAATTATTAGAAAGGTAATTTCGATTGATAAACTTTGTGCCGTTACATTATTAATAATTTGATACCATTTTGTATTATCCTTACTCAAACCGTCAGTTCCATGAAGAATTGTAAAATGACCTCATGCATGACTCCCCATATGAAAGCTCTTTTCCACAATAAGAAAGGGTATAACCCATAAATTGGGAGACTATAATATAACTATCATTTAATGGGACGTTTAAGGATACCAATATACAATATACATAACTAATTATACTACATATGAGGAAACTAATAGGATGAAATACATTTCATACAATAATAAACAGATCCTGAAGTGGAAATCCATTCTAGTGTTTAAAATAGTAGATAAATAAAAAAGTGAAATAAATGGTCCCATGATATCCATTCTATCCCGAAACTATCTCCATGTTCGTCTTCTCAGATATCTACCATATGTCCCTATTACTTCACCAGATAACTTTTCATCAGATCTACAAGTGCACAGAAATTTCTGTGTTTGGTGTGAGCACAAGAAAATGTTGGACACCCCAAATTCTTCATAAACTATGCGTTCTCAAGTAAAAAAATTACATGGAATGAATATAATAAATGTGAAACTTGTTAAATAACAAAATATCAAAAGACGAGATATCATGCATAAACCAATACAATACAAAACCATAGCCATACCTACATTGGCATTATACAAGAAAATTATATAGGATGTTGGTAAGAACCTAACTCTCTTAAAGGTTATTAGTGATCCATATATAATCCATAATACTTTTATTTAACATGTGACACAGAATCCACAACAAATCAAGTCAAAGGTCTATCTATGTGGGACTCAAAATCATCTATGAATAGTTTGTAAATAATACAAGGGATATAGAAGGCTTTGAGTATCAAAAAATTTATATGAATACTCAAGGAATTGATTTATTCTTATTCCATAAGTTTTTCATGATCTTCCATGAACATCATCAAACATCATCACATCCCCCCTCCTCGGGATAACAATATCGTCACAACCACCTATAACGTATACCATATACAAATCCTCTATAAGAAAAACATGATAAGTTATATCACGATAAACAATATTTAATCACATCATGATAATAAATAATAAAATCATAAATAAAAATACAAATCAACATCAACATGGAATATATATATCTTATACATATCATGGAAACAACATCATATTGGTAATAGGGGACACACACACATACCCAATTGCAATAATAAGTCATGAATTGTTATTAATTATTCTAGCACATAGAATCTCTCAAAGAAACATGTGTAACTGAATCCCAAATAAGTAACAGTCTTCCTACCTCAACACCTCAATATCAAACTCTATTTTCATCAATGGGGCCTTCACCACAATATTTCTTACAAAACAACCATATTCCTCACAATACATGAACTATTACAACGAATTATTGTCCATTATGATATAGGATCTAGATCAAGGAATTGATAAACAAAAAAATGGTGGAATCAATTATTTCCAGAGGTTGATCATTTTTAATAGGATCATCATGAATAGTCTTAGAGGGTGGATGAAAATTTTCATGAAAACTATATTTGTATACTATGCAACCAGGGTTCAATAGAACGGATGAGTACATGAATTTTCAACCATTCGTCCATAAAAGGATAAAATGGAATAACGGTGCATGATAGAGGACCACTATAGAAAAAACTATGAACTGTGGCTTAGATATCACTGTAGAATGACCTTCACATTTTGGCGTGGGAATTGATGACATATAATTATAATGAGTCCGGTATAACTGCGATGAAAATCAATGTCCCATGACATAGAGTTTCTCCAACTTCACATTATAACTATAGAATGATACTGAATGGGGAATGGAAAATATGTATTTATAGGGGGATCATCAGAGGAAAACCCCAAATGATAATAGCCTCATTTATGTGAAATGAATTTCCCCCTAGAATTATGCAATTTCATCCCCAAATCAATTATAAATTTATAATTTACAATCCAGAACCCCGTAGACCACACACTAGGAGAATTTTTATTATATATCTATGAATATGACATGGATGTGTACCTATGAAATATATGGGAAAACACAGGAAGACATCAAAATAATAGTACTTTTAGAAAAGGCTATTGTGGATAACCATTAAAACATATCTCTAAGACATAAATCATTCCACCACAGTTTGGAAACATATTATATGGAATTTTCCAATATGATATGGTGTAACCACCACTGCTTACAAAAGAATAATACCAAAACACAACCAAAGTATTCTCTTTGTTTCTGATGGTCCATAATATTATCCAATACATAGACAAATACACAAAACAAGGAGAAAAATATAGAAGCAAGGGTATTAATTAAGGGGAATAAATTTTTAAAAGAAAAAAATATTTATAAATAGAAGTCATGTGAATTTATTCTATGATAGATAAATTCATAAATGAAATAAAAGATGTTCAATAACATTCCTCCAATTTAAATTTTCTATGTTATATAGCCTCCAAATTTGGATTATGTTCTAAACCACCATGGAATATACATTAATGAGACACCAAATGGGTTATAATAATCAGAGGGAATTATAAAATCGAATCATTATGTGTGATTAAAAATTTTAATCTTATAATAGGCATTATAAGCCAATTCCTCTAAGAATAAACCCAAATCACATTTTCTGTTTTTGATTTACTAGTGATTATGGCTTAACAATACAAATAACTCATTATCATATTTAAAATTCTGTATTAAATGTTTTCTTAATAAATAATATTTAATTAAATATTTCAAATTTGTAATCTAGAAATATTATTTTTGTTTTTAATAAAGATAAAAAAACATTATACAAACTCGTCACATTATTTTGAAAATTGAAATTAGAATCATCTCATGTTTGACCCAATGGCCCTTTGTAAAATTGATAACAAGTATGATTATAGTTCATAATAGTAAACAATGGGTGATATATATAAACATATAATATATAAAAAAAGTTAAAAGGGGTTTTATATGATCTAATAAATCATGTTTTTATTATGAATGGACTATTTCCTTGAAATAATTATTAATCATGAGACATGGAAAAATTAAATCACCTATAACACCTGTAATTTTTTTTATTTAAACTATTTGATTATTACACCACTTCTATTATATTAATTTAAGGTAATTCTTTTACATTATTTTTAATTGGTTTTTTAAAATTACATTTAATAATAGAATAATTCTATTTTGAACCTTATCATGGTTGTAGTTTATGATTTTGAACTATTAATACTTAAAATTTATTTGAGGAAAAATATTTAAAATGTTCTCTAACATTTAGATTCATCATTAAAGTCTAATTCAGATTATAAATTTGGGTACGGTTTATGTTATTTTTCATTATTGTTTTTCATTATGTTCAGGTCAAACTATCCTAAAATGATTCAAAATATAATATTTTCTCAATCCATTTATAATTTTCAATGGTTCATAAAAGTTCATGATATTGGGGACAACATTTTTATTTGAGTGATTATTCATTTCTATTTAACATCGGATTCCATCATGTAACATTTTTTCTTTTACCTCTTGAATATACATATTTTAGTGAAATTTTGGGAGATCTTTTTTTAATTATGAAAGCATTTAAATTTATAGGATGGTTTTACACTAATAATATTATCATTCAAATATTTTTTAAAAATTACACCCAATAATCGTGTGGGTTTTTTATTAGCTATGCTAAAATGTGTCGACATGTTATATATTATTCATTGTTATTTATTAATGTAAACCATACATTTTTTTGTGTTTATCTATTCCATGATAATATTTTGTATATATTCACCATGGGGAAAAATAAATTAGAATAAATAATTAAATTTAATTATATTTTTCTTAAATCATATAAATATTTTTAAACTCAATCAATATTTAAAATTGTAACCCAAAAGTTGGAAATTTTTTTATTTTGAGATGAGAAATCATGATTTCATACTTAAGAGAGTCCATGAGTGTTTTTTTAAATGACCTCTTTTTATTCATTTCTTTCAATATGTTCATAATAACTATTATCTTTAATTTCATTTAATGACTTGTTTAGATGAGAATAAGAAATGTATTAAGTGTGGAATAATATTATGTGGCTTAAATATGATACATGTTTTCTAAAGAAATTATTTCTGTTTTAATTATAATAAATCTCAAATGTTAATTAATTAATTAAATTTTATTTTGGAACATTTTCAGTGAAAATATAAATTCATGATGTTTTTTAAATAAAATAATTTTTATTGATTGTTAATTGATTGATTAATAATAATTATTATTTCCATATGTTTTAGGATAAAATATTTCAATTCTTATAGAGGATAATAAATTGTAATATATATTTTGAGGTTATTTTATAATGGAATAGGTCATGGAATTTGTTTTATTAAATATCATTTTTTATATTAAATATCATCCAATGAAATAATTTTAAATTATTTTTGAATTATACAATTTTACAGTTTGATTTTGTTTTTGAAATTTATTTTCTATTTTTATTTTAAAATTTCAAACAAATATATGATTTAGTGTGTAGATGGAGAGATACAGGTCATTAGTTAAAATATATTTATATTTGAATTTTCTTGAACTATAATGAACCCCATACACAACCCACAAAATTGAGTATTACCGGGGTGTAATATAGTTAATGGGAAAGATCTTGGGACCCATGACCGTGAGCCAAGATGACATCCTACTACTTAATTCATGAATTCTAGTAGGTAAGGGGCTACTATATTATTGATGGGATAACTATTAACCATTTATGATGTCTAGGATTCATGGATTACTGTTATAGACCAAATGATTACCTATATACTGTAACATTTTTTTAAAACAGATGTTGTTTGATGTTACCCCTACTCTCCTTAAAATAAATTACTAATTTTTACGCTTAATTTGGTCAAATAGAATCCCTAAAATTTACCCACTTGTTATACTTTTCCCTTCATGTATTAATCTCATTCATTCATTGTTTCGGATTCAATTAAATGTGGTCAATAGAATGAGAAATTCTTATTAGTCCACATTTATTTGAGATTGTTTTCTCTCACTGTTAGCTATTGTGCCTCAATTTTTTTTCAAATATGCCCTATTTTTAGGGATTTCATATACATGATTGAATTCACATGTTTTATGAAAAATAAAAGTGGATAATTAGATACGAAGTCTTCTATATGGATAATGTATGTGGTAACTAGTTTTGTCTTATGTTCATGATTAAAATATTATAACACATATTTTGTAGTTGTGCCTACTTACTAAACATCAAGTATAGAATTTTTTTTATAACATACTTATTAAATTTTCTTGAATTAATTCCTTACGACATGTTATGATGACCCATTGAAAGCGTGACTTAGATGGAATTTCTTTATTGACAACATGACCATGAAATAGGACATTTAAAAGGTAATTCTTGTTATGGTTTTTATTTTAAATAATTAAATTTTGGATAATGTGATGTTTTAGTGTATAATAGTTGAACAATAATCTATCAAATGTTATATATTTTCATTAGTAATATGGTAAATAAAAACTGAAAAGAAATTTTGTAATCTGATTTCATAAATTCTTTTTAATGATTCAAATTCTAGAATCATGATATAATGGAAAACAACCCTCAAGGCAGTAATAAGATATATATAATGAAAAATTTCTGATAGGTTTTGTTGAGATTATTAAAATGAAAATTCCATCCTTGATAGTGTTAATTTTTAAATTATGAAAATGACCTTGTAGGTGTTGTTGATATAGATATAAATTAAACACCTTTATATGAGGTATTTAGACTGGATTTGGTTACATGGGTTGGTACAATCACACACCAATCTTACATACACCCATAACGTGCTAAGTAATGTAAGTCCAACCATAGAAGTCACCAAAAAACATGATCATTGGGTATTATAAATTATTATCTCAATAATTATTTTTTAAAATATATAACATTCAAATATCATAGATTTTTTGGAACATGTATTTTTAGACATGATATATTTAGTGGAGCCATTGGTGGTCACCTACTGAGTCTTATACACACCCAAATTCTATCATAATTCTTTACAAAATCCTATATCATGATTTCATGTTAGGACAAGGGGACGTATTGTATGAATTTTTTTCACCATTAGGATGGATATGATAGATCAGTATCATGCTATATATCATACCAATTATGTTGGTTCATGTAAGTATTGGACTTTTTTATTTTTTATTCATTTGGTAATTGTTGGTTTTGGTGGAAATATATTTCTAAAAATGGATTCATTCATTTAATCATCATTATTGTCTAATTGTGTATGAAAAATTACTACCATCAGTCCTTAATGTTATTTTATTGATGGGATATATTATATTTCCATTATATCACTAATTTTTTCACCTGAACAAGAATGTATAGTCTCCCAAATGTATTAAAAAATAAAATCATCACTAGTCAAAGTCCACATGTGTGGAGGTGTGTTTTAGGTTACACATATTCATCATACCATGTAACTAGGAGGTTAGCTTTGGGGATTGGGGGTCAAATGTGGTATTGGTGAATGAGTTCTATTTTTTCTTACAACAAGGTACCTTGTAGAATTTGATGTTTCAGGGCATGGTATTGAGAATATTCTAGGGATTATCTGACCCACATATGGGGGAGAATCCATGTCACTAATGAATGGAATTATTATTCTTGGAATTTTATTTTTAGGGTTAGGTTATTTTACTATGATTTATGCACTAGATTTTTATTGCCCTTGATTTTTTAGAAGTTAGTATTTGTGGTTGGTATTATAAGATAGATCATGTGATAGTTTATGAATCATTATAGGAATATAGGACTTACGAATTATTAGTATTTTTTTACATTTGATTAAAATACATATAGAAATCTACTTATGGTATAATTTTTGATAACTGTTTAATGTATAATTAGTGATTTATATGGTTCTTTTGTGAAAAAAGTATATAATGTAATCATACATTACGAAATCTAGTACAAACTCTTTTGAAAAAAACTGATTTAAATAAGGTTATGGAATATTTTTTGTTTAAATACAGTTATATTAATCATATTATAATGTCTTTTCCATCACATCACGTGAATGACATATTATTTCACCAAAATGTGGAAACCAGATGCCTTAAATGATATTAAAATTAAGGGAATTAATACCTTAAGTAATGAATCACCTTAACATATAAGTGGAATACTAAATTTTTAAATAATACGGAAAATTATAATATATTATATTTTATGGGAGGAAGGTCTTGAAAGGGTGTCTATTTTTATGTGATTTTATTTGTTAAAAATATAAGGTGGTGGTTATTTTTCCTTTTTTGTTTTATTTTATCATTAATATTTTCATGGTTATATTTTTCTAATATGTTCATGTTGGATTTATGTGATCATTCCATTCCTATGGGTGGACCAATATATCCAATATTGTAGGGTAAAGATATAGACCTTCATCATCATAAGAGCATGTAAAATGTGTTTTAGTACATAGGGAGGGGGTAGATTAGATCAATTCAACCATGTCCAATCATACTCAGGTGTTTCAGTGGTGACACAAATCATTATTCTCATATAATGGTGGACCACATGTGACAAATATATTGATGGAATATATTTTGAATATTCTTGATCTCTGAGAGACACCACATAGTAAGACTATAAGGATGGATGTTGATATGTTTGGTGGAGTGGTACAAAGATGTGTAATGTTCTTTTACATGGTGCCCAATATGTTGGGTTGACCATGGTGGTATTTCTAAAAAACTTGTAGAATTATTTCATCTGTGAGGCCTTTCAATCAGAAAAGGGTAGGGAGTTTATATGACTTATGTAGGGGTGTTGAGGTTATGTACTATCCCTATCAATTCATAGATATTTATTTTTTTCCTCCCTCCATGGAAAGCAAAGATACCTTTAAGGATAATATTTTTAATCAAATTTTTTGTAAATGATTAAGTTAAAGTTTATTATATTTCTTCAATCCACATTTTATGATATCATAAACCAATAATAGATCATCAATTAGAATTTTAATATAGGGCATGGTGATTTGTATTATTCATACATTGTTGGTTGTGGTGTTCGTTCCATAGGTGTATAAAAACATTGGTCTGATAGAAAATTACTTAATAGTAATATCCAATCTAGATAAAGTAATGATTATTCTCTTCTATCATAGGGTAGTAGAATGATATCATTTAATAATTTTTGGGAATAGTTTTTTTTCATTATATATTTTAATCCTCCTATGTTAGAGTTCCATTATTATAGTAGGATATAAGACTAATACCATATTTAGATAAGTGAATTATATAAACCTTTTGGAAGAGTAACAATGAGTCAAAGGGTTCTCAAGAAGGGACTATTATGCTTCAGATATCTGGTAGTTTGGAATTAACATAAGTGTCAGTTCATGGATGAGGTTCTAAATCACAGGGTTTGTTAAAATAGTTTCCACAAGGTAGTACAACTGAAGGTATTGAAGAAGGATCATAGTGATATTGTTCAATCTATCTATACTTTTTTAGGATACCCTCATAGATAAGGATGTAAGACCATATACTGTTGGATAAAAACATATAATATTGCAATCTAGAGTATTCTTTGTATGATAGTAGATCCCCGACTTATTTTCATTTTTTTCATCCATTATGGGAGGTTTAGTTTTAAATGTGGAGTGTTTTTATAGAATTCTATCAATTTTCACACTTTGAGTAATAAATACATTGTGTATTCACAAGGGTACATATTATGCATTAGTCATTAGAGTAGCTGATTCCTTATTGATTTCAACATATTGGAAATGGTGAGTTTTAATTTGATCCTCAAGATGGTTCAGTAAATAATTATCGAGATCAGACTGATTGTTTTCACTGGTGAGTTTTATTCACTTCTTTGGGGGGATAAAACATAAAATATTGTGGTATTTTATATATGCATGTTGGTCTTGTTATAATTGATCAAAAGCTTGCAGGTATAATCATATCCCATGTTGCTAGTATCAACCCAGATGAGGTAGTTTGATACAATGTAAATCCATCATGGATCTGTTTTAATATGCATTTACTATCTATTTTTTATTATTACTAATAGATAATGGGATTGAATTTATTGTCGACCTTATGAAATGAATGAATCCTATATATATTCCTCTTTATATGATGTCCCTGACTAGGCTTCAAGAGTTGAATTCCTAGGAATAATACATATAGATGAAGGGGTTTATCCATCCCTGTATGATCCCCTTGGGTGTATATATATCTTTTTATAAAATCTTGGATCAATCGATGGAAATATATTTGAAATATCAGATTCTTAATCTGCTATCCAAAAAGAACTAAAATACAATTATTTGTATAGATGCTCTAACTTATAATCCAAAGGTGTCCAAGGGTTTCCCAAATATTAACATGTGTTTATTATATCATCATATGTGTGGGTTAACATCCATCATTACTCTTATAAATTTCAGGATTAATTATTACCTTTATCTGTATCTAGTTTTTCCACATGGGAAAAAATACACACCATAAATATTCATGTCCATGATGATAAAGGTATTCCATCCATATTTGTAAACATTCACTATCATGTTCCAAGATGACATCATAGTGTAATCTATATTTAGGGTGGAACAAAACCATAATTTGAAGATAGTTTTTTGAACATATTTAGGACCAAATATGAATGATCAATTCCCTAAATGATATTTTTGGGTTGTTCATGATAACTTATTAGGGAATTTGATATGAGAGGCAGTGGTTTTTTTTTTATCTAGATAATGTGGTTGTTGTGGTTACAATAGAGAAACAAAAACAATTTAAATATATATCTTCTTGGTGTTGGCTGGTTATTATAACTGATTTATCCCAGACATATCCGCATAGGTAGTTTGATTGATAAAGATGACAAATATGGCAGTGATGTTTGAGTGGTCTAATACATGTGAGTTATCTTTTATAGTTATTAATAATAGATATATATACATTCAATTTTGTGATGAACTAATCCAGGAATGGATTAAACTATGAATTATGATACCTTATTTTTGTTTTTGATGAATTGTTGTGGCAGGTAGGGTTAATAGTCTCTTACGAGTTTAAGAAGACAAGGTTGTATGAGAATAACTACTAATATAATGTTTTTTTGTTTGTATTGGTGGTGTAGATATTGTATTTGATTCCCAACCTTATTGGAGATATCATTTTGATTTTAACTAATCATAGAAGTCAGAAATATAATTTCTATCAGTGTAATTTGATCCATATTTATAATATATGTGTTTATTACAAGTATTATTTCAAGTTTGTGTTAGCTTACACTCTTGGGTTGAGGAATATAACAACAAATGTGTTCAGTAGGAAGTATAAAACCCATATAATTTTAGATTTATATAGTTAGTGGAAGGTAATATATTTACTCATTGACCTTTACTTGGATTTCTATAAGAAACTGATGGATTCATTTCCTAGGTAATGGTAAAACAACTCTTCAAGTAATTAACAATTTATATAATCGTGGTTATCCTCTAGGTTGTCTCCGAAGGATGTGTGAACAAAAAATGGGGTTCTCAGTTTTTTTATTGTTTTAGACAAAAATATTTCAATTTATTTGATTAAAAAAACTGAGAAATTTCAAATAAATAATTAAATGATTTATTTTAAAAAAACTGATAAAGATAGTAATCAATGTGAGTTTTACTAAATGTATAATATTTTTTTTTTAATTTTCATCCCCTGGATTGTAAGAGAGAGATTTATCAATTGATTAATCTCTATCCCTTGGATAGAAGGAAAAGGTGAGGGTATTCCAAAGAAATTTAGCAATCATCCATCCATCCTCTTATGCACATAAACATAGTGGGGCCTTCTAAAAAAATTTGAAATACCTAGTTGGTTACAATTATTCTTTAATATTCAAGACTACCATCCAGAATCATATGCAGACGCTGTCGATTCTAGAGAATTTTCCACCAAACACTAATTATTTTTGATGAATACAAGAAGAAATGGTGTGGAGGGAGATCAAGATTATTATATAAATAATTTTAAATTAAAATAATCTAACCCTAACATTTAACCATTATAAATTAAAAAATGAAATATTAATAGAAAATTTATGGTAGAATAAAGGATTAATATAATTTATTTATGTGAAGAATATCTAACATAGAAACTTCTCTAGCCTCGACCATTACCAATAACACCAAATTTATATCCTCCATTTGTGGGGATGTATAGTTATTTTTGGAGAGTGGATACATTACAAGACACAGAACAAAGAAAAAGAAATTTAATATAGGGAAATAAATGTATAGAAAGTAGTTGTTCAGAGCTTCAACTTTCCATGTGGTCTCTATAAATCCCCTTTGTTCTCTTGCTTATAGGTTTGAAATTACTATTGAGATTCCATAAATTCTATGATGAATTTTTCAAGGATAAATTATGAATTCTTCTTGGTCCATATAAGAAAATGGTGTCTTATCAAATTTTTATCAAAACTATAGATTTTGAACCCACCAGACTTTTGACATGAAGAATAGTGTTCATTTCATGTACTATTTGGCGGGGGGGGTAAACTTCTCAAATCATGAATTCATTCTCTAAAATACATCATTTTTAAGTTCATGAATGAATTTAATAACAAGTATTATAATTTTAAATTTGTTTCCCTTGGGTTATTTATTTACAATATTTTGATTATATCCATCACTTTTCCATGAAAATTATGTAGCATCAATATATCTTCAAAAATATGATGTCACACTGTACTAATAATATGTCAGACATGAAGAGTTTGTATAAAAATATAATACTACAATATTTCTATTTTTTTAAAAAAAATATATACATCCGAAAATTATAAAATTAGTTAAATTCAAAAAGTACTAAAAAATAAATTTCCTAAAAATTGGATTTTATATTTTCATAAACATGAAAAATATGACTTATTTAATAATTGGGTAGAGAATCCTTGTCTTACCAATTGATAACTTACATACATTTTGATACGGTGAAGTATTTTAATATTTATGAATCATATATGATTATGATGATGGTTGAATATTTATATTGTGGGGGATACCACTTGATTTTTCTCAAGATACCAATGAGATTCAATATGATTAAGGTAGAGTGGTAGTCCCTACGAACAAGTGAGTGGTGTTGATGAGGGAAATTCATGTTGTAAAGTAGGTAATGTATCTGTGGCTAACAAATATGTACTATATTTTTGCAGACTACATTTGTGTCTTGTAATAATTAATGACATAATAAGATTCATCACATGGGGATCCACCTATTAACAAGTGAAAGAGGTGCAGTAGTGACATGTTGATCTTCTCTAATCATTTACCATACCATAATTAATGTTAGTTTATGTGATGTTGGAAGTTTTAATTGTGTCAACAAGGACACCTATATGTCATTCATGTTTTTATTTCATCATTGATTTTTTGAAAAAATTATCTCATTTCATACTAACCAGCGTTACTTCTTCAGTATATGAACATGATAGGTTATATATCTATATAATGGTACACATGAATGGTGTTCCACATAGAATCAACATTGAGAGGGATTTAATATTCACCATAATAATTTATCAATGATTTCATTAGATTATAGATACATAATTACTCATGGGTATGGCATGCAACCCATATAAGAATGGAATGTCTAGTCATAGAATACATGTACTTCATGGCATGTTTCCAGCATGTGTTGTAATTTTTTTGGCTCATGGGAGACTCATATTTCATCATTATATTTTATTATAATAATATATATCATGAAATTATTCAATTTTATCAAAATTAATCCTTATGTATGATTTTATGTTGTAACCATTATGTTTTTTACAAATAGGATAATCAGTTATAACTGATTAGATCTTTTAGTAAGAGACTACTGAGAATATTCAATTTATTATTTTGTGGTTGGTGACCTCCCAAAATAGGTAGATATCATATTCTGATGAGTGAAATAATATATTATAATTTGAGTCTAGAGATCGTGTTTTCTTATTCTTTTCATAGATACATCAGAACCATCATATTTGAATGTATGGATGGTTTCCATTGATATTATCTGGGTTGTTTGAGTTGATCGAAAGAGTCATTACTATGTAATACTGACCATATATTCCACCAAGATATGTAACTATACATGATGTATTCCACATCACTCATCTTTGACCATGTCATCCATACATATCTCATGTTATTTATATAGATAATTATAAGTGGTAAGTTTATTCTCCATTGGAGGAATGTATAATTATATATCATGGATCATTGCGATAAGTTGTCTGTTGCAGTACAGTCCTTATAGTGTGAGTGTGGTGGAATCATGATAAAATATATGAACATGATATATGGTTTTATCCCTATGGATATTACTATTCATCAACATTTCTCCATGACATATGAATGTATAACACGATTATGAGATGACAAATAGTGGGGTGGTTATAAGATATCATCCTTCACATGAGGTATGATTCTATTTAAACATTATTTAACCTCAATCACCCTCAAACCCATTTAGTATTTTTCTAGTTGTGTGAGGAATAATAGGAGAGATCTTGTGACTCGAGGATGCGAGATACAACTAAAACATACTACAGTAGTGAAACATGCCAGTATATTGTCTATCTAGATTCCCTAAAGGACTTTTAGGATTATTTTCTTAGTATTGACCCTATTAAAATATTTTATAGACCATCAAAAATATAGTTGAGTCTAGTATATTGTTGATGTTCTAAGAGGTGATTTTAGTTGGAATAGATTTTCCATTTATCCCCATTATTCTTAAATACAATTAATTGTTTTTCCCATCATTTGTTTAATTAACATCCCAACATATTTTCCACATTCTTCCACACTTCACTATAAGTCTTTAAATATGTCCTATGTTGGTTGAGATTCCATTTAATACGATCAAGACTAGTAGGTAAGTCTATAACTTCTCTTTCCTCTATTCTTATTTTATCTCTCCTTCAAATTGTGTCCTTCCATGTTTATCTAATATTTCCTTATTACATGGATTCAAAATTCTTTATTGAATTATCACAATTTAACCCAAACTAAAGGCTTATATTATATGGGTATACTTCTATATGTATAATATATGTGGTCTCTAGGTTTTCTACAAGTACATTCTTATAATATAACTTCACAGGAGTTGTGGTTTCCCTGACTAACTGATCATTGACTCTAAATTTTATTAATAAGAATTCTTATTATATATCAATGAATTTATGCCATATTTCATTTGTTGATTAAAAATGTGAAGGGTGGATCAAATTGGATACCTTAATTGATTACATAAACTTGAAATTGTACAATTCAATGTTAAATCGTGTTATTTATTGAAGTTTAAATGATAGCCTTGATGATAATGTGATAATCGTTTTAATTATTAATAGTTGAGAAAATATGATATGAAATGATAATGATAGTCATGATGAATATGTTAACATAGAATCTATTCTGTGTTATTAACTAATATGGTTAATGTGTATGTGTGATTTGAATTCTAAAATCATAAGATAAATGAAAATCCTTATTGAGGTAGTGTTGATCTATTTATAATTAAAACACCACAATAGGAAATGTTGAGATACTTATAATCAAAATTCGGTCATTTCTTTTGTTGACATACATATGATGAATATGGACTCATTTGAAATGTTGATGTTAGTAGTCAAAAAAACATATTGGTGTTCTTAAGACTGGGTTCTGTTTAAATGGAAGAAATGGTAACACATCATTCTTGGAGATGTCTAACAGTAGATCAACTACGTATATGTGAACTTGGGTGTCACAATGAAACCAGGTTGATTGCAAGTTTTTTATATTTCTCCCAATAATTTTATTTTTAATTGTTTAACTATTAGTTATTATCACTTTGGAATGACCAAATATTTCTATAAAAAATTTGTTTATAAACGTAATTTATTGTGGTATAATAATTTTAAATCACATCTTGGTAGATATCCCATTTTGTACCTGATAAGACTTCCTGATTCTGGGATAGTAAAATGCAATGTTCCATATGAATTATGTTTAGTTGTTCAGTTTTGATGGAGCTAGGATCTGGGTTTCTGGATATATCTCAGACCACATTGTGAATGTTTTGTAATGTTTTTAATCTTTTTTCCATTTTGAATAATTTTACTACATATTAGTTATGATGGATATGTATATATTTTACCTAACTCATATTTTATATCATCATTTAAATTATCTTTATTAGGAATTAGTACATGTAAAATTAAATGATTTTATTTGTGATGCACTATGTTGCATTATATTTTTATTATATCCCATTTATATTGCACTCCAAGAAGAGGATATACTCCTCCAAAGGTATTCTCAATGACCCTCACAGTATATTTAAATCCTTTGATGTACATGGAGGCATTCTTAAGGTTACATGGAACTATTAGCCTAAGGTAATGATTAATTGGATTTTGTGATGGGACATTTTGGAGATGGTTTGTGTTACAAGGTATCAGTGATTTGAACAGACTCGCATAAAGGTTAACAAGAATGCTATATAATGTCCCATTTTGAAATTCATCAGTCCAACATGAAGGAAATATGATGTGTGTAGAAATCAGGATGTGGTTTTTATGGATATCGGAGGGTAATCCCATGATTGACGATGGATTTATGTAAATGTGATAATACTCTTTTATAGAATTAAATAACTGTTTAATCAGTATGAAGTAAATTTAATAGAGGAAACATCACCCAAAAAAGTGTAAATGTAAATTTAGTTGATTAGATGTATGATAATAAAAGTGTTCCTCAATTTGTATGCAATACTATACTAATGTAAAGGTCAATGTAGTCTTCGTTATGTATGTAATAGTCCTCTTACAAATCATCTAATGTTGTGACGTATTTAAAAAAACATGAACAGATCTATATTCAGTCATCATCTTAAAGGTTTTTAATCTCAATACATCAAGTTGTTTTTAAGGAATGTTTATAGTGAATATTAATGGTATAATAAATATCACATGGGATTTCAATTGTCATTGAGATTATCAAACAATTGTTTAGAAAGGAAATGTTGAATAGAGATACCAACCACATGGAGATCGATAATTTTTCATATAATTAGATATATATAACAATGGATGTGGATAGTTTATAGATAATTATATTGGGATATTCATTCTTGAATAATTTGATTAAATAGTGGCACATGAGTAAAGTGGGACTAAATTATTGGTAACCATTCCAGAGAAGGGCTACTATATAGATAGAGGTTGATAATGTGGATATATTTCTATATAATATCACAATTTACTTTTCCAATTTTCCATAGTTTTACACAATATAAATTCTATATATCATAAATATCAATGTTTCATATACATGTATAGATAAATTCTGTTTGGGGTTCAAATGGTAATGAGTTGAATTTATCACTATATTTTCACATTTTCGCATTTTTGAACATTTTTTTTCAGTATTTATCCTTGATACATTTTTCACCATAATATCATATTATAATTAAGCAAATTTTGAGTTGAGGTAACCATTTTTTCTATAAGAGATTAAATTATTTCTTCATTATAAAATAATCAACTTATCTAAGTGGGTTTTACTAGAAGTAAAATTTTGTGACATTTCATATGATTTAAATAACATTATTGTTAAAGAGAATTATCTATTCACCATTTACCTATCGAATAGTGATGAAATTAGATTCCATGACGTGTATTTATTGGAAAAATTATGAAGTTTAGAAAAATCTAATTGTATTTTCCATGTGTTAATCATACAATATCTTAAAATCATAGTTGAGAAATCATTATTTATTATAACAACTCAAGATTTCAATATATGTATATTATATCTCAAAACACATTTCCTAGGATAATAATAATTTACTTCCGCTAAAAAATCTGATCACTTTCTTATAATTTGCTGAAATATGTTCAAAATATCACATAAAGTCTATCAACTATTATACTCATACATAAAACCATTCATTATAGCATGGATAAAGAAAACATAAGAAGGTGTGAGATCATATTTTTAGTAATAGAAAACATGAAATATATATAATAATATCACGAACATAATGGTATAAAAATAGAGGCATAATAAAGAAACCCTATATATTAATGATTATTATCATTAATAATGGAATTAAATATTTGTAGTTCATAAGACATGAATCTTAAGGGAGTCAATATAATAAACCATGAAAACATTATAATGAAATAAGACATCATCATTTGGTAGACAAATAATCATGTAATATCATTCCCCATAAGTAAGGTTCAATTTAAAAAACAAATAATGGAACATCATAGGGTTTTCACATAGAGGGTGGGGTACACCACAATCCATATCCATTGAAATTTCTTATAAGGAATCAGGTTTCCACATTATCCCAGAGTGGATCATGTCTGTCGACTTGTTTCGCATCATAATATCATGAGATATAAAACATTACCCAATGGATTGGATGAAGATATAGGTCCCACCCCTCACATGATGAATACCATAAATATATGTTTCATAAGAACATTAATCATTCATCATATCATAACAAATGGAATGAAATGGGTTTCATAATCATTATTCAATAATAACATAATCCATGAAAAAGAAATAGGTTTGATAAAAATCATTTTATCCAAAAAATTAACCATCAATATGAATAATAATGATGTTATCCTAACAAAAATACTAATTAAATCATAAGTATCATGAAATAATGTTATCGTAAATGGAAAAAAATCTGAGAGATCACATGATAATAATTTTCGAAGAAAATATTCACTATTCTTTGAAAGCGGTAACATTTCTTAAAATCAATTGAAATTTTAAAAGAAAAAATTTCCTCTGAAAATAAACTTGTATGATTGTAATGAATTCTACAAGAAATTAAGGCATCATGACAGTGTAAAATTCTATTCATACTTTATAATTTAAAAATCATTCATTCCATTTTTTTTTAAAAAATCACAAAGATCATGGTTTAGATAACAAAAAATATATTATTTTAAAAAAATTATAAAAATTAAATAATAGGGAAAAATAATTTTAAATATTCAGAAGAGAATATTAAAACCCTTTTATATTTTTGTAATACATGTAACTGAAAGATAAATATTCACAAATGGT
The DNA here is from genome assembly GCA_963277665.1 of Viscum album. Classification (NCBI taxonomy): domain Eukaryota; kingdom Viridiplantae; phylum Streptophyta; class Magnoliopsida; order Santalales; family Viscaceae; genus Viscum; species Viscum album. The sequence goes on from OY728157.1 coordinate 1,032,694,586, forward strand.
GTCTTAAAATTAAATACTCCTAAATATTTATGGGATTGTGAAATAAAAACTCATCAAATTATAAAAATTAAAATCATATTCTCTAAAAATGAAATAAAATTATTTGGATATGAAAATAACATAATATTCTGTATAATAAGCATAAAAGGAATTCAAGATCATTATATAATCCTTGTAGAAGAAACGTGAATTTTATTAGGCATGTGTCCCTAATAAATAAAAGTGAGACAACATTACCTTTCCTTATGTAATGAATTCCATTAAATATGTTTAATCCTCATAAATAATATATTTAATTTAATTATAAATGTACCATTGAACTGTAATCATATATATAATACCACATATTATTTATTTAGGACAATATATTAATCATATATTAACAATTCAATGTTAAGGTTTTCTTTTGGGTAATAACCTCTTTGATATTCGTTCATGTTTTGACATGTTATCATTCTTTGTCTTACATAGATCATGAAATCATTATCTCCAATATAAAATTCATTATTAAAATAATATATATATAAATATATTATTTATATATACATTGTGATTCATAAAATTTAGAGATGTAATATCAAATACTTCATTCATGGAGATGGTACATCATACATACGCGTGGAATCAATTTTCATTTTATTTTAATATTAAAAGAATACAAAATAACATGATATATTATTATTAAAGAATAATTTTTAAGATATATTTATCATATATATTTATAAAATCTAAATTTATTACCATTCAGGTGAAATATAGATGAAAAATGAGTCTCATCGCATTATGTATACTGTAATCCATTTGTATGCACGAGCGACATTATCATTTAACAAAATATTAGGATGTAATCATGTAGAAATGATATTGTCCTTACAGAAATATAACTATCTCATAAATATTACATATAAATAGTAATACCATTATAATTTCCAATCATAATGTAGGGTGAGGCAAAATGAATTATATAACTATGTGGAAAAGGTAAATTGTACAAACGCTAAACTAGTACTTTCATTTCTTTTATGATTGGAAATTTTTTGTACAGTAGCATGTTAACAATCATAATAAAATTTGTTATTTTTTATTTTTTATTTCTTTTTTATCATATTTATAATATTTCTGTAGGAGGTATTGAAATGTATAATGAGAGAGTGATATGTTAGAGAGATTACCTCTTCATTGAAAAAATTCCTTTAGATGTTCTCTAAAGGACTATAGAGTAGGTATACTAGGAATACTATAACATATTTAATGTGTATATTTATGTTAATAATATAATATTTTATATTTTTGTTGTGATATAAGGCTGACATTGTTGTGAATAAGTGACATAAGATGTTCCCTTTCATAAATGAGGTGAGGCGCCCTTTTGGAATATCGTAAAATATTAATTTATAATAAATTCAATATCAATTAAAATTCTTCCAAAAGGATATATATTAAACGATAATATTATATATGTTTTAATATCATTAGAAAATATATTTTATAAATATTTTGTTATTATTTTAAACCCAATCATTTTGATTGACACTTTATAGACATATTTGACTTTTAAATATGGTGACCAATTATTTAATCTTCAAAGATCTTAATATTCACTTATAAAGTTTAAATAATCATTAATTAGTAAATTTATGTCATTCTATAACTTATAATATAACATTATAGTTTATAAATTTTTTATGATCATTATATAATATAATTAAATATTATTTTCATAAAATATAATTAGTGTCAATTTTGACTCTATTCATTAAATTGACATTCATAAAATATAAACCATGTGATAAAAAAGATAAAAATCAATTGATATACCCATAATATGTCATATGAGTCTAGAATATTTTTATTTTACCTTAATTAATTTAAATTATATTTATTTTAATATTTTTATTATCATTTAATTAATTATTCCATTATTTGGATAAATGTTGTATCATAGTTGTCTAATAATTTAATTTAATTAATAATAAACTAAAAATTATAAATAAATTAATATGACAAACAAAAATCACATATATATCCAAATAATATTTATGGTAAATATATATATTTTGGGAAACAATATTTTATAAAAGTTATAGTTAATAAAAATATGAATGTGACAATGTTGACATTACTTTGAATTTTTTTTATAATTGTCATATTTTTTCCATGTGGCTCCAAATTATCCTTAATTGTTACCATGGATGATTATGGTCGATATATACTCAACCAATATTATTTATATATGTATTTTTTTATTTTAATTCTTATTTATAGTGTAATTTAAATCATTAAATTTATTTTTCACATTTTTTCAGAAGGATTGCATTGATGTTGCATAAAAATTGATGTTAATTATATCACATATTAAAATCTAAAATAAAATTCAATCATTAAAATAAAATAATATATTAATATAATCCTTTAAATTTATTCATAACCCAATTTTTTTCATAATATGGACACAAAATAGATATTTAATACAAAGAAAGTGACATTTTTTTCACATTCATTGAATTAAATACTATATAATTCATTTTTATTGAAACGTGCCCATTAAAAAAATAATTTGGATCCATAATTGTTAAGGTTATTATTATATTCATCCAATGAAATTTTTCATGTGTTAGTTTCATTTTATTGTCATTATCATTTTATTTTAACTATAATTTTCAAATTTACCATTAAAAGTGGTTCCAAAATTTAACATCATTAGTTTTCCAATTGATTGAAAATAAAAATGGCCAATTCACAAAATTTTTAAATTCTGAATATAAATTTGGAATCCATAGTTAAATATTTAATATACATAAGGAGATTGATTTAAATTAAAATAAAACTGGTAAAACGTCAGGTAAAATAAGTTTTAAAAAAATCCTTCTAAAACATAAGATATTTTTATAATAAATTAAAGTATAAAATTATTTTCATTAATAATAATTTTATTGATTTGAATTATAATTAACTAAGTAAAATTTAAATCTAATCCAAAACATAATTTTACAATAGAAATGCATTAATAGAAAAAAAGTAGTCAATAAAAATCAGTATTTTCAGTACTCATCAAATGATGAATCTTTTCAGAAAAATAAAAAAATCACTGTTAGATACTTTTGACATTCATATTTTAATAATAATATTTATTTTTGAAAATTATAATTTTTAAAAGTTAAAAAATGTAGTTCTAAAATTGGAGCACCCTTAAAAGGTGCTAAAACTACCATTAAAAAATATATCTTATTATACGTCAAATTTGATAATTACTTATCTTATGTCTACCAAATTTGCGGGATAAATGTAAAAACAATTTAATATATATATATATATATATATATATATATATCCAGGTGCATTTAATAGTATTCATTCACAAAAATTATCAGTTATGTTATAGTTTTCTTATTTAAATAATTAAAATAAAATGTTGTTTGGTAGAAACTCAGTGTTGTGTACAACACATGATAAATTGGTATCACATGTACTTCCAACTCAACATAGTGTAGTTTGAAATACAATATATAAAAGAAATCATATTATTTAAAAATTAATTTTATAAAAATATTGGGATGTGAGATTCTACCCCCATTAAAATGAATTTCTCCCACAAATTTCAATAGGTTATCAAAGATTTAATACTTGAAATTTACATTCAAAGAAAGCCAGATCATAAAAATAAATACGAAATATACCTTTAAAAATGGAGTGTTGGAAACATAATGGTTACCCAAATTTACACTTAATTATGTTTCCACATAGGAGAACACAAGAGGAATGTGAAATCATGTACATTAAAGAGATATCTAGCTATCAAAATCAGATGGAGATTGATAGAGAACATGGTCAAGAGATGTTAAAAAATTAGAAACCCCTAAATATGCATTGATTTAAGGTACCATTTCATTCATCCAAACTCAATGTACCATTATAAAATTTTTTTCATAGCCCTTTCCCTTTAGATAAATAATTTTCATGGGAATGAGTATGTACTTGATTTCGTTACATTTCATAATTACAATATAATCATTTCATGGTGGGTTGATTAATTTCAACATCACCTCTTATTATATGAAATTATGGTGAAATTATCAATTCATAAGAATTAGTAGATCATGATATTGAAAAATAAAATTGTATTCCAGTCCATATTTATTTATCAAACATCACAAAATAATTATAACATAAGTTATTAACTTCCAATGAATCCAAATATGGGGATATAATCTATTAAACCCCATCTATAATTCTTCATAAAAAGTATCATAAATGGTTACATATATGATATATCTAAAAGATAAAAATACATAAAGTTTTAAATATGCACATAAAATATAAAAACTAAATGTATAATACATCCCCCAAAAAAATTGATGTACCTATTAACTGTCACACAAAAAACATGTGAAGAATATTTTCATGAATTCTATTGATACTTGTTAATGTCATAAATTAATATAAAACCATAGTGAAAATGTGAATTATTTCAAAAATCCTATCCTCATATGAAATTCCAAAAAAAACTAAATCCATGATATCATAAACCATTATGTCATCATGTGAGTCCAATGGTTATTAATATTATCCAATTTATTTTATCACAATCAAACATTTATGTATTTCATAATCCAAATATCTTGAAAATAAAAAAGGTTATCATAAACTTATTTTTGTGTTTTTTATAAATATCACTTTACCACTTCAATCACATTTCATGGTTTCCGTTACCACTCAACACATGCTCTTAAATCAATATAAAAAAACTGCAGTTGGTCAATATATAGATGTTTCATTGTTACATAATACTATAAAATTAAATCTACTATCATATTCTTGAATTCCATTTTATAAATAGAAAATAAATTCACCACTATATTTTCATAATCTATATAACCAATAGTGATTTCAAGAGATTTACGCTTTTTATTGTATTTAAGAGGTTTCAGACATCGATCATCATCGTTAACCATTAAAATTTTGAATCTATTAGTATAATAATAATTTTACATAAATATGAATCATTTATGTGTGGGAGTTCATTCATTGTACTATTCTCTCTATTCATGTCATTATCTATCTTCATCCCATTACGTCATTGTTTGTTTTCTAGATGACCTACCTTTCAATACATTAAATTTTATCCAGTCTCATTAAATAAATAACCACCATGATTGTTTCCACATATTTAATATAAAGTAAAACTCATCTTCTTTTTCCTTGGTTTTGATTTTCTTATTAAAACTACATATTCCCTTTTGTTTTCAAATTCTTGAGAATTATACATAACTCCTACTACTATTTTCACTTTGATGTCACATCAGATAATTTCTTCATAAATGATAATGTAACATATGGATAACTCCCTCTGATAATGTTGTTTTAAGACCCTAAAAAACTGATCAACCATACCTTTAGGTTGGATTATGATTCAAGAAGCGTACCTCTCATGTAAGGTAAATATTTATTTAAAGGTTTCTACAGATTCATCATCCATTTTATTTAACTAGTGTAATTGAATATCCATTTATGTATATGAAATACAAGGAATGTAATTATTAAAAAATATGTTTTTGAACTTGTACTATTTCATGGATACAATTCTGTATTTTTTCCTGATATTCTTAATGATACTCCACCATTGATCTACTTAAACTTCCAAATGATAGACTACCAAAATGACGTTCTCTTGTTCAGAATATTGGAGAATGGAAATTATATTTTTTATGGTACTAATAAATTTCTCATCAACAAGTGTATCATAAGAGACACTAAAATAAGGTGGACGTTTTCTCACATCGGAATCTACATAATAGTTATTTGTCTTTTCCCTATTTTGGAATTCCATAATTATTTATTTCATTATGATGTTTTTTAACGTAGAAGGAAGATTTATAATTCCAACACCCATAACATTCAGTTACTATGTAAGAAAATCATTTCATACCCATCGTGTTGGTCTTCCTCAATCTCCATTGATGTTCTATTGATTGACTAAAATAATAATTAATTGGTGAGAAACACCAATCATAGTGGTAAAACAACATAATAAAGGGAAATTATATATAATATTTCAATCTATAACGCCTTAGGTTTAATCTACCATTACTAATGATTATTACCAAAACTCGAGGATTATAACCTATAAATTGACTTACGCTTAGAGAAATTCTTATACATATCCATGTGAAAATCTATAGGGATATCACAAATTTTTTCTCATTCTAATATAGAATCTATTACTAAACCATTCCTCTGATAATAACTATAACGAACTAGGTTTTTTATACAAGTATATTACATCATTTTAAATAAATATTCATTTTATTAAACAAACACATGTATGAGGACCATAATAGTTTACTTCCTTTGAAAACATGAGAAATATTATTTTAATATGTTTAAATATTTTCAATATATCACATAATGAAATTCCTTTTTATTACTTCTACATAAAAAGATTCATTATAAACTAGTAAAAGGAAACATAATAAAGGGGAAGCATAGATGCTCAGTAAGGGTATTCATAGAAGCTATATATTAAAACCAAAATAATAAGGGTATGAAAAAAAATAAGAAGAAGAAATACCATCATATTAAATATCATAATAATGAATTGTGGAATTAAATATTGTAATCTCATAAGACATAAATCATAAAGGAGTCAAGAGAGTGCATTATAAATTCATGACATAGGTATAAGAGATGGAATTGTGGAATACACATAAGAATGTAATATCAATCAATATTAATGAAGAAGTACCACAAAAAGTTATCATAGAACTGCATGGTGGCTTCAACTACTAGGTGGGACTCACCAAATTCCACATTTTCATTTCATTCCTCATAAGGTATCAGGTTTACCATTTTTCTCATAGTGGATAAATCCAAATGACTAGTTTCTGATCATTATCTCTTATGATATAAATAATTACTCAAAAAATTAAGGGCTAAATTTTTCTCAAAAATCACATAATTAGAAACATAAATATGTGTGTGGATTGATAATAAATAATTCATCATATCATATTCCATGAAGTATAATTTTTTTCATAAATATATGATAATTATAACACAACCCATGGAAAGAAATGTGTTTCATAAATATCATTCCATCGTAAAAAGAAACCAATCATATGAATAATTCGGTTGGTATCCATGAAAAATATTCTCATTAAATCTTCTATAACATAAGAAAATGTTGTTATATATTGGAATTTTTTGGAAAGATCACTTGTAAATAATTCTTGAATAAAATATCCATTCTTCTTTGAAAATGGTTTCTTTTGTTAAAATGTCATGAATTTTTAAAAAGAAAAATTTTCCATTAAAATAACCAAGTTAGATTATATACTAATATTCATTGATTTAAGGTGACAAGATGGTGGAAAATATTTTCATACCATATATGTTATGAAACAATTTCTTCCATATTTCTTTTTTCAGAAAAGTAAAAAAGATCCTTGTTTAGAAAATAAAAAAACTATTTGAAAACATTTTGTAAATAGTTAGGCCTGAGTAAAAATAATGTTAAATATTAATAGGATCATAGTAAATAACATTTTGAAAATATTTTTAGATACATCGCGATTTAATATTAAATTTTCCCAATTGATTATTAAAACAAAAAAATGTCTAATATTGATTACAGTGTGAAATAAACAACCATCACATTATAATCAGATTAATTATATGCCCCGTGAATGAAACAAAATTATATGCATATTGAACTACCATAATCTTATAAACAAGAATCAAAAAATAAATTATTGGGATGTATATACACCATATGGAGAAAACTAGTAGCATATAAAAAAAGTGTCCCAATGAAATAAAAGTGGGACAAAAACCCCTTGCATTAAGTCTCGACTTCCTTCGTATAAGTTCAAAATTTATCTATAATAAATATTTTTATTATTATTAATCCATATAACCATATTCTTATATATAATAATATATATAATTTATTTATGACATTATATTACTCTATTATTAACAATTCCTTGTTAAGGGTGTGTTTTAGGTAATAACTGCATTATTTTTCATTTATGTTTTGACATGATATACGTTTTCCATTATATAGATCATTATTTAATCATATCTAAAATTATAAACTATATATAAATATAATATATATATTCATTAAAATTTCATTCATGATTATTCATAAAATATATAAATTTAAAATAAAATATATCAATCTTGGTGATGGCAGGTTGTACGTATGCATTAATGATGTTTTCAAATTTTATCATATTTAAAGAAAAAATATACAATATATTTTCATTAATGAATATTTTATATCTATATATGTCCTATATGTTTATAAAATTAATACTTATTATAATTCGTGTGAAATGTATATGAAAAATGAATCGCATCGCATTGTAGAGATGGTAAGCCATACCTACGCACGAGAGATGTTATCATTTCGCAATGATTATATGATATATATATATATATATATATTATATAGTCATTATAAAAGTATATTTATGTCATAAATATGATATATCACTGCTTAACCCATCAACATTCCAACTCATAAACAATTATGATGGTAAATTAATTGTATAGTTATGTAGAGATGGTAAGCTTTATATAAGCATGAGTGATACCTTCATTTATCATTCCATGTTAAAGGAGGTATATAATGGTGTGTTAATAATCATAATATAATTTTATAATTTTTTGTATGTATAGTGTATTATTTTTTGAAATATATAATTTATTTGGAGGTGGTATAGAGGAGTAGAAAGTAGTGTGGTCAGTTAGAGAGATTACATATTCATCAGAACTACAAGATATGATATTCCCTAAAAAATGTTTGATTCGTATTTTGGGAGGAACAAGACATATATAATGTTGATTGAAAAGTGGAGAATATATTTTCATATATTTTTTTTGACCAATATACCATAATATTGTGTGAATAAGGGAGGGAGGATGTGCCCATTTTTAATTGGGGTCAGGGGATCTTTTGAAATTTCAAAAAATATTAATTTATAACAAAATTAATATCAAAAACAAATAAAAAAAATCTATATATTAAAATATTATATGATAAATTGTTTTTATATCCTGAAAAAATTATAAAATATTTTGGTATTATTTCAAACCTTATCATTTTGATTAACCATTAAATGACCCATTCTACTTTTAATTACAGTAACAAATTCTATAATTTTAAAATATTTTAATTTTTATTATAATAGTGTAAATTATCCATATATATTGAATTTTTAAAATTTTTGTTCCTATAATAATAATTTTTCAATGGTTTTTTTATTATTTTTAAATAATATAGTAAAATAATATTTCTATAAAATATCATTATTGTCAATATTGACAATATTCATTGGATTGAAATTCATAAATTGTAATCACAAAGATAAAATCAAACTAAATAATTTAGTACACACATAATATGTCATATTAACCTATAGAATTACTTTAGGAACATAATTAATTGTAATTATATTTATTTTAATTTTTTTAATCATTATTTGACTTTTCCTTTTGGTATACAATTAACCTATCATAATTCTATATCTATTTGAGGTTATTTTTTTCACTAAAAATTATAAATAAATTGAAATGATTAAAATAAAAAAAATCATTCCATATAATATTTTTAGATGAATATATCTTATAGAAGATCCTTTATTAAGATTGTTATTGTAATTAAAAACATTATTGAGACAATGTTGACCTTACATTAAATAAAATATTCTAAAGGTCAAAATATATTCCATGTGGATAAAAAAGATCCTTAATTCAGACCATGTATTATTATGGCTTATATATGGTCAAAAATTAATATTTATGTATATTTTTGGTCTTTTAATGGTTCTTATAATTTTAATTAAAATCCTTATATTTATTTTTTGTATACTTGAATAAGCAGTACATCAGTTTCACATAATCATTTAAGGTAAATATTTGACATATTAAAATTAATAAGTAAATTTAAATTATAAAAAATAAATAAATGTAGAATAATTTTTTTATTCGTTCATAACCTAATTTTTTCTCTATGTGGACACAGAAGTGATATTTATGAAAAAAAGAGTCATTTTGAGTTTTTCATTGATTTAAATATTATATAAGTCATTTTCAAGGAAAATGGTCGATTAAAATCATAATTTCAGTCTATAGGTTTTAGTGTTAGATTAAACTTCTTCAAATAATTTTTTTCATTTATTAGAGTCATTTTTAAGTCTTTATCGTTTTATTTTTAACCAAAATTTCCCAATTTACCATTTATCATGGTGAAAATATTTACCATGGATTCTATTAATATTTCCCAAAAATAAAAGGAAATTATTCACTAAATTGGGATATTCATAATATTTATTTTTCATCCATATTTTGGAAGCCAATTCACCCATGTATAATAATTTAATTTGAAATTAAACTGGTAAAACACCATGGAATGAATTTTTTTAGAAAATTCCCCATTAAAAATATAAATTTATTCTATAATTAGTTATTTTATATAGTCCTTATTAAAAAATAATTTCACTAATTAAAAACAAAATTAACTAATTAAATTTTATAACAAATTTAGAATTTAATTTGACTGTGTAAACAGTTTATAAGCAAATACAATTTTCAATAAAAATCAGTATATTAACTATTCATCAGAAGATGATTCTTCTTTAAAAAACAATAGAAAATTTACCATGATCAACATTTTTTATTCTTATATCAATTATTATGTTTATATTTTTAATTAAAATTTATAAAATTTCCTTAATTTGTGTCTAAAATATGTGTGCCATTAAAATGAAACAAAACTACATTATGTGAAATATAACTTCTTATGAGTTAAATTGGGTTTTTTCCTTATCTTATGTATATAAAATATTTTGGATTAATGTAAAAACATTTTATTTAATATATATATATAAATTTCATGGCGTGGTCAATACTATTCATTTCCTAAAATTTAATACCCATGTTACAATTTTCTTGTTTAAATAGTCAGAAAAAATTATATTTTGTAGAAACACAGTGTTGTTTGAAATGAATGTTAAGATAGTGTTACATATAATTGAATCATAACATGGTGTATCATATAATTAAATCTATCAAATAAATCATATTTATTAAAAATGACATTCAATATAATCAAAAGGTATTATATTTAGGGGAGTTAATTATATATATTGGATATGAAAGTGATTATAATGAAATACAAACTATATTCATTCATAACATTGTAGACACCATTATGTATATTGTATTTATAATATAAATTATTTAATCAAGTTTTAGTAGTCAGAACACCCTAAATTCATAAACTATTTAATATCTGTCTATTTTACGTTTCCCCTTTCCAACCCCCTTTTCACCAAAAAATTATGGTATTTTACTCTCATTCTGATTCTTCATTCAATAAATAGTTTTTCAATATTTTGGTTTTCATTACATAATTTCCTATAGATCACTATAGTTTATTCTCTATGGTTCATCACTCTATATTAATTTTTTTTAAATTGGTTTTATAAAGTTTATATTTAAGATGTTTATTGGAGACCACTTCTGTAATGGTTCTGATGGTGTTGTCTTATAAAGTAGACACCTTGGATGAGATTACTTGTATCAGTAGTTTTATCATTTAGTACTCATTACCACACAAATATTGTAATTTAAATAATAAATATATAAGGATATTTGTTACAGTTGTAACCTAAATATCCATGATGTGGGTGGTACAGATTAATAAATATGATCCCTTATTTAATAATACTTCTAGAAGTATTGTGGTGATGTGGTTATGTTGTGGTGATGTGGAATTTTTGTGATAATGATGTATTATTGTGGTTATATAGTAAATAGGTGGTTATTTTTATGGTTATGATTGTGTTTTTATATTCTTTTTGGTGTTATGGTATCTAGTATGTGGATGTGGGTGTATATTTTTAGTTGTAATGTGGTTTTGTGTTATGTGTTATGTAGATTTATAATTGCATAGAGCAATAGACCATATATATATGGGATATGAGTGTGATAAGATTAGTTAGAGTGAAGGTAAAGGTTACCATATTGAAATATTTCCATGATTATTATATGTTTATACTCTCATAGGAATTTATTGAGTAAGCCTGAGTGTGGTTGGATTATAGTTAACCTTTGGATAAATAGTTATTCAATTTTAAATCTTGTTACCTGAGGTATTAATATGATTCTTCTAAATTTTCATGGATATTTATTGGGAGAAATCTCATAAGTATAATTGTACGAATACCCCTATCTATTATATATTGTATTAACATGTTTTTTTGTGGGTGTTGGAGATTACGAAAGAAATTATTGACTCATGGTGATATTTTGGTGTTGGGTATGCCTCTATAATTTTTATTTAATTTTGGTATAATATTTTATTCATCTATAACATTTGGTGTATTAATGAAATAAGGAATTTTTTAATATATTTTGATATATATTATTTTTGGTTGTTTATGACATTCATGGGAAATTAAGGGATATTCATTACATATTATTTGATTTATACAGTTGGTGCTTGTCTCTACTATATTCTCAATAAGGATATCTTATGACTTCTGGATTCTTTATGGTTTTATGTTTTGAAAATCACAAACACTTTTTCTATGTTCTGAATATTTTTAGTTTCTGTGTTTTTTTTATGATATGGAATTTTCATTTCATTATGCTTATAGATATATCATTACTTTTTTTCATTTCTGTTAGACATACAAATCTGTCATTCCGATTTTCCATTCTATTATACTTATAGATCTGTCATTATGATTTATGATTCAGTTTTTATGATTTTGATTCTGTTATATATTTGATGTTGATTTGTAAAACCGAATCCAGTGTATATAAGATGTCGATTTTCAATACCAATTCTAGTGTATATGTGATGCCTATTTCCAATACCTATTCCGGTGAATATTTGATGATTATTTTCAATAGAAAATTTGGTGTATATATGATGATGATCATCATGATATTGAAACTGGTGTATATGTGACTCTGATTTTATGATTCCATTTTATTTATAATATTATTTTTAAGAATCTGTTTTCATGATTTCATAAGATTCTATTTTCCTGATAATGTTATATTTGGCTGTTGTATCATTACAATGATATCAGGTTCTATGAATTCTTATACATAACATTTATCTTTAACATAAAATATTTTTTTTACTTGAAACGATGTCGTACAATCTGTTACAAACTAACTATTTTATGTTTTCCACATGTCCAAGTCCCTCTGAGATTTAAGGAAAATATTACCATTAGAGAGGGTCCGACCGTTGGGAATATTTTCCTATAAATAGAAACTCATTGGATGAGAAAAGTACAATGTAGATAGTGGATGAACTTGATGCATGTGAAAAATCTGTGTAGTGATTTCTAGAGAGGGTGGCTCTTACAACTCTCAATGCTTCATGCTAATGTTGTAAACAACATGTTTAGGCATGAACAACTTGTTCAGACTTTCATATTGCAGACTCCTATCATGCTGATCGTGGGATTCCTGGTTTAGAAGGCATAGATTTTTATTTCCTTATAAATCGAGGGATTAAGGGGATATCAAGGCAGATACTGATCTTCGTATTGAGGGCTTACCTGGGTTTGGGAAAGACAAACATTCATGAAAGTATAAATCAAGGAAACTTTATATAAAGTTGTTGGATACCCTTCTCTTTGGGTTAAAAGAATCCCATTGTTACATGATTCCTATCTCATGTTGTTTTAATTCCGCTGTATTTGTAACTTATCTAATGTTAGAAAATATATATTTCTTATACATGGTAATTTCTTTACTCTAATTATATTACAAATTCTATACGCTTTATGGTAGAATTATTCTTTTACAAAATCAGAAAAGCTTTCTTTAAGAGGTATTGTGAATGATTGTTTATCCATGTTAAACATAACATTAATTGTTCCAAAGGAATTTTTAAAGTATACAATTCACCCCTATTGTATATTGAGAATCTCATTTTTACATTTTCTATCCTACAATCGGTATCAATGTAGGTTTCTGAAATACTTATATCTGCATATAAGTTTTCATGCACATGTTTTCCTTTTCTTAAGTTCTTCATTTTTTTACTACTAATAAGTTTTTTGGAATAAAATATCTTTTTAGTATGGAATTCATTCATGTTAGATCATTAGATAATCTCAATCCTACCAGACCACCAATTATTTATGGAAATGATTATGAGTATTGAAGAGATAGATTGAAGACCTTTGTGATAATCACAGTTGTAAACAACTACTTTATGTTAACTAGAGATTATAAGTTTCCTGATAAGGAACATAGAACCTTTACTAATCCAAAAAAGGTGGAATGCCAGCTGAAATTTAAGGTGCGTAATACTTTGTTATGTTCCTTGACTAGAATCATATATAGTCAGATTTCATCTTGTGATGCTGAAAATAGTATTTGGAAGAAGCATGAAGAAAATCACTTTGGAATAACCAATTTTATTTAAAATAGAAGTCCAATTCTTAGGGATGAGTATCATGGTTTCTTCTTTTCTTATGGAGAACTTGTATGTAAGGTACAACAAAGATTTATGACTATTTTCAATAGCTTACAATCAATGGGTGAGAAAGGTTTTGGTGATGATGCTCTTGTAGACAAGATTATAGACATCATGACTAACGAATGGGAATCCTAGAGGACTGCTAGATATGAGAATAAGAAAGTTACTTAGATTTCTCTGGATGAACAGTTTCGAACACTTCTTCAACATGAAAGAAGAATGAAGAAAGATGCTGATAATATTAAGAAGAAGAATGGAAATGGAGGTGTTGCATTTACAACTACATAAAATCATATAAAAGCCAAGACACCTGATAGAACTACAAGATCTAAAGATAAGAATATTTTTTTCAATATGAATCTAGTGAAAGTGAAACTACATAAAATGAATTAACTAATCTTGCTCAGAGGATGAAAATGATTGTTGGACAGAAGAACATTCAATATAGATATAAGAAGAAAGATAAAAAAGAGAAGAAAGATGGATAAGTGACATTCTATGAATGTAGAAGAATGGGTCATATCAGACCTGGTTGTCCATTACTTATGAAAAGACACAAGAAAGACATGAATTATGACAGAAACAAGAAGAAGTTCAACAGATCAAAGCATAAGAATGTCTGGAATTCCAATGACACTTGGAATACCAGTGGGGGTGAATATTCTGATGATTCTTCATATTATGAATCTTTTGGGCAAATAAATATTGGTCTAATAGCCAGAGATACATTTCAAAATCATTATATTATGGCTAATGTACAAACTACCGAATCCATAACCAATATGTTATCATGTGAAAATTTTCCAGAGAGAGGTTTCTCTTTAGATGATGAATCTTCTTCATCAGATAATTATAATAATTTTACTTCCTATGAGGAAGTTTCTAGATTTGGTAAGTTGTTAGAAAAGAGAAATTTTAATGTTTCTAAGAAACATGATGAAACAAATTCTAGAGAATGTATTTTAAAAAAATAAATTTTGGATCATAACAAAGATCTTGGTGAAACAAAACTGGTTTTTATATATATTTCTAAGAAAAATAAGGAAGATAATTCTGAGAAGGATAATCTTTCTGAGGATCTTAAAAATATGTTTTTAGAAATATATGTTTTAGAGAATAAACGTAACACTAAATATATTTTTATTGAGGATAAGAATGTATTCATAAGACAAAAGTCTGAAATTTTTTATTTAAAGAAACGTCTTGAAAAATTTACTTCTCGTAAGGAATATTTTGACAAGATGTATTCTCAGATCCAACATCATGGTAATAATCAGGGTTTAGGTTATTCTCATGAAAAACCAATTTTTAAAAAAATTATTTTGTTCCTTCTAGAGCCCCTTTTTGTACTAAATGTCAATGTGGTATCCATTGTAAGAAAAACATCTCTTTAAATAACGTTCAATCCCTTGGATTTCATAATGCTTATTTTTATGAACAAATTTGGTTACCCAAGCTCTTATTATCAAATATTTTCGGATCCAAGAAAGTTTAGATTTTGAAAACCTAACTCATTATTTTTTAGGAAAATGAAAGAAGTACCAACAACCTATGGTACATGGTCAGTTGATGTTCTCCACACATGACTGGTAACAATGACTATTTGAAGAAAATTTTAAAAACAAAAGGTGGAAAGGTAAATTTTGGTGATAATTATCAAGGATAAATTGTGGTATTAGTAACATTATTCTTCTTGGTAATGATGATATTTCAAATTTTATTTTTTTTAAAGGTCTTAGGAACATCCTCATAAGCATAAGTCAGCTATGCAATTAAGGTTACCTTGTTAATTTTAGAAATGATACATCTTTAGTTCACAATTCCAAGGATGAGTTTATTCTCTCTGTTATTAGGCATGAGAATGTGTACACCATACACAAATAAGACCTTATAAGTAAAGATCTATATTTACCTAATGTATTTGAATATCACTCATGTCTATGGGAAAAGATACTAGAACACTATAATTTAAGATATCTAAGTAACCTTTCACTGAAATAACTTTTTCAAGATCTACCAGAACATAAGATTGATTCTTCAAAAGTTTGTGATCCTTGTCAATATGGAAAGCAACATAAATCTAGATTTAAATCAATAGGTGATGTTAAAACTTCTAATGCATTATAGTTAGTGTACATGGATTTATTTGCTCAAACACAAACTGGATGTATTGGAGGCATGTACAATGTGTTTTTCCTAGTTGATGACTACACTAGATTTACCTAGGTATATTTTCTCGCATATAAATCTGAAGCTTTTTCTTATTTCAAAATAATTATATCTCACATAAAAAATGAGAAAACCTACTGTTGATAACTATTCATTTGATCATAGTGAAGAATTTGAAAATTCTTGATTTTGAAACTTTTTGTAGTAAAAAAGGTATTACTCACAACTTCTCAGCTCCAAGAACTCTTCAACAAAATGGTGTTGTTGAAAGAAGAAATCACATTCTTTATGAGATTACACGAACCATGTTGAGTGAATATTCTATAGCAAAACATTTTTGGGCTGAAGTTGTATGTACTGCTTGTTATACTATAAATCGATCTTTAATAAGACTGTTTCTTAATAAAACAACTAATGAGTTGTGGAATTTCTGAAAACCAAAAGTTTTTTATTTCAATGTTTTTGGTTGAAAAGTATTTATCTTTAATACCAATGATAACTTACACAAATTTTTACCCAAATTCGATGAAGGAATTTTCTTAGGTTACTCTACTAACTCTAAGGCATATAGAGTTTTTAATAAAAACACTTGAACTATAGAAGAAACAATACATGTTTATTTTGATGAAAATGATTTTTTTTTTCAAAAAATCTATATCTTTTCCTGATATATTTTCAAAAACTGATCACCAAACTTTGATAGAAGATCTTTCAACCAAGGATAATGTCAAGAAAATGTTTCTGAAACATTTACCCCTAAAGAGTTTTGACCATATGTCGATGAAAACATTTTTCAAAATTCATGTCAGTTGTTACTTAGGAATCATCCCAGTGATAATATATTTGGAAATGTTAATCAACCAGTAATAAATAGAATTTCATTAAGAAATTAAGTTGAACATATTGCATTTCTTTCCAAATTTGAACAAAAAACATCTGAATAATCCTTAGGTGATGATGATTGGATAAATTCTATGCACGATGAACTCAATGAATTTGTAAGAAATCAAGTTTGGACCTTGGTTGAGAAACCAAAGGAATCTTGTATTATTTGAGTAAAATGGGTTTTTAGAAACAAATGCGATGAAAATGGAGTCATTTTTATAAACAAATAATGACTAGTTGCAAAAGGGTATACCCAAAAAGAAGGCATTGAATATGAAGAAACTTATGCTCTTGTAGTAAGACTCGAAGTTATTCTTATTCATCTATCCTTTTCAGCATTATTTAATTTTAAACTCTATCAACTGGATGTTAAGTGTTCTTTTCATAACTATTATTTATAAGAGGAAGTCTATGTAGATCAAACCCTAGCTTTGAAGATACAAAATATCCTAAAACTTTTTATAAACATAACAAAACATTATATGGACATAAAAATTCCCCTAGAGCTTGGGATGATAGACTTTCAGTATTTTTGCTTCAAAATACCTATGTTAAGAGAACTACTGATCCAACCCTTTTTATTAATAAAAATGATAAATATGTTTTGATTATTAAAATTTATGTTGATGACATCATCTTCGGATCAACTTAGCAATCCTTAACTGATTCATTTGTGAATCTTATGAAATATGAGTTTGAAATTAGTATGATGGGTGAGTTACCTTTTTTTCTACGTTTTAAAATTTCACAGATACCAGAGGGAACATACATATCCAAACATAAGTATATCAATGATATTTTAAATAGGTTAGAGTATGACAACACTAAGAGTATAAGTACTCTTATTTGAACCTCTAATACTATTCATATTCATGAAGTAGGAAAACCTGTAGATCAAACATCATATAGAGGGATGATAGAAAGCTTACATTACATAATAGGTCATCGACCTAACTTAATGTTCTCAATATGATTATGTTAATGATTTTAAGAAATTCCTAAATAATACTATTTAAAAGAAGTAAAAATAATTTTCCAGTATTTAAAGGGAACATTATATTTGGGACTATTTTATTCCTCTTGGAATGTTTTTTAACTTAAATGTTTTTCAGATGCTGACTTTGGTGGTTGTAAAATCAATAGAAAAAGTACATCCAGAACTTTTCATTTCATAAGAGATTCCTTATTTTCTTCGTCTTGTAAGAAACAAAACTCTATAGCACTTTCCACTACTGAAGCTGAATATGTAGCAGCTGGAAGTTGTTGTGCTCATGTTTTGTGGATGCAACACACACTCACAGACTATGGTATGTGTTTTACTAAGACTCAAATTATATGTGATAACACAAGTTCCATTGCACTAAGTAAAAACCCTACAAATCACCCATTTCTAAAGCACATAGATATTAGACATCACTTTCTTATTCAATATACACTAAAAAGATATATTATTCCTCAATTAATCGGAACGCAAGAAAAACATGCTGATACTTTTACAAAACCTCTACTTTCTGAGATATTTGAATATATTAGACATAATCTAGGAATGATTTTTTAAGGCACCCATTCATATCAAATTCATGTTTAAATCATTTCCTAACATTAAATTACACATTATTTCAGGGCAAGTACATATGTTTGTTTATTTTATTTCATTAAACTCTTTTTCATTTCATGGAAAATTTTGGAAATTAATATTTTTGATTAAAAATTTTGGATTTGAAAAATCATAAGAAACTTATTTATAATACAGATAAATCTCTCAGAGTATTCCAAAAGGTATTATTTCTTACACTTTATTCTCATTATCTTATGTTTTTGGTTGTTGGTATTCCAAAATTTCTTAAATTTGGGTTTACCTTACTTCAAAAGATCGGAATTCATAATTTCTATATCCATTCTCAACCGTTAGATCAGATCAGGATTTTTTTAGATAGTTTATTATCTTTAGAATGTTGAAAAGTCATATCCATATCTATATAAGGGGATCCACTTTTTAAAGTATCACATCATACTTACTGAACTCAGTGCAAAAGTTTTGTTACCATCAAATCTTTCGTTCTGATGTTTTCTTTTCTCCAAATGACTTCGGAATCCTCAGTAGATCAGATGCGGATTATCAAGTTGATAAAGGATTTTTCAATCATTAGAGAAAGGTTGGTATGCCCTAATTTATTTGGGAAATATGACACCCTTTTTTCTAAAGTGATAAGATCTAATGGATGGTAAAGTTTCTGCATTGCTAAGGAGAAATCTCAGGATCCAGATTATCCTGATCTCCTTATTCAATTCTATGAATCAGTTTCATTCTTCCAAATGGATGGTAAGGATCTATTTAAATTCAAATGATGTGATAAGACATATAAAAATCCTTATAATAAGGCAGAAAATGTTCACTATATTCCATAAGAAGTCGAAACTCTTCTATGTTCCCAAAAAATTCCTGATAAGGAAGGTTATTTTGAAATATCCAAGGCTCTCGATTATCTTTGTCATATGTTTGTTAAGAATCCGATGATTAAAAATATCTCATCGAAACACAAAATGGTTTCTCTTTGGATGGAAGGATTTTTTATTCCAATAAAGGTAGATAATGATTCTATAATGATTTGTGATATCTTTCTTTGAGATTTTCATGTCAACTTAAGGAAGTTCAACTTGGTGAAGTACATATTTATCACCATTCAGTCAATAAAAGGGGGATCCATCAGATCTCGTATCCTTATATACCCAACAACTATTTCTAGGATAATAGTTTTGTGTCTTTAGGAAACAAATTTTCATTGTTGATTATTCTTGAAGCCATTCAGGATATTGTTGCAAAGTGATGACACTCTAAGGAAGATGATAGTAGAGTTTATTCCAGAATGAAAAAACATTGTAGAAATGGTTTTCCAGAATAAGGGTGATGATCCAGAATCTTCAAAGCCGATATCCAAGAAAAGAAAACATGAAGAAATAAGTTTTCCAGTACCAGTTCAGGATATCCCAGTATCAGAACCTCCTCCTACTAAGAAACCAAAATCTTATTAAGATGCAACTGTTGGAAAGTGGAGAGAAATGGAGGCCACCAGAAAGGAAGGAGATCCTTTATTTGGTTTGAATTTCACAGAGGCTAAGCCCTTGTGAATCAATCAAGCTGTAAATCATGAGAATGAAAAACTAGATAATGAACTTATTGAAGAAGAAATTTAGGATGAATTTGAGTAAGAGGAATAAGTTTAGGAAGAAATTAAAGTTGAATATGAAGAAAAAATAGAAACTGAAGTAGAAGAGGAAGATAAAAAATATGTTGAGCATCAAGGTGAAGATGAGAAATAATTTCAAAAGAAATAAGATGAACAAGAAGATCATAATGTTATCAAAGTATCTGATGAACAAACCCCAATTCAAAATCCTGACAAAGGCAAGAGTGTTTTGGTTGTCTCACTAGATAAAGATACTCCTCAGAAGTCCTCTAAGAGAATAGAGAGTCAAGCTTCCTTAACTCCAAGAGGAGTTGAGAAAGAAAAATATGTTTCAGGATCCGAGTCCTCTTCATCTGTTGAGAATGATTTTGTCAAACTATCGCTAAAAAAGTTGGTCAGTACTATTATGGTTTTTGAATGCATTGATTCCCAGATTCAAATGATGAAATAGACCTTGAATCAATAGACGGAATCAACCAATATGATTATGGACATGGTTGTCAAGCAAGAAGCAGACTTCAGTAATCTTTTGATTAATTACAAATCTCAGAAGGTGACGTGTAAGAAAGTCTTTAGCAGCACTAAATCCATCAATTATGAGCTTAGACCATTTTTTAACTTCATGGATTCAACAAAAAGATAGTTTAATACTTGTGAAACTGAGTTTAACATGGTCATGACATCAATCTTTGAGAATGCTAGTCAACTCAATTTTGTTTCTCAATCTATTAGCAGTGAGAAGCAAGTCAGAGCTGAATAAGAGAGAAATTTTTCTTATCAGTAAGAGAGGATCTTGTTGTTATAAAAGAAGAATAAGTATCAGGGGATCGTACTAAATAAGTTTGAATAATATCATAAGGAAGTGAATATACTCAAATCCCTAATAAAGAAGTTGTTGTCTGAGGAGAAGAAGAGTGAATGGTTTTTCTTTACATTTTGATGTTTTGTTGTAATATAAACCTTATTTCTAAAATTTTCTTAAGATGTTTCTTGTATATATTTTGAATGTATGATTTCATAACCTTACAGGTACATCTTATACTTCTCTATTCTATTACATTTTCTTGAAAATCACAATGGGGGAGAATTTATTTAAAGGAATAATTTAATCTCTAAGATGGAGGAAGGACAATATAGTAAGGGGGAGTTTGCCAGGAAAGTTTAATTTCCATTTAAGGGGGAGCTTTCTTTTAAGAAGGAATTTTTATCTAAGGGGGAGATATTTTCTAAAGAAAACTGACTTCAATGATCAAGAATACGATTCTTGGGAAACATATCCTAAGGGTGAGTTATTCGTATTCCTCCAGAATCTTATTCAAAGGGATAGATAAGTTTTTTTTAACTAAGTCAATATATTATTACATAGAAAAGTTGTTTGTGCTTTAAAAAATGTGGGAGATTGTTGAGTCAATAAGGATATCTTTTGACATCTCCATTCTTTATGGTTTTATGTTTTGAAAGTCACAAACACCTTTTTTAAGTTCTGAATATTTTTATGTTTTGTAATTTTATTATGATCTGGAATTGCCATTCTGTTATGCTTTCATATATATCATTATGTTTTCGACATTCTGTTAGACATACACATCTGTAATTCTGATTTTCCATTCTGTTATACTTATAGATATGTCATTACAATTTGTGACTCAGTTTTTATGATTCCGATTCTGCTGTATATGTGATGCCGATTTGCAATATTGAATCTGGTGTATATATGATGCTGATTTTCAATTCAGATTCCGGTGTTTATGTGATGTCGATTTTTAATACCCATTAAAATGTATATGTGATGCCAATTTTGAATACTAAATCTGGTGTATCTATGATGTTGATATTCACGATATCGAATCTGGTGTATATGTGAATCTGATTTAAGGATTCCGTTTTCTTGATTTATTAAGAATCAGTTTTCCTGATAATGTCAGAGTAGCCTAATGTATCATTCCAATGATATTAGATTCTATGAATTCCTATACCTAACATTTTTCTTTAACATAACATCATTTCTGTTACTTGAATCAATGTCATACAATCTGTTACAATCTAACTGCTATATGTTTTCCCCATGTTGAGGTCCCTCCGAGATTTAAGGAAAATATGATCGTTAGAGTGGATCTGACCATTGGGAGGCTTTGCCTATAAATACAATCTCATTTGAACGAGAAATGTACAATGTAGAGAGTGGATGAACTCGATGCATGTGAAAAGGCTGTGAAGTGATTTCTAGAGAGAGAGGCTCTTACAACTCTTAGTGCTTCATGAGGATGTTGTGAACAACTTGTTCAGACTTTCTTAGTGCATACTCTGATCGTGCTGATCATGGGATTCTGGGTTTAGAAGAGAGAGGTTATGATTTCCTTCTAAATCGAGGGCTTTCATGGATAGAAAGACATATACCGATCTTTTTATTGAGGGATTACCTAGGTTAGGGTAATACAAACTTTCTTGAATGTATAAATCAAGGAACCTTTATCCAAGGTTGTTGGATTCCCTTCTCTTTGGGATAAAATAATCCCATTGTTACTTGATTTCTATTTCAAGTTGTTTTAATTCTGCTATATTTGTAACTTTGTTAAAGAAAGTATAGATTTATTATACATTGTAATTTTGTTACTCTGATTATGTTATAGATTCTTTACATTTTAAGGTAGATTCTTTCTTTTATGAAATCAGAAAAGGTTTCATTAAGAGGTCTTGTTAATGTTTGTTTAACCTGGTTAAACAAAACATTAAAGGTTCAAAAGGAATTTTTAAATTATACAATTCACCCCCCCCTGTTGTATATTCATCATCTCATTTTTACATTTTTGATCCTACATCTACCCATTGGACTATTAGTTGTAGGATTTAGGGGTGTCTTCTACTTTAAAGATGTACAAGTGGGGTTCTTGTGGTTGAATATCATTACAATATAGATTTAAATATCTTCTTAAGGTTTATAGTGTTGTTTAGAGATATATACTATAGATTAATACATTAGTTTTATATGTAAATGGTATTATTTGAATTTAACCTGTGAGGTTGGAATTGAAGACTAACTTGGAAGAAACTGATAAATTTTAATATTGTTAAAGGATGTTAAATATATTCAAATTTTTTTTATTGAAATTATTCTAATTTTTGGGTAAATACCTACATTTACAACATGAATAATTAATGTTTTCAAATTTATAGTATTTCAATAGAATCTAGGATATTAAATATTTATTTCATTTATTGATTATTAATTGAAATCCATAACCTAGTCTTATAATTAATTATTTTATCTCATAGATATGGATGTTTGAATTCTACTCATGTTATTTGTGTTAGTGTAGTGCATAATAGAATTACAGTGTATTATATATGGGATGAGCATGAGGTATATGATTCCTAGAGGAAGGATCTATATGAAATACAAAAGTATATTTTGTTCGAGTGTGATGGGAGAGTCTACGATTACGAGATAGATAGGTGGTTTGGGAGGTTGGTAATACTGCTTTTATATGTGAATGAATGCATAATTATAATATAGTGGATATTATATTACTAAGTAGTGAAGCCTTTATTTTATGGATTCTATTTCTTAGTGATCATGAGGGGTATGAATTATCACATGAACTATTTCATAGGTAATTTTTAGAAGAGTATATATCTTTTATGTTGAATATTTTATGGAATAATTAATTACTAGAAATCTAGTATTAGTAATTAAGTGTTTTATATCAAAGATATACTTTCATAAATTTCTTAATTAGTATCATTCCCTTATTCTAGATTTGCGGGTGAGGGTGTTCCATTTTGAGGAATATTTTCCCAATTAGATTTAACATTTTCTGCCCCAAAATATGATTAGTATTTACAATGTCATGATTTATTGAAATGATTGTACCACAAAATTGATCATGAAAAAATAATTTCCATCATAAATTCCATTTAATGTACTGATAATCTAATATTTGTTTCCTCAAATTATGTTAAATGTGTTTGATAGCTTTATCCATACACAACACCAAACCAAAGAAAAACTGTGATATTTTTAGATAGTTAAAACCCATCTGTTGATTAACTAGTTTTCAAAATGAGTAAATTATCTATGAAATATATATATATATTTATATATTAATGTTATTTTATGCAAATATACTAAATTAAATATTGTTCTTATGAATATACCTTTTTACACAATGTAATTTTTATAAAATAAAATTATGTATATTATTCTTAAATGATGAAATTATTAAAATATAATATTTATTTATTAATAACATCGTTGAAAGTGTTTTATAGAAACTAATATTAAGAAAAATAGTGTTTTCAAACATATTTTTCCATTTGATATTGAATTTCATTGTGTTTTACAATTTTAATTAAATGTTGATGTAGAAAATTTTATTAATTTAATTTGAAATAAGAAACATCAACATTTGGATTGAGAATATCAATATTAGTTTATGAAGGAATTTTAGGTTTCTTAAAAATTAGTTTTATTTTTATGGCATTGATGAAAATTTATGTTTTTATAAGAAACATAACATTCACAAGATTATGAGTATATAAAAATTAATTTGGAATTCGTAATACATTTTCATAATTCCTTATATTTAATATATATTTTACATTAAATTTTTTAAAATTTTGGTTTTAAATTACATACCCTTTTGACAATTTATTACTGAAGTAATATTTTAAAAAAATTATTTTTAATACATTATACGTTTAGTATTGTAAAATTGATTTTTTTCATTTTTGCAATTTTTTAATAACAAAATTACTCACATATTTTTATTCATCAAGTTATATTAAATTCATGATTAATTGTTTGAATTTATCTAAGATAACTAATTTTTATATTGATAGAGAAAATATAGTTTTTTCTAAGATGGTGTCATTTATTACATTATCTTTATATTACATAGATATGTAATTTTATAAAACCATTTTTAAATGAATAATTTTATTAATTATAAATATATTTTTTAAAATTTATAAAACCAATGTTTAACATTTTTATGTGTAAAAAATATTTTAATTATAATAAAAATATATTTTTTGATCTTTCATAAACAAAAATTTTATTTTGGTAATATTCAGTTTTGGATTGATTTGAAAGAAACATAAAATTTATTTTATTTATAATAAAATAATTTTAACCACTAAAATAAAATATAATTGTAATATTTCCCAACACATAATTTTCATACATAAAATGATCTTCTTCTTCGATGCGATTTTTACGCTTTAGATGTACTAAAAACCTATTTTTTGTAATTGTTAGAAATCTGGTTTTAAAAAATTATTACCATATTAAAAAAACAATTTAAAAAATTTAAAATACACTTATTTAATTTTTTTCAATAAAAGTTGTTATCAATTGTGAAATTGGATTTAACAATAAAAGGGTAAATTAGGGAAAAAGTGGTTCAACAATGTGAAATAATGTTTTTTTAAAACAAATTTGATTTTGGATGATGATGTAGGATAAATATTATCCCTTTCACCACATTTTAATTTCTCATATTTAGATCCATTTTTGTATATAATTATGTGATATTGTTGAGAAAATGGGAGTAATTATAAAAGTTCCATTTTCTTCTGTTATAAAGTGAGAAAAAAATCCTCTCATTTTCATAGATTCTAATCAATTAGCTCAACCAATAATCTACCCAAGTATCTCATGTACTCACTATTTATGAATTTTATCCCATACTCTCACCAAAAGTATAATCTATGAAACCATAGTTTGTTTCCCAAGGTTGAGCTTCCAAATGGAGAGGCAATACTCTCCTTCTAAATGGTCAAGTTATTTTTTTCATATTCACAAAAAATTCCCCTATATCCATGATGGTTTGACAAAACCATATTTATTACTATTACGAGGTGTTATTATTGTAATTGAATATCCATTTTATACATTCCTATAATATGACTATAAAATATAAAATTGTGTTATGTGTGTGTATGAGAACCACCAAATCCATGAAAAACATGTTCAATTTACCATTATTACATTAAATATTATTAAAATTATATTAAATTAAATAATATGATATTTATAAATTTTTATAATTCTAATATGATAATTATTTCATTTCCTACCCCCTTATTTTCATTGGAAATGAATGTTTCTTCTGTGTGTAAATATGGGTTACCGCCTTCATAAAATGACATTCTTTGTTTTCCATAACCACATAATGTGACTAGATTTAAAAATAAATTTAATATATATGAAATATATATTTTAAATCATAAATATTACAGAATAATTATATTTTAATCTATAATTTTGGAATTAACATCAAACATTCAAAGAAACATTCTCAACCTCAAATAGACTTATTAAGAAATCTTTTTTAATTGTTGAATATTTGGTAAAAACAAATTTGATGATGTATATGTATTAGAATTATAGAGAAAATAATACTAATATATTAAAGATATCATGATATTATTTTCAAATAAATTTGACATTGGTCAACAAATTTTTTTTAAATCTAAATAATTGGATAACCCCATGTAACTAACATAATCAGAAACTATATTAAAAAAATGAAAAATGAAAATTAATAGAGTTTTTAAAATTAAATATATATGAATGTGTTTCTTAGAAATATATTTCATTGCCTTAATTTAATTATTTCGGATGATATGTTCATGTGAAGATAACTTCAAGACATAATGGTGTTTAACCTCTATACTACCCACATTTCTTTTTAGTTGCATATTCCCTATATTTATCTCTATTTTTTGAAATATTATTATAATTAATATATTTTATTTAAAAATTAATTCTCATAAATAGATACATATTAAAATATCATTTTGATTTATAGGGATATATATTTGTTTAGATCAAATTAGAGTTCTAACTTTTATGTAAACCCAATTTAACTGAACGTTACCATTTGTTGTCTCATATTAAGAATCCACCCAATTAATTATTTCTAAACAATGAATATATTTTATAAAAAAATAATTTAATTAATGAAAAAAATATTGGTTATAAAATATATTCAGGGCATATGATATACCATTATCCAAAATATCTTTACAATGTTTAAAAATTATCACCTAGTTTTTTTATTTTTATTCTTACTTCTCCTAAATAATTCTTTTTTATTTTAAATATTGGATCTCCATATTGTAGAATGATATCAATTTTTGAACTATAGATGTAAAATATTATTTAATTACTTCTTATAATGGTAATCCTTATGATTTATCCTTCATTTATTCCCTGAATCAAAATTTTTTAAACCCACATGATTCTCATGGGTTTGTTCATGATAATGATTTATTTTAGGATTATTTTCCTTATGTGTAATGGTTATTCATTATTTGAAATATGTTATTGGGTGGCCTAGAAAAATATAAACTGAAAAATTAATAGATTATGTTTTCATATCATGAGATAAAAATATTTTTTATCTATATTTTGATTGGTGTTCAGAATAGATTCATTTACAATTAATTGATTAAATGTTATACCAATGTATATATTAACTTTATTATTTATTATTATGTAGAAAAATTATTTAGAGTAATATAAAATAAAATGTGGAACTTGAGTCACAGAGTGTAACATCACACTATGATGAGAAGTGAATGGGTGCAACCATGAAAATTGCATATTGAAGCTATGATTGAAGACTAATGCCAAAAAGGCAAAGAAGTTATCAAATCAATGTTTTCGTTATGTTGGATAATTATAGTGTGTAATAATGGTACAACATTGATGAAAAAAACAATAAAATGAGATCCCAACGCTGAAAACTTATGTTACACATCATGTAAATTAATTACACACTGTAAATTTTAAATCTATATACAATTTGGTGGCTAAGAAGAAGAATAAACTAGAATTTCATGAATATTTCTAGCCTACACATTAAACAATATGTAAACCCTAAATGGCATGAATGAATAGAGAGACCTAACAATAGTTAAATTTATCTTATGGTAGGGAGATATCATCTCGACCAAAAATTGTTATTTAAATCCATATTTTTTCCTAGAGATCATTAGATGACTTCATTTTATATAAATTTGGGTTTCACTCAAGTGATATGGGACTCCATTTTAGGCGTATAGGTTCAAAAACTAGAAGGATACCTCTAGGGTTCCCACATATAATTTCTCATAGATAGTTTTCACATACATATTTATTATTTTATTATTTTATTCTAATCATTGGCTTATTTTTTTTAAATTCCATTCTTTTCTCTTTATTCAGTTTGATGTAATCTCTTTTCATGGGGTTATACTTTATTTATCAGTGGTGATTAACCAATGATAATTGGATAATCCATTTATTCTTAGCAGTCTTCAGTACGGTGATGTTTTAATGTAATAAATATCTAATTTAACTTGAGTAACATTGTGAAGAGTAATTAGATTTTAAAAAATGTTTATCACATTCTCAAGGAAAACAATAACCATGGGTGGTAAAATTAAAGGAACTTAACCAAATTTATGTTTAGTGGGATATGAGCATTAGCCTATTATTCATTAAAAAATAGAATCTATTCATAATTCATGTATAATGATTGATATAAATGAACCAATGTGTAGTAAAATCATAGGTAGATCCCATTAGTTTGACCATAACCAGTTGGATACCATTGTTCCACATAGTAAACTAATCCATAGATCTATCCCATGATATATTTAGGAATATCCATTATATATAACCTAAAATTGAACAAAAAACTCCCTCTCATATTCCTTCTATTATTCTTCTTGAATTTTAATATTTGAAATTTTGTCATTATTTTAAAAAAAATCAAAATAAAATTTTAGCAACCATACATTTAGTAAATTTTTGTCATCACCACATTCCCTACTCCCCATGGGATCTACACCATGCTTCCAGAATATTATTTTTATGAAATTAATACAGTTCTTTATTCAAATAAATTTTTAATTTGGTTGTGTTGAATGATTTAATGACACTATTTAGACACATCATATATCATGTATGATGTATGGTTGGTTATCAGAATCACACAATGTCATGTGATATGTGTCCCTAATATTATATTTCCCTCCAATGAATTAGGTAAAGTATTAAAACTAATTTTATGGTATGTATGGGATTAGGGAGTGAACCAAATACACCATGGGACTTCTTCCAATATAATTATGGGAATATGTAGTGATTGTATTCCACCATGGGACTTTTCCACAATTATTTTTTTAATGGTGACCAAAACTGATCCGAAATGGTACATTATCTACATTATTATGATGGTATTTGGTGTGAATTATGATTTATGTTTATAATATCATTTATTTTCTTGTTTCATCATATTCTGTGATTTCATGATCATATTATTTTACGTCCTTATTCCATTATTACATGCCTATTATCATGATAATTGTTTGATAGGTTATGGATTATTTATTTTATTTTCATGTTCCTTACAAAAATTCTCATTCCAATATTATTATATTTTTATGACCAATGATATTTTATTATTATCACATTATCTTACCCTTACTGAGCATTTTAGCTTTCCATTTTCCTTTGTTCCATCACTTCAGGTTATGAATATATATAAAACATATTATATGTATTGAATGGGTTATAGAATATTTATTATAAATAAATGTTCATACATATTATGGAATAAGTTTTCAATTTTACTGGACCTCAAGGACACCAAAACATTTATTAACTCAAATGTGTTTTTTTAAATGTCTAAATTATTAAAAATAAAAAATTACTTTTTATGTATTTAAATAGGTGATATAAGAAAAAAAATTAGTTATTTTCAAAGATTTGTCGAGTTATTTTTGGGGAACAATATATAAGAAATTTAGTAAAACACTTAGTATAGGTTTAAATGATGAGAATAAGTACAGTATAACCTTGTGATGTTATTATCATTATTTTTTGAGTTTTTCAATTGAATAGAAATGAATGACCTATATAGATAAAAAATGTTGATTTAAGATCTAGAATATATTTTCCTAGGGTAAATTTCCCCAAATAGGGCATGTTTGGTATTAACACAGTCGCTACCTAGTGCATGAAATAAAGAGGCCTAACTGAACACCAGGTTTTAAACATGTTGGGGATAAAAATTAGTTTATCGTATACTCTTTAATAACCACTATGAAGTATTTATTACCATGTTACATTGATAAAGTATGTGGTTAATTATAATATAATCAAACTTAAATGTAAACTGGTATGGATCATGAATGATATCTCTCAAACCAAGGATTATATAAATTGAAATAATAATTATCTAGGATAAACAGTGTATGATATTGGTGCAAAAAATAGTGATATAGTTTGTTCTAAATTATCTATATGATAACATTATATTATTATAATAAGAGAAATATTTAGGTTAAATTTCTATTTGGTCATCAAAGAAACATCAATGATGTTTATATTTAGTAATCACTAACATTTAGACCATTTGGGTTGCGTTATGAATGGAATGCAAAGGAGCGGAGTTAAATCTTAGTGTGACAGATAATAGAATGATCAACTCAAAATAAACCCATTTTAATTGGAGTTGGAATTAGAAATATAATGTTTTTTCCAAACAAACTATTGAAAAATATGATTAACTATGTGATCATAGTTGAAATACTAAAACCACCAATATTGGGAAGGATGGAATTTTCTGCGAACCCATGTGATTATGATAACAAGGGAAAAAATATTCACCATCCATCATGACAAAAATGTGGAAGGAAGAACCATAATTACATCATAAATGTAATATGAAAAATATTTACTTATGTTAAAGGAGAAAATCAAGAAACATGATGTTAATGAAAACCAAATTACAAAATGATTGATGGAAATATTTTTCCCAATGATCCACTAATGATCCAATGTTTACTATCTATGAAATGTGGCCACTTTGTTACCGATTTATATAATATTATGGTTAACTTGCAATAATGTTATACAAACCACCTCATAGATAATGGGAATAAGGAAAATTCTAATCCATTACAGTTGTAGAGGTGTGGGATGATTTTCACTGTATATTTTTCAATATCTTCTTCCATGTGAGATTTATTGTATCCTGTATTTAGATATAAGTAGAAACATATTTGTGGAATAATTACTATATTTGTGTTATATTAAAATTAATTTTTTTTAAAGGATGTTATGAGTTATATATTTTTTTATTTTTCATATATTATGTTTCTTTTTGGTCTGGAATATATCTATTTACAAATGGATTATATGAAATTTATTACAGGGAAATGTATCTTCATATCCTAATTTGACAAAAGATAAACTCCCATATTATGGTGAATTATGAAATACCTATAGATTTTACTCTCGTCAAATGATATTGATAATTATGAGGAAAACAATTATTTAAGGGGGGAGAATTTAACGAATAAATTTTTTAATATATGATTTACTCAAATAAAGTTATAAATGTTTTATAAATTACTCTATACATAATAGAAATATAAAATTCCGTCGTTATATGTATATACAATTAAAAACAAGTTTCTTGATTAGTTGGTATGGATATGAGTATTATAATTATGAAATATATCATTATATATATTTATATAACAAAATATTATTTTATAAAATATTACCTAATTAATTATTTTGTTTTATAATATACATTTTTATGTGATTTTTATTTTTCAAAGAAAAATATGTATATTACTGTTAAAATATTTTTTTAATGAAATAAAATATTAACCAATTAAT
The DNA here is from genome assembly GCA_963277665.1 of Viscum album. NCBI lineage: Eukaryota > Viridiplantae > Streptophyta > Magnoliopsida > Santalales > Viscaceae > Viscum > Viscum album. Next base: position 1,032,727,026 of record OY728157.1, read on the forward strand.
TAAATCATTATAAGGTTTTTATATAAATTAGGAAATATAATATCTAGTATTTTAAAAAGTTTTTTTCCTATAAAAATATTTTATCATTTTTTTATAATTTTTATAGAAAGAAAAAAAATTATTGAAATTGAAACTGAAATAATAAACATCATTTTTCGAATTTAAATTTCAATATTACATTAAAAGGGGTTTTTTGGTTTTTTGTTAAAATGATTTATTTCTATGTGTATAATGTAATATATTATATTTATAAATAAGATGAATTTTATAAAAATACATATATATATAAGTATGAATTGGAAATCCATGAATCCTTTTTTAAAACCCCACGGTTTCATAGTACGTTTTCTCTACAATGTAATTTTATAAATTGCGCTACATGCAACACCAAGTTCGAGCAAACCATGTCTTACCAAACATGCCATTAAAAAAGTTTTTATGACTAGTATTAACTAAATTTTGACTTATATATACTCCATATAATTTTAGAATCCAAAATATGTTTTTCTTATACAATATATAGAACAAATACATTTTTTCAGATAAGAGAAGTATTTTTTACAAAATGCAATTTCACCTTATATTAAATGGTGTACCCTTTTTAAATCCAATATATGACACGTTTATATATTTAAATTGACAAAATAATCTTTTTCATTATAATTGGGACTTAAAAATTTATCTTTGATAAATTTTCTGTGCATTTCGGATAATTTTCATATTTTTATGAATAGTAAAAAATACTAAATTTTAATTGAAAACATCTGTTTTAATAAAAATAACTTATATTTGTAAATTATTAATTTGAATGGTTTGGTAGTATAATTAGATTATATTTTTATCATTTAATACAATTTGGGTTTTTATAAGTATTTTCCCATTTAAATTCAATATAAGCACATGTCAATATTTTGATAGTTTTTACTTTTTGAAAACCTATCTTTGATATTGACTATGAGAATTAATATTTAAATTAAGTAATGAAACATCTGGGATTTTAATTTTGTAAAATAAACATCATTTTTGGATTCATAATATCAAAATTTTCTTAGGTTTAATTTTCTGTATTTTTTTGAAAACATTCTATTTTTGATGAACAGTGAAAAATACTATGTTATTGTTTAGAAACTGATTTTTTTAATAATAAATTATTATATTTATTTGGTGTCAATATAGATATATAATATATATATATATATTCAATGTAATTCATTGGAGTCATTTTAAAATTTTAATGAACTATTTAACATCTTTTACCCACCTTCTAAGAAAATTTGCAAATTTGAATAAAATATAAAATTTTCACTTCATTGAGTTGAATTTCAAAAATATGAGAGAAATGGTTGACAATAAAAATTAATATGTTGTTCAATGGGATGAATATAATATTTAGTGAATAGTTACTTTAGACTTTGAATTACCATGATTAAATGTTAATAGGGTAATTAAAGGGAAAAATGATATTATAATTACCCTAACACATGTCATAATTCTATTGGAAAAGATTAATTAGACCAAAAACAACCTTAGTAACAAAATATTATCCTTTGGGTCTTCTTGGATCAGATTAGGACATTATTATTATTTTATTTAAAGAGTTAAAATTATTAAATTCAATGTTTAAAAACTAAACCATTTTTAATAAACGGTTATACATTAGATAAATTTGACCATAAATATTTCTTAGAAATCTAGAAATATTTTCTATATCATGGTATTTTATTTAAAAATTTGAGGCATTATATAATTAAATTTATTTACGAAAAAATGATGATGAATTAATTACCTTATTAATGAAAGAATAAAATATATGAATTATAAATATTAAAATAAATATAATTTATAAGTTATTATGACATACATGAATTCTCTAGGTAAATATGAAATGATAGGGGTGATTCAATGTATCTCGTTCAAAATAATAATGCTCTGATGAATTTCAAAAAACCCAAATACTAAATAGTGTCAAAATTGACAAAAATGAGTTTTTTTTAAAAAGTATATTACTAAATTATATAATACTCATAAAAATATATTATTTTGAAAAATGGATTAAATAATATTATATATGTCATTAATGAACCACATGAGGTTCTCTTATATGTTTTGAGTATGTTTATTAACCATATAGAGTAAGAATACAGGAATACATGGTAAAAGTTAAACTATTTAACTAATAGTTAAATTTAAAAGATATGGTTAATATGATGACATAAACATATCTTAAACCTATGGGTTTAATGGATTTCGACCCATACCCACATTAGATTCAAAATAAATCAATTTTTATACATTATAAATATATAATTATTTTATAATAAAAGAATATTTAAATATTTACCGAAGGTGCCCCTCTCCCCTCTTAAAAAAAGGGCACTTCCCCTTCTCTCAAAATCACACCTCCAAAGATATTGGACATGACCAAACCCTTCCAAATATACTTAAAACTTTCCCCACATCATCCTAGAGTCAATAAATTTATCATAAAGCCATCCTAAGGGTCCCTTTTGATGAACTCAATAGAAAACACCTGATGAATATGTAATAATTTCACCACCCTCTTCCAAGTTATTTTCTACTTCCCCATACAATTTATATGTTGTTTCCATAACAAAATAATATCTCCAGTGCCTCCTACACATAGTGATGTTATTATAAATATTGTACAACCATATTCTTTATTCTATTCATCCAATAAATGACAAAGTCGCCAAACATGCGTACATATGACTTACCGTCTCCACATCATGGTGTAGTTTGTTATTCAAACACTTCATTATTAGGATGGGTATAATAATGAGTATAACTATTGTAAATAATAAATATAACATGTTAATTATTATCTATATATTATACACCATCCCACTATATTTTATTTCATCATTAAAATAATGATTTTGGTTCTTGTGCGTACGTACGACTTTCTGTCTCCACGACACGATGAGATGTCGTTCCCCATCGTAACCATTCCAGATTAATTTTCATATGATTATTAAAAATAATTTTTAATGACTTGATAAAATTCTGGATATGAATAAGATACATCATATCCATAAGAAACAAGACTTACATTACAAATAATATAAAGGAAAACAAATTATTTAACACCCGAAACAATGATTCTACTAAAATATAATTAAAAAAGAAATTTTTTAAGATCATATATGATATCTTAATAATTTTTATGGTACCTATATAATTTAGTAACAATGATTTCACCATTATATATGAGGTTAAACTACCCTCAACTAAGGAAATGTACATGGTAAGGGTTAATTTCACAATCTCATTATTATTTGTGGTTGTTTTTACGTGAGTATCTACTGGACATATTTATTATCCATGTCCATGTTTCATAAAAATGTTTTCAATGGGACTAAAATTAAGGGTATATTTTACTAATACATCATTTTAAATATTTTAATGATTTATTCTTTCAAACCTCTCTCATTAAGGTCCATGTTTTCAAAATGGTTTTAATTATTTATTTTTATGGAAAGAAGGTTTCAAAATGTTAATTCCTTTTATGAGTTTCATTGTGGTATGTGACACAGTGATTCAAAACTATCATTTAAATGACTTACTTTATAAATTATGTGACAATTAAATGATTTCATAAAAAACAGATATTTCTCTCAAAGATTTCTACTGATCATTTTCAACTATGTCAACATCCTTTATGAGATATTACTCTTCATTGAGGTTGATTTATTATGATAAAAATCATCAATATTGTGTTGAACGTTTTGTGATATGTTTGACTATGGATGTGTTATTTTTATACCATTTAAGGATTATGGATAGAGTATTGACATTATGAATTCTAGTTTTAATATAGATGTTTATGTAATGGTTAATCATTTTCATATAAAAAATGCATTGGACTTAGTAAGTTATTGGTGGAGCCTTCTATAGATACTCGATGCATTGGTTGGTCTCATGAGACAAACTAGTGTCTTGGAACAAGGTTTTGAAAAAATATTATTAGTAGTCTTGGTGTAAGGCCTTGATTATGTGGTTATAGAGTCTGGAATTATGAATTCCATCATTTTTCAATTGGTTATTGATATTACATGTAATTATTCAACTATAATAATATTAATGTGAATAAGTAAATGGAACTATTTGGATTATCTTTTCCATATTATGATTGTGTTTATGTTAAAAAGGCTTGTGTTTTAGTCTTATACATTTCCTTAAATGTTTATGCATATTTATTAATGTTTCTCCTGTATTTCTATCCTTACTGAGTATCTGAGCTCACCCCTTTCTATGTTTTGTATTTTCTTGGATGTAAAGAAATACACTATGACTAACCTACAAGGATTGTCTTAGGTAAATGAATGTGGTCAATGAAGACAATTTTGATGTTATTTTAAATTTATAATGTATTGTAAAACTTATAAATGTATCTTGTACTTCCATGGATTCAAAACTGATCTGTCGTTAAGGATATAATCACTTCTGATAATTCTAATGTTATGTAATAATGCATCAACTCTAGGTAACTGGGTTCTTGGTGTTATAGTTCGTATTAGAGGAAGTTTATTACAAACTGTGGAAACTATATTTAGAAAAACTGTTAATAGAGAACATTATACTAAGATAGACTTTGAGGATTAGTATAGAAGAACTACCTTGAATTATTGTAATGTATATATTTTGTTTATTTTCTATGTAATATATTCATATCTGGATGAGATCATGTAGAGGTGGCTTTGTCATAGATGTACCTAGGAGTGATAACTATGACAAGGATTTTTAAGCATGACCTAGGGTATCCTGGTACACGATATCAATCCTTTCTACACACGTGGTTAAGACACTTTTGGGAGATATGCTTTGGATAATTCACAATTTCATTACAATCCATTATGAAGGATTTAAGAGTAAATACTTAATCAAAAAGAATTTTATGATTATAGATTATATGAATAATATTTTCATCTTACGTTATGTATTTTTCAAGTTTGGAATTATTCATTTCAATTCAAAAACTAACCTACTATATTCCATTTTTTGGAATTGGTGCCTAGTATATGGAATGAGAACTCTAATAATATGCATGATAAAATGATTAAGAAGGTTCACATCTTTCATCATATTACTCCAAAATTAAGAAGGGAGACAGTCTACAATGTATTCTAAACATATGAAGAAATAGAATCATGTGTTAATTAGGTAATTAAAAAAATTTCTATGTCCTATGACATTAAAGGGAATCAAGAGAAGAAAAGGATGGAAGAGAGAATAATGGATAAAGGGAAGATGGTAAAGAATGATTTTCCCAGATGTTATAACTGTGGAAAGAATCATGTTGGTAAATGCTTAAAGAGAATGGGAGTTTTTTATGTGTTTGGAGAAAAAGGACACCATTTTCATGATTGCATGGGAAAGAAAAGGGTTTTAAATGTACAATGTTTCATCTACAAGGATTAGGGACACTAAACGAATAAATATCAAAATCATCAGAGTATACCCCAAATATATCTAATGGATAATAATCTAGTTATGAAACTACCAAAGATGAAGAAGAATTATTAGATTTATGAGGTTGTTATTAATGTATTATGTCATTTGTGTATTGTATTAATAATGTACATGTTATACGAATAATATAGTATATAAGGCTTGTACAGAAATACTATATCATTACGGACATGCGAATGTGTGGAACAAAAAAAATTGACTCAATAGTTGGTTAATTTTTTTGGAAAATATATGGCTGAGAGAAAGATAATACATAATATGTGTCCAATACTAAGTTAGTGATTTTGGAATAAGATATCATCGATTTGGATAAATTAAATGGGATATTGTTTACTACCATGAATTTGCATAATGATTTGTATATTCCATAATTATTGGAGTTTACAACATTTTTGTATATAAGGAATACATCCAGTATTTTATAAGAAATAATTGAGTATGAATATAATAAATAATGTTTTATTATAATTCAGGGCGTTACTGTGTTTTAATGGAATACATGATGAAGGTATTCAAATGTTATTATATATCATAAAAGATCATCATTGTGTTTACATTCCTTAAACATTTTGGACATTGAGTTTGGATAGAAGTATTTTAGATATTTATAATGGTTTGAAGGGATTTAGTTTGACATAGGATATTATTCTTATGGTTAAACAATTTCTTATGATTATTTTTGGATTATTATAAAATGGACAACCAAGAGGTCGGGCGATAACCCGTCGCATCCAGCAATGTCGTGAGACTTGAACCCGCAACTGAAGGGCGACAAGGGTGCATCACTTACCACTAGCCTATGTGATGGACTAGTTTGTGTAATGTAGTTTTTTTAAATAGTCTGACAAATGATATATAAACTCGTTATTTTTGGAACACTATATGATTACTATAAATAGAATATTTTTATATTCTATTATATTTTGGTGTAAATGATGAGTTTGTGGTAGGAATTAATTGAATGAAGAAACTATACTTATCAAGTATATATTTTTCATCTTATTCTATGAATAAATTAATTTGTAAACTTTAGGGATGGGATCTTAAAACCAAAAATGTTTTATCCTAATACCTTATGTTTTGTTGAACCAACAATATTTTAAATAATCATAGATTGATGGATTTGAGGCCCTCAATATTACACTTTATTGTGATTGATGGCCTAAATATTTATATTTTTTTAATTATGTATCTTTAATTTCCACTAATTTTCTCCTAATCGAGAACATAATTTAGTGGTGACTTTTTCATTTCTCTTTCCCTCTAATTAAATTTATATTTTATTAAAATAATTTTCAAGGTTTTCCAAAAAGATATTTTTCTATTTTTAACCATTTATTTTTGAAGAATAATTTCAAATTGAGTGGACACAATTTATTGAAGGATGGGCGAACGTATCACCCCATGATTTCATAGTATGTTAACTCTTCAATGTAACACGATAACTTGCGCTAAACGGAACACCGAGTTTGAGTGCACCCCAACATACCAAACTAGCCATTGAAAAAACTGTTTTGAATAGTTTTAACTAAATTTTTAATTATATATACTCCATATAATTTTATAATCCGTATTATGTGTTCCTTAGACATTATAGAATAACAAATTCATCTATTTCTGATAAAAGAAGTTCTTTTAAAAAAATAAAATTTTAATGCCTTTTAAATGACAAATCGTTTTTAAATCCAATATTTGAAACTTCTATATATTCAATTTTAAAAAATAAACATCTTCTTTAGAATCATAACATAAATATTATTTTTGATAAATTTTTGGTGATTTTCTAATATCATTCTTATATTTGATGAATAGTGGAAAATGCTAAAATTTATTTTAATTTTTTTTAATAAAAATAATTCATGCTGCTAAATTATGAGTTTGAATTGTTTTGAAGTATAATTATATTAATTTTTTTTTCTTTTAATACAATTATGGTCATTGTATGTAATTTCATATTTAAATTTGACATAAACACATGCCAATCTTTTGAAAGTTTTTTCATTTTAAAAACCCAATTTTTTTGTCAATGGGAATTAATTTTAAATTAATAAATGAAACTTCTATTTTTTGAATTTTTTAAAATAAAAACCATTTTTGGATTTAGAATATCACAATTATATTGGGTGATTTTTTGGTATTTTTCCAAAAACATTCAATTTTTTATGAATAGTTAAAACACTGTGTTATTGTTTAAAACCACAATTTTTATTTAAATAATTATTTATTTTATTTATTATAAGTCAATATAAATACATAATACCTATATTAGTTCAATTTAATTCATTGGAGTCATTTTAATAATAAAATTTGATGAATAAAATTTTATTGAAACGTTTACCGTCTTTTACCTAGCTTTTTTGAGAATTTGAAAATTTGCATGAAACTTATTTTTAACTCTTATGTGAGTTGAATTTAAAAAATATTATAGACAAGGTTGATATCATTAAGTAAAATGTGGTTTAATAATATGAAAATAATTTTTGGAGAATAATAACTTTAGACTTTTATTTACCACATTTAAATGTAAATTTGGAAATTATAAGTAAAAATTAAAATATAAATTACCCTAACACCCATACTAATTCTATTAGATATGTGTAATCCGAACACAATAAATATTATGCATAAAATATGATTCATTTGGTTCACATGGATTAGATTAGGACATTTACTATTATTTTATTTATAGAAGTGTTAAAAGTGTTAAATTCATTGTTTAATAACTAAAACATTTTCAATATAGGGTTATACAGAAGATAAATTCGACTATAAATATAAAGTATAAATATAATAAGATTTCCTACATCATGGTATTTTAGTCATAATTTTTAGACATTATATAATTATATTTATTTATGACACAATTATTATGTAGGAATTACCTTATTAATGAATGAATTAAATAAATGGTCTAATAAATATTAAAATAATTATAATTTCAATGTTTTTATGACATACACTAATTTTCAAGGTGAATATGACATGTTAGAGATGATTAAGTGTATATTTTTAGAAATAATCAAGTTCTGGTGACTTTCACATAAACCAAATACTAAATAGTGTCATAATTGACAAAAATGTGTTTAAAAAATTATTATATTATTAAATTTTATATTATTCATAAGAATTTATGGTTCAGAATAAATGGATTAAATAATATTATATATGTAATTATTGAACCACTTGATGTTCTGTTGGATGTTTTGAGTATGTTTATTGACCTTATAGTGTAAGAATACAAGAAGACACAATAAAAGTTAAACTATTTAACTAATAGTTAAATCAAAAATATTATTTTAATATGGTGACCTAAACATGTCTAAAACCAATGGATTTAGAGTATTTAGACCCATAACCACCTTAGTTTATAAATAAATCAATTTGGATCGATTTTAAATCTAAAATTATTTTATAATAAAATAATATTTCAACCATTTCCTAAGGTGCCCATTAACACTCTTATAAAAGGGCACTTCCCCTTATCTCTAAATCACACCCCTAAATCTATTTGTCTCAGAAAAAACCTACCCAAATATCCTCCCAACTTCTAAAAAATCATCCTAGAGTCCATAAATTTATCATAAATCCAACCTATTCAGGCCTTTTGATCAACTCATTAGGAAACACCCAAAGAAGAGGTAATAAATTCACCACCCTCTTCCAAGTTCTTTTCTTCTTCCACAAACTCGTTCTTTGTTGTTTCCATACCCAAATAATAACTCAATTTCCACCTACATATTTTCAATCTATTTAAAATGTGGTACAACAATATTCATTATTCTATCCATCCTGTAAATTATAAAGTCACCATAAGCGCGTACGCAAGACTTACCATCTCCACGTCGTGGTGTAGTTTGTTTTTCTAACGCATCATTATTTGGATGGGTATAATAATGAGTATAAATGATTATATATCAAATATAACATGTTAATTATTCTGTATAAATTATATAACATCAAATTATATATGAATTTTCCATCAAAAGAATGATATTGTTGCTCGTGCGTACGTACGACTTTCCGTCTCCACAACACGATGAGATGTCATTCGCCATCGTTACCATTCAAGACTAATTTTAATTTTATTATTAAATATAATTTTTCAATAATTGATATAATTTTGGATATGAAAAAGATACATCCTTTCCATAATAGACATGAATTGCATAACAAATCATATAAAAAAATGAATAAGATAATGCCCAAAACAATGATACTATAGAAATATCATTAACAATGCAATATTAGAAGATCATATATGATGTCATAGTAATGTATATGGTTTTTTTTAGTTTAATAACAATTATTTCATATTTTTAGTCTTGGTATAAGGCTCTGACTATGTGGTTATGAAGTCTGGCATTATGTATTTCATCATTATGAAATTGGCTATTTATATTACATGTGATTATTCGACTAGTTTAATATCTATGAGAATAAGTAAATTGAATTGTTTTATTTATATTTTCCTTATTATGATTACATTTTTATTTAAAAGGATTCTGTTTTAGTCTTATACATTTCATTAATTGATAATAATTATTTATGAATGTTTCTACAATATTGTTACCCTTACTGAGCATCTGAGCTCACCCCTTTATATGTTTATTTTTTCTTTAGATTCGAAAAATTATATTATTACTGACCTATAGGGATAGTTTAAGGGATATGAATGTTGTTAATAAATTTAATGTTTAGGTAGTTTTTCGTTTTATAATGTAATGTAAAACTTATGAATGTATCTTGTACTTCCAAGTCTACTAAACTAACAGGTCTTTCAGGATTTGATCCCTTGTGATCATGCTAATGTTATGTAATAATGCACCGAATATTGATTACTAGGGTCGGGGAATTAAATATTTTTATAATACTTTATATATAATTTATAATTGACTTAATAATTTAAAAAATTGTATTTTTTATGTTACAAAACCATTTATACATCCTAAAAAAATCAATATTTTTTCAAAAAAAATATTTTTATAAAATTATTCATTTAATATTTTAGAATTATTTTTATCAGTAATACATTTCAAATCTAAAAAAATAAATTCTAGTTTTTATTCGTCATGTTAAAATGATATTAGAATTAATTTTTTTCTATTTTTAATGTAATTTATTATGAGGTGAGTTATGAAAAGTATAGTTTCTTCCCAATTAAAATATTTTGTCTCTAAAATCAAAAACATTGATAATCTTAACCAACACCTAATTATTTTTCATAAAATTAGTATTTTCTAATAAATTGTTTTTACTCATTATGGGTGTTAATAGTAATATTAATTTCTCTAAAACATATAAATTTAATTTTAAAAAATTTTTCCAAAATTAAAATTAATATATAAATATTTGTAAATAATGTATTTTTATTTTATACAAAAAAAATAGTTACCAATGGAAAAATTGGAGTTACCACTATAAAGGAAAATAATGGTAAATTTGTATTAACATAGTTGAAATGGGTTAAACTTTTAAAAAACATATTTTACATTAGATGGTGGAGTGAGGATCTACCTTATATCGTTCCACTCAATATTATTGGACATTTTTTGGGTCATTTTTCTTTCAATAATGTTTTCAAAATGTTGTGAATTAATGACTTTTTCTGGTGTCCATTTTTTACTTTTTAAATGGTGACATCATTCCCCCTATTTCTCCACACATTAAAATGATTTCTATCAACTAAAATTATTATCATGTATCTAATTAAAACCCAATAAATACTTTTGATTCATTTTTCTATAAATAATACCATGCTAAGAGACATATTGTGCTATGAAAGGGATAAATTCTAATGATAAGGTAACACTCTCCACTCAAACATTCTAGTTCTTTTATTCTTCCAAGAACCTCAAGTCCCCTAAATAAGCACTGGTGTGATAAAACAATAATTTTTAAAATAATTATTCATTTTTATACTATTTTAATGTATATTTTATATTTTTCTAGAAAATAATTATGAAAAAAGAAATTTATATCATGTTTGGGTGTAAAATACATCCTCTAGGAATGTCATGTTCAATTCCCATCACCATTAATAATGGTAGATCAGAAATGGTTATTATAAGGACTGAACCATAAATATTACATAATATAGATATTTTAAATTGATTTAACGTATTTACAATCCATAATATCTTTTAGTTTTTGAGTTATATAATGTTAGGTCATAACTCATAAATATCATCCTACAAGCATACTAATTGGTTACCATTCAAAAAATATCTATTTCTTTAAAAAATATCAACATAAAATAACAATATGATTTCATTGAAAAAACATCATAAGATTTTTTATGACCTCCTTAGTACTCTAAAAAATCCTTATAACCTATTAAAAACATCAAAAAACCATTGATGAATATAATAATCTTAGTGAGGGATTTAAAAAGAAGAAAAGATATTGTTTGTCCATGAAAACATATAAGCCTATAAAATAATTTAAGAAATAAAAACTTCTCACCATTATATACATACATTGTGAAACATGATGTTACCACAAAACAATAGGTAATGTATATAATACCATAAAGGTATCATTTGTAATTAATTACATATATGTTTACCCTTGTGGCTAACTTATGATGTGTAAACCTCAAGGCTACCATACAATGTAACCAGCACAACTACCTTGTGGTGTAACCACTTCAATTACTCTTGGAGTAAACATATTGTTAAGTTCCAACAAACACATACCAAATACATTGGAGGGATATATTGGTCCCACCATTATTCAAAAAAATGATTAATAGCCATAACATAATCATAATACATTAATAATTTCATAAAATCATTTCTATTGAGTTTTATAAAATATAATTTTACAAGTGGATTTTTTTGGAAAGTACCTTACTAATATCATAAAATTTAATTTAGAATTAATAGAAATAAAGTATTTTGTGTATAAAAAATAAATACACATTATTTTACATATGTTAAAATAAATTAATTACCCAAATATTTTTAGTACCATATAATCATTGAATTGGAAGGATAACCCAAAGAATGGAAATTGGGGTGACAATATTCTTACATTTAGTTCATTTTAATTTATATGGTCTTAAACCTCAAGTATAATGGTTAAAATAGTGTTATTATTATTTTACAAGAAACAAATTGTTGTTTGTAACACCATATATGATCATTTTATAATTTCATTTGACCCACTAATTAATAATATTTTGTTATTTTCATTGTTTGAGGTGCATGCTTCAAATGACTTCCATAGTTGGTTCGTAAGTGATTTTATTATGAAATGGATGTGAATATATTGAATTGAAATGATTTTTTAATAATATGTTTCTATAACATTAAATTAATCATTAAATAATTTAATTTATATGGTATTAGGGTGAATCATTAGATAAATCATTAGTGATATTTGTTTAGATCATTTTGGTTGTTCATCAGTAATCAAGAACTTGTTTCATCATATATCATTAATATTATATATATAATATAATTATGGATAATAAGAGATATAATATCATATACACTAAAAACTATTTCAACCATTAAATTTGTTTGACAACAATAATTGATGGAATTAAAGGAAATTGAAAACATATTTTACACGATGTTAGTAAATCGACACATCATAGATGATATTTTTATTTCTAGAATAAGAGGAAGAAGAGATGAATAATGATAATTAATTTTCCATAAACATGATATAAATTGATAATATATATAATACTATATATTTCAGGCCTCTTATATAAGGGGTGGATAAGAGAGTATAGAAAATAATTGAATAAAAGATAAAACATAAGAAAATGAAAGATGATCTTTACCTCTTGATCTCTTCTCCTTGAGATCCTCCTTAAGGCCCTTGTTTTTGGCTTTTTAGTGAGACCGGTAGTTCTTGGATGTGGGGAAGATCCCTGGGAAAGGGATTATGTATAATTTCAACAAGGATCATGGTGTGAGAGGGACAGGGTTGAGGGTGGTATTTATAGTTAATGTGAGGTGGTTTTTAATTAATTTTAAAAGACACCTCATTAGTGGTATTTGAAAATACATGGGATTTTATATGGTTTGTTCCCATTGTAATGGCCTCCTGAGACATCGAATATCAAAATTTTTCCCCAATATTTTACTAGAATCATGACATCATTATAACATTAGTATGATGTCATTAAACAACCAAAAACATGAAATTGTATTTTTATTATTCACTAAAAAATCAACTATCTCTGAAAAATCACAAAAATCAATCCTAACCATTTTTTGATGTATATAATTCTGAAGATAACTTCATTTTGGAAAATAATTTTAGAAATATGAATAATTTAATTTTGAATAAACTCATAATTTAGTAGTGAAATATTAATTTCAAAATTATGACTCACATTATATAACCTTTAAAAATTAATCAATATCTCATTTTATTATAACCATTAGAAAATAATATAACAATATGATTTTATATTTATAAGGGTCATATTACTATTCATATAACTATTTATAAGGGTATGTTACTATTCACTTAAAAACAAGTTGGTTCTATCAGACTCCAAATGAGATAATGATAACCTCCATAGATGTCGGTTTTTTGAAATTCAAGTCATTTAAGTAGAAAAAATTAAGTTTAAAATATTCTTTATATGTATCTCTTTAAAACAAAGGATTGTTATGTAAAGATTCAGTGTTTCATGCATTTTGATTTATTTTTAAAACCATGGGGTTTTTACAATCTCCACAACTTCTATAAATTGTATCTTCACACTTTTATTCTCTTATTAAACAAGTGAGGATAACTTTCTCTCAATGAATTTTCAAATTCACATGTTTCTTCTACAGCCATGTTGTTTCTCCACCAAACCATTACTTGGTGGATTAATTTATTTTACAATACTTGTTATCTTCAATGAAGAATCTGAATTGTTTTCTATTCATAACAATGGTTCTCTTCCCACTGAACTGCTTCTGGGATCAAAACATGTGATAAAACTAGAACATTATTTCTCAACATCTAAATATGATAAAAATTTTGTACCTGAGATAATATTAGAGGCAAAGATACTTGGTAAGAAAATTTTCCGACTTTATCTTTGATTTTAGGGGTTCTAATGAAATTTGGACTTAGCTTTAATTTCTTAACAAAATGCATAACACTTTTCCATGACGATATTCAATGGAAAACATGGTCACCTACCTTGAATGAAAAGTATTTCCTCATACTATCCTCACAACGTTTCTTCTTTCCCTAAGCTATCCCCATCTGTTGTTGGATCTATATAACCTTCACGTCTACTTCATCTATAAATTAGGGTCCCATCAACATCCATTCCCTATATTCATCGCAAAATAATGGAGTTTGACACTGCTTCGCATATAATGCCTCAAAATATAGAAACTGTATACTGGAAGAAAATCTATTATTATAAGAAAATTCAACTAAAGAATGATGTTGATACCAATTTCCTTGGAAATCCAATGAACAAGAACAAATCATATCCTCTAAATTTTCAATCTTTCATTCTCACTACCCATCTTATTGAGGATGAGAAGCTGTAATGAAATTTAATTCTATTCCCAATGACATATAAAGGCCATTCCAAAAGTAATTAATACTCCTATGATCATGGTATGGTAAAATAGAAAGAGGATTTCAATGTAACCTAAAAATATCATTGAGGTATATTCGATAATGTTGATCCAATGACATAGAATGTCAAATAGGAAGTAAATTAGATGATTTAGTTAGTCGATCTAAAATAAGCCAGATTGCATTATTTTCTAGAGTTTTCCTTGATAGTCCAACAACGATGTCTCGAGATATGTATTCAATTTTCCAATCTAGTACTGGAAAAGGATGAATAATCCTATTTGGTAAATACTTCCTTGATTTAACCTATTGACACATCAAAAATTTCATAGTAAAATATGAAATATTTTCTTTCATTCCATCTCAACAGTTATACTCTTGATGAACTTTGTACATATTATTTTGGTAGGATGAACTAAAAACCAATAACTATAAGCTTCACACTAAAACTCTTTCTTTAGGTGAGTATCACAAAGAACACACAATATTTTTATAAATATTAAAACACAATATTTATCAATGTTAAATTTTGGAAACATACCCATTTTAACCAATTCTACGATTTTCTATAGCTCCCATTCTACCTTTTGTGATTTCTTACTTCTGTCTACCTATGATGATTACACTTAAACCTAAAACAAAACAAAGGAATTTTCTACACCAAAATAATCTAATCAATAACAAGTCAAATCATAAATCAAATGGTCTTTTTCGATTTGTATCATATTTAATGACACATTTTTTTTACTAATGGAATCACCCACTTGTTTTTATTTTCCATGATTTTAATTGATCATGAAAAAAATAGTAAATCAATTAAATCCATCTTCTCTGCCACATGTTTAATTCCTTCTGAGTGAATATATACTTCAGATATTTTTGGTCAGTATATATTTCTCATTTGTCTCCATATAAATGATGCTTCCAAATTATTAAATCAAAAACCAAAACTACTAATTACAAATCATGCATTGGATAATTTAACAAATGAGGCTTTAGTTTTATTGAATTATAATAAATTACCAAATCATTCAACATCGTAACACAAAAAATTCCCTTTAATGGAGCATCACTATAGGTGAAAAGCTCATCATTTCTGAATGTAGCATTCACCAATAATCATTTCAAATCCTGAAAATAATAATCACATTATTTTGTCCTGATGAATTTAACAACGTTTTGAGTTAACATAGTTAGTGGACTAGATACCAATGATAATTTTTCAACAAACATCCAGTAATAGCCTAACAATCTAAGAAAATAATGAATCTCAGTTATATTTTTTGGTCATTTCAATTCTTCCACAGCGTTAGTTTTTATTAGATCAATAGTTATTCCATCCTTAGAAATAATGTGACCAAGGAATGAAATTTTTTGTAACCAATTGTTTTACATGATTCTATTTACATATAGAACATAGCAGAATGAAATAAATAAAAAAACCACAAACAATTACATGAACTAATGAATGATTCTATTCATAAGATACATTAATATTTCGGGTGCATTATGTAACCAAAAATGAATAAAAACATATTCATAATGATCATATGTATTTTAAAAACATATTTTTTGAATTTAATCCTTCTTCACATTTAGTTGATGGTACAAGGATATCAATTAAATATTTGAAAAATATCAAGCTCCCTGTATCTAATCAAATATGACATCAATGTGTGGAAAAGGACAATTATTATTAATATTAATGTTATTCAAAGTTCTTTAATCAATGTGAAGTCTCAGGGAACCATATTTATTTTTAACAAACCAAGCATGAGCTCCCCATGTTGAGTTGAAAGGATGAATGATGACATTATCAAGTAACTCATGTACCTGATTTTTTAATTCGAGAAGTTTCATTTGAGACAATCAATAAGGGGGATTTTAAATTATATTAACAGTAGGAACTATGTTAATTTTTAATTCAACTTCTCTGTCAGGTATAACACTAAGTAAATCATCAATAAAAACATCAACGTATTCATTTACTACTGAAAAATTCATAAATCTAAACGAGACCATTTTTTACAATTTGAGCAAGATATATTTCATTCGCATCTCTCAAGGGTTTCTTAGCTTCCACATATGATATTAATTACATGGGTTCATTCTTGTATAAATATTGAAACTATTTCTGAACAAAATATATTTTACAATAAAATCAAACTTATTTTGAGAAATTGAAAGACAATCCAAACTAATAATGGCATCAAATGATAATAAATGAATAACAACATGGTTTTCTAAAAGTGTATTTTCATAGATAAAAATAGGAAGATTCTTAAAATTCCTTTTTGGCTGTCAAATTTCCCCCAGTGTTTTAACAATAAGTTCTTGTCTCATTTGTTAATGAGATATTTCTGATTTATAAGAAAATATATCAAAAATAATGGAATGTGAAGTCTCTATATCAATCAATACATTAGTAAAATATGAATAAAAAACAATGTAAATAATACCACTTCATTGGATGGATCTAAATCTACTAATGTAGCTGAAACAGACCTCAATAAACATTTTTTAATTATAGTCAAGCTTCTTTTTATCACTCAGATCTTTCATTGGATAGACATTTGCATAATCACCCATCTCACTACATTTAAAATACATTATTGATTTCATATGAGGAATAATCACTGGATAATTTTCATTACAATCTCAAGATATATATCCAAACATTCTACATTGAAAACACTTCCCAGTTTTTTAAGTCATTCCTCATGGTTCTTTTTACCTCACTTTTCACAAACTGAAAATTGAACATTATTACCATTAGATTTCATTGATTAATTCTTACACATCACCAACTATCCATATCTTTTATTCTATTTATTCTAAATGTATACATGATCATAATGAAACAGCATTTATACCCACTCAGTATATCATACTTGTTTCTTATAAAATTTGAATTCTTAAGAGGCTAATGCCCATCAATATCATGGATTCAATACAGTGTAAAAATAGTTGATTTTGCTATCGACAACCAGAATATGATTTCGAGCATACCACACCATTCGGGTGAATATTTCATCATAAAAAGCCACAAAATTTTCCTCATTTTCCAAAAATCAAGTAATTAATTCTAAATACTAAGTCGAACCACCTTAGGAAAATATTTTTCAATGAAAACTCATTTATATTCATCATACTCCAGGGTATCAATATATTCTACATTCCTAATATTTTAGACCATTGACCACCAATGATCATATTCACCTTGAAAATGATAAATAGAATGACTATATTTTTTATTATCTAAACATCCCATAACATTGAATATAATGCCCCAAACACTGAATCTCAGAGTTGGTGCATTATTACATATCATTGGCATGATCACAAAGATCATGTCTCAAATGACCGATTAGTTTAGTAGCCTAGGAAGTAATATATACATTAATAAGGTCTACATTACATCATAAAATAGAAAACTACAATAACATTGTTTCTATAGAAAAAACTGAGATCTCATAGACTATCCCTGCAAGTTAGTCATAATATAATTCTTCGCATCCTGGGAAATATAAATCATTGAAAAGGGTGACCTCAGATGCTCATTAAATATTACAATATAGGAGAAAATTTCATAAATAAGTAGAAACATTAAAGGAAATATATAAGAAAAAAATAGAAGCCTTTTAAACATGAACTTCATCATAATATGGAAAACATAAAATCAAATAATTCCATTTATTTATTCACATGGATATTCTACAATTATAACAATCATAGGAAATATCAATAGACAATTTCATAATTGTGGAATGCATAATTCTAGAATTTTATAACCACATTGTCAATTCCTTGTACCAAGACTAGAAATAATATTTTTTCAAGGCCTTGTTCCAAGACACTAGTTTGTATCATGATACCTACTAATGCATCAAGGAGATATATCTGGCTCCACCCATCACATAATAAGTCACATTCATTACTCATATGAAATGGGTGAAACATAATCTAAACATTCCTATTAAAACAATCATACCTAATGTCAATACTTTACCCACAATCCATGAATGGCATAAAAATAACACATGAACAGTCCAAAATAACTCATTTAATACAATATAAAATATATTATTATAATATATTAACCTCAATAACAAATACTTAATGATATTACAATAGATTAAAATAATCATCAAAACTATATGAGAGAAATATCACTATTTTTATTGAAAACATATAAAAGTCTCACTATTTTTTAAGAAGTAGTTTAAAATATATTTTTGAATAAAAATGTGTGATACCAATTTGAAACATAAAAAAGGAATTTTAATTTCAAAACATTCATGACCATATAAATAAATCCTTCAAACCAGTTTTTAAAACATGTACACTAATGAGAAATTTTTAGAAGAAAAATCCTTAAAACAGTTAAAATGATATTTTAGATAGAGTTCTTAAAAAATGAGAGATTCTTGAATACAAATAATTAAGGTAATAAAAACTTTATAATATCATGAGAATAAAGGGATTCATGATATACTATATCAATGTACAGTATATACCCTAAATAAAAGTGAATTGTTGTATAACAACAAACAAGTCTCAATTGAATTTAAATGGAGATGAATTCCTTTATAAAGATGGTATACTTAGGTTAATGAATAATAAATGACATAATAATGGGTGAAAAATATAAATAATCTCAATATTATTGGATATTTAGTTTAAATATATCAGAGGATATTCACACATATTCTTGTAAAAACCACACCAATGACATGGATGTTTAAATTAATGAAAAAAATTGAGTTAAAATTTCTCTTATCAGGTTTATATTGATGACTTGGGAATTTAAAAATGGAGTGATTATGTGAATCAAAATTATATCCACACAAATGGGAGTATAAATTAAAATATCATTAAATAAATAGTTATTTCTCACCTAATCCTAATGTAATGTAATCAATGAAATCTGCATAAAACCGAATGAGTGGAAATTGAAATTTGAAATTCCTTTACTGATTTGGTAACATAAGAAACATACACACCATGATATAAGGATTATACAATGATAATATTAATACCCATAAATTATTGTATATAACGCAATCCAAACAATCCTGGCCAGTACATACACCACACAAAAGGTAATAATGGAAAATATAGCATGAATCTCATAGCAATAAAAGTGAGATGAAACCCCTTACTTCATTGTAATCAATCGAGTCGTATACCCAAAAGATAATAACAACCAAATAAATCATAGAATACCATGAATATAAAGATAATCATGATAATATATATATTAAATGATGGTACACAATACACCACATTTAATAAATAAGTGGTGAACAATGGAAATCTCACGGAATTAAAAGTGAGATAAGAAACACCTTACTTTTTAATTTTCCTTGGTCTAGGGTAGGTTATCCTACCGTATAATGGTGAAATAAATGTAATTAAATTTTAAATGATTCATATACATTAATGTCATATCATATATGGCCTTTTAACATTTCTTTGATAATAATAACTTTTTATTATCGCATTTAGGGTGTTTACAGATTCATTTTCCTTCGTATGATTTTTTACATAAGTAATGTTTTTTATGGATAGGATGTAACATATTCATATTAATAATGGTATTATTTCCATAAAAATTTTCATTAATCATCTAATGTAAATTAGTCTTGAATGGATATGATGGGGAATGAATCTCATCTTGTTCGTGGAGGCGATATTCTGTACGTACGCACGAGCGAAAATAACATTCTTTTGATATTAAAATAATATATAATTGGATGTTATATAATATATACAGAATCATTATCATGTAAAATTTATTATTTAAATCAATTTCACATCATTATTATATCCATCAAAATAATAATGTATTGAATAACAAATAAACTACGTCGTGGAGACGGTAAGCCATACGTACGCATGTATGGTGACATGTCATTCAAAGGATGGATAGAATAATGAATATGGGTTTACCATATTTATAATAACATCAATGTATATAAAATATAATGGAGATATTATTTTTTAATGGAAATAACAAATAAAGTGAAAGTGGAAGATGAAAGGAATATGAAAGAGGTGATTAAATATTTTCCTCTTTTTCGGGTTCTTCCTTTTCATTTGATCAAAATGGATCCATAGGATGGCATTATGACTGAAAGAATGACTCTAGGATTAATGGAGGATAGTATAGAGGGTATTTGGGTAGAGTTTTTCAGAGGAAATAGGCTTTGTAGGTTTGAATTATAGAGAAGGGGGAGTGCCCTTTTATAATAGGGGTGAGGGGCACCTTAGGAAAAGATAGAAATATTATTTTTTCATAAAATAATTTTCTATTTCAAATGTCTCTAACATGAATTATTTAATGGATATGGTTCGAATGGGTCAAAAACCACAAAACCAAGAGTTTTTAGACAGGTTTCAGTCACTATATTAACTGTATCTTTTTTATTCAATTATTAGATAAATAGTTTGTCATTTACCATGCATCATTGTAGTGTTATATTATATGGTTAATACTCATACTATAAACATATCAGAGAACCCCAAGTTTTTCATTAATGATCTACCTATCATTATATAAGTATTTTTTCCAAACATTAGATTTTTAGGATTATTATATCAACCAATAATATTGTATTTGTTTTAAAAACTCATATATGTCAATTTTGAGATTATTTAAAAATTGATTTTTGTTAAATTCCTAACAACATTATTACTTAGAAATAAATAACATTAATCAACCCTAACATTTTATAGTCACCAAAAAAAATTTCGATGGAATCAGGTCATCAAATTTTATTTATTTTAGTATTGATAATATCACTTATTTGATTGTTTCATTAATAAGGAAAACATAACATCCTTATTATGTCATATATAAATATATTTATTTATCGTCTAAAAATTATAAATACATTATACAAAGATATGAAATATTTTTATTTTTCTTAATGACTATTTATAGTTGAATAGATCAATTATATGTCCTCATAAAAATTTATTTATTAAAATATATTTTCTTATGTTATTTTTGTCTTTACAATAGATTATTTCATATAAAATGTCATTATCACTTCCCAGTGGCTCCATGGGGTCCCAAAATCAACCCATTGATGTCAATGCCCGGACATGTATCATCCAATAAGGTTAGGACACGTGTTAGGGTGATTTAATATTGTTATAATATTATTTTTGTAACCTTATTTAACCGATTTACCCCTTTAACCACAGTAAATATTTAAAATGTCTAAAAATAAAAGTAACCTATTTATACAATTTGGAACTCATGATTCCAAATATGGGATCCTTTTTTTCAAATTCAAAGCACATAAGTGGTAGAAATTAATTTAAAATTAATTTATGTTGTCAAAACAAAAAGCGTGTTTTTATGAAATAATAACTATCAAAATATTGACACTAGTTTATGTCAAATTTAAATGTGAAATTTCATATAATGACCTAAATTGTATTAAATGATAATATTATAATATAATTATACATCTAAACCATTAAAATTAATAATTTATCAGTATTAATTATTTCAATTTAAATATTTTTTTAATAAAAATTTAGTAATCTTCTCTATCATCAAAATATGAAAGTTACTAATATAGTACAAAAAATTTCCCCGAAGATAATTTCAATATTTCAAATCCAAAAATGAAGTCCATTTTCAAAGATAAAATGTATAAAATAACAAAAAGTGGGTACTGATATTCATAACAGTAAGTTTGATTGGTTGTGGTATACTAGAACTCGATGTTGCGTACAACACACACTATTGTATTATTCAAAGAGAAGCGTACTAGGGAAGCATGGGGTGTTACATTCTTCCCCCCTTTTGGAAATTAAATTCTCAGAATTTTTAAAATTAGGAATGGGAACCCAATTGAAAGTCCCACATCGGAAAAAGAGTCAATAAAACTATCACATTAAATGAAAGAAAGAGAAGTACAAAGGTCACCCGAGATTACCCATAACAGGATTCCATGTAGGAAAACATATATATAAAAGATAAACTATGACTCATGTTTTGATGGAGAGGGATTTAATACATGATCAGGGTAAAGTTAACAATAAGAAAACCACAAACATGTGATGGGACAAATAGTTATTAGTTTCCCATTAGGAAAAGTAAACAGACAACGTTTTTTTAAGTTACATTTCATAAAGATGAGGAATTAATTTCTGAGATTGACCATTAACATAATGCGATATACTTACTTTTTAAGTAGAAATTAAATCTTTAATAATTTTCTACTATAAACTCTTTTTTTCAAATGATGAGTATTCAAGATGACTTGGTCACACCGGAAGAGCTAGAATCAACTTCTAGAGAATCACATGACCCAAAAAGGATAAACATTAGATTTACCTTGTCTTTAGAGATTAATCATAACCAAAATGGTTAATACAAGAGCATATGATCCCCCAAGAAGATATTCCTTTATTGAAATAAACACAAATCTTAACTTCTAATATTAAACCAACAATACCCTAATGTTAAATAAATACCATTAAAAAAATTGCCCTTAAATTTCTTCAATATTATCCATAATAATATTGAAACCCAATACATAGATGAATTTGGTTATGTAGTCTTCCCTGTTAAATTGTATCTCCATATGAAATCAACTAATCTTAAAGTTTAATACTTAAAATTAATTAACTTAATGGGATATTCTCTATTATAGGGTAATAATTTCCATAAATAACCCAAATCACTATAAATCCACAATATAAACGTAGATAAAAATCCTCCATTTCTCCTTGAATGAAATCCCATTGTATTCTATTTTCCTTATCCCTATAGTGTTCCCATCGGAGTGAGTGTCTTCCAAAATAACATTTATCAATTAATCACCAAATAATCTTCCTATACTAAGGGTATTAATTTGATAAGACATAAGATCCCAAATAAACTTATTTTTGATCAATACAAGTATTTAACTAAGGAGATATAGTCACACTAACCAGGGACTTCACGTAGTCCAGTGGTCGACTAAAAATCCCAATCGCACTCTGGTTGTGGGTTCGATTCCCATAGCTTTGTTTGACACGACCGGTTGTCACATAGTCTACCTATTCTCCTTTTAAAAAAATATATATATTATAACATTCCAAAATGAGATAAATTCCTCAAAATAACCATAACATAACTTAACCACTAATGTTATCTAATACCTTTCATTTTCATCTGAAAATATAATAACTTGTAATTGCCTAAAAACTAATGATCAAATAAAACCAAATGGCTATTTATAACAATATTCAAAAGAGACAATATAATTCTTCCTAAAATATCATTTTCACATGAAAAATAGCATGGTTACAAATACAATAGAAAAATATTACAAATTAATCCCATCTAAAAGGAGCAATAATACTTTTAAAAATTTCTCAAACCATTTATTTCCAAATAGCTTCTTCTTTGACCAAGAAAATATCCTATTTAATAGGGAATTAATTTGGGTACTGCCCAGGACCCCAAAATTTATGAAAAATGACTATAAACATATTCTTGGGACCATTTTTATTTTATTCCATAACACACTTCATTTTTTCATGAAAATTATTTACTTTATGACCTTATTTCCCACATGTATTGCATTTATTTGTTCCATTGGATCACTTTCCCGGGTGTCTCTATTAACATTTCATCCCTGATGAAAATTAAGGATTCTTTTCTCCATGGTCTCCACTGCTAGAGCTCTTATCATTCATCACCTTTCTCTCCATTGTTGAGTCTGGGAGTTTCTTAATATATATGTTGTTGATCATATTTTTGGAAAACTGATATTGCATGAACACGATATCTTTTATGCATATCAACATTCCATTTTTTTGCTCATTTCCACCACCGTTCCAACCTTGTAAATCATGCTAAAAGTTACTATGACTACCTTGAAATCCAGCAATTGACTAAAACCAGAAAGCATTGTGTGAGTAATAGTAGTAATACAATCATTTAGAAAATATCATGGCACCATATATTCAATTTGAAACACCTTAAGATTAACCAAGGTAAATTATTCTCATTATATATTAAAATCCTTCAAATCATTTTGTAATGAAAATCTATATTATCCTAAGAATATCCCCTGAGATTATCATAACCAAGAGTGTAGAGAGGCCCGTTGTTGTGCACCAGTTCCTGTTCGAGTCTTGCTCAAAGCGGTGTTTTTGGGTATTACCCCTAGGTACATATGTGTTAGAGCCGCCTCTACCTGCTAATATCTAGACATGGATGTATTTCTTATAAAACTCAAAAAATATCTACAATAACAAATTTTAGATTGTTCTTCTATACTATTCCTCAAATCCTATCTTAGGGCTATGTGATCTAATCCAATATTATCTAAATCTAGTTTCCAATGTTTTTATTAGACATCATTTGATACCGACTATAACGCCCAAACCCCAATAGCCAAGTGTTGGTGCATTATTACGTATCATTGGCATGATCATAAAGATAAAGTCTTGGAAGGCTGATTAGATTAGTATCGATGGAAGTACTAAATACATTCATAAGGTTTACATTACATCATAAAATGGAAAACTATAACAACATTGTTTTTCCATTTACAACACTAAGATCCCATAGACTATCCCTAAATGTTATTCATAATATACTTTTTCACATACTAGAAAAAATAAAACATAGAAACGTGTGAGCTCAGATTCTTAGTAAGGATAAAAATATAGCGGAAACACTAATAAATAAGTATAAACATTTAAGGTAATGTATAAGACTAAAACAAAATCCTTTTAAACTTGAAAATCAGTATAATTTGGAAAAGATAAGATAAAATAATTCCATTTACTTATTCACATGGAAATTATATTATTTTAATAATAAAATGCAATATCAGTATCCTGTTTTTAATTATGGAATGCTTAATTCCATAGTTTCATAACCACATAGTCAAGGCCTTCTTCCAAGTATACAAATATGATTTTGTCAAGGCCTTGTTCCAAGACAATAGTTTGTCTCATGAGACCTACCGATTCATCGAGGAGCTAGTGCAGGCTCCACCCGTCACATACTTTGTCCAATTCATTCCTCATATGAAATGGGTGAAATATAGCCTAAACATTTTTATTAAAACTAGCATACGAAATGTCATTACTTTAACAACAATCCATGAATGGCATAAAAATAGCACATCCACAGTCAATCATAACTCATTAAATACAATATGGAAGATTGAATTATAATAGATTAACCTCAATCAATAGTAATGAAGTATATAGATATAGATGAAAATAATCATCAAAATTATATGAGAGAGATATCCTTCCTTTTTCTTGAAAACAATTAAAAGTTTCACTATTTATTATGAAGCCATTTAAAATAGATTTTTGAATAAAATTGTCCCATACCACTTTGAAAATTTTAAAATGAAATTTAATTTTAAAAAATTCATTTCCATATAAATAAATCCTAAAACCCATTTTTTAAAACAACCTCAATATTGATAAATTTTTAGAATAATAAATCCTTAAATCATTTAAAATGATATTTTAGTTAGAGTTCCTAACCAAATGAGAGATGCTTGATTACAAATAATTGAGGTAATAGAAACATTATAATATCATGAGAATAAGGTATTCATGGTATACTATGTCAATGTACAATATATACCCAAAATAAAAGTGAATTGGCGTATAACAACGAAAAAGTCTCAATGGAATGTAAGTTGAGATGAATTCCTATATAAATATTGTATCCTTAGGTTAATGAAAAATCAATGAACTAATTATCTGTGACAAAAATAAATTCACTAAACATTATTGGATATTCAGTGTAAATCAGTCATAGGATATTTACACATATTCATGTAAAAACAACCCTAATGACATGGATGTTTAACTCAATGAAAATAAATTAAGTTAAAATTACTCTTATCAAGTTCATACCGATGACTTAAGACTTTATCAATGGAGTGGTCAGGAGTATCAAAATTATATCCACACAATCAGGACTGAAAATTAATACATAAGTAAATAAATAGTAATTTCTCACATAATCTTGTACTAAAGTAATCAGGGATGTTTGTGTAAAACCGAATGAGTGGAAATTGAAATTTGAAATTCCCTTACCGATTTGGAAACATATGAATCATACACCCCATGAAATAAGGATCATCCAATGATAATGTAAATACCCAAAAATTAATGTATATTACACAAAACATACAATCATGGGCAGTACATACACCACATAAAAGTTAATAGTGGCAAATATAGTATGAACCTCATGGGAAAAAAGTGAGATGAAAAAACTGGGTTCTAATACCAACTATATAGACCCTAACACAATCATTACAAAATGTCAATATTTCAAAAAGATATCACTTATTTAAAATGCCAAAGATATTTCTGTTTTATAGTTTTATAATTTTAGGAAAAAACACATATATATCATCCCATATGTATACAAAGTGGGTACCATTAAAATAGTAAACATTTCTTCCAAAACATAAATTTTTTACCATTAAACAACAACAATATTTCCTTGAAAAACATAATAACATTTCACAAGACGTCATTTTAACTATTTAACATCCTTTTAACCCATGAAAAATGTTTATAAACATTGTATGATCATTAAATAAATTAGTAAGGGATATAAAAAAAAGAAAATAAAAAAAATTCCATGAAAACTTATAAGAATATGGAATAATTTAACAAAGACATACTTCTCAAACATATAATATCGTTGGAAAACATGAGATTTCAATTAAACATTAGAGAACATATATAAAACCAAAAATGAATATTTGGTAATTATATACTTATATTGTTACCCTTGCGGCTACCATAGGATTTTAACGCTCACGGCTACCTTATAATGTTTCCCACAATGTAACCATCGTAGTTACATTTTATGTAACCATATAATAGAACTCCAAATTACACATACATAATGCATTAAAAAGAGTTATAGGAACTACTATTCATATTAAATAATTCCTTAGATCCAAAAAATATTCATAATACATGAATAATTTCATAAAAACATTTATTTTAAATTTTGTAAAATAAAATGTTGAAAAGGGATTTTTCCAAGAAAGTGTACTAAAAATATCATATAATTGAAGTGAGATAAATAGAATGAAATAATTAGGTTTATAGACTATAAATCCATATAAAAAAATTATAAAAAACCACTACACAATTATTTTTAGTAACATATAAACAATGAATTGGATGGTTAACCCAAAAAAGGAAACTATGCTAAAAATTCCCTTACCTCGGGTTTATCTTACTTAAAATGTGATTAACAATCTTGTATAATTGTTAAAAGAGTGTTATTAATATTTTAATTAAACGTATTTATGTTTTTAATACCTTATATGATGTTTGTATAACATCATTTTACCCACTTATTAGTAATAATTTGTTATTACAACTATTTTGGGTGTTTACTTCAAATGATTTCCATGTTTGGTTTGTAAGGGGTTTACTTATCGACGGGATATGGATATTTTGATTTTGAATAACATTATATTAATCTGTTTATATATTATTAAATTATTCCATAAAATATTTTGGTTATATGGTATGAGTAAGAATCATTTCATAAATCATTAGTGATATTTTTAGATCATTTTGGAATTTCTTCGGTAATCACAGGATTGTTTAATCATATAGCTTCAATATTATGCATATATGTTAATTAGAGAACATAAGAGAGGTTGTATCATATACTTTACAAAATTTTCAAATAATAAAATGGTTTTACAACCAACATTGAAGGATGTATAGGAAATTTAAAACACATCATCCACAATGTCAGGAAATCGACACATCACGTACGGTGTTTTTATTTTTAGAATAAGAGTAAGAGGAGAGGAATAATGATGATGAATATTTCCATAAACATGATAAAAATACTTAATATATATAATAATATATCTTTTATGTATCATTGATAACAGGTGGATAAACAGTATATGAAAAAATGAAAAGAAAACACAAGATAATGAAAGTGGATCTTTACCACTTGATATCTTCTCTTTGAGATACTTATTAAGGCCCTTGGTTTTTGTTGTTTCATGAGACCATCAGTTATTAGAACTAGTAAATATCCTTGGGATGGGGATTTAGAATAATTTAGATAATTTTAAATGACTGAGAGGTGTTACGGGAATAGGATGGGGTGAGGTTCATATTTATAATGAAAGTGAAGGAGTTTTTAATTTATTTTAAAGGATACCTCATTAGTGGTATTTCAAAAACCATTGGCCTGACCATGGTTTTTTCCCATGTTATTGGCCATATGGGACACCTCATATCATATTTCAAGCCTCATGATTTGACCAGAATGATTACATCATTATAATGTCATTATACACCTGAAAACATAAAAACATATTTGTAGTATTCAACAAAAAATCAATTATCTCAGTAAAATCCCAAAAATTCACTCTATCCATTATTTGATGTGTAAAAATAATAAAGGAAAACTATTTTTCAAAAATATTTTTCTGAATATAATTAATTTAATTTTTAGATGAAAAAATAATTTATTCTAAAAAATTATAATACTTAAACTTATATTATATCACCTTGAAAAATTAATCAATATTTTATTATCTTATAACCTTAAGAAAATAAATTAAAAATATGAATTACTATTCATAAGGGTCATATTACTATTCACAAGGGTATGTTTCTGTTCACTAAAAAATAATTTGGTTCTATCAGACTCTAAATAACATTCAGATCATAATTTTAGATATATTTTATTCTAAATTCAAATCATAGAAGTGACAAAATTATTTTTAATGGATACTTTATAAATATCCTCTTAAAAGAAACATTTATTATGAATAGATAAAGTGATTCATGCATTTTAATTAATTTTTAAAACCATGGGGTGATAAAATTATTTAATTAAATCATATTATATTCGAAATAATATTATAGTTCTAAAATTATAGTTTTTTCATTTACTACTACATCACATTCCATAGAAAATGAAACTATAGGTCATATATACATGTATACATCTGCCTCCATGAAATGACATGTATTATTTCCCCTAAAAACCAAATATGATTGAATTTGAATACAATTTTAATATGTAAAAAGTATTTTTGGCAACATTAATATTATGAAATAATAATAGTTGGAATTTTAAATTTGTGATCAATGATAAATGAGTGTTTAAACATTAACCACAAAAAATGGACTTATCAATGTTAGTTTATTAATTTGGGTATACATTGGGGAAACATTTGAAGATGCATATTTATTAATTTTATGTACTAATATTAGTCATAAAAGTCAATAATTATGAATATCATGAATTTCTTTTAAAAAACCATCTACCATGATCATAAAACCAAAATATTTAAGTAGAAAATAATTGAAAAATCTCAAGAGAAAAAAAAATTAAAACAATACGAAAAAATAAACTAAATAATTAATGGACATTAAAAAACTAATTACATATTATTATGATTAATAGGAATTTATTTAACAAAAATAGAATAATTATTTGGGAATTTAAGATAAATCACAATTCAATTTTGAATATGATTGGAATGGATCCTTCGGGTAACACCCCGAGCTTCCATGATATGCTTCTCATTCAATAATGCAATAGCTTGGATTGTATGCAACTTCGAGTTCTAAAACATCGCGACTAATCAAAGTAGCCGTTATGAATAGTAATAACCACTTTTTAAAATTATAGAAATTTTATATTTCAAAATGGACTTCATTTTTGGATTCGGAATATCGAAATTAGCCTATGTTGAATTTTTTGTATTTTTCTGAGAACTTCTAATTTTTATGAATAGTGAAAAATACTTAAAAACAACTTTTTAAATAAAAATAATTAATAGTGAAAAATTATACTATTTAGTGGTTTTAAAGTATAATTAGAATATATTTTTACCATTTTATCCAATGGTGGTCATTAGAATTAATTTAACATTGAAATCGGACATAAATAATTGCCAATCTTTTGATATAAATTGTTTCTTAGAAACACGCCATTTTTTGTAACAGCGGGAATTAATTATAAAATTAATTAATGAAACTTATATGTTTGGAATTTTGTAAAATATACATCATTTTTGAATTCGGAATATCAATTACAGCTTAGGGTGAAATTTTGGCTTTGTTCTGAAAAACTTCAATTTTTGATGAATAGTGAAACCACTAAGTGGTAGTTAAATAACTGATTTTTCGTTTAAATGAAATATTACCACTTCTGTGATTTGATTTTCAAAAATCCGACATACATGGTTGTCATTAAGATGTAAAATGTGGTTCAATGAGATTAAAATAAATTTTTGGTGAATAGTAACTTTTAAGTTCTTAATCGCGATTAGAGGTAATTAGTGTAGTTTAAGGTACAAATAATGTTTTAATAATATTAGATGAGCATGAAACTTGTCCTACTCTTATTGGATGAGTCATGGCCGACCAACACAACACATGGGTCAACTTGGGGACCCCATGGAGCCACTTTAGTTGGAAAATGACATTAATATATATTTATTTAATGTTAAAATTAAATTGACACAAACATGAGTTGTTTTACTAAAACAGTTTTTAAGTGGGGTTACACAAGTCCGCATTTTGATTATAAATATTCATTAGAAAGATAAAAATATTTCCTACATCATAGTATTTTTTTTATAATTTTTAGACATTAAATAATATAAATTAATTATGACATAATTATGATGCAGCGATGACCTCATTATTTAACGATTTAAATAAAATGAGAAGATAATGCAAAATCCAAGGCTTACACTTGTCCAAAGCCAATTGGATGAGGATATTGCCAACCCTTATCACGTTAGCCACGCATTATATAAGTGTGGGACCTTTAGAATCCGAAAATCATTGTGTAATAATGTAACATTTCAATCTTTCCAAAAGAGCCCCTCCTCTCCACTTATAAAAGGCCCCCACCACTCCCACCTTATTTACACCTTCAAGCCATTTGGATCGGCCAAACTCTGCCCAAATACTCTCCCAACATCCCCGTCTTACTCCTAGAAGCCTCACTTTGGGCAGAACTCTTCCCAAGGAAGCCTTCGGCTCAAATCAAAAAGAGTTACCCGATTTTGAGGTAATGTCTTCTCTAATGTTGTTTTGTTTTATTTTTCTTCTCCAACCCCCTAAAATATTTTTATTCATTTCTTTTGTAACAAAAACAGTATCCTCAATATACTAGGATGTTGTTATAAGAAGGATTCGAGCTACACTTACACACACCTACATCTAATGGTTAAAGAACATACGGTTTCTGTGGATGGTGAATTTCTGCCTCACGAAATGATGATTGTTCAACACTCATATAACACCTTCAAAGGTGGCCATTAAGATGTCACTATTTTTATATATGATATATAAAATTTTTATGTTTTACTTATGCTTCTGTATTTCTCATTTATGGCATACTTTATGATTTCCATTATGGGTAAAACGCGATAAGTTCATTTTAGGAAGTGCGGACTACCGCCCCCTCAAAGTGAATTGAATCGTTAATACCATATGTGGGATGTATAAAGGATGGAGTAAATGGTATTATACACTATATTATACTGGAATTAAATTATACATTTATATCATTATGATTTCGTTCCATTAAATATGAAATTGAAATGAAAGTAGCGTTCATGCGTACGTACGGCTTACCGTCTCCATGAACGGTGCATTTCATTTCATACCTCTAAATGTTACGTAATATTATAAATGAATGTATATACTGGATATATAAGATATATATGACATCTAAATCATGAATATAATTCTGGAGATAATGGATATTCTACCACATAAACAACTTGTAATTATAAGAAGTTTATTGTTGACTCAAGTACCAAAGATCGACAAAACGACCGTTATTAACTTAAATAATTACATAATGTTCATATCATTGTAATAAGTGATATAATAAGGATAATGAAATTGAAAATGGTTCTTAATAAGGTATATATTAACTCTAGTTTATTATTCAGGAGGTTAAAGAACGGTTGAGTCAAGTCAGACACGAGGTAAGGGAATTTCTAAACCCAACTTCCATTCTTTGGGTTAATCTCCTACATTCAAATTATATCCTGATATTATTATGTCCTATTTTGTATATTTACTTTCTATATGTGTACCTATAGTTAATAAACATAATATATATCTTTTATTTTAAAAATTATCTTTTTAAGGACTTCGTCTCAATCTCCTTTCATTGAGGCATATTTGGTTTTATGCACAACTTTCTTTTATACCGTGTATAAACCCCTTTGACTTTTTGGTTTATTCAAAAGGAATATTTTTTTATGTGAAGCGTTTTACTAAACGACAAAAAGGGAATGTTTTTATTTCCATACATATGTGGCAACAATGACTTCTCCACCGCCGTGACCATTATTTGAGTTTCGGCTTCCTCTACAAGCCATCACTTTTTTTAATGAAAAATAAATACAAAGTTTTAACTTTCTTTTATTGTGGTATTGAAAATGGTTTTGAAAGCATTTTTATTATATCAATGTGTTGTATTGATATCTTGAGATTGAAATGTGGACATGTTATGTTTCCTTTATGCATGTTTTATGTGATATGATTATGTTAAGGTTTATGATATGTTTAAACCTATTCATATGAGGAATGTATTGGACTTAATAAGTGACGGGTGGAGCCCGCTATAGCTCCTCGATGCATCGGTAGGTCTCATGAGACAACTAGATGTGTAATTGGCCGAGGCCCTTTCCTAATTTGATTTATGGTTTTGGCCGAGGCCTTAATCATTTTAGACGTCTTGGGTGAGGCCTTGACAAAATGTTTCAGAATGTCTGGCATTATACATTCCATCATTATGAAAGTGGTTATTGATATTTCATGTGATTATTCGACCAGTAGAATATCCATGTGAATAAGTAAATGGCATTATCTCATTTTACTTTTGCCATATTATGTTGAAGTTCATGTTTAAAAGGCTTTTGTTTTGGTTATACATTGCCTTAAATGTTAATGTTTATTTATGAAAGCTTCCGCAATATTGTTATCCTTACTGAGCATCTGAGCTCACCCCTTTCAATGTTTTAATATTTTCCAGGATGTGAAGAAGTATTTTAGGAATGACCTTCAGGGATAGTCAGAAGAGGATATGATTGTAGACTATGAAGACTTTGTTATTAGTTTTTCACTTTATGATGTAATGTAAGACTTATGAATGTATCTAGTGTTTCCAAGGCTACTAAACTAATCGGTCTTTCGAGACTTGATCTTTTGTGATCATGCCAATGTTACGAAGTAATGCACCGACTCGGGGTAGCTGGGGTCGGGGCGTTACAGTTGGTATCAGAGGCAGTTTAGTACTAACCTTGGAAGCTAGATTTAGATAAACTCTGATTAGAGCACATAGCCCAAAGATAGACTTTGAGGATTAGTATAGAAGAACTTCCTAAAATTTTGGTATTGTAGAGATTTTGTGAGTTTTCCGAGTAATACATCCCTGTCTGGATACGAGCAGGTAGAGGCGGCTCTGGCACAGATGTACCTAGGGGTAAAACCCAAAAACACCGCTTTGAGCTAGACTCGAACAGGAACTGGTGCACGACAACGGGCCTTGCTGCACTCTTGGTTACGACACTCCCGGGGGATATGCTTAGGATAACTCTCATTTTCTTTACAAATCATTATGAAGGGTTTATGAGTATATACTTCCTCAAAGAAAACATTTTTATGATTATGGATTATATCCATAAATAGTTCAATTTATGTTAAGTATTTTACAAGTATGGAATTATGTATTTTGATTCATAAACTAATCTAGTTTATTCCATTGTTTAGAAATGGCGCCTAGTGGAAGGAATGGAAACCGTATCAATGCACGCACTCCGTGTAGGGATTTCCCTCCTGCTCAAGATAATTATGGTGGAGCTAGTGATACAACTAGTGCTGATCAGCTTCTCACCATACTGGGACAACTCACGCAGGTTATGAATAATAACCTTACTCGTATGGAGCACCCTGATCCGCAACGTGGAGGATCAATGCTAGACCGTTTCATGAGGAAAAAAACACCAACCTTCAATGGGAGTACAAATCCTATAGTAGTTGAGCAATGGATAAATTCCTTAGAGAAAATATTCCATGCCTTGGGGAGTAGTGAAAGGGAGAAGGTTGTCATGGCAGTTTACCGCCTCACTGGAGATGCCGATCAGTGGTGGTCGTTGATTCAAAACACAAAGGAAGATGATGACGTATCAAATATGGAATGGAGGGAGTTCAAAGAGCTTCTCTTAGAAAAATACTTTCCTCGTGACCATCGAGCAGATATGGAAAGGCAATTTCTGAGTCTGAGGCAGAAGGAGGATGAGAATGTCGCAAAGTATGAGGCTAACATTACAAGGTTAGCGAGGCATGCTTCCGATTATATACGTAACCCAAGGAGTAAGATTGATCGTTTCTTTGATGGGTTAAAACCATTTCTCCGTCAAGCTTTAGTATCACAATCCTTCTCATCATACGAAGATATTGTCTCGTGTGCTATCAAGACAGAAAAGGAATTCTCTAAGTCTTATGACAACAAAGTAAAGCAAGAGAAGAAGAGAACGGTGGAACAAGAGACAGATAAAGGGAAAAAGGGAAAGAAGATTTTTCCATTATGTGATAATTGTGGGAAGAATCACCCTGGTACTTGCCTAAAAGGAATGGGAGTTTGTTATAAATGTGGAGAAAAGGGTCACCAGGCTCGTGATTGCAAGGGAAAGAAAGAGGCTATCAATGTTGAATGCTACAATTGTAGGGAAATGGGGAATTATGTAAATGAATGTCCTAAGTGTCAGGGAAATTTACCTCAGAAAAGGCCAAGGGATCAAGGACAATCTTATGCTGTTACTACAGTTGAAGCAGAATAACTAATGTATTGGTGCTTTTGGACTCATGGATTATATTCTGGTTATAAGAATAATGTGATATATATAAAGATTGTACTGCAGTACTTTTTGATTTCAGTAAGGTTTTAATATGATTAAGGTAATCATATTTTTAGTATGTGGCAATATGATAAACTTTTCTTTGTTTGGGGAATCTGATGTTACAATTGATTTTGGAATTTAGAGACCTTTTAGAGAAAGTCTGGACGGAGATATTTTGGATAACTATTAAGGTTGGAGTGGATTAAGTTGATCTTTGGATAGTATTGTTTATGGTTAAAAAAATTTATGAAGATTATTGTTGGAATATTATGATACTATAGTTTTAGGAAAAGGACAACCTGCAGGGTGGGGCATAACCCGTCGCGTCGGACAAAGCTGCAGGAATCGAACCCACAATCAAAGTGCGACATGCCTTTATTTCCTACCACTAGCCTACAGGAAGTCCCTGGTTATTACAAAATAATTTTACTAATCTAAATAGTATGTGTTAACATTTGTAACCTTATACAATTAGGATAAATAGAATATTTTTGAGTTCCATTACCATTTGGAGTAAAAGTTGGGTTTGTGGTAAATATTTATTAACGAATGAAAGTATACATAACAAGTATGTATATTCCCTTACGTCCTTATTAAATCTCCTAAATAAATTCCTCAACATTATAAAAGGTAACTTAAAACAAAAATGTTGTCGGTTAACTTTTCCAACTGGGGATTCAATGACCGTTTAACCAATCACAAGTTTTTGATTTTCTTGTAGTTAAACATTCTCCTAATCCTGTTTTCTATAACTCTCCATCAGACCTTGATGGTTTGTTTCTCCTCTATATCCATATTTTCATAGAATCCTAGAATGGGCTATATCGGGTGACCTTTGTACTTATCTTGCTTTCTTTTAATGTTATATATTTATTAACCTTATTTCCGATGTGGGTTTTCCACAAAGGTATTTTCTATTTCCAACCTTTTATTTTCAAAGAAATTTTCAAATTGCGAGGTCGCAATTTATTGAAGGAGGGGAGAATGTAACACCCCGAGGTTCCATGATACGCTTCTCATTCAATAATGCAATAGCTTGCATTGTACGCAACTTCGAGTTCTAAAACACCGCGACTAATCAAAGTAGCCGTTATGAATAGTAATAACCACTTTTTAAAATTATAGAAATTTTATATTTCAAAATGGACTTCATTTTTGGATTTGGAATATCGAAATTAGCCTATGTTGAATTTTTGGTATTTTTCTGAGAACTTCTAATTTTTATGAATAGTGAAAAATACTTAAAAACAACTTTTTAAATCAAAAAAATTTATAGTGAAAAATTATACTATTTAGTGGTTTTAAAGTATAATTAGAATATATTTTTACCATTTTATCCAATGTTGGTCATTAGAATTAATTTAACATTGAAATCGGACATAAACAATTGCCAATCTTTTGATATAAATTGTTTCTTAGAAACACGCCATTTTTTGTAACAGCGGGAATTAATTATAAAATTAATTAATGCAACTTATATGTTTGGAATTTTGTAAAATAGACATCATTTTTGAATTTGGAATATCAATTATAGCTTAGGGTGAAATTTTGGCTTTGTTCTGAAAAACTTCAATTTTTGATGAATAGTGAAACCACTAAGTGGTAGTTAAATAACTGATTTTTCGTTTAAATGAAATATTACCACTTCTGTGATTTGATTTTCAAAAATCCGATATACATGGTTGTCATTAAGATGTAAAATGTGGTTCAATGAGATTAAAATAAATTTTTGGTGAATAGTAACTTTTAAGTTCTTAATCGCGATTAGAGGTAATTAGTGTAGTTTAAGGTACAAATAATGTTTTAATAATATGAGATGAGCATGACACTTGTCCTACTCTTATTGGATGAGTCATGGCCGACCAAGACAACCCATGGGTCAACTTGGGGACCCCATGGAGCCACTTTAGTTGGAAAATGACATTAATATATATTTATTTAATGTTAAAATTAAATTGACACAAACATGAGTTGTTTTACGAAAACAGTTTTTAAGTGGGGTTACACAAGTCCAAATTTTGATTATAAATATTAATTAGAAATCTAAAAAGATTTCCTACATCATAGTATTTTTTTATAATTTTTAGACATTAAATAAATTAAATTAATTATGACATAATTATGATGCTGCGATGACCTCATTATTTAACGATTTAAATAAAATGAGAAGATAATGAAAACGCCAAGGCTTACACTTGTCCAAAGCCTATTGTATGAGTATATTTCGAACCCTTGTCACCTTATCCACGAATTATATAAGTGTGGGACCTTTATAATCCGAAAAGCTTTGTGTAATAATGTAACATTTCAATCATTCCAAAAGAGCCCCTCCTCTCCACTTATAAAAGGCCCCCACCACTCCCACCTTATTCACACCTTCAAGCCATTTGGCTCGGCCAAACTCTGCCCAAATACTCTCCCAACATCCCCCTATTACTCCTAGAAGCCTAACTTTGGGAATAACTCTTCCCAAGGAAGCCTTTGTCTCAAATCAAAAAGAGTTACCCGATTTTGAGGTAATGTCTTCTCTAATGTTTTTTTGTTTTATTTTTCTTCTCCAACCCCCTAAACTCTTTTTATTAATTTCTTTTGTAACAACACCAGTATCCTCAATATACTAGGATGTTGTTATAAGAAGGATTCGAGCTACACTTACACACACCTACATCTAATGGTTAAAGAACATACGGTTTCTGTGGATGGAGAATTTCTGCCTCACGAAACGATGATTGTTCAACACTCATATAACACCTTCAAAGGTGGCCATTAAGATGTCACTATTTTTATATATGATATATAAAATGTTTATGTTTTACTTATGCTTCTGTATTTCTCATTTATGGCATACTTTATGATTTCCATTATGGGTAAAACGCGATAATTTCATTTTAGGAAGTGTGGACTACCGCCCCCTCAAAGTGATTTGAATCGTTAATACCATATGTGGGATGTATAAAGGATGGAGTAAATGGTATTATACACTATATTATACTGGAATTAAATTATACATTTATATCATTATGATTTCGTTCCATTAAATATGAAATTGAAATGAAAGTAGCGTTCATGCGTACGTACGGCTTACCGTCTCCATGAACGGTGCATTTCATTTCTTACCTCTAAATGTTACGTAATATTATAAATGAATGTATAACTGGATATATAAGATATATATGACATCTAAATCATGAATATAATTCTGGAGATAATGGATATTCTACCACATAAACAACTTGTAATTATAAGAAGTTTATTGTTGACTCAAGTACCAAAGATCGACAAAACGACCGTTATTAACTTAAATAATTACATAATGTTCATATCATTGTAATAAGTGATATAATAAGGATAATGAAATTGAAAATGGTTCTTAATAAGTTATATATTAACTCTAGTTTATTATTCAGGAGGTTAAAGAACGGCTGAGTCAAGTCAGACACGAGGTAAGGGAATTTCTTAACCCAACTTCCATTCTTTGGGTTAATCTCCTACATTCAAATTATGTCATGATATTATTATGTCCTATTTTGTATATTTACTTTCTATATGTGTAACTATAGTGAATACACATAATATATCTCTTTTATTTTAAAAATGATCTTTTTAAGGACTTCGTCTCAATCTCCTTTCATTGAGGCATATTTGGTTTTATGCACAACTTTCTTTTATACCGTGTATAAACCCCTTTGACTTTTTGGTTTATTCAAAAGGGATCTTTTTTTATATGAAGTGTTTTAATAAACGAAAAAAAGGGAATGTTTTTCTTTCCATACATATGTGGCGACAATGACTTCTCCACCACCGTGACCATTATTTGAGTTTCGGCTTCCTCTACAAGCCATCACTTTTTTTTAATGAAAAATAAATACAAAGTTTTAACTTTCTTTTATTTTGGTATTGAAAATGGTTTTGAAAGCATTTTTATTATAACAATGTGTTTTATTGATATCTTGTGATTGAAATGTGGAAATGTTATGTTTCCTTTATGCATGTTTTATGTGATATGATTATGTTAAGGTTTATGATATGTTTAAACCTATTCATAAGAGGAATGTATTGGACTTAATAAGTGACGGGTGGAGCCCTCTATAGCTCCTCGATGCATCGGTAGGTCTCATGAGACAACTAGACGTGGAATTGGCCGAGGCCCTTTCCTAATTTGATTTATGGTTTTGGCCGAGGCCTTAATCATTTTAGACGTCTTGGCTGAGGCCTTGACAAAATGTTTCAGAATGTCTGGCATTATACATTCCATCATTATGAAAGTGGTTATTGATATTTCATGTGATTATTCAACCAGTAGAATATCCATGTGAATAAGTAAATGGCGTTATCTCATTTTAATTTTGCCATATTATGTTGAAGTTCATGTTTAAAAGGCTTTTTTTTGTTATACATTGCCTTAAATGTTAATGTTTATTTATGAAAGCTTCCGCAATATTGTTATCCTTACTGAGCATCTGAGCTCACCCCTTTCAATGTTTTAATATTTTCCAGGATGTGAAAAAGTATTTTAGGAATGACCTTCAGGGATAGTCAGAAGAGTATATGAGTGTGGACTACGAAGACTTTGTTATTAGTTTTTCACTTTATGATGTAATGTAAGACTTATGAATGTATCTAGTGTTTCCAAGGCTACTAAACTAATCGGTCTTTCGAGACTTGATCTTTTGTGATCATGCCAATGTTACGAAGTAATGCACCGACTCTGGGTACCTGGGGTCGGGGCGTTACACTCTGCATCATCATCGTTACTCATTGTTTTAATGTTATCTTTATTTTTCAAATATTATTATATATTTTTCTCATGAATGTATTTTATTTTTTATATATTTCATAAAAATATATCTAGTTATGTATATTTCTCATTTCTGCGATTATAAAGTTTTTAAGTTCCCTTAAAAATTCCAACTTCTATTTATACCTTATTTAATGTAAATTTCATATTTAATTTCTAAATTCAATAATCATCCCTATAATATAATTTAAATAATGAGTAGTTTATAGAAAACATAACTGTTTATGTATAACACTCTTTGTTTACTTGTAGTTTCATGTAAAATAAAATTATCTTTTTTAAAATAACCATAATTTATATTCATCAACCAACTGGTTCGTTTTATTATTTCTTTTCCTAAAAAATCCTCTTAAATTTTATCAGTTATAACACAATTTTAATGTACTATATCCCTTTTTAAATTATGTAAATTTTAAATTATTTAATTTATTATTATATTTGGAATCATTATGATTTAACCATTTGTTATTCCATGAATGGTTAATAGGAATCCCACTTCCTTGTAATGGAATAGATCATGCTTATGATTTATATATAGTTTCTACCCACATGTAATATATATTTATGGAATTGATTATGTGAATGGTGGAACTAGAATTATATATCCCTAAAATTCATTGAGTAATGTTTTTATCTCTTGGTATAAAATTTATTTCATATGAGGAGTTATCCTATTAAAAATATTATATTATTGGTGGGTCCATAATTTTATATCACTTTAATGTATTATATAATGCATTAAATTTCATGAGTTCCTATCTAAAGGAAGAGGGGGTGAACCCAATAGACAATGGGAATTAGTCCATCAATATCCACTGATAATTTTCTCCTTACATTCCAAGTGAATCTGGGATAAATCCCCATCAATATCCACTCATCACTAGACATTTTCACTACATTCATTGGTAATTTCCAACTCAAGGAATCTTTTACCATGTTACATTTTCTGGGGTATGACTTATAACAAAATCGAACCCTTGAATGAAATAGATCCACAAAGGCCACATAAAATTTAGATACTTTTAAAAGAAAATATAGAACATTATTTTATATTCTAATTAGACAAAAAACTCCTCTAGGAAGTGTTAATGGTTTCATAACTTCATTGAAGTCATTATTGCTATTAACTCAAGGTTATGGGTTTAGTAATTCAGGTTTTTGTTTGATATATATAGAATAATATTCAATGACATAGTCTTCTTGCATCTACACACACCCTAAAACAATTGTTTAGGCATCACATTTGACCATTTTTCCTATTCATGATTCTCAGAAGATCAAAATAGGGGTTATGTTCAAACATCGAAAATATCTTTGAAGGAATACTAATATTCATAGATTTAATAAATACTTAATCCTTTTCAGGTAAGTGAAATTAAAGGTGATGAAAATCGACATAAATCATTGAAAAAATACCCATAATACCCATCTCTTTGTAAAAAACTCTTAATAT
Organism: Viscum album; assembly: GCA_963277665.1. Lineage (NCBI taxonomy): Eukaryota > Viridiplantae > Streptophyta > Magnoliopsida > Santalales > Viscaceae > Viscum > Viscum album. Next base: position 1,032,769,246 of record OY728157.1, read on the forward strand.
CAATGACATTACATAGCTACTGCTATGACACCTCTGTATTAATCATCCAACGGTCTACCGAAAGTCCACATTATTAGATCACAAGACCTAGAATCATTACCACCATGATCCAAAATCTACACATAGAGATCGTATCATAGAAAAGATAACCTTGAAGTGTTCCTAGAACAATCCTTAATTGGTTCTCAGGTTCTTCCTTAGTCCATGAGTATAACATAATTTCATCTTAAAAAAAGACATAAAAAGGATCATGATAGTAATGGAGCAAGATGTTAATAAGATTTATTAGGACCACCAAAGAATTTTCCTCCCAAATGTAGTCACCAAATACACTATGTAGTCATACCTACTTCTGAAGGATATATTTAGAATATCTTCCTCTCTTATATTGACTTGATGATACACAAGACACAATTTGACCATCGATAACCACATTGCAACCACGAAATTAAATAAAAGGTCATAAATGTGATGATGGTATATTAATTTAAAAAATTTACCCTATTCAACATCAGGTAATTGATTCAAAAACAAGGAGATCATGTAGCCTTATTTAAAAATAGAACATTATTAGCCAAGGGTGAGATGATCTAGTGAATGAATCCCTTTGATTTCAAATATTTTAGTTTTATGTTTAATTCCCTCAATTCAGTGGGGGCCATACGATATGAGGGATACGATTTCAGATATGTTCCCAATGAAAAGTTCATTAAAAAACACACACATTTTTAAATCATCTACAATAAATAATGAAAATAATCTACCATAGGGGGAAATAATTCTTCAAAACCCCTTTCATCATAGATAACATGTGGTAATCCTTCTTTAATACACCCTTCATCATCTTCCGACATGATCATTGTTACCTAACAAACAAGACCACCCAATTCTTAAATTATATGTCCATAACATCCAGATCGAGGATCCAATTAACCCTAGAAGAATTTAATACTCTAATCAGGTTCAGTGAATCTCACACTCTTCTGATAAAAATTATGGTGGGAATAGAAATGAACCATCCAATACATACTGAGGATCACATCAATGTGGTCCAATTCTAGAACCATGAATTCTCTTTCCAGCTTGACATATGAAAAATTCATTACAAATGAGGGGAAGATAAAACCCTTCTCTGCCTTCTTAAAAATAACAATTACCCTCTCCATCTCAAAGAGCATGATGAAATTATGATATTTAATCATAACTGAAAGATGGGTAGAAATTAATGATTTTACAACACTCTTATCAAAAAAAGATAAGCACTTCATGATGTTATAAGAATCATACCTCAAACTGTTTCATGTGCTGCATCGGACTCCATTATCACTTGATATATTGCATGAATATTCCATTGTGCTTCTTGAGCATCAGAATGACTGTTAACTTGTTGCTATTTCTAAATAATACCCTTCCTAGTAGTAGATCCAACCCCTCCAACTTGAATGAAATATTGAGATCCCTCTATCCTAGACATTTTGCAATTAGTTGTCATTCCCCTGGATACTGTGGAACCCCTAAGTCCATAATATGTAAGTTAATGTTCAAAAAACTTCTTCATATAACCCATATGTGCACACCAACAATGAGGCCTTAGTGGGTCTAGAAAAACTGTTCATTTATTCCCCAGACCCCCACATTGATCGAATAAGACTGATCAAATATTTCTAGCTACAAATAAATCTATTTAGGAAGGATGTCTTGAGCTACCACCTCCCCTATATTCCTTCTCATTTCACATCCTCTAATTTTATGAAAAATCTCTACTAACATGGACTAATTTCGAAGATACTCAAAAAATGCATATTTTCTAGATCATTATATTTCCACTATCAGAGAACAGTAGACTACATTATCATAAGTATTCATATTGAAAAATATTACTTTGGATTGGATATCAAGCCACAACCCCATATCATACAATTGCACCTTCATCTTCTCATTAGAAACAACATCTGTTGTGAATCAAAGTATCTCGGTGAAGTGGGTGGCATACTCCATCATAGTCTTGACCCATTAATAGATATCATTAAACTAGAAGGTCCTAGTGAATTCTATGTTCTCAGGTAAATAGTTCTCATTGAATATGAATTTCATGTCCCTCCAAACCAAATTTTCATGCTTCTTAGCCTGATCCACTGAGTCCCACACCACCATTTGGGTCCTTTGAACTATAATGATGAACATCTCACATTAACCACATCAAGTGTATCATAGGACCAAAATTTCATTTGAAACATCTCAAACCAATACTATAAATTTTGGGTATCTTTTATACCATATAAAGAATGAGGACTACACTTGAGGAACACTTGATACATTACCATCATTAGACCTAGTTCGGATAACCAAAGATGAGCTAGATGATAGACCACTCCATAATCCCATTACAAGATATCAATAACCCACCAACATACACTAGTCTATGATCAACTAGTGTAAGATATATCTCTCCATCCTATTCCTAAGGTTACAAGTGATATATCACAGGTGGCATGTTTCTACACCATGAACAAACCAAGAAACCATCAACACAAAATCCACAAAATTTTCCGAAAAAAAACTAATATGAAATATTTATAATGATAAACATAATGGTAAATAAAACAATAAAAATTCATACCACATCACCCCTATTTGTGTATAATAATATTCTACATAATCTACATCTCAACTAGGGGAGGATCCACTACATATCCCAAAAATCACATTATGACTGAAGGCTTATCATGAGGTGTGTTGGCCTTACACCCCACTCTTAACCATAACATCAAGCCCTCATAGCCTTATATATAGTATATAAACAATCTAAAAAAATTCATGACCCAAATAATGTTAATAACAAACCTTAGATACTATTTTTTCATCAACCATGTTGATATTCCATCCAACTAAACACCCAATCTTGCATGTGGAAGATCTCGAAGGGAATTCCTGATCCCCCTATGATGGAGAATAACGAATGAGAATTAAAAAAAAATTAAATTATTTAACTCATATGAAACAACAATAAATAAACTACATGTCTAACAAATCGCACCATAAGAAATATCCCTAAAAATGAAATTAAATAACCACAAGTTTAATATTTTATATTTTAACCAAAACCTTAAATACAAAATTACTGAAGGGAATGAGTAGACTAAAATACTATATGTAACATGTAAGATAATACCCTAATTACAACTCTACCAACACCTATATTAATGGGTATAACTATAATCCATATCCTTCTTCACCACCACATAACATCTTTCCATATCCAATGTCAATCATTAAAAGGAGTACATAAACCCAAGGGTATATTTAGGGTGTGATCCAATCCCTATTCGGATAATAAATTATTATATTCCATGATATAACATAAAAAAATTGACTATGTTTGTTTTTATATAAAATAATATAAAAAAAAATATTCTCCAATAGAGCTTTATTTGAAATTTAATTTGGAATTTATATTCTATAACAAGATGAAAGATAAGTATCACGTCACCTGAGAACCATTAGAAAATTCTACGGTTTTAGGGTTAGTGTGTTTATAAGATCCTCATACCATAACGATATGACATATAAACTACATCCCATAGTTTCCTCTAGCACAATCTATTTGTGGGGAACACATCTCAATGTCCAGTGGTCTCCAATCACCATCACATGTATCCTTGTAGTTTTTGTAGAGTCATTCCTTCTAGGGTATATGGGAATCTGGCCTATCAGACAACCTAACCTACAAAACCAATTCAGGATAGCCATGTAACCAATGATTCTAGTAGAGATCATTTATTTTATCTCATGTCACATAAATAAACTCTTTCGCTGAAAAAAAATTTCACACATAGAATGCACATGCCAATACCATCAGTTTCATTTGGAATGGAACCATAAAACACTTAAACACTCTGAATCCATTTGAAAATAGGATATCAAACAACCTAAAAATTATTAAAACATATTTATAAAAAATATCAATAATATTAAAATCCTATGAACGTGTTAATATGTAGAACCACCTAGCTCAATATTAGAATATTAGTAATCTACATGTAAACCAAAAATTCATCATAAGGTGAAACTAGAAATAAAAAATAAATCTATACTCTGAAAATTTGATCATAAATAAGTAATTTTAAAACCATATTATAGAAATAATCCCACTATAGATGATAAAAACTATGAAATAATGAAAAAGATATCAATATGACGGAATAAACAACAAGACGAGAGGATTACTTGATTTTTATAGAATAATACACATTGAAAACCCAACGATTTAGAGACTAAGAAAGATGAGGATTAAAGTGAAATAGTCCTAGGGTGTGAGAGGATTAATGGGTATACATTGGGTGATTTGGGGTTAAAAATAAATGGTGGAAATAATAAAGTCAACATCTTTAGAGATATGGTATTGATGCATATTTATTCTACGTGGTTTACCAAAATATGTGTTAGTTAAGAAACACCAATTATTAAATGAAAATGAGGTAGAAGTACCTATTGGTGTATAGAATATTCACAATTCTTTTATCTTCATCCTCATAGAAACCCACTAGTATGGGAACATTGTTAGTTGTATGCCTATTAGGTAGGTCTTCTGACCTAGAGAATGCCACTATCCATTGGGCATGGTCTCTTCTCAGATGGTGCATGATTTTATCTTATCATGATCAAGTCATGTTCCACCAATTAAAATGTCCAATAAATAATTTTTTTTATTTTAACTCTCTGTCTAATATATGAAAAAAACTTAAGACCCAAAAAACAATGAAAAATTACCTTAAAGAATATCATGAATGTGATAGTGTGTTCCATGAATGTGGATTGTTCTAAAATTGGATGATTTTTTATGGGAAACCTGAGAGAGGGTCATTTTAGAAAAAAAATATTTTATTTAGATATAGAGATATTAATCTCATAGAGTGGGTTGTAATTACAATTATTATTATGATAATTTTTAGAGATTGTTTGTTCATCATTTTTTATTGAATTATTTGAGTGGGAATTACAGGGTATGTGAAATGCACAAAATGGGGACCTACGCCTGTAGGTTATGTATTGTCAAAATTATTTTGGATTGATAAATGATTTTTTTGGTCAACAGTAAACATTAATTGAGTTTTTTTATAGATGTGAACCCACTTTTGGATCATGTTGGTTGTTTTTTTGTGTCTTTAGTGATATTCATACCTCTAGAGAAAGGTGATGGTTCCATAATGGATGAGATATGATAGTTGATGTATAATCCATGGTGAGGAATGAGGATAGGTTTGAAACAAAATACCATTTTAAAATATTTTTTCTTTAAATAATTTGATTTATTTGATAGCATGTGTCTGTAAAAAAATTTAGTATAAAGGAACTTGGACATACTACTATGATATTATTAGGTGAAAATTATCTCCCAATAGTTTCATTAGATTTTATGATTAATAATAATTTTTTTATAATATTATATTTAAATTTATATTAATTTAATCCACTTGCTGTTGATTATTTATAAAAATCAAAAAAACATTTATAAATAATATTAATGTTTCTCTAAAAGATTTTTTTACACATACAATGAAATTTTATCATAATAAATGAGATTAATCCTCATTGGTTAATTATTTTAAGTAAATTTATATATAATATATTCAATAAAATGTTTTAAAATTCATTTAATATATTTTTCTAGTTGTAAGATAAAAATAAACCATGTTTTCTACTTAAAAATTAATTTATCCAAAAAACAGTTTTAGTTGTGTTTTCTATACTATTTCCTCTTATAGAAATTAAATTTTGAAAAGTGAATAAAATATTTGGGATTATTATTCGAAAATTAGATTAGAAATTTAGTTTATTTTTTTGAATTATTAATAGTAAAATGTATAAAATTTATCACCTTAGTATATTTTAAAACATATAAAACTAGGTTAAAACTAAATGTTAAGGATTCCAATTTCATCTTAATTATTATATGATTATGATAATTTTAACTATACCACCATATTATAAAAAAAATTATCTAATGGAAACTATTATTTGAAAATTTTATATATAATACTTATAGAAACTAAAATAAACATTTCACTCCTTTACTTTTAAATACCAATTTTGTTTCTACATAAGAAGAAAAGAATGTTATGAATGAATATAAAATATATTTTAGAACAATTAATTTACTATAATGGTATAAATTTATATTTAATTTTTAATAATTATATTATCATTTAAAGAGTTATAAAATCTGATGTGTTTTTTCTTCAATTAATAGATAACAAAAGTAAATGAATTTAAAAATAAGGAAAAAATGAAAATTTTAATGATTTATAGTTATAAAAGATCATTACATATTAATATGAAAAATTAGTGTTGTATTAATTGATTAAAACCAAATTTTATCTCTTTATTTATGTCTTGTAAGTCAATTTGAATTATTAGTATGAAAATTGACATTAATTCTATTTTATAAAAATAATATTTTATTACATTATTTAAAAATAATGTACATCATTATTAATTAAAATATGGATATTATTGGTTCTAAAATGTAATTCTATTTCCATTTTTCTGATAATGTTCACATTATATTAAAAATTATAATCCATTATGAATGAAAAATGTGTTACCATGGTCAATGATGAAATAACCTATCAATGTGGTCAAACCAAAATATAATGTTTAAAACACAAAATAACCCTTCAATTTTTTTTGTGAGTTTTTAAACCTTATTCTATATTATCATAAAATGTTTTGAATATTATAGTCATTTGGTCATGATAATTACTTTACTCGATTTTATCCTTTTTAATGTTTCTATAGTAGCCTTTCTTGAATATGAAAATACACTCCTCTTTTCTATTAATTATTAAAATTTAGTCTTATATACCAAAAAAACGTCCAAATTATTGAAGAAAATCACATATACACAATATAGAGGATCTTTTATCAAAACATTCTAACCCTAGATCCCATAAGAAGAGATCTAAAGTAGTGGTGTCAAAGAAGATGTAATCACCTTAACAAATCACATTATTGTTTATATTTATTTTACCTCCTAAAAATATATTATATTTATTAAGAAAAAAACATAATTATATTAAATATATTTAATGTTTTTTTATTATGAAACCACCTTTATTTACACACATCTCGTCTAAATGGATTTGAATGTATAGCTCGTGCATATAAATGGGTTACTATCTCCGCTTTGAAATGCAATTCCTTTTCCATCACCCCAATTCATGTATAGTTATTATTATGGGATTAATATTTGTATATAACATTTATGACATAGTAATTATTCTTAAATTACAATATCATATATAATTTCTTACCTTCGAATCTATTGGATAATGATAATATCGCTCGTGAGTTCCTGTAGACTACCTCCTCTATAAAGCAATGCGATTCTTTTTCCGATAATATATTAATTGGTTTTTAATGGGGAAATATTTAACTAACATATGCTATATATATTTTATATAAATTCAAATTTATATTTTATTTATTATTTACCATTCATTAATTCAATATGCCAATAAGTTAAAACAATGCCCATGCGTATGTACGACCTACAATCTCCATAAACGAGGTAATTAATTTTTATATATCAAAACATTTAGGGGTGCCAATAAATATATAAATAATGAATATATATTATTTTAATATCATTTTGAGAGTTATTTTTTAATTTTAACATTTATTAAAAACTATTTCTTAACCTACTAAACCGAAAAATACAAGAAAAATGATGTATTTACCACCTAGAACATCAATTTTAATAAATAATTATAGACAATAAATTGATAAAACCACGTTTTTAAGTAATATATGTTACTAAATATATATATTATTGATTTTATATTAGATTTATAATATATTTATATTTATTATACAAGAGGATTGAAAATTTATGAAGGTATTCGAACCAGAGGTAAGGGTTTTAATTTACACTATTATTGTTTATGAGGATTGTTTATGATTATATTTCTAATGATGAAACACTATAGAATACATATCAATAAACAAATGAGGATTATTATTCAATATTTATTTATTTAGAATAAATTTTCCATTTTATTTCAACACATGATATAATCATGTTGCCCGAAATCCGTTTTAAGGAAAGTTGACCTTATATCTATCTTCAATCAAAAAACAATTTTCTTCTATATCTATATTTTATTAAAATATTTTCAAGAAATATTTTACTTTTCTACCATGATTATTTATAATAAAACATTACACATGATATAATTTTTAGTAAATATTTTAAATGGAATCGTCTTTTTGGTTTTTTTAATGAGGTACTTTTTTACTATTTACAAAATTACGAATGGAGGGTTTCATTTTAACATAGATATCATAAAAATAATATCCCATTGTCTTGACCACTCAATATGTAAAAAAATTCCTTTATAATTTTTCATGTTATTTTTGAATAAATTTTAATTCCTTTTAATTGAGAACATTCATTTCATTTATAATTATTTTAAAGGGGAATTTCTATTTTCCTCAAGAAATATTCTAGAGATATTTTAAAGGTATTTTCATCCATGATAACGCCCCTGATGTTAATTATAAATTTCTAGGGATATGATCCAATGATAAAATCCACATTCCATATATAGGTGTCTTATAATGATGTTTATTTAAAAATTATTCTAGAAATTCCATCTCATTACCATAGGTTTATTATCTTATTGAACCCTTCAATTTTCAATTGTTTATGATACATTGAAATGATTAAATATATGTGAAACATATTTACTTTTCATTGTATATAGTAAAATACCTTTTCCAAATTAGGTTAAATACCCTGATTGGGGTGGTGAATTAAGGTATGATAGATAATAACAATTTCCCCTATAGATTTTGTTTCATTATTAAACAAAATAGTCATCTTTCCCTTTCACAAAGAAATATATGAATATAATTAAAATAATGCATGAGACACATAAATTTTACTTATTTAACCCTCTAAGAGAAATTTTTACAGATTATACAATGATAATGTACTGATGTACCAATAATTTGAAGGCTCTATTACAAATTACAAGCATCTTGATAAATCACAACTATGTGCAAGATTACCGTCTTTATAGTGTTTAGGTTCATCTCACTACTTTCCCAATAGTCACCCCTATGTCTCGTTCCCCAGATCACTTCTAATGGAAAGGATTTGCCTCTTCCACTTACTTTTCTCAATGGTATTATAATGTATTTACCCATATTTTAGGGACATGTAGGTCCCATCAAAAATATTAATGCACACTTCCTCAATTGTTGGTAGATGCTCCGTTGAAGTCACATTTTCACCTATAGTTGAAATCCAATTTTCTATGTATTGTTAGTTTTATGGAAATTACATTCGAAAAAGGTTTCAGTTCCCATTATACCTTCCATGAATCGTTTATAAACATCCTTGAGTACTGCGTGAAATATGATCCACTATTTAGTGAATGTGCATCATGGAACACTTCTTCATCTATAGACCACCTCTTATTATGTGTAGCACCTTTAGATTTGTGTATTGTTTCAACTTATGTGGACCACCTCTCTTACGGTGGATCACTTATTCTCCCATGAAATTCCTCCACTTACATGGATAGATATATTTGGGATATATATCTTTACAATTATCTTTTGGGAACTATCTTCTTCGAATTTAAATTTTTTATATTTTCTCACCTTTCCACCACTTCGAATTCATAAAATTCCCCACCACAGAAAAAAAACATCAGACATTCCTGAATTTTTCTTAGAGTGGTGATGATTTATAACGAAATTATCTATAATTTATGATCTGAATAGTGGTCCTTATATGAGAAAATATATCTCAAAATCCTGATTACATGATTTACTAAACACATAAATGTGGTACAACCTTCATGTGAAAAAATGCTATGTTGTCCACATAGCACTTTGATCCTTATAAGTGGTCGATGTATTCCATAGAAAATACTTTTGGACCCCAAGAAACAACACCTAATTTTGAATAAAATGATATTTCCTTGACAATAATTCCATCCAAATACTATGAGCCTCCCGCAAACTGTTTTCCCTATGCAATATGTGTATCACACTTTATGTTCATCCTACCATTTCAACAAAAATAATTACCCCAAAATAGAAAAACATTTCTTTAATTGATTTTTTCCAATATATTATATGTTTTAAGATTTTATGGTACATATATGTATTAATTTCATTATGTTGTAGGTGGGACTAAAATTATATATCCCACCAATACATCCGTTAGTGATTGCAATATCATGATATAAATTAGACAAGAATGGGGATTTAACCCAGCTCAGTAAGGGAATATATATACTATAATAGTCAATTGAGTAAAGCACAGATAATATATTTGTTTTGGGAGTGAACTGAAACCAAAATGATTGTATTAATTATGACACATTGACATCAAATTAAATTATTTTATATTGTTATTTCTATGAAAAAAATAAATTTATTATGAAAATTTTATATTATCATATATAATGATCATTTATTATTTTATGATTATTATGTTTTGATTTGAAAAGATTTAATCTATAACACATGATTATGATATATGATGTGCTAGGTATGGTTTTAAAATGTTAATCTCACATTCTCACGACATTATGATCATGATATACATCTGGGATCAATTATATCTCATTTTCAAATCCTTATTGAAAATCTATCCTCACCCTTTATGAAGATTAATTTCCCCATGTTATATAGAAATTAACATTGTATGATATTTCTATGATGGGTTACAGTTAAGATTATAAGAGTAAGATATGATCATTTTCACTTATGAACCGGTTTCTTATTTTTCAGTCCTTCCAGATATAGAATAACTCATTTATTCATGTTTGGATCATGATTTTATTTAATAAATATTGACTAATTAAGATATAATATCTATTTATGAATTATATAGTTCAATATAACTAGTATCAGAGAAAAGCATAATTATCCTTTAGAATCTAGGATGATAAAACATTAGTGAGAATCTAGTGAATAATATTAGGTATATGATAAAAACTTAATGTTTTAGAAATTCTCAAGGATATCATATGTTAAACAAAAGGTTTCATAGATATAAAATAAAGTTTCTTGATTTTGATATCCAATAAATTATTTTTCCCTATAATGAGATTTCCCAAATAGTATAATTGATTATATAAATATTTTTGGTCTTACTAAAATATTTGGAACCCAAATGAGTATTGTTAATGATAAATTATATAGAAAATTAAATGATTATCCATCTCAACAACCAAATGTAATGGGATATGGTATAAGAAATTTATTTTTAATTCTTATGTATCATTCCAAAGACAGGAACCATGGTTATATTCCAATATATAAATGAAGGGAATAATGTTTTATGAGCCCTTCATGAGGAATAACCCACCATCTATTAGTGGGTATTCTAATCCACTTTTTTATGAGTAGTGGATTAGTATATTAATATGTTTTTTCTCATTCTATAGAGTACAAAACATCAAAACGTTTTTAGTAGTTTTTTATTTTCAATGTGAGTAATGTTATTGTTTGAATATTATTAATAACATGAGTTAATGGAACGAAATTTAGTTTTTGGAGTGGGATGATTTTCATATTTTTTTATCAATAAGTATAATCCTCATATTCTTTATAAAAATATATATGTAAGCAATTAATTTTGATAAATTTTAAGGATGATGAATATTTATGTACATATGAGGAAAAGATTACAATTCTATTGTGGAACACATTTAGTATTATCATTTAACATGAATGTAGGGTTGATTGATTATTTTATTTCCTAAAACCATGTCCCAAAACATTTATATCCATAAAAGTCATCAGTAGCTACGATGAAATCACTTCATGTTCAATCATAGTGGAAATTGATATTTGTGTAACCTAAAAATATCATAGTCTTAATATGAAATGACATTTATATTCAATGAAAATTCTATGAAACGTCAAGTGATGAAGAGGATATTTCCATTGTGCTCAATGTGTGGACGAAAAAATAGTGAAAAATTACATTAATGGACTATTAATTGACTAATTTTTGCAAATGAAGGTCATTCTAAAATAGAGTAATAATGTGATGTGAAGAGACTAGTAAATGAAAAGAACAATGTAAAAGCACCACAAAATCCATCACCTAAAATTCATCGTTTCAAATTCTAGTAGAATGGGAAATATTCTAACACAGTATCAAACCCAAAGATTAATGATGATGGTTTAAATCATCCACCTATTAAGACTAGAGACAAATGGAAACCTTTAGTGATAATTATTGGCAATGTAGATTATGATAATTATGTTGGGAAAGGTACACATACAATCCACTCTAGAACTATTAATGTCTTATTTAATTCTGGGTCAACCCAATATATTATATTTAAATAAATTTCTAAGGTTATAACAATACCACATCATTAATTGAATTTTTAATTAAGAGTAAAAACATCTTATGTTTCAATGATCTCATCTCAAGGATAATATTCTTCTATGGTTATTTATATAATAAATATCAAATATATTATTATTGTATAAGAGTTTTAGATGTATTTCAAAATATGTTTTGTAGTCATCCACTAAATTCTAATGTTCATTTTTCAATAAAACACATACCTTGTGAAAAACCTAATTTAATTCCATCATATATAATGGTTCCAATTGAATTGTAGTAATTGAAGAATCAACTCTAGGATGATATTGAAATGGGATTCATTCAACCATGTGTACCATAATGGTGTTCACTAGTTCTTTTATTTAATAATAATGATTGATTATTGATACACTAAATTGATTATAGAGACATTAAAACTATCACAATCTTGAAGAAGAATTTGTTACCTTGTTTTGATGACTTATTTGATCAACTGTTAAGAGATCAATTCTTCTATAAGATTTACCCTCGTTGTGGATATCAATATATGAGGGTAGCTATGGAGGATATTCTAAAGAAAATATTTTTTCCCGTGTTTGTACACTATTAAAGTATAGTGATCCAGTTTTCTCTTACTAATTTCTTTGTTATCATCATGGATTTAATAAATAGTATCATTAAAAAAATTAGAATAGTTTTTGGTAGTCTTTATAGATAATATTATTATATATTCAGGGACTAAGGAATTGAATAAATATCATTTGATAATTGTTCTAAAGACAGTAATAATGGAATATTTTTATGAAAATTTTACAAAGGGTGAAATTTTAATTAAGAATCATCACGTTTGGGACATATAATGTCAAGAGAGGTTTGATTTTTGGATCTGTCAAGGAGTGATGTTAATGAAAGTTTTCCTAGAACATTCACTATTATTGAGATCCTAATTATTCAGGGTATAAATGTATATTATCAATTAATTGTGGAAACTTTCAAACCATTTTCTAATACAGTCACCAATTTATTTCTGATGGTATCCTAGTTCATTTTGACTGATTAATGTGAATATAATTTCAATGAACAAAAATGAAGGTTATACAGTGTAGCAACGTATTAATTAACATATAATGGAGGAGGGATTTTAATATATTATGATGAATCAATTAAGGGATTAAGATGTATCCTCATGAAGACTGATATGTTGGTCACTTATACCTACTTTCAATTAATGGTTCTTGAGAAAGATTATCCAACGGGTGATTTAAAGTCAGATATAGTAATTTAATCATTATTGATATATAGAAATTATCTATATATATAATGGTATAGTATATATATTTATCATAAAATTTTATATCATATATTCATTTAGAAAGTGTTGAATATTATCATTAGAAGTTGGTTAGAGTTGATAAATGATAATGACTACCGCACACATTACAACCCAAAGAATGTAAAAATGGTGGAAAATTATCTGATTCCAAAGGATTATTCAAAATTATCTATGAAGTGGATTGTTGAAAAAAAATCCAATATTTATTTATTTTAAAAGGATAGATCATGAAATTTTAATGTATGTTGAGAAGACTTATAATTCTCAAATGTGTGTTCAAATATCGTGCCATATGATGATAAACGTGGCCCATAAAGGAGTTGTGGAACTATATAAATATTTCAGTTATACTCCTATGATCAACCTAGTTTATGATGGAGTGATATATTTTATAAACTATGTACATTCTCCATCAATACCATATTTGAGTAAGTTGATATTGGATGAGGGTAAAAAATCTTCATTCTCTATTCATATTAATTGAAAAATTGCACATATAGAAATGAAATAGTATTTCTTTCATAGTAAAATTTAAAGAGATATATTATAGAATATGTATCTCAGTTATTGGTATGTCTGTATGTTAATTCATAGTGGAATAATTCAAAGGGTGTGTTTCTATAATTACAAATAAAAATGAAAATTGGAAAATATCTATATGGATTTTCATGTTTCACTACCCCAAAAATATAAAGTAAATAAAAACATATGGGTTATATTCAATCTACACACAATATAAAAAACATAATTTATATTATATAATTTTTCCCTTTAGATCATATTTACTTGATATATATTAATGAAGTTATACAATTGGATAGAGTGCCACATCCTATTGAATGTAGTTGAGATTTGAGGATAAAATAGAAGTTTTAGAATCATATTCCGCATGATCTGGACATATTTTTCTATTGCCGAACAACTTATTATCTTCTGATGTATAGTCAGAATGAAATAACTAGTCATACCCTAGAGGATATGTGTAGATTATTTCCACTTGATTTTATAGGTGGTAGGGATCAATCTGTTCCTCTATTTGAGTGTTCCTATAACTATATCATCGACTACATCATTTAGATGGATCAATTGGATGCATTATATGTAAATAATTTTTGAACTCCAACATGCTTAGATTTGGTTAGATAAAGAAATCTATTAGGACCTATTCTAGAAGAGTAATTTGTGTATGATATTAGAGAAATTCAACCACACATCAAGATAGCATATATTTGATAGAAAAGTTATTCAAATAATAGGTTGTGTAATATAGAATTTGAATATGGTGGGAATATTTTTTTGACAATTTCTCCATAAAAGTAGGTTTTGGGATTTGAATATTATGTAAATATAATACCTAGGTGTATTGACCCTTCATAGATTCTTGATCAAGTAGGGAAGATATCTTATTTCTTGGGGATTCTACTAGGCCTACCTAATTTTCAATTTGTGCTCCATGTATCTCTCCTGAGAATGTACACAACGGATCCATAACATGTACCAAACTAAGAGGATTTACCACTACATAGTTATCTTTTTTATTAATAAAAGCTAATATAATTTATGGATCACATAGGTAAATTTACAAAGAAAAGGACTACTCACCCTATGAATGTGCTATAGAGGAATTGGAAATTAGAATAAGCTATTTAGGATCTTGAGGATGTAATTATAATTATATATCACATTTTTTTATAATTTATTGATGAATTTATAGGGATAAATAATTTTTTAGTAGGTATAATGTCACACCCTGATATTTTAGAATATAATTATCTTTAAATTCTTCGATTTCTCATATAGCTTATATTGTATATAACCGAGAGTTTAAATAAACCATAATATACTATTAAATATTATTTTGTGATACTTATAACCTTAAAATTTGATTATATTGTATTAATAGGAATAACTAAATTATTAAAAATTCATGGCTATATATTTATAAAATGAATTTAATTATTTTAAAATAATTTCAAATAAAAATAAAAATCATTTTATAATCAAAAGATATTTTTCTAAAAATTGTTCTTACGTATTCTATGATGTTTTACCATAATACATTAAAATTTTCACTATTTAAAAATTATTTTAATGAAATTTATATATGATATATTAACTAATATATTTTAAAATTCATTTAATATATTTTTTGTATTCATGCAATATGAATAATCTCTGTTATTTGATTAAAAACATATTTTATGAAAAGGACTTTTTCATGGTGTTTTGCTTTCATATAATTAAAATGTATAAACATTACTTATATAAATTGTATTTTAAAAAATAGATTCCATATTTTGAATTATGAGGTCCAAATTTGGTAAATTATCGATTACGAATAGTAACAATGATATTAACTATCACCTCGATAAAGGTTAAATCATGATAAACTACATTAAAACTAAATGTTACAATATTGAATTTTATATTAATTATTATATATTTAAGGGAGATTGACCTTTATCACCTTATTTTTGAAATTTATTCTCTTTAAGAGACACTTATCAAAAAAATATCCTTCCTAATATATAATTCTAAGAAAAATAAAAAATGACAATCTCTTATGTTTAAATATCTTTTACGTATTCAAAAATCTATAAATGAAAATCTATGAATCAATAAAAAATTTAATTTTTGGCATTTTAAAATTATATTAATTATGAAAATTTATATATAAATTTTAATTACTATATAATTACCATTAATTCTTATGCATCACTAATGCAAAATTTCTTCCAATAATTGAAAAATAAAATATTTCAATTTAAAAATATTAAAATTTGTAAAATCTTAATGATCGGTATTTTTAAATTAATTTTATAAATGAATATATCATCTTTTTTCTGTTAATTGATTATAATATCATTTGAACTATTTATCTATTATATTTAAGTGAAATTAAATGAATATTGTTATAATTTACATTAATGATATTTAATAAAAATGATATTTTATTAGAATATTTATGATAAATAAAAAATAAAATGTGAAAATGTTGAGATTCTAATATCTAAAATTTCATCACATAACAATTTCTAATCAAATTACCACCTTTTATATGAAATTATAACCCTTTAATATTGGAAAATAAATTACGATAATTATTTATAAAATATATAAACTATGGAATAATACTAAACGATAAGGTATAAAAAAAAACATAGAACTATCCAAATTTTATTTGTTGATACAATTTTATCCCCATAATATCATATATTAAAATAACTATCCTTTTTTCATTTATCCTATTGAATGAATTCATTATACTTTAATCTTTTATGAAACCCTATATTTGCTCGTCCCCTCAATTATAAAAGGAAACCTCTACTTTCTCTTCATAACACCACTTTGAGAATTATTTCTAAAAAAACAAAATATATTTTCATCTCAAATAACATATAAAAATTATATGGTGACTTTATTTCAAAAATACCAACCCTAGATACATTAATAGTGAATATGAAGGGGTTGTTTCAAAAAATAGTTAACAACTTTAAAAGGTCACCATCATTTGAATTAAAATTTTACCTCTTTTACGTTTGTTATATTAATTTTTAAATAATATATTTAGTATAAATAATTTTATTAATTTTTATTATAATTACTAAACCACTGTTTTCACCCTCTTTCAATAAAATGGGATGTGAAAATATCACACATGCATTTGTACTGCCTACCGTCTCCATGTAGCGATACAATTAATTTTCCATTAAAATTTTCATTAATAGTTATATTGATGATTTTAATTTTTATATATTATATTTAATATATTTTTATTAGTATTTATTGGTAATATTAAATCAAAATTATAACCTTCTAATCTTCTAGAAAATGGTAATGTCGGTCATGCATATGTGTGGACTGCTACCTCCACAAAGAAAAGTGGTTTGTTTTTCATTTCCATTTAAAATATATTTTAACAATAATGGATTTAATAAATATATATGATATCTATGACATAATAACAATTCAAAAAAGGTTATTTTATATTTACATTTATTTTTTTCCATCTATCAAAAATTTAAAATGATGTTCATGCGTATGTATGGCCTATGATCTCCACAAATGGGGTAATTTATTTTTCTATATGTAAATTTAATTAATGCCTATAAATTTTTTTATAATGAATATATATATAATTTATATCATTATTAACATTATTGATGTTATTATAACTTAATGATATTATAATTACCAAATCATTGAAACCAATACTTATAATAAAAATGATGTATTAATCTTCTAAAGGAGTGATTTTGAGAATGGATTATTGATAAATAGTTGAAAATTGTTATAAGTAAATAATATATTGTAATATATATATGATTGTGGTGGTAGAATATATTTACAATAAATATATATTTATCATATATGAGAATAAAACATGTAACAAGGAATTCTGACAAGTGGTATGAGTTTTAAGTATCAATCACACTATTTATACAAATTTTTTAGGAATAAGTTTATAATGGTAAAATATTATGATATAACCGTGAATAGAATCATAATTATTATTTTAATCTTGTTATTTATTTATAATGCATGTTTTCCTTTTACATTCATCTATTTAATTACATAATATGATGAATTTTTAAAAAAAATTAATTGTATTTCTCTCTTAGATTGAAAAATAGATTTCTTCCAAATCCATGATTTTTAACAATATTTATCAAAAAAATATTAATATTCTCTTATTATTGTTTGTAGTAATAACTTACAATGAATAGATTATTATATAATATTTATAATATAATATTCATTCCTTTTTTTGAGTGAGGTTTTTTCATTTTTATAAGATTATAAAAGGAATGTTTTCCATTAACTTATATGATATGAATAGAAATCTATGCCATCATTACAAAATAATTATTTGATTCTGCATTTAAATGATTTCAATGATATGTTTAAAAAAATTATGTTTCCTTTATATTGGGAATATTTTTAGCTTTTAAATAGTTGATTGTGTGGTCCAATGACCAATTTCTTCATGAAATGATTCTGTGATATTTTAAAGAGATTATCATCCATGATAACATCCTTGAGGTTACATATGATTTAGTGGGTATATAATACAATGATTCCATTGAAATTCATTATTTGGATGGATTATGATGATTATTATTTAAGAAGGATTTTATAAAACACATCTCTTTCCCAAGGGTTAATTATGTTTTGAAATATATTTCTTTTCCATTGTTTATACTATGATTAAATGAGGATATTTTCATGAATGTAATTTCCTTTAGAAGTGAAATGATATGATAAATGTTTTATTACATCATGTCACACATCTATAGGATATTAATTATGTGGTGGGTGGGACAAAAATTATACATACATTTAAATAATTGGGTAAATGTGGATATTGCATGAGATGAATAAAACTAGAATAGAGAGTAAACCCAATTATTTAAGGGAAACTATCCACAATAATAGTCAGGGGAGTGAACCAGGGATACTCTGATGGTTTGTTAAGTGAAAAAAATCCTTTGTGATAGACTTGGTTGTGATTTTTGAATACTGTGTAAATGATTTTATATGATTCTGTGTATTCCACAATTCCATGTCTTTTGACAATTTAATGATCTCAGGGTTCATTTTCTTCAATAAATTGTTGACTAATGTCATATGAGCTACCTATATTTATTCCATGAATCGTGATTATGATCTATGTTTTTCATGTATAGTTAAAAAATTTCTTGATAATGTTCTCATACCATTATGATCATATTATTCAAATGATATCATTGATAACATCCTTGTTTACCCTTATTGAGCATCTAAGAACACAATTTATTATGTTTCCTTCCACAAGTTTATGAATAAATATATTAATTATGATAATTTCAAGTGGATATATAGTTAGGAATAAATTTTTGAGAGATGATATATTTTACTTACGAACCAGTTGTTTATATATCCATTTATCAAAAGATAATAGCACTATAATATTATAGCACAGATCACTATGTAATTTAATGAATATTTATTTATTATGATGTACAATATAGGTATGGAATTAATTTTTAATATTAATTTTTGATCGTTACAATAGTTAAATGTTCAGTTGTGGGTTGTTGGTAAGATTTATGTTGATGGTCACATGCCTTGAGGAATGTGTGAATTGATTTTTCTTACATTACATTTGGATGAATATGTGGATGATATTGTTATTTTAAGTGCATAGATTGATTATTTTGGATTGATTGAAACATGGATATATTTCATGGATGTTATATTGATGATCAACTAGTATGAGGTTGAATGTTTGGGTTTATTCTTAAGAATTTGTAGTTCATTTTAAAAATGAATGCATTTTTGGTTCTTCATAAGGGATGTGTTAACATTTTAGGAATTGATAATGGGAAGTTTTTTCCTTATGATGGTCATTAGGAGTGGGATGATATTAAATGATTATAAAAACATTTTTTAATGCCAGTGATTTTTAAATGATTTGGTTTAAATAAAATTCAAAATAATGATGGGTTATATACTGGTAACTATTTGGCCATCACCTCAACAAGAGTGAGTGATGCCTGATGGGTTGTCTCATAGGGAATTACTCCAATGGGTAAAGACCCAGTGAAACTAAACTAGGATCACATGTGTCATAAATCTTCAATTATCATTCTAGTGGGATGGAAATGGAGTAATTATGGGGGATATATCATTTGAGTTAACATGAAAATAATATGAATTTCATATTGGATTGTTGAATTTATGTGATTTTTTTTTTGTCTGACATGGTTTATATGATTGGTTATATAAAATACTTACTGGATAATTATATATATAAAATAATGCATCTACATAGTGATGTGTCATTGGATTTTGACAAATAACAATGGAATGATACTTTATAATAGATGGGTGGTTAGTTTTCTAATGAATGGTTATATATATGGATATTTAGATCTTATATATTGTATTCAATAAGTGATATGAGATAAAATGTTGGTTCATTGAGATAATAATATATGAGGTGTGTGGGTGGAGTGTTTTTTACACTTAAGGGATCAAGCATATTACATATTGGCATTGAATAATAGGGGTTAATCAGATCAAGATAGTGTCAATTGATATAGTTCGGTGTTATTCAACTAGAACAAGGGTTCACGAATAGAGTAAGTTGAGTTTTTATGGACAAGGCGATTGTAATGAAATTTAAATGGGAATTTTTTATTCCCATATGATGTTATTAGTAAGATGATATAATTGATTATCCTATGGTTGGGATAATCTTACCAAATTATTATTTGTGATCCCTATATCTGTGGATTTGAATTGACATCATCGATTTAGATATAATGAATGTTTATAGTATGTGGATATGTTTTGATACTTATTATTGTATGGAGGAATGATGAACTATATGTTTTTTTGGGATAATACTTGATTTGGTGAACTATTTTTCATGAATTGAATAAACAATATGTTCCAAAGTATATGAGGCGTTAATTTTGGTCATTGAGTCAGGTGGAACTTGTTAGTTTTAATGATATCATTTCAGTTGTGGAATCATATTTTATAATATGATTTGATATCAAATTTAGATAGTTATCATTTTACTGATTTTGATTCAGTAGAGAATTTTTTAACAATTCCAAAAAAATTGGGATGACAAAATGGTTTTTTATTCGATTTGATGATTAATTTTATTAACATCTTTAGAGATCAGATAAAGTGTTTCAAAATAGATCAAATGTATGACCACCATGTATTAGTGTGATAGAGTTATAACTTGATAAAAATTATTAGAGTAAATTTATAAAGGGGTTTATGGATTGATCATGAGTAAATGTGTCATCTCATATACGACTTAGGGATGATAATTCCTATGATGTTGAGATTTTAATAACCATGGTTGTTATGGGGAAATGCAGTCCGTGATAATTTAATTTCTTTTCATAAGATAGTGGGTGTTTTGGGTAGTTGGATACTTATTATATTTTTAAGAGCTATGACATCTCTCATATGTTTATTTAAATTGGATTGGATGATAGTTTAGTTATCGTGGGGAATCTACAAAAGATGGAGGGGTGTAATAGATTTTGTTCAAGCAGTGGACACCAGCTGAATAACTGTTCAGGTTTCATCAAGTACCCAACGTGGCCCTTGAAAGATGAGTATCACCGATAGGGAACTATTTTCTAGGTTTCCTTCAATAGGGTACCCTAGGGCTGTTTCTGTTGAATTTGTGTTTTTAATATATTTGAATTAAATTTCTGTTTTTTATTTAAATCACTCCCCCATCTGAGAACCACTTGAACTAACACCATTTCTCCTCTCTGATAAATTATCCCTATCCCTTTCGTATTTATGGTGCTAATGGATTATCATCAATGATCAGATTAATACATTATTTATGATCCAAGGGATTGAATAAAAACTAATAGGGGGGATTTAATTAGTTTTTTTTCGTTTTTTAATTTTCAAAAAATTTATAAAATTAACACCTAAAACCTATTAAGATTTTTTTCTTTATCAGTATTTTATAAATAACCATGCATGATGAAGTAAAAAATGAAGGTAAATCACACAAGATTTATAATGTTCTATCTTAGTGTGAGATCATATGTCTTTGACATAGCCACTCTTGTTGGTCTATTAAGATAAACTATTACGAAGAAGTGAATGCCAGTTGAGAAAAAATCAGTTAGGCACCTTCTATCTCCCAATCGGAAAAATTATATAAACTCCCATCAGTTTACAATCTTTTATTATAATACAAATATTCCAAAAAAGGAATATATAATTTTTTGAAACAGATACACAATTGATCTGTCTGAACCCTAAGTCCAATTTGGTGGGATCTGATTTTCCCAATATGTTAATGTAGGATCTAATTTTCTCTATATGGTAATAGTGGATAAAATTTATCAATATGATGTTGCTAGATCAAATTTTCGGAAATGATTCTAGATTTTCTTCTCTAAATATGAGGATCTTGGATCATATTATCTCAATAAAATGACCTTGGATCCAATACAATGTAAAGATGCCAAATCTTATTTTCTCAAAATAATGATACGGAATACAATTCTAAAAAATTATGGAATCAAAATGACGAACTCATTCTTCAATATACAAAAATAAAACTATACTGGAAAAGGTTATAAAATTATCCTAAATTCATATTTGAATTGTTTCTTAAAATTATCAAGTTATTATCCTTTTCTGTATGTGTGATGGTTAAAGAATTTATGACTAATCTGATCATGTATTTTTCAAAAATGCAAAAAAATGGAAAAAATGAAATCTTTCCACACTGCGTTCAATTAAAAATCTCTTCAAATATCTCACATTAACATCAACATTGAATAATTGAATCATAATTTTATTTATATAAAATTAATGAAAAATTGAAGTTAATGTATGACTTCTTAGCACTTTCTATATTTCATAATTCATTACGATATGTTTATTTCTATGCTCGTTATGATCAACTTCTATTTCAGTAATAAGTTTTTATTATAAATAATTTATTACAACTTCATCTCTTTGAAAAATAGAGTATGAAAATATGATGACAAAATCCCATGTAAGAAAATCATACGACAGTATCCCTAGTAAAAATATCCCAGTATGAAAATCGTATTACAAAAATATTAGTATGAAAAAATATGTACCAAAATCAGAGTGTGATTTTTCCTGAAAGTAAATCCCTGAATAAAAATCTAACGAAAAATAACTAATTATAAAAATCTAATTATGAAAATAATAGTGAAAAAATATTAGTACAAAAATCCATTTATAGAAATATCAATATAAAATATCAGAATGAAAATCCCTAGTACAATTCAACTAATACAAATTACTATTCCTATGGATTCGTAATATCTTTTTTTTTACACATTATTATGTAATTACTATTATGAAGTGAATATCATTAATAAGGAAGTATCATTTGGCAAATTTAAATTTATTCAATCGTCTCCCCCATTCCATCAGAAAATTTTATCATGAGAGTTTTCATGATTTGTGGGAACTTCATAATCAACAAAGCATCATATAATTTAAATAATAGAAAAAAATTAAAAAAATAATAAATTCTTCCACTATTTATATTGAATTTGATGATTTTAAATTCCATGTAAATAGACATGAATATGATAATGTGTAAGGATAAAAACATCCTCTTCCTAACATCTTCTATGAAAAGTGATGCTCAATAAAAAATCTTTGGTCCAGAAACTTGTGTTCATAAAACAACTTCATTATGATGGATTGGGTCTGATTTCAGAATAACAATAACATTATTAAAAAAATATTAGTTTTCAAAAAATATTAAATCATTTTTTAAAACATCTTAACAACATATTCTATTCAATATCCCACTTAGGATTTCTTGAATACCCCTATTAAAATCTTTTCCAACTCAAAATTTTTCACCACTCAACTTTTGAAAATAACATAGGTATTTTCACATTAACAAAAACATTTCCTTTCTAAAAAGATATTTTATGTACACAACCATACCAAATAAATTATTGTTTTTTAAGGAATAACATCCTTCTATGGAAATAAAATTATGTGTGCCTATAGAGATTAAATCTCCTGACCTTTCATTTTACATTGCGTTCTATGAAAATTATTACTCTATATTCATTTACAAAGATTTGTAAAAACTTCATACAGAGTAAAATTTATCACATTGTACCACACATTTTCAATATAATCCAATGAATGGTTTGGGTTAATTATTTGGTTTTGGAATACATTGGAGGGGGATTAACATGAAGTTGAATCTTAAAGTCCAAAAACTGATGTTTCAGCATTTCAATTAAAATGATATCAAGAATATGATACATCGATGAATTGTATTCCAATAATACATATCCAATAACTACATTATCATTTTTAATATAAAACATTGTATCAATGTGCATTGAAATTGAATTTTGGACATGATTCTTCAAAAGGTAGATTTTAATCTGTTTATTATAAAGTATCTTCAATGGTTTTGATATTTTTTACTTTCAAATCCAATAGTTGATAATTCATCCACAATATTTGAGTATAATTTGGGGTATCTTCAACATATTCATATTTATCTATGTTCAATGCTACTAAACATTATTTTATACTATGCCAAATCACAAAATATTCACCAAAAACATTTCCCCCTTGTGGAACATTTTCTATCATTATAATCTCGTTATCAATTGACATCAGTATAACCAAGAAACATCATCTCACTATTTATTTTATATGACAACCCATGTGATGTTGTTACTTTTAAATATCATAGAATTCAATTTTCAAGAAACATATGTGATTATTTCAGATTACTTTGATACCTGTCACAAAAAGTCACAACATAGAAAATATCATGTCTTGATGTTGTAAGGTAAAAGAGACTTCCTATTAGATTCTTAAAGTCTTTTAGAATCATAATTATTAAGAATTAAACTTTAGTCAAATTTTTGCTCACTAAAATAGGAGTTATATTTCTTTTAGATTCAATAATACCAAACTTCTTTAAATATTTCTTGGAATTTATTTTTTGAGATTATAAAATTTATTTTTACTTTTGTTGAACTTGTTATATAATAAATAATGTTAACTCTAAAAACATTAAAATTTCTATATTCTTCTACATTTACTCAGAAAATGTTCTATAATCAACATATTTATACCTAAAAAAATTTATTTCATCTATGTAAAAAATTATAATTTGATCTCTGGAGTAAATATTTTTCACATATATATTGATATCAAATTTCCCTCTAGAAAATTTAACCATTATAATTCAATTTTGAAGCATAGAATACCATGAATGTGGTGCATGTTTTATCCCCTAAAAAAATATTTCTTCCATTTAAAAACGTTGTTATCTTCCTCGTCATGAAGAATCCCGTTATGATGTTTAGTGTAAACTTATTCCTCAATATCACCATATAAAAAGTATATTTTACATCCATCTGATAAACATTGTAATTCTGATGAGAAACCCCAATAAGAAATATTCAAAAAAAATCTATCCATTCAATTGGGGAAAACGTTTCATCAAAATCCACACCATCCTCATATTATTATCATTTACAAACAAGAATTTAATTTTTTTCTTTAGACTACTACATGCTCATTAAACTTTTTTATATAAACCCACTTGGATCTAATAAATTTTTTAATTTCTGGACATGAAACAAGTTCTCATGTTTTATTCTTATCAATATGATAAAACCCTTCATTCATAGTATCCACCCTTTCATTATGTTAAATTACCTCTATGAATAATTCCAATTCATCTTTTGAGATATGTGATGTCTTATTTTCTAATGTAAACATTATTTTTGTCTGAACTTGATACTTTGGATCCCATACAATGTTTTTGGTCTCAACATGTTTTTGATTGGTAGAACATCTCAATGTTTCTCTCACAACCTCACTATCCATGCCACACGACTCATCTAGATCTTGATAAGGATGTTTTTAATTACATTTTCTAATGTTTTAATTCATAGATTTATCCTCCCCAACATTCTCAACTATTTTTTTATGGATCATTGATTTTCATTTACGGTCACATCATAAGAGTTTGTCAACTTATGTAAATGTTTGTTCCAACATTTGTAAATTCTTCCATTTGTTGAATAACCCAAAATAGTTCCATCCTCATCATTCCCATAAATTGTTCCCTAATCTAGAATTTTTATTTTGAGAAATCATGGAATTAAATTTAGATTTAATTATTTAAAATAAGGTTTTTTTATACCACATTTAATAAGGAGTCATGTTGACTTTAAGTCTCAAAAAACATATATTTGGGACATGTAAAATAGTATTAATGGATTATCTTCAATAAAACATTGAATGTTAGTATTATAATAATATAATTATTCAAATTGAAACCAAAATTCTATTATTTCATTCCTCTAGTCCATTTTTTGTATTGTATAGGGTGCACTATACTGATGTTTTATACCCAGATTTCTCAAATATGTATTAAAAATATTTATTTTGAATTAGAAACCATTATCTATTACCAAATTTTTTATGGAAATCCCCACATATTTTTCAACATAATTTTGATGTAATTTAAACATCTCAATAGCCTTTGACTTGTGCTTCATAAACATGATGTTTATCATCTGAGTGAAATCCTTAATAAAAGTGATGTATTATAAATCTCTTTTTTATTGAGTTCTCATTGACCCACATAAATCAGAATGAATAAGCTCATGTGGATGGGTAGATGTAATCTCAACTATTTTATGTCTTTTTTTAGCCATCTTATATTTTTTACAAGTTACACAATCAAATTATTTTCTTAATTTTAATAATAGAATGTTTAGAATGGTATCAGCTTCAGAAAGTTTATATATACAATTATTACAAGGAACTGAAGTCTTCAGTGCCATAATTGTTTTATGTCTTCCACACTAAAGTAACATGAGTAACTGAATAATAATATTTTGAAAAGATTTATACATTTTCATTTTCATTTTGAATTGAATTTTC
This sequence comes from Viscum album, assembly GCA_963277665.1. Classification (NCBI taxonomy): domain Eukaryota; kingdom Viridiplantae; phylum Streptophyta; class Magnoliopsida; order Santalales; family Viscaceae; genus Viscum; species Viscum album. The sequence goes on from OY728157.1 coordinate 1,032,796,407, forward strand.
TATACTTCACATTTTTTTGAATACAATAGTCTTTGAAAAAAATTCTTTTCCCTCAGGACATGTTTGACATACAATATGTTCGTTATGTTTTAGCCCATCAAAAAATAAAACTTCTCTGTATTTCAATTTTTTAGTTTCATATTAGCTACTCCAATTACTTTGATTTCTAAGGAACAATAATTACCAGAAGTAAATAATCTACTAACATAACATTCAATAAGTATAATGAATTTTATATCACTTATCATATGTTATGAACAACCACTATTAAGTATTTATGGTCTGTTCCTTTAACATTCATTCAAAGGTCTCTCAATAACCAATTATCTTTCCTATGAATTATTTTTTTCATCTTCTTTTTCTTTTCTATCATGAGGATTTTTTTCTAGTAGGAGTTTCATACATATTTCAGCATGATGACTACTTTGATCACATATTTAACAAGAATTTTTAAAACATCCAATATTAATTTTTTTGGAAAGATTTCAATATATTGATAATTAATATTTTCAATATTATGTTTTTAGGAATGTTTCCCATTATTAATTCATAATTTATACCACTTTCCTCAAACCTACTTCCGAGTAGAGGTATGTTGAGACAAAAAATATAAGTGTTTTCCCATAGGTTCCATAACACTAGAAATATGCATAAATATTGATTTTATATTCAAGATAGTTCATTCTCTATTGAAACATTATATTTGTTGGTAACATCATTTAGCTCTAAAATATTTGTATGTGGACCATCATTTCTTTTTAGTTTTTTTCTATCTTTTTAAAATTGATAGTTTCCTCAAATGTTTCTTCACTCATGAATTCCCAATTAATTTTCCTGAACCAAAAATATTAATGGAATATAATGAAAAATAATTAATTATATGATAATAATCCACATAATTATTGTATTTATACTTATCAGGAACTTCATAAGTAGCATCTTTTACTTCTGATGCTTTGATGAAGTTCTTATTCGTATTCCTTAAAGAAATTTTATGCTGAAATACTTTTCATTGAAACTTGTTAACTTATTCTTCCTTATATTCCATATACATACCATGATATTCAATTAAGTTCCCTTATTATGTCAACCTATGTTATTTACATGAAATATCATCAATGTATTCATCCACTTGCTTGATGAAATCATTCCTCACTTCAGTAACTTCTTCACAATATTACTTTATCATACTGATTTCTTCCTTGAAGATTTTTTTCTCATGAAATGAATGATACTTTATTATGAGAAGATACTATCTATAAAATTCAACACCACATACTTCACTCTCTGAGGAATATATTCTATTATTATATTCTTCAATGAAGGTTCAGAATTTTATTAAACATTCCTATTTTGAAGATTTTTTGTCATTTGAATCCATTTCAACATTCTTACTCAACATAAATCTTTTTTTTGAGTAATCCTCTTATTTTTTCTCTTAGAATACTTTTATTCATTTTAATATTTGTTCCAATTATTCCTTCAATGATTTTAATCATAATTGTATCAATATTATACGATATTCTTCTTGGGGTAATTCATTGAAAGGTGTCCTATTCTACAACACTCAAAACAAATTATAGTAAGTTTACCTCCATAATTTCATATTCCTATTTGATAGTCCTTGGATATAAAAGACATGATTTTTTTCACTCAAATCATAATATTCTATATCTCCATAGTCACAAGGATCAACATCCTCCTCATCTTGAATTTTCAACATTCACATAACTACAAAAGGAATATTATCATTCATATTTTTCTATAAATTTGTATCTTTCCACGTAACCTAAGAAACAAGAATGCAGTGAAATTAGTCAAGAGATAAATAATCATAATCAATTAAAGAAGAAATTTTAGAATCAGACCCATTCAGGAATATTCTCATCAGTTTCTTTCAAATTGTAGAATCTATCAAAACATTTTTTAGTAAACTGATTTGGAAAAAAAATATTTTTCTCCGGTGAAGTATTCCTCAATTGTTTCTCAATATCTCATTCTAATTTCTTCATGCATTCTATACTATATTTTAATCTTTACACTCTTAAATTTTTTCTTTCCTTTGAAAACAAATTACATCAAGTCCCACATACATTTCTTCTTTTGAGACTCATCACCATCTGATTTTTTTGATAATTGTATGAGAATAATATTTTTAAACTTTCCAAAAACATCTATATTTTTCTAATAATAAATCTTCATTTGATAATATTTTATAATATATAGAAACCAATAGTAGTGGCATGAACATCTTCCATGCAATGTGATATGAGATAACAAATCATCTTATTTTTTTATTCATAATTAATTATTCCATGAAATGTAGGAATTCCTATACTATTGGAACAATTGATATTATCCATTATATCGATTCATCAAGGTTTCATCCCCCACGGACAATAATTTATTTTCAAATGTATCGAATAAATAATTATATGGCCAAGGGTTGAATCATTTTGTCATAATCTTTATATTTAAAAAAATTGAAACAAATAACCCGAATCCTTTTAAGATTTATTTCCTTATAATATTTTTATAAATACACATGCATGAAGAAGTAAGAATGAATGTAAAACACATATGATTTACAAGGTCTATAATTAGTGTGAGAACATTAGTCCTTGCCTTAGCTACATGTGTGGGTCTATGGAAATCCACTATTATTAAGAAGTCTATAAAACATGTACCAACTCCCATAAATGGTATTGTATCTCCCGATAAGAATTGTAATACTGACTCCCATTAGGTTACAATGTATTCTAATAAAATAATTGATCAAAAAAAGAATAAATATAATCTTATAACTTCTCCACTTATTCTCAGTCTAAATACCTAGTCATATTTAGATAGATCCTATTTTATCAATATGAAGATATTGGATCCAATTTTTTCAATACAATAATGGTGGATCTAATATTATCAATTCAATGATTCTATATCTGATTGTTCATAAATTATGCTAGATATGATTTTATCAATTAGATTCATTGAGATCATATTCTCTCATTACAATGATTTTGGATATGATTCTCCAAAATTATGATGGATTTTATTTTCTCAAAAAAATGACCCAAGATCGAATTACCTGAAATGACAAACTCAATATGATAAATTCATTTATCAACCTAAGTCACTAAAACTCTCCTGGAATTCTCAATAAGATTCTCTTTCAATCATATGGTATGTTACTCTTCAATATTCCAGTGATTCGACATTTGGGTATTTGTGAAAATAGAAAAAGGATGAATATTTTGAAAAAGTATTTATAGAATAATAATAAAATTAATCCTAAAAACATTACCAACCACCTAAAAATTAAAAACTCCTCAAATCCCTCATATTTTCATCTACATAGACATATTAAATTCACCTACAATTTCTATGATATTTACAAAAAATTGAATTTCATTTTTGACTTATTCAACTCATTATTTCTTTCTCAGTTCATTTTTAAATGTTTCATTATCATATCATTATTATTTTTTTCTTTCAGAATACAAAATATTTATTATGAATAATTTAGTGTGATTTCCATAGTGTGAAAATATGAGTATGAAAATCTTAGTATAAAGAACCATGTATGAAAATCTCCATATGATTTATCCAATACTAAAATCATAGTATGGAATTCTCAGTACAAAAATCTCAATACGAGAATACATTTAAGAAAATCTAAGTATGATTTTCCCAATTTGAAAATCCCTGTACAAACTATTCATTATAAAAATCCTTGAAAAATATATCAGTGTCAAAATATCAGTACACAAATCCTAGTATGATAATATCAGTATGAAAATACCTAGTTTGATTCTCCCGGTATGTTTATTTCTTCTATAGGCTTAGAAAAATATTTTTCTTTCTCATCTCATTAATATGTAATTCCTATTACCATAATAATTCCATTATGATGTAAATATCATTTATGAACTCCTAAATTCATCAAACCACTACAACATTTCATTAGAATATTTTATCATGAGTGTTTTCATGATTTATATGATTATATTTATTAACAATGCATTATCTGATTTATGGAAATGACAGTCTTCCAACAAACTACAAAGTGCTCCACATATTTTCTTTTGAATCTAATGATTTTCAATGTCATCCAAATTTAATTGAAAATGATAAATTTTATGATCAACAACATTATCTTACTGAATTATTTTATGGATGATGTGACTCAATACATGGTAATAGGTCTAGATACAATTTTCTAGAAAACAAAGTCAACACAATGGACTAAGGTAGAATTATGTATAAAAAAAATACTTGAACAAAAAATATTAGTTGTCAAAAAATATAGAAACATTTGTTATATTATTTTAACAACAATGTTTTCCAAATAATTTAATTTATTAGACACCTTCGGTAGGTATAGTTTAATACATGGGACACCTCATTCTAATTCATGCATTTCATTCATTTGTTTTACTTTTTTTTTGAATAAACTGCATTTAATGACCTATTTTGATGACATAATTTCTCTAAAAAATCAATGTCAAATAAATTAATTATATCATATATATTATCTCACATAAGATCAGGGTGGGTTGTACCTTTCAGGTTTTACTATATACCATAGGATTGTAGGTAATGTTAATATTTGTTCTAGGGGTTCTTGATTCAATAATAACATGATGCGGGGAATGTGAATCCCTATATGTGGGATAAGCTAGAAAAAAATCCTTATAATGAATCAATTATGTTGATCATGGATTGATGAATTTAGACAGATCTTAAGCCTATTATGATAAAAGGAACTACATATAGTTAGTTTCAAAATACCATAATGTTCTTCTAATTTATGATAATAAATATATTGGGTATATGTTGAGGTAGTATGATTTTTCTATGGTCTTTAACATTGTGAGGGCCCTGAGAAGATGTTATAGTGTTTAATGATCTATGGGATGTTCATTGTAAGGACATCTGTTTTTCTTCAGATTATGTATGATTTTTAATATGTGTGGTTTGTTAGTGATATAGATTCATTTCGAGGGGAACATTCTTCTATGAGAGAATTGGATACTCTATGTTGTGTTTCTAAATTGGTTGTATTATATATCATTGTTTTGTATGACATTGTTGGTGTAATTGATTGTATGACCTATAAGTTTTTTGATGTGTGAGATATGTTTTGGTTATATTTATTCCTAGAAAATTACTATTATATAAAATTAATTTTCATGACTCTATGATTTATTCCGATGGTGATACTGAAATATGAAAACCCCATTTGAACTTGTATGGTCATTGTGTATAGATAGTGACGAAGAGGTGCCTATGGACATTATTAAACTATAGAAAGTTATTTTTGGGGATAGTGATATATGTGGTTGATGATGATGTGACATTTGTTTGGTATTATGGGTGGAGTAATGCCTATGTGTAGAGTTGTGTTTTGATTTAGTTGTTTATGATGGATGAGTTGGAAACTATGTTTTGTGTGAGATATATGGGAAAAGGTTCATCATGGCTACTGTTGGTTTTGAGTAATGAAGATATTTATTAGTGTGGTGTATTTTTTAAATGATGTATATGTTGAACTTATTTTTATATTATCTTCTAGAGGATCATTGTGTTTAGATGTGTCGATAGTTGAGGGTTAGTTCATAGGCTTCGTCTCACATCAAGAGTTGTGTGGTCAAAGAATTATAATGTAAAATTGTAATGGTTTGGATGATTAATTTTTATATTTAGGCTATGAGAATACATCTATACATTTACATGAAATTTTAATTAAATATTTTGGTTGTTCTGATTCATCTGTGCTACCATACCTTAAGTGATCATGTTTTATTATGAGATATAGTTTTAAGATTTTACCATGAATGGGAGGGTATTAGTTTGAGATCATGTAATGATTCCACTCATAGAGTTAGAGAGTTTTTCTAGGATACCTGATTTTGTGATCTCAACCTATTTAAGAAGGTTTTTTTATGAATAATGGTAACAAAAAATCACCATGAGTGATAGGGTTCTAGATAATTACTTTTCTATGATTCCTCACCCTATGTTATAGGGAGTTGGCATGAGGATCGATTACAGACTATATCCTGAGTTATAGGGTATTATTCAATCTTAATTGATGTTAATTTCATTACTATAGCATCCGAATCTTTTCATACTAAAATATTATATATATTTTTATGAATATTCAATATATATAACAAATAAATTCCCATGGATTGTAATGTTTTATTTTCTTAGGAGCAGTATACACAATATTTTTATTTCATGAATAATATTGATCATATCCCACAATAAATTAAAACATTTTTCAATATACATAAACATACCCTAATATAAATTTTCTTCATAACCTAGGAAATCAAACATAAGAAAGGGTGAGATCAAATTCCGATTAATGTTAAAAATATGATATATGAATTGATGACCATATAAAATTATAATTCAATAAAAAATATATGTGATCATTAAAATAACTTTTAGTTTTCATAGGCAATAATTCCTTGGTAATAAACATGATACACAACATCAATCATTTTCACTTCAATAGAAATGACTCAAAACTATGAGAAATCACCATAAGTAAATATCGAACCATATGTACATGCATTAAATATATCGATATATCATAGGTAGAGAAAAAAGTAAAATTTATTTTTGAACAATAAATACCATCTAATCCTAATATAGGAGTCATAAAATCACATTTCTAATAACATATATTGAACATCAACTTTTTCATGTAGTGGATCAAGCACATTGACTTGTATCCCATAATTATCTCATGAGATATATAGCATTAAAAAATTATTATAGGGATATAAAATTTTATGACAACCAATTAAATAATTTAGTAAAATAATATATGCTCTCAAATTTCATAAAATATTTGATCATTTTATCATATCATAAATAATGAATAGAAAACATGTTTTATAACCATTTCATCAATTAATCCTTGTATAACACGTAAAAAAATAAACAGGTTTGATAAAAATATAAATATCCTAATAATAGATCATACTGAGAGAGAATAAGGATAGAATCAATGGATCATATCCCTGGTAAAACATAATTAATATCAAAGTATGTGATCATTTGTGAAAAATGACATTAAAAATCATTAGTACCTATGTTAAAGAAAATAGAATTCCCACATGGAAATCAATTATTTAAAACATAAAACATTACCAAAAGAAATAAAAATTCATTAAAAATATCCATGAAATACCTTAAGGTAAATATCAAATTAATTACCATTAAATATTATTTTAAATTCCTATCATTCCCTGGTTTTTAAAAGAAAACATTACATTTATAATTTTATAAAAATTCAAGAAGTACCTTGTTCCAAAAATTATAAGAATATTCCTTGTAAATAATTATATATATATGTAAACCATTGGTAAAAATGACTAAAAAATAAAAAGGGCTTTCAAAAAATATACATAATACATTTTTAGAAAATTGGATATTGTAGGAAAAGTAGTTTTGTACAAAGAGAGAAACAAATTGATTTTACTTTAAAACATATTTTTTATCAATTAAGAACATAAGGTGTGGAAAATAAAAGAAAAATATGTATTATTATGAAATAATAATAGGGGAAGAAAATGAAATGGGATTACTAGATATTAATCATATAATTTCATTCAATGTAAAATGAATCATAATCAACCCTAATTAAAATGTAATTTCAAATAAAAACCTTATCGCATTTGTATCTTTTGAATCACATGATCCTTGATAAAATTAATAAAATTTAAAAATTAACTACCATTAAAATAAGGATATTCATTTTAAAATTGTTTAATGTTGTTTAATGTAACCCTCATTAAATAATAAAAGTTCATAACATAAAATGTTTTTCAAATATGTCAATTTTGTAGGATAAACTCTTACATCAGGACCGAATTCCATTATAAAATTTAAACCTCATATATAATAAATATATTTCAGTTATATATATAATAAAAAATAATTATGTTATATTCAATAACATATATGATTTATGTATGAACTTTTATCACTAATTTATGAACACTTCATAATTAAAATCAAAATATCATGTGATACATACATTGTTTTTCATTTATATTTAAAGGACTAGTTTGGGATATACCTACCTCTAAGAGGGGTGGGGGTGAATCCATGTTGAGGTATTTTAAAATAAATTTTTACTTTTTATCCCTGTAACTCATGACTTGAGAGGATAATGATTCTGTTATTCTTGTTTACCCATCTCATGAAATAATAGAAAGCAGTAAAAATATGCACATGGTATTTTTATAAAGTTTAGCACTCAATAAGAGTAACTACATCCTTTCCAAGCATGAGAATCACCAGTACATGTATTCTACACTATAATGTAATATGTTGTTATAATAGATTGGATAGGAAAACCATCATTTAGCTATTTTGAGTCTCTACAATTTAGATGGGGTGGGAAACAATCCTCTTCCCTGGACTGGTGATAGCCTAGTCGAACTTCTAACCACTAGCTGGTTCTTTATACAACCTATAGTGACAATATTCTTCCTTCATGATAAGGTATGTTGTACTCTTAGTTTTATGTAGTGATATTCAATTGATTACTTGCAAATCAATGTGATTGAAATTCTTCCTACTTTCTTTTGCTTCTTCTATAGTGCAACACCAACTGTGCTAGACTTCTTTATTCTTCTTTGTGCAATAACCAACTGAACTAAATCTTTTTTTCTCTTCATGGAAAAAATCAAAAACACTAATTTGATTATTTAGACACTGTGGATCATCTCACATATCATAATATGAATTAATCACCTCAAAATAATTGTAGGATTTAGTTGGTAAAACTCTATTCTTATTATTCTTCTCTTCTTTCTTTGCAGCAGACCTATATGCTACACACTCTTCTTCTTCTGCTTCTTCAATGTAAAACCAGCTGCACTGAAACCTTCTCTTCTTTACTTTTTCTCTTTCAGTGAAAAACCATATGCACTGATCTCTTCTTCTTCTTCTTTTTAAAATCACATGTCTTATTTTTTATTGTCAAATCAATGAAGTCTAGCTCAACTTAGCATCATCACAGTTGATGAGAAGCTTGTAAGATCTTCTAAACAAGTAACATCTTGCATTCAAATCCATACTTACGTGCCACCCATCTTCCGTGCCACCCTCCTTGCGCACCTCCCTTCTTAGGTTCCACCTAATATATGAGCACCACAATTGTGCACAACTCATAACATTCATGCTACTTCGGGGTTAGAAACAAAACCATCGTTTCCCAAAACTCCCAGCTTGCGCGCCTCCTACAAATTGTGCTCTAGTTCTTCTTGAGCGCCACTTTCTACTACCCCCTTGTTAAGAGCTAAAATTTTCTATTATGTGTTGAGTGTCAAACAAATGAGGAGGGTATCCATCTATTTATAGTCATTTTGGTGACTTTAATACCATGTACACTTCTGTTCCGTTCCAACTTTTGTGCTTCTCCATCACTTGCACACCACTCCATCACATGCGCTTCATTCCATCACTAGTGCGACACATACTTTAATTTGTCATATTTTGATATGATGATGTATAAATATGACTTGTGCGTAACATACACTTGTGAACCTTTCAAACAAGTTCTCCACATGTGCACACCCCATGTACTTGCATGCCAATTTTTGACATGCGCACCAATATTTAACTTGTGAGCCACTTTATTTCCTTTGTCATATTTTGTTGGGATAATCTTGAAATATGACTCGCATGAAATATACACATGCGCACCACTTTCTTTTCTTTATCAAAATCAATTCTATACTCTCCATATACTTCAAAACGCCTGCATCACAAGTTCACCAAAAGTTTAATATTTGTGAAATACAAATCAGTAAATCATCATCATAGTTTTTCCCATTCTCATATTACCAAGATCATGTACTACTTTATGTATTCTCTTCAACTTAAAAAAATCATCCTTCTTTCTTCTTGTACTCTTTAGAATATGAATTCCAAAATACTTATTCATCCTCACTTCAAGTCATCAATTCATTTTTTATGTGTTAGTTTCAAAGAACTCCAATCATCTATCTTCATCCAAAGGTGGAGGATTGATGATTCTTTAAACACCATCATTGTTGTAGAACATGTATCACCTTTGATACATGTATTATGAACATTATGAATAGTTCAACGATCATTTGATTTCAACGAAATGTGTATTTAATGACCATCGTATATTTCCAAGAACATACACAATCACTCTTCTTCTTCATCCATCGTTCTCTACTTCATGAAAATCATATGATTTTTTTCATCAAGAAAGATCTTTCATGGTTCTCTAGAAATCATGAATCATTTCATGGTCTTATTAAAATCGTTATTCTTCTTCAATAATCATAATATTGGTGAAACTTCACCATTCATCATTGTTGTAAACAATGTGTCATCTTGGACAAAAGTTCATTGAACATAGGATCAATTCAAAAATAATATGAATAGATCTTCTTAGAAAATTTCCCACGTATGACATCCAATATTATGATTCCATAAAAATTCTCAACGAAACCTCACTTCATCCAATATCCATTAAATTTTTAGTCATTCATCATATCCATCTTCATTTTTACCCATATTGACAACTATTGACAACAAAAATAATCTTCATACACAATGTGGTTACAATATTATCCACTTTGTATTTTGTTGTCAATACCTTAATGTCACCTCAAATGAATGTGTCAAAGTCAAAATGAGAATCTTCTCTCTCCCCTTTACATTGCAAACTTTCATTTCACTTTATCTCCAAATTATTGTCGATAAATACAAAGTTCATGGTAGACAGGGTATTAGACCTTCCTCAAGAAGTGTGCCATCAATCATTTAACTCTATGCCAACTTGAGAGGAGATCAAAGTAAAAAATAAGAGTATTTGATTTAGAAAATAAAGACATCCATTATCCACTGATCAGGATACCTCATCATATGAGATATCGTATAATTGACTTCAAGGGACTTCTACATTCATTCCAAGATGATGATATTGAATGTTATAGAAAATTATTAATCCAAAAATTCATACACTAACATCACTAAAAGGATCAAAAACATTCATGTGAAATTGGCAGGATAAAAGGCCTTGGAAAACATTCATTCTTATAAATTCACGGATTGAACCTGTTACACCCCATTATAAAAATATATTTATTTTGAGTAACCAATGATTGAAGATTAAGAAACAACATACCTTTTCCAGTGACATGTTATTCAAGGAAATTCAAGAGTAATTGAATTTTATAGCTAAATAAGTTGATACTGATTGAAATAATAACTATGAAAGCTTCTTCATATGTCTCCCTCTTAAGGGGATAGTCCTCATCATCTTCATCAATGGTGATCCCTTATCATATTAATATTTTAATACCAATTGACGAATCATCAATAGATGAAAACTTCTTCAGCTTTTCTAACAAGATTTGATAGCAACCACTGCTTCTCTAGTTCCCCCCATGTGAGCTTACTTCACCTTTAATTCCCTGTATTATTAGAACTAAAATGATAAAAAAATATTTAAGTAAATAATGGAGATCTTTATTGATTATTCAGTGTGGGTAGGATGGCTAGGTTGATTTTCTCAACAATGATGATCCATTTTCTCCACTTCTCATACTTGCACATATAATCTTCAATTTGGATTGTGGTTGTGTGGATCTCAATACTTCGTCCAATTATTTTTGTTTGATTTTTTCTCTTCAAGATCTTTCCAACAATTAAAATTTCTAGGTTCAATTTTCATCCTTTTGATAAATTCTTCTTGTGCTAGAATAAATTTTATTTAATTATTAATTCTGTGACCAGCAATGTTGCACCTCGGATACAAAACTTCGTGAACAAGAGAGTTTTCTTTTTTGTTTTCAACCTCTTATTCAACTTCCCATCATCATGATAAATCTTCTTATTAATTTTTGAACTAGAATTATCCTGTGCATCTTCCTCTTTCCTCATAATTTCAAAATCATTAGGCCCGATAAATAATATGTCTTTAGGAATTGTGAAAGCATATTTGTAATTTCCACATGGGTTCTTCTGAGAGGCATCCTTCTTAGTGGTTGTTTTGGATACACCACCCTTAACCTCCTTGGACATTGAATCCAAGTTATTCTCCACTTTTCTTCATGGGATCATCTTGGGAAAAAAATTACAACAATGTTCTGACTTCATCCCAAGGATGATTCTTCATTTTAACTAGCTATTGTGATCATCTTTTCTTATCAACTTTGGGTACCTGTTGAGGTGAACATGCACCATTTATGTGACCACTCCTATTACATACATCATAGATGTTATCTGACATTCCAAATCAGTTTGAAGTATATATATTCCTCTGGATCTTTTGATATTTCTTCTTCTTAGCTGGATTTCACTACGTTGAGATGGTCTTTCTCTGTGATTTTAAATTTAAGGGGTGTACCAAAAATTCATGTGCAAAATTCCCAAATCTATTACATCACACACATTGATAAAAAATACATGACATATTTCCATCATATTTTTAAGGTTGTTGAAACTTCTTTGTATGTTGTGCTTTTTGTGGAGATATATCTTCCACACTCTTTCCCCAATCAACTCTAGCCATGGTGGTAGGTTTATTGTCAATTTATTCATCCATACTTGTTTAGAATTTTTTTTCAAACCTTCAGTTTTTGTAGAAGAAAATTTAAAAACATTCTTACTAGATGGTATTGATGGTACCTTTACATTCTCATATGCTTGTCATAGATCAATGAGTGAAGCCATAATCTTATTATCACATGTTTCAGGTCTTTTGACTGTAAAATATCCATTGATCATTGAGTACTTGCAAAGACAATTTCCTTGTTTTGTGGAAACTCAGTATGTGTCTTCTCATGATTGGTCAACATTGCTTCTAATTCTAGAAATCTCATATTGAGGATTACACCCTAGTTTTCAATCACAATAATCTTCACTACACATGAATGTTTTAATCATTCAACATCACCTTCATGAATATTTACATTGTCTTTTAAAAAAGAGTCATGTTCCTTGATCTTCATTTAATTATCATCTAGATATAAATTTTTGAATTCATTGCTCTTTCTCATCTCATCTTCAAGTGCATGGATCTTCTCTTCTGCAGTCCTGTGGACTCCCTCTATTTCTTCATCATATTTGAGCCAATTTAATGAAATTTTTTCAAATCCTCTTTTGTTTCTTCAAACACTACAACCTTTCTTAAGAGCATTAACATTCAACAATTTTTTCTGATATTACTATCTCCAAAACAATAGTTTCTTCTTCTAGATGAGTAATATTTTTCTGTATGCATTGAAATACTCCACACTCTAGGGACTTACATTCATTAGGCATACCATACAAAATCATTATTAATATATTAATTGATATTCCATGAGATGATGTAGATTGATCATCACCACTTGTGCTGGAATTTTCATAATGAGAATAATTTCCATATGTACTAACACGAACTCTTGATTATTTGAGGTAGGAAGGTTTTCCATCTTCTTGATGAAAACCTGATCCACCATCTCATTACCTTCCATGTCTAATATTCCCTCATTTTTAGCAAGCATGGAGACACATATACTTCCTCTTCTTTATAAATGAATGAATTTCTCATCTTTCTCATCTGCTTATTTTTCCTCATAATCGTGGTTTATTATATATAGAATTATACTCAGAGATAACTGAATATTCATCAGAACTACTCTCCATTGTTGACACAGGAAATAATCTCAAGTCTTCATAAGGGAATATCTTCAAAATATAGAATCCCATAGAGGTAAACATGGCATTGATACCAATTAATAGTACTAGTTTGGGATATACCTAACACTGGGAGGGGGTTGAATCATTGTTGATGAATTTTTAAACAAATTATTACTTTTAAAAAATGTACCTTGTGACCTTTTAGGATCATGATTCCCTTTCTCTATTTTAGCTATCATGTGCAATAATAGAAAGAAGTAAAAATATGTACATGATATTTTTACAAGGTTCACCACTCTATATGAGTATCTACATCTTTGCAATTCCTGAGAATTACAAGTTCAAGGATTCTCCACTATAATGTAATATTTTGTTACTATAATGTGTCTAGGAAAGCAATACCCTTGCCAGGGTGAGTCCCTACACTTTATAGGTGGTGAGAAACAATCCTCTTCCCTGTACTGGTGACAGACAAGTCCAACTTTCCACCACTAGATGGTTTTTTATACTACCTATAGTGACAATCGTTTTCCTTCTTGGTAAGGTAGGTTCTTCTCTTGGTATTCTTTAGTGATCTTCACTTGATTACTTACAAATCTGTAGGAAATAAATTCTTCCATATTTCATTATCTTATTCTCTTGTGCAACACAAACTACACTATACTTCTTAATTATTCTTATTAGTGAAATATCCAATTGTACTAAATCTTCTTTCCCTTTCTTGGCTAGATTCACATATACCAATCTGAATATTTAGACACTAAAGATAATCTCACATAGCATCATATGAATTTAACGTCGCTAAATAATTATTGTCTTTAGATGGTCATACACTATTCTTCTTCATCTTCTCTTATTGGTTTCCAAAAAACATGTAAGTTGCACGCTCTTCTTATTATAGTTCTAATGTTAAAAAACAGCTACACTTAAACCTGCTCTTCTTAACACGTTATCATTCAGTGAAAAAATATTCACCTCTCTCTTCTTCTTCTTCTTTATTCTAGAATCACAAGTTCTAATTATGATTATAAAAACTATGAAGTCTAGCTCAAATTATAATCATCACATTTGATCACAAGCTTTTAAGATCATCTAGATCTACCCACACCTTCTATGCCAATCCTTACTTGTGCACCACCCTTCTTGTGCACCACGCTACATGCGCGCCTCCTAACATGCATTCCACCAAATACATGCACGCCAGAATATTACATAGCTAACAAAATCCGTGCCACTTTTGGGTTAGACACATCACACTTGTTTCCCAAAACACCCTGCTTGCACACTTCATACAACTTGCACGCCACTTTTGACTGCACGCCACACTGCTTGAAAACCTATTTACTTGTGCGCCTTATAAATAACCCTCAACTTCTGCACCAATTTATCTTGTTCGCTGCTTTCTATTATCTGTGCGATTAGAGCTCAAATTTTCTCTTATGTGTTGAGCCTTAAAAAACGAGGGGGGGTAGCCATCTATTTATATGAATTGTGTTTACTTGCTCACCATGTACACATTTGCGACATTCCTACTTGTATACCACTCCATTACTTGCATGCAACTCCATCACTTGTGCATCATTCCATCACTAGAACAACACTTTATTTCCATTTTCATATTTTTATATGATGATTTTGATATACGACTAGTGTGAAACATACACTTTCTATCCTCTTATACATGCATGCAACAGTTGCACAAACCTGATACATGAGCGCCACTTTTTGACTTATGTGAAAATCTTTAACTTGCACACCACTTTATTTTCATTGTCATATTTTGATGGGATAATATTTAAATTTTACTTGCGCACAATATACACTTGAGTTCCACATATACATGCACTCCACACTTGTGCCACACTTCTGACTCTCGTGCACCTATTGTTCCTTTTCCAAAAACACTTTTTTACTCTCCCTATTGTTCCTAAGGCTTTCATCACAAGTTCTAAAATCTTGTGATATTTGTGAAATTAATATCAGCAATGCATCATCATAGTTTTGTCCAATCTCATAGTTCCAAGCCCATGCACTATTTTAGGTCTTCTCTTCATCATCAAAAATTATCCTTCTTTCTTCTTCTACTATTTGGAATATGAATTCAAAAGTACTTATTCATCCTCACTTTAGAGCCTCAATTCCTTTTTGGAGTGTTAATTCTTAATAACTCCAATCAAAAATCTTCATCTAAAACTGGAGTCTTGAGTATTCTTCAAACACATTCAATATTGCAGATGATGTATCACCTTTGATACATGTATTTGGAACATTAAGAACAATTCACTGATCATCATATTTCAAGGCAATGTGTAATGCCTGACCATCGTAGATTGAAAATCCCTTCCACGCTCTTTCTTCCTCTTTAACCATCATTCTCAACTTCATCAAAATCATTTGATTCTTTTCATGAAGTAAGAACTTTCATGGTTCTCTTCAAAACGTGAAGTATTTCATGGTCTTATTAAAATCCTTGTTGTTCTTCAATCATACAGATATGGATGATAAAAAATAATTCATCATTATGATAATCAATGTGTTTCCATGGACACATGTTCTTTGAGCATTCGATCAGTTCAACAATCTTTGGAATTGATCTTCTTAGAGAATTGCTCAAGTATGACATCCAATGTTATGATTCTATAAAAATTATCCAGGAAACCTCACATCGGCCAATATCTATTGGCGTTTTAGTCATTATTCATCTATTTTTTCATTTTTACCTATATTGCATCAGTTGACCAGAAATACAATCTTCATACACAAAGTGGTCCCATCATATTTTTCAGTTTTGATGTTTTTTCCTTGTATATTGATCATGATTACATTATATACAAAATGTTAACAATGATATATATATATCTATGTTATAGATATTTATATTCATGCATAAGAGTTATATATATACAAATTTTCTATACTGTATATAATGACACTAGGT
Organism: Viscum album; assembly: GCA_963277665.1. Lineage (NCBI taxonomy): Eukaryota > Viridiplantae > Streptophyta > Magnoliopsida > Santalales > Viscaceae > Viscum > Viscum album. Next base: position 1,032,813,034 of record OY728157.1, read on the forward strand.
CGTATGTCCTCATTAATACAGTTTTCTTTTTTCAACGGATAAAATGAAAGAATGGAAAATAATAATTCAACATTATAGATTAATTATTATACCTTATATTTCATATATATTCATTTAATAAATCCTTTTTAATGTACATAAAAAAATAAACATTAAAATGAATCACAAATGGAGGTGGTAGTCCACATGTACCCATGAGCGAGGTAACAATTTTACAACGGGTTGCAAGGAACCCAAGAAGTTAGGATATTATAGTTATAGAAGAATTATTATTTCTATAATATCATATATATAAATTAAATCAATCATAATAAACATATATTAAATACGGGCATGTAAAATGAATGGTATCACTTCCGAGAGATGGTAAGTCATACATATGCACAAGCTATACATTTAGTTCCAATTTGAGGGAGAGATGGTGACTAATAGTATTTTCATAAACATAATAACATTTCATTTAATTGAAGATAAATAATTTTTTATTTTTTGTTGAATATACTCTATTTTATGTAGATAAAAACTGAATTAAAATGGAAGTGATCTGTTCATAATGTTACCTATTCTTTGAAAAAAAATCCTTTAGAATTCCACTATATGACACCAGGGTTGGTAGTTTATGAACACTAGAACATCAATAATGTATTAATTGTAATAGATAATATTTTTTTAATGTTTTCTCATCCTAAATGGCTCAATGTTTTGTGAATAAGATAAAGGAGGGTTTTTATTTTATTACTGAGTGGAGGGGTAATCTTTAGATTTTATAACAGATTAAAATTAAAAAAATTCTCTTGAAAAATATTTACCGAGGTAATGTTTTAAAGATATGTTATTATGGGGTTTAAACCCCATATTAAAATGATTTTTTTGGTTTATGTTTTTAAAACCTTATATTTTGGTATAACCACTTAGATAATCTTTTTAACATTAATAGTAGTGGCATAGTTTTCAAATTTAAGGAATATAACCATATATATAAGTTGATAATTGACTTATAAATTTACAGGGGATAAAATTTTATACTATATAATATATTCCTAATACAATTTCAATATTATTATGATTTTTAAATAATTTAATAATAAATTATTTTGATAAAATATCAATAATGAAATTTTCAATAATATTCCATTAATTTACCTTTAATGAAATAAACATTATGTTGTAATTTGAAATTAATATTTTAACAACAAATAAATTTTCATAATTATCTTAAAATATCATGTAATTTCATAACCAATTAATGATACATTACTAATAATATTCTAAAGATCATTTTTTTATTTTTCTATTAATTGAAAAAATATTTCATTAGCATTTCAGAAGTGAATATGTTAATTATTGAATAAATATAAGTAAGAAATACATTTCCATAATGAAAAAAAATATCATTTAATGATGGTAGAAATTTATATTCATTCATTTGATTATTTTGTCCCTATATTGAATGATATTTTTTATTTAAATGTAAGAGGGTAAATTTTTTATTTTTCATATCTTTATATATTTTATATGTCGTTTTCAAAGAATTTTTCCCATAAACAATAACTGATCTAGAATAAGGTGATCAGGTTTTAATTAATTACATCAAATACTAATTTATATGAATAGTGTTGACCATAACATTTAGTTTGTACATTGTTTAACCTGATTTACATTCACAGAGGTGATATGTTTCAATATCGTTACTATTTATAATGCCTAAAAATAAGTGGTCGATTTAAAAAACATTTGACTCCTAATGAAAAAATGGAATTGAATTTTCATGATTTAAATTTTATAATTGGAAGAAATTAATTTTAAAATAATCCCGTAAAACTCAAAGAAAAATGAGTTTTTGATAAATATAATTTTTATCCAAGAGATGGATTTCTTTTAATCCAATGTCATGAAAAAATACATATTATAGTAAATTGATTTTATTAAACATATAGCATATTAATATCATTAAAATAATTCACATGTAACAATTAATTTAATTTATTATTATAAATACATGTAATGCGAATAAAAACAATTTCCATGAAACACATCTCCTTCATTTTAAATTATTATTAATTTATAATTAATTAATAAAAAATGAAATAATTTTATTCATATGTAAACCAAACTATTTTTATAATATAGTTAGTCCAATTAATACTGGTATGTAGATATCTATGGTGATAAATATCACATAAAATAATAATAATAGTTTGTAATTATTTCACGGTTCATTTAAAATATATTTTTTGTGTATCACAAGATATCAATGAAAAAAATTCATTAATAAGGGAATATATTATAAAATATAGGGTTTTTAATTTTAAATCTCCTAAAAATGAATTTAAACATCAAAATACCATCACTATGATATAAAAATATGTTGAAACAACTGACTCATCACATCTTCGGGTTCATATGTAGCATGATTAAATTTTAAGTATCGCCAAAAAAACATTTAGTTATTTAGTGTGATATTTTTCATAGAAAATTATTTATATGATCCATAATCTTCCCGATTTTTCCATTATAAGAACAAACATGTTCTATTGGTATGAACATTGAGTTTAGTACATGTGAAGGATCATGTATTTAATTACTAAAAATAGATACATATAACACATTGTACACTTGAGAATGATTTCTTGGAAGCTTCAAATTATAAGATATCATCCTGATATGATTCATAGATACCAATATATCAAGGACTCCACATTCATTTTTCCAAAACCACATAACCCTATTCCAAAAATATATTATTGTTAATACAATTTCAACAACTTTGAAAAAATGATCTTATCGACGATTTTCATAAAAAAATTTATGTCAACGTTTTTTTAGTATTATGTGTCACTGAATGGATATAAACTTATATACCATTTATTAGGTCATATTTGGAACCAATAACCTTATTTCCCTTAATTCAATGAGATTTGATTTAGTTATAAACATCATTCAATATAGAGATTTCAAAGGATCCACATTGATACTTAAGTGAAATATATTATCATATGAAAATTACACAAAGGTAAAATGATGATCCCAAACACCAATTGATTCCATAGAGTAATCTCTCAACATGAATTATAGTGTTTGAGTGGTCCTCTCATACATTCCATCTATCTAATGGTGATATTTTGTACTAAAACTCAACACAATATCTAGATAATTTTAATGAATTATTCAAAACATAGAGGTAAACCTCAGGCAATGATATGATACAAAAGAAGGTAGAACTCCATGAAATATTACCAATTAATTAACATTGAACATGGATATCTAATTATTTTTTAAAAATTCCAAAATGGAATTAATATTTTTGGCCTTTTAAGGTGATCAACTAAGACACATATTTTACTATTTCATTTTAATGTTTTTAAGAGACTGTTAATGAAAACTATGTTTATGTTTTCCAATTTCCATTATAATATGGTAAATGGTTATAAAACAACCTTATTCATCTATCTCTAAAAAATAACTATTTAAAATATCAAACACTGAGATAAAAAATGTTCAATATTTTTCTTTATATAATCCCAATTGAACCACTCTTTCAAATCTGCGTACATATTAGTACATGAAATATTTATAAATAATGAATAAAGATGATACATATTCGATATATCCTTCTTTAAAATTAATATATATAGAACACATATAATGTTTTAAAATATTATTATTCAATCAAAATCATTGTTTAATTTAGAATCATTTCACACATTCTTCTATAGATCTACATCGTTCTTATTTTTATATATAATGCTCGCCATAATATATGGTTGAAAATTTATTTGAGAAAGATAGGATCATTCCCCTTACCTAATGATTTAATTTACCATATTATTAAAATACATAAATATTAGATCTCTTTTGATACATGTTATAGAAAAAGAATCATGATCATTCATAGTCAGAGAATTAGCCACCTTGTTCTCTTTCACATGGTGATAATGTATTCAGTAGTCATAAATATTAATAAACACCTCCAATTTTCTCACATTAATATTCATCTCTTTTTGTGTTAGTATAAAATTTAATATTATTTAATTAGTGTATATGTGTAAAAAAATTATCAGTAATGATAATGACAATATGTCTTTTGTGTAAAAATTATGAAAAAACTCTAAATAAAAAGTTTGTTAATTTTTGTCTAGAATATTAAATTATGCTAAGGAATAAGCTATTAACATATAATTATTCATTATGAAACATCCAAGTCCCTTATTTTTCACATAACTGTGGATAAAAAACCATTTCCATATACATGGTAGTGTGAGTATAGATACACTGAACAACATTTGCTTCAGCTTTATGATGTTCTCTTTACATTTATTATTCAACAAAAACTTATCTCCCAACATTGTAAATAGTTTGACTATATTATAAAGTCATGGTAAATATCCCACAATGTTTGGGTAATATCCAAGAAACCCAAAAAAATAATGTTCTCAGTTTCCATGGTATGTATATGTCATTTCCTGATAACTTCATTCTTGGATAGATCCAATGATATACCCTCAATTAGGTTTATATGACCCATGAATTTGAGTTTATTAATCTAAATTCACACATAGTAAAATTTATAAACATCCCCTCCTTACATAGGATATTCATAAAAATTCTCCAATAATTATCATCATATACCTTGTTCTTCAAATATAGTAGAATATATTCTATAATGAAGGAAATCAAGTGATCTCAATAATCTACATAGACTCTATTTAGTAAATAATAAATTATAGTTATGGATTTAGAAAGACCCAATATAATCAGTATAAATTAATAGTGTCTATACCTATTATATAATGTTTTCTTGGTTATATCCTCTTTTGCGAAACTCAATTTATGCTACTAAAAACAAAGTTCAATATAGGAATAATATTAATCACAACACAGTTGACCAAATAGGTCATCAATATGTTGTATTAGACACTATTTCTTGATTTCAACATTTTTGTTTTCTTGATAATCAATTAAAATTTCCCTTAATCCATATTTCTTCTAAAAATTATGCACCCCTTGGTGATGCGTTTTGTTAAATGAATCAGTTTCCAATATTATTTTTGTGTTTCTTATTTAATTCTTGATACTTGATCAGGTATGTTATCAATAAATTATTCAAAATAGGTTATCCATCATGTGTGAGTTCTAAATAAAACTCAAATTAATGATTTAGAGGAATGTTGGAAAATTATTCAAGAAATAAATACACAAAATCCTAAATAATTAATAAAGCAATGATACTGATATTGTGATAGCCATCTAAGATAAATTTAAATCGTGTGTAGGAATTGATACTAAAAAGATATAATTAAATTCAATTAAATGTTTTTATTCAATCTCGAACAAATAAATTATCATAGATTCATTTTGAATATGAAATTTGACTTATATTCTACATAAATTGATATGGGGTCCATATAAAGAAACCAATTCCACGCCTATAATCACAAATATATCAACATACTAGGGAATCAAAATATTTTTAGGATGAACAGTCCCACAATAATCCATAGGAGAAGAACTATTGAATTGAGATGAATCCATAATGCAATTGGGAGTAATTACTAATAACTCAATATAAAATTGTTTAGAATTTATTTCAATACCCATAACAAATTATCTATATATAAAATAGTGGGTAGAAATATAATCAATATGGGACATTAATTGTTCTAGGAATGATCATTTGTGTACCATTATCAAATTCATTATCAAAACCAACGCCGGTAGCAATTATTTTAAAATATTCCAATTTTCTATTTAGTAGAAGGTGATACTAATTTTATTCATCATCATAAACCTTCAAGTTCATGCACTAGTTAGAATAATTCCCACACTCCTTTTATTTGAAGTATTAGACCATGTTTGGTGCATTATTTGGCTACTAATTTTTTCTATTATATTAATTAGCCTATTTTTTCCTTTAGAAATTCACATGCTTTAGGAACAACATTTCTATATTTATGTCACCAACCAATTCAATTCAAAAAATTCCATTTATGTTTCTTACTAATTTTTTTGCATCAATATGGATTAATTTCATACCAACACCTAATTTATTTGACTTTTATTGTGTTTTAATCTCAAATTTCATATAAAAACCATTAGAGTGGTTAGAATCAGAAATTTCTATTTTTAACTAGAGTGCACATAGAAATATTTATTCATAGATTCAAACATCATTTATAGGTGATATATTTCAATGATATGGTTTTAAACATCCAAATATTTTATAAATTTTTCATTTAGTGTTAATTATTATATCAGAGGAATGTCATTGATGTTTCATGATATTTTCATTATAATTACTAATAAATTAATCATCTGTTTTCATCATCTTATGAATTTCATTCTCAACATTTTTACAGTGTATGAGTGAATTAATTACTAAAAACTATGCTTTTAAATGCATCTCATTTCATAGTGAATATATTTCCACATAACTAATATTCTTAATAAGATCACATTATTGATCTTATTCTTAATAAAAAATTTAAATAGATACGATAACATTTTAATGATTCTAGCACTGATGAAAAGAAAATATTTTTTCCACGAAAGTGATTTATTGCTCATCCAATAATAGATAAAAAGTCCCAATAATAAAAAGTTTAATTTTGGCCACGAAATCATTAATAGCACGTTATTAACTTATTTTATCATTTGGATGCTCAGTATGTATAATATCTATATGAAGTTTTTTGACAATAGAATTTTTTATTATTATTTCTCTAGTATAATTAGGTTTTTTAGGGAGGGATAATTTCATTATCTAAGAAATTCGTTGTTAGCAAGATGTATTATGGTAACAACAATTTATTAATACCAAAATTTAATGTGTAAGAATGACAGTATACTAATCAGATTGAGAAATCATGTAATCATTAAATTTAATTCACCAGAATTATAAATCATGACACATTATTCTATGTCCATGGGACATTATGTCTAACCTTGGTAAATCATAATAATTACCAAAAAAGATTGGTTGTTTTCCCAAACATACACATATTAAGATACTTTTCATCAATTTTTTACAATACTATTTTTTAAATATTGAATAATCATATATTTTGATAACCAGTATAGTCGAAAAATAAATTAATAAATAAAAATATTACATATTTTTAGATGAATATTCCATAAATTTTCCAAAACATTGCTTTAGGAGAGTGAGATTTAGTTTCCAGGGATACTAGATACCCAATATTCTTATTTCATGAAGGATTTTAAATATTTCCCAAAATATAATCCCATTTTTTTAATCCTAAAAAATATATCGTACATTAGCATTTATTGAATACTTGAAAGGAAATATAACAAAGGGTGATCTTAAATACTCAGTAAGGGTAAGCATGTGAGATATCAATTGATAAAAATATAAAACCAAAACATAAGAAAACATATATGAGATCATGAAAATAAATTATAATGTTTATAACCAATATTTCATTACACTTAAACTAGATACATGTCATAGTATTATCCATTTAAATATACATGAATACAAAGAGATACAATTCCTGAAAAATAAATCATGAACCATAAGTTCATGTAATAAAAGTGTTATTCCTTTTTAGGTATATAAACCATTAAATATATAAAGGTGAAATACCATGACCATTAAATCATATTATATCAATCCTCAACACTTGGTTCCTTAAATTAATTAAGCATATTGATTTGTTTTCCCTAGTGGACCCATCACATTGTCTTGTTTCCCATAAATACAACATGAGATATAGAGATTTACCAAATTAATCATATAGATATAAAATTATGGTACCACCTATCACATGATAAAAAACATTCATATGTTTAACATAATATCCTAAAAAAATTAATATATAATCATATCATAATCCATCCATTGAAAATGGCTTCTATATACATTTCCTCAATTGATCACATCATAACACATGATAATAAATGAGTTTCATAAACATCTTATCATAATAATCATAAATCATAAATATAAATAATAAGTATAATAAAATTGGATCATATCTCAAGAAAAACATATATAATATAAAAGTAAGTCTTCCTAGATGAAAATTTCATGAAAAGATAATTGGAACATTTTTTGAGGAAAATTGACTTCCAATTTGATATATATTATTAAAAACAAAGAAATTTACAAAAAATTAAGGAAAACTTTTAATATGAAAAAACAATATATTTTTTTTAGAAAATCCACAATTAATTTAGTGAACATGATAGCTATAAATTCTATTCATGTCATACAAGTTAAAATAAAATATTTCTTTCAAAATTTAATAAAAATCAAAAAAGTACCTCTTTAATATAATGATCATAATATTCAGTTTAAAAAATATTGTAAAAACTCAATCATGACTAAATATTACATTATAGATCATTTAATAACATTAAAAACATTTTATAAAACATTTTTAGACAAAATGGATTTAGAAGAAAAATGATTTTTGATTAAAGAGGGAAATAAATATGATTAAACATTAAAAATATTTCAACTCTCATGAGTATATAATGTTGGTAAATTAAAGAAGAAAATTCTCCATAAAAAACTTTAGGATATGAATATTATATTTTCATCCATAAAGGAATCATATAATTTTCATCAATGTAAATTAAAGAATAAGTAATCACGATTAAAGTTATATTATTACTTAAAACCCATAACACATTGGTAAATTATGAATCATAAGATCCATGAATGTGTAAAATAAATTGAAACATTAAATATCATTAAAATAACTATATTTAATACATAACATATCAAATAATTTATATGTATACATTATAAATGAATACATGAACATAACATAAGCTTTGTCCCTAACAAGCTGAATTGTGATGATACACAATTACATTCTGTCTGACATCCATCATAACTGTATGAAATTCCTATATTAGGAAAACATATTTATTAAAAATATATTACATAACCATAATAACAAATATAATATATTATATTATTTAATTATGACCAATTATCAACTTTTAATTAGAAATTTAGGATTAAAATCGCTATTTCTTATGATAACCACTTTGTTTTTCTAGTATGTTTTGGGTCTACAGTGTTGGTACATGTTCATTGATAATTTTTTCCCTCCCATACAGAATTATAATAATTATATAAATAAAATATATATTCATTATATAAATATTTATAGTTATACAGAAATGTTATAAAAAATTAGAAACACCATTCATTGATATGGTAGGCCATACGTACGCATAATTGTTTTTTTTTTCATTTTTCGAGGGATAGAAAATAACCATGGTAAATATTATTGAAACATTAAATAATAATAAGTATTATTTAATGTATATAATCTATTTTCAATAAATCAATTTTATTCCATTCAAATAAAATATAAATATAAAATGATATCATATAACAATTCAGAAATAATAATTATTTAATAAGTATCTTATATAATACCTAAAATAATATTACTAACTATTCATGAAAAAACGTGACATAAAATGAATTGTATCGCTGCATGAATATGAAAATCATTACATACACACAATCTATATAGTCACATCCCTTTTGATGTATAGAGGGTGAATAAATTTTTTTAAAAATCATAATTAATTTTTATTATATTTATAATAATAAAAAAAATTGATAAAATTTTTTGCATATTTATATGAGGTAAACTAATAATTAAAAAGGTAGTGTTTGATTAATGTTATTACCTCTTCTTTGAAACAAAAAATTTTGATTATCTCTTAAGGAAATTATTTTTGGGCTTTCAAGAAGGAAATAAACTCTGTAATTTTGATACATAACTGAGGAAGATAATTTGTTATGTTTTTGTTGAGACAAAAAACTCAATGTGGCATGAAAAGGGGAAATTATGGGTTCCCTTTTATAATTTAAGGGAGGGACACAGTTGGGATTTATTTAATGATTAAAATATAATTAATTAATTATATAACCAAATGATTCTATATTTTAAAATTTTAAAATATATGGTAATGTGGGTTTGAAACCACAACATCCAATAATATTTTTATAGCTATTTGTTTTTTTCATCGTTAGCAATTATTTTAACGAATCTTTCAACATATTTTTACAATAATTTCAGTAACATATTCTATAACATTATAGGGATATTATTTTATATATAAGTTGATAATTGACTCATAAATGTCCATCATATTTTATTTTAGATCATACTATATCGGTATTATCTTCTTTATACATTTTAATGATTTTTAAAAAACATAATAAAATATTATATTATTAAAATTTTGTTAATGAAAATTTTGACATTAATAATTTAATTAGAATTTATGTAATAAAATAAAAAAATTTAATTCGAGTATAATCCATTAAAAAAATAATATTTCATATTAATATATAGAAATTTTTTAACACCTAATCCGATTCAAATTAGATTAAATTTAATATATTTAAAATCAATTATTTTTTCTTTCTATTGATTAAACATAATATTGTGTCAGTATTTAATAGAAACATATTGTAATTTAATCACTAAAAAATTTTATATAAATATTAATATTGAAAAATATTTAATAATACTCATTATAGGTATTTATATACATTCAAAACAATATTTTTTCCATATGTGGACACATATTTGTAATTTAAATTCAAGAATGTTACATTTTATACTTTATTGGATTTAAATATTATACTAGTTATTTTCATAGTCAAGCGTCCCTACAAAAAATAAAATATAATGCTTATTTTAAAAAGGGTATTATTATATTCATATAATAATAGTTAAGGGGAAATATTTGGATCCTAAAATTTAGTTTTAATATAGTTTTTCTAGTTTTACCCTTTAGTGGGGTGATAAATTTCACCATTGTTACTATTCATAATTCATATAAATGAAAGGAAACTATTTATAGAATTTGAAACTCCTTATTACATATATGGAATCCATTTTTATTGATTAAATTTCGTGAAGTGTAAGAAAATAATTTTAAAATAAACTTCCAACATTCAATGTAAACTGTGTTTTTTTAATACATTTTAAAGATAAATATGGATTTTATATTTTCCCATTTTTAGTAGATAAATTACATGATTTTTTATTAAAATTATTTAATATAAAATATATATTTTTCATTTAAATTATTTTAGAATATTCATCAATTAAATTTATTATGATAAAAAACATTGTGTTCTTAAGAACTGTTTTAAGAAAAAAATATCATTTATTTTCAAATGATTTTTATTTTAATTTCTATGTAATTAGTAAAAAATGAGTTTATTTTATTTATATTAAAACCATATTATTTTCATAATTTAGTTTCAATTACATTTACCCACCAATTTGATAGCTAGGTTATAACCCTCACATTAAATAGTAATATTTTAAAAGTATAGTGTCGTTCATCTAAACTCAGTGTTATGTGTAAAAAAATATATAAAAGAAATAAAATTTAATTAAGTTGAAATAGTTCATAAAATCTCATGGTGTTAAAATTATTCCCACAACAAACTGTTCTCATTATAATCCAATGATGGCATGGTCACTATTACATATGCATTTTTTTCATGTGACAAAGCGGTTGGGGTCACATGTCGTGGTGTCAAAGTTAAAACATAGTTACTTGGTGGGATTACTTGTGTGTTTTTTGTTTAGTTTTCATTCATAACTGAAATATGTATAGTGATATATTTGAGAAACCCCACTAATGGTTCCCAATTGAGATTGATTTTTCATATCATATATAAACCCCCTAAAGATTAGGGAAAATTATTTTATTTTTTTATATGAATGGTTTTATTGAGTATATAGAAGGTGAATCAAGATGGGTTTGGAGATACCTGATAAATGAGGGACATGGTTTTGTGGTTATGTATGATTTATTCATTTTTCATTATATTTCTTATACTTCATCGGTCCTATGGGAGGTCATCTTGTTGTATACATGTATATTAAACATATATATTTTTGATATAACTTATAGATTTTTTATATATTGTCATTGGTTTCCATTTAACGTTAACTATTTAAACATAGTCTAATTTTGAACTTTGATTAAATTATTTGAAAATTTGTTATTATGATTATAATTATTGAATAGTCTTATCATGTAGATTGTAGACTATCTCCATTTTTTGGTAGCCTTAGGTATATATGGAGGTGCACCTGAGATCATTTGGTTGCAATAGCTCAAGTCAGTAGTCAGGATCTTAGGATGATTTTTTACAATATTGATGGTATAAAATTGATATCAGAAAAGGATTCTATAATGAATTAACCTTAGGTAATATAAGAGTTCGCATTGATAACCATGTTTTTGGGACAATAAAGGTCATTCTTACACTGTGTAATATTTTTTGGAACTAAATTAGTAAAGTCATAGGGTGTCATATATGTGAAGAATCCACACACATAGTTAAGTTGAAATATTTTTCGAATATAGTGTTTCAATGTCATCAATTATTTTACTCAATGACATAAATATTTATTATGGACAACATCCTTCGAAGGGGTGTCAGATGAATGTGTGGAAAATTATCCATTAATATGTGATGAACAATTTTAGAAGTCAACGCATATATTATCTTTTTAATAAAATTCTTATATTGAAATTTTGATCTTGTAATAAAGTTTCATGAGCGCATATATATACGAAAAATTATATGCATCGGTTTTATAACAATTTTACCAAATTCACTAGGGGAAATGAGTTTTCAAATTTAGGAATGTTTATAAATGATTGATTTGGGGATTGAGGATGACTTGGAACTAGTAAGGGATGTAATATAGACTATTCTTTCCCTAGCGGTTCTCAATCATTTTTTGTCAAGAGATATTTCAATTTTGAAACATCCTAAATGGTGTTATAATTCCATAAGGGATTTTATTAAATATAATTTACTTTTTGTTGATGAATTAATTGATGTGAAATTCTTTATGATCACAAGACTATCACGTTTTAATGGATGATTTAATAGTTTTGGATATAAATTATATTTTTCTAGAAAATATCCAACACATAATAACTATGAATTTCATCCTTTTATATAATATGTATACCCAAAATTTAAAGAATTGGTAGTGTTTCCAACAATGTGGAAAGAAATTTCATTCATATTTTTCAAATTTTAGATTTTCTTCGCATTAGAATTCTATTATATAATATTTAACCTGGGGAGAATGACATTAATATATGGTTTTGTACATAGATGAACCAAATTAACTTATATATGATGATTTTGAAAGGGTGTAATAAAAAGTGAAGTCATCAAGAATATTTTATTATGGTGTGATATATTGATAAAATTTAAATAGAATTTTATAAAATATTCATAACTAATTTGGAAAAAATTGGGCTCCCAATGAATCATCACAATATGCACCTTTAGGGAGATTGAATATGATGAAGAGATGTCATCACAGTTACAATAACAAATTAATAGAAACATCAACTTTATATTTTATAAAACAATGCAGTACATGATCAATATATTTAAATTCATAATGAAATTTTTAGGAATTAGAGTCCATAAAGAGGTGAAATTGGTATAACAAAGACACATAACAAATATTTATTAAGGAGGTGTTTATAATATACTTCAAATGAGTTATTTGAAAATTAAAAATCAATTTCCAAATGATGATGATGGTTAGATAAATCAACACATGTATAAGTTTTATTACATACTATTAATGTAACTAATTGTTATATATTTTATACTTTGAAACAAATATAATATAATATAGTCATTGTAATTGTTTTTAATAAAAATAAATTTTATAAATTATCCTTGTTTATAGTCCTTTATAATTTAATTTTTCATTTTTTGGAAAAACATGTGGTAATTTTGAATAAGAAAATTTACTTCATTTATAAAAAACTCTATTAATTTACCCAAACATTGTTTAATCATGTTTTTATAAATGTGGATAATTTTTCAACCATTTATGAAAGTTCATATGATATTTGGGAAGAATTATTTGTTTATCCTAGTCTAACATATTAAATAAATACTTTATTTTAATTAGTATTATTTTTTAAAATATCATTTGGTATTTACCCCGACAATCCTTGCATGTGTCCACCACTGGCCACATTTGATCTCTTAACCCACATTCATGTCAATAACTATTCTCTTTACAAAAAATATCTTCTGTGGTTCACAACCATACTCTATTCCAAAACAACAAAATATGAGGTTTTCACCAAATCCTATAGTATATATAATATTAAATTGACATTTTTAGTGTGGAAATACATTTGTAGTGTGCACAAACTAATTGTAAATGCAATTTAGGTATATATATTTATCATTATATATTATGGTATTAATTATTATACATATATTTATTAATTTATATATTAATATACCAATTATATTCTAATATGAATATAAATATAATAATAGTCTCTCCCCTGGTGAGAGGGTGCTCTTAAGGATTTAAGATTTTGGGAACTCCTGGGATTTTCTATTCTTTGTGATGTTTTATCAGTGTTGTCACGACCCGTCCTCGGGGCCCGTGCCGTGACTACCCCAAGCCCGCCTTCCAGAGGTCAGGGGCTGGCGACTAGCACCAAGGCGTAATTCCTGGTAAAAAGGGAAGGCATTGCCTTTGTAATGTAAACAAACACCATAGAGAAAGCAATCAGAGGTAAACACTAAGTAAAAACTGGGTACAAAAGTAAATGCGGAAAAGTATGTGGGCCAGAATACAAACCCAAACTGAAAGTAAAGTACAACTGAAAGGGGAAAACAACAAATGAAATTAAAGCCGCAACATCGAGCCGTCAACTGGACGTCCCACATAAAGGGTGGGTACAGATAGCCTCCACAGCTCCTCGGGTCCAGCCGTCTACTCCGAGTACGTCCCGCCCAGTGGTCTACCATCAAGTACCATCCTGCACTGCAAGCCTCAACCCACGATCAGCATTGTCTGTCGTCTACAACCAACACAACGTAGCGCGGGCATAGCCCGTGAATGGGTGAGTATAAGATACTTAGTAGGGACCCCGAGGCCCCCGAAGGTCTCCCAGAATCTACAAAGGATAATCCAAAATAAAATATATAATCATGAAGTAACACCCGACACTACTTAGGTATATGCCCATACATATACCTAAGTCACCAATTCTCGTTCGGCTCTAACATCCGAGCCCAAGTACAACCCGTCCTCAGGGCCCTTGCCGTGACTACCCCAAGCCCGCCATCTATAGGCCAGGGGCTGGAGACTAGCACCAAGGCGTAATTCCCGGTAAAAACGGAAGGAATTGCCTTTGTAAAGTAAAAAAACACCATAGAGAAAGCATGTAGAGGTAAACACTAAATAAAAACTGGGTACAATAGTAAGTGTGGAAAAGTATGTGGTCCAGAATACAAACCCAAACTGAAAGTAAAGTAAAACTGAAAAGGGAAAACAGAAACTGAAAGTAAACCCACAATGTCAAGCCATCCACTGGAAATCCCACATGAAGGGTGGGCAGAGATAGTCTCCACAGCTCCTCGGGTCTAGCTGTCTACTCCGAGTACGTCCCACTCAGTGGTCTACCTTCAGGTATTGTCCTTCTCCGCAAACATCAACCCACGATCAGCATTGTCTGTCGTCTACAACCAACACAACATAGTGCGGGCATAGCCTGTGTAGGGGTGAGTATAAGCTACTCAGTAGGGACCCCGAGACCCCCGAAGGTCTCCCAGAATCCAAAAAGGATAATCCACAAAGGAAAGATATCATCACGAAGTAACACCCGACACTACTTTGGTATATGCCCATACATATACCTAAGTAACCAATTCTCGTTCGGCTCCAACATCTGAACCCAAGTACAACCCAGTCCACACAAGAAACCACAGCCCAATCCACACAGGAAATCATAATTTAATCCACACAGGATATCAAGTCAATCATATTAAAGATAAGGATTGAAAGTCAAGATACAGCTCACACAGGTATACTTCTTCATATGATGATAGAGATGATCAGATGTAGCCAATGATTCATCAAAGCCGTCAGACCCAAAAAGGATCGATAGGTACTAACCCCCACAATGACCCACACAGGATCAGACCCACACAATATCGATAGGTATCTAACCCCCACAATGACCCACAAAGGATTGATAGGTAACTAACCCCCGCAATGACCCACACAGGATCGGACCCACACAGGATCTGAAGTCACTGGCCCACACAGGACCGCTGAGCGCTGAGCCACACAGGATCTGACCCACACAGGATTGGTAGCACTGATCCACGTAAGATCGCTGAGTGCTATAGTCGTCATCGTCGAATCCACAGAGGATTTCTGCACAGTCGTCATCGTCGTCGTAGTCACAGCCAGCTCTAGGGTTCCCGCACACAGGAAGCTCGTTCGAGAGGGTCCGCTCCACGAGCTGAGGGGATGATACATCAACTAACACATAGTCTGGATTTGATTTATCCAAAAGTTCCGTATCGTCAACATAAACGCAACGTCACAGACGGTGCGTCAATCAGACGCCCGATCTAAGAGTTATTGGTTTTTCCGTCCTAGGGGCCCTGTTGGTTTTTAAGTCAAAACCAACCTGACCGTACTCCACCTGCGTCCAAACCTCGATCGGAGTAAGACAAAAGGTCTATGTCACTAAGAGGAATCCAACAAAGTTGACGGCACATAAATCGGACGTCCGGAGCTCAAGTTATAAGCGTTCCCGCTTCGAGGGCCCGGTTGGTTTCCTGTACGAACCAACCCTGACGTACCCAAAGTTCTCTAAAAACCTAATTGTGATATACCAAACCGACTGTATCGATCCAAGGATTGCATCGCAACTGAAGGTGCGTTGATCAGAGTCTCATATCTCATGTTATGGGCAACATACCTAAATAGGTTTGGTATTAGGGGGTTCACGCCCGGTCCGACCCAGCTCGATACCCCTAGGGTCAGCCCGAACTGGGCGACCCAAACCGGGTCCGGGTCCGGCCCGCTTGGGCACGGCTTGGCCCGGCGGCTCGGCCTGGTGCGCTGGCGCTGGCCGGGTGGCCAGGTGGCCGGCTCGGCCGTTACGGCCGAGCGAAGAGGGGGGGGGGCGCTACCCCCCGCGTTGAGAACTCGTGGCACCCATGTGGGGGGCCGCACCCGCTGGCCGACTGGGGGTTACGAACACCCAGTTTTCCCCTGACCGGCTGGCCCACTCTATCCGGTCGGGCCGGTCCCCCTGCTCCGATACCGGCGGCCCGAAACCGGCCGCCGGTTACCCTGCTCCGCTGCGGCCCAGAACCGGCTGCGACCTTCATCCGTATGGCGCGGCGCGACAGTGCCTCGCCCCTCCGCCGCGGCCCTGCTCCGGTCGCGGTGCTTTTGTGGTTCTCCATCGCAGCGCGACTACGCCGTGTCTTTGGTTCTTCTTCAACAGCGCGGCGCGACGATGCCTCGTCTTTGGTTTGTCTTCAACAGCGCAGCGCGACGGCGCCGCGTCATTGGTTCGTCTTCAACAGCGCTGCGCTTCTGCTCCTTTTCTTAAATAATTCCCTCGCGGTGATTTGGCACCGTGTTGCCTTGCTCGTGCTGCAACAAAACAAACCAAAAATGGCGAGAAGCGTCGGCCGTGTTCGTGCTGTCCGACCTCCTCCCGTTATTGCGATATCAGGAGGATTAAAAGAAAAGGAGAAAGTGATGGAAGTATTCACGAACAACAAATAAAATAAATCCCTACCTCGTCAAATTTGATGAGCGAGGATTCGTCACGGAAATAACCATCGTGGAAGAAGGCGTCGCGGATGGAGGATTGTCGCGTCGTGGAGAAGTGTTGCGGAAGAAGGAACGTTGCGGAAGAAGTATCGCATCGTCGATCTCCGAGGATCCGGTGTTCTTCACGTTCTTCGCGTTCTTCGTCGAAGAAGAAGGCTTTTCTCCAATTCCTCTCCACGCAACAAGTTTCAACCCAAATAAAATAAGAGTTGTCTTATTTTATTAATGCTCAAGCCAATGTTTGAATTTTAAAAAGAAACTAAATGAACAATTAAATGAGGAGTTTAAAACCACCCAATTAATGAGGCGTTTCTTAACCAGAATAAATGCAAGGGTTGACTTAATTAAAAAGGGGGGTGCGGGTGTGTTACTTAATTAAATGAGGGGGTTGAAAAAGGTAAAAGAAATGGTGGGGCTCGTCTGGGCCCCACCTCCCAAATATCATGCCAAGTGGGTAGGATATTGTGGGTCCCACATCACCCACTTAACTTAAGTTAAGAAAAATAAAATAAAAATCGGTCGTACCAATTTTATTTTATTTCTTAACTTAACCCCAAAAATTAAAAACCAGACCCGAGCAAACGCAGCTCTGGAAAAGATGTTTCTAAGAAAATACCGGCTCTGCGATTCCATCGGTGCCCTCAAAATTTGATTCTGAGTACCAGTTCAAAAGTTAGAAAAACCCGCTCGTTCGTTTACTGAACGTACCCGAGCTAAACTTCGGAAAATGATTCTGGGCACACCGGGCCTCGGAATCAGGTGTTGTGAGAAACTGCATTCTTGTAAAATCCCAAAGAAAATTAAGAAAAAAAATTCCTTGAATTTTTTGGGTCATTACAAGTGTTGTGACATTAAATCATCAATTTTTATCCCCCAAACCCCTCTCCCATACGTATTATATATCTATATTACAACTAATGTTTTGATGTAAAATGAAATTCTTAAACTATAGTGGAACATATCTTTATCAATGAAGAAAAACATCACATTAAAATCAATATTCTTGATAAACCCTTCCTAGTTCATAGTGTGACTATTTTAATTATAGATAAACTAATCAAAAATAATCATGTCATCCATAATGCATTAATAAAAATTATTAACTTTTTTTGGTTCCAAGAAGAAGGTGTGACCTTAGGAGATGTAAGATCAAGACACTATATCACAAACTTTTTTTTTGAACATGATAAGTAAAATTTGGTTCACTGAAGACCATAGAAACGTGAAAATAGAATAATATTTCTGCAGCATCTATAAAAAATGTAAAATTCTAGAGTATCCCTGCCACAAAAAACCACTATGTTTTCACCTTAAAAACATCCCATTTAGTGGAAGAGAAGAAAAAACAATTAATAATTATAAAATCCGCATCCGACGTTTTATCGATTGGTATTTCTCAAATCCAATCATTTGGGGGCCATTTATGGGAATTAGAGTTATCATCAATGTGATGCAAAAAAATTTTATGGTATCGTTTATTTACATAGAGTATCATTATATATTTATCAAATTATAATATGAAAAACAACCGAAATCATTACTTTTTTGCAGGAATTAGACATATCGTAAAATAGTTTTTCTCCACGAAAGATGATGTTGATAGTAACAACATCCTCCAATATAAATCATTGCTCCATGTGAAGAAAGGTATGATTCCCTTCATCATTTAATTTGAAAGTAAAATGGATATAAAAAAAATTTCTAAGGCCTTTGGTGTGAAATCAACTTTTAATGACACCAAATTTATAATGCTTGTCCCTTCTCCTACTATCATTGATAAATATTACATTTTCAACCCAGAAAATACTAAAATCCAAGCAACCTAACCTATTCCGAAAATCATATATATTTCTAATGATTTCATGGATAGACCATAACTAAATAATTCCAGCCCTCTAACCTACATCTCCTTCAAGGTACTATCACTCTACCCCCCACCCATCCCAATAAACTTTCATAATGAACCACCAAACCCCCAACCGAACCCCAAAACTCCCCCAACCTTATTACAACCACCTTTTACACAACCCATACATGAAAAAAATCCAATTAGAGAAAGTTAATACAAGACTAAAAAATTATATATAATGCAGAGATATTCATATAGGTGAACAAGACTTTAACCTCAAAAAATTATAACACAGTGAATCTAAATATTTCCCTAGGGCTTCAATCACATTTGAAGAAGAAAATAAATGACAGATGATGATAGAGGATGGATAATTTATTGAATACACATAGGTGGAGGCTATCATGATCCATCATCATCAATGTCAACAAAAATACTATGTTTGATCATTTTTGGGCTTAGGAACCCACATACATTTTGAATGCTTCAATAACTGAGCACTAAATTATTCCCTAGCATGGTTTTTTTTCAAAACCATTATAAAAAAAGGACATATAAAAAATGACATCCATGTTGGGTTTCCAAAATATTTTCTCATTATCTATCCAATTATACATTGTTAGATAATTATTCAAGTAAAAGGAAGATGATATTTAGATACAAATATTATCTTTGAGCCATATTTGTTCCTTTATTAACTTGTTTGAAATGTTTAATTGCTCTTTTTTGGGATTATGTGGGTGTCCCTCACAAAATTACAAATTAATTTCCTAGTATTTACTAATTATTATATGGGATTTAATTTTTGGGGAAATTCACATGGGAAGGGACATAAACCAGATTGTGTTTCAAATATAAAATAATGGGGTTTCTTATAGATACTATTCACATATGAGATACATCTTAGTGGTAGTTGAAAGAACAAATCCCTCTATCCTTGGACATTAATGAATCCAATTCATGTGGTTAAATGAGTTCTTGGATTACACACACAATTTTGGTAA
Organism: Viscum album; assembly: GCA_963277665.1. Lineage (NCBI taxonomy): Eukaryota > Viridiplantae > Streptophyta > Magnoliopsida > Santalales > Viscaceae > Viscum > Viscum album. Next base: position 1,032,833,556 of record OY728157.1, read on the forward strand.
TTTGGACATATTCTAGGATTCTTCTGAATGGATACCCATCTACATCAACTTCTAAGTCTCTCAACCTACCCCAACTAATTCAGATCACTTCACTATTCACATTGACATTAATACTAACCATAAGATACAAAGATAATAGTTGCCTTTTTATATTTAAATAAATTGTATAATGGAAGAAGACTAGGATTATTTTATTAAATCAAGAAGGTATTTATGAGGCTATAATGATCACAAACAAATATATCTTCCCACCTATAACATTAATCATTGGAGATGGAGTCAATTACTCCAACTAGACCTGTAATGTGATGTTGTAAAAAAGTCCCAAGAATCATCATTACATTCCACAATCATGAAACACCCTTTATAGAAATTCTATAATGTTAATTGATCTTAATGACTACATCATCAAGAAACAAAAATACTAGTTAATAATTTATTGTGACATTTACATCCTTGAGGGTGACTAAAATACAAATTATTTCCATAAATCATTCCTAATGGAGGAAACAGAAGAACATAAATTCTAATCCTACATCAACATATGGAAGAAATTCATAAATGAGGATGATAACCATGACCATATTATATGATTTCTCTAGGATATCTACTCAACTTGTAAATCATCAATTCCCACTAAGATTGCATAATTTATCAATCCAGTAGTGCGAAATTATATGAACCAAAATCTCACTATTGACATAATAGAAAACAAATCCTACTTTCACTCATAGAAATACATTTTACCCAATACATAGTCCATGATGGACTCCATTCCATTTGCATAGAAATAAATTAGGGAATATTGTATGACATGACATCTCATGACTTATAACAGATCCATAGAAAAGAAAATTTAAACTCTCCACCATTAATGAAATGATTATTAATCGTATTATCAAATTAAATAATACCCCTTTATTTTACAATTTTAAGTATATATTTTTTTGTAACCTAAAAAATCCTCCCAAATATTAGGGTAAATCAATATCACACTTGGATCCTATCTGTGGTATCTGAAAATAAAGCACATTCTCTCCCCAAAAATATTATTTCAAACAATGTTTTTATTTCCCATGAAATTTTTCATTAATTAAAAACCTTCACAATTGAAAATAGGGGAATTGTGGATTGTATACTAGAAATGATTAATGATTTCATTGGAGTGGAATTGACCTACCTTCAGTTCTTTCTGAGAAAAATTAGATTCTTACCTTTATGGGTTGTTGTGATTTTGAAAGTTGTATCTTTCATATCATTTAAAATAAATATAAATGGTAGACTTAGGAGGTGATTATCTCTCACCATATTCAATCTCATAGGTGATTCCATTTCATTATCCCTCTTCGTATTAATGGATGATGGGTTTTATTTTATTATTTAAGTGAAAATGATGGATAATGTTTTACATAGTGTAAATTAAATTTACCCTAGGCCTCTAATATCTCACAAATTCACAGGTGATGATTATATCAAATTCAATAAATCAATGATTTAAGAATGTAATAATATTTGTATTCATATTGATATCATGAGTAGACATTAGGTAAAGCATTAAATCTGTATAAATAATAAATATCATTACCATTAGTGTTACCTCATGCTGGATGGAACTATCCAACATGATTTAAACATTATTATTGAATAAAAACGCCAGAAATTCCTCATAAGTCCTACGATCTTCAAATGTTCAAAAATTGATGTATTATCCATCATCCTGGGTAGAGTGAAGAGAAATACATGGGTATAACATGAAAATGGTTTCCAAGTAAATTAAATAAATCCTTATTAAGAAATTTTCATTTTACATCCATTCTTATTTCATTACGGACTTCAAACTCATTGACATCATAATAAATCAAATCCATTTCAGTCATGTAAAAATCTTGAGGGGATCAACAACTAGAAAAAACAAAATTCAATAGATAAGGTGGGGAAATATCTACAAGTCTAAACATTATTTTGGAATGGGGTTCATCGATTTGTCTCCTGTTAACAATGATATTGATGCCAGACAAGGTTGGAGGTTTATTCAACATCAAGAGTCCATGTTTACTAATTTTATCCAAACTAGATACATACTCCCAAATGATCTATATAGTGGTTCCTTAGGACCCCACCCTAGGTTCTTCTGGCACATCTTGTGGGGATCACGTGAGCTCGTACAAAGGGATATTGACCAGATAATTTGTGATGGTGAATTTAGTAAGGTTTGGAAGGACCCATGGCTAGTCGATGGCATGGGTTTCAAAGAAACATACCAAACACCCAAAGGCCTTGAAGATACAATATTGCTCAGTTTACTCAATGAGGCCTGGAATGGTTTGTGTTTTATTAAACTCTTATTGTTTTTTAACTATACATATTAACATAATCTTAAGCATATCTATTATGAGAGATAATGTTCCATTCCCCCAATGATGGATTAGGGAAATCATAGGAACCTATAGAATGAAATATGGTTATTCTCTATATATTAACACATCACCATTGGAGAATATTTCTATTTATAAAACCATCTAGAACATCTTGGTCCTACCGAAAGTGTCATGTTTATGGTGGTATTCCTACTCAAAAATAATTTATTCCAGGGAGTTACTTAATATTATCCATGCTATAGAAAATATTATGTGTTTAATATGCATGGCCATGATAGAATATATCTTCAATTATCCTACTGAAGGGGACATATGGAATTCCAAAAATACCATTGATGATAACCTCTTAATCATGGCCATCAGTTTAACTAATATTCGCATAAATTGGTCATTAATTATCATATTCGTCCAATTAAAAGAACATTTCATTATGGAATAGAATTTTTTGGCTAGGAGGAATGAAATTCACTTTTCCCAGGTGATCAATCCATGCACATCAGGGAACGATCATGCATCCCAATGGTTATCTGTGTGGAGACACAATGAAAAAAATCGTGATGTCCCCATGGTCACTCATGATCGAATGAACCTATATCCCTCCGTCTCACGAACCCTAAGAGTAAATGTGGATAAATAATCCTTGGATAACGAACCCACTTTTTGTGGTTTTTTTCATGACTCTTCTAGGATGATCGTGGAATCCATCCAACATTCCCATAGGGTGTCTCTCTCTCCAATTGTTATAGAATAACATGAAATTATATTTGCAATTGAATTATTTATTGAGCATCGATGAAATTATATCACCCTATATCCAGACTACCTCAAAATTTATAATTGTATATCTTCTTTGGTGGCCGACCTCCTTTCATTTGGTCTATTGGTCTAAATGAACCATTCCTATAAATTTTTCATCATGATTTGATCCTTATACTTTGAAAAAAAAGCTGGGAATAAAGTAGAAAATGATTTGGAATGAAGGGGTATTTCCGAAGACCCCCCATGTTTGGTTGGATGTTTTCCCTAGTTGGTTGACTTCTATTATTTTACATGATCATTGATCTCATTATATATGAGTCCATTTGTCACATAAAAAATTATACATATACCAACATACATACACACACATATATATATATTAATACATATTTATTTATAGAAAATATATTTATACTTATAATCAGTAATTTGTATTATTAATATATATATATATATATTTACATCATTAGATATACATATTAATATTAAAATGGTTCAATAATATTATAATGACTTACAAGTAAATATATACATGAATTCCCTAATTTATAATTATTAATTGTTAGTTTTTTAAGGATAATTTAGTTTGTTATTGTTAATTAATTATTTGTTATTATTTAAAATGTATATAATAATAGATAATTTATTTATTTAATACACTCACATGTGTGTGTCTCTGTGTTTCTATATATGTGTATATATTTGTATATAAATCTATAATATATATTTTACACACAATAAATCACACACACATATATATGTATGTATGTCGGTATGCATGTATGTATATTAATAGGGATATATATGTGATTGTGAAATAATTTTAAATAAAAAATTTTATTATTAATGTTATGCAATTCTTATGAATGTATATATATACAAAGGAATATAAATTGTTCTTAAATGTTATTTTTAATATTTTATATTATTATTAAATATAATACATATATATATATATATATATATATTATGTAGAAATTGAGGGATATATTATATTAATCCATACAATAACACATTAATATATTATTTAAAATAATTTATATAAGATATTTTAAATTTATTATGATATTATATATTATTAATTACAAATTTATTTTACAAGGGGATGATGGGGTTCCGATCTACACCACATAGTGATCACATACATTAAGTTCATTGTAGTTTACATTAGAATTCATGTGAGGTTTTCATTTTGATGTAGAAATTCTAATCATTGGTGGTAATTGGGATAGTTTTTCAAAGTGTGGATATTGCTTAACTGATAATATTATATCGTTAAATGGGAAAATCAATGAGGTTTGATGGTCTAAAATCAAATCTATATTTAATTCTTATATCACATTTTGGGATTTAATTGGGTGTATCAACATGAATGTATCTATGAATCATGTTGTTTACAATTCATAGGTTGTTTTAGTGAGGTGGATCGAAGTAAGAAATCTTTATGTTCATGGATTCTTCTATTTAAATAAAAAAAACCATGGAGGATTAAGTAATTGGTTCATTGGGTTTCATAAATTTTGGAGGTTTTCTATGTTAATAGTTTTTTTATTTGGATGAGTTTTCTTCTATTGCCTATTTCTTTTGGATAATATATGGCAGCGAGAATGGAGTTGTGTTTAATTGTTTTTAATGAATGGTACACTACATGTCCATGAATGGAATGTTAAATTAAAATTTTAAATGTTATGAATAATTATTAACATGTTTGTATAAGTATATAAGGTATTAGTTAAATTCAATAGATTCTAATGATACATTAATAATTTTTGGCTATATTTAGACTTCCAATTCATTTGAAAACCAAAGTTTTTATGAATAGTAATTTCCTTTTTATAATTATTTTGTATGGTATAAAATGCATTCGTGTCATGGAGATCCGAATAAAAACATGATTCACATAAATGAATAATGAAATAAGGGATATTAGAAAATAAAGAACCCATACTAATGGAATTGTAACATGACCATTGGAATTGTAATGAAACCATTTCGAATAGTAATATAGAAAATAGAATATTAACATCACCAATAAATTTATAAATAATATTTTAGAATATTATAAATTAAAATATTATATAATTATATCATTGAATATGTAAATAAATGTTTTTAAAAAGATAAATTATGCTGTGGACTTTTATAATTAATATAATTATTAAACTAAAAATAAATTTTAATAAAAAACACATATATATTTATATATATATATTCTATTTTATTATGATTATATGTAAAATTTATGAGACTTTTATTAATTTTTCAAATTTTTAGAAAATCAGTTATAATTTTAAAATTAGTAATATACAAAAAAATAATGATTTTAATTAAAAATTATATTTCTCATATTTATACAATTATTTTCATAAAATAGAGTTCATTTTTAAATTATAAAAGATGAAACCTGGTTAGGGAAATTTTATTGCATTTTTCTAAATAATTTTAACTTTTTTGAATTGGGAAATACAAAAAATTACGGTATATATAAAATACATGAATTATTGAGTCATGGATGATTTATGGATGATGTATGAAATAATATCAAATCCCCCTTAATTATTATATTATATATAGGGATAATGTTCAAACCAATGATACTCATGAGCCAAAATAATAAAATAATAATTAAAATAATAACAAAGCCCCCTCTCCTCCACTATAAATACCACTCCTTGCCACATTTTCTACCCATACCTAAAAAGTATCGATGATAGTCCATATATTTCTTAATAAAATACCCCACACTATTTTCTATTCCTATTATCATTTGGTCTCAATAAAAGTCCACAATCAATCACCCTAAGTAGGTTATCAAGGGGGGAATTCATGGGGTAAAAATTCTCGTTCAATTTCTTTTATGTTCTTTTCAATTTTTCATCATTTATTATTCTATTGTTATGAACCAATATGGGTTACGGTCTGACACGATGCCTAATGCATTCCATGGAAATGTCCAAAGGGTGTTCGCCATCCCCATGGTCTAGTAGAAGTTACTAGTTATCAAATCAACATTTGGGAACAATTTACCCCAATAAGAAGTTATAAAACAATTATCTATATGAATAAGACAAAACTGAAATTACACAACCAAATAGTCTATTGATAAATTAATAGATTTAAATATTACAAACTAAAACTAACCAAAAAAGGAAAACGACAAAAGGGGAAACTAGGTCATCACCCCGAACTATTATTCAACATAGTGAACCACATACTTAAGATGCCACCACCACGATCCATAGTGAAATCCACAACAATCTCAGCATTAAACACCTTACCTATACATGGAATAAACATGAAACAAGATATACAAACACCCATGGGTGTATAAAGGGTGTGAGATAAATCCCATTAGAATTAAAAAATAATAAAAAGATTCCATTCCAATGCATTTTAAAGATAATCTAACAGGACCATTTAAATTAATTCTTTTAAAACATTTATAGGAAATAACTTATGATAAAACATATTAATGAAATAGAAGAAACCACGTATAATGTAAACCAATACATAACCATTTAATTTAAAGAAAAATATATTTTTAAATGTTCACACACACACACACAACCACACGCTAGTTTCCACCGTATGTTGATGGTTTGAACCCCTTTATATATAGTAGAACGTCCCAGATAAATCCCTAGGGTGAAACTAGGTCACGTGGGATTTTATGAACCCACGCCTTGGAGAAAATGTGGTATAGAAACCACAACTATAAGTGTTCTCATGCTGAGCCACTAGGGGGAACCCCATCCTAAGGCCTAGTGGTATTCAATCATGTCACATGATTATTAAGTGTTGTAGCATCAATGATACTACAAAATACCCAAACAAACCACTTCAAAATCATCTAGCATGCTATTCCTAGTCCATCAACCTAGTTACATAGGATTCATTTTTTTTTTCTCAATCATGTTTCACAATCACATAATATATCACTTTCACATATCACAAACAAAATAAGGGATTATGCACACAAAATACACCATGTATATACCCAAATCTCAATTTACACCAAATGCACACCAAAAAATCTTTCAAACATACATTTTTAATTAATTAATCATTCCAAAAATTTCCATTTGGAAACACTAAAGGAAGAATAAGATCAATTATAACCCATCCCTTGGTCCAATCCCCTTATTAATCCCATGCATAAAAAAATTTGTTTTCCATGCATGATTCTAAATATTTAAATAATTTTCAATTCATTCTAAATGTAAAAAATAAACAAATCACAAAAAAATTCAAAACTTCTTCCAAAACCCTTGAAATATTTAATAAATCATTTTCACAGTTAATAAAACATTTCAAAATAGCACTTACAGGTTTTTCACTAATAATACACTCTGTTTCACTTATAAATTCAACTTTAGAACCTAATCCACAATATGTTTACAAAAAAACATTCTTTCAATCATTCAAATAATTTGTAGTGTAATTGTAATTGTTCATAACAAAATTCAATATACAATAAATAATCATTCCACATCGAAAAAACATTTCTAACACATTTGTACCTAAATTCCCATTAAAAACAAAATATTAACCCTTCACATATCAATAAAAAACCTTAATAAAGGCACCATACTGAATCACATACAAATAATAACCATTTCCAAATGAAAACCCCATTTTCACGACATATTCATGTAAAAATAGTTATAAGTCACTCTTTCCACCATGGAAGAAATGCATAGAACAGGAAAAAATATATTTAATAAAAAAACAAAGCAATGATAAAGGGTAAGGCATGAAACCACCTACCTCAAGTGAAAAACGTACTAGAGAAATTGTGTGAAATCCAATCACACTTCAAGTAAACACTAAAAGGAATGATTTCACCAAAAAGAGGTTAACCACAAATCATCAAGAACTAATTCTTAATCTTACATCATAGATATTGGAAAACTAAATCACCAAATTGTAGAAACCAATAGCCTACCCGAAGGTAGACCGCACCGACATAGGAAGGAGAGGAGGGGCGACGAGCGGCTAAGGAGGGGTTGGACACACAAAGAGGGGTAACCTGAGGAGTGATAATGGCTGGTCAATGGGTCACAAATTGGATGAGGCGGGGGTGTACATGGTCGGTCAGGAGTGGTGTTCTACTAGACAGGGCCGCAACCAACAGAGGAGGCACGGCTAAGAAAGGCCATATTAGTAGGGGGTCTATCCATGGAGGCATGTGGTGGTGATGAGGGGATGTTTGTTTCTAGTAGGTTTATAGGGGGAGGGGGTTTCCCCTCGTAGGGAAGAGATGGGAGCATTGTATCCCCCTTTTTTATTTTGAAAAACATAACAATAAATCATAATAATAATATTAAAAAGAACAATAATATCAATAATATTATTTTTAACAATCATTATAACAACAACAACAATAAAAATAAAAAACAAACAAAAATTAAAAAAAATACTTACCACAATAATATTTTTATTTATAAGATAATTAATAATAATAATAATTTTATTATTATATTAACACTATTTATTATAATTCTTATTATCTCAATACTAATAATAATTATATTATTATTATTAAAAAAATATTTAAATATTTATTCTGCTTATTTCTGTAATTTTATTTTATTCTCATTTTAATGAGTTATTGATATTACAATTGGAAAAACATGCAGTTACCCCACATTTCACATGCAACAGTGCAGTGGGTTCATGCCCTTCTATAGGCTATCACATAGGTACTTTGGATGAATGCATAGCCTCTGCTAGCAATGCGGTGTCTACACGACAGCCTAAAAACCAACCAGATTTCACATAATTAAATTATAAACCTTAAAAAACCCCATACTTTGACAATTTCATCCTGAAAATTCAAACTTGTCACTCCAGCTTGTTGAGAAAAGCAACAGAGACCCGACCCAAGCTTAGACCAGTGCTAAATTAAAAACCTGGGTGAGAAAATTCTCCCCACCTTAAAGCTTCAATCAATTTGAAATCCTTCCAAAGAATTATTAGAACATAGAACTGATATTTTCTCCTATCTCAAAGAGGTTCATAACAAATAATAAATGAGAGAGAAGTTGAGATACAATCAATAAGGATAATGACATGAAAAATAAACTTGGGAGACCCAAAATGACATCCCTTCCAAGTGATTCCCACCCCCAAAAGTCAAGACAAATTCAATTGATAATAAAATTATAGAAACTCTTACAATACACCATTAAATATCCCAATAAAAACACCTTAAACAATCCTAAATAATCCCAAATATAATATGAAAAACTAACAATGAACTCAATGAGGCTACCACAACCTTACTTCATAATACCATTGGGCATGTGGTTCGACTGCAATGTTCATTGTAGATAGGGGCTTAAGGTTGGATAGCTTCGAACTGCCAATGGGAAAACCTAACAAGGGAGGGAACTAAATAGTGGACAATGGAAGGCCTGAGCAGACTCCCCACCATAAGAGGCAACAAACAGCTGATACGTACTTGGAATTTCAGCGATACTCTAGGTGGTTCTCCCCACCCTAAAGACCAACTAGATTAACTATCTGAAATGGACCAACACGGAACTCCTACCAGGAGCTAATCTGTTAGATTTTGGAAAAAACATAATACCCCAAGTTCTAATATGATGTGTGGTGGAACCATTCTTCACGAGAAACAGGATGTTTTTGAACGCGCAGCATGCACCACCTTTGCCCCCTGTGTTTTTGACTGTTACGGCGGCATCGATACCTCCTGACCCGACGGATCGGCCTCCTTCGTCGGCGACCGGTGCGGCTTGCGTGCCTCTGAATCCCTCGCTAAAGGAGATCCTGCTCAGATACCATCCGGTTCTGCCTCCGTTTCAATGCTCGGCGGTCAGGATGGCTTCTCCCAGTGTGGACATGAGGGATGGCGTCTCGGTCCTCTCCTTCTCGCCAGCGGCCTTTGATGAGGCTTCTTCAATGCTCTGTTGGTCCCTTGTCACCCGGTTAGGGATTGATAAACCTCCGCTGGGCCGCTTCCAGGCGTTTGTGCGGAGATGGGGCTTGGATCGGCCGGCTAGGGTGTCAGATCTCAGCAGGAAGACTTGCCTCATCGTTCTGGAGTCGCGTAAGGATTTCGTCCAGGCCTGGGCTCGGAGTCCCAGATCTCTCGACCGGTGGCACTTTCATCTTTCCCGGTGGTCCTTGGATGTCCACTGTGGCCGGGAGTCCCCGGAGTCTGCGGTGTGCGTTAATCTTCCCGGCCTACCCTTACTTTTCCAGAACGTAGCCTTTTTAGAGGAGATTGGGAACTCACTTGGTGAGTTCCTATGTGCGGATGACCAGAATCTTCACCTGCTTGACACAGCTACAGCCCGGATCTGCGTTGCCGTGGATCTCTCGTCTCCTCCTCCCCCTCAGATTATCCTCCGTGTTGGGGCTTCCCTGAAGTGGACTCAGCGTCTCTTCTTCACATCGGTGCCTCGTTCTTTCGGCAGCTGTCACATCCATGGCCACGCGTCCTCCGATTGTGGGAGGCGTTCATCGCACCGCGCTCCTTTAAGGAAACCAAATCATTTCGAGAAAGGAGAATCTTCTGCTGCGGCGGCCTCCCATCAGCCGCCTGAATGCATGGTGGACCCTGCTCCGTGCTGTCCTCTGCCCCCGGTCCTTCCCTCTCCTCCTCCTTTTTCTTCCCCCTCTCCCCCACCTCCTTTCTCTCCCCTTCCCTCTTCTCCGCCGCCCCCTTGCTTGGCCCTGGTTCCTGTTTTGGATTCCTCGCCCCCCACCATGCCTTACCCCTCGTGTCCCTTGGGCCCCCTTAGCCCTCCTCTTTCCTCACCTCCCCCTCCCTACATGGCACTGATCCCTTTCTATGTATCAAAAAAACATCGATTGAATGAGCTTATTATTGAACAGGAGCGACGCCTTCAAGACCGTAGCCGTATTTCCTGGATTAGAGAGGGGGATCGTAACACAGGTTTCTTCCAGGCGTGCTTGAAGGGGAAGCAGTGAGTTCATGTTCCCAACATTAGGCTTGAGGATGGTACCTTCTCCAGGGACCTAGATCTAATTGGCCCCATGGTGTTCTCCAACTTCAGATCCCTGATATGCGATCCTAACCCTCACTTCTAGAAAGACTACCCCACTGGACAGGCGGAGTTGTTTGAATCGATCCCATGCAGTGATTCCAGCCATGCGAACAACATTCTTCGCAGTGCCCCGGATGAGAAGGAGATATGGGAGGCAGTGATCCACCACAACCCTGACAGTGCGCCTGGCCCAGACGGCTTCCCGGGCTCCTTCTACACCCTTGCGTGGAACATTATCAAACGTGATCTCTCCGAGGCCGTCCAAGATTTCATCAGTGGCGGCTTTCTCCTACACATGGAGACTGGTACCACCATGATCCTGATCCCAAAGGCTTTCTCTCCCTCCTTCATCTTTCATTACCTGCCCATCAGTCTGTGTAACATTACCTATAAGATTCTGGCTACCATCATGAATAGTAGGCTCTCCTCTTTCACACATCAGTCGGTTTCGGATTAGTAGCTTGCCTTAATGCGAGGGATATCAATCCAAGGGGAAGTTGTGGTCACCCAGAAGATGGTTTGGGATTTGAACAAGAAGGTTGTGGGTTCGAATGTGGTTATCAAACTAGATATGGATAAAGCATATGACCAGCTGGAGTGGTCCTTCATCATCTACACCATGAGATGTATGGGCTTCTCGGAAGCTATCATTGACATCCTTTTCCGCTGCTATAGTTCCCCTTGGTTTAACATCAACTTGGCAGGGAAACAATGTGGGTTTATCAAGTTTGTTAGAGGCATGCGCCAAGGAAACCCTCTCTCCCCAACCTTGTTTATTCAGGCCCATGACGCCCTTAACAGGTAATTCACGATGGCCATGCAGCAAGGTACTGTTCGCCCTTTCCACTGCGGGTCTCAGGTTCCCAGCGTTTCCCACCTCCTCTTTGCGAATGATGTGATGTTATTTATCAACGGGGGGAGCCCCTATATCAGGTGCTTGGTGAGGATATTGGACGAATATGCTCATTGGAGTGGGCAACTTATCAACCGGAAAAAGAGTGGTGTGTTCCTTCCTTCGAACTTCCCGAGAAGACGCAGGGCGATTATTGAAAGTGTACTCGGGATCCATGGGAAGCAGTTTCCCATTACCTATTTGGGGGGCCCTATTGCTCCTGGGAGGATTCGAGTTCAGAACTTTTACGATCAATCTAACACGGTTATTAGCCGCATCAACAATTGGAAGAACCATTTCCTATCCTTTTGGGGGAGGATTTCTCTCATTAATAGTGTGTTGTCCTCTATCCCCATGCACATCCTCTCTGTTCTGAAGGTCCCTCAGTCAGTCATCAACCGGATGGAGTCCATCCTTAACTCCTTCCTTTGGGACGCTCATGGTGAAGGTCGGTGCAGATGAGCCACTTGGACCAGATTAGCGAAGCCTCTGGAGCATGGTGGCATCAATGTGAGAAGACTAGGTGAGTCCATGTTCTTCTTGCAAGGGAAGTTGGCATGGAAAGTTATCGATGGCTGAACTTTGAGGAGTCATTTTATTAGGGGGAAGTACGGCTTAGGGCTCAAGGATAATTGAATCAAACCTTCCCCCCTCTAGAGCTCTCTCCGCACCCATGTGTCCTCTCTTCGGGAGCACTCCCAATGGATTATCGGGCAGGGAACCTCAAACTTCTGGGAGTGCAACTGGGGCAGCGGCTTTCTCGGCTTCCCAGGTTGTCCAGCTCCCCACCTCTTGATTAAGGAGGCCTCTCTCCATCCTTCCTTCCTCAAGGCTGTCCTCATCCCCCCCAAGAGGCTCGTTTCCACGATATATATTTGGACGAGTCCACGGACATGTGTATCTTCAAGGGTTCTTCTTTAAGAAGATTCTCTACAAGGGACTACAGGAAGGCCATTCCTAGGCAGCCGGTTAGTGATCCTTGGGGCATCATTCTCTGGTGCAATTTTATCCCATCCAAGTTCAATATTCTAATCTGGAGGGTCCTATCCAATGCTATCCTAACGGAGATGGCTATCAAGGCAAAAGGTATTCCACTTGCCTCAAGATGTTGCTGATGTTCAACACCATAGGAGGAGACTTCGATCCACCTCTTCCTTCAGAGTGACTGGCCTGGCCAGCTGTGGACTTCCTTGGGGGAGCATATGGCGTTTCCACCAAACATGAGGAGGACGACCGTTCAGTTATTCTCGCTGCTGGCTTTTGGAGCATCTGGAATGCACGAAACCATGTGAGGCACCACAAGACTCGCCCCTCTTCCCACGGTTTGATAATCCGGACCATGCTATTAATTTCTGGGCTGGCCTCGCTCCACAATCATCACGAGGCAGCACCCTCCCTCAGTCGCTACTCCAGCACTCTACGCTCAATGGGTCCCCCACCTCCTTCTATGCCCGGTTCTTGGGTAAGATGGCACCCTCCTCCTCATGGGCTAATGATCAACAGTGACGGGGGGTGCGGCCAGGGGGCATGAAAGGATGAGGGGTTGTTAGGGATATATTTGGCTCGTTTTCCTTGCTTTTAACACCTCCTACGGAGCTGGTGACCCTCTGGTGGTAGAGGCCAAGGCCATGCTCAGCGGCTTAGAGCATTGCTCCTTGGGGTCTCTCCCCTTGACTACAGTGGAGATAGAATCGAAGATCATTTGGAGCTCCCTCAAAGGTGGCAACTCTCCCCCATGGCAGATCACCTATATCATATGAAAATGCAAGGCTCTTCTTCCCCGTGACATCGAGATTCTCCACACATGGTGCGAGGGTAATCAGCTTGCCGAATTCTTGGCCTATAGGGTGACCCCCATCCCCCCTCTCTTGGTATTCAATTCCTTTGGATCCCTTCCTCCAAGCAGGGTGGACATTGCTATCGGGGACGCTCTTGGTCTTCACTTCTTCAGACCTCCTTGATTTTCCTGTTTTGGTTTTTGTTTTGGTTTTTGTTTTGTGTTTGGTTTTGGTTTGGTTTTGGTTTTGGTTTTGACTTGGTTTTGGTTTTGGCTGTCGGGTTGCTTTGATTTTGTGCATGCTTTCGTATAAATAAAAAGTATTATTATCATAATACCCCATTGAGAAACAGGGTCCTCATGATCCCTACATCCAATTAGATAATTTGGAGTTGAATGACCTTGCATGAAACATTTACAGTCTCTATTATAGAAGTTGATGATAAATACTGGATTGGGCTCCCTTATAACCCCAGGGTTCCTGACTACACGCCAGATTCACTCCAAGTACAATGGAATATTTCTTATGGTTGAAGCATCTCCTGCCTCGTATTCAGTCAATGAAAACCCCACTTATAAAAATATATTCTTATAGTGTCACTACTAACCACACTGTATTCCGACATCACCAACAAAACACAACAGAACCTGCAACCTCTATTTCCTCAACATGGCCCTTTATCGTGATAAAGACATAAAATATTCCTATGCATTATCCCTTCTTACATTGAATGAGAAACATCAAAAGGATGATCCCATAAAATTTTCTTTTACCTAAAATAAAAATTTTTGGAATTCTCAGAATAAATGACACACTTTTTGTAAAACAGAGGATCTCTAGAGGTTATACAAGACCCTCCTTCTCATTTTAGAAGATCATGACAAAAAAAAATTCAAAATCATAAAGGCATAATATTTATTATTTATATCTTATATAAATAGTGTTTCCATCATAAATCTCAATAATTAAAGGGTGTAAAGGAATAAACAAAAAACAAAATATTTGTGAGGCATTTGTTCACCATACACATGAATTTTATGTTTGTTACCAATTTTATTTATGTGTGTTTTGTTGTAGCTGAAAACTATCCTGAACCATCCCAATAGTGTCCATTCTGTTAATCCTTAATCATGCCTACAATAGGCATGGGGCAGTTTTCAAGCACATAGTACTAATATCACTATCATGGGAGACATTTACTACATACCATTACAATCACACACATCTCGAATCACACAAAATGGTTAAATGATAAAAAATTTGAACAAAAAATGAACGAATAGATCTATATCCCAAAACTACAGTATGATAAGAAGTAAATATTGTTAACATGGAAAAATTCAATCCAACCATTCATTGTTTGAAACACAAGTCAGACATGAAATTAATGGTTCAATGAATACTCTCTAAAAGTCAGAGGAAACTTAACTCTATCTTTCTTGTCACACTTATCACTGTCTAGTCATGGTACACCAATTACCCTGAAAAAGGGTGATTATTTCCATAATACACTACATGTGAAGGAAAAATCATATGCAGTTTGTGAGCATAAAAATACTCAGTAAGACACACTGAAACAAAAAATCATACATCAAAGGGAATATAGTCAACTCTACATAGATACTTTTCTACAATATATATAACCAGAATATCCATATATTCTCAAAACAAGAACATAGTGAAGATCTATGTCATTACCATTGTATATCATCACCAACATTCTAGTCCCAAGGATCCCAATAGAACTCATCTGGTAAACATACTCATGGGTATGATTTCACTAAAGATATTCATCCGAGAGGTACTATTTTTTTGGTATCTCTTGGGGAATTAACACATTGATAGTCTGAAGAGATACGATAAATATATGAGGGTCACTGCCAAGGCAATAGGGTGATACAAAAAAAATACTGATTAACCCGCTATATAGTGGATCGAAAGAAGCTTAGTGTTAGTCATGATGATACCAAGAGCACCTATTAGGGAAAATAGTGGAATATTGGATATCACTCTAGGACTCAACGAGGGATTTAAAAAACTCTATCCAAGAAGTCCTACTGAATGAATTGTTTTCCTACGAGTAGGAAATTATATTATACCAACCTTTAGGGAGATGATAAGGGGAATGAACCATAACCAAACATGTCCAAGATACATAGGAAAAGGGATCTAATCCAAGTATAAAAGAGTACACATATAATAGAAGGGGAAAAATTTCATGTCATATATCCCCTTGTCATGACCTTACGAATGTCATGTGTCTCAATACATGTCCTTGTAGAGAAGAACATGTCATGTAGGCAACAAGGGTACTCCATCCAATGTATGTGTTCTATCCAAACTACATGCCTTTTATATGGGGAGGTAGAACACATAATTTGATGTGGGTCACATGCTGTGTGATATTTTAGTGTATTCCAAAACCCCAATGTCCACTAAGGGGGGACCACATAGTGTGTCGATCCCACACACACATCATTTAGTGTGGGTTATTTCTGAAATTCTGATCCATGCTCTGATCATATCCTCCACCACTCTAGATTCAAATTTAGCCACAACATAATAGAATACTCAAGGAGATTATTTGGATGAGTCTTGTCATTGAATACTAATGCATTTCTCTATGGTATCCTCTTGGAAATCAGATCTATGTGGCATTCATCACTATTCTCCAAATAATTCAAATAAAAATTAAATTGGGAATCAACTATTATCTATACTGATTTGTATCTATCATCACACCTTCTTCATGTCATTATGATCCCTGATCAAGGATATTTGATTGTTGTGCCCTGAATCATGTGTGCAACGATTGATTTATTATGATGAGGGAGTTGAGGACCAAATTAATAATGCCTGCGATGAATGATGAACTCGGCGAGAAAATCACAAGAACAAAATTGAGGAAACAAACACAATATATGTTCATGTCGATCTCGATCCGCTGCTATTTGGAATGAAAATAAATATAAATAAATCTCAATTATAATTCCCCCAATGAAACCCTTAAATCATACATATCCATTCCAATGATCGATATACAGATCAATCGATTCGTTTATTAGTCTATGTATTCTAGAAATCACGTTTGGGGAAGAAATCCAAATCAGAACACATTCCTTACCTTAGTTCGGTTCTATCACAAATGAAGAATGAAGCTACACCATATTCATTGTCAGGATCTATTGAATCTAAGTTACGTTGATCGTCGATCAATGATCTCATCATCGTTCAACTAATAAAATTCACATACCTCCCTCCATCAGTTCTCTGAAGGAACATGGTTATTCAGTTAACCCTAAAATTATATCATAATATTATTTTTAAATGATAACTACTCATTTCATCCGAAAATAGAAATATTATTATTTACATTAATTATTTTATTCATTCCTACGCCCATGATGACTCTTCCACAAATGACTTATACCTACTAATGTGATGTAGCACCTATGGAAAATTACACATTATGAACAAAATGGGGACCTTATATTTCAAATTTGAGGACCCATTTAAATATTAATCTATTTTTTTAGAAAATTTCCCATGTGGGATATTGAAATATATTTAATAAATTTCAAACATTTATTTTGAACATAGTGAGCCTCAGATATTATTGATGTCTTCTTTCACTTTCTCAAAAAAAATCCATATACTATCCAAAATTAATATACAAAAAATATAAGAAATTAAATTCTCCCCACCTTGGGTCTTTACGTACCTGAAAAGCCAAAACAAGGGATAATAAAAATGATGTGGGCACTGAGCATGAATCAGACCCCCCCTCTCTAATGTGACCCCAAATGATTATTATGCTTCCACTTGACACTAACTAAAGGAATCAATCACCCATAAAGAATCCTCTCTTATATATACTAAATGTACATCATGTACATTGCAAAGGTCACTCCATCCTCGACATCTATCTCACCCTAGTCAATAATGTGCGATTGTTTATTCATTTACCTCCTCATAAGTGACCTGGAAGACGTCGTGCACCCAATATAACTATAGAGGTAGAGATAAGTTATACACCACCTCATCAAATCTACACAGTATTCGGAAAGAGGCAATGAGTCTTAGAGGTAAATTTATTCCCTGAAAAATCCTATTTAATCCATATAGAGGTGAATCTTGTAATAACACATTCTATCCATCCCCGTAATAATAATACATCCTTTGATTGTCCAAAAAAGACCTTGGATGGCTCTGTGTAGTATTCATCTTGTCCTAGATGATATCTTCCATCTGTATTACAGCACCTACAAAACTCAGGCCAAAGTGTGTCAATACTCCTGGGTCATTCTATCAATGTGAAAACCAGGAGGATTGAAAATAAATATCCTAGAAAGGTTCCAAAAATATATTGAAATGGTAGAATTTATTTTTTTGTAAATGGAAACAGTTGTAGGCGATCCTCCCAAAAATGGACAAAGTCCAACCTATAAGAAAACAACATATCCACCATAATGTAAATGTTCTACTCCATCTGGCAATTAGTTTGGTGGTGGAATGCTCTGCTCAAGAATAACTCAGTTGCAAATGCCTCTTATAATCACATCCCCCACTTGGATGAGAAGAAATCATCAGGGTCTAAAATGATCATCGATTGAACTCTATTGAGTTAGACTATATCTTAAAAAAAATAGGCTATGTTATCTCTCTACTGAACTATTATCTCATATAGATTGGAATTTGGATGACCTGGTGACTTAGTCAAAAATAAACCATATGGAATTGTGTCCCCCAAGCTTTTGTGGAAATCCCATCAGGAAGACCATATATATCTCATCCCACATCCATTTCAACACATCATGGGGTTGATGGAAACATACTTGAACATTGTTCTTAGACTTCATTTGTTGGCCTGTAAGGAATCAAGAGACAAAATCTACAACTCCATTCTTCATCCGTGGAAAAAAACTAATAATGGTTGTCTTGGAAAATCTTTTCCCTAGTAGATATAATTCTATAAGATAATTATGAAACTGACTTAGAATCTTTTCCTGCTACATCATTTCTACCATATTGCATCATCTAAAAATAGCAACATGCTCCACACCTTTAGAAAGTCAATGAGAAGCATGGCTTGTGGATAGCTGTGTACGTACGGTCTTATAGTAGGAATTAACAAGTTGTGACTCCCCAAATCACTACAAGAGTGGATGGGTAACAACAATCCACTCGATGGAATATACTTTATCTCAACAAAAAAGGATAAATGCAACGAGGCCGACTACTCTGATGACTTTTTAAACAAATGGGAACAGTATTTCTTACTGGGGGAATTTTCTACCATGTCCCACTTCCCAAAAGTATATGGAATATGGAATTCATTTTAGGGGAGGAACTCTAACCACACACTCTGCCTCAAGTTAAGAACATTATGAGAAAATATAAACATGAGACACATCTGATAGGAGTTGGTGATAAACCTCTTTCCCATCTGCTATCGTTGAAGCATCTTCAATGTGAAGACTACCACATATAGCATAGAAATATGGGTCACATAATTCTGCCCATTTGGTTTCAAAAATCATAAACCATAGTGAATCACCACATTGCACTACATCAACACAGAACCAATTATGTTTTCAGATTCATCATAGAACACTATGTACTGAACACCTTCCTCCATAAATATCTATATGGGAATAGTCATCATGCTCTACCTCAGCTACAAAAAATATTGATGGCAATTCACTATCCACCCAAAATGATTACCCTTTAAATTTAATGTTTTCATGGATGCTAATATCCCAGATAAATCCTTTATAAATCTCTTATAGTATCCTACAAATCTATCGATGTTCCATACATAAATTATGATCTTGGGTGGATCCTGAGATTTATCCTTCATCGACCCTTATTGGGTCCACTGAAACTCCATCCTCTAATATAACATGTCCAATTAATGTGGAAAACTTTTACCCAAAACTGAGACTATGAGAGATTTATATAATCCTAGTGCTCTCATTATATATCCAGAATCACCCTCAAGTGTATCACATGATCCTCATCGAACACCGAATACACAAGGATATCAATGATGTTGAATACCATGAACTGTTGTATGAATGGTCGGATGATCTGGATCCTGATTCTGTTGAACACTGATAAAGAGTTCATTATGCCAATGGACATCACCAGGTACTCATAGTGACTAAAGTGACATCTAAATTTTGTCTTCAGTATATCATTATCCTGCACTTTCAACATGGGATAGCATGTCCTAAGGTCAACCTTAGAGAACCATTGGTCACCTATTAATATATCAAAGAGGTAATCAATCCATGGTAGTGTATATTTTCCTTTATGACATCCTGCTTCAAGCATGGGTAGTCCATACACAACCTCAATCTCCCATTTTATTTATTAAAAAAAACTAGTGACGCCCATTGTGAATCACTAGGTCTAAAAAAATCCTATCATCTCCATGTCCAAAAACTACACCCCCATCTCGAAAAGCTCTGTGAGAGCAAACTGTTATGGTAGTGCAGATAATGGTGTCTCCTTGTGGTGTTGATAAATATAGAAATCTATATCTCAATGGGGAGGTAAACATGAAACATCTTCCGAGAAGATGTCATAGTACCCTTCCACCACTGTAGGAAACTAGAAGCTCATAACATAAAATGCACCAAACACTAGGATACCCAATTGTTGAAATATCATAAGAACCCTAATATTAATGAGTCCATCATATGATACCAGGGTTTTATATTCCTCAATAAAGGAAAACATGGAACCATCACTATTCACACATAGTATCCTTCACTGAAAAAATTAAATTTTTGCATGTATTATAGATAAAAAATCCAAACCAATGATGATGTGAAAATTCCTCAACCCTACAACCATGATATCCCAACTGAAACACTCACCTACATGTGTTATTTCAGATTTTAGACACATGTGTGTGATTACCGAGTCCACTCAAGTATGAGTCTATAATCAAACATGTGTATGATTACCGATATCCTCTGATACCACTTTGTCATGAACCATCCTCCAGGGCCCATGTCGTGACTACCCCAATACAACATTCCATTGGCCAAGGGCTGGAAACTTGTACCGATAGGCTTATTCCCTAAATTAGGAAGGCATTTCCTTTAAACATGTACCAACACATAGTCTTAAAACACAACAATAAGCAACTGTGAAGTAAACTGTTAGAGTAAAAGTGAGCTAAAAGTTAGGGGCTGGAATACAAACCCAACAGAAAGTATGAGTACCACTAAAAACTACAAAATCAACTAAAAGGAATAATGCAACTCATAAATGGAAAACAGCTACTATTTAGTCATCTGGGATTCTACTTGAAGGGTAGGTATAGATCGCCTCCTCAACACTCCTCATATGCCTATCTCCTATGCATACCAACATGTCCTAGCTACCTCAATCCTCATCCTAGATGCTCGTTATCGACACAAGACACAACAAGGTGCAGGAATAACCCATGCAGGTGTGATTATAACATTACTCCATAGGGACCCCGAGACCCCCGATGGTCTCCAAGAGTTATGGAAATGATAAACCACAGAGGTATCACCATAGAGGTAATGTACCACACATGTAAGACTCATCTCATACCAAGAAAAAAGGATAATGAAATAGAATTATTACGCTGACCCACATAGTATTTCTATGTATGATGATAGCCAGCCACATGATTTTATAGGGATAATAACAAGTAACATCCCCAGTCACAACGTAAAACACCTCGAATATTGGAGAACTCCTCCTCTATCAAGTACAGTGGGCATACCACGTCACTTAGAGGCACTTCCCAATAACCATGGACTACTAAGGTACTCCTACTATTGAGTACAGAGGGTATGTCGCGTCACACCAAGGATGTCCCCACTGTGGGTCTACCGCATCACATAGAGGCACTCCCCCTCATGGCATGTTGAGATACTCTTCATGTCGAGTAGCATGGGTCTGCCACATCACACAGAGTTTCTCTCCACTACGGGTCAGCTGCGTCGCATAGAGGGATTATGCACAAGGCCATAGAGACCCTCCCAGATGAAAATATCAGTAGTTGTCATGTCTCAGCTAGTCATAGGGTTCTGTACATTTCCTACTATGTAGAACTGCTCCCCAATCCATCATTTTTATTTCAACCTGCACAAAGTCTCACAAAGAAGTAACTCTATGATGTACATTGTCATAAGGGTTCCAACGAAACATAGAACATGTCAATTAGACTCTCAGTTTATCCATTGTTAGAATTTTAGTGCTGAGGGCCCGGTTGGATTTAGGTGCGATCAAACCCATCCACACTCCAAGTTTCACCAACACTCTCATGGAGTAAGTAAAAAAGGACGATCTTGATTCAAGGATACCAATTCCACATATGGTTCATCAAACACATGACAGGTTCTCAAGATAAGGCCCATTCAGTGTTTCTAAGCCCTAGTTGGATGTGGCCTGGCCCACAGGGGGGGGAGGGGGCACATGGTGGGGCACAGCCCGACCCACTAGGCAAGTGGCCCACAGGAGGCACATCCATAATGGCTTCTTCCAAGAGGCTTAGGGGAGCCGCTCCCCCGGATTCCCGAACAACTAAAGGTTGTTTATCCCTTGAAGTGGCGGTGCCACGAGGGTACCACCTATTCACCACAAAACTCGCCAGAGGTGTGGGTACCACCACCTCTACCATCACATCAGTTGCGGTATACTTCTCACCGGCAGTGCACGAAGGCGCGCCGCCCTTCTCTTCCGCAGCTGGCCCTTGAGTGGTTCGCCTTCTCTAACTGCCGTAGAAAATGAGTTGCGGCCCATTGCTCACCAGTAGTGTGCAATGGTGATTCACACCTCCTCTGTGGTCGGATGGTGTCGACTGCTCCAATGACCACCACAATTTCCTATTGTGGCATGGTTCAACCTAATGCCTCATCTATAGCTAGTCGGTGTCACTACGCTAGCAATATTACATGGAGAAATCAAGGGTTCAACAATGTAGCAGAGGTTCCGGGCCTAGTTCATTAGCCATGTTCTCTCCACGTTAGCTCGTAACATAAGGGAGGATAAATGGTTCAATAATCTATTGGAATTTAAATTAAGATAAACCCCACAATGAAACCCCGCAACTACCTCCAACAAAAATTAATGAATTGCAGGTCAACCCATTAGTTAGATTACACTCATATTTCATATTATTCAATAAAGGGGGAGAGGGAAATAATTTATAATTCATAAATGAATAAAATCCCAACTATGAAAACCCATTGGAGAGCATCCATGCATGAAGGTGGATCAGCTATTCATTCCTGCAACTTTTTCCCAACAACGCCACTCTTACGTGAACCTCTACTTCATTGTTCAGTGTCACTCGTCACCCCCACTGGGAACAGATCTATCCTCTATGAGTTCGGCAACACGACACTCCTTTAGCACTTCGTTTCTTGGTGAAACTCTACCGGTGCCTCCCCCTAAGCTCCATATAAATAGGAGAGGGGGTGGGTATGTAATGAGTTTGGAATTAAATAAGGGTAATTAACTAAGAAGCTTACTAATTTCCAAACAAAGTCATTATATTGGGTTGGTGGTTCAATCCGTTTATTGGATTCACACATTGCTGGCCACACACACCTTTTTTCTTTTGAAGGATATGAAAGAAAATAAAATAATAAAATTACGTAATTTTATTTCTTTTAACGGGTCACAAAACCTAATTTTTTCCCTATATCTACTGCGGTCAAAGTAAAGCATCCCTGAAGTGAATCCCGGCACAACAGATTCATTGATGCCCAAATATTTTTCATTCGAGCGACGATTCAAAATTTAGAAAACACCGCTTGCGATTTTATAGAACCTACACAAAAAAGTTCAATAAATTATGAATGTTTACCCTCCACCAGGAAGGTCAAGGTTAGGCTCCACCTAACGAGGAAATTCCCCTACGAACCCAACTGTACTCTCGGATTTATCATTCTGAGTTACCATTTATAAGTTATAGACTTTACAATAATAATAATAATTTTCACATAATTATTTTATTTATGACCAAAAGCTAAATTTCATAGGTGTCCCGCGCCTACCAATGTTAGTATCATCCAAAGGAAAGAATACCCTCATGATTTCAGTGGTGGTCTCATATTTTCAATACATGTTACCATTTGTGTGTTATAATAATTTTTATAAAAAATAATTTCATTTAATTATTTTTATTATGGATAGGCCATTTTCAGTATTTCTCACAGGAGGATCATGCCTACTAAAAATAAGTCATCCAAGGGTAAACCCACTATCCTGAGTGCAATGGTTCCCTCATATTTCTGATTCAGGAAAGCATATGAGAGTTATTGAAACATTTTTAGTGAAACTGCTTACACATGCTAATTAAAGCATAACAAAACATCGAAAAATAATTTTTGGCACTCTGGTCCTCAGAATCATGCTCCATAAGTTTTGGCGCTAATGAAATAATTCTATATAATTAAAAACTTTGACTGAATTTCCAGGACATTACATACACCACATTAGTGTTTCTTGTAATAGACTCTAATTTGTTGATTCATTTATAAAATTCCATGTAATTTTTTAACGAACGGAATTCTGGGCATTGTAGAATGCATGATATGAATGAAAATTAATTTATTCAAAAAGAATATTTCATAAATTCATAGGATATTCCTTTCTACCATCCTTAAAATAAATTTTGGCCACAAAATTCATATGGTTTATTAGTGATTCAATTATTGAATGTTTCTTTCATAGAAATCCACATTGTAAAAATGTGTAATAAAATTCCTTTTAATAAGGAATTTCTGAACTATAATAGCTACAAAGAGTAACACCCAATTATGTATCCACATAAAAGAACCTAGGTTGGGAGTGAATATTGTACATGGATGAAAAGGTTAAATATTTTTATGGTGTGATTATGTTGATCAATCATAAATAAGTGAATGAGTAATAAATGTTGAGGACCTAAAATTCAAAATTATGTGACGATTTAAATTTCCATCAATTCAAAAACATTTTTTCTTTAGGAAAATATTTTACTTATAGTTCATTTTCCTATACATAAATAATATTCATGGAAATAAATAATTTCATAATTTCAATACAACATTACCTATAGTTGTTACGTGATACACATTACCTATTTCTCCAAAATGAATGTTGATTTTTTTTCATGAAATACTATCAGATCACGAGATCAATAATATGAAATTTTATTTTTCATATGTTAACATCACCACAAAGTTGATAGAACATGTTTTAAAATATTCATATATTTTAATCGGGTCAGACAATAAATTAATATCAAAAGAAAAATACAAAGAGTAACATAATATTTTCATAAATTAGTGACCTTATAACCCTTCTTAAAGACAAAAATCCCAATATTTAGAAAAAATTTCATGAAATCATCTTAATATAGATATTCCATATTTCATAATTTATCTCATGGTATTTATTTTCTAAACAATTGAATACCCTCATCATATAATATATTTAATAATGGTAATAACCAAAAATTCCATAAATACTTTTGTAAAACAATTATGATTCGTTATTATATATATTACTATACCTATTTCATAAATCTGAGAATTTGTAGACTTCTTCCTTGATAATGTTGTCCACATTTTAAAAAAAATCCATTATCAGTTTTGAGGTCATAAAAACCATATAGTCAAAATGAATCATCAATTTATTCGTGGTACATACAATTATCTCACCATAATGAAAGCCTTAAGTATTACCTTCCCAAATTTCATTATATCACATTTCCATTAGATCTTTATTTTAGTCTGCCGAAACTATTCAAAATATTCTTATAATGTTTTAGTGAATAACATTAACTAAAAAATACTTATATAAATCACTATTAATAATTATAGAGTAAAATTAAATAAATACTTAAATCAACACACTTTAATGATCGGTATGGAATATTTCCTTCCTTGATTTATATGTAAATTCTTAGGTCTGGGTGTTGATTAGTATAATTCTTTTGTTTTCCATAGACAATTCATTTAAATACATGACAATTAACCACTTTATGACCCTTTTTATAACAAAGATAACATCTTCCCCTCCATTTTGGGTTTTCATCATGGTTCGTCTTCCCATCATTTTTACAAAAAGTATGATGGATCTTATTTAATATTTTTTCTATAACATATAATGATTAATAAAAGGTCATATTACTCTTATTTTATGTGTTTGGAATATTACTGAATCTATCATTTTAAATCCTTTATTGCAATAACTAATTTAGAATAATCAAAATATATTTCCTTCCCGTGAACATTCCATTTCACTGTATGTCAAAAAAATTATATCAGATTAAATGTTAATCCAGTTCCTTCTTGTTCCCTATATTTCCTAAAACTAGAATTCATAATGTGAGAAACACTAATCATAGTCCAAAACAACATAATCATGAAAATGAATTACTTATATGAGGTATAAATCATGAATCCTACTTCTCTAATCTATGAAATATTGGTATTGTAATAGGTTATTCAATTTCACACCCAATTTATATCCATAATTATGGTTCATTAAGAATTTGTGAATTTACAAAACCTATCCATGGGGACTATCAAACTAGTTCTGTAGCAAGGATCATTGTCATGTATCGAGTTACATTGATTCAAGACTGATACCCCTTGTTGGAGTTGTTACCACTAGATATATTTGTGACAATCCACATACACATATTGAATCTAGACAAGGATGTATTTCTGGAAAATCAATCACTCTATCATTTACCAAAATTCCATGATAATATCTTAATTGTTAAGATAACCTTATACTTATCCATAGAGAATACAAAAGAATTATTCTTTGAAAATTACCAATGGATCTCACTAAAGATTTCTTATCCTTGTATTCAATGGTTGACTAATCTTTTAATATGATATAATCTATAAGAATCCAATTTTAATGTACGTATACATTACATAAATTTTTTGGAATATTTAAAACATAACAAAAACAGAATTCCAAAGAACATATTAATATTTTTTCATTTAGAAACGTGGAAAATATCTTCTAACTCATTGGAATAAATTAAATGTTTCACAAAAATATCTTCCCCTTAATAAATATATATAAAAAACATCCTTCATAAACTGGGGAAGGGAATCATAAGAAAGGGATAAGATTAAATTCTTAGTAATGATAAATTAAGTAAATTCATAAGAATATCATGAAAAATAAGGGTATGAGAACTTAATCATGATCATTATAAGATAATTATATTCATATTAATTATTATTAACATGAATCGTGACAAAAAGTTTTAGTTTATAGGACATGAATTATAAGGCAATAAATATCATAATCCATGAAATCATGACATAGGAATTAGACATGGAATTTTTTCATTAAAAAATATGTGATATCATTCTCTGTAAGTCAATATGAAGTGATAATATATATTAGGGAACTTATTATGAAATTTAAATTCTATGTGAGACATACTATCATCCTCAATCATAGTCTTTTCATTTTATGTGATTGTCTTTCCTCATCTTCCTCAAGTGAATAAGGTTTACCCATATTCTGGTAGTGGACCATGTGTCTGCATCTTCCATTATTATGGTGACTACACCTTCTAGGAAAGACACACCACCATCCCCAGTTTCGTCCATTTTCATAAAAGGGATTAGTATTTCCCATCAGACCACAGTGGATCAGGTTTCCACTTCTTCCATATTCATAGTGTATAAACCTACTCATAGGTACACACCACCATCCCCAATAATAATCATTTTCATTGTAAGGGATCATTTTTACTGATATAACAATAGTAGATCAATCCATTCAACATGATTCCCATAATTATATCATGAGATATAAATCATTACCCAATGAATTGGGGGGAGATATATGTCCCACCAGTGATATGATAAAATCGTTCATTCATGTGACATAAGATAATAACCCATGGATCACATGATGACCTATAAATAGATATGGGTTTTATAAGCATCATATCATATCCCATGAAATGAAATGGGTATTATAAGAATTTTATCGTTTCATAACCAATGAAAAATGTTTAGAATTCATAATAATATAATCTAAGAAAAACATGTCAATGCCATTGGATTTATTATGAATTTATTATTGTATATCCTTTTAATGTGAAATGGGTTTCATAAGAATATAACATGTGGAAGTGGAAAGGGTTTTAGAGATGTATAACCAATGGAAGATGAATTAGTTTTAGGAACATATAACCCATCGTAAGAGAAATGAGTATTCATAAACTCCATGCCAAAAACATTTATAGAATGATTATGAATGGATCATTTGGATCATTTCCTAAAAATTCATGAGTATCATCAACTTATGTAATCATATATGAGAAAAAATTTGTAAATATATTTTAAAAACATTTCTTGAAGAAAACTTCCTTTCCCTATTAATAAATACATTATAAAAAAATAATCCTTTTAAAAAATATTTTAGATGAAAATAATCGAAAAATATAGAAAGAAGGATTGATATTATTTGAAATCCATTTTCTATTAAAACATAAAAAATAAGTTTAAAAACATTTTAAACCCTTTTACTTGGAAAACAATTTGAATACTTATAATCAAATCATCAAAATGTTGTGAAAGAAATTTCATTGAAAATGCATTGAAAACTTATAAAGAAATCATAAAAACGTTTTGAAAAAAATTTCTTGTAAAATACATTTGATGAATAAATTAATATTAATATTTTTTTAAACCTTTTAATTTAAAATTATTTCAAAACATATTAGGGAATAATTGAACACTTATAAAATAAAATGGAATTTTTTAAAACATGCTTAATGGAAAATATTTTTTAAACAAATATTTTCAAGAACATTAAGATGATATTTTATTTTTAATTTTTTTTAAAATTGTAAGTTTTTAATGGATGGTTATGGGAATGATGGGCACTATAGTGGGTAAATTTTTACATGCCAAACATTATTTTTTTAAGTGTAAAACGATTAGAATATTTTCTGGACTAGAAAATGGAAAGGAGTTTCATTTATAAGAATCCTTTTTTAAAACATATATAATTGGTTAAAATTTATTTAAATATCACAATAAAATAGTATAATATTTTTTCAATCCTTTTTAGAAACCAATGTTCTGAATGAAAATTAATTTCCAATCAAAAGGAATGATATTTCCCATATTATCAAAAAATCATTTTATTAATTATCATAAGGAAAAAATAATAGAAAATGGTACCACAACAACTATATAAAATTAATATAAAAAGGGAAATATAATTCAAGAGTATTATTGGTATTTGGATATTATGATTTTATCAATGAAATCATAATCATAATCAATCTTTATAAATGATGAGATTGAAGCTATAAACCATTACATACATTGGTAACATTAAAAAAATATGGATATAATAACTATTCATAAAGATAAAAATATCTTGAAAAAGTATAACCATTATATAACATGTCAAAAGTAGTATATACACCTCATATAATAATATATGTTAATAACATGACATGTGTCTCAAAGAAGGAAAATTGAGACAACATTACTTTACCGATTTGGTGTCTTTAGTAAAATGAAAACAACGAAATAAATATAATAATAACGATATGTAAATGAACTGAAATTTTATGATTATAGTAATATAATACATTAATGGGTATTATGTATACCATATAACATAATTGAGTGTGGAATAAGGCATATATCTCATAGAAATAGAAATTGTGGTGAAATTTCATTTCCTTTTTCCTTGTCTCTCTTTGAACTCATAAGAACCACTTGTAAAATAAATAATAGATTTTATTAAATAAAATAGAAAAACCTATTATAATATATAATAAAATATATTTATTTTTTATGCCTTTATATTAAACTTTTGTTTATAATTCCCTGTTAAGGTTATGCTTCAGGTAATATTCTCTGTAGTTTTCACATGGGTCTCAAATTGTTATATTATTGATATTTACACTCATATCATAATTTAAAGAACATGATAAATGATATAAAGATAATTAATATTAATTATATATGTATTATAATTATATATATAATATAGACGTATGAAATGGAATTCACTATTCATGGAGATGGTTTGCCGTACATATACATGAACAATGCTTCAATTTTATTGACGTTTTGAAAGTAAGAAAGTAAATAAAATATATGTATGATTACAAATTAATATATTAGAATTAATTTATAATTTTTATTTCATATTTATCATATAATTTAATTAAACACATCCTTAATGAATACCATGAATGCAGTGAATGAATCACATCAATTTGAGGAGGTGGTTGTCCACACTGCCTCCAACGAAATTTTCATACTTAAACAAAATAGAATGTATAATGGTTTGGGTTATAAAATAATCCAATAATGAAAAAGAAATAAAAAATATTATCTATATTGTATATAAACATTTTTTCTATCTTAATTTTCAAAAATGAATATGGGTAAAGGAAATTTAAACAATAATCGTTTTGTGAGACGGTAGTTCATTATACGGATAAATAGTATGTTTGTTACCCATTAGATAGAAGGGTGAGTATGTGTAAGTATAATCCTTATCATTAAATATATATATATATATATATATATATATATATATGATATCTTATTATTTTAGTGGAATATGGAGAGTGTTGATGGTGTATAATAAAAATAAGGTACTGGAGCTTGAGGAAGGATGGTATATATTCTTTGGATAAATCCCTTTGGTTTACACGAAAGGGATTCCATGGATTTCTTTTTTACAAAATAGAGGCTTAATAGAGTAAGGTATAGATTTTATGATTTATATTATCAAGATGCTAGAAGTTCCTATGTGTTTTTATGGTTGTAATGTATAGGTATATGTGGTGGCCATTTATATTGGATGGAAATGTCACACTTGGAAATTTTGAAGACAAGTCAGATGTATCCACATTTGTACATAACAATTATCATAAAAACCAAGGAAAAAACTCATTAAAGGAAAGACTATGAAAAGAATATGGCTATAAAATTGTGTCTGGTAAATGTTCTAGGTAATTTGGGCTCTTATGTTAAATGTTCATTCCCTTGATACGCATAATTTTACTTAATTTCAATAAATAATTTTTTCGACTTTCAATAATTTTTTAAAAAATTCATATTTTGTTGTTAGACTGTGGATATGATAATAATTAGAAATTTTTTTATCTTTATTAAAAATTTGATTAACAGAAGTATAAAAATTAATTTAATTCTAATCTTATAGACATAGCTAGAAAACATTTTCTTAATGTGAGATTTTCATTTGGTCATCAAGATTGAATAAGTTAATTAAATATAAAAATGAATCCAGTTACCTTAAATTTATTAATATATGTATAATATATCTATTAAGACGTTATAATCAACATAAAATATAATTTTTATTTATAATTTTATTATAAGAAAAATTATTTTTAAATTTAATTACAGAATTTTTCATAATTAAACAAAAAATGATGTTTTTCTCAAAACAAAAAACAAATAAAATATACAAAGATAATTTATACTTATAAATTTAAAATTTATGTTAATTTTATCAGATATAATTTCTAAATTTTCAAAAAATATTATCACTTTTTTACACATATGGACACGAAAAACAATTCATTTGAGAGAATATGTTTTTTTTAATCATATGGAGACATTACAAAATACTATATTTTACAATGTCAGTATATTTTAATTAAAAAAACCATTATTTAATTTTTATAAAAATTATTTACTACTATTGAAATTACTAATATTAATGGATATGTTATAATAATCTCATTTTAATTTTAATAAAAGTAAAATGATATTCCGTAAAAACAAGTGTTATGTGTAACATACACCAAGTCGATGTTGTGTTTAACATATGACAACATAGAGAATTGTATAATGTATTATAATTTAGTGTTTCACGTAATGTATTCCAGGTAAGTTTTTTCATGTAGCACAAGCCAATTTGGAGTTTCTTGAATGGATTTTTTTTCGTTGTTTGATGTAAGACATCATTTAAAATTAACGTTTTCGAAAAAAAATATTTCACTTAATATTGGGATGATAGAGATATGCCTTAAATGTTTCGGTCCTGTAAACTTCACATTCACTATTTTTCTTATATGTATTTATAGAAACACTCTTACATGTGATAACATTCTCTAATAATTCTATTCAATCCTTGAAAAACTCACATTTAATGTAATCATTATATGATCTATCATTTCTAAATGTTATCAGTATAGAACTCAAATGCCCCTTATGGTCCCACATTATGTTACAGATCATAAGTATATTTTCTAAAAAAATTTCTGAATTCAATTCAATGTAATACCTAAAAACATTATTTATGATGTCCATGAAGACACATAGAAGATTCTTGAGTCTAAATGGCATGAATATGAACTCATAGTGAACATACCATTTATAAAAGGTGGTATTGTGAATATCGTCCTTCTTCACCGTTAAATAATGATTTCCAATCAATGGTCCAACATATAGAATTAATGAGATCCATGTCACTTGTTAAAAATTTCATAAATATATGTTATTGAATTCGTTTTATGTATCCTGGTAATTTCTTGTTAATGATAATCATTACATGGACACATAGACCCAACCATATTTATAGAAAAGAGAGTTGTGGAACCCAATGGTGATGCACATGAGTGTATGAAACCCATGTATAGATATTCTTGTAATTTTATAACCATTTCATCCAATTCAATGGTTTTATGGCCCCACCTCACAAATATAATATAATAATGGGATAAAAATAATTACCCTTGAATCCAGCATCCAGTTTTCCCCAGGATGGTGACATATACCTTGGGTATAAAAATATATTGTTTTGGTGGAATTATCCACTATATATTTAATTGGATTGTGAGATCATATAAATCATCCAAACCAACTCCATGAAATAATATGAATGAAACCAAATTCATCCAAAAATTCAAGTCTAAAAAGGATTAAACATGGTAAATGTCCCTATTGAAAATACGCTAAACCAATGCAAAAGAAAAAACACAACAATTGCCCAAATGCTTATGATAATATTTTCTATAATTGTTCAAGATGTCATAATGGAGACCAGAAAACATTTTAATATACAAAGGGTGAGAATATATGTATACTCAGTAAGAAAACAAAAGTCTCCTATGATCCGGTGTAAATAGAGTATTAATTCACACATGGCAAAAATATTGAACCAAAAGAACCCACACAAGTATGTTAGACCAAAAGATCATCAGAATGGATCACAACCAAAATAATGCATCCTTGTATAAAAACATAATATGAAGAATATCTATTAAGGGTACCTGAAACCTTACTCTTGCTGATTCTATTCTCACACACCCAAATGTTGTACATCCTATTATTCACAACTCTTATGAATAATATCACAACACATCACATCACATCACTCATGTAGACACGTAGTCCATCACATCACATCACATATCGTCCAAACACACTTGAGCCATCACAGAGCATCTTATCTCATAACTAGTGTAATATGGTATCATGAACATGATGGATATATACATCCTTCCTTCCACATACCATGCATGGACCCCACCATAATCCATCACATTACATCACATCACATCACATGAAAATAATGTCACATTTGACTTCTGGAGATCCCAACCCATGAATATCACAAAAACTAGGAAGTGGAAATGAGAGAGAAAATGTATTCATCCATCTATCCTTTAACCAATATGTAAGGAATAACACCCCCCGTGTATATATATCTCTGTGTGTGTGTGGGTGGGTGTGGGTATTGACAAATGCTACTCGACCTGGGTGGGTGCACATACAAGTCACATGGAATATAAAATGTATATACTTAAATAGTCAAAAAACATAATCCCAATTTTATGGTTTCATAAGAAATTAAGGATTCATATTAGAAAATCCACAAATAATGATACTAAAAGTGAATGTACATCCCCACATAAGAAGAGAAAATTACACACTTAACATATAAGTTATTTATTCATATTATTTCATTTTACAAATATTATCTTACAAACATCATCCATTAATTCACACACTGGGTTTCTTATTTCTGTCCCATTAGTATTTGTAAAAGCATTATCCTTTTAAAACACATAGACCATTATTATATTATCGACTAAACATTCACATTTAAAAATAACATTTTCTTGTATATAGTTCCATTACTACTTGGTATGATTTACATAAACATCACACAATAGAAATAAAAACACTATTACCCAAAAAACAAATCCAATATCCATCTTCTATCACATCGCAAGCACTTTCATATCCCCTATGCACAACCTCACCACAACCACCATTGAAGCCCCATTGTACATCTACATCCGATACACTACACACATATGCATTATAACAAAGACACCACCCATAAATCACATCAACTACATCAAGTGGAAAAAAAAACCACATAACAACATGTTTATATAACTTCAATGATATTTCCATGTTGGAAATATGGGATTTCATTACATTTCAATTTTATATTTTATGGTTGTTATCACGGTAGCCATATATCACTTTGCAACAAATTATTTAATCGTTTAATTATAGTTAACCATTTTTTTATGATGTTCTCACAAAATAACATAACTTGGGAATCACATAATAATCCAAAACGTCCAAATAGGGGATACAAATGACCATGATTTTTAGTGATAAAAAACCATAGAGAGTTCTAATATCAAAATATCAAAAATTTATACAATAATATGAAACAATCCCCTTATTTTTATAAAATTAAATTAAGAAATTCATATTCATTTGTTAATTTGGATGAAAACATCACCATATAGATAAAAATAAGTCATGCTCCCCACTTCATACACATAAATTGAAATGAAGAAGAAATCCCTACCTTGAAAAAATACATTTCACATCATCTTTTGGCACCAGAAATTGGTGTGAACACAAAGGTGGAACCCACTTTTTGAAAAATAACAAAAACTAAAATTGACCCCTGGGATACACATGTCCAATTGAAAATACATTGAAACATATCATCTGAAGATAATTTAATTCTAGTGTGATTATATATGGTTATAATTGTCCATTAAAAGAAGATATCATCAAAACAACATGGTTGAACCAATTAATGTGACACTATACATTGAGGAAATAGAGGATATAATTTTTTTCCTTTAAAAATGAATTAATATTCACTAATTAAGAAATTAACGGAATTTTTATTGAAATAATCATTAATGTGGTAAAACCTATAATTTATTTTAAAACTGCAAACCTTGTAGAGGCTTTCAAATAGATATATATCAGTGTTTATATATCTATATATTTATCTAGATTTAATGATCTACCACCAATGTTCTACCATTGGCGATCTAAAATAATAATTACATACTACTAGTAATGTACCTCCATAGATCTACCATTG
The DNA here is from genome assembly GCA_963277665.1 of Viscum album. NCBI lineage: Eukaryota > Viridiplantae > Streptophyta > Magnoliopsida > Santalales > Viscaceae > Viscum > Viscum album. The sequence continues at coordinate 1,032,868,792 of OY728157.1, forward strand.
GTGATCTACCACCTGGATGATCTTACAATTTTAATCTACCACCCAAGATCTATCATTGGTGATCAACTAAAATAATTATATACCATTTATCATATACTATTATAGATCTATCATTATTGATATAATTATAGAATGATTTTCTGCTCTTGATCTACCACCAATGATCTAGCATTGGTGACTTACCTCCAAAACGATCTACCATTTGCCAATTACTGCTAGAGATTTACCATTGGTGATCTACCACCAGAATGATCTAGCATTGGGGATCTACAACCAAAATAATCTAATATTTTTAATCTACCACCAAATATCCATAGATATTTATATAATAACATAAGGATATGTCATTGGAAATCTAATACTGTAATGATCTACTATTTGTGACCTACCTCTACGAATCTTCACCATCCATTGAAACAACCCTTTTTCTTCTAGAGGTCCTCAAACACCACCATTACATCACCCAAAACCTCTAGAAATTTACCACAAACCTCATCCACCATATTTTGAATGATATAATAGGTTGAATTTTTTATAATGTTACTTATTAACATTTCAAATGACTCCCAATGATGATAATTTAAAACCATCTGAAAAGGAAAGAGTTGAAGTGTGTAAATTAACATAAATTGGTATACCACTTGAGGATATCGTTACATATGGAGCACTAACACCTGTTGAACATTCTAATATAAGCACCCAAAACATCCAAACTAAATATAAATCCCAAAATATAGAAATGAGGAACTTCTATAAATCATGTTTTGACACAATTCTCTCATGGTAGTACTTAATCTCCAACACTTGTTTAATCACATAATTGTGCAATGTTTCTCTAATAGAAAAAACTTCCTCCAATATTCGAATTCCATATTCCATAAAACCAATCTGACGTCAATATTGATTAAAATTTCATATACATTATCAATGTCCAAATGTAACAATAAATAACAATAAAGAAATACAAGGAATTATACAAATCATAAAAAATCATGGTACTTGGTGCGCATTTAGGCCTGTGACTCCAATAAAATCTACTACAAAACACCATGACCTGATATAATAAGAACCAAAGGATGGATTATTATTCAAAAAACCTTATATAAATTGTCTAGATCGAAAATTCCTTCTCCATGAACATTGTTTCATCCTTGATATCGAACGATCCCCATTAACTGACAAGTGAGTCATTGCAAGGATACTGTCATAGATATGATACGTGTAGGACATCATGGAGATGGTCTAGACGATGTAAAATTTCCAAATGTTAATCTGCATCCTCCACATGACCCAACACCTAGTATTTCTAAACAAAGTGTGGGCGAAATTGTACTCTATTTTTAAAACCTCATCTTCTGACATCAATAGAATACATTCAAGAACTTGTGTTCACCGAAATCAAAATCCAAGTTACTACTCCTACTATAAGTACAATAATTATTCCAATGCTAAACTATTTTTATCTACTCTCAAACTAACTAAATCTTCTCTATTATGCTTTTCACCACATTGTGTACAATATATACTGACTCCCCAACCTCTACCCAACACAACCAAGAATGAAATTGCCTCATATTAAAACCATCAAATGGGGACGCATGAATTGATGGGTAATAGTTGTTATTATAAGGAAAATTGAAATAGATAATGTGTTATGATCATGATCTATTGAAGTCCAAGACATGGCCCCGCAACATTCTCTATATTGTCTGGATACTCATCTTTGTATTCGTATATTACTATTAGTTTAAAGAAGTTATAAGTCACAACTGAGTTCCAAATGGGTTTATAGATCCCTTAATGATTTTTTATGTAATACATGAAACTAGGTTATAATAAATATAACACATTACATCATATATTTTCACCTCCTCATCAACTCAATTAATATTTAATGTATCTTATAGGGCTGACACCATCAATGGTAAGAAGTTGGTCGATTTGGTGAATCGATCAACAGTCACATTAATAACATCATAACCTCAATGGGATTTGGGTATCTTTGTGACAATGTCAAAAAATATTTCATCACATTTCTAATCAGTAAAATCCAAATTCTAAAAAAACCTCCATTAAGATGATGTAACACTATTTCCTTATACTAATCCATATACATCACCAAAAAATATAACACATATTATTTCATCCTAGGCTAACAAAACTACATCCTCAATCCATAGTACATACTGGAATCTTTTCGGTGTACCACCAATGATGATATTGGAAATTCACGAAGGGTTCCCTCATACAAAACAACAAGAACAATAAACCTAGCACACAACATCATTACATTATAACTATCATATAAAAATCCCTCTAGAGCATCACATTGGAATAAATGATCACATAAAAACTTATCCACTGAGTCCCCCCACTAAACAATTTAACATACTACATCAGATGATAATTTTCCCTCATTTGAATCAAGAAAGAACACCATAATCCACCCTTGGATCTACATGATTGGATTAAAACACCTCCATTTCTCTAGATGAATACTCAATACCTTGGAGACAATTCTCCCATGAATTTGTGCTCAATTAATATACCACTACATTCAATATTATTAGGGTTTTATAGATCTCAAAATCATATTCTAAAAGAAATTATTTCATCCTCTACTATCACAAATTTAGATCATGGTGAGAAAAGACACACCTTACTATATAATGATCTATGATGAAAAAAAATATCTCCCCTATGAGGTAATGTATCTTAAAAATTATTCAAAAAATCATTGTTGTTATATCCAAATCATTGGTGGAATAGTTACACTCATAGGTTTGTAAATTACTAGACACAAATTCCATCACTTTTTTCATCAATATAAATCCCAAAACATGATGTAATGTTTCATAAAACATCTATAACATCACACCCACCATGGAAAACTAAAGCCCTAGAGAACTACAGGGGATCCCCTTCATGTAAATGAACAATTCTTTACAATAATCATCTCAAAAAATTATTTTTACTTCCTAGTTATTTTTATCAATGTGGCCACCACAAGGGAGAAATCATGAAAAAAATATCTAATAAAATCATGTGAGACCAAGGAAGTAATGATCCCCTACCATGTTCTCTATTGGTTCCAATGTAACAACTCCCTCGACCATCAGTTCGTCCAGCTTCACACCCTACTAATACACCACAATACCAGGTAAATGATCCTATCATGTCCAAAACATATACGTGGACAATATTTCAGGGAGCTAGTGGAAAAAAATAACCTGTATAATAACTTGGTGATGCTTGTTATCCTCCTCCTTTGACAATGAGTAGATCAATGTTATGCTGACCAAATCAATATAAAACTAGTATAGGATGTCATGGAACATAGATTTTATGACCCCCTTGATGAAAAATGGTTTATTAGTGACACTGAAAGGAATTAATCTGAACTGAATTTTCTCTTACATGTATTTTAAGCAGTCTTCTGAATTTCTTCATTCTTCAAAATCAATTGTTGAAATATAGAGTGTTGATTAATATTTGAGAACATACTATATCCCACTAAACTATTTAAAAATTACATAAATGGTTATATGTGGATGTATATTCTACCTTGTCACCTGATTGAACCTCTGTTAGTCTACGAACAACCTTATACTATGATCATATTTTTTATCAAATATCAGTGGAGAACCGTATGGTGAGACATTATGTTGTATAAAACCCCTATAAAACAGATCATCTATCTAAATCCTCATCTCTCAAAACTCTAAATGTATTATATGTTAATGATACATTATAATCATTGAATCATTGATCTAGAAGTATATTCTAAACTCAATGTCACTTCAATGGGTACTTCCCATAACCTCATTTGTAAAAATATCTAGGAATTCCTTAACAACCATTTGATAATCATCTAATATAGTATCCACCAACTAAATTGAAATATCCTACAACATAGAAATTAGGATCTCCCCGTTTTTACTACCTAACTAACAACCCTTTTCACCATTGAGAACCACACTCTAGCCATCCACATATGATAAAATGACTCTCCTCTAAGATTAGATGATAATGAAACTCACATAATACATCGAGTAGATGAAAATTAAGACATCATAATGCTATATCAAAAGAATAAAAATGACTCTATAGTGTTGATGTGTCCCCAACATCTGTCTATACCCCCCATGACACATCAAAAAATCAATCTAGACTCTAAATGGAGTATTAAACAACATGGGTACACGAATCGACACTATTTTTTATCCAATAGAATGGACTAGAGAGTGTGAAACAAATGAGTTTGATGCACCCAAAATCAAAAATGTCACCAAGATGGGTAAATGATAAAATATAATTACCTAGGATGATCTTTAGCCCCACTCATAATGCTACCTCCAATGACTGAAACTTACTAGGCCTAACTCCACTGCATGTATATAGATTTCCAACTACCTCACCAAGCTCTTGAAAAGGTCTCTACGGTTGAGGGGAATCTGGAGTTACCCTATGCATACCTTATCTTCTCTAAGTGAAGAAAATACTATTCCCCCTCAATTTGAATTGAATCAGTGAAAACTTAAATGGAGTATGACCTTGAACATGTCTACCCCTTCTAAAATAAGCTCAAGCATCCACTAGCCACTGATCACAATGGTGTACACAAACACCAATAAGAAAAAAATATAGGTCTGAAGACCTATATAATATTATGGAAACTAATGGTGTAACACCCCGAGATTTTATGAGATAGATTCTATTAATTTATTTGATCTCTAGTGTTATATGCTTCACCAAGATTAGCTTACACTATATGTAAAACCATATTATCCAGTAGTATACAAAACACTATTCGTGGCTTGTGTTTCACATAATATCAAGTCCCTTTGGAAGAACTAATTTCACACAACACTGAGAATATATTTTTTTCAATGTATACATGAACTATGTTTGTATTATGATATACATAACACCAAATAAATGTATCACTACATGAAACACTAACATGTCATGAGTTACACGCAAGAGAAACCTTCTTGATAGCTTACATTTTAAGTGATACTGAGTTTCACTAAACAATGATATATTATTAAAATATTATAATTCAATGGGATATAAACTAGATGTTATGAATAGTATTAACCAAATTTTGAATTTTATAAAATTAAAATTCATCTAATATATTTACTATAACATGATTCATGAACAAAATAAATTTCTCCGATAAAAGAAGTATTTTTCCCAAAAATGAATTTTACCACCTTTTTATTGTGAAACCTTTTTTAAATTTGTTTTGACACCTTTATATGTTTTATTTTAAAAAATAAAAGTCTTATTTATAAATAATTAATCAAAATTTACTTTGGATTTTTTTTATAATTTTTTGAAAACGATCAGGTTTTGATGAACAGTAAAAATACGCAAAATATTAATTAAAAAAACATTTTATATCGATATAATTTACATTGTTAAATAATTTTATTTAATGGTTTTAATGTATAAATCGAATATAATTTTATATTTTAATATAATTTTTGTCATTGGATGTAATTTTCCTATGATATTGGATATAAGCACCTGTCAATATTTTGATAGTTATTACTTTTTAAAAAACCTGCATTTTTGGTTTCGACAACGAGTATTAATATTAAATTATTTACATTAAATTTTCGGTTTCGATTTTTGTAAAATTGATTCTATATTTGGATTTAAAAGTTCCAGATTGTTTGAATCGATTTCATTTATTTTTGGACATTATGAATAATATCATCAATAATTATTTTATTAACAACAGATAAATGTAAATTTTGTAAATAAGGGTAAAAAATTATATTATAATATTATTTAACTACAATAAAACATGTCCTAGTACTATTGGATGAGATATTTTTTACCATGGGAATCATGGTGGAGATTTTGGGACCCCCTAGAACCACTCGGACATGAAAATGACATTTTATAAGAATTAATTTAAATTAATGACAAATATTACATAAACTTGTTTCTTCTTAATAAATTAATTTTAATATGGATTTATACATAAGATAAATTCGACAATAAATAATCATTTTAATGATAAAAATTTGTCTTAATTCGTGGTATTTTATTTATAATTGTTAGTCACCAAATTAATAAATTTATTTATGACACAATGATTATGAAGTGAGTACCTTTTTAATGAATGATTTAAATAAAAGAGATTATATATAATAAAATATATTTATTTTGAAACATTATATGCCTTCCATGAATTTTATGGATGATTATGACTTGTTATATTTGAATTAATGAAGTTATTTTTTCAAATAATCAAGTTGGTATTTATTTTTAGAAAGTCATGATATGAATACTATAAAATTTGACAAAAATGTGTTTAAAAAAAATTCTTTCCTTAAAAGATATAATAGCCTTAAAAATATTATATTCTTAAAAATTACATATATAATATTTATAATGTCATTAATGATCTTCTTGATGTTCAATTCTCATTTTATAGTTAATATATTATCCATTTAGTATGAATATACAAGAAGACATGGTAAAAGATAAATTAGTTCGTTAAATCTCAATGCTAGAGGATATTATTAAATTTGAGACCTAAACATTTCTAAACCCTATTGGTTGATAGGATTTTAAACAATAATCATCTAATTTTACTATTAAATGTGTTTGGGTCCATTTAAATCGAAAATAATTTTATAATAATATTATAGTTCAATACTTTTCTAAAGTGCCCCTACTCCTTTGTTAAAAAAGGCATATCCTACAACATTTTCTCACACCACCATGAGCCTTCTAGATCAACCAAAACCTCCAAAATTCTCCAATAAAAATTATTATTAAACTTTTGAATGTCCGGATTTTCCCAAAATTCCATCCCTATTATCCCTAAGAAGAGATCCAAAAGAAGTCCAACGAAGAAGAGGTAATATGTTTTTCAATTCAATTCAATTTTTTATCATCTCCAACTAACTATTTATATGTTGATTTCAAACTAATTTAATAGCTCCAGTATAATATAAATTCTGATATTTTATTATAATAATGGGACAACCTTATACCTCCATTTATCCATCCTATAAATAACAATATCATCACGTCGTGGTTTACATTGTTATTCAAAAATACTATTTTAGTATTGTTATATCGATGAGTATAATGGATTTAAATAATGAATTTAAAATTATAATTATTCTTTATAATTAATATACATCCAATTACCTACAATTTAACCATTAAGAGAATGATTTCATCGATAGTGCGTAGGTACGACCTACCCTCTCCACGACGCCGTGAGATTAGTTCTCAATGTTAACAATTATACAATTACTATAAAATTTATATGCTGAGGGAAAATTAAAATTATGAACGTAATTTCATGAATATAATACATTCTATTCATAACATACCTGACTTAAACCAAAAATAGTAATGGTAAAATGAAGCAGTTAACACCCAAAAATGGTAATATTGAAATATTATAAACAAAATTATATAATAGAATCATTTATGATATCATAATATGGATTTGATACCCATATAATTTATTAAAAGGATTTAACCATAATACATTAGGTGAACACACCCTCAACTAATGAAATGTACAACGTAAAGGATGCTTTTTCAATATAATTTTTTTAAATTTTTTATACATTACTATTAACTTGGGGTATATTTAACAACAATTACCATAGTAAGAGTATTCTCATTAAATGATTACTATTCTTATATGTATATTTAAATTAATTTTTACCCATTTGTACTATTAATACAATTTTTTGGAAGGGATATTTTTATATTTACCAAATATGGTCATTTTTGGCTTTTCCAGCGGCAGTACGAGAGGAATGTTTTTTTAACATATATGGCCTGAATAGATCTTTTAAATCTTCATAATGCCTTATTTCCATGATGATTTCTCTAAATATTTTCATGTTTATTTTAAATTAATTAATTTTATTATAATTGTGTGGTATTGGGAGAAAAGAAAACACCATTAAAGTTGATAATATATTTCCCTCAGGAGTTATGTTCAAGTGTTTTATCAAAATTATTTTCCATCTAAGATTAAACTCTTAAATAAGGTCTTTTTTCTAACCCTATTATTACATTTATTTAATTGATTTTATTAAGAGTTTATTAGTAGAAGTCCATTTATATTTTATGGATTATTTTATGATGAATTTATGTTTATGAAACCCATATTATTTCATGGGTTATGCCATAGTGAATGTTTTCATGTTTTTTTGGCACATGTAAGAATGATTTAATTATGAGATGGGTGACACCTATATATCACTCCAATTCATTGAATAATGATTTATATATCCTGAGATAGACATTAATGGGATGGAAAGTAAATCTGATATAGTAATACATGACTAGAAAGGAATGTAAATCCAGTTCAGTAATACATGGTTGGAATGACAAGTAAATCAGATTCAGTAATACATGGATGGAACGAAATGTAATCCACGTTTAGTAATGGTAATTATCCACTATAATGGTCTTGGAAGAAATTAATTGGATAATATTTAAATCATATTATGTTCTTATTAGTTTCCACAATTACATGATTTATTCCAATGCTATTCTATCATGGATAATGTTCCTTTATGATCAATTTGTTAAGTACTGCCATGACTTATTTCATCACTCAAGATTTTGATGATTAAAATTTATTTTCATGTTTTTAGGATCAAATTTCTATGATTTGTTTTATTTTATCAATTTTTACCCTTACTGAGCATTTTACCTCACCCTTTTTATATTTTATTTTCCCTAGGCTATAAATAATGGGTTTAGGTAGAAAAATGAAAGGGGAAGACCATTATGGGTGTTTTTGACGATATTTCACCAATAAAAAAGACACAGTTCCAAGTTTCCTAAGACACTAATATAATATGGTCTTTGAGCGTTAGTTTTTTCATGTATTAAGTATTCCAAAAATGTTTTTCAATGTCCATGTACATCATTATTGGGCCATTGGAGCTGTTATCAGAGCAAAGGATTAGTCAATATTTTGAATCTAGGATGTGAAAACTTTTGTGAGATCACTAGAGATATTGCTAAGGTATGTCTAGGGATGTCTTTAAGGTTAAGTATAATAATAGATTACAGTTCTATAATTATGGTAACAATCATGAATAACCTTAGTTTAATCCTAAGATGTTAGTGATTGAATTTACCCCTTAATTATATTGTTTTCATTGTAGGATTATTTCCACTCACACTTTTCATTTTGGGATTTAGACAATGGATGTAAACCAAAGTAACCAAATTAATGCTAGATGCGATGGAAAATGTATTAATTGTCCTCTTGAACATCCATGTGTAATGAGAGATCGAAAAAAGAATCATGTTTCTATGACCAAAAATCCTACTATGCTTCCAAATAAACAATGGTAGGAACAATGTTCTCTTGAATCATTCATAAGGAAACATCCCCATTATTTTATAGGAATGAACAATCCACTATTTGAATATATATTTAATTTACCATTGAAAAGAAATACATCATTCATTATTGTGATAAACGTGAAAAGGATAAGTTTTGAACTTATTTCTTACAAGGTAAACTGAATCTGTGGAGGAAATTTATCTATAATACAAGGAAACAAGATAAAATTTACTCCATGTATTGGGATGATTTATGAACTTATTTTTTAGTATATACCTTCCTCATATTCTTTAAAAAAAGGGATATTTTATTTTCCCGTATATCTCATGTTTATGATAAAAAAAGTATAGAATTCACAATAACCCGCACAAATTATGTATAATAGATTACTAGATTTGATTTATGTTCAAAGTGTGAAAGGAAACAAGGAGTAAATTGTCTTAACTAAATAACTAGGATACCTTGCATTTACATGTGCATTAATAGACAATATTTGAAAAGGTACAAATGTTCCTAATCATAGGGTGAGTATATAACTCTATATATTTTCCCAAATGTCAACCCTAATAATTACACTATCATAAAAAAATTAATCAATTTTATATAAAATATTTAAAAGGATTAAATTTTGTTTATAAAAAATAAAAAATGGTACCCAAACCATCCTATTTTATAATGAATTAATCCAAACAATTTCATTATTCCATTTATGAATATCCCTTTTTCCATACTCATTCATTTCCAAACAACTACAAACAACCACCTATGAATTTCATTCAGGGAACTCCCTATAAACATGAGTGGTGATTCATCCTTTCATAAAGACAAAAAATGGTTACACATTATTACCAGAGGAATATCATTCCCTTATCCATCTATTTCTTTTAATGGGGGAAATATAAAGTCATTATTTTTTCAAAATGAAAATGAACACACACCATCCACATATTAAAAAACCTACACCAATAAACTTCTAGAAAACAATTATATTATTGAAAAAAATCCCACAATCTTTTTTCAATGGAACACAAAAAAAATATTTTAAAATCAGAATTTTAAAATCATGAAACAATGAAAAATCCACAAAATAATCAATTTCTACAATTTAACAACTCATGAATAAAGATGATTTCCATTAGCCATTTCACATCAATATCCAAATCTAATTCAAAAAATTAAATCACTTTTAAACCAAAAAAAACATTCCATGAAAAAAGGATCATGGATTGAATCCACCAACCTTTCAAAAAATGGTGAAAATGAAAAATGAACAAAACACCTAAAACTAAGATTATAACTCAAAAATTTGTCCATAGATAGTGTTTACTTAAAAAAAGATCCAAATATCATCATTATTGTTTTCTAACTACATAATATTATCCTTAACAAATTGAATTCATGATTCTATCTGAAGGAAGAGGAAAAATAATCTATGAAAAATAATAATTAATGATAACTTATAAAGGAATATAAGCCTCCAATGCACATGGATTATTGCTAAGGATCATTCTGGGACCAAGTAAAATGGTCTCTACCACCCTTGTAAATATTTTATTTTATGTCATTATTATATTATTGGAATCTAAATTCATCAAAATGTTAAACAGAGTGACATAAAACAAAATTGGATATTGTTTTTTATGGTGCATGGTTAGTGTTCATGATTAGAAAAACCATGTGTTGACCATTTGCTATACACTACTAAAAAATACCCAATTAATTTTTGTCTTACTCAGTTACACAAACCATGTACTATCAGTGATAAAAACCACTATCCAAAATTTTCATGGGTCCTCTTAGGAGGCCAAATTGTTTAGAAAAACTATGATCATACAGAATGAATACTTTTTTAGTTTTAGAGTTTCTGGGAAGGTGTTTCACTATTTCAACTAACATTACTCAAAACATGTTCCAATATAAATGCCAAAAACACTCAAAAAATAAACCTAAACTCGTCAAAAATTTCCCAAAAAATTCATATACATAAAATAAATACACAAAGTGTCTTCAAGGACAACCCCAAGAAAACAACTGATAGAAGAAAATTCTCTATGCTTCATAAACATTTGGGGTAAGATAATAACAATTAATATAAAACAACCAAAACAAGATACCCGTAACAATAATAACCATATTATTTTTCATGAGTACAATTCAATACAACATAGAAAGTATTAAAAAAATAATATTTGTCTAAAATTGAAAACTAAATCAGTAAATATCAAAAACCATAATGACACCATGACTATAAATCCCCACTTCCCAACATGCTCTGAGTAAAAAATCTACTTTTTAGACCCTTAGTATCATTAAACATAATTAAGAACTGTGATACCATTACATTATCCATTCCTCGATATACAATATTTTGAAACACACAACTGTTAAAAACATGGAGTGAGTATAAATCTGAATTTATTTTCCTTAATTACATCCATATTACAGACAATAGCATAGAACATATTAGCACATTTATATAAAACAGTTTAATACAATATATTTTAGTCTATATCTAATCCAATATAATTCCAAAACCAGAAAATTTTATAAATTATGAACCCAATAAATTATTTTAAACGAATTTCAAAATACTATTTTGAAATACCCATTCATTTCCACTCATACCCACAACCACACACATTACATTATGTGTGTCAACAATGGACCTCCCTATTCATGTGAGTAAGAAGAAATCCTTTCACCATGACATAAAGTGGTGAACCATTATGATGTGGTAAACATAACATCCTTATCCATTTTACTTTTTTATAGGGGAAACATCAAACCCTTATCCTTCTAAAAGGCACAAAAACTATCCCCAAAAATTTTATGCCAAAATGGATTCCAAGTCCTTTCAATAAAACATTAATTTTATTTAAAAAATTTATATAATTTTTTTAACATGAATTAAAACCAAAAAATAATTTTAAATTCATGAATTTAAATTCATAAACCAAATAACTTTCTTACAAATCATCCAATTTCATAATTTGAGAAAACTTTCCATGAAGAGGTTTTCCACCAATAATCTATGTACAACATTACAATTAAATTAAATTAATTCAATAAAATTTAAATCAAGATTTAAATTTATAATAAGGGAATTCTAGAGTGAAGACACATACTTATTGAACAATGGTGAAAATGAATAATAGAAAAAAACTAAAATTTTAGACTGAATCTCTAGAAACTAACTTTATTTCTTGTTCCATTAATCCCAAAAAACTGTTACTCATAATTTTTAGAATCATGCATTATACTGGAATTCTACCTAATATATTAAATAATTGATTCCAAGAGTGTATAAAAGAGTAAATATAACGAAAACCTCCAGAACAAGCACTTATTGAGGAATATGGACATCCTACACACTTAGGTTTTCCGACAGATCGCTCTCAAATCAACAGGCATAGTATCTCCAGCAATTTGAAGGGAATTAATTCATGTTATTACAATTTTAGGGTAAAATGACTCATTAAGGTAGTAAATCAAGTATGTTCCACAATTTTTAGATTTTTATTTTATTACTGCACTCTTAGGGCGCATTGTTAGGAAAACCATGTACTAACCATTCGCTACCAATTTCCACCAAACACAAATCACATGGTTGGATCACATGGAAGGACAAACTACCCACAAACTGTGATAACCAATTATATACAATATTTCTCAGTTTCCCTAGGGTGGCCACATGGTTTGGCCAGACCATATACTGAACTTTATCCCTACCCAGTGAGCACTGTTTCAGTTTCACGGTTTTATGGGAGGTGTTTTATTTTTTCTACTAATGGATCTCAAACCATACACCTCTAGAAAAGTTCCAAAACATTAAAAACCCCCACTAAACCTCCCCAGACATAACCAAAACAAAATTATGGGTAATTTAACTGAATCTAGTGGGGGTGCTAAATTCTCCACACCATCAGCATTTCTATCCTAATAAAATTTAATAAACTTCATTTGACTGAAAGGGTTTGTTCTATTGCAAGACCATTTTCATATCCCTCTCCCATGTTTCATCCGGAAGGTGACCATGTTTAAAAAAACCATAAATATTAAAATTCTTCTCACACACAAGAATTATATTTTCTATCCAAAATCTACACGGGTTCGTGAACCAACATAGCATCCAGCTTTAGGTCAGCATGTTCCCCTTAATTCACATGGTCAGTATTTTGTTGATACATCTTCGACTAAGATATGAGAAGAACATTATTAACTAAAAAAATCATTGGTGACATAGGAAACTAATATTCTACTTCATGAAACCATTCATTTATATCAAAATGACATTTGTATCAAGAAGACAACTTTCCATGCTTCCCAAAATGACTATTTTCAGGCATTGTAGGGAATCTAATTGAGAAAATATAACTCAAAAATAATGAAAAAAAACCATATAAAAAATGAAGAATATGATTTTTGAAGACTCTTATTTGTATCCATTCTCATACCAATCAGGTGATTCTTCTATATCATCTCTTTTTGAAAAATTAATCTAACCATTGAAGTCTCACCTATTTCCACTGAAAAAATTAGAGACATCTTGGATTCCAAATTAGTGTTTAAAAATGAGTTATTTTTATTTTTGGTTGATAAAATTTTTTATATGATGACTTCGTTAATAGTGTGTGGTCCTCCCATAAGCTTTCAAAATATATTTCACAAGTCCCAAGAATGTATTCCAATATTTGAATCACCCTTTTGAATTTTTAGTCAGGTTGAATATTATACCCCATAATCATAGTCATCTGAGTCCCAAGGTATTTCTATAAGTATTAATAAAAATAAGATGTAAAACAAAGATCCCAATTTGATACTATCAAACTGGATAATTTATTCATCTTTAACACCACAATGATATTTATTTTAGACATTTTTTACACCATATGACATCCATGATTAGGTATGAAATGGGATGACATTATGAGTCAATATTCTATCACATATAGAATCATGTTTAGGAACCATCATTGGGGGATCTATAATAAAATACACAGATGTCAACTATTGCTTCCAATTAAGAAATTGTAATGACTACATCATACCTACTGTCCAGTGCTGCTCTTCCATAACATACTGATAGGTGAGGCATCTAATAATAAACTCAACCACATTCCATTCATTCCAAACCACTAATATTGTACTTTCAATTCCTTATACTTCATTTTTTCCCGGATAAACAACCCATTTTGAATGGTGGTAAACACAAAGAATTTTTCTTGTATATGAAAAATGTCTTACCATCCAATCTAAAAAAATATATTTGAACCTATTTCAAGAATCCATCATTTAATGGCCTCCCCATAATTTATTTTTTACCTCTTCTCAAAAAATTAAGAACCATTTTTTTCCATTAACCTGATCAATTATATATTGATCAAAATAAGAAAAAAAATACAATTGTAACACTACCATTGTCTTCAAAATCAATGTTTATGTTGACTATCATCTCCATCAGTTTCAACTGATCTAATGCCTTTTTTTTCAAATGAATATATGACTTATTACATAACGAATCCACCACTGAATTTTACTTACATATTATATGCCGAAGTCATAAATATATTGACATTGAAAAAATATTATTTGTCTCAGATTAAAATATATATGTGAGGAAATGTGTTTCAAACTCTTATAATCTATAAACTGAGTAAATTTTCCACCAAATATGTAATGATTCCATGTATATAGATTTTGTAATATAAAAACATATTCAAAATAATATGATGTGTAGTTCATATTATTCAAATATAAAAAACATGATCCATAAGAAAGAATATGATCTCCCTACATGAGAACTCAATCATAGATCCTGAAGCTTCAAAATACACCGCATTACCCTGTCCGGATTATAGTAATATCATGACTGATTATGATTTAAGGAGAACATTAATTTCATTATAATACTTATTACATTCATTGTTACACTGGAATGAAACATTTTTCCTTGTCATAGATTTCCGTTGAAAATATTATCATGAAAAATCATGAAAAAATGTTAGTAATGAACAACTAGGCTAATGAAACTTCATATATTAGAGACATTATTTTTAGGTTTCCAATATATCACAGCCTCTATATTTTATGGATTCACAGAAACCACTTTTTTGAGATATCATGGCCAAGGAAATTTAGCTATTATATAAAAATATCACAAATTAATACCTTTTTATACAAACATTGATCTCATAAGATACCTGACACCATTTCAATGTGATTCTCAAGCTCAACCATTTTCCTAGTGTAAAAAAATATATCGTAAAAAATAACAACAACAAAATAATATATATATAAATGAAGTCGAAAATTCATCAACAAAATAATGACAACATGTGATTTTGTGACACAGAATAGAATCACCACATAGTCTTAATGGTCATACCTACTACTGGAAGATGTTTATAGAATATCCTCCTTCTGAACTTCTAATAAGTGTTATACAAAACAAACTTCAATTTTAGAGAACCACTAGGATCCCCATAATTGATAAATATATCATAAATGGGTTTAAATAAATTCTTATTTATTATTGTAACATTGTTAGTTATATAATAGTCCACTAAAATACCAAGTGTTCTTTCCTCCATTTGTATTAACAAAATGTGTTCGACCCACAGAGACATACTAGGAAATATTATCCAATTTCATTCCAACTCATCCAGGTATAATTCATTTAAATTAACTATGTTTGATCAAACCGATATAATGAATTTGAAAGAAGAATGTTACGTTTTATAAGAACAATCATAATATCTAAATATATAGTGGATGGAAACCCAGAGAAATTTTTTGGAAAACCTCATGAAATTGATCCACTACGGTATGAAAATCTATTTTTCTAATATCATTGATCAATTCCATGGTCAAAGATTCAATTTGGTAGGAGATAGTTCTAACATATAGTTCCAAAAATCATTTTCCACCGAACAAAATTTTTTACATTACTCTATAGATATTCATGACTCCATTATCAGTTGTAAAACCAACACTAATGGTATAAATACTGATGTGATCTCTCAACATTGACAAATAATCTGCCCACATGGTTATGTCATAGAAATCCATATCAATAATAGAAATATCCTAAATCAATAAAACCCCATCAAATGTTATATAATATTATTTTCATAGAGAATTTTCAATTATATTCTTAAACACAAATTTTTCCTACAAAACACCTCAGGAAATCTCCCTTCCTTCTTCCAACATCTTTGAATATTTCCAACACACCTATTCCATTTGATTTCTGGCAATGTAGTTTCTAGGAAGGTATGCGATATTAAAAATGGGGTCCACTATATAAAATGATGTGGAAATTTTTAGAGATGTTGGTCTATGTTTAATTGTGAACTCAACCAATGAATTAGGAGTATGAAAATGAAATTATTTGGACAATCCATATTTCTAAGCCCGTACAATGAGAATGTCCTCAATAGTTTTCCTATCATTTGATTTAATCATTTAAGCTAGATATTTTCTTATCATAAAGAAATAAAATATTGACATATGAATAATATTTAAAAATAGATTCATATTCCAACTAAAATTTTTATATAATCATTTGGAAATTCAATATTTTGAAGGTGATTTACTAATCTTAATAGTTGATGTTGCCTCTATATAGAGACAACCACTCAATTTCAAATATAGCATTAAATTATAATAAATTAATTGTGAAATGGTACAAATGGGAACTCATCCCATGTGTATTGACATTTTAAGAGTGATGAAAATTATATGAAAGAATCAATCCATTAAGATTTTCGTCCAATAAGGTTATATCCATGTTATTAATTGGCGTTTGAATGGTTCTTCGAAATTTAAAAGATATGAAATAATGTATTAATCAATAATAAAATAGTACATTAACTATTAATGAATGAATAACATGTATAAGAACTAATAAATCATTTTATATATCCATCATAGTAGTATTAAAATCGTAATACCACCCATTATCTCATTGGATTGGTTGTTATTGTCATTAGTAATATTCTATGACCCTTGGCCTAGCACATTGAATGAAAACTTGTCCACATTCTGTGAACGTGAAATATTGAATGATAAGTTTAGGAATAATGTGGTAATTTTCGTATTTAAAAACATTTGTTGTATTTTTCGTCTCAATAATATATGTATTGGATTGATTTTGCTTATTTCTATATATGACTCTTGTATTTTTCCTCGTAATTCATTTTCTGGGATTCTTTTTTCACCGCTTTTGACTAGTGGGTGTTTTATTTTTTTACCACCATACATTTTATTTTATGATCAACCAAATTTATAATAAATTATATGCTTTGTATTTCTTTTCCAATGAGAATAGTTAGAATCGCCCAATTCGATCCCAGCTATGTGGAAACATCAGAATACTTATTTATAGAGTTCAGTGTCTTTAATTTCCAAATTACTTCACAGACCTGTATTTAACCAACTAAATAAGTTTTAGTTTTCACGATAAAACCATTATGGTATCATTCAATATTTTATATTTTTTTCTCATAATATCTAATACACTCATCCCCATTTTTATTCAATTTAAGTAACTATATATATTTTATGATGATGTATGGGAGAAAAATATATATTTATAAATAACTTCTACAACTATTGCCACTGTATATAATATTGATCTTTACATGGATTTGTATCATTGATAAGTGTCCAATACTAATTGGTTTCTACCTTATTGTGATAAATATATGATATGATATTCTATTTCTCCAACCAAGATGGGTAATTATTGGACACGATGCTCGACCCATTCCAAGCATGGCTGGAATGAAGTTCTCGATCCGCAATGGATAGAAACAAGTGTCTGTGTATCGATAACATGCTTTGAAAATTATTTTTCCTAGTTTCATACATATTTAAAACCAACACGATGAGTAAACCAAAAATGAAAATGTACATGAAAACTTAGAATAAAAAATTATGGATGTTTATGGTTTAAAAGATTAAACAAAACCCCCCAAAAGGACTACAAATAAGGAAAGTAAAACATCATCCCAAACCTCCATTAAATAAGAGGAGCAATATCCTCATTCCCCCACCCTCAATATATACATGGAATACCACTAGAGACTTAGAACTCCATTAATAATATCCTTAACTCCACCTAGATTTATCATAGAATATGGTTTACAATCACCCAATGTTGTATATTTGGTGTGATCCAAATCCAAATAAGATGCCACACAAGTAAAAATATATCATGCCAAAAAAGTTAAAACATAAACTAACCTGATCATTTATGAGACGCATTAAAAAAATTTATACGAAAAAATGATTATGCCAAAACAGTTTAAAAAGGAACACTTTTGAATAAAATCATTTTACCATAACTTGCTTTAAAAAGAAATTTATAAAAAAGACATATGTGTCAAGCTATGGTAGAGAACCATTGGTAAGTACCTAGGTACAATATTACATTAGTGGGACACTAGAACCTGAAACCATTGTAAAATTTTTCATAGAATCAATGACTTATAGTAGTCTCATACATGAGCCACTAAGAGGGGACACCCCATGAGCCTAGTGGTCTCTAATCAACATTATAGTTTAGTCTGTGTTTTAAGAATTAATACTGCAAGATGAATTTGGGATGAACCAATAAAATGAAATCTAACATAGTTGAACTAGTCATCCCACCTAGATAAACCATATGCCACTTATGCTCAAATTCAGGTTCAAATGTCATAAGTATCATCACTTTCAAATAAACATTCCATTAATTTGAAGAAGATCACTATTCTCCTTAAAAATGATGATTTTAAATTTTACTTAAAAATCCCTTTAAATTCATTTTTCATCACATGAATAATTAATAGATAAATATTTATAAAAAAGAAAAGATCAATACTAACCATCAAATTCTATGGGCCAAATCCATTTGTTAAACCATACATAGAACAAGATCATTTTAAAAACATTCTTCTCATCATTTAAACAACTTATAATTCAAATTAAAAAGAAAACATAAATATCAACATTCCAAATTAATAAATTTCACATTAAAATATAATTTTCAACACATTCACACCTTACGTACCCTGGAAAACTAGCTTCTCCCCTTCCTAACAATCCAAATTTTTTTCATTAAACACCATAATAACGAATAAAAAACCATATCCATTTTTCATTATAAAATCCATATTCATCACATAAGAATACCAATCCATTATAAAATGATTTACTCACCAAAATATTAAAAAAGATGATCATGTATAAATTAACCATACATGATGAAAGAATCATCTAAAATTTCTAGAGCACAGAACCACATACATTGAACCAAGAAGATTCTAGAAAATGAAGTGAAACCTCATATTCACCACCATGAAACCCTAGTATGTAATGATCTAAAAAGAACATCAAGAAAAAAACTCTATTATATTAGGAAACACCAAGATCAAATACCCTAACCAATCGAATGATGAAACAACATGAAATCAGAATAAATCCCTAGATTAGATGGAGTAAACAATTGGGAATGGACTTAAGTAAAACATAATTGATTAATCCAAGTAAAAATAAACCAAAAATTGATGCAAATTGATAGGAGGATATAGAGAGAGGTATAAATACTGATGGTAGGCATAATGGGTTAAGAAATTGGGGGATATATGGTTAAAATATAAGAGAGATAAAATGAAACCCCTAAGTTTTAAGGAGTTTAAAGGATGCACTGTCTGTCAGAAAATGTGGAGACTGTGCGACAACCTCTTCCATAGAAGTATCCTACAACGCAATTTCTATCCCATGGTGCATGGTTGTGTGATGGCCATGCAGTAGCTAATTCCTCAACCTGCATCTATATTATGGTTTCCTAGGAAAGGCACAAGAATACTACTAACCATGCACCAACCAGGTGCCATGGACTGTGTGTCCAAAACATCAATTTTTCAGAAAAATTAAATGTGGAAATTCTTATTCATGAACTATGGAAAGGATAAGAAAAATAAATACCTCAATAATTACAACATTCAACTCTTAGTTCATAAGAGAGATACTTGTATCTCGCCCCGAACCATAATGAAGAGGAATTCAATAACCCGGGTGTGGCAATTATCCCCACCAAAATGCTTTGTTCCACCAGAAAGCAACAAGAATTCTTGATCAAATAAAAAAACTGATAATCAATCATATTTAAAGGATATTCTTAATGAAACTATGATATTATGAGGAATAAAACATTGTATATATAAAAGGATACATTCATGTAAAACTCTAGAGTCCAAAATGGACTCCCCACTATATTTCACTTTCCCCCAAAATGTTAAATTACCATTATTTTATCAAGAAAAGGAATAGATACCTTACAACATAAAACACATCTTCATGGGTCACACACCCCATACATTACCCAATGAAACCCAAAACACTTATATGAAATTAGAAAAATATTTCAAACAACCCCTCAAAGAACACTTCAACAAAATTGTTTCAACAAATCCATCGGTCTCTCTATGATCACAATGTTTTATTAATTATGAAACACATAATTGGGTAGTTCGAAATGATACTACCTACTTCTATGTCTTTAATAGGAATTAAATTGGAAAAAATATACGGGGAGTCACATGAATACTCACCACCATTAAAATAAAAATAACACCCAAGATGTAACCAAAATACCAACACGAGGAGGCCCAAATAGAATCCCCACCATTAGAAATAGGACAACACTAGGTTATATCAGAGGTGACTAAGTGAGAACCATAGTGGGACTCCACACCATAAAAAACACCCCACACAAGATGATGCATAAATCCAACCCAATACAAACCCCCACCAATTTTTTTTTGATGAAAATAACTCCAGACCGAACAGAATACTCCATAATGATCACTACTACTATAGGGCATTTCTGTCCTCAGATGAACCTGACCTAATACTTTGATTGATTCTTAACAATGTATGTATACAAAAAACCACACAAAGAATCACGCCCACATTGGTACTAGAACAATATTTCATGAAAATGATACAACCATACCGCCTTCTTACCAGGAAGGATCTCTTCCCCCAATGTTGTTCGTAGAAAAGAAAGGGTCTCCATGTCCTTTTTCACCAAATGGTGCCATTTGGAATGACACAACTACACAAAAGGGTTAAGATTCCTTCATTACTCACATTAAATATAGAAGATAGACCAAGGACCATAACATTATGTGGGTTCCTAACTACATGCCAACTACACTATGATGCTTATGGATGGATATTTGATATCTGAATCACTTCTTTCCTTGAAGACAATCATTGAATACTCCTGAATGGATCTTCACCTTCTCACCCCACACACATCCACACTACGATACAGACCAAACCAAATAACATAAATCCCCTTGAAACCCCATTTACTCTAACATGGAACTTCCAAAGAGATAGGTAATTGATAAAATACACTCACATCATCCCATTTCACATCGAAAGAGAAACAATAGAGTATTGAAAACACGGAATACATCCCCATCCAAAATAAAGAAATTCAGAAATCCCTGAAGGGAAAATGATATCTTCTAAGGGAGAGGTTCTTGAGTGGTTCCACAACATACACCCTTAAATTTAAATTGGAAAGAGACACTACTAGATGTCACTAAATATGACAATTAAAACCTATGAGGCCTTATAAGGAAAGAGACCTTAAATTGAGTCCTAGGTAGCACACAATTTCTACAAACAGCTATAACAACCTCTTATGAAACAATATTCCAGACAAAAAAAAAACTAGCATGAACCCTTTCTTAGATGCATCCAATGAGAAACCCATAGGCCCTTTTAAGAAAACATCCATCACCAAAAACCCCAAACTGGACACACATTTTTTCCTTGAAATTCACTCCACCACTTCCAAGTAGGACCACTAATAAAAGGTGTTCTGATTCACCTTTGTCGACATAGTAATCTCACGAAACTAGGGTTTCCCTCAACTCATTACACATATACTATTATAACATGAGAGGATCCACTTAACAAATGGAATAGTGGATTGAATTTCCAAAACTTATGAAAAAATTCCCTACTCAGATTAACTGGAGGATTGATGATGATAAATCAAATGTGGAAGAACTATGATTATGCACTGATTTTTTATGGTGGTGTACACTATCAAAAAATGAAAACCAATGACCCAATAAAACTATCCCATTGAACAAAACATACCATGAAAAAATATAGAAAACATAGAGGGAACAAATCAAGGGCTTTATGAATCATTTTTCAGAAGAACCCATTAACAATTATTTCCAAGAGGATTCATCAACAAAGACTAAATATCGAAAACAACTTTCAGTCATGAAGTATTATAGATCTCAAAACATTCCCAAAACATCATTCACAAAATACAAAATGACACACCACACCGACACCAATTATCATCACACAATATTTTCGTTTAAAATAATTTTGAGAATACAACAAGATTGGTGGATTTCAAATTCACCAATGGCATCCCATAGAGTCTATCACATGCTAATATCTGGTGCCAAACTAGGAAATATTACACTTTTTCATACATAACTGATGCTTGTGGTTACCCGTGAGAATAACAAAGATCAAATCCAAACCAATACATTTTACAAAACAACATTCAACCCACATTTTGAATTCCTCAAATGAACTATATTTTAATATTTTTTAAATTAATTCCAAAGGAATCTAACCACCAAATCAAAAAAAAATTCAACTAAAACACATTCACAAATTTTACACATTATTTCAAAAATATTTCAATCGATTAAAACCATTATTGAAATACAAAATTTTCAACATCAAAACAATTTTTAGTAGTTTAGTAAATCGCATTAAAAACAGATTTCAAAATCCCACTTTAATATAATTTATTATATCTAAATAATTAATTTCAATGAAACAAAAATTTAGATTATGAAAATCCAATCCCAATAAGCTTACCCCTATTCACTCAAATCTATTTCTTAAAAAATAATCCTTTTTCAAATATTCATTCAAAAGAATTCAAATAACCCATTTTCCACCCTTTTGAAAATCAATCCATCTCAATATTAAAATTGTGTCATCAAAATTATTTATACAAGGGATTTCATAATTATTTCTAGAAACAATTAAGATACAATGAAATGAAAGAGGAAACTATTACTGATGGGTGACTCAAAAATACAGTTGGAGGCCATACACTAGTTACACCACCACCATGGAGTGTGTTCTTAGACTATATATATGGCTCTAAATGGATTTCTAGGACTTGTGATCTCACTAATAGCATTTTCCAAACTCCCATTTCATTTCCCAAAAACATTAAGGAACCCAAAAACCAAACAAAAAAAAACAAAACCTGACTTCACATATTAACATGAGTCATATCACAAGGTGTGATAGCCATGCCCCATATTCATTACAAGAAAATGATGTCTCTTAAATCCAAGCTCTGGTTTACCCAGACACTTACCCAAAGAACATAACCCAATGTAGCATAACGTGCTATGATACTATTTTATCATGTGTTGAGCTGGGTCTCCATCCAACCCATTCCCAACATGGTTCGCGACATGGACCGAATGGCATTCCTGACCCCTACATGATAGAAACTAATTTCTTGGTATCAATAGCAGATTTTGGGAAATATTATACTCATTTACATAAGCATAAAAAACTAGAAAGATAAATAAACCAAAACTGAAAATGTATAACGAAACAAGGTATAACAAATTTGTTAATTTTAAGGTTTACATCATTAAAAAACCACCCCAAAAAAAGAAATATAATAAAATTTGAAATAGAACATCAACCCAGAACTCCATTAAATAAGAGGAGAAATATCCTCAATCCACCCCAACAATGATCTACAAAGAATACTACTAATGAACCTAACATCCATCACTAAGCAACATTCTTCCATGAGGAAAAAACCTAGATCATAGTCTACATACAAGCATAGGTGTATATAGGGTGTGATCTGAAGCCTTAAAAGATAACAAAAATGTTAAATAATACATTTAAATGATAATATAACATTTTCATTTCAGTGATAGAATTAAAAAAATTATATAGAAAACATTTTATGGGAAAGCACTTCATAAATAAAAACTATTGATAAAAACCATTTTTGAAAATAAAATGAATTAAAATGGATTTTATAAAAACCACACTAGGTCTAACATATGAATATGGTATAATCCATATAATATAATTTTCATGATAAGGTAGAGATACCTTGGTAAATCCATATGGTTAATATAGCTCGAAAGGATCATTAAAACCTCATAACATAGTGAAAGGTGGCATAGAAACTATGAATAATAAAATTATCATGCACGAGACACTGATAGGTGACACACCCAGCATGTTGTGGTCTCCAGTCATCATCATAGTTTAGTTATTATTGTAAGCATCAATCCTGATAAATGAATTTAGGATGAAATTATTTCAAGATGTCTAGTATAATAAAACTAGTCATCCAACCTTGATTCCTAGGATACATTTTTTGCAATAATTTATGTTCACAGGTCCCACATATCACTGTTTTCACATAAAAAGGCCATGATTTTCATCAAAAAAACCTTTTCCAAAAAACAACCCATTTTGCATTTACTCACATAAAAACCCCCTTTTAACAAAATTTTTATTACTTTCACAATACATAGATCTCCCCTTTAAAGGACAAAATTAAATCACACCACTGACCAACCAATTCCATGGGTGAGGACTATAATGACCCTACTCTTTATTTAAAACATAAACATGATTTATTACTAGAAATTAAAAATAATACAACCCAGATGATCAAGATGTATAGTGTATTTTAGGATTCGAAAAAATTATAGGATTATATAAGACATAAAATAAAAAATCTTTATTGAAATATTTTTTTACTTGTCCAAATCATTCATTCATACTTTGCAATGCATGGGATAACCTATAGACATAAGTAAGAAAACAGTGAACTATAAATCCCAGAATGGGAGTAAAGAACAGAAAACATGAATAATATAATAATTATTTGTAAATTGGCATATCAATGGATCACAAGAGAAACATGAACATAATGTCATGATATAGCATGATTATCATAACATGGAAGTGTGGAAACAACTCAAAACACTGCATCATAAACATAAAGTAATCAAGTAAACCCATTTCCCATCATGGTGGAAAAATTTCCTAAATGGAATCAGTTAAACCATTGTACCAACATTACATTTCATGATACTAAACATTACCCAATGCATTGGAGAGTTATCATGGAACACCCTTAAAAATCATTTCAGTCTCACGTTTAATGTGCCACATTGATCATTTGACATGGATTAACTAAACATCATTATTTATTCTACGATAAATATTTCCTGAATATAAACATGATGTTATATTTTCAATAAGTATATGTTCATTAGGGTTAATAAATTTTATAAAGTAATGAGAATGGTATTCCCTACACAATGATTTTGTCATGGAGAATCACAGTGTATCCTCGGCTGCCTAACAACATGACATAAAAATTCATAAAAATGGTTGATGAGTGGGAATGGTGTCTATTTACATATATTAATGAAATGGAAAATAAGGGGGATCATATAAATTCATTTACCAACACATGTAATTTGTAAATAGAAGGCATAAAATAATAAATAAAATTGAAGAAAGAGGAGATATGGAATAACTATTATGAAATTTTGACAAGGTAATAGTCGTATATGGGAGAAATTATTATGAGAGAAAGTGGTTTATCATCACTAAAAAATAATAAGTGATGTTTGGGGGAGGTTATAAAACATACCCCACAATTTATAATTGAAAAATAAAAGGGTATAAATGTGTAAGGAAACATGGATAAAATAATTAGAAAAGAAGGAAACTGAGGATCCTTAACATGGATGTGAGACACCAATGGATTGGGAGAGTCTTCCTGGGATTTTTGGGGAACATTTGGATGACTATAGGGAGTAGATATTATTGTGATGACGAGATTAATGTAGTCTATACACACTAAGAAAGAAGTTCATTTGGGAGTGTAGAGTAATTGGTGCATGGGAGTGTTTATATAAGAAAGGAGGGACAAATCATTATTATTTTGTTTTTGGACTCTACACACTAAAATATTGCAAACCATAGTTCTTCCCATGGTTTTTGACCATTGAATTTTTCAAAAAATAGTGGAAAATATTATTTATGAAAGGAAATTTCTGAATATAAAAAAAATATTTCCCATGCTTAGGTGGAAGTGAGTCACACTTTCTAGAAAATGATTTTAAAATATTAAAATATTTTATATTTCTTGGAGGATTCATTTATACATAATAAATAAAATAAAATAAACCTAAAATTATATAATATTAATACAAAACGTATATATGGATGTATATATCTTTTATATTATTTTATTATATCACTATTGGGTTGTTATGATGTCATAAATCACATTATATATTTATACGGTATTTAATTTTTACCAAAAAATTTGAATATCTCAGATTATTTGAAGAAATTACCCATATTATAATTTAGACATACTAATTGAAAAAAATATTCATTTAATCTAATTTTTTTTATAAATATGTGAATTCTATCATTGAAAATAAAAACTGACATTTATTGAAAATTTACTGGTGTTCATCAAATAGATTTCAAACCTTAATAAAAATTACAATTAACTTAATAAATATAAATCGACCCTTTATATGTAATCAATTTAATTTAATAATGATATTTTATTAAAATATTTTTTAATTTAAAAATACATTAATTCATAAAAATCATTTTCATTATTAATTTATAGTACTAACCAAAAATACTATTTGTGGTTAAATTCATTTACAAAGTAACAATAATAGAAAGATATTATATTCATTATTGTATAAATGACAACAAATAATAATAATTATATGATTTTCTTAAATATACCATTATTACAGCAGTATACACCCTATTATTATGGTGCACAATGATGGTGCATTCATGGTGTTGTTCAGTAAACATGGTTTGGGCAGTGATCTTAATGATTTTGAACTTCTTCAGTAAAAAGATTTCCTTAGGCTTATTTTGTTGGATCTCATCTTGGGTTTTTCCTTGGGAAAATCACAGAAATAAAATCTACCTCATAATATCAGATAAATGGGATTCATAGGTTATGATGGTATATGTTGAGGAAATAACTACCTTTTTCTATGTAAAAAGGATTTGTTAAAACCCTATATTTATACTAGTTATGTTATCACTATTCAATAGTTGTATTATCAATATTAAGGATAATTAACGTTAATTTAAATACAACTGAATATAATAAAATAAATGTAGTGCATGTGTTTTCAATATCCAAAATAAATTTATTTAAAATAAATGGAATATTATTTATAAATGTTTGGGTCATTACTATCATCCCAACATTAAAAAATTTACCCTTGAAATTTCCTTTTACCACACAAAAATTGATGGGGGGTAACTCTACCTCATCACTTCCTCTGGATCCCACATTTCCTCTAAAAACATGTGGTTTGTAATGACCCATTATTTTTCAATGGAAATTCCATTCTTATAAATATTTCATAATCAAATTAAATCACAACATAATTAACTACTAAGTGATATGTAAAACTTAAAACATATGTTTTTCACTTCTATGATGTGAATTTTAAAAATCTCACATAAATGGTTGTGATCAGTATGTTATTCTGAGTCCAATAAGGAAAAACTAATTTTGGGTGAATTGTTAACAACCCATATGAATAGTAACACAACCTTATGAATAGTGACATAACATTATGAATAGTAACATTACTTATGATATTATAAAAATAATATTCATGTGAATGTATGATATACCTATGACTTGGAATAAGTAAGGAAAAATTAAAAGTGTTTCTTTTAAAAGAAATTATTATTTTAATTAACAATTAAATTAATCATGTGATGTGTTTACAGTAATACGTTTTGGACTAACTAATGCACAATCATTTTTTAGGATCTGATGAATAGAGTATTAGGAATAAATTGATGACTTTGTGGTCATGTTTATTGATGATATCCTAGTATACTGTAAATGCCATGAAGAACATGAATATTACTTGCACAATATTCTGAACACACTTATACGAAGTAAATTATTTGGGATGTATAGAAAGTATGATTTTTGGCTCCAGTCATTTTACTTTATGGTCCACATTGTTTATAAGGAAGGGATATCTGTAGATCATGCAAAGACAATGGATGTTCAAAAATGGACTACTCCAACCAACATAAATGATGTACGTATTCTTATTGGTTTAGCAAGTTATTATCAGTGTTTTTTTCTGAACATCTTCCTTTTATTAAACCTAATGACCAAGTTCACATGAAAAGTGGTTATGATTTCATGGAAAAATGAAATTGTAGAATATTTTGAAGAATTGAAGAGGATATTAGTAAATGCTATGATCCTAACCCTATCATCGGGTAATGATGGGTTTGTTATCTATAGTGATGCATCAACGAAAGGACATGGTTGTGTCATTATACAGAAGGATCGATTGATTGATTATCCACCTAGGATGCTAAACATTCATTAAAAAAACAATCCAACTCATGATCTTGAGTTTACAACAATAATCTTTTCTCTTATGATTGGGATACATTACCTCTATGGAGAAAATATGAGATATATAGATATCATAAGTGTTTGAAATAAATATTATCACAGAAATAACTCAACATAAGAAAAAGATATTGATTGATCTAATCAATGATTTTGATTGGACAAAACACTTCCACATGGGGAAGTGAAATAAGGTTGCATATTCTTTGAGTGGAAAGGAACATAAATTTCTATACAAGAATGGAGTGGAAAGGGATACTTTGTTCAAGGATATAGTTAAGATGGATATAGAAATTATCAAAGAAGGTAAGTCATCACTACTATTTTTAAATTGTTTCCCAACCTTCATTGCTATAATGGATACAAATTTCACAGGATGATGATGAGGGGTTTCAAAAGAAAATTAATGTTGTAAATTATGGGATTTTGAATGGATTCATATATGAATGTGTCAATTTAAAATTATGAAAGATTCTTTGTGTTCCCACTATTCCTGAGCTAAAGAGGGAAATATTTGATGACACTCAAAACTCTAATTTCTCTATACACCCTGGTAGCACAAAGATGTATCACGATCTCTAAGAAATATTTCGGTGGGACAATATGAAAAAAGAGATTTCTGAATATACATCAGAGTGACTAGTATGTCAACAAGTGAAGGCTGAGATGAAAAATTCTAAGAGGGATGATGAAACCACTACCCATACCAACATGAATTTTACCATGGACTTTTTCACTGGACTTTAAAGGATGTCAAGATGAAATAGTTCTATATCGGTCAATGTGGATTATCTTAAAAAGGAAGCTCACATTTTCTTGATTTGAGAGGACTTCATATTGGATCATCAGAGATATATTTACATCAACGAAGTGGTAAGGCTCCATAGAGTACCATTATCTATTGTATCCGACCGTGATACTAGACGCACCTCAATGTTCGGGAAAATTCTCTAACATGATCTAACAACTAAAATAGACATTAGTATAAATTATCATCCTATAACTGATGGCCATTCTGAGTGGACTATTCATACATTGGATGACATGTTGAGAGCCTATTCTATGAAATTAAAAGTAGGATGGTACCAACATCTTTCAAGTGTTGAATTCTCCTAGAATAAAAGTTTCCACTTGAGCATCTGAATGGCACCATATAAAGCCTTTTATGGGAAAAGGTGAAGAACATCTGTGTATTGGGATGTGGTAGGTGAGTGTAACCTGGTAGGACATGAAATGGTCGAAGAAATGGTGGAGAAGGTGAAAATCATTCTGCAACATATCAAGGAATCCCAAATACAATAGAAGAGTTATGCGGATAACCATCTACAATACCTTGAATTCAAAGTTAGAGACCTAGTATTTTTACGCATATCTCCATGGAATAAGGTCACGAGGATTGGGAAGAATGGGAAGCTATGTCCCAGGTATATCAGCCCAATGGAGATCCATGATGGATTTCGGACTATAGCATATATAATGGAACTTCCACCAACCATGAGGAATGTACATGATTATTTTCATGTATCCCTCTTATGGGAGTACAGAGTAGACCATTCAAATGGACTCTCTTCAGAGGTGGTAGAGTCAGACAATGATCATTCCAATGAATGAATCTTGTGAAAATCGTGGATCGTAGAGACAACGTACAATAAAACAAGACTACTCATCTGGTCAAGGTACTGTGTAGAAACCATATGTATGAAGAGGCAACATGGTAACAGGAAGAAGAAATGAAGGAAAAGTACCCCAAATTATTTTTGTCCAAGATTATAAAATGGAAATTTCAAGGGTGACATTTCATAATGGGGGAAGATGTAACGAACCAATATTTTTCAGTAGAAATTACATTCTTTAAAATATGTCATAATCACTTGAAATCACAACATAATTATCTACTATGTTATATTGGATAATTAAAACATAATTTTTTCACTTCTGTGATGTGAATTTTGATAAATTGACATACACAGTTGTGATCGGTTTGTTATTTGGAGTCCAATAAAAAAAATGTAATTTTTGGTGAATAGTAACCTACCATTATGTATAGTAACACACCCTTATGAATAGTGATATACCTTAATAAATAGTAACCTTACCTATTATAGTATATAAATAATATTCATGTAAATGTATGATATACCTATGCTTGGGAATAATAAATAAAAGTTTTAATACAATTGTTTTTAGAATATATAATGATTTTAATGAACTATTAAATTACTCATATTTATAAAATTAATTTTTAAAAATGGAATTCATTTTGGGTTTATCATGCCAAAAAATGGTTGGGGTGAATTAATAGTATTTTTCTAAAATACTTGAATTTTTTAGGAATATTGAAATACCATAATTCACAAAAATAAGCTAAATATGCTAATTATAGGTCAATGCATGATGTTTTGCTGATATAAGACCAATTTGTTTGGGTTCACATGACAAAATTACTATTCATGGTCATGGAAGACTTAATATTCTATGTATTGTGGGGGAATAAAAAATTAATGAATTTTATATTGAGAAATCGCCTCTCCCCTCCACTATAACCCCCCTCCCTCTTGCTCTCCATCACTCCTCTCGAGCCGTTTTCCTTCTCCATATTCTATCCAAATAACCTCCCAAACACCTCTCCCATGTCCATCAATCATTGGTCTTAGAAAAAGTCCAAAACCATTCCTTTAAGAAGGCTCTCAAGGAAGCTTAGATCAAGAGGTAAATTCCTCTTTTCAATTCATTGTCTTTCTATTCTAGTTCATTTTTTTATTTTTATTTTATTACCTTTCCTAATCAAAATGTTCTCATGACTCTAGTACCTTATATTTACTATAAAGTTTTCATGACTGTGGAATATGCTATCATCATCTCTAACTTTTACCTTCTTTTATACTAGTTTCAAGATCACTATCTCAGAATAGTCAATTTACGACATTCAAGGATGACATGATTTCGATTTCTATTATCATTCTCAATTATAGTCATTAAAACATTATAGTTATGGTTTAACCAGATTATTATATATTAAATATACCCTATTTAAGTTTCTATAATCCTTTTTAAAAATGGTATTAATTTATATAGAAAAGTGATTTCATTTTAATCAAAAACCACAATTTAACCGGAAAAATATTCATTAAAGATCAATATAATAATTCAGAATCAGGCCAGGTAACCAAGTTATATAAATTACCACTAACACCTATGTATATTCATAAATAATATTATAATTTAATTCTATATATTTACATCAATTTCATAGGAACACTATTACTTAAGAATAAGTGAACAGATTATGATAATAAAGAAAACAAACACACTGGAACAACAAAATTCAATATATTAACATATCATTAAAGGAATAAATGAACTATAAATAATTATGATAAACTAAATAAATTTATAATAGGTTCTTAAGTATATTATTATTAATTTTAATTTCACATTTCAGGATCATAAGATAAAGAGCGGAACACGTTCGGATTTAAGGTAAGGGGTTTTTCTCCTCAACATCGATTTTTATTCGGGTTATTTTCATTATCTATTTACCTAAATGAAATTCATATGTATTATAATATACTAAACATAAATTGGGTATGTGTTTTCTATATATGTACACTAACCATAATCCTTCCTTATTTTAGGGATTTTTACATGTTTTGAAAGGACCTTTCAAATTGTTTCCAAAATACAAGCCTGATTCCAGAGAATTTCTCAATTTCATACCTATTATCAAGGGAAATATCTAATCTATATTTGGAAACTATTTTATTTATAAAAATAACTCATTTTATTATGAAAATAATACCTTACTTTAAATATGATTTTATAAAATTATATATCTAAAAGAACTCTACTTTTCAAAATAAAATAGTTTATATATCAGGAATTATTCGACGATTTTATAAGAGTATCTTCATCTATCTCAACATTATTGTTTATTATTATATATTATTGGGATTAATATTTCATGGAATCAACATTATTGTAATGTTTAACTTTTGTAGGAATATTGTTTTTAGTAATACTTTACTATTCGGTCCATCGAGAAGCTTATTCTTTGTATGTATGCCAACATAATCAAATAAGTCACTGGCATTAGGAAACTGTGGTCGGGTACTTATATAGTTTCTCCATAATAGTTTGACATGGGAAAATGTCTTATTTCGCAAAACATTTTCACTATGATCTTATAAATTCATTGGATTCTCTTCAAAGGAGATTTCATTCTGCAATGGTCCAACTCTAGATTGAGAACATGTTTTGGGTCTCGTACGTACTTCTTTAATAGTGATACTTGGACACATCATGTACATGAGATAGGTTAAGTAGGAGTTATAGTCTATATACCATAGCTATGATGTGTTCAATGATCTCAAAAGGGACAATGTACCTAGGACAATGATTTCCATTATTCTGAAGTCTCATCACACTCCTACATGGAGATATGAGAAGGAAAAACATATATCTAATATCATACTCTAGGTATTGTCAATGGTTGTTGTCATAGCTCTTTTGTTTACTCTGAAAAATGGTTATATGTTGTAGGATAGTCTTACCCTTGTCCACCATTTCTTAATCCAATTATGGACCTACATTTATTCATTCCCCAACTCCATCCAAAAATGTTGGTGTTCTAGAACTCTTCCCAAAAAGGGCATCATAAGGAGCCACTTGGATGCATGAGTGGAAACTGTTGTTGTTAATGAAATCCACTAAAGGAAGACGTTGGTCCCATCTTCTTTTGAAGTCCATTGAAAATTATCTCAACATGTCCTCAGGTGTACGGATTGTCCCTTCATATTGGACATTGGATTTTGGGTGGTAAGCCATTATGAAGTTCAACTCAGTATTTAGAGCTTATTGAAGACTCTTCCAGAACATAGAGATGACTCATAGATCTTGATTTTATACAATTGTTATGGAACATCATGATGCCTTACCAATTCTATAATGTGTATATTTTCCAGTTGATCCAATATGAAATACTCTCAAATTTCAATAAAGTGTACATTCTTTATATGATGATCCACAATAACCCAAATAGAATTGTTTTCTTTGTATGTCCTCATACATCCTGTGACAATGTCCATGGTGATTTTTTCCCATTTACTTATTGGTATGGGTAATGTTTTCATCATACCCTTAACCTTATGCATCATAGACTTCACATACTAACATACCAATCACATTGATGTATATTTAATGATCTACTTCTTCATGTTATCCCACAAATAGTGATCCAAGTTATCTCGATACATCGTTGTGTTTCCTAGGTGAATGGAGAAATTTAAACTATGTGGACCATCCAAAAGATCATTAGTTAACTATAGATTTTATGGAACACATAGTGCTGGCCCAAATCTCACAATACCTTCTTCATTAACAATAATATCCTAGGATTTTTCTTTTCTGATAGTTTTCACATTCATCTAAATTATCACACCAACTTTTTAAGAATATTTTAACCATTCCAAAAGATGGAGTTTAGCAATAATTTGAGAAATGACTTATGATGTTCCCTTCTTCGTGATTCTCATGTACATTTTAATCTAATCTACGATGACTGGATATTTCTTAATTCTCATCAATGATAGAATTGTTGGTTCCTCTATTCATAGAGCATCTTCCACCTAGTTAAAATTTATATGGTGATAATAGATTGAGTTTTTATAATCATTGTTGAGCCCTAACCATCATCATTGGATCATATTCATCTCTTTCTATATGATTATATGTTTGAGAATTTTTTGACCCGTATATATTTCTAAATAATACCAAAAGAGATAACTACCCCATATTTTCAATGGTAATATCACCATTGCCAACTCCAGATCTTGTGTGGGATACTTTTGATCATTAATTTTCAACAGAATTGAGGTAGAGGCAATGAATTTGTAATTCTGCATCAACACATAGCCTAGGTCCTTCTTCGAAGCATTGATGAAGATTATGAAAAGATCCCCACTTGTGGTTAGTGTCAGAAAATGGTAAGTGATCATCCAATTAATCAACTCAATGAATATTTAATCACATTAATAATTCCATGTATACTTTAATCCCTTCCAGGTTTTCATCTTAATAGGGTTTGAAAATTGGTAGAAATTTCTCAAAAATCGATGATAATATCTAGATAACCTAGTAAAGGTACAAATGTTAATCACATATGTCGGCCTCAGCCATCTCTCAATTATGTTAACTCACACAAATTTAAAAAATAATATTTCCATTAAGATTTCATCATTTCTATGGAGACAACAAATTCTTCATTACTATTCTATCGTTCATTAGTACATTGAAAATAATCACCTATATTATGCTTCATCGATGTCTTTTACATATTATTAAATTCCTTATACAGATGATCATATGTCGATTACATTATATATTTCTCACGACACATGATAGATTGGTCTCTTCCTCACTATAATGAATGTTGACAGTGCATGACCATTGATTCTTCGTCTATTTTTAAAATAATCAGCACTTATGTTCTTTTTCTCTTGACCCAATTATTAAAAAACATTGTATAACACTTTTTTAATACAATGGAAGTACAATTCAATATTTCATAACCATTTATTCCAATAATAACACTCAATATTTTATTTCTTAATGATATGAACAATTTTAAGACAAATCAGTGTCATAATTCGTTATGACGGATCAGCAATGTACTGAATTTGATGGAAAAATGTTAGAAGTGACTTAATTCTTTTATGAAGATAAATACATTAGACATATAATATTATCACACCAATGATTCTAATGAAAATTATATTTCATACTTCTGTGTATATTGATGATAACAAAGATGATAAATTACCAGGATAACTCATATCGTATTCTCATCTCTTCCACAAAATTTCATTTTCCAGAATAATCAGATTGTAATCATAACTTTTAATATATTTGAAATCATATTCAGCGTCATCTGACGTACTTTTTAATGTACTAAAACAAACTATTCTTCCCAAAACATTCATCATTCAATCCAATCTTTAATATAATTTGATGCAACAACTCTCCCCCTTTCTTTCAAAATTCTTACATCACATGTTTAATAGAAAATATATAAATTTTAGGAAAAATAGGAAAAAAATGGGTTTACATCATATCCATAAAGAGTATGATTAAATTCCACATTATGATCAAATCATATATTCTAGGAACAATATAATAGTTAACAAATTTTGACATTCAATCAATACTCCAATACGAATAAACTTATTCAATGACTCACACTGATAGAAAATATTTCAAAAACCCTTTGGTTTTTAGAAATTCCATATTTTAATACATTGAAAACACCTAAAATCTATTAATAATTAGGATATAACATAAATAACCCTATCCAATATATTTTTGGTATGTATTTATTAGGAATTTGTATTAAAAAAATAGGAATAAATATTTTTTATATATTGGGTTTTTATAGTTGGTCTTAGAGTAATGTCCAGATATTTTTGGCTATTAGGATGAGATGACATTAGTGAAAACTCTAGTGATAATATTAATTATATGAAGGCATA
This sequence comes from Viscum album, assembly GCA_963277665.1. NCBI lineage: Eukaryota > Viridiplantae > Streptophyta > Magnoliopsida > Santalales > Viscaceae > Viscum > Viscum album. Next base: position 1,032,905,222 of record OY728157.1, read on the forward strand.
TTATTTTTTTTGTAAACTAGTGATTGTGTCATTTTCCATTCAATAACATCGCATAGGTGATAAAAGCACATATATGCGGTTGTGGCATAAATGATTTTTAATGTAGTAACCTTAAAAGGAAAACATAGGGTATTAACTCCTTGATAACATATTTCATGACGAGTGGATCTATGTCTATATACATTGGTATACAATCATGTAGGTTATGTTTTGGTTAATTCACATTCTCCTTACAAACCATTATGAGGGTTTTGAATGTTATATTTTATTTAACATAACAAGGTCGTATGACCTAAAAATATAATGACCAACTATTACATAGGTTGAAATCAATATATATTCAAATGTTTTGTTCTAAAAATCATTTATGAGTTACCCCTTATATGTTTATGGTTATTTTTTTATACAACTATTTATTTATCTATTACCATCTATAAATATCAATTATTTTATAAAAAAGTTTGACGTTGGAGGAATAATTTTAAAGAAATATAAAATAGGAGATCTGATAAATTCGCAAATTAAATACACATAATTATTGAAAATGGAATAGATAACCATTAAATAGTTCTAGTACAACTAAAAGAATATAAATTATGTCCCAAATTTTTTAGAATTGTTTTTAAAAATAATTTTTTACTTGAGTCCATTATACTTCAAAAACCACGAATTATTTTTGGATATTCAGATCCTATAAGTAATAAAAAATTTATTAACTCTAGTGAGAATTAATTATATCTCAATAAATTTAATGAACAAGATAATGTCACACCATGGGTTTTTGAATTCATCTATTTCCAGTTTGGGTTGGGTTCTTGGTCATTCTTTCAAAAACCATGTGTAATAAGTTATAATTTTTGAGGTATTTAAATTTTATAATATTATCCTAGTTCTTGATCATGAGTTTCACCATTAAATTTTTAAGAAAAAATGGTGTTTTATTTTTGTAGACCCTGCATCATTGTTGGAGCACATTTAGTAGTAACTGTAAACCATCAACAGGTAAATGTGTGGTAGCTACATGTTGAGGTAGTAGCTACAACACATGTATGTGCCTCAACCCAAAAACTATGTGGTAAATTTATTCCTATATAGAGGAATCCCCATAGTTACTGAGTAGTTTAGAAAATAGTGCAGACTAACTGTGAAACTATTCACGTCATTAAACGATTGAGGGTTTTAGTTTCTCTCTCCCAAAGTTTTACACCATCTCCCCCTTTTTATTGAAAAATTCATCCTCTAAACAGTAGTCCAACACCCTATATATTATTCTCTCCACAAACATTGATTTTTGGGAGATTATGAATTGGATTCATCAAGGATTCTTCACATTAGTCACTTCACACTTGTTTTCTTCCTCTAATCAAGGGATTTGTTCTGATATATTAGTTATTTAGTTTTCTAGCAGGTATGGTGGTCTATCTATGTTTTGTTCTTGATTAATATTATTCGATCATGGTGTTATTGGTAGGATCATTCCATGTAATTATTTAGTGGTGGTGTAGATGTGGTTTGGCATCATCTTCTATAAGCTTCTTACTTCATGGTTGGTGGTTTCATGCACTAGCATTTTAAAATGATTTGATTTCCTTGTTTGATTATTCTCATAATATTATATGTTTTAATTGTTTTGTAAGTGAACAATTTTAGAATTTATTTTTATTCTCATGTTGTGAAAGGTGATTTTATAAATAAAAAATCGATATGGTTTCATATTCGCTTTATTGTGGTGTTTCATGAAAATATTTTATGGCTTGTTTGAAAGGGGTGAACCATGTTCTCTATAGAACATAGCATGTGAATGTGGTGAAAATGTGATTTTGAAAAAAAATTTAATACATTGGAATATTGATCGTGATGTGTTCCAATGAATTTAAATTTTAAGTTGTTCATATGATGAAAATAATGTTTATAAAAATGATCATTGTTTACGTATTATTTTAAAATTTGGATTTGTAATGACTCAAATTGATATGAATAAAATTAAAATTAATTAAATTAAATTTATTATGGATATACAAAACACATTTAATCATTTTTTTAATATATCTAATTGAATTTAAATAACTATTATGTATCATTACTATTGATAATATAGTTGTTGAATACTAATCACATTACTAGTATAAATATATGGTTTTAACCAATCCATTTCACAAAGAAAAAGGAAATGATATCTTCACCTAGTAGGATCATACACTTTGGTGCTCATTTTCTAGATATTTCTAGGGAAATAGAATTTCTGGGCTTTTTCCGAGACCAATCCCATGCTGATATCCAACAATATATGATTGAGAACAACTGTTTATAGTAGAAGTTCAAGATGATTAAGACGACATACCAAATCATATTCCCCAAATAGCCCCATGAAACCCCCCATCGCACACCATACACTTATGGAGTATGCCAGGGTAATAAATGAATATGTAACATGGACATAGAATTATGATTATGTGCATTATTTTTGTATAGAATATTGAATATACATTCAATCAATTATTGGTACATTATAAACGATTTTCAAAGAAGAAATAGTATTTTTGGTAAATATTCAAATTAAATTAATAAATATATTTTTATTTATTAAATGACTTTTGTATAAATTAATATTTTAATAAAATATAACTCTTGAATTAATTTATTAAATATAAATGGACATATAATTTTTATGAATTCAATAGTAATTTTTAATAAGTTTTGAAATCTATTTTTATCAAAACCAATCAATTTTCAATAAATTTTGATTTAATTTTAAAAGTTATTATTCATATATTTATAAATTTATATAGATAAAATTTATATTATCTTTGGAATTAGGACATCGAAATTATCCAATAGTGAAGTTTTCATAATTTCCTAACATAGACAAATGTTTGTGTAAATATTAAATACCTTATAAATATATAATGTGATGAATGAAATAATAATGACCCAATAGTGATGTAATAAATTATTATAAAATTTATACTTATTCAAATATATGTTTCCTTAAATAATATTATTTTTGGTATTTTTGATATATTTTATAAATCTGTAGTTAATCCTCCAATTCATAAAAAATATTTTTTGATTTCTAAATCATTATCCTTGAAATTGTTACACATCTCAACATAATAATGGGAAATATTTTTATGTCCTCAGGATATGAAATTATAGAATTATGTTTTCCACACCAATTTTTGGAAAACCATTATAAAAATAACCATGGAATTGTTTGGGGTTTTAAATATATTACTGTGTAGTGTCCAAAATATAAATAAAAAATAATTCCCCCACCATTCCTAAATTAATCCAACCAAGCACCCATTAATCTTCAATAAAACAACTTTATGATTGTACTAACTCTGATATCCACTCCCTACAGTCCTCCCATGTTTCCTCCATGCTCCAAAGAGGCCTCTCCCAATCCTTTGTGATCACACATCTAGGTAAGGGATCCTCACATTCCTTCCATTTTTTCCATGTTTCCTTATATTGTTGTACCCTATTATTTTACAAATAAAAGTAATGGGGTATGTTTTAATACCTCACCCATACATCCCTTATTATTTCTGAATAAATAGTGACCACATTTTCTCTCATTAATCCCTCCCATGTACACCTGTTACCATGCCGAAATTTAATAAGAGTTATTCTATTTATCCTCTTTCTTGAGGTTCCTTTATTATGATACACCTTGTATTTAAAAATTACTTGTATTAGAAAATATATTTATATGACCCCCTTGACATCCATTTAATTAATATATGAAGAGATAACCCTTTCACTATCATCCACAATTTTTATAAATTTATTATGTCGTGGCGTTTTTCAGGCGGAATTGCACCATGATTTTCCATGCCAAAATCATTGTGTAGTGAATATCATGCATATTTCTATATCCAGGTTATTCACCATTATGAAAATATAATTATTTATTATATAAATTCATGTGTGGATTAAAAATTATATTATCATGGGATAAATTATGACCTTGAATGAATCTATGTTATATGATCTATGTGGCACGTTTAAACATGACATTGAAATGATTATGAAGGTTTCACCCTGATTGCATTCCAATGCATTGGGTAATGATTTTTATCATAAAACATCATTTTGGTAGTGTTTTTTTTATTAATTTTAGGAAATTTATCCACCATATTGGGACAAGAGTTTTCATGATTCTTTTATGTTTATGATATAGTGTTTAATGTTGTTGTAACATTTCTATGTTATGGTAATAATGAAATATTTTGACATTATATTCATGTCTCTATTTTTCTCCATTTTTATTCATATTTCCTATTATTAATGTTAATACTTTTTTCCCTTTTATTGGGATTTATATATCACTATTTTCTTCTGTATATTTTCATGTTATCTCATGCAATGCAAAATTCAAAGGAATTGTGTGGTAATGTAAATGATGTTTTCAATAATGATGTTTTATTTTATGTCTTATGTTTTCATGTAAGGTTCATAATACCCAAAGACACTAGATATCTTGATCTTGTGGCTTTTATAAAGTTCATGTTTTTGTAATAAATATTTTTTATGTGAGAAATAAATAGCATGGTAGTTATTGTTTGTATCAAATGGAGGTTTAATTGTTTTTTGGATTGGGATTAGAAAAAACTACTGAATGCCTTAAGGATAATACTATGTATTATAAAATAATCCCTTAATATTGGTGAGTATAAAGTTAGTGTTTTGTCAGAAACGATATACATATGAAAATGGTGATATATAAATCCCAATAAAGGAGAAAAATGTAATAACATTAATAATTTATGAAATGTTAGGAAATATGAATAATAATGGATAAATATAGGGACATGAATATAAAGTCAAAATATTTCATGATTACCATAACATGGAAATGTTACAACAACATAAAACACTATATCATAAACATAAAAGAATCATGAAAACTCTTTTCCCAACATGGTGGATATATGTACTAAAATAAATCACCTAAAAAACTCTCCCAAATTGATGTTTCTTGATAAAAAAAATTACCCAATGCATTGTAACACAATCAGGGTGCAACCATCATAATCGTTTCAATGTTATTATTAAACATGCCACATAGATCATATAAAATAGATTCATTCAAGCTCATCATTTATCCCATGATAATGGAATGGTGAATCCACACATGAATGTATATAATCAATAATTATATGGGAATAATGGTGAATAAACTTGATAAAGAAATATGCATGATATTCACTACACAATGATTTTGGCATGGAAAATCGTGGTGTAATTCCTCCTGCCTAACGTTGTGACATAAAAATATATAAAAATTGTTGATGATACAGAAAGGGTTATCTATTCATATATAAATGAAATGGTTTTTAATGGGGTCATATAAATATATTTTCCAATACAAGTAATTTTGAAATATATGGTGTAACATAATAATGAATCCGGAAGAAAAGGGAGAAATGAAATAACTCTTATGAAATTTCGGCATGGTAACAGGTGTACTTGGGAGGGATTAATGAGTGGGAATGTGGTCACTAATTATTCAGAAATAATAAGGAATGTATGGGTGAGGTTTGAAAACATACCCCATTACTTTTATTTGAAAAATAATAGTGTATAACAAAATAAGGAAAACTGGACAAAAAAAGAAAAATGAAGGAATGTGAGGATCCCTTACCTGGATGTCTGATCCCAAAGGATTGGGAGAGGCCTCTTGGGAGCCTGGGGGTACAATGGAAAGATTATATGGAGTGTATATCAGAGTTAGGACAAACTTAATGGAGTTTCAGTGAAGATTAATGGGTGCATGGTTGGATTAATTTAGGAATGGTGGGGGAATTATTTATTATTTAGATTTTGGACACTACAAAGTAATATATTCAAAACGGAAAACATTACCATGGTAATTTTTAGAATGGTTTTTGAAAAATAGGAGTGGAAGACATAATTTTATAACTCCACAGCCTGATGACATTAAAATATTTCCCTTTATTATTTGGAGATGTGTCACAATTTCAAGGTTAATGATTTTGAAATCAAAATATATTTTATATTTCTTCGAGAATTAACTAAAGGTTTTTAAAATATATCAAAAATACCAAAAATAATATTATTTAAGGAAAAATATATCTAAATAATGATACATTTTATGAGATTTTATTACATCACTATTGGGTCATTATTATTTATTTAAACACATTATTATTTATAAGGTATTTAATAGTTACACAAACATTTTTCTATGTCTGAAAATTATGAAAAATTCACTATTGGATAATTTCGATGTCCTAATTCCATAGATAATATTTATTTTATCTATATAAATTTATAATTATGTGAATATTCACTTTTAAAAATAAATCGAACATTTATTTAAAAATGATGGGTTTTGATAAAAAAAGATTTTAAACCTTTTTAAAAATTATAATTGAATTTATAAAAATTATATGACCATTTATATTTAATAAATTAATTTATGAGTAATATTTTATTAAAATATTATTTTAGACAAAAATACATTAACAAATAAAAATATATTTATTAATTTAATTTCAATATTAACCAAAAATACTATTTCTTCTTTGAAAATCATTTATAATGTAAAAATAATTGATTGGATGTATATTAATTATTCTATTAAAAAATAATGCACATAATCATTTTTCTATGGCCATGTTACATATTCATTTATAACACAGGCATACAACATAAGTGTATGGTGTATGATGGAGGTGATTTCTAGGGGCTATTTGGGGAATATGATTTGGGATGTGGTCTCAATGATATTTAACTTCTACTATAAATAGTTGTGCTCAATCATATTTTTTTGGATATCAGCATTGGATTGGTCTAGGGAAAATCTACTAAATTCTATTTCCCTCGATATATCTAGAAAATGAGCCCCAAAGTGTATGATCCTGCTGGGTGAATATATTATTTTCTTTTTTCTTGGTGAAAAGTATTGTTTAAAACCATATATTTATACTAGTAATGTGATCAGTATTCAACGACTATATTATCAACGGTAAAGATACATAATAGTTATTTAAATTCAATTTTATATATGAAAAAAAGGATTAAATGTGTTTCGTATATCCATAAGTAATTTAATTAAAGTAATTGGAATTTTATTCATTTCAATTTGTGTCGTTACAAAGCATAATTTTAAAATAATACCTAATTAATGATCATTAATAAAAGACTATTTTCATCATTTGAACAACATAAAATTAAAATTCAATGGAACACATCACTTTGAACATTCCTATGTATTGTTTTTTTTTCAAAATCACATTTCACCACATTAACATGTTATGTTCTAGAGAAAACATGGTTCACCCCTTTCAAACCAGCCATAAAATATTTTCATGAAACACCACAATAAAGCATATAAAAAACCATATCAATTTTTATTTATAAAATAAATTTTCACAACTTTAGCTTAAAAATCCATTCTAAAATAGTTCTTTCACAAAACAATTAAAACATAATATATTTTGAGATTAATCAGAAAAGAAAATCAAATTATTTTAAAATAATACTGCATGAAACCACCAACCTTGAAGCAAGAAGCTAATAGAAGATGATACAAAACCACATCTACACCACCACTAAATAGTAACATGGAATGATCCTACCAATAACACCATCATCGAATAATATTAATCAAGAAAAAAACATTGATAGACCACCATACCTGCTAGAAAACCGAATCACCAATATATCAGAACAAATCCCATGATTAGAGGAAGAACACAAGGGTGAAGGGACTTATGTGAAGAATCCTTGATGAACCCAAATCAGAATCTCCGAAAAATCAATGTTTGAGGAGAGAATAAGATATAAGATGTTGGACTAGGGTTGCGAGGATGATATTTTCAATAAAAACGGGGAGATTGGGTAAAAATTGGGGAGAGAGAAACTAAAACCCTCATGTTTTAATGACATGTATAGCTGCATAGTTAGTCCGCACTATTTTCTAAACTATTCAGTGACTGTGTGGATTTTTTTTATCTAGGAAGAAACATACCACATGGTTTTTGGGTATAGCCACATACCTGTGTTGTAGCTACTACCTCAACATGTAGCTATCACACAATTACCTGGTGATGTCTTACAATTACTATTAAATGTGCTCCAACAATGCTGTAGGGACTGCCCAAACAAGACACCATTTTTTCATAAACATTTAATAGTGAAAATCATGATCATGCACTAGGATAAGAATATAAAATTTAGATACCTAAAAAATTACAACTTATTACACCAGGTTTTTGAGAGAATGACCAATAACCCAACTGAACCCGAAAAAAGATGAATTCAAAAACCCATGGTGGGACATTCTCTTGTACAATGAATTTATGGATATATAATTAATTCCCACTAGAGTTAATAACTTTTTATTACTAATAGGATTTGAACATCGAAAAATAATTTGAGGTTTTTGGCATATGAAGGACTCAAATAAATTTTTTTTAAAAGGAATTATTCTAAATTTGTGACATAATTCATAAATTTTTAGTTGTTCTAGTACTATTAGAAGGTTATCTGTTCCATTTTCAATAATTATGTGTATTTTATTTCGGAATTTATCAGTGTTCCCATTTTATATTTCATTAAAATAATTCCTCCTACATCCACCCTTTTTCTAAATAATTGATATTTAAAGATGGTAATACATAAATTAATAATTTTATAAAAACATAACCATAAACATATAAGGGGTAACTCATACATGATTTATAGAACAAAAAATTTGAAATATTTATTGTTTTCAACCTATGTAATAATTGTTCATTCTCTTTTTAGGTCATAAGACCTAATTATGTTAAATAAAATAAAACTTTCAAAACCATCATAATGGTTTGTAAGGAGAATGTGAATTAACCCAAACATAACCCACATGAGTGTCTTTCCAAGTATGTATACTTAGATCCACACATCCCAAACTAGGTTATCAATGAGTTAATACCCACCATTTTTCTTTTAAGGTTACTACCTAAGGGTTTATTTATGCCACAACCGCATTTATGTGATTTTATCACATATTTGATGTTATTGAATGGAAAATGACACAATAACTATATTAAAAAAATTTATATTCCTTCGTATAATTAATATTATCACTAGAGTTTTTACTAATGTCATTTAATCTTAATACCCAATAATATCTGGACATTACTCGAAGACCAACTATAAAAACCCTAATATATAACAAGTATTTATTCCTTATTTTTAATACAAATTCTTAATAAATACATACCAATAAAATATTAAATAGGGTTATTTATGTTAATTCATAATTATTTTCTGATTTTATGTGTTTTCAATTTATTAAAATATGGAAATTCTGAAAACTGAAGGGTGTTTGAAATGTTGTCTATTTGTGTGAGTCATTGAGTAAGCTTATTCATATTGGGTTATTGATTGAATGTCAAATGTTTTTAGCTATCATATTGTTCCTAGAATATATGATTTGATCATAATGTGGAATTTTATCATACTCTTTATGGATATTATGTAAACCCATTGTTTTTAATTACTTTTTTTAAAATTCATATATTTTCTATGAAACATGTGATGTATGAATTTTTCAAGAAAGGAGGAGAGTTGTTGCATCCAATTATGTTAAGGCTTGGATTTAATGATGGATGTTTTGGGTAGAATATTTTGGTTTAGTACATTCGAAAGTATGTCAGACGATGCTGAATCTGATTTCAAATATATTCAAAGTTATGATTACAAGCTGATTCTTTTGGAAAATGAAACTTTTTGGTAGAGATGAGAATTTGAAATGAGGTATCCCGGTTATTTATCATCATTGTGAGGATCACTATACACAGAAGTATGAAATATTTTTTTCATGAGAATCATTGGTGTGATAATATTATATGTCTAATGTATTTATCTACATAATGGAATTAAGTCACTTCTGAAATTTTTCCATAAAATTCAGTACATTGTTGATCCGTCATAACGAATTATGACAATGATTTTTCTTAAAAATTGTTCATATCATTAAGAAATAAAATATTTAGTGTTATTATAGGAATAAATGGTTATGAAATTTTGAATTGTATTTCAATTGTATTAAAAAAAGTTTCATATAATGTTGTCTAATAATTGGGTAAAGAGAAAAAGAAAAAAAGTGTTTATTATTTTGAAAACATATGAAGAATAAATGGAAATGCACTATCAACATACATTGTAGTGAGGAAGAGACCAATCTATCATGTGTTAGCTGAAATCTATAATGTTATCGACAGATGATCATTTGTATAAAGAATTCAATAATATGTAAAAGTCATCGATGAAGAAAAATATATGTGATTATTTTCAATTTACTAAAGAACAAGAGAATTGTAATAAAGAATTTGTTGTCTCCATAGAAATGATGAAATACTAATGGAAATATTATTTTTTAAATTTGTGTGAGAGATTAAAAAATGGTTTCCATTGATAATTTTGATATTCACATGGTGGAAAATTTTAATAAAAAATTTATATAAAAGACATTTAATCATATCAATAAACATGATGATAAATGTTGAAAATAATTTCTAACAAATATTATATTAAAAAATACAATGAAAGAATGTAAGCGAAATTAATTTATGAAATGATATAAGGTGAAAAAAATGGTGTTAATACATTTTAATTGTTCAGTTTTTTGACAAAAGATATGTTATATTGATATCATTACTCATCAAACATACATACCACATTTTTAATATTTCCAATTTGTGTAGATACAATCTTTAATAATTTTAATAATTATCACATAGATTTTGAAGTGGGGATTTACAGAATAATAACTCATGACATATTTGGTGTAGAGAATAAGAATGATATTTTAAAACATGGATGATTATGAACATCCATTGTGAATGTATATTTCATGTTTGTTTTTATAATTCCTATATAAAATAATTGATGTAATATTGAAATTGAAATGTAGTAGTATTTATATTCTTATAGAAATTTATATCATGTCGTTATATGGGATAACATTATGATAATTTTATGATTTTTTAAATCCTCGTTCCGTTTTTACTCAAAATAATCAATGTATTGAATTGAAATTAATGAAAGAAACCACAAAATTCCAAAAATGTTTATAAAGAATGTAATTCATGATAGAATATTCTTAATACCAACAATAAAAATGTAAAACAATATTAAAAATTACATTTAATATAATTTATTTTATTTAACATTAATCACTTAATATTTTTAAATCGTTATAATTATAATTATAAGCTTTTTTTAATCAATCCATGATGTCCAATGATATATTTTATACATCCAATACCTGAATATAAAAAAATGTATCCACAAATGATATACCTTATGAATTACTAATAAATTATAATTGTACTTTATGAAAAATATATTTTATTTTAATAGTTTATAATATGTTATGAAAAACATGTTTTTTATGATATTGATGAGTTAGTTATCATCATATGAATAGTATAAGGAAACATAGTACAATCAATAAACCTAAATATTTATATATCTAGGAAAGAAATATGCTATATATAATAATATTTATTTTAAAAACATATATCATAGTATTTTTTAATATTTATCCTCATTTCATTATAAAAATCAAATGAATATTTATTATTAAGATTATCATTACATGATCCAACCTGTCGAGGAATCACCCAACTAACACACTACCAAGCAACATATGATTATTATACATAATCACTAGAACTGAGCCACCCCTTGGCACCTCGTTTTTTATTTTTCTATGTTATGTTCTTCCACCACCTCCACCCTCACCGAACATCAATGCTATCAATTTTCACTATCACCAACCACTAGGTCTTGTGTCTCATAAAACATATGAAAAAAGAAATGAAGTAATAGAAAGTATAGGGATATATAAGAGGGGATATTAGTGAAGAGTGGTATAAAAGAGAAAGGATGAGATACAAATATAGTATTGAAACTCATTATCACATGTCTATGAATTTCTAATAAAATTTCAATAACCACATTTGGGATAATAATATGAAAATATATTCCTCCCAAAAATAGTTCAAATTCAATTCACTAATAATCAATGAAATAAGGGAAATAAAAAAATAAAACATTCATATAAAAAACATGTATTATTTACATTAAGAGATAATCTATCAATACAGTCCTGAACAATGACATGTAAATTAATTTCATTCTATGTAATATTAAAGGGAAAATTACAACTTATAGCTAAATGAAATTTCTAAGTCATATTCATTTTATATTTAACATAAATGGATATAATAAAATTAAAAAAATATATATAACTCTATTTCTTGTCCATGATACCACTATGTGAGTAGATAGATTCACCCATAGAAATAATAAAATATTTGTGTAGATTTAAAATGATATGAAGTCCTACAAAGTGATTGATTGATTTTTGACGAATTTTTCATTCTCACATTTTGATATTGTCGATCCTAATGAGATGATTTTCAATTCATCCAAAAATATCTCAATCATTATCACTCTCAAATAATATGGATCATGTGTCTAACCCCATGATATAAGTATAATAATGATCAAGTATACATAATATATTAGTGTATGGAATAATTAAGCATTTAATGAATTAATTAATGAATATGAGAATTTTTATTTTTAAAATAATTTGTTAATAAATGTATTATACTCATAAAAATGGTTCATTGATTAGAATATATTTTATTCCAATCCAATGGAAAATAATAATTATTTATGAATCCATGATCTCGAATTTAAAATCTAGTTATTAATTTTATTTAAAATAATATATAAAGGGATTTCACAAGGAGTTGAGAGGGTAAAACTAATATATTATACAAAGTATATTATTCTCAGGGCTCTAAAATGGAAAAAATCTCACTCAAAATACATTACATGTAAAAAACATAACCAATAATAAATATAACCATCAAATAACATTTCCAAGGTTTTTTACTCGTATAAAATTATATTTTTACCCCCTAAGAAGCCTTAGTTATAAAAAACCAAAAATTAAGCTAATTATAATTCCAGAAAATCATATTTCACTAAATATTCCTGATAATAAGACCTTTTTATTTAAATAAATGTAATCAACTTGGTTTACCCAAAAAAGATATCCCATTAGATTACCCCACATAGAGATCATTCCATATTCACATGAACATATCTCATTTATTGAGGTAAATGGTCTAAGTGGTCTTGGTATACCACCACCCCTTATGGTAGTATCCTCTATACCCAAGAAATATATCAAATCCATACCTTCTAAAATTGAGACATAAATGGGAATAAACAACCACTCAAGGAAAATATTTCAAAGCCCTTCACCCTATTTTTTTCTAATCAGATTTTTCATTGTGTCACTTGAATCCCATATATCCCATTAAATGTTAACGTCAACCTCAATTATTTACTTTTACATAGAGATTAATGGTGAAATAATATCATTTCTATTATCAAAGGGTGAATCATAGGGTTTTAATATAAGATAAACCCTTCTAACATATACACAACCATATGTGAACATCATAATGATCACACACAAACACTATAAGAGGTTTTATGGGATCATTATTCTCTAAAAATAAGACACATTTTCTGTTATAATTTACTCAAAATGAACATTCCCAAAATTTTCTAGCCTTTTAGACAAATAAACACATACCTTCTTGGATAACCTATTCTCTAATACGCATGATAATCCCCCATTAATGTGTTAATTCCCAATAGTTTCACTGTAACATTCAATGATATCCGGGATTAATTATCATCACAATTTTGGGAAATATATTTATGATAACATTATGAAAATTAATATCCTCATCAATCAATAGTAAAAAATCTGTAGTTTTTTAGGTTTCCCAATCCACCAAAATATCATGTGGGTAAAACTATCCAATTATATCACCCTACATAGATGGATAGAAACCCATGAAAATACCTTCATGAGTGACCATAATATACAACCTTTAGAGATAAATTTATCCCACACTACATAACATAAAATTCCACTTGGTTGGTACCCCCCAAAACATTCATTGGGCATAACAAAATATGAGTCACACAATACTACGGTGGTCTGCACATACGATTGCCTACATGATATTTAGTATTCAAACTATTAAAAGGCCAAAATACTCCTTATAAATTGGGTTTCCTACTCTATATATTTATTTAATTCCATCAGGCAGATTTCCTGTGAATTTTTAAACACACATGATCACTATGTTCACATCACTACTATTTTCCTCTCTCTGAGTTGGGAAGAGCGTGGGGCCGCCAAAATTGATCAATTATGAGAAACATCTGCTATCCATGATTAAAACAACTTCTCTAAAGCTAATAGCATGAGTGTATCCTCTATCATATATACATAGAGTGAACCTCCCAATGTGTTGAACAATATGACAATTAGCACTGAAATACATGCCATGGGATTTTTGGAAGCAGCCACAACTAGTTTTAATTAGATCCAATCTCAAACATCCCAAAAACACTCTAAAGGATATGAATTACGAATAACTTTAGTGAAGACCCCAAGAATCTGTGATTTTGGGAGGCCCAAATAGTATGATCATTGAGTTTGAATTATTCCACAACCATGTGAAGGAAATATGTTCAGATTCATGATTCTGATGGAGTCATGACCATACTTAAAGCCCACATTTTCTTCTTCAACCTCATTCCTGCACCAAAAAAAATTATTTTCTATAAATATCCATCCATTTATAAATTAAATATAGGGATAAAAATCCTTTTTAAATCTATATTTTTTCATAATCATTGATGCAGATGAGTTTATGGAACCCAATAATAATGGATCAAACATAGTATCCTTGCTTCATGAATCCCCCATTCATATGTTTCAGAATAACTGTACGTAATGTGGGAATGACTTCTATGAAGGACAATGACATTTAGAAAGGAAGAATATCCTTTAGGAACTTGAGACGTTATGGAGAATTATGGAATCACAATGTACTCTATTCTTGACCCATGACATTGTCTGGAGGCAAGGTAACCATGTTCCAGGAAGCCTTTTTCATCACAAATCCCATGACCATCACGAAGAACACATGATTCGAGAATCACACAGTTATGAGCCCCTATTACTTGTGAGGCCCCTCTTAGGGGATTTTCCATGTTGTCTTCATTATTGTAACATCTATTCATGGAGGTTTAGTTCCCAAAGAACCAATATCATTCCTAGAATGGTTCTTCTATACTGAAAGTCCTTATGTGGCCACTGACACCGATAATTATGGACCACATAATTCCATGTGTGTCATGAGACTCCCATATTCATTTATTTCTCTAGAATATGTACACAAAAACATTTTTCTTCCAATAATATGTCATTTAATGTGTCACTTGTGATCGACCACTCCTCCATACCATTCCTACCTAGAATTTCAATATACATTCTATTCTGACAGGTGCATGAGTGGTGGTTATGTATGTATAATGGTTAAGGAGTGATTCACACATATCTGAGCTCCATCATGTAAGAATGTCTAGTATCTTCATCCTAGGAACATGACATAATCTGTGGCCTTACCCAATGGAATAGGTTTTGGATTCTCTATGGGTGATCCACATGGGATGGCCTTCTTTCCACTTATCCTCACATGAGATGATAACTACCTCAAATGGAATTATATCATATTCACATGGTTTAAATTCAGACCCACATGGAATGAAAAAATACTATGTCATATTTTATATGTAAGCCCCAAACCATCTCTCATTGGTTCATCATTCACCACAAGACCATCAGGTCAATTGCTTCCCCTTTTTTCACCATGAGCATAACTCATATGTTCGTATAGGTTATTAGAAACCATGAATCCCATCCTCCATCCAAAAATTATAATCCTTACTAAATCAAGAATCCAACATAAATGGTCAATGACAATATTCAAAGTGTATTCCACTACACCAGCATGTCCCTTTAATGGGAAGCTTTCATGTGTATTCCATAAAAAAATGGGAGGCTCCTATGCGTAATACCAAACCATATGCTCCAATTACATGGGCCTCCACCTAATGTGTAAGCACCGAAACAACTTTTCGAATTACACATGATTTTATTCACAACCAACTAGGATTTTTTGGAAGCCTCCCCAAGGTCCAAACTGAACATTCCATCCATTCAACATATTCCACCCATACCATCTATTTCATTAACTTCCAACACTCAATCCACTTCCACCCATATTTTAGCTAGATCGCCACATCCCCATAAGATCTTTCTATACACCAAGGCATCTGAATGAGTACTAACCACACCAGAAAATGATGATAAATCCTCTTGATAAGGGTATATTACATTCATAAGCTCCAAACCATCCTTTTCTGGAACACCATACACGATGCGAGCATCCTTACCACATGACATCAAACTGTATGGACCATTCCTTTCATAGAACCAAAACCGGTTGCATCGAACTATGTGTATTTTTATTCCAATATCTAAAGAAAGGTGCATAAGAAACCTCCATCAAGGATCAATCCCAAAAAATTGTAATCCTTAGTGTCCCCTCCATGTGGTACACCTCACTGATCCACATCCAATGGTTTCTAGATTATCCTTAATGGTGTGACATCATTCTTTTCTGGAAAAAAACTTTTTTCTCTTCCTCATTGGAAATACGGATCCATCCATATTGTAAGCATTCTAGTGGATCGTTCATATGGATGTACATCCCTGATCCACCATGGTGGGGTGTTCTGATTATACTCATTCTAGTTCTACTAAATGTTAAACTCGTGACCTATCATACACTACTACCTTATTCTAAACATGGGTTAATTCTGGTGAATTACTTGGATGATATTCCATTAGCACAAGATGCACCACGAACAACATGAGTTGACTTGGGTTTATACACCTAAAGATGAATCCATGGGATTTCATACAATGGGGAAGTATATAGCTAGCAAATGTTCCTAGAGTCCATACATTCCAGTGATGTAAAAATGACTACTCTCATAACTAGAGGATTCTACCCTATCTAGTACCCTTATAATTTCCACACATAAGTAGCAAAATTAACTGGAATCGAAAATGATATGCCACCAGAAATGGGAACCATGAACAAGAAATAATTATAAATGGGATACACAAAGTAGGGGATGAATTCTATTGATGAATCCAGAAAAGGAAGAAACAAAATCTCTTCATCCCATTTTGATAAAGGATAAAACATCATTGTTGAATGTTATGAAATACTCCTTCATATGGAATGTGGGAATATGGGGGAAAATAAGTTATGAAAATGTCACATAAATACACATACCTAAGTGTTACCCAAATAATGTGTTAGAATTAGAAATGTTGAACCCAACATGAAACTATTATCCTTAAACTATGGGGATTTTCCATGTTGTCCATCAGATCATGAAGTGATGTCTGACCTAAAACTTTTCTCTTCCACAAGGGTATTTGTAGAATTTAAAACATTAACTGATTATCATGTCACCAAATCTGGTTATCCAGCACTATGAACTAATAATAAAACATTGGAAACATCATTAAAATCACTATAAATTGAGGCAGTTAAATGTTGGTCATTACAGTCTTCTTGATAGTCACTACAAATTTTAGTCTCTAACCATGTAAATTTGGATAGCGCTGGGAATTGTAAATTACATTACATTTATCCATACTGATGGATAATTCTTCATACATTAAAAGAACCATGACATAAAAACCAGCCACTCAATGACTACAGAATAAGGGGAAGGGTAAATGTCAACATGGAAATATTGAATGACAAAACATTCCTCATGATATCCACCACACCATCGGCTATTGGGAACCTATTCCTGTCTCACCCTAGAATATCATTTGGGAAAATGATATGGATGCAATCATATGTCAGTATGAGTAGGATGGGTCATTCTAACAAAGGACATGGACCTCCAAGACCAGAAGTATTCTTTTTATCACAAAACATTCCACCACCAAGGGCAGCACATAGAGCCCCTCCTCCCACTCCAATTGTGAACTACTTTTGCATCCTCTTCTCCAATTGACCATATGACTAACTACCCTCAACTGAGGATGTGGGGGATTATCGATTCACCCTATCTATAACTAATTCCTAGGAACCACCATGGAGGTATTCCACATGTCCCCTTTAGTGCTCTTTGTAGATGGTAGTACAAGATGAAGAATAGTTGGACTATTTACACAACACATTTAGACCCATTCCAAATGAGATGACACCGAAATTGGGAGGATATTCAGGTAGATTCTAGACAAGGGGAATCATCTCCAATATATTTACTGTCACCTTCCACAATAGAAAACATTCTTTATACCCATACCACTATAGAGTAGAGAATGTTTATCTCTTGATTGGGATTGAGACCTCAGCCTCCCCACAGGCAGGAGGGTTGACTCAGTCAATTTCTAGTGTAATAAGTAATCATTAAAATGCTGTATGTGATGATGAGATTCAGTATATAGGTCTTACCCATATAGTATATCACTAGAGTAGAGGTCCTACCTTCTATCAAACTCAATAGAGAGGTCCTCCCCAACTTCCTAGAATCGGTTAATGTGAAGGTCATTGTCTCTTCATTTGCATCCAGTGTAGAGGATCACCATTTAATTATTAGTACAAATATAGATGTCAAACTTGTGTCGAAGACCATATGCTTGAATTTTCTCCTTCTTCCATTCCCGACTCATGTGGAGTTCATCTACACACCAACATTGATCAAAGATATAGTCCCCCAAGAATCATCAAACATCTTCATCGAGACCCTCCCCATGCCTCGATCAATTAGACTAGAGGCCTTACCTAATCCTTAAGTGGACAACATGGATGTCCTAGCCATGATTCCATTATAAATCATGGATTTCTTCCCCACACATTTGGTATCAAGAATGGAGGTCCTCTATTTATTTCAACTCTTCAACCTGGAATCACTCCCTTTGTCCAGTTAGATCTATTCGAAGGCCCTCCTCACACCCCATCCCACCGAATTGGAGGCCCTCCCTACTCTTACGATCAACATGGATTCCCTCCCCATTATCAAAATTAACAATGAACATGTCCTCCATGATACATTAAAAAATAGAGTGGAGGTCATCCCAATTATTACAAAAATCTATGTGAAGATACTCCCCCTCCAACATTAACCAAATCATTGGTACTACCCATATACCAATCCACCAAAGTAGATGTATTCCCCAGTCTAGTGCCATACCGTACAAAGACCTCCCCATAAAGAAAAACATATAAATCCTGAAGAACCATCCTAGGGTAGACAAACAATCCAACACTACAGAATTATATATTATAGGAAGCACCATGAAATTTTGAATTCCTTTCAGATCTCAGATCCTAAGGGGAAATGTTATTTGATGATAGAAATTTCACTATTGTCATCTGCATCAATGTGTGTTGAGGGATCCTAATAAGTGAATTTTTTTGTCCTAGAATATAAGAATAACCAAATCCTTGAATCCCTACACATATATCTATTGGTAGATGTTGGTTTGTCTCTCTTCTTGGGTATCATAGTGAAGATATCTAAATCATCACAAGTTTAGTTCTATAACTCTATCGTAGATCAAAAATAGATATTTTGGAGTTCTATAGATTAAGATCATCTGATAGAAAAATAATTGAGTGTATCTTCCAATAAAAAGGCGATGTGGTGCGTAACCAATCTTATAAGGATATAGTTAGGCAAAAGGTGCCAACCACATGAGATGACCCATTTTATAGGGAGAATTCAGCTCACACAATGGATCCTCCACTAGCCAGTCCTCTGGAACATCAATCCACATTAGTTTCACCATTAGAATATCATAAAACACTGATTTAGGCTTGCACTCACCAAGGGAAGGCCCCCTATTCTGGATTGGATATCACATGGTACACTATAGCTACTGATCTGTTGTGTTTCATGTTATAGATGAATGACACTTATAACATTGAAATTCCATATTTACTCACCTAGGAACATGTTTTGTGCTTCATTCCGAATTTTTGGATGATGGTTTTTCACCTCCAAGACCATCATTTGGTCTACCTAAGAATTCAAGTGCATTTCATCATAATGGATCTGCAATGTTGCATGGATGTGTTTTTAGTACACCCATGGCTCAACATATTGCATCACTCATCTATAATCGTACCCTCAAATAGAGATGTGTACAGAGCATCAACATGCTATATATAATCATTGATTTAGTGTCTCCAAATCTACAAATCATGTGTTGGGGAAAATACACCACCCTCCACTTCAGTGTCATCCTAAGATAGCCAAATAAATTCGGTGATATTGAGGAAATTCAACCAGGTCTATTTATGGTTAACATTTATATTTCTATTATAATCAAGGAAGGGGAAACAGAAGTAGGGTCCAATAGAGATAGCATCCTCCCCTGGGGAAGTTCGGTATGAGTTGGACCCTCATAAAGGTTTCCACACTCACCTACAAATCTAGGTTCCAGCATTGAGAAAACCTATACATAATTTCCCACATCTTATAATCTCAATAAACATAAGGTACCTAAAAATACTTATGATTCATATGATTTTGTATCAAATGCAGAAGTTAATTCAGCTATTTCTTCCTTATAACAACAGTTATCAGATCAAAATAAGATTGTTAACAAACACCTTACTGAGCGGTCCTCGAATTATATTACACCTCAATTAGATCATGTTCTTCCTCACTAGTGAATAATGGTAATAATGTACTCTTTATTGGCCTGTTAATACTAATTGAGACTAGTTATCACACACACAAAACATGATATGATGTTAGATTATATGGTAATATGTCATGACAATCATCACTGAATCTACCTAAGTGGTCTGATAATCTTCTTCATGAACCGAATCATCCAAAAATATGATCTATTGATACGAAATATTGGATTAATGTTCCATTCAATATGATGGTGCTTATGGATCCTCATCAATATTAGGACTACTAAAAATTAACCAATATATCATCTAAATGATCATATTAATGCCCAAGAGACACGACAGGTGGTTATCCCACTTGATGGAAATCAATATCTAGTATGGGTGGATTGAATGTGATACCCCACAGTTTTTGGGAATTTTATGTTCACCCCCTTCATCAGGATTGAAACACCACTACCGCATATGATGCACATCATATCATGGTGTGGACCGATGTTGGACACCATAGAGCAGCCAGATGCCACCATAATCTAATGTTTCAATCAGACATTTAAATAATCTACTTCTGTCAGGTACATGTACTCACCCATTGGGTCCACCACTTGTTAGTAAGACCACCACAAGAAGTTTCTCTTTAATAATGATACACCACACATAATACAATCATTTCAAACCACTTCAAATTCATGTAAATAAAATATGAGTACATCACACAAAATATTTCCAATGGAGGGACTCATGTATTGAATGAATCTGTTACATACCCAAGAGAATATAATGATTATGTGTGTGGGAGAAGTAAATACTGAACTGGAACCCAATATCATCACTCAAAACCTACTAGGTGGATTTTAGAAGTTATCTAAAAAAGCCTAGTTCATGGAGGATTCCTTGCAGAAAGCCCATTGGGATTTGTCCATTTCCTCTTATATCTCTCATATGAAGAACCACAAAATTTGAATCTTTGGTAATCATATATGTCAAGGCCCCAAATCCACTAGATCTATATCTAGTATGAACTCATCCAATATAGCCTTATTGAATTGAAAATCTATATCAGGTGTGTGATACAGATTTTATATTAATACATATGAGATAGATGACCTACTCATTCATGGATTCTAAGGTTCCATACTATTTCTGCAATGCCTAGGATGAGGGGTTCTGAAGCTGGCATAGTGAAAAAAACTACCGGAGGATGAGATCAAAAAATTCCCTAACCACTGCACATACCACTGGATTCATGGAAATGTCATTGTGAAAGGATATGAATTTATGTATAGGCTCCATCACCATGTTTAAAATGGTGTAGTTTGGATGGGCCATATCCCAACATAGATGTCATATATCTTCTCTAATCCTGATAGAGACAACGATTGTTCCAGGGAATGGTATAATTTTTCCAACCATGTAACACAAATTAATGATGATTATATTGATCTTGTAGTTTCTAGTCATGCCTATAGTGTTATATATTACCATTTAGTCCATCCTGGACATTCTAAAATTGGTGTTCCTTCTCTTGTTACCACTATTTCATTCACCTTATATAATTCTATGTAATGAAATATTAGGCACCAATGTCCTAAGGTAAAGCATAGTCCCCTTCTAGTTCCAAATATATAAAATAATCTTAGAGATTTCATTTCTCTAAAGATGGGAGTTATACCCAAATTTCACCTAGCACTAAAAATATTTATTTGTCAATGAAAATGAGATTTTTTTCATAATATGTTCCCAGATAAGGAGTAATGTTATATAATTCCAACGAGTTCTTCCAATAGATAGTAGGAAGAATAATTTGAGGAAATCATATAAATTTTCAGGTCGGTACAACTAGACTTACTTTACATGCTTATGAAACAAGATAAAAGTTCATGTATAGAGCTCATTATAAAAATTCTTTTTAGTTATCCTTGTAATAAATTCCTCCATAACTATATGTGGTAATTGAATTGAATAAACATCCCTACCAAAAAAATAATTTTCTAAATCCATTCAATTTCTGGCCCCAACTAGCCTATAGTTAGCCAGCATTGGTTGAGGTTGAGTTGTCTAATGGTATGTAGGACATTCCCAGAAGAAGCTAAAATCTACAAGTTATTCTAGAAGAATACATCGTTCCCCTATCCATAGATAAACCCCATGTAGTGGGTACTGTGTGTTTTCCATGAAATTTTGATGGTGTGAAGTACCTAATAATAATTTATGAAAACACTTTATCCTCAAGTCCCTTACACCTCTTATAATATATATGTGAGTATCTCGCAGAATCCTTAAATAGACATCTCTATTTGAAATAGAGGTTGTGGTCATAGAGAGTTTCTATTCTAGGGAGGTCAAGGAATAATAATTAATTGACATCATCTCATTCTCTACAGAATATGAGTTATCTCTTGTCTAAGTGAACAACTCCCTCTATACATAAACAAGCAGTTCCATCGTGTGGATGGTTGTCGCTATCTGTTGCATCTAGGTTCTGAGTTCAATCTCATCTCAACCAAGATTCTCCAAATTTTATGACTAATTAATGTATATGTGACCCACTGCCTAAAAAATAATGGTTATGATAAGTCTAATTAGAGACCATGGATAATATTCTTATTGAGGAAACACTTTAGTTGCTTGATTACAGACACTTTGTTCATGGTTGTCTCATAGGATGCCACTTACAATTAGATGATGGGTAGTCCCTAGACCATTTTTCATGCATTAGTTACCTCCTCATATCACCAATGCCTCATGTAATGCCTCAACTATCAAGTAGTATTTCCCCAAGGTCTTGAATCCCCAAAATACATCAATGAATTTTATATATGAATGTCAGCTATTATAAGAGAATGGAAAAGTAGTTCCAAACCAATGAGGTAGATCACAACACCAAGGTTGATATCCCATTGATATAATTGGATGACACTTTAATCCTTCTAATTCACTAGTTGGAATATATGATTCTAGGAATGGATAAATTATTTATCATTTCAAGTAATTAGGGTTATCATATCACTAGGTACAATGAACATTATTATATTACCTTGTACTCCTACATAGGTTAGGCCTTGGTGATAGCTGAGGCTCCAAAACCTTTGTGGTATTGAGTTATTCTCTTCATGTAAACAATTTTACATCATACATGCATGTTACACTATAACTGGTTGAATTGATAGAAGTTATCATAACATAATTTCTTCGATGTCAAGCATGGATCCCTCTGTTGAAGGCCTAATGGAATTGGATAGATGAACTCTATAACTATGGTCTCATTATAGTAAGAGTCTCCATGTGATGATTCCATATCTTCCCAAGCATGAACATATGTCCCTGTAAAATTAGTCATCCTGGAAGAACCATATCCTCCCACTGATCTTCCCAAAATAGAAGTTGATTTTTTTTAAAATATTTGTCTCTTGCATGAAAAAAGTATTTATCCAATACCATTGATGAGTTATTTCAGGTGAACATTGGCATTGAAGAATATATAAGGCCAATACTAATTAGTTTAGCTATTAATTTGAAGGAACTAATGTAGAACATGGATGTACTAAACAAAAATCATGGTTTATTCTATCATAATAATGAAGAGATACCAAAATGAGACCATCAAGTCAACATCCATAATCTTTTTATCATAGTGAATCATTACCAGATCACGTTTCTTCCCCTGAAAATACACCCCTATCATCATGACATGCTCAATGATGAAGTATATAAGTTTATCATAGACATCATCTCCAGGAAGGTTCATTTTCCCATGTGGATAGAAAACATCATCCCATCTAAGAAGAAGAAAGGTCATATCAATGTATTTATTAACTTATATGTCCTAAAACCCCACTGATCAATAGATGATTTTCCACTTCCATTAAAGGACTTATTTATATATTCCCCTTATATTTTCCAAGCTCTCTCCTTGGTCGATGATACCCATGATACATCCAGATCAAGGTTGCCTATGAAGATGAGGTTTCTACACCATCAGAGCACCCCATGGGACCTTACATTGCCTCTTGTTAGTATAAATATTTCCAGAACGACATATCATCCATACATGTCCCATATCTTTTTATGATCATCAAGATGCTGGTGGAATTCAATGTGGACAGTTTTCGTTAAAATCCATCCAATGTAATGACCAACACACATATCATGAGAATGTTATTGACTTCCTATAATCATGAAATTTTAAGATAAACCCCTTGTATTGTGCCTCCTAGATATATCTAAACTTCTTCCCATAGTCATAATCATATATTTAGGCATTGATATCAAAAGAAATCATGTTCATCAGCTATTTTTTCCGCCGACAAAACCTAAGGGAGCTCTAATTCCTCTAATTCCACATATCCTACATATGATGATTCATCATAAATAAATCTAAAATGTGTATACCCATTTCCACTATCATAAATAATTTCATCATATATTAGTGTGGTGAGTAGTTTTAGGACTTCTTAAAAACATTATGTAGTATATACTTTTTCATTTGGTTTGGATGTCACATGTCTCTGAAATGCCTCTGGTACTAGATGTGGTTGTCCTGGAATAATCCATTCGTAACCTACTCTATTATAAGAATAACGGAGGGGCATAAAACAATAATTTGTATTTCTTCCACATTCCCCAAGGAACATAGTCCACATACTCCCCTATTAATAAGATCTATGCCACGATGGTTTTCCTAGTAAATTATTTGTATAATTATTGGCATAATCATGAGATATTGATAGTGTCCCGCATGGATGTTAAAAAGGGAATCATATATTTTCCATTGCTGGAAGGAAATTTATCACACTCTAGAGGGATCCTTCATATGTATCACATCAGGTTCATCCCACAAAAATTTATCAGGGGTATGGCATTGACTGATTTTCAAGCTGCACATCCAACCCCTGAGGAATCACCACTAAATGTAGATATCCCATAAGTGTATATTCTCTTAGTGGATTAGTCCATTCTAATACGAATGATTCTTTTTGATATTTCCCCCCTCATCTTAGGTTTTATGAAGCTAAACTATCCCAATATCAACATAGTGGGACCAGTGATCATCTTCTTCACTCTGGTCCATGTTGTTCTTCCATACTCATTTCTTCTTTTAGAAGGATCCAAAAAATATGAGATAGAGTATTACAATATCCTTAAAGGTCATGATGTGGATCTCGAGATTTATTTCCCCTACATGTAGTTGAGAGATAGTCTAATTTAGACGTCATGTAGATTAATGTTTATTATATATTCAGAAAGCCTGAGCTCATGCCCTAAATAGAGCACAATATCCTAGTGATGGCCCAGTACCATTAACAACTAGAGGAGAATCATGTTCCCCTATCATAGAATGGTTCATTTGATGCCCTAAGCAGCCTATAAACATATCTTGTAGTGTATGACCATGATAATATAATTATTATTCTAGTCCACTAAAGGTTCGTAGCCACCATAATGATTGATAATGATGATATCCAACATGTAAACCCAGTTACCGATGGTGCTTCGACATCAGGACATCTAGATCCCCCAGTGTAATAGGAATCCATTTATTATAGAAATAATTTCTTAGAGTATCTTCATTAATGTATCCTCCTGGACCAAGCCAAATGGGAAATAATATATAAATGTGTAGCACATTTCACCCACTGGAGTGGGGCCTTTCTTGATAAATCTCTTTAGAGACATGTCTTCGATGGAATTATCAACTATTATATCCATGAATAACAGATTCCAAAAGTTATTCAGGATGTTCATCCCAGTTTTTTTATCAACTGAATGGGTTGAATCTATCCCATCAAATTTTATGGTTGTGCTACATTTAGCACACTTTGGTCTATGAAGTCATCAGGTTCTCCTAGAGGTTCCACGCTTTTCAAATTGATGAGATATTTTTCACATCGACTAAAAGACACCCACAATAAGGCCAAGTATTCTAGTCCCTTCATAGTCTAGAGACTCAATTTAGTAGTACAATATCCACCAATAACAACCTAGCAATTCAGGTTCAATATGAACAAGACTAATTTATTTTTGAAGTGGGAAGAATTGAATCCTATCATGGAATTCAAGTCCCAATAAGTGGTATAATTCAGGATATCCCATAGAATACACAAATTTTGAGTTCCTTACAATAATATAAATAAAAATGGCACCATGTTTTAGGATTATGAATAAAATAAGATGTAAACCACGTATTGAATCAAGACATACCATTGTTCTTGTGATCAAGAGGAGTAAAAAATGGTGTGTTCATAAAAACACAATCTAATATTCTGTAAATTATGGTTTTCCTGATTAATATGTTCTGTAAGTAAAACTGCCCCAAATATTTCTAATACTATCATTTGATTACCCTAAATTCAACATAGGTGACTTCAAATTCAATGGTGTATATAAAATAGGTGGTCCATCACATCAATATTCATTTCCATCTCTCCAAACCATTGCCTATGATCATATGATTATAAATAGATTTGAATATGTTCATATGTATAGGATACAAATGAATTGAACATTGTAGGATACATGCTTTTAACAATCTAGAGAGGAACCAAAAAAATATCTAGGGAATTCAATAATAATGTTTACCCCTAATCCTTATTATAGAGTTACTAGATATTAGATCTTAGAACCATAATGATACCTGGCAGGAAACCACCAATACTGGATCTCAAATGAGAACGAACATATATAATTCATATTTTATATACCAATGGTTCATACTCTTTAATCACCATGGAGAATAGTGCATCACTCCTCCAACCAATTCCATGTATCTCAGGTAGAACATCACATAAAGAGTCAAAATATCAATAACACGAAGTAAAAATGGGTTTAGGATCCAAATTGTATTACCTTAAAGTATAAACTATATCTCTGAACTCTATAACCATAATCTAAGAGCCCATGTCTAAACATCATAAATTTAAAATAGGTGTGTTTCTTCTCTATAAATGTGGTGTGGGGTGTGAGCCTCCTCCACATTAATTCACATCAGGTTTCTCCAATCACACATTGAATAACCCTTTTCGGATACTCAAACTTTTTATAGTGTCTATGATGAAAAAAACAAGATCCCCTATTCTCCATGTGATAAGACCAATAACTACCTACATTAGTTCCATGAATTATTACCTTAAAAAATTTATTTCCACTATTGTGTGAGTTTTATAACATTAAAATGCATTGCTCTAATTTCCTAGGCACATGATGTTAAACTAGGAATATGGTCATTTTTTTTAGAATATAAAGTAATATCCATTCAATGATCCAAATAGTACAACCTTAAAAAACAAGGTCATGTCCAGGAATCCTGAATTTAAACTATATGAAGTTCTTACTTGGGATTGTATTGTGTGATGTGAGCCTCCTAGACCCTCATTCACATTGGGTTATATCTATTTCTTCTTTCATATCATTTTTGGTAAAATTATATGATTTCTGAATTCAAACTATGTATAATATGTATCTTTTCTTCAATGTGATGAAAATTCAAAAACACCGTAATGTTTTTACCTGAAAGGACATTATTTTTTTCATCGAACATATACAAATTTATCTTCATGAACTACCTATGTAGTTAATCTTTCCATATAGGATACATAGTGATAGCCAAAATTTTTGTTTTAAGTCCCAACAACATGCCCATGATCCCTTTTTCCCTTTCTCCACAGTTTAGTCTATGAATCATGACATAAAATGGCGTGAAAGTATTCTTTGGGTGTGTGATGTATGACATTGGGTAACCTAGGTCCTCATTCACATAAAGTTATAGTTTTCATTCCATGAACATCTACCCTGGAATACTTACACCCCACTATCCCTACAACATGAATTTAAATAATGGTATTGATGTCCTAAATACATAATTTGACACTTCATTACACCAACATCCAATTTTCATGATGTTAAACTGAAAAATACAATTATCCCAGCAAAATGATTATAAACTACATAGATCTACCATCAAGGTTATAAAATGATAAACTGTACAAGACAATAAGGTTCTCACCTGAGAGAATGTCCCATTTTAAATTAGTCATCTATAATTCCATATTCAATAACTTTGTGTTGATTATTACTGAACATTATAGGTTACATAGAAACACATGCATTCTTACAACCTTATGTGGCCACCCAAATTTGTTTTTTCCTCAAGTGTATGTGTTAGAACAATATAGGGAGATTTTATTTCATGAAAAATGTATGGCTTGATTCCAACTATTACAAAATATTTTGTGACCCCCATTAACTTTTTCTTTGGGCCCAATAAGAATTCCCTCAACTCTTCTTCACCATTAAGCCCCATTTATGTAATGGGACTCCTCGGTCCACATTCACGTATTTTCTATCAGTAAACCATGATTCATATGATATTTTGATGGTTATATGGTCCCAATACTATGAAATTAAATAGAGATTAATCATTTTCAATGCATGATGTTAAACTGTGATCCTACCCTGAACAAATATAGGATGCCTCATGATAATTATTGGATTCCTCAGTTCCCTCATCAAGGATGATCCCACATTGTATTGGTATCTCACAAAATTGTGTTTAAGATCAATGTGTGGCTTTATTCCTATTGTTATAGGATACATGTTGATGTAAAAACAATTTTATTTGGGCCTAGCTGTAACACTATCAACCTTTCATACCCTTAGCATCAGTTACGGACTTCAAATTATGAAGATAAACCATATACAGTTTTTCTCACAGTTTCTATGAGGTAAGTGTGCATCCCTAGATTCAATAACATTTTGTTTTATAAATTATGTTCAGTATTCATAACAAATGAGAGAAAATTTCCCGGATAGTTTGTTCAATATAAATTTAAACAATATATGATTCTTCCATGAAAGGCATTGTGTGGCATCGAGCCTCCTATTCCCTCATTCACATTTGGTTTCTCACTCTACCACACTATTAATATCCCTTATTGGGAGTCCAATTCTTCGGACAAGAGACTATGACCTTAATCTTTGAGATCATGGTTCAAAAAACATGACATTACACTATTATCCTTGGAACATGAAATATGACCTTAAAATATTCACAATTCTTTGGATTAAAGCTCACTTCATGGTATTCCACATTCCACACCTTGAGCCATTCTTGGATTGGATTTCCATCATCATTAAAATCTACACAGACACCATAAAAGTGATGCTATCGTTTCATTTTTGGCTCACCACTCATACTGGGCCTACACCATAATGGATCTATGTACGTAGAAAATGGTTCATGTGTTTTGAACTTGGTCAATAGTCAATATTGTGATTTCTTGCTACATTATTGATAGTTATTTTTGTGGTCCCTATGTTTTAAGCTTGGTCATAAGTCAATCAAAACATAATAGTCACCCATGATCCATATATCTGAATAATCGGATTACCTCCTGTCCATTTCACTAAATCATATATGTATTTTTCACCCTCATCGTCACTCCTATAGTGTGATTCCACATGTCTGGAAATCCCCCTTACCATTCATTTTTTCCCTCACTGAGTATAACTCACATAGGATCGTTAGTTCTTGTAGGGGTTTACTACTGTGGTCGTTCAACATAAATGAGCCCTTGGTCAAAATTATATGTCCAAAAACTATTTTCCATTGTCCAATAATAACGCCATTAATCAAAGTGAGTGTGCTCCTGGGAATGTGTGGGGTGGCATCTGACCACCTAGAACCACAATCATGTCTGATTTGTCACTCCATCATTCCATATATGCTTATTTTGTGAAGCCTCCTTCCATTTTTCTGAACCCTATAACTATAATATATAAACCTATGGTCTTTGTAACATAACCGTAAACTACTAGAAAAATTCCCCATATACATGACCTTAAATTTGGAATCTATGTCTATGAATAACATTAAATTGTGTGTGAATCCTTTAATGATGTGTGGTGTGGCATGTACCCATTGGTAATTGTTCACATTGAAATTCATCTATTCCTGGATACAAGTGAGGTACACAAGACTCTTTTTGGATCATTCAAATAATGTTTATTTTCTCGATTCCACACAAATATACAAGGATCATACATTTCTATAGATCATACAACATTACTTTAAACATTTTTCCATGTTCCAGATACTACAAAATTTAATTGTTTGCAACATCCAGGTAACATTATGTCATAATTGTGATATATGTCCTGATCACAAGATGTTAAATGTTAAAATTACCCTTACTCTCCATGTGAAGATAAAATACATGCCTGATGACCCACCAAATTATGTAAAATTATGTTTCTATCATCATTTGTTAATTAATGTGAAATTAAAAAACACATATGACCCTCACCTAATATTTCATCTTCCCCGGTGATTTTCATCTACCACATTGTCAACATTTTTAACCATAACTCAACATCATAGATGGGGCTCCCATAGAAGATTGGTACGAATTTCATCAGACCAATATGATTAAGTCAATGTGATCTAATCTGTGGCTGAAAAATTTTAAGAGTATTGGAATCAATTTGAACATACCATCACTTCATTCCCTTTCTTCACGTTCCCCTTATATATATTTTCATCCACATAAATGTCTCAATAGACCACCTAATGGATTTGTCTCATGCCATTTTCCTCGCCTACAATCATAATCCAATGTCCTATAAGACTCTAGATGACATTTTAATATAGGTTTTATGTTTTGAAGATTTTCAGCTGTCGACCCTCATTTTTTTGTCCCTGTCCCCAGCCAACAATAAGGATTACATGCTTTAAAAAACGTCCTTAAGTATCATGTATCTCCATTTACTCATCGTTTGTTCCAGATATTAGGT
This sequence comes from Viscum album, assembly GCA_963277665.1. NCBI lineage: Eukaryota > Viridiplantae > Streptophyta > Magnoliopsida > Santalales > Viscaceae > Viscum > Viscum album. The sequence goes on from OY728157.1 coordinate 1,032,936,658, forward strand.
ATTATGACTCAAAATCAACATTAACCATTGTTCTATTTTAATCAAACACCCATAACATTATTCTTTTTATTCACTAGTACGTATCCGAGATGAAATTTGGATGCTCTAGGAGATATGTTATCTAACTGTATAATATCTCATCCTAATCACTCTAGGTTGTTAATAAGTAATTGAAGACCCTGAAATTTCAATGATTATCAAAAACACTAATACAATTGAGCAATCATGTGGTTGTCCTAGGTTTCTCACACTGGTCATGAACTACCTGAGAGATTGATTGCTATATTCTTCCAAGTATTATTTAGCTGTGATAATTATTGAAGAATAAAAAAAATACTTCCAAATAAATAAGATAATTTCAATGAAAACAAATTGGTTTTGATAGTTATAGGGACAACTAAATTTTGGAGCCTATTATAGGCCCTCACAAAACTCGCAATTTAGATATCCTATAGTGATAGATCACTAAAGCTATTCCATGTTTTTACATGAGTCTTCTTGTAGTACCCCTAGTTTATATTATGTAACCCTTACTTGACACTTTTCATGGTTTTAAACTTAAGGTTCTTGGATGGGAGAATCAGGAGAACATGGGACGAAGATTGAGGAAAAGGGGAAGTCGCACGATCGGCGCACGGTTTCACCAAAGCGTGTAGCCAAATCATGCGTGGATGACCTAGGAGGCAGTATCTTTTGCACAGTTGGAGAATTTTTTGAGGAAACTATGCGAGGAGGCCGTGCGGAGTTCCCCTTACAAGTAATTACTGGTGCATGGTTATCACACGGCTTGCCTAGCCGTGCGGACTAACCATGTGCAGGGTCAGCATAGATCCTATTTTTAAGGATCAAATTCGTGTTATCATTAAACCCAATAATTTTTTATACTAGACGACCCTAACACAATAATTATCTCTGGTGAAGGTGGGAGAACACTTACCAGGCATTTTGGAAGTGATCCGAAGGTTTTCCTTGGCATTTAGAGGTCAGTTGATTGAGGTAACTCTCATTTCCTTTAGTTTTATTCGATATCCTTCTTCCCTCTTAATAGATCCTTAGATCTACGCCCACGGTGCGTTGATCTAAGGTAGTGGATGAATTTTAAGTCAGGTTTTGGTTTTTTGGTACTAGGGGAAGGAATCTAAGGAGGTTTTGGGGAGTAGTTGACTCGGTTTTGTTGGCGTTCTTCGTCCGTCGGTTGGTTTCACCAAATTTGTTGAGGTAGGAGGCTTCACTATCGACTCCTATTGTTAGAATTGATTGTCTTAGTTTCAAATTGGGTTATTCGAATGGAATTGATTGTGAAATTCATGGATTAAATCCCTTTTAGTGATAATTTATGGTTTTAGGGAAATTATGAAATCTTGGTGATTTTTTCTGCAATGTCATTTGGCTTCTTGAATTTAAAATGATGATTTTAAATATATAGAATATCTAGAATTGTAAATGGTTTTATGAAATATGGGTTTTCAATAAAAAGGGGGTTTTATTGAAATAGTTTGGTTTTGAAATGGCATTGATGAAATTAGTTTATTCTTTGGTTTTCAAAAAAGTAAAAATTTTATTGAAATGGTTTTAATTGGTTTAACACACTTGGTTTTGATGGAAATTGTTTTCAATAAAAGGTTTTTTATTGAAAGTATGGTTTTGGATTGATTTTTTCGAATATGTGGTGTGTGTTAATAATGCATATACATGGCTTGGTTGAAAGATGACCTTGTGCTCGGTTCCAAAGGGTTAATGGGACATGGGAAAAACGAGGCTTGGTTGAAAGATGGCCTTATGATTGGTGCCAAAGGGATTATGGAACATGGGAAACAATTACCTAGTGACGACTTAGTAGATCGATAAGAAACCACTCATGAGTATGGAACTGTCATAACAAATCATGCATGGTTGATTTCATGGGTTGTGAAATGGTTGGGTATGCCAAAAAGGGATATTTGTGAAATGGTTATAAAGCTTGTTTGGTTGTTTTTTCTAGAAAAATAACTTGTTGGAAAATTTATTTCACATGAACATTGATGCTTTTGAGTATGAATGGTTATGTAAACTTGTTTATATTTTGTTATAAACTGCTTTTCAGAAAATGTTTTATATAAACCGTTTTTATATAAATGTGGCTATCTCTTCTATCCTGGTGGTGTGAGTAGGGAAGTCATTGGTGATAACTTACTTTGTTTTATACTCACCCCTGATTTGGCATGTTTGTGCCTTTGTAGATGTTGTGTTCCAGGACCCATGTAAAGGTAATGCATCTTATTGCTAGTGGCTCGTGGTGATTCTTGGGAGATGTTTTGGTACCTGGAGCTTTTGGAGCATGGAGTCTTTGTGTCTTTTGAGAGACTTGAGTTGTTTATCTGTTGTGCACTTTAATACATGGATTGGCCTTCCTCTGTTGTGTAATCTGATGTGTTTTGACATAAATGAAGTTTGTTTAGTTGGTCTTTCATTTGTTTGTGCATCATATAGTGAAGGTTTGGTTATGGATTGTTTATGGGTTTATTTTCTAAAGGGTTAATAGTCACCCACTTTAACTTGAGACCCTTTTGTATTTATTGATAGCCTTTGGTGCCTTGGGGATGTCACTTAAGGCTTAGTAATGACCCGTGGTACTCTCAAGCCAATGAGAATTGTCGGGTCATTACAAATGGTATCATCTTGTTTGGTCCTTTCCTAAGAACTGGTCATCGATGTCCTTGGTCTTGGAGTTGAAATTCATTATTGTCTATTCCTTGGGTCGAAATCTTAGAAAGGAGTAGGATTGTTGGGACATTGAATGTATAGCATAAAAGGACATAGCTCACCCGTTAATGCTGATCTTCAAGTTACCAGGGTGTTGGGTACATAAGTGTTTTGGATACACTTCTAGAATGTTGGAAATCTCATTGTCATGGGTTTAGCCAATGATAGAGGCAAGACATGCATTGTGATGTAATGACTTCCCACTAGGATTTCATATTTAATTGTGGGGAATGAGTAAGGATTTTCTACAAGGAGCGAATTTTTGGAAAAAAATGCAGAAATTGATTTCATGTAATAGATTTTGAAAACATGGTATTTGGTGTATTTTGAAAATGGTTTGACTTTCAAAAAGTAAGTTGAATGTTTTCAAAAATGGTTGAAAATGGAAACATGTTGTTTTGAGAACAATGTTGTGGTAGATAATGCGATAAAATTTGAAATGCTATGCCATCAGTTGCTAGAGAGTGAGATTGATGGAGTTTGTTGTTGGTCTAGAAAATGGCACTCGGTAGGCATCATCAGAACCAATACAAAGAAGCTCTCGAGAATGTGGTTGCACCTGAACCACGTGTGAACCAAGAGCTGGTTCAAATAATTGTACATGCTTTTCAAGCTGTGGACATTAGTAACCAGAGGAATGAACCAAGGAATGTGGAGCATAACATCCAGTTCATGAAGTAGAATCCACCAAACTTTCGAGGTTATGCTGAACCTGAAAAGGTAGAAGTGTGGCTATGTAGGATGAATCATATGTTCGATTTCATCGGCACACCATCATATATCAAGGTCAAGTTGGAGATGTATATGCTCGAGGATCTTACACATCAATGGTAGGATTTAGCGGTGCATGCTAAATTGGATGAAGGCCTTACATGGGAGGATATTGAGGAATTGTTCAAAATATAATTCTATCCTCACACGTTCAAGTTCCGAAAAATGACAGACATCATCAGCCTGAAACAAGGGAGTCACTCTATTATAGAGTATGCGGCTAAAATCATGAATTCAGTACGTTTTTTCACCAAGGATGAGGCAATTGCGTCGTTGAAGGCATTCATTTTCTAATCGAGGCTAAGGAAAGAGATTTGATTGAAGAATTCAGTGCTCTAGATTATGTTTTATATAGAGATGGTGAACAGAGCGACTGTTATTGAATGTGATATCTCGAGATCGATGGGAGGAGGTATGATTATACCTATAGGAAATGGTGGGAACTCAACCACTTGGAACAAGCAAGAAAGGGACTCCTATTTCCAAGGTGTGAGTGCAAATCAGAACCAGATGGCTGGATCAGTTTTCTTTCCTCCTCGTCCCCAGAGCAAAGCTGGTTTTTTTCAATGTGGTTCAATTGACAACATAATGCGAGAGTGTACGACACAACCTAGATCATGTGAAATAACTGTTTATGGAGATGGGTTAAAATTGGACTTCTCGATAATGGACATGGATTTCTATGATGTAATCCTCGGTATTAATTGGTTGACAATGTTTAAGGCTCACATAGAATGTTATAGGAGAATGGATAGTTTCATGACTAAGGACGGCATCAACCATCTCTTTAGAGGGGAGAAGATGGTAATGAATGGTTCAAAGAGCATGTTGGAACCAATGGTGGCAACAATATCTTACCCACTGGCATCAATGAATTTGGCATCTATGGAAGAGATTGAGGAGAATAGTTTTCCATCTGTTGTGGATCAATTTCCAGATGTCTTTCCCAACAACTTCTCAGGGCTACCACCTCTAAGCGAAGTAGAGTTTATGATTTATCTCCTTCTGGGGACCACTCATATTTCCCTTCTGTCTTATAGGATGGCACCAACAGAGTTATGGGAATTGAATGTGCAGTTAGAGGAGCTAGAAAGAAAGGGTTTCATTTGTCCATGTACATCTTTGTGGGTAGTACCGGTTTTTTTTATAAAGAAGGAATATGGAACACTTCGTATGTGTGTTAATTATAGTAAGCTTAACCATGTTACGATAATGAATAGATATCCACTTTTGTGCATTGATGATCTGTTCGATCAATTAAGGGGAGCCCATTGGTTCTCCAAGATTGACTTGTGATCAGGATATCACCAATTGCGAGTTCGGAAGGAGGATATTCCAAAGACAACTTTCAGAAGCAGATATGGACACTAAGAATATGTATTCATGCTTTTTGGTGTACCAAATGCACCTGTGGTATTCATGGATTTGATGAATCAGATATTTCAATGATATCTGGATTCTTTTGTGATTGTGTTTGTCAACGATATCTTGGTGAATTGAAAGACAAGGTCTGATCATGAGGTGCACATGGAAACAGTTACAAATCCTGAGAGATCAGTGTTTGTATGACAAATTCTCAAAGTTTGATTTTTTGATATAGGATGTACATTTCCTTGGCCATGTCATTACTGAAAAAGGTGTTTCTGTTGATCCTAAAAAGATAGGAGCTGGTATCTCTTGGGAACCACCGAAGTATGTGTTCGAGATACATAGTTTTCTTGGTTGATCCGGTTACTACAGATGCTTTGTGTTTGATTTCTAATTACTATATTCGGTAATGAATGCACTGACTAAGAAGAATGCTCTCTTCCAATGGATAGAATAATGTCATAAATCCTTTTTGGAACTGAATGTTCGGCTTACATCGGCAACTAACATGATATTTCCAGAATCAGGATAGGGGTATGTCGTGTATTCTGATGCTTTAGGATTAGGGTTAGGTTGTGTTATCATTCCAAGATATCATGTTGTTTCTTATGGTTCAAGGAAGTTGTAGGAGAATGAGACTAATTACCCAACATAAGATTTGGAGTAAGCTGCAGTCGTCCATTCTTTGAAAACATGTACACATTATCTCTTTGGAGAGAAATTTATAGTGTTTACGAATCACAAAAGCTTAAATCACATTTTATCACAATGAGATTTGAATCTGAGGCAAAGGAGATGGATGCAGTATCTCTAGATGTTTGAAATTGACGTGATGTACACACTAGGGAAAAAGAAAATTCGGTGGCAGATGAATTGAGTAGAAGTTCATATGCTCAGTTGGAAAAAGTATCTTCAAATGAATGACTATTGATGTTGGTCTTATCTGGCATGCTTGAGGAATGTGTAGGCTGAAGGGATTTTTCAGTTTTCTTTTCACCTTTGTTTGTTTCTGGTCTAGTAAAGATGATCAAAGAAGCACAAACAGCTGATGTAGAATATCTAGTTATATGTTCAAATCACAATGGTGGGGAGACCATTGATGGCTGTAAACTTGATGGGGTTTCAGTTTTGTGTTTCAGAGATCAGATGGTTGTACCTATGGGTTTTCAGGAACAACTCCTTCATGCTTACCACAATTTAAGATGGGTTGTAAACTCATGTTCATAAAAGATGTATAAGGCATTGAAGGAACAGTTTTGGTGGAGCGGCATGAAAAGGAAGGTGGCTGAGTTTTTCTAGAGGTGCTTAACTTGTCAGTAGGTTAAAGCAGAGAATCAAAGACCAGCTAGAATGGTACAATCCTTACATATCCTAGTGTGGATACAGGATTTGATAAGAATGGATTTTGATACAGGTCTTCCATGAAATTTCTAGAAACACGATGAAATTTGGGTGATAGTGGATCATCTAACCAAGTCGCCCCATTTCATCAATATTCCTAAAACCCATATGATGGATGATCTTTCAAAATTCTATATCCTAGAAGTGGTAAAAAGGAATGGTGTACCAGTGTCTATAGTCTAAGATAAAGACCCAAGGTTTACATCTCGTTTCTAGAAATCATTACAGCAAGCCCTTGGTATTCAATTGACTATGAGCCTGGTGTATCATCCTCAGATAGATAGGAAATCTGAGCGGATGATATAAACATTTGATGATATATTGCAGGATTGTGTAATGGATTTTGGTGGATCATGGGAGGAGAATATACCCTTAGTGGAGTTCTCATACACTAATAGCTATCAAGCCTCGATACACATGGCTCCATTTGAATCATTGTATGGGCATCCTAGTCGTTCTCCACAATGCTGGGTGGAAACTGGTGAAACTTCACTAGTCGGGCCAAACCTTTCGCAAGATACAATAGAGAAGATCTAGTTGATTATAAAGAGGATAGAGAGAGCTCAGATTCATCATAAATCTTATGTCGATCGCCATAGAAGACCTTTGTCTTTCGTTGTGGGTGATCATGTCTTCTTGAGGATCTTTTCAAGGATTGGAAATTGTCATTTTGGGAAGTAGGGCAAGTTATCTCCTAGATACATTGGCACTTTTGAGATAATGGAATGGGTTGGATAGGTGGCATATCGGTTGGCTTTACCACCGCAGTTTAGTTTGGTGCATAATGTGTTCCATGTCTCATAGTTTAAAATGTATCAGCCTGATCCAGACCATGTGATCAGATAAGATCATGTTGACCTAGAACAGGATTCTTTCTTTGATACACATCTCGGTATGGATTGTTGATAGGCATGAGAGTCTTGTGTGGAAGAAGCATCGGTCTAGTGAGGGTTTTAGGGCAGCATGGTCAGATTCAGGAAGAGACTTGGGATCTTGAAAGGGAAATGAAAGAGTAGTGGCTGGAACTCTTTCAGCTGGTTGAAGGTTTTATACATTATGAGGATGGAAAGACCAATGGTGGGTAGAATTTAGTACCCCTATTTTCTGGTATGTAACCCTTACTTGATACTTTTCACGGTTTTAAAGTTAAAGGTGTTGGATGGGAGAGTCAGGAGAACATGGGATAAAGTTTCAGGAAAAGGGGAAGTCGCACGATCGATGCATAGTTTGTCCAAATCATGCGGCTAAACCGTGCATGGATGACCTGAGTGGCAGTATCTCCCACATGGTTGGATCATGATTTGAGGTAACCTTGCAAGGAGGCTGGGTGGATCACCCCTTCCAAGCAGTGACTACCATACGGTTTGCACACGGCTTGCCTAGCCATGTGGACTGACCGAGCACGGGGTCAACTTAGATCCTATTTGTCAGGATCTAATACATTATATCATAAAACACACTCGTTTATGATCATATATGTCACTAACTTGGTATTTCTCTCATATGAAGGTGGGAGAACACTTACCAGGAATTTTGGAAGTGATCCGGGGGTTTTCCTTGGCGTTTAAAGGCCGCTTGATCGAGGTAAGTCTCATTTCTTTTATTTTTATTATATCTCATTCTTCCCTCTTAATGGATCCGTAGATCTACGCCCAGGGTGGGTAAATCTAACGTAGTGTATGACTTTTATGTCACTTTTTGGTTTTGTTGGTACTAGGGGATTGAATCTAAGGAGGATTCGTGGATTTTTGACTCGATTTTGTTGGCGTTCTTTGTCCATTGGTTGGTTTCACCTAATCTTTTGAGGTAGGAGGCTTCACACTTGACTCCTCTTGTTTGAATTGATTGGATTAGTTTTAAATTGGTTTATTTGAATGGAATTTATTGTGAAAAACATGAAATAAATCTTCTTTAGTGATGATTAATGGTTTTACTGAAATTATGAAATCTTAGTGTTTTGTTCTGCAAAGTGATTTGGTTTCATGAATTTAAAATGATGATTTTAAATTGTATAATTTCTATAAATGTAAATGGTTTTATAAAAGATGGGTTTTCAATAAAAAGGGTGTTTTATTGAAATGGTTTGGTATTGAAATGGATTTGATGAAATTGGTGTATTTTTTTGTTTTCAATAAAATCACCATTTTATTGAAATGGTTTGAATTGGTTGAACACACATGGTTTTGATGGAAATTGTTTTCAATAAAAGGTGTTTTATTGAATAGATGGTTTTGGCATGTTTTTTTGGAATATGTGGTGTGTTGTTCATAATGTATGTATGATGCTTGGTTGAAAGATGACCTTGTGCTCGATTCCAAAGGGTAATAAAACAAGGGAAATATGGGGCTTGGTTGAAAGATGAACCTGTGCTCGGTGCCAAAGGGATAATGGAACATCGGAAAAAATTACCTTGTGAAAACTTGGTAGATCGACAAGAAACTGCTCAGGAGTATGGAACCATCATAACAAAGCATTCATGGTTGATTTCACGGGTCGTGAAATGGTTGGTTATTCCAAACAGGATGTCTGGGAAATGGTTCAAAAGCATGTTTGGATATTTTTTTCTAGAAAAATAACTTGTTGGAAAATTGATTTCACTTGAAATTGGATGCTTTTGAGTATGAATGGTTTTGGAAACTTGTTCATATTTAGTTATAAAGTACTTTTGAGAAAATGTTTTATATAAAATGTTTTTATATTAATGTGGCAGACTCTTATAACTTATTGGTGTTAGTAGGGAAGTCATTGGGGGAAAACCTACTGAGATTTATACTCTCCCCTGCTTTGGCACCTTTGTTCTTTTAAAGATGTTGTGTTCTGGGACACAGGTAAAGGTAAATCATCTTTTTAATAGTGGCATGTGGTGATTCTTGGGAGATGCTGTGGAGATTGAAGCTTGTGGAGCACGAAGTCATAGTGTCTTTTAAGAGTCTCGAGTTTTTAATCTGTTGTTCACTTTGATACTCTGTTTGGCCTTCTGCTATAGTGTACTCTAATGTGGTTTGATAGAAATGATGTTTTTTAGTTGGTATTTCATTTGTTCATGAATCATATAGTGAATGTTTGCTTACGGTTTTTTATGGGTTTATTTCTGAAAGGATAAATCATCCCCCACATGTACTTGAGACCCTTTGGAATTTATTGCCAGCCTTTGGCACCTTGGGGATGTTTCTTAAGGCCTAGTAATGACTCGTGGTACTCTCAATACAATGATAATTGGTAGGTAATTACACTTCCCATGTTGTCTGGAACTTCCTGAGATCTATCTCCTCCTTCTTATCCACTAGAGATTACTTGTTATCCCTAATCTATTCCTAGTCCCACCCAGCAACGGGATCAGCTACATTATGTGACACCTACCTTATCTTCTAGTAAACCAACTAAAGTTGAGCCTTTAGATGGATAATGAGTTCAAATTGAGTTTCAATGAAGGAAGAATGGTCGTCCCTTTTTTATTCAAGGTGTTAGATCCCATGAATGAAATCCTAGAGCTTTAGGATACTGTCAAACCACTTATGATGCCAGGTTTTTTCTATGTGATGACTTTCTCCATGAATTTTCTAGACATGGGTGTTGTGAATCAAAACATGAATACTTAAAAAATCTACCCCACTATCCGGAGCATTAATATAATGTGAATACCCTACCCTATGCTTCCCACAATCTATCGTTCTAGATTCAGATAAATGAAATGTTGGATGAATTTCCAAGTCCTGTGCCAGATGATTTGATTCACTTTGGCCTCTTGAGTGTCTAAATTCTCTAGCTATTCATGATGTTAATTATAATATTTTTGAAATGAAAAATATGATTTGTAGTTATATCCTCCTCTTGAAAAACCTCATATGGGATGTGATCTAGATCATGAGGTTGGATATTCATACTTGAGTCCACATCGATAATATTGTCTATTTATACTCTGTGTTATTCCCCACCAGAGGTTTCACTCAATCCAAAACCAATTATTCATTAGGTACCATGTACTAATGATCATAGATGACCAACTCCACATGTATTAGAACCCCTATAAAAAAGAGACCCTAGATTCCCCAACCACTATTTATATCTGAGCACGCAGTTCCTCGAGTATTGTTCCGAAACAGAACACGTTATTAATTTTGATTACAATATGATGAGTATTAGTCTATAAAGATGAAATAATTATGTGAGATTAGAAGAAATATACTAACCTCAAAGATTTTAATTTTCAGGATACCAAGTCATAACCCCCATAGATGAATTGGATAATAAGGGATTAATAAGTTTTCACCCCTATTTCATCATCTTCATTCATCCAACTAACAAAATCATTCTTTGGAGCATGTATTACAGTGTAATCCTCCACACCAATATGTATTACATCATCCCCACTAGCATGGGTCTCTTGATTTAGGTTCTCCCATACATGATAGGTTTCAGTTATAAAATAGAGATTATAGGAGATTAAAGTTGCATTTTGAATGTGGGTTATATCTTATCTTGATTAGTTTATCCAGTTCTCCTAAAGACATTGTGATCTCACAACACTACAGAGGGATTGATTCATAAACTTAATGTCTCCATTATTCATCTGATTACTCGGAAAGTTGAACATGCATATCTAACAGAGAAATTGGTAGTGGTAGAGGAGATTTCATGACTAATAGCACTCTCACCAGCTCATTAAACGAATGCACAGTTCCTCGAGAGTGTACTAGGTTCCCTAGATCCAATACATATATTTTCCCCTCATCGAAATATAGGTGGATTACAGCCTTGGAAGGACCAATCCTAGTTGGATTCATCACAAAACTATTGAGTTTCTCTCACATCCTACAAGGACAGAGAAACAACATGTGAACATCCTAGTTTTCCCAAGCCTTAGTAAAGATAACGTTACTAGGAATGTTTTTGCGATGTAACCACTTTTGAGATTTTACAAAAACATCCAACCAAACACCCTAGATGTCTCCCCTTCCTCTAGAGTCCACCATCATAAGATTTTTGGACCTGATTTCTATTCTCACATCCTTTATCCTCTTTTTAATGTGGGCCAATTCATTAATAGTCCCACTGTTTCTTCCCTTCTCACTGGACTAACTGTTCGACCCTGGATCCCTCTTATCCTAACCATTCATCATTCTTATAGTGGAGATCACACCTTTTCATTGGGTTAGATTTTTAGAATCCTTAGCATTACCCCCAGATAGGCTACCACCCAAATCATCAACAAGTCATGGATTAGCCGGTATAGAGTAGTGGGTAGAGGAAACTAATTCTGTATCATCTCACATTCACTTTTGAAAATAAGACAATGTTTCCTCATCACTATAGAATGGAACTCATGACGCACCTTTGAGTACACATCTGAGGTCCTCCTTCATGGGCACATTAACCACCTCTCATACCGGTGTAGGTTATATGGGTCAATGATAGGCCCGTAGTCAACACTTGAAACCAGCACTGCACCTTGGAAGGCCATGATATATGATCTCCAATCCTCTGTCCATGTGCCTCTATTAGTAGCCACCCCCCTCTATAGTGGAAATGGGTGAAAGGTAATGTAATATATCAGCCCTATCTTGAATAACATTTATGACAGACCTATCATGGAAGAAAATCTTCCTGTAATGTTTTGAAACATCTGTTGTTTGTTTTTTTTGGGAGGGGAATAGGGTTTTCCTATTTGTATCCCCCATGTGTGTGTACACCATGTTCTATATGAAGATTAATTTCTCGCACAAGTGCATCAACATCTTCCCCTCTCTAATGTACCAAATTACCTAATTCAAAAATTCCATTACTAGGATCCAAATATTTATGCACTTACCTTTTTTCATCATCGCCATTATTATGAAGGTTCTCGGTCACACCCCAATGTTCGTATCCCTCACTATGAGCATCCATCCATAAATAAGAACCAATATGAATACATGAAACCTGATTGTGTGTGTATGCTTAAGCGCGATATTTTTCCCCACATCTTCCACTCGAAAAATTTATCATTTCCTTAATAAGAGACCTCTGTATACTGATGGTATCCCATGGGATAGGTATGACACCTCGTCCGTAATTTCCTTTTTGGATCATCACCCTCAAATGGATCATTTTCTATTGATTTCACTAAATAGTTGAAGAACATTTTGAATAGGACATCCTTTTTCCCTGATTTCACCTCATGGGTTCTCTACACCAGATCCAATTGAAACTTCATTAAAGCTATATGTCACACTTAGTCTTCGCACAAATTTTCCTCAAGGAGAATATCATGGTACATGTCCACCAAAATTGGGATTGAAGACATCTTATGAAGGCCCTAAAGGATGATACCGATGTCCCTGTGATATTGGATGATTTTTTTGGTCCTTAGTGACCATCAACTCAACTAAACTGTCCTGATCTCCGGACACTGGTAAATGTAGAACTTAGGTTCCCATGGTACAGTATAGTGTCCTACAAGCTTTACCTCTCTCCCAAATTTAGCTCATTATGTGCATAACCAGTTGGACCATTCCCATTTATCAGTAATGTTTCGGCCCTAAAATAGATCAAAACTATTATTTCATCCTTTTTCTATGTTCCCCAGGGCCTCTTTGATTATCGGGAGGTGATTTATCATTCTACACCTATTCCACATTGATATTGTTTTTGTTGTTGTATAGGAAATAGACTATGATGGGGGAATGATCCTTCCAAATGTGGCCCGCGGCAGCCCTATTCCACAAGTATTTTCCTTATAAACCACTAAAAAAGTATGTTTGGTTTTCCCAACCTGTAGGTGATATGTTTAAATCGTCGCTAAATATAAATCCATATAGTGACATCCTCTTGCATAGAGGGTACTTCTACAAAGCCACTTTCAAATGTCTGAGTAGTTATTCATGGTCTGATGTTCTTAGGATTCACCCATTTTTTATGATTTTGTCCTCCATTTCATCCATTCAATATGATTTCTAATAGAATTATTGAATAACTATGTAATATTCCACTTATTTTATGATATAAGCATCTTACAAAGAATATTTACAGAGGATATTCATGAAGATTAATCTCGTAGCCGGATTCGTGGAGGATTGAGTTATAGAAATCACATTATGAGGATGCAGTTCATGGTGTACGGTTCTCTATGTAGTGTTCCCGTAGAAACATTAGATATTATTCTTCACAAATAATTTTTTTATTGAGAAAAGGCCATGAAGTTATTTTGATTCATGAAATGAGAGCATTGGGTCTTTTCATTCCACAAATTCATGTGCCTTTAATGACCTTGTTGGTTCTATATATATGCATACAGTAGACTGTACTTCTCGATGATATTCACATTAGTGATATTCATGTGCCAACATCATGAATGATCGTCATGAATTCAATTCATGAAAGTTAGGAGATTTCCTAAATTATTGTGATTCTTTCTCATAATCTACCCCACCCTTTCACGTCAACTATCATTCCGAGGGGGGGCATTTGATTGTTCCAAAATATGGCCACGAGATTTTTTGAGGATTCCAAAGATTGTTTGAATAACATAAATGATCCAACTATCCAAAAAACTCATAATGGTATACATTTATAAGACCTTTTTTAAAATACCCCTCCCCCTATATGAGAATGTGTGGCACCGATGGTATTCTTTAATAGTCTTATTAGTGCTCTATGACCATGTTAAGGATTGATCACGTGCTTTACAAGTCTGGTAGATTTATGACCATTCACGAATCCTGCATTTTCATCACAAACTACATATTAGCATAATGAAACCATTTTTCTCATACATAAATATTACAATAAACATAAAACTCTACATCAAATGTGGGGATTCCATTCACGAAGGCCTAATTTCTTCATAAAGGATGTTTTACCTCATGGTAACATGAGGATTTTCAAAGCTTTAAGCCTTAAAGAATCTATCCTTTCATGGTCTAGGATTTTGTATTGAGGTAGGATCACCATGGTTCCAGAATCCTATTGCTTCAAGAAGCACCAAAACATCAGAATTCATTAAAACTATTCAAACCAACCAAGATTCATCAATCACCCCGATGTGTAGCCGTATCCATCATGAATCCCTTCTTATAGTCTTATCCATGTTTCTTCGCTTATGATTACATCACCTCATGAATTTTGTGTTCCAAAAGCTCCCACATCAATCCATGATTGGCTCAGATGCGAATCAAGCCCTTATGTGGCCTGTTTCACCATTTCGTATAGCCCACTCTATTCCATTTGTGTCATGAGTATACCATTTAACACTTTATTCTCAACATCTGAATGATAATGAATTTCTATTCTCAGTACATGCACAATAAATGGGTCATCATGATCAACCACACCTACACATCATTCGAACATGGAATTTATAAATCCATTCCCCACCCAGAAGTGCATGGGTGGTGGTTATGTAATCCCAAGTGATGAGGAGTGAGTCCCCCACATTCGAGCTTCATGATGTGAAACAACCTAGTATCATAATCATAGGAACATAAAATTAAATGGTGGATTACGCTATGCAATAGGTTCATGATGTTACATGTATGAATGACATGGGATGGCCTTCATTCCACCAATCCTCACATGGAATGAGATCTTACTCAAATGGAATTATATCCTCCCAACATGGAATAACATCCTTCTATGGTAGATTCAATTTGTAAGCCCCACATCATCTCTCGTTGGTGCATCATTCATGAAACAACTATCAGGTATACTAAATTATCTTATTATCACACCTAGAATGAATAACATTGGATTATAGGTTAATAGAGACCATGAATCCCATCCACCTCCACCAAATGAGCATCACTCTTATTTTAATACACGACTATATATTCTTAATGACAATCTTCCATGAATATTCATCAAAAAACATCATGTCCCCTTAGTGGGAAGCTTTCATGTGGAAACCCTATCCAAATGGTCAGAACCCCTATATAATCTCCATCCATTTGATAAATTTCCAAGGGAATAATTTTATGGTTTAATACCCATTTATCCTTTTCGAAATACATGTGATTTGATTATCAACTAACTATGATACATTGGAAACCCCCAGCTATAGACATAACATTCCATCCATTAAACCCATTTAATCCATTCTATGCATTCCATCTACTCCCAACTCTCCATTGATATCCATATAAATTTTTCTCAAGATGCAACATCTTGGTATGATTAATACATCTACCAGGAAAGCTGAATACATAATCCCCACACCATCCATCCAAGAGAAATACTCTTGAAAATGTAATCTTGCATGGAAAATCCCCCCTCCATCACTTGCTAGTGCACCATTCATGACACAAGCATACTTAATGATGAAAAGCTAGATGGACTGCTCATAGCATATGATCATAATATGAATCATCCAAATATGTGGGTTCTAATCCCTACCTCTTATGATGGGTACGTAGGTCTCCTCCACCAAGGATAAATCCTGACCATTGGTAAACCATAGTGTACCCCTTCTAGGGGTGTAACTCCTTCATCCTCATCCAAGGGTGTCTAGATCAATCTACATAATGTAAAAAATTCCCTTTATGGGACCCAGTTTCTAGGTCTAACTCCACATGAATTTTGATCCATTTATCTAGTAAACCATTCAAGTGTGACCTCCTATGGATGTACCTCCCTGATTCG
This sequence comes from Viscum album, assembly GCA_963277665.1. NCBI lineage: Eukaryota > Viridiplantae > Streptophyta > Magnoliopsida > Santalales > Viscaceae > Viscum > Viscum album. The sequence continues at coordinate 1,032,952,552 of OY728157.1, forward strand.
TCTCCACATAAAATTATGATCATTCCCATTCCATATCCTGAAGATATTAAACATGGAAACTATACTCAAGTACTACGTCATGATAAACATGGGATTTTGGGGGTGAATACCCCAGAAGATATGTCATTGTCATGACATACCATGTGACTAACATGGTATTCCTTGGGTTTTGCACTTAATGATGCCTCCCTGAGATTCCCTTATAAAGGTAAAAATACATATGTCCAAGGTTCCAAATATCCATACATGCCAGTGATTTCCAATATGAAAACTCATCTGAATGAATGATTCTACCCTTTTAATACCTCTTGGATTATATATACAAAGGAAGGGTGATTATACAATGACAACAATGAATTGGAACTGGAAATGAGTTCCACAAAGAAGACATAAAATTATATGGTAGACTTGAACTAGGTGATATATTCTAACTGAAATCCATGGAATAAGCAACACAAATCCCATCATCCTATTTTGATCAAGGAACATACATAATTATTGAATGTGATGAATTCCAATTTCATTTGGAATGCAGGATTGCATGTTATCAAAAAGCAACACCAAAGTCACATCAAAACATAGGCGGCGTCATGACCCAGTGAATTCGTATAGAAGAGTGACATTACAACACCACCAAGATGTCATTAAAACCATATACATGGATTCATGAGTACCAATACGTAATCCCAAATGAAAATATCACCCCATTATAGTTACCTCACATATGATACTCTCATTTTAAAATAACAGGGTTACGTAAAATTTCTAACATGGTCCTCCACACAAAAAAACAAGAGAGGAATTTTGGGTTATGAACATCATAAAAATATTAATAGAATTCATCATTTGACTCAAACATCAAATGGAATTACTTCTCCATGATTCAAAATAAAGCATGTGTTGTTCTCTCATCAAGGGATCTCCATAGGTCACCCTGACAAATAATTGATGAATTCTTACACATTCTCATAGATATATTCATAATATATTAAAATAGACCATAAATATAATTTTATCATACAATAGAGAAATGATTTGAAATTCTTTAGGGTGTGATTTTGTCCCCACACAAGAGGGGATCCCACTAACTGATAAGGTTATACTTCACATAACATACTAAACCATGATCACCTAATGAAACTAGTAACAAAAAGACCAATTCTACAAGGTGAGGTACCATATGTTTATATCTATATCATAATGAATCTATCTAAAAGTATACTTCTTACACAGGCTAGATACATTATTTACCAAAAAGGGGTGAGTGATTGAAAATCACTATCAGTGGATATTCTATAGCGAGCAAGGGTTGGTCTAGGGTCCCCAATTGAATTTATAACATCCAAACATCAAACGAATTAAGAATACCTCATATCTATACCACTCATCATATGGGTATGTTGACACTCCATTTTTTAACATGGGATGAAAATGATTATGAATAGTACCTCAAGTGTGTTATAGAGATGAAACTCTACAAAAATAAACAAATTAACTTTCCTATACTAGCATGTATACACACATTTGTGTATCAAGAGACCAAGACAACCCCCCAACGTGGCAATGAAAGACCACCACTGCTACATGGGGGTACGTGCCCTAGAAAACTATGCTTTTGTCTTATAGAAACATCATCCATCGACCAATATCCCATATTTTCCTATACTTAGGAATCATGTGCTCCTCATCTGCATATAAGAAAAGATTATAAGGATCCTCAAAGATCAATTCTCACAACCACATCACCATAGTCCTAAAAATACCCTAAAATATTATTCTATAACATGATTAATGTGGTAATTAATAGGGATAGTGGAATAAAAGTCTTTCTAGGGTCTGAAACACAAGAATCCTACATCAGTAAACCCTCCCATTCATTGAAAACCACAATCATGAAGGTCCATACACTAACCTAGTTTCTATGAGAGACACTTATATGTATACTTTAGTAGTCCCTTGGTTCCTAGAAATAAGTCTCACCCAAGGTTTTTCATCCAAGTGAGTATTTTCCCAATGTTCCTATTGCTCACAAAAGCCTACCCTCCCATGAAAAGAACATCTAGATCATCCTGCATCATTCGGAAATAACCTCACTATCTCCAAACATTACATATCTTAGACACCCTAAATAACTTTTTGAAATTCACTAATGGATACACTCCCCTTCCCTTGGATCCCTTGTTTGAGAGGATTCAAATTGAATCAGCCAGTAAAGCCTAAAAATTTGAAATTACACTCTTAGAGTCATGCTTGGATGTCTTCTATAATAAAAATCATTAATTTTCACAAATGTGTCTCAAACTTTTCCTACATAATTGGTTGGTGCTTCATGATTTATGTGACTAATAATTCACATTTTCATGGGGACCCCAACCATTGGGTAAGTTTCGGGATTTCTTATTCCTGGATACACGGTCTTAGACCTTGTCCTTACCTCACCATCATTTGAACCAGGGACCTATGGTTCCTGAATTGAGGTAATGGATCAAAAAGCATTTATTTTGAGATATGGTGAATTATCCTCATATATTCACTAGGATCATGTTCACAGAGATCACCATGGATTAATCCCCTATAAATTATTACAGGACAAATCATGATTTATTCCCTCTTATTTATTTATACCATTTGGATTTATCTAATTGGGTCATAAAAAGTTACTATCTAGGTTAAAAGGATGTGAGGTGATGGGTACATAAAATCACACTTTTTTTCCATTGGCTGTTTTCCCAATCCACGAGTAGACAGATAAAATTGTTTGGTTCCTTGGAAATATCTAATCCACTTGTTTCCCACTCTGAGAATAATGAACCTGGTCTTAGAGGTATTTGGTGATACTTGATATCCTCATGATCCATTACCAATAGTGAATCCTCCCATATAGTGTATACCACTAATACCAACCCCATGGGAATCATTTTGTGTGTAATTAAGAACCAAAAAGGGACCAATTACTATGTATAATCCCTAACATTGTCCCCGAAAACCTATGAGAATAAATATATGTCTAAAACCCAAATTAATCCTATACAATAGATATGCTACCATGTGAGATAAATTCTTATAGGGACTCTATCAGTGTGGGTCCACACAATTGAATTTCTTAGACATCTATTTTCATCCAAATGTGGTTTGTAGGAAGCCAACATATGTTCCAATCCCATCACTAAAAAGAAACTATAATTCCCTCTAAGAAACATTCCATGTAGGGGATTATACTATTTGGGATACCATTTCCCTTGTTATTTTTCTTGTCTCACTTGTCATATGGCCCACATTGAACATTTATAATGAACCTTTCAATTATAAATCATTTTCACATGATGTTTATTTATTCAGTTTGGTCCATATCTCATGACCATAAAAGGAATGATGTGTCCTGTAATGTGTCACTTAAATACATGGGTCATGATTACTTTCAATAGGATATATAGAAATCCCATATTATAGATCGAATCTCATCATCAAAACAACTTTCATTTCCTTGGATGGCAATAATACACTTCAGAGCTCCCCATTGTGTGGATCAAAACTTACATTTTAATAATAATGACTATAGAATATATAATCAATACCAAAGGGGTATCATTGATGGAGATACTCAAATACATGAATATATCTCCAACAATTAATAATCTCAGTTTTGTAGAGTTAATTTTTTTTTCATTATACGAATAGATTTCTAATTCAAGGGTGACACACATCATACATTATAATTAAATAAATTATTTGTGAACCACTCTTAAATATTTAGGATATTCTTAGATTAGGAAACAATTTCCCAAAAATTAATGTGATTATCCTATCCTACAATACTATTGATAAATTTGAGTTCTTTATTACCATTTTCCATGTTTCCTAATGAACCCCTACATTTAGAGATAAGTTCCATGAGTCATATAAAATTTAGAACATTGGCGTGTTTTCAATTATATTTTTAAACCCCATTATAAACTACCAAAAATTGAAGTGGGGGTATGTGTCTAATGCGAAGGCTACTCCACCAACAAAAAAATATCATCCTAAACCCATGTTACATTCATGTATGAGAGAAAAATGTAGAAAACAATGTGTAACCTTAACCAATTTGATGGTGCCACCAACCCGTTTGTCTCTTTTCACTCTCAAAATATAAGATATATAAATAATATAATCAATAAAGCATTAGTTTGTTTAATGATATGATTAATTGATGGGCTTTCATGTTTTTTTATTTCACCTATATTTCATGAAGATTCAAGAAGATATCCCTTTAATCCAAAATACATCATAGTATCTCTCACAGATGTATTCCCCAGTTAATATTCATGTCAGGTCCTTATCCAAACAGAGGATGTCATCACCAACCTAGTGTCTTCAACATTAGTTCAAAAATGAACTAATACCGAAGTACAATTCATATGGAACCATCATGACCATAGAGGCTACTCTATATTCCCTCTAGCTTGATACATCCCACCAGTCATTGAATTAGTGAAGATCAGTGGCCAAGAAGCATATAGAACTAATCACAGTCTCCAACCATTTTAAGAGATTATCCTTGGAATGCAACAATTAAATCCTCCCATATCTTATAAAGGTGGATAAAAATGCCACATATGGACTCACCCATAATAGATAAGGATCCATTTAATGGACTTCAACCAATAATCCCTTATGAAAACACCACACGAGAATGAGCCCCAAAAATGATGAGGGACCCATCCTCTTATGTTGAACCCATTTAATCAAAAACTAGGCATAGATGATGTTTGTAATGGCTCGGGTTTTTGGGGGTCCATTATTTGGTAAAACCCTAATGATTGAAGTGTTATGGGTGGTTTGGAAGGCCATCCCAGCTTCTCGGTGACTCCTAGCAGTAGCCTTGGCCTACATGTAGCCTCGGCCTACCGGTAGCCGTAGCCTACCAGTGACTTTGGGGTACCGGTAGCTCTAGGCTACCAATAGCTCTCAGATATCGGTAGATGTCACCAACTGGTAGCTATCAGCTACAGATAGCTCTCGGTTACTAGTAGCTTTCGCCCACCGGTAGTTGTCGCCAACTGGTAGCTCTCGACTACCCCCACGGGTTTTCTAGTAGCGCCTTCTTTTTGCACAAATTGGGTTTTAAACCTTGTTTTGACCCTATTAAGCCTATTTTAAAGCCCATTAATGCCCATTAATGTTGTTTAATTAAATTATTGGTGAGGTACCCTGATGTGCATTGGTTTAAATTGCCCCGAAAGGCGAGGACCCTTTAATGACGTGTGGGGTGTCCCATCCGCATGGTCAACCCACGATCCCGCTCCTTACGCAGTTTAGAGTTGTTCTCTCCATATCATAACCATCTCGGATGTGCTGTATCTTAGACCTTATCAGCCTTTATAACCTAACGTCTTCTCTCTACGTTTTTTTTTCTCGGTCACGCTGCGCTCGGAGTACGCTTCCTCCCGACGAGTTTTAACCCCGTGATGTTTTCCTTGATCGTGTTCCGTGGAGATCCTTCTACTCACCTGAGGACTTAAAGTCATCCTTGATCAGTCAAGTACGGTATTTCTCTTCCGTATCTCCTTTCTGTGTCACATATGGGGTGGGCCTGCTTTTGACTCTTGTGGAAATTTATTAAACTGAACTTAATAAAGATAATAAACGGACCCTTAAAGAATGAAGGGGGGGGTGTGACAGATGTTCTTCTTTACTTTTTCTTTGTGTTGATGTGTTGTGAATTGTACGAGCCTTTTCTCACAGAAATTCATGGCCATTGGTGGTCTTTCTTCATGCACTAAAGAACCTCGTTGTCCCTGGATGTTTATGTAACCATAGCATGGAATTGGTTAATTACGTATACTCAGTTGAATAAATTGAAAGAACTAGGAACAACCCTTTTTGGTGATAACCCAGGTTAAAGAACAATGGAATTGAAATCATGGAGTGTGTTAAATATTTTAAATATGAAAATACCTATAGGACTAACTTGTGTTAGCAGTAGTGGTTTGGTTGTTTTTCATTCATGGGACAATTTCTGGGGTGATGTGGTTGGGGATGGGATACCTTGTTGTTATACTTTCACTGGTTGTGAATTTGAGGCTAGTGGTTATTCTGTTTATATCACGAATTGGGGTGGAATCCTTTTTTGTTGAGAAACCATTGGCTCCTGGATTTTGGGGACATGGGGTTGTGTCTCGGGGGTTTCTTTGGTTCTGGTACATTGAGGGATCTCACATATCCCTTTTTCCAGTGTCTTTACAATAGGACCTAGTGTGAATGTTTATGTTTCTGTTTGACTGTCTTCTTTCTCTGGCTGGTAGTTGTGCCTGTTAGATGACCAATAGTGTAGTTTTCATCTAAATGGGATCACTTGAACATGAATATACGAATGATATAAATGGGAAATTGGTTCTGGCATAGATTGTGACCCGATTGTGGGTGGTATACGTTTCATGAATGAATAGTGATACAATGTTTATTCATAGGCTGGTTTCAGAACCCTATGATGGGCTGAGTGCTTGTTTAATAATGTATATACTTGTAGTATTTATGTTTCTTATTCACACCCCACCCAAGTTGAGCACATGAGTTCCGAACACTAACATTTCACGGGGGAGGGTGTTTTTTCCCAACACTCCTATGAGTGGCTGTTTGTTAGCTCCTTTTCTGCTCCCTTTCCCGAATAGCCCAAGACACTTCGGGTAGGCTGTGATGGCCTGAAGTCCATTATTAGCCCAAGAATCTTTGGGCGGGGTAGTTTTGGTGGTTTGCCCCAGTGTTTGCGGGCAGGTTTTTTCCCAAGTGTCTTCGGGATGAGGCCCAAGTGTCTTCGGGCGTGGCAGTGGTTGTTCTGACCCAAGTGATTGCGGGTATGGTTATGTGTTGTTGTTGTGGCCCATGTGTCTATGGGGGGGATGTGCGGTTGTGGCCCAGTTGTGTGTGGGCAGGGTTTGGCAGTGGGACTGTGTGAGGATATGGCCCAGGTGTGTGCGGGAGGGGTATTGGCAGTGGGACTGTGGTGAGAATGGAGGGATTGGTTCGATGCGTCGGATGTATTCAATAACCAGTGGGAAAGTGGTGTGGGGTACCCAAATATCGATGTTCTATTATTATACTTTACTTGCCTTGCGTTATTTAGGGAGTGTGCCTTGGTGAGGTTTGGGTGGTTAGCTTTTCCTTGATGGGTGTTTGGTTATATCGTTTTCCATGGGACATTAGAATTTCATCTCACTTGTGCATGAGAGTCTTTCGATTTCCCTACTGAGTATACTTTTATGCTCACCATACGTATATAAAACTGCTTTCAAGATTCCAAGAGGACTTCATGGATCATGTGGGGCCGTACTAGCTTGGACCTTTGGGGCAGTTTCTGTTTCTGTTTTCATTTTCATGGAATCTTTTACCTTGGAGTTTTCTGACTTGTATTTGTTACCTTTGAACAAGCATGTGGGAATGGTTTACTTTCAGTTGTACTTGCATTTTCAGATTTGGTGTTTTGGGATTTACTATCTTATCTCCCGATCCTATAAAAGAGGAAGGGTAATGCCTTACATTTAGTGAGTGATTATATACCCTTGGTGCTGGTCTCCACTCCGGGACCTATTGAAGGTGGGTTTTGGGGGTCATTATCTCTCCTTCAACTTAATTAAGGAAGGGCCTATCAATTGGCTAACCCTTCTCTCTTTTTGGTGAAGGCGGGTCGTGACAGAATGGTATCAGAGGTGATGGTTGAGATATAGGATGGAGTATAGAGTTAGGAACAGTGAGGATTGCATGGTATGGTAGGGAAACAGTGTTGGGTGACCTTGGTGCATGAATTAGTCCAGGGATGACCGGCCAGGACATGGGATTTTAGGGCCCCTCATGATCCGATGCAAGGACTCTAGATGTACCGAATGACCAAGTGAGACTACACTGATTGCAGGGTAGAGACCCTAGTAATGGTACATTCATCATAATGACTTATGTTCTCGTGTTTCATGGGTTTTTTGGGATTGAAATAAATAATAATTTTATGAATTTTTAAAGAACAATATTCTGCACTACTTGGGCTTAAGAATTCCTTGTTTACCTTGCAGCTATGGCACCTGGGAGACGACCACGAGTTGTGTGAGCGATCGAGGGCTGCGAAGTCAACTTGGCCGATTGACAGCGGATCAAATGAGAGGAAAAGGATGACCAGTAGAAAAAGGCGCTTTGAGCCTTCCAGTGGAAGACCCTCGAGAAGTATGAGGGCAGCACCTTTGACATGAAAACAGAGAGCTGGCTAGAGGAGCTGGTGATAGCTTTCGGCTTGATTCGTGCTCTGACTGAGTACTGGGCTCTCTTGTCCTTCAGTCAGATTCGGGGAGTATTACGTCAATGGTGGACGCTCTACCAGGGGGAGAGGAGAGAAGCTGAGGTGGCATGGGTTGATTTCAAGATGGAGTTCCGGACGGAATTCCTCCCTTCTACGATGAAGGTAGAGAAGATATAGGGGCTAATCTCCCTCCATCTGGGGAGTATGTCAGTAATGGAGCTGGGGATCAAGTTCAAGGATCTCCTTCACTTTTCTATAGACCACTATCTAGATGAGGAGTCTCGGGTGAGATGTTTAGAGGAGGCAGTTCGACCCTTCTTTCAGTACGCTGTTACCCCCTTCACCATGCCGACATACTTGGAGTTCCAGAAGAAGTCCAATGTGATAGAGAGGATGCACACACTGGGAGGTATGTCAAGTGAGGGGATCTAGCTGGGCTCGTCGTAGGGGAAGGCTATCAGCACTTGAACTCCATCATCGGGACCCTCTAGGTGTTGACCAACAGGGAGTAGGCCGCAACAGTTCCAGTTCCGGTCCCCTGGTACTCACCCTTCTCTTTTGAGCCCAGGACCGAGGTACTTTGTCTATGGTAGTCATGGGCTCCTTCAAAACCAGTTCCCGAATAGAGTATAGTATGGAAGCAGTGGACAGGCCCAACACCCACCTCAGTAGAAGCTTCCAGCTAGGCCCTTTCAGCAGCAGCAGCGGGGGCAGCGAGCACCCGCTCCCCCGAGGGTAGACGTTGTAGAATGAGGCCGACCTCAGGTCGCTCCTCAGGGACCTCGACCAGGGCATGGTCGGGGAGGTGGACAATAGTCGAGGGGAAGAGGAGCTGGGCATGGGCAGTTGCACGCTGCAGAGGAAGCAGTTCTAGCAGGACCGGAGGTCGTTCGAGGTACGATGAGTTTGTTCAGTACCCTTGCATACACCATGTTCAATACTGGAGCTTCGTACTCTTTTGTTTCACCCAGTATGGCCCATGCTATGGGTTTAGATGCCAAGAGACATCCAGTTCCCTTGGTGCTGAGCACACCAGTCGGAGGTCAGACCGAATTGTTATATGTTTTTCAAGGATGCAGGCTATTGATAGGGCCACATCAGTTGGTCAGAGATCTACTACAGCTACAGATACAGCCATACGATGGCATCCTATGCATAGACAGGCTGTTCTTTGTGTGTGTCATCATCAACTTCTTCTGGGGAAGGGTTGTGTTCTCAGGCCTAAGCGGCTGATGGGTTACTTTCACCGGTGAGCAGAGTGGTCAGAAGGGCAGCAGGCGAGAGGAACCCCTCCACACTTTTTTGGCAAAGCTATCAGTAGAGTCTATTGATGCTGAGATGGTGGAGGTACCAGGGATCGTCAATGAGTTTATGGATGTCTTCCCTAAGGAGGTGAAGACTCTACCCCCTCGACGTGATATCGAGTTTGGGATAGACTTACAGTCTGGTGCTCGTTCGATTTTGATGGCTCCCTACCAGATGGCACCTTCAGAGCTGTGGGAGTTGCGGATTCAGATTGACGATCTGATGAAGAGGGGTTATGTTCGACCCAATGCATCATCGTGCGGTGCTCCATTCTTGTTTGTAAAGAAGTAATATGGTGGTATTAGTATGTTCACATACTACAGGAGGCTGAATCAGGTAATGATCAAGAATCGCTACCCTCTTCCTAGGATTGCCGATCTTTTCGACCAGCTAAAAGGGGCATGATGGTTCTCAATGATCGACCGGCGGTCTGGGTATCACCAGTTGAGGTTGAAGGAGGGAGACATCTCGAGGATGGCTTTCAGGTGTAGATATGGGCACATCGAGTTTGTATTCATGCTTTTTAGCATTACGAACGCCCTGACTGTGTTCATGGGGCTTATGAACTCCGTCTTCTGGGAGTACCAGGATCGGTTCGTAGTCGTGTTCATCGATGACATCCTAATCTATTCAAGATCAGAGGAGGACCAGACAGAGCATCGGAGGACGGTTTTGGAGGTCCTCCGATAGTACCAGCTCAATGGGAAGTTGTCGAAATGCATGTTCTGGGTGAGAGAAGTACACATCCTTCGGCACTTAGTGTCTGAGATGGGGGTAGCGGTGGAACCATCAATGGTTGAGGCGGTTGTTTCTTGGGAAACCCCCAATAATGTTGCAGAGGTTAGCAGTTTCCTCAGGCTGGCAGGTTACTATCGGAGGTTCGTACCTATATTCTCCGGAGTCGCAGGCCCTTTGACAGCCTTGACAAAGAAGGACCGGGTTTTCGTGTGGAGTGAGTAGTGTGAGGCAGCCTTCAAGTATTTGAAGGATAATTTGGTTAGTTCCCCAGTGCTGAGACTACCAGAAGAAGGGGTGGTGTATGAGGTGTTCTGTGATGATTCAGGGAATGTCCTCAGATGTGTGTTGATGCAGCGACAAGGGGTCATATCTTATGCGTCTAGGAAGCTACGCCCTCATGAGAATAATTATGCCACCCACGATCTAGAACTTGCAGTGGTCATTTTCTCACTAAAGTTATGGTGGCATTACCTCATCGAATAACGCATTGTGGTCTTTGTGGATCACAAAAGCTTGAGGTATGTCTTTTCCTAGGGGGACCTAAACTTATGGCAGCGAAGGTGGATGGAGTACCTCCAGGATTACGACTCTGAGATTTCCTACACTTCAGGAAAAGGGAATGTAGTGGCCGATGCATTGAGTAGAAGGTCGCAGAAGGATGCAGTCTGAGAGTAGACAGATGCCTGGAAAGAAATGGAGGATTTGGCTACCTTGAACCTAGATGCGAGGATGGATAGCGGTAGAGGTTTCCTGTATCAGATGATTGTGCAATATTTTCTGTTGCGGAAAGTAGAGGAGTCTCAGTGGGGAGACCCAGAGTGCGAAGTGATGCATGACCGAGTTGACCAAAGCAATGCTCTGGAAGGGTGGACAGAGGATGGTCACAACCGGATGCTTTTCCGAGGAAATATGTTTGTTCCAGAGGCGATGCATGGCAAGGTTCTTAGTGAGTTCCACAAATCACCCCTATCAGTGCACCCTAGAGCTTCCATGATGTACCAGTGTCTGCAGTGATAGTTTTAGTGGACTGGAGTAAAGCGAGCAGTGGTAAAGTTTGTGGCCAAGTGCCTAGTGTGTCCGTAGGTGTAGGCTAAACACCATGTTCCAGGAAGCCTGCTGCAGTCTCTAGATGTCCTCGAGTTGAAGTGGAATGACATCTCGATGGATTTCATCACGGGACTGCCCAAGGTGCAAGGGGGATACAATTTCATCTGGGTAGTAGTGGACCGGTTGACGAAATCAGCTCACTTTCTGGCTATCAAGGAGTCGGGTGCAGTAGATTATTTAGCATGAACGTACGTGGATGAGGTGGTGCAGTTGCATGGAGTCCCAAGGTCTATAGTCTCGGATCGGGATGCACGGTTTACCTCACGTGTCTGGAGAGGATTACAACATGATTTTGGAACCCATCTACATCTTAGCACTGCTTTCCATCCCCAGATAGATGGACAGACATAGCACACCATCCAGACCTTGGAGGATATGCTGCGAGCATGTGTTCTAGACTCAGGAGGATCGTGGGTGAAACAATTTCCTCTAATAGGGTTTGCCTACAATTATAGCTATCAATCTACCATTGTTATTGCTCCGTTCGAAGCCTTGTACAGGTGGCCATGTTTCTCACCTGTGTGCTGGTCTGAAGTCAGATAGGTGGGAATCCTTGGCCCGGAGGTGGTGCAGAGCACGACAGAGAAGGTTCATCTTATACGGGAAAGGATGAAGGTGTCCCAGGACCGACCAAAGTCCTATGCTGATATCATGAGAAAGTACTTGGAGTTTGAGGTAGGAGACAACGTGTTCTTTAATGCCTCCCCTCGGCGTGGAAAACAGAGATTTGAAAAGAGACGTAAGCTTTACCCCAGGTTCATCAGACCCTTTGAAGTGTTGTGGCGGGTCGGTGAAGTGGCTTATTAGCTAGTGTTACCACCGCCGCTACTGAGGATACATGACGTCTTCCATGTGTCCCATCTCCGTCAGTATCTTCACGACAACTCACATGTCCTCGTCTGGGGAGAGATAAACATCGAGGATGACGTTTCCTTTGTGGAAATACCAGTGAGGATCGAGGGTCGTGAGGAGAAGGTGCTTCGTGGGAGAACTATTTTCTTGGTTTGTGTGTTATGGAGACATGGTGGGCTTAAGGAGAGTACCTAGGAGAGGGAAGCACAAGTGCATTCCCAATACCCTGTGTTTTTTTCAGTTTTATGTTGTTCTGTTTATACTTATTGTGATGGAGCGTTTTACCTTGTTGGCTATGAAATATGTGGGTTTTCATTTCTCTCAATTTGTGTGAAAAGTCCTGGCTATAGGGAGGGGAAGACCCAACCCCTAATCAAGATACATTAAGGTGGATTTGATTAAAACCGTGTGGGCGAGTCAATGCTTCCCAAAGCGGATAGTATCTTGACATGGGGGAAGAGACTCCCCAACCCATATGACTGGGTAGTTTGACCCTTGTATGTTTCTTGGTTCTTGAGAGGGAGGTGTTTTTAGATAACGATGAGCTTCACTCCTGAGAGGTATCTTTTGAGGTGGTTGTTCGGACCCTTTATTTCTTTCTAGGTTGTTTTGATTCTCATGGGCAAGAATAGTTTGAGAGGTATCTGATGTAATGGACCGGGTTTTTGGGGGTCCATTACTTGGTAAAAATTTGATGTTTGAAGTGTTTTGGGTGGTCTGGAAGGCCATCCCAGCTTCTCCATGACTCCTAGCGGTAGCCTTGTCATACTAGTAGCCTCGGCCTACTGGTAGACTTAGCCTACCAGGGAACTTGGGGTACCAGTAGTTCTTGGCTACTGGTAGCTCTCAGCTATTGGTAGCTTTCTCTCCCGCCTACCGATAGCTCCCGCCTACCCCCACGGGTTTTCCAGTAGCGCCTTATTTTTGCACGAATTGGTTTTTAATCCTTTTTTGACCCTTTTAAGCCTATTTTAAATCCCATTAATGCCCATTAATGTCATTTAATTAAATGATTGGTGAGGTACCCTGGTGTGCATCAGTTTAATCCGCCCCGAATAGCGGGGAACCTTTAATGACGTGTGGGGTTTCCCAGCCCTGTGGTCAACCCACGATCCCGCTCCTTACGAGGTTTCTAGTTTTTATCTCCATATCTTAACTATCCCGGGTGTGCTATATCTCATCCCTTTTTAGCCTTTATAACCTAAAGGATTCTCTCTACGTTTCTTTTTCTCAATCACCCTATGCTCGGAGTACCCTTCCTCCCAACGAGTTGTAACCTTGTGTTGTTTTCCTTGATCGTGTTTTGTGGAGCTTCTGATACTCACCAGTGGACTTAAAGTTGATCCTTGATCAGTCATGTACGGAATTTCTCCTTCGTCTCTCCTTTCTGTGTAACATTCGGGGTGGGTATGCTTTTGACTCTCATGGAAACGAATGAATCCGAACATAATAAAGATAATTAACGAACCCTTAAAGAATGTAGGGGGGTGTGACTGATGTTTTTCATTACTTTTACTTTATGTTGATGTGTTGTGAATTGTACGAGCCTTTTCTCAATGAAAATCATGGCTGTTGGTTGTCTTTCTTTGCATACTAAAGAACCTCGGTGTCTAGGAATGTTTAAGTAACTGTAGCATGGAATTGGTTAATTACGTATACTCAGTTGAATAAATTGAAAGCACCAGGATCAACCCTTTTCTGTGATAAACTCGGTTAAAGCACAATGGAATTGGAATCATGGAGTGTGTTAAATATTTTAAATCTGAAAATACCTATAGGCCTGCCTTGTGTTGGTAGAAGTGGTTTGGTTATTTTTCCTTCACGGGCCGATTGCTGGGGTGATGTGGGTGGGGATGGGATCCCCTGTTGTTATACTTTCGCAGGTTGTGAATTTGAGGCTGGTGCTTATTCTGTTTATATCATGAATTGGGGTGGATTCCTCTGTTGTTGAGAAACCATTGGATTTTGGATTTTGGGGACATGGGGTTGTGTCTCAGGGTTTTCTATGGTTTCAATACTTCGAGGGATCTCACTTATCCCTTTTTTGTTGTGACATTACAAGAGGATAGTGTGTGAATGTTTAAGATGTTGTTTGACTGTCTTCTTTTTCTGGATGGTAGTTGTGTCTGTTAGTTTCCCAATAGTGCAGTTTTTATCTAAATGGGATCACTTGAACCTTAAGACAAGAACAATATAGATTGGAAATTGGTTCTGGGATGGATTGTGACCTGTTTGTGGGTGGAATAATTTCATGAATGAATAGTGATGCAGTGTTTGTGCTTAGGCTGGTTTTAGAACCCTAGGTTGGGCTGAGTGCTTGTTTAATTATGTATATACTTGTACTTTTTATGTTTCTTATTCATGCCCCACCCATGTTGAGAACTAAAGTTCCGAACAATCCCATTTCATGGAGGGAGGGTGTTTTTCCCAACACTCCTATGAGTGGCTGGTTATTAGCTCATTTTCTGCTCCCTTTCTCGAATAGCCCAAGACTCTTCGGGCAGGCTATGATGGCTTGAAGTCCATTATTAGCCCTAGAATCTTCGGGAGGGGTAGTTTTGGTGGTTGGACCAGGTGTTTGTGGGAAGTTTGTTTCCCTAGTGTCTTCGGGATAAGGCCCAGGTATCTTCGGGCGTGGAAGTGGTTGTTCTGACCCATGTGTTTTCGGGTTTGGATATGTGTGGTGGTTGTGGCCCAGGTGTTTGCGGGCAAGATGTACAGTTGTGGCCCAGGTGTGTGCGAGCAGGGTTTGGTAGTGGGACTGTGTGAGGATATGTCCCAAGTGTGTGCGGGTGGGGTTTCAGCAGTGATACTGCGGTGAGAATGGAAGGATTGGTTCGATTTGTAGAATGTCTTCAATAACCAGTGGGAAAGTGGCGCGGGGTACCCAAATATCGATGTGCTATTACTATACTTTACTTTCCTTGTGATATTTGGGGAGTTTTCTTTTGTGAGGTTTGGGTGGTTAGTTTTTATTTTTTCAATAGGAGGAGAAGATACTGGAATTAAGAAGGCACAATGTATAACTACTCAAAGGAAATGTTCCATATGGATATGTTCTACAAACATATATTCAACTTGCACTCCCAACTAGCTCACTTCTACAATGAGTGTTTTCTGTGATAATAGAGATGGAACCAGAATATCTGTTCAACATGGGATACTGAAAATCAATATAATTCAGTCCTACAATAGAATATTATGTGTTCCCTCTATTGGGGACTGTACTAGATTAGGTCCAGGACCATCCTTACATACCATCCCCATTAGGTTACCCATGGATGATACTAGAAGGGGAACCATAATTGGGCATTCCTATTGGTACCCCAACAAAATATTCTTCTTATATGTACATTCCTCAAGGTATTATCAATACTATTGAGCCTCTAATGTCTTGATTAAAATATATGGTGGATAACCATGTTCTAGTGCATATAGAGATGAGACCATACCCCAAATTAGTTAATATGACTGTTTCCCTTACAAAATTTGGGAACCCCATATTTATAATTTCTAATGGTTTAGATGACCCATAACATCATCTGATACAATTCATAACACACTGTGATCCCATGATGGGGACCTCTTCACATTATAATGAAGTTAATGAAATGTTATTTGTGATGACTTTACATGGATCATCCTTTTTATAGTACACAAGCTTACCTACTATGCCAATTATAATTTGGTATGAACTCTAGTGGATGTTTCTCTTCCAATACATCTTAAATCTATAAGATACAATAGTCTACAAGCTCTCAAAATACAAAAAATTGATGAATATATGTTTTCAAATTTAATTTCTTTGTGTAAGGGGATTATTTACACCTTGTGCTAACATTTTCCTCCATAATTTTTATTATCCATTCCTATAAAGATTATTTATGATGATTTCCAAACACCACTCATAACTCTGAAATACATAGGATGTTTTTGAGACCATTCCTCAATTTCTCATGTAATGATAGACTCCATCACATGAACTAAGGATAATCCCATTGTAATTGCATCTTCATAAGGAAAGATAATGATGAATGAAGAGCCTAGAACTGTTAAGCTTAATTCTACCCCTATACTTGATCTGAATCCAAAGCCCATTCCACATCATGTTATACCCCACCTGATCATTAGTAATAGCATCAACATCATTAGGTTTGGAAATTGGATTAGAGGTGGAAAAAGTTTGAGGTGATGAAGAAAAACGATTATATTTTTTTTTCTAAATGAGCATGTCCCTTGGTAGTTCAACATGGCATTAAAGAAATACTTTATTAAGTTTAAAATACCAAGAGGCACATCCAATATGGAGAAAAATATATTAATATTTATTTCCTATTCTGTCAAGTAGTGTGGAACACTAGCTAGTAATGTTTTTTTAAATAACATCATATAGAAGTTGGTGGACTATAGGAAAGTAATTTCGGGAAACCCACCTATATATATAGAATGTGTTAATACCGATAATTCAATGGAGGGGTGTATATTGAAGGATTCTAGAATAAACGGTTATAAGAAGTTCAATGACTCAATGGTTATAATGGAAATGAAATGGACTCACACTATCATCAATGCATGGTTTAAATAACCTATTGTTCCCCATCCCACATCGATAATGAAAAAACTAATCACATCATTTATACAGTCTTCTAAAACCCAATATTCCATGGTATGTCATGAATGATAGATAAATAAACAAACACATGAGGATGAAACTATTCCAAGGTAGAATTTGGCTTTGAGACTACCAAACATCACGCCCATTGTCGTAGGGAAATTGGAACCACCCCTCCAAAATGTACCATGACTGTCATCCCTCTAGATGGATTCCTCATTAAACAAAGAATTGATTTTCAGATCCTTTAACATTATTCAATTAATGGATCACTTATCAAATTTTGATTGTGACTATGTACTTGACTTCTATGCATCCAATTGGGGGACCTATGGAATAGGCTGATGTGGTTGAGGACATAGAGATTATGTGGTCATGGTAGAAATTGGCACTCTCGCCACACCCCATATTCGGTCTTTTAAATGGACAAAACTCATGAGAGATCCATCTAGTGATTTCATCGAGAGAAGGAAATATCCCCCATAGAAGCTATATTTTTTCCTTTCCTCAATCATTATATATGATTGACTAGAGTATTAAAAATCTAAAAATAATCATTGGTGTATAGGTTGAGCTAACTACCCTAACCCAACTTGTGAAAAGGAACATCAAATCATCTTTTGAGAGATGATCTCCCCATATCCATTAATTTTGTTCCTAAATTTCTAGTATATAAGCATCCTTATAATTGGAAGTCATATAAATAAAACTAGGAGTTTGAAATTGTAAAGTAATATACCAAGGTAGAGTCCATGTTATCAATTATTGATGCCTTATAATTAAAAAATACCTCTAGGAAGTACTCATAGAGGTTTTTTCGAGACCTAAATATTTTTAGGTTGAAGTTGCAGCTACTAAATTATTCCATGATGAGAAATATCCCACCGAATTCCACATGATCATATATTTCATGAGAGAAATATTAAATTATAAAGGGACACATCATACCCTTTTATCTATTTTGAAAGATAAATGACAATGATATCCAAAGAGACTTCGTTAAAAATGGACCAAGGATCTACATAATTAAGGTACTAAAACAACATCATAGTGGTTAAAAAAATTCTGACTTCTCCACCTATTCATTAATGTATGTTGATACCCTTTAAATGGTCATTGGAATATTCAAAATGAAAAAAATACCTAGATATGGGTATTATTCTCACTTAAAATCGAAAGTTGAATAAGTTGGAATATACCCATAGATCACGTATTACTACAAATGATACATGATCTTGTGAACATCATAAGGTCAAGTGAAGAAACCATGAAAAATGAATAACCTACAGGTGGTCATGAAAAGTAGCTTCAATGAAGTAGTTATACATATGAAAAGTGCCACATACAGTCACTGGTCATGAGACAACTACCAAGCCATCACCCCAAGATATAAATCATGAAAAAGGGAGGACTCATGACAAAACATCTTATAATTCACAAGAGGTAGAAAAAAATCCAATGTATGGATAATATTTTGTTCATAATGTTGATGTGATACATCACCTTTGTGGACTGTGATTTTCAAACACAACATCCAAGAAAACATGAAATATCCCACAGATTTTGTAATAATAAAGAATGGAAATAGAAAAGAGGGACGTGATATTCCCTTTCAATCATAAAATACACACTATATTCTCCTGGAATCCATCTTGATGCGGTAAGTCCGAAGAAACATATCTACCTCACCTTTTGATATAACTCTAGCATATCACCCCTTTCATGAGAAGGGTCTCAGGTTTGTCAAGGATATATAAAACATCACATTTTTGGTCCTTCAGGAAAAGAAAATGGAATTATATATGAAACACCTACATATCCCCACATGTACTTTTGTGGTCATGCAACACATCACATAGAGAAAAGGAAATTTTCCATGACAATACATAGTAATCCTTGAAAAATCTCCTAACATTGTAAAAAAACATTGAAATAGAAATGGTGATGAGGAGGAAATATATTATAGTCGTAAAACTATTATGATGTGCCTAGGATTCCAATAACATGGTCTCACAAGACCCCTTGGAAATTCATCATGTTCCTATGAAGTATCCTTTACAAGCCATCCTTGCATCATGGAATGTCCTAGACAAGTGACTTGATATTATATAAAGGCCTCTCGAAAGGTGCTTGGGTTTCACGAAGAACCTTGAACATGTAAACCTAACAACAAGAAATAATGTTGACAAGTTGATGATATTCAATAAGGTCCCCATTAATTATAAATAATCTTGTAAATGAGGTTTGGATGGGATAATCTATTATTAATTGAAAATTAGGCATCTTTCTCGATGTAATCCAAGATAGAGACTCACGAAGGTGCATGACACCAAAGATCATCACCATCTCTAGCTGTGATTTTCATAATACATGCAATGGAAAGGGGAAAATTTATAGGGTAATGAGGATTATAAATCCCCCACCCTAAAAAAATTTCACCACTACACTCTAAATGATATTTTGTCTTTCATGCATCTAGACACACCAACACCATACAATATTTCATAGTTCAACAGAGATTGGGAGTATAGAAACTTTTAATCAAGTAAGATTCGAGAAAAAATTTGTGTAGACATGCACCATGGATAAATTACTTCATGTTTTCCCTCATAGATCATTTTACGGTCTTATAGATGGATACCAGAGGAACATACCACACATCATCTATATCATAAGTGACTTAATGTAAACTAATGATTGATATATCTTAGGAATTAATAAAATAATGGCTATTACTAAGACCAATAAATGAGAGAATTGTTTCAAAAGCATATGTGATGATCATTATGCGCTTCGGAAGAACCATCCATGTCACATGATTGGACCATGAAATGTCACCCATACCTCATGACATCTATGGGAAATTATTTTGGTATCATGTGAAGTCCACTGGAATTTCAAAGAATGTCATATGGCACCACCACAAGTTGGCCACCCAATTCTCACTGAGCTCTCCAAGATCACCATCTAAACATCATGATGTCTTTTATATGTGTAGCGTCACTCAGATAACGGTGCTAGAACATGTTTTCAGAGTAATGAGATAACACCTGGTTGTGTCAACTATCACTCACAATGCCCGTGGGGAATAAACGTCAGGTCCCACGTTGTCATATATAAAAGTCATCTATGACATGTTACACACTTCAAGACATGTCAAATCGAATATTTTGATGCCCACAATGAATGTCATAGAACTCCCATGATGACACTAGGAGAAGTTAGCTAGGTTATGATGAACCATCTAGACAAGCCAGCTAAGGTGACGCGTTGGATTCCAAGGTCGACTCGCCTTGTCATGCAATTTCATTTGGATGATTTAGGTTTGATCATGATTCATCCATAAAACATGAAATTTAGGATATGATTAACCCTCAAACAATTCAATTGGATAATATAATTACCTAAGAAATGTGAAGAAGACAGACTCCAACATGTCAAGTAGAAAATCATGTCCTGTCAAGCATACAATCAAGAAATGTGAGGTGATAAGAAGACCTAGTCAATGAAGACATCATAGAGATTGGTATAATAGTCCACCCATTGCATTTAATCCTAGACCATAGGAAAATGTCAGTGTGTAAGACCCAAAAAAGGGAACAATTATGACAATTTTTCCTACCATAAATAGGATATGTAGGTTGCCTCTATAAGTCCTAATCATCATATTATCCATCTAATGGGTTCTCTTTGTACATATGTTTTTCAACCATTAGTAGTGGGATTTGTCCTTTTCCATCCATTATTTCATACACAGATCACAACTCATGCAGGCTTAGGGATATTCAATAATCATATCATTTTCATCATACACAACTATCAAGGTAAGTGAGATCATATAATTTAAGCCCCGATCAATGCCATATTATGATATGAACCTACTATAGAAAAATTCTACTGTGTAATTCTAGTAATCAAAACATTGAGAATATTGAATGCTCCAACAACCAGGAAACATAGGACATGTTCTAACGACCTGATAAAAAATAACCATTTTTATGTCAGCCCCATGTCTGCATCATTTCAACCATAAATACCCTATCATTCCCATGGGTTGATCACTCCACCCAATTATTCCCTATTTTGAAAAATCTAATGAACTATGATGAATATAATTCCTTCTATAATCAAGATATGTAGTAAAATTCATTTTGGATTGATCTCAATATTGACATTTAAAGGATATCTCAGTACACAAGTCCAAAAACCATATGTAATAAGGTTTACCACCTGTTATCCATTGTTTCTCACACTGAACATATCTCCCACGAGAATATTGAGTTGTAATGAACACCTCACTAGCACCAAGAATCTCCACCAGCCCATGAAATCGTAGTATGTAAACCCTGATGTGTGTCATGATGTAAAAAACCCTTCCCATATGGTCACATACCATAAAGATAGTCCCGAGGGTGTGATCAAACAATGAAAACTATAATTCATACCATAACCAGGTTATGTAAGACATCTCTTTAATACTTGAGCCCAAATATATGGTTAATAGGTTCCAATTTATATGTTCATTTTGTGTGAATTAAAACTAAAAAGATTTAACAAAATATATGGGTCTTGAATTGTAATGACCCAAAAATTCATTATTGGAAATTCTTATTGATCTAATTAAATGTCTCATTAGGTAAAATGTTTATATAAAATTTCATCTTCTTTGGTTTTATGTTAAGAATTGTGACTATTACTAATATAGCTATTGAATAGTGATCACATGATTAGTATAATTATAATGTCTTAAGAAATACAATTTACTCAAAAAAAAAGTTATTGCCTCAACCAGTAGACATGCCCCATACGAAGCCCATTTATCAGAGATAAAAAAAGTGGTGGCATCACTGGGCTTCAAAATTGACCAATCCCAAGCCCTGCTTCATCTTGTCAAGATCGAACGGAACCATATACCAGAGAAGAGGAAGTTGATAGAAATCACCACATGTGCAATGTTATCAGAGCCACTACATCAGTTTGTCACCATCACACACCTAACTCTTTGGTCTTATGCGACTTTTTCAAGGGGTTATGTAACCAATCCCTATTAGTATGGTTATGTATATTTTTTGTATATAATATTGAATATACATTCATTTTATTATTGTTACCTTGTAAATAGTTTTTAAAGCCCAAATAGATTTTTTAGTTAATATTCAACAAAGAAATCTATTTTGATGAATTAATGAATTTTTGAATTAAATTATATTTTAACAAAATAATATTATTATTAATTTAATTTTTATTAAATATAAATGATCGCATAATTTTATGAATGCAATACTAATTTTTATTAAGGTTGGAAAGCCATTTTTGTCAGAACTCGTGAATTTTTTATAAATGTCCATTTTTATTTTAAAAGTGAAAATTAATATATTTAGAAAATTATTTAGAGAAAATAAATATTATTCTAGGAATCAAGATATTGAAATTATCCATTAGTGAATTTTTCAAAATTTTCTACGATAGTAAAATTTTTGGGTCAAAATTTAATACATTTTAAATATATAATTTGTTTTATGACATCATAATGACACAATATTGATGTAATAAAATACAATAGGCCTTATGTTAGGCCAATATAGAAATTAAAATTAATATAATGTGATTTTTTGTCATTTTGACTTGTTTTACAAAGCATTAGTTCAATGTGAGATGTCCCAAACCTAAATAATAATGAATTCCCTCACATTTCATATATAAACCCACCAAGCTCCCACTTAATCCTCACTCAAAGCCTATTGAGTTCGTCCAACTGTGGCCCTCCTATATAAGGAATCTTCCAAAGGTTCCCCAAGCTCCCAATAATCCTCTCTCATGCCACTCTGATTCCTTTTGAAGCACACATCCATGTAATGGTTTTTTCTTCCTTTCTCATTTTTGTCCCAATATTCTTTAAATTGTTATGCACGATAAATTTCAATTATAAATGTTGGTGTATTGTATCAAAAATCCCCCATACTGCCCTATTTATGTTTGAATGATGGGTGACCCCATTCTCTCTCATAAAATGCCTTCCATTTACACCTATTACAATGCTGAAATTCCAAAATGAATTTCTCTCTCATCATTTACATTCAAGAAATTCTTTTGTATCATGAATCTAAATGAAATTAAAATTGTTGGGACATGTATCTATATGATCCCATCAACAAAAAATAAATTTACATATGTTGATACACCCCTTTCTCTCTTATAAACCATTTATATAAAATCTAACGTCACACCGTTACACTGTCGAAATTGTAGTAATTTTCCAAGACAATGTCATTATGTAGTGAATACCATTCCCATTTCTCTATCAAGGGTATTCACCATTATGCACATTTACTTATTGATTATAATTATTACTGTATGAATTCCACATTTCTTTATCCTGGAATAAATGATTTTGTTTTATGAATCCATGTTATATGATCCATGTGGAACACTTATGCATGATATGAAATGTTTATGAAGGATGCTCCCTTTTAGAGCTCTAATGCTTTGAGTAAATTATAGTGTCATGATACTTCATGTGAAATGGATTCTTACTCATTATAATTCAAATTCAATATGGTTTTACTCATGCTTCATCTGCAATGAGGATTTACTCATGCTCCATGAGCAATGAGCCTTGGTTCATGATAATTCCATGTTA
This sequence comes from Viscum album, assembly GCA_963277665.1. Lineage (NCBI taxonomy): Eukaryota > Viridiplantae > Streptophyta > Magnoliopsida > Santalales > Viscaceae > Viscum > Viscum album. The sequence continues at coordinate 1,032,976,072 of OY728157.1, forward strand.
AGTGTTGTTTCCAAATTTCAATGTTATGATTATCATTCTTTATCATTCCATTATTTTAATACTTCTCTTGTGCTCTATTTATATGCCAATTTTCTAACATGTATTTTATTCCTCATGTTATTCCATGATTATTCCCATACTAGGATTTATATCTCTCCATTTTCTTAAACATGTCCTCCAGTTATCCCGTGCAATACTAAGTATGAGAGAATTTAGTTTTCATGTAATGTAGGTTTTCAATAAAGATGTATTATTTCATGTTTTATGTTGTTATATAATTATCCTAATCACCAAAGAAACTAGTCCCATCGATCTTCAATATTTTATCAAGTGATGTTTATGTAATAAATTATGTTTAATTGTGTAATAAGAGATCAGGGTTTTCATAGTTGGTATCAGTGTATAGGTTTAGTTATTTTTGGGATTAAGATTAGAAAACCCTAGTGAAGCCTTAGAGACAAGACAAAGTTTAATAAAATCCCAACTATGTTTTGGTGAGTATTTAGTAAGTGGTTTATCATGAAAATACATCCCTGTATGGATACGAGATGGTAGAAGCGGCTCTGGAACAGATGTATCCTAGGGGTAAATCCCAAAAACACCGCTTTGAGCTAGACACGTACTGAAACTAGGGCACAACAATGGGCCTTGCTGCACTCGTGGTTATGAAACTCCAAAGGGATATGATATGGTAAATTCTTAAGCTTATTATGAAACATTATTAAGGGAATTCAAAAAAGGCCCCAAAGAATATATAATAGATTGTTGATCATGGATAATATAGATTGAAGCCTATAGATTCGTAATTTGTTGAAATAAAAGTTATTTTTTAGTCATTAGCTTTTGTATTTGGATTAACCTTTATGTGTTACCACTAAGTCTCCTTATATTACATCCAATGACCGGTAATAGGAGGACATGGAAAAACAATAAATGTGAAGATCAATGTGACGATTGTACTAATGAGATGCCCAATCTGATGGGAGCAGGAATCGTGAACTTTGTCACGCTTCTCTCTTAGCTAACTGAAGCATTGAATAGAAACATGGGTCAAGAGGAGTGTTCAACCCCCCCCCCTAAGATAGAACAAGTCGCTATCAAGAGCTTCATGAGACAATGGCCTCATACTTTTAATGGATCATTGATCCCTGAATCGCTGAACAAAGGATCAACTCCATTGAAAAGATATTCTCAATCGTTCAATGTTCTAAAAAAGAGAAGGTTCTCCTGGCTGCTTATCATATGGAGGGTGAAGATGATCAATGGTGGACATTGATCAAAAATACAAAACCTAATGGGGAGATTGAGGTTTTGGAATGAAAGGATTTCTGGAAGATTTTTTTCGATAAATATATTCCATGCACCCTCCAGCTTAATATTGAAAGGGAAATCCTTTCCCTCAAGAAAGAAGATGACGAATCTGTTGGAGTGTATGAGGAAAATTTCACAAGGATTGCACAACAAACTTTCAGCTTTGTCATTACCCCCAAATTCATGGTTGACTGCTCCTTTGGTGGGCTGAAACCTAGCTTGCAGAAAGCACTGGTGATCTGTGACTTCGACAGCTATGAGGAAATTGTCTGATATTCCCTCAAGGTCAAAATGGATATTGGAGAATTTCAAGGGTATCATGGGGATAAGAAGATTAAGGTGGAATTAAATGTTGGTGGTTCGATGGATAAATCCAATGATGCTATGAAGATCTAGCACCCCACTTGACAAAGGTGTAGAAAGAAGCACTTCAGAAATTTCCTGAAGGGGACAACGAAATTCTTAAGGTGCGGAAGAGAAGGGCACCAAGTTTTCAACTGTCGACAAAAAAGACCCACGAAAATGATATAGGAGTGTAATGCTCCATTCAAACCTCAACACATGGTTCATTTCTACAACTACAAAGAACCGTGGCATCTTGCAAATCAGTGCCCTAAGACAATGGTTTTCGTAGGCATGCAACAACCTCCAAGGCGACAAGGGAAAGCTTTTTCCATCACTACTACCGAAGTGAACCTCGAAAACAAAGTGGTGACATTTACGCTAGTTATTAATTTAAGAATGGTGAACATACTTTTTGATTCAGGTTCTACCCATTATTTTATATCGTGAATGATTAATAGAACAATCCTAGCACCACCAAAAATCATGGAAGTGATGATGTTGGTGAGTACAATAATTGGGGAAATCATAGTATCCCAGGAATATAACTCCTCCCTAGTCAATATATGGGGATTAAACTTCTTGGATAACCTCTTCCTACTCCCTCTATTTTAATTTGATGAAATCCTTGGCATGGATTGGCTTTCCTTATATATAGCCAACATAAATTTCTGTGATAGGGAAATCACTCTCCGTGTGGAGAATCGACCCCCGATTCATTACAAGTGAAATGAGGAAGATGAACCTTCTTTAACTCCATCATATCAAGAGTGGATATTACTGCACTATGATCACACATATCTGGGTCAGATGATTTAGTCTATGGAGGAAACCATTATAGGATACATGCATATTGTGATTGAATTCACTGAAGTGCTTCCCAAGGAATTGCTAGGTCTTCCTCCTAAAAGTGATGTTGAATTATCAACCGATCTTATACCTGTGGTGTTTCCAATATTCAAGACTCTATATAGAATGGTTGTTTTGGAGCATGAGGAGATAAAGAAACAACTACACAAGAATCTGGATAAAGGGTTTATAATCCCATGTGCTTCACCATGGAGTGCACTAGTCCTCTTTGTCAAGAAGAAAGATGGGTCAATGGGCCTTTTCATCAGATATCGTGAGCTTAATAAAATCACAATAAAGAACATGTATTATCTCCCATGAATTGATGACTTGTTCGACCACCTGCATGCACCACAATACTTCTCCAAGTCAGATTTTCAGTCAGGATATTATCAATTAATGGTGAAGAGAGAATATATCCCCAATACTACTTTTTGTACCAGATATGGGCACTATGAATTCATAGTAATGCCTTTCAAGATCACCAATTCTCTTGAAATATTCATGTACTGGATGAATAGTGTCTTTATATATTACCTTGACAAATTTGTGATTGCTTTAATAGAAGATATTCAGATATACTCCAAAACCACAGAGGATCATGAGGAGCATTTAAGAACTATACTGGAGACCTTGTGGAAGGAGAAGCTCTATGAAAAGTACATCAAGTTTGATTTCCGGTTGAAGGAGGTCCCATTCTTTGCCTATATCATCACAAGCATTGAGATATCTGTGGATCCCTTCAAAACAGTTGCAATAGAGAGACGTACAACGCCAACATTGATAACATATATCTGTAGATTATTGAGGTTAGCTGGATATTATCAGCAATTTGTTAAAAATTTCTCATGATTGTCCAAGCCTCTTACCAAGCTAATACTGAAAGGAGTAATGTTTTCATGGAATGATGAATGCAAAGAAAGCATCAAGGATTTGAAAAGTTGCCTTACCACTATACTCGTGATCACATTACCAACAAGTGGAGAATTATTTTTGGTATTCAGTGATTCTTTGAAAAAGGTCCTGGGATGTGTGTTGATGAAAAATGACAAAGTCATTTCCTATGATTCAAGTAAATTTAAAGTTCATGAACTAAACTATCCAACACATTACCTTGAGATTTTTGCATTGATCGTTTCTTTGAAAATTTGGCAGAATTATCTCTTAGGGGATAAGTGTTAAATATATTCATACCACAAAACCCTCAAGTATATATTAACACAAAAAGATTTGAACATGTGCCAACGAAGATGGATAGAGCTTATCAAAGACTATGACTGCGCAATCTATTACCACCTTGGGAAAACGAAAAAGGTGGTGGAGGACCTAAGTATAAAGGACCTAGCGATTCTATCAATGATGAGAACTGAAAAGTATGCAATCTTCCTATATTTGATGAAGATAGACATGAGAATCATAATGAAGGGAGAAACAGCAATCATTTCTCAAATGATTGATCAACCGTCAATTTTGGAATGGATAAAAGATGCCCAAAAGGATGAAGTGGGAAGTCAGAAAATAGTGGAAGCTATCGGAAAAGGGAAATCCTTATAGTTTAATGTTAATGAAGAAGGAATTGTAATATTTGAGAAAATACTATGTGTTTCATAAAATCCAGAGCTGAAGAAGTAACATTTGGATGATTCACATAGTTCAACATTATCTATTTACCCATGAATCACAAAGATGTATCATGATATCTAAGAGCATTACTGGTAGGATAATTTGATGAAGGATATCACTGAGTATAAATCAATGTTCTTGGTGTGTCAGGAAGTGAAGGCAGAGAGGAAGAGGTCTAAGGGGATGATGAAATCATTTCCCATACAAGAATCGATATTTGAATACATCACCATGGACTTTGTCACCGGACATCCGAAGACATCCAAAGGCAGCAATGCAATCTGGGTTGTTTTAGATCATCATACAATGTCCACACACTTAAATTCTATTCGGGTGGATTTAACATTGGATCAAGAGGCACCGATATATATCAGGGAAGTAGTAAGGAGACATGGAGTAACACTATTTATTCTTTATGATCAAGATCCAAGATTCACCTCTATGTTTTGGAAGATTCTCTAACATGCACTGAATACTGAACTAAACATCAGTACAACCTATCACCCTCAAACTGATGTCCAATCCATGTGGACTAACCAAACACCTGAGGACATGTTGATAGCTTGCTCAGTAGACTTTAAAAGCAGATGGGATAAATATCTTCCTCTGGTTGAGTTCTCTTATAATAATAGTTTCCACTTGATCATCAAAATTACACCATATGAATCCATTTATGGGAAAATGTAACACCCCAAGCTTCTATGGTATGCCTCACTGTGAATAATACAGTAGCGTGTGTTGTACGCAACATCGAGTTCAAACACACACCACAACCAATCAATGTAGCCGTTATGAATAGTAATACCTACTTTTTTAAATTTTATAAATTTTATCTCTCAAAAAGGTCTTCATTTTTGGATTCATAATATTCAATTTATCCTAGGGTTAAATTTTGGTAATTTTCAGACAACTTTTATATTTTGATGAATAGTGAAAATTACTAAATTTTAATTAAAAACAACTTTTTAAATCAAAATAATTAATAGTGATAAATTATGAATTTCAGTGGTTTTAAAGTATATTAAGAATATATTTTTACTATTTAATACAATTCTGGTTATTGGACAGAATTTCACAATTAAACCGAACATAAACAAGTGTCAATCTTTTTATAGTTATTATATCCTAAAACCACTCTTTTTGTTTTGACAGCGGGAATTAATTTTAAATTATTTTCTGCCACTTCTGTGTTTTCAATTTGAAAAAATAGTTTACATATTTTAAATCAGGATCTCCAAATTGTGTAAATAGGGAACTTTTAATTTTAGACATTTTCAATAATTACTTCGGTAAATATTTTATTTACCATGGTTAAAGGGTATATCTGGTAAATAATGGTAAAAAAATAATATTATAATAATAATAATAAATTACTCTAAAACATGTCTTAACCTTATTTTTGGATACATTTCCGACCATGGGTATCATTGGGTCGATTTTGGGACCCCATGGAGCCACTTGTAGGTGATAGGGACACTTTATATTAATTAAGTTAAAGTAAATACAAAAATGACATAAGCTTATATCTTTTAGAAAAACAATTTTTACATAGTGTTATATATGTTATATCTTAGACTATAAATATTCATTAGATATATAAAGGGATTTACTACATAATTTTATTTTATTTATAATTTTTAGACATTGAAAAAGTAAAAATATATATGACACAATAATGATGCAGTATTTTCCTTATTAATAAAAGAATCAAATATTTGGTATTATAAATGTTAAAATAAATTTAATTTGAAAGTTTTGATGACATAAAAGAATTTTATTGGTTAATATGACATGTTAATATTTTTTAAATTAATTTTATTCGAATTAATAAAGTTGTTACGACTTTATCAAAAATAAATTATTGAGTTGTGTAAAACATGACATAAATATGTTTTTAAAACAAATATTATTTTATTAATTTATATTCTATTCCTAAAAATATAAGGTTCAGCCAAAGGACTTATATCATTATTTTTGTATCATTAATGGACCACTTTCAGGTTGCTTGGATGAATATAGTGTGTTTATTAACAATATTATATAAAAATACAAAGTGACATGGTAAGTGTCAAACAAATTAACTAAGAGTTAAAACTAAAAGATAAGGTTAATATAATCACCCAAACCTATCTAAAATATATTTTTTGAGTGGTTTTAGACCTATCCCCACCTTAAAATCTAAATAATACACTTTGGAGACATTAGAAACCGAATGTGAATTTATTATAAAATAATATTTCAAGCTTTTCCAAAGGAGCCCATCACCCCTCTTATAAAAGGGCACTCCCCCTTCTAATTAATTCACACCATCAAAACCATTTGGCTTGTCCATAATCTTCCCAAATATCCTCCCAACTTCCCTCAATTCAATATAGATGCCTTATTTTGATCTGAAAGCCAACATAAGGAGCCCTTTTGATCAAATCAAAAGGAAGAACCCGAAGAAGAGGTAACCTCTTAACCACCCTCTTTAAATTTCCTTTCTTCTTAAAATTATTCATTCATTGTTATTTCCATTATAAAATAAAAACTCTAGTATCTTCTATATACTATGATGTTATTATAATTATGGAACAAACAAATTCCTTATTCTAGTCATCCTTTGAATGACATGTCACCATACGTGCATACGTACAGCCTACCGTCTTCACATTGTGGTGTAATTGTAATTCAATATATTATTATTTAGATGGGTATAATAATGATGTATAATTCATGTAAATAATTAATATAACATGATAATGACTCATTCTATATGATATACCATCCAATTATATATTATTTTAATATCAAAAGAATGATATTGTCACTCGTGCGTACGTACGAACTACCGTCTCCATAAATGCGATGAGATTCATTCTCAATCATATCCATTTGAGTCTAATACTCATTTAATTATTAAAAATAATGTTTACGGATTTTTTATAATTATGGATATGAATAAGATACAACCTATACATTAAAAACATGTCTTACGTAACAAAACAGACAAAATAAAACGAGTATGTTAACACCCGAAACGATGATAATAATAAGATATTATTAACAAAAAAAATTTAAAAGATCATATATGATATCATATTAATGTATATGATTCTTTTATAATTTAATAAAAATTATTTAACCATTATACATGAGTTTAACCTACCATCAACCAAGGAAAAGTACAAGGTAATTGTTTATTTCACAATCTCTTCAATATTCGAGGTTGTTTATACATAATTATCTACTGGGACATCTTTATAATCCATATCCTTGTTTCTTAAAAATTTATTTCAAAACGTTGTTACTATATTACAGAATATGGGTTAAAATCATGTATACCTTTATTTGACTTTTTATAAGAAGTTTATAAAGGAATCTTTCCGTCATTTTCCAAACAAGGTCCTTTTTAACATTTTCAATAGAATTAAGGTAAGAATGTTTTTTAACTTATAAGGAGGATGCGGCTATTTTACGCCATTATAAATCATCAAAGATTCCATTACAAGCTTATACGAATATTTTCAAAGTAAATGTTTTATTATATAATTACATGCCTTTTAAATGATTTCAAAAAAGAGACATTTCTCTCAAAAAGTATTGATTTCATCTATGTCAACATCTTTTAATGGATTTTAAGCTTATTTGAAGTTGATTTATTATGATAAAAAACTTCCATATTGTATTGAAGTTTTTGTGATATTTTTGACTACGGATGTGTTATTTTTATACCATTCATGGTTTATGGGGAAAGTATTGACATTTCATATGCCAGTTTGAATAGGAATGTTAATGTTATGTTTAAACCTGTTCATATGAGGAATGCATTGGAATTAATAAGTTATGGGTGGAGCCCACTATAGCTCCTTGAACCGTCGGTAGGTCTCATGAGACAAACTAGTGTCTTGGCACAAGTCTTTGACAAAATCTTATTTGTAGTCATGGCACGAGGCCCTGATTATGTGGTTATGATAGTCTGGAATTATGCATTCAATCATTATGGAAGTGGTTATTGATATTTCATGTGATTATTCGACCACTAGAATATCCATATGAATAAGTAAATGGCATTATTTCATTTTATCTTTTATATATTTTGTTGAAGTTCAAGTTTAAAAGGCTTTTGTTTTAGTTATACATTACCTTAATTGTATATTCTTATTTATGAATGTTTCCGCTATATTGTTATCCTTTTTGAGCATCTGAGCTCACCTCTTTCAATGTTTTATTTTTCCTAGGATGTGAAGAAGTAATTTTTGAATAACCTGTAGGGATAGTATAAGGGGATATGAAGACAAGATGTTGTTGTATTATTTTTCACTTTATGATGTAATGTAAACTTTATGAATGTATCTAGTTATTCGAAGGCTACTAAACTAATCGGTATTTCGAGAATTGATCTATCTTGTGATCATGCCAATGTTATGTAATAATGCACTGACTCTGGGAAACTGGGGTTGGGGCATTACAGAAAAGGTGCAGAACACTGGCGTGTTTGGATGAGGTCGGTTAGCGTAGGTAGCTTGGACCATAGATGGTCGAAGAAATGGTGGAGAAGGAGAAAACCATTCAGCAGTATATCGAGGTAGCCCAGAGTTGAAGGAAGAGTTAAGAAGATAATCGTCTTTGATACCATGAATTTAGAGTTGGAGACATGGTATTTTTACACCTATCACCATGGAAGATGGTCATGTGGATTGGAAATAAAGGGAAGTTATGTCCAAGGTACATCCGCCCCTTCGATATTCTAGATCGTGTTAGGGATTTGGCCTATCAACTAGCAATTAAACCTACCATGGTCAAGGTACATTATGTCTTTCATGTATCCCTCTTAAGAAAGTACATACTAGACCCTTCACATGTACTCTCTTCCGAGGTGGAAGAGTTAGAGGATGATCATTCTTTTGAGGAGAAAACAATGAAGATCTTAGATCGTAGAAAAAATCTTCTATGAAATAATTCAATGCCCCTCGTCAAGGTGTTGTGGTGAAACCACAAGTTTGAAGAAGCAAAATGGGAATTGGAGGAAATGATGAACCAGAGATACCCACATTTGTTTTAGTGTGGTAAATGAAAATTTCAAAGGAAATATTTTTTAAGGGGGGAAGATTGTAATGACCCAAAAATTCATTAATGGAAATCCATCTTGATCTAATTAAATGTCTCTATATGTAAAATGTTTATATAAAATTTAAAATTATTGGGTTTTATATTAATAATTGTGACTGTTGTTAATATAGTTGTTGAACAGTGATCGCATGATTTTTATAAATATAGTGAATTAACAGATCTAATTTACTCATACAAAGGAAGTTATGGCCACATCCAGTAGACATTCCCCATAAAAATCCCATTTTTCAGAGCTCAAAAAAGAGGTCGTATCATTGGGCTTCACTCTTGACCAAGCCCAAGAAGAGCTTCATCATGTCAAGATCGAACAAAACCGTCTATGGGAGAAGTGGAATTTGAATGAAATCACCAGGCATGTAATGTTATACGAGCCACCCCAAGAGTTTGTCAACATCACACACCATACCCTTTGGTCTTATGCGTCTGTATTAAGGGGTTATGTAAAAAATCCCTAGTACTATGGTTAGGTACATTATTTTTGTATATAATAATTTGTTTTTAGTTAATATTCAACTAAGAAATATATTTTGATGAACTAATTGATATTTTAATTTAATAATATTTTAATTAAATATTATTATTATTAAATTAATTTTTATTAAATATAAATTATCGTATAATTTTATGAATGAAATCCTAATTTTTATTAAAGTTTGAAAGCCATTTTTTTCAAAACCTGTGAATTTTCCATATATGTCAGTTTTTATTATATAAGTGAAAATTAACATATTTAGAAAATTATTTAGATAATATAAATATTATTCTTGGAATTAGGACGTCAAAATTATCAAATGGAAAATTCTTCATAATTTTATGAGACAGTCAAATTTTTGGGTAAAAATTAAATGCCTTTTAAATATTTAATGAGTTTTATGACATCATAATGAACCAATAATGATGTAATAAAATAATATAATCCTTATCAATGAACAATATATGAATTAAAATTAAAATAATGTGATTTTGGATTTTTTTGACTTATTTTACAAAGCATTAATGGACACTTCCTGTTATATTAAACATCTTGTCATTTAAAATTTTTTTCTTTCGTAGTGTGACTCACCTCCACATACAAAACCCCATTATTTTAAACATTTAGGACTTTGGCCTTATAAAATATTTTTTTCCACTTCCCGTTGACAAAACCCATGTGGAAAATCATCGGTTGGTATGTGGATTTGATTATTTTAATGTGAGGTGTCCCAAACAAAAATAATAAATAATTCCCTCAACTTTCCTATATAATCCCACCCAAGCTCCCACTTCCTCCTCACTAAAAGCCATTAAAGTTAGTACAACCTCTACGCTACTCTCTCTAGAATCTTCCCATGGTTCCTCAAGTTCCCCAGAATCCTATCTGAATCCTCTTTAGGCCTTTGGAAGCACACTTCCAAGTAAATATTTTTTTAATCCTTTCTCATTTTTTTCCTATATTCATTAAATTGATAGGCCCTTTTAATTTCTGTTATAAATTTAGGGTTATGGTTTCCCACCTCCACCACACTGCCCTATCCATGTTTAAATGATGTGACACCACTTACTCTCTAATTAAACTCCTCCCATGTACACGTGTTACGGTGCTGAAATTCCAAAAGGAATTTATCTCTCCTCATTTACATTCAAGAAATTCTTTTGTATCATGAATCTAAATTCCATTACAATTATTGGGACATGTATATATATAAACCTCTTTCTATCTATTTCATGTACATATTATGAGACACCCTTTTACTTCTCATCAAACATTTTTATGAATTCTTACATCATGTCGTTACGCTGCTGAAATTGTACCGATTACCAAGCCAATGTCATTGTGTAGTGAATACCATAACCATTTATCTATAAAGGGTATTCACCATTATGCACATTAACTTATTGATTATAAATTTTCATGTATAAATTCCACATTACTTTATCGTGTTATAAATGATGATTTTTTATGAATCCATGTTATATGTTCCATGTGGCACAGTTCTACATGAAATGAAATGTTAATGAAGGTTGTTCCCTTATAGCATTCCAATGCATTGGGTAAATAATAGTATCATAATAATTCATGTTAAATGGGTGTTTACTCATTCTAATTCAAATTCAACAAGGTTTTACTTGTGATTCATGTGAAATGAGGATTTACTCATACTCTATGTGCAATGAGCCTTAGATCATGGTAATTCCATATTAAGTGTTGTTGTCACATTTCTATGTTATGATTATCATGATTTGTCATTTCTCTATGTTTATACTTCTCTTGTGATCTATTTAAATACCTATTTTCTTACATTTATTATATTCCTCTTGTTATTCCATTATTATTCCCTTACTGGGATTTATAGTTCACCGTTTTCTTTTACATGTTCTCAGGTTATCCAATGAAATGCTATGTACGAGGGAATGTAGTGGTCATGTAAAGGATGTTTTCAGTAATGATGTTGTATTTCATGTTTTATGTTGTTATGTAATGATCCTAATCCCCATGGACACTAGACCTCTTGATCTTATATATTGTATAAAGTGATTTTTAAGTAATAAATTATGTTTAATTGTGTAATAAATGATCAGGGTTGTCATATGATAACTAAAATAACCCAACATGTAGGAATCTTAATAATGGATCAATCCCCACCTCATAATACCAATCGACTCCCCTTGTAGTGGAAAATTATGATGTACCAGGATATGTGGGTTCAAACCATTAGATTCTAACCATATCTTGTGAAATAAATGAAGAACCTCATTAGCATATAAATGGATTTTTTAATGATATTCCCATCACATGCACATAAAATAGAATTAACATATAAATAATTTTATTTTTTTAACCAGTCATGTTCCTGGATTATGAGTAGATTAATGAATATATCAAAAATCTATAAGAGAGTCCAAGATTAATAATCATATCCTCCAAAAAGGGTGTGATGAGCCCAACCACCCACCTTCTCAAACAATTCATGTACCTAAGATGAACTGGGTCTGAAACCCTAGTTTACCACATGCAATTATAAATTTGTTTAAAACCCATTTATTTATGAAGGAATCATTAGGAGGTTCTATTAAAAATTATTTTGGGGACCAAATATTAATGATTGTGCATGATATGAACCCCATGAAATCAACTATTGGGCCTAACTGAATGCACCTAGCGGTCATCTCGTACCCCTCAAAAAAATAGTTAACCTGATATTAAACTGTCAAATTAAAAAATTAGTAGGTTATAATCAGTCGGTACATTTTTTCACACTATAAGAAAAATATAGTTGCATCGATATGAATATATCAAATAAAAGAATTATTTATTTACCAGGCATCAGAATTATTTTCCTATCCTATGTAAAAAACCTTATATTTCTGAATTAATATTAATACTCATCATCTATAGATTAGATCTTCATGAAATAATTCCATCCATATTTTTTTAATTCCAAGAAAATAGAATTTCAAAACAAAGAAGGAAAGAAAATTTGTGTTAACCATTCATATCTGATCGATCACACATCATGCCTACAATATTTCACTAGTTGATATCCTTGTTCTATATTGTCTACATGTGTTAACATAACTCTCTCATCAATAGAATCTTGATCCATGAAAATGTCACCATCATCCAGTGATTAATGCATTAAATCATATATGGCTGCAACCCCATGGGTTGTAAAATGTTATCCCCAACCTGAAATAATTAATTTCACATGGATAACATGATTTTTGTAGAATACCACTGAAGTGTTACAATCATGGAACTATATGTGGCCCATGCTGGTCTCCAAGCATGACAATCAGTGAGTTCTCGTTGTAGGTTCTAGTCATAGTGGATGTGTAAGAGGGGTTGTGGAATCTCTTCATATGGGTGTTATTGATAATCAATCCGAGGTATTTTCTGATGAAAAATGTTGTCTCCAACAAAATTTAATCAATGAACAAAAATTGGATAGAAAACTAGGAACCACGAGATAGTAGATCTATACAAGTTGTTTACAATTATTTTAATTAAATATGAATTACCTCAATGGTTATTCTTTTTTTTATACATCTGGCCACATATCTGTAGTACTACACCATTATATTAAAGAATCAAAATGTTGGTTTCCTCTAGCGGTGATCCACATGTGTTCCCAAAATCATCAGACATCACCGAAGAAGACTCTTGGTGCTAGCATGTAAGATCATTTCACTTGAATTTTCCACCTTCGATCACATTAAAACTGATTCTTATGTATTCTCATTGGTTTGGTGGAGGTGGATCGCTCTCATTTTTTAGATCATTCTTGGAGAAGAAAGAACTCTCTATGATGGAGTTATTTTCTCTAATTCAATGGGCACAACAATTTTATTGGATTCCCTTTAGCTAATGAGAGAATAATTTAATAGCAATTTTACATCACTAGGGTAATAATAAAATAATTTTCACAAGAACCTTTTCTTATTTCATTAATACTAAATAATCCCCCATGTAAAATAATAATAGTTGTAGTATTATTTCTGTACATGTTCATTAATTTCACTTTATAATTAAATATTATTTAAACAAATAATATTAAATGTTATTATTTCTCTCTAGACACTTAAACGTGGTCTTAAAATCCTCATAAATGTTTATCATGTCCTGAATAATGACTATCTATTTAATATATAAATACCACTCCATTATTTTCTAATAAATAAATAAATATTATATTCTTCAAATAGAAATTAGATATTTATTAATTATTTCACCAATTTTATATTATTTGTAATAACTAGTGATAGAATAAATGTGATCAGGTATACAGGAATAATTATTTGACCTCAAAGAAATTCATTCTATGTAATATAATCCTTTTATAAGAATATATCTAATAAAGTTGGTTTCATGCTAGTACCATCAACCTATAAGCTTGATATCTATTTCATGGACTTTCTGGAACATTCCTATTGATCACCATGGCCATGGATTTATTTAAGCTATATAACTTCCATCAAATAGCCTGGGATATTAATTGTTTTTATGGATCCTATGTGATAAATCTTCTATCTCCTTATTTAATAATTAAATATTACTTATGACACACCCAAAATTTCCTACCTCTCTATGAAAATCTGTCATCACCATTTTCATCAAAACATCTAAGTGCATGACACATAATACTCATTAATAATAATCATAATATCTAAAGACCAAAAAAGACCACAGTTAGGGACATCTAATTACACATAGAAATGGGGATTTCTTACTAGAAGGTCTTGTTCTCGTAAAATCCTCATGAATATTACTATGTGAGTACACCATGAGAAGGTGCATCATGGTCCTATGAGTCTCTACCCTTTATAACATCTATCATTTTGGTCCATTCTTATGATATCAACTGGCCGAAGAACATATATTCATGATTAGAATGATAGATCTTTTACGTTCTCATCATAGTAGGGATCATCTATGACCTTTTATTGTGATAATTACTTTTAGGACATTATCATAATCAATTTTACACATACAAAAAATCATGTAGTTAAATGAAATTTACTAATATTAAAAACCATGAATATAATTTATCATAATGTAAAAATGAATATGGTTATAGGGAAAAAACTCCAACATGAATCACCCAAAATAATATGCATCTAAAGAAATGGACCTTATTTTAAAACAATCAACATTGGGTACATAGCCCTAGAGAGAGACAATTTCCACCTTCAACATCTAATAATGGTTCTTCAAGAAATCAAATAAGTCTCTTGTGTGGTTCATGTTCCACCGAGGATGAAACCTATCATCCATCATCACCAATATCATCCCACCAGTACCCATTAATTACCTATTAAGTGTTCCACCCAAAAAAACTAGATCCCTTAAATCTCATTCATTGGTATGTAGAAAGATACATCATTCATTAAAGATAATGGATAACTAGGGGTGGGAGCATATCCCCACTACTACTGAAGATTTCTCACATCATATTTTTGTAGCAACTAGTAATAAAGACCATATCCGGGTCACTCAGACCGGATCTATTTGTATATTCCCATATATTGCATAGAGGAGGCACATATCCCTACCCACATGCACGAATACCATCAGTATTTTTTTCTAAAACAAGGAGGAATGAATTGGATGCATATAACTTCTTCAATATAATACATTTTCTTGTACATTGTAGAGTTAAAAAATATGAAGTTTTATATCCCTATACACACATTACTAAAATGAAAATATATTTTATCAAATTGATTCAGAACACTGCTAAAAAATATTTGAACAATTATAGATATAAGGACGAGAGAATATTCTAATCCCTACAACGAAGACATCTCAAAACATTGATGACCAGGAACATGTTGCTTCTCTGCTGAAAATAAACATTCTTACTCCCATCCAGGAGGATTATCAGCTTATTTTGGTGAATAACGTGGAATATGACCAGGATCATACTCTTATTAATTGGGGATAACATGGTGATGTAAGAACATGCTTCGTGATAGGAGAACATTCCAATTGAAAAAGTACAATGTCATATTACAAAGGTACAAAATCGGGCTCATATACCTATTTTGACTAGGCCTCACAATGTGAGTGGGAAAAATACATGTTATATGATCATATTAATGTTGAAGAAGTCCAATGACATAATTCAATGTTAAAGAATCAAGCATATATCCTCATTATGGTCAAGGATAACTATTTTGATTGGATGAAGCCTCAGGACAAGATCATATTCATATATGTGAAACTAACGTTATTATTCTAGCAGACCATAGAAGCCAGACAGATATTACTACTTCAATTGATGAAAAACTACACCATAATAATTCCATAGAAATATAAGAGGAGGATCACATCTCTTATCACATTCTTGAGGTCTGTCTTTTTATTTATATGGGGAATACATATTCGAACCAGAAACACATTCCTGCTCTAAACGGGTCATGCCATGTGAGAGAGGCACATGCCTTAGAGAAGTCTCATATCCATACCATGAAATAATTACCAAATATTCCAAAGGATCATGATCATTCTCATAAAACCGTCCTGATTAAGTCGCACCTAGTGAGAATGACACATTCCTTTGGATATTACAACATTTCATAAATAATTAAAAAGGTTGGAAATTTCCAAAAAACATTTATCAGTAAGATCATATTCCTATAAAACTAGATGATAATAACAATGTTCTAGAAATCGACATTAAGTTTCCTCATATCCATGTATAGTTCAAAAAGTTGGTTTAGAATATTCCTTCCATGATGTAATATTTAGAACATATTCCTAATCTACTCAATTCCATTTTCCTTTGGGTCATCCAAGATATATTCTCAACACCAAAATGGTCTATCATTAACTTTATAGTAATTCTAATGCAAGTGTGGAGATGGATCATAGGGACTCTACTCTGGACATCAACAGTGGTCAACCTCCAGACGGAGATGTCTCCCATGGATAAGGTAATCCTCCCATTTCATAGAGACATATATATAGAGATGAATTAAAATCTCAAGCAGCTTCAAATAGAGATGTGTTCAAACATCATATGGATTCATATAGAGAGGTTTTTGAAACATCGGGTACAACCATAAATAGTTCCCCATCAACATACAATAGAACTCCACTTATACCAGAAGGAGTCCCTCAGATGAATTTTCTATGATATGACCAGATGGATTCCTGTATGTTTTATAAACAGGTTGTCAACAATGATATATTAAAAGATGTATCCAATAACTACATACCCATTATGTTCGGTCCCCTCACCTATTCCAACTGTGAGATTTATGATGATCTATAAAGGGAGTGTGTGCCTTGCCTAAACCACAATATATAGGATACTCATTAGCAACTAAAGGCTAGAAACCTCAAATATCTATGGAATGATGGTCTCCTTTAGAACATAAATATACTCTATTTTCTGCTAGATCTAGCAGATATATTCATTGTGAAAAATCCTTAACCGAAAAAACATAGTGAAAATATAGATGATTCTTGCCTCCATTACATCAAAACTCTTCAGTAGCTAATCTATGAATCCAATTCATTAATTTTTATTCAGTGATGGGGGGATTATAGAGTGTTATAGTTTTTAACACCCATGGAACAATAGAACCATTCAGATATGGCTTCCGGTAGCGTCATAGCCTCCGATGAAATAAGGGGACCAAATAATGCTCGATCTAGTTGGCCATTATAATAAAATTCCCCACTTCAATGATTCCTATACATCATGAATAGAGAGAGAGTGTAGCAGAAATATATTTTAACTAGGCCCCTCAATGAATGATACATAATTTTAGATGCTACAATTGATGTTTATATCACCTCGACAACATCCCGTAAAGAATATTTCTCACAATGGGCTTCCATAACAATCTGATCTTACATGATCATAGATGGGGAACATCAAATAGGTTTCAGAATCAACTAATATATCTTTTATCCAGAATAAGAACAAAATCAACATGATGATAAAACATATACTACATTTACACCTATCAGTTCATCAATTCCAAAGGTGAAATTGGACATCCCAAGAATATGTGAAAAAAACCACAACAACCGACAAGGTTAGGGGAATTTATATCTCAATCACCATCATTATGATCTTCATCCCTTGAGAGAGTCATGAGAAAATCAATGGTAAATCCAGATCAAACATATCCTACTAGGATATGAGAATTTATATCTTCCTTTCCATCACTAGATTCATCAAATCCCAAAGGGGAATCATTGTATCCTCAACAATATAACCAATCAATGCCACTTGTGGCCCTAAATAACCACTAACCCATCAGTCATGAGTAATTATAATCATCATCATTGACATTGATATAATTAGTATTATCTAGGTTTAGAAGAATAAATCAATGGTCGGTATCCCACTCTCATTCCTCCATCCATTAAAAAACCTCCTCTGGTGGGTTATTACTCAATAATCACGAACATAAACTCCCATAAAGACATTATCCATAGTAAAATATTGAAGGAGAATAAAATAATGGTGAATAGACCCCATTTGGCTAGAATGAAAAAACATCGTTATATGTTCAAGGGTTTGAATATCAAACCTGATGACAACACTATAGAATCATCTAGTTTCTTCGAAAGTAATAGCTTCACCACCATTACCTGATATAACTCTATGAATGTTTTTATTATAAACATGATAGAAATCATTAATCAATATGTAAATTATGAAAGACACAATGTGGGAAATTTACCCATAGATGAGGGTTATTTGGATGTGCCAACTAAGGCTCCAAAGATCCGGTACTAGAGAAATCTCAAAAAAGCCAGCACCTCAGAATAATGATTTTATACCACTCATGCCGTACTCTAACAAAACAATATGGAAGTGTGGGACGACATGTAAATCATCACCCTAAATATTTTTGATTTCCTCCATAGAGTTAGAGTTTTCACAATATTAGAATGAGATGCACAATATTAGGCATATCAATGAGAAGCTACTCAAAGAAACTATCACCACTAGGTATCATATCTTGTTAGAGATGAATTTTATCCTTCTAATAGACGATCCTCCAGTATGTGCGGTATCTAAGAACTACACTAGATAAACATCAAAGCACCAAGTATACATAAATGTGGAATTTTAAAATGATTGAAACTTACCCTTGTCATGTTAAAAACCACTCCTCATCTTAGAAATTAATCAGTCCTATGATGAATTGAGGACAAGTGGGAGATAATGGTAGGGACATCTCATTGAGTCCCATAATCTCCCTATGGAAGCTAGGAATGTGAGACAACAATACCCCATAGATCTTCTCAACATCATTGAGTCTATGGGTACTCAAATGGAATAAATTGAAGGGAGACATGACCATGTACAACCTAACATGAAGTCATTTCAAGAATGGTTGGATGAAACATTACCTCTACCCAATTTGGTAAATACTACACTATCCACCATTGACTGTGTAAGAGGCCCTAAAAATAATCTCACAGAATTTTTATACGAAATGGGGTGGATGATGGTCCCTAGATATCCATTTAAGGTGATAATGATGAAGTGCATTTTATAAACTCAAATAAGGCATGATTTTTTAAGGTACATTATACTACTAATAGGATTCATTATAGGATGTGATGAACTTCATCATCAATTGCTCTATTTTTCCATATCCACAGAAAAGAAAATAATGACAGTTGACTTTAAAAACAAAATGATATTTGTAAATGAGAGGGTGAATGACATCATATCAAGATGGAAATGATTAATATATTCACTCATCATCCCTCCCTAATAGAATAAACTACTAGAACATTGTGAAAAAAATCTATAGGAAGAGTTGCAGATGCATTTTATCCCATTGATGTAACTAGTTGGGTTCAATGGGTTTTCTAAAATGGAATAATTTCTTGAGGAGGCCATTTTTTGAACACGGTCCAAAACTCAACTCATGGCCATAAAATTGGTAAATGAGATATGAAAAGTGTATGATATAGCTATCACTCTAAGGATAATTGTGGTTCCCTTCCCAATACCTAGGTAGGTCTCAAACAACCAATTCAACCCTATGGATGGTTTCAACCAAATAATCTCTCTTGGATATAAGAATATAACAACTTATGTATCTAGAGACATTGTGAGTGTATGAATATATTATAAAACATCCAAATTGAAAAAGTCCATCCAAATTCCATGTCAGCCACAAACAAAAATATGCTCATGCTACTACTGTAACATATGCCTGAGGAGGTGAACCTCACTGATCATTCTGACTACTGGAATTTCCACCTAATACTAGGTAATAATATCTAGGAACGTTTCATATCCAATAAAAACCTTCAAGGCATGATTAATTATGAAAAAGTGGTGTTAGATAACTTCTTAGATCAGGTGGCTTTCAGAACCCCTTCTAGCTAGAAAATTACGGTGATTGAAATAATTTTCCAACCAATTTTCATTGGAAGTTCAATAACTAGATTAAATCAAAAAAATAGACCAATCACATGCCACTATTTGAGTATAGATGTTAATGACACAAATAGTTCCACCACCTATGAAGGATACATCATATATACATTCCAATGGTGGGAGTGACCATCATAATTGGGAAGGAATAGAAGGGTATGAGTCATACACTTTTACAACTCGAGCTATTAAACTTGTAGATATATTTATTCTAACATTTGTAGCATGGTAACCACTACACCAAATAGAATTCTCATCATATGAAGAGATCATTTTAGGTTATTTCAATATGATACACATCGAGTACATGTTATTTGATGATAAATAAGCCTTAGAATATGTGTTTATTTCAAATAAATGAAGAATGGGAGGCCAAAGTTCCTTGAACTAGGGATACAGGGGATAACACAGGAGTGGTCAGAAATGATATTTCATCCATGTCCCTGTGGGGATCATATATGCAGATGATAATAATTGTAATGTTCTCTACCAGGTTCAGAAGGCTATGGGAGGTGTCTAAGAACACTCCATCAGTCACATGTACCCATTTGTTCTATATGACATCCTAGGGGGTTTGATTATATCAATTTCCTATGAAATAGAAAAGGCCAACACAACCTATTACATAGGTAGAAGACAACCCCACAACATCAGCACAATCACTAGGTTTTTTCAACTGAAATTACATAGCTCCTAAACTGCATGTATAGGAGAAACCCCAAATTGTGATGTGCTGACCTCTGGAACAAAATTATTATGTTCTAAAAAGCTATTAATTGTCCCATCGCAGCTTTCATTTGATGATATGGTCCATATTTTAAAGAATGCATGGAGGAACTTTTTGAATCCCTAAAATCCCCAATTAATTCTATATAGAGGTTTTGATAGTAAATGTTTTCTTAGTAGAGACTATGTTAGATGAATTCTAGGTCTCCATCTCGTTCAATAACTATTATCAGGAAGATATTATTATAGATAACAACATGCCGAAATATGTATTAGGTAGATTCAATTATAGATATGTATAGAGGACCCTGATTGATAATCAATCTAAGATCAACCTCATCCTTTTTCAAACCATTCAATTTATTGGGAATTTATAATGGAACTTATCTACCATAAATATGGTCATTCAAGGACATGATATGTGTGAAAAAAGACCTACTAAGAATATAAAACTTGAATCTCAGTTTGGGAATCCCACATTTGACATAGAGTTTATGGTTATCCAACAAGACACCAAATTTAATGTCTTTCTTTGAAGGCCCAAGATGCATATCCACTTGGCAGTGCCTTCAACAGTCCATGAATCTTTAAAATAATGGATCAATGTAAATGGGGTCATATTACATTATATCATTTCCCCCTTGGAATCTTGCAGAGCCACAAATGATGAATATTATGTATATGAAATGAATGCTAGAAATTAAGTGTGGATGTTTACACATAAATTGAATCCCAAAATAACTTAGAGACAACACATGAAAATCAATTGATTATTCTACAGAGAGACTGTGTACTCAACATAAATGTATATTATGCAATAGAAATATTCCTAGAGGCACATGTTCCTCATTTCCCCAATGAGAGTGTATAAATAATTCCACTATGAAATCTATCTGCAATAAATCAAGAAGTATGGGATGATAATGTCTCCTCTCATGGACTCTCTCACCCGGATAGTTAAAGGTAATACCAATTAATATCAGCTTAATGTGGATTCTTTTCCACATACATAGAGGTGGAATATAACATTAATGACCATACGAAATACATTCCCTCATTTTAGAATGGGGTATCCATCACCATCGATGAGCCTAGATAGTTAAATCTTGTAATAAATAAGTCCTTAAAACAAATCTAATTAGTGTCAACATGCCCCTCATACATAAATAGAGGACTAGTTCATTTCTAAAGTAGGTTTACCATGTGTTCTCATATAAATACATATATATATTTTACTAAATATAAACGTGTCTATGCACTATCACAGCTTACCCAATGATCATCTTGGCCTCACAGAGGCAGCCAAAATGACACACCCTCTCATGAAACCAATATAGAGGGGGTAGTTGACTAGTCGATCAATTCCAAATTCTACTAAGTATTTCAATTCCCATGATGTCTAGTCCAAATTATATTAGGTGATTCATATATTTTTGAGACATTATGTTATATTATCCAAAGGATGATTTCCCAATGGAAATAGCAGGACTCTGGATTGAACCGACAACTAGATTCCCAGACCACTCCATCAAAGAAGCATATTTGATGTACAATTAGATAATGATGTCCACTAAATGTGAAAAAATCCACTACCTTTATAGTTCCACTGGGGATAATTTTCTATTAATTTACTCCCTTCGGCTTAACATACTAGTGACACATGTCAATGAACCATGTATCAAATAGTAAATCCATTCTTAGAAAGGATAACCGAATGTAATGTCAATGAACTAGTGACGAAATTATAAAAATATGTGATTACATCACAGATCTTCAATCCATCTTTGACAAGCTATGATAAAGAGTGAAATGATGAATCTGTTGAAATGTGACTTTGGGGTAAAATCAGGAAGGTTCCTTAGCTTTATGTTACTCCACCGTGGCATTACGGTTGACCCACATAAGACAAGTGATATTCGTACAACGTCAACCCATAAATCTCAATGATCTGAGGGGGATCCAAGGGGACCTCACCAAAATTTAGAGTTTCATAGCCAACATAGCTGGTAAACCTATCCCCATGACCAAACTAATGGAAAAAAATATAAAAAATCCATGGTAATATGAAGTACCAGATGAATGTGACAATCATAAGCCACACACACTTCAAACCCTAGTTTTGAGGCCTCTATTGGATGAGATACACCCATCATAGACATGACCACCATGGAATGCTCACTAGGTTCCCATCTCATTTAGAAAAATCATATGGGGAGAGAGAACAGTCTTGACAACATTATCTAAATGATTCTAGGTTTCATGGGTCGACACTCTGATCTTGATATGATCTGACATGCACTCATCTTCATAGTGAAAATGATGAGTCATTTCTTGTAGCACCACAAATTCCATCTGATCTCTCATATTATCCTATTAAAATTATTCATTAGCCATATTTTGATTATTGGATTATTGACTAGATGGGTGGTAATTCTATAGAAATACGATATTCATTTCGTACAATAGAAATATATGAATTAGAAATTCCTGGTTGATTTTCCCACCATATAACCTACCCCATAGATTACAATAATATACACTGTACTTTTATACATTATGTTTCTCTATTCCCATGACACTCCCCATAAGTGGGATATGTCTTTTGATGGCTCCACTATAAGTCATATTGAAAACAAATAGAGTATTATTAAACCAATCAAAATTATAAAAAATATAAATATATAACATTGAAAGGAATTGGTAGAATAATGAATGAAGAAATGGAGAGATATTTACAGGATCCAATGATAGGATTTGAATAATAATGTGACTATTTAAATTTTAATCAGATCATTATTAATAGTAACTTGAACATCAAGAACATTAACGATACAATTGGAATTGTATTTTAACCACAAATAATAATTGTTTATAGAAATAATATTTATCATGAGTAGTAAAATTGAATATAAATATCATAATACCAAAAACATAATATCATTATTAAAAACTCAATGAAATATAAAATTATTTTTTATAAACAGTATTGTAATTTAATTCATAAAAATAATAATTTTTTTATTAGAATTGAAATATTAGTATTATAGAAATTTATTTTTAAAAAATAAATATAATTTATGAAAAAATCATGCAATTTTTTCCAAGGGGTAATTTTTGGAATAATCTAAAAATCATTATTTTTCAGATGCATACGAAAAAAAACATTTTTTTCACATAATAGGTGCATCTTAAATTACATAAATCATGATGTAATAATAAAATAATACATTATAGAGGATGAGATTGGTACTTGATATGTTTAATTTCGTAAATAATTTGTTTAAATACGATAAAAATAATTTAAAACCATAAAAGTAATTTTTCCAAAACCGAAAGTCTAATGTGATACTGTAAAATAAAAAATTTTATTTTTTTAAACATTAAATTTTAATAAACTAAGTGAATCAGAATTATAAATCTGTATCAAGTCTAAAAACAATTATTCTATATTTTTATATAATTTATATCATCAAAAGTCAATATTACATGGTTTATTTTTGATATATTTCTTTATTTAATATTTTTTTTCCAAAATACCCCTCCACAAGTATAAATTGAACCTCCCCCATACCTTGTTGAACAACTCATATCATACTTCAAGAATTCCAATTTTCAATTAAACTACATCATATTATGACCTTCAGAAAACCTTCGGGTGAATTGTAGTAAGAAAAATCCATAAACTAAGGGATTTTTAGTGGTGTACAAGAGATGCTACAGCGAGTAAATAAAATGTTTTTTTGAAACTCTTATACCATTTTATTCTTATTTCCACACTTTTTAGAATTTTTGTTAAAAAAAATTCAATATTTCGTTAGTTTAAATTTTATCATTATATTAATGATGTTAAATGACTTTTAAAATATTATATTTTTTAGGTATTTATATTTTATTCCACTTTTTTTTCTTATTTGAACATGGTTTCCATTAATGTTACATTATCCAAAAATGAGGATGTTTACATCATATTCTCTTATCATGAACCATGTGATGGTTAATATAAATTATTTATTATATATAAATTTATATATATATAAATATATATGTTAATATTAAGTGATAAATTCTATGATTTTATGAATTACATTTATCAAAATTGTGAAATCATAACAAAACGGAGAATCCTTACAGAAAATAGGAAATCAAAATTTCTTCTATTTAACCGAGGAAATAAAGAAATATAATATAATGGTAATAATAGATTAATATTTATAAAAATTAAAATAATTAACATTAAAACAATTTTTTTAATAAACCAATTTCATCTATTCATGAGACAAAAAATATATGAATTCATGTGGGATATATGATAGGGGGAATCATAACCCAAAATCATTTTCTCTAGGTTATATATCATTCATGAAATTATTGATGTGGATAATCCATTATTGTTTATTAAATATAATTTATTTATTCTTCCCTTTTATTTTCATTTTTATACAAACTTCCACCATGATTTTTATGAATAAATTTATTTTTATAAAGACTCTTCGTCACCCAAAACAATTCTTCCAATCTTCATGTATTGATTATTATCTAATAACAAATGATATTTTATTTGAAATTTTGATCCCCATTTTTAATATACGAACCCAAATTTTAATTCATTAAATATTCCTTTGTGAAATTATTATGAATCATATTCCTTTTAGTGGATTATTTATTGCCTATGATTATTATACTTTCTATATGGTTGGCATTATTATGTAAATATTATGATTTTATGGGTTGGATTGAAACAATATTTCTCTGTAATGAATTTGGTGATGTGATGTATCTCATGAGATTAGGTTTATTATTTGTGGAAATGATTTTATATTTTTTCACAATTATGATTTTATGGTTATGGAAATATGTTAAGCATGAACATGATTCTAGAATTGTTTACAAATATGTGTGGTATTTAAACACTGTGACATGATGTTTCATCTTAATGTATTTCTATATTCCTTGTGTTTATAAAATGATTCCAATGTGATATTGATGAATCTATTATTTTTAGGTTAATACTATAATTATTATACTCACAAATTTAATATTGAATCATCTATCTTATTCCACACTTAAAGGGTTTTTATCCCACCCATTTCATTTATGTATATCCTCAGGTGACTTTATGTACTAGGGAGAATATGAGATCTTTTAAAAAGATAAATAATAATGATTTTAAAATTCTTTATATAATATTATGTATGTGACATATATGATCCTAATTTCCCTAAAAAATATAACCAATCGATCCATAAATGTATAATTATTATTTTTTATCATTTAAATGATGTAATAGTCATATAAGAAAAAGCAATGGGATATCTCTTTAATTTTTTCACTCAAATAATTTTGCAATAAAATTCACTAATTATATTATAGATAATTATATAAATATACTTACCTAAGACACCATGAATAAAACATATTATCCAATAATGAAACCAATGTGATAATTCACTGAAAATAATATTCAATAAATAAATATCAATTATTTACAATAGGATATAAATTGTCCATGTGGTCCTAATCAATATCCATTTAATAAATATTTTATATGGAATATTTAATAGAGAAGTAAATCTTACATCCATATAAAAATTCAACGTTATAATATTGGAAGTTACTAATCAAGGAAATATTTAATTATTAATATATATTTAATTAGAATTTTCATTCATGCCTCCACTGAGAGACTAAGGAAATTAACATTAGGAAATGAAATGAATAAGGAGAAATATTTAAAATAATATATACTCCAAACTCAATATAGATTGCTAGTTGATAATGTTGTTGTTAAAATCGTTGGTCATCATCTATTTTCAAGAGATGTTTTCCATTCCACAATATGAATCCACGTTTTGGCTAGATTCAAATCCAATTTGTAATGTAGATAACCCTACGATTTAGAGATAAATACTATTAAATAGAAAATATTTCTAGATCTATAGATAAAATTACCAGTAAATGTAAAAATTATACAATATAAGAGTATTCAATTTTAAAATAATCAACACATTCATCAACTATAGAAAAACAGGAGGAAATCTAATTAAAATGAAGGTTTGACCACCGCAAGGATAGAAACCATATTCTTGATGCCACTATAGTACTAGGATTCTCATCCTAGGATATAAATTTAATATAAGATAATTTTTCATGATAATTCATGTGGGGGGAAATATAATAAATAATAAATAATAAATATTACTATTAGTTCTAAAATGTTGAAAATTTCATGTTTTCTCATCGTAGGTGTAAACACACAAACCCATAATGAACTGAGTAATCAAAGAAATTTCTCGAGGCCTTTTTCTACGGTAAATTTGCCATTTTACTCATATGGTGTATTAGGTATGTAAAACCCAACATTGAAATAAAATTCATTTGGAAAAATCATAGGACAATATATTTTATATAATTAAAATTTTAAATGATTTCATATGACATCATCAAATGTGTATCCTCAAAGGGGTACTTATGAGGGTAAATAAAAGATCATTCTAAATATTTATAAACCATCTATTAAGATATATTTAATCAATTATAAATTCATAACTGAAAAATATCATATTAAGATAAGTAAATAGATTTCATTAAAAATGAGTGGGAATATTACATGGTGTTTTAATGTTTATATATATGATGATGTTGATTTTACTTGGTAGTTATGAAATTATTTTTCTTTTTGAACTTAACTTCATGTATTCATTCTTTTTCAATATGTACAATACTTTTAATGTATTTTCCTTATATTCATCTAAAAAACAAAAAGGGTTTCAGTATCATAGAAATATCAAGGATTTATATAAACAATAAACAAAATACAATAAAAAAATAAATAATTGAAAATGACTTTTCCTTATTAAAAATATGGGGATGATGAAATAGATTTTTAACCCTAGTTACTTCTTACATATCATAATTTAATGATATTTTTTATGAAATCCTCAATGTTATCAAAATTAGGTTATAAAATTATGATAAAATTTAGTATGAAAATTACATATACCTCGGTTATGGATAAGGAATACTTAATTTTCAGAAAACAATAAAAAATATACGAGTTTGACTATCAAAATTGAATCCTTAGTGTAATGTTATAATATATATTCTTATATTAGAAGATTTTATTTTAAAAGGCTCTATCATTATTCAAATGATTAAAAACATAAATATGTGATACTTTTATAATATTTTCTCATTATTTTGGATATGAAATTGTTTGAGATAGAGTTTTGTATGTAGGGATCTTATTCAACAAAAACTTCTACAAGAACAAATTATTTACACAGTATAGAATATTAAATAATAACATTATATATTTTTTATGAATATATAATAAAACCACTATATCCTTTTACTTCATAATATGAAAGGGATTAATAGGAATTTTAGCATTGTGTGGATGGTGATTAAGAACATTAGATCCCCT
This sequence comes from Viscum album, assembly GCA_963277665.1. Taxonomy (NCBI): domain Eukaryota; kingdom Viridiplantae; phylum Streptophyta; class Magnoliopsida; order Santalales; family Viscaceae; genus Viscum; species Viscum album. The sequence continues at coordinate 1,033,004,356 of OY728157.1, forward strand.
AAACTAGTTTTTAATGAATATTATCATATGTTATAAAGAAATTTTTTAGATTCTTAAATGAAATGGAAAATGGAAATCCTAAATAAGATTCACATAGAATTTTTTCATCCATGATGTAAAAACAAAAATTTATTCCCATTTTTTCCATTACCATGATAATGAATCCCAATACATTTAATATTCAGATTAAAATGAATATCTAATATTCTATATATGACACACATGGAATTATATCCTCCACCAAGAAAATATTACCTATCATATGATTAACTATAGTTAGATATACATAATATGATCTCTTTTGAAAAACATATCAACCAAAACCAGGTTGTTTCATAAATATCAGATAATGATTATCATTTCATATATGAAATGATTGAGAAAAACACCTCAATTTAATATCCAATATGTACAAAATTACAGAATAGAGTAACATTAGTATCATGGGTATTTTAGGTTATATATTAATTTTTCAAAACATCAGAACTTAGTAATCCTAAAAAAAATTCAAAAAAATATATGAAAATAATCTAATATTTATTTTTCACCTAAACAAAAAATATGACGAATTAATTCAAAATATGATTTTATAGTATTGATTCATAATGTTTTATTGAAATTAAAATTTCGTTATATTTATTATAGAAATATAAAACATGAAAAACTATGTACACAATATTTATTGTCACAAAAAAAAAATAGGATGAGGAATGATGATTTCTTTATCAACTATAGGAAAAATCACAAATCAAAATTATATGTGATGTTATCATATTTAATTGATGTGTATTTATAATATTAATGTAATTATAATTATAAAAACAATAATTAAATGATAAAAAATCATGAAATAATATTATTATAACATAAAACTATATTAAATATAGTTGATTCATTTATTGCTTTAAATAAGAACATGTAAAACAATCTTATGTGTGATGGGACCAATAAAAATAAAATATATTTTTTGTTTTTATTAAAATTAAAAAAAAGACCAATGGAATAAAAATCGAATGAAATAATAATGTAAGAAAAAATATGTTGATTCATTTTTTGCCTATATGAGAAAAACAAACATTAAATTAACATCTGTTTTTTATGAACTTATACAAATTATCCTTTTTTACTATTAATGGACATTCAATTTTAAGAAAATATATTCCAAACAAAATGAAATAGTATAAATGAACTCAAATTGTAATAAATACTTAGGACAATTATTTTCCTCTTGTTGAAATAAAATGTGCATCAATTTTATGCGTGATATGACATTAATGAACCAAAATTATTTTTAATAACTAAATACATTTAATGTTTTAATCCATATTTCAAATAATAATAATAAGATAATATATCTCAAATTATCCTAAAAATTCTATAAAATGATCATATATTAATTTGGGACTCATGAAAAAACTACACATCAATTCAATTAATTTTCCATTAAAAAAATTATCAATGTCCATTTTTTAAATATAAATTCATGTTTATCATTATTGTTGTTTATTAAATTATTATATTTTTTACTAATTATGTAATATTAATTAACTATATATTAATGATTTTTTGGAACCATACATGATAATAAAAAGTGGATGAAATTATTTTAAATATGGCCTTATCATCAATGAAAACAAAAAGAAACACAATGAACTTATCTTTATGCGATTCACGTGTAGTTACATCCCTCCCAAAGAAGTATTCTTGATTAAGATAATTAAAAAGATATTTGGGATATTTCTACAAAATATAGTATACCAATAATTATAGTCCAAATTTCCTTGATGAAGACTCAACGATTTCCAAAAGGATTGTAGACACCATCTCATTGAAGATGAATAAATAACAAGGAATTTGGGAGGTTTGTATTTTCATAGTTTATCCACACCTAAATAAAATATTGATCACATTCTTTATATATCTACACATCAATAAATAATGATTCTAAATTCTCACTACTGATACATGATAGTTTATATACAATACTCTTTAATTATACATGTTTGTTATTTATTTTCATTGAATATATGAATGATCATATAATAATTATTTTGACGTGAATGAATCTTCATGATGAATCATAATTTTTTAGTTACAATTCCAATAGTTTAATTCATCATGCTCTAGAATATTATTAAAAAAAATATCTATCACATGTTCCTATTAAACTACATCATTCATTTTTTATAGTAATTTATCAAGTATTATATATATAGTTCTAGTATGAATGACCATCATATCAATTATTTATATGTGAATTAATTATAAAAGAAAATTTATATCATTTTTTTTCAAATCTATCAATTAAAAACATAGACTAAAATCATTAACATAAATTATAAAAAACATTACTACTCTTTTGTAGTCATTATAAAATCCTTTGGACACAGTTTATCAATATCCTTTATTTTAGAAAGAAACCCTTTTTTAAAATATAATCATTACTATTAGGCATAACCGTGTGACCCTAATGGCCTTATAATCCTTAAAAACAATTATTTGTTATTAATAAATGTATCCAAAGTGTTACATCAAGAAAAACTCCATTTATACTCTTTATGGTAGGATTTCAAGTGTTATTATCATAAAAAATACTCATATATATATACATTCCCACAATAATATATATCATATAAATAAAATGAAAATATATACAAATCTATTTATTTAAAAACAAAATTTTACCATTAGCTAAAGAACATTACTATCATATATAAGATAACTCATAGATTTATGATTCCTCATAATTGAAAAACTCGTGTGAATTAATAAATCGCATGTCATTTTTGATGGTATTTGAGAACATTGCATGCTACTAAAAAAATATAAAAGAACTTCATTAGTCTAATTAAATCAAATTTTCATATGTATTTTATCTTAAAATATGTTAAAAAATAACTTATTTTTGAAAATAAACAAATGAATTCATGATAAACATGACAAACCTTGATCAATAAGATCTTCCTTAATGTTGGTCTATGTAATGTATCAAACCATGAAGGTTAAATTTCTGATTAAATTTTCTACTTCAGGTAATATTGATTAATAAAAATAAATTATCCATTTGTATATCAATGACTATATTCCATTCCATGAGATATTATTTCATTGGGTTGTCCTGATAATAATTCTCTACATATTATCTCATCAGTTAACTCAATATTATATTTGATACTTCTACACATGTTATTATTATCATAATATTAAAACCAATAATACTATGGGATTATGTTCAATTATGGAATAAGATATTGGTTTTAATTGTGGGGTAATTGTAATTTTACAATTAATGACTAATATATGAGACACTAATGACTATATGATAAATTTAGATTTACATTTTTATAAAACCATGAAACATTTTAAATCTAAAACATTCATCCTCTCATGTATCAAAATAATATATATTCAACCTAAACCTTTTACTTATAACATAGTAATGGTATTACAAATGGATCTACTACACTATGTTATGTGTCCTCCCAAATGATCTAAAAATTTCCCATCTCAACACTTTATCGAATGAGATAGTTTTTCTAAAGGATGTGTTTAGTACTAAGGAGACAATATGAGTTCTTGGCCTTACCAATAGCTCCATTATTTTAAATTAAAATATTAATTGATCATTAATTCTTGGAAACACCCCACCATATGTAATGAAAATCTTAATCATATTGACTTTTATCACATACACCTGATGTAGTGAAATATACTATCTCATTTAACAAGTCAACAAATTTTTTTTTAAATTTTTTCATTGATAACTCCACAATTGATCTAAAAAAACACAAAATTAATTTCTCAAAAGGATGGTCTACCAGACTCTTCATAAAGATGAATTTTAAACCAGGAATAAGATATCGAAATCTTTTATTTCTTCATACACACTTCCATAAATTGGAAGGGTCACATAATTAATATATATTTTAAAAAATTAATGATCATTAATTATTGTAACAACTAAATATTGGAATACTTCATATGGTACATGTAATATATATGTGTTATTTTTTTATTAATTTTGAATGATTTGTTGATTATACAGTAATTATTCCATAAATGAATCATCATGATAATTCATAACTATATGAATTCAATTCAAAATGTGTCATGAATCTTTATGTCATATTTTAATGAACATTACCTTATTATATGTTGTCATTTATGCATCTTAGTCCATGTTGTATCTTCCAATTTCCACCACTTCAATCCCTATAATTTGAATGTATTGTATCATAAGATTCATGAATTTTTATGTATATTCATGAAAAATGATTTCTAAAAAAGAAAATAGATAGTTAATTACACAAACATTAACATCTATTATTTAACGGTATAATTTAATTTTTTATTATTAATAAAATAGAAATTTTCATTGGAGGAACATGATTATTTGGTAAAAAAAGTCATACTCCATAAATAATCATTTATATTTATTTTATTCTTTTAACAGTGGATGTATTCTTTATTCATATAATTATTTTATATCAAAATATGCGTTGTATAAAATTTATTCAAATCATAAAATATGAATTTTGTTTAAAAAAATGTTGATCTTATTTTTAAATAGTAACCATATTTTATAAATAATAGTATCTTGTTGTTATATAAATTTTTCCATTATATGTCACAAACAAAAATACTATCTAATATAAGATTTTATCAGTGATATATAAGAATTGAAAAACTATATTTATCTGCACAAATAATGAATAAATAAATCATATAATTTATATATCTAGTAATTATCACCACTCCAAAGAACATGTATATGTATTTTTTGGGGTGTTTATGAACTAAACTATTATTTGAATGTTTTAAATAAACTATAGAATTTAAATCTAGATATATGGTTGAATATCATGTTTTATTATATATGTACAAATGACAATTTGAATGGGAATGATTATCATAGAAACTATCTTTAATTGAATTTTAGGAAATAATAGAAGAAAATGAAGATGTATATATCATATAATGTAGGTAAAAATGAATTATTAATGAATAAATTAATTTTTAACAATTTTTTTCAAATAATATCTCATGGATGAACATTAATTAATAGATACTTTAGTTAGGAACACTGATCAATAAATAGAAGATGGAGAGATTTAAGAACTTAGCTTCTTTTCATATATAATTTAATACGAAGATGAAACTGAAAAAGGTATTCAACAAAATAAATATAAATAATTACTTATGTAATGGTGATAATTTTACAAGTTTGATTTCAATAGATAAACATTCACAGTTATGTGATACTATTTAAGATAAATTGCAGTTGGTCAAAGTTATAGATCAAAAAAATATTATTGTTATAAATAAATTATTTTGTTAGAGGTATAATATTTGAATAATAATAACTCACATAGAAGGGATAAATTATTGAATTGATGTCATTAATAGTGGTAAATAACAATATACACAATACATAATGAATACTAATATTATTCTACATATAAATTTTTAATTTTCATATATTAATCATTTTCAATGCCATGGGTTTTATGTTTATGTTTTAAATTATTATATGTTTTAATAGTATTATATATATAATCTAATTTTTTTAAAATGAATAAATATAAGGAATTGAAAATTTGGTAGAACAATTCAACATTTACAGGGTTATAATGATTATAATTTACACAATATTCTATTTTTATTTGTTTTTTAATCTATAATTCATTAAATATGGCCATTTTTAAAGAATCTTATATGATCTAAAATGTTTGTAATAGAGGAATATGGTTAAAAAAATTCAATACACTCAAACATCACCTTTGAGGAGGACACCATTTTGACCATCACATTTTATGGACCCGGGTGATTCCTTTATACCAAATACTATTAGTGGGTCCTTAAAAGTCCTAAATAATTATTCTTTCCCATTATTTTAAGAATACTCTCTTGTGGAGAATTTATTCAATCATATATTGGGAGAATATGTAACATCTCCACCCCAACCATTGTCTTCCACAGAGTCATGGTTCCAATATCCTTAAAATATATCCCCAAGACAGTAATGACTGGAAATAAATTTCATGTGATTTCTATAACATTTTATGTTGATTTTAGATTAAAACCAAAAAAGATCCTGAAATAAACCAAAAAACCCAACTAAACAATAAAGTGGATGAATTATAAATTATAAAATTAAAAATAAATAACAAAAAAAAACAAAAATATCAGAGTAGTAAATAAAAAGATTGAACCGGGCCTTTTATGAAAACTACAAGACATATCGATGTGGTGACATTGATGTGTAATAACTCCAAACACTATATTAGAAAAAAAAAATCCTTTTACAATCAATCCTGTTAAATTATTATCATAACACCAATATATTTTAAAAGAATGAAATTATGTTTTAGGGTTTACAGAACATGAAAAATCAAGCACTATCAAACATTGAAATATTTTAATCATTTATAAAAATTATAACATAGTAATTTAATTAGTTTGTATAAAAAGTAAGAAACAAATTATGAAATATATATAATGTTACAAATAAATAAGAATTTATTAATTATTTAATTTGAAATATGTTCTAAATTCTTTGTAAAGATATTTAATTATTCAAAAAATACATATTTTTCAAGAATAATTATAATTCATTTTTTAGAACAAATATATTGAATATATTATGGAGCATTAAAAAATTTTATTTGATATACATTATATTATTTTATAAATATTCATGTTAAAATTATATTATAGTGATTTTTTTGGAGATTTTTTCTAAAAAGTATAATTTTCTAGTGTTGTATAAAATTATGATTATCACAAAACATAAAACTGTATTTTGTATCATGAATTCATAAAGTAATTTTTTTGAAAAGGGTATTTCTAGAAAATTAGTAATATAATATAATAAATAATTCAATTAACTAAAAAGGAATAAATATTATTAATTTATTTATTTTGAATACAATTTCATACATAAAATTGAAATTTTTATTAAAAAACACTTTTAATTTTATTTTGTGATCTAATAATAAAGTATTGACCACATATATAGATTTAAAAAAAATTAATAAAAATTAGGAATAATGGGGATAATATATGGTAAATAGTACCATCAATAGTTTTGGTTGTCTTGTATAGTGACAACTGTAAATAATTATCATCACGATAAGGGTAAATAAATAATCAAAAGATAAAATTAATACGATAAGGTCTTGAAAATAGACCTAAAATACTCATTAATTTGAATAATTATTAAATTTAATCCATTATCATCCATTATTAGGATATAAAAACTTTTTTACATTTGTGTGCTATGTTTTCTTATATAATATTTATTAAAATTTTATATTAAAAAATGTCACACAAGTGTTTGTAATATCTATAACATTTCATAAAATTATCAAAAATAACTTATGATCGATTATTAATGTTTATTTTGAAGATAAATATATTTTTTATCTATGTAATTAATTTTTTTTAGTGATTAAATAATTATTTAAAATAATTATTCAATTCACGCATATTAGTTACCAATATAAAAGAAAAATAAAATAAATGATTTCAGAAATATGAAAAGTAATATATTTTTCATTAACTGATGTGTTCCAATTTTTTTGATATTTATAAAAATTTACATATTTTTAAATGGATTATTTTCTAATTCATTTTCAGTTATGTTTTTTCCAATGTTATGTTCAATGAATGGTTACAAAAATGAAAATAATAATATATTATAGTAAATAATAATTTATTAAATGATTCAAGTTTCATAAAAATACTATCATCATCCATGTAACTAATATATGGTTAATAATAAATACTAAGGTCCATTTTTGGGCCCAATTTAATTTTATTGTTAATCTATTTGCCACCTAATATTGAAAACTTCATTATCATAGTAATTATCAAAAACCCATAATATCAGTTAGAACATTGACATAATTATAGAATGCATAATATAAACATGTAAAAATTTTAATTAGTGATATTATTTCTATAGACATTCATAAAATATTTTATTAATGCCATTTTTATCCAATTTTAAATAGAAATTAATTTATATTAATACAATATTTTACGTAATTTGAAGAGTGCCCCTCCCCTAACTTATAAATATGAATGTAGTCTCCTATTTAATTGTGACATTAAATGAATTTGGTTTAATATATTCTATACCCAATTAATTAATAAGATCCATAATTACATTCATTAGATATTCTTTTAGTCATAATACGAACCTTGGATGGATTTTGGTGTAAATAAAATAAGTTTTTCAAAAGATGAGATATAGATTTTAACCAAATGTTATAGTTTAATGTAATGTTCAACGATAATTAAATTTTAATTAAAAATTATTAAATAAAAATACAAAAATCCTACACATATTAAGATGTTATTATTTTATTTCTATAAAAAGTATCTATATCCTCTTTCAATAAATGGAAAACATGACCATGGATCATGTGTACGACGTACTACTACCTCACAAATTGATGTAATTTTTTTCCATAACCACTAATCACGATTGGATGTAATGATGGTACAATTGTACATGTATGATAGTAATTAAATATTAACAATTTTTATATATAAGTTATCATCTATTTCTAACTTTTTTATTCATTGAAAAAATGATGACTTCATTTCTGTGTTCTATTGATTACCACCTCTATGAAATGATGTGATTCATTTTTCATAAACACATCACACAACTACATTATGAAAATTAATTTATAGGATAAAATATTTCAATTGTGATATAATTACAATTATATATAAATAAATTAACAGTTACATTTTCTTCATCATGATCATTAATATATTGAAACATTAATAATGAATATGAATGACATACGTTCCCCATGATTTTATCATATTTCATTTTTTAAAAACATATTTCATAGTTTTATTAAGAATTATTATTTACATATAATTTTTTAGAATATTTCATTATTATTATTATTTAGATTTTTTAAAAGTGAAATTTTTGACATATTTCATCATAATAAAGCCATATTGGATATATGAGACAATTATCATCAAAATATATAACATAAACATAATTGACTAAGTAATTGATTAGATAATTATAAAAGGAAGGATATATTTAGAAAAAGATATTATGAATTTAAATCATTGTCACATGTTTAATATTCATGAAGATAAATAATGTCGGTGATGAGTAAGAATCTATGTAAGTGATCTCTCAAAACAACCCTTTTTGAGTTATGACAATTATATCTCAAGGTCAATTTCTCTATCCTTTTGATGTTATTTATTTCATCTAAATTATGTATATATTTTTCTTCAATATATAACAAGAATATTCTACCTTAATTTATAGGAAATAGATTCTATATGTTATTTTCTAAAATTTAATATTTAAAATCAAACATGATTTGGGGGACCTTTTATATCAATAAGACTTTTATGTAATGAAAATTTATAGTTTCATTTCCCAAATTAACTCCTTATTTTGGTACCTATTATTATATACATTAATTTGAATTTCCAATTTGTTTAATTACTTCTTCTCTTTATTATATTTTCAAAATTTCCATTTATTATGATATAAGCCATGGTTACAAAACCCACTTAATTTCATGGATAATTCTTATGATCATGACTTCTGATCAATATCCATCTATGAAATCCATAATCATTAACACATTATGATTGTTTTTAGAAAAAACCCCATTTAATTGTGTAAAATATTTTTTTCAGAACTAAATTTTCATGGGATTATAGAGTGAACATAATCAATGATGGGACATTGTTAAAATTTTTATTTTTCTTATGAGTTAATCTTGACAATTGATTATGTAATTTTTTGTGTTTCTAGGACATTTTTTTATTTTCTACACTCATATAATACAATGTTTTTTTATTCTCTCACATTAAATATTCTACTTATATATTCCTCATAATAATTTTCAAAGGAAATTATTTGATTATATGATGTTGGATAAGGATGTTTTATTTTAAATAAAGGATTATTACCTTTTAGTTTTAAATTTTTAGAAATTTTGAAAAAAATTTCATATGGTCTCATGTCTTACATGAAATCCATATTATTATTATTTTTCCAGTTTGTTTTCATATAATTGGATTTATTAAACACTTTGTGTAGTGAATCTCAATTCAAGTGAAATTAAATGATTATTTTAGGTCAATGTTTATTTTTTTAAATGAAATATATTTTTTATAAATTCATTGTTTTTATAAATACTAATGGCATTATTTATTCCACTGTGTTCCTTACTGAGGTTTATAGGCCCAAAATACATTTTAAAATGTTTTCAGGAAGTTTCATGGTTTATTAGGGGGATAGATGCAATTTAGATGAAAATATTATAGTTATTTTGTGAAATTAAAAAAAATTATAACATAATTTTTTTTTCTTTGTGAGAAAATATGGATTCTATGTATAACTTTAAAATTTATATAATGGTGGTGGGATAATAATATAAAATCATCTAACATATATGAATTAATTCAAAATAAAAAACTAAATATTATTCAATGATTATGTAAGGGACATTATAGTTGTTATTATATTAATGATTTAGATATGTTAGGTTATTATGAGGTTTTGAATTGAGGTCAACTGAAGGTAAGAATATCATCATGTGGTTGTATGTTTAAGGAGGAATATAATTTTATAATAATAGTTACAAAATTACGGATTTAATTGATGGGAATACATTGGAAAAGTTTTATTGAGATTTGATATATGTTTTATATATATGTATCCCTTTATATTAACATGTGAAAAAGATATTCTAGAAATGATACCATTAATTTTTATTGTCATAATATTAATTTTACGAATAAGATTTAGGGTTTATATAATATTTAATATTAATGTAAATATGGATTATTACATTTTGGGAACATATAGTTTATCATTTATATAACCATGCGAATTATAAATAATTTTTTTATTAATTGATTAATATTTTTTTGGATAATTTTTCTATATTGGGAACCTCATATGGTTAACGAAAATGGAAATTATATTGGATAACATATTATTTAAAAAAATGTAATTATCTTAATGAATTATATATTATTTTAATGGTCCATTATATTTATTTATGTTATTTATTAAAAAAATAATCCTATTTTTCATATTATATTGTTCAGGAAATTTATTTTTGTACATAAAAATTTTTGATTGAAATTTTTTTTGGATTACAGTTAAATTTATATAAGAAGAATATGAAATCACATATTTCAAATTTTTTAGTTTCAAACATGTTTGAGAATTTCTTTAAAAATGTTTTGGATAATTATTTATCAAATGATATATAAAAATCAGTAGTTTTTATTAATGTAGATTTTGATATTAACATGAAGGATTATTTACTTTTGGATTTATCGACCCTTATTCTATCATTTTTGGTTTTGGTTAATGTATAAATATAGATGGAATATTTTGTTAATATTTTTTGGATATTGTGAGACATTAATTTTTTTCATTAGGAAAGATTAATTCATCTTGAAAACTCATCATTTGGAGTAAAAATATATTTTTGTGGAAATTGATAAAAGGGTAAAATTATATATGTCAGGTAAGTATATATCCTAATGTTATTAGTCAAGATTGTAATAGAATTACACAAATATTTTAAAAGTATCCTGATTTTTTTTTGTTCTTTTAACTTTATTCAAATAAATCTATGGTATTTTTCACACATCATTGGTATATGTTTTTATAATTAACATTCTCAAGATCAATGCATTAATTGTGATCACTTTTCTCTATCATTATCCCTTATCATTTGGATATTAATTTTAATTCCATGCTGATATTTTCACTTCTTAATAATGTTCTCCTATTTGGAAACCTAGTTATGTGTTATTACATATGTCCTTAATATTTCACTTTATCTATTTTATAAACTATGTTTTATGAACCATTTTACAATGCAGGGCTTCAACAAAAGTATTTTCAAATTTAAAGCCTTTGATTATATAGGTGGTGTTCAAAATATAAGGACACAATTAATTATGGGAGGATAATGTAACTCCACAATAGTTCACAAGTAAAACATTATGTTCGATAGTGTATAAAACATGATACTATGAGGTCAAAAGAAGCAACACTATTAGAAATTGATTTAATTTCCAGAAGATATTTTTGATGGGGTCCCATCCCAAATACCTGATGGATGAATGAACATGTCCAAAAATATATTTTTTGGATGGTATATAATAGAATATATTCATTGTGACTTGATATAACTTTATCGGAAAAAAGTTTCACTAGTTATATTTAATAGATAATTTGTCATGGGATAGAAAAACCATCATAAATAATTAATTTCAATGTAATTTAAAATCAATAAAAAATATGTATTTTCGATATGTATAATATCTACTGGAAAAAATAAAAAAAAATACAAAATAAAAAAATTATATAAAAAACTTTAAATTATAAATATATAAAAAAATATTGATAAATTTAATTATGAAATATATAATACTGTAGAAAAATGAATTAAAAACCATATAATACATAATATGTTCATTCAAGGATTATCATAATAAATGTTTCAAAAAAACATCATTCAATTTGGAGGGGTAGGTCATCTATAAAAGGTGGAGAAACTCCATACTTATACCTAGAGTAATTAATCACATGTACCCCATCATCAAAACGTGTTGATGTTCTGTCGATCAATGTTTCCCTCTTACTACTTATGTTGCCTATAAATCTACTCATGCTCCCTATATAGGGTCTCTAAAACATCATTATTTTCTAGCAGCTTCTCTTCATACTATTTAGCAAATGATGATGGATCACCATGTTATTCCCTTGAGATGGATGATGACCCTCCCATAGTACCTTAATAATGACCAGTGTCAATCAAGAAACCATATCGATAACTCTGTATATCTAGAAATTATACTATGTCTCATACATCAATTATTCTTCATTAATACCTGACGCTCTGGTGTGCTGAACCACTATCTCATTCTAACTCTCATTATCTATGTGAGATTTGAATACCACATATGACACTATAAAACCAATATGAAATTAATAAAATTTAAATATTTTTTTTTTAATTTTACTTCAATTCTAATAAAACTATAGTGAAAAAAATATAATGTGTAGAACCACCATTAATATCTCTAGTGAAAAAATCAGCGTACATCCTCTTAAAAATATAAAACAACATAATATCCTGATTCTAAAGTAACTATATGAATATAAAATGAACAGTTAACATTTAACATTATATAAATTATTAAATAGAAATAATTACCATATGTCATCGATGAGTATTAAATGTATAAATAATGACTCTATGTTTTTTTCCAACCTCCCTCAATTTTACCAAACCATTGATGATATCATATGAAAAATATCTCCCATTCAGTACATGAATATTCCACCTCAAACATTATATGATATGTAATTAGTTCAATGGATAAAAATAGGCTGATCAACTATAGTGGCTCAAGCATTGTTCATGGAATCATTTCTATGATTCTAAAAATAATCTACACTGTTTACAGATTCATACCTCATAGGGATACTAGATAGAGGTTCTAATGTTATCAATGATGGGATACCATAAACTATAAAACTAATTAAAAATATATATTTAATTATACTTAAAACACAAAACAGTATTATTTCTGTACATTCTATCAAATTATATAAAATGTGGTGCTTAGCATCATTTGGAATCCGATCCCACATCACCCATGTTCAGAAAAATTATTTTTTTTGAATAGAATTCCCCTATATAATAACTATTAGAGGAATAAAATATAAAAACAAAATAAAATATTTAATAGTTATTATTTAAGAAAATAATGAAAATTAAAGATAATTAATAAAAAATAACTAAAATTAACATATAGAAATACCTCCACGTGAATTGACTAAAATCAAGAGGTGGAAATTACTTATAAATATTGTCATGAATCATCAATCTAACATGGCCACAACCCCTCTAAGTTGTCGATTGACTTCTACTAAAATATGGTCTAGATAATGAAGCATGAGGCTCATCACCAAGAGGTATAACCACCAAGAGTAAATGAATCATTTCAGCTAAATCGTCATTATCCATATGAAACCTGAAATCTATTTTTCCATGAAAATAATTTAAAATGGACATTATAAATATATTATTTATGAATATAAGAAGAATGTAATTTTTTAAATATTCATCTTTATCCTCATCTTCATATATAATAGAGTTTATATCTTAATATTCATCCTCAGTATCATCAATTTAAATTGATATTCAAAATCATCATTCCTTATTATATGAAATTCATTTCATATATTATCAACATCATCATCAAAATCAAACCAATATTGGGAGGCATAATCATTGAAATTCATATATCTTTATGGAAAATAAGTAGTTTGAGAATTCTATTGAAAAATATAAATTACATTCAATTCATCATATCAATAATAATTTCATATAATTATTTTCATGAGATATAATTTTTATAATGATTCTAAAATATATTAACACTATTGAAACATAAAAAAATTCATAATATGTTTTCATTGATTTATGATCTAAAAAAACAGTTCCAATATTTCAAGGAGGATTTTATATTTAATTTCAAAAAAAATATGGGATGATTGATCATCAATGTCTCCATTATTGTCAAATCTATTGTATTTAAACACCATTACATAATTATATACTAGTTAAAAAAACTCAATTATTTTATCCACCATTCCCTTATATTCCAAACCTAATTTTCTAAAATGAGATCTTATAACGAAAATTCCACTATTCATTGTTTTTGGTTCACCATATGCATGTGTGTGACATTGATAACCATTCACCACAACTAAATTACAAGATTTAACAATTCTAGATGGAGGGCTACTCAATACAAATAATGAATTTTAAATTTTATCAACATGTTGTGATACTTTACAATTGAGAAGAGAATAAAGAGAATAAAAAAATAATTTGATTTCATATCTTATACTAAAAAAATTACTTTAACCATATTTGGAACCAATATGAAAAATTATGATACTGATGTTCTTCATGGTCATTTGCAATAATTTATGGATAATTTTAATTCATGTGATCATCACATAATCTATAAATAAAATAATGTTAATTTACTTATAATATATAAAAGAAAATGTGATAGTTTAACTTAATGAACAAATCATTTCTTTTCATTACAATTGAGAATAACATATATATGAGACCTATTATGTTTATCATATTTGATCCATATTTCTTGAACTCAACCAAATCTATGCTCACGATGATTAAAAATAGAAATCCAAATTCTCAATGAACCATAAAAATTACCTCATTAAAAACCATTCAGTTATGTTTTGAATGTTATACATGATGGGAGTAATTTAAAAAAATGAAATTTCATCTTGTATATAATTTTCTAAAATTGACCCATCATTTGAATATTTATTACATACCATTTTCTTCAATTTCATCATGCATCTCTCATTTGGGTACATCCATAAGAATCCAATTAGCGTGGCACATTTTTATTTATATGGAAATTATAAAATCATATATTCCATTGGATCATATAAATATAGTGGAATTTTAATATTAACATTTTATTTAAAATTAAAATAGAATATTCATACAAAATACTATGTGCATCGTCGTCTGTTTTCTCCATATACATGTCGCATAAAAAATATCATTCTTTTTTAGAACATCACAAATCATAGAATACAACAAAACTCTAAATCCAATCGGTAAAACTCCTTTAATTATAACATTAACATCAATGATATGTTATTTTCAAACAACACTTTTTTATTTTGACATCTATAAATTTTGGAAAGATCTAATTATTAATTAAAAATATATTTCATCATAACTAGTGCATCCAAAATTTTATAAAACATATTATAAAAAAATTATTCTAAAAATTACTGAAATCTAAAATATAATAGACAAAAAAATGATACTAATGTAGAAAATCCTAAAAAATTGCTCGGTTTTGTCCATTTGTTATATGTACCAAATTAATTTATTTTTTGTAGGTTTATATTTGTATCAAAGTTAATGGGAGACTATAAAGATATAATTGAATTTAAATAATTACATGATATCATTAAGAGAGGTCTATCCATTTTAATTGTTCATTTTTCTAATTTAATTTCTTTTCCTTTAGAAAGTATGATGACTAGGAAGAGACCCGTGATGAGAGTCAAAAAAATTCTTCCATTAAAGATCATAAACTCTTTGTTATTACTCATATAAAAAATAATGACATTGGAAATTTTATACACTTAATGTATAACATGCCATACACTAAGAGGTTAGTAACTATATAGATTAATGCTTCATTCATTAGGAATAATTTTTGAAGAAATATCATATATATTGAAACCATAACTCAATAATAAATTTAACACATCAATCAATGAATTCATAAAAATATTAGTATTTTTTAGATGTCATTGAAATAATATATTCGAAAAGATAAATGGTTCATTAATAAGTACCAATGAATGTAAGTTGTATGGAGTTATATTGATGGGCCCGCAATAATATTAACTATAATGAGATTATATTGGATAAAAATTATTAGAAATTCCTAATAGGACATTATAGGATTCTGAATAAATATATAGATATACCTCATCAAATCATTTCCATGAATCCAAATCACATGGACGATTTATTCCTTTACAAGTTGAAATATTATATTTGTTCTAGTAAATCAACAATTCTATGTTTTCATAAATAAATAAATGTTATAATATTGGTGTAAGTGTGAAATACCTCCAATGTTTAATAGGAACCAATCAGACATCCATTATTGATCATCTATGTTCCTTGATTTTCCACATTTAGTAGAACTATCAAATGAATAATTATCCAAATAATATATAAATAAGTCACTTAAACATGCATGAATCTTAAATTAAATAATATCCAAATTACTAACCAGTCACTTTCTCTTATATCAATTTATATGCGACACATTTCCTTCACGTTATAGTTATTTAAGAAAATAGAATATCTAATCAAAAAAGTTATTTGAAATTCTACTATCTAATTTAATAGACCCAAGTTTTTAATTGTTCAATTTTGAGTATCTTGAAACTATGATATAACACATCCCAAAAATACATAAGAAACTTCTTAAATCATAATGGTTTTAAATGACATGTTAAATGAATATCATTATAATATTTAACTTATTGAAAATATAGACCAACAACCTCATGTAATATAGATATAAACCATGATTTATATAGATCCAAATTATTAGTTTCTTATTCAAAACTATGTACACCATGTTTATACAAAAAATATAATCTTTTCCAAATCCAAAATGCAATAGATAACCTCAACTTTTTTCAAATTTTTCAAATGTCATTTGATCTCATTTCATTAATGGGCACAATATTATCCTTAATGAAACCATTATTTTATTGATGATGAAAACTATAAAATATTCAACAACCAAAATTTATATATGATTTAGTCCAAATGATTTTGTATTATTGTTATAATATATTTGATCATGATCATAGAATAAATAATGATGTCTACTATATTTTTACTTATTTTTATTCTAAAAAAAGAAAATAAATATATTTCATATTATTAATTTGATATAAGTGAGAGAGTATCCAATGAATTAGAAATTCTATAAATAATAAATTACCTTTAAATATTAATAATTATATCTAATAGGTTATAATTATTTCAAATTAATTCTAATTAACTGAAACAATTTTTATTCCCACAAATAAACATTAATTTTTTATAATTATGTGTACTTAAATTTAAAAATAATAAATGGATGGCCAAAGGGAGTTAAGGAATCAGGGAGAAGAGGGGATTATATAATTGATGAAGTGAAATAATTCAAATTCCACAGATTTTAGATCATTTAGTAGTGATAGAGTCATGGGTAAACACATTTTTTCATCCAGGACTACCTCTCATATAAACATTAAGAATAAAGGAATATGTAATCTTCGACTCCATAATCACTTACATCCCCTTTATATCATGATTCCATAGAGGTATATAGGGAGAGGAGGGGTGGAGGTTATAGAAGTGGGACATATTTTCCACAACCCTAGATTCTGACTAATTAGAAAAGATACATTCATTTATATAGCTGTGACTAATGGATGAGGAAGCATATTAGATAGTTACAAATTCACTGTAATTAAAACATTTCTATTTTTCATTAAATCTATCATTATGTAAAAAAATTATCAATATTCATGAATATAAAATATCATTATTGATAAAAAAAAATTATTTTCTCATGAAAATATATTAAATCCAAAAAGGGGGAATGTTCACTATGATTTTCATTCTTACCTTATAGATTAGATAGTTCTTCCGACACTCATATATATAACTATAAATTCCTCTCATCCAAACAGTCTAATCCCAATGGAACCAAAATTATTTTACCCCGCCATCACCTTTATTCCCTCTACTCCAAGCCTAAATCATGCCACCTGTTCATCTCAATATTACTAATTCTAGATAATTTTTTATAATTATTGAGAATTATGGTAAATTTTTACTGCTAATAATTACCACTTAAAGCTAATTATAGTTAATTTATACTATTTTCTCCTAATTTTCATTCTTTTATAAATAATTATAAATAATTTTGCCTAATTATTACACAAAACCACAAACTAGATCCATTTTTTTACAAATTATCGATCAATACAACAAATTTCTAAAAATTATGATTAGTTACTATGAACTATAGCGAATTTTATAAATTGCCATTAATTAATGGTAATTACAAAAAATTATAACTTATTTATTCTATTTGAAAATTATTTAATAATTACCACTAACTTATACAAATTACAGCTAATTATAACTATTTATAGCTAATTACTTCAAATTATATCAAATTACAACTATTTACTGCAAATTTTTAATAAATATCACTATCTTTTACTAATTACTATGTATTGGTACTAATTATGGATAATTATCACTAGTTTTCCATTTATCATTGATTATTTCAATTTTCAACTTATTTTTACTATTTATCACTAATTTTTACTAATTTACTCTAATTATTACAAATTACATCTTATTTTTTTTCTAATTACCTATAATTTTTACTAATTATCTCCACTTACAGAATATTTGAACAAATTACCACTAATTATTTCTTATTACCAATAAAT
The DNA here is from genome assembly GCA_963277665.1 of Viscum album. Taxonomy (NCBI): domain Eukaryota; kingdom Viridiplantae; phylum Streptophyta; class Magnoliopsida; order Santalales; family Viscaceae; genus Viscum; species Viscum album. Next base: position 1,033,023,494 of record OY728157.1, read on the forward strand.
TTTAAAAATAAATGTTCATATATTACTTTTTGTAGGTATTTTTTACTAATTACAACTAATTTATTATAATTTTTTAATAATTCCATATTAATTTTATTATTTATTCCCAATTTTTTAAAAATTCAATCTAATTTTTATTAAATACCATTTAATACTCATATCTATTAGTCATTACAATTAATTTTTAATAATTACCTTTAATTGATGCAAATTTTTACATATTACTGCTAAATAATTATATTCGCCACTAATTATAGCTAATTACTGATAATTTTTAATATAAACGGCTATTTTTTACTAATTAACACTATTTACTATAAATTATTTGTAATTAAGAATAAATATTTCTAATTACTGCTTATTATTTTTAATTACCAATACTTTTTACTAATAACGAATAATTTTTTAAAATAATCTCAATTTTATCTCATTACCGCTTATTTTTTATAATCACCACAAATGATATTTTTATATAGCTTTTTTCTGATTACAAATTTTTTTTCTAATTACTATTTTTTATAGTAAATTATTTCTAATCTTTACTAACTAACAGTAAGTATTAATATATTTTTAATAATTATAAATAATCATTTATTAATTTTACAAAATTATATATTGATTATTTATTAATAATTTATAATTAATATCAATTACAATGGACTTAAATTAACATATTCTGAAAATTTATAATATAATATAAAACCAATTTATTAATAATTTAAAATATAAAATTAAACACACCAAATGTGATGCATTAAAATAATTAAAATAGTGGTGGGTTTCTTATAGCTACATATCTCAAGCAATAAAAAATATTTGAGAATAAAGTATTGAGTAATGAAGGTGAGGAATTTAATGACATGTGGGAAGGAAGAGTTTTGAAAAATTCATTCAAGGGGCATATATATATATATTAAATTAGTTTCTATGGTACTAATTTTTCATTATTTTTAGAGAAATAACATTTATTTTTGACATGTTCAATGAAAAAATAGATCCTTCCATAAATATATATCGCAGATGTAAAAAATTAGTGGTGATGGTTCCCATAAAAAAATTAATCCTCCCCAAAGATTATTCTTAAAGGAACTGACACAAATATCCAGTAATTTGTTGTTGGCCCCATCACAAAATAAAATATATTGGTTGTGGTACCCATCATGAATATCAATAGTATTATAAAATATATCTAAGATATAAACATCTATTTGAGTTGGTGAGTGATTTTGGTCCCAAATACCCCTTCCCGTAATATGGAGGGAATTCGGACAAAAATTATATGGGATGGAAAAAAAATTCATTGTAAAAAAGTAGATTGAAAAATTATTTTCAAGGTGAAATGATTTCTCATCCCAAGTAAATCAATATCGTTGACTATTTATAGTGTGTTCATTACCTATTAAAATTTTCCCATTGAAAATATCTAATTTCCCATAGTGAATGAAATATTATTATATAAATATGATTATAATGACCTTCTCATTGAATTGAAGGGTATGTATAAATATAAAAAAAATTATGACATATATATATATATATAATGGTTCCACTCAATAAATATCCAATGATTAATCATTGTAAATTCATCATTAAATTTTTACTATGTGTAGTTTAATCATCCCAAAATACATATAATTAAAAAAGGATTGTTATGATTATTTTGAAAAATATTATAATTAATTTAATTAATTAAAAAATTCATTTATAAAAAAATATGAACTTTTAAATCATAATTTCCATAATATAATTGATTAAACTTTTTTTAAAAATTTTGTAAATGATTTATTTTCTAGTCAATCGTCAAAAATAATGATTTCCATTTACATTTTTTTGTGGATTAAAAAAGCACCGTTTTGTTTTGAAAATTTTTAAATGAAAAAATAGTTCTCTTATAGTTTCATTAATCCATTTATATAATTTATATTTAATTTTTTGTTTGAAATAAGTATAATAACATTTCTATATGTAGAAGTTTGTTTTGGGAAAAACTATTTTTCTTTTCATTTTATATTTTAATGTTAATTTAATTTATAATTTTTATATAGATTATTTCATGAAAAATATAATTCTTATTACGAAATAGGTGTTATGAATATGGTAAATAGGCCCCTTTTTATTTATTTTATTATAAATAGTAACCATATAATGTTAATAATAATATGATAAAGTTTGGAAAATGACCCTATCACCTGACTGAATTTCACGATTATCATTTAAAATTTCAATGTTTCTACAACCAATTTTGAAACTGTGCACATCCAAAAAATCCACAAAAACCTCAAAAATATCATCATAACCTACCAAATGATAACCTAATAATTTAATATATTATAAATAAAATTACCATGCAAAGTGAAACATATCTAAAAAATATTTATATGCTAAATGGGTCAAAATACAACTCAATGAATAACAAAAAAACAAAACCTTATCTGAGTAATAAAAAAACGAAAATAAAAAATGATCAATGACACCCAATATATCTAATTATCAACTCCAATCATTCTAGAATATCCAAATACACATTACCAACCTTTTATATAATGAAGCATCACTAAATAACAAGGATACCCATCCATTACCTGTGTTTGTAATGATGACTTCAAAAAATGCACTATTTTAACCAAGAAGGATGTCATTCTAAACATAGAAGGGTTTCAGAAATGACTTACTAACTCGAGCCATAAGGATAGAACTTATTATAGAATTTATATAAAATAGATTAAAAACAATGTATTATAGTTTATATTAAGTAAAAAAATCATAAAAAAATAATTAAGATGGAACGTAATCAGACAAGGCATTATAAATATTTCATAAATACCATATTGGAATACCCATTAGAAAATCCTTGCATACACACATGAATGTCTTGCTGATATTTCAATACTCATGAGATGTATCTCATTGATCTACTGACTCATCCCATGGAAACCAATAAGAGGTTATCTAATGGCATATTCCCCTTCTACATGGTTATGTCATATGACAATGAATTCTGATTATTAGTGTATGTATGAACCATTTCGAATCCATCTCATTAAGAAAAATTATATTAAAAAAATATCTATAAGAATTTTCATATCACAAAATCAAACCTAATTTTTTAAATACACATTTTTTAATTTAATTAACCACATTCACTTTCCACAATACAATCCAATTTCCACCATTCCATATAAAACACCACTAAAGAGGATTCGATCAAGTAAAACTATGGTTTTAATTTTATTTCATAAAATTAAATCTATTTGAAACCAATCCATCAAGTTCTACGAAATATTTTTAGAGATATAAGTGATCTACCTCTCAAAATTTATTAAAAATGAATAAAGGCTAAACAACATACAAAATATTTCTTATGTATTCTTAATCCAACAGTATAAATTATTCTAATTAATTAAAGAAATCATATCTCATCATGAATTAAATAAAGAAAATATATCAATCTATAATGGATTAAATATATGCTTTTAAATTAGAGGAAGAGAAGGTATATGAGGAATACCTTTAAGAATGAGCACTTAGAGATGTAATCGGGCCTCCAAGACGCATGGATTCTCCTAGAAATTACTACAAGATTGATTGGAGTAGTCTCTCTTACCATTGTTAGAAGTGGAATTTGTGTCATTACCAGTTTTGTGGATAGATTAGTGGTTTAGGATGTAAATATTATTACATCTATGATTTTCATAATGAATTTTTCACATTTCTTGGTTTGAGGGCATTGTTAAAAAAATCATGCACTAACTGTGCATGAGACACTATCCAAAAAAACCTCACATGGTTTGTTAGAAAGGTAAGATAAATCATATTTGAACAATGATATACCACATTGTCAACCTTTTCACAATTTTTAAAAGGTATCTATATGGTTTGGATAAACCTTTTTCTAACCATGCACCTACCAGGTGCCCACAGTTTAAATTCAATAGATTCCTAGAGGGTTTTTCATGATTTTAAATTACAATTATCAACCTTTAAACCACAATAAGAGACAAGAAAACATTTAAAAGATATTCTAATCCCCTAAAAATAACCCAAAAATTTTATATACATAAAATATATAAATAATTGTTTATTTAACTGAAAATGGGTGTGAAAACTTTTTCATGGGATTAGTGTTTTAGCCAAATCCATGATGGGAACCTATACAACATGCGATGTTTTCTTTGTAGTTCGACATTAATCATTCTTAGTATCATTTTGTGTTACATTTGAATTTCTTTTGTTTCCATTATCATATTATACCATGTTCATGATGTTATTGCACCATGTTATATACAAAAATTTATTATACATTCTAATATGTTTTCCAAGGAAATTTTTTATTTCAAGAGTAAATATAATATTCTTTTGTTTTAATGGAAGGATTTTTCCATTTTAGGTTAAAATTTTATCTTTTAAAAAATGATAATCTCTAGTTTTCTTTTTTTTATATGGAATTCTCATTACTATTATTTTTTCCTTCATATTTTCTTATATTTTTTTGTGTGAAAATATTATATAGCAAAGATAATTTCATGAAAAATTAATTGATTAATTGAGATAAATGTATATCATGTTAATGTATAAATATGTTTTATGATTACGTTGTTTTTAAATGGACTAACATGTTTCTTATTTATTCCATGTCCCTTACTGGGAATTTTTTCCATCCCGAATTTAAAATAGATTTATAATGTTTTATTGAAAAACAAAAACATGGATGGGCTCAAGATGAAAATTGTGATGATATTTAATGAAATAAAATTGTTGTTTCTTAAATATTATATTTTTAGAAAAAAATGGATAATTATTTAATGTTCCTACTATATGATGTAATATTTATTTATATAAATGTGGTATACTAATTTTATAGAACTATAAACCATAAAGATCCTATAATTCATGATTAATAATTAATTATTAAAAACTAAAAGTGATATAGTTTATATTGATGGGTTTTTTATAAGAATCAAGATTATCCATTGGTGTAATAATATACTATTACATTACATGTTTGATGAAGTGGAATTTCTCTATGTTCATAAAATTAAATATCAAGTGGGCCATTAATCATACCTTGTAGGAAATCTATAGGTGACTTCCCATAAAATGTTATTATAAAAAGAAAACACTAACTCATAGTTCAATATAAATATATATATATATATATATATTTGTAAATAGTGTAATATTATAAAATATTAAACTATTTGAAAAAATTTAAATTAAATGTTAAAAAAATAATACATTTATTTACATTGTAATACCCATTCCAATTTTTAAACACACACAATAATGTGTTCCATGAATGCCCCAATAATCATGAAAATTAACTCTTCCTTCAACCAATATGATCATTGGTTTTAATCCAATTTGTGCCTCTAGTCTTGAATAATTATCTTTTATATGGCCACATCCAATACAAATTAACCCACATCATTATCTATATAATATATTATCCAATTCATCTACTTCACATAAATCAATTATTACCTCTAAAAAATTAAAAAATATATACTTATTTAAAAAAAATATTTTAAAACCATATATTAAAGATGTTTTACTTGAAACCATTCAAAATTAAATTATATAACCCATAAAACAGAGGAATGATTCATAAGTAAATCACTCAATTCTTCTTTTAAAATTCAATGACTATTCTTTGAGGATTACTAATCTGTTATGTTATAAAAAAGGTAGTGAGGATGGTTAAACACCCCCCCCCCATAATTTTTCGAGGGATAAGATGAATAGATATGTGATCTATTTGATATGGGATCTATTCCTCATTACATTAAAAAAATTAAAAAATTATGTATCCCAACACGATAAATCCAAAATATATTATTATAAAAACATTGATATATGTTTCTGTTCAATGAAAAATGACAATATCTGGAAGAAAAAAAACAAATGAGAGAAATGTCTCATTCCTTAAATATTATTGATCAATAACAATTAAATCTTAATAAATTTGGTTTGGGAGGCAAATGAGTTAACTAAATCACCTTGTAGAGTCATATGGTTTGAGGTCAAAGGAAAGATATAGATTAATGAGAGTATCTGGGAGATTTTCTGAATAAAATCGAATTGTTGGATATTATTAATGATCACACATGGTTAGGATATAAAGTATTATAACCATTGCACTAACTAAATGAGTGATAGAAGAAAAAACCTAGGTCCACACAATTATTTTACATGGTAAGGGAAATTGCTAACCAAAAAATTGAAAATCATTGCCAATTCACATGGTTTTCAATAGAGTTTTACAGATATAATTCAAACCATGTGTTTCCTAAAAACACCATAAATCACATGAATGATTTGTAGGAGAAGATAAAAGGTTTCCCCTAACTGTTTTAAAATTGTGAACCACCAAAAAAGCTTCCATAACACAACAAGAACAACATTATTCTCCCACAACATATCCCAAATATTATATAACATCAAAATAAAAATTAAATCTATGAAGTACCTCAAACTATAGGTGTTATATAACAATAGTTGTTAACCAATATTGGAATTTATTTCATTATAAAAAATATATTTTTTTATTCACTATATATTAATTTTCTAAGTAGATAGAAACAACTAAAGTATAAATTTTAAAATACTAGCACATAAGATGTATGAAACAAGAGAAAACATAAAATTATCATAATATTTAATTATTTTATGTGGAAACATAGAAATACAATGAGAAATCATTGGTAGAATTTATGGGTTATGTCTTGTTTTGTTTTCACATTTTCTAGAACCTTGAAAATAACTAGCTTTTATAATGGGTTTTTAAAACTGTGGTAGTAGCCTTGACTTATGTGGTTGAAAAGGAAACATATAACCATGGTCATTATAATAGTGTATATAAACTTCTAGAACCATGGGTTTCTAAAATTGAATCTGTAATGTTTTTATTTTTATTTATTTAAATAGATAACAATAACTATAAATATTATTAATGAAAATTATTTAAGAATTTGTGTTTAATATATAGAATAATATAATCAGTAATAATAAATATTTGTTTACTAAGTATTAATTATTTTCAGTTGTTATGTTTTTTATTTTTTTATTGAGGTTAATATATTTAAAATGAGTGAGAATTAGTCAATTTTTAGTTCATCTAAACACATAGTTGTGACCCTGGGATATAATTTGACGTCCATTATTTTTTTATGAAAACATTATTCACTATAATAAATATAACTGTTCAAAAAAAACAACCTTTTCAAAGGTTTTCTCCTATTATGGTCAACTTTCTCTATTCTAATGGTGATCTAAATCACAAGACATAACAACAAGGAAGTATGTAAAATTAACCAATTAACAATATTTTATATTATATTTTGACTATTTTGAACCATGAAAGTAGGTTATTCTTATAGTTATGATTTATGTACAAATCATGCAGAAAAATGAATATAAGACATTGAGATGTCACGTTAATTATAATGTCTAGTGTCATCTTTTGATAATATGGATAATTAATTTATTTAAAAACATAACAATAAATATTCTATTTTTATATTCATTGATAATTGAATTCAATTATGTGAATATTTTTTATTAATCTTATAATATGTCACATTTTAAATTTCATGATACTTTTTCAAGATGAGGTGTCCCATTCCATTCTTTTACCAAGAACTATAATGAAATTGTTTTTAGAAATTGGTTGAATTTAAATTGAGATCAAAAAATTAGTTTAATGGAACATATTTAGGTAATTAATTGACAAGTAATATAGTTTATGAAGAGTGGTAGTGATGTATTATATTTTTTGGTATATTTTTCAAACAATATCTTCGATTAAGCAATAAATGTCATTTATTTTGACAATTTGTTAAAATTAATATATTATTTTCATTTGAATTTCATTTATAGTTATTTGAAGTGTTTTATATTAAAATGTGTTCAAGATATAGATGTAGTTGGTGGGATATAAGTGGAGATGGTGGAGTGATGCGAGAGCTTTTTTGAGGGTGAATTCCATTGGACAGACAACACTTTTTTACATATAGATGATAGTTCAATATATGACTGATGTCTATTGAATTAATTGAATCCATGAATTTTTTATTGTATATTTTTGTGGGATATATTGATTTTAAATATATTTTAATATATTGAATTGATTCGTGTTTCATGATAATATATTTTAATAATTAGTTTTTTTTTCAGTTTAATGATATTTATATTAACTATTTCTCAAATTAACTTCTATAAAATAATTGATTAGTGGTTTTGTCTAAAATATATTTAAATAAATAAAACCATCAATATATTGTTTAGCATTGGTTTAGAATTATAATTTAAAAATTAATCAATTTTTTTATATTATAAATTATCACTATATGAATATAAAATCATTTATAATTAGGTTAATAGTACAATTCCATAAATAATTATTAAATATAATTTTACTACATTGAATACATTATCATTATGGGAATACATCATTCATTCATGGAATTATAAACATCGAAGGTATATATAAAATCATTTATACAATAGACCGTTCTTTTTAAATAGAGCTCGCACGAACAAGGTTCATGTAAGATATATAATACACATTTATCTAGTGTTAAACCTAGTACACACAATTATATTGGTCAAAAATAAGTAAATAGGATTCTCACTTGTAGAGATATTTTTTTAAAATAATTTTTACACTATTCATTTTTATATTTTTTCTATAAAAACGTTAAAAAAAATTACTCTGTTAAAATATATTTTTAAAAAATGAATTTTATATAGTGTATTTTTATTAATAAAGGATGAGTTAAATATGTTTTTGAAAAAATATATAGGCAACAGGGGTGGTTAATGGACCCTAATTTAGTAGGCCATTTCCTCTAGCCGATATTAATATCCCATGTTTTTGACATTCATAATCATTCAAAGAAAACAATTGAAGGGTTGTATTGGATAACCTCAAATGTGTGGTACCACCTATAAGATAAGAATATTTTTGGTATATTTTATTTCATTTATATTTTAATTTAAAATATCATTTATGTAATGAATAAATAATTTTTTCTAATCGATTGAATATGTGACTATGTGTGTGTTAGAGTTTATGTGATAACTTTTATGTGTTAAATATTTAATATTTTTAATTATTAATATTGTTTTTATATTCTTTGATTAGCCCATGGATACATCTACCAAGAATGTTGAACATAATAGACTCTATTTTCTGGAAAAGTCATTTTTAGCTTCATATTGAATTTTTCTACTCCATCCAAATCCAACCCATTAAGAACCCTGAGAGGGAACCCTGAGACATCCACACAACACTATATAGGAGAAGGGAGAAAGCACCATGTGAGATGTGTATGAGAGGTTTTTCCTGAAATCGAAATGAATGAGTAGAGGGAGAGATCTACAAAGTTCCTATTGTTGAGTCATTATTATTGTCACTGTGAAGTTTATTAATTTTTTTATTTGAGTGAATATATGTCATTTTGAGTATTATTGAGTGAGTATGTTAATGGGGAGATCATTCCACGATATAAATCCTAATGTGTCTTAGATTTTTTATATATTTTATGAATTTTATAAATTTATAGTAAACGATTCAATTTTTTATGATGAGGTAAGATTTATAATAAAAAAGAATCAATTTCAAGATTGTTATTTTAGAATATAGAGATGGTTTGTTCTATCATTAATGAATCATGGAAATTTATTAAAACCTCTATTTATATTAGTATCAATAATTTTTCCATATATATTATTTCAATGTTCCAAAAACAAATTTTAAAATTTTTACTTAGAGATGGATTATGTTGATTAAATTTTTGAATAAATTATTTAATATTTCAACAACATCATATTATATGTTATTTTAGATTTTTTATGTTTCATAATATATAAATATTCTTGTTATTAATATTAATTATGATTAAATATATATAATCCTTTTTTTTTCATTGGACCACCCTGGCCAGTCCTCTCCCAACATACCTCACATCACTCTACACCTCATTCCCCTACAAACCTACACGAGCTCCACCAGCTCCACCAGCATAAACTAGGTAGAAAACATTATCCCACCCATGATAACTATATTTTTTTAACCTTGTGTGCATAGCTCCATAAATTGTCTTCCCATGACGAAAATACCTACGTAGAATAGATGATTACGTGATTCAAAGAACCTCCAATTTTAAGAGGAGTGGTCAAATCAGCATTCTCAAGCGTTCTATCTTCTTATTTATGTTTTTCCATGTTATTAATTTATCATAGACAAATATATATATATATATATATAATTTATTTATTTTTTAGTTTATATATAATAATAAATATTACTTTATGTTATTTTTGTAAAACATATAAATATATTTTTGTCTGTGTGCAGATTTTATTTTTGAATATCATTTTTCAGTTTCCTGGTATATTGATTCTCTGTTACTAGATTTATGGTTTATTTGGTAGTGCTACCATCATCACCTCATCCTTCATCCTTGTAAAATTTAATTACATTAATGACCTCTAATTACCTTCCCATATATATTATGCCATCATACATTGTCTTTGATAATACACTTCCTATCAAATGTTTGAAAATTTTTACATATTTTTCAATATATTCCACTAGTGTGGTGTTCTCACAATAAAGATCCCATATACAATTCACTTATTCTATTTCTACAAGAGTAATCTAACTATATGTTGTAATAGGTAGTGTTCAATGATATTTCAATTATTTATGATTATGTAGGTTTAACTACTTTATGATGGTCCTCTGTTTTAAATTTCTGCCTCATTGTATCTATTCTCACGATCATCAATAACTAATGATGATTTATATCAATTCTTCAATAATCTTTAATCATTCTACTATCATGACTCGACCTTCCATGATACCTTTTACATTGGAAGTATTTTTAGGGTTACCCTCCAAGCTTGACTCCACTTTAATATGGACTGTCAACAATTTTCTATGTAGAAAGAACTCTGAAATGGGAGTTCTTAGCCTAATGTACATGAACAGTCTCACAGAATCCCAATGTAAAAATGTTGAGATGTGAAAAAAATAATCAAAATTATAGCATGTAAAAAATGAATGGAATGATGTATAAAAAATAAATCAGAATGAAATGGGTAATTAAAATGATATAAAGGGTAAAAATAAATTCATAAAATGAAAAGATACCCCAACACAATAACTAATGGGAAAGGGGTAAACTGAAGAGTGACTGACTAAAAATATTTGAGGCTAACAACTGAAGATGGTCATCTCCTCAATGTAACTCTACGAACCATTGATACCTGGTACACTAATGTCCCCACAGATCTGGTTGTCATCTATATTACAAAAAACACTTGTGGGGACAACCCATGTCAGGTTGAGTTTATACAAATATTTTAGTTATTCCTGAAATGAAAGAATAAAGTAATAGAATAAATATCATCCATCCTAACCTAGAGACATATTGTGTAATGATTTACTAAAACATATATGATAAAAATAAACCCAAATAGAGGGATATTTTGGATATCCATCCTCATATCCAGTTATTTACATAGTCTACATGTAGATATAAAAGATCCATTTTTATCCAACAATCATGTATAACATCTCAATAATGATTTTAGAGGACCCACACCTCGCCTTTGTGCATAACATCAATGTGATCACTATATAAATAAAGGATATAGTCATTTCAAAATCTCAATTATGGGTGGTACCACTCTACAATAGAGGACCCACACCATATGTAATTTGGCTGAGTTCCCTCTATACATGTATAACAGATATGTGGGGCCCTCCACCTAAGCGGTAGATGATTACAAACCCCCACAACACTCTGATGATAAAAATCAATCATTGTCAATAGATAAGTGTCATTAAAAGAACAATCCCATATAAATAACCTCACTTCATAACTATGTTGCTGAAATAAAGTCAACCATTATGTTATACAGATAAAAATCTCTTGATAGAATACCCACATGCACAAATAAAACACCTTAAGAAGAAGATATGTAATGTAGAAGTTCCATGAAACTATTCTCAACATGTACATAGGGTCACATAGTGTGTGATGTCACAGGGACACCTATGTTTTCCCAACCCCATACAAAAATTTTCTAGACATGTTTCTTCTCATGGAATGTCCCTTGGGGACACTACATAATCACCTGAGTTCAAAGGATTATGCTCTCAGGACATGGATCAAAAAGAAATGTAGATTCACATCATGATTTTATTTTTATAAATGGTGTGTCTACTTAACAGGGTTCCATGGAGTCGACCATTTGCACATGGATCAACTACTCAGGTACAACCACCTAATGTGTGGGTCTGACCACATGGGATGTTACACATAACTCAAGAAGATCCCGAACTACAATGAAAATTTAATGTTACACATTGTGAACTACACTTCTGTACATGACATGTACTCATGTTTTTAGTAGATTGTAACTCATTTCATTAGAATTATAGAAGAACCATGATTCTCACCACATACATAACCATTTTAAATATAAAAATCAGGCCTTAGATTACCAATTTCTAACCATCAATGGATGAAATTGGAACTCCAATTTCCCAATATATATCCACTACACATCAATTTTTAATTCAGGGTCCTATTTTGTTAATCCATCACCCACATTACACAAAACAGTCTTAATGCATCCATAAAACATTGATACCAATTTTATATGTGCATTGATCATGTATCTGGGGTTCTATCAATCTTGAATCTCTCCCGAAAATGTGTAATCATGACCCATGGGCCAACAAAAAAGAATGCAAATAATTATGGTGGAGAACACCCAAGAATTCTATAAAAACAAAATTGTATTTTTTGTTCTATCCAATTATACCAAATCTAGGAATATACATGTTAAAATATTCACAACCATTATAAATTATCATGTTTAAGAATAATCGATAGATATACGATTATTTGATGAACAAAAATCGAGGAAAATAATAAAATTTGAAATATATGCATGATATCTAATTCGAAGGGATGAAATTAAAAAAAAGACTTACCTTCCAAACAGATCAATCTATTGTGAAGAATACATTCACTAGTGATGATATTGAAGGTATCACAGTATACATATTTTGTCTCATGGATCTATTGATAATTCATTTTTAATGCATGTTTCCATTTTACCAATGCCAATAGAGACATCACTTCATATTATATATTCTCTAAGGATTTTACTGATAAACATGGGGATTCATAATAATGAATTATTTATAGAGGGATTCTATCATTTAAGCCATTATGTAACATAAATAAATAAATTATGTAACATACTTAAAGAACACGCCAATAGATTCCTTCAATTTAATGCATGACCCCAACTAAATTTAGGTAAATTCAAAGGTAAACCCAATATTTCAGAAAAATTATTAGTCACCAATTTCCCATCTGAGATACAGATTAATGAAATATCATTTTTTCTAAAATTATGGCAGAACATGTTTTAATATAAAGTATATTTTTTATATATTAAGATAGGGTTCCTATAACCCCCAAACATTAAACCAAATCCTTAAAGAAAATTTAGATGTATATAGAAATATTGGAAATATTAAATTATAGGAACCAAAGACATTAAATTGTCCCGTACATATAAGATATATACCATGAAAAGAATAAGCCACATCAGGGGGGTTACTGAGCGTTCATCTTGATATCATAGTCCTAAGAGCACTCATTCATGATCCGTGATAGAAAAGAACATAAATAAGAGGGATGAAAATTTTATTTAGGATCACCTGTAGTCAGTCCTCAATCACCACTGGTTACTCTAAAAAGATGGTTCCATCCTAGATTTCTAACTCTCTCAAATCAATGATGTGTGTTGGTTTGCACACATATATCCTCATTTAGGATACATGTAAGATGAAATTCACTCGATCTATATATGTGGGAAAGGGTAAGTAGTATGAACTCTCACAAACCCTTTATAGGTCCATCTGTGCCATGATGTATCCCAATGTTATTTTTATTCCATCGATAAATATCAGTATTCCTTGTTATGGGGAGACTCTCATGAAAACACGGTTTAAATTCATGAACACAAAGAGCCTATGATGTCGATTCACATAACATTTCTATTAGATATAGGTCATAGTCATATGCTCGCATATTAGATGAACCATATTTTTCATTTCCTACTCCAGTTATGGACCCACAAGAGATGTCCATAAAATATCATTCAATCATAATGGTGACCTAAAAGGTATCCAATACAATACATAAAAAGACTCAATGATGATAGTGTACTGATAAAAGTTATTATATATAAATTCCACCATTGTAAAGAGATCCTCCCAGCTTCAATTAAAGTCCAACATAAAGGATCACAGCATATACAGAAAAAAAATTGATGGTCCAATTAGGGTATTTTCCAATATGGGTATGAAATGATATAATATTTCATAATTAAGTAATAAAATGTTCTAGAAGAAATATTCACATCTATGATTTGAACTGAGAACCATATTCAAAGACAATCATTATGGGTACCCCATAGTGCTAAATGATCACTTCCTTGTAAATATTTAAGAGACACTAAACCAAAATCAACTTCCCAAAGAAAATAATGTGTGTTAAAAAGGTGAAACAGTTTAGAATCACCTAATTAGATTTCTGTTCCATATATTTCTACACCTTCTCGATCATAAAATAATTCAATATTCCATTATATTTCTATTATTGGTTCTCATGAGAATAATTCAACCCTACCAAAACCTTATGTTCAGCATTTACATTCTAATATGTGTGGAGTTATGAAAAAACTGAAAAACTATAAACCTCATTCAATACCACAAAAACTATAATAAAAGGTTCTTATATATCTTTTACAAACTCAGATGGACAACCATTCGGGAGGAATTAAACTCCCACATCACCTCCTCATGATACATGACTGGAACTACCATCGATCCTTAAAAAGGGATGATGTCCACCCAACTTCCATAAAATCCATTTGGTATTTCTCTGAAGTATGAATATTTATGAATAATCTCACTCTTTTTATCTCCCAATTGTTTTTATTTCACATGACGATGATGAAAAGATTCACCACTATCAAATTAATGTACATTTGTCTACACCCTACCACCTGGGTCAGCAGTAATGATGCCATATACTCTAACACCACCTCTAGTATTCGATATTGGGATTTCCATCTTAGGGATTTTTTCATGAAATTCCCATCCATAGTGTTTATACTATATAAATGTTTTAGTATTATAGGAACTATTATCATCACCACTATCTACATATGAGATCTATATATTTGATGATGTACCTTGGACTATGGTTGTCTAAGTAGAGAATGAAATACATACCCAAAATATAGTGCGTCCACATATTTATGAATAAAGTACCTCTACAAACAGTATGTTGTGGGTCATGTAATTCTAATCAAAGGGTATACAACCACATCGAACCATACGTGGTCACTAAATTTGTCAACACAAAAACATCTAACTCCATATTCATTGGCATCAAAAAATAACACATGGTTGACTCACCCCATTGGTAGTAAAAAAATGGAACCATTATTCAAAATGTTACTCAGGTCCTTTAAATTTCTCAAAATTTTCCCAATCCAAGAAAACAGTATCACAATCCATTTCAAGGAAATCAAATTGGATGAATTCTTTTAAATTTCTCCCATGATCCTTTGATAGTACCCTTGGAGACGACAAAAACAATACACTTCTAAAACAAATATGGGTGGTTCTAGGGAAAATAAATTCATTAATCATCGATGGGTAAAAAAATATTCCATTATAAGATATAAAATTCCTAAAAAAGAGATCATATTAGATCCATAAATGAATGTTTAGGAGCTTACATTGTTTGTGATCACAATGTATGTCTAGTATCCTCATCAAATTCACTATAAAAACTTCAACGATGTAGATTATATAAGGATTTAATAAATAAAAATAACTATAAATATTATATATAGGGATGGAATATCTACTTCATGTGTACCATGAACACCAATGGGGAATTAGTCACATGAAAAGAACTTCCAAGAAATCATAATTCCAACTGAGATACCATAATAATGTATTCAGAATATCCCCTCATGAACCCTCAACTGATTTTATTCGAAATAATAATCAATCAATGAAAACCATCTCAAACCTCTAAAATGGACAACAAGAACATAAACCTTATTCAAGGGGTTGATTTTTATATTTTTCACTTAATTCATGTAATTTCAACCAATGATATTCCTCATGTTCCCATATAACTATTTCACAAACAACACTATAACCACCTAGGGGGACACATTGGGTCTTATAAAGTCAATAATTAATGGTATTATAATTTCACCCATATATCCTAGAGATTAGTAGGTTCTATCTGATATATATTTAAAGATATTGGTGTTTTCAGGGGTGAGAGTTGATATATAAGTCAACTCATAACTCGGATTCATTACAAGGAAATCATCCGAAAAGAAATCCAAATAATAATGCACTACCATAGAAATATATATGTAGGTAGATACTACTGAAAAAATGGATAAACTCAAAAAATGATGGGTTATATGTTGATTATTCATTTTCTCAATCCCCACTCACTTATAAATATGATACCACATTCCCATGAAGACAAATATCAACCCATATATACGATTACATCTAACTCTTATATGGTGACAATTTTTCTAGGCACACATCAGTAAAACCTATACTATCCCTAGGATGAAATCATAAGGTTCCATCATAATGACTATGATCTCCCATTTGATCCTCTCTTCAATGTGCCCGAATTCTCAGTACATCTGGAATTTTGATAAAATAATAATTGTTCCCTTTATAAACTATTATCAATAAATAAGAGGATAAAGAGTCTATTTGAAGCTATAACACTCACATAAGGGATATAGAAATGAGAGAATGACTCACTCATGTGTCTTTAAATATCATATATAATGTATAGAAGACATAGACTGCTCCTGGATTAATTTGATGAGTATCCCAGATATATCCCTCTATGGCCTTCAATTGACCACACACTCAATATATATTCCTATTAGAATAGTATGGGGAACTGGTGGGGTGGTGAATGAAATTCATACTACAATCCTCATCCCAAAGCTCCACCATATGATGGTCCACTTTCCACTATTATAGCACGACCTGTATGTGGTCCACCCTTGCCAAGCTTGGGAGATCACTGATTACAAAGAATCTCTTTTGAGAGGGTCTATCCATAACCTAACAACCATAAAAAACATGTTGAGTCTAGAAATCATGAACTGTCTATCCTCACCTATCACATTAATAGACTCATCCCACATTAGTACTACTGGAACCTATGCATGTACCCTATATTGTTGATCCACATGTTTGAGAATGATCATTAGTAAACCTCTGTAATTTGGACCTAGAAAAATGATGCCTACTAGCTACTGTTGATGTCTTAGGCCTGTGATATCAATTTTTGGCTCTATATTCCAAATGAGACTACTAGAATTTTCTTTACAAGAAAAGGATGACTTTTCACTATAGCATAAGTGGGAGTGCCCAAGGATACCAAACTAGTGATTATTTTCATGAGAATGCCCTTCTCCAAATTATGTTCATGTATGTATCCATCCTTTACTACATCGAGAAAATAATTTAAAATTTTCGTAAACCTCACGGAAAACACAGAAAGAGATATATACCTCTATATCAGTACAAATGAATGTCATGGATCCAAAAATAGTGAAAACATGAAGGGTGATACTCCTTTCGAGACAAATTTAAAATGTAATTCGAAGATATTGTCCCCACATAATGAGTATGAGTGATCAAAAACACCAAAAACATACTGCCCCTTGGATATGATAGATCACAACTGAAATCATTTGTTAATTTATGGTCTGAACCAGTCCGAAAACATGAACCACATCCTCGATCCAATCCTCCACATCCTATGGTGTTTGATATCCATGAATACTAATTGGTATATCATTATAACATGTGTAATGCGCTAATCCTACATGCATCATTATCCTCATATTTTGGAGCTATCTTCTATCCAACATTTAATTAACCATCCACATAGACAACTGGCGGAGGATCAATGTAATATACATTGGGAGGAATAACTAAATTGATTTCTCCTTATACAAACTATTTAGGAATAGGTCCTGAAACAGAGGAATCATCAATGAACCACAACTCATCATTATCTTATATCACTATCCTAGTGGTATTTGTTATAGAGGAATCCTAAATGTTAAAAAGATGTCGGATATTTAGATGATCATGTCTTTGGAGATGAATGAAGACGGACATGAATACCAAAATACCAAATACTAAATGGTTAATTTATCATTTTTTCCTTGAAAATGATTTCTTATACTACTAGAAACTACATTTTTCCCAAAGATCTATATCCATATTCTATAGAAGCATCGGGTATAGATTATCTTCCAAAACATATGACAATTGGTCTTTAATCACCACCGGCATATCCCATTAATCATACAAACTCAATTTGGATCCCCCATCCCCTAATCATTCAAATCCCTAGATCTCAAATCCCACTATCCTTAGGATACCATGGAATTACCACTCCCATCTTTAGGAGATATTTCCCCCATCAACGAACTGTTCTTCATCCATTTTTTACAGTGTTTTTGCAATCACTGAGAGGTAATATTTTATTCCTTGAAATTTATTCTATTTATTTTTAGGAATCCTGGTCTTCTTTCAATCATAGAGCCTAAAGTCATGTTATTGTATGTTATGATTATATCATTATTGAGAAAATGGTTTTTTTTTTGTGAAAAATAGATTCTATGAAAATAACATTTTTATCTGATGTGAATTATTATGGGTTTTTTCAGAATGAAATATGTTTTTAATACCATTTATCAATTTCATGTAAAGTAAATTATACTATCATTATGGGTATTTCAGTACTTTTTTTTTAACATGTGAAGTGTAACAAGTGTTTTAGTGTTAAACTAGTTGGAAAATTATGAAATATAAATAGATTACTATATGATATTTTTTAAAATTAATAAGTTTCATAATCATGATACAATGGGGTTTTAAAATACATATGTTGGTATTAATATTTATAAAATGTTTGGTAATTTATAAAAGTACATTTTCCACATAATGGGTATTTATCCCATTAGTGGGTGGTTTTAAATTGATTAAAAATATTAATGTTTTTTAATTAAAAAAGGTAATTATTTATTGTTTTTTTCAATGTTGTATCCATGTTTGTTGTATAATCTTCATATTTATCACTTATTTTGGTTCCAAAATTTTTAAATAAATGTGACCGTTAATTTCACGAGTGTATTTTTTTTAATTATTTTGGTTATTTTAGATAGTGGTTTTACTTATGGGGGAATGACTATTTTGGGTTGATTTCACATGTTTATTTAATATAGGCTGCCCAGAATGTTATACTATGAAAACAAAATACATATCGTTTGTGGGTTATTACACCTTCTGGTATTACCACTTCACCAGATCTGAATATAGTACCATGTGTTATCTTGCCTTCTATACCATGTATAATGGATATTTATATATACGTGACATCTAGTGAGAATATATATAGACCATATAGGCAAGGTTGTTGAAACCACGATCACATACCTAATAGTTGGATTGGTGAGTAATAGTTTTCAAATATACTTAAATTTGTGATATATTATTCACATCATTTCTATAAACATTCCTTGGTGGTTTTTATAAGATATTAATTCTTATTTTTTGGGTTAGACAGTATAGTATTATATAATGTTAACATATATCATGAATTGTTTTCAATTTTGTTTCTTATTAGTGTACATTCATTTCGTAGTCAATATTATTTTAATTTTTATTTACATTTGGATATCATTGTAATTATGGTCTTTATTATTGATTGGAACATAAATTTTCACCCTACAATAGAATGGATAGAAGCTGGATGTATCAAACCGATAAGATTTCAACAGAGAATCAAGTGAATTTGGAAACTTTTTTAGATTTCTATTTTAAAAATTTTTATGATGGAGTTCATATATAGTTTCCATGTAATAATTGTGTTTGAAGACCATGGTTAATCTAAGAATATGTTATATACCATATAATGAAATTTATAACTAAAACAATCTATTATGTTTTATATCCCAATGTAGAGACCGTAAATTATTCTCATATTTATGAAAGGAAAAAAATAAGGGGTATGGACATTTTGATATTTGATCAGTTTCTATTTGTGAATCCTCATAAGAGAGATAATAAATAAGTGAATGAAGTCAATGATATAAATACACATGTATAAAATACTGATGATGATTATGATGCTGAGAGAGTAAAATATGTTATTTATGTAACCAGAACTCATGTTTATAAAAAATGTACTAAAATAAAAAAGAACTATTTTTTAATGCAGTTACTTCTTATAAAATCCTTGTATGGATTTTATAACACCACCATTTATTATATTAATACTATTTTGACGGTCCTACATCCTGATAGTTTAAATATTCCATCAAATCATTCTAATTAATGAGAATTAATTATGCAGCTCATGTTTTTTACTAATAGAATTTATGATAGTGAAAAATATTTTAGTTTATTTTGGGATGAAGGAAATGATCTTAATTATTGTAAATATTGTGTTACATATCTATGGAATAAATATTCATAAGTAAAACCATCTTATATTCCACTAAAAGACATGTGGCACATTCTATTGATTCACAGGCTTCAAAATATGTTCAATCCAATAGAAATCACATCCAATTTCTGATGTTTTGATGCTGAGTGAATTAAAGGTAATTTTGATATGGTTCATCATGAATATGGATTTTCATTGAAGAAATATGATGCAAAAAATTCTAATTTTTAAGACAAGGTTTTCAATGTAATGGCGGCGTTATCCTATGATGGTTTTAACAACTTTGGTAAGACTCTTACAGATCATGACACTTGGAATGTTTCTATTCAGGTATATAATATTCTTTTGAGGATGTGTTTGACAAAAAAATTTGTTTCATGAGTATACTATTATCTAGAACTTTTAATCCTAAAAATTATATAGATTTATGCATTCTACCTTCATTAAGATAGTTGATGTAGCTTTCATATATGGGTGTCCCCACATTATATTCTTGTTTAAAAAATATAATTAGGATGTGTGATTCCTTCCTATGGACTATAAATTATTTCCAATATTATGAAATTATTTATATTGGATCATGAAGGGAATAATATCATGACCTATTTAATTAATTAAAACATGGTCAAGTAGTCTTAAATATCATTATGGTTTCAGTTTAATTGGGTGTAGAGGATTCTCTATAATGTATCATCAATACAGGAAGAATCACAGAAGCTTCGATGATACTAATGAAAATGTACAAACTTTTCTACATATGTTATGAACTGATGTAGTTAATGAATTAAAATAATTCAGTTTTTCATATGGGATTGTTTAGTTGAAATATAAAAAGAGAAAAAATGTTGAAACTAATGTCACATACAATCAAATAAAGATATGTATTTTTTCTGAGTTGCCATATTGATATTTCAATTTATTATATAATGATCTTGAAATAATAGATATTGAGAAAAATATATGGGAAATTATTCTTTCATTTCATTTAAATATCAAGGGTTTGGACAAAGACTTATTTCAATCTCTTAATGACTTGTTGGATTGGGGTATTTGAATAGAACTACATCCTATGTGTGTTAGGGAAAACCAATGTAGAGTTACTATTGCTTCTTATGTGATGAGGCATTTAAAAGAAAAATCAATTTCTAGAAGAATTGATGAATATCAAGGTTCTTGATGGTTATTACCACATCATATCTAAATGAGACTGTAATTGGATATGATAATGAAATTACCAAATGCACATTACCATCACATCCTCCATTAAGATTGGATTCCATTATAAATCTGGAAATTTTTATCCAAAAATGTAAGGGTGACAGCTGTTCGGATGTTCCATTTTAATGACCTTTGTTGAAAATGGTTAACTAAGTATTTCTTGATAATAATTTAACAATAGGATCCATTAATATTATCTGAGTTGGAATTTTTTCCATCCATTATATTTCACATGCATAATGCATTTAATTGTATATCATCAAACTAAAACCCTTCACAGGGGACCTATTTCTTTTTAGTGGATGTATCCTTCTTAAAAAATATGCTCTTATATCTGAAACATGAATCGTCTTTAAGGTTCCATAATGAGAGGTTGTCTGGAACAAGAATATCGGAATTTTTGTTCAATTAATTTTTCTGATGTGATCTCTAGACATAAAGGCTCTATGAGAATTAAAGATGAAAATTATGGTGAAATTGATGTTGGTTCTAAATGATAAAGATTATAGTATCAGTATAATTATATAGATTCTCAATATGGAAGTGGGGGGGAAAACTATATACTTTAAAAAATTCCTTGGGAACTTTTAATGATGGTAATGTTTAACAAAGTTAAACAAGGTGAATTAAAAAAACCTCTTTATTCTACTAACTTGTTTGATTCCTAAAATATAGTTCTTGAAATTAAATTCGAGAAAAGTATACAAAGCTGAAGATTCCACCTTAATTTGTATGTAATCTTACAAATCAGAGTACAAGTAAAATAATGTTTTTAGCAGTTAAACTTTCTTCAACAACCAGAATGCAGTGGAAAATTTGAAACAACATAAGTAACTAGTAGTAAATTTTTTCACCCAAATAGAAGGGTATCCAACAACCTTGGATAATGGTCCCTTGATTTATACAATCAAGAAAGTCAGCCTTACCCACACCAGGATAATCCCTTGATAAAAATATCAGTGTCTGTCTTTTTATCCTTGCTTTCCCTCGAACTTCAAGGTAGTCGGCACCACTGTATGCCTATCCTCAGAAGCTCTCGAATGTATCAACAACATTTAGAGTCACATGAAGAAATTCTGAACAAGATGTTCTATATGATCAAATCATGAGAGTCTCTCTATAGAAATCACTTCAGCGGCATGTAATCTCTAGAGTCGTAGAGCAGTTGTGAGCTCAACCAAAAGAGATCCTATTTATTGAGACATCTTCAAAGGTCGACTCCCTCTTCCCAAGGTCATATTTCTCCTTGAATATCAGAGGGACCTATTCATGTGTCACTCAATAAATGATTGGTTAGTAAAAAAATGCAAGAAAGAATTTTATAAGCAAAACATGAGTAAGAAAAAATATTGTTTCATAACCAAATTCATTTTTCAAAATATAAGGAAATAAATGTTTAGAGTCAAACCAAACACCATTCGGTGTCTACAATAATTGAATATTCAAATTATGTTTTCTTGAAGAATTCAGATTTTGAATTATATAGAATTCTGAATTCTGAATTTCAATAATATTCAGAGTCTGAATTAAAAAGAATTAGACGTCTGAACTATTGAATGACCGGAGTCGAAATTCACAAGAATCTGATGTTTGAGCATAGACAGTTCGGAGTCTGAATTAATAATAATTTGGAGTCTAAACATAGAACGTTCAGAGTCTGAATTCATAAGAATTTGGGATCTGAACTTAGAAAGTTTGGAGTCTTAATTCAGATAATTTGGAGTCTGAACATAGAATGTTCAGAGTCAGAATTCAAAGAATTCATAGTCAGAACATTGAATGTTTGGAGTCAGAATTCCTAGAATTCGGAACCTAAATTCACATCCTTAAAACAGAATTCTAAATATTTATGTATTTAAAAGAACCCAATGATTTAGTTATAAATCTAAATTTTGTAGTTAGACATAATATGAACATTGAATAACATGATAAAGATAAATTTTACTTTGGGAAGGATAATTTTCATTATCAAGTAAAAAATAATTTTCCTTAAGATAAGGAGTTTGTGATTATCAGAACAAGAAGGAATGGAAAGGTCATAAGGAATCCTTATTGACTCAACAATCTCCCCCTTTTTGGAAAGCATAAACATCCTTACAAAAATGAATATAATTACATAGTAAATATTTTACTGGTCTTTGGAATTAAAACTTATCTCACTTTACAGATGGGAAACAATGAATACTACTAACACACACTTAGGCTTTGGAAACACTAAGGATCTTATTCATGATTTCTAGATCGAGACATCGAATTTTATTGAATACAGAAATATTCATGGATAAGAACCACCCCTTAGATGAACTCCCCCTTACATAGGGATATTTTTTCCTTAGTATTCTTTATTTCCTTTCTTCTTGAGTTATTTGTGATCTTCATCTGTTCATTTGAGAAGCCGATCAAGATCTTCTATCGTCTTTTATAAGGATTTGATTTTTTTTAGCATTAAGAACCTATGACTGATCCTTCAAAGATTCTTCCTACTTTGAAAGAATCTATTCTATCTCAATCTGGAGATTCCATTTACTTTTCTGAAATTGAGAAACTAAATACAACTTCCCTTTCAGATCATTCACTTCAATCTGATAATTTTGTTCTAGATTTATCTTTTCCTCAAAACTATTTTTGAGATCATTGATCTTCACATATTCACTGTCGAATGCATCCTTGTACCTTTATGGAAACTCATCATGAATTATCATGTCTTATATAGTTTTCCTTGACCAACAGGTCATTTTCATACAAAATTATTGTGGGCCTCATAGTTTATGAAAAAAATATTGAAATCATCCTCAATATTGACACACTTATCCATCACCATGGATTCTAAATCCTATCTCTGATTCAAGGTTTGTTGAAGCTTTTGGAATCTGGATTCTATAAAACTAAATATTGGGATAGTTCCAACAAACTTCTTCAAGGACTAAACTATTAAATCATGACCAAGGCAGGACGATTCTGAATATAAAACTTTACATGGTGAGGGCCCTTTCTCTATTTCTACTTCCTTTATCTTTGATGATCCTCCAACTTATTTATTCTTCAAAATAGCTTTACTAGGTGTATCAAAAACCACATTTATTCCATATTGACCTTCGAAATTGGATCCTCTTGGTCTGGAGATTCATGATCACTATCAGACAACTGAACGATTTCATCTTCATCGGTCTCTTCCTTTTCTTCTCCAACCTCAAAAGACTCTGGAAGAATGAAATCACTATTGATTCTATCTTCTTCAGATGGTTTTTAAAAATCATCTTCACCCTTATCTTCATTCTTCCTAAGAGTAACATGATTTGATGATTCTGCTTAAGAGGTTCTGATTAAAAAATTCTCAGATGGAAGTTCCTTCTTATGAAAATATTCTACTGCCTTAATAGGATCTTTAGTTTCATCACTGGTTCTTCTTTTTCTTATTCATCAACTTTTTCTACATCTTCTACTTTGAATTTTTCCAGAGTCACATATTTTATTCCCGGTGTCTCTAGTAAAGCTTCTACTAAGAAATATTGTGGTGCCAGAATATTTTTGGAATATTTATCAACATTCATTAGGAGAGATTGCACAATCTACGATTCAGTAATCTTCTACATTTGTTTGTTTTCATTTTCTTGTTTTCAAGCTCATCAGCAGTCTTTTCAATTAATGTTTTTGTTTTAGTAGGATCCAAACCAATGATAGCCTCCCATTATTTATTTTTCTCCATTTCATCCCTTTATTTTTTACTACCTCATCCAAATATAATTTTTTTTTTCTTCTTAGGCTTTGATGGTGCGGATTGGCTTTCCTCATCCGATGGGGAATTTTCTTTCTATTCAACATCCTTCAGCTTCCTCTTACTTACACACCTTTTAGAAGGTTCATCCACCTTTTGTTCATTAATATTGATTCAACCCCTTCTTCTGTAAAGTCATTGAATTTTTAGGACTCTTTGGAAAAAGCAACATTCATTCTTCTGAGAGATTCATCAGTCAACCACATAACATTATAATCTATTGACTTTGATTTTCAAGGGATCTTGAAAGATTCTAAACACTGAACAATCATATTTGAGAGAATAGATGGATACATGTTGATTTGAGCCTTCAGATTTCCATTCATTATATTGTCAATTATAATCAGAATATGCTTAACCAGGTTAATATTTCTTATATTCACCAAGGAATATAGGATATACATGTCACTCTTCATCAAACTATCCTTGTCCTCTTTTCTCGAAATTTTAAATCATTGAACCCACAGTTCAAGAGTCCAATAACTTTTAGATTATTGAACAATATTTTGAGTCTATAACTCTGAAAGACCGAGGAAAGCCATAGCCTTCACCTCAATAAAGATTCCTTGAATATCTGGCAGCATATGAGAATAAAACTCAGCTTCTCCATCATATAGGATTTCAATCAAACATGCAGCCTTGGTATATGAAAGTCAATAATTCTTACCATAGCAATTAATAGAAAAACATTCTCTGCCCTCTTCCATGAATAATGTTACTAATACATATAATTCTATTAACAATTCTGAATATACCAAATCTTGATCTCCTAGTTTTGATACACAATCACTCTCCCATCCATTAATCTTGATGTTATTTGAGATGATAGAATCATACATAGCAATGAAATTTGGATGTACCAAACTTTATCTATAAATCGTTCATTCCAAAATCGTCTTGATAGTTGACATGTCTTTCTAGGAAGATACTTTGAATGACATTCGGAGTTGAGGAATCATTTAAAATCATTAACAGGCTCATTTAGGAGGACATGGTTTCAGCATGCACACGCTTTAGTTTCGATGTGGGACAGCCATTGTGGGTCCTTTATATAGGCGTTTGAGGCGAGAGTAGAATTTTCGTACTCAATCCAATGGATGAAAAATATTCTGATTAGATCTGATAGTTGAGATGATATCCAGAAATAAATTTTGAAATAAATTGATATTTTGATATATTTTTAAGATAGACATTCGGATTTTAGAAAAAAAATGAATAAAAAAATTTAAATACAAATTAGAATACCAATATGTAAATGATGGTTATAAAAATTTAAGAAATGAAATATACCTTTCAATTTGCTATGACGATTATTCATATTAAGGAAAGATTTTTTTTGAAGATATTAGATTCTGAAAATTTTGATTACAAAAATCTAACTATGAAAATTTTCATAAAATAAAAACTATAAAGAATTTCCACTACGAAAATTTTAATCTGTAAAAAAATCATCATTACAAAAAAATTATGTATGAAAATCATCAATACAAAATTCTTCATTACAAAAATATAAGTTCGAAAATCGTCATTATGAATTTTTTAAAAAATATAATTATTAAAATTTTATGTAAAAAAATCTTCATTACGAAAATTTAATATTCTTCATTACGAAAATCTAGAAAATCATTATTACGAATATTTAGAAAATCATTATTACCAAAATTTATAAAATCTAACATAAAAATGTAATCCGCCTATAAAAAGGAGTTTGTTACTATAATGATATAGGTTTCCACAATAAGTTAACATGGAATATTACCTAACTATTATCACTCCTCAATTATGTATAATGTATTAAAATCAATCATATGGTAATGATTTTGTTAAAATATCTGCAAGTTGATCTTGTGTTTCGATAAATTAAAGAATGATATCTCCTTTTTGCATGTGATCCCTATGAAATTGATGTCTAATACATATGATTTTTGCATGAGAGTGATGTGAAGGGGTTTTATGTAACACCCCAAGATTTCATAGTACGTTATTTCTTTAAAGTAATTCAATAACTTGCACTACACGCAACACAATGTTCAAGAACACAACGAAATACCAAACTAGTTATTCAAAAGGTGTTATGAATATTATTAAATAATGAACTTTATATAATCCGTATAAATTTAGAATCTATATTATGATTTTATTAGACATAATTAAAAAAATCATTTTGTTTCTGATAAAAGAATATTTTTTTAAAAAAATGTGATTTTACTAACTTTTAATGGAAACCCATTTTTAAATAAAATATTCAAAACATTTATATATTAAATTTGAAAAAATAAAAATTTCCTTTAGAATTGGGGTATAATAATTTATTTTTAACAAATTTTTTGTGTTTTTCTGATAACATTCATATTTGGGTGAATAGTGAAAAATACTAGATTTTAACTGAAAACAACTTTTTTAATCAAAAAATTTATTATTAAATAATACATTTTAATGGTTGGGAAGTATAAATAGATTATATTTTTAACATTTAATCCAATATTATCCATTGTAAATAATTGCACTTTGAAATTTAACATAAACAAGTATCAAACATTTGTTATTTATTATTTCTTAAAAACATTCTTTTTGGTTTTGACAAGAGGAATTAATTTTAAAATAATAAATGAAAATTCTATGTTTTTAATTTGGTAAAATATTCTTAATTTTTTAATTCATAATATCAAAATTACCTAAGGGGAAAATGTTGGTATTTCTTTAAAAACATCCATTTTTTGATGAGTAATGAAAAACAATGAGTTATTGGTTTAAACAGACTTTTTATTTAAATAATTATTTATTTTATTTAAATATATTTTACTTCAAAATTGATATATAATACCTATATAAGTTCAATATAATTCATTGAAGGAATTTTATAACAAATTTAGATATATAATAATTTTATTGAACTTTTTACCTTCTTTTACCCACCTCCTAGGAGAATTTCCAAATATACATAAAACATAATTATACCACATCAGTGAATTGAATTTCAAAAATCCGAGAGACACGGTTGGTATTATTATGTAATATGTGGTTCAATATATTGAAAATAATTTTTGGTAAATAGTAATGTTGTACTTTTATTTACCACTATTATAAGTAAATACGGTAATTAAGTGTAAAAATGATATTCTAATTACCTTAAAACATGTCCTAATTCTATTTGAAAAGTGTAATTCGACAAAAAAACCTTAAGAATAAAATATTATCCTTTAGGTTTACTTGGATTAGATTAGGACATTTATTATTATTTATTTCAAAGAATAGATAAAACTGTTAAATTTTATGTTTAATAAATAACCATTTTTGAGATAGGGTTACACATAAGATAAATTTGACTATAAATATACATTTGAATTCTAAAACCATTTCCAACATAATGGTATTTTATTTATATTTTTTAGACATTGGATAATTATATTTAATTATGAAACAATGATGAAGCAATAATTACTATAATAATGATTGATTAAAATAATTGATATTATAAATAATAATATAATTGTAATATGAGGCTTTTTATTAATTACACTAATTTTCTTGTTCAATATAATATATACGGGTTGGGTAGATGACATTTGTTCAACGTAATAATGCTGTTATGAATTTACCAAAAAGACAACACCAAATAGTGTCAGAATTGACATAAATGAGTTTTTTTAAAAAATATTATATTATTAATTGATATTATATTCCTAATCATCTATGGTTCGGTAGAAAGACTTATATAATGACTGGTGTATCATTAATTAACCACATGGGGTTCTCTTAGAAGTATATAGTATTTTTATTAACCATATAATATAAAAATATAAAGAGACACGGTAAATGTCAAACTATTTAAGTAAGAGTTAAATATAAAAGATATTTTTAATATAGTGACCCAAACCTATCTAAAAGCTATTGGTTGATTGTTTTCTAACTCATACCCACCATATCCTTTAAATTAATCAATTTAGAGCCATTAGAAACTGAAAATTATTTTATTATAGAAGAATATTTCTAGCTTTTCTGAAGGTTCCCCTCACCCATCTTATAAAAGGGCCCTCCCCCTTTAATCAAATTCACACCTTAAAATCCATTTGTCTCAGAAAAAATCTTCCAAAATACCTTCTAAACTGTCTTACATTCATCTGAGAGGCCTTTTTTTGTCATAAATCCTACTTATGGAGCCCTTTGGATTAAATCAAAAAGAAGAAACAGAAGAAGAGGTAAAATATTTCATCACCTCTTTCAAGTTCCTTTATTCTTCCACTTCCTCATTATTTGTTGTTTCCATTATAAAATAATAACTCAGTATCCTCTATATACTATTATTCTATTATAAATATGTTAAAACCATATTCATTATTTTATCCATCCTTTGAATGACATGTCACCATACATGCGTACGTACGACTTACCGTCTCCACGTCGTGGTGTAATTTTTATTTAATACATTATTATTTGGATGGGTATAATAATGATGTGTAATTGATGTGAATAATAAATATAACATGATAATTATTCTTTATATATGATATACCATCCAATTATATTTTATTTTAATATCAAAAGAATGATATTGTCCCTCGCGCGTACATACTAATTACAGTCACCATGAACACGATAAGATGCATTCCTCATCGCATCCATTCAAGAATAATTTTCATTAAATGATTAAAAATAATGTTTAAATACTAAATATTATTTTGAATATGAATAAGATACATCCTATCCATTACAAACATTACTTACGTTACAAATCATATAAAGGAAAAAGAATCTGTTAACACCCAAAACGACGATAATACTAAAATATCATTAACAATAAAATATTAGAAGATCATATATGATATAATATTAATGTATATGGTTATTTTATAATTTAATTACAATTATTCCCCCATTATACAAGATTTTAAACTACTCTCGACCAATGAAAAGTACAAGGTAAGGTTTAATTTCTTAATCTCATTATTATTTGAGATGGTTTTTGTGTAAGTTTTTACTTGGACTTATTTATTACCAATGTCCATGTTTCATAAAAGAGTTTTCAAAGGGATTATACTAAAGGATATCATTTACTAAAACATCATTTTAATTGTTTTAAATATTTATTCTCCTAAATCATTTTCATTAATGTACATGATTTAAAAATGATTTTTTAAGGATTTATATATATGGACATGAATGATTTTAAATTGTTAATACTTTTTAAATATTTTAAAGTGTTATTGGAAAAATTGATTCAAAAATTTATTTATATATCTTCATTTCTAAATTGTGTGATATTTAAATGTTTTCATGAAAAAGGGATATTTCTCCTAAATATTTTTATAAATAATTTTCATCTATGTCAACATCCTTTGATGGATTTTAAACTTGTTAGAAGTTGATTTATTATGATACAAATCTTCCATACTGTATTGAAGGTTTGGTGATATGTTTGACTATGGATGTGTAATATTTATACCATTCACAATTTATGGATAAAGTAATGACATTTCATATGCTACTTTTAATAAATATGTTTATGTTATGTTAAAACCTTTTCATGTGAGGAATGCATTGGACTTTTTAAGGGAAGTGTGGAGCCTGCTATAGCTCCTCGATGCATCGGTAGGAATCACGAGACAAACTATTTTCTTGTAAAAAGGCCTTGAGATTATTGTATTAGTAATCATGGCACACGATCATGACTATGTGGTTATGAAAGTCTGGCATTATGAATTCTATCATTATGAAATAGATATTGATATTCCATGTGATTATTCTACTAGTATAATATCTATGTGAAAAATTCAATGGAATTATTTGATTTTATCATTTCCATATTATACAGACATTCACATTTAAAAGGCTTTTGTTTTAGTCTTATACATTGCCTTAAATGTTTAAGCTTATTTATTAAAGTTTTTACTGTATTGTTATCCTTATTGAGCATATGATCTCACCCCTTTCTATGTTTTATTTTTCCCAGTATACAAAAAAGTATATTTGGACTGACCAGTAGGGATAGTCTATGGGATCTCAGTTTTGTCTATGGAAACATTGTTTTTGTAGTTTTCAATTTTAGGTTGTAATGCAGGACTTATGAATGTTTATAGTACATACAAAGCTACTAAACTAATTGGTCATTCGAGACTTGATATTTTGCGATCTTTCTAATGTTACATAATAGTGCACTGACTCTAGGCATCTGGGGTCGGGGCTTTATAGATTGTATCAGAGGAAATTTAGTTCAAACTATGGAATCTAGAATCAGATAAACTCTAATTAGAGCACATATCACTAAGATAGACGTTGATGATCAGAATATATTAACTTCCTAAAATATTGGTACTTTAGTATTTCTTGAGTTTTCCATGAAATAAATCCCTTTCTGAATAAGAGAAGTTAGAGGAGGCTCGGGCATAAATGTACATTGGTGTAAAACCCAAAAACAACTCTTTGAGCTAGAATTGAATGGGAATGGGTGCACGAAAATGTGCCTTGGTGAACTCTTGGTTACAACACTCCCGAGAGGATATGCTTAGGATAATTCTCATTTTCATTACAAACCGTTATGAATGGATTACGAGTATATACATCCTCAAGGAATTTTTTATTACTATTATGGATAATATCAATAAACAGTTCAGTTTATGTTAATTGTTTTCAAAGTTTGGAATTAAGTATTTCGATTAATAAACTAATCTAGTTTATGCCATTGTTTAGAAATGGCGCCCAGTAGAAGGAATGAGAAATCTGGAAATATATATGATTCAAATAGTAACAAGGATCAAATATTTCATGGTATCAAGACAACATTTAGATGAGAAATAGTCCCCCATGTATTCTCAAAACATGATGAAATAGTATCATGTGTTAATAATAAAAATATAAAATTCTTCTGAGACCAATGGAATTGAAGTGTAGCAAGAGAAGAAAAGGATAATAGAGAGAATGATGGATAAATGGAAGAATGGAAATAAGGATTTTTCCATATGTGATAACTATGGGAGGAATCATCTTGCTAATTGTTTAAAGGGTATGGAAGTTTTTGATGAGTGTGGAGAAAAAGGGCACCAAGTACGTGATTGTAAGGGTGAGAAATGTACAATGTTTCATCTTCAAGGATTTGGGACACTACGTGAATCAACGTGAAAGTCATCAGAGTATACCCCAAAGGTTTCTATTTGATATGAATCCAGTTTTGATTCTACCAAAGAAGAAGAGAAAATATTAAGAGTTCTTAAGTTGTTATTAATGTATTGTATCATTTGAGTGTTTTATCAGTGATGTACTGATTATATGAATTATGGAAATAAATAATAATTGTACAATATTACTATTTCATTAGAAAATTGAGATTATATGGTCTTGATACTAAGGTATTAATTTTGGAATAAGAGATGGTGGATTTGGATAAATTATATTAGATATTCTTGACTTCCTAGGAATTGATTAATAGTTGGTTTATTTCATTATATTTGGAATATTAAATATTTTTATATATAATGAATATATCCAGTATTATATAAATTCTAAGGGATCATGAATGTAATCAATATGGTTTTATGGTAATTAAGGGTGTTACCATGTTTTAAAATAATACATGATTAAGGTGTTTAAATATTATTACATGGAAAAAAGGATCTTATTTGTGTCATCATTATAAATTTTGCACTATGAGTTTGGATAGAAGTATTTTGGATAATTATAATGGTTTTAATGGATTAACAATGAAATTGGACACTATTGTTAATGTTATTTTTGGATTTTTATAAAAAGAACAACACACAGACCATGTGACAACCCGTCGTGTCAGAAAAAGCTGCAGGAATCAAACTCGCAACCATAGTGCGATTGGGATTTATCACCTACCACTAGACTACATGAAGTCCCTAGATTGTATAATGTAGTGTCATATTTTAAATGTTCTGATAGTTTAATTATAAATTCAATTTTTTGGAACCCTATGCGAATAGGATAAATAGAATATATTTTTTTGTTCTATTATCTTTTAGTGAAAAAGATGATATGTGGTAGAAATTATTTAAAGGAAGGAAGTCTACATGTCATTTATATATTTTGTTCTTCCCTATTATTCTATGAAGTAATTAATTCATAAAAATTAGGTAAGAGATCATAAAACTAAAAATATTTTATGTTAATACATTATTTTTTATTGAACCAATGATATTTTAAATCTTCATTGATTGATGGCTTTGAGGCCCTCAATTATATAATTGTTTGTTAATAATGACCTCAATAACTCCCTATAAAAATTTACATTTTTTTCACCAGTTATGTGTCTCTAATTACAACCAATTTTCACTTAAATGATATCATAATATGATGGTTTCTTTTTCATTCCCTTTTTTCCTCTTATTAAGACTAAATTTTATTAACCCAATTTCCGGCGTGGGTTTTCCCACAATGGTATTTTCTATTTTCAATGTTTTATTTTCTAAGACCAATTTCAAATTTCTAGGATGCAATTTATTAATGGGGGGAAAAATTTAACACCACAAGATTTCAAATTACGTTATTTTATCATTGTAGTAAAATAACTTGCACTACACGCAACACCATGTTCAAGAACACAACGACTTACCAAAATAGCCTCTTAAAAGATGAAATTAATTGTATTAATTTTTTAACTTTATATAATCCTTATAATATTAGATTCCATGTTATGAGTTTCTTAGACATAAAATACAAAATAAATTCAATTTTTTTCAGAAAAAAGATTTTTTTTAATGTAATTTTACCGCCTTTTAATGGTGAACCCTTATGAAATCCAATATTTGAAACATTTATATATCAAATATGAAAAAATAAACTTCTTCTTTATAATCGGTACATAAGAATTTAGTTTCAATAATTTTTTTGTGTTTTTCTGATAACTTTCATATTTAGCTGAATAGTGAAAAATACTATATTTCAACTGAAAACAACTTTTATAATCAAAATGATTTTTAGAGTTAAATTATACATTTTAATGATTTGGTAGTATAAATAGATTATATTATTAACATTTAATCAAATTTTATTCATTGGAAATAATTTCACCTTGAAATATAAAATAAACAAGTATGAAGATTTTGTTAGTTATTATTTCTAAAAAACATGCTTTTTAGTTTTGATAACAGGAATTAATTTTAAATTAATAAATGAAAGTTATATGTTTTTCATTGGGTAAAATAGTTTTAATTTTTGAATTCAGAATATCAAACTTATCTTAGGGTGAAATTTTGGTATTTTTCAGAAAAGATTTAATATTTTATAAATAGTGAAAAACACTATGTTATTGGTTAAAACCAAATTTTTATTTAAATAATTATTTATTTAATTTAAATTTATTTAAATTATAAATATATATATAATACCTATATAAGATCAATATAATTCATTAGTGTCATTTTATAATAAGTTTAGATATATAAAAATTTTATTGAACTTTTTTCCTTCTTTTACCCAACTCCTAGGAGAATATACTAATTTACATAAAAAATAATTTTACCAGTTCGGTGAATTGATTTTAAAAAATACGAGAAAAACAGTTCATATTGTTAAGTAAAATGTGGTTCAATAAGTTGAAAATTGTTTTTTTTGTATAGTAAATTTTTTATTTGATTTACCATGATAAAAAAGTAAATAGGGTAATTAAATGTAAAAATGAATTTTTTATTACCATAACACATGTTATATTTCTATTAGATAATTTTAATTCAACCAAAAAAACCTTAGGAATAAAATATGATCATTAAGTCTAATTAGAGTAGATTTGGACATTTATTATTATTTAATTCAAAGAAGAGTTAATAGTGTTAATTTCAACGTTTAATAACTCAACCATTTGTAATATAGAATTACACATAAGATAAATTCAACTAAAAATATTCATTTAATATCTAAACAGATTTTCTATATAATGGTATTTTATTTATATTTTTTTACTCCTTAAATAATTATATTCTTTTATGAAAAAATGGTGATGGATTAGATACCGTATTAATGAAAGAATAAAATAATTGATATTATAAATATCCAAATAAATTTAATTTGAGCCTTTTAATTAATTATACTAATATTATATGTTATTATGACATATTAGAGTTGGTTAGATTAATTTTTTTCAACTTAATAATTCTGTTATTAATTTAGAAAAAATAAAATACTAAATAGTGTCAAAATTGACGTAAAGGAGTTTTTAAAACAAATATTATATTATTAATTGATATTATATTATTAAAAATCTAATGTTTAGAAAATATTCTTTTATAATGATTTAGTGTATCATTAATTTAACACTTGGGGTTCTCTTGGAACTATGTAGTATGCTTTTTAACTATATAATATGAAAATACAAATATACATGGTAAATTTAAAACTATTTAACTAAAAGTTAAATCTAAAAGATAAGGTTAATATTGTGACCTAAACCTGTCTAAAACATATTTGTTTACTGATTTTTGACCCATCCCCACCATAGAATTTAAATAATTCATTTTTGAGTCATTAGAAAACGAAAATTATTTTATAAAAAATAATATTTCAAGCATTTCCTAAGGTGACCCTCACCCCTCTTATAAAAGGGCCCTCCCCATACTCTCCAATTCACTCATTAAAATCCATTTGGATCTTCAAAACTCATCCCAAATACCATCTAAATTGTCCTCCCTTAATTCCACTGGCCTTAAATTAGTCATAAATCCATCCTATAAATCCCTTTGGATCAAATCAAAAGGAAGAAACCGAAGAAGAGGTAAAATATTTCATCACCTCTTTCAAGTTCCTTTCTTCTTCCACATCCACTTTTATTGTTGTTTCTATTCTAAAATAATTAATCCAGTATCTTATATATACTATGATTTTATTATAAATATGGTACAAAGATATTGATTATTCTATCCATCCTTTGAATAACATGTCACCATACGTGCGTACGTACGGCTTACCATCTCTACATCGTGGTGTAATTGTTATTCAATACATTATTATTTGGATGGGTAAAACAATGATGTTTTATTGATGTTAATAATAAATATGACATGATAATTATTCTGTATATATTATATACCATCCAATTATATATTATTTTAATATCAGAATAATTATATTTTCGCTCGTGCGTACATACAGATTACCGTCTCCACAAACACGATGAGATTCATTCCCCATCGTATCCATTCAAGACTAATTTTCATTAGATGATTACAAATAATGTTTAAGGAATTAATATAACTATGAATATTATTAAGATTCATCCAATCCATTACAAACATTATTTATGTAAAAAATCATATAAAGGAAAACAAATCATTTAACACATGAAATGAAGATAATACTAAAATATCACTCTCAAAGAAATATTATAAGATTATATTTGACATCATATTAATATTTATGGTTCTTTTATAATTTAAAAACAATTAATTCACCATTATATAAGATGGTAAAAATACCCTTGACCAAAGAAAAGTACAAGGTAAGGTTTTATTTCTCAATATCATTATTATTCTAGATTGTTTATGGGTATGTTTTTACAGGGACATATTTATTTCCCATGTCCATGTTTCAAAAAAGAGTTTTCAAAGGGAATATATTTAAGGGACCCTTTTACTAAATCATCATTTTAAATGTTTTGAATATTTATTCTTCTAAATCATTTTCATTAATGTCCATGTTTTCAAAATGTTTTTTAAGGATTTATCAAAATGGATATGAATGTTTTTAAAATGTAAATTCCTTTCAAATATTTCAAACTGTAATGGGAATATTTGATTCAATAGAGCCTTTAAATGTCTTATTTATTAAATTGTGTGACTTTGAAATGTTTTCATGAAAAGGGATATTTCTCTTAGTCATTTTTACAAATCATTTTCTTCTATGTCAACATCCATAGATGGATTTTAAACATGTTGGAAGTTGATTGATTATGAAACAAATATTCCATATTATATTGAAGGTTTTGTGATATGTTTGATTGTGGATGTGTTATTTTTATACCATTCTTGGTTTATGGATAAAATATTGAAATTTCATAAGCTAGATTTAATATGGATGTTTATGTTATGGTTAAACCTTTTAATATGAGTAATGCATTGAAAATAGTAATTGATGAGTCAAGCTCGCTATAGCTCCTCAATGCATCGGTAGGTCTCATTAGACAAACTATTGTCTTGGAACAAGCCCTTCAAAAAATATTATTTGTATTCATGGATCAAGACCTTGACTATGTGGTTATGAATGTATGGAATAATGCATTCCATAATTATGAAAGTTGCAATTAATATTACATGTGATTAGTCGAATAGTAGAATATCCATGCGAATAAGTAAATGTCATTATTTTATATTATCTTTACCATATTATGTTGAAGTTCTTGTTTAAAAGACTTTTTTTAGTATTATTAATTACATGAAATGTTTATGATTATTTATGAATGTTTCTACTATTTTTTTATATTTATTTAGCATCTGAGCTCACCCCTTTCTATGTTTTATTTTTCCCAGGATGCGAAGAAGTATATTATGACTGACCTGCAGGGATAGTCTATGGGATCTATGTTTTGTCTATGGAAACTAAGTTGTTGTAGTTTTTGATAATATGATGTAATGAAGACCGTATGAATATATCTAGTACATCCAAGGCTACTAAACTAATCGGTCTTTCTAGACATGATCTTTTGCGATCATGGAAATGTTATGTAATAAGGCACCAACTCTGGGCTTCTGGGGTTTGGGCGTTACATTTTACATAATGCAATTGCACTAGTACTATAAAAAAAATTGTGTTTTGGTAAAACTTATTCCATAGTTCCTAAGTGTGTGTTGCATCCACAACACCTGAGCACAACAACATCCCGCTTCTACAAATCCACCATCAGCAGTGGAAAGTGCTACTAAGTGTTTCTTTTTTCATGGCCAAGAAACCAATGAACTAAGAAATGACTAGTTCTGGATTTACTTTTCCTATCCATTATACATCAACCAAAGTCAGCATCTGACAATCATTTTATAAAGAAATAATTTCTATAAATGTAAAAGAATCCTAGATCCATGGGTTCCTTTAAGTAGAAAAAAAACATTTTCACTGCCTTTAAATTTGATTCCATAGTATTGGATTGATATCTTGCACATAATCATACTAAAAACAATAATTTTTGACAAATAGCTTTTAGGTAAATTATAATTCCTATCATACCTCTAAAATATGTTTGATCTACTAGTTTCTCAACTTCATCATGATCAAGTGAATTTTAGGTACTAATGGGAGTACTTATACTCTTAGTTTTGTCATATCCATACTATTTAAGAAGATCATTAATATAATTATTTCAAGATATATAGATTCCTTTTGTTTTTTTAGAAATTTGAAACTAAGAAAAAAATGTAAACTCACCCATAAAACTCATTTCAAAGTCATATTTCATTATATCCGAAATGAAATCAGTTAATGATTGCTCAGTTGAACAAAATACAATTTGATCAACATAAATTTGAACAATCAAAACATTTTTCGTATCTGTCTTTATAAAATGTGTTGAATAAGGATTTCCCTTAACATAATTATTTTAAAGAAAAAATCCAACAAGTCTATCATACCATGCTTGAGGGGCTTACTTGAGTCCACAGAAAACATTGGTATGTTTATAAACATGTTCAGGATATTTTGAATCCTCAAAACCTGGAGGTTTTTCAACAAAAACATCCTCTTTTACAACATCATTAATGAAAGAACATTTAACATCCATTTGAAAATGTATTAAATTAAATAATTATACAAAGTCATGTAGAATACAAATGGACTCATGTCTAGATATTGAAGCATAGGTTTCTTTATAGTCTATTCATTATTGTAGATTATAGCCTTTAGTGACCAATCTAGCTTTATTTCTTACTATGATTCCACATTCATCTCACTTATTTCTGAAGACCCATTTTACTCAAATAATATAAGTTTCCTAAGGTCTTTCAACCTTGGTCTAGACATTATTCCTTTAGAATTCATTTAGCTCATTCTACATAGCTCTTATCCCATCATCATCACCTAAAGCTTCATGAGTGTTTTTTTGTTCATATTGGGAAAGGAATGATAGATTTTATACTTCATTTTTAAGTAACTTTTAGTCCTTACAGGTTGATTCACATCACCAATGATATTATCACTGGCATGATCCATCAGAAACAACTGATTTGGGTTTTGTAAAACCTGTCCATCAACATAGGGTATGAAGTCTTCTGGGATAAATCCTTCAAAAATATTTTCTTCAACGTTTTATTTTTTATAAAGATCTTCTATCAAAGGTTGATAATACAATTTTGAAAACACATATGAAGATGTAGGTTGCATTTGTATAAAATTAAAAGGATCAGTTTCATCAAATTTGGCATTTACTGTTCCTTCAATAGTACAAGTATTTTTATTGAAATATCTATAAGTCTTAGAATCTATGGAGTAACCTAAGAAAATTCCTTCATCAGATTTAAGTGATAATTTGTGTAGATTATCTTTAGTATTCAAAATGAATACCTTACAACCAAAAGACTTGAATTAGGGGATTAAAAGTTTTCTACAATTCCATAACTCATAAAAAGTTTTATTAAGAAAACATCTAATCAGAACTTGATTTATAGTATAACAAAAAGTACATACAGATTCAGCCCAAAAATGTTTGGCTATCGAATACTCACTCAAATTGGTTCTTGATATCGCATGAAGAATTTGGATTCTTCTTTCAACAACTTCATTCTGTTGAGATGTTCTTGGTGATGAGAAGTTATGAGTAATGCCTTTTCTACTACAAAATGTTTCAAAATCAGAATTTTGAAATTCTCTTCCATGATCACTATGAATAGTTTTTGAAGGAAGGTTTTTCTCATTTTTAACATGGGCTCTAAAACTTTTGAAATAATAAAATTCATCAGATTTAGTTGCTAGAAAATAGACTCACGTAAATCTAGTATAGTCATCAACTAAGTCAATTACATAATAATTTCCTCCAATTCTTTTAGTTTGTGTTGGACCAAAAATATCCAAATTCACTAACTGTAATGAATTAGTATTTGAGACTTCACCAACTGATATAAATCTATATTTATGTTACTTTACCTATTGAAAAGGATCACAAATTTCTTAAGAATAAAATATAAGCTTTTGTAGATCCTTAACTAGTCTTTTTGTGGAGTGTTTTCATAGGTTCTTAAAGTTACAGTGTCCTAAACTTTTATGTCAAAACCAAGAATGATCTTCCATTACCCTAAGGAAAGGTAAATCTTGGCTCTTAAGGGCATCTATTTTTAATGTGTAAACATTATCTTGCCTATTTTCAAAATGAATAAACTCTTCCTTGGAATTTTTTACATAGCACTTTTCATTCCTAAAATTCACAATGTAACATTCATCACATAATTGACTTATGATAATGAGGTTGTTCGTAAGTATTTTAAAAAATAAAACATTTGAAATCAATGTCCCTCCAAGAAGAAAAATGGTAACTATACCAATAATATTTTCCTAAGAATTATCTCCAAAAGATACTTTTCCTCTTTTCATCTTGATAATCTTTTCAAAGAAGTTTTTGTTATCAATCATATGCTGAGAACAACCACTATCCATCTACATGTGTTGTTGTTGGTACTATCTATACATTCCTGAAAATAAGAGTGTTTATCTTTCAAAACCCAAACATTCTTGGATCCAGAAACTTCAGAAAGCATAATCTTAGGTATCTACATTGTCGTTGAAAAATATGATTTTTTAAAACCTAATGACTGTGTTTTTTTAAGTAACCATGTTTTTCCCAATTCCCACCACACTGACACGTCGAGTAGAATGGAGAACTTTGAGGAACTAAATAATTGTTACTAAAAATCGTTTTTTAACTAGTGTAACCAAAACTAGAATTATTCTTTAGAGTTCGTATTTGGGAATAATGTTGAGATGGTATGTGGAGTATGATATACTCCATAATATGAAATGTAGGATTGAAATAATGTAGATACTGAATGTAGTATCTATTGATGCTCAAAATACAAGATGGGGGGGTGAATTGTAAACTTTAAAAATTCCATTAGAACATTTAAATATGGTTATGTTTAAGAATGTTAAACAAGGTAATTCACAAAACCTCTAGTTCTACACACTTGTTAGATTCTGAAAATATGATTCTGAGAATGTGATATCGAAAATATGGTTCCGGAAAAATGAAACTTAATGAAAGTTTACAAAGACAATGATTATACCTTAATGCGAATAGAATCTCACTAAATTAGAGTATACTAGTGTAAGGAATTATACGATAGTTATACTTTCCTCAATAAATAAAATACAGTGGAAAAATTGTAATAGAACAAGTAACAAGTAGTAAATATTTTAACCCAAAGAGAAGGGTATCCATCAGCCTTGGATAAAGGTCCAATGATTTATACTTTCAAGAAATTCTATCTTACCCGCACCAGTTTTAGCCCTCGATACGATGATCAATGTCTGTCTTGATATCCCAGAAAGCCCTCAACATTAAGGTAGTCACCACCTCCATCTTCCTCAGCAAGGAAGTCCCCGGACATTAAGGTATTCGGAACCTCTGTCTTCCTTAACACGGAAGTCCTTGAACTTTAAGGTTGTCGGCACCTATGTCTTCCTATCCCTTGAAGTCGTTGAATGTACACAATAAAATTTAGAGTCACACATATCAATTCTGAACAAAGTTTTCAGTACATGCAAAGCATGAGATTCTATCTCTATAAATCACTTCAAAAGCATGTAATCTCTAGAGTTATAGAATAGTAATAGGCTCGTTCAAATGAGATCCTATTTATAGGCATGGAATCAACGGTCAACTCCCGCCTCCAATGGTAAAATTTTTCCTTAAATTTTGGAGGGAACTGTACACGTGTCACTCAAACAATAGTTAATTAGTAACTAAATGCACAATATCATTTTATAACCAAACAAGTGTAATCAAAAATATTGTTACATAACCAGAATCAAATATTCAGAATGTAGGAAAATAGAAGTTCTGAGTCTAACAAAAATCATATTCAGTGTCTATAATACAAGGAAATTCTAATTCTCTTTTCTAAGGAATTCGAACAAGAACTCTATAGAATTCTAGAGTCTGAATTTCAAGGAAATTCAGAATCTGGATTCACCAG
The DNA here is from genome assembly GCA_963277665.1 of Viscum album. NCBI lineage: Eukaryota > Viridiplantae > Streptophyta > Magnoliopsida > Santalales > Viscaceae > Viscum > Viscum album. Next base: position 1,033,066,228 of record OY728157.1, read on the forward strand.
AATTCAGAACCTGAACTTACAAGGTTCAGAGTCATTATTCATGAGAAATCGGAGTCAGAACTTCTATAAGTTCAGAGTATAAAATCAAGGAACTCGAAGTCAGAACTCATAGGATTTCAGAGTCTGAATTTACAGAACTCGGAGTCATATTTCATAAGAGTTCAGAGTCTGGATTCAGAGAACTCAGATTCAGAACTCATAGGAGTTCAGTGTCTGAATTTAGGGAAATCAGAACCCGAATTCGAATCCTGAAAACAGAATTCCCTATATCTATGTATTATTGGATTCTGAGGTTTTAGATACGAAACCGAATTTTATATTTGGACAAAATGAACAAGGAAAAACGTGTTAAGGATAAATTTCCTTATGGATGGAAAATTTTCCGTTTGAATGTAAAACATAGGGTAAAATGAAATTTTCCTTGGGATAAGGTGTTTGTGATTTTCAAAACAAGACGGAATGGTAAAATCATAAGGAAACCTTATTGACTCAAAAAACAACCTAAATATGAAGGAATGGAATTATCACATGGAAAACCTTATTGACTCAACAATATCTCCCTTTTTGGAAAGCATGAACATCCTTTAAAATAGATAATAAGGATTTCGAAAATATTTTTATAGACATTGAAAAAATAAAACTTATCTCCCTTATCATATGGGAAAAGATGAATAAGAATAACTCTCCCTTAGGCATTTGAATGCTAAGGATCGTATTCTAGATTTCCAGAATGATATTTTTTATTATCTTGAGTACGGAAATCTTTTTAATGAAAAAACCCCTTAGATAAACACCCACTTACTTAGTATTCATTTTTTCTTTATCCCCTTCATGATTTTCAAAACTAATTTGAGGGAATTGCAAAGAAATTATGGTACATGAATGATTAGTAAAACAAATCCAAGGGACAAGCAACCAAAAAAATTCATTATGATTAGAAAGAATTTGTACAGTGAAGAAAAGTACAAAAAAATATTGGATTGCAAAAATGTTATACTTCCATTTCCTTCGGAATAATCTTCATGACTATAGTCTTTAGGATTTAGAGCTCTTTGTGGTCTTCCTCTACATTCTTATGAATTTGATCTTGATCCTCTACTTTCTATTCAAGTGATTCGATTTTATCATGCTGAGCCTTAATAATTTCATCCTGAGCCTTTAAGGCTTCTTCCTACTTCACTAGTTGTTCTTCCATCTATATCCTATGATCTCGTTCTATTTTCCAACATTAAGCAATTGAATAAAACTTCCGATTCATATCTTTTACTTATTGCATCTGGTTATTCTATTCCATAGTATGATTTTACTTAAAAGCCTTTGTAAGATCCGAAAATTTACTATCTTCGGTGTCAAAAGCCTCCTTGACACTATCTTGGAACTCATAAAGAATCCAAATTTCTTAAATTATATTTCTTGAACAGATATTCATCATCTTGTATGACCTTTTATGGGCATCATAGTTGATAATGATAGATTTTAAGTCTACCTAAAGCTTGACACACTTGTCCATAACCATGGACACTAAATCCGATTTTTGATTTAGTGTGTGTTGAAGCATCTGACATCGGGAGTCAATAATGGGAAACATTAGAATTGTCCCTAAAAGATTCTTCAAGTATTGGACTAAAAAATAATTTCCAAGGGAAGATGATTCTGAATCTGAGACTTTTCTTGGCGAGGGATCTTTATCTATCTCAACAAGATTCCTCTTTGAAGATCCACCAGCATCATTCTTATTCACAACTGCTTTAATGGTTGTATCAACAACCACCTGTTTTCCTTTATCAATTCTAGGAATAGCTTCCTCATACCGAGATTTATGTTCACTATCTGACAGCTAAACAATCTTATCCTCATCTACTTCTTCATTCTGAGCTCCCGCCTAAACATCTTCAAGATGATGAAAGTGACGATTATAACTCTCTTCCTCAGATAAATTGTTCACTTCATCATTAGCGTTGTCATCTTTACCAGGAGTACAATCTTAGATTACTCAGCTTGTGATGTATGGATTAAAAATTTCTCATATGGGCTTTCCTTCTCATAAAAGTCCTCCACTTTCTTAATTAAGTCATCTTGTATCACTACTACTTTCAGATTCTTCTTTTACTTCTTTGATATCTTCTTTTACTTCAATAACCTTATCTTGGGATTTTTCCTGAGTCATGAACTTTTTCCCTAGAGTATTATGTAAGGGATCTACCAGGAAGAAATATAGTATGATAATTTGTTTAGAGGCTTTTTCAGTTCCCTCAGAATGGCCTGCACAATCTCAATTGCTGACATCTTTTTCTTTAACATCTTTTCTTTAGCTTGTTTATGAAGCTCATCAACAGTTTTCTCTTTTAAAGTCTTGGCCTAAGCATGATCCAAACCAAAACGTGGCTCCCCTACTTTCCCATTCTTTTTTTCTTCCATCCATTTAGATACGACCTCATCCAGATACGCTTTTTGCTTCTTGGGTTTTGGAGGAGCGTATTGAGATTCCTTAGTTTTTGGGGACATTTCTTATACTTCCACTACCTTCAACAACCTCTTCTTTCCAAACATTTTAGATGGTTGAGGAACTTCTTTTTCCTTCAGAACAGCCTCAGCCTCTTCCTCTCATATGTCATAAAACTCTCTGGAATCATTAGAAAAAGAAATATTCATTCTCTTCAAAGTATCATCACTTACTAACCTAACTTTGAAATTACATGGCTTGGAACTGCAAGGAATCATGAAATACTCAATGAACCGAACAATTAGGTTTGAGAAGATGGATGGATACATGATTATCTGAGAATTCAAGTTCCCATTCATGACATTCTCAATCATAATGAGAATATGCTTCATCAAATTGATCTTCCTTCAGTTTACCAAGAAGTCCAAATAGTATATATCACTCTTCTTCAAGGTGTCATTGTTACCTTTTCTCAGAACGATGAATCCATGAACCCATAATTAAATGATCCTATTATTTGTAGAGATGTGAGAAATCATTATATTCATGACAATTGAAAGTCCAAGACCCTCTATATCCTTCATCTTATTGAATCGTCTTTATGATCAGGAACTTTATGAGAACAGAATTCAACTTCCACTTCATAAGACAACCCCACCAAGCTTGCAACCATGGTGTATGAAAGGTCATAGATTTTTTCATAGGTTTTGAAAGAAAATGTAATCCTCTCTTCTTTATTGAAAAAACTCAAAGATTCATAAAATTCTACAAGCAGATCTGAATATACTACATCTAGAGATCCTGGCTTTTATATGCAAACACTTTTCTATCCTTTCAACCTAATGTTCTTTGATATAATGGAATCGTATTTTCCAAATAAATTCGTATGGACCAACCTCTATATGAATATATTCCACTCCAAAAATGGCCTGACATTTGACATCTCTTGAGAAGGAACTTCAACAAACATTCAGACTTGAGCAAGATTTGAGAGGTTCAAAAAGGGCTTTTGAAAGGGGGGCAGAGCTTCAGCATGCAAAGGCTTAAAATCCGATGTGGGATCATCATCAGGGGTCCTTTATATAGTTGTTTCATATGACAATTATATTTAAAATGTCCATCCAATGTTTTAGAAAGCTTCTGATTAGATCTTATAGTTGAAATGATATCCGCAAGGAAAATTTAATAGAATCTTGTCTTTTGAACAGTATAATAAAAACATTCGGATTTAAGGAAAATGGAATCCAAAAAATTTAAAACCAACAAATGAAAATACCATCATGTAAATGATGATTATAAAAACATAAAGAATGAAACAAACCTTTCAAATTTACAGGAAGATTATCCGTATCGGGGAATAAAATTTCTTGATGAACTGTTGATTCCAAAAAAAATTACTATGAAAATCTACATGAAAATAAAATGAGTATGAAAAATCTTCATTATGAAAATTTTTGGGTATGAAAATATTTATTACAAAAATATTAAGTAAGAAAATCTTAATTATGAAATGTTTTGATAAAATGACATTGAAAATATTCATAATAGAAGTTCTATTTGATTCCCACTCGTTTGGAATGATGTCAATGATTTTTTGCACAAGATAATCATCATATAAACCTTTCTGACCCATAGATTCGAAGTTATTAGAAATATTCATAAATATCTATTGCACTTTACATATGGGTTCTCCATAAGGAAATAAGAAAGCATGATATTCAGTTCTGAGCATGGCTCTTCTAGTTTCAATAACTTTGGAAGTTCCAAAGTGTGTAACTACGAGTTTTTTCGATATGCAATTTTCAGCTTCACAAGATGAAATTTGGATATATATATTTCTAGTCATGGAACAAAGAAAAGTATTGCGTAAATTATAATTCAGTTGATATTCATGATTTTCTTGATTGGTGAAGGTACTTGCTTCCTTGTTTGGGAATTTATAACCACCAGTAAGCATAAAAAAATTATCTACTCCAATATTGATAATTAATGTCTTCATGTGATCTCTTCAATATTCGTAATCATTTCCATCAAAAATAGGTGGTCTAGTTGGATTTAGGTTTTCTATCTAACCAAAATTGATTCATGTCATCTTAAAAAACATTCCACAACAACTTGTTAGTAACAAAAGTTTTTAAACATGAAAAATATTGCACAGAAAGGACTATACAAAACTACAGTATCTCTATGTAAAAATGAATCCGAATAATATGAGTCTGAAAAGACGATTCCAAAAATAAGAAGAAGAGAAATTATCTTAAAAATATAATCATGAGATTAATTTTGATTGAACCAAGCCTCTAATACCAATTGTTGATATGTTATGTGGATTATGATATACTCTACAATAACAAGTGTAAGATTGAAATAATATAGATAATGAATGTAGTATAAAATTATTCTCAAAATACAAGAGGTGGGGGGGTTGAATTGTCTTATTTATAAACTCCTTTGTATAATTTAATGATGGTTATGTTTAACAAGGTTAAACTAGGTAATTCAAAAAACCTCTAGTTCTAAACTCTTTATAGATTCCGGAAATATGATTTTGAGAAAGTGATTCCAAAAATATGGTTCTGGAAAAATGGTAGGTAATGAATGTTTTCAAAGACAATGATTCTACATTAAATCATATAGAATCTCACTAAATCAGAGTATACAAGTATAAGGAAGTATAAGATAGTTATACATTCCTCAAAAAAATAAATGTTGCAGAAACATTGTAATAGAATAAGTAACATGTAGTAAATCATTTAACCTAAAGAGAAGGGTATCCAACAACCTTGGATAAAGGTCCCTTGATTTACACTTTCAAGAAATTATTTCTTACCCACACCAGGGTAAGCCCTTGATACGAAGATCAGAGTCTATCTTAATATCCCCACATGACCTCAACATTAAGGTAGTCGGCACCTATTTCTTCCATATAAAGGAATTCCTCGAACATTAAGGTGGTCGGAACATCTTTTTCCTTATAAAGGAAGTCCTCAAACTTTAAGGTAGTTGACACATCTATCTTCCTAACCCCATAATTCCTAGAATGTTCTCAGAAACATTCGGAGTCACACGAAGCAATTCTAAAAAAGGTGTTCAGTACATTCAAAGCATGAGAGTATCTATATAGAAATCACTTCAAATGGATGTAATCACTAGAGTCATAGAACAATACTTAGCTCGTTCAAATGAGATCCTATTTATAGGCATGGCATCAACAGTCGGCTCCCTCCTCCAATGGTCATATTTTTCCTTAAATTTTAGAGGGACCTGTACATGTGTCACTCAAACAACTGTTTGTTAGTAACTCAATGCCCGACATTATTTTATAACCAAACAAGTGTAAGCTCTAATATGGTTACATAACTAAAATAAAATATTCGGAATATAAGAAAATAATATTTCTGAGTCTAACCAAAAACATATACAGTGTCTACAATACAAGGATATTCAGATTTTGTTTTCTAAGGAATACAGACCCTAATCTCTATAGAATTTCGTAGTATGAATTTCAAGAAAATTCGGAATCTGAATTCACCAGAATTCAGAACCTAAATATACAATGTTCAGGGTAAGATTTCATGAAAATTCGGAGACAAAACATATAAGAGTTTGAAATCTAAATTCATTGAACTTGGAGTCAGAACTCAAATGTGTTCTGAGTTTAAATTCATGGAACTCGTAGTCAGAACTCATAAGAGTTTAGAGTCTGAATTCAGAGAACTCAGAGTTTGAACTCATAAGAGTTTGGAGTCTGAATTCACATAACATAGATTCAGAACTCATAAGAGTTCGGAGTCTGAATTTAGAGAACTCAGAACCTGAATTCGAATCCTGAAAACAGAATTCTCTATATCAAAGTATTATTGGATTCTGAGGATTTGGATATAAAATCAAATTTTACATTTAAACAAATTGAACAATGAAAAACATGGTAAGGATAAATTTCATTGGGGAGGGAAAATTTTCCTTATGAATGTAAAACACAGGGTAAAATGAAGTTTGTGTTAGGATAAGGTGTTTTTGATTTTTGAAACAAGAAGGAATGTTTAGGCCATAAGGAAACATTATTGACTAAAAAATCTCTCGAAACGTGAAGGAATGGAAAAGTAACAAGGAAAACCTTATTGACTCAACAAATATATCTCATCCAAATTTTCCTTACTTAATGTAAAGTTGGAAAAACACTTCCTCAAGGAATATATTTATGTCTTAAGTGAAATAAATAAGTTCTTATCATCAAATACTATGTTTTAGCACTAGAGTTAGGCTCGATAACATTTTTGTTAGAAATTAATTTTTCTAGATCCTTAGAAATTTTATCATTATCAGAATTAACTCACTCATGGTTTTTTGAAATACTTTCAAAATAAAGGGTTTTCTTATCAATATCATCACAAAGATATGATATTTCATTAGTAAGAATACAAATCCTATAATTTTCCTTATAAATATTTTTCAAAAAATAGAATTTTCATTCTGAAGAAGCTTATCAAACCTAGAAACTCTTTCATTGGTAGGTAAAGTATTATCTTCTTTAGAAGTAGATTCTTCATCTGAGGAATCATAATATTTACTATCACTATAGTTAGCATTCAAGGATACATTGGTTAGGGATTCAAAATTGGGTACCTTTTCCATTAAACAATTATTTTCAATTTGTTTCTTGGAAATTAAACCATGATTCTTCGGTATAGAAGATTCGTAATCCAAGGATTCATCAAAAGAGTCTCCAACACTGGCACTCCCGGTGTCATTATCTTTCAAAACCTTTTTAGATTTATCTTTGTAGTACTTATTTCTATTCCATTCAGAATGAATTTCCTTTATATATTTTCTCTTATGAATAGGACAATCATGTCTTATATGTCCATCTCATTTTCTTTAATCACAAGTGACATTAGAGACTTTCTTGCACTTTCATTCTTTCTTCATGTATCTACAATGAAAGTATTTCTTCCCTACTATATTGTTCATCCTTCGAGAAAAATTAGACAGTTCATTTTTAGAATGCCCACTTTCACTAGATTCAGATGGTATAACAACCTTCTTAGATTTAGATTTAGTATCTCTCTTTGGACTCGCGACTTTCATATGATTTGAAGTTATTGTAAAAGAAACACTTCTATATCCATTCCTCTTCTTAACATTTTCAGCATCTATTTTCATTCTTGTCTCATTTTGAAGAAGTGTACCAAAAATTTCATCAAGAGTGATATGTGCAACATTCTTATTCTCATCTATACTTGTTCTATTGGATTCCCACTCATTAGACATGATGTCTATAATATTTTCTACAAGTTCCTCATCATCCAAACCATTTTCACCAATGGATTTTAAGCTATTAACAATCGTCATACATCACTGTTGTACCTTACATATAGGTTCACCCTAAGGAATTTAAAAACCATATTTCTACGTTCTAAGCATAGCTCTTCTGGTTTCAATAACTTTGGACGTACCAAAATTTGTATCTTGAAGCTTCTTCCAAATATAATTTTCTGGCTTCACAAGATGAAATATAGATATATATATTCATGGTCATGGAACACAACAAAGTATTGTGTACCATGTAGTTTAGTTTATATCAAGAATTATCTTGATTAGTAAATGTTCTAACTTCCTTATCAAGAATCTTGTAATCTCCTATAAGCATAACAATGTTGTCCACTCCATTGTTAATAAAAAATGTCTTCATACAATCTCTCCAAAATTCGTAACCATTTACATCAAAAATTAGTGCTCTAGTAAAATTTAAATTGCCTATTTAAGCCACATTTATTCCTCCCATATTGTAGAAAATCATTCCACGTATAATTGATAGTATCAAAATTTTGTAAACAAGGAAAAAAATATCCTAATAATGGAAAATAAATAATAATGAAAAACATGTGCAAGAAAACTTATATGTGAATATAAGTATTTTAGAGACCATATCCGATACCAATTGTTAGATCGAAATCATAATGATTGTAGTATCAGTATAATTATGTAGATTCTCAATATACAAGATTGGGGTGAAATGTATACTTTAAAAAATTTCATTTGAAATTTTAATGATTGTAATTTTTAACAAAGATAATCAAGTTAAATTGACAAAACCTATTAGTTCTACAAACTTGCTTGATTCTGGAAATATGGTTCCAGAAATTAAACATGAGAAAATATTAAAAAGACACATATTCTTCTTTAAAGAATATATAATCTTACAAATGAGAGTACAAGAACAAGAAAGTTTAAGATAGTTATACTTTCTTCAATAACAATAATTCAACAGAAAAATTGAAACAATATATGTAACAATTATAAAATCTTTTAACCCAAAGAGAAGGGTATCCAACAAACTTGGATAAAGGTCCCTTGATTTATACTTTCAAGAAAGTCTATCTTACCCACACCTGGGTAAGCCCTCGATAAATATATCAGAGTTTGTCTTGTTATCCCCACAAGCCCATGAACATCAAGGTTGTCGGCACCTCTGTATTCCTATCCACAAAAGCCCTCGATTGTATGCAGTAATATTAATAGTCACAAGGAGCAATTCTAAACCAGATTTTTAGTATGCACAAATAAGGAGAGTCTCTCTCTTGAAATAACCTTAGTAGCATGTAATCTATATTGTTATTTAACAGTGGGGAGCTCATTCAAATGGGTTCCTATTTATAGGCACATCATCAACTCTTGACTTCCTCCTCCAAGAGTCATATTTTTTCATTAACATTGGAGGGACCTGTACATGTGGCACTTAAATAATAGTTGGTTAGTAACTAAATATGTGACATCGTTTTATAACCAAAACATGAGTTGGAAAATAATCGTTACTTAACCAAATTCATTTTTCAGAATGAATGGAAATAAAAGTTCGGAGTCTAACAAAAACAATTAGGTTTTTATAATACATGAATATTCAGATTCAATTTTCTTGACGAATTCACAACCAGAATTCTATAGAATTATAGAGTATGAATTTCAATAAAATTAAGAGTCTGAATTCATTAGAATTCAAAGTCTGAACTTTAGAATGTTCGGAGTCTGAATTCATAAGAATTCATAGCCTGAACATAGTATGTTCGGAGTTAAAATTCATAAAAATTCAGAGTCTGATAATAGAATGATTGGTGTTTGAATTCAAAGAATTTGGAGGATGAACATAGAATGTTCGGAGTCTAAATTCAGAGAATTCAGAGTCCAAAATTACAAATATCATAGTCTGAATTTAGATAATTTTGAACTGAATTTCGGTTTTTGAAAACAAATTTCTCTATATCTAAGTGTTTATAAGATTCCAAGGTTTTAGTTACAAATCCATATTTTTTAGTTAGACAAATTTTGAACAATGAAAATCATGGTAAGTTTAAATTTTCTTTGGGGAAGGAAAATATTCCATAACATGTAAAACAATATTTTCCTTATGTTAAGGTGTTTGTGATTTTCAAAACATGAAGGAATGGAAAATTCCTAAAGAAACCTTATTTACTCAACAATTGAGAACATTTTTTCATCACTTTCCAAAATATGATGAATTTCTTGTATTATACATTGGAAATATTGAGCCATGAAGTGTGTGATATAGAACATCACATAGTCTTTTTTAACTATGGTTTGTTCAATGTCTATGTCATGTAATTAATTTTTATATTTATATTATATCGTATAATAATTCATTTCACATATACATTAAACTTTTATTATCTTATAAAATAGGGTATATAAAAAAATTATTTGTAGTTCATCCCTATTTTCCTTTGAGTATGATAGAGGCTTTGCATAACCAAGAATTTACATGATGGTTAAAATCAATGGTATGACCATTACATTTATTAGCATAAAATATAGATGTTAATATAATTGTATTATTAATATATATTTCATGTATTGAGATTACTTTTTGTCTTTGTTTCTTATGAATTACAGTCATTGGATTTTTTTCCCTAATGAATTGGTTTGTGAATTAGAATCCATAATAATCATTCAGTATAAATTTTTCAAAAATGATGATGTGGGTAAAATGAGTACAAAACATTATAGAATTATGTTAACTACTATAATAGACTGTTATTTCATTGTAGTATAAAGTGAACCCCAATTTATAAATGTGTACTATTATGAACTTCTAATGAAAGTATTTTTTTCAATTACTATAGTCATGGTTTAGTCACATTTTTGAAATGAAAATGGTTTGATTCGAAGTCCCAATATGTACATTTATTGACTTTTGTGGGTTCTGAGTTGTTGATATGAGTCAATTTTTGGTTACAGATAAATAATACATGTTGGCATCAATGGAAGAACATGTGTTTATTGGAAAAGTCATATGAGACCTCAATATTGTGTCATTAATGATGTAATCCAAACATAATTTTTTTAATATGGCTGAGAAGAAGTTGAAACCATTGACTCATCCATGGGTGTTGACCAAAATATTTCATCAAATGTCTCATATTTTCCTATTGTGAGAGTTCATGTTAACCACGAAGTAGTGGTGGGTAATGTATATAATGATGTAACTTTTATAATAGTACATGTATATTACATTTAAATGAGTGTATCATGTTGGTATTACTATAATTAAATTAATTTATATTTAATTTAAATTGATAATTTTTTTATTTTTAATTACATTGCATTTTATTATAATTTTTTGAATTTAGAAAACACAGATTCAAATATATTTTTAAACAGTCTATAACATGGTTTTAAATTTTTGTTACTAAAATATGTTATGTCATTTTTTATGAATGTTTTGACTTATATTTTTAATGTATGAATTTTTAAAACAATTTCTAAAAAAATGACATTTCATTCTTATGAATATTTTAAAAATGAATATAGAATCTCGAAGGAAGAGATTAGTTGATGTTGACTGATAGATGTGATTTCATGTGTAGCCTCCTCCACATTCCATATTGAGTAAAATATTGTAATCTTTTTCTTATTAATTACATAAAATATAATTGGAATATTCATTATTAAAAAATTATTGGGACATTCAGTTTCAAAAGAGTCAACTCCTCCTCATCCGACTAGCATGGGTCTAAGTGGTGATACTCCAATACCTATAAGAAAATCCATTCATACATGTAACCACATTGACCCATGATAAAAGACCCCTTATTCAAAAAATTTTATCTTTTTCTTATGCCTCTAGGGATGTTACCATTCATTCCTCATGTAACGGCCCAAAGTTTTAATAATGGAAAATACCTCTTAATCCAGTTAAATGTCTCTTTATAAAAAAATGTTTTTATATGATGTCAAGTTATTTGGTTTTATGATAAGAGTTGTGATCGTTACTTTTATAGCCGTTGAACAGTGATCACATGATTAGTATAAATATAAGGCTTTAACGAACCCAATTTTACTCAGACAAAGGAAGTGATGGCCTCATCCAGTAGAATTTCCCCATACGAAGCCCATTTGTCGGAGCTCGGAAAAGAGGTGGCGTCTTTGGGCTTCTCCCTTGACCAAACCCAAGATGAGATTCATTATGGCAAGCTCAAATGTGACCGTCTACGGGAAAAGTTGAAGTTGATTGAGATTACCACTCGAGTGATGTTATCTGAGCCGCCCCAAGAGTCTGTCACCATTGCACACATTACCCTTAGGTCTTATGTGGCTATTTTAAGGGGTTATGTAACAAATAAGTAGTACTATGTTCATGTACATTATTATTTTTTTATATAATAATGAATATAATTTCTAGTCATTTTTGATACATTGTAAATAGTTTTTAAAGTACAAATGGTGTTTTTAGTTATTATTTAATTAAGAAATCTATTTTATTAAATTAAAGTATTTTTGAATTAAATAATATTTTAATAAAATAAAAATATTATTATTAAATTATTTTTTATTAAATATAAATGATCTTATAATTTTATGAATACAATTAAAATGTTATATTAATGTTTGAAATCCATTTCTGTCAAAACCCGTGAATTTTCGATAAATGTTGGTTTTTATTTAAAAAGTGAACATAATCATATTTAAAAAATTTTTAGATAAAACAAATTTCATTTCTGTAATCAGGACGTTGAAATTATCCAACGGTGAATTTTTCATAATTTTCTGAGACAGTCAAATTTTTGGGTAAAAATTAAATACCATTTAAATATATAATGTGTTTTATGACATCATAATGACCCAATGGTGATGTAATATAATACCATAATCCTTATGTTCGGCCAATATATGTTTTAAAATTAAAATAATGCGATTTTGGGTTTTTTTACTTACTTTTTAACGCATTAATGGACCCCTCAAGACATATTCAACACTTTGCCTTTTAAAATTAATTTCCATGGGAGTGTGACTCACCTCCACATAAGCAACCTTATTATTTTAAGAATTTCTGACTTGGGCCTTATAAAATATTGTTTTCCTTTTCCCTTTTCCAAAAACCATGGTCAAAAACCATGGGATGGTTTGTGGTTTGGATTAATTTAATGTAAGGGGACCCAAACCTAAATAATAAAGAATTCCCTCACCTTTCCTATATAAACCCACCCAAGCTCTCACTTCCTCCTCACTAAAATCCCTTGGATTACGTCAACCTCTGCCCTACTCTCTCTAGAATCCTCCCAAGGTTTTCCAAGATCCCAAGAATCCTCTCACAAGCCTCTCTCTAGCCTTTGGAAGCACACTTCCAAGTAAGGGTTTTTTCTTCCTTTCTCATTTTTGTCAATTTTATTTAAGTTGTATTTCCCTTTGTATTTCAATTATGAATATTGGGGTATGGTTTCGCACCTCCCCCATACTGACCTCTTATTGTTTGAATGATGGGAGACCCCTTTCTCTCTCATTAAATTCCTCCCATGTACACCCGTTACTATGCCGAAATTCTGAAGGGAACTTCTCTCTCCTCTTTTATATACAAGCAATACTTTTTTATCATGAATCTAAATTCCATTACAATTGTTGGGACATGTATCTATATGACCTCCTTATTTTCCATTACATGTAAATATGATGAGGATCCCCTTTCTCTCTCATCAACCTTTTTTATGAATTCTTATGTCACGCTGTTATGCTGCCGAAATCGCACCGATTTTCTAAACCAATGTCATTGTGTAGTGAATACCATGCCCATTTCTCCATCAAGGGTATTCACCTTTATGCACATTTACTTATTGATTGTAATGTTTCATGTATGAATTCTACATTCGTTTATCGTGGAATAATGATTATGTTTTATGAATCCATGTTTTATGATCCATGTGGCACACTTATGCATGAAATAAAATGTTTAAGAAGGGTGCACCCTTATAGCGCTCCAATGCATTGGGTAAAGTACAGTATCATGATACATCATGTGCGTTGAGTGTTGACTCATGCTAATTCAAGTGCAATGAGGGTTTACTCATGCTTCATGTGCAATGGGGTTTTACTCATGCTCTATGTGCAATGAGCCTTGGCTCATGCTAATTCAATGTTAAGTGTTGTTGCCACATTTCCATGTTATGATTATCATGATTTATCATGCCTTTATGTTCATTTTCCTTTATACTCTATTGATATTACTATTGTCTAACATGTATTGTACTCCTCATGTTATTCCAAGTGTACTCCCTTACTGGTATTTATATCTCACCCTTTTCTTATGCATGTCCTGAGGTTATCCCATGCAATGCTAAGTACGAGGGAATGTAGTGGTCATGTAAAGGATTTTTTCAATAAAGATATTGTATTTCATGTTTTAAGTTTTTATATAATGATCCTAAGCCCCAAATACACTAAACCTCTCGATCTTCTTTGTTGTATCAATTGATGTTTTATGTAATAAAGCATGTTTAAGTTGTAATAATAGCAGGGTTGTGATAGTTGGTATTAGAGGATTGGTTTAGTTATTTTTGGGATTAGGAAACCCTAGTAAAGCCTTAGATACAAGACTAATTATAATAAAAACATCCCTAAGTTTTGGTAAATACTAAGTAAGTGGATTATCAAACAAATACTTCCCTGACTAGATACGAGCAGGTAGAGGCGGCTCTGGCACAGATGAATCCTATGGGTAAAACCCAAAAACACCGCTTTGAGCTAGACTCGAACGGAACTGGTTCACAACAATGGGTCGTGCTGCACTCTTCATTACGACACTCCCAGGGGATATGTTTTGATAAATTCTCAGTCTTGGTATGAACCCTTTTTAAGGGAAAAATGCCCCTAAGAATATATGTTAGAATGTAGATATGAAAAGCCTAGATTGAATCCAATAGACTCATGAGTTAAAGAAATTAAAGTTTATTTATAAGTCATCAAATTTTGTCTTTGGATTATCCTTTATGTGTTACCCCTAGCTTTCCTTTTATTCCAGCCAATGGCCGATAATATGAGGACTCGGGCTAACAACTGTTTGTGAAGATTAGTGTGATGATTGTACTAATGAGATGCCCAATCCAATGGGAGCAGGAATCGAGAACTTTGTCACGCTTCTCTCTCAGCTAACTCAAGTTTTGAATAGAAACATGGGTCAAGAGGAATGTTCAACCCCCCCTAAGAAAGAACAAGTCCCTATCGAGAGCTTCATGAGTCAAAGGCCTCCTACTTTTAGTGGATCATCCAATCCCACAATCGCTGAACAATGGATCAACTCCATTGAAAAGATATTCTCCATCCTCCAATGTTCTGAACAAGAGAAGATTCTCCTGGTGGCTTATCGTATGGAGGGTGAAGCTGATCAATGATGGAAATTGATCAAAAATACAAATCCTGAGGAGGATATCGAGGCTTTGGAATGGAAGGAATTCCGGAAGATGTTTTTCGATAAATATTTTCCGCACACCCTCTATCTTAAGATGGAAAGGGACTTCCTTTACCTCAAGAAAAAAGATGAAGAACCTGTGGGAGCGTATGAGGAAAACATCACAAGGCTTGCATGATACGCTTCCAGCTTCGCTATTACCCCCGAATGAAAGGTTTACCGCTTCTTTGGTGGGCTGAAGCCTAGATTGCAGAAAGAATTAGCGATCCGTGACTTCGAAAGCTATGAGGAAATTGTCCGATGTGCCCTCAAGGTCGAAATAGAGATCGGAGAATCACAGGGGTATCATGGGGACAAGAAGCGTAAGCTGGACTTCAATGCTGGTGGTCCGATGGATAAATCCAACGGCTCTAAGAAGTTCCAGCACCCCACTTTCCAAAAGTGCGGAAAGAAGCACCCTAGAAATTTCCTTAAGGGGACGAGAAAATGCTTCAGGTGTGGAAGAGAAGGGCACCTAGCTGTTAACTGTCGGCAAGAAGGACCCGCGGCTGCGAAAGAGGATAGGAACTCTCCGTTTGAACCTCAACGCATTGTTCAATGGTATAAATGCAAAGAACCAGGTCATTTTTCAAATCAGTGCCCTAATCCAAGTGTTATCGGAGGCAACCAACAACCTCCAAGATAGCAAGGAAGATATTTTTCCATCACTTCTGATGAAGTGAAAACCGACAATGAAGTGGTTACAGGTAAGCGAGTTATTCATTCAAGAACAGTGAACGTACTTTTTGATTCAGGTTCTACACATTCTTTTATATCTCTAAAGTTTATAAGAACAATCCCAGCACCACCAAAAATCATGGAAGTAATGATGTCGGTGAGTACGGAAAATGGCGCAATCATTGCATCCCATGAATATAAGTCCTCCCCAGTTATAATATGTGGATTGAATTTCTTTGTGAACCTCGTCATACCCCCTTTGGTAGAATTTGATGCAATTCTTGGCATGGATTGTCTTTCCTTATATGGAGCCAACATAAATTGTTGGGAGAGGGAAATCACGGTCTATATAGAGAATCGACCCCCGATTCATTACAAGTGTCAGGAGGAAGATGAATCTCCTTTAGCTCCATCATCTCAAGCATGGATATTACTGCCCTATGAGCACGTGTATCTGGCTCAGATGCTTTAGTCCATAGAAGAAACCATCCTTGAATAAATGCCTATTGTGATGGAATTCGCGGAAGTGTTTCCTGAGGAACTGACTGGTCTTCCTCCAATAAGATATGTTTATTTCTCAATTGAACTTATACCTATGGTGCTACCAATATCCAAGACTCCATATAGAATGGCTGTTGTTGAGCTTGAAGATCTGAAGAAACAACTATAGGAGAATCTGGATAAAGGCTCTATACGCCCAAGTGCTTCACCATGGGGTGCACCAGTCTTCTTCGTCAAGAAGAAGGATGGGTCAATGCGGCTTTGCATCGATTATCATGAACTTAACAAAATCACGATAAAGAACAAGAATCCACTCGCACGAATTGATGACTTGTTCGATCAGTTGCGTGGAGCACAATACTTCTCCAAGGTGGACTTGCGGTCGAGATATTATCAAGTAAGGGTGAAGAAGGAATATATCCCCAAGACTACTTTTCGTACAAGATACTGGCACTATGAAATCATAGTAATGCCTTTAGGACTCACGAATGCTCCAGAAATATTCATGGACTTGATGAATAGAGTCTTTAGAGATTACCTTGACAAATTTGTGGTAGTCTTTTTAGATGATATTCTAATATACTCCAAAACCAAGGAGGACCATGAAAAAAATTTAAGAACTATACTAGAGACTTTGCGCAAGGATAAGCTCTATGAAAAGTACAAAAAGTGTGAGTTTTGGTTGAAGGAGGTCTCATTCTTGGGACATATTATCACAAGCAATGGGATATCTGTGGATCCCTCCAAAACAGATGCAATTGAGGGATGGCCGAGGCCAACATCGGTAACGGATATCCATAGCTTCTTGGGGTTAGCTAGATATTATCGACAATTTGTGAGAACTTTCTCACGATTGTCCAAACTTATTACCAAGCTAACTCTAAAGGGAGTAAAGTTTTCTTGGAGTGATGAATGTGAAGAAAGCTTCAAGAAGTTGAAAAGGAGGCTTATCACTGCACACATGCTCACTTTACCCACAAGTGGGGAGCTTTTTGTGGTATTAAGTGATGCTTCAAAGAAGGGATTAGGCTATGTGCTGATGCAGAATGATAAAGTGATATCCTATGCCTCAAGGCAGTTGAAAATCCATGAGCGAAACTATCCAACACAAGATCTGGAGTTGGCGGCTATGATCTTTGCCTTGAAAATCTGGCGGCATTATCATTATGGAGAGAAATGTGAGATATATACTGACCACAAGAGTCTTAAATATATATTCACATAGAAAGAGATTAATATGCGCCCGAGAAGATGGATATAGATCATCAAGGATTATGACTGTTCAATACATTACCACCTTGGGAAAGCAAACAAGGTGGCGGGTGTCCTAAGTAGAAAGGATCCAGCAATTCTATCAATTATGAGAATTGAGAAGGATCCAATCTTCTTAGACTTGATGAAGATGGACGTGGGAATCATAAATAAGGGAACATCATCAATCCTTTCACAAATGATTGCTCAACCATCTCTTTTGGAAAGGTTAAAGGATGCTCAAAAGGATGATGTGGGAATTCAAGAAAAAGTGGAAGCTATCAAAAAGTGGAAATCCTCGGAGTTTAATGTTAATGAAGAAGGAATTGTGCAGTTTGGGAAAAGACTATGTGTTCCATCAAGTCCGAATCTGAAGAACAAACTTTTGGATGATGCACATAGTTCAAATTTCTCTATTCACCCAGGGAGTGAAAAGATGTATCGAGATCTACGAGAAAACTTTTGGTGGGATAATATGAAGAAGGAGATCGTTGAATAGACCTCAAAGTTCCTGGTGTGTCAGCAAGTGAAGGCAAAGAGGTAGAAGTATAAGGGGATGATGCAAACATTGCCCACACTAGAATAGAAATGGGAGAACATCACCATGGACTTTGTCACCAGATTTCCAAGGACATCCAAAGTCAACAATGCAATCTGGGTTGTTGTGCATCGTCTTACAAAGACTGCACACTTCATTGCTATTCAAGAGGATTTCTCATTGGATCAACTGGCATGGATATATATTAGGGAAGTGGTAAGGTTGCATGGATTACCACTATCTATTGTGTCTGACCAAGATCCAAGATTCACCTCTAAGTTTTGGAAGAATCTTCAACATGCTATGAATACTGAATTGAACATCCGTACGGCCTATCATCCTCAAACTGATGGCCAATCTGAGAGGACTATAAAAACACTTCAGGATATGTTGAGAGTGTGCTCAATGGACTTTAAAGGAGGATGGGATCAACATCTTCCCTGGTTGATTTCTCTTATAATAACAGTTTCCACTTGAGCATCCAAATGGCACCATATGAAGCCCTATATGGGAAAAGGTGTAGAACACCGACATGTTGGGATGAGGTCGGTGAACGTAAGCTGCTTGGACCAGAAATGGTCGGGGAAATGGTGGAGAAGGTGAAAACCATTCAGAAACATATCAAGGCAGCCCAAAGTCGATAGAA
Organism: Viscum album; assembly: GCA_963277665.1. NCBI lineage: Eukaryota > Viridiplantae > Streptophyta > Magnoliopsida > Santalales > Viscaceae > Viscum > Viscum album. Next base: position 1,033,085,018 of record OY728157.1, read on the forward strand.
GAGTTATGCAGATAATCGTCGACGAGACCATGAGTTTAAAGTTAGAGACATGGTGTTTTATGCATATCTCTGTGGTAGAAGGTCGTGAGGTATGGAAATAAAGGGAAGTTAAGTCCATGGTACATCAGCCCCTTCGAGATTCTTGATCGTGTTGGGGTTGTGGCTTATCAACTAGCACTTCCACCTACTACGGCCAAGGTGCATGATGTCTTTCATGTATCCCTCTTAAGGAAGTACATACAGGACCCTTCACATGTACTCTCTTCCAAGGTGGTACAATTGGAAGATGATCTTTCTTATGAGGAGCAACCAGTTAAGATCTTAGATCGTAGAGAAAAAGTTCTACGAAATAAGACAATGCCCCTCGTCAAGGTATTGTGGAGAAACCACAAGTTTGAAGAAGCAACTTGGGAGTTGGAGGATATGATGAAGCTGAGTTACCCACATTTGTTTTAGTGTGGGAAAAGGAAAATATCAAGGGAGAAATTTCTTAAGGGGGGGATATTTTAATGACCCAAAGTTTCATTAATGGAAAATACCTCTTGATCTAGTTAAATGTCTCTTTATAAAAAAATGTTTTTATAAGATGTCAGCTTCTTTGGTTTTATGATAAGAGTTGTGATCGTTACTTTTATAGCCGTTGAATAGTGATAACATGATTAGTATAAATATAAGGCTTTAACAAACCCAATTATACTCAGAAAAAGGAAGCGATGGCCTCATCCTGTAGAATTTCCCCATACAAAGCCCATTTTTCGGAGCTCGGAAAAGAGGTGGCATATTTGGGCTTTGCCCTTGACAAAGCCCAAGCTGAGCTTCATTATGTCAAGCTCGAACATGACTGTCTATGGGAAAAGTGGAAGTTGATTGAGATTACCACTCGAGCGATATTATCCGAGCCGCCCCATGTGTCTGTCACCATCGCACACCGTACCCTTAGGTCTTATGTGGCTATTTTAAGGGGTTATGTAACAAATAAGTAGTACTATGTTCATGTACATTATTTTTTTTGTATATAATAATGAATATAATTTCTAGTCATTTTTGATACATTGTAAATAGTTTTTAAATTACAAATGGTGTTTAGCTATTATTTAATTAAGAAATATATTTTGTTAAATTAAGGGATTTTTAAATTAAATAATATTTTAATAAAATAATAATAATAATATTAAATTAATTTTTATTAAATATAAATGATCGTGTAATTTTATGAACGCAATTAAAATGTTATATTAAGGTTTGAAAGCCATTTCTATCAAAACCTGTGAATTTTCAATAAATGTTGGTTTTTATATTAAAAGTGAAAATTCACATATTTAGAAATTTTTTTAGATAAAATTAATGTCATTTATATAATCTGGATGTCGAAATTATCCAACGGTGAATTTTTCATAATTTTCTGAGACAGTCACATTTTTGGGTAAAAATTAAATACTATTTAAATATATAATGTATTTTATGACATCATAATGACCCAATGGTGATGTAATAAAATACCATAATCCTTATGTTCGGCCAATATATGTTTTAACATTAAAATAATGTTATTTTGGGTTTTTTTGACTTACTTTTCAAAGCATTAATGGAACCCTGAAGACAGATTCAACACTTTTCCTTTTTAAATTTATTTCCATGGGAGTGTGACTCACCTCCACATAAGCAACCTTATTATTTTAAGATGTTCTTACTCGGGCCGTATAAAATATTTTTTTCCTATTCCCTTTTTAAAAAACCATGGGCAAAAACCATGGGATGGTTTGTGGTTTCGATTAATTTAATGTAAGGGGACCCAAACCTAAATAATAAATAATTCCCTCACCTTTCCTATATAAACCCACCAAAGCTCCAACTTCCTCCTCACTAAAATCCCTTGGAGTTCGTCCAACCTCTGCCCTACTCTCTCTATAATCCTTCCAAGGTGTCCCAAGCTCCCAAGAAGCCTCTCATAAGCCTCTATCTAGCCTTTGGAAGCACACTTCCATGTAAGGGTTTTTTCTTCCTTTCTCATTTATATCAATATTATTTATGTTGTATTACCCTTTTAATTTCAATTATGAATGTTGGGGTATGGTTTCACACCTCCCCCATACTGCCCTTTTATTTTTTTAATGATGGGAGAACCCTTTCTCTCTCATTAAATTCCTCCCATGTACACCCGTTACTATGCCAAAATTCCGAAGGGAACTTCTCTCTCCTCTTTTATATTCAAGAAATACTTTTGTATCATGAATCTAAATTCCATTACAATTGATGGGAAATGAATCTATATGACCTCCTTAATTTTCTTTACATTTAAATATGATGAGGAACCCCTTTCTCTCTCATCAACCTTTTTTTATGAATTCTTATGTCATGTCGTTACGCTGCCGAAATCCCACTGATTTTCTAAACCAATGTCATTGTGTAGTGAATACCATGACCATTTCTCCATCAAGGGTATTCATCATTATTCACATTTACTTATTTATTGTAATGTTTTATGTATGAATTTTACATTCTTTTATCGTGGAATAAATGATTATGTTTTATGAATCCATGTTTTATGATCCATGTGGTACACTTATGCATGAAATGAAATGTTTAAAAGGGTGCGCCCTTATAGAGCTCCAATGAATTGGGTAAAGTATAGTATCATGATACATCATGTGAAATGAGTGTTCACTCATGATAATTCAAGTGCAGTGAGGGTTTACTCATGCTTCAGGTGCAATGAGGGTTTACTCATGCTCCATGTGAAATGATCCTTGGCTCATGTTAATTCAATGTTATGTGTTGTTGCCACATTTCCATGTTATGATTATCATGCTTTATCATGCATTTATTTTCATGTTTCTTTATTCTTTATTGATATTCCTATTGTTTAACATGTATTTTACTCCTCATGTTATTCCATGTGTACTCCCTTACTGGGCTTTATAGCTCACCCTTTTCTTATGCATGTCCTCAGGTTATCCCATGCAATGCTAAGTACGAGGGAATGTAGTGGTCATGTAAAGGAAGTTTTCAATAAAGATGTTGTATTTCATGTTTTATGTTTTTATGTAATGATCCTAAGCCCCGAAGACACTAAACCTCTCGATATTCTTTGTTGTATCAAGTTAAGTTTTATGTAATAAATCATGTTTAAGTTGTAATAAAAGCGGGGTTGTCATACCTCGATCACAATATCAATTAGCCTTCTATTCCCATTCCATGTTTACTATATCTCCAAGGATGGTTCTACCCCTACCATATCCATTTCCATTGATGTATCCCCAATCCCACTAATTATATCCTATCATGTCTATGGGACAACCACTTCCTTGTATCCCCCAAGGATCTGATAATTCAGTTCCATTACCATCCACTCCAATACTTGTAGATCACCTAGAGAAAACATTGAAACAGACACATCCTTTGGAGGTTACCAATCCAGGAGAGCCCAAAAATCCATTACATCATATAGTCTTGACTCCATCTATTTTTTCATAATTTTTTCAAAATATATCACATCATTTTTGTCATGTTTTACCATAGATTAATTCATCATTTCCACATTTAACTATTTTGGTAAGATAATATTGTAGGTGACCTCGGCATACCCAAAGTGATGAAGATTGGAATAAAAACCTCAAATAATGGTGTATTACAATGAATAATTTATGATGATATGTAGAAATTTTAAGAAGTGTAGAAATTTCATTTTTTTACTATAGAGATGTACCATAATATCATTCCGGTGAAACAACTCTCTGAGTGACGTAGCAGTAATGATATCAAGGACAATGCATGGACGGTGATATGGGTAACAAATATTTTTTAAATTATATCTAAATTTTTAATGTATTTATATAAATTAACATGTTCATTGCAACATCAATTTATCTTTCTCGATTGTTAATATTTTAAGGTAAAATGCTTAATGAATCTTTGGGAGTTTTGGAAATCATATAAGATGGAGTTATATATTGGTCGGTGGGTTAGATTTAGATCTTTTTTAGATGGTGTACACAATAGTCCAATTAGGGTGATGACCATTAGGATATTAGGCAAATGAAATTCATTATTACTTAAGAATAATATATTTATTTTTAAAAAATAATGAACTTTTCATATATTAATATTATTACTTATTCAAATTAGGGACTTTATTTTTATATTATTGAAACCCCATGGAAAGATTTTATACGAATGATTTCATAAGGGGTTAAATTTTATTAACTATTTTAATATTAGATTATCAAAATAATTTTTATATTAAAATGAAATTAGATATCATTTTATTGAATTAAATATCATATATACTTTTTAAATTCTATATGATGAATTTTATTGAGTTTATATTTTTAAATGTATAGAAATTATTCATATTAATGATTATGGAATGTTCTTTATCAGTAGATAAAATTATAATGTTTTTATGATTAGCTATTATTTATGAATTTTTCATTAATTATTATCACATTATTAAATTTATGAATTAGTAATTCTTATAAATTTTATAAGCTTTTATTATTATTCATGACTATTATGTTTGTATTTAATTTTAATCAATGTCATTTACAACATGTAGTATTTGGCATCAAAGGATGGATCCCGGGGAAAAAATTATTTTTGTCGAGTAAGAATAAAATTGATGGAATCACAGTAAATGAAAAATCACATCAAATTATTATATGTTTTTTATTTATATTTAAAATATTATATGAATTTTGTGCTTAAATATCTTCTATAGTTTTTTAACAGTATGACCTGCAGCCCATTGTTGATATCAAAGATTTCTAATTTGGTCCAAATGTTCATTTTTGTCAGATGTTCAGGGAGTTGATCTATAGGAGAGTATGATTTTGAACACGGAAAATTATTATACACACTCTGTATTTTTCTTCACTTGTATCATCTCAAACTTCTCAGAAAACCTAGCTACAAAGCCATTATACTAATGAAGATAAGGCAGAACAAATAACCTTACAAGAGTGTCATAGAAGTAAAATGATCCCCAAACACTACCTAAAATCCATGTGAATTATAATCTAATAACTTATGTAAGAGGTTTCTACTACTAATTATTAATATATGGAGTCAATGAACTCTTGAAATAATTGTCCGAGCGATGCTAATGAGCGTCCTAGTGATGGTTTATTTTATGGTGCTGGCGATGATGATGAAGATGTTTCTTTAAATCCAAATTATGTAGTTGGTGATGAGCTTGTTGTTGATGGAGATGAGGATGAAGATGTTGGCATTTGGGGGGATATTTATCACCTCCAATTTTTACTTATCAATAAAGAGACATGTTAATTTTATTCAAATACATTAATTGATTGTTATTAGGGATTTATATGTATGTTATGGTATTATAAGTGGATTTTTAAAAATTTTACATGAGGATTTTTGAATTCATAATATACAATATTTGGGTTGAAATGAATATGTATTATTATTATTATTTTATTTTTAGTTTTAAGGGCCAAATGATCAACATCAATGAAATGGGGAAAACTACCTATACCCATGGTTTTTAGATTTATTGTAATATATCTTTTGATAGAAAAAACTAATCCCTGTGTTTTTCAAACTATGGCTATAAATATATAACAACACTTTTGGTTAAAAGAATGGTATGATAAAATCCTCTAATGTTATACACAAAATTTGTATAGAAACCATAGTTATAGATCCATACCGAAGGATCCCATGGAAATTATTAAATTAATTATTGGTAGAAGATATAACAATGGTTTTAGGGGATACTTCCACAGTTCTAAACCAGGATTATAGAGTTCTTTTCTTGCAGTGATGTTGAGTGAATGAATAGTCAGATAGAATCCTTGTGTATTAATCAATTAGTTTATGTACTATCCCTAGGTTCTCTAGCAAGAGATCCAATATCAAGAAAATATTAAAACGTTTCAATATGTTCCCATTTAATTAATCATGATATTTCCAACAGTATAACACGACCAAAGCATAAACCGCATTTTATACCCCTCTATCAAGACCTGAAAGATTAGGACCTCTCCATGGCTAATAGTAATCCAAGGATTACTGCACTAGCCCACATATAATTTTACAGGGGTCAGAGATAAGATCCGATTATCAATAAAACAAAAATGGGAGCCCTTATACTAAAACAAATATAATAATCACACACTATCTCAATAATATAGTTTAGATATATAATAAAATATTGAAATTTATAGGTTTAAATCAATGCATACAATGACCTCTAAGAAAAATCATAAGAGTTCAATGAGGTAATTCAAATGATATAAAGGGGAAAAATAAACACCCTACTATAAATGATTTCATAACATAATAAAATATAGTAAAGGTGAATACTAAAGAGTTCTTTACTCATAATCTACGAGATTGAAAACAAAACATGGTTGTTACCTCCATTTGAAACTACGAAACTCAGAGAATAGGACCACTGATGCCAAAACATATCTACATGGCTTCTACATAAGTTGAAATTGATACATGAATAACAAATATTTATGTGTGTATATACACACAATATAGGATACCTAAAAAAAGAAAGAGGGAATCAACAAAAAAAACCATCATCTCGATCCTTAGATTTTGTGGGGGGAGAAATCGAACATCAAATTTGATCACAATGAATATAAAATGATGAGTAATAGGGGATATATATCCACACAAAAAAGATATGAATGCTGATTCATCCCATAAATCCTACATTCTGTTATCTTGGATATGCATCACAGATAACCTGACAACAATTATTATATTGTACATTCACTTTTCCCCAATATGGAAAAACTAAGAGATAATAATGTCCAATTGAGGCACATCAAACCACCAGATATCAAAGATGGGGATAACCACTTCCTAAATAGAGGAGTTACACCCTTGGTAATATGTGGTAATGTTGAATCTACCTATATTAATGAAATGGGTGTCTCTACACTTAGAGAGATAGGGAAGTAACAACCCAGATAACACATTAATGATAACACCTAAACACTGCCTCCTGATAAGAATCACTGAATGAAGAATCCTAATATAAGCATATCACATCATACCTATGATTCCAAAATAAAATACCCCATCAAATCATAAATGAAAAACTACACAATATATGATACTCATATGCCCAAATACAAGTACTAAGGAAGGTGATATGGAATTTATATGTTATTGAAAATGTAAAAAATTTGTACATAGCTAAATACAACATGTGTCTTCACATAGATACCTTGGTATTTCCTATTCAATAAATGTATTTTCCATCCATTTGGATCCAAGTGGTCTGTTCCTAGGGGTATGTGGTGTGTATGTTCACCTAGGGTCATGGTTGTGGGCTCTCATTATGCTGCTCAGCTAGCAATGTAGTTGAACATGGTTTTCCCTCTAGGTAAAGTGCCTATTTGATAACATGGGATATAGTTAACATGCCCTCAGTTCATAGATCGACTACCTAGGTAGGAATAATTAATTTGTGGTTAGAAAAACATGAAATATCATACTTAAAATAAAATAAACTCTTGACACCGGGACATTCTATAGAAACACAGTATGTGTTCTCCCTGTGTACATGATGGGTACTATAGTTTTTTAATGAAAATAACTAAATGTATAATGTTGATATATGATTAAATATTAATTAAACATAATTTAGTATTTCAATCAATATGAATATTTCAGTCCATACTTTTAATTCATTGATTGGGAGTGCCTAAAAATCGATTTTTGGAAATCAAAACTATGATTTCTCAAGCAGTAGAAGGTGCCACTCACATTGCTTTCTGGGCTCCCATTACATGATTCAATTAAATTTTATCCAACAAACCCATATTCATCCATCTGAAAAATTATTTTCTCTATGTCTTACACAGTAAATTCAATAATCTGGAGGATCAATCAAACTTGAATTTGGTCCGACAATGACAAATCATGACCCATGGGACAAAAATAATGAATGAGAAGAATAGTGGTGAGAAAGGGCACATGAATAAGATAATATAATAATTTTAAAATATGTTCCTAGATAATGGTAAAAATAATGGAAACTATGGGTGAATAATATGAACAAATAATATAAATAATTATGTTTAGAAATAGGTAATTAAATATTATCTTATGTGATAAATGAAAATCATTGAAATTATGTTGATACACACCCATTCTTGAAATTTAAATATAGGGGTGGGGGAATTTGAAAAATAATACTCCCTACCTCAAGAATATATATATCCTTGGTAAGTATGATTTATTCTATTAATGATGATGAATATCATGCTGTATTTTTTGTTTACCTCATGAATACCCCCAATTTTTTATTGTCAATCCACATTTCCATGTCCCAAATTTCAATATAGTTATCACTTCTTCCAATCTAATATCTCTTGGTTATGTTGCGAGAATTAAGAATTCATCATAAAAATATATTTATTGAGGGTGACAATGTTTTTTACCATTTAGTAAGATAAAATAATAATTTAATTTAATTTAATTAACACAAAAACCAATGACTTACTTCAATCAAACATCAAACTTTGACCTGTACTATGTCATGACAAAAGTAAAACCGTTATTTTGGATTTGAAAAAGGTCATAGATATTCCTCTTGAGGTGCTGATCTATGGAAACAAAATTTATTCCAAAAATGTGGGTGTATATTCTTATATATATATATATATAAACAATATTTTAATTTAACTTTATGAGACACAAAATAGAAGCACCATCATTGAGAAAAAACTAACATATATTTTGGGAAATTTTCAAAGGATAAAAAATTTATTAGGATTAATTACATATTCAATGTAATAGTCACCATTTAAGACCTTTTCGGGTGCCCTCATTGTGGTTCAGGATTTTTGATTAACTATTTTATGGTGTCATTGTAAGAAAAAACTACATTGGATTTTTCTCTTTCCTTGTTCTACAGCTAGTTTAGTATTGATGGTGATGGTCGGGGATCATTTTTGAGTCCATGTTTTATCACTCCCCACTATCACCACCAATGTAATTATAGAATACCCCATTTTGTCCTTATGTATTGGTTCTACATTGTGGTTCGGGGATGTGTTTGTTGAGTATTTAATGTTGTAACAAGAGGCACAACCAATATTGATTTAATCCAGTAACGATGGTCATTATTGTTTTTTCCTAAATGAAAATAATGATGAATTGATGAAGATGTTTCTATTGCTATTTTCTTCATTATTAGTTGGATGTTGTATGAGAATTACCATTATTGGGTTTCTGGTACTTTATGTGTTCAGTGTGGTTCTCTTGGGATTTTTGTTTGCTATTTTGATGGTGGTTTTTAGAGTGTTTTCAATTATATAAAATGGTGAATATGTTTTATGTTTTGGTTCATATAAAAACATTCATCATAAAATATGAAATTTTTGGTTCAATGTATTTTTATGTCATGGTGGTGTGTCTGTGATGAAGTTATGTAAATGGTTTTAGTGGTTGTAGTGTCAGATGATAACCATGTCGATGAATTGATAGAGATGTAATGTAAAGACAGTTCATTGGGTTTAGTTAATAAGGATTTACTACAAAAATACATCTTGTATTTGACTATGTGGATTCATCTACTGGTGGTAATTTCTCTATCTAGTTCATTATATTTTCATTTTTCATTTTTGGAAACAATCATTTATTTCTATCCTTTTTCTCAAGGTTGTGTAAGTTCGTTTTTTAAAGGGTTCACATATATCATATGAAAATTGTTTTTATGAAATAAAAAAAATGACAATATGGTCTCATATGTGTGTAGGTGTTACTATTTATATATTTATATATTTATATTTATATATATAATGCATAATTATATATTTTAGTTAAATAAATATATATTTCACTATATATATATGTTATTCTATTTATTACTTTATATATGATAATATGTTTATAATAATATATTTATATATATATTCTATAAATTATTTATTATTAATTACATAATATATAATATTCATTATACATTTATATTAATTTTCTTTTAATACATTTTAAATAATTATTTATTAATAATAATACAATATTAGTGATATTAATTATCAATGATTACTATATTAGTAAATAAGAATAGTATGATGTAAATTTAGTTGTAGATATTAAATAATTATTATGATGAATTTTATTTAAATTTTAAATAACAGTTCATGTTGCAAATATTTATATTTAAAATTTTAATTTCTAATTAAAATTTTAAAATTATAAAGTTTTAAATTTTGATTATTTATAATTTAATGTTTAATATTAATTAATTATATTAATGAATAGTAGTAGTGGTTTTCAAAAACACCCCTAAAAATAATATTTTAAATTAAAATGATTGAAAAAAGTAACGTCACTTTTCAAAACATATATATGTGTATTGTTAAATTTAATAACCATTTTTAAATAGTGCACACCAAAATTGGATAAAAATATTTCATGGAACTATTATTTTATTCTTATACTCCGTATATGTTCATTATTTTTTATTTGTTGTCTTAGAATTTATTGATTCATATGAAGTAACTATGAGTCAACATTAGTAGAGAGGTTCACATAATCACATTCTGGGTTTTTTATAATTGATCCAGTCATATTTATGCCTTATCTTGGTTTGTTTTTTCATAATCATGCATATTATATTTCATGGATACACTAGATGACAAGATCCATAAGTTATTATCGTGATTCCACCATTTCCCTCAAACTAATGAAATATGGAGATCATGGGAAGAAGAAGAGGTTTGTTGGAGCTAGAGAGGCTATCCCTAGAAGGCCAAATCTATTGTTATAACTATATCACTAAGAATATCTTTTTACTATCATCTGGTAGAGATGTAATGCTTGTACAGAGTAAAGGGATCCAATATTGTAATTTTTGTGTTTTTTTAACCTTGTATCCAATCTCATTAATCTATGGAGATCTTATGACTCCTAGTATCAGTGGATGTATGTTGTAATAGTGTTTGAGATTACGATATCCCATTTCAACCTCTCATTTAGGTGTTTTTATTTATATTTTTTTTTCAATTTATTATTTTTGTTGTCGCTCTAATTTTCATTTATGAATTTTTAAATTTATTAAAACATAAAATATAGTCGGTTTCCTTCAACCAATGAAAGAATTTTTTTTGATAAAAGTTAAATCAATGTGTATCTCTCTTTATGAATTTAATTATTTATATCATTAATTTCATAATTTTTCAATTCTATAAATCTTAGTTTATTATTTATTTTTTCAACTCTATTTTTTTAATGAAACAATATCTAAAATTAGTTCCTCCTAGGATATTTCTAAAATTTATCTTATTATAGTATCCCTAAAAAACATGAATTAGAGCCTCCAAATATTTTCACAAAAATATTAAAAATTTGAAATTGATAAGTTTTATGGAGGAAAAAAATAATCATTGTCAAATAATTATTGGAATTATCTTTGTTCAAAAAGTTCACAGTATGTTCTTTATTGCCCCTAACAATCCTTAGGTTAGACAACCTCCTAATGTATAGTATATAACCAACTATATAGATCATTATAACTAATTTTTAACAATGGATCATATATATATTTTCTCTCCCATGGGTGATATTGTCCTACATTAGTTTCCATCTGACTCCTCAACTATTACTAACTAGTTAGAACAAGAAACATTATATATGACTACTTCGTTGGTTGGGAATTCTCATAAGGAACATAGAATTTATAATTTCATTATGTATCGTAAGATTCAAATCTAGGTACATATTAACGAATTCATTATGGTAATTGTAGACCTAACCAATATTTATGTTACTATTAATGATAAAGTCGAAACATTAATTATGCTGACAACCATTTTTAAATCTTATAATAATGTTTTTGATGTTGTGATTTATGAAAGAGACTAATTATTTTATTAAAAATTCAATATACATAATTTTGAAGATAATATACTCATCCACCCATTCATGTTAATACATGTTATGATTATGATGATGTCTTAATATTTTTTGATCGTTAATTGAGAATTTAATGAGTCCTAGAATCTGTATAATATTTGTATATATACCCAGATATATATTATATTTCTAATTGGCCAAGGTAGTTAAATATTAGGATGTTGTTATTAAAAATACTAGATGTAGAGTCATGGGTAGATGATCAGTATTGTAGGAGTCATGTGAAAACTCTATTGTCTCCATACATGATGCATATTCGGTCGATGACCAATTTTAAAATATAACTCCAGAAGCAGTTATAGATAAAAATGGTTTTAATTTTATGTAGTATGTTCTTTATATGAATACTTCCAAATGATTTTGTATATTCAATATATTATCCCTATTTAATAGTAAGTATTATTGGAATGGATAGAACCATTCTGGGATGTAAAAAATTACTAATTTCATTAATAGTGACCAGAATATGATTTAGAATATGATATTGTGGCTTGTGAGGATCAATTATGTAGAGTAATTTTGAATGTTGGGGTTGTAATATCTGGTTAAAAAATGAAAATTATTTTTCTATGTAAAAATTTATGGTAAATAAGATTATATTTTACATTCATAGGTCTAGCATTAAATAGAGATTCCTTGTGGAGTATGTACACTAATTTTTTTTGGTCCTTCTAGAACTACCTCCCATGATTGAGGATCATATTTTTTACCATTATAGATGAAATTATAGGATGGTTCAGATCTATCTCTCATGAATAATTATATATTTTTTAAAACCTAGAAGTTTTTAGTTAATAATATAATAATTTTAATTGTTAAATATATGAAAATTGAAAATGGTTTGTAATAATTCTCACCTAATATTTATTAGTCTCGTGAGTTTTAGTTAATTAATAGGAATCCAAATACTAACCACATTCCATAATACAATGGGATGGTAGATCACATGAATCACTTGATTTCGGAATGAGTTTTCAGTACAATTTTATTCTCAGGCTAGCCAAATTCATTATAATAAGTGTTTTATAGCACGGTAGTTTATATCATCAACTATTTCCCATGCTCTTCTAACAAGTTTAAGACTCTAGAATATAATATAAGAGGCTGAACATCAATATAAATACATATAAGGGTGTTTTGAATAACATGTTTTTTCATTACTATTACAAAAAAGATTGAAACAAGGTATGTCATGTGTATTTTCATTATTTATATTAAGGGGTAAACTATTTTAAAAAACGGGATCACAATCTATGATTTAATAAATATAACAAATGGCATGAGAATGTGTTGCATGATTATGTTTCACATAAAAAATCCTTCCACTAATAATCGTGGGGGTACATCCCGAACTAGGTTTATTGAGGATTCTCGTCAAACTAAAATTTAATATCCTCTTGAGACTCTTCTATCTGGTCCCCAGCCTTAGCATGAATTTTAGTTTATTTATGATAGTATATCATATAGAAAAAATCATGACTATTTTATGTATTTCCGACATACTAGAGACCATTAAAAAAGATTTATTAGACCCCAATCAATATATAATGATGCATCTATGGGTTCTATTTTGGATCATGTTGCACATGATTCTAATAGAGAGGCCCACAAACCTATAAGTCGCTATGAATACTAGTAATTCTTAAAAATTGATCATTTTCATTAATGATTAAATTTAATAAATTTAAAATAAAAAATTTCTATATATTGTTTATAACTAACCTAATTAGAGTTTCATTTCATACAAATGGAGTCTCAAAAAGAATAAATATTTCAGGTGAGAAAATATGATAATGTATTTGGAAACACCTTTGGACATGGGATTCATTCTATTGAAAGGTATATAGTATTCTGAAATTTTAAATTTTGTTGCAAAAAACTATTATAAGAGACTATTATTGGATTTCTATACCTGATTTTTTTTTATTGAGAATTTAGATACTAATAATACATTATAAGATTTTGTTATTTATAAAAATCCCTACATGAGTCAACCAAAATGTCATGATCATTGTAATGACATGACTCTTCTCAAAGCTAAAAATTATTATTTTTGTTTATATTCTATAAACAGAATAAATAGTGATAACTAATGAAGATAAAGTGGTCTTGGGTGCATTTAGGGAACTTTTAGATCCCATATCCCTGAAATGGGAAGAAAAAATGGGATGCATGGTTAGGTGAAACCGCACGGCTAGCCAACAATATATACCTATATCGTGTAGTTGAATACAGTGAAGACTGGGGGGCACGATTTTTCTACCAACCTTGTGACCCAATGTGAATGGACATGTGGTGCTGGGGAGGTTTTTGGAGAGTGTATTATTCATATTTTTCACAATGTTAGACATATTGTGTTCCTATCAGTGTAGGGTGCACATTTAAGGCAGTTAATAGCACACAATTGGAACAACGTTTGGAGAACCCCAGGGAAAAATTGTGAGCCTTCATTTTCTGAGGGTCAAATGATATTTTACCCTTAATTAAAATTATATCTCAGTATAATTTCCTCCCCTTAATCCATCAGTTTATAAAATCCATCATCCTCTCTCGCTGAACTCCTAATATCCTCAATCAAGGCTATGAGATATCTATCTTGTCTGTTGTAAGATTCAAGATCCATCAAAGGTATCTGAATCCTTAAGGTGAGATCATCAATCATATACCTTCCTATCTATTTTCTTAGTGCAAACCATATTTTTTTTAAGTGCAAATTCGTTTTCAATAATTTAGTGTGTTGGACCATTTCGTCGTTTTCTTCCACTCACTTCGAATCTGAGGTAGATATCGAGTGAGGAGACAACTACAACCTTGAGTTAGGTGGTATCATAATTTTCTACATTTATGTTTGATATCTTTTAGAAATTATATTATGCTACATTTAAATTATTTCCAAGAATCCCCTTTTTATTGAGTTCATTATACCAAATTGGTCATTGCATCATTATACTCATCATTTGATACTTGTTTAGGATTTTAGAGGATTTTGTTCCCATTTTTGGACACCCCTTGTGTGTGCCAAATTGATTTTAGCCTTTTTGGTTAATGGTTTAAAATTCTTGGACTCTAAATTTATTTTTCCCTTATATGTTAATGTTAAATAGAAACCAAGGAACCTCATACGATATTTCATAACCTATGATGGTATGTAACCTAGTAGGAAATTGACTTATATGTCCAGTGATCCCTTAATGCCTCTTGAGCCTTATAATTTAATTTCATTTACATAGTGAATTTAATGGAATTTAAATATAGAATGAATAATACATGATTTATTTCCCTTCCTTAAATGCTTCTAATAATTTAAATGAATTTTTTTGGGGAATCTTGTACATATCCATTGTTTATTACCTAATGAAATTCTTAAACGATCATATATGGATGATATATATATATATGGTATTGATGAATATGCCACATAAGATGTAATTACTCATAAAAATGTTATAATTGTTAGTATTTATTTATAGAGGTTGTCGTATAATGATAAGGGTTCAGTTGATAATGGTAGAATCACCATCCCTTATATTTGGTGTCGATCATAACATCTCACACAATTAGAACTAGTAATACATTGAGCTTCACATGATGTGTCCCTTTTTGATTGTTTCCATGATGGAATATTCACCATCCCAAGTGATAATATTGGATTTTCCCACTCATTATGAGATTCATGTAATGTACCCAATTACATGATCATTAAACTCCTATGTCAGGTTATGTAGGTCTATGTTAGGCCCTAATCTTGCCATCAACTAGTATTCCTGGTATATAGACACTTATGTCTGTATGTAGTTGGTTCATATATGTGGATGAAATATATAAAACTAATATATATATATATATATATTACTATATATATAGTGACTGATCAGACTCCATTCGGTCCATGAGCCTAAGTACGTAGATCCTTCATTTTTCTTTTAAGGTCATGAGGGGTCGATTATTAATTTGTTTTGTGTTGTTAATTAATTAAAATTTTTAGTTAAATATTTGGAAATGATCACTTTTTGAATATATTGTAGAAACCCTTGGTAGTGGCCTATTGGTATTTTTATCTCACACCCTACATGGGATGCCCTATCCACTCATGATGATTATTTTCTGATAGGTACAGATAAGGGAAAGAATTATGCCACTGGCGTTTGATATGATTACTTGTATATGGAGCATAAAAGGAGAGGAATAGGAATTAACTTGAGATTGTAGTCGATATGTTTATATTTTTATAGTTTAGTTAATCTTATTAGTATCTCACTATCTCATTTTTAATCTTTTATATATTATCATTCCATGCATCCATATATATGACACTGCCTACTAGATTTTGGTAATTATTTAGTTATTCAAATTTATAATATTCTACAGATTTATTATTATTTCTACTTATTATATTTCCCCACTGTTATATATTTATGTATGTATCTATTGTACCTCTATGATAAGAGGGTATTGCCTCCCCTCTATTCCACATTTACATCCTCGCTTCTATTCATGACCCTCTGGCATACGGTGAGGTGCAATTGAGGCCTTGTGACCCACTGAGTTAGGGCATGAGTTATATGGACATCAGGATGGGTTGTTATAATGTAGCATTAGAGAAATGTTTTACCATTTATTATTATTTGTGTATTAGATAGGATAATAGGAGTTAATGTGAATTGAAATTTAACCTGGCCAAGGATGAAGTTGACCTATAGATAAGGGAAAACCAAATTACCAAGGATGAGATTTTTTTATAATTATATTGTCATTTAGTTTTGAAAAGTATTCATCATTTCATACCTCACTTGTTTTATTTTTATATTTATAGTGGTATGATTTAAATGATAATTTTTTATATAGATTTATGGGATGATAGTTTTTAATTTGGCCATGAATCATTTTCAGCTATACTAATACCAATATTTCATGAATTTCTCAGTAAAAAATCTATTTTCAGCATCTATTTTCCTCTTATATGTTGTTATTTTTTATATATGTATTGAATTGTGATGACGCTTCATAACAGTAATGGAATACATAATTGAAAGTTACAGTTCCTCCCCTAACCATATTTTTTTTCTTAAATAAGATGAATTAGACCCCTTAAGCATTCAAATATGGCATGATGATCCACGAACCATTGGTCAAAAAGGATCTAACGTGTTATGGAATTGGTTAAGTGGTTATAAATTTTTTGGTTCATAATAAGTATGGTCCCTTATGGGTTGGAAGTGGTAATTAATATACTTTGACCATTTTAATGATATTAAATTATTTAAAAAAGTATAAGATTAAAATGAATATCGAAACTAAATTAAGATTAGTTCTTCTATACATGTGAAATAGAAACACATACCTAAACATGGATATTATAGTCAGTATTGGGATTTCACTTACATTTTTATGGGATTTTTGTCTCTTCTACCATCTAGAACATGATTTTAGTGGAGGTATAGAGGGAAAATCATTTTTAAGGGATGAATTTATAAATGTCCAAGTTTTTTAACAGCAATTTTCACAATTTCATTAATATATTTTTATGTGTGAAATTTTAATTCTAGTTTCATGGAATCATGAAATACTTTGATAGCTGACCATAAATGTAGATATGACCTTGTTAATAAGTTGGATGGCCCTAGGCCACATGTGATTCCTCCTACAGTTCCACCAGTTGAACCCTATCCTACTCATGATAAGGGATCTCATGCCCTATTATGATATGGCTTTCCCTATATGTTGTAGAATATGATAGTTTTCCTTTGACATGCCCCATGTATGGTAGAGTTGAATCAGGGATTCCAGTAGTAATATCCTCCCAACTTCTAAAGGGTTGGTGGTATTGACATTTTGGAGTCATGTATCAAAGCTATCCTTTCCATATTCGATCATCTAGAAACACCTCCAGAGTGGAGGGTCAATATTATAGATTATATGCTTCGTAATAATTCCATAAATAGGTTGGGAATTATCACCCAAGAAATTTGAAATTATAATATGGTTTTGGTGGATTTACATATGAACTTTTGTTGCTACTTATTTTCCGATATTTTGAAGGATATAAGAGCTATAGGGTTCATGAACCTGCAACATGGGAGCATGTTTGTTATTAAATAAACTACTATTTTCACTTAGATATAGTGGTTCACTCTTCTTTGGTTGGGGATGATCTTATGACTATAAAAAAAATCCAGGTATGGCATGGTATATGACTTTCAATCTTATGTATATGATATCAATTTGAATACCATTTCTAAAATAATCCAGCAGGGCCTTATCACATAATGAAATATGAGGGAATATTATGGTGTGAGTTAGGGTTGTCTGACACATATAGCTACCAGTGGTTCTTATTTTGGGAGAATGAGACACTTTGAGGTTCTTTAAAGAGGCAGTAATAGTCGGGCTCCACATGCAGACATTTTTTTTTAAAATTTCCCTAGTGCGAGAAGTAGGGGAATACCCAGCCTCAATGATTATGGGTTCCATTGGAGGGAAGGGGATGTGATTTCATGGGCCATATCTAGAATTTTTGTTGAATTTTCCTTTAATTTCATTGATATCAAGGATATATTCCTACTCTACTACCAAGACTGTGTCAAGTAGGATTATAACAGGTAGGTAGATTGATGGTCACTGGATAATCAGGATGAGGTGGAAGTCGAGTAATAGGATGTTCAACTCATGATTCATATCACTAGATGAGAAGGCTTGCTCTCGGTAGTTAGGATGTGACTTAAAGACATAATATATCCAATGAATTTACATTTTAATACAATACTACTACATCATTTTAATGATATATAACATAATAGTGCTATAAAAATAGGACCCCAAAGTTCAGTTTCATTGTAAAATTAGGATCATACAAAATATTTACTTATAAAACATAAACCATTATTTGATTCATTCTCCTATAGATTTTTAATGGCCCTCTTGTTCTCTTTTGTACTTATATTCACTTTAGGATATACATGAAGAGAATGGGTTACCTAAAATCCAGGTAAGAGGATTAATAAGTGACATTAAACATGGATGACAATAAACCTCATTATAATAACATAATAAAAGGTTTATAATCATGAGTGGAAGCACTAGAAAATGATAATGAATATTTTAATACATAATAATGAAATTTCATGTGTTATTTGTCATCTACCCCATATAGTTTTTGGAAAATGTATCCTAATGTTCGCAAAGATTTGTGTTTAAATCATTTCATACATCAATATAACCAATGAAATGTATTACTATATAATTTGGGCCACAACCATCAAATCATGACATTTATATGCACTACAGTATTCTGGGTGGAAATGTCATATCATAACATTTACATAATCATGCATGCCACATAGAACATATTTCAATCATGGACATAAAAAATTCATGGAAATAAATAAGTTTTATTTCATAAAGTATACATTCATGAATAAAATTCATCATTTCCCAATGAACTCTGAAATAACATACTTATTATATGAATCATCATTCTTGAGTGAAGAAGAAATAATCGAAATTGATGTAAAAGTAGTATTTGTAGATATAAGAGTTCTTTTGGAATTTTTTTAAATTTATCATAAAATCATATTAGAATAATATATATCAAAAAATTAAAATAGAAGGAAAAAAGAAATTATATTTTAGTAATATTAAAAGAGAATCCATACTAAAATTTTCCTTGAAATAAGAATAACCAAAATAATGGAAATTTGGATCGAGAACGACCTAACATTATGTTTGATTTCATCATTGACATTAACATCATAGAAAATAAAAATAAATTTATTAATTAAAAAAATCAATAAATCATTTATACATGACTTTTATTTATTATAATTTTTTTATATATTTATGGGATTTTTATTTAGTTGTATAGTTTAATATAATCGTTTGTGATAGTTTGTTTTCTCTATTTTTAGGATCGATTCACTTGTATATGAGTATTGAGGTTCATATAAATTTGAAATATATATCAAAAAATGAAATTATAGGTTATTATTGAAATATTATAAGATAAAATAATTTTATATATCATTTTGTTATATGTTATGAGGATGTATAATTATATACATTGTTAATAAAAATGTTTTTATTATTTTGAAGATTTTACAACCATCCGGATATCATATAATTTTATATATTATCATGTTCTATAATACTCTTAGAACATTATATAACTTATAATATTTTTAATAAATTCATATTTAATAGTAATTATAATTTTATGACCTACATAGATGTCAGTAGTGAAAAATAAAAACACATAATCCATGGTGGCCATAAATCATCAATCATTTAAAAATATTTTCATTCTTAAAATAAAAGTTAAATAGAAGAGATTATAGGATAAATTTTTACATTATCATAATAATATTATATTATATCAAAAATAAATATATTATCATTCCTTTTGGATAGGTGTACTTGAAGAGAAGATAAGAAAAGAAATGCATTTGAAAAGAAAAATAACAGAAGATGAAAGATGTTTTTACCTCTTGAATTTCTCTTCCTAGAGAACCTCTATAGGAAATAGGGTTTTGAATTTTGAGTATACCAAGATATCATAGATTAAAGGAATGGGTTTGGGAATACTATATAAAATATTTTAGAAAATTATAAAGGCTTTGTAGGTGTGAGGTGCAGATGTGATGAAGGGTAGTATTTATATGGAAGAAGAAGAGTGTTTTCACTATAGATTATACATTAGTTTGTTATTTTACCAAAGTCTATAAATAATTTAAACATTATTACTTAATAAATTAAAATAGTGGTTAATATTTCATTATTTTGTGATTACATAATCCATACATAATACATTACTCATAAATTCAGGAATTTGTCTTTTATCATAAATTGTCATATTTTAATGTTCATAACAATTCATGTATTTTAGAAAAATCCCAAAACATTACCCTAACCATATGCCTATGTGTATAATTCAAAAATGAAATCAAATTGTTGAAATAATTTTAAAATTATTTAAAATTTAATTTTTAATTAAAATCATCATTTAATTATAAAATAAATTTTTTAAAATTGTATAATATTTTATTGTAAAATGAAAAAATAAATAAGCTCTCATAAAATTATCTATTTATCATAATATAAATAATATTAAATAATTAATATATTTATGAAAATAATTTTTATTTTAAATGATTATTTAAATTAAAATATTTACATAATAATTTATTTTTTATAAAAATAAAAATACTTAATTAATAGATTTTAAAACATTTATTTACTTATAATTTGATCTAATAATTTGATTTTATCATTTGTAAGATACCTAAATTTTATTTAAACATTCATGGATGAGTTTTCTATTCTATTGTAATATTATTATTCCTAATGGTCACATTACTATTATAAAGTTCAACTTACTAATCCATAAGTATAGGTTCATTTACTTATAGAAATACCTCTTATTTCATTAATTTATATTATATAATGATTATATTGTGTTCTATAGAATATTTTATGTCATTTAAACAAAAAGGAAATAATTATAAAAAGGGGGATTCCATTTATAAAATTCTAGTTTGTTACCCTATATGCGAGTTACACGATGTAAAACCTTTACTGAAGGTTCATAGCACCATACCTTTTTCTATATGTGGTATTATTCCAGTAGAATTAACTTTATTGTTATCATTATTTTACACAAGCATATATTATTCATTTACATAGGAGAAAATGACTGAGAGAAGGAGCCTCAAGATCAAGTAATTTTATAGCATTATGATTCTACAATCCTACATAGGTATCCGGTCAGAGGGTGTTTACTATTGAAAAGACTGTCCCCTTGAGAAGGGTATATAACTTTGTGTGTAGAATATCTTCATCCATGACATGAAATTCACTGACATAATCATTATGATGGACCTGTTGGTTCCTCATTAACACATATTTACTAGTATCTTTGGAGGGTGATTTTTACCACACAATATGGAGATATGAATGTGTATATGGTAAGAATTTTATATTAGTGAGACTCGAGATAGACATATGCATCATAAGGTGGGTAATGTAATAGCTCTGATAAGATGGCTTTTAATAAACAACAAAGGGTTAAGTCCCACTATTACTTAATATTTTATTGGAGTATTTTGGGGATTTTATTCTTTAATACTTCAATGTTATACATTTAATGTGATAGGTTGAGTTCGCAATTTATATAGTACTAGTAGAATCTCTAGTGACCATTACTTAATATAGGACGTCATCTTAGGATCTTTTGGAACTCAAGAAGTAATTAGAGTATTTGGAGGCTAAAGGATCCCTATTACCAAACACTTGTGCTTGGGGCTCGCTAGTATTAGTTTCCATTAAGTTGGACAATACCCTCATGATCAGTGTAGATTATTTTCATTTCAACTAGCTCATAATTAATAATCTGTTTCAACTACCTCGAATATACAACCACAATAATCATCATTGAGTAGGAAATGTTTTATAAATTATTGATTTGGGGTCAGACTATCATAAGGTGCATGTCATGTAATTGGACATTTTTCGCACTACTTTAAATATCATGAATAGTCTAATAGAGTACCTAGATATTACATTCAAGAATCATGTGTGCACGTATAGTCTTTGTGGATCTTATGAACCATGTTTTCCACTGATATTTGGATTCAATAGGGTATAATTTGATGAAGAAAACTTGATGTTTTCAGGATCAAGATAGAACCATGAAATCCACCTTGAGATTGTTCTAAATACATTAATAGATCATCAATTGAATGATAAGTTATGTAATTATAACCTTTGGAATGATAAAGTCCACATCCTAGACAGTTTCATCTTATAGGATGGATTATTGGTAGACTAGAGAATGTGATAGTTGTAGTTTCCTAGAATAATAAAAACAATTTGGTTGTTAGTCATAGTTTCATTGGGAAATACATGTATTACATATGCTTCTTTGAGGTATTGTCATGCCTCTCAGTGCTATTTACTATGTTATCAAAGAAGGGTTTCAAATTCAGATGGTCGGAATCTATTGGATATTCATTTCAAGAGTTGAAGGGCTGCCTGACTTTAGTGTTGAAAATAAATCTTCTAGATCAACATAATAGTTATTCTATATACTATTATGCATTAGGTATCAAGATTGAAGATATTATAATTCATGGAAAGAGTGTAGTCATGTATGTATCTTTTTTGTTGAGTCCTCACAAGTTGAATTACCAAATTTATTACCTCAATCTTGAAAAATTTGTCCATGACATAGGATTTTGGATATAATATCTTCTCAGATAGAGTTTTTTGTATAAAACTATCTCAAAAATATAATGATCAACTTTCCAAAATGAAATATCAAGGAGTTATCTTTTCATATATATCATATATAAAAATTAAACCCATCATAATAATAATCGATAATATATGGTAATAAAACATGATTTGTATCACTACATGGAGATAATAATCCATACATACACACTTGTGATATATTCAATATAAATTTTATGGAAATGTGAGTGTTAAATGGTTTTTTATAATCAGTATAATATATCAGTATGTTTATGCACTCCCCCACCACCACTAGTTTCTATGGTCATAGGGGTGATGGGTTTGGGGTGTTGGTCATGGGGTCAATACCCCGAGCCGTTAATTTTTTCGTTTTATATTTTAGTGTGTGTGAGCCACCATGTAGATATGTTAACACATCCTTTTAATGTTTTAGTATGTTTTAGATAATTTAATGAATAATTTTTTATAAATAAAATATATTTAAAGGGATTATTGGTGTAAATAAATTGAAATAGGCCAGTGAATATGATCATATTTTCTTAGATAGATCACATATAGATCATTTATAAATGAACATGGGGTTTGAATTTTGGGAATTATAGTCTTCCTAGAATGTTTCTAGGGGATTTAATAAAATATTTTTGAATATATTTTGATCAATAAGATTTAATGTTGTGTAAATAAGGGAATGTTGATGTGGTCTTATATAGTTGAGGGGAGGATCATTCTTCGAATTGCTTAAAGTATTAAAGTTGTATAAAACATTTTTCTGGTTAAAATAAAACCATATTCATATAATTAAAATATAATATGATTATAATTCTAAATTATCACGTACAATTTAATTTCAATATTTTTTAATATTTTTTTATCCTTTATTTTAAGTTTTATCCCCCCTTAACCCTTTTGAAAACTATAGAAATAATAAATATTTCTATAACTGAAGTGTTTAAAATTTCACTATAATATTAATGGAGACCCATAAATTTACATTGTTTAATATTTTCAACAACATATAATTAGAATTTTTATGAATTTAAAATCATTTAATAGTATTTTATTTGATATAAAATATAATGTGTTCTATTTTTGACAATATTAATTTAATTTTCATTAAAATACATCAATATAACTGGGAAATTAAAATATAATGAATTAAAAAACCTATAAATTTTATGTTATAAATAATAAATTCAACGAACAATTACAATTACTCAAATAATATTATTTTAAGTGTTAGAAAATTATTTTATTTATTTTTCTACAGCCCGTACAAGCACTAAGTAAGTGGATCTTATAGATTTATGTCAATTATTTCATTACTGAAAATTAAAAAAAAAATATTACCATGATGAAAAAATTCAATTATATTAAAAAATAATATTTAAAACTAAACATATTATCTATTTATCACTATTTTTAGATTTTCCATAAAATAAAACAATTAGAATTACTTTTTTCACTTTTGTTATATAAAAAAACAACTTTCAAAATCATGACCAAATGTAAAATAATGTCTATATATAAATTTTTTATTCCTCTAGATGTTATATTCTCATAAAATAAAATTAAATAAATTTTAATATCATTTTTGTACTTATAATTTTATTTTTAACCATTGTTACTGGATTCTCCCTTTAGCGTAGGAACATAAATTATTAATGTTGCTATTCCTATTGTCCAAAAATTAATTAGTAACATATACTGAATTTGTATATAATGATTTATAATATGGAATATGATTTTTAAAAAATAAATTTTTAAGTGTGGAATTAATTAATTTAATATATTTATTAAAAATGCAAGAAGAATCACTTTTTTAGAAAAAAAAAGCCATTTTTGTATAAAAATGTGTTTAATATTAATTGAATATTAAAATTTAATTATACAAGCACAGTTGAATTAATTATAATAAATAGGAAAATAATTTCTTTAAAACCATTTAAATCAAATATGGATCTCTTTTAATCATTGTAGAAAAAAATCATTTTATAACTAAAATACTTTTTTCACAGTTAAAAATAAAATCTATTTGTTCAAAAGAATTAGAAAAAGTAACCCTAACCAAATTTTGATATGATAATTTTAAAAAATATATAACTTTTATAAAATTAAATTTATAGATTTATAATAATTTAATTAATATATTTCTGTCATGATCGAAAGAAAATTATTTTTGATGAAAAATTAATCCAGAATCATAAAGCCGTAGTGAAAAATTAGTACATATTTCTTAAGAATTAATAAATGAATTATTATTATATATGTTATTTACATATATTTCATAATTTGTATAGTACTATTACTACCCTCCAATTCAATGTCAAGGTTATAATGGTAATATTTAAATAATAACATTTTGTGTTTCATTTAATCTCAGTGTCTCATGTTTACTACACTGTAGAACCAAATTTTATTCTCTCAAAATTAAGATGTTTTTAATTCTCCCACACATCAAAAAATTTCATCCTATGAATTGAAACATTTTTTAGTAATTAATTTTTTTCATATTAAAATTTCTATATGGAAATCATACATCATAAAAAAGGATAATAAAACGTTAACTTAAAAATATGATAAGAGAAATATGAAGGTCATAAGAAAAAGGTTTCAAAATAGAAGATAATTAGTGGAAAGTAAATATATGTACATAGAAGAGATAATTGACACCCAATTATTAATTGAGTGTCATAGATAACATGGAAATGATAATATTATTCCCCACAATACCAAATATCTATGATCTGTTAAGGGATATTTGATTCATTAGAAATGAAGGTAATATGAAAAAAAAAATCTTCAAGATCCATTTCCTAGTGTTACAGAATTACAAACCATATAGACTAGGTACATAATGATATATACATACCTGAAAATTATAATTTCATACTTAATTATATTTATATAACAATATAATATGTTAATCTAAATGATGATTATTCATGATGATTTTTTAAATCCCACGAATTAAAATAAAATTCTAATGAACCAAATAATCCATAAATTGATAATAATATTTTAATTTTTTCTTTCAATATTAAGAAGCATTTAATTTTTAGAACAATTTAAGATATTATCCAATATTATTATGTTTTAAATAAATTTCATAGGCCTAAATAATAAAACCTAATGTAAAACATTATACAATCCTCAAAAATAATTTAAAATACTCCAGGTTCAATAATTAAAAATAAGAGGTGCATCATCACCTATTCTCCTTAGAAATTTTATCTCCAAATCATATTAATCACACTTACTGTCTCATACCAAAAACATATATGATCATAAATTCTCTAATATATAGTAATCATATTCGAAAATAAAGTCCAAATAAAATAATATTCTTTTCTGAATGATATATTAACCTGAATTCCAAAAATGAAAATAAATTACTTCTAAATGTGTTTCTAATTATTTGAATTTTATAATTATTAAAAAATATTAATCTTATTCAAATATAACAATAGTGACATAATCACCGAATTAATATTCAGTCCCATGGTAATCTATGAAATAAGAAATAAGTTCCCAAAAAATAATAACCCTTTTATCCCAATTATAAAAAAAATAATATTCTCCCTAATGTTTACCAATACATTTTAACTTATTTCCACAAAATATGTTAGAATTATTTCTAAAATAATAATTTCATATATTTTAAAACAATGTGTTATAATTCCATAAATGTCAAAGAAAACTATTCTAAATCATTTTAAACACAAATCATATGAAACCTCAAAGGGATATCTGTGATATTAAATATATGATGAGCCATAGGCTTATAAACACATTATAGTACCTAATTGTTTTTTAAAATCTCATCATTTAAATCATAATATAAGTGTCTTTAGTGAATATCATCCAAATAATACTTTCTGTTTTGTTTCAAAATGTTTATTTGTCCTAAATCATGTTCTAATTTATTTTAATAATATTCTTCTAATACTAAATATAATTACCTTGAACCTACTAGCCTAGACTCGTTGGATACATTATTACATTGACTTTAGATACATGGAACCATATCACGAAGGAAATAAAGTATTTAGCACTTTTGTAAAATAAAATAAATAGTTAAATTTCACACATAATTAGAAACATAAAAGACAAAAAAGTAGTTTCTTCAAGAACATAAATATTATTTATAGATTATACATTCCTATCAATCATACTACATTTCATGGAATATTTAGAAAAATAAGCAAATTGTTGTTGAGCACAAATGACAATAATGGGTATGAATACAATAGAATATAACAAAAAATAATAATTCATAATTAATTTGTAATGGTAAATGACTGAGATAACATTATATTTAGTATATAACTTTACAAAAACAGTAATATGGTTGGAAAAAATGATTATCGAGAATTTCTATATAAATAATCACGTGGGAATAAAACACATCCATTGATATGATAACTTTTCATATAATCACATGTACATGAATAAATGATGTGATAATGATAGAATTTATATTTTTAGAATAATTAAACATATCATTAAGGCTTCTGGTCTAGACGTCTAAAAAAATTGTCATGTCCCCAAGACATGACCTCTATATAAAAGTGTAAGTCATAAACTAAAAACCCAATGAAGTTTTACTCATGATTCATTCCACTTCATCGATGAGGCATATAACTCCATTCCCCATCCATCATATTATAAATCCAATGCATTACTTATATTAATAAAAAAAATAATCTACATTATTTATTTATAAAAAATGGTTCACATTGAATGTGATAGAACACATAATTTTAAAACATTCCCAAGTCAAAACGATCCTAAAAATCATGTTAATGATTTAGGATAGTATCATTACAAAATATCCCAAATTAATAATAACTAAAATAAATATTTTTTCATTTTTTAATATAAATACAATTAATATATCATTTAATAATATATTTTGGGAAAACACCTCTTCCAATTTTAAAATCGATCCTTAAAAATAAAAATATTCTCAAATATTAATGATTAATTATTAATTAAATATAAATTTGATAAAATACAATGTTGTTGGAGATTAATTGATAATTCCTTATACTTTAATATTCCATTCAATCAATATAAGTTCAAAAAGATTTATATCACACATTCATAAAAAAGTAAAAAAGTGCATCATTCAAAAATAGACAAAATGATTCCCTATAATCCAATATTTTAATAAAATACATTTCTATAGAAGTATATATTAAATAATTTGTTAATAGCGTATATATTATGTTAAATAAATTAATGAAATTTTCAAAAAGTAAGAAGAAAATTTTTTCTAAGAATAAATAGAGTTATATTTCTGTAAAAAAATTATTTAATTATATTGAGTAATTTATGTGATAAAAATGAATGGGAAAAATTAAATTTAAATAAATAAAAAGTTTATAACAAAATATATGTTGTTTAAAATTAAGGAATAAATAATTTACCCACTAGAGACGTAAACATAAATACTAAAAAATAAAATTGATATTTTAAAATAAACAATTACCACTTTACTAACATTTAAATGAAAATAACCATGAAATAATTACATAAAATGATACATAAAATAACAATAATATATAAATTTCATTATATACCATATAGAGGGCGTGTCATATTCACTATAAAATAGAATTAAGTGGTTAATATGTTATATTTCTCTCCCAAGTAAAAGTGAGATGAGTAACCCTTACTAAAGGTCTAACATCCTTCATGTAACACCCCAAGATTCCACAGTATTCTTCTCTTTGAATAATATTGTAGCGTGTGTTGAACGCAACATCGAGTTCTAACACGCACCACAACCAATCAAAGTAGCCGTTATGAATAGTAATACCCACTTTATGAACTTTTTAAAATTTTATCTCTGAAAATGGACTTCATTTTTGGATTTATAATATCTAAATTAGCCTCGGGTGAAATTTTTGTAATTTTTGGATAACTTTTATATTTTTATGAATAGTGAAAATTAATAAATTTTAATTAAAAACAACCTTTTTAATAAAAATAATTAATAGTGATAAATTATGAATTTCCGTGGTTTTAAAGTATATTTAGAATATATTTTTTCCATTTAATACAATGATGGTCATTGGACATAATTTCACATTTAAAGCAGACATAAACAAGTGTCAATCTTTTGATAGTTATTATCTCTTAAAAACATGCTTTTTTATTTTAGCAACGGGAATTAATTTTAAATTAATTTCTGCCTCTTTTGTGTTTTGAATTTGAAAAAATGGACTCTATATTTTTAATCTATATGTCCAAATTGTGTAAATAGGTAACTTATATTTTTAGACATTTTGAATAATTACTTCGGTAAATATTTTATTTTCCATGGTTAAAGGGTAAATCCAGTAAATAAGGGTAAACAAATAATATTATAATAATACTAAATTACCCTAAAACATGTCATAACCCTATTGGTTGATACATGTCCGACCATGGGCATCTTTGGGTCTATTTTTGGACCCCATGGATTCACTTGTATGTGATAATGAAACTTTATATTAATTAACTTAAAGTAAATACAGAAATGACATAAGCATGTATCTTTTTCCAAAACAATTTTTACATAGGGTTATATATATTATATTTTTGACTATAAATATTTAATAAGAAGATAAAAATATTTCCTGCATAATGGTATTTTATTATTATTTTTATACTTTGAAAATGTTAAAATATATATGACACAATAATGACGCAATATTTTCCTTATTCATAAAAGAATCAAATAATTGGTACTATAAATGATAAAATAAAAATAATTTGAAAATTTTGATGACATCCACAAATTTTATTGATTAATATGAAATGTTAGGATTTCTTAAATGAATTTTTTTCGAATTAATAAACTTTTTATGACATTAAAAAAAATCAATTATTGAATAGTGTCAAAATTGACATAAATGAGTTTTTAAAACAAATATTATATTATCAATTGATATTATATTCCTAGAAATCTAAGGATCGTCCAAAAGACTTATATAATGATAGGTGTATCATTAATGGACCACTTGGGGTCTCTTGGATGTATATAGTAAGTTTATTAACTATATACTATAAAAATACAAAGAGACATGGTAAATGTCAAACTATTTAACTAAGAGTTAAATCTAAAAGATAAGGGTAATATAGTGACTCAAACTTTTCTAAAACCTATTTTTTGAGTTCTTTTCGACCCATACCCACCATATAATTTTAATAATCCTCTTTGGAGCGATTAGAAAACGAAAATGAATTTATTATAAATTAATTTTTGAAGTTTTTCCTAAAGATACCCTACTCCCCCTTATAAAAGGACACCACTTCTAACCAATTCGTCACACATAAAAAGCCTTTCAGTTTCGCCAAACTCTTCCCAAATACTCTCCCAACTTCCCTAAACATAAACCTAGATTCCTTAGTTTGATTAGAAATTCAACCTAAGGATCCCTTTTGATCAAATCAAAAGGAAGAACCCACAAAAGAGGTAACGTTTTCACCACCCACTTCCAAGTTCCTTTCTTCTTCCACTTCTTCTTTCTTTGTTATTTTCATTCTAAAACAATAAATA
This sequence comes from Viscum album, assembly GCA_963277665.1. NCBI lineage: Eukaryota > Viridiplantae > Streptophyta > Magnoliopsida > Santalales > Viscaceae > Viscum > Viscum album. The sequence continues at coordinate 1,033,115,712 of OY728157.1, forward strand.
CAGTATCTTCTATATACTGTGAGGTTATTATAATATGGTACTACAATATTCTGAATTCAATCCATCCTTTGAATGACATGTCACCATACGTGCATACGTATGACTTACCGTCTCCACGTCGTGGTGTAATTGTAATTCAATACACTATTATTTGGATGGGTATAATAATGGTTTTCAAATCATATAAATAATAAATATAACATAATAATGATTCTTTATATTTGATATACCATCCAATTATATATTATATTAATATCAAAATAATGATATTGTCACTCGTACGTACGTACTGACTACCATCTCCACGAACGTGATGAGATTCATTCTCCATCGTTTCCATTCAACTATAATTCTCATTTGATGATTAAAGATAATGTTTAAGGACTTGATATCATTCTGGATATGTATAAGATAAAACATATCCATAAAAAACAAGATTTATGTAACAAATCATACAAAATAAAATGAGTAACTTAACACCTGAAACGACAATAATACTAAAATATTATTAATACATAAATGTTAAAAGATCATATATGATATCATATTAATGTATATTATTCTTGTATAATTTAATAACAATAATTTAACCATTATAAAGGATATTAACCTACCCTTGACAATGTAAAATTACAAGGTATGTGGTTTTCATCTCACTCCTTATTCCCGTGAGATTTAGGCCATATTGCCACCATTACCTTTTGTGTGGTGTATGTACTGACCATAATTGTATTCTTTATGTAATACACTTTAATTTATGTGTATTTACATATTCTTTGTATGATACTTCTTTTATGGGATGTATGTTTCATAAGATACCAAATTGCTAATGGTTAATTCCACAATCTCATTATTATCCGAGGTTGTTTTTGCGTAAGTATCTACTAGGTCATATTTACTATCCTTGTCCATGTTTCATTAATGATTTTTCAAAGGGATTCTTTTTAAGTGACATTTTAATAAAACATCATTTTAAATGTTTTAAATATTTATTCTTATAAATCATTCCCATTAATGTCCATGTTTTCAAATTGAGTTTTAAGTATTTACTTATATGGACATGAATGTTTTAAAAATGTTAATTCCTTTCAAATGTTTCAAAGTGGTATGGGAAACTTTGATTCAAAAATTTCATTAAATGTATTCCTTTCTAAATTTTGTTACTTTTAAATGTTTTCATGAAAAGGGATATTTCAATCAAAGAGTTTTACAAATCATTTCCATATATGTCAAATCCTTTAATGGATTTTAATCTTTTTTAAAGTTGATTTATTATGATACAAAACATCCATATTGTATTGAAGGTTTTGTGATATGTTTGATTGTGGATGTGTTATTTTTATACCACTCATTGTTTATCGATAAAGTATTGACATTTCGTATCCTAGTTCTTATATGAATTTTTATGTTAAGTTTCATCCTTTTCATATGAGGAATGTATAGGACATAGTAAGTGACGGGTGGAGCCCACTATAAATCCTCGATGCATCGGTAGGTCTCATGAGACAACTAGACATGGAATTGGCTGAGGCCATTCCCAATTTGATTTATGGATTTGGACGAGGCCTTAATCAATTTAAGATGTCTTGGTCGAGGCCTTGAAAAAAAAATTTATATTGTCTTGCATTATACATTCCCTCATTATTGAAATAATATTGATGGTTCATGTGGTCATTCGACTAGTAGAATACCCATGATTATGTTTTATTATGTCATTATTTACTCAACTCATATTCTTTCCATTAATGTATTAATTGTTATTATTGGTAAAGTCATGTGGTTTCAATTATTCATCATGATTAATAATTATGTCATTTTCTGCTGTATTTCTACCCTTACTGAGTGTTTGATCTCACCCCTTTTTATTTTTTATTTTTCCCAGGATTCCAGGAAGTGTATTATGATTGATATGGAGGGTTAAGGTAAAGGGAATAATAGCGTTCTCAATGAACTATTTGCGCTGTGTTTTATGTTTGAAATTGTAATGCAATGTTAATGTATGTAATCTATTTTCCAAGACTGCTAAACCTATTAGTCCTTCGGGACTTGATTCATTGTAATCATGAAAATGTATTAATATAATGCACCGAAATTGGGTAACTTGGGTTGGGGCGTTACAGTTGGTATCAGTAGAAGTATAGAAATAACTTTGTATGCTATATTTAGATAAAATCTGATTAGAGAACATATCCCTAAGATAGAATTTGAGTATTAGTAGAGAAGAACATCCTAGAATTTTGATATTTTATAGATATAGTGAGTTTTCCGAGAAATACATCCCTGTCTCGATACGAGCAGGTAGAGGTGGCTCTGGCACATATGCACCTAGGGGTAAAACCTGAAAACACTGCTTTGAGCTAGACTCGAATGGGAACAGGTGCACGAAAATAGGCCTTGTTGCACTCTTGATTACGATACTTCTATGGGATATGCTTAGGATAATTCTCATTTTCATTACAAACCATTTTGAAGGGTTTATGAGTATATTCTTCCTCAAAGAAGATATTTTTATGATTATGGATTATATCCATAAACTGTTTAATTTATTTTAAGTGTTTTACAATTTTGGGATTAGGTATTTCTATTCATATATTAATCTACTGTATTCCATTGTTTAGAAATGGCGCCCAGTAGAAGGAAAGATAACTTAGTAATATGCATGATCCAAAGGGTAAGAAAGATCATATCTTTCATGGTCTTTAGCCAGAATTTAGAAGGGAAATAGTCTCCCACATATTATCATCATATGAAGAAATATTATCATGTGGTGATAAGATAAGTAAAGAATTCTTGGATTTATATTCCTTTGAAGTGAAGGATGAGAAGGAAAGGATGCTAGAGAGAAGGACAGACAAAGGGAATAAGGTAAAGAATGATTTTCCCATATATGATAACTGTGGAAAGAATCACCTTGGAAAATGCTTTAAGGGAATGGGAGTATGTTTTAAGTGTGGAGAAAAAGGACACCAAGTATGTTACTGCAAGGGTATGAAAAAGGTTTCAACTGTACAATGCTTCATCTGTTAGGAGTTTGGACACTACGCGAACCAATGTACCAGTCATTAGACTTTGCCACAAATGATGTTATTCGATAATAATTGAGTTATGATACTACCACAGATGAAGCGGAATGACTAGTGTTCTTATGTTGTTATTTTGGAATTATTTCATTGAAGTGTTGTATCAATGATGTACTAGAAATAAATAAGGATTTTACTGCAGAACTATTTAAATGAGGATTTGTGATTTTATGGTACTAAGAAAAGTGACACTACATAAAGTTAAACTTTTTGGAAATTAAATGGTTGAATGAAAGATAAACCTTAATATGGTCCTAATATTGAGGTACTGATTTTGGAATAAGATATGGTTGATTTGGGTAAATTAAATTTGATATTCTTGGCTGCCTTCAAACTGATTAAAGATTTGTATATTCCATCATTTTTGGAGTTTAAAACTTTTTTGGATGGATGATGTATATCCAGTATTCTATGAGGAATAAGGGAGCACGAATTTAATCAATAAGGTTTTATTGAAATTCAGGTTGTTTCAGTGTTTGAAAAGAATACATGATGAAGGTATTCACAAGCTATTATGGGATAAAAAGGATCAATATTATGTTTACCTTTCATATAAATTTAGGACTGAGAGTTTATAGAAGTTTTTGGATAAGTCTGATTGTTGTAAGGGATTATGTTTGAAAGTTTTTTTTTGGATTTTTATAAAAGGACAACACACAGACCGTGTGACGACCCATCGCGACGGACAAAGCTGCGGGAATCGAACCCACAGTGATAGTGCAATTGGGACTTATCACCTACCACTGGACTATGTAAAGTTTCTGTATGGTATAATTTAGTTTCTATTTTTAAAGGGTCTGATATGTGAATTATAAATTCATTATATTTGGAACCCTATATGATTAGGATAAATAGAGTATTTTTGAGTTGTATTGTGTTTTGGGGTGAAAGATGACTTTGTGGAATAAATTTATTAATGGATAAAAATATAATTATAATTTAATTATATCTCCTTATTATCTTATCCAATATCATAAATAAATTCCTCAACATTAATAAGGGGAACTTAGAACCAAAATGTTTTCTTAGATGGTACCTTAAATCATCCCATATTTATGGCTTTGGGATTGTTGTCCTTTTCATAGCTATGTTCTCTACCACTCTACATCATATATTGATGGTTAGATATCTCATACATATTCATAATTTCCTTTATGTAACCCTAGTATGTGTTATTATTGATAACCTTCATATTTACCACTATTTATTTAAAATAGAGGCCTCATTAATCCATTTTTCGATGTGGGGTTTCAACTATGATATTTTGAAATGTCAACCCCAAGATTCCAATACTGAGCATAAATTGCGAGGATGAAAATTATTGAAGGAGGGGAGAATTTAATACCCTATTCTTCCATGGTACACTTCTCTTTTAATAATACAATAGTGTGTGGTGTACGCAACTTCGAGTTCTAACACACACCACAACCAATCAAAGTAGCTTCTTTGAATAGTAATACCCCCTTTTTGATATTTTATAAATTTTATCACTTAAAATGGACTTCATTTATGGATTCGGAATATCTAAATTAGCTTAGGGTGAAATTTTGGTACTTTTCGGCTAACTTTTATATTTTAATGAATAGTGAAAATTACTAAATTTTAATTAAAAACAACTTTTTTAATGAAATTAATTAATAGTGATTAATTATAAATTTGTGTGGATTTAAAGTATATTTATAATATATGTTTATGATTTCATACAATGATAGTCATTGGACATAATATTACATTTAAACCGAACATATCAAATGTCAATCTTTTGATAGTTATTATCTCTTAAAAACACGCTTTTTGTTTTATCAACGGGAATTAATTTTTAATTAATTTCTTCCACTTCAGTGTTTTGAATTTGGAAAAATGGACTCCATATTTGGAATCAGTATTTCAAAATTGTGTAAATAGGTAACTTCTATTTTTAGACATTTTGAATTATTACTTCGGAAAATATTTTATTTACCATGGTTAAAGGGTAAATCCGGTAAATAAGGGTAAACAAATAATATTATAATAATAATAAATTACCCTAAAATGTGTCTTAACCCAATTTTTTGATACATGTCCGGCCATGGTCATCTTTTAGTCGATTTTGGGACCCCATGTATCCACTTGTATGTGGTAATGACACTTTGTATTAATTAAGTTAACGTAAATACAAAAAATACATAAGAATATATCTTTTAGAAAAACAATTTTTAAATAGGGTTATATATATTATATTTTCTACTATAAATATTAATTATAAGGATAAGAAAATTTCCTATATAATGGTATTTTATTTATAATTTTTAGACATTGAAGAAGTAAAAGTATTTATGACACAATAATGATGCAATATTTTCCTTATTAACGAAAGAATAAAATGATTGGTATTATAAATGTTAAAATAAATATAATTTTAAACATTTGACAACATCCATGAATTGTAATGGTTAATATTATATGTTAGTATTGAATAAATGAATTTGGTTTGAATTAATAATGTTGTTAAGACTTTAACAAAAATCAATTATTGAATAGTGTCAAAATTGACATAAATGAATTTTTAAAACAAATATTATATTATTAATTGATATTATATTTCTAAAAATATACAGTTCGGCCAAAGGACTTATATAATGATAAGAGTATCATTAATGGACCTCTTGTGGGTATATTGGATGTATATAGTAAGTTTATAAACTATATATTATAAAAATACAAAGAGACATGGTAAATGTCAAACTATTTAACTAAGAGTTAAATCTAAAAGATAAGGGTAAAATAGTAACCCAAACATGTCTAAAACTATTATTTTAGTGGTTTTAGACCCATCCCCACCTTATACATTGAATAATACACTTTGGATCCATTAGAAAGCGAATATGAATTTATTATAAATTAATACTTTAAGTTTATCTTAAAGAGCCCCTCCTGCCCCTTATAAAAGGACACCACTTCTAACCAATTATTCACATCTTAAAAGCCTTTTGGTTCGGACAAAACATGACCAAATACACTCTAAACATACCTCACTTAAACCTAGAGGTATTATTTTGATCCTAAAGACAACCTATGGAGCCCTTTTGAACAAATCAAAAGGAAGAACCTAAAGAAGATGTAACAATTTCACCACCCGCTTTCAAGTTCCTTTCTTCTTCCACTTCTTCTTTATTTATTATTTCCATTATAAAACAATAATTCCAGTATATTCAATATACTGTTATGTTATTATAAATATGGTACAACCATATTAAGTATTCTATCCATCCTTTGAATGACATGTCACTATATGTGCGTACATACAACTTACCATCTCCACGTCGTGGTGTAATTGTTATTCAATACACTATTATTTGGATGGGTATAATAATGATTTGTAAATCATGTAAATAATAAATATAACCTGATAATTATTCTGTATATATGATATAACATCCAATTATATATTATTATAATATCAAAATAATGATATTGTCGCTCGTGCGTACGTACGGACTACCATCTCCACGAACACGATGAGATTCATTCTCCATTGTATCCATTCATGTATAATTCTCATTTTATGGTTAACAATAATGTTTAAGGACTTGATATAATTCTGTATATGTATATGATACAACCTATCCATAAATAACATGGCTTATGTAACAAAACATATAAAATAAAATGAGTAAGTTAACACATGAAACGACGATAATACTAAGATATTATTAACAAAACAATGTTAAAAGATCATATATGATATCATATTAATGTATATTATTATTGTATAATTTAATAACAATCATATAACCATTATAATTGATATAAAACTACCCTCGACAACAGAAAAGTACAAGGTAAGGGGTTTTCATCTCAATCCTTATTCCCGTGAGATTCATGCCATATTGGCACTATTACCTTTTGTGTGGTGTATGTACTGACCATAATTGTATTCTTTGTGTAATACACTTTAATTTATGTTTATTTACATATTCATTGTATAATACTTCTTTTAAGTGGTGTATCTTTCATTAGTTACCAAATTGGCAATGGTTAATTTCCCAATCTCATTATTATCCGAGGTTGTTTTTGCGTAAGTATCTACTGGGTCATATTTACTATCCATGTCCATGTTTCATAAATGATTTTTCAAAGGGATTATTTTTAAGGGAATTTATACTGAAACCACATTTTAAATGTTTTAAATATTTATTCTTCTAAATCATTCTCATTAATGTCCACGTTTTCAAAATGGTTTTTAAGGATTTATTTATATGGACATGAATGTTTTAAAAATGATAATTCCTTTAAAAAGTTTCAAAGTGGTATGGGAAACTTTGCTTCAAAAATTTCATTAAATGTGTTGATTTCTAAATTCTGTAACTTTTAAATGTTTTCATGAAAAGGGATATTTCAAGCAAAGAGTTTTACAAATCATTTCAATATATGTCAAATACATTAATGAATTTTAAACATGTTATGAAGTTGATTTATTATGATACAAACCTTCCATATTGTATTGAAGGTTTTGTGATATGTTTAACCATGGATGTGTTATTTTTATACCATTCATGGTTTATGGTTAAAGTATTGAAATTTCATATCCTTGTTCTTATACGAATTTTTATGTTAAGTTTCATCATTTTCATATAAGGAATGTAGTGGACATAGTAAGTGACGGGTGGAGCCCGCTATAGCTCCTCGATGCATTGGTAGGTCTCATGAGACAACTAGATGTGGAATTGGCCGAGGCCTTTCTCAATTTGATTTATGGTTTTGGCCAACGCCTTAATCATTTTTAGACGTCTTGGACAAGGCCTTGACAAAATGTTTTAGAATGTCTGGATTATACATTCCCTCATTATGGAAATAGTATTGATAGTTCATGTGGTCATTCGACTAGTAGAATACCCATGAATATGTTTTATTAAGGAATTATTTACTCAAATCATATTCTTTCCCTAAAAGTATTCATGTTTAGTATTGGTAAAGGCATGTGGTTTCAATTATTCACCATGCTTAATATTTATGTCATTTTCTGTTGTATTGCTTACCCATACTGAGCGTTTGAGCTCACCCCTTTCTTTGTTTTGTTTTTCCCAGTATTCCAAGAAGTGTATTACGATTGATATGTAGGGTTATGCTAAAGGGAATAATGGTGTTCTCAAAGAACTATTTTCTCTGTGTTTTATGTTTTAAATTTTAATGTAATGTTCATGTTTGTAATCTATTTTTGTAGAATACTAAACCGATCAGTCCTTCGGGACTTGATTCCTGGTAATAGTTACGATGTATTAAAATAATGCACCGACTCCAAGTAACTAGGTTCAGGGCGTTACACTTCATTTGTGTTTGATCCTCATATATAAAAAATAATTATTATTATACATTTTTTATTTAACCATTCAAATACACATAATATAATTAATGATTTACTTATAATCTTCGAAAAACCTTCGATTAACAATTATTTACTAAATCACTGATTTAGGTGACAACAACTCCATTTATCATGTTTATTTAGGTTACGAAGTTTTGGTTTTTTATTTAGATCATGATCAAATACTATATGTAATGTTAATAATTATATAAATATAATATATATTCATTAAATATATATTTTTAGAACCCCGTAATGTCTGGAAAAAATAATGAATAACACAACTCATGGATATGTTATATTGTGCGTTTGCATGGACATTGTTTTCAATTTTTGACTGATGAAACGAATAAAAGATATATAATATTTCACCATTAAAAATCATTATTATATAATATATATTACTTATATACATCTTTATTACCTTAAAATTTACATTTATATAAAAAGTTAATTACGTCACTTCATGGAGGTGGCAGTCCACATGTATGCACGAGCACCGTTATCATTTTCCAAAAAATAGGAAGGAAAAAATGTATATATAATTTTATCATTATAGATTTATAATAATGTAATATATATCAAATATAAATATTAAACATGTACTTACACTCTTCTGTTAATAATGTAAATGAAAAATGAATTTGTATCACATTGGGGAGATAGTAAGTTGTATGTACACACCATAGATATCTTCAAATCCCATTTGATAGAAATGACTGTGTAAAATTGTTTTTTCATAATCATAAAAATGTTTATTTTTATTTTCGATAAATAATTTACTATTTTATTAAAAATTAAATACATTTATAGTAGTAATTAAAATAAATAAATTTAAAGAGGATAGTTAGTACGATTATATCCATTTCAAGGGACCTCTAATTCATCCTTTCTCCAGGAACATGGGGTGAGGATTTTGGGATTTGAAGAACCTATATAATTTATCTATGGTTATTGGGAAGACAATTGGGTATTTTGTTATCAAGATATAGTACTTAATATTATATATGTAATTGAAATGATATGTGTCCTTTTATAATTGAGGGGTGTGGAATCATAAGAATTTCATAAAGTATTCAATTAAAATAAATTATGTTTCATGTATAAATTTGGCCAAATTGATACAATTATAGTCAGGTATGATGGAAAAAATTTCTATCATTAAATAATACATGGATATTTTTTGAAATTTTTTCCCTTTATCTTTATGTTTCATCCCCGTTTTATCCCTCTTGTAAATTTCAGAAATATTATTGTTTTATAACATTTAAGGGTTAATAATGTTCCAATAAGATGACAAAATGGCCCATATATTTATTAAGGTTGATGTTTTCAACCATATACCATTAATTTATAGGGATCTCATATTTTTATATATATTAGATAATTTTAAGAAAAATTATACAATATAGGATATCATTAATATTATTTTTGATAGTATTCAATTATTTAGACATTAAATACATCAATTAAATGAGGTCATTCAAAAATATTGAATTAATACTACTTTAGTATCTCATAATTATGTAAAATGATATTTTTAAACAAACAATTCTTCAAATAATATTATTTTTAATGTTTTTAAAATCAAATTATTTATATTTGTACTACTTGAAAGAACATTCTGCCAATTTTTCATAAGAATTAATGGTAATTATTTAAATACAAAAAAAATTAAAGTAAATTTCCCTAATGAAAAACTAATTTTTCTTGTAAAATATTTTTTATAATAGTACACATCCTCTAATTAAATGTATTTTAAAATTTTATTTATCATAATCATAGAATATAATTTTTTTTACATTTATACATATAAAATATTATAAATGTTTGGGTAAAGGAAATATAGAAAAAATGATATATATTAAAATTTATGATGATAATTTATTATATATAATATTAAAATAAAGATAAACTATTTTTTTATTTTAATTTTTGTCCTTATAGTTTTATTTTAATCTACAATTACATGATTTACCAATTACCTGGTTAACATAATTACAATGTTTTCTATTAGTATTTTCATAATATAAAATAGAAAAAATATAAACAATTTATCCTTCTAATTAAAAATATGGATTCTGTTTTTAATAAAAAAAATTTATAAGTGCAAGTACATAATTTAATATAAAAACCCAAAATTAAATAAAATTTATTTTTTAAGAAGATGCTTTTTATACATAACAATCAATTTAATTAAAATTCAATCAAAATTTTTAGTAAAATAAAAATAATTAAATATTAAATATTAATTGATAACTAAATTTATTTATTAGCCTTTACAATTTATACAATTATCTTTAAATTATTTAACAAAAAATAATGTTTTAAAAAATTCACTATGTGTCATTAATCACTAGAAAATAAACTCTTTAACGAAAAGAACCAAATATTCACACTATGATAAATTTGATACAAATAATTAAAAAATTTTATTTCCAATAAATTATTTCTATAAATTTAGTAGAATTATATTATAATATAAACTTTCAAAAAACCAGAAAAAATATTTTTAAAGAAAATGTTTTTCAGAATCATAAAATAGGTATATTAGAAATATATTACTAATATAATAATCATTACTCAATATATTTTCCATTGATTAATAAATTTATATATATTTCCATATTTAATTAATATTATTAATAACCACTAATTATATGGATAGGTTATCACTGTCAAATTTAAATAATAATATTTCAAGGTTTATTTAAACTTAGTGTTTATTGTCTTGTATGTTGTCAAACAGAATTTTCCACATTTAAAATATCAATCTTCTACATATGTGATATAAAACCTCTATTTATCACATCAAAACATTTATTCATATATTTTTTCAATTTTATATAATTATATAACATGGCCTTGGACATTGCATTCAATTTATGTTTGAATGAGAAAAAGAAAGGAGGTCTCCCTTAACGACATGGTAGAGTAAAATAAAATAATTTCATATCCAATGTGGATTCTTTGACATCATACATTTACAAGTAAATGTAGTTCTATTTTTTGAAGAAACTCTGTTAATCCATTTTCAAATTTGACTGTGATTAAAATTGGTGAAAATATCCAATGAATCATGAAGTGATAACTAAATAAAAGAAAATTAACACATAAACTTCTTAACATGGAAACATTCTCTAATATTTTGGTTTGAAAAAATTGATGAAACCATTAAATATACACAAATATAGAGAGTGTAAAAAATTTAATTCAAATTCCAAACATCAATTTCAATGATAATATTAAAATACCTTTGTGATATTTAAAGCTTAATAATCCTTTAATATGCCTCTAAAAGATATCATATTATATAACATTACCTATAAATGGTCAAATCTAAGAGCATGGAATTCTTAGGGATCATATTTGAACACTACGTCATTTAACAAATTTCACATTGATTAAAAATTCATACTCATGCCCCTATATATAATAAATTTATTTCCCACACCATTGTATTCATAAACACTGTATAATCATATTATATATTTTAGAATATAGGGGAGAAAAACTCAATTATAGGTTTTATACTCATCGTTACCGGATATCAAGTATAGGATCTCAATATAATATGGTATACTTACATAAAATAGGTATCATAGTGATGTACGTGATTTTCCTTATTAATTGAACATGGATGATTCATGCTAAAGAATACATATCAACATCGATTTCTTTTAAGGGGAAATTTGTTTTACAGAATGTAAAAATGGGTAATAAATTTACTCACTATAATACATTGAAGGAATTGAACCAAAAATAAATAATGATATAGAATATGAATTATGACGACTAATAGGACATGAGATATTTTTAGATATACACTATTCAAGTACATATTATAAATTATACAAAATGGGATGTGATGAATATAATTTATCATGATGAGATCTTAATGAATCAAGAAAGGAGGAAAATATATAAATTTCATATAATTAATTTATTTCTGAATAATTGATTATATAATTGGGAATGATAGGGAAAATATATTCATGTAACCATCATATGGAGTTCATTAATCTTAAAAAATTGAAATATTTAATAGTAGTCAATATTGATGATAAAGTTAAGTACTACCTATTTAAATAATATATAAATCAATACATTGTTTTTGTAATTATAATTATAAAATTATGATAATAATCATACAAATACATTAATTTTTTGCAATGAAACTCAAACTTTTTATGATGTTTTTTCATTATTGGTGAATTAATATATTATTACCATTTTAAAGGATGTGCGAAATGTTTATTGTACGTGCCTTCATTTTTATCTTATTATGATAATGATAAATAATAAATAAAGTGTTAATTAGATAATTAAATGTGGAATATATAAATAAGTAGGGGTTCCAATTACATTTATAGATCATTCTAGTGAAATTAGTTGTGATCACAGAAGTCCTAGATGTGTCTTAGGAATCATTCCAAGGGTCTTTGCAACCTTATTATTATATTATAAAATATTAATAACACAACTTTAGCCCTTAGAGTTTGTACTAAGTTAAAATCCTTTTGCAAGAGTATTATTCATTGAAACTAAAAAGGATCGACCATCGTGTTGATTATGGTGAAATTTAATACTTATTTCGAGAACTGAGTCTTGGGGGTTACATTTTATTCAAACATTATGAATGAACTTGTTCCAAAATTGAGGATCTATATGATGATATCTAAATTATTGGTTCAAGATTTAAAATTCTATTTTTGTATCTAGATATATGGTGTCATCATTTCAAACATCCTTTGGGATTAAAAAAGTTATACATCTTTTGGAAGGAACAAAAAAGGTGTTGACGACAGTTTAGAACTAGTAGTCTTCACTTCTTATCATTCATAAATTGAATATAGTAGTTCCAATTACCCACCATCTTGTATGCTCTATTTTCATTCCCTTATTTAAAATTGTATAGATGAGGCACTAATGATTTTTATAAGAGTGGATAATAATTTGGAGTCACTAGAAACTTATTAGAAGGTTTTACCATTACCGAGTGGAGAATTAAAAAAATATACTTTACAACTAATGATGCATTTGTTAACATCAAATATTTATGAGGTTTGATTTAGGGATTAGTGACTGGGTCATAACCATGGTCAGTGGTAGTGAAAATAGTTTTTTCTCTTTAAATAGTTATCTCATTCTCACTGGTATGATTTTAAAAAAAATTGGCCACAGGTCCATAGAATGTGGATTATTTTTAATTAAACCACATCTATTAATAAAAGTAAACATTTTAGATTTAATTTTATCTATGCCAATGAAAAAAACAACAGTGAAATAATAATCTATTAAACATAATTAGAATAAACATTGGTAATTTGTGGGCCATTTAAAATTTTATTATCAAAATATAAAAAATAGCGTTCTTATAAATTATTTGTGTTTCTATAAAACATGAATAATTTTATGAATAAACATTTTTCAATGAATTTATAAAATTTAGGTAAATATTATTTTTGTGTTTATAAATAAAATTAAATTAAAATTCAAAACAATTTTTAATTGAGTTGTTTCAGGGATGATCTAACAACTATAGATGTGGTAAATGAGATAATATTGGTCTACGTAATATAAATTCAAGGAAGGGACTTGGGTTCTTAAATGTATAATACCATTGGGTTATTTGATAATTTTTCTATATATAAATTAAACAAAACACTATATTGAATAGATAAAAATATATATATATGATATTATGGATTACATATAAGTTTATTTTCAGTCGTATTCCTGACATAATATATTAATGTAATATTTGGTTGTATCAACAAGACTAATATGTTGAGAAAACTATTATTTTTACCCTATGATTCCATAGGCTATTATTCATAATATAATAAAAAATATTAATATAAATTTTTCTTTTAATTTATTTATTTTTATGAATATATAATATGAAAATAAAATATAATATATTCCATTTTCCATATGTTGAGATAAAATATTTTGACATAGAATATAAGAAAAATAACATATCATGATGAAATAATAACAAACAGTAAAATTTAACACTAATGACTAATTCTAGGATCTCATAATGTTCAAAGTGGACTCAATATCCTCCTTACGAAAACCCAATAATCAATTAGAATAAAATCCATGATATTTGTATAAAAACTAGTATATTATTATTTGTAAATATTTATTATGAACTCTAGTAAATAGTAACAGATTATTATTTATTATCAACATTGGTTTTCTAATACTATTAAAAAACATTCGATGGTGAATATTTTGATTCCAGAAATATGAATCAAGATGATATGTTTTGTGGGTGGTTAATATCATATCTAGAGTTCTACCATGTTTTATAACATGAAGTGACATCTATTTAAATTACACAATGAATCAACCAGAAGTTATAAAGAATTAAATTTGAGAAAAATTAAGCACATTAATTTTAATACAGATGTTTTATAGCTATAAAAATTTGTTCTTAGTGTTCCAAGTCATATCCAATTAACTCATAAACCTCTATGGAAAAATTAGTGTTACCTTAAATAGGCATATATTGTATCTTCCTAAGATGGTGAATGAGTTTTTAGAAAGTGAATTTATAGGGTAGAATTAGATGATGATACATTTATCATCATGGTATCTGAAATCACTTCTATAAGATAATACTTTGTGATTATTGATGAAATAAAATTATGGGGTTATTTGATATTTAAGGCGATGTATCGTGAATAAATAATATTTTACAAAGGCTTTGATGTAGGTATTGATTAAAAATACATGAATTCATTCACAATGTGTTTCCAAAGATGTATAGTAAAAAATATGACAAACTAGACTAAACCATGGGGAAAATAGAAGTTTTTTATTTAAATGTCTTTAAAGGGCAGAATATTGGATGTAGAATAAGAGTTATTAATAAGAATAAAGTAAATTACAAAAAAAATCCATATTATATTTGATGTTTTTAGGATTCCCATATCCAAAATACTAACTATGTAAAATCCATCATTAAGGAAGAATTATCTTATTATATCATGGGTAGACAGTAATGATGATAAAGATAAAAATATCTTTAATTCTAAAATTTTTCTAGATAATAAGACTATTTTTGTGAATGAAATTTGAAAAACCTTCATTATGAACATAAAAATTATATTTTATCCATTAATGAATAAACCCTTATGATTAAAATCTATGTTAGATTGAGGTAAAGAGGAATAAAGGTTATAATATGGTTTTTAGAAGATGGTGATGATGGTCAGTGTATCTTGTGTTTTACTAAATCGTAGATAACTAAAATAATATAATGTTATATGGTTCAATCTAAATAGAAGTTCATAATATTAAATTGGATAATGTTGGGACATATTACATGTTATAAAAAATATTTTTTTTTATCCATGATTTGGGAAAATAATATTTGGGGCTTATAATATAGTTGGTTTCACATTTTTTGCAGTCTATATAAAAACAATAATTTTATATAATTCGAGGAATTGACGTTTGTTTGACAGTTAATTATGTGATCAAATGTTTCAAAATATTGAACATTCATTTCTATATTGATCTGAATATGTTAATTCTATGATTAGTATAAAAGGGTAATATCAGTGATAAAGAAGCTATTGATGAGAGTAAATGTTTCCATATAGTATGTTTGAATTTTATTTTGAGTTAATAATAATTGTGGGTATTCTATAATATCATTGAGATGTTTAGGAAATTAATTTCTATAATGATAATAGATTTGAGTGGATTTATAAAGTTAGTTTGGATGCTGAGATGCTAGAAATTTATGTTATAGAAATTATTATAATGGATATTCTAGTTCCAAAATATTATTTGGTAAGTAGGTATTTATTTCAATCGTTTCAATTCATTATAAGAATATCATTAGATTTTGATAAATAATCAATATGAAAACAATGACCATCATTTTTTTGTTTAATTGATAACTTGTAAACTCATGGGAACTAATATATTAAATTAACATGATATATAAGTACTATTTTAATGTTTTTATAGGATGACACCTGCCCATTCCAATTGTCTGATTTATTGATATAAGTGTAAAAGATATTCCTTGGGCAAAAACCTCACACAATAAGTTTATACACACCCATACTGTGGTCTTCCATTTAAAAATCACTTATTCATTGATTTAATTTATATTTTTAATAAATATTTCTATGGTTGAAATATATAATTTTAAGGGGCCAATAATCTAAATAGTAATAGACGATAACTCCAAAAAAAGAATCATTTGAAATATTACCACTGATTCATTACCCATTCTTAGTGGAATATAATATATTAATAGATTTTAGATGGTGACAATTGAAATCTACATTTCTTATACTGTATATTTTATTAATTTTAAGATAGATAGTATTAATTTTCATAGTATTAGGGTTATTCTAATATTCTATGACAAGAATTATCATGTATGGAATCATATGATAAATCCTTTTCTTATATTAGTAGGCATGGATGATATAGATACTGCTATTAAAGAATATTCCCTGGATGAGAGATATACAACATGAAAATTTCTAATTATATAATCTAAGAGGAATTTTGGAAGGAATTGAATGAAAATATTTTATTCATTTTTTAAAAAAATTCAATGGTGATAGGAGATTACAACATTAAATAAATCATTGATCAAATGGGAATAATTTTTATTGTAATGTAAATGATAACGATTCAATGATGTGGAAATATATGGGAAATTTTTATTATATTAGCATTTTTAATTGTTAAACTATTGATGAATACTTTGAAATAGTTGATGAAATTGTCTATAACATAAAAGGTTTTAATGATAAACTAGATGGTTCATATATTTTTATGAAAATGAGGAGAAAAAACCCGAACTAATTTTTTTCCAAAATTATATACTCTAAATTAATGAGAGGATTAATAAATAGAAGAGTTACATAATACTTTTATAAATTATGAGAAGAGAAATGTTTTTATTTTTAAAAAGAATATGAAGCAATGAAATACCTTCAAATCCTTGAGAAATCTTAAAATAAAAAGTTTGGAAGAGGTGTACTCTATTGATTCTAATGATGAAGAAGAAAATTATGAACAGTATTCAAAATTTATGGATAATATCTTAAATAAATTTTGAAAGTTAATGTAAGATCAATGGTAAACTCCCAGTGAAATGACTAAAAGGTAGTGGTACTGGTCACATTATGATTGATTTTGAAATGGATAATAGTAGAATTTATACTAATATTGAAAATATGGAATGATTAAAAACATAATTTTGAGCGGAAAAACTATGAAATATAAAAAAATAGATGAACAAAAATGATTTTTATCCAAAAGTAATATGACATGTATATTGTTAAAATAAGAGTGTGGAAACTCCACCACATGTAGTCATTATTATGGATACGATCCTAAAAATTTTAGTAACATTGTTGATTATGAGTAGAAATAAAATTAGACTCATATAGTGGTGGAGAGGGTGATGAAAGAAATTAAACCAATACTACATACATGTTGAATATTTATTATGATGTATGTCTTAATCGAAAACACCAACATATGAGAAAAATATGATTATTTAACCAGAAATTTGAGAATAAAAAGATAGATGAAAATTTTTCAAAAGTTGGAAGCTCAATTCATTCAGGGAAATAAAACTCTCAACATTAAAGTGGAAAACATGAGAAAATGAATGAAACACTTAATAATCATATTGTAAACGAGTAAGGGTTATGTAAGGAGAAATGATATAGACGTATCATTGAAAATAATATAAAAAAATGAGTTATGATTTTTCTTAAGCTAAGTATATGAAATTTGAATCACCCAAAACTTATAATAATGTTAGTATCGAATGTAAAGGTAAATATGCTCATGTAAAAAATTAATGTAAATATGATTTGACATATATTGTAGGATCCAAAACTAAAACTATGAGTGTTTTATAGTGAAAATATAACAGAAAATTCCTTTTATATTAATATAATTTTTAGGAACCTTACGAAAAATACATCGTTAAGAGAAATGAAAAAAAACGGAGAATATATTGCTAGAATACAATAAAAATTTTATGAGAAAATATCATTTCCATTTTAAATATAAAAATAAAAAGGATATTATTTTTATTATTGAATATTTTGGAATAATTCCTATATATGTCGATTCAACAACCAATTTCTATAGAATCAAATAATAAATCAATTGAAGGGAAAATACATTATGATTTGGAGGGTAAATTATAATATGATAATTTGATATCATGATAGAGGATCTAGTACATTTGGGAATGATAGGGATTTAAAAATTAGAGGAATTGGAAGATGCATGATGGAATCTCAAGATATAAAATCTTATTATGATCATGTTATCAATGGACAGAATGACAAAATTATTACGTATATGTAAATGTTTTTATGATAGAAATCTGTTTTAAGAAATAAAAATGCATCCTCATGTACTCAAAATATGGAAGAATGAAAAATAATGAAAAATGTTCATGTGGTAAAAAATTCCAATTTTCTTATTTGTGTAAATCTTATTATCTAAATTATACATATGACTAGTATTTTTTAAATTTGTGGCCATCTTGGAAAACAAATCATGAGTGAAATATCCTAAGTATATTTTGTGATAAAATAACATAAATTGAAGATAGAAAGAGATGTTATTTGTAAAACCTGTCAAATGGGGAATATATTACATAGATGAAATAAAATACTGAAAAATAAATCCACTATCCCACAATAATTAATTTATTATAATTTATATTTTCCTATGAAACAATAATATACTATTTTAAATCTAGGATTTATCATATTATTTTATGATTACTCAATTTTGACAAATATGATGCATATATAACATAAATATAATGTATAAGAGATGTAAGAAAATTATAAGAGATTTTGTCAAATTTATAAGACATTATATAAAAAAAATTGGAACTGAATAAGGAAGAGAATTCACATCTTATTGTTTTGAATCATAACCTACCAAGAAATTAGTTAAAAATAAATATAGTGATTTATATAAATTCTTTAATTACGGATTTATAGAAATACATAGTAGAATATTTGTTCATTTGGGATGAACCAATCTTACTACATACAAACTCTCAAAATTATTCAAGCTGAAAATTCTATGTACAACAATTTATATTGAAAACTGACACTGGTTGAGACCATTATTAAATATGAAATCATAATAATTATAGAATATATTGAATCCTACTATAATTTATGTGAGAGTATTTTTTATGTCAGTTATTTAATATTCATAAAAAATTAATAGTTGTGAAAATTTAATGAAAAATACAAGGAATGGGTGTTCATGGGACACCTACCCAATAGAAGAGGATATATCTATTAGTACACAAGGATACAAATGTACACTGATTTGTATTATGGGAAAATAAATAAAAATATGATTATATTAGAATAAATAGATGAAATATATTTTTAATTATAAATGAAATATTTTATAACACCCCAATATTTTTTTAATATTATATTAAATGGATACCATGTTTTATTTTATATGTTACATGCATTATAGTTATTCGGAATCAACTATGATATGTCGTTAAAATATTATCTATGTATAAATATTATAACCTACTAAATAAATTTATTTTTATGAATAGGATAAATCACATTATAAAATAATGTAGATTATTTTTAATTAATAAATTGAAAAATAATTCATATATTAATTATAAATTTGTTAGAAATGAAGAAAAAATCATTTGAATGTAAATGAGATATTTTTAATGTGTACAACATTTTTTTTATCCTAATAGATTAAATTAATCACTATTAAATAATGATTTCAATACAATTTGTACACAAAAATGTTAATTTACATTCATTTAATTATTATTATGAAGAATGAAACGAGAATAATGTCATTTAATGATTTAAAAATTTTATTATATAAAAAATCGTGTTTATTTCATTTTATACGTAGATAATATAATTATTTTCAATCAATTTAATTTTTTTATAAAATCGAAATAATTTTGGATATCATCACATCAAATAGATCATATTGTTAAATTCTATTTTTTTCTAACTATATTCATTTTTGGATCAATAAGGAAAAAAAATATTTTTTAGACAAAAATATGATTTAAAGAATTTAAAAATTCTCATTTTATTTTGTATTGAATTTTTTTATCAATACCCCTTTAATATTAAATAAAATCCAATTAATTTAATAGGAATATTTATTATAAAATATTTTAATATAAACTCATTTCAATATTTAGAAGATGTATTTTTCTAAAATTCATTTTTATTGAATTTTATGAAATTATGTTGAAATTAGTTTTTATAATCTCTGTAAATTAAATATCATAAATTTTTTTATATATTTTGAAATAAAAAACTCAAATTATATAATAAATTCAACTTCATTTTTAGCCTTAATAAAGAGTAACCATAATATAACTTTATAACCACGGTAAAGGGTAAAATTCATTATAAGTGGTCAAAAACGAAAGTAATATGGTAGAAAAATTATCCAAACACATGGATTTATTTCATTTTATATTATTTTATTCCACCAATATCCTATATATGAAAATATTTAATTTCAATTACACTTGGATTTTATTACAACCATTACATTATTTGATGTAAAGGATAATTAAAAATTGTCACTCTTTCTTTTAAAATCTCTAATATGTGTTCATAGAGATATAATGAAATTTTGGTTGGTTATATTTTCATATTTTGAATATGAATTGTTTCTTATGATTGTATTTTTTTAAAATATTAATTTATAGTTTTATTACCCATAACTCAAACACAGCATTGTATCTGCATTGGTTCATGCGATAGAAAAATCATGTGATTTATTTAAAAATTTATAAGTATTGTATTTTGGATGAATTATTGAATTCCACAATTTTATTGTATAATTATAATGTTATATTTAAGGTGAAATTATTCATTTTATAGTTCAAATATTTACATCCTGACTTTATAATATAGGTATGTGAATAATCATTATAATAACTATAATAAATATTTAATATTTAATAATTATTTTTTAAATCCTTAAAATCAATAAAAATAATATATAATGTAAAAATTGTTGGAATAATTATATAATATCAGGAATAATTAATTTTTCTTCATCTATTTATTTTTAATATCATGTTCATGACCAAGGGAGAATAAAAAAACTAGATACCACGACTAAGATTAATGGGTTGGATAGAGTATAATCTAAGAGATAAGATTAAAAATTCAATAGAAATCTCTATTAATAATAAAATTTGAATTAATTTTGTCCTTATACTCCATAAATTTTTATCTATTGGCCTTTGGATTCATTTATCAATATTTATACATGTACCATATCTTAAAATTACTTATTTTTACAAGATTTCCTTGCTCCTTACATATAAAAGGGATCCTCCTTCCTCGTCTTCCACAAATCACTAGAAAAATTAATAAAGACCTTTGACTACAAAAATACCATCCAAAAATTCACCCATGTTATCTATAGTGTGTGTTCAAATGAAAATATCAACCTGTAAATTGTAATTGACATGCCTAATAAGGATTATCAAAGAAGAGGTATTACACTTATTTGAGTTGTTTTATGTCTATTTATTTCTACACCTCCATTAAATCATCTATCTATATGATAAAATAATAAAATCAACATATTTAATACACATAAATGTTAATTTTTTTAAAACTATTATTCCTCTTCTTTTCCATCATACCAGAAATGAATACAATATTCAAGAATTCCAATAGACTAACATTAACTTAAAGTGATGTGTTTCGTTTTCTATCACTGAAACTCTAAAATTGTTATAATTATTTATTTAATATATATATATATATCTATGTGTGTGTGATTTTTATGACATAAATTTCAAATTTTAGTGACAATATATCATTAAATTTCATTCCCTTCCACCAGATGAAAATAATAACATGTCGCTTGTGTATACTCGCAATCTAAGATCTCCACAAAGTGATGTATTTCATTTTTGAATATTTCATCCCTCGGATAGTAAATATTATCTATTTAATAAATATATATAATATTTATTATATAATTATTAATATAAAAAATTATTTTTTTACAGATTTTTATTCTATTCATTGGTAAATGGAAACATCATTTATATGATCGTGCAGACTACCTCCTCAAGGAAATGTTATATTTATTTTTAATGACTCCATTACAAGGAAGGTTTTAAATATTATTTATTAGGTATGAAATATTATTATGTTATTTTTAATATTTTTTAGAAAATAAAACATTTACTCTTTTACTACTATAAACATACCTGATATGTTGTGGAACATTGAACTGAACAACCTCAAAACACATGACATGTAGTTTACGAGTGTTTTAAATATATTTTACATTGAAATTAATTATATTAAATGGTTATTATATTAAAATGGAATTAAAAAGATTCTTAATCATCTAAATAATTTGTATGAGTTTATTATTCATGAAAATAATTAATATTAGTGACATGTTGGGACTCTAGGTAAAGGGTTTTCATGGAAAAAGTTAAATTCATTGTAATATATCACTTCTACTTTGTTAATAATATTATTTATTTAAAATTATTATTATTATTATTTTTAATTTTTTTTAAGGAAATAATTTTGTTCTACCTAATCAATTCTTTGATTATATTGGATACCAACTCTTATAAAATTTATAAGGGCTCTTCATCCCATTTTTTATTATTGATATGTGCTTCATTTCATGATATTTTTTGTGTATATGTGGTGTATATACATCTCTTATTTAATGTTATATAATTAAATAGTTTATATTAACAATAATTATGGATTCATTTTATTTTATTTCTATCAATAAGCTTATGAATCAAATGATAAAAACTAGTTTGGGGTTATGTTACAATATCATATCATTTATGGATTGACTATATTATATTTACAATGATTAAATTTAAATAAACCTTTCCACTTAAAATAAATATATTTTATTTATCTCATATTATTTTAATTATTCTTTTCATCCATTAATTTATATCTCTTATTTATTTAAAATTAAAAAAATTATGAAAAACTGACATTAGTTTCTCTGTACTTGAGGAAAATTTCATCAATGAAAATGTTTTTAAATGTTTTTATATAATATTATTTTTCTATTATAAAAGATATTTTTACAGTTTATTGCCAACAAAATTTTAATTTATCTTCATTTGTTTAATAATTAATTTCTACCATGTGTTCCAAACTATTTATTCATGAATTATTAGAAAATGTATAATATTGCTATTTTTTATAATGTTTACATCAAGAAAGAATTTTATTATATTCATCAATTTTATTTTTTTTAACGTTCAGTTACATGTTCAGATGTTTATTTTCAATTTTAATATTTTTCTCAATATTGTCGAAATATTTTTTTTATGATCCCAAAATAAAATAAAATTTCTATTTTTTCAAAAATATGTAAAAATTATCATTTAATTGTATGTTCATTTTATTTAAATATCAATGATGGTTTAAAATATTTATAGGGTTTTTCTATATGGATATCGTTAATAGATATTCTCCTGATTAATTATGATACTGATTTAATGAAAAAAATTAGAATCATTTTCCATGGTTAATTAATTGATGAAGGGAATGATGTTTGTTTATATGATTTTTGTAATTATACAAAACATATATGATGTTTATATATGTTATAGTTATTGGAATTTTTTAATGATGATGGGTGACACCGGTATAAATCTCCAATGCATTGCGTAATGAGATAGAGTTAATTGGATGTAAGCTACTTCTAATAAAGGACTCTAATGAGATAACATAGTTAATTGGATGAAGGTTCTTCTTCATATAATTTTATAATTTCTTGTTTACATGATTTTATGACATAAATATGATATCCTATGATACAAAAATATTTTTCTATGATTTCTATGAGACATGGTGTTTTCTATGAAATATATAGGATTCATATGGATCATGACTTTTAACTCAAATTAAACTTTACTTATTCCATAAATCATGTATTATAATACAGGTTTTTATGCAGATGAATTCTCTAATGTTATGTATATTCCTCTGGATTATGTTATAATTAAATTATTACCATATTATGCCAACTTGTGATATTTGAATAATGATTATTTTTACCCATGATGAGTGCTTGAGGTCATATTCATTATGATTCCATTTCAAAATGTAATGATGAATGATATTATGTATGATATGTTTATAAGTGAATCATGTATATGTAATTTTATGGGATATGTTGATGATTTATGATATAATATTACAAATTTGGTATGATGGGAAAAATTCCAATTTTGATTCTATGATATGGTTTCAGGTACATGATGGGTTTATTATAATTCTAAAATTTTATAAATGTAAGAGTACATTTGTATATAAGTGAGACAATATTAACATATAATCCAGATAATATGGATTATTAAAAACAAGATTCATTAAATGAAAAAAATTCATGATTGGTGAATATTATTTTTTTAGCCCTGGATCTAAGTGTATCAGTCTAGTGAATTAAATTCTGTATCATATGAATTTTTTGATAACAGTATAGGATATGATTTTATTGGTTGATGATAATTTAAGAGTAATGAATATCATCATGGGTTTTTGAGTTAATAGTTTTACATAACATTAAATGAATATATACCCCATTCATATATTATATAATGGAATATTTTTTATATAAGTAGTATTTTGGGTGAAGTTTAATTATATATTAAACTATTATTTATTATTATCTAACCCCTAGGTTTGACATAAAATTCACCATGATGGTTATGAAGGGACACTACTAGAAAAACAGGTATTTGCGACGGGTCATTTGCGACGGGATCCCGTCGCAAATGGCATGTTGCTGAAAACGGCGTCGCAACAACACTTATTTGCGATGGGCCCGTCGCTAAAGCCTTTTTTTTTGCGACGGGTATTCTCCCCGTCTCAAATAGTACTCCGTATATTTGTAAAAAAACTTTTAAAATAGTTTTTCTGGCGGGCCCGTCGCAAATAGTTTTTGCGACGGGACCCGTCGCAAAAACTATTTTAAAAAAAATAATAAAAAACTATTAATAAATTATTTTAATGCATATAATAATAATACTATTTGCGACGGGCATAGTATCCCGTCGCAAATACTATAAAAAAAATAAAAAAAATAAATTATTAATAAATTATTTTAATTAATATAATAATAATCCAATTATAATTCAAAAATAAAAAATAATAAAATATTAATAAATGATTTTAATTAATATAATAATAGAATTATAATTCACAAATAAAAATAATAAATTATTTTAATTAATATAATAATAATATAATTATAATTCAAAAATAAAAAATAATAGAATATTAATAAATGATTTAATTAATATAATAATATTAGAATTATAATTCATAAATAAAAAAAATATTAATAAGTTATTTTAATTAATATAAAAATAATAGAATTATTTTACATTCAAATATTAAAATAATTCAAGTATTACAGAAAAATATAATTAAATTATAATATTATAAAATTTTAATATATATATATAATTTAATATTATAAAATATAAATAATATTATTATTCATATTAATATTGTTATTTAAAAATATAATATTATTAATATTTTATAATGAGATAGAAACTACGAATAGAAAAAAAATCATATTTTGATTTCACAAATTTTATAACATAAATACAAACTCTAATCTGAAGGAGGGGGGGTGGGGGATCTGCAGATGGTGGTGGAGGAAACTTCATCCCTAAAGCATGAGTGAGTCGGCACATGTACTCCATCTGCTCCTGATGCTGCTGCTGCCACCGACTCGTCTGCTCCTCATACAGCTACTGCTGGCGTCGACGCTCCTCCTCATGCTGTTGACGCATCTGCTCCTGCTCCTGTCGGAGACTCTCTATCAGTGAAGTCTGAGATCGCAACTGATCCTCATACTGTGTAGTAGAAGAAGATGCACGAGCTTCTCTCGAGCTGGACGCCGACATCGCAGCACTGCCATAATAATCTCCGGGAGTCAGTCGAGAGCCGATACCAACTACCCGGCCCTTCTCGAAGGCATACTGGGTGGCCTGCATCCATGTCGCCTCATCAAAATGACGGCCAGTGGTCTGATATGATGACTCGGCCTGACTCTCAGGCCGGGCCTGTGACGCTGTGGCCTCATATGACTCCTGTAGTTGCAATTTAAAATTAAAATTGTGAATATATTATATGCAGTTAATTTTTAAACTTGAAAACAAATAATACTGACCACGATGTGATGCTGACAATCACCTCTGAGCTCCCCAGTAACAGGATAACTATACATCCTCCGATATACATCGTACTCCGTAATATTGGGGTGCTCGACAACCTATAAGAATAAAAAATAAACTATTAATATTTATAGTTATATAAAATATTTATAAATAATGTACGTACCAGATGTTGTCTATGAGTATTGAAAGAACAACTCCCAGCTCGATGAGTCACCTCCTGTCTCCCCCGATTCTGCCTCCCCACCGATGATCTCCTCTGAAAGGCACCACTCAACCAGTGCGCACATAATCCATCCCATACATGGGATGAAATGTACTCTGGTCGGTGTGCTCTACATGACTCGTCAAAATCTGACACTCCTGCTTTCTTCATCGCAGCTTTTATTAAATTGTGCAAAAACTGACGAAGGCGATCACGCATGGCCACCTCCCATGCCTTGTGGATGGCGTTATGAATAGTATCCTCGATCGGATACCATAAACCCTATAAATAAATCAAAATATCAATTTAGAAATGAAATAATTTTCAAAATAAAAATTATTTATTTACGTACGTACCAACCAATGGTCGAACATGGCCTGCTGCACATCATTGGGAATCTGCTCCCATGTGGTCCACGACTGAGAGAAATAGTTGCGCAAAATAGCGTTGCCCTGTCCGACTGCTATATGCGGAAAACTGTAAAAATAATAAACATTTATTATGTGAATGGATTAATGAAATCTTAGTCAAATCCACAGGTTATCACACAGGTTAATATGTTTTTAGCGTTGAAATAATTACTGTTAATTGGTATATATGGTTAGTTATATTTTGAATTATTTTAGTCGATCTTTGGGTATTACTATTCTAATTTTTGAGATAAATGTATAATTCCTTCCAATGAATGTTAATTCATGTTGAAAATTATCATACATGTTCTAATAAATATAGTTATTTTAACTATGGAATAAAAAGATCAACATCATTATATAAATATTATAATATATTAAATACTGATTTTAAATCTATTAGAATAAGAATAAATCATATTATAAATTATTTATTTTGAATATATAGTGAAATGAAGAATTATTAAAACCCGAAACTATGATATAGAATTTAATTTATGTATTTAAAGAATACAATATGTATATTTTATATTTTTTCTATGAAGATGGTAAATGAATATATCAACTATTTAAAGAAATTATCTAAAGGGATATTTTTTTACATTCAATATAATTTATAAAGAATTAATGTTAAATTCTCTTTTTTGGGAAAATGAAAGATTTTCTTCTCATAAAGGTATAATATTATCATTTAGCTTGCTATTCTATTCAGGTCTATATTTAAAATAATTTGAAATATTTTTCATTTTTTTCAAAATGATTATCATTATTTTTAGTGACCTTTGTACATCCCATTTACAATATTTAAAGGGGGGTTTTTACTCTCCAATTTT
This sequence comes from Viscum album, assembly GCA_963277665.1. NCBI lineage: Eukaryota > Viridiplantae > Streptophyta > Magnoliopsida > Santalales > Viscaceae > Viscum > Viscum album. The sequence continues at coordinate 1,033,143,837 of OY728157.1, forward strand.
ATTATATGGGACATTGACAATGTAATTTTTAAATATTAAATGGGGTTTTCTTTATTTATTTTATTTTTTATCTTAATGGTTATAGAAATGATATTTTAAATGTTTTAATCTTTTATTCATCATACACATTGACAAAATTATGATAATTTATTTTATAAAATCATTATATGATTTGAATCCCCTTGATATTAGTTTATATTACATTGAGAGGATAATATGTTTGATTTAATGTGATACATGGAATGTTGGCCGCACAGTCGTTGAGTACGTGCAAATTTAAAATTTATAAACCCTAAAAACTATTAGTATTGTGTTAAGAAGGGTGTCAAACCACAGAGAAGGACTTACGTTGTGCTAGACTAGATTAAAACTAAAACAAAAAAAAGATAAAATAGAACACTAACAAAAAAAATAAGATAATTGTATGTACAAACACTGATAGTATAAGGCCCCAGCCTTAAACCTTACTTAATCTTGAGTTATTACAAGATTACACATTGAGGATCTTTTCGGGTTTAGATTTTTAGAGAATTAGATCATAAAACTTGCATTACATTCCACATATAAACAAAGTGGTTACATAAAGATAGTATTATTCATTCCCATCAATGGAAACACATTTAAAATAAAACATGGATTATTTCTTGACACATCCTTGACTCTATCATCTTATCATGTACCTTTCCCTTGACCTGTGAAAAACATTTCAAAAACTTGGGATGAGCATAAAAACTCAGTATGGGTTATAAAAAAAACATGGAAAGGAAACATGAGTTCATATATACATAAGAATGAAATCATACTTTACCCATAAAACATAGGAACTTTAACATACCTCATAAAATCATGAATAAATCATAGAAATCATAAGACATAAAGGTAACTTGAGGCATTCATAACATTCTTACGTAGGGAGTAACCCTCTTGGTTAAGTTTGGAAAACCCATCACAGTATATTCCCTAAAATCTCTTCGGAGAAACCTTAACGTTTCACTCCTTCGCGTTACCCAATGCATTGGAGATCTATAATGGGCTCACCCGCCCTTAGTTTATCACGGAACCACCCGTCTTCGTAATAATTCCCAAGAACCATAACATAATCATATCACATAAAACATGCATAAAGGAAACATAACATATCCACCTTTCAATCACAAGAGATCAATACAACACATTGATATAAAAACATTATGAAAACCATTTTCAATACCAAAATAAAAGCAAAGTAAAACATGGTATTTATTTTTCTTTTAAAAAGAAGGTATGGCTTGTAGAGGAAGCCAAAACTCAAATAACGGTCACGACGGCGGAGAAGTCGTTGTCGCCGCATACGTACAAAAAAAAACATTCCATTTTGTCATTTAGTAAACGCTTTGTAAAAAATATTCCTTTTGAATAAACGTAAAAGTCAAAGGGGTTTATACACTGTATAAAAGAAAGTTGTGTATAAAATAAAATATGCCTCAATGAAAGGAGATTGAGACGAAGTCCCATACCTCATATCCGACTTGACCCGAACGCTCTTTAATCTCCTGAATAATAAAGTTGAGTTAATCTATACTTGATTATGAATCTTTTTAAAGTTCATTATTCCTTTTATACCATGTTATGAACATCATGTAATCAGTTAAGTTAATAATGTTCATTTTGTCGGTATTTGGTTCTTAAGTCAAAAATAGACTTCTTACACTTACATGTTGTTAATTTGGTCAAAGGTTCATTATATCCAGATTGGTATTCATTATTTAGATATCATATATGTCATATATATCCAGTACATACTTGCATTTATAATATTACATAATCATTTAGAGGTAAGAAATGAAATGCACCGTTCATGGAGACGGTAAGCCGTACGTACGCATGAACGCTACTTTCATTTCTATTTCGTATTTTATAGAATGGAATCATAATGATATAAAGGTATATTATAATTACAGTATAATATCATATATAATATCATAGTTCCATCCTTTATATGTCCCACATATGGTATTTAACGAATCAAATCACTTTGAGGGGGCGGTAGTCCACACTTCCTAAAATGAAGATATCGTGTTTACCCATAATGGAAACCATAAAGGTATGCCGAAAATGAAAAAAAAACAGAAGATTAAGGAAAACATAAACATATTATATATCATATATAAAAATAGTGACATCATAATGGCCACCTTTGAAGGTGTTAAATGAGTATTGAACAATCATCGTTTCGGGAGGTAGAATTTCGCCATCCACGGAAACCGTATGTTCTTTAACCATTTGATGCAGTTGTGTGAGAGTGTAGCTCAAATAAATCTTATAACAACATCCTAGTATATTTAATATACTGGTGTTGTTACAAAAGAAGTAAATAAAAAGAGTTTAGGGGGTTGGAGAAGCAAAATAAAACAAATGAACATGAGAGAATGAATTACCTTTAAAAGTGTAACTCCTTTTGATTTGAGCCTAAAGGTTTCCTTTGAAAGGATTCTGCCCAAATGGAATCATATAGGATGAGGATAGGGATGTGGAGAGAGTAAATTGGCAGGGTTTGGCCGAGCCAAAGGCTTGAGTAGTGTGTGAAATGAGGTAGAGGTGGGGGCCTTTTATAAGAGGAGAGGAGGGGCACTTTTGGAAAGTAAAGAAATATTACTTTATTTGAAAATGTGTTTCGGTTTCAAAAGGTCCCACATTGATATAATTCGTGGCTAAGGTGATAATACTTCTAAATCCACTCATCCAATAAGTTTTGGACATGTGTAGTTCATAGATTTTACATTATCTTTCCATTTTATTTAAATCGTCAAATAATGATGTCATCGCCGCATCATTATTATGTCATAAATAATTTAATTTATTTAATGTATAAAAATCATAAAAAAATACTATGATGTAGTAAATCTTTTTAGCTTTCCAATGAATATTTATAATCAAAAATCTGATCTTTATTACCCCATATAAAAATTGTTTTCGTAAAACATCTTTTGTTTGTGTCATTTTTACTTTAACATTTAATAAAAAGTTATTTATGTCATTTCCCAACCAAAATGTCTCCATGGGGTCCCCAAGTTGACCCATGGATTGTATTGGTCGGCCATGACACAACCAATAAGGTTGGGACATGTGTCTAGGTCATTTCATATTATTAAAGCATTATTTATACCTTAAACTACACTAATTACCACTAATCGCGATTAAAAACTTAATAAGTTACTATTCACCAAAAAATTATTTTAATCTCATTGAACCACATTTTACTTCTTAATTACAACCATGTATGTTAGATTTTCAAAATTCAATACACCTTAGTGGTAAACTTTCATTTAACTGAAAAATCAGTTTGCTTGATTACCACTTAGTGGTTTCACTATTCATCAAAAATTGAAGTTTTTCAGAAAATTACCAAAAATTCACCATAAGATATATTTGATATTCTGAATTCAAAAACGAAGTCTATTTTAAAAAATTCAAATCATATAAGTCACATTAATTAATTTAATAATTAATTCCCGCTGCGAGAGAAAAAAGCGTGTTTTTACAAAACAATAAGTATCAAAAGATTGACACCAGTTTAAGTCTAATTTAAAAGTGAAATTGATTCCAATGACCACCATTGGATAAAATGATAAAAATATATTATAATTTCACTTCAAAACCAATTCAAAACATAATCTAATCATATAAATAAATTAGGTTAAAAAGCAGTTTTGATGTAAAATGCAGTATTTTTCACTATTCATTAAAAAAATGAATATTGTCAGAAAAATACCAAAAAATCAAACAAGGTAAATTTTGATGTCCCAATCATAAAGAATAAGTTTATTTTGACAAACATAGTTTATAAAATTGTCAAAATATAGATTCAAAAATGGTTTTCCATCAAAAGGCACTAAAACAATCTTTTAAGAATATTAGTGTATTCCATGCATAAGATTGTATTTATTTTCATTTTAAGCCTCTATAACACTATCTTAATCATTAATAGACATAGATAAAAATATCTATTATTAATTACTTACTTGGGATGTTACATCCTTCCCCCCTTTAGAAAATTGCATCCCCGCAATTTATTTACTTATCGAATAAATGGGGGTACTTATCCCTCATTGCATTTTCAGATTCCCATGTTGCCTCTTCAATCATGTGGTTTTTCCACAAAACCTTTACCTGGTGAATCACCTTATTCCGTAACACTTGCTCCCTGTGGTCAAGAATCTGGACCGGTTGTTCCTCATAAGATAGGTTCTCTTCCAGCTGAACTACCTCTGGACTCAAAACATGAGATGGATCTGGCATATACTTTCTCAACATCGAAACGTGAAAAACATTGTGTACCTGAGATAAACTCGGAGGTAAAGTCACTCGGTATGCAACTGATCCAACTCTCTCTAGAATTTCGTATGGTCCAATGAACCTTGGACTCAACTTTCCTTTCTTACCAAATCTCATCACACTTTTCCAAGGGGAAACCTTGAGAAAAACATGATCACCTACCTCGAAAGATAGATCCTTCCTCCGGTTATCCGCCTAACTCTTCTTCCTGCTCTGAGTTGTTCTCATGTGTTTCTGAATCAGCTAAACTTTTTCTGCCATCTCTTCTACCAATTCTGGTCCCATCAACTTCCTTTCACCCACTTCATCCCAGAAAGCTGGAGTTCGACACCGCTTCCCATATAATGCCTGAAATGGTGCCATCTGTATACTGGAATGAAAACTGTTATTATATGAAAACTCAACCAAAGAAAGATGTTTGTCCCAACTTCCCTGATAATCCATAGAACAAGCTCGTAGCATATCCTCCAATGTCTGAATTGTTCGTTCTGACTGCCCATCTGATTGAGGATGAAAAGCTGTACTAAAATTTAATTCAGTACCCAACGACTTCTGAAGGCCTTTCCAAAAGTTAGAAGTAAACCTGTGATCACGATCTGATACAATGGAGAGAGGAACTCCATGTAACCTGACTATCTCTTTAAGATACAAACGGGAAAGTTGATCAAGAGAGAAAGTATCTCGTATAGCAAGGAAATGAGCAGATTTGGTCAAGCGATCAACAATAACCCAGATTGCATTATTACCTCGAGATGTCTTCGGTAATCCAACAACAAAGTCCATGGATAAATTCTCCCATTTCCACTCTGGCACTGGTAAAGGCTGAAGCATCCCTTTCGGTAACTGCCGCTCTGCTTTAACCTGTTGACATGTCAAACACTTCACAGTAAAATCAGCAATATCTATTTTCATTCCATCCCACCAGTAATACTCCCGCAGATCTCTATACATCTTAGTACTGCCCGGATGAACTGAAAACGGAGAACTATGAGCTTCACATAACAAATCTCTCTTCAACTGTGAATCACAAGGCCCACGCAATCTCTTTCCAAATCTCAAAACACAATCATTATCAATGTTGAATTCAGGCAACATACCTTTCTGAATCAGCTCTACCTTTTTCTGCAACTCACTGTCTTTCTTCTATGCTAGCTTGATTCTATCTGATAGAGAAGATTTCACTGATACCTGAAACAAAACAGAAGGACTCCCTGCACCAACAACTTCTATGACAAAGTTCATCAAATCCTTAACCAAAGGATCACGTTCCAAATGCAGCATTGTTAATGAAGCATTACTTTTTCGACTCAAAGCATCAGCCACTTTATTTGCTTTTCCCGGATGGTAATGAATTGTACAATCATAATCTTTGATTAATTCCAGCCATCTCCTTTGTCTCATGTTTAACTCTTTCTGAGTGAATATATACTTTAAAATTTTGTGATCGGTATATATTTCACACTTTACTCCATACAAATGATGCCTCCAAATTTTTAAAGCAAAAACAACAGCAGCTAATTCCAAATCATGTGTAGGGTAATTTACCTCATGAGTTTTCAACTGTCGTGAAGCATAAGCAATTACCTGATCATTATGCATTAGGATGCAACCAAGTCCTTCAATGAAGCATCACTGTATATAACAAACTCACCATTCCTGGAAGGTAGTGCCAAAACTGGAGCATTCACCAATCTTCTTTTCAATTCCTGAAAACAATCATCACATTCTTTTGTCCAGATAAACTTAACACCCTTCTGAGTTAGCTTAGTCATTGGTCTAGATAACTGTGAAAAATTTCTATCAAACCTTCGGTAATAGCCCGCCAAACCAAGGAAGCTACGAATCTCGGTTACATTTTTGGGTCTTGGCCATTCTTCCACAACTTTTGTTTTTGCAGGATCAACAGTTATTCCATCTTTAGAAACAATGTGACCAAGGAAAGAAATTTGTTGCAACCAAAACTCACACTTGCTGAATTTCCCATACAGTTTCTTTTTTTTAAGGTTTGCAAGATAACCCTTAAATGTTTTTCATGCTCCTCTTTACTTTTAGAAAAAACCAAAATATCATCAATGAAAACCACCACAAACTTATCCAAGAACTCATGGAAAATTCTATTCATTAAGTCCATGAATACAGCAGGTGCATTGGTTAGCCCAAAAGGCATTACTACAAATTCATAATGGCCATATCTCGTACGGAACGCAGTCTTCGGAATATCTGCCTCCTTTACCTTCAGCTGATGGTACCCCGATCTCAGGTCAATCTTTGAAAAAAACTGAGCTCCCTGGAGCTGATCAAACAAATAATCGATATGAGGCAAAGGATATTTGTTCTTAACAGTGATATTATTCAAGGCTCTATAATCAATGCAAAGTCTCATAGAACCATCTTTCTTTTTAACAAATAAAACAGGAGCACCCCATGGTGATGTGCTAGGTCTAATGAAACATTTCTCTAATAAATCTTGCAATTGCTCCTTCAACTCTAAAAGTTCAATTTGTTCCATTCGATAAGGGGGTTTTGAAATTGGCTTATCATCAGGAACGAAGTCAACAGTAAACACAACTTCCCGATCTGGTATTATTCCAGGTAACTCATCAGGAAAAACATCAGGATACTCATTTACCACTGGCACATCATTAATCTGAACAGTTCCTTTATTTTCAATGATTTATGCAAGGTAACATTCATTTCCATCTTTTACAAGTTTCTCGGCCTCTTGATATGTTATCAAAAGTAAGGGTTCATTCTTGTAAACAATCTGAAAGTCTTTCTGAAAAGAAACTTCTTTAGCTCTACAGTCAATCTTAGCATGGTAAATAGAGAGCCAATCCATACCCAGGATAACATCAAACTCTACTAGAGGTAGAACAATAAGGTTTGCAAGTAGGTTCTTTCCACAGATAAGGATAGGAAGATTCTTATAAATTCTTTTTACCTCGACACTTCCCCCAGGTGTTTTTACCAAAAGTTCAGGAGTCATTTCTTGAGATGGTATTCCCATTTTACTAGAAAAGGTTTCAGAGATGAAAGAATGGGTAGACCCCGAATCAAACAACACACTGGAATAATCTGAAAAAACAAACAAATTACCTGATACAACTTCATTTGATGGCCCGACATCTGCTGAAGTAGTTGCAAAGGATTTCACCACCCCTTTCTGCTTGTAGTCTAACTGCTTCCCATCACTCAAGCTCTTTGTCGGACACTCGTTTGCATAGTGACCCATCTCATTGCACTTAAAACATTTCACTAACTGTAAATCAAATTTGTTCTTACCTTCACCTTGATCCTTTTCAGTGCAATCACGAGCCTTATGTCCCATCTTACCACATCGGTAGCACTTTCCAGAATTCAGAAGACATTCCCCAGCATGCCTTTTTCCACATTTATCACAAACTGGAAACTTAGTTCTCTTACCATCAGACTTTTTTGAAGAATTCTTACCTTTCTCCTGCCACCTCGGTCTCTTCTTCTGTTGGTTGTTATAGAAAACTTGGTCATCGGCAAACTCCATTTCCACCTTCTTAGCACATCGAACAAGCTTTTCATAACTTTTAAACTCACGAGAAGCTAATGCCCTTCGGTATTTTGGCATTAATCCTGAGTAAAAATGATTTATTTTACTATCAAGGTCCCGGATAAAATTTGGAGCATACCTTGCCAATCGAGTGAACCTTTCTTCATAGGCAGCCACTGAGTCTTCTTCTTGCCTCAATTCCAAGAATTGCTTTTCCATCCTAAGTCGAACAGCCTTAGGAAAATACTTCTTAAGAAACATACCTTTTAATTCATCCCAGTCAATAGCATCAATCTCATCGGCGTCCCGGATATTTTTAACCATAGACCACCACTGATCTGCTTCACCCTCCAAACGGTAAATAGCAAGACTAACCTTTTGATTGTCTGAACACCCCATGACATCAAAAATCTTCTCCAGTGCTTTAATCCACCATTCAGCTAGCACAGGGTCAGATGATCCTATGAATGATGGTGGATGTTGCCTCATGAAATGTTCCACCACTGACATGTTCCTCTGCGGTTGTTCTGGCTGATCTCGTTCATGGATACCACCGCCATTTATCGCTTGAGTAAACTGCGCCATTACTGCAACAAACTATTCAGTTCCAATTCCGACCATTTCTGGATGCTGATTCGGAAGGTTATTTCCTTTTGTATGCCTTCCTAGCACTGCTTCCCTGTTTCCTCTGCGGAAAACCATTCTGAACAAACATGTCTTAGATGAAGCAACATGGTAATCTTTAAATGCTATATCATTTCGAAAAAAAAAATATTTTTGGATAATCATTTGATAGAATTCTAACTCCTAAAGTTATCTAAACCGACCTCTGATACCAACTATAAGGCCCCAGCCTTAAACCTTACTTAATCTTGAGTTATTACAAGATTACACATTGAGGATCTTTTCGGGTTTAGAGTTTTAGAAAATTAGATCATAAAACTTGCATTACATTCCACATATAAACAAAGTGGTTACATAAAGATAGTATTCTTCATTCCCATCAATGGAAACACATTTAAAATAAAACATGGATTATTTCTTGACACATCCTTGACTCTATCATCTTATCATGTACCTTTCCCTTGACCTGTGAAAAACATTTCAAAAACTTGGGATGAGCATAAAAACTCAGTATGGGTTATAAAAAAAACATGGAATGTAAACATGAGTTCATATATACATAAGAATGAAATCATACTGTACCCATAAAACATAGGCACATTAACATACCTCATAAAATCATGAATAAATCATAGAAATCATAAGACATAAAGGTAACTTGAGGCATTCATAACATTCTTACGTAGGGAGTAACCATCTTGGTTACGTTTGGAATACCCATCACAGTATATTCCCTAAAATCTCTTCGGAGAAACCATAACGTTTCACTCCTTCGCGTTACCCAATGCATTGGAGAGCTATAACGGGCTCACCCGCCCTTAGTTTATCACAGAACCACCCGTCTTCGTAATAATGCCCAAGAACCATAACATAATCATATCACATAAAACATGCATAAAGGAAACATAACATATCCACCTTTCAATCACAAGATATCAATACAACACATTGATATAAAAAAATTATGAAAACCATTTTCAATACCAAAATAAAAGAAAAGTAAAACATGGTATTTATTTTTCTTTTAAAAAGAAGGTATGGCTTGTAGAGGAAGCCGAAACTCAAATAACGGTCACGACGGCGGAGAAGTCGTTGTCGCCGCATACGTACAACAAAAACATTCCCTTTTTTCGTTTAGTAAACGTTTCGTAAAAAAGATTCCTTTTGAATAAACGTAAAAGTCAAAGGGGTTTATACACCGTATAAAAGAAAGTTGTGTATAAAATAAAATATGCCTCAATGAAAGGAGATTGAGACAAAGTCCCATACCTCATATCCGACATGACCCGACCGCTCTTTAATCTCCTGAATAATAAACTTGAGTTAATCTCTACTTGATTATGAATCTTTTTCAAGTTCATTATTCCTTTTATACCATGTTATGAACATCATGTAATCAGTTAAGTTAATAATGTTCATTTTGTCGGTATTTGGTTCTTAAGTCAAAAATAGACTTCTTACACTTACATGTTGTTAATTTGGTCAAAGGTTCATTATATCCAGAATGGTATTCATGATGTATATATCATATATGTCATATATATCCAGTACATACTTGCATTTATAATATTACATAATCATTTAGAGGTAAGAAATGAAATGCACCGTTCATGGAGACGGTAAGCCGTACGTACGCATGAACGCTACTTTCATTTCTATTTCGTATTTTATAGAATGAAATCATAATGATATAAAGGTATATTATAATTCCAGTATAATATCATATATAATATCATAGTTCCATTCTTTATATGTCCCACATATGGTATTTAACGAATCAAATCACTTTGAGGGGGCGGTAGTCCGCACTTCCTAAAATGAAGATATCGTGTTTACCCATAATGGAAACCATAAAGGTATGCCCAAAATGAAAAAAACAGAAGCTTAAGGAAAACATAAACATATTATATATCATATATAAAAATAGTGACATCATAATGGCCACCTTTGAAGGTGTTAAATGAGTATTGAACAATCATCGTTTCGGGAGGCAGAATTTCATCATCCACGGAAACCGTATGTTCTTTAACCATTTTATGCAGTTGTATGAGAGTGTAGCTCAAATAAATCTTATAACAACATCCTAGTATATTGAAGATACTGGTGTTGTTACAAAAGAAGTAAATAAAAAGAGTTTAGGGGGTTTGAGAAGCAAAATAAAACAAATGAACATGAGAGAATGAATTACCTTTAAAAGTGTAACTCCTTTTGATTTGAGCCTAAAGGCTTCCTTTGAAAGGATTCTGCCCAAAGGGAATCCTATAGGATGAGGAGAGGGATGTGGAGAGAGTAAATGGGCAGGGGTTGGCCGAGCCAAAGGCTTGAGTAGTGTGTGAAATGAGGTAGAGGTGGGGGCCTTTTATAAGAGGAGAGGAGGGGCACTTTTGGAAAGTAAAGAAATATTACTTTATTTGAAAATGTGTTTCGGTTTCAAAAGGTCCCACATTGATATAATTCGTGGATAAGGTGATAAGTCTTCTAAATTCACTCATACAATAAGTTTTGGACATGTGTAGTTCATAGATTTTACATTATCTTTCCATTTTATTTAAATCGTCAAATAATGATGTCATCGCTGCATCATTATTATGTCATAAATAATTTAATTTATTTAATGTCTAAAAATCATAAAAAAATACTATGATGTAGGAAATCTTTTTAGCTTTCCAATTAATATTTATAATCAAAAATCTGATCTTTATAACCCCGTATAAAAATTGTTTTTGTAAAACATCTCTTGTTTGTGTCATTTTTACTTTAACATTTAATAAAAAGTTATTTATGTCATTTCCCAACCAAAATGTCTCCATGGGGTCCCCAAGTTGACCCATGGCTTGTCTTGGTCGGCCATGACACAACCAATAAGGTTGGGACATGTGTCTAGGTCATTTCATATTATTAAAGCATTATTTATACCTTAAACTACACTAATTACCACTAATCGCGATTAAAAACTTAATAAGTTACTATTCACCAAAAAATTATTTTAATCTCATTGAACCACATTTTACTTCTTAATGACAACCATGTATGTCAGATTTTCAAAATTCAATACACATTAGTGGTAAACTTTCATTTAACTGAAAAATCAGTTTGCTTGATTACCACTTAGTGGTTTCACTATTCATCAAAAATTGAAGTTTTTCAGAAAATTACCAAAAATTCACCCTAAGCTATATTTGATATTCTGAATTCAAAAATGAAGTATATTTTACAAAATTCAAATCATATAAGTCACATTAATTAATTTAATAATTAATTCCCGCTGCCAGAGCAAAAAACGTGTTTTTACAAAACAATAAGTATCAAAAGATTGACACCAGTTTAAGTCTAATTTCAAAGTGAAATTGATTCCAATGACCACCATTGGATAAAATGGTAAAAATATATTCTAATTTCACTTCAAAACCAATTCAAAACATAATCTAATCATATAAATAAATTAGGTTAAAAAGCAGTTTTGATGTAAAATGCAGTATTTTTCACTATTCATTAAAAAAATGAATATTGTCAGAAAAATACCAAAAATTCACACAAGGTAAATTTTGATGTCCCAGTCATAAAGAATAAGTTTATTTTGACAAACATAGGTTATAAAATTGTCAAAATATAGATTCAAAAATGGTTTGCCATCAAAAGGCACTAAAACAATCTTTTAAGAATATTAGTGTATTCCATGCAAAAGATTGTATTTATTTTCATTTTAAGCCTCTATAACACTATCTTAATCATTAATAGACATAGATAAAAATATCTATTATACATTACTTACTTGGGATGTTACAGATAGTGGGTGTGAAAATGAAAGTGATATGGTGAAATATGTGGCTAGAACAGAGAGCAAATAGTAATGATGATTTTAGGTTCCTCAGGCTTCTTTGAACTTATTAAAAAGATATTATCCACTTCTGCTTGGTTAAATTCAGTTACTCAGTGCATAGAAAATGGTGCTAATCCACTGCGTTGTCACTACAGTGGATCTACACAGCTCGATTGACTTCCTTAAGCCTCGATCTTCTAATCTTGACCCTTTGAAAAATATTTTAAAATTGGAGAATATATTCATTGACCTTTCCTGATTCTCGGTACATCGGGAAAATGGTCCATGGTGAAATGATTCATTACCACACCCGTCACTCATTAGGTAAAGTAAAAAATGATACTCAAAATAAACCGAAGAGAAAACTGAGCAATGAAATCACACTGAGCAATTAAACTATCAAAACATGACTGATAGATGGATGATCAGTTCTATACAGCCCGAATTCCCTAATTTGTTTAACTACACATTAAAAAAGTAAAACAGATAGAAACAGAAAATGAATTAAGAAAAATCTCCCGTGAGATGTATCCTCTCTCCAGCAAATGATTCGATACCGATCTCCTGCCCAATGTCAGTCTGTCCCTGTTTCGGCGATGAGATGGAAGAATGGATGCTCACCCCTGCAGTCTCAGGTTCTGGAATCCTCTTCCCCCGCTCGCCCTCTACCCGTGATGAATACAGATGATCCCTTCGAAGTCTCTCGAATCTCATCTGATGTGTCCACTGGCCTCCATGTGGAGCTTTCACTTGCTTCTCCTCCCGCGCTTCTCACGGGAGCAGTTTCTCCTCCCTGAATGAAATGGTGTGCGCGCAGAAAGCTAACACCATCCCTCGGCAAAAAACGCACTTGAGTCAGACATAATAAATAAAAACAACTTATCTTTAAATATACTATATTTTATATCCGTACTTAAAATCAATAAAAAAATACTAATATCTAATAATATTATTAATATAATAACATATATTATTATGATATATAAGAAATTAATATTATATATATAATCTTATATAATTTTATTAATATACCTATAATATAACACATAATATATGAATTATAAATATAATGTACTCAAATATATATTATTAATGTTATACTAATTATATTGTTTATATTTGTTAATATCAATATTATTATATATTAAAATTTAATATAAAGAAAATATTATACTAAAAGAAATAAGAGAAAAAAAATGAAAAGTGAATAGAAAGAGGAAGAGGGTTCGTGCGGCGAGGATATACATGGTTTCGCGGCGGATCAAGGAGGGGGCTTCGACACTGGTGCTGCGGAATGCGGAGGAGCTCGAGTAGGGGATGTGTGCAGATGAGGGATGTGAGACCGCGCCGAAGTGGTAGGGAGGTGGTCCGAGTTTGGACGGCGCAGACAGAAAATAGGGGGATGGGGTCACGTTGTTGTAGCAAGAGCTGCGGCTGGGCAGGAGGAGGACGACACAGATGTGAGGGGGAGGTCAGCTCAGCAGGGGAACCGAGGTGCGGCATGCGGTGTGGGATGCTGGAAAGAAGGGAACATGGTCATGGCGAGGCTAGGGTTTGGGTGGAGGAGGTGGTGCCTACGAGGTCTGAGAAGTGCCGCAACGGCTAGGGCTTGCGACGGTTCGGGGTTTCGGTGCAGCTGCGCTGCTTTAGTATGTTCGATGAAGGACGAAATCGGCTGAGAAATTTGGTGTGGCGAGGTCTGGTTGCTTCGGTGCACACCAGGTCCAAGGGTTGGGACAGCTTCGCACCGGTTCCGATCAGGTTTCAAAATAGGGTGTTTTGGTTTCCGGTTATATGGTTTATTCGATCTTCTTAGTTTCCGTTTAATCAGTGGTTTGTTTGATTTTCCCTACTGTGGGTTTATTTGGTGTCTCTTGATTAATTGATGATGTTGTTGTGTGAAAATTGTTGTGATGCTGTTGGTTTGCTGCGTGAAGCCACAGATGAGGATGAAGGAGAGGAGTCGAATGGTTTGTTAAGGGAATAGTAGTTGCGGAGTGGTGAAATGAGTAACGGTGAGGAATGAAATAGAGGTCTACCGGTGTGGAAGAGAAAAATAGGGCAACGGTAAGGAAAAATGGAAACGGTGAGGTGGAATGTATCGGCGAGGGTTGGGAAAATTTGGAAAAAGTGGGTGTAACCGTGAGGTGGAAGTATAACGGTGATGCTTGAGAAGATACTAGTGATGAGGAAAAGAAGCGAAGTAACAGTGAGGTTAGGTTTATCGGTGAGGGAGGGAAAGTTGGGTAACGTTGAGGTGGAGATAACAGCTACCGGTAGGTGGTATGGTAACGGTGGGGAAGGGAAAATAGAAACTGTGAGGAGGTCACTGCTACCGGTGAGGAAGTCACCGATAAGGACACGTGGAAACGGTGAGACAATCACTGATAATGAATAGGACCGTGCAACCACAACACCTATTAACAAACATAAAAATTAAAATTAGATAAATAAAATAATTTAATGAAACTAAAAATAAACATATCAATAAATAAATTAAATGGAATGGAATGGAATTAAAAACTAAAAATAACAAAGATAAATAATAAAATTTATAATACATTATTTAAAAGAATGAATTAATTTGGGTTTAAAAGTAAACAAACTTAATTAAAGACATAATTAAAATATTTACCATAACTTGCATAAATTATTTAATAAATTAATTAAAGAATAAATTAAATTGAAGAATAAAAATATTAATTGAAAAAAACTAAATTGTTAAAACTAATTATATTTTTAAAAGGCTAAACACCAAAAAGAGTTATTTATTTACAATTTAAAGAATAACGGATTAATTAATTTAATAAATGAATTAATAAACTAACTAGAATGAAAATGTATAAAAATAAAAGAATAAATAAATAAAATTCTAATTCACAACACTATGTAAATTTAAGAATTATTTAAAATGGCGCTAATGCACATTAAAACACATGTTTTAAAGTAAAAATTGATTATTCTACACAAAAAGTACAAAAACACAACACATATCAATTATTTAATAAAAAACAAAATTTTAATATAAAAATGACAAAAGAAAATACAAAAAGGGTGTGTCAAACAGTGTTAAAACACTACCACATCAAACTCCCCCACACTTAATGCTTTTTTTGTCCCCAAACAAGTACATGCCTTTGAATTTAAAAAAGTAAGATGATTTATGAGTTTCAGTTCAAAAGGTGCATGATTAATCTTTAATATCATGAAAAGAAGGACCAAACAATGAGTTAGGTTTTTTCAAAAGTTGTTTAACAATTCAATAGAAAATACAAAAATGATGTGGAAAAACGTGTTAAAACACAGCCACATCAAACTACTGCACACTTAAAACCCAAAATTGACCCCAATGTTGTATTCTATGATGGAAGACAGATTATGTACAAAAAAGATTGACATTTCAACTTAAAAAGGATATGGAAGGGTATCATTGAAGTTCAAAAATTTTCTTTTCCACAGAAAATGTGAAAGAAAATAAAAATAAAAACAATTAGAAAGAGAATAACCCAACCCCGCCAACCATCACCATCAACCAAGTGCAATTCTATTCGAAAACTATTCATGCATCAATCATTGTGAGCAGAAAAAAGGTTGTATAAATTTACTTCAAATAGTAGCATGATTAACAGTGATGTGCAGTAGTAGCATAATGAAAACAAAACAGTGGGTGTAGAAAGTTTAAAAATGAAACTGAAAATACTTTTTCAAATAAGTAGATATTAGCAAGCTAACACCCAAGAAAGAAGCACAAATTACATTTCACATAAAATCAAGGGACTCCCCCAAACTTAATTCACATCAGCACACAAAATGAATGAGCAGAATGAAACAACATGTAGACTTAAAACATTACTTCCCTGAATGGACTCTTTAATTCATTTTTTTAATATCTCACTTTATTTTCCTTGCGCATGAACTCTGGCTACTCCAATTTTGGCACCTACCTGATGAAACAATTTGACATTAGTGTTCTAGATTTTATATTTAAATAAAAAGTATCTACAAAGTGTATGATTGGGAGTTTTGTCCATTTATCCAGTGTTCTCTGAAGACAACCTCCTTCCACCATGATTGTTCCAAATGCAGCTACCACTAAAACATGATTCTCTTAGCAAACAAGGACCACCAGACATCTTGCATCATATGATAAGGAAATTCAGACATTATTGTTCACCAAATAGAGATACAAACAACCAAGAAAGGAATATTTATTCAAACTAAAAAATTAAATCTAAAAACAAAGTAAACCATGGGTTGCCTCCCATTAAGTTCTAGGTTTAAAGTCCATAGCCATACCTCATTCCCCTAGATATTTCTATCCATGACCATTTAATGGAAAATAGTTTTCAATTTTTTTAACTTCACAATTGTCTAAGGAATCAAAAGAATGACTACTCAAGTCATTTTCATCTTCAGCACTAATTGGAATTATCCAAAATTTATCCATATCACTAAGAGGATTCATGTTGCCCAGATCAACTATGTCTCTAAAAATTAGTTCATTAGTGCTTAAAAAGTACAACAGTTGCCTATGAAAATAATCGACCAGATCAAGAATACTTTTAGAGCATCCATCGCACTTAGAGTTTTGCCCAAAACCGAAAATAGAAGAGGAAACATTGAAAAAATCCTCAGTAAGTCCCATATTAGCTCGCAACTCTGATAACTCAGATATCTCCTAGAAGAAGTTATCAAAATCTGTTTTTAAAAAATTGTACTGAATGTCCACAGAAGAATCAAATGCCATGAATATTTCAATTTCAAGTTTGAAATCATCACTCACAACATCAAAGTGGGCATGTAAGATGATATCAAGGAAATGAACTTGTACATAATTTCATTCATCACGTTTTTCAGTAGGGCTAAACCTGGAGCTTTCTCCAGCTTCATGAACTCTTAGATAGTTAGCTTCACAAGGGAATCTTTCATAAAAAGGTTGAGACAATGCACGAAAAAGTTGTGACTCACTCTCCAAAATGGGTTCTAAATAAAGAATATCTTCATCAAAAGGAGGGTGTGGGGAAAGAGCATTAAATAGGGAAACATTTTCAATGGGTTGAATAATTAGTAACTCTGTGACCTCAAGTTGGAAATACCCATACTTAGATCTAACCTCAATTTTGTAACATTTATTCGCATCCACATCTATCACATCAAAGGTATCCTCATTTCTATGCCATTCAAACACCATGATTTCCTTCACATCATCTACAGCTTGGAGGGTGAGTTTAACTTTGGAGACATCAATGATGGAACTACCAGTAGCAAGGAAGGGTCTGCCTAAGATGATTGGAACATTTTCATCACATTCCATATCAAGGATCAGAAAATCAGTGGGAAATGTGAGTTTTCCCACACTTATTAATAATTCATCCACTCTCCGATAAGGGTGTGTGTGTGACCTATCAACATGCTGAAGGAAAAAAGAAGTTGGATGGATATCCCTAAGACCCCGCTTTTTGAACAAGGAGAAAAGCATAAGATTGATACTCGCTCCTAAGTCACACAGACAATTCAGTTTCCCACTTCCTCCTATTCGGCATTGAATGATAAAGCCACCTGGGTCCAATAATTTGGGAGGAATATTTTTTTGGACAATTTCACTACACTTTGCATTGAGTTCAATTTTATCCAACTTTTTCCAATCATTCATGTTCTTTAGAAACCTTTTTTTTGAATGAAACGTATGAAGTGATTTTTTCCAAGGCTTTTAAGAAAGGCATGTTGATGGTGAGGCATCGAATCATTTTAAAAAATCTCAGGTAATTGAGTTCATCACTTTCCTTCACTCTTTTAGGGAATGGAATGGGAGGGGAATAATGTTATAGAACATGTTGGATATTCACCTTTTCCTTAGTTCTCGCTTTCTTATTAACTTCCTTAAGCAGTTCCCAATTCATTTTCTTTGGTTCCTTAGCTTTCTTCGGTGTGTTTGCACTATCTATTCAGTTTGAAACTCGCTTTCCTGATTTCCAAAATTTGGATTTTCCATATTTTCATTTTCAATTTCAACTTGAACATTGTTTTCCTCTTGCCTATGTGGTTCTTTAACTGGTTACTTAAGTTTAAGCCCTGGCCTAGTTGTCCCTCCCATCACATTTTCTCGTAGATTGTGGGTTGAAGTGCTAGGAAGCTTTCTCTTTTCCTTTCCAGCCTGATTTTTAGTCATTTAACTCATTTGAAGTTCTAAATATTGAATCTTAGAATGTGTGTCCTTCTTAAATGAGATGATCTCACTCAACACTTGTTGCAACTTCCCCTTTAACTCCCCTTGAGAATTAGAATATTAGGCTTCAATTTGATTGTGGAATATTTTTTTGGGCTATGGGTGGAATATTGGGGATATGGGATTCTTGTTTGGGGCAGTGGTCTGCTTTGTGACCCCTTGCTCATTCCAAGATATATTGGTCTGACCTTGATATCTAGAGTGGTATGGATTTGAGAGTTGATCATTGACTTCTTGATTCCTATACCTATAATCAACAAACTAGGCACTCTTATCACATGGACCAGGGAGATCAAAAATTGGGCAATATCTTTGAGTGTGACCAAACATCCCACAGTGATAGCACTGTTCCCTAAAGACCCTATCATTAACAAAAAACTTCCTGAGGATTTTTATTAGTCTTATAGATGACTCTCTTCCTAGTGCACTTATACTATGATTTTTGATCCAACAAATCAAACAATTGTTTTAGCACATCAGCTATGGAATCAGAGATATCACCTCCACAAGATTGGTCAACTATGTTCTGATTTTAGGGGGTGAGGGCATTATAGAAAGTCTCCATGATAAGATGGGGAGCTAATTGATGGTTGGGGATCTATCTAAGAAGACCTCTAATCCTTTACAATGCTTTTTGAAAGAGTTCCCCCTCATCCTGGACAAAGCCACTGATCTTATGCCTAACCTAAATGGTGGTTTTCCTCTGATAGAATTTAGCTACAAAGTAATTTCACACCTCTTCCCATGTTTCAATGATTTCCCAATAAAAATTTTGAAACCATGTCCTAGCCCTACTCCTTAGATAGAAAGGAAACAACCTCAACCTCAACTCCTCCTCACTAAGATCTCACAAAGGTAACTGCTGGATAGAACCATGAAAATCACTAATAAACTCTAAGGAGTCCTCTGCTGGAAGACCATTAAATTATGGAAGTTGAGAAAGATATCACTATTTGATCTAATAGCTCATAGTCTAAGGGGAAAATTTGATGCCGGATGGATTGTTTGACATGGTAGTAATTTGAAACTCCCCAAGCATAGGTCTCTCAAGGGAAGGAACTAAGGGCTGTGGCCCATTGTCATTTTCATTTCCATAAATGTTTTCCAAATTCTCCATTTCAAGTTTATTTTCTTTTCTAAGTGCAGAACAATACTTGTTGATTTCTATATTTGGAGTTTCAAGATCTGACATAGAATATGTACTTTACATGCAGCCCCAATGTCAAGTTTTTCTTGAGATTTTTTGGAATATTTTTTAGGTTTTGTATTCTTTTTTTCTTCTATTTAATAATTTTTTTGTGTTTTTCTAAAACATGGTCGCACGTGCCTTCCTCAGAAACAACGCCAAAATTAGGCTGCGCAGTTGTTGAGTACGTGCAAATCTAAAATTTATAATCCCTAAAAACTACTAGCACTGTGGTAAGAAGGGTGTCGAACCACAAAGAAAGAATTACGTTGTGCTAGACCAGATTAAAACTTAAACAATCAAAAAGATAAAATAGAACACTAACAAAACTAATAAGAGAAATATACACAAAAACACTGATAGTGGGTGTGAAAATGAATGTGATATGGTGAAATATGTGGATTGAATAGAGAGAAAATAGTAATGATGATTTTAGGGTTCTCAGGATGCTTCGAATTGATTAAAAAGATATTCTCCACTACTGCTTGGTTAAATTCCATTACTCAGTGCATAAAAAAATGGTGCTAATCCAATGCGTTGTCACTATAGTGGATCTACACAGCTCGATTAACTTCCTTGAGCCTCGATCTTCTGATCATGACTCTTGAAAAAATATGCTTAAATTGGAGAATACATGCATTGACCTTAACCGATTCTCGGTAATTCGGTCAATGGTCCCTGGTGAAATAATTCATTACCACACCCTTGGGTCATTAGGTAATGTAAAAAGATACTCAGAATAAACAGAAGAGAAAACCGAGTAATGAAATCACACTGAGCACTTAAACTAACAAAACATTACGGATAGATGGATGGACAATTCTCTATAGCCTGAATCCCCTAATCTATTTAACTACACATAAAAAAAATAAAATATATTGAAACAGAAAATGAATTAAGAAGCATCTCCTATAAGATTGCTCCTCTATCCAGCAACTACTTCGATATTGATCTCCTGCTCAATGTTTGTCTGCCCCCGTTTCGGTGATGAGATGGATCGAAAGTTGATCGTGATGAATTGATGGATCTAGGGATTTCTAGATGGAAGAATGGATGCTCTCCCCTGCGGTCTCAAGTTCTAGAATCCTCTCCCCCTGCTTTCCCTCTACCCCTTCTTAATGATTATGACCCCTTTAAAGTCTCTTTAATTTCATCTGAAGTGTCTCCCAGGATCCACGTGGAGCTTTCACTGTACTGCTCCTCCCGCACTTCTCATTGGATCAGTTCCTCCTAAATTAATGAAATGGTGCTCGCGCAGGAAGCTAACACCATCCCTCTGCAAAAAACGCATGTGAGTCAGATAGAAAAAATAAAAACAACTTATCTTTAAATATACTATATTTTATATCACTACTTAAAATTAATAAAAAATACTAATATCTAATAATATTATTAATATAATAACTTATAGTATTGTGATATATAGGAAATTAATATTATATATATAATCTTATATACTTTTATTAATATACGTATTATATAACACATAGTATAATAATTATAAAAATAATGTACGAAATTATATATTATTAATGTAATACCAATTAGATTTATTATATATGTTAATATCAAAATTTTATTTTATGTAAAAATATGATATAAAGAAAAGATAATATTAATAAAAAGTAGAAGAAAAAAAATGAAAAGAGAATAGAAAGAGGAGAGTAATTTTTTTTCTGGGTTTTTAAAAAATTAAAATACGATAAAAGGGGTTAGGGTTCGGATATTTTTAAAAATGGTTCCGGGATGTGTGAACGCCGTTCACGCATCCCGGACCCCGACGGTAATGCGTGAACGACGTTCACGCGTCCTTTTCTGACCAGCTAAAGGAAGTGTGAACGTCGTTCACGCATCCTTGCGCGGGAAAAGATGCGTGAACGGCGTTCACGCATCCTTCGCGGATGAGCTGAAGGATGCGTGAATGTCGTTCACGCATCCGGCCAAGATATTTTATAAATGGAGGGGTCCCCCCCCAATACCCATTGTTCTCCTTTGGTTTTTGTTGCGAAGCTCTGCAGAAATTCTTTCTCAACAAATATTTGCTGCTTTTATTGAGGTAAAATTTCTATATAATAATTTAATTGTTTATTTGTGTTTATTTATTTCATTTGGATGTTTAATTGTGTTTATTTATTTAATTTGTATGTTTAATTGTGTGTATGATTTATTTATTTCATATGTTATGCATGAAATGTTTATTTCATTTTTCTGTTTAATTGTGTTTTATTTATTTCATTTGTATGTTTAATTGTGTGTATGATTTATTTATTTCATATGTTATGCATGAAATGTTTTGTATGATTTAATTTCCTTGATGTTGAATGTTCGTATGATTTAATTTTTTGAATGTCTGTTGTCTAAATATTAAATGTTTTATGTTATGTCTAAAATTTTTAATGTTTAGAAAAAGTAATTTATGTTAGAGAAATTTATTTTAATGGATGGTTTTGATGTAAGTGTAAATTAAATTACTTTTATTTACTAGTAATAATATTTTTAATCAATAAAGTATAAAATATATTTACTTATATTTTGAAAAGTAGAATAATGTCCAAAAAACATTACAATTTCATAAAATTTATAATAACAAAAGTGTTTATTATGTAAATCTCAATTAGATCAGTTATAATAAAATTTATTTAATGTTTTTAAAAATTATATATATATATATACATGAAGTTAAATTTTTGTAAAAGAGGTGTAGTATTTAATATAGATTTTATATAATACGGATAATATAATAAATATACCAAAAAACACGGTATGAGTGATGACTGATCTTGAGGTGACCGACCATGCATAATTGAAATTGCATGTTTTATTTTGTGTATGTTGTTATTCAATTTGTAATAATTGCATTTTTTCGGCATTGATGACCTGCGAGTCATCTCTCAGTAAGTGTATGGACCTGCGTGTCCGTTTAAATTAATTTATGTATTTCATACCCCTAGACCCCCTCACATGCATGTGAGTAAATTTGTAATTAAAAGACTAACGCCCCAAAGAGGTGTCGACGAAGAGGCATCCCCGAAGAGGTGTCGACGAAGAGGCATTTGAGAACTCATTCGAGAGGAGGCATTGCTGTTTGACAGGAGATTGGTGGTTGTTGCAATATATGATGATAGAGACATGAGTTTACCCATATAAATTGTGGTTAGTTAATCAGATAATGATAAACTAATCACAAGTCTCAAGATCAAGTCATGATTATATATTCATAAGTAATCAAACTTTATGAAACATTATATTAAATTTTCTTTTGTGCTAAAATCACAATCACTATACCTTAACAGTGATAAATCAATACATAAAAAAGTCTCATGATAATCAATTATTCAAAACCAAATTAAATAATTTAAAATTTTAATGTAGTGTATAATATTTTTAAATTTTTTTTAATAGGTAATTATGTCTGCTCAAATATATTGCAACGGTGAGGTAATTTGTACCGAGCAGGGTTTTAGCTACAGTGTGCCACCTGTCAAAGTGGTAAATCTCCATGGTTGTATGACATTGGATGCAGTTCGTAATAAGATTCATAGTCGGTTAAAATTGAGTGCAGGACAAGCAATCACTTCAATTAGATACCGAAATCTTGAATATCCTGAGCGTATGTGGCACAACGACTACCCTATAGTCGATGATGAGGATTGGATGGAGGCTTCTCAGTTATTCAGGCAACATTGTATTAATGGTTTGATGGAATTATTTATTGTCATTTCTGATATTGATGTGGTGCAATCGATTACTACAGAACCATGCTTTGTGACCTCTATAGAAGTCGGTCCTTCACAACAGTCTTCTTCATTGCCTCCTTCTCATATGACTCCTGTGGAAGAATGTAATGAGGAAGATCATCAAAATTTGGAAGGAAATGTAGATGACATCCCTTTCTGTGCTGATATAGTGCAAGAAAGTTTATCTGAGGAAGAAGATTCTGGGGAGTCAGCAGGAGATGATGTGGTTGGAAATGAACCTTCTGAGGTTCCTTTGAGAGACATACATCCACTACATCCACCAGTTAGTGGTAATCAGCCTTCAGTTTTGAGTTCCTTAGTTTGAGGAATGTCTCGTGAACAACCTTTTGATTGGGATGTCATTACACCAGCTTCAGAATTCCCTGGCATTATAGGGAATATGCCTGCATCAAATGATAATTCCATATGTGTTGGGAAGAAGTTCGAAAGTAAACAGGTCATGAAAAATGTGATAAAGCAATACCACATTGAGCGACATTTCACATTTGTGGTTTATGAGTAAAATAAGACCAAATATCTCATTCGTTGTGAAAAATATGGGTCAGAATGTAAATTTCGATTAAGATCACTATTTGATAAATGTTATGGATGCTGGAAGATAACCAAATTAGAAGGCCCACACACTTGTCTGCATCCCATCTTGGCACAAGATCACTCTTCTCTTGATGCAGAGTTTATATCTACTGTTATTTGTGAGATGATACGAACAAGTCAGGATGTTCCTGTTGCCCTTATTCAGGAAATAATTCAACATTTGTATAACTATAAGGTATCATACAACAAATCTTGGAATGAAAAACAGAAAGCCATTGTAAAAGTTTATGGTGATTGGGATGAGTCTTATGCGTTGTTGCCACATCTTATGGAATTGTTGTCTCTCAATAATCAGATTTTTTTTCAGTTGGACAGTGTTGAGTATGTATCCCAAAATCATCTAGTTGATCGGTCAAAGGTGAAGTTCAATAGGATTTTTTGGGCATTCAGACCGTGCATTGCTGCATTTCCCTTTTGTAAACAATTTATTCAGGTAGATGGCACATTCCTTTATGGAAAGTATACATGTGTTCTACTCATTGCTGCCACACAGGATGGTAATTGCGCTCCTCTGCCACTTGCTTTTTCTATTGTTGAAAAAGAAAATTTTGAATGCTGGAGCTGGTTCTTGGCATGTGTACGTGTTCATGTCATGCAGAAACAGGGCATGTGTCTGATATCTGATCTTCATCGAGCGATTATAGAGGCCGTGAGTAGTGATGGGGTTTCTTGGACTGAGCCGAATGCTTATCACCATTATTGCATTAGACATATTGCAAGTAATGTGCATAAGCAGTTTAGAGATGAGGCCATAAAGAAGGTGATCCTCAAATAGGGTATGGTTTTCTAAACTTTCTTTTTTTAACAAAATTTAGTATCCATTTTAATACATTATTATGTTATTCTTTCAGCATATGAACCCCAACAAGAAAGGTTTGATCGACATCTTGAAGAGATCCGAACAGTTAATGAGGAGGTATATGAATATATGGTACAAATTTCAAAGGAAAAATGGTCATTAGCATACGATGGTGGCATGAGATATGGGCATATGACCACTAATATAGTGGAGTGCGTAAATGGGGTCCTCAAGGGTGTGCGCAAACTCCCAATCACAGGGTTAGTGCAAGAGAAATTTTTTAGATGTGTTCACTACTTTGTTGACCGGTCCCAAAAGGCCTACCAGAGGATAGAAAATGGAATGCTTTTTACTCAGCATTTTCAAACTGATATTGACCGGATACAGAATGAGGCTTCACGATGGAATGTTATAGCCTTTGACAGGGAAAAGAGGAGTTTTCGGGTAAGAAAGTGCTACGACCAGGGTGCATGCACTAATGGTGGAGTGTTTGTCGTGATGTTGGATAACATGTACTGTGATTGTGGCAGCTTTCAGGCATTGAGATATCCATGTGTACATGTTATTACAGCTTGTGCTTCGGTAAATATATCATGGGAGCCATATGTTGACCCGGTGTATCACATGAGCACTTTGGTTAACTGTTATAGTGCTGCTTGGATGCCTGTTGGTGACTTCCATTCTATCACATTGCCTGCTGATCAACCGACCATCGTCCCTGATATTTCCAGGTTTTCATAAGTCGGTTTTGGTATCATTTATAATTTTTTCAATTTGTGTCATTTTTAAAATTATTGGCTTCATGCTACTAGGTTGCGGCCTCGAGGAAGACCGAAGTCAACTCGCATCAGAAATGAGATGGATTGGCCTCGGCAACGAGGAGGGAGAATACGATGCAGTATCTGCCACGCAGAAGGACATACTCGTAAGAGATGTCCCCAAGTGGCAGGACAGAGTTCCAAATCTCATCATCCATGATCGAGTCTGTGTACCTGCTCTATTTTTGTGATAAATATAATTTTCTAGAGCGTGAGTTTTACTTTTTCTGGAGGAGTTCAAGTGCCTTGTTTTGGATAACTTAAAAAACGTAATTTCACAAAAAAGAAGAAATATTTAATTTTTCACTTTTTCCTGTTAATTTTTAATGTGAAATAATGTTGATGGTTATTTAATGGATAATGGATAAATTAACAAACGTAATTTCACAAAAAAGAAGAAATAATTAATTTTTCACTTTTTCCTGTTAATTTTTAATGTGGAATAATGTTAATGGTTATTTAATGGATAATGGATAAATTAACAAACGTAATTTCACAAATAAGAAGAAATAATTAATTTTTCACTTTTTCCTGTTAATTTTTAATGTGGAATAATGTTAATGGTTATTTAATAGATAATGGATAAATTAACAAACGTAATTTCACAAAAAAGAAGAAATAATTAATTTTTCACTTTTTCCTATTAATTTTTAATGTGGAATAATGTTAATGGTTATTTAATGGATAATGGATAAATTAACAAACGTAATTTCACAAATAAGAAGAAATAATTAATTTTACACTTTTAAATTATGGTTTTCTTATAAGATGTCTAGTTTTAGTAATGGCATCTGAGTGCCTGAGCATCCTTAACTAATGTTGATTGTGAGACTAGGCTAATGTTGATTGTGACACCAAATAAAAATGAATATATCATGATTCCACTATTAATAAGTAACGATGATATCATGTGTGCAGATGGAAGGTTTTCCATTGCTTACATCTCAGGGTACTCATGTATCACGACTGCTTTTAGAGGGACGTCCTGTGGCTCCCTTGAGTGTACGTAGATCTCACCATTTCCATCATACTGCACCACCTCCCACTGTCGTCCCACATCTTCGTCGAGATGGATTCTATGGAGTAGCGATGTGCGACTTCACATTTCTTGATCATCAGCTCATTGCCGCACTTGTAGAGAGATGGAGACAAGAGTCGCATACTTTCCATTTCAGTGAGGGGGAGATGACTATTACGTTCCAGGTTGTGGCTATTATGTTGGGCCTCCCTATCGACAGACATGCTTTGACAGGCCGAGTTCCATCAGATTTTCCTGAGCTTGTTCATAGACTTCTGGGCATAGAGGTCCAGGATGATGGCAGGACCATCGTCGGTGGTAGATTGCAGATGCCTTGGTTAGACCAGCACTTCACACATTTACCAGATGATGCTGATGACGTCACCGTGCTGCGATTTTCACGCGCATATATTTTGAGGCTGATCGGTGGCACGCTTTTTGTTGACCACTCTACTACTTTTGTGCACCTGATGTATCTATATTTTTTAGAGGATTTGGACCAGGCAGGCCGATATAGTTGGGGGTCTGCCTGCCTAGCATATACATACAGAGCCCTATGCAGTGCATGTCACATCGATAAGATGCAGATCACAGGATGCATGGTTCTTCTACAGATGTGGGTATGGAACCACATACCTCGTTTAGCTCCACATGCCCGTGCGCCATTACCCGTAGATACTGTAGTAGAGGCTCCACGTGGACGTTGGTATGTTATTAATTCCTTCTAAAATCTAACTTACTTGTGTAAAATTCTTTTATAAAATGTAAAAAAATGTTATCTACAGGTGGAGTCGGGCGCATCGACATTCATATTCTCCCAGACATGATGTTCACGCCTACAGACTTATGTTAGACAGCATTCGACCAGACGATGTAAGTGATTATTATTTATATTGTTAAATCTTTACTCTTTACTGTACATCTATTCATTTATTAATTGATTATTCATTTTTTCTTTCAGATTACATGGATGCCATATACAGATGATATCCTTCAGAGTCTACCCCCATACTGTACAGTGATGCTTGATATCGGCTCCTTCATGGTTCCACTGATTCATTTTCATATAGTCGAGTGGCATCAGACGGATAGGTTTATGAGACAGTTTGGATTCCTTCAGCCAGTTCCTGGCCCGCCCAGTCAGTTGGATTCATTTCATTCCCTGAAGATGTCAGGGAAGAGAGATTTTTATTGGAGGAGCTACCATGTGAGATATGTTGCGTTATGGGAAAGGAGATGGGAGTCCCAGTTGCGAGGGGCAGGGACAGTACGCTTTCATTTGATGGATCAGATGGATTATGCCGGCTGGTACATCAGGTCTCCCGTCAGATTTATGACATGGCACGGACGGGGCTTCCATGACTTGGTATGAATTCTTCCATTCACTTTTCAACATATTTTTTATTCAAATTAGTTAACAACAGAATTTGTTTTCGCAGGATGCTCGTATTTGTCATCTACTTTATATGACTGATCCAGTGGAGAGAGCTGCCTTTGACCCAGCATATTTTCACAGCCTTGTACGACAGATTCTACCGTCGATGTACGAGATTTATCATGGCATTTTCTTTGATCCACCACCTGCTGCGGAGGCCGCGGAGCCTGCTGCGGAGGCCGTAGAACCTGCTGAGCCTCACATAGATGTACCTGGGGGTGACGACCCTATTATGGATGCTGTTGTTCCACAGGATGAGGCTGCTCAGCTTTCTCAGCCACATGATATTATTCCACTAGAGGAGGGTGTTCATCATGATCAGTCATATGCTCCTCCAGATTCTCAGGCACAACCACAGGTAATTATAGACGCTGACTGGATTGAGTTCGATGTTTTATTACAGTCATCCGCAGCAGAGCAGCCATCTACTTCCTATATTGGTGAGAGTTCCAGCCAGCTTCCACTATCCTTAGATACAGGCCAGGGTATATGCAGTGAGACTGTACATCCACCGTCTGTCACACAGGAGGATGTGGAGGTGGCTGTCAATGAGGATGCGCAGCGTACGCTAGAGCACAGACGTAGACAGACACGACGTGGACGCATCCAGTATACGCCTGACTGTGGGACAGAGGAGTATCCACACCGGAGGCGTAGATTAGGTTGACATTTGATTTATGATACATTTTGTATGTGTATTACTGTTATCTAGACTTCTATTATACCTTTAATAAGTGTCTTACTGTTATCAAATTATCTACCAATGTATATATATATATATATGTATAATAAATAATATGATTAAATTAAATGATAAATATTAATTATATTAATTATTTCGAATTGCAATAGAAGTGGTCACAGTTATGATGAGTGATGGTTCAGTCCAACCATGAAAAATGCATATGCTGATAAGAATAAAAGGCCACAACAAGTGTAGAAGAATGGAACAATAGTTGGAAAATCTTCCATTGGGAATATGAAAAACAATGAAGTCAAGAAAAATGTGAAAGAAACTATTTCCAAGAATAAGTTTGAGCTAAAATCCAAGGATTATTTCATGACAAATCTTGAAATTCATATCATCTTAAGAAGTTGAAACTTGAGGTATTCCAATCACACTTATCCATTGTTCTTAATTATATTTGTCATTTCAATTAAGGGGGAGAGCTTGATTGATGGAAAGATGGGATGAAAAGGGGAGATTTATCTTTTCACTTGAACTTTTTAATATATTTGGTGAAGTATGTGCAGGATTTAGCATTTCATTGATAATTTTGATTATCTAACCTTGGTTAATAATTGATACACTCTGAGCATGATTTCACATTTATGGTTGTTTATGGACAACATTGAAAACTACAATATGAATTAGAAGTTCATTTGGCCAATTTTGAGAAGATACATATTCAGACTTTATAAAAGGAAACGATTTATACTGGTACGCAATCTAAAGAGTGAGATTATTGAGTATGCGTCTCAAAACTTAGGTCATGTCCATGACATCACTTCTTCAACCTTATTTAGATAAAATGATATTTTTTAGAGAGCACATGCCTTAAAAAATATTACTCATGGATCTAGAAATGAAACTCGGAGAACTTAGCATAGTGATGATGTGATCATGGTTCACTCATCACAATCAATATATGTTTTTCATGTAACTCATTTGTTCACAAATATACCAATATTTAATCAGAAAAACAATGAAAAAGGAGTATTAGAAAGTATAAAAATTACTTTTCCACTTTAGAATACAAATGGAACCATATGAGGATCTTTATAGAAATAGATGTTTAACTACAACATGTTGAGATAACGTGAGTGACTGAAAGATGCTAAGATTATAGATTTCTCAATATATGTTAGAGAATAGTCAAGCCATTCTATTAATAATTATTTAATGAATATCTATTATTCATGAATATTTATTAATAATTATTAACTTTATTTCAATATTTTATATTATTTAATTGATATTTATTAATATTTCTTAATTTTTATAATAAGTTTATTACCTTATAATTAATAGTTATACATTTTAAGGGGAATTTAGGTATTCTGTGAGATGCGTGAACGCTGTTCACACATCTCTTCTCTCGGGAGGATGCGTGAACGGCGTTCACGCATCCCAGACCCATTTTTAAAAATATCCGAACCCTAACCCCTGTTATCATATTTTAATTTTTTAAAAACCCAGATAAAAAAATTACCCGGAAGAGGAAGAGGGTTCTTGCGGCGAGGATAGACATGGTTTCATGGAGGATCAAGGAGGGGGGTATGACACTGGTGCTACAGACTGCGGCAGAGCTCGAGAAGGGGGTGTGTGCAGATGAGGGATGTGAGGCTGCGTCGAGGTGGTAGGGAGGTGGTCCAGGTTTTGACGGCGCAGACAGCAAAAAGGGGGCTGGGGTCGCGTTGGCGAAGCAAGAGATGTGGCTGGTCATGAGGAGGACGACACGACTGTGAGGGAGAGGTCGGCTTAGCAGGGGAACCGAGGTGCAGTGTGCAGTGTGGGATGCTGGAAAGAAGAGAACAGGGTCACAGCGAGGCCAGGGTGTGTGTGGGGGAGCTGGTGCAGGCGAGGTCTGAGCAGTGCCGCAACGGCTAGGTCTTGCGAAAGTTTGGGGTTTCGGTGCAGCTACGCTACATCAGAAGGTTCCGTGAAGGATGACAGCGGCTGAGAAATTTGGTGCTGCGTGGTCTGGTTGCTTCGGCGTAGAACATGTCTAAGGGTTTAGAAAACTTCACACTAGTTCAGATCTGGATTCAAAATAGGGTGGTTTGGTTTCCAGTTTTATTGTTTATTTGATATTCTTAGTTCCCGTTTAATCATCTGTTTTTTTGATTTGCCTTGCTGTGGGTTTATTTGGTGTCTCTTGATTAATTGATGACGCTCCTGTGCGAAATTTTTTGTGATGATATTGGTTGGCTGCGTGAAGCGTGAATGAGGATGGAGCAGAGGTCTGGAACAATGAGGTAAGGGAATGGTGGCTGTGGAGTGGAGAAATGAGTAACGATGAGGAACGAAATAGAGGTCTACCTCTGTGGAAGAGAAAAACAGTGTAACTATGAGGAAAATTGGAGATGGTGAGGTGGAATGTATCGGTGACAGAGGGAAAGTTGGGAAAAGGTGAGGTGGAGATAACAGGTACCAGTAGGGGGGTATGGTAACGGTGAGGAAGGGAAAATGGAAACTGTGAGGAGGTCACCGCTATCGGTGATGAAGTCACCGATAAGGATGAGTGGAAATGGTGACACAGTCACTGATAATGAACAGGACCGTGCGACTGCAACACCTACGAACAAACATGACCAAGAAAATGAAATAAATAAAATAATTTAATGAAACTAAAAATAAATAAATCAATAAATAAATTAAATTATATAGAATGGAATTAAAAACTAAAAACAACAATGTTAAATAATAAAATTAATAATAATTTATTTAAAAGAATGAATTAATTTGGGTTTAAAAATAAAAAAACAAAATTAAAGAAAAAATTAAAATATTTACAGTAACTTGATTAAATTATTTAACAAATTAATTAAAGAATTAATTAAATTGAGGAATAAAAATATTAATTGAATAAAACTAAATTGCTAAAACTAATTAAATTATTGAAAGACTAAACACCAAATATAGTTATTTATTTACAATTTAAAGAATAAGTCATTAATTAATTTAATAAATGAATTAATATAATAAATTGAATGAAAAATTATAAAAATAAAAGATTAAATAAATAAAAGTCTAATTCGTAAGACTAAGTTAATTTTAGAATTATTTAAAATGAAACTAATGGACATTAAAACACATGTTTTAAACTAAAAAACTTATTATTCTACACATCATGTACAAAAACACAACACTTATCAATTATTTAATAAAAAAACATTTTAATATAAAAAAGTCAATATAAAATTCATAAAGGATGTGGAAAATAGTGTTAAAACACTGTCACATCAAATTCCCAACATTAAACACAATGAAATACTATCAAATTATTTTTAATTATAATTGTTATAATATATAAATTAAATAAGAGGGTTTTCATATGAGTAGCTGAATTAGGAATTATAGAGAAACATATTTCTTTAATAAATTGAATATTAAAAAATAATGATTGCAAATTGGATATAAATGAATATAAAATAATTCGAATGTAAAATAGATATTAGGGATGTGTGTAACAAATTTTTTAAGATAATAGATTAATTTAATTATTGTTGTTGTTTAATTTTGATGAAATTTGTAGATTATATATATAATCAAATTATTTGACATTATATTGATTGTGTTTAATAGGAAATAAATGGGAATAATGCAATATTACATTTTGATGATAAATTTCTACGAAAATGATTTTCATTACATCTTGTGTGTGTATATTACAATTAAAATCTACCACATTTAAAAATTTATTTCAAAAAAAGACATATTATTCGATAAAATTATATAAAAATATATTGGGAGACTTTGGGGGGGGGGAGTTTAAGATATTTTTTGTGTTATTATTTAAAAATAGTATTTTTTAAATATGTTTCATTATAATACCCTAATATTTTATAGTATAATAAATCGAAATAAAATTAATCTCTTTGATTACTTGTGGTCTGATCAAAAATGGGTCTTTAATAGGGTATCATTGTATCTCATACTATATATGACACGAAACCCCATGTTTATAGGAGAATCTAAAACCTCAACGATTTATGATAAGCATACTTTTAAATATAATGAAACACTTTGATAACATGGGGAACACACATCCATGAGCCTAAATGAACATTAATAAAGAAACCCAAAATAACATAGCCATTTAATTTATTTATATAAATATCAGTAATGAAATTATAAATTTTATATAGTTCACACATAAATTCAATGGTTATATATTGATTAGAAATAAAAATATAACCATTTTAAAAAGAATGAAAAGTTTTTTCGAAAAACCGTATTATTCTAAAAGGTGAAATAGAAAAGCTATTAATAAAAAGTTTATAAATAATTTTCCCACTTTGTGAAAATTTATCATAAAAATATAAATTATTTTTTTAATCATCATGTAAAAATTTTCTTAGGGTGAATTTTTTTTTATTTTTATGAAATGTTTAATTTTTCATGAATACTGAAAAATATTATTTTTATTAGAAAACATCATTTTCATTTAAATTATTAAATAAATTAATTATATTTTCAATTGGTTTAAAATTTTAATTATGTTTATCTTCATTGAATTTTTTTCATTCAGATCAATTTCATATTTAATTATCTTATAAAATCATTTCAATATTTTTAATGTTTTTTTTCTAAAAACCCATATTTTCAACGTGTCTATTAGATTAATGTTAAATTGTCTCAAAAAAACATATAAGAAATGAATTTTGGAAAATATGTTCCATATTTTCAATCTAAATAATATAGGTCATCCTATACTATCACTTTAATTTGTTGACTATATTGAATAGTGGAAATAAAATAAGTTAATTGCAATGGATAAGGTGAAAATGAGTTTACCATGGAATAATCTAAGGTGATAAGGGTTAAAATGAACAATAACCATGTCCAATATTTATTTTATGGTTACATCTATACCTTATATATTCTAATGTATATGATGTGGTATTTTGGAGCCTTCTTCTATGTGATATACATGGATAAGATTGATTCATTTTACAAATTCCAGTTGTGTCATTCTCCCCAACACATAAAAGGTCTCCCATCTCCCCTCCACATCAAACATAGAATGTTTATTGGTTTGGAAAATTCAAAACAAAATATATAAAATAATTATATAGAAACCTCATAATGCACATTTTAGATCATAAATCCAATCTAGGAAGGATTATGATTAAAAAAATAGGTTTCTTTAAGAGGATATAATGTTTTTATCTTTCTATTTTCATTTTACATCATATTAAAACCATTTGTAATTTTCTTTAATATATAATAATCTAATAAAACTATAATCCCAAATTTACTGATATGTTATTCTTTTTATGTTCAAAACCTATATCCATCTCTTCTTAAATAAAATGAGTTACAAAATCACTGACGATGTTTACAATAAACTACCGCCTTGTGAATCGACGTAATTCGTTTCCACAAATGTGTTACCTGTAATGTAATAAAACATAAATACAATTAATATTGGTAAAATAAATGAAATTATATTATTTCAATAAAATTAATTTATCACACACTTCATTAACCCTTCATTCATTATGAAATTATATAATCTCTCATGCATATGTACAACTTTCCATATCCACGAAGGGATATGATTAATTTTTTAAATCTACTTTTAAATAGTTATTAGAAAAATGTATATACTAAAGAGGAATAAATTTATTAAAATGAAATAAATCTACATATGAAGAAACAATATCCTATATTCATGGTATATAACATTCGTGAACAAAATTCAAGAGGAAAAAAGGAAATTAACACCCAAAACAATAGAAAAATAGATTATAAATGACGGGTGATGAGATGTTTAGAAATGATACAATTTGATATTATAAATATTAATATGGACATATTATAAGTTAATAATACTCTTAAAACAACTACAAAATATGATTAATAACATTAAACCAATATTATGAGTGAGTTAATAAAATTCTTCAAAATTCCCTTCATTGAGGATTATTTTATTATTGGACATATAATTTACTATATATGGTGTAAATACTACCAATTTGAAATGTAATATAATGATTACCTAATTATTCATGGAATATGACATTTCAATATTAATTATTTCATCCATGTGTATTTGAATTAAAATTTTCAAAGTTTTTATCACTTCATATCTAAAATTATTTTAATTGGGTTATATTACTTCTTTAATGTTTTTGATTTTCTAAGATTCTTTGTGTAATGAATTTTTATTCTATTATGTTTTATTTTTTAATTTTAAATGGGTATTTAAAATTTAATTACATAATCAATCAATTTAATATTTCTCACATCATTATTTTGATCATTGAAATGGTTTCTTTCATAATCTCATTCTAATTGAGATTTTTTGTTCATGAATTTTAGTTGAAGAAAATTATATAAAAAATGAAAAATAAACCCAATTAATTTTATTATTATTATTTTATGTATTATATTTTTATTTCATATAACTATTTTCCCACTCTTTGGTACTTAATATTTTTGGGAAATATTTTTATGAAAATATGACTTAATTTCAATGTTCGGTGGAATTTCTATACCAAAAAATAAAGCTATATTCATTGTTTATTAGTATTAATATATAACATAAAACCATAAATACATGTAATAGACATTGTTTGTATGGTCATGGATCTTATTGGTGTTGAAATAATCCTAATTATATTTCCATAGTTTTAAACTGTGGCTATA
This sequence comes from Viscum album, assembly GCA_963277665.1. Lineage (NCBI taxonomy): Eukaryota > Viridiplantae > Streptophyta > Magnoliopsida > Santalales > Viscaceae > Viscum > Viscum album. Next base: position 1,033,179,330 of record OY728157.1, read on the forward strand.
AGTCTATTTGGATCTTTTGAACTATAGTTATAGCTCAATAGCCACACTTTCCACCATGGATCTAAACCAATAGCCATGGTTTAAAAAGATGAATATTACTAAACCAAATTATCTATATTTATATGTTTTTAAACTATTGAAATAACTAATATTCCATGTATTCCAATATAAACAATAAACCTATATCCATTATTTAAACATGTGGATATTTTATTTACTATGAAATTCCATTTCCCTAGTAACAAACTGTGGATAATGTTTTTTCCATGTGCTATATAAGTCTACTATTTATAACTGTGAATATATCATTCCAATACCATAAAAATAAACACGCTTTTATGATTAAATCACAACAAAGAATACATTATATATTCCAACATTCCTCATTAAAAACCTTACCCTTCCATAAATACTCAAACAAAATTCTAACCTTGTAGTATAGAATAGAATAAATATAATGTCCCTTACTGAAAATCCTCTAAACCAATCCCATGATCCCAGTCACCACCAGGCCTCAAACACACCTCCCTGAAGGCTAGAGGATTCTGACTACTATAGAGGGTCTAAAGAATCATGTTGTGATATTATTCCCTCTTTAACATGGTAATCCATAGAAGAGAATAAGTAATGTAATTTAAAAAATAACCGTAACCGGTAACATGTATTAATAAATATTTCACGAAAATGGTATGACCAAAAAAAACAAAAATTATATAATTTCTTACTAACAATGAAAAATGGGAAGGTCAAACCAAACATAAATTCAAATTGGGGAATCCCCAAAATAGGCCCCCATTCTATGTATGGATCCTTATCCATGACAATCCCAAGCCCAAATCAACCTCCTAATAAATGGACGTCTCCCTTGTCCTGACCTGGAATAATGAAATACTCTTGAGTACCCAATGAAGGCCCGAGAATGTGAGAGTACAACATAGTAGACCACTACCAATGGTGTCTAAAAAATATCTAGTTTAAATAGATAGTTCATGTAAATATGATATAAATGACAAGGTTATCTAAATAAGAACTCAGGTACCCTTAGTCAACTATAATAACTTACTATTTTAGTTTATTAGAAAATTTCTATCACTTAATCCATTATAATTATTTTTTCTATTTCATCATCTATATCATATTCAATGATTAATTATTTTTCACCACATATTCTATTTCATCAACAATACCATCTATATAAGATAATTCATTTTCATCACCTGTTCTATGGGTTAAGCATTAAAATCATTTACACAACCTCCAAAGCTCATTAATTACCATGCACATGGGAATATGTCATGTTCGTGATATCACCAGATAAAAATATCTCATAGTTAAAAAAAAATCACATATACCATTCAACAATGATCTTGGTTGTGAAATCACATTCATAAGTTAGGGGAATACAACCTTGGTCCCCATCACTGTCCTGTGCATTATGGGGTGTGGTTTAGAGGCTCGGTCTAAACGGAATCATGGGTATAGATCCTTATGTCCAATAACCCACAAACACTATGCCATGATAAAATTATTCTTTAACAATTTAAAAAATAAACCATAGAAAAACTATTCATAAAAAATATACATAACATTCATATTTCATTATCCATTCAAAACATAAATCATGTCCATGGATGAACACATTATCCTTTTTTCCATTGGAATTTTGGAGCCATTTTAAACATGTTTCAATTTTTTATGGCCTATACAATTACAATATTTTATAATTCCCATAAATTATATCATTTATAATATACAACATTGGAAAGGAATTTTACCCATTTATCATGAACATCATGTCACATGTATTGACCAAATTATGTAAATAATGGTTAATTTATATGTCATTTAGCACAATACCAAAATTATATTCACATCATTTCATTTAAATCGAATAAATCCCCTTATTTAATTATCATGCCTAGACACAAACAATAATATGAAATTTTCATATAAAATATACATTTCAACATGTTCCTCCTGGAATCAACATTGCAACAAGTCAATTATATTCATAACATTATAATCATCCATGTTATATAATGTGGGAACACACCATGGATGTCGCTAAATCGGTCTAATAAACCTCAATGCATCCCTTGGGAATCCCAAGAAATTCGAAATATCAATTAGACCAAGATTATATCAAATGATACTCATGAAATGAAATGAACAACAAGAAGGAATCAATTTCAATTCCACACATGCAAAAATTTAAACAAAACTATGGGATAAAACTTGTAGACCACCTACCTCAATTTAAAAAAGAACCACACACACATCCATGGACCTTGAATAAGATTATAAATCCTCAAAATAACAAAACCTGTTGTCTTTTGAAAAAATAGGGTTTTATGGCTCCAAAAGTATATGAGAAACCACATAAAGCATAATATATTAATGACAACATAGCGGTGTATGAGACATACTTGAATCCTCAATCTACACACAATGACTCTCCAAACATAATATAATTTAAGAAGATTTTCCCTTATAATGCTTGGGGAATTTTGGATAATCACTAGAGTAGAGGACAGATAAATGGTGGGAGAAATAAATTGATGATACTAAATCCCTAAGGGTTAAAATTCAAAATTTTTCTTTTTTAATGGGTTGTATGGTCTGCCCATAGATTTTGGAAAACCATGGGCCAACGGTGTGGTTTCCTCTATTCCAAATAGGTCCATGTTTCTTGGTTACCTCAGGATACCATAAAATTTTTGAAAACCATGTGCCAATTGTGTATAATTCCTTTATTTAGGCCTTTATGGTTTGTATCTCTCCCTTGAAAGGGTTTCATAACCATGCTCCCCTCATCCTGAAAATAAATTTTTGGATGCACATTTATCTCTAACTTCGTGAAAACCCTGAGAAATGAAATAGATCTAAGAAATTCCTCTTTCTTTCATGTCTTGAACCCTTTTAACAACAATGAACACCCTCATACATCAGTAAAAAACATCACTAACCAAACTTAATATATTTAAAACAAAATTTAAATAATATCATAGCTCAATGAAGTTTGAGATCACAAAACCACCCCACATTATAATGGCTAGTCCATGATCAGGATTCCCAAGAATCAATTAGCGTCCAATGAAAAAAATCATGCCACTCGGTCCACATATCTATAACCCATTCCCATGTTTCCTTTTTGAACATTACCATGCTTCCACTAGACACAAACCAAAGACACAGTCTTGGCACATAAGAGTTTCTCACTAGGATCTATATAAGGGAACCATATTATCCTGGAAAGATTTATTGACATAAAAAAAACAAAAAACACAAGAACTATAAAGGGAATCAATGGAATCATTTCCTAAATTGTGAAAAAGTAAATGTTTTATTTATCACAAAACCCATGCAAAAACACAAAAAAACAACTCATGATATCGATGCACTTCCTAAATTGGTGCCAATATCACTTGGAACCATCTAACCCAATTTTCAAAACACTAATAGAAACCCTAAATCCACAACATCGGAAGAATCACGTGGTTCCACCAACCACACTTCTTAATCAATACTGATTTAGAACCATAGGCCTAATGATCAAATTACATAATCTAATATCCATGAACAAATAACCACTCAAGGATGAAAAACTGCCCAAACCAGAGATCATTTTCTTCCCTGTGGCCAAATCACTAGAACAGTACATATTTATGTCCACACACTACCTTGAACACCAGTTACACCATCAATTGACCACTTTCCTTATATGCTACTACACACCGTGTATATTTTCATACCCCCACCATCAATATGTTGTTGACACATCCAATGTTAAAAAAGGACAACTACAATCTCAACATAGCTTCTATAACATACCTTATATGTTTCCCAACTCAATGTCCTCAAACATCCATAAATACATCATATATTATTGAAATCCACCCTTTCCATCGAATCCTCCCAAAATGAGACACCTAAACCACCCATTTGCTGACTATGTACAAATTGACCTCTCTCATGTTTGAATTCGTTTATAAAATAATTTTTTCACAATTATTACCAACTAAAGTTCACTCATAACATTCCACCTCTATTATTTTTTACCATGTTGTGTCAAACCAGCATGAATATCTTGTCCCAAAACACCTATCTTACATTGTGAACATGTAACTTGTTTCACATTCTCATAGAGGCTTGTCTCTTTAGTCCTACCATCAGTATCATTTACACATACCATGTTTATCCCCCAACATATTATAGAAGTCCAACATTACATCATTCAATACTCTCAAATCCATCTCTTCTCAACCACACCCCTTAGAATCCCTAACACACACACATACACCATCTAGGAACATGCTAAATTGACTGGGTTTTTACATACAGACAAATTTTTATAATTTAAAATATAACCATCACTTCAAAATACCGACCAAAGGTGGTTTATATCTCACCACATTCATTATTTTCTCATATCCGAGTTGGGATATAACCAATACACTCTCCCTGTATACTCTCAACATCACCAATGGAACAACATTATCTACATGAAAATGATGCCTTCACACTTATGGAGACTCCATGGTCACCCAATCACACTTACCGAAGTCTGTGATCGATATACATTATCGTTTCAACACTAAACCTACATTATCATACCATCAATGATTTCATCACAATCATTTTAAATTCATCTATGAACCTCACCATGCTAAATCTAAAACATGTTTCAACCAACCACGACATCCAAGGTGAATTTGACTATATTCTATGTAACATTATATTAACCTCATAGGTCTCAAAATTGTTATATTGACACCACTACATCAACTCTATGCTCTACTCCACACATTCTGAATTGGCTTATCAATAACCACATTATAAGGGTTATTAACATTTCTTTTCACCAAGAGATCTACAAAACTAATTAAAATTTGATCATAATCCAAAAAAAACATGGATTTTTTCATCTCCCTTTTCAATAATTAATGAAAATAACACCATAAAATAATCATTCCCATCATTTTGGGAACGGATCACATGACGTTCGTCGACACCCGATACATACCATGGACCTCACCCATAAATTGTTCCTCGTGTACATCCACCATCTAGAAAAAAATATTCTTCCCAATGGTAATAATCCCCAATATGTTTAATTTCCAACAAAAACACATTCATGTTTATAGGCATAAAGAAAATCCATTCTCAGGATACTAGGGATGATGTCAAGATATCGAACATGTTTTTAACTAGACAAAATTATGATAAGAAGTTATAGAATGGCAATACAACCACTTATCCATCACTAATTTCACCTCCCAATATGGGACCCTAGGACCAACAAGTTGTATTAGTATTCCCTTCCCACACACGTCTCGTTAGCAGATTACCCCACAACTCATTTTTGATTGCAAACAAAGTATCCCCATTATTCAATGACCACTCACAGAGAAATTATGAGACATAATTTCCTATTGAAGTACTATCACCACACCACTTGAGTCCCTATGAAATGACCATGGAAGTTAGCAACAAAAACACAATAGTCCACCACACATATCAAAACCAATGTTATCTTTCACATCAATTCTTCCAATTTTGGTATCATAAAGAATGACATGTGCATATCATGCATCACCTATTTTCACATCCTGAATGGATCATGCCTTATTATCTTGTTCCCAAATATGGACCTCATCAAAGCCACTAAGGTTTTGCATCTTTCTAGAGCCAAAAACAGAAACCAAATTTAGTGAACATAATAAAAAAATCAACATATCCTTTCCCAACAGACTACTATTCAACTGAAAATGACTCATAGTCCTTTATCCCCATCAGCCTTATGGAATTCTAATCATTAACCCAAAAAACTAGAGTATTTGTATGAGGACATCCATCCATGTGAACACCAACCCCTCAAGTGTCTCATTCATAATAGACCATCTTACCATGATTCAATTACCCTTTTCTTTTCTTCATTAAATCAACATCAATTCCTCTTTTAACCCTTTCCCAAATATATGAGTAAGAATTATATATGATAAAATCTTTCAAAGATAACATTAAACAAACCACAAGCATCCATGTGCCCTTATAAAAGACCAGGAACAACCATACCATATAAAAAAATTGATGGTACTCTCAATGCATCGATTCTACCACTAAATCATCTCTCATGATTCATATAATTATTAACCTTTAATAGTAATCCAACCTCCCATGACTTCAACCATGATTCTCACATGGCTGAAAACTCATCATCATAACTCGGGTCACGACACAGAAAATCATGGACTTTACTAGTGATCCATCTAGGATAATCATTACCTGTCCAACACTGAATCATCCACCTATACTTCAAGAAACCAAGATTATCAATAAAAGATAATAACATTTTCCATGGTTTATCTTGAGGATAAAATGATACAAGCATCCCAACTTGGGTTAAGGGTAAAATGTCTCTAGTCCCTTTATATAGGATAGATTAATTCATATCAAACAAGTCACCACTCATGAGTGGCTCCCATGCCCCCATTTTAGAACCCCAAATCTAATACACATCAACAAGGAGTAACTATAGTTTCACATCTTGCTAACATACATACATACATTGGGGACACGTTCCATAAAACCTAATCTATGTTATAAAGTTCAAATAAAAGGTCTTATCCCACATGGGTCACCACACCCATAACAAAAACTCACTTGTCCGTACATTGAGACTCATCTAGGTCTCCCAACATATAATTAATATCTCTTCATAAGACCCTCTCACTTCCGAAATAACCCATATAAAGGTTCATATAAACAACACCAATGACTATATTATAACGTTAATAACATAAGGTTCCATCATTATATATTATCTCATAATTAACCCCACAATTATGAAAACCTAAATCTTCACACTTCAGAATGTTTTATTTAACATTCATTTCATAAATCATAACTTATTAATATTCATATTTCAAAAGATATTTGTCAATAATACACATTATGGAATGTCTAAATAGTGTATACCCCAAAGGTAAATACAATACATATCATAGTCAATCGATTATAAATAAAGTATCATAATGGACCTCATCATATCTGTGATAATACCCACAACCATTCCTATCATAGGACATGGTCATCATGAGGTATTCAGACTATCTTATATACTATTATTCCATTAGACACCATCTTTTTAAAATATATCATCATTTAAAATGGAATCATTTTAACATTTACACACCTTTACCATTTTATAACATGTTAAAACCATTATTAAAACTCAATAAAAACATTCAAGAAGAATAATTGCTTAACAATATTACCATAATGATATGAATCATTAACTTTATTACACCATTCAATGTTTACAATTATTCATACCTGTAAATTTTATGTTATTATAATGTTTATTTAAAATCCCTATTCATTAACCATATGATTTCATTCATGACATTTAACCATTTGAATCATATTTTTTAGACATAATTTTCATCCAATTTTAAATATAGATAAATATGTCCTAACCTTCATGTCTCACAAAACTATCCCATGTTTTCATATCATGATAGATGTCACATATCCTTCTAGTTTCCTAAAATGATGCATGGACACACAACCTCATTCCATTCTTAACATGGAAAATATAACACAAAACAAACACACCAAAAAAAATGATCAACACACAATGGTGGAATATCATTAAAAAATAACATAAAAATTAATGAACAAAAATTCAGACCTGATGTACATGGGTTTTCCCTCAATCATGGGTCAGTTAATCCCACGAAGTATCTCATTTCCAAGGCCCGATACACACTAATATCCCTTATACCATCCTAAATATATGTCTATAAAAATAAAAAGTTTTTATTTAAATGTTTTACATCTTCTTCTTGGATGCCACTAAAACAGGGCTCATGTTGAGTTTCCACATGACCCCAAATGCTCCTCCATGAATGCCAGATGATGCCATCTAGTAGAGATGGGATAAATACACACATGGGAAAATTATTCCCTCTTTACCAGAGTAAGTCACAGTAGATAAAATGTGATTTAATGGAAATGAAAAAATAACTAGAAACATGTATTTCTAACTACATCCCTAACAAGGTACAACCACAACCATACAATAAAAATTCCATGTCATGATAATAATGCCTAAGGTGTAAGAAAATAAATAATTATTGTAAAATAATGGAATTCCAAAAATGGTTCCTCAATCCATTTTTGGATCCTCATCCATACACATCCTAATCAAGACTCAACATGGTAGATTATAGAAATTTCCCCTGTCATGACTTGCAAAAATGAAATCTACTCAGGAACCCAATAGGGACTAAATAGGTTGTGTGTATAACATAGTAGGCCAACAACAAAGGCATCTAAAAATCTCAAATCTTAATAAATACTTCATTAATGTGTGAAATAAATTAAAATGTAACCTAAAAGTTAACTCAAGATCGATTTTTTCAATAATAAAAATATTGACCAATTTCATTACTTAGTCTATTTCCATGACATAATCCCTTGTCATAAATTTTTATATTTATTCCACTTTATCATCTACCTCATTAAATTAATTTTCATCTCATGTTATATTTCATCACTTATACTATCTCTGTCACTAAATTCATTTTCATTTTATGTTATATGGGTTTGGAATTATGATCATTTACACAAAATCATAAGCAAGTCAACTAAAATATATAAGGTACTAGGTCAAGTTGCCTATCTCACTAGGAAAAACATATCATTGATAAATAAATCACACATATCTTGGAGGCTCAGTCTAGGTAGTATCATCAAATGAATCTGTCAAGTGCATAGAGCCTCGGTCCCCTTCCCAAACTGATGCATTGTGAAGTTAGGTTTAGGGACTCCATCTAACCCAACCCATGGGCATATATCCTCCTGTCCAATGCCCCACAACATTCCATCCAAGTTAAAATGAATATTTATCCATTTACTATATAAACCATATCAGAAACAATGAATATACAATATAAAAAACATTAATTTTTCATAATTTGATCAATTAAAAAATCATGTTCATGCATTAACCAATTATCTAATTTATTCTTCACATTTAATAGCCCTCTTCAACTAAATTCACCTTGTAATGGCCTAACCTATTAATATATTTTCCAATTACCATTCATTATCCAATTTAACAAATTCATATGACTTCATAAATTTACTAATTTATCATGCAAATAATTTCACATGTATTGGCCTATATATGCATCCTAGGTATAATTAACAATCCATTTAGTACAATCCGTTCATTACATTCAATTCATTTCATTTTAAGCTAAGAAAATTCCACTATCCATTTTCTATCCTAGAAACAACCATCAATATTCATTTTTTAAAATCAAAAAATCATTTACACATGTTCATAATGGGAACTAAATTTCCACTAGTGAATTCAATTCATAACATTATTGTCCTCCATGTTAGGGAATTTTGGAACACCCCATGGATTTTTCCTTATTGGTCCAATCAACCTCAAGCAATCCCCATGAATAATGAGGGGTATAATTATTATTTGAACCCTTATTTTACCAATACATACTCATGGAATCAAATTCTCATCTGGTGGGAATACATTTCAATACCAATTGGGAGAATACCCCTCAATATATCAATATAGTGTTTTTTGATGATTGTGTTTGTTGACAAAGAAGGTTTATATATTCAATTGTGGAGTTATTGAGTGATTTTTGACAAGCTATATCCACAAATACCCAAGATAATGGAATGGAAACTCATGTGGTGGTACAAAACGATTGTAAACAATATATTTTAGAATGTTTCATGCAATGAATGTTTTGGGATAACCGAACGAAAATATGGAGAAGATAAAATGTATGAATATTTTTTGGATTTTTACCAGAAATGGTTTTTTTGGAATATGTATAGTTGAACATTTGAGTGATATAAATATATTGTGATCTACAAAAAATAAAGTTACATGCTCAATTCGAAGTAAAATATGTTTTCACACACTCAAGGAGAATCCTACATGAATAATTGAATATGAGAAAGGACGATTCATGTAGGGTTGACCATGCCTAAAAAAAGGTTGGATACCCCCCTAATTTCATTTGTTGAACCATTACTGAAATATGATTTATGAATCATGTTAGAGTAGTGGGTAAAACTTGTGGCGTGTAAGATGTGGATTCATGTGCAAGGAAAAATATTTAATACCCGACACCCAAAAGATGAGAGATAGATTAAATTTCCAATAATATTGCGGTAAAGGGTTATTCGTGAAGAGGATGAAAGTGTATCTCAATGATACACTAAATGAGGTGTAAAATATTCTAATTCTAGAGATAAAAGATGATTCTTCTTAAGGTGTAATCACAACACATGAGTTGAGATAGAAGTGAGCTTTCATATACTTATTGGTTACAAACCAGGAGGGATAATGAGTTTTGTCCAAACATTTTGATGCTATTGAGGTTGATTATAGAATTAATATGTCCCCAAAAACTATTCTCCATTGTTAAATTGTGAAATTGGTACTTCGGCACATTGTTGTTGTATGATCCTTAGATATAGCCCAATGAAAATGAACCACATAAAATTGTTGTGTATCGATCATTGTCTCATTTATATTTATAAACCACTATGATATATTTAGATAAGGGTGTTTTTCTTGATGATTAATAAATATCTACAAGGGGAAGTGGTTTCATTCATTCATACACCAAATCACCCCAACATTGGGTATTTAATTGAGATGGGCTAATAATCTCACATGTGCAGAAAGCAACAATGAACCAATGGTATATAAAATATGCTCCACCAACCTTGATTCTGAAGACAAGTACATGATAAACATTTTTGATTGACTCAGATTCGAACACCCCTCAAAGTCCCAACCAACAATCATCAAAAAAATATGTATTTAGGGATTTAGGAGATGATGGGAAACCACACATAACCAAATCTGTAAAAGAAACGAATGGGGGGGGGGGTTAAAATCACTGGTAGATTTTATCCACACCCAATGAAACTATGAATCGACTATTATTGATGTAGATAAACCATTGGAAATCTTAAGGCATTTTGTCTCATCACTAGGTTTGATAGAGGTGAAATGGTGGATAAAATGGGTTGAATTTCTTAAAATTCAAAAGGGGAAATTGGAAATTTTCACTTTTCTATGGGATGGATGTCTTGGATGCAGATTTTTGAGAACTATATGGAAACTCTATGGATTACTATATCCATAAGGGGCCGATGTATCTTGATTACCTAGTGAACCCTAATAGTTTAAAAACTATTCTCTAACCTTGCAAAATTCCTCTATCCATGCAAGTAAAGATTGGCTCTCTCCCTTTAACATTATTATAAACCATTCTCCCCTCTTACAAATTAAAACAATTTTGATGCACAATTAACTCTAACCATGGTACAACCACGAAACATGATCTAGATAGAAAATCCCTTCTCTGATTTAAATCTAAAATGAAAATACCTCCCCAAAACCACCAAATATTTTATTTTATCATCACATTATCTAATCCAATGTGATTAAAAATAATATTTAAACATGTAAAGCCCCAACCCTAGTTACCCAGAGTTGGTGCATTATTAAAAAACATTGGCATGATCACAAAAGATCATGTCTTGAAAGGGAAATTTGTTTAGTATTATTGGAAGTACTAGATACATTCATAAGGTTTACATTATATCATAATATAGAAAACTAAAACAACATTGTTTCCAAGGAATAAACTGAGATCCCATAGACAATCCCTGCAGGCCAATCATGATATATATCATCGCATCCTAGGAAAAATAAAACATAGAAAGGGGTGAGCTTAGTTTCCCAGTAAGCATAAAAATATATCATAAACATTTATAAATAAGTATAAAAATCTAAGGAAATGTATAGAACTAAAATGAAAGCCTTTTAATTATAAAAATCATGATAATAAGGAAAATATATATCAAAATAATGGAATTTACTTACATACATGGATATAATACTAGTTGAACAGTCACATTCAAAATCAATTTCCACTTTTATAATGATGGAATGAATAATTCCAGACTTTCATAAGCACATTGTCAAGGCCTTGTGCCTCAACTACAAATAATATTTTGTCAAGGCCTTATGCCAAGACAATAGTTTGTCTAATGAGACCTACCGATGCATCGAGGAGCTCTATAGGGCTCCACCCATCACTTACTAAGTCCAATGAATTCATAATATGAAATGTTTTAAATATAACATAGGCATTTTTCTTATAGCTAGCATACGAAATGTCAATATGTTGTCTATAAACCATGAATAGTGTAAAAATAACACATCCACAGACAAACATATCAAAAAAACATTCAATACAATATAGAATATTTACGTCATGATAAATCATCTCAAACAAGTTTAAAATCAATCAAATGATGTTGACATAGATGAAAATGATTTATAAAACAATTTGAGAGAAATATCCGTTTTTCATGAAAGAATTTAAAAGTTACACAAATTAGAAAGAAATAAATTTAAATTCATTTTTGAAAAAAATTTCCCATACAACATTGAAAATTTTAAATGGAATTAACATTTATAAAGCATTTCTGTCTATATAAATAAATCCTTCAAAACCATTTTGATAACATAAACATTATGGAGAATTATTTAGATGAATAAATATTTATAACATTTAAAATGACATTTTAGTAAAAAGAAACATAAAAATAATCCATTTTATAACTATGTTATTAAAAATGTACATGGATAATAAATATTTCCCATTAGATACTTACGTAAAAATAACCTCGGATAATAATGATATTGTGATATTAACCCTTACCATGCACTTTCCTTTGGTCGAGGGTACATTTAACCACCTATATAATAACCATAGTATGTTATTAAATTATAACAGAACCATATTCATATTTATTATATCATACATGATTCATTTATGACTTTATATTAACCATTTAATATTTATTTCTATGTGAAATTAATATATCGAGTAATAATCGCTTTCTTTATCATATGTGTTTTAACATGTTATTATTGATCATACCATTTAAATAATGATTTAAATACATAGATAATATAAAAAATAATTTATATATCATATATATTTTGAATATATATATTTTTAATTCATATATATGAAATGGAAAACACCATTTATGGAGACCGTAGGCTGTACGTACACATAAACGATGTTTCGGTTTTCATATCGTATTGAACGGAAGTAAGTGAATAAGATTTAAGTAAGTACATACATTCATACATACATATATATCAATAGTATCATTATTATTTCATATATTACATACTTATTAGTAATATATATTTTTATAATCGTCAATGAATGATGAACGTGGAAATGAATCTTATCGCGTTATGGAGACCGTAATCAGTACGTACGTACGAGAGACAATATCATTCCAATAAAGGTGTCTAATTGGATGGTATATTAATTTTATAGAGAAATTGGCATGTTATTTTCACTATTTATATACATATTACTCATCATTATAACTATCCCAAAAATATAGTGTTGAATAACAAATTACACCACAACGTTGAGACGGTAATCCGTACGTACGCACGCTTGGTGACATTGTCATTAATAGGATGGATAGAATAATGAATATGGGTTTTCCATATTTATAATAACATCATAGTATATATAGGATTTAGGATTTATTATTTTGGTATGGTAATAATAATGTAATTGTATGTGGAAGAAGAAATGAACTCAAAAGAGGTTGGTGAAATCATTACCTCTTCTTCGGGTTCTTTCTTTTGATTTGATGAAAAGGGAACCATATGTTGGATTTATGACCAATGTAACGCCTCTATTATAAATTTTGGATAGTTTTAAGGATATTTGGATAGGTTTTGAATGATCCAAATTCCATTTAAGGTGTTAATTAGAGAGATGGGGGAGTTCCCTTTAATAAGACGGGTGAAGGGATCCTTGGAAAAAGCTAGAAGTATTATTTTATAATAAAATAATTTTCAGTTTATAATGGCTCCAAAATGAATTATTTAAAGACTAAGATTGGGATGGGTCGACAAACACACAAAAAATATGTTTTATATAGGTTTTGAACTCTATATTAACCTTATATTTTAGCTTTAATTCTTAGTTAAATAGTTTGACATTTATCATGCCTCTTTGTATTTTTATCTTATATAGTTAATAAACATACTATAAACTTCAAAGAGAACTCCAAGTGGTTAATTAATGATAAAAAATTAATTATATAAGCCTTTTGTCCAACCCTTATATTTCTAAGATTATTATATCAACCAATAATATAGAATTGGTTTTAAAAACGCATTTCTGTCAATTTTGATATTATTTAATAATTGATTATTTTTAAAGTCCTAACAACATTATTAAATCAAACTAAATACGTTTAATAGAACCTAACATGTCATATCTACCTATGAAACTTGTGAATGGAATCAAAACATTCAAATTATATTTATATTAGTATTTATAATATCATTTATTTGATTGTTTCATTAATAAGAAAAATACTTTATCATTATTGTGTGAAATATAAATATATTTATTTTATGCCTAAAAATTATAAATAAAATATCCGCTTGTATGAAATATTTTTATCTTTCTAATGACTATTTATATTCTAATATATCTAATATATAAACTCATTTAAAAATTGTTTTATTAAAATATTATCGCTTTTGGTATTTTGGCCTTTACTTTTTATTATTTAATCTAAAATATAATTATCACACCCAAGTGGCACCATGGGGTCCCTAAATAGACCCAAGGATACCCATAGTTGGAAATGTGTCATAAAATAGGGTTAGGACACATGTTATGGTAATTTAATATAATTATAATATTATTTTTTATCTTTACTTACTGGATTTACCCCTTTAACCACGATAAATAAAATATTTATGGAACTAAAAATTCCAAATGTCTAAAAATAAAACATACATATTTACACAATATGGAACTATTCATTCCAAATATGGGATCCATTTTTCCAAATTCAAAAGACAGAAGTGGAAGAAATTAATTTAAAAATTATTCTTACTGTCAAAACAAAAAATGTGTTATTATGATATAATAACTATCAAAATATTGACACTTGTTTATGCCAAATTTAAATGTGAAATCACATAAAATAACCTAAATTATATTCAATGGTAAAAATATAACCTAATTATATTTCAAAACCATTAAAATTTATAATTCAATAGTCTAAAGTATTTATATTAAAAACGTTGTTTTCAGTTAAAATATAGTATTTTTCACTATTCGCCAAAATATGAAAGTTATCAGGAAAACCCCAATAATTTATTAATTAAAAATTAATATATCCTAATTCTAAAGAATAATCTTATTTTTTCTAATGAAACATATATATGTTTCAAATATTTATTTTTTAAAAGGTTCGCCATTAAAAGGCGGTAAAATTGCAATTTTTAAAAAATACTTCTTCCAACTGAAAATGTATTTTTTCTTACATAATGTCTATAAAAAAATTAATATGGATTATAAAATTAATAGGATTATATGAAGATAAAAATTTAGTTAATACTATTCATATCCACTTTTGAATGGCATGTTTGGTAAGTCATGGTGCACATGAACTCACTGTTGCATGTAGTGCAAGATATTGAATTACATTGAAAAAAATAACGTACAATGAATCTTTTGGATGCTAAATTATTCCTTCCTTAAATAAATTTCATCCACTCAATTTGAATTTTTCTTAAAATAAAATGTTGAAAATAGAAAATCTCTTTGTGGGAAAACCGACATAAGAAATTGGGTTAATAAAATTTAGTCTTAATAAGAGGAAAAGGTGAATGAAAAATCACCACCAAATTATGATATCTATTAGGAGAAAATTGGTGAAAATTAGAGACACAGAATTAGAGTAAAAACTTATATATTAATAAGGAGTTATTGAGGTCATCAGTCACAAACAATTGAAGAATTGAGATACTCCAAGCCATCAATCTATGATGCTTTAAAATATCATCAGTTCAAAAAAACAAATGGTATAAGGATATAACATTTTTATTTTTTAAATCCCTTATCTAAAGATTAAGAATTAATTTCATCATTGAATAAGGGAATAAAAAAATATACGTGACAAGTAGAGTTACATTCCATTAACTATTTTCTACCACAAACACATCATTCAATCTAAAAGATAATAGAACATAAAAAATATTTTATTTATCCTATTCATATAGGGTTCCTATAAAAAGATTTTATAACTCCTCTACCAGAACATAAAAAAAAACAACATTATTTAATCTCAGACATCACGTGGGCTAGTGGTAGGTGATACCCCCTTGTCTTCCTTTGGTTGTGGGTTCAAGTCTCCCGCCCTTACTGGATGCGACATGTTGTCACCCGACCTCTAGGTTGTCATTTTTATGGAAATCCAAAAATATTCTCAAACTTGAATTATTCAAAATACTTTTATCCAAACTCACAGTCCCAAATTTATTAGGAAGTTAAACATAATATTGATCATTTTTTCCATGTAATAACAAGTCACCACCTTCATCATGTATTCTTTTAAAACACTGCAACATATTGAATTACCATAAAACCTTATTGATTACATTCATGCTACCTTATTCCTTATAGAATACTGAATATAATCCTTCTATCCAAAAATGTTATAATCTTCATCAGTGATGGAATATAAAAATAATTAATCAGTTTCATGGTAGTCAGGAATATCCAATATAATTTATGCAAATCAATCATGTATTATTCCAAAAATCACTACTATGGTATCAGAACCATATTATTGTCTATATTTCTCTCAACCATATATTTTCCAAAAATTTAACCGGATATTAAGTCCCATTTCATGGTTCCACACAATCTAATGTCCTTAATGAAATATTATGTAGTACAATCCATATATACTTTATAATTCTTATAACATGTACATCATTAATACAATACTCAAATGACACAATACTTTAATAACAACATAAGAAATTTAATCATTCCTCTTCATCTTCGGTAGTATCATAACTATATTATTATCCAATAGAAGAATTTGGGGAATACTATGATGATTTGTACATTGATTAGCATAGTGTCCCAAGACCATGTAGATTAAGAATTGAACATTTCAAACATTTTTATGACCCTTGCAATCACGTACTTTGTGTCATTTTTCTCCACACTTATGAAAAACTACAATTCCCTAAAAAACTTTAGCAGTGTGATTCTTTCCATAGATATAACATATGGGAAAAAACTTCTTTTCCCTCTTACTTTTATCCATCATTCCCTCTTCCATATTTTTCTACGCTGGTTTCCCTTCAAAGCCATAAAACTCAGAGAATTATTTACTTATCTTATTAACCCCTGATATTATTTCTTCATATGTTTAGAATACATGGGAGACTATTTCCCTTCTAAATGTTGGCTTAATATTGTTAAAGATATTATCCTTCATACTCTTTACATCATACGTATTTCCGGAGTTCATAATCCTTCTACTAGGTGCCATTTCATTAAAATGGCATACACAAGGTCAGTTTAGGAATTACAGTGAATGATTCCCAACTTGTAAAATACCAAATGTAAATTGAAAAGTTTAGGGATATAATCCATAATCAGAAAAATGCTTTCATTGAGGAGGTATATACTCATAAACCCTTCATAATGGTTTGTAATGAAAATGAGAATTATTCTATGCATATCCCCTGGGAGAGTCGTAACCAAGAGTGCAGCAAGGCCCATTATCATGCACTAGTTCTCGTTTGATTCTATATCAAATTGGTGTTTTCAGGTTTTACCCCTAGGTACATCTGGGCTAGAGCTGCATCTACCTGCTCGTATCCAGATAGGGATGTATATCTTGAAAAAAGTCACAAAATATCTAAAATACCAAAATTCTAGGACGTTCTTCTATACTAATCCTCAAATTCTACCATAAGTCTATGTGCTCTAATCATATTTTATCTAAATCATGTTTCCAAGGTTGGTACCAAATACCCTCTAATACCAACTGTAATGCCCCGACCCAAGTTACTAAGAGTTAGTGCATTATTACATAAAATTGGCATGATCACAATCGATCAAGTCTCAAAAGACTTATTAGTTTAGTATCCCTAGAATTACTAGATACATTCTTAAGGTTTATATTATTTATAATATGGAAAAATACAACAACATTGTTTCCATGAACAAAACTGAAATCCCATAGACTATCCCAGCAGGTCAGTCATAATATACTTCTTTGAAACCTATGAAAAATAACACATAGAAAGGAGTGAGCTTATATCTCAGTAAGGATAAATATGTAGTAGAAACTTTCATAAATAAGCATTAACATTGAAGAAAATGTATAAAACTAAAACAAAAGCATTTTTAACATTAAATTCATCATAATATAAAAAATATATATCAAAATAATTCAATTTACTTACTCACATGGATATTCTACTAGTCTAATAATCACATGCAATATCAATATCAAGGTTCATAATGATAGAATGCACAATGCCAGTCATTCACAACCACATAGTCAAGGCCTTGTGTGAAGAATACAAATAAGATTTTTCAAGGCCATGTTTTGAGAAACTAGTTTGACTCATGAGACCTACCGATGCATCGAGGATATATAGATGGCTCCAATCGTCACTTAATATGTCCAATGTATTCCTCATATAAAAAGTTTTAAACATAACATAAACATTCGTATTAAAACTAGCAAATGAAATGTCAATAATTTGTCCATAAACCATGAATAGTGTAAAAATAAAACATCCATAGTGTAACATATCACAAATACTTCAATAAAATATGTAAGATTTGTATCCTAATAAATCAACATCAAACAAGTTTAAAATCTGTCAAATGATTTTGACATAGGTGAAAATGATTTGTAAAACTCTTTGAGATAAATATCCCTTTTTCAAGAAAACATTTTAAAGTCATAGAATTTAGAAAGGAGAACATTTAATGAAATTTTTGAATCAATGTGTCCCATACCACTTTGAAACTTTTTAAAGGAATTATCATTTTGAAAACATTCATGTCCATATAAATATATCCTTATAAACCATTTGGAAAACATGAACATTAATGAAAATGATTTAGAAAAATAAATATATAAAACATTCAAAATAATTTTTAAGTAAAATTTCCCTTAAAAATAATCCCTTTTAAAACTATCATATTTTACATGGACATAAATAATAAATATCTCTCATTAGATACTTACATAAAAACAGCCTTGGATGATAATGAAATTGTGAAATTAACCCTTACCTTGCTCATTCCTTTGGTCAAGGGTATGTTTAACCCCATGTATAATGACCATAGTATGTTATGAAATTATACCAGAACTATATTCATTTTTATTATGTAATACATGACTCATTTATGACTTTATACTACCCATTTAATAATGATTTCCATATTTAAATTAACAATTCGAGTATTAATGGCTTCCATTATAGTACGCGTTTTAACTTGTTATTATTGATCGTATCATTTAGATAATGATTTAAATAATTAAAAAATAAAATTCATGATTTATATATCATATATATTTAGAATATAAATATTTATAATAGATAAATGAAATGGAAAACACCGTTTTTGGAAACAGATGGCCGTACATACACATAAATGATGTTTCAGTTTTCATATTGTATTAAACGGAAGTAACTGAATAAGATTTATGTAAGTACATAAAAACACACACATATATATTTATATCCAGTATAATTATTATGTCATATATTTCATACTTATTAGTAATATAAATTTTTATAATCATTGATGAATGTTGAACATAGAAATGAATCTCATCACGTTCTGGAGATGGTAATCCATACATACGCACGAGCGACAATATCATTTCCTTAAATGTATAGAATTTAATGGTATATTTTTTTTAAAGAGACATTATAAAGTTATTTTAATTATTTATATACATATTACTCATCATTATATCCATCCAAATAACATAGTGTTGAATAACAAATTACACCACGACATGGAGACGGTAAGCTATATGTACACACGCCTGGTGACATTATCATTCATAGGATGGATAATATGGCTGTGACATACTTTTAATAACATTATAGTATATATAAGATACATGATTTATTATTTTGGTATGGTAATAACTAATAAATAGTATGTGGAAGAAGAAAAAAAATTTGAAAGAGGGTTGTGAAATCAATACCTCTTCTTCGGGTTCTTCCTTTTGATTTGATCAAAAGGTCTCATTATGTTGACTTTATGAATAAATAATGTCCTCTAGGATGATGTTAGGATAGTTGGGTGGATATTTGGTCAGGGTTTGGCCGAGAAAAATGGCTTTGAAGGTGTGAATTAGAGAGAAGGGGGTACCCATTAATAAGTGGGGTAAGGGGAACCTTAAGAAATGCTAGAAATGTTATTTTATAATAATATCATTTTCGGTTTATAATGGACTAAAAATGAATTATATAAAGGGTATGGAGGGGATGGGGTGAAAACCACTCAACCAATAGGTTTTAGACAGGTTTGGGAAAATATATTAACCTTATATTTTTTATTTAATTATTAGTTAAATAGTTTGACATTTACCATGCCTCTTTGTATTTTTATATTATATGTTTAATAAACAAACTATAAACATCCAATATAACCCAAAGGTGTTCATTAATGCTTAAACTATCATTATATAATTTTTTTAGACGAACATTAGTTTTTTAGGATAATTATATCAACCAATAATGTTGTATTTGTTTTAAAAACTCATTTGTGTATATTTTTAGATTATTTAATAATTGATTTTTCATAAAGTCCTAAAAACATTATTACTTCTAACTAAATGCATTTAATATAACCTAACATGTCATATTAACCTATAATTTTTTTTATGGAATCAAACCTTTCAAATTTTATTTAATTTGTATCTATAATATCATTAATTTTATTGGTTCATTAATAAGGATGATACTTCATCATTATAGTTTGATATATAAATATATTTATATTGTAGTTAAATATTAAAATTAAAATCTCCTAACGTGGGAAATATTTTTAGCTTTATAATGAATATTTATAGTCGAATAGATCAATTATATAACCTTATTTTAATGTTGTTTTATTTAAATATATTTTCATTTGTTATTTTTGTCTTTACTTTAGATTATTTAATATAAAAAGTCATTATCACTCAAAAGTGGATCCATGGGGTTCCAAAATAGACCCATGGTTTCCCATTGTCATACAGGTATCATCCAATAGGTTTAGGACAAGTTTTACGTTAATTTAATATTATTATAATATTATTTTATAACCATATTTACTGGATTTACCCCATTAACCACAGTAAATAAAATATTTACTGAAGTAAATATTCCAAATGACTAAAAATAAAAGTTACCTATTTTAACAATTTGGACCTACTGATTCCAAATATAGGATTCATTTTTCTGAAATTCAAAACACAAAAGTGGAAGAAATTAGTTTAATATTAATTCTCGTTGAAAAAAACCCGTCATTTTAGGAAATAATAACTATAAAAATATTGACACTTGTTTATGTCAAATTTAAATATGATATTACATATAATGAACTAAATTGTATTAAATGGTCAAAATATAATCTATTTATACTTCCAAACCATTAAAATATATTATTCAAAACAATAAATTATTTTGATAAAAAAAGTTTTTTCACTTAAAATATAGTATTTTTCACTATTCACCAAAATATGAAAGTTATCAGAAAACCCCCAAAAATATATTGAAACTAATTTCATATGTACTAATTCAAAAGAAGAAGTTTATTTTGTAAAATTGAATACATAAAAGTATCAAATATTTGATTTAAAAATGGTTCTCCCATAAATGGCGTTAAAATAGATTTTTTTTTTGAAAAATACTTCTTTCATCTTAGAATGAATATTCTCTTACATTATGTATAAGAAACTCATTATATTGATTCTAAAATTATAAGACTTATATAAAGTTCAAAATTCAATTAATACTACTCATAACCGCTTTTGAACGACTAGTTTGGTATGTCGTGGTGAGCATAAACTCAGTTTTGCATGTAGTGCATGTTTTTGAATTACATTGAAGAAATAACGTACTATAAAACCTTGAGGTGTTACAAAATAATGGCCTACCTCCATAAAATATTGGGTCATAAAAATAAAAAAAATCATAACATATAAATATAACTAAAAAGTATTATATATATAACATGAAATCAAATTATCTCTCTGATAAACAATAAAAAATTTGAATATTAATATCATCAAAATGAAAAAATTGAATGATAAATTTAAATTATTAAACCAAGAAAATATTTTAAATATGAAATTTACCTCAATATAAATATCGAAAGAACCATAAAAAACATTATAATTTACTAAAAACCCATCATCATTATCATCTCCTCTCACCCCACAATCATCATCATATTTATTTGATTCAACACCAACATTGTCTTATGCACCTTATATTGTGGAAGGTGTAGATAAATCCTCATAAAATGAACAAAAAAATGGAAAAACTTTTAATTAATGATCATATAAATTGGTAACATAGGTAAAGGTTATACTCATATATAATAAACATATTTTTATTTAAATGAACTATTTTTGACAAGAATATTAAATATAATACACTATTAAATTATACTAGTATTATCCCATGAATTTTTATACGATGAACTATCATGTAATTTTTCATTTGAATTGTTTTTGATATATGAAATCATAACATATATTTAACTAAAGAAAAAATTATAGGATATATTTATTTAAATATATGTGGAATAAGTTATATAATAAAAACATATATATTATTGATACATATGAATGAGAAACAATTATAAGGAAACTATGAACATGGTGTGTCTGGATTGTGGTAGGAATGATTTCGTTTGTAGATTTGTGGAAATATTCCATTGACAATGAACTAAACACTATGTGCGCTATTTATAAAACATGTACAATGGGTCCTAATTATTGGTGGTTGATGATAATATATGAAATGAATGGATTTTATTAGTTTTGGATACTATAAATTACAAATTATATATGTACCGTGATGAATTCATGTCAGTATAATTTAAATGGATTTCATCATTAAAGGTTTATTTTAGAGAATTTATTATCATCCCATATTTTTAACTTGAATAGAGCACCATTCATGTGATGGAGGTTTTTCTAAATATAATAGTTCTTTATTTGATCACAAATATTTAGTAAAATGGATTTGTTGTTTAGGGTATATGGGAAATAAAAATAATTTTTCTTCTATTTGTGAATCTATTAATGAGTCTTCTATATAATATGTAATAGTGAAAAAGATTCCCTAAATTATAATTGGAAAATCATCAATATTTATTAATAGTTTTATTGAATAAATATTGCTCTTACTAAAAATCTATATATCCTATGTGTAGATGCAAATTCATTAATGAAATTTTTTATTAATTGTGTACCACATGAATCGAAAAAAATAAAATAACTAAGATTATTCAATGATGAACAAATATTTTTTTCAATAATATGTCAATAATGATTAATATTTTTCATAAATATATCATTCCATTCATATAACATACCTTTCAACGTTTTGAAATATGGTTTATATTTAAAATATGCTATTTTTTTTGATGTAAATGAATGAAGTGTAATTCCTTGGTGAATAAAACAGGCATACCATCCGGTCTTGATAACTGAACTAATGAATTATACAACTAATCTATTTTAACATGATGTTCCCATAACTAAATGAACCTTGCATGAATTAAATGATACCATCAAACTTATTATAATGGATATATCTCTGAAATATATATAAATTAATATTTTTATAAATAAACATTCAAACTTGAAATAGTTAAAATATTTACAGAATCACATCGAAATACCTATAATTTCATAAATGAATAAATTCCATATGAATATTTATCATGATTGGTGATAGTAAAATATATTTTAATATAAAATTTACTTAGAAAATAAATTTATTTTTGTCTTCAAAATATACAATTACTGATGGAATTTTATGGCATGATTTTTATACACGATAAAGAACTAAAATTTACGAAATATTTTTATATAATTGTGTTAAATAAGGAAAATTTAAATTAGTTTTTACAAAAAAAAAATATTGTCTCAATTAAAAGGTTATTTTTATATAAGCATCAAACAAGTATGTCGAACATAATAACTGATATTATTCCATTATAATATATCACTATTAATTATAGTGAAATTCATCAAATTCACAAATAAAAATAAATCATATAAAATTTGAAGGAAAAATTCTAGTTCATGGACTTAGTTTCACTAATTTATAAATATAAATGAAATGTCATTATTAGTAAAATTTAAAATTAAATTATACTTAGAGTATTTATAACATTAGGACATTTTTGTAAATAGACATAAAGAGAGTTGTATGAATTTGTGCATATACATGAGAAATGATGTTTTTATATATATGATAATTAAATCACACCTCAAGTAACTAATGAATTAAATTTATTATTAATATTTTAAGGAAGTGAGATCCTTAAAATACATAATAATTTTAGAATATGGGAGACTTAATAGAAACATGAGTTAGAGGGGTGTAAAAATGGAGGGTAAACTGATATTGGGGAGAGTGACACATGGATTGGGAATAATGAGTTGTAATATGAATAATATATTTTTTTCAGAAAATTTAATTTAACACACTCCACCAATTTTATGTAGAATATAAAATAGTAATATTGAGGTCATCCATTATTTCATTATGATAATTTTTTAATCAATTTTATCTTATATGAAATTTTAAGTGGGCATACTCACATCGTCATCAACCTATATGTGGGGTATTGAGGGTGGATTTCTAGTAATAGTGTTGGTGAAAATTTAAATGAGATGACTAATAATTTTATTAATATTCATTAGAAAAAATTTATTTATATTATGAATATAAAATTTGTTTAACTAAATCCAAATAATAATAATTAATGATTCATTTCATGGATGAAAATCCAGGGATCATTTTGTTTTGTTTATTGAATATCCTTTAAAGGTGTATGTTTTTTCTAGCACTGAGATGATTGAAATGTAATGAAAAATTAAGAATGAAATTTTAATCTTGGTTAAATTTAATGGAGAAAATTTCTAATTAAGAAAATTCAATTATATTCATTATTAAAATATTTTTTTTGATCAATATGAAACTAACCAACCACAGAAAATATATATTTAGACTGAAGTTAATATTTTACATAATCATGAAATGAAATCATGTTAAAACCCTCAAAGAGAGTATATTCCTTCAAAATTATGTGGAATAATTCTTTTATCAATGAGAGATTTTTATAATAATTAGAAAACGAATGTTTAAGACATTCCTTAATGGTATTTGAAATGTTGAGCTATGAATGTAAGAGAATCACCATTATTGAAAATAGTGGTAATAATTATGAAGAGATTATGATATTTAAGCCATATATAGGTGGTAATTTTTTATTTTAATACAAAAAAATAATATGAAATTTATGAAAACCTTTTAAATATTTAATATGTTCATTCTATGGTAGTGTTTCTACATGGGAATTTGTGTCATGTGCGAAACATGAGTTGGTAAAAATAAGAATATTCCACGATGTCCGAATTATTAAGACATTGATGGAGTACATGTTTTGATATCAAAACATTTTTAATAGCTTTTATATTAATTTAATAATCATTAATTAATTATTGAATGGTATGAATATTTTTTAAATTCTAGCTAAAATTCATAAATGATATAATTATTTATTGTTTCACTATTATATATTAATGAATTATTATATTGTGTAAATTTAATGGATATACATTAGTAGATATTATTTATTGAATTATATTCCATTGTTTATTTTTAAAAATATTTTATATATTATATTAATATATTTTATTTGTATTATTGATGATTGAATATATTGATGGTTGCCGATAAAAATTAGAGAATTTTTAAATAATAATGGCTTTCATGAGTATAATTAAGGTAGAGATTTGGAATTTCTTTTCATATGCAATTTCTATGGTTTGACCCTCATTATAAAATAAAATAATTTTAAAATATTGATTTAGGATATGGAATAGGAATATTTTAATGAAAAACAATTAAAAGTAATAGAAAATAGAGATGATTGTAAAGTGGATGGAAGTAGTTCAAATAGCAGTTCAATTACAAAAAAAATTACTTCATCAATGGCGATGATGATTTTTCCCAATATATTCATTTTATAGAAATAAACCATAATATACCCCAAAGTTACTATTTTAGAAGTTCAGCAATAGCTCTAAATTATAGAGAATGAAAAATTTTCTTCAATTAATATATTATCAATGTGATTAGTTACCACTAAATAATGAAAAAAAATCACAAGTAATTATAACTCTCAACTAAAAAAATGAATGTTAATCATAAAATCAAGATTTTTTAACAATCCATGAATAGTAAATTAATAAAAACACTAAATATTTCAAATTATTACAACACATATGATTTAACTAGCTATGGAAAAAATCAAAATTCATTTTTTTAAATTGTATATTTCATTTATTTAAAATTAAAAATGGTTTTTGTTACCTAGTTGTAAAGGGGAATATGAAACATTTCACATTTTTCTAGTTGGATTAATATCCATTATCCCATGTTAATTGCCAATAGCTTCAATTAAAATCAACTCATTATCACTATAGTGAATATTGAAAAAATTAAAAATTATGAACCACTAAATTGTAATTTGAGTTGAAATCATAAATTATAACATTTTCATCAAGATTATTAGAGTCTAGTACCTCATCTTTATCATGGGGATGAGGTTAGAACATTTATATTTTTATGGTCTTAATTTATTTTAAAAAATTCCATTAAAGATGAAATTATTAAATGAAATTAACTTAAATATCATATTTTCATGAATATATTAACAATAGAATCACTAAAACATCAATAAAAATATAAATATAATGTGATAGGCCTCAATATGAATGTGTTTTCAATAGAGAATTAAATGATTTATTAAATAAATTATTACATACCATTAAGAACAATATGTTCTGTAGAAATTGGATCCCCATTTTTATGCTTGTGAATGGATGAAATTCATCCTCAATAACACACTAAACCAAGATAAATATTAATATCAATTAATACAATATAAAAAATTTATATTTAATGACATTAATCATTAAAAAATGATGTTTTTGATTCTCACATAAATAGTAACCTTAGGTAGGCTATGTTGTTTTTAATGTTTTGGAATAAAAAATGGTTAATCTATTAGGCTGTTTTAATCAATTCAATATGCCGGTTTTTATAAAAACAATCCCTTCATGAGAGGTATAAATTTTTTTTAACATGAATGAAATAGTAATATAAAAAACTGGTCACAATGGCTAGATGAAGTCATTTAATGTGAGTATTTGTTGTGTGCTTTAGAAATTTTAGAGTACAATGGATGAATTTAATGTTATACAATTTCATGAATTTTTTATATGTTACCATCATAAGGAATGTACTTTTATTAATAACGTTGATCAAAGGATAAATCATCATTTTCCCATGACTTCATAATTAATATTTAAATATATTATAATGATTCTTCCTTGAAAATCTTATGGTTAATTGTAGAATTTTCATTCGATATATCACTAATTTGGTATGGTTCATTTTGAAAAAATCAGATGGTTTATTTCCCTTAAGAAATAAGGAAGTATAAAGGAAATTCATGGTAATAGTTTTGAGGATTATTATAATAACATTTCTCAATATAGGTTTAGATTTGGAATTATAAAATTGTTTTATTAATCATTAAATATATTTAATAACTCATTCAACTATATGAGGAGAGAACAATGTTGAATATGAATTCGGAATGTGATGAAGGCTTATATGTAATTTAAAATGGTATTTTTAAATCAAAAAAGTTCTCAGAATATCCTGCTACATGTCTATATGAATGGCGAAATTGGCAGTTAAAATATAAAATATATATCATAGTCAAATTTTAATGATGGAGCATTCAAATATGGTGGATATTTGAAGACCAGGATGTAAAATTGTTGTTGTAATTCGTCAAGAGGCGGGTACAATACTTGGTGTGAGAATACAATTTCAGGTGATAATAGTCTAGAGATATTCTACTAAGGAACTGAATGGGAGATGAAACACTTTATACTAGTGACATCAACTTTTAGTGTATTAAATAAAAAATGAAAAAATCTATTCAATCATGAATAAATATCATTTTATATATTATGGAGTTTGATGAAAATTCGATGTGTGAGCTGTTTGGTTTTAAGAGGGTGTTGAGAAAATATGATAATAGTTAGAATATTTCACATTCAATTAAGCACATTAGTGTGTATATAGATTAAATCGAATTATTCTTTTGATAAAAAGTGTTTATGAATTTTCGAGAATGAGAAATCATTATTTTTTGTTATTTCACTAGTATGGATGTGAAAAAACCATTATAAAACCATAAATTGACACAACAGTTTTAATGTGAATATCATATAATTAGATTAAATTGTTCGATGGATTTGTTTGTGGAAAATTTTCAGGGATTAGAGTTAACAAGATTGGGGATTTGTGATGAGCCATAGAATTTTAGTTCTAGTTAAATGAAACCATTATATATTGTATAACTACTAATAAAAAAAATTGAAATATGATATATGAATGAATGATATAAATATATATGATCTAAATTAACCAAAAAATATTTAAAACATTTTTTTATAATAAATGTAATGAAAATTTATATGTAAATAAATTCTGTTGGAAGGAACTGATAATATAAGAACCTCTATTATAATTATTATAATAATGTTAAGAATGTTAATATATTTAATCAAATATATTTCAGAGAATGATTAATGAGTAACTAGTTCTGTAAGAATGACTATTATAATATTATTAGTGTTAATAGTGAATGTTTAATGATGATATTTATTATGTAACATTGTGTTAGAGCACAGTTTTTAAGATATCAATTATATTAATATTGGGATTGATTTATAATTTTATAGAAGTAATGTTTATACTATGAATAATTTCTCTTACATGACTTATTTTAATGATATATTTCATTTAACTTCCATTCTTACTTTTTTTTGGCCATTTACTATTCGTTTTGGAGGAAATAGTTGCTCTACAAAATTTGGTCCAAATTGTGAGCCATTTCCAGATTTAAAAATAATTTTTTTTTCTTTTATAACTCTTTCATTTTTCAACATTTTACACCCATTACACTTCCCAATTGGCATTCCATGGTATATTAAAACCACCTTATCAATTTGGACCCTATAAGAATCCATAATAATGATGGATTTGACTTTTTTGTTAAGGTGGTGGGCCTTCCAGAAAGCCCATTTCCTACTTTAAAATATTTTTTTAATACCATAATATATCTTTGTTTTTATCGTTTTCTTTTAAACCAACTCTCACACATTCCCACGTACTTAAGGCGTTCCCCCAGGCTCTCCTCCAGCACTTTGCAGCTAATTTTCATTTAGAATTTGTGTGAAATTTTTCTATATTTCACAAATTACATAGATTTGAAGAGGTAAATTTATTCTATCATAACTCATTCTATTATTAATCATTATTAGCATTAATATTTCTACATAACTTACTATGCCTTATCATAACCTCACTTTTATTTATGGATGTTTTGAAATTAATCTTCTGGTGTATTTTGGTCATTTTCTTCATGATTTAATCTGTAAGTGTTCTCTCTTCATTTCTATCCTTCTCTATAGGGTTTATTATCTTATTCATGAATTTATAGAGTGTAAATAAGATTGGGTTCATACCTAGGGTTATATTTTGTTAATTTTTTGTAATATATTTTGGTTTATGGTTCGTCTTCATTCCTTGTGGTGTGGTGGAGGTGCAATTGATGTTTCACACCATGACTCACATGTTTTGATTCAAAAGGTAAGTGATTCCATGTATAACCATTTTATGAGGAGTTATCTTGAATTGATTATTAATTTAGTATGTATTTAATCTATTTTTTGTAGTGCGAAAATGGTTTTTGATGGATTTGGTGATGCTTTTAGTTTTGTAGTTGTATTTTTTTTGGAATATCTTTCTTTTCATATGTGGATCTTAGGGAAATGTTGGAGGTGGATTTTATATATATGAAAGTGATTTATTAGTGTTATAAGGGTCAGAAAATTCAGGTTTGTTAAATATTTAATGTCATTTGGGCCTTTTATGGGGTTTTTGAATGGTTTTAAGGTGTAAAACAATATTAAAGTTCTTGAAAGTGATTTATGAAAATGTGGGTTTTTCATGTGTATCATTTGTGGTATTATTATATGAATTTTTAAAGCACTTGGGGGTGGTTCAATAAATATGGTTAGGGAAGCCAATTCTATTTTATATTTGTATCAGTCTAATGGGGGTCATTAATGGGGGGTTTGAATTGTGGTTTTTTGTAAACCATGGCTATGCATCTTTGGATTATATTATGAAAATAGTAAAGGTATTATTTGGTTAAACAAAGTTGTAAAATGGTGTATATGAATGGTTTGGGTGAGGGTGTTCACTTAATATTGGTTTTTGAAAGTCAAATTTGTGATTTAAGATGTCATTCATTTTTATAATGTTTTATATATTGATGAAATGTCTTAGTAAATTGTGTTGTGGGTGAGAAACATGGTTGTCAGATGTTTCATGTGAGTTTTTTAACAAAATGAATTTTGAAGGCGAGAAGGGTATATTTTGATATGTGTGGTGGCTGTTATGTGAGTTGGAATATCTTGGTATTGTTTTATAAAAATTCTTTAAAGAATTTCAATAAGTGTTAATGATATGTGAAAAGTGTTGTGGGCTATTTTTTGTGTGAGTATGAATTCAAAATGCATTTGAATGAAAAATTGGATTTTGTGAATGGTGTGATGTACATGTTGGATTTTTGATGAATGTGATATTAGGAAATGATATTTTCATGTGGAAATAATTTTTTTTTGTGTTGTTGAACTTGTTTGAGTACATGAGGGATACCCAAGTATCTAGGTGGGTGGATGTGTACTAGTTTGTCCGTGATCCCGTGGGGTTTGGCATCAATTTCACATAGCGAGATTGACTCACATAGCACAAACTAAACTATGATAATTATTATGATTGGTGACCACAATGTTATGGATATGTTCTCTTATATTGGATCATAAATGGGAACATATATTTGTTATGGTTACTTTCACCGAGATACGATGTACCTCAGACCCACCGTGGGCTAGTGCCTAGGGGTTATTTCCCATTGCTTGTGCTCATTCGATAATTTATGATTTCCATCAAAATACGGTATGGTTTTCTGGAAAATTAAGTATCATTTAAATTATTTTTAAATGTTTTTATTAATTAAAATAGCCCCCTAGAAAAATTATTTCTATTGAAAGTTGTATCCTTTAGAAATTGTAGCTTCCATTTTTTGTTTTGAACACATGCATGTTGTTCATCTCATAATGTTTATCATATAGAATATTTTAGTAGTGGTATACTAATATGATTTGGCTCACACCCTATATACACCTTCAGGTGTATGTAGACTCTGTTATTTTTGTCACAGGTTTGTGTACAACACTGTGCCAGTGGTTTGGGTTTTTAGCAGTCCATCATGATGCAATGTTTTGAAGATGCCCAATGGGTAGTGAATTTTTCCATGTGGTGGTTTTTGGGATGTAATTTCAAGTTGGGTACCTTTTTATTGGTATTTTAGCATTGTTTTAAATTGTGTAAATCATTTCTGAAATTTTATAAAGGTTGAATTATTTTTGAAAAATACAGATTTGTATTATTGGATTCATTTGTTGATTGAAGTTTATAAATTGTGTAAATAATTCCCAATTATCAGTTTATGAAACCCAATAACTTTTACCCATATGTGGTGATCAGGAATTCCCCTCGAGCCTTGTCACAGGCCAGGTTGGGTGTCATTCATTATGGAATAAAATTTAGTTCATGATAAAATTATACTAGAAGAGATTCATTTTAACACTTTGGGTCATTTTATTTTTGGAAAAGTTGGGATAGTCTAGAATTAAGATTTTTGGGACTTGGTATTCTGGTTATGGATAGTGTGCCCGATCACTGCACCTTATTATGGGATTCATGTTTCCATAGGATGTTAGGATTTATCTATTTCCTTTGGTTTTCTTCAATTAATGTTTATTAGAGGAAATG
Organism: Viscum album; assembly: GCA_963277665.1. NCBI lineage: Eukaryota > Viridiplantae > Streptophyta > Magnoliopsida > Santalales > Viscaceae > Viscum > Viscum album. Next base: position 1,033,211,512 of record OY728157.1, read on the forward strand.
AAAAGAGAGTTGGGTTAATAGACTCAGGGAGCTCGTAGGGCCTGACAAGAAACATGGAGCATGGGATATTCCCCAGAACACTCTCCAAGAAGTGGAATTGACTTGAATATGGACACCGACCATATGTCCAGTAACATACCGAAGCTAGTTTCTCGTCACATTGTCTTCAGTTCTATAGTTTTGGAATCCTAGAACATTGATTTTAATAGAAAAAGACTAGGTATTAAGAAGCCTAATGTTCTATTGAAATAATTATCCAATAATGATGGAATGGATTTGTTTTCAAAATGGTGGAGATGAATTTTTAGAGTTGTTTTGAATTTTATAATGGTGTGTTTACACCTATTTTGAAAGGAGTAAATTACATTAATGTTGTTTTTGACAAAGTGTTCCCAATTGAGCTTTCTAAACAATTGGAAATTGTATAAATGGGATGATATGTTTGTAAATTAATGAATATGAAATGAAATAGATTATTCATTTAAATGATTGGGATTTTTATTTCCTTTTTATTAGTCTTGAGAAAAAGGATGTGTTTGTTGATTGTTTTGGTTTTGAAAATATGATAGAATTTGTTTAAACATTTGTATTTCTGTGAACGAACACATGCATGGGGTTATCTAGGATTTGGATAGATGATGGCATGGATGGATGAGATTCAAGATGGATATGAGGAGGGTGACTAGTGTGGCATAGAAAACATTCTTGTGTGGGGCCCATGGTGTACCATTGGTGGATATGCTTCTGATGAACTATTTGTTTTCAAAGAATGTTTTTTTAAAAAAAATATTATGTCATGATGATTGGATTTGTATGGTGTGTATTATGAATTTTTTTAAAAATTTTATGTTGTGGGATGTTTTTAGTTTATGAAAACCTCCTTTTAATATATATTTTGTGTTTTTGTTTGGTCGATAATATGGGTAGAGGGACCAGTTAGTAGTCTCTTCTGAGAATGGTTTGGGAAGTCATTAAGGTAGTTCCCTTAATGTGTCTAGATCTATTTTGTGGCATGTTTTCACCAATGGAGCTACTTGGTTAGATCCATGGGTGTTCTTGTTGGATAAGGTACGCCCCATATAAGTGTTACTGCATGACTAAAGTGAAACCCAAAATGTTTCACCATTTAAAAATTCTATAGTTGATCAATATAAGGAATATTTTTCATTATATTGGGAGATTGAGTCTACACTATTTACATTCATGGTTTTGTGGATCAACTTATAGTGGGAGAGTTCCCATGGAAAATTGATAGAGTCCTTCATTTCATATGTTTTCTGATTCTTCGAAGGTGGATGTGGTCTTGTGTATTTTTTGTATATGAGTGTCTGGATGTCTTCTAATAGGTACATTGGGTCCTTAGTAGTCTATTTGAAACAAGAGTTCATTCCAAACCACTGGTGTGGGAAATATTTTCATGAGAGGCTATTTTGACCCCATTCTAAAATTATGTGATATTAGGGGAAATTCTATAAGGTCACTCTCCATGTATTATTTCTATGAATCACTTTGGTCATGTTCAATGATGTGATGTGATGTGATGTCTCATTCCCATTTAATTGAGAAAGTGAATTCATGAATTTTTCTAAGAGTATCTGTCGTGTTGAGGGTATGTCTCTTGTGAAAAAGCATCAAAATACTCCATTATTGAGGATGTTGTTCATATATGCAATTTTATTATATTTTTTCTCACCCAAAGAAACAAGGTGTGATGTGTGTGTATCCGTTAATCCTTTATTTTAGTGTAATGTAGTGTATGGGTAAAGTGAGTTTTAGATTGTGTGTTGTCTTGGTAAACCCATCAGGGTTCGTGGCATTGATGTTTGTATCACTAGGAGAGAACGTTCTATTTAGGGGATTCCATAGCCTAACTACAAGGCCGAAAATTCTTCAATCATTTGATATCTAGTAATAGATCTCAGAGAGAAGCTAGCGTGTAGTTAGAGGAAATCCCAGGGTCCTTTGAAACCTTTTACAATGTCGTATCCTTAGTATGATAGATGGGAATAGTTTAAGATCTAGGTGTTATCAATGTTGAGAACATAGGTTTTTCATGATTATTAGTGACCCTGTGGTAGAATGTCAGGATGAAATAATGATCCCCATGGTTACTTCATGGTTTCTCTAGTCGTGTGTACTAATCGTGCAACCAACCGAACTATTTATATTTTGGGGTCTCTCTATGTCAGCCCAAGATGGTTGTTAGGATGGTTATTTCTTACGGTGGGGAGACCCAATATGAGTCTCATGTGTGTTATTTTATATTTTTATAATGTGTGTCTACCCCTTGTACCTGGAGTCTGTTTGAGCCTCCCCTGTTTGTGTCCAGATTCTCTCTTGGTAAATTTTGGGTTGTCTATTATGGTGGGGAGCCCATTTGTGTCTCCCCATACTAGTAACTCAGATTCTTCCATGGTCTTTGTTTGGTGGTAGGTAGTATTTTTCAGTTGTATCTATTTACCTAAACATTCCTCTGGTAAACATTAAGAGTAGAGAAATCCCAATGGTCTAGTTATAACAAGGTGAGTGTAACCTTGTTCGTTGTTGTTGTTCGTTTGGGTTAATGTATGAAATATAGTTTGGATAGTGTTTGAGGAGTTTCATTTTTGAAATAGAAATAAATATTCTTGATCATTTCAGGAAGTGGTGTCTGATTTTTTTGGTGTGTGTGTTCCTTCTTTGATTTTTCAATTAGAGGTGTTTTGGCCTTTTGGGGGTTCGTGAAACAAGGCAGAGGAGTATATTTTGGTCTTTCAGTTAGGTTTGGTTTTTTCTTTTGGTATTTTTGTGGCATTACACAGGCTAAATGTTTTATGGTTGGGAAAATTTGCACATCCATGACTTATTTTAAAGATATATTTCATTTAATTTACATTCATTCTTTGTTTTGGGGATTTCCCATTCATTTAGGTGGAAATGGCGGGTTTTCAAAATTTCAGCCAAACCATGGTCCCATTTCCCGATTATAAAATAGATTTTTTTCTTTTATAACTCCTACTTTTTTCATAAATTTACACCCATTTCACATCCTAATTGGAATACCATGGTATATTAAATACACCATATTAATTTGGACACCATTTGAATCTATAAAAAGAATGGATTTGAGTTTTTTATTAAGGGGGTTGGCTAACCCGAATGAACATTTCATAAATTAAAATAGTTTTTAAATTCATTGATATATCCTTCCATTTTATTGTGTTATTGGGATTACAACTCTCACTCGATCCCACATTCCCAAGGCACTCCCCTTTGCTCCCCTCCGCCTCTATAGAGTTAATTTTTCTTTTGAATATGGGAAAAAATTCTCATGGTTTAAAAAATCACCCAGATTTGAAGAGGTAAATTTAATCTATCATAATTCATTTTATGTTTACAGGTTTTCTCCTATTAAACTCCTACATGAACTACTCTTCTTCATTAAAACCACTCTTTCATTTTTTGGAGGTTTTAAAATTTATATTCGATGGTATTTTGGTAATTTTCTTTATGATTTATTTGGGTTAGAGTTTCTCTATTCATTTCCTTCCTTATCCTTAGGGTTTATGTACTATTTCATTAATTTATTTGTTGTATAGAAGTTAGGGTTAATACCAAGGGTTTGATTTAGGGTATTTATGGAAATATTATTTGTTTTAGGGTTCGTTTTCACTTCCTTGTGGTTCGACGGAGGTGTGGTTGAGGTTTCACAACAAGATTATATTGTTTTGACTCAATAAGTAGGTGATTACATGTATAACCATATTATGATGAGTTATATTACTTGTTTTATTAATTTAGTATGTTTCTAATCTGTTATTTGTGGCGTAAATACTATTTTTGATGGATTTGGTAAATTATTTAATTTCTTAGTTCCATTTTTTCATGGAATTTGGTGACTTTCATGTGTAGATCCAGAGGAAAAGTTTGGTGGTATTTTATAACATATGAAGGTGTTTTATTAGTGCTAAAAAAGGCTTTCAATGCTTGTTTTTAATTCATTAACATCATTTGGGCCTTGGAAGGGGGTTTTGTAATCGGTTTAAGGTGTATAACCATGTTGTACTTCTTGAAAGGGATTTATAAAAACATGTGTTTTCCATGTGTATATTTTGTGGTATTATTTTAGGTATAATTATATCACATGGGTGAGGTTTTTTAAATATTGTTTGGTCTTTTAATTTGATTTTGTATTTGTATTGGTATGATTTTGTTCTTTAATGAGGGGTTAGAAATAGGGTTTGTGTGTAAACCAAGGTTATACCTCTTAGTATTTTTTAATGAAAATAATATATGTTTTACTTGGTTAAAAAAAGTGGGAAAATGGTGTATATGTAATGTTTGGGTGATTGTGTTCAATGAATAGAGGTTTTTGAAAGGTAAATTGGTTATTTAAGATATCAAACATTTTTAGAAGGTTTTAAATATTACTAAAATCTCTAAGTAAATTGTGTTCTGGGTGTGAATCATGGTTGTGGGATTTCTCGTGTGAGTTTGTTCACAAAATAAATTTGAATGTGAGAAGATTATTATGTGTTATGTGTTTCTGGGATTTTATGTGAGTTTGAATATCTCAAAAACATTTTAAAAATTTTATTAATGGATTTCTAGATGTGTTAATGAAATTTGAAAAGTGTTGTCGGTTATTTTTGTGTAAGTATGATTTCAAAATGAATATGAATAAAAAATAGTATTTTGTGAATCATGTGATGTACATGTGGGTTTTTTGCTGAATGTGAGATGTGTAAATGATATTTTCAAGTGAAAATTATATTTCTTGTCTTATTGAACTTGTTTGAGCACAAGAGAGAAACTCAGGTATGTCTGTGGGTGGATGTGTACTAGTATGCTAGCGATCTCGTGTGGTTTAGCCTCAGTTTCACGTAGAATGATTGAAGATTACAATAGTAACTAAACTATGATCATGATGATTGGGGACCACTAGGTAATGTGTATGTTCTCTACTAGTGGCTCGTTCATGAGAACATATATTTGTGATGTTTACATTCATCAAGATACGAGGCACCTCTGTCTGACAATGAGCTAGTGCCTAGGGGTTATTTCTAATATATTGTGCTCATTAGATATTTTGTGCTTTCCATCAGCATATGGTATGGTTGGCGAGAAAATTCAATAGATTTGTCATTATTTTTAAATGTGTTTAATCATTAAAATATCCCACATGAAAACTGCTCTGTATTTAAAGTTGCATATTTTAGAAATTGTAGCAAGCATTTTATCTTTTAAAAATATTATTGTGTTCACCTCTAAATATTTACCTCATAGAATATCTTAGTGGAGGTATCCTACTAGGATTTTGATGAAAACCTACATACACCTTTGGGTATAAGTAGAATTGGTAATTTTTGTCATAGGTTTGGGTACAACATTGTTCCCGTTGTTTGGGTTTTTAGTGGTCCATCTTGTTGTAGTGCTTTGGAGATAACTTGAGGGCGGTGCCTCTTTACAAGTGGAGGTCCTTGGGCTGTCATTTCTAGATTTATACCTTTTTATTGGTATTTGAACATTGTTTTAAATTATTTAAATCCACTCTAAAATTTTGTAAGGGATGATTTTTTTTGAAAAATAATGATTTGTATTATTGGATTCATTTATTGTTTGAAGTTTATAATATCAGGTAAATCATTCCCAATTTTCAATTTATGACACCCAGTCACTTATTCCTGTCTTTAGGGATTGGGAATGCCCCTCGGTAATTATCACAGGCTAGGCCGGTTTCCAAATTTGATTTTCACAAGATTCGGTTCATAACAAATAGTATAAACTACTTAAAATAATATTCAAAATTTTAGATGTTATTTGTTAAAGATATATAAATTTCAAATAAAAAATAAGTGAAAAAATAATTGCAAAAACATTGGGTTATAAAAAGCTACCATACTACTAAATTGGATAAATATTGTTCTTCTAAAAAATTAAACTTATTTCTTTCATGTATTCATCCCAATGAGTATAATTAATAACAACACCACAAATAAAATTTTATATTAATATATATATATATATATATATATATAATGAATTTAAATTAATTGTATCATAAATCTAATTTAAGAGAATAATAACATGTTATCCAAAAACAAAATTTTTATTAATCAACGAGTGTTTTCACCAAGGATGAATTGGTTGATAAGTATTTATAAATCTAATAATATTATTGAAATGTATCTAGAAATTTACATATGAAATTAAACAAATTTTCTATTGATGTTTCTGCACAACATATATAAGATTTTTAAAAATAAAAAATTTATTTAATAATATTATTTTATTGTAATAAATGTGAAAGATATAAAATAGTTGATCAAACATGTAATATGGAGAATACAAGTGATTATATATTCATCATATAATTTTATTTTATAAATTTAAATAATAAATAATATAAATGAGGTTATGTGAAGTTTTTTGGATTTGTATGTCCATAATACAGTTTGTAGGATCAAAATTGTATCCTATATTTGGAAACATAAAATTTGTTGGGTTGAGATGTTTTAAAAAAAATAGTTTAAAATAATAATAAAAACACAATTCCCCATTATGTTGGTTATCATAATGAAATTCATCCTACATAACAACGTAGTAGACTCAAAACCAGAAAACATTTCAATTATGTTATAGATAAAAAGATCAAAATCAAGATGGATCTAATTAATTATAGTATGAGTCATAATCAGAGTTAATATAGTAATATACCAAATAGAAATATCGATACAATGAGATACTTTATATTAAATGTGAATCATAAATAAAACATGTAAACAACTAGTACTGCAATAGCAATCAAATATAATAATGACATTCAAGCTATTTAAAGGATAAATCTCTTTTATCCTTAAGAGAAAGGTAGTAGATAACCATAAAAATGGTATCCACTATTTTATAATTACCATCTTGACTATCATAACATAGTTGTATTTTTTTACTGTTATTACATAATCCTTCATGAATTAGTGAATTGACCTTTCTAAATAACTACAAACAACAAATAGTTTCTAGAATCATTATTTCCTAAAAAATAAAAATAAAATTATAAATATATATAATATTTTAAAAATAATTAATTATCTTTAATAAATAACTTTTAAATTTTATTATGACACAAATATAAGTAATTATTTCATTTAAATATAAAACTTATATAATATATAATATTTTATGATTTTAAATAGTTAAATGACATTTTTTTGTTGATACACAAGGAATACAATATTTTATATTAGAATTAACTCTAAAACAATTATATATGTTGAATAAATTGATGATTTAATAAACCACATTTAAAGAATTCAAATATAGTCCTAGAGTGTATCATAACAATCAATTGTAATGTCACTGATTATATGAAAAATTTATAAAATTTTAACAAAGATGAAAAAATGTTTTTGTGAGGGAAAATTCATTTATTTATTCCTATTAATGATTTCATAAGAAAATAAAATTATCTTACATAGAAAACTAAGAACATACATGTCTCATGAAATTGTGGATTTAAATTAACTAAGAATTAGTTCTTTAGAAAAAAAATATAAGTCACATTCTTCTAGAGAAGTCACCGTTTCCAATTTAATGGGAATTAAAATATATAAATTTCATAGGATGATGATAAAAAATTTCATAAAAAACTATAATTTATAGGTTCTTTATATACAATAAATCTTGTTTCAATTATGAAGGATATATTAGAATGAAGCCGTTAGGTATAAAACCTATTGAAGATATAAAAAATTAGCCTAGGTGAAGTGTGAATGGTTAATAGTAAGACTCAATGAATCATGAAACTAGAAGAAACAAATGAAATTTATTTTGAAAAAAAATAATAATTTTAGGTGTCTATATGATACATCTATCAAGGATTCATAGTCTGTAAAATTACTTGGACATAATATATTTTGTAGGAAATTATAGATGTAAAAAATATATAAGATGAATGTTTGATAAATTTTAGTAAAGCCAACCCCCACCGGAAATGGAATTGAGTTCCACAATAGCCTTCTCAACACAGAAATGTAAGGATGAATTAATAAAAATTATAGTAGAATGGGATTAGGAGGATGAATCCTTTATATATAAATAATTTAATATTTTCATTATATTGAAAAAAATAAAAACTGGATCAAAATTTTAATAATAGAAGAGGGATTGTTAGAAAAAGAACATATTGTTTGATATTGATGAGATTAATCCACCAGTTGTGTGGTTGAACAAAAAAAGAATAGAATATTATGGAAATGGATTAATTTAGAGTAAATCCAAAATTGAATCCTAAATTGTTGATTAAGGAGACACTATGAATTGAGGGAGATTAATGGTGAATTTTATCAAACCGAATATAGAAAACACTAAACACTTTCGATATACTATATTATTATGTAATAATATTTGTTATGTTTTCCTATTTGTGATATTCAAGTTGAGGGTGTGATTACGTGGAGGTGGGGTTTCTGCATCATAAGAACATTGGATGAGGAGGTGGGGATGCCCCCCAAGAGAAGTGTTAGAGGGCTGGTGAGGTCGCCGTATTAAAAACATGCTAGAGGATGAGTTTTATAGGATTCCTCAGAGCATCATCAATGGGGATGTGGGCTATCTGTATCATAGGTGCTTTCAAAGTGGTGGGGGTAGCCGCATCATAGAATGATGGTTGTGTAAGGTTTGGTGGCAGTGTCGAGTGTAGAGGGTCATGGGGAGGAGAGATCATGTGGTTTTGGAATCAAAAGGAGAGCAATTGATGAATATTTATACTGAACAACATAAATATGATAGGGTATATCCATGTTTTTTATAATCTATGTCTATATAGGTGTTATTATAGCATCTCATTTTAGTAGTGTATTGAAGACGAAAAATCGAGACTGAATGAATTATAATATTTAATACCACTATAAAATGATCTCTAAATTAGATTGTTTAAATAGTACTAACTGAATGATAAAAACTATATGGTTTTCCCATAAATTAAATGGTTATATATTAAGTAAAAATAATAGAAAGACTATTTTAATTAAAATAAGATGGTTTTTGATAAATTATATCTTTATTGAAGGCAGATTAGTCTAACATTTCACACATTATTGAAAACTAATATTTACCAATTTTATAAATTTTATTTTAAAAAATGAATTTATTTTTTAATGTAACCTTTAAAAATAAATATGGTGAATTTTAGGGATTTTTATAAAATGAATCATTTTTTATGAAAACTGGGAAATCCTAATTTTAATTAAAAACATCAATTTTCCATTAAATTATTTTAAAATATAAATTATAATTTAAATTTTAATTAAAGTGAAATAAGTTTTATTTTCTTCAATTTTAACAACTTTATATAATTTAAATCAATCTAATTTTGAATTATGATATAAGAAAATTTTAAACACATAATAATTTTCATTGGATAAACATTTTTGTTAATGAGTACATGACTCAAAAATTATATTGAATTATTCAAATTATAGGAATTTAACTTGAAAAAAATTACTCGATTTTTGGAATATGTTTTATTTTTATTATCTAATCCAGAAAAATCACATTTTTGACGTATTTATTAGTATAAATAAAAGAAATTAATTTAAATAACTATTTTAAAAATGTGATTGCATGGTGGGTAAACTTATAGGATAATGGTAAAAAAATACCCTTGAAAGATACCAAAATACCATTTTATAAACATATATAGACCTTATATAAAATAATATTAATAACCATTCCTTTTTGATATTTTTCCATGAGAAAAACCTCACAGTGATTTATTATATTTTAAAATTCAATGTGTTTCCTTCTTCACCACTTATAAATATTCATCAAATCATTTCTCCACTGCACACATAAAAAGCAAAATATTTTAGGAAATACATACTGAAATATACTCATTAAATAGCTCTCAAAATTCTTGAGGAATTGGTTTGATTATAAATCCTATATAGGGAGGCTTTAGTTTTAAATTTCAACGTTTTGTCAATGAAAAAGTAATGTTTTTAATTATTAATTTTAATTTTACATCATCATATATCTATTTTTAAACTTATTAAACATTGATAATATAATTAAAAAAATATATAAAATAAAATTATGTTGTCATGTCATTTTAATTAATTTTATCAATATCAATTCCATAAATTGGACAATGAAGAAACAGATTGTGTGTATGGAGGACATCCACCTCGCGGACCAATGTAATTCGTTTTCAATCACCACCATTGATGGAAGGATATAATTATTTCTTTAAAATATCAATGTGATATTTATTAAATTATAAAATTTATTAAATCTTCATATGAAATATAACTTCTTACATTCAATTTCATATGAGATACAACAACATCACTCGTGTATACGGTGGCCTACTGCCTCATAAAGCAATGTGATTTGTTTTCAATAACATGTTACATGGATATTAATAAAGGATAAATTAAGTGAATATATGGGATATATAGGAAATTGTATTTATTATATAAAATTAATTTATCTCTAAATTCCTGTTCATTTTATTTATTATTACATGATATCATCACTCCTATATACGTACGTCCTACCATCTCCACGAAGCATTGCAATCCATTTTCCTTTCACAGTTCTCTTTAATGATTAAAAAATGTATCTAATATAAATAATACATTAATGAAATAAATATAATTCTTTTATATAATGTAAATATACCATATGTTCACAATCTATAACATTCACAACATAACATGCATGAGGAAACATGTAAATCAACACCCAAAACAATATTTATAATGAAATATTTTTATTAAACATCTGATGAAATGTTATAAATGTAACATTAATAATATTATAAATATTAATATGGCTTTATTATAAGTTATTAATATTCTTAAAACTAATATATAGGATGTTAAAGTGTGTTTATCTCAAAGGAATCCTCTGGTATGGGACTTCATATCAATATCCCTTCATGGAGATATATTTTATAGGATTAAACATAATTTATTTAATATTGTGAAAATAAATCAAATATTAAATTTAATATATTTATTAATTAATATCTCATGGTATTTTATGTTTCAATTTAATATCCATGAAAATTTTGATTAAATGTGACCAAGTGATTCATAAGGTTATAAATCAATTTCTTTTCATTAGTTTATATTACATTGTCATTGATATTCAATGATTATGTGTATACTTTACATTAATTATATTATTGTTTCCTTTTTGGAATATTTTTTTTATTTTGATACACATAATATATTCTTTGATAAATTCTCTGATAAATGTTAAGCCCATTATTAGGGTGTATTTTATAATCTCAGTTTAAATAAGATTAATTCTTCTCAAATTTTAGTTATTGGAAATTACATGATAAATTACACATAAAACAAATTATTGTTATTAAAATATTATTTATTATTATATTTTATATAAATGGGGCCATTTTACACTATGTTTTATGATAAAATAATTGCAAAATAATTTTAGTAGATAATATGACTTCATTTATCTCTTCGGTCAGAATGCCATTTTCCTTTAAAAATAAATTTTTAAAAATGTTTTCTATTTTTCAATAATTAATAAATGAATTATTAAATTATTTTTTACCCATTTTAACTAGTTATTTTTTTTATTAATAAATATGTAATATTAAAAACAAGTCCTGATTTTCTATTATTGAAAATGTGAAAAGAATCAATATATAAACATACTCATCATGTATGGAATTTCATAGAACCACGAATAATAACTACTTTTAAAAAAATTTATATGTTAAATATTTTATTATATAAGTAAAAAAATTAATTTTTTTAATATTAGTTTCGAAAAAAAATTCAACTTGAAAAAGTCATATTCCTAAATATTGTTTTTTGAAGATCATTATTTTGTTTATTTATACATCAATGACATGAACCCTTTTTTACATATAATACATTAGGGATATGATGTATCGATAACATTATTATTCTTTTTTTGTATTATTTTAGATTATTTTGGCCATGGAATATATTGAAATTTACATTCTTGATTCATTTTTGTAGACAAAAACTTTTCCTTGATATATTCACTTTCCTAGGATCATTATACATATAATTACTATTAAATATCTATATTATTTTTACCATGGATATGATTATTTTATAGTTTTAATATAATTTCAATATATGGTTTTAAATTATTAATATAATTTAATTGACTTAAATCTGTATTCTTTCCTCAATGTGGCCATTTGATGATAATATACATTGATGGATGAAGTAAATCAATTATTTGATATATGATAAATGATTTGGAACATCAATTATTTGTGGGTCCTAAAACTATATATCCACTCTAAGCAATGGGTAGTATCATGGGTTGAATCAGTAATAATTCATTAAATGGGAATTTCATATAATATTTAATCTTTCTTGTGAATAGTCCTGACATTATATGTATAATGAAGTCATATATCATAACAACATAAAATTTAAAATTTTATTAATTAATTATGTTGTAATTATTACCCATGATATTTTAATAATGAAATTATCTCTGATTCATTTAATTATCATTATATTTATTAAGTGTAACATTTTATCAATTATATACCTTTCCATATTGATTGTTGGTAATAAATCATGATTTTAATGTTTTTGATTAAATGTAATGTGTTTCTAGTATTTACCTTTCCATATTTTTTATGTATTATTTAATTATCATGTTATTGATTAGTTGGAATCCTTCTTAGTCATTTACCTGGCCATATTTATAATGATTTATTTTTGCATTATCGCTTACATTATACAAAACCCTTACTTTAATTTTTAGCTCAACCATATTTTTTTTCTTTACCATGAATGTAGGAAGTATACATTGAATAATATATATGTATATGTAAGATGAAATAATAATTATATTGAAAAAAATAAATATTTTAATTGTTTCTTCCAAATTTATTAGGGGAAACATTTATGTATCCTTTTCGCCATGATTAATAAACTATTAAGCCTTTTGGGATGCAATCATATGTATCTTATTCAAAAGTAGTAAATTAACCACCATCTCCATGCAACCGGGGTCAGGGGATTTACTATCGTTTAATTTAATGTATTTTTACATGCAATTAAATTTTAGATTGAACTTAATATTACATTTCTTCCAATTGATTAAAAATAATTCAAATAATTCAATATTAATAAACAATATTCATTATTTTATAAGATAATATAATTTATAATGAAAATAATTATTTATTTAAATAATTTTTTCTTATGTGATTCATGAACATAAATTAAAATTAATTTTCAGTAATTATTGAAAAGAAATTTTATAAAATGGATTCTAAATTTTGAATCATAATATATTAATAATGTAATAAGGAAAATTTAATTTTTAGTGATAATTTATTGTAACTATGATAAAAGATTATCATAATGGGAAATGATAAAATGGGTTGAATGAGGTTAAAACTAATGGGTAAATTCTAAAAATAATCCCAAAATAATACAATCATATATTGAATGAGTGTATTTCTAAAAAATCATCAAATTTTGATAGTTTCTAATTTTGGGGAAAGAAACATCTGATTATAAATTTTATATTATTTTTAGAAAAGGATAATATAAAATGGCACTAAATTTCTTTCAATATCCAAAATATACATTCAATGTAATGAAAAGATGTTGTAATGCCCCGACCCCAGTTACCCAGAGACGGTGAATTATTACATAACATTGGCATGATCACAAGAAAGATCAAATCTCGAAAGACCGATTGGTTTAGTAGCCTCGGAAACACTAGATATTTTCATAAAGTTTTACATCATATAAATGAAAACTACAACAATATAGTCTCCATAGACCACACTCTTATCCCCTCATACTATCCCTGTAGGTCATTCAAAATTTACTTCTTTATATCCTGGGAAAAATAAAACATAGAAAATGGGTGAGATCTAATTCCCAGTAAGGATAACAATATAGCGTAAAATTTCATAAATAAGAATAAACATTTAAGGCAGTATATAACTAAAACAAAAGCCTTTTAAACTTGAACTTCAACATAGTATGAAAAAAAATCTAATAATTCCATTTACATATTCACATGGATATTCTACTAATAGAATAATCACATGCAATATCAATAACCACTTTCATAATGAGGGAATGCATAATGCCAGACTATCATAACCACATAGCCAAGGCCTCGTGCCAAGACTACAAATAAGATTTTGGCAAGGCCTTATGACAAGACACTAGTTTGTCTCATTAGACCTACCGATGCATCGAGGAGCTATAGAAGGCTCCACCCGTCACTTACTAAGTCAAATCCATTCCCATATGAAAAGGTTTAAACATAACATAAACATTCGTATTAAAACTAGCATACAAAATGTCAATACTTTCTCTATAAAACATGAATGGTATAAAAATAACACATCCACAATAATGCATATCACAAAACCTTCAATACAATACAAAAGTTTTGTATCATAATAAATCTACTTCAAATAAGCTTAAAATCCATCAAAGGATGTTGACATAGATGAAATCAAAACTATTTAAGAGAAATATCTCTTTTCTCAAAATCATTGAAAAGTCACACATTTAAAAAGGAGGTAATTTAAAAGATATTTTTGAATCAAAGTTTCCCATACCACTTTGAAACTTTTGAAAAGAAATGTCGTTTCAAAACATTCATGTCCATATAAATAAATCCTTAAAATCATTTTGAAAACAAGGATATTAATTAAAAAGATTTAGAAAGATAATTCTTTAAAAAATTTAAAATTATGATCTTGATAAAGAGTACCTTTCACAAATTCTTAAAATATTCATTTTAAAAGTCACATAATTATAAAATAAAACATTTACTATGAAAATATTCATATAAAACTTTAAGGGAAGCTTTGGCGATTTTATAACGGCGGTAAATAGACGCACCCGCCGTATAAGTTAAAAAAACATTCTTACCTTAAATTTGTCGAAAAGGTTAAAAGTTCCTTGTTTGGAAAACGATGGAAAGATTCCTTTCAAAACACATAAGGGTATAAATGACTTTAACCCATTGTCTAGTAAATAGTAAAAATGATTTTAAATACATTTTAAGGAACATGGATGTCGATGATAAATAGATCCTAGTAGATAATTACGTATAAACAACCTCGGATAATGAAGAGATTGTTAAATAAAACCATACCTTGTACTTTTCCTTGATTGAGGGTAGGTTAACCTCCTACATAATGGACAAATAATTTTTATTAAATTACACAAGAATCATATATATTAATATTATATCATATATGATCTTTTAACATTGCTTTGTTAATAATATCATAGTATTATCGTCGTTTCAGGGGTTATACTACTCATTTTATTTTATATGTTTTGTTACGTAAGACATGATTGTTATGGATAGGTTGTATCTTATTCATATCCAGAATTATATCAAGTCCTTAAAAATTATTTTTAAATCATCAAATGAAAATTATACTTGAATGGATACAATGGAGAATGAATCTCATCGCGTTCGTGGAGACGGTAGTCCGTACGTACGCACGAGCGACAATATCCTTATTTTGATATTAAAATAAAATATAATTGGATGGTATATTATATATAAAGAATAATTATCACGTTATATTTATTTTTTACATGAATTATACATCATTATTATACCCATCCAAATAATAATATATTGAATAACAATTACACCACGACGTGGAGACGGTAAGCCGAACGTACGCACGTATGGTGACATGTTATTCAAAGGGTGGATAGAATAATGAATATGGTTTTACCATAATTATAATAATATCACAGTATATATAATATACTGGATTTATTATTTTAAAATGGTAATAACAATGAAATAAGATGTGGAAGAAGAAAGGAACTTGAAAAGGGGTGGTGAAAACATTACCTCTTCTTCGGGTTCTTTCTTTTGATTTGATCAAAAGGGTTCCTTAGGTTGGATTTATGATCAAACTAAGGCCTCTAGGTTGTACTAAGAGAAATTATATAGTATTTGGGCAGAGTTCGGCTGAGCCAAAAGGCTTTGAAGTTGTGAAGAAATGAGAATGAGGAGTGCCCTTTTATAAGAGGGGTGAGGGGCACCTTTGGAAAAGCTAGAAATATTAATTTATAATAAATTCATATTCGGTTTCTAATGCCTCCAAAGTGTATTATTTAAAGGTTAAGGTGGGGATAGGTCGAAATAAATTCAACCAATAGAATTTAGACAGGTTTGGTTCATTATATTAACCTTATCATTTAGTTTTAACTCTTAGTTAATTAGTTTGACATTTACCATGTCACTTTGTATTTTTATATTATATAGTTAATAAACATACTATATACATCCAAGAGACCCCCAAGCGGTCCATTAATGATACAAATATCATGATATAAGTATTTTGGCCGAACCTTAGATTTTTAGGAATTTAATATCAATTAATAATATAATATTTGTTTTAAAAACACTTTTATGTCAATTTTGACACTATTCAATAGTTGATTTTTGTGAAACTCATAACAGAATGATTAATTCGAACAAAGTCAGTTAAATAAATCCTAATATGTCATATTATCATATAAAATTTGTGTAATTCATTAAACATCTCAAAATATATTTATTTTGGTATTTATAATATCAATTATTTTAATTGTTCACTATTATGGTAATTACTACATCATCATTATGTCATAAATAATTTAAATTATTTAATTTCCAAAAATTATAAATAAACTATCATTATGTAGGAAAACTTATTATCTTTATAATGATTAATTACAATAGAATTTATCTTATGTATAACCCAATATTAAAAATGTTTTAGTAAATAAACTTTGATTTTAACTCTTTTAACTCTTCTTTGAATTAAATAATAATAAATGTCTTAATCTAATCCAAGTGGACCTAAATGATAATAGTTTATTCCTAAGGTTGTTTTTGGTAGAGGTACACTTGTCCAATATAATTAAGACATGTTTTAGGGTAATATTAATATCATTTTTTTACCCTTAATTACCTTATTTACTTTTAACCGTGGTAAATAAAAGTAAAAAGTTACTATTCACCAAAAATTATTTTCATCTCATTGAACCACATTTTACTTCTTGATATTAACTGTGTCTCTCTTATTTTCTAAATTCCATTCACAGAAGTGGTAAAATTAAGTTTTATGAAAAATTCAGTTTTTTAACTACCACTTAGTAGTTTCACTATTCATCAAAAATTGATGTTTTTCAGAACAATGCCAAAATCTCACCCTAAGCTATAATTGATATTCTGAATTCAAAAATAATTTCTATTTCACAAAATTCCAAAAATATAAGTTGCATTAATTAATTTTATAATTAATTCCCGCCGTCACAACAAATCACGTGTTTTTAAGAAACAATATATATCAAAAGATTGACAATTGTTCAGGTCCAATTTCGAAGTGAAATTAACTCTAATGAACACCATTGGATAAAATGGTAAAAATATATTCTAATTATACTTTAAAATTACTAAATAATATAATTTATCACTGTAAATTATTTTGAATAAAAAAGTCGTTTTTAAGTATTTTTTACTATTCATAATAATTGGAAGTTGTCAGAAAAATACCAAAAATTCAACTTAGGATAATTTCGATATTCCGTATACAAAAATGAAGTCAATTTTTAAATATAATATATTTATATTTTCAAAAAGTAGGTATTACTATTCATAATGGCTAGTTTGATTGGTTGTGGTGTGTGTTAGAACTCGAAGTTGCGTACAACACACGCTACTATATTATTCAATGGAAAGTGTATCGTGGAAGCATGGGATGTTTCATTGTAAATTTTTGATGTCCCCATTCTAAAAAGTAGTTTTTTAGTCAAATTGAATATATAAAAGTTTAAAATATTGGATTTAGAAAGGGTTCACTATTAAAATTTGGTAAAAGTGAAATACTGAAAATGAATTTGTTCTTACATTATGTCTAAGAAACTCATAATATGGATTCTAAAATTTAAGGATTATATAAAGTTTAAAATTTAGTTAATACTATTCATAACCTCTTTTGAACAGCTTGTTTGGTAAGTCATGGTGTGCTTGAACTCGGTGTTGCGTGTAGTGCAAGTTATTGAATTATTTTGAAGAAATAACAAACTATGAAATCTTGGGGTGTTACATTCTCCACTCCTTCAATAAATTGCATCCTCGCAATTTGAAATTGTTCTTCGAAAATAAAAGGTTGAATATAGAAAATATCATTGTTGGAAAACCCACATCAGAAATTGGGTTGATAATGTTTATTCTTAATAAGAGGAAAAAAGAAATGAAAGGGTCACCACAAAATTATGATCACTATTTGTAGAACATTGGTTTTAATTAGAGACATATAATTGGAGGAAAAAAGTAAATATTTATAGGTAGTGATTGAGGTCATCAATCACAAACAAGTGTAAAATTTAGGGCCTTAAATTCATCAATCTATGATGATTTAAAATACCATCGGTTCAGCAAAACATATGGTATTAAGATAACACATTTTTTTATAATCCCTTCAATAAAGTATAATAATTAATTTCTTAATTGAATAAGAGAAGAAGAAAAATATATACTTGAAAAGTAGAGTCTCAACCTTTAACTAAGTTCTACCACAAACTCATCTTTTACTATAAAAGATAATAGAACATAAAAATAATATTCTATTTATCCTATTCGTATAGGGTTAAAAAATGAATTTATAATTCATCCAGAAGAACCATTTAAAAAATGACATTATTCAAACTAGGACATCACGTGGGTCAGTGGTAGGTGATACACCCTTGTCGCCCTTCGGTTGTGGGTTCAAGTCTCGCTGCCTTGTCGGACGCGACGGGTTGCCGCCTGACCTCCGAGCTGTCCTTTTATGGTAATCCAAAATAATCCAAACTAGAACTATCCAAAATACTTCATTCCAAAATTTATAAGGAAGGTAAACACAATGAAGATCCTTTTTTTTGGCCGGGTAATAACATGTGATCACCTTCATCATGTATTCTTTTAAAAAAACTGCAACATCCTGAATTACCATAAAACCTTATTGATTATATTCATGATCCCTTTTTCCTTATAGAATAATAGATATACTCCTTCAATCCAAAAATGTTGTAAACCCCAACAATGATGGAATATACAAATAATTAATCAGTTTCAAGGTAGTCAAGAATATCCAATATAATTTATCCAAATCAATCATGTATTATTTTAAAATCACTAACTCGGTATCAGAACCATATTATGGTTTATCTTTCTCTCAACCATATATTTTCCAAAAATTTAACCTGCTATTGAGTCACTTTTCCTTGTTCCACACAATCTCAAGTCCATAATGAAATAGTACTGTCATACAATCCTTATATACTCCATAATTATTATAACATGTACATTGTTGATACAACACTCAAATGACATATTCAACATAAGAACTCTAATCATTCCTCTTCATCTTTGGTAGTATCATAACTTGATTATTATCCAATAGAATCATTTGCGGCATAGTCTGATGACTGAGACATAGGTTCACGTAGTGTCCAAACTCCTTGCAAATGAATCATTGTACATTTGAAACCATTTTCTTACCCTTGTAGTCACGTACATTGTGCCCTTTTCTTACACACTTATAACAAACTCCCATTCCTTTCAGGCAAGTTCTAGGGTGTTTATTTCCATAGTTATCACATATGGGAAAATTCTTCTTTCCCCTCTTCCCTTTATCCATATTTCTCTCTTCCATCCTTTTCTTCTCTTGCTTCCCTTCAAAGCTACAGGACTCAGTAAACTCTTTACCTGTCTTGTCAACACATGCTATTATTTCTTCATATGATGATAATACATGCGAGACTATTTCTCTTATAAATTCTGGCTTAAGACCCTGAAATATATGATCCTTCTTTCTCTTTGTATCATGTGCATTGCTGGAGTTCTCATTCCTTCTGCTGGGCGCTATTTCTAAACAATGTTATACACTAGATTAGTTTATGAATAACAATACCTAGTCCCAAACTTGTAAAACACATAACATAAATTAAATAGTTTATGGATATAATCCATAATTATAAAAATGTCTCATTTGAGGAATTATATTCTCATAAACCCTTCATAATGGTTTGTAAAGAAAATGAGAATTATCCTAAGCATATCCCCCGGGAGTGTCGTAACCAAGAGTGCAGCAAGGACCGTTGTCGTGCACCAGTTCCCATTCGAGTCTAGATCAAAGCGGTGTTTTTGGGTTTTACCACTAGGTACATCTATGCCAGAGACGCCTCTACCTGCTCGTATCCAGACAGAGATGTATTGCTCGGAAAACTCACAAAATCTCTACAATACCAAAATTCTAGGAAGTTCTTCTATACTAATCCTCAAATTCCATCTTAGGTCTATGTGCTCTAATCAGAGTTTATCTAAATCTAGTTTCCAAAGTTTGTACTAAACTTCCTCTGATACCAACTGTAACACCCTGAACTCAGTTACCCAAAGTCGGTGCATTATTATATAACATTGGAATGATCACAAGAAAGATAAAATCTCAAAATACCGATTGGTTTAGTATCCTTGGAAACACTAGATATATTCATAAAGTCTTACATCATAAAAATGAAAACTACAAAAATATAGTCTCCATAGACCACACTCTTATCCCCTCATACTATCCCTGCAGGTCATTCATAATTTACTCCTTCATATCCTGGGAAAAATAAAACATAGAAAAGGGATGAGCTCAATTTCCCAGTAATGATAACAATATAGTGGAAACTTTTATAAATAATAATAAACATTTAAGGCAGTGTATAACTAAAACAAAAGCCTTTCAAACTTGAACATCAACATAGTATGGAAAAAATAAAATGAAATAATGCCATTTACTTATTCACATGGATATTATACTAATCGAATAATCACATGCAATATCAATAACCACTTTCATAATGATGCAATACATAATTCCAGACTATCATAACCACATAGCCTAGGCCTCGTGCCAGGACTACAAATAAGATTTTGCCAAGGACTTGTACCAAGACACTAGTTTCCTACCGATGCATCGAGGAGCTATAGCGGGCTCCACCCATCACTTACTAAGTCCAATGCATTCCCATATGAAAAGGTTTAAACATAACATAAACATTCGTATTAAAACTAGCATATGAAATGTCAATACTTTCTCCATAAACCATGCATGGTATAAAAATAACACATCCACAAAAAAACATATCACAAAACCTTCAATACAATACATAAGTTTTGTATCATAATAAATAAACTTCAAATAAGGTTAAAATCCATCAAAGGATGTTGACATAGATGAAATCAAAACTATTTGAGAGAAATATATCTTTTCTAGAAATCGTTGGAAAGTCACACATTTATAAAAGAAGTAATTTAAAAGAGATTTTTGAATCAAAGTGTCCCATTGCACTATGAAACTTTTGAAAATAAATTTCATTTCAAAACATTCATGTCCATATAAATAAATCCTTAAAAACATTTTGAAAACAAGGATATTAATTAAAAATATTTAGAAAGATAAATCTTTAAAACATTTAAAATTATGATCTTGATAAAGAGTACCTTTCAAAAATTCTTAAAATATTCATTTCAAAAAGTCACATAACTATAAAATACAACATTTAATTTGAAAATATTCTTATAAGCTTGTAAGGGAAGCTTTGACGATTTTATAACAGCGGTAAATAGCCGCATTTGCCGTATAAGTTAAAAAATAAAATTCTTACCTTAAATTTGTCGAAAAGGTTTAAAGTGCCTTGTTTGGAAAACGACAGAAAGATTCCTTTCAAAACACATAAGGGTATAAATGACTTTAACCCATTGTCTAGTAAATATTAAAAATGTTTTTAAATACATTTTTAAGGAACATGGATGTTGATGATAAAGAGATCCCAGTAGATAATTACTTATAAACAACCTCAGATAATGAAGAGATTGAGAAATAAACCCTTACCTTGTACTTTTCCTTGGTTAAGGGTAGGTTAACCTCCTGTATAATGGTGAAATAATTGTTGTTAAATTATACAAGAATCTTATATATTAATATGATATCATATATGATCTTTTAACATTGCTTTGTTAATAATATGTTAGTATTATCGTCGTTTCAGGTGTTAACTTACTCATTTTCTTTTATATGTTTTGTTACGCAAGCCATGTTTGTTATGGATAGGTTGTATCTTATTCATATCCAGAATGATATCAAGTCCTTAAACATTATTTTTAAATCATCAAATGATAATTATACTTGAATGGATACGATGGAGAATGAATCTTATCATGTTCGTGGAGAAGGTAGTCCGTACGTATGCACGAGCGACAATATCATTATTTTGATATTAAAATAATATATAATTGGTTGGTATATTATATATACAGAATAATTATCATGTTATATTTATTGTTTACATGAATTATACATCATTATTATACCCATCCAAATAATAATATATTGAATAACAATTACCCCACGACGTGGAGACGGTAAGCCGTACGTACGCACGTATGGTGACATGTTATTTAAAGGGTGGATAGAATACTGAATATGGTTGTACCATAATTATAATAACATTACAGTATATATAATATACTGTATTTATTATTTTTAATGGTAATAACAAAGAAAGAAGAAGTGGAAGAAGAAAGGAACTTGAAAAGGGGTGGTGAAAACATTACCTATTCTTTGGGTTCTTCCTTTTGATTTGATCAAAAGGGCTCCTTAGGTTGACTTTCTGACCAAAATATGGCCACTAGGTTGTAGTGAGAGATGTAGAAAGAGTATTTGGTTAGAGGTTGTCCGAACCAAATGGCTTTGAAGTTGTGAAGAAATGATAATGAGGAGTGCCCTTTTATAAGAGGGGTGAGGGGAACCTTTGGAAAAGCTAGAAATATTAATTTATAATAAATTCATATTCGGTTTCTAATGGCTCCAAAGTGCATTATTTAAAGTTTAAGGTGTGTATAGGTCTAAATCCATTCAAAAAATAGAATTTAGACAGGTTTGGGTCATTATATTAACCTTATCATTTAGTTTTAACTCTTAGTTAATTAGTTTAACATTTACCACGTCACTTTGTATTTTTATATTATATAGTTAATAAACTTACTATATACATCCAAGAGACCCCTAAGTGGTCAATTAATGATACAAATATCATGATATAAGTCTCTTGGATGAACCTTAGATTTTTAGGAATTTAATATAAGTTAATTATATAATATTTGTTTTCAAAACTCTTTTATGTCAATTTTAAAACTATTCAATAGTTGATTTTTGTGAAACTCATTAAATAATGATTACTTCGAAAAAAGTCAATTAAATTAATAATAATATGCCATATTATCTTAGAAAATTAGTGAAATTCATTAAAAGTCTCAAATTATATTTATTTGGGTATTTATAATATCAATTATTTTAATTTTTCACTATTATGGTAATTACTGCATCATTATTGTGTCAGAAATAAGTTAAATTATTTAATGTCTAAAAATTATAAATAAAATATCATTATGTAGGAAATATTTTTATCTTTATAATTATTATTTACAATCGAATTTATCTTATGTATATCCCAATATTAAAAATGTTTTAGTAAACAAACTTTGATATTAAATCTTTTAACTCTTCTTTGAATTAAATAATAATAAATGTCCTAATCTAATCCAAGTGGACCTAAATGACAATATTTTATTCCTAAGGTTGTTTCTGGTCGAGATAAACTTGTCCAATAGAATTAAGACATGTGTTAGGGTAATATTAATATCATTGTTTACCCTTAATTACCATATTTATTTTTAACCGTGGTAAATAAATGTAAAAAGTTACTATTCACCAAAAATTATTTTCATCTCATTAAACCAAATTTGACTTCGTGATATTAACCGTGTGTCTCGGATTTTCGAAATTCCATTCACAGAAGTGGTAATATTAAGTTTTATGAAAAATTCAGTTTTTTAACTACCACTTAGTAGTTTCACTATTCATCAAAAATTGATGTTTTTCAGAACAATGCCAAAATTTCACCCTAAGAAATAATTGATATTCTGAATTCAAAAATAATGTCCATTTTACAAAATTCCAAACATATAAGTTGCATTAATTAATTTTATAATTAATTCCCGCTGTCACAACAAATAGCGTGTTTTTTAGAAACAATATATATCAAAAGATTGACAATTGTTTAGGTCCAATTTCAAAGTGAAATTAATTCTAATGAACACCATTGGATAAAATGGTAGAAATATATTCTAATTATACTTTAAAATAACTCAATAATATAATTTATCACTATAAATTATTTTGATTAAAAAATTTGTTTTTAAATATTTTTCACTACTCATAAAAATTGGACGTTGTTAGAAAAATACAAAAAATTCAACTTAGGATAATTTCGATATTCCGTATCCAAAAATTAAGTCCATTTTAAAATATAATATATATATAATTTCAAAAAGTATGTATTACTATTCATAACGTCTAGTTTGATTGGTTGTGTTGTTTGTTAGAACTCGATGTTGCGTACAACACACACTACTATATTATTCAAAGGAAGGCGTATCGTGGAAGTTTGGGATGTTTCATTGTAAATTTTTGATGTCCCCATTATAAAAAGTAATTTTTTTAGTCAAATTGAATATATAAAAGTTTAAAATATTGGATTTAGATAGGGTTCACTATTAAAAGTTGGTAAAAGTGCAATACTAAAAATGAATTTGTTCTTACATTATGTCTAAGAAACTCATAATGTGGATTCTAAAATTATAAGGATTATATAAAGTTTAAAATTTAGTTAATACTATTCATAACCTCTTTTTAACGGCTTCTTTGGTAAGTCATGGTGTACTTGAACTCGGTGTTGTGTGTAGTGCAAGTTATTGAATTATTTTGAAGAAATAACACACTATGAAATCTTGGGGTGTTAAAGATGTTATGAAGGATTATAAATGTTAATTTTGAATATGGATAAATTATTTTTGTGTTAGTATTATTTTAACATTGATATTGTTGATATAACTACCAGGAAAACATTAATAGTGACAACATAACACATGAGCATGAAATTTAAAATTCATGTTAATTATTTTTAAAAAAATTAATGTTATATTTTTTATGTGACTTTTGATATAAAATTAATTTAATGTTTAATTATACCATATTAATGAGGGTGAAAGTATTTATATTACATTTTCATTGTCATCTTTATGAAATTATTATCACAATATGTGAATAGTCATTAAAATGACATTAAATAAAATTTAATGTTTAGAAATATTATTTTATATCATTAGAAAAACCATAAAACACAATATTCTATCAAGAAGATGTTAATTTTTTGATTATATCATGGAATGTTTATATATATAATATATTATTTTTTTAATTACATTCAGGAACCCTCGATATTAAAAAAATGGATGGTTAAATTTAAAAGGGTTAACAAGGGGGTCAAAATTAGAGATAATGTACAATTTTCCACCTAAACATGAATAATTTTTTGGTATATTTTATTTATAGCTTATACTATTAATTTTTAAATTATTTTCACTTTTTAAACTTTATAAAATAGTTATACACATATTACATATAACTATTTCATATATTTAGTAGGTTTTCAACAAACATTCATATAAAAGGAACAGAAAATCCTCTCTTACGAACACCAAGTGTCAATTTAAATCAATAAACATCTCCCAAAATATCATTAAAACGTTCTCCTGATGTAATAATATTTTTTCCACACTAAAATACCAACCTAAATATCATAATGTGTAAAAAATTAGGTTTTTCAAAAAAAATTTATAACTATTAACTGATTGTTTTCATTGTTAATTTTTCTTCCTCCCATATGAAATCAATTATAAAAACTCTCATATAATATCATTATTATACACCATATATGTAATTATTTTAAATTTTATTTCTAAACTCTTATTCATCACTACCTCAATACTTTGGGATATGAAAACATCATTCTTTTGTACCTTTGAACATCAATTATTGTGATGAAATGTGATAAATTTTCCATCAAAAGCTTCAATATATATTTATAATAATGTGTTATATATAGATTATAATTATGATATAATTACCATTTTATAAATATAATATATCATATAAATTATTACCCATACTCTTAATGAAATGCATAAAACATTGGTTGTTCGCACATACATACAAACACCTCCACAAAGCGATGTATTCCATTTTTAATTCTAAATCATGTGGTAAATCATGAGGATAGATTTAATAAATATATTTAATAATTATTATATAATTATTATATTATATAGATATTATTTTTCATAGATTAATTCATATCTAACTATTTGAATTTGAACATTCACTCATGTGTACTTCAGGACAACCACCTCCACGAAGTGATTTAATTAATTTATCACGATCATCTATCATTAAAAGCTTTAATAGTTAATTTTAGATTTTAAAATTATAAATAATTCATTATTAATATTTTAGAGATGATGGATCCATGATCCCTTTAACCATAGTTAATATACAAAATATATATTTTAATTATACACATAAAATTATCAAAATTTAGGCTGTGAAGTAAAATGATGTGATAATTTAATAAGACATGATAATATAAAAAATAAAAGTGTTAATAATAATTGAACAATATTGAAAGTTTTTATATTGATGAATCAAATTGAAATATGTTCTTTATTTGGAAGGATAATGACCATACATGGTAGTTCAAAACCCTAGGTAAGGAACTATAATAACACAATTTCCATTAAATAGGTTAAATCACATAATGATTTATTATTGAATTATTTTGTTTTGTGAAATTAAATATCATTATTTATATTTTATTTCTAATTGTTTATTCATAGATGTATTTGTTTCAAATAACGAATTCACAAATATAATATAAATTAAAATGTTATGTACATTAAATATGTTATTTATCAGAATATTTTCTCATTGTGACATGATTCATATTATGAAATTATTTGTGTTTTTATAATGTAAATTCTACCCTTTTGATATATTATATAATGATTCTCTATATATCTAGGGAAATTAATATTTTATTTGTTATTATTTCATTAATGTGGAATGTGATAGAAATGTTACAAATGTAGTAAGGGCTTATGTTACTATAACATTTCCACATGAGACTGTGTAAATTAAATTTTCAATGAGGGATAATATATGATCCATATATCTTAATACCAATTTTTTTATTCTCAAATGGTTATATTGATGGTTATAATTTTTCACATTTTTACTACACTTTAGTAATTAAAATAGTTGAGAAAATTATTTTTTGAAACGGATAAATTATTTCCTATTTGGCTGAATATGTTTTATTACATATATATTTACATTAACATGTTTTCAGTAGTATTATTTTCTTTTAAAATAATATTGAAATTTTTATGTTTAAAATATATTTTAATTTATTTGAAAATATTTAACAGTATTTTTTAGGATGTTTCATGATCATTTGATTTTTTTTTGTTTTTAAAAAATTTGTTGGAGGGATCATTAACTAAAAGTTTCTTAAAAAATAGAATTTATTGCCCTGATGAGTGATATTTTAATTAGATTTTAGTTTAAATTATTCAATGATTATTTTTATGAAAATAATTTCTTTAATATTTGAGGATATATTATTTTTTAATGACACATAAATAATAAGATGTTTTACTAGTTATCCCTGACATTTTAAAATGTTCTTTAAATAATATTTTTAATATGTGTCAACATCTATGACTTTTATAATTAATTAATTGTTATAATCTATAAGTATACCATGCAACTCAATTTTCTTTATGGTTTATGATGATGTTTTAATTATAATTTTATTGAAAACATTTTCATAGGTTAGTCTTTTTTTAAAAGAAAATGATGTTTGTTTTAATTGGTTTATTGATAAAATATAAAATTTATGTACATTATATAATGATTAATAGATATTTTTTATGATCACGGTGGAGCCCAATAGAGTTATTTATTTAATTGGAAAATGTGATATAGTTATCTTGATGTCGGTAAGTCTATAAATATGATAGTGTTTAATGAATATGCATAACTCCAAATAGATAATGATGTTAATTGCATGAATATTTCTCATATTATAATTTTGGAATTATTCTATTTCATTTGATCCATAATAGAAATATAGTTTCCCACAATACCAACATATTTTCAATATGATAAAAATGTTTTTAATGGTTACATTGAACCAAATTTATCACATTTGGTACAGGGTTGTTTATTAATATGAGAATTTTATATGCCTTGAGTCGTGGTTTAAGATCATGATTTTAAGCATATAAATTCTCTTGTTCTATTAACATTTCCTTTTATTATGTTCTCATACCCTTATGATCATATTATTCTCAATGGTGATATGAAATTGATGCCGATGTTTATCTTTAGTGAGTATTTGAGCTCACCCTTCTTAATTTTTTGTACAACCATGTTATAAAGAGTAATATCATGTAAAAAACATCTATAAGAGACTCATTTATGGAAAATATAATGGTATATTGTTAATATTTATCATATAATTATTGTATATGGGTATAAATGGAAAAATTAACATTTGTATAGAATGATATCAGTTTAGTTATGTAATGGGGGTTTTATAATTATCTATAACTATAAACATAAATAGTCATGGTTCTGTAAGTGAATTGATTTGGGAAATTAATAATTTGTTATAGATTCTTAAAATTATGGGTAATTATTTAGTATTGATTCCAAAATTATAAATAGATGGTTTCTACAAATAGATCCATCAATAAGAGGTTTAGGTATTATAAATAGAATATTGTGTACTATAAATGTAGTTTATAGTAAGATGATCTTGAACCTAACCGTAAAAATACATATTATGGTCTCTACAGTAATGTTGACAATATATATGTTTGTATAATACTAATATTATGGTTTCTAATAAAAAAATATTGAAATTGAAAACATCAATGGAAATTAAAACATACTAGTACATACTTGTAGAAAACATATGTAGTACTAAAAAATGCATTGTTCACATCACCTTTTTCAATTTGGTTATCCCTAACTGATGTAAAAGAACTAGAATCCTACGTTTTCACATTAGTTATATAGTAACGAACTATATAAAAAGATTTTTCATCTCAGTTATTTTTTAACCAATTTGAAAAATAAATTTTTAATGCTTTATCACATTTTTTATATGATAATTGATATGATAAAGCACATTTTTAAATAGGTTACTATATTATCATTGTTACAAAAAATATAAATATAATTATCATTTCATTTTTAATATAACCTTCCTAATATATAATTTAAAATTTTATAAAATGTTGTTATGAGTCATTTAGATGTTTTTCAAAATTTTGAAATAAAACTTGTTTCTCTCACATAGAAAATGAATCAAAATATCATTGATCCAGATGAGAGTATTATCTTTTTTCTATCATCATACACCAAAATGATTCATCAACCTAAGTTTTTTGAATATGAACGTCTTGCCTCTCAACTATCGTGTAATTATCACAAATAAAACCTCAATCACGGATTCCAAAACTCATGTTCTTTATTTAGTTTATACTAATATCAAATTTCCATTCTTTTGATGTGATGTGACTATGATATGAATTGAAAATTTGTTTCTAAATTTTATTATGGAATATGAATATTACACGGTGGATTAAATTAGTACTGTTGATGTTAATTGTGTTAAAATGATTTCATAGATATCCCCCTAAGATTTCATATGATTTGTTAGTTTCAAGTTATTATAATTGTTTTAATGGGTTATATTTTATATATATTTTATATAGATATTATGGGTTCTTTGATGACCATTTGGATCTTTAATTATATCTTATGTAAATAGTATGTGGTATGATCCCTTATAGTGAATATTTGGGTTATTCCTATTACCTGCATACAACATGTTTTTTTTTTAAATATAAATAATTAGGAAAATAAATTTTGAAGGTGTGATAGAATGATAGATTATTTATAATTTAATTTAATTAATATATTATTTTTAAAAATTGGTTTTACTAAACTATGATATAGTATTAACTCCCACATGCATATAGAAAACATTGTTCGTGGTATATTGTAATGTAAATTATTTTTATCCCTTAAAAAATTATAATCATTTTCACCCTCAATGTGTACTATTATGTAATATTACAGATCCATTTTATTAGATTTCTTATATATCCATCAATTACATTTTTTAGATGTAATATAGTATTTAATTTCATTTATAAGTTATTTATAGAATTATTGATTTTCCCCAAAATTGTATCATATAAATGTAGGTCTTGATGATGTATTATATACTAATAGATGTTTCCTATTAATCATCATGCTTCTGGAAAAATAGGGAAAATAGAACATCTTTACGGAAATCATTAGTGATTACTCCTATATCATATATTTAGTTGAACATTAGGTGATCAATATTCATTTTCAATAATTAATATTATATATAAATTTCCATGATTTATTAAATAAAAACTCATAATATATTCATAATTCTCATTAAACCCTTATTATATGTTATATAATTAATTTTACTCACTCTCATATTTGACAATGTTATGATTTGAGGTTAACATCCTATTAATTATTTTTTTAAATAATATATATATATAGTTTAAATTCTCAAGCATTTTACACTCCATCTATTTAGTAACATATAAAAGAACATCCTACATATTATATATTCAAAAATATATAATGTGTAGTATTTTTTTGTTAGGTTGAGAAAGATGTATCTATATTTTGAAAGTTATTCACAATAATGGTTAATATATGATTTTTAAACCTGATGATTTAAATTATTTGATGAAAATGTTATAGTATGGAAAACATATTTTCTTTATAATTTAAAATAATTAAATCATTTACAATATTATTTAATTGTGTTTTTTATTATAAATGTGATTAATAATTTTAATATGTTCCCTTTTTCTAAAATAAAAAATTTATGATGTTTCTAATTAAATTATAATTTGAAATGAATTTATTTTTTTAAATAAATTATTTTTGAAAACTTGTTGTCCCATATTTTATTATATGTAATTTAATGTCAAAAAATATTTATTAAATACAAATAAAATGCAGTTGTATTTCGAATTAGAAATGTAAAAAGATATTAATTTAAATTTATTAATTATATATAAATTATATAGGATTATTGTCTATAATTTATAGTAAAACTTTTCAATTACATATATTTTGTTTTTAAATATCAATGTTTTATTTATTTCAAATTATCGCATCATTGATATAAATTTTAACCTATATATAATTAAATAACTTATTCTCACTTTTTTCACCACAATATTCTGTTTACAAGATATTTATTTCTTATAATTTTTATTGATAATGATATGAAAATGGTAGATTATGGAACTATTTATAGGGTATGAATATAATGATGGTATTGATGAATTTCTAGGATTTTTTAAATAAAATTTATTTTTTCATGGGTTTAATGTGAGATAAATCCCTTCGATTTGGAATGGTAAAACATGATTTTTTGGATATTTTGAAGAAGATAAATTTAAAGATGATAACTCTTAAGAAATTGAAAAAATTATTTGTTATATTAGATCAGAGGGAATTGAGAAAAAACATATAATTGATCATTTTCATGATAATGTTAAAAAACCATTTTATCTGGGTTGTATAAAATTTAATGTTTCTTTATTGGTGAGATGATAAATTATCCTTTGAGGGGAATCATGATTAGAGTGAAAAAAATACTAATATAATACAATTATTTCAAGATATTCTACATAAATAAAATGACCGTCATGATTCACATTATAATGCGAAAAATATATTATGCCTGATAGGATTATGATACAAAAAATTACATCATTTTCTAAATGATGGCACACAAATTGAAAGGAATATGAATTTTATTCAAAGTATCAAAAATGTGGAACATCATAATATAGGGTGAAAAGAAAAATTACATACTGAATTAGCTGCTAAAAATACCACTACCAATGAAATTTTGAATCTTCTAATAATTATTTTATGGAAACATTTACTTACAAATTCACTTGAGGAAAAAATGTTATGATATAATATAGATCATTAGATATGTGATAGAAAATTTTAAAATATATATTATTATCCCTGGTGAATAGAAAAATTATCAATACATTATAACATTTGTAAATGATGTTAAATGTCTCTGACATAGTCAATACACAGTTGGAATGAATCCAAATGGATGACTTAGTAAAACACACAGTTCATGTCCGGTTTTATTGGATGTTTACAATTTCTATACAAAACTTATTATGAGTCCCGAATTATTATTTTTGGTTTTAATGATATCTATACCAAAATATTCTATAAAATATGTAAATGTTTTCTTTTAAAAAATAATTGATGACTTGAAACTATTTATATGAGTATGGCATTAGGGGGTATTATTCTTATAAATGGGTATATTTTATACTGCATGTAAGGATTATGTTCAATATAAATTACTTCCAACCATATGAAATGTTTTTTTGATATAGTGTGTAGGGTAATAAATTGGGTCCAATTTGCGAACAAAAAACATCACATTGTTGAAATCATCATGGGAGAAAATTATTATACTTGGTCATTGAACGTCTTGATATATGGATCATTATTTTATAAAATTAAAAATCGTATGGGGTGTCTCACATTAATTTAATATTTATCCCAAATAATTAACCACTGATCAATATTTTGGGAGGGTGAAAAAACCTGATTTGACATTTAGAAAGACATATAAAATGGGTAATAATAGAAATATTTGGATGAAACAACCAATAATTGATGAGCCACCATATTGGATATATAATGAGGTCAAAAATAACATTGATTACATGAATATAAGGAAATATATATGTGGAAACATGATCGTAACATTATTATATACAAAATGAAAGGCTAAAAATGGTCTTAATGTAATATTGGACTTTTCTCACTTAGAATGAATTTGAAGTTAGCTTTCAATATTAATGGAAGGCAACCATTACTAACCCTAGAATGAGATACATTATCTATAAGGGATAAATATATTTTTTTCTTATCATTATGATATCAATGTGTTATAGGGTTATTATTAAAATATAATTTTTTTATTCCTTTTATGGTGTTGATGTTGAAAGCTATTAAATTTTTTTATTGTCATTTCATGATAAAACTATTCCTACAGATTGCATTCGGTGGAATAATTTCAAACCATTATAAAATAAATATAATGAAGGTGTGTTGTTTTTTGAATTCAATAAGTAATATGGTGATTGATCTAAATAAATA
This sequence comes from Viscum album, assembly GCA_963277665.1. Taxonomy (NCBI): domain Eukaryota; kingdom Viridiplantae; phylum Streptophyta; class Magnoliopsida; order Santalales; family Viscaceae; genus Viscum; species Viscum album. The sequence continues at coordinate 1,033,244,774 of OY728157.1, forward strand.
TAATAATTTGGAAAATAAATCAATTTCTATATATTTTTTAACTATATATGTATTTTAGACTATATTTTTTTTGATATCATGGTGTAGTTAATGGTTATTTAGGTGCAATAAATAAGGTTTTCTAGACTGGTATATCTACATTGGATGCATCCTTTTTAATGATATATGAAGAAATAAAAGGGGTATGTTAGTAATATATACCAACCTGAATCCTCTATTTTTATTAAGTATATTTTGGATGGGGTAGCTGAGTTTTGTACATGCTACTTGTATGTAGTGGAGAACATTGGTTTTCATCTATCTTTCAATGAACACGTTAAATATGTGCAAAAGGGTATTCAAGGTTTGAGAGTCATATATTTGATATGTGAACAAATTGAAATGGAATATTTAGGAATATTTAATATCATATACGATGATCAACCATATTAAACATTTCAACTTAATGCGTTGAAACAATGTTATGAAAATAATAAAGATATTTGGATTTTGTATGAGCATAAATTTTTTTCCCAAGGACTAATGAGAACATTATCTATAGATAAGATTCATTTGAATCATTGAGAATGTAAGTGGGTGGTCTAGTTTATATTTGATAACATCATTTAGGTATAACAATAATGGCTCAACATTTTATACCAATGATGAAGACAATAGAGCTGTTGTTCATAATAGTAATGCATTGGTGTTCGTAGAAGCAATGAACTTTTCAAGTGCTGAATACAAAATTATATTTCCACATCATGTAAATATTATTTAGTAAATTAAATAATTTGGGAGGTTAATTATAATAAATTCAACTTCTAGTGTTTAATTTCAAATGGTTTTTCAGTAACAACATTGTCATATATGATGAATTTGTAATGAAACTTGTTAGTATTAATTTATTTGAATTGAAAGATGATTTTTTTACTGGAAACACATTGAAAACAAATTTTCTATATTATTTTTCAATATGATATGTACTTGTATATTTTTCTACATTGAACAAAATAGTATTTTGTTGATGATAAACTTGATAAAGATGTAGAATAATGTTAGATCCCACTATCCATTGAAATATTAACATTTTATATGGATTGGCATGTTGTGAACATAGTTTGTGTCGTACTGAATGAATGTGACCAAGGAATTTGGAAAACAAATCCTTTAGTACATTCCTAATATTACAAGTGTTGTATATTTATTTCCCATTTACATTTATAAATTTCTTATATTGTTATAATTTTTATTTTTATCTTATTTTATAAAACATGTATTTAAACTAGTATGTTAAAATATTTTTTATATTAGTTTAGTTTTTTAGTATATCATGTTTTTTATTACGTTACATATCTATTAATTTAATTTTTTGATAAATTGGTACTTTAAATATAATATATAAAATTAAAAAAATATAATTTAAATGATAATATTGAAAATATATTCTTTTTTATGTAAAAATGTTTAATTTGATTAGAGAATTTTTATTTTTAACACACCATTTTTTAAATTTGGATTTATTCATTTATATGTCATTTAATATCTCTTTTACTATTGTCAAAAAAATTTGAAAATAAAAAATTGAATAATAATATATTCTATTTATTTTATTATAATGTCTTCCTATATAATTTTTCTTTTTTATGAACATTTGTATTGTAAAAGTGCAATTTATATATTTTTAGAAATTGTTTATTTCATTGATTTTTATGAGATTGAAATATCAATAAAATAAACCCCCCATTTACTTATGGTGATGATCATACTCATACTTATGTGGATGAATGTCAAAGTTCTCCTTTTTTGTGAGCAATATCATTATCTATAAGAGTAATAATCTCCCACATGCCTACAGAAGAGTTTTGGGGTTGGTGAATGTGAGAACACATGTTTAAAAAAATTATCAGTTTCCTAGAGTTACGACCATATTGGACTGGTGGAAATTGATGATACTAATATTCCATGTTTTTTACATTCAATACAATTAAATATTTTTATAACAGTTATGTTTAAAAGGGATTTTTTTCAAAGAAAGTATTTGTGGAATTAATTTTATGAAATTAGAAGATATGAAATATTTTTATTAATGTAAATGGTATAATTTAGGATATTTTTATATAAATTATCTTATTAGTGATTTATTATGTATTTTTTAATTCTTAATTTACTATAATCAAGGTGATCGCATACTGATATCCGTTCTAGAAATGTGTACCCTTATAATTTATCTTAGAGGTGGTATGAGGTATTGGAAGAAAAAATGATGGCTAGAAAATTTCAAAAATTGAGAGTTGAGTCTTCATGTTCTACAGAGGTTTCCCATCCAAACCCTGAATATACATGAAAAATGGAAGAGGGATTAAATGATAGAAAAATACAATATCATATGGAAAACCCCATGGTTGTAGTTAAATTAATTGAAATATATTTACATTATTTTTTATTTATAACAGTTAAATTATTTCTCTATTTTGATTCAAAATATAATTATTCAAAAATTAATATAGGATTATTCTTGGGAGAAGAGGACACAAGGAGTATTTATAGCTATGTGTAGGAAGTATATTTTAGTTACAACATTTGGAAATCCAGAACACTTCAGTCTTGAATGAGAATACCTGGTGAGTGTATGAGTGAAAAAACCATTTCCACATTCATAATCATTTTCAAAGGAGTCTGTTTATATAAAAATAGAACCATTAGACACTCATGTTCAGGATATTTTTGGGACAATGGAAAATAAGAACACATCTTCAATATAATTGATGTTTATAGAAATGCATTGATTTCTTTAGAATAAAATTCCAACTCCTTAACCTCCACCAGTAGCTTCTCCACCTCTGAATCCGCCTATAGACCCCAATTCTTATCCTACTCCAACACCCCTCTCTATATGTTCCCAATTATTGTTAGTTTCATATTGATGATAATGAACATAATATATTTGCATGTGAGAGGATATATTATATTGGAGATATTCTTTATCATCACAAGACAGAGATAGATAATTATATTGTCACAATAAATGATATAAGTAATATATCATATGGAGTAAAATTACCAAAAAATAAGGTGACTATAGTTGGACGATATATCACTCATTTTTTAGTTTGTCCATCTATACTTCTTGAAATATTACAATATAGTTATGTGTATATTTTATATCTTATTTTATTCTTCATTAAATATGATTTGAAATTATACATTAAATATATTTATATATTTTTATAATGGAATGCATTATGTGAAAACATATACTACATATACAATAATAAAGAAATATTTTTTTACATCAGATACAAATTGTATTAGTCTTGATTGATTTTTATTATTTTCAAAAATTTTGTTGGATGATTATTTTATTCCAATATAAGATAATTCTAATGTGTGTGCAATGGAAATGTGTAATTTGATAATTGATATCATGGGGCTTTTATGGAAACTATATTCTATGATAAACATGATTCATGATATTTCCATGTATGACTATACATAAATATTCTCATACATTTAATTTACTGAATATGTATACTTCTATTTATTCGTAGGTATATTCATTAAATCTATATTTATAATGACAATATAATTTTATATGGAGTCATGGACCCACAATTTATTTTCATAATAGCATGAAAAATGACTGATTTTGAAAGAATAATTTATTTCAATAAATGATTTCAAAAGAATATAATTATTCAATGATTGATATTTCATTTTAGTCAAGTGTATAAAATAGATGTATTGAATGTGTTATAAATTTTTTTTCATATTAACCATTAATAATCAAGGGACCGTAAGAAAAATGGTTCCATGATCTGATATGTAAAATAAAAGTGGAATGTTCATTTATAATAATTAAAATTTTTATATTTTATTTAATAATTTAATATTTAAAATACATACTCATATAAGAAACTTTTTTATAAACATGAAGGCATAAATTAAATAAAATATTATTTGTTAAGATTTATGTATGAAATATTTTCAACCAGGATAGTTATAAAGTTCCATTAGGTATGATTTCATTATAATTTTTCCATAAAATGTTTATTTTTTTTACAAAATACATGTTTTATTCATTCCATTAATTTTTTTGTTTTTTATTATGCTGACCCATATAGTTTACAAGATACTATGAACTTAAAATTAAAAAGGATATTCATTATATTTTTTTATTGGATATTAGTGTTTTTTACTATATATTGTATTTTTGAAATTTGTAATTATAAATGAATTTGGATGGGAAAATTATTTTATTGTTTTTTATTAGATTTTATAATATTTGTAATATATATATTAATTTAGAAATATGTAATTATAAATGGGTTTTTTGGTTATTTTTCAACATGTTTTGCTAGAATTTCTGCTTGTGTCACAACTTTTTTACTGTGTAGAGGATGGAAGAAAATGAATTTGTAAAAAAAATTATTTTCATTTCAGTTATGAAATTTCTGACATGAAAAATCTATTAGTGATTATTTTACAATTCAATTATTTTATGAATAATGAGAAAAATATTCAGAAATGGTTGTCTACATGGTTGATCCCATAAAAACATGGAAAATTCATTTTGACATTGATTATGAGATAACTAATGTGAAAAAATAGGGCATATATTTTTTCACATCATTTATATAATAACTAATATAAAATTATGATTATCATTACAATTATACAACAACTAATGTGAAAAAATATAATAATTTAAATGAAAAGACATTTGTATTTAACTACTGTTAAAAATTAATTTACCATATCCCATGAAAAAATTTCATCTAATATCCAATTATAAAAATAAAAAAAATAATTTTAAAACCAATCTCTCACTTGTGTTTTTTTATAATCAAATATAGATTTTCTTATTAGATAAACTGCATTAATAGTTTGAGGATATTGACTACAAATATGGGATATATTCTTTGACTAGGGAGATGGATCTGATTAAGAATAGGTATAATTTTAATCCAATTACACAAATTAAAGGGATTATTGACAATGAAACTATGTGTGTGTTTAGAAATTAACAAAATTTAAAGGTGTGGTTTCTATAAATATTTCCAGAATTATTTATTATTTTATTATCTTATGAATGTTCCTGAATTTGAATAATATTTTTCACTTATTTCAAGACTTGAATCTATATGGGTGTTTATATATATATTTTATTTCCAATAATGTAAACTTTTTATCAAATATATGAGATATATTCAATTATAAAGGGATATCATTAAAAAAATTATTGATAAATATTATGGATTTATACTTGATGGTAACAGAATGTTGTTATGTATACTAGAGATATCCATTTATAGTTAGTAATAGGTATATTTAGCATAAATCTAACTAAAACAATTTAACACTTCTAAAAGACAAGATAAAAATTATAGATGATGGGAATGTGAAAAAGTACTCAAATTTTCATTGCTTATGATGATGATATTTTTTTTCAATTGATAGATAGTTGATTTCTGTGGATGTTTTTTAACAAATGAAGATTATTTTTTTGATATGTAAATGATTGGAGAGAATGGTTTATTTTAGTAATAAAAAATATGACATATACGAATATATATTTTATTATACAAATATATATATTCTATGTATTTATTGAAGTAATATTAAATATAATATTCAAAGTAAGTATAAATTACCCTGCTTTTGGGTATACTATTTAGTGAATATGAAGTATAAAATTTGTGAATCAAATGTTTATTCAAAGAATAATTGTTACCACACATTATCATGTAGTTTTAAGACTATGAATTTCATATAGAATTATGATTTATGAATGATAATATGGGGTTCAATAGAAATCAAAAATGAAGGTAGGAAATATTGTTCTTAGACATATCAATATAATTATGATTTTTGGTATTATGTATAGAAGTAGTAAAACATTCAACCAAATGGGATTCACTAATCCAATATATATATGTGTGTTGAGGAAGATTAATATAATTCTATTAGATATGCATGTAAAAAAATGTTGTGGGTGAATTTATATCTAGAATACAAGATGAATAAAGTTTATAAAAATATAATGTTTACTTGATATAATCAATAAAAATTGTTTATTCAATAATTACAATACCTCATTAAATATCCAATTATATAAGTAACAAATTTAATTTCATCAGATAGAATGTTTATAAAATAGACTTGAGGTTAGATTATATTTACACAAAATATTAGATTTATTATAATTTCACTAAACCATTTCCAAGGGACTTATATGATGTGGTAATACCACGACATCATGTTCATTCATTATAAATAAATTTTGAAATGTATGGAATACCTCACATTACTTTTAATTTTATTGTAAATGGTGTAAAAAAGAATATAAATGGTAGGGGTTTTATTTTTGCATTCATTAAATATAATTATTTTTTATTATAAAAAGGGAATGGAATGAAAATTAAGTTAATTGAGGGGGTAACATACATAAAAATCAATGTCAAAATGTATTTTATAAATTTATTTAAATCTCTAAAAAATATTGATTTTTACCATAGTAATAAGTCCAAAAAAATGTCATAGTGAATTTCTAAAAATTTATGAAAATAAGATAATTTTTTTGATAACTACAATTATAAAGGGGGATATTGAACTACCCTGGTAATAATTTAAGTTATTGTATTTGGTTTTAACATTGTGTGTGCGATTTTTTTTATAAATGTTTGTAGATAAAGTTAATGATTATATGTATCTGAATTTAAATAATAATGTATTCTACGTCTAAATGTTATATTTGAATATTTTCCATGATCTAGATTCAGATGCAAAATATATTGAGATTACTCTCTGAATAACACATAATATTTAATGAATTCACATTGTAAAAAAAGTGTATAATTTTGGGAAAAAGATTCATTATTTTGAAAGAATTTTTTGTGATGGTTCATGTTAAATATGATTACCTTACAAATGTTATTGTCTATGTAAATTTGAAAAAAAAACTTACCAAAAATGTATATACTTAAGGCGTTGAATATATTTTGAAAGGATAATTTTTAATCTTATATAAAATAATGTTTTTCTAATCAGTAAATTATATGACATCGGTTTTTATGTGATTTTTTAGAACATGTTAAATATGAATAATGTGGTCTTATTATGGTTTAATATCTTGTATCTCGATGATATAAAACTATATATAAGAGATAATGATATGTTATTTAGAAATAGTTTATGATCATTCATAAAGATGTTATGAAGATCAATGATCCAAATTTTAATATAACAATCCCACCCCCATGGAAGAGAAAATATCAGTAATGAAATATTTATAAATTTTTAAGGATCAAAAGAGTAAGAAGTGTTTCTATGAAGATCAATGTTGGAGTCAAAAAATGAAATATTTAGTAGAATTAATTTATGTATAATTGACTATTATAAAATTAAAACATTAGAAAACCATGATTTAAGGAATAATGTTCTTAATTACTTCCAAAAGTATTTTAATGATGTAAAAAAACTTGTATTCCAGAAATCTGGACGAATATTACAAGAAAAGCGGAGTTGTGCACAATAAATGATGAGATATCATTATCCGGAGACTGGGAGATGTATTTGAGATGAGAATAAATATCTCCCAAATAATTTGACCTATATGAGATTATGATTGAAAACAAAAAAGGATATATAAATGTTCTATAAAGTTGTATTAGATGAGTAGTTTAATTTGTATTTTTTAAAATATTAGAAGAATGTAAAAAGAGGAAGATGCATGATTCAGGAAGATAAAGAGTTTGAATTCATTCATATGATCATGTTGAGATATATTTCATTATATAATGAACATATGACATAATATATGATTTATAAAAAATTATAAATAAGTTATCTATATTTTGTAATAATCGTTAAGAATCTATATTGATGTTGGACATTGATATTATTAGTGGAATTAAAACCAGTTTGTTGTGATGTGGGTAAGAATGTTTATAAAAATTCAGAACGTGTGTTTCTATAATTAATTAATATCTTCAATTATATGTTAATTATAAATAAGTAATAATAGTTTTAATTGAGTGTTTTATGAACGTATAAGTAGATAACCAATATTTTATAAATATTTGTAAATTCATGGAAAAGAGTAGTTATTTTAGAAATTCCTTGAGCAGAGGAGAAGAAAAATTAGAATTTCTAAATATAGTTTATTTATGATACCAGATATAGAAGTTTTGTAAATTTAAAAGCTAGATGAAGAACTATTGAACATTGAGAATCTCAAAAGTATAAATCTGGAAGTTTATTTTATGGTAAGGTGTCACTACTGATAATTTGGAAGGAACATTGGAACATCGTTATAATTTTTTATGAAACATAATAAAATGATTAGCGTTATTGTTACATTTTATGGTTGACATTTAAATGGATGGGTATTATTGTAACAAATAATTTTGAGGCATATTTATTGGGATTTTTTTAGGAATATGATGTTATATTCCATCACCAATAGTTTTATTCTTTATAATATTAGTGGTAAATATCCATCTTAGAGTTGGCCTGAACATAGAAATGAAATAATAATGCACAATATGCTAATAAATTATAAAATCATGGTTCTTTTATGAATATTTATATTTCATTTCTATTAGATATATCATTTAATAGGATCGAGACTATAAAATTGACCATCATTACCTAGATTTATTGTCTATTCTTCAATTTGAGGGTCACCTTATTCAAGAATGTTTCTAAAAATGTACACTAGAAACAAAATAAAAGGGGGAAAATTAAATTAATTGATATTAATGAATAAATAATATCTTTTTAAAACAAATAGATGATTTCATTTAGTCACCACAATACATAAAAATTAATTTTTGTCTAATTATTGATATATATAATTGATAAACATGTAAAATTTATATATTATATTGGTTAAACGGTAGAATATTTCCAAATTCATAAGCACTCATTTTTATTTTCGATTAATTATTTATTATATTGAATCATATATGTTATTAGTTTTATTTTAAAACTAGTTAAAATTGAAAAAATTAAGAATATTGTTTAAGATTGTACCACATTTATTATCTGTAGGGTAAGATTATAATTCAAGTCCATTTTCTCAAGTGATATTGAGTAATATTAAAGGTCAATGTAATATTAAATAGAAAATGTTTAATTTAATTTACAGGAATTACATTTTAAGAACTATAATACTAAATTATTATTTAAATTGTCAATTAAATATTATTGAAAATTAACTATAGTGAAAATACCTTTTGATTTTTATTAGACTTTCGACATATTAATTTTCTTCCAATAATTTTAAAAATTTTGGTAGACCCCTAAATATTATCTGGTCATAGGCATTTTACTGACTTATAAAATTGTTTACTGAAATTATAAAAATTAGTATTTTGGTATTTGATTTTTAAATTTCTTCCCCATACAAATTTGAACTCTTCACCATTTTGAAACAAAAACATAATCATAATATATTTTTTTAGAAAAAAATTATTATATTAATTGAAATAAAATTGAATATGAACCCAAATCACACAATCTCAATGATAAATGGTCCTATCTATTTTAATTTACATTTCATATTTACAAAACACAACCAATAAGATAAACCCCTAATACATAATGCAAATTAATCTAAAGTTGAATATAATAAAATATGAATATATTTTTTTTAATGAAAATACAATTTTTAATTTAAATAAATATTATATTTAATAAATATTATATTTCATAAAATTTCATTCATTAAAAAATCATTAATAATAGGTTGTAGTTTCATAGTGTGGCAGAGGTGGGAGAAATATTACTGTGTTTGCACTAATTATTCTATATCATGGGATGAATATTATTCCAACATGAAAACCGATAATTTTAAATCAATTTTCAATTTCTATGAATTTTTCTAATACTTATTATCATGGAACACTTATTAATATGTAAAAGAATATATTAATAACAATTTAATATTTTATATTGGAATTATTATAATATATCTTATATTAAGCATTTAAAAATGAAAAAAATACTAGAATATATTAACCAACTTAGCATAATTCAGTTTTTTAATAAATATTATTATTATTTATTAAAATCAATAATGTATCACATGAGTTTTCAGAAATTTTATTGGATGTACTCATGAATTCTTATTATTTGGGAGATGTAAAGATAATAAATAAAAATTATTTCAAAATTGAAATAGGGTAATAACAATTAGTGAAAAAACTAAAAATTAAATGACATATGGGAAGTAAAATATTATGAAAATATTATTTAGTAAATGAAATTATAATGATACCATATACAATATTTATATCATTTAAAAAATAAAATCATGCACCTAATATTACATTAAAATAATAATATATATATGTTTATTTTACTAAATATGTTTTATTTGAAATTTAGATTTCTTATCAGTTTCATTTCTGTGAGAATATTTTTTCATGTAAAAAATATATAAGGAATATAATGTTTTATAAACAAATATGGAATATAACACAATATATATTTATGTGTTATAAAATATATGAGTATATGTGTTATTTTTCGAAACATGTACAATTTATGTGAAAAAAACAAGTTGTTGATGACATTTGAAAAATATAAGTATATAATATTATTTAAAAGGGTTATATTGTATCTATTTGTTACAGAAGAGGTATAAAATTTCGTTTGATATATATGAGAGAACTAAAATTGAATAAAAATTTATATTAATATTTAAAATTTTTGTTTAGAACATACAAATGATATTTATTTCGTATATAAAAAAATGAGGTATATTATTTACATGAAATAGTTGATATGGATAATTCACTGAGTAATTATGAATATGTAAATATATACCCATTTTTAAACAGTAAATTCATACATATTGTTTTTTTATAAATATATGATACTAAATTAGTATCAAGGAATTATCATAACTTTTTTATGAAAAATTATTACATGTGTGGGTATGAATATTTTTCAAAATGAAAAAATATATTATATTGAAACACTTTAGTATTGCCATATATTTTTTGATTTTTAAAAAATTATTAAAAAAAGATAATTTTGATTTTTATATTTGAAAAATAGATAACTTATAAAAATGAATCTACTTTATTAGAGTGTATTATTTATCCATCATGTCAGTTTTCATCTAATGTATGTAAAGTAAACTAATTTTTTATCATTTTGGTTATTCATAACATTTGATCTATAAAATCTATATTTAATAAAGAAATATTAATTTTTTAGGTATAAATAATTATGAAAATAATTATTTATAGAGAAATAAAAAAAATTGTATTTGAAATGTATAAGGTATGTAATTAATTATTAATATATTTGGTACATTAAACAAAATATAGATATATATTTTAATTTATAGAACTATAGCATAAGAAGGATTGTTTCATCTAACCTATTTTTAATTTTTATGACTTTGGGTATTTTTTATTTCAATAATTTTTCCCTCATACTTTTAATAAAAAGGTATATTTCATTTTAGGATAGAGTTATATATTTTTGGAATAATTAATTTGAAAAATAATGTTATTGTAGAAAAAAAGAGAAATAATTATAATTTACTTCTAATTTTATTTTTTTATATGTTTCATCACAAAAATATTTTAGTAGTTTGATTTATTTTCTAAAATGGATGTCATTTATTCAAAAAATTCATCCCATAAAATTTATTTTATTATGTATCCTATATAAAAAAATTATGAAATTAACGAATAATTATCTGATTACTTTGTGATTTTTAATGAATATGAATGAAAAATATTTTTAATGTAACCATTAATTTTGTTGTTTATTTGTATCATTTTTTCATTTCCACAAGTTTACATTAGTTGAAATTTAAGTATACATCAAAAAAACCTCATAAAAATTTATAATCAAGAAAAAATGATCAAAGATGATGTTAATGGGAATCATTATTCTTTTATATTGTGATTATCATGAGAGTAATGTTTTATAATGTTTACAAAAAACTATTTTCAATGTTGTAAAACTATTTGAATATTTTTAGAATGACCACCATAATAATTTATAATAACACGGGTAGTGAACCATTTAAAATAGAATTTTTTTACATGCATTAATATTCATCAGAGTCATTAATGTATTTATTTAGAATAATAAGACAATGTTTTTTAATGAATAAACAATGATTTTACACTATTATTGTCTAGAGAAAAAGTTGAAAACAAAAAAAATTACAACATACAATATAAAATAGTGTAAATAAATAAAATAAGATAACAATTTTTAAAAATTATATGAATATATGAATGATTATATATTTTGAATTATATTTTTTGATGGTTTGGATTGTGATTTGGTGTCAAACATTATATATAAAAACGAATAAACATCCATTGAAATGTAACATTATAATACATGTTGTTATCATCTGTTATAAATAATATTATATATGATGTTTCACTAGCTTCGCCAACAATAAACCCTAAAAATTCAGCATCTTAGAAAATCCATATGCCTATGGTGTGATATATTACCCCATGGATTTTGTTTTTGTTTTCGGGATTTCAATTATTGGGTTTGTATAAGTGAAAATTTAAAACAGAATATTCTCTAAAAACTATACTTTTATGGATAAGATCATCAAATGTTTAAGGAACTAATTAAGATCTAAATAATAATCACATGTAAGTTATCTCTCAATAAAAATTATAATAAATCCTACCTTTATAAAAAAATTCATAACATTTCAGTACAGTCACATGGAAACATTAAAATAGTTTTCCCTCAACCAAGGAAACACACAACACATTACATGAGTAATTCTTTTTTTAAAATCAATTGAAAAAACACTCCCATAACCTTGAGAAAAAAATTATGTATCCCTATCTCGAAACATCTATCACCGAATTTAATCAAGAAAATTAAAAATATATTATATCATTTTTTATATATATTTTAATTTTATTATTACCTTTTTTACAGATATATATTTTGATACATTTTTATCACAAGTTTAGTATATGTTACTAATAATTAATTTGAGAATTATAATATTCAATTTTAAATAAAATAATGTTAGGTTTTTTGGTTGGACCACATGTATGCATGTCCATTGAATGTAGTATTTCAACCATTAATTTAATAGTTTTTTAGATATTGATTGGGTTGGCCAATTCTACTAACTTAGAGGCCCACATGACTAACCCCATGGCCTAGCCCAACCTGTCCGCTTACTAGGTCAACTACTAGGCCAATAAAGAATATGAGAACATCCCTACCCCCCATAAGTTAATATATGATAGTACATATGCTGATGTCATCCATAGATGTTAAATAATGACACAAATGGGAGGAATTTCCCTCATAAATATAATTAATGACGTTAAAAACACCAAAAAATAGAATAATATAATGAATAAACTAATCTAAAAAAATATTTAACATCACACATTGAAAAAAATCTAAGATAAATACATAAAATAATATCATATAACTATAACTTTATAAATTTAAAAACCATTCACTAACCACATCCAATATAAATTGAATATATATTTATATATGTGGGTTTCCATATAGGAATACTCAGTATGATCTTCCCAATATACTCATGGGAAAATGTTAAAAAACCATACTAATACCCCAATGAATAAAAATGAATTCATATCATTACAAAACTATATCAACTTGTATTACAAACATCAACAATAGAAACTCACAAAATTTCACATCTATATATGGTAATATATTACAAATATATATGTGTGGATATTTTGGTATCCCACATCTATTTCCCAACAAAACTATTCACCCTCGCCCTCAACAGCAAACATCATGTGATACTATATCCTCTATATACAAATAAAAACATAATAGATCACAACCACAACTGTATAACCATGTATTAACCACATAATCATAGCCACATCACTACAACATCCATAAATAATCTCATAGTATGGTATATAATTCTGAACTATATCAACCATGTCATCTAGGTCTTCTATATATACCGTACCATGTACCAACATCATAACCATATCTTAATTCAATTACACCCCTTTTATATATTTAAGCATTAAGCCTATTCAACCAATGTATATAGATATATACATACCATAATTATAATCCAATACACACTGTATATACACATATACAATATCACTAATACATAATTGCATATACATGTTTATATAGCATATTATATCTAGAAGAATGAGTATGGGAAAGGGGTTGTAATCAACTATATGTATCCTTTATAACCTAGATATTTGGGAATGAAAATTGAAACCAAACCCTTATTTTGGTGTCATCCATGTAATTTTTCACAGAAATAATGATTACTTAAAAGATTATATAAATTGAATAAAATCCCACCCTAAGGGATGATTACCTACCAAATTTTTGTAAATCCATAACTAAAAACACCACATAAAAATCATGGGAACCACTATCCACATTCATCAACAACACTACTGCTACACCACTACACCATATCAAAGCATATTCCTCCAATTTCATATATCACATTTTCAAAAAAAATATTCAATTACCAACCAATAATTTTATTTCATCCAAATAATATTTTGTATAAAATTCAAGTCTACATTATTCATTAATCAAATATAAATTTATCATCTTACTACACGTTGTGATGCTGGAAAACATCTCACTCCAAGACGATATCCTCCAATACATATTAGGAAGAAAAAATGAATAATAATGAGCTCCTGGTGAGGATGTACTCTTACATTGAGGTCACACTACACCTAGGTCCCATAAATACATTGGAAACCTTCTAAAATAACCAAAAATAAAATTTTAATGAGATTAAAAAAATGAAAAAAATAAAAATGATAACACTAGATTTTATAAGTTATATACACGGAGAAAATACATGATGGGAATTTATCATTACATTTATTCCTATAACTATAATATAAATAAAATGTTAGAAATAGTAAGAAATGATTTAATAAAAATAATTATAGTATTTCCCAAATGTTGTAATCAGTCTCAAATTTTAATGATCATTAAGGAGTTGTATCTAGCATAACTCCAATCATTATAGGAGTCCTTTCAGTCATTACAAGACTTCCACCACCACAACTAATTCATCCAGTTAACAGTGAAAATTTATTAATCTCTTCTGAGTTTTCATATGTCTTATTTTTGAATAATAATATATATTACCATTTCTAGAAACTCACAAAAGGGTAAAACCACATGTACACTATTTCAAGAAAAAAATTATGTAATTGATTTCCATCATTCCAAAAAATCCATCAATATCATTAGGGGTAATATATAATTTTCTAAATATTACTTTCACCAACTAATATTTTTTCTTCTTAATGTATAGAAATATCATTGTTTCTCCAACATCGTTATAAATGTGTCAAAAAGTTGTTTTTGATATTTACACCTTTTAATAGTTATAATACCTGGTTGAAATATGATTTTCTTAAGGAATGTGCCGAATTGTTTCCCATATGACAATAAATTTCCATGAATCACCATTAAGTCCTCTATAAACATCTAAAAAAATAATCCCCCCTTCAAAACATCAATTATCTTTTAATTGATCTGCACAATGATTTTGATAATCCTTTCCCAACTGAGGGTCAATAGTGAAAAAATAACAACACTAAACCATTGTCAGTATATCTTCAAGGTTTAAAAAATATATATCATCCATTGATTCAGTACATTATCTTATAATAAAATATAGATGAAGTGATATATTTAATTAATATATTTTTGGAATAGAATACTAAGTTTCCATCCATGCGAATCATGCATTTTTAATCAATCAAAAATTTACCATCTTCTATCATTATTTTGAGATATTCCAATAGTCCCTTCAACAAAATCATCAATTTCATATATATTCCTAATTAAACATAATATATTTATATTTTTAATGTGAATAAACCTTTTAAATATTTAAAATCCCACTCACATTATTTTTTTTCCTAATTTGAACACATATATCATGGAACACTTATCTATCTCTTAACCTCCAATAATATTGGAGATATCATAATTGTGGAACAAATTAATTATTTGGAATCCCAAATCTATAACCTCTCATTTTATGAGATAGTAGATAATAAAGTTTTACCACCTCTTGGTTTTATAATCAATATTTCTCAAAGAATCTTTTAATTATATCAACTACATAAATTATGAATGAATTTGTAAAACAAATGGAATGATTCTAGTTTCAAACAATTGTTTACTAAAGAAACTTATGAATGTACACGACCGTAGGTTAGGTATATTTTTATATCTCCTCAATGTATATGAAATTTTTGGATAGGGAATAGGAATCAAGTTTTCTCTCACTCCTATAAGTATTCTGCATTAACATACTCGTATATTTATATTCTGTCTTGGATAATGATCCAGAAGATAATTCCCTTATAACTATCATCCCTAAGATATATATAACACATAAAATATAATTTATCATGAGTCTCTCAAATAATTAATCTTTCAAAACATTAATTCATTTTTCTAACAAAATAATATTAATTAAATAATTAATATAAATAATTATTGAAATGAATATCCATTTATAATATAAATTTGAATAATAAGATTTGACATAATGACCCATATACAACATCAGATCTACCATAAAGTCAAAGATCATTTTGTTCCAAAATCATTATTACTACTTTAACCTATAAAGGATCTATTTCAACATTCAAAGAAGATCCTGATTCTTATTATATTTAAAATATTCAGGGTTCTTTGTGTAAATTTCTTTATTCACGTCCCTATGAATAAACGTCCTATTCGGATCCAGAAGATCTAGATAAATTCATTGAGTTTTAACCATTCTATGTACTATTTGAATATTGATGTTTGTAAGTACCAAATATAAGTCCTTCAAAAAAATTACTCCTTTAATTTTAAAAAACACCTTTATCAAAACCCTTGACATAATAAATTTCTCCTCATTAAGACTTATTATTGTATTTCATCTTACAAAAAAATTTATGGAATCAATATTAATACTCCAAATTGAATCCGACTACATTTATTCATTCATATTCATGAAATTATCAAGGCACTTGGATATCTCATCATTCATGGGTATCAAGCTGCAAAATCCATATTAATTCTTTTTAATCAGAAATCCATTCTATGTAGATCTCTGTTGTTGATCATTTGTATTTTCACCTTATAAAACTATTACATCGAAAAGATCCTCATTCATACCCATTCCCTAATATTCCATTTTCATAGATCACTCTATTAATTTTTACTTTAGAAATGCAATCAGAATATTAAAACTCCATAAAATGTATCTATAATATCTTGTTGTTCTTGAACTATCATATATACTTATTCATCTAGGACATCTATAATATTTTTAAATCAAATGATATAATCCTAATAATACAATGATACATTTATTTAATCATGATTCTCTTCAAGGTCCTATTATTTTCAAAAGAAATATTCATTTAAATTAAAGTTTGGACATGTAATAACCTTTAATGAGTTGTTATATGAGTGAAAAAATAGGTGTCTCTTTTACCTAAACCATAAAACAAAAAAGATTTCACCAATATATTTTTGCACTCTTTGTAATCAATGTGGGAATAGATAAGTGAACTAAATACTTTGATATTGAAAATATTCATTTGTCCATTAATATTGTCTTATAATATATTGGACGATATCCACTAGAATATATATGGTGGACCAAATCTCCCAAAACAATCCCAATCTACATTTCCAAGAACATTGAATAAATAAATACTGACTTAAGAATACTACAACATTATCCACCTCAAATTAATATATCAATGATTTATTTGAATATAACAATAATAATAATAGAAAAAAATACACCACACTTTTAAATTGTATAGATATGAGTCCCACTCTATGGGGGAAATTGTGTTACAATTATTAAATAAAAGAAATTATTACAATATTTAAAAAAACTAAATCACCTGTGATCCATCATATAATATTTTTTATGATCTAGTAGTCATTTCAACATGGTTATTTTGGGGAGGTGTCCACTTGATATGATCTTTATAAAAATCACAACATTTATTTAATGACTTCTATCAAATAAAAATAAACTATGAGTACAATCATAATGTAGAGACCTATGCTTAACGTATATGGATGTTACATTACTTTTTCAGAATACATAATATATAAAAAAACATAAACCCAAGGACTATAATTGTTTAGTGTATTTGGAAACTCAAAACATAATCTTCTAATAATGGGGAAAGATCTTCAACATCTCCAATAAAGATATCCCCCTTTTTTTCTTACCTAAAACCTTTCTTTATATCCTGGGGAAAAGAAAACATATAGAGGGTGAGCTCAAATGCTCAGTATGGTTATGCATGGAGAAAATAAAACAAATGATATACATTTTAAATTAAAAACATGAACATAATGATTAAACATCAAAATCATGAGTTGTGAAATAAATTATGGAATTACGAAAGGCATAGATCATAAAGAAACATAAATAATGATAAAATAACATGGGAATAACACATGTAATTGTGGAAAACCATTAATAACATGATATGATTTCCATAGTAGACAAGGAATTGCTGCCAAGACAATCATAGTGGAAAAAGTCCATTACTGAACTGGTTTTACTTTCCATTCCAGCCCTATATTACTGAACCCGATTTACTTGCCGTTCCACCCATGTCTATCTCATGAGATATAAATCATTAACCAATTCATTTTTGGGAGATATATGTCCCACCCATCTCATGTTTAAATACTTCATATGTGTGCCATAAAAATTATCATAAATCATTCATCATAACCCAATGAGTAAAATGGGTTTCATAAACATCATCCCTTCATAACATAATCCATATAAAACAAATGGATATCATTTCATCATAAAAAAATAAAACCATGTATAAAATAGAGACATTATACTTCAAACATATTCCTACTAAATAATTTCATCATTGATGTGAAATATTGTTGGTAAAATACTTGAAATTAATTTTTGAGGAAAATATTCTTTCTTCATCAAAATCATATTATTTTTACAAAATACCATGTAATTTAAAAACATGATTTTGTTTAAAATAATCATAAAATAATGTACAGTAAGATTCACTAAAATAAGGTGTTATGAAACCGTGAAAATATGTTCATGCCGAATAAGTTAAAAAAACATTCTTCACATACTTTAGTCAGAAATGTCAAAATATATGTCATATTAAAAATAAAAAAATATTCCTTTAAAATATTTTACTAAAAATTAAGCAATAGGTAATATTGTATTTAAAAAATTGTAGGAGGATAGAAATAATATTAAATTTTGTGGAAACATGGATGTGGATGATAAATATGCCCCAATAAATTCTTAAGAATAAAAAATCTAGGATAAAAATGAGATCGTGAGATTTTCCCTTACCATAGGTCCAATTTCATCCATATGTGTCTGAAAATCCTGTATAGGGGGTTTACACATATTATTAACTTTTAAAAGAACAATAATAGTATTTATGATATCATATATTATTTAATTATGACATTAAATTACCTGTTCTTTTGTCAATTCCATGTTAAAGCAGCGTTTTGGGTAAAATCGTTTCATTTATCGTATGTGTTTGGACTCGTTGATCTTGATATTATTACTTATATAATGATATACATAATTCCAGAATGTAAAAAATGATTTATATATAATATATATTCAGTATATAAATATGTATGATAGATCGATAAATGGAATGAAATACACTGTTCAAGGAGACGGTAGGTTGTATGTACGCATGAACGTTGTTTTAGTTTCCATATTAAATTGAATGGAATTAAGTAATTGAAAAATATATGTACATAAATTCAGTATCATTATTATGTCATATCATTCATGATTATTTATTATAGATACTTTATAATCATTCATGAATGGTTACCATGGATAATGAATCTCATAGTGTCGTGGAGACGGTAATCTGTACGTACGCACGAGTGACAGTATCGTTCCCATAATTTTGAATGGTATTGAATAGAAATATATAATCTCTCAGAATTAGTATCATGTTATAATAAAAATATATAGTTATTATTTCCACCATTATACACATCCATGTAAGGTGGTGGTGGAAGAATAGATTAACCCACGACGTGGAGATGGTAAGCCGTACGTACGCACGCGCGATAACTTCTTTTTTCGTAGGACGGATAAAAGTTGAATTCGGGTTGTTTTGTATTTATAATAACATATAAGTATATGAGTGATACTGATGTTATTACTTTATTATGAAACCAAAAAAATATTAGGAAGTATAAGATGAAATGAATTTGAATGAATCGGTAAAGGATATTACCTCTTCTTCGACGCGCCTCTTATAAACCTCCTCTTAGGGCACAAAAGATGGTATTTGAAGAAGACCATTAACTGTAGTATGTTTCTAGGGAAGTGTAGAAGATAAATAGGCAGGGTTTGTCCTATCATGAAGGCTCAAAATTGTGTGATGGGGAGGGGAAAGAGGTGCCCTTATATAGGAGAGGAGAGGGGAACTTTTGGAATCCTCACAAATTTTAATTAATAATAAACTAAAACCCCACATAAAAACATCCAAAGTGACTAAAATTAAGATATGAGGTACTATCGGGTTGTAATATCATCAGATAATAAAATTTAGACATTTTTAAATTTTATTTTAAACCTTATCATTTTTATTTATAAAATTAAATCTGCTTAATTTTTGTGTGGTAATAACATTATAAATTTTAAATGGTTATAAATACTTACTTAGGTGTTGTTAATTATCCATAATTAGATTAGATATGAAATTTTTGAACATATAATTGCCAATTTGAAATTTATATTTTTTTTGATTTTTAATTAATTTAATCATATGTTATTTTTATTAAATATCAATAGTGTCAATTTTGAAACCAATCATTTATTTAAATTTAAAATTAAATCCATATAGAATATATATTCAATCCAAAATATTTAATATAATCCTAAATTGTCATATTCATCTAAAAAATTCATGGAGCACATTAATTTGTTCATATAAAATTTATCTTAGCATTTTGAAAAACCATTTATTTGATATTTCCATTAATAAAATTATTACAACAACATTTTTGTATAATTATTTAATATAATTATTTGTTGAATAAAAATTTAAAACAAAATACTAATATAAAGATACATCTAATAGATTTCATAAGAATACTTTTACTCGAATTTATCTTCTAAAACAACAAACTTTTAAAATTTTATCATTATTGAAGTAAAAAGGTGACAACATTGACATCATTCAAAATAAAATAATATGAATGTCATAATATGTATTATTAGGATTTAAATGGTTCACATGTAGAAACTTGAATGATTAGGGTGTAGATATAGTTGACCAATAAGTTTTGGTCAAGTTTCTGGTCTTTTTTATTGGTATTATTACTTTAATAAAAAATATATTAATGATTGTTCTCTAAATAAATAATTTCTGCATCATTAATGTAAAATCTATTTAAGTAATTAAATATTTCTTAAAAATTACAAATAAATTACCATGAAAAATAAAAACATTTTATCTTTCAATTGAGTATTTATAATGGAATTTATATTCTGAATAACCTTATGTTAAGAATACTTATATTATTAAAGTTTGAGTGAGACACATTTCAATTTTTTAAATAAAATAAAATAAAGGACTTAATCACTTCTAGCTGTGATCCAAAAGATTTAATTTAGACCCTATTATGATTTTGGAAAAAATATAGACATCAGATTATATTATGACATTTGTTAGGGTAATTTTATAACTATATTGTTACCCTTAATTACCTAATTTACATTTTACTATCATAAATAAAATTTATAGTAGTTACTATCCATAATGCCCAAAAATAAAAAGAAGTCTATTAACATAATTTGGACCTACTGATTATAAATATGGAATAAATTTTCCCAAATTCAATACACAGAATTTTCAGAGATTAATTTAAAATT
This sequence comes from Viscum album, assembly GCA_963277665.1. Lineage (NCBI taxonomy): Eukaryota > Viridiplantae > Streptophyta > Magnoliopsida > Santalales > Viscaceae > Viscum > Viscum album. The sequence continues at coordinate 1,033,266,708 of OY728157.1, forward strand.
AATTACATTTTATAAAAAACGGTTTTTAATTTAAAACATTTCAAACGATTGAAATGTTTTTACCTATGAATTCAATGAAAAATTAATGATAATTACGTAAATAAAATTTAATTGTAAAAATATATTCTATTTATAATTTAAAACCATTCAATATTTTAATTTATCCATATAAATTATTTTGATGAAAAAATTTGTTTTTAATTAAAATTTACTAATTTTTTACTCCTTACCAAATTTTAACGTTATCAAAAAAATATCAAAACTTTATCCAATGTAAATTTTTATATCCTGATTCAGAAGAAGAATTTTATTTTGTAGTTTTGAACTTATAAACATGTCAAAAAATTTATTTAATGTGGGTGCGCCATCAAAAGTTGGTAATAATTATTTTACAGGAAAATTTTATTTTGTTCTCATACCATGTTCTAAAATATGTGTAAAATGAATTATTATGTAATAAAATTAAAAATGTAGTTAATACTATTCATTACGTCTAGTTCATAATAATATATCATTGGTTAGTAAAACATGGTATTGCGTACAACATACTCTATTGAGAAAGGTCACTCTTGTGTGCAAAACAAGCAAAGAATATTGTTTGCATACACTACAAGCTAATACAATGTTGCGTATAGAACTATCTATTCATGGTGAAGTATAAAACACAAGACATCAAATAAATTAAAAAGAATATTTCTCATAAAATCTAAGAGTTGTTACATTCTTCCCCCCTTTAATTGAATTTCGTCCTCGAAATTTGTCGGGGTATTAAATCGTTTACTACTTGTATGTTTCTTTAATAGAAACCCATGTTGTAAAAAGTAACACTAAAACATAAATTTGAAAAGAAAAGTATGATATGTAATGGTTGCCCAAATTAAATAATCACTGGGTTTCTACATAAGAGAAAACATGTGAAAATATGGACATTAAAGAGAAATCTAGCCATCGTGTTTGGATGAAGAGTGGTAGAGAACATGACTATGAAAAATCCAACAATCACAAAGCCATAAATTTGTGATGATCTATGGTACCGTTTGATTCATCAGATATTTAGTAGGACAACATTTTTGGTTTTCCGTATGATTTCTCTAAAGTTTATGAATTTTTGCATACAGATAAGAACTTTCTTGATTTCAGTGTAAAATCATCATTGGTCAGTCCATGAACAATTTCCACATCATCTCTTATTTAAAGAAATGAAGTTGAATTTTTCATTCGTGAAGTGTGTGAAGATCATGCGATATAATGATAGGTCCTCCCATTTCTCTCAAACATAAGGTTATCAAATGATATAAAACATACATATGTCCATCTATGGTGACATTAATGATATATAGTTCCAAAAATGAACTTATACTTAATATATCATACCAGTTAATAAAATAAAACTAGTTTCCACTAACTAGGGACTTCCTATTGGCCATTGGTAGGAGATAAAGGCCACTCACAGTTTAGTTGTGGGTTCGATTCCCACAGCCTTGTCCGACGTAATGAGTTGTTGCCTGTCCTACGAGTTGTCCTTTTTCTAAAACTATACTATTATAAAATTTCATAATATCAAAATGTTCTAGCCTAAAACTATACATTTGGATGTCTAACATAATCCATTCAAATATTTATGTTTATCCAAAATTCTTCATTCCAATCACATAGTATAATGAAAAATATTACTAGAGAAGTCATATACAAAGCTTGTGATTACCATCATTTACCCCCATATATCATAAGATATATCTTGTTGGTCATATTCCAAACATGTGAATACCTTAATCATGTATTCTCGAGAAACACGAGTTGCCATAGAACCTTAGTGAAAAAAATATTGCAGTCAAAAGTTAACTCTTTCCACATACCAAAATCCAAAAAAATTTATATACTAAAAGCATGATATAACTTTTTTCTTATACCAGTCATGAGCCCATTAATAATATCAAACATCTAATTATATCATAATCCCTTCATTATGTTCATATCATCTGCATTCAAAAAATATCTGAATAACCTTTCATGGTTCAACATATACATTCAATTAATTTAGGAAAACAATAGTGTAAAAATGATTAGATGTTTCTTTTTTCCATACTACTATTAAATTACCTAGACAAAATAACTGTTCATAAACATACAATCATTCCACTACCATCTTAATCCATTGACCGAGCCTCATCATTTTATTCCTCAACACTTCTTTCATATCATATGTCTTTCGTAGTCTATTCATCATCATCAACATAAATACTACACATACGGCCATGCTGATTCTGTTCATGAGATTTTTCCTTAGGTATTGGTTTGTATAATTACCATACATTCCAAATCTAAAACATTTAAACGTTGATGATGTCTTAGCAATACCATTTTCCTTTTCCATGGTGATAACTGAACCTTTTCCTTTGAAATTACTAGCTTTGTGTCCTTCTTTTCCACACCCAAAGAATCTTTCAGTTCCTTTGAAACATTCTCATGGATGCTTCTTACTGCATGATTAACATTATCGAAATTGAAGATTATTTCCTCTTAGATCATCCTGAAACTCCATCTTTATCTAATTAGCTGAGTCAGAAAACATACCAATGTTTAGATTATTGATCATATAATGAGATTTATGATTAGTAATAATAACTATTTTTAGACTTCCAAATCTCATTTAATTTGGTTTCTCATGAATAATATCATTTAATTGTCCCTCATATCCTCCATTATCTTGAATCTTAATGTTTCCAACCTTCTTCTAAAACCCATAAATAATTGTCTGAGAGGCAAAAATAATTTTTGGAAGACAACATAATCACGGGGAGTACTTTCAATTTATAACATCATAGGTTTAATACTAGGTTATTCATGATCGTTATCATAATTCTAGGACTGTGTCCTATAGTTATACTAAACCTTAGGGACATCTCGAGACAAACCTTAGAAATATTTCCAGGGATCTCACTAATGTTTTCATACCCAAAGAATCTTTAAGTTCCTTTGAAACATTCTCATGGATTCCTCTTACCGCATGATTAACATTATCGAAATTGAAGATTCTTTCCTCTTAGATCATCCTGAAACTCCATCTTTATCTAATTAGCTGAGTCAGAAAACATACCAATGTTTAGATTATTGATCATATAATTATATTGATGATTAGTCATAATGACTATTTTTAGACTTCCAAATCTCATTTAATTTGGTTTCTCATGAAGAATATCATTCAATTGTCCTTCATATCCTCCATTATCTTGAATCTTAATGTTTCCAACCTTCTTCTAAAACCCATAAAGAATTGTCTGAGAGGCAAAAATAATTTTTCGAAGACAACATAATCACGGGGAGTACTTTCAATCTATAACATAATAGGTTTAATACTAGGTTATTCATGATCGTTTTCATAATTCTAGGACTGTGTCCTATAGTTATACTAAACCTTAGGGACATCCCAAGACAAACCTTAGAAATATCTCCAGGGATCTCACTAATGTTTTCACATCCTAGTTTTCAATTATTAACTAAACATTTCATCTGATACCAACTATAGAGACCCATTCTTGATGTACATGGACATCACATTACTTTTATAGAATAATTAATACATAACAAAAAAATACACCCATGGATTATAATAGTTTTGTGTATTTGGAAACTCAGAACATAATCATCTAATCATTGTGAAAGATCTTCAACATCTCTGATAAAGATATCCCCATTTTGTTTACTTACATAAAACATTTCATTATATCTTGGGGAAAATATAACAAATAAAGAGTGAGCTAAATTCTCAGTAAGGGTAAGAATGGAGAAAATAAAACAAACCACATACATTTGAACTTAATAACATGAACATAAAGTTTAAACATCAAAATCATGAGTTGCGAAATAAATCTAGGTATTACATAAGGAATAGATTATAAAGAAACATAAATCATGATGAAATATCATTGGAATAAAAAATGTAATTATGGAAAACCATTAAGAATGTGATATGATTTCCATCATAGCCAAGGAATTTCTGCCAAGACCATCGTAGTGGAAATAGTCCATTACTAAACAGGGTTTACATTCTGTTCCAACCATGTCAATCTCACGAGATAGAAATATTTACCTAATGCATTGAATAGAGATATAGGTCCCAACCATCTCATATTGAAATCATTTTTATGTGTGCCACAAAACCATCATAAATCATTCATCATAACCCAAACTGTAAAATGGGTTTGATAAACATCATCCTTCATAACACAATCCATATAAAAAATTGATATCATTTCATCATAAGAAAAATAAAACAATGTATATAATAGAGACATTATACTTGATCTATAATCATACTAAATTATATCATCTTATATGGGAAATAGTTTTGATAAAACACTTGAAATGAATTCTTGATGAAAATATCCTTTCTTCTTGAAAATAAAATTCTTTTCACAAAATGCCATGTAATATTAAAAGAAATTGATCTTGTTGAAAGTAATCATGAAATAATGTAGAAGAATATTCATTAAAATAATGCTTTATGAAACCATAAAAATCCATTCATGTCGTATAAGTTAATTTTTTTTTTCTTGTACTTTGGATGGAAAAGTCAGAAAGTATCTCGTACGGAAAACGACAAAAGATTCTTTTAATCTCATTTAATAAATATTCACCAATGGTTATAATTGGATTTAGAAAATTGTAGGAGGATAGAAATAATATTACATGTTGTGAAAACATAGATGTGGATGATAAATATGCCCCCGTAAATTCTGAATTATAAACAATCTCTGATAAAAATGAGATTGCGTGATTTTCTCTAACCTTATGTCCAATTTCTGTCATGCATGTCCGAAACACCTGTATAGTGGATTTTAATATATTATTAACTTTTAACAGAACCATAATAATATTTAAGATATCATATATTATTCATTTATGACTTTAAATTACCCGTTCTTTTGTCAATTCCATGTTAAACCAGCGTTTTGGGTAAAATCATTTCATTTATCATATGTATTTGGCCATGTTGTTCTTAGTATTATTACTAATATAATGATATAATTAATTCCAAAATGTAAAAAATGATTTATATATAATATATTTTCATTATATAAAGATATATGATAGAAGGATAAATGGAATTAAATACACAGTTCATTGAGACGGTTGGCCGTACGTACGCATGAACGTTGTTTTCGTTTCCTTATTGAATTAAATTAAATTATGGAAATGAAACCAATATGTACATAAATTCAGTATAATTATTATGTCATATATTTCATTATTATTTATTGTATATACTTTATAATCATTCTTGAATGGTTAACATGGAGAATGAATCTTATCGCGTCGTGGAGACGATAATCCGTACGTACGCACGAGGGACGATATCGTTACCATAATTGTTGAATTGTATTGGAGTGGATTGTATAATATATAAAAATTATTATCATGTTATAATAATCATATATAGTTTTTATTTCCATCATTATACCTATCCAAGAACTGTGGTGGTGGAAAAACAGATTACACTATGGCATGGAGACGGTAAGTCCTACGTACGCACGCAGGTTGATTTCGTTTCACGTAGGATGGATAGAAGGTGAAACAGGGGTGTTTAATATCTATTATAACATATCATTATATGAGTGATACATATTTTATTACTTTAATATTAAAAAATGAAGAATATTAAGTAGAAGAAAAAATGTATTTTAATGAATCAGTAAAGGATATTACCTCTTCTTCGACGCGCCTCTTCTAAACATCCTCTTAGGGCACAAAATTTGAACTTTGAAAAATATAAGGAAAACTATTACTTTTCTATGGAAGTTTAGAAGCGAAATTTTAAGTGGATGGCCAATCTTTAAATCTCACAATTGTTTGAGGAGGAGATGGAAGGAGGTTCCCTTATATAGGAGAAGAGAGGGGCACTTTTGGAAACGTCAAGAAAAATAATTAATAATAAAATAAAACCCCACATAAAAACATCAAAAGTGACTAAAATTATGATATGAGGTATGATAGGGTTGTAATAACATCAAAAAATCAAATTTAGGCATGTTTTGATATTATTTTAAACATTATCGTTTTGATTTATTAAATTTAATCTATTTACTTTTATTTATGGTAATAATATTCTAAATTTTAAATGGTTATAAATACATACATATGAGTTGTTAATTTTCTATAATTAGATACATTATTACATTTTCGTCAATATAATTTTCAATTTGTAATTATTAAATATTTCTGTGATTTTTATACAATTTAATAATATGTTAATTTTATAAAATATCAATAGTGTAATTTTTGACACTTCAATTATTTGAATTTAAAATTACATCCATACAGAATGTATATTCGAACCAAAATATTTAATAGATTCATAAAATTTCATATTCATCTGAAAAATTCATGGAGCACATTAAATTGTTCATATAACATTTATTATTGTACTCTTAAAACCATTTATTTTATATGTTCCTTAATAAAAGAATTACTACAACATTTTTGTATAATTATTTAATATACATTTTTTGCATAAAAATTAAAAATAAAATACACTGATGAAGATACATCAAATATATTTCATAAGAATACTTTAAGTTTAATTTATCTTCTTATACATCCATCTTTTAACTTTTATCTTTATTAAAACACGAAGGTGACAACATTGACATCATTTACAATAAAATAATATAAATGTCATAATATGTTTTATATGGATTTAAATGGTCCAAAATTTGACCCTTTGATAATTATGGTATAGATATACCCGACCAATATGTTTTTGTAATGTTTCTGGTCCTTTTGATGGATATTATTATTTTAATAAAACTTATAGTATTTATTTTTCACTAAATAAATAATTTCTCCATCATTAATGTATAAGATGTTTAGGTAATTAAATATTTCATAAATATTAAAAATAAATTACCATGACAAATAAAAAAAATTTAGATTTCAATTGAGTATTTATAATCGAATATATATTCTGTATAACCTTATATTAAAAATACTTTTATTATTAATGTTTGGGTGAAACATATTTCACTTTCTTTAAATAAAAAAATTAAGGGTCTTAATCACATCCAAGTGGGTTCCAATAGTTTCCATTTAGATCCAAGTATGATTTAGAGAAAAATATAGTCAACCAATTATATTAAGACAAGTGTTATTGTAATTTTATAATATTATTTTTACCCTTAATTACCTAATTTACCTTGAACTGTGGTAAATAAAATTTATCGTAGTTACTATTCATTATGCCGAAAAATAAAAACTAGTCTATTAACATAATTTGGACAAAATTATTCCATATATGGATTCCATTTTTCCAAATTCAGAGCATATAAGTATTAGTAAATAATTTAAAATGAATTCCATTGTTGATAAAAATGGGTTTTTATTTTTCAACATTGCAAAAGATTTAAATGTTTTTACTTATGGATTCAATGTAAAATTAATGATAATGACATACATTATATTAAATGGTAAAAATATATTATATTTATACTTTAAAATCATTCAATATTATTATTTATCTATATAAATTATCTTGATGAAAAAAGTTATTTTTAATAAAAACATAGCGTATTTTTATTATTAATCAAAATATGAACGTTATCATAAAAATTTCAAAACATTATCCAATGTAAATTTTTATATCCCAATTCACAAGAAAAAGTTTATTTTTTAAAATAAAATATATAAAAATATCAAAAAAATATATTTAATGTGGGTGCACAATCAAAAGGCGGTAATACATATTTTATAGAGAAAACATTATTTTGTTCTCATACCAGGTTCTAAAATATATGTAAGATGAATTATTATGCCATAAAATTCAAAATGTTGTTAATACTATTCATAACTAATAGCTAATAATAATATAACTTTAATTAGTGAATCTCAGTATTGTGTAGATCATACGCTATCGAGGAAGGCTTCTCTTTAGTTCAAAACAAGACAAGAATAGTGTTTGCGCATACTACATGTTAACACGACGTTGCGTATAGTAGAAGATAATATTGGTGAAGCGTACAACACAAGAAATAAAATAATTTTAAAGGAATATTTCTCATAAAATCTTGGGGTGTTGCACATAACATTATAAAACAATAACTATATGTATCAAACATTTCATATAGTCACCATTTTTTATTTACATAATAAATCGCATTCCATATTCATTGTTATTCAAGGAGAATATCATTATTGCATCTCTTAGCTTTACCTTTTGGATATCATTAACCATTATACCAAAGATCTATCCTTCCAGACATGTTAGTAGATTTTATAACATCACCCAAAAAGTCATCTGATTCTATTCATTACAATTAAAACCATATATTAGAAAAACCCACTGGTTAGAATCTTTTTGTCAAACATGCCACTAAATTAAATAAATACCCCACTAGAGAATCATTTTCTTGAAATCACATCTATTTTATTTGTGTTGATCTTAAAACATATTTCATTCCTAACATTTATATATATATATAGGAACCCAAAATAATTCCCTAAATCTTAGAAAAACTATGACACAACATTTTTAATTACTTCATGAAAATAAAAAACATGATTTCATAACGTGAATATTTATAGAAGAATTAATATTTCATTAATCCAAAAATCATTTATCCAAAATAACTAGATGATGTGAATCATTAGTTGAAAATTATATTTAATTTTCAAACATATATATATTTGGATTAATTAATCACACTATTTGGGTGAAAAAATATAATTCCATCAACACACTTTGTTTTGAGATGTTCTAACAATCTAATTTTCTTGATAATCTCCGTAATACATTATATTAAATAAATTTTATATAAAATATTATTGAATAGTAAAAATATGATTTCATTATTTTATATAAAACGTATAATTATAAATTCAAAAGTGAGCTCATGCATGAGGGTTTCTTATCGAGTATTGTAATCTCTATCAAATTTACTGTCATCTAACCCCTATAATTAATCATCTAATATAATGAATAATGAAAATGTTTTATATCCCTTTACACATTGGATAATCCTCTTCATTTACTCCCAATAATCACTTCCAAGTCAATAATTATTCTAAAAAAACAACATCCACTGCATGTTCAATGTCAAATAGAGTGAAAATTAGGACATACATAAGGCTTTTTCCCACTGATAAATAGGAAAACATCACCATGCACTCTGCCACAACTACAATTTTTGGTGCCTCCCCTTCATAAAATTGGAATTTTTTTCTAAAGGTTTGGTAAATAGAATTAATTCAGTAATGATGAAGTGTTCCACTAAATTATAGATGTTATTTGAGTATATCATGTTCATGGAAACAAAACTCATTTTCCACCCAATCTAAATCCCTATTATCTTTTTCTCCAGGCCTAGATCACTCATCTCTAAAATTCTATATAGTTTATATATTATCTCATTAACCCATTTTCGAAGTGTAATTTGAATAATAATGACATCAATCTATATATGTAAGATGATGGAGCTCCAATCATAAAACATTATCTAGAAACCTTAATGGTCGATGTTACTATAGTTTAAGTTCCACTCCCTCATAAATTAATTAATCATATGATTAATCTAACTTGGAACATTTTTCAAATAATGAATTCATCCCTTTTGTATTCAAAATAGATTCTTTTTATAATTTCCATTGAAACTAACTTATTTCTGTATATTCATAACTTGTCTAAGTCCCCAAAAATAAATGATATCACCACATAAAATTGATCCTAATGGAATAAATATTTTGTTTACATGCTCAGTATCATTCAAATAGTATTATGTTGAACTATTAGTGGAAATATTTTTGAAAATTATACACCGTCAAATTTTTTAAACCCATTTATAAATTATCAAGAAATTTTCTTTCATGTACCATCCTCTTTGTCACTTACACAATGAACAATTTTCATTGTATTAAATTTCATTCCAACAAGATGTTCTGTTACTTACCATGTTATGAATAGATGGAGGGAATCAATCTCATCCCTCATGAATAATTCATAATTATTTTGGTATCTTATATTACTATAATCTTCCTAGTTCTATGGCTCTCCATAGTATATGAGTAGAAAATAATTCATATCACAATTTTTCCTATGCACTTGGTGCCTTACCCATGTAGAACTTAGAAACTCACTCGATATATAACATAAAATTATTACCTAAAATCATATAGAAATATATTATGAATATATTTCCTCCAAAATTATACCTATAATGTAAACAGTTGTATAGATTTATAGTATATCCATCCTTGGAATCACCATCATAAACTGACTCTCATATATTGTCACTGTTAAACAAAATGGATATTTTGGACATGATTTACTTCATAAAGTCTCAATAATATATATATCTTTTTGATAGACATTTAATTGAACATAATATTCTAGAACTACATTGATATCATTATAATTTTATTTGTGATAATATCCTTCTTAATTATCTCATCATTGAATACTACATTTTCACATATGAAAATTTTCAAAATATTGTTAACCAAAAGTCCAAAACAAATATCATCATCACCATTACATAAAAGTCACTCTTGTGTTATAGAGTCAAGTTTATAAATATCCTTGGAATAGATAAGAATATTTGTGAGGGATATGAAGATGTTTGATATTGGTAAAGTTAGACTTCTTTCAAAAATAATATTTTACTACAAGTTCCTTCCCCAATATAGAATGGGGACTTATATTGAGTAAGTGTACAACAAAATTCACTATATCCACCCAAAAAACATGGGGGAAAGCCAATGTGAATTCATATTATCTTTACATTTTTAACCAATGTCTTCATCCACTACATAACTCAGTTATGTTATAGAGTACCTCCAATTTTCTTCTCAGTCAATATGTCTTTCCTATAGTTGATATTCTAAAAATATCACCATCTATACTTCATAATATTATTATAAATTATGAATTAAAACATGAAAATGGTTTCTTATACCACAACATATCTAAATTTTATAAATTTAATAAATATACATAAACCATACTTTAGAAAAAACTCACATTGTCCATGTCGAATCATCAAAGAATGATATATTGCATAAGGACCCTGTGTGAATGACAACCAATGTTGTCCCCCATACATCCTCATGAAATATCTATAACATTTATTGATGTAGTTCCTTAAAGAATGATTATAAAAATTCATTCCTCTAAATTCCAAATATATAATTGTTACATATCTCATAATTCATGAATGAATATTTTGGCAACCATTTACATCAGATGATCGTTATCTATTTCTCTCTATGGTAAAATAAAAAATAATTTCATTTCTTTTGGTATGTTATAACGCTAATATAAATTAAAAATGTAAATATTCCCATGATGTACAATTCCTCACCCTTCAATCCATTGGATAAAACATTGGATTATCATGTATTTTTCTATGCACCATCTGTGATTTTTCTACAGAAAAATACATGATTTAGATGTCGAATAGAAACTAGGTTTTTTAATCATGTTGTCTTCAATAAGGAATTCAACATTAGTATAATTTAATTTCATATATATATTTATATTCTAATCTTTCCTAAAATAATGGATTTCTAGTCATTTTCATGGTGATTCTTGATATGTAATCTATATGAATAGTGTTTCATACATTCCCACGTAGATGATTAGTGAAATGAATCTCCAGAGTCCATAATCAAAGACTCAGGTGAACTAATGATTTGTTTGAATATAAAATAATATATTCAAATACAGAATTCTTGGATCATAATTTTCAATTTTGTATTCTTTATTTTAAACTTTTATCATTGAAATCCTAAATCAATTAAATGTTCGAACTACAATGTGAACGTATGGATCTAAATTAAATTGAGATACTCTTACATCTGCTTCTTAATCAATCTATTTTCACAAACCAATTTTGGTTGAATAATAAAACTATAATTTTACAATGAATATATTTTCTAAAATATTCTATGATTTATTTCTAATTGGGGTATTTATTTGTATTTATGTATGTATTGTACCAAAACACTAATTCAATCCTTTGACATGAATATCATATTGTAATGGAGATCACATCATATATGTGACAGTTTATTTAAAGTAACATATATTCCAACTCCAGATCACTAATGTTCACCTTCATGGAAGAAATATTAGTTCAGATTAGATTAAATTCAATAATAATATTTAACAGTAGATTTCAATCAGATATATTACTACCAAACAACATCAACAACTGTATGACCACATTCATTTTATTATATTCTCAATCATTTCAGTGAGGGAATTCTTAAGTTCTAATGTGATTTTATTTCCCAAATTATATACAAATCATTATTTTATAATTAATTTAATGTCAACCCTAATTATTTCCATTCTTACCTCTCTAATTCCTCTTTCATTATCTCTTCTTTCTTAGTTCCCATAAATTGAAGATCAATGAATTTCTATTTTAGACAATCCTTGACATGTAATCTACAAACCCCAAAATTCATACAATGAATATTTAATTCCATGATCCTACACCCATCTGATTCCATAACATTGGAAGTTAATAAAATCCAAAAAAATTATAAAAAACATTAGAGGGATACTAACTTTCTTAATAATAACTCTATTTCATTGAATGTTGAATATTTATGAAATTTATCTGATATATGAAACACCTTCACCAAAGTCTAACTAATCAAATTTATAATTAATGTGACAATAACACATTTTGGGTATATAAATATCTTCTTCCATTCTAATAAAAAATATTCACTATAACATACAAGGTAGAATAAAGTTCTAAAAATAAGCTTTTGATATAGTGTCACCAAAATAGAATTCAACGATACATAAATCACCTCAAAAAAATATCATAAAAATTATATGATTATAAAAATTAATTATAAAATTAAAATTTTAATTTGAATGAATGAAAGAATAAATAAATAAATATTCATTTTAAATCACCAGTCCTATAAAAATTATGGGAACACTATTTTTCATTTTTTACGGAAACATAATTTGATTATAATAAATCAATGTTCTTATTCAAAAGTGAACCTTAATACTATTTCTAGTTGAATGAAACCTACTAATTGTTTTTTCACAACATCTTGATCATCATAGAGTGAAGTCCAGTAAATCCTATCTCTATTTAAATCACTATATTCTATTAATTATATTACTATAGGTAAGATATCTTAAGATTGAAACACTTACAAGGATATAATTACATATTATAGATCTACCCATATAAAATTAAACATTTCATCAAAATCGTTATATAGTATGTTTTGGTTGGAATATGTCATGACCCGTCCCCTAAGGCCCGTGTCATGACTACCCCAATCCTGCCTTCCATAGGCCAGGGGATGGACACTAGAACCAAAGGTGTATTATCTATAACTAGAAAGGCATTTCCATTATAACCTGTAAGCACATGCAACCAAGAATGAAAAAAGATACAAACTCAAGAAAACTGTATAACCAAAAGATTGTTCTGAAAGTAAAGGGGCTGGAAAACATGCCCAATAGTAAATGATCAAGTACAACTAAAATACAAAACCACTGAAGAATTTGACAAGGGTAGCTACTGAGTCATCCTCCGGGTTTCTACCTGAGGGGTATGTACAGATCGCCTCCTCAGCACACCACGTACGTCTATCTCTTCTACGTATCGACACACTCTATGGTCCACCTCTAGGTACCTTCCTGTCTTGGTAATCTTAGCCTTAATTAGAACAGTCTTTCGTCTACATCAAACACATCAAGGTGCAGGAATACCCCGTACATGGGTGAGTATAATGATACTCAGTAGGGAGCGCGAGACCGTAAAGTTATCACAAAAATCCAGCAGGGATAATCCAAAAAGTAAAAAATCAATAGATAACCCGACATAGGTATATTCCCATAAATATACATAAGTTATCATGTAATACATCTTAGTCACTAGACAAAATAGAAAAATTGACTCAGCTCAAACCTGTATTTTATTGTAGGGATATTATCAAGTAACATCCCTAGTCACATTTTTGAAACCTCAGATTCTAGAGAAATCCTCCTCTATTGAGTATAGTGGGCTTACCATTACACCAAAGTGCTTCCCACTAACCGTGGAATGCTGGGGTACTCCTCCTATCGAGTATCATGGAACTGCCGCTTTACCAAGTGTTCTCCCCACAATGGATCAGCCATGTCGCCAAGCACCCTCCCCCTCATAGCCTGCTGAGAAAATTCTCTTGTCAAGTGTTGTGGGTATGCCATGACACCAAGTCACTCTCCACGGTGGGTCTGCCGCAACACCAAGGCACTCCCCCATGGGCTAGTCAATTCAATCAATGTTGAAACGGGCAGTAGCCATCTAGTCTTAGCAAGTTTCTAGGTGTCCGCACTATACTCGCTTGTCTGTAGGAGGATCCTCTACACAAGCTACTGGTCGATACACTAACTTCCAAGAAGTCCCATGATAAAGTATCTATATGGTCATCCATGTCACAGGGATCTCAACGCAACTGAAGGTGCTTCAATCAGATATCGGGTATGTGAGTTATTACCCCTTTAGTCCTGGGGGCTTGGTTGGATTTGTTCTCAATACCACAAGACTGTTTCCCATCTCAATCCAAAACTCTTGTGGATTATAATCAAAGGAACTGTATCGCTCCAAGATTTTCCATGCCAATGACGGTTCTTCAAATGAATGTCTAGTGCCAAAGATATGGCTGAAGGAGCGTAAATGGATCGTAGTGGGCCTAGGTCTGGTCTGACCTGGGCAGACGGACCCGACCCGACCCAGCCTGGGTTGACCCGTTGGATCCAGACCAGCCAATTGTGCAACCCAGCCCGTTGGTTCCAGCATAGCCTACGAGGGACATGAGGGCATGGACTGGCCGCAAGAGCGGCGAACCAGCCATAAGGGAAAGGATAGGCTGCGGGTCGGGGGTCCGGCCATAGGTTGGGGGTCCGGTCGCATGCGGTGGACCAGCCAGAGTTCAGTGGTGGTTTGGTCAAGATGGTCGAGTGGCTCAGCACAGCAGTGTGGCTCGGCATGGACGATAGTGAAATTCGGTTTGGATGGAGACATGGCTCGGAAGATGGTAGCGTGACTCGACTCGGATGGCGGTGTGTCTCGGCACGGTAGGTGGCGGCGACATGGAAGTGGTGTGGCGGCTCGGCTCAGCTTGATAGGCGGTGACAGAACGATGGCTATGCTACGCTTAGTGGGTTGCATGGAGACATGGTCTGGCCATGGGTGGCTCAGCCGGGGACATTGCCTATTTGGCTGGGAGGGTGAAGCGCCATAGGTTATAGAGGCTGCGAGAGGCAGCGTCGTTGTCTTTGTCTCCTTCCTCCATTTCAAAGAACACATGCAAGAAGAACAGTCATGTGGTCAGGCCATGTTTTTCCCCTCCCCAACCGCGTTTAGAGTGATAACAAGTGTTTCACAAAGAAAAAAGCATGAACGTGAAATCATAATCATCCAAAATGTTTTTCCGTAACAACTATATGAAAATAAGTGCGTACATGGAAAGAATTATCATGCAAAAAAACTCCTACCATATCCGCTTGATGAGTTGGCACAAGAAGGTAGTAAGATCATCGATTCATCATAGATGAGGATGTCCCATGTTAGAAGAAGTCCCATGGAAGAAGGTCGAAGGAGGTCGACTTTCTTTGTTGGCGGAGTATTCTTTGTTTGAGAGATTTATCCCAAGTTCTTAGAATTCTCCTTTTCCAACAAATGAATAGGGAGCCCAATGTAATAGATTGTAATATATATTAAGTCATTGGATTAATATTGAAAAATGATTTAATTAAACAAAGGAGAGTTGAAAAAATGAAGATATGTGTGTTGGCACAATTAATGTGGGGGAAGTCAAGAGGCTCATCCACATTAATGGAGGGGTTGATATGTTTTTCTCCATAATGAGGGGATTTTAAGAGGTTTAGGCCCGGGTGGTCCCCACCACCATAACATCACATGGGAGGTTAGGTTCTTGTGTCCCCCACCACGTTAACCTCGCATGCGAGGATAAGATCTGGTGATCCCCACTTCTCAACTTCCACATGAAGGTTTAGTTCCAGTGGACCCCACATCCCTACACCCACATGGGTGTTTTGAAAAAAATGTCACACACTTTTATTTTTAAATTATTCTTACATGAAAAACCGAAAACTAACATTTACCCTTGACCATCATGTATTGATGTGAATGTCACCTTAAATGAAAACCACTGTTGTGTGTTCAATGGTGCCCTCAGATTTCATTTCCGAGCACTGGTACAAATGTTAGAAAAACCCACTCACATGTTTACTTAATGTACTTGAATAAACGGTCCAAAATTCCTTTCGAGAACTCAGGCACTCAGAATAACATACTGTCAATTTTTGCAGACTCGTAAAATTCCCATATATTTTTTAAAAAAAATACATGGAAATTCCGGGTCTTTACATTATCCCCACCTTAGGTTTTTGCTTCCCCATAAGCCACAACTGAAACTATGGAAACAAGTGGGGGTACTAAGCATGCATCAGATCCTCCCGCTCCCATGTGCTCTCCTGGAGGTTCTTGTGCTACCAGCGCACGTGCACCAAGGGTATCGACCATCCACGAAGGACCCACTCCAGTTTATCCTCAATCTCTACAAGAACATCCATAAATGTCGCCCTATATTCAATGTCTAGAACGCCATGGTCAATGATGTGATAAGGTGTGTGCACATGTGTCTTCAGCTATGATACATGGAAGACGTCGTGCGACCAGTGAAACATAGGTGGAAGAGCAAAACGGTGTTCCTTCTCGCCAACTCTGCTGAGGACCGTAGAAGGTCCAACGAATCTTGGAGATAACATGCCGCCTCAGCCAATTCACTGCTACTGCATTCTTCATTCCTAGCCACCAGTGCTATCGTCAGAAAACCAGGTATATCATCGCCACGTATAGATGTAGCGCTAAATGGAAAGTGTGGAACTCCCTCAACACATCCTCTTGAAATGAAACTGGTACCATGGTACATCCTCTAAAGAAAATTATGTTCTCCAAACCTTCAGAAAATCAATCAGGTGCTTGTCCTTTGGATATCTATGCACGTCGTTTCTCGAAGTTAGCATCCCCACGCTGTGCCTCCTGACTCACCGAATAAGAGTAGGACTGACTGCAAGAGGATGAAGGAAGGATGATACATCTTTAATTCCAAAGGATATCTACAAAGTAGGCAGCTGCTATGTTGCCTCACCTAGAACTTATATATCATCCCTCCTACTGAGTGCATCTACTACAACAACCCCCTTCCAAGGAGTATAGACTATCTCAATGACATAGTCCTGAAGGAACTCAAGACAATGTCGATGTCTCAGTTTCAGGTACTTCTAGGAGAAGATATACCAAAGACTCTTGTGATCAGAGTACAATGTAAAAAATTCGCCTGTCAGATAGTGCTGCCACATCTTTAAAGAAAAGACCACTGCTGATAACTTCGGGTCATGGTAGAGTAGTTCTGCTCATGTTCTCTTAATTTTCGATATCCATATGCGATCACTAATTTCTCCTGCATCAGGACACATCCGTGTCCAGTACCTGATGCGTTGCAGTAGACAAAATACACCATGCACTCCTCTGGAAGCCTCATGATGGGGCACTAGTCAGTCTCTACCTCAACTCATGAAAGCTACGCTGGAATTTATCTAACAAAATGATGGGATTCCCTTTATTTGTCAACACTAATAGTTGTGCTGCCACTCTGGAGAAGTATGACGCAAATCTATAGTAGTATCCAGCCAATCCCAGGAAACTCCATACATCTGTCAAGCTCTATGGTGGCACCCATGAAATTACAGCCTCAATCATCACTTTATCTACAACAACTCCAGCTTCTGATATGACATGTCCCGAAAAGTGAACCTCTTGGATCCAAAATTGGAACATCAAGAGCTTTCCATAATGATGGTTCTCTCGGAGTGTGTCTATAAATACCTGCAAATGATAGGCTTGCTCTTCCTTACTAGCCGAGTAGATCAAAATGTCATCGGTTAAGACCACTATAAAGAAATCAATGTGTGAATGAAAGACTCTATTCATGAGTCCCATGAACACTGATAGAGCTTTGGTTATTCTTAACGGCATAACCAAGAACTTGGAGTGGTCATACCGACATCTGAATGCTATCTTCTACACATCCTCGTACTGAACTCTAAGCTGAAGATAACCTGATTTGAGTTCTATCTTCGAGAACCACCATTATCCCTTCAGCTGATCAAAGAGGTCTTCAATCCTCAAAAGTTGGCACTTGTTCTTCACGGTCACATGGTTTAGGAACCAGTACTCGACACGAAGCCTCAATCTCTCATCCTCCTTCCTGGCGAACAAAATTAGGTCAACCCAAGGTAAAACACTGGGTCAGATGAATCCCTTCCCTACAAGTCCTCGGGATGTACCCGCGGCTTGTGAAGCTCCGGGGGAGCCATCCGATATGCTGGTGTAGATATCGGTGTTTTCCCATGGTACAAGTCAATCTAAAAGTCTACCACTCTATGAGGGGGTAGACCTGGAACAACATCAGGGAAGACTTCCGTGTATTGGTCCACCACTACAGGATAACTCGAACTCTCTAAATCAACCACTCCGATGGTAAGGCTAGCCAACTGATCAGTGATCTACTGCACTTTCCCCCTAGCTAAGTCCATCATATGGTGGAAAGGCTCCCTTCTCACCGGGGAAGGTGAACCTGGTCCCATCCGTGCGAACACACTGCACTTCATGCCTAACACATTCAATCTGAGCATGGACTGTAGATAACTGGTCCATACCAAATATGAAGTCATAAGGCCTCGATGCCGCTACTAGGTAATCCTATCCAAGTCTCTCACCTACTAGAGTAATCTCATATTTCCCACAATAGTTTGTAATTATAGAATATGCTCCCGAAAGAGTCTCTATCCATAAGGATCGAGTCAATGGCTCTGTCAGAATCTACGAGCTCCAAACATGGGTAGTGGTAATAAAACAATGATTTTTTACATGTGTCTTTATGTACTAAAGCTATGGTGGAGTAGACCTTGATCATACCTCGTATGATCTTCAGAGCTCCATGATTGTGTGCCTCAGCTGCATGGACATGAGCTTTTCGCTATCCACCAGCTCCCAGTGGTCGGGGTGGACCTCCTAGTGGTGGTGACCATAATATATTGAATCGTCTCCCACCTCTAGCTGCACGACTAGATCCTCTACCACATCCAATTTCTCCCAACATACCACCTAGATCGAATATATCTCTTTGAATGGGTAGTCCTTTGACCATCTACTGATTATCTGTACGACGGTTCGGACAGTCACAAGCCATGTGACCCTGTCAGCTCCATGTGAAACACTACCCGCTCTTTCCATGTCTGTCCCTGCCTCAGGTTCCCCACACAACTGACTCTGAATCATGTTGTCGTCCACCTATAGGTTTGGTCCTCTTGGACCTCTGTGATGATTTTTTACTTCCAGGAGTATAAGACTCTGCTACATGATGACTAGTAGTGGGTCTCGCTGCTGGTGACTGCTCAGCAATGAAACACTTCTCCAAAAGGGATCTCTATAACACCCCTACCTGCGTCAGGATGCAGAGTGAGATCATCAAAGCTCTGATCTCCTGCCTAAGCCCCTACACGATGGTTAGAGATCTGAATAATGGGTCATATACTATATTTTTGGAGTAGCGTGAGAGGTCAGTGAACATTGCTAAGTACTGAGTAATAGTCATGCTGCCCTACTGCAGATGAAAAAGCTCTTGTATGTGCACTGCATGAAGATTTTATATTACAAACACCCCCAAAACATGATCTCAATGTATTCCCAAAGAAGCATCAACTGTTCATGGACCTGGATCATCATGCTCCACCATCTTCCGGCTACTGCCTCTAGAAGACTGACAACAAGAATCACCATGAGTTCTGCTGGTGTCCCCACCTGTGGAAAACCTCTCACCATGGCCTCCCGCCATTCCTCAACTGCCTGTGGGTCCATCTCTTCCCTGAACCTGGGTGGCCTCTGGCATGGAACTCATGAAATGTGCTCAGGTGGTGCCCACAGTCTGATGTAGGGGTTGGTGGCATCGGTGGCCCAACGAAGAAAGGTACCACCGGTGCCTCCGCTAGAAGAGGGCCCTGAACTGAGCCCTCGTCGCTTGGTGGAAAAACAGTGCATACAACTCACAGAACTCTAACTATTTTTCTTCATGGTGGTATACTGAATAAAAAATTGGTGTCCCACAATCAAAAAGTTATACCTAGTGAGATGACATGGTGAGCTGAATTAAGGAAAAATTTCTAAAACACACACATAATCAGTTTTTTTGTGCACATAGTCCGAAATCAGAAGTCAGGGTCCCAGTCTATGGATACGTCGGCCACCTCACCAACACTGGACTCCCAGAACATAAAACCACACTCACTACACATAACACAATTGTTTCATAGAAAAATTCAGAGTCCTATGTTTTGTGATAGAACAGACTCCTCTGATACCTATTTTTCATGACCCGTCTGTTGGGGCCCATTCTGTGACTACCCCAAGACTGCCTTCCTTAGGTTAGGGGTAGCGACAAGCACCAAAGGCGTATTCCCTAATACTAGGAAGGAATTGCCTTAATAACTTGTATTCAAACACAACCATGAACACTGCAAGATACGAACTCAAGAAAACTGTACAACCAAAAGAGAGTGCTGAAAGTAAAGGGATTGGAATAAAAGCCCAACTGTAAATGCTCATGTACAACTGAAATACAAAAAAACTGAATAATTAGAAAATGGAAGCTACTGGGTCATCCTCTAGGTTCCTACATAAAGGGTAGGCACATATTTCATCCTCATCAAACCATATTTTTATTTCTCCTCCACATATCAAAACGTCATATGGTACACCTCTAGGTATCATCCAGTCCCAATACTACTAACCTCAGTTAGAATGTTTTGTCGTTTTCATCCAATACAACAAGGTGCGGGCATAGCTCAATAGTGTGTGAGTATAACTATACTCAGAAGGGACCCCAAGACCCTCAAGGTATGCAAAAAATCAACCAATGACAAACAAAAAATTATGAAATCAATAGATAACCCTACATACGAATATGCCCATGCATATACCTAAGTTATCAAGTAATCCTTCACAATCATTAGGAAAACATTGAATAACTAACTCAGCTCAAACCAAGATTAATACTTTGTGTAGTATCTAGTAACATCCCCAACCACATTGTCGAAACCCTAGATGGTGGAAAACGCCTACTCTATCGAGTGCAGTGGGTCTATCACGACCCAAAGGCACTTCCCGCTAACCTTGGACTGCTGAGGTACTCCTCCTATCGAGTACTATGGATCTGTTATGTCACCATGCATGATCCCACTTCTAGCCAACTGAAGTACCTCTCCAGTCGAGTACTATGTGTTTTCCATGGCACAAAGGAACTCCCCACTGTGGGTCTACTACGACATAATGGTGCTCCCCCTAGGCTAGTTGAGTCACTCCAAGTCGAAAATGATAGTAGTCTTCAGGTCCCATACAGCTACTAGGTCTTCACACTATGCTGTATCGTCTATGAGAGGATCTGCTCCACAAGATACTGTTTGATACTCCAACTATCACAACGTCCCGCAAAGATGTATCTCGAAGGTCGGCCACATCATATGGGTCTCAACCCAACTAAAGATGGGTCAATTAGATGCTCGGTCTGTGAGTCATTATACTTTCAGTCTCATGGGCCCAGTTGGGTTTCTTCTTGATCCAACCTTACCATTTTCCATCTCAAACTTAAACACTACTGTAGTATAATCAATGTAACCATCTCACTCCATGATTTCAAGAACCGCTGATGGTTCATCACATAGATGTCTAGAGCCAATGATATGGCCGAAGGAGCGTAAATGGTTTGTAGTGGGCCCAGGTCTGGTCCGACCTGGTGGGGAATACCTGGCCTGACCCATCCTGGTTTGATCTGGTTCTGGTTGCCACAAACCAACCCATTGGATCTGGCCTAACACATAGTGCGTCCTAACTCGTTGGGTCCGGCCCGGCCCTCTAGGGCCGCGAGGGTGGTTGAATGGCCATGAGGGCACGAACTGGACATGAGCATGGTGCACTGGCCATGATGGCATGGCACGGTCGTAAGTCAGTGGTCCGAAAATGGGGCAACGGACTGGCCACAGTTAAGTGGCTGTTCAGCGGAGGTTCGGTCAAGAGAGTGGAGCGGCTCAGCTCGGACGACGGTGTGGCTCAGCTCAGGCGGTGGTGCAACTCAGCATATGGCGGCACAGATCAGATTGTACAACGTTGTGGATATGCTTGATGGGAATCAGTTACATGGAGGCTCTAGTCAGCTCGGCGGCGGCGGCAACACGACAGATCGGCTCAGCCCGAACAGCGGCACGACTCGGCGGATGGCGGCTCAGCACGATAGATGGTGGAGGAGCGACAGCTTGGCACATCGGTGGCATGATGGATCGGAACAAGGGCAGCATGGACAGGGGGTTCTTCCCATGGTGGTGTGATAACTCCGTCTGGCTATTGGTGGCTTAGCCGGTTCGTCCGGTGGGGGTGGGGGGGGGGGGGTGAAGCACCACTGGGCAACGTAGGTCGTAGAGGTTGTGGGTGGTGGTGATGTTGCCTGCGTCGCATTCCCCCATTTTGAAGAACACATCAAAGAAGAATGGAATAGGGGTCGTGCCATGTTTTTTTCCCACACCCTCTACGTTTATAGTGATAGTAAGTGGTTCAAAAATAATGAAGCATGAATGTGAAACAATAATCTTCTGTAATGTTTTTTCCCAACCCACACAAGAAAATATGGGACTACATGGAAATAATTATCATGCATATAATCTCCTACATTGGTCTCTTGAAGAGATTTCCCAAGAAGGTAGTATGGTCATCGATTCACTGTAGATGAGGACATCCCTTATCAGAATAAGTCCCGATGAAGAAGGTAGAAGGAGGTTGGTGTTCATCATTGGCAGAGCGTTATTTGTTTGGTAGCTTTCTCCTATGTTTTCCCAATCCTCTATTGCCAAAAAATGAATATGTTGCCCAATGTAATAGATTTTAATATCTAATAAGTCATTGGAATAATATTCAAAAATTATTTAATTAATCAAAGGAGAGTTGGTATGAAAAGGTATGTGCATTGGCACAATAAATGTAGAGGAAGTAAAGAGGCTCTTCCACATCAATGGGGGGGGGGGTTGAGAGGTTTTTCTCCATAATGAGGGGAGTTAAATTTGTTTAGTCCATGGGTGGTCCACACTAATATAACCTCACATGGGAGGTTAGGTTAAGGTGCTCCCATACACAATAACCTCTCATGAGAGGTTTGGTTCTGGTGGTCCCCACTTTTCAACTTCCACATGGAGGTTTAGTTTTGGTGGACCCCATCTTCCACCACCCATATGGGTGTTTCAAAAAAAATGTCACACACTTCTACTTTTGTTTTATTCATACCTGAAAAACATGAAAACGGGCATTCACCCTCTACCATCTGTCGTTGAGGTGAAAGTCTCCTTAAGTGAAAAGTGGCGTTGTGAGATAAACAGTTCCCTCCGATTTCAATTCCGAGCACCAGATCAAAATTTAGAAACACCCTCACACCTGTTTACAGAACGCACATGAACAAAAGTTCACAAATTTATTCCAGGCACTTCCGGCCTCAGAATCACGCACTAAAAATTTTCACAGTCTCATAAAATTCCCATATATTTAAAAAAAATTACATGGAAATTATATGTCTTTACAGAATATTGGGATTATGTCTTTCTATTATGCCTTCTAGACTATATCACGTATTTTACATATTTTAGAATCCTAAACATGTCATATCCACATTCTCCATCTTTATCATGACATCATTTGATATTCCTCTAGACCTTCTCCTCTAGTAAGAGTATCCCTTTGGATAGATAATTTTATTCAAACATGGTACTAAAACCCAAGGATATCAATTTTTTATTATATACTGAAAAACATTAGTATGTTTTTACTACAAAAAAAGGACTCATATTTATTATGTCTTCCATAAAATCCAATTTTTTTTAAAAAATTAAATTGGCTATCCCATGATAAATTTCATGATTCATACTATTAAAAATATGTTATTCTTTATTGTGAATCAGTTATGTTATATGGTATTAGGTTTGGCCTTCTAATTATATATACCTTTCTGCCTGTAAAACCTATGGAAGTCCATTATTTTTTACTCCCCACCATTTCCAAACCTAAAATAATTATGTTTTCATGTAACATATATTTCCATGATAGCTCTATATCATAGAAAAATTTATTAATACCTTGTATATTTATTAGTTGTAAAATCTTCACAGATTCTGTGTCACATCAATAACAAATGATACATTTAAAAAATGACCATTAGTGGGAAAAAACTAGAGATATCCCATAAAAACACATATAAATTATATTTATCATTAAATTCATCATTTTTTAACTTTCATAATATAATTATACCATCCACTACTTCAAAAGGATGCATGCTTCCCATGTATCGTACTTCAAGATTCTTATTATTAGTATTGCATTGATTTGAATGAATTTCATCTCATTCTCACATTCATGATCGAGATGTTAATGGCATACCAATACTTATGTTATCGGTTTTTCATTAACCACACATTCCGTTACTATTTTTATGTACTATGCCTTCTTCCAATATTTTTGAAACTATCATGTTTTTATATGAAATAATCCATGAACAAACCACAAATGTTTTATAGATGCATAGACTATCTAACTATACTATAATATTGTGGTCATCCTTATTCCTAGTACATTCCCCACAAAATTAAACATCAAAAAACGTCATATCCTTATCTATCAATATATTCCACCCTCTCTGAGATTATTTAGAGAATCAGCATCCAAAAGACATACCCAATTATATATTTTTCACATATATGTACATTCAGTCTCATATGTTGACTGAAATTTCGTTCGATATTCTTTTATTTTTGAATCAGGTGATATGGTGGAACTCAATTGAATACCTCTCATAACTTTTGTTACATAGATTTTAGATTCACATACAGATTTGAATCTTATTTCTAATGGTGACATTTATTCTCAAAATTCAAACCTTTTAGACAACTATTCACTGAGGTTCTCATACAATGACTTGACCTTCAGATTCCATTAATTTAACTAATTTTTGTTTTGGGAAATACCTTCCCATATAAAATAAATTCAATTTTAGAAGATTAACTTATCTCCTTATGGTGTAATTTTTTATTCAAGATATTATCTCTAACGTTCACGAACAGAAATTCAGTTTCCCCTTCGGTATATCATAAGGGAAACCTTCAAATGTAATGATACAAGGAGTGATGAGACTAACAATATTTCCAACTCTAGTTCAACAATGATCACATTCAATAACTCAAAATCACTATATATTATATTGAAGTAATTTATTTGATTATACAATGGATTTAAATATGATATCATCATATTGAATAACCTCCAAAATGGAATATCGTATTCATTTCTCCTAGCTTCCCATTCACACCACTGATAGAATATAATTATGTTGGAATAGTAATTACCTTCCAGATATTATGAATATCGATTCATCGATTATGATATATATATTATCAATACTTATATCATTTACATCCTTTCTTATTATTCATTTCTCATCACTTACAATTTGGTACCCACTATGAAATATCATGATGCATGGATAATTAATAATACCCCTAATGCATAATCTAACTTTCAAAATCCATTCCATTAAAATTTACCACCTAGAATAGAACCTCATCTAATACTATAAATTCTAAAAAGGGTGACCTCCCTCTAAATTATGAGACACCTATTATTGTCCTATAATGATGTTCAAGAATTCTCTTACACAGATGAGGGTAGAATTATGCAAAAAAAATCAATTTTTAAACACCTTGGTCATGGTTTTGAATGGTGAATATCATTCATAAAATAATTGATACCACTTTTTGGTCTCTTGGATATCCTCAATAACCCATAGGTTAACTTGTAAATAGACATCCATCCACAGAGTAAAAGTCATAGACCACCTCAACCACTTCTTTTTGTGAAAAAAAACATTGAAAACTATAATTTGTTTACTTACATACTATACATAAATAATATTATAAATTATATTTTCTAAAAAACCAAAAAATAAATTAAAAAAATTATGTACTCTTCATCAGGGAATAATATAAAAACATCCACTTCATCTTGGAAACAGTTCCATCAAACTCATTAGGGGTAACATCTAGTTGCATTATTTTTTACTTCCAGCATTTGATATTTCATATTTAAGATTTATTTGCTTATACATTTCACTCTAATATCTCTATAAAGTCATAAATTGATATATATTTGTTAATAATATCCTTCATGTATTAAAAATTCCTATAAAAAAATGTATTTCCCAGGGCTTGATTCTAATATCAAATTCATTATTCAACTCTAAATTAAGACCAATAAAATTTTATATAATCACAACCGTTAAATATTCTAATTCAATTATGAAATTAATTCATTTCCATTATGATATATATAAAAATATTACTACATAACATCATTTATATTTCAATTACTAATTCCTTTCATTTATGTCTGAAAAAACATTTAATTATTCCATCATATCATTTCACATTATCATAGAAAATAACCATAAGTTATTAATAATTCTTTACCCTTCCATAATTACATGTTTGATCAACACATCACATTATTATTATAAAAAAATCAAAAAAATGTATAAGATAGCACTACAACACCATCGTCAATAGATCAAAACAAAATCAACCACTCTATCTTGTACTTATTGCCTTATTATGAACCTCATCCCTTTTAACTATCAACCATATCATATTAGACATCATCACCATGTACAACCAAACATCATCAGCATTAATCAAATCATATAAGAAAAATTTACCCCAATACGATGATTATAATAAAAACAATAATATCAATAAAATATAAGTTAAATCTTATTTGCACTATATTTAAAAAATTCATTCATAAACAAAATGACTATTTGATTTCTAATATTTTATTAATTTTATTCCATTTCATATTAAATTATGGATATGTTAACTGAATGAACACAAACCATGATAACATGTGTTGGTTTTTCAGTCAATATATGTAATAATAAATGATCAATAGAATAAATGGTGTAAACCGCATGTGATGTACATTCCCATTTTAATTAATTCATTCTTTGGTCACTATAATCATAATTCAAATCCATATGTTCAATCAATAACCAATAAAGCATGATAATTAAATATTCATACCTAATAATAGATTTCATTTTTTAAATCCCCTTCCTCAAAAAAAATCTTCAATGACCTCAATGTAGGAATGAAAGGTATGATAATGATAAACAACTAATGATTTTTAAAACAATCAAACAACCTATTAACAACACCAAAAATATTAAATGTTAATTAAAATCAATAAAAACTCACTCACAAGCCCCAAAAATTTCATTTTTATAATGAATAATAATTAATTAATGAGTTAAATAAATTGGGAATCAAAATACTCACCATGAGAGAAGAATTGTATATTGTTTGGGAGATGTTATGTAAGCTGAACCTGAGGAGACAATGAATCATGAGTATATAAAGAAAACAAGAGGGACCATTGACATGATATAATGAACCATTTTGGGACTATTTTATCTACAATAAACCCAATATCATTGATTTATTACAAAAAACATCCATAAACTTATACCAAATTACTATATATTTCACTAATGTTACATGACGTTAACCTCTACCATGAAATTATTATCCCAAAAATTATTGAATAAAAATCAAACACTGAAACATGGTCATGGGGGTTAGTACGCAATAACCAAACATGATTTTACATTCAATTACCAAAAAATATATTTTACCTCATATTTATTGTTCTTCTTCATATCATTTTTGTGATTCTGTCCTTAGATCATTTTTTACATTAAAAGGTTATAATTACTCTTTGTAATACTGATTACCTAAATATTCTATGATGATATTTTTATAATATTTTTTGTACTATAGATAAAATATTTCTTATAGTGAATAAATGATGGTGTAATATCATGTTATAATGGATAATAAGAATTTAATGCATATTCTAATTAATTTTTCGTTTAATAATCCCAATTATATTGATTTCATGAATTTAAACTAACATATGGGAATTGCATATGTTTTATAGATCATTAGATATTTCTATCAATGAATTTTTGTACTGGTACATTAATAAGATATTATTATTAATGAGCTTCATGATTATTTTAATTTGATGTATTGATCCATGCTATGGTGACATATTATCACATTGATGTATCATTAATTTTCTATATCATATGTGAAATATAATTTATTGAGTAACTCAATAAAGTACTTTTTAAATTATATTTTAATAGGAGAAGTTTTATGTGGTTTTTGATTAAAATACAATGGTATGATTAAATCCATATCCATGGAAGATTATAATCAAATTGTTTTTTAGAAAGATCAAGAAATATAAATCAGTTATATTTTTACAAATGTATACATCCAATTTGCTGATACATCAAGAGAAAATGATATTTCATTACATCGTAGTATTCGTAGGATTATTTTTTTTAGTTGAAACATTAATTTCATTTCCAATGGGATCCTTTATGTATTTATAAAATATGATCTTTGATTTAGGTATGTTCTAATGATACCATTAATAATGGGTTGAAGAGGGTGACATAATAAATTTATCTTAAATCTCTTTAAATTCTATGAAATGAATTATTATGAATAAATTTATTCATATGTCGTAAATTTGTATATATTCATGTAAATATTGATCACATAAATTCATTCAAGATATATTCTTGTGTAGAATATACGAGTCAAATATTATTTTTTATTAATTCCTTACAAATTTAATATATATCTATAAATATTCAACAGTTTAATAAAATTATTAATAAAATTATTTTAATATTTACTAAAATATTAAATTAAGAATTGTTCATGATTTTAGTAAATATAATATATAATTATTTATTGAATTATTAATGGGTATTTAAATAAATATTTAACTATTCAAGTGTTAATATATTCAATTGGAGGATAAACAGATATACTTAATGACCTAATGAAAATGATATATGTATTTAATTTATTTTAAATAAATAAATATTTATTTATTTGAGAATTTGTTTTTGAAATTGGGTTGTTACATTGGTTTAGTAATTATATAGGGCCCTATATGTAATTATTTGATGTATAACCTTAAGAATATCGGAAAAAATCTCACTTTTAGTGAGTGATTTTATATAATTGAATTACATATATATAAATCACTCATCCCTAAGAGATTAATTCCACATTTCCTTCCTCTAATGAACAAAATTAAAAAAAATAGATATTGTTTAAATTACTGATGACCAACGTGACACACTTGGTTCCTCCATATTAGAACACATAACACCATGAATGGTAATTGGAGATTCATGAAATAGGCATGGATATATATAGGGAAATCATTACCTGGATTCTCCATTTTGATTAAAATGTGCTCATAGTGGAAAAAGGAATTTATTTGTGGTGTTACAATTGGTTAGGTAATTTGTATTTACATTAATTATAAATTACATGTGAAAAAAACCCCTCTAGAATATTCTATGGTGTGTTATGGACATCCTTAATCTGATTAACATGGTTTTTATGATAGAATCATAATCTTTACAATTATAGAATTGATAAAAACAAGAATAGGAAAATTTTAAAAATCTAAATTAAAAAAATCAAAACACAACATTGAGTAATATACATTCCAAATACCATTATGTTAAAAAATTCCAAATAATTAGGGAATACCGATTATGTAATTAAACCCATTTCATTATCCTCATATGTATATTCTTCCGTCATACCCATATATCCTTATCCTACACGATGTCTTCATTATATCATAAAAAATTCTATGGCCATGATACCTTTCAAGAAAAATCTAACATTGTATAATTGTCTATAACCAGATAAAAATTTACACATAAAAAAGGTTGATCTCCTAACCATATTATGGGTGAATATGGTAGATAACAATCATAAGTAAACATGTGAAGATAACATGGGAATGATAACATAATAAAGTTAATATTCTCATCATAATATATTAACACCTTGAAAATATTACATCTCAAACTCAAAATTCATATTATATTTAGAAGAATAAATTATATTAATCATTATTCAAGGGACATATCATTGGAATTTGAAATTGGATTAATATGGAATAAAAATAGTGCATGAAAATTTATTTTTAATAATGTGAAAGAAAAAAATATAGTAACGATAATATGAAATCGTTCCATGTGACAACCGGGTGCCGGTGATAGCACAACCACCCTTCCTTAACATGGTCGTCGGGTCCTGGCCTACCAGATACCACCAGTTGCCCCGTGGACACATGGGGCCCACCCTAGGGTCCACCCACATGCCCAAAAGGGCCATCTGACTAATGATTGTCCCCACATGCCAACACATGACTTTTCCAGTGTTCTTCTTCCTCATTCACACAAACCATGGGAAACTTCCTAGAAGGTCACTCATCCTGATAACTACTCCAGGCCAAGCACATTTAACTGTGGAGTTATAATGAGGTAGCCTCTCAAAAAGGAAGGTTCACATTATTGACATGAGTCGTATCATTTAGTCCTTTAACCCTTCATCATTTGGGCGTGTTACAATCACCCCTCCTTTAGATCACAACATCTTAGTTGTGGGCCCTACATCTCAACCCAGGCGGTGCACCGCACTTAATGATGGGTTCCTCCATTGATACCAAATTTGACAAGAGGGTCCTGGTGACAGAGCATCCACCCCGCCATAATATAGTCGTCAGGTTCAGGACTACCAGATACCACCAATTGCCCCGCAGACACATGGGGCCCACCCTAGGGTCCACCCACATGCCCGAACGGGCCATCTGAGTAATGATTGTCCCCACAGGCCAACACATGTCTTTTCCAGTGTTCTTTTTCCTCATTCACACAAACCCTGGGAAACGTCCCAGAAGGTCACTCATCCTAATCACTACTCCAGGCCAAGAACGTTTAACTTTGGAGTTATAATGAGGTAGCCTCCCAAAAAGAAAGGTGCACCTTATTGACACGAGTCGTATCATTTTTTTCATTTAACCCTTTATCATTTGGGGGTGTTACAATCACCCCTCCTTTAGAGAACAACGTCCTAGTTGTGGGCCCTATATCTCAACCCAGTCAGTGCACCTCACTTAAGGATGGGTTCCTCCACTAATACCAAATGTGACAACCGGGTCCTGGTGACAGAGCAGCCACCCCTCCATAACATGGTCGTCAAGTCCAGGCCTACCAGATACCACCAATTGCCCCGCAGTCACGTGGGGCCCACCAGAGGGTCCACCCCTATGCCCGAAATGGTCATCTGACTAATTATTGTCCACACAGGCCTACACATGTCCTTTCCAGTGTTCTTTGACCACACTCACAACCACCCTGGGAAACTTTCCAGATGGTCACCCATCCTGATCACTACTCCAAGCCAAGCACTCTTAACTGTGGAGTTCTAATCAGGCAGGCTCCCGAAAAGGAATGTGCGCCTTGTTGACATGAGCCGTATAATTTAGTCAGTTAACCCTTTATCATTTTGTGGTGTTACATTACCACACATCAAAATATGATAATATATATTCATAGTCATGTAAACAAATATTCTTATAAGTATATCAATAATTAATCATTCTCACAAAAAATTTTGTCATATATATATATATAATCATATCCAATATTATAATCACAATCATATAAGATATATAAATCAAATTATGAAATAATATGGAGGGATATATTTGTCCATCATTCATATAGGGATAATCATATCTTATGTGTAGCACATGTTATGCTAAAAAATTATAAATATATCAAAGCATAACCCATGAAAACGAATATTGGATACCTCAAAATTTCACCATCATATCAATAAAAATCAAGAGAAATGTAAAGGATAGATTCATTGGATTATGTACCTACTAGTTCATTAGTTATTTTGAGGAATGATTTCATAGATAAAAGTAACATTAAAAGACCAATAAATCAATTTTTTCAAGAAAATTTACATTTTCATTTTTAAATGATGTATTTAAAATATAAAAATTTATTTAGTATATGAGAAAAATTTCATTGAAAATAAAATAGAATTTTTTAAATTAAAATTCAAATCAAAGAGTGATAATTTAATAAGTAATTGTTGTTTATGGGTATACATGAAGACAATGATTGTTTTCCCATATTTGGTACAAAGTACATTGTTTGAAAAAGAAAAATATTTTTTCAACCATGTAAAATATAAATTGAAATTAAAAAAATTAAAACTATTAACTAATTATACAATATTAAAAAATATTATTCATTATTTAAATGAATACATGGAAATTGAAGACAAGTATTATCTACCAGGGAGGAAATAAAGTACATTTTTCCTATAAACATTTTATCAATCATTTTAGGATCTCAAGAGTGGAAAATAGAAATATTAGTTGAAAATTAAATCAATATCAATTATATAAGAAAATAAATGGATTATAAAAGATATAATCCATTTTATTTCCATCAATAGAAATTATTCATAGAAAATAATGAAAAGAAATGAAATTATAACATTAATCCATGACTACTTTGTTAAAATTTTCTTAGGACCACTTGAATGATGTAACCTATAATTAAGAATAAAATAACATTTCAATAATGATAATGATGATAAATTATATATAATGTGTATTTTATATTCCTAAGAAGATTATATTTGTGTATATCAATACATTTGTCCCAGAAAAGATAATTTGTGATGGAAAACCATTACTGTATTTGAATATTTGGAATCAAATCCCCAAAGACATAATATTTTAAATTCAAAAACTACGTTCCATGAATTTTGTAATATATGATATATATAAAATCAATAGGGTTGTATATAAACCGTATAAATAAGAATATCCACTTAATGTAAAACATGTCTCAACAAAACAATATCAAGTTGAAGAAACTCTACCTCATGTAATGTAATGATTTATAGGAGTTGAGTCCCACTATATAGTAAATATAGATTGATAATAAGTACATTATATAACCATTTATAATATAAAATACTATTTATCTTTCTTAATAATTTTCACTTGACATTTTGTTAATCATTTCATCATTAAAATTGTAATGATCCAGAATTTCCATGTAATTTTTATTTTAATAAATGGAAATTTTACGAGTCCGCGCAAATTGCAGCATGTGATTCTAAGGCCCAGACTGCCTGAAATGAATTTATGAACATTATTTCATGTACGTCCTGTAAATGTGTGAGTATGGTTTTATAACTTTTGAAATGGGGCTTGGAATTGAAATCTAAGGCCACTGTTGAACTCGCAGTTCAAGTATTTGATTATGGATATATTCACCTCGACGATAGAGGGTCGAGAGTGAAAGATAGTTTTGGGGTTTTAAGACAACCCTGCTTTTATTACAAACCTAAACATGATTTATTACATAAAACATCACTTGATACACCAAAGAGGATCGAGAGGTTTAGTGTCTTTGTGGATTAGGATCATTATATAAAAACATAAAACATGAAATACAACATCTTTATTGAAAACTTCCTTTACATGACCACTACATTCCCTCGTACTTAGCATTGCATGGGATAACATGAGGACATGCATAAGAAAAGGGCGAGCTATAAAGCCCATTAAGGGAATACACTTAGAATAACATGAGGAGTACAATTCATGTTAGACAATAGGCATTTTAATAGAGCACCAGAGAAACATGAGCATAAAGGCATGATAAAGCATGATAATCATAACATGGAAATGTGGCAACAACACTTATCATGGAACTAGCATGAGCCAAGGCTCATTGCACATGGAGCATGAGTAAATCCTCATTTCACATGAAGCATGAGTAAACCCTCGTTGCACTTGAATTAGAATGAGTCAACACTCATTGTACATGATGTATCATGATACTATACTTTACCCAATGCATTGGAGCACTATAAGGGCGCACCCTTCTTAAACATTTCATTTCATGCATAAGTGTGCCACATGGATAACAAAACATGGATTCATAAAACATAATAATTTATTCAACAATAAAGGAATGTTGAATTAATACATGAAACTTTATAATCAATAAGTAAATGTCCATAAATGTGAATACCTTTGATGGAGAAATGGGCATGGTATTCACTACACAATGACATTGTCTTAGAAAATCGGTACGATTTCGGCAGCGTAACGACGTGATATAAGAATTCATAAAAATGGATGATGAGAGAGAAAGTGGTTCCTCATCATATTTACATGTAATGGAATGTAAGGAGGCCGTATAGATACATGTCCCAACAATTGTAATGTAATTTAGATTCAAGATACAAAATTATTGCTTGAATGTAAAAGAAGAGAGAGAAGTTCCTTTCGGAATTTCGGCATAGTAACAGGTGTACATGGGAGGCATTTAATGAAAGAGAAAGGGGTCTCCCATCATTCAAACAATAAGAGGGAAGTATGGAGGAGGTGAAAAACCATACCCCAACATTTATAATTGAAATTAAAAGGTCAATAAAACTTAAAGAAAATTGACAAAAATGAGAAAGGAAGAAAACCCCTTACTTGGAAGTGTACTTCCAAAGACTAGAGAGAGGCTTGTGATAGGCTTCTTGGGAGCTTGGGGAACCTTTAGAGGATTCTAGAAAGAGTAGGGATGAGTTTGGATGAACTAAAAAGGCTTTTATTGGGGAGGAAGGGGGAGCTTGGGTGGGTTTATATAGGAAAGGTGAGGGAATTCTTTATTATTTAGGTTTGGGACCCCTTACATTAAATTATTCCAAACCACAAACCATCACATGGTTTTCGCCCATGGTTTTTTGAAAAGGGAAGAGGAAAAAAATATTTTATAAGTCCAAAGTCCTAAATTATTAAAATATTAGGGTTGCTTATGTGGAGGTGATTCACACTCCCATGGAAATTAATTTAAAAATATAAGGTGTTTAATAGGTCTTGAGAGGTCCACTAATGCTTTCAAAAGTATGTCAAAAAAACCCAAAATCACATTATTTTAATGGTAAAACATATATTGTCCGAAAATAAAGATTATTGTATTTTATTAAATCACTATTGGTTCATTATGATGTCATAAAAAACATCATATACTTAAACGATATTTAATTTTTACCCAAAAATTTGACTGTTTCAGAAAATTATGAAAAATTCACCGTTGCATAATTTCAACGTGATGATTCCAGAAATAGAATTTATTTTATCTAAATATTTTTCTAAATATGTTAATTTTATCTTTTAGAATAAAAACCGCTATTTATCGAAAATTCAAGGGTTTTGACAAAAATGGATTTAAAACCTTAATAAAAATTTTAATTGCATTCATAAAATTATAAGATCATTTGTATTTAATAAAAATTAATTTAATAATAATAATAATATTTTACTAAAATTTTATTTAATTCAAAAATCCTTTAATTTCATAAAATAGAATTCTTAATTAAATAATAACTAAAAACTCTATTTGTACTTAAAAAAATATTTACAATGTATCAATAATGACTATAAATTATATTCATTATTATTTACAAAAATAATGTACATGAACATAGTACTATTTATTTATTACATAACCCCTTAAAACAGCTGCATAAGACCTAATGGTAAGGTGTGCGATGGTGACAGACTCTTGGGGTGGCTCGGATAACATCGCTCGAGTGGTAATTTCTATTAGCTTCCACTTCTCCCATAGACGGTCCCGTTCGAGCTTGACTAGATGAAGCTCAGCTTGGTCTTGGTCAAGAGCGAAGCCCAACGATGCTACCTCCTTTCCAAGCTCCGAAAAATGGGCTTCGTATGGAGCAATTCTACTGGATGATGCCATCACTTACTTTGTATGAGTAAATTGGATTTGTTAAAGTCCTATATTTATACTAATCATGTGATCACTGTTCAACGGCTATATTAGAAATGATCAAAATTCTTAACATAAAACCAAATAAGTTGAAATCTTATAAAAATATTTTTCATAAAGATACATTTAACTAGAACAAGAGGTATTTCCATTAATGAAACATTAGGTCATTAAAATATTCCCCCCTTAAAAAATTTCACCCTCGAAATTTTCCTTTTCCCACCCTAAAACAAATGTGGGTAACTCAGCTTCATCATTTCCTCTGATTCTGAAGTTGCTTCTTCAAACTTGTGGTTTCTCCACAACACCTTGACGAGGGGCATTGTCTTATTTCGTAGAAATTTTTCTCTACGATCTAAGATCTTCACTGGTTGCTCCTCATAAGAAATATCATCTTCCAATTGTACCACCTCGGAAGAGAGTATATGTGAAGGGTCCATTATGTACTTCCTTAAGAGGGACACATGAAATAAATCATGTACATTGGCCATAGTAGATGGAAGTGCTAGTAAATAGGCCACAGCCCCGACATGATCAAGAATCTCAAAGGGGACAATGTACCTTGGACTTAACTTCCCTTTCTTTCGAAAACTAATGACCTTCATCCATGGAGATATGTGTATAAAAACAATGTCTCCAACTTTAATATCAAGGTCTCATTGATAGTTATCTGCATAACTCTTCTGTCAACTCTGGGCTTCTTTGATATGCTGTTGAATGGTTTTCACATTCTCCACCATTTCCTCGACCATTTCGGGTCCAAGAAGCTTCTGTTCACCGACCTCATCCCAACATGTCGGTGTTTTACACCTTTACCCATATAGGGCTTCATATGGTGCCATTTGGATGCTTTATTGGAAACTATTGTTATAAGAGTTCTCAACCAGAGGAAGATATTGATCCCATACTCCGTTAAAGTCCATTGAGAATGCTCTCAACATGTCCTCAAGTGTTTGGATATTCCGATCGGATTGGCCATCAGTTTGAGGATGATAGGACGTACTGAAGTTTAGTTCAGTATTCAGAGCATGTTGAAGACTCTTCCAAAACATTGAGGTGAATTTTGAATCTCAATCAGACATAATAGATAGTGGTACTATATACAGCCTTACCACTTCCCTGATATATATCTGTGCCAGTTGACCCAAAGAGAAATCCTCCCGAATAACAATGAAGTGTGCAGTATTTGTTAGACGATCCACAACAACCTAGATTTCATTGTTGCCTTTGGATGTCCTCGGAAGTCCGGTGAAAAATTCCATGGTGATGTTCTCCTATTTCCATTCTGGTATGGGCAATGGTTGCATCATCCCCTTAGACTTCTTCCTTTATACCTTCACTTGCTGGCACACTAGGCACATGGATGTATATTCAGCGATCTTCTTTTTCATATTATCCTACCAAATGTTTTCTCGGAGATCTCGATACATCTTTGTGCTCCCTAGGTGAATAGAGAAATTCTAACTATGTGCATCATCCAAAAGATCCTTCTTCAGCTCTAGACTTGATGGAACACATAGTCCTTTCCCAAACCACACAATTCCTTCTTCATTAACATTAAACTCTGAGGATTTATCTTTTTTGATAGATTCCACGTTTTCTTGAATATACACATCATCCTTTTGAGATTCCTTTAACCATTCCAAAAGAGACGGATGATCAATAATTTGTTAAAGGATTGATGATGTTCCCTTCTCTATGATTCCCATGTTCATCTTCATCATGTCTAAGAAGATTTGATCCTTCTCAATTTTCATCATTGATAGAATCACAAGATCTTTTCTACCTAGTGCATCTGCAACCTTATTCGATTTCCCAGGGTGTTAATGTATTGAATAGTCATAATCCTTGATGAGCTCTATCCATCTTCTCTGGCGCATATTAAGCTATTTTTGTGTGAATATATATTTAAGACTCTTGTGGTTAGTATATATATCACATTTCTCTCCATAGAGAGAATGCCACCAGATTTTCAAGGAAAAGATCACAACCGTAAACTCCAAATCATGCTTGGGATAGTTTCACTCATGGATTTTCAACTACCTTGAGGCATAGGATATCAATTTATCATTCTGTATAAGTGCACAACCTAAGACCTTCTTTGAATCATCACTGAATACCACAAAAAGTTCCACAGTTGTGGGTAAAGTGAGCATATGCGTAGTGATAAGCCTCTTTTT
This sequence comes from Viscum album, assembly GCA_963277665.1. Classification (NCBI taxonomy): domain Eukaryota; kingdom Viridiplantae; phylum Streptophyta; class Magnoliopsida; order Santalales; family Viscaceae; genus Viscum; species Viscum album. Next base: position 1,033,304,834 of record OY728157.1, read on the forward strand.
CAACTCCTTGAAGCTTTCATCACATTCATCACTCCAAAAAACTTTACTCCCTTACGAGTTATCTTGGTAAGAGGGTTGGACAATCGGGAGAAATTCCTCAAAAATCGTCGATAATATCCGGCTAACCACAATAAGCTATGGATATCCTTTACTGATGTTGGCCTCAGCCATCCCTCAATTGCATCTACTTTATATGGGTCCACAGATATCCCATTGCTTGTGATGATACGGCCCAAGAATGAGACCCCCTTCAACCAAAAATCACACTTGTTGTACTTTGGATAGAGCTTCTCCTTGCACAAATTCTCTAGTACAGTTCTTAAATGCTCCTCATGATCTTTCATGGTTTTGGAGTATATTAGAATGTCATCTATAAATACTACCACAAATTTGTCAAGGTAATCTCTAATGACTCTATTCATCAAGTCCATGAAGATTTATGGAGCATTTATGAGTCCGAAAGGCATTAATGTGAATTCATAGTGCCCGTATCTTATGCGAAAAGCAGCCTTGGGGATATCTTCCTTCATCAACTTTACTTGATAATATCCCGACCGCAAGTACAACTTGGAGAAGTATTGCGCTCCATGTATCTGATTGAACAAGTCATAACTTCTTGGAATAGGATACTTGTTCTTTATCGTGATTTTGTTATGTTCACGATAATCAATTCAAAGCCGCATTGACCCATCCTTCTTCTTAACGAAGAGAACTGGGGCACCCCATGGTGAAGCACCTGGGCGTATAAACCCTTTATCCAGATTCTCTTATAGTTGTTTCTTTAGCTCTTCAAGCTCTACAACAACCATTCTATATAGAGTCTTGGATATTGGTAAAGCCCTAGGCATAAGTTCAATTATGAACTCAACATCTCTTCTAGGAGGAAGACCAGGAAGTTCCTCGGGAACACTTCTGCGAATTCCATCACAATAGACATTTCTTCAAGGATGGTTTATTCATTAGACTCAATAATCTGAGCCAGATACGCCTGCTCATAGGGCATTAATATCCATGCATGAGATGATGGAGCTAAAGAAGATTCATCTTCCTCCTCACACTTGTAAAGAATCGAGGGTCGATTATCCATATAGAGTGTGATTTCTCTCTCCCGACAATTTATGTTGGCTCTATTGAGGAAAGCCAATACAAGACAAGAATTGCATCAAATTCCATGAGAGGGAGTATGATAAGGTTCTCCAGGAAATTCAATCCATAGATTATAACAGGGGAGGACTTATACTCATGGGATGCAATGATTTACCCATTTTTTGTAGTCACTAACATCTTCACTTCCATGATTTGTGGTGGTGCTGGAATTGTTCTACTAAACTTTAGAGATATAAAAGAATGTGTTGAACCTGAATCAAAAAGTACATTCGCTATTATTTAATGAATAACTAGAGTACCTATCACCACTTCGTTGTCGGGGTTCACTTCGGTAGAAGTGATGGCAAAAGCTCTTCCTTGATGTCTTGGAGGTTGTTGGTTGCCTCTAAAAACCCTTGGATTAGGGCACTGATTTTCAAAATGACCCGGTTCTTTGCATTTGTAGCATTGAACAATGCGTTGAGGTTCAAACGGAGTAGTCCCCTCCTCTATCGTAGCCATGTGTCTTTCATGCCGACAGTTAACAGCTAGATGCCCTTCTCTTCCACACCTGAAGCATTTACTCATCCTCTTAAGGCAATTTCCATGGTGCTTCATTCCACACTTTTGGAAAGAGGGGTGCTGGATCTTCTTAGCACCGTTGGATTTATCCATTAGACCACCTGCATTGAATTCCACCTTACACTTCTTGTCCCCATGATACCCCTGTTATTCCCTGATCTCTATTTTGACCTTGAGGGCACATCGGGCAATTTCCTCATAGCTGTCGATGTCATGGATCGCTAATACTTTCCGCAGGCTAGGCTTCATCCCACCAATGAAGCGGTCAACATTGGATTCGGGGTAACGAAAAAGAGTGAAGAGTAACGTACAAGCCTTGTGAAGTTTTCCTCGTACGCTCCAACAGATTCTTCGTCTTTTTTCTTGAGGGAAAGGAAGTCTCTTTCCATCATAAGACGGAGGGTGCACGGAAAATATTTATTGAAAAAAATCTTCTGAAAATCCTTCCATTCCAATGCCTCGATCTCCTCCTTAGGCTTCGTATTTTTGATCAAAGTCCACCATTGATCAGCTTCACCCTCCAAAAAATAAGTCTCCAGGAGAACCTTCTCTTTTTCAGAACATTGATGGATGGAGAAGATCTTTTCAATGGAGTTTATCCATTGTTCAGCGATCGTGGGATCAGATGATCCACTAAATGTAGGAGGCCTTTGTCTGATGAAGCTATCGATATTGAATTTTTCATTCATAGGGGGGGGGGGGGTTGAACATTCCTATTGACCCGTGTTTCTATTCAAAACTTGAATTAGCTGAGAGAGAAGTGTGACAAAGTTTGCGATTCCCGCTCCCATTGGATTTGGCATCTCATTAGTACAATCATCACACTGATCTTCAAAACGGTTGTTAGCCCAAGTCCTCCTATTAACGGCCATTGGATGGAATAAAAGGAAAGTTAGGGGTAACACATAAAGTGTAATCCAAAGAAAAAGTTGATGACTCATAAATAAATGTTTATTTCCTTAACTCATGAGTCTATAGGCTTCAATCCAGGTTTTTCATGATCTACTTTCTAACATATATTCTTAGGGGCAATTTTTTATTTCCCTTAATAAGGGTTCATACTAAGCTTGTGAATTTAACAAAACTTATCCCCCAGGAGTGTCATAACCAAGAGTGCAGCAAGGCCCATTGTCATGCACCAGTTCCCATTTGAGTGTAGCTCAAAGCAGAGTTTTCAGGTTTTACCCCTATGATACATCTATGCCAGATCCGCCTCTACCTTCTCATATCTAGACAGGGATGTATTTGTTTGATAATCCACTTACTCAGTACTTACCAAAACTTAGGTATGTTTTTATTATACTTAGTCTTGTATCTAAGGCTTTACTTAGGTTTCCTAATCCCAAAATTAACTAAACCTATCCTCTGATACCAACTAAGACAACCCTGGTTTTATTACAAACATAAACATGATTTATTACATAAAACATCACATGATACAAAAAATAAGATCGAGAGGTTTAGTGTCTTTTGGGATTAGGATCATTACATAAAAACTTAAAACATAAAATAAAACATCTTTATTGAGAACTTCCTTTACATGACCACTACATTCCCCCATACATAGCATTGTATGGGATAACCTGAGGACATGCATAAGAAAAGGGTGAGCTATAAAGCCCGGTATGGGAATACACATGAAATAACATGCGGAGAACAATACATGTTAGACAATAGGAATATCAATAAAGCACAAGAGAAACATGAACATAAAGGCATGATATATAATGATAATCATAACATGGAAATGTGGCAACAACATATAACATTGAACTAGCAATATCCAAGGATCATTGCACATGGAGCATGAGTAAATCCTCATTACACATGAAGCACGAGTAAACCCTCATTGCAATTGAATTAGCATGAGTCAACACTCATTTCACATGACGTATCATGATACTATACTTTACCCAATTCATTGGAGTGCTATAAGGGTGCACCCTTCTTAAATATTTCTTTTCATGCATAAGTGTGCCACATGGATCATAAAACATGGATTCATAAAACCTAATAATTTATTCCATGATAAAGGAATGTGGAATTCATAAATGAAAAATTATAATCAATAAGTAAATGTGCATAAAGGTGAATACCCTTGATGGAGAAATGGGCATGGTATTCACTACACAATGACATTGGATTAGAAAATCGGTGCGATTTCGGCAGCGTAACGGTGTGACATAAGAATTCATAAAAATGGTTGATGAGAGAGAAATTGGTTCCTCATAATATTTACATTTAATGGACAGTAAGGAGGTCATATATACACATGCCCCAACAATTTTAATGGAATTTAGATTCATGATACAAAATTATTTCTTTAATGTAAAATAAGAGAGAGAAGTTCCTTTCGGAATTTTGACATAGTAACAGGTGTACATGGGAGGAATTTAATGAGAGAGAAACGAGTCTCCCATTTTTTAAACAATAAGAGGGATGTATGGGGGAGGTGCGAAATCATACCCCAACATTCATAATTGATATTACAAAGCCAATACAACATAAAAAAATTGGCAAAAATGAGAAAGGAAGAAAAACCCATACTTGGAAGTGTGCTTCCAAAGACTTGAGAGAGGCTTATGAGAGGCTTCTTGGGAGCTTGGGGCACCTTCAGAGGATTCCAGAGAGAGTAGGGAAGAGGTTGGATGAACTAAAAAGTATTTGAGTAGGGAGGAAGTGGGAGCTTGGGTGGGTTTATATAGGAAAGGTGAGGAAATTCTTTATTATTTAGGTTTAGGACCCCTTACAATAAATTAATCCAAACCACAAACCATCCCATGGTTTTTGCCCATGGTTTTTGGTAAAGGCAATAGGGAAAAAATATTTTACAAGGACAAAGTCCGATCTTCTTAAAATATTAGGGTTTCTTATGTGGAGGTGAGTCACACTCTCATGGAAATTAATTTTAAAAGACAAAGTGTTTAATAGGTCTTTAGGGGTCCATTAATGCTTTGAAAAGTAAGTCAAACAAACCAAAAATCACATTTTTTATTGGCAAGACATATATTGGCCGAAAATAAAGATTTTAGTATTTTATTACATCACTATTGGGTCATTATGATGTCATACAACACATTATATATTTAAACAATATTTAATATTTACCCAAAAATTTTACTGTCTCAGAAAATTATGAAATATTCACCATTGGATAATTTCAACGTCCTGATTCCAGAAATAACATTTATTTTAACTAAATAATTTTTTAAATATGTTAATTTTCACTTTTAAAATATGAACTGTTTTATATCAAAAAATCACGGGTTTTGACAATAATGGCTTTCAAACATTAATAAAAATTATAATTGCATTCATAAAATTATAAGATCATTTATATTTAATAAAAATTAATTTGATAATAAAAATAATATTTTATTAAAATATTATTTAATTAAAAAATCCCTTAATTTAATAAAATAGAATTCTTAATTAAATAATAACTAAAAACTCTATTTGTACTTTAAAAACTATTTACAATGTATCAATAATGACTGGATATTATACTCATTATTATATACAAAAATAATGTAAATGAACATTGTACTATTTATTTGTTACATAACCCCTTAAAACAACTACATAAGACCTAAGGGTAAGGTGTGCAATGGTGACAGACTATTGGGGTGGCTCGGATAACATCGCTCGAGTGGTAATTTCTTTCAAATTCCACTTCTCTCATAGACGGGCTCGTTCGAGATTGACATGATAAAGATCAGCTTGGGATTGGTCAAGAGTGAAGCCCAAGGATGCTTCCTCCTTTCCGAGCTCTGAAAATGGGCTTCGTATGGAGCAATTATGCTGGATGATTCCATCACTTCCTTTGTCTGAGTAAATTGGATTTGTTAAAGTCCAATATTTATACTAATCATGTGATCACTGTTCAACGACTATATTAGAAACAGTCAAAATTCTTAACATAAAACCAAAGATGTTTATATATTATAAAAATATTTAGCATAAAGAGAAATTTATCTAGATCAAGAGGTATTTCCATTAACGAAACTTTGGGTCGTTACAGTTTTTTTGTGTAAGAATAAAATAAAAATAAAATTGTGTGACTTTTTAATTTTTATTCTCAACACCCATGTCGGTTTTGGGAGATGGGGTCCACCATAACTAAACCTCCATGTAGAAGTAGGAAGTGGGGACACCAAGACCTTAACCTCCCAAGAGAGGTTATGGTGGTGGGGACCACCTGATCCATAACCTCCCATGAGAGGTTATGGTTGTGGTGACCACCCCGGATTAAACCCCCTTAAAACCCCCTTTTATTGGGAGAAACACTCAACTCTATAATAAATGATCGCGGATCCTCGTCAACTCCTCCAAAATATGATTGTGCCAACACACCATATTAATTGTGCCAACACTACCTTAATAATTTAAACATTTGGAATATTATGAAAATGAATTAAAAATATATTATAATCTATTATCTAGGGCTTCTATTACTATTGGGTGGATTTTGGGGAGAGGAGGAATTTGGGAGAAAGCTCCCAAAGAAGAACGGTCCACAGATGGAGAATGCCGACAAAGAACTCCTTCGACTAAGAATAACAACCTCGACTTCAACTTCCTTCCACGGAAAATCTTCCAACATAGTACTTCTTTGACTACGACAAACCGATGCACAAATTGACAATCATAGAAAACACCGATGGTACTGAAGAAAATCTTTTCCAAATGATTCATCTTCTTCCCCATGACTCTGACGACGTATCAACATGAGGTAGGGGTTTAATGCTTTTTGTTTATCACTTTCCAGGAAACACCTTATTCTCTTTTGTGGGGCTGAGAATGATTAAATTATGGAAGATCATGGTTAACATTCATTGATTTATTTTTATGAACCGTATGCTACAACTCTAAACGCGGAAGGTGCGAGACAAACTAACATGGCCAGACCCCCTCCTCCGTTCTTCTTTGAGGTATTTTTTGGAATAACAGAAGAATACAAAGAGGAATAAGGTAATTATTCCACCACACATGACCTCTACGACTTGCGCCGCCCCTAAGACACTCCAACCCCATTGCCGAACTGGCCCCGCACCCACTGGCAGAGCCACCCGGCCACGCAGCCAGTCGGACGAGCCACCCGGTCGTGCACCCGCCTACAGAGCCACCTGCTGGTCGGGCCACCCACCATCTGTGCCCCTCGGCCGCATCATCTGCCAGTCGAGATGCACTGGCTCATGTCAACTACCTGCAACCCAAATTGTACCATTCCCCACACGGTTCCCTGGCCCGCACCCCTCATGGCGCCACGACCGACCCGGATCGTGCCCTTCGCGGTGCCCCGGCCGCATCGGCCCTACGCACTAGGCCGATGTACCCTCGTGGTGCCCTCTGGACTAAGCCACCCAACGTCCTTCTCCGGGATGAACCACCTCACTTCAACCGGTGGCCGGTCCACGCCCTCACGGTCAGTCCGCACCCTCACAACTAGTATGCACACTCATGGCTGGTCTGCGGCCTCGCGGCCCTCTGTGGCCACTCGCGCCTACTGGGCAAGGCCTAATGGACTAGGCCAAACGCAACGGGCTGGCCCACCCAACAGGATGGGCTCAACCCAAGGAGTGGGACTGGGTCGGTCCGACCGGGTCGGATCAGACCCCGGTCCACTATGACCCATTTATGCTGCTTCGGCCATATCATTGGCACCAGGCGTTCGTTTGACGAACCGTCAGTGGTGCTGGAAGTCATAGACCATGAAAGTTCCATTGAGTACACCCCACTGGAGTTTGAGGTAATTTTGTGATTTGGTTAGGTTGGATCATGCACGAATCCAACTGGTCCTCAAGACTAAAAGGCTAAAAACTCACATACCGGGCGTCTGATTGACGTGCCGTCTATTGTGTTGAGACACCAATGACATGGACGAACATTGAGATACTTCTTCTTGGTACATCGTGACATTTGGAGTATCAACCAGTATCTCGTGTAGCATATCCACCCAGAGATGAGCATGTATAGTGAGGATACCTAGTAGCTAGCTGAAACCTAACCACTACTAACTATTCTGACTCAGAGGGACTCTACTAGCCTAGTGGGGAGTACTATAGTGTTGCAAAATACCCATAGTGGGGTGATCCTTGGTGTCCCGACAGCCCCATGGTACTTGATAGGAGAATTACCTCAGCATGATATGAGGGAGAGCCTGCTTGGTGACATGGAAGACCCACGGTGGGGAGCACACCTAGTGATGCGGCAAATCCATGGTACTCAACAGGAGGAGTACCTCAGTAGTCCAGGGTTAGTGGGAAGCATGCCTGGTGTCGCGACATGACCACTATAATAGATAGTGGATTTCCAAGCAGCAAAGGTTTCGATAATGTGACTGGGTATGTTACTTGATACTACCCATATAATAAAATCCTTGTTGAGCTGAGTAAGTTTTACTATGTTTTCCTCATGATTGAGATGGATCACTTGATTACATAGCTATATGTATGGGCATATAACTATGTAGGGTTATATATTGATATGTTTTTTTTGTTTATCTTTGGAAAATATTGTGAGACCTAGAGGGTCTTAGGATCCCTACTGAGTATCGTTATACTTATCTGTTCACGGGCTATGCCCGCACATCGTTGTGTTGGATACAGAAAATGGACAACATTGATGGAGGCTGATGGTACAAGGAATAGACGGTACCTGGAGGTGGATCAGGTGAAGAGTTAGTACATGGAGGAGGCGAATGGACGTGAAGTACGATGGAGGAAATATGTACCTTCCCTTTTGGTATGAACATCATAGGACGACCCAACATCAGTTTTTCTTTTCTTCAGTTGTACTTGTAATTTCAATTTATTGTACATTACTGTTGGGCTTGTATTCTGGCCCATTTTACATTCAGCACGCTTTTTTTAAAAAGTTATACATATTGTTTCAGATCTAGATATATGCTCTGTTGTATGTGATTACAAGTTATAAAGTAAATTCATTCCAATTTTTAGTTAATTACACCTTTGGTGCAAGACTCCAGCCTTAGGCCTATGGACTGCGAGGTTGGTGTTGTCAAGGCACTGGCCCCAAGGGACAGGTCGTGATAAATTGGTATTAGAGGAGTCATTTATACTGCATAACATAGGATGATGATCTATCTTTTCTATGAAGTTATAGTGTTAAGTGTAATGAGTGTGGTTTCCATTTCATGGAGTCTAGTGTTGGTGCGGTGGCTGACATATCCATACACTAGGAGCCTAAAAAATTATTTCTAACACAGTGAAAAAAATTAATGATTGTGTGTGCGTTTTAAAATGTTTTTTTAAGTCATATTACCATATCAGCTCACAATGTATAAAAATTCAACCGTAGTGCACCTATTTCTTTTAAGGATGCCTCCACTCAGACAACCGACTAGAGTTCCGAGATTTGTATGGACTGATAGACAACCGTGCAATGGGGCCTTGGTGTAAGACCTTTTATCAGTGGGGGAACCAGTGTTACCTTTCTCCATTGGTAAACTGAAGCCACTATCCCCAACAACAGATGGTGCATGCCACTTGAGAGCGTTGCATGAGTTCTAGCGCCAGAGGCTACCCAGGTTTAGGGGAGAGAAGGACCCACAGGCAGTTGAGGATTGGATGAAGGATGTGGTGAGAGTTTATTGACTGGTAGGAATACCATCTGACCTCATGGAGATCCTTGCTACTAGCCTTATATTAGAATATGGTGGTGCATTATGCTTCAGGTTCAATATGAGGTCAAGCTTTTCTGGGCAGACTTTGATGGCTTTTTCAGGTATAGTTTGTTCCAACGACTCTTCATGTAGTGCACATTCAATAGCTACATCGTTCGAAGTCTGGAATCATTATGGTAGCTCAGTACTCAGTGAGGTTCATAGAAATATCACTCTACCCCAATAATATGGTGCAAAATCCATAATTAAGGCCCGGTCCTTCAAGTAGGGACTCGGGCAGAAGATCAGGGCATCCGTGATCTCACTCAGCATCCCGACGTAGGTAGGGGTGTTAGAGAGAGCCCACCTAGTAAACCGTTTCCTTTATGGGATGTCTCTAGCAGTGAGATCCACCCCTATTCTACACATTACAAAGTCTTCTGTAGTTGGCACCAGACATATGTTGTAGAGGTCAAAGAAGACTATATATATTTTTGTATGACTGAATAATTCAGATATGATTGTGTGGGGAACCCGAGGTGGGGACAGAGATTCTAGGTGCGGACAGTGTTACTCATGCGGTGGGTAGTGTCACAAGGCTCGTGACTATCCGACCTATTTTACGGATGAAAATCATATGGTTGAGGGACTGCACTGGGAGAGATAGAGATTTTATTTAGTTGGTCCACAGGGAGCATGCAGGCGTGGCAGAGGAGCTGGCCATGTAGCTGGTAGAGGGTGAGGATTTGAGATATTACTGCCACCACAACTAGAAGGTCTACCCTGACCGTAGGGAGCATGTGGACATGGGAGAGCTTAGCTCCAGGAAGCTGAGGCCTACGATCTTGGTTCTCCAGAGATGATTCAAGGTATGATTAGTGTCTACTCTACTATTGTTGCAGTAATTATAAACACAAGTGTCGGTCATTCTTTCATTTCCACATCCTTCATTTGGAGATCTGAGATCTTGATGGAGCTTTTGGCGTGATCCTTATTGCTATCGACTCCTACAAGAGCAGATTCAACGATAACGCACAGTATGAGGAAGTGCAACCTTACTCTAGGAGGAGAGAGCTTTGGTTGGGATCTCCTAGTAGTGGCGTTGAGGCCTTAAGACATCATTGTGGGTATGGATTGGTTATCTAAAGTGCATTCTCAGATTTACTATATTAGGCGAAAAGTGCAGTGTGTCCACACATATGGGACCAGTTTTACCTTCACCGATGGGAAGGGAGCCTTTGCAGCAAAATATGAACTTTCTCGGAGAAGTGTCTAGATGATCACTCATCAGTTTTCTAGCCTTACCCTCGAATCTATTGATGTGGAGAGTTCGAGTTATACTGTAGTAGTGGAACAGTACACAGATGTTTTCCCTGAGGATGTTCTAGGTCTACCTTTTCATATAGAGGTGGACTTTTACATTGACATGTACCCTTAGATGACATCGATATCAAAACCAGCGTATCAGATGGCTCCCGCGAAGATTCTCGAGCCACAGGTACAACTAGAGGACTTTTATGGGAAGGGATTCATCTAGCCCAGTGTTTCTCATTAGGTAGCACTGATTATGTTCACCATGATGGAAAATTGGAGCTTGAGGATTTGTGTTGACTATCAGCACCTGAACTAGATGACCATGAAGAATAAGTACCAAATCCGTAGGATTGAAGACCACTTTGATCAGATAAAGGGAGCATGTTTGTTCTCAAAGATTGACCTCTGATCAGGCTATCAACATCTCTGATTTTGAGACATGTATGTGCAGAAGATGGATTTTAGATTTCGGTACAACCACTACGAGTTCATGGTCATGCCTTTCGACATAACCAACGTTACAGTAGTGTTCATGGACTCATGAATAGGATATTTCAGAAATACCTTGATCTCTTTGTATTTGAACTTATAGAAAACATTTTGAGTTACTCAATTACTGAGGAGGAGCATGCCTACCATTTGCGGGTAGTATTGGACACACCCAGAGATAACCATATTTGTGGTAAACTATCAAAGTGCCATTTCTAAATCCAACAGGTTCAAATTCTAGAAAATGTAATATCAGAGGGTAGAGTTGTAGTAGATCCAGTAATAATTGAGGTGTTAATTTCATGGGTGCCACACAAGAGTGTGATAGAAGTACAGAGTTTCCAGGGTTTGGCAGGATACTACTTGAGATTTTTTCCAAATTTCTCCGGAGTTGCAGCACTGCTATCAGCCTTGACGAAGAAGGGGAAACTTTTTGTGTGTTTGGATAGATTCCATTAATGCTTTCAAAATATGAAGCATAGACTGACTCGTGCCCCCCATCTTGAGGCTTCTAGAGTAAGGAATATGGTACATAGTCTAATGTGACAAATCATGAACCAAACTCAGATGTGTCATGATGCAGGAGTGAACATTGATTACATATGGTTCTCGACAGTTGAGACAACTTGAGCAGAACTATGCTGCCCATGACCTAGAGATAGCAGCAGTGGTTTCCATCTTGAATATGTGAAGACACTATCAGATAGTTGAGTGTTTTATTGTGTAATCTGATGACAAGAGTCTCAAGTATAACTTCTCCAAGAAGGACTAGAACATGAGACAATGATACTGGATTGAGATCCTCTAGGACTATGACATCAAGACAGTCTATACTCCTTGGATGGGGAACGTTGTTGCAGATGCACTCAATATGAGATCTGGTATAAATCTTCTAGGTGAGGCGATGGAACCGCTGGCCGATTTGTAGATATCATTTTTAGATTGAGAGTGAGAAGATTTTCTACAGTCTCTAACAGTCACTACCCCCTTCTTCAGCGAGTTAGGGTGGCATATCTTGGGGACACTAACTGTGAGACACGACATGCTTAGATATCCATTGGACAAGCACCAAATAGATTTTCCGAAGGTGGGGAGCGCATCATCATCTTCAAAAGACATACTATGGAAGAAATGTATGTTCATGGGGATGTTTTGAGGGAGTTCCACACATCCCCTCTAGCGGTACATCCAGGAGTGGGGAAGATGTATCAGGATCTCTGACGATACAACTTGTGAACGGGAAATAAGAAAGGAACTGAAGATTTTTTTTCCTGATGCCTCACATGTCAGAAAGTTATGGTGAAGCATCAGGTACTAGAAGGCTTGGATCATCCCATAGTGGTCCCAGAGTAGATGTGCGATGGGATATCCATGGTCATCGTGACAGGTCTTACACGCACATCCAGGGGACATGACTCGATTTGGGTCACCGTCGACCGACTCACCACGTTGGCCCACGTCCTACCGATCAGAGGGAAGGGTTCAGTTGAGTTCTTGGGAAACCTCAATGTACAAGAGATTGTGTGGCTACATGGATTACCCATGATGATTGTCTCCTATTGTGATACATGTATTACTTCTCGACTATGGAAGGGGTTATAAGAGGCTTTAGAGACATAGCTTCATTTGAGCACCACCTTCCCTCCTCAGAGGGATGGTCCAATAAGGCGGACCATTCAGAACCTCGAGGACATGTTGTGTGCTCGTGTCCTCGAGTTCGGTAGCAGCTAGGAGGATCAATCTCCTCTGGTGGAGTTTGCGTACGACAATATCTATTACTCCACCATTGGGATGCCACCTTTTGAGGTGTTATACGGTCATCCTTGAAGATTGCCTTTGCACTAGACTGACCTAGGGGAGTCAGCACCAGTGGGACCAGAGATGATACAGGATACCACAGAAAATGTGCATATCATCCATGAGGGTATGAAGACTGCAACGAGTAGGCAGAAGTCATATGATGACAGGAGATGGAGAACTCTGGAGTTTGAGGATGGTGACCATGTCGTTCTACGGGTATCACCGCAAAGAGGTCTATGAAGATTTGGCTGAGGATGTAAGTTATCTCAGAGGTTCATCAGTCCTTTTCAGGTCATAAACAGAATTTCCGAGGTAGCATACGACTTAGCTCTTCCACCTCAGTTGCACCGGGTCCACGATATCTACCATGTATCTTAGCTGAGGAGGTATGTATCTTAGCTGAGGAGGTATGTGCATGACACTTCTCATATCATCGACCATGGAGATCTGGATGAATATGATGTGGAAACTTTTATAGAGGTTCTAGTGGAGATTGAGGATCGACAGGAGCAGGTCCTTCTTGAACGAATGATTCTTTTGGAGCGTATTCGCTGGAAGCACGGGAACCTCAAGAAGAGAACATGGGAGTGGGAGGCTCTGATGTGTGCTCAGTACCCCTACTTTTTTACCGAGTTTGAGTTGTGGCATATGGGGATGTAGAGCCCTGAGGTGGGGAGAATATAAAGACTCAGAATTTCCCTGTAATTTTTTTTAAAATAAATGAGAATTTTACGAGTCCAAGAAAATTATCCGCGATTGATTAAAAGTCATGGAGTTCCAAAATTTATTTTCTGAAAATTATTTTTGGTACCTTCAATAAACGTGGGAGTAGGTTTTTCTATCTATTAAACTAGTTCTCTAAATTGAAATATGAGGCCACCGTTGAACTCGTAGCACTGATACTCTTTTAAGGAGACTTTCACCTTGACAGTAGTGGGTCGATAGTAAAAGATAGTTTTTGGGTTTTTCTTGTATGAATAAAATAAAAATAAATGTTTTTCACATTTTTATTTTTATTTGAAACACCCATGTGGGTTTTGGGATGTGTGGTCCAGTGGATCTAAACCTCTATCTAGAATTTTTAATTTGGGAACACTAAACCTTAACCTCTAATGAGAGGTTATTGTAGTGGGGAAAACACAAACCATAACCTCCCATGAGAGGTTATGGTGGTGGGTACCACCCGTGATTAAACCCCCATGAAACCCCCCTTTAATTGGGAGAAACCCTCAACTCCCTAATAAATATGGGGGGAGCCTCTTCAACACCTCCAAAATTTAATTATGCTAACGTACCAAATTAATGGTGCCGACTCACACATAATAAATTAATCCTTGGTGAATATTATGCCAACAAATTAATAAGATATTATAATATATTATCTTGGGAAACCATTTCTTTTTGGGAGAAATTTGGGGAGAGGACGAATTTGGGAGAAAGCTCCCAACATAGAACTCTCCACCGAAGAAGAAAGACAATGAGGAATGCCTTAAACAATGAATAATGACCTCATCTTCAACTTCCTTCCCCGAAACATCCTCTGATGTAGGATATCATTGACTAAGACGAACTGATGCACAAACTGACGGTCAAGGAAAACACTGACGACACCGAAGTCCGTCCTTTTACCAATGATTTTTCTTCTTCCTAATGACTCTATCGACATATCAACCTAAGGTAGGGGTTTAATGATTTTTGTTTTTCCCATTCTAGGTACTACCTTCTTCCCTTGTTTAGGATTTGGAATGATGAAATTACAAGAGTTCATGGTTGACGTTCTATGCTTTGTTCATGGGAACTGTTTGCCACCTCTCTAAACGCAGAGGGTGTAGGCCAAACTAACATGGCCCGACCCCCTTTGCCATTATTCTTTGTGATTTTATTCAAAATGAAGTATGGAGACAAAGGAGACAAAGGAAACGATGCCGCCCCCAAGGTCTGCACGACCTGCACTGCCCCTGCGACAATCTACCCTCCCGACCGAACTGGCGCCGCGCCCACTGGTCGGGCCACCCCAGCCACGCCGTCCATCGGACGTGGCCCTACCGACCAAGCTACCCGCCTTCTGTACCTCCTATCAGGTGCGCCACCCCTACCACCGGCCTGGCCACCCTGACTCACAACGCCTTCCTCCCTACCGAAATGGCCCACAACCCTCGCGGTGCCCCGGCCGTATCAGCCCGCACCCCTCGCGACACCCCTTACGAGCCAGCCCATGCCCCTCGTGGTGCCCTGGCAGAATTGGACCCATGCCCTGGGCCGAGTAGCCCTCGCAGGGCCCTTCGGGATGAACCACCCTTGCTCAAACCCTTGTCCGGTCCACACCCTCAGGGCCCTTTATAGCCAGTCGTGGCCTGCCGGGTCGGGCCTAGTGGGCCGGGGTGAACCCAATAGGCTGATCGAGTCAACCCAAACTGGTTCGGCCCAGACATGGTCAGGTCGGGTCAGTCAGACTGGGTCAAACCGGACCCATGAGCACTACGACCCATTTATAATCGTTCGAGTATATCATTGGCACTAGATGTTCGTTTGAAGAACCGTCAGTGGCACGAGAAATATTGGAGCGTGATAGTACCTTTGCTTATACCCCACTGGAGTTTAGGGTAATGTTGAGATAAGGTTAGGTTGGATCATGAACAAATCTAATTGGGCCCCCAGGACTAAAATCCTAACAACTCACAGACTGGGTGTCCGATTGACGTGATGTATATTGCATTGAGAACCCTATTCCTGGGAAGACCATTTAGATACATCTTCAAGGGACTTCGTGACAATTGGAGTATCAACCAATAACACGTTGAGAAGTTCCTCCAAGAGAAGAGAGAGAGTAGTGCTGAGACCTAGTAGAGGGTCGAGACCTGAGGACTGCTGACCATTTTGACATGGAATGACTCTACAATCTAGTGGGGAGTTCCTTAGTGTCGTAGATGACCCACGATGGGGATTTCCTTTGTGTCGTGGCAGACCCACCTTACTAGATAGGAGGAGTACCTCAGTAGATTACGAGGGGGAGCATGCTTGGTGACGTGACAGACCCACGGTGGGGAGTGTGCTTGGTGATGAGGAAGATCCACGATACTCGATAGGAAGAGTATCTCAGCAGTCCAAGGATAGTGGGAAAGCACACATGGTGTCACTGAAGGCCCACTGTACTCAATAGAGAAATAGTTCTCTAGCAGCAGAGGTTTCGATAATGTGACTGGGGATGTTACTTGATATTACACCTAGAATACAATACTAGTTGAACTGAGATAGGTTTTCTGTGTTTTCCTCATAATAGAGTTGGATCACTAGATAACATAGGTATATTTATGGGAATATACCAATATAGGGTTATCTGTTGATTTATTTCATTGTGGTTTATCCTTGGTGAATTTTGTGAAACCTAGAAGGTCTCGGGGTCTCTACTTAGTAACTTTATACTCACCCCTATAGAGGCTATACCCACACGACATTGTGTTGGAATCAGACGATAGACAATGCTGATGGAGGCTGAGAGTACTAAGACAAGATGGTACCCAGAGGTGGATCATGGGACGAGTCGGTACACTGAAAAGATAGAAATATGTTGAGTGCCTTACAGGCGATATGTACCTACCCTTAAGGTAGGAACTTCAGAGGAGAATCCACTGACTGTTTTTATTTTCTTCCATTGTACATGTACTTTCAGTTTTCCTGTACTTTATAGTTTGGCTTGTATTCTGGCCATTTTTACTTTCAGCAGTATTTTGTTATATAGTTTTACTTAGTGTTTCGAATCCGGCTATGGGCTCTGTTGTGTGTGTTTATAGGTTTTAAAGGAAATGACCACCTAGTTTTAGAGAATTGAGTCTTTGGTTCTAGTCTCCCACCCCTAGCCAATGGAAGACGACCTTGTGGTAGTCACGGCATGGGCCCTGGGGGACGGGTCATGACAAAAATCATCAATCAGCTGTAAACTGTCCTATTTTCCATACATGTTTTATTTTAATGGTTCTGGAACATGAACCCGAGTCTTAGTTTTATCATATATTATTTTCTAATAATTAAATTATAATCATATTTATTAATTATATACAAAATCATAACCATTCCTATTAATTTGGATGAGAAATGAATTATATCATTTCATGGAGCTGGTACTCAGTTTAGACGCATGATTGATGTTTTCACATATACATGGATGTGATGAATGAATGATAAATTACAATTCCCCAAGAAAAAATAATTATTATATTATAAATATATTCAATAATCATTATATAAATATTTCCTACTGTCCATGTGAATTGTAAATAGAAAATAAATTATATCACTTTGTGGATGCGGTCGTCCACTCGTACACATGAGTGGCATTTTCATATTGCACAAATGGATTTATTTACCAATTATGGAAAATGATATTGACATTTCTATTTAATTAACATAAAAATTATAAATATATGGTAGATAATTTTGTTATTTAATTTTAATGGATATGATAAAATGAAAAGATGTAAAAGAATAAGTAAAATTAAAATGCTTGGTTGAGGTGATTTCCACTTCATTGTAGAAGATCATTTTGAATGTCCTCTTAAGGAAACTAGGGATGTAATTATAAAAATTATCATTCTAATAGAATAAATATAATTATGTTATGAATCAGGTTAGGATGTTTTTGGTAATGATAAGTACCTCAAGAAGTGTGAGGAGTAGATGTGAGCTAGTATCCCTATATAAAATTGAAGACTGGAACCCCTTGAATTACATGAATTATTAAATTAAATAGAAAAAAATTTCAGGACCATGTTGTAAGAAAGATATATATTTGGAATATATAGTAAATATATGTAAATATTATCTTATTAATTAATGTTAAATAATGATGAGGTGAATTTTTAACCATAATCTCTACGTTTTTATGCCCTTTAACTGTTCTTATGATTAATATAATAACAATAATTTTTATAGATTAGGTGTTAGTAAAGATAAAATAAAAATCAAAAGTGACATAATAGTGTAAAATAATTTATACGATAAATCATATCCCATTAGTTTGGAAAAATATTTTATTATTACGAATTTTAAATCCCTTGACAAAATATTATTTAAAAGATGATACCATTAAAAAATTTTCTGGAAAATTCACATAGATAGACATGAATTATATACATAAACAACAATATATTATAATATAATCATTTAAAACATCAATAACACATTATATATATGTTATATAATTATATGAAAATTATTAAACATGCCAAATAAATTAATAATTTCTAATTTTAAAATCATTATCATGGTATTTCTATTAATAGTATATGAACAATATTGATGTTAAATATGAATTTAAGGTAATTATTTAATGGCAAAAATTAAAATAAATTTCCATAATAAAATAATGTTTACATATTAAAAATAAAATTTCATGACCTTTCATAACATGTATTATACTAACCTCAAAATATTATACATATACATAAATTTTAATGGTGAAATTTTTTAATTTCTCATTACATATATAATATAGTGGTCTTCATCAAATAAAATTGGATCCCAATTTCCATATTTATAAATAAAATAAGGGGAATAGAATCCACCAAATTAAATATAAGAATTGTTGTAGAAAATTTGGAATTCATACTTTATTGTTATATCCTTATATTACTTGCTTTACCCATACTGTTGTTAAAATAGTTTTACCATGGTTAATATTTATTATGATAAAAAATAAATTTGGCATATTTAAAAATATGGAAATTATAATTCCAAATATAGAATCCAATTAATAATTCAATCTATATAACTGGTAGAAATTACATTCAATGTAAACCAACAAAACATGAAGAAAAACTCTTCTCCCAATAAAATACATTTTTAACTATAAAATGGTTTTTATAACAAAATTAATATGTTTTTTGATTAAAGTAAAATTAATTGGAATATTTTTATTAAAAATTAACAAATATTATTCTATGGTAAATTTAAAAATAAATTGGGATTTTTTAAAAATGAATGGAAAATATTGTTTTCTATAAAATCATAATTTATTTTCCATTCACTGAAAAATTAATATTTCATAAAAATACAAACAATTTTCCATAATATTATTTAGATTTAATTATATAAATAATTATATCATTTTAAAAAATTATAGTGGTATAAATTAAATATAATATTTTTGGTCCAAAAATAATATTTTTTATGTGAACATATTTGTGAAGCATAAAATGACATTACTAAAAATCAGGTTATTTATCAAAAGTGTTAATTAATAAAAAATTGAGTACGAACTTTATATAAATATATATATCGCATAATGTTGTTACTAATACTCATTAAAATTGATTCATGAACTGGGTATTATGTTTCATATTTAAATAATACTATTTACAGTCTATTATATCTTATTGTTTCTTATCATGAAATATAACAATCACATACAATTTAATTAAAAAAATTATATTATTAAATATTGGGGTGTTTTATTAAACCGTATTAAATATATTTATCCATCATAATTTTATTTAACACACCCTAGATTTATTGTTTCATGACATATTAAAAGAATAACATTTTGATTCCTATAGGATAACTATTTATATATCATAATTCCAAAACATGGTATTTTTTAGTTATGTATTTATATAACTAAATATATATCATTATACAAATATTTGGCTTCCAAAAAATAACCATATTAATAAGAGATAATTTTCTCATATGTGTTGGACGATTTATCTTTAATGTACTTAAGTTGAAGAAGTCATTTACTAATAATATATATAATGTGTGATAACAAATTGATTGATATCATTATATACCCTAAGAATAATTTCAACTAATTTTTGTTCTTTGAGAACATTCCATCATTTAATTATCTCATATTCGATTAGAAAAAAAACATTGGTGACTTTTTTTATTCATTAAGAATGAAAATTATCTTTTAACGGATCATAAGATCCACCAAGAATGGTAAGTGATTCATTCTACATCAATATTTTTACTCAAGCCTTAATTGTTAAAAAACGTTATAAAAATCCAAAATGAATAAACCTTGAAATAAATAAATAATACGTAATCTCAAAAACATCCACAATGAAACCGAAGGTTCAACATATATCATTCAATAATAAATGACATTATATACCAATTTAAACTCAATATAATTAATATTATTGACTATTGTAAAATAAATGTTTTTATGATACATTTAAGCATACATTACATGGAATGTAACTCAATTGTTTTTATGTAATACTTCATCATATGCCTAAGGGTTATATATATCTCATCCCACTAAAATGTATCCAAAAATATCATTAATCACCTTAAAATATCATCACATAAAAATGTAGAAGGGTTCCATATGCCAATGAACAATTGATAATGCTTAATCTTATAAGCCCGTTGTAGTATCCCTAATTATTATGTTAACAAAAATTAAAAATTTTAAATATCTCCATTGTTATCAAAACCATGATCTCATACAAAATATAATAGCTCAAAGAAAATACACTGGAATCTAGTGAAAAAAATAAAATCATTACATTTATGGCCTTGATAAGAACTAGAACAATTAAATTATAACCATCCATAATTAAAGAAATATATTATTAATATTGATTAAATTTCATATCTATGATCTTATTGGTTAATATTTTTAGAAAAATTGTGAAAACCCTTTATGTTAAATATAGTAATAAATATCTCCACAAATGGGAATGTTTCCCCTTATATCCTAATTTTATTATTCCCTAAGAAGACCTCAACATTTCCAATAAAATTATACAAACTTCCTACACATATTGTGTAATCACTAATTATTTCATTCCTCATTACCTAGGGAAAATTAAAATTAAGAGAGGGATAGATCAAATACTCTGTATGATAAGTCATAATATATATCCATAATAAGTTAATGTAAGATGATCATATGTGTATGATAACAAAATAAGGATTATATTATGAATTTAATAGATTCATTCCTAGTAAATAATTGATCATAAAATAAAAAATCTTTTTCATTCTAGAAGCGTGATAAATAAGGGCATTAATCTATTGTCACCATTCATGAATCATAAAATTTGAATTCGGAATTATATGCATATAAAAACACATTATTGTGAACATTGGTTTTCTACATCACATAGATATGTAATATTATTTTAATATCTAGATGAAATGACACCCATGAATCAAAATGTGAACATAGTTAATAACAATCATGGTCGAGGATATTCTTTTTTCTAGAGCTAGAAGAATGTATACTCTCACATAAAAATGTGAACATAGATTTTTTAGTCTTGTTCATGGTTCCCATGATCACCTCAATACATATATATATAAGTATACAATAATCAATGATGAATTTTAAGTCTATAATGAACCCACCCATTACATAATTATAACTAGTTATATATAAACCCAAAATGATTGGAAAAAGGTTATCATTTCATCATATCTTAAACCATGTAAAACAAAACAAGTTTCATCATGATTCTATCAGAATAATATAAAACAATCAAGAGAAACAATATAGTATAATTGGATCATATCCCATTTGATTAAGTATTATCCTTAAAGGATGTTTTCATAGATGAAAATACCGTTGAAATATCACTGGAAATTTTTTTAGAGAATAGAGCATTCATTTGTATATCAATTATGTTGAGTAAAAAATTACAAGTTAATAGGAAAAATTCATTAAAATGTTCAATGGGATCTTGTTAAAGAAACTATAATGAATATAGTAGTGACAATTACAAGATAATATATTCCTACGATATACATTAAAGTAATGATTTTGTTTAAACAATTTTTTTCAAAGTTCTTCATTTCAGAAATGACACTATGATTTCATTAAAACCATTTTATAAAAATTCAAATATGGGTGAAATTAAAATAAAAATTTACTATTGAATAGTAAAAAGCCTTCACGAAATTTTTTTAAATAATATATGGACATGGGAGAATACTATTCAGGATGATTGTGTAAATATTGATGGTTTTTCAAAAAATAATTTCATTATCATTTTATGATTCCAATAGTGGAAAATGATACTATTATTTGAAAATTACATGAATAATTATATAATAATAATATATAAGGGTTATAAACTAAAATAATATATATAATTGCCTTTGTAAAATTATTATACAAAGTTTAAAAAGGAAATTTGATTAAAATGTAAATCCATTAATCATTTGATAACTACTGAATCATAAACCCCAAGAAAGAAATTAAATCAAATGAAATATTGAATAAAAAATAATGATATAAATGAAAAAGTATATCAAAAGGGTAGTGGATACAACTCATATAATAAATATTTTAATCATATAATATATGACACAATGTTGTGATTTGAGATATTAAACCCCTACTTTTTTTTAAACTCACAAATAATAACTCTTTGCATGAATTTATTGGAATTATAATAGTAACTATAACCAAATGATAAGGGAAAAAGATATATAACATTAATGGGTATTATATAAAACTCACAATAATAAATATGTGGATTATAATAAACACGTCTTAGTCAAATAATATTCTGATGAAGAACTCTTACATCGAGTCCCATTTGGGTTTTTATAAGTTCAATCATCATATATTATAATTTTAGATTTACTATCAATATATTATATAAAATTTTTCATAAATTACATCTTAATCGTTTTTCCCTTATAATATCAAAATATCCTTTTCTAAAAAATTTTAATATTAAAATTGATATTCAGGTGAAAAATTCTAAAAATTCCATGAAGGTATTGGTTTAATGGTTCCAATACTTGAACCTTGTTTCTGGTTTTTTCATTTCCACAATTCTAAAAATGAGATAGGTATCATATTTATTAAATATAAACAATTATATAATCAATCATTTAATGTAGTGATGAATAAATAAATACATTACATTGTGGTAATGGTACTCCGTATGTACACAAAGGATATGTTTTGACAATTAAATTTATGAAAAAATATAAGTTTGAATTAAAATTCGTCTTAATAGAATAATTATTATTTAATAAATATCATATATATCCATTAAATATATCCTTATTATCATATGTTTAATATTGAAATGAAAATAGAATCCCATCGCACTATGGTTGTGTTAGTCCATACATTCACAAGAAACATATTATCAATTTTTAGTTGATGATAATGTAAAAATGAATGTAATATATTAGAAGAATTATTATGATATAAATATAATATATAAATGTTAATTAAATCATAATATCTAACCCATAATGGGGGTGATTATATATACCCCAACACTAAATGCCTATATTTTTTTTGTAATTTACAACATTGGAACATGGTACAAGTGGTGAAATTAGAAATGTAAAAAATACTTTAGCATTCTTGATGAACTAGAAGAATGATTTATTATATTTTTACATAAGGAATATATAATTAAAAATACATAAAGTAATTATTCTACATCCGTAAATACATTCAAATATTCATTCACTATATCATTTTGATATGAAACAATATAAGGGTGGCCTCAGTTGATCAATATGAATTACATAAAATAGAATATATTGTTATTAGAATAAATTGAAAAACTAATATGGAAAATGAAAATAATGAAAACCCATGTTATTTAATATATTATATAATAAAAAATTACAATCATATATATTATTAATTATGTAAATTCATGGATTATAATTACTCAATTATCAATAATAGAAATAGGAAATATCATATATCATGATATAATACATAATGATATATTTTCCATTAACTACATATTCTAATATAGTTGGTAACCATGGGTCAGTATATTCTAAAAATAAATTTAATAAGTCTGTCCAACTAATATTTCTCATGAGACCTTATAATGCCTCGAGGGGAAATAAAATTCCAGTCCCTAGAAGTCACAACATATCCAATTAATTAATCATTAATTAAACGATAAATTTAATTCATTAAAAATATTCTTTATCAAGTAATACCTCTATTGATTAAATGATATGAAATATCATGATTTCCCTAGTCATTCAAATAACATTCCTAATAAAACACAATATATTGAAAAAGTATAGTCTAAATAGTAATCACAGACCCTATTAAAAGATTATGGATATTTAGAAAAAAAATACAATTTGATGAAAAATGATCATAATAACATAAATTATTCAAGATAATTTTAATAAACCAATAATTTAGAATAGGTAAAAGTTTACAATAAATTCATTATAAATATATGTTCTATAGTAAAATAATTTTCACTAGAGAACTACAAAAAGTGTAAGAAAAAAATTAAATTAAATTACTATTTATGAATTATATTTTTAAAACCATTGATATTTCATAGATGATAGAAAATATTGTAAACAATAATGGAGGTTTCAATACCTATTAATTATATTTACAATAAGTTTTTTCATTTTTAATAAATTATGTGGAATATAAAAGTTTTTATGAAACTATAAATATGCATTTCAAGAATTCAAATAATTAAATTATAATTTCAAATGTCCATTAAAAATCTTATCATTAAATAAAAAGTACATTTCTAAAATAATATTGAAAAATAAGGTCATTTTATTAGAATATATGCAAATAAAAAGACTTATAATATTTTTCTTTATTTTAGTAATTTATTTGTTTCACCCATTTATAAAACTAAGGAAAATATAAAAAAAGATAAAATCCTTAAACATGTAGAGTATCGTAAAATAATTTTTGTTTATGGGTTATAGATTATATTTTATTTCAATGAAAATATTGGATATTAAAAAAATGAGATACAGAAAATTAATCCATACCTATTGGATAAATTTGAAATTGAATCCCCTTGAAAGTTTAAAATTTATTTGAATTATGAATCATTATTAATAAAAATATATTCATGTTTTATTCATAAAATGGGTAATATATACACCGAAAAAAATGTAAATAGGTGCATAATATCAAATATGTCTCAATAGAGTGGAAGTTTAGAAAACATTCTACACATATATGGAATTATTAATGTGATAATTAATCAATGAAGTGATAATGTGTACCAAATTTAAATCTACCCAATCATGTTGAAATATAATTTATTACACTTATAATTTATTCCACACATAACCATGACATATCATAATCCATTAATTAGAAGTATAACTACATGAATGAAAAATGAGTTAACACCCCACTTACCTCATGATTCCAATTTGTTGAACACAATTTAATTTTATATATATTAATAAGGGATTCATAATAACTCAAAACATAAATAATTTCAAAACTTATAATAAAATATATGATCCACTTATAATAATTCAAAACCTATTTACTAATCATTTCTTCTATTAAAATATTTCTAGGTGTTAGCTATTCCATTATTCATGGATGCTTTTGTTTGATTATTCCAGTTATTATAATTTTATCATGGTTCAATCTCAAAAAAATTCATAAAACATTTAAAAATATAATAATATTAATTATATAATTGTATTAGATTGATCATTTATTGTGGGGGATGGAATGTTGAATTACACCATACGTGGAGATGGTAGGCCACACATACACAAGAACGCCGTTTTCACATCAAAATGGATGGAATAAATATAAGTTAAGTAATCATTCACCATTAAATATTAATTATTATTTCACATGTATCATGTATAGTAAATTTTAATTCCTTATTTCCATCCATATAAATAAACAATAAAAAACATATCACATTGTTTCATGGAGGTGGTAGTCCGCAGGTATGCATAAGAGAACATATCATTCAATAATGAATATAAATGAAATAAGTTCAATGATATATAATATTCCAATAACCATTATTATGTATTAAGAATAATAGATTAATATTATTTCCTTATTTACATCAATCTATGTAAAATACTTATGAGGAATCTCTTAAAACAATATTTAGTGTCAGTATACAGTATTTATGGACCTTTAGTTTATTTTTATTTTAATTGAATTGAAAAGGGATGGAAAATGGTTTAAAATAATCAGAAAATATGTAATTATATTTATTCTATTATAGTTATTTTTTATGGGGGGGGTGTGGGTAAATGGATTATATGATTTAATAAAACGGAACGGTATTGTCAAGACGATTACCTCTTCTTCTGTAGTTTTCCTTTATATCTCATCATAAGGACCCTTTTATTGATCTCTTATGAAGACCAAGACATTACACAAGTGGATATATAATTTGAGAATTGTGTAGGTTATTTTTTCTTGATATTGGTATCTCTAATTTTTATAATGAATATAGGGTATTAGTGACTTTTTATAGTTGGGTGGAATGGTAAAATTGAAATTTTGAAAAAATTTAAAATGATTTCAAGTCAATTAATTCAAAAATGCAAAAAAAAGAGTAAAATTCATATTTTATAAGGGATAGTTACATAATAAAACCTATCAATGAGGATTAAGTAAATATTTAGGTTATTTTTATCCATATACATTTAGATTAACCCCCAATAAACATGTTTTTGTCTTTATAGTGGTAAAAAAATTATCAAATATAAAGGGTTATAATTTTAATTATATGGTAACAATTTGGCATGAAAAGGATAATTGGTGACATATGTGACTATTTTTCATCCAAAGTTTCTTAACAAATTTTTAAAAACAATTTAAATATAAATGAAGTTTCTTAAAACATTATTAATTTCATTTTTGACACCATTCATTTAATTAGACTTTAAACACATAAAGATAAAAAATAATTTTAATTTCATATCATTAAAATTAATTATACAATATATTTACTAGTATATTCATGTGATAAAATAAATAAAATAATAAATTTTACTTTTCAAGGAAAATATATTTTTTAGAATAATTTGACGTCACTATAAATTTAGCTATTATTTAGTATGAATTAATAAATATATTTACATTGAGTAACAAAAATAAACTAATATTTTAAAATTTGGTGACTCCTATTATTAAAATCTAATTAAAACACGTGGTTACATTTATATAATAATATTTTTATAATATGTCTCAATTCACATAAAAACTGATGTGGGTGTCCTGAATTATATGAAGATTGTTATTATTTTAAAAAATATTTTTGGGGTTATATATTATAGAATAAAATAAACAAGCTTCAATTTATAAATTTTATCTTGTTCTTCAATTGGTAAGTATCCAATAAATAATTATTGAAAATCAAAATCTTATATAGGGATAAAAAAAACATTATAATTGGGAAATTAGAATGGTAATAGTTACCTAAAATAACACATAATTCTGTGACGACATAAAGAAAACATTGATGGGATGTTAAAATATATACATTATATTGTAAACTACAACCCCTAGATTAATAGACACTGATAGAAAACATGGTAATTAGAAGGGTTATGACCAAAAAAAATCTTTTAATAGAAAACATCAATAATTCATCATAAATATATGTAAAATGGATTTTATTATTTCAATATCTTTTTAATAAATAAGAGGGACTCATTTACTATCACAATAAAGGGTGTGATAAAATTTAATTAAATAATTTATTACCATTTTATAAACAAAAATTAATCCTTTGGTTTCTGTTTCATGAATTTCTCTTATATATATTTTTAATATAAGTTAATATAAAAGATGATTTTTTCATTCCTCATGAAATATAATAAAATTTTATTGTTTTATAAAATCAAAAATAATAATAATTATTTATTCCACTTATATTAACAAAATGAAAATTATTTAGCACAATGTAAGATAAGACCCAAAATGAATATCCATTCATATGAGAAAATAAAAAATTAATAACACAAATTCAACTATGAAATGAATGACTTAACATATATTGATATATAAACCTTTATCCAAAATTCTAATATCATTA
Source organism: Viscum album (assembly GCA_963277665.1). Taxonomy (NCBI): domain Eukaryota; kingdom Viridiplantae; phylum Streptophyta; class Magnoliopsida; order Santalales; family Viscaceae; genus Viscum; species Viscum album. Next base: position 1,033,332,524 of record OY728157.1, read on the forward strand.
AACAATGTTTTAACAACCAAATATTTCTCTAACCCATCAGTCTATATCTAATAAACCACAACTAATTTCTTCCTAAATAACTAATCTAGTTAGACCTAATGGTTATATATACCTCCAATAAATATGAATTCTCTTCTAATGTCATTAATATACTCAAAATATAAAAAATTAAAAAATATTTGATCCTATATTATGTATTCGGATATAAATATCATATTTATAAATTATATTGTTTATGTTAAAAAATTCCATACTAACCACGACATCATGTAGCCCATTGGTATGTGATGCACCCTGACACCCTTATACTGTGGGTTTAAACCATGAAGATTTATCAAATGTGATGGGTTATTGTAAGACATAAAAGTCTAAATCTTTAAAAATATATATTAATATAAATCCTATAATGTTCCCAATAATATAATTATAATCATAAAAAACAATTTAACCAAAAATTATTTTTTCATCACAGATCATTTTCCACAATATAAAATAATATTAACATTCTATTATTACCATAACATAAATTATCAAGTTAACCCTAAAGGTTATCAATATCAATTATCTTATATTTATAAAGTATTAAATCATTATTCGTCAAATAATCTTCTTACTATAAATTTTAAATATACAAATGTTTATATTCCCCGAAATGCGTCAAAAAATATCCTCAATCATGTTAAATGTTTATCAAATAAAAGTTTAATAGTGTAAATCATTCCATTAATCATATGATTAACCTTTATTTTATGAACCCAAGACACTTTGGGTTTATATCATGTTAATATGGAATATAATTTGTTTCCATAGGTTTCGTTTTACTTGTTTTCATAATGGTTCAAAATGATAATGTGAATTTTCCAAACAATAAATCTGGAGGAAGTTTGGAAACAATCATCATACACTAAAATTATCACTGAGATATAATTGAACATCACTATTGGTATTTTTACCCTATTATTAATCTATAGGAAACAACATCCAATAGTAGTTTCATACATGGATTTATTTCTAGGAAAATCACATAATGTCTTCATTAAAAAAATTATTATATTATACTATAGTTATAAATATGCACAAAGACAATTATATGGTTATATTTTCTGTTATATTTTTTTACTAAATCTAGTTCTGATGGTTTCTTCAAAATGTTATATTAACAAATTTAAAAACCTTTACCCTAGATTCTAAATTCAATTATTTAATTTATTATATTGGAAAATATAAAAAAGTTTTCACATTTGAAAAAAATAATACATTATTTATATTGGAGAACAAAATTAAATTTTTTTCCTCATTTTAGATTAATAAAAAATATGAAATCATAGTTAAATTTAAAATTCTATATACATAAAATCATTTAATGATTCATTATTCATATCCCAAATAATTAATACAAAAATATGTGAGAGAATATTCTTAGTAAGTGTTCTATATCAAAAAATATATTATATGTAAATAAGGAAAAATCGATATTTCATAATAAAGAAAAAAATTTATTTCCTTTTAATCATTAATTTGATAATAACATGAATCCATATATAATATCCATGGAATAATCTCATGAATTATAATTATAAATTTATCAATAATGAATAAATATAACATTGTAAGTTATTATATCAAATATCCTCATATCATTACCATCAAGGCCTTGTTCCAAGATAATTTAAAACATGGGTAAGTATACCCAAAAATTCAATTTCATAATTATGTCCAATATTTCTATCATATGAGAAATGTCAATGCATAGAGGGCCTATATAATTCTTGGCCCTGTCATTTAATGAATTTGTAATTCTTTCTACATTTTTTTATGATCAATTAAATTCATTCTATTACTCCTTATAAAAAATTTCCATGTAGAGTAATGAATAAGAAATATTAGTATTTATCCATTCCATCAAATATCGTCCAAATTAAAACTGTGTATATATAAATTGTAAAACTTTTAGGAGATAATCATATTTATGATATAAAGAATACAATTATTTAATAGAATATATAATTTTCAATTAAAATAATAACATGAATATGAATTTCTCAAAACAAATATAATGACCAAAAAAAATATAAGAGACAAAATATAAACATAAATTCATTCGAAATATAGTGTTTTTATTAAAGGCATGTAGTTTAGAGATTACAATAAAATGGTAGAAAATCATTATAATTGACTCCAATTAGAGAATAACATTTTAAATCCACATACAACAATTATAAGAAGGGAAATATCATTAAATGGCTATAGTCGTGGGAATGGACTTTAACACCTTATAAGTTAAAATGACTGAATTCTCTATTAATTTTTATAAACAATGTCAAAAATGAGGATTATGGAAAATGTTATAATGAGTCATTTTAAACCATCTAAAATGTCAAGGGTAACATAATTTTTCTGTTATAAATAATTTATGAATATAAAAATGACTTTAGTAATTTAAAAAAAATATCGATATAAAATAATAATCGTGAAAAAATTATAATGTATATCAATTTTTCTTTTTATTATTTATTTCACTGATAAATTTAATAGATAAATGAAAATTTATAATAAAATAAAATAATTTACTATGTAAATGATAATAAAAGATATTATATATATTTTTTATTATATTATTCAATGAGTAAAAATAAAGGCAATCCCAAAAAATTGTATTGTTAAAATATATCCTTACATATTTGGTAAATAATATACTGAATCCCAATGAAAGTGTAAATATAAATTGATATGTTAATCTTAAAAAATAAATATATATCCATTTTAAATACATATACTGGAAAATATATGTAGTCTCTTGGACGGATTAGGATACATTAAGAGGGGGTGAATCAGTGTTAAACTCTTATTTATTAATTATGTTTACATTCTATTCAAAATCCTGAAAATTTATAGTTTCTCAGTGAACACTATGATATATCTCAATATCACCTCTTGTGAAATTACAATAATAGAAATTGAATAAATAATATATAAGGTTCATCTGAAATGATAACTCATTTCCATGTTGGTTGTCCCCCAAAAATTTATTCTTCTCTATTATATTATATCAGTGATTATAATGTTTTAGGAAAAAAGTGGTTATTAAAAATATATTTAATAAATACTAAATTTTATTCTACTTGTACCCATAATAATAAAAATACCTGGGTTCATTTTTTGTATCCCCCAACTATCTCCTACTCCATGATTAACTAAGAGGCTTCATCTAGTCTAGATCCAACTAAATACTTCGACTTTCATCAATTACTGATCCACTATAGAAATATCTATAGGACTTATTCTATGAATTTTCTACATCACACATTCCCATTAATACATCAGTAAATATTATTTCTTGATAGAACATCACAAATATGAATGATCACCTATTCTTGATCAGTTTCCTTAGTAAAACAGTGTTTAAGACTATTCTTCCTCCTTCATAATTACCATCCTCAGTTAGATATGTTCAAGATATTCACATAAATGTTTCCAAAACATTTTTTTGGTATAATTATCATATTATTTTATAATTTTTCCATGGTTTTTATATTCAATCACTTTATATAATAGGGGATACTTATGTTTCAATACATTTAGAAATATTATAAATATTTTTTTTATGGATTAATCTTCTCTTGAAAAATTATTCACATTTCATTAGCTTTTGGACACCAAAATTAAATAATTATATTATTTTAATTCTTTAAACTTTTATCCTAGGATTATGATGATTTGTTCCAATATTTCCTAGAACATGAATAATATCATATTTTAATCCTTCTCTACTTTTGTGGTGTACTCATTCTACATTTTACATATTTTTATCCTTGATTCATTTAAATTGGACCACAAATATTTGTAAAATCTCATGGGGAATAGTTATTAACTAATATTTTATCATCCACCATTGATTTTTTTTAGCATCAATTTTAACACCATTACTTTTCAAAAAAAAAAAAACAAGTACCAGTATGTAAAATCATATTAGTTTAGAAGATATTATACCAGTTACAAGACACATTTTCCTGGGGGATGTTTCCATTAGATATTATATTGAATTTCTAATAATTTTATAAATATGATCCTCAGTTAAATTTCAATAGGTAACATCTCTATTTCATTAATTTGGGATGTTCTTTCTTTTTGGTTATTCCATATTATTGAATCTCCACTTCAACTATAAAAACATCATGTTAATGGATTTTTTACCACCCAAAACTAATCTCATCAAATCATTTAAATATTCCCTTTTCATCATAATATTTTAATTGTATTTTTTTTGTTTATTCATGTATATAATTATAAATATCTTTTAACATAGAATGTATGACTTCCCCAAAATGTTTGTGAAATCATTCAATTTCAAGGAAAACTTCTTCATTTACAATTTCAGGAACAACATTCTAATAGGAATAACTTTGTTGTAAATATTTAACATGAAAAATTTATGTATCCCATACATTTACCGGGTCTATGAGAGTGATACACATTATAAATCACTAAATTATTATATCATTTAGTTCATATACTTTTTCGTCTACATTTATTTATCAAAAAGGAATCCATAAATGCTTCTAAAAATAGATTTTAATACATATTTGGGTGAATTAATTAGATATTCTATAATTAAATAATGTATATCACTAAGTGATACATCCTCATCACATCATTCATAGGCTTCAATAGATAAATTGTAATTATATGAATTATTTAATGTTTTTCCATTCATATTAACTTTAGTGGATGTTGTATATGTATTTATAGTAAGATTAGTATTTAACTTCCTTGTACTTAATTCTATTATATGCTTCTAATGGATAAAAAATATCAATTTTATGTAGAGACCTCTTTTATTGACATTTTTAATTTATAAATAAACAATTTTCCCTTTAGAGGTGACCAATTCTATGATAACACTTGTATAGCCCGAAGCTATATTATGTTCCACTGAGTGGGGATGGGGGGTTAATCAATGGTACAATGTTTATAAAAATATCACTTTCACATTGAGATAATAAAAATGAATGTATTATGGATGTAAAAACACTCTTTGAAATCCCTTTATCTCACCTAATTTATAGTAATAATAATATATATTGAATCACAAAACATTTACAAGGATCTATTGAAATGCATATTTATTTCCATGTCAGTTATGCCCCCATCATAGATTCTCTATTATACTATTATTTCAGTTATTACAGATGTTTGGTCAAAAATTTGTTATACCTTCCATTTATTGATCCTTCAAGGGATTTTGGTTAGACCCTCCAATAATCCAACTCTTCTTCCTAGTTTTGTTATATCTCTCAACTATGTCATACTTCCAACTTGAATTGATTGTGTTATTTTTTCTTATCTCAAACTAATTACATCACTTTTAATTGTTGCTTGATATATTATAAGATGATCTATTAATATTACTAAATGAAAAATAAGGGTCACACTTTCATTTAAACTCTTCAACAACCTTGGTAACTTTCTAGTCTTTCATAAATATTCCAGCTCACCTATTCATGTTTATTTTCCTAGTGAAAAATCACTCAAGATTATTCATACTTCTAGTAATGTCTTGATCTCAATTAGATTTATATTTGATATGTACAAAAAATTATTAAAAAATATTTTATTCAATAATTATAAATAGACAATCCCAAACCAATTAAAAATTATTCATGCTTTACTAGGTATGTTATGCACTAAAAAACTCATTTTTCTTTGTCAGATGTTATATTCAATTAATGTATTATTTTAGGTATTATAATTTATTATGAATTTGTTTCATCATATTCTTGTTTTCATTAGACATAAAAATTGTAACATACACATACCTAATGTTCATATTCTTTATTTGTGAAGAAGTATTCTTGTACTTCTCATTGCCTCTTCCACCCTTTTATATCAATACAAGTGTAATTCTCAAACAATCTTGGAGCATGTATGAAATGTTGGGTGCACTTTCAAAAAAGCCTTTACAAGAGTGTGGACATGAACATTGTTGACTTATTTCATTAGACACATAAGTGTATCTATGATATATCATATGATAACTAATTTATTATCATGTACTGTGCACCATCAAAATTCCCTCCACTCCATCACATATCATGTTGGAACATGTGATATTCATGAATACCTTTTCAAAATCCTTGTAGTACTTCAGGATCACCTCTTCCATGAGACATTTCATTTTATTGTTAATCCAATACTCCTTCACATATCCATTAATGATCATTACTTTTTCTTCTTCTTCACTCAATAATTAGTTGAACGGGTCTCTTTCCTCGTGAAACTATGTTAGGGGGATTCACTGTTTAGAGATGTTAATCCCTATAATACTGAAATGTATCATAATTTTTTCTATTATGTCAAGCCTCAAAATTTATTGGTGTGTAATGATATTTTTGAGACCACCTTATATCTAAAGAACAATGAAATATTATTTTTTCATTAAATGAACATAAACTAATACATAAAAATGTTGTCTCATTAAATATTGTGGAAGGAGGGTGTCCACACAAAAACATGTTGGTTATAAGAGAATCTTTTGTTACTCTATGAATCCTTTTTAGAATGTGATATAATCATATAATCCTCATTTCTTAATTCCAAACACATCCATGTTGATCACGACACTTAACGACGTCCTAAAAATATGTTTCTAGTCATCTTATTCTTGTTCATCACATTATCACATACTTGAAAAGTGAATCATTCATGGATGGTGATTCAAAGGCTCATCGCCTCATAATATCGATAAAATAACATTCCTAATAGCCTTGGTTCATTAAATACATTGTTGGGTTCATTTTATGGATGTACAGAATGAAATCTGGCGCAGTAGAGATCTTTGTTGACATAGAAGGTTGGAGACTCTGTACTGTGATGAATGGATGACTCATATTTTCTTTATTATAATACATGGGTTTTGTGAGTATGTTTTCATGTAGTGGAAATCAACACTATCCCGCCCATCCTACACTAACACATGCTTTGTTTGAGAAGATAATTATTACTCAATGTGTAATTTTATCAGACATATTGTGACTATGAGGTTCTCTCCCATTCATTTCCATGTCATGCTTCCACCAATATTGTGTAGTCCATCTTCTTTATGTTCTTTCTATGGTCCCATGTTGGATTTAGGGCATGTCCTCTGATTGTCCTCGAATCTCTACTACCTTCTTGTTGATACTTTATGAATACTCCCCATATGTGTTTTGAGGTTCTTCCTCCTAAAATTTGGTCTAGGGCTCTCTCATTGCTCATGTGTGGTAGACCCAACATTTATTTAAGGCATATTATAAAACAATATTGAAAATAAAACCAAACTTATATTGACATGGAAACATCTAAACTATTATTCTTCAACTATTACCCATCGAAATTAAATACTAATTTACAAATAATTATTTTCATTCTAATCTTGAACACTTATCCTTATTTACATAAGGTAAATGATAATTTTCAAAGCCTTCCACTAGATTTATATAATGATATCTCATATGAACATGAAAATGAAATTAATATCACTACACAAAATAAAATTAAATTCACCATTCTATATATTGAATTATTGAAAAATAATCAACATGTCATCTACATTATATATACTAAATAAAATAAAATAGGTAAATGAAACAGAAAATGCCTCAATGGAGTTGAAATGGGGGAAAAGTCACTTATAATGAAAATATGGTTAGAGTTAGAATAAATATATGAAATTATTATGTGTGGAAATTTTAAATCTACTCAAAATAGATTTTATTAAATTTTTATAAAATCACATGTCATTTGAAAAATATTCATTGAAAAATATAGCCAATGATGTAGAAGTATATCCCAATGAATGATATTTGAGTTACGAATACCTTTACCTCATGCCTCCACATTATAGAACATTAATAAAAATAATTATTAATAACTATAAATTTATTACACATATATACCTAACTCAAATTCATTTTAACAAAATTATTTATGATCCACTTATAAAAAATCAACACCCATTTATTAATAATTTCTTTAAAATCGTCGTTTTTTAATTAAATGAATGACTCAGATCATAAGTTTTGATAAATGTATTTAGATCATTTTTCTATCATACACATAATTAATAAATTGAAATATATGTCATATATTTTAATTATAGTCTTATTTATAATCATCCATGAATGGTAGTGTAAAAAAATGAATTACAATGTTCATAGAGATTGTATATCATATATACTCAAGAATGTTGTTATCGCACATTAATATATGGGATTAATGAATGGTAAATCGTATTATATATTTTAAGAATCCTTAATATATCACATATGTCCTGTAAATTCATTATATAAATTATTATTACCATCTATGTATCTTGTAAATAAAAACTTATTCCCATCATTTCAGGGAGTTTTAGACCATATGTATGCACGAGCGGCATTTTGATTTTCCAAGATATGAATATCTAAAAATTGAATAGATATATTATATATCTAGAACCCTTATATATTCATAAATATAAAATATTTTAATTATATTCATATTTGAAACTGTCCTCATAAAATGGTGATGAAAATAAACTACACCATGATGTGGATACTGTAAACTGTATGTACACAGAAATAATGATTCCTCTTTACATCATATGGAAAAAAGGTTTAAAATTTTCATATCATATTCATATAACTCCTTATAATTTTGATGATGAAATACTTATTATTCTATAATGGGTACAATAGATTTAGAATTATTAGAAGAATAAATAAACAAGAAAGAGAAAAAAATATGACTAATTCATCATTTTACTTCCATGGGGTTGGCGCTGTTCGTGAAACCCTACTGTGGTTGGCGTTGATCCCCCCTCCACCGCTATCCAGTGCGAGGGAGGAGGATTCTCAGCATCCTCGTAATGACTGTAAAAGTGCCTTTATCCCTTTCTCCAAACCTGAATCGATCCCGAGGTTCCCCTCAATTAACCTGGAATTGATGGTCCCTGGTTTTCTAGATGGCATGCCAAAGATTCCTTTATCATATTTGGAGTTTAAAGAGGTGGAGAGATTCCTCAATCTGACTCTGGTTGCAAGGTTTATGAACAAACAACCTTCGGTGGACGTATTTGATAGGGTTGTCTTTGATTTTTGGGGACTTCAAGATTGGGCTGTTGTGGGCCTGTTTGATAAGAAAACATGTTGGTGTGATGTTTTTCGATGGAGAACCTTATTCGTGCTCTGTCATGTCCTCCTTGGAAGTGCGGTGACTGTGGTTTACATCTGTCTCGGTGGAGATATGACTTCAATCTAAACCGCGACTCTCCCACTGTTCCGATTTGGGTACGTCTTCCTCATATGCCTCTTCCATTTCAGAATCCAGCTATTATGCGCATATTAGGGAATATGGTGGGTCGATTACTTTGTGATAATTCATGTACCACCAATGTTTTTCATCCGATCAATACACAGATATGTGTGATGGTCGACATATCGAAAGCACCGGTTTAATATGTGTGGATAGAGGCCTATGAGTAGGTCCGGTGTAAACAACCAATCATTTATGAGAAATGGGTGGATTTCTGCAATTCATGCTGGTGGCTGGGTCATGTGAGCGAATAATGCAAAAGGGGTGGTCACCAAGGGAAGACTGCTAAATCGACGAGGAAGGAAGCAGCTGGAACGGTCCTGTGCCAGGCATTTCGAAGGCCAGGTGTCGAACTCCCAGTGTTCGGAGATTCGAATTAGACCAAGGAAAATGTGAAGATCTAGGATAGGGGTAAAATAGTAACAGCGCGGGTTGAGGAGGCTGAAGCGGAATATGGTAATTTATGTGGAAACTACATTGTGCATTGGACAGAGGGATTGGTGAACGATCCAAATGTCACTTTAAAGCAATGTGCCTCTACTTCGAAGGACAAAAATCATCAATTTGCAGGGAATGGTTCATCTTGTGAAATCATTCAAAGTCAAAACCTTTTTCCAGACCATGATGATAAGGTGGATGGTAGAAATTCAGTTGGCTCGGGACATTTGAATTCTAATTTTGACAAACAGGTGAGGAAGGGGAAGCCTCTTTCTTTTCCTCTTAATCCGAGAGTCGAAAATGTTTTTAGCAGAATGATTCTTGATCTTAGTGGTGTGACCAAGCCAGTATCAGTGCCGAATTATAATCCATTGGGCATGCTTAGTCAGTCCAGACCTATACGGGAATGTCAACTTAAAACCAATGAGGAGTGTTATATAGAGAAATAAGGATGTGCCTTACAGGGTGTGTTTTTAGAAGATTTTTGCAAGAAAGCTCAGTTCATGGCACGTGGTTTCTTGATGCCCAGTCAATGTGAGGCTATTGGAATGATGTCATTGGATATAGAGGCTAGTTTGGGTATGGAGATTCATCCTTTGGATGGTAGTGGTGATATGTCTGGAAGGGAAGTTCAAATAGTGAATGTGGGAGGGGTTAGGACTTGATTTCTACATCAGTTTCATTGAGTGATAGGTTTGAAGGCATTTTATAGGCTGATGAGATTTTGGAATCATTTACCCTAGATGAGGGAGTTGGGGCCAGAGTGAAGGATAGAAAAAGGGGTGAACATAGTCAATCAGCAGATAAGGATTCAAGTCCAATGAGTAATATGGGTTATGAGAAGTGGAAGGGTAAGAAATACTACTCTTCATTACCTCCCCCTCTTGTGACTCGCTCTAGAAATAAAATGAAGGATGAGAAGACAGAAAAGGAGTCTCGTCACCTTCAGAGGCTAGAGGATCGAGATTTTGAGGACTCAGTTCTCCTTTTCTGTTATGAATATTTGGTGAGGGAGGAGGTCTTGATGCTCAATGAAACTGAGGTGGAGTCAGCTAGGATGATGGGGAGGTCTCGAGAGGTGTCCCTTAATGAGGAACAACTTTCATGGATTGAAAAACAGAACTAAATTCTGGTAGGGGGTTTAACAGAGGGGAAATCAACATTGAGGAGTACATTTAGATGTGGGATCAACGTGATTATGAGTTTGAGGATCAGAACGCGAATGAGGATCAGAACGCGAAGTCTTTATCGATGGAGGCCTTTAGGATTGGGATGCCTGAGAGGGTATGCCTACGCCATCGATACTATGCCCGAGAACTATTCACGGGACTGTTTGCCGAAGGATCCTATGTTGGTGAAGGTCTGCTATCATGACTCATTTTCTAGGGTGGGGAAGGTCCGGTTGTTTTCTTTGGTTTATTTCCCTTTTCTTCTTGTGTTGTTTTGAGAATGTTCAGTCTGATTTTGGGGTTTTTCAATTTCTCCCTCAAAAGACTTTTTATAATAAAAAAGTAATTTTCTGTCAGTCAATCAGACTACTTCATCATTAAACTTCCATTAAATCCATTCTCAATGACCTTTGGAATGTTATTTTGAGATTAAAATGACAACTAATTCGTGGGTATAGAATTTTAGAAGATAAATGGTCATTTATTTGTTGATATTGGCATGTCAAGGTTGTGTAAAGAAGAGAGGGTTGGGTTATCCTTCTATAATTTATATGAGAAGTACAGTTGTCATTTTTCAATGTTTTTAAATATTATTAAGACACATTCATGGAAATATGGATAAAAATGACTCATATTAGATGTTGATATGGGTAAAAGGATCATTAAACCACCTAATAGGGTGTAATAATTTTTTATGTCAATATTACCCTTATACTGTTATATTAACCTCTGTTAAACCAATTTTGACGTTTTCCATATCTACATCGAAGGGTTATGATTTTATGTATTAGGAAAAATTGTCTCATAAACTGAAAATGGATGAAATTATAAACTTATTCATATCCTACGAGTTCTCTATAATGTTATTTTATTAAATATAAAAAATTTAATAAAAGGTTAGTTTTCATAATATGTAATTACCCTAATTGTTTAAACTATTAAATTAATGTAATAGTAAATACATCAAGATAAAAAATGTATATGAATATAAAATATTTATGAAGATGTTTTACATTATTTTTGACCTTAAAATCCACATTACAATATAATTCATCTAATAAATATAAAATTTTCAAAATTTAAAATCTGAAATTTTTATTTTTCAATTTCATATTAATGCCCTATGTCATCCACATATAATAATCTAAAAAATTATACAATGAATAAAAATAATAAATATAATATAATTAGGTTTAATAGAAAATTTTATATTATTTTTAAAATATTTTTAATCATATGTGATCATATAAAAGATATTTATATGATAGAGGGTGGAATTTTGGAATTTTATTAAATAAAATATTATAAAAGTTATTATAAATAGAGAATGTAACTAAAATTTTATATATTTAAATTTAGATGTTTATCATTGAAATTATCAAATAATATAAAATTACGGTAGGTGATGGTTTGATTTTGAGGCATTATATAATAGTTTTAACCATGTCATACCGATTTTACCCTCATGAAGGGATAAATATTTCCACGATTACAATTCATTATTTCTAAAATAAAAAGTGAACTATTTACCCATATTGGAGATCATAATTCAAAATTTGGTATCCCTTTTTCAAGATTGAAACTTTATATTTTTCAGATATCAATTGAATGGTAAATTCCGAAACAAAATTAAAAACATTTTTTTATAAGAAATTCGATTTCAGAAAAAAATAAAAATATATGAAAATAATGAATATTTTTGACATAAATGGAAATAATTAGATAATAACGATAATATTTCAATTTAATGATAATTTTAAAATAAAATTGGATATTAAAAATTCATTATTCGATGAAAATATATATGTGTATTTTAAAAATTAGTATTTTCACTTCTCCCTGAAAAAAATATTTCATAAAAAAATTATTACATTATTATTTTTAATATCTTTATTTAAAAAATTATGTTCCTATTATGAATATAATATCTAATTTTATGTGTAATTAGTTATAATTTTAATTCACAAAATGTAGTAATATCATTTTGGAGGATGATTTAATTTCTAAAGCATAAAATTACATCACTAAAAATTCATTGTTCACTTCCTGGTTATTAATATATATTTTAATTCTTTGGGATAATTATATATATAACATAATATGACTAATCATATTCATACCCCATAATTATATATATTGTTCACATTTAATTGTTATATTTCAATACTATATATCATTTTGCTTAAATAATGGTGTTTCTTGTTTAGATGTCTACCATTATTTTATTCATTTAAACTAAAATTTTTTGTTGTTATATTGATGAGAAATGAAATACATCAATTCACGATATTGTAATATTTTTATACACAATTTATATTTTTATTTCCAATTATATTAAAAATGATATGAATATGTTTATTCCATTAAAAATAACATCTCATTTTGTAAGAGATATAGATTATATTATATTTGAATTGATAGGGAAAATTGTAAGAGTTAAAAGATGTACATTGAAATATATGGGTTAGGAAAATTCCATTCTCTTAGAAGAATCACATTCGGATCACTCTATAATGATCCTAGGTATTTTAAAAATCCCAGTATATAGAGAATGTTGATAATAATGATAAGAAGATAATTTTTATGGGTGACATAGTGATATGTGGATAATGAATCGTAAGGATGGGAGGGGGTGGTGTCCTCATAAAATATGTCATAGGGGATCCTAGGGAATCACATAAATTTTTCAATTATTATAAATTAATTTTCCCATCCGAGTGTCAAAATTTAAGTATTTATATAATATGTCAAATATAATTCAAAATAATCTCTTACAATAAAATTTATATAAGATTTTTTATTTTTTAATCATTATCTATTAATTTTATTGCTTATCTAACCCTTTTAGATATTACCACGAAAACAATATTGATTACTCATTATAGTCCAATAATGTTACATTAAAAGAATCATTTCCCTATAATTGGAAAATGGTTGGCTTTGTAGACTACATCCCATTACTTTGGCCATATACAGGACTTTTATGAATTTTAAATAAATCCAAAAATTATTATTTATCATCAGATATTAATTAAATAATTTTGGATGTTTTTTAATAATTTAGAATTAAATAAATATGATGATAAAAATGTTGTTTGAATTTATAATTTTTAACAAAAATTTAAAAAAAAATAACTAAAAAGATATATAACACCATTACTCTCTATTAAATACTACTTTTCATGTATTAAATATCATTTACATGATTATTATAAAAATTACACAAGCATCATGTTTGTATTACGTAAACATTTAACGTAATTATATAATCATTAAAAATTAAAAATTAATAATCATAATATAAAATATATTCTTATTAAATTGACCATTTAATACACTTTATAACATTTATTACCCTTATCTGAAAATAAAATCAACATTAAAAGTAAGATAAATACATTTTAGAACATTACATCATATTAAATAATATAATAAAATTTATCATATATATGTGGCCCCAAAATGACATATTTTATAATTTATGATTGTGTAGTTTGAATGAAAATAAAACAATGAAATATAGCCAGGTTATGAATGATTTGCAACTCTAATTTCATAGTTTTAACCATACACAACTGATTTTATGCTTTCCATGGTATCAATGTTTATACCAAAGATACTATTAATTTTGAGTCTAAATAAACACTCAGTATTAATAGAATTTGTACATGATACTTAAAAAATAGATTTAATTTTATCAAATTCAATTTATATTTGTGTCTGATATTTAATTTATAATAAACCCATAATATTAGATGAAAAATAATTCCGATAAAAATGAAATTTTATGTATAAATATTTTATTTCACCAATATTAAAAATAATGGATAATCCAATTAAATTTATAGATAATGTTTAAAAAATAACTAAGGAAATTTTAAAATAAATTCAAAACAAACTGAAACTTTCTAAATACAATAAATGAAAAGATATTTTCTTATCATATTTGAATTACTTCATTCTTCATAGAAAAATTAATATTATTTGAGAAATCCAAAATTTACACCATTGAATATTATTGATATATCTTTTAAAAGAGTTTACCTTGGTATATATATTTTTTTCTAAAAGTTGTATAAATTAACTATGATATTGTCTCTTAAAATTCAACTGAGAAATTTTATAGGGAAACTTATTTTCGAATAATATAAGAAAATATGAAAATTAGTTTCTTATTTTCGATGGATTAATCATTATAATTTAATATAAATTCACACACATATATATATATATATAATTAATTACTCCGAATCATCCAAAAAAATTAAAGGAATTTATAATAATGATCACTTTTAAATTATAAAATTTTACAAATATTAATTCTGATTGTTTCATTTCAAAAATTCTTTTGAATAATGAAAATTCATAAAAATAGAAATATATTCTAAAACCTCATGAAATTATATTTTTCATTAATATATTTTTATTTTATCAGTAAATGTTTTTGTAAAATAAAAAACTAGAAATGTTATGATTTTTAAACTATGCCCTTGAACCTCTAAATGGTAAAAGAGTGGTTCAAAAATGATGTATCATTATTAATAATTTATTTGATTAATTTTTTTTGGTTTGTCGGTCTTAATATATAGATATATATTCATTCTTAATCCGACAATGTTGAATTTATGTTAATTTTTGTTTGTATAATTAGTGATGGACTGAAGCACATTGAAAAATATCAGGGATCCCATCCGTAGAAGGCAAGGTCCCTGGATGTATAACATCACTACATGATTCTTAATAGTAAATTAGACACTCAGTACGAATTGTAAAATCATAGAAGGTGAATGCTATGTAAATCTGATCACACCATGTGGGTCAGTATGGGACATCATTATGCCCCACATAATAGATTCTATCATGAAATGTGGTTTGATCTGAATTTAATGATATGTATATGGGGTTCATGACATTTATCACCACATTATTAAACACTACATGTAATTTAGATAAATAATTTCATAAAATAATTGATATAATTAGAAATTCTATACTAATTTCGAGAAATATAATATGGATAAACATGGATTTCATGATGTGTAGATAGCTTTTGAATGTTATGCAATATAAAAAAAATGATACGAGGTACATACCCAGTGATTTTCAACATGTCATGTTCATCAAATTATGACTTTTAGATGTAACATAATTACAACAACAACAATATATATAACATTTGTTCTATATGGAATGTTCCTTAGGACCACTTCTAGTGGTACCCCTATGTATATTATGGTAGGTTTTGTGTCAATAAACACTATTTATACTATAACTCTAGTCCCATAAAATAGAACTCAATGTATTCCATGATATGTCTTGTGGTTATAAATGTTTGTTAATTAAATGTACATGAAAAGGGCAACATAAAACAAGTGTCAAATGACATGTAATTTCACAATATATGTCCTGTAAAAATTAAATTTCTACAAATAATATTTTAATGTTATTAATAAGATTCAATCATTGCTGCCTCCCATTAATAACCTATGCACCCAATTAATTTTTAAAAACTATAATTATAATTTAATTAAAGTTTTAAATGATGGAATTCTTAAGTATCAAGGACTCTTAATAATATATATATATAAAACTTATTATTTAATTGATTAGTTTAAATAAACTTTAATTGAGGAATATTTATGACAATTAGAACGAATGGAAGGAATGCAAGAAATAGATAATTATTTTTCAACTACAAGTTTTAATTGATTGTAAGAATTGACCTATATGTTCTTGAATTAGATTTATTTAATTAAAATAATTAATTTATTATATAATTCATGTTCTAATTTGATATTTATTATTTTTATAAACATTGTTATCTAAGTATCATTCCAAAATCAATTATAATATGTGGCCCAATGTGTTAAAGGTGATGGGTTTCTATGATTATGAAAAATATCATTTCTCATATTGGAAAAAACATAGAGACACAACATCACAAAATATTGGAGAGAAATCTAAAAACAAAAAAGAATATATATGCATTTAAAACAACAAAAAATCCCACTGTATTAGTATTAAATGTTAACATAGATTATGGCACTCATCAATAATTATAAGAGTAATCCTTTTATGGTTTATCAATAGGTTGTGTGGATTAACTTGATTATCGAGAGAGATTCTTCCTCCCACCACATTATGCCCATTAATTGGTATATAAAAGAGGATGAAAAATGGTTATTAACATGTATGGGGGGAGATATTAGAATTTTTTTTAAAAATTATCATATTAGCCAAATTGTCATGATATTTTGTTCCTATATTTTTAGTGCATAGAGTAATATGGTGTCATTTATGAATTTAATCACCTGTTTAATGATGAATGTTTAAAAAGAAATGGGTAAGTCAATTAAGCCAAACATATATTTCATTACATGAAATTATATAGAAAAATATAGTTGTTTTGGGAGAATCAAAATAATACCTCAAAACATTTGACATCTCTATCAATCATAAAATTCATATGTAATTATACAGTATTATACAATTAATAATGATTCATTAAAGTAGTGTATACTATATACGTTGTATAAAACTATATAACCTAAATGAGTACATTGAAATGTTTTTTGGACACATGTAATATTCATTAAAACACTACATAAAACCATATGACAAATCTAGATATATTATATTAAATAATTTGTTGATATATCATTCAATACACCTCTCACTTAAATTCTCATAGATTTAGTGCCATTTCTCCTTATTTTGATTCATTTACAATAACATGTAAAAACATATCAATAAACCCTTCAAAAAATTTACAAATTAACCCTCATTTACATTTATTTCATTTTTTAATTATTCTTAGATGTTTGAAAATTTTGGTTGATGTTCATGTTGAGTTTTTAGTGATATTTGATGAGTTTTTTTGGTTTTGGTCATTTTATAACCTTATTCTTGATTACTTTACATTTTTTAGGGGTGAAACCAAGGGGATAATGGGTACAAATGGAATTTTTATTTTCGATTAATCTTCCTAGGGTTTTCATTCATGGACTATTCATGGTTTGTCCAAAATAATGTGAGGAACAATAACTATGAATCCCACATTGGGTATCAAAGATTTAGCACTCGTCTTGCACAGGGATAGAGGAAACCATGTGATAAGATTGTATGTAATTTCATTAGAGATATTGTTCATTATTGGTATATATTTTATAATGCTACATGGCTAGCCTTGTTGAGAGAACCCTCTCTCAATTATGTAATATATTATTGGTGCATGGTTTGTAAATTCATGTGGCTAAACCATTCGATGTACCCATATTCTTAGTAAAATTAATTTACATATTTTCACCTCTTATGTTATAACACCATTATCAGTTTCACCTCCACTATTGAGCATGAGATCATGACTGGGATTTGAAATTTCACTTCTCGTCGGCTCCACAAATATAGTTTAGCCTTTGTCATTGGTGTATGGTGAGTTCTCTTTTTATTTTTTTTATTTACTAAGATTATTTTCTAACATTATATTTTTCATCATAATTATTGATTGGAATCCATATTAAAATACCCCTAGGGATGGGTAGGTATTGTTTTCTTGGGATTTATTTTATTTTAGGGTTTATGGCTTCCTTGTTGGTCTTTGTTCATCCCACTCTTGGAGTTTCATACAATTCACACATCATTTAGGTAGGTGTTTTTCTCTATTTCCATTATAAAGAATATAATCAAATACTTTATTTTTCTATTTAAATTTGATACTATTTTCTTCATTTTTGTGTAGTGTTGATATAATTTTGTATGCCATTACATGATAGTAATTTGATGAAAATTGGGGATTACAAATTATTTCCATAATAATTCCAATGTGTCATAATTGTGTATGTATTATATGTGTTAGATAAAATGAAATGGAGAAAATTTAATGAGTTTTTGTTCATAGAAATAATGATATTCCTTGTTTTAGCATTGGTATAACTGGGTTTCAAGTGAAATTGTGCATATTATTCCAATTTTATTATTTGATGCATATGTGGGAATCCTTATGTACTAGTATTACACTATTTATGTTTATATGAATTGATTCATGTAAATATTTGTTATTGTACATGTACGTGTTGAAGAATATGAAAATATATATATGTCCACATAGGAATCATATAGATCCACATATGCATATAAGTGGTCACTCGATAAAGATGTCAACTCAATAATATTAAATTTTATAAAACACCCACATCCCTTTATTCTTTCTCTAACCAATATTTCTTCCAAATAAATTTATTTATAACTCTGAAATCAATAAAAGTTGATTTTCTTTTAAAGGGATTTAAACATAGTTGTCCACCATATTTTTAAGAACATTCCATGTTGC
Source organism: Viscum album (assembly GCA_963277665.1). NCBI lineage: Eukaryota > Viridiplantae > Streptophyta > Magnoliopsida > Santalales > Viscaceae > Viscum > Viscum album. The sequence goes on from OY728157.1 coordinate 1,033,351,790, forward strand.
CCACTATGTTATAGTGTATTTTAACTACTCAATATGAAAATTTTGGTTGCAATCTAAATATCATAAATAATATTTTCCATCATATCTAGAAAAATATTGTAATAAAACGTATTATAAATATTAATCATTTAGGATCATAATAGTTTTGGCCTGATTTTTACTTTTATATGTTTTGGAAACAAGTTTTGAAATCACATGATATTTAGGACACATTTTTACTTGGAAAGGGTTGTCTGTGTGATAGACATCCCTATAATATTCCTACATTAGAGAGGAACTTCATAGATATTATGTCTATGATTTTCCAAGGTATGCATGGTTGAATATTTTTGATATATTTATTGATAATTTTGTGGTAAACTCTTTAATTTCTAGTTATACTCATTTCATGGTATTTTCAATTTCATATTGATGTTTGAGTGATATTTTATTTATATACCAAATTATATGGACTAAAACCCCTTGATATAGAATATGCTATGTGGGATTCGCAAGTAGTGAGTCTATTATAGAGAATCAATGTTGGTTACTAAAATAGAGATCCCCCATATTCCAATCGTTGGGTTAGAATTGAGTATATCTATGGGTATCATCTAGATATGGATAGTAAATTACCATGATTTAAAATGTTCATATTCCTTGTTTGTTTTTGTTTTTTTTTCAATTCACATTTTTTTTCTTATCCTTGATTACACTGGTACTACTTTCATATTTTAAGAATTATTTTATATATTAAGTTTCATGAGATTAAAATTTGTTTCCATTTTTATTATGGGTTACATTTATTTTTATTTATCAATTTGGATATAGTTTTTGATGTTTACATTAGTTCTAAAATAGAATACATAGTTTTTTTTAAAATGTGTGTTTTTGGAAAATGATGTTTGATTCCTTAAATAATAAAAAACCATTTTCCCTCTATATTTTGAAACTAATGTTTGTAGACTATTTCAAGATATTAAATATTAGGATTATGTGATTCATAAATACTAATATAGTGTACTTTCAGAAAAAAATGTTCCACTCGACATCGATAGAACTGAGATATTTTCCAAGATTATATTTTCTTTTAGTATTTCATTAGAGTGGGATAGATTTATGGTTGGTGGTGGCAAAGAGGTCACCTAAAGCTCATTTAATGTTCCATATTTGTTTCTGTGTAGTTGTTTTTTTATTATTTGGAACCATTATAGTTTAGTCTATATCATATTCATAATTTTTTTGAACAATGATTTATATATTTTTCTATTTGTGTTTTCCGATCATCTATGTTTTATTTTTTACTCTTATTTTATGGGGTAAATTGTTTCTAATTCTATCATCATTGAATCCAAGAAATTTATTCTAGCCCATGATTACTTTAATACCTCTCATGCTATATCATGGACAAGTTTGGGTGACCTATTTAGGGTTTAACATTGTTGGTCGGTGATATATTTTTATTAGTTGATCCCTTGTAAAATTGAAATTTAGGTTGACCAAAGATAAATTTGTAAAAATTTAGAGGTAGGTAGGGGAAGATAATCATGAACTCATTCTCATTCCAATCCTCATTTTGTGAGGTTATATAAGACTGGGACATTAATTTTTATATTGGGTTTATGATGTTTGTGACTTCTTTAGATTGTCTGGTATGGGATTTGGGGAATGAAAATTCCAATAAATTAGTGCTACATAGTAAGGTGTGATGGAGTGTGGTCACATGTGGATCCCAATATCATACATGATTATAATTATCGGAGTCGGTTCGTACTCAATTTATAGCTTACAAAATCATGTTATTAGATTATGCATGAACACTAGTTCTCTATTTAAAGAGTTTTGGTGTGCATTACGTTTTCAAATTATATTGGTTGGTGTGAGTGGATTTGGAATGAAATTAATTTTTATAATGAGTATTTCTATTGTTAATGGGGATCTTGAAAATAATATGTTTCCAGCACACCAAATCAATTTAAAATTTTTAATTTATAACAAAATAACATTTTTAAATTGGATTTGGTAATTAGAAAGTCTCCTTATAAGAAACGTGGTTTTGAAAGTGGAATGGAGATGGTGGGTTTTAAATGTATTTTTTTGGTTTCTATTATATGAGGATTGAATTATGATCATTGTTTTATTCCTCATGTGTTAATAAGTTTATAATACTCACAAATCATGTTACTACTATTTAATCTATTTCAATTAATGTGTAGAGATGGTTGGTTTTTTTATGACTTAAATAAAATTTTGCAAATCCAGATTACTATAAACCAGGTTTGATTATCGTAAACTATATTTAATTCTTCTTATATAATGATTTCATATAGAAATGATAAATTATAATTCATACTGTGTATTTTACTGCTTAATACCATCTACAGATATTTGGATAAGTATGAGAAATCGTGATTCTGCAAACAGTTCGTGTTTTTTGGAAAAGTGGCCCTGAAACCATGATCCATACACCGTGACCCAGTCACCAGGACCCAGACAGTGTGAACTAGAATCTGTGACCTAGACACCATGATCGAGACACCATGATCCAGACACGGTGAACCAGACACCATGACCCATAAACCATAATCCAGACAATGTGACCCAAACACCATAACCACATCCAGATCACATGATGTCTGTGACACAAGTTCCTTACTACCATCACCATGACACTGTTCAATGTTTGTTGGAAACAGACCAGACACTGTGATCCAGACACCATATCTGTGTTCCTGATCTCAATACAACTGTGGCATCCGGATTATCTATCTATTCAAAGGCAATTAAGAAGACACCATTTCGTGGTGACACCATTTCCAAGTGGTACCCTTTGATGAAAAAATGTGACTCCATTCTTTAAGCTATTTTGTGGTTTCCAATTTAATATTTAACTTTAATATTAGATTCATTTAAAAGAACTAACATAATTAATATTTCTTGGTAGACATGTTATATAAGGCCCCAGCCTTAAACCTTACTTAATATTGAATTAACTGAGTAATTCACATTGAGGATCTTTTCAGGTTTAGAGTTTTAGAGAATTAGGACATAACTATTACATCTCAAAATATTAAAAGCAGTCGCTTCTACTAAATTCCCATAAAAAAAACTCTTAAAAAGAAACATGTCTAGTTCCATTTTTTAGGTAGCATGACTTTCCCTTGATCCCATCCTTGACCCTATTCCACGTTAAGTCCTATGAAAAACATTTCAAAAACTTGGGATGAGCATAAAAAGCTCAGTAAGGGATACACAAAGAATGAAAACTGTTATTTTTTCAAAACAACAAGTAAACCATGTATACTTTAACAAAGTAATACTTTTCACCTTTTCGAAGTAGTAAAAACTCTTCGCTGAATAAAAGTTCATTACTTACCCTTCTGTAACCAAAATATTACCACAAAACCCATATAAAGATCACATAACATATAAAGGTAACTTGGGACATAAACATACTTAAGTGGAATAATCATAAGGTAGACTTCCACACATATCACTTAATGCAATATCCATTCGACCAACTTCCATACATACTTAATGGAATAGCCATACGACCGACTTCTATACCCAATGCATTGGAGGTTATAACGTAACCACCCGTCCTGGTATTCACGACACCACCCGTCATATGGTTTATCACGTAACTAATAGTAAAATGTCCAAGTACCGTCATTACACATAAAATATTGAAAATATAATCATTTTAAAAAAATCATTTCATTTGCAATCAGAATAAGTAATTCCAAGATATTGAATTAAGAAATCCATTTTCAAAAATCATTTAAAAGAGATTTTTGAATACAAATAATAGCGGAATAAAATTTAATATGAACTTTATAATATCATGGGAATAAAGGGATTCATCATATAATATGTCAAAGGACAGTATACACACCATATAAGAGTGAATTGGTGCATGACAACAATGAAGTCTCAAAAGAAATGTAAAATGAGATGAAATCCATTATAAAGAAGGTATCCTTAAATTAAGGATAAATCAATCTCATAATTATGTGTGAAAAATATAAATAAACCCAATATAAGTGGATATTAAGTGTAAAACAATCAAAGGTTATTCACACATATTCAAAGGATGACATATTCAATAACTACATGTTGAACCCAAATAAATCCAAATTGGGTTAAGAAGTTCCCTTGGTAAAATTCGACAGCCTAACGGCGTCACATAAAATTTTACAAAAAGGGTTGATGAGAGAGATAAAGGGGATCTCATCACTTGGACATAAAATTTAAATAAATAAGGATATAGAAGAAAATATCCCAACATAATAGTATGTGAATTAAAAGACATAACAAAAGAAGTCTTTTAAAAAAAGAGGAGGGTGAAAGGTTCCCTTACTGACATGGGTATCTTTTGAGACATGGACCCCGTGAAAGAAGGACAATACAAAATTGATGTAAATACTCATAAATGAAAGTATATTACACAATGAGAAAAATAACGTGCAGTACATACACCACTCAAAGGAAATTGTGGCAGATGTAGCTTAAATCTCACGGGAATAAAAGTTAGATGAAAAATCCCTTAGGAAAACTCGACAGCCTAACGGCGCCACATAAACTTACAAAAATGGATTGATGAGATAAAATAGGGTCTCTAATCATATTAGCATAATGTTTACAGAAAGAGGAATATAAAAGAACATCCCAATATCAAGAAATATAAGTTTTAGAAGGAATGACATAAAAGAGAGTACTTAAAAAGAAAGAGAGGAGTAAGATCCCTTACCTCGGGTCCGACTTGACTCGATCGTTCTTTAACATCCTAAATAATAAACTTGAGTTAATTTATACTTTCTTAAGAACCTTTTTCAAGTTAATTATTCCTTTTATATCAGTTATTTCCATGTTATAAACATTATGTAATCATTTAAGTTAATAATGTTTGTTTTGTCGATATTTAGTTCTTAAGTTGAAAGTGGACTTCTTACAATTACATGATGTTCGTGTGGTCAAAGGTTCCTTATATCCAGAATGACATTACTGATTTGGATATCATATATATCATATATATCTAGAATATACATGTATTTATAATATCACATAATCATTTAGAGGTATGAAATGAAATGCACCGTTCATGGAGACGGTAAGCCGTACGTACACATGAATGCTACTTTCATTTCTTTGTCATATTAATGGAATTAAAACTAAATGAGAGGTATGTATATTTTAATTCCAGAAATATATTCATCATTTAGATGTATCATTCATCATATATATCCATTATATACATGTACTTATAATAGTACATTACATTTGGGGATAAGAAATGAAATGCACCGTTAATGGAGACGGTAAGCCGTACGTACGCATGAACGCTACTTTCATTTATATCTCATACTTTAATGGAAAGAAATAATAATGATATAGAGGTATATTATAATTCCAGTATAAAATCATATACAATAACATTAAGGCCATCATATATACGTCCCACGTATGACATTAACGAATCACATCACTTTGAGGGGGTGGTAGTCCGCACTTCCTAAAATGAAGATATCGCATATACCCATAATGGAAGCCATAAAGGTAAGACACAAATGAAAAATACAGAAGATTAAGTAAAACATAAACATATTATATATCATATATAAATATAGTAACATGTTAATGGCCACCTTTCAAGGTGTTATATGAGTGTTGAACAATCATTGTTTCGTGAGGCAGAAATTCGCCATCCACGGAAACAATATGTTCTTTAACCAATAGATGTAGGTGTGTGTAAGTGTAGCTAGAATAATTCTTATAAAAAACTACTAGTATATTGAATATACTGGAGTTGTTACAAAAGAAATGAATAAAAATAGTTTAGGGGGTTGGAGAGGCAAAATAAAACAAAAGGACTCAAGTGAAGACATTACCTTAAAATCGGGTAACTCCCTTTGGTTTGAGCTCAAAGGCTTCCTTGGGAAGACTTCTGCCCAAAGTGAGGCTTCAAGAAGTAAGAGAGGGAATTGGAGAGACAAAATGGGAAGGTTTTGGCCGAGCCAGAGGCTTTGGGAGTGTGGGTAAGGAGGTAGAGGTGGGGGCCTTTTATAAGAGGAGAGGAGGGGCACTCTTGGAAATTAAAGAAAAGTCACTTTATTTTAAAATGGTATTCGGATTTAAGAGGTCCCACATTGATATAATTCGATGATAAGGTTATAAGGGTTCTAAATCCACTCATCCAATAGGTTTTGGACATGTGTAGGTCTTATATATTACATTATATTTCCATTTTATTTAAATCGTTAAATAATGAGGTCATTGTTGCATCATCATGATGTCATACATAATTTAATTTATTTGATGTATAAAAATTATAAAAAAAATACTATGATGTAGGAAATATTTTTATATTTCCAATTACTATTTATAGTCAAAAATCTGACTTGTATAACCCCATGTAATAATTGTTTTATTAAAACATCTCATGTTTGTGTCATTTTTACTTTAACATTAAATAAAAAGGTATTTATGTCATTTTCCAACCAAAGTGGCTCCATGGGGTCCCCAAGTTTACCCATGGATTGTCTTGGGCGGACATGACACATAAAATGAGGGTAGGACATGTTTCTGGGTCATTTCATTTTATTAAAACATTATTCTTACCTTAAACTACACTAATTACTTCTAATCGCGATTAAGAACTTAAAAGTTACTATTCACCAAAAAATTATTTTAATATCATTGAACCAAATTTTACTTATTAATGAAAACCATGTATGTCAGATTTTTTGAAATTCAAAACACAAAAGTGGTAAAATTTCATTTAAACGAAAAATCAGTTTTTATAAGTACCACTTAGTGGTTTCACTATTCATCAAAAATTGAAGTTTTTCAGAAAATTACCAAAAATTCACCCTAAGCTATATATGATATTCCGAATTCAAAAATGATTTCTATTTTAAAAAATTCAAAACATATAAGTTGCATTAATTAATTTAATAATTAATTCCCGCTGTCAAAACAAATAGCGTGTTTTTATGAAACAAAATGTATCAATAGATTGACACTAGTTTAAGTCCGATTTCAAAGTGAAATTAATTACATCGACCACTATTGGATTAAATGGTAAAAATATATTCTAATTTCAATTTAAAACCAATTCAAAAGATAATATAATCATATAAATAAATTAGATTAAAAAGAGGTTTTGAATTAAAATACAACATTTTTCACTATTCATTAAAAATTGAACTTTTTCGGAAAAATACCAAAAATTTACACAAAGTAAATTTTGATGTCCCGATTCTAAAGAAGAATTATATTTTGTCAAATATAACACATAAAAATTTCAAAAAGTGGATTGAAAAGAGGTTTTCCATCAAAAGGCGGTTAATCGACTTTTTAAAGAATATTAGAATGTTTACGCTTAAAATTGGATTCATTTGCATTTTTAATCCCCTAACATTTATTGTAAAAAGAAAAATATTTGAAAAACATATATAATCATTTGGTAGTTTGTTATGTTCATTCCCGCCATTACAACGGCTAGGCATTAACTACCATTTAAAATAATATTATTTTATTATTAGAGTGCAACGTAAGATTCCCAAGAAACTCGTTGTTACGTATTGGGTACGCCATCGAGCATATCATCCCCTTTAAAGTAATATTTATATTTGATTCACAAATATGGATAAATATAAAGATGTCATATTCTTTATTTACTTGGTGTGTTACATCCTTCCCCCATTTTGGGAATTGCGTCCTCGCAATTTTTAAAATTGAGCTTGGAAATATCCTTGAAAGTCCCACATCAGAACAAGAGTCAGTAAAACAATCACTTTAAAATAAAGAAAGATAAGTACAGAGGTCACCCGAGTTAACCCATAATAGGATTCCTTGTAGAAAAACATGGACATGGAAGAAAAAGCAAAGGGTCATGTTCTTGAGGGAGAGTGGTAGTAAACATGTCTAGGAGAAAGTTAACTATAAGAAAATCACAAACTTGTGATGGGTTAAACGGTATTCGATTCCACAGTGGGAAAAGTTAATAGACCACATTTTGATTTTAAGTTACTTTTTATTGAGGAATTTATTCATAAGGAAACATAATCACTTATCATGTTGACTTTCAACTTTTAAACAAACTCATATTTTCTCCAAAAGACGAGTATTTAGGAAGACTTGTTCACATTAAGAGTACTATAATCAACTTCTAGAGAATCACCTAATCCACAAAAGATAACTATATACTTCCCATGTCTTTAGGCTTTAACCAAAACCAAAACCAAAAAGGTTAGTACAAGATAAGATAATCCATAAAAGAATAACCCTTTAAAAGAAAATCTATGCTTAATCTCCAAAATTTGTCCAACAAAACCCAATGTTCAACGAGGACCATTCGATAATCAATTTGTCCATAAAATTCTTCAAAGTAAACCAAACTAAGATTGAAACACAAATATTTGAGGGATTTAATCACATAGTCTTCCAAGGTACAAATTAACTTTTATCTCTAAATAATATAAGTTTCTCTTAAATTCTCATATTGAAAAGTAATTAACCTAATCACATATCCTCCATGATAGGTTAATCATTTCCATAGATAACCCAAAATAAACTTACTCTTGATTCCTAAAATCATCTAACTAAAAAGAATCAGTCAAACTAACCAGGGACTTCACGTAGTCCAGTGGTAGGCGATAAATACCAGTAGCACTTTGGTTGTGGATTCGATTCCCGCAGCTTTGTCCGACGCGACGGGTTGTCACACGGTCTGCATGTTGTCCTTTTTCCAAAACTATATAACTCTTAAAACATTCCCCAAAATGAGATAAAATCTTCAAAAAAATCATAACATATTTTAACCTCAAGTTTATCTCATGCCTTTCATTTTCCATCATATCATAGAGTAACCCATAATTACCTCAAAAGTAAGGATCATATAAACTCTAATGGTTACCTTTATAATTATTACCTGAACTTCCACATCGATTGGTCATCTCGTACATGATGCATTACAGAACGTACCAAGGTTCAAGTGGTTGATCATGACTCCTTGATAGGTGGTTTAGAACAACCAAGAGTTTCCTCATTGAATCCTTCATTTTATCTAGTATCTTAATCAGAGAACCACCACAGTTTCCTTCAAACCTGTTGTCTCTTTGGTGCCAGATAGATCCATCCATTCACTAAAAACAGAAATGTCAGTGTGAGTATATCAACAGAACCATCATGTACTAATGAGGAAGATATACTTACTCATTCACTTTATCTAAAAACTATGACTCTTTCTGAAATACTAACCATTATAGTAATGTCACTTATGCTTAAAGAATACCCTAACCTCTAAAGTTATCTAAACCGACCTTTGATACCAACTATAAGGCACCTTCCTTAAACCTTACTTAATATTGAATTAACTGAGTAATTCACATTGAGGATCCTTTCAGGTTTAGAGTTTTAGAGAATTAGGACATAACTATTACATCTCAAAAGATTACAAAGTAGTCGCTTCTACTAAATTTCCATAAAATAAAAACTCTTAAAAAGAAACATGTCTAGTTCTATTTTTTAGGTAGAATGACTTTCCCTTGATCCCATCCTTGACCCTATTCCACGTTAAGTCCTGTGAAAAACATTTCAAAAACTTGGGATGAGCATAAAAAGCTCCGTAAGGGATACACAAAGAATGAAAACTGTTAGTTTTTCAAAACAACAAGTAAACCATGTATACTTTAACAAAGTAATACTTTTCACCTTTTCGAAGTAGTAAAAACTCTTCGCTGAATAAAAGTTCATTACATACCCTTCTGTAACCAAAAGATTACCATAAAACCCATATAAAGATCACATAACATATAAAGGTATATTGGGACATAAACATACTTAAGTGGAATAACCATAAGGTAGACTTACACACATATCACTTAATGGAATAGCCATTCGGCCAACTTCCATACATACTTAATGGAATAGCCATACGGACGACTTCCATACCCAATGCATTGGAGGTTATAACGTAACCACCCGTCCTGGTATTCACGGCACCACCCGTCATATGGTTTATCACGTAACCACCCGTAAAATGTCCAAGTACCATCATTACACTTAAAATATTGAAAATATAATCATTTTAATAACAACATTTCATTTGCAATCACAATAAGTAATTCCAAGATATTGAATTAAGAAATCCATTTTCAAAAATCACTTAAAAGAGATTTTTGAACACAAATAATAGCGGAATAACATTTAATCCGGACTTTATAATATCATGAGAATAAAGGTATTCATAATATAATATGTCAAAGGACAGTATACACACCATATAAGAGTGAATTGGTGCATGAAAACAATGAAGTCTCAAAAGAAATGTAAAATGAGAAGAAATCCATTATAAAGAATGTATCCTTAAATTAAGGATAAATCAATCTCATAATTATGTGTGACAAATATAAATACACCAAATATAAGTGGATATTAAGTTTAAAACAATCAATGGTTATTCACACATATTCAAAGGATGACATATTCAATAACTACATGTTGAACCCAAAGAAATCCAACTTCGGTTAAGAAGTTCCCTTGGTAAAATTTGACAGCCTAACGGCGTCACATAAAATTTTACAAAAAGGGTTGATGAGAGAGACAAAGGGGATCTCATCACTTTGACATAAAATTTACATAAATAAGGATATATAAGAACATATCCTAACATAATAGTATGTGAATTAAAGACATAACAAAAGAAGTCTTTTAATAAAAGAGGAGGGTGAAAGGTTCCCTTACCGACATGGGTATCTTTCGAGACATGCACCCCGCGAAAGAAGGACAATACAAAATTGATTTAAATACTCATAAATGAAATTATATTACACAATGAAAAAAATAACGGGTAGTACATACACCAATCAAAGGAAATTGTGGCAGATGTAGCATAAATCTCACGGGAACAAAAGTGAGATGAAAAATCCCTTACGAAAACTCGGCAGCATAACAGCGCCACATAAACTAACAAAAATGGATTGATGAGATAAAATAGGGTCTCTCATCATATTAGAATAATATTTATAAAAAGTGGAATATAAAAGAACATCCCATTAACAATAAAGATGAGCTTTAGAAGGAATGACATAAAAGAGTGTACTTAAAAATAAAGAGAGGAGTAAGATCCCTTACCACGGGTCCGACTTGACTCGATCTTTCTTTAACGTCCTGAATAATAAACGTGAGTTAATTTATACTTGCTTAAGAATCTTTTTCAAGTTCATTATTCCTTTTATATCACTTATTTCCATGTTATAAACATTATGTAATCATTTATGTTAATAATGTTTGTTTTTTCGATATTTGGTTCTTAAGTCGAAAGTGGACTTCTTACAATTACATGTTGTTCGTGTGGTAAAAGGTTATTTATGTTGAGAATGAAATTAATGATTTGGATATCATATATATCATATATATCTAGAATATAATTTATTTATAATATCACATAATCATTTAGAGGTAAGAAATGAAATGCCCGTTCATGGAGACGGTAAGCCGTATGTATGCATGAACGCTACTTTCATTTCTTTGTCATATTAATGGAATTAAAACTAAATGAGAGGTATGTATATTTTAATTCCAGAATTATATTCATCATTTAGATGTATCATTCATCATATATATCCATTATATACATGTACTTATAATAGTACATTACATTTGGGGATATGAAATGAAATGCACCGTTCATGGAGACAGTAAGTCGTACGTACGCATGAACGCTACTTTCATTTCTATATCATACTTTAATGGAAAGAAATAATAATTATATAGAGTTATATTATAATTACAGTATAACATCTTATATAATATCATTAAATCCATCGTTTATACGTCCCATATATGGCATTAACGAATCATATCACTTTGAGGGGGTGGTAGTCCACACTTCCTAAAATGAAGATATCGTATATACCCATAATGGAAGCCATAAAGGTAAGACAAAAATGAAAAATACAGAAGCTTAAGGAAAATATAAACATATTATATATCATATAGAAATATAGTGACATATTAATGGCTACCTTTGAAGGTGTTATATGAGTGTTGAACAATCATCGTTTTGTGAGGCAGAAATTCGCCATCCACGGAAACAGTATGTTCTTTAACCATTAGATGTAGGTGTGTGTAATTGTAGCTCGAATACTTCTTAAAAAAAATCCTAGTATATTGAAGATACTTTAGTTGTTACAAAAGAATGGAATAAAAAGAGTTTAGGGGGTTGGAGAGGCAAAATAAAACAAAAGGACTCAAGTGAAAACATTACCTTAAAATCGGGTAACTCCCTTTGGCTTGTGCTCAAAGGCTTACTTGGGAAAACTTCTGACCAAAGTGAGGCTTCAAGAAGTAAAATAGGGAAGTGGAGAGACAAAATGGGCATGGTTTGGCCGAGCCAAAGGCTTTGGGAGTGCGGGTAAAGAAGTAGAGGTGGGGGCCTTTTATAAGAGGAGAGGAGGGGCACTCTTGGAAAGTAAAGAAAAGTCACTTTATTTTAAAATGATATTCGGATTTAAGAGGTCCCACCTTGATATAATTAGAGTATAAGGTGATAAAGGTTCGAAATACACTCATCCAATAGGTTTTGGACATGTGTAGGTCTTAGATATTACATTATCTTTCCATTTTAGTTAAATCGTTAAATAATGAGGTCATCGTTGCATCATCGTAATGTCATAAATAATTTAATTTATTTAATGTCTAAAAATTATAATAAAACTACTATGATGTAGGAAATATTTTTATCTTTCCAATTACTATTTATAGTCAAAAATATGACTTGTATAGCCTCATGTAAAAATTGTTTTAGTAAAACATTTCAAGTTTGTGTCATTTTTACTTTAACATTAAATAAAAAGGTATTTATGTCATTTTCCAACCAAAGTGGCTACATGGGGTCCCCAAGTTGACCCATGGATTGTCTTGGTCGGCCATGACACATAAAATGAGGGTAGGAAATGTGTCTAGATCATTTCATTTTATTAAAACATTATTCTTACCTTAAACTACACTAATTAGTTCTAATCGCGATTAAGAACTTAAAAGTTACTATTCACCAAAAAATTATTTTAATCACATTGAACCACATTTTACTTCTTAATGACAACCATGTATGTCGGATTTTTGAAATTAAAAACACAGAAGTGGTAAAATTTCATTTAAACGAAAAATCAGTTTTTATAAGTACCACTTAGTGGTTTCACTATTCATCAAAAATTGAAGTTTTTCAGAAAATTAACAAAAATTCACCCTAAGCTATATTTGATATTCCGAATTAAAAAATGATGTCTATTTTAAAAAATTCAAAACATATAATTTGCATTAATTAATTTAATAATTAATTCCCTCTTTTGAAACAAATAGCATGTTTTTATGAAACAAAATGTATCAAAAGATTGACACTAGTTTAATTCTGATTTCAAAGTGAAATTAATTCCATCGACCACTATTGGATTAAATGGTAAAAATATATTCTAATTTCACTTTAAAAAAAATTCAAAATATAATCTAATCATATAAATAAATTAGATTAAAAAGAGGTTTTGAATTAAAATACAACATTTTCACTATTCATTAAAAATTGAACTTTTTCGGAAAAATACCAAAAATTTACACAAAGTAAATTTTGATGTCCCGATTCTAAAGAAGAATTTTATTTTGTCAAATATAACACATAAAATTGTCAAAAAGTGGATTTAAAAGAGGTTCGCCATCAAAATGCGGTTAATCGACTTTTTAAAGAATATTAGAATGTTTACGCTTAAAATTGGATTCATTCGCATTTTTAATCCTCTAACATTTATTGTAAAAAGTAAAAATATTTGACAAACATATATAATCATTTGGTAGTTAGTTATGTTCATTCCCACCATTACAACGGCTAGGAGTTAACTACCATTTAAAATAATATTATTTTATTATTAGAGTGCAATGTACGCTTTGCAAGAAACACGTTGTTGCGTATTGGGTACACCATCGAGCATAGCATCCCCTTTAAAGTAATATTAATATTTGATTAAAAAATATAGATAAATATAATGATGTCATATTCTTTATTTACCCGGGGTGTTACATGTCACCTAACAGTACAATGTACAAGGTGTAAAATACATGCATTCTTTCAGTTCCAACGTGTGCGACCACTATTTAAAATTGAGATAATATGGGATGAGAAAATACAAAGACATAAAAGTATAAGAGTGAGCGTTTTGATGTATTAAACAAAATATAATTGATGAACACATGAAGAACATACTCTCGATTCAAAAATTCTAAAATTCTATAGATTATAATCCAAATCCACTTCATAGTACCTAATCCATGAAGAACACAAGTTTGATCTAACTAAAAAACAATGACTGAAACATGCGATACACTATTTTTCACAAAAAGAATCAATACCTTCCTCTGCATTATCCAACAAGCCCAAAGCTACATAGGATAACACTTAGAGCACGTTTAACCCTTTCACATCAGCTTTTCCCTATTTTGAACTATATTTTCCATATCAGCAGTGTGTTTTTGCCTATATTAAAAAAAATATTTTCTCCTGTACTAAAATAAAGGATACCAGATATCCTTCCTCTCATATCTCATTAATTTTTTTTATCCCATCAGATAAGTCTGCAAGTGGTCCTTGCGTTACCTGGTAGTTCATACCCACAAAGAACTATTGAAGTCGTCGTGTGACATAAATAGTCATGTGCACTGTTGTTTTCCCCAATCCAGTGTGTGTCACATGTTTATCAATATAAACTGATTTGTGTAAGGTGATCACCAAGTGGAGTAGATTAGGTCACGACTTAATACTGAACAAATTTTTTTATTTTTCTATTTCATTTAATTTTAGTTTTCACTTCATTACCACATATTTAAGAAAATTTATGATTTTAATTTGATATTTAGTCTTGGATAGAAGTCGTAATTGCTTTTCCATATTTCTGTATCATCAAAATTATTTGTATCAATAAATCACATTTATATTACTGAGAAATAATCAATCTTTTGAGAAGTTATTTTAACGGTAAAACTATTATAACTGTATTACATTGATTAACTGGGCAGGGTTATTTTTATCTTGAGGATGTTTTGAATGAACCAATTTTATAATAGATATTTTTATGGATACTTTATTCACCCCCCCTCTTGAGTAATATAATCTGGCCAACATTTGGTATCAATGGATTTTATTCTTATTAAGACTCTATTGTTATATATGTTCAACTATGATTATAGTTGTATATTAAAGATAAGTAAATTTCTGTTTATTCTAAATTTATATGTAACATTAAAGGTAAATAAAGAACATTAAAATTTTCTTATTTATTAATATTTCTGAATTAAATTTTTATTTCACATTAAAGGGGTGGGTATGTTTGATGAAGTAATCGATACGAAACAATGTGTTTCATTGACATCATACATTTCACACTAATAAAATAATAATATTATTTTAAATGGTAGTTAACGCCTAGCCATTGTATTGGTATGAATGATAAATCTAACTAATATATGATTAAAAATGTATGTTATATCTTTTAAAATTTATCCTATTAAATATAGAGGCTTAAAATTAGAAAATAATTCGATTTTAAGAAAAAATACTACAATATTCACTAAATGGTCTATTTACAACATTTTGATAGAGAACCCATATTAAATATAGTTTTTGAAACTTTTATATATTATATTGACCAAATCAAATTCCTTTTTAGAATAGGGACACAAAAATATACTTTGGGAATTTTTTTACATTTTATTCTCATAAAAATAATTTTTAATGAATAATGAGAAATACAATATTTTAATTGAAATCATATTTTTAATATAATTTATTTATATAGTTAGATTATTTTTAAAATTGGTTATAAAGTTTAATTATATTTAATTTTTAACATTTAATACAATGGTGTTCATTGGAATTAATTTGACATTTAAATTGGACATAAACAAGTGTCAATCAATTGAATGATATTGTTTCTTAAAAACATGCTATTGGTTTTGCAACGAGAATTAAATTTAAATTAAATAATGGAAATTCTATGATTTTAATTTTTTAAAACAGAAATCTTTTTTGAATTTGGAATATCAAATATAGCTTAGGAGGAATTTTTGGTATCTTTCTGGAAAACATCAATTTTTTATGAATAGTGAAACTACAGAGTAGTAGAAAAAAATAGATTTTTTCATTTAAAAGAAATTTTACCGATTCTCTGAATTGAATTTATAAAATCCAAAATACATTGTTGTTATTACTATGTAAAATTTGTTTCAATAAGATGACAATGATTTTTCGTGAATAGTAACTTTTGTCTTTTATTTACAGCGGTTAATGGTAAATAGGGTAATTAAAGGTAAATGAAATTTTAAAATAATAGAAAATTACCGTAACACTAGTCTTAACCTTACTGGATGAGTCATGGATGACCATGGACATCCTAGGGGTGATTTTGGGACATAATGGAGCCACTTATGAGTGATGATGACATTTTTGATTTAATAATTTAAAATAAAGACAAAAATGACATAATCAAATATCTTTTAGTAAATTAATTTTTACATAAAATTATATAAGTTATATTTTCCATTATAAATATTAATTGTAAATAAAACGAAATTTACTACATCATTGTATATTTTTATAAACTTTCGACATCAAATAAATAAAATTATTTAGGACCCAAAAATGTTCATGTATTTACCTCATTAATAAATTATTTAAATAAATAAGAATATAAATATTAAAATAATATCCAAAACATAACCAATTTTTATTGGATTATTTTATTTATAACTTGAGTCATCTTATCATTGAAATTAATTGGTTTAGGACCTTTTGAAACCGAAGATATGTTTATAATAAAATAATTGTTTCAAACATACCAAAAGTGCCCCTCTTCTCCCTTATAAAAGGAAATCACTTCTAACCCATTCCACAAACCTCTAAATCCACATATATTGTCCCAAAAAACCCAAATAAACACTCAAGAACAATATATTCCTCCTAGATGGAATAACATAGGTAGAAGGCACTTCAACAAGTCCCATTTGTTCAATCCCATGGGAGTTACCCAAATTAAAGGTAACTGTTTCTCTTAATTTCTTTTAATTTAATTTTCTTCTCCAACCCCTGTATAGTTTTTATTCAATATTTTATAAAAAAACCAGTATAAAAAATATTCTATTATTTTTTATGATAATTATTTTAACTACACTTACACAAACCACCATCTAATCGGTGAAGAAAATGAGGTTTCTGTGGATGACATACTAATACCTCACGAAGTAATGATTTTTCAATTATCTCCTACCACCTCTCATGGAGGATATTAATATGAAGAAATATATATATATATATATATATATATGATATATATTATGTTTATTTTTTCTTTATGATTCTGTATTTTTAAATTATAGCAAACCATTATGGTGTCCATTATGGGTAAACATGAGAATTTCATTTGAGGAAGTGCGGACTACCGCCCCCTGAAAGTGATATGACTCATTAATGCCATATGTGGGACATTTAAAGGATGTATTTAATGATATTATATATTATATTATTCTGTAAATATAATATACCTATATATAATTATGTTTTAATTCCATAATAATATGAAATATAAATGAAACTGGAGTTCATGCATACGTATAGCTTACCATCTCCATAAAGGTTGCATTTCATTTCATACCACTAAATGTTATGTAATATTAAAAATACATATATATACTGGATATATATGATATATCTGATATTTAAATCATGAATATCATTCTGGATATAATAGACTATTGACCACACATACATCTTGTAATTATAAGAAGTCCATTTTTTACTCACGTACCAAATATCTACCAAACGACCATTATTAACTTAAATTATTGAATAATGTTTATAACATGGTAATAAGTGAAATAAAATAAGAATAAACATGCAAAATGTTCTTAAGAATGTATAAATTATCTTTAGTTTATTATTCAAGAAGATCAAGGAACACACAAGTCATGTCGGACATGAGGTAAGGGGTATTTTATCTCTCTTTTAATTATGTGAGATTTCTATTATTCACCCCTAATTTATTGCATGTTGAGTATTTTGTACATACATTTGTAACATATTATAATGATTATCTTTATATACTTATTATTCTATGAATCTTTTGGTGGTTATTAACTATTGGTCGTACGACATGATTGATTACAACGTGGAAAATGATTTTCATCTATCTTTTAATTTCGGTGAGATTCATGCTATATATGGCACTTTTTCATTTTGTGTCGTGTATATACTGCCCAATATTTTATTCATTATTTAACATACTTTAATTTATTGGTATTTACATCTTCATTTTATGATCCTTCTTTCATGGGTTGTATGTTTCTTTAGTTACCAAATCAGTATGGGAACCTTTTAACCCAATTTCTATTCTTTGGGTTAATCATATAATTTAAAAATATGTAATTATATGACTAGGAATTGAATCAATATTTATTTATTTATTTTGTAATTTCCAATCCCCTTTGTGTGGGTATTTTTTTCTTACACATAATCACCCCATTGAAAAATTCTCAAGTCATCGATATGAACATGATAAGAGTAATTTTAACTCAATTTCCAATCATTGAGTTAAAAATATAAGTCATTGGTTTTATCTTAAAAATAACATGTGCCAATGTCCATTGATTGATTTACACTGAATATATATTCATATTGATTGTATTTATATTTTTCACACATTATTATGTAATTGATTTTTATGTAATATATGTATACAATTTTTATAAGGGATTTCATTTCAAATTACATTCCATTGAGACATTATTGTTGTTATGCACCAATTCACTCTTATATGATGTATATACTATCCTCTGAAATATTATATAATGAATCAATCTATTCTACTGATATTATAATGCTCTGATTCAATTTTATTCCTCAACTATTTTTATTCATGATTCTCTCATTTTGTTAAAAACTATTTAACTAAAATATTATTTTAAATGTTTTAATGATTTATTCTTCAAAATATCTAACATTAAATTACACGTTTTTAAAATGGTTTTAAGGAATTAATTATATTGAAATTAATGTTTTCAAATGATATATTATATAAATGTTTCAATGTGGAATGTGACACTTTGATTCAAAAATTTCTTTCTTAAATGTTTTAAATGGTTTTGAATGTGGTTTCATAAAGCATTGAATATGTATAAATCTTGATATGATGTTTTGTGATTGGAATTTAGAAATGTTATCATTCCTTTATTCTAGTGTTATATGTTATGATTATTTTATGGTTTTTGGGCATTGTTTACATATATGGGTTGTTTTGTGCTAAACCTAGCGTGGGTGAGCCCGAGATTTCTCTCCAATGCATTGGGTAACATAATGGAGGTAAATGTGAAAGTTTTTCATAAGATATTTAGGGAATATATTGTGATGGGTATTCCATATGTGACTCCCTCTATATTTGTGCTAGCTAAAATTTATTTATGATATGGATTCCTCATGTTACCTTTATGAATTATGATTACTATTTGTTATTTATAAATATAATGATTTGATAAGGTATGTTATGATTGAAAATTATGGTTTCATTGATTTGTATATATTGATGGGTTAATGTTTCCTTTATTTATATTATAACCCTTACTGAGATTTTTACGTTCATCCCATTTTTTGAAATATTTTTTACATTTTATAAGGAAGGGAAATAGAAATGAAGTATTCAAGAAGATTTATATAAATAAAAACAATAGTTATTTTATTTAAGGAGTTTAATTATCGTAAAAATAATATATAGTAGAAGTGTCTACATTGTAATATTCACGTTGACATGTAATTTTGATGGACTAATTCTCCAAAATTCTATACCTGAAAAGATCTTTAATGTGAATTCTTGAAATAACACAACATTATGTAATGTTTAAGGCTGGTTTCTTATAGTTGGTATCAAATGTTGGTTTTGGTAACATTAGGGATTAAGAGTTTTTGCTAGACACATGTTTAGTACCAATGTATATTATATTAATTAAATACTTTCTTTATAAATTTTTCAAATAAAGGAATGTTATTTACAAATGGAAGGAGGAGGATCTAAAATTACATTCCGATCTTTTTTTGATGTCTTTCGTACAATAATTATTACAAAGTCATGTTCCTATGATTGTGAAAATTTTTATAGAAACCAACTCACTAGACAGAAGTTGTATGAGATATCCAGAACCTCAATTATACCTTGTTTTCATCATGTATCTTGTGTTGTATTTAAACAAATCCTATTTTCCCATGTATTCATATATTTTCAAGAAAGTTAAATATTATAATTTTATTTTCAAATATTTTTACTTGTCCTAATATTTTGAAGAATATTATGATTTTGAAAAAGGTTCTGAATAAGGAGACCCCTGCACAAACAATTTATATTTTCTTTTACAATACAGTCTCTCCACATATACTGATGGTATTTTAAAAGGACCATTATTTGAATCTTTCAAATAAAATTTTGTCCGACTATTTTAATGAAATCATGTTTTTTCAAAATATTTGAAATTATTTATCATAAATGATTATTTTCCAAAACAATTTTTTTGTGAACACCCATTTAACCCATGTTGTAAAATTTTTATTTTGATAAGTGAAAAAAATTATTTTTAAGGATCTTAAAATAATTGTTGCAATGCATTGACCTTTTACATACGTGAACAAGATGGCGATGAAACTATGTGGAAACCATGGTCAAGGTATGATGTTATTTATTTTGGGGATAGTTTTATTTTATCATATTGTTGTGAAATATAAAAATGCAAATATTTATAAGACTTCAAGAATTAAGATTTTTAGATCATAATGAATTGGGCTGAAAATGAGAGGTATAAGGAAACCATTGATGTTAAAACATTTTCGTGTTATTTTTGAGTTTTATAAAAAGGATAACACATAGAATATGTGAAAAATTGAAACGTTCAACAAATCTGAGGGAATTAAACCCACTACCTAAGTGCAATTTGGATTTATCACCTACCTATAGACTAAGTGAAGACCCTGGTTATTATGAGTTATTTTTTAACTAAATTATTTAATTGAACAATAATAAGTTTATTTGGGATCTTATGTTATATCTAATGGATATAGTTAGTATAAGAATATGATTTCATGATTAAGTGATAAATGTCATTTTGGAAGACGTTCCCTCTTTTGGGAACACAATATGCTTAAAACAAATATAATATTATGGAATTACATTTTTTGAGTATTAGTTGTAATTTTATTTTTGGAAGAAATTCATTTTTTTTATTGTGGACATATATCGTTATGGGTTATTTATGGAAATTATTAACCTATCATATAGAATATTTTATTTGGTTAGTTATGATTCAATATGAGACATTAAGATTAATATATATTTTTGGAGGTTAATGTTAATATTTTATGTGGAAGAATGTGTGATTATATTCTTCTATGTTTTTGGTTTCAATATTTGTTTGGATTATTTTGAAAATTTTATTGGAGAATTATTTATTGAAAGGTCTTTCTTGAACATTGGGGAATTTTTGTGGAATTTTGGAGATTAGTATTAGTATTTCTTTTTAAAAGGGATTATCCTTTTTGGGGATTAGATGATCTCATATTAACCATTTTGGGTTTAGTTTATGTATAAAGAAAAGGATAATATATAGTTCATATTTTGTGGATTATGTAATTCTATAGAATATTTTTCTTGTGCTTTTGATGTGACAAAGACTTTTTGAATGTTCATTGTTTGGATAAAAGATTAATTTTTTGTGGAAAATCATTAAAGGATGAAACCCTACATGAAGGTAAGTGTTTTTCTTTATGTTTTTATTCTATGTAGTAAATGAAATCATCAACATTATGAAATGTAACATTAAACAACAACTTTTTTGGATTAAGTTTCCTACTAGGTAATCAATGACTATTTAACACATCATAAGTTTGTGATTTTATGGTGGATAACTTTCTATTAATCATGTTTTCAATCACTCTAAATCATAACATGACGGTTTATTTTATCTTACATATATATGTCTTCTTACATGGAATCCTAGTAAGGGTTATCTCGGGCGACCTTTTTACTTATCATTGATTCATTTAATGTGATAGTTTTAATGACTCTTTTCCAATGTAGGTGTTTCACTAAAGTTTCCAAACCCAGTTTTAAAATTGTGAGGATGCAATTCCCAAATGGGGAGAAGGATGTAACATCCAAGGTAAATAAAAAACATGAAAATTTTCATATTTATTAATATTTGTGAATTAAATATTAATTTTTCTTTAAAGGGGACACTATGTTTGATGGCGTACACAATACACAACAATGTGTTTCATTGAAATATTACCTTGCACTTTAATAATATAATAATATTATTTTAAATGGTATTTAACACCTAGACGTTATATTGGTAGGAAGGAACATAACACACAAAAATATTATAATTCAATTTTTTAAAACGTTTTTACCTTTATCCAATAAAATTTAGATGCTTAAAATAAGAAAATAATACGATTTTAAGTATAAATACTCTAATATTCTCTAAAATGAAAATTTAATGCCTTTTGTTAGAGAACCCACATTAAATATTTTTTTGGTCACTTTTATATATTCTATATGCCCATATATATATATATTTTTTATAATTGAGACACCAAAATTTATAATGGGTAATTTTTTGGTATTTTTTCTGATAAAATTATTTTTAATGAATAGAGAAAAATATTGTATTTTATTTCAAATATGATTTTTAATATAATTTATTTAAATTGATATATTATCTTCATAATTGGTTTTAAAGTGAAATTAGATTATATTTTTAAAATTTAATCCAATTTTGGTCATTGGAATTAATTTCACTTTGAAATCAGACATAAACAAGTGGCACTCTTTTGATAGATATTATTTCATAAAAACATGTTACTTGTTTTGGCCACAGGAATTAATTTTTAATTTAATAATGAAACTTATATGTTTTTAATTTTTTAAAATAAAAGTTTATTTTGAATTTGGAATATCAAATATAGATTAGGCTGAATTTTTTGTATTTTTCTAAAAAACTACAATTTTGGATGAATAGTGAAACCAATAAGTAGCAGTTAGAAACTAACTTTTCCATTTAAATGAAATTTTTCTGCTTCATTGAATTGAATTTCGAAAATCTGATATTAATTGTTGTTATTAATAAGTAAAATTTTGATCAATAACATGAAAATATTTTTTGGTGAATAATAACTTTTGACTATTATTTACCACATTTAAAATTAAAAAAGGTAATTCAATATAAAAAATATTATAATAATAAAAAATTACCTTAACACCTATCTTAACCACATTGGATGAGTCATGGAAGACCACGGGCATCCATAGGTCGATTTTGGGACCCCATGAAGCCACTTAACAGTGATAATGATACTTTAGATTAATTTATTTATTGTAATGGTAAAAAGGACCTAAACAAATATCTTTTATTTAATTAATTTTCCATAGAGTAATATATGTTATATTTTTGATAATTAATTTTCATTGTAAAACTAAAAAAATTTATTACATCATGGTATTTGTAAATAATTTTTAGAAAACATAGAAATAAAATTACTTGTGATACAAAAATGATGATGTATTTACCTCATTAATAAATGACTTAAATAAATAAGATTATAAATATTAAAACCATATTCAAAACATGTCAAATTATTATTCAATTATTTTATTTCAATCATTTTTCATCTTATCAATGATATTAATTATATATTGACCTTTTGAAACCAAATATATGTTTATAATAATATAATTGTTTCAAACGTTGCCAAAGAGCCGCTCCTCTCCCTTATAAAAGGACACAACTTGTAACCCATTCCTAAAACCTCTCAAGCCCCATGGCTCATCAAAAACATGGAAATATAATCTTTCATGATCTCTATATATCATCTAGAAGCCTATCCTTAGGCACAAGGAATTTCAATATGTCCTTTTGGTTCTAACCAAATAGAGTTACCTTAATTAAAGGTATCTGTTTTTCTGAAATTATTTTTATTTATTTAATGTCTCCAACCCCTAATATCATTTTATTCCTTTATTTTATAACCACACCACTATACTAAATAATCTAAAATGTTTTAATTAGAACTATTAGATCTTAACATACACACACCTTCATCTAATGGGTGAAAAACATACTGTTTCTGTGGAAGGAAAACTAACGCCTCACGAAGTGATGATTGTTCAATTATCTCCAACCACATATCATGGTGGTGATTAATATGGAACATTTTTTATATATGATATATTTTATGTTTTTTTCTTTATTATTCTGTATTTTTCATTTTTTTATACCATTATGGTTTCCATTATTGGGAAACATGATAATTTCATTTTAAGAAGTGCAGACTACAACCCCCTCAATGTGATATGACAAATTAATTCCATACATGGGATATATAAATGATGGATTTATTTATATTATATATGAAATTATACGTTAAGTAATAAATATCTACGTCTCATTATGTTTTAATTCTAATAATATACAAAATAGAAATGAATCTAGCGTTCATGCGTATGTACGACTTACTATCACCATGAACGGTGCATTTCATTTATTACCTCTAAGTATTATTTAATATTATAAATACATATATATATACATAATATATATGATATATATGATATTTAAATCATGAATATAATATATATATAATTGAATATTGACCACAATGACAACTTTTAATTATAAGAACTCCATTTCTGACTCAATTACCAAATATAGACCAAACATAAATGATTGGATAATATTTATAACATGGTAATAAGTGATATAAGAAGAATAATAGACTTCCAAACTGTTCTTAAGCCTGTAAAAAATTAACTTCAGTTTATTATTTGGGAAGAACAAGGAACAAACAAGTCAAATCGGACATGAGGTAAGGGGTTTCTTATCTATCTTTCAATTCCTTGAGATTTACATTGTTCGCCACTAATTTATTTCATGTTGTGTTTTTGAACTACAATTTGATATATATTAAAGTTATTCTATCTATATAATTGTTATTCTATGAATAATTTGGTGGTTATTAACTTTTGGTCATACGACTCGATTGATTACAACGTGGTAATGGATTTTCATCTCACTTTTAATTACGGTGAGATTCATGCCAATTTGCCACTATTTTTTTATCTGGTGTATGTACTGCCTGAGATTTTATTCATTGTTTAATATAAATAAATTTATTTGTATTTAAATCTTTATTTTATGGTCCTTATTTCATGGGTTGTATGTTTTGTAAGTTACCAAATCGGTAAGTGAACCTTTTATCCCAATTTCCATTCCTTGGGTTAATCTTCTAATTCATAATTATGCCATGCTATTATTATGTGTGGAATCAATATTTATTTATTTCTGATGTAATTTTTGATGGAGTTGGGGGCCTAAAACCAAATACTTTGTACTTTACCCATTAATAAATACCTTATCACATCATGATTGTTCTTTTGCGTGATAAGGCATGTGATTTTGTCCTAAGTACAGCTATGGCATTAAAGGGTCAAAGAAGATCCCTACTATGATGAGACCCCATATGATCCATAAAACTATTCTTGAATATATTTCCTATGGCCAGATGAGGTTATTTGAGGGACACAAATAATATAAGACATTAGGGGTGGGGACTCGTAAAAATTTGAGGCACCTTCTCTTGGTGTGCGTCCTTGGTAATATCCAGGAGGATATTACGTGAATGAGACCCACCAGTAGGAAATCCACATTTCATAATTTCATTGGGTGTTTCTGTATTTGGACATGTGTATTGATCCTTAGACATTAAGATTATTTTAATGGGTTTTACAACTTTGCACTTATATGTATTGACGAAAATAGTGAAGACACACTGTTAGCAGTGAGGTTGGATATGTTGGGTGTTTCGCAAGTAATACTGCATTAACAGATAATGCGATAAATGATTTTTCCCTTCTGTTCCAAGACAAATGTCGATCACTCAGGCACTTTTATGGAATTTATATATCCAAAATAAATCCATGGCCATGGTATGGTATGGGCGAGTTCAATTATGGAATTTAAAATAATGAATAATTGAGCACATGGGTTGATTGCACTAGCATGCGACCTGCTTGATTCAAGACATCATGACAAATGGATTATATTACACTGTATGTATAAGGACCTAGCCTTAAACCTTACTTAATCTTGAGTTATTAAAAGATTACACATTGAGGATCTTTTCAGATTTAGAGTTTTTAGAGAATTAGATCATAAAACTTGCATTACATTCCACATATAAACAAAGTGGTTTCATAAAGATAGTATTCTTCATTCCCATCAATGGAAACATATTTAAAATAAAACATTGATTCATTCTTGACACTTCCTTGACACTATCATCATATCATGTACCTTTCCCTTGACCTGTGAAAACATTTCAAAAAAACTTGGGATGAGCATAAAAAGCGCAGTATGGGTTATAAAAACATGGAAAGGAAACATGGGTACATATATACATAAGAGTGAAATCATACCTTACCCATAAAACCTAAGCACATTAACATACCTCATCAAATCATTAGTAAAATCATTGAAATCATAAGACATAAAGGTAACTTGAGGCATTCATAACATTCTTACGTAGGGAGTAACCCTCTTGGTTACGTTTGGAATACCCATCACAGTATATTCCCTAAAATCTCTTCGGAGAAACCTTAACGTTTCACTCATTCACGTTACCCAACTCATTGGAGAGCTATATCGGGCTCACCCGCCCTTAGTTTATCACGGAACCACCCGTCTTCATAATAATGCCCAAGAACCATAACATAATCGTATCACATAAAACATGCATAAAGGAAACATAACATTTCCACATTTCAATCACAAGATATCAATACAACACAAAAACATTGTGAAAACCATTTTCAATACCAAAATGAAAGAAAAGTAAAACATGGTATTTATTTTTCTTTTAAAAAGAAGGTATGGCTTGTAGAGGAAGCCGAAACTCAAATAACGGTCACGACGGCGGAGAAGTCGTTGTCGCCGCATACGTACGACAAAAACATTCCCTTTTGTTGTTTAGTAAACGCTTCGTATAAAAAAGATTCCTTTTGAATAAACATATAAGTCAAAGGGGTTTATACACCATATAAAAGAAAGTTGTGTATAAAATAAAATATGCCTCAACGAAAGGAGATTGAGACGAAGTCCCATACCTCATATCCGACTTGACCCGACCATTCTTTAATCTCCTGAATAATAAACTTGAGTTAATCTCTACTTTCTTAAGAACATTTTCAAGTTCATTATTCCTTTTATACCATGTTATGAACATCATGTAATCATTTAAGTTAATAGTGTTAATTTTGTCCGTATTTGGTTCTTAAGTCAAAAATAGACTTCTTACACTTACATGTTGTTAATTTGGTCAAAGGTTCATTATATCCAGAATGATATTAATTATTTGGATAACATATATATCATATATATTCATCATATACATGTATTTATAATATTACATCACATTTAGAGGTAAGAAATGAAATGCACCGTTCATGGAGACGGTAAGCCGTACGTACGCATGAACGCTACTTCCATTTCTATTTCGTATTTCTGGAATGGAATCATAATTATATAAGAGTATATTATAATTCCAGTATAATAACATATATAATATCATTAACTTTATCCTTTACACATCCCACATATGGTATTAACGAATCAAATCACTTTTAGGGGGCGGTAGTCCGCACTTCCTAAAATGAAGATATCGTGTTTACCCATAATGGAAACCATAAAGGTATGCCCAAAATGAAAAAAACAGAGGCTTAAGGAAAACATAAACATATTATATATCATATATAAAAATAGTGAAATCATAATGGCCACCTTTGAAGGTGTTAAATGAGTATTGAACAAGCATCGTTTCGGGAGGCAGAATTTCGCCATCCACGGAAACCGTATGTTGTTTAACCATTTGATGTAGTTGTGTGAGAGTGTAGCTCAAATAAATCTTATAAAAACATCCTAGTATATTTATGATACTGGTGTTGTTACAAAAGAAGTAAATACAAGTAGTTTAGGGGGTTGGAGAAGCAAAATAAAACAAATAAACATTAGAGAATGAATTAAATTTAAAAGTGTAACTCATTTTGATTTGAGCCTAAGGGCTTCCTTTGAAAGGATTATGCCCAAAGGGAATCCTCTAGGATGAGGAGAGGGATGTGTAGAGAGTAAATGGGAAGGAGTTGGCCGAGTCAAAGGCCTGAGGAGTGTGTGAAATGAGGTAGAGTGGGGGCCTTTTATAAGAGGAGAGGAGGGGCACTTTTGGAAAGTAAAGAAATATTACTTTATTTGAAAATGCGTTTCGGTTTTAAAAGGTCCCAAATTGATATAATTCGTGGATAAGGTGATAATGGTTCGAAATACACTCATACAATTGGGTTTGGACATGTTTAGTTCATAGATTTTACATTATCTTTCCATTTTATTTCAATCTTCAAATAATGATGTCATCGCTGCATCATTATTATGTCATAAATAATTGAATTTATTTAATGTCTAAAAATTATAAAAAAAATACTATGATGTAGGAAATCGTTTTATCTTTCAAATTAATATTTATAATAAAATATCTGATCTTTATAACCCCACGTAAAAATTGTTTTCGTAAAACATTTTATGTTTGTGTCATTTTTACTTTAACATTAAATAAAAAGTTATTTATGTCATTTCCCAACCAAAGTGTCTCCATGGAGTCCCCAAGTTGACCCATGGCTTGTCTTGGTCGGACATGACATAACAAATAAGGTTGGGACATGTGTCTAGGTCATTTCATATTATTAAAGTTTTATTTATACCTTAAACTACCCTAATTACCACTAATCGCGATTAAAAACTTAATAAGATACTATTCACCAAAAAATTATTTTAATCTCATTGAACCACATTTTACTTCTTAATGACAGCCATGTATGTAGGATTTTTGAAATTCAAAACACAATGATGGCAAAATTTCATTTAAACGGAAAATCAGTCTTTATAAGTACCACTTTGTGGTTTCACTATTCATCAAAAATTGAAGTTTTTCAGAAAATTACCAAAAATTCACCCTAAGCTATATTTGATATTCTGAATTCAAAAATGAAGTCTATTTTACAAAATTCAAAACATATATGTCACATTAATTAATTTAATAATTAATTTCCGCTGTCAGAGCAAATAGCGTGTTTTTATGAAACAATAAGTATCAAAAGATTGACACTAGTTTAAGTCCAATTTCAAAGTGAAATTGATTCCAATGACCACCATTGGATTAAATGGTAAAAATATATTCATATTACACATTAAGACCAATTCAAAAGATAATTTAATCATATAAATAAATTAGATTAAAAAATAGTTTTGATGTAAAATGCAGTATTTTTCACTATTCATTAAAAAACGAACATTGTCAGAAAAATACCAAAAATTCACACAAAGTAAATTTTGATGTTCCAATAATAAAGAATAAGTTTATTTTGACAAAAATTGTTTATAAAATTGTCAAAAGATAGATTTAAAAAGGGTTTTCCATCATAAGGCAGTAAAACAATCTTTTAAGAATATTAGTGTATTCCATGCTTAAGATTGGATTTATTTTCATTTTAAGCCTCTAAAACACCATCTTAATAATTAATAGACATAGATAAAAATATCTATTATTCATTACTTACTTGGGATGTTAAATCCTTCCCCCCTTTAGAAAATTTCGTCCCCGCAATTTATTTACTTATCGAATAAATGGGGGTACTTATCCCTCATTGCATTTTCAGATTCCCATGTTGCCTCTTCCATCATGTGGTTTTTCCACAAAACCTTTACCTGCTTAATCACCTTATTCCGTAACACTTGCTCCCTGTGGTCAAGAATCTGGACCGGTTGTTCCTCATAAGATAGTTTCTCTTCCAGCTGAACTACCTCTGGACTCAAAACATTAGATGGATTTGGCATGTACTTTCTCAACATCGAAACGTGAAAAACATTGTGTACCTGAGATAAACTCGGAGGTAAAGCCACTTGGTATGCAACTGATCCAACTCTCTCCAGAATTTTGTATGGTCCAAGGAACCTTGGACTCAACTTTCTTTTCTTACTAAATCTCATCACACTTTTCCAAGGAGAAACCTTGAGAAAAACATGATCACCTACTTCGAAAGATAGATCCTTCCTCCGGTTATCCGCATAACTCTTCTGCCTGCTCTGAGCTATTCTCATGTGTTTCTGAATCAGCTGAACTTTTTCTGCCATCTCTTCTACCAATTCTGGTCCCATCAACTTCCTTTCACCCACTTCATCCCAGAAAGCTGGATTTCGACACCGCTTCCCATATAATGCCTGAAATGGTGCCATCTGTATACTGGAATGAAAACTGTTATTATATGAAAATTCAACCAAAGAAAGATGTTGGTCCCAACTTCCCTAATAATCCATAGAACAAGCTCATAGCACATCCTCCAATGTCTGAATTGTTCGTTCTGACTGCCCATCTGATTGAGGATGAAAAGCTGCACTAAAATTTAATTCAGTACCCAATGACTTCTGAAGGCCTTTCCAAAAGTTAGAAGTAAACCTGGGATCGTGATCCGATACAATTGAGAGAGGAACTCCATGTAACCTGACTATTTATTTAAGATACAAACGAGAAAGTTGATCAAGAGAGAAAGTATCTCATATAGAAAGGAAATGAGCAGATTTGGTCAAGCGATCAACAATAACCCAGATTGCATTATTACCTCGAGATGTCTTCAGTAATCCAACAACAAAGTCCATGGATATATTCTCCCATTCCCACTCTGGCACTGGTAAAGGCTAAAGCATCCCTTTCGGTAACTGCCGCTCTGCATTAACCTGTTGACATGTCAAACACTTTACAGTAAAATCAGCAATGTCTCTTTTCATTCCATCCCACTAGTAATACTCCCGCAGATCTCTATACATCTTAGTACTGCCCGGATAAACTGAAAACGGAGAACTATGAGCTTCACATAACAACTCTCTCTTCAACTGTGAATCACAAGGCACACACAATCTCTTCCCAAATCTCAAAACACAATCATTATCAATGTTGAATTCATGCAACTTACCTTTCTAAACCAGCTCTACCTTTTTCTGCAACTCACTGTCTTGCTTCTGTGCTTGCTTGATTCTATCTGATAGAGAAGATCTCACTGATACCTGAAACAAAACAGAAGGACTTCCTGTACCAACAACTTCTATGCCAAAGTTCATAAAATCCTTAACCAAAGGATCATGTTCCAAATGCAACATTGCTAATGAAACATTACTTTTTCGACTCAAAGCATCAGCCACTTTATTTTCTTTTCCCGGATGGTAATGAATTGTACAATCATAATCTTTGATTAATTATAGCCATCTCCTTTGTCTCATGTTTAACTCTTTCTGAGTGAATATATACTTTAAACTTTTGTGATCGGTATATATCTCACACTTTACACCATACAAATGATGCCTCCAAATTTTTAAAGCAAAAACAATAGCAGCTAATTCCAAATCATGTGTAGGGTAATTTACCTCATGAGTTTTCAACTGTCGTGAAGCATAAGCAATTACCTGATCATTCTACATTAGGACGCAACCAAGTCCTTTCAATGAAGCATCACTGTATATAACAAACTCACCATTCCTGGAAGGTAGTGCCAAAACTGGAGCATTCACCAATCTTCTTTTCAATTCCTGAAAACAATCATCACATTCTTTTGTCCAGATAAACTTATCATCCTTCCGAGTTACCTTAGTCATTGGACTAGATAACCGTGAAAAATTTCTAACAAACCTTCGGTAATAGCCCGCCAAACCAAGGAAGCTACGAATCTTGGTTACATTTGTGGGTCTTGGCCATTCTTCCACAACTTTTGTTTTTGCAGGATCAACCGTTATTCCATCTTTAGAAACAATGTGACCAAGGAAAGAAATTTTTTGCAACCAAAACTCACACTTGCTGAATTTCCCATACAGTTTCTTTTCTTTTAAGGTTTGCAAGATAACCCTTAAATGTTTTTCATGCTCCTCTTTACTTTTAGAAAACACCTAAATATCATCAATGAAAACCACCACAAACTTATCCAAGAACTCATGGATAGTTCTATTCATTAAGTCCATGAATACAGCAGGTGTATTGGTTAGCCCAAAAGGCATTACTACAAATTCATAATGGCCATATCTCGTACGGAACGCAGTCTTCGGAATATCTGCCTCCTTTACCTTCAGCTGATGGTACCCCGATCTCAGGTCAATCTTTGAAAAAAACTGAGCTCCCTGGAGCTGATCAAACAAATCATCGATATGAGGCAAAGGATATTTGTTCTTAACAGTGATATTATTCAAGGCTCTATAATCAATGCAAAGTCTCATAGAACCATCTTTCTTTTTAACAAATAAAACAGGAGCACCCCATGGTGATGTGCTAGGTCTAATGAAACCTTTCTCTAATAAATCTTGCAATTGCTCCTTCAACTCTAAAAGATCAATTTGTGCAATTCGATAAGGGGGTTTTGAAATTGTCTTAGCATCAGGAACTAAGTCAACAGTAAACTCAACTTCCCGATCTGGTTTTATTCCAGGCAACTCATCAGGAAAAACATCAGGATACTCATTTACCACTGGCACATCAATAATCTGAACAGTTCCTTTATTTTCAACGACATGTGCAAGGTAACATTCATTTCCATCTTTTACAAGTTTCTCGGCCTCTTGATATGTTATCAAAAGTAAGGGTTCATTCCTGTAAAAAAACTGAAAGTATTTCTGAAAAGAAACTTCTTTAGCTCTACAGTCAATCTTAGCATGGTAAATAGAGAGCCAATCCATACCCAGGATAACATCAAACTCTACTAGAGGTAGAACAACAAGGTTTCCAAGTAGGTTCTTTCCACAGATAAGGATATGAAGATTCTTATAAATTCTTTTTTCCTCAACATTTCCCCCAGGTGTTTTTACAAAAAGTTCAGGAGTCATTTCTTGATATGGTATTCCTATTTTACTAGAAAATGTTTCAGAGATGAAAGAATGTGTAGACCCTGAATCAAACAACACACTGGCATAATCTGAAAAAACAAACAAATTACCTGATACAACTTCATTTGATGGCCCAACATCTGCTGAAGTAGTTGCAAAGGATTTCACCACCCCTTTCTGATTGTAGTCTAACTGCTTCCCATCACTCAAGCTCTTCGCCGGACACTCGTTTGCATAGGGACCCATCTCATTGCACTTATAACATTTCACTAACTGTAAATCAAATTTGGTCTTACCTTCACCTTGATCATTTTCAGTGCAATCACGAGCCTTATGTTCCATCTTACAACATCGGTAGCACTTTCCAGAATTCAGAAGACATTCCCCAGCATGCCTTTTGCCACATTTATCACAAACTGAAAACTTAGTTCTCTTACCATCAGACTTTTTTGAAGAATTCTTACCTTTCTCCTACCACCTCAGTCTCTTCTTCTGCTGGTTGTTATAGAACACTTGGTCATCGGAAAACTCCATTTCCACCTTCTCAGCACATCAAACAAGCTTTTCATAACATTTAAACTCACGAGAAGCTAATGCCCTTCGATATTTTGGCTTTAATCCTGAGTAAAAACAATTGATTTTACTATCAAGGTCTCGGATAAAATTTGGAGCATACCTTGCCAATCGAGTGAACCTTTCTTCATAGGCAGCCACTGAGTCTTCCTCTTGCCTCAATTCCAAGAATTGATTTTCCATCCTAAGTCGAACAGCCTTAGGAAAATACTTCTCAAGAATCATACCTTTGAATTCACCCCAGTCAAGAGCATCAATCTCATCGGCGTCCCTGATATTTTTAACCATAGAACACCACTGATCTGCTTCACCCTCCAAACGGTAAATAGCAAGACTAACCTTTTGATTGTCTGAACACCCCATGACATCGAAAATCTTTTCCAGTGCTTTAATCCACCCTTTAGCTAGCACAGGGTCAGATGATCTTCTGAATGATGGTGGATGTTGCCTCATGAAATGTTCCACCACTGACATGGTCCTCTGCGGTTGATCTGGCTGATCTCGTGCATGGATACCACCACCATTTATAGCCTGAGTCAACTGCGCCATTACTGCAACAAACTATTCAGTTCCAATTCCAACCATCTCAGGATGATGATTCGGAAGGTTATTTCCTTCTGTATGCCTTCCTAGAACTGCCTCCCGGTTTCCTCTGCGGAAAACCATTCTGAACAAACATATCTTAGATGAAGCAACATGGTAATTTTCAAATGCTATATCATTTCAAAAAAAATATTTTTGAATAATCATTTAATAGAATTCTAACTCCTAAAGTTATCTAAACCGACATCTGATACCAACTATAAGGCCCCAGCCTTAAACCTTACTTAATCTTGAGTTATTACAAGATTACACATTGAGTATCTTTTCAGGTTTAGAGTTTTAGAGAATTAGATCATAAAACATGCATTACATTCCACATATAAACAAAGTGGTTTCATAAAGATAGTATTCTTCATTCCCATCAATGGAAACATATTTAAAATAAAACATTGATTCATTCTTGACACTTCCTTGACACTATCATCATATCATGTACCTTTCCCTTGACCTGTGAAAACATTTCAAAAAAACTTGGGATGAGCATAAAAAGCTCAGTATGGGTTATAAAAACATGGAAAGGAAACATGGGTACATATATACATAAGAGTGAAATCATACTTTACCCATAAAACATAAGCAAATTAACATACCTCATCAAATCATTAGTAAAATCATTGAAATCATAAGACATAAAGGTAACTTGAGGCATTCATAACATTCTTACGTAGGGAGTAACACTCTTGGTTACGTTTGGAATACCCATCACAGTATATTCCCTAAAATCTCTTCGGAGAAACCTTAAAGTTTCACTCCTTCGCGTTACCCAATGCATTGGAGAGCTATATCGGGCTCACCGCCCTTAGTTTATCATGGAACCACCCGTCTTCATAATAATGCCCAAGAACCATAACATAATCGTATCACATAAAACATGCATAAAGGAAACATAAAATTTCCACATTTCAATCACAAGATATCAATACAACAAAAAACATTGTGAAAACCATTTTCAATACCAAAATAAAAGAAAAGTAAAACATGGTATTTATTTTTCTTTTAAAAAGAAGGTATGGCTTGTAGAGGAAGCCGAAACTCAAATAACGGTCACGACGATAGAGAAGTCGTTGTCGCCGCATACGTACGACAAAAACATTCCCTTTTGTCGTTTAGTAAACGCTTCGTATAAAAAATATTCCTTTTGAATAAACGTAAAAGTCAAATGGGTTTATACACCGTATAAAAGAAAGTTGTGTATAAAATAAAATATGCCTCAACGAAAGGAGATTGAGACGAAGTCCCATGCCTCGTATCCGACTTGACCCGACCGTTCTTTAATCTCCTGAATAATAAACTTGAGTTAATCTCTACTTTCTTAAGAACCTTTTTCAAGTTAATTATTCCTTTTATACCATGTTATGAACATCATGTAATCATTTAAGTTAATAGTGTTCATTTTGTCGGTATTTGGTTCTTAAGTCAAAAATAGACTTCTTACACTTACATGTTGTTAATTTGGTCAAAGGTTCATTATATCCAGAATGATATTAATGATTTGGAGAACATATATATCATATATATTCAGCATATACATGTATTTATAATATTACATCATATTTAGAGGTAAGAAATGAAATGCACCGTTCATGGAGACGGTAAGCCGTACGTACGCATGAACGCTACTTCCATTTCTATTTCGTATTTCTGGAATGGAATCATAATTATATAAGAGTATATTATAATTCCAGTATAATAACATATATAATATCATTAACTTTATCCTTTACACATCCCACATATGGTATTAACGAATCAAATCACTTTTAGGGGGCGGTAGTCCGCACTTCCTAAAATTAAGATATCGTGTTTACCCATAATGGAAACCATAAAGGTATGCCCAAAATGAAAAAAACAGAAGCTTAAGGAAAACATAAACATATTATATATCATATATAAAAATAGTGACATCATAATGGCCACCTTTGAAGGTGTTAAATGAGTATTGAACAATCATCGTTTCGGGAGGCAGAATTTCGCCATCCAAGGAAACCGTATGTTCTTTAACCATTTGATGTATTTGTGTGAGAGTTTAGCTCAAATAAATCTTTTAACAACATCCTAGTATATTTAAGATACTGGTGGTGTTACAAAATATGTAAATAAAAAGAGTTTAGGGGGTTGGAGAAGCAAAATAAAACAAATAAACATTAGAGAATGAATTACCTTTAAAAGTGTAACTCCTTTTGATTTGAGCCTAAGGGCTTCCTTTGAAAGAATTATTCCCAAAGGGAATCCTCTAGGATGAGGATAGGGATTTGGAGAGAGTAAATGGGTAGGGGTTGGCCGATCCAAAGGCCTGAGGAGTGTGTGAAATGAGGTAGAGGTGGGGGCCTTTTATAAGAGGAGAGGAGGGGCACTTTTGGAAAGTAAAAAAATATTACTATATTTGAAAATTTGATTCGGTTTTAAAAGGTCCCACATTGATATAATTCGTAGATAAGGTGATAAATGTTCGAACTCCACTCATCCAATTGGTTTTGGACATGCGTAGTTCATATATTTTACATTATCTTTCCATTTTATTTAAATCGTCAAATAATGATGTCATCGCTGCATCATTATTATGTCATAAATAATTGAATTTATTTAATGTCTAAAAATTATAAAAAAATTACTATGATGTAGGAAATCGTTTTAGATTTCCAATGAATATTTATAATAAAAAATATGATCTTTATAACCCCATGTAAAAATTGTTTTTTGTAAAACATATTATGTTTCTGTCATTTTTTACTTTTACATTAAATAAAAAGTAATTTATGTCATTTCCCAACCAAAGTGTCTCCATGGGGTCCCCAAGTTGACCCATGGCTTGTCTTGGTCGGACATGACATAACCAATAAGGTTGGGACATGTGTCTAGGTCATTTCATATTATTAAAACATTATTTATACCTTAAACTACCCTAATTACCACTAATCGCGATTAAAAACTTAATAAGTTACT
Source organism: Viscum album (assembly GCA_963277665.1). Lineage (NCBI taxonomy): Eukaryota > Viridiplantae > Streptophyta > Magnoliopsida > Santalales > Viscaceae > Viscum > Viscum album. Next base: position 1,033,388,924 of record OY728157.1, read on the forward strand.
ATTCACCAAGAAAATTATTTTAATCTCATTGAACCACATTTTACTTCTTAATGACAGCCATGTATGTCGGATTTTTGAAATTCAAAACACAATGATGGCAAAATTTCATTTAAATGGAAAATCAGTCTTTATAAGTACCACTTAGTGGTTTCACTATTCATCAAAAATTGATGTTTTTCAGAAAATTACCAAAAATTCACCCAAAGATATATCTGATATTCCGAATCCAAAAATGAAGTCTATTTTACAAAATTCAAAACATATAAGTCACATTAATTAATTTAATAATTAATTACCACTGTCAGAGCAAATAGCGTGTTTTTATGAAACAATAAGTATCAAAAGATTGACACTAGTTTAAGTCCAATTTCAAAGTGAAATTGATTCCAATGACCACCATTGGATTAAATGGTAAAAATATATTCATATTACACATTAAGACCAATTCAAAAGATAATCTAATCATATAAATAAATTAGATTAAAAAACAGTTTTGATGTAAAATGCAGTATTTTTCACTATTCATTAAAAAATGAACATTGTCATAAAAATACCAAAAATTCACACAAAGTAAATTTTGATGTCCCAATAATAAAGAATAAGTTTATTTTGACAAACATAGTTTATAAAATTTTCAAAAGATAGATTTAAAAATGGTTTTCCATCATAAGGCAGTAAAACAATCTTTTAAGAATATTAGTGTATTCCATGCTTAAGATTGGATTTATTTTCATTTGAAGCCTCTAAAACACTATCTTAATCATTAATAGACATAGATAAAAATATCTATTATTCATTACTTACTTGGGATGTTACAGTAAGTGTTTGTATGAGGTGAAATGTCAATGCAGCGTCAACTTCTTTCTCTTGGGTACCTTGACCCGTTCCAAGACATTAATCATGGACTTTGTCCAAGCCCGCCTAATGCCAACGAGAAAGATGCCTAGAAAGTCACAAAATAAGTGTTTACATGTATCTTAGATAAATATTAATTTAGATATTTATATAAATATAATTCCTAACTATGGTTTAATAATTATTTAATGATTCTTGATCTCATTTATTTCGATAGCAGTTATTCGAGAGAATATATAATGGATGAAATAATATATATTTATAAGAAAGTAATTTGTTACATTTATTTAAGAAATAAATAGCCATTACTCAAGGTATAATAAATGAGGTGGAGGAAATAATGAAAAATAGAAAATAAAAGTACATTCCTTGTATATTGTATATAGACATCGTGTAGTTTTATGGAAAACAATTACATGTTGTGTATTAATTATTACACAACATGTAGTTTTTCCAGTAGGTATTTTGAGTAAATAATATTGTTTTATTAAAATATATTTATTACAATCATCATGGGCACATGTCAAGGAATTAATCATTCAACATGGGGGGACATCAATAAGTGTTAATGAAATTAATAAAATGCGTAATGCATTTATTTGTTGCCAAAACTCAATAACCTCAAACCCGATTATAAATATCCCAAAAACCCTAAAAATTTTCCTCAATTATTGTGCAAAAAAATTCTAGAGAGTTATATCAAGGCCGAAAGAACTTTTTCCTCCAAAAAGGCTCTCAAGACTGAGAGATATCCAACACCACTAGATCAAGGTGATTGAAGGCGAACATTGGAAGCGAAGGTTCTTCTGCGCTATCACCCAGAGATTCCCTCGGTGACGTCCTAAGGTATGTGGAGAACGTGTGGATCACCGCTAGATGAATCCTACACTTGGATTCTACTATGCAATGATAAATCACATCAGATCATGACCAGAGACATAAACGTAGAAAGAATTTCATCAAGGTAATTTATGAAAATTAATTAAATTAATTATAACCAACATTTGGTGATCCTACCAAGGGTTTTGGGAACCTTATCTTTCTTTTCGTTCTTCGTTCTATTCAGAAGATCCTATGTTTTTTTGTCATGGCTGTTCTCGAATTGAACATTTTTAACGTTGAAATTATATTTAGGAAAACCCACAAACGGGATTCCACTACACCCGGAACCTACAAGTGGTATCAGAGGGGTCATATTGTTGATTATAATTATTTAGTTTTTTCATTAGGGATTTACGCATTTAATAATTTAGTTTTTTCAGTTCTAGTTAATCGTTCATTAAAATTTGAATCTCGAGAACTGTTCCTCCCCTCTCGTTTCATGTTCAACACATAGAAACGAATTTTTCCTATTAATTTTGATTAAAATAAAATAGAGTAACTCATCCGGAGGTGCCAAATAATCTAGGCCGTACAACACCATTATATACAGCGAGTATTAAGAAGTACACACTGTGTATTCTGGGTTCATGGCATTGACTGATCCGCAAAATCAGGCTATGTATTGGATCCTATATAAGTCATTTATGACTCAGTGTGTTGACCAAGAATAGGTGGCACACGGTTTCCAGATTATACACCATGTGGTCCAACTAAATAGTGTGTGTAGTCCCTTCGGGTTAGGGTTGGACCGTGTACCCCATACATGGCTTGTCCAGATGGAAACCATGTAACATGGAAATTACACGACGTGTGTCCCACTAAACCCGCCATGTAATCCAAAAATTTCCCAAGTTCATCAACACGACATGTCCCTAGGTGCTTACTTCAGGTGGACTGTGAACAAAAAGTACACACCATTTAGTCAGAACTACATGTCGTGTACTCATCCAAATTACACATATTTATCAACATTAATTATTATATTATACAAAATCTTGAGACATGTACTATAGTGCAGGCATAATGATGAGACACAACATGTGATAGGTGTTATATATATATGTGTTTAAATTAACATATGCGTAATGAATGGGAATTCACCAGGTAGCCTCCATGGTACATGTTATGTCCAAGGATAATTTTATATGAATGTATTTGATTAATATTCTGATGGTTGAAAATCTCATGGAAATTCATAAAAATGGTTTACGATAAAACGATTGAGTAATTAAATATAATTAATTGATTCGAGTGTGATTTAACTAAAAAATGATTATTGAATTGAATTCTAGTTTTATTTATGCATAAATATCATTTCATGTATGGATGATCATGATCTAAACAACGACCTTTGTATGTGACTGGTTTCTTTTAATTTATTTTTTTAAATTAAAATTGTTGTCCTCCGATCCATCCCCTCATTAATATGTAGGGCCAGCACGCCCAATGATTCTTTTATGTCAAAACCCCTTTTTACCCCACACCTTTATGTGAGATAAATTCATATGTACTGGATTGAACTCCCAAGATGGTGGAGGTGACTCAAGACAATGGCCAAGACGAAACCAATCCAAGGAGATACAATGGTGGATAGGTGGAAAGTTGAAAACACGAACCTGAAAGGTTGAAGCTATTTCTCCCCTAGGTCTTGGGTTTGTTATTCATTTACTAGATAAACTAACCAATTGAACAAGATCATGATCATACAATTTCTTTTATTTCTATAAATTGCATGGTTTATTTATTGTGGGTGTGTTTTCACGATCACACAATTAATGAATTAAACTATCATGCAAGGTGGAATTAAAATAAAACCATCTTATACGTAAATATTATCTTAGAAATGGTTAATCACTTAAGTGTATCCCACTTAATATTAACAAGAATGTCATAAAATATAGTAAATTGGAAATTTACGTATAAGGATAAAATCCATCAAAGAAATATTATGTTAGTATAGCCATCCATAATCATGGTTAGAATCGAACAATAGTACAAATTTCTTGAACAACCCTAGTTGGTGTGCATTCAATTATCAGGGAATTATAATTCAAGGTTTTGGGTTTACCTGACTTGGTTCACATCAAGGGTTGACTACCATAGCAGGACTTGGTGTGACCAGGAGGCAATGGTTGAGATAATCCAAAATAAAAGGATATTAGGATTGGGGAGTCCACTCGACGGATCAAGGTGATACAGGATAATGCATTTGGACTTTGGAATACCTATTGAAAACCCTTCAAGTTTCTTGACCAAACCTAGTTGGGGGAATATGGATGGAAATATTGATCCAAGCCACTTGAATATTCTGTAAATATAATATTCCAAATTAAATGGAGAGGGCTATTGGATTTTTATAAAATAGTGGAATACTAATAAGTATTAATTTATTTATTTGTCTCAGTTTTTATGATAAAGTACCGAAAATGTTATCATTTTAATTTGTAGAAATTACAAGAAACATTACTCCAAACATATCATTTCAAACCATACTCGAGAAGGAATACATTCTCAATGGCACAAATTTTCAAGAGAGGTAGAGGCGTTTACGCAACATCCTTCACCACTAGAGGAAATTTTATGTGCTGGAAGAGTCTATTCCAGTCCCACCTTGAAAATGAGGCTAGTGATGAGGAACTATATCATTATATGTAACATATGGATGATTCCATAGATGTCCAGTGTTTCACGCTATTGGCCATGTCTAATGAGCTCTTAAAGCAACATGAAAGCATAGACCTATATAGCATGATGTCTCACCTTAAGGATCTCTACTGAGAGAAGGAAAGACAAGAGAGATATGAGATCTCCAACACATTGTTTAAAACTATGCTTGGAGAGACTGCACCATCTGTGCCTTAGGTAGTCACGCTTATAGGATACATTGAACGCCTTGGAATCTTATAGATTAAATTCACAGATGAGTTGCGTACAGATATCATCATATCATCAATGCCCAAGAACATCTCATGTTTTATTGTCAACTAAAACATGAGATATAATGAGAAGAGTCTATCAGAACACCGACCTTGATTCCCTAGGTCGATATGGACATGGGGCATGACAAACCCGTAGTGTTGATTGTGAAAAATAAAAGGAAGGGAATGGCAAAGGGCCCAAAGATTTATAAATGTTCTATAGACCCTAAGAGACATTCTTCCAATAAGGGAAATATCTAGAGGTAGGGAATGAAATGGGAGGCAGTGTGTTTTTCATGTGGCAAGAATGACCACTGGATGAGGAACTGCACCCAAAAGCATGGGGACGCAAAATGTGCTTTCGTTATCTAGTGTAATCCTTCTATTTTTACTCATTCGGTATTAGATACATATTTTGAGGCTCACATATGTATTCAAATGAAGGAACCACGTTGATATAGAAATTTTGCTATAGGATAGGTGGATCATCGAGCTACTAATGGCGCAAGGCTCGATGCATTTGATATTGGCGATTAACACCTCTCATTGCTGACTGGGATGATTTTGGATTTATATAACTTTTATTATGTTTCTAGTGTTACCGAGAACATAATTTCTGTATCTTTTTTGGATATATGTGGATATATTTTCATGTTTTGAAATAAGGGTTGTCTCTTTTGTATGAACAACATATGTTGTGGTATGGTTCATTTATGTAATGGATTGTATGTATTAAATTACTAAAACCATGTGTTGGAAATTGAAAACAAAAAAATGCACATGACTCATACATAACCTTGATGTGGCATCACCGTCTCAGTCATGTAAACGAGAAATGCTTGAGAAATCTCAAACATGATGGTCATTTAGACTCTGATGAGATAAAACCACTTGATAGATGTCATGATTGTTTACAAGGAAAAGTTATCTAGCCGCATTTCAGTGGACAAGGTGAATGGGCCCCAGAGCATCTAGGATTGGTGCACACGGATGTGTATGGACCATATCTTGTCGAATCTAGAGGTTGATATTCTTACTTCATTACTTTTACTAATGATTTGAGTAGATTTGGATATGTTTACATAAAGAGGTATAAGTTAGAAGCCTTATAAAATTTAAGGAATTCAAGAATGAAGTAGAGAATCACCTTGGTAATAAGATAAAGAAACATTGATCGGATCGAGGTGGAGAATATCTAGACTAAAAGTTCAAAAATATTCTACCGGAGTTCAGGATTCTATCTCATCTCACTATTCCATATACACCACAGTGTAATGGTGTTAGTGAAAGGAGGAACCACACCATGTTTGGCATGGTGAGGTTGATGAAAAGTAATCATGATCTTCTATTATACTTTTGTGGATATGCATTACAAACTGCAACATTCACATTAAACAGTGTAGAAACTAAGGTGGAAATTGGAATTCCCTCTGAGTTATGGAATGAAAGAAATCATTTTTTTCACACACACATGTATTGGGATGTGAGGAATTTGTTTAGTCCTTCTCATTCAACAAAATAGCACCATAGGGAACGAGGTGTATCTTTATAGGATATCCAATGGAAACGAAGGGATATTCTCTACATAACCCTTTAGACAAGAAAGTGATTGTTTCTAGACAAGCCGTATTTCATGAGAGGGAGCACATCCACAAGAAGGATAGTGGGAGAAATATTGAATTCGACAAAGATGATGCTCAATATACATAGGTGTTGGTACATGAACAAGTTCCATAGGTCACCATGGAAGAGGTTCCAAAAAACACAAGTACTGCATATGAGATCAAGAGAGGTAAGGGAACCAGAGATATTTGGTTTTCTAGTCATCGAGGATGGTGAATCATTATTTTTAGACAATGATGAACGTATCTCTTATAAGGAAGTAGTAGAAAGCTCAGAATCTACAAGATGTCAAGATTCTATAAATTATGAGATGGATTCCATGTATTAGAACCCTGTCTAGGTTTTGGTTGATGAGCCAGTTGATGTGAATCCTATTGGATGCAAATGGGTATTAAAGAGAAAACTGGGCATGGGAGGTCAGGTTAGCACCTATAAAGCATGGATATTGGCTAAAGAATTCATATAGCATCAAGTAATTGACTGTGATAAAACAATCTCTCCAGTTTCCATGTTTAAATACATAAGAATCAAACTTTCCATAGAATCTTACCAAGACTATGAGATTTGTAAATTGGATTTCAGAATAACATTCCATAACGAGAACCTTCAGGATGATGTCTATATGATACAATGGGAAGGGTTTGGGACACCATGTGAAGAAAAATGGGTTTTCATGTTGCAAAAATCCATTTCTGAATTAAAAAAAAGCATTCATGTCATGGAACATTCAATTTGATGGATCCATAATAGAATTTTGTTTAATATAGAACAAATGTGAGCCATGTGTTTATAACCAGTTTAATGGGAATGTGATCATTATCCTAGAAGTATATTTTGGTAACATATTTCTTATTGGAAATGATTTACCCATCTTATAGTCAGTTAAGGACTAGTTGAACATGTTTTTCTCCATGAATAAATTGGGTGAATAAGCCTACATTCTAGGAATCAAGATCATTCGTGATAGATCCAAAAGGCTGCTTGGACTGTATCAAGGTACATACATTGACCATATACTAAAGAGATTTTGTAAGGAACAATCCAATAGGGGATTAGTTCCCGTGTCACATGGCCTACATCTATTTAATAAAATGTGTCCTCACACACAATAGGATAAATATAGAATGAGTAAGATCACATAAGCATCAACTATAGGATCCATCATGTATGTCATGTTATGTACCCGGCTTGATGTTTCCTATGAACTAAGCATGGTAAGAAGATATCAAGTAGATCTAGGAGAACAACATTGGACTGTTGTTAAGACAATCTTTATGTATCTGAGAAGAACTAAGTATATGTTCCTGGTGTATGGAGAAGATAGAGAGCTTGTCATCAGAGGGTATGTTGATGTTAATATTCAGATAGATTAGAATGATCTCAAGTTGCAATCTTGATATGTTATTTGTCTCAATGGAGGAGCTATGAGCAGGATGAGTTCAAAGTAGCCAGCTGTCACCGATTCTACAGTAGAGTCCGAAAATATAGAGACTTCTGATGCAACCAAATAAGACATCTGGATTCTTAACTTTTTCCACGATGTTGATGTGGTGCCAAGCAGTAAAGATCCTATCATATTGTATTGTGATAATACTGCAGCAGTGGATCTTGTAAAAGAACCATGGTCACATCAACAGATAAAGCAAATAATCTTATGTATTACCTCATGAGGGATTTGTATCGAAGGGCTGATGTTGCAATGAGTAGAGTTTCCAAGGAAGAGAACATGACATACACCATGAATAAAGGCATATCTTAGTAGAATCATGAATATCATGTAAGAACTAGTGGGTTAAAGGTTGTTAGTAGTTGGATCAAATCCAAGTAGGAGTTTGGTGGAGTTGGTCTCCTAGAACCAACTACATGGTACTTTATTCATTAATAAACAACTTACCACATCTTGATTGTTCTTCTGTGTGACAATGCATGTGACAATGTATTTTGTATTTTTGTTGCATTGAAGAGACATAGTGGTGCCCTGTTATGATGAGAACCCAGAAGATTAATATCATTATTATTTAATATATAATCTATGTCCGAATGATGTTATTTGAGGGACACAAATAATACATGCCATTAGGGGTGACAAATCATAAAACTTTGAGGCACCTTCTCATGGTGTGAGCCTGTGGTAATATCCAGGAGGATATTATGAGAATGAGTCCCACTAGTAGGAAATCCATGTTTCATAGTGTTGTTGGATTTTCCTATCTGCAGACATGTGTATTGGTCCTTATACTTTATGAATATTATTAATGTGTATTAAATCTCCCACACATAGATGTATTGAAGAAATCTCTGATGACTCACTATTCACAGTGAGGTAGGATATGTTTCTTGAGTTGCAAGTAATACTACTTTAATAGATAATACCAGAAAAGATTTTTCTCTTATGATCCATATCATAAGTAGATATATCAACCTTTAATGGAATTTATATTGACTAAAAATTTCCATGTCCTTGGTATGGTATGGGAAAGTCCAATTCTGGAAAGTCAACGAAAGAATAATCGAGCACATGGGATGATAGAACTAGCATGCAACCCACTGGATTCATGATATTGTGAATACTGGATTATATAACACAATAAGTGTTCATATAAAGTGACACGTCAATGCAGCGTCAACTTCTTTCTCTTGGATTCCTTGACCATTTTCTAGATAGTAATCTTAGACTTTGGGAAAACCAGCCTAATTCCAATGAGAAAGAGGCACAGAGGGCCACACACTATGTGTGTCCATGTATCTCAGTTAAATATTAATTTAATAAGTAAAATTATGTTTATTCCCGACCGTGGTTTAATAATTATTTAAGGATGCCTGATCGAATTTATTTCAACACTAGTTATTATAGAAAATATAATGTGGACCAAATAATATTTACTTATTAGTGAGTAATACAATTGCATTTATTTATGAAATAAATTTCCATTACTCAAGGTATAAAAAATGTGGTGAAGGAAATAAATAAAAATTGAAAATAAAAGTACATACCGTGTATATTGGATATACCTTCCATGTATTTTTATGTAAACCAAGTACACGCCATGTATTAATGATTACACGATCTGTAGTTTTTTCAGTCAGGTTTTTGAGGGAATAATATTGTTTTATTAAATGATATTTATTATTATCAGTGTGGGCGCATGGTAGAGAATTAATCATTCGACATGGGGGGGGGGGGGTTCAATAAGAGTTAATGAAATAAATAAAATGTGTAAATAGTTTATTTATTTTCATCACTCAATAACCTCAAACCCAATTATAAATATCCTCACTACCCCATCACTTTGCCTCACTCGTTGTGCACAACAATTCTAGAGTGTTCTCTCATGGATGAAATAACTCCTTCCTCCATGAATGCTCTCCAGACTGAGAGAGATCCACCACCACTGAATCAATGTTATTGAAGGCAGACATCGCAAGGTAATGTTCTTCCATGCAAGCACCTGGATATCCCTTCGGCGACGTCCAGAGATACGTAGACCACGGGTGGATCACCGCTAGAGTAATCCTACACTTAGATTTTACAACACAATGACGGATCACATCAGATCATTACCGGAGACATAAAAGAAGAAATAATTCCATCAGGGTAATTCATATAAATTAATTAAGTTAATTATAAACAACATAAGATGATCCTCTCAATGGTTCTGGGACCCTTCTCTTTTATTTAATTCTTAATTCTATTCTGAATATCCATCAATTTATTCTTGTGACGGATTGCGGATTGAACGTTGTTTAATAATAAAATTAAATTTGGGAAATCCCACCAACGCACTTCTGCTGTGCCGGAAACCTATAATTTACACTCCCATTTTTTATATTCTTTTGATATGTATAATCACTCTATTTATAGATTCTCAAATCATTAGTATGAACCTGATAATAGTAATTTTAACTCAATTTCAATTAATTTAGTTAAACATCAATGTCATTGGATTTGTCTTAAGAAGAACATTTGTGAATGTCCAATGATTGATTTACACTGAATATCCAATCATATTGAGTGTATTTATATTTTTAACACATTATTATGTATTGAATTTATCTTTAATCTAAGGATACAAATATTATAAGGTATTTCATCTCAAATTACATTCTCTTGAGACTTCATTGTTGTTATGCCCCAATTCACTCTTATATGGAGTATATATGTCCTTTTGTAATATTATATCATGAATCCATTTGTTATCATGATATTATAATGTTTTGAGTCAATGTTATTCCTAAATTATTTGTACTCATGTTATCTAATTTTGTTAAAAACTATTTAACTAAAATATCATTTTAAATGTTTTAATGATTAATTCATTAAATCTTTATCATTAGGGTCCATATTTTAATATACTTTTAAGGATTTATTTATATTGAAACCAATGTTTTCAAATGATAATTTATTTAAAATTTTCAAAGTGGTATGGGACACTTTAATTCAAAAAAATCATTATTAAATGTTTTAAATTGTTTTGAAAATGCTTTGATAAATCAATAATTATGTCTATATCTTGATATGATATTTTTTCATTGGAATGTGGAAATGTTTCTTTTCCTTTATTCTTGTGTTATGTGTTATGATTATGGTATGGTTATTGGACATTTTTTGCATATACACGTGGTTTGGTGATAATCCTAGGGCAGTTGAGCCTGAGATAGCTCCCTAATCCATTGGGTAATTTTATAGAGGTATATGTTTAATTCTATCTTAAGAAATTTAGGGAATATACTATGATGGGTATTCCAAATGTGAATCCATCTAATGGCGTGGTAGATACAATGTATTAATGATATGGTTTCCCTAAATTACCATTATGATTTATGATTTCTATGTTTTATTCATAAATATTATGATTTATAATGGTATGTTATGGCAGAAAGTTATGATTTCATTGATTTGTATTTAATGATTGTTTAATGTTTCCTTTCATTATTTTATAACCCTTACTGATCTTTTTATGCTCACCATACGTTTTTGAAATATTTTTTATATTTTATAATTATGGGTAAGAGAAAAATATTCATTAAGATTTATATCATGAAAATAGCTCTTGTTTAAAGGGTGTAATATTTTTGTGAAAAAATTTCTTATAGGAGAAGTGTCTACTTCGAAATATTCATGTTGATATGTAATAGTTATGGCTTAATTCTATAAAAATCTAAACATGAAACATTCATTAATGTGAAATCTTGATTAAAATCATGATTAAGTAATGTTTATTGGTGGGTACTTATATTATAGTTTTTTAAAAGTAATTCATTATTATGGATAATAGACTCAATGGTGTGGCAACGAATATACCACCATTCATTAATTGAAGTAATTATTCCTATTAGAAAATTAATAGAAAAATTCATTTAGAATGTTTGGGTTTTTAAATTTCATCTTAAATTATATATGAGTATTTTAATCCTTCTACGGATAGGATAACTTAGGATGAACCAACCTTGACTACAAACAATAACAATTGCAAACCATTAATTCCCTATATATCCCTTTAGGATATGATGAATTTAACAGAATTTTGTCTTGTAAAGCTGACCATGAAATTTGGGAGGCTTTGTATTTTTTACATGAATGTGATTCTTTTATGAATGAAATGATACTTAATAATTATACTATTACATATGATAACATTAAAATGAATCTTGATGAGTCTATTTCTAACCTGTATTTCTGGTTGAATGAAATTGTCCCCAAAATGATTTTTCTATGAAGAGAAGTAACTCGAAAAAAACAAATCATGAATATTCTAAGATTCCTACCTTATATATATATATAGAGTAACCTATATCTATATTAGTGAGTCATGAGATGTTAAAAAATTACCAGTAAAAGAAATCATTGGGAAACTAAAGATGTATGAAATGGAGATGAATTTCTACTAAGTAGATGAAGATGAACCTAAAAGAAAATATGTTGAATTCAAGTACACAACCTGTAAACAAAATGAAAATGAGAAATTTCAAGTCAGTTTTAAATTCTCCAATAGTGAAAAACCATCACCTGATAGTGATTAATAGAAGCCTCAATTATCCAGAAAGGTTATGAAATTTTAAATAAGGAATAAATTTTTCATAAAGCCTAATTTCAAAAGATGATATGATTGAAAGGGAATATGGGGGAATGATTACAAAATAAATGAAAAGTCTGAAGAGATAGTAGGTTATGAATGTAAGCGAAAGGGACATGTAAAGGTTGACTGTCTCAGTCTCAAGTATAAAAAGAAATACGAGGACCATGATAGAAAATATAGAAATGAAATGATTGAAATATAGAGTGATTCTGAGGACATATCAAGTGAATTAGAGTATTCACAAGATGACAAGAATAAAAAATCCAATATGTGTATAATGATAAATACATCTGAGGTAATAATGGAATCGCATGTACAAAATTCATATTATTATGAAGATGAAAGTGATCCTGAAGATATGTCAATAAAATATATTTTTGGGTACTATAATTTGCATGATAATTAATTCAATGAACTAAAAGATAAATACAATTTTTATGGAAACAAAATTCCAATACCTCAACTGTTAAATATTCACATAGAATATAAAGATATAAAAATTTTCAATTACTCAATAAAAACAATGAATTAATGTTATGTAATTGGATATATAGAAACGATTTGGAATGATTTATTAATGGTAATGATAACTTGTTAAAAATTCTAGGTAAATAGATTGCCCCAAAATACAGTACTAGTATTGGATTTATACATGGTAAACTATATTTTTGAAAACCAATTTTGTATCTAAATCTATAACATACAGCTTTACTCATAGTTTAGGAAAACATTTTGCTGGTTCAAATTATGATACACTCACTACTGTTTCTAGTTTTTATGGACCAAATCACGATTATTTAAAAATATACATTACATAGTGCCTATAAGAAACCAATGAGGTATATGTGGGTTCCTAATGCAATAATTAAAATATTACTGGAACAAAACAAATATGGGTACCAATGCCTATTTTTATTTTACTATATTGATGGAAAATTCATTAAAGAGATCAAGTAAAAGATTGTGGTACATGGATAATGGGTGTTAAAGAAACATAAATAAAAAATATTCATGTTTCAAGATCATAATAATGATTAATGGTGGACATTTCACCTATCAGTAATGTGCTAAAGAAATAATCATTGGCCTTTTCAAAATCAGAAACTCTAACTGAGTTTTAATTTCCAAAGTACTTATTGTTGATGGACTGAAATATAATCTGCTTAGTATTTCACAACAATGTGATTATGGATTTCCTATTAAATTTTAAAATGATGTTTTCAATGTTTTTAATTCTAAAAATAAATTAGTATTTTCAGCATTATGAAAAGAAAATGAATATTATGTTAACATAGATTATTTAGTTTCTCAAAATTCATCTTTTTTAAGTGTGTTTCACAAAGAATCTTGTATTTTTTATAGAATATGAGGACACTATAATATTAAATCTACTATAAATATAACTAGAAAAATTTATGTCAATGATCTAACAAAAACCAGAGATTCCAAATGATATTGTGTGTAATACTTGTCAAACAGAAAAGTAACACAAAATTTATTTCAACAAAAATAAAGAAGTTTCCCCTTCTCAAACTGTAGAGTTGGTTCACATGGATTTTTTTGAACCATATAGAGTTTCTATTTTAAATGGGAAGAACTATGTTTATGTTCTTTTGGATTAAATGTCTAGATATACTTGTACCTTCTTCTTTCCTCACAAAAGTGAATCCTTCTACCATTTAACCAAATATGTTAAAACTATATAAATCCTTAGTGAACATAGAATTAAATCATTAATATTTTATCATGGTCATTAGGTTAAAATTTTTGACATTGAATCCTTTTTCTCACAAAATTTCTATATTAATAATTTTCCTACCCCCAAAACACCTCAAGAAAATCTAATTATAGAAATTCAAAATTGGACATTTCATGATTTTTCTAGAACCATTCCCAATGAATATGACATACAGATTTACATTTGGGTAGATTTTTTTAATAAAACATGAAATATTATTAATAGAGTATTAATTATATCTGTTCCTAAATGAACTCCATATTAATTATAGAACAACATAAAACCCAATGTAAACTACTTAAAAGACTTCAGTTGTAACGTCTATATCTATAATACTATGAACATTATTGAAAACATTTCATCTATGAGTGATGTAGGAATCTTTCAAAGATACACTATCTCTATTAAATACAATAGATTTTTTAACAAAAGAACTAAATGTGTGGAGAAATATTTCCATGTCATGGTTTATGAGACCTATCCACAAGATCCTAATACATCTTTAGAGAATCATGAGGATTATATGTTAATTCTGGACATCAATGCTAAACCCTCCAGGTTTTCTTGTCACAACATGAACCTAAAAACATTAAAGTTGCTACCAATGATGAATTTTGTGTGATGGCTATACAAGAAGAACTTAATTAGTTTGATAGGAATTTTTTTTGGAAACTTGTCGATACACCGAAAGACATATTTACCTTAGGAACTATGTGGGTGTTTATAAATAAGTAAGATGAAGATGAGAACATAGGTAGAAGCAAGGCCAGATTGGTTGCACAAGGATATAGTCAATAAGAAGGAATTGACTTTGAGGAGACCATTTCAACTATTTCTAGACCTGAATCGATCATAATCCTACTTTCTTATGCCTTGTATATACATTTTAAACTATATCAAATGGATGTAAAAAGTGAAATACTAAATGGGTATATAGGCAAGGTTGTTTTTGTTGAACAACAAGTGGTTTCCCAAATCCTCACATTACAAATTATTTTTTAAAATTATGAAAATCATTTTATGTTTTAAAGTAACCTCCAAATGCTTGGTATAGTAGATTTAATAATTTTCATATGTAAAAAAGGCTTTAAAAAATGTATAGACGATCATACTATATTTGTTAAAGGAACATAAAATGATGTTTTATTAGTTAAAAATTATGTACATGAAATTATTTTTCGATCATCAAAAAAATCATTATTTTTGAGTTTTATGAAATGATGCCAAATGAATTTGAAATAATTTTGATGGGTGAAAAAAAATAATCTCATGGATTTAGTTTCTTTTAAATATAATATGGTATTATTTAAAATCAATTAAAAAAATACTAATGATCTTATGAAATGTTTAGGCTTGGATAGAAAAAAATGAAGTCATACTTCAATGAGTACCGCTTCTATGTTCGATCATGATGAAGATGTAATATTTATTCATCAAACCACTTACAGAGGAATGAATAGAAGTTTACTCTACTTAACCACAAGACAACCTGACATTAGTGTATATATGTGGTATCATTTTCAAGAAAACCATAATTAATATCATTTAAATGTTGTTAAAAGGATTTTCAAATACCTCAATAATACACTCAATATAAGATTGTTCTACCTTATAATACAATCATTAGAGTTAGTTAGATTTTCTGATGCTGATTTCAGTGGTTCTAAGTTAGGTAGAAAAATAACCTCTAGAATATGTCACTTTTTAGGAATGTCTCTAGTACCATGGTTTAGTATTAAACAATACTATGTTAGATTATCAACTACCAAGGATGAATACATAGCTTCTGGTAGGTTTTCTTCACATATTTTATGGATATAACACTCATTACTAGATTATGGATATCAACTCGGGCATACACCCAGAAACTATGAAAATACTAGTGCTATAATAAATTCATTGAATATTGTTTCAATGTCCATGAACACAAATGTTGATATAAGACATCACTATTTGAGATACCATTATCCAAAATGGGATATCAATTTGTTATTCATTGGAACTAATTATCAGCTTGAAGATATATTTACTAAACCATTAAATTATGAAAGGATAGATCACATCATAAATGAATTAGGAATGATAAATCTCAAGTTGAAAATGTATTATTTCTAAATGTATTGTCTCACTGTTTACTGTCTCACAGTTCACTATCTCACAGTTTACTGTCTCACAAATTACTCTTTCACATATTACTGTTTCATGATTTATAGTTTCAAGGGTCACTATATTAATATTATTGTCTCACTATCATAGTTATATAGGTTAATATAATGATGTTACTATATACTTTTTACAGTATCATAGTTACTCTATATTAGTAAAAATTTTGCACATACTGTTTGAAATGACGCAATCACACAGTTTGGAGTCACACTGTAATGTTGGCACCATGACAACCTGTTTCGGTCTCACCGTGAAAACCTATTACAGTCTAACTACAATAACTCTTTTTAGTTATATTTATATATCATTAAACATATCTCTATGTTTATGATTTTATTATATTCATCCCGCACTTTTGAATTTGTGTCACGTGAAATCCCTAAATTTTAAAAAGTAAATTCATTCCACTATTTTCTCTACTCGATCTCTCATCTCTCAAAACCGAAACCATTCTATCTCAAAACGTAAGACCTAATTCCTCTCATTATATCTCAAACCCAAACCCTTGTTTAATTCCTAGAATGAATCCCTTATCTTCATTAACTCTTGAGAAGTACCGATCTCATAGGAAAGTAAAATGAGCACCGAAGGTAGCACCTGAAGGACTGCTGAACCCGGATTTTGTTAAAAGAATAGTAGTTCCAGAAAATGAAATATGTCATAAGTGGTTGCAGATAGGCCAGTCCTTAGTTTTCTAAGTACTAGAAGAACAAGGATGGATGAAATAGTCCACAAAAGAGACCAGGTCAATTTATCCAAAACAAGTTTTCTCAGTTTTATTAGCCTTTTCAGTTCTCATTTGATACAAAAGAATGTTTTGTTATAAGATACTGAATTAATGGTCAAATATGTCTTTTTCCTCAATGTTATAGGCTACCTACCTTAGGATACCTAATGAAGTAATTGGGGGGGGGGTCTATCAGAGATATCCTTCACCTCCAAGTGATATGTTTCTCTTAGAAGATGTTGTGGGAAGCTTTACTGGAAATATGAAGATGCGAAGAAGTATTGCTACAGATTTGGGTTGTGAATCAAGGTTTTTTTATATTCATTCAAAATATTATAAGTCTAATGAAATGATATTTTTCTACCCTCAAGTATCAGGATGTAGTCTCTATACAACTTATGAAAAATGGACATAAGATCTATCTGTGTAAGTAAAATATACTTCATATGTGTGAGTTGATTAAAAAAACATCACTGTCTACAACCTTGTTCTATTCATGATTGATCCCTGCAATGATATATGATAAAGGAATGGTTGGACTGAATGAAGAAGTAAATAAAGGCTTTGAGTTCTATATCTAAATGGTTGCAGTAAAATGGATGAAATATGTTGGAATACGTGGAAAAAGTATTGGGTGGAGGATAATGAGAGGATATATATAAATTTTAATCAAGTAGAGAATTATTCCAGAACTAAGAACGTCATTGTTCTTATTTTGGAATTAGATGAAGTTTTTGATTATTCTGACGAAGAAGAAGAGGCATCTATTGCACATATTGAAGGAACAATCTTAGATAAAAAATATACGGATCTAAACATTCATCAAAATATAGTTTATACGGAATCACCTGTTAGTGATGAAAATGTGGATTTAGAAGAAGAACAGCTTCTAGGAATGAATCCAAAATTAGTTTAAATTAAAATGTTGTACCTTATGAGAATCTAAAATAAGATATTATTTTTGAAATGGAGTCTACTATTGAGGAACATTTATATTAGCTATCCAATTCTAACATTATCCAATCTATAGAGGAAAGGATGGACTAATCCTTCAAGTTGATGTGAAAATAAGAATGTTAGGCAATTGGTGATAATTTTTTAGAAACAGATCAGGGAATTAATTTCATTGTCATGTGAGAGATACACCAATTGAGGGGGTGCATCCCGCCAATAAATAATGTACTAATGTTCCTAATCCTAGTGGTCAAATCACTATGAATACCAGGTATAATTTTCCATGTTACATTGATGTGGATAAAACATAGAATGCCCCAGTTAAAGGAATTAATATTTATACTATGTTTCAATTGAAACTAGTTTCATCTCTATAAGTAATCTCTGTAATGGAACTTGAGCATGTCTTAGCTCTTGTTCAAAAATCTTCCCATGAACCATTTTCATCTGTGAGTCATAGTTATTTGACAGCCTTTGGAGCTACTTTATTCACTGGAGTTAAAAATATCATGAACACACATCCTTCCCCTATGGAAAATATTAGTGAAAGAGATGTTCCTTTGCGTTTAGATAAAATCATTTGGTAGATTCAACCAAAAACGATTCATGAAATATAGGACGTTATAATTGAAAAAAATCAGTTGATTAAGGTGGTTAAGTCTCTCTAAGATACTATTGAAGATATTCAAAATGATTTGAAGTCATGAAAAGAACTTGTTGCTCTTTCTGTTGAGGATGTTAGTTATCAGATTCCACATAATGTTTCCTCACTGATTCAACAGAACATGAAATAAATATTTGGCAGTGTTTCAAAGAAAAACATCTAAAAATTATATGTGATAAATGAGCCTATTGTTGGTCTCAACTAACTAATTTATGAGTACATGTGAAGTCTATAGAATGTTTTCAATCATCTCAAGTCCCCCACTTTAGCTGTTACAGCCCCTACTACATTCTAACAGTCATCTCAACCCATTGTCAATGGTTTGATCATAACCGTTGTTAAAGAGAAACATCTTTTATTGTTACATGGATTTGATAAGGATATTTTATCTACGGTGGTCATTAATAAGGATATGGTCATTGATTTGTGTAGGATTCACTAAAATATTGCAAATGATGCTCAAGAAGTAATTTATATGAATGTTTACTTCTACTTTAATAGGATCTTCTCTAAGTATGATATGACCAATCATTTCTAGTATCTTTTAGATAATTTAGAAATACCTCATGTCACTCAAGACTTGAAGACTCAAGTCCAAAAACTAAAAGTGTTCACTCCACTATTGGAAATGTTTATTTAGAACAAAGATGATTTCGAGAATTCAATGTAGTATGGTTGTGAGATCATTACTGATTTCATTTAGTTAATGAATTCATACTTTCATATACTGAGTAATGTTATTAGGGATTTTGATGGTGCTCCCTTAGGGACTAGTATAGCACCTTCCCCATCCACTTATTTTTTCTCTACCTTGATGTTTCTATCTCAGGCTCTGAGTAAGATCAAACATGTCATCTTTGACCAAAAAATACCTCTGTATTCTTCCAAACTGACATTGGAACCATCTATTTTATGAAGGGACCCCTCTTTATTCGTTGAATGATGGTCACTACCTTCTTCAACATCTACTTCTACTCTGGTGGCTCCTTCTGATGCTACAGCCAAGGGAAAAGAGAAGATAGTCAGTTCTTAAGAAAAGGGAAAATAATATCTTGATATGGATGATTTTTACATTTGCCTACAAATTTTAAGGATCTATATATTTATATCTAATTCAATTTTTAACTGTTGTTTCCTATTTTCTATTTTTCTTTCCTCCTTCTACTTATTTCATTATGTATTCTTTGATAATCACAAATGGGTGAGAAAAGTACACAAAAGGGGAGAAAGCACACTAAGCATAGAAGTCTAATTCATATCCTTTTTTATCATAATAAAGGGGGATATTGTTAGAATTATCATATTTAAATCTTCATTTAATGAAAACATATCATGTTACTTCTATTTAATATATTTCAAATCATGTATAAGGATGGTTCGTTTTTCTATGCTTTAAATAAATTTCATTGGTCGTGATTCTTATAAACCATGTTTGATTATTGTAAACTATATTTAATTGTTGATATATAATTTTTTATTATATGAATGATTAAGTCTAATAAATTCTGTAAATACTAATCATTAATACTGTCTACATATATTTGGCCATGTTTGAGAAACCATGAGTATGCCACCAGTTTTGGTTTTCAAGGAAAGAGACCCAGACACCGTGACCCAGACCGTGTGTGCCAGAGACTATGAGCCTGACACCATGACCAAGGCACAACTTCCCAATCACCGTGATCTAGACAAACTAATCCAGATAATGTGTCCCATAAAACGTGATCCCAATCCTGTGACCCAGACACCATAACCAGTTCCAGTTCTCGTGATGTTTTTGACAATATTTTTATGCTACCATCACAAAGACACCAATAAAAGATTGAAAAATTACTAGACACTATGATCCTAACACCACATCTATGCTACCTGTTTTTGAAATCAATTAAAATGTGGAATCATGACTGTATCACTGCTCAAATGAAAAGAATAGGATACCATTTTGACGTGACACCATTTCCAAGTGATACCATTTCATGAAAAACTATTAATCCGTTCAATAATCTATTTTTTCATTTCCAATTTAATTTCTAGCTATAAAATTTGAGTCATTTAAATTGAATTAAATAATTAATGTTTCTTTGTAGACATGTAACCTGATAGTACGAGAAAAATGGTGTAGAATACATGCATCTTGTGGGTTCCAAGATGTACACAAGCGTTTAAAAAGGAAGATAAAATGGGTAGCAAAAATATATAGAAATAGAAGTTGAAGAGAATGCATTTTTGTGTACGCACAAGATACAACTATAGAACAAATGAAGAACATACACTTGATTCAAAAAGGTAGGACTACAATAGATCAGAATCAAAATCATCCTCATAGTACCAACCCCATGAAGAACTTGATCTAGATCTATCTGGAAACAATAGCACTAGACTTGTGATATTCTTTTCTTTACAAGAAGACTCAAGACCTACATCTGTTATATCCTAAAAGTTCATTCCATCATATAATAACACTCAGAGCACTTCTATCACATTATCATCATCTTTTATCTATTGTGTACTATTTTTATCTTTTGAGCGGGGTGTTTGTGTTTGTATTAAAAACACAAACTACCCCCTATACTAAACTGAAGGATACAAGATATACTTCCTCTCATATCTCATTACATTTGTTTAATTCCACATAAATATGTTGAAGAGTTCAATTTATGACATCTTTGTTTATACCCACATAGAATAATTGAAGGTGTTATGTGACACATATAGTCTTGTGCACATTATTTGCCTCGATAAAGAGTGTGGATCATGTTTATTAATATAAAATGATTTTTCGAAGGTGATCACCAGGTGGAGTGGATTTGGACTATAATTGAGAATTAGAAACATGTTTTATTCTAAAGTGTCTATTAATTGATATTTTCTTTTCATTATTGCATATTTTGGAAAACATGACATTTTTCTTTTCAAGCGAGTCTTGGATAGAAATATTATCTGTAAATCCTTATTAGAATAGCTTCAAAAGTGGTTTTATTAATAAATATAATTGATTATACATATAATTAGTCAATAATTTGAGAAGTTATTTGAAATTTTAAACTATTATAACTATATTACATTGATTAAATGGGATGTTTTTTTATATGGGGGATGTTATCAATTAAACGATTTTGTAAAAAATTATTTATAGATACCCAATTCACCACCCTTCTATAATAATCTAATCTGATGAATAATTGTGGGGTTTTTTTTGCTGGATTTACTTCTAGATAAATTTTGGTAAAATGTTAATTTTGAATAATGTTTTTATTTTATATATAATGTGACACCTAAAGCGGTTTCAAAGTATTCCACTAACCCTCTTATAGTTTATGGCTCTTCCAAATCTCTAAGTAGAGTGGTAGAGTCAATATCATCTAAAAAATGACTGTTTTTATTATTGATTGAGGTGATATAATGTTTTCTAATTCATTAAAAAATTCATATTTGTTTTTAGGTATTTGGGAACACTGAACGCTATGAGGGTGTGAGCTATTATCGGTTGATTTGAGGGGCAATTTTTTATTTTTTTGATGGTAAAAATTAAATAATAATTTCATTTAGGTATGTCTTGGGATGTTTTTAATATAAATTTAATAAAATGGTTTATACTAGATGAGGTGAAGGTGAATAATGTGTTAATGATCTTTGATGATTTTCATGATCAGTGGTCAATGAAGGCCTATGATGATCATTTAAAAGAGATGGATTGATTTTATTAGGAGATTGCTTCGATTAATTGACCAAATGATATTATATTTTTCGAGGGTATTTTTTCATACAAAAAAGATCATTTGCTACCATAAGGGGTTTTAATTTTTTGATGCATAAAGATGAGGCCTTTGTAGCTGAGCAGGTTTCCATAGAGAAATCCATTGATGATTGAAATAATGTATCTCATTATGATAATTGTGGGTCCCTATATTGTTAGAAGTGTGAAACATATGACCCCATTACATAGGTGTTTCCTTTATTAGTTCTGGCATTTTGTTCACTATACCACTAAACAGTGTTATTATAGTATGAAATGTTCAAAAACTCAAGAAATATTGTAGTATTATTCTAAAGGATTTTAAACAGTGTGGTTATTTGGCCATCAAGAGAAGTTCTATAAGTTGTGAATATTGATGATTAATTCATAATAAGAGGATATCCAAACGATAAAATAAGTATTTGGATGCTCCCATGAATCTAAACACTTGACATATTACCCTTACTGAATCATTTCATGTAATTTGTTATTTCTTTGTGTTTCTGTTTTGGGACAATCTTGTTTCTCTAACGTTGGAGTGGGAAAAATTTATATTTCTCTAATTGTTGATATTTTCGTGGGTTTGATTTTTTTTATGATCTTAGTAGACAATTTTTATGAATCCCATATAGTTTCACCTTGCAGATTTGAAAATATTTATGGTTAATGTAATAACCCATGATTTTATGGTATGGATATTTTTAAATTTAATAACTTCAATAGATTATGATTCCCGTAACACTGTGTTTAAGAACATATAACACTATTTGATTTGACTGTTATAATTGTAATGTAATAATTAGGAATATTAATATGACCAATAGAATAATGACATCATTTATAAAAGTACAAAAAAATTAAGTAACTTATAAATGAAAAAATTGTCTAATAATATCATGTAATAAGTAGATAAATATTTTCAAAAATGATAAATTAAGTGATGGTATTTTTGTGAAACATAAAGTTTTCATTAAATTTTTATAATTATTATAATTATTTAAAAAAATATTTTTTATACAATATATTATTAAATATTTATTCTCTTTCCCTTCAATTATAAGATAATTTTATGAGGCATTAATTAATTTATCAATGTGTATTAAAAAAAGAAATATTGTTAAAATATTTATTTTTTAAATAATTTATTATTTTAATTAAAAAATAAATATCTATTTTTTGTAAAATTATATTCAATGAGTTGTGTCCATTTTTGAATCCTAATTGATGAAAATCAGTTATATTTTGTTTGTTTTTTTCGTAAATAGTTAATACATTGGTGAATAGTTAAATATTGTAATGTATTGTAATAACAAAAAATGTGAATTATTGGATCGTGGATAATGTATGGATTATTGAGGCATGATTAATTCCAACTCATATGACTACATAATTTATATATTAATAATAATCAAAACTAGTTCTTTTCATGAGCCAAAATATCAAAAAAATGGAAAAAATATTAAAAAAATACTCATCTCCTCCACGATAAATATGCCCCCTCACAAGAACTTCTCCTCAAACGTCTAATGCATTGAAAAATTTCTACCAAATCCATATCAAAATTATCTCCAAAATTTTAGATTCTTTTTTGAATTACCCAAAATAACATTTCAATTTTCATTAAAGAGGTTCTCTGGAATAAGAATTCAACAGGTTAATCTTTTGTTGTTCAATAAATTTTTTTTAATTTCTATCATTACTTTTATATCATTAACTATTCATTATGAACATGAATGATAAATATAGTATCTTATATATAATGTAATTTTATTTTTTAATGGTATATCCAATAGTAAACCCCTTATCTATAAAGACTCGGAAATTTCAAGGAAATTTTTTTCTTAAATACTTTGGAATTTTACGAGTCTGCGGTTTCTGATGGAACTTGATTCAAGTGCCGTCAGAATCGACGTTATTCATCGAAGAGGGTGTCGTTGTTCTTGGAAGGAGGTAGATCTTCTATTTCTCCAGAGGTTCCCCCCCAAATAATATTTGCAATGCAAATATAAAATTATATTTCTCCCACTTTAATGAAATTCCAACCAATTCAAAATAATTCAAAACTAGATTAATTAAAGATGTCATTAATTAAAAGAGTTGGCACAAATTAATGGGTGAGAGGGGAGTAAGTGAAGAGTCACAATTAAAATAGGAGTATTCATAATAAATGCAAGGGGAATAAATTGGGGAGTTGAAGGAAGGTGAGGAGTTAGGGGTTCATGTGGGACCCACATTACAAATATCATTCTCTCCTCCGAAATAAGTGGAGACACGCCGCTTCCTCTTCGGACGCACCCCAACATTGTCTACAAATTCTCCTTCCATGACTCATCTCTTGAAACTGAGTCAGGGTGGATTGCTTTAATTTTATTTGAATAAAATTGTTCTTAGTTCTTCGTGAAACCATGTTTATCTTTAGCCACATGATAAAGCCTAACACGGAGGGCATGGGCTGAAAGAACACGGCCTGATGAGAATCCATTGATCCTAGTTTCTTTTGTATGGTGAAGGTGATGGTAAGAGTGATGGCGACCGGAGAAAAAGCAGCGATCGTATGCCGATCATGTGGAGAGGAACCGCGGCCCGCAACAGCATACCCCTTGACCGACGAAGAACCAGACAGTTAAACCGGCTGAGCCGGAGGAAGATCGCAATGCTACAAGGGGCGCCGAACTGCGGAGGACCATGAACCGCAAACTGCGGGGTGCTTCGGTAGCGAACCAGGCGTCTCATTGGCCGGACGGAAGATGAAGCTGTGGCACCCGAAGGTGCCGTGCAGCCGAACCGTGGCCCGCCCGAGCGGGACGCTTGTGCCAGGAAGGCCGGCCGGCTTTGGGCCAATGGTTTGGGAGGGCAGCGCTACATGGAACTTCCGGTTCGTGTATCCGGGTGGCCGCACCCCCTCGGACCGCTCAGCCCCTTCGGGCTGAGCCGCGACCAGTCGCGCCGCGCCCTGCCGGATCGGGTCCTTCCCTACCGGGTCGGGTCGCACCCTCTCGGGTCGGGCATCACGCCTTCGTGCCGGGCCGCGCCTGCCACCTGGTCGGACCGCGTTTTGTTAGGCCGAGCCTACACCCCATGCATGTTCGTACCCGCCGAACCGGGTCGGGCCGACCCTCTATCCCACTAGGCATAACTGGCCAGGCATGTACACTTAAATGTGAATATCTTCACGACCGTGCATCTGATCGACGCACCGTCTGTGGAAGAGAGACACTCATGACGTGGATGTCCTTTTTAACTATTCTATGTGAGTTTCAGAAAACTTTGGAAAATGGTCTGGTTTGGAACAAGTGTATTGTCAACCGAGCCCTCAGAGCAAACATGCTAATAACTCACAGACCAGGCGTCCGATTGATGCCCCGTGTGTCGCGTTGGGTTCCTTTTGAAGAGACGGAACTTCGGTATACATAAAATCTACAATTCATGACAGTTGATGTATCGAACCCTTGGATCGAGGAGAGGACCCTCCCAGAATCAATCGTGCTTTGTGTGGGAACCCTAGACAGGCCTGCGACTGCAACGTCTACCATACTGTAATCCTCTATGGGTTCGGCGACGACGACAACCGTACTGGAATCTTCCATGGGATCGAAGGTGATGATTACTGTTCTTGTATCATATGTGTGTATGAACATTTGACTTATTTTCTAGTATCCTACGTGGGTCCGACAGAGTAGCTAGTCTAGTATCCTAAGTTGGTCCGACAGCTTAGCTGGACTACTATCCTACGTGTTTCTTCCTGGTTAGATGAATCAGTTACTACATCTTATCATCTCTGACACTTTATGAATCATGTATACCAGTGTGAGTTGAGTCTTGATTTTCAATCATTATCATCGTTGTGATTGACATTTTTCTAGTGTAGACTGGCTTGTGCTTGGGCTCGAGAGTTGGAGTCGAACTGAGATTGATATCATAGGTATATGTATGGGAATATACCTAAGTACAGTTGGTTGATACTTTGTGATTGTATCTTTTCTTTGTGTTCTATCCTTCGTGGATTATGGGAGACCTTCGGGGGTCCCAGGGTCCTTATTGAGTATTGTTATACTCACCCCTGTACGGGCTATGCCCGCACTACGTTGTGTTGGATGCAGACGACGGACATCACTGATCGTGGTAGAGGCTTGTGGAAATTTATAGTAACCAGAGGTGGACCACTTGGTGGGACTTTCAAAGAGTGGATAGACGGACACGAGGTATCGAGAAGACCATATGTACCCAACCTTTAGGAGGGATTCCCATAGGACAACTAGTGGTTGCTGTTATGTTTTTCTGCTGTTGTATTAGACTTTCAGTTGTACTGTACTTTCCAGTTGGGTTTGTATTCTGGCCAATTTACCTTTTATTACTTACCTTTTATTCAGTATTACATTGTGCATACTTCAGCATGCATACTCTATTGTGGTTGTTTACTATCATAAAGGAAATTCCTTCCCATTTTATCAGGATTTATGCCTTTGGTTCTAGTCACCAGCCCCTAGCCTATGGAATGCGGGCTTGGGGTAGTCACAACACGAGCCCCTAGGACGGGTCGTGACAAATTGGTATCAAAGGAGTTGGTTCTATAGAAAAACATAGGACTATAATAATTCCTTTCTGTTAAGAGATATTGTTAAGTATATTGAGTGTGGTTTTCAGTCCAGGGAGTCCTGTGTTGGTGTGGTGGCCAACATATCCATACAACAGGACCCTGACCCTTAATTTCTGACACAGTGTATGAAAACACTGATTGCATGTGTGTTCCAAAAGTTTTTTTGTGATTAATTTATGTCAGCTAACTAGGTATATTGATTCACCGTGGCACACAGTTTTCCTTTCAGGATGGCCCCATTGAGGCAGCCAACTAGGGTTCCGAGTCCTGTACGAGATGGTAGGCAAATAAGCGACGAGGCCACAATGCAGGGCCCCATTACAGCGGAGGCACCAGCTGTACCACTACCTACTGAGCCACCGATGCTACCAGCCCTAGCACGAGAGAGTGCATGCCAACTGAGTTCATTACACGAGTTTCAGCGACCGAGGCCGCCCAGGTTCCGCGGAGAGACAGACCCTCAGGAATCTGAGGATTGGCTGGAGGCTGTCGTTAGGGGTTTCAGATTAGTAGGGACACGAGCTAATCTTATGATGATCCTTGATGCATGTCTCCTGCATGCAGCAGCAGGTAGATAGTGGAGCTTAATGCTCTATTTCATGATGAGGCATCTTTACTTTGGACAGACTTTGAGAGTCTTCTCTGCTCAGAGATTGTTCCTGCCACCCTTCGTACGATACATATTCCAAAGTTACTTATCCTATGGAAGGGTATCATTACTGTAAATCAGTTCTCATCGAGGTTTACTAACCCCTCGTGCTACTCCACAGACATGGTACAAGACCCATTCTTCAGGGCCCATACCTTTGAGTAGGGACTGAGGCACGAGATCAGGTCTTCGATGATCTCCCTCAGCATTCTAACGCAGGTGGGAGTGCTCGAGTGATCCCTTCTTGTGGAGAGATTTCTCGCTGAGCCAACACCAGCAGTGAGACCCACCGCATGGAAACACGTAGCAGAGTCTTTTGCTGCTACTTGTAGAAATATATCATAGAGGTCCAAGAGGACCAGGCCATCAGGCGAGCGACCTCAGGATACAGGTTTGGTTGTGCGGGGCACCCCAAACAGAGCTAGCTATACGAGGAGCAGGCAGTGATATGCATGCAGCGGGTAGGGTCACATGGCCTGAGACTGCCCGACCCACCATTAAGATGAGCAGAAGAAAGTGAAGGGACCTCCCATGAAGAGGTAATGGTTTGACAGTGGTGGTCCGTAGGGAGCAGGCGGACGAGGTAGATGATTTTGTTGAGTAGCAGGCGGTGGACGGTGTTTTGAGGGTCTACCACCACCACCACCAGGAGGTCCACAATGACCAAAGGGAGCTGGCAGATAGAGGTAGGATTAGCTCCAGTCAGTTGAGGCCTATGACCACGGTGCACAAAAGATGATTCTAACTACTATCTGCATCTACTCCACCCTTCCTACAGTATTTATAGACACATCTGTGAGTAATTATTTTATTGTCGCTACACTTGTTCAGTGGTCAGCGACTCTGACGGAGCCGTTGGCTTGATCCATACAGCTAGAGACTCCTATGGGGTCAGAATCGACAATTACGCATTGGTGCCGGCAGTGTGAGAATACTATAGGAGGTGGGAGCTTCAGCTGTGATCTTTTGCAGAGACATCGAGGCCTTACAACATCATCTTGTGTATGGAATGGTTGTCAATAGTCCATGCTCAGATTGAATACATTAGGTGCAAGGTGTGGTGTATCTGAATGGATGGGAGAAGGTTCACCTTTACTAGAGAGAAGGGAGCGACAGCAGCGCAGGATGGACTTACACAGAGGAGAGGGAAGCCGATCACACATCAGTTGTCTAGTCTCATCCTCGGAGCGGTTGATGTGTGGATTCCGAGTTTTCCTGGTGTGGTGGATCAGTATGCGAACGTTTTTCCTGAAGACGTTCAAATACTGTCTCCTCGCAGAGAGGTAGAATTCTACATAGACCTGTACCCCGGGACATCACTGATATCTACTCCATCATATCAGATGTCTCCCGCTGAGCTTCATGTGATGCGGGTACAGTTGGAGGAATTATAGGAAAATTGATTCATCTGACCCAGTGTTTCACCCGGGACTTCTTTTATTTTATTCGCCAAGAAGGCGGTAGGGAGCTTGCGACTGTGTGTCGACTACTGTCTCCTGAATCAGGTGATCGTGAATAACAAGTAGCCACTCCCGAGGATTGAAGACCTCTATGATTATCTCAAGGGAGCATGCTAGTTCTCAAAGATAGACCTCATGTCATGCTATCATCATCTCAGAGTTCGAGATGAGGATGTGAATAAGACGAGCTTCAGGTGTCAGTATGGACACTACGAGTTCTTGGTTATATCCTTCGGCATAACCATTTCTCAAGCAGTGTTCTTGAGCCTCATGAACATGATCCTCCAGCCTTACCTCGACCATTTTGTCGTGGTCATTATCGACGACATATTGATTTACTTGACTACTGGGGAGGAGCACGCCTACAACTTGCGGGTTGTACGAGACAAACTCCGAGGGCACCATCATTATGGTAAGCACTCGAAGTTTCAGTTATGGATTCGAGAGGTACACTTATTGGGACACGTCATCTCAGAGGTGGGAGTAGCAGTGGATCCAGCGGAGATTGAGGCAGTACTTCCTTGGGAGCCACCTAGGAGCATGACGAAGGTGCAGCGCATCCTGGGTCTAGCTAGATACTATTAGAGATTTTTCCAGACTTCTCCATAGTTCCACCACCACTTTTATCCTTGATGAAGAAGGTAAAACCCTTCGTGTGGTCAGATATATGTTAGGAGAGCTTCCTAGAGCTGAGGAAATGGTTGACTGGTGTGCCCATCTTGAGGTTGAAAGAGGAGGGAATTGGGTACATAGTTTACTGCGACACATTAGAGACTGGACTTGGTGGTGTCCTGATGGAGGAGCGAGAAATCATCGCATATGGTTCACGGTAGTTGAGGCAGCAAAAGCATAAATATGCTACATTTGACTTGGAATTAGTAGTAGTGGTCTACTCCTTGAAGATATGGTGGCACTATCTGATGGTTGAGTGATTTATAGTCCTCTATGACCACTATATCTAAGGTACATCTTCTCGCAGAAGGACCTGAACGTGAGACAACGGTGATGGCTCGAATTCCTTCAGGACTATGGCTTTGAGATAGTATATATTCCAGGAAAGGGGAACATTTTAGCTGATGCTCTCAGCAAGAGATCGGGAATTGAGCTACTAGGAGAGGCGATGAAGCTGCTAGCCGCATTATAGATATCATTTGTGGATAGAGATGGAGCAGAATCTCTACAGTCACTCATAATCACACCTCCACTCCTTCAGCGATTTAGAGAGGCACAACGAGGGGACATTGGCATCGAGACATGACATGCAATGATATCCTCAGGGGTAGGCACCTGATGGATTTTCTGAAGGAGGAGAGCACATCATCCTATTTAGGGGATGTTCTATGGTACCAGTTGCACTGCAGGAGGAAGTGCTGATGGTGTTTCACACTTCCCCTCTAGCAGTAGATCTCTGAGTGGATAATATGTACCGGTACATTAGACGATAGCACTGGTGGCCGGGTATGAAAAATTTTGTAGCAGAGTTCGTTTCATGATACCTCACTTGTAAGAATGTGAAGGCTGAGCACCAGGTACCAACAGTCTTGGTACATCCCTTAGAGGTCCCAGAGTGGAAGTGGGATGGGATATCCATGGATTTCGTGATGGGGATTCTACATACATCCAGAGGACATGATTCTATCTGTGTTATTGTAGACCGACTCACCATGTTGGCCCACTTCCTAACGATCAGAGTGCAGGGATTAGTAGAGAGCTTGGGATTCCTCTATATTCAGGTGATCGTACGGATTCATGGTGTTCCATCGACTATCCTTTCGGATCATGATGATCGTTTCACTTCCCGGCTATGTATGGAGTTACAGGAGGCTTTCAAGACACAGCTTCGCCTGAGCACTGCCTTCCATCATCAGATGGATGGCCAGACTGAGAGGACCATACAAACACTCAGGGACATGCTCCGTGCATGTGTCCTTGACTATGGTTGCAGCTGAGAGGAATGCATAACGTTGGTGGAGTTTGCGTACAAAAACAGCTACCACTCCACCATCGGGATGGCACCATACGAGGCAATGTATGACCGACCTTATAGATCACCTATGTGCTAGACTGACCCTTGGGAGTCAGCACTCATAGGTCCAGAGATGGTTCAGGCTATGATGGAGAAGGTGCAGATCTTCCTGGAGCGGATGAATACTGCACAGAGCAGACAGAAGTCCTATGTTTATAGAAGACGGAGACCACTATAGTTCAAGTATGGAGACCAAAATTTATTATGGGTCTTACCTCAACAGGGTCTATAGAGATTTGGCCCGGTGACAAGTTATCTCCACGTTTCATCGGACCATTTCAGGTCCTCAGCATAGTAGGCGAGGTGGCTTACCATCTGGCCCTTCCACCTCAGTTTCACCTGGTGCATGATGTCTTCCACGTGTCACATCTGATGAGATAATGCACAACCTGACCCACATCATCGATCAAGGGGATCTGGACATCGATGATGGGGAGAAAATTGCGGAGGCCCCGGTGGAGATCTCTGATCGATAGGAGCATGACCTACGTGGATGGTCGATTCCTCTGGTGTGCATTCGCTGCCAACATGGGAACTGGGTTACTCATGAATATCGTCATGACCGTACGTCTGATCAATAAACCGTATGCGGAACTGGGTTACTCATGACGTGACGGTCCTTTTGGGATACTCTTTGTGAGTTTTGAAAACTTTGGAAAATGGCTGGGTTTGGAACAAGTGTATTTCCAACCGGGCCCTTGAGCAAAAATGATAATAACTCACATACTGGGCGTCTGATTGACGTGACGTATAACGTATTGGGTTCTTTTTGATGATACAGAACTTATGTATACAACAAATATGGACTTTATGAGAGTTGATGTATCGAACCCTTGTCTCGAGAAGCAGAACCTCCTGGAATCGAGCATACTGTGTGCGGGAACCCCAGAGCTAGCTGCGACTGCAAAGTCTACTATATTGGAATCCTCCCTGGGTTCGGCGATGATGAAAACCATTTTGGAATCCTCCATGGGTTCGACGGTGATGATTACAATTCTTGTATCCTACTTGGGTCCGACATTTTGACTTCTGTTCTAGTATCCTATGTGGGTTCGATAGAGTAGCTCGTCTAGTATCCTACGTGGGTCTGACAGCATAGGTGGACTAGTATCCTACGTGGTTCTAACCTCTTAGATGAACTAGTGACTACATATGATCATCTCTATCACATTACAGAAGATTTATACCTATGTGAGCTAAGTCTTGACTTTCAATCATTATCATCGATGTGATTGACTTCTTTACAATGTGGACTGGGTTGTGCTTGGGCTCAAGAGTTGGAGCCGAACTAAGATTGATAACATAGGTATATATATGGGCATATAGCTAAGTAGATTTGGTTGATACTTTTTGATTGTATCTTTTCATTGTAGTTTATCCTTCGTGGATTCTGGGAGACCTTCGAGGGTCTCGGGGTCCCTACTGAGCATTGTTATACTAACCCCTACATGGGCTATGCCCGCACTACATTGTGCTGGATGTAGAAGACGAACAACACTGATCGTGGTAGAGTCTTGTGGAGCTGGATGGTACCCGGAGGTGGACCACTTGGCGAGATGTACACGGAGCGGACGGATGTACCCGAGGTACCGAGGAGACCATATGTACCAACCCTTCAGGTGGGAATCCAGGAGGACAACAAGTGGTTGCTGTTTTACTTTTCTGATGTTGTACTAGACTTTAAGTTGTATTGTACTTTTCAGTTGGGTTTGTATTCTAGCCCATTTACCTTTTAGCACTTACCTTGTATTCGGTATTATATTATTCTTACTTCATCTTGCATACTCTGTTGTGTTTGTTTACTATCATAAAAGAAATGCCTTCCAATTTAATCGGGATTTACACCTTTTGTGCCAGTTGCTAGCCCCTGACCTATGGAAGGTAGGCTTAGGGTGGTCACGGAACAGGCCCTGTGGATGGCTCGTGACATAATCTTCCTCCTTTTATTCCCTATATAGAAACATTCCCTCTAAGGTGTCAATTAATCACCATCGTGGAAAATGTGACTTTATTTTACATCACAACCTTCAAATATGGTTGTAAAAAGAATAATTTTGTTTAAACCATAATTAATTATACATATTATAATTTATTTTATGTTTTTAACAAGTATATATATATAATATTAATTCATAATAAAAAATTAGTATGTGATGATCTAAAAACACAAAAATAATCAAATTGATTATCATTAACATTTTTTTAATTGAATCATCCTATTATCTATGAAAATGATATATTTATATATATATTACCATTCAATATTTTATACGTTCATAAATATCATATAATTTAATTTTGGGATAATTGTTCCCTTTTTTCATGAGCATTCAACCATTTATAAGAGTAAATTAATTAGGAACCCCAAGGAAACAAACAATTCTGATAGAAAAAATCGAATATTATAACTCATAAAGATGAAAAGAATGAACATAATAAATGTAAAATATATTAAATACATTTTATATAGATTCTTCATTAAACTAATAATGAATCAAATTTAATTATCTAGTACATTAGGTACAATTTGTGAACACTTTCAGACATAATGTAAGGGATTCTACCTGAACCTCTGTTTTTTATTTCAAGTTAATCTTTCTCACTCTTTACCAAAATTAATTTCTACTTATTTATATTTAATTCATAAAAATTATGATTATATTTTCCAAACTCATGTATCCATAAAATAAAATTATTTTCTTATGAACAAATACATCTTTTAGAAAGGTTCCCATCTCATTTTAAATATAAAAGCAAGCCCTATTGAAAGAAAAAAACATGTTTCAAAACCATTTTCAATTTTATTCCATAATATATTTTATGAAACCATTATTTTTATAAAATAACTCTGGTTATCATGAAAAAAATATAGGTTCATTTCTTGTTTTTAATTAAAATTAATCCTTTGTCTATTTTAATGATTCTTTTGTATTTTCCCTTTAACCACACTAAATCAGCTCATATATAAAGCTTCATAAATTATCAACGTACATGTTTCTACATAATTTGGATATCATTTATTCCTAAAATATATCTTATTTTTCATTAAATTTTCCTTTCTTTGTCATAAATGTTAACAGTCTAATTTTTATGTAGTAATGAAACTATTTTCCTAAAGTAATCACTTATTAAATGTAAAAGGGTATTTCTCTAAAAAAATATCATTCATTTTCATTGAGTATATTCATCTATATTTGGGATTAAAATATTTCTTATTTATATTGGAAACATTTATATAATGATATATTTGGGTTTTACATATGAGAAATATATTGGATATAGTAAGTGATGGGCATGGACTACTTATTGATCATTGATGCATTGGTATTTCTCATGTGACAAACTAGACATAGTTTTGGCAGATGCCTTAACTATTTGAAGAATTAGGATCCACAACATGGATGAACAATTCTAGAATGTTTCATGGGACAACACCACCATTCGTTTAATACGACATGAAATCCATTTTTACCTTATAAATGGATAAGTTCTTTAGAAAAGTTATTTCACTTTTTGGGATGTAATTAAAAGGAAACAGATTTTTATGAAATTTTATTGCCTCTTGGTAATTGAGGATCATTGGTGGTCATTTATTTAAAACATAAAGTCTGAGAAATAAATTAAATACATTGAATTAAAGGATATTAAGGAACATTACATTGAAAAATATTTTCCTCATGAACAGTGAGAGGATATGGAGAGGCCATTTTTGAATCAATGGGAAAAGTTTATAGAAATGTTTAAAAGTATGAAAACAACTTTAAAAGGTTATCAATACATTTTTTGGAATATTTATTCAATCTAAATGGCATTTTTGAATGATTATTTGATGGTTTAAATCGAATTTTATGAAGGATACTAGTCACCCACACTTTCTCATCATAAAAAGATATAGTTCCACACGATATTACGATAGAGAAAAAAATATTGTATGTCTTATTAATTTAATGTATATTAATAGAAGAATATGGTGGTTGAGGAATGGATGGATATAAGGAAGAATAATATTTGTTATTTTCCGACATATAATACTTGGGAAAGAAACAACTCAGAGAATCCTTAAAAGGGAAAGGAGTTTGTTATACGTTTGGAAAAAAATACCACAATACCCATGAATTCAATGAAAAAAAGAATGTAACATTGTTCATTTATACAATTATAATGAGATGGAACAATATGAAAATTTTTGTCCTATGTTCCAAGGAAACATTCCCTAAAAAAGGCCAAGGTGAAAGGATGTGCTTATGTAATCAAAACTATAGATGATGATATTATTAATTTTGTGGTGTTAGGTAGATTTTCATGTCCTTAATCATAGAAAATATTTTTTTTATTCTGGATCATCACATTATTTGATAAATTTTGAGTTATAGAAGATAATTATAAATTTGATTTTTGATTTAATAACGGAGTTGTCAACCCAAATTCCTAATGTAAGTATCATAGCAACAAAGATATGTCGGGATATCCACAT
The DNA here is from genome assembly GCA_963277665.1 of Viscum album. Lineage (NCBI taxonomy): Eukaryota > Viridiplantae > Streptophyta > Magnoliopsida > Santalales > Viscaceae > Viscum > Viscum album. The sequence continues at coordinate 1,033,424,470 of OY728157.1, forward strand.
TATGAGAAAACTGTGATTCAGTTTATAACCATATCATCATACATATGGGCGATATGGATATAATTCTTGGTATGAAATTCCACTGAAATTAAAATGTTAATATATATTATAAGAATAATAATGTTATGACTTCTAATGTGGAAGAAGAATATCTTATTTTCATAGGAGAATCCTCATCATCCAATTATTTTATAGACCAACCCTAGTATCTTTACTCAAGGAAATTAATAGGTAGGAAGAGAAAAAAACATTTATTGATAAAGAATGTTATTTTAAAATTGGGGATATTATTATTATAGAATAATATATTGATTTATTTACATAAAAAATTAACTAGACTTCCTTTGGAGTAAGAAATTTATCTTTCTATCAATTAAATACGGGGTGAAAGGATAGTATAAAACATTCCTTTTTGAATGGTCACTATAGAATTAGTGATGATGATGAAATTGCTAGAGGAGTTGAGTAATAAGGGATTTATTCCCCCTAGTGATTCCCTCTATGGATCCCATGCCCTATTTCTAAGAATAAATATGGATCAACAAGGTTATGCAATAACTAGGGAGAAATAAATGCTATTAAAATAACAAATAATTAACCTCTGCCTAGAATTGATGATTTATTTCATGAAAATCATATAGGTAAAATATTTTTTGTATATTAAACTTCATTCAGTATATCTTCAGTTGGACGTATAGAATAAATATATTCCAAAGAAAACATTTGGAAACAGGTAAGAACAATATGATTTTACAGTAATGCCTTTTGGAATAACTAATAAACTCCCCTAATTCATGGAGATAATAAAAATAGTTTTCTTAAAATATCATGATGAGTTTTTAGTGGTATTTATTGATGAAATCTTGGAAGACTCCAATATCATATATGGCCATGAAAATAACTTGTGAATTGTTTGGAAATATCTTATAAGAAAAGAGTTAAATTGGACTTTTTGTATGTTTCAATTTTGGATTCATTTATTTATTATTCATAGCTTTATTGTCTATTTGGATATAATACTAGTGGATCCTACAATGAATATGGAGTTTTAGGAATTTCATACACCATAGAACATAATTGAGGTATGTATTATCATTTGTTTAGCATATTACTATTATCATTTCATTCATCAGTTTTTCTGATTAGATAACCCATTAAGAAAGAGTAATTATAACAGGTATATGATTATTTGTACAAGAAAATGAGAAGAATAATTTGAAGAATTTAATCATACATTTTTTAATGCTCTAATATTAACTCTAACATTGAAAAATGGTGTATTTCTGGTTTATAGTGATGTATAAAATAATGTAAATGGTAGTGTACCAAGGAAGAATTATAGAATTATTGTATATGAATCATGGTAGTTAAAATCTCATGATTGTAATAGTTAAACTTTTGATATTTATTTAGAAAACGTAATATTTTCTCTGATGATATATAGACATTATCACTATTGTGAGAGATGTTAGATATATACTGATCAGAAGAGTTTCAAATATATCTTCTCATAGAAAGAAATTAGCATAAGGAAAAGGCGATGGATCAAACAACTCATGGATTATGATTTTTCAATACCCAACCAACTATATAGGGAAAATAAGGTAGATTATTATTTGAGAATGAATGATCATGGTATTATAAAAAAGGAGGATTGATAAGGATCCATTGTACATGAATATAATAAATATGGATATGGGAATTATCCAGGGAGGTGAAACATCAGCATTTTTCCAATTTTTTTCCAAACCATTATTACATGAAAGCATTAAATTTTATCGTTCTAAAGACATGAATCGTAACAAAAATCAATGCTATGAACAATGGAAATTAGAAGAAATAATATTTGAAGAGAGAATTTTAAAATTTAAAAGGAAGTTATTTGTTACCTTTCATTGCAAGCTAAAAAGAGAATTATTTAATAATTTCCATAGCTCAATTTTCAATATACACTATGGTAGAACAATTATGTATAGTGATTGGAGGAATAATTTTTTGTTGGATAATATAAAGTGGAAAATTACAGATTATATATCTAGATGTTTTGTACATCAATATGTTAATGAAAAAGAAAACAACCTAGGGGAATCCTAAAACCTCTTTATAATCCTATATGAAAACGGGATGACATTCTTATGGATTTTGTAACTATATTACCTAATAATCTAAGAGAAAATAATTCTATATGGGTAAATCCAGATCAACATAATAAATCTGATCATTTACTCTCTATATGGGATGTTTTTCTACTAGAAAACCTTGAACAAATATAAATTAATGAATTTATCTAACTTCAGGGAGAACCACATTCAACTATTTATGATTTTAAAGCATTATTTATATAGAAAATATTGAAAAGTATTTAGAATAATTTAGACACTAGGCTTTATTTGAGCATAGGAAACCACCCTGTAACTAATGAAAATTTAGAAAGGACTATTCCAACATTATAAGTCATTTTGACATTGTTTTAACATGAGTTTTATGGTATGTGGGATCAATATTTACCATTGGTAGAATATTCATATAAAAACCATTCTGTTAATTATTCAAATTGCACCATATAATGTGTTATATAAAAAGAGATGCCATGCACCATCTTGATGAGATGATGTTGGTGAATGTAATCTTGTTTTCCTAGAAAAAGAGTATAAAACAAAAAAAGTTAATGACTACTGAAATTCATATCATATAATCTCAATGTTTGAAAAAATATAATTCAATAATTGAAGGAGGGATTTGGAATTTCATGTTCGGGATCACATATTCATGGATGTATCTCCTTGGAAGGGAGTTATATGATTTGGGGTGAAAGGGAATCTATGCCCCATGTACATGGGTCCTTTTGAAATTATACAGGGAATTGGAGTTGTGATAATCTTTCGGTTATTCCACCTACCCTTTATAACATTCACATAGTATTGCACTTATCTTTGTTATGTATGTACACGGATGATCCCACATATATCCTCACATCTAAAGGAATATATTTTCCCCGTATTTATATTACTATGAAGAGACTATCTATATTTTTGATAGTATAGAATTGTTTTTTTGGGAATTAGATAACCTAGCTACTAAAGGTAGATTTTAAAAAATAAGAATATTGATGAATCCAGGTGGAAAAAATATAATGTCATGATGAAGAACAAAAAACATATTTTTATTATGTGATCTAATGGAAATTTAAGGGAATTTTTTTTTGGATGATGGGGAGAATGTAATGCCTCTTGATTTTATGGTAGGGATATTTTAAATATAATATCATTAATAGTATCTTCTTCATGAAACACATAGTTTATGACTGTAATTTATTATTTAATATGACCACTGAAATAGTAATATGCCCATTTGGAATAATAATATAACCAATAAAATATTAACTTCACCTATGAATGTATAGATAATATTTGGTTATAATATAAATGAATATATGATGTATTTATATCATGTAATAAGTAAATTATCATTTTATATAGAATTAAATTAAGTGTTGGTTCTTTTTTGAATCATAAATATTTATTTAAAAATTTATAATGATAATATTAAATGAAATGATCCTTTAAATTCATAAAATATTTTCATAAATTAATATTTTATTTTATTTTGATTATATAATAACTTAATGAGAACTTAAACAAAATTTCAATGTTTATTACAATAAGTTATTATTTTAAAATTGTTATATATAAAAATAATAATGATTTTAATTAAAAATTAAAATTAATAAAATTATAAAATTATTTTCCTATATTGGCCTCCACATTTTAGTTATACACCTCGATATATGGTTTGACTAAATTATTTAGATATTTTAAAATAGATGAAATTTTGGTGAATAATGAAATACTATCATTTACATTATTAGTTTAATAAATGAATTATTGAGTCATGGATGATGTATGGAAGATTTCAGCACTATTAGATTCAAATCACATACTAATATAATATACATAAGAAAAATTAAAAACAAAATGTCTTCTATTGTGCAAAAATAAAGAACAAGTGAATAAATTAATAAAAAAACACCCCTCTCCTGTACAATAAATACCACCCCTCACCAACTATTCTCCATACTCTTCCAAATCCTTTAGGATTGTCCAATTTATGACCATTACCTATCCAAAAATTATATTTAATTTTTTGGAATCTATTTATCACTATAAATACCATTTCAAATTTTCTTATTGAGGATCTCAAAGAGATTAATTCAAGAGTTAAATCCTTTTTCATTCAATTTTAAATTTTTTTAATTTATTTTTTATATTCTATTGATAACACTTATATCAAAAAATGAATGAATGATAAAATATATTATATATATTTTAATTTTATTAAAAAATTTATATATCTATAACCAAACAACTTATTGTACCCTTTTTATTTGAAAAATGAACATATTGTCCGTGATGTGCCCATTAAACACCATCATGGCTGATACAACATCATATTGAATTACTATCATTAGGTATAGTTTTAAAACATATTTTACAACAAAAAAATATTTTATTTTACACACTATAAGTTATTTAGAGTCCTAGATCTAGTATAAATAATATTAACTTATAGTAAAAAATTTTTTTGGATCATAAAACACTAAATTAATCTAAATGACTATCGTTAATGTCTCATCTAATTAATCATATTCACATATAAATAATAATTGTGTTTAAAAAAAATTTAAGAATAAAAATTTTCATTTATAAATTATAAAATCTATTCTGGTAAACTATTACCATATTCTGAGATCTTTCGTACATGTATACAAGTAAATCCAATATGAATCCTGCAGAAAAAACACTGGAAAACACTGAAATTGAATAATATAATTCAAAAAAATGATAATAAATGAACTTAATAAAATTAAAATAAATTTTATAAGTGTTAATATTGTAAGTAATTAAATTATTAATGAATCTAAATTCATTATCAGGGATATTATGTAAAAGTGCATAACAATTTTAGACATAGGTTAAGGGATTCTATTTGATCCTCTATTTTTCCCTTCAAGTTATTCATTTTCCGTCTTTAGCTAAACATAGATTCTCAATATTTAAATTTGCATATTATAAATATTTTATAAATGTACTTTAATCAGGTATCTATATCCTATAATTCTTATTTTATGGAAAATAATTTTTTTTAAAATGGTCATTTCTCAGTTTATCCTGAAATGCAAGCTCGATTAAATATAATGTACTGGTTTCTTAATCTATTTCAAGTGTAGTATATATTATATTTTATTACATCATTATAATTATATAATATCTAATTTTTTCATTGAATGATATCATTTTTATTTATTTATTTATAAATTTTTTATCTTTTCTCTATTTTGATGTATCTTTAGTATTTTCACTTAAAATGTACAAAAGGGGCTCATATATAATGTTTATTAAATGCTATTTTTACAAGTTTCCACTTAAATTGGAAACAATTCAATAATCAAATATAATTTCATTTCCCTAAATTTTTATTCTACATGATATACAAGTTTAGAATCATATTTTTATGAAAAATAGAAATTATTTTCCAAGGAATACTTCTTTTCAAAGTAAAAACGTATTTACCTCAAGAATTTCTCAATTTTTTTATTAGAGTACTTTCATCTAGATTATGATTCAAATATTTCAAATTTTAATGTGATATTTTTATATCAATATATGTTTTTATTTGACATATGAAAAATTCATTAGACATAGTATGTAAAGAGTGGGAACTCTACAGCCCCTCGATGCATTGGAAGGTATCATGAGACAAACTATTCTATGTTTCTTCATAGTCCTTATATATTTTAGTAGAATTATTGGGGGAGGTCATGATGATATGTTTATAATATATAACATTTTGTTTTCCTTTATTATTATACAATTAATTGATATCCCATGTGATTATTCGACTATTATAATATACGAGGTCATGTTTTGTAATCATGTGAATATTTATGAAATTATTTAATCATATTTTATTAATACCATACTTTGATCTTGTTTAACTTTTAATGGAGAATGTTTTTTCAATTATATAAAATACCTAATATTTTAAGATTATTTCTGAAATATTATGCTATATTTCTTACCCTTAATTAGAATTTTATCTCAACAATTTATTATGTTTTATTTCCCCCCCAAGATATTAATATATATATTATAAATGACATAAATAGATAATATAAGAGTTTATTGGTGGTTCTAAAGGAGATTCTATATTGTTTTTTAATTCATGCTGCAATGTAAATATTAAGAGTTTAATAATTCTTCATAAAACTAAACTTACTGGTCTATGGGGATTTTAGTTTTTTATCTATGCTAATGTAATTAACCATGGTTCTTACTCTCGGCTAGTATGGTCATGGTATGTACATTTAGAAGTCATAATAAATGATATTTTTTGGGGGCTATTATTTTGGATAAGATTTTTTCTTATAGAAATGATGAAATTTGATTTGGTTTAGTGTAAGTTTTTAGAATGTTTGTTTGGATTCCCATACTGTTGGGAGATTCATTGCTACTTCCACTATGATAGTGGGTTTCTTAAATAGTGGGGATACCCACTAAGAATCATCATGTGACATTATCATCAGATGGTAGGGTGTTTCCCGTGAATTTTAGAGGTCACATAGGGATTTGCGGTTTGATTTATCCATGATAAATTTTGATTCATAGTGTTATTCCTCATTTGCTCGGGTCAACTTTTCAGGGAAATATGTTATTTTAATTAGATTAATTATCACCCAATGTCCCAAACATTCATTAATTTCATTTAATTTTTTATGGGAATTTTTAATTTTTATTTTAGGTTGAGGATTAGTTTTTAGATAGAAATATTTATTTTAGGGGATTTTGTTCTATTTTAGTCCTTGTAAATTATTTGTGAGCATAGTTTGGGGAGAAACAATATGGATAGTGGATGAAAAGGTTTCTTACAATTTGTTTTCTTATACCATGATTTATATCACAAGGATTACATTTAGTTTTTCATTAACAATGTGAGTAAATTGATAAGATGTCTGGCATGCCATCGATGATCGAGGTACAATGCCTAGTGTGTGCATGTCTAGTGGAAACCATAAAGATATTGTGAAAGGGGGTTTATAATATTGAAAAATGTAGTTAGAATAATTTAAGAACAACTTATCAAAATGATCATCCCACCTGTGTAGGTGTATCCATATTCCATTAGGTTGTGTGCTATGGGTGAATTGTTTGGAAAACTGTGCGGCCACCCCATGCAACATACCCAAATTTTATGAAAAATAAATTTCCATCTTTTCCACTCTTATGTTTTAACCAAATTTTAGGTTTCCCATCCACCTTTAATATTATGTGAACCATTGGGATCCCAAATATCCTTTATACTAGGATCCTCTTATATATTAAAGGATTATAATTTCAATTAGGGGTGAGTAAAAATTTGATTACTGTCTTGTTTCCTCAGGTCCTCTTCTCCTTTTTTGTTTCGTATTATTTATTCATTATGTTTTATACTTAAAAACCCCAAGGTTTGATATGTGATGTTATAAAGTGTTTTATTTTGTTATATGAAGTTTTTATTCCTTATTCTTATTGGTTCATTCAACTATTAGAGTTTCATCGCATTCACAATTCATTGATTTCAATGTTTCAATCCACATCCATTCGGAATCATATCATTAAAAGCAATGAATTTTATGATAATTTCATGTTGTGTTATTTATACTTCTGATTTATTGATACGATTTATTATGCATTTACATTTTGGTATTTTGTTTAATAACAAGGATTCAAAATGGTGTCCATATTAATTCTTATAAGTATAAATTTAATATGTTTCATATTTTTTTGATAAAATATAATGTGGCATTTAAAATATATTTTTGTACATTGAAATGGTGATTTTACTTGTTTGATATTTAATAAAATTTGGGTTTATGTGAAATTGTGATTATGGTTCCAATTTATGATTTGATTCTTATGGATGGATCCTTTTTCTTTATTGTGACATTATATACGTTTCATTCATAAGAATCCATCGATTTTATTGGTTTACAATATATGTTCTCATGAATGTGTGTGTAACTATATATTCCTAGAGTTCACATATTTATGCACATAAGAATATAACAAGAAATTCTATAAACATGGACCAATTAATAATATTGATTCTAAATTTTAACATTATGATGTTCTCAAAATTATTATCGAACTCAAGTTATTTGTAGTATAGTTTGGAACTAGTGAATATTATTATGTGTAATTGAAACCCCTATGTATTTCATACTTTTTAATGATATATTATTATGTTATGTTTGAGAGTGGTAAAGATTGCGTGGTTCTATCAATGATTTATATTTAATGTCATGTTATTTTGATGAACTCAACACCTTACAATTATAATTTCTTCATGGGATTCCTAGATATCATCTAGAGAATCGAGTGAAAATTTATTTCATATCTCAAATAGAAAGACAATAACCACCTAAAAAGAGTATTTTCTAGGGGGATTTTCCACATGTGTGGCTAGTTTAGGGTAGCTAGTTTGGTTATTGACATTCAAGTTTCACTATACTCCACTAGGTGGGCCTGAATAGAGTATGTCAAGGTATTTTTTCTAATTATTTTAATAAAATTTCAATTGTTTCATATCTATAAATTCCTATTCTGATTTTTCATTATTTGTGTTCTATATTCTCCTTTGTTATACTTTCATACACTAGTATAACATCATTATTTTTTTCTCTATTGTATGTACTCTATTTTTTGTTCCTAGAATCTATTTCCCCTTTTAATACATTACATGAGTTTTGTTTTGTAATTTCCAATTTCAAAATAGGTTCTAAAAAGTAAATCAATTATAAATAGATAGTAATTATTCAGTTCTAAAAAAGAGTTATTTAATAAACATGTGATAGATTATTGAAATAATAAAAACCATATTTTCTATATACCCTTTCAATCTAATTTTTATTGAAATTTTTTTTGAAGGGAATGTATAGATTTTCTGATGCTTACCTACTGAGATATTTTATGGTCACACCATAGTATTTCTACTAAAAATTGTAGACCAGATGTATTTTTTAGGATTAGATTTTGTGCAGGTGTTCTGGGAGAGTATGATAAATTTATTGATGGTGGTGACCAATAGGTCCCCTAGAGATCATTGAATTTTTTTGTTTGGTTTATGTCTAGTTTTTAGTTTCCTATTTTTTTTAAAATATTGATTTATCAAGATATGGATATTCATTTTTTTTGTGTTTATTGATTTATCAATTCTCATTTTTATGGTACATTCTTGGATATGTATTATTTATGTATAACATTTTAATGATAAATCATTCCAAAATGGGTGATGTTTAATTTTTGGATTTTTTTTGAGTTAGGGAGGATTGAGAATGCATCTTGAGCCGTGTCACAAACCATCATGGGTGATTGGTTCTCAGTTGGACATGGTTGGTTCAAGAAATGAAATATAAAAAAACTCATTAGATGATTTTATTAAATTCACCTTCTTCCACATCAGATTTAATACCATTTGAATACCCATTTAATTTTTTTTTAAAATCCAAATCACTTTAAGAGTGGATCTTCGAATCAAACTCAATCATCATTTTCTCAACCAAAAAATGACAACCACTGACCTATGTAGTGTTGAAAAAAGTATGATATATTATGTTCATAAATATAAAAAAATAGAATCCACTATAAAGGAAATATTTTAAATAAATATATAAATGCATGAGGATTGTTCTCCATCAAACACATGTTACATAATACCAATGTCTACTAACATTATCATATACAATAATTAAATTTCATAAGATGTTTTTATCTAATTCCTCATGTTATCACACGATATAAAATATCTTTTTCTATAATATCGAACCCAAATATTCTCATTTATATAATTATACAACAGACATGTAGAGGAATTTATCCCATGTCATTCACTATTATAGATTTTTACTTTCCATTACCCTCTCTTAAAAAATAAGAAAATCACATGAAATATCAAGGAACTGCCATAGACTCTTATTGTCTTTCTCAATCTAGTCAATGATTGAATACAGATAATATTAATGAATAAATCCCATCATTGTTAATCTCCAACCCACATCATGATCAAAAAAATACACAACCACCTTGTGATAGGATAAGGCCCATTGATTGGATATTAAATTTTTATATTATAATGGTTTTCATGATTAGTATATTAACAATAATAGCTAGTGGTGAATTTCAATATAATCAATTCACTATTAACACCGTAAATAGAATGTTTATAAAAATAGAAGTTGTATACTTCAGGTTTTATGTGTTGCACAAACCTTCTCTTGTGCCTCGGGAGAATTAACATGCTCATGGAGTTATTGATGGATTGGTTTTTATTCTAAATTTATTTAGAATCATTAAAAGTTATTTTCTTATTTCTATATCTTTTTATATTTTTTTGTTGATATAATAATCCATGATTTTTTTGGAAATTATTTTCAGAATTTTTAATTTAAATTAAAAATTATATTTAAATTTGGAAATGTTAGGGATCATATAACTATTAGTCTACATTATGAACATGATTATAATTTATAATCCGATGTTTGAAAATAATATATGTGACATTGGAAGAACTTATAATGACTTTAGGATGAGTTTTAATTTCATTGAGATGCAAAAATGACCTTGTTTGAGGACTATATAGGCGTTCTATGTAATCTGTATATTTTAATAAAAGCATGAATGAATTTTTTATTGAGGAGTTGACATTGTATCATCTAATTAAGGAGTTATATTTGTTAGAATTCTTATAATGATTTTGAATTTTATCATTCCACTATAAAACATTCAAGTGATTGTATAAATTTAGAGAGGCTATATATGATTTAATATCATAAAGTGAATTTTAAAAATATTTATTTTTCATGACATAAATTTATTATGAAGTTATGATTGACTGTGTGAAATCTATTCAACAATAATTAAAACATTATTTCAATAATAACCTCCACACATATTCATGCATGCTTTTATAATTTTTAATCCAGAATATTAAATCTTAGATGTTTTTATCTAGTATATAAGAAATTACTCTATAGAGTTCGAATATGTATTAATTAAATATTTGTTACTCTAAAATCATTATTTTATTTTAATGTGATGACATTATTCTTTTTGAGAGTTCAAAATAATGACATTTTATTTATTATGAAACAATTATAGTAGAATTATTATGATTTTATAATAGATAAGATAATTATTTGTGTTTGTAAGAGTTTATTTTGCTTCTATAGATAGAATATGTATTTGTTTAGTTGTTTTATATTGGAAAATATGATGTTTATTTCATGAAATTTGAAAAATTTATTTTTTCATGATTTATTATTTTATAGTGATTAAAGTAAGAGAAATTTTTTTATAGGTTATCATGAATTACTAAATAAGAAAAAAGAAATAAGTGGAATTTTATGGAAACATAGTTTTAATAAAAGATATGAGTATTTTTGTGACTCTAGGATATGTTTAAATGGCTAAAAAAATTGGGGATATAATGGTTAATAATGTGTAACTCTACTTAGTGTTGTTTTAATAATTTCATGTTATAAAATCAATTTATTGAATAAAATTTAATTCTACATATCCATGATTCAAAAATATAGGGGAAATCAAAAATAGATGCCACATAACATGTGGTGGGATGTTTAAAAATATATAAATATAGAGAATCATGTTCAACGTTCAGAATCTATATTGTATATTTTATTTTTCTTGAAAATTTAGTGAATTATATTTTTATATCAAAATAGAGATATAGATCCTTAAAATATGATCCAAACATCAAATATGATTCATTACAATATTTTGGTGGAATGTGTATGATGATAATGATCTGATATTACCAATTAAAATAATTATTTACTGAGTTATTTCTTATTCATGTTTCAATATATAAGTTTTAGCAGTGTGAAGATTCAATGTTCGTTGTGAATAAAGATAGGAATAATTTTATATTATTTTCATGTTATAATCTTATAAATAGTTTTGAGAATGTATAGTTAGGGTGTTTAACTAACCGCATTAATGAGTATGATTTCCAATAATGGAAAAAACATTGTAAAAGAAATACTTTTTTCAATTTGTCATTATTTTTTTTACATTTTATATTGATCCTCGTATCTCAAATTTTATTAGATAAAAAATTAATCTGTTGAATTGGATGAATTTTGTTGGAATAATTTATTAAAAAATAATTTACTAATATATCCAAAACATCACTATGGATTAACCTGATTATAGGAATCTCAATTAGTATGAAATCACGAGTTCCTCCATCAAATCCATTCCTAACCATCTGATAGAAAATTTGAATTCTATTAACAATAGTGTATTTCATACATTTTATTAAATAAACTATCATAATAGGAGGGATAATATATTTTAATATCTTTTATCACTTGTATTGTAGGATAGAGATGTTTTTGTTGTTTGTTTTCAACCAATTGAGTAGATTCTTGAAATTTTCTTAATGAAAAATATAGAGTTTTATGGTAAGTTATGAAATATAATAATGATTTCATTTGAAGAAAAATATTTCACATAATTTATGGGACTTAAATCAGATAAAAAATAATAATGACATTTTATAATATATCATTGATGGAAATATGAAGGGTATAAAGGCCAACTTATAAATTTTAAGAATCATAACGGAAGAAAAATCTAAAAAAGAGGAAGAAAACATTGATGGATATTTTTCTCTAGAGAATTTAAATTTTATAAATATTCACGGGGTTGGTGATTAGCTTTATGAAAAAAGAATTTTCATGGTGAAAAAGATAAATTTCATGGACATATTTTTTCCTAATGTTACATCTTTTCAATACCAATAATATTTTCCATCAGTGAATTTAATAATAATACCAGTGCTTATAAAATATGGAAAATAAGTGCATTAAATATATTTGTAAAATAAGAAAAAAAAATCAGATATCAGAATGATAAAAATTAAATAATAATTTTTTTAAAATTTAAATTATTCTACGGATGATGAAATGTATAATGAACCAAACCCTGTTGACATGTCAAGAAAACCATGATTACAAGCATCATGGTAAAAAACAACACAATGAACAAAATATGTATCAATAATTACTTGTTGGAGATATATAATCATAGTAATATATAGAATAAAATTACACATTAAATATATACAAGTAAAATCCAAAAGTCTAATCCTAAAAGAGAAACTAAACATAAAAAAATAAGTTTTAAATTTGATAATCTTCTCTACCAACCCAACTCACTAAAAAGATGATATCACCCAAGAGAATACATTATGTTATATGACACCCTTACCATCACATGAATCCTAGAAAATAATTTGAACATATAACTTATGACATATGAATTTTGTGATAAATTTACTCATAATGATATCATAATGAATGTATATAACTTCTATCAGTATATGACCATTAGTTATACCATTAAAACAAAACATGTTTCTTAAAACTATTTCATTTGAAAAAAATTTATGTAAGAATTATTTTTTTACTTTTTAAAATGACCATATTCAGTGAAACAATAATATGAATTTAAATATGAATGAAAATATAGAGGGATGTGGTGAAAAGTTTTATAAATCAAAAGTTATATATATGAACCACAAAACATGATACAATTCCATAATGTATTAAATAATTAACTTATTGAGATATATCAAATTGAAATATGTACTAGGAAAGATAAGGGAACACTAAGACTAAAACAAAATAAAATTTATTGTTATATAATATTTTCATAGTATATATATAAGAAAATCATACCCGTAGTTCTTCCAGAATCACTTTGGTTTTCATATGTACCTAACTCAATACACCCAATCTTTAAAATAATATCTATTTGGGAAAAAAATAAGTAAACCATTAACAAAATTGTATAAAACATTTCCATAAAAAATTAATGAACCCTTTAATTCATGAAAATCTATTTCATATTAAATTCAACTATACCGTATTTCATCACATACATAATGTATGTAAAAATATTTATAAATAAAAACTTTATATAAAATCAATAATATTTTAAAAATTATAAAATTATAAAAATTATTCATACGATATTTAAATTAAATTAATTAATAAAGAACAAATATTAAATTAAAAAACATTGAGTAATTAAAATGACATATCCATTAAAAAGATACATCGACATCAGAAATAGAGGAAAATATATTACCTTAACAAATAAATATTGTAATCAGTGAGATATAGATATCTAAAATAGAGATCCATAAAGGATATAATCAACTCCATATCCATAACTACATATCAGAAAATAAAAAAACAACTATGTTCTATTGGATCATGGGGAAAGGGATTGAGAATTAATGTACATAAATAAGGAAATACCATGATAATGATTGAATATACCTTGATGATATCCACACATAATCCAAAATGTTCATAAATGATTCATTTGTGGGATTGAACTAGAGCAAAAATGATGGGATGTTTTTTCATAAATGAGCATTAGAAAAATATTATACATAAACTTGTACAATGGAATCAATATAAATTTTAAATTTTTGAAATTCAAATTACGATCCAAGAGAGGACACAGGATTATAAAAAATGATTCAAAACTATTTAGTTTCTTATGTCCCTTGAAAATGATGGCACAATGTAACCTATGTATAGAATCAAGTTTATAAAAACTATACACAATCTATGAAATAAACCCTCCCACAAAATACATTCATGTACATCAATTTATATTTAGATAAAACGTTTAGAAAACTACAATCAAGCAATGAAAAACAACTATAAAAGCAACCAAACCATTTTTAATAGTTAACACATGTTTTTTACAATAAATTCACTCAAACCATGTATGAATCCTATTTTCTCCAAATCACTAAATTTCCAACCATCTATTCTCAATATTCATAAATACATAAAAATGGAATATGATGATAAAAATTAAATATAAATTTGAATTAGAGGGCATCAAAATTTTCCACACCCCAAAAAATTTATTTTATATAATTCACTCATGAGTCTAGGCTCAATGAATGTTATGTTCATTTCTACCTAATAATATATTTTGAATCCCGCATCTTTTAGTTATCCCATACATACCTCCCTCGTACACAAATAAACATATTTAATTTTTTATTTATTACCTTATTCTAGTTTTCCATAATTTGAAATTATTTTTCACCAATAGTGTAATTTGGATATTGTTCAATATCCACCCATTCAATTATATAGGATGTTCTAGTTGAAAACAACCAATTAGGAACCAAGAAAAACAACAACAATATACATCATGTTATACGTTAATCATTACATATAATCCACCTTCTATTGTATTCAATAACTGTGAAGGGTAATGAAACCTCTGTTCCAACTTACCCTACATAACTAATAAAAAATACTGTTATAGGTAAAAATATATCAAAAACACAACCCTCACATCGAAATACATCATGTGATAAATACCATCCACTTAGGATTTCAAAAAACTTTGTTTCACCCCTAACATATTTTGGATCAATCACAAATTTTCAATCATCTCTTGAATATGAATTGATATCACAAAAGGCCATTCTCCAATATCCTCACAAAAAAAAAGTATATCAACATATCAACACAATAAATTCATCAAAATGAACCTCTTTAACCAAAACATTATTATCATTATTATTGGAAAATTAAACCATATATATATTATTTTCCCCGAAATCAAAAAATATTGCATTCACACTTCATGTATATCTTATAGTCTTTGAATTTAATAAAAAATCTTACAATCCATATGGGGAACCTATATCATTATTAAGTTCAAATATCTTTCCATTCCATCATACAAGACATTGAAAAACCTTGATAGAAAATAAGGGTCTATATTAGAAACAAATTAAATTATGAATCCATTGAGCAGCATGATATATCAAAAATATAATTTTTTGATCCCATCCACATTCATTGTATCTTGAGTAATTATGAAATGAACTGATTTTATAGGTTGACTTATGATCACCCAATTCATAACCTTCATTATAGGATTTCATGGTAATCCTATGATAAAGTTTATAGATATTTATTACCATTTCCTCACTAGAATGATAAAATGATTCAAAAAAACTATCAAGTATATCATGATTAGGCTCAATCATCATGTATGTATGTCATCATGGCATGATGTTTATAATTTACCACTATATCCATGCCCCCAATATACATGTCTTTAATGAAGATACATGTTCTTATTCCCTTGGTGTATAGACAAAATAGTAATGTGTCAATTATAAATTGACTCCCACCCCATATATATCATAATGACAACGCTACCATATAATCAATTAACCCAAATGGGAGTTTAATGATAATCCCTTGATGAATCCCCACCTATAATTATTTTACCTTAATGCTAGAAATATGCATCTTTTCCTTATTTAAGAATCAATTAATCATAAAATGATTACTCATCTTTAACATAAATGATGAACATATTCCCATAATTCACATTCACACCCATTATCTGTAGAGACCCGTATCTTTACGTACATTGAAATTACATTACATTTCCGGAATACTTAGTACATAACAAAAACACACACAAGGATCGTAATAGTTTAGTGTCTTTGGAAACTCGGAATATAATCTTCTAATCCTGGTGAAAGATCTTCAACATCTCCCATAAAGATCTTCCTTTTTTTTACCTAAAACCTTTCTTTATATCCTGGGGAAAAGAAAACATAAAAGGGTGAGCTCAAATGCTCAGTAAGGGTAAAAAAAGAAAAATCAATCAGATCATATTCATAGGAGCATAACATTTTGGAAATCACAACCTGCAAAAGAGATCATAATTTCATAACATGGGGTAAATCATGGCATTGAAATGTAATCACAATAATCATAACTTAAAACATGAAACTTTGTGGCATTCACACATAATCATAGAGAATCATTTATTGTTAGTCAAGACTAATTTCCAAGACTATCTTAGTGGACAAAGTCCCTTCTTGAACCGAGTCACCCTCGTTTCAGTCCTGTTTCACTAAACTAGTATAACCTACCATTCCAGCCATGTCTATCTCATGAGATATAAAATCTTTACCCAATGCATTGGAGGGAGATATAGGTCCCACCCATCTCATAATGATACCATTCTTATGTGTTCCACAAAATCATAAATCATACATCATTGCATAACCCATGTAATACAAATGGAAATCTTAAACATCATGACATCATAAAACAATTCATATAAGATAAAGGAATTCATAAAAATAATTCCATCACAACATAATCAAATCAATTTAATAATAGGGATAAAAATAGAACACTTTATTATCTTAGATGGAAAATAATTTTGATAAAACAATTAAACTTCATTCTTGAGGAAAATATCCTTTCTACTTCAAAAATATTTTTCCTTTCTTAACATGTCATAAAACATTAAACTAAAAGAAGTTGATTAAAAATAAACTTTAAAACTTGTAAAGGAGGCTTCTTGGAAATAATGTTTTAAAAATCCATTCATTCCGTATAAGTAAAAAAAACATTCATCGTACTGTTGTCGGAAAAGTCAAAAAGTACCTCGTACGAAAAAACGACAAAAGATTCCTTTCATATCTTTTAATAAAAACTCACCGAAGGGTAAAATTGGATTTAAACAATTGTACATGGATGGAAATAATATTACATATTGAGGATACATGGATGTGGATGATAAAATACACCCCAGTAAATACCAAAGTATAAAAAATCTCGGATAAAATGAGATTGTGATTTATTCCCTTACCTTAGGTCCGATTTTCTTTGTACGTGTCCGAATCTCATGTATAACGGTTTAAATAATGTTATTGACTTATTCCAGAATCATACATTTTGATATGATATCATATATGGTCATATTCTTAGCTTCTTATTAGTAATATTTCATTGTTACTTGTAACTCGGGTCTTTATTGCCTTTTGTTCTTATGCGTGTTTTGCCGAATAAATTCTTATTCTTCTTTTAAGGTTATAGATACCTTATATCCAGAATGGTATTAGTGTAACATATATCATATTTATTCATTCAATTCATTTAAATAATTACTATGTAATGATGATCATGTAGAACTAGTCGCATCACATCGTGGAGACGGTATTCCGTACGTACGCACGAGCGATGATATTGTTCCCATGATCGTGGAATTGTATTTAAGTGTATTTATACTATTTCAGTATCAATATAACTTTATAATAATCATATATAGTTACTAATTACACCATTATACCCATCCTTGTAAGGTGATGGTGGAAAATAGATTACACCACGGCGTGGAGACGGTATTCCGTACGTACGCACGCGCGGTGATTTCATTTTTCCGTAGGATGGATAGAAGGTGAATTAGGGTTGTTTCATATTTATAATAACATATCAGTATGTACGTAATACTGATTTTATTACTTTATCATGAAACAACTGAAGAAGAAGATGTTGAAGAAGAAAGAAATTGAAAAGATCGGTAATGGATATTACCTCTTCTTTGAAACGCCTCTTTGAATCCTCCACTTAGGGAACTAGGATTGGTCTTTGAAGAAGACCAGGACCTCTAATATTATTCTAGGGAAGTGGAGAAGGGATTTTGGCAGGGGTTGGCCGAGCATGAGTTCTCAAATTGGTGTGAGGTGGAGGGGGAGGAGGTGCCCTTTTATAAGGGGGGAGAGGGGCACCTTAGGAATATCTCAAAATATTATTTTATATTAAAGTCAAAATCGGTTTATAATGGTTCCAAAGGGTCTTATTTCGAAGGTAAAGTGGGTATGGGTCGAAATCCTGTCAACCAATAAGATTTAGACAAGTTTAGGTTATTATTTTAACCTTATCAATTAGATTTAACTCTAAGTTAAATAATTTAACTTTTACCGCGACTTTTTGTTTTCTTACACTATATGGTTAATACACTTACTATAACATGACAAACGAACCCTAAGTTGTTTATTATTAATATATATATCCTTATCTAAGTAATTTGTTCGATCCTTATATTTTTAGGAATAAAATAACAATTAATAATATAATATTTGATTTAAAAACTATTTTGTGTCAATTTTGACACTATTTAGTAATTGATTTTTGTGAAAACCATAACAGAATGATAAGTTCAAACAGAGATAATAAAATCAATACTAACATGTCATATTAACCTAGAAAATTAGTGTAATTCATAAAAAGTCTCAAATTATATTTATTTGGGTTTTTATAAGATCAATTATGTCAATATTTCATTAATAAGATAATTACTGCATCATCGTTGTGTCATAAATAAATTAAATTATTTAATGTCTAAAAATTACAAATAAAATACCATTATGTAGGAAATCGTTTTATCTTTCTAATGAATATTTATAGTCGAATTTATCTTATGTATAACCCCATATTAAATTTTTTTTAGTAAATAAACTTTGATTTTAACTCTTTTAACCCTTCTTTAAATAAATTAATAATAAATGTCCTAATCTAATCCAAGTGGGCTTAAATGGTCATATTTTATTCCTAACTTTGTTTTTGGTCAAATTTCACTTATCCAATAGAATTAGGACATGTGTTAGGGTAATAATAATATCATCTTTACCCTTAATTACCCTATTTACTTTTAACCGTGGTAAAAAAGTAAAAAGTTACTATTCACCAAAAATTATTTTCATCTCATTGAACCACATTTTAGTCCTTGATATTAACCGTGTCTCTCGGATTTTTGAAATTCCATTCACAGAAGCGGTAAAATTAAGTTTTATGCAAAATTCAGTTTTTAACCTACCACTTAGTGGTTTCACTATTCATCAAAAAATTGAAAGTTTTCAGAAAAATACCAAAAATTAGGCCTAAGCTATATTTGATATTATGAACTCAAAAATGATGTCTATTTTACCAAATTCAAAACATATCAGTTGCATTAACTAATTTAAAAATTAATTCTCATTGTCAAAACAAATAGCGTGTTTTTAAGAGATAATAACTATCAAAAGATTGAAACTTGTTTATAACTGGTTTAAATGTGAAATTACATCCAATGACCATCATTGTATTAAATTGTAAAAATATATTCTAAATAGACTTTAAAACCACTAAAATTAATAATTTATCACTATTAATTATTTCGATTGAAAAAGTTGTTTTTAATTAAAATTTAGTAATTTCAACTATTCATCAAAATATGAAATTTATCCGAAAATTACCAAAATTTTACCCTAAGCTAATTTCGATATTCCTAATCCAAAAATGAAGTCCATTTTGAAAAATAAAATTTACAAAATTTCAAAAAGTGGTTATTACTATTCATAATGGCTAGTTTTAATAATAGGATATTGTTGTTTAGTGAAACACGTTATTGCGTACTACACACGCTATCGAGGAAGGTCACAATTGCGTGTAATGCAAGACAAGTCAAGGATGCGTGTTGTGCAAGCTCCTTTTGGTGTAGCGTACAACACAAGACATTAATGAAATTAAAAAGAATATTTTTCATAAAATCTCGGGGTGTTACATTCTACCCCCCTTAAATGAATTTCACCCTCGAAATTCTTCGGGGTTATAAATGGTTTACTATTCGAAAGTTTCTTTAATAGAAACCAACATCATAAAAAAGAATACCAAAACCAATCTTTAAAAATGAAAGTGTGAAACGTTACGGTTACCCAAATAAACTAATCACTGGGTTTCCACATAGGTGAAAATATGGATATGGAAGAAAAATCTAACCATCATGTTCTGATGGAGAGTGGTAGAGAGAATGGCTATGGAAAGGTTAGCAATCACAAAGCCATAAATTTGTGACAATCTAAGGTACCATCTGATTAATCAGATATAAGAGCACTAGGACAACATTTTTGGTTTTCAATATCGTTTCCCTAAAGTTGAACAATTTGAATTAGAATAAATACTTACTTTATTTTGGTACAATCTCACTTTTGTTCATGCCTTGAACTATTTCCACTTCATCTCTTAAATAAATGAAGTTGAATTTGTTATTCGTGAAGTGTTAGCAGATCATGTGATAGAATGACGGGTCATTCCATCTGTCTCAAACAAAAGGTTAGAAAAAGTTATTAAATATACATAAGTCATTCTATAGTGAGATTAATCATATATGGTTCCTAAAATGGACTTATACTTCATATATCACACTGCTTAATATAATAAAACTATTTTATACTAAATAGGGACTTCCTGTAGGCCAGTGGTAGGCGATAAAGGCCCGTCGCACTTCGGTCGTGGGTTCGATTCCCACAGCCTTGTCCGACGTGATGGGCTGTCGCCCGTCCTGTAGGTTGTCTTTTTTCTAAAACTATTTTACTATAAAATCCCATCAATAATATGGAAAAACAAACAATACTAACTTATGTCCAACATAATCCATTCCAATATTTATGCTTATCCATAATACTACAGTCCACTCTCAGAGATTTAATACCATCGTTTATCCCCATATATCATAAGATATATCTTGTTGGACACATTCCAAACATTGAAAGGCCTTAATCATGTAATCTCTTGAATACCCATTGAACCTTATTGAAAACATGAGTACTGTTAAAAGTTAACTCTTCCCACATACCAAAATCCTCAAAATTCTATATACTCAAACCATGATATAACCTTCTCCTTATATCAGTCATGAGCTCATGAATACTATCAATCATTTAATTTTCTCCTTATCCCTTCATTATGCGCATATCATCTACATTCCAAATCTATATCTGAATAACCTTTCATGGATACTGGTAACATTAATCATACACATTCAAAACTCAAGGAAAGACAACAGTGTAACAATCCATAGATGTCTCTTTATTCCATAGTAGCATGAGATTACTTATACAACATTACACATGATAAACATATAATCAATCCACTACATTCTTAAACCATTGACCAAGCTTCAACAATTCTTTTATCTCACATATCATTTGTAGTCTCTTCATCATCATCCATATAAATACTACCCATACGACCATACTGATTCTCTTCATGAGACTTTACCTTAGGGAATTGGTTTGCATAATGCTGTACATTCCACATTTAAAACATTTAACCATTGCTGATGTCGTCGCAATACCATTATCCTCATCCCTGGTATTAACTGAACCTTTTCCTTTACACTTACTGGCTTTGTGTCCTTCTTTTCCACACCCAAAGAATCTTCCAGTTCCTTTGAAAAATTCTCCTTGATTCCTCTTCCCACATGATTTACATAGGGGAAATTGAACTTTCATTCCTCTATGATCGTCATAAAACTCCATCTTTCTCTTATTAGCCGAGTCAGGAAACTTACCAAATTTTACTTTATTGATCATATTATGAGATTGCTGATTCGGCATAATAATGATGTTTGGACTTCCAAATCCCATTTCATTTGGTTGCTCATGAAGAATATCATTCCATTGTCCATCATATCCTCCATTATCGTGAATCATCTTGTTTCCAGCCATTTTCTAAAACCCAAAAAGAATAGTGTGAGAGGAAAAAATCATAATAAAGGGGGAGTAACTTCAATATCTAACATCTTTGGTTTAATCTAATATCGTTACCATAGTTCTAGGACTATATCCTATACGTATACTTATCCTTAGGGACATCCATAGACATACCTTAGAAATATCTCTAGGGATCTCACTAACGTTTTCGCATCCTAGTTTCCAAAGGTTGACTAAACTTTTCCGCTGATACCAACTGTAGAGACCCATATCTTGACGTACATTGACATTACATTACATTTTCTGAATACTTAGTACATAACAAAAACACACACACAAGGATCGTAATAGTTTAGTGTCTTTCGAAACTCGGAATATAATCTTCTAATCCTGGTGAAATATCTTCAACATCTCCCATAAAGATCTTCCTTTTTTTTACCTAAAACCTTTCTTTATATCTTGGGGAAAAGAAAACATAAAATGGTGCGCTCAAATTCTCAGTAAGGGTAAACAAAAGAAAAATCAATCAGATCATATTCATAAGAGCATAACATTTTGGAAATCATAACCTACAAAAGAGATCATAATTTCATAACATGGGGTAAATCATGGAAGTGAAATGTAATTACAATAATCATAACTTAAAACATGAAACTTTTTGGAATTCACACATAATCATAGATAATCATTTCTTGTTAGTCAAGACTCATTGCGAAGACTATCTTAGTGGACAGAGTCCCCTTCTGAACCGAGTCACCCTCGTTTCAGTCCTGTTTCACTGAACCGGTATAACCTACCATTCCAGCCATGTCTATCTCATGAGATATAAAATCTTTACCCAATGCATTGGATGGAGATATAGGTCCCACCCATCTCATAATGATACCATTCTTATGTGTGCCACAAAATCATAAATCATACATCATTGCATAACCCATGTAATACAAATGGGAATCTTAAACATCATGACATCAAAAAAAATTCATATAAGATAAAGGAATTCATAAAAATAATTCCATCACAACATAATCAAATTAATTTAATAATAGGGATAAAAACATAACCCTTTATTATTCTATATGGAAAATAATTTTGATAAAACAATTGAACTTCATTCTTGAGGAAAATATCCTTTCTACTTCAAAAACATTTTTCCTTTCTTAACATGTCATACAAATTTAAACTAAAAGAAGTTGATTAAAAATAAACTTGAAAACTTGTAAAGGAGGCTTCTTGGAAATAATGTTTTAAAAATCCATTCATGCCGTATAAGTAAAAAAAACATTCATCATACTTTTGTCGGAAAAGTCAAAAAGTACCTCGTACGAAAAAACGACAAAAGATTCCTTTCATTTTTTTTAATAAAAACTCACCGAAGGGTAAAATTGGATTTAAACAATTGTACATGGATGGAAATAATATCACATATTGAGGAAACATGGATGTGGATGATAAAATACACCCCAGTAAATACCAAAGTATAAACAATCTCGGATAAAATGAGACTGTGATATATTCCCTTACCTTAGGTCCGATTTGCTTTGTACGTGTCCGAAGCTCCTGTATAATGGTTTAAATAATGTTATTGACTTATTATAGAATCATACATATTGATATTATATCATATATGGTCATATTATTAGCTTCTTATTAGTAATATTTCATTGTTACTTGTTACTCGGGTCTTTATTGCCTTTTGTTCTTATGCGTGTTTTTCCGAATAAATTCTTATTCTTATTTTAAGGTTATAGATACCATATATCCAGAATGGTATTAGTGTAACATATATCATATTTATTCATTCAATTCATTTATATAATTACTATGTAATGATGATCATGTAGAACGAGTCACATCACATCGTGGAGACAGTATTCCGTACGTACGCACGAGCGATGATATTGTTCCAATGACCGTGGAATTGTATTTAAGTGTATTTATACTATTTCAGTATCAATATAACTTTATAATAATCATATATAGTTACTCATTAAACCATTATACCCATCCTTGTAAGGTGATGGTGGAAAATAGATGACACCACGGCATGGAGACGGTATTCCGTACGTACGCACGCGCGGTGATTTCATTTTTCCGTAGGATATATAGAAGGTGAATTAGGGTTGTTTCATATTTATAATAACATATCAGTATGTAATTAATACTGATGTTATTACTTTATCATGAAACAACTAAAGAAGAAGAAGTTGAAGAAGAAAGAAATTGAAAAGATCGGTAATGGATATTACCTCTACTTTGAAACGCCTCTTTGAATCCTCCACTTAGGGAACTAATATTGGTCTTTGAAGAAGACCAGGACCTCTAGTATTATTCTAAGGAAGTGGAGAAGGGATTTTGTCAGGGGTTGGCCGAGCTTGAGTGCTCAAATTGGTGTGAGGTGGAGGGGGAGGAGGTTCCCTTTTATAAGGGAGGAGAGGGGCACCTTAGGAATATCTCAAAATATTATTTTATATTAAAGTCAAAATCGGTTTATAAAGGTTTCAAAGGGTATTATTTCGAAGGTAAAGTGGGGGTGGGTCGAAAAACTATCAACCAATAGGATTTAGACAAGTTTAGGTTATTATTTTAACCTTATCAATTAGATTTAACTCTAAGTTAAATAATTTAACTTTTACCGCGACTTTTTGTTTTCTTACACTATATGGTTAATACACTTACTATAACATGACAAACGAACCCTAAGTTGTTTATTATTAATATATATATCCTTATCTAAGTAATTTGTTCGATCCTTATATTTTTAGGAATAAAATAACAATTAATAATACAATATTTGATTTAAAAACTATTTTGTGTCAATTTTGACACTATTTAGTAATTGATTTTTGTGAAAACCATAACAGAATGATAAGTTCAAACAGAGATAATAAAATCAATACTAACATGTCATATTAACCTAGAAAATTAGTGTAATTCATAAAAAGTCTCAAATTATATTTATTTGGGTTTTTATAAGATCAATTATGTCAATATTTCATTAATAAGATAATTACTGCATCATCGTTGTGTCATAAATAAATTAAATTATTTAATGTCTAAAAATTACAAATAAAATACCATTATGTAGGAAATCGTTTTATCTTTCTAATGAATATTTATAGTCGAATTTATCTTATGTATAACCCCATATTAAATTTTTTTTAGTAAATAAACTTTGATTTTAACTCTTTTAACCCTTCTTTAAATAAATTAATAATAAATGTCCTAATCTAATCCAAGTGGGCTTAAATGGTCATATTTTATTCATAACTTTGTTTTTGGTCAAATTTCACTTATCCAATAGAATTAGGACATGTGTTAGGGTAATAATAATATCATCTTTACCCTTAATTACCCTATTTACTTTTAACCGTGGTAAAAAAAGTAAAAAGTTACTATTCACCAAAAATTATTTTCATCTCATTGAACCACATTTTAGTCCTTGATATTAACCGTGTCTCTCGGATTTTTGAAATTCCATTCACAGAAGCGGTAAAATTAAGTTTTATGCAAAATTCAGTTTTTAACCTACCACTTAGTGGTTTCACTATTCATCAAAAAATTGAAAGTTTTCAGAAAAATACCAAAAATTAGGCCTAAGCTATATTTGATATTATGAACTCAAAAATGATGTCTATTTTACCAAATTCAAAACATATCAGTTGCATTAACTAATTTAAAAATTAATTCTCATTGTCAAAACAAATAGCGTGTTTTTAAGAGATAATAACTATCAAAAGATTGAAACTTGTTTATAACTGGTTTAAATGTGAAATTACATCCAATGACCATCATTGTATTAAATTGTAAAAATATATTCTAAATAGACTTTAAAACCACTAAAATTAATAATTTATCACTATTAATTATTTCGATTGAAAAAGTTGTTTTTAATTAAAATTTAGTAATTTCAACTATTCATCAAAATATGAAATTTATCCGAAAATTACCAAAATTTTACCCTAAGCTAATTTCGATATTCCTAATCCAAAAATGAAGTCCATTTTGAAAAATAAAATTTACAAAATTTCAAAAAGTGGTTATTACTATTCATAATGGCTAGTTTTAATAATAGGATATTGTTGTTTAGTGAAACACGTTATTGCGTACTACACACGCTATCGAGGAAGGTCACAATTGCGTGTAATGCAAGACAAGTCAAGGATGCGTGTTGTGCAAGCTCCTTTTGGTGTAGCGTACAACACAAGACATTAATGAAATTAAAAAGAATATTTTTCATAAAATCTCGGGGTGTTACATTCTACCCCCCTTAAATGAATTTCACCCTCGAAATAATTCAGTTTTTAACCGTGTCTCTCAAAATTAACCGTGTCTCTCAAAATTTTGAAATTCCATTCACAGAAGCGGTAAAATTATGTTTTATGCAAAATTCAGTTTTTAACCTACCACTTAGTGGTTTCACTATTCATCAAAAATTGAAAGTTTCTAAAAAATACCAAAAATTAGGCCTAAGCTATATTTGATATTATGAACTCAAAAATGATGACTATTTTACCAAATTCAAAACATATCAGTTGCATTAACTAATTTAAAAATTAATTCCCTTTGTCAAAACAAATAGCGTGTTTTTAAGAGATAATAACTATCAAAAGATTGAAACTTGTTTATAACTGGTTTTAAATGTGAAATTACATCTAATGACCATCATTGTATTAAATTGTAAAAATATATTCTAAATATACTTTAAAACCACTTAAATTAATAATTTATCACTATTAATTATTTCGATTGAAAATTTTGTTTTTAATTAAAATTTATTAATTTCCACTATTCACCAAAATATGATAGTTATCCGAAAATTACCAAAATTTCACCCCAAGCTAATTTCGATATTCCGAATCCAAAAATGAAGTCCACTTTGAAAAATAAAATTTACGAAATTTCAAAAAGTGGTTATTACTATTCATAACGGCTAGTTTTAATAATAGCATATTGTTGTTTAGTGAAACTCGTTATTGTGTCCTACACACGCTATCGAGGAAGGTCACAATTGCGTGTAATGCAAGACAAGTCAAGGATGCATGTTGTGAAAGCTCCTTTTTGTGTAGCGTACAACACAAGACATTAATGAAATTAAAAAGAATATTTTTCATAAAATATCGGGGTGTTACATTATCATCTCAAAAAACAAACTCATCCGGGACCCCACCTCCATCAATACCTTTAGGTATTAGTTAGGTAAGATCCTTCCAAATGAATCGATGACCAAATTTATTTTCCCTGGAGTAAATAGAATACCAAAATTAGATATCTCATGATACTCAACATCCTGTCACTATCATATGAACATATCCTTCTATGTAATAATATAATTAAATAACTTTTTATTTGAATATACTACACATCACTATCCAATGAAATAATGGTTTTATGTTTTAAGGGAGTAATTCATGACTTCCAACTGAATTTCTTGAGTAGGATAATTGTACTCATCGGTGCATAGTTTATGAGAACTATAGGGAACCCCCTATTTCCCATACAATAAGAAAAACCCCAATTCCAAACACGAGGAATCACATATCACATCAAAAACCAAACCCTGTAATAGAAGAATAAGTACCATAGATGATGTGAAGATAAAAATTATCTCCTCAAAAGATATCAAACACTTATCATTCCACTCAAATCATAGCACTCTTATGGGTTATTTTTTATCAATGATATAATTGTTGAAAAATCACAAATAATAAATTTGTATTTTCAATCTTATCCTTAGAACCTCTCAATGTCATATACTATTTTGGGTTCTCCCAAGATCAATCCATGGATATTCAGATGATTTAATAATATAAATATTTTTGACATTAAAAATTCCATAGATATTAGTTATTATATAATAAACTTAAATTAATAATGACTCTTATATATATGTTGATCATTTAATGTTTTCATAATGAAATTCATATTATACCTTTGTTCATTGTTTGACATAGAATGCACCAAAGTATCAACCAAAAAAACCAACCATTATATAGTATATGGTGTGATGAATTATACCATTATAAAATTAATAAACATAATAATAATGTTAATAAAACAATATGACCTAACAAAATACTGAAAATTTCATTAAAGTCCCTACAACTATGTTAGGTAAATATTCTTCTCATACACTTAACATATGATACATTTATCACAGGTTAATCATATCAACCCAAATGGGATCCTCTAAGCTGACCAAAGAGATAATCAATCCACCGTAATGGGTATTTATTCATAATAGTCACATGTTTATGATTTTGGAAATCATCTAAAATTATGAGGCATCTATTCACATTCATGGAAAAGAGAACAACAATTGCCCATGGTGTCATAATAATAAAAATAAATATATTGGTATTAAGATTAAAAATATAATATTTATGTTCCTTTAACTTTAATATTTCATTTTTATAAAATTGAAGATAATGGTATGTCATCCTAAGGAGCTTTTCAATAGTGAACACATCTAATCTTAGGGGATGTAACCCCAAAATACCTTAGAAAATCGCCTTGGGTACACAGTCACCACTATAGTATTTGAAATGATAAAATAATGGTCAATGAAGATAAGAGACATATTTGAAAAATTTCATGATATCATTTGCGCATAAGTAATTATAGACCCTTCTTCAGTCACCCTAATTTAAATAAGTGACTGAATTTAAAGAATAAAACTAAAATTAATGCAATTAATAAGAAATTTAATCCACATGAATTATTATAAAATAAAATATTAAAAAATATTAATAATGTCAACATAAATAATTAAGAAATCCTACACAACATCGATGTCATCGATCATCACATGTCACTGGAGACATTTAAAATACTGTTCATTCTTACAAACTATGGGTGAAGAAAGATCCATCATCAATGTTAGAAGCTCAAATCATCTCCCCAAAAAATAATAAACATGATTGATATAAATTAATTAGATAAACATGTATTAAATAAATCATGGACTATATAGGATAAAATTAACACCATAACTGCATGCATAGAACGACCTCCTTCAGAATCGTTGGATATATACTCTGTCATATAAAAGCATCTGACTTTTTCTACCCTATAATCTTTACTCCATTCAAGAGAATCCACCATGGAATGAGAATGAGATCCACCTCCATTTTAGGAATTTGAATGATCCTGAGAGTCTTTATTTATATTTAATCTATATCTAATACCTTGAGATAATTTAAAAAATCATAAGGTGACAAGATTTACCCAAAATGATGGAATTACATCGAATCATCCATACCATTTGAATTGTATAAATATATATCTATGGATAATAATAATCCAACTAATGATTTCAAATGTATGAATCTAAAATAAGACTCTATGAAAAATGATCTACCTTATTATGATTTCATTTCTTTCTAGATGAAAAAATATTCCATCCACCCATTGATACCAAAGCTCCACCTAAACTGATATTCCCAGTTATGTTTTCTTTACCCATTATTGCATTATCAAACACGATCCAAAATTTTAGTATACATAATATAATCTTGATCAATTTAATATTAACCCTTACCCATATCAATCATCAATGTTTTAAGTCATTAAATAGAAAAAATATTGTGTGATAAGTGAAAAAACTCGATGAAATGAGTAGAATAATTCATTATTGTATATTCCTTTTTTTTCATGGTCACGAATTCAGTATTATTCTATAATCAAAATTATTTATGATAATTTATTAAAAATAAATACTATCTTGAATGAAATCTAGGTATGTTACTTATGTAACAATTTAATAATTATGGTTCACACAATTTTATTTCTAATCATCCAATTATTTTAGTATAGAAACTCAAAGATGAGTCCTCTAGATTCTTCATGAAGTTGATAAACCCCTCAATATATTCAATCAACTATTGGGATTCATAGTGCCCCTTGGTACTAAAGATGATAATCTTATTTTTATTTAAAAATATTAAACCATGGAACACCTTCTGCTGTTCGTTTCTAAGACCTTCTTATCCTATAATCTTGATTGAACCGATAAAAAACTCTATAAAGGAAGGGTTTATAAGAGGATTAACCATAACAAACATGTTTAGAATATCCACTATTTGAAATGGAAGTGATCATGTATGAGGAATATTCATATAAAAAAATATAGCATCCAATTATCATGAGTCAAAAACACATGATCAAAAGACAAATTTCAAGATTATAAATTAAACAATTAAATAATAAGAATTAAAATAATTAAAATAATAAATGGTTGATATAAAAATTTTATAATGTTTCATGTTCATCTAGAGAAACCAAAAATTAAAATTATTATATTGCAATCATTTATTAAAATCCATATCTACCTATGGTAACTAGACTCCAGAAATGGAAGTGCATAGTCTATGAACCCCTCTACAAATAATACCCAAATTTTTATGGTCCAAAAAATTATATGCTACATAACCTAAGATAACCATCGGTAGGATAATCCCACACCCATCTTGAATTTGGATCGAATACTATTTTTAAGGAACCAAAATAGGTTTTCAATATATGAAATCTATGATAGTCTCATACATTGTGAAAAAATAAACAATGACCAAAACACATCACATGATTAATTTAATAGAGATAGAAAATATGAGTTAAATTAATATGATATATAAAAATACAATAATCATACATGGGATTTCCAATAATAAAAAACCAACATTTAAAACAATACTAAATAATACGTGCCACAATGTGACCATCCATTACCTCAAACTTGACTCACTATAAAGATTAAATCTAGGGAACACAGTGAGCTACATTAATCCATTCATTTAAAGTTATTCAGAAAAGACCATATTTTAATATTGTAAATGCAATATACATAATGTTAGTAAAACTACTAATAAGATTCCATGAGGAATTTATACAATACATATCACCAACAAACACATTTTTTATCATTAAAAAAATAATTTTTTGTAAATATGTTTCGTTTGAATATATTATATATAAAATCTTTTTTTACATTAGAAATAAATTAATATTAAATTCAGTTATAATATTAATATTAATGTGAATGAAAATATATAATGAAATATAAAAATGATCATAAATAAAATGTTAATTCTGTGAGAAAAAAATAATGTAATAACATAGTTATGTAATTAAAAAAGCATAAGATAGGCTCAAACATTTAAAATATGTACTTGGACTTGAAAAAACAGTAATCCCTAAACAACATGTATCATATCAGTATAATTTTCGTCTATAGATCATTCCCCTAGTGGTACCACATTAATTAATGATTTCATATTATCATAACCCAATACACTCAATAATATTAATGTGATGTGTATTAAAAAAATACTTATGTAAAATATGCTGAAAATTGAAAAAAAAATTCAAAATAATATAATCATCATGTCTATAATAAAAAATACATTTTAATATAAAAAATCCTCATTGAGTAATTTCTTCAAAAACATGATATACATTAACTAATTTTACTAAAAATACCCTTTAAATATCATTTCACATGCACTATAAATACAATTAAAAAATTTACCCCTCATTGATTTCATGTCAATTATTTTCATAATCCAAATACAAATGAATTTATTTGAAAATTAAGTAATTCATATGACAAATATATTTTTTAGAGACACTTTCCCCACCAATTCAGGAAAACTAGTCTCTATTAAAAATAGAGATTGGATTCAAGGATATTTACTCATTAAAAACACAGATATATGATAAATGTATTAAATTCAAAAAAACAAAAACATAGATTTTAAAATAAAAACAAAATTGGGTTCTAATAGAATAAAGGGATGATGGATAAAGGATACATATAGGTAAAAGTGGAAAAACAAAGATAAGAAACAAATGTACCTTGATGTGATTAACCATAAATAATAAATGATATATTATAACTGAATGAGGGATTCCAATAGAGGATCTAGTAGAAGATTGTTTTAAATAATGTAGGATTTTTATGATATTATACATAAAATATATGATGTTAGTTAGGTTAATTTTCCTTTTTAAAGAAATTTATATAAGATATTTGTTATAAAAGCCATTCACTAATGATATAACAGCCACTTCCCATTGAAAACGTTACATAGGCGTAACTAAAATCTTACAAAATTTATATACAACTCATAAAAAAAAATCAATCAAAAAATCCATTCATCTATATGGTATTAATTACAACTAATAGAGTTATCAAACATATTCTCATGTAGTAAAAAACTCTTACACAACCAACAGTTCATTTTCTCATGGTTACTAAATGGTTAGACAATCCCTGACCTATGATGTTTTCACCAAATCCCAATGTATAGATACTTACTTTGGAATTGTAATGAACCAGAAATTCGGTGGGAAATTTTGTTTCTTAAATTCATGGGAATTTTACGAGTCCGTAGTTTCTGACGGCGCTTGATTCTGAGGCCTAGTGTGCCCGGAATCAATTTCTGATTTTTTGTTAAGATTAAATTAATGCGCGTAAGCAGTTTTCCTGAAAAAGAGAAATAAATCATAAAAATTTTCTTGGATAAGAAATCTGAGGTCACCATTGTGCTCATGATGGCTGGTTTACCCTAGTAACAACTTATGTTTAGTCAGCGCGGGCCTCCGGCCAGAAATCCCAAAAATGGCATAACCATAAATAAAATAATTGAATAATTTATATTATTTTTCAAATGCTTATAACTCAAAAACGGTAGCTCAGATTATAAATTCCACACCACCATTAAACTCATGAGGGCATGCTTTATTTAATAAGATATTAACTTTGGTCGGCGTTGGCCACCAGAAAAATTTAGTTTTTGGCCGCAAATAAAATAATTAAGTTCCAATTATTTTATTGTAAAATTCATAACTTCTAAATGGTAACTCAAATTGAAAATCTAAGAGTACCGTTGGGTTTTTTGGGGTGTGTTTCACCAAGGTACAGCCTAACCCCGACCACAGTAGGTCGAAGGTGACTGATAATAATTTTCCGAACTTTTTTTCGGGTGGGATCAGTTAACGCGCGAGCGGAATTTTGTAACATTTCAACCAGTGCTCAGAACTGAAATCGGAGGGCACCGTTGAACTTGCAGCGTCAGTAATTTATTGGTGAGACATTCACCACAGTTGCGTTTTGACATGACTGAAAGATAGTTTTTAGGGGTTTTTAATTAAGTAAAATAAAAATAAGAGATAGCTTATTTTTGTTCCATGGTGTTTAAAACCTCCAAGATGAGGTTAGTGTGGGGCCCACCCACACATAACCTTCCTTATGAGGATATAATTAATGTGGGGCCATCCAAGCTCTTTAACTCCCCAAAACTCACCATTAACATCTTGGATCTCCTAATTAAATTTGGGAGCCTCTTCACCATCTCTCGTAAGTGTGCGAAACCACAAATTAATTAATGGCATAATTAATAAATTTGAAATGATTTGAATTCTTTTGAAATCATTATACCAACATTATAAAAAGAGGCCTTCTTCATTCAATTTTTGGTTGGCATAATCTTTTGTGGAGCTATGAATAACCTTTGGGAGAATTTCATCCTCCCAACAAAGAACACCCGTCATCACCAAAAATCGATGAACGTCGTCTTCTCCCTCTTCAACCGTGGTGAGAGGAAGACGTCGCCCATGGTGACTATCACAAACAAAGATGCCACCTCTGAACGTAGGTCCACCAATTATGAGTACTATCTTCCTTCTCTGACATTGATGGAAAGACGTCCGCCTTTCACGACACCATCATCGATCATCGACAAAAATGAGATAGGGGGTTCTGAATTGTTTTGTAATCGTTCATCGTCATCCAAATTTAAGGAATAAGAGTGAAATGATACCACCATAATGAGGAGGGTTTGGACCACACAAAAATGTCTGACCCTCCCCTTTTGTTAGTTCTTCTTTATTGTCGACAACATGGAAAAGAGGCGACATCAAACAAAGGTCGTGCTGCCTGCGGTCTCCACGAACTGCATCACTGGCCAAGCGGCGTCCGAGCCGCACACCACACACTGCTCTATGGCTATGCTACCGGCCCGCCTCACCTCACCGGCGTGCTTCCCGCGCCCCGCCGGCGCGCTACCAGCGACCCGCAGGCGCGCTACCTGCGCCCTCGGCGCGCCGCCCGAACCTGCCTTTGGACTGACAGGCAGCCCCCAGCGTCGTGGTGCGCTACCCGGCGCACCCCCAGGCGCCCTGCAGCCCTGCCCGGTGCCCCCCGGCACCCTGCCACACTACCCCGCGCCCTACCGCTCTACCAGAAGCGCCCCCGTACATAGTCTGGCGCCCTGCCCGGTGCCCTTGGTGCAGCCCGGTGCCTCGAAATCCTACCCGGCACCCCCACGACCTAGCGCGCCCTGCCTGGGGCACCCGCGACCTTCCCGGTGTCCCGTTGGCCTACCCGTACCCCATGCACCCTGCCCGCTAGCCACCTGGCCACCGGCCTCTCAAGACGACCTGCGACATCCCCCACGGTGTCACTGGGGAAACCGGTCCGGTCTTCCGGGCCAAGTCAACGAGCCCCCTACGTGGTGAATATTGGGCCGAACCGCAGTTGCAGTCCCCCGAGTCGTGCCCAACAGACCGGGTCAAAACATATAAGGCTGACCCTTCTAATGGGATGGGTCAAACCCAGTGAGTCTGGCCAGGTCGACCCAGACCGGGTCGGCCTAGACTGGGTTGGGCCGAGTCGATCTGACAGGGTCGAACCAGATCCTGGGCCCATTACTAATCCATTACCTTATTGGGCCATATCATTGGCACCAG
Source organism: Viscum album (assembly GCA_963277665.1). Classification (NCBI taxonomy): domain Eukaryota; kingdom Viridiplantae; phylum Streptophyta; class Magnoliopsida; order Santalales; family Viscaceae; genus Viscum; species Viscum album. The sequence continues at coordinate 1,033,459,660 of OY728157.1, forward strand.
ACATCCATTAAACAAACCACCAAACGAACCCGTATTCTTGGAGTATAGTCATCCCTTTGAGTATTCACCATGGGAGTTTGGTGTATAGTTGAGTCATAGTCAGGTTGGTTCGTAGACGAATCCAACCAGGCCATCGGGACCAAAATGCTAATAACTCACAGACCGGGCGTCTGATAGACGCATCATCTATTGCGTTGAGACCCCTAAGATGTGGCGGTCCTTTGAGATACTTCCACATGAGACACGTTACACTTGGATACTCGAACAATATCTCTTGGAGCAGAACCTCCTGGAGACAAGCATACGAAGTGCGGAATCCTAGTAGCTGTAGACCTGACAAAACCTTGACCAATTCGACTCGGAGTGATTCGACTAGCGAGGTGGACTGGGCGCCCTGTTTGGTGGCATACCCACGGCGAACGGAGTGCCTAGTTTATCAGCAGACCCGCCGTACTCGACATGAGGAGTACCTATGTAGGATATTAGGGGGAGCACCTGGGTTGGCAGTAGAACCACAGCGAACGGAGCGCCTGGTTTGGCAGCAGACCCACGGTACTGGACAGGAGGAGTACCTTATCAGTCCAAGGTTAGTGAGTAGCACCTCGGAGTCACGACAGATCAAGTGGTCTCGACAGAGGAGGAGTTATCCAGTAGCCTTGGATGAGTTGATTAAAATCATGGTTTGAGCTGAGTCAATAACCTTTGTGTTTTCCTCGGGATTGAGAAGAGTTACTAGAAAAATTAGGTATATTTATGGGAATATACCTAAGTATTGGTTATCTGTTGATTCATACACTGTGGTTTATCCTTGTTTGAATTTGTGAGACCTTGAGGGTCTCAGGGTCCCTACTGAGTATTGTTATACTCACCCCTACATGGGATATGCCTGCACCTCGTTGTGTTCGATGCACACATCAGACAACGCTGACCGAGGAGTAGTGTACGAGGACATGACAGTACCCAGAGGTGGACCTCACGACGAGTCGGTACCCATAGGGGAAGAACGGACATGGAGCGCTGAAAGTATAAAGTATAATATAAATCAATGTAGGCTGGTACCACTACTGTCTAACCCAATCCTAAAAGTATAATATAAATTATGCAAGGTGCAGGTGTGCATAAATAAATTAAGTAGTACAATGTAACTAAATACCAAAATACCTAATTCAGCCCTTAGCTAGTGTCTGAACATGTAACTAGATCATTAATTGAGTCTTAAAATATTATTTATATGTACCATGTGTGTAAATCACCTAACGAGCCAATAGAGTTTCCACCACAGTAAAACAAGTCTAAGAAATTACTCGGCCCGATGGGATTTAACAATGGAACCTACGTGTCAATGATGGACCCAAGGATTGAATCCAAGTATTCCTAGGATATTATATTTAGTGAAGGATCCAAGTTATAACAATTCAACTTGAAAATTTTATCTAGTGATGGAGTTCCAGGTTGAAAACCAATGTAATGTAAAATCACAGAAAGATAACTCAATAGTATTTCAGTTTAGATTTGGGGTAAGAGTGTTATCCAAGAGTTTAATCTAAGGCATTCCACAATTAGTCGCCTACAGAGTCTAATGAGTTCATCTAAGGTAAAATTGTTTTAAGAAAGGGCTGGTTACAAGGAGTGTATTAAAGGAACCTACTTGTCCATGATGGGTCCAAGGAGTGTATCCATGGTATCCTGTAGAAAAAGGGTCCAAACGGTAGTACACCGAGAATCCAGGGAATAGACATTAACCAGAGTCTAGGTGGGTATCAACCTATGAAAACAATATCCTTGAATCATAATGAGGATTCCAAGACCCAATGAATTCTCATCTCAGAATCCGAGCTGAGGTCGAGTTAGTCCATTACTATTTAATATTTTATGTTATGAAATGATTCATATGGTTATTTTCTTACCATCCATTAGAGTGGATAGGTCATGTAGAGTTGACACTATTATTTATTGGTTCATGCCTTGACTTACATTAGTGTAGAATGGTCAAGTAGAATTGAAATCGTTTATTAATTTGGTCAAGACATTCCTTCCATTAGTTTGGAAAGGTCATGTAGCATTACAACCATTTAGTAAAATACATTAAGCATTTTCAATGGGATAGGACTACACTGCAACCTTCCCTTAACATGGTATGGGTTTCCATAGATGGGGAACCAATCCTTGTCTCATGAACCTGGGTCTATCCATATAATTTCTACTTGGGAATCCATTTATCTCCGAAGGTCTGAAAATGAAAAAACATTAAGTCCATCATCACATTCCTACTTGGGAACCAATGTGTCACCCAATGTTTTTTTTATTAAAAACCATTTAAAACAATTAGGTAACAGGTATTGAGTGTCAAACATTAAGCATTAAACATTTGTCTGAGTCAACTCATTCCATTTACCAAAACATGTCAATTTCATTTAATGGGATCCAAAAATCCATACAAAGGGAAATTATCTACATGGGAAATCCCAATAAAAAAATTGACCGAACATAGAGATGGTGCTCTGGTCCTTTTATTATTTACAAAAATTTAACTCAGTGTTTCAAATGCCATTAGGGCCATGTTTTAAACATTCAATTTCAAATCATAACATCAATGCATAAGAATTGTAAACATGAAAAGTCAATGAAACAAGGTCTAATCTCTATTATTTTTCATTAAGTAAGAACACCTCTGTTTTTAGGGTTTTTTTTTATAAAAACATGATATTTCTAATCAAAAAAGCATTTAGTACTCTTAGCATTCAAATCAAAAACATGATAAAATTCACATTTCTTAAGCATTGAGCATAATACTTCATTACAAGAATTTATTTATTTAAAAAATGCAGTAAGAAACTTAATTACTATATTTATAATGATTGAGGACATGTAAAGGGATCATACCTCAAGGTGGAACCAAGCTGTACACTCAGATCATGCAGAATTCTAACTAAAAGTAGTTGCACCTCTCCCACTGAGCATACACACATCCACATACATGAGGGCATAGATAGTGATGTTAATTCAAGAGGTGATAAATAGAAGAGATGGTATAAACCTTACCTTGAAATGTTTTTGGTGGACCGAAACCAATTAGATAGCCTTTCCATTGGTGGAGGTTGTTGGAACACACACCCATAGTTCTTTAGAGACCATTTTCACTGACCTTTGATAAGATAAATTTGATAATTGGATCACCCCAAAGCCCTATGGTTAGAATGAAACATGTGGTTCAAATAAGAGGCCAAAATTTTCCAAGAAAGGGAACGAAATTAGGGTAGAAGACTATACCGAGAGGATTTTAGGAAAAATAATAAATAAATCAGATGGATACGACGGTCGAAGGGGGGATTCGAGATAGGGGTCTGAGCGCAATGCAAAGTGGTTCACCCCTACTGAATCATTATTTGAGGGAGATAAGGGAGTGTTTAGTTTTTATTTAATTTAATTTATTTTTTTTATTTTAATTAAAAAAATTATATTTTACAAACTGGGCATCAAACACGGTTTGAACCACACAGTATTTCAATGAGTCTGCGAACTGTGCGGTGACATATAACACAATGATGCACCCTGCACATCCTAGAAACATGGTTTAGTAAACTATGCATATCCCATGCGCTAAGAAACAACACCTATTTTAATAGGGTTGTGCAATTAATTGTTATGGGAGACACAATTTAGCAGGTCGTACGGAAATCATTCCCCCTCTACTGTCACATAAATCATGATGTTTTTCTGGTGTGACACTCCCGAAATTTCTCAAGACACTTGGGAGACTTCTTGAGATTTTCCCATCCCCTAAACCATAAATTAGGATTGATCCAAATATCGTAATTATGTTCTGAAGCTCGATTTTAAAAATGTTGTTTAATTGAATGAAAATGTTGAAAAACTTTCAAACTTTTTTTGGGTTTGAAATCACGAGGTTTTACCTTATAACCACCTTAATAACATCTCATCCTCTTGGATCCTATAGGAAAAATGTAAACATCACTCTACCAACAAGGATGGTGAGGTTTCATTCAAATGGTCTCCTAGCATTACCAATGCCCAAACAACCTAAAGCAATTCCAAATCACTACACATTTCATCCCATACAACCTGATCCAATGATCAAAGTTCCACATAACATAGAACAATGATTATAGGAGCCTGCTCAGATAGAGACATGATCAATTCAATGTCTTGATAACATTCAAACTATGGTGATTCCCCCCATAGGTTTTCACAAAATGGGGAGGGAAATTCCAAACCATGGTACCTCCACTATTGGAATCGTTTTTTAAGGAAAAACTCTGGTTGTTATTATGACACCCGTGTCAAGAATTCGTAAATTGGAAACCATCTAATTCCGATCAATCTAACAGAAGTAGTCATGCATTCTCTCTCATAAGGCACTACCAACCATGAAACCGCAAATTCCTTCCCCTGGAAACATGCATTAAAATGGATCCTTACAACTGCAAACAATAAATTGAATGTAGAGAGTAGTTGAGCCACTTGGTCGACATATCTTGAAGAAGCCCGACATATATAGCAAAAAAAAAAAGAAATGGCTCGAGTTTGGGAGTCTGTACTAGGTGTTCCTACCTGTGAACCCATTAATTACTATGGACTCACCAAACCTTGATGAGAACAACACTTTATCCTATAACACTGGAAATGATCATCCATCAAGTTCAACCACATTTAAGATTTAGCTCGATGTAAGACCAATTCTCTATTAATGAATCGAGGATGATGTCAAGATATGGGACATGTTTGTATCATAATAAGAGTAAACTAAGATGATTTAATACAGGGTTTCTAGTCAAACATCCCCAAAAATTGAAAGGTAAAACTTTAAAACCAGATCAAATTCGTTCTGCCAGGCCAGAACAGACATGATTTAAGACTAGAAATCCTCAAGGTCATTCATGAAACGTGACAATTTCTCTATGGACCCCTTAGGTGTTTTTTACATATAAGGGCACGTTAACCATCACAACATGAAAATAAAAACCTTAAGGGTTTCATAGTCGAATGAGAAGAATAATAACTACTCATAAGTGAGATAGATTATAACAATGAGATCGGTGTGTCAAAACACTCGAGTCATTCGAAAATAGGTCCATGTATTGGAATCAGACTAATCATGTAACGCTCAAGACACTCTATATGAAGATTACCCAAGACTATACTCAATAGTACAAGATGATTCATTTCAGAGCTGTATTGCCTCATACAACTATTTTTTCTGGGATGACTCTAGAACATGTCGTCCATTACTAAGGAGATGAGAGGATCAAATGACCTATAAAGCAACCATCCATGCCAAGGGAACGTCTAACAAGATTAAAAAGTCCATTACATGATGCATGATCCCATAACAAGGTGAAGAAAACATGAAAACCAATCTAATCAAGGGTGTCACCACGAAACTAAAAGTCATACATGGGACAACAGTACCCAAACACCACCAATATTTAGAAAAGACACAATACTAGCAAGGAATTTATGTTCTGAGGGCGCTACCTACCATGGGTTATCCCCTTACGAAGAACAAGTTTCAACCATTAATCTGAGTCACATCAAAAAAAGACACTAGTCTCAAAATCTAATCATCAATCCGTTAGAATGGAGAATAATTCCCATAGTCAGTTCCATTCCAAGGCAACTCAACTAGATTTCTGAACTACCATTACATGTGACTTTTATAAAGTGGGCACCACTACAGGTTCCATTTCCAAGACTCCTACTTTTAATCAAATTTAATATTTAATCATAAAAATATTTAATCAAAACATCAGTGTACCATTTGGAAAACAATACAAGGTACTTGATTTTAACCAACTCCCAAAGAGGAAAACATGCAACTTTTATAAAACACCCTTTTTAATTTTTTTTCCTTTAGTTGACATTCTGTCATTTTTTGTAATGTGATCAAAATAAATTAATTTTATGTAGATAAGGAAACCTACGATGGGTCCCATATTAACCAACCATGGATCTATATAATGCAACCCATTATCTAACACATAAATTGAACATATAAACACCCAAAGAGGTCATCCCATAAAAACATTTCTCAACTAACTTTTTGGGTCTCGTTGAGTTTTTAAAAGCCAATGATTTTATTTCATATTATATTAATCCTACTTCAAATTTAAAAGCATTTCACAAATCGTCATTCAATTTAATTTAATATGGGTTTTCACTTCACAATTCTTGAAGGGTCCATACACTCCATTGATTGAAAATTGGATCCCATTAATTGGTAGAAATGTAAATTAAGAGTTTAAAATTATCAACATAAACGAAAAAATTACACGTGTTAAAAATTTCACATAACAATTGAATTTGGAAACCCTTTCACAATGGTTCAATTACACCTGTTATCATTTTCCAACTATAAGGCACCCATACACCTTACAACTAAAAAAAATCTCTTGTCAAAAAAGAAACCTATAAACATAGCCCATGAAATCATGAACATATATCAATGTAATCAATAATGTCATGTCACTACAAGAATCTAACCTGGAGAAACATGCTAAAATATTAAAAGCATGGTAATTTAATCAAAGGATCATGTTATAACGAGTAGTAAGCACAAAAGGGATTCAAGTGTATTACCTAAAAAAATAAAAAACCTAAGAATATAATTTTAATAAGTCATTGAATCATACATATAAGGAAACCTACTAATGTAAATACATGGTATAACATATATGCACTACATGGGAATTTCAATGTGCCTAACATGATGCATGTAAAAAAAATTTGTGCCATTTTAGGCCAAGGAATGTTTCCAAAATTTGAAAATCATAATCAATATAATGTACACCAGTCACTCTTTAATCAAAATAGTATGTCATAAAGGAAAAACCTCCTTTGATACCACTTTTTTACACCCCAACTCATCTCACTAGTAAGACGGTTGCTGTACCATTTTCTAGATGACCTCATGTGCGCCTCCCCATATGCTAGAGGCTACCGACTAGTATCTAGGGTGTACAGATAGTCACTGGGGAGACTATACCTTTTTATCAGAGTTGTGCAGTGGTATAATAGAGTAATTAACAATCTACAGTGGAAGTAGTAATACATAATTGACAATGAAATGGAAGAAATATTTTATATGCATAAAAAAACCGGCCAACACAAGTTTATAAAATGGATGAATGCATGACATGGTATTGATATATTACATAAAGTAGTAAAAAATACAACATTTATTTCAATACAATACAATGTTGGAATCAAGTAAAAAAGGAACGTATAGTCCAATGGTGATCTCCACAAAAATCTTGAGCTTCAGCTCAATCTTTTGCTCATAACTACCACATACAATCAACAAAAACTATCAAGGTCCATGGACCTACGAAAAAAGAAAGGTGTACTTGGGTACACTACAGCAACAGAGGCCCAAGTAGGGTGTGATATATAAATCTCATTAGGTCAGCTCCACTGGTGTCTAACCCAATACCAACAATATATTATATATTAAATTGGGTGAAAGCATCCGTAAATTATATAAGCAATACAATGTAACTAAATTCCAAAACACTTGCTTCTACCCTCAACTAGTCTCTAATCATGTAATCAGTTCATTAATTTAGTTTTACAATTTTATATATAAGTCACATATGAGTAAGTCACCTATCGAGTCCATGGAGTTTCCTCCATGGTAAAATGGGGACAATCAATAACTGGGCTCGATGGGCATTAACCATGGAACCTGCAATTCAATTTTAGACCCAAGGAGTGTATCCAAGGAATCAGGTGATTGTATATGTAGTGATGGTTCCAAGACTTAGCAATGAAACCTGAAAAAGATATCTAGTGAGGGAGTTCAGGGGTAACAACCAAGGTAACGTAAACTAATTGAAAGAAAACATAGTAGTAACTGAGTCTAGCTAAGGGGTAAGAGTGTAATCCAAGGAGTGTAATCCACAGAATTCTACAATATGGTGGCTAATAAGATCATGGTGTGCATCCAATATTAAATGTGGCTAAGTAAGGATGGGTCCCAAGAGTGCATCCAAGGAACCTACTTGTCAATGCTATATCCAAGGAGTGTATCCTAGGTATCCAGTAAAAGATGGGACCCAATAGTAGTATAACAACAGTACAAGGAATAGAAAAGAACCAGAGTCTAGGTGGGTATCAACCTAAGAAAACTATATACTTGAATATGAATGTGGATCCCAGGACCCAGGGTATTCTTCTCTCAAAATCCATGGAAGGATTGATCCATTCCATTCCTATATGATAAAGGTGTTTTGTAATGATTCATCTAGTTCGTTTATTTACTTCCACTAGTATGGATAGGTCATGTAGCATTGAACCCATTATTTATTGATACATGCATTTTCTCCCTTTTGTGTGGAATGTTCATGTAGCATTGGAACTATTTATTAAAAATAATAATGGCATTTTCAAAGGGCATGGTCTATACCTATACATTCTCGTATCATGACAAGGGTATCAAAAGACGTGGAACCAATCCTTGTTTCAGGAACCAGGTTCCATCCATGTAATTCTTTCATAGGAATCCGTTTATCTCCTAAAGAATGAGAATGAAATCCAATTGAGTCCATCATGGAATTCCTAGATGGGAACCCACATGTCACCAAAGTTTTTTTGTTATTCAATACATTTGAAAACAGATTGGTAACTTGTTTTTAGGGTCAAAAATTAAGAATTAACCATTCATTTAAATCAACATACTCTATTTACTAGAACATGTCAATTTTATTTAAAGGGTTCCAAGTATCCATAGAAAGGGAAATTATCTACATGGGTAATTCTAATCCAAAACTCAACCAAACACATAGATGGTGCTTTGGTCCTTTAATTATTTACAAAAAGGATACTTGATGTTTCTTATTCCATTAAGGACATGTCATAATCATGTAATTTTACATCATATCATTAATGTATAAGAATTATAAACATGAAAAGTCAAGAAATAAAGGACTAAGAAATAATTTTTATCTTGAAGGATGTGCACCGCCATTGATGGCGTTTTATTATAAAAACATGATAATGTTAACCAGAAAATCATTTCATAAAATTGGCATTCAAATCATGAACATTATAAAAATCACATTTAACAAGGATTGATCATAATACTTCATTACATGAATTGTTTTATAACCAAAGTACAGTATGGAACTTATAAATGTATTTATAATGATTGTGGACATGGAAAGGGACCCTAACTCAAGGTGGAACCAATCCATCCACTCGGCTCTTGGAGCTTTCAATCTAATAGATTCTTCTCTGGTACCAATGAGCATACAAACATCCACACACATGACAGGATGGATAAAAATAATAATTCCGAGGAGAAAAGAAAAAGAGAAGGTATGAACGTTACCCTGAAATGTTGTCGGCATGCGGAAACAACCTGAACTACTTATCCTTTGGTGGAAGTTGTCAGAAAACGAAACCCAAGGGTCCTAAGAGACCTTTTTCACTAATATATTAGAAGATAAAACTGAAAATTGGATCACCCCCAATGCCCTAGGGATCAACCAAAACTCATCTGTTAATGAAGAGGGAAAAAGCTGCCATGGAATGGAAGGAAACTGGGGAAGAAAACCATAACTTTATGATTTGAGGAAGAATCGTGATGAAATCCAACAGAAACGACGGTTGAAGTAGGATCCAAGAGGGTGTCTGAGGGAAAAGTGATAGGAGCACTCCCAGGTACATCGAGATATTAAGGATAGATGGTAGTGTTTATGTTATATTTACATCAACATAATTTAATTTTATTAAAACAATTTAAATTTCAGAAATTGGGATTCATGCACGGATTTGTCATCATGGTTTTTTAAACCATGCACAAAGAGTGCAGAGTCTTGTGCATCCAAGACACACCCTACATGAGGTATGAACACAGTTTAGGAAACTGGTCATAACACGTTCATTAATCCACTACCCCAATTTAAATAGGGCAGCATGAATAAATTTTGTGGGCTTAACGTTTTAGCAGGCCATCCGCAAACTGTGCTTACTATTATGTCATTAAAACCATGATGTTTTTTGTGTCTGACACTTCCAAAACTTCTCGTGCATTCACCCAAGCACAAAAAAATTACATAAGATGGATCCTTCTCTTTTAATTATGTTTCCATTCCTGGTTTCAAAAATGAACAGTATAGTAATTGAATACGTTCAAAAACATCCGTACTTTTTTCCAGTTCAAAATTAGGAGATTCTGTAGAATAACACTCAAATAAAACATATTAATTAAACACCTAAACATGTTATACACAATATCATGATGAAATAACATAGTAGGTAAAATCAAACAATTATACAAATGTTCATATCAAGGAAATAAATTCAATTAAACAATAAGGAACATCATCTATTTCAATTACTATAATAATGAAATCATCATTGAATAGAATAAGCATGGAATTTGAATTACTATGGTCCCATAATAATGCATTTAATTATTAGTCCTCACTATATATATATATATATATATCAATGGGTAAATATTATAAATCTCAAAAAATAGTAGTCAATGGGTGATAAACCAATAAATAAATGTGAAATAAAAATCATATGCAATAATGAACCACAAAAACAATAAACACTTCCCTGTTTAATTATACTTTTCCCCATATGTGGGATGATCACTCCAAGGAACACATATTTACCAAATAGAGACACATTCATGGTATCATAACTAAAAAATTATTATTATTATGGAAAAATGATATTGATACCAAATTTTGATACTATAGCTGACTGACCATTAAATTGATTGTCGGACTGTTCTCCAAATGGTCCCATGTCTATCAACCAAAATATCAGAGGCTATGAAGTAGCAGAAATGTTCCAATAGTGGTGTGGTGGGGATATTAATCATAATTTACTATTGTACAACTTTGAAAATGAGGTCATTATCCACCCTCCTCAACACCATTATATCCCTGCATCATGTTGGAAGCCTTTGTCGTACAAGGATTCAAGTTTTAGTCCATGTGGTGACCAGAATGACCACTAGTTTACTGGTTAGTCAGACCAAGACTCTACATGTTATATTTGTCAAAAAAAAATTTATAATATAACCATATGTTAAAGGATAATGTTATCTACATACTTACCTAAAGTCATCAAAAAACTAGGTTTACTTATTTATCCAAAATTTTGATAAGAATATAAATATATATAATATTTAAAATTATCAATTAAGTATTTAAAAATATATATTTATGAGTGAAATATAACTCTATAAATGATACTGGGATCAAGATAAAGTTCAATGTATTCAAGTGTCCAAGTATATTGAAATTGGATAAAGAACATAATATATTTATGACTATGTTAGGGGAGCTATTATAGAGACATATAACGTGTATTAATGATAAAATAAATGGTAAATGGTTATATCTTCATCAAGTTAGGAAATTCAATAATCAAATAGTAATCCATAATGGATGTTTAATATGAGTATATGTGAATGATGGAATTTAAATATTAGAAAAGAAGTTGATTTGTTCTACCAAAATATATGTGTAAATTATGGTTGATATTGTAATTCTTGTAATTCTTATTTGTGGGAATTAAAGTATAAACTATGAAGGAATAGACAATTTTCTACCAATAATAAATAATTAGTTATTAATTGTTTAGAGAATCATAAATTCATTATGTATGATGAAACCTTGTCACTAATAACCAGAGTAAAGTCAATAATCATCTGTATGGTTTCTAAATAACACAAAAAAGAGAACTGTAACACCATAGGATTCCAACATGGTTTGGATGGTATATAGATTCATCTTTAGGTTACATAAATCACTAATATAATAGAATATCCATTTTTCTAAATCCACAAGGGTGTTTGGTTGTAATAATAATTATTATAATCTCTATGTATATAATTGTTTTGGGGAGAAAAATAATTCATAAATAATATATATTGTTACCATTTGGAAAATACATTATTGTATTTTAAATATTTATGGAGAAGTTTAATTAAATATTCACCCAAAATGAGTTACAGTAAAAACCCAGATTAATTGGATCAAAATATATTGAGTTTTTTTTGACTCATGGATGAATTCATTGTACATATATTGACCATTTTTTTATAATTCATGATAGAAAAATTCAAGAGTTAATTAGTTCCAATATCATAAGGAGTGATATTAAAAAAGAGTACGTGACAAGGTTTATGAATACAATATAATGATATGTGAAACACCATGTGTTTAAATAAGTAGTTATATCACATATTCCATGAAACATTACTTTATTTGATATTTATTTTACAAAAAAACATGGAAGGAAAATATTAGACCAGACCGATTAAACTACATAAGGTGTTTTAAAAAAAATTAAATAGATGTTTAGAATGAATGAAAATATGTTTTTTGTACATAATGAAGTGGTAATAGTATTTATAAATTAGGATAAAAAACTATGAAACATTTAGTTAAGATATATATTTTATCACAAACAATATTAAATGGAAATAAAAAAATAATCTTAATGAAGCATGTGTTAGAAATATTTAAAAATTCCAATTACCTTAGTGCAATTCATTTATCTAAATAATCAATTTAAATATAAAATGATTTTTTACAGCTCAAATAAGTCTTTCATCATAGAAAATTTATAATGAAAATATATTTAATGATAACATTTTTACTGTAGTACTAGACACAATATTAGTTTTTCAATGATGATAGATTATAAATACATGAGGATTTTACACCTTAGGTGTTATATATATTGTGTTGAAGTTAGAGTTAGAAGAGTTGGCATATTGAAGAATTTATTAGGATTAATGACATACCCATACCCTAATAAAAACATGAGAATCATTTGGGAGCTAAGAAGTTGTGAAATATTAGTATTTAGATATAATGTATTTGATATTATTCATAGAGAACCTCAAAATTTCTATTTCGACACTGAAAAAGATGTAATCATATTTTCATTACCATTAAAACAACCCTAAACTACCTAAAAACCACCAAAAATTTTTCTATTGATAAATTCATTTGTCCATCACCTAGGAATGGAAATCCTGAAATCTATTATTTCAGGTTCGGTCCTCAATACCCAACCCCTAATAGATTGAGTATAGATACAAAAATCTTACCATATCTCTTAGTTCACACCAGTTGATTTTTTATAAAAATATTTTATCCCTGATATTTATGCTAAATAGACTATTAAATACTGATATCACCTTATCACATTTCATAATGTACAATCACTAATGAAACCCATGGCCACAAATTCCAATATCACTCACTAAAAATAATAATTTTTCACACTAGATTCAGAAACACATCAAATAGGATATACAAGTATTCCAATATCTAAAACACTACATGTAAAATGAATTGGGAACCATATAAGTGATTATTTAAATAGAAACAATATCCCCAAATATCTCACCAAGATGTTATCGACCAATTCTAAAATGCCTTTTTTTTGTTCATAATGTATAAAATGTTTCTTTCATATCCAAATGTTATCTAATAGCAATTCTAAAATCCTTACCACTGTAAATTGAAAATTTTGGTGGTCCAATAATAATCTAGTCCCATGAAATAGTTGTTTAAATAAGTCTATATTTTCATGAAATATTATTATATATATATATATATATTACATTATAGAGAGGTCGAAGTTTTTATTTAACAAACTAATTACCTTGTTTCATGAAATAAGTTGACCAAAACATGAAATCAAAATACATAAAAATTTATTTTCTGAATATTCATCAAATTTTAAATTCATTAAAACATAATGTATTATTCTAAAATTTTACTTTCTTTATTTGATGCTGATGTTATTATAGAAAAAAGTTATTTATAATCTTCTACATGAGGTAACATATTTTTATAAAGAAAATATACATGTTACATTTTGAAAGGTATAGTGTGATACAAAAAATAATTATTTTGGTTAATAAAATGAAAAAAAATTCAATAAAATAGATTATAATGTTTCTAAAAATATTAATTTTTAGATTTAAATTTTGTATTAAATTTATTAAATTAGATCAATAAATTTTGAAAACCCATAAATATATAGGTTTATTAGAAATATTTATTTATATTAGAAAAATATTTGTATATATAATTTTGTTTAAAATAAATATATTATTATAAATATAATTATATTTATAATAAAATTACTTATAAAATATAATAAATATAAAAAACATAAAAAATATATTAAGCCTATAGTTCCAGTTCGTGACATTGGGTCATGATTAATATGAAAATTTATTGAGGGGTTTTAAGGCCATGTTGATTGGGTATTAAATCCATAGGGACTTTAGGCAAGAATAATTTATTAAAATCTGTTCATGGGTGACTGAAACTCCTAATAAGGAGGGATTATGCATGTCCTCATGGGAGCCTAGGTGTCATAATTGGTTTCAGTCTTTTAATCCTCTCATCGTGAAGTAGTATTAGAAGTAGAAGTAATAATAATAATAATAGTAACATATTTAATTATATTTGTTACTACTGTATTTTTAATTATAAAAGTACTTAAATATAATTTTTTTCTATAACTTTTATATATTTTTCTTTTTTTAAAAATGTTTTTTATTATATCATTAATAAATATATAATTAAATTCTCATTGTTTTTCTAAATATTTTAGTAATTAAATTTTAATTTTGTTAATTAAATTAAATTCATTTTTTGATATATAATAATTTCTGTAATACATTTTTGACAAATGAATAATGAGTTTGGTCCACCCAACTCGTCCTTCTATCTGATATTATTATTTATATAATTATATATGTTATATGTATTATGATATTTATATTATCAAAAGTTTGTTATATATTAAATAATAAATAAACTATCATTTAAAATATCATTTTATTTTAAATTATAATAAATAAAATGTAATTGGATTTTTATTTATATATTAAATATAACAATATTTTTCACTATTTAATAAATATAACTGTAATTGTAATTATATTTATATAATAAAATTTTTTAATTAAAAATATAGTTATATTTACAATAAAATTAATATAAATATATTTATTAGAAATTTGGAAATATTTATTTAATTATAAATTTATCTAATAATATATATTAATTTTAATATAATTATATATATATTTATATATAATAATATTTATTCAAAAAATTTGAATATTTTATTCCATATAAGTATAAATATTACAATGACCTATTGAATAGGGAAACTGAATATCTGTGAAAACCAAACCATAAAAAAGTATCCCATAGATATAATACCCTACTCCTCTATCCCACTAAAATTCCTACCATAGTCATCCATTATGAGTAAGTGAGATAAAATAATTGTTAAACATAGGGATACATAAATTATTCAACTAGTTTGAACAAGAAAAACATTTCTAGTGAAAACAAAACACATACCTTGCTTATGAAAACATACAATAGAACAAAGAGAACATGCACACATCATGGTGCAAAGAAAACACATTCTATGTCACTTTATGAGGAATCTGTCATCTTCTGAATGAAAGAGGTTATCTATTGAAGTGTTATGGTTAAAAATGTGGCCAACCAAAAGTATTATGGTATTCCATGTCTTGAGACTCTACCTATAATAAATTCAATGCACATTATATTCATTATAGTGTCCCAATTAATCCACATTCATTACACTATTAAATTATTCTAGAACCCTATTTGCAAGGAAAAGTTCATCACTGTCATTGATACTCCTAATATACACCACCTATATTATTAAAGGAATCTTGAAAATTATTATAGTTGTGAATATTGTCTATAATTACGTAATATATAATAAAATAAATCTAAGAGTACAAATTTTCCTCAAACACATGCATGAAACCATATTAAATAAAATAATAATTTTAAATAAATCTTTTATGGTCATCCTGCTGGATAAGGACTCAACCTTTTTTAATATTGATCTCTAGGATTAAAATTAAAATTATTATGAGTTGTTTTTTCTAATGTTATATAGTAAATATTTCCATCACATTTTAGTTATCACAAAGAAAAAGGGAAATTAGGGCATCACTCCCACTCTTATAAAATGCAGTAAATGTCTCAAGATACTATGAAAATCCCTCGAATTATACAGTTTATATATCACACAATATAGTATCTATATACAAGACATCTTTTTATAGTCCCTAAACGATGACCTTTATATTAACCTATGTCTTATGATAAATTTATCTGATAAATATAAATTCCATTACAGCAATTATAATTACTGAATTTAAGTCACCATTTTTCTATAAAATAATATTATGTTATTAATTCTGACAATCATGTATTGTTGTTTTTTTTGAAAAACTAGTATCAATATCCATTATAGGAATATAAAAATAAAAATGATCTTATACACTATGAATATTCAATATCTTAAATATTTTTCAGGGTGAACCCACAATTGGATGGAGGGCCTTCAACTCATATTTTTATGAATTTTACATAATCATCCACCGATATTCAAAGTCTATATGGAAAATAAGAAGACAGATCGAATGAAACATAATTTTAAACTCATAAATTATCCATTTTCTAGTACCATACCCTTTTTCATCCCAACACAAATTAATTTTTTGTAGGAATAGAGAGATCCATCTCAACATAAAAGCGAGTACATAGTGTAACATTATTGGTAATTTTTTATCATATACTTTTTTACAACATTATATATATATATATGCATTTATCCCATTAAATAAATTAAATTACTTTTATCCATAGAATAGATGTTCCTGAATCAAAGAGGGTATCAAACATGGGACATTAATATTCCCAATAAACAGACTACGTTAAAATCTATTTTCTCAATAGAGGAGTAAATAACCAAATGTGAAATTGGGATGTCTAAGCATAACATTTAAGAGTTGAATCCATGACTTCAATGACTGATAAACCAACTTATTTCATCAATCAACCCTTTTGTGTCCACAATATATCATTATTTGTAAATGTTATATATTGTCTATGAAATAATAAAAATTAATAAATTGGAAATTGGTGGTTTCTAGTGACATTCACTAAATATGATTTTGTTCCAGCCTTTGGCAGTTTTAATGTTGTTAGGAAAAAATCGTCGTCACCCCATTTTTTCTTCCCCACAACTCCCTGACCCATTATAAGAAACCCTAATAATATCAAAACAATAGTGATCCATCAAAAATGGAACCATACACATAGTTTATTATACCCTTGTTGGTCTCCATCTACCACCATCAATATATCCATTGATATTTACAATTACTAGAATACCCTATTATTATCCTCTAATCAATAAATACAATTGTTTTTCCAGAAACGTCGAAAACTAAACCCATTAATGATATCAACTGATATCCATTAAGCATAAATGACACGATGAACATACACTATCTTATTTTTATCCTCCACATCCCTCCCCATTCCCAAAATCAACAATTTTCTCCTCCAAAATGAAATGAAACCATTAATAATTTTTTTTTCTAAATTTACTTATCCTGATTTCTATGTAACATTGATTGGGTGATAAAGCCATAATCACTTCTAAAATTGATAATGAAAAAGAATGAGATTTACATGATTTTATCAAAATAAATATATTTTGAATTAAATTTTTTTATATTAAATTAAGGATTTTTTATTGTAATGATGTACATTAAATAAATACATGTTTTGTAATCATGTCTTGTATATAATATATTCAATGATATTCAAAATCACACTATATAAAGACAATTCATGTTTAATTGGAGAAAATATGCATCGTATACAATATTATGATTATGAAATTTGAAAATAGTTATTGATTTTGAGTATATAGAAATATATATTGGCATAATATATGACATAGCTAAATTATTATTATATAATAATTATTTTTTTAATTATTCTTCAATATGTAAATATAATATACACAGACGATAGATGACTTATGAAATGAGTTTTCAAAAATTTTATCTTATTATTGGGTTAGGATTGAACTTTTTTAGCATTATGTTGGGAAAAAATTATAAATGAAATGAAAAAATTTCATAAAGATTTTTTTTTATTTGATATATGAGAACTCAAATAATATTGATGTTTAATATTAATTTATATTTCATAAAAAATATATATTGAAAACTTTATGATTTTATTTTTATATGTTTTTTAATATCTAATGGAAAATATTTACTCTAAAAAATTTATAATATATTAAATTATAAAAATGTTATTTAAAATTACATGTTTTCTTTCCAAAGAAATTATTATATAATTTTCTGATATGAGATATGAATTGATTTAAATTATTTGTGCAGGGCATATATTTCAATGTAAAACAAGGTATAAGGTTTGAAAAATTATATTTTTCTTTTCAGTGACCTTGATTTCCCGAGAATAATTGAAATATATCATAGTGTATATAATTATATCATAGTGTATCAATTTCATTGTTATGTGAAGGAGAAATAATTAATTATGGAAGAAATTATTTTTTATAATATTAATTTATAACAAGTAATACGACTAAAACTATTTGTATTACATTTATTATATATCAAAATCAATTATTTCTTTATGTTTAATAAATTTAACATATTTTCAATGATAATATTTCTATATTCTTATATAATATGTTTATTTTAAAAATGGATTGGATGATAAAACTAAATTAGAATAAATTTTTATTATGAATAGTTATGTTGCAAGAGATATGGGTGAATGTTAAAATGTGTGATATTATACCTAGATATATCCATTTATGATGGTATCACTTGATATACCGATATTAATGGTGCTTCGACAAAAATGCTAATTTAACATCTCTTAGTATAGGGATTTCAAAAATTTATTGAAATAAAATAGTACATTCCTTATAATTATTACTAATATGGTAACTTATATGTTAGATTTAACAAATTACTCATGGGTTATGACCTTACATATCATCCTTGATGATTTTTACTTGTGTTATGGATATTGATGTATCTGCTAATGGTATCCTAGATTCATTTTTATCTTGTATATTTGAATCATGTCACCCCATGTTCACATAAAAATATCAATGCAATAATTTCCTTTCATGATAGGTGAAGCACATGTACCATCATATGAATGGAAATTAAATCTTATATATCCTATTATATGATATCCATCAATTTTAAGAGGTGAAATTGTTATGAAGATACTTATACAAAAAAATATGATATATTTTTATCCTAGGATATGCAAGAAAAAAATATGTGAGATCACATCCATACATATTTCACATCGTCAAGATTAGTTTATTTTGGTTATAAATCCCTAAGATGACTCATATATGGCTTCATGAATGTTTTAATTGTTTTCATGATCATCTACACCATGGATGTTTGGTAGCATAATAGGTGTCACCAACCAAGAGATAGAAAATTTTTTCTTAACTTCCATAATTGAATTAAAGGTTCCAATATGAGGATATATGGTCCCTATATTAGATATATATAATATAGTATTTCCAAACCAAATACTAAGTGTTTTTAAAAGTTATATTTTTATCATTATCATGAAGGTTCTAGAATAAATAGTATATTACAGTGTTATATCATTAATAATGATTATTCTACTACTCATTGGTTTCTATAGGATAGAGAGAGTCCATAAGTAGTGTCTATGAGATTAAAACCAAAAAGATACTATCATCGTTGATTTAGATAGACCTCTATATGATAACGTAATTCTAATAATATTTTTTAACATTTTTCCAAGAATATTTATTCCTTTATGATTATTAATTAATATATATATATATATGGATATATTTTATATTATTTTTCTCTTGATAATATTCCAAAATCCCTCAATGGAATCATAGACACATTAATAAATTATTCAATATGTTTTTTTTATTTTTTTTGAATATCCATCATCCCAAGGATATATGACATAATATATCATAATATTTTTTTCATGTAAAAGGGAATAACTAATCTATATCCAATGGTATTATATATGTAAATGTATGTTTTATATTATCATATATGATAATATATGTTATATTACACGAAAAAAATAATTCCTTTGATTCATCAAATTAGAGAGTTGATTCATAATTATTATATAATTTATACATCCAAATATGGAAGTAACCATAGAACTTATACATAAGTGTTTCACTGTAGTAAAGAACCATTACATACCCCTTTATGTGGTATGAATCATTTATTTATTCTTGAAATTTCAAATTAACATGTATTTCCATTTCCATAGAAATGATAAATTGGGGTTACTCTCTAAATTTTAAAGGATAATATAACCACACATACGGGTTACTAAAAATATACATCTTCCATACATAAAGGTTTAATGCATATGTTTTATTCATCAAAATACTTTTCCATTACCAAACTATTTAACATATGTTTTATGAGACTAAAGGTTCCATGGTTAAGGGATATTCCAACAGAATTCATCAATTTTAATGAACTTGATGTGTGTTTTTATTGAATTACTCCTATAATAGATCATGATTGTTAACATTCCCATTAATATTAAATTAAAAATCTATCCAAGATAAATAAATTTAATATATTGTTATAAAATGGTTTTATTTTAATAATTTGTATATATATGATAGTGTATGGAAAAATAAATAGTATTTTAATTCAAAAATGAAATAATAAATGTTCTTATTAGCATCACATATTTAAAAAAAATAACTTGTATATTTTTTATACATTATAATAATCTTTATTATCAATTATCATTAAATTATTTAAGAATGTATTCTTTAATATATCTGATAAATTTCATTTATAAATTTCCATTCTATACATTAAATTATTGGTATAATATCAAAAGATTTTTTATTCATTTCCCATGTCCATAGTGTGTAATTATTTCTACTAGATTTATACAAATTTTTTATTATAAATAATACATATTATAAATTATAGTTATGCTAAATTGGATTCTATAATTTGTAAGATAGGTTCAGTTATAGGGATGTTGGTTTAGATGTCCCACGGTCCTAAAGGAATAATCTTAATTAAATTGTGATTAGTTTTGGCTATTAATGGATCATCAATTAATCAGTTGGATGTTAATAATTTCATCCAATTCTATACATTAATAAACAAATATCATTTGAGATAAGAATAAGATAAATTATGGTGTTTATATATTTGTTTATCTTCAATTTTTGGGGGAGGAAAACAAATTTTGGATAGTGTAAAGACTAAAAAATTAATATGGATTGAAAATATAAATTTGTTGGATGGAATTTTTATTAGAATTTGAAACTGTTAGAAACACACATACATAAAGGAATAAAATATTACAAAATAATAATTTTATATTATTTAAATGTTATAAATTTTAAATAAATTTGATTTATATTAAATTGATGATAAAATGAAAGAAAACCACACAAATAAAATGTGTTAGACACAATGTATTGATGAACTTTTTTGGATGTCTATCATTCAATATGCATGACCCAAAACTTATGACTCTCATTAATTATTTTGGATATGGATAACATGTAATGCTAAGACTCAAAAAATTATACACCTTGTTCATGGAATTTTATTTAGGAAAAACTAATATGTGAAACTCTAACACATTTGATAGTATTGTATTTTTCTTGATTGAATTAAAATAAAGGATTATGATAATGATAAATCTACAAAGAAACATAAAAAATAATTATTTTCTATTAGAAATTGTGATTGATTATTTATGTTTTTAATCAAGTGTAATTCATATGAAATATTATTCTTTCCCTAATATTGGTAATGATGTGTGGTAATATATGTTTTTTTGTGATTACATTCATTAAAATTCCTTGATTAATTGACATAAATCATGATACTCACCTATATATAAATCATTGTTACATATTATCACATCCATCATGTTTATCATTTTCAGATCTATTATAGGTATGAAATATAAAACAACTATAAATTGGTATCAAAGGATGAGAAACGTTCTTAGAAATAAGAATTATATTCATTGGAATTTAAATGTTATTTTGGTCCATTTATATAACATTGAGTTATGAGATTTATATAATAGGTGTTCATATCACATTATTTGTGATAAAAAGATCTCAGAGATATGAGGGAATTGAAATGTTGTAATGTTGGTCTGTATGATGGTAATTAGTAAATAGTAATTTCATTTGAATTAATCACATAAGATCATAGTCATACTAGTTTCATATTTCATGAATCATGTTACTATTATTGTTTTCTTATAATATATATAATTTTTTATTTGTGTATCTTATTTAGAAAAGATGTGATATCCATTTATTTTTAAGAACAAGAGGTTATCTATAAATAAATTTTAATGTTTTATTATAATAAAAATATATTAATTATTTATTAAATTATAAATATGGGCAATTAAGTCTATATAGTTGAGAATAAGAAGGTCAAGGTTGATACTAATCACACAAATATTTTGGAATTATTACATTGGACAAATAAATGATAAATGAATTGAAAGACAACATATAGATTCATTATAAAAATCATTTGATTATGAATTAATTGATAACTGAATTTAATAGTTATTGAGAACAAATTCTAATGAACCATTTAGTTGATTAGGTATGAGGGATAATAGAGTATATGATCATATACAAAATTATGTTTGCGGTCAAATGAGTACTCATGAAACTAATAAATTTTTGTACTTTGTATCCTCTGTCAATGAATTTTGTGGATATTCTTATATTTACCTATTGTGTATTACATTTGAAATATTTTGACTGTTAAAAGTGTTCTAAAATGAAATGTAGAATCAAATATTTAAATGCATTAATAGTGTCTTATTAGACTAGGTTGGTTAATACATATGCCAATAAATCATTGTTCATTTTGGAAAATTTGGAATAGTTCCATAACACTCTCCACCTAGAACACAAAAGTTGAATTTTATTTGAGGAATGAATGTGTGGAGGAATTATTAATAATAATTTATAACATAGATATTTATAAGAACAAAATATATGAAGGGTTTATAAGATGGTATTTGAGAAAATTAAATGTGGATTTATTGAACAAGTACTTAACCAAATTATGAAAAATTCAATGGATTTATAGGATTCCGTCGGATACTATGTGATATGTATTTTATATATTAAATTATTATGCAAAAAATGTTTATATTTGTTCAACCTACTACCTACCAAGAGTCTATTGAATTTTATGGTTATGTGTTTTGGCTAAAACCCATGGGATTTCAAATGATATACTTATATACAAACCATGTTTGGAACATAGTATATACACATAAAGGGGTTCCACCCATTGGTTTCATGTAGGGGTTCAATAAATAATTCTACATATACAATACTATTTATATGTATAAAGATATATTTTTAGAACATATTATACCATAAAATCATGTTATTTTGTATGAAGGAGCCTTTAACCCGTTATAATAATAAAGAGCATTCAATTGTTTCATTCCATAATATAATATTTTAAAATGAGATGTATCAAATGAGTTTCAAAAGAATATTCCTTATTGGGAATTTCATCGAGGAAATTTTCTTGAAAAATAATGAGGTTTTTAGGTAATAGATGAATGTTATAATATTTTAATGTTATGAATATCCATTAATGTTTTGTAGAAGGACCGTTGAAGTCTAAATATCTGGGATGATGATGAAATCATTGAGTGTCATCTCAAAAAATATTTTGATTATTTTTATGAATAGAATCAACATGAAGGTGGTGTGATTGTTTTTTGATGTTATATAAACATTAAATACGTCATATTTGAAAAAAATTCCCCAAATTTCATTATTTAATTATTTTTGAAAACAAATTATCAATAAAATATATAAGTGATGAGGCCCACATACTAGGTACATATATATATAAATATATATATGAGGTAGTTTGGTCTGATTTAGAACACATGTATAGGTAAATTGATAATGTGGTTTATCATGGATAACTCAAAAAATTGGTTTTATCCAATTTTCATGTAATTAATCATTCTATGATTAAAAATAAATTTTATAATTTAAAAATTATTGATAAAATTACTTATTCACACACTATATGATCATTCATTTATTCTATGTGGTATACTCACTCCGTTGTAAATTATTCTATGGTAATAACTACTATATAGTGATCTAATTATACTAAGTGTGACTATATTTATTTCAAAAACATCCTAAAAAATATTAAAACCACAAAAGATATGTTCAAGGTATTTATAGGTCAGGATGAGATATGTTTAAATGGTTATACTTATGATAATTTATAGTATATGAAGATTATAAGATATTTTAGTATAGTTTTATGAATTTCATACATATTAGAGATATTAGTTGGAAGAGTTTCAAAAATATTGTTGAAAACATGACAATAAATTAAAATTAGATCAGTATATCATATACTGTATGTGAATCTATTAAGACATTTAAGATCATTTCGGACCATGGGGTGGTTTATAACATTAAGTTATTAATCGAGTGTTTCTAAAACAGAATGTACCATGGTGTGTAGTAAAAGTAGATGGGTTATGAATTTTAAAATTTTCACTCTAATTCATCATAACTATGTTATCTATAGGAAATTTAATCCTAGCATCAACACAAGGAACATAGAAATATTAACTAATAAAAAAATTAAAATGATGAAATACAACATCCTATTTGAAGACCATTGCGACTGTTATTCATCAGCATTGAATGTCACTCAATGAAACTAAAATTGGAACCCTCTAGATCATCCACATTTATTCATAAGACTAGTCAAAAATTGATCTATTACAATATATATTTTTATTCTTGAATCTATGTGGCCTTCAATTCTGACATGATTGTGGGGCCCTGATTCTTCAAACCATGAGGGAGTTCTTGGATCACGGTTCTCAAATGTCTCTATCCACTGTCTAGGACAAGGGATTGGGGATATAGATTTTGTAATATTTCAATAAATATATATTAACAAGAATATAATACTATCATGGATTTAATATTTGGGTTATGAGTTATAGAAATTCTATTATATCCCCTGAATAAACTCAAACATAAAACAAAGTCTATAAAAACCCATACGATATTGTCAGATTTTACTAAATTTCAGAAATATTTACCACTTATCTATAATGTTTAAACCATGTTACGTAATAAAACATGAGCCATAAATGGTACACACATCTCCCATAAATTTTTAAATGAACGATGAATTAAAATATTTAGCATTCATAAAATATATACTCTTCTTTTTCAATTGAATATTATGCCTAATTTTGATAAATAAATTAAATTCCAATTATTGTTTAAATTAGTAATATGATTTTGTTTAATTCATGGAAATCATATATTCATAGAAATCACTCAGTCCCCTTGATGGTGCGAACCAAATCATATTCATCAATTCATCAAAATGGTATAGTATTTTAAATATGCTTAGTGTGTGACCCTCTAGGACCTTATCTCGATAGTAGTGAATATTACACATATACCATGAGTAGACACTAAAAACCCATCAAGACCCATAAAGGGATAATTAAATGAAAAAAGGATAAGTATTTGTAAGAACAAATTCATTGTAATATAATTTCATTGCCTCTTTATATCTCATGAACAAGGATGTACAATCTGTTTCTTCATCATTTCATTAATTATTATTTATTAAAATAAATAGACAAACAACTTCTTCTACCATGGAAATGGATTTTACAATAGAACTACCTTCCAGATAAACATTGAAAAAATATATCACATCCTTTCAGTTGTAATGAATTATATCCCAATAATAAAATCATTGTGATATAACCAATGATAAACCAAATGCAATATACCACATTACGACAGAAAATATGTAGTTTTCAACTTGCATCATTGTACAAGGTCAAATTGTATAAATTGATTATAATTAAATATCTGGAGACTATTTCTCATGTCCATTGATAAAAGCTTTAATGACACCTAAAACATGTGGTGTTTCTATATGATATTCCGAACTCATGATGAAATTAAATCCAGATAACCATGTGTGAAAATCATGAGAAGAAGTTTCAATGCTTATGAGACACCAAAAACTGATAGTCACACTTCATCTATGTTTAATAGCTATGATGTTTTTGGACTATAGGTAATATACATTATATTAATGTCACATTATCTTGGTTTTCTCATTATAGTCATTGATCTAATTTAACCTTTCGATATCAGGGGTAATATAACAAAATAATTATAGAAAGAGTTGACAAAACAATAATTACACTATTACTGTAAGTATATAGAATAAATAATTAACTATATACATGTATGGTAATAAAATTTTATTATAAATCCGGGGTCAAAGGAAAAATATTTTTTAACACACTCAATTATTCATTTGAAAACATGCAAAATTTCCTTGTTCTTACTCAAAAGAAATTATTTTGCTTCTTCTAGGTTAAGGATATAGTCATTATTCCTTCCACATCTCTATTTCATGGCAATTCTTATATCTACGACTTCACCTCCTTGAGTAAGAAATCTCAATATATGATATCCTTGAGTATATTTATTTTCTCTACTGTGAAAATATGACATCATGGATAAACATACATATTGGATTATCATAATTCATTTTATGATAATAATTTACATACTATATTGATTACAATAATAATAAAAAATCATTTTGTATTTTTCATTGCATGAATTTATATAAAAATATTAATAAACATACTCTGTATTTATAGATATGTATACTGTTTTCTAATGATATTATCTTTCTCAATACCAGAGATAGACTGTGATATAAAATCATATTGATCTAAAGGAGGACAAGTTTATGACCCGTTATACATGTGTACCTTCCTCTCAAAATATTATATATATATACCCCTTGTGATATCTAAAAAACAATTCGATATTCTGGATTCTTCCTTTTTAGTTCTCCCCAATGATAATGAATATTACCTATAATAAAACATTTGTTGGAAATATCTTGTTGAGTACATAACATTAAAAATGTTGGTTTTTTCTCTAGAATCATATGCTTTTCTACTCACCAGATTAATTTCCTCCTATTTCCCATACTTTTTTTCATGGAGATATTTATTCCTCATTATATTGGTAATAATTCTCTTTCGAATTGATCCAAATTTTATTTTTCAATACCTTTCTAGTATATATCTATTTACTTGGTCTATGAAATACATTTGATCTAACTAAATAAACATATTTACCTAAAATATATGTTTCTAATTTATGTAAATATCAAGAGAGTTACATTCAATCTATTCTAACATTAAGAAGAAGGGTTGATTTTCATATTTTATCAAATAAATTATCCTTGGAAAATGGTGGCACTCTAGGTAACCTCTTATATTCACATGGATAAATATACATTAAAATTAAAGACTACGATCTTATCACATGATCCAATAAAAAATTGGATTTCATTACCTTTTATTACATATTCGTAGTGAATGATGCCACTAACCATTTCCCTTTTAATTGTATAGAATTATTTAAAAAAATTTGTCATGACATTCTACGCGCAAAATAATGGTCATATAATGTATCTATTTGAAGTATAATATTCAAATGGATATAGACATGGAATCATGGTATACACAATCAATGCACATTTTTATGATGATTATACCACATATAAATTCAATAACATGTATACCAACCATGATATTCAATATTTTAACAACACCCACATAAATATAATAAATATATATATTAATATTAATTGATCTTATCCATATTTTGTTGTTTCCATATAATTCATACATCTAGGATTTATTTTTCTCAATAAATAATGTATCATCAACTGTGGTGAATCTAAAACCATTGCTATGGTTTTATCCTTCATATGTAGTATGTTTCATTGGATGATTACATTTCTAGAAGCTATTTATGTAACATGTTCTTATATCAACAACTTGTGAATTGTAGGAATTGACTAAACCCAAATTAATATAGGTACCACCATATCATGTGGAGATTTATATCCCTTTATATCAATATATTCATTCACTTTACTATAATATTTATTCAAAAGGGATTCATAAAACATCATAGGAATCTTTAATGATAATTACTTTACATGAAGAATGTGTAAAAATTGATTAAAATTTTATTTTATTCCTAAAAATCATGTTGAATATAAACACCCGTTATTGTGGCATAATTGATTTTTCTGACACTATAAATCATATGATATCTATATTTTATAATATAAATAATATGGTTTTTGGATAAAGTTGTTATTCTTAAGACTGCAATGTAATATAATGAATTATTTAGCAATGTGTGTAATTCATCAAATTGATTCTTATTTTATGTAAATCATATATCTCATATTTATATTGAAAAGGGTGTTTAGAAATTACCCCAGTCTACATTATATTTATCAGTTATTTAAATAAACTATTAATTATTACTCGTTAAATAATTCTTTATTATGTATATGTAGACATTATACAACTCCAAATATGTATTAGTCTATTGTGTTTGGGAATTTTTTATATTATATAATAATTAAAAATAGGAAACCAACATCATTAATGAAAAGATCCTTAAAATTATTACACTTAAAAAAGAATGGGATAACCTGAGGACATACATAAAAAAGTGTGTGATATAAATCAAAATAATGGAATAAATAGGGAATAACATGTTGTAATTAATACATGTTATAAATTTGTCATATAGGAGTGAGTATAACCATCATGATATATGAGACATTATATAGAATGATATTCGTAAATGAAACATTGGATATTTGGAAACATCGCAAAACACAACATCATAAAAATAGGTCAAGGTTAACTATCAAAACATCAAGAAGGAAAATACACTATAATGGAATCAAGTTCACCTCATAACCAACATGATAACTCGTGATAATAAACATGACCTAATAAATTTTAGTAAAGTATAATTTCAGGCACACTCATCACATACTTTTCATTCTCATTACTAAGTGTTCCACTTAGATTATACATCAGGGATTAAATCATCATGATAAATTATTTCCATGATCAGGTACTATGGAATAAATGAACATATGTTCCATATCAGATATGTATAAGCATATAAAAGTTAATACTGTTGATAGGAAATGGGTGTGGTATTCTCTACATAATTGTTTTGGCATGTAAAATCACGATGAAATTTTGGCAGAATAACAACATATCATAAAAATTCATAAAAAATTATTGATGATATAGAAAGGGGTATCTCTTAATTTGATAATTAAATGGGAAGTAATAGAGATAGAGAAATATATTTCACATATTATTAATTTGAGATAGAAGGTATATGATTATAAATAATGTTGACTAAATAAAATATAGGGAGGATCCATTAGATGTGTGTGTAACTAAAAATATATTGGAGGGTATTCTTGATAGAGTTCCATATCGATGATATGACTATTTATAGTGGAGGGAAAAGTATGATGTGTTCCATGTAGTTTAATTGAATAATAATTGGATATTGGGTGTGTTTATATAGGATGATAGGTATATCTTGGTATTATTTTGGTCACAACTCTACATAGATAAATATCCGAAACCAAAAACCATCGAATGGTATTTTCCAATGATTAATAAAAAAAAGTAATTGTTGAATTATTTTATATAGTAAAGGATGGAAATTAATATAATAATTTCCTTGTTTATGTGGAGGTGAGTTGTACTCATAATGAAATGATTTTAAAAGCTTAAAATATATTAATGGTTTTAAATGATTCATGATGGTTTTATAAACATAATAAAATAAACATAAATTAACATTATCATTAATGGAATTTGTTTCTTTAATACCATTAATAATATTTTTTACATTACTCTTGGATCATTAAGATGTCATAATATAGAATGTAAATTTAAATGTTATTTAATTTTTAACAGAAAATTCAATTGTCTCAAAAAAATATGAAAAATAAACAATTATATAATTTTTACGTTATGATTAAAAAAATTATGTTAATATTATCTAAATAATTTTCTAAAAATGTAAATTTTTTGTTGTAAAATAGTAATCATCATTTATTGAGAAGTGTGGTGTTTTTTTAAATGATTTGTTTTTGGAACCTTATAAAAATTATATTTTGACTTCTTCAATATTATATGATCATTTATATTTAATAAATAATACTGAATAATAATATTTTATTAAAATAATTATTAATTTCAAAAATCTATTAAGTCCTGAAAAAAATTCCATAATATAACTTGAATAATACCCAAAAATACAATTTTTGATTCACTGTTTCAAAATTAAAATAATTTAAAATGTAATAGTAATAGAATAAGAATATATTGACTGTTATATACAAAAATTGTACATAGTGATTTTCAAGGTTCTTCATACATATCCCTTTAATAAAATAGAAATCTCTCTATGTGTAAGGTGTGTGGTATTGAGATTGTCTTTCAGTGTTTTGAAAAACATGATTTGGATCATGATCTCGATGAGCTTGAACTTGTCTTGTAAATGGTTTCACTAATTTTTATGTTACCGGATATAGTCATAGGCTTGATCAAGGTAAAATACCAATGATAAAATATCGCATATATGATATGATAAATGGGAATCATAGAGAGTAATCATACTGATTGGTGCCATGACTTCATTTATCAGTGTCAATTGATTTTTTTTAAATCCGTATATTTTTACTAATCATGTGATAACTATTTAACAACTATAAAATCAATTTTAAAGAAACAAAAATGTTTATTAAATCAATTTATATTAAACAAAATAATTTCATATGTTTTTTATAACCATATTACATAATAATATATTTAATTAATAAAAATTAGAGTTTTATTAATAACTGTTTGGTTCATTACAATACCACCATTTAGAAATTTTATACTTGAAATATTCATTTCCCACACTATAATAGGTGAGGGTAACTCTATTTCATTATCTAATCTAATTAATTTGTATCTTCTCAAAAATTATGGTTTCTCCGTTGTAGTATGAAAAGTAGAAATGAATTATTTTATAGAAGATTGTCTCAACGATCTAAGATCTTTACCGGATTCTACTTAGAGGAACGTTCATTATCCCAAAATACTAACTCTAGATTTAATGCAATTGTGGGGTCTGGTATGTAATTTGTAAATATGGATAGATGTAATACATCATGCACTTGAGATATTTTTTGGGAGCGATAGCCGATAAGATAGTGATTCGATGCGATCTGGGTTCTCAAAAGATTCAAAGTATCTTTCATTATGCATTACATTATTCACAAATCTCATGACATTCATCCATAGATATAATTATAGAAATATTATCTCTCCAAAATCAATCTATAAGACCAATTGAATATTGTTAGTATATATCTTATATCGACTCTGAGTACCATTGATGTGTTTCTGAATATGTATATCCTTCTCCACTATTTCATAAACCTCTTAAAGACATATAGATTTTTGTTCCCCAACTTCATTCATGGATCAAGTTTCTATGCACCACTTTCCATAAAGTGATTTATATGGATCCATTTTGATCCATATGATGAAACTTTTTCTGTAAGGGAAATCGGACACAAGTGGATGCTAGTACCATCCTCCATTGAAGTCTATATAACATCATCTCAACATCTATCCAAGTGTATGAATAGTCCTCTTGGATTGAAACTCACATTGGGTTTATATTCCATTACTAATTTGGTAATAGTATTTAGAGCTTGTTGGAGGGTTTTAGTGAACATAGTGGATAATCTTGGATCTTGATCAGAAATAATTGATATTTGTACTCTATGATGCCTTACCACTTATATGATGTTTAGCATGTTTAGGTTGATCTAATGTGAAATCCTCTAAAATAATAATTAAGTATGAATTGTTTTTAAGATGTTCCACCAAAACCCATATAGCATTGTTTTCTTTGAATATCATTAAAAGTCCAGTGACAAAGTACATCGTTATTTTTTCTCATTTCCATATAGGTATGGATAATGGTTGCACCATCCCTTTGATAATTACCCTTCCACCTTCACATGATGACATATCAAATATCATTATGTATATTCTCATATATACTTTTTTATATTGTCCCACTAATAGTTGAATTGGATATCTCGATACATATTTGTGCTCCCATGAAGGATAAAGATGATATAACAATTCAAATCATCAATAATCTCCATCATTAATAAATTATTTTACGGTATACATTTTCTTGAATAGAATCTTACCACTCCTTCTTCATTAACATTTATCTCTATGGATTTACATTTTCTTTTAGTGTGTTTTTTTATGAATTCCCACATTAGTTATTTTAGCATCATTTTTAATCTCCCAAAGAGATGGTTGTGAAATAATATTTGATATAGTTTATGGTGTTGCTTCAATTATGATTACCATGTTCATCCTTTTAAAATATAAGAATATTGGAGCCCTCTCAGTTCTCATCAAAGAAAGAATTGTTGGATCCTCTCAGCATATAGAAACACCCACATTATTTACTTCACAAAATGATATTGTATTGTGTATTCATATTCTATGATCATATCTACGAATTTTCATTGGCACATATTCAACTATTTATATTTCAACAGATACATGAGGATTTTGTAATCTATATATGTCTCACACATATCCCCAAAAAAGATAATTACATTATGTTTTCAAAGAGAATATAACTACATAAAAATATTTATTGTTCATTAGGATGTTTTATTCAAGAAAATTAAACTGACATAAAGCATATACAATGAATTTTATTTCTAAATTAACACACAAACCAATAAATTATATTTTATATTTCTAAATTCTATGAAAATATCCCCACATGTGTGTAATTTTTGCATAGGTTTAATGATAAAAATCTTTTGTTTATCTCTTAATCTAACTTCAAAATCATTATTCCATGAAAACATGACTTCCGTTATAGTTAACTACTATAGAGTGTTTGACTATCATGAGAAGATTATAAAAAATTGATAACAATACCCATCTAACTCATGAAAACTACAGATATCATTCAATGATGTCAGACATGGTCATCCAGAAATTCCATATATAATTGAAGGTTCTATAGATATTCCATTTCATAAGATTATATTACCCAATAAAGAGACTCCCTTTATCTTAATATCACATTTTATATACGTTTCATAGATCTTATACATTTATAACATATTTTACATAGTTCTCAATTCCACCTCATACATCACCTTAGTTTTGAAGTATATTTGAATATCATATATAAATAATACAACTAATATGTTGAGATGATTTATAAAATATATTTTCATAATGTTTGTGAATACTAATATAGAATTAGTGTTTCGGAAATGCATTACTATTAACTCATAGTTACTGTACATTTTATAAAAATCAGGTTTGGGGATATCCTCTTTCACCCCCAAAAATGGTAATTTCCCAACTACAGATACACCTTGGTTATGTATATTGATCCCCAAATATGATTGAGTAAGTCATCATTCCATGGAATATGAAACTTTTTCTTTATCGTGATGTTGTTAAGCTTTTGATAATCAATGAAAAGGGGCATTGACCCATCATACTTTATGATGATGAGGAAGGGTGCACCCCATTGTGATACACATTGGCATACGATTCCTTTATAAAATTTCTCTTATCGTTCATTAATCATCTAATCAACCTCTACAATATCCATTCTATATACACTTTGGTATAATGGAAACTACCTAGGTATAACATTGATTGAAAATTCAACCACTCGACTAGGAGGAAAACAATAAAATTTCTCCGAATACACATCTGTGTATTCTCTCACAATTGGAATGTCTTCAAGGATGAATCATTTCTTGGACTCAATAATTTGATCTATATACGATTTCTTATAGGTAAATAATATCAATTCGCGAGAAGTTGGTGCGAAAAAATATTCCTCCTCCACTTTTCACTTGTACAAAATTAGGAGTTAATTCCAAATATAGAGAGTGACTTTCTAATTAGAAAAATTTATATTTTTTATATAGGGTATGACAATACACACAATAAAAGTATAAATATTCACCAATATCATCATGAAAAGTTACATATATATGTTCCTCAAAAAAAATTTAATAGGAGAGGAGTTATATACATATGATGCAATAATTTCTCCATTTTCTCTTTTCACCGATAGATATACTTTCATTAATTATAGTGGTGTTTAAAAAATTATTGTAAAATTTTTAGATATTATGAAATTCATTGAACTAGAATTGAAATTTTAGCTCTCTATTATTGAATTAATAACCATGATTTCTATCACCACATAGTTTATAGGATCCACCTTGGCAGTTGTGGTGTAAAAAGATCTCCCTTGCTATTATGGATGTTGTTGGTTGTATCTAGAAACACTTTTCCTAGTGCATTAGATTGCAATGTTTCCTAGTTACATGACATTGTAGAAATGAAATATAATATTGTTGTTCTCAGAGCATTCCTATCCTCTATCAGATTGGTGGGTTTCTTCTTTCATCCATCATTAGATAGGTTTCCTTCCACCCCCACCTAAAGTGTTTCCATACCACCATTAGGAAATATCTAGGGTGAATCTTTTCTCACATTTGAGAAGTTAGAGGGTAAAATTTCCTAAACCTGTTAAATGTATCCATTATATTATCCAAATTAATCTCTACATTCCACTTCTTTTCATCATTTTTAACTTGGATTCACCGATATCCATTTACACAATGACGGTACATGAAACAATTTTTTCATATCTATCAATGTAAAGGAACTATAAATTTTATTTTGATGTTTTAACCCAATAAAGAATATGTTCACCATGAGTTACAGAGTAATTAAAAATCCAAAGGAATTCCATGAATGTATTATGTGGTTTTCCTCATACACGCTGATATATTTTTCATCTTTCTTCTTGTTGGTAATGAAATCTATTTTCCATTTTAACATGGAGTCTGTGAAGAAATATTTATCTAAAATATTTATTATAATTCCATCAACCACAACCCATTGATCACTTAATCAATTTTTTGTTTTTTATAAATGTCCATAACTAAACAGATTCAATATTTATATAATAAAAACCAATATATCCTTCACTTTTTCAAATATTGTAGGATGTATAAGATCATATCAATAGTGTTTATCCATTATTCCATGATTATGTTATTATAAGATCCATTGAATGTTAGAGGAATAGATTTAATAATAGAATTAATCGGTTCTTGTACTGTCATATGGGAATACACATAACCTTCTTGATCTAGGTTTCTATTCAGAATCTGAGTCAGCTGCGAGTGTATCACCATGATGTTGGTATTTCATAATCTCAAATGGTGGGGAATTTTATTTGGAGAACTCATCATGTTTCCATTCATATTGATAGTTTACTTAGTTATTCTTATTTCATACCATTTTCCAGAATAAATTAATAATTTGGGATGGTTATTTTTTACATATGAAAAACATAAAGTTATTTTTTTTAAATTCATGGGTTAAATTATACCATTCATGTGCTATAATAACATTTTAATTATAGACTTAAATATATGTTATCAATGATCTATTGCTTAATTTAAAAAAATAATAATTTTTTTGTTCCCTTAATACTATTTTTTAATGATATAATGAATTTAACAAAGCATATCTCCTAGAATTGTCTAACAAGGTGCGTACTAAGCCGGGTTGTCATGTACTAGGTTATACCGAGTCAAGAATGACACACCTTTTTGGAGTTGTTACCTCTAGGTACATCTGTGATAGAATAAAATACACTTGTATAATCTAGATAGGGATGCATTTTCATGATAAAACACATACATTTTACATTCCAAAATATTGGGATATTTTCTTATACAATCTTATATCTAAGGATTTCACTTCAGTTTTCTAATCATAATCCTAAAATAACATTATTTTCCCTTATATACCAACCATATCAATCTTATTCATTAATACAAATAATTTCATTTATTATTACATATAATTATACATAATATATCCAAGAATATCGATAATTATAGTGTCTTTGGGAAATAAGTACAATACAAAACTATTTAAAATAGGAAACACCTTTTTATTAAAAACTTATTTAACAAGATTTCCAAAAAAACTGAATGCGATAACATTGGGACAAACATAAGAAATTGTAGAGCTATTCAACCCTGTAAGGGAATAAAAATGAAATAACATGATGAAATTAAAATATGTTAGACAATAGGAATAATAGTATGATTATAATAAACTTGAACAATGAGCCATGTTTTAACATGCTAATCATAATGGAAATAAGGGAAATGTGGAAACATCTTAAACACTGCAACATAATCATTCATCAAGGAAAATGAAGATACATAATGATGGAAAATGAACCAATAAGTAATCCAATCCCCTATTTTTTGAAAAATTACATATCCGTAGACAAAACATAACCTAGTGCATTGGAGAGCTATATAATTCATGGTGCATCCGTCAAATTCATTACATTCAAATGCTTATGTTTTCCACATAGCTCATACCACATGGATTCGTTCATCATCATAATTTTAT
This sequence comes from Viscum album, assembly GCA_963277665.1. Taxonomy (NCBI): domain Eukaryota; kingdom Viridiplantae; phylum Streptophyta; class Magnoliopsida; order Santalales; family Viscaceae; genus Viscum; species Viscum album. Next base: position 1,033,496,088 of record OY728157.1, read on the forward strand.
TACATGATCAATGAGTGTTTAAAGGATAAATTTATGTGCCAATTAAAATAATTATAATTCCATAAATGTGACCACCCTTGATGTGGAATGGGTATCATGTTCACTACAATGTTGTTTTATGGTGGAAAATCATGGTGAAATTTCGACAGCCTAATAATGTAATTTAAAAAATCATTAAAATGTGTTGATTTTAAATAAAGGAGTATCTAATAATGTAGGAATAAAATTATAATTAATTGGGATATAGAAATACATGACCCAAAATTATAAATTGAAAATTGAAAGCATAATTTAATAATGAAACATTTATAATTAAAGAAGGTGGGGATCCCTACATGAGCGTGTGACTAAATATTCTGGGAAGGGGATTTTTCAGAACATGGGGTGGATTAGGAAGAATCTGTACAGTTGATAGAAGTGTATATACATGATCCAAGGACATTTTGTAAAGAGAAATAGGAGAATTTGTGGATATATATTGGAAAATTGGGTGATTTAATTATTATTTTTTGGACTCTACATAATAAAATAACAAAAACAAAAAACCATCACATTGGTTTTTCAAATGGTTTTAGAATAATGGGATATGATATAATTATTTTATATGAACATGATCTGAAGGTAATAAAATTTTTACCTTTCTTATGTGGAGATTAGTCACACTCTAAAAGAAATTATTCTAAATCCATAAATTATATTAGTGATTCGGTGGATACATAATGGTATTCTATATTTAATAAAATAAATAATAAATTATATTATATTAATTGGAAAAACAGATTTTATGTGGAGACCCTTAATTGATGTTATTTCATCCATTAGGTTTGTTATGATGTTATAATACCCAAAGTATATTTATACCAAATTTATTTTATTCCAGACTATTCTATTATCAATGAAAATTATGAAAAAATAACTATTGAAATTTGAAACATTCTAATTCTAAAAATAATATTCATTCTATAAAAAAAATTTAATATTTTTTACAGTTTAGCTTTTAAAAATATTTTTTATATTTATTTAGAAATAATATGTTTTTTTAAATACAAATATTGAACAACTATAAAAATTAAATTTCAAATTCATATAAATTTTAATCTAATATAAATTTAATAAAATGTATTTTATAAAAATAATTTATTAAAAATAATTATTCAGTTAAAAAATCTACTAATATAAGAAAATAAATTCCTTAATTGAATTTGAAGATTATCAAAAAACACAATTTATGTTTTATATTATCATGATTATAATCATTTATAAATAAGAAATAATATGATGAAAATAAATTGATAATTCAATAATAAATATTTTACAAACTATGGTATTGGCACATATCCTTCTAAGGCACCAATGAACACCCTAAGTGTAATGCGTACGACGGTTATATTTTTATGGGGTGATTACACATACATGGTAGGGTTCATGATATTGATGTGCTTGATCTTCTCAAATATATGGTTTGTCCAATAGTTATGTTACTAGATATCAGCTTTGGCTTGGTAAAGGGAATATACCAGAGATGATATCTCACAAATAAGCTCTAATGAATAGTAATCACAATGTACTACGCTACTGGTTGGGTCCATCAATTTGTTTTTCAACGTCGATTGGATTTGTTAAAACTCCATACTTATAATAATAATATGATCACTTTTAAGATTCAATTTTTTGATTTGTAATGATACATAACAATATTTAAATTCTATTGGGATAAAAAAAGAACTGCAGGGGTTTTTTTATAACCATTTTAGATAATTATAGATTTAATTAAATCCAAAGGTGCATTTCATTAATAATAGTTTGGGTTTCTTAAAATATTGCATTAAAAACCAAACAATGATCATTATTTCTAAGATGATAAAATTGATTAGAATAAGTAAATTTTTAATTAATTATTATTGTGTATTGAATGATAATGATCAATGATTACATTATCATGATATTCATCAGAACATGGCGCTGAAGAAACTCATATATTTATACTATACTTATTAGGTACTTCAATTTCTCATTCTTTAATACTCTTAAATGAATATTATAAAGTATATAAGTTTACCTACAACTAATCCTTGGAATATTTCATGTTTTATAGTGTATAAATATATATGATTTGTGTCTAACAATTATATATAAAGAAATCAATATACAATGAAAAATAAGTAAATATTGAGGTAATAACTAAGGAAATTGACTCCAAATATTATAAATCCATTCTAGTTATATCATTTAAAACTGAGATTATTTTATAGATAATAATTGTATTTGAATAACTAGGTATTACATGAGTCATACATTTTATATTCATCATGTACATCTAATGATTCAAATATTATTAAAATCATGGTTGACTTTGAGACACCGCATGAAATATTCATTCTTAATCAGGACTAATGCCACATTTTTTCATTAGATTAGTGAGGTAATTTTTTTGTTTATTATAGATAAATGTTAAACATGAGTCATTATTCATAGTAATTAGATGTTATGTATTCTCACCACTAACATCGGTATCACCCTTTTCTCTAACATGGAGAATTAACCACACTTCATGAAATGATTTTTCTTGGTTATTTTATTTCAATTAAAATTTGTAAATTTTATATTACATTAAATACCAAAAAATTATAATTTAAACATCACATAAAAGTTTTAATCTACTTGGAGAAAAATAGCTACTTAAATATTTAATTCAATTTATAGAGATTAATATTCAATATAATTATTTCAGGACATGTGATGGGAATAATATTTTGAAAAATCAACTACAGAAGTCCTTGAGGATTGTTTTGAAGGATTCATTGTCATCAAACAACCATTAGACATTTCACATTGTCATTCAAAATTTCCACATTTTGTACAAATGATAAATACTTTCCATGCTTTTGTCAACATGTTGAAACATACCCAAAATGAAATGATATGTTTTCTACATTTATTTTGTTTAGTAATCATAAATTATCATTAGAATAATATAATAATATGAACATAATAATATATTTTATTTAATGATTAAAAAAACAGTATAATTACATAGTTTCAGTGTAGTCATCATCTCATTCAAATTCATAAATCACTTTCTCTTTGTATGATTCTTAGAGTTAAGGAATTTTTTGAAATCATACATGTCCTAATTTTATATCCACATATAAAATTAGAATATAATGAGATAATTATGATCTAAAAATCAAATTTGTAAGACATTATTCTATGGTGTGCGTATAAAATGTAACATACCATAATAGATTCCTCTAAATAGGTGCTATATGACGGTTCACCACAAGGCCTCATACATTCCCCTATATACGCCAATGGATAATGACTTTAAGTGAGGGAATATTCTATTTTTATATAGAAAAAATGACCTCATATTAGAGTATATAACATAATAAATAAATTGATATCATCATAGGTAGTAAATAAAAATAGTTTTGAAGAAGTAAAAAAACTGAAATATAAAATGATTTATTAATAAATGAAGGGATGTAAATTCTTGTACATGCATGTTATATATAAAACAATGCATGAACATTGGGTTGATCACTTAGTAAAAAGTAAAAAAAGGTAAATAAATTAAAAGTATATGTCTCTACTACTTACTCTAATCTAGACCCCATTCTCGATTCCAAAGTCAATACCGAGATGCTTTATCCTAATCAATAGAATCCACATGATCAGCACTGATCGACCATGTTACCTTGTGCCTCAACCCTATGCATAATAAAATCTATAATTCACATGAAATGTAGACATTAGGTCTAAACAAGATCCAAAGACCATGTATATGGGAGAGAAACAATCTCAGTAGGAAACCCAATGATGATTCTATGAATACTATATCATATGTTATTATTTATGAAAAGTGATCAACCTAGCCAAAAAAATTATAAATGGAAAATTAAATAAATAATGTGAAACTATTGTTGAACCATCGGTCTATAATCCTGGAAAACTATGTAATTATCTACCATATATATAATTATTTATGTGTATATATATATATTCAAATAAAAACATATCAATGCATAAATGAGTAAGGTGAATGCAGTGAAAAAAATCCACAACGGTCAATTGATGGATCTGCAATCCTGATCATCTAGAAATTTTATGAAAATGGCACTGGACTAGATGTCATAACACTCATGTTTTGTATAATAATTCTGGTCCCTGAGTCTAAAATCCAAATCGACAATACATTATTCGAGTATTGCGAACATGTCTCAAATAAATCTACACAAACATAAGGGGATACATCCCCAATCCCTTGGTTCATGGATACTCTCATATAATCTCTATAATAAATAATATTTTATTCCAATAAACAATACTGTAAATGATTCATTGAGCTATATGTAAAATTACTCAATCTAGGTGTACTCCAGTCTAATATCTAATTCCTAGGTCCCAATCCATAGGAAATAATGAAATAACATCATCGATAATCCCTAAGATGGTTATCCTTATGAAATGTGTATGGAATTCTCTCACGATCTGGTAGATTAACCATAAATCATTTAATAAAAAACTCATATTCACTCTCCCAGAAATATTTTTTGACTATCTATAATGGTTCAACCCTTCTAGAAAGGAGAGTTCATTGAAAGGGATGTATACTAAATGTGATCATAAATGTAAATTAAATAGAAGAATCCTATAATGTATACATCAAATTCTCGTGATGAGAGAGGAATTGAACTTGGCATCCTCCTTGAGTGCAAGAGGTTGAGGGATCCTAAAAGTGATTCCCTATGTGAGTATATAAGAGAAGGATTCCATCTCGGTATCTTTGGAAATTGAAAATCATTTAAAAGTGGAATCCCATATAGGGTCTTCTAGAACAATAATAAGTGAATGTCTTTCTCATGTAATCATATCAGTGCAATAAGAATATTTATAATATTTGGGATCCTCATGAATAACAAGAAAGTTAAATCTAATAAGGAATATATCAAGTGTGAAGACTCACATCCCATCTAACATCTGGGTCTCAGACTAAGATGGCCCAAACACCCACACTATCAATTTCATTTCAGGAATATCTCTAATCATATAGATATATTTTACTACTTAAGGATGGATTTTTCCATTGAAGATAAAAAACTCAAAAATCAAATTATGATTCCTCGATACACTCCAATGATTTCATCATAATTCTCTACATAGAAGAAAACATTGAATGGAATAATTATGTTACCAATTATGTATCACAGTCTTTTAGATATGAATGTAATAGAAAGGACACCAAGGGAACCCCCATGGGATTATTTGAGAATATAGGGGGACTAGATGAAAAGAAAAGAAAATTTTTAAAGAATAATAAAAGAAAAACGGGGGGGGGGGGCATACCCACCCAAAACACCAAACATTATTTCTTTACATTACATTGAAAAATAGTTATTCCGATCAAAACAAATGAGAAGACATCTCAATAATACATTCCATTAAAATGATATGGAAAATCAAAAAAACAGAAATAAAGTATTAAATAATTATTCTATTAAAACAATAATGATTCATATTTCAACCAAACATATATCCTAGGGTTAATACCCAATATAGAGACCAATGATTCTTTCATTGAAATTATCTAAAATCATATAATATGGAAAAATGAACATTTAACCCCTAAATTGCACTTAATGGAAAGATATCAATTTTCTACTCTAATTTTGTAACTAGAAAAAAGTCACCTTATAAATCAAGACCCTATATGTTGAGGTTTCTTGAATGGTATTGGGGATCCCATCACATTTAATTTCCTATATATTTGTATTTTGTACATTTTAATACACTACTTGTAAAGACTCAGGATGGGGAGAAAATTTCATTTTTCTAATAATAAGAATAGTGTATCTTTGGTATTGCTTTACATTGGTATAAAATAATAATACATAAGTAGCTTGTAACATTTAACATGATTACCAAGGGTAAATTGTTTGTAATTGATGTCATTAAATTTCTCCCACTATTTTTTCAAACCCTACTAGAAAAGAAAAATTGATTTATAATTCTAATCTACTAGAGTTTTCTATATTTACGTACTAAAAATGTTTGCATCATTAATGATATGGATAAGGCACTACTCTAAGAGTTTCAAGGTAGGTGTTCGACTTGACAACCAAATTAAATTATGGATACTTGAACTATTTAGTAATCTCCTATATTCTAAACATCATAAAATTAATTATCCAAATTCATTACCTATATACATTAAAAAAATAATTGTTGATACTTATATGATTCCATATTTAGATTATACATTGTATCACATTATAATGAAATCCCATGTAGTAGGAGGAATCCTAATCTATGGATGAAAAGAACTAGATACACCCAGTTTTGATGAAAATTAAATGATCTAAGGCATTATGAGTTAATATATCATTGTGTTTTTAATTATTAATTGATGAATGAATTCAATTACTATTTAAAAAGATCATGTTACTTGATGACTCGCACAATTTAAATATGCATTAAATTTAAAAAATCATCATATATTTTTTAATTTTTTATGCACTATTTTTTATTATTTATGTGATAATTTAGAAACTCACATATAAGAAATAATAATAAATAATCCTTAAATATACATATATAATGAATGATATTTATCATTTACTCCTGGTTGAACAATTGAGCATACATGGTTCCACTGTGACCCTACAGAAGCATAATTGAGCCATGTAATACTAGTATAACTACTCACACCCCTCTTCAATGTATCTACATATCATTTTTAATGTCTAAAAATCTTGTGGTGGTCTTCATATTAAATCATCCTCATCCTTGTAAATACACACATGGTGATGCTTAGAAATTGCAGAATAATTCTGGTGGACATGCAGGACTTTATACACATAATGTAGGAAAAGGACAATGTGTAGACCATAATTTAATTATTAAATATTATAATCATCAAACACATTTAAATAATAAATTAATTAAATAAAAAATAAAACATACATTATTCGGTCAATGTTTAAGATCAGTTGACATGTAATAACATTTCTGAACCAAAACAAATTTTTTCAAAATCCAAATTGAGGGAATAAATTATTATTTAAGATATCTCTAAAAGTTATTTATCTAAAAAAATCAGGTCCCCGAGTCCTATATACCTTGGACCATCTAATAATATATCATTATGAAAATATCATTTGAGATATTTCTTGATTTATTTCAATAATTTTGTAATTTTTTATTATTCAAAATACATGGAGTGATATTCTAAGTATTTTTATGTACGAGTGAATAGAAACTGAGTTATTGTTCAGAATAATATATATATATATATGTATGATTTAAAATATTAATATATATGATTAAATATTAAATGTATTAGATTAACCTATATGTATGTTTACCACACCTCAAGTTATTGTTCATGTGAATAGTACCCATGATAATATACTCGTTTCAACTAATCAAAATATTTAATTTTTCATTAATTTTTTTAAATCCATCCGATAATAATAGCCTTTAATAATTTACAATTTTTTTGGAAAATTTACCCAATCAGATTTCAATATTCTAGTGAGTCGAATACATCTATAATCTGATGAATAACTATTGTTAAAAATATACATACATATTTATTTATATTATTTAATTTATAAAATAATAAAATTGGCCTCGTTCTAATTTAAAAAATGGATGGATGAAACTCATCCATCCGAACAATCATTTTTTATCCAATATACATATTCATCTAAAATAATATATATGTATATATATTCATTATTTTTGAATCATAAAAATAATGAAATTAATTTAAATTTATTATATTGATGGCCACAACATCATCATATGATGTGGGACATAATCACAATCTATGGTGTGAGGACAATTTATATTCCCTCTAAATTTATTTATTATAAGTTTTATTATTTATCATAAGAAATTACAAAATTATTATAAAATTAATTGATACTACCAGACAATGAAATATAATAAAATATGTTGGGGATTTAAAAGTGGTCATAGGTGACCAAGTTAGATACATCATCACCGGTCAAGTGTGGCCCGATTTTAACATGAAGGGATTTTTATGATATAATTATGGATATAATTAATGTAAAAAAATACCTCATCGGATGTGAAGACTTGTCCAACAACCATTATTCTCTTGTCACCATTTCCAGAATGACCTAAATCTAGAACTGTAATGATCATCCAAATTCACTCCATAATATTTATCTAACATTATTATTTGATCCCCATGTAATTTCATAGAGAATAAAAATAACATTTTTTATTTATCTAATTGAAGTTGCATGGACTCCTTGATCATGGATGGAGTTCAGGGGTCAAGGTGCTCAAATATATCACTTCTATCCCTATCCCTATCTCTCTCTCTCTCTCTCTCGAGTATTCAGTGCGGGGAATGATTTGTTATAAAATAACTTGTTTTGAAAAGTAACTATAATTTGATTATCCCATGGATTATATAGATAGGTTCTCTCTTATGAAAATATCACATTGGATCCCAAATTAAAAAACCCATCTAATAATGTTTTTAATGACACTTATGATTCATTATTCGTGTAATTAGTGACATAATTATTTCATATCCTAAAAGTAAAATAGAAATTTTGTTTCATGGTAAAAAGATTGTGACTAAAATTATTCAATTTTCATTTAAATTAATTAATAACCCTGGAATAAAAATGTTTCCACTCCTGATATATTATTTCGACATTTTCACATAACACAGTTGAATACATTTAATAAATAATTTCCATTAAAATTATTATAAAAAATAATAATATTACTTTTTAATATCCTAGGAATTATTTATTCATGGAAGCCACTTATTCACTGTATTGGGGAAAATCCTACACTTTATTACTATTTATCAAAATAGACCAGATATTCCACTATTATTAGCATTTAAATGTAAATGAATTTATCTTGATTGTAGATAATACTATTCATTGACTATAAGAAGAGTTTAGAAACCCATCAATTAACCGATAGATGTAAAAAAAATTCATAGCAATAAAAAAATTTCTATCAAACACACAACATGTAATTTAATCTCATTTTCTCATGATATCTAACAATAAAGGTGGAACACTTTTCTCAATCATCCCATCATACATTATTTTTCATTGAATTCACTAGAAATAAAAACCACTATCTATAGTAGACAAATATATAGTGAAGGTATTACCATACTGATCAATTGGGCTTATGATTGAACATAAATTCTAAATCAAAAAATTATTGATTATTCGATCAATTTCATACAACTTATGATCAACCTAATATGTGAAACCATGCTTTGACCTCAATTCCAATTTTTTCGTCTTGCATAAAAGCATGCGATAATATTTTATAAATAAAAAATAGTTCTAAATTTGAGATACATTACACACATTTGAATATAGGAAATTCCAATTTAAATTGAAATATGTGGTGTTATTATTTTTGGGTTTGTCCTCAAATCTCGTCTACTCATGATCACTATGTGTGTGATTAATGAAACGATGACTCAATGATTATGAGCCACCAACACATCATATTCACGCACTAGCTAATTATTATCAGCATGATGTTACTTTCCCTTGAGGCATATGTTTATGATCAATTTCAGGGTTTCTTAATGTTCTCATTATATATCATGAACTACTATAACATTTTTATTTGATATGTAATCTAAGAAAATTACCATATAAATACTGGACATCAAAAAATCAACAATATTATGTGAATTATATATTATTCATGACTCACTTTATACATTATATGGTTTTTGAAAATCCCTAATCTTGATGGAGCATCGGTACCTAATTTTGTAATAAGTAATGTGTTATTGTTATTTCATATGACAAGGATCCCCATTGATAATAATGGATTAAACACATCTTTCCATTTTACAATATCATTGGACATATAATTGAGTGAGGAAATTTTGTGATCTATCAGGGGAGAATAAAGATGAGTATATAGGCTTCCCTAATAAAACCATTATCATAGAAAAATCATGACGTATAGTTAGAGTCGCATTATATTAAAAACATGAGGCATTGATTGTATTGATCTTATAATGTGTCACAAATTTTCAACAAAAAAACCCCATCAATAATTTAATCATTTGTCCAATGTTTGTAGTATATGAAATTTAATATGATAATGTCCCATAAATGTTTGTCGTTTTGTTTCACAAAATCGATTGTAATCACATAGCATTATATATTTTGAGTATGTATTCTTATTTTAATGAGTAGACTATTGTACAAAATACATTTATTTTTATATTTGATACAATTAATAAACTTATATGGTAAGTTGATACCTATTATTTCTACTATTCCATGAAAACATATCACTACCAATATCATAGGATCATTAATATACATTGGGATGTATGATTAAAATGAATCCCATTTACCAATGGTTAGTGATATACCATGAATGAGATCCATAACACTTTTATACATTTCATATGAAATTATTGATTCTTAGATAACTGGGGGTTGTATAGTATTTTTTGATCATTTCATCAGTTAAAAATCAACAATGATGGGATTCTCCGAAATATTTGATGAGGGTAATACATCCAAGTCATTGAATGAATTAGATCGAGGGAATGAATGTCCATACCTAGATGAATTACATGTGATCCACTCAATAACATGGGAAAATGAATTGTGTGTATTTTTATATACTTGTTAGTCCATTATAGATAAAGATGTAGTTATTATCCTTCATGTACTAGATTGACATCTTCCAGGCCATGTTGAAACTTTGTTAATGGAAAATTGATTATATTTGAATAAAAAGGTTGTATACAGTAGACACCTTCATTGTATTAATAGAAAAAAATGGTTTTAAATAGGCATCTCTATTCTTAGAGCCATAAAATTTGGATTTCATATTTATTTTTAAATCTAAAATGGCATATATGTTCACACTAGAAATCCATATAATATAGATAAAATTTTATGGAAATTTTTTATTCCAAATTTACTGAGGATGAAAAATAGTCCCAAATATTTTTGGGATAAAATGAAATTATATTTTTATTTTTTTCAATAAATTATTTATGGTATTTTATTATAAGTGATATATTTTGGGAAATTATCTTAAATTGGAATATCATATTATAAGATATAACACGAGTCATGTCTAGTGGTAAGTTCATGAATATTCATATGTCATAGTTTATAATTGGATTCTATCATATTGTATGATAGTCAATTGATATCACACACTGGATTATGAAAAATCAACCCAAATTATTTTTTTAGTTTTGAAACCATTATGAAGATTAATTTAATGGTAAGATATCATTTTATTTGTTCACCCATTCATCTCCTAGATGGGTGTTCATTATCATAATCCATGTTTTCTACAATGATATGGAATCCAATGCTAGAATACAATATATGTATGAAGGGGGGCCTATATATAGATATATGATTACACTATTAGAGAAAAAAAATACTATTTTCTCCAAATTTATTCTATTTATATTCATAGATCACCTTTTGTCTTGATATAGAATATGCAAGAACATCATAGGAGATTGTGGGTCCCATTGTTATGATTGTTATCTCAAGTGTTTAGGGATATCATGGAAGATATAGTAGTCCCTTGGATGTTGATAGGTAGTGAAGATAAAAAAAACACCATCATATTTTATAGGAGTTGATATCACTCTCAAAATGGTATTCTGGTTTTATATTTAGATTCTTCAATTTATAATTTTTCATTTATGATATATATCAGGAATATGAATGGGATCCTTCAAATTTATTGATTTATGTATGGTATAAAAAAATCCACGAAGAATATTCTACATTAATTAGTACTTATATTAGAATAATTTTTATATATATAGACCATACATTAGTATATATCTAAAACATCAATTCTAAAAAAATCATTAAATAGAATAATTCAAGAATCGTCACCCACCACATCTTCTGTAAACAGTTTTATAAAATTTATAGGGTTCCATAGTGATGAGTGAATTAATATAAAAAAAATTGGTGTTTGGGTGATGATGAGACTACGGTGAAGGATCTATATAGTTATCTGATGGTTGACGTCTTTAGTATCAGAGTGTATGTATCGATGAGATTCGGAGACCAAGGCATGATTGTCTAACTAATTTTGGAAATTTAGAATTTTTAAATGGTTTACTCATTTCATTGGTGTAATTTTGAAGTCGAAGATGTCGATGATGATGTTATTGTTGAAGGATGATGGCATTGTCGTGCCCATCTTAGGTGAGCCCATGATGCCAATTTCATTTGTATAATGTTTTTTTACATCAATTTTTTTGTTTAATTGCACAGTTTATTGAATTTTTAAGTAGGTGGGTTGTGGTTTTTTTAATCCCATTAAGGTTTTATCTATTTGGATCATTGTTAAGGATTTATTATAACATTTAAACGTTATATTATTTATTAAAAAAATATGGATTTGGTGGTGATTATGTGGAATATAAAAAATTATTATTTTCTTTTGAAACAAGTATAACATGAATCTTCAAACAACTTATCTATGATGTGAATAATTAGATTAAGAATATTTCTTATGGTTTTTATTGTTTGAATCATTGTGTTTATTAGATATAAAATTCACAAATTACTTGTCATAAATATGTTTTTTGTTCATATATGCATCTATTTTAAATTTATATCTATCATTAACAAATTATCCCTATTCATGTATTTATTCTTGATTTCGGAATAAATATGATATATTTTATAACTAATTGGGTATGTAATAAATTTTTTGTATCATTATAGGATTTATAAATACAATATTAACTTAATATATATTCTTTTCCATTGAAAATTGTTCTCATGGGAAGTTCTGTTTTGAAGGGATGCCAAAAATATAATGTAAATTGTGTGTCTTATTTGTATGTGTTCTTATTACACACTTATAGGTAAAAATAGTAATTCATTCATTAGTTGGATTGTTTCATTATATTATTTTCATTTAATATTGATATATCAAATTCATACTTATTTTTTGGATTATTTAATCCATAATATTTTTTAACATGTTGTTATGCCTCCTAGGTGGCACATTTTGTGTCCAGCACCGAAATGGTTTGATGAGGATCATCACCCATATCTTTTTTTATGGAGGTGGGTTCTCTTTGAATTTACCATTGATTTTATTTGACCCATTCAACGTCATTATCCTTTAAAGATGTTAGAATTATCCCTCCATGAACATTGGGTCCCAACGAGTGATTGTGTGGCGTTCAAGATATAACATAATCGGTTCATCTCTGATATAACTTCCATGGATTGTTTACAACATGTTTATTTGGGGTTCCAAGAATTCCCAATGTCCATGGTATCCATGATTCAGGAAATTTTGTTCCAAATGCAGGTGCTCAGCAACTGAGGATTTGGCCAATGATACTTAAGGACTCCAATGGTCGATAGGATGGGAGGTCAGGCTCAGTGCACCAATCTTGGGGAGGATTGTTTCCTATTTCAGGACACTCTTATTAATTTACGATGAGATCATATGTTCATGAATCCTTAGTTCATTACCTATGAGTGACTCTAAGGGATACCCCAGGTTTACAGGATCATCTTAAGCATGCATATATATGATGATACAAAGGTGATGGTGACGTGGGCCACATTATAAGGCATTGTTGAGTATATCATCATCCAAGGGACGAAAGGTGACTTGATGTTGGGATCGAGCATCATAAAGAGGGATTCCTACATATCCTCAAAAGTTGAACTATATCCCATGTAGTTTGAATGGTGTGTTGGATTACAAATGAGAACTTCCCATTTTATAGAAAAGATTGGGTGGACCCTTTATGGATGGAAACCTTTTTGAGATCATGTCTTCTAGTATGAATCCAATGTATCTTGTTTAAATAAGGAATCAAAGTTCACATAATTCAGATATTAAAGGGATTATTCATGGAAGCAACACATTTTATTGGTCATGGATGGGTGGATCCTTTATGATTGGGCCCCGTTTTGTGCTCGGTCCTTCTGGTAGTCATCTTACACATCCAGATTTTGTCTGGAATAATATTTCTCATAGGTAAAATGTATGTGGATTTAGTAATCCTCACAAAACTATAAGACCATGTGAGTCTTGCTCAGTATGAGAATAAAGAGGATGTTAAAGATTTAAAAATTCACATGCCTCCTCCGCTTTTGGTGGGGAAGGGAGAGCCCGTTGTGGAATAGTCTAGGGAGATCAAAGGGGGGGTGTAGAGAAATGAACCATTCAATGTGAAATTAAATTTACAGGCACACAAACATGCCATGGATTTTTGGAAACATACCTTAGTCAGAGGGACCTCGAACACGTCTTGGGAGGGGGATGAGTTTTTCCTCTTCAAAGGAGGGAGAGAAAATGACCCCTTCGACTGATCACTATTACTCCTTTAATAGAAATTCAGGTGATGACCCTTGATTATTAGAATGGGGAGGATCACATTGTCATCCCATGGTTATGCTTCGGGTTACCGTGGGAATGTAGCATCATATTAATCCTTAAATCATGCTCTTTTGGGGGGAGGGCCTTTATGACTCTACTTACTGTGGGTATGTAGATTCATTTGGGCATGTGGATGCATCCGATGGTATGATCATACAGGTTTTGCAGCTTTGGAGTTGGCATTGGCATAATGCTAAAGGATTGGTTAGCCGGGGGATCATGGTGGATTGTATGGTAGTGGAGAGGTGAGGTTGGAACCTGAAAGAACAATACCCAAAGACACCTCATTATGTATACTGACTTTTTATATAGGATGGTGGAGGCTCCGCATACAATAGTGGAATGCCGGTAGAGGTTTCTTCCACGTACCAATGTGGAACACGAGAATGGCTATAGGAAAGTGAATAACATTGTGGTATACGGACAATAATACCACATTGGGTTCCATCTTCGTACCAATGTGGTATACAATGATCGGTTTACTGCGCATAGTGGTACACCACACATAACGCGATATTGAAGGGGGTTTCAAGGGATCATCATTCACGAGGATTTTTTCTACTAGTAGCCATTAGTTCTATGTTCACCAGTTAGCTTCACAGATCTATTATTATTATTAAATTCCCATATTTTATGGTATGTGGCCGGCTGTACCTATGGAGGAAGTAGTTTGCAGTTCGAGCATCATCGTAGAAAGAAGACAAAATCAAGAGTGAATCATCTTAGTCTCCATCATGCTTTCATCATCTGGGCTTATCTCATTCAGTATCCCTCTCTGTGTGTGTCATACATCTATTGTGAACCTTTTATTTAGAATCAAAGAAATCGTATCTATAAGGCATGCAACAGCATTTGTGGAGGCCCATTGTATCAAAATCCTGGCCCTGTAGAATACTCAGTTAAACAGGGTTTCCAGATGCTATTGTTCACGATAATAGTTTATGGATCCCTGATGATTCACTTCATTCATGAACAAATGAGTTTGCGACATGATTTGTGGATGGTCCTCTAATGTATGAATATGTCAGTGACTTAGTTTGAGGTTTTCCTTACTCACAGCCATCGCCTCGTTGGCCAGTGGTTCTCAGATAGTCCCACATACCTAGTAGTTTGTGATCCATTTTCTCGGTGTACCCTTCCCGATGATGGTATGAATGCCACATAAAAACCATGAAAACATGAATTCCTTCACGTTCCCTCAAATAATTACAACTAAATTTGAGTCCATTAACTTTTATATACATTTAAATGTAGTTTCTTAATTTTTAAAAAGAGTTGGGGGGTATTTTGTACTCGTGGATGGATTTTCAAGACCCTAAAAATGCCCCCCTTAGAATGGTGTTCACTTGGAACGAAAAGGAGACTATTCGAGTATAGAAGTGGTCCTGGATTGGAATGGTTCACGGTAGAATGGATGAACATGGTAGGAGGAAAATGTACCTTTTTATAGGGGCCCATTTCATCTGCCATTTACCATTTCTTGTGG
Source organism: Viscum album (assembly GCA_963277665.1). Lineage (NCBI taxonomy): Eukaryota > Viridiplantae > Streptophyta > Magnoliopsida > Santalales > Viscaceae > Viscum > Viscum album. Next base: position 1,033,512,016 of record OY728157.1, read on the forward strand.
AAAAAAGTGATATCAATCTCCCCAGCTTCATCTGCTCTCGTGTACCATGATCCTTGCAAAAATACCATTTGAGAACAACTATGTATGTTCAAAAAACAGATTTCATCAACATTTCCCCACCTATGTACCATATTTTTGTGTTCTCAAATAGCATTGTGGGTTTTAAAATTAGATTCCACATAGGTGGATGATAGGAAGTTGGGTCATCCTTTTACCAAAATTTGATCATAAAATCAAATTCAAAAAAATTAATTATCCAAACATAAAATTTTAATCCACTGTTTTTTAGTCTTGAATATAATCATGGAATATGTTCACAGTATCTATCTTCTCTAATCCATTCATTCCATTGGACAATGTTCCACGAGCCAACACTTGATGGATGGTTTGCATATCATGGTTTTATTTCGTGGCAAGTGACCATGTACCATAGCTTTAGGTTGGTAAAAATCCATGAATCCTACCGTACATAGGATCTGGCTATTACATAAAGTTCCCAGAATCCATACGTGAAGCATAATGTGGATATATTTTGAGTCCTTTAACATCTCTTCCATAGCCTTTCTCAAATAAATTTTTATCGGATTGTCTTCTAATTGGATTCAGGATCTTCTGTGTAGTCTATAATTGTTGATACATATTATACTGCTAATGTAACAACTTCTTCTGAGTCTAATATAGCTTATCCTCTTTCTACTTAAGACAAAACATGATGGATATGGTGGATTTGGTAAATGAAAAAACTATAGTCATTCTAGTTCATCAATACCTAGGGAATCTTATTATATTGGGTAAACTTGAGTACTTTGTCTTTTAAATGATTCCTTCTTATGAGTTTGGGCTTTAGTATGACATAGAAATCCTGACGCCAAGCTCGATTGATCAGAAAACCAACTGTTACAAGAGAATAATGAGGAAGGAAACAACAAATGAGCAGCATGATTGGTCATCTCGACGTGAACTTCATCCAGGAGGCTTGTTTTTCATGGACTAGGGGTGGCCCTTTTGGGTTCTCTAGAGTTGTGACCATTTCAAAACTGAGCTATAGACTACAGGACTGTACAAGGACATCTGGGTGTCTCAAACATACACCCATCATCCAACCACACCTATTTCACAGCTTTTATTCTTGTGGAGTCCAAATACCAACACTTTCAATCTCACGCACAGGAGGTTGACATCAGCCTTTGGGAATTCTGTATGACTTTGGGAGTCCCTATCATTGTGGATTTGAATAATTAATTTCATCCTCCCTACGTTGTTTGGGATTATGTGGAAAACATCCCCTATATCTAGGAAACTCATCATTGATGTGAAGCTACTTCTGGAAGAATGTGATCCTTGTACGATGTAGGATGTTCAATTGGATGACTAGTGTAGTGCTTTTACTAAGCATTCTGGTATCAATCTTTATATGAGGTGACCTAGGGATTGTCCCACCAATGCCACTTAGATGCAAGCAGTTACATACTGGCCCACTTTAGAGGATGGGGATTGTTAGAAATGGTGATGGGGGATCATCCCTAACGTTGATAAGTTATTTTTCTTGGTGGATTTATTAGACATGTTCTTGAGTCGGTGGCTCCAAAAAGGGCAGGATTCTAGTGGGGTAAGTTCCTTAACCATTAACATGGATGATTAGTTGGCCATCATCAAATGCATCAAATTGGTTATCCCCATGTTGGTCCTGATATACCACTGAATGGGCCAAATCTGCAAAGGAGGGTCACCCTACCAGGTGGTTGGAAATTTTCTAACTCTTTGTGGTGGATGCGATCCCACACAAGGGTTTATTACATCATCAAATACCTACCAATTTTTCACTCTACGCTTCTAATGTATATTCATATCACCTGCGGGGGTCATGCCAGTGTCATGGGCTTCACATGATAAGAAAAGGAGCTAACTAAAAAGAATGAGTAGGACATAATGACATGTCTCAATGTTTATGAATGTTTCTTTTACCACCCTTATGACTCCCCTCTCGTATTCTTTAAAATAATCCATCTAATGTCTTAATAAATTTATGTTACTTCTTTCTCAAAAAGTTGGCATTCTGGTTTCCCATATCAAAGGGAAAATTATTTACAAGTGCTATGCACCCTGTAGATTTAACCACCTGTTTATCTATGTTTATAATTTTTCCTCTTTTGATATTAACATAACTCACTGTGTGTAACATCTGATGATATCTCTCTAATAATGGATAATGTTCACCCAGGATTACACCAAGATCCAGGCCATACTTCCATATTCTGTGGAATCTGTGCCCTTCATTACTAAGAATTATGTTGAGACCAGGGTTATGTCATATCTTGGCGGCCAATTGACTGACCTTGTGCTTATTCGGAAAACATCAATGGAATCCAAGGAGAAAATAAATGGGAATAAAAAAGGAATTGAGGTACCACATTGACCAGGAAAAGTCCTCTTAAGATCTATTCAGTCCCCCAACTTAGAATGCTATGAATCATGGGGTTATGACACCATTGGCGACCGAACCAGCTGCTTGAGGTGTTTCATATAATACATCATCTACTACATTGGAGGCCAATTTTCAAGCATCTTGGAATCTATGGCACCATTTGAGAGGTCATTCATGTTCCTTTTGAAAGTTCTCCCCTTGATTTATGGTAGCTCCTCCAAACAAGGGAAGTGGCCCTTATTGGCATTGGCTTCGTGTAATCACTGATTGCGATTTCTTCTGATGAAGATACAGATATGGTGAGTTGTTATCTTAAGGACCCAGATACCCTCTTCCACATTCAATGTGGTCATAATAAGCAATCACATCAGGTACATTCCATGCTATGACTATATACTATTGATGATGGTGGTGAATTAATTGGATTTCCTTCTTCGGCTGCAACAGAAAAAGAATATTACTTGCACCAATCATCTCATAGATGTACCTTTTCTCGAGATCCTAATTTTACAGGGACTCCTGGGAAACATTTGGGGTTGTTGATACTAGCCCCACCCCCTGTAACATCATTCATTCAATGGCTGTCGTAATTATGGATGAATTTCCAAAGGTAAGGAGGGTCTGGGGTGAATTGGGAGTGAGCGCCTTAGAAGATGATATATGGATGCTTCTTCAGATGGAATGCTTTGATCATCCAGGTTTTTGGGGGATCAATTGCTCTTACTGATTATTCAGATGATGAAGAGATTGATAAGGAAGTTTATTTTATTACTAAAATGGATTTGTTCTTTCACACTCCTATGACAGGCGTTACTGGTCAGACCGTGTGGTTATGATGGACGTATTTCTTCAGCCAATGGGAGAGGATATATCTTCAATCTTCATCCTAAAATTCCATTATTTCTATGATTAAAAAAGCTTCTCCCTTTCTTTTTTTAGTGGCCTTACGGGTCTCTGGATATAGTTTTTCCCCAACCCATTCTCTATAAGGCATTGTATTTAGGGAGTACGCAGACTCAATGTTAGGGGATACTAGGGAGGGATCCCCCAGAATCCAAGAACACATGAAAGAGATTATCTAGGACAATTCCCTGGAATTTCCCCCAATATCATCTAGGAGATCTCATTTAGGAGACATCACCCACCATAATCTATGATGTTAAATAAATAATCTTAGTTGTACAAGAATATTCTACGGGCGATCACAAGTAATTATCATTTTATATGATGATTAAAAAAACTACCCTATCATTTTAACTCACATGTACATAAATGTACCTCGACATAGGTTATTTCGGTGACCAGATGGTGACAACGCAAGAATTTATATATCATGTCCCTTTTAGGGTATAATAATGCAAACCATATATCATGGCTGTTTAAAACAAGGATGTATGGACATTTGATAAAACTAGGCAGTAGCCGGACCCTAGAATGTGCGTCTCCCCCACTCAAAAAATCATTCCCCTAAAATGGGATGACATGCAGATGTCATGGTATCACTTAACTATGTTGAGATGACTTCCATGTGGAGAGACATGGTTGTCTTTATGGAAGTGGGTGAGACAATTGATGAGCCCCAATCCACACCAGATCTTAGAGGGGCTTCAAATATCGAGGAACCCCACAATATCGATTGAGAGACTCTTTCCCATATAGAGGGATTCACATGAGGTAATGAGGTTTTATTTGAACATTGTGACTCTAGTAAAGTCCAAATCTGTGATGCTGATGTTCCATCCCCTAAAAATTTAGGGTGGGTTTCCGTTTTTTCCAGTTCTGAGTGGGGTTATGTTTTTTCCCCCTAGATTCTGATACCAGTATCATTATCTGTACTGACCATCCCATCATTCTTCATATAAACTAAAAAACTTATGAAGGCTATTTTGAGGCTTAATATTTTAACTATGAAGGGACATATGTCATTTGTCTTCTAGTGAATCCATATGGTTCCATTAAAGACTGAAGATGCCACGATATATGTTTTAGGTAGTAGTACCAATACAGAGGTGGGAGGTATTGATGTTGTCTCCCATCCATCAACAAAACCGAATCCAAAATAATTTGAAATGACATTGGATGTACACACCTTGTCATCAAATACCATTAAAAGAGATGAGGCTATCATTGGGGCAAGTCCTGTAGTTGCTTCAGGGTCATGTCACTCTCTAGTGACATTAATTCCTGACTATATTTCATCGTTTGGGAGTGATTCTAAGACTGATTGAGAGAGCCTTACCGATATTCATCACACATGGAAAAATTCATCAAGGAACATTTGGGGAATAATCTTTGAGACTCCATTAGAAGAATTTCTAATAAAATTTCTAATGTTACACTGCTAATTTTTATTCTTTGCTTTTGGTGGATTTAACTCTAATGAAATTTATGATATAGTATGTTAAGTGTTTGATGATGGGGAAGCAACGATTTCTTTATATTATCCACTCATCCTAGTAGAGTTGACAGTTTTTCTAGCTACTACATGGAAAAATCAAATTTTTGAAGATTCCAATAATTTTGAGATGGTGGTGAAGTTAAAAAATGAACAATTGAAGCAAGATTCATTAATGGAGAAACATGAACAAGAATTGGAGTAACAAATCCAGACACTATAACAGCTCAAACAAGATCTAGATCGGGCTGTAGCTGTCCCCCAAGAGGGGAGATGGAAAATGAATGAGGGAGAGAGAAATGGCCTCTAAGACATAAGGAAATCCAAGGCACTATGGGTGAGTGCAGATGATGAGACTGAAAATTTATTGAAGCATTGTGAAGCCCTTGAGGAGGATCACCCATCACTGATGAATCTTTACCAGCATGTTGAATATCTCCTATAAAGGTCCCATCTACTCACAAAGAGAGACTCTAGGTTTTAGATTCCCATGATATATTTTTATAGAATATTATGGATCTAATTTGCCTCTAAATTCTCTCTCTTTAACTATTAATATAATGTCAAAATCATTTCAATCAGCCATTAATATAAAAATCATGACTTGAAATATGTAAACTGAAATAATCGAATCGAGCTCTAATTTTTTCAAATGCTGCAGGACTCAGAGAGCATATTTTGACTATTTCTGGAGTTTCTCGGAAATCCCCATGATGTTTTGAATCTTTTTTTATATTAACCTAATTTTTTCTTAAGACAGCATGGTATGAGTTTAATGGGTATAACATGGTTTTTTATTAGTCTTCCCTTTGGGGGTTTTCGAGCTAAAAAGATTTATACCTTTTTTTGATGGCTCTATGTTTATCTCTTTTGAGGAAATGATACACGAATTTTTACCGTATATGGCCTTTTTTTATTTTTTCTTTGTAAAGTATGGAATATTTTTCATTACATTTTCATAGTCCAACCAATAAATCTTATTACTATCATTTTTGGTCAAATAGAATTGACCATAATTTTTGGGGAAATATCCCAAATTCAGGACCATTATTCGAGAGTGTTCTAGTATCCATCAGACATGTATTAGGGATTTTTCTTGACCCTTGATTTATGGATTTTTGACATGCAAGAAGCTCGAGATCCGGTTTTGGAAATCAATGGTAGAAAATGACTCTCAATGGGATGAATTTTCCTTTGATTGATGGACATTTGTATTGGAAAAATATACATAGCCACTAGGGAATAATGTGCATAGTCAATCATAGGTGTCCACATGACATCATCCATTTATTTATTATTTCCTGGATGGATTTGAAAAATTTTGGATTTATTTTTATGTTGGAATACATTGTGGGTGGTTGGCCTGAGTAGTTTTGTCAGAAATCATTAGGAACAATAATATTGTATTTTAGTGGGCAACTGTTCGTACACATTTATTTCATGGGAACTGGGAATTGAAGAGGTAAAATCTGGCATATATGAGATTTCCAAATCTATGGTGTGTGGTAAGACATGAACATAAATTATGAATATGGAATCTGGATAGGAATCCCTTGGTGATGAATTTTAAATTGATTGATATTCATTTTTTTGGAGACATATGCAGAGCCACCATGGAATGATATGCATAGTTAAGAAACGGTTTCTATAAGACAATGCCTTCCATCTCCAATGGATGTTGAGGATCATGGATATTGGGAACATTCTAAATACGGTATGTGACATTTTACAAGAGGTGCTCTTAAACATAAAAGGAGGAATTTTAACTAAGCCTCTTTCATGGAATCCCAACAAAGAGTGGGGAACTCTTCATTTGGATGTGTGTCAACTTCACACATATAGATGTGATACCTTTAGAAACCCCCATAGATACCGAAGATGAATCTGGTCGGCACATTATAATATATCCAGGATGTGTGTAAGGAGGAAAATGTAAACCATGAAATTTAGTGCCCTTGAATCATGAGGGATGTAACGAGGCTTGGAATCCATTCAGTTTACTTTGATAAGAGAGGAATGTCATTGGGTAGAATTTGCCTTTGATTGTCAGTGATTTTTATGGATGACATATGCAGAGCCACTGGGGCATGATGTGCATATTCAATCAAAGGTGTATGTTGGACAATGGCCCTCCACCCCAGATGGACTTGGAGGGATATGTGGATTTATGATCAATGAGAGTACATATTTTGAAATACAGTAGGTGTGTGCCTATATATAATAGAGATATTTGGTATTTTATTAAATCATGGAATTGGGTGGTCCTTATGATGATCTGACATCTATGCAGGGTGAGGAATTCACTTCATCTTGGGCTTACATGGTTATTTAATGTCACATTTCTAATACACTAGGTTCCTCTTGGGGGATGGAATTGTGACACGCCTTTTAAGGTCATGTTGCTAGGATAAAATTCATAGACCATTTTCCTTAATGTCCTAATGAATCTCTTGCTAAAAAACCTATGCTCAGGTGAGATATGATCTTTGTGAGTAATAATGGATTAACTAGTTTCTATGTCATTGCTTAAGAATAACAAAGTCAGCATTAAAGGGAACAGTTGAGACTGAACCATTTTTTTTCTATTTAACATCGTACAATAAAGAATATTTTTGCAATGTAATTTAATGTCGTGTGGTGAGGACATGATGTTCTATAGTTTAGAGTCATGTAGTGAGGAGAATTTTGACCTTGCAGTTTAACGTCATTCGTTGAGGATGATTATACTATCATAATAATCATCAACATGTTTCAGGTTATTCGCAATTAGGATGTTTTGGTATTCCCTAGACGTGACTTATGACAGAAGGTATAAACCATAGCCCTGGGGGAAACATGAACTAGGATGGATGACATGGGTCATGGATGCCATTGGGTGTACTAAGAATGTAAAGGACTCTCTCGGGGATGAATTTCCCTTTGACTGATGACCATATTTTGTTGCGACATATATTGATCCATCGGGGCATGATATACATGCTCATGAAAAGGTGTCTGCATCACATTGGCCTTCCACCACTGATGGCCATGAATGATTATGGGGATCCATTTTTTCCATGAGGTATGAAGTGTAAAAAATGGGAAAGACATGCCTAGGATTGTGAGAATACCTGGATCATGATCAACCATGAACTACTTGGAGCTTCCACATAGGTCCGACCCATATGTATGGGGCGAAACAAAATATTTTGACTTCTAGTGACTAAGACGCATGTGAAGAATATCCTAATTCCAAGTACTGAGCCACCATAACTCTTGATGAATTACATAGTTTAATTTTCTTGCGATAGGACCTTTTATGGACTCCCTATAAATGTCTGACCTACACATGGGGGAAATGGACATTTTTTGCTAGTGGTAGGGTGAGGATTCTAAATCCAAGAATCACTTTGTAACTTTTATGGTCATGAATCAAGCCACAAATTGTTCTATACGGTCCCTAAAATAGTTTTCTCTATGTGTTAGGGACACATGTGTGAATATTTTGGATAATGATGAAGGAATGGCATAGATCAATGATCAAGGCATCACTACATATCCTACGAGGGTCAAAAACATGCCATACGTAGTTCTAGAAGTTCCCCATACTGATTTGGCATTGTCCATGTGTGATGAAATGTGGGGGAATTATGGTTTCACTAGATAGAGTTCCAGGACAACCATATTCCCCTACAATTTATTTTGATAAGAGAATTTACACTATTGATCCTAAACTAAAATGAGTTATACTCAATGTGAGAAACAAGTTGATGTCACAAATTCTCCATCGATAGTGTGGGGAGGTAGAGAATATTATGAGGTAATTTTCTTTTTTTCATTCATGGTGGGGCTGGGCTGAGATTGATGATCGAGGCATCACTACATATCCCGCAAGGGAAGGAATCATGTCTTACCTAGTTTTGAAAATTCCCAGTACCAATTTGGCTTGGTCCAAGGTGTAGGAGAATTTTCATTCTATCAACCACGGTTTTCAATTCAACCATGTTACTATATAGTTGGATTTCGTAAGAGAATCCCTACCATTGATTCTAAGCTCATAGGAGTAATAGTTGATGGTAGAAACAAGAAGTGATAAGGGTTTCCCTTAGGAATACAGGTAGATAGAGGGGAGTGATAGAGTCGTTTTGATATGGCAGTTGGGCTATCGCTGAAGATCAAGGTCTCACTACGAGTCCTATAATGAAGTGAGTCATATTTTATTGTCTTGATTCGTGGACAATTTTCATACACTTTAACATCGTGTAGAAGGGACGTTGAATCATAGTTTAAGGTCATAGAGTTTGTACCGTTGAGTTCAGACCATAGTATGGAGGAATATTCTGTTTCATAGTTTATGGTCATATAATGAGGAATATAACATGTGGGAATTTATTTTATGACTCGTATTTTAGGGTTTTAGAGCATGGTCCTCAACAATGGGATATTATGACTCATAGTTTAGGTTCTTAGTGATTGGAATTCAACAATGGGGATTTATGACTCATAGTTTAGGTTCGTTGTGATTTGACGTCAAAAATGGGGTTTTATGACTCATAGTTAGGGTCATAGAGCTTGGAGCACAACAATGGGGTATTATGACTCATATTTTAGGGTTGTAGAGCTTGGTCCTCATCAATTGGGTTTTATGAGTCCTTGTTTAGGTATTTAGGGCATAGACCTCAACAATGGGGTTTTGTGGCTCATAGTTTAGGGTCGTAGAGCATAGACCTCAACAATGGGTTTTGGTTCTCATAAATTAGGGTCATAGGTCTTTGGCCTCTTTAATGGGGTTTTCAGAATCATTGTTTAGGGTTGTTGATCTTGGACCTTAACAATGGGGTTTTATGACTCATAGTTTAGGGACATAGAGATTGGACCTCAACAATGTGGTTTTATGACTCACAGTTTAGGGTCGTAGATATTGGACCTCTATGTTCTATTACACAAAGAAATTATTGTATAACATTGCATTTATAAGAGTTGTGATGAGCTGTCAGGCCATTGATAATTTGGTGTATAGTCCATGGTAATAGAAATTGTGTATGATGTATGGTCCTTCCCGCTTTTTATCAAGCTTTTTGGGATTCATCCCAAGTATCATCGGGGTTTTGACGATTAACAATGTTTTTATTTTTTGAACAGATCGAAGGAAAACATTTTTATTGAAGGCTCATGCCATCTGATTAGGATGGATTTACAATTGTTGCGGATTGTGTAGAATTTTATCATCTAGAAGCTCCAATTCATCAAATTATATCTGGGATTTCTCTTCCATGGATATTTGATCAAAAAATGGCCACACGAAGTGATTTCACATGGATTTTAATAGTCAAAACCGCACATTCCCCACAAATGAATGAGTACGAAGTATCTTGGGGGGGTTGTGCGGGTCTTGGTCTGGTAAGCCCATAAATCATGAAGACATTTTTTTGGCCACAATTTCTTATCTTTATTGAATGTCTTTTGATGTATGTTGGAAAGAGTCTTGTTGAAAGCCTCCATTATCCCATTAGACACAATGTGGTAGTAGGACAACTGGTTGGCTTTGATACTATACTCCTTTAGATTTTTCAGCACAACTGAGCAGATGTCGGTGTAGTTGTCTGTCAATATTTTAAGAGGACATCAAATATAGTAATGATGTTCGCCTTCACAATGCAGATGATTTTTTTCTCCCTACATCATTATGGGGAATGTATTTGGACCATTTATAAAATAATTCGGCCATTTGGAGTATGAATTTGAACTATATGTCTATATCTGGAGGATATGGTCCCACAACATTTGTCCATTTTGGAAGCTAATGGTGAATTGTACTTATCTGTATGATGTAACTATGGGGGGAGTTGTTTGAAATTGTCATGAATATGAGAGGAATGACACTTCTTGTTAAATGTGGCACAATCTTGTATCATAGTGGGCCAGTAATACCCAAGACATCAAATATTTTGAGAGGGCTAGGTAGTTGATTGGTGTGCTCCACAGGCTCCGTTATGCCCTTCTTTCATGATAAATGTCGTCTATACTCCATCAATTCACCTAATAAGGACTCTGTCAAGGCATCATTTATAGAGGGGATTTTCTTGGATTACCCCATTTTATATGAAGAAATTGACTGCCCATCATTGGACCTTCTCCCATTCGTCCCTATCAGGGGGTACTTCTTCATTCCAAAGGTATGATTCCATGGGTTTCATCGAACCGGTGGTATGACCATAATACTTATAATAATGACCTTTTTAATCAATTTCCTCCATATTTTTCTTGATAAATGGCATGAACGTCAGCTGGCATGTGGTACTAATGACTATCTCAACCCAGTCAGGTCTACAAAGGCTGAGGATACATTTCCCAAAGCATTGTCTTGAGCATTCTTTGACGAAGAAACATAAGTTAACATTGGTTTGGATTGGAATTATATTATCAGTGCTCAAACATGATTAATCATTGGATCTAATAATTTTGTTGATAGAATAGTCATCATTGAACTTTTTGATGACTATCCATGAATCTGCCTTCAATTTTATGTGTTTGGATTGCACCTAGAGTGCATATTACATGCCTACAATGAGGGCCGATAATCTGCTTCATTATTGGTGCACCCATCCTAAATCAAAAAAGAGTAAACCAAAATGGAATTTTCAGATGATAAAAGTACAACTCCCATACCAAAATTATTGGGTTTGGGATCATCCATTGTGATTCCTATCATGATGGGGGAAGCACCATCGAAGCACATTTCCCATTTCAGGGGGTCCCCTTAGAATGATAACACTTCTTCATCTAGAATTTCATCATCCAATGGTGTTGTTTCTTCTTAGGGGTTCTCATCTACGATGTCTTCTAACTCCCATTCTTTGATGGCCTTCTAAGGCACATACTGTATGTCAAACGGTTATAGGATAAAAACACATTGTGATAGGTTCCCATTTAACATGGGACAGTTGAGGATATATTTGAAAGGGTTGCAGTAGTTGAGCCGATGTTTATTATGGTGATTCATGTAATGCTTGAGATTTTAACCTACAAACAATAGGGTTTGGAAGTTTATTTCAATATTTAAATACTGAGTTTCAGTATTTATCTTTGTCTAGATGAGGTAGCAGCGGTTGTTCTCACTATGGACATCATTTTTCTAGGTGAGGAAGGTGCCTAATGAATTTTCGTGGTGGTTACATAAAAAATCAGTGGTCTCCCCTCAACTGGTGTCATGAGGACTGATGGGATTAGAAGATACATTTCAATATTGTTGAATGCTTCTTGACAATCATTATCCCACTCATACATAGTTCATTTTCTCTTGATCATGGTGAAAGGTAAACATTTACCAACAAGGTGGGCTGTATAGCACCGAATGTTGGAAAGGTTCCCCTAGAGACATCTCAACTCAGTGAGTTATTGAGGTGGGGACAATCCATGTATGGATTTCTCGTCTCATGGTCGACTTTGATGCCATAATGTCATTAAAAGTGTTCATGGAATTTTCCCAAGGTAACAACCAAGGTGAATTTAAGGGGATTCATAATTAAAATGTGTGGTCACAGTTTTTTGAAGACATATTCAAGATCATCTATTAAGTTTGAAGGTTATCGTGAATTTACCACTAGGTCGTCGACATAACACATGATGAATTTTCCCAAAAAAGTCTTGAATATGTGATGCATGGTGTTCTGATATGTGGTATCAAAATTCTTTAGGCCAGAGGGAATCACTTTATAACATAACACTACCTAAGGTTCCCTAAAAGTAGTAGCTTTATCATCTCATCGTTCCATCCTAATTTGATTGTACCAAGAATAACTGTCCATGAAAAAAAGGTCATCATATCCGGCTGTCACATCGATCCAGAATTCTTTGATCGGGATTGAGAAGTCATCTTTTTGGAAAAGCTGATTAACTTCCTTAAAGACAATTCAGATTCTAATGTACCCATCTTTTTTTTGAAATGGACTATGTTTTCCAGTAGGTTCATATATTGGACCTTGTTTATATAGTTAGATTTGATCAGCATACCAAATTTAGCTTCTATTTTTGTAGCATGCATTGGGTGGGTCCTTTTGGAAACCAGCTTATAGCCCAAATTATTTCATGTAAGCCTATATGATGGGTGGTGACCTCTGGATTGAGTCCTTGAATAGTCATGTAATTCTAGGCACACTCCCCTTGATTATTCTATAGGAAGAAGGTATATTCCTACAGCTCCATGACATGTATGGACAAACTGATTAGGGAGGGATGTGGGTCATCTTTAGTGCCATATTTATCTCTTTACGTTCATTGATTTTGGTAGATACCCCTTCTTCGAATGCAAGATGGGAATATTTGAGGGTTTTTCCTCTTCTTGTTCTTCCTTATCACCTTCCTCATCATCTTCTTCCGACGAAGAAAGGATTTTGGAGAAGAACATTCCTGTTTTGGTTGATAAATCCTATTTTTTCTTTAGTGTGTGATGAAAGGGTAGTTAATTTTCCCAAGGATGGGCCTGGAGAATCTTTGATAGATATTTTTTTGTTAACATGTTATTCAGTTCGCTCTTCTTCGTACATGGGAATGGTGGAAACAACAGAGACCAAGAATATGATTGAATATAAATTCAGGTTTGTAAATATGCATACGACTTGGTTGATGTGTAACACATAATCTTCACTCAGTTTCTGGAGGGGGTTGGCAGGAGCCAACTCCAATCCATTCAAGGCATTGATCAAATAAATTTCACCCACAAAAGATGTTTTCCTTCTAATTAATAGAAACCAACCTCAATATAAAGAGATTCAAATGATTAATATGGGGATTTATCGGCATGATATGTCCCAATTCTCCCACTAATACAATATTTGATGCACTGATGGTATGGGGATAGAATTGTAGAATGCTAATGCAGTCAAGGCCTCCCTAACATGACATTGATGGCTGTACTTTTTTGTACCACCAAGAACTCTGAATATGATATGACATCCATGAGCCAATTATTATGTTTGATCCATCCCAATGGTTTCTTCTCAGTTTAGTTGTATCCCAGCAGGGTGACAAGATATCTTCATCATGTCGTAGTTGATGAATCATCCACATCTAGATGTGGTTATCTATAGAGCCATTGTTATTGGAGATCCTATTATCATCAATTCCATTTATCACATCGAACACATAAAAGGGTTTTATGTTCTATTTCATGAAGGAATCATCATCCCTGCATGTGAATGCGATGACATCTTGTCATTTTTTGTTATTGGTATCCATTCGGTATATTTTGTTTGTTGAAACATTATTTGTGAACTCTTAGTGACATCGTAAGTCTTCGATTAATGCCTCCCTAAGATCTATAGACAGAGTTATCACATCTAGGATTGAGTGATTCGCTGGTACTAATGAGACCTACTTTTGAATATCTTACTTCTTCACTAATGGTTGGCACTTCCCGACTTGGTATTTCCCTTTCACAATCACTTTTGTGGTTTCAGCAATGTAGGTATAGAATTAGGCCATTGTAACAGGGTCTGACAGTGATGTAGTCCATTAAACATTTAGCGGAACTGGTCTGCTTGTATTCCTTGGTCATTTTGGTCCTTGATCCTCCCCTGAAGAATATTCTATGATAACTGGTCTATGATTCCTTTTGATGGGGCGAAGGAGAACTTTGGTTCTTATTGTGTTTTTCAATGTGTCCTTCTACGATTTTCCACGATGTAAACGATTTGAGTTGTGTAATTCTTAAGAACACGAATCATTCCATGATAATGCATTCTCGAAAACATGAAACCCTTATAGACTTTTCCTCCATCACCCCAATTGGGCATGGGTAATTTGGGTTCATGTCCATAGTCTTCATTCGAGAAGGGGTCCAGCAAGGTAATGTCATTAATGGATCTGAAGATCAGTTCATGATACAACATTGTTTCTGTCGTGGTGTCTTCTTCTAATGGTTCCATTTGGTGGGGTACTGCCCATTGATACAAGTCTGTTGGCATTATGATCAAAATTTTCAACACTGAAATTAACTTCAATTTCATCTCATCTTCTTTCTAATTATTTCTGGCTTTCTTGCCTTCATATGACCACAATGCCGAGGAGGATTGATGTGTTTTATTAAAAGATTTTGGGGGAACATTTTGTAGTTTAAAATGCACCTAGAAGATGCCATAGACATTGTTGATGGTCTTCCTGGAAATCCAGTTGTCAAACTATTTCTCCTTTATTCTGGAAACATGTTTCCATTCCTTTTCTTTTGTTGACTCTGAGGAGGAACCATACACCACATGTTCTGGTGGCGATCCCAATTTGACATTCCCAAAATCCATCCTATTTTTAAGAAGATGACTGAAAACAAATAATTCCAAGATTGTGTGTCCTATTATCGGATGGTATGGAAAATAATATGGATGGCCATGATGACCCACTTCATCAGCTCGATTTGGCTCTAGATGTTAGAGAAAATTACAATTCATGGAACCTATAAAATAACTGTAAAACTGATCATCTCGTAGTGAATTAATATTAATTATTTGTTGATATAAATTATTGATTTTAGAACTCTATCACTCATATTTCCAAGGTGGGGGTGGATGTTGGGGTCCAGAGGGTCCTATATGGTTCGGTGGGGGTCTTGTAATTGGAGATGGTGTCGGGGGTGGATTAAGCGTGATAGATGCTACTTCAAAATTTCATTTTCTTTTCCTACGGGTTGATGAGACCACACAAGACATATGATTGGTCCTCTTCATGGAGTCATCTATCCCTTGAGATATGGAAGAGAAGTCTCTAAACCCACTGGTGAAATTCAACAAGTTGATCAGAGTTCGCAGTTCATCCCAAAGTTTATCGATGCACATGGTGAGAAACTCATCATGGGGTAGTGACCAGTTCAAAAAGTATGTTAAGCCCTTCCACCTAACAAGGAAGTATGAGAATATATTATTCTATCCCTTCCTGTAGTTCATTAGATCCCTGACCTTCGTCTTGGGAAGCATCAAAATGAATGTGAATAAAAACAATCAACGGATGTACTCCTAGACTCTGATTGAATTGGGCGACAGGCTAGTATTCCATACAAATGCCAAGCCCTACGGGGTTCATATGAAGCACCTATGTTTTATGGATTCTGGATTCTCTGTAGTTTCCATCATGGTGTCACAATATGATTAATAGTGTATCTAATTTTGTTTCAGTTCCCTGAGCCATTGAATATTGGGTATACGGTGTTCCGGAAGTTTGGTGGTGGAAGAACGTTGCCCACCCACTCAAGGTAGTGTTTGTTCTATGGCTTTATTGGAGTGTGTTTACCCTCCATGGATTCTAGTTAAGATGTTAATTTCTTGACAGTGTTTATGATCCCATTATGCATATCCTTTTGGGATTGAATATGAGATGGCGCGATAGGGGCCAAGATTGTGAATGTTGGTGCTGTTGGTATTTGGGTTGGATACCCAGCCGGGGGAAACATTTGTGGGTTTACCTTGATATATTCCAGATACATTCCCATCAGGGGGGGGGCTATATTTCCTTCCAGGGCCAGGTTGAACAGTCCTCTAATATTGGCTTCATTCCCCATTATTTGTGCATGTGGCAATGAACTCTCTTCATTGAGTACATGTTGATGTTCCACGGGGGGGAACACATCTGGTGAGATAGCTCGCTTGACATAGCTCTTCATTAATTCCATCGTGCTCTTCCATTTCATCCAACTTTATAGCAAACCATTCTTTAAGGGTGAGTGATGCAATATTTGGGGTCATAAAAGGAGGTTCAAAGATGATGATTGATTTATTCTTCTAATTGTTTGGGTTACATGCAAGAGGTAATGTCTGATTGGCTGAGGGGGATCCCAGATTTAGGGATACCCCCTAGTTTCAATAATGCACACCATCAGAATCGGTGTGGGATGCCTCTGGGAGGGAACAATATAATTTCACGTCCTATCGTCCTATGTAATTTCCTATGAGATCCATGGGGTTTATGTTTACCACGTTCACTGAGGCATTACACATTGGGGGTGGGGTGCTCAGTGTTGAATAGTGGAAAGGCTTTATGAAACCTTTATTTTCCATTATCCTTCCATTATGCGGTATTCATTGGGATTCATGGAAAATATTGACCAAAAAGGACCCCTGATCTGACCTCATAACTAGACACTGTCTCAGATGGTGAGAAACACGAGAAGGGGTGGAACAAGTAATTCTTTGTCAGTTTTACTTCTTAGATGGTGGAAGACTGATGTCAGTTGTGCAGGTATTTGATGAGTAAATACCCCCAGCCATGTGGAATGGGTTTTTTCTTATTCCCCTTTTGATGTGATGTGGCCCAGATTTATAAGTCGTGTAGGTTCAATTATCATTAAAAAATGCATCAGCCCTATGGACTGGGGTTGTACCCATATTGTTGTGGTATCCAATACTATTTACACCCTCTCAATTTCACATACACTTGTGTGGGTGTACGATGAGTATAAAAATGGGCTTTCACAACGTGTATGCTCTTCTGAAGACATGTGAACTACTTAATGTTTGGATTCCCTTAGGCGGGAAGCATGATATATATTCATAGTGGAATTCCTCAAAATCATTTCGATGGATTTCTCTCTTTATCCCCAATGCATTTGACACATACTTTGGGTAGGTTTCTTTTGAGTATCTCATCTTTCAAGAGCATGGTTTTCACATGGTTGTTTCCTATGGGTGATAGAATTTCAAGATGTCATTTCCTATGGGGCATGCTAAATTGGATGTTGGGTGATGTGAAAAGTTCCATGTTCTCCCCACCCCTGAATGTGAAATCTCAAAGGGGAAATTTTAATGAGGTGACTCAAATTATGAAGTGCATGGAGGCAATCCTGCTCCAGTTTTTCCTTCAACGTTTTGATTGTTGATGCTATGTGGATGGGTGGGCTTCAAGGTCTATTATAAGGGTAATCTCCTCTATCATGTTGACATGGTCCATGTACCCTTAGTTGGGTAGTAATTTTTAATTAATCATTCAAAGAGTTATCCATAAGTTAAGGTGAATTTCATGCAGTCATTCCTCGGACAACTCTTCTGAAATGTTGATCTATTTTTCTTCTCACAAGAAACATATCATGTTGTTTTTCTTCTAGGGGATCCTCTATATGATATGTAAAACATGACTACTTAATAATAATTTCATTATGAAAAACTGGGATGGTGGGAGCCTTATTTATTAGCGGATGTCACAGGGGTGGCTTAGAAGATGAGTGTGGCCCTGGGGCATCCTCTAGCATAGAAAGAATATCCCTCATTATAGACGGAGTTCCTGATGTGTCTGACTCCATTCCAAGAGCCTCAACATATATGGATTTCTCATATTTGTTTTGGATATGAGAGTACATTCTTTGCAGAACCAATAATTATTGAGGTAAGGACCATAACAATTAGGGCTGATATGGAAAGGACCATAACTTCTACTTGATGCCCGACCAACAAAATTTTACTGATAGTGTATACCATGAGGAGGAACATCACGTTGAATGTAACAAGGGGATGGCCTTATTTCTGCTTTATATTACATGGGGGAGGACATTCACAGTGACTGACAATGTAGGGAGGGCCTTCACAATGACTGTCATCATTGTGTGGACTACCATCATGACTTGATATCTAGCTGTAGGGATAATTTCTGATGTTCACATCATGGTAAGGGCCTTCAGGATTTACTAAAATACGGGGAGAACCCTATCGTTTCATTCTATTACCCTGGAGAGGACCTTCACAACCACTTACATTACAGGGAGGGACATCACAATAACTGTCATCATGGTGTGGACTACCCTCATGACTATATGTCTAACAACAGGGAGAAGTATATCTATAGCATATACCTTAGAGAGGATGATTAGGGAAGAAAAAAAATTGGAGGAACATCTTTTTATCTGATCATCAGTATGAGGGGAGGGATACCCCGACACGCATTAGGACGTAGGATCTCGTGATCGTTCATTCTGGGCCCATAGAGTGATCAACCGTTGGTGCTCCATGGAGGAAATTTATAGTGGCTTGTAGAAATATTGTGGGGAGGACCTTCAAAACTTATACTGCCACTCCATAATTTGTAAATGTAATGAAATGGCCACGTTCCATTTTTGATATATGTTTAAGGGCTTCATGAACCCCATCTTCCAGAAGAGCAGGATTATGTATGTCTTCTTCATTTTTTGGTTTCCTTTGGTGTTTTTTATTTTTTGGTGTACTTTTTTGGAACGGGGGAAATATATTGTTGGTAATGGACTTCATATATGGTTACCTGTATTTTTGGGTCCCATGATGTTGTCGGGATACATCGATGACCATCTTGTGTTTTGGCAGGGATATATGCTATCCCTGGAGAGACCACCACATTGGACAAGCATCCGCTAGTTGGAAAAGGTATTTTTTCCGGATCTAGATGTCCTCATATCTTGGGGTATTGCTTTTTACCCTGTAATACTATAGTAGAGATGCATAACTAATCTGAAGATACTAACTCATTTTTCAAGTGCGTCATTCCATTCGTGGAAATCTGGTGGTGGGACCGATTTCATAGTCATTCCTCGAATTCAAATATATCGTGGCATGTTTGGAAGATATGGTTTAGAATTGATGTCTGATCATCCATAATTTCCAACATATGATGAGATAAATCATTGGCTAGAATGGGATAGTAGGACAATTCAAATATCAATGTAGGAGTTTCTACCTACTTCGATCATCCATGAGTTGCTAGTAGATATTAGAAGTTATCCTGTATAGGGACTGAGGAACTAGTCTGTCACCAGTTAATTTCTTGGGATTCCATCATATTTGATTAGTGGAATTCATATCCATGAGTGGGGATTTTTATCCTCTTCATCGCGATTGTATTCTTCTCACATTATTTGATTTCATTCATAGGAATTTGACTCTATATGTATTTGGTTACCAACCAATTCGTAGTCTTGATATGAATCAGTAAGTTTTTGTGCCTGCATATAGATCTGTTGTTTCCCTATATGGATGGCAGGTTTGAAATGAAATAGCATGTGTTTGTGCATGTGTGTAGGTGAGTGGATCCCCATTTAGATAACGGGCTCATTGTGGCTCATCAGATATCTGCAAGTACCTGTATTTTTCGGCTCTGTCTTCAAGGATTGAGCGATGAGCATTAGTATGAATTTTCCCATGGTCGTATTTTTACACCCTATATCTATGGTGGGCATGAGTTCATATGAAAGAGTCATATGTTTTATTTTTGAATGCGTCCACATTAGTACGACAAAGCTTATCTTCATGAACCATGATGATAGCATGTTCCTGGTTATACATTTTCTACCCCTGGTGGGAATACCATGGGGACCGAGGGTCGAAGACATTGGTAGGTTCTCTCGGCATATGGTCCTCCTTGGCAGGAAGAGGTCCGATCGTTCGGTGTCGATGAAAATGTTCTCTAACAGGGGCCCATTGGTAGGACTCCAATGTTGTTGAGATGAAGTCGCCAACATTGACTTCATCTGATTTCCTAAGATAAGGGTTGTACTCCTTGTCACAATTCGAGGATAGGCTCTTGAAACAATTTGAGACAACCTTAGGGGAAACCTTACACTGGGGTACCTAAAGTGGCTGAAGAAGAAACAGACAGAATATTTCATACTGGAGGTCTTGTCTTGCAGCATCTAGTTTAGGGAGTGTACAATTTCATTCTTTTTCATTGATCAACATGTTGGACACCCAGCATTGAAGATATTTGGTGGGCTAGGGGGTCTTTCTCTTCGTTGGGGCCATTAACGCTTGTGGGATAGCTCATGTGCGTGTCTTCATGGGTTTTAGGACATCATTTGGATCGAAGGTCACATTGTGGGAACATGAAATATACATATATTACATAAAGAATAAAAAACATCGTCAAAGTAAAATTCCATTAAATATATTCATATTTGTCGATTGAGTGTGGACCCCTTCCCCTTTTCTTTTTCTGTATAGTGAAGGGGCCTGAGTGGGGTGAGCCCTCTACATAGATTAAGGATTCACATTGGGTTCCCCATATTTGTTCAACCTCCAAGGTGACACATGTTGGGCATACTTTGAAAAAAATGGTCTGACGTGCAATATCCTTTTTTCTTTTAACATTTTTGTAGACCTGCCACCTTGGATAAAGACTCATTTTGGGTTCACTTTTTTGTTCCTCCTCCATGGTGGCACAATTTTCCAACGGTGTAGAAATTGTTCGACGAGGATCATCACCCATATCTATTTCAATAAAGGCTGGTTTTCATTGAATTTACCATTCCATTATTTTGAGCCATTCAATGTCATTATACATTAATGAATGTTAAATTAGCCAAGAACAAACTATTTTTCCCAGAGTTTCATTGTCTGGGGTTCAATAACTCATTCAATCGGTCCCCCTCAGATATAAATTTATCACATTTTCTCTAAAAAAATTATTTGTGGATCAAAAAACACCCAACGACACTTTTATCCATTATTCAAGTACCTTCATTCTAAAGGAAAGTTATCATTTGCAGATAATTTGGAACACAACACTTAATGAATCCATTGGTTTAGTTGATGGGAGGTCAGGATCACCGCAACCTTCCGAGGCACGATTTTTTCATATTTTAGGACTCTCTTATAGATTAATGTTGTGCTCATGTGTTCATGAATCCTTGGTTCATTCCCAAAGAGTGTAACCATGGGATACCCTTGGTTTGTAGGATCATCGTAAGAATGCATATATTTGATGCTACAGAGGTGATGTTGACATGAGACATATTATAAGTTTCACTAGAGATTATCGTCATCTATGGGCGAAGGAATGTGACTTGATGTTTGAACGGACCTGTAAATTGGGCTTCCTACGTATCATTGGGAGAGGAATCAAAACCCACATTGTTCAAATGGCGTGAGGCTTACACATGTGAGCTTCCAATTTTATAGACAAGATTTGACAAACCCTTTATGGATGGACACCCATCTATGATTGGGCTTTCTCACAGGCATCCAACGTATCTTGTTTTAATCAAGAATTAGAGTTCTCATAGTTCAGATATACTAGGGAATATGAATGTAAGATGTTAATTTTTTGGGGAATTGTTGGGTGGATCCTTTATGGGTGGGAACCCTTTTGAGATTAGTCCTTCTATAAAGCATCTAACGTATCCTGATTTGGCTAGGAATCAGAGTTCTTATAGTTCAGATTCACGGGGATGTCTTAATCATCACAAACCACTATGTCGACATGATTCATGCTCGGGGTGAGAAACAATAAGATGTGAATGATTTAACAATGCACATGCCTCCTCCCCTATTGGCGATGGAGGTAAAGACCATGGTGGAATTGGTGAGGGCGAACGTGGGTGAGTGCACGAAGCAATAAACAATTCAATGTGAAATGACATTTAAGGTCACATGGTCGTATCGTTGATTATTAGTGAATTTATTTAGTGGGAGGGCCCCATAACATGTTCTGGGAAGGGGAGGTGTTTCATACTCATCAAAGGGGGGAGCAAACATGACTCCATTGATTGATCACTATTCCTCATTGAATGGAAAATCATGTGATAACCCTTTATCCCTATAACAGGGTGGTACACGTTGGTGTCCCAATGTTGGGCTTCATATTACTGTTGTAATGTAGCCTCACAAGTATTCCTAAATCACATAACATAATTTGGACAACCTTTGTGATTACACATACCATGGGTATTTAGACTTAATGGGACACGCTCATGCACCCGATGGTCTGATCATACATGTCAAGTTGCATTGGAGGAAGATTAGGCCTTATACTGGTGTACTAGTTAGTGGAGGGCTCAGGGAGTATTGAATTGTAGTGGATTGGTGAGGTTGGAATGAGAAGGAACTATACCCAAATACACAACATTCCACATATAGATTTTTTATGCGGGATGGGATCGGCTCCAAAAACCATAGTGGTATGCGGGCCAAGGGGTTTTCGGCGTACCAATTTGGTACACTGGAATTGTTATAGGCAACCACATACCTTATTGGTATGCATCCCATCATGTTTATTTGGGTTCCATCCACATAACGATGTCATACACGACGCCGGGTTCAGTCTTCTTAGCCATATTCCACACGATGCACCATATTGAAGTGGGGTCCCAGGGATAATTGTTTGTGGAGAGTTAATCCATGAGAACACCTTGGTTCATAGTTCACCAGTTAGGTTCACAGTTCTATTGTTATTAATCAATTCCCTCATTTTATGGTTTTCGGAAAGTTGTACATGCGGAGGGAGTGGTTTACAGTTTGACATTCACTAATGAAATAAGAATGTAGCTGGAGTGCAACCTCTATGTCTCCCTCAATATTTTGTCATCTGTACTTCTCTATATCATCCCCCTTTTTGTTTTTGTGTCATTATTGTATAGTTATTCTTTTATATATAATCAGAGAAATCAAATATATTGGGAATGCGACACTATTTTTGAAGGCCCATTGAAATAATATCTTGACCCGTAGATGACTCAATAAACCAGGGTTTGTGGATGCTCCGGTTTGTGATAATGTTTCGTGTTGCCCTGCTGATTCACATCATCCGTGAATAGATGAGATCATGGCATGATACGCGGACAGACACCTAGTATAGGAATCTGTTAGCAAACTGGTTCACATTTTTCCATGCTCACTGGCCATCAAATCTTGGGCCAATGGTCCGCAACCGATCTATTCCTTGTTCACTTCCTGATGATGGGATAGGGGCCACTTAAAAACCCTGAAAACAAGAATTTTTCCATGTTATATTAATGATTTTAAACTCAATTTGAGACCATTAACCTTGCAATACTTTTTAAAGTATGTTCTTCCTTCTGCAAAGTGTTCGGGGGGGGGGGGGTGGGTGGGTATTTTCTTCCCATGGAAGAATATTAAAGACCCTACCCATGTGTACATCAATCACAATATGTTATGTGGAAAAAATAACCCTCTTATATCTAATTTCCTGTGTATTTTTCTCATGAAAAAGTTTTATTGTTTCCATTTTAGCTAACCATTATTCTGAAATACTTTCGGATGAATATTATGATGGTATCGTTGAGAAATGTCATGATTCTAATTAATTGTTTTTGCATCACATTAATTTCAATTATTTAATTTGTTATTATTATTTTTCAATATCCATGTATTGTTATTTCAATTAAAAATGATACTATGAAATAGGCTATGAGTTTACAATTGATTATACCAATTATTATTTAAAATAAATATAATAATATTAAGAAAACATTTTTTAAAAATATGTTTTTTTCTCAATGCTATTATAAATTTCTAATCATCTAATAATGTAAACAATCAATATAAAAAATATGTTGCATCATTGTTATTTTGAACCGTTACTCATGATAAAAAACGTGATTCTTGATTCAATTATAAATGTTGATATTATGGATTGTGTTTTCATCTCATTAACTAGTGTCTTCATTTAAATTATTGATGCACAATTTTAATTCTCT
This sequence comes from Viscum album, assembly GCA_963277665.1. Taxonomy (NCBI): domain Eukaryota; kingdom Viridiplantae; phylum Streptophyta; class Magnoliopsida; order Santalales; family Viscaceae; genus Viscum; species Viscum album. The sequence continues at coordinate 1,033,536,247 of OY728157.1, forward strand.
TGGTTTTTTTAATTTTGGCATTAATAGTCAACATTAATTTTTTTTCATGCATGTGTCGATATATTTACAAGTTCATAATTTTAATTTTATTTTGAATTTTTTCTAATATGTAGGATTTCAAAAATTTATATGGACAACCAATGTTTATTATTCTCAACATAGAGGGAATGCTGAGTTTTTTTTTAAAATTTTCAAAATCACATGAAAAAATTTCAAAAATCTAATACATTTTTAATTTCCATGTAGTATTTGTAAATTTTTTAAATTTTACATTACATTTATCATTTTCATATAATCTTTTTATTTTATTTAATGTTATATAGATTTAATAGGATAATGTAATTTTAGAAAACCATGATGTGTGTTATGATTTAAAATCATAATTAATGTTGTGAAATATTTTAAAGATATTCAGTTAATAGAATGTAATATTTTCACAATGTAACAATTTTATTAGGATTGTTTGAGAGTATAAAACTGTTTTTAACTCAATGAGATTGTTTTGATGCAAATTAACTAGTTCATGGATTTTGAAATAAATTTGATCGATGAAGTTAAATTTTGAATTATTGCAACCAAAAACCATTTTCTTGTGGAGATCTAGAATGCTAGAATCCTTAGATTAATCCTCGCGAGATAAAAGTCTTGAATCATATGAAAATGGTATAAAATATTATTGGTAGATGATTTACACTATAATAAGAAACATTCAATAAAAAATATAATCATATATACACATAAAAATGATGTAAGAAATACATTACATAATTACTATATTAACTTTTATAAAATAATCATATTCATTGAACAAAAAATATGAAACTATGTGTGTCTGAAAGACCCAAAATGATTTAATGATAGGTCTAATGTCAAACATGGAACTTTTCTTCACTCAATGGAATAATAAATCTATGATCTCACTCTAGTATCTATTTCCACCTCATCAATGTTTTCACTTAGAAAATCAAGAGACCTATCCTTTACCAGAATCATTTTTAACAATGTATATGTACATATGTAGTTTCTTATGTAAAGGATATGTAAATGAATGTAGTTAATCCATGATATACTTACCATACACACTTCTATAAAATTAATGGGGTAATTTATAATATAAAATATATAAATCTATGATAAATCATGATGTCTAGTGTGTATAATTCATATAATTAAATTTAATTAATGAATATAACCATTTCATTAAACCAATTCCTATACTAAAAAATAGTTTACATGAACCCAATTCAAACATTCCATGAATAACTCCTTGAATGGATCATGATAAGGATTGTAAACTGCATTCCCCAAGACCATTGTCACAATATATTGGTGAATATCTTGAATTTCCATAAATATAACAAAATAATATAGATTCCAACAAATCATATGATATTCATGAATTTTATTAAAGTACACCAACCCATTCCAATTTCAAATTAAAAAAAATGCTCTGAAAAATAAGGAATACAATGTAGTGGTTGTATATAAATACATCCAAAAATTTCTTTATTTAATTGAATTCTGAAACAATAGATACTACAATCTTTCAATATCTCGGTAGTAGTAGAGTTGTAGAGAATACACATACCAAAAATGATTTGTCCCATTGAATCCAAAAATAATGTTCCTCAAAATGAATCAATTGTATGAAAATAACTTTTGGAAACCCCATTTTTGATTGAACATGTAAGGTGATGTAAAATGATGGTTTTATGGAAATAATTTGTTAAAAAATAAAATTATGATTCCCAAAAATTAACCATAAAATTTGACTTCTTAATTTCAAACATAAATATATATTCACAAGGGGATCTATCGTTTTACAACTAAGATAAAAAACACCATGATATATTAGTCCACACCACATTTGTGGTTCCATTTTCTATAACTCTCCACTATAGATACCCAATATGAATTAGTGTATAAACCTATAAATTTCACACCAACCATTTCTATGAACACAATTTTGTGTGTCTTCCAAAATCATTTCCACCACTCAAGCATGGGGATATCCAGATCTTGATGACTCCCCCAAACAACACCATTTTTTTCCTCTAGTTTCGTATACATGGATTCCATATATTCTATTGATATATAAAATTATTTGACCCATGGTGTAGTGTAATGTTGATCATGTAACTCACTCAACATACCCATTGGACTGAAACACTTCAAAACAAAACCTCTATAATGGTTTATTCGAAAACATTTTGATGAGAGGACTGATATGGGATATAATCAACATTTTGTGTGGGGGGGTATTGGCGGGGAATTTTTAATGTATTATACGTTTTATTCATTTTACATGATATACCTATTAGGTTTTTGAATATATTATTCACATTTCCATAAAAGATGAATGTTTATAAATGATGGTAAAGATTACCCACAATATTTTTATAGGTATCGATACTCAATATGAGTAGGTTGTTGTTGAATTTGTTTGGATAAAATACAATACCCAAAACTACTAAAAAATACCATTAATATGGTTTCTTCTAATAGGGAATACAATTCACATTGTATTTCAATATAGTCATTTGATAGTTCTTTTTGTACAATTCATATTGGACTATTATAATTCCTCTATGATAGTCTATATATTCTACTGTTTTTTAACACTATGGATTCCTTAAACTATTTTTTAATGGATCTCACAATTATTTTTTTTCTCTTCATATATCTTAACTTATTACATTCAAAATAGCAAGTATGAAACACTATTTCTTCGTAATGGAAAAATGGATGCTTCAACATCTTCTTATCAACCATCCCAATTAAAAATATATAGATAAATATTTATTCAATTATTCTATTCATATATATTTCTTACTCATTGAAAATTATAATTCTTTTTATATTCTAATTACTCACCATTATCATCTGATATATGGTATATAATGTTAATGTACTCTCTCAAATAATATGTACTTTGGGTATTATTTCTATATATGATCCCTTATTACATAATACATAACCAAAAAAATATAATTATTATTGAAATATTGAACATTTTTATCAGTATTGTCAAAATTATTATTTGTTCAGAATCATCAGAGAAATATGAGAATTTATCACACAATTTTGGTATATACATTCATTATGTATTTTTGAATTGTTTTATTTAAGATACCTCCTTGAATAATTCATGACACATAGTTTATATTTAATACTATATGAATTTATTAATTTTGTTTATTATTTCATGTGATTTTATTAACTACTTATTTACTGGTGTTTTTGGAGATCTTGTATTTTATAAAATTTGGTTTTCATGAAATATTTTGGGTATATCAAACTCAGTCTACTTATTGATGTTGTCATGAATGTCTATCACCCTATTTCATTCATGCATGATTTTTCCCCCCCACTACATAAACCAAAGGGATCATGCAATCTTCCTTCATAAAAGAACATTTTCACTTCTCATAGGGATACATGTGTGTATTATGACACATCCTTTCACACTCTCAATGACATAAAACATGTGTCATTTTTTTATTATAAATATAACAGTGTGAAATCATTCAACTATTAGTGGGATATAGTCACTACTATCTTATTTTTACTTTGTGTTAGTATATTACTCAATCACTATTTCATGGAACAATTATTTGGGGAATATTTTGAGTGTGTGTTTACACAAGTTTAATTTACATTGTTATATTTCATCACATATAAGAGAATTTTGATATAAATGTTCTTATATAACCAATAGGATATCATGAACCCTTGCGACATCATACAAATCAATGAAATGGATATTGTCTATTTCCATTAAATAATATCTATAGGATAATGAATTCGTATGGAAACAACCTTTTCCTCAACAAATAATCATTATTTATAGAGAATATTGACATAATTTCATTCAAAATAATCCGCTTACTCAAATATATGTTTCATTATTAATACTATAATATTGGTGGGTCACACATGTTTCAATATCACCAATTATTTAGGTTTTTTCTCGAATTTAGGTTTCTATTCATTACGTGATGATAAAAACCATTCTATCTTTTTGAAAAATCCTTGCATGGATTCATGAATAATGTTAAGTCCCATAATCTCTATAACAATGAACTCATCCATGAATGAGAAACGTGATTTCTCTCTAATTTTCTTCAGGTATTAGGTGATTATTCATACTTGTTTATGAAAGTAAAATAGAATGCAAATTTAAAATTTGAATACTTCATCTGAATCACTGAAAATGATCCCACTCTATATCATAAAATAAATCAAATTCTTTTAACAATATCACTGTTTAAAATTTATTATTCAAAAGAATAATATATATCCAAAACCATATAGTTATTTATGATTGGTTTTCAATCACATATTATTTCTCACACTATGATTGTGATCTCAGTCTAAGCATTAATTTTTTTCCATAAAGTCATTGAGGAACAAAAAACCAAAACCTTGATCAAGGTTTCAATGACTTGAATATGAAGATGATTTAAATAAATAGATGAAATTTGTTTGATAAAACTCATCATGTAATTTTTGAATATTCTAAAAGGATGGAAGAGTGTCTAGCATTCTACCTCCAGTAATATAAATGGCTTCAGTTAAGACCTACTATACAAATCAATTTTCTCCACATTCAACCCTATCTGTATGTGGTGTTTGGTACCTGAAACACATTCACACAACTCACCCACATAGGTCTCAACACACAATTAAATTGAATATGGTCAGTCTATACGTTTCATTCGAATTCCAGGCGTTCTCCAACATTCAAATAAAGGTTCTCACTATGCATATAGAAAAACTATTTCACTACCATGGATGGATAAGAGTTATCCATGCCCACATAAGAAGTGTTTTTGTGTCTTTTTGGATAGAAAAGTATTTGGGAATTTTATATAAGTAAAGGAAAAATAAATGAAATAACTAATTTTAAAATAATTTCCATTCTATATAATACTCACCACTAAAAACAAAGTATACATAATCATAATTTGTATTCATATATTCATCATGGAATTAATTTTTATATTTCATTTACATCATCTTTCTCAACATGATTATTCCAACAATATTTATTTAAAATCATCATTATTTTTAAGAATATTAATTCATAATAGATTTTCGACATCCAATCATATTTTTCATATTTTCTTCATTTTAAAAAATAACGTGTCAAGTCAAAACTCATTGTGAAACATGTTTGATACATTAAGATCATTGATACAATATTTATATTAATGAACTCAATGTATTCAAAAAAACATCATTAAGAAAATAATACTTTAGTATTTTCTTGATCATATAATCATCATATCTATAATCACATTGATTTCATTCCTGGATATCTTGGACACTTTTCATCAAAAACATCTTTATTTTTAAACTGCATAAAAATATTATAATCAAAAACCTATTACCATTTCATTGACCAATAATGAAATCAATTAAATACCACCGAGAAATAATAAAACACACACACAAGGTGGGATCTTCAATAATCTTCATTTTTTTTAAATACCATCAATGTTCATACCATATAAATATATTAATACGTGTATCTTTACAATTTATTCTCCAAAAAATAATTTAAAATTCCCTCCACCATATGGAAAATATAATTTTTTTTAAAAAAATTTAATCAATCCATACTTAAAAAATGCCCCATCAATCATTTCCCTCTATGTCTTTAGGATCAATGATCAGAACAAAATACAAGAGGATTTTAAATATAGCACAATGTTTTCCCTTAAAAACTATTCTAGATTCCCAATTAATCCTGAACTCATATAGTTTTCCTCATGTTTTATCTTCTTCTTTTTCTAGGATATAAATAATTAACTGAAATACAATTCTTTTGTTGGAAATATCATCCCTACACTATTACAGTAATATTAAGAAACAATTAAAAAAATTAAAGTGAAACAAGTAGCATAATCAATCATTGAGTACTCTCGATATTCTATTTTTATAATTTTATTAATTAATTCAATAACCCACCACATTGTTTTTTATTTTGAATACCCACGGTTACGAGAAGACTAAAAAAATAATTTTACTAATATAATTTTCTTATTTCAATATCAATAGTAATATTATTTGATACCAGTTGAAATAATTAATTTTTAATATGTCATGACCTGTCCCCTAAGGCCCGTGATGTGAATACCCCATGCCAGCCATCCACAGGCCAGGTGCTAGTGACTAGCACTGGAATAGTTTATCCCTCAAACTAAGAAGGCATTGCCTTTATAACCTTTAAACCCACACAACCATGCACACATCACGATACGGGCTTGAAGTAAATTTTATATTAAATATGGTGTGCACATAAAGTAAATAGGCCAAAATACTAGTATTTCATGAATGTACAAGTAAAACAAGATATATCACCTCTAAATGCCCACCATGGATCCTACCTGATGTGTAGGTACAACTCACAAACGATCATATCCATGGTATTTCTTGTCTAATTCCACCTCCGAGTAACCTCTAGTCATGCACCCTCATCCTCAGTCAATGTTATCCCTCGTCTGCACAAGAAAAAAGAAGGTGCCGGTATAGCCCATGTAGGGGGGTATAACGATACTTAATGGGGACCCCGAGACCCCCTATGGTCTCTCAAAATCCAGAAAGGATAATCCACAATGCCTGAAAACAATATTCAAACCTACTTAGGTATATTCCCATACACATACCTAAGCAATCATGTTTACCCATCTCATTCCAGAGGAAACACAAGGCCCAACTCATTAGAAAAAATCACAACAATTCCATGAAGGAAAGAATACCATAATAGTAGTACCAAAAAGGCATGTACCCCAATGGTAACACAAAACAGAGGAATACCACATATGTATCGCCATGAAGGTAGTACGACAAAGTTACGCCACACAGAGAAATACCACAACGGTATCACCATAAATGTAGTACCACAAAGGTATTCCACACAGAAGAATACCACTAAGGCATCACCATGAAGGTAAGTAAAACTAATTTACGCCACACATAATAATACCACAAAGGAAATGAACCAGCTCAGAAAAGGTATAACTTAAGTATGACTATATAAATGATTTGTGATAGTGCTAAATCATCTTAATACATTGAGAAGCACTTCTATTGACCAACACAGGATTGAAGATGACCTACACATGTTGTAATGATGAACCAAACAAGATCTAGAGATGACCCACACATGATCGATATGTGCTGACCCACATAGGATCATTCATCACTGACCCACATAGGATCTGAAGATGACCCACACAGGATCTGAAAACTTCTCCAGTTCAACTAGCCACAGGGTTCCCACACTAAGCATGCTTGACTTCGGGAGGTTCTACTCTTCATGTAATCGGGCGATACTTCAACTTCCACTAATCTCCAGAAAGAAGTATCCAAAATGTCTGCCACATCATAAGGGACCCAAAACAACTAACAGTGAGTCAATCGGACTCATGGTCTGTATGTTTTTAGAATTTTTGTTCCGAGGGATGGGTTGGATTCGACTTCGATCTAATCTAGCTGTAGTCCAACCATATCCTAGACCTCATGTGGTGTACACCCAAATGACTATCTCTATCTGTGGATTTTGGAACCATAGATGGTTCTTGAATCGGACTCCCAGATCACAAGATATGAACAAAAGGCATATCTGGGTCTAGTTGGGTCCAGGACTATTCTGACCTGGTATGACTCAGCCTGGGCTGACACGACCCCATCAAGGTCTGCCCAGACCCACTGAGTGGGCGGCCCGACCAACTGGGCACGACTTGGCCCACACTGGGAGCAACCCACTATGGCACGACCCACTGGGAGATGCCCGCCGCGTGCAGCCCACTGCGGTGCGGTCTGTTGCGGTGCTTCCTGTGGTTGGGTGTTATGGTATAGCGGGATCTATCCTAGCTGCAACTATGGAGGGGTAATCCTCCCCTGTACTCAGAATGGCCCAATGGAAGTTCAGTCGCCCTGCTAGCATGTGGAACCACCTGAGCAGTCCCGCATGGCGTGACACACTCTGTCGGTCCTCCTTCCAGCGGCGTGGAGGTGCGTTGATCCTCTCATAGCCAACAGGTTGTAGGCTACCTTGGTGTGCTTACAAGACAGATGGGTTGTTTCCATCTCATCTACCGACTACATGGATGTACGCCGTCATGCCTTCATGCATTCGTCCAACGTTATCCCCTCCCTGGCCTCCTTCGGTTGCGCGTTTTCCCCAACGCCGCCTTGGGCCTTGTCGGCGACAATCTCTCTCCTATTTCACCACAAATAATGCATCAACATTATAATGTGGAGGGATCATGACAAGTATCATTTGGCCTGTATGATCCGCGTTTTTCTAGTAGCATGTTACTCAAGGATAAATGTTCAATGTAATATTAATGACGTAAAATCTTAAACAGAACCCTACCTCATTTTTTGAAGAAGGCATGAGGAATGAGATTACGATGATGAAGATGATGACACCCATTTCTCCTATATATTGCTCCAAGGTCTGCTCCACAATCATGATCCAGAGAATGTTCTACATTTGAGAGGTTTTTTGTTTGGAGGATATTTCTCCATGGCTCTCCATTTTCCAATGATTATTCCAACCTCAAGAATGGTGAATAGACAACATACTAAATTATTATTTTAATTAAACAATTAATGTTTTCTCATTAATAAGGGTAATAAGCAAGAGTTCCCTTCTATTAACGGAGGACATCGGGTGGACCCCAGCACCATGATTTAAAATTGCGGTTTCAAAATGAATAAATATAATAAAATTTTATTGTTTTATATTACAATTTTTTATGTCTCCAAAAATATTCAAAAAAACTACATCCAATATCGACTTACTGTCGTCATGGAAAAGGTATCCTTAATCGAATATTGGCACTGTGAGTTCTAAGGTTTCCTCATATTTCAATTCTTAGCATTGGTTCGAAATTTACATAGCACAGATCACATGTTTACTAAAAATACCTAAAAAAGAGATGAAATTATTTTCAGGCACACAGGTCCTCGGAATCATGAACCACAATTTTTTGTATACTAGTAAAATATCTATATAATTAAAAAAAATTACATGTATAATTATGGGTTTTTACATTCTCCCCACCTCAGGGCAATGCATCCCTGAAAGCCACAACACAATCTAGGAAAACAAGTGAATTTACTGAGCACAAATATGAACCTCTCGCTCCCATTTTCTCTCTGGGATGTTTCTGTGCTGCCAAAGAACATGCACAAGAGGTATAGACCGCCCATGATTAACCCACACCTATTGATCCTCAATCTCCACTAGAACCTCCAAAAACATCACCCCATCATGGATGTCCAGATCAACCAAATTAATGATGTGTGAAATATAATATACGAATCTCCTCAGCTAGGATATGTGGAAAATGTCTTTCAAAAAATAAAACTAAGGGGTTAGAGTTAGGTGGAATGCCACCTTGCCAAATTTTCTGGGGACCTAAAAGGGTATGAAAAAACTTTGGAGATAACTTGTTGTCTCAACCAAATATCTGCAAACCTCTTCAAGGTGAGACCCCTAGAAATTCATTGTCACATTCCTCGAACTCGAGAGGTCTCTATCTCCTATAACCTTACAACTTCTTTCTGTTCTATGTAGTCTTCATCAGCTCGTGGACAATCTTCACCTTCTCCATAGTACACTGTGACATCTCCATTCCCATGAGTGATGACTCCATAGGGTTAGTCTAGAAAAGAGCTGATCGGCATGGTCGCTCGTACAATTCCCCACTGGGATTTATACTGATGATGTAGTGATAGCTGTTGTTGAACACACACTCCACCAAACTCAATTGATCCTCCCAAATGTGGCTAAAATACATGGCACATACTAGTAACATGTCCTCATGGTTCTGAATGGTCCACTCTATTTAACCATACGTCTGTGGATAGAAGGCAGTTCCCAACCGAAGCTGTGTCCCGAACACCTCCTCCAACCCATTCTATAGCTGTGAAGTAAAATCAAAATCATGATCGGAGTCAATCACAGATGGAACCACATGAAGTCTGACAATCTCTTGCACGTATAGGCATCCCAATCCATCTATTAGTCCATGATCTCTTATAGGTAGGATGTGGGCCAACATGGTGTGTCGGTTAATGATCACCCCTATGTAATCATGTCCCTTATACATGTGTGGATGTCCTATCACAAAGTCCATGGATATTCTATCCAAATTCCACTCTGGAACCTCTAGTGGCTATCCTAAGCACACTGGAACCTAATTCTCTACCTTCACATGCTGTCATGTCGGGGCCTCGAGAGACAAAATCTACCACGTCTTTCTTCATTCCCAGCCACTAGTACTGACACCTTTGGTCCTGGTACATCTTTAAAACTCCTGGATGTACTGCTAGAGAGAACGTATGGAACCCCCTCAACACTTCTTCCTGTAGCACCACATGTACCATAGTATGCCCTCTAAAAAAGATGATGTGCTCCCCACCCTTAGAAAAATAATCAGGTTCATGTGCTATGGATATCTGAGCACATAGGCCCTCACAGTAATTGTCTCCAAGATGTGACTCTCGCACACACTAAACGAGTGGGGGAGTGACTATTAGAGACTGAAGATAAGCTACTCCATCTCTATCCATGTAGGATATCCGACTAGAGGAAAGCTGCTTCATCGCCAAACTTAGTAACTGTATACAAGATATCCTATAGAGTGCATTTTCTACCACTTTCCCATTCCATGGAGTATAGTCTATCTCAAATTCATAGTCTTGGAGGAACTCAAGCCAACACCATTGCCTCAAGTTCATGTCCTTATGAGAGAAAATATACCTGATACTCTTGTGATCAGAGTAAACTGTAAAACTTTTTCCCACCATGTAATATCAACACATCATCAAGGTGAAGACCACTACAACCAACTATAGGTCATGGGTAGTGTAGTTATGCACATACTTTCTATGTACTCAAGAACCATACTCAATCACTGCTTGCTCTTGCATCAGGACACATCCATGACCGATCCCTGATGTGTCACAGTAGACAAGGTACCCAACTCCCTCCTCTAGGAGCCTCAAGATAGGGGCATTCATCAGTCTCTACCTCAACTCCTGGAAACATAGTTGGCATCAATCCGACCACAAAAAGGGTTTCCCCTTCTCTGTCAATACTAATTAGGGTGCCACAAATCTGCAAAAGGCTGGCACAATTCTCTGATAGTAATTGGCCAAACACAAGAAACATTGCATCTTCGTCACACTCCTAGGTGGCTCCAAAGAAAGAAAAAACTCATTCTTCACTTGATCCACCACAAATCCAACCTCCGTGGTGACATAGCCTATAATGTGGAGCTCTAAGATCCAGAACTAGCACATTGAGAGCTTACTATAAAGTTGGTGCTCTCGGAGCATATCATGAACTATCTGTAGATGATAGGGATTATCCTCTTCCGTAGCTGAGTATATCATAAGGTCGTCGATTAATACTACCACACAGAGATCTAGGTACAGCTAAAAGATCTTGTTCATGAGTCCCATTAACACTAATGGGGAGTTTGTCACACCCAATGGCATAACCAAGAACTCATATTGGCCATACCTACATTCGATGTCGATCATCTGCACATCCTTCTCTCATACCCCTAGCTGGTGATAGTATGATCTGAGGTCTATCTTCGATAACCAATGTGATCCATTCACATGATGAAAGGGATCTTCAATCCTCAGGTGTGGGGACTTGTTGTTTACAGTTACCTAGTTCAGGCACCGATAGTCCACAAAAAGTTTCAAACTTCCATCTTCCTTCTAGGTGAACAATATCAGGGTTTCCCAAGGAGAATCAATGGGTCTAATGAACCCCTTTCTCTGCTTCTCCTCTAGCTGTACTCACAGCTCTCATAGCTCAACGAGAGCTATCTGATATGCTGGTGTAGTTATCATTGACATCCTAGGGTACATGTCGATGTAAAATTCCACCTCTTTGTGAGAAGGTAGACCCAAAACATCATCAGGGAAAACATTTGCATACTGGTCCACCAAGACAGGATAGCTCAAACACTCAATATCAACTACTCTATGTGTAAGGCTAGCCATCTGATGTGTGATCAGCTGCACCCTCTTCCAGGTAATTCCATAATCTTCTGCAAAGGTTCCCTTATCACAGTTCATGGAAAACCTGGTTCCATCCTCCCCAACACATTGTTCTATGTGCCTAATATAGTTGAACTGAGCATTGAATACAGATAACAAGTCTATACCAATGATGAAGTCATAAGGCCTCAACGCCGCTACTAGAAGATCCCAATAGAAGCTCCCCCCTCCTGGAGTATGCTCACACTGTCAGCACCAATGTGTAATAATCAAAACTCTCACGTAATAGTCTCTATCCATAAGGGTCGATTGAACGACTCTACTGGAATCTCCGAGCACTAAACAAGGGATGTGGAAATAAATGAGTAAATTTAACCTAGGTCTATATGTACTATATCTAGGTTGGAGTAGACATAGATTGTACTTCAAATCATCTTTGGAGCGTCGTGGTCATAGTCCTCAACTACCTGGAGCTGAGCTTGTCCCTATCAACGTGTTCCCTATTGTTGTGGTGGACCACCTAGAGGTGGGGGAAGTAGAACCTCGAATTGCTACCCACTACCTTCTGCATGGCCTGCTCCTCTACAACTTCCTCCTGCTACCAGCAGACCTACTTGTTTGAATCTTCACCTCTTCCCAGATGGCCCCTCGAACATATGTTGGTCATTTGTATGGCAGGTTGGGCAGTCCCATGACATGTTAACCAGCATGCCACATAGGTAACACTACCTGATCCTTTCCTATCCTTCTCTTTCTCAAGAGTCTCGCACAACATACTCTGTATCCTACAGTCGTCCACCTATAGGTCTGGTCCACTACGACCTATGCGTCATATGTCTACTTATATCTATATATGACTCTACTACATGACGTACAGTGGTGTGTTTTGCTTCTAGTGACTACTCAGCAATGAATCTCTCCCCAAAGAGTTCTCGCTATAACACCCCCGCCTACATCGGGATGCTGAGAAAAACATTGATGCTCTATTATCCCAAATGAGCTACTGCCCAAAGGTCTCATCCCTAAATAAAGGGTCTTGCAATATGTTAGTGGAGAATCATGTTAGGTTGGTGAACGTCGCTAAATACTGATCCACAGTCATGAAACCCTGCAGTATGTTGAGAAGATCCTATATATGCACTCAGCGTAAAGTCACTGGGACTAACTATCCCCTTAAAAGTATCTTGAAGTCTGCCATGATGAGAGTGTACTCATAATGAACCTAGAGTATCAAGCTACACCATGTTTCGTAATTCTTCCTGAATAAGTATAGATACACGGATCACCATGAGATCAGCTAGTATCTCTACTAATTTTAAATCTCTAACCACAGACGCATGTATATCTCTTTCTCCTCGGAACCTTGATGGCCTCTAGTCCTGATACTCATGCAACGAACTCATGATGCCTTCACCCATTGATTCTAGGGTTGGTGGCATCAGCTTCCCAAAGCGTAGTGGTTCTGCTGGTACACCCCCCAATGGTACAACTGCCGAATGCGGGCCCTGCACCAAAGCCTCATCACTCGATGGGTTGCCATCACGTACTTTACCAGGAATATTGGAAAGTTATTCGGAAGGAGGCATCCTGAAAAAAGAGTTGATCCACAGTCATTATGTTATAACTGGTGAGCTGAATCAATGTGATCACAAATGAATCTATTTAAAATATACACTCACAATCAGTGTTTTTGTGGGCTGAGTCAGAAATTAGAAGACATGGTCCTAGTGCATGGATAAGTTGACCTCTACACCAACACTGGATTCCCCAAACTGATAGACACATTCATAACAACTATCACTATTGCAGATTAAAATATCATACTCCATGTTCATTGGTAGAACTGACTCATAGGATACCATTTTTCCACAACCCCTCCCCCAGGGCCTGTGACATGACTACCCCAAGACCTCCATCCATATGCTAGGGGATTGAGACTATCACCGAAAAGGCATATATCTAAAACCATAAATGCATTGCCTTTATAATTTGTAAAATCACAAAACCAAGAACACATCAAGATACGATCACAATGTAAAATGTATAGTAAATAGGGTTTGTATAGAAAGTGATGGGGCACAAATACAATCCAACTAGATTGTACAAGTAAAACTAGAAACAACTCCTCTAAACAGCCACCAAGGATTCTCTTTGACAGGTAGGTTCATCTCATGAACTGCTATCTCCATGGTACGTCTCATCTAATTTCTAACCCAGAGCAACCTCCTGTTCTCATACCCTCATCCTTGGTTAATGATGCCTGTCATATGCATGAGACACAACAAAGAGCGGGCATAGTCTGTGCATGGGTTAGTATAAAGATACTCAGTAGGGACCCCAATACCCCTTAATGTCTCTCAGAATCCAAAAAGGATAAACTATAAACCACAAAAACAATAGTCCTCCCTAATTATCTATATTCCCATAAATATACCTCACTTAGCAGTATACCCATCTCATTCAAGATGAAACAGAAGGAAGAACTTTTTTTAAAATAGAAACAACTATTCCCCAAAGGAAATAATTAATGATGGTAACACCATAATGGTATGTACCAAAAATGTAATGCTACACTAAGGAAAACCATCGGAGGTATCACCCAAAAAGGTACTACCACAAACGTATGCCAAAAAGAGGCATACCAGAAATGTATCACCATGAAGGTAGTAACACAGAGGTATGCCACGCAAATGAATTCCACTAAGGTATCACCATGAAGGTATGTACCACAAAGGTATGCCACACAAAATAATAACACAAAGGCAAATACTCATCTCACACTAGGTATAACTTATGTGAGGATGTAAAAATGTTTAGTTGTATTGAAAAATCATCTTAATTCGCTGAGAAGTTCTGATGTAGACACACAAAAGATCTAAGATGACCCACAAATGATCTAATGATGACCCACATAGGTTACAGATATGACCCACATTGGATCAATATGGGTTGACCAACATAGGATCGCTGAGCGTTGACCCACATACGATCCAATGATAACCCACAAATGATCTGAATACTCCTCATGTACAACCAGCCAAAGGGTTCCCACAGTAAGCATAATTGAATCTGAGAGGGTTTTCACCTCATGAAATTATTCTATCCTTCAACATCCATGAACTCCCCCAAATATTTATCAATATGGTCTGCCACATCATAAGCGACCCAAAAAACCTTACGGTGCTTCAATCAGATTCTCAATCTATAAGTTATTAGTGTTTTTATTTCGAGGGCATGTTTCAATTCAGGATCGATCCAACAAGGACATAATCCAACATTATCATAAAATTCTTGTATAGTATAATAAAAGAATCATCTCAATACATGGATTCTGGCACTGTAGAAAGTTCATCAATGAGATGCTCGGATCACAAGATGTGGCCAAAATGGCGTATCTGGCTCTAGTTGGGATCAGTTATGGACCGACCCGACCCAACATGGCTTGAGCCATCCAGACCCAATTCTTGTCTAGCCCGCTGAGCCATTGTCTGGCCGGAGCTACGAAGGGGGAATCCTGGCCTACTGGGAACGAACCGGCCAGTACTGGGCATGTCCCTATCTGAGCGGCCCGCTATGGGGCTGCCCACTATGTTCTGGCCCACAGGTGGAGGGTGGGCAGTGGCACCGCAGTGGGGTCCTCCCTAGACAAAACATGGGAGGAGGTTCCCCCCAGTATTCATAATGGCCCAAGGAATGTTAGGTCCCCCTGTTGGCAGGTGGTATGGCCAGACCGACCTCGTTCAGTGTGATGCGGCTAGTCGGTCCTCAATCAAGTGGAAAGGACGCTTGTCGCTCCTCCCATAGCCACCCGGTTGCCAACTGCTTTCGTCTGCCTTCATGGCCAATAGGCCATGACAATATCCTCTAATGGTGGCACAGATGAGCGCCACAACACATTCATGAGGTGGGTCGTCGTGCCAGTTGGCATGCTCCCCCTACGGCTGGCTGGAAGCGGCCTCCTCCAGCAACGCGGTTGCAGTTCCTCCAAAATCACGGCCGCCCAGAGTGCCAACAACCACCTTGTTCCTTGCTGGTGATGGTCACCTTCGACCTTCATTGTAAATAACACATCAGCATTGATGATGCTGACGGATCATCCCATCTTTGTTTGGCCCGTACCCTCCGCGTTAGTCCGGTATCATGCGACTCGAGGAGAAAGATTCAATGTAAAATTAATGATGTACAATCTTTAACGAACCCATACATCATTCTTTAAAGATGGAGTGAAGAAAGAGATGAAGATGATGAAGAAGCCAACACATGTAGCTCCTGCAACTCGATCCAATTTCGTTTCCACATTCTTGATTCGTTGAATGTTCATTGTTTGGTGGATATTTCTCCTAGGCTCTCCCATTTCCAAGGATTTTATCATCCTCATTAAAGATGAGTTGACAACATAATAAATTATATTTATTAATTAAACTGTTAATGTTGGCTCATTAAATTAGAGAAAAACCAAGAGTTTCCTTCCATTAAAGGAGGAGTTCGGGTAAAACCCACCACCATGAATTCAAATGGTTGGTTTCAAAATAAATAAATAAAATAATTGTTGATTAATAAATTTTATTATTAATTTCTAATATCCCATGAAAATCCAAAAAACTAACTTCCTCTCAAGAGATATTGTGTTCGAGGTGAAGGGCCCATTAAGCGAATATCATCTTTGTGAGTTCAACAGTGTCCTCAGATTTCAATTCCATGCACCAGTTCAAAATTTCCAAAATTCCACTTTCCCATTTACTAAACATACCAAAAAGATTTCAGAAATTCATTTCAGGCACACTGGGCCTTGGAATCACATGTTGTCGATTTTTTTACTCATAACATTTCAATACAATTAAAACAAATGACATTGAAAATTCCACATCTTTAGAGAATAATGCTAAATATTATTTATTTTTATACCCTCTAATGGGAGAAACTCCCCAATATCATTATAATGGTGAATATCCTCATTTAGAAATCTCCGTTGTTTCTATTTTGAGAAAACAAAAAATGGATCTCCAACTTGAAAATGTCTAACTTGAAAACATTCCCAAATTCACTACGTATTATCTTCTTCATTATTTTTTCTTTTGGATACTGAATATATGAACAAACTAGAATGGTATATTCATTATCTATGTTTTATAGGATATGATAGTACATTATTCAATTTCATTACTGATGATAATATATTTTATTCATATTTGAATATAAATTGGGGAACCATTCATGGTTTATGAATTCAACATATATTCTTTAAATAATTGAAATCACTTATTTCTTATCAAGATATACATCTAATATCATTCAAAAAATTAAATTACCAACATTATAAGAACAAATAAAATTCAAATATATTAATAGAATAATGTGGATGATTTAATGATTCTAAATCTAAACAAAAAGTTTAAGACAATTTTCCCAACAATGTTTTTCTTTTTCACTACTCCATGATTTTGTACATACAAATTTTTATATTAATTCAATATTACTAATTTATGATTTTGATAAATCGTAAAAGGATTCAATATTCCACATGGATTCTATTGAGTTCCATACTTATAATCATTTTTTGGATGTAGTTTTTTAAACACCATCGATTTGGAATCTAGGGACTTATAATCGTTCCTTATTAAAATCATCTATATATAAATTTGATTTAGATAATTATTATTCTTATTATACAATAAAGATACTTCTTTATTAACTATATTATGTGGTATAATTACCTTATCAAAATTTAACATATAATTAGATGATCATATACATTCATTTTGAAAACTATTTTTCTCAAACATCACATGTTTTTTCAATATTTCCAAATCCATATGATTTTTTCAATTTTTTACACTATTGATGTTTCTTCTTTAGATCTGTCTTACTCCCCATTGACATACACATACATTTTAATTTATAATTTAATGTATTGTACCAACATGCCAGTTCAAAACTCCGAAATCATTTGACCCACCATATGTGATCCTAGAAGCAAGATGTTATTATTTCTTCTATATTGTGTTTTTTGAACTTCCTCATAATTAATTGTATTCATTTTGGGAAACTATCATAAACACTATTTTTATTATCTACCATAGTAATGGGGGTAGTATCCTCAATATCGTTGTTAGCCCAAACATTTATAGATTTTTTCAAACCTTCATTATTAATATAAATTTATTTAAAATCATATGATTGTATCGATGGTACCTCATTCTTGAAAACTGCATTATAATAATCATTGAATGTTGTGCTAACATTCATATCAAAATTTATAGGTCATTCAAACATAAATGATCCAAATATAATTGAGTAGTTGAATTATATTTCTCCTTTATTGTAATGTCTTAGTATGTGCCTTCTCAAAAATTTCCAACACAACGTCTAGTTCAAGACATATAATATTCATTGTGTTTTTCTAATACTCATTCATAACAAACTTATCATGAAAACATTATTCATTGTTTTAAATTATTATACATCAATATTACCATTTAATATAAAAATATGTCAAATTATCTAGTATTCTTGGATTTCTTATAGTTATAAATCCATTACATCTATTCAATTTCTTATATTTTCAATATGTTCATAGATTTTTTCTTCTCGATATTTATTTATAGTGATCCATTCTTAACATAAAACAATATTATATCATTTTATATTAATATTCATCCCAATAAAGACATGGGGACCACAATATTTTTTGTCATTGTAAATTGTAAACACATTATTCTATTATTGTGTATGATATTCAACGTATTCTTTAATGATATTCAGCTTTAGTTACCCTATATAAAACTTCTCTTCATGATCAAGGGAAATGAAAAATAATAAAAGGGTGATATCAAATTATCTATGATTGTAAATAATGAAATTATATGAGCCTAACTAGAATATAAGTGCATAAGAACATGATAGTATCATTAGAAGTTCATACCATTCATATCAAACACCGAAAAAATGAATCATGGAATAAATATTTGCATTTAATAGTATATGGATCAAAAAATAATTAGTAAGATAATCCATGAAATCATAACATATGAAAAATCCATGAAATTGTGTCATACACAAAAACATATAACATTATGAACATCTATATGTGGAATGTTGTTCAGTCGTTATGTTAAGGACATGAAATCATTCACTAACATAGTCTTGTGGATATACAAACAGAACCCTGAAAATTGTTGAGAACATGAAATCATGTATGTTTATAATATTATATACAGGTAATCAGGTTCATACACAACTTATGGACATGAAACTAGGTTACTATATAACATTGTAAACATGAAATATGGGTAACATGAAACATTATAAACACACACAAAAAGGTTCACTAACAATATTCTGAACATAAAATCAGGTTCACCGTTAAACATATCGATATGCCAGAAGGTCCTTGAATAACCTTATGAACATGTAATCATGTTCACACATAATAATTAACTAAGGATTCATTCATAATAATCTAATGAATTGTAGGGGGAAATTAGTCTTACCAATCACATAACAATTCTTCCATAATTTTAATCATCATATCATAACCCATTAAATTAATTGATATAATTAACTATTAATCAAATCATTACCTATCCCGAATTTATATGACTCGTAATAATTTCATCAATGAATAACCTATGAAAATGAGCTGGTCTCAAAATCATATAAAACTTAAAATTGAAATGGATTTTATAATAATAAATCCATAAAAACATAAACCAATCAATAAATAATATTTACAGAACAATTAGATCATTTCCCAGAAAGACATGAGTAACATTAACCAATGACTCATAGATGGAAAATAATTTAGAGATATCTATTAAAAAAACATTTGATGAAAATTATATTTTCAATTATAAAATGATTTTTTAAACATAAAAGTTTTAAAAAAACATTTTCATTGATAATTCATTCAAAAAATAATATATATATTTTAAAACATTTTGTTAATTTTCCCCCTTAAAATTTTATAAAAATCATAAAATTATTTTGAGTAAAAATTTCCTTGAATACTCATACAAATTAATGACATCATTTTGAAGAAAATTCCACTTGAAAAGGTTCTGGAAATATATATAACAATACTTGGGGACATAGAAATAATTATCATTGAAAACAACCTTTTTAAAATCATATAAATTAGCAGTTTAAAATCATTTATAACATCACTTAACATAAAATAATTTCTCTAAAGTTGTTTTCATTGAAATAAATTTTAAAATACAAAAAAATTAAGAATATTTTGAAAACATATTCATTAAAAAAGATAATTTTTTAAATTATAAATGAATCATCAAGGAAATGATGGACACAATGACCTAATGGTTCGTACATCATAAACACTCCACTTCCACATTAAATGTTCTAGGAAGTCCATTTTGTGGAAAATGAAATGAAGATTCCAATTAATAAAATTTTTCAAATAGGTAATAAATGGAAAGAAATTTCATTTGAAAATTATAGGATAATACTAATAATTATTGAACACATTTTTAGAAAATATGGTTTGGAAAGAAAACATATTTCAGACCAAAACGAGAAATAAATTTGGATTTTATTAAAAAAATATTAACTATATTAAGCATAAAAAGTAGAAACTTCATAGAATTTATGTGGATATAACATTCATATCAAAAGGATCTAAAAAATAATGATATTTGTTGAGGCATGGATGAAAATATTTAATAAATGGAAGCATAATCATAAAAATCTCGATAAATGATGTGATTGAATCTATAAATTGTATCCATAGTGGTCATATTATATCATTGTAAACTAGAAAGAATAAAATTACATAATACAAAATCTATCAATATAAATATTGTATTCATTATATTTCATGTCTAAATCATGTATATATATCTCATAGAAAAGTAATGGTGCATCACATGGAATGTGTCTCAAAGAAAAAATATTGGGATAAAATTAGATTTTTGATTTACTAACCCATAAAACATAACACTCATGGATAAAACATCATAAAATGGATATTTAAATACCAAAAAATTTATTTATATGATTAACTGAATACATACATTGGTATTATACATACCATACAAACAAAATGAGTGGGGAATAATAAATGTATATCCCAAAAATAAAAAATTAGATGAAACTCTCTTACGTAAAGTACTGAATTTGTTCATACATATGAAAACAGACATTATAATAAATATAATGTAATTATAAATCAAAAAATAAAAAATTAATATTTATAATTCCATATATGATTTGGTTATTAATTTAGATGACCTATTTATTAACAACTCTATCCTCTTGTTACGTTTTTGGTAATATTTTCATTATTTTTTCCATATATTTCGAGTTTATATTACTCATCCTCTTACTTAGATCATGTTTAAATAATTTCACGAATTTAATAAATTTTATGAATATGATATATAGTAATTATATATATGATTAAAATACTAAATGAAATACACTTTACAAAGACATGGTAGGTTGTATGTATCTATAAATGATGCTTACCTATTATTATCATTTTAAATAAAAGTATATAAAAGAAGAATATATATATATATATATATATATATATATATTTATAATTTCATTAGTGTACTATTAATATTTAATATATATAATATAAATTGTAAAAAATAACCATAATATATCCCATGAAATGTGTGAAGGAAACATATCTCTTAGAGGAGGAGGTAGTCCACACATGCTCAAACAATGTTATGGTAGTTACAAAAAATAGAAATCATAATGGAATATTATATATAAATAAATCATTAAAATAATTAGATTTTTAATATAAAATATATCATATATAACTAGTTTTTCCATTATAGTTCCCAACAATCAATGAGGTAATGAAAAAAAAATCCACATCTTATAGTGTGTTTGTAGATCATTGTACCAAGGAACAATATGCTCATTACTCATTAGATGAATATCAGTGTAATTGATGGTAAAAAAATAAAATAACTAAATATGTGAATATTTATGATACATTTTTTATTATATAATAAAAAAATAATCACAATATAGGTGGTTAATAATAAGAATAATACAAAAAAGTTTTAGAATAGTTGGTACCACAAATTTGGGTAACTCCTTTTGGTTTTCCCCAATGTGATTCATTGGATGGATTTATTCCCAATGTGAGGCATTGAGGAAGATGAGAGATATTTTCAAGAGCTATTTTGGAATATCATGGTCGATTAATGTTCCCTTGAGAGGTGTGAGAAAGTCAACGAGTTGAGTTCCATTATTCGTGGAGAAGGACTGACATTCTTGAAAAAAACAAAAGGTAGTTCATAGTTGACGGTATCCCTTACCACCTATTAATAGTAAAGTGAAAAAATAAGATGTTAAAATAAATTAATGGTCTATCAATAACTTCTATGAAAAAATATGTGCACTTTTATGATTTTGTTCCATTATCATTCTATTTCGATATATTTTCCGTTTTGGTTTCTTTATTTATGTAACTAGTTTTCCAAACTATTTAATTTAAACATTGAGACTAAAACAAGGTAGTATTTTTTTTGAAAATATTGGAAAAAATAATTTTAAATAATATATAAAATTAATGAAAAACTCATTTCTTTTTGATATTAAAATTAAATCAAGTGCAAGTAACGAGAAAACACAATACCTTAACCCAAACTGTGCTAGCAATGTTTTTACAATTCGGGGGCCTATTTGTTCATTATAAATGTTTATTTTGTCCATTAATAGAACATATTTTATATTTATGCACACGTAAAAATAATTTCTAATATGGTAAGACATTTATTTTATTTAAATATTTTAATAAAATATAATTAATTATAAAATATCATTTATTTCAATTTTGACATAATTAATTTTTTTAAATCAAAATATGAAAACAATATTAGATTTTGAATATCTTAATTTGAAATCATTGAAACATGATACATTCATAAAAAAAACAAAGTATCAAGATAAATCATAAAATATATATTTTTTTAACGTTTTTAGCATCAAATATTTTATTCAATTGTTTACTAATTAATCTTAGTAGTATTGTTTTATAATCTATTAATGTAACATGTTAATAAATAGAAATTAATTAAAATATGACATATAAGGATATGTATGACCAGATTTATGTTATTTATTTTCTATGTCCAAATTTTTTTATTAATGTTAAATGTAAGGAAATTTTTTCTTCTTTTTCAATACTTATATTATAAAATAGAGAGTATTTATTGAAGTGTATGACACTAAAAAATTAAATAGAAATAATGAAGTTATATATTCTATATATGGTCATCTAATGGGTTCTAGATGTGGTTCTAGATAATTTTGACCCTTAAGATTATGGATTAGTATTTTATTAATATTAAATTTATTGTAACTGAAGTAAATAAATTTAACTACATTCCTTAATATTTTTTGTAAAACATTTTGTTGTTCTTATTATTCTATAAATACTACAATTATTATAACAATGTTTTTCTAGTTTTCAGAAATCAATTCATAGATGCGGTAGAATGATGTTTAATGCACAACCTATAGAGGAGATGAGAATGCAGGTTTTTAAATTGTGAATTTAAATATATTCACTACGATTGTATATCAAAATTCAATATAAAAACGATTACAAAGAACTAAATTGGTTTAATAAATGTCTAATTCATTACTTTTACATAATATCCAACTATATATATAATTTATGAATATAAATATATTAGACTAAATATAAATTTTGAATAAAAATTTAGTATTTTAAAATATTCATCCAAAATTGATTTATCTTAGAAAAATCCAAAAATGTCACCGTAATATATTTATGATATTATGAATTTAAAAATAAATATTATTTTTTAAATTTCAATTTCATGGTTTTTTTAAAATTATTTTTTTGTTGTTCACAAAAGATCATAAAAATATGTTCCTTTAATAAAATTGTATTTTTCAACATATAATATTAGTACAAAAAAATATACATTTAATTGTAAATATGTTTTATTTATATGAATACATTATAAATATACTTTTAGAAATTATTTATTACTATTGATATTACGATGATGAATATTACATTTATATCTATCTTGTTTAAATATTTATAATAATAATGTACTATTTCGTAGAAACATGGAGTTGAATGTAACATAAACAAAGTCAGTGTTGATTGAATGGAATGACGAGAATAATGTTTCTTGTAGTGAATGATTTACTTGGTGTTGACTATAATTTATAACCAATATTTTAATTTAATATAAAAATAACTATTTTTAGTGTTCCATGAAATTAAAAATATAATTAAGCTTAAATTAATTCAAAAAAAAATATTTCAAAAACAAATTGTGTTACATTATTCACCCTTAGAGTTTATTTTTCATTTTAATTTTTAAATATTAACCATGTATCAATACTATAATGTTCCTTTTATATATTCTCACATCATCAAAATGAATACTAAAAAATTATTTAAAAAGGAAAAGTTTTAACCATAATGGTTATCCAATGTAACTCAGAACTGAGCTTCCACATAGGTTGGGAGTGAAGATTAGATATGGAGGAAAAGAGTAAATATCAATAGGTAGTGATTAAGGTAATCAATCATAATTATGTTAATGAATTATCTAAATTTATGGCCTCAAAGTCATAAATCAGTGAAGATTTAAAATGTCATTGTA
This sequence comes from Viscum album, assembly GCA_963277665.1. Lineage (NCBI taxonomy): Eukaryota > Viridiplantae > Streptophyta > Magnoliopsida > Santalales > Viscaceae > Viscum > Viscum album. Next base: position 1,033,560,918 of record OY728157.1, read on the forward strand.
TCAACAAAAAAAGTAAGGTACTATGGAATTTTTTTTCTATATCATTTTAAAAATGTTTATGATTTTTTTTAAAAATATTTCCTTGCATGATTTTATGAAAACATGGAAATTTTTTCAATTTTTCACTTAAATACATTCCAAAAAATAAATGGTCATTTTTCATTCTTAAATTACTAACACATCAATATATATATGATATTCCACCTCATCTGGCATTAGTTATCAACAACAAAATGTTTTCAGAAAAGTCTATCAAATATGAATAAATCCCCATTTGGTGGGATAATAAATTAATATTAACAAAATTGTATTATGTTTAAATTAATTTTACTATAAATGGTTAACAATTTAACCCATATGATATATGAAAATCACAAACATTGTAAATAAACTCAGGAAATAAGAGTAACATGGATGGACAACATATCAAAAAGTTTTTATTTGTTTTCACATTACAATCTTGTAAATACCTTAATCATAAATTTTCATAAAACATTATAATAACCAAAATTACTATAAATTCTATAAAAAAACAAGCATGCTTCTTTATTCCAATGATTATTGGATATTTTCCATAAATCTATTAAGTTGAAAAAATTTTCCATGGTAACATGTACTATGTTTTCAAAAAAACCATTATAAATTTTGAGGTAATCAGTATAGTAAAAATTATTTATTCACCTACAAAATATTTTTATCCAATCACAATTATCTCACCATCACTAATAAATTTGTGGTTTTTTCCTTAATCAAAATATCAAATTTCTACCTCACCTAAACATTGTAAATGTCCATTAAAATAACTATTGCAAACATAAACTGGAAATAAATATGTATATCATGATTCATAATTTGCAATCTTAGAGTTGAAAATATCAATCTTCATTAATCAAAATTTATTCATAAACTATTAATGATTATTCATCAATATATTAATTAATACCTCTTTACTACATTATGAAATATTAATCATGTATTATGGTTTATAATACTCAATAAAACAAGTCTTATTATGTTTATTGTAACAGTACTATAAGAACATCCCATACATTTCACATTTCATTCATAGTCTCTTTATCTCCAGCATTATAAAAAATACTCGTAAAAACTTCTTGAGCCTATTTATGTGATTTTCACATGGGAAAACAATTTTTATAATTCTAAATCATTAAATATCTAAAACATTAAATGTTAAAAATGTTCTTTCTAGATAATAATATTGAATGAGACCAAACAACATAGTTGGAAATAACGTATCATAGAAGAAAAAAAATAATAATGAAAAAATTTCATATATGATGAATAAATATTGAATCCATCATCTTCAATCAAGGAAATATTATGTTTTTACTAGGTTATTGGTAGAAATATTATATATGAATTATTCCTTATTGTTTTCTAATAATTTATTAATTCCAAAATCAAATCCCGTAAGAGTGTCAAACTAGGTGCATAGTAATGCCAATTCTAATACACCAGTTTATGTTCAAATTTGGAAAAATATACCTTGTTGTAGTTTATAATCATGGTAATATCTATTCCTAAACAACAACCACATTAAGTATAAATACGAAGAAAATTCTAGAAACCCACTCCCTATTCACATTAACAAAATTGTAAGACCTTTTCCAAAACATTTACACATCCTTAGACTTATCCTTAGATACACCCTATGATATATTATTAGAATTATACCTTGGGATCTCAAAAATGTTTTCTCATTATAGTTAACTAAGGTTCCCTAAACCTTTCCTCTGATTAAAACTATAAGTAATAAGGCCTAACATACAAGTATAATACATCCATTTAGATGAATATTTAACACATTACAAAAATAAATTCCCAAGGAACAGAATTTATTATTATATTTTGATACATTGAAATCATTATTCTATTATGAGGAATGATCTCAATTATCTTCAATAATGATCTTCCCCTATTGTAATTAGACATAATACCAATATTCAAAAAATGGTGAAAGGAAACATTATAAAGGGAAGAGTATGAATGATTTGTATAGGTAAATAAAGGAAATATGTCAGTATAATATAAACATATGAAAATGAGACAATGATATTGATGTTAAAATATTATTCATTACATATTTAATATTGTAAAAATGAGTCATAACATAATTATTTTTTGTTCATAAGACATGAATCATAACATAATCATGAACCCAATCACTGAGGAAAAAATATATGAATATGTCATGTAATTAAGCCACACATCACAATGTATAACATTGTTAACATGTATATATTGAAATAGGACCACTAGTAATGTTTAGAACAAGAAATAAAGCCCTCACATAGACATATAGTCATGAAACTAGGTCAACACATAATGTTGTGGACATGAAATTAGGTTTATGAATAGTGTTTTGAATATGTAATCAGGTTTAAACAAAACATATTGACATGAAATTAGGTCTATGAATAACATTGTGAACATCTATGTAGTTTCATGTATTACATTATGATGATATAATAAGGTTAACTCATAATATTGTGAAAAAATATTTATGTTCACACATACACATGTGGACATGAAACTAGGACCATGAATAACATTATGGACATCTAATTATGTTTACACATAACAATTATACTCATGTGTGAATCATGATTAACAAATGAATTATAGGGTGATATATAGCCTAGCCATCATATTATATTTTTGAGAAATAATTAATAATCATATCACAACCCATAAAATGAAATAAGTATCATAAAAATTTAATCATATCTATATGTATGGATACATGATACGTCTCATAATAATTTAAGAAAATCATATACAAATAAAATAATAAACATAAAAAATCGTATAAACCATGGAATGGATGTTCGTTTCATAAGATTCTTTCCATCAAAAAATAAACCATTTTCTTCCAAAATATGAATGGAACCATATGATAATTTCCATGAAAGGAATGAGTAACTTCAATTGATAGCCTATAAAATGGCAAATAAATTTGAAATATCTTTTTTAATAAAATTCTTAATAAATGTTTTTTTATACAATTAAAAAACTGAAAACATAAATCATTTTGAAAAAAACATTTAGTGAAAATATATTGAAAACTAATAAAATATTAATAAAATTATTTTGAAAACAGTTTTCATTGATAACATATTAAAAAAATCCCAATAAAATATAAAAACCTTTTCCAATAAAATATAAAAAATAATATTTTAATACGATTTAATTTTTTTTTAATGAAAATAAATTTTAAACATATAATATAAGACTTGGAATCATTGAATTCTTGTTCTTTATAAATAAACATTGGGAAAACATATAAAATATTTTTTGAAAATATTTTAAAACATTTCATAACATAAAAAAATTTATGGAAAACCTTTATTATTGAAATCCATTTTAAAATAAAACATATTATAGAAAATTATGAATAAATTTTTATTATTTAATTTTATAAATTAGTAATCATATAATGTAACAATATATGAAATTATGGTAATGATGGAAGGTAGGTCCAAACATGATGTACATTATATTTGTAACTTAAATGTTCCGAAAAGTTCAATAATTAAAAAATCAAGAGAAAAAACCTTCTAAAATGTTTTTATAGAACGTTAAAAAATGGTTATATTTCCATTTAAATTAATAGGATTATATTTTACAAAATTATATTTTTAGAATATATTGTTTTTAAAGAACACATATTTCCGACTCAATGGAAAAGTAAAGTAAAATTTTCCCAAATACATCTTATTAGTTATCCTAAGTACCAATGAGATGGAAAATAGAACCATGAAAATTATATATCATTAATATCTAGAGGATAATAAAATTCAAAATATTTCATTAGAGATTGTTCTTATTATTTCATCAATGGAAGAATAATTTTATACAATCTCAATAAATGATGAGATTCAAGATATAAATAGTTACCACTTTAAGAAATTTTATTCATAATGAGAATGAAATAATATCTTTATGGAAAGTTTAAACTATCATGAAAATAATTATATTAATTATATAAAATGTCACATGGAATTATATACACCATAAAAAAATATAGGATCATTACATTGAATGTGTCTCAAAGACGACAAAATCTGACAAAATTACATTAAAAATTTGTTAACTTTTAAAACAAAACCATCCTGAAATAATTATTATAAAATGGTAATTTAATGACCTATATTTTTATTTATCATAAAAATATAATACATCCATGGGTAGTATACACACCCTAGAAACATAATGATTGGTTATTAAGTCATGTATCTCAATGAAATAAATTGTTTGATTAAACTCCATTACATTAACTCTGGACATTATTCATAGAATGTGAAAAATCATTTATAATAATTATAACTGTATTATATATATTATAACGAATAGTATCATTATATATACAACCATAAATGATTATATATGACGTTATAATTCCAATTTATTAACAACTTTGTCTTAAGGGTACAATTCAGGTAATATTATCGTTATTTTTCGTAAATTTTTTGAATTGTTCTTATTGAGAATATTACATATATAACGATTAGTTTATATAAATAATTTTAAACATGTTAAAAATTACATATATATTCAGGAAATATTTATTTATAATAAAAAATATAATATATAAGTATTAAATTACAAATATCGTTCATTGATTGGTATACGGTTCAAAGGTTTGAACACTTCTTCCATATTATTTTCATATTGAATGAAAGAATGTAAAAAAATATATGTATTAATATATATAATTTAATTATTGTATAATTATTATGTAAAATGTACTATATAATTTTACTAAAAACATCGTTAATATATACCATGTAGTGTGTGAACGAATGACATCACATAGAGGAGGATGTATTCCACACTAACAGAAACAATGTTATCATAGTTATGAAAATTTAATGAATAATGGAATTTTATATATAAAAATTATTGAAATATATATTATCACTATCACATATATCATATATTAATATAATTTTTATCATAATTCCCAACCATGAAATATGGTAATGTAAAAATGGACTACATCTTTCATGATGCGGTAGTTCGCAGTACATAATAAAGGTAAGTTCATTAGAAATTATATGTATGTTTGGGAATGTGTTTCTAGATACTATTGAATAAAAAAATATTATTATATATAATATACTAGTGTTATTTTATAATCAATGGAATTAGAATAATGATGGTGGTGGATAATGAAAATAAAACTCAAGAGCATGGGGAATGATGTTACCACAAATCCAGGAAACTACTTTTGGATTGAAACATAGGGAATCCCTAGATGGATTTACCCCAATGGTGAGGAATATTGTTTTATATTATCAATTTTTAGGATCAATTTGTAAAGATATGGGTCGATTCAAATTTTCTTTTGTGGTTTGAAAAAGTGGGAGAGCTGAATGCCTTTATATATTAGAGGAGGAGTAGCAATGTTGTCAATTAAAAAAGCTAAGCACAAATGGGAGGTCTCTGATACCTCATGTGACTCAAAAATAGACAAAAAAATGAATAAATAGAAATAAATATCTAACCAAATCTCTATCACACCAAAATAAAGCCAGTTGTTTATAATTTTGTTCCTTAGTATTTATAAATCATTATAATTTTCATTTTGGGTTTACATTTAGGTAACTAGTTTTCCAAAATATGTAATATTACTATTAATAATAAATTAAGTATTTATTTATTTTGAATTATTTTCGTATTAAATAATTAATATTATATCTACATTAAAAAACATAATCCCAGGTTATTTAGTAATTTAATTTTAAAATAAGCTCCACTGACGGGTAAAAGCACTTCCTTAACCCTTAATGTGATATCAATAATTTTAATATAAGGTATTTATATGTTATTTATAAAGGATAATTACATTCAATTAATAATAAAAATTTATATTTATTAACACTTATAAATAATTTTCTTGTAGGTAGATTTTTTTAATAATTTTAAATATTTTAATAAAATATAATTTATTGTAAATTTACATTAATATCAATTTTGACATCATTTATTAATTTGTTTTAAAAAATATAATAATTTAGTAGACATAAAATATTATGTAGTTAAAATATCTGTTTAATTATAAATTAATCTAAAAAAATATATCACAATAAATAATTAAATTTAACAAACATTTATATTTTTAGGGGAATATATTTTATTTAAATATTACATATATAATCCATTAGTTAGGATTTTTTAATAATTTAATGTTTCTATTTCATATGTAAAATTAATGATAAATCATTTCGATAAAGAAAAATAACTAATATCTCCAAATTATATGTATAATCTAAAATATGTTAGATTTTATATGTGACAAATATTATAATTATTAATGGTAAGAAATGTTCCTTTTTCCATAATCATGACATAACATATGAAATAGTTTAATTTTGTTGAATAGTGTCATAGAAACTCAAAAAAATATATCCATGATGGTATATTTTTTAAATATGGGATGAAGATTGATTTTGGACAAGTTCGTAGGTATTTTTGGCCCATAAGATTAAGGATTAGACCCTTTTCCTGATTATTTTACCTTAATTATTGTTACTAATTTTAATAACCTTAACTAAAAGTTTTTGTAAAAAATAAATTTCATTTTATTAGACTATAATTAACATAATTATTTCAACTGTTTATATATGTGTTTCAAAATTCAATATAAATAGTGGAAAATTTATTTTTAATTATAATCTTATAGACTGGATGGGAAAATTTTTTTTATATTGAGAATGTTCTAATGTCCTTTAAGATGTTTTATATAAATTTAATATAAGTGTTAATATAATGACCGAAATTATATTAATTTGTGAAAAATATATCTATCATTGCATTAAAACCAACTTAAAATATAATATAAGTATTTTAATTAATTAGATGAGAAATAAGTTTGGAATCAATATATAGAAATTTTCACAATTCATCTAGAAATGATGTTTCTATGAAAAATCCTGAAGATTTTCCCTAATATGTTTTTTACACTGTTAATTCTGATTTTTTTTCTAATTGTGTCTTTAAGAGCATCTAAATTTATTTTCAATATTTTTCACAAAAGGAAATAGTAAGATGTTCCTAAAAAATTTTGTTTATATATATATATATATATATATATATATAAAGACATTACAAAAAAATTATATTTCATTAATAATATGTTCTACATATATGAAACCATTATATATTAATTTAAAAAATTATTTTTTATCATTCATATTACTATTTTTAATTAGTAGGATATAACTATATCATTAAAATATTTATAATAATAAAGTATTGTTTAGCAGAAACATTGTGTTGTGTGTAATGCAATCCATGTCAATGTTTCTTGTTGTGAAAGATAAACATTATGATTCATGTAATGTCTGACCATATAGGTATTTCATATAAAATAATCGAATCATTGTCAATTAATATAATAAACTATTTATTGTGCTTTGAGAAAAGAAAAATATGAAAAAGAATAGATTAATTCAAGAAAATTATTTCACAAAATATTGGGGCATTACATTTTTGACATTACATTTCACTTCACCTTCTTTGATAAACCTGGAGAAACCTATTCCATTATCCTTATTTATTAATTCAATGTTAGTAATTTTTTTGGAGAAATTAGAACATTGTACAATTTATTATTTCATATCATTATCAAGGTTATCTATTTATTTTTCCAATTTGGTTATTTATCTTACCATCCTGTGAAAGACTCCCCAAAAAAGTGATGTTATTTATTCAGATACCAAATGAATAATATCACTAAACCTAGTAACTAATATGTCTTTAGATTTTTTATATGGATCATCATCATCACATGTTCTGGAATCATTATCATGATCATTGTTTTACATGAACATTCACAAACATCCTAACCATTTACCAATAATGATTCACATGAGGTAGGAATGTGATTATTTTCCTATGTGGAAAATTATCCTTTCTTATCATCAAAATACAAGCCCAAATGTGCCATTGTTGTTTTAACAGTATAAAGACACTGATACTTAAACTTCATTAGATAAGGGGGATTGGGTTATATGTTTTATTTACTATTTCATTATCACATTCATCTTGTACTTCATAGAATTTTAATCAACTCAATGATAAAAAACCATTTAATAATGTTTAACTTCATTTTTAATATAAAAATTAAATTCATATATTTCTAATAGAATTAAATTAATGTGAAAATATTATAGAACTGAACCAACCCACTAATACCTATTGAGCGGAAGAGTTCAGGATATACTGAACTATGATAGGAGGGAATTAGTGTTGGGATATTTTTTATCTCATAATAATATTATCCATTTTACCTCTTGGAATTTTTATGATGTTTCATATCTTATTATAATTTAATTTCCATTTGAATATATATGTGTATACGAAAAAATGGAATTTGATATTTTTACAATGATAACTAATCAAAAAAATGTAGCTAGACCTTGGAATGTATTCTAATCAATCCAATAAGATAAAAAAACTATAAAATAATCATATAATGTGGTTATATCAAGTAGAAAATATAGTTTTACATCCACTACACTGAAGTCAATAAATGGTTCATGATTTATAGATTATAGATAGCTCTTTTTAATACCTATGAATTCAGTGTCAACATTATTAATGTATTGTGACCCTAATAATTTATTAATCATAGTGATACCTCTGACGGATTACAATGTTCACATTTCTTGTTCTATTCCTACATCATAACGTGTCAGAAGCTCAACAACCGTAATGAAACCATCCCTCACAACAACAAAATAGGTTATTTTATATAAAATTATTCTTAAAGTTTTTCATAACGATTAGTAAAATAATTTCTTATCTTCTTATCTTCTTATATGATTTTTATTTAGTGAAAAAATGTCTTCCTTATATCTCATTATTCTCTAATTTTTTCAAATAATATTTTTTCATATAGTTAATGTACTCCTTATAACAACATATTATCTATCTAGTACATGTAAATCTAATTGATTATTCCTTTTGTACTTTAAAAATAAAGAAAATATTGTGATTATTGAGACATTGGTTGTGTTTATTATCACCACAACAATTACTAGACCATCAAAAACATCAACACCATAGATTAATTTCATTCCTGCTTTGTGGGTGGAAATTTATTCATTAAAAAAAACATTGTTTATTTAAATTACATAATGAATAAAGCATGATTCATGTCTTTATATTAATCATCCACCACATATATAAATAATTTTTATTATTTCATTTTCATTGACTACCTTCACCACTACCTTTTTTGAGATCTTTTATATTATTATATTAGTGAATACTAAAATTGGTTTGGTATATAAAAATTCGTCTATTTCATAACCCACTCATGAATCTGAATGAAACTATTTCATTAATTCATGCATTGTGTCATAAATTTTCATAAAATAGATTGATCACCCATACAACATTCCATCAATCTCATTTCCCCTTCATGTAATTATACATGAAATTAGAGTACCCCTTTATTACACATTGCATACCTGATCAAAAAATAATCCAATTTTCTTATTCTCAAAATGGAATCAAACATACAGGTAAGTCTTGGTGGAACTAAATCATAATTTTCATTCTATTATAAAATGATATTCTTTTAATCATGCACTAGATCGTGGTACTATTATTCGAGAAACAATTTAGTTGTGTGCTAACTAAAGTTGAAGGCACAAATATCTTCATTTTTGTAATATATTACACATATCTTGACCTATCTGTGTACATGATAGGAACTCTGAACACCATACCTACTCTTGTAAAATAATATTTATAATATACTGTATTTCCTAAAAATGAGATCGATCATATTAAAAATGTGAATGGCTATTACATTTTCTCCCACAGATCATTTATATTTGTGGATAGGTTTCACAAAATCTCTTTTTGAATTATTTCACTTAATAAAATATATTTTTCATGTCATGTAAAATAATACATGCAAGTCATGAATAATTCCATATCACTGATTTTATCCATTTTTCTTTAGAGTTATATTTGATCTCAATCCCTGATGAAAAAAATCATTTTATCTTCATCATGATGACTCACATGCATTCATCAATAGTTTCATGGCCTATAATTTGAATAACACAAAACTCATCCATGCATGAAAAGAACACTGTAACTCCCATTTTACACCAGAATAAGAATTTCATTCATACATATTGATTGAAGTTAAAATGAATGAACATTTCAAATTTAACTATATCAATGCGTGTCTTTGCCCTGAACCATTTCCTTAAAGTGAATTCAAACAGATTCTCTTATCAATACTAAAAGTATGAAGTTATTTTTAAATTTCATAATTCACATTTCGATCCCATATATGCATTTTTTTTACTCAAAATCTCATATTATAGTAAACACAATAATTATCATCTCAATTAATTAACAGAATCATTGGCTATGAATAACTCAATAAACGGAGACCCTTTTGTTGAGCTAGGTTTCCAAAGGATGATGGCAACATGAATTTAAATAGATGGCTAATATTAGTTCAATAATGTTGGACATGTTATTTATGTAATCATAAATGCTATATTTGTTTATTACATTTTATGTCCCACATTTTGAATAGATGTGGTCAATATTCTGTAAATAAATAAATCCCTTCTACAAGAATCTCGAAGAGGAATTGGTGTTAAACACATGTAACTCCTATATATACCTAACCCACATGGTCTATGACACATCATTTTATAGCTAATAGGAATTCAATTTACACCATACACACGTCATGTATGCTTCAAGAAATATATAAATGGACATTCATTGCATCTACTAGCACTCAAAAATTATAAGTCTAGATGGGGGTTAGCCATGAAAATCCATGTAGGGGATAAGGGTTCCACTTGGATGGAATGATGTTTGAATTTGTTTTTATAATGTCCAATTAATAGAGTTATCCAATCATATAATAAATTCAATTCCATATATCGCTCAACACCAAGTGAGATGCCAAATTACACATGAATTTTTTTCAATTAATCCACACATATTTAATATTTATATAAAATTGAATAATTCATCTTCATCTTTAAAATTAATATTTTACATAGTATATATTAAATTCATTATTTCATTTTAAAATATCAGCTCAAAATAACTCTTTGAAATACAATAGTATTTATTCACATCTTCTTATTTGTTATTAAGAATTTTTACATGTTATGATCTTTCGGATACATGTTCTAGAAAATAATAACACTGCAACAATAACCAATGATATGAGATGAATGTCTTTAAAATAATATCATTAAGACAATAATATTCTAGTAGTATCATGTTTATAAATTCATCTAATCTATAATCCTTTTTATCAGTATTTTATATTTGGGTACATTACCTCAAGAAAATTATTTCATTATAACATATTCAATATACTGACATTAATAAAATATTTATACTTCAATATCCACTAAAAAAAACTATTTATTATAATTGAAATAAAAAATAACACATAAAACATACATCATTATGGGAATCATAAATTTCATGTGACATCATTTTAAACACATATACCCATCCAAGTTTTGCATAAATAATTCAAAACATCCCCTAATTTATAATTATATAACAAAGTAATGGAATTAAGCAAACCGAAGGTGTCATATTCTCGCATACATTATCATTAATTTCCAAAAAAAATACTATTGGTTAGTGGTGAATAGACAAAATCCGACGCCACAAGTTCAATATAATTATGACACATTCTAGAGACTACTCAAACTCTACTTCACTTCTCACACATGTGTACCAATATTATTAATCGTTCTCAAATGAGATTCTATTAACTTAATGACGATTCATACCCTAATTATAGCCCAAAATTACATATTGGATGTGAGAAAATGTAATATAGAAACATATGCAACATAGTTAGTCTCATCCATATAGAGATGAAATATGTGAAATATTTACACATTTCTAAATTTGGAGGGATATAATTTAATTTAAATAATCAAAGAAATCTACTAGATAAACCTCCAATTCATCAAAGTAATCACTACCCTTGCTTACTATTTTGATAAATCACAAGACATGAAAATACAAATATGAAAACCTTATCCCTCATTATTAATGATAATGATATACCTCAATGATAAAAAATAATAGTTTTTTAAATACATTTCCATGATTCTTCATAAATTTCAATGTTATCAATATTTTTTATCAAGACTCAATTTTTGGAATGAAATTATGAAATCCTCTACCTGAATTGTGGGGTTTGAAAAAAGGGACTTTACAATAATCCAATCAAAAAATTATAATGAATTTTTGGGTAACTAAAGATAAATAAAATATCCAACAATAGAAACAAGGCCTTAAATAAAAATTTAGAGGTCATCACATGAGATATATTAATATAATCCTAGAAATATAATTACCCTGACCACTAATTGATTAAAAATAGGTATAATGAACTCATTGTTAACTAGTTTTCAATAGTTAATACAATGACCACCAATACCATGGGTATAATAAGGTATCTACCTATGATTAAATAAATTAGTACACCATAATTAATTAAGGCTATAGGGTCATTGACCACTATAATAATTCTATAGTAATTATCTCCTAAATTGAAATGGAATATTCCAGGACAACTTAATAGTAGACTAAACACTAGTTACATCATGCAATTATGAATTAAAGGAATGAAAATATAACATCCAATAAAACATACCTACCAATAAAATATAGTTATATGTAAAATTCATGACATTACAATTATTCATCATTGTTTGAACATAATTTCTTATATACCTCAACGATATCTGAATATTTAGTTGACCAGAGTATTGGTTCATCAAAACATTTCACCCATAAGAAGGAACCGTAATTAGATTCTATAATTAAGGTGGGAATTACCTTTCCCTGACCAACCATAAAAAACCCCCATCATTGAGTATTAACATATCTAAATGGATATTAGAATTAAACCTTGGAAAATTCAATGAATTCATTACGCAGGATATAAATTAAATCCACCAAATAGAAAAACTAAACCTCCAACCAGGTATGTACATCCAATGTGAATACATGATATTCAATCTATGAATCTTCATTAATTGTGTTCTTTAATTAACCACAAGTAACATAATTATGAATAAATAATCCTCCACCACAAATATCATGATTTTTCACATTGAGTTATAGTATTCCTCAATGAATCTATTTAATTGTAAACATGAACTATGCAGTGAAAATAATCCAAGATGCACAGAGGATTAGTATCATATATGTGTTTTGAAAGGATTCCATTCAACCATTACATGAAAATGGCTCACTCCCTTACAAATAGATATTTTAAAATATACATACAACCACCATGAAAATATAAAATGTGGTTACCCATATTGAAATAAATCTTACTGAACAAAACCATAGTGAGAAATATGCACCGTGTTGTTTTGTTTAAAATTAAGGCGAACTATGATTCAAAATTATACTAAATAGATTCATTGATAATATTTTTTAGTTTTTGGATAATAAAAATTTGCTACCAAATTATCCCATAAATACGATTCTCCTATAAGATTCATGTATTATCTTAATTAAAAATATGAACATCCACAATGAAAGATGTTATAATAATTCTACATGAATATCATTAAATATAGAATTTTATGATATAAAGTCATTCATCACCAAGGTTACACCTAGTATATCCATAATTAAGGTAAATATTCTACACAATAACCTGGCTATATCTATAGTAATTGACCATGGTTATAAACATAAATCAAAAAATTATCCAATTTTCACCAAAATGTATTAATGATCATTTATTTAGGAATTACATCAACATGAAATCTTGATTCCTAGGATTGATTTTAATTTCAATCACATAATTAAACAATAAACCATTTTATAAAAAAATGAAAATCATGTCATTGAACCCCCAATACGACAATCTCATCATGTATAACTACATAAAAGGAATAATAAGACCACATAAGTAACTAGCAGAGCAAACAGATAATAAAAACCATCCATTCATCAAGAATATATCGTGATACATCATTAATATTCATAAAAACCCACTACATACAATTCTATAAATCCATTACATGGTTTCATACCACAAATATCTTACATTATAACATTTATAGAAAACGATTAATAATGTTACTGGGCTTATAAAAAATCTATATTAACATCACTTCAAAAATTCAATTGTAGAATACCAATTTAAGAAATATTTAAAATATATCACCTGTAAAATATATTATAAATTATGTTTTATAAAGCATTTTCAAAACATAGAATTCACAACACAACATTTTAATGAAAAATTATATGGTAATTAAATATCATTTAATTCATTGTTTCTTAAAAATAACATCATAATAAAAACATGTAAATACAAATAATGAACACATCATTGCATACAATATAATGAATTACCATGTTAATTTTTTTATGATTAATCAAAAAATTTAATTAATTGGAAATTTATATAATCCACAAAAGTAAATAATTTTTTTCCATAACATTATATTTCTAATTAAGAAATGTTAATTAATGGTCTATGTACACAACTATAGTTATCTATTCGATGATTTTAGAATGCTGAAAAAACATGAGAAGTAAAAATTCCCAAAATTACAATATACGTTAAACATCATAATAAAATGTAACATAAAACAACTTTATAAGTTATGGTACATACTATACTAATCAGTCGTAGAAAAATATTTTCTTATCATTTATAATAATGAAAATATTTTTTCTGGGTATCATATCTTTAAACTAATCCATAGAATCATATCCCTATGTTATATAATTACATTTATCAAATCATATTCAAAATGGTGTATTATTTTGAATAATATGATTTAATTCATGGAATGGAATTTGATGAAAACATTCAATGATGTACTGGAAATATATATTGTAGCGGGTTAAAAATTATTTTAATTATTTACATGATTCCATTAATTAAAAAATTAATTTACTTTTCATTTAAACATTACTTTGAAAAATAAATTTTAAATAAATAAAATTTACCAAATAGATTCTAGTTATCCATAAATTAAAATTAGAAAGTCACATTATTAAGAAATTAATAAAAAATATTAATAGTTATTTGTTAATTTATGAATCAAAAGGACCTGGAAGACATAATTATAGATAATAAAAAAAGAACCAACAAATGACCGAGAGAAATAATTTATTTTAAGATATTTTTAATGTATTTAAAATAACTTATTATCTAATTCACAGTGATATATGTATAATCCTATTATTTTTAGGTGTATTTCCCATTATTTTTCTAGTTAGGTTTATTTAAGAATATGTAAATAATTTTAGCCATGGTAATCAACCCCTTTTAAATGGATGGGTTAGTGTTTTTATTTTCATAATATGGAATAAAGATAATGGATTATTTTTATATTTATAGTCTACAATATTTTGTGATTTCTCAGTTGGCCCCATTAATCACTATAAGAATACCTTTATGAAATTCATTTGGGGTGTTAATGAATTTCAGAGGATATGTAGTTCAATAAATGATATTTAATTTATAACATGAAATAGTTTTTGGAATTTTTAATCCACGGTCACATGTGTTTTCGGTTATGAAAAATCTCAATGATTAATTATGTGAAATCTGGATTCACATCATAAAGGATGTTAGTCAATGATTTTTTATTATATCCCATTCCATATGATTCTCTAAATTCATATTTTATTATCTCCCAATATTAACTCCTCCCTAATGATTTTGTTGAGTTAAATTTAAAAAACAGAATAAGTATTTTAATATCGGTTTACTGAACCTAAAAATTTATTGAAAATCCCTTGATTCATATTGTATTTGTTTTTTTGATTTATTATAAGTAGAACAATAGAGCGGGGATAATAAATCTAGAAAATAGATTGATAAATTATGGTGATATAGATACTTATAAATCATGAATTGAGTGGATACAGGAACCTTTTTCTGCCTTGGTCATTGAAAAAATTCATTATCATATATTATTTTGAGGTGGTGGTATAAAAATACCCAAAAATATATGTTTCTTTTTTCATGTATGCAAGTTAAGTTTGATCTAACAATAATGAAGAGCATTAAACCTTACCAATTTGGTAACATATTATTTTTAATAATATTTATACATAGACCTCCATCAGACCTAGTGGGTTTTTGTGAATTGAGATAAGGGCATTAGATTACACCAGTTCAATGCTTTAAAAATATGTTAGAATGTTAATGTCATGAAGTTTGAGATCCTTGATTAATGGAATGTGTTTACTATATGGATTAATATCTTGAATTGGATTATCCATTAAATAGTGAGTAATGATATGATAATTTTTTCACTTGGATGAAATAAAATAATTTTCTATTTCCAGATATCATGATGGAATGTGGATAGAGTAACAGGAATATTGTAAATGATTTTATTTAGTATCAGTAATTAGAAATTTTTACAATTATTTGAAATAAATTGTTGATAATTGTTAATTAGAATAATTTAACATATATGGATTATCCAAACATGTTTTACATTTTTTAGGAATTGTATGCATTTGAATGTTACATTCTAGTTGAATTGTAAAATTATCCATAGAAAAAATATTTAAATAAGTTCCGGTGTCTTCTCTGGAAGTAAGTGTCCATAGAATTACAATTCTAAAAATGTTTCTATGATCCTGTTTCCCTCAGTATAATATTCCATTGTGGGAAAATTTATGTTGTTGTTGCATGAGAATTGGCATTAATTGTTGTTGTATATGGTTAATTTACACCAAAGAAAGAAGTTACCCCTAGAGACCATGTAAGCATATCTACTATGGTTATTTAAATAGATCCTCTTGTGATAGGGTTATTTTTTACATGCCATGGTATTTCACACTGGGAACATGTCAACTACTCTAACATGGGAAATCATTTAGATCCCTATATTACATGTTTACATGAAGCCTAATGAAACGATACATAGTTAATTGAAACATGATATGTGTGATTAATTCTAAGAAGTTGAATCCTCAAATGGTAAGGGAGATCTATAGTAATTAGTAAGATCCACCACATGAATGATATATACGTGACCTTGTCTATTAATATTTGGTTGTGCTCAGGTTTCTACATAGTTCATGAGCCTCATAGGGTTTATCTGATCACATTCATTAATTTATGAATTAATTTCCATATTTTTCATTATTTTTCACAAAAAACATATTCAGAATACATTTTTTATACATGGATGGTGCGATCATATTGGATTGTACACACATCCTATTTGGGAACTATTTGGTACCTGTGAATACTACATTGATATAGGTTTGGAAAATGGGAAGTGGCCTAATGCAAAATTTATTTACTTACTAGATGAAATTAGAGTAAGGAGAAGAGACATTGAATGGCATTTCAAATTGGGATTTTGGAGACCACTATTTATATCATGTTTAGAAATTTTCTTTTCAACTGAAAATAAAATTTATATTGGCATACAAGAAGGAATGAAATTTTCACTAATACTATTTGGATCATTGGGTTATTTATATATGGATTGTTTCTATTTTTATGTATTCTTATCCGCTAGTTAATTAAATTGATATTTATATCTGAGTAAGTTATTATTGAACCTATGTACTATATGGAATTGTATCCAAATTATATTTCATGCACTATTTCTACTTGTTGGAAGCCTATTTCTTATAGGGAAGAACCATTTTGATCCCATAACTACCCATTATTGTAACATGAGGTGTAGTTGGTCTAGGTATTTTACAATGTGGTATCATATGGGTTGGGTCTTTTTTAAATACATTAATACTTATGGAATGTGGAAAATGTATTGTGATGGTTTAGTTTTTATTAATGAGATCATTTGTTTTAGTATATGAACCATGAGGAGTGGAAAACCCATGTTCTTGAGGATATGATTGTAATTCGTGATAATTTTTTGTTAATATTGTTATGATACTTCTCCATGGGATATTGACATGTCGTGTGATGTTTTTATTTTATGATATTTCAATCTTTGGAGGGTACTACATGAGTTGAGTATGAATGTGTCATGTTAGGAATGTGGGGATAAATATTTGGATCAATGGTTCATAGAAGGGAAATATTTATTTCATTGGAGATATTATATTATCTAATATACGATAACTAATCCATTAATTTATCTAATATACAAAATGAAACTATAATGAAACTCTAATTAACTTGTTAATCCATGTTTATAGTAATCATATGATTGAGTTTTTCTAATTTTGTCATAATTTTATGTAGTTAGTCATATAGTGTCTCATGTGATCTATAGATGTGTTGAACTTTGTATAAAGAATTACACAAGGTTTTTGTTGAGTCAAAAATTAGGGGAGTGGTTTACAGCACACCCTGGACATCTCTGAGAAGGAAATTCGTACTTTTCTAGGTATTCATAGGGATGATCAGCTACCTAAATGATTCTTGAGGGTCACATCATTCTTGGAGAGGCGGAATTAATACACCATAACATCGATTTTTTATCTAACATCACTATTTCTTCTATATTATCTTTCCATAATCATAATTGAGTGTCCCTTCCATGTCTCTTAATTTTGAATTGAGACACACTTAATTGTCTTGATACACCTTGATACTACAATAGATATGATCAGGAGTCATTCTGTTTGTATTCCCCATGGATTGGATGAGTGTTAGTGGCATATTATAGTGAATTATGTCTAGTAATAGGAGATAACATGGATGCAATTTGAGTTAGAGTACATGAGTCACATTTATCCAGAGACATTGAGGGATGAGAGGTCTTGGGTGTTAATGATCTTGACACAGGGTAGCATGGAAGTGATGGAATACATAGAGAATATTATAAACATATAATGTTTTCGTTATATTAATCTACAAATGTTATCACCTAGGTGATGTAATTCAAATATGATATTCATTGTGAGACTAATCATTAGTGAATAAATATCAGCAGAGAAACATTAGAGACACAAGTAATCAAGAACTCATCATGGAAGGGAAACTGTAGGGGGACACAAGATAGAGGAATAAAATGTTAGAATAATGATCCTGGATTTATTCATCCTATGGAAATAATTATTTCAATGAATTTTATTTCTATGGAAGTAATAGAAAATGTAGGTAGGTACATAGATATTCATTAAAGACTACAGATAGGGGTATGTATTTCAGTGTGGTAGAGAAGGCCACAACCTCTTCAAATTTACTTAAACCACTTTTGTGTTTCATTATAGTATAAATATGGGATGTTTGTTGAGGATATATGTATCCCTTAATATTCAAGTGGTGGTATAGTATCATGATAGAAACCATAGTTCAAGAATGACCTAGATAACTCTCAGCAGACATCTTTCAAGAGTTCCACTAGAGACTCAGAATGAGTCATGGGATGAGGTACCCCTTAAATTAAATCAGAATTACTTGTTGGAGGGAGTATAATATGTCTTTTTAATAAATCCAAGGTCAATGGGATGATATAGATACATGTGTATTCAATTTACAATATGATTTCTGGATATACATCCTTCAACCATAAATTTTTTTACTCCATTATCATCTACCCTTCCATGTTATATAATATAAGGGAATCAAATTATATCATATATTCTTAATTTTACAACATAGTGGGTATGGTTTAGGAGAGTATAGATTTTATAATAACCATAAAAACATAATTAGGAGGGTTTATAGTAGGCATCAATTTCTACAATGACTGTTCTATTGAATTTTGTTACAACCATTCCCTTTAGAAGTGCAGTCATAGGATTCAATTTGATTGGTGTCAAAGATATGATAGTTCAATACCATTCTCATATTGATTTTAATATAAGGGGATAATCATTCCTTTCAGTAGATGTAGAAATCACTATTCCTTAAGAATATTGATTTAATTATAATTATAATGGGGTACAATTTGATTTTTATTGGATTATTCCATTGCTAGATTACTGAGTCTTTTTGTAGATGTTTGCGTGTTGTAATGGAGATCATTACCCCTAGTATTTGACCACATTCAGGAAAAATTTCATTAGTATATATACAACATACAACATTAGTTGGTTATTTTGATTAGTATACGGTAATTTTAATCAATAGATCTAGTTTCTATCTCACATTATAGTATTTAACTAGTAGATATTCTTTAATTGACAATGAAACTAGATGATCATGAGGGTAAGGGATTCATATGGACTAGTACATCTCCATGAAGTAATACCATATATTATTCCAAGAAGGATGATGCGACATTGTACATGTGTGTTGATATGCATAAACTAAATTATATTACATCCGAAAACCCATATTCTCTACATTATACTAATGATATATTTGATTAATGGAGAGGTGCTAATTTCATTTTGAAGAAGAATTATGTTTAGGGTACCATAATTTTTGGTTTATACCATGATAAATTTCCCGGACTGGTTGTAAGATCATTTATGTCATGTATGATTTTTTAGTGATGCCTATTTGACTAAAAAACAGTTTAACAATGTTCATAGACTCGATGAATAAGAACACCAATAGGTTTTGGATCTGATTGGTGTGGTTTTCGTTTATGAAATATTGTTGTACTATAATTCATCAAATGATCTTCTTTAATATATTATAATAATCCTTAGTACAATAAGAGAGAATAATTAATACACTAATATATCTAAATGTATATTATGAACTATTAAATTTCTCTATGTATACCATTTTATCATAGATACAAGTGCTTTTGGAGACCCATGAAAGGATGCATGAATCGTATCATTATAATGAACCAATAATGTATTTGACATTAACTGATTTATGGGTCTAATATTCTATTACTAGTTATTTTCCCTAAAATATATTATCTAGAAACCCTAATATCCAGGATGAACACAAATGGGGTGATGCCTTTTTTAGATTCCTAAAAGAGGAAATTCCATGAGATAATGTGTAGGCACACATATGCACTAATCATCACCTTACTCATATCAGGTTAAGATTATTCTATGAACTATAAAGCGTATAGATTAATATATGTCGTTTTTATAATATAAGGTTATCATGTGGTTGTTTATGGATATATTTAGTTGTGTATTCATGAGTGGAATTACCCTATCATACTATGTATTAACTTTAAGTTGTTCAGAACCTAAAATTATAATGACACAATCCCTCATGTGATATTTTTTTGGCATACTAGGATCACAAGAGCCTCAAGTACAATATTTCCCCTGGGTCTAGATCATTCAGTTGAATAGGTAGGTTTATTATCTATAGTATATTGAAATATAGTTGCCATAAAATGAAATAATTACAAACTTTTCATCCAATTCCTTGGTTAGTAAGACATAGATTGATATAGTGCATGATTCATGTGATGAGTAGAAATTGATAGAATTCTATATAGATATGTATTTGGATGTTCATGAATCTCATTTTGGAGTGACTATAGAATCAATATTTGTGATGATCAGGCTTCTAGAATAGATCAAGATAGATCCGTTATATTATCGAAATAAATTATATATATGTGGAAACATATATGTGGTGGATCCACCATCACACTGCTATCTTTGTATAAGTTATTTCTGCATAATCAATTAACAAAACTGGGAGCCTCAAGGATTTCCTCCGAATGAATATCATGATCATTGTAGGTAATATTTTTATATTAGGATGAATAATGAGATAAAATGTCATGTGTCATAATGTATCACATGTCGACAGGTGAAGGATGTTCATCATAATCCATCTCCATTATATCATTAATTTTGGGAATGAAGATGATGTTTAGATAATGTTACCATGAACATAATGCCAATAAAATCCTAGAAACTAGTGAAAATTGAAGAAATAAGTGTTATCATGGATGAAATGATAAATTTAGACAATATCTTTACTATCAAGGATACCATCACATTCATTGATTTTGGTGCTATATGCAAATGTGATATAGTAAAATTTCTTGGTGTTATTATGTGTACTCTTCCTAATCAAAATCCACATTTGACATTTCAATTCCTGAAAGACCATAAAAACATGGATATAATATGTCCAATTTGGTACAACAAGTCATCCTCAATTTGATGGACAATCAAAATAGTTGATTCAGATTCTAGAGGATATTTTATGATCATACCTTTTGGATTTTGGTGGTTCTGGGATACATCATATGTCAGTCAAAGAGTCCACATATAATAATATACTCATGAAATCATTACATATGTCTCCTTGTAATGATATTTATAGAAGGAAATGTCATTCATATCATTGGTGTATAGATGAGAGTGATCGAGTGCTCATTGAACCTTATAACAAGTTAGAGTCATATGATATGGTTATGTTCATTAGAAATATGTTGGTAACCATTAAAAAACTAATAGAAATCATATACCTTCCATTAGAGATGTCCTTTGGTGTTTTTTGTTTGTAATTATTTTTTTCTTTGGGTGTCACCTAGGCTGGGTAACTATTGTATCATGATCATAGGGAAACCAGTGCCCATGTTTTATCAAGAAATTTCAGGTAGCATATATGGTCAGTCCAGTGGCATACCATTTGGACCCTTAATAGATTTACATTTAAATGAAAAATGTGTTTCATTTATCACAACGTCAAAGATATAATATCAACACTTATTATGTTATATTGAATGATTAAATTGAGTTATATGTCAATGTATCCTTTTGGGATATTCCAATCCATAGTGTGAAACATTGATAGAAGCATGGGCATAATCATGGGGTGGCTTGTGAGATAGATTTTAATATAAAATCATAGTATTCCAAAATTTCTTTTTCTGATAACCCCGATGTATTTTTATATCATAGATCAAGGAAATCACTTATATGGCAGAGAGGTTGTAAGGTCCCATAATTTTGTAAGGTATTTTTTTTACTTTTTAAACAAATTTAAGTTTAGTAAAAACATTAAATCCTTGATAATTGATCCCTTCTACCAATTTAGGTTAGTTTTTTAGAGGCGTTCAATTGTAAAAATGGATGGGTAGATGATGTATGGTTGCTGGTATTAATTCATATCATGAATTATCATTTCCCATTATTAATGTTTCTGGTAAAACCCAATGAAATTATATTTTGAGGTGAATGGTTTTCTGAGAAGAATAATTTCACGATCTGATCTATTGTTTTACATTTTTAAGCCTAGGTGACATGTTTTTAGTGTATATGAATGCTCAAAGATTCATAATGTGAAATAATAATTATCATCATGATGGATTTTATGTTATTGTGTATTATTTATTATCATTCCCTTTGTCTCCCCCAATCCTCACTTTATTTTTTCATGAATTTCAGCCATCCCTTATGCGTTTTTTGTATTTTTATTCAATCCAATGGAAAATTTAAATGGATATTTTTATACCTAACCTATAAATTTAAGTAAAGCATATATGTTCATGGTATCCTTCCTAATTTTCTTAGTTTTAAATTGGTGAAAATCCATATTAGTATTCCCACACCCATATTTGTAATTGATAACTTGTACAGATAGAGATCATTGGAATTCATTACATAATAAGGAAGGATGAACCAAGTTCCCCCTTGGCCAAAGAAGATTTTACAAATCAACTGTGCATTTTGGGAGGGAGGTAATGAAAAAATCAGTAAATTTTGTTTTATTTCACATGTATGTTAAATATGTGGGATCATGTTGGCATGAAATGCACATGACCTAAAAAATAGTTAACACATTGTATTGATGTATCTGAATGAATAGAACACCATTATACCTACTTGATTATGTTGGTGTTTATATTGGGACTTTAATATACATATGGTGTTATTAAACCCTTTAATACCATTTATAACATGAATGGAATGATCCTAGGCTTCCATGATAATTAATATTTGTATTTGATTTGGTTAATCATGAATTGGGTGAACATATGATTTTTTTATTGACATCATATTGAATCATTTTAATGAATTTCATAGTTGGAATGATGTTTTCAGTGATTTTATATTAATATGCAATATTTGTGTAAATTCATGAAAATGCTAAATCTATTTGTTTGATACATTGAGTAGGAATTTTTATTATTATTTTGGTAAAATGGTTGATAATATGTAATTTTGGAAAATTAACTAATATGTCTTATATTAAAATGTTCAGAACATTTCAAGAAATGGATTCATTGTATTATTTCATTTGTTTTCAAATTATAAAATGATTATTTGAATGGGGATTTTTATAAGTCACGATGTCCTCTCAGTATATAATTGGCCCTACTATGGTAATCCAATCTAGGTCATATAAAACATTTTTTCCTTTGTTTGTTATTGTTCAATGGGAACAAATAATTGGATTAATTGATAGAATTTAAAAATATTTCACTATAACAATGTAAATTTTTCCCTTTTAATTTTCTTACACCATTAGAACATGTAATAATTTATAGAATGTGAATTTTCATATATATCAATATGAATTAGTTCCTTTTTTCACTCGATATAGTCTTTCAACCTTGAAAAAAGCTAGTATCTTTTTCATGGGAATTCACATAAAGCCAAATATTGATTCATTTTTTGATACCTAAGGGAGAGATACACCATTAAATGATACATGATTTTTCTGATTCATCATAGGTAAAATAATATTCCAATTACATGTGTGATACATCGTGAATAAGAGGATCAACCACTTTAGAGAGATATCAATCATATTTCTAAAGATAGTTTGTCTAACCCCGAGTGTTAACATATTGTTTGAGGTTCTAAAATATTATATTATATCCTCCATTAACATATTAATCAATCCCCATGATTTTCATAATAATGCATGCAATAAAAATTCACACTTGGTTTTTTTGTCATAATCTTCATTGGCATATCAGGTTATACGCATGCCCTATCTGGGAATCATCATGAAATTGTGTAGATATCACATATGTAGGTTTAGATATATTAATGGGGACCTTGGTATAATTGTTGTTCCACATTATTAGGGTATTGAACAAAGAAACATTACTAGTCACGATCTTTTTGTATAGGGGTTTTGGAGTCATTTATTATGAATATGTTTAGTCCTTCACATATAGGACTGAATATGACAATTAATTTATAAAATGGAACCACGTGAAATGGTTTATTATTAATATATAATTTTTTATGTTAATTATATTTATCATGTTTGAGATTTTTTTATACATAACTTTTAAATGAATCATTTGATTTTTTATCTTATTTTTTCTATTATTGACACTCTGTACCATAGAGGACAGTCTCTCAACTATATTACTTATTCCTCCATTGATTTTTTATAACCTCTATCTCACAGGGTGAAACCCATAATTTCATGTAACTACCTATCTCAGAAATGTGATGGGGTATTCGTTTGGGGAAATTTATTCTAACAACTAGAATAGTAAAAAAGTTTTCATGTGAAATATTTGAAATAATAAAATAGAAAATATCACATCAATGATGAAATCCATGTTTATTGTATCTTTATTATTGATTAATATGCATCTATCATTATCTATATTGATGATGATAGGGTGACTACCCATCCTGATGTGTTCAAAATCACCATTTACACAGAAACCAAAATGGTAACATCAATTTTATTATACTGATATTGGATATTCATTTCAACACTATACATAGATTAATAAGACACATCAAATATACATGCTTATAATAAAATATAATAGATCATACTGAGCAGATATGATCTGAAACATACCTACCACAAATTTTTATCTTTGTAATAATCGGAAATACACTCTTTTTAGGTGCACATGCCTACAATAAACAATAAAAATGCATTCTACGGGTATAAAATATCATTGGGTGATTAAATTCACATAGATAAACACAAATTGGAATGATGAGATTCATTTAAAGGTCTAAACAAGTTTCATATACATACAATGATAAACATCTATAAAAACTAATATAAAATATTCAAAATCACAGTGTATAAAAATTCCATGAAGTGAATCTATTTTAAACTAGGTACTATAATGAAAAACCAAATATAAATATGGATCTACCCCACACAAAATCACATAACCAATATCAAAATTATTTATCCACTATAAAAGGCTTCCAAAACAATGTCTACTACTAGAAAATTAATATTCCATTCAAAAACCTCAATAATGATAAAAAAAATTGTACATATTAACCAAATTTTACATGTAAATTATGTGATTTTCATTTTAGGTATTTTTCTCTATTATCAATCTCCCTTGATCCCTTTTTCTTTTTTATTTTGGAGGATTTTGTGAAAAATTGGGTGGAATTTATATGGATCAATGTCGGTGCATGGTTAACTGTAAATGTGCTCCCTAGCCCAGGTAACTATGTGGAAGAAGCTTGCCGAGGATGTAGCTATATCAGTGGTTGTACATGGTCAGAAAAAATGATTGGGGTAACCATCAATTAGGACCCTTCTTCAGATAGAGCATTGTGCACAGTTTCCATACGATTTTCCAAAACTGTGTTGACTAACAGTTTATCCAGCCAGCT
The DNA here is from genome assembly GCA_963277665.1 of Viscum album. Lineage (NCBI taxonomy): Eukaryota > Viridiplantae > Streptophyta > Magnoliopsida > Santalales > Viscaceae > Viscum > Viscum album. The sequence continues at coordinate 1,033,587,396 of OY728157.1, forward strand.
CATAAAAAATATGGGTTTTTTTCTATTTCATCACAGTTATTAAAAAAACAATCATTAACTCATCATAATTAGGATTATAATTTATTAAAACGCCTCCCTCTCCATCCTTATCCGATGATGCTTTGATTTTGGGTTGGATGTAGGGGGTTCTTCTTCGATTCATCATTTATGACTCTTCCTTCCTTTGACTATTCTAATATTATATGGTTTTCCTTACATTATCTTGTTTTTACTCTCCTCTCTCCACTAGGGTTCCAATATTCACATTCGATCTTGAATATGGAGGCATAAAAATTTTGTTCAGTGTTTGTTCTATCCTTCATGTGGTCTTCTAGAGTAGAGGTAGGATATTTTCAGTTTTTTATTGAATTACTACACCCAAGGTAGGTGATCCGATTCATAATCATTGAATGATGATTTTAATGCTTTCATGTTATTTTTGGAATGATTTATGAATTTATTTTTTGGTTTGAATGTGATTTATGAAATGATTTGGCAATCATTTGTTTTTAAATACATTTTTCTTCTTAATATTGGTTGTATCCCTTATGTGAATCCATGTTGGTTTTCTTGTAATGGTTTTATAAATGATTAAAAATATTTATTAAATTATTAATGTGGTGTGATTCATATTTGGGAATGATATTGGTGTGTGTTTTATTTCAAAATGAAATATTGGGTGATTAAGTGAAGTATTATGATGATTATTGAAATGTTTAGCCTATGAAATGTGAATTTGGTGTGTTATGTCAACATGGTACATGATTGAGAACAAAAAGGGAAGCCCGAGTAACTAGTTGGGAACACATGAAAAACATTTCTAGTCATACCGTTGTTTATTTTGATCAGTTTCACAATGAAATATTAGGTATGAAAAAAACTAAATATTGAAGATGATTGGAGAACACAAGGCCATTTGGCCACCACATCCTCGTAGTGAATGCATGACAACACTATTGGTCTTGGTTTTTAAGAAAATTTTCATTGAGACAAAATGTTCTAGGGACCCAAATATTGCTAGTTCTTAGAGGGACACTCCCATAACATGTTTTCTTTTTTATATCACACTTACCATTAGCATTTGATATGACCTATTCATTATTTCAATTGATATGGCGTTTCATTTATTGTTGTTTTCCATAAAATTGCTTCTATCATTACGTTTATTTAAAAAAAATGATTTTTTTATCATTTAATGTTTATGGGATGAAATATTTGATTGGATGGTTCATGATGGGATTAGTATCACCACATAGTTAACCCCTTTAGTGTATATAGATACGGAAAGGTTTGACATATTTAATGGTAAAACATTTAGAGATGGAGATTTTTGTATCGAGTAGTTCATATTGTTACAGTGTTGCGGAGGTGGAATGATGGTGATGCACCCATTTTCATGTTATGATTTTTTAGTTGCTATTGTTCCCTCCTTTGGATTAACCTTTTTTATTTTTTTAGATCATGTAACCTCATATCTGGGAATTGTGAAATGATTTTTTTATGTTTTTATTTATTTTTTACATATATTCTTGGTTATATTTTGTATTTAAATTTTGGTAAATCATTACTTCTTGTTATGACTGATACCCAATAACTTGTACCAAACTATAGTGATTGGGAATGCCCTTCAGACATAATCACATACTGGTTTGGGTTCTTTTTTTTGATGACAATGTAGATTCATTCTTGAAAAAAAAAAATTAGAGGAAGGATCCAATTTGGGTCTTTTTATATGTGAAAATAGTCAACATATTAAAGATAGGATTGTCGGGGCTTTGAGTTTTGGTTTCGAGTATGGTGCAAGACCAACAATTTTAGTGATAGATCTCGAGTCACCATGTGATATATGGAGTTCTATTGGACTTCTCGTCTAGGTTGGATGTACAGGATTCACACAATATGTGGACACTGGGTGGGGGTGAAGTGGTACATTCATTGTGTTCTCATGATAACAATTATTTATTTTTATTTATTGTAATTTATGAAAAATATTTCTTGATTGTATTATTGATTTTCATTGTGACTATTGATTTTGTAGATACATTACTCCACAGATAATTCTTATGAAACTATTAGAAGAATTTGGAGATAATTATCCTTCACCACCTGATCAGAGGATGGTAGATAACATGGTTTGGGATATTCAGGATCTTAGAGAGGGAGTTGATCATGAACCCCTTACAATTAGAGATGTTGAATATTGTCCCTGAATGGAAAAAACCTATGAGTTTCTCAAGAATAAAACTTCCTCAATATGAGGTTTCATGGAGCGTTAGGACGTGAGGGAGTTACTTGTGAAAATATAACATATGTTCGAGTTCTTACACATTCCTAATGAGGTCAAGGTGAAATGTGGTTCGTTTCGGTTAGAAGGTCCTTGTCAGATGTGGTGGGAATCAATGATTTAGGCCTAGAAGAATGATACTATGTGTAAGAATGTCATCAAAGATGTATTTAATAACCATTATTTCCATGTTTCGTTGTATTAATCCAGATCCTAATAGTTTATGGATCTGGTTCAGGGGTACCGGTTGGTGATGGGGTATGTTGACTGACTTGTCAAGAATGTCTATTATGCACCTAAAATAGTGTCAATGAGAAGATAAAGGCATAGAGGATTGAAATGGGCATACGAAAGGAGATCTATTCTCAAGTAATTATATTCTTTCTAAAGACCTATTCTAAAGTAGTTGATTGACCTTGTGTGGTAAAGATTGTCCACTAGGGAATTTATGATTACTAAGGTGAAATGTTTGATATTTCTATTAGTATTTCATCAAAGATGAACAGAATGAATGAGGAATAGGTAATTAAGGGAAGTGCTAGTTCAAGTCACCATTCGTATAAGACATTATATATGGCCAATGATGAAGGATTTATTGTTTTCCAACAGTACAGGAAGACGATGAACATCTGTCTTTTGTAAACATCTCCTAAAAAACTTTATCATCTATGTGGTGTTTTTGGGAACTTCCATCATATTTTGTAAGATGATGTTCCCATATTTGAGTGGGTCTGTATCTATTGCTTCCAAGGGATTTTCAGCACAATTAGAGACATCTAAAATGATGGGATCTCATTATAGTGGTCATGGAGATATAACCGGACCATCTTCCTGGTAGATTTAGTTTAGGGAAAATCCACAGATTAGTGGGCATGTTCAGTCCCAATTATAGAATAGAAATATGGACTTTTTGAATCAATCCCCATTAGGATAAAATGTATGACCCATGATAGTTTGAGGTACCATTCTGTGTGAAACATCAATATAAACTATTTCGATTGATATTTGTGCATTTACTTCCTTTATATCCTACAAGAGTGTGGATATTTTTCGATTGATGACTGGGAATTTGTCATTTTTAGTGGAATTGGAGTGGCTATTGGGTAAGAAGATGGAATAGGGTCTCAGTTTACCATCTTGTCCACTCTTCCTATCAATGGTGGTGTTGGAATGGGATTTCATGGTCTTGATTTCAGGCCTTTTTAATTTAATTCATATAATTGATTTGATGGTGGGTTTAAAAGAATAGTTAGATTGTTATATGTAATGGGTATGATTTTCAGAGCCTTGTATAAATACTCACGTTTTTCATAAAAATGTGATCCTAATTTGGGTCACGCAGTACCCCATCTCACGAGGTAGGGTAATCTTGTTTTGCTGTTATCATTTCTCATGAAAGTGGATGAAACTGGTACACATGAGGTACAAATATCACACGTAGTGGATAGGTTCCCATAGGTATTTCAAGATTAATATTCAGGTCTTCCATTAGAATGGGACCCGATGTTTCTGATTGATTTAGCAGTAGTGACACATCGTATATCTTTTCCATCATATTGTATGGCCCCAACCATGTTGATGTAATTAATGATATAGATGTATGACTTGGAATACAAAGGGTTCATTCACATGGGCATGTCTCCTTGGGGAACCCCAGTTTTGTTCATGAACAAGGTGAACTGATCTCTCTTGTTAATTATCAATTACCGAATGATGAATAAGGTAACCATCAAGAATAAGCATCAATATACCTAAATTGGTGACTTGTTCAAAAAGATTAATGGGGAATAATGGTTCTCCACGTTAGACTTTCTTTAGGGTTACTACCATGTCCGGGTGAAAATGGAAAATATTCTGAAAACAGATTTTTGAAGAAGATATTTCAACATTGAGTATTTCATCATGCTGTTCAAATATAAAATTTCCCCAGTCATATTCATTATGATCATGAATCAGGGGTTCCATAAAAATCATTACTAATTTCTTATGGTATTAATGGATGACATCCGGATTTTAATGACCCTGAATTTCCCAGATTTTTATTTAAATATAATGGAATTTCACGAGTCTGTGAAAATTGATGGCGCGTGATTCCCAGGCCTAGAGGGCCCGGAATGAATTTATTATCTTTTGTTCAGGTACCTCTAGTAAACATGTGAGCGGGGTTTTATAACTTTTGAACCAGTGCTCATAATTTAAGTCAAAGGACATCGTTGAAAACATAGAGACAATATTCACTTTAGGAGACCGTGACCTCGACCATAGTGGGTCGAGAGTGAAAGATTGAATTAGGGTTTTTTTGTGAAGGAACAAAAAAAATGAGGTAACATTTTATTTTTATTTTATTTTGAAACTTCCCATGTGGTTATTTCATAGGTGGGTACCACCTAAACAAAAAAATCTCATTAGAGGTTAGGGAGGTGGGGACCTCTATGCCAAACCTCCTACGGGCGGTTATAGTGGTGGGGAACACCCGAGAATTAAAACCCCTTAAACCCCTTGAACTCCCACATAAGTCTGGGGAAGCCTCTTAAATTTCTCCCACATAAATCGTGCGAACACCTTTAATTTATTATTCCAACCTATGTAATTAATTAATCCAATTTGAAATTGTGAAAGGAATTAAATTTGGGGAAACACAATAGTTGGATATTTTTCATTTTGGGGGAATGAAATGGAAAAGGGGATAGATCTTTGAGGCTTACACCTCTTCCAACAAATTACACCGACAGACGACTTTGAATTTTTCTTTGGAATATCCTCCAATGAAGAATTCCATAGAAGAACATTCTTTAGACATCAAGGAAGAGGATGATGAATGAGCTCGACGTCGATGTGTGGTTTCAGGTGTGATGATTTCATTCACTCTCTTCTCGTACTAAGAATTTCTTCTTGCGAAAATGTCAATGAAAAATCTGAGGTAGGGTGGTTATTTGAAATTACTCCATCATTTCGTTCTTGATAATTCTTTATAATTCAAGAAATAATTATAGTTTCTTGCTACCGCTCTAACACAGAGTGTGAGGGTAAAATAAATATGTCCCATTGTCTTTGAAAACTCGATGATCACGCTGGAGGAACGACTATGAACCACGGTGGGGCACAAGAACAGTAGCGAAACCACCACCCGTTATGATGAATGCGAGGGAACAACGATTCCACCCCACGACCAACACTACCCCTCGCCCTCTGCGCCCTATAGACTCAGCACCGCCTGCGACCTCGCCATGCCACCCTGTGTCCTCTGCCCTCCCGGGTGAGCTATCTTGCGCCCTCTGCCCTCCAGGCTGAGCCGTCCAGGTTGAGATGTCCCACGATATCGTCTCTCCCTGTCGAGCCAACCGGTCCCTGGAAAATCCTCCTCATGCCCTCACGGCACCCCCCGGTCGAGTCACTCAGCGGTCTCCGCCCTCCCATATGAGCTTCCCCGAGCTGGGCCCTATTTCCCCACTCCCTCGCAGCACCCCCCAGACCGAGTTGTCGCCCACGACTGAGCCGAAACATGGCCTTTTACACCTCATGGAACCCATGGCCTCTATGGCCTATCGCGACCCATGTGGCATGCTAGAGTACCCAATGGGTTGGGCCGCACCAGGGGCCAGGTCGACTAATACCGAGTCATCCCAGGCCAGGTCTGGTCGGTCCAACCAGGTTGGACCTGACCCAAACCTGATTCAAAACCTATAATTTACATGGGCCACAACATTGGCACCGGGCATCCATTTGACGAACCTTCAATGACACTAGAAATATTTTAGTGATACAGTCCCTTTATGTATACCCCACTGAAGATTTGGAAAATGTTGTTGTACATTCAGGTTGGATCACGCATGAATCCAACTATTCCCCCGAGACTAAAAAGAAAATAAATAACAGATCAGCCATTTGATTGACGAGATGTTTATTGCGTTGAGACCCCTATGAAATGGAATACCATGGATATAATTATTCATGTGATTTAGTAGCAGTTGGAGTATCTAATAGTGACTTGTTGAGTGGATCCTCTCAGAGATGAGCAGGCATAGTGTGGGAAACCAGTAGTTGGCTGTGACGGGAAGAATGAAGAGTGATCATGTGTGGGTCATCAGTTAGCATTCCTATGTGGGCCAGCCCTTAGGGGTCCTGTGTGGGTCAGCTCTTAGTGGTCCTCTGTGGGTCAGATCCTAAAAATCTTGTGTGGGTCCTCTCCAAACGATCCTGTGTGGGTCAGCTCCTAGTGATCCTTTGTGGGTCAGCTGCTAGCAATCCTGTGTGGGTCAGATCCTAGTGATCATGTTTCGTTCAGGCCTGAGCGATCCTGTGTGGTTCAACTCTTAGCGATCATGTGTGGGTCAGCTCTAAGGAATCATGTGTGGGTCTGCATATTTACATAGTGTAATTATTTTGTTTTTACATAAAATCATATCTACAACAGTACTGATGTTATACCTGGTTTGAGCTGAGTTCTTACTAGTATGGTACTCTCCATTGTTGTAATACCTTGGTGGTATTCTTCAATGTGGTGTACCTGTGTGGTACTTACCTTTGTGGTTTTCTTCCTTGTGGAACATTTGAGCTTTTGGATTTTGGGATGGACACTATGCATCTTCATTATGGAGATGGGTATACTGGTTTACATAGGTATAAGTATGGGAATAAAACTATGTATGGTTACAGTTGTCTGCATGCTTTGAGATTTATTCTTTAAGGATTTTTTGAGACCTTGATGTTCTCGGGGTCCCTATTGAGTATCATTATACTCACCCCTGCACGGGATTTTCCATCACTTAGTTGTGTTTGGTACAGATGACAGACAATGTTGATCGAGACTGAGGGTAGCAAGACTGGACGGCACCCAGAGGAGGACCTTATGACGAGTCAGTAAATGGAAGATACAGACGAACGTGGACTACTGAGGAGGTTATTTTTACCAACCCTTCAGGTAGGAACTTTAAAGGGCGACCAACTACTGTCTTTCATTTTTATCCAGTTTACATGTACATTCATCTTATTATACATTCCATCAAGGATTTTATTCATCCAACTTTTACTTAATTTACTCACTCAGTTTACTATTGAGTTTAATTGTGTTCGTATCTTGTTTTTTTCTTGGATGCATGTGTTTATAGTTTATAATGGCAATGTCTACCCAATTTTAGGGATTACGACATTCATTGCTAGTCTCTTGCCCCAGGCCTATGAAAGGCGGGATTGGGGTAGTGACAACACAGGCCCCGAGGGACGAGTAGTGACAAATTGATATATTTGGAGTAGTTTATACAATAAAACATAGGACACAGATATTTCATTTTAATGGAAATAGTGTTAATGGTAGGGACTGTGGTTATCATTTTAGGGAATCTAGTGTTCGTGCGGCAGCTTATGTATCCATACACTAGGACCCTAACTTCTGATTTCCAAATAATTGCATGAAAACACTAATTTCATGTGTTTTTTCAAGAGTTTTCTTTGTGATATTTTTGAGTTAGCTCACCAGGTATAACTTTTTGACTGTGACAAGCCTGTTTCTTTTCAAGATGCCTCCACATAGACAACCAACTAGGTTTCTGAGAGTAGTAAGCCCTGATAGCCCACTGAGCAATTAGGCCTCGATGCAGGGCCCTCTTCCAGTAGTGGCACCAGTAGAGGAAAAAATGGCAACATTAACCATTTGGAAACTAATGCCACCAACCCCCGTAGTAGATGGTGCATGCCTAATGATCTGAATGCACGAGTTCCATCAAAAGTGGCCACCTATGTTTGGGGAGAGACGAACCCATAGGCAGCTGAAGATTGATGGTGGTTGTAGTGTGAGTGTTCTGACTAGTAGGGACACTATCTGATATCTTGGGGATCCTTATAGACATCCTTCTACTTGTAGTAGCAAGAAGATGGTGGAACATGATGCTCTAGGTTCAAGGCAAGGTGACACTTCTATGAGAAGACTACAAGAGCCTATTTCAGGGAATGATTGTCCCAATGACTCTTTGTGCAGTGCACATTCTGGAGCTACTTCATCTACAGTAGAGAATTATTAATGTTGCTCAATACATAGTGAGATTGAATGACCTTTTAAATTACTGCCTTGATATGGTATGGAACCTATTATTCAGGGCCTGTACCTTCGATCTGGGGCTCAGGCATAAGATCAGGGCTTAGATAATGTCACTCAGCATCCCAATGGAAGTGGGAGTGTTTGAGAGAGCCATCTTGGTGGAGAGCCTCCTTTTTGAGCAGTCACCAGTAGCGAGACCCACCACCAGTTGTCACGTAGTGGAGTCTTATGAAGATATCACCAGACAAATGACATAGAGGTCCAAGAGGACCATACCTACTGGTGGATGACCATAGGATTCCGGGTCGGTTGTGTGAGGCACCTGAGGCAATGGCAACCATACAAGGAGCAAGAAATGTTACACATGAAGAAGGTAGGGTCACATGGCTTGTGACTATTCCACCCACCCTACAGATGATCATAAGATGGTTGAAGGACTGCCCAAGAAGAGACAGAGGATCGACTAAGGAGGTCCACAGTGAGAAAGCAGACATGGAAGAGGAGATATTCGTGCAGCTAGTGGAGGGCAGTGATTCGACTTGTTACAGCCACCACCATTTAGTGTTCCACCCAAACTACAGGGAGTGGGTGGAGAGTGGAGAGCTCACCTCCAGGCAGCTGAGGCCTACGATAACGGCGCTCCGAAGATGATATGAGGTACGATCTGTGTCTAATCTACCATAGCTACATTAGATATAGACATATGTGAAATTCATGGTTTTATTTCCACTACCCATATTCATAGAACAGAGATACTGATGGATTCATTGGCTTGATGCTTAATTCTAGAGACTCCTACATGGGAGGATTCAATGATTATGAACATGTGCTGGTAGTGGGAGCTTACTCTAGGAGGTGATAGCTTCGGCTGCGATCTCCTAGTTGCAGCTTTGAGGCCTTGGGACGTCATCTTGGGTATGGACTGGTTATCTACTGTCCATGATTAGATTGAAATTGTTATGTACAATGTGCGGTGTGTCTACATAGATGGACCAAGTTTACCTTCACCGGAAAGAAGGGATCCTTTGCACCATAGGATGGAGTAACATGGAGGAGACTACAGCCAATCACTCATCAGTTGGCGAGCCATACCCTCGAAGCGTTTGATGGGAAGAGTGCGAGCTATCCTGTTGTTGTGGACCAGTACACAGATGTCTTCCCTGATGATGTTCCAGGTCTACCTTCTCATAGAGATGTGGACATTTACATTTACTTGAATGCCTGGACGACATCGATATCTACACTAGCATATTGTATGGCTCCCACAGATCCTCTATAGCTGTGTGTATACCTAGAGGACTTACTGGGGAAGGGATTTATTCAGCCTTGGTTTTCCCATTGTTTATCCCCAATTTTTTTTTCCAAGTAGGAGGATGGGATCTTGATGATTTTTGTTGCCTATCGGCGCCTGAATAAGGGGACTGCGAAGAATAAGTACCCACTTCCGAGGATTAATGATCACTTTGATCAGCTGAATAGAGCACGGTGGTTCTCGACGATAGACCTCAGATCAACCAATCACCAGCTCAGAGTGAGATATTTGGTTGTGAAGAAGATGGACTTTATATGTCAGTATGGCCATTAGGAGTTCTTGGTTATTCCATTTGGTGTATCCAATGCTCTTGTATTGTTCATGATAATCATGGACAAGAACATTAAGCTATTACCCAATTTCATTGTGGTGTTCTTCATTGACTACATTATGATATTCTCGTCTATTAAGGAGGATCATTCCTATCATTTTCATGTAGTACTAGACACAATCCAAGAGAACCATCTTTATGGTAAGCTCTCGAAGTGCCAGTTCTTGGTCCGAGAGGTTCACATTCTGGGAAATGATATATCAGAGGCAGGATTTTCATTGGATCTAACAAATATTGAGGAGTATTTGATTTGGAGCAACTCAAGAGTGTGGTAAGGATACTTTTTTTCTTGGGTTTAGCCGGATAGAATCGGATATTTGTGCCTGACTTCTCCAGAGTTTCAGCACTAAATTCAATGTTGACGAAGATAGGGAAACCCTTCATGTGGTCGGAGTGATGCCAACAGAGTTTTCAATTTCATAGACAAAGGCTAACTTGTGCCCCCCATATTGAGGCTTACAGAGGAGGGAGTATGGTATGTAGTCTAATGCGATGCATCACAGACCAGGATATGATGTATCCTTATATAGGAGTGAGCGGTGATCGCGTTTGGTTTTGATAGTTGAGAGAGCAAGATCATAACTACGATATCAATGACCTGGAGTTAGTATCAGTGGTCTTTGCTTTGAAGATGTCATGACACAACATGAAGTGAGAGCACCTTATAGTGTACTCTAATCATAAGAGTCTTAGGTATATCTATTCTCAGACATACCTAAACCAGATACATCGACGTTGGTTTGAGTTCCTCCAAGACTATGAATTCGAGACAGTATATACTATTGGGTTGGGGAACATTGTAGAAAATTCACTCAGAAGAAGGGATGTTATACAGATGTTAGGCAAGGCGATGAGGAAGTTGGATGCTTTGCATATATCTTTTGTCGATATAGATGCAGCATATTTTCTTCAATCTCATACAGTCACTTCCCCACTTCTTTAGCAGATCTGGGAGGCATAGCGTGGGGAAGCTGACTGCCAGAGACAACATGCCCAGATATCCACAAGATAGGAACCATATGGATTTTATGATGGTGGTGAGCACACCATTCTATTTATAAGATGCAGAATGGTACTGGGGTCGCTTCGAGATGATGCGTTGAGGGTTTTCGACACATCCCCTCTAGTGGTACATTTAGAAGTGGAGAAGTTGTACCATGATCTATGAGGATAACACTAGTGTTTATATATTAGGAAAGAAGTAGTAGTGTTTGTCTAATGGTGCCTCACTTTTCAGCAATTGAAGGTGGAGCATCAGGTACCAGAAGGCTTGGTTCAGTCTTTAGAGTTTCTAAAGTTGATGTTGGATGGGATTTACATGAATTTGTTGAAGGGTATTCCACGTATATATTGGGGTCATGACTCGATTTGGGTGATGACCTATCAACTCACCATGTCGTCCCACTTCCTACCAAGCAGAGAGAAGGGTTCAGTAGAGAGCTTGGGATGAGTCTATGTTCAAGTGATTGTGAGATTAGATGGATTACCCTCGACGACTGTCTCAAATTGAGATGCATGATTGACTTCCCAGCTATGGAAGGGGTATTAGGAGGCTTTCTGGATGCATCTTTGTTTGAGCACCGCCATCCATCCATAGACGGACGGCCAAGCTAAGAAAATCACTCAAACCCTCGATGACTTGCAACGTGCATGTGTTCTCGACTTCAATCGTAGTTGGGATAATCAATTACCTTTGGTGGAGCTTTCATATAACAACAGTTATCACTACACCATTGGGATGTCACCTTTTGAGGCATTTTATGAGAGACCTTGTAGATCACCTTTGTTCTGGACTGACCTAGGGTAGTCAGAAGTAGTGGTACAAGAGATGGATCAAACTAACACATAGAAAGTATAGATCAACCAGGAGTAGATGAAGTCAACACAAAGCATGAAGAAGTATTATGTTTACTGGAGATGAAGACCTCTAACGTTCTAGGATAGTGACCACATCATTATATGGGCATCACCCAGACAGGGTTTGCAGATATTTGGACGTGGTGGCAGGTTATCTTCGAGATTAATTGGACCCTTCTAGGTCCTCAATAGAGATGGCGAGGTGGCTTACCACTTAGCTCTTCCACCATAGTATCACTGGGTTCCTGATGTCTTCCACGTATCTCAGTTGAAGAGATACGCGCACAACCATTCTCTCGTCACCTACCAGGGGGAGATAGACATCAACGCCCTGGAAAAATTTGCAGAGGATCCAGTTGAGATTGAGGATCGACCAGAGCGGATCCTTCATGGGTGGTCGTAACTCTGGTACATTTTTGTTGGCATCACAAGAACCTCCAAGAGACCACATGGGAGCAGGAGGCTCATATGCATGCTTAGTACCCCCACATGTTTACCTATTTTCATTTGTGTCTTTTAGGGACGTAGTGACCTATGATGGAGAGAATGTAAAGACATGGAATTTCATTGTAATTGTATTTTATATTATGAAATTTCCTGAGTTTGTGAAAATTGAAAGTGCATGATTTCAAGGCCTGGAGTGCCCAGAATGAATTTCTGAAGTTTTGTTCAGGTACGTTCATCAAACTTGCTAGAGGGCTTCTCTAACATTTGAACCAGTGATCAGAATTGATATCCGAGGACACTGTTGAACTCACAGTCCGTGTTTTCACTTAAAGATACTTTCACCTTGACTGCTGGGGGATGAGATTGGAAGATAGAATTTGGGTTTTTCATGAAGGAATAAAATTAAATTAAATGGTGTAACATTTTATTTTCATTTATTTTGAAACCACCCATTTGGATATTTCACAAGTGGGGACCACCTGAAGTAACACATACCATGAAAGTTTATGGAGGTGGGGATCACCGAGCCTAACCTTCCATTAGAGGTTATGGCGGTGGGGACCACATGAGGCTTAAACCCCTTGAACCCCTTGAATTCTCTCATATGTGTGGGGAAGCCTCTTAAACATCCCCCACATAAATGGTCAACCCCCCGTTAATTTATTATGCCAACCTATGTAATTAATTAACCCAATATGAAATTGTTCCAATATTTAAAATTGAGGAAACACAACAGTTGGCTATTTTTCATTTTGGGGGAATGTATTTACCAAGTAGAGAACTCTTGGAGGCTTACACATCATCCAATGAAGAATTCCATTGAATGAATTCAACTTCTTATTTAGAATATCATACATATAAGAATTCCATCAAATTTTGTTCTTCTAAAATAAAGGAAGAAGATACGAGCGAGCTCGACATCGAAGCGTGGTTTTAGAACCAACGATTGTAAGAACACTCTTCACCTTCATTGAATTCATTCTAACCCCAATGTCAAAAAACAATCCAAGGTAGTGTGGTTGTTTGAAATTATTCTCTCTTCCCATTATTGATAATTATTCATAACTCATGAAGGAATTATAGCTTCTTGCTACTGCTCTATCATAGATAGTGCGGGCCAAATAAACAAGGCACGTCCTCTCCACATACCTTTTGACTAATTGTTGATCGTAGTGGAGGAATATTATGAAAAATGGTGGGGCACGAAAATAGAAGACGACACCACCATCGGTCGCGAGAATGGTGACAGAAAAACGACATCACCTTGCGACCTCAGTGCCCCACAGAACCAACACCCACGAACTCCGCTCCACCCGCGGCCTCTGTGCCACCCATGAACTTGCTGAGCCACCCTGCAGCTTCCACCCTACCGGCCAAGCCATCATGCGGCCTCTGCCCTCCGGGAAAAGTATCCTCTCCTGAGCCACCCTATGGCCTCTGTCCTCACAAACGATCCTCCCTGGGCTGAGCCGAGCCACCCTGCGCCTTCACGACACCCCCAGGCCGAGCCTCCCCTTGACCTCTTCCCTCCCGGCCGACCGGTAGCCTCCACCGACCCATAGCACCCATGGCCTCTCGTAGCCTCTCACAGCCCTCGCACCCTACCAGACTGTCTAGTGGGATAGGCCACACCATGATCTGGGTTGACACAATCCGGGATAACCCAGTCTAGGTCGGGTCGAGTCGATCTGACCAGGATGGACCAGACCTGGACCTGCTACGAACCTATAGTTTACATGGGATATAACAATGTAAACAAAAATCCTTTTATGAACCATCAGCAGTACTAGAAATCTTGGAGTGAGATATTCCCTTGTAGTATACCCCACTGGATTTTTGGGAAATGTGGTGGTACAGTAGGGTTAGATCGAGCACAAATCCATCTGGGCCCCTAGGACTAAAAGGCTAATAACTCACAGATCGAGCATCCGATGGACACACTGTATATTGCGTTGATAATTTTATGACAAGTTGGTCCTTCTAGATACTTATTTTTGGGACTTTGTAGCATATGGAGTATCGACCACGGTCTTTTGGAGAAGATCCTCCCTATGACGATCATGCTTAGTGCGGGAACCCAGTAGCCGGATATGATGAGAAGAATGTGGAGGGATCCTATGTGGGTAACATCTAGAAATCCTATGTGGGTCAACTCTTAGCAATCTAGTGTGGGTCAGATCATAGAGATCCTATGTGGGTCTTCTTTTAGTGATCCTATGTGGGTTATCTTCTAGCGATCCGGTGAGGGTCACCTCCTAGCGATCCTATTTGGGACAACTTCTAGGGATCCTATGTGGGACATCTTATTTATAGAGTAAGATGATTCATTATTTGTATCTAATCATCTATACTACTATACTTATGTTATACCTGGTGTGAGCTGAGTTCGTACCTGTGTGGTTCTCTCGATTGTGGAAATACTTTGTCGGCATTCTTCTGTGTGGTGTATCTATGTGGTGTTTTCCTTTATATTTTTCCTTCCTTGTGGAAAAGATGAGTTTTGGGATTTTGGGTTGGACCATGTGTTTCTTCATGAATGAGATAGGTATAAATTATAATGTAGGTATATTTATGGGCATATACCAAAGTAGGGTTGACAGTTGACATCATGCTTTGAGGTTTATCCTTTGTATATTTAGTAAGACCTTGAGGGTCTCGAGGTCCCTAGTGAGTATTGTTATACTCACCCATGTATGGGCTATGCCCACACCTTTTTCGGTTTGGTGTAAATGAAAAACAACGTTGATTGAGACTAAGGGTACCAAGACTAGATGGTTCCTGGAGGAGGACCTTACGATGAGTTGGTACATGGAGGAAATGGACTGACGCTGATTGCTATAGAGGCGATCTGTACCTACCTTTCATGTAGGAACCTCATATGATTACCCAACAACTGTCTTTCTTCTTTCTCTAGATTACATGTACTTTCAGTTTCTTGTACTTTTTAATCGGGCTTGTATTCTGTCCCCTTTTAATAATGTACTCACTATGTTCACTATTTAGTTTACTTGTGTTCATTTCTTTCTGTGTTCTTTTTTTCACGTGTTTATAGGTAATAAAGGAAATTACTTCCCAGTTTTAGGGATTACACCTTTCGATGTGATTCTTCATCCATGGTCTATGGATGGAGGGCTTGGGATAGTCACGGCACGGTCCCTGGGGGATGGGATATGACACTGGTATATTCTAGATCTAATGAAAAGAATGAACATCATTTGAGGATTATGTTGGGAACCTTCCAGGGACATATTCTTTATGAAATGTTCTTAAAGTGAACATTTTGGATTACGGAAGTGAGGTTTTTGGGCCATGATATCTGAAATAAAGGAGTATTAGTGGACCTTGAGAAGATCAGTGTTGTTATGTCGTGGGAGTAGATGATGAACATGATTGAGATCATGATATTCCTTTTCTTGGATTGATGTTACAGGCGATTTGTTTGAGATTTCTTCATGTTTCTTCCTCTATGTAGTCACACTACCCAAAATGGGTGATGTTTGAATGAATCCCATAATGTCTAGAATATGTTGAGGATATTATGTGGTAGTAGAATACCACACCTGTGTTGACCATTCTATAGTTGGTAATGGGATATGTGGTTTACTATGATGCTTAAGGTACAAGTCTCAAGTGTATGCTCATGCATAATGATCATGTGGTGGATCACGGAACTTGCCAACTCAGATCACATGAAAAGAACAACATGGCCTCATAATTTGAATTAGAAAATATGATTCATGACTAAAATATGATGTCTAGTTATATTTTTTTGGATAAATTTGTAGTATTCTCAGATCATAATATATTGGAAAATATTTTCTCTCTAAAGGATCCAAACCTAAGGAATCATATGTGAATCTAACACCAATAGGGGTTCTACATTGATATTTTATATACCCCATGAAAGGGTAATGTGGTGGATATCACCTTGATTAGAATAGTGTCAGTGGTGGTATTGTGGAAGTCTAGTGTTGAGGGGAATTTTTTGGTGCACCTTTCCCAGATTTAATTTGAAAAAAAGAAACATATTAGAGGTTCCTTCATGGTAATTGTTCCATTAGAACTATTTCGTTTGGATATGATTAAGTTATATAAGCTATGAAATTATATTTTATAGCATTATTTGTAGTTCCACCATGGTTGAAAGACAACTTGTGTTTTGTCTATACACATTGATGGAATATTGTGCATTATGGGCTGTTCGGTGTGGTCTTTGTCTATAAGGAAGGATGTTATTCAAAATAGACACCAATATGAGTGGGTAGGTAATCAAGTCACTCCAAAAATGTTTAATTATATCTTTTTGTAGATTTGGTATCATGGTATGTGATGTTAAATTCTTTAATTCAAATCAATGTGTTATATGAGTCGGAATGTAATAGAAAATTATTAAAGGCCCTTTTGTTTTCTCTAGACTGTACCGATTTCATTCTGGATGTGGGACATGGTATCCATGGATTTAATTATTGGTTTTCCCCATAATACATGAATAAGTAATTCCATTTGGGTGGTAATAGACTATATGAAAAAATCACCCTATTACATTTCGATTAATGGTTCTTCTAAATTGGACCACATATGAATATTATTTTCATAAGAAGTGGCATGGATTCATGGAATTCCATTATATATTGTTTCTAATAAATACCCCCATTTTACCTATTGATTTTGGTAAGGCTTTAGAATGAAACTATGGTCACTAAACTAGATCAATGTGACTTATAATAATAAAATAGATTTTCATATGGAGAATAAAAATTAGATACTAGAGGACATGCTCCCTGGTAGTTTTGTGGATTTCGAGGGATTATAGGAAAAACTATTTGGTACTAGATTAGTTTTATTTTAACAATATCTACCTATCCTCTATCCAAATGGATCCCTCTAAGGCAGTATATGGTTGTCCTTGTCACTATCTATTAGGTCAGGTTGAGGTAGGTGAGATATCAAAATTTGTGTTTGACACTTGTTCATGAGACGTCTGAGAAAGTTATGTATATTTGGAAGTGGTTTTTGATAGCTCAATATTTCTATTATTCCTATTATTTGTTTCATGATGTTGATTGTTTCCTAGGTGAATGTTTTTTATGAATGTAGAGACACATTTGGGAAATTGTCCTTTGGGAAAGTAGGGAAGTATAATTTTGTGGTATGTCAGACCATTCTAAATCATTATATGGATATGAAAGGTGGAATACAGGTTAGAATTACCATCAAAGATGATATGAATCCACGATGTGTCCCTGTGGCCCAGTTTAATAACTATAATTTAGACCCATCTCATATGTTTTATTTTAAATAGTTGGAGATAGGGGCACATTTATCTTTGTATGAATGGCCAACAGGAATAGTATATTACTAATAAAAAGTTATTCATGGTAATTAAATTCTTTTGGTCTTTGTTATTTGGTATCATGGTCAAGAAACACATGGGGCGTTGGAGTGTAATTCATGGGTTGATAAAGAGTATCCTTTCCAATTTTGCAATCTTGAATCAAGTTGACATTTGATGGATATAGGATTTTCATAGTGGGGAGAATATTAACAACCATGATTTTATTTTGAATTACATTACTTATACTTTTTATCCCTCTTTTCCCTTTTATACCTGTTGAGTTTGGGAGGTATGTGTGAAAAATTGGGTGTACTATATGTGGTTCATGGTTTGTGCACTATTATTTGTAATTGTCTGCCCCTTCAATTAAAACTATGTGGCAATGGTAGGATGAGGTAGTATCTACTGCATAGCTAGAGCACAATCAAACATACCTTGAAAGGTATTTGTATGATTGGACCACTCTCGGGAAGACCATTTCACATAGTCACCACACGATTTCCCAAACCATGAAGACTAACAATGCACCCTTCTAACTCATTTAAAATTTTGTTTTTTAACTTCTTGTCCCATTTTTAACCAAAACAAACCTCATATACACACCCTACTCAATATTCTAAACCATAATAATGCCT
Source organism: Viscum album (assembly GCA_963277665.1). Classification (NCBI taxonomy): domain Eukaryota; kingdom Viridiplantae; phylum Streptophyta; class Magnoliopsida; order Santalales; family Viscaceae; genus Viscum; species Viscum album. The sequence goes on from OY728157.1 coordinate 1,033,605,631, forward strand.
CTTTCTCAATGCTCCAACCATGGTACTTTAATTTTAGGTGTGATATGGCTGGTTCTTCATCGGTTCATCAAGTAAATCTCATCCATCCAGAAATAATTCCCCCATTCTAGGTTTTTTATTCCATTATATTTATTTTTCCCTTATACAATGCCTAGAGGTCCAAATTGGGGTTCAATATTGAAATTTTTTGTTTGATATTCTTCTTTAATGTTCTATTGTGCTTACTTGTGGTATGTTTGGTGTGTGGTTGGACATTTAAACTTGTTTTTAAGGATTTATACACCTGAGGTTGGTGATTCAATGATTAACTTTGTTTGGTTAATTTATTATACAATAGTTTGTTTTTTTGGAGGATTTTATAAATTAGTTGAGTTGTATGAAAGTAATTTTGAATGGATTTGAAATTAATTTTTTATGAAATTTGGTTTTATTCATGGTATTTTTTGTATCTATTATGAGATCCCTTATTGTGTTTCTTTGAATGGTCTTAATTTTTTTTAATAAATTCAATAAATTATGAATATGGTCGGAAGCATATTTGGGAATGTTTTTGGTTAAATTTTTATCTTATAAGGGGATTGTGGGTGTTAATGTGATGGACTATTATTTTTATTGTATTTTTGTATTATGAAATGTGAAAGTGGTTTGTTATTTAAACATGGAACTTGATTGAGTGCAGAAAAGGTATTCGGGGTAATTAGATGGGTGGACTAGAACTAGTATGCTCATGATATAGAAGTGGATTCAGTCTTGTTCAACCTAAATAGAATGATGATGAAAAAACTATCTAGATATTGATGAGGATTATAGACAACTAGGAAATTGGGATGTACCCTTATAGTGGATCATTAATAAGAACACTATTGGACATTGTTTCTATGCCATATTTCATCATGAAATGACGTTATAGGGTCACATTTTATCTAGTTCCTAGAGGGATTCTCATATGAATTGTGATCCTTTATTATATTAAAATTTCGGTCATAATATGGTAGGACATGTTGGTTATTTCAATATATAGGGAGTTTCATTTAATGTTATATTCCTTATTAGAAATCTAAAATACCTTTTATTTAAAAAAAACATTCTAGTTATATTGTATTTAATTTTTGTAGAATGAAATCTTTATTGGGAGGAATCCTACTAGGCTTAATATCATACCCTTCTTACACCTTTGTATATATTTAGGATCAGTAATGCTTAGAATAGGTAAGGATAATGATTTTGGAGATAGTAGTTTAGGTTGATAGTGGTCCCACTTTGTACGATGTTGTAGAGGTGGCTTGAGGGTGATGTTGCTCTAGCCATGTGGGGGTTTTTGATTTGGGTTTTGGCCATTCCTTTTGTAGTAGAAATTTTTTTATTAAAAACATGTAACATGAAATATGGGAATTGTTAATGGTTTCATAGTTTATTATTTTTAATTTCAATTACTTATATTGGTCATTATTTATTGTGTTTAAATTCATGTAAATATTTCTGTCATGTTATTATTGATATTTGAGAACTTGTGACTGCTCTTTGGGATCTAGAACAACCATCTAGCCCTTCCACGGACATGGATGGGTGTCGGTTTGGATGATGACCCAACATCGATTGTGAAAATATATGTAATGGTATAGTATAAAAATGTGTTTATAATACACCTTTTACTTCTCTCATATGATAATAATATAATAAAATTTTATTTCATACCATACATTAATAAACGTAGGAAAAATAAGGAATTCTATTATACAAGCTATAAATATTGAAAATTATGCATAGAAAATAACTAATTCCATGCACAAATTCCCCCACATAAAATCACTAAAATGAGCCCAGTGAAAACCCTTCCATATTGGAATCATTGAGTGGACAATAATATTTAGAAAAAATCTATATAACATAGTCCGAAATCATCAAATGGAATCATATATCTATTAAGACCACAAATCATTAATCATGTGCCACGTTTTAATAAAAAATGACCAATATATGTATTTTATGAAACCCAAAAAACCCATTTCATCATCATAGTTAAAAACAAAAAACATTGTATTTATATCCTCAGAAAAATAAAAGTGACAAAAAAATATTTTAGATAGAAATCCACTTATATAGAAAAACAATGAGACTATAGATTCCATAAATATTTATGTTCATCGTATAATTAGTGTGGGGAAAAATATATCCACCAATAAAATATTCATACAAAAAAATCCAGAAAATAAAGAATTTCATAATTAAGATAGAATCCCAAAATTACCAATAGAAAATCTACGTTCAAAATCCCTAGAGAAATGATTAGGAATGAGGTTTTTAATGAAATATACTGGCTATAAATTAATTTACCATTCCAAAAAATTATTTACATGGTGTCCACTCATCATTCCCATATTCTATAAAATATTGGTTGTAGATTAAAATGTTTTATAACAATGATGAATTCCACCTTGACATGTTGGTTCTCCTGATAGTTGTGGTACCAATGTAAATGACCCTCCACTATGGAGACCCAACCTAAAATTTTATTATTCCCATAAAATTTTCCATCCCATTATTTTATGGACTGCGACATGTTCTATTCTCTCTTCCAATTTTTTCCACAACAGTGCAAGGAAAAAAAGCCTCAGCGTGGACACACGTCTCACCACTAGAGCATATTAGTACTCCTATATTTCATTGGCGGACTCCTAATATGCCACAACATTTAAAAAACATGTCACTAAGTCATAGTGGAATAATTTTAATGTTGATGTCATACCATTACCCTAACATTGAATTTCATAGGACCTTAAAATTCACCAAAATCAGTGCCATAATGTGGTGGATCCTGGGGATTCCAGAACACCAATTCTCCCATCTTGAACACCTCCAAAATATCAATTAGCAAAAAATAATAATATCATGAGGTAATAATAGAAAAAAATTATAGGACGAAAACAATTCTAAGTTTTTATAATTATACTTTGTTTTTAAATTAATTTCATTCATTATAAAAACATTTTAGTAGGAATATAGAATTGTTCAATTTGTTTAAAAATTTCTTAAAAATTTCAATTTGGATTTAACATACCAATGTGAATTGGAAATGATATATAAATTACATATGAATAAATTTTTTAATTATTATATTTTATAATACCTATTTAATAATACAAGAGTAATTTTTATTGGTCATTTAATTATAGAAGATGATTATTTATTTAAATTGAATACTTCCAAGATTTTTCTATAACACCCATATATTTTTTATGAGAGATATAAATATATATTTAAATAAATTAATTTCATTAATTGTCACGCGTTGCACAAAACAACATCATTATTTGTGTTACACACAACACTAATTTTCTACCAAATTTGATTTGTTATTATTTGAAATAGAAAATAAAATATCCATTATAATTAAATATTATGAATAGTATTAAATAAATTATGATAATATAGGTTTTATAAGATATGTTTTAATAAATACAAATAACTTATAAACTAAAATACAATAAAATTGAATAAAAATTCGATAATTTTTTATGATAAAAAAGAAATTTATTATTTAGAAAATAAATTTATTATAATTATTGAATTGTAATATCTAATTAAGATTTAATATATTCTTTAATATATATTAAATATTAATCTAATACATTTTATATTCATAAGATAGAAATAAATCAAATTCAATGAATAAAAATGTTATATTTTTTTAAAGGGTAAATCATCGACATTTTAATAGAGAAACTATTTTAAATATGATGTTTAAATCATTCAAATTTTTATATGATAAAATAGAATTTTTTTTGAAAAAATTATATTATAATTTCATGGATGAATATTTATTATTTTTCTGGAATGTTTCATTTTTTGATGAATAGTGAAATAATTTTTTTTATTAAAAACTGTATTTTATTTACAAGGTAAAATTATGTTTTGGATTTGTTACAAAATATAATTAGTTAACTTTAATATAAAATATTACTGTTACTTATTTTTAACTGGATTTCATATATGTATTTATTTATAATAATTTTATGTTTTAAAAGGAAATTTTTTCAATGACACTATTTTCATATATTTTTACTATTTTCATTTAAAATTAAATTCAACAACTTCTGTGATTTGAATTTTGAAAAATATATTGAAAAATTGGATTCATAATGTTCAATATTATAAAATATTTTAATTTTAATTTTCCCCAATATCAATAATTGCCATAATAAATTTTTTTACAATGGTAAAGTGTCAATTTTCACTTTAGGTTACAAAAAAACTATAATTAAATTTAAATAACCCTAAAAAGTGTTAAAAATTAAGAGGATAAATTATATACGACCCTTTAAACTTAATAATCTAAATGATTACTTGTAATGGAAACTTCTACATTAAAAATTTCTTATATATTATTTAATTATAAGATAGTCAAAAGTTTTAATTTTCATTGAAAATATTTTCCCTAATTTTTACACAAAAGCATAACCTTATCATGGTTCAAATTTATTTTATAGGTTTTGGAAGACATGATGATATTATGATATTATGATATTTTATTAAAAAACAATTTAATCATTTCATGTTCATGTTTTAAATAATATATCATTTTTTAAATATGTTTATATATAATAGAAATTCAAATAAAAATACTTATTTGAAATATAAATTGGTTTTCATTATCATGGTATTTTATTTTTAATATTTAATTTATAAATAATTTATTTAAAGGCTTATGCAATGATTATGTATTTCTTATACAGGAAAATGAAAAATAAATAAAATGAATTTTATTAAAATTATAAGAACTTCGAGATGACCCAAAACATAGATAAATATTTTTTGATGTTTATATATCACATATAGTTGTCCCAGGGTAGATAAAATTACCATTTGGATCTACATGGATATGAATTCTTCCCTTATAATATTTTATTTAAAAGGATGACTAGTTGTTCACACAATAGGATTTAAAATAATAAAATATTTTAATATATTGATTCCTCTATGTTTTTAGAAATAATTATTAACTTGAATGTTAATAAATTTATAGTTTTAATTGAAATTTATTTATAATTTTTATAAAACAAAAAATTACCATAATGGAATTATAAAATTTTGCAGGGATTATTTAATTAATGAATAATTTAAATTATTATTTTTAAATATAAAAAAATAAATAAAATTATAGACAACTAATGAATCCAATGAAATTTATAAACAATATTTATCTGATAGTGAATTAATAATATATAGGGTTTGAATTAAATATGTAATTTCATTATTTTTAAATATACATGTGTTGAATAGTGTAAAAATTGACACTATTTTTATTTTATCATCATAATTTTTTATTATTAATTTTAAATTATAAAAAATCATTAAAAATACCAAATAATTATAATTTGATCTTAAATATTCATAGCTATTCATTTAGTGTCTTATTTGAACTAAATAATTAAATAATATGACCCTTGAATATTGGAAATTTTGTTTTATTAGTTAAAATAAAAAAAAGAATAAACAATTTGTATTTAGAATGATAATGCTTAAATTTATTGCAGAACATGTAAAATATTTATTATTTTATGATATTATAACCTTATAAAATATAAACTTTTAAAATATCTCATTTTATATGTGTTTATATTGTGTTTGGATTTGTTATAAATTAATATATTTGAGCATTCCAAAATTACCCTACTCCAAAATTATAAAAGGGAACCTCCTCCCTCATTTCTTCACAACTCATTAAGACTTTGTGATCGTCCATCATATGTCCATTTACCTTATCAATTTACATATACATGTTCTAGAGGTTCTGGTATTCTCATATGTACCCACTATTCAATCATAGTATGACATCCCATTTAAAATTTTTAGGGTTCAGATAGCCTTGATACACAGTTTGAGAAAACTAATTACCCAATTATTTTTAGGACTCTAAAAGTCCTACTCATCATTAAATAAGTACACATTCTTATATATGAAAAAAACATGAAATTTTTTAACATTTTAACCTGGATTAATACATGGATTATAAAATATGTTTTATAAATAGTTCTTTAACATAATCATAAATAATCCAAAGATATTAAATCATTGTTTTTGTATTTTGAAATACATAGTGATTCTCAATTATCTTCAAAGTATGTTAATACAAATGATAAATGACATTAAAACCCTATTGCAACATTTCATGACGAAAATAAACATTTCATTTTGAATTAAATTATTCAAATAGTTAAATTTCTAAATAAATAGGTAAAATACATTCATTGAAAATATAAATGAAATAATGATTAGGAAAATTATTTTTAAATAGTTTTCATGTATTTGGAAAAGTTATTAGTATGATATATGTTAAAACGATGATTATTTTCACATATTTGGAAAAAATCTCTACATTAAGAATACAGAAATAAAATTAATTTATTAACTAAAATAAAAATATAATAATTTGTGAAAAGGATTTAACCAATAATTATAGAATATTAAAAAAAATTTAATAATAATATAGACATGTATAAAAAACATTCCCAACCTAAGACAATGACTAGGTATGTTTTCCTTCAAAATAATAATTATAAATTTATCGTAAATATGTAGGGGAAAATTAACGGAAAACACGAAATATATATACATAACCTTATTATAAGAAAGGAAATAATATATAAGTTAAATATATATTATATATTCATTATAATAAATTCAATCATAATGAATCTAGAAAAAAAATTATATTGAATGCAAACCACTTATGATTTTGGTATCTTTTGAATGATAACCGCACGAAATAAATAACATAAAATGTAACATTAAATACAATAAATATAAATATATTAGTAATATAAAATATGTATTTGTATTTATATACAACTCGTATACATAAATTATTACATAATATATAAGTTAATTATTATCCACTTTTAATATTTCATAACTTTTATCGAATATTTTATATTAAACTCCATTAATATTAATGATAACTCGTTCATTTTTCATGTACGTTTATACTCATTAGTTATGGTCGATAAAAGTTGATCATGGATATTTCTTATAGACAATGTTAATAAAATCATATATATCATATTTAAAATTTATAAACTATTTTATAGAAACTCAATTTATTTTTATAATGGTAAATGAATTTTATAACTTTGTGTAGTTGTAAGTTCTTCTATAAGCATGAGTGATGCATCAAATTTTCAATGAATTGAATGATAGTAAGTTAAAATATTATTTATTTTTCCAGAATTAAAATTATATAACAAAATTAATTTTTAACCATAAAATATATCATTGTTTAATTTAATGTAAAAAAATTTGGAAAACTAAATTCATCACATCATGTGGTTGGTAGTCCATATGTACGAACGTGCAACATTTTCGTTTTACAATGAACTATATGGAATGATGGTAGAGTAGTTATTATAATTTAAAAATAATATTTATTTAATTTATTTCATATATATTCATTATATACAACATAATAAACTACTATTAATGATGATGAAGGAAAATGAATTATACAGTAATGTGGAGGTAGTAATCCACAAATACACAAAAGTTATCAATTCATTCCCCACTTGTTTTAAAACAAATAGATAAAGGTTAAACCATCAATATAACGACATATTATATTATGGTATGTTAGGTGTCTATAATACTTCAATATTTATGTTAGTATTGACTAAGAAAAATGAAATATTAAAATATAAGTGATTGACTGAAATGATTACCTTCCCATTGAGAGACCACCTTTGGATTTTTTTATATAAATAATAGAGATGCAATTCTAAAGGGAAAATCAACTCTAAATAAATAAGGATTTTTAAAATGGATTTTTGAAGAGGGGTATTGATATAAATAGAACATTGTGGGAAGAAGAATAGAGAATTAATAGTTTCCTTTCTTTGTGATGATACTGACAAACATGTAATTAAAAAAAATTAAATCAAATCAATTAATTTTTTTATGAGAGTGTAACCACAATGATATTTTGAATCTAGGATGTGTATTGGAAAAAATAATCTCATCCAATAAAATTTAAAATAACATTAGGGATTCTGACCCCTATTTATTAGTTTTTTCCACTCATCAACATTTTTAACGATTACATTGATATCAATGTTTATATTATTTACGGGACATGAATGTAACTATAAAATGAATAGTGACCTATAAGATAAAAATATTTTATATTCTATAATATATATCTTTAACATTTTCATGTTAATTTTTTGTTAATTTCAAATCATTTAACAAAATATTATTTAATATAAGAAACAAATAATGTAATTTTCAAGAAAATAAACATATTTTTTATTCTATGAAATACATATTGAAATTGAATTTGAATATAAAATTATATAAAATTATTAATTTTCAATATTTATATACACAATTTTTTTAACACTATTATTCAAAAAAATAGTGATAATTATATATTATCTAAATAATTTGTTTTACATTTTTGATGACAAGAATATATCTTGTGTCAGTGTTGCATAATAATATAACTTAATTTATTTCATCAGTAAAACATAACAATAAATTACAATGATAAAAAACCATTAATGTGTCATATAACTAATTTTAATTGAATCATATTCTCTTTTTATCTATATGAAATAATTTTATAGAAATTAAAGCGAAAAAACTTATATTTTATATTTAATCATTAATGAAAATAATTTTAACGGCATTATCTATGGATAGTTTCATGAAAATTTTAAAACATTGAAGGGAAGATACTAATTTAATAAGTGAAATTGTTGAATTAAATAATGGAACATTTTTTTGATGTTATTATGTCTTATCCCATCGATATAACAAAATTTTATTTGTTTTAACCACACTGAGGTGAAACATTTATACTATGGTTACCATCATTAATGAAATAATAGAATCCTATATAACAAATAAGAAAATTCGAATTCAAAAAAAGGAAAACATTTTTTAACATTCAATTTTATTAATAGGATAGATTTATTTTTAAAATAATGTTAAGTCCTAACCTGAGTGCTACTAAACGGTGCCCCGAGCTGGGTAGTCATATGATCTCAAGCATGCCTCCCAATACTCTAGAGGGTTCTGAATAGAAGGAGGGTCTGGTAAATTAGTATTGGGGTGACTATATAATCTTTTATCTGAATGAAACGCCAATAGAATCAAAAAAAATAACCAATTGTTGAAGTGTATAAATTAAATTGAATGTATCATGCCATATGATAGTCAAAACAAAAATATAAAATACTCTACTGAATAGAAAGACATACTATGACAATTCAAATGTAACTATTATAAAATGAACCTAAATGTAATGACACAACGACTATAAAGCGGGTCCTAAACAATGTCTGGTTCACTCTCCCATGCTCCAATCCCAGTCAAAAACCTATCCTAGGCATATCCCTTGTCTCATCCAGCAACCAAAAAGTCTAATCGGGGGCCGATCTGGCAGCCCGAATAGAGTGTCAGAACAAACACAGTAGGAGACCACCCATGATGTCTAAAACAAGCCCAATCAAAAGAATGTGTATGAAATTTTACAAATCAAAAATTGCAATTCATAATTAAACAGTTATAACATTTTCATTTAATTTTAATCACCAAATTAGACTGAGTTTTAGTTCCTATTTCCCATTAGAATCATCATTCATTATTATCATTCATTTGGTGCGGAATTTCATGTTAAGAACCAAAATTATCATTCAGTTTAGGTCATTATTCCTAACACCCCATATCTTATTCAGATCAACCCAAATCACTTTTGGTGTATGCTGTTATGCCTAGAACCCAAAAACCTCAAGCACATAAAACTATTTGGGAGGAATGCCATTTAAATGTCCCAACATTTAGTCGGATATGAATTCCATGTCTATCACCATGAATATATCAGGCATTCAATAATTATTTAATTCACAATAATTATCTACATTATTATATTATTAATCAAACAATTACATAAACATTTATAGAGAGGTTATAAAATCTAAAAATTAACCAATAACATAACCCATTAATAAATTCATTAATTAATTAATCGATCAACAAAATTATCCGTCAATAATTAATTCGTCGCTATTATTTATCCATATCAAATATGATATTTTCATAATAAATTATCACAATTAATTATCTATTATCATCAACTTGGAACATAATTAAATCTCACAATTAATTATCTTTCACAACAAAACGTTATTTCATAATTAATTTCCAACAATGAATTAACATAATAGAACCAATTCAATACCACAATTACAATATATCAACCCTTACCAAGTTAGAAAAAATATAGAACCCCATTCTTTTGTTCCGTGATTCAATTATAAATTATGCACCAATGTAATCACTAGTCAATTCCTCCTTCCAAATTACTCCAATTTAGGAAATCAATTATAAAGGGAAGAAAAAAATGCACAAACTCAAATACATATATCAAATCCATGACTATGTGAGTTCGATTTAGACCACATACCTCAGTTTATTGATCGATGATATCAAAACAAGAATCTAAAAAATTCGAGTTGCACAACTTCAATGATCATGCTATGAATCAAAATCCATAAACCGAAAATTAAGGTCAATGGACTCAATATAATGAAAATCTTGATCTACACCAACAATCCAATATATAGGTCACAAATCATAGTTATAGATATGTGGAAACAATTGATATCTTCCATGAATATATCAAGTAATGATAGAAGTAATAACGAGAGAAGCAACTAGATGAAATCCACATACCAGGAAGAGAGGAGATTTTTATTCCTAGATTTAGATCTAAAATAATGGTTTTCAAATAACCTTTGAATCCCTACAGAAGGATCTAGGACACCTATATTTTGACAAGCTAGAACCATGGTCAGAATAAGGGATTCTTGATGGTTCAGGTGCTGTGAAAGTAAAAATTAGTACAATTAAACCTGCATGCATGGTTTCTTGGGTAATGGATCATGGTTAGGGAAAACCATGAGATATCTATGTAGACCTCTCTACTAATGATTTCATTGTTGGAAAGGATTAGGTGAACTCTTTGTCAAATCGACTTCAAACCATTAACAATATATTGTCCAATAATATTTCTCAAATAATCACCCAAAATCACCCTGAGCCACAACTCCAAAACAAAGGTACTTAAAAACATCAAATGATACATGAAAACATGACTGAGTGGACTCTAGAAAATGCATGGATCTAATAATATTCCATCATTATAATAGATATTCATCGATATGTATTCCACAACATCTATAATATTTCGAACTAAAAATATTAGGCCATTGATCCCTCGTGTCTGCTTCATGTTCCCATGTTTCCTCTTTAACACATCCATGTTTCCAAAACACACAAACTAATGATAATATCATTCCCAACAACAAATTCTCATTGTGATCCATCACATGTATCAGATACCTCTCAAAGGAATCATCTATCTATAGTTCAACCTCTTCCACATCGATCACGTTGGAATGTTCGGGGAGATACTATCATAGTTTTAAAACATGGAAAACATCATGCATAGTGTGGAATCTCTGTTGAAGGAATCATCACAATGACACCGACCCGATTATCACTAATTCATAAAAAGGACATACAAATATGGGTGCCAACATTCCCTACCTCCGTATCCTGAGGTGATCCAAGTTAGGTGACACATGAATAAAAACCATGTATCCCTCTATAAAATCTAAGGGTTTTCTCAATGTATAAGAATACATCTTCTGCCTACTTTGTAGTGTATTAATACATTTATGAATCATTTACAAACTCTATAATGTATCCTGAAAGATAATCATACCCAACAAATCTGAATCACCCACCTCCAACTAGCCTGGCAGTAATCTACATGGTCTACCGTAAATTGAATTTTATGGTAACATCTATAAAATTTCAAGATAATTGTTGTTATAGGAGATGCCCCCTAAAGATAATTGCTTCTCCCATAAACCACCCATTCCATGAAGACATGCCCGAAACATTTCCTCTTACACCTGTATGGTATGCTTTGATTTCCCATATGTATGTGGGTGGATGTTCATACTAAAAAATACATGTGTACCAAGAAACTTCGGTAATCCATACTCAAAGCATGATATAATGCTCAAATACGGATTTGATACTATAGTCCATTGCACCCCATGAAAATGAACTATCTTCAGTACATTATGTTATCCCAACTGTTCTACTATAAAGGTATCCCTGATAGGCAAGAAATATGCTAACTTCATTAGTTGATCAACAATGGCCCATATATTATAATTATTCATAAGCCTCTTTGGAATACCTACCACGTAATCTATAATAACGTTTCCCCGCATCCACTCTAGAAAAGGAAATGTCTAGAATAGGCCTCCGTGGAATTTATTCTCTTCCCTCACCTATTAATAGGTTAAACATATTGTTATGAACCCTAAAATCTCCTTTCTTCATACAGAGACACCAAATTTGTTGTAGCAAGTCATGATAATTTTTTTTACACTAGGATGTACCAACCATATTGTGGCATGAAAGTCTCACATGAGTTCCTCACGTATACTAATAGGAACAAACACATGTTTTTTCACATAGATGGTATCATCCTAATCTATTATTCTTTCTAATGGTGTCTCCCCACCATCATTGATTGCCTTTAATGATAAATACTCCATATCCACATACTTCATGTCCCTCATCTATCTCAACATTGTACACTCAACAGATATAGAAACCAAATTCATCCTCTCCGGACCCTCCTGATCTACCTCATGCATTTCCATATGCAAAGTCATCATCTTCCACTATGAACTCGACTTATGTACCAACAGATTCTGAGTTTTCTTATTCTTGACATTGGCCAGAGTATTCCACTTTCTAGGTGTATATGCATGTTCAAAATCAATTGAATCCATATTCTCAACCCATCTTCACTATTGAGGCTTCATGTCACACTGTGAAAAGATATACTTCAATGTTTTGTGATATTTAAAATATAAAAACTTTTTACCCAAAATATAGTTTCACCAACACTTAAGAGTATAAAACACTACTTCTAACTCGAGGACATATATTGGATAATTCCGTTCATGTGGCATCAAATTCCAGTACCCATAAGCAATGACTTGATACACTTACATCAACACAACTCCATGTCCAATCCCAAAATAATCACAACACTCCGTGTACTCATCACCCAACATAGTTATGATCAAAATTGTTGTCGATATGAAGTGATTCTTCACCTCTAAGAATTTATTCTCTCATTCTTCTACACAATCAAAAATTTTACCATTATTTGGAAATCTTGAGTGTAGTGTTTCCAATAAGAAAAGTCTTAGATGAACACATTGTAATATCAAACTAATCCCAAAGAGCATTGAATAGAAAAAAATTATTTTCCTGCTCCCAAGAAACAAAAACCTTAACATTTTCTTGGTCCACATCCACAACATATTGTGAGATGATGTGCCAAAATAATTGTACAATGTCAATCCAAAACTATCATTTATATTGATTGAAATAAAATAAATTCTCTCGTAGTGTACCTAGGATGATGGTAGGATGATAGACATGATCTTCATGACTCTTAGAGAACACCAAGATGTCTTCCAAAAACACCACCAATTTTTTTTTCTACAAACAGATAATTTATTCTATTGATCAAGGACATAAATACTTCTGGAGTGTTTGTTAACACAAACAACATTACAAGGAACTAATAAAGGACATACCTGCTTCAGAAAGTAGTTCTTCATATATCAGAAGTCAAAACTCTCATCTGAGGAAACCCTAATCTCAGATCGATCGTTGAGAACACCGAACCCCATTTCACCATGTCAAATAAATAATTGATATGTTGAAGATGATATCTATACGTCATGGTAATTTATTCATGTTATAGTAATCAACACACAAATGTAAACTCTTTTCATCCTTCTTTGCAAAAAATACAGATGATCCCCAAGGCTATATACTTGGATGGACAAACACTTTAACCCTTAAATCCTCCAATTGTGGTTTGTGATTTTGTATCTCGGTTAGTGCAATTATGTAAGGTAGAATAGATACCAGCTTAACCACCAACATTGGTTTAATAGTAAATTACACATCTCTATCCAGTGGAAACCCTAATATGAATTCAGGAATGACACCCTGAAACACATCTACTAAAAATGAATGGATGTATTTCCTATCACAATCATTATCCAAAAGATGAGTTGAATGATTGTCTATGAGCTACCCTAGTTGCTGAGTAATAGGCCTAGATCAACATACATGGATATACCATTTTCATGAAGAGCATACTAATCACACATAGAATAGAAAAATTGCACTCACATACAGTAACAATCTATGTGGTATAGTAATGTGAATAACATCCCTATACCCATATTCAGGAGGAAACCCTTTATATAAAGGACATAGATATACAAAAATAACATGATACTCTCAATTGTTTAGTGAACATCACATTCATAAACTGATATCCCTAAACCATGTTCCTAATGGTGCTTTTGTATTCACCCCCCTGCTTACGGACTCCACTTCCAGGATCAATCAATTAAAAAGATTTTTATATATAAATGACTGAAAGGCACCATTATTAAACAAGTAACTGGATAAATTTGAAGAAACAAAAATAATACCTCTCTCTATTGATATACCAGACTCACACTCCACATGTGTAGAATACACTAAATGTAAATGTATTTCCCATCTTCCTTTAAGAATCGTCTGACTCTCATATGTAGCACTACATTGATGATATGGGTGATCTTACCCAGAAGCAGCATGTCTGCTACATATGTTTCCTATCCCAGTAGAACTCCAGCTACTAGACCTATACGGTGTAAATGACCCCATTCTCACACTCTGAGTCTGAGAAGATTCTCCCTCAGCACATGATTGTCGCAGTTTTCTGCAGAACATTTGTATGTGCCCCATGTGGACACAAAACTATCACTCCACTGGTGGTTGAGGACAAAGTGTGTGATAATGTCCCTACAAACTGTACAAGTGGAAATACACCTGATTAAGATCATGTGAAATTGTTTCTCCTGACTTCCCACTATTATTTCCACTGTCATGACTACGGTTCTCATAATGACTCTTCCAGCACTTGGATGGTACACTCCATGATTATTGATAGATCAATACCTATCAAGTATTGAAAGCTTCTTTCAGTATCCCCTCTAAAATGAGAGAATGATTAACCACATATGATAATTTCTTCATCCTAATGATTATCTCTTGGAAACTAATTTCACACCATTATTCATACTAAAATATTTTTTCCGAAGAAGCCTCATCTGCCACCAAGTTAGAGGAAGACACTCTAAATATGTATAATGTTCAAAATAGACCATTATGGACATGTTTCCTTGGTTTAGACGCATATATAGTAAATTATTCTCTTGTATCAAATTCACTGGATATAATTTATCCATAAACATATCTAGAATCTCCTTCCAGGTAATATCATCAGTCTAAATAGATCATTCCTGAATATCCCACCAGTTCTTCACAGACCCCAGTAGTATATATCTATCCAATTAGAACCTCATCTTTTCCAGTGTCTTAAAATAGAATATTATCATCTCTTTGAATTCAATATGGAATTCATCTCCATCAGGGCCACCTTCTCCAGTTGAAGTAGTGGGGTTCTATAGCTGAAACTATCTTGTTAACTTTGACATGATTTTCAGAAATTTCCATGAGTCTCTCTCCATGAATTTCAGAAAAGGAGGAAAGTTATCTCATAACTGCTCCCCATATTCCTCATCCTGCAACAATGGTTCCTTATATACCCTATCTGGATGTTAATTTTAGGCCGAACCCTTTGGTCTCACTCTCAAGAAGAGTTCTGGTGGCATGTCTCAACAAATATAAACACATGTCTTATGTCTCCTAATGAAATAGTACTACATTTACATAAGATGAGAAACTAAATAAATAAGTTTCAATATGTCATTTCCCACTTTTCTTACTACAATGTCAACAACAATGCCTTATCACTACAATTAACCATCCTAATCATAGGTCTTGGTTAATGAGGGTGCATATATTCTCATTAATTAATTCAATAATTAATTAATAAAATAGTCATAGATTCATTTATTCAATAAGTATTTAATTAATCATAAACTTTTAATCAGTCAAGGATATTATTAGACACCCATTTTTTCTCATTTCACGTCATTATTTTAGTCTCACAATAATGAAAAATAGTACATGTTAAATAACATACCCATTACTCATTTTCTTGTGACTAATTTGAAAGATATATGTCATAACAACCCTATATTCCATGAATGATGCATGAAGATCTTCAATCATTCCTCATTAGCCAATGAATCAAAATTTTAAAAAATATAAAAAATTATAACACCACACTACAAGTGTGTCACCCATGGTAAAATAATATCCAACTCTACCAACAAACAATAATAATAAAATCTCACCTAGAGTACTCAGATTATCCCTAGTAATTGGGCTTAAAACTCCCATGCACATTCTCATTACCAATCCATGTCTCTTCCATGTCACATGTATACCTTTCCCAAAATTGTGAGACAAATGAATAATAAATAAAATAAAACTCCTCTAATACCACATGATGACACCCCAAAAAAGGTGCCACTAAATGTTTCCCCTAGCTGGTTGGCCACATGCCCTCAAGCGTGCCACACCATTTTCTATAGGGAGCCGACTAGCTACGAGGGCCCAGTATGTCAGTCCCGGGGAAATTATAACCTATTTTATCATAATGAAACTCCAATGGAAGCAAACAACAAAAACCAAATACAGAACCACAAACATGACCAGGACAATACCATATCATAAGATAGTCAAAAGAAGAAAAAAATACTCTGATAAAAGGTAAAACATGATCTAACAATGAATGTGTCCATTGTATTCAATGACACAAAATTAGTATACACAACTACTCTATATTGTGTCCCGAACCACTTTTGGTTCCCTTTCGCATTGTCTAATCCCAAACAAAAACCTATCATGAGCCTCTCCTTTATCTTGTCCGGCAATGACAAAGATAACTCTAGTGGCGATCTAGTGGCCAGAATAGGGTGTGAGTACAACTCAGTAGGCCACCATCAATGGTGGCTAAAATAAGTGTAGTAAAAATATTATTTATACAATTTTTCGATGAAATAAATATAAGGCATAATTAAACTGTTATCACATTTTTATTTAAACATAAATTATTATATTAGGCCCAATATCAATACTTGTTTCCAATTTGAATCATCGTTGTTTATTTTCATTCATTTGGTGTTGGAAAAAATGTTATGCACCCCATGTTGCATTTGCTGTAGGTATCCATGCCTAACACCGAAAATCTCATATAGTGTAGGTCATTATCACTATGAACCCCAAATCTTATTCGTTGTAGGTCATTCATCCTAGAACCACAAAATATCATGAATGGATATCTATTATGGAAGAATTCCATGTCCAAGTCCTTAATTGTAATAAGTCTAGAACAATATATCTAGCACCCAAAAAAATATAATCATTTTAATCATTCATTAATTCAGAAGAATTAGCCACATCAACCTATTATTAATCTTACGATTAGTTAAGAATATTGAAGGCCATTTTATTACTCACAAATTAACTAATATCATAACCCATTAATACATTCATTAGTTAATTAATCAACCAACCAATTTCTCATTACATAATCAGTTCTCCAAAAGTAATTATCCATATCAAATCTAAACATGTAATAATTAAATCTCAAAAGTAATTATATTTTATCATTATCATGGAAAATAATTACTTCTCACAATTAATTATATTTCAAAGCCAAAAATCATTTCAGAATAAATTGTCACAAATTAATTATCTTAGCACAACCATTTTGATATCACAATTATAGTATCTCAGCACATAACAAATTTCTAAAAACTAATTATTTGGGAATCCCCCGTTTGTTTGTTCTGTGATTCAATTATCGATTAATCACCATGGTAATAAAATTCAATTCCAAATTCCTAATTAATTCAATTTAGGAGATCAAATATCATGTGAACAAAAAAATAAATAAACTCACATTAAGATATCATACCCACAACTATGGGATTTCAATGTAGACCACCTACCTCAGTTTATTGACAGATGTTAACATAATGTGAATCCCCAAAATCCATTCATCACAAAATCATCAATTAGGCTCTAGATCTAAATCCCTAAACCCAAAATTATGATATAAGGCATCAAGATCATGAAAATCTAGATCACGATCCACAACCTTAGATTTAGATTTCAAATCATCAGTTTGAATCCATGGTACTGGTGGAAATATAAAATTGGAATATAAGGTACATTAAGTTAAATAACGGGAGAAGATACGAGATAATAGTCACAAATTGGGAAGAGAATGGATCATTAATCCATTCTTTCGATTTAATGAACGATGTTCGAATCACCTTGGAATCCCTCTGGAAGGCAAAGAGATAACCTAGAACTTGTCAAGCCTAAGACAAGGTCTAAATAAGGGAGTCTCAAGATTTCATTTGGTTTTTAAATTAATATTCAGATAATTAAATCCCCACGCATGGGTTTTTGTGCAGAGGTTCATGGTTAGGGATACCCGTGTGCCATCTGTGCAGACCTATCCATCTAGGTTTTACACTATTGGAACAGTTTTGGTGAAAGGTTTCTCAAACCATGAGAAAACCACCACAACATTCTATTCATTTGTTTTTCAAAAAAAAAAACTCACCCAAACTCACACCAGGCCACAACACCAAAATAAATGTACATAAAAAAAATCTAATGGTACCTCAAAATTTGCCTGCGATGACTCTTGAAATAGCCACAATTGTAAAAATAACCACAAAAAAAGATAATGAAAACATGTTTATAGAAAAATGATTATTTAAAAAACATATAAAAATCATGTATTGTCCACATTTTTATGTAATTAATTAGATTAATTATAATTGATGGATACATATTTCCCATTATGATCCAATTAAAGACATTATTTTTATTTTTAATTACACAATTTATGGGATTTAATTTAATGTTATTCAAAAATATTTAATTAATCAAAATTACGATGAAAATAATTTTTTTAAGTAAAATAATAACATTCACTATGATATGATATCAGAAACCTAAATTCGTAAATGATATTTAGTCCCATGATTTTAATTAATAAAACATTTAATAAATCTATTACAATTTCCACCAAAAAATTGCAATAAAAAAATTTATCATAAAAATATATTTTTGAAATATAAAATTATTTTTATGAAAATTGAGTTCTTATTTACAAATAAATGTATATTATATAAAAATTCACATATATTACACAATTATGATTTTCTTAATCAGACATGAAGATTAGCAGTTAGGTTATAATGGTAAAAATTATATTATGTTTTAAAAGTATATCATAGATCTCAGAAATCTTGTTTTTAGTGTGTTAAATATGATATCATGCATAGTTTCATTTCAAATACATTTTTTGGTGATGAATTTTTCCCCTGTTAAATAAATATCATCTTCATAATTTTTACATTTAAAATAGAGGGTTGAATTTAATGAATTACATTAAATAAAAACCAAAATTATAGAAAGGGATAATAAAAGTTACTTTAAAAAGGGAAACTATAAAAAATAATGGTTTCCAAAAAGGGCATATAATCAGTTTTCTGAATAAAGATTCCATGAGGGAGAATATAATATATTTACAATGAATTTAAATATAATATAACAGATTATATATTAAACAACCAATGATTACATGATTTATAAAAATCATTTCACATTATTTAATTTCAAGGAAATTGTTTTTAGAGTATTATAAAATTAGAAGAACACATAAATATAAAACCCTTATAATCAAAATTTGACACTTACTCTGAGTATCCATTTTTATATAAATAATATTTATTAAAAAAATAAATACAATTTTATTTTAATGAAAATAACATCAGTACATTAATAAATAATTCTTCATCATTACTATTCATCATTGAACAATATAAATAATATAAAATGATGGATGAGAAAAAAAATATTAGTATGTAATTAAAAAATATGGAAGGAAATTTGTCTATTCTAGAAATCATATAATCCCATAATATTTTTCCCCTTTTTAATCAATAAATATAGATATCAATTTGTTTTTCAAACTCATGAAATAAGATTCATTGAAAAAAAAAAATTAGATAAAATATCTCATAAGGGTGATTAAATGAAAAACCATAATCATGAGGGATTGATTCTAAAACTAGAATTCTACTGAAACCATTTTCCAAAAAATCAAACATTTCACACATAATATGGTCATGGGAATTAATTTTAAAGAAAATTAATTAAATTATATTTCAAATAAATAAAATTACATGATTTTATAAGGAATATAATAATAATATAGCTATCTTTGGATGACAACTTCATGAAAATCATATAATAATACCTACAATGAATAATGAAAATATGATAACGTACTTATAAATTATAACACAATTCGTCAGTGGAAATAAAGATTTAAAAATAAATTAATTAGATGTATCTGGATCACCAATTATAATTCTTAATTTCCATTTCCATAAAATATATAAAAATCTTATATTTATTAATTTACATCATATAATTATAAAATATTTTTAATTAACACATTAGTTTAATAACATTATAGTCTCATGTAAATGTAATGATAAGAAATGTTTTTATATGAAAATTTATTAATTAAAAACATCCATATTAATAATAAATATTCTACTAATGTTAACAAAATGAAACTTTTATTCGGTTTATACATATTTAATAATGGACATAATCATGGAAAAATAAGAGCACCCCTTATATATTAAAACATGATTCCTTCCACACTATTTAAAAATTTCAAAAATAAGCCTATGGAAAAAATTAAGATGTATTAGTTTTAAAAAATGTTTATAATGTGATACATGTATTAAAATTACTTTGTACAGAAATTGTAATACACATCTGTCATTCCTGAAACATTTAATTGAACATGGGTTGAGAAAACCTATGTTACAAACTATGAATCATTTTAATAAGCCGCTGATGATTTTTTTGGTTGAATGAAACTTTCAATAGATGTATTTTAACAAAAATAAAATAAAAATATTATAATTTTATATTTTAATAAAAAATAATTCACATTTATTCCCTTATTACTCTCCAATGCATTTCATTTATTATTCTTCCTTATATAATTTTTAATTAGTTATATTTGTTTTAGATGTTTTTAGGTTTTTCAGTTTATAAGCACAAAAAAAGATATGCATGTAGAATATGATAGAAATATTTATTGTTACATCATATTGATAATATTAATAAATATATTATCATCATTGTTATACATTGAAAAATATTTTATAATAATTAATGGATGTGGTATATGAAAAAGTAATTATATCTCTCTATGGAGATGGTAGTCTAAATGCACAGATGATCGATAATATAATTTTTTTCACTCGATTTTTGGGTAAGAAAATTGATGAAATAATATCCTTAGAACATGATAATTATTTCCATAATACTATATCTAAATACTAAATTGATCATTATAAACGACCAAGAGAGGTGGTGATGGAAATAGAAACACAACTTTTTGTTGAGGTGGTTGTCTTCATGTACTCATGAATAATGAAATTTCTCCCCATAAGATGAAAAAGGATATGTAAACAATGTTATAAAATAATAATTATCAAATTTCGTATATGGAATACATTGATGGTATTATTTCATATTTTTTAATGAATATTTGATGTAGTTTGAGGAATAAATAGATTTAAAATTATTCATTAACATCTTCTATTGAGAACCACCATTAACTTCAAATTTAGCCATTATATGTTGGTTTATGATGAGACTAGAGCCTCTAGGTCAAGGTTTGATTTTTCAATACTAGTTCTATTAATGTATTTTCTAATAAAGAGTACTCAAATTGTTACTGGAAGTAATTATATTTGGTTCCATTTTATATATGTTGTAGGTGGTACCCGTGGATTTAATTCAACTATTAAATTAATATAATTTCATTTTCTTTTTAATGTGGAAAAAAATTATACATTTTATGTATACGATGTGGATTACTTAAAATCATATTATAAAAAGAAAGTATACATAATTTTGTGATTCTTTCACCCTTTACTCTTAACACAATCTCATCAATAACACTTCTGACAATATCTAAAATATCACTATTTTTTACACTATAGGTGTCTGGAACGATTCTATAAAAACGAGAAGTAATATTTATGTTGAAAATGGATGGTATTTTAGACTATACACAATTCTATTTTCCAAATATCTGATTTTTATTAATTTTAATCATTAAATTTTTTTTAACATTATATACAATTATCGACAATTCTAGGAATATTCACATTGTCTAAATTTAATCATAATAATATGGTAGTATAATAAGAATATATACCATTAATGAATCAATAATATGTTATATTAATATAGAAATATCATGTCACATTAAAATTTATCGTAAATATATACACATATTTTTCCATGAAATAATTTTCTCAATATTTGTATTAGCTGAACAAGAATTGCGTCAGAATTTTGTAAACACATAAGGTAATTATTGCATAAAATACTTAAAAAAAATTAGCATGATTGAAAATTATTTATATTTTATTTAACCAATTCAATACCAACATTTACCTTATTATACACATGAGAATATATTGAAAATATTAAATAAAAAGTAGATACATTTAGTTTTTAATTATGAGTTAATGTCATATTTTTGTGAATATTAAGGGCATCGGGAATGAAATGGAATAATTTTCTGACTATATATTGGTATGGTCATAGATAATATAAAAAAATTATGTTATATATTTTTATGTTATCATATACTTTTAAAAATATTTTTCCCATCTTACCATTATTGAGGTGATGTATATTTATTATCATTACTATTGAAAATGAAAATAATAAAATGCATCTATTTACCAAATTGAAATCCACAAATTTAAAATAGAGAAACAATGTTTTGGGGTTAAATTAATATAAATTATTTAATAAATTTAGGATAAAAAAGAAAAAATATATGTAAATGAATTTTTTTTGAAAAATGCATTTTTATTCCAGAAATGATGTTCTTCCAAAATCAAGTAAAATAATGATTGTATTGTTATTAATTATGTTATATATAAATATCCATAATGTATAATAATTTATGATGAGATTCAAACCATAATTTCGGGTTTCAATTAATTAACTGTATGAGATGTAATGACATTAAAAAAATAATTTTATTCCCTATTGATTAAGAAATCGAAAATTTTATAAATATCTCAAAAATACATCATAGTATTTATTTGATAATATATTATAAAAAATTTATTAAAATTTATAAATTTAAATTTAAATGTTTTTTTATTTTACATTTATGTTAAAACATATAATATATTCAAAACAAATTAGTTCGAATAAAACTACCCATTTTCAATTTAAACATACATCAATAATATTATATTGAACAAGATACCAGAAAATAAAATTATTAATACTACTAAGACATGATGTAATTTTTAATTAAAAAAACCTACTTTTTAATATAATTACACTATAAAAATAATTTAATCCTCATGTTTTATTGATCAATGAAAAATTTAGGTAAATTATTTACCTCATAGCCTTTTCCCACTAACATATTCCTTCTTCAATCATGAATATCTTCTAATAAACATTAACCATTTCAAATAACATATTCAATAACACCTACTATTTGAAATATAGAATTCACATTGGCATTTCATCATATGAAAAATTACATCCAATAGTACATCCTCATGGATCATAACAAGATATTCATCAAGTATATATTTCCATAACTAGGAAATATGAAAAATGTATTTTACCAAAGATAAACTAAATGAAATGATACATGGTACAAAAATGATCACACCTTTTTTAGAATTTGTTATCATCCAATAAACTATGTGGTTAACATTTATTTAATTTAGAAACACATAAGATCTATCGAAGGTATAATCTTATTAAATACGTGACCACAAATATAAAATATATATATTTCGTATTATTATCTACACCACTCTTTTCTCTACAATATACTATCCTAACATACTACTAAGTCATCATTTCTTTCTAAATCATTTATTCTACATGTGAAGATCCCAAAAATATCCCTTCATCTATATTTCCCTAACATGTTGGAGTCTAACATCAATTTCCACATAAAGCCTCAAAAGTTACACTCATTATACTAAAATGATAAGTGTAATTATATAAATACTTCACAAAATAATGATAATGATCCTAACATCCCTAATATTTTAGTGATGCATGTTAATGTATATCCACTAAATTCTAAAATATTAACTCCAATTATCCTTAAAATTTAAAATGTAAATTTTTATAAACATTTAATTAAATACACCATAATTTATGAAGTCCTTTAACAAAATTTGGCATAAATATTTTGCCACTACGAGATAAAATTGAGAATAGTACTCCATATAATATCAAAATATATTTAAAAAAAATAGTGGATGTTGAGGCAATTTTATATTATCATGAATATAATTAAAATGATAATATATATTCAATTAGTCAAAAGTACTGAAAATAAATTTATCAACTCTCTATTTTAAGTAATCAAGCCATGAAATCAAAAGATACATTCTCTTATTTCTATTTAGGACCTATAAATGGTTGGAACATCCACTTTTATTTTTCTTATTTGTAACACACCAAGATTTTATAGGGTGTTATTTGTTCAAAATAATTCAATAACTTGCACTACACGCAACACCAAGTTCAAGCGCACCATGACTTACCAAAAAAGCCATTCAAAAGAGGTTATGAATAGTATTAACTAAATTTTAAACTTTATATAATCCTTATAATTTTAGAATCCATATTATGAGTTTCTTAGACATAATGAAAGAATAAATTCATTTTCAGTATTTCAATTTTACCAACTTTTAATAGTAAACCATTTTTAAATACAATATTTTATACTTTTTGACTAAATGGGGACATCAAAAATTTAAAATGTAACACCCCAAGCTTCCACGGTACGCTTTCCTTTGAATAATACTGTAGCGTGTGTTGTACGCAACTTCGAGTTTTAACACACACCACAACCAATCAAACTAGCCATTATGAATAGTAATACCTACTTTTTGAAATTATATATTTTTTATATTTCAAAATGGACTTCATTTTTGGGTTCGGAATATCAAAATTAGCCTAGGGTGAAATTTTGGTACTTTTCGGATAACTTTCATATTTTGATAAATAGTGAAAATTACTAAATTTTAATTAAAAACAACTTTTTAATCAAAATAATTAATACTGATAAATTATGAATTTGAGTGGTTTTAAAGTATATTTAGAATATATTTTTACCATTTAATATAATTTTGTTCATTGGACATCATTTTACAATTAAACCGAACATAAACAAGTATCAATCTTTTGATAGTTATTATATCTTAAAAACACGCTTTTTGTTTTGACAGCGGGAATTAATTTTAAATTAATTTCTGCCACTTTTGTGTTTTGAATTTAGAAAAATGGATTCCATATTTGGAATCAGGATGTTCAAATTTTGTAAATAGGTAACTTTTATTTTTAGACATTTTGAATAATTACTGCGGTAAATATTTTATTTACCATGTTTAAGGGTAAATCCGGTAAATAAGGGTTAAAAAATAATATTGTAATAATACTAAATTACCCTAAAACGTGTCCTAGGCTTATTGGTTGATACCTGTTCGACCATAGGCATATTTGGGTTGATTTTGTGACCCCATGGTGCCACTTGTAGGTGATAGGGACACTTTATTTTAATTAAGTCAAAATAAATACAAAAATGACACAAGCATATATCTTTTAGCAAAACAATTTTTACATAAAGTTAGATATGTTGGATTTTAGATTATAAATATTAATTAGAAAGATAAAAAGATTTAATACATAATGGTATTTTATTTATAATTTCTAGACATTAAATAAGTATATTTATTTATGACACAATGATGATGCAATAATTACTATAATAGTGAAAAATTAAAATAATTGATATTATAAATACCCAAACAAATATAATATGAATCTTTTAATGAATTAAATTAATTTTTTAGAATAATATGACATATTAGGATTGATTTAATTGACTTTTTTCGAAGTAATCAATCTGTTATGAGTTTCACAAAAATCAACTATTGAATAGTGTCAAAATTGACATAAAAGAGTTTTTAAAACAAATATTATATTATTAATTGATATTAAATTCCTAAAAATATAAGGTTCGGCCAAGAAACTTATGTCATGATAGGTGTATCATTAATGGACCACTTTGGGGTCTCTTGGATGTATATGGTAATTTTATTAACCATATAATATAAAAATACAAAGAGACATTGTAAAAGTGAAACTAATTAAGTTAGAGTTAATATTTAAAGAAAAGGTTAATATAAGTACCCATACCTGTCTAAATTCAATTGGTTGAATGGTTTTAGACATATCCCCACCATAAACTTTGAATAATCAACTTTGGAGCCCTTAGAAACCGAATATTAATTTATTATAAATTAATATTTCTAGCTTTTCCAAAGGTGCCCCTCACCCCTCTTATAAAAGGGAACTCCTCCTTCTCTTTTCTTCGCACCTTCAAAGCCTTTTGGTTCGGCCAAACTCTGCCCAAATAATCTCCCAACTTCCCTCACTACAACCTAGTGGCCTTAGTTTGATCCTAATGCCTACCTATGGATCCCTTTTGATCAAATCAAAAGGAAAAACCCGAAGAAGAGGTAATGATTTCACCACCCTTTTCCAAGTTCCTTTCTTCTTCCACTTCTTCTTCCTTTGTTGTTACCATTATCAAATAAAAAATCCAATATCATATATATACTGTGATGTTATTATAATTATGGTACAACCATATTCAGTATTCTATCTACCCTTTGAATAACATTTCACCATACGTCCGTACGTACGACTTACCATCTCCACGTCGTGGTGTAATTGTTATTCAATATATTATTATTTGGATGGGTATAATAATGATGTGTAACTCATGAAAATAATAAATATAACATGATAATGATTCTCTATATATGATATACCATCCAATTATATATTATTTTAATATCAAAATAATGATATTATCGCTCGTGCGTACGTATGGACTACCGTCTCCAAGAACGCGATAAGATTCATTCTCCATCGTATCCATTCAAGTATAATTATCATTTGATGATTTAAAAATAATTTTTAAGGACATGATATCATTATGGATATGAATAAGATACAACCTATCCATAAAAAACACTGCTTATGTAACAAAACATATAAAAGAAAACGAGTAAGTTAACACCCGAAACGACAATAATACTAATATATTATTAACAAAGCAATGTTAAAAGATCATATATGATATCATATGAATGTATATGATTATTGTATAAGTTAATAACAATTATTTCACTATTATACAGGAGGTTAACCTACCCAATCCAAGGAAAAGTACAAGGTAAGGGTTTATTTCGCAATCTCTTCATTATCTGAGGATTTTATACGTAATAATCTATTGTGATTTCTTTATCATCAACATCCATGTTTCTTCGAAATGTATTTCAAAACATTTTTACTATTTACAATGAATATGGGTTAAAGTCATTTATTCCCTTATGTGTTTTTAAAGGAATCTTTCCGTCATTTTCCAATCAAGGAACTTTATACCTTTCGACAAATTTAAGGTAAGAATGTTTTTTTAACGTATACGGTGGGTGCGGCTATTTACTGCCATTATAAAATCATCAAAGCTTCCCTTACAAGCTAATAAGAATATTTTAAAAGTAAATGTTTTATTTTATAATTATGTGACTTTTAAATGATTTCAAAATGAATATTTTAAGAATTTTTTAAAGGTACTCTTTGTCAAGATCATAATTTTAAATGTTTTAAAGATTTATTGTTCTAAATATTTTTAATTAATGTCCATGTTTTCAAAATGATTTTAAGGATTTATTTATATGGACATGAAGGTTTTGAAATGATATTTCTTTTCAAAAGTTTCAAAGTGGTATGGGACACTTTGATTCAAAAATCTATTTTAAATTACTTCCTTTATAAATGTGTGACTTTTCAATGATATCGAGAAAAGAGATATTTCTCTAAAATAGTTTTGATTTCATCTATGTCAACATCTTTTGATGGATTTTAAGCTTATTTGAAGTTGATTTATTATGATACAAAACTAATATATTGTATTGAAGGTTTTGTGATATGTTTTACTGTGGATGTGCTATTTTTATACCATTCATGGTTTATGGTGAAAGTATTGACATTTCGTATGCTAGTTTTAATACGAATGTTTATGTTATGTTTAAACCTTTTCATATGGGAATACATTGGACTTAGTAAGTGATGGGTGGAGCCCGCTATAGATCCTCGATGCATCGGTAGGTCTCATGAGACAAAATAGTGTCTTGGCACAAGGCCTTGGCAAAATCTTATTTGTAGTCTTGGCACGAGGCCTTGGCTATTTGGTTATGATAGTCATGAATTATGCATTCCATCATTATGAAAGTGGTTATTGATATTGCATGTGATTATTCGATTAGTAGAATATCAATGAGAATAAGTAAATGGAATTATTTCATTTTATTTTTGCCATTCTATGTTGAAGTTCATGTTTAAAAGGCTTTTGTTTTAGTTATACATTGCCTTAAATGATTATTCTTATTTATGAAAGTTTCCGCTATATTTTTATCCTTACTGGGAATTTGAGCTCACCCCTTTTCTATGTTTTCTTTTTCCCAGGAAGTGAAGAAGTAAATTATGAATGAAATTCAGGGATATTATGAGGGGATAATAGTGTGGATTATGGAGACAATATGTTGTTGTAGTAGTTTTTAACTTCATGATGTAATGTAAAACCTTATGAACATATCTAGTGTTTCCAAGGATACTAAACCAATCAGTCTTTTGAGATTTTATCTTTCTTGTGATCATGCTAATGTTATGTAATAATGCACCGAATCTGGGTAACTGGGGTCGGGGCGTTACATTATTCATCATTAACCTATTTAAAATTAATATATTTCATAGTAATATTTAAAATATCCTTGTTAATATCTTTCCATAAATAATTTTCATGATTTCTTATGTACGTCTTAGTACTACCTAGTTTAATTGAAAATATAGAGTTATGGTATTTACATAATAAAATTATATTTTAAAAATTAATAACATATCATACTCATACACATTAAATATAAATTTTAAAATTATTTTAAAATATTAATAAATCTTAAATTTTAATTCTTAACAATATATAATAATTCTAACAAACCATGATCTACCATCTGAGAAATATTAATTCTGCCTAATAATGCGTACTATAATGACTTCTACTCTATAATAATGGGAGTTCTTAAATGAATAATTTCTATGAAAATGATCATTAAATAATTACCCAAATGATCACATTCTGATTATAGACTATCAAACGATGAATTATCTATACAGATCAATGGGTTAACAATTTTGTTTTATTTAACAAGTTGATTGAGAATTACTAAATCAAGACCCATTATAAGATCCTTATATCTTCTCTACATCATGTTAAAAAATATTTGAATGAATATTTATTTTAATATTTTATGTTACGCATAAATAATACATTATGACATATATAATATATGTCACAATTATTTAAACAAAAAACTACTAAAATCTCTTCAAGATTATGTGTCGGGTTATTCTATTCAGGGATATTCAATTGGAATGTTGCATTTTCAATTACCCAAGCATCTATCATTATGAAAAAATCATGACCCTTTAAAGATGATTCATTATAGGTAAAAAAATCCCTATTTCGATAAGACATGGTCAATATTGGATCATTACCCAAAATTTTTATTTAAATCATTGAAGCATCCATCATGTTCCTTTATTATGTTTCATTTTAACCATTTCAAGATAACATATCTGTTATTATAGATAACTAAGATATTTTTCAATTAACCATTGGTTTTAAAAAAATAATCTATGAAAACATGTAATAATTGTGTCATTTTTTGGTTCATTCAACCTTTCCCAACTTTAGTTTTAATATGATAATATTATTTTATCTTATGTGATAATGTACCCAAGCAATTAAATATGGTGTAACACAGATTAAAAATTATTGAAATTTTCATAAATTTTCATTTATTTTAATACCATTAAAAAATTATTATATTCATTTAATGTTCCTAAATAAATTTATAATAATCAATAATATCATAAAAACACTAGAAATAACTAATCAAAATACTAATAGAAAAAACTATTCATATGATCCATGAATATAGTGGGTGAATTATTCATCCCAAAAGAAAAAACAAAAAACTGATAATTCTTATAACCCATGTAAAGAATAATATTTGTGGCACATTCCAACATCAAATTATTTTGATGATATCTTCAGATGAGATTATTCATTAAAAAATATAATGCTCCCCGATGCAGATAAATAATTCAAATCTAAGTGGAAATAATTTCTAATTATTGATTGTATTATTTTCCAGTGCATTATAATTAATGTAAAGTCTCATTGAATCTTCATTATTTTTAACAAAAATACATAATTACCATAAGGTGAAGTTTCTATATGAACAAAAATCTTTTCATTAGACTCATTTATGGACCTTTTCGTTACCATTATGACAAATTGTTTCATTAAATTAGGGGCCTTTTAAATTTACATAACACAAAAAAATGATATCAGTAAATTTTTCTTCATAACTAATGAAAAAACAATTAAAATCCACATAAATTAAAAAAAATTCCATCTACCATTGGTACATAACTCATCTAAACAAATTAAAATTTTATTAAATATTATAATGAAAACATTCACATCCATATTAAACCATTTTCTAAGCATTCTGAAATGATATCATATGTATGAACTAATTATTTTATAGAAACTATATATCAATCTATGAATAAAATATAACATCATTTTCTATAAAATATATCATTTTAAAATGAACTAAAATCAATCCAAACATATAATAACATCAAACTAAGATGTCGTTTTGAAAAATAAATTAGGAAAAATAATTCCACATGTAACACCTGAAATATTCCTCTTAATAATTGTTTCATTAATAATCTATCCATTATATAAAAAAATGTTATATCTAGAATTATTGGGATAATAATTTCCTTACAATAAAAATTCATTATAAATAATTGTATTTCTATAACTTTAATCCGACAAACAATTTCTATAATTTCTGTAATCATGAGTTTTACCGTTATTGATTCAGTTGACTGTCCTACATTTTTTGATGTAATTAAAATTTACTCTTCCAAAACCATTTTCTAATGATCATTATAGTTCCATTCATTCATGAATTTATTCAAATATTAATTAGAATAATTTAATACTTAATTACATATAATACCTTATATGACAATGTTGTTATATTTTTTCTGGGAAATTTCTACAATTATAATTTTCCTATTAGATAGACAAATATATTGACATATCAAATTGATAGTACATTCTAGATTTTGTAGAACACTACATAGTATTATTATTACCCCAAGAGTCATAAGTAGAATATTTGGTTCTCTTACTATTGAATTTAATTTATGGATAATTTCCCATTAATTACCACATAAACTCCTTCTTGTCTTCATAGTTAAACATGTTTACAAAATCTATCTTGATTTTAGCCACAATTTGTACTAAATTTCAAATTTTATTCAACTAATTAATGATAAATTTACATTTAAATCCTGGTTTCAATCACATGTAAAACATTTCAATTTCAATATAATAATACAAAAATAAATTTTCAATATATATTGGAAATTTGGTAAGATTGGCTTCATATACAGCAATGAAGGCCTCCTCATTTAATGTTAACTCCAAAATTTCATTTCCATATTTTCATGGATACCCTTAGAGATAAATTCCTCAAGGAAATGATCATTAAATGCTCTCAAAATTGCATTGCATTTCCAATCTACAATCATCGTATTCTTAATTAAATACCATAATTAGACTACTTAAACTTTATAAAGATAAATTGAAATTGTCACAATCCATGATGGGTCACCATCCAATTGTCACCCAAACTGGTCTATGGAAAGGCTTGATGGGTATTCCTGATCCCCATTTGCTAGAATAAGTTCCTAAGTATAAAATACAACATGTGGTTATGATATACACAAAATAAAAATCATAAAAGAACTAAAAAAGTTAATTAATTTAAAAATAAAAATAGACAACCAATCATGCCCTTTAACATTGATCAGATTTAATGTTCACAACTCGAATGAAACCCCAAAGTAAACTACAATAATGTAAAATGTATAAATCCAACACAAACCCTCTTGTAACATGATAAGCTACATCCCCATGATACCAACACAAAACTGTTTGAGAATACCATCAATAACCTGGAACACCATCGCTAAGAACAATGTCTCAAAATGGGATAAACAATGGAGAAGTTCTACATACACCGAAAGGTGTATGTAGGGTGTGATCCAAGATCTCAGTTGTTTTTCACCAAAAAATCATATTCCCTGACACAATATCAAAGGGATAATTTACCATTTTTTTCAAACTCTTGGTTTTAAATAACATTTAAGGGTTACATTTACAATCTAAATATTATAAAAAACCACTTCCAGAAATTCCATTTCCCAAAAACTTAATTAACTTAGAAGAGATAATTCTTAAATAAAACACCCACATATGTGGTCCATTATATATTGATAGAAGGCACCACATCCTAAACAATAGAGTACCTGGGGAAATCCTATTTGTGTCATCTAGTTAGAGTGGGGCCCTATAGACATCGTATGATAGTTTAAATGTGGCATTATAACCAAAACAAATCTATAGTACCATGCATGTGACAATAGTATAGAACAAACCCATAACCCAATTCATTCCAATCCTCAAAACTTTTCAGTTAGTCTGGTAGCATCAGCACTGCTAGATGAAACTGAGACAAACCACTTCTATTTCATCTAGAGTAATAGTCCCAGTATGCCCAACTAGATACCAGGGGCTTCCATTGTGCTTGATTTAATGTTCACATGCACACTTACCAGACCACTATACTCACAAATATTCTAAACATTTTTAGTAAAACTACCATCTTTTCATAAAATCACATTTCTCAATTTACACACATTATAGAAAATTCATATTTTTAAAGATATTTTCCAACAATTACAATGTTCCCAAATTCCCATCATAATAACATAAAAAAACACAATTAATAAAAAGCAATACAATGGTCCATTCCCCTTCATAAAACCACTCATTATTTAAACTATTATTGAAAAAACACTTTTATCATTTCAAATACATCATAAATGGTAAATAAAATGAAAAATAAGTTATAAATTCACAAAGTGAATCATTTTCCTTTGAAAATATCAACTAAAATATACCCACACCTCAAAAAACATGAAAACACATTTCTCACCATCCATACTACCCCTATGAACTATGATAAAAACATTAAATTAATGGACACACAATACATTTCCATTTCCATTATCAAAAATCCATTTCTAACTAATCAACAAACTAATAATTCCAAAAGTACAATTCACAACAAAAAATCAAACCAAAGAACATATTGATAAACTTAACAAGCATTACTAAAATCATATAGTAATTCCAGTGAAAGGAACCACCTACAATGAACCAAGATGCTCACAGAAGATGGTGTGAAATAATAAACGAACCTGGACCACACTACGAGAAACCCCAAACAGACAAAATATACACAAAGACCATGAGATTAACACCATAAAAAACACCCAAACTGGTGGAAAAACAAAATGCCCAAAAAAGATACAAAATACTAGTGAGGGGATGAAGGGATCACCGAGGGGCCATACAAGAGAAAGAGGGTCGTTGGAGGGTGAAGGCATCAACTACTAGCTGGCCAGAATGGATGAAATTTTTTTGGGTGGGGTCAAAAAATATAGGGGTGTTTTCTCAAGGGGTGCACACGAGGATGGATCCACCGATCTAGGGGGAGGAGTCAGCAATGGATGGTGAGGACGGTATGTCCAGGAGGTGATTGTGGCATGAAGGGAGATCGAAAGAGAGGTCAACCATTGCTGCCAATGGGACAAGGTAGAATGAGGGTGGGTGTTGCGCACTCGGTGGGAGCCATATGACATGCCAAAGAGGGGGATAATAGGGGGCGTGTGGTAGTGGAAATCAAACCATAAAAAACCTAATTATATTAATATAAGTAAGAATCATAATAGTGAGAATCCTAATTATAATATCAATTAACATTATAATAATAATAATAATAATATTATTATTATTATTATTATCATTATTATTATTCTTCAAATAATTTTAATTCTTTTTCCTTTCGTCCCAATTTTTGAATACACATATATAGTTAACTAATTAACTACTGATAACAAGAATAATTATTAGTACCAAAAACTATAACAATATTAATAAAAAACAATTTTTTCAAATAAGAATAATAATATTATTTATGTTAAAACACATCCTTCACATTTTTTTAATGTGCTGGAGACACTTCATTCCATTTTATGTATTTATTTTAATGTTCTGGGAAACTATGCGGCTACCACGTGTAGACCATAAATATTTTAATATTTCAACATGATAAAAAATATGCCACTCTTAATAATAACAATATTAAAGAATTTTTTAATATTTATGATAATTTTAATTCAATTTCTAATAATAACAATTATTTTTATAATTCAATTTTTAGAAGTAATAATATTATTATCAATTTCAATAATAGAAATAAAGATAAATAACAATGAAAATGTAATGATAATACAACTATTATCAAAAACAATAATAATTTTATTATTATAAATAAAACTATACATTTATTTATTTTGTTTTTAATACTCAATTTAACTACATTTTATTATTCATTTAATTTTTAAATTTTTTTCTGAAAATCGACCAGGTTGAACGGTACCCGTATTTTTCCATGCCCATGTACCTCATATTTCTAAACACAAATCACAAGATTTATTTTAATGAAGCTAAAAAAATAAATATAGTCTCATCCTAATCCTGACTCGATATGGAACAAAAGAAAAAATGAATCTCGTGTTTCAGAATTCTGCCGACCATAGTACATTCCAACACCAAAAATTCGTAATTAAGGTTGAACTCCAAAGTCTAAACTGATAACCCATTATAGTTTAAGGTGACCTTAAAAATCATGATAATGTAATAGATGATAGAACCATATCAATAAATAATTATACTTACAAATTAATCATGGGAGACACGAAATAGACTACCCTATATGTTTTATATGCCCCATATATCAATGAAATGAACACTGCCCTTTGTGGAATCCTACATCTCATACTGATACTACTCAAGCACCATTGAACAAAAAACATTCCACGTGACTGGATTGAACAATCAAGAAAAAACCACATCCAATGAGGACTCTCACCACCTACCACCTGGACATCTCTATGAGCATAACAAAAAAGACTACATGGTGAGGCCCGAAGGGACTCCTCTCCAGAATAGATGAAGTATCCCCGACATGTTCTAGAATAATTTCCATAAGACCATAGTTGGTCTCCCAACTATAGGTACCAATATAAACAAAAAACCCAGAAACATCCTTACATTGACCGAACACCACCACCCCATGGGGAGAGGATGGATTGTCCTAACAATTCGGGCATCAATACCAATGTTGAAGACAGACCAAAAAATTCACTCCCACAAATTTCCACAAAAAATTGAATTGAGACCAATTTACCCAAACAGACCCCATAATGTCTGTTAAATAAAGTATTCAACCTATTGAGATGCAACAATCAGAGTTCTAAGAAAGGGAGTTAACTAGGCTCCCATTCAACAAAGGTTTATCCATTTCCCTTAAATAGGGAAAATATGGAAAAGAGGTCCTCCAACAATATTCCCCTAAAAGAGACCAACCATTATTGAAAAATGATTTTAAATATTTAAACTACACCCCAAACCACAATGAGACCTAAAATTAGATGGATGCCTTTCATGACCTTGGATTTCCTCGACTACACACTAGCTTCACATATGGACAGATAGTTGGAGCTGTGGTCATTTAATCATCTCCTTACCCATAGAAAAGGATTGAAACCCCCAAAAAACTCCATTTTCAGGTACCATAATATTTTACACCACAATAGAGGCAACACAATCTTGCCCAACACACCCTAACATCCACTAACTATATCACAATTCACTAACAAACATGAATGAGATTATGGTTCATGCACATCACCCATTGTTACACAAAAGGAGAAATATCAAGAAGAATGAAAAATAATGGAACCTTCATATAAAATGGATGAATTATATATTTCTCAATGAAAATTACACTTCAGTCAAGGCAGTGTCATATGGAATGTTTTATAACCTTCTCCCTATAACCAAAAATGACTATAAGACCACCAAATGTAACCAAACATGATCATTTCTACTAAAAGAATCATTACACAGAAAGGCACTTTAAACCAAGGCTTAACAAGAACATGATTTCTGCAAACAACCATAACATCCTTTTATGATCTGAGTTGATACACTAGGGGTCCAAAATGAATACCTTCATAGAAAAGACTAACAAAAAACACAATGTAACTTTAAGAGAGTACCCAACGCTACAAACTCATGAATACACACCTTTTACACATGGAATTCCCTTCAACGTTTCACGATAGATCCAATATACAAAATAGTGTCAAAATTACCCATTGACTAACTAGAAAATTCAAGGAGTCCTTAACTCCCTTCAACTCATGCATTTTCTATCCCACTACGAGAGGATCAACTTAACCATAAATTATAAACTATATATTTATCCCTAACTCTCAAAATAGAAAGTCCATACATTGATCATATAGAGGGTCACCTAACGATGAATTTAATATGGCCTCTCTTGAATCAAACCTTAACTCATTGTGGGGTATACACTAACCAAGGAGGAAATCTACAGACTGAAACAAAATGTTTCATTGGTAAAACAAACCATGAGAAAACACTTAATGAATGGGGACACCATTGCATGGCCTCAAAAAACACATCTCGATAAAAACCACTAACCAACACCTCAAATAAACTGACCAACAAAACAAAAACATGGAACATCTATGAAATAAGAAAGGGTTCAAAAACACTAAAAAACTACATAAAAAGATATCCAAGACCCAAAAATACATCCCCACAATAATGAAACCTCGGACACTCCTTTTGTTCATTAAGACACACTTCCAAAAGAAAAATAGGGTGGATGGGTTTCACAATTACCACCACTACCTCATGATCCATACACATGAAATCTTTCATTTGGATCAAGAATCAATTCACTATTCACATATATCCCATTTATATGATCAACCATGAAAGTAAACCTTGTTAGAACAAAAATCATTTTATTTCTCAAAACAATGATTGAGCCACACCTACTCTTCTCAAAGCCACTAGTCATATAATTTAATCCATTTTGAATCCAAAAATAATTTTAGAAAAACACCAATCAAACAAATAATAACTCGTTTTCAAACTTCTCTTATCAATTTTTAAAAATTTCATCCCATTAAAAATACCATTAATTGGATTAAAAAATTCTATTTAAAACAGAATTTCAAAAATCACATTAAAATATAACATGTTTCTTAAACCATAAAGATTGTAAATACGCAATTTTAAACAAAAAAAATCATATATCATTTTACAAGGAAACTATTACATGAAAATCCAGCGTTCTAAAACCACATTCAAAATAGTTCAGAAAACCCATGTTCCACCACATTCGGAATGAATACATTACAACTTTAAAATCCATATTTCATAAGTTCACAAAAAAAGTATTTAAAAGAATTTTTAGAACCCACGAATGCATTAGACAATGATAGAGGAATCTAGTTCTGAAGGGAGACTGAAA
This sequence comes from Viscum album, assembly GCA_963277665.1. Lineage (NCBI taxonomy): Eukaryota > Viridiplantae > Streptophyta > Magnoliopsida > Santalales > Viscaceae > Viscum > Viscum album. Next base: position 1,033,643,577 of record OY728157.1, read on the forward strand.
CAAATGGTTGGAACCCATATTTCAGTCATGACACCACCATAGAGAGTATTCGTTGACAATGTCCCCATCAAAATAAGGTATTACAGGCCCTATGAGGTCAATGAGACTATTGAACCTCGTCAAATTTCATTTCCCCAAAACATGATTAACTACAAGGATGAATGACTAAGACAAACCTCAACATTTATTAGTAATTTGTGTCCCTTGACAAGGTGTGATGGCCTGGAACATTACTCGTTGGACAAAATTTGAGTTCTGATAATCCTTGCCCCGATCTATCCAGACGTCTTCCGAAACAACAAGAACTAAAAGAGCATAACATATTGATGATACACTTTTTTCCATGAACAATGTCAGGTCTCCATATAATCAACACCCGAACCAGTCCACAATAATGCCCGAGGGGCATTCCCAATCCCCACAGTCTAGCATTACTTCTTGTGTATCAAAAAAATTACATGGGATTGATTTTCCCGAAATAATGATAAAAAAACAAAAAATATGATAAATAAATTAAAACTAAAAACATGAAACCAAATGGGCCCTTAATCGATGACCCGATTTAAATTTCACAACATGACTTGAAACCCGAAGGTAACTACATCAATGATCAACTTAAAATAAAACACACACCTTCATGAATCCCCAGAGTCCACATCCCCAATCGACCAACACTAACCTACAAGAGAATACCATCAACTACCCATACCACTATCTCATAGATTTTTTCCACACCATGGGATAAAAAATACCATAGTCTACATAAACCCAAAAGTGTATGTTGGGTGTGATTCAAGAGGTTAGTAGGATGACACCCAATAAACCGATTTCAGCCCACAAAAGCAAATATATAATTTTACATGGTTATTCAAACTCTATCTTTTAAACCACTTTGAAAGAGAAGTTTTAAAAGAAATAAATTATAAAAGAACACTTTAAGAAAAAACAATACGAAAAAATACATTAACAAGGAAGATAAAATTAATAAATATCATACACACAGTCAAGTAGTCCTCTATTTGCCGATGGAAGTAACCTCATAATGAATGTAGAGAAGTTTATGTAAATCTCATATGGTTCATCTAGCTCGAGTGGGCCCCTGGAGACATTTTATCTTTTTGTTAACATGTAATACAAACAACAATGACCTACATTCTCATTAATGAGCCAATAATATGGAAAATCCAACCCTAAAAAACTAATTATATTATTATAATTAATAATAATAATAATAATAATGAAATTAATAATAATAAACATTTTAATGATAATATTATTACACAAAACAATAAAATTATAATTATTGCAATTATTTAAATCATTTTATTTTTATTTTTATTTTCCTTCCATTTATTATTCAACTATTTAGTTAGTTAATTAATTAATGATAATTATAATTTTTTAGTAATATTAATAATAAGAATAAGCATAATAATAATAAAAGTAGTAACAATAATAAAAATAATATTGATTATGTTAATTCATTTTCTAAACATTATTTTAATTTACTATCAAAACATAATTTTTTTCTATTTATTTATATTAAAGTGCCATGGAACCATTCAGGTACATTGTGCGGCACATAAAAGTTTTATCAAATATGGATAATAACTATTATTTCAGTTTTAATAATAATATTATTAATAAATATTTTTATAATTTTGATAATATGAAGGGATCTTTTAATATAAATAATAATATTAATTATTTCATTTTTATTAGTAATAATTAAGATAACAATTTTTAAAAATTTAAATAAATATAAATAAAAAAATTTAATAATAATGAATCTTTTATCTTTAATAGTAAAAATTTTATTATTATGTTTAAAAAACCATATTTTCTTATTTATTATCAACACTCATTTTAACATGGTTTCATTATTATTTTAAAATTTTAATTAATTTCGATAACTGGGTAGGTAGTACATTTTTTGAACCATTCATTAGCCATGTGTTCAGTGATGCTAAACTCCAAAAACACATTTTCGTCAAAAGAATATAAAAATTTAATCATTGGATCTGCCACATCATGAATTGAGTTTCAAACAATGAAAAATTAAAAACTGTGTGTGATAGAATAAATAACTAATTTATATTAAAATCATCACAAAAATCTGATAACTATTCCATGGAATTTACCAATCCATATAATACAAATAGATCAAAATTTACCACAAATATGATTCTATGTTATTTAATGAAATGACCCACTACAACTAAGTTCTTACATAGATCATTTTTTTGATCTCTAGCATGGGTACCACCATTAATAGTTATTTTAAATTTAGTAACCAAAACTATAAATAATTCTATTGCAATTCCATCAATTATGGAAACTGATTCAGAAGAAAGTAATTCATTTGAGTAAATTCCACGTCATTAACCCTATATTTTTTTTAAATTTATTCTGAAATAGAACACAATTGATGAAGCAACACCATTAAGACCCTATCCTAATTAGCATATAGTTGATTCTTACATTATTAGATTTCCTTCTATACAATGAATATTATACCAAAGGATATAATAGATTGATAGAAATGGAAAAATAAATACATTCACGAATCTCATATTATAATTAAAAAATAAAATAACACAAATTAATTCCCTTTAGAACGTAGTTTTTACGTTTTATATAAACATACATATCAAAAATAAAACAATTTCTGGAATCCTGGTTGAAGGGAAAATTAGAAATGACTGAGCATAAATGCTAGGTTATTGTATTATTACAATAATTAATATTAGGAATTAATAAGGAATAATATATATCTAATGGTAAATGATTGAAAACAAAAACCATTTAATGAATAATATGATTGTAAAATGATAAGAATATATGAATATAAAATAATTCCACACATATTATAATATTATCTTGAAAAATATACATAGATATCATAAAAAATAAAAATTTTCACACATGTATCAATAAATATTACAACAAGGAGGGAATGTATATTTTGGAATAATAAAAACATATAGTTAATGCATAATGTGACGAAAAATATCCATAAATGGGTAATCTTGTAGCAAAATATCCGAGAAAATTTATTTCATGAGACCTACATATTCATAGAGGAAATATTGCAGGCCCCACATATCATGTAATAATTATAATTACTTACACATATTAGAGGAGAGAGATAAATTAATTCAAAAAAATTCATACTGAAATACTTGCATATGAAATTTTAAATCATTTCCTTGTCAATAAATAGAATCATAAACAGCCCCAATAATTATAAAAAAATGAATCAATAAATGAATATCTCTATTAAAATCCATTATAAAAAAATTCATATTAATAGAAATGATGGTATCATTATATAAAATCCCCATTGTATCATTTGAATTTTTTTTCAATGATGAATAGTAACACTATAACTATTTTCTAAAAAAATTCATTCGGGAAATACCACTTTATAAATTACTTTAATGAAAAATATAGAGAATAAAAAAAAAATTTTAAAAAAATTTTATAAAAAAATTGAAATGGAAGAAAGTTAATTTTTCATCTAAGAGATAAATAAAGTAATATTCTACTAAAATCTTTATATTATTATTTTTAAGTTAAAATGAGAGTAAAAAAGTAAATATTAATTATAAAATTTAGGAATAAGTAGAGGATAATTATATATATTGGTTTTATGATATAAATATTAAAACCTACATCAAGGTATTCTTAAAAATAAATAATCCTAAATGATGAAGATATTGTGAAATAAAAATTACCACAAGGGTACATTTGGAATTGTAAGCCCCATGAAATAAATAACACTAAAATAACGAATTAACACCATTAATATGTAGAGATTAATTATATATCCAATCAGTGTGGTAGTATATACCACACAATAAAAATATATGGTGAATATGGAATATGTATCACAAAGATAATGATGAAAAAAGATTCCCTTACATCATGTTTGATTTCATTCATACATTTATGAACCTCATATATAGTAAATATATATTTATTATAAATATATTAAAAAATAACACACATATGTCGTACCATATATTATATACTTTTAAAATTTTATTTAACTTTTATTAATAATTTTTTCCATTCACTATTTCAAGTGATAACTACATCGTGGTTCATGTATGTTTTTGTTTGGTAGTTTCAGTAACATCATAATGATTACGATTCCATCATATAATAAAATTGAATAATTTTATATATTAAATAAATATTATTTATATACATATCTATTATCATCCATTAATTTTAGAAATTAAAAAATGAGTTTCACCATTCTGAGAGACAATGGACTGTATATACATATGATTGTTTTTTTTAATTTCTCATCAGATGATGGAATAAAAAAGGTAAATAATAATCAAACAAAATTTAATTAAATTTATTAGATAAATATATAATATATTCATTAAATTTATCATTATTAATATTAATGTAAAATATATTTTAAAAATGAATTATATCACTTCAAGAGGTGGTAGTCTTCCATACACATGAGTGACATTATAATATTAAAAAAATTGAATGTAATAACGTATATGCAATACTATAAATAAATAGTAACATTATGTAAAAATATTATATTTATATTTCAAATCCATAATTCATTCAATCGATGAGATGTGTTGATGATAATTCGTTTACATTGGTTCACTATGTAGTAGTCAACATCCCACACAATCAACAATTTCGTTTCAAATTTGGGGGAATAAATAATGGTAATCGGTTCTGAAAAAAAAATCTATGAATATGATTTATAATGTTATTATTATAGTGTAATTATTAATAAATTAAATAATATTTAGTGTAATGATATTAAATTACGATTCGTATAAAAGACAGTTCCATTTCCTTAGAAATCATCCCTTTAATATATTACTGAGTACCCTAGGGTTTCTCTTTTGTGATTTATAGAATATAGAAGTCATATATAATGATTTTGGGGATATATATATATATATATATTTAAAGATATATGGATTTATAGGTGTTAATAATTAATAGAATGATATACCATTCTATAAGTGGGGGAGGGGATGTTTTGGGAAACTATAAAGAAATTTCTCTAAAGAATAAAAAATAATTAAGTAATTTCAAACCCAAATGATTCAAAATGCCTATAAGTTCATATTTTCAATATTATTATTTTTTCATATGTACATAAAATAGTATTTTATAATTTTTTTTGGAAATATTTCCCATATAACTAGATTTAATCCAATGGTAGGCTCGTTTAAATTGTTACAATGTGAATTAATTTTTTCTATTTCCCATATTTTTGTCTAGAAAAATAAATATCACTATATAATATAATTATAATTTTGTTCATTATAAATATATTATCCATTTTACCAAATTTAATTCAATAATTTTGGGAATTTAATATAAAATAAAACTCATATATGCGACAATGAAACTGTTTTCTGTAGGAAATGTTTTCTGTTGCATCTAATGTTATTACATCAAAAATTAATAATCATTTACATAAATTCAATAAATTATACTATGTATAAAACAGTTGAAAAAATATTACTTTTATATAAACTTTAAAAAAATGGAACTTGTAACCACATTAAACGTTAGGGATGTTTCCAATAAAAATCCATATTTTTCTATTAATCAAATAATTAATCTTTAAAACAAAACATAAATAAGTCAATCATGGAAGAATGATTTATAAATATTTATAAAATTAATCCCCATTTATAGAATAAATTTTTTAAATTTAATTAAATGAAATTATATTAAATATAGGTATGGAAAATATGATTAAACCGAGATTATGAAAAATAATGTTTTAAGAACAACACTTGCTTTATTATTACCCAGTACATATAAAAAATTAAATAAATTTTTATTTTTTTAATATATAATATTAAAGTTTCAATAAAATAATTAAATAATATTGAATAAATTAATTTTTTATGAAATAACACATTGCAGACATTAAAATTTTTATTCTGGAAAAAAATTTATATTTTAAAATGATTTTAATTTTTTATTTCGAATAAATTGTTAGATAAATAATTTATTTTAATATTGACGTGTAAAATTTATTTATAATAATTTTTATATTAAAAATCATCCCAAAAATGTGATCGATATTTTATAATGGTCATATGTAAATAATATATTTTGTGGGACTTTTTTTAGGTATTGTGTATCACATCTACTATCGAACACAATGCTCATATCATAATATCTCTTGGTCTTACATTGCCCCCAAATTTAATAATATGAGTCCTTTAAAATTTAAATGTTATCTCTAATAATATTACTTCCTTATATAATAATACCATTACTGAAATCCCACATCGTAATAGGGGTTTTAAAATCACCCTCTAAATTTGTGAGAAATAAAATTACAATGGTAATTTAAATTAACAAAAACATTTATTAGAATTAAAAGATCATTAACAAGAAGTAAAAATATTTAAATAGAAGTGTGATTGAGATCATTTATCATAAGAAACAAAATGATTAATATAAATTTATGAACCACAAAACCATATTCCAATGGGGTCTAAAGAAGACAATTTGGTTCATTGAAAAAAGGAAAATATATAACAATTTCATATCAAGATACATTTCAAAAAGTGTTTGGATTAATTTTACATCATGATAGATGAAAATAGAAAATATATATTCTAGATTTTTATTTATTTAATTATTAATATTTTATCATTTTGTTTAGTTTTATTAATATCCACGTCATTTAATAATATAAAAAATTAATATCTAAGATTATTATTATTCCTGAAGTACTAAAATAAACATCAAAATAATATTGAAATCCACAAAGGGATAATAGGATATTCTGGCAATCATTAATAAAACCATAGTTTTTAAAACAACTTATCTAATAGAGTACAGTAATATTTCATACCTTATTAATAACTCCCAATGTTCATCCTATATCGGTCTATTAGTTATAAGAAAAAATTTATTCATAATATTATATATTATTATTAAAACCCAAAGATTGTAATTATTTGATCAGATATTTTTTCAATATAAATAATAATTTTTTTTAAATTAAGACAACAACACTTATGTTCTCTACTGAAAATTTAGATGCCCTTATAATATAATACCCACTCTAGGATAATCATTTCAATAAATAACCCGCATAACCAGATAGAAACATTAAAATAATACGAGCATCCAAATGATATTTCAAACATTACTACTCAAATAAAATTCTATAATGATCATTCTAACATATTCATATATGGTTCCAAATATATTGAACTTCCCTTGAAATAAAAGTCATCGACAAATCAGTTTTTATCCACAGGGGTTTTTATATGAATTTAATTTTTATCATGAAATAAAATAATTTTAATTAACACTAATTACCAAAAAAAATTATAATTTTAACCATATTTTATATCAATTATTTTATAATAATGATAATATCAGACATCCTTAATTAATAAATTATTTTGAACCAAAAGGTTACATATATCTCATCACAATAAAATTCATCTCAAAATTTAATTATTCACAAGAAAATCCCATTAACAAAAATATCAAAAGAGGTGTCTAAGACATTGAACATATGACCAACCATATAATATTTAATAATGGGTGGAATACATAAATATTACTATAATATTAGATGAATAAATATAATATTACAAAAAAAAGATCATAATAGTTATGAGATTCTCATAACCAAAAAAATATCGATGAAAAATCTCCTAAAAACATAATTCTTGAATCCCAATACCCAAATACTTCAATCCTTTTACATTAGATATCATTATTTCATAGATCCTCCATTGATTTATAAGTGAAAAATAATAATAGGGAATGGACTTGCATAATAACATGGTTCCCCAAATTCGATACATTATACTATAAATGGATCTATAGATTGAAATTAATTTTATCTATTGAACCCCAAAGTTCCTATAGAAATTCATATCACTATGCTAAAATTTTACAGACATAAAACATTCTACTATTACTTTTAGAAATTATACAATTATAATATTTTTTCATACCTAACATGAAGGAAATTTAGAATACATTCTTCCACGGACTCAAGAACTCTACCTTTTAGAAAACACTATTATTATCTTCATTGAAGAGACATTGATTTGGTTATGTTGCATGTTATTAATCATATATCATGTTAAAACTATACTCATAATCACAACATCATTCACAATAATCATAATCCCATATTGTTGGTCATTAATCCATTTTCTATGATAATAAACATTAAAATAATTCCATCATGTTACATCGATTTACTAAGAACAAATATAATACTATGAGAAATAGTTATCATTGTTTCATATTACATAATCATGAATGATTTAGAAGATTTATACATCATCACAACCTCTATTAATCATATGACCCCAAATGAATATACATGGACATATGTGATTATCACCAATTTAAATTGTTTATAATTGTTTAAAACTAAAATTTTTATTAACCTATGAATATCCACCAAAAGTGTAAAACTAGGGCAATATTAAGGGCACACACAATGAGAAATAGAATGATGGTTGATATATACATGACCAAATATTTATTTGGGTTATTACGGCTAGACGAATATGGTCTGAAACCACATCTTTATTTAGTATACAAACATTGATTTATTTCTAGGTAGATTATAGAGTATATATTTTACAAAAACATTAGAAATATATTATACGGCTTAACATATCCTTATAAATATTTATATGATTAGGTATTCTTTTTTCTCTTTTTCTGAACATGTTTTCTATAATTTAATTTAAACATCCTCTGATACCAAATATTTTGAACCAATTCCTAATATTACATCATCAATGGATACTTTAAAATTTTTTCACTATATACATGGTATTACTTCCCAAAGAATTGAATAAATTATTATAATTGAAAAACTAGTTATATTGTTGAATATCATAAAATAATTGAATCATTATACAAATAATAGTGATTCTGTAAAAAAACACATTATTACATTTATCATAACTATTATTATCAACCGTAAAACGATTATTTTTACAATTGGGAAACAAAACATGAAAATGGTATTATCTAATATTTTTAATAATGTTATAAATATAATGGAATGTATCATTATTATATAAGGCATAATCATTATTAAAAGGTAAATATCTAAAATCACATGAAATTTTACCATTAACATGATCATAATTTTCATGGTATAAATGATGACTATATAATTCCATATATATAATCAAATAATCATAAAAATTACAATGTATATCATATATAACTAAATAATCACATAATCATAAGGAAATCAATAGATAATATCCTAGTCATGTAATGTATAATTATTGAGATCATAAAAATCTCTTCAATGCCTCAATCTAAATCATTCAATATAAATGGGTAAGTCCTAAAAAAATATCCATGAGGTATTGTCTCATGAGATATAATAAATAATTTATGGGATATAGTTTTCCCTCATAGAACATACTACGTCTAATATAGTGCTAATATGGAAGTGGAGAAACATAATCAACATAAAAATTCACATTGAAAAACTAGCATATGAAATTTTAATAAATTCTTTAATAAATAATCAAAATCATAAAAAAGTCAATGTAATCTATATAACTATATTATAATAGTTTATACCTAGTTAAACCATATGGAAGTTTCTAAAAATTGTAAAAAACGATAAACTCATTCCCAAGAAAAATGATTCTAAATGAACTTATTTTCACATTTGCGAGAGTATATGATAGTATATATATGAATATTTTTATCGGTTTACATGTTTAATTGGTAATAGTAACCATAAATATTGTTTTACCCTTATGAAGACTCTTTTAATATTACTCATGATAATTTATTATTCTTGACTTCGATATTCATTATGAATGAAATAAAATTTTAATAATTTATAATATTATATATTCTCAAACCAAATATGGAATCTATTCTAACAAATTAAATTCACAATACATTCTTTTTATAATTTTGTATTAAAAACACAAATGTGATGAATAAATAAATTTCTACATGAATAGTTTTCATAAGTTTAAAAATATTTAGAATTAAATTTTAAATATAACAGATTATTATGAAATTAATTAGATTAATTATACAATATTATAGAATATATATTACTTCAAAAAATAAAACCAAATAAAAATGATAGATGGTTTAAATAAAATATTAGCTTTAAAAATCATTATTATTTTTCTATAGTAATTGAAAAAGAAATATTTCAAAAAATGATTAAATATTTAATATAAGATTATTTTTTCATAATTATTTCTAAATTTTATTTCTTGAAATTTTTTTCTAAATTGGGTAAAAGATATTTTCTTAGAAAAAATATGTGTCAAATTGGAATTGAAACCCCTATTACAAAAATGATGTTTCTAATCATTATGTTGTAACTGTTCTTATCTCATTATTAAAATAAATATTAAATAATGGACAAAAACATTAAATAAATTTATAATAATGTTTTTAAATAAAGTCATTTTATAATAGTGATTAGTTTAATTAATTGTGAAAAGACACATCAAGAATAGAAAAACTATTTTTCATAGAAACATATCCTTTATTTTAAAAATGGATTTATTTTAATTCTATAATCAATTGATAACTAATGAATTTGTTCAATGCATGTGTAATGCTTATGTTTTTCATAATGTATTTATCCCTATTCACACCCATAAATTTAATCTAAATGGTATGAAAGTCATATTTAAATAATATATTTCATGTATCATTTATGCTTCTTGTTGTTTGTATCATGAGCTTTCAAACACAATATCATGTTATAAGAACATGTTGAGTTATAAAAATTTAATACCTCAAAATTTCCCATTATAAAATATTATATAGATTAATATTCCATAAAATTATTTTCTAAATAACATTTTATCCTCTATTGTAATATATAAGATTCCCTTGATAATAATAATAACACATTGTAGATTCAACTTCTCATGGTGACATAATTTATAACAATGGTTTCAATTTATTATATTTAAATGAAATTTTTGATTTCGTGTTATAGAATTTTAAAAAATAATTAACAGAAATCCTTTAATGTAAAAATTGGTAACTTCTTCTCAGTGTTCATTTTCACATAATTTACTACTTTTAAAATTAAACATGATTTTGTTTGACAAGAAATATTCATGAACTTATTCTTGAAATATTTATTTTTCCAACACACCATTAAGACCTATGAAAAAACATTCAGAATATGGGATTAGAACTAACCTCTGAAATTGGTATACTAAGTAAATAAACACGTTATTTAATTATGAAAATCGTGTAATCTCAAGTGAAATGTTTTTCATTATATATAATAGTCATTGATCTTGAGGATATATTTTCTAACTAAAAAAATAAAATTCATTAAATAAATATTAAGATAATATATCTCATCATAAATATTAATGAAAAAACTATAATCATGAAGGATTATTTTTTAAAACATGGGTAATAATGATATAATATTGTAGAAAATCATATATTTCACACTTAATGGGGGAAGAAACATTCATTTTAATATAGGATCATTAGATTTACAATTAAAATAAAATACATCATCGAAAATCAAATTCATGAAAATAATTATCATGTATATTCCATGGGATATAATATTCACACCACACATATAAATACTCTTATAAGAAATCTTAAAAATTGAATAACCTACTCTATTAATCCCAGTTATATTCCCCCTAGAACGCAATCATTACACAACACATTGGAGAGAAATATCAGACTTACACATCATCATGATCAATGTTCTAGGACCATATAGAAGAAAACAAATTTATGAATTCAATTAAATAAATAAACTCATATATTATACACTTTATCACATAAGTATAATCAATTTTGGGATTTATTTAAAAATACTGTTAAATGCCAATTTTTTGGAAACACTTAAAAAACATAGTTTCAAATATATAATGTTATATTATGTTAAAAAAACAATATAATTTTAAAAATATTATTTTTATTGAATTAAATTCCCTATGGGATGAAATTTTTCTCATTTCGTATATATCAATACAATATTACTTCCACCCTATTTAAAAAATGTCAAAAACAACCATTTTGGAATATTTAAAAGTTTTATTTTAAATACAACATAAATAAAATCCAAAAATAGTTTCAAATGAACTTCTAGAATATTTTATTTTATTTATAACATACATTTAGACATTTTAATGGACATTTATATTTAGGAAAAATAATAGAAAAATGATTAAACATATAAAAAATTGCTAAAATAAGAATTCCTTTCAATGAGTCTGAATTTGAAGATAGTTACATTAAAAAATGTATAATAATTTTATTTCAATTTATTACATTCATAATGAAAATTTTTAGTTATAATATATTTCTATTATACATTTTTTATATTTATTACTTTGTTCATATTGTTTTTTAATTTGGTATGTTCATATATGTTGTTTTGAAGATGTTTAGATCATAATCGGAATATAACATCACTATGTTGACCAAGATCATTTCCCATACTTCCTACCTCAATAACATGAAATTAATTTAATTTCAATTCATGAAATATAATTTTATAACCATACATGAATTGTGTACATGAACATAAATCCTATCACTTCATGTAGGCGGTAGTCCACAAGATAACATAAACAATGTCATTTTTATTTAATAGATATAAACATAAGAAAAATGAGGATATATTATCATTCTAGGATAATAATTATTTCCTTAATATAGTTCATTTATATATTAATTATGACATTATAAATATCCAAAATAGGTGGAGATAGAGAATGAAACACATAGCTTCATTTATGTGCTGGTCCACATGTACAAAAGAATAAGATTTTTTTTCTTTATAATGGAAAATTAAATCGTCTATCCCATAATAAATATAAAATTTTACAATATTTAATATAATTATTTCATTATTACAGTATGTTCAAATGACATTTTAATAAGGTATAATAATATATAATATTAACATGCCTATTGAAGAGTTATACATCTTCTTTTGAAAGGTATCCTTCTCAGACAAATTAATTATTCTATGTTGGTTGAAATTATTATAAATGATCTTCTAGTTAATAGGGAACAATGTTTAGAGAAGGTTTGGGTAGTTATTTTTCAATATATATGTCAAAAAAAAATTATTAGTGAAGTATATGGTGGTTAATTTTATAAGCAATGGGGGTGTACCATTCAAATTACATAAAGTATTCATTCAATATAAATCAATTCAGAAGTTTAAGTTTAACAAAATTGAAATATTACATGTAATGGATGAGGATTAGTCAATATAATATTATTTAATAATACTTGGTCATGTATAGGTTATTTTTTCACCCCTATATCTTAGTTCTAACCAATTGATAACCCTTTTTGGGAATTACCTTGAAAATAATGTTTTTTCAATATATGAGTCTAAAAAGTTAATATAAATGTACATTTAACTAATAAGTTTAAAATTAGTGATATTATTGGCAACATATAATTTTCTTGGAAGAAAATAATATTTTTCTTATTTTTAAATCATTGCATTAAATTTTATTCAACAGAATATACACAAAGTCATTTTTCAGAAAAATTTACAATATATTATTTTAATGATGTAAATATTTTAATGGAATTTCAATGCAATCAATTAAAACCTAATTAATATGATATATTTATATATAAAACTATTTTATTCTAATAATACACCCATGTTGTATTATATTTAACATTTTCAACTATAATTAACTTGATTTTACTTTTACATGAACACACACTATGTGAACTTTGCGTATACGCATAAGGAAATAATCTATCACAAAATATTAATTATAAATTACCAAGAAAAAAATTATTCATACTTTAAAATATTTAAAATATAATAAAATAATTATTAAATCCCATGAAAAATATTAGATATATAAAGACAAAAATATAGATTTTGATATTATTTTTTTATATAAAATTATATCAAGATCATTTTAAAATAAAACTAGTAAATAATTGATAAAAATTATAACGATTGTTGATTATGGTAAAAAATATTATTAAATAAAATAAGTAGAATTTTTTTTGGATATTTAAGGCATTTTCTTATAGTTTTAAGACTATTTTTCGCGTACCAATATGGATAAATATTTCCATGGCTATAATTTATATTAACTAAAAATAAAAGGGATTTATTAAAAAAATGATAATATCATTATTACAAAAATATAATCTAATTATCATGAAATAATATAAAAAATTATTACACATTAATTTAATATAAATAAAAAAAACACAGTAATTTTTTTAGAAAAATGGGCTTCGAGCCAAAAAAATTAATTTATACCAAAATCATGTATAATGATTATTCCTATAAAATTTATTTATTTATATATTATTTTAGGAACATACATTTTTTTATGATCAACTTGTAAAATTAATGTGTCTTTTAAAAGACACTATTTATTGAAATGTAATGATAGGTTTAAAAATCAATGTTTTCAATATTCATTTAAATACCAATATTTCTAGGAACATAAAAAATTACCACAAGATATATTTTATATAACAATAACAAGAATCAATTCTAGTTGAAAATATTAAATTTAATAAATTGTGACATTTAAATAAAATATAGAAATATAATAGATGGTTTTTTTTTAAATAGAATAATTTTCTTTTTAATTGAAAAATTAATTTAACATTTTCAAGAGAATATTAATGCATGAAAAATAATAATTTATTTTAAGAAAAACATAAATTCATTTATTAATAAAAGTTCCTATTTTTCGTAAATAATAGTTAATTATAACAATGATTGATATGGAGATTAGTTCTGAAAACGTTAATGCTGACAATACCATAAATAAGTGATGGGTGAAATCATCCATCAATTCAATAAAAAAAACTACAAAAACTAAAAAAATCAATATCATGTTACTATTTTCTAATGTTGTTGAATTATATGACCATGGATTATATAAAAACCTACATGATTAATTTATATACAAAAAATTAATTTTATCAACTTGTTTTTATTAAATTAGTTTTCATGAGTTTGCATCCCATAATCCAATAATGAATTTACAATTTGATTTTTTGGGGATAAATCACAGAAATAACGATATAATAGATCATGAAATCTATAAAATAATCACTATGTATTCCTAAATTCTCTATTCTATAGTCGAAACCTAAAAATAACTAATACACAATAAAATAATAAATATGAATAACCCACATTTTGAGATGTTAATATCAAAATATTCAATAATATTTTCCAATAATATATATATTTTATTCAAAATGAATCAAAATTTCAAAATCATCAATATATACATATCTTATATTGAAAAATGTTAATTATAAATAATGGACACAAAATTCTAAAAAAAATCAATTTTAATCATCAAAAAATATAATGAAAGTATTAATATCATATACTACACTTGTTAACACATTCATCAAATATTTTATAAAATATAAAAAATTATATGATTCACCATAAAACATTAATGAATGAAAATAATCTTCCAAAAATTTATTCTACCAATATTGCACAATTAAAATCATTAAATACTAAATATATTCTACAAATAATAAAAATAAAACAAAATTCCTCAAATAAATTAGTGATCAAAATTTTATCAAATCACAAATCAATTTCAAGGTCACTAATACTTTCTTATTTACCCTATAAATATCAAAAATATAGTTAGTTGAACTAAAAATTATAATCTCAAAAACATAAATATATTGAGGGTTATTTATCCTTTAATAATTTTTTCCAAAAAAATATATTTTACCATTGGTCACTTTTCTTGGTTACATGTACCATTAATCATATGACATAAATTTGTTAATTAAGAACTTCTATAGAAAAAACCTAATATATTTCATGACTATTATAACTATAATATCTTTTATATATAAATAATATAGCTCAATTCTCAAATAAAAATACATAAATAATCATATATTCCACTTTAGTAATCGGAAAACCACAACCCCTTCAATATTCTAGGAGGTTAACCCTCTGATTGGGGAACTGATTCTAATACTGCACATGTTCTACACACATAATAAACGGAACAATAAATAGAACCTTATGATTTATTTTAATTTCATCTTTATAACTCATCTGTTTTCCTCAAACAAATATTTACATTGTTCACTTTTTCCCATAAAAATTAGTTCATGCATTCCTTTTAGAATTTTCCAATGGTGAATATTTTTATATTACCGACGTGTGTGAAGCTTAATATTTTTTCCTTCATCCTCATAATGAAATTAAATTTATTTGTTATTTTATTCATTTAAAAAATTAATTATGATCATGATTATAATTATATATATAGATATATCTTCAGTCATAGTCATATTAATTCTTGTTTAGTTTACTAGGTAATCTTTTATATTATGTTTATTTTAACTATAACAACAATCACATTAGGATTCAATATGATTCTTCTAGGATCCAATATTTTATTAAAACCAAAAATCTTTTTTTGGGAATTAATAATAATTGTATGTATTCTTTAATCTTGAAATAATATTCATATGATTCCTTAATCATGAATTATTTTTTCACATAATGACTCATTGGGTTTTTCATTGCTGATCTCTGGACATCATCAATTCTAATCCTTCCTAATGCCCTATGTAAAAAATGTTAAAGAACCTATGTATATATATATATTTTGAGTCCATATAAAATATATAGTATTAGGTTAAATAATCATGAATTTGTGATAATCAAGTTAATACCCAATCGGGCCCATTCAGTGTTTTATCCGCAAGGTGTATTTGGCGCACAAATATATCCACATTATAGAGTCTCAACAGAGATATAATTTCATTGAAAACAAAACCCCTTTAATTACCATAACATTGGTTTTTATCCAATAATAATGCTTATCACATCAGTAATCATTAATTATTTCTCATTCTAGTATTTAAAAATATCTATCCCTAACTATAATACCCACCAAGGTTACAAATTCATTTAACACACAAATATATTATTTTATTATTTAAATATTCATGAAATTTAAATATGATCTCTACTTGAAAAAAATTTATATGTTTTTTTAAAATGTTTTCTACACAAAATAAATTAACACATAAAAGGATTACGTCATCTCCTACTAGGTACTTCAGAACATGAACCCATCATAAATATTTCTAATCTAAAATCATTCTTCATATCTTGTGGAAAATGAAACATAAAAATGGTGAGATCATATTCTTGTAATAGTAGACAAGCATGAAAAAAGGATAATGTAATAATAACATGATCATAATGGTATGTGAATATGATACTAAATTTTTTAAAACACTTATAGTAATTCATAGAGCATAATATAGAGTCATTTCATTATGGTTGGAAGTTCATAATTCATGAATCATAAATTAATCATGTAACATCAGTAATGAAAGCATAACAATGAAATAATACAATATCCTAAATGTGTGAATAAGGATAAGGATAATCAAAATCATATAAATCATAGGTCAATGATATCCACCAAATAATTTATCAAATGTTAGTCTTAATCTAACCACCCATACACGTCACACGAGCTTCAGATAGAATCATATATACACAATTTATAGCCTCGATATAACATCTCTTGCACCCTCTTTTTGGGATGGAGATATTCTACTATGTAAATTTTTTAAAAAATATTTATATTTGATTAATTTTTTGGAGGGTTATAATGGAATCATCCAATTCATAATCATAACCCATTTAGAGATATTCTACATGATCATTAAAGAATTTTATATTTCCGTAATACCTAACCCATGAGATAGAAAATGGGTTCATAAATATTTCATCATTATAATCATAAAACATCCATTAAGGGAATAATTTTGGTTTAATATGATCAAATTATTATGGAATCATATGTAACATAAATGAATGTGATCATAAATGAAATATTTATTTATTATATCATAGAAAAATTCAATGAGGGAAATATATTTCTCATTTTGAAATCAATTACATAAAATATAACAACATACAAAATATTATAATTTTTTTGTTTAATATAACTTTAGATGCTTGTAATGAAATACTGAAATATAAAATTATTCTTTATGGTTGGAAAAGACTTTTATGTGGTATATGTTAAAATAATGATTTTCTTCAAACCTTTGGTAAGATGTCCTTAATTTGGATAAATGAATATAAATTTACATTAAAATATTTTATGTAAATATAATCATTTTAATAAGTGAATATAATAAATAAGTGGATAATATTGAAAACATTTCTGAATTAATGTTAAATAAAATATTGACCTGAAAAAAATAGTTCCTTAATAAATAGAGAACATAGGTTGGTTTTCCATTAATACATTATTCTAGAATTTTATGTACATATATATATTAAAAGAAGGAAAAAATTTAAAATTGTCAAATAAAAATAGAATAATAATATTCCTGATATTTTTGAGATATATGTAATATGATTTCATTGTTGTAAATTTAATCATAGAAAATCTTGATAAAAATAAATTCTTGCACAAAACCAGGACTGATATGTTGACATCAGAACAATTTTCCCCATTAAATAAAAAAGAAATCATGAGACATTTATATTAATAATTTACAATTATGAATTATATAATGTATCAATGTGTTAATGAGGAATCCTCATAAAAATTAATTGATGAATAACATCGAACATGTCTCGAATAAACAATATTGAGATAAAGAACAAATAACAATTTTAAGAATTAATTCATAAGATATCTAACCACCTATATAATGTATTTATATTTAATATATTTATATTAATTACCATTTAAGCACTTATTATATCATATATCACCCTCTTTAAATATTTCAACAAACATTTATTAATAATTTGTTATTACTGTCCTAATTTCCTGGTGAAAATTCTTTATTTTTCATGTATGTTTTAGTTTTGAAGTTATGGTCATTGTAATAGGGTCATGGATAAATAATATCAAAAATGATTTTAAATTAAAAAGTATAATATTTAATTATTATGTAAAATTTTATTACATGACATATAATGTTGTAATGAAAAATCATTGTTGTCACATGATGGGTTAATGAGGGGTTTACAACAAAATTATAAATTAAAAATCAAACAATGACATTTATAAATTATCTAAGTTTTTGTTATTTTGATTTTTCCATTTCATAACTTATAAATTCGGTCTATTAGTTTCCATTTAACATGAATATGATATAAATCATATTTAAATCCTTTATGTAATTCAATGTGCGTGATATTATTTAATAATGAAAGGGTACCTTATCATTATCCATGTTAACAATTTTTATCATTTTATTATGAAGAAAACATACACTAATACCATCCTTGATTGAATCACCATATCATATAGATTTTTTCCAAAACAACATCTATTCATGGATTGGGCTTTAATCAAATTGAGGGTTCTTAATGAATAAATATAGCTCCTATCCAAGTAGTTTAACATTTATTTTATTATTAAATTTCTATATATATTGTATAAATCTGAATTTTATTTATTATCATAAACATAATTTTTTGTTATTATTATGTTGTAAAAAAATATCAACCATATTTCCATCCCATTAGAAAATAAAAACATCGCTCATGCATATGTGTAGACTACCCCATTCACATAGTTATGTGACTCATTTTCCACCATTGGATCACATTGTTGGTTATAATGATGCATTTAAATAATATATGTTACATTTTTATATTATTATTATTATTTTATTTTGATTAAATACTAAATACAATTCATTAATTCCATGCATTCAAAACATGAAACATAACTCATGTGTACATATGTACTACCATCTCCACAATGTGATAAAAATAATTTTTAATCACCACTTATTATTGATAGATATTAAAATGTATTTAATGATGAAATATTTTATTAATACGTTATTAAAATTCTATCAATTAATTATTCATGATCAATGAATATGGATAGAGACTTCAAAACCCAAACAAGTATTAAAAATGAATTTGTATTCAACGTTATTGGTGATTTTAATAAATAATTACTAATATATTGGTGATAACTTGTTGTAAGTAAAACATATATGGTATGATAATTAATTAAATGTTCATAGAATTTATTTATAATAAATATATAATCATTATAATGGAGTTTCTAAAAATTATGAATCAAGATGAAATTTGAATTAATTGTTTGTGCTATGATCACATCTCTATTTTGAATTATTTTTTTAAGAAACATATTGTTGGATATTTTAATGGTATTGTCTTTATAAAATAATATCTTTTCTTCTAATATGATAATTTATTTACCATTTATTTATACTTTTCACATTTCTCTCATTTTAAATAAAAATTATCTTGAAACTTTTTATAATTAAATGTGAAACTTATATTTTATATGGTGGATGAAATTGTACTCCCACATCTATACACTGTCATATTGGTTTATCAATTGTATTTATTATATGTGAATTTTTTTATGAATAATAGTTTAAGTACCCATTAATTTATATATGTAGTTTTAAAAAATTATATTTATAATTTTGTTTTGAATAAGTATTTTTTATAAATGATTTACTTGATTGTTTTCTGTTATGGTATAAAACCTGAATAGATTCTATATTCACAATTACAATTCATTTCATTGAATTTTCGTTTAATAGCATCGATGATTATTTTCATGGAAAATATTATTTTCAAAACATTGTAAATTTTTGTTTAAATGTCATCTATGGGAAAATATATTTTCTATACATTTTAATTATAATTTTTAATAAAATTTTGATCAATATTCATTCAATATCAACAACATTTAATGTTTTCTATTTTTCAAAGAGTCATCTATTTTATGATTCCATTCAGTTTATCTTGATGTCTTATAATGATTATGATTTTTTTGAGTCCCAGTTTTTATAATGGGTTTATTATGATATGATTAAACCTTTGAGAAACCCAATATTTCATTAGGATATGTTAAGTTGGAATGATAATTGGTTTACAATCTTATGGAACAAATCTGGTATGTTTTCATTTCTATTAAATTATTTTATATTAGATTAGTGAAATGAATTGGGTAAAGCCTTATATATCATTAGATTATTATGGTAACTAAATTGATTTTATCAGTCACCTTTGGGAAGGAGGTAGTGATTCCTAGTCCACTATAATATGGTAATCATGTGGGCATCCTAGATCTAATATGATATGGGAGGAATATATTGATTCATAACCCAATATGATATTGAGTTCCAATTATTAATCCTTAATATATTATATGTGTAATGACCGACCAATTCTCATTGGCTTGAGAGTGCACGAGTCGTTACTCGGCCTTAATCGACATCCCCATGATTCCAAAGGCTGACAATAAATTCTGAAGGGTTTCAATTACTATTGGGGGAAGATTTACCCTTTAAAAAAAACCTATCCATTAACCATTAACTATATGATGCATGAACAAATGAGGACCAATAAATAACTTCATTTATAATAAACCACATCAAAGTACACAACAGTGGAAGACCAACCAAACATCAAAGTACACAGATGAATGAAAACAACACAAGACTCCCAATAGACACCACGACATAGTGGCCTGCAAGCTCCAAGCTCCACAGCATCTCTCGAACATCACCACAAGCCACTAGTAATGAGATGCTTTACCTTTAATTGTGTCTCATAATACAACATCTACAAAAGCACCAATGTGCCAAAGTAAGGGTGAGTATAAAACTCAGTAGGTTTTCCCCAATGACATCCCACCTCACGACACTAGGATAGAAGAGTTAGCCACAATTATATAAAAGAAACCGTTTATATAAAGAATTTTCACCAAAGATGTTTATAGCTAACTATAAACTAGTCTTCCCAAAACCAACCATGCAAACAAGTATCAAAGTGAAAACAAATCCGGTATATTCCAAAACGTTATTTTTCTTGAAAAATAACCCAACAAATTGCCAAGAAACTTCACAAACATCCTGTTTTTGCATACCCATCCATTTCACAACCCCGTGAAATCAACCATGCATGCAACACGAATCTCCCTATACTCGCGAGTGGTGAGATATCCTTCCACTAAGTCATCACATAGTGAATGACCTTGATGGGGGTACTTCACGACCTTATCAATCACATCCTTTTTATGGAGGGACTTCTCTCCCTTATCCATTCCAATGCATTTGAACTCACTCCACAACTAGTGCATGTCCATTCCCAAACCCAAGTGTGTTCAAAACATTTGAACAATTACAATAAAACTCCCTTCTTATTGAAAAACCGAAATCCATAAAAAATAATTTCAATCACTAAATATTTCAATAAAACAAACCTTTTTATTGAAATCCCATTTATCTTTAAACAATGTAAAAATTTTGCAATTTCATAATTTTAAATCAACATTTTTAATTCAAATAGCCAAAACAATTTTCACAACAATTCACCAAGATATCAAACTTTCATCAAAAACATAAATCATCACTAAAGAAGATTTATTCCATGATTTTCACAAACAATAAAATTCAAATAACCAATTTTAAACTAAGTCAACAAATTCTAGCAAGAGGAGTTGAGATTGAAGCCACCTACTTCAACAAAAATGTGAAACCAAGCAATGGATGGAGAGCACTCAAGGATGATGGGTTAATACTCCAAGAGTCCTCCTATGATCTCTCCTACTAAAAAACCAAGAAACAATATTTGTCATATTTAGCATCCAAACCCATAGAAGTACACATAACAGGCATATATCTAGAAAACAAGAGATGAGGAAAAGTAGATCTAATTAGATCTAAGAAACGATCAAGAACGATCACATACCTTAAGAATCCGACTTCAATTCACCAAGAGAACCCTTCGAATCGCCTCCAGAATGCCTGGGAGAAGTCCTCTAACCTTCAATAGAGAGTAATCCTGTATTAGGGCTACTTAGTGTCTTTAATGAGGCAATTAGAGAAAAAACGAATTAGATCCACAATTTTAGGATCTAAATTTATGTGAACACACGATTAATCTGCATGGTTTGACAAATTGTACGATAACCATTAATTAGCTTCTACCATGTCCATCCTCCACACATGGCCTCATCGCATAGTTTTCCCAAACCGTACACACACCATGTGCAATCATCTATCAAAAAGACCACCACCTGCACAACATCCGCAGGGTTTGGCAAACTATGCGCAGCCCGAGCATCTCCACATTTTCCCCTTTTTCTCTTTAAAAGTCACCCAAAATTTCCCAAAACATCTCCCCTAAACATTATGCACTGAAAAAGAATAAAAAAATGGTTACATACCAGAATCCAGGGCTACTAAATTCTCCCCACCATTGGTCTTTTTGTCCTCGGAAAGAAGAAAACCATCGCTTGCCTGAAAGTGTTCTGGCCACTGCTCTTTCATTTCATTCTCACATTCCCAAGTCTCCTCCTGAATCTGACCATGTAGCCACAAAACCCGCACGAGACCGATGCTTTTTCCATGCAAGACTTTATCCTACCTATCCACAATCTACACTGAGATATGTACCAAGGACGCATCAGGCTCTAGGTCAACGTGATGTCATCTGATCCCATAGTCAGGATCAGGCTGATACTTCTTCAACATAGACACATAAAACACATTATGCCATGCACTGAACCATGGTGGTAATGACAACTGATATTACACCTCTCTAACCCATTCCAGTATCTCAAAAGGGCCTATGTGATGAGGAGACAATTTTACCTGATTCTCAAAATGATGATGTCCAAGTCTTGGAGAGATCCTCAAGAAGACATGATCACCCACAACGAACGTTAACAGTTTGCGACGATGATCGACTTATGATTTCTGACGGATTTGCGCCAGAAATCAACTGGATCTTCTAATCAACTGGATCTTCTCCAGTATATCTTGGAGAAGGTTTTGACCAACAAGTGTAGTCTCACTAGTTTCTACCCAGCATAGTGGAGATCAAGAAAGACGCCCATATAATTCTTCAAATGGAGCCATACGTATCGAGGTTTGATAGCTATTATTGTAAGAGAACTCCACTAAGGTTATATTATCTTCCCATGAGACACCAAAATCCATTACACAAGCCTAAAACATGTCTTCGTACATTTGTATCATCCACTCAGATTTCCCTTCTTTCTGAGGATGATACGCCGTACTCATAGTCAACTGAGTCCCTAGGGCTTGCTGTAATGATTTCCGGAAACAAGATGTGAACCTCTAGTCTCTGTCTGAGACTATAGACATTGGTACACCATGTACCATCACCAATTATTGGATATATATTTTTGAATGATCTTCCACCATATGATTTTCATGAATCGGGATGAAATGGGCCGACTTGGTTTGATGATCCACTACCACCCAAATGGAATCGTGTTTCCAGACCATTCATGGAATACCTGTAACAAAATCCATTGCTATCTGTTCCCATTTCCACACTGGGATAAGTATTGACTATAACATAAAAGAATGTCTCTAATGCTCCACATTAACCTGATGAAAAGTTAAGAATCACGAGATGAACTCAGCCACCTTCCTTTTCATGCCACTCCACCAAATCTGCGTCTTTAGCACCTTATACATATTCTGTGTACCTCGATGTACAACCCATATTGAATGGTGGTAACCATTAAGGAGTTGTTCGCAACAAACTATAGGTACAACCATATGATCTCTAAAACACAAAACTAAGTCCGTTTCTAGTGTCCAACCATAAATGGTCTCCCCACCATTGATTTTTGACCTCATTCCCAGCCATTCGGCATCCGATGATTATGCCTCTTTGAGAACTTTTAACAGATGATGAACAATCTTAGTAGAAAAGAGAACCACGACATCACCTCGGTTTTCACATTCCACATACATGTTATCTATGGCTGACATAAAATGCTTCTTCTGAAGCTTCCTTCTCCAATTGAGCATACGACATCCTGCTTAATGCATCGGCCATCGAAGCATTAAGCATATGTATACATCAAGTCAAAGTCGAACATTTGAAGATACTCCATCCATCTTTTCTACCTTAGATTCAAATCTCACTATGAGAAAATGTGTTTCAAGCTTTTGGGATCCGTAAACACGGTAAATTTCTCACCAAATAGAGAATGTCTCCTTGTCTTCAAAGCATTGACAACTGTAGCCAACTCTAAGTCATGTGTTGTGTAATTCTTCTCATGCACCCTCAACTGCCTTGGCCCAAATGCAACAACATGGTATCCTTACATGAGAACATAACCCAACCCTGATACTGAAGCATCACAATATAGCACATACCCTTATCCTGATTCTGGAAAGATCAAGATGGGTGCTGATGTAAGACGAACATTCAACTCTTGAAAAGATCCTTGAAATTCCTTAGTCCATTGAAATGAACTGTTCTTCTTTGTCAATGTTGTCATAGGAAAATCTAGTCGTGAGAAGTCATGCATAAAGAATCGATAATAAAAAACTAGACTAAGAAAATTGTATATCCCGAAGACATTCCTTGGCAGTTGCCAAGAAAGAACAGATTCTATCTTTTCTGGATCCACTGAAACACCTTTCTCAGAACCAACATGGCCCAAAAAGCGTACCCATTGTATCCAAAAATCGCACATTGATAATTTGGCATAAAACTGATTGTCTCTCAAGATATCTAACACTATAGCCAAGTGTTTCTCATGCTCTACCATTGTTCTTGAATATACCAATATGTCATTGACAAACACCAAAACAAAATAATCTAGGTATTGCTGAAATATCTGATTAATCAAAGCAATGAATATCACTGGTGCATTTATTAGACCAAATGGCATGACTATATATTCATAGTGGTCATATATGCTTATAAATGTTGTCTTAGGAATATCCTCCTTTCGAACATGCTACTGGTGATATCCTGATCGTAAGTCAATCTTGGTGAACCACTGATCTCCCCTCAATTGATCAAACATGTCATCAATGCATGGAAGTGGATATATATTCTTTATCATATCTTGGTTAAGCTTACGATAATCAACACAAAGCCGAAGAGTTCCCTCTGCCTTCTTCAAGAAAAAAAATGGTGCTGCCCATGGAGACACGCTTGGGAAGATGAATCCATTTCTTTCCAGCACCTCTAACTGCACTTTCAATTCCTTTAAATACGTTGGTTCCATCCTATAGGATGGAAGTGTGATTGGACTGGTCCCTGGAAGGAGATCAATCGTAAACTCAAGTTCTCTCAAAGGTGGTAACCCTGAGATGTTTTCCGGAAAAACATCAGGAAATTGATCCACCATAGATGATTAAGTATTTTCATCACTCTATTTCAGTGATGCCAAAGTCAGTGCTACCAATTGGTAAGTGATCTTTCCCACCATAGGTGCAAAAAATCTCTTTGTACCTTTATTTACCCTCCTCTTCCCTCTAAATAGAGGGTTGATGTCGTCCTCGGTCGTGAAACTAACTGTGCTCCCGTAACAGTCAATGTGAGCCTTAAACATTGTCAACCAATCCATACCCAGGATTACATCATAAACATCCATATACAACATGGAGAAGTCACATTTCAGCTTAGCTCCATAGATAGATATAGCACATGCTCTGCAAATGAAGGCTTGACATTCTCTATCACAAAGTGGAGTTTGCAATTTTAACAAAGATGGAATCATTTCCAGTTTTAAACATAGAAACTCAACAACACGAGAAGAAATGAAGGTATTTAATGCACTAGTATGAAACAACACATGCAAAAAGATATAATTCGAAAGAATCAAACCTCTTACTATTGATGGTCCAGCCTGATCATCAATAATCATCTGCTCATCTCCTTACAATTGATTCGTCGCTGCCCTGATCTTCTTGTTGCCTTGTTGAGATTGTCCTGGTTGAGGAGTCATGGAATATATTGAATAACCTTGGGTAGCTCTATTATACTGATGAGACTGACTCTTCTGTCCTCGTCCTATCGAAGCATACGATGCTTGCGACGCCTGAGAAGTGTCATGTGCACCCTACCTCAGAGTATTTCTACAGTAGTGATATAGATGTCCCATTGTCTTGCAATTGTGTCATTGTCTAGGATGCGACGTACACTCTCACTTTATGTGATCAGTCGAGCCACATTGAAAACAACCTTCTTTACTCCAGGGTCATGGAGGAAGGTTGACTGATTCCACCGTCTGGTTCTGATTCACACTCCCACCTTTGAAGTATGTGTCCCTCTTCTGTTTCTTCGCAGCATTAGAGTTTCAACCCATTCATGTGGGTATTATCATGCCTCCTCTTATAGATATCGAGATGTCGCGTTCAGAAACTGTTGATCTATTCACCATCTTTTTATAATCTGTAATACAGAGCACCACAATCTTTGATCGAATCTCCTACCATAGCCCATATTCGATGATGTATGCCTTCAAAGAAGCACTTTCCGCAACCTCTTGTGCAAAACAGACTAAATTCATAAACTTAGTAGCATACTCTGTGATAGATAGGCTCTCCTATTTCAACCTAAAGAAGTCCATCATTTTCTAGATCTTGAACGAGTGAGGATAGAATTGTTTGTTTAACAATTCATCAAAATCCTCCCTACTCAATCCTTGATCCACCTTAGCCCGCAACACCATCTCCCACCACTATCGTGCAAGATCCTCCAACATATATGTTTCCAACTTTACTTTCAGCTCTACTAGTGTGCCAATGAAATCAAATATACGATTAATCCTACTAAGCCACACCTCCGCCTTTTCTGGATCAGAATCACCCTTAATGATTGGTGGGTTTTGCATATGGAACTGGACAGAATGGTCTACATGCCTTGACTCATCCCTCTGATTCCTCGTGGCCATATCCTGGAATGCTTGAATGATACTCTGAACCAACTCTTGATTCACTCGTGGTTCAGGTGCAACCACATTCTCCGCAGCTTATTCGGGGTGGTTTCGATGACACCGACTGGGTGCAATTTTCTAAAGCAACAACAGACTTCATCAATCACACTCCCTAGAAACTGTTGGATTAGGATTTCAAATTCAATCACATCAACTATCACAACATTGTTCTCAACCAATTTTTTTACATGTTCAACTATTTTTGAAAACATTCAACATGCTTTTTGAAAATCAATACATTTTCAAAATAAACCAAATACCATGTTTTCAATGTCGTTCGGTTGCAAACAATCTCTGCATTTTTTTGTTCAAAATTTGGAACATTTCACAAAATTCATACTCATTTATTACAATGAGATATGCAGTCCTAGTGGGATGACATTCTTCTAAAATGCATGTCATGCTCCTCTCATTGGCTAAACATATGACAATGAGATTTCTAACATTCTAGAAGTGTATCCCAAACACTTATGTACCCAACACCCTGGTACCATGATGTTCATCATAAACAGATTAGCTGCATACTTTTATGCTATACATTTCATGTTCCGACAATATTACTCCTATCTAAGATGACTGCCCATGGAATAGACAAGAAGTAATTTCAACTTCAAGACCAAGAACATCAATTACCACTTGTTATGTAGGGACCAAACAAGCTGATACCATTTGTAATGACCCGCTAATTCTCATTATCTTGAGAGTGCACGAGTCATTACTATGCCTTAAGGGACATTCCAAAGATGCCAAAGGCTGGCAATAAATGCTGAATGGTTTCAAATACAATTGGGGGATGATTTACCCTTTTTGAAAATAAAAATATCCATTAACCATTAACTATATGATGCATGATCAAATGAAGACCAATAAACAACTTCATTTAAAATAACCTACATTAATGTACCCAATAGAGGAAGTCCAACTAAACATCAATGTACATAGCAGAAAGAAAAGAAAACAAGACTCCCAACAGACACCACGAATCAGTGGTCCGCAAGCTCCAAGATCGACAACATCACCCAAACATCACCACAAGGCACTAGTAATGAGATTCTTTACCTTTACCTGTGTCTTAGAGTACAACATTTGAAAAAGCACCAAAGTTCCAAAGCAAGGGTGAGTATAAAACTCAGTAGGTTTTCCCTAATGACTTCCCAACTCACACCACTAGGATAGAAGAGTTAGACACATTAAATATAAAAGTAGCTGTTTATATAAAGCATTTTCACAAATTAGTTTATAACTATCTATAAACTAGTTTTCCAAAACCATCCATGTGAAAAAGTATCAAAGTGAAATTAAAGCCGGCTTTTTCCAACACGTTATTTTTCCAGAAAAATATCCAAAAAACATTCCATGCCACTTCACAAACATCCCATTTTGGCATATCCAACCATTTCACAAACCCGTGAAATCAACCATGCATGCAACCCGGATCTCCTTATACTCGCGAGTGGTGAGCTATCCTTCCACAATGTCATCACATAGTAAAATACCAGGATGGGGGCACTTCAAGACCTTATCCGTCCCAACCTTTTGATGGGGGGACTTCTCGCCCTTATCCATCCCAATGCATATGAACACACACCACAACCCGTGCAAGTCCATGCCCAAAATCAAGTGTGTTCAAAACCATTCAACCATTCCAATAAAACTCCCTTCTTATTGAAAAACCCAAATCCATAAATTATCATTTCAATCACAAACCATTTCAATAAAACACCCCTTTTTATTGAAATCCCATTTCTCATCAAACCAATAATAAATTCAGCAATTTCATACATTAAAATATACTTTTTAAATTCAAATAGCCAAAACAATTTCACAACAATTCACCAAGATTTCACAATTTCATCAAAACCATAAATCATTACTAAAGAATATTTATTCCATGATTCTCACAAACAATACCATTCAAATATCCAATTTGAAACTAATCCAACCAATTCTAGCAAGTGGTGTCAAGAGTGAAGCCACATACCTCAACAAAAAGGAAAAACCATGCAACGAACGAAGATCGCTCAAGGACGCCAAGTCAAAACTCCAAGAATCCTCCATAGATCTCTCCTCCAAACACAACCAAGACCAAATCATGTCATATTTGGCATCAAAACCCTTAGATCTACTCATAATAGGCATAGATCTATGAAAATGAGCGAAGATGAGAAGTAGATCTATGTAGATCTAAGAAACCATCATGAATGATCACATACCTTAAGACACCAGCTCGATTCGCCACGAGAACCCTTCTAATTGCCTCTAGAATGCCTGGGAGAAGTCCTCTAACCTTTAAAAGAGAGTAATATAGAGTTAGGGAAGTTTAGGGGCTTTAATTATTGAATTAGAGGCAAAATGGATTAGATCCACAATTTTAGTATCTAATATTATGTGACTGCACGACTAGTCCGCATAGTTTGAAAAACTTTTCACTAACCGTGCATTAGCTTCTGCCTTGTCCATCCTTTACACATGGCCTCATCGCATGGTTTTCCCATAACGTGTGCACACTGTGCGCTCTCCTCTGACCAAGAGACCACCACATGCACGACTTCCGCACGGTTTGGAAAACAGTGCACAGCCCGTGCGTCCCCACATTTTCCCCCTATTCACTTTAAAAGTCTCCAAATCATTCCCCAAACATCCCCCATAAACTTTATGCACATAAAAAGAATAAAACAAGGGTTACATACCAGAAACCGGGGGTAATACAATATGGTTTTAATTCTTGTGAATGTTCTATAGTCATATAACATTTTTTAACCTCAAGATTGGACGTCAAGGACCTAATTAATTTTTTATGATTCAAAATTCATATGACATACTATTTGTTTATGTTTTGATTCATGATTATGATCTCTAAAATTATGGGTATGATTTTATAAAGATAATACCACTTTATTGCATGGTTTGGTACATTACATTCATGTATAGGATCGTAGATTGATATATTATATGTTTACCCTCACTGAGAATCTAGAACAACCCCACTTTATTTTTTAATTTTCCCAATGTTATTGTGAATTGTAATAAGTATGTTTATTATAGAGGGATACCTTATATAACAAATAAATACATAGATGATATGTATTGTGCATAAATATAGTGTTTGTGTATCTACTCATTATTGGGTAATAGCTGTGAAAAGAGGTGGTCAGATATATATCATCCTTAACTATTTATAATTTTTAATGGTTTCATAATGCATACCTAATTTGACACACCAAGGGGATATATATTATGTTAATTATGATTTTATAGATGAACTATTATGAATTATTTGAACATTTAACAACAATTTATGAATAAATTTAAACTTAATGTTTTATAAATTAAAAACATGGTTTCATAATTTAGATCATATGAATTATTTTTCATGATTATGAGAATAATCATTCTTATTATTTTTATAATATTTTTAATATTTTTTTTGGATTTAGAAAATAGTTGCAACTATATGGAATAATCATAACCAAAATTGTATTAGACAGTCTAATGATTATACTCTTAAGAATCCTAGAACTATCTGAGCTAAAATAAATTATCCTTTTTCTTTGATTACACATCATCTTGATGTAAATATTTGAATTGAGAATCCAAAAGATCAAATGTTGTATGAACATACACATGTGTATTACATGAGTTAACGTCCACATTTTTATCGTGGGTCTCATGATCAACTAGTTGATTATTATTGGATAACTATCACTAAGAGAACATTTTTTATTATTTTTTATTAAGAATTGAAATAGTATACAATACTACTTGTCATATGGATGGATAAAAAGATTAATGGTGGAATATTTCTTAGAATTTATTGAAATTTGATGAAAAATAATGAATCTAATGTGATGAGTTAGGGAAGAAATTTTATAGTAAGTATATTCCCTTGTATATCAATTATTTAAATTAGGAATGAATTCCTTTTGCATAAGAGGAAGGATGATGAATACATTAGAAAATATTAGACATGTTTTCCAAGAATTTATATTTATTCTCATTCTTTAATATTTTACCCTGAATAAAAATTTATCAATTCAATTATTTAATAATACCATGCCTTCAAAACGAATTAGATATACGAAACATCATATTCTATGAATAAATCATTTGATGTACAACCATAGTAGAAATGGAAATTAGATTTTCCAATTGTTCTCATGGTTTTTAAAAAAAATATAATATATAGCCAAATAAAAAATTGAATAAATATCATCATAGAAATAAATTCTAATAAATTATTTACAATAAATTTTTGAAGAGAAATCAATGGAATTTATAGACTAGAACCTAGAGGAGAATTAAACAGGTAAGGGCAGGTCCTAATGGCTATGAAAAAAAATTGTTTCTAAAGTGGGTGTTGAAACAACTAGGAAAAGAATAATGTTATCTAATGTATTAGCCATACATTAATTCATCAATTACAATGTGTATATGTATTATGAATACTAGATATTGAATCTGAAGGATTTAGATGATTATCGGTGTTAATATACTCTTAAGAGAAAAGACAAAGGGAAATAACATGTGGTCACGAATTTCAATGTGGTCCAAATTATTTTAATTCTAACTGGTAAACATTTTATTAATTTTAATACATATATTATGTTATTTTATTAATTCCCTCTCTATTGTTTTATATTTGTGGAATTTTTTATGTGTTCCATATTTCTACATCATATATAAGATATTCAATTAGCATTGAAAACATATAAATTTAAATATATTTCATCTCAATTTAATGTTTCCTATTCAATTGAAGTTTTTGAAAATGATGGTCATTAAAATGTATCGATTCATAGTCTATCGGAATTTTATCAGATTATAGGAATGAATTATATATCCTTATATAGATCCTAGTTGAAGGATATTAAAATTTCATATTTTTAATTATCCAACAAATGTTTATTATTGTCTTGATGAACTAGAAAATTAAATGAAAATTTGTTATATTATATGGGTCTTAATTCCAATCCATAATGGGTATCTAATTCAGATATTTCAGGGGAAACAATGAATTAATTATATTTCTATTATGGTGTTTTTTATGTTTTTTGAAGTGTTTTGTATTCCTCCTCTGATTTACAATGTTATTTTTTCAAAAGAACCCGCTTATGAGTGACACCTATTTATAGTATTCTATATAGAATGGACCTGATTGAGCCACATGACATGATAATGAAACTCTAGGATAAAATTGATATGTTATTCATATACCCTAGTTCATCACTATAAGGTGTTAACATTCCCTTCTAAATGGAAATACAGTTCAATCCATGTTTTAATTGATAATATATAATTTGACAAGGCCACAATCAGAAATAAATTCCCTATAAAATATATTGATTATTTAGTTAATAAAATATGATGATCTAAATAATTTTACATGATTGGAAATCATTATATATATCATCCAATGATGGTTAGAAAATATTATATACCAAATACACTAATCTACATGAGACATGGACAGTTTGAATTTATCTGTATTTCATTTTAATTTACTAATACCAATTATATATTCATTAATATAATAAATTAATCCTTTATAGACTAACTTAATTAGTTTTTGGTTATCTTTATTGATGGTATTATTTTATATTAAAATTTTATGGAAGAGTGTTAATACCGTTTTGATAATTGATATGAGGATCATGAGGATGGATGTGTGGTATTAAAAATTTAACAATTGTATTTTTTTTCAAAATGTTTCATACATGGTTAATATCATATCATGTGAGACTATATTAGTGGATATATTAAAGACAGAATTTGTCATCAGTTTTCTTTGACTTACAATGGTAACCGAGATCTATGGTTTTCTGGGATTTGCTGGATAATATAAACACATTATGAGAGATTTCTCAAGAATTTCTAATCTGCAAAATAAGATGACATATATGAATGGTATTTTCTAATGGATAGATGAATGTGAAGATAATTTCAAGGATCTCAAGAGATTATTGGAATCTTCATGTATACTCATAGTACCATGATGTTGATAAGGTTTTTGATCATTAGTGATGTACGAATGATGGTATTTTCAATTTCCCAATGAATAAAGATATTTTAATTAATGATATCTCTAAAAAAGTAAAAATACATCAAAAATATTTATAGGGATCATGATTCAGAGTTAGGAATAATATTTTTCATATTCATGATATAGTTAAAATAGCATTATAGTGAAAATTTTGATATTTATATGGATAAAAAATTATTGATGTATATATTCAAATGAGAAGAGTTGACTATACACCAGAGAATTTATTTGGAGATAATTAATGATTATGATTACTCAAAACATTACCTCCTTGGGAATTAGAATAATGAGGATCATGCAATGAGTTAGAAGATCCATTTGATTTTCAACATGATAAATATTTAAATACATAAAATAATTATAAATTGGTTGATTATGAGGCTTTAAATCCCAAGGAAAAAGGAAATATCAATTCATTATCAAATTATTGCTCAACTATTCAACCAATTTTTGAATACAAAAGTGAAATTATATTAAGTATAACTATAGAAAAAAATAAATAATGCCTACGAGTTCCACAATGACAATTATGGAATTATATTGTTCAATAGTAGAGTAAATGTCATATAAATTACATAATAAATATAGAAATATTATATTAAATTCAATGTTCATTAATATTTATCCAATAAGTATAAATATGTATATAGATATGAAATATTATTTATTGTTGGAAAACCTAAATATAGAATTATAGTGTATGTATCAAGAAAATAGGTATGTCAAAGTGCTATAGTTGATAGATTCAAGTCTAAGGGTAAGATGATATGATTACAGATACCTAACTTGTAATTGGATAATGATACCATGGTTTTCATCATCAGACTCCCAAATTAATCTAAAGGATAAATTTTATTTGGGGTAGTAGATGATAAATTAATAAAATCAATGCAATTTATTACTATTGGGGAATTGTTTTATCATACTCATATTGTTTTTTATAAATTATGGAATTTGTTAGAATTCATGGGGTATCAATATGAATCTTATCTAATTGGTATTTTAGGATTACATTCATGTTCTCTTGAATCCTGTAGTAGTCTGTAGGTGTATAGTTGTTTTTTAGAAATAGAAATCAATATCACATAAATGGTCAGTTTGAGAAGAATTTTCATACTTGAGAATATATTAGCAGAGATTTCTCTATGTATTTAAATATAGATTAGATCAATAAATTCCTTTGATCTAATTTTATTTATAACATTTTCTTCCACTTTAGAATTTAATTCAATCAATATGATTCACACCATATAAGAATGTTCACAACATTGATGTGTGGAGACGAGGATATGGAAATAAAGATAATGAGATGAGGAATATGCAAGAAAATGAAAGATAATTTTAAATAGATTCATTATCACATAATGATAACTCTTACCTGAAATAAATGTTATGTTGGAAATCAGAAATGAGACATATAGAATGATATTTTTGACAATGTATTCGAATAAACATCACCATTTAAGAATGTTATGAGGCATATAAATTAGTGTAAGTTGTGACGTAGATATCAGTATCCCTTATATATTCATTATCGCATTAGGATGGTATCTAATGCATTGGACAATCTACATAATCTCTTTCATGTTGACGATGTGTTCCATGATCTCTCATAAAATGAAAAGATTATTGATATATTATGTCCTAGAGAGAATGTGATATTAAATAAGATTAATCAGTTGGGAAAATGATTATATAAAGACCATAAATTAAATGGCGCAATGTGAGAACCCAAGTATATAATGAAGAATACTTATCTTCAATTGTATGTATTTGATTCAAATAATTTCAATTGTGAACCTATAATATTGGTGGGTGTGTAATTATCAACACATTTTTTATTCTAAATAAGTCATTAAATATTTTTTTTCTATTTAAAATCATTAATTATTCATAACATCTATTAGAAAACATTAATTAACTATTGAAATATCATTATATAATTTGAAATAGAAATCACCAAAATTGGATTTTTTTTCGAATGATTAGGATGGTAAATATTATGGGAAATTATTTATTATTCTTTTATGATCATATTATCAACTTATTATAAATGAATTTATAAGTAGTTGAAATTAAAAGACATTTTTTCTAAACAATATTTTTTTATGTGTGCATTTTGTATTTAAATTAAAAAATATAAATAGTCACTATTTAAGGCCTTAAAATGAAAATTAAATATCACATATTTAATACATTATTTTAATATTTAGATAATGAAATTTTATAGGAATCAAATAATAATAAATAGAGTTTTATTCATACAACCATGACTTCTCTATTTTATTTAATTTTTCATCATTATTTTAAAATGGATTTATATACATGTCGTAGATAGGATATAGAAAAACTGGTTTAATATTTTTAATTAAGAGGTTGAATTTTAGAAAATATTTTTCTTTTATTTTTATTCATTGTGAATAGTATTATTGCAATGATTTCATACCACGACCAACGTAAAATGGGTAAAAATATGTCAAACATTAGGATGCGGTTTTCAAATCACTTAAAAACTTTCATTTATACAATGAATAGAGTATTAAGAATACATTATCAACCAATATTCAAAAATATTTTTAATTATTCCAATTTTACTTTGATTATGAACATTATATAATTTCAAGAAACATATAAATATAAAGTATCCCTATTTTTATTTTATTTTTTTATATAATTCCATAAGGATTAAAATATTTAACTAATGATGGTAAAAGTTCATTTTGAACCTAAATAATTTAGTTTAACAGAGATAATTTTTTAGTTCTGTTATAATTACCCTATATTGATAAGCAGAATTAATTTAATTCCTATTAAATATATAGAAAAGGGTTGGTAATTAAATTTAATCATATTAAAATAAATATTATTCTGATGAAATTAGGAGTTAAATTTCATTATATTAATAATATATTTTTTCATGTTATTTTTGAAGTCAAATTAAAATAATAGCCTTATAATAGTTTAATAATATTTTTTGTTCATTGATAATTTATATTATGATTTTTAAATAAAACAATTTCCATTGGTTTCAGAAAATAGAATATTATTTCAATAAAGGATTATTTTTAAGACATAATTTAACATAGAATTAAATTTATGGCCTTAATGTCTTAAAAACTTATTACCATTATTATGGATAGAAATATATAATTATTGGGGTAAACCAAAAGATAAGGTTTAAGGTAATGTTCGAAAATGTCCACATTTTATTTCTTAAAGATAATTAGATATAATAATATAATAGTTTTTAAATTACATACATTTTTTAAAATTAGAAACGTATATGATATATAATATATTTTTATATTTTAAATAATTTAAATGGGGTTATTCCCCTCAATTAAAAATGGGATCATCATGTTCTTCTTTACTCATATACTCTTTTCCTTATATCTCAGTCTAGTGAATACTTAATAAAATAGAGTATTAATTTATCATATATGAGATCAATTTTTTCATCTAATATACAATACAATCAAGGG
This sequence comes from Viscum album, assembly GCA_963277665.1. Taxonomy (NCBI): domain Eukaryota; kingdom Viridiplantae; phylum Streptophyta; class Magnoliopsida; order Santalales; family Viscaceae; genus Viscum; species Viscum album. The sequence goes on from OY728157.1 coordinate 1,033,680,899, forward strand.
TTAAGGTTTAATCTATCATAGGTTTCTAAAAAAATTGGTATAACACAAAAATGAGTATGTTAATTTTAATTTCTATTAATACCTTCTATAAATTCTTTTGAATCTATTATAGAATAATTTATTCTGTAAATAATTTCTTTTCTGATATTATGATTATGTAACAAATATTATCCTCATCCATTAAATAATATTGGAAAATAAAACATCCCTCATTATTTTATATGGACTACAACCACCACATTACGATATAATTAATTTCCCATAACCAGTTTACATTAATGGTTATAATTATGGATTTAATGAATATAAATTAATTTTTCAGTATTATCATTACTTTTAAATGTCTAATTATTTTTTACATTTCTTTCATTCGAAAATTGAATAGTGTAGTCATAGCTCATGTGTATATATAGAATATCTTCTCCAAAACAAGACATAATTCATTTTTATTAAATGTATAATATTAATAATTATAAAATTTTATATAGTGATTAAATATGATAATCATTAAATGAAAATAATTTTGGATATTAATTAATCAATATCAATGTGTAATTATAAGGAAATCTGAAACCAATAGATGAAGGAAAACTAAGGGACCAGTTTTCTAAAACGATTGATGTTAATGAATAATTTTTAACAATCTAGATATATGAATTTATAAGTAAACCATATATGTAGTTATATATATTATAATGGTTCCATAATTAATTTATTACATATATATAATGATTATATAGATGTTTCTTATTCACACAAAGGAAATCAAGTCCTTAGGTAAGGGTTTATCATACAATCTCAGTTCTTCTTAGTATCGACAACGTAAAATTTCAATTGAGGGAAAAGTTAAAAATATCATTCATCAAAACCCAAATATATTCCTGTCATCAATTTCATACTAAAATATTTAATTATTTGAATTTAATTTATTACATTAGTATGTAAAATTATTGAGATATTTTTTAATCAAAATACGAACTTATCTCTTCTTTGGTTGATAAACATTTTCTTGCATGTCTATAATATTATGAATTGTTTTATGAATTATAATAGTTTTACTTGAGATTTTTTAAAACATTTATTTTCATAACTATAATGTTTTTTTAATTTTGTAAAGGTGATTTTCCTAAATTTTATTTTAACATGTAATTATTTACATTTAGAAATTTGTAAAATTAATGTTTTCATTTTACATATTAGACATGAACTAGTTTTCGCACTTTCGTGACCATTATGGGATTTCAATATTGCATTAAAAATTTTCTTACTTGAATTCAGTAGAAAGTATTTTTTTATAAAAAATTCGAATAATTATTAAAATTTTATCTAATAAATTGGATATTTTCTCAAGCATTCGACGAAATGATTGAAAAAACATTTGGAGGTATTTTTCATTTATTTCATCGCCCTTTACTGACTATTATGTTTCATAATCTTTCTGATAATATGATGCAATAAATTTTATTTAGATATATTATTCTGATGACAATTATATTACTCCCATTTCATTCCCATTGGGTTATTTATGATTTGATGAGATCTTTAAGAAACACTTTTCATTTCTATATGTTTCTTTTTGTTAAAATAATAAATGGTTTTTGATCATTCAACACCTATAAAAATAGTTTTATTTATATGATTGTTTCATCTATTATTTACCACCATTGAATTGTGGAAATTCATTTATCAAATCAGATTACTATTGAAAACCAATTCACGTTCTCCATCGACATATGAATATTGTATGTAATTCCTAATCTAATGTGGTATGAAAAATAGTTGGTGGAAGTTTACCCACTGTGATGTGGGAAATAGTTATTTATTTATAATCCCATATGATATGATTGTATTGAAATGTATACTAAATATTAATTATGGTTTCTATAACTTTGATTGGGTCAGAGTATTATAAAATTATTATGATAATAATTCATACTTATGTCTCATTATTGATCATTGTTGATTCCCTAGTAATTCCACATACTAATGTATTATTCCCTGACTCATGATTATGATATCTGAATTAATGGGAATGCTTTTATATTGATAATCATTTTCTATTATACCCTTTTAACAATAAAATTCATTAATGAGATCATTTACTGATATCTTCCATGTTTACACTTACTTAACATCTTAGATCAACCCATCTTATTTTTTAATTTTCCAACATTTATGATGATGGGTACTAAAAATGCTGATTATATAATTTAACCTTATGAAATTAACGAGGTTAGTGATGGTAAATATTTTAATAATAATATATTTTTATGAATATTCTCTCTATGTGCAGCAAAAATTTATGTTTATGTTCTGCCTAATTTTATTGAATATTTTTTATATTGCATTAAAATGATATATTAATTAGGAATGTTATTTATGGGTTTTCTCAGAAATGAATTATCCATTTATTACAATTGTTGGGTAGAAGGTATATTATATATTCCAAAATGTGTGATTTTAAATACTAGAAGATTACTATAGAATAAAATGATTTATTTATTCATCTAATGGGTTACTAGAGAAGGGGTCATGTTCTATTTTAATTTACTGAATAAATGATTTTACATGTCTTTTTACCGGTGGTGAAACTTTATAATATTCCTAGACATGTGCATATTATCTAAAAAATAAATGCTCATGATATTTTTTATATGTAATGTGTTGTGAAAATAAATTATTTAGTGACCAAAATGTAATTAGAATCATAGTAATATGTCGAACAATATGGTGGCTGGGGTGATTGGACATCAAACTACTAGACATTAAATTTTTTTGGGTGTTCAAAGTAGATTAAGTTATTCATGTATATTTATTCCACTTTTTATTTTTAAAATATATTTCCAATCAAAGGGGTTATGGGATTTGGATTCATAGGTTATGAACGTTGGAAAGAATATTTGACACTTTGGTATTGAATATGAAAAATAAAGAAAACATCCCATTATGTGGATTTATAAAGGGTATTTTTTGGATATATAATAGGACCAAATAGTTATAACAGAGATTGGATTCAATGTATATATGATTGCCTTATTGAGTTTTAGAAGCATTGATTAGTTGGATAACTTTTGTGTACTTTTCTTGGGATGTTTTACTACGTCCAAAATAATTTCAATAGTAAAATAAATATGGTAGTATAATGTATTTGAACTCAATAATTGTTCAATGACCTTATGCATAATTGTGTGTTTATTTATTGAGGTGGAATTCATAATGTATATGGATGGATTTTGAATAATAACAAAAGAATCACATAATTTCTAATTAAATTCAGATTCAATGGGAGATCAATTTGTTAATGATGTTGCTATAAATGGGTAACATCTAGATTTATAATTAATAGGGAGGAAATTAAATTTTATTTCATGAAAGGTTTTCCACATTTAAATAGTGAAAATGTTTTTTTAATTTTAAATTAGTCAGAATGGAGTTGTATTGAATAACATGATTCCATGAATAATAATAAAAATTAATAGTTTTACGAACTGGTTATCAAGTGATATGGTACATGACCTAAATGGTGGATGATAACATTAGGAAACATTACATAACAAATATGATCAATGATTCAATGACATTATCCTAGTACTAAATTTTCATATAGCATTATGGAGGAATGGTTTGGAATGAAATTTCAGAACCAAAATAGCCTATCATGGAATGTAAACATTCAGTGTTTCTATTAATCATGTCGAAATTGAATGAGTAGTAGTATTATTTCCACATTTTTTTCTTTCTGTTAAGAGTTATGATTTCTTATCTATGTGGTACATAAGTCATTTAATGAGATAAGGATTAATTTTTTTTTATTGTAACCCGATTTCATTTTCATTTCTAATGATTTTTTGAAATGGTAGTGGTTATTTCCAGAAAATGAACAAATATAAATATTTATACACAACAAAAATTAATATAAATGTAACAAGAATGTTTATTTGTACACTGAGATGAATATATAGGGATTTCATGGGATTCAAATTGTATCTCATGGTTGTGTAAAATTATGGAATATATATGTTTTCATTAAAATCTGTTTTTGGAAGGAGTATGAATGGTTAGATAAAAAGAATTCCAATACATTGATATTATGGCTTAGAAATATCATTCACTCAGGTGCGAAGATGTGAGAGTTATTGTAGTTCATAAAATAGAGCCATTAGTTTAACAATTATAGTTGTTCTGAAAGATAAATTTCACTTTTCACGATCATTAATTATGTAGAATTTGAGTGAAGGAGTTGTTTTATTAGGTATATGTTGGATGATTTTGATAAACATTACAATGAAGACCCATATTTTGTGGGTACTAAAATAACAATATTGAAGCAAGATGTTTGAATATTTTTTCTGGATGAATGTTCAGTACTAGTGGCACATTTGAATGATCTACTAGTATATTTTTTAGTAGTTTGAAGAGACTATTAATGGGGAATATAATATTAGGGTCATGTAGTATAGTTCTATTTGGGGAATTTTGATCCTGAGATACCTTTTATATAATGGGTGGTTTATATGTTCCCTTAATTGTAAATCTATCATGATGACATCGATGATTGAATTGAATCAACCCTATTACCAATAATTTTTAATTGATAAATTATAGCGAATAAGAAATAAAAAATTACATCTATGGGAAAGTAAATTTATGAAGATCATTAATGATTCATAATTACAATTTTAATTTTGGGGGTCTTGTAAAAGATTTAGTGGAGGTAGTGTTGAAGTGTGGGAAAAGGGCCATTTTTTCCTAGTTTCCCATTATAATAGATACATTTTCAATTTTTTATGAATATGTATGGAATGTTGATAATATCAAACTATCATAAAATACATTAAATTCTGGTTAGTTTGGGTGGTATCGTTTAATTCATAAAAACCAAAATATCTCAAATTAAGAAATATTTGTTGAATATTTTTAGAAATATGTGGTTTAGAATGATCATTATTAGGGACATAATATATAGTGTATATTATTGATTGATTTTGAAAATTTTGGAAAGTACTCATGCATGTCTAATTTAGGTAATATTCCATGGAGATATTTAGAAGTTATCATTGATAAACATAAATTTTTAATAATATTCAAAATATTTGGGGAGTCATTATATCAGTAGAGATTAGATAATGTTCTCCATGGTGGTGAATCATAGAAAAAATATAATTTAACATATAAAATAATATGTTTTGTTGGAAGATTTTTATAGGAATTTGATGAATCTTTGAGAATAATCCTTATCTAATTTTTTATTTTGAATAACTTACGAAAAATATTGGGGGGGGGGGGTGTTTGATTTCAATGTGAATGTTTTTTTGGAAACTATTAGGATTTATAGAACTGGTATTTCTTGAATTAAAACAGGTTAAATTATATAGAAATATGACCACCCTTAGCAATGAAGTCTATATCCCCTACTATGGAAGTATATGTAGTAATATTGGACAATTTTTATGAATTTTAAATTAGTGGAGTTTCAAATTTGGAAACAATGTTCCAGATAAAGTAGCCAGTCAACTAATTTCAATGATATTGGTTGTGTATGTTTAATACATTTCTATATATGAGGATTTTTTGTATTTAGAATAGTATTTTAGATTAATATAATTGGACATGGAAGTATAATTTTGGAGAAACTATATATATGAATGATAAAATAGCATTTCATATGTTTGGGATATTTTTTGTAGGAGGGAACTAGAATATTGGGTGAGTGATAGGGATTCTAGATCATTCACTATTCACTAATGGGCCCGTTGAAGAGGTGGTGATCATTTATTTTCATATAATAAATGAAGGGTATTTTATCTTAATTAGAAGGCAATGTGTCCAATGGAAAATATTGGATTCTATAGAGCTTTTCTACAAATTTTTTTTCTATAACTATTTATTTTGAGTTATAAATAATATAAACAATGTTGTCAAAACCATGAAGATATAGGATTTATATAGAAAGAAAGAACATCATGTTTTCAAAGGTAACTACTCATCCACATTCATTAAATTTATCGCAAAAGGGATTTCCAAGGAAATTCATTACTTTTTGTTTACTTGTTCTATATTTGAGCGCTAGAAGACACATATTATCACCAGGGGTTAGGTCATTTCAATTCACAAGTACAATCAATGGAATTGATATAGAAAGCTTGGGAACTTAATAAAAGAAGAACTAAATATTCAAAAACACGAACACTATAGAATATATATACATATTTTTTAAATCAAATTTACATAATTCAATATTTAATATGTATTGAAATATCCTTAGTATAATCTAGAAATCACAATACTGAATGAACAATAAATAACTATAGATACAATGATTAGATTTCATCCTTGAACTATTGTTACTTAATTTATTTTTTATTCAATGTGATCTGAAATAATTGAAAAGATAATTTTTATGAAATAAATCATTTTAGCCATAAAAGAATAAAAGAAATATGAAATTTGTTATATATGATCTCCACAAACAATGAAAATCATAATTCATTAAATCTTTTATCATGATTTGAGAAAATTAAATCACTAATTACCCATTATGTTATTCACATCCTTCCTTATTTTAGTTTTTGAGAGATAAAACCTCAGAAAAAAATTAATGAACAAAAACCATAAAATATCCCCACACATACCAATGATTCATAATTCTCAAAAATAGTATCACTTGTAGTTATATAAATTTATTTTAAATACCTGAAATTATTACATGATGATCACAATTCCTACCATTGTATAGTTTATATTTATTATGACTCAAAATTCTATGATATCTTATTATAAATTTGTATAACACCTATTTTTCATTAATAGAAGAAAAACCATTCTCTCCACTAATTTAATTTAATTTAAAATTCATTATCCAATAAAAACGCCATCATCCAGCAACACATACTGCATTTTTACCCAAATGATTAATCCATCTCTTTTAATAATGCCAAATAAAATTCAAGCACTAAATGAGTCATGTTAATTATTCTATTTTTCATGTATATAATAAATCATTAATATCATTGAAATTATTATTTTCTATAAAACTATGGTTTTTTGTGGTGATAGAATAACACAATCAATTCAAATACACAAAACTATTTTGAAAATGATCTAAAACCAATGTCAACATGAAATAAACATTGTAAGGTTATTTTAATATATTATTCATTGTATACCATTAATGACGAATAATATGTGACTAAAAGAACATGACCCCTACTACTTTTAATCATGACCAATCATATGTTTAACCATGAACACGATAAAAAAACCACAACTAGATCTCATTGTCTTATCACTATGGATCCCATAATCTACCATTTAATCCTATAGTCTATGTTGGACAACCTGGATAACAATGAAATGTGTCCATAGTTTATCCATCATTCTTCAAATAAAATTTCCAATTAACCAAAACTGCAATATAATGAAAACTTCCAATGGTGAAAAAACATTTTAGAAAATCATTATGAACCAATAACTCTAAATCACACATTTATAGGTGAACACTGTCCATTTTCTGTTGAATAAAAAACCACTTCAAGGATTTTTATGAAAACCAATGTAATATTTTAACATTACTCCATGAATAAATAAAAAGAAAAAATAAAATCCAAACCCATTTTAAACAAATTTAGTCTTCTATAGAACTGAATCATTATCAAAAAAACTAAATCCATCAATGATTTAATATTAATCAAGTTTTGAAAAATGTCTTCACTAAAAAAATACATCCCTAATAATGCAAATCATTTTCACTGAAATTTTCTCTAAAACAATGATCTCCCACATTATAAAATAGTCTCTTAGGGGGAATTAATAATAAAACATATTACTTTTCATATCATTGAGGATACCTTGTATTGTTTTTTACATTAATGAACACTACAATTCCTAATATATAAAATATATCTTTCCAAAAAATTGGGAAAACCTTTTATATCCATATAAAGGTATGAAGGTGACACTAGAATTTCCTAGTCGTATACATACCCTATTATATTTAGTAGGTATTGGAGAATGATATACCCCCAACAACATCATTTGAAGAAATGTATACTCTACCAAGGTGAAGTTCCATTTGTCATTAGGTGTTCTCTCTTATCAACAGAAAATGGAATGTAGCACCAATATTTTATATGTAACTTATAAAGAGAAAATTTTCATCTAATAATCCATCAAAAGAAATGAACTATAACACTAAAATAACCAAATGTAATGAAAAAATTATTAACCACAAGAATGACTAATATAACATTATTAAAATTCCAAAAAAGAAACATAAAACTAAACATGATATAAAATTATATCCACATTATGTTTTCTAACAAATAATATCCATATAAAATAATAATTTTTGTATGTGTTACCCCTTCAGATGAATCCAAATGAATAAAAAATCACGTATAAATTTCTTATTGATATTAAATTCAATCTACCAAGGTACTTTTACTTTACCTATAATACAACCCATATAATCTAAATGTAAAAATGTGTATTCAAGGAAAGTGAGTGATAATTCTCATTATATACCACTAATTTCTAAAACACCCCTTGGAATTTAATGTGTTCTTACATAATTAGTGTAATTTAGTTTATTTTAATAATTATATATTTTATATTGTTGATTTTATATAATTATTTTCAAAATAATTCACCTAAGGACACATATGTATACATAATCATGTTATATAAAATGTAGACATCATTAAATGATAAAAAAAGTATTTAAAAATTGTATCATAACAATCTTGTACAAATCAAATATCCTATGATTTATCTCTAGCGTAAATCAATGTCTTTATAAACCAATAAGACCAATATTTTCATCATATCCCAATGCCTAACCTAAGGTGCCCGATATGATAGCAAAATTAATTGATTTTTATAAAACAATTGTTATGTTATAATACAAAAAAACAAGCTTATTTAAACTTTTTAATACACCAATAATTCTATTTTCCCATAAAAATTACTCATTTACTTTTCAATTAATAAAGAAACTAATGAAATGTAAAATAAATGTAATTCTTTATTATAAAAAAATTATTGATTCTATTAATTTTTTATGAATTTCCACTTTTGACCAATAAACCATTATTTTCCATTCAATCACTGATAACTTAGTATTCTACATTATTATTCCCCATCTAACTTATCAAATTGAAATTTCATTTAAGTTTATATACATTATAAAACAAAAATATATATTTTATAAAATCTCTAAACCCTAATATTGATTTCATAAGATAATTATCATGAGCTTTACCCAATGAAAATACAATATCCTTTAAAACTTCTACTACACTATTTTAAGTCAAAAATAGATATCATTTATATTAATTTATTCAAAAAAACTAATTTTTATTGAAATTATTCTTGAATTAATTAATTTTATTGAATTAAATTTAATGTAATAATGAAATTTAATAATCTGTATTTTATAAAGAAATTAATTTCAATTTTATTAATCAATATGAAATAAAACACCGATCTTATACCAAAATTTCACTTATATTATCTTATTTTTTGACATATAAATATATATTTAAAAAATAATACATATTTTAGACATAGTGATCCGTATCAAATCATTATCTTAATGAAAAACTCATTTTTATTATATTATTCTGACCCATAACATTTAATCATTATAGTTTATTTTAATTGACAAAAAAACTAAAAAATAATAAATGAGATATGTCACATACCTTTTTTGTAGATAAATCCATACTAATGAAACCCCTCTAATGCAACCAAAAACCACAAGAATTATTAATTTAATAAAATTATATTGATAGAAGAAGATTGATGCTATAAAAAATCATAACAATTTTTTTTTCACATTACGTGAAAGGTATTTTAAATCACCCACAGAAGTTATTCAAGAGATCTTAATTGATAGGAATTATATTTATAATTAACTAAGAAATCACCCAATAAAACAATAGTGGTGATAGAGGGATCAAATAGCAGTATTGATGTATTTATTGATTAATTAAATTAGAATTTACATTAAAATTCCTTGATGAATTGACTATAAAAATATAAAACAAATATATTAAAAATTGGTCAATCAGTAGTTTTTTTACCCCCATTGGACATATAATATCCTACTAGGACCTATGTTATTTTAAATAGCCTCCCTGTAGTAGTTTTATGGTTTACCACCTTGACCACTAAAATCATGGTGTATTCTAGTAAAGTTATAGTATCTCGATGTACAGATTATATGGTATACATATATATTTACCCCCTCATAAACACATCCTCTTACCCATCCTTAAAAAAATACAATTAAAATGAAATCAAATTAAATATAAAAATTTAGAAAATAACATGTATAAATGTTTTCTTATATACACACCAACATAGTTAAATTATCCTTGAGAAGTATCATTATTGGGACCAAACTTGGAGAATTCATCTTTTCAGGGGCGGGTCTAGTGACAAACTGAATTAATAATTTCCTTATCTTTTTCCCCTAATACATTAAAAAATTGTTTCTTCATTAAGAGTAACTCATTAAATGTAACCTATTATATATAGACTATTAAAAAAATATTAAATGTGTGTAATAAAATAAGATAAAATTTTAACAAAGGTATATAAAATGGATTTCTTTTAAGGGAAAATTTAACCAGAATAAACAACATTATCAGTCGGTGAATATGAATCAAAATTATTCACATTATTAGACATTTCATTCTAGATAATGGATATTCTATGAAAACGGGTACATCCATTTCAAGGTATTTGAATGGATCAACATAGATTAATGAGCCACACCATTTTTTGACATATATCAACTACTTCAATGTTTAAATTGTTAATTTTATAGAAGTACAGTTCTATCTATGTCTAAATGTTAGTTTTCATATACAATAACCCAATATATGATTAATATTTTGTGTCCATGTTCTTCACACTTCCAATAATCCCTTAATGAATGAGATTAACTCCTAATTATGGTTGTTTATCTTTTTTGTTACAAAATATAATAACATAAATTGCACATACATCAATTGATGGTGTTGGTCGGAGTGGACACTCAAGAGGGGGGTGAATTGAGTTCCAATTAAAATTTCTGTTTAAAATCCATTACGAAAATCCCCCAATTTAAAATATAAATTGAATTATAGTGAATTTGAACTAAAAAAACATTCAGTTAGTTTCTCAAGGGATTGATTAATTCCCAGTTAATCGAATCAGAAGATCATATTAGCTTTTGAAACTAACCCAATGATTTGCAAATAATGCAAAAACTTGATAATCCAATTATCAGAGTAACTTTTAAAAACATTTTAAGTTTTAAAGCACTTTGCAACGGAATAAAAGGTTTTAGATAAAACTAAATAAATCATAGCATATATAACCAAAAGGTTCAGTCCCAAGCCGAGACTTGGTCCTCTCAAATTTATATAAATTTGATCCACACCCTGGATCGGGGTTCACAACAGTTTACAACTGTCCAGGTCAATGACCTCTACCACAGTTCTTCGTGGGAAACAAAAACAACAGAAAATATAGCTGTCCAGGTCACACAATACCTCTACCACTATCCCCAGTGGGAAATAACAGATGTAAGGAGTTTGAATGAGGATTTAAAGATCCCTTAGTTATGGTTCAGGAGATAGTGTGTGTATAAATTAAAATAGATGATACACACTGCTCGTAATGAAAATAATAAATCACTGAGCAATATATAGAATTTAGAATGGATCTAGTGATTGCAGTATAGCTCTGGACTGCTTCAGATTGATAATAAATTGGTCTGAGTCCTCTTCTAGTTTTCTGTCTAGAAAACAGAGTGTTGTTTTCTTGACACCCAGGTTCATAGACAGTGAAAAGGTAGTCAATTAAGTTCTTCAAAATCCTCGTGAAAGTACACAGCTCTTCTTGAGTAAGCATGAGTATGTATGAGCTTCTGTGTCTTATTGATCATGCATGAATATCTGTATGAACTCTGTATATTCCTTGTATGTTCATCGTGTCTTGTATATGAGTCGTCTCTTTCGCAGCAACAAGGACTTTATATATTTATAGCACGAGCTCCGGTAATAGAAATGATTTATTTTTGCAGGTATGAGTTACGGTTCCCTGACATCCAACAACCTTTATTAAATTAATTACAGAGCATTAAAATATACCTAATATGACCATTGGTTAGATTAAATAAAGCTAAAGAAATTAATGAAGCATCAGATTCTCTGGAATAGTAGCTTTGAATAACGGTAGCCTTGTGTGTCGGTAAGTCTATTTATAGGAAACCTCTTGTAACGGTAGCCTTTCTATTGGTAGACTTCATGTCTGTCAGTAGACTTGATCGGTCACGGTAGACTTAATGTACCAGTGACCTTTTGTGTAGTGGTAGACTTCATGTACTGGTATTTTCCTTGGTGTATCGGTAGACTTCCTTCGGTAACATGTCTGTAAAGGTAGGATAGAATAACGATGAGTTGTATGTATCAGTAACCTTCATGTAATGGTAGACTTGTTGTAGCAGTGGAATTGACGTACCAGTGATCTTCACGTATCGGTAGACTTGCATAACAATGACTTGTCTGTATCGGTACGCTTTCACGTATCAGTAGACATGTTGTACCGGTGGCCTGTATCGGTAGGCTTGTTCTGTAACAGTGACCACTTGTCTGTTTAAGCATTCTATTGGAAAAATGGGTTAATTTAGAATATATATATATCCATTTAGTAACCGAATACTCTGAAGTTAATATAAATATTGTAATATAAGAATATGTGCATGGTGTACACAAATACTAAAATAAGTCATTAACCATTAATTAATTTAGGGATTATCAATCCATAATTGAGCATAGTTGGGATTATCAAAATATGATTGAGCATAGTTGGGATTATCAAAATATAATTAAGCATAATTGGGATGATCAAAATATGATTTCAACTAATTATCTAAGAGGGTTCAACAATCTCCCCCTTTTTGATAATCACAACTTATGCCAAAGTATTATGAAAATTAAAATGGTGGTAGAGGAAATATTTCCTATGAAAAAAAACATTAAAACAAAGTACTCGTTTTTTCTCCCCCTTGGATTCTCCCCCTTGCAATTGCACTCCCAATTCTCATTAGTTTCATTTTCTCCCCCTTTCTGATTAACAAAAAGAAGGGTAGAATCAGAGAAATGTTGAGACTTAAAGAGAATATATTACACAGAAACATAGAAAAGTAGATAATGTATGAGTAACTTTCTATTAAATCACAAAAGATAAAAACTGATAACGTCAGTATTTAAAAATAAAATACAAGTGAATCCCATCAAAAACATCCAGAATCAATCAATCTTCCTCTGGAACAAGAGTCTTTCCCTTAGGATCAGAAGAGGGTGCAGGGTCAGAATGAGTAGTTGGCATGGGGATAGCTGAAAAAACAACTGTAGGTTCAGCCACAGAAACTGTATCGGATCTGAAATCTCTGCTCCTCTATGGGATCATAGGTGTCAAGCTTCAAATATCCGGAACTGGAGTCAACTGAGGTGTACTCCCAGAGGTAGAGGCATGAAGAGCAGGAGGTACAATCACAGGTCTGGCATCCTCATGAAATAATGGTAGCAATAGGTTCCTGAAATCCATAATAATACTGCCTCCTCCCTCAATTGCTGATACAAAATCATCTCGATTTTCAATGAATTTATCCACGGTAGGAGTAAGCACCCTGATATTACAAACATGTTCTCTAAAAGATTGAGTCACTATAGGCAACTTCATATTCTCTATCAAAATATTGAAATGATTGGTCATATGATGCTTGGTATAGAATTTTTCAAAGTAAGAATCCACATTATTCTTAATTGCCTCTTGAGAAGCAGTAGCTTCCCATAGGTGATCACGAACAAAACTACTAACTTCCCTAGTTGTAGCAAGGATCGGAGTATCTAAGGTGCCACTGGTACTGGCCTTAGCCAACTCTTCCTGGATAACAGTTCTGATCTGAATAAGGTTCACAGTGGAGCTAGATGAAGGAAGGGGTTTAACTGAGAAATTTGCTGTCTCCTTGAATGATTGTGTCAGATTACTAACTAACTTCTGAAAAAGTTCATCTTGACTGTTCAAATTCTCTTTTGACTGATTTCTTAAAATCCTCAAAGACATCCAAAAACAGCTTGACCACTTCTTTGATATATCTGATATCATTATTTACTTGGGATTGAGAGCTGTTCATGGTAGTAAACGAAGCAATCGATTGTCTTAGAGCAACCACTGCTCTGGTCTAACTCTCAATTTGATTATGGCATACTTTAACATCATCCATCATTCCCCTCACTGGACTAGAAACAGCACATCCCAGTGATTGCTCCAGGGATTTCTCCACACTCCTCATTTCATCAACCAGGCTTATCTTCAAATCTTCCACTGATTCTCTCAGTGCTTCTTTCATTTCAGCCTTTAAGGACTCAATGTCCTCCATGGTTTCCAAATTTTCCGCCACAGCAGGTAGGATAACTGATTCTCTTTGGGGCTGGTCTTCCTCATTAGAATCATCATTATTAAGTCCAAGAACCATATTTCATGGATCTTATGTCCATCATTCAATGTCATAAAACACTAATACGGAACCAAGATTCTCCCCCTCACTTAGAGCATTCACATGAGGAATCTCCTCCAAATTTTCTACTCGAGGTAATTCTATAACATCCTATACAACTACAGCAGATTCAATAACCATTTTCTTTGAGGGCTCAAAGACTCTCTCATTAACAGATGCTACTTCTGCTTCCTGATTAGGAACTATCTTGAATGTACTGTCTATTAGAGGGCTCAAACTGAGCTCTTCTTCATCATTTTCCTCATTATCAACTTCACCAGCAGCCTCATTTTCTTCATGAGAAAGCTGATCTGATTCGGTTTCTTGATCATCTTCAGAGGTTTCCTTAACAAAATACTGATATGCTTCTTCTTCTTCATCTATGGTCTCAGTATCACTTTCCTTCAAAACAAATTCTCTCCTTGGTAGTTCTTTTGGGGGGCTAGCTGCTCCATATGAAAGACTTTGGGGAATTAAACTAGGAGGTAAGTCAGGGTCTCCTCCTTCCTCAAATGATGTCTCTTCCTCCTCAGCTTCAGCTTCATTATCACTGTAGACCGGTTCTTCCTCATCTGGTCCAAGACCAGGATCCCTCACATCCTTTGGTCTAGAAGGATGATCCACAAGAGTGTACTTGTCATATATTTTTCCATTATCATTAACCCATGATTTCTTCCAAGGGTTTCAGATGACTTTCATAAACTTACAAATAGTCCTGGTGATGCAAAAACTATCCTTAACCACAATAGTTTCATCTTCAGGTCCAGCTACCTCCTTTGCCTTCAACATAATAGAAATCAACTTAGAAAAGAATAGTGCTTTGGACTTAGACTTCGGTCTAGTCATATCCTCAATCTGAATAATTAGCAATCTACACATGTTCACCTTTACTCCATGCTTTAACAAATAAATATCCTGAAATCTGAGGGTAGAAAAATCTATTATCCTTGGGTTAATCACATGCTGAATGAATATGAAAATTAGTTTATCCTCCCCTGCCATATCTGTAGTAATGACCATTCTAGGAGGTCCATTTCATATCAATTCTAACAAGGAATCCTCATAATTGAAATAGTCACTAGTAGTAGGTAAGGATTTTGAATAAAATCCATAATCACCACTATGAGGAACTCTAAGGTTCTCAGCCTATTCAACTGATGAGAATGAAAACTTTTGACCATTCACAAAGGAAATCATCCTATTCTCCTCTTCTGATGTCTTAAAATAGACAAAATCATAAAACTCTTTTACTAGTGTTGGATAATACGGTCCATTATTGTTCATGAAGCATTCGAGCCATCCTTTATCTTGTAAAACCTTCAGAATCAAGGACGTTCATTCCATCATCCATTCCACACATAATTCCTTTTCCACATCAATTTCTCTCTTTAATAAATGAGGATTCACAAGATTCCATCAAACAACACCTCTACTACTTCTATTGGCACCACCATTGGTTACTTTATGCTTCTTAGCTTGTGGCACCTCATTCCCTTCATCCACTAAGGGTCTCTTCACATAGGACATTTTAGATTCTGAGGCTTAGGGTTTTGCAAGCTTGAGAGTTTTTAGGTAAGAGGGATTCAAACTGACAGGTTTGCGGTGATTGAGTCATGTCTAGAGTCAGGTTTAATATCATTTAGGATTCAAATATAAAATATATCTCAAATTAAAATGAAATTCAAAGTCTCGTCCTAAATACAAAAATTTAAAACAGCACGAGAGATGTACTGGTGAGGTGTCCTTAAATGGTGAGGTCTATCCTAAAGGTGAAGTTTAGCTTAATGGTGAGGTTCATCCTAACGGTGAGGTTCATCTAACTGTGAGTTTTATCCTAATGGTGAGTATTATCTAAGGGTGAGGTTCATCCTAACGGTGAGATTTTTCCAACGGTGAGGTTCATCCAAACTGTTGAAGAGTAAGTTATCATTCTTAATTCGTGTCTAATGAAACTTTATCTTTCTGAACATAAAGGCTTAGTGAAAATATCAGATAATTGGAGTTTAGTTCCTATAAATTCAAGAGTAATATCACCTCTTTGATAATGATCTCTTAGAAAGTGGTGTCTAACATCAATGTGTTTGGTTCTAGAGTGAGACACAGGGTTCATAGAGATGTTGATCGCACTAGTGTTATCACAGTTAATTGAAACATGTTTAAAATCGAATCCATAGTCCAATAAAGTGTGTTTCATCCACAGAATCTGTGCACACCATCTACCAGAAGATATATACATTTCTTCAGCAGTAGATAATGAAATATAGTTCTCTTTCTTACAATACCATCATACTAGGTACTTTCCAAGTAAATGACATGTTCCAGATGTGCTCTTTCTATCTAACTTGAATCCAGAAAATTCAGCATCTGAAAAACTTATTATATCAAAAGATATTCTTTTTGCATAAAATAGTCCCAAATTAGCATTATATTTAAGATAATTTAAAATCCTTTTAACATCAAGTAAGTGGGACACTTTAGGGTTATCTTGGAATCTAGCACAAATACATACACTAAACATAATATTAGGTCGACTAGAAGTAACATAAATTAAACTCCCAATCATACCTCTATAATTATTTTGATCCACTGGTTTTCCAGTTTCATCAATATCAAATTTACAGGTGGTACTCATAGGTGTATCACTTCCCTTAATACTATCCAAACCAAAATGTTTTAATAAATCCTTAATATATTTACTCTGATTTAAAATAATACCATCTTTATTTTGAAATATTTGAAATCCAAGAAAGTAGTTAAGCTCTCCCATTAAGCTCATTTCAAACTCATTTTGCATAACCTTTGAAAAATCAGTACATAAATAATTTTTAGAAGATCCAAAAATAATATCATCAACCTAGATTTGTACTATTAAATCATCTTTTGAAACTCTTTTTATTAAAATAGTGGGATCAACAATTAGTTTTGTAAATCCTATTGAAATAAGAAAATATGTAAGTATTTCATACCAAGCTCTTGGATCTTGTTTTAAACCGTATAAAGCGTTAGAATGTTTAAAAACATTATTTTGAAAATGAGGATTTGAGAAACCAGGTGGTTGTTCTACAAAAACATCTTCAACAATAAAACCATTTCGAAAATCTCTTTTCACATCCATTTGATATAACTGAAATTCCGATGTGATGCAAAGGCAGGGAAGATCCTAATTGCTTTTAATATATATACAAGTGCAAAGGTTTCCTCATAGTCAATTCCTTCTTCTTGATTGTAACCTTGTGCAAAAAGTATAACTTTGTTTTTAATGATATTTCCAGATTCATCAACTTTGATTCTAAACACCTACTTTGTGCCTATGGTTAAAGTGTCCTTAGGTCTTTATACTAATTCCCAGACTTTATTTCTTTCAAATTGATTATGTTCTTCTTGCATAGCCATTACCAAAAATTCATCATTGATAGCATCATTGATATTTTTAGGATCTAACTATGAAATAAAAGCTTGATGTTCACCTGATTTCTTTGAGAAGCTCTAGTCTGTGTTCCTCTATCTAAATTACCTACAACATCATCTAAGGGATGGTTTATTAGAATCTTAGTTGGTCTCAAAAATGTAGGGCTAGAGATTTCAGGTTCATCAACAGGTTGGGAATCAACAGAAGCAGGTTCTGGAAAATTTCTAGAACTGGATGTTTTAACTATAGGTCCACTATCTTTATCATTAAGGTTCAAAATAGAGAGATCATCTTTAAGATTTTCAAGAGAGTTCTTAGGTTCATGTGGATCAGTTTCATCAAATTTAATGTGAACAGATTCCTCCATGTATTTGGTTCTCTTATTGAAAACTCTAATGGCTTTTCTAGAAATAGAGTAACCTAGGAAAATTCCTTCATCACTCTTGGATGCAAACATGTCAAGATGATCTTTGGTATTAATAATAAAGGCTTTGCAGCATAAACTCTAAAGTAGTTAACCTTAGGTTTCCTATGGTTCCACAACTCATAAGGGGTCTTCTTAACAACAGGTCCAATAAAGACTCTATTGATAATATAACATGCGGTATTGATAGCTTCAGCCCAAAAATAAATAGGTAGGTCATACTCATTGAGCATGGTTCTGGTAATTTCTTGAAGGGTTATTTCCTCCTTTCTACAACACCATTTTGTTGAGGTGTCCTAGGGGCATAAAAATTGTGATTATAGCCATTGTGTGAGCAGTAGGATTCAAACTCATGATTTTCAAACTCACAGCCATGATCACTTCTCAAGGTTTTAATCTTATGTCCACTAAGGTTCTCCACAGACTTGGAATATTTTACAAAGTAAGAACAAGCTTCACTTTTGTGAGCTATAAAATATACCCAAGTATACCTAGAATAGTCATCTACTAGAACATAGACATTATTCTTCCCATTTAAACTATGAACTCTATAAGTTCCAAAAAAATCCATGTGAACCAACTCTAGAGGTTGAAAAGTTGACACTTCTTTCTTTGATTTGAATGAAAATTATGTTGATTTCCCTTTTGATAGAGATTACAAACTTTATCTACGGGGAATTCAAGTTTTGGTAGGTCTCCAACTAAGTTCTTCCTAGTAATTTTTATATGTGAATGTACATTGTAGTGTCCTAATATTCTATGCCAAAGCCAAGACTCTTTATGAATAGTATTTAAACAAGGTAATATTTTGCATAGCTAAAGAATTTAAATCAACAGCATTGAAATTTTCATTTCGCAAAGTAGAAAATACTAAAGATTTTTTAGAATAAAAAACATTGCAAGAATAATTTTCATGTTTTAAATTAAAACCATCATCACATAACTGAGAAATACATAGTAAATTATACATAAACCATCTACCAATAGATCTTTAGAAATTAATTCTGATTCAGTGTTACCAATCTGGCCTAAGCCAATTATTTTCCCTTTATAATTATCACCAAAGGTGACAAAACCTCCATCAACTCTGACTATGCTTTTAAAGAATGATAAGTATCCTGAAATATGTCTTGAACTTGCACTATCCATGTACCAAGTCATTCTATAGGAGATCTTTAAGCAGGTTCCCTATAAAACAGATTTAGATAGGAAATGATTTTGGTACCCAAATTTTCTTGGGTCCAGACAGGTTAGCCAATATCTCTTTAGGTACCCAAATTTGTCTTATGGGTCTCATAAAATTAGTAGAATCAACATATTTTTAAAGATAAACCTTGTTAGATGCATAATTATGAATATAACTAGTTGAATCATATGAACTTCCAGAACTAGAACTATTTACATTCTGTCCAGATTTAGGAATAAATCTAGTTTTGGTAATTTTTCTTTGTCCAGGTTAGTATCCTATACCAGTAGTACAACTAGGTGAAATATGCTTACCTAGAATTTGAGTAATAGTGTCTCTTCCATTTGTGAAATTTTTTAAATCCTTCCTTAGTTTCTCATTTGATAATATCAGTTCAGTGTTTTTTTAAGAAACTGAGCATTCTTTTCTGTTTCTATGTCAAGATCAGATTTATGTTTAATAGTTAGAGAATACTTTTCCTTTAAACCTTTGTATTTGTATTTTATATCATTATAGGTTTATTCAAACATATCACATTATTAAAATAGTTCAAGATTTGACATATTTTCAGAATCAAAATCATCATCAGAATAATATGAATTTAAAGCAGGAGTTTCAGATGTTACCTCAGAAGTGTTTGTCATAAAACTCTTGTTTTCCTTATTTCTATTTTCAGTCTCAGAAGCTTCATATTCACTGGAGCTATCCTCATAAGCACTCCACATAGCCTCCATGGCTTTGTTATACTTATTGTCCTTATACTCATACTTCTTCTTGTATTTCAGCTTTGGACTGTCTACTTTTATTTGTCCTTTTCATTTGCATTCATAGCAGACAACATCATTAGATATTTCATATTTCTTCCAGTCCTTTTTCCAGTGACCCTTGTTGTCATACTTACCTTTGTAATTTGACTTTATGAAAAAATTCGTTTTCCTATAAAACTTCTTAAATCTTCTAGCCATGAGAGTCATTTCTGCATCACTGTCAGATACACTTTCACTTTCTTCACAGTATGAGATATCACTTACAGCTTGAAGTTTCTCCTTATCCTTATTATTTGAAGTATATGTCTTGAAGGTAACTAACTTCCTTTTTGGTTCATCTTCTTCTTATTTGTTTACCTTAAGCTCTTCTTCATACATCCCCAACATACCAATAAGTTCCTTGACTGTTATTTTACCAATATCACAAGATTCTCTGATTGAAATAGAAGTGCCCCTCCATCTTTCAGGTAGGTATCTCAAAATTCTCATGATACGCTCCTTTGATGAAACGTCTTTTCCCAGTGAGATCATTGTATTGAAAATTTCGTTAAACCTGAGATACAGATCACAAATGTGTTCATTAGGGTTCATCTTAAAATTATCATAATTAAAAGTATAGGTGTTCAATCTCATTTCCTTAACATTAGTTGTTTCTTCATGAGAAACACTTAAAGTATCCCAGATATCATATGCATTCTTACAAGAAGATATTCTATTAAATTCATCATATCCTAAAGCACAATATAGAGCATTCATATCATTTCAATTATTATTGTGAGCATTCTTAGTATCTTCATTCCAAGTAGATCTAACAGTAGTATGAATTTTATATTATGATTCTATGGCAATCCAAATATCAAAACCCATGCTTTCTAAATGAATTTTCATCATAATATTCCACATAGAATAGTTATTTCCATTGAAAAATGGTGGTCTATTAGTAGAAAAACCTTAAAGATTTTCATCCATGATAACAAAGTTGAGACATAAATTTTATAGTGGTAAAAATTTAGAAATAACAGAAATTTTAAGAACATTAAAATACAACTAAAATCACATTTGAAAAACAGAGTACTTCATAAAATATTTTAACCGTCTGATACCAAATGTTGGTCGGAGTGGACACTCAAGAGGGGGGGGGGGGGTGAATTGAGTTCAAATTAAAATTTATGTTTAAAATATTATACAAAAATCCGCCAATTTAAAAAACAAATTGAATTGTATTGAATTTTAACTAAAACAAACATTCACTTAGGTTCTCAAGGGATTGATTAATTCCCAGTTAATCTAATCATAAGATCATATTAGATTTTGAAACTATCATTATGATTTGCAAATAATGAAAATAATTTCTAATCCAATTATCAGAGTAACTTTAAATAACAGTTTATGTTTTAAAGCACTTGGCAGCGAAATAAAATGGATTTAGATAAATCTAAATAAAGCACAACAGATATAACCAAGAGGTTCAGTCTCTAGCCGAGAATTAGTCCTCTCAAATTTATATAAATTTAATGCACAACCTGGATTGGGGTTCACAACATTTTACAACTATCCAGGTCAAAGACCTCTCCACCGTTCTTCATAGGAAACAATAACAACAACAAATACATTTTTCCAGGTCACACACGACCTCTACCACTATCCATAATGGGAAATAATATATGTAAGGAGTTTGAATGAGGATTTACAGATCCTTCAGTTAAGGTTCAGGAAAAAATGCGTGTATAAATTGAAATATATGATACACCTATCTCATAATGTAAATAATAAATCACTGAGCAAGATATAGAGTTTAGAATGGCTCTAGTGATTTCAGTGTAGCTCTGGACTCCTTCGGATTGATCAGAATCGGTTCTGAGTCCTCTTCTGGTTTTTTTTCTGGAAAATAGCGTGTCGTTTGCTTAACACCCAGGTTCAGAGATAGTGAAAAGGTAGTCGATGAAGTTCTTCAAAATCTGGGTGAATGTACACACCTCCTCTTGAGTAAGCGTTAGTATGTATGAGCTTCTGTGTCTTTTTTATCGTTCATGAATATTTGTATGAGCTCTATATATTCCTTTTATGTTCTTCGTGTCTTGTATATGTGTCGTCTCTTTTGCAGCAGCATGTACTTCTTATATTTATAACATAAGCTCTGACAAAAGAAATGATTTCTTTTTGCAGGTACGAGGTATAGTTCCCTGACTGTCACGACCCGACCCTACCCGGGCTCGAGTCGTAACTACCCCAAACCCGCCTTTATAGGCCAGGGGCTGGCGACCAACGTTAAACGCACAACAACTCGGCGACACCATTTCCTAAGTACCTGTACACACACACGCAACACACTCGATGCAATAGTGCAGAGTAAAAGAAAATACAAGCAAAGAAAAGGGAAACTGCTATATATATTCCACAAATGTGCATTGACCTCTAAACATTACAAGTAAAGTGCTGAAAAAGAAAAAGGGAAAAAACACTCGCCCAACCAGAAAAGTTCCACAACCCAGCAACAGGTAAACAAAAAAAATAGCTGACGGGTCCCACACCTGGAACCCGTCCACGACCACCGCACGCGGTCCAAGCTCTCATGCTCCTACGCTCCACTGAAGTCACGCTCCACCTGTCAGTCGTCTGCAGGGCACACCAAGTGCGGGACAAGCCCAAGTAGGAGTGAGTATAAAAATACTTAGTAGGATACCCCGAAGGCTTGAGGGAGCAACAAAGAAGGTACCGAAGGGTGAGCAGTAGAACGAACATGGAATAGTAGATGAGTAAAACTGAACGTGCAGTAAAGAGTAGCAGCTCAACCCAACAAGAGAAAGGTAGAAGTCTCGTCCTAACACAAGGAGATAGGGATGGTGAGAATATGAACTTCTCGTTGATCTTTCGCTGCCTATAGCTGGAGAGTGGACTCATCCAACCACGAGAATCTAGATGCGGAAAGCACTTGGCATACCCCGGGCATCTTCACCTCTCCTGGAAGGAGAGAAACCAAACCCAAGATATGGGTACTGGAACATGGTATATAAAAATCCATATTCTCTGTCAAAAAGCCCAAAGAAGACCACAAGGGGATCTCCATCCCGTAACTCAGCCAATGAAAAAGAGTATCCAACAGACCCAGATGAAACACCATCGATGCCCAACATCCTTCATTTCTACCTCGAACCGAAATCCAAGGGGCTCAATCACCGCACCTCGACACTATCCGCTTTGGGTGGCACTGACTCGCCCGCACAGTTTTAGATCGCGTCACAAAGACGCATCTCGGTGGGGGAAAAGCTCCTTGTACTTGAGAGTTCTGGGGGAACGTCAACCACAACTCGTCACTGCCCCATAGTCGAGAGGTATTCTCAAAGTCAAAGTCATCACAACACTGACCCGTATAACCAAGGGTCCCACTCTGGTAATCACGGAGGAAAGCCACAGGCTATCCTGGTAGAAAGGACTGAGCCTAGAATGCCAATAGGTGTCCCACTGCCTAGCCCTACTGGAGGGTAATTCATAATATAATATTGGGTGACCCACTGCTTGGTCCTGCCAGAGGGTAAACCATAATACATCATCAGGCGACCCACATCCTAGCCCCGCTGGAGGGTGGACCTTAATACATCAACAGGCGACCCACTGCCTAGCCCCGCTGGAGGGTAAACCATAATACATCATCAGGTGACCCACTGCCCAGCCCCACTGGAGGGTAGACCTAGAAGAAGTCGAAAGGTGACCCACTGCCCACCCTTGCTAAAGGGTAGACCTGGAACTAGACGACGGGCGACCCACTGCCCAGCCCTGCCGAAGGGTATACCCTAAGAAGTAGTCGGGGGACCCACTGCCAAGTCTCTGCTGGAGGGTAGACCCTAAGTGTGTCGGGCAACCCACTGCCCAGTCTCTACTAGAGGGTAGACCCTCAGTGCTTCGGGCGACCCACTACCCAGTCTCTGCTGGAGGGTAGACCCTAAGAGCGTCGGGTGACCCACTGCCCAGTCTCTGCTGGAGGGTAGAGCCTAGAAGCCGATGAGTAACTCACTGCCTAGCCCTGATGGAGGGTAAAACTCATAACTGCTCTGGCCATCTCCACTGGAGGGTACAGCACTGCCCAACTGAACATGGAGCGGGTATCGCACAACCACCCAACTCTAGAACAACTCACCGAAAAAGGTTTAGTGTCTGTTCCATCATTGGGTGTCACTAGCACCACTACCGGGCGATCCATCGAGAATGAAGCCAGGGGATGATGACTCAGCCCTACTGGTCAAACCGACGAGCACCGAGCTAGGGGAAAATCCACCATGCTGGTCGAACAAATGAGCAAAAGGGACCCTCAACGTCGCGAGAGGTCAATGTACGTAAAGCAGAGACCAGCACGCACGTGGGGCCCACTCATCATGTGACCCCATCTCAACACCAACCAAGCGTACAAACTTCCTCAGGTACAAACAGCCATATGTACCTCCAAGTGTTCTTGTATACTCCCAGAGTATACCACATTCCAGCCCAAAGGCTATCGTGCACACGACACCCAGCGTTAACACGAAGGCGTGACGTAAAAACTCCACCTCAAAGGCCCAGGCACGACCAACCAAATCTTGTAAATCATTTATAACACTCTCCCAAGAGTGCGTGATCACACGCTAAGGGTCTGCTACAAACAAGGTAGGACAAACCACCACCGAAGCACCTTTCATGCTCCACATTTAATAAGATCACACAAGAGACTTCACACAACCAAACGGATCACAAAGTTGTAATCCTCGCAGAAAAACATGTGAGATAGACTAATTACTCGCCTGAAATGGTCAACCGGTGAAAAATGTACAATTCACCGTAACCAAACCCGTGTGGGGCCCATCTCAAGTTCCCAAAACTGAACAAATGGATCACACCACTACGATCCCCACAGAAAAAACACAGAAGAATGAGTACTCAATCGCCCAAAACAGACACCCGGTGCAAAGGGTAGTATTCACCGTAGCCGGGTCAGGTGGGACCCACACCACGTCTCCGAAAAAGGTCAGGCGAACTGCGCCATCACAATACTCTCAAAAAATCATGTCAAAAGCACTACTCACATGAGTGGAATGGGTATCCGAAGAAAAATGTGCATTCCAGCGCACTGCACATGAGCGGTACCACGCGGGACCCACACCCAAGTCCCGAAGCGCTGCCAACGGATCGCACCGTTGTGATCCTCTCGAAAAAGTACACAAGATGGACTATTCACTAGTCCAAAACGGACACCCGGTGATAAAACTGGAAAATCACCGTCAACGCCAAAACGGCCCTCGTGGGGCTCGCACCACCGTGCGCAATTAAAGCAGGAAGATTGCACCATTGCAATCCCCTCGGAAAAACACTCAAAAAAGACTACTCACTCACCCCGAACGGACACCCGACAAAAATTTATTAAACGCTGCACACAGCTCAAAAGATGGGCAATGGGGCCCACACATCAACTTTGGCCACAACACCTGAAACCACATTGGAATGATCCTCCTCGATGCTAGGGTTCCACGCCACTGACGGCGCTGAAAACGGACATCAGATGTGTCCGCGCCGTCCAAAACAAATCCCCCCGGAAAAATGACGAAACATTTAAAGACACACCGCACCTCTGAGGCCCCTCATTTCGGGAATAAAAAATTCCCTCAACCATCTCAAAAAGTTCATCTCTATTTAAGGGTCGCGTCGCCATAGACGGTACGATGTTTCGACCCACGGTTTGAAAGTTACGGCATTTTAATGCCGTCGGACACAAGTGGGGGAGGATTGGACCGGCCCGGCCGGTCCACACCCCCTGGACCGGCTCAGGCTGACCGGTCGATGGCTCTACCGGCCGAACCTCCGCGCCCGCGGTTCACCTATGTGGACCGCACGTCTCCAAGACGACCGGCCATGAGGCCAATCGCTTCTCCACGTGGAGACCCGCGTTTAGCGGGTCTCTGCCTCCCGAGCGGGGGTCGCGCACCACGACCCCGAGCTCCGCGTCAACCGGCCGGCGCAGCCTTCTGGCACTTCTGCTGCATATCCCAGCTCACCCGAAGGAGCCCCCTACTGCCTGCCACTTTAGGCCACCTCCGCCGACCCTGATCCGCGACACCGCCGCCCCGGCATGCGTCGCCTGCTGCTCACCGGTCCGCCGCCAGAAAACAAAACCCGCAAACATCGCCTGAAGTTTACGGACACGTCGGGGCTCAGATTTTAAATCCGAGAATTGTGTTGTGGATATGGGATGATTACAACGCAAATATGGGCTTTGATCGTTGATTAAACCTCAAACTATGCATGAAATTGAATTCAAAGGGCGGTTCGGAAGTTAAAATGCAAAACCCATAACCCTACCTCGTGGGCGTTGCCCGGTGCTTCGTCGCCGAACCGGTGCCTTGCCGGAGCTGCCTCGCCATATCCACCTAGACGGAGGTGGAGGAGGAGAGGGAGAGGAGGGGCTACCAGGGAGAAGGGGAAAGAGAGGGGTGGGGTTAGGGTTTAAAAAGAAAAATTAAATTAATTAAATTTTAATTAATTTAATCCTCAATTTTGACCCGCACCCGAAACGCCCGACGAGGTTGAGGTTAAGCCTCCCCTAGTGTAAAACCCACATCACGAGCACAACGGTGGTCTCATAATGTGATTCAAATCTTCCCTTTTAAAGATATAAGACTGAACGCCCAAAGCCGCCAAATTACGAAAACGCCCCTAGGGCCATTTTTCACAAACAGGCCGCACCTGCAAAACTTACATCCCTCCTAGGGTAAACGGAATGCTCCGAACTCAACGGAGCCCTCGGTTTTCCAATCCAAGACACCGTTTAAGAGATACTTGTGTTTCAACATTAAACAAATTAATTAATTAATTAATTAATCTATTTATCCTTCCGAAGGAGAGCTAGGGGTTCAAACATCCCGCGCCTACATGTTTTATGTCGTTACTAGGTTAAAAACCCCATTCCAGACCCATCCGTACACTAGGATCTCTGATCTGTGTTACCATTTAGGTGTTATCACATTTATTTGGTGATTCCAGTGTGAACACACTGAAAATTTAATTCTGGCCACTTCGGGGCTCGGAATCGCACGCCATCTGATGGCGCTGCTCTGGAATATCATCAAGAATATTCCAAATTCTTTCGTAGAAAAAAATATGTTCTTACATCATTCCCTCCTTCAAGATTTTCATCCATGAAAAGAAAAATTAGGGAGAAACACAGGGTAATAAGCCCACACCTGGCTTTCCCATACCCAGAAGAACCCACGCACAGCTCTGCGTCACTGCACATAGACCAAAGGATTGATCCATTCACGCGAGGTCGGCCCTTGACGTTGTTGTGCACCCACTCATGAATTTGGGGTTAGAGAAATGCTGTAGACAACCTCACCATCCCTTTGCACGGTCTCAAATGACATGTGGTCTCTCGGGGGTAACTCACCTCCCCGACCAAACCTCAACGTCGCACGCCGCGACTGGAATCACCGCTCGCACCTGGAACAAGTCCCGGTGATTCCCTCCTTCAGAATATCCATATGGTGGAACAACCAAGGATATCTAGTCAAGAATGATTCCACAGTCGATTCTCTCTTACATGCTCTAAAGGCGAAGGAGTCGACACCATCGACTAATGAAAAAGGTCTCACGCCTTTTACCTTACCAACACAGGGTTACACCGACCCGTCGCGCCCCCCTCGTAACAACTCAAACAAGGTGCCGGGAGAAATTCATTTCAAACACAGAGTCTATGAATTCTATTGTATAAAGTAGAAGAGTTGTAGAGTGTACCCCTTATCACCACATGCTCTGTAGGATCGTAGACATTCAAGGATCTCAGTTGCTCGTGGTCCCATCTGTCACCTCCAGGAGCCTGACGTGGACCGCCTAGTGGTGATGGAAAGATCTTGTAAATCCATCGCCCACCACTAGCTCCTCCCTCTCCTCTGCTAGAACCACCTCTCTGGGAACTAATTAGATCACAGAGCTGCCCCTGCCGTGGTGGTGCGCCTGCTGCTTGCTTGAAGCTCACACCAACTCGGGTCGGGCAGCCTCGTGCCAAGTGACTTCGCCCGTCACAAGCATAGCACCGACCCTCTCTGGGCTGCACTAGTGCCCTCCAGCGCCACTGTAGTGTACGACCACGCCCCTGAGATCAGTTGTCAGAAAGCCACCTGCATCGAGGTTCTTCTTGCCGATGCCCACTAGCTACGACCGATGTCTCGGCTCCAACATGCATGCTACCACCACCAACTCCAGAATGTGTCAGGAAGCTCTTTATCACTAGTGCCTGCTCTAGCACCACGGCATATGTGGAAATTACCAAGGGTACTATGATAGCACGAATCACTCGACAGTGACCCTGCTCAAACATCCGCTCTCGAAGGTTGTTGTCAGGGACCAAGTCTGGGTAAAAGCGTGCACGGTCTGCAAAACTAGTCGCGTACTCGGCCACCATCATCCCTCCCTGCTGAAACTGCAGGAGCTCCAGAATTTGAACGGAACGCAAGCAGGAGGGGAAAAACAACTCAAGAAACAACAACTGAAAGTCACCCCATGAATGCGAGGACTCTTCAAAAACCGAGTCACCAGACTCCACCAACCCCAAGCTGATCCACGAAAAAGGCTGGTTTTCAAAGCCACTCTCTGATCTGCTAGTGTCTGCAAAAGACTAAAAAGGCTAACCACTGCCTCTAGCCAAACCTCTGCTACCTGAGGGTCCAGCTCACCACTGAACTTCAGCGGTCTCTACCGCTGGGACTCACGGAGCGCGCTCAAGCTCAGCTTGCTCTACTGAAGCTGCCTACTGCTCAACAGGTGGGGGTGCTGCTACCGGCCCACCCGGAGAGAGGGGATCACATGATGGGTCCTGGACTGTGGCCTCATAGCTCACATGGTCGTCGTCACGAACCAAAGATGTTATCCTGGATGGCTGTCCTCGCAGAGACATCCTGAATATTATCAAGGAGTGTCACGGTCAGATGGGCATAAATGTATATACCAATAAAGACAATGATGGGGAGCTGACTCAAGAAGGACATTCAAAGACTCAATCCTGTGTGATGCACAAATTTTTTTTCTCCTGCATCAAGTGTATCAGCATGCCGAGTCGATAAGCTGGTTATCAAGGTCCTAGTGAATGGATACGTCGGCCGCCGCACCATCACTGGACTCCCTGACCTAAGAGCCGCTCTCGAGACACGTTAACACTGTTTCCCTAAATCCCAATCAATTCCGTTTTTTGGGATGTCCGCACAACGCCCCAAGTAACGAACCACCTTTGATACCACTTTTTCACGACCCGACCCTACCCGGGCTCGAGCCGTAACTACCCCAAGCCCGCCTCCATAGGCCAGGGGATGGCGACCAGCGCCGAAGGCCCAAAAACTCAGGGAGGCCTTTGCCTAAGTACCTGTACACACACATGTAGCACACTCAATGCAACAGTGCAATGTAAAGGAAAAGAAAAGCAACGAAAAGGGAAACTGCAAAATATACACAAAAAATGTGCATCGACCTCTAAACAGTAAAAGTAAAGTTATGAAAAAGAAAAAGTGGAAAAACACATGCCCAACCAGAAAAGTGCCACAACCTGGCAACAAGTAAACAAAAAGGAATAGCTGATGGGTCCCACACTTGGAACCCGACCATGACCAAAGCACACGGTCCAAGCTCCCAAGCTTCTACGCTCCACTAAAGTCATGCTCCACCTGTCCGTCGTCTGCAAGGGCACATCAAGTGCGGGCCAAGCCCAAGTAGGGGTGAGTATAAAAATACTCAGTAGGATACCCCGAAGGCTCAAGGGAGAAAAAAATGAGGTACCGAAGGGTGAGAAGTGGAGTTAACATGTAATAGTAGAGGATTACAACTGAAGGTACAGTAAAGAGTAGTATCTCAACCCAACAAGAGAATGGTAGAAGTCTCTTCCTAACACAAGGATCTAGGGATGGTGAGAATATGAAATTCTTGTCGAGCATTTGCTTCCAATAGCAGAAGAGTGGACTCATCCAACCATGAGAAGCTAAACGCGGAAAGCACATGGCATACCTCGCGCATCTTTGCCTCTCCTGGAAAGAGAGCAACCAAACCCAAGATGTGGGTACTGGAACATTGTATATACCAATATATATGCTCTGTAAAGAAACCCAAACAAGACCATAAGGGGATATCCATCCCGTAACTCAGCCCAAGAAAATGAGAAGCCAACAGACCCAGAAGAAACACCATCGATGCCCAGCATCCTGAACGTCTTCCCTGAACCGAATGCCAATGGGCTCAATCACCGCACCTCGACACTATCCTCTTTGGGCAGCACTGACTCGCCCAATCGGTTTTATATTGCGTCACAAGGACACGTCTCGATGGCGGAAAAGATCCTCGTACTTGAGAGTTCTGGGGGAACGTCAACCACAACTCGTCACTGCCCCGTAGTTGAGAGGTATTCTCAAAGTCAAAGTCATCACAACACTAACCCGTATAACCAAGAGTCCCACTCCCGTAATCACGGAGGAAAGCCACATGCTAGCCTAGAAGAAAGGACTCAGCCTAGAATGCCAATCGGTGTCCCACTACCCTGCCCTACTGGAGGTTAATTCATAATATGATATCGGGTGACCCACTGCCCAACCCTACTGGAGGTTAAACCATAATACATCATCAGGCGACCCACTGCCTAGCCCCGTGGGAGGGTAGAACTTAATATATCAACAGGTGGCCCACTGCCCAACCCTGCTGGAGGGTAAACCATAATACATCATCAGGCGACCCACTGCCCAGCCCCGCTGGAGGGTAGACCTGGAAGAAGTCGACAGGTGACCCACTACCCAGCCTTGCTGGAGGGTAGACCTGAAACTAAATGATGGGTGACCCACTACCCAGCCCTACTGGAGGGTAGACCCTAAGAGGTCGTCGGGTGACCCACTACCCAGTCTCTGTTGGAGGGTAGACTCTAAGTGCGTCGGGCGACCCACTGCCCAGTCACTGCTGGAGGGTAGACCCTAAGTGCGCCGGGTGACCCACTGCCCAGTCTCTGCTGGAGGGTAGACCCTAAGAGTGTCGGGTGACCCACTGCCTAGTCTCTGCTAGAAGGTAGACCCTAGAAGCCAATGAGTAACCCACTGCCCGGCCCTTTTGGAGGGTAAAACTCAGAACTGCTCTGACCATCTCCACTGGAGGGTACAACACTAGCCAACTGAACACGGAGTGGGTATCGCGCAACCACCCAACTCTAGAACAACTCACCTGAAGAAGTTCAACGCATGTTCCATCACTGGGTGTCACTAGCACCACTACCGGCCGATCCATCGAGAACGAAGCCAGGGGAAGACCACTCAACCCTACTGGTCAAACCGACGAGCACCGAGCCAGGGGAAAACTCCACCCTGCTGGTCGAACAAACCAGCATAGAGGGACCCTCTACGTCACGAGAGGTCAAAGTACGTAAAGCAGATCCTGGCATGCATGTGGGGCCCACTCAACACGTGGCCCCATGTCAACCCCAACCAAGCGTACAAACGTCCTCAAGTACAAAAAACCATATATACCTCCAAGGGTTCCTGTATACTCCTAGAGTATACCATGTTCTAGCCCAAGTCCATCGTGCACACGGCACCCAGCGTCAACGCGAAGGTGTGACGTAACAACTCCACCTCAAAGGCCCAGACACGGCCAACCAAATCTTGTGAATCATTTATATCACTCTCCCAAGAGTGTCCGATCACATGCCAAGGGTCCGCTACAAACAAGGTAGGACGAACCACCACCAGAGCACCTTTCAAGATCCACATTAAATTATGTCGCACAAGAGGCTCCGTACAACCAAAGGGATCACACCATTGTAATCCTAGTGAAAAAACATGCGAGATAGACTACTTACTCTCCTAAAACGGTCAACCGGTGAAAAAGGTACTATTCACCGTAACCAAACCCGTGTGGGGCCCACCCCATGACCCCGAAACTGAACAAACGGATCACGCCACTGCAATTACCACGTAAAAACACATGGGATTGAGTACTCAATCACCCAAAACGGACACCCGGTGAAAAGGGTACTATTCACCGTAGCCGGGTCGGGTGGGACCCACACCACGTGTCTGAAAAAGGTCGGTCAAACTGCACCATCACAATGCTCTTGAAAAAGAACTTCAAAAGAACTAATCACTTGGGAAGAATGGGTATTGGGGGAAAAAGGTGCATTCCAGTGCACCACACACGAGCGATACCACGCGGAACCACACCCCGGTCCCGAAGCGCTGCCAACGGATCGCACAGTTGCGATCCTCTCAAAAAAGTACACAAGATGGACTATTCACTTGTCCAAAATGGACACCCGGTAATAAAGCTAGAAAATTACCGTCAACGCAAAAACGACCGTCGTGGGGCCCGCACCACCGTGCGGAATTAAAGCGGACAAATTTCACCATTGCAATCCCCTCGGAAAAACACCCAAAACGACTGCTCAATCGCCCCGAACTGTCGCCCGACGAAAAGTTGTTAAACGCTGCGTGCAGCTCATAGGACAGGTCGTGGGGCTCGTGCCTCAACTATGTCTTCAACTCCTAAAACCACCTTGGAATGCTCCACCTCGGTACCAGGGTTCCAACGCCACTGATAGTGCTCAAAACGGACGTCAGATCTGTCTGTGTCGTCCAAAAAAATTCCCCCTGGAAAAACGATGAAACATTTAAAGATGCACCATGCCTCTGAGGCCCTTCGTTTCGGGAATTAAAAATTCCCGAAACCGTCTCAAAAAGTTCCTCTTTATTTAAGGGTCACGTCGCCGCAGACGGTATGAAGTTTTGACCCACGGTTTGAATGTTACGACATTTTAATGTCGTCGGACGCAAGTGGGGTTGGACCGGACCGGTCCGGCCAGTCCACACCCCCTGGACCGGCTCAAGTAGGCCGGTCCATGACTCTTCCGGCCAAACAACCACATCCGCGGTACACCCACGCAGACCGTTTTCCTCCAAGCCGACAGGCCAAGAGGCCAATCGCTTCTCCACGCGGAGACCTGCGTTCAGCAGGTCTCTGCCTCCCGAGTGGGGTCGCGGTCCGCGACCCTGAGCTCCGCGTAAACCGGCCGGCGCAGCCGGCTGGCGCTTCCGCTGCGCGACCCAACTCACCCGGAGGAGCCCCCTCTTCTTCTTTCGACTTTAGGCCACCGCCGCCGACCCTGATCCGCGCCACCGCCGCCCCGGCATGAGCCGCATGCTGCTCACCGGTCCGCCGTCGGAAAACAAAACCTGCAAATTTCGTCGGAAGTTTGCGAACATGTCGGGACTTGGATTTTAAATCTGAGAACTGTTCTGAGGAAATCGGGATGAGTAATAGACAAATATGGGATTTTATTGATGATTAAACCTCAAAAGACACATAAAATTTAATTCAAAGGGCCGTTCAGAAATTAAAACGCAAAACGCATAACCATACCTCGTGGGCGTTGCCCGGAGCTTCGTCCCCAAACCGCCACCTTACCGAAGCTGCCTCACAGGAGCCGCCTCACCGGAGGTGGAGGAGGATAGGGGGAGGAGGGGTTTCCAGGGGGAAGGGGAAGGAGAGGTGTGGGGTTAGGGTTTAAAAATAAAAATTAAATTAATTAAACTTTAATTAATTTAATCTTCAATTTTGACCCGCACATGAAACGCCTTACGAGGTTATGGTTAAGACTCCCCTAGGGTAAGAACCACCTCACGAGCACAACGGTGGTATCAGAATTTGATTCCGAGCTTCCGTTTTAATGTTATATGACTGAACGCCCAAAGCTTCCAAATTACGAAAACGCCCCTGGGGCCATTTTTCACAAACGGGTCGCGCCTGCAAAACTTACACCACTCCTAGGGTTAACGGCACACTCCGAACTCAACGTTGCCCTCAGTTTTCCAATTCGAGCCACAGTTTAAGGGTTACCTGCTTTTCAACATTAAACGGATTAATTGATTTATTAATTTATCTGTTTATCCTTCCGAAGGAGAGCGATGGGTCCAAACATCCCGCGACGACATGTTTTATGTCATTCCTTGGGTAAACACCCCATTCCGGACCCATCTATACACTCGGATCTCTGATCTAGGTCACCGTTTAGGAGTTATCACATTTATTTTGCGATTCCAGTGTGAATGCACGGAAAATTTAATTCCGGCCACTCCGGGTCGCAGAATCGCACGCCGTCTGAAGGTGCTGCTCTGGAATATCATCTAGAATATTCCAAAGTCTTTTGTAGAAAAAACGGGGTTCTTACAATGACAACCAACAACATTCATTAAATAAATGACAGAGTATTAAAATATACCTAACATGACCGTTGGTTAGATTAAATAAAGATAAAGAAATTAAGGCAGCGTTGGATTCTCTCGAACGATAGCTTTGGATAACGATAGCCTTGTGTATCGGTAACCTCTTGTAACAGTAGCCTTTCTATCGGTAGACTTCATGTCTGTCGGTAGACTTGATCGTTAGTGGTAGACTTAATGTACCAGTATCCTTTCATGTTGCGGTAGCCTTCATGTACCGGTAGCTTCCTTGGTGCATCGGTAGACTTCCTTTTTTAACATGTC
Organism: Viscum album; assembly: GCA_963277665.1. Lineage (NCBI taxonomy): Eukaryota > Viridiplantae > Streptophyta > Magnoliopsida > Santalales > Viscaceae > Viscum > Viscum album. The sequence goes on from OY728157.1 coordinate 1,033,715,755, forward strand.
TGTAACGGTAGGATAAAATAACGGTTACTTGTCTGTATCGGTATCCTTCACGTAATAGTAGACTTTTTGTACGAGTGGAATTGATGTATCGGTGATCTTTAAGTATCCATAGACTTGCATAACAGTGACTTGTCTGTATCGGTAGGCTTTCACGTATCTGTACACTTGTTGTACCAGTGGCTTGTATCAGTATGCTTGTTCTGTAATGGTGACCACTTGACTGTTTAAGCATTCTATTGGAAGAATGAGTTATGTTAGAATATATATATACATTCAGTAATAGAATTCTCTTAAGGTAATATAAATAATGTAATATATGAATATGTGCATGGTTTACAAAAATACTAAAATAAGTCATTAACCATTAATCAATATAGGTATTATCAAACCATAATTGAGCATAGTTGGGATTATCAAAATATGATTGAGCATAGTTGGTATTATTAAAATAATATTGAGCATAGTTGGGATTATCAAAATACAATTTGCACATAATTGGGATTATCAAAATATGATTTCAACTAATTCTCTGAGAGGGTTTAACAGTAGGTTAGTGGAGAGTTGAATTATCATGTTTCTCCCCTACATAAGAAACAAAATGAAATAATATAATCCTTTTATCCATCATGAAAACTCTCTTAAACCATACTGGATATGAAATTCTCATTCCACTATATATCTTCTTCTTTATATCCCTTAATAATATATTATTCAATTCTTTTTAGAATCTCTATTGATATGTAATATCAATATCAGACTTTTCTATATTTCAAGAACAATTATATTCAATTAATATAACATTTGATGCATTTAACACATAAATCATAAATGTTTTCATAAATTCCTCTTCCTCTTACGAGTTATGATAATTCTAGGTTTACTATATGATTTTAGGTGGTAATAATATTTTAATTAAAGAAAATAAACATTTGAATTAACATTTCACCATTTCATGTTATACATCAATCAAATATTATTGTTCATATTCAAATACCATGTTCAGAACATCAAAACCATTAATGATAAGTGGTTCTATACATCTTTAGCTAGATCCTACAATGAGATAATTCCCCATGTCCATATTCTCTTTAAGAAGAATATCTATGAAATCATATAGATACCCTATCCATTTATTGGTACCAATACATGATTTTATACACAAGTAAACATCAAATTCAAATCCAATGATCATAATGTCTATTTTGTTGGATGACAGGGTACATATTTAATCATCATAAAAGAAAATTTTATTTAATCTCCACATTGAGTACCAAACATCCATTGCACCCATTCATCTTTATATGATCACTTGGCGATAATATGAACAATGCTATGAACTAAAAATCCCAGTTTGGGAACAAAAAAAGAAATATTACTTTAGAATATGGGTTTATAAGGAATAACATAATGATATAAAAAGAAATTAAATAATATTTATCATATAGAATCATAACATATAAAACAAGGGATCATATAAAAATAATATATAGTAATGTAAATGAAATAGAAAGCATATCCTTAGCCTGAGTTATGGCCCATTAATCATTAAGGATAATGAGTCGAGTTTGAACACCATTACCATTGCACATAGATTACGAGACGAGGATAACTGCCAGGAACTTTTAACATTGAGCACGATTTAAGGCTATCTGGAAAGAACATTGCACAAAATGCCTCATGAGACTAAATAATACCCAATGCATTGGAGTTATATGTAGGAGAACCCATTATAACATGTTCATGAATATGTTTTCCACATAAATAATCACACTTAATAAATAATAAATAATCATTTGTTTACCCATAGAATGAAATGGGTATCATAATCTTGTCATAAAGTATATTCAGTGGCAGTATCATACATGTGTCCTTGGGCTAGAGAAATTAAAACATAAATGGATATTCGTAACAGAATATTAGAATATATCATGGTAAGTGATTTTGAAGAAGCTTGATAAAATTTTAAAAAGTATTTAATACATTTTTTCATTAAATCATTTTATTGCAGTTTAAAAAAACGAAAAGGAATTTAAAATAGAAATATGAATAATAAATTTGTTTTAAAATAAAAAGTGAACAAATAAGATTATAATAATAAAAATACCTATATTATAAAAAATATTATATTAAAATAGATTTTAGAGTGCACTTGAAATTGGGTAAGAATTTTGGATGTTCCCTTAAAATAGGCTTCCTTATTGGGAAGAACTGAGAAGGGAACTACTTAAAAATATGTATATACCCGAAAGACAATGATGAATTTATTCTAATACATGAGTTTGGAACTAGTTAAATTAATTTTTAATATGTACATAAAAATATAGGATATCTAAATATGGATTAATATAACGATAGAGACACATAAAGGCATTAATGAGGATATGGTAAAATCCCATAATGTAAGTCCAAAGTTGTTTCTCATGTGATATTAATTTTACAGATAATCAAATAGGATTAATTAATTAATAACTAAATTAAATTGTATACATTTAGTAAAATTTTCTTAAACCTATTAAGTTCATTGATTACCTTTTTGTTGGGTTAATATGGTAAATTTTATTATTTAGGAGCATTTTATGGTTAATATTTCTTGATTTGTTTACTTTTATACTTGTTCCGATAATCATGTAGTATGAGGATGGTTATATAGAATTTAAGTAATATGATATTATAGATCATCCATAGGATAATATTGTTATAAAATTAATTTGATTTTTTTGGATTGACAATGAATCATTATAATTTTTTTATTGCAACTGTTTATGTTCATTACCGAATATTTTATCACAATGAACTATTTTTTTTGTAAATTAATAAAATGTGAAAAAATGATTCCAAATAATTTAATAGGATATATTAATTTAATAATAATCATGTTTAATAATAAAAATTTATTCATGATTAGTATTGAATATTATTATTGAAAACAAAAAATTCTCATCTTGAAATGTGATAAATTACGACATCATGGATGGTATTTTCATTCCTAGTATCAAAAGAGGGGAAAAGACAAATGATAATAAATTATTTAATTATTATAAACATATTCGATAACATGTATTATAATGGAGTTAACATAATATTTTGATTAGGAATGATGAGGATTTAAAATTATACAATTGAAGCTGATAAAAAATTAAAAGAAAACCAAAGAGGGTTTTACCTCTTGATTCATTCATCTTGCAAACCTCCATAAGGAATAGTCATTGATATTTTCATGAGACACCGATTTCAGTTATATGGGAGAGTGTCTTAGAAATATATTTGATAATAATTTGGATAGGGTGAAAGGCTTGAGGGGATTGAGGAGAAGAGGTGTTGAGGGGTGTTTTTTATAGTAGAGGGGAATTTTATCAATATTTAATTCATTGGTTTATTATTTTTATAAATATAAGAAATTGTAATGATCCTGGAGAATAAAAATAGGAATGTGTAAAATTTATTTTGATTAAATGGTGAAGTACATTATCCATGAATCAAGCATTCATTGAATAATATGGTTTTAGCATTTATCATAAATTATCAGATTTTACTATTAATAAAAAACTCATGTATTTTAAAAAAATACCAGGAAATAACCTTATCAATTTTTAACTTTTATAATCATCAAATGAAATCTATTTTGTGATAAAAAATTATTAATATAAAAAATTTAAATTATAAATAAAATAGTTACTTACATAAAATACTATTTAAATATTGTAACATATTTCTGAACACATTGAAAAATTATCTAAGGTTACATAAAAATATATTATATTCATAAGCTCATTATGATAAATGGTTTTCACTTTCTCTACCATAACCTAGACCATTTCAGGTCCTAACAGCTTATGATCACCTACTTCATCCAAGCACGACTGTGTTATATTCCTTTTCCCCAAAATGACTTCTTATGGTGCCTTTAGGATGCTCGAGTGGAATCTTTTCATGATGGATAATTAGAATAATAGAATTTTTTCCCTACCCTCTATTGAAGACCTTATTACACGCTGTCAATTTTTCATATGTTGTCTGAATAGATTACTTGGGTTGGCCATTATTTTGAGGATTATCGATCATACTGATGTTCATTTAATTTCATTGAGCATGTTAGAGAATTTTCTAGATCATTGATGTGAATCTAAATTCTCTATTGGATAAAGTATATTGAGGTACTACCTGAGGATTTACCACCTCATTGATATATAGTAGTTCAAATTGATCCAATGTGATGTTCTCTTGAATTTTGATAATGGGAGGTGTCATTGTAAGATGATCATATGTGAACCATATAGCATTATTATCTCTGGATGTCCTTGGAAGACTAGTGAAAAAGTCTATAATTATTGTCTCCCACTAACATGTTAGTATGGGAAGTGTTTTTGTCATCCCGTTAAACATTTTCATTCATCCTTCACCAGTTTACATACTAGCAACAATGATGTATACTCAATAATCACATCACTCATATTGTCCCACCAATAACACTACTAGAGATCCCGATAAATCATTATGATCCCTAGATTAATATATAAGGTTGATCTATGTGTTTCAGTCAATGAATCATTATTTATCTTAGGATTAGTTGGTATATAATATTGTGACTCAAATCATACATATCCTACAATGTAAATTTTTTACTCATATGATTTCTCATTTCTAACATCTTCCCCCCTTTTCTGAATTATCACATCATTACTTTTAGCATATATTATTTTCATCATGAGGGATCATTGAAATATCATTAAAGAAAGGATTTATGATATTCTTCAAATAATGATTCTCATTTACCTCCTCTACAAGACAAATAAAATTTGATCCTTATAATTCTCATCATTGATATAGATTCATGATTCTTTAATCTTTGAGGATTTTCCACATTATTTTTTTATTGGGATTATAGTGGATTGAGTATTCATAATCATTGATTAGATAAAGCAATAACAACTGGAGATAATTAAGCTATTTAAATGTTAATATATATATTATATTCTTGATATCAGTATATATTTCAAACATATCCACATAGAGATAATTCTAAAATATTTTCAATGAAAATATTGTAGCTTCCAACTCCATATAATTCATGGGATAGTTTTCACATGTATTTGCATATTTTTAAGGCATAATATATCACAATTACATTTTTAATCTACCCAAAGCCCAATCCATTCATTGAAGAATCACTGTACATCATAAAGAGTTCCCCACATATCAAGAGTTTGAGTAATACTATAGTTATAAGCCTCTTTTTGAGCTCCTTACATTTTTCCTTACATTCTTTAGTCCCAAAGAACATCACTTTTTTCAATGTTATCTTGGTCACTGGGATTGAAAATCATGATATGTTATTCACATATTATCGATAATACCAGTATAGACCCAGAAAGCAGTGAACCTCCATTAAAAATGTTTTCATGGGCCACTCTTCTATTGTATTTGTCTTGAAATTTTCCAAAAATACTCCAATTTTTGAAATAAAATTCCCAAAGACGGATACATATGACATACATTACTCATATTTGTTATAATTTTCATTTTGGTTCCCCATTTAGAATTCCATCCTAAAATTATTAAAATTCTCCTCATATCCCTCCTAACTCTTGGAGTATATCATAATATCATTAATAATTACTACCAAAAATTTCTAAAGATAATCTATAAAGACAATATTCATTACATCCATAAAAAATAAATATATAATTATAGAGTCTATATGGAATCACGATAATCTAATAGTTTCCATACCTCATTCAAAGCATCTTATTGTAAATATATTTCTTAATCACATATAATTGGTTGTATCCCAACATAATATCTACCAAAGGGAAATAAATTTCCCCACATAGCTGATTGAACATGTGATCTATTTGTCTGAAATGGATACATGATATTTATCATGATTTTATTAATCCCCTGATAATAAATTCAGACGCACATTGACCTATCCTTCTATTTAACTAAGTGGAATGGTACACCCCAGGGTGAAGAACTCAGGGATATAGAACAATTCTCTAGATTATCTAGTAGACGGTTCTTCATCTCTTCCATTACTGTGGTGGATATTTTAAAATTTGTCCTTGATATAGGTAGGGATCAAGGAATAACATCAATATATAGCTCAAACTCACATTCAAGAGGAATATAGGGAAATTGATTATGGAATACATCTGTGTAATCCCTCATGACGTAAATATATTCAGGAAGTAACTTCTCATTTGTCACAATTATTTGAGGAAGACATGTGTGCTCAAATGAAAAAAATATCCACACATAAGATGATGATTTAAAAGAGATTCATATTACTCCTTACACATTGACAAGATCAGAGGACACTATGGGATATGAAAAGTGATATTCCATTGACAATAGTCAATAATGTCTTTGTATAATGATTGACAATAAATTCCAAAAATAGAATCTAACGCCACCAGCTAATGTATGACATGATTTTCAAGGAGGTTATTTCCACAAATATATACTGAAGAGGTGTTATAAAACTTGGAAAAAATAATTTTCATATTCACTATTCTCATAGAGAACTGATCCTCAACATTTTTATGGTGGTTTATAATTAGTTATACTAAACATGGATGATATGAAAGAATGCATAGAATATAAATTAAATAGTGTGTTTTCTAATGTATAATGAATAACTAGCATGTGTATTAATGCATCATTTTTCGAATCCCCCTTAGTAGTAGTTATAACATAAACCATTCCTTTTTCCCTAGAGGTTGTTCATGATTGACTCCAACATCCATTGGAGTATAGAAGTTGTTCCCATAATTCCCAAGTTCAATACAACTGTAAATCTACAATCCTATCTGAGTGTTGATCTGAACCTTCTTTTCTTTATCCACGTTAGGGAAATTCTTTTTATTTATATGTTTTTAATTACCCATATTTATCATCTTTCCACTTTTAAAGTAATTATTGATTCCTATTAGATAGTTCAATTGATTTCTTTTTCCATAAATTTTTATATGTGGTAAATTAATTATTATTTCCATCATAGGATTTATTTTCCAAAAGACCCATATAAGACTAAATTTTCCATTTTTGACTAGACCCTTGACACCATTTATACTATTCAATATATATTTCTTCCTTGAGATCACAACGAATAATTCCCTCATTACTATTGATGCCATGAATCCCTAATTATATAAATGGGCTATGATTTAGTATTATAAATAAGAAAGTCACCTTGATATATGTTATGATGACAATGCTGAATGGATATCATAAAACACTTGTAATGTTTTCTTCATATTCTTTGATAGGCTTATCCTCTTTATGCTTCCTTATAAGGAACTCTCTACCCTTCTTAAGACGCAGTGTTCGTGGAAAATATTTATTGGAAAACATTTTCTTGAATTCCACCCAATTCTTGTTATATATATCCCCATGGAAAATTTATTCCTGATCAATGTTCACAACATAATATCTTCCACATAAAATTATTGAACAAAAAAATGAATTTATATTTTTCTGAGAACTATATGATAGAGAATATCCGTTAATTTGATTTAATCCAGTATTCCCTGAGAAAGGGATTAGAAGACCACCTAAACATGGAAGGACTTTTCCAAATGAAGGATTTGACAGAAATATTTTCTTTCTTGGTGGAGGATTGTGTTCAATATAATTCATGTTTTTATTCATAACATGGACCAGCTGAGAAAGTACATTCAACATGTTTTGATCACACATTCCCATCATATTGGGAAAATCAGTAGTGAAAACTTCACATGATTTTTCAATGTTTTTATTAGTACATTTCATTCTATTTCTTTCCATTAACTATGAAATAAATGTATAATTAGGGTTCCTGAATACATAACTAATAATCATAAAAGGAAACATTTGGTATAAAAAGATAAACATGTAATAGAAAATTATATCCTAATATGCGATTAATTTTTATTTAATTCTTGGTTATCCTTGATATTTTTCATAACTTATATTCTTATTTTTTATTTTTACCTTAATAATTTATCATAATGAGCTTATGAATATACCAAAGCACATTGTCTGTGAGTTTCAAACTAGGTACACAGTAATGCCTGCTGTCGTATGCCAGGAATCCCCTATTATCTTGGAACACATTATCAATGTTGCTAATTCTATATAAACCTATTACAAATCCATTTCCACTTTTAGTATATAGATAGGGATGTATTTTATTGATAAAACACTTAATCAATAATTATCATTTTTTTTTGATTTTTTCTTAAACATATAAATTTCACTAAGGTTCCTGCTAATGTGCTTGGTTAAAAATCACTAAAAATAACTAGACTACACTCTAATGCCAACTATATAGACATTATATTTTTACCCATATGTTTAAATTATTTGAAGCATAAATAAACATCAAATTAGAAGCCAATTATTGTAAAATCTAGTGTATTGGAAGACTATGTACATGATAAAACATGATAAAAGGAAATTTTAATTAATCGCTCCATTGAGCTCTTAATATCCATTATGCTCAATATATTTATAGTATATCCAAAGGATTTTATGAACAGTGGGATTCGATAAAATTCCCATTATGTGAATAAACATACGTATCAATCATTAGGAGATGGGTTAGAAGGCATTAAATAAATATATAATAATTCATTGAACAATATTGATCATATGGAATGATAACATATGAAAAATGAGATCATATTAAAAAAATTATTACATTAATGTGGAATAAAAACAAAAAATTAATTTAGCACAAGACATGTCCTGTTGAACATGGAGGACCATGATCCAAGGCTATCCTCCAATAATGTTGCCCATAGAGAAAGAGTCAAGGATAACCACTAAGGCCATTGAAAACAACATCTCCGGAGACTATAAATTACCCAATTAATTTTATATCTATCTTGGCAAAACCATCATTACATTTCATTAATATGTTTTACACAAAATTATTCATACTTTATCAATCATACATAAACATAAGGGTTCCCATGGAATGAAATGGGTATCATAATAATGTCATAATGCATAATAAATGGGTGTATCATATATGATTCTTTTAAAGAAAGGACTTACAGAATAAATGAAAATTAATATGTGATAATTGGAATATATAATGGTAAATTATTTCAAATAGAAGTGATATCATATAAAAAATGCGTTTAATAAATTTTCTCAATAAAACATTTTATGGCAGTTTTAAGTAAAATACTAAAGTGAATTTTAAAATAGAAATAGTAATATTATTTTTTGTAAAACCATAAATTGACCAATAAGGTTTTCATAATAAAAATAATGATATTATAAAAACAATTGTTTCTTAAAATAGATGATTTAGTGTAATTGAAATTGGGTAAGAATTTGGGAAGTTCCCTTAAAAAGGGCTTGATTGTTGGACAGAATTGAGAAGGAAATAACATATAAATTTGTATATACCCATAAGATAATGATGAATAGATCATGATTCATGAGTTGAGAACATGTTCAATTTATTTTTAAGAATTAAATAAAATGAAATTATATCATCATTCGGGTAAACAAAATGTTATAGTAACCCAAATGAATAATGGAGGTTCACGTATAATCTGTTACCTTATGATCGAAGGTGCTCCTCACATTATCATAATGTCTAATATAATCTAATTATATTTATTAATTAACAATTATATAACCTATTATATATGTAATTTATTTATTATAACCATATTATGATCCCTAATATCCTTTTTTATGGGTTAATATGTTCAATTTTATTGTTTGGTAGCGTTTGTTTCAGTGGTTTATATGATCAGTTTATATATATATATAGACATGAATAATAATGTATGATGAGGATAGTTGTACAAAATTTAAATTATATTATTTTAGGGGACATCCATATAATTATATCGTAATAAAATTCATTTGGTTATTTAGTGTGAGGATGAATCATCATATAAAAATTTATTGATAATAGTTTGGGTTAATTGATTGGTTTTTTTTCACAATAAACTCTCTTTATTTAATTATGTAATACCATTTTCACAAAATGAATACGGACCATTAAATTGGATATATTACATACATTAATATATGGTTCGACCGTAAAAATTGATTCATTAAAAGAATATATAATGGTAATAGAAATTGGAAACCCAACATCTTTAAATTTGATAATCAACAATTCTTGGATGGTTTTTTCATTTAAAGTATTAAGGGAGGGGAAATGAGAGAAGATGATTAATTATTCTGTTAGCATAACGAATGTATTAAATTTTTGGTACTTGAGTTATCACACCATTTGGATGTTGGGAGGTGAACATAGAAAATAATACAAATAAACATGAGAAATGTTGAAATAAACTAGAAGAGGGTTTTACCTCTCTATTCATTCCTCTTGAAAATATCCTAATGGGAGAAGTTAGTTTAATTTTATGATATAAGAGCTAGTAAACATGGGATATATTCTTAGGGAGATATTTTAGATGAATTTAGACAAGGTACATGGTGTTTGATGTGTGAGGATAAGAGGTGGTGAGTGGTTGTTTTTATATTGTAGGAGAGGGGAGTTTTCTCAATATTTAATTTATTATATTGTTATTTTTCAAAAGATAACAAACAATAATTATTTTTGGAAATTAAAAAAAGTAACATCCCAAAGTTAATTTGATCAAATTGTCACATACACCATCCATTACTCATGCATGAATAAAAAATCAATGTTTTATCATTTAACATAAATTATCGCATATTACTATTAATTAAATATTTAGGAATTTCATAAAAAACCCAAATAAATCCCCCTAAAAATATTTCTACATGTATTATCCAAAAAATTAAATCTATTTCAGGAAAATAATTATTTAGATATGACAAATTTAATTTTCTATTAAAATCATAATTTACATGAAATATAGAATTTTAAAATTATAACTGATTTTATAGGACATTGGAAAATCAACTATGATCTCATAAAATTATATTATAATCATATGAAATCAAAATATTCTATTATGAAAAAAAATAATGAAAATAATATTTCATTTAACATATTAAAATAATCATGAAATTTTATTTATATATTTACGACTTACGAACAATACCAACACCATCACTTTGTCACTTATAATATGGTAAATATTATTTATAATTTTAATTAATAAGGTTACTATTTAAATCTGTGATTTAATAATCATAAGGGTCGTATTAATATTTATATGGGTAAAATTAATATTCATATGAGTTTTTTACTATTCACCAAAAATCATTTTTTATAGGACTCCAATAATCATAATTATTTGCAACCATGTATGTCCGATTTTTGAATTTCAAATCATAGAAGTGGAAAAATTATTTTTTTAAGTTCATATACTATTCATTAGATATCTTATTCATGATTTAGAATCATGTTGTGATGTTATGTGTTTGTACTACTTGATATAATTATATTAAGGGAATTCTACTTGAATAATATAAACCCCCACCCTAAAAAATTTATTAATATTGATTTGATTTTAAAATTCACATGGAGTTTGTTTTAACGTTTAGTGTTTTAGAGATGTAGTACATTATTGATATATATCATCCTACAATCTTACAAGAGGATTCAAATAAAAAATATCTATTTTTTCCACCAATGAAACCCAAATAAGAATTAAAATATTTTCTTTTCTTTAAAAAAATATAATTGACTTCTTCCTTTATCTTACTCATCCAAATACCCTTTGAATTTTTTTATAAACTATGAATGAGAACAAAAAACATTGTATGGGTTAAAATAAGGATGGAAAATGTTATTCCAAGAATATTTATAAACCCATGAAATCATAAGTATCCTGAAAGACTACATAGTAATTATAAATAATAAAGGTAACTTGTGGAATACATATCATACTTACATAGAAGCTTTCAAATATACCTTGAGAGTAACCATCACGGTTACTTTTGAAATACCCATCACATTATAATCTCATGATATTTTTGAAGAAACATTATTTTTTGACATTATCTCATTACCCAATGCATTAGAGATCTATCGTGGACTCACCCACCCTCAGTTTAACACGAAATAGCCCATATACATCAACAATTTACATAAATGTAACATTATCATGAAAAATTAACAAACCTAAATGAAAATAATTAATTTTTAATATTGTGGCTGGAAATTATATTTAAAATAGTTTATTATAAACCTTATAGATGAATGAGGTGTATATTTTCAAAATATGCCTCAACGAAAATAGATTGATACGAATTCTCTTAGTGTGAGTTTGAATCATCATGTACAATCCTCCTATTCATGAATAATAAACATTAATTAACACATAAATTCATGATAAACGTTTCACTTTTATTGTTCTTTTTTTCACTTGTTACCATTTTTTTAAAAATATTTAATTACATATGATCATATCGGATGTGTTGTTGATATTTCATACTTGAGTCGAAAATGAAATTGAATTTGATGTCACTAGTCCATGTGGACATAAGTCCGTCATTTACAGAATAGTATTCATGATATTATTATCATATTTTTAGATAAATTATACCATTAGTCAAACAATGAAATATGGTTTTGAAAAATGTTGATCTTTATAATCATGGATATGGTAAGCCGTACGTATGCATGAGTAACATTTTCCATTTTTCATTGATTATTGTGGAAAGAATATAAGTATCATGTTTTCGTCCTAGGAACTTCATAAAATCATTAATATATTATTAATCATTTAGATAAACTTATATTTATCAATAATGTGATATAACGAATAAAAATGAGTCACATCGTTTCACAGAGGTCATAGTTCACACATATTCATGAACAACATTAACATCTTCATCCTCATTGTATGTAACAACACAATCCATATATTATTATCATAGAATAATTAATATAACATATGAAGTTTAATTCAATTATAATAACTATTCTAGAGATATGGTGATGAAAATGAATTATATTGGTTCATGGAGGTGATAGTACAAACGCACGCAGAAATGATTAAGACCTTTCAGATTTGATAGATGTCGAGATGGATTTAGGAGATGATATTAAAATAATAATATCTAATAATATTTATAATACCAGATTTATTATGTCATATTGTTTGAAGGAGACTAGGAAGAAGTTAAAGAAGATATAAAATTGAAATAATTAAATAAAATTATACCTGTTGTTCGGATGATCACCCATGAAGATCCATATAACAACTCAAATATGGGTGTTCGGCCTAATATAATCCCTAAAGAACCCGAAAGGGGTGGTATTATATGATTTTTGTTTAGTAGATCTTGGCCCAAGCAAAAGTAATTGGATGTGTGCTTACCAGATAAGAGTGGGTACCTTTTTATAAGAGAGGGGGGGGGGGGGTAACCAATGAAAACTCTTAAAATAATTAATGAATATAAACTAATTATTAAATTGCAAGGATTTAAAATTGAGATTTTTTTAAGATAAGGTGATTATAGTTGTAAATACTCTCATATAATAATTTTTTATTCTTATATTTTTTTTATACTGTATATTTTTTGTTTACCCTTAATTATTTTCATTTATTTTTAATTATGGTAACAATATTTTAAATATTAATAGACTAAAAATTTTACTTATATGGGGTAAATTTACATTATTGTAAACATAATGAAATTTTAGACCTTATCATAATTACACTGTAATTTTTCAAAATAACTACTATTTTTAAATAATTTAATAAATTATTTATTTTATAAAATATCAATGATGTCAATTATTACAAATTCATTTTATTGAATTTAAATAAAATCCAATACAAAGATAACATCAAAAAAAATTAATAGTATTAGAACAAGACATATTAGGATATAAATTTATTGCATGACATACATTATTTTAAATATTATAAATTTGAATATTTATAATATCATTTATATGAATCATTCATCAATAAGGAAAACACAGCTTCTTCAATATGTCATAATTTTTTTATATTTTTAATGTCTATAAATTATAAATAAAATACCAAGATATAGTTTATATTTATTTCTTTCTAATTAATTTTCATAATCTAATATATCTCTTATATTACACCATATTAAAAACATTTCAGTAATAAGGATTATTTATTGATAATTTTTCCTTTATATTAAATTAAATGTTATAAATGTCATAATCACTCCCTTGTGGATTCCAAAGGCCAAATTTTAATCACCTGTAATATATAGGAAATAAATAACTCATCCAATGTTATTAATAGATATATTAGGTTGTTTTATATAATTATAAAAAAATTCCATTATTTACCTGATTTTCCCATTAACCATTTTAAATAAAACACTGAAGTCACTATTCACCAAAAAAATCATTTGTTCATATTAAACAGAATTTATCATACTAATTATTAACATTTATTTTAGATTATTAAATTGAATTCAAATACGTGGAAAAATTAAATCAAAAAATTAATCCCATTTTTCATATGTGAAAATAGATTTTTTAAATAAAACCTCTAAAACGTCACATATTTTTTCTATACAATTTCAATATTAATATTTCTACAAAGAAATAACATGGATTAAAAGGTAAAAACATAATTCAATTTCACATAAACTTCAATTAAAATGTTCACCTAAATAAATAATTAAATTAGATGATAAAAAAGTATTGAGTTAGAATGAAGTATATTACAATAAAAATTAAAATATGCATTTAATGATATAAGAAAAAAAAATTCAACCATAGTAAATTTTGATGTCCCACATTCAAATAATATGTATATTTACTCAAATAGAACATATAAAAGTGAAAAAATAATATATTTATAGTGTTTTTTCAATAAAAAGGCGTTAAAACTAACTTTTAATAATATTCTAGAATTTTATGCATAAAATTGTATTTATTATCATTTGTAGGTAGTAAAATGTATTTGATGAATGTAAAAACATTTTAAATTATTGTGTAAACATAATATAGCTATTTTTTTATTACCTCTAATACCACAGCTAGCCATTAACTACCATTTAAAATACATATTTAAATAATGTATTATTTTTGGGTATATATCAATATTATGTACAACAAACGATTTCTGAGAAACTAGTTGTCAGGTGTCAGGAATTATATCAATCATAGAATCCCCTTATAGTTAATATTAATATCTGATTCATAAATATTAATGAATATGAAAAATTCTTATTCAATAAATACCTAGGATATTATAATTATGTTATGGGTTGTTTCAAATCCAGTCAATATCTTATATTAAACGCAAATAAATATCAAGATAATATTATCCAAAAAAATTTGTATTACCTTTTTTTGGTATTAAATACTACTTCGAGGCCTGATCTTGATAAATGTTTCATAATACAGGAATATATTCGTGGGCCAATTATAACAATTAATCCCCATTAATTGTGAGAAGAATGTGGTGTTTAGGGGTGAATAAATTCTTGATTATTCTTGATCTATAAACCTATTGTGAAATGATTTTATTCTAAGGATTGTTCATCTCCAAAGGGGTAGTTCAATTTTAATTATTCTAATAATATTCATAACATGGTTGTCATTATGAAATCATTAAATCATTGAAGTCTAGCCACAATAATAACCAAATTTTAAATTATTCTATATATCATAACCTATGGTTTGGAGAATAATTAATCTCCTTTAGTTTCTAATTCTAACAAATGTAATATTTGGGCAGCCCATTTTTTATCTAATGTAATAAAAAATTCTTGTATTTTCTAACATAGTGGACCATAAAAATTATTTACACAATACCATTATGCATCTCAATTAATGTCTATCTTATCTAACACTCCTGTGTCTTGACATTTTATATTTCGTAGATACAGAAGATATACCCTACCATATTCTACAATTGAAAAATTATACAATTTTCATCTGATTTTATGAAATATGACAAAAATCATAATCAGTATGCTCAATACCTTTCTAACTCTCATGTGTAGTTGTGACGAATAATTTATCAATTTTTCCAAACAAGTTATGGTAACCATCATGTTTTGTAGTGTCGAATTATTTACATTTCTTTATGACTTCTTGGAGTTACATATATATATTTTCTGGAGAGATTCAATAATTATTAAAATTATTATTAAAATATAACTTCATTTTTGTAATTATCATAATTCATACTCCATGATTAGTCATTATTACATAAGAAACATTCTAATATTTCTCAAAACTTCTCAAATAAACTCTAATATCCTTAAAAATAGATCACAATTTTACTAAAAAAGTGTGGATTCTTCACTTTTCATGAAATTAATACATATTGATATCTAAGTAAATATATTATCCATAACCATGTCATTTATAAATCCTCACCAGATATCACATGTTCATATTCAAAATATAATTCCATGAATGTCATTATTATGTAATGAAAACCCAAATATGGTTCTGATGTATACGGTAACCAAACTATTTATAATCCATGTCACCATGTATTTTAATATCATCCTTCACATACATGTCACCATAGTTTAATCTGTCTTTTAATTTAGATTTTATTAAATATAGTACCATATATCCAATAGAACATTTTAAATTTATATATTCTAATGAAATATTTGGATCTATAAGGTATTTTCCACTCCAAAATTTTAAAATATTAAAACTAGTTTCTTATCTCTTAGAATTATATTTCTATTTCCCCGCATTTTCCCAAAATATCAATCTCATAAATAATCTCAATTATTATATCCCTTTATCTATAATTTTTTTTAGATATTCAATGTTCTCTACCAGAGACTTATTTGAAATGTTGATTCTATATATCTTTTATAATTACAAACTAGATCATTCAGGGAAAATTATATATTCATATTTTAAAAAAATCATCTATGTAGTAGAGATTTAACCAAAACATCATGTTTATGATATCGATTCAAAAAATTAAAATGGGGTCCAAAATTCCAAAAAAAACACACATCGAAGGATACCTCGATCCATAAGTATGAAAAAAAATTCATATCAAGTTCCCTGATATCATCATCATGATATCCATCATCACAATTTTCATCTTATCACATTATTGTCGCTATTACAACAACAATTACTAGATAACACTAACACCATAGAACACCAAAACAAATCCGACCACCAAGCTTCTTCCACCATAGCCTCATACCAAAATTTCAGAACGATCCAATCACGTCAAAACATAGACCCTGTAAAAATTGTGCGATCATTTACTAAAACAATGGCATCCACTATAACAATTAGCGAACAACCCCAAAACTAGAGACACCAAACCAAATCCATCACTAGTAATTTGATGATGGAACAACAAATAGAATCTACAAAACCAAAAACATATATAATTTCATTTGATGCCTCAAAATAATGACAATGAAGTTGAAGAGGAGGAGAACCAGAACATAAAAATACATTTTAATTGGATCCTCTTCATACACCATATAATACTAGTTGTAGTAATTAAAAACAAATGGTTATTTCAACCATTTGAATTTATCCTTAATTTTTTTTCCTATTTTAATTACTCACAAATCCTTCTTAGCACTTGAGAATTTGGATCTATTTAATACCCTCAAATATTTATGTTCTCCACAAAAAATTTGAATTCAAATTTTTTAAATATTTATCAGTAATAGGACTATGGTATTTATATTTCAACTATAAAAAATTTTTATGGAAAAAATAGATATTCCACATTTCATTATCTAAACCACTTCTTCCCTCCAACTTCATTTTAATAAAATATTTACAATTATTGAATTTATCACTTGGTAATGAGACATTAATAAATTATATGTGGCTAATAAGATGAAAATCTTTGTGATAAATAAGATTATATGTCAGTAAAATCATTTTTTCCATTCCAAAAAACATTCATCCCAAATCAAGGACATTAAATATATATTTTTACATTATTTAATAAAAAACACGATCTTTGTCAAAAATAGAAAAACCCATTATAATATAATCAAAGATGTATGAAATGTGTGTGTTATACCACATGTTAATCCAATTAATACATTTAGACCACGATGAACATATGATAGAACATGATTTTCAAGATACATAATTTAATCACATATATTTCATTTTATAAGATGAGGCTATACTTGTAGAGTCCTGAAGCCTGACGTACATGGACATTACATTACTTATGCGGAATACTTATTACATAAAAAAAACACACACACAAGGACCGTAATAGTTTAGTGTATTTGGAAACTCGGAACGTAATTTTCTAATCATGGTGAAATATCTTCAATAACTCCCATAAAGATCCTCCCTTTTTTTTCTTACCTAAAACCTTTCTTTATATCCTGGGGAAAAGAAAACAGAAAAGGGTGAGCTCAAATGCTCAGTAAGGGTAAAAGAAAAATCAATCACATCATATCCATAAGAACATAAAATTTTGGAAATCTTAACCTGCAAAAGAGATCATAATATCATAACATGGGATAAATCATAGTAGTGAAATGAAATCCCAATAATCATAACATAAAACATGAAACTTTGTGGCATACACACATAATCATAGAGAATCATATCTTTTTAGTCAAGACTCATTGCCAAGACTATCTTAGTGGACAAAGTCCATTTCTGAACCGAGTCACCCTCGTTTCAGTCCTGTTTCACTGAACCGGTATAACCTACCGTTCCAGCCATGTCTATCTCATGAGATATAAAATCTTTACCAAATGAATTGGAGGGAGATATAGGTCCCACCCATGTCATAATGATACCATTCTTATGTGTGCCAAAAAATCAGAAATCATACATCATTGCATAACCCATGTAGTAAAAATGGGAGTCTTAAACAACATGACATCATAAAACAATTCATATAAGATAAAGGAATTCATAAAAATATTTCCATCACAACATAATCAAATCCATGTAATAATAGAGATAGAAATAGAACCCTATATTATCTTAGATGGAAAATAATTTTTATAAAACACTTGAACTCCATTCTTGAGGAAAAAATCCTTTCAAATTCAAAAAACATTTTCCTTTCTTAACATGTCATAAAATTTTAAACTAAAAAAAGTTTATTAAAAATAAACTTGAAAAATTGTAAAGGAAGATTCTTGGAAATAATGTTTTAAAAATAAATTCATGCTGTATAAGTTAAAAAAACATTCTTCTCGTACTTTTTTTCGGAAAAGTCAAAAAGAACTTCATAAGAAAAACGACAAAAGATTCCTTTCATATCTTTTACTAAAAACTCACCGAAGGGTAAAATTGGATTTAAACTATTGTAGAAGGATATAAATATTACATATTATGGAAACATGGATGTGGATGATAAAATACACCCCAATAAATACCAAAGTAAAAACAATCTCGGATAAAAATGAGATTGTGATATTTCCCTTACCTTATGTCTGATAAGCTTTGTACGTATCTGAACCTCCTCTTTTTGACGTGCCTTTTCTTAACCTCCACTTAAAGAACTAAGGATGGTCATTGAAGAAGACCAGGACCTCTAGGATGATACTAGGGAAGTGGAGAAGAGATTTTGGTAGGGGTTGGCCGAGCTTGAATGCTCAAATTGGTGTGAGGAGGAGAGGGAGGAGGTGCCCTTTTATAAGGGAGGAGAGGGGCACCTTAGGAAAAAACTCAAAATATTATTTTATATTAAGGTCAAATTCGGTTTATAATGTTTTCATAGGGTCTTATTTCGAAGCTAAAGTGGGAATGGGTCTAAATACTCTCATCCAATAGGATTTAGATAAGTTTAGGTTGTTATTTTAACCTTATCAATTAGATTTAACTCTATGTTAAATATTTTAACTTTTACCGTGTCTTTTTGTTTTCTTACACTATATGGTTAATAAACTTACGATATCAAGCCAAAAGAACCCCAAGTTGTTTATTATTAATATATATAACCTTATATAAGTCATTTGGACTAACCATAGTTTTTTAGGAATAAAATAACAATTAATAATATTATATTTGTTTTAAAAACAAATTTATGTCAATTTCGACACTATTTTGTACATGATTTTTATGAAATTCATAAAAGAATGATAAGTTCGAACCAAGTTACTTAAATTAACAATAACATGTCATATTAATCTAGAAAATTAGTGTAAGTCATAAAAAGTCTCAAATTACATTTATTTGGGCATTTATAACATCAATTATGTCAATATTTCATTAATAAGATAATTACTGCAACATCGTTGTGTCATAAATACATTAATTTATTTAATGTCTAAAAATTAAAAATAAAATACCATTATTTATGAAATCTTTTTAGATTTCTAATCAATATTTATAGTCGAATTTATCTTATTTAGAACCCCATATTAAAAATTATTTACTTATTAAACTTTGATTTTAACTATTTTCACCCTTCTTTAAATAAATTAATAATAAATGTACTCATCTAATCCAAGTGGGAAAAAATGGTCATATTTTATTCCTAAGGTTGTTTTTGGTCGAATTACACATGTCCAATAGAATTAGGACATGTGTTAGGGTAATAATAATATCATTTTTACCCTTAATTACCCTATTTACTTTTAACCGTGGTAAAAAAAGTAAAAAGTTACTATTCACCAAAAATTATTTTTACCTCATTGAACCACATTTTACTTACTAACTTCAACCGTGTCTCTCGGATTTTTGAAATTCCACTCACAGAAACGGAAAAATTAAGTTTTATGAAAAATTCATTTTTTTAACTACCACTTAGTGGTTTCACAATTCATTAAAAAATGAAAGTTTCCAGAAAAATACCAAAAATTAGGCCTAAGCTATATTTGATATTATGAACTCAAAAAGGATGTCTATTTTACCAAATTCAAAACATATTAGTTGCATTGATTAATTTAAAAATTAATTCCCATCGTCAAAACAAATAGAGTGTTTTTAAGAGATAATAACCATCAAAAGATTGACACTTGTTTATGACTGGTTTAAATGTGAAATTACATCCAATGACCAACATTGTATTAAATTGTAAAAATATATTCTAAATATACTTGAAAACCACTCAAATTAACAATTTATCACTATTAATTATTTCTATTAAAAAAGTACTCTTTAATTAAAATTTAGTAATTTTCACTATTCATCAGAATATGAACGTTATCCGAAAAGTACCAAAATTTCACCTTAGGCTAAATTCGATACTCCGAATCCAAAAATGAATTCCATTTTGAAAAATAAAATTTACAAAATTTCAAAAAGTGGTTATTACTATTCATAACGGCTAGTTTTAATAATATTTTAATAGCATATCGTTGTTTAGTGAAACTCGGTATTGAGTACTACACACGCTATCGAGGAAGGTCACGATTGCATGTAATGCAAGGAAAGTCAAGGATGCGTGTTTTGCAAGATCTTTTTGGTGTAGCATACAACACAAGACATATATGAAATTTAAAAAAATATTTTTCATAAAATCTCGGGGTGTTATATTCTACCCCCCTTAAAATGAATTTCGCCCTCGAAATTCGTCGGGGTTATAAATGGTTTACTATTAGAAAGTTTCTTTAATAGAAACCCACATCGTAAAGAGGAATACCAAAACCAATCTTTAAAAACAAAAGTATGAAACGTAACGGTTACCCAAATAAACTAATCTCTGGGTTTCCATATAGGTGAAAATATGGATTTGGAAGAGAAATCTAACCATCACTTCTGATGGAGAGTGGTAGAGAACATGGATATGGAAAAGACAGCAATCAAAAAGCCATAAATTTGTGATGATCTAAGGTACCATCTGATTCATCAGATATAAGAGCACTAGGACAACATTTTTGGTTTTCAAGACCATTTCCCTAAAGTTGATGAAATTGGAATTAGAAGAAAAATTTCGTGATTTTGGTATAGTTTCACCGTTTGTCGTTCTTTAGACAATTTCCACTTCATCTCTTAAAGAAATAAAGCTTAATTTGTCATTCGTGATGTGTTAGCAGATCATGTGATTGAATGATGGGTCATTCCATCTATCTCAAAAAAAAGGATAGAAAAGTTATCAAAAAATACATAAGTCCATCTATAGTGAGATTAATCATATATAGTTCCTAAAATGGACTTTTACTTTACATATCATAATTCTTAATATAATAAAACTAGTTTCTACTAAACAGGGACTTCCTGTAGGCCAGTGGTAGGCGATAAAGGCCAGTCTCACTTCGGTTGTGGGTTCGATTCCCGCGGCCTTGTTCGATGCGATGGGCTGTCACCTGTCCTGCATGTTGTCCTTTTTCTAAAACTACATTACTATATCATCCCATCAATAATATTGAAAAAAAGGTTCTATCCTTAAACAATACTAACTTATGTCCAACATAATCCATTCCAATATTTAGTCTTATCCATAATATTGTAGTCCATTGTCATATTATAGTGAAAACGATTACCAGAGATTTCATATAAGAAGCATGTTAATACCATCGTTGATCCCCATATATCATAAGATATGTCTTGTTGGTCCCATTACAAATGTTCGAAGGCCTTAATCATGTATTCTCTTGAAAAATGAATACCCATTGAACCTTAGTGAAGACATGAGTACAGTTAAAGGTTAACACTTTCCACAGACCAAAATCTTCAAAACTCTATATACTCAAACCATGATATCACTTAGTCCTTATATCAATCATAAGCTCATGAATACTGTTAAACATTTCATTTTCTCGTTTTCCCTTCATTATGTGCATATCATCTGCTTTCCAAAAATATTTCAATCACTTTTCATGGTACCGATGCCATAAAATTATTCAAAACCACAATAGACCAAAACATAAATATTCCAATATTCCACGATACTATAAAAACATTATTTTGGAATCCCATTACATAAACACTTAATCATTCCACCACATCATTTTCATATTCAACATTTCCAATGGTGATTGCATGTGACTTCCCTTTGTCCTTTTCCTTAAGTGGTTTCTCACGTCGATCATCACTAACCCTCGGATTAGGGAATTTATTAGCATAATGCCCCATTTCCTTGTACTTGAAGCATTAGAGTGTTGGTGGTGCGTTCTCTGTAGTGTTTGCTTTATTCACATCATTAGAAACCCTTTTTCCATTACTCCGACACTCAGCTGCTCGATGACCTTCTTTTCCACACTAAAAACATTTTCTATCCCCTTTAAGACAATCTCCACCATGCTTCTTTCCACACTTTGTGCATAAGGAAACATTCATATTCTTTTCACCATTATTCTGAGATTTCTCCTTGAACTCCATCTTTCCTTTCTTGTCAAAACCAGGAGATGGATATGTAACACCAACTTTCATTTCTACCTTGATAGCACAACGCACAATTTCTTCATATCTATTGAAGTCTCTTATAGATAATGCCCTTTGAAGACTTGGTTTTAAGCCACTGAAAAATCGATCAACATTACTTTCAGGTTGGATGATAATGCCAGATGCATACCTTGCAAGTCTTGTAAAATTCGCTTCGTATATACCAACAGATTCATCATCCTTCTGCTTCAGCTCAAGAAAATCCTTTTCCATCTTTGTTCAAAGAATACGAGGGAAGTACTTACTGAAAAACGGGTTCTTGAACTCGTCCCATTCCATGGACTCAATTTCATCTCTTGGAATCGTATTCTTGATAAGATTCCACCATTGATCAGCTTCACCTTCCAAACGATATACTGCTAAGATGACTTTATCATGTTCAGAACATTGATGAACTGAAAATATCTTTTCAGTGGTATTGATCCATTGTTCAGCAACAAGTGGATCGGAAGACCCACTGAAAGACGGTGGACGTCGCCTCATGAAGGACTCAATAGAATATTGTTCCCTTCTCTGCTCATTTGGAAGTCCAGAATGATTCATAGCTTCTGTAAGTATAGAAATAAGATTTTTCACTCCATCTCCCATAACATTTGTCTGTTCAGGAGGACAATAATTGCATTGTCTATTGCATTGATCAACACGGTTCATTCGGGTTCCTGCCATCGTCTAAAACCCAAAAAGAATAGTGTGAGAGGAAAAAATCATTCTAGTAAAAACAACCTAATAAAGGGGGAGTATCCTTAATATATAACATCTTAGGTTTAATTATATGATCGTTAGTATAATTCTAGGACTATAACCTATACGTATACTTAACCTTAGGGACATCCCTAGACATACCTTAGAAATATCTCTAGGGATCTCACTAAAGTTCTCGCATCCCAGATTCCAAAGGTTGACTAAACCTTTCCTCTGATACCAACTGTAGAGACCCGAAGCCTGACATACATGGAAACTACATTACTTTTGCGGAATACTAATTACATAACAAAAACACACACACAAGGACAGTAATAGTTTAGTGTCATTGGAAACACGGAACATAATCTTCTAATAATGGTGAAAGATCTTCAACATCTCCCATAAAGACCTTCCATTTTTTTTCTTACCTAAAACCTTTCTGTATATCCTAGGGAAATGAAAACATAAAAGGGTGAGCTCAAATTCTCAGTAAGGGTAAGAGAAAAATCAATCACATCATATCCATAAGAACATAATATTTTTGAAATCTTAACCTGCAAAAGAGATCATAATATCATAACATGGGATAAATCATAGTAGTGAAATGAAATCCCAATAATCATAACTTAGAAAATGAAACTTTGTGGCATACACAC
Source organism: Viscum album (assembly GCA_963277665.1). Lineage (NCBI taxonomy): Eukaryota > Viridiplantae > Streptophyta > Magnoliopsida > Santalales > Viscaceae > Viscum > Viscum album. The sequence goes on from OY728157.1 coordinate 1,033,740,301, forward strand.
ATAATCAGTGAGAATCATATCTTTTTAGTCAAGACTCATTTCCAAGACTATCGTAGCGGACAAAGTCCATTTCTGAACCGAGTCACCCTCGTTTCTGTCATGTTTCACTGAACCGGTATAACCTACCGTTCTAGCCATGTCTATCTCATGAGATATAAAATCTTTACCCAATGAATTGGAGGGAGATATAGGTCCCACACATATCATAATGATACCATTCTTATGTGTTCCACAAAATCATAAATCATACATCATTGCATAACCCATGTAGTAAAAATGGGATTCTTAAACAACATGACATCATAAAACAATTCATATAAGATAAAGGAATTCATAAAAATATTTCCATCACAACATAATCAAATCAATGTAATAATAGGGATAGAAACAGAAACCTATATTATCTTAGATGGAAAATAATTTTGATAAAACACTTGAACTCCATTCTTGAGGAAAATATCCTTTCAAATTCAAAAAACAATTTCCATTCTTAAAATGTCATACAATTTTAAACTAATAGAAGTTTATTAAAAATATAATTGAAAACTTGTAAAGGAATATTATTGGAAATAATGTTTTAAAAATCCATTCATGTCGTATAAGTTAAAAAAACAATCTTCTCGTACTTTTTTTGGAAAAGTCAAAAAGTACATCGTATGAAAAACGACAAAAGATTCCTTTCATATCTTTTACTAAAAACTCACTGTAGGGTAAAATTGGATCTAAACTATTATTGAAGGATATAAATATTACATATTGTTGAAACATGGATGTGGATGATAAAATACACCCCAGTAAATACCAAAGTACAAACAATCTCGGTAAAAATGAGATTGTGATATTTCCCTTGCCTTATGTCTGATATGCTTTGTACATATCCGAACCTCCTCTTTTTGACGAGCCTTTTCTTAACCTCCACTTAAAGAACTAAGGATGGTCTTTGAAGAAGACCAGGACCTCTAGGATGATACTAGGTAAGTGGAGAAGAGATTTTGGCAGGGGTTGGCTGAGCTTGAATGCTCAAATTGGTGTGAGGAGGAGAGGGAGGAGGTTCCCTTTTATAAGGGAGGAGAGGGGCACCTTAGGAAAATCTCAAAATATTATTTTATATTAAGGTCAAATTCGGTTTATAATAGTTCAAAAGGGTCTTATTTCGAAGCTAAAGTGGGGATGGGTCGAAATCCTCTCATACAATAGGATATAGTCAAGTTTAGGTTATTATTTTAACCTTATCAATTAGATTTAACTCTAAGTTAAATAATTTAACATTTACCATGTCTTTTTGTTTTCTTACACTATATTATTAATAAACTTACTATATCAAGCCAAAAGAACCCCAAGTTGTTTATTATTAATATTTATGACTTTATATAAGTCATTTGGCCGAAACTTAGATTTTTAGGAATAAAATAACAATTAATAATATAATATTTGTTTTAAAAACTAATTTATGTCAATTTTGACACTATTTGGTACATGATTTTTATGAAATTCATAACAGAATGATAAGTTCGATCCAAGTTACTTAAATAAACGATAACATATCATATTAACCTAGAAAATCAGTTTAAGACAAAAAAAGTCTCAAATTACATTTATTTGGGCATTTATAACATCAATTATGTCAATATTTCATTAATAAGATAATTACTGCATCATCGTTGTGTCATAAATACATTAATTTATTTAATGTCTAAAAATTATAAATAAAATACCATTATGTAGAAAATTTTATTAGATTTCTAATTAATATTTATAGTCGAATTTATCTTATTTATAACCCCATATTAAAAATGATTTACTTATTAAACATTGATTTTATCTATTTTAACCCTTCTTTAAATAAATTAATAATAAATTTCCTAATCTAATCCAAGTGGGCCTAAATGGTCATATTTTATTCCTAAGGTTGTTTTTGGTCGAATTACACTTGCACAATAGAATTAAGACATGTGTTATGGTAATAATAATATCATTTTTACCCATAATTACCCTATTTACTTTTAACCGTAGTAAAAAATGTAAAAAGTTACTATTCACCAAAAATTATTTTTATCTCATTGAACCACATTTTACTTACTAACTTCAACCGTGTCTCTCAGATTTTTAAAATTCCACTCACAGAAGCGGTAAAATTAAGTTTTATGAAAACATCATTTTTTTTAACTACCACTTAGTGGTTTCACTATTAATAAAAAAATGAACGTTTCCAAAAAAATACCAAAAATTAGGCCTAAGCTATATTTTATATTATGAACTCAAAAATGATTTCTATTTTACCAAATTAAGAACACATTAGTTGCATTAATTAATTTAAAAATTAATTTCCATCGTCAAAATAAATAGCGTGTTTTTAAGAGATAGTAACCATCAAAAGATTGACACTTGTTTATTACTGGTTTAAATGTGAAATTACATCCAATGACCAACATTGTATTAAATTGTAAAAATATATTCTAAATATAATTTAAAACCACTCAAATTAATAATTTATCACTATTAATTATTTCTATTAAAAAAGTTCTTTTTAATTAAAATTTAGTAATTTTCACTATTCATCAGAATATGAAAGTTATCCGAAAAGTACCAAAATTTCACCTTAGGCTAAATTCGATACTCAGAATCCAAAAATGAATTCCATTTTGAAAAATAAAATTTACAAAATTTCAAAAAGTGGTTATTACTATTCATAACGGCTAGTTTTAATAATATTTTAATACAATATCGTTGTTTAGTGAAACTCGGTATTGCGTACTACACACGCTATCGAGGAAGGTCACGATTGCGTGTAATGCAAGGAAAGTCAAGGATGAATGTTGTGCAATCTCTTTTTGGTGTAGCGTACAACACAAGACATTAATGAAATTAGAAAGAATATTTTTCATAAAATCTCGGGGTGTTACAATACTAGCATCAAATTCTTACGAAAAAACCCCAATGAATACACTCAGTTTTTAACACCATTTATTATTATAATTTTATATCATGAGGAATGACCATTTTATATGTGAAATATTCTTCCATATAGCTTTTTGTATGAAGAAAAATCAGTATTTTAAACCACATAGTTTATAAATGATCTTATAGCCATGAATTCCATGAAATCTACTATTTAGTATCCTTCATTGTAAGAATGATAAAAAAAAGATATGGAAATATATAATTTATTTATCACTAAGTGTTGATTTAAATTTATATATCTTTTATATATCTATATAACTCCACTATAATTTCTGATCATGTTTTATATTGTTTTATCTTATTAGTCAAAACATATAATACTAAACTCAAAACAGAAATAAAAATTTGAAACTAAAAAAATAATATTCATTCTTATTAAGGACTTTACACTATTGGTAATTTTTTTTCCTTGATATAAATTAAAAACTCTTATAACTCAAAGACGACATGTTTTATATAACACATTTCAAACCAATAAGAGTGTATCTGTATTATATCCCCCAAAAATCATAAATACATAAAAAATGTAAACAAAATTTAGTCACATAGAAGAGGGGGTATGTGAGAGTCATCCTAATGATAATAATTTTTCATAGTCTTTTTGATTACATTTTTTGATTCCATGTCTCAACCAAGCCTTTATAGTGGTTCTATTTTGTGAGATCCCACATAAAAATACTTTTGTATGGATAAGTGCTTTATATTTTTGCATCTTCATAGTATTAGGATTACCCCTATTGTTAGCATCAACCCACATGTAAATGTTTTATCTTTTGAGGTTTCATTGTTTCATTTTTCATCATGCTTCTTCCTCAATGGGTGGGAACATCTACTTGTCTTGTTTTCGTTCCACACTGTATTATTTAAAAAATAAATAAATAAATTTTCTATTCTGGAATTTCCATTACATTCATTTCTAAATTTTTCAGAATTGGTGTGTATTTTTTCAAATCTATATAATTTTTTTGATATATATATATATATATTAATTATTTTCTCCATCTTTTTTCACTATTTCAAATATATGTGCTACATATAATCTATTTTAGTGCTTCGTGTGAAAACACTTCCCATAACACTCATCTGTTGTTGAATTCCACATGGCATTAAGATCTCTTCCATGTACGCCTACGATTTCTAATTAGGGAAAAAATCATATTTCATTTAGTCGAACAACTATTACCTTGATTCTGAGTCATTCAAAACTTCATAAATTCCTAGAAAATAATCCAAAATTATTTTTATAGTACAAAAAAATAATTATACACACGGTAATAACAAATTTAACATACTATTATATAATATTCATCTTGGATCGGGTTCATGCAATACAAATCAACTTATCATCCCCTTAAATAGTAAAATAAAAATAAATCATTCCATACTACCATTCATGACCATAAATCAAACAGGTTTCCAACCCATAATGTTTCTGTAGCCTTATTTACTTCAAAAACTCTTCCCTGACATGAATGCACACATAATGGCTATATTCCATGTACAATAACCATATTGGGTGTGAGAAATACATATTATTATAGTCTCAAAATTTGACCATAACATATTACATAATATTCAGGAATTGGTGAAGAAAAAATATACCCCACTTGCATGTTAAAAATTAGGTATTAAAAAGGACACCATGAATCCCAATGTGTCTAGTAAATAAATCTTAATCATCCAATTATATAACCAAATCCAAATTACATTGATTCCATGTCAAAATTCACCTAATTGTCTTCTACCATATTGAAATCAATCATGTATCAGAACCCAAACCATACCCAAGTACTCAATATTGGAATAATCTAATACCATAATCCACTAAATTAAGGAATAAGTTAAGAAAAATATATCCAAAACTCATCCCAATAAATTATATTTAATGTAATTGTCTAATATCTTGGTTGAAAATATTTCCATGACCCCATCCATAATGGGAGGTCTATTACCCAATTCTTATTATGGAATTCAATATCGTCATGATGAAATGTGTTAGGGTCATACTTTATTCCTAACAACTCCATCACGCCTAAATTTACTTGTTCATTACCTATCAATAAAGGAATGACATGGCCTTAGGGTCCTCACACCTATCAAGGCTCTCAATTATCATAAGAGAAAAAAATCATGTAAAAACATTAATTTTTTTTAGCCACATTTCAAATCACAATCCTGGTATCTAGACACTCAGGAACTAGTATCTCAATCCCAACCCCACTTCTCAACACATCTGAAATTTCAGGTTAATTATTCCATTATGACATCCATATCTATCACATTCTCTTATCATCTGTAATGACTACACCACTCTCTTTTTGGTACTAGAAAAATAAATATGGTCTTCTCCACTCAAATCTCAATTCCTATTATAATGCCCATCCCAAACCCCCATGGAATTTCAAGGTAATGTCCCTACCAACATTAAAAAAACTGTGACTGAGTCAAATCTCATATCACCAAATGTGGATCCCCTGTCTTGTCACCCATAGTTAACCCTCTATAGAACACATTATGAACTCCCAATGATATCACTATGAACACATTACATGCCAAAAATTATACCACCATCACAATATTGTATAACATCTTATATGAGATAAAATATAGTCTCACCCATTATAACATGCCCAAAACATCTTTCACATATCCATCATTCCCAAGATAAAGTATCATAGGCAACCCAACTGTCATCTCAAACCTAAATACCTTCCCAAGACCTCAAATCATATCCATGGGAACCCACCCTCTTTTGTGAAAGTGTCATTATGTGATCCAAATATACCAAATTGCTAATGATATATTATCCCATGCATAGTAGGAAAACTAATATCATGTATTTACTAACCCTGGATATTGTAGTGATATTTTATCTACTCAATCCTTTAAAAATACATTTTTCCTATGGTCATGAATGAACATTAATATGAGATTTTATTTGAGGGGCCAAAGACATCTTGAATATATTTATGACCCTTTACACAGACTATAATTCATATACTATTCTAGTTCTATGCCTCGTCCATCATTATTATGTTACATGCTCTTTGATGATTTTTCACTAAAAACACATGAAACATCTTATCCTCATCTTCAAAGGTTCTCCTGAATCCAGGATGGGAAAATCCCCATCTTATTGGGGAAATTTTCTTATTTTATAATAAAATCCTCAATAAACACCTTGTCAAAACTAAATTAAAATCAATGGGATAAAAATTTGACTAATAAATAAATATCAAATACAAGAAGTCACTATATATCATCATTATAATGGGGAAAACCATCACATCTCCACCACCAAGAATAATAGATTCATGGGAGATGTTGGGAGTATAGGTCTTGAAAAATTACTTCTCCATGAGCACTCTTTATATCTTAACCAAAACTGATTATTGGTAAATTACTAGTATACACATAAATAAACAAATTTTGATGGAGAATTTATTATGACATCGAGGAGAGAGCCATATTGTAACTCGTCGTTGGTTGTTTCACCTATGATACCCAGTATATGGAATAACCATTAAGGTTTTTAAATATAGTCTCCCCACTAAGTCATGTTATAGGGTTCCCTACTAGGATAGAGGGATGTTAACCAAAAAGATTTATAATCACACCATATCCCAGTTTCTTCCCTATAATTTTGAATTTGGTACTTTTTTGTCCTCTTCGATCCACGAAAAGATTTGGCATGGAATATTCACTGAAACACTTTCAATCCCTAATCAACAGACATAACCCTACATCAATATTACCATTACATGGATGTTTTATTTCTGATATGTCGTGGTGTTCACCAGAATATGTATATATATGGTTACGCTTACATGACACACTTATGTATATCCAACAGGAATGTATCTATTACACTGCAATATAGCCAACTCCCCTAAGAATAAAATCACATAAACACCAAAACATTGTGTTGTAGTCCCTTAGAAATAAAATGAATTCTATTCTTATAATTTTCACCACACCATACCCCCATGGATATAGTTTAGGGATCTCTTTTATATAAATCTTATACCTTTTTTCCCTATAGGATATAGGATGACTGGATTACAATTACAAAAAATTTAGCTAAGGGCCACCCTAACCCTTATCCATCACTTCTTCATGAAATTAAACAACTAAATAATACTCATTACATTGATTGATATATCACATATGGACATATAAAACCTCATATCTTTGATATAAATCCCATTTTATAAAACCTTCAGGTACTCTAGTTAAAGAATCAGAAAATCCTCCAAAAAGTAATAATAAAAAAATGAATGGGAGAATAATACTCCCAATAATATTTTTATCCTCTATAATATAGTGTGGTATTCCATAATTAAATAATCATGGGATAAATTGGTAATAAATTAACTAATAACAGAAGATTCTCTTTCTCAAAGCCCCATACATGCTTCCACTTTATAACTCCATCCCCATGGAGAAATATTCAACAAAAGCTGACCAACATTCAGATCGAAAAAACTAAATCTACTATATAACTGACCATAACTATTTTTTGTGACACAACACATAATAACCTAATATTTTATATGAATTTACATTGTAATAATAACCCTAATTTATTCGATAGAATTGCTTTTATTCATCTTAATTCCTATATGATCTGCTATATAAGAAAAAAAACTATAAGTTATCCAAAAATATAATTGTATGAATAGTTAAAAAGACATAATTAAATATATTTTTAATTGTTATAGATAATATAAATTTATATAATAATTTATACTAAATTAGTATCCAAATTTTATAAAATTTATTTCATTCATCAAATAAAATTTTTCTTCTAAAATATTTTATATCATATTTTTTATCATAATAATTATAAAAAATTTATACATTTTGCAGAATTTTTATTTGATGAAATTATTATAATTTTTTATATAATCAATAAAATATTATCATAGGGTGTTTTTTTGGATTTTCATAAAACATTTCTTTGAATAAGGGAATATAATGATTTTTCAAAAAACATTCATTTCCTCTCATGTAAAAGTACCATTTTTTTAAATTGGTATTTATGAAAAATATTAATCCTTTAATATTATATAATGTAAATAAATAGATAATTATCATAAATATAATTTATTTCAATAATAAACTACTAAAAATTTAAGATATTGGCACAGTATAAAAAAGTGGCAATTGGTAATAGCCACTGATTTGTGAACTGTGGGTCCTATTGGTTTTGAAATAGGGCCACAATTATTGCCACAATTAGAAACTACATCTGTATACATATAGACATGGATTAACCCATGGATATTCCAATAGATCTATATTTCCCAGTTGTGGATTTAGTTTCCTCCATTACAACTTATAACCAATTTTTGATACCATTTCTATAGGCACAACACCATGGTTTTAACTGTGGATAAAAAATACTACCCCAGATTATAACCATGGCTTCAAAATTAATTTTTTTGTAAAACACCCTGTCTAATACCCCAGTTTACAACCATGGTTTCATCCTCCAGTCTCTAGAAAATAATATAGTAGGTGTACACCAAGATAGAAATCATATTCATTGAAAAACATCATCTATCCCAGCTCATATTTACATTTGTGAACATAAATCAGTGATACAAAACCCAACCCAAATATATTGATCAATAAACAAACGATGAACCATATCTAGTTGAAAAATTTATTTTGCATTAATAAAATCAAAAATCAACCATAAAGGTATATCACACCGCATAAACAACCAATCCACTCATCCACAGGCTCATGAACTAGAAGAAAACAAGAACATATCAAGTGTCCAATATCCCAATTAGTAGAAGGCATGAATCCATTGAAGCATTACTGATTAGATAGATATAATTAATATCCATCTAATGGTTTACACTGAACATAGTCCCATATATAATCATGTTGTTCATGGAATGAAAAAAACAACTCAATAATTAATCTTCATTGAACCACTGAATATGAAAAATATAATAGCACAAAGAACAAGATGCTCTACTATATGTGGAAACACTCTTTAATGTGAGTATATTAGATAATGAACAACAGACATCATTCACTCCAAAAAGTTGGGCTTTGACATTGGCCCCAAAATATATTTATCCCGGCACATATACTATTCAGTAGGATCATCATGTTTTTCATCATACACTATCATGTTACACATGCCTCTTCCATTAATATGATGTAAAATATAAAAAAAAGTTGATATATTACAATCAGCATGTCTAAAAGTTTAATTTCCTTAAACTGATCAAGAATAAAATACGAACAGATATAACGATAGTAAATATAATCATTAAAAATTTTCAATTTAAATAGTATTTGTGTACAATATATTATAACATTTTTAAATAGTTTTTCAATATACTATGATGGATTGATATTTTCATTTGGGAATGGTATTTATATTTTCATAACAGGTATATTATTTAAATGATAAATGATCATGTGAGATATATATCTATCAATAAAATGAATTTAAAATTTCATAAATGATTTAATAATATTAATCATATTGATTACATTGTAATGTATTATTTCACTGGGTAAATTTAATGATTACCCATCAATAGATATTATTTATTGAATAATATTCCATAGAGTAAATATTTATAATATTCTTTTTATTCTATGACTATATTGTATACATAATTTTTTTGAGTGTATCTCATGGTAGAAGATTAAAAAGTCTTATAGAATTGATAAATAATAGTTAATTTCTATGTTATTATTAAAGAAATGATTTTGGGGATTTATATTTTCATGTTATCTATATGGATAGGTTCTCATTGACTGATCATTTTTGGATGATGTGATATTTGAATTATCACGTGATGGAAATAGGAAACACTAATGTTAGACCGTGACATTATTTGAATGAGGATTCTGAAGGAAAATTTAGAAAGTGAATATTTACAATATTTTAATGAAAAATATGTCATTGTAGAACACATTAATTACAGTAATATTATTTTCATAATGAGTTCATAATAAATTTATTATTGATAATTCCTTTAAAATAACAATAAATTGAGAAGTTTGGCTATTTTATCGCTCTCAAAAATGATTAATTTCAATTCATGTTGTCATAGTGAATTATAACCTGTTTTAAATATCCAATAATACAATGTATACAATGTGATAAAAATGTAATGGATATTGATTGGGTTATTTATTGTACCATACATATTGCACCATTGAATCAGGTTGAAATAAAAATTTAAATAGGGGTAATAAGTTTATTTATGATTGAAGAAGATAAAAGTTTTCTGTTGATGAATAAAGTGTAAGTGAGAAAATTCAACACCTAAATAATATTTTTATTTATTATTAATAAGTGTCTGAAATTAAGTGAATACACATATATGCATTTTAGGTGTTTGTTAGTATTAAAAAATATATATGTGATATTTATGTAACCATGAATGGATTGTAATTTTTACCAAAAATAATGGCATGTGGATCTGTCATTATGTGTTACTGAAATATTGGAAGAGATGTTGTGGTATATCAATATTATATATTAATGAAAATATAAGAAATTGGACATACTTATTGAATATATTCACCAGTAAATTAATTGTTATTATCTCTTTAGTTTATATTCATGAAAAAGGATGATTTTTATTATAATAGTAACACTATATACATCAGTATTCTAGAGGAATAAAATAGATGACAAAATGGGGATATTTATGAACTCATTCTAACTGTTAGTGGATAACATGGAGTTATATGGAATGTTCTAAGAATTATGAAAACATAGAAGGGGAAAATGCATTCTAATTTATGTCTCATATTTAGGAATTCTATTTGATGATGTTTAGATAATTTTTTATGTATTTGTGGTTGCCCCAAAAATTATTCAAATAGGATTCGATTTGAATCTAGTAATGTTTGGACATCATATACATATTCTGTATGGCCTATTATTTTTATACTTATTGTGTATGAATTTATTAATTATTCATATTGAATTTCCCTAGAATAAGTCTTTGATATGTCCATGCATGAATTTTCATCACATGACATTGAGTATATAAATTTTTAACGTTTATTGTAAGATGTTTCCTAACACTACTTATTATGTAGAATGGTGTTAGAAATCCGTGTGTAGTTTTTCAAGAGGGATACATTAGGCTTGGGAAGTTGATATACAATGTAAGACATTTTTTTAATGCCTTTTTAAATTTTTATAATATGTATATGAATATGAGGTTGAGGCGTATAACTTGGTCATTCTATGTGAAATATAATGTTAATAAAAGACAATATTATTTGATATATTACAAATTCCCATATTATAAATATTTTGAAATAAGAAACAAAATATTATTTGAGAAATATTTATGCAAAAACCCTCCAAATGAGATTTTTATTCTTGAAAAATGAATGCAACCGTCTGAAGATGATTTCATTTAAGATGGAAAAAATTATCACCACTAGTCTCGCTATCAAATCATCAAATTGTGCTTCCATACAAAAATGGGGAATTCAATTAAATTTAAATCCAGATAGTTTTTGATGATAATGAAGGATATGATATATGAATTATTATATGAAGGAAAAAATTGAGTATAGTTGAGAACCGTGATAAGATTTTAATGTGGATTTTTGAATGCAAATTTATATAGGAAATAATACACTATTTTAAATGATGATTATCACCTTATCAAAAAATGAAATCGTGTTCAATTTTTATAGAAATATTAGTCTCTATATTATTTTACTAAATATATAATTATATAAGGATTATTTTTTAGTGTATTAGGAGAACCCTTTAACATTTTAGTGTTATTGAAAAAATGTTTTTCAACTAAAGTGATGAATTTTTAGGTTATCCAGGAGTTCATGTGTGTCAAGGAAAGGAAAAGAGGAAATATTATATTCATTAATCATAAAATATTTTTGAAAAAAAGAGTATATTCATTTTTAATTTATTTTTAATTTTTTTGTAAAGGTATAATGATTAATGAGATCTATACATGAGTACGTGAATGGAAAAATTTAAAAATTCTACTGTAAGAAGAGAGAAATATCTATGTCCTATTTTTGTGGAGGATATAGAATACCTTAAAGAACAAAGATAAAAGAGGATGTTTATTATATCCATATAAACTTATTTTTTCGTTACAAAAACCATATTAGTGAGATATTGTTCTATGTAAGGTAGTGTAATAACATCCATTATGATATCGGTCTATATGGTGGGATTCCATGTAAGCTTGGTGTATTGATATGCCAACACAATAGAATATAAACTTGGTGTATTTATTATAGACATATAAACTTACATTTTCATGACAAAATCCATATTAGTGAGATATTGTTCTATGTAAGGTAGTGTAATAACATCCATTATGATATCGGTCTATATGGTGGGATTCCATGTAAGCTTGGTGTATTGATATGCCAACACAATAGAATCCCAGACATAATTTATGGTTCATAATACTTTTCAATAATATAAGGACTAAAGATATATATGAATGAAATATGAAAAAATCAAAACTAAATTAAACATACAATTTTTGGTTCCATCGAGTCTAGAAAACATATTTCGAGTATTCTTCAACTAAACTATTATAACTTGATGTTCAAATAATGACATGGAACATGGAATAATTAAACGATACTATAAACATAATTAGTATGTTTAGATCTATGGAAAATAATAGTGAATATATGTTTATAAATAACAATACATCCTTAATATAGTCAAATTATTTTCCAAAATCTATTAAAAGACCATTAATTTCATAAAAAATTCATAAGTATTATTATAATAGGAAAGGTTTGTGGTCTAATATATTGTTATCTAAAATTTAAAATGATAGTCAATTTGTTTTATGCCTTAAAATATAATGTTCATTTTTTAATATGAACATATATGGGTTTGGAATGATATCAAATATAAATTTAATAATTTTTTCAATGAATGTTATTTAATGAGAATACATACGATAATATAATTAATAAATTGGAAAAATATTCTTTTTACAAGATTAATTAATGCATATTGGATTTTGATAAAAAGTTAACAGAATGTGAATTTTCAAATTTATAAATGTATCCATTTTATGTGTTGAAACATTGGTATGGAAACCGTCATTGTTCAAAGAATCTTCATAGGATATATTGACTATAGTTTAATAAACTACACTAGATAAATAGATGAAAGGTATCATGAATTTTTTATGATAGTAAAATTAAAATCAATGAGAATAGAATAATGATATACTATTTAAGATAATAAATTTGTTTTAATAGTGTAATTAGGTTTATTTATATGTTTACTAATTATTCAAAACTAACAGATAAAATATATGGGAATTATCATTTAGAATTCTTAAAAAATATAATTATAAAAGCTAAAATAATTCAATAAAATTAACATATAAACTCATACATGTATGAAATGTTTTAATATTGAATCATTTCATCATTATAAACTAATAAGAACTCCAAATTTGAAATGATATAATTTAATAAGATTTAAATATATATGTTAACGATAGATGAAATAAATTGATATATATAGTTCATAATAGTTTAACTCTTTCATTCAAATCTTCATTCATACTCTTTTAAATGGAAGAAATTTATCGTAAACCATAAATGAAATTCAGGAAAAAGTTTAAAAACATGAAATTTTTATATGAATTTAATATAGTATTTTGATATAAATTACATCATATGGTTTAAAATATAATGGTAATATGGATTCTGTTACAACATCTCGACCTTCCTCCAACAGCAAAATTGGAAATTTCATGCAAAGAACATATAATGGTTTCATCAGTGACCCTTAAAAAATTCATCATCAAACCTCATGAAGCCCCTTAGTTTTATATATTAACTTTGACATTAATTTCAACAAATATTATATGGAGATAAATGGGAATAAATAAAAACAATGAACCTAAACACATCATTTAACAAGTGATTCCTGTTGGGAGGGATTAAAAACCTCAGTTATTTGAAGAGAATGTTTAGTTTTTTGAATTTTGACCTTATTCACAACATTAATACGTTGTATATGTAGATAAAATAATAATAAATGTAAAAAAATATCCAAAATCCCATTAATGAACTCACTAGAGATGGATACCAACAACATATATTAGACATAAAACTGAAAATAATAACTAATGAAGATATAATAGAGACAACAAACATAATTCAAGGATCTTGAAAATTACAATTTAAAACCACAATAAACAAATCCATAAATCAAATAAGAAAAATCAAAATTGAACTTATTTTAAGATAAATAATAGTAGAATTCAGAAAAAATTTGGTCCCTAAAATAAAAGCGTGGAGATGATGGAAGAATACTGACTGTAAGTGAAAGACGTAAGGTTCATTAAATTGTAGGGGTTGGAACATAGGGTCCTTCACTGGGAAGGTCTCAGTTGAATCACTCACACATGGTCAACTAACTGAAGTAAATATTATAAATAGTTTAAAGGGGAAAAAAGTAAATTTTTAATTGATAAAAAAGTAGATAAAACAAGATTAAAAAATAATTAATACATATTTGTTAGAGCTACTATGGTGGTGTAGGTAGTCATGATTCCTCACAATAGCATTGGTGGGGTGTTTGAGAGGCAACATATGAGGAGGAGGATACGGTTAAATATAGTAATAATAAAACAGATCTACAAAAAAAAATACAAAACTATAATATAATAAATCAATATATGTGTAAAGAGATATACATCCACCCATACAATTCATTATAATAATATACAATAATTTCTCTATAATAATGTTTAACAAATAAAAAAAATTAAATATACTTTACATCAAAATTGAGTCTAAAACTATATCATATAATCCATGATAACCTCTATCCAAACTTCTTTTTTATAATATATTACCACATCTCACACCACAATCATCATTATAAGCATTCATATCAACATTGACATCAAAAATGAAAATGGAATCAGCACTAGAACTAGGTCTAGAAGGAGTAGATGAATCTACATAAATAGAATTATTCATAGGAAAACATGAGTCAATGGTTGAAGAATCTTTTGGTGAATTTATAAATGAAATAGTAGTCATAGTTTCCATTATAGTTTCATTTATCATCATTTGACTTCTAGTTTTTTTATGTTTTAAGGTGTATTTCGGACATTATTGTTTGATTGGGGAGTTCATTTGTTCCTATAAAGCTATCCAAAAACTAAACCATGATGAAATGGTTTGGTAAGACCTATATCATGATGGAAAATATTATTCTTTGTTGGAATATGCACTATTCTGTGAGCCCTGTCTTGTAAAACATCATGCAGATGATGACTTAGGCCCAAATTGTCAATTTATTTTTGAACTAATACCCCATATAAATCAATTTGGTGATATATAAATAAAATTAAAAATATAAAATTATTTTAAAAATGTAATTCAGTCAAAATAATTGAATGTGAAATATACATACAATCTTCTCTTGTGAGTATCTGGTTAACATAGTACCATCATTCATTTTCCTTTTAAAAAACTATTTAATATGAGGAATGTGACCCTCAAAATTGAATTCCATTATTCTAAAAAAATGAAATAAAACAAAATTAGATGTCAATATTGTTGAAAAAAATAATTTTTTTCTCTCTTAAATACCATGTATTCAATAATTCCAATGGATAGAATATATTAGTTATATATATATATATGAGAGGAAGTATATGTATACTTTTTCAATAGAAATTTTTCAATTAAATACTGACATAATAATACAATTTCCGACATGGCTATGGAGTAATAATTCATGGGAACTATTACCTATATAATACATAAATGTTCTTGAAGAATTGATGGATTTCTTAACATATTCAATATTATTATGTGGTGTTCCATAAGAAATATTTGCATTGAATTAATCCATGATTAGTTCAATGATTGTTTCATTATTTTATTGGTAAGATCACTGACTTTTATATTCCCTATACACCAGTTGATATAAATATTAATTTTATCATCATATATCCTAATGAAATTTTAGAAAATATTGTTGGCATTAATAATGGATTCCTATGTTACAATCAATTAGAATAACATAATTTTCACATGACTATTTGTTGACATATTAAATGCTTCGTATAAATTTATTTATAGTGAAATCATTCCTATAAATAATTAGAAATGATTATTGGTGGAGTTTTTGTAAAATAGATTACCTATTCATTCATTAAATATTGGATTAATGTGTGTCCATTTGTATGAATGTATACCATTATACTTTTATCTATTTTATTCATGTCTAATTTCTCTAATATACAAGAAATTATATAATCAATTAAAGAATATAATATGATTAAGTTATTCTATAAAAATTACTTTCAAATTAATAAAATATTTTATATTTACAGTTTACTAATACATTAAACATTGGTCTCCAATAAATGATGATCATATTTCTTTATTTTGTTATTAAAACATAATGAATGATTCATATTTCATCAATATATATATCAACTATAAATTTCCAAAAAAAATTATTTATACATGAACTCTTGACATATATCTTCTACTTCAATAAAAATTACATCCATGGAAGTTTTTCCATCATGAAAATTATATTAAAACTATATTATAAAGAATATCTATTAATGAAACATTATAAATTAACATATATAATATATGAAAAGAAATAAATACCCAAGACACTACCAATTAAAGGTACTTTATCTATTATCCAAATTATGTCCAACATATTAGGGTAAACTGAATGATACTGTTGTGCTTAGCGAGTGTTACAATAAAACGTTTTTATTTCCATTTGTATTTTGCGATTATATATCATTACTCAATTTATTGAACCATTATCTTTATGTGTCATCTTCAATCCTCTCACATTTTTTATAGCCTCTTCATCAGGTGAATGATAAAACAAATAATAAAAAAAAATTATTAAAGAATAATAATAAATTAAAATAAATTATTAATAAATTTTATTAATTTTTAAATAGAAACTAGTAGATGTGGGATCTTATGACTCGTGAAGTACTCCATCTAGAGGATGGGGAGCAACATCGGTGGTATCTAGGATATCAAAATTTGGAGTACAGTGAATACTATATGATGATACATCTACTAATTGTGGGAGAAAACCTAAAGGATAGAACTATAAAGATTAGTGTAGATATGAATATTGATATGGTCAAGCTAGTACCCCATCAACAATACCA
Organism: Viscum album; assembly: GCA_963277665.1. Taxonomy (NCBI): domain Eukaryota; kingdom Viridiplantae; phylum Streptophyta; class Magnoliopsida; order Santalales; family Viscaceae; genus Viscum; species Viscum album. Next base: position 1,033,757,454 of record OY728157.1, read on the forward strand.
TCCTCCACAGCATAATCTGACAGTCTTCTCGATGATGTAGCCTAGAATAACATTGATGATAATGTAATACAAAAGACAATAATATAAATAATACAAAAGAACATAATATTCAAACATAAATTTTACATTTAAAATTGACCATAGGAGACATTACTAACTATTTAAAATGTTGTTCATTTCAATATATTAGTATTCTTATAAATTCATTATAATTATTAATTTTGACATTGAAATAAAAAATAACATTCAAAGATATATATAAATAATAAAAATTTAAAATTATAAAACAATAAAACAAATAAAATAGATACATATTTAACCACAAATATTTTTCTATAAATTGTGTAAACTCTATTTTAATAACATATAAGGTTTTTAAATTATATTCGTAACCCCCAGTATTGGAATATTTAAGGATATTTTTTTAATGATATCATCACACTATGGTTCTTGTTTAGTGGGATTTTTAACTTTGTTTATAGCTAGATCAAAAAGAAATATAGTGGGAAAACATTGTATATAACAGAGGATGCCTTAAAAGGATCAATGCATGAACTAATAGAGGAGGATTCAATAAAATCAGCATGTTTGACACTCAGAACCACATGATTTTTAATATTAACACCAATATTCTATTCAAAAAAATCATTTTTCACATTTGTTTTCCAATTTAGTTTCTAGAATCCTGGGAATACATGTTTAGTGGTGTTTAATATAAAATTATCCCCTAATAGACCAAAAATCAGAAGGTATTATAAATCAAATTTTATAAATAGTTTTTACATTGATAAATACATAAAATGAACATATTGTTATAGTTATTCCAAAAATATTACGTAAAATTAGATTTTTATTCCCAAACCAACATGATTTCAAAAAAAATTACAGTTAATGATGATATAAAATTAGCCTATGCTGGTACTATATAATAAATATATAAACACATATTCATGATAGTTATAAATATAACTAAATTGTTGTTTAAAGTATGTTTAATATTGATTTACTATGATAGAATTTCCACATTTATAATATATGACCAGTTAAAACATCATTTTTCCAAAAACAATTATTTTAGTATGTATTTTCGGATAGTAATAAAATATTCCATCAATAAATTCCATGATAATTTTAAATTATCTGTTTCATTATTATATTTTATTATATTTTTCTTTTTAAAAACCTCTCTGTCATCAGAACAAATTAAACCGACATTTTTTAAACACTTTGAAATATATTCAAATTACATTCTATAGGTTCTAAAATATTGAATCTCATATATTCTCTTTAATAATGTTCTAAATACGTTCATGTTTCTTTTTAAGTTTCTTATAGATTAGGTAATTGGAACGATCATTATATATTTTTTTCTTATATTTCATAGTTTAATGTAAATTGAAATAAGTAATTTTACAAATATTTTGAATTAAGGCATCATACACCTATGTATTACAAATTATAATACTTTATTAATTTTATGAAATAATTATGAATAGTAAATTGACACTAATAAAGGTATAATAATCATTAATCCAAAATTCTAGATTAAATGTTATGTTCATAAACTATACATTTATTGTAATTTATCAAGAATATATGTTTCATCATAAATAATACTCTAAGAACACATCCAAATAAAAAAGTCATGTATTTTTTTGGAATAGTTTAATGTTTGATATTTTTAATTAATTGCTATAAAATAATTTAAAAAGTGTACACCATATCTCATGGAATTACTTGGGCAAATACTAGTTAATTTTATATCATGTATAAAATATATGAAAATAGATACATCATAATAATAATATATGGTCAATGCATACAAATGTTCCAACACTATTGGAGATATATAACAATTTATGTTTCACAATTTACTCTAACAATTTAATCATCTATGTTGTTAAAATGATACATTAAAATAAATATTGATATGTTCTTCTAAAAAATCATTATCATCCTAGCCATCGTCAAAAAATTTCATAGAAATGTCCCTTAGAATAAATCTTTATTGGTTTTTAATAGGTATATTAAATAAAACAGATGTCATGTTATGGTGAAAAAATATATGTTTCATAATGACCAAGTTGATATTTAATATCAATCGCTCTAAATTCATATTAATCAATATGAATGACTTAATTGGTCCCCAAAATGAACCAAATTCATTTCATCCTTACGACCTGACAATGTGTAAAGTAATCTAGATAAATTATTTATTCAAAAAACTCTTAATAAGGTATATTTTTTTCCTGATATTTTTTCATTTATACAATCGAATAACAATTTATTTTATCACTTATCATGGAAAAATCGTAATGGGATTCCATTATTAATAAAAACTAGTAATATGTAATTTATATCCACTAACATTCATTGCCATACAGTCATGTATTACATTATTTTGACGAATGGAAAACACTCAAATTTCATGATCCTTAATTTAATCACATATAATTCATTTTATAAGATGAGGCAATACACGAATCAAATTATCCCCAAAAAACCCCCATAAATACACTTAGTTCTTACCACCATTTATTGTTATAATTTAATATTATGGGGAAAGACCATTTTATATATGAAATATTCCTCTATATAGCTATTGGTATAAAGAAAATTCATAAGTTTAAATGACATAGTTTATCAATGAACCTATAATCATGAATTCCATGAATGATATTATTTAGTATCCTTCATTGTAAGAATGATAAAACATAAAATATGGAAATAAATAATTTATTTATCACTAAATGATGATTTAAATCAAAATAACATTTACGTATTCATATAAGTCCACTATAATTTCTGATCATGTTCTACATTGTTTGATATTATTAATCAAAACATATAATACTAAATTCAAATTAGAAATATAAATTAGAAACTCAAAATAATATATTTAAACTTATTAGAGACTTTACACTATTGGTAACTTTTTTTGGCTTGATATAAATTAAAAACTCTTACAAAAAATCATAAATATATAAAAATTCATAACAATATTTAGTCACATAGTGGAGGGGGTATGTCATAGTCATCCTAATGTTAATAATTATTCATAGTCTTTGTGATCATATTTTTTGATTCCATGTCCCACCCATGCCTTCATAGTGGTTCTATTTAGTGAGACCCCACATAAAAATAATTTTATAAGGATACATGCTTTATATTTTTTGCATCTTCTTAGTATTAGGATCACCCCTATTGTTATCATCAACCCACATGTACATGTTTTATCTTTTGAGGTGTCATTGTTTAATTATTCGTCATGCTTCCTCCTCCATGGGTAGGAATATCTACTTGTATTGTTTTTGTTCCAAACTGTATTTTTTATGAAAATAAAAAAATTATCTATTGTTGAATTTCAATTATATCCATCTCTTAATATTTCATAATTTGTGTTTATTTCTTCATATCTATATAAATTTTTTTATATTAATATATATATATATATTTTAATTAATTTCTCCACTTTTTTTCACTATTCCAAATATAGGTGCTACATATAATCCATTTTTAGTGCTTCATGTGACAATGCTTCCCATAACACTCATCTGTTGTTGAATTCTACATGCTATTAAGAGCTCCTACATGTATGCCTACAATTACTAATTAGGGGAAAATAATATTTCATATAGTGGTAAGACTATTACCTTGAATCTGAGTCATTCCAAATTTCATAAATTGCTAGAAAATAAACCAAAATGATAATTATAGTACAAATAAATATTTATACACATGGTTATATCAAGTTTATTATTCTATTAGATTATATTTAACTTGGCTTGAGGTCAATAAATCATTCCCTACTACCATTCATGATCCATAAATTATACATGTATCAAACCCATATTGTTTCTCCAGCCTTATTTATTTAAAAAACTCTTCCCTAACATAAATGCATACATGATATATGTATTCCAAGTACAATACCTATATTGGGTGCGAGAAATACTTATTTTTATAGTCTCAAAATGTGACCATAATATATTATATAATATTCAATAATGGATGAAGAAAAATATATACCACTAGCATGTTAAAAATTATGTAATAACAAGGACACCCTGAATCCCAATGTGTCTAGTAAATAAATTTTAATCATCCCATTGTAGAACCCAATCCAAACTACATTGATTCCATGTCCAAATTCACCTCACTGCCTTGTCCCATATTTAAATAAGTCATGTATCATAAACCAAACCATACCCAAATACTCAATATAGGAATCATCCAGTACAATAAACCACTAACTGAATGAATAAGTTATGAGAATATATCCAAAACTCATCCCACTAAATTATCAATAAGGGAATTGTCCAATATCTTGGATGCAAATATTTCCATGACCCCATTCTTAATGGGAGGTATATAACCCAATTCTTATTAAGGAATTCAATATCGTCAAGATGAAATGTGTTAAGGTCATTCTTTATTCCTAACAACTCCATCACACATAAATGTTTTGGTTCATTATATATCACTAATAGAATGACATGGCCTTATGGTCCTCACCCATATCAAGGATCTCACTAATCATAAGAAAAAAAATCATGTGAAAACATTAATCATAAAATAAATCCACATTTCAAATCACAATCTTTCTAGCTAGACACTCAAGAACTAGTATCTCAAACCCATCCCCACTTCTCAACACATCTGACATTTCAGGTAAATTATTCTACTATGTCACCCATATCCATTATATTATCTTATCATCAGTAATGACTATGCCCCTCTCTTTTTTGAGCTAAAAAAATACATATGGTCATATCCTCTCAAACCCCAAGTCCTATTTTAATGCCCATCCAAATCCCCATTTGAATTTCAATGTAGTGTACCTACTAACATTAAACTAAATATGACTGGGACCAATCTCATATCACCTAATGTAGATCCTCTGTCTTATCCCCCATATTTAACCATCTACAGAACACATTATGAACTCCCAATGGACACTTTGTGAACACATTACTTTCCAAGCATTATACCGACATCTTAATATTATATAACATCATCTACGAGATAAACTATAGTCTCACACATTATGACGTGCCCAGAACCCCTTTCAGCTATCCAAAATGGACAAGATAAAGTATCATATGAAACCCAACTCTCGTCTCATACCTAAATACCTACCCAAGATCACATATCATCTCTATGGGAAACCTCTCTCTTTTCTGAAATTATCATTATGTGATCCCAATATACCAAATTGATAATGATATCTTTTCTCAAACATAGTATGAAGACTAATATCATTTATTTACTAACCAAGGATATTGTAGTCAAATTTTTTCTACTCAATCCATTAAAAATTCAAATTTTCCCATGGTTGTGAATGAACATTAATATGAGATATTATTTGAGGGGCCAAATACAACGTGAATAAATTTTTCACCCTTTCCACACACTATAATACCTCTACAGTTCTAGTTCTATGCCTCATCCATGATTATTCATTTACATGCTCTTTGATAATTTTTTCAATAAAAACACATGAAACATCTTATTCTCATCTTCAAAGGTTCTCCCCAATCCAGGATGGGAAAATCTCCATTTAATTGCGGATATTTCTTGATTCTATAATAAAATCTTCACTTAACCACTTGTCAAAACTAAATTAAAATCAATGGGAGAAAAATTTGATGAAAAAATAAATAACAAATATATGAAGTCACTATATATATTAATGATATTGGGAAAAAACCATCACATCTCCACCACCTAGAATAGTGGATTCATGGGAGATGTGGGGAGTATATGTCTTACCAAATTCCTTCTCTATGAGCGCTCCTATTATCTTAATAAAAATGGATTATAGGTAAATTACTAGGCTACACATAAATAAAGAAAATATTGATGGAGAATTTCTTATGACATTGAGTAGAGACCCATATTGTAACCCTTCATTGTTTGTTTCACCTATGGGACCCACTATATGGACCAACCTTTATGGTGTTGAAATATAGTCTCCAAACTAGGTCATGTTATAGGGTTTCCAACTAGGCTAGGGTTTGTTACCCCCCAAATGTTATAATCACACCATATCCTAGTTTCTTCCCTATCATTATGAATTTGGGAAATTTTTTTCCTCTTCGATCTAGGAAAAGAGATGCCATGACATCATCGCTTAAACATTTTCAATCCCTAATAAAAAGACAAACCCCTACATCAACATTACCACTACATAGAATTTTTAGTTCTGATATGTTGTGGTGTTCACCAGAATATGTATATGTATGGTTACCGTTACATGACATACTTATTTATCTCTTACAAGAATGTATCTATTACACTGCATTATATCCAAATCCGGTTAGAATAAAATCACGTAGACTCCAAAAAATTATGTCATAGTCCCTTAGAAATACAATTAAATCTATTCCAATAAATTTCACCACACCATACCCTAAAGGATATAGTTTTGGGATCTCCTCTATATAGATCTTATACATTATTTCCCTATAGGATATAGGATGACTATAATACAATTGCAAAAAATTTAGCACAGGGCCACCCTAACCCTTATTCATCACTTATTAATGAAATTAAACAACTATATAATCCTCGTTACATTGACTGATATTTATCTTTGGGACATATAAACCTTCATTTCATTAATATAAATCCCATTTTATAAAACCATCAATACTCTAGTTAAAGAATCACAAAATCCTCTAAAAAGTAATAATTAAAAAATGAATGGGACATTAATACTTTCTATAATATATTTATACTCTATCATATAGTTTGGTATTCCATAATTAAATAATCATGGGATATATTGGTATTAAATTAACTGATAACTGAAGATTCTCTATCTTAAAGCCCCATACTGGATTCCACATTATAACTCCATCCCCATGGAGATATTTTCAACAAAATATGACCATAATTCAAATATAAAACACTAAATATACCATATAACTGACCATAACTATTTTTTGTGACACAACACATAATAACCTAATATTTTATATGATTTTTCATTGAAAAAATAACCCAATTTATTCGATAGAATTCCTTTTATGCAATTTAATTACTATATGATCTGCTATATATGATAAACAACTATATGTTATCCACTAAATTTAATTGAATGAATATTTAAAAAATAATAAAATATATTTTTATTGGTTTTAGATAATAAAAAATTATATTCTAATTTATACTAAATTATTATCCAAATGTTATGAAATATATTTCATTTGTAAAATATTATTTTTCTTCTAAAATATTTTCTATAAATTTTATTATCATAATCATTATAAACAATTTCCAAGTTTTTCAGAATTTTTATTTGAAAAAATTTATATAATTTTTGAAATAATCAATAAAATATTAGCATAGGGTGTTGTTTTAAGATTTTCTTAAAAATGTTCTCCGAATCGGGGAATATACTGATTTTTCAAAAAACATTCATTTTATATCAAGTAAAATTACGATTTTTTTAAATTGGAATTTATGACAAATATGAATCCTTTAATATGATATAATGTAATTAATTAGATAATTATCATAAATATAATTTATTTCAATAAAAACCATCTCAAAATTAATGATATTGGCACAGTTTGAAATAGTGTCTATTTGTAATAGCCACTGTTTTGTGAACTGTGGGACCTATTAGTTTTGAAATTGGACCACAATTATAGCAACAATTTAAAAATGCATCTATATCTATATAGACATGGATTCACCCATGGATATTCCAATATAGCCATATTTCCCAATTGTGGCGGTAGTTTCATCCATTTCTACTTATAACTAATTTTTGAAACCATTTCTATTGGTACACCATCATGGTTTTAACTGTGGAAGAAGGAATACTACCCCAGATTATAACCATGGCTTCAAAGTTAAATTTCTAGTTAAACACCCAGACTAATACCCCTGTTTACAACCATGGTTGCATCCTCAAGTCTCTAGAAAATAATATAGTAGGTGTACACCAAGATAAAAATCATATACATTGAAAAAACCATCCATCCATATCATATTTACAATTTTCAACATAAATCAATGATACAAAACCCCACCAAAACATATTGATCAATACAAAAAAATGATGAACCACATCTAGTTGAAAAATTTATTTTTCATTAATAACATCTGAAATCAATCATGAAAGTATAAGACACCGCATAAAAAAACCAATCTACTCATCCTCATGCTCATGAAATGGAAGAAAACAAGAACCTATAATGTGTCTAATATCCCAATTGGTAGAAGGCATAAAATAATGGAAGCATTACTGATTATATAGATATAATTAATATCCATATAATGGTTTAAATTGAACATAGAAAAATATAGAATCATGTTGTGCATGGAAAGAAAAAAATAACTCAATAATTAATCTTTGTTGAACCACTGGTAATGAAAAAATAATAGCACACACAACCAGATGCTCGACTATATGTGGAAAACACTCTTTAATGTGAGTATATTAGATACAGAACAATGGACATCATTCAATCCTAATAGTTGGGATTCGATATTGGCCCCAAAATATATTTATCACACCAAAAAAGTATTAAGTAGGATCATCATGTTATTCATCATACAATATCATGTTACATATGAATTTTCTATTAATATTAAGTAAAATATTAAAAAAGTTGACATATTAAAATAGCATGTCTAAATGTTTAATTTCCCTAAACTGAGAAAAGAAAACTATACTAACAGATTTACAAATAGTTAATGTAATCATTAAAAATATCCAAATGAAACAGTATTTGTGTACATTATATTATAACATATTTAAATTGTTTATCAATATACTATGATGGATTGACATTTTCATTTGGGAGTGGTATTTATATTTTCATAACAGTTATATTATTTAAATGAGAAATGATCTAGTGATATATATATCTATCAATAAAATGAATTGAAAATTTCATAAATGATTTAACAATATTAATCATATTGATTACAATTTAGTGTATTATTTCATTGGGTAAATTTAATGGGTATCCATTGTGAGATATTATTTATTGAATAATATTACATAGAGTAAATGTTTATAATATTCTTTCAATTCTATGATTTTATTGTATACATATTTTTTATGAGTGAATATCATGGTAGAAGATTATAAAATATTATAGAATTGATAAATAGTAGTTAATTTCCATGTTCTAATTAAAGCCAATATTTTGGAGATTTATATTTTTATGTTAACTCTATGGTTAAGTTCTAATTGATTGATCTTTTTAGGATCATGTGATTTTTGAATTATCACATGATGGAAATAGGCAACCCTAATGTTAGACAGTGACATTATTTGAATGAGGATTCTGAATGAAAATTTAGAAAGTGAATAATACCATAATTTATAATGAAAAATATGTCATTGTAAAACACTTTAATTGCATTTATATGATTTTCATAGTGAATTCATAATATATTTATTTTTGATCATTCATTTAAAATACATATATATTGAGAAGTTTGGATATTTTATCACTCTCTAAAATGATTAATTCCAATTCATGTTGTCATACTGAATTATAACTAGTTTTAAATATATAATTAGACAATGTATTCAATGAGTTAAAAAAATAATGGATATTTATTATGATTTTTTATTGTACCATACATATTGAACCATTGAATTTGGTTGACATAAAAATTTAAATAGGGTTAATATGTTTCTTTATGACTGATGAAGATAACAATTTTCTCTTGATGAATAAAGTGGAAGTCAGCAAATTCAAAACCTAAATAATATATTTATTTATTATTAATAAGTGTCTGAAAATATGTCAATACAAATTTATACATTTTTAGTGATTGGTAGTATTAAAAAAATATATGGGATATTTATGTAACCATGAATGGATTATAATTTTTACCAATAAGAATAGCATGGGGATTTGTCAATATGTGTTTGTCAAATGTTGGAAGAGATTTTGAGGTAAATCAATATTATATATCAATGAAATATAATCAATTGGAGAAACTTATTGAATTTATTCAATAGTTAATTAATTGTTATTATATCGTTAGGATATATACATGAAAAGGTAGACTTTTATTGAAATAATAACACGATATACATCACCATTCTAGGGGTATAAAATAGATGACAAAATGGGGATATTTATGACCTCATTCTAATTGTTAGTGGATTACATGGAGTTATATGGAATGTTCTAAGAGTTTGTGAAAACATACAATGAGAACAAATGAATTCTATTTTATGTATCATATTTAGGAATTCCATTTGATGATCCTTAGATGAATTTTTATATATTTGTGGTTGCCCAAAAAATTATTCCAATAGGATTCGATTTGAATTGTGTAATGTTTGGACATCATATACATATTATGTATGACCTATTATTTTTATACTTATTGTGTATGAGTTTATTAATTCATTATAAGTAATTTCCCCAGAATAATTATTTGATATGTCCATGCATGAATTTTTATCACTTGACATTGAGTATATGAATATTTAACGTTTATTTTAAGACGTTTCATAACATTAAATAATGTGTAGCTTGGTGTTAGACATCCATGTATAGTGTTTAAATAGGGATACTATATGCGTGTGTAGTTGATATACAATGTAATACATTTTTAAGGCCTTTTTATATTTTTATAAAGTGCATATGAATTTGAGGTTGAGGCGTATAAATTGGTCATTCTATGTGAAATATAATGTTAATAAAAAACACTATTATTTGAGATAATACGAATTCCCATATTATAAATATTTTTAAATTGAAATCTGAAGACTATTTGATGAATATTTAATGAAAAACCCTCCCAATGAGATTTTCATTCATGAAAAATGAATGCAACCATCTAAAGATGATTTAATTTAAGATGGTAAAAATTTTCACCACTAGCCTCACTATTAAATCATCATACTGTGCTTCCATACACAAGTGGGGATTTCAATTAAATTGAAATCCAGATAGTTTTGGAAGATAAAGATGGATGTGATATATGAATGATCACACGAAGGAAACAATGGAGTATAATGGAGCACAATGATACGATTTTAATGTGGTTTTTGAATGCAAATTTATTTAGGATACAATAAACTATTTTAAATGATGATTATCGCATTATCAAAAAATGTAATCATGTTCAATTTTTATAGAAATATTAGTCTCTATATTATTTTACTAAATATATAATTATATAAGGAGGATTTTTGAGTGTATCAAGAGAAACCTTTAATGTTTTAGTGTCATTGAATTTTTTTTTTCAATAAGAGTGATGAAATTTTAGGTTATCCAGGAGTTCGAGTGTGTCAATGAAAGAAAGAGAAGAAATATTTTATTCATTTATCATAAAATGTGTTTGAAAAAATGAATATAATCATTTTAATTTATTTTCATTTTTATTTTTTGAAAGGGAGAATGATCAATGAGTTCTGTTCATGAGTACATGAATGGAAAAATTTCAACATTCTACTATAAGAATAGAAAAATTTATATTTTCTATTTTTTGTGGAGGATATAGAAGACCTTAAAAAACATGGACAAAAAGAGGAAATTTATTATATCCATTTAAACTTATTTTTTCGTGACAAAAACCATAATTAGTGAGATATTTTACTACGTAAGGTAGTGTAATAACATCCATTATGATATCGGTCTATATGGTGGGATTCCATGTAAGCTTGGTGTATTGATATGCCAACACAATAAAAACCCAGACATAATTTATGGTTCATAATACATTTCAATAATATAATGACTAAAGATATACATGAATAAAATATGTACAAATCAAAACTAAATTAAACATACAATTTGAGGTTCCATCCTGTTTAGAAAACATATCTCGAGTATTCTTCAACTCATCTATTGTAAAATGATGTTCAAATAATGACATAGAACATGGAATAATTAAACAATACTATAAAAATAATTAGTATGGTTAGATGTAGGGAAAATAATTGAGAATATATGTTTATAAATAACAATACATCCTTAAAATAGTCTAATTATTTTCCAAAATCTATGAAAAGATCATTAATTTCATAAAAAAATTCTCAAGTAGTATTATAAAATGAACGGTTTGTGGCCTAATATATTTTTATCTAAAATTTAAAATGATAGTCAATTTGTTTTATTCCATAAAATATACAGTTCATGTTTTAATATGAACATATATGGGTTTGTAATGATATCAAATATAAATTTAACATTTTTTTCAATGAATGTTTTTTAATGAGAATACATGCTATAATATAATTAATAAATAGGAAAATTATTTTTTTCCATGATTAATTAATTCATATTGAATTTTGTTAAAAAGTAAACACCAAGTGAATTTTAAAATTTATAAATTCATCCATTTCATGTGTTGACACATTGGTATGGAAGTGGTCATTATTCAAAGAAACTTCATAAAATGTTTTGACTATATTTTAATAAACTAAACCAGATAAATAGATGAAAGGTATCATGAATTATTTATGATAGTAAAATTACAATCATGGAGAATTGAATAATGATATACTATTTAAGTTAATAAATAAATTTAAAAAGTGTAATTAGGTTTATTTAAATGTTTACTTGTTATTTTAAATTAACAGATAAACTATATAGGCATGATCATCTAAAATTCTCAAAAAATATAATCATAAAAGCTAAAATAATTCAAAAAAATTAACATATAAACTCATACATGAATGAAATGTATTATAATTTAATCACTACATCATTAAAAAATAATGAGAACTAAAAATTTTAAATGATATCGTTTAATAATATTTAAATATATATGTTAATGATAGATGAAATAAATTATTATATACAGTTCTTAATAATTTTAACTCTTTCATTCAGATCTTCATTCTTACTCTTGTAAATGGAAGAAATTTATCCTAAATCATACACGAAAATCAGGAAAGAGATTAAAAAAATGAAAATTGTATATGAATTCAATATACTATTTTGATATTAATTACATCATATGGTTTAAAATATAATGGTAATATGGATTCTATTACAACATCTCGACCTCCCTCCACAAGAAAAATTGGAAAATTCTTGCAAAGAACATATAATGATTTCATCATTTACCCTTGAAAAAAACTCCTCATCAAACCTCATGAAGTTCCTTAGTTTTATAAATTACCTTCGACATTAATTTCACCAAATATTATATGGAGATAAATGGGAAAAAGCAAAAACTATGAACCTAAACACATCGTTTTACAAAAGATTCATGTTGGGTGGGATTAAAAAAATAGGCTATTTGAAGAGAATGTTTAGTTTTTTGAATTTTGACCTTCTTCTCAACATTAATATTTTGTATATGTAGATAAAATAATAATAAATGTAAATAAATATCCAAAATCACATTAAATAATTCACAAGAGATGGATACCAAAAACATATATTAGACATAAAACTGAAAATAATAACTACAGAAGATATAATAGAGACCCCAAACATAATTCATGGTTCAAGATAAATAAAATTAAAAACCAAAATAAATAAAACAATAAATAAAATAAGAAAAATAAAAATGGAATTTCTGTTATGATAAATCATAGGAGAATTCTAAAAAAATGTGGACCCTAAAATAAAAGCATGGAGATGAAGTGAGAATAATGACTATGAGTGGGAGATGCATGGTTCATAGAATGGTAGGGGTTTGAACATAGGGTCATACTCTTGGAAGGTGTCAGTTTCATCACTCACGCATGTTCCAATACTGAAGTAAATAGTAGAAATGGTTTAATGGGGAAAAAAGTAAATTATTCATTGATTAAAAAGTAAATAAAACTAGTTTAACAAATAATTAATACATATTTTTAGAGGCACTTAGGTGGTGTAGGTAGTCATGCTTCCTCACAATAGAATTGGTGCGGTGTTTGAGAGGCTACATATGAGGAGGAGGATACAATTAAATATTGTAATAATAAAACAAAACTACGAAACAAAACATACTAGAACCATAATATAATAATTCAATATATGTAAAAGAGATATACATCTACACATACAATTCATTATAATAATAGTCCAAAATTTCTCTATAATAATGTTTAACAAATAAAAAAATTAAATACAGTTTACATCAAAATTGTGTCTAAAAACTATATCATTATAATCCATGATAACTTCAATCCAAACATATTTTTTATAATATATCACCACATCTCACACCACAATCATCCTTATCAACATTCATATCGACATTGACATCCGCAATGAAAATGGAATCAACACTAGAACTTGGTCTAGAAGGAGTAGACGAATCTACATAAATAGAATTTTTCAAAGGAAAATAGGATTCAATGGTTGTAGAATATTTTGGTGAATTTGTAAATGAAATAGTATTCATAGTTTTCATTATTGTTTCATTTATCATTATTGGACTTTGAGTGATTTTTTATGTTTTAAGCTGTATTTTTGACATTCATGATTAATTGGGGAGTTCATTTGTTCCTCTAAAACTTTCCAAAAGCTACACCATGATGAAATGTTTTGGAAAGACCGATATCATGATGGAAAATATTATTCTTAGTTGGAATATGCACTATTCCATGAGTCCCATCTTGTATAACATGATGCAGATGATGACTTAGGCCCAAATTGTCAAGTTCTTTTTGAACTAATACACCCAAATAAATCAATTGGGTGATATATAAGTAAAATATAAAATATAAAATTCATTGAAGAATTTAATTCTATCAAAATAAATTAATGTGAAATATACATACAATCGTCTCTTATGGGTCACTATTTTACACAATACCATCTCTCATTTTCCTTTAACAAAACTAGTTAAAGTGAGGAATGTGACCCTCAATTTTGAATCCCATTATTCTAAAAAAATGAAATAAAACAAAATTAGATGTCAATATTTTTTTCAAAATGATAATTTTTGTCTCTTAAATACATGAATTCAATTATTTCTATAGATGGATTATAATAGTTATATACATATGAGAGGATGTATATGTATCCTTTTTCAGTAGAAAATTTTCAATTTAATACCAACATAATAATATATGTTCTGACATGAATATGGAGGAATAATTCATGGGCACTATTACCTATATAATACCTAAATGTTCTTGAAGAATTGATGGCTTTCTTAGCTTATTCAATATTATTCTGTGGTGGGCCATAAGAGATATTGGCATTTAATTAATCAATGATTAGATCAATGATTCTTTCATTATTTTATTTCTAAGATCCCAGATGTTTACAGTTGCTAAACACCGATTGATATAAATGTTCATTTTATCATCATATATCCCAATGAAAATTTTAAAAATATTTTTGGCATTAATAATGGATTCCTATGTTACAATCACTACGAATAAAAATTTTCGCGTGAATATTTTTTGATATATTAAATGATGTGTATAATTTTTTTATAGTGAAATCATTCTTAAACATCATTGGAAGTGATTATAGGTGGATTTATTGTAAAATAGATTACATATTCATTCATTTCATATTGGAGTAATGTGTGTCCATGTGCATGAATGTATTCTATTAAACTTTTATTTATATTATTCCTGTCTAATTTCTCCAATATACAAGAAATTATATAATTCAATTAAAGAATATAAAATGATTAAGTTATTCTATAAAAATAATTTTCAAATAAATAAAATATTATATATTTATAGTTTACTAATACATTAAACATTGGTCTGCAATAAAAGACGATCATCTCTCTTTGT
The DNA here is from genome assembly GCA_963277665.1 of Viscum album. Classification (NCBI taxonomy): domain Eukaryota; kingdom Viridiplantae; phylum Streptophyta; class Magnoliopsida; order Santalales; family Viscaceae; genus Viscum; species Viscum album. Next base: position 1,033,773,139 of record OY728157.1, read on the forward strand.
TTTGTTATTAAAAAGTAATTAAAGATTCATATTTCATCATTATCATTGTCTTCTATATATTTCCAAAAAAAAAATGATTCATACTTTAACTCCCACCATATATCTTCTACTTCAATAAAAATTACTTCTATGGCATTTTTTACATCATTAAAATTATATTGACGCTATATTTGAAAAAAAAAATTTAATAAAATATTATAAATTAATTTGTATAATATATGATATGAAATAAATACCCTAGTCATTAAAAATTCTAGTTTCTTTATATATTATCCAAATTATGTCCAACTTATTAGGTAAAACTGAATGATACTATTGTGCGTAGTGAGTGTTACAATAAAATGTTTTTATTTCCATTTGTTATTTTACAATTATATAACATTACTCAATTTATTGAACCATGATCTATATGTGTCATCTTCAGTCCTATAACATTTTTTGTAGCCTCTTCATTAGATAAAGGACACAACTAATATTAAAAAAAACTTATTAAATAAAAATACAAAAATTTAAATAAATTTTTATTAAATAGTAATAAATTTTAAATAGAAACTAGTAGATGTGGGATCTTATAACTCTTGAAGTACTGCATCTAGAGGATGGGGGGATGCTTAGGCGGTATGTGGGATATCAAAATTTAGAGTACACTGAATAAGATATGATGATACATCTATTAATGGGGGGAGAAAAACTAATGGATTGAACTATAAAGATTAGTGTAGATATGAATATGGATATGGTCAAGCTTGTACCCCATCAATAATACCATCCACCACAACATGATCCAACCATCTGCTTGATGATATAGCCTAGAATAACATTGATGATAATTTAATACAAATGAATATAATATAAATAAAATGAAAGAACATATTATTCAAACATTAATTTTACATTTAAATATCACCATATGTGAAATTACTAACTATTTAATATGTTTTTAATTTCACTATATTTGTCTTCTTATAGATTCATTATAATTGGAAATTTTGACATTAAAATAAAAAATAATATTCAAAGATAAATATAAATAATAAAAATTTTAAATTATAAAATAATAACTCTAATCAAATAGATACATATTTAAGAACTATTATATTTTGCTAAATTGTGTAAGCTATATTTTACAATTATAGAATGTTTTTAAATTTAATTCACAACCCCCAGTATTGGAGTATTTAATGAATTTTTTTAAAGATATCATCAAACTCTTTTTATTGTTTATTGGGATTTATAGCATTGTTTATAGTTAGATCAAAATGAAATACAATAGAAAACCAATGTATATAATATATGACACTTTAAAAGGTTCAAAAATGATTTATTAGAGGAAGATTCAATAAAATGAGCATGTTTGACACTCAGAACTACATGATTTTCAATATTAATACCAATATTATCTAAAAAAAATCATTTTCACATTCTTTTTCAAATTTAGTTTCTAGAATCATAGGAATTCATGTTTAGTGGTGTTTAATATAAAATTATACAATAATAGACAAAAAAACAGAAGATATTAGAAATGAAATTGTATAAACACTTTTGACATTGATAAATACATAAAACGAACATATTGTTATAGTTATTCCAAAAAATATTGTGTAAAAGTAGATTTCTATTCCCAAACCATCAAGATTTAAAAAAAATTACAGTTATTTATGATATAAAATTTGCATATCTAGGTACTAGATAATAGAGATATAAACAGATATTCATGATAATTATAAATAGAATTCAATTGTTGTTTAAAAAATTATTAATTTAGATTTACTGTGCTAGAATTTCCACATTTATATTATACGACGAGTTAAAACATAATTTTTCACAAAAAAATTTATTTTAGTTTGAAATTTCAAATATTAATAAAATATTCCATCAATAAATTCCAAGATGATTTTAAATTATCGGTTTCATTATTCTATTTTATTATATTTATCTTTTTAAAACCCACTCTTTCATCAGAACAAGTGAAACATAAATTTTTCAATCATTTTGAAATTCATTCAAATTTAATTCTATAGGATCTAAAATGTCGAATCTCCTACATTCACTTTAATAATGTTCCCAAAGAAGATCTTGTTGCTTTTTAAGTTTCCTATTGATTATGTAATTGTACTGATCATTTTAAATTTTTTCTCAAATATTTCACAAGTTAAAGTAAATTGAAGTAAGTAATTTTACAAATATTTGAAATTGAGGAATCATACTCCAGTGTTGTACAAATTAAAACACATTATTAATTTTATGAAATAATTATGAACACAAAATTGACACTAATACAAGTATAATAATCATTAATCCATCATTTTAGATTAAATGTTTTGTGCATAACCTATAAATTTATTATAATATATTAGGAATATATGTTTCATCATAAATAATATTCTAAGGACACATCCAAAAAAATTTCATTGTAATTTTTTGGAAATAATTTAATGATTTATATTTTTAATTAATTACTATAATATAATTTTAAAAGTGTACATCTTATCTCATGCAATTACATGGGGAAATACTAGTTAATTTTATATCATGTATGAAATATATGAAAATAGATACAATATTGTAATAATATATGTTCAATTCATACAAATTTTCAAACACTATGGGAGATATATAACAATTTATGTTTCACAATTTATTCTAAAATTGAATCATCTATGTTGTGAAGTAAATCATTCAAATAAATATTGATATGTTCATCCAAAACATCCTTATAATCCAAGCCATCATCAAAAAAAATTCTAGGAATGACCACTAGAATAAATATAAATTTTTTTAATAGGTATATTTAATAAAACAGATGCCATGTTAGGGTGCAAAAATATATGTTTTATATAGGCTAAGTTGATATTTAAAATCAACTTATCTAAATCAATAATAATCAATATGAATGTTTTAATTGGTCCTCAAAATGAACAAAATTCCTTTCATCCTTACGACCTAACTATGTATAGGGTAATCTAGATAAATTATTCATTCAAAAAAATCATAATAAGGTATATTTTTTATTGATATTTTTCATTGATGCAATCTGCTAACAACTTATTTTAGCACTTATCGTGAAAACATTGTGATGTGATTCCATTATTAATAAAAACTATTAATATGGAGTTTATATTCGTTGACATTAATTACCATACAGTCATGTACTACATTATTTAGACCAATGGGAAACACTCATAGTTCAGGATCCATAATTTAATCACATATATTTCATTTTATAAGATTAGGCTATACTAACATCAAATTATCACCAAAAAAACCCCAATTAATACACATTGTTCATAACACCATTTATTGTTATAAGTTTATATCATGGGGAAAGCCAATTTTATATATGAAATATTCTTCCATATTGCTATTGGTCAGAAGAAAAATCATTATTTTAAACCACATAGTTTATTAATGAACCTATAATCATGAATACCATGAATGCTATTATTTAGTATCCTTCATTGTAATAATGATAAAACCAGAGATATGGTAATATATAATTTATTTATCACTAAGGGTTGATTTAAATCATTAGATCTTTTAGATATTCATATAAGTCCACTGTTACTTATCATCATGTTCTACATTGTTTGATCTTATTAATCAAAACATATAACACTGAACTCAAATTAGAAATAAAAATTAGAAACTCAAAACAATATATTTATTCTTATTAGGAACTTTACACTATTGGTAACTTTTTTTTTGGCTTGATATAAATTTAAAACTCTTACAACTCAGAGCCCGCATATTTTATTCAAGACATTTCAAACCCGTAAGAGTGTATCTATATTATATCCATCTAAAATCATAAATACATAATAATTGATAACAAACATTAGTCACAGAGAGGAGGGGGTATGTCATAGTCATCCTAATGATAATAATTATTCATAGACTTTGTGATCATATTTTTTGATTCCATGTCCCACCCAAGCCTTCATAGTTGTTCTATTTAGTGAGACCCCACAGAAAAATAATTTTGTATGGATACACGCTTTATATTTTTGCATGTTATTATAATTAAGATTACACCTATTGTTATCATAAACCCACATGTACATGTTTCATCTTTTGAGGTTTCATTGTTGCATTTTTTATCATGCTTTCTCCTCCATGGGTGGGAACATCTACTTGTCTTGTTTTCGTTACACAATGTATTTTTTTGAAAAAAATAAATAAATTTTCTATTATTTAATTTCTATTATATTAATCTCTAAATTTTTCATAATTGGTGTGTATTTCTTCATATATATATAAATTTTTTGATAGTCAAATATATATATATATATTAATTATTTTCCCCAACTTTTTTCACTATTTAAAATATAGGATCTACATTGAATCAATTTTTAGTGATTCGTGTGACAACGCTTCCCATAACACTCATCTATTGTTGAATTACACATGGAATTAAGAGCTCCTCCATGTATGCCGATAATTATTAATTAGGGGGAAAATCATATTTCATATAGTGGTATGACTATTACATTGAATCTGAGTCATTTAGAATTTCATAAATTGATAGAAAATAATCCAAAATGATATTTATAGTATAAATAAATAATTATACACATGATTATATCAAATTTATCATTCTATTAGATTATATTCATCTTGGATCGTGGTCATGCAATACAAATCAACTGATCATCCCCTTTGATATTAAAATACAAATAAATCATTCCCAACTACCATTCATTATCCATAACTCATACATGTGTCCAACCCATAATGTTTCTCTATCCTTATTTACTTCACAAACTCTTCCCTGACCTCAATGCACACATAATGCCTATATTCCAAGTACAATACCCATATTGGGTGTGAGAAATATATATTATTATAGTCTCAAAATGTGACCATAATATATTATATAATATTCAAGAATGAGTAAAGAAAAAATATATCCCACTAGCATGTTAAAAATTAGTTAATAACAAGGACACCCTGAATCCCAATGTGTCTAGTAAATAAATATTAATCATCCCATTGTAGAACCTAATCCGAAATAAATTGATTTTATGTCAAAATTAACCTCACTAATTCGCCCATATTGAAATCAGTCATGTATCAAAACCCAAACCATACCCAAATAGTCAATATAAAAATCATCCAATACCATAAACCACTAACTGAAAGAATACGTTAAGAAAATATATAAAAAACTAATTACAATAAATTATCTATAAGGGAATTGTCCAATATCTTGGATGAAAATATTTCCATGACCCCATCCTTAATGGGAGGTCTATGACCCAATTCTTATTAAAGAATTCAATACCTCCAAGATGCAATCTGTTAAGGTCATTCTTTTTTCCTAACAACTCCATCACACTTACAATTTTTTAGATCATTACCTATCACTAAAGGAATGACATGGCCATAGGGTCCTCAACCCTATCGAGGATCTCACTAATCATATGAAAACAATCATGTAAAAACATTAAACAAAATATAATGCCTCATTTCCAATCACAATCCTGTTAGATAGACACTCAGAAAGTAGTATCTCAATCCCAGTCCCACTTCTCAAAACATCTGACATTTAAGGTTAATTATTCCATTCGTTCATCCATATCAATCACATTATCCTATCATCAGTAATGACTATGCCTCTCTATTTTTGGTGATAAAAAATACATATGGTTATCTCCTCTCAAACCCCAAGGCCTATTCTAATGCCCATCCAAATCCCCCTTGGAATTTCAATGTAGTGTCCCTACTAACAATAACCTAACTGTGACATGGTCCAATATCATATCACTTAGTGTACATCCCCTATTTTGTCCCCCATAGTTAACGTTCTACGGAACACATTATGAACTCCCAATGGACTCACTGTGAAAACATTACAGGCCAAACATTATACCTACATCATAATATTATATACCATCATCTATGATATAAATTATATTCTCACACATTATAACATGCCCAAACCCCTTTCACATATCCAACATTCCCATGATAAAGTATCATAGGCATCCCAGCTCTCATCTTGTACCTAAATAGCAACCCAAAATCTCATATCATCTCCATGGGAAACCTCTCTCTTTTTTTAAATTTTCATTATGTGATCCCAATATAACAAATTACTAATGATATCTTATCTCAATCATAGTAGGAAAACTACTATAATGTATTTACTAACCAAGAATATTGTAGTCAAATTTTATCCACTCAATCCATTAAAAATGCATATTTTCCAATGGTAATGAATGAACACTAATATAGGAATTTATTTGGGGGGCCAAATACATCTTTAATAAATTTTTCACCCATTCCACACACTATAATACCTCTACTATTCTAGTTTTATGCATCGTCAATGATTATTCCTTTTCATGATCTTTAATGATTTTTTCACTAAAAACACATGAAACCTCTTATCCTCATCTTCAAAGGTTCTCCTAAATCCGGGATGGGAAAATACCAATTTAAATGGGTAAATTTCCTGATTCTATAATAAAATCCTCACTAAACCCTTTGTCAAAACTAAATTAAAATCAATGGGATAAAAATATGATCAATAAATAATGAAAAAATACATGAAGTCACTATATATCACCATAATATTGGGAAAAACCCATCACATCTCTACCACCTACAATAGGTGATTCATGGGAGATGTGGGGAGTATAGGTCTGGACAAATTATTTCTCCATGAGTTCTCTTGTTATCTTAATCAAAATGAATGATTGGTAAATTACTAGTATACAGATAAATTAAAAAATATTGATGGACAATTTCTTATGAAATTGAGGAGAGACCAAAATTGTAACCCGTAGTTTGTTGTTTCACCTATGTGTCCCACTATATGGACTAACCATTAAGGTGTTGAAATATTTTCTCCCCACTAGGTCATGTTATAGGGTTCCCTACTAGGCTATAGAGATGTTAACGCCCAAAAGTTATAATCACACAATATCCCAGTTTCTTCACTATCATTTTGAATTTAGGACTTTTTTGTCCTCTTCGATCCAGGAAAAGATACGGAATGACATCTCGGATGAAACATTTTCAATCCCTAATCAAAAGAAAAACCCCTATATCAAAATTACCATTACATGGACTTTTTAGTTATGATATATCATGGTGTTCACCAGAATATGTATATGTACGGATACCCTTACATGACACACTTATGTATCTCCAACAAGAATGTATCTATTACACAACATTATAGCCAACTCCCCTTAGAATAAAATCACATGGACTCCAAAACATTTTCGCGTAGTCCTTTATAAATACAATGAAATACATTACAAGATTTTTCACAACAACATACCCCCAAGGATATAGTTTAGAGATCTCCTCTTTATAAATCATATACATTATTTCCTTATAGGATATAGGATGACTGGATTACAATTATAACAAATTTAGCTAAGGGCCACACTAACCCTTATCCATCACTTCTTAATGAAATTAAACAACAAAATAATCCTCATTACATTAATTGATATTTTACTTAGGGACATATAAACCCTCATATCATTGATATAAATCCCATTTTATGAAACCTTCACTAATATAGTTAAAGAATCACAAAATCCTCCAAAAAGTTATAGTAAAAAAATGAATGGGACATTAATACTCCCATTAATATTTTTATCCTCCATAATATAGTGTGGTATTTCATAATTAAATAATCATGGGGTATATTTGTAGTAAATTAACTGATAACTAAAGATTCTCTATTTCAAATCCACATACATGCCTTTACATTATAACTCTATCCCCATGGAGAAATATTAAACAATCGCTGACCAACATTCACTTCGAAAACACCAAATCTACAATATAACTGACCATAACTATTTTTTGTGACCAAATACATATTAACCAGATATTTTATTTGAATTTCCATTGAAACAATATCCCTAATTTATTGTATAGAATTTCTTTAATGCATCATAATGCCTATATGATCTTCTATATAAGAAAAACAACTATAAGTTATCCACTAAATTTAATTGCATGAATCGATAAGAAGACAAAATTAAATATATGTTTAATGGTTTTAGATAATATAAATTTATTTAATAATTAATACTAAATTATTATCCAAATTTTTGAAATTTATTTCATTTGTCAAATATTATTTTTCTTCTAAAATATGTTATATCAAATTGTATATCATAATCATTAGAATAAAATTATATATTTTTCTGAATTTTTATTAGAAGAAAGTAATATAATTTTTCAAATAATCAATACAATATTATCATAAGGTGTACTTTTATGATTTTATTAAAATAGTTCTCAGAATCAGGGAATATACTAATTTTTCATAAAACATTCATTTCTTCTCAAGTAAAAGTACCATTTTAATTAAATTGGTATTTATGAAAAATAATAATTATTTAATATGATATAATGTAATTAATTAGATAATGATCATAAATATAATTGATTTCAATATAAACATTTTAAAATTTTAAGATATAAGAAAGGTTTAAAAGAGTGGATATTGGTAATAAACACTTTTTTGTGAACTGTGGGTCTTATTGGTTTTGAAATAGGGCCACAATTATTGCCATAATTTGAAACAGCATCTAAATATTTATAGACATGGATTCACCCATGAATATTCCAATAGAACCATATTTACCAATTGTGGCTGTATTTTCTTCCCTTCCAACTTATATATAATTTTCGAAACCATTTCTATAGGTACACCACCATGGATTTAACTGTGGAAGAAGGAATACTACCCCAGATTATAACCATGGCATCAAAATTACATTGATAGTCAAACACTCAGTCTAATACCCCAGTTTACAACCATGGTTTCATCCTATAGTCACTAGAAAACAATATAGTAGGTGTACACTAAGATAAAAATCATATTAATTGAAAAACACAATCTATAGAAGCTCATATTTACATTGGTGAACATAAATCAATGATTAAAAACCCAAAAAAAATCATATTTATCAATACATAAAAACTATGAACCATATCTAGTTGAAAAATTTATTTTTCATTAATAACATCTGAAATCAATCATGAAAGTATAAGACATCGCATGACAAACCAATCATCCCATCCTCGGGCACATGAACTGGAAGAAAAAAAGAACCTATCAGGTGTCCAATATTCCGATTAGTAGAAGGCATGAAACCAAGGAAGCATTACTGATTAGATAGATATAATTAATATCAATCTAATGGTTTACAATGAACATAGACCCATATAGAATCATGTTGTGCATGGAAAGCAAAAAATAACTCAAGAATTAATCTTCATTGAACCATGGAATATGAGAAAATAATTGTAACACCCTAAGCATCCATGGTATGCTTCTATTTGAATAATACAGTATCATGTGTTGTATGCAACTTCGAGTTCTAACACACACCACAACCAATCAAACATGCCATTATGAATAGTAATACCCAATTTTTGAACTCTTATACATTTTATCATTCAAAATGGACTTCATTTTTAGATTCGGAATATCAAAATTAGCTTAGGGTGAATTTTTGGTACTTTTTTGATAAATTTTATATTTTGATGAATATTGAAAATTAATATATTTTAATTAAAAAAAACATTTTTAATCAAAATAACAAATAGTGATAAATTATGAATTTGAGTGGTTTAAAAGTATATTTATAATATATTTTTACCATTTAAAACAATTTTGTTCATTGGACATAATATTACAATTAAACCAGACATAAACAAGTGTCAATCTTTTGAAAGTTATTATACATTAAAAACACGCTTTTTGTTTTGACAGCGGGAATTAATTTTAAATTCATTTCTGCCACTTCTGTTTTTTGAAATTGGAAAAATTTATTCAATATTTAGAATCAGGATGTCCAAATTGTGTAAATAGGTAAATTTTATTTGTAGACATTTTGAATAATTACTTCGGTAAATATTTTATTTACCATGGATAAAGGGTAAATCCGGTAAATAAGGGTTAAAACATAATATTATAATAATAATAAATTACCCTAAAACGTGTCCTAACCTTATTGGTTGATACATGTCTGACCCTGTCCATATTTGGGTCGATTTTGGGACCCCATAGAGCCACTTGTAGTTGATAGGGGCACTTTATATTAATCAAGATAAAGTGAATCCAAAAATGACATAAGCTTATATCTTTTAGAAAAACATTTTTTACATACTGTTATATATGTTATATTTTCTATTATAAACATTCATTATAAAGATAAAAATATTTCCTACATAATGATATTTTATTTATTATTTTTATTCATTGAAAAAGTAACAATATATATGACACAATTGTGATGTAGTATTTACTTTTTTAATGAAAGAATCAAATAATTGATATTATTGATGTTAAAATAAATATAATTTGAAAGTTTTTCTGACAAACACGAATTTTATTGGTTAATATGACATGTTTTGATTGCTTAAAGGAATTTTTTTTGAATTAATAAAGTCGTTATGAATTTAACCAAAATTAATTATTGAGTAGTGTCAAAATTGATATAAATGAGTTTTTAAAACAAATATTATATTGTTAATTTATATTCTATTCCTAAAAATATAAGGATCGTCCAATAGACTTATATAATGATAGGTGTATAATTAATTTACCATATTGGGGTCTCTTGGAGGTATATAGTAAGTTTATTGACTATATAATATAAACATACAAAGTGAAATGGTAAGTGTCAAACTAATTAAGTAAGAGTTAAAACTAAAAGATAAGGTTAATATAATGACCCAAACCTATCTAAATATTTTTGGTCGAGTGGTTTTTGTCCCATACCCACCTTAATATTTAAATAATACACTTTGGAGCCAATATAAACCGAATATGAATTTATTATAAAATAATATTTTTAGATTTTCCTAAGGTGCCCCTCCTCCCCCTTATAAAAGGAAACCACTTCTAACCAATTATTCACACCTTCAAAGCCATTTGGATCGGCCAAAAGCTACCCAAATATTCTCTACAATTCCCTACCTTCATCCTAGAGGACTTCGTTTGATCATAATTTTAACCTACAGAGCCCTTTTGATCAAATGAAAATGAAGAACCTGAAGAAGAGGTAATGATTTCACCACCCTCTTTCAAGTTCCTTTCTTCTTCCACTTATTCATTCTTTGTTATTTCCATTCTGAAATATTAACTCCAGTATCTTCAATATACTGGGATGTTATTATAAATTTGGTACAACCATATTCAGTATTATATGCATCTGTTTAATGACATGTCACCATACGTGCGTACGTACGGCCTACCGTCTCCACGTTGTGGTGTAATTGTTATTCTACATATTATTATTTGGTTGGGTATAATAATGATGTTCAATTCATGTAAATAATAAATATAACATTATAATGATTCTGTATATATGATATACCATCCAATTATATATTATTTTAATATGAAAATAATGATATTTTTGCTTGTGCGTAAGTACGGATTACCGTCTCCACAAACGCAATGAGACTAATTCCCCATCATATCCATTCAAGACTAAATTTCATTTTATGAATAAAAATAATTTTTATAGACATGATATCATTATTGATATCAATAAGATACATCCCATCCATAACAAAAACGGCTCTCATAACAAATTATATAAAGGAAAATGAATCTGTTGACACCCGAAACGACGATAATACTAAGATATTATTAACAAATCAATGTTAAAAGATCATATATGATATCATAATAATTTAAATGATATTTTAATAATTCAATATCTATTATTTAACCATTATATAGGAGGTTAACCTACCCTTGACAAAGGAAAAAGTACAAATGGGTTACTTATCTCACTTTTAATTTCATGAGATTTACAGTATTCACCACTTATTTATTGCATGTGGTGTGTATACTACCCATGATCGTATTCATTGTGTAATATACATTAATTTATTTATATTTGAATCATAATTGTATGATCCTCCTTTCATGGGTGTATTTTTTGTAAGTTACAAAATTAATAAGGGAATTTAAAATATCCATTTATTTGGCTTTACACATACATCAATGATTATTATACTCCATGATTATGTGTGGAATGAATATTCATTTCCTTATCTCATAATTTCCACTCACCTTTTTGTGGATATACTTTGGATACACATAAGAAATCCATTAATAAATTCTCTAGTCATTAATATGAACATGATAAGAGTTATTTTAACTCAATCTCCATTTGTTGAGTTAAATATCCAATTCGTTGGTGTTGTTTTTACAAGAATATGTGTGAATGTCCTCTAATTGATTTACAATTAATATCAAATCATATTGAGTGTATTTATATGTGTCACACATAAATATGTCATTGATTTATCCTTATCATAAGGATATGGTCTTTATAAGATATTTCATCTCAAATGACATTCCATTGAGACTACTTTTTTGTTATACACCAATTCAAATTTATTAGGTGTATATAATTTACATTGACATAGTATACCATGAATCTCTTTATTCTAATGATATTATATTGTTTTTATTACCTCAGTTATTTGTATTCAAGTGTCTCTCTTTTGGATAGAAACTCTAAATGAAATATCATTTTAAAAGTTTTAAATATTTATTAGTCTAAATCTTTCTCATTAATTTCCATGTTTTGAAAATGGTTTTAATGATTTATTCATATGGACATTAATGATTTAAAATTAAAACTCTTTTTAAAAGATTCAAAGTGGTATGGGACACTTTGATTCAAAAATTAATCTTTAAATGGCTTCTTGACAAATAGTGTGACTTTTAAATGTTTTCATGAAAAGAGGGATTTATCTCTAAAATAGTTTTGATGATTATTTTAATCTATGACGATATCATTCATCATTCTTGATTGAGGTTAATCTGTTACAATACTATCTTCCATATTGTATTGAATGAGTTATGTTTGGCTGTGGATGTGCTATTTTTATACCATTCATAGTTTGCTGATAAAGTATTGACATTTTGTATACCAGTTTTAATACATATTTTTATGTTATATTTCAAAATTTTTGATATGAGGAGTGCATTGGACTTAGTAAGGGACATGTGGAGCCGGCTATAGCACCTCGATGCATCGGTAGGTCTCATGATACAAACTAGTGTCTTGGCACGAGGCATTGACAAAATTTTATTTGTAGTCTCAGCACGAGGCCTTGGCTATGTGGTTATAATAGTCTGGGATTATGCATTCCATCATTATGAAATTGGTTATTGATCTCGCATGTGATTATTCGACTAGTAGAATATCCATGTGAATAAGTAAATTACATTATTTCATTTTTTTCATTGCCATATTATGCTGAAGTTCATGTTTAAAGGGATTTTTTTAGTTATAAATTTCCTTCAGTGTTTATTCTTATCTATGAAAGCATCTCCTAAATTGTTATCCTTACTGAGAATCTGAGCACAACCCTTTCAATGTTTTATTTTTTCCAGGATGTGATGTTGTAATTTATGAACGACCTACAGGGATAGTATGAGGGGATATGATTACAAGATTTTGTTGTAGTTTTTTTACCTTATGATGTAATGTAATACCTATGAATATATCTAGTTTTTCCAAAACAACTAAACTAATCAGTATTTCGTGACTTGATCCTTTGTGATCATGCCAATGTTATATAACAATGCACCGACTCTGGGTAACTAGGGTCGTGGCGTTATAATTGGTATCAGAGGAAGTTTAGTACAAAAAATGGGAGCTATATTTAGATAATCTCTGATTAGATATCATAGCCCTAAGAGAGACTTTGAGGATTAGTATACAAGAACTTTCTAGAATTATGGTATTTTAGAGATTTAGTGAGTTTTCCGAGTAATACATCAATGTCTAGATACGAGCAGGTAGAGGCGGATCTGGCACAGATGTACCTAGGGGTAAAACGAGAAAACACTGCTTTAAGCTATAATCGAATGGGAAGTGGTGCATGAAAACAAGCCTTGCTTCACACATGGTTACAACACTCCCGGGAGATATTCTTAGGATAATTTACATTTTCTTTAAAAATCGATTTGGAGTATTATATATAAGATGAGAGTAAATGACCTTGGTTAATACTAATGTGTTTCAAATTGAGAATATGGTGACATGATACTCTCTAAATGATATTATGACTACTGTTACTCAGACAATGATTTCTAGTTTTAGTTAATGGATAGATTCCAAGGAAGTCATAGTGACTTTGGGAATGATGTACAACGTGGGAACAATGGTTTCAATGAGTAAAAAAATGGATTTTTGATAGGCGTAAATGATGTCATCTTAATGAAAAATCCATTTTCAAAAAATATGGCCAATAAAAAGTATTAGTGCTCATTGTTGATGGGATTACTTTGGAATAATTTTATCTTGTATTTTTAACCTGGAATATTTCAATGTGAGAATGATATTTGAGGAAGAATTATATTTTCTCTTGTGGATATAGTTATAAATAAGAATTTGGTTTTAAATGATCATTGGGTTTGAGGCAATTACATGTTATTATAATTTGGGATGAAAATTCATGGTATGAGAAAAAAAATTTGGTTAAATTATTTTATGGTTATTTTGAGGAATTTATGTCATTTTGGTAATGTTATAAAATATAGCTTTTGAAAAATGACAACACGGAGACCGTGTGACAACCCGTTGCATCGGACAAAGCTGTGGGCATCGAACCCACAACCAAAGTTCGATTGGGATGTATCGATTACCACTTGACTACGTGATGTCCCTGGTTAGTGTGACTATTATTTTTAGTTCAATGATTTTATTGATTAATAATAATTTGATTTGGGAACTTATGTATTATCAAATGTATACCCTTAGTATAGGAAAATGATTTGGTGATTAAGTGATAAATGTCATTTTCGAAGATGTTCTCTTTTTTTGGGAACACTATATGCCCAAGGAAAATAGAGTAGTATGGGATTTCATTTGAGGAGTAATGGTGGATTTTTATCTACATTTTTATTTTGTATTTATAGTGATTTGGGTTATTTATGGAAATGATTAACCTAAAATATAGAATATGTGATTAGGTAAATTACTTTTAAGTATGTGACTTTAAGATTAATTGATGTCATTTGGAGATAGCATTTAACGTGGAAGACTACATAACCAAATTCTTCTATGTTTTGAGTTTTAATATTATTTGGGATTTTATAAAAGGATTTTAAGGAAAATAAATTTTTGAATTCTATTTATTTTACTTTGGGCTATTGTTGGTTTAATTTTACAAATTAAGAATAGTAATTCTTTCTCTAATGAAATAACCTTTTGGGGGATCATCAGATCTTATACAAACCATTTTGGATTTGATTGATCTCTAAAGACAAGGTAAATATATAGTTTATCCTTCAGGGATCATGTGATTCTATAGGAAGTTTATTCAATATCTTCCAGTGTGACCAAGTCATCTTCAATACTCATAAGATTAAAAATTAGATAGTAGTAAAAATTTATTAAAGAATGAAACTTTACTCAAAAAGTATGTATATATCTTTATGTTCTTAGTCAATCTTAGAAATGAATTCCTCATCTTTTGTTATGTAACATCAAACAAAAAAAATTTTCCATTTACTTTTCCAACTGGGAAACTAATGAACATTTGTCCCATCACAAGTTTGTGGTTTTCTTGTTGTTATCTTTATCCTGATCATGTTTTCTATCTCTCTCCATCAGAACATCACACTTAGTTTATCATCCATATCCATGTTTTTCTACATGGAATCCTAGTATAGGTTATCTCCAGTGACCTTTTTACTTATCCTTATTTCTTTTAAAGTAATAGTTTTATTGATTCATTTTTTCTGATGTGGGACATTCAATTATATTCCCAAGCCTAATTTTAAAAATTTCGAGGATGCAATTTATTGATGGAGGGGAGAATGTAACAATACTAGAAATTTAACGTCTCTTAACACTTATATACCCCCTTTCTTAACAGTTTGTCCAGACCATTGGGAAAGCCCACATTGTGGCCACGTTTCCCAATGGTTTTCCAAAACAGTTGGGAAAGGGTAGGCTTTCCCAACGGTTTGGCCAAACTATTGGGAAAGGTCCAATTTGTGGCCACTTTTCCCAATGGTTTGGCCAAACCATTAGGAAAGGTCCCCAATATATCAACATCACTTCCCAGATTCAAGGGACCTATACCAACGGTTTTGAAAACCGTTGGTATAGGTCCCTTGATTTTTTATCGGATCCTCTTAACCTGAACATTCTATAAATAAATATTTAAAATAATTATGATAATATATATATATTTATGAAATTATGTTCACAAAATTCATGTTAGGTTAGTGGTTAGGTCGTTCAATGATAAACCCGAGGTCCGGGGATCAAATCCCAGTGAATATTTTTTGGAAATACATATACCATTGGATTTAAGGAACCGTTGGTATAGATTAACATATTACTTATACCAACGGTTTTCAAAACCGTTGTTATAGGTATATAACAATGGTTTTCCAAAAACCTTTGGTATAGACCTATCCTAATGGCTTACTTGCCTACGGTTCTCCAAACCGTTGGTAAAGGATAGTTTTCCAGAAGTGTAACACCCCAAGCTTCCACGGTACGCTTCTCTTTGAATAATACAGTAGCGTGTGTTGTACAAAACTTCGAGTTCTAACACATACCACAACGAGTCAAATTAGACGTCATGAATAGTAATACCCAATTATTGAAATTTTATACATTTTATCTTTCAAAATTAACTTAATTTTTGTATTTTTAATATTTAAATTATCATAGGGTGATTTTATGGTATTTTCTGATAACTTTTATATTTTGATTAATAGTGAAAATTACTAAATTTTAATTAAAAACAACATTTTTATACAAACTTATTAATAGTGATAAATTTTGAATTTGAGTGGTTTTAAAGTATATATTTAATATAGTTTTACCATTTAATACAAATTTGTTCATTGGACATAATTTCACAATTAAACCAGACATAAACAAGTTTCAATATTTTGAAAGTTATTATAACTTAAAAACACGCTTTTTGTTTTGACGGCAGGAATTAATTTTAAATTAATTTCTGCCACTTATGTGTTTTGAATTTGGAAAAATGGATTCCATATTTGGATCAGGATGTCCAAATTCTGTAAATATATAACTTTTATTTTTATAAATTTTGAAAAATTATTTCGGTAAATATTTTATTTACCATGGTTAAAGGCTAAATCCGGTAAATAAGGGTTAAAAAATAATATTATAATAATAATAAATTATCGTAAATTCTGTCTTAACCTTATCGGTGGATACATTTCCTTCCATGGGAATCTTTGAGTCGATTTTAGGACCCCATTGGAGCCACTTGTAGGTGATAGGGACACTTTATATTAATTAAGTTAAAGTCAATACAAAAATGACATAAGATTATATCTTTTAGAATTTTTTTTACATATGGTTATCTATGTTATATATTTGATTATAAATTTTAAACACAAATATAAAAACATATCCTACGTAATGGTAGTTTATTTATAATTTTTAGAAATTGAAAATGTAAAAATATATATGACACAATAATGATCCAGTATTTTCTTTATTAATGAAATAATCAAATAGTTGATATTATAAATGTTAAAATAAATATAATTTGAATGTTTTGATGACATAAACGATTTTTTTTGTTTAATATGGAATGTTAGGATTGCTTAAATGATTTTTTTTTTGAATTAATAATGTTGTTAAGAATTTAACAGAAATCAATTATTGATTAGTGTCAAAATTGACATAAATGAGTTTTTAAAACTAATATTATATTATTAATTTATATTTTATTGTTAAAAATCTATGGTTCGGCCATAGGGAATTATATCAGGATAGTTGTATCATTAATGGACCACTTGGGGGTAACTTGGAGGTATATTTAATGTCTATTAACTATATAATATAAAAATACAATGTGACATGGTAAGTGTCAAACTAATTAACTAAGAGTTAAAACAAAAATATAAGGTTAATATAATGACCCAAACCTGTCTATATTCTATTGGTTGAGCGGTTTTAGACTCATACCCACCTTAATCTTTAAATAAACCACTTTTATGCCACGAAAAACCGAATATGATTTTATAATAAAATAATATTTCTAGATTTTCCTAAGGTGCCCCTCCTCCCCATTATAAAAAGACACCACTTCTAACCAATTCTTCACACCTTCAATGACATTTGGCTCGGCCAAACCCTACCCAATTATTCTTCGAAATTCCGTCGTTTCACCCTAGATGCCTTAGTTTGATCAGAATCCCAACATAAGGATCCCTTTTTCATCAAATCAAAAGGAAGAATCCGAAAAAGATGTAATGATTTCACCACCCTCTTTCAAGTTCCTTTCTTCTTCCACTTCTTCATTCATTGTTATTTCCATTCTAAAATAATAACTATAGTATATTCTATATAATATGATGTTATTATAAATATGGTACAACCATATTCAGTATTATATCCATCCATTTAATGACATGTCACCATACATACGTATGTACGACCTACCGTTTCCACGTCGTGGTGTAATTGTTTTTCAATATATTATTATTTGGATGGGTATAATAATGATGTTTAATTCATATAAATAATAAAAATAACATCATAATTATTCTGTATATATGATATACCATCCAATTATATATTATTTTAATATCAAAATAATGATATAGTCACTCGTCCGTACGTACGTATTACAGTCTCCACGAACGCGATGAGATTCCTTCCCCATCATATCCTTTCAAGAATAAATTTCATTTGATGAAGGAAAATAATTTTTAGAGACATAATATCATTCTGTATATGAATAAGATACATCACATCCATAACAAATACGGCTCACAAAACAAATTATATAAAGAAAAACTAATCCGTTAACACCCGAAACGACATTAATACTAAGATATTATTAACAAATCAATGTTAGAATATCTATATGATATCATATTAATGTAATTTATTTTTTTATAATTCAATAAAATTTATTTCACCATTATACAGAATGTTAACATACTGTCGACCAAGGAAAATGTACAAAGTAAGGGGTTTCTTATCTCACATTTAATTTCTTGAGATTTCCACTATTAAACCCTTATTTATTGCAGGTGGTGTGTGTACTGCCCATGATTGTATTCATCGTGTAATATAATTTAATTTATATATATTTTAGTCATCATTGTATGATCCTCCTTTCATGGGTGTATTTTTCATATGTTACAAAATCGATAAGGGAATTTGAATTTTCCACTCATTTGGATTTACATATACTTCAATGATTATTGTACTCCATGATTATGTGTGGAATCACTATTAATTTTCTTATGTCATAATTTCCCATCACTGTTTGTGGATATAATTTTGATACACATAATCACTTCATTGATAAATTCTCTAGTCATCAATATGAACATGATGAGAGTATTTTTAACTCAATATCTATTTGATGAGTTAAATATCCAATTCATTGGTGTTGTTTTTACAAGAATATGTGTGAATCTCCTCTGACTGATTTACACTTAATATCCAATCATATTGAGTTTATTTATATTTCTCACACATAATTATGTCATTTATTTATACTTATCCTAAGGATACTGTCTTTATAATAGATTTCATCTCAAATTACATTCCATTGAGGCTACTTTGCTGTTATACACCAAATCATTTTTATAAGGTGTATATAATGTACTTTGACATAGTATATCCTGAATCCCTTTATTCTAATGATATTATAATGTTTTATTAACTCAATTATTTGTATTCAAGTGTCTTTCTTTTGGTTAGAAACTATAAATAAAATATCAATTTAAAAGTTTTAAATAATTATTAATCTAAATCTTTCTCATTAATGTCCATGTTTTAAAAATGGGTTTAAAGATTTATTTTATATGGACATTAATGTTTAAATATTAAAAATCCTTTAAAAGATTAAAACTTGTATGGAACACTTTGACTGAAAAATTTATTTTTAAATGTCTTCTTGACAAATAATGTGACTTTTAAATGTTTTCACGAAAAGGGGGATATTTCACAAAAATAGTTTTGATGATAATTTTCATCTATGTCAATATCATTCATTATTCTTGACTGAGGTTAATCTGTTACAATAAAATATTACATATTGTATTGAATGAGTTATGTTTGACTGTGGATGTGCTATTTTTATACCATTCATAGTTTGTGGAAAAGTATTGACATTTCATATGCCATTTTTAATACGAATGATCATGTTATATTCCAAAATTTTCATATGAGGAATGCATTGGACTTAGTAAGTGACGGGTGGAGCCCACTATAGATCCTCAATGCATCGGTTGGTGTTTTGATACAAACTAGTGTCTTGGCATGAGGCTTTGACAAAAGCTTACTTGTAGACTCGGCACGAATCCTTGGCTACGTGGTGATGATAGTCTGGCATTATGCATTCCATCATTTTAAAATTGGTTATTGATATTGCATGTGATTATTCGACTAGTACAATATCCATTTGAATAAGTAAATGGCATTATTTAATTTTATATTTTCCATATTATGCTGAATTTCAAGTTTAATAGAATTTTGTTTTAGTTATACATTGCCTTATGTGTTTATGCTTATCTATAAAAGATTTTTCTATATTATTATCCTTACTCAGCATCTGAGCTCACCCCTATCAATGTTTTATTTTTCCTAGGATGTGAAGAAGTTATTTATGAATGACCTGGAGGGATAGTTTGAAGGGATATGATTAGAATATGTTGTTTTAGTTTTTTTTCCTTATGATGTAATGTAAGACTTATGAATATATCTAGTGTTTCCAAGACTACTAAACTAATCGGTCTTTAGAGACATGATCCTTTGTGATCATGCCAATGTTATGTAATAATGCACCGACTCTGGGTCACTGGGGTCGGGGCATTACAATAATAGAACACACAACCATATTCTCAACAATATGTGGAAAACACTCTTTATTGTGAGTATATTAGATGCAGAACAACGGGCATCATTCAATCCCAAATGTTGTTCTTCGACATTGGCCCCAAAATATATTTATCCCAGTTCAAAAACTATTCATTAGGATTATCATGTTATTCATCATAAACTATCATGTTACATATTTCTCTTTAACTAATATGAAGTAAAATATCAAAAAAAGCTTACATATTACAATCACCAAGTCTAAATGTCTAATTTACCTAAACTAATAACAGAAAACAATACAAATAGATTTACCGATAGTAAATGTAATCATTATAAATATCCAAATGAAACAGTATTTGTGTACAATATATTATAACATATTTAAAATTTTATCAATGTACAATTATGGATGGATATCTTCATTTGGGAATGGTATTTATATTTTTATAATAGTTATGTTGTTTAAATAAAAAATGATCTAGTGAGTTATATATCTATCAATAAAATGAAATTAAAATTTGATAAATGATTTAATAATATAAATCATATTGATTACAATATAATGTTTGTATATTTAATGGGTATCCATTGTTAGATATTATTTATTGAATAATATTCAATATAATAAATGATTATAATATTCTTTGTATTCTATGAGTATATTTTATAAATATTTTTTATGAGTTAATCTCATAGTAGAAGACTCAAAAATATTAGAGAATTGATAAATAATAGTTAATTTCTATGTTATAATTTAAGCCATGATTTTGGAGATTTATATTTTTATGTTATCTCTATGGTTATGTTGTCATTGATTGATCTTTTTAGGAAGATCTGACATTTGAATTATCACATGATGGAAATAGGCAACACTGAAGTTAGACCGTGACATTATTTGAATGAGGATTCTGAATGAAAATTTTTAATTTGAATAATTCCATAATTTATAATGAAAAATATGTTATTGTAAAACACATTATTTACATTAATATGATTTTCATATTGTGTTCATAATACATTTATTATTGATTATTCATTTAAAATACCTATAAATTTAGTTGTTTGGATGTTTTATCACTCTCTAAAATGATTAATGTCAATTCATGTTTTTACAGTGAATTATATCTTGTTTTAAATATCTATTTAGACAATGTATACAATGGGTTCAAAAACTAATGGATACTGATTATGATATTTATTTTACCATAAATATTTCACCATTGAATCAGGTTGAAATAAAAATTTAAATATGGTTAACATGTTTCTTCATGGTTGAGGAAGATAACATTTTTCTCATGATGAATAAAGTGGAACTATGAAAATTTAACACCTAAATAATATTTTTATTTATAATAAATAAGTGTCTTAAAATAAGTCAATACACATATATACATTTTTGGTGTTTGGTAGTATTAAAAAAATATGGGATATTTAAGTAACAATGAATGGATTGTAATTTTTACCAATAAGAATTGCATTAGGATCTGTCAATATGTGTTATTGAAATGATGTAAGAGATATTGTGCTATATAAATATTATATATTAATGAAAACATAAGAAATTTTACATAATTATTGAATATATTCAACAGTTAATTAATTTTTATTATATCTTTAGGTTATATTCCTGACAAAGGATGATTTTTATTTTAATAGTAACACTATATACATCATCATTCATGGGCATAAAATAGATGACAGAATGGGGATATTTATGACCTAATTCCAATTTATAGTGGATAACATGGAGTTATATGCAATGTTATAACATTTTGTGAAAACATATAAGCATAAAAATGCATTCTAATTTATGTTTCATATATAGGAATTCTATTTAATGATGTTTAGAGAATTTTTTTTGTATTTGAAGTTGCCCAAAAAATTATTCAAATAGGATTCAATTGGAATTCAGTAATGTTTGGACATCATATACATATTATGTATGACCTATTATTTTTGTACTTATTGTGTATGAATTTATTAATTCTTCATAAGGAATTTCCCCAAAATAAGTCTTTGATAAGTCCATGAATGAATTTTCATCACATGACATTGAGTATATGAATTTTTAATGTTTATTATAAGATGTTTCCTAATATTACATATTATGTAGCTTGTTGTTAGACATCCATGTATAGTGTTTCAAGAGGTATACTTTATGCGTGATAAGTTTATATACAGTGTAATACATTTTTAAGGCATTTTTAGATTTTTTTAAAGAGCATATGAATTTGAGGATGAGGCATATTACATAGTCATTCCTTGTGAAATATAATGTTAATTAAAAACACTATTATTTGAGATATTGAGAATTCCCATATTATAATTATTTTGAAATTATAATCTGAATATTATTTGAGAAATATTTATTGAAAAACCATTCCAATGATATTTAAATTCATAAAAAATGAATGCAACTATCTGAAGATGATTTAATTTAATATGGAAAAAAATTTCACCAACATCCCCACTATCAAATCATCAAATCGTGCTTCCATACAAAAATGGGGATTTCAATTAAATTTACATCCATATTTTTTTGTAATATAAAGAAGGATGTGATATATGAATTATCACATGAAGGAAACAATTTAGTATAATGGAGCACTATGACAAGATTTTATTGTGGATTTTTAGAGCAAATTTATATAGGAAATGATACACAATTTTAAATGATGATTATCGTATTATCAAAAAATGAAATCATGTTCAATTTTTATATAAATATTAGTCTCTATATTATTTTACTAAATATATAATTATATAAGGAGGATTTTTTAGTGTATCAAGAGAACCCTTTAACATTTTAGTGTCATTGAAAAAATGTTTTTCAATAAGAGTGATTAAGTTTTATGTTATCCCAGAGTTCATGTGTGTCAATGAAAGAAAGAGAAGAAATATTATATTCATTTATCATAAAATGTTTTTGAAAAGAATAATATAATAATTTTTAATCAATTTTTTTTTTATTTTTGGAAAGGGAGAATGATCAATGAGATCTGAACATGAGTATGTGAATGGAACAATTTCAACGTTATACTATAAGAAGAAAAAAATTTATATGTCTTATTTTTGTGGAAGATATAGTTGACCTTAAAGAACAAGAAAAAAAAGAGGATGTTTATTAATGCCATATAAAATTATTTTTTCATGATGAAAACCAAAATTTGTGAGATATTGTACTATGTAAGGTAGTTTATTAACATCCATTATAATAATGGTCTATATGGTGGGATTCCATGTAAGCTTGGTGTATTGCTATGACAACACAATAGAAACCCATACATGATTTATGATTCATAATAATTTTCAATAATATAAGGCTAATGAAATAAATGAATAAAATATGAACAAATCAAAAATAAATTTAACATACAATTTGAGGTTCCATCTAGTCTTGAAAACATATCTCGAGTGTTCTTCAACTAGCCTATTGTATCATGATGTTCCAATAATGAAATGGAAAATGGAATAATTAAACGATACTATAAAAAATATTAGTATGGTTATATATATGGAAAATAACAGAGAATATATGTTTATAAATAACAATTCATCCTTAAAATAGTCAAATTATTTTCCAAAAACTATGAAAAGACTATTAATTTCCTAAAAAATTCATAAGTATTATTAAAAAAGGAACAGTTTGTGGTCTAATATATTATTATCAAAAATTTAAAATGATAGTCAATTTGTTTTATTCCTTAAAATATATATTTCATGTTTTAATATGAACATATATGGGTTCATAATGATATCAAATATAAATTTAAGAATCTGGTCAGTGAAGGTTATTTAATGAGAATACATGCGATAATATAATTAATAAATAAGAAAATTATTTTTTCCATAATTAATTAATGCATATTGAATTTTGTTAAAAAATAAACTGAAAGTGAATTTTCGAATTTATAAATGTATCCATTTCATATGATGACACATTGGTACTGAAATGATCATTATTCGTAGAATCTTAATAGTATGTATTGACTATAGATTAACAAACTAAACTAGATAAAGAGATTAAAGGTATCATGAATTTTTTATGATAGTAATATTAAAATCATGGAGAATAGAATAATTATATATTATTTATGTTAATAAATACATTTAAATAGTGTAATTAGGTTTATTTAGATGTTTACTAGAAAATCAAAACTAACAAATAAACTATATTGTCATTATAATTTATTATTCTTAAAAAATATAATAGTAAAAGGTTATATATTTCAATAAAATTTACATATAAACTCATACATGCATGAATTTTTTTAAAATTGAATCGCTACATCATTAAAAAATAATGAGAACTACTAATTTGAAATGATATCATCTAATAAGATTTAAATATATATGTTAATGATAGATGAAATAAATTATTATATATAGTTCTTAATAATTTTAACTGTTTCATTCAGATCTTCATTCTTACTCTTGTAAATGGATGAAAATTATTTTAAATCATACACAAAAATCAGGAAAAATATTAAAAAATGACAATTTTATATGAATTTAAAATACTATTTTGATATAAATTCCATCCTACAGTTTAAAATATAATGGTAATATGGATTCTGTTATAACATCTCTCCCTTCCTCCAATAGTAAAATTGTATAATTCATGAAAAGAACATATAATGATTTCTTCAATGACCCTTGAATGAAAACACATCATCAAACCTCATGAAGTTTCTCAGTTTTATAAATTACCTTAGACATTAATTTCACCAAATATTATATGGAGATAAATGGGAAAACATAAAAACTATAAACCAAAACACATCATTTTACAAAAGATTCATTTTGGGAGGGATTAAAATCATCGACTATTAGGAGAGAGTGTTTAGTTTTTTGAATTTCACCTTTCTTATAAACATAAATATTTTTTATATGTAGATAAAATAATAATAAATGTAAATAAATATCCAAAATCACATTAATGAACTCACTGGAGATGGATACCAACAACATACATTAGATATAAAACTGAAAATAATAACTAAAGAAGTTATAATAGAGACACCATACATAATTCAAGGTTCTCAATAATTAAAAATAAAAAACTAGAATAAACAAAACCATAAATAAAATATGAAAAATCAAAATGGAGTTTATGTTAAGATAAATAATAGTAGAATTCTAAAAAATGTGGACCCTAAAATAAAACTGTGGGGATGAAGGAAGAATACTGACTATGAGTGGGAGATGTATGGTTCATAGAATGGTAGGGGTTGGAATATAGGGTCCTACTCTGGGAAGGTCTCAGTTTCATCACTCATGCATGGTCCACTAATTGAAGAAAATAGTAGAAATAGTTTAAAAGTGAAAAAAATAAATTATTCATTGATAAAAAATAGAGAAAAATATTTTAACAAATAATTAATACGTATTTTTAGAGGCACTCTGGTGGTGTAGGTAGTCATGCTTGCTCACAATAGCATTTGTGGGGTGTTTGAGATGCTACATATGAGGAGGAGGATATAATTAAATATAGTAATAATATAAAAAATACAAAACAAAACATACTTGAATCGTAAAATAAAAATTCAAAATATGTAAATAAGGGATATACATCCACACATACAATTCATTATAGTAATATTAAAATATTTCCCTATAATAATGTTTAACAAATAAAAAAATTAAATATAGATTACATTAAAATTATGTCTAAAAAATATATCATTATAATCCATGATAACATCTATCCAAACATATTTTTTATAAAATATTACCACCTCTCACACCACAACCATCCTTATCAAGATTAATATTTCCTTTGACGTCAGAAATGGAAATGGAATCATCACATGAACTATGTCTAGAAGGAGTAGATGAATCTAAATAAATATACTTTTTCAAATCCAAACATGAATCAATTGTAATATTATCTTTGGGTGAATTTATAAATGAAATAGTAGACATAGATTTCATTATAGTTTCATTTATAATAATTTGACTTTTATTGATTTTTTTATGTTTTAAGGTGTATTTTTGACATGCTTGTTTTATTGGGGATTTCATTTGTTCCCCAAAAACTATCCAAAAACGACAACATGATGAAATGTTTTGGGAAGACCTATATCATGATGGAATATGTTATTCTTAGTGGGAATGTGCATTATTAAGTGAGTACCATCTTGTAATACATGATGCAGATGATGACATAGGCCCAAATTGTCAAGTACTTTTTGAACTAATCCCCCCAAATAAATTAATTGGGTGATATATAAATAAAATTAAAAATATAAAATTATTTGAAGAATGTAATTCTGTAAAAATAAATGAAAGTGAAATATACATACAATAGTCTATTGTGAGTATCTGTTTAACACAGTACCATCATTCATTTTCTTTTTACAAAACTATTTAATGTGAGGAATGTGACCCTCAAAATTGAATTCCATTATTCTAAAAAAATGAAATAAAACAAAAGTAGATGTCAATATTGTTGAAAAAAAGATTTTTTTCTCTCTTAAATATCATGTATTCAATTATTCCTATGGATAGAATATATTAGATATATATATATATATGAGAGGATGTATATGTATACTTTTTCAGTAGAATTTTTTCAATTAAATACTAAAATGGCAATATAATTTTTGACATGGCTATAGAGGAATAATTCATTGGAACTATTACCTATATAATACATAAATGTTCTTGAAGAATTGATGGATTTCGTAACATATTCAAAATTATTAAGTGGTGGTCCATAAGAAATATTTTCTATGAATTCATCCATGATTAGTTCAAAGATTGTTTCATTATTTTATTTTTAAGATGACCGAATTTTATATTCGCTAAACACCAATTGATATAAATATTCATTTTATCATCATATATCTTAAGTAATTTTTTTTAAAAATTGTTTGAATTCATAGTGGATTCCTATGTTACAATCACTTGGAATAACATCATTTTCAGATGAATATTTTTTGACATATTAATGATTCATAAGAAATTATTTATAGTGAAAGAATTCTTAAAAATCCTTGGAAATGATTATTGGTTGTGTTATTGTAAAATAGATTACCTATTCATTCATTTTATATTGGAGTAATGTGTGTCTATGTGTATGAATGTATTTCATTACAATTTTATTTATTTTATTCTTGTCTAACTTCTCCAATATACAAGAAATTATAAAATTCAATTAGAGAATATAAAATGATTAAATTATTCTATAAAAATATTTTTCAAATAAATAAATTATTTTATATTTATAGTTTTCCAATACATTAAACATTGGTCTCCTATAAAAGACGATCATCCCTCTTTGTTTTTTATCATAAAATAATGAATGATTCAAATTTCATCAAGATCCATGTCAAATATATATTTCAAAAAAATAAATGATTCATACTTGAACTCTCACCATATATATTCTACTTCCATAAAAATTACTTCCATGGATTTTTTTCCGTCATGACAGTTATATTGAATCTATATTAGAAAAAATATATATTAATAAAATATTATAAATTAACTTATATAATATATGATAAGAGATAAATACCCATGTCACTACCAATTCAAGGATATTTATTTATTCTCCTAATTATGTCCAACTTATTAGATCAAACTGAATGATACTCTTGTTCTTAGCGAGTGTTACAATAAAACTGTTTTCTTTCCATTCTATATTTTGCAATGATATAAGATTAATCAATTTATTGAACCATGATCTGTATGTGTCATCTTCAGTCCTCTCACATTTTTTGTAGCCTCTTCATCAGCTGAAGGATACAACTAACAATAAAAAAACATTATTAAATAATAATAATAAATTTAAATAAATAATTATTAAATATCGTTAATTATTTAATAGAAACTAGTAGATGTGGGATCTTATGACTCTTGAAGTACTACATCTAGAGGATGGGGATCAGCTTTGATAGTAGGTGGGATATTATAATTTTTTGTACACTGAATAATATATGATGATACATCTAATAATGGGGGGAGAAAACATAAAAGATATAACTATAAAGATTAGTATATATATGAATATGGATATGGCCAAGCTAGTACCCCATCAATTATACCATCCTCCATTGCATAATCCAACCCTCTTCTCGATGATGTATCCTAGAATAACATTGATGATAATGTAATACAAATGACAATAATATAAATAATATGAAAGAAAAAAATATTCAAACATAAATTTTACATTTTAGTATGACAATTTGAGACACTACTAACTATTTAATATGTTTCTCATTTCACTATATTAGTCTTCTTATTGATTCATTATAATTAAACTTTTGACATTGAAATAAAAAACAATATTCAAAGATAAATATAAATAACAAAAAATTTAATGTATAAAACAATAAAAAAAATCAAGTAGATACATATTTAACCACTATTATAATTCTCTAAATTTTGTAATCTATATTTTAAAAACAAATAATGTTTTTAAATTAAACTCACAACCCCTAGAATGGGAATATTTCATGATATTTTTTGAAAGATATCGTCAAACATTGGTTCTGTTTTAGTGGGATTTTTAACTTTGTTTATATCTAGTTCAAAATGAAATACAGTGGAAAAAACATTTTATATAATAGAGGCTACATTAAAAGTTTCAAAACATGAATTATTAGAGAAGGATTCAATAAAATGAGCATGTTTGACACTCAGAACCTCATTATCTTGAATACTAACACCAATATTCACTTCAAAAAATAATTTTTCACATTTGTTTTCCAATTTAGTTTCTAGAATCCTAGGAATACATGTTTAGTGGTGTTTAATATACAATTATCCCCAAATAGACCATAAATTAAAAGATATTAGAAATCAAATTGTATTAACATTTTTGAAATTTATAAACACATAAAACGAACATATTGTTATAGTTATTCCAAAAATATTTCGTAAAAGTAGATTTTTATTCCCCAACCATCAAGAATTAAAAAAAATTACAGTTAAGAATGATATAAAATTAGCATATGAAGGTACTATATAATAGATATATAAACCCATATTCATTATAGTTATAAATAGAGCTCTATTGTTGTTTAAAGAATGTTTAATATAGATTTATTGTGCTAGAATTTCCACTTTTATAATATATGACCAAGTAAAACATCGTATTTCACAAAAAAATTATTTTAGTATGTATTATCAGATAGTTATAAAATATTCCATCAATATATTCCAAGATGATTTAAAATTATTAGTTTCATTATTATATTTTATTATATTTTTCTTTTTAAAAACAACTCTGTCATAAGAAAAAATTAAGCATACATTTTTTAATCATTTAGAAATTATTTCAAATTTTATTCTATAGGATCAAAAATATTTAATCTCCAATATTCTATTTAATAATGTTCCCAAAGAAGATCTTGTCAATTTTTAAGATTCTTATAGATTAGGTAATTGTACTGATAATTTTACCTTTTTTTTCTTATATTTAACAGGTTAAACTATATTGAAGTAAGTAATTTTACAAAAAAAATTAATTAAGGCATCATACTCCTATGTTGTACAAATGATAACACATTATTAATTTTATGAAATAATTTTGAACACTAATTTGACACTAATACAATTATAATAGTCATTAATCCAACATTTTAGATTAAATGTTGTGTGCATAACCTATACATTTATTGTAATTTATCAGGAATATAAGTATCATCATAAATAATATTCTAAGAACACATCGAAATAAAAAATTCATTTTTTTTGAAATAGAATAATGTTAGATATTTATAATTAATTACGATAAAATAATTTAAAAAGTGTACATCAAATCTCATGCAATTACTTGGGGAAATTCTAGTTAATTTTATATCATGTACGAAATATATGAAAACATATACAATATAGTAATAATATATGTTCAATGCATAAAAATGTTCCAACACTATGAGAGATATATAACAATTTATGTTTCACAATTTATTATAACAATTGAAACGTCTATATTGTGAAATGAAACATTCAAATAAATATTGATATGTTCATCCACAACATCATTATCATCCAACCCATTATAAAAATATTTCCTAGGAATGACCACTAGAATAAAAATAAATTGTTTTCTAATAGGAATATTAAATAAAATAGACGCCATCTTTGGGTGAAAAAATATAAGTTTCATAAGGACTATGTTGATATTTAATATCAATCTCTCTAAATCCATAATAATCATTATGACTGATTTAATTAGTCCTCAAAATGAACCACATTCATTTCAACCTTACGACCAGACAATGTGTAGAGTAATCTAGATAAATTATTCATTCAAAAAGCTCTTAATAAAGTATATTTTTATTGATATTTTCTCATTGATGCAATCGACTGATAATTTATTTTAGCAATTATAGTGAAAACATCGTGTTTTGTTTCCTTTATTAATAAAATCTATTAATATAAAATTAATATCCATTTACATCAATTACTATACGGTAATGTACAGTATTATTTAGAACAATGGAAAACACTCAAATTTCATTTGATACATAATTTATTGGTAAATTTTTAACTTAAAAGATACAAACATCAAATATTAAAAAAAATAATATTATTATGTTATGTGAAAAAATAAATAAATCTATTACCATTGACATTAATTATGAAAACAATTAGTCATTGTGAAATTTTTCCAACCTCTGTATAGATAGATAACTATATCTCCTTTTTAAAATTTCTAAAAGTTATCTATAATTATTAAATATTTTAGTTGATAGAAGATATGATGATGTCAAAAAATGAAAAAAAAAATATTTAATAGTTCTCATGATGTTATCATCAATCACACTACAGTTGAATAATATTATACAATTTTCCTTTTTCCACTCATCCCTATTTGATCTACAGAACGACTGTGATAAATATATTCTTCCATATTTGAAGACATGAAGGAAATTCAAGATCAATGGGATCATATATATCATATTGATATAAAATTAGATGATGAGCCCTCATATTTTCATTATCATAGTACAAAGAACATAAATAAACATATTTTTTTAAATAGCCTTTCTCACTAGATCGTCGAGGAGGATATTTATTTCTCACATAGTATTTCTATTAGATGCATCCATTGACTTGAAACAGGACCACACAAAATACTATATGCAAGAATATTCACAAGAGGATGTAATATTAAGTTTAAAAATTATGGTGGAAAAATTATAACCAAGTTTCACTAAATAATTCATGCATCTCTATACAATTTTTGAAAAAAAAAAAACTTCTACGTAGTCTTTTGTCACAATGGTCTTGATAAAAAATTAATAATGTAATCATAGATACTATAACATTATGTGTGTGTACATGTTGAATAGAATTGTGAATGAACTATTATAATAATTCATGGTAATTCTGGGTTTTAATAGATCATAGTTTCACATATTTTGTATTCACCATTTTTGAAATATTAATTGACCGAAAATCTGATACAATAAAATTATCAATAACATCAGGAAATTGTTTTTTCTGATAATTTTTCCTTGAATAATTGGAAGAAGAGAGTTTTCAATTATTTTTAACAATAAACTAAAGATGCTGCCTTTCCCTAATACCCTAATCTATAAAATGATATAATGACCAAAAATCAACTTTTTTTTACATTTGACATTTGAAATATTATATAGTATAATATAAAAAAATTTATATGAGTTACATCAAAATTATTAAATAATAAATTTGATGACCAATACTATGACATAAAGAATATAGTTTCCATTCTCCATTTTCTATTAGAATTTTAATTTACAAGATTTAACATTATAATATTTGATTTATGTTTTTCAATAATGTAATCCAAACTAGCATGTTCATTATCAACATCATTCCTCAAAATTCAATGAGGCATTTCATCTATCTGAACAACATTATGGAAATCTCACCGATTTTTCTCGAATGGATGATCCATTGATATATAACATCAATTCACAAAGAAAGTTATTATTTGTGAAAATTTTAATTTCACAAACAAGTAGTTAACATACATACAGGTCATGATAGTTTTATTTTTTTACTCATAATAGTCAACTAATTGTAAGAAGAAAAATCAATTATCACCAGAAATAATGATGCATGAAACATAAATAACACATTTCAAAATGAATTATATGATTCTGTCCAAAAAATGTGGAACTCCATTAACTCATCTAGTAAAGGATTAATGAATAATTCATTATCATTTCCATGATAAAATGGGTCTAAATATCAATATAATCATTATAGTAAACAAATTCATCCAAAAAAGTAACTGATAGAATGTTATGAATCTGAATGGAAGAATATTATGTTTTATGTGATGTTTGAATTAGTAGAAATGGTTTGAAAACATTATTGGATAATCCCAATCAATCATTTCATGTGTACTCTACAAAATCTACAATTAACCAATCATATTTAATCAATGATAACTATTTTTATGATAAACTATTTCAACATTATCCTTATTAATTATATTTTTATCCCATATTATATTCCTATACATTTGTTTTTACATAAATTTGTTTTGATGCTTGGGATGTAAAGGGATCTGGTAGATCATATTATATGGTATATGTCATTGATTTCCATCTTTATCAGCCTTCCACCATGATGTACCACACTATTTTCACTAACCCAACACTGCATTATAATTCCAAAACATAAAATAATATTTTAGGAAATAATGAATCATGGTAGCATAAAATTCATAATTGTTCAACCAAATAATATTTCATGTAATAATTTTTTTGTATAAATGCATCATTTTGTAGTAAATTGTTAATAAATTTAATGATTTAGTCATCCAAAATTTCAGTAAAACGATTCATTTTATTCCTATTGTATTATTGAATTAATAACTAATATTTACTCATTTTTAAAAAATCATTATATATGAGGGTATTAGAATCATACCTCATCATTAATTTTCCATTTAAATTATCATTATTCTTAATAGATTAAACCATTGTTCTCATATTAATTATTTCATACAATGGTATACATGATTACTATTCATTAGAATAAAATTGATTTTAACTAGAAATCAAATGGTTCATGCTAATCCTTTTAGATGAATAAATGACATTGAAAAATTATGTTTTCTTATATATTATGATATCGAGAATTAAATTAATTTCTAAAATCATTTTTACTAATATGGTAACTCACTTATTCATGTGAAAACCACAGTATTCCTACACAATCAAAACATAGGAATTGAATCAATCTTCCATATGAATCATTATAGATTGAAAAGTTCAAAAAACACCATTACTCATTTTCAAACTCATCCTCGTCACGATAAATGTTCTTCATGAAAAATATTTCAATCTTTAGAAAAATAAACAAATATTTAATAAGTAATCGAGAAAATTACTTAATGTCATATGAATGATTTCATAAGATGAAAATTAAACATAAATAATTTTTTTTAAATCATAACAAATATCATAAATATAAAGTAAATTAATCTACCTATACACTCTTGGGATATATCATTATTGTTGGTTTTAATATATTTTTCATCTTTATTACATAATTTAAATATCTCTCTAATGAAATAATTATGGTTCTTGAATTATGGTATCCCTATTTACATGGTTATTTACAGAGCATAGAATATAATGCGTACATGGTCCTATGATGAAATAGAGAATATAATACACACATCATGTGGAAATTATAAATTGACGCACAAAACAAGAATATATACAAATAGAGACATATTAAAATAAAATTTTATATTGTAAAATTATTATTTATAATACTTTTTTATAAAATATAGTGAAAACATATTCTTTCTAATAAAATATAATTATAAGTAAATCATGGGATGATAATTGGAATGTGATATAATTTCTAGATGTGAATGGTCTTAGTGCCTAGATATTTCATGACATAGATATATGGTAAGAAGTAGGGGCATTACATGACAGAAAAATGATAATTTAATGAAGTGTTATAATATAGGTGGGTACTATATTTCAAAAAGGAGAAAACAATTAGAAATTATGATGGCTTAATGTCAGATGAAACACAACACCACACCCTAGAAAAATATAGTGCATGCCACAAAACAACATCTCAACATGGAAATTATGAAATCATTTCCTGAAATAATTGTCCCTTCCACTAGTTATGGTTCGATGGGAATCCACGAACACTACCATTAATAACTATGACTATTGAGGAGATTTCCTTTTTCATTATAATCTTTTAGTGATAATTTTTTTCACAGATGACTTCATAGTTTGTAAATGATCATGGTACAGTAATAATCATATGGCGCTTGATGATGTTTCACGAGGAAGAGAATGATCACCAGGTGGTGGGGTGGTCGAGTTAGAGGCATACTATTGGAGTATGTGTGGAGGACTCCAATGAGTAACATCAATGGGGAGGTGGGGTGGCCGTGTTGGGTGGAAGATTCAAGGGATGATGTTTAGGGGGGGCACAATGAGGAGATATTATGAGGGGAATCATCAAGGGGGGAGGTTCATAGTGAGAAGGGTCTCGTGAGGGTAATGAGAGGTGGTATCTTGATTCCACCCAATTTAGTGATCACCATTTTCATGGATTCCTAGAAATTTGGGCTTAAAATACCCATATATACATGATTTAAATTAAACCATCCTAATAAATTATGATATATCCACAATCCTATAAATCTATTGATATTATTATGCTGATGTAGACCATTTCTTTAGTTTTGATGAATAATCACAATCTGAGAACATTATAGTGATAATATGATTCTTATTATAGATCCAATTTTTTGGTATATCATTTATATAAAAAAATTACAATCATATTTTTCTTGTACACCTAGTCCAAAGGACATTTAGTAACTTTTCAATATAATTTGTCATCAGGGAATTTCCATCTGTAATCAGAGTGTGGGATATTGTTCATATAACTAGTTATAATGGGATGGTGTTCCCTTATATGTATAAAATAATACATAATCTATCAACAATTCCACATAAATTCTTTAACACCTTACTATGTGAACCCATGATAAAACATTCCACTAGGTGTGAGTCATATTTTATTACATTTATTGATGATTATAATAAAATGATAGGATTTTTTTCAAGAAACTCATTTCAATGTTAGTGGAAATGTATAGAATAATTTAATGATATTTTCAAAGAAAAAATTATTTTGAAATTAACATGATATGGGTTGGGAATATGAATGTGGTAATAGGGAATTAATTTTAATCCAATCATGCCTATTATGTGATCAAATAAAAATATATTACTCTATTAACACACAAAAATATACAATCATTGAAATAATTAATAGAATAATTTTTTTAAATGGGATTGACAATATTATATATATTTGGAAGATTAAGATGATTCTAGAGTGAAACACCATGTATAGTTGAGAAAATAAAAAAAATCTATTCTTACATAGAATAAATTAGAAGAAACATTCATAGGAAGCTTTCTACAAAATATTCCATTATTAAAAATATTCTGATTTTTTTCAACCCAAGAAATATAATTATTATAGTTGGAAATATTAGAATATTTGATTATAATGTTTATCGTGGTATATATATTAGTTTTCAATCTATTTGAAAAGGCTATAGTAGTTAGAGTAAATCACTTCAAAAATGGATTATTTTTAGATAAATATTTCATTAATAAGTTTCCACACAATTATACTCTACATGTTGTATTCTTCAATGAAATATGACAATGATGTGTATGTAAATCATCAAGGAATAAATAAAATTATTTATGGTTGAAAAAAATCAATAGAGTGGGTTTATGATTTCTTATTAGTTAGGTCTTTGGACTATAAAAATGAATCATTTTATATCCATATAAAGTTATATTCATGTATGTTCTACCATGTAATGAAATCATCATGAAAGAAGATCCATGTATGGGGATTTATAAATTTAATTATTTTTACATAATGGGATCCAGAAGTAATAATATTAATGTTTTGGGATTCTCATTAATTGATATTTATGTATTTGGATCCAAAAAATATGGTGAATAATGTAAGGGGATGCAAGTTTGTTGGTTAATGTAATGTGATTCATGTAAGAGGGACTTTTTTCTATTTCTTGAAATCGATGTTGTTATACATTATGAATTATGAAAATATTTTAAATTAGTGAAAATTTACACTCCTCATAATATATATATATATATATGTAAATCTATATAATAATTACTCAAAGATCCCTAATGATTATATTATAATAAGATTTATTGATTGAAATACCAATCGATGGTGATCTTTTTTTTAAGTGACAATCTTTTAAAAAGAGTAATATCAATAACTATGTATGATTTACTACATGTGGACATGAAGTTGTGATATTATTATTTAATATTGATTTTGTGGTATATAAATTAGAATAGAAAATTTGGTCAATTAAATAGGGCATGAGAACACAAATATTGAGTCTTAAATTGATTTAAAAGCATAAACATGGATTTTTTAATTTAAATAATGGCTGATATTATAAGAGAGATTAATTTCAATTGATTTTATAAAAAATATTCATAATTTTTCTGAAATTTATTCTAAAAAATTAAGATAGGATCTTAGATTTATAATTTTCATGATTTACTAATACATTCTTGTTTTATACTAAGAAGAATAATTTAATGAAAAATTTCCATGCATGGTAATATTTAATTTTGAATTTTAGTTGAAAATGATATAAGATACACCTGCCATCATTGGAAATTTAATAGTTCATAAAATATTACATCTAGTGTGTGTTAATATAAAGGATAGCCTATAAGGATTAGGTTTCATTACTCATAAGAAATCATCTTTTCATATTACATTTAAATATTTTGATACATTAAATATGATTACATTCCATCTTGGAAATGTAAGAATTAATATTCAATACATGTCATTGTGAATTTTAATTTCAAATAATCTAGGTCTTCAGTATGCTCATGTTTACTATATCTTCAATGGGAATGATATAGCCACTATGTAAGAAATTAGTGGCATCATATGACTGTAGTGGAACTTTGTAATGAATATTCACAACTTATGATGTTATAAATTTATAGTATATAG
Source organism: Viscum album (assembly GCA_963277665.1). NCBI lineage: Eukaryota > Viridiplantae > Streptophyta > Magnoliopsida > Santalales > Viscaceae > Viscum > Viscum album. The sequence continues at coordinate 1,033,811,025 of OY728157.1, forward strand.
AATAGGGATGTGTTCAATACAAAATCTATGTAATGGAAAATGGTGTACCTATGATCATTTTTAAATTCCTCTACATCAACCACACCTACAAAATCCACACAATATGATCCACATTCTACTAATATAACCAATTAGGGATACTTTATTTCTTGGAAGGAATTATGAGAAAAGGAGACCAGGAAAAAAAATCATCAAGGTCAATCATTTAAACATAATTAATATTTAACAAAGGAGTTGATAACATGCTATATTAAAATCTTGGAGTTGGAAGAAGAGTAAAAGGAATAACATATAAATAATCCCCACTATTTTTATAGTGGTGTATTTGATTCTATTGTCTTCAGTAATACTAGATATCATATGGTGTAGGATTATAAAATTTAGTTCATTTTAATATATCTATATTCAGTTATGTTGATTTTTCACACATTTCATTTCCTTTTCAACTATTTTTTTGATTCTCTATATCACATTCATTATAAGAGACACTCTCAAAAAAGACCCACTAGATAGAAAAAAATGATTATATAGCTCAAACACCATGTCCTATGTGTTCTATGTTATTCTATTGATTTATATGTATTAGAGATAGGATTTAATGGTAGTATGTTGAGCTACACATGCCCAATTATTTTTTAAATTGGTAAAATACATCAATATTATATAGTTTGTTCATTTCTGTATGATATGATCATATATTTAAGGGGTATATTTACATATGGTTTTGATATATTTATAGGAGTGGTGGGATGATAACAAATATGTTATCACGAGTGTGATGAATTGAGATACAATATATGAACTAAAAATGGGTTAAATATGTTAGGGGTGGAAAACGTTTAGGGTAATAGAATCAAGAATATGTTATAATGATGTATCTCAATTGTTAAATTGAAGTATTTCTGATTATAACAATTTTACTCTATAAGTATTATAATATTCATTTTGTTTTATTAATTTATCATATCAGTGTTTTTTTTATTTCAAATTATATAGAAACAAATCAATACTTTTATGTGTTCAGATACTGATTATCTAGGACTAACTTCATGGGTGAAAAACATGTACCCATTACTAAATTTTGAATAAATTTCATACGAATATATTAATGTCCCTCCAAAACAAGTAACATTCAATCCTAGAACCATTTACTTAGATTGGATATTATAATGTAATATCTTTTACACAATTTAATTATTTTTTCGTTCCTTTATTTTTCATTGATGTATTCTTTTATATGATTATTTATTTATTTCACAATTTTTCTATATGATAATTTGGAATGAAAGGGGGTAACTTTTATTAGGTCCTAACATTAATAAATTTTAATATGTATTTATTAAAATAGTTTTGAGTTAGTTGATCCAGGAACAATTTTTTTTAACACAAATAAATCTATCTTCCCATAAGAGTATGAGAGACAATAAACTCAAATGGTGTTGCTTGAATATGTATAGAAAAATAGTGATTTGTTTAATGATTAATTATAAAAAATATATATATATATATATTAATTAACATCAACTACTTATTACATGATAAAATATGTGTGAAGAAGAACGTACACTAGTGGAGATTAATGACTGAATAACATTCACATTTTTTTTGGTAAAAATAACATAGTATCCAATAGTGGGATATTAGTGAATTTATTGAAATGTAATCCAAAATATCGACTAACATTTGATAAAATATAGATTATGGATAGCAACTAGTAGTGTATTAAGTTTAATAATTTCCTTTATCCTTTCCCAAAAAAGTCATACAACATGTTAATGAAAAAGATAAAGAAACACCCCTAAATCATATTTTATTGATTTTTACTATGAAACTCCAATATAATCTCATGTTTTCTACTAAATTATTTAAAGGGGTTGATCACAAAATATTCCACTTATTTATTACATATTCAAAAATTTACATTAAAATTGATCAAAAATATTTTAATGATATAAATTTATAATTACATGATTATTAATTGTGATAAAATAATTTATTGAATATATTGTTATTTTATGTAGAACAAATGGATCCATTTTCACCCCCCTTAAATCACAGTCTATAAGTAGTCATTCCTAACAAAGATCTCATAGTTGAGTCTCTTAAAAGATCAAAACAATCTCTAAATTAATTTTATTTTGATTATTCATTTGATTTTTATCATTCTAACTCTTTATTTAATAAAATACTATATTGAGTTTATAAAAAATTATCCTTTGACAGTGATAACGAATCTGAGGCACCCAATATAAAGGAGGCCATATGTTGTGAAAATGAAACCCCTATTTACCATCAGTGTGTATGTGAGTTTAGGTGTTGTGACCAGCTGAGATCCATCATGATGTGGATGATAACTAAGAGGTGGGGTGTCCATCTCAAAGGTGATCTATAGGGGGGGGGGTACGGGAGGCCTCCTTTGACAATCGTCCTGATATAGGTTGGGTGGACGTGATTGGTTGTTGCATCCGTGGAGTAGGATCATGGAATGGAGAGAAAGTGATGGTGTGGATGCATTGGGTTGGTAGTGAATGGTAGCATGCCCTGGGGAAGGATTGGGGGAGGAGGGTTGGTGGTAGAATTTCATGAGTGGGTATCATTATGGGAGAAGTGTCACACAAATAATATTTTATTGGGAGGGGTCATAGAGAGGAGGAACGTCATATGTATGAATAAAGTCTACTACAATGTTTTTAGTAAATTATGCATATAAATACCCATATATTGATGTATTTAATTATACCATAGATATTAGTAAATATATATAGATGGTCCAATAAAACTGTGGCTATAGGTTCGGGTCTATAGATAATTCGTTTAGTAGTGTAAGTTCATTTTTAGACATAAAAATAAAAAATTCTAAAAACTATTTTTATCACTTAATTTTTATTTTTCATAATAAATTAAATCAATATATATTAATTTATATTTTTATGAAAATTGATATATATTTTTATTCAAAAATATATTTTAACATTAATTTTATGTTTTATACAATTAATGGGATGTAAATAAATTATTCTTTATGAATAATGAATAATTCATCAAATATTTATTTTTTATAGGTTTCACAATTTTTATAATATATATTATGTCACATATAGTAGTTGATTCTAGTTAAATTGATAATTATTTTTAATACAATGATGTAATATAATATAATATGGTAAAAATAATTTATTTCATAGTGAATAGTAAAAACAGAACGTTTTCTTGCCCCTGTTAATGTTAACATGAATTTACCGAGGGGTTAATATAAGAGATATGTGTGTGACTAACATTTATACATATATATATATATATATATATATTATTTGATGAATATATTTAACCATGTTCATAAAATACTATATAATACTAGCCTATTTGGATCCACATTCCCCTGAATGTGACCTTATATCACTGAAATCATTTAAAAAATTTCATGTATTTCCATCCCCTTATTAAATGGAACCTATTATCCTCCCTTATTCACACCATTATGTTAGTATATTGTTGAAAAATACTAACTGAAATATTATCTATAATCCTTCCCATAATATTATATCTCATTTTATTCTCCTATGACCAATTATTAAACGATTAATGTGTAAGGAAATGGATGTCTCCCAAAGTAGTGGTTTTGATCTTAATCATGATCATTAAATTTTATCTATTCCTATACTTCAATACACATCTTGTATACATAATAACATGATTTATATTGTAAAATAAATATAAAAATACTTAATTATGTTTATGTGACAAAAATTTACCAACACAACTCTATCACATGGGAAATGAAAGTATCTCTCATGTTTAAGTGTGGATTACCTTCTTTATGTAGTGATGTGATTCATTTTTGATAACTATCATTCATTTTTGTTTATACTGATAGATTTAATGTTGGTATATATGATATTTATATTTTAATTGTTAATAAGTAATTATAATTATTAATTATTTTTAATTATTTCCATCCATTGAAATATTGTTACATCGCTTGTGGATACATACATACAACCAAATCCATGTGGTCCTGTAATTCATTTATCATCACAACTCTATATATGCAGTTACAATTATATTTTTAATCAACATATTTTTTTATATCCATATTATCATATTTTTTATGAGGTAACCATGATCCACATTCATGGATCATAACCACTGAACCAATTCATAAATGAAATACGAAATAGTTAACACATTAATTGATGGTGACAATGAAATATTACTAATAAATGAGGAATATGGTGTTATTGGCATAATATGTATATTTTTATAATTATGGTTATCATTCATCTATATAATTTTAAGAAAATTAATTTTTTTTATAATGAATTATATAGTGATTTTGTTGAAATATGGACAATAGTTAATAGGTTTTTATAATAATATAATTTTGTCTAGGATAATTATTGAATAGATTTACCAATGATGAAATTGTAAGATTTATCTAAAAATATAATATTTATTTTATTTAAAATTGATATTTATTTACATTTCATATTTCATTTATTTTTCCTTTAATTATGTACCCAAAATAGAAAAACAGACTTTTTTTGGAAAAGATACAATGTTTTTACCATCAGTCTAGAATCATTTCTCCCATATCCATGTATTATTTTAAATTAAATATATATCATTTATATTTTTATCATGATATTAATTAAAAAAATTAATAGATTTTACATTCAATTAATTGGTTTTAAGGGACCCTTCATATCATTATCCTAATATGGTATTTTTGACTTTTATAAATAATAGTAATGAAATATTGATTTATCATAATCTACAGGAATCTACTTCGCCAAAATCATGAATAATTTTTAATTAAATGATACATTATTATTTTTCTTTTTTATTTTCAAAAAACATTTAAATTAAAATTTTCTAAATGTCAATGTTCTAAATAATATATTTCAAATAAAAATAGTATGTTCTGTGAATAATGTTCTAGTGATATTTTACATGTGTTTTTATATATAACAATGTACATTGAGGTGTTTCTATTTACATGTGATGTGATCAAACGATAAAATATTTATTCTTTCTATTAATATTTTTTGATTTTGTTGATTAATTGTTTATGAAAATCAAATAATTTCCATAGTTTAGGATTTGATGATACAATAAATGTTTTTTGATATTAAGAAACATATTTTTATGGTTTTATAATGTGATAAATGGGGATATAATTATATATACATCAAAATTATTGGGTAAATAAAATACCTCATGAGTTAATAAGGAATATAGAACGTAGTTAACCATGCTAAATAAGACAATCTTACCAATAATAAAACAATGGGAGTGGAACATGATTAATTAAATGATATAATATATAGTCAACCAAATTAACTATGATAGTCATGCTGGTGATAATTTACTAAGGATATTATTTTATATACATACCAATATATAAAAAATTATGTTTTAAAATTTTGAATTGTTTTCATGGATCTTGACTGATAATTTATTATCTCAAACTCAAATGAGCTTTTTTCGAATGATAAAACATTATTCCAGGTTTCGTGATTATGATCTATGAATTGATGGGAATGATTTCAGAATGTTTATATAATGATCACTTTACATTATTTGTATCATATTATGAATTCTGATCATTTATTTATATCTCATATATTTTCTCTTACTTAACAAATTATCTCATCATTTCTTATATTTTTCTCTCCTAGGTTATAGATAATGATTTTAAGAATGTTATGATTAATAGGCGTTCCAATTGTTATGAATGTAATGGGAAATGATGTATATAATTTTTATACTAGTATTTTATGTATACAAGAATTCCAATAAAATAAAAATTATTGTGTATGGATTATATACTTTTATGATGTAATGAATAATTTCGTGAATAAGGTGTAATATTTATTTATGAGATGTATTAGATGATATAGATGGAATTGAGAATAGTTTACTTACTTTTTGAAAGTAATATTTTAGAATATTTATCTATAAACCATATTATAATCATATAATTATTTTAATATTTTAATTTTGTAAAAATAAATAGTTCGGATTCCCAAATTAAAAAAAAATCCATGTCTGGATTATATAAATGGACTTGGTTTTGGGAGAAACTGATGTTGGGGTGATATCCTTGAAAAGTGTTGGTTGAGCATACCATGGCCATCATGATGTTGGATTGTGAATTGTTCCTCATTATAAAACTAATTTACCAATATTAGGTGATATTCTTATTTTTAGTGACATTTTATTTATGATCCATTTTATAGATCTGACTTTAATAATTATATATTATACTGAATATATAATAGAAAATTTTTCTCTAAACCTAAAGATCATTATAATTGTGATTTTTATAGTGCATGAGCATAACACTATCATATAAACTCATATATGAAAATTCTGAAACTTATAATATGTATCCATTTTTTCTACTATTTAAAACTATAAAAATAAACACATTTTTAAATTCCTAAAAAATCATAATGACATTAAAAATGATTTATTATTTATTACTAACCTTATAAAAACCTATTATAAACATTTTAAATTTTTTTATGAGATCAAAAATCCCAGAAAGGAAAAAATAAATGTGTAAAATAAGGTGTCAATCCATGAATAAAAATAAAATTTTTCCATTTTTAAAACACTCTCCGAGTTCATAATAATAATTCCAATACAATATAAACCTACTTATATACATATTGAATTCATAAAACGTTCCACTATAAAAATTAATGTAAAAAAATAATATTTATAAATGTTTCATAGTTATCATTACCAAATTGTAATATTTTTTAAAAATATATACATTTAACACATAAAATGTTACCTAAATATCCCCTATAATATTACCTCATTAGCCTACCTTCTAAAATAATTTGATTTAAAGGATAACTGAACATACAAGTTAAGAAAACAATATAATATTAATAATCATTTCAATCTAATAAGTCTAAATATGAATAATGAAAAAATTCACTATTTTTTTACTTTATGACGTAAAATATAAATAATTATTAAAAATTATTAATTAATGATTTAAATAATAATATAAAGGAAATTCATTTCTCTAACATAATGTGTAAAATAAAATAATTTCATGATAGAATATATAATAAAAATATGTGGAAAATGAAATAAATTTAAGGCCACATCAATGTCACTAATTGATCATGATGTTATGGGATTCAGAAAATATTAATGAATCAATATTAATGAATTCATAATTGATCTCACCTACCAACTCTAAATTCAGTATTAATCATGAATAACATGGAAAGAGAAAAAGGAAATTCCAACAAGTTTAATATTCCATGAACCTGAATTATAGCTAACTATCATGTTCATATTAGAAAATAAAAACATTCAATTAAAATATATGAAATTCAGAAAAAATAGGGGATGGAAGAAGTCCCAATTTAATTGAGTTCTCTTACTCCTGCACCATGAGGTCTGCATGTATCACTGCCCCATGAAGTCACAAGGAATTTCCTATATTGCTCTCGGTGGCGCCTGCTTTGAATAAAATGAATAAAATGATCCTGGAGTCCCCAATAAGCACTATTATTGCAAACTTTTTGTGCTCTATCAAATCACATAAGTCACCCATAGCCTCCACCAACATGATTTATCTTCTACTACTCAATTGTACATGTGGATTTCATATCCAACCCTCGTCACTTTTACTTTTAATTCTAACATACTACAACATAGTGTCATGGATTCACCTGGACACAAAATAATATGTAGAATGAATCTTTAAAAGATAACACAGACCCATAATTATATAATATATTAAATATATATACTTTATATATAAATAATTATTATTGTATTAGATTATTATTTTTTAATATAAGTAATTGTTATATGTTATTAAATTATTTATAAATAGTATAGTTTATTTATTGAAAAATGTTTTATTATTTAATAGGTTATTATTTATTAATTATAAATTATTAAGATTATTAAATTTAATATTTTAATATCATTTTAAATGATAATTATAACAGAAATATTATATGAAATAAAAGTTATTATTTAATTTTTCTAATTTTTAATTTTTTAAATATAATTATTCATGTTTATTTGAAACAGTATTATAAAAGTTAAAATATAATTATAATTAATATATATATATTAAATTAATATGGTTATTAAATTATATTAATTAAAACAATTAATAAATTTTAATTAATATTTTATTTTAATTTTTAAATTATAATTATTCCTATTGTTATTGTTATATTATTTATTTATATATTATATTAGTTTTTAGTTTCATTTAATCAATTCACATGTTATTTTGTTATGAACTTTCCACTTCTAACTTTGTCTCTTCAACACCACAAATGTGGAGGGTTCTGCATCCCCAACAAGATTTGCGTTGGTGTTGGAAAAAGGAGTGGTCGACTTCTCAATCAATGTGGTTAAACCTAGAAACTACAACCCTCTTTTAAGAAATATCATGGGGGAAAAAGTATTTTGGTTTTTGTTTTAAAATATGATTGGATCTGGTTCCAATGTGGTTTATCTTATATAAAAATTAATATATCATATTAGGATGATTGATGTTTCTAATTGTGATTTGTTTAATTCTCTGCGATGGTTGAAGAGTGGTAGGTATGGTAGGAGGGAAGGAGGAAGGAGAGAATATCAGTGATTCATGGGGGTATTGAGAAGTGGTGTGACAACTGTTGTTGGTATTAGTGGTGACTTTGTTGGCGGCATTATGGAAAAGGTCTATAGGAAGGGACGAGGATTGGTGAGATGTCTCACCAATGGAAAAATGATAAGACAAATTTAGTTGTATGTGTAATACAATGGAAAGCAGGGACGGTGAGAATTGTCTCATCATTGCTGTGATGGTGAGAAACTGAAGGGGTGGACAATGTATGTGAATAGTGTTAGTGATTCCTAAAAAAATGAAATAGAGAAATTATGTCAATGTTGGGTTCCAAATTGTTACACGTTTATCTAACGGTGATATTAAATTCATTATCATAAAGAAAATTAAAATTAAAATAATTATTAATTAAAAATTAGAAACACGATTTAATTAATATAATAAATGAAAGTTAACAAAAATTAGACAATTATATAATTATTAAATTCAATAGATTGACCTAAAAATTAATAATTAAACTAAATTAAAATAAAACATAAATTAAAAAGACAAACAATGAACTAATTTAATAGTGGAATTAATTTTTTAAGGAATTAAATTAAAAATATTTAATATAAAATGCAAAAGAAGAATAATTACTTATAATTAATTTACATTAAGAATATAAAATTTAAAATAATTATATTAATTATTAGGTTAATAAATTAAATATATTGATTGATAAATTTATGAAAATAAAAATATGAAAATGTTGAACACAATAAAAACCAAAATAATATTTATATAATTAGAATATCAGATAAACTATGTATAAATAAATAAATTATTTTTATTATAAAAAATTCATATATATTTATAAAATTTTATTAATTAATAATTATATTTATAAATTTATAAATGTTTAATTAGAACCCATAATAACTAATTAATTGATTAAACACATTAATTATAGATGTGGAAAATTAGGTGTATTTATGAACAAAGAAATCCCAAAAAATTAAACATTGGTTATACTTATTATTTTCCAAGATTTATTGTTTTTTGAAACAGAAACATGTTTTCAATCATTAAGCTTAAAAATAATTAAGTGAGAAGTTTAAAAATGATGATCGTAAATTTTGAAATATGCATCTGAGATGAAATTTTCAAATGTACTCTTGCAAAAATGAAACACACATATGTTACTATAGAGAGAAAATGTCCATTCATAATAAAGGTTTTCATGCCTCATATATGAAGGTGTCTACAATATTAATTCATTTAAAGATTTTTTTATCGTACAAGGGTGATAACTGGTTAAAAATAAGTGGAATTAATAACATAACCAAATGAACATTATATAATTACTATCTCCTAGGATCCAAAAGTAAAAAATAAAATCATGTTTTTCTTGAATCAACATATTGTTACTACGTAAATGATTCTATATAAAAAATATTTCCCATATTTCATTTGAAATTATTTATCCCCCTCACATTAATAAACTCATTTGTTAAACTTTGAACATTATAATATTTTTCAATCCAAATTCATTCCATATTTCACTATACATATCACTTATTCAAATTGAAAATGGACTTAGCTAACAGAATCTCATCTTCTTTGGAGATTCGTATAGGTACACCATGGGTTTCCATAATCCAATTTTAAATAAGTTTCAAATAATTTATAAGATAATGATTTAAATTGATTCATATAGGTGATTAATTTTTTTTATATTTTTAAAACATGATACCCCTAGGATAATGACCAAACTTATAGTTTCCTAAATTAATGATGAAAATTCCACAAAAAGGTATCCTATATCACTCTCTAAAAAATTTACTAAGGAGTAAATTCATAAAAGCACAATGAATAATCACTCAAAAATAATTCACTGTTACTAGTTTCAAATTCATGGAAACACATTATAACCAGTAATGTATTATCCTTAGGAAAGAATTAATTGAAATATAGTGATAAGACTAAAGAAATTCAATATAATTATTTTTGAAAAAATACAACCATGTTTTTGAAACTAAATTTTCTGATATGTAGAGGTATCTTATGGGATTCCAATGAAGCATACCTTATCTGAACATATGTTTACCCCCTCCCCCAAACATATAATGAAACATTTTTCCAAAGACGAATTTCAATATGGAAAGGATATTTAGACCACTAAACATCAACCCTAATTATATTTAATAATATTAATGGAATTATAGGGGTCACATTTTCGTTCAAACATATTTTCAATAGATTTAATAAAAAAATAGAATGAATATTCATTTATGTTGCAGACTGATATTCTAAATTAGATATACACAATCTCATGTGAAACATCTATTTTCACAGTGAATATTGTGAATGGATGTTCAAAATTTTCATTTGAAATTTTTTTAACTGAGCTTTAAAACATATGATACAAGAAAAATAAACTAAAAATGATTCAATTCAAATAATATGTAACCCTACATTTACCCCTAAACATAATTTCTAATAATTATGAAATTTCAATATCATTGAAATTTAGTATCTAGAAATAAAATATATATAGAATAATTTTTATCATACAACCAGAAACAATAATAATTTCCAGGAAAGGTGGTTTTTCTGAAAAATAATGAGTCGCCACTAACAACATATAAATGAGACACTGTTGAGATAACTCACCGACAATAGTCTAAACGTGAATCACTTGAAATGATGCGTCAATGAATTACTGTTGTACATAGACACTATGACTTAACTGTTCCTTTTTTATTTAATATTTGAGGAGAAAATTGAAAACATAAATTATAATGTATATAAAAACTCAGAATAATTTTTCTCATTAATGATTCATTATGGGAATTCCATACTTTTTTGACAGCAACAGTAGCATAAAGATTAATCTACAAAGGAATAGTGAGACAAAGAAACTCATCTAGTAGAATATGTACCAAAAATTAGAATAAGAAACTAATTATTAAAGTAGAAGAACAAAAGAAAATACAAGGAATGTACCATGGGTTTACACCCATGAATTAGTAAATTATTATTCCTCATTTAGACTTTATTATGAATTAATTTCAAATCACAATGAATGTTTCCTATCCCTACCATTTTCCATCAAAATCATGTTTATCTCCCTCAAAATTAATAATCAAGGTACTATTTCTTCTCCTAAAATATCTAAATCATAATTCTTATATACCCTAAAAATTGTGAGATTTAGAGACCACATGGATATCAACATTCCTAGAAAGATATTATGTCATGACATAAAGATAAGGACCATCTATCAAGGTTTAAAATCAATATTTTGAAGCATAGAATCATGAAATATTTCATATCTCATTTTTAATATCCAACAATTTTCATAAGACTCACTCCTTACCTCATATAATATAAAAAACTCAAGTAATATCTTCTCTCCAGCACTCTTAAAATAACAATTTAATGAATTAACTTCACTATAAGACTAATGCTACTACACCACAAGAAAATTACGATTTTCCCACATAATGTCCTATGTGAAGACATAACTATTTAGGTATGAAATGCAGTTATATATTATCATAAATCATCATCTAACTTAAGACACCATTCGTTCCTATAATTTGAGAAAATTTCATCTAGATTATTTTATTCTCTAAGAATAATATTTCCACTGTTCCAATAGATTTTTTATGGTAGGTAGTACTATTATTATGATGAATGAAATAATTTTCCATTAAAAACATAAACATGTAGTTTTTAAATTGTGTTCTATTATAAATTAAAATGGAATTTGGCCCTCCAAATATTAGGAATATATTTCTTTAGAAAACTAAGATATTAAGTTTTCATGTTTTTTGGGTAGAGCTACTACCTTAAACCACATAAAAAAATAATAAATATTCACAACAATACATTTATTCACATGAGGAGATGGAAATGGACCCATGATACCTGAAACCCAAAACTAAAAAACCTCAATTTCCAGAATACAATTATAGGGTAACTCTGACCTCCTCCCATCATTACCTAGCCTCTGAAATCTTTCAAAACTAATTATAAAACACATAGAATCATTCAATATTATTGTACAATAAAAACTATCTTGATGGAATGTATGAATTTTACCCTCACCACCAAGATGTTCCCCCCCAAGGTTAGGAGTGAAAAACTCTCAAATATGGGAAGAATATCTTTCTATGGAACACTATAAAATAATTACATCCGAACACCTCTTAAACAACATTGGATAATCTTGAAGGTAATATTTATGTTATAAAATTAATATCTTCCTTTGGTTATTAAACTAATATTTTGGAAAAATACTACCTTCAATAAAATTTTCAAAGTCAAAAAACCATGAAGACTGCCTTATTCTAATAGTGAGAATATTTTCATTAGCAAAAGAAGATCTTATCTCTATTTTATATTCATATTGGGTGTTTGGACGACTAAAAATATGATTTGAAACTAGGTCTTCATCTCCCTAATAATCCCTAATATCAAAAATAAAATTCTTGTAATAGCAGAATCAATTGAATAATCATTGGTTTGGAATTATACATAGACACGAGATATTATAAGGTAGAATGATCAGTGAAGATTATGACTTTTGATCATAAAATATACTACATTGATTCTTATTAAGGATAGATTATACATATTAATTCATTTTCAGTAATGTTATTGTTTCTGGATCCTTATCTAGATACTTACTAGCATAGTAAACCACATCCAACTTCATATCCATCCCCTTTCATAAGACAAATCCAAAAAAAATATCACTTGCATCACATATTAGTTCAAAAGGCGTTTTCCAATAAGGTACAATAATGATATGCAATGAAGGGGTTTTTTTCTTGAAATAAATTTAATTACTCCAGATTGTTTTGATCAAACACCAGGTGTGCATCCTTACGCAACATCAACTAGAAAATTAAAACAAAATAAAAAATAATCTGATCTCTAGGAACACATATATTCTCTTATACATGGGTTAGGTACCCCCATGTGAAATATCATTACAAATCCCTAAAAAATCATTCTATTTATCCATTCATTCGTAATTTGTAAGGAAACATAAATGAAAACATTCCTTTGATAACACTTTGTAACATCCCATGAGTTGGAACTCTCTCGCATGGCTAGGAAGAGTTGGTTTCAAGACCTATTTTCTCCCTCTCTAAACTCAAGGGACTTCAAACATATTTTGATGGTGTTACTATAACAGTTGTGTGATTATACCCCATTGTTGGGAGTTTCATAGTTGTAGAAATAAACAATATAAATGAAAATATATATGTAACATCACAAATAAATAAAGAAATAATACATTTTCCTTTTAATTAATATTTTTCAGATTTAAAAATTACTTTTACCTTAAAGTGGTTTCTATGTTCGATGGTGTACCCGATACACAACAGATACTTTCTTTGAAATCTTACGTTGCATAATAATAATATAAAATTATTAATATAAAATAGTTAACGCCTAGCCATTATATTGGAGAGCATTAATAGAACTAACTACAATATTATTATACATGTTTGTTAAATTTATTTACATTTATCCAGAAAAATTAAGAGTCATAAAATGTGAATTAATCAAATTTTGAGAATAAATACTCTAATATTCATTAAAAGGTTGATTTACCACATATTAATGGCGAACCCTCATTAAATATTCTATTTGTACCTTTTATAAATTCTAATTGAAAATTTTTAATTTTTATTTAGAATCAAGAAATAAAAATTTAATTTGGAAGATAAAAATGGTATTTTTTTAATAATGTTCATTATTTTAATGAATAGTGAATAATACTATATTTTAATTCAAAACCGGCTTTTAATTAATTATTTACATATTTATATTACCTTTTTAATTATTATCTAAGTGTAATTAGAATATATTATTTACATTAATCCAATTTTGGTCATTGGATGTATTTTCACATTGAAATTGGACATAAACATGTTTAAATATTTTGGTAGTTATTTCCTAAAAAGACACATTTTGTTTTGACCGCAAAAATTAATTTTAAATTAATTTCTCCAATTATGTATTTTGAAATTCGAAAAATGGATTAAATATTTAGAATTAAGAGGTCCAAATTTTTTAAATAGGTATGTTTTATTTTTTGGTATTATAAATATTTACTTCCATAAAAAATATATTTATCATTGTTAAAGGGTAATCTGGTAAATAAGGGTTACAAAATTACAATAATAACATAAAATAATCCTAAAATGTGTTCTAATAGTATTGGATGATACAATTATGATCATGATCATCCATGGGTCATTTTTGGCACCCCATGGGTCCACTTGGGAGTGATAATGACAATTGTTTTTAATAAACATAATGTAATGAAAAAAAGGACACAAACAAATATCTTTTAGTAAATTAATTTCTACATAGAGTAATAGAAGTTATAATTTCAACTATAAATATTATTTGTAAATATAGAAATATTTCCTACATAAGGGTTTTGTTTTTATAATTTTTAGACATCTAATATATTAAATTATATATTACACAATAATGATTCTGTGTTTACCTCATTAATAAATGATTTAAATAAATAAGTTTAAAAAGATTAAAATAAAATAAATAACATATACAATTATAGTTTGATGATTTTGTATAGGACATGAGTCATCTTATATATGACTTTAATAAGTTTTTTCATTTAGAACCCAAAAATCATTTTATAATAAAATAATATTTCCCACATACTTGAAGAGCCCCTCGTCCCCCAAATAAAAAACCCTCACCTCTAACACAATCCCCAGACCTATCAAAACCCCTAGATCAACGAAACTCTATTAAATTGAGATCCTTAAATCCATATCATCCTCATAGAATCCATAACATAGGCATAAGGAAATTCAACAAACCCTTTTGTTTGAAACCGAAGGTAGTTACCTGATTTAAAGGTAATGTCTTATCTTAAGTTCATTTGTTTTATTTTAATTATCCATCCCACTAAACAATTTTTATTCCTTTATTTTGTAACAAACCCAGTATCCTCAATATAATATGATGTTTTTATGATATTTATTCAAAAAACAGTTTTGACACCTTCATCTAATGGGTAAAGAACATAATGTTTCTGGGGATGGAAAACTAACACATCACGAAATGATGATTGTTGAAATATCTTCAACCGCCACTCATGGTGACCATTATGATAGAACTATATTTATATATGATATATATTATGTATTTTTTTCATTATTAATATTTATTTTCCATTTATATCATTCCTTTGTGGTTTTCATTATTAGTAAACACAATAATTTCATTTGAGGAATTGCAGACTACCACCCTCTCATTGTGATATGACTCTTTAATTCCATTGTTGGGATGCATTAAGGACGGAGTTACTGATATAATATATGATATTATATTATAAATATAATATACTTATGCATAATTATGTTTTAATTCCATTAAAATACAAAATAGAAATGGAAGTAGCATTCATGAGTACGTAGGGCTTACCGTCTCCATGAAAGGTGAATTTCCATTATTACCTCTAAATGTTAATTAATATTATAAATACATTTATATAATGGATATATATTATATATATAATATCCAAATAATTAATATCATTTCGTATATCATGTAATTTTGACCACTTTGACAACTTGTAAATATAATAAGTTCATTCATCACTCAACTACCAAATATCGACAAAACGAACATTATTAACATAAAAGGATACGCGATGTTTATAAAAATTGATATAAAAGGAATAATATACGTTGAAAATATTCTCAATCAAGAATAAATTAACTTTCGTTTATTATTTACTAGATTAAAGAAATACCATTTCAAATGAGACACAATATAAGGGACTTCGTCTCAATCTCCATTCTTTGAGGCATATTTTTTTAATACACGACATTATTTAATACACAATATAAACACCTTTTACATTTTATTTCACAGAAAGGGAATATTGTTCTATGTATCGTTTTACTAAATTAAGTATTATAATGTTTCATTTTAATATAAAATATTACCATGACCATTCCGCCACTACGAGTATTATTTGATCTTGAGCTTCCTTAATAAGGCGTAATTTTTTTTATAGGAAATCAAAAAATATAAACCCTTTGTACATATTTTGGTATTGAAAATGGTTTAGAGAATGAATTTATTATTTCAATAACTTGAAATTATATATTGTGATTGAAATGTTGAAATGTTATCGTTCCTTTATTCTTATTTTCTGTGTTATTTCTCTTGGGAATTGTGAATGTATACGGGTGGTTTCAAGATAAACCTCAGGCTAGGGAGCCCAAGATATCTCTCCAGTGAATTGGGTAATGTGAAAAAGGTAATCATGATTGTTTCTCCTAAAATATTTAAGGAATATAATATGATTGTTATTCCAAATTTAACTCCCTACATAGTTGTGATAACTACAATATAAGTATGATATCGATTCCACAAGATACCATTTTGATTTAGGATTTATATGTGTTATTCAATAATATTATGATTTCATGAAAAATGTTATAGACATTATATTATGTATTTAATGATGAAAAAATGTTTTTTTCTATGTTTCATAACCCTTACTAACATTTTATGCTCATCCCATGTTTTTAAATGTTTTTTACAGGACATAAAGTTGAATTTGGTCAAGGATGGGATCAATGGAAAGTCATATTGTTGAAAACATGGAATAAGACAAGACTCTTTTTTACAATAGTTTTTATTTTATGAGATAAAAGGAAACCGAGCAGAAGTGTCTACTTTGTAATTTTCCTATGTAAGACAGTAGTTATGGCCTAACTCTATAAAACTCCAAACCTGAAAAGATCGTCAATTGGAATTATTCATTTAATTCAATATTATGCAATGCATTAAGATCGAGTCCTTATAGTACGTATTAAAGGTTGGTTTAGGGAAGTTTAGGAGTAAATATGTAGTTAAATTAAAACCCATTATATTACTTATGGTAAGATTAAAGTGATATTCCATTTACAGACTACCCTGTTTCTTCGCATAATATATATTATTTTGTTAATAATGGTTTTTCCCAGAGAAAACATGGTAGCTATGTTGTGATGACATAATGAGGAAGAAAAACTTCCATATAATAAAAATAGGATAGTCAGAATCAGAACTAAACATTTTTTTTGTAGTGATTGCACAGTATACTCATGCAATAAATGGTGCTGGTATCAATGCACACGATGATCCTGATCAACCATATCAGAACAATTCATTAGTGGAGCATTTCGTGAGGCAAAATCCCCCATCTATCAAAGGATCATTTGTCTCTATTCTATTAGAAGGGAGGATTAAAGCACTAGAAAATATTTTTGATGTCATGTGGTGTTCAAAACAAAAAAAGGATAGTCTCATTGTTTACCATTTTTAAGGTGAAGTTGATTAGTGGTGGACAATGGTGAAAAATAACTGCGATAGTGATGAGATTTATGCTCTTTAGTTGGATGAATTCAATTGAATGTTTCTTGAGATTTAATTCCCTATGGTGGTTCACCATAGGATTGAAAATCAACTCTATGAATTGAGGTAGGAGGATGACTTAATAGCTACTTATAAAGAAAAATTCACTCTATATGAAAGAGATGATCAAAATTTCATACAATATCATGATAGTAAAATCAATCATTTTTACCCAAGATTAATGACAAAGTATAGAAGGGATTTTGATTATTGTGAGTTAAAGAGTTATAAAAAACATGTTTGATATGTGGAGAAGGTGTAAATGGAGTTTTTTTGATGATCATGTGTTCATTAAAAAACAACATAATAAGAGGTTAATGTGGTAGGTGAAAGGGAAAACTCTTCCAAAAAGTCTAAAGATAAGAATCTTAATATTACAATTTATGAAATTTGTGGTAAAAAGCTTGTTGGGGAATGTCTTTTGAATTTTGTTAAGTGATAATGATGTTGTATAATGGTACATAAGTATCATAATTGCATAAGAAATGATCAGGGTTATGATAAGACAAAATCTGATTAACAGTCAGTAAACTGATTTATGTTCAATGAAATGGGAAATTATGCAATTCATTTTCCAATGAATAACTAAACTGAGGGAAAGAAACCAGACTACAAGAAGAATAGGGTGGTGAAGTTCTTTTCAACTTCTCCACCAAATGTTGGGACATCAAATGAAGTAGTATTAGGTACACTATTAGTTTGTTCAAATTATTCCAATGTGTTGATTGATTCTGTGCCTACACATTCGTTCATTTTAGTGATGTTTTTTAGTAAATTTGGAATTCCATCTCCATATATGAATTATAAACATATAATAAAAACACCTTAAGGAAATTTTTATAAAAATATATATTATATTATCCTTATTTCATTGTGTGAGGACAGAATATACCTTAAAACCTTATTGATTTGCCTATAGTACAATTTGATGTTATTTTGGGTCTGTATTTGTGTTCTTTTTATCAGGTAAATATTGACTGTAGAGCTAGTGAGGTTTCTTTTCATGAAGATTTTCAATTTGTGTTCTAGAAAGAAACATTACTTTTTATAACATAACAAGAAACAAGGAAACTAGTAAAATATGGAAATGAATGTTACCTTGAACATATTGTTGAAAACAATGGAACCCTTCAGAATAATAATTTTCTAATGGAAAATGAGTACGTTGATGTTTTTCATGATGAGTTTCCGTGTATAATGTCATGACCCCTCCTCGGGTCCCGTGTCGTGACTACACCAAGCCCGCATTCCATAGGCCAGGGGCTGGCGACTAGCAGCAAAGGCGCAAATCCCGATACTAGGAAGGCATTTCCTTTATAAAAGTAAACAAACATAACAGATTATGAAACTGAAGTAAGAACTAACTAAGAGTGTACACAAAAGAGAGTTCTGAAATGAAAAGTGGATGGAAATAAAATCCCAACAGTAAGTACAGTACAACTGAAAATCTAGTACAACTAGAGTAAAGTAAAACAACAACCACTAGGTCATCATCTAGAAATCCCACCAAAAGGGTGGGTATAGTTGGTCTCCTCAGCACCTAGGGTCTGTCCATCGGCTCCAGATACGTATCGCCAATTGGTCCACCACCAGGTACCGTCCAACTCTACAAGTATCTACCTCGATCAGTGTTGTCCATCATCTGCATCCAACACAACGTAGTGCGGGCATAACCCATGCATGGCTGAGTTTTCGATACTTAATATGGACCCCCGAGACCCCCAAAGGTCTCCTATAATCCACGAATAATAAACCGAAGAATAATGATACAATAATGAAGTATCAACCTAATCTATATAGTTATATGACCATACATATACCTAAGCCATCAATCCCAGTTCTGCTCCAACTCTCGAGCCCAAGCACAACCCAGTCCACACAGAAAAGAAGTCAATCACATCGATGATAATGATTGAAATTCATGACTCAGCTCACACATGTATAAATCATTCGAATAGCGATAGAGATGATAATATGTAGTCACTAATTCATCTAAGCAATCGTACCCACGTAGGATACTAGACTAGCTAAGATCTCGGACCCACGTAGGATATTTCACCAGCTACTCGGTTGGACCCACTCAGGATACATGTACAGAAGTCAAACTGTTGGACCCACATAGGATAAAATAATAGTAGTCATCGATGTTGAACCCATGAAGGATTATAGTATAGTTTTCGTCACCATCGAACCCATTGAGGATTCTAGTACGGTAGTCATCGCAATCGCATCCAACTCTAGGGTTCCCGCACATAACATGTTTTATTCCGGGAGGGTTCGCTCCTTGAGTCAATGGTCGGTACATCAACTATCACGAAGTCCTGATTTGATGTATCCAGATGATCTGCCTTGTCATATGAAACCCAACATGATAGACAATGAGGCAATCAAATGCCTGGTATGAGAGTTTTTGGTTTTTCCGTTCCAGGGGCCCGGTTGGAATTACGCTCGTTCCAAACCCGACCATTTTCTAATGCCATTCGAAACTCACTTAGAGTATCGAAAAAGGATCGTTTCTTCATGAGGGTCCCAGTGTCATAGAAATCATTTCAATTAGGCACATGGTTTTAAGATATTCATGTTTAAGTGAACCGAGCCTGGGCTGTCAAGCATAATGGGCTGGCGGGTTGGCCCGAAACGATTCGGCAGGTCTGACCCAGCAGGGGGTCATCCTGGCCCAGTAAAGTGTGGCATGACCCATCCCAGCCTGGTGTGGTGTGGCCCAGATGGCTGAGAGATGCGGGGGGTGCGGCCCCCCGGTTTTTCGAACCTTTGGTTCCAAGCAGCGCCGCCCCTCTTGTCCGGCCGACCGAAGCCGGACGACCTTGCTGGCGCGAGTGGCCCACATGGGCGGTCCACAGTACTACCGTGCAAAACCTACGGGTATGCCGACCTCCTTAAACCCAGCTGGCAGGTGGCCAGACGGTATGCCGTTGAAGTGGCCCAAAGAGCACAAACAACATTTCTACGCAGCCCGACACCTTAGTGGCGTCGCGGTTCTCTAGCCCGTCCAGCAATGGCCAAACCATTCTTCATTGGATTAGAGGCATGTGGATGCGGGCCATAGTTCTTCTCTTCACGGCTGGCATAAGGCCTCCACTTCCTCTGGTCTCTATTGGCTCCCATCTCAGCTGCTATTATAAATATTCAAGCACCAAAAGAGGGTCGTTTGGCCGTGTTCATTTGGCACGCGGCCTCCGCATTATGCGATATCAATTGTCTTAAGATAAATCAAGCATTCACCAAGGATGAGATATAATTTCATTCACTTCAAATTTTATCAAACCTCCAACCCTGATTCTGATGCTCACATTCCATGTCACAGGAAGAGTGTTCGAAGATGACATCAATTCGTTGACACCGGGATGCGTCCATGGAGGAAGCATAGTCGACGTTCCTCGTGGGTGGAGTCTTTTTCTGTAAAGGTGAGGGAGAAGAAAAAAGAATACAATGATTGGAGGCCTTTAGTTCATCATTGGAGAGAGTAAACATTCTTCTAATTCTCCAGAGGTTTCGCCACCGAAATATTTTCCATTAAAATATTATAAAAGCTACCCAACATTAATATAATTTCAATGCAATTCAAATTGATTAAAAAGAATTCAAAGATTAACTAAATGTGGAACTTAATTAATCATAGTTTTTGGCATTAATTAAGAGGAGATGAGGAGTTTAAAATATGAAAGGGAGGAGGTGGGGAGTTCAAATTAAAAGAAGGGAGTTGTCAAATTAAAAGATGGGGAGTTTATGGGCAGTTGAAGGGTTAGGGGATCATGTGGGCCCCACCACACATTATCCCCTCATGGGAGGTTATGTGGGTATGGGCCCCACCTCTATCTTATCCTTGTTATAAATAACCAACTCTTAAACAATAAAATTGTGTACAACAATTTTATTTATTTTAATACAATCCCCAAAAATTAATATCTCCTCCCGAGTAAACGCAACTACTGTAAAGGTCCCCTTAACAGAATATCGGTGCTAAGAGTTCATCAGTACCCTAAGATTTCAATTTCGGGAATCGGTTTAAAAGATCGAAAAACCCACTCATACGTTTACTAAACGTACTCGAACAGAACATAAAAAATTGATTCTGGGCACACCAGGCCTCAGAATCACACGTCGTCGGATACCGCAGACTCGTAAAATTTCCATGTATTTAAAAAAAATCCCCTGAAATTTCCGAGACATCATATTACCCCCACCTCAAGGCTTTACATCCCCGTAAAGCTAAAACACACACTAGGGAGACAAATGGAGGTACTGAGCATGTATCTGAGACTCCCGCTCCCATGTTCTCTCCTAAAGGTTCTCATGCAGCTAGTGAATACACCCTAGATAAATCGACCATCCACGTAGGACCCTCTCCTGTTGATCCTCGCTCACTACTGTGACCTCCATGAAGGTCACCCCGTCATTGATCTCCAGCTCCTCGTGATCAATGTTGTGGGATCAGTCATGTATCTCCTCAGGAGAGATACATGGAAGTTGTCATGCACCCGGTGCAACTGATGAGGAAGGGCCAGGCGGTAAGCCACCTCACCTATGTTTATGAGGACCTCAAATGGTATGAGGAATTGAAGAAATAACATGCCTCCCCTACCAAATCTCTATAGAACTCATCGAGTTTAGACCCATAGGACGATGTGTCCCCAATCCTAGAACTACAGTGGTCTATGTCTCCTATTAGCATAGGACTTCTGTCTGCTATGTGTAGTCTTCATCCGCTCCTGGATGAACTACACCTTCTCTGTGATAGCCTGAACCGTCTCTGGTCTTACAAGCGTTGACTTCCCTGGGTCTGTCCAGCACATAGGTGATCTGATGTTCGACTGTAAAGTGCCTGGTAAGGTGCCATCCCGATGGTGGATTTATAGTTTTTTTGTACGAAAACCCCACCATGGGTAGATGATCCTCTTAGCTGCGACCAAAGTCTAGGACACATGCACGAAGCATTTCCTCAAGAGTCTGAATGGTCCTCTTAGACTGACCATCCGTTTAAGGATGGAAGGCGGTGCTCAAGTGAAGTTGTTTCCCAAAAACCTATTATAATGCCTTCTATATCCGGGAAGTGAAACAAGTGTCTCGATCAGAGACGATAGTCGATGGTAAACCATGAAGTCATACGATCTCATGAAAGTAGTGGCATCCCAAGATCTCTACTAAGCCCTTCTCTCTAATCAGTAGGAAGTGGGTATACATGTTGAGTCATTCTACAATCACCCAGAAAGAGTCGTGTCCTCTGGATGTACATGGAAGCCCCATCACAAAATCCATGGGTATCGAGTCCCACATCAAACATGTGACCTCTAAGGGTTGTACCAAGCCTGCTAGTACCGGGTGATCTTCCATTACATTCTGACAGGTGAGACATCATGATACAAACTCTGCTACAGCCTTCTTCATGCATGGCCACCAGTGCTGTCATCTAAATTCTTGATACATATTCGACACTCTTGGATGTACCTCTACATTGGAAGTGTGAAAATCCATTAGAACTTCCTCCTGTAGTGAATCTAGTACCATAGTACATCCCCTGAAAAGGATGATGTGCTCCCCTCCATCAGAAAATACATCAGGCACCTGCCCTGTGGATATCTGAGCACATCGCGTCTCACATTCAATGCCCTCATGTTGTGCCTCCCTGACTCACTGATGAAGTGGAGGTGTGACTGTGAGAGACTGAAGAAAGGATACTCTATCTATATCCACAAAGGATATCTGCAACAAGTCTAGCTGCTCTGTTGCCTCTCCTAGCAGCTGAATGCCCAATCTCATGTTGGGATCATCAGCTCCAATGTTCCCCTTCCCTGGAGTATAGATTATCTCAATGTTATAGTCCAGGAGCAACTTGAGCCATCGCCGTTTTCTTAGGTTCAGGTAATTCAGAGAGAAGCTATACCTGTGACTCTGGTGGTCAGAGTAGACTGTAAATCGCTCACCCATCAGATTGCGCTGCCACATCATCAAGAAAAAGACCACTATTGCTAACTCTAGGGAAGGGGTAGCATATTTATGATCATTCTGTCTCAACTACCACAAACCATAAGAGATCATTTATCGATCCTGCATCAGGACACACCTAATTCTGGTCCCTGATGCATCGCAGAAAACTATGTACCCAACACTCTCCTTCGGTAGCCTCAGGATGGTCGCACTGTTCAATCTCTGTTTCAGCTCTTGAAAATTTTTCTAGCATCTATTTGACCACATGGAGGGTTTACTCTTCTTCATCAAAGCTGAAAATGGTTCTGCAACTCTCGAGAAATCTGGTACAAATCTCTGAAAGTACCCCGCCAGACCCAAGAAACATTGCACCCCTGTCATGCTCCTGGGTGGCTCCCAATAAAGTACTTCCTCAATCTTAGATGGATGCACAATAACTCCAGCCACCAAGATGACTTTTCATAAGAAGTGAATGTCTCGAATACATAACTGACCCTTTGAGAGCTTACCATAAAGCTGGTGCTCTAATTGTGTATCCAGTACAACCCACAAGTGGTAGGTGTGCTCATCCTCAGTAGTCGAGAAAATTAGTATGTCTTCAATGAAGAATACGACAAAACGATCGAGGTAAGGCTGGAATATCCTGTTCATTAGACTCATGAACACCGATGGAGCATTGGTTACGCCGAAGGGCATAACCAAGAACTCGTAGTGGCCTTACCGACACCTGAAGGACATCTTCTGCAAATCCTAGTCTCAAACCTTATACTGGTGATAACCTGATTTGAGGTCTATCTTCGAGAACCACAATTCTCCATTGATCTGATCAAAGTGGTCTTCAATCCTCAAGAGTGTGTACATATTCTTCACGGTCACCTGATTCAAGAGACAGTAGTTGACACACAATCTCAAGCTCCCACATTTCTTCTTGGAGAAAAAAACCGGAGAAGCCCAGGGTGAAACACTGGGTCGAATGAATCCATTCCCCTGCAAGTCTTCTAGTTGTACCCATAGCTCACGAAGCTCGGTGGGAGCCATCCTATACAATGGAGTAGTTATTGGTGTTGTCTCAGGGTATAGGTCTTTGTAGAAGTCTACCTCTCTTCGTGAAGGAAGTATTGGAACATCATCAAGAAAAATGTCTGCATACTGATCTACCACAAAAAGAAAACTCAGACCCCACACATCAACCACTCCGAGGAAGAGGCTAGCCAACTGATGAGTTATCGGCTATCCTCCCTTCTATGTACGTTCATCTTGCATGGAAAATGATCCCTTCTCACCGTTGATGGTGAACCTAGTCCCAGCCATGCGGACACACCGCACTTTCTACCTAATACAATCTATCTAAAGATGGACGGTAGAAAACCATTCCATACACAGGATGACGTCGTAAGGCCTTGACGCCACTAAAAAAAGATCCCAGCTTAAGATCTCACCTCTTAGAGTAAGCTCACACTTCTGAAACCAGTGCGTAATTGTCTAGCCTGCTCCAGTAGGATTCTCTAGCCATAATGAATGAGCTAACGGATCCATCAGAATCTCTGAGCTCTAAACAAGGGCAGTGACAATAAAAGAATGACTCACACATGTGTCTATAAGTACCTCGAATCATCTCAAGTGTGCAGTGGTCGTAGGCCTCGATTTCCTAGAGATGTGCATGTATCTGTCGGCTAGCTCCCTTTGGTTGGTGTGGACCTCCTGGTGGTGGTGGTGGTAGAGCCTCGACACATCGTCCACCAGCCGCTGCTCAGCCATCTCCTCTGCCTCGTCCGATTTCTCATAGCGGACCACCATGGTTGAACCTCTACCTCTTCCTGGGAGGTCCCTCTACCATCTGTTTCTCATCTTCATGGCGGTTCGGGCAGTCTTGAGCCAGATGACTATGCCAGATGCATGCATAGCACTTCCTTCTCCTCCTATAGCTGGCACTGTTCTGTGTTCCCCACACAACCAAACCTGTATCCTGAGGTCCCCCACATGATGGCTTGGTCTTCTTAGACCTCTGTGACATCTTTCTACTGCCGGATATAGAATACTCTTCTACATGTCACCCTGTGGTGGGTCTCTCTACTGGAGACCACACGACGAGGTAACTCTCCACTAGAAGAGCTTGCTCCAGCACCCACGCCTGCGTTGGGATACTGGGGGGAATCATCAAAGCCCTAATTTCAGGCCTCAATCACTGCTCGAAGTTTCGGGACCTGAAGAACGAGTCTCATAACATATCCAAGGAGTAGCGTGAGAGGTCAGTGAACCTTGATGAGTACTGAGCTACAATCATGCTACCTTGTTGTAGATGAAGTAACTCTTGAATCCGCACCACACGAATGGTGGGCGGAACAAACTCCAAGAGGAATATACTCTCAAAGCTCATCCAGAGTAACAATGCCTCGTCATGTACCTGTAATATCAAGCTCCACCATCTACATGATACTGCGTGCAGGAGACTCACGACAAAGATCACCATAAATTGGTTGGTGTCCCTACCATTATGAAAACTCTGATGATAGCCTCCAGCCAACCCTCAGCTGCATGTGGGTCCGTATCTCCTTAGAAACTGGGTGGCCTATGTCACTAGAACTCCTGAAACTCACTCAGAAGGAATGAACTCTCTTGGACTGGGGCTGTTGGTATCGCTGGCCCATCGGGTAGTGGTACCGTAGGTGCCTCCACTATGATGGGGTCCTGCACCTACGCCTCGTCGCTCAGTGGGCTACCGTCTCGTACGTAACTCGGATCCGTAGATGGATGCCTTCATAGGGCCATACTAAAATGAAATAGGTGTGCCATAGTATACACAGTATACCTGGTGAGCTGACACAAAGTAATCACAATGAAAACTTTTGAAACACACATGCAATTAGTGTTTTCCAGCAATGAGTCATAAATTTGAGGTCAGGGTCCTAGTGTATGGATACGTCAGCCACCGCTTCAAAACTGGACTCCCTAGACTGAAAAACACACTCAATAATCATAACAATATTGATTCACAGAAAAGAATGATCACAGTCCTGAGTTCTGCAGTAGAACTGCGCCCTCTGCTACCAATTTGTCAGGACTCTCCCTCTTAACTTGTGCCGTGACTGCCCCAAGATTTCCTTATATTGGACAGGGGCTGGTGACTAGCACCAAAGGCATAAATCCATATGTTGAGAATGAATTTCCTTTATAAAGGTAAAAAACACAATAGAGTACACAACTAAAGTAAACACTAAGTAAAAGTGTATACAAAATTAAGTACTGAAAAGAAAGGGGGATATAAATACAAGCCCAATAGTAAGTATAATACAACTGAAAATATAGTACAGATGTAGTAATGTAATATAGAATCCACTGAGTCATCCTCCAGAAGTCCCACCTGAAGGATGGGTACAGATGGCCTCCTTAGCTCCTCAGGTCTGTATGTCTGCTCTGGGTACGTCTCGCCAAGTGGTCCACCTCCGGGTACTGTCCATCTCTAAAAGACTCTACCTCGATCAATGATGTCTATAGTCTGTATCAAATACAACATAGTGTGGGAATTTCACATGCAGGGGGGGAGTATACGATACTCAGTAGGGAAAATGAGACCCCCGATGTTCTCCCAGAATCCATGAAACATAAACCACACAAGAATGATACAATCAATAAATAATGACAAACTATACTTAGGTATATGCCCATACATATAACTATGTCATCAATACCAGTTCGCCTCAAACTCTGGAGCCCAAGCACAACCCAGTCCACACAATAAGGAAGTCAATCACATCAATGATAATGATTGAAAGTCAAGACTCAGCTCACACAGGTATACATATTTCATATAGCGATATAGATATTAGATTTAGTCATTGATTCATCTAAGTTGTCAGACACATGTAGGAAACTAGACTAGCTAGGATGTCAGACCCACGTAGGATACTAGACCAGCTACTCTGTCGGACCCACTCAGGATACAAGAACAAAGGTAAACTATCGGAACCACTTAGTATAAAAGAACATTAGTCATTATTGTTGAACCCATGGAGTATTCCAGTACAACTGTTGTCGTCATCGAACCCATGGAGGATTCCAGTACGGCAGTCGTCGTAGTCGCAGCGAGCTCTAGGGTTCCCGCACAATGGAAATTCGATTCCAGGGGGTTCCGTACCTATAGTCAATGGTCGATACATAAACTATCAAAATGTCCTCAGTAAATGTATCTATAAGTTCAGTCTCGAGAAATGAAACCCAACATGACAGACGACGTGTCAATCGGATGACTGGTCTGAGATTTAATGGATTTTCTGTTCCAGGGGCCCGATTCAAATTACGATCGTTCCAAACCTAGAAATTTTACAAAGTCATCCAAATCTCACATAGTTTATCTAAAAATGAAATCTTTTTCGCGAGATTTCTAGTTCTACAGACGGTGTGTTGATCGGACGCGTGGTCTTAATGTTATTCACGTTTAACTGAACTGTGCTCGACCCGTCAAGCCTAGGGGGGCTGGCGGGACGGTCCGACCAGAATTGGTGGGTCCAACCTGATAGGGGGTCAGCTCAGCCCGATGAAGCATGGCCCAGCCAGTCGGGGCACGGCTCGGCCCGGCTGCCAGCCAGTCGGTTCGCAGCCAAAGCTGCCAGCGGAGCGCTGGCTGTGGTTCTCCGCGGCGCGATGCCCGAGAGGTGCCGCAGTTCTCCAGCCTGGCCGGCTATGGCCAGCTGGTTCTTCATTGGATGAGCGGCCCACAGATGTGGGCAACAGTTCTTCTCTTCATGGTCGGCATATGGCCATCGCTTCCTCTGGTTACCACTGCCTCTCGTTGCTACTGCTAAAATAAATATTCAAGCACCATCAGAGGGTCATCAGACTGTGTTCATTCAACCCATGCCCTTTGCATTAGGTGATATCAATTGTCCAAAGATATATTAATCATTCACCAAGGATGGGATATAATATCATTCAATTATAATTATACCAAACCTCGTACCTTGATTCTGATTCTCAGTTTCTGTGTCATGGGAAGAGGATTCAAAGATGACATCGATTCATTGACGTCGACACACATCCGAGGAGGAAGCATATTCGATGTTACTCATGGGCAAAGACTTCTTCTTTGATGTGAAGGGAGATGAATTAAGAACACGAAGGTCACAGGCCTTGAGTTCTTCATTTTAGAGTGTAAACACACTATGAATTCTCCAGAGGATTCTACACCGAAATATTTTCCAAGCAATTATTGTAAAAGCTACCCAACATTAATATAATTTCCATGCAATTCGAAATTGATTCAAAAGAATTAAAAGGTTTTTTAAATGTGGCATTTAATTAATCATAGTTGTTGGAATTATTTAAGAGGAGGTGAAGAGTTTAAAATTTAAAAGATAGGATGTAGAGAGTTCACATTAAAAGAGGGGAGTTTTCAAATTAAATAAAGGGGATTTAAGGGGGAGTTGAAGGGTAAGGGGCTCATGTGGTCCCCACCACACATTATCCTCTTATGGGAGGTAATGTGGGTGTGTGCCCCACCTCTAACTCGCCATTGTAAGAAATAACCAACTCTTAAATTATAAAATTTTCTTCAACACTTTTATATAATTTAATAAATTCCCCAAAAATAAACTTCTCCTGAGAAAACCCAATTGCGGTAAAGGTCCCCATAAGTGAATAATGGTGTTGCGAGTTCATCGGTGCCAAGAGATATCAATTCCGAGCACCATTTCAAAAGATAGAAAACCCGCTCATACGTTTACTGAATGTATCCGAAAAAAACATAAAAAATTAATTTCGGGCACAATAGCCCTCAGAATCAGGTGCTTTTAGAAACTGCAGACTCTTAAAAATATGATGTATTTATTGAAAAAATATTCTTGAAATTTATTGGTGCTTTAAATATTAAACCTCATCTATATGTTGAATTTAATATTCAATTTTTTCTAGATGCTATTACGATTTCAAAACCCCCTTATCGAATGCCCCAAATTGAACATTTAAGGTTAATGAAGAAAATGCATGAGTAATTATTTAATGGTTTCATTCGACCTAGAACATCCCCATGGGGTGATCCTGTCATATTTGTTAAAAAGAATAATTTTTCAATTAGACTTTTCAATGAATATATAGCACTAAATAACATCATGATTAAGAACATGTATCCTTTGCCTCATGTCAATGATCTGTTTGATTAGCTATGCGAGATCATAATTTTATGGAAGATTGAAATGAGTTCTGGGTACCATCAGTTGAAAGTAAAGAAATATGGAATTCTAAAGGCCGTGTATCATACTGGATATGTAGATTATGAATATTTACTTATTCCATTAGGATTAACCATTACAGTTGTTGTATTCTTGGATCTTATGAATTGAATTTCTCATGAGTTCTTGGAGACGTTTGTGGTTGTGTATATTGATGATATTTGGTTTTATTCATAATGGAAAATTAATCATGAATTTCATTTAATGGTTTCCTTTAAAACCAAAAAATAAAAGAGACTATTTGGGAAATTCACCAAGTGTGAGTTTTCTTTACAAAAAAATTCTTTTCGTGGTCACATTTTTTCAAAACATGGCTTAACTATTGATCTAGTTAAAATAAAAGTTTTTGATGAATGGCCAATACCTAAAAATTTAATATAGATTTGTTTTTTTCATGTTTTTATAGTTATTAACAAATGTTTGTTAAAAACATTTCATAGTTATCTAGTCTAATGGCTATGTTACCTCAAAAAGGTGTAATGATCATATGGACAAAAGAATGTAATGATTGTTTTCAGGAATTTAAATGACGATTCGTGAAGTCTTTAATTTTGGAACTACCTTCTAAAAATAGTTATTATGTTATCTACAGTGATTCTTCATTGAAAGTACATGGTTCTGTCATTATATATAATGACAAGGTAATTGCTTATGCATCACATCCGTTCAAACATCATTAGTTAAATTACCCAACACATGATTTGGAATTAGATGTAGTTTTTTTGAATGAAAAATTTGGAGGAATCATTTTTATGGATTAAAATGTGAAATATATACTGACTACAAAAGACTGATGTATATATTCACTCATAAATAATTGAACATGAGACCAACGAGACAGTTGGAATTAATCAGGGATTAGGATTCCGCAATCATTTACCATCCTCGACGACCAAACAATGTGGATAATTCTTTGAGTGGAAAATGAGTTGCTTCATTAACCAAGATACATTTGGAACAGTATACATTAGTTTTTTATTTGATGTACATTTTCATATATGTTATTGGTGCCATAAATTCTTCTTTTTTGTTTCAGGTGTCAATGAGATAATCACTATCATAGAAAAATAAGCAAGCACAAAATAAAGATTATGAGATGGTAGAAAAAGTATAGTTGATTCAGAAGCATATGAGAACAACTCAGAGTAGGAAGAAAAGTTAGGCAGATAATTGAATGAAGGATCTTTTTTTTGAGGTAGGTGATCATGTATTTCTATAATTTTATCTTTGGAAAAGTGTGGGGCATTTTTATAAGAGGAGAAAGTAGAGTCCAATGTTCATTGGACCTTATGAAATCATGATGAAAGTTGGATCAATTGCATACAAATTGGATTTACCTCCAGGTTTGTCCCAAGTACCCCATTTTTTCATGTTTCACTTTTTATTATGTATATTCTAGATCAATACCATGCTTTGATCCCTAAGGAAGATCAGTTGGAAGAGAATGTCTATTATGAGTAACAACCAGTCTAGATAATTGACCAAAGATAGCAAGTGCTGTAGAATAAGTAAATTCATTAGTTGAATGTTTTTTGAAAAAACCATATGGTTAATGATGAAATGTGGGAAATTGAAAATGCTATGAGGGATAAATACCTGAACTTATTTGATATGTGAATAAATTTGCAAGGACACATTTTCCAAATCGGGAGAAAGATGTAACATCCCAGGTAAATAAAGAAATAATACATTTTATTTTTAATTAATATTTTTTGAATTAATTATTAATTTTTACCTTATAGGGGTTTCTATCTTTGATGGTGCACCTGATATACAACAATAAATTTCTTTGAAATTTTATGGTGCAAAATAATAAAATAATAATATTATTTTAAATGGTAGTTCAGGCCTCTTCATTGTAATGTTGGGAATGAACAAAAATAACTTATATTTGATTATAAATATTTGTTATATATTTTTACATTAATCAAAAAATAGTTAAAGGGTTAAAATGTGAATTAATATAACATTAAACATAAGAACATTATTATTCATTATAAGGTTGATTTACAGCCTTTTAATGGGGAACCCTCATTAAATTTTATTTTTTCAGTTTTATATATTCTATATGACAAAATAAACTTATTCTTTTGTATCGGGACATCAATATTTATTTTGGATGAAATTTTGGTATTTTTCTGATAATGTTCATTATTTAAATGAACAGTGAAAAATATTTTATTTTAATTCAAAACATCCTTTTAATAAAATTAATTTATATGGTAAGATTATAAATTTAATTAGTTTTAAAGTGTAATTAGAATATATTTTTACTATTTAATGCAATTTTGGTCATTAGAAGTAACATTGGATTGAAATTGGTCATGAACAAGAGTAAATCTTTTGGTAGTTATTTCATAAAAACAATCCTTTTGTTTTGACAACGAGAATTAATTTTAAATTATTTTCTGCCACATCAGCCATTTGAATTTGGAAAAATGGATTCCATATTTGCAATCAAGATGTCCAAATTTTGTAAATAGGTATCTTTTTTTAGACATTATTTATATTTACTTCTGTAAATATTTTATTTACAATGGTATAAGGGTAAATCTTATAAATAAGGCTAAACAAATATTACTATAATAATATAAAATTAGCCTAATATGTGTCCAAATACTATTTGACGATACAATTCAAACTATGAGAATCATTTTGTCAATTTTGGGACACCGTGGGGCTACGTGGGAGTGATAATAACACATAATTTTAGTAAACCTAATGTGAAGAAAAAAATGACATAAACTAATATCTTTTAGTAAATTCATTTTTACATAGGTATATATAAGTTATTTTTTCGATTATAAATATTATTTGATAAGATAAAAATATTTCATACATCATGATGTTTTGTTTATAATTTTTAGATACCAAATAAAATAAATTATTAATGACACAATAATGATTCAGTGTTTAAATCATTAATAAATTTTTTAAATAAATAATATTATAAAGATTAAAATAATAACCAAAACCTATCCATTCTTATTGGATGATTTTATTTAGTCCATGAGTCATTAATAGTCAACATTAATTTTTTATTTACTTTTTGAAACTACAAATCATTTCATAAAAAAATAATATTTTTACACTTTCCTAAAGAGCCCCTCTTCTGCTTATTAAAATCCCTCTCCTCTATCCCATTACACACACCTATTAGGCCCCTTAGGTCATCCAATGTATTATCAATTGATCTCCCTACATCTTAATACACCTCCTAGTATCTTTAATATAGGTATAAGGCACATTAACAGACACTTTTGGTTCAAACTAATGTGTTTTATCCGATTTAATGGTAACATCTTCTATTAAGTTATTTTGTTTTATTTTACCTCACCAACCCCCTAAACTCATTTTATTCCTTTCTTTTATAACAAAATCAATATCATAAATATTCTAGGATGTTTTTTTGAGATGTATTCGAACTATATTTACACCCACCTCAATCTAATGGTAAAATAACATACTATTTCTATGAATGAAAAACTAACGCATCAGGAAACAATGATTGTTCAATTATCTCATATCGCCTCTCACAGTGGTCAATATTATGGAAATTTATTTATATATGATATATAATTTTTTTATTTTTTCTTTATTGTTATGTATTTTTAATTTATAGCATGCCTTTTATTGTTTCCATTATGGGTAAACGCGATAATATTATATGGGGAAGTGTGGACTATCACCCCCTAAAAGTGATATGATTCATTAATGCCATATGTCGGACAAAAAAAAGGTAGAGTTAATGATATTAAATATTATATTATTCTGGAATTATAATTTAGCTATCTATCATTATGTTTTAATCCCATTAAAATACGAAATCGAAATGGAAGTAGCATTTATGTGTACGTAAGGCTCACCGCCTCTGGGAATGGTGCATTTCATTTCATACCTCTAAATGTTTTGTACTATTATAAATACATGTATATACAAGATATATATGTTATATAAGATATATAAATCATGAATATAATTCTAAATATAATTTAGTTTGGACTATATAGACAACATGTAAATATAAGAAGTTCATTTTTTACTAAAGTTCAAAAGATCAACAAAATGACCATTAATAACATAAATGATTACATGATGTTATTAACATGATAGTAATTGATATCAAAGAAATAATAAAAATTAAAATGGTTCTAAATAAATTATAAATTATCATTAGTTTATTATTTAGAAGACTAAAGATCTAATGGGTCAAATCAGACATGAGGTAAGGGACTTCATCTCAATCTCTATTCATTGAGGCATATTTTATTATAATACAAAACATCTTTTTTAAAACTATATTAACACCTTTGGATTTTCATTTCATTCAAATGGAATATTTTTCATGCTAAGAGTTTTACTAAATGAAAAAAAATGTTTCTTTTTAGCATAACAGGTGACAACCACATTTTCACTGCCATGATTATTATTTGATTTTTGACATCCATAACAATACATAGTGTTTTTTAATGAAATTTAAATACTATATACCCTTTTTATGTATTTTTGTATTGATAATTGTTTTGAGAAATAATTGATTATTTAAATATCGTAAAATGATATATTGTGATTGAAATGTGTAATTATTATCTTTTCACTATGCTTGTTTTATGTGTTGTAGTTCTTGGGCATTGTTTACATATATGGGTGGCTCCATGATAAATCCTAGGTCGGTGAGACTATGATAGCTCTCCAATGCATTGGGTGACGTGACATAGGTAAATTTTAATATTTCTCCTATTAGATTTATGAAATATTCGTTGATGGGTATTCTTAATGTAACACCCTACATAGTGGTGATAGATAAAATGTATTTATGATATGCTTTCCACACGTTACCTTTAGGATTTTTGATTTATATGTGTTATTCATAAATCTTATGATTTCATGAGGTATGTTAAAGATCACATGATATTTATGTAATGATGAACTAATGTTTTCATTCCTTGTTTTATATCCCTTATTGATCTTTTTCTACTCACCCTTAGTTTCAAAATGTTTTTCACAAGACATAATGATGAATATAGTCAAGGATGGGATCAAGGTAAAGTCATGCTATCTAAAACATTGAACAGGACATGGGTCATTTTTTTCAATAGATTTTATTATATAAAAAATGGAAACGAAATACCAGGGTCTACATTATAATTTTGAGATGTAATGTAATAGTTGTGGCCCGACTCTCTAAAACTCTAAACATGAAATGATACTCAATGTGAAATAATCATTTAATTCAAGATTATCTAATGTTTTAAGCTTCGGTCCTTATAATCTGAGTAACAGTAAAATGGGAGCAAATATTTGACTCCATTTGGAAATATTAGTATGAACAAATAATCCAAAAATAAAATCTCCCAGAATAATCCAATAAATAATAAGGGAATAATTTATTGTCATTATGATATGAAATTATATTTCAAAATGAATCCACCATAATAAAATAATCAGCTGCCATAAATATATACAAATTAACCTCGTTCCAATCCACATGTTGGTCACAAATCCAAACTTGTTCCCATTCAACAATGAAGATTCGACAACAAGGTCCATTTCCCTTTTACAGTAATGTATACAAGTAATCTGCTCAGGGTACAAAATTTTTGAAAAAATAGGTCGTTAGTATAACATAGTAGTTCAAAAAACAATGACTATACATAACCAATCTAAAAATATGTGAGTGGAATTATACAAAAAAAAGTTATAATAATTGATGATAATGTTAAATAAGTACTGAATCAACCTTTTTTAGAACCATGTTAGAATATCCATGAGAATGTCACCCGACCATGCAAAACATAACCATATAACCACAGTAAATCATAACCTCCATCAATGTAATGCTTAGATGTCTTTCAACGTATCGTAAAACCATGCCAATCATAACCATATAAATCACTAGAATTTTCCTTAAAGTATGATGGATAGAATGATTGAAATAAGAATCCTAGATCATAATCTATCAATATCAAAACCTATAATGACCACCATATTGTAATTTCAGGGAAATATAATAAAACATAATGAAGAGATAATATAACCTGAATAGAATAACTTACCCAGGGCAACTACACAAATGGGATGTTCAGAATGGAGAAAGGATCCTAAAGTATCCTCAAAATAGGTATTTTTTATAGTACGAAGGATTCAATGGATTGAAAGAATCTAATAAGACATATTTTTCCATTAAAATTGATTCACATTACATTTCATGTCTTATAAATTCATTATACATAATGTGTTTATTCGTAGAGACATACACATATATAACCCATAATCTCAGGTTATAATGTGTCTTGATAACTTATTACCTAATGAAAACAATTGGCATGATGTGTAACCATTCCATACCATTTACAAGATAAAAAAATATGTTTCTAAGAACATACAATTAATTAAATACCATTATACTTTTTTATATCCTACATAGATAGCATTTTGTCCATTTTCCCTCATATGGATTCAAACAATCTTCAAACCCTACCGAGCATGGAAACCCCTTATAACCAATTTATAACTGTTAAATATTTAAAACATTAATTATAAAACATAAATATTAGAAAAGTATATCATTTTCCCCTAAAAAGGATCTCCATATCTGAACATGACTGTACCACTACAGGTATAAAATACTCAAATAGGGACACCCCTAGAAATTGAAGAGATCTTACAATTATAGTGCTCACCACCATAACACTCCACTCATAATGGAAATTTACATTTGATTGTGAAACATACAATAATAATCATCTATAATGAATAATTTTATTTATTCCAATGACACAATTGATGTGATTTTCACATCATCAAACTCAATTTTGAAATAAAACATTAATTAGAAATCTCCTAAATTATTTCACTTAAGAACACTTTTCTACAATCATAGATGTGTTATCATATCACCTTTCATGGTAATCATACATTACCATCCAAAGGAATCATAATATTATTCAATCCCCCTCCAAAAATTCCAAACATGAATTCCAGTGTAATTTCATAGTCAAATCATCCACCACCTGCTTTTATTGTGCTAAACCCAAAGCACTGATGCACCTACGATATGACTCACTCTTAGATCACTCCACTCCCATCCCATGTTCGATTCCATTGAATTTAATATAATGAATATAAAATATAAACATAAAATCATGTGTTTAACATAGAATAGTAAAAATCACATCTTACCTCACATCAATATATTTGTCATACCCTAACCACCCACTATCCTATAACACTTCCCTGTTGATCCTTATAAAAGGTGGTTAATATTCCTAAATTTTATAGGATTCTTCTTAGCATAAATTTATCATTATCAGTACACAGTCAGATTAAAATTTGGACCCCCAGTCCCATGATTTATCAAAAACCAATGGTATTGAATTGATAAATAAAACTCTCTTATACTAGAGTTTTGTTCTAAAAAACATACTGATACTCTTTCCCGACTCTCTAGGAATGATATCCTAGATGATTTAATATATAATATCTTGTGGATCATGTCACTCTGCAAAAAACTGATCATATGGAATCCTGGTATTTTATTTATATGTTCCTCATTAAAATAAATCTAATTAGGTTTCCATTCTTCAAAATCACTAAAATAATGATAATGATACAATATTAATTTTAAAAAATAATTTATAAAACAAATTATTATTATATATAATATATATATATATAATAGAAAAATTATTTAAACATCAATATTTGTTAAATATTATATTAAAAATACAATATGATTTATAAGGTAATTTTTGAATAAATAATTAGTTTCTTTAAATTCGATATTTAATATTAAGAGGGTCACGAACCAACCCGGTTCGACCCTGAACTGGTCACCCGAGCCGGTCTGCAGCAAGGCCCAAGAGGCGTTCCTGATCCTCCCAGGCAGGCGAAAAGCACCACGGGTTTAAAGGGAGCAAGTGGGAACAATTTCACCCCAAGAAAATAAACAAAGCAGTGGAAAAAAAACAAAATAACACAAAGTAAATAATCAACACAAAAAGAAAGAACGACCATCAACAACTAACCTGACCACAACCAAAACTCCTCGTGACTCTGAGAGTTACTCACCAGTCTACAACCAAATCTCTCCCACAATGAGAGAGATCAAGTGTACCTGTAACAGAAACTAAAAACAGGAAAATACTATCTACATGAGTATTAAAACTCAGTAGGTAGGCCCGACTAATTATTTTCCCAATGCACATACCATTAAATAATGAATTTATCAATTCTAGGATTGAACTAAATTATATAATATATTTGTTTCCACACACACATTCATTTCTAAAACAAGTAACAATCCATTGACCTTTTTAATATAAAACAAGATTAGTGTTTGAAAGAAATAGATTCATTACACTTAAAAACAATTTCGCGAACCATTTAGAAATCCAAATTTTTGTTGATAGTCACATGGAAATCCACACACAACACACAACACACACCAAGGGAAATAGAAGAAGTGGTTCACGAGGACAAAAACCAAACTATAAATCTCAATTTTCCACCACATATAAATAAACACTAAAAGAAATGTGGGTTGAACATAGGAGATCATGAACAATCTAGAACATACTATACATGTGACTCATCCTGATGGCATGCCCTAACTCGATGATGTCATAACGCCCTAACGCTCAGAATATCTCTACATGGCCTAACCGAGGGGCACAATCCTCATAGTAGCAATAACTCAGTATTCCCATCCTATGGGGCCACTAGCCAATGTGTATTTTAAACTAGTGCAGCAATCGTTCTCAGAATTTACACTCACTATGCCAGGTTCCCATGTCAACACAAGAAATAAAAAGGGGTTCGTACACAATGTAAATAAATCAGCCACGATGCACAAACATCAAAAATAGATAACACAATCAAAGCACACAAAGGGTCACCCCTAAATGGGTTTTCCAAAATAATTTATTTTATTAATGTGCCAAAAGGTCCTTCTCAAATTTTAAAGCAAAACCCCATTTCTAGAGAAATACCAAAACACATTTTCAGAATAAATAATTTATATTTAAAACTAAAAGTACATTAGAAATTCCGAGAAATATGTTTAAAGGCCAAATGGGCATTCTTTCAATACTGAGTGTCTGGTCGTCAAGAAAATGTTTCAAGTGTTCGTTATAAAAAAACGGCCCTTTTCGCACCAAATAATCAATTAAAAATTTATTATCTTATATTATTTCTCAATCATTATAAATTAATAAAATAACAAGTAATTAATAAATTATAAATCTAAAGGTATGTGTTGTGGAGGACCTACCTCGGCTCGCTGTCCAAACACAAAGGCACGCCATGCCTCACATAGACGCGCAATCACGCACATATCGACGACCACAGTATCACGAGGTTACCTCGCAAACACACTGCAACAAATGTACAAAAACTAAAATTACACAAACACAAACATAAAACAACTCAAACGAGCAAACAACGTTTTAGAACCACCTCGACACATTATCAAAATGCAACTCGCACAAGGCTCATCTACCATAAATCTTGTTAATTCAATTTAATAGGTGAAACAATTTATCCAAACAATGTAAAACAAATGACTTCAACATGATATAATTAATTTAACAACAAAAACTCATAACCAACAACTTAAGTGGTGCGAACATCAAGTGATCAATGTAATCTCAATTTAAAGAAGCATGAGAAATGAGATCCAACCTCAAGAACAATGAAACTTTCAGATTTCC
Source organism: Viscum album (assembly GCA_963277665.1). Classification (NCBI taxonomy): domain Eukaryota; kingdom Viridiplantae; phylum Streptophyta; class Magnoliopsida; order Santalales; family Viscaceae; genus Viscum; species Viscum album. Next base: position 1,033,850,954 of record OY728157.1, read on the forward strand.
AGTGCAAAACATCAATCACACAACGTTCGCATGCCAAGGATGTTAAGATCAACCCAAAACAGAATTATTAAAACAAAACATAGGATTCACCCCATAAACATTGATACCATAGAAAAAGAATTACATAAAATGGGGAGGGAGAGAAAATAATTACCGAAAGGGGGATTTTCCGCCAAAAGAGAGGCCGACAGGGGGAGAGGGCCATTGGCAAGGTAAGGCCGGCCGTAGGGCTAGTCAGAGGAGGCTGGTCCAGAGCTGGTCACTAGTGGTAAGAGTGAAAAAAAATTAAATGAAAATAAAATAATTGAAAAAAATAAACTAAATAAAATGAAATAATAAAACTAAATAAAAATAAAATGATAATAACTTAAATAACCAAAAATATTAATAATAAACCAAATAATAATAAATCATATTTAGTAATAATAATAATAATAATAATTACCCTTCTTAATGATAATAATAATAATTTTAATAAAATTTCCTTTTTTTAACTCGTTTAATTTAATTTTATTTGACCGACTCAAAATCCGCAACTGCATGGTACTCAGGCTGACCGCACAATTTCCGCTAGTCGTGCGGTGCACGTGCACCGACCTGAAATAAATATAATAATAATAACAATAATAACAATAATATTAATATTAATAATTCATCATTTCATTTTAAAAAAAGTTATAAAATTATTAAAAATGACATAAACATTAAATGACACAACAAATCACAACTTTACCCATATTCTTTTTCTGAAGGCGGGTGAATCGTGAAGATATCAATGCGGTGCCGCATGAGGTATCGAAAACCCACTCTGCCCATGCGCTCAACAACTTCAGCTGAAAAATGTGCACTTTATAGCATGAATCAAATGATTTTAATCTGGGACTCAACCCATAGGCCATAAAATTTTTTAAAAGTTAAATAAATTTATAAAATAAAATAAAGGGTAGGTCATGGTGTGACAATTCTCCCCACCATAACGCTTTGCACCCCCAGAAAGCCACGATAAAGTGAAGACCCAAAGATGAAACTCTTTAAGTGTCACTCACCCAAAAAATTCTAAGTGACTCCAGTTGATCGATCCAAACAAACACTGAAAACCCATGACACACAACTCATCCATAAAACAAGATCACTTTAATCATCCCCAAACAGAATCCAAACCATCAGTTTCAACCAAGTAACGAATGAACAGAAATAACCTCTGAGATGTATCCCTATAATCATCATCCAACAAAATTGTTGGTTGTACTCCAATCTCAATGTTTACTCGAGCAGACGAACACAAGATTTAGTGGTTCCACACGATACCAACAACCCCCCCACCCAATGATACATGAAAAGAAACTCTGAAACTGACACTGGGAGCCCCGAACAGACACCCCCACCATAAAGATCGAGCTAACCCTAAATTATTCTCGGTGTAACTATGTGAGACCCACTGTGGGTCTCCCCACCATAAGAACTGATTATATTAAATGAACTTAATAACTTTCCACACGGACCAGAAACCCCCACCATAAGGGGGGAAGAAGGGAAGGGCCCTACTGATAGAGCATTAAAACTATTGTCGTCTCCCCATCAACAACGTCGCACCCTCAGAAACACACATACCATGACACACTATGGATTGAGATTCATCCAAGGCCATTATTCACCACTGGGGTTCTCCTGACTATGCGCCAGCTTCACTCTGAGGCCTATAGATGGAGCACTGATAATTGAGGCATCTCCTGCCTCGCAGTCAGGTTTCAAAAATCCCGAAACATAAAACATAAACCAGAACTTCACCAAACACATTCCTATAAAATAAATGTTTTAAAAAAGGTTTAAACACAACAATTCTAACAAATGAAGATAAATGAACACTACAAAAGGCAACAGATAACGATTACCACATCCAAGATACACTACAAAGAGGAAACCTAAAACTGTTCCCCAAACATCACCCTACTCTCGCTGACGGGATGAGGTGACATTCGACGAACCAGGTCTGGCTTCATCACGCTTCTTAGAAACACCTCAGTAGAATCACGATAAGTGACCTTGAAGACCAGAGGTGCGGCAGGGATTCCGAGCATTCAGGAATATGGGCCTCTTGTGCCCCCCACTTACCGCACTGGTGATAGATCAAGGCATTGCGCTGTGAGGAAGATGACTAAAGGTCTAGAGGTCTCTTGATTCTTCTACCAAAACCACTAGAATTAGGTCCCTTCTCATTCTTCTTATCACCATCCTCTGCACTGCTTTCCAATGCTGGAGGATTCTCTACCTCAAGCCCTCTTGTTATCCCAGATTCAGCCAAAAAGGATTACCCCACAATATTCGAGAAGGTTGTTTGGTTGGGCTCTTCCACTTTCGATCACAGCTCAGGTCGGAGTCTAGACTCAAAATTTCAAGCCATCCCAGGATCATTCGCAACAAACCACTGATTATACGGAAATAGGTGTATGAAACGCCGATAGAATTCCAGTAATGATTCAACGCCCTACTAAAGAGAACACAACTTCATCCTCTTCCTTGGCTTCATCAACATAGAGAAGTGTTGTTGGATAAACGATGACTTGAAAAATGCCCACGTTAGATCTTCCCAAGGCTTATTCCGAGACACAGACTTCCACCATTTCCAAATTGGGCCTTCAAGCATTAAGGTTGCAAACATTATCTTTAACGACTCAGGTAACCCGATAAAACCAAATTTTCTCTCAATCTTCTACAACCACTCGTACGCATCAAGTTGATATGCTTGTCCATAAAATAGAAGAGGGTTCAACTTCCAGAACTCCATAACATAGTCGATGGGCTGATCATCTGGAGGATTCGCTAGGGGCACACCACCCGAAGCTGCACCTTGGGCATCCATCGAACTGTCATGGGGGAGAACACTAAGGAACAAAGGAACAACGAACATAGTCAAAAAATGGTCATTTCCATTTCAATTTCAACTTTTCACAGTTTCCAAAATAAAACATTAAAAAATGATTTTCAGAGTGAAGGAAAACTCAAACGATTCACTAGGGGGGAAACTAGTGATGATGGGTGACTCGGACATATGGTTGGCGGCCATACGCCAGTCACACCACTATCATAGGGAACACTCTAGGGTAATGTCTCCGTCTCCACGTGGCTTTCCAGGCCCTGCGAGATCACAGTGGGCACTTTCCCAACTCCCATTTAATTTCCCAATACAAAAAAAAACATATGAAAAACCAAAAGACACCAATATCCCGAACATCCCATGGTATCCTGAGGTTTGGAACGAGCAAGGGTTCATGAAGTCCTTCTAGTCCGTACGCCCCGAGTCCCAACAATTCTAATTTTTATGCAATGAAAACCACAAATAACAATGGGCTCTCTAAAAAACAAGGACCGCTCAAGAGCCAACCATCCTTTGATACCATTTTGTCACAAACCAACCCGAGTCGACCCTGAAACTATCAGCCGAGCCGATCCGCGCAATGCCCGTGAGGCGTTCCCGATCGTCCCAGGATGGCGACAAGCACCAGGACATCAAAGAGAGTAGGAGGGAACGATTTCAACCAAATAAAATAAACAAAGCAGCGGAAAGAAAAAAAGAACAACATAATGTAAATAAACAACAAGAAAAGAAAGAATGGCCAAAAAAACTAACCTGACCATGATCAAAACACTTCACGACTCTGAGAGTCACTCACCAGTTTACAACCAAATCTCTCCCACAATGAGATAGCTCATGTCATCCTGCAACAGAAACTAAAAACTGGAATACACTATAGGTGTGAGTATTAAAACTCAGTAGGTAGGCCCGACTAATTCTATACCCAATGCACATACCATTAAATAAAGAATTTATCAATTACAGGTTTGATCAAAATTATATAAAATATTGGTTTCCACACACACTTTTATTTCTAAAACAAGTAACAATCCATTAACCTTTTTAATATAAAAAACTTTTAGTGTTCTAATGAAACAGATGGATTACATTTTAAAAAATATTTTCGAACCATTTAGAAATCCAAATTTTTGTTGTTGTTCAAATGTAAAACCAAACACAACACACAACACACACTATGGGCAGTGGAAGAAGTGGCACATGGGTCCAGCAATTGAACTAGACCTCTCAATCATCCACCACATACAAATAAACACTAAAAGATATGTGGGTTGAACCTATGAGATTTTGAACAATCCATAACATGCTATACATGTGACTCATCCTGAAGGAATTCCCTAACTCGATGACGTCATAATTCCCTAACTCTTGGCATAGCCTTGCATGGCCAAAATGAGGGGCCCAATACCCATAGCAGCAATAACTCAGTATTCCCCTGCTATGGGGCCACTAGCCAGTGCGTATTCTAAACTAGTGCAACAATTGTTCTCAAAAGATTAACTCACTTTGCCAGGTTCCCATGTCAACAAAAGGAATAAGAATGGGTGTATCCATAATGTAAATAAATCAGTCATGATGCACAAACACCACATACAGCTCACGCAATCAAAACACAGCAAAGGTCACCCCTGAATGAGTTTTCCAAAATAATTTATTTTATTAAAGTGCCAAACGGGCAATCAAAAATTTTAAAGAAAAATCTCATTTCTCGAGAAATTTCAAAACACTTGTTCAGAAGAAATCATTTATCTTTAAAACTAAAAGTACATTTGAAATTCTATGAATTATGTTTAAAGGCCAAACATGCATTCTTTCAATACTGGGTGTCCGCACATAATGAATATGTATCAAGTGTTCGGTATAATAAATGGCTCTTTTCAGACCAAATAATCATTTAAAAATTTATTATCTTCTATTATTTCTCATTAATTAATAATAAATAAAACAACATGAAATTAATAATTTCTAAATCTAAACGTAAGTGCAGTGGGTGACCTACCTCGTCTCACTGTCCAAACACAAAGGATCCCCATGCCTCATATAAAGACACAAACACACACACATCGACGACCACAGTATCGCGGGGTTATCTCGCAAATGCGTTGCAACAAATGTTCAAAAACAAAAATTACACAAACACAAAATTAAAAAACCCCAAACGAGAAAACAATGCGAAATAAAGACCTCGACACGTTTTCAAAATTAAACTCGCACAGTGCTCATCTACCATAAAACGTGTCAATTCAATTAAATAGGTGTAAAAAATTTTCCAAACAAAGGAAAACCAATGATTTCCATATGATATAATTAATTTAACTACAAAAACGCAAAACCAACAACTTAAGAGGTGCGAACATCAAGTCACATAAGTAAACATAATTTAAAGAGGTGTGATAAATGAGATAAAACCTCACGAACAATGAAACGTTCAGATTTCTAGTGTGAAACATCAAACACACAACGTTTACACCCCAAGGATGTTATGATCAACCCTAAATAGTATTATTAAAATGAAACTTAGGATTCACCCCTAAACATTAAAACCATAGCAACAGAATAACATAAAAATGGGAGGGAGAGAAAATAATTACTGAACGGGGGATTTTCCGCCAAAAGAGAGGTCGGCAGGGGGAGAGGGTTGTTGGCAGGGCGAGACTGGCCATAGGGCTGGTTAGAGGAGGCTATTCCAGAGCTGGTCGCTAGTGGGAAGATTAAAATAATTAAATGAAAAAAAATGATGGAAAAAAATAACTTAATAAAATGACCTAATAAAACTAAATAAAAATAAAATGATAATAACATTAATAACCAAAAATATTAATAATACACCCAATAATAATAAAATATATTTAGTAATAAAAATAATAATAATAAGTACCCTTATTAATGATAATAATAATAATTTTAATAAAATATCCTTTTTTAACTCTTTTAATTTATTTTTATTTGACCGACTCAAACTCTACAACTATACGGTACTCAGGCTGACCGCACAGTTTCTGCTAGTCGTGCAGTCCTTGTGCACTGGCCTGAAATAATAATAATAATAATAATAATAATAATAATAATAATAGTAATAATAATACAAGTAATTCATTATTTCATTTTAAAAAAAAGTTATAAAATTATTAAAAATGAAAAAACATTATATAACACAATAAATCACAACCTTACCCATATTAATTTTCTGAATGCGGGAGAATCGTTTAGATGTCTATGCGGCGCTGCGTGAGGTATCCAAAATGCACTCGGCCCTGGAGCTCAGAGACATCAGCTGAAAAATGCACACTTTTTAACATGACTCAAAATCTTTTAGTCTTGGACTCATCCCGAAGCCCAAAAATGTTTTTAAAAGTTAACGAAATTATAAAATAAAATAAAGGGTATGTTGGTGTGTGACAAAGAGTATAATATATTATTTTTTGTAATATCATTAGAAAGAACATTATTTATTTTTTCATTTAGAAAATCAAAATTTTTGTAGTAATAACTTTTTTCCATTTTCCAAAAATTGAAATATTTATTTGAAAAAAAGTTTTTAAAAAATTAAAATATTTATGATTTTTTCAATAAATAATATTTTATTTTATGTCAAAAACCCTATACCTTCATAAAATATATAATTAATAATTTTTTTTTATTTTTATTGTTTTATTTCATCACTATAAACAATATAAAATATTACATGATGTAAATAAAAGTTTACTATAATAAACAAATCGGTTTTATATCATTTCATCAAATTAATGAATATTTTTCATAAATTCATATATTAATTTATTTTAATGTCATATAAATTTAATATTTTTATAAAAAAACATTTAATTTTATAGATAGTATTTATATTTATATTTTTTATCAACACATAAATATTATTTGAAAATTTATATTATCGTAAAAATTTTATTTATCCATCCAGAGTATTTATTTTGAAATTAACACTTATAAATGTTGTAAATTTTTTTTAATATCATATCTATGATTATATTCAAAATATTTTATTAATATCAATATTAATTGATATATATTAAATTAATAAACACGGGTGAATATAAAATTTTCTTTGGTACAGTGTACTCACATGTAAATGGGAAAGTAAAAGTAAAAATGTCTGAATAAAAAAAATGTGTCCACACACAGAGTGTATTAGAGGTGGTTCAGAAAAAACAAGGAACATGACTCATAATCAATTAAAAATATTATTAACATATTCAACAATCCAGATTTAAAAAATTTAATGTGTTAACACCTGAGATTGAAAAGAAGATATTATAAACCACTATATTCATAATAAATGATCCAAAATTAATTATATAAAAAGAATACATATATGTATAATGTTATAAAATGAATGATTAATATAGTTATTTTATATTTAATAGATTTTAGAGTATGATCAACTACCTGGTGAAATATGGTAAGTGGTTTTCACCTCAATCTCCCTTCTTTGAGACATGGTTTACCTTATAAGGGAATTTATTTTTCAATGTTTTATATACTACCCAATAGTTATTTATTAATGAAATATCAATTATTCATGGTTTTTTAGATTGAATTTCATGACCTTTATCTTTAATTTTGTTTAGTGAAATATGTCACTCCTCTATAAAGTAATCTTATTTTTCCATGACCCATGATTTTCTTCTTGACATTGATTTTACAAGTCCCATTAATCTTACCATTTACTTTTTAAATATGTTAAATTCAATTTTAATTTGAGGAAATTATTTTAATTCATGAAGAAAATACCTTTAGGGGATCAAATTTTCATACACAATGTTTCACTAAATGGAATGATCCAAAACCAAAGAACACAATTATTTTCCCTGTCAATTTTCTCTTTTACATATAAAAAGTATTTAATATAATTTTTAATTGACATTTTGAAATTATATTAACCTATTTTATATGAAATTTTCTTCATCTTTTTTATAATGTGGGTTTCACATAATGGTATTGATAAACATTAGACATTTTCATTAGGTATAATTATCAATTTATTTTAATTCAATGTTTTAAAATATTCCAAAATTCCATTATTTAAATTATTTAAAAACAATTTCCAATTGTGTTGAATTTTAATTTAATAAAATGATATCAATGAAATTTTTCTATATACGTAATTTTTGACCTAAAATAACCCCAATTATATGTTTTAGTGTGACTGTATATTTTAAGAATTATCATTTACTTAGAGGGACACTCTATATGTTTTCAATTCTACCGAAAAGATATTCTTATTCTCATGGTTTTATTAAATCATAATTTTTCAATTTTTGTCAAATTATAATGAAATATCTTATTATCATTGTAATTTTACTATTTATTATAAGTCTGTAATTTATCAATGTGATATTTTTTTAATCTTGGAAATTCATAATATGATACATTCCATTTCATTATAATTCATCTTATGATATTCTATTCTACATGTATAGTATAATAGATCACTAATTTTTTATTCTCCAATCGTCCAGATGTATATTCATGATTTTCATCTAATTAATTTTCATTGTGAATTCTAATTATTAGAATAATTAATTTATGGGTGTCTTCCAAGATTCCTAAAATATCTATAGACATAGGAAACTATTTTATGAACCATATATCATATTATTATATTTTTTATATAAATTTTTCATCATCATATTTTCTTATTTATATTTACCTAGAATGATTATTAATTTTAATTGATACACATTTATTTTCCAAGAGTCTATCATTTAATTTTTTCTTGATGAAATAATGAAGTATTTATTATTTAAAAACATGAATATAATATAAAATATATTTTATTTTCTTAATATTATATTGATTGTTGTTTGAATGAATTTTTAATACATATATATGACGTTTCATTTTTATGGGTGAACCTAGAAATAGATATGAAGCATTGGGTAATGTTAATGTCTCATGAGAGGTTATGTATGAGAATATGAACTAAACCTAATCGTTTTTATGGTGTATGGTGTATCCATGGAATCTGATGATGGCATAGAGAGTAATACATTGCTTATTGTGGTGATGGTTAAGGAAGTATTACATTGAATATATTTTTGATAACATATTTATGTTGCATCCAAATTCCAATTATGACATGATTTATTGTTATAATATTTTTTTAAATCATTTCTATATGATATCATGTCATCATTACATGTTTTCAATCGTTTGATCATTTTCATTACGATATCATGTTATGCCTCATTTCTCTCATATAATGTTGTTTCATTATGATTACAGTTACTAAGAAGGTATTTATACCCCATAATATCTTTCCATTTCGATTATTTATCATAGAAACTACAATTTATGATAATTCTAGAAATGTATCATTTTATTTGAATTTATCGGAAATATGGAAGAAACATGTTATATTTATTTTATTTTCATATGTTTGAAAAGGTTTCCATTAAATGGGAATACATGAGATTTATAGTTGATCTATTATCATGGATCTCCAAAACACAAAAAAATAGCATTGATCGTAATTGTTAGAAATATATTGTAACAAAATATGTGTATCATATAGAGTGTTTAAAATAAATTTTTTTCATTACCAAATATGATATTGTGGGACTAGGGGTGTTGATGAGTATATTAGATTATGGATTACATAAAATTTTAATATAGTACTATTTTAGTTGAGGATAGTTGAAGATATAGATAAGATATAAATAGTTAATATAATATGTATTATCATTGTATCCATGATATATAACAAAATATTGGTCTTGTATTACTATATAATTTATGTTGATTATTTTTTACTGAAATAAAACATTAGTTGAAGCCTTAGGTATAAGTATATGAATATGAGATCCTCTAGAATATTTTTGTAATGTAGATATTCTTTGTTTCTAGAAATTACATCCATATATGAATTCTAGAATTTTTATTTGGTCTTTTAAAAGAATAATAATGTGGTAAAACCCCTAATAACAGTTATTCATATATTTCTCAAAATCCATTTTAGTTTATGGTGAATGATACATAATAGCAGACATGGACATGCACAACAAAGTAAAAATCTTAGTTTAATTCACCTTTTCTATACATAAAATAATGAATGATAATAATATATGATTTTATGGAACTCATAATGATTATAAAAATATAATAATATTACCATGGATGACCAAAATTGATGATAAATAGTCATACATTATGGTACACATGTCATTTATTAAATATTTTTTCTAAACTAAATGGATAAAAAGTTTACATAAACCAATTAAAGTATTATTATCCATAAACATTCAATTAATGTAATATCATGATAAATAAAAAACCATGATTACAATGGATTCAATGTAAAATGCGGTGATTTAATGAAATTGTAAAATATATTGATAATAACAGGGGTAATAAATTGTTTTTTATTCAAAATCAATTATCAAAAAATAGTATTAATAATGAAAACATATTCAATGTTAAAACACAAAAATAATGTTAATTAAGGATTATTGTTTAAATTAATGTAAATAATATTATTAAATAATTGATATATAATTTTCTTCTTAAAAAAATATACGAAGAATACACTTGGAATTGTATCAAAGGAGGTATAAATTATTTATATGCATAAATGGTAGACATAAAGAATCTAGATGTCGATAGAAAATAAAGCATTCAGTTAACATAATAATGGAACACAATTTGTCTTCTTGTTTTACATAAAATATTAACATATAAATTAAATTTGAAATTTCAACATATGTCATATCTTTATTTTAGGAAATTTTAATTAATGTATTTAAAAAATCGATGAAACAATTTATATAATAGGGGAGGGTATGAGACACTAGCATATTTCAATATATATATGCACTTCTAAAAATACTTTGTTCTATATCATTGTTTATCAAAACTAAAATGAATAATCAGATAAAATAGTAAAACACCATAATGATCATTAAAAAATAATTTTGATAAAATATAATATATCAATATACAATGTAAAAAAATAAAAATTTTTAATATGGAAAATTGCTATAAAATAATATTAGAAATTCATAATGTATATGAAGTGCATATTTATATAATATAATTTATAATTATATTTTACATTATCTATTAAATTATAATTAAAATATTTTTCTAAATATAAATAGACAATATTATAATTTTTGGAATTTATATCCCCTAAATATTCATATTTTTATAGAGTTTTCCAAAAAAGGTCATTATTTCGTTTAAAAGGATCATTAATGTAAAATATAATTTTAATGAACATATAAATATTTAATAATGAACTAGATGGTCAAACCAAATTTTATTGACCAAAAAATAAACAAAAAAAATAAAATTATTTATTTTAAAATATTATTTTATCTTTGGAAATCTATGTATAATATTTCTTCAACTAAATAAGATATTACCATAATAACTAAAAATTCCTTATGAATTCAATTTTTTATAGTTAATATTTTGGGTAAATTTATTTATTTAATAACATTATTTTGATTTTAATATCATTTCATTAAATATAAGAATTTTTTTTTATTTTTTTGTTATTTAATAATTTCAACTAACAAATATATTTTATGTATAAAAACTAGATTATCATAAAAACTATGAGTTTTAGTTAAGCATATTTATTTTTAAATTAAAATTTCATAATCATTGTAATACTATTTGATATAATTAATGTCATATCTCATATTATACTGATGAATTAATGTGTTTATTTCCACATTAGTCAACAAATATTTAATTAATTAACATGGGAGAATGTAAAAGTTACTTCAAAAAATGTATAGTTGGGTCAAATGAAAAGTAATTGTAAAGAATCAAAAATCACTCAAATGTGTGTTAAATTTGACTAAGTGGGAGGATTTTCATCCATATAAAGAACCATAATCCAAAATATATATATTTGGGGGACTACGACATGGAATTTTGAAAAAAAAAATTTAATAATTTAATGTCATTTCCAAACTACCCACAACTCTTTCATGGGGACAACATACATTGATTGATTACACAAGAATAAATAGTAATTATTTGTTTAATGCATGACCATTTTTTCATCTTAGAACCCTATCCCATGAATAATAATGTTTAGGGAAGCTTGATTATCCCAACACCATTATTTTTAAGTATAATTCCATGGAAAATCAATGTTATGTAGTTGACTATTACTCACTAAATATTCATTCATTTTATATTTGTTATTCCTAATATTCTATAAGAATTTTTAAAATAATTAATTAAATATTATATATATAATTGAAGAAAATTATACAAATATAACATCATATATTGATTTATTCAGTAAAGTATTTTATAAATAAAAAACATATTGATCATTTTTATCTACGTACTAATGCCTTCACGATATGATGAGGTTGATTTTTGATCACCATGTCTTATAATGGTAACAATGATGGTTTATATAAATTTTTATGTAATTTTTATATTATGTAATAATAATTTTGAAAATGTATAATCATTCTTTCCATTCATTAAGGAATGACATAATTAATCACTACTATGTCCGGAGAACTGCCTCTCGAATTGACTTGTATAATTTTTATTAACCAAAAAATAGGGATGGAACTAATATTATAATTAGTAAATTGTTATGTATTTTTTATCATTATTATAATTGTGATGTTATAAATTTTCATATTCCTTCACTCTGTCTATTCTTTGAGAGTTGGGTTCTATAATTATGTATATCTGTATAATAAGTCCACCACCGACCATAATTAAAGGTTCTAGGATTTTATTTTACGGAAGAATATAAATATATATATATATATAATGATAAATATTCTATAAATTATTTATAACTATACGTAATAGAATTTTTTTTTATTTTTTTTATCATTAAACATGATTTTTTTGTTAGTTTACCACTTACTATAGCGATTTTGTAATGTTTATATGGTGAATGATTTAGTAATGTAATATAGAATAAAAAACATGATAATTTTTTGTTAAATAAGTATTAATGGATATGTTTTAAAAATATTATTTTCTATGCATGATAATAATATATCATCTCTCTTTAATCAATAAATCTATAAAATAAAATCAACTGGCTTTAACTTCAATATTACTAATAAAAAAACTATTTTAAAATTATTAGACTATTATATTTAATATTTTTATATATATTAAATAACCTTATGAAGTATATAAATTATTAAATTAGTATTAATAATAATGGATATACATTTACATTACAAATCATATTGAAGACAAATAAAATTATTAACACCTGATGATCTTAATAAGTTATAATGAAAAAATCATTTCACAGATTGTAACTATAAATAAAGAAAATTAATTTTGTGTTTATATGGATACACATTTGAATGATGTGATTAATATAACTATGGGTTTTTGGTAGAGGTAAGAGTGTCACAAACTAAGTGGTCAAATATAGTATGTGATTTTCGTTTCACACTCCCTATGTTGGGATACATTCTAATCAATATACAAAGTTACTTTAATATGGGGGATTTTCATCCCAAATATTGTGTAATCATTAACTATTTATGTAATCATGTAATTTTTTTGTTAATTTTCATGATTTTCTACTTCAAAATATTTATTTAGATAGTTTCTCTAGTCAAAAGTAATGTTATATTTCAATTTTTCATGAATTTTCATGTTTTAAATTATCTTATAAGTCCCTGATATCCTTCAAATTCCATTTAAATATAGTTTATTTCCATTATATCTGAGTATGTTTGTCCCTTTAATTAATATTCTTCTATTTGGGGATAACATTATTTTTTAAAATGGATCCTTGAATCAAATGATCCAAAACATATGTACATGAATCTTTTCCCACCATACCCATGTTATACATATAAAATGTATTTCTTATAATATTGAATGTTAAATTAATAAATCTGTTCAACTAAATATATTTTACGGCTATATCATCATTTTTACAATTTGGATTTCACAGTAACAATTTAACGTAATCTATTATTTTTCTATGTGATCATTTTTCAAAATAAATATACTAATGTAATGTTTAAAAATGGACCTAAATTATTTAATTATAAATTTGTCTTAAATGGATAATATTATTCTATATTTAATTTTTAAAAAATTTTATCAAAATGTAAATTTATTAAATGTTTCCACTCGATTTATTTATTAGAAAAAATATATTTTACAAGTTTTATTCTGAAAAAAAATTCCACATGATTTACTAATTACAATAATATTTCCACTCTACTCATTAATTTTTTTAGGAAAGAAATGTTTATTATCATATTTAAATAAAATAAAATTTTCATATACCCTTAATGGACATGATAATTTAATATTTTTAGGCAAATTATCATACATATTTTATGATTTTTCGTTATCTATTTTTTTTGGTTTGATCAAGGGAATTCATCAACTGATACAATATATGTTCTTTTTAAAAGATATGTTATTGAATAATTTATCCCACATCTAGTTATACACCCCCAAAAAATCCATTTTTAGTAAAGAGTGAAAACTTACAGCTAAACGATTTTTCCTTCTTCAATTCTGATGCACACTATAATGTTTTCAACTTCCTCCATATGTAATCCGGATTAAACTCGTCTATATACATTCTACATGAAATTTTTCAATATAATTAATTAATTGTTCATGGAACATCCGACATATCATGAATAAAGGTGGATGTAATATATTTCAACATATTTTTAAGAATATATAGAGAAAACATTGAAATGGTTAGTCTACGTTTGACTTCATTCTGTAATATAAATATGTTGGATGTAATGAGGACCACCTCCATCTGATTATACATCGACACATTGTTTTTTGGATATGTAGAAACTAAATCAACAACTCACTTATGCTTAATGTAATGGAATTGTATCCAATGGACCTCCCAATAATGTGATCACTCTAATGCACCTCCATCCTATGGAAATCACCCTTATAGGAGTTGTTCCTATTGATGTCCTACAATCTGTTAACTTTGTGATGGTTCTTACTAATATTGTAATCTATTAAATGGAAGTCACTCTTTCCTTCTCAACTAAACATGTAATAAAACTCTTTTTAGGATCTCAATACCTGTCATAAAAATTATAGAGTTTCTCTTCTTTGAACACGTGAACTACAAGGAAGTAAAAATATAACTCACCATCAATTTGTAGTTTTTATAGAATGGTAATTGTGTGATAAAAAATTAATCTCATTTATCAAAATTTCATTTATATCTATCAATTTAATGTACATTTGAGCTTCATATTTTACTATTTCAAATCTTCTCAACACCTCTAGATCCTTCTGAAATTTTCTCCGAACATGTCATACCAAAAACAATCATCATATTTATAATCTAATATCTAGTATTATTATGTGAGTTTTATCATTAATTGTTTTGTTACATTGAATATTCATTCAATTTTAGAGACATCCCAATAGATTTTCTTAAAGAATGTTTGTCGGATTGAATTTTATAAAGAAATATGTTCAAATTGAACATAACATCACTTTATTGAACACTATATCTATTTCCCCTAAATCAGTTGAAATACACTCAAAATTCACATTTCACTTTACCCACTTAATAATAAAAAATGTTCAATTTAATTATTTTTATAATTATTTCAGACAATTATAAATGGATGGATTCATTGTTGTATGTTTTTTAGAATCAATTTGTTTGAAACCATTCTATTTCAACTCAAATAGTTATATAATCTCTTTTTTATGGGCTATAACAAAAAATTTTCCTCTAACCACTCTGGTAAAAAAAACATAACTCCACCTATATCATTTCACATCTTTAGTATGATGATATGATGGAAAAAACTGATGGGTTTTAAAATCAAAACCTCTAATTCTATAGATTTTAATAGGGTAGTCTGATTTTCTACCTCCAATGGAAGTCAGATTCAAATATTGTATAGGGTATTAATTAAAAAAAGTATCTTTTAGTTTGTACAACAGTTATCTCATTATAATTCTAACAAATTTACTCCATATTAATTATTTGATGAATTTTTCCCACTTATTATTAGTTCACCTGAATTATCATACCCATCAGAACCACTTGAAACTCCATCAAAATCGTAATATTCATATTTCTGTATATCTGAAAAACCCTAGATTTTATGATCCAAGGATTGATTAACAGTATTGAGAAAATTGAATTTTTTTACACTCTGGAAAACTATACTTATTATATATAGTCATGATATCATGTATCAAATATTTTCATAATGATTTAATATCATTGAATGATTTGTAAAAAATAATCATATTTTATTTTTCTACATATTCTTCCAAATCATCTTATATGTCATGATAAATGTTTCAAGAGCCATGATGCAATTTTTTCGTCTGGTCTTCCTGTGTATGACACATCATCTTGGTATATCTGATAGGGTCTATCCAAAAAAACAAATCTCCACTTATTCTCAAAATTTAACATATCTGATCTATTGAATTAAAATAGAACCAAAATAAATACTAGGGCAAACAATCTACCGATTTTATTTGTATTAAATACACAAAATATACAAACCATAAAAAAACTAATCATAGTTAGTGTTAAAATATACAATGAAATTTCACCACAACTCATATTAGTGTTCCACAAATTTTTCATCTTCTACATATTGATCATCAAATTCCAAGGGCCCGTCATTAAATTTAATAAAAAATCTTCAAAAGCACAATAACTTAAAATGAGTATCAAAGAGAATAACCATTTACTAAACATCACTATTTCTATGTTTTTTATCCGGATGTAGAAAAATTTATTTTATAATAAAGGTAGTCAGTGATGTCAAAAATTGAATTTTCATGTAATACTGTTATCAATTCCTATCATTATGATTATGTCGAGTGAATTTGGAGAAATATTTATCATGATAAAATAATTTTCCCATATCCCAACAAACGTATAATAATGGTTCATTTGTATAATCCTATATTTTCACAAATCTTATCTTTTTTTACCTCATTTTATTATTTATCAATATTAGTAAGGGACTCATATCTCAAATTAGGATCTTCAACTCCATTAATTACTTAAATTTTTGTAAAAATTAAGAAAAAGGAATACGAAGGAACATCTATAGTTTCGTAAAATTTAAATTCAGTCTGGTAATACTCTCATTGATTTTACTTATTCTACTTCATCTTGATTATTTCAATCGATATATTTTCTTCGTTCTCTTCCTCATATCCCAAATTTTTTTAAATTCCACATCATATTTATAATATTCTGATGAGGATATTGGCATATATACATCATTGGTAATATAATTATAACATATACATTTTAACAACTTCTTCATTTTTTCATCTTTGTTGTGAAAGATGTTATTATGGTTTTTAGTAACATAATATTCTCTCTCACATCCCATTCACCATTTTTGAACACCATTTTCGAATATTCAAATCATAATCTTTGAAAAAAAAATTATACATGTTTTCAATATTTTATGAAACCATTTTCATCCCGTTTACTTATTCATATTTATAAGCTTCATAGAGATTTATAGCCATGGATGCATGTTCTATACATATAACTAAGAACTCCATTTTCCTAGAATCAACATGTTTACATTGTTAAACTTTCATAAAGTACTCAACTTTCTACAGCTTCTCTTTTGTCATTGTATAGGTTTCATAGTCATTCCACATTTAAATTCGTTTTCTAATTTCTATAAAATTTTTAGTAATATGATGTCTTCAGCTCACATTATAACACTCCCTTTATTTACAAATATTTTCATTTTAGATACATGTTTCACCAACATGCATAAGCCCCATTTCCTAAAACTCCCCAACACTAATAATGACCAATGAATCTTGATCTCTAGATATATAGTAAAATTTCTAATATCATTTTATTTGTATTACCTTCATAAAATACTTTGCACTTTTCTTAGTTATACACATTATTGTTTAAATACATTATTTCATTCTAGTAGTGGTAATATAAATAGTTATATAATGATATTTGTTTTTGAAAATAAAGAAAAAATTTTTGAAAACACTTCTTTTCAACATATTTATATGTTTTAACCTTTACCTAAATATATTTAGTGATGTATTTTGTCATCTGTTTAACTAAGATACATTATCATTCAAAATTTCTTTATAGATATTTCTGATAATATCCCACATTTTCATTGCCTTGGGAAAACCCATAATCATTGAAAAAAAATTATTAATAGACTTCATCATGCCATTATGTTCTTTCCCAAATCATCATAGAATATAATATCATTAGTTTTTAGTTTAAATTCATTAATATGAAAGAATTCCACTATTTTAACATATATAACTTCATGGATAAAATATATAAGATTGGGTAACACCCCTTTCTTCCAACTATGATAGTTTTTACCATAAAATAGAGAAAACAAACAATTTTTCTCTGCATAGAAATTTTATATTCTCATATATGAATATTTAAGAGGGAAAATATTCACTGATACCAATTCAAGTTACCAAATATGATATAGGCCACATGGATGGGGTATTAGTGGTTGATTTTTTATTTTATAATAATGTTTATATAATAATTTACAAAACAATATTAACCATTAAAACTTGTTACACTTATGATCCATTCAACTATAAATATAAACATGACCATTTTTATTCAGAAAATATTATGAGACAGAACACTTGATATTTTAAAGTATCTGTTTGAACATCTATTCCCCTCTATGGTGGCTAGTCCATCAAATATGGATTCCCCTACAATACTCAATATAAAATAAAAAATTATAAGAAAAAAATAGTTCTACAACAAGTTGATAAATTTTTTAATATTTTTGGTTATACCACCCACCTTTGTATTTTGAATCCTCATTACTGTAGCAGGTTATACACCCTAACATACCTGATTTTTCAATAAATAATTTATTCACATAACAGGTAGTTCTTCATTATCGTTTTCGAATACACTTATGATTGTTCATAACATACACCACATATAATATTGATCAACATTATCTATATATAGAATTCAGGATTTTGAAAAATTATCTCATGAAATTTTTTATCTTGAAACATCTTCTATATAATAAAAAAAAAATCAATTTCAAACATTTTATATATTCTATCCAGAAAATATACATCCAAAAATTATATTAGATTCATCATAAATCTAGTTACCATGGTCTGATGGACTACATCTATTTTTTATATGTACGATTCATCTTCTTCACTAGATGTTTCTATTGAGTGGAAAATAAATTAGCAAATCACAATTTATTCGCCTAATATAACACTATCAAATCAATATATCTCATATAGGAGTCACTATAATGGAACTCCATCCAATGGTACTCACTTGGATGGGAGTCGTTCAAATGGATATCTAATCAATTGATCATGATCCAATGAATATTGCTCTTGTGAAACCCCATTAAATCTAATAAACTCTATTCTTCTCAACATCATCCTAAAAAGACTCAGTTCGGGATCTTAATATATTTCCCAAAAATTTCAATGTGTCTACTCTCCACACATGTGAATATTTTAAAAGTAATACTATTCTTATCCCTCTATATGTATGAATCTTAATTGTAAATAATACAAAAAATATTTTATTCCCAAAAATCCGAATTTTCAAATAATTTATTTTCATGTTATTTTAGCATAAAAATTGAATATTTGGACTCTGCTCTACTCTTTTGGAGCCTTATAAATCTTATCAAAACATCTCAAAACATAATACATATTCATATTTAAATATTAATCACCATTCTAATTAATTATGTCTATTATTTATATTTTATGTGGCTCTGATTATTCATTCATCCTCAAATCAAGTTTGATAGTGTTTTAAATAGAAAATGAATCAAATGGAAATGATAATGGAAAGGTTGTACCATATATCATAACTCACCACATTAAACACCACATCATTATCTCATAAAAATAGTGAAGCATAAACAATATTAATTTGGGACATGACCTATTGAAAAAAAACATCAAATGATTCCTTTCTGTGATGCAGTAATTCAATTGAAAATGGTTTACTACATTGTTGGATGATCATTAAAATTTTGTTAACAACTACCATTTAGTAGAAAAATAATTGTTTTTACAAAATAATTGTCTTGAGGCTCTATATACTCCACTATATCAAATATCTCTAATTACAAAAATTAAATCCCCCATTGTTATCCATCCTCATTTCAGTTATGAATTGATGTCAACACAAATTATATTTTTTTATCACCACCACTGGTTTAAACAATATGACTAGAGAAATATTTTTTTCTTCCTATAATGGTACAATAATTCTTAAACATTATTTGATGATATAAATAAATGAAAAATATATTTTTTAAACATTCAGTCTCTCATTAATTCTAATTAACTAGTTCCAAATTTTTTATTTAACTAATTAAACTGTAAGATTACTACTCCACCTAATGGTTCATCGAAATCAACACCACTTGAAACTCTAGAATACTCAACATAGTCTAATTTATGGATTTATGATGACTATCACATCTGATTCTAAAATTTCTTCTCAGTTTCACCTAGAAAATAATAATTTTGAAATGTTATAAATTTTTATATCATCCATAAACCCAAAAAATCATGTATCATGAGTTTTCATAATGATTTAATAACACTGAAGGGTCAACAAAGAATATAAATATTTTTAATTTTCCAAAACATGTATCTAATAATAATCTATAACTATAGATATATGAAAATTGGAGAAAAAGTTTTGGAACTATCTCCATGACTATCTATAGGCCATACTTCATCAGCAACACAAACTAATTAGAAATCCCCAGTTTAATCATACTCATATATGATGTTATTACCTAATAAAAAAAATTGTGTTGTCATGTACACTATAGTTACCACATATAATGTGAAAAAATCTAACTTATTAATGTCCTTACATGTCCCCCTATTGTTAAAATTAATATTAAAATGTGAATAAGAAAATAAATTCAACACTAGCACTATGGATGATGTGTTCTAAGTAGGCCTCCATGTTTCTCTTTTGGTCAAGCTCCTAGATGTCAAAAAATCGACCATGGAAGAAGTCTAAATTAGATTCGATTCATTACCAGTACCCACTTCATCATATCCTATCATATTGATATTTATAGACCACTATAAGACAACTCATTCCCAATGAAAGAGGGGAATCATTTCATAATGCCTCAAACTACTACTAGAGGGGACATGGTATGTCCCTCAATCCAAAACATTTACCTTTACCTTCTCAATCCATTTAATTTTCATTTCCTTATTTTCTTAGTATGTCATTACCCATCCATTCGGGGCGGGGTCATCCATATATGTTTTCTCAAGGAATATTACATCATCCTGACCAAATCATCTCAATTAATGGTATTACATCATTAACAACGACTTTGTCTCACCTATGATAGTACAACAATCATCATATAACTAATAGAGTGGTAAAGACACATGACTCTCACCCACACTGGATTCATCACCCATCATAACTACTAGGACAACAATACACATGAAATAATTAAAGTGTGATTCATATTGTAAAAAAAAACATATATTGCCTTCATGATCATTGTAGTCACTTGTACCTAGACTGGTATTAAAACAAACCTCCTATTTGAAAACCAATGAAAATACTCAAATCACCACCCACTATCCACAAAAAGGTACCTTATCACATATGCTTTATGGGATCCTTCACCATGTCACCTAGAGAAAATCGTCTCTGACACAACTCATCAGAACATGATGAACTCAACCCAAAAATAACGCCTACCCATCCTAATATCACCATTATATTGGTTGATCTCATTACTAAAGCTTGAATAGATATCTCTCTCATAGTCAATAGACCAAATCCCCTTTTACCTATCGTAATATCACTTGGGAAATAATCTTAGGATAATAAAATATCTTTTAAATCCAGTAAAACTATATGATTCTGGACATTATCTTTGACAGAACTCCCTCCTATTTAAGATATAGTCTTTGTGTGACATAAATAAAAAATGTTCTAAAGAGAACATGTCATTAGAATAGGGGTCTAGACACCATCCTATAATTTCTTCCGATTTATATATCAGTCCATGTTCATATACAAGATCCCATGAAACATGAATTTAGCCACATACCACTGAATTAAAAGACATATGATGTTATATCAAAGAGACCACCTACCCCATTTACGGAGATACGACTGAAGACATAATATAAATTCCCTTCCATAGTCTTATTTATTCCTCACCTAGTATTAAATATACTCTTAAGCTACAAGCAACCCCATCACTCTAGATATACTAAAAACCTCATGAGTTCTTACACTTATAAGAATGGATCCATCTAGATAGTCACTCATGATGTTCCCTAATCCTCCAAAATCATTTTCACTTATAGCTGGATTCCTCTGAGAATCATCACATTAATATTTTCCAATTGTCTTCTTAATATATCAATATTTCATTATGATGTATTTACATCCCACTTATTGATTCTACCTTTTGAGAGGTCTATAAATGTTTTTTATATTTTTTACCCTTAATCAAAATTCTTAATCTATAAATAATATCAATTAAAAGGGAATCCAAATATTTTGTCCATGAAAATGATAAAATATTATATATTATCCTCTCATCAAGTATACATATTTGAGTAAATATACATTCTATTATTTCCTTCATTATAGATATTTTCAATCCCAGTTCATTTGAAATATAACCATGTAGAATGATTTATCACACATAATTAAAACCATTAACATGATGTCCCTATTTATAGCCACCACTAATTTATATGTCCTCTTATTCTCCAAATCCAAATCTTCTATGAAATCATAATTCCCTAAATCACCAATTTATATTTTTAACACCATATCATATTTGAATTGGATATTTGATGATAATTACATGAAAAGTTTTGTGATTGATTACATGATTTAATTTTCAATTCATCAAAGGATTCAATTAAGTCACAAAAGTTTGAGTGAGAAATATGAATTTTTAGATTTTAAATATTCATTAATAATAATGAAAGAATCAGGTTTCACTTCAAAATAATTATTCTGAATATAAATTGGGTATCCATCTTCTAATGAGTCATCTTCTCATTTCACATTTTCATCATACTCTATGACACATGGAATAATCCATTACATTTTTTCACGAATATCCCATAATATCTATATTTTATATATTATCTTATGTTAGACATCATAACTACCCTTCCTCTGAATAGTTTTCAAATTATTACACCGATTCATTTCTACTTCTAGAATTGTTTTAGACAAAGGGAGGATATCACAAACAAATCATTAGATAATGATAATTCTAGGATTTTTTATATCATTGTCTGTCTATTTATTTATCTATTCTTAGATAAGTCATCATCTAAGAGTATATATCCAATAATCGTTTTAAAACAAGTTGGTATAAAAAAAATTCATTTTAAATCCGTAAAATTTAATACAAATATATAATGTATGGTTTATTAATAAATCAGTGTGAGTAAAAATTCCAAAACAATTAATGTAAGGAGCACCATGTTTAGAAAATTATTCATATGGTATAGTTTAATGTGATGAAATTGAAAAAATATTTTTTGATTTAAGGTAGATTAAGGTGAATGAATATTTACTCATTTCATCTTCATTTGTATCCCGAGTATGTTTAGATCTTGTTCCATCATTAAAAAGAATGTATTTAATCTCCCCCTTTCCCTAAATATTAATATCTATAAATATTAAATATGCAATCGAAGATTAAAAACACGTACCAAAGATAGTATTACATGTTTCACCAATAAGGGATAATCTACGGGACATTCAAAATACAATATGATAATGCGCAATATTTTGATTTAGTTCTATTAATCTGTTAAAATCCAATAGTTCTCTCTGTAACTGAAATAGATATAAAAACGATAATTCATTATGGATCTTCTTCTTTTTATATTAAGAAGTCCATATATTAATTTTTCATAAATTATCTTATTGAGTACATATATATTCAAAACATTTTCTTTTTTTAAATATTCTAAAATAGTTAATATATTTTACCATGATTGAAAACATATTATCTAATAGTAGGGATCCATTATTATACCTCAACACTAGAAATAAAAATACAGGCCTTCTAAATATTTTTATTTGGTCATAATTTGTAATAAAACCATTACAACTCCTAAAAACTCATGAAAAATATTTATCTTAATTTCCAAATGAATCATCCAGTTATTTGGAAATAGTGGGGTTGCAGAAAAAAATTAATTACAATAATGTTTTCTTTTACATCCCCATATTGATTATGATGAAAGATCATTATAAATGAAATAATTAATAGTCAATAAAAATTTCCACATAATCATTTAGATATCTATTACACAACTCCTCTAAATATTATAACATTATCATCTATCTCTTCTCAGTCATGATCGTTGGTGTGTCATGATATAATACCTGAAATTGTGATCTTGATTGACATGGAAAATAAGTCAATGACTAATATTCACATCATAAAAACTATTGTATATCTCGTTAATCAGTATATGAACTTTTTGTCACTCTATGATATAATCTATGCTTATTCTCAATCTCCATATAATTCATTTTCTGATCTATTTAAAATGTGTTAGTATCTCCAAAAAGGAAGCAAAATTTTGTTTTATTAAATAAACATCACTCAATCCTTTCTCATATATAACTGCATTCATATTTTCAGGTATTAACAATTATATTCTATGATATGTTGTGTATTATATGTCATGAATTCTCAAATAATCAATAAAATTTACAATGTAATTTTTAAATCATTTTTTTCTAGGTAACTATTACCCATCTCACAGATAGTTAATTAATATATTACAATTGAAAGTTATAAAATTGAAATTATTCAAAGCAAACACTTACATATCATAGGGAAAGGCTATGTTTCTTGCACTTTCTAACAAGAAATTTTGAAATCGTTTACAAATATAGTGTAATATAATATATAATCTAGTATTGAAGACACATTAATTTTCCTCTCTGTCTCATCAAACCCATCATAACTCACACATATGAACTTTTTGGAATTTACACACATATTTCACTACACAATAGTAAACCATAAATATAGTAGTGTAAATGTGTTTCTAATATTCCCAAAACTAGTCTCGGAGTCCATTAAATATTATATAGTATTTTTTCATATTTCCATATTGATCTATGTGTCCTATATATAATTTAGGTAAAAGGATAACAACTTTTCATGTTATCCATAATTTATATGTTCACGGAAGTCATGTCCCTTATAATTGCACCATGATTAGTTCATACATAATTAAAAACATCGATATATAACCCCAACCATCCTAAAAATAATATAAACATATTCAAACCTAATTAATATTCATCCATATGTTAAATAATTAGTTTACAATCTGTATAATATTTATATATTGATATAAATGTGTATTGATTATTTATAACCACGTATTCAATTCATCATATCATGATATGAAATTATCATTATCATATTCCAATTCCATACATTCCATTGTTTTTAAATAATAACACAAATGTGGCTCCCCTGTGAATGGTATCCAATAAATTCTTCAATTATATCAACATATAATATAATATGATCATTACTGTATTTAAAAATTTATACACCTGTTATTGTCAAATAATCCAACCCATTACAACCAGTTTGAAACTATTACTGATCATCATTAATGAACTAATCTATCCATTAAGTCCCCATTCCTATTTCCCACTCTTAATTAAAAAAAAATTATCCATGATACCGTGTAAAATGTTCAAATTGTATAAATTTTCCTCAAATCCACTTCTATCTATGATATGAAATATGTAACAAAATCGAAATTAATGGTACATCTAATTCCAATAGTACAACAAAATATTGAATTGGATGTGGTCGATATTTTTTGCATTTCCATTATTATGATAAATAAGATACATCATGAGTTATTATATAATTTAAATTTAATAATTGAAGATAAAAAAACTTCCACAAGTCATTAATAAATGTCGATTAACCTTAAATATTATGAGTTTAACACCCCTTTCATGCATAAAGATTGATGTATCATCACAAAAGTGGCATTATGAAATTCATGATCCCCATAAAAAACATGAGACATAGGAATATTAAATCCACCTATGTCTTTAAAATAATTATGTCCATATGTAATAACTTCTTAATAAAATACACCACAAAAAATATTTTAGACACCACTCTTAGCCTAAGGAAATATGCATATATTTTTTATCATCATAAGTCAAATTGAAATAAACATATTTATAATTCATCAAATCTATAATCTATTCTTGATAACTATTAATAAAAATATTATAAAGTCACATTTTCTTCCCGCATAAAATAAAAAATCAATGGACACATGACCAAATCAAATTATCAATTATCTAAATAGTTTTCTCTACTTATCAATCATACAATGGATGAAAATGCTTACTCAACATCACTTAGTAACCAAAACCTTTTTAATCCCTTCCATTTTCAATATATAAATCATAAATCATTATAAATATAATACTATGATAAATCCCATTAATAATAATTGTGTTTCTTTGAAAGAGATTCCAATATACACCAATTGTGTGAGTTTAAATGATTGGAAGAAAAGATGAATCACTATTCAATAGATAAATAATAACAGGAATATAATATTAACTCTTCCGTAATTGTAGAAAACTTGTCATGAACACTGGATCGGTAATATCCCAATTCAACTCAGAATAGATAATTATGGAAGCATACTTGATACACTATGATGTTTTCCATTACACGGTATCATTTATAACATCAAAACATTATTCCTTCTATGTGTTGATCCATACCCAACCCCCATTAGTGGTTGTCAATACTATTATACATCATAGATATTATAGGACGCATTAAAAATCAATAAATATTAAATATCTGAACAAAAACATAGGTTAATAATTTTGAAGATATAATATTCTTTGAAATTATTGGATGTAATATGAATTAATAGCATGCATTATCATTGTATCGCACAATATTATCAATCAGTAATAATATTTCATCTCAAATTATTATCCCAAAACGACTTTCATATTCTCAATCTATGATGATTTGATTTTGAAATGTTCTATGTCAACAAAATTTCATCCTTTATAGATATTGAGATGATTCTTAGAAAGGAGACACATAAGTAATCACTCTACTATTAATTCATTAAATACATACATAAGAGATTTGTTTTCATAATTACTAATGATGGAATTTCCTTACATGAGTGTATATGATATTTCAATATTAATGAATGGATATATTTATCCCCTATCCTGTATCATAATGAACATCTTCTATATTATATAAATATTACAAAATATTATAATCAATATATATATAACTACGATTTAAATAGATAATGTGGAAAAAGATTATGTATACTAATAACAACTTATAATTAATGATCATGGGTAGTTAATTATTCGTGTGTGTCCTAAGATACTAGGGACAATTTTCAAAAACATGTCCTACTTGTATAAAAAAAACTCTGATCCTACACTAAATATATCACATGAAACATTTTCTGGCATCATTATCACATAAAAAACGAGATATTTCAATGACTGGAATAATGCTTGCATAAATCACCACATGGAAATATAAGAATGTTTCTAATAAAGGTCACTTTATGAAAAAAAAAATGTTGAAAAATTTATTGTTGGTTCTAATCTACAAATAACATGAAATTGTAAATTTATAAAAAATAATTTAGTATCACCCATGTCATCATAGAAACCATGCTCTTGGGATCTATGTACATTCCAAATTTATAGATAATATTCCTAAGGAACATTATATATCATTCCACTATTATCATTATGATTTATCTTGTTTTAAAAAAATATCATAGAAAATGAAAAAATATCATTTTTTAATTATATAAGTAATACTTATGAAGGTGTCGTTATATGTATGTGATTCCTAGTTGAATGGAAAATAGAGAACTATGCGTTTTACCTAATAATTATCTCTACACATCAGAATCAAATGGAAGACAATATCTATTGCATAGTCTGAAAACACACTCATAATATATTTTAATCTCATGAATTATACCCTTTTAAAATGTTCTTTATTTTTTTATAAAAAAATATACACCATCTAATTTGTTTCATTATTTATGATAGGGACAATTGTTATGAATCCTAAAATGAATTAATGGTATTTATTTATGATTAATTTCATTTCCAAAATTCAGGAAATCATTAACCAAAGGGTTATGTCACATGTTAATCCTTCTTAATTTATATTTATATTTTTTAATGGAACCAAATGTTACATTTATATTACATATGATTATGATAATAAATTATTACGAAAAAAATAATATTCAATTCATTCAAAATAATCATCCTTAAGTTAATATTATTTTGAGTGAATATAAACATCATATTTTTCTGTGATGTATTTATTTCAAACATTAATCTATGTAAAGAATGCATATATATTATTATAGAAAATAAGAAAAAAAATTAATTTTATATCTTCATTAAAAAATATAAATTCTTAGTTTTTAGTTTATCTGAAGAATAAGTAATTAACACATTATTCTATATCATAATGCAAACAAGTGCCTTAAATAAAGAATCACATTATATTAACAATCAATATTTATATTAATGTGGGGTAAAACATGATCAATCACCATTATTATTTTAATTTCCTATATATAATAGATTCACCATTTTTCTAATTAACATAACTCTTTTATGTAAATATTGTTAGAGGAATATATAACAGACCAAATATTTCAATAAATAATCTGTATTAACCAAGAAATATAATAAAATTATGAACATTTATAAAATTAGAATTTATTTTCTATTATCAAGTAGAAATATATTTAAATTGTTCATTATTTATTCTATCTTGAGATAAAATATTCAAAAAAAATAAAATTCATTAAATCAAAAATTCACAGTTACTAAACTTTCGATAAAATATATTTAATTTTATTAATTGAAAAAAATCCATATGAGTCTTCCATGATTCCTATGATTTTTAGTACATAAAAATATATATTTAATATAAATAGCTAAAAATATCAAATTATTAATGGGGAAATTAATTCATATGATTGATGAATATATTTTCTGCATTAGAAAACCAAATGTGCATAACTATAAACATATCATGTCAATATATTATATAAAAATATTCCATTATAATATGATAAAAATTCACTTTCAACGGTTTTATCCTACCATAATATCAAACATAAAAAAATATAACACACAATCATTAGTATCCCAGAGAAAATGTTTACTATATTACATTGGTATTAGATACAATGGATCTCAACAAGAAGGATTGATCAATTTAGTATTTTTAAATAACTATATACACACACTATTTTTATATTATATTAGAAATAAAAATTACATAACATAAGAAATTTTTTTAGAATCCTTGATATTATTCATTATATAATTCTATATATATTTTAGAAAGGAAAACATATAATAATAAATATTACATTATCATAAAGGGTAACGTACTGCCGAGTGTATCATATGTAAATAATTAATATTATATAGTGTCAGGTATATATCAAAAAACGCATTCAATTTCATTAATATATTGTGAAACAAAATGAATCCATAAACAATATCAATTTGGTAATGTCATTGGTAATAATATATAAAATATATGTGTTAGAAATGAAAACTATTAGATTTCATGACCTTATTCATTATATAATCTCGACCATCAAGACCCTGTACTAGGATAATTTAAATGATGCTTATGTATACACTAAATCCTCAACTAAAATGGAAAACTGAATTTTCTCATGATTCATATAAATGCATCTAGTTGCTGTATATTTTGATTCTCCAACCATCAGTATATATCCAAAACATTCAACATATATTCAATTTAATTCAAAAAAATGTTTCATATCAGTATATATCATAATTTACTATACAATATAAAATATAATTATTTCCCAATTTAATCAAATAAAATTTAATGTAAATCACCATTTATATGTACATCATAAGGGTTATGAAGTAATCAAGTCCATGATAAAACTAATATAGATATTTAGTTCAAATTTAATTTCTAATTATAAAAAGAATGTTATTGTTTCAATATATATTTAATAAAAAAGTGAAATTATATAAGTGAAAACCATTGATTCATATGAAATATTATTATCTTAATAATATCAATTCTATTGTAGATATGATGAAAATAGTATTGATGTAAAAAATTAGTTTTCATAAATGATTAATCTTCACAAAACATTTTAAAATGCATAGAATATTCTAGTGTCATACATTAACATCACTGGAAAATAAAGAATAATACAACATTCATAATTAATAAAATTTGTGAATTAAATATATACTTTACATTAAATGGGTTGCTATGTTCGATTGCGTACCTGATACGCAACAATAGGTTTCTCTGAAATCTTACATTGCACAGTAATAATATAATATTATTATTTTAAATGGTATTTAAAGCCTAGCTCTTGTATTGTAATGGATGAATAGAACAAACGAAAATATGATTATACATGTTTTTTAAATGTTTTTTACAATTATCTAATCAAATTTAATGGCTTAAAATGTTAATGAATCTAATATTAAGCATAATTTACCTTTAAAGCTTGATTTACCGCCTATTGATGGTGAAACCTCATTAAATCATGTAATAGTCACATTAATATGTTCAATTTGACCAAATAAAATTCTTTTTTAGATTTGGGATAGCAAAATTTACTTTTAAAAATATTATGGTATTATTCTGATATAATTTATTTGATTATGAATTGTGAAAAATACAATATTTTTAATACAAAAATTGCATTTTTTATTGTTTTTTATTTGGTTATATTATCTTTATAAATTTCTTTATTGTTTAATTATATTATTTTTTACCATTTAATCTAATGATGGTCATTTTAATTAACTTCACATTGAAATTGGATATAAACAAGTATCAATCTTCTGATAGATATTGTTTCATAAAACATACTATTTGTTCCAATAATGGGAATTAATTTTAATTTAATTAATGAAATTTATATTTTTTTAATTTTTAAAAATAGACATCATTTTTTATTTCAAAATTTAAATATAATGTAGGCTGAATATTTTGTATTTTTACGAAAAACATCAATTTTTAATGAATAGTAAAACCACTAAGTAGTAGTTAAAAACTGAAATTTTCATTAAAATGAAATCTTACAGATTCTTTGGATTGATTTTTAAAAATCAGACATACATGGTTGTTATTATTAAGTAAAATTTTTCAATATGATGAAAATAATTTTTAGTGAATAGTAATTTTTGACATTTATTTACCATGGTTAAAGCTAAATCAGATAAATCGAAGAAAAAATAGTTTTATAATATACAAAATTACCTTAACACTTGTCCTAACTATATTAGTTGAGTTATTTAAAACCATGGGCATCTTTGGGTCGATAATGTGACCAATTGGATCCACATGATAGTGATAATGATACTTTATTTATTTTAACATTATGTAAAGGCAAAATGACATAAACAAATATCTATTACTAAATTAATTTTTATAAGGGGTTATATGAGCTATAATTTTGAATATAAAATTTAATAAGAAATATAAATATATATCCTACATCATGGTAATTTTTTATTAATTTTAGACATCATATAAATTGAATTATTTATGACACAATAAGGATCCCTTATTGTCATCATTAATAAAGGATTTAAATAAATAAGATTATAAATATTAATATAATATCCAAAACTTGGTCAATTTTAATTTTATTATTTATTTCAAAATTGAGTCATCTTTTCTTCACCTTAAATGAGTTTTTGATCTTAATAAACTAAAGAACTATTTATAATAAAATAATATTTGCAAATTTCCTAAAGAACCCCTCATCCCTCTTATAAAAATCCCTCATTTCTAACCCATTATACACACCTGTCATGCCTCATGGATCTTCAAACCCTACCCCTAAAATCTCTCAAGATCCATGTCCTCATCCTAGAAACCTTTCCTTAGGTATAAGGCATTTCTCGAATCCCTTTTGGTTCAAACCAAATGTAGTTACCAAAATTAAATGTACCGATATCTCTAAACGTCTTTTAATTTAAATAACTTCTACAACTGCTTAACTCTTTTCATCACATACTTCTATAACAACACCAATAACCTAAATATACTAGGATTTTGTTATGAGAATTATTCAAACTACACACACACACATTTATCATATAGGTGATGAACATACTGTTTTTGTGAACAGAAAACTAACGCCTCACAAAACCATGATTGTTCGATTTTCTCCGATAGCACACATGGTGGCCATTAATATGACACTATATTTATATATGATATATATTATATTTATGTATTCTTTATGCTGCTTTATTTTTCTTTTATAGAATACCTTTATGGTGTCCATTATAGGTAAATGTGATTATTTCATTTGACAAAGTTCGCGCTACCGCCCCCTCAAAGTGATGTGACTCATTAATGATATTTGTTGGACATATTAAGGATGGATTTAATAATATTATATATCATATTATACAGGAATTATAATATATTTATGTATCATTATGTTTTAAAACCATTATAATTTGAAAGATAAATGAAAGTAGCGTTCTTGCATACGTATGGCGTACCGTCTCTATGAATGGTGAATTTATATTATTATCTTCAAATGTTATGTACTATTTTAAATACATGTTTATATTAGATATATATTATATATATGGTATCAAAATAATTAATAAGATTCTGGATATAATGAATTTTTGACCATCTGAACAACTTGTAATTATAAGATGTCCATTTGTGACTCAAGTAACAAATATCCACAAAATGAATATAATTAACTTAAATGATTACATAATGTTTAAAACAAGGTAATAAGTGATATAAATTGTATAATAATCTTGAAAACAGTTCATAGTCAAGTAAAAATTAACTTTATTTTATTATTCAAGAAATTAATGAACGAACAACTGATGTCTGACATGAGGTTAGAGACATCGTCCCAATATCCATTCATTGACGAATATTTTGTTTTAATAAACTATATTATTTTATACATTGTATAAACACATTTCACTTTTACTCTTATTCCAAAGCAATATGTTCTATATGAAAAGTATTACTAAATGAAAAAAAAAAGTTTCTTTTTTTTAACGTAAGCGGGGACAATGTCCTTTCCTCCACCATGAGTATTATTTGATATTTGGTTTCCTTAACAAGATGTAATATTTTTAAAAGGAAAATACCATATACTACATTATGTATTTTGGTATTGAAAATGTATTTGATAATGGATTATTTTCATTAAATATATTTTAATGATATATTGTGATCGATATGTGGACATATTATCTTTCCTTTATGTTTGTTTTATGTGTTACGAAAATGTTATGGTTCATGGGTATTGTTACATATATGGGTGGTTTCGTGATAATCCAAGGGATGGTGTGCTCGAGATAGCTCTCCCATACATTGGGTAACATGGGAGAGGTAAACGTGAATGTTTCACCTAATATATTTTGGGAATATACTGTGATGGGTATTCCAAATGTAACACCCATTGTAGCTGTGATTGCCACAATATAAGTATTAGATGAATTACACAAGCTACCTTTTTGTTTTATGATTTCTATGTGTTATTCAGAAATATTATGATTTCATTATGTTTTTTAAATGAATTATGTTATGTATGATATAATTAATTAAGGATTTATTTATTTGTTTTATAACACTTACTGGGATATTTATGTTCATCCCAAGATTGGAAATGTTTTTGTGAGGACATAAAGATGATAAAATCAAGGATGAGATCAAGGAAAATTCATGTTTTAAAAACATTGGACTAGTCATGAATCTTTTTTTTCAAGTGATTATATTTTATTAAAATATAGAAACTGAGTAGATGTGTCTACATAGTAATTTTTGCGATGTAATGTAATTTTTATGGCCTAATTATCTAAAAATATAATCTTTTAAAGACCCACAATGTGAATTATTCATTTAATTCATGATTATTTAATGTTTACGGTTGAGTCCTTATAGTTGGTATCAGAGGTCGGATTAGATAACATTAATAGTTACAATATTGTTAAATTAATATCCATAAATTATGTTATGTTAATATTGTTATGATATAGCATTTACAAATTACCATGTTGCTTCAACTAAGATATATTTGTGTTCAGAATGGTTTTCTGCAGAGGAAAGTGGGAAGCTATTTTGGGATGACATCAGGAGGAAGTCAACCTTCCAAATCAGATACATGAGATGGTCAGAATAGGAACTAAACAATTTGTTGAAGTGATGGCACATTTGAATCGGGTTATAAATTGTGGTGGTATCCATGCATGATATCAACTTGATCAACCATAGAGGAACATGTCAGCAGTGGAGCATTTCATGAGGCACCATACCCCATCTTTTAGAGGAGCATCAGACACTATTCTAGTAGAATGATTGATTAATGAACAAATGAATTTTTTTGATTTCACGGGGTGTTCAGAACATCAAAAGGATAGTCCTACAGTTATCCTTTTTGATGGTGAAATTGGTCAATGGTGGTCGATGGTGAAAAATATCAGGGATAGTGAAGTGATAGATACTCTTGATTGTGATGAATTAAAAGGTATCTTTCATGAGAAATATTCTCTTAATATGGTTCGTCTTTTGATGGAAAATTAATTCCAATAATTCAGACAAGAGGATAACTCGGGGGATTCTTATAAAAAATTCACTCAACTTGCATTGTATTCTCCAAGTTTCATATGAGATCTTGATAGTAAAATTAACTATTTAACTCTGGATTTATGCCAATATATCGATGGGCCTCAC
This sequence comes from Viscum album, assembly GCA_963277665.1. Lineage (NCBI taxonomy): Eukaryota > Viridiplantae > Streptophyta > Magnoliopsida > Santalales > Viscaceae > Viscum > Viscum album. The sequence goes on from OY728157.1 coordinate 1,033,885,667, forward strand.
CTTCTCATGATTTCAAAAGTTCGTAAAAACTATATTGTTGTGTATAGAAGGAGGAAATGGTGTTTTTGGTGATCAAGTGTTCGTTGAAAAAACTACAGAATAAGAGGTTGAGGTGGGATATGAATGAGACGAACTCTTCAAAAACAACTGATGGAAAGAAACTAAAGTTTACTGTTTCTGAAAATTGTGGTAAAAAGTATTCTGGGGAATGTCTTTTGAATTATGGTAAGTGATACTGATGTGGTAAACTGGGATATAAGGCTCATAATTACACTAAAAAATATCAAGGTATTGGTATGACAAAATCTTATTTACAGTCAGTAAAATATTTTAAGTGCAACGAAATCGGTCATTATACAAATGAGTGTCCATCAAAAAACATAAATGAGAGAAATCAGCTAGACTAAAAGCATACATGAGTGGTGTTGTCCTTTGAAACTACTTCAAGAGATATTTGGCCACAAAATGATATAGTATTTGGTACATTGTTTGTTTGATCTGATTATACCAATGTTTTGTTTGATTCAGGGTCTACACACTCTTTCATTTTAGAGAAGTTTTCAACTAAATTGGGAATTTAATATCATGATCTGATTCCTGAACTTATTATAAATATACCTGGATGAAATTTTTTGACAAAAATAAATTATATTAACCTTGATGTCCTTATGTGCAGAAAGAATGTTCCTACAAACCTTATTGTGTTTTCTCTAGTATAGTATGATGTTATATTGTGTATATATTGGATTTCATTTTATCATGCTATGATTGACTGTAGATATAAAGATGTTTATTTTCAAAAATATTTTTAGTTTTTCTATATGAATGAACACTTACTTTGGATAACATATTAGAAATTTGAGAAACTAGTAAATGATCTATATAAATGTTACCTTCCACATATTTTTGAAAAAAAGGAACCTTTCAGATTAATGATGTTCCAATGGTAAATGATTTCGGTGATGTTTTTCCTGATCAATTACATGGTATTATACCAGATAGATATATTGAATTTACTATTGACATAGTTCCTGATGCTATTCTAATTTCAAAAACCCTTTATCAAACATCACAAATTGAACTTTAAGAGTAAAAAATGTAATTGTGGGAGTTATTAGATAAGGGTTTCATTCAACCATGCAAATTACTAGGAGGTTCTCCTGTATTGATCATTAGAAATAAATATGTTTCAAAAAGACTTTAAATTGATTTTAGAGAATTTAATAACATCACTATTAAGAACTAGTATCCTTTTCCATATATCGATTATTTGTTTAACCATCTCTAGAGAGCTCCATCTTTTTCAAGGATTTATTTGAGTCCAGGTGTACCATCAAATGAATGTAAATGAACCAAATATCATAAAGAACTTGTTTGTTACTAGATACGGTCATTATGAATTTTTAGTTATGCCTTTGGTTTTATCCAATGTCCTACTATATTCATGCATCTTCTGGATAGAATTTTTGGTGAGTTCTGGGATAATTTTTTGGTTTTGTTCATTGATGATATTTTGGTTTATTCCAAAAATAAATAAAAAAATTAATGTCATTTAATGGATGACTTGCAATCCATAAAAGGAAAGTAACTATATGGGAAATTTTGTAAGTGTGATTTTTAGTTACAATTTTTTTCCTGGGTCACATTGTTTAAAAAAATGGCATAATATTTCATATTAATAAAGAAAATGTTGTTTCATAATGGGAAAGACCCACTAATAAAACTGAAATTCATAGTTTTCATTGTCTGGAAAGTTATTACCAGAGGTTTTTTTAAATTTTTTATGGTTATCTAGTCCATTGACTTTGTTAACTCGAAAAGGAGTTATGTCCATTTGGACAAAAAAATGTTCTTATTGTTTTTCATTAAATGAAATTAAGATTAGTGAATGCTCCAGTTTTGGCACTAACATCAAAAAATGGTGAGTTTATTATTTACAACAATTCTTTATTGAATGGAATTTGTTGTGTCTTCTAAAGAATGATCAGGTAATTGCATATGATTCACGTCAGTTGAATCCTCATGAGTTAAATTTTACAACACTTGATTTGGAATTAGCTACTATTGTTTTTTCATAAAAAATTTGAGGCATCATTTGTATGGAGTAAATTGTTAAATATATACTAAACACAATAGTTTCAAGTATATATTCACTCAGATATAATTGAACATGATAAATATTAGATGTATGGAATTAATCAAGGATTATGATTGCACAATCCTTTACCATATGTTAAAAAAAATAAAGTGGATGATGCTTTGAGTCGAAAATTTAATGCTTCATTAACCGTGATAGGATTGGAATGAGATCCTTTGTTTTTTGATTTGATAAACATCAGCATAGAAGTTATTGGTTCAGGAAATTCTTCTGTTTTGTTTCAGGTGTCAGTGAAATCCTCTCTATCAGATTGAATTAAGAAAGTGCAAAGGAAAGAGAGTGAGTTATAGGAAAGGTAGAGTTGGTTTTGAATGATATGTTTTCGGAATTTTACATTGATAATGATTATGTTTTGAGGTTTATGAAGATATTATGGGTGCCTTGTGATTCACAGTTGAAGAATGAGATGGTATGTAATGCTCATAGTTCTCTGTTTTCAAGTCATCCTCATAGTACTAATATGTATAGTGATCTTCATGAGAATTACTGGTGGGATGGATTGAAAAGAGATATTTCTGATTTTATTATGAAGTGTTTGACATGTCTATGGGTAAAAGAAGAGTGAATGTAACCAAAAAGGATGTTTTAGTCTTTACCAGTTACAGAGTGGAAATGGGAAAATATATCCATGGACATCATTGTTGGATTATTAAAGACATCTTGAGGTAATAATGCAATCTGGGTTATTGTTGATTGGTTGAATAAATCAAACTATTTTCATCCTATTCTAAATACAATTTCATTAGTTTATATTTCTTTGTTGAATGTTAAAAATATTGTTAGTTTTCATGGAGTTCCACTCACCATTGTATGTGATCGTAATCTCAATATTACTTCAATATTTTGGAAAGGACTTCAGTTGTCGTTGGGTACTGAATTAAATTTTAGTACATATTTTCATCCACAATCAGATGGGTATTCTGAATGAACAATTCCGACCTTGGAGGATATGATACATGCTTGTTCACTGTATTTCAAGTAAGTTGGGTCAAAAATATTTCTTTGGTTGATTTTTCATATAATAACAGTTTTCAATTCAGTATACAGAAGTCACCATTTGAGGAATTATATGGAAAAAGATGTCGAACTCCATCTTTTGGGGATGATTTAGGTGAAAGGAAGCTGATGGGACTATAATTGGATTATGATATGGCAGAAAATGTTCAATTGACTCAAAAGCACATGAGAATAACTCAGAGAAGGAAGAAAAGTTATGTGAATAATCGGAGGAAGGATCATTCTTTTGATGTAGGTTATCATGGATTTCTCAATGATTCTCCATGTAAAATTGTGATATGTTTTGGTAAGAAGGGATAGTTGAGGCTGAGGTTCATTGGACCCTATGGAATCCTAGATAATGTTGTATCAGTTGATTACAATTTGGCATTGCCTCTATATTTATATCAGGTACACAATGTTTTTCATGTTTCAATGGTAATAAAATATATGCCAGATCTATATCATGTTTTATGTCACGAGCTACTTTAGTTGGAAGTGAATATCACTTATATGGAAAAACCTGTCCAGAATAATAACCCTAGAGAGAAAGTGTTGTAGAATAAGGTAATTCACCAGGTAATGGTTATATGGAAAACCCATATGGTTGAAGAGGCACAATGGGAATATAAAGATGCAATGAGGGATAAATACCCACACTTATTTGATGAGTGAAAAAAAATAATGAGGACACAATACCCAAAAGGGGGGAAGGATATAACATCCCATGTATATAATGAATAAGAAATTTTCCATAATTATTCAAATTTTTTATTCAAATTTTATCCTTACATTAAAGGGGTTTCTATGTTTTATTGTGTACCCAATATGCATTAACCGGATTCTTTGAAATCATACGTTGCACACTAATAATATAATATTATTATTTTATATGTTTGTTAACACATAGCCATTGTATTGGCTGGATTGAATAGAACATAACATAATATGATTAAACATGTTTTTTAAATTTTTTTACATTTATCCAATAAAATTTAGTGGCTTAAAATGTTAATGTATCTAATTTTAAGTATAATTTACCTTAAATGGTTAATTTATCAGCTTTTGATGGTGATCGTCATTAAATATAGTTACTTTAAATTTTATATGTTTTATATGACCAAATAAAATTATTTTTTTAGATTCGAGAAATAAGAAAATTGGATAAAATTTGTGTCTTTTCTAGATAAAATTCATTTTTTTATGAATAGTGATAAATACTATATTTTTAATTCAAAACTGCAATTTAATCTAATTTATTTATATGGTTATATTATTAATTTAATTTGTTTGAAAATGTAATTATATTATTTTTTTACAATTTAATCCACTGTTGGTCAGTGTAATTAGTTTCACATTGACATTGGACATAAACAAGATTCAATCTTTTGATAGTTATTATTTCTGAAAAAAAGCTATTTGTTTTGATAATGGGGATTAATTTTAAATTAATTAATCAAACATATATGTATTGAATTTTTTAAAATAAACATCATTTTTAAATTCAAAAAATCTAATATATCTTCGGCTGAATGTTTCATATTTTTTTTAAAAAAAATCAATTTTTGTTGAATAGTGAAACCACTAAGTAGTAGTTAAGAACTGGAATTTTCATTTAAATGAAATTTAATGTCTTTTATGGATTAAATTTAAAAAATATTACATACATGGTTGTTATTATTATGTTAAATTTTATTAAATTGGATGAAAAAATATTTTTTGAATAGTAGTTTTTGACTTTTATTTACTGCAGTTATTGCTAAATTCAGTAATTTAACATAAAAATAATTTTATAATATAATAAACTGCCTAAACACTGGACCTAAACTTATTTTTTGAGTCATTTATGACCAATGGGATATTTTTGTTGATTTTGGGACCCCATGGAGCCACATGTGAGTGATAATAATGCTTAATTTTAATTTATTTAATGTTAAAAAAAATGGAATAAACAAATATCTTTTAGTAAATTTATTTTTACAATGAGTTATATAAGTTATCATTTAGAATATAAATATTTATTGAAAATATAATAATATTTCCTACATAATTTATTTATTATTATTATTTTGAGACATCAAATACATGAAATTATTTATGACACAATTAGGATGCAGTATTTACCTCACTAAAAAAATATTTAAATAAATGCGATTATAAATATTTATATAATATCCAAAACATGTCCAATTCATATTGGATGATTTTAGTTTGAAATTTTTTCATCTTATCATCACCTTTAATGAGTATTGTATCTTTATAATCCAAATATAAATTTATAATAAAATAATATTTGCAAACAATCCAAAAGATCCCCTCCTACCTCATATAAAGAGCCCTAACGTCTAACCCATTACTCACACCTCTCATGCCTATTGTCCCCACCATCCCCTGCCCAAATATTCTCTCAAGATCGTTTTCCTCCTCTTAGAAGCCTTATCTTATGTATAAGGAACTTCAAGAAGTCCTTTTGGTTCCAACGAAAAGAAGTTTACCCAAATTAAAGGTAATAGTTTCTCATAACATATTTTCTTTGATCTTAATTCTAAAACACGGAAACTCTTTTTATTACATTATTTTATAATAACACAAGTATACTAAATATACTAGTATGATATTATTATAAGTATTCAAAATACACATATATACACCTCTATCTAATATGTGAAGTACATAATATTTCGGTAAAGGTAAAACTAACGCCTCACGAAATGATGATTGTTCGATTATCTCCAACCACATCTCGTGGTGGCCATTATTATGACACAAGATTTATATATGATATATGTTATGTTTTTTTATTAAATGTTTTTATTTTTATCATACCATTATGTTTTCCATTATGTATAAACGCGATAATTTCATTTTAGGAAGTGCAGACTACCGCCCCAACAATGTGATCTGACTTGTTAATGCTATATATGGGACATATAAATGATTGAGTTGATGATATTATATATTATATTATAATTTAATAATATATATATTTATCTATAATTATTTTTTAATTCCATTTAAATACAAAATAAAAATGAAAGAAGAATTCATGTGTACGTACGACTTACTGTCTACAGGAACAGTGCATATAATTTCTAACTTCAAAATGTCATGTACTATTATAAATAAATGTATATTCTAGATAGAAATGATATATATGATATCAAAATCATGAATATCATTCTGGTTATAATTAAATTTTGAACATGTGAGCAACTTGTAATTATAAGAAGTACATTTTTTACTCAAGTACCAATTATCATGAAAACGAACATTATTAACATAAATGATTACATAATGTTTAAAACATGGTAATAAGCGATAAAAAAGGAATAATAAACATTAAAATAGTTATTAATAATGTATAAATTAATTTAGTTTATTACGGATGATATTCAATAACGAACGAGTCAAGCTGGACACGAGGGAAGGGACTTCGTCTAAATCTCCATTCATTGAGGAATATTTTGTTTTCTTACATTATTTTCATTTATATACTGTATAAACAACATTTATATTTACTTTTATTAAAAATGAATCAATTCCCTATGAATCAGTTTACTAAACGACAAAAAATAATGTATATTTTTTTAACCGAAGCGTTGACAACTACCATTCCACTACAGAGAGGATTATTTGGTCATTGGATTCCTTAACAAGCTGTAATGTTTTTAAAAGGAAAATATACTATACTATTTTATGTATTTTGGAATTTAAAATGGTATTGATAATGTATTTTTTAGTTCAATATATAGAAAATTTATATTGTTATTTAAATGTGGAAATTTCATCATTCCTTTATGTTTGTTTTCTGTTTTACAAATATGTTATGGTTCTTGTGTATTGATACGTATACGGGCGGTTCCGTGATAAACCTAGGGAATGTGATCCCGAGATAGCTCTCCAATCCATTGGGTAATGTGGCAGAGGTAGATGTGAATGTCTCTCCTATGATATTTATGGAATATACTGTGATGGGTATTCCAAATGTAACTCCATGCGAAGCGGTGGTATCTACAATGTAATTATGATATGAATTCCATAATTGACCTTTATGATTTATTTTTTCTATGTGTTATACATAAAATATATTATATCATTAGGAATGTTAAAGGGATTATGTTATGTATGAAATTATGAACTAGTGTTTTCTTTCTTTGTAATATAACACTTACTGAGTTGTTTATGCTCATACCATGTTTTGAAAAGATTTTCAAAGGACCTATAGATGAATATGGTCATTGATGGGATCAAGAAGAAGTCATGTTTTCTAAAACATGGGACTAGTCATGAATCTTTTATTCAAGAGTTTATGTTTTATGGAAAAAATGGAAACTCAGTAGATGTGTCTACCTTATAATTTTTGAGATGTAAGGTAATAGAAACGGCATAATTCTCAAAAAAAATAAACATGAATATATCCTCTATGTGAATTAGTCACATAATTCAAGATTATGTAATGTTTAATGCTAGGTCCTTATACATAAAATAATTATGGATACAAAAAAGACTATTAATATTAAATTCATTAAAAAAACAATTAATTATGATTTATAATATAAAAATAGTAAAATTATTTTTTATTAAAAAATTGGAAAATTAGCTTAAAACATTTTAAAAATTATATTATAAATAAAAATTCACTTAATAATTTTTTTTCTTAAATTAATGGGAATATATAATTTTTAATATTATTGATATGGAAGCAAAATTAACATAGTCAAAAAGAAAAAAAAAATAACTGCTCTGAATTCAATACGTCCTCATAAAAGAGTATTCAAAATTAATTCATTAATCATTGTAAATAGAAATTTATAAATGTTAAATAGATAAATTTATAAAATATATACACCAAGTTAAATTAAATATGTATATAATACCTACTTTTTCTCAATGAATTTGAAACTATGAGGAAGTCCCTCACATTATAGTCACCATGCCTCATAAATAATTTTTACATCCCTTATAATAAATAAATATTTACTGTTATTACACACCATAAAAATATATATATATATCTATTTTTTAAAATATAATATTAATATAAAATTTTACCCCACATTGTTTATCAATATATTATTATTATCATTATTTCAGGTGTTAACCACTTCTTTTTTCATATATGTTTTGATTTTGTAGTTTTGGAACTCTCATATTACTCATTATTCCATCATTTAATTAATATTATTCATCATATAAATATCATATATATTCAATATATATATATATTAATCCAAAAAACATATATATATATATATATATGTATATGAATTACATCATTCATGGAAATAGTACGTTGTACGTATGCGTAAATTTGTTTTCTGTTTTAATGGATGGAATGAAAAAATAGTAAAAATAAATCATCATTACAAGATAATGGTTATATCATATTTATATTGTATACTAACTCAATATATCATTTTTACCATAATCAAAAATATAAAATAAAAAACGGATCACATCACTTCATTGAGATTGTAGTCTATATGTACACTTGAGCAACATTATTGTTTCCCAATTGATTGAGAGGAAGAATGTATATATATATTTGTTATACCAAAATAATATTTCTTTCGAATTTATCATATATATATTATTTAGTAATGTTTTTATAATAATTTATGTATAGTGGGGTTTGAAATTAATTACACCGCCACATGTAGGCGGTAAGCCATATTTACGTAGGAGAAGTCTCATCACATTTTTAAAATGAAAAATAAATGTAATTTTGTTTTTAAATAATAATATTTATATAATTATATATTTATTATATTTTCATTGTTATTTTTGTAGATGTTCAATATTTATAGAAATTTTAAAAATAAATAATCATAAAATAGTCTCCACCGATAATTATATCTTCTTCGGTATACTTCTTATTAATTTTCTATAAAAGAACCTATGGTTTGTATTTTGGAATGTCCAAAACCACTAGAATATGGCTACATATGTATTTAATGATTTTTAGGGTATTTTAGATATAATTCACTCAATGTGTTCTAAAGATACGATGGAATGAGTTCCCTTTAATAAGTGAGGTGATGGAACTATTGTATTTTCCTAAATTATTAACTTAATATAATTTTTTTATTATGTAGGAATGGATTTAAAATGATATAATTCCAAGGTTATATGCGGTTGAGTTTCAATTTCTAAAATATATAATTTTTATATTTTTAGATGAACTTTTCACCCTTATCAATTATTCTCAATTCTTCAATAGCCATTTGAAAATTATAACTATATTAATGTTTTCCAAAATTTAAAAACAAGGAGTGATATTATAAATTGATAAAGAACAGATTAATTTAAGATGATGGATATTATATACGATGTCACATTCAAAAGGATGAATATTATATTTTTTTGAAATTTAAAATAATTAATAAAATATTATTTAGTATAAACTGTCATTATTTTTGTTTTAAACATTATTCATTTCATTTGACATTAATTGAATCAAGACCAAGAGGGAATTTAAATATAATCCTTTATCATTTCCATAATGATTCATATGTATCTATAAAATTCAGTGAAAAAAATCCTTCATCCATTTTTTAAAATTTTAATATTTTTCAAATTATCTATATTTTCTAGTAATTGAATAGAAATAATTTTAGTTTTATTAACTTTAAACAATTTGTTTTCAATATATAAAAATATTAAATAAATTATAATGAATACAATATTTTATTTATAATTTATATTTCCTTTTATAAATATTGATAATTTTTATACTTATTAGAATGATTTATATAAATTAAAATAGTGAAAATGATATATTTAGTTCATAATCTCCATATTAAATATCATAATGGGAAAATAAATAAAACCCCAATAGTAATATAATTAAAAAAAAATAATGTAAATATCCAAAATAAATTTATCCAATAATATAATTTCATTTTTTGTGTATATTTTTAATATATTATAATATTATTTTATCCATAATTTGCATGATTAACCTTTTCCATTTTCATAATTATTACAAGAGTCACTAGTAAAAATTACTAAACCTTAAAGGGTAAAATTTTTTAATTTCCAATACCAATTTCATAAGATGAAAAAAAATTTCATGATGAAATTAATACAAGTAGATTTAATTAATTTTATTATAAATGTGTAAAATGTAATGATAATCATTTTTTTAGAAAAAATCATTTCAAAGCATAAAAACATGTTTTATAAAAAAATTATGATTTTTCTAATTCAAATTAGATTATTCTAATTCATATAAATTATATAGAAAATTATTAATAGTTCTAAAATCTAACTAGACTACTAGTTTTAATGAAAATAGTTGAACATAATTAGAAAATATAATAATTTGATGTTGATTTAAAAAATTAAATTATGTTAAAAAAAATTATATTTATAAAATATGATAATATAAGATTCGATCATATTCTTGAATAAAACTATATATATTGTGATTTTTTTCTTTAAAAAATGGATTATTAGAATTTAAGATCGGGTGTTACTTTCATCCCTACATCATAAAATTTCATCCTTTAATTTTCCCTAAGTTCACATCATGAAATTATTTGATAGGTTTTCATCATAACTTCTTCTTGTTATCATGTCATCTCTTCTATATTATGATTTCTCTAAAGTATCATTACCTTATAAGCCATGTGATTCTTTAACACTTGTCTTTTAGTTTCTTTAATACAGATATGCTATAAATAGTAATATTAATCATGTTCCAATTCAATTTTCTCAATGGTGATAACATGTGTTGCATATGGTATGTCTTTTCTCAATAATGAGTCGTAGAACACATCTTGGACAAAATAGAGGCTAGATAGAATATACAAATGGAATCCCTAAAAAATATTTTTTGAATTTTAAATGGTATGACATACATGGGGAATCATTTTCACTTATTACCAATATTTATAACATCCGTTCATTGAGATACATAACAGAAGCATGATCTCCCACATTAATCATTAAATATTTCCTACAATTATATTCAATCATCTTTTTTTATATCTAACCATATTTCATATGGGTTCTGATAACCATTACATAAAACAATATATCAATAAATATTTCTAGTCCTGCAATATTATATTCACCAACATCACCACTACATGTTGCAGCATGGCATATTTTCTAAAATAATTTTCTATATGATTCCATTTTAATGTTAGATTAGAATATATTACTATATTCAAATTCACACCACTGTAAATACAAATCCCACATTATTTGAAATCTATGAGAGAATAACCTCAATAATTCTATTAATATTTTAATAATTATTTTAGACTATTTATTTATTTGAGAGTATCATGGTGTTATCAAATGATACTAAGTATATAGAGCCTTCTAAAGTCCGTTCTATAATCTCATAGTTAATCATGAGTCACTAATATATATAATTTAAGGAGATAAGTCCTGAAGACTTAAAAATTCATTAATATATATTTATTCAATATTCTAAAGTGTTAAATATTCCTATATATTGAGTATATGGGAACAATTGGAAAGGTGATCAACAATAACCCATTTTGTAAAATTATATGTAGGATTATTCATTAATCAATAAACAAATTTTATACTAATGTCACCACTTTTACAAATTTGAATTTATAGAGGATGCATGACTCCCCAAGGAAGTTATCTCTTTCCATTCATTTTATTGAATCCAAAACGTCGTGACATATAATCAAAAAATTTTAACATCACATTATCCCACATAAAAATTTCCCTCAAATCATTATACATCTTATTGCAACGAGGTTGAAAAGTGAAATTAAGGAAATGATAATAAATTAATAATTACATTTTCTTCACATGTATATATCGAACAAATAGCATCCTACCAAATTATGAATGCATGTAAAGACCCTGAAATTATATAATTTTTTTATTATCTAATATTATTACAATACTAGAAAAGCTAAAAACATGTGATTCATGAGGCCTGGAGTTCTCAAAATGATCCATCAAAAAATATCAGGCTTTTAATAGCACATGTGAGATGTTATTCTGAAAAAGTTGAATAACTCTTCCACGGTTACCCAGATCCGAAATTAAAGGGAACTATTATTTTTTTGAGGGAAGGTTTCCCCTAATCATTGCTTACGGATTGTCAGCTCATTCTTTCAGTGTGAAAAACCAAAATAACATAACCGTAAAATATAAAATTATATAATTTTTTTATTTTTCAAATTCTTATAACCCACGAACGGTGACTCAGATTAAATATTAGATTCCACCTCTGAACATGTGAGGCTATGATTTCTATACGTTGATCCTGATGTTGGCTGACATGGTCCAACAAGTGAATTTCTTTTTTATACCTAAATAAAATAATTAAGGAAAAATGTTATAGTGAAATACAATTAAATACTATATAGTAACTCAAATTGGATATCCGAGAGTATCATAGAGCCCATGAGAGCGTGTTCCCCATACACAGAGCCTTACCTAGATAGGAATATGTCGAGGGTTACTGTTAATAATTTGTTAAATTTTATTAATATACGTTCAGTAAATGTGTGAGGGGATATTTCTACATTTTAAACTAATGCTCATATTAAAAATATTAGGGCACCATTGAATTAATAGTGCAGATATTCACTAAAGAAAATCATAAATTCGACAGGGATTGTTCAGAGAAAAAATTTAATTATTTGACATTACAAAAAATAATAAAATAACTCCAATCATATTTTATCCCCTTTTTTTAACCATAGAGTGACGTGGTAGGACCATAGAGTTAATTGTTCACTTAATGACCAGACCCATGGGTTGCGTAACATCGATGATGGTTGTTTTAATGGAACCGTAAATGAGGTTCATTAATGAAACACATTAATGTTATGAAATATGGTTGGTTTATCACATTTATTTAAACAATGAATGGGCAGAGTTCTTGTGCACACATGAGAGGAAATTATAATGAAGTTTTGGGGATGAAATCCTACAATGTAGAATAGAGATTGACGCCTTGGAGGATTTGAACCTGGACATTGACGAATGCCAAAAAAATCGTGTCGAACGGGGTCTCATCTTTCTCATCCATACATTCTACCAACATATTCGAGGTTGGGGTTATGTGCTTAATTCCTACCTTTTTCCCCATTCATGAATATTATAAAAAACAAAGATCAACCATCCTACAGGTTCAACCACATATCATACATTAATGTGGGAAGACAATGTAGAGATTTTATTAAAACTTTTAATATTAATTCATTATTCTATGTTATAACACTAATGATGAAGGTGCAAGCTGATCCCAACAAGGCCCATAACCTTCTATGATCTTGGGTTGGTGGAATTCTTCTGGGGAGGATGATAAATATGGTGTTAAGGAGAAACATCAGGCTGCACTATGTATGCAGCATATCGGGAGGCCCATAGTTGCAGAAGAGAAATTAATCGGACCACTGTAGCTTTGTCGGTGGCCAGAGAAAGCTACACTGACATGGGTGTGCCGACAACTAGAGTAGGTCGCAGCTGGCTACTACCATTTGTGATAATGTTTCAGTGCTCGATAGTGCCATGGTGGACCAAAAGGAGGTCACCATTTGTTGGCTGCTTTGATGCAGGGCGACATGCCAGGGAGGAAGGCAGCGACTTCGAGATACGGTGGAGGATGGACCTGAGGTCTAGGGGTTCCCTAGGTGATGGTTCATGTAGGACCAAAAAAGGAGGTTTGGAAATAACTAGCGCCACTACAGTTGTTCCCCAAATGGATGAATGTGTTTAGAATGGGAGAGGTCCCCCCACGCTCGGAAAACGGGCCAAGCAATTCCGCTGCCCGAAGTACCGCGCCTAGCAGGGTGGGTTGGTCTAGACCCGCTTTCCAACAGACCAAGCCCGTGGCCAGCATGTTGGACTGGGGCCACCCATATCAAGATGAGCATGGTCCCTTTGTGTCTGGCTCAGTGGTCCAGATTGGGTCGGTCTGACCAGGTCTGACCGTACCTGAACCCTTTTTCTCCCAATAATGCTTAAACGAGCGTATCTCTTAATCCCGGAATCCTTTTAATGAACCGTATGTGGAGATGGAACCCATAAGATGAGGTGTACCATTATAGATACGCCATGATAGTTTTTTAGAATGTTGGAGTTTGGCTGGGATGGATTGTACCTGAATCCAATCATGCTCTCAACACTAAAATGCCGATAACTTACAGAATGAGTGTTTGGATGATTTGCTGTTTTTCTATGTTAAAACCACTATGAAATTGGGGTTCAATAAGTTACTTTTTTTGGGACTTCATGTCACCTTAAATACAACTAATGGATTGAGTAGAATATCCTCCTAGAATCAGTGGTGTTTTGTGCAAGAATATAGTGGCAGGTTGTGACATAAAGAATGAATAGTAATCCTGTGTGGGACAGCATCATGTGTTCCTCTATGGTTCAGCACCTAGAGATATTGTGTGGGTCATATGTGAGGAATCATTGGTGGGTCAACACAACAAATTCATTAGCATCAAGTGATCATTTGTGGGTCAGCACCGAGCGATAATGTGTGGGTTAAAACCTAGTGATCCTATATGGTCAGCCCCTAGCGATCATGCGTGGGTCAACAACGAGCGATATTGTGTGGGTCATAAGTAGAGGCTCTTGATAGAATACGATGATTAATCTTTACAAATAATCACCAAAACTTTTATACTTATGTTAGTCATAGTGTGAGCAGTCTTTTGATTTTGTGCTTTGTGATGGAGATCAAGTATTCTAGATATTCTTTTGTGTAATTATGAAATAACATAGGGGGTATTGATGAATCTAATTTGTATTGTTTTTATCACAACTACACGGGCTTCACCCACACCTTGTGAATTTTTTAGAATATAAACAGCTGGACTGAGTCTTGAGGATTCGGGGATTGACGGTGCTCGGAGGTGTTGGACAGATGGTGTACGGAGGTGACCATTAGACGTTGAATGTTGATGTAAAGAGATTTACCTACCCTTCATTTTAGAACCCGATTGGATGACATAAAGAGATATTTCCCACATTTTGGTGTACTATAAATTATTTTGGGATTGTATACATGCCTCATTACATTCATTAATCACTTTTCCTCCCCGTGGTGGTTTTTACTTTTGGTTGTATCTTTCTTCTTCTATTCTGTTTACTTGTGCGCAGTGTACCATATCTGTGTGTGTATAGGTTTTTGAGGAAACATCTTCCCATTTTATGGAAATGCTTTCCTGGTGCTAGTCGCCAACCCCTGGCCTGTGGAAGGTGGGATTGTGGTTGTCCCGACATGGGCCTTAGGGGACGGGTCCTGACAAAGTGGTATTAGAGGCGGTCAATTATACTAGAATAATTAAGAGTCTATGTTTTCAATGGAGATATATAGTTAAGTGTCTTGAGTATGGATTTTAGGGCATAGATTCCAGTACTGGTATGGTGTCCAACATATCCATATCTAGGACCTTGAATTTTTTTTTCTGTTTCGGTAGATGAAAACACTGATTGAATTTGTTATTGAAATGTTCTTTTCCTATAACAACATTTGATTCTGTTCAACAGGTATACATTATATATTGTGGTTCATATTGATTCTCTATCATGATGCCTTCATCTAGACAGCCATCCAGGATTCTAATATGTGACCATGATGATGTTCAATAGTGTGATGAGGATTCAGTACAAGGAAAATTTCTTGAGAAGGTACCTTCGAGAAGTGTACCAACAATAACACTATCTGTTGGTGATTACATACTACCGATGCTACTAGTAGGGGACACATATATGATAATTTTTGTACATGAGTTTTAGTGAAAGATACACCTTATGTTATGAGGACAACCAAACTCATAGGCTATTAAGTATTGGCCTAAGGTGATGATTGAGTATCTATCATTCTAGCGCAACAATTGATAATATTGTGGTGCTGGAATTGAGAATTCTTGTGTGTCTCATCAATGCGATGAAAGGATTTATATTACACCTATCATACAATGTGGTGTCTTTTCCATGGACAGAAACTGATAACCATCCTCAGAGAAGGGGGAATCGTGTTATTAAATTCTAGGAGGATTGGTTTCCCAAAATCTTCTATAGTTTTGATAGGATTACATGTCTATAACTGTTTATTTGTCGATGCGTAAGAACCATTCTAGGTACTTGATGAATACTATATGACCAGTTCAATACAACCCATACCTTCTAGTGTGTTTTGTTTAGGGACATTAGATCTAGAACTATTCCAATGTGCATTCCTATATATGTTAGGGTTCTAAGGAGATGTTTTTTGGATGAAAATTCTTTGTATGAGAAGATATAGCCACTGACTAACAACAGTGAGAATGTAGGCAACCTAATCTAGTCATAGAGATGTGGATGTGTAAATTTTTTTGAGTAGAATAAGTAATAAGGGAAAATGAATCTGAAGGGAATCAGACATGGAAGAGGTGATATGAGAGTAGGATGAGGTTTTATACATTTCGACATGAAATAACGACCACCCTAATGTGGTCCCAACCAGGATCAGGGATTAAGATGACATGGGAAGAGAGTATTTTCATGTAGTTAACAAGTGTGACCCATGGTATCCATAAATGATTCGAGCTATGGTCTGTGTCTACTACAAACTGTCATAGTAACAGACACAGGTTCTAATCATTCCTTCCTGTCACAAATAATGTTCAAGACCTAGATTTTTAGGTTAAATGGTTGAATTGAACCTTATGTCTTGATATACCAATGATAGGATACTTTATCATCAAACTTATTTGATAGTGTGATCTGACCCTTGAGGCAAGAGTTTTGGTTGGAACCTCTTGGTGGCAGAGTCATGGCCTTACAACGTTAGTTAGGTTTTAGGCTGGTCATTCACAATCCATTCTTAGATTGTCTTTTTAAAGAAAAAAGGTTGTGAAATATCTTCATAATACGATTGGGGTTTTCTTTTGTAGACAATAAGGAATGACCGGTAGGATGGGATAATCTTTTGAATAGGAGAGTGCAATCGATCACTCTTGAGTTGGCCAGCCTTACCCTCATGGAAGTAGGTATTTTGAGTTTCCAATTCCCTACAATAGTGGAAGTGTTCGATAATATCATTTAAAAATAGGTTTCTAGGATTACTTCCATGCGGTGTGAGGGTCTTCTGCAATAGATTTTACCCAGGAATGACACCTACATCTACAACTACAAATTGGATAGCTCCCGCATAGATCTTGTAGCTGAGATTATAGTTAGAGGATATGATTTGGAAGGCCTTAGTAAGACCTAGTGTTCAAGGATATGTTTGGAATACTAAAACCATAAAAAAATGGTAGTGAAGAGAGTCATCCCACTACTAAAGGATCGGTGGGCACATCAATCCGTTAAATTGGGATGAATTTTTCACAGTGGGAAGGGTTCCCGAAAGAGTTTCATCTGCATAGACAGTGGTAATGGCATAAGTTTTTCTAGTACTATGACAATAAGATAATTTAAACGCTTTGGATAGGGAATATGGTGGTAGAAATACTCAATAGAAGGTCTGGTTTATTGTTGTTGAGTGAGGCGAAAGAGAAGCGAAACAAATTGTAGTTATCCTTTGAGGATAATTATGGAGTATCATAACTCTAGTCCATGAAAGTTACACCCCCACTCCATCAGTGAGTACATGAGGCACAAAATGGGGACATTGACTACAATAACTGACATGATTTGATATCCTCAAGATTATCACTGGAAATATTTTATGATGGTGGGGAGCATCTCGTCCTTTTCAGAGGATGAACCATAGTACCACTGCTGGTATAGGAATTGCTGTAGAGGGAGTTCCACACAACCCCATTGTAGGTAACTCCTAGAGTGGATAAGATATAATAGATCCTAAAACATTTGTATTGGTGTCAATGGATAGAGAAAGTAGTGGAAGAGTTAATTTTATGATGCCTAACATGTCATCAAGTGAAGGACATGCACCAGGTTCCAGCAGGCTTTTTATGCCACATGAGGCTCCAAAGGGTATGTGGGATGGGATCCCAATCGACTTTCTGATAGGGCCACCACATGCATATGTGGTCAATGATTCCATCTGGGTTATTTCAAACAAACTTACCAAGTATGTCCACTTTCTACCCATATAAGAGTGGGGATCAGTAGAGGGATTGTGATGCCTATATGTAAATGAGATTATATGGATTCATTGGGATCCATTGACTATCATTTCAGATTGTGATGCTTGTTTTAAATCTTGGTTGTGGAAGGTATTTCTGGAGGCTTTTGGGACTCATCTATGCTTGAACACCGCCTTTCACCCTCAGACAGATGGTCAGATAGAGATAATAATTCAGACACTTGGGGACATGTCTCATTCTTGTGTCCTTGATTTTGGCCATAGTAGGAGGACCATCTTTTTCAGGTGGAGTCTGCATACATCAATAGTTATCAATCAACCATCGATAAGAAACCATTTTAGGCCTTGTATGAGCGACTGTGAAGTTCACCTATATGTTGGATAGACCTAGGGGAGTCAGTACATAGGGGGCCACAGTTTGTATAAGCTACCACAGAGAAGGTACATATCATCCAGGAGCTGATGAAGACTACACATAGCAAGAATAAGTCTTATGATGAAATTATATAGGTACTATTGGATTCCATGGAGTGAGACCGTGTCTCCTTTCGGATCCCACCCTGACGAGGATTGCATTGATTTGGCTGGGGAAAAAAATCTATCTCTGAAGATCATCAAACCTTTCTAGATCCTCATTAGAGTATGTGAGGTGGAATAACACATGCCTCTTCCCCCGTCAGATGCACCTAGTGCATTATAATTTCCATGTGTCGTAGCTCAAGAGATCTGTACATGATCCATTGAACATTATTGAATGGGGGAGCTAAAAATTAGATATGGAGTGACGTTTGAGAAGTTTGTAGTAGAGATATAGGATCGAAATTACCAGGTCCTTAGTGGAATGTTGATTCCTATATTAAGAGTTTGGTGGAAGATTGGGAACATCCAAGAGATCAGATGAGTGCGGGATGCTCAGATACATGGCTAGTACCTCATTTGATTCCCTAGTTTTTTTGTGGATTTTAGAGACATAAATCCCTAAATATAGGAGAAGGTAAATACTAGGAAATTCCGTATAGTTTTTTTAATTATATGAAATTCATAAGGGATATTGAAAATTGAGGGCATGTGATTCCAAGGCCTAGAGTGCCCAGAATGATCCGTAGAAAAATTGTATACATAACATAACTCACTTAAGAAGTCTTCTGGAAAAAGTAAAATAACTCTTAAATCGTTTCCTAGATCCGAAATTTTAGGGCACCATTGCATTCAAGATGGTGGTTTTCCCCTAGGCACAACTTATGTTTATTCGAGGCAAGATTCTAGTGAAAAGACCCAAAATGGAATATTAGTAAATAAAATAATAAAATAGTATTATTTTATTTTTAAAATGAGTTAATCACATGAATGGTGAATCAGATTAAAAATATTAAACCACTTCTAAAATCATTATGGTATGCTTTCCATAGGAAGATCTGAACATTGGCCGGTGTGGGCCAAAAATGGATGTTATTTTTTGGCTAGCAATGAAATATTTAAGTGACAACAAGTTTATTGTCATTTACATATAACTCTTAAATGATAACTCAGATTTGAAATCTGAGAGTACTGTTGAGCTCATGAGGCCTTGTTCCCCTTAGAGAATGCCTAACCATAACCGGCATAGGTTGGGATTGACTGTTAATAAATTTTGCAATTTTTTAAGGTACATTCGGTAAATGTGCGAGTGGTGAATACTATCATTTATACCGGTTCTCATATTAAAAATCCGAGGGCACCATTGAATTTATAACACTAGGATTTTTTTAGGTGAAGCTTAACATCGACTGATGACAGTCAGATGAAAATGTTCATTTTTTGACATTATAAAAAATAATAAAAGAACTCCATGGGTTATTTTATCTCTTATTTGTAATCTTTGAGTGATGTGGATGGACCAAAAATTTA
The DNA here is from genome assembly GCA_963277665.1 of Viscum album. NCBI lineage: Eukaryota > Viridiplantae > Streptophyta > Magnoliopsida > Santalales > Viscaceae > Viscum > Viscum album. The sequence goes on from OY728157.1 coordinate 1,033,905,760, forward strand.
ATAGATCATTCAATTACAAGACCCTTGGGCTGTGTAACCCCGACGTTGGTTGTTTCTACGGGACACTAAATGTGTTTCATTAATGAACCAGAATAATTTTTTGCATTGAGGTTTATTCCTCACTTCTATTTAAACAAATCTTGTGCATGGTTCATGTGAACTCATGAGAGTAAACTATGATTATTTTCAAGTGATGACTTCCACCAAAGTAGAATGGAGGATCAACACCTTAGAAGATTAAAACTGGACTAGAAAAAATTCCAATGATCATGAATTGAACATGATCTCGTCTTCCTCATCCACATCGTCTACTAATGTATTTTACCTAGGGGTTATTTGCTGAATCCCTCCCTTTACCCCATTCATGAATATAATGAATATCACTGATAAACTATCCAATATGATGATTTTAATTTCATTCAAAAATAGGATAGAATAATGCAGGATTTCATTTTCTGCGTTTTTATTATTAAATAATCGTTGTCATGTTATATTACTAACGTAGAGGGCAAGGGCGAAGCCAAACATGTCCCAGACCCTCTACCAAACTCAAGTTGGTGGAGTTTTTCATGGTATAATTAGAAATATGGTGTCATGGTGTAACATTGGGCCATACGATATATGGGTCATCTCGATAGGCCCGTAGGCACAAAGGAGGAAGGAATCAGAGCACCAGAGCTTCTCTGGTGGCCCACAAGAAGCCTCACCTGTGCAGCACCACCATCAACTGGAGGTGGTGGTGGCCAGCTACTCTTGGATGCAAGAATTTGGTTGTGCATGAAGGTTCCATGATGGATAAATGGGTGTCCAAACATTTCTGGCTTCATCTGAGTAGGGTGGTGAGCTCCACTGGTGCGCCACAGAGGAAGGTTGTGGCTTCGATCTATGGTGGAGGGCGGACACACAGTTCACGAGATCCACAAGTTACCAATCCAGCATGACTGTCCATGAGAAGAGAAATCAGCTGGTTCCACCCCATTGAAGAAAAAAATGGATTGAGAAATTTGGGAGGGGATCTGACCCCCCTCGCTTGGATAGCGGGCCGAACTGTTCCACGGCCCGGCGGGCAACACGCAACCAAGTTGGTCGGGAAAGACCCACGACCAAGTAGGCTTATCCCACGACCCACAAACCTTGACCATGCCTATCCATTATTGGCCTATCATAGCCCCCATCAGGCCAAGCCCAATGGGTTGGGTCATGTCGGTCTGACTGCGTCTGAACATACCCGGACCCCTTTTGGCCCAGTTATGCTTAAACGAGAGTATCACTTGAAAAATGAATCTTATTGATGAACTTTCTATGGAACTGTAACCCTTAAAATGAGGTGGTACTTTTTAGATTCTCTACATTTGTTTTAGACAATGTTGGATTTTGGTCGGGTTGGATCGTACCTGAATCCAATCGGGGCCTCCACAATAAAATGCATATAACATAAAGACTAAGAATCTCGTTGACGCACTGAATATTATTTTGTAACCCTTATAACATGGTATTTCATTGGGTAACTTACTCATAGGACATAGTTCCAACTAAAACATGTACAATGAAATTTGGTTCGGATCCTCCATGAATCAAGCATGCTTTGTAAGTTAATACGTTGTCTAGTTATGAGGTAAAGAATGAATAACAATATTGTGTGGGTGAAATCATAATGATCCATTGTAGTTTAGCACCAAGAGATACTTTTTGGGTTATAACCTATAGATCATGTGTGGCTCAGAACTATTAGATCATGTGTGGTTCAACACCTACTGATCATATGTGAGTCAGCACTAAGCGATCCGGTGTGGGTAAGCACCTAGTGATCCTGTGTGGGTCAGCACCTAGAGATCCTATGTGGGTCCGCACCGAGTGATCCAATGTGGATCAGTAGAAGTTCCTATTCATATAATAAGATGATCATACCATTCAACTAATCGTCCACACATTTGTACTTATATTATTTCACCTGTGATCTATCATTTGAATTGCTGCTTTGTGATTGAGATCATGTTATTTGGCATTGCATTTTTTAATTATGGGAGACCATCAGTCATCTCGGGGTCCCTACTAGTTATTATAATACTCACCCTACTCAAGATTAAGCCACACCTTGTCATGTCTTCTTTAGATTATGGACCACTATACTGATTATTCAAGAGTTAGGGTGTTGTAGTTCTCCGAGGTGATTGACATACTATGTATGAGGTGATCGGTTGATGTGGAGAGATGTGTTGGAAATATGTACCTTCCCTACTCGTAGGAATCATAATGGATGTCCTCAAGAGCTATTTTTCCCTTTTTGTAGGACTACAATTTTATTTGGGCTTGTATTCTAGCCCTTTTATGTTCAGTACACACTTTTAAACCCTGGGGTGGTTTTCAGTTATGGATGTACATTTATTCTTCCATTCTGTTTACATGTGCGTAGTGTGCCATGGTTGTGTCTCTATATGTTTTTGAGGCAATGCCTTCCCATTTTAGGGATATGCTTTTCTGATAAAGGTCACATACACCTAGCCTATAGAAGGCGATCTTCGTGTAGTCACAACATGGGCCCTAAGGGATGGGTCTTGAAAATTCAATCTTCTTATACAATGACTCAAAATTTCTCATCATCCATAGATTTAATTTTATTTAAATAATATCATCATCAGGCTAAAAAAATCATATATATTCCAATTAAGATGATATTAATATTATTTTAAAAATGTTTGATTTCCCCCTTTAATTTCAAATTCTCATATTTATATTCACTAAACATTTGATTACAAGATCTAAATCAATGCTCATTTTGTTTTGGACTCCATCATATTTCCCTATCAACACATCTAATACATTATTTTGCTTCCGTAGGTATTAGTATATTGGTCAATAAAAATCCTTTAGTAGGTCAATCAATCATTATTGCATCATATTTTCCTCATCCAAGGAAAATACGAACTTTAATCTCTTATGGTTTTGGTATATATCTCATATCTCACCATAGTGGTAAAATATCTATACCTATAGAGAGATAATTGTAGTTTCCTACTCAAGAACCGGAGTTGGATTGTTTGATTCGTGATTCATTAATTGCCTTGATGGTTGGAAAATAAAAATATCATTCTTCATAATGAAAAAACAACAATCATTCATCGATTCCTCAATATTTATAAGAAATACCTCAATTCCTTTTGGTATTGTAAAAATGTTAGCATTGATGAACATCTATTTTGGTTATTCAAAAAATTTGTCACATTCCTTTTACCATACAAACATAATAGATTTAAATTTATGATTGAATAATATTTTATCTATTTGTGTAATGTTTTTCATAAATCATCAATACATACATCCTAAACCAAGAAAAATACTTACATCTGTTAATTTTATGGTATTGGATATTCATTTAATGACATTTTAATTCTAAGATCCCCTTTGATTATATAATTTAATGTAATACATAAATGAAAATAAACAACCGGAAAGTAGAATACAATACTTTTTAATTTTTAATATATCTCTTTTTCTCTAAGAGTCAAAAAAATGATTTCCATGTGATTATCATGGTCCCCATTAGACTTTCATTGTAGAAATATATCATTAATAAATAAAAAACAATTATTCGGATACTCCATTAATACTATTTTAATTATACCATTAAAAATATATTGTGAATAAGATAATCCAAATGTGAATACTATAAATACCTAAATGCCCATACATCCTAAAAATTTCCATTTTCAAAATATCTTCAGTCATTACACATTAATGATGCTACCTTGAATGACAGTTAATCTTGGAAAAATATTGAGATCTGTGATATTTCTCTTACAATTCATCGATATTTGTAATATGATATTTTTTTATTTATCATATTGGAATATATTAATATATAATTATAATATTAAATCATAAAACACTATTTATTTCTAAAAAAATAATTGGATATCCATAATGAGAAATATTAGGGTGTATATATTTATTCTCACAAAACACAAATATATTCCACATAAATTCCACTAACTCTATATTGTAAATTTTATAAGGATTTTATCATATATTTATTATGTCAGGGATTAAATATGTTGAAAGCCATCTTCACATATTTTCGAATGTCTTGGTAGTTCCATAGTAAATTCATCAATGTATTTTAATAAAAAAGATATATTCTCAATTTAATGATTACAACATTGACCGATATGTTGTGTCATGACTTCTCCTCCATGAATTTAATTAGATCCATCTAGAGGATGAGGAATTGGAAATGACTCAGATGATCAAGTCTCCCCTACAAAGATAATAAATTCAATATCATCATAACAAATTGTAATTTACTTTTATTTTAAATTATGTTTTTCATTATATTTTGATAGTAAGAGGATACCAAGGATTATATGAATGTTCACCATAATAATAATTATATGTTCTAAAAATAGGGAAATGTTTATGATTTATTATGGGAACTAATTTACACATTTTTATTGCAGTGATCTATAATGAATTAAATAATTGTAAAAATTTAGTCTATTATTAATGTACCTAGAACCTTGTCTTGATGAAAAACAACCTCCGCGATAGTGATCCAATATGATGATCATTTTTCTATCATCCACTACTAAAGTTGGATAACTTGAAAAATTTTAAATTGATGAGAATATTTCCCCATTTTGAAATAGTTGAAACATAAAAAGACAATTTTTTTATTTCTCCCCAATGAATTCATTTTACAGATCACCAATGTATCTTTACATATATTATATTAGCATTCAATTCATGTATTTTAAAAATATTTTTCATTATAAAAACTTATTATGATGGGAATTTATTCATTCCCTTATTCATTATTTATGATTTAACTTTTTCATTATTCTTAATAGAACAATAATTATCTTTATTTTCCTTAATTGTATATGATCTAAAAATATAATTTTTTAATGGATGTTGATAATCTATTAAAATATATTGATTTTTTTTAGAACCACTTACTTTTTAATACTCATATTAAGCCTATCAAAATAATAATCAATATTTCATTCAAGGTAATGTGTGTAGTATGATACCTGAGCAGATAATATTGTGATGTTTTTGTCATCATAAACAACACATTCTTTTTCATTGGACATTAAATTAACAAACATAATATCTATTTCATAATAATTTTCTATAAGGAAATACTTGTCAAAGAGTATCACATTTAATGTTATTGAAAGTATGATTTCAATTTCATCACACAATTATTTGTTATGGATGAATGAAAAGAATCAATCAGAATATCCCCTAAAAAAATGTTGATCGATTAATATTTTCACATTAATTATATTCCAAATCTAAAAATATCATTTTGATAGATTTAACCTGTTTCCGAAGTACCAATTGATTTATATTTACTCTTAAATATGGAGGCTATTTCCACATGATGTGATCAATCATTTATGAATCATGCGATTAAAAAATTGGTAGATGCATTCGGGCATGTTTATTTTTCATAACCAATGTCATATTCCCAATGATGGATATGATATCCTTCGTTCCACCACTAAAAATAATGGTATTTTCTCATAAAAAATCCACACATTATCTAGGGGTATTTATTTCATATCATCCATTTTACAACATCAATGAGTAATTAAACACATTGAATGAGATCATAATAATCATGAATATTAAGGAAAAAAATATATTCCCTATAATGGTAAGATTTCAAAAATTCAATATGGTATTATCATAATTCTCTTATTAGCTATGTTTATTTAAAATCATATTCCATGGTTTATTATAAACCTCCTCTAACACCCAATGTATCTTCTAATCATTAATGAACTATAAAAAGTGTTAACAATATTAAATTGATATATGATACAATGGATCTGAACATAAAGGATCAAGAAGGTTAGAAATATTGATGATCTATATAAATATAAGATTCCATTATTATATATAAAATATAAAATAAATTGAAAAATAAATATTTTAGAATTCATTATATTTTCCAAAATATATGTTTATATATCATAGGATTGTCTAAAAATCATGGATGGCCTATAATGCAATGTGTTTTTTCATATAATTGAATCTATAATGATTAAATGAGGAATAATCAACATTGAATGTAAACTAACTAAAAAAACAATCCATTTAATATAAAACATGTATAAAAAATGTATCCATTGATAACATAAATGTTGTAATATCATTTATATTAAAAAATAATTTTACAATCAGTGAAATGTAACCAATTAGTTTTTATGATCTCAAGTATCATGATATCTTTACTATGAAGACCTTGTTTTAAGACATTTTAAACAATGTTTCTATATACACAAACAACACTTAATTTCGGTAAATGGGTGGTATCATGAGACATATCAAATAATAATGGGGATAAATAAATCAAGGCCCCACAAAACCATGAATTTATAATTATTTAATTATATCTGTTATTTCATTAATGTAATTATGACCTAAAAAAAATATATGTACTGGGTAATTAATATGGAAGATCAATATTTTACCATTCAATCAAAAAGATATAAATGTATAAATTTTTATTTCAAAATTGTATATTTATTTTTAAATTATATTGTCTATGATATAATGAATTTGAATTTATTAGAGTAAACTAAAATACAATGATCAAAATCAACATAATGTTTCTTGAAAAAATGTAACAATTAAAAAAAGTATAAATACATAAGAGATCAAAATCGATTTAATAAAAATTATTGTTTTTATAATCAGATCATGAAACCTTTAGAAAAAATGAAAATGGACGTGAAAAATAAAATAATTTTTTAATTAAATAATATTATTTATAAAAACATTGAAAATTTATAGAAGAAAATGAGATCATAAAATGGTATGTAGGATTGGAATTCTGTTAAATACATTTTGTCAAAAAAACATTCCATTCAACACCTTGCAAGGAAATAGGGAATTAATGTTTAAGAAAACATTATTATGATTCATTTAAAAAATTTTCATATGTATTGTAAAACATTAAATTTTCTTCATTCGGGAATTGTATAAGCCACATAAATGTAAAATGGTGTATATGGCAAAATATTTCTATATAAAGATACAATTACTAAGAAATATGGTACATCATGTTCACATTTTCTAATATGTTCTATTAAAATATGAGGTAATAAATTAATATTTAATAATTTTATCTTATAAACCCATATGAATATAATCGTATTAAATACTATAAAATATTATCATCTTATCAACAATTAAAAATATTTTATAATTTCGATGTTCGTGTTGTAATTGCATCATTCTTCATGTATATTAGGAATTAGTATTTTAGGTCCTTGAATCATGAACATTATTTCATAATATAGATATTTTTATTAATCATACAAATATAATATATATTAAATATATATTTATCTATTGTTATTAATAAAATTTATAGATAGAAAAATTAATTACAAAAAACATTGAGATTTTTTGTTATATATATATGTGATATATGTTTCTACATTTCAATAGAACGAACGAAACAACGGATAATAATAAATATATTTTTTGATGAAATTTATATCATATATATCATATATATTTATTAAATATATTCTTATTACCATCTATTAAAACTGTATATAAAAAATGGAGTGATATATGATATTATTATTCTAGAATAATATTTATGTTATAAATATATCGATATATATATATACTAGTGGAATATTTATATTTATCCATGTAATGTGTTGATGAAAAAAGAAATGTACTACTACATGGCGCTTGTGAGCTATATAAACACACATGTGATGTTTTGTCTTTTAATAGGACATACAATATATAGATGATGGTTTTAACATAATAATAATAATAATAATAATATAATTTTATATATGTTATTATAGACATTATTTTATATGGTTACACAACACTAAGATAAAATTGATTATGAAATAGACATGAATGAGTTAATAAAGATAATTAACTCTTCTTCGGAACACAACCATTAGATTTCCACTCATGGGACTTAGGGTACTTATGTTTAATGTTTGAAACATATTATTTTTTACGGATTTTCATAAGGTAATTTGGTATTTTTCGGCTACAAATTGTTTCTCAATTTGGTGTAAATACAATCGAAAATGGGTTCCCTTTTACATGTTTGGGGATGGGTGCTCATTAATATCATAATGAATTTAATAAATATAGAGTAGTTTACATGTATAAATGTATCCTAATTGATTTAAATCTGTAATAATTCAATTTATTCTATAAATCCTATCATTTAATAAAATTTTGCCATGTTTTGGTGTTTTTTCACACATATCCTTTAGATTTAACACCTCATTAACCATTTAGACAATTACAACAATATTAATATTGGATACATTTTTGAGTCATGGATGTTATAATAAAAAAGAAAACACACTGATAAGTAGAATTTTTTTTTTATTTTCAATCACATCCCACTAATTCAGATAACTAAAATATTTCTATTAATATTAAATGAAATAATGAATTATTATTTTTTATAAATTATCCTTAATTTTTTTGACACTAATAATTTAATCATTGTTTAAATTATTCATGATAATGATTAAATTATATTATAAAACATTTAATCATATATAATATATAATATTTATCTATAATGTATATATAACACTACAATTCTTTAAATTGGTAAATAATTTTATTATTTTTATGTAATTTATTTTATATCTCTATTAATTGAATAAATAGTATTTCAGCATTGTGTAAGCATTTAATCTGATTATTGAATCACTAAAAATATAAAATCAATTAACATGATAATAAAATTAATTAATATATATAATAACCATTTATAATGTAACATAAGTATCATTTATCTATATAAAATAATATTATAGATATTATTATATGAATTGTTACATTCCAGTCTTAATCTCTCACTTAAATAGGAAAAATTTCAAAATCAATGAAATATGGAAAACATTACCATATATTAAACATGTTTGAAAATATACAAACTAATTTCATTTAATAATATAATTTAATGTTATGGATTTATATTTAATTACTTATCATATTGTTGTAACCTTAAATACTTTATTTTTCCATTAATGATGAGAGAAAATTTACTATGGATACAATTTGAATTTCTTGAAATAAAAGGATCATATTTACAAATATAGATCCTCATTATTTAAATTATGATATCCCTTTCTAATATATAATTTATTTATGTGTTAGGGTTTAATATTAATATAAATTTGTGAAACATATTAAAAAACCATTTTTATAAAAAATCATTATTAAGAATAAAAATAAAGTAATATAAAAACAATGAATATCATTCATTCCACATTGATTTTTGTAAATCAAAATCATATGATTTAATAATAGTAAAAAATAAAAAATATTAATTGATTATTTATTTTAAAAAATTTAATAAAAATATTGGAAAATTTATATATTTTGTACTAATCCTTGAAAAATCAATAATTTTAGAAAATTTTTAATTTTTATGCCTATGTTAATTTGGAAATACTATTTCAAATACGAAATAATATTAATAAAATTTAAAATATAATGTCTAAAAATTAGGTGATAGTCTAATTATTTAAAAAACAACTTCTAATATGATGTTGCTTCATTAAAAATATTTAATTATTAATAGATGTCAGATGTTATTAATATTTCACACCAATGGGATGATAAATAAGTGCATCAATATTATAAAAATAATACTTATTCCTAATATTTATTTCATCACATAATCAATATTTAATGAAACATTTCATTGAACTATAATATGTTATTCCAAAAATGTAGGAAAACACCTTAGTGAAGTGCTAAGAGGATTGAAGACTTTTACTATAAATTCATATATCTAATTATTCAATTCATAATGTTCTAGTTTATACAATCTGTAAATTGTTTTTTAAATTATATTATATTAAAGCATTATGTAAATAGTCAATCTCAAATTCTATTTATTAATGATGACGATGAACTCATTAATAATGATATATTGATATAGATTCTTTATTGGGACATCACTAAAATGAGAATTCTAGCTATGATCAATAATTTTTGTAAGATCATGTTCATTTTCATATTTTATTAATTTCCCCACTTCATGATATATTATCAAACGAATGAATTCACACTTTTATACAAACTAAAACTCAAAATGAATAAAAAAATCATAAGCTATATCATTTGTTTATCATGGTAAACTGAATGTCAATTGATACCCTTAATAAAATCAAACACTATAAGAGGAAAGGAAACAAGGATTCAAGGTACAACCATTCCAAGGACAATAATGTAATGCTTATTATAATTTCATTTTTATTTAATATGTTTCTAGATGTTTTAAAAAAATTCTATCATTATTTCTGGATGTGGAATTACTAAATTATAATTTAATTTATAATAATGTAATAATTTTATAGACCCCAAATAAAAGAATAAAATTTCATAATCTGAATAAATATGTAATGTATCTACCACCACATTGTTCGATAGTCGAACATATACTGAAGTAGTCCCATTGTATTTAGCCACTCCATTCTATTTTTGGACCTGGTGGTTTCCATATGTTAATCCTATAATTAGACAAGTACCCAATCAATAACCCATATAATCTTACAATTAAAGAATCTTACCATCAAATTTTTTGTATAGTTTTGTTCATTTTAAGTATAATCACAATACACATATCCAATCATTCCGGATAAAAAAACTATCTAGATATTAAAATACACCCCCCATGAATCCTTTGGCCACACTTTTCTCAAGATGATAATATATTATTCTTACCTTTATATTTTTTTTGGATAATAAACTATTTCCAAGTATTTGGATATTTTATTTATCTTTTTTTATGTAAATAATATAATTAAAACTACATTTATTTGTTCATAACAGTTAAATTTTTTTCAAAAGAAATAAATTCACAAGAATCTAATTTCCATAAATATCAATGATTAAAACCAAATTAAATTCAATAAAATATACTATCATGATAATGAATAAAATTGTGTGCAAACCTTTCCAATCCCCCCATGTATTTTTTCATATTTGGAAACTGTAATAACCTTCATTTACCTCAAATACATTAATCTGTTTTCTATCATATGTTAAAAATGTAGTTAAATATTTATATATGAAAATATAATTAATGTGTCACACTCCATTCTTCCATTATCTTCTATTTCTTTATTATTCTTAAACATTTACCACTATTTAATATATTATCATATAAAATATTAAATAAAATAAATTGTCTAATGAATCATATAATTAACACATGACATCTCTTGATTAAACCCATAATAAAAAAATGTTTACGTTAAATGATACATTGAATTTTGGATGGTGTTATTTTATACAATTATTTACTATGGACTTGTTCATATTTAATGAAATACATTAATCTATATCATAGATAAAAGAAACACTTTTAACATGTGTCAATGAATCTATCATCGAAATAATATAATTTAATCCAATTTGAACCATTCTTGGTTGCTTATATAGAAGGATACATTAATCTTGGTGACTTTATACATTAGAATCCAAATTTATTCAGTGGAAAATAATTTTTAATGTTGAAATGTTTAGTTGAATAAATGTTGAAATATTATAATGTTATAACATGATAACAAAAAATTATTATCCACTTAGATTATTTAATTATATTATACCAACCAGATAAAATAGCTATTCCATTTATCCAGGAAAATATATATAGACCAATCCATATACAATCCATAATTTTATTTTGAGACATGAATTAATTTTTTATCATTCTCGAAGGTATTTTCTGGATTTTAAAAAATATTATTCTATAAACAACCAATATATTGACATGATGAAAAAATTCTCTTAGAATCAATTTTTACCTCAATATTATAATTTTAATATAAAATAGGTCTTCATTTGATGAAAATTCTTTATTAATTTTAACAAGAATTCTTATTTGATCATAACCATCCTTCATCATGTGAATAAAATTTGAAAAAAGTGTTATGAGAACGAAAAAGAACATCATAGGATAGAAAATGGAAATAAAGAAACCTATTTGTCCATTTTAATACCATGATATGATATAAAAGTTTAATCCATTATCATGATAACCATTCAGTTCAAATAATAATTTACAATAAAATTAAATAATCATTGTTTTTCATAGTTTTTCATAATAATAAATATAATATACTAAAAAAGAAAAATCATAATCCATAGGTTATCATAAAAAATATGAGAACCCCTGAAAAACATTTTCATAAATACATAATTTTTACATCAAATGGAATATTCCATCTATGTAAAAAATTGTCATTTTTAACTTTTTTAAACCAGTGATTTACTAGAAAACCCATTTGATTGAATTTAAAAATCATGTATGTAACTTGTGATACTATCATCATTGATTCTGAATGGACATTACAACAAGAAAAATCTATATAGTATACATCAAACATAATTTTATATATAACATATTCATTAGACAATGAATTTTATTATATATTTATGAAAATAAAAATCAAAAATAAGGAAAATAGAATATTACATGATTTAAATGAATAAAAATTCCCATTTCCATCATCAATGTCATAAAAATATCACTTAAAACCATTAAGTAAAACACATCAATATATTAATATATCCCCATTTCTTAAAATAAATTTTTCAAAACATAAATTGCATAAACAAATATAAGGGGGGTTTTACATTAAAGAAGACCCTGATGTTTATAAAAAAATATTAATATCATGTAACATTTTCAGTAGTAGGAAAATAAATTTATATCATATATATAGTAATTAAAATTTCCTTTTTTATTTTTCAATGACATTGGAAATGTTCAATATAAATAATAAAAGAAGAATCCATTTTGAAACAATTTTAATGAAGTTAGAAATTTACAAAAATTCCCATTATAAATTATATATGTCCATACTAAATAATATAAAATCACTTCTTATGAATATGTTCATGGGTAAAAAATATTTAGAAATTCATTAAAAAAATTTATAATTTTATTTACAATGTAATGTTTCCCTTACCTCAAATAGGAATCATCACGCACTTTCATTATCATCCATAATAAAATGATTTTGACCATGATTTTGAATTTGTTTCATATTTATTATAACATTTTCATTATTTTTGAATATGTTATATTATATTCATTAATTAATTATGTTTATGGTTGACATTTTGATAATATTCTATTCATATTCAAGAATGACTTCTTTGAGAAGAGTATAGTCAAAGAGGTTATTATAAAATTATTTCTAGAATAATTATTACAATATATATATATTTTATACATTAATTTTATTTATTAAACCAACTTTGATTGTGGTTGGGAAAAATGAATTAAATATGTAACAAACATGGAGACATTAGGCAATATGTTCATATGAGTATCATTTTAATTTGTCTACTAGAGTTTGAGAACAAACATATGTATTATTTTAACATTTTGAAATTATTATTATATAATAAATATCATTTAATTTATAAATATAAACGTATATTTAACTGAAATGTGATATGGTATAAAAAATCAAATCTCATCGATTCATAGAGGTGGAAATCAACACGGACACACAGACTTTGTTATCATTTATCAATTCATGGAAATGTATGTAAGTATATAACATATTATCATTACAAACTCATAAGTTAGTCCTTATTATATTATATATACAATGAATTTATAATTATCATTATCTATGAGAGATAGAGATGAAGGACAAGTTAAATTTTTTACAAGGTATTAGACTGTTGTGCGCACAAATGGTGGTTTCATTTTTAATATTATGGAATAAGGGAATAATGAAGGTCATTAAATTAACCTAATGACATTTCAGTATATTTAAGATTAATTTTTCTATTTTATAATCATTTATTTATGATTTAATAGAGTTACTAAAAGAAATACAATTCAGTAAATAATTTGGAAACTTTTTCGAAAAAACAATTTATGTTTATTACTAAATTATATTTATAATTTTTTATGATAAAAAGGCACTGTAGGTTGTTGTTATAAATTTAGTGAATGGATTTCATTGGATTTTTTTATGTAGAATGTTCAAAAAGAAATAAGTAATATAGGATAGGTGGTTCCATTTTATGTGTGATGGGTGGGGAAGTCATCGAATTACATAAATAAATAAATAAATATAAATTATATTTCTAGGAAATATGACACAAAACAACACCAATATCTAATATAAATTTTTATATGTCCTATTTAAACTCAACCAATAATATTTATATATGTTTTTTTTACATTTTATGTTTTATCATCATACTAAAAAATCATCGACTCAGTTTAACATTATTTTCGATAACATCAATTTGAAACCCAGTAGCACAAATATATAAATGTAAATAAAAGTGGAATTCAAAAGAAAAACATGATAATTAAGCATTTTAAATAATTTTTATCAAGATATATTTATATATATTTTATAAATAAAATTTAATATAATAAAAAAATTACTGGAAAACTGTGTTATAGAGAAATTATGAATTATATATAAAAATATTTGTCACATTAAATGAAGAAGTATAATGGTCATATGAAATTTTTCATTGAGAAAATTTAAATAACAGTTTTTTATATATTTTAATAAATAAAAAATATAATATAACCATTCTACCATGCCATAAAATGTGAAGAGCCAAATATATATATATAGATATATTAATATATGAATAAATCATATCATACAATATTAAAACTCAGGCTCATGTAACTAATTAAAAAATAATATATTAAAATAATTATCTACCCCATAAATAGTTATTTTCTTAAAAAAATCATCTCATAGGTTAAAGTTGTATTTAGGTTATTCAATCCATGTGTTTGAGGAAGAAAAATGGGCCCATAAGGGGCGCTACCCAGCTAGGTTTACCCCATTGCTTCCTTTCTTTATTCCTCCATAGGTCGGATCAACACTCATTAGTGTCTGAACGGTGTGCTAGTGGTGGATTCCTCCTTCAACGATGACGTCGTGTGACCCAGTGGGCTCGGTTGCCTTGACATTTGTAACTATTGATGGTATTCTTCTTTCCAAACTACACATATGATAGATAGGGCTTCTTAAGGTGGCACAGTGATGGTCCAACGGCCGAGTACCAATCTATGCAACTGAGGGATACTGTCACGACTCCTATGAGCATGTTGGGTGGTCTGTTGAGTTCACTGAGGCTTTTGGGAGGGCGGTGATGGGATTTAGGAGTGATATTTCAATAGGGTCTAGTAGGACATGTAATGGGTAGTTGTTGTTGAGGTGATTATTTATTGTTATTGGTCTATAACCATCGTATTTTGATATGATTCTATGTCTGTTTATTGTTCTTGGGTGATTCGGCTTCATATTTTGTTTCATTCGGAATTAGTTAGTGTTCATTTTCAATTTTGAAGTGGATTTTCATTAGTTCGTGATGTTTCATGGTGGAGGGTAATTTGATATGTGGATGGCCTGTATTGGTGGATTCTATGATCATATTCTGGTTTTGAGGTTTTGATTTTGTTTTTGGAGCACATTCCTAGATTGTATTTATGTTGTTCTTGATTTGGTAGGGATTCATCATTGTGCTGGCAGTTGGGGTCATACCAGCGGAAACATTTGATGATTTCCCTACATGGAATGGTCTGATCATGTTCTTTGTTTTAATGGTTAGGATGCAGGTTTTGGATAACTATGTGAATTTATCTTTGGAAGATGCTTTTGGTTCAACAGTTTGACAAGATTAGTGGCAGTTCCTAGATTATTGTTGAATTTTGGTTGTTTTTCAAACAGCGTACTACTTGGGTCTACTTCAGATGAGATCCAAAGAATAAATGTTTCACCTTTTCATTCCATTCGATTTGGAAGTTTGAGATAGTATGGCTTTGCCATCGGTACCATATCTGTTCACCCAAAAATGTCATAGCTAGCTGAGTGGTCATGCGATGGTGAAGGAATGTCGTCATGATGTAATCACCGGGTAGGGGTATATCTTACAGTCTTATCTTGGGTTATCCTCTTTTATGGATTTATACTGATGTAATGTTTTTACTTTTTGGTTTCTCAATTCTTCTTCAAAATTGTTTTGATAATAAAAAATGATAATTTTTAGTTAGTCAATCCCTTCTCTCTTTAGATTAAATGACAGTAGACAGATTTTAACCTTAAATGTGGTAACAAATTTTACTAGTTTTAACTATTCCATATAAAAAATATTAAGATGAACCTATTTAATTTTATTATTATAATGACTACGAATATAAAATATATATTATCAAAATAAATTAACAAAATTGGATTCATTTAATTTATCATTATACTGCATTAATACAAAGAATATTTATTTTCCAACAAAATTCATTTCCTGTATAATAATATTTTTGTATAATTTTGATGTATAATAATGAATTAAATAACAAATATTAGATTATATTTTAATATAATGTAATTATTACATTTTAAATCCAATAAAAAATATGATTAGACCTCCTAAATAAATTAATATATAATATCATTTCAATAAATATCTATATTATTTCCCATTCCATTATAAAATAAAACTCTCAAAAAAAATTTAAAAAATTATCATATCATAAATTAAACAATATGACATAAAAAATAATTTATTTTTTTGAAATTAAAATTTAATAATTTAGTAATAAATATTTATATAAAACCATATAACTCATAAAAACCCACTTAAATTTAACAAATTTTCCTTGTGACATTAATATTTCACCATATAATTAAATTGAAATTTATTCTAAAATATAATAACTTAATATTGAACATATATTAAAATAATTTAGTTTAAAATTACCTTCATTTTAACATTTATTAGTCTAATGGATCCCAAAAATAATAAAATGGAGAAGAAAAATTATTTCCCTAACTACATGATCTTTCACCTTCCCTATCATAATCTTCCATTTTTTTCTTTTTTCTGCTTCTAGATCCACTATATCTCACTAAATCACTTATTTCCTCTAGAAAATCGTTCCCCTTCATGAAATATTTCTATACAACAAATTAAAATGTTTAAAAGAAAATTGTGACACTAAAATGATTCTCTCAATTTATCCAATACTTGAAGGAATGATCGTAAGAAGTCTCATCTACTCCCATGGTTTGAGGAAAACAATGACATTCAATAAAAATATATTTATAATTTTAAATTGACATAATTTACAATTTAATCACTATTTAATTATTTCTATTAAATGTTACATGAATTCTTATGAATCATTTATCAATAATATATATATTTAAATGAGTCCTATATAAATCACTTAATGTTACTTTCTTGAATGATGAAATCTAACAAACATTGCACTAGTATTTCGATAACCATGGCATCAAGATTCAATTTCCCCAATGTGATGCATTTATTAGACCAAATATCATATATTATACATATATCAACTCATATTCACTATATATATATATCACATAATTATAAGAGGAATACTTATTAAAAATTATGAAAACAATAGTCATAATAATTTATTTCTGAGAGTCTCCCTTCCTGGTTCTGAATCTCATTAAGTAGACTGTTAACTATATTTTTCTAAATTTCTATATCAAAGTAACTCATTATATGACCATTATTATCCAATCCCTTAAAAAAATATTTTCACATTATTTCATATCTACCTCATTTTTACAAGGATCATTGTAATACATCATCAGTTCTGTGATTCATCAATAATCAACATAGTTGTTTTCTTAAATGTCATTGTTTACTTCTAATTATAACAGTATGATTCACTTCATGATAATGATATTATTGTAATACATTAAATCAATGAAATAAAATTATATCATTAATTTATTTACATAGATATTATTACTCTAATTCACAGATAATAACCAATTGATGATGATACTATTTTGTTTATTAATAATCCCATCATTTTACGTAAATAGAATCACTAATCATTAATAATTTTATATTCAAATATATTATACATATCCCCACATTCCAAAATGAAATACGAATAACCCACTACTCAACTATTATTAGAGTGGGTATAACAACCCATAATCTCATTGGAAACATAAATATTATCAATCAAGACATTACATAAATATTTTACTTATATCATGATTTTGTTGGAAAAACATGCACAAAATGATTCAATATCAAATATAAACTACTTAATGACCATAAACAAACTCCATAAATACCAAACCTAAAAAAAACTATTTGTATATGATTTTGTAACATCCTACACTGTAATAGCTAAAACAAATTCGAAAATCTTTTAATATCCTCAAGTGATCTACCAAATTTTTAGAGGGTTATGAATATTATAAATGGTCTAAAGGTTTAACATAGGTAGTGAAAAAGTTTATAATAGGTTGTGAAGATAATAACTATAAAGTAATGTAGTTACAATAATTAATGAAAATAAAAACCTACAACAAGAATAAGGTCTAAAAAATAAACCACAAATTCAAAAATAAAACATGAAACTAATTATGATATTAAAAAAATTAAGTGTCAAGAAAAGAGAATAATAAATAAAATAATGTCTGTAAAACTGCTCCATTTGAATCAATGCATACGATAAATCTGTTATAAGATATATCTTGACATCAACTCTTAAAAACGTAGGCCCTTGTCCACAACATCCCTCACCATGGACATAATATGAATGTACGAAATACATTTATTAATGGGGAGTGGGAAATAATTCAAAAATATAAATCATTATAACATGAATCGTCTCTTGTTGTTTAATGTGTCTCTATAATAATAATGTAAATATTATGAATTTTATAATAAAAAGGCATTCAATATTTATTTTAATGACTTTGGATATAACACCATCACCTAATAATTTATATACCTTCTATGGCTTGGGCATGTGAACACAATATATAACAACCTATAATTATTAAATATCAAATTTTAATTCTTAATGAATATCTATATTATGATTAGAATATTTTTTCTATTGTAATATGGTATAAGGTAAACTACACATAATATTCATATGACTAAGAATAAGGTAAAGAATTAATATATAATATTAAATATTAAATATGAAGGATAACAGATAAAAAAATTTAAAATATCAAAAAATTAAAAAAATAACATGGATAAAATTAATGATTTGAATTTGAAGTTATTGGATTTCATAGTCTCCCAAGAATAATACACCTGAATTCACAATAGGGTAATCAAATAAAATAATTATAAATAATGAAAAATTATTATAAATGAAATATATTTAACCTTGACTGATACCAAGTGAATGAAACAAATAGGATTTAAGGGAAATATATAAGGAAGTTAATGGAAATATGGTGATTGAAAATATAATAGTTTGAAAAATAAATTTTTTATTAAAAAAATTAATTAACATCATTATAATTAAAATTATAATATATGGAAATTTAATTTTCATTAATAAATATTTAATATAATTTATATAATTGTTTAATTTATCTAACATAATTAAAGAAATTATTTCCGCACTATTTTAAATTTTTATTAACGAATATTTATAGTTTTAAAATGAAAATAAATATTTCAATTATGTAATTTATATTATTTATATATAAAATAGACTGAAAATTTTGAAACAACTTAACAAAATTGGTTAATTATGATATTTTCAATGGTATGAATAATAAATGAATTTTAGGTGAATAGAAAAATACAAAACACTCTATTTGAAACAATTGTGACATCCTGACATGGGATCGATAGGATAGTGTCCCATTCCAGTTCACTATATGACCACATCGGTGCCTCTAAATATTCTAGAGGCTACAGACTAACAACAAGGTTCAAATATATAACATGGTGAGACTATACCCTCTTTACCAAATCATTAATATAATTGAAATAAAAAACCGTTAACCATATGATAATAACCATAAGTAGAATAATATCGGTATCCCTTGTTGACCAATATAAGAATAAAATTCACAAAACTGAATTGATATATATTTCATTCCATATATTTGTCATGTGTCTATATATATCCCAAAAATAAATACACAATCAAAAATCCCCATGTGGCTGATGAAATCATGTCTGGTTTACTCATCCATACTCCATCCTAACATAACCATCTATTACATGGATCCTTACCATATATTGTTCTTCATGCATGACGTATATTACTGTATGAATCGGGTTTCATTTGTAGAATAGGAGTACAACTCATTTGGGCACCACCAACAACATATAAAACAATATCTACTATATAAAAATGTATACAGTTTTGGAAGAATTAAATACAATAAAGTAAATAGTCGTCACATTTCATTATTCATCATCTAACCACATAAATTACTATTATTCTTGATGTCCCTTGAATAATCAATACCATCTTTTTCTGATGATTTATATTGATCCATATAACATAACTAATCACAATTAATTATAACATGAGATTTAATAAATCATTTAATTACAATTCATATCATGCAAACATGGAACCATAGTTAAATTAAAAAATCTAGTTCTTGAATGTCATTTCTAGAAACTCCTTATTTTTTAGGGAATCATTCATATACTCAAACCTCATTCTTATCACATATAATCTTTTGATGTGTCAGTCCAAATCCAACACTCCTAGTTATCAGATATTGGATTTTGAAGCATCAGTCCTTGTCACATAAACATTATCACAAATATCATATTATCTCAGATATTTCATATTTTAAATACATCATGGTTATGAATAATTAAAATTCTTATAAATTATTCTCATCAACGTATCCCATTTCTACTATAAATTTAATCATGGTTGATTACATTAGTCACATGGAAAAAATGAACAATTCATCATTGTACAATTTATCTACATTTAGTAATATAAACCACTATGTGTTTAATTTTAATCCTATTATTTTGTAATTCCAATAAATAAATCAATTCAATATCCCATCGAAAAAAAATTAATTATGAAATGTTCAATTAATTTCATAATCACCTAATTCCATCAATTAAATGATTCAATTAATTAATTATCCAATTAATTAATCCAATAGATGAAGTGATTTATAAAGGTGGAAATTAAAATTTCACTATTCAATACATGTAATTAAAATACATTTTATTAGTAGATAAATTTATACCTCATATATTTTGTTTTTTTACTAAAGATCTCTAAAAGAAAATCCACGTTCTGAGGTGGAACAATATAGATCACTACAATGCCCTTGATATAGAACTTGAAACCTATTATTAAGATCTGAAGGAACACAAACATCAAAAAATATATATAAAACAACTCAAAATTTATATAATAGATTCCCCTTCAGTATTAAATAGATATTTGAGATAGAGGAAACTACACGGGGAGACAATAAAAACTCGAAGAGTTGTAAATCCCTTTAAAGGATCATCAATTATTAAAGAATAAAGTTATAGTTTCCCATGTATCATAATTGGTGATCAAAATAATGAATGAAAATTGTTAGTTCTGAGCTAGGTTTAATTGTGGGTGATATTGGGGGGTTAGGTACTCGAAAAATAATTTTTTGGGGGATTTAAAACAACAAGACCGATTTTCTGGGTAGGGATGCATGGTTTTCCAAACCGTGCAACCTAACCATATTCTTCTTCTGTGTGTCAAATTCTAATTACAAATAAGATTATATATTTTAAAAAAGGGTTTCCAAAAATTCATTTACCTTGTGTTTGGGAATGTATAGTTTTTTGGGGAAGGGAAAAAATTTGGATAAAAGTATTCGCTAAATATTCAACATTCAAACCCCTCTAATAACATATAAAATTCTATTTTTACCCAAAACATCTCCAATATAAAATTGAACACTCTTATTTTCATAAAAATCGTATATATATCCACAAATTGAATATGGGACGTCTCTAGAATGGATGGAATCTTATGTCACCCCACCATATAAAAGATTATCCTCGAGCAGTACTCCAATGAATTTCTATGATTTCATATTAAAATGATGAATCCTATAATCCCACATATCCTCTTTTCTCTGCAATGTTTCCTCTTAAATATATAAATGTTTCCACAAAACATGAACTATCAATATGGTATTTCCCCACAACACTTTTTCACCTAGATCCATAACATATATCAGATTCTCCACACTATACACATCGGTATCAAGGTAAACATAATCCACATTGATCACGTGAGGTGCGTTGGGGTGATACCACTGATTTTTTGACACATAAAAAATGTCATGAACCAAAATATACCTCTTTGTAAGTGAAAAAAATTGTTTAATCAGACTGATTCTCACCACAAACCCAAATGATATGAAAAATCCATGCACATACATTCCCTCTCATTATATCCTACAGTGATACAATCTAAGAGACACTCAAAGGAAGAAAGGATCACCAACTATAAACTATAGGGGACATTGATCTCTAGCTACATATTTATTCTTCAAATTATAGGAATATACATATATTTCAAAGTTTTATGAACTAGAAATGATGTCTCTTACACGAGACTCGGTCCCAAAATCTTTGACTCGCATACCATTATCTAACAAATAGGTGATCATCATAGCTTATCATAATGATCTACATAGGGTTCTACAAGAATAATTTCATGAAAACAATTATTATAGGCGAAGAACACATTTTATGGGTGCTTATCCTATGACCCATAAATGTATTTAACACATGCCCATAGTACAACATCCAACACCTAAAAATAGTGTTCTGATTTCCCATCATTCTATAGGTAGAATGATATAATCAGTAATTCCTACAAACCAAGAACCTTATATGACACATTCGATAATTGTGATGTGAACCATGATTCATGTACTGAAGCGATATCCATAGAAAATCATGCAATAAGAATATCTATAAAATGTACATGTCCCTGAACTGATACAATATGAATAGCTCCCATATAGGCCGAAAATATTTTACATTCATTAGTCTATACACATCTACCCAGGTAGAATTATTATTCATAGGAATCACTAGGAGACTAATAATAAAATCCATGGTAACATTATCATACTTCCATTCATGAATAAGAAACAAATGTAGTAAACCCCCAAGTTATTGATACTCAATCTTCACTTGTTGAAATGTGATGAATCGTCTAACAAACCACACAATATCATTTTCTGTTAATGAAAACTAATACATACTTTGTATTTCATTGTATATTTCCATCAAACCCATATTCACCACCCACATTGAAGCCATAAAATCACACATCATATCCCCTCACATACTGAAGGCACAACAATAAAAACTAGTAACTAGAGGATTTGGTCCAAATCTATTTTCTAACAACAACGTGACTACCCAAATTCAAGAATTTATCACATGGATAGACACTTCATATCCTCATACATTAATTCCATAATCTAGATCTAATGTTTGTATTAAACTAATATTGATATGAGGTAAATATGATCCTAGTGCTCTATTAGGAAAATGTTCATCTTATCATACAAATTCATCATATTCCACTCAGAAATTGACTCCTGAATTGCATGAGTCCAAATTTTCTTTAGATATTAGTTGGAAAAAATGTTTCCCATCCTAATCATATATGGTAGCTCAAAATAAAATTAATACATATTATCAACCGAAATATAATATCATAGATACAAATTTTATTTTAAAAGAGAGACATTATCATTATCTAATATATATAAAAAGTAATCTTTTTCACAAACAAATAATGTCTCTATAAATTGATTAAATAATCCACAATATCCATTTAATGTTTAGGAATATGGTAATTCAATTAATGAATCGACAAATACAATGAAATAAAAACCAAAACATGATCCCCCTAATCAACACTACTAAAATATTTATCCCAAATGTGTTATAAAACTCTTCATATTCCTAAACAATCTCAGTTTGGATCATGATTTTGGTGAGAATGAAATAGTTTTCCAACAAATAGAACGAAATCAAACGTACTCTAGAATATTGAAAAATTACTCCCTTCCTGATAATGATTGAAAGTCATTCTTCTCGGAGGGAAATGTCATAGATTAACCTCCAATAATAACTAGACAATCCCAGAAAACTATGGACCTCAAATATATTTTTGGGATGCTCTAAAGAAACCACTACCTAAACATTCTATGGTCCATTGAGAAAATATATTATATTATCATATGAACCATGAAATATATTTTATTATTCTAGAATTGATACTGCAAGAGCTAGGAATATATATGGTTCTCCCTTAGCGTCATTAAGAAAATGACCATATAATGGGAATAATGGTCAAGAGTCACACATTATACAGATATGTAATCTAAAAAATAACAAAAAACTAATCTAGATATCGGTGGATGTTTTAGTTCATCATGTCCATACACATAATAAGAGCATTCTTTAGACAGAGCAAACATCGTGAAGAACTCCTAAATCTATTGGTGATTCTAAATGTGTTATATGGTCTATGAAGGTTGAACACTTATATATGTACACAATAGACACAAATCAGTCATTGAAGACAAATAATCTCACAATTATTAGAGAAATATATTTTCGATATATAGGATAGGACATTGGTTCTTCAATGTCATCTTTTGTATCTTTTGTAAGTCAACACATAATTACAAAGCCCCTCCAACGGTTTTCTCAATAAAAATAAGAGACCAACAAGGTGACATATTTGTGATGGTAATCACCTTTTTCACCATATTATAAAATTTATTATTGATGTCCTAATGGTATATTGTTTACATTATATAATGCTTAATGGAAACAAAATGATATCTAGAATGAATTGAGCAGTAAACTCCACACATCTCTCTGGTGGCCACCCAAAGAAGTTCTTCGGAATAAAATCATAGAATTAGTCTACTAAATGTGTAATTTAATCATGATTTACTCCCTCGTCAACCAATAATTCAATTGAATCCCATCTTGTGAGTTCTGTAGTTTCTAATGAACTGTAATTTCATGGCCATTCATGATATTTCACCCTCCAAGATGAACATAATTTTCACCCTTAAGAGATGAAGAGGTAACTATTATGTGGAAAAAATATATACATTCATAGTATTATAATAACCCATCCATACCAAAAATAAGGAAAAATATAGACATCTAAAAAATGTAGATAACACAGAGGAAATGATACTCCCCAAACACGAGAGAACAACCCTTTCAAAAATATATTTATCTCAACCATACCCCAAAATTTTAATAATTCATCTTAGATCTACTAACTAAATCAACCATTAGATTCCACACATTCTATTTTAATGAGGATATAATAGAATAATAGGTAAAGTTATTGAATAGGGAACTAGAAGCATACAATCTATAAGAATTGTTCATATAATTTTCAATTGATTGACCTGTCCATCCACTAGGGGAGGATAAAAAATATGAAAATATTATACCACTCATTCCTATGATGTTGTCTCTATAACCTACGTTTCACCACACTAGTGACATGGGTTCCCATTATAATAAGTATCACATATACTACCATGACATCCTCAACTAGTATAACTCCATCTTCTATACTAATATGGGGTAGAATATCCGGAACTAACACTGTGATTTTTCCTAGTTCCCCCATCACTATCGATTTGTCGTGGGTTCCTGAATAATGGTTTTAGATCCCCCATCCTTTTTCAAACATGAGACACTATTAATAATCATGGTATCATTCTAAAAATATGATCATACTGACTTCACTTATGGATGATCAATAATGTAAGGTCCTGTGTAACTTATACTTCCCCATGGTTACTATTATTTGTAACTCCCTACCTAACATTCTCAATTTTTCTCTTACGACTCTAAAAATATAAAACACTGAGTCATCCAGAAGAAAACTCATGAATTTCACAAGAGTCCTCCTTTAGAATCCCCTCAAATTTGAGAGCCTGATTCACCACTTCAGAAATCTTTTTTAGCAAGAAGATTTTTACCAGAGACTTGATCACATATTTAATCCCATATGGAATCTAATTTGTTATAGCAACCTTATCCCCTATCAAATCTAATAATGCATTGTAAATCTATCTATCGACCTACATTTTCAGTCACAGACATACTCCCCTGGTCATTCATGTAAACACTTTTACCATCTCATCCCTGAGATTCTCAGTGTAAAAGTGAATCATCAAAAATCTATTAGAAGACCTTCAAAACCATATTCTATTATCGTCCATCCTAATTCTCTATTTCCCTGATTGGATTTACTTGACCTAATAAGATATTTGAATCCATTTTGACTATCTTTTCTGTATGTTCAACATTGTGGTCAAGGATCATATCGATAGACTAATTTTGATCTCCTACACATCATGTCCACCCTCTATAGTTAATGTCACTGGTTGTTGCATCTAGAACTCATTTTTTATGTCATAAATAATTTTCACAATCCTATTTTTGTATCATTCCACTAAAATCATATAGTGATAATAGTTCTCCTTGAACTCATATTCATATTCCTCACCGAAAACTATTATATCTTCTGGTTCCACTTATGAAGAATCATTTCCAGACATGTCCTCCAATCATCATATAAAAAAAATATGTAGGAATATTTCAACAGTTAGAAATCAAATCATAGGTTACATTACATGAAATAATTAAAACACTTTCCTAATATGGTCTCATAACTATTCTTAACATGTCATTTCCATAAACCCTCACACATTTAAAACTGAGTCTTTATCAATATCCTCTACCATACCTCTTTTAGTTCATTAAAATCGTACGGTAAAAAATATCACAGATCATGTTTTTCATTAGAATCCAATTTTACCCCTTCTAATTATCACATTTTTATTATTTTAAATTTACACTATCAGATTATACAAATTTTTAAATTAAATTACCCAATCATCAAAAAAATTCATTTAATAACTCTTCCCTAAATGCTTATTTCCATGGAATGCCTAAAATATTTCATGTGGCATAAAAATATTGAGCTTCTATAATGATGCATTTATAAACATCTCTCAGTCCATACCAGTCGATGAAAATTCATAGACAATAGCAACAACAACAAACAAGTGCATCCATTGAGTTGATATTACATTCATCTCTAACAACATACATCAATAAATAAAGCACCCATCTAGGATACATGGCTTCACCCCTATACATGGGTTATCTACTCCCATTAAAGAGATGTTAAACATGACACACTCATCCTAATATCATGTATACCATAACCAAATTGATTGATAAAATAAAATAAAAGAAAATAAGAACATCTAAATCGAATTTTTGAAGTCAGATCATTTGTTTCATATACTGGTTCCCGAAGTTGGTGTGATATGTGTCCTCCAGAACACCTACTGATACACTAGATGATACAATCTAGTAGTGAGAGTCAATCATTTAACAACGATATAATATAACATCTCTATCAATGAATCACAATGACATAAATAAATAATAAATATCGATATGATAATAATCATATCCTAAGTAATAACAATATCAACTCTTGACCCAAACATGATTACAAGATAACAAATAAAGAATTATATATGTCATTCTATATATGATTCATGTGTCTAAATTAAACCCCAAAATAAAAACACACTGAAAAGACCACAAGAGGGTAATGAAATCATCTCTAGACCATCATCAATTCTTCATTCCAATTAAACCATCTAACATAGTCCTATTGGACATATCATGTCCAAAAAACATTAATTCTATTTGGGGAATGACTTGGAATCCCATGTATGTTGTGAGTAAATCTCAACAGGTCACAACAAATGGCATATTAAATCATATCTAGATTATAAGGGTGTATGTAGTTGGATAATGGATAATTTTCATTAAAGTTAATATTTATCAAATTTATTTTTATCCTAATTAACTAAATAAATTACAAAGGTCCATTATGACACACATATCATCAATACGTACTTCTTCCCCTGATGGATTCTGAACCATATCACATGTGGAATCATAGATCATTATAACGTGGGGTTTTATCAATAATTTAATTCAAATTTTTCTCATCGACACATGAAACAAGAATATAATTCCATCATTTTGGACCAAGAAAATCATTCCCATCACCCAATTATTATATAGAACAACATTCCATATCTAACACCTCATTTTTATCACATATGGACATTTGAAGAATTTGTCCATGTACAAAACTGGTAGTTATTATCTATGGAATGTTGAAGAATCGGTCCTTATCCAACACAAATTATCACATATATCATGATTTACAATATATCATATATTCCACCTACATAAGTGTTAATAATTGTTTACATTATAATCAAAAAATAAAATGAAAATGTCTGATTTTAGTTATCAACTCCATCATGATTCAGAACATTAATCAGATAGAATAATAAGATTAATTAACCATTATACCATTTGTTAATATATAATTATATTCACCATTTACCCTCTATGATTAATCAAAATCTACCTCAAATACCATTATCACTCCATTAAACACCGTATTATTATCCCATTGCACAATATCAATTTCAATGAATTTCATAATCACCCCATTACATTAATTGAATGATTCTATTAATTAATTTTCCTATTAATTAATCAATGTCATGATGTGATGTAGAAAATATTATATTATAATTTCATTATTATATTAACATAATTAAAATCATCACTATGGGGATTGTAATTTAGACCACCTCGCTCAAGGTTGATAATGGGTGTTCTCTGAATAGAAAAAAATTAAAGAAGAACAACCTAGAACAAAATAGCATGGAATATCAAGAACCCAAAACCCAATATCAAGATACAATTGGAATAATAATTATATCCTAGATCTAAACCCCTATCATTGGGGAATAAAACATTCCTTTTTCTAAGGAAATCAATATGGGAGATATAGGAATCAACACATAAATATATTATATAATGGAAGAGGAGAAGATCCATTAACTGGATCCTTGATTTAATAATAGTGATGTTCGAGAGGCCTGGGAATCCTTAATGGAGCTCCCATAAATAATGGAAACAAATCGGTATTATATGGGTAGAAAAATGATTGATACCATGGCCTTCATTATTTTTAAAATTATTTTTTGGTGTACAAAAAACTATATAGATGGTTTTATGGGCTAGTGTGGACGATTATCCAAACTATTCACCCTAACTATGTTCCTATTCTAGGAGGTCATGTGGTTTCTACTAAGACATGAAATTGTTTTGAAGACTATATTCCAAATATGAATTTCCCTATTTTTGGAATGTACGGTTTTTTGGGAATGTTCACACGATTAGAAAAAAGAATGTGCCAACTATGCACTATACCTTACCACTCTAGAAGTATCCGAAATACTTCCATTACTCCCAAATCATCCCCGAAAACCCAATCTAACATTATATCAAAAACATTTGTACAATAGTATGTAATGAAATTAATATAAATCTCCAATAAATGTAGGGATCTTACAACAACATTTTCTAAAAAATAAAATTTTGATTTATTTGATAAATAAACATAATTAAAAATATAAAATTTATTCAAAAAATATTTAAATTTATGTATTATTTACATTGAATATTTTGAAGTGGGTAAAAAGGTTTATATAAGAAAAAAATGATTTTAAACATATTTGATGATATCTATAAATTAAGTTTTCATAGTTTTATGTTTATTTACAAAAAAATAAATTTCATATTTTGAATTGCGCTTTCAAAATGGTTTAGGGATAATGTTTTAAATTTTCAAGAAAATTCAGTAATAATTATATATATAATTATATAGTGATGTAATAATAACATAATACTTAAAAAACTTAATCCCCCAGGTATTCATGTCCTTCGTTTGAAAAGGACTGTGTGGGAATCTATTTTTATTTATATAGAAGACCAATCTTTCATGTCATTGTAATTATTTACTTTTATATTCAAATTTTTAATTGAAAATACTCTATTAATATATAAATACACCTTCTCACCCAAATGAAAAATCACTTACAAAATTATACAAATACAACATATATCGTATTGGGTTCAAATGGGGGTGAATATGCAGTATCAATTATTATTTTTTAAAATCATTTCTCTATATCGAAACCCATGTGACCTACTAGAGTCTCAATTCTGTATATATATTCTATTATTCATCCTTATGATGTATTATCAAAATAATTTAGCAGACCTGAGATTCTTACAAGAATATTCGTCAATTTAAGAGCATTCTTATTTCAATGTTTGATAATTTTTAGAGATCAAAGACATTATTATCACATAGAAATTGAAATGATTAAAAACCAATGAAACTAGAACAAATGTTTTGGGTAGCAATCCTCCACATCAGCATATAAGTTTGTATCTTCTATTTAGAATAGATAAATATTTGGAATTTGTTATATAAGAAATAAATATCCACCATAATTCTTTCATTACTGTCGAATGAAAAGAATCTACTGAAACACACTTGACTATTGGATATATCTATAATATAAACTATTAAAATACATAGACTACATAGATAATGTCAATTTGTTTTCATTAAGAATTGACATTCTTCACAACTTATTTCTCATGAGGATCAATTCCTAGCTGAGGCCATTCACATATGATGATGACCTCATTCATTCGTATCAGAAAGTTATTAGTTCATCAATAGTCACATCCTCATTCCACGGTCACCATAGTATAATGGATGTGATATAAGTTGATCTTATTCACTTATATATATCTTATATAAAATTTATCATTGATATCTCATTGTATTCTCAATTCATGAACACAAAACTAAATTCATATTTATCTAGAGTAAATATTAAAAACCCATGTGAGTATTATTACTTGATTTGTCACAATATTAAAATCACCTCAATCCTAGACACTGAAAATTATAAATTGTTAAATTTCTAAATTTTATTCATATTATATATATAATATCTAATAAATCTCATAATTAGGTAGAATAATTTTCTCACATAATATTTAAAAAAACGTGGATTTATATTATTCAAAAATCATTTGGGCTTTATTTTTGGTCAATCTATTAATGAATTATAAATAACAAAAATTTATATAGTACTGCGAAGCTCCCATGGATAAGCATTGGGAGATTATAAATCATAAATACATATAAAAATTTCCATTAAAATTAAACAACCCTATGGTATACATCATTATTTTCCCTAGGGTTAATTTGATATAAAATATTCACTACTACAATGTTGGTCATGTTGTCTGTTCATTATACATGCACCATAAACTTCACTACAGAACAACCATTTTTAAAATTTTTGATAGGTAAATCTTGTTAATAAATAGATCCTCATGAACCAAAAATATTTATTATCCCATTGTGACGATTAATCCAATAAAAACATCACACACTAGATAATGTGATTTCATGACACTTTTTATCCGAATATAAAATCTAAGAACATCAATTTTTTATCATACTATGTTTAAATTCATATGATATATGATATCATATTTCTATTCCTAAATCTATATCACACGACTTCACAAGAAATGTGACCACCAGTGAATATTGATTCAAAATTCATATAAAATCTATTCATATGAACAATTCATTTGATAGATGAAATTTATATGATCTATACTATTGTATAAAACCTGATAACTCATGTTTTTTATAAATTATTATCATATTCCAAGATATATATGTTCTAGAATGTATATTTACTATTACATAAGATCTAACTACATTCACACATTGGAATCAAATTCATATGACTTTCAAACCATCCAATTTTGAAAAAATGTTGAACTATATGAATTAATTATATATTTGAAAGAACTATATGTCACTATTATATATTCTCAAACTTTCTAAAATTTACAACCTATCCCAACGTGATGTTTCAAAATAAAACACCACATCCCATGTTTACATTAACCACATAATGTATATTTATTTTATTATTTTCTTAATTTATTCATAGAATGACATGTACATTGGCTTTTAATTCTACCTCACATCTGTAATATGATCCATCAATATATAAATTTTCTTCCAATAAAGAATAATAATTATAATTAAATGGAAGTAGAATCAGTCAAAAATAATTTTATAATAGTTTTCAAGGATTTCAATGTACATTATATATGATAG
Source organism: Viscum album (assembly GCA_963277665.1). Lineage (NCBI taxonomy): Eukaryota > Viridiplantae > Streptophyta > Magnoliopsida > Santalales > Viscaceae > Viscum > Viscum album. The sequence goes on from OY728157.1 coordinate 1,033,937,741, forward strand.
ACAATAAATAAAAAATATTCCACAATTCTAATGGAACTTTAATCTCCCTATTTATATTTGTTTTAATCCCTTAAAATTCATTTTATAATGAAATCAAAACTATAAATAGAATGTAAGAGTAACAAAATAATATAATCTATAAAAATAAAAACATATTGATACCATAAAAAATGTTACAGTATAGTTTTTATAGAAATCCATCTCTTACTGATTTCATTGTCCAAGTGATAATAACATCTCACACAAAATACATTAACTCGTAATATATAGAATCTCCACCTTTTAAAAATTTACATATACATAATATATGGGTAAAATAATAAGTCACTAATATTTTAAATAGATTCTGGTACATACTAGTCCCCATTTTGAAATATAATCTAGGCCATGTTGGGGTTACTCTAATAAAAATTTCAATTCAATGGAACGGTTAGATAACCATAATCATACTCAATAAATAAAATATATAAATAATAATAGCCTTATAAATATTATCTAAAAATTGACCTCATTTAGGGAATAAATAGTATCCTTATGTCTTATGTCTCAGCATTCTCATTAATGAAATGAAATATGATATCAATATGTCTGGAAATGACGGTTGCACTCAAATATTAAAAAGGATTAAAACCCATTGATTTTAATAATAATTTAAATGTGTTCATTCAACATTCACACTCAAATCATTCAGCCTAACCATTATCCAACTCATTTTAGTCTATGTTTGTATTATATTAATTTATTCACCTCTATAGTACTTCGCAAAACTATGATATTTTTTCAGAATTCTAACTCACACATCTATCTCTTAGGAGGAAAATCCACCTTCAGGTAGAATTTAAATTATCAGAATCACCAACATAATGAGTATATATAAACAAAAAAATATTCAAATTTATTGGAATCATGTAATGAAACCCCTAACTCTGAATCCCATATGTATTAATAGGATTTATTTTTGAATATTCATGCTATGAAACCATTGTATCATAATGATATCAAGCATATATACTCATTCCATATAAAATATCATTTCATGAAGAAGTGAGATAAATTAATATCTCAATAAACAATCATTATTTTCATTTTTATACTCTACCAACTTCAACATATTTTTTCAACAGTAGTCCCACTTGAATTGGATTTGTAAATTGGATTTGATGCATCTATTTAAAACATATTAAAAAATATATCAAATAATTTTTCTAGTATAAGAAAATAAAAAATTTACTTTTTCCCGACTTTTATCACTAGAATGTATCATTTCACACCCATAATGGGAATTTCATTTTTTTAAAAAATATATCATGATAATTATTATCATGATAATGTGAAAACATGATATAATTTGAATATAAACTAATAGAAAGTGTACTTGTATTCTATTCATTATTATGCAATATGCATTATACAATTCCATTGATGAATTTTAACTCATTCAAGGTTTCATCTATACTTTAATAGATGTACCATTAGACATGTTTTAAGCGACAAATTTCATTCTTCAATTTTTATACTCATATTTATTAATTATAAGTAACATGTACGTAATCATTCACAATCTAATACTCTTCTTGAAGCTCTCCATTTAAAAATTAATATTTGAAATCCATTTGGTAAACATTACACTGCAAATATGATTCCATATCATATTATATTATAATAACATTCTGGCACTCAACCTGATCAATTGCCTATTGAAAATGAATTACTATTACATGATAGTAACCATTACATGAATGTCAATAATTATTTGAAAATAATTTTCCATGTCATTCATCATGTTGAATAAATCCAACATCGTCCATCAAAATTTTTATCTTGGCATATTTGAATAAGATAAAATATATTGTTCTATTATTTTATCTACTCTTAATCTATATAATAAATCCATTCATCATGTCAAATATATTATTTTAATGATTTAAGAACATATTTAGAAATAATTAAGGGATGATTTTTAAATCATGACCTTCTTCTAGCTAGATTTGCCTGGGTAGCAACTTATCTCAGGTTTCTTTTCTTTCACAGATGTACAACCTATTCTCCAATGTTATTATTTGTCACTATACAACTAATCATCCTTTTGAAATTATTTTTTACATTATTCTGAGATATCATATTTTTCAAATTCTTAATATAAATAAACTCCTCATGTACCGGGTTCAACATTACTTCCTCATCAATTATCTATTTAGAAACCAACATAGTTTTTTAAATATCGACTTCAAAAGATACTAAATATGGATTATGATTTTTCGGATTATATTAAGTTATTTTAACACAGTAATAGTCAACAAATTTGAATTTTTTTCTAAAAAAAATTAATTTCTTTCCTTTTTTACATGTATCGAAATAAGATACCTTCCATACTCATAAATAATTTTTCTCCCCATTTCCAGAATACTTCTATTTATTCAATCCAAAACTCTATTTTATTTTTTCATTAAAATGTTGATATATGTATATCTAATACACTGTTTTTCATTAAAATAATAAAATTATATGCGAATGAACTCCTTCCTAATATTATATCTCAATTTCTAGATTTGAATCCAAAAAAACATTCTAAACTTATCTTTCATATATCTAGAATATATCCTAAAACAATTTATTGATTAATAAAATTTATTTACTTTTTGAATATTCATTATTTTATAAATTAATGTGATAAAATAAATGTGAACATTTTTATGTTGATGTCTCATAAGCCCATAAAAATTGTAATAAATAACTTTTAGTGGTTCTATTGATTATTCCTCTAATCTGTAGTGATTATATTAGATTATATAAACTTATAAAGGATTTATAAACCTAATATATACATTTTAAATTTATGGGGAGTTCCCATTAATTATTATCTTTAGAAATATTTTCCAAATTAGTTTTTACAATTTTTATAAGTCTTATGTGTAATGTTTGATATCTTATCTGGATATGTGAGAACAGAATTATTGGATCCCTTATATGATTTAAATTTCGATATGTTCTTTCTATTATTTTAACAATCCTTCAATCAACAATAATGAAAAACGGAAAATTTTCTCGTATAATACATACCCATTCCCTTTATCAAAAATCATTTATTTAAAAACCTGTTATTATTAAGACCATCATTAATGAATGGTTTATCTGATTTCAGTATGGTTCGTTAAATTATAGCATTAGTCATTCCATTGATTTGAAAAGAGATCTTATTTCAGATTGTACCAACACCTACACCATCTTCTACATTATTATACGGGATCATGGAATCATTTTTTATATATGAATTATAGTAATTTCCTAGAATATAGTGTGTTCTATTTATTGGCCTTCATAGAAGAATCCCCAATAATTAAATTTCATCTATGATTCCAGGTTTAATATTATTACATTTAAAAATATACATCTATTTATTAAAATTAAATATAAAAAATTAATCATTATTTTTTAATTTCTAATCACATCTTCCAGAAATATCCTCAATCCCTTAAATCCTATTTTAAATATAAATCATCTCTATGAACCACCCTTCATGAAGAAACCTTTGCAACCCAAATTTTCAATTTTGGAGACATATTATTTTTATTTCTCTCACTACGTTTCTATACTCATAGAGTCCTATTTAAAAGTGTTTAACTTATTCTAAAAGATTTCAGGCCATGTCATCACCATTTCACAAAGATCCTTCACTTACATTATGGGGCCCCCCATTTTTTGAGAATCTCAACAGAAATTTCCTAGTTTAAATTATTGTTTTAATCATGGAGTGTTCTTTCAAAAACAGTAATATAAAAAATCATTCAATGTTCCTCGATTATCCCTTCATGATTCCCATTACATTCAACATTATCGATGTTCGCCATTGTTCGTAGAGATCACTATGAAATTTCATTTATCCTTCATGAAACACTATTTATTACTCCCCTAATCACGAAATTCATACCTTTAATATATTTAAATATGACCTTCCCAAAAATACAATTTTGTTTAATCAAATCCAATCTCCAAATTATGGACCCCATAAATTTGAAAAAATAGTGAATGAGTGTCACCTTTTGTATGCAATTTTCTACATCACTTCAACGAAAACTATTCATTATTTATATAAATTTTTCAATAGACCATTCCATCAATATGTATAGACTACACAACATTCCATGGAAAACCACATTGACAACAAACAAAATTAACATAAAAAATACTACTATGTTTACCTGAGGGATTTTTCCATATCATTATGTTACTACCGAATTGGTTTTAATAGTTTTTAAATCAACTAAAAATCATGTATACAAATACATGGATTATTTGAATATTATACCAGGAATATAGAATATAATTTATTATTGTATGAACTCAATAACCATGAAAACCCATGTCGTACATGTCACCATATCATCCTTTATCAAAATCCAATTCTCTCTAATTTTAACCAACTTCATGATTTTTCATGATAAAATTATTTTTTATTATATCAAATGAATAAATTTAATTTAATCACATTAAATACTAAATCATTCCTTATTTATTCCTGATAAATAGTATATTTATTTTTATATTTATCATTAAAACATACAAATACTAGACTACTTTTTATATATTATTAAAAAAAATTCATCTTGAATATGTAATTTAAAAATCACCATTTTATACATTCATGTCCTAACTATCCAATTAATCACTACAAACTATATATTCCTATATTGTTTATATAATATTTTTAATCCAAATATTATTTCTAACTGGTATAAATCATATTAACTACCCAAAAAATAATTATAAAATTAGACAACCAATAACTAATATATATATCCATTAACAGAATTTTATATAATATATATAATTTATAATGTAAAAATTCACTTATTCCAACACATAATCCTAAATAAAAGACATATAATTTAATTCAATTTAATTTTAGAAAATATAATGCAATATAAAAAAGCACCATTGTGAATTGGTATTACTATAAATAACATTATAAATAAAAAAAATTCACATAATCATTTATTTAATGTATAAGTAATTACATTATAATTTTTTCAATTTAGATGAAGTCAAATATATTATTTAATCCATAGCATATATAAAATATTTAATAATTTCAACCTGTTAATTATCATTTAGAATCATGAACTATATATTATTCCAATCTATTTTTTCACATAAATTCATTATTTTTAATTTATTATCTTTTTCCATAATAGTACTCTAAAAATGGTATTAATTTACTATATAAATTAACTACTAATATAAAAAATATATTTACTTAAAAATATATGAGGCAATTCGCTCATATTTTTGTTAGTAAAAAATAACCACCAAGAATATCTCTCTTACACCTACACAGACCCTAATAAATGATTATTTTTCAAACATTAAGCCTAACGTATTATTAGTGTGATGTAATAATAAAACCTCGATACATAAATATAAATTTATAGGTATTTTTAGTCTATTAATAATTTTAGTCGAATAACATTTATGGATTTATATACTACATAATATTGAAGAATATATTGAATAATGAAGGTAAAGTGAGAGATATAGAGATCAATGAGTTGAATTCAGATAACAATGGATTAAAAATATTAGAATTAAATAGAAATTTTAAAATACTCACACAATTAAATATTAAATATGAATTTTCATTATTTTTTTTTTGAAAAAGACAGCGTATATCCCATGGATACCAAATAGACAGATTTTGGACCACCATGGCCTTGGTTCATTAAATTACATAAACATGATAAATTATAATTCCAAATCCATGACTATACAACACTTAGCACCATCCACTAGATAACTAATGGAATAATACAGTGAATATTTTTTTAATTAGCTCCTCACCATTTCGAGAACATATCCTCTACCTAATACATTATAAAATTTGATTCTAAATAAATCACATTTCATTATTAATGAAATAACAAGTAATTTTAAATATACCTTTAATGATAAATTATTTACACCCTCAATCAGATTTCCTAAAAATATAACCATAAAACAGTACATATTTCCATTCTATCATTTGATTTATAGAATCTATTTAGGCTATCAATCATCGTAAATGAGTCTATATTATCATGTTTTGTTTCTAACATATTAAGGTTATGGGGAAGAGAAGAAGGCCTAATAGAGAATTCCCAATAGTTCATTTTTCGTAACAATTTTTCCCTTTGAGATCTACAAAATACTGGATATATAGAATAATATAATTCATTCTTGGATTAATATATGAATGAACCGATGAACCAAAACATGGGTTCACAACATATTGATTTTTGACTATTATATATTGGTGTAAAATTTTCGTTGGATGAAATCATTTTTCTTGGAACCACATTATGCTTCTACAATATACTATCGTTACGTAGTATGAATCCATTGAAGATTCTATACATTGGTGAACTATACATTCACCAGTAAAATGCAAATAAATTCAAATAAAATCTATGAGTGTAGAATATATGATCTTTCTACTTATATCATTCATATTTTATCACCATAGGAAATGATTTAATGAAATAAAATCAATGATATCTCAATAAATGATATGTGCAGCGGAGGATGATAATATTGTATTCTTAATACACTTCTTGGGGAGGAATTTTTTATGTCCTGATTGGATTCACCATATGTCATCTTTCTGGAAAACAATAGAATTCTAGTGTAAGGGTAAAAAATAATACAAGTGGTTCAAAATTATGATCGGGTCATGAAGTAATAATTACATATAGTGAATCATAATTATTATAATCCCACGTGATACCCATGTCTATATAATAATATATATTTTATTTTTAATAACATTTCAACAACATAGGGATTTATTAAAAAGTTTTTCATGAATAAATTATTTTTCTAATATTCAAATAATTTTTAATATATACTATTTGTCACCATATCTGTTATCCTTGATCTACCATTCCTCCATAATATTTTATGATCCCTCAATATTGATAATTTATTTGAAATATACATATATATAAATATATTACTCTCTAATAAATTTAAAATATAATATTTACAATATGTTAAATATATATTTATTAAATATTTTACTCAGAGGTATCATATCAAATATCTAGGGGATGAATATATGTTACCAAAAAAATAAAAATAATTATTAAAATATTTAAGTGAATAATATTTATTCATCATTTTCAATAATCAAAATATATTGTAAATGATTTCGATACACATAGTTGTTGATGTAATTGGCATGGTATTTGACTAGATAACACACCACATATTAAAGAATGAAATCTAGGATCACATCACATTGGAATTTGTTTTCAATGTTACTAAATAATTATTCTAGTGGTGTTGTAGATGTATTATTGAAGCTAGAACTATTCATCTAATAGACCTTCGGGCCCCCAGTTTGGGCCTATGGGCCACAAGGCCTTCAATAAACCCAACTCAATTGGGCCACATTTCCATTAGGCCACATCATCATTTTTGTACATCGGATATTGGTCCACAAATAGAATGAATAATCCCCATTTGACAACACATATTGGGTCCCAAAAGTGGATTATAGCATATAGAAACCACCAGAGTAGAGCTACCAGATAGGAAAAATGAGAGGGTATGAAAATCTACATTAATACAATGCATTGTATAACACTGTTATGGGAAATTAATGCAAATAAAAAACTTGAATTTGGTTTTTGGGATCCATCAATGATGTAGACTTTGGGAAAGGGATGTTATTTTGTTGTTTTGTTGGGTGTTCGGTTAAAATATTCAGAAATATGCCACTATGATCTTCAGACATATATTGGTCTATGTTACACTGGGCATATGGGTTGTGTATTAGTTCTTTATAAACCAATTTTAAAAGGGAATTATCCAAAATAAATAAAAATTAATCACAGTTTGTCCGTTATGGAAGGCATAGTGTTTAAACCTCTAGGCATCTTTCTCAATGGATTATGTGAATCGGCCCAATGTCAAAGGTAATCATCACAAAACATGATAGGGATACTTTTGAGAAATTAATTAATTAATAAGCTACATATAACCTTATATAGATTCTTTCAATGTAATGAAATCCCCTTTATCATGATATATATAATCAATGAGATTTCATTCTGGCGTCATAAGGCTTTGGGATTGATGTTTCAATATTTGACTATCCACAGATGATCCATCCCATGTTACGCTAGGGATATCTGTTAATTTTTCCTGTTCTGTTACCATTAAATGGTCAGAGAAACAAAATACTATTATAGAATATAAGGGTAATAAATTTTCTCAAATTATTCATTAATTCAATAACACTCAATAAAGACCCCCATATCATACATCAATATGAACATATTAATTCATAGTCTTCATTAAAACATCTATATACGTGACTAATGATATGAATTAGAAATAATATAAAATTCAAATGATCGATACGGACGTACAAAGAACGAAACATCCAATGACACATATAAATTTCAATTTCCTACAAAGGGGTCATGTTATCATAGTCTATTTCTCATGAAATAACCTATTCTTTTCACCATAATAATTGCTTCCAAAGGAATTTGATTGTCCAATGGAGATTTAATACATATCTTTCGTCATGTAATATTTATTTCATAAATCTATGTATCATATATTTTTTGAATTCTATCACGGTGCTTATTGATTCTAATTACGATATGGAATGACTATGACCATTCAGTGCATCATATTCTTATCGAACACTATGGAATACTATATCACATAATTGGATAATCATAATGTTTAAATAAATATATTAATATTAAAAATAATTAATAAATGTAATAATAATGTTCATAGACACTGGTTCTAAAATTGTTATTTCCATGAGATATCATATGATAATTAGAATTCTAACCACAATTCATTTATTCATGGGACATAGCATATTCTATTCAATAATATCTCAACAATCCACAAATTTTAACCTCAATGAAATATCAATCAAGATGTGGATCTTATAGAGTTGGTTTTTTGTCCATAATTCTATGCTTACCACATTTGAAAGAGCCGGTAATATAGAATTTTAAAAATACAATTTTATAGGGTATTTACATTAAGGTACCACGAAATAAAATTAAACAATTCAGAATATATGAATAAAATCTATGACAACATTAGTAGCCACATTATATGTGAACACCACTTTATAATGGATGAAAACATGCTGCTTTGAACTCTTCCAATTTAGAGACCCTTCATTGTGACTAAATACGTATCCTGATGATGAATTTAGATCATTAATATTTCATTCAAAGATAACATTAGTATTTCTAATAAATAATTCCCCTTCAGGTAATCCATAAAAAAGAATCAAATCCTTATTTAATCATACATACTTTATGATAGCCTTAATAGTTGTTCATGTTTTCTCAAATGGATCAACATGGTTTATAATTAAAAATATTAATGCAATGGAAATATCAAGACTGTTACATAAAATGGATTTCATGATTGATCGAATCACATATGCATATTAGATATAATTTATCATTATCATTTCCTATTGTGTTTTAGGACACAATTTATTTGCGATAAGAATACCATGTAATAATAGAAACAATACTATCATTGGGTATTTATATCTGTTCAATTTATATAACATGACATAGTCCAAGAACCCACTTTAATATATCACAAATGATCTTATTCCCTTTAGTGAAGGTTGATTAACCGATGTTTTTTCTAGAGAAACACATTTTTAACCATTAAATGACTAACAATGAAATTGGTATATTTTTTCAACAAGTGATATGTATATGTCAAATATGACTAGAAAAATAAATTTACTCACTAAACAATGGATAAACACTTGGGTCATCATATTTTAGAAAAAAATATTTTATAGATTCATTGATATAAATGTTCAATCACATAGATTTTTCTTCATTCCTTATGTGGTTCCATATAAAATTCCATTACTATTTCATTACATATATTAAAATACCCATCTGGTTTTTTCATTGACATATTATTAATTTTTATCGTTAATAATGTATGTTTTGACATTCATATGAAAAATATATAAACATGAAATACTATTATAAAAATAATTTATTTTGATATATTTAAACACGGTGACTGGATAATTGGTTTAATCAATGTAATATATTTGATTTTCATTAATCAATTTAGTCAATAGTCATGTTTATAGGTGTTAACAATAAATTCCATATATAATTGTCTCATGAATTCCAATTTTCAAACAAAAGGTATTATATAAAATGGTGTATTGAACATCACCCAAAATTCGTTATGATGCCTGGAATTAATCATAGAATTTATGGATTACCCTCATCTAGAGGATTATGAGATATGTATTACCACCTTATTAAAAATTTTATCATCATATTCAAATAATAATTAATCAATATAACTAGTAACTAGAAATATTTATCGATTGTGTTTACTGGCCTCTGTACATATCCAACACAATTCATATATTTCGAAAAAATATCATAAATGGGAACATATAGAATCTGTTTATGTACCAACTATTTCGTATCCTAAGAATCACCTTTATTAGTGGCATCACCACTATCACTATATTTCTTGTTTATGTTTTCCCTCAAATGAAAAAAAGATTTTCAAATGACCATATCATTTTTTATGAGGTCTTATATAGATAGTAATCCCCTTATTACTTGCAGTACCTTATAATGAAAAATTTCATTCCTTTATGTTCAAATATTTTATTTTGAGTGTGCCATAAAAATTTTGTCCCATCCTCATGCATGAGTATATAATGAAACTCCTTTAATTCTAATTTATAAGTCAAAATTAGTATAATTTTATTATTTTTAATGGAAAATGGATTATTATTTATCCTTCATTGTTTAGTTTATATGTCTAAAATTATATTGAAGATATATTTGATTTATCATCAATGAAACAATGTCTTATCAGATAAGCTTCATCCATTTACTAATACCATTTCACTATGGAATATAAGGTGGAGTTTGTTGTGATAAAATCCAAAACCCCATTAAAGATATATAATTTTTTTTTTCAATATGTTCACGACCTCAATTAGTATGAATATTTTTTGTCATTCAACCAGGAATGAATATGTTATTAAATATTAAATTTATTAATTATATTAATGTAATATAACATATAACGTATCATGGATTCATATACTTATCTACATAATTCATCAATAAAATTTATGAAATATGAATATCCGCCTCCAAGTTCTGCTGAAAATGGTTCACACACTTAAATGTGTGATTATACTAGTATCAATATGGCCATTTCACCATTCACAATAAAATCGATGTTAATCAATTTTTACCTAAAAATAATCACCACATATTTCATATCGTCTTCTCTCAAAGGAGTCTAAATTAAATTATTCATAGATATTTATCAAATGCGTATCATTTTCATGAATATGTTGATGATTCCATATCAAGGGGATAATTAAGTCTTGAAAAAATTATTAGATATCAATTTTCCTTATTATTTAAATTATTAAAAACATAAAATCCATTATTTATTTATTCCAAATAGTAATAAAAATTTATTTTCAAAAAGAAAATCCTTATCCCAAAATATAATATATAATTTATCCAAATCATGTAAAAAATGGTGTTCGTAGTAACACATAGTACAAAATAATAGTTCATCAAAACCAAAATCATTCTAGATTGCACTTAATGGTGTAAGTAACCTATAGAAAGATAAATATGGTGTACTCAATTGGATTCTCAATGAAACACCTCTCCTTTAACAATCATTCCGAATCTACATGGTTCCTATATTTGAATACAGATTTTTTGGATCTTAAATTTTATATATCAAAAAATATGTTGATATAAAAAGAATTATCACATTGAAGAAACAAAATTTAATACCCCTTCAATTCTAGGTTAATTTCATTTTACATTTGAATATATTCTACAGATGTGTTAACCAAACCTGTTTTGATAATCCCAATTATGATTTCACATATTTTGATAATCATAATTATGCTTTCACATACTTTATAATCCCAACTAATGTTTATCTATATATTTATTCTTTCAACCCATGATATTCTGTTATCAAGATAATAATAATATAAAAATAATCCTTGAAATATTTTAATCAATTTTTATCTATGATTATATAATTTCTGAAATAATTCTAACTCAATCATATATGTTCTGTATAAAAAAGAGAAGTTTTAAGTCACTAATTTTTTTATAGCTACTGATACAGATCTACTGGTACTTAGTCTACCGATAGACTGAATAGACAGAGTCACCGATATGCAGAGCAATCGATATATGTAAATATACTGATAAAGATAGGTACCGATAGAAGCTACTGATAGAAGTTACCAATAAAAACTAAGCTACCAATAGAACAAGTCTACTGGTATGCATAAGTCTACCGATAAACACTTCATTGGTATAGAATGGAGATACCGATATGCACACACTAAAAGTTTACTGATACAAGCTACTGTTACAACAGAGTTACCGATATAGTAAGTCTACCAATATGAAGCTACGGATACAAAGCAGAGCAACCGATAGACCAGAAAGCTACCGATTCAAAGAAGAGCTACCGATAGAACAAAAATCTACCGATACAAAACAGAGCCACCGATAGACCAAGATTTACCAATAGAAGGAGTCATCAGTATATAGAGACACCAATACAAGATCAAACAACTACAGATACCAGGAGCTACCGGTAAATGATCTAACAGCTACCGATGGAAGGTCACTATTGCATAATTCCAACCGCTACCTACAGAAGGATACGAATGACAAGTCAAACTCTATACTCTCAATACTATTTATTTATAAAAGAAATTGTTACATTCTTAGGATTTTAATGAAATCAATGTTATTTAATGTGTTTTGTTAGCATGTCAGGGAACAGTACCTAGTACCCAAGAAAAATGTAATCATTCTTTTTATCGAAGCTAAAAGATATAAATAAAAGGAAAAGGACCGTGCAGAATAGATAGAGTGAAGTAGAGAATCAAGGAACTAAGAAGGAACACAAAGTGTGAAAAATACATGTGCTGAACAGCATTGAAAGGTGGTGTGTTCACAAAAAAATAGCTACATCCATACTGGGAGAGCACTGGACATACATGAAGCCACTCATTCTAGAGATGAACACAAGCTACATCTTGAGTGAAGACCTACAACAAAAACTTCATGCACTCAGGCTTATAAGATGAACATGAAAACCAAGGAAGAAAATGGCACTCTATTTTTCAGAAAAAAAACCAGAGAAGGACTCAGAAGCATTTCAGATTAATCAAAAGAGTTCAGAGATTCAAATCAAATCACAAGATCTTTATAAAACATATATCTACACTATTAGTGATTAATTTATTTACATTTTGAGCAGTATGTGTGATATGTATTTTTATACCCACACTGTCTCCTGAGCTAAGCTGGAGGATTTCTAAATCCTCATTGAAACTTTCAATAACTCCTTTGTATTCCACGGTGGATAGTGGTAGATGTCATGTAAGACCTGGAGAACTTATGAACTATTTTTTGTTTTCCCACGAAGAACTGTGGAAGAGGACTTTGTACCTAGACATTGTTTCCACTGTTGTTTACCCTGATCCAGGGTGTGGATGAAATTTATATAAATTGTATGAGAGGACCAAGTATCGGCTCGATACTGAACCTTTTGGTAACCTCTGTTGTGAATTTTAGTTTAAGTAATAAGTATATTTTATATTCCACTGCTAACAACTTTAAAATATAATTTGTTTTAATGTTACTTTGATAGTTAAATTACAAAGTGTTTATACTTATTGTAGACCAGTAAGTTAGTTTAAAAAGTTAATTTAATATTCTGATTAAATTAACTGAGACCTAATCATTCATTGAGAAACTTAATAAACATTTACACTCTGTATAAATTCACTACAGTTTAACTTGTTTTTAAATAGGGGGATTCTAATAGAAATTTTTTTATGAAATGTTCTTATTGGAACTCAATTCACCCACCTCTTGAGTATCCACTACAACAAAGATTTGGTATCAGAGGTTGTTTTTATGAATACAAGTTTTCAAAACACTCTATTTTTTGCACTGTGATTTTAGTTTCATATTTAATGATCTTAAATTTATGTTAGTTCAAAATTTTATTTTTTTAAATTTATTTTCTAGAATCTTGTTATAAAAAATAGACTAGAAGGTGTTGCTACCAACATTCCACCTTTTTTCAGTGGTACAAACTATGCCCGGTGGAAACATATGATGAAAATTAATTGGGAGAGTATTCGATTTTATATATAGACTACAATAGAAACTCAATATAAAATTCTAGAAATTGATAGAACTATTTGGGATGAACCTACCAAGACTACTTACAATAATAATTGTAAAGCTATGAATGCCCTTTATTATGCTCTAGCAGATGATGATTTAAATAGAATATATGATTGCAAAAATACTTATGAAATATTGGACACATTGGTTGTTTCCCATAAGTGAACAAACAATGTTATAGAAATGAGTCTGAATACCTATACTATTATATCTGATAACTTTATAATGAAGCCTGATGAACCCATTTCTCACAAGTATCCCAGGTTCAATGACATTGTCAATACTATGAGCTCCCTTGGAAAAGTTTTTCAAGTAAAGGAAAAAATTATGAGGATATTAAGATGTCTTCCAGAAATATGGAGAGGCACATATGTTTCCATTAGATAATCATTCGACATCAGAAAACATCCTTTTAAAGAGCTTATTGGAAAGCCTATGATGTATGAGGAAGAACTCAAGGTGAATAAGGAGGAAGATGAGGACCCCATGATTCTGAAAATAATCATGCCAATATGTTTTCATGACCAACACATATGCGGTAACCTTAGATACTCATGTTTTAAATTCCTATTATTCTGGAGATAATGCAGAATCTAATTCTGATTCTGAAGACATGACTAAAGCTGAATAATCTGAATATGGTAACATGTTGGAAGAAACATGAAAGGAACATAAGGACAAATATATGTCATTAAAGAAACATCCTTCTCTCACTGCAAATGTTAAATCTGCCCTTGATATTAAAAAGGAAAAGAATTCACAATTGCATTAGGAAAAAACAGAACTCAAGTTGTCTAATGAGCAATTAAAGAAGGACATTGAAAAATTAACAAATGTAAAAGATACACTTACAAAAATTCTAGGTAAACAAGTTTCACCAATGTACTACTACTGGTTTGGGAGACCAACCTAAACAGGGACAGTTTACCAAAAATCGATTTATTCCTAAATTTGGACAAAATTCTGCTTGTTCCTGTTCTAGAAATTAATATGCCTCAACTGGTTATTCACATTGTTACAGATCAATCAATGTTTATATATCAAAATATATTGATTCTATAAATTATATGAGACCCATAAGACAAATTTGGGTACCTAAATCCTTACATGCTAACCATTCTCGACCCAAGAAGATCTGGGTACCAAAATCATTTTCCATATAAACCTATTTTGTAGGAGACCATCTTAAAGAGTTCTCACAAAAAGGTATGGTACATGGACAGTGGATGTTCAAGGCACATGTCTTGAGATTATTCATTCTTTAAAAGCTTAATAATGGTTGATGGAGGCTATTTTAACTTTGGTGATAACTCTAAAGGAAAAATCATCGACCTAGGCTAGATTGGTAACATTAATTGAGTTTTAATTTATAAAGTTTTATTTTTTTATAGACATAAATACAATATGTTATGTATTTCTCAGTTATGTGATGATGGATTCAATGTCATGTTTGAAAATTATTATTGTAATATATTTAACTCTAAAAATGTTTTAGTATTTTCTTCCTTGAGAAATGAAAATTATTATGTTGTTGATTTGAATTCTTTAGCCAAGAAAAACATTACTTGTTTAAATGGTTTTCATAATGAATCCTGGCTCTGGCACAAAAGATGAGGACACTGCAACATTCAATAACTTAGAAAAATGACTTGGAAGAACATAGTTAGAGTCCTACCTAAGCTTGAATTCCCATTAGACAATGATTGTAATCCCTATCAAAAGGGAAAGAAACATAATGTTTCTTTTAAATCAATGAAAAAAGTTTCTACTTCAAAACCTCTCGAGTTGGATCACATAGATTTTTTTGGACCATCTAGTGTTTCTAGTTTAAATGGGTAGCACTATGTCTATGTCCTAGTAGATGAATTTTCAAGATATATATGGGTATACTTCATTGCTCAAAAAAGTGTAGCTTGTTCTTACTTTATTAAATACTCCATATTTGTAGAAAAACTTAGTGGACTTAAGATTATGACCCTATGAAGTGATCATGGATGTGAGTTTGAAAATCCTGAGTTTCAATCTTACTGCTCACATAATTGATATAGTCACAACTTTTTTGCTCATTGGACACCTTAGAAGAATAGTGTAGTAGAAAGAAGAAATAGAATCCTTCAATAAATTGCAAAAACTATGCTTAATGAGTACGACCTGCCTATTTTTTTGGGCTGAAGCTGTCAATACGACCTATTATGTTATTAATAGAGTCTTGATAAGTCTGGTTCTTAAAATGAACCATTATGATTTATGGAATAATAGAAAACCCAATGTTAGTTACTTCAGAGTCTTTTGTTGCAATGTTTCTATTCCCAATACAAACGATAATCTAGACAAGTTTGCCTCTAATAGTGATGAATGAATTTTTCATGGTTATTCATTAACTAGAAAAGAATATAGAGTTTTCAACAAAAGACCAAATGTGTAGAAGAATATGTTCATATCAAGTTTGATGAAACTGATCCACCTGAACCTAAGCCTTCTCTTGAAAATCTAGAAGAAGATTTGAGTATTCTAGACATTAATGATAAAACTATAGAACCTTCCGTAAAAACATCCAGTTATGGACATATGCCACAATCTACTTCTGTTGAACCCAAACCTATCGATGAACCTAAAATTTCTAGCCCTACCATTACTCGATCAACTAAGATTATAAATAATCATCCATTGGATGTGTTTTTGGTAATATTCATAGAGGGACATAGACTAGAGTTTCTCTAAAAAACCAGGTTGAACATCAATCCTTTCATTCACATATAAAACCTAAAAATGTCAAGGATGCAATCAATGATGAATTTTGGGTAATCGCTATGCAATAATAGTTAAATCAATTTGAAAGAAACAATGCCTGGGAATTAGTTGACAGACCCAAAGACACTTTAACAATATGATATAAATGGGTTTTTAGAAATTATTTTTATGATTCTGGAATCATAGTTTGAAACAAACCTATATAAGTTTCCCAAGGATATATCCAAGAGGAATTTATAGACTATGAGGGTACCATTTCACCTATAGATTGATTAGAAGCTATTATGATTCTAATTGCCTTTGCTGCTCATCTGAATTTCATTTTATATCAAATATATGTCAAAAGTGCTTTTCAAAATGGTTTTATAATTGAAGACGTTTTTGATGAACAACAACCTGGATTTACTAATCCTCATTTTCCAAATCATATTTTCAAGCTATCAAAATCATTATATAGCTTGAAACAAACTCCAAGGGCTTGGTATGATATACTCAGTAATTGTTTTACTTCAAAAAGTTCTACGAAAGGGATTTCTGATCCAAATCATTTTATTAAAATAATTACTAAAGATGTTTTGATAGTACAAATCTATGTTGATGATATTATTTTAGGATCTTCAAAACATTCTTTATGTACTGATTTTTCAAAGAGTATGTAAAATGAATTTGAAATGAGTTTAATGGGGGAATCATATATTTTCTTGGATTTCACAATTTTCAAAATGAAAATGGTATTATTTCGAAACAATGTAAATACACAAAAGATATTTTAAAACATTTTGGCATGGATAGATTTAAGGGAACTGATACACCAATGAGTACTGTCTGTAAATTGGATGCAGATGAAACTGGGAAAGCAGTGGATCAAACCAATTACAGAGGTATTATTTGAAGCTAACTTTACCTTATTAATAGTCGACCAGATATTATGTTTAGTGTATGTATGTGTGCAAGATTTCAAACTAATCCAAAAGAATCTCATTAACATACTGTTAAAAGAATTTTTAATTATCTTAAATACATTGTAAACATAGGTTTGTTTTACCAAAAAGGAAAATATTTTTACATAATGAGTTATTCAGATGATGACTTTTCTCGTTGCATGTTGGATAGAAAAATTATATCTAGAAAATGTCATTTATTAGGAAAATCGTGAGTGTCTTGGTTTAGTAAAAAGAAGATTTCTGTATCCTTATCCACTACTGAAGCAGAGTATTTAGCTACTGGTAGTTGTTGTGCACCAATTTTGTGGATTAAACACACTCTTTTGGACTATAGATAAGATTTTAAGCATGTTTCAATTAACAGTGATAACACTAGTGCAATTAATATTTCAAAAAACTCTATATCTCACTCTAGGAAAAAACACATTGTTGAAAGGAACCACTTTTTGAAAGATCATTACCAAAAAGGTGATATTACTCTTGAATTTATAGGTATTTAACATCAATTAGAAATCATTTTCACCAAAACATTATGTTCGGATAAGTAATGTTATAGTACTCATGAGTTGGGAATGATTAACCTTGATCTGTAGGTACCTCACCGATGCGATGTAACCTCACCGATGTAACCTCACAGATGTAACCTCACTGATGTAACCTCACTGATGTAACCTCACCGATGTAACATCACCGATGTAACCTCACTGATGTAACCTCACCGATGTCACCTCACCGATGTAATCTCACCAATGTATCCTCATCGATGTAACCTCACCTATGGACCTCACTAATAGGAACTCTCACCGATGAACCCTACTGATGAGTGTGTTGTTTTAAACATCTGTCTACCACCAGAATCAGAATTATTTTTTACTTTATTTTGTTTTATTTCTTTATTTTACGATTCCTAAATGATAAAACTATGTCCTAGTTACTTCTCAATCCACCGAGCCTCAAATTTTTTACGCCCAATCCTTAGCTCCCGAATCTCTCGAAAACCCCAAATCCCTCAAACCAGAAATGGAAAAAACCAAACATCGTACCACCAGAGATGACACTGATGAGCCGAATGCAATGAAGTAGAAGTCTGAGCCAGAAGCAAGTAGTAGTGTTGGTAGAACAAGTTCAGGTAGATGACCAGTGGACCCTCATTTGCAAAATAGAGATATTGTGATCGAAAAAGGGCTTTGTGTGGAATGGTTGTTGGATAGAAAATTGTTTGTGCTCAAGGTGGTGGAAGATCAAAAGTGGTAAGATTGTTTTTCTGACAACAATGGCCCCTACTATCAAAAGCTAGTGAAACAATTTTATGAGTTTTTCATCTTTGAGAAGTCAAAATATGGGAAACAAGTGATTTCTATTTTGAATGGAAAGGAGATATATTTTTCATCTGTTGAGTGGGATGAATGCCTGAAGGTTTCACAAGAAGGTGATTCTGGATATGTCTAGAAAACAATACCTCCAACAAGTGATATATTCGATTATGAGACTTCCTTAGAGGAGCTCACCAGTGATCGAAATAAATGTAAAGTGGTGGCTGCTTAAATGGATGGAGAGAACAGATTGATGTTCAAGAATTTTCATCATGTCTTAATACCAAGGAGAGGGGACTTTGAGAATTTAAGATATCAATATATATATCTCTTGTATCTCTTGAGACATTATGTAAAAGTGAATTTGTGTATATTTCTGATGATTCAAATGGAGTATATGATCAGGCCAAAATCCAAAACCAATGTGATATTCTCTTCTAATTTGACCTCAGTGATGATCAAAGTGAAAGGGGTAGTTGAGTCTCAAGATGAGATAGTGGTAGAAAGGAACAACTTATGTATCACCAGCACAGTTTTCAAATACATGAAGATAAATTTCAACCCATGGAGAGGAGAATGGGTTAATGATGTCGAGAAGGAATATTATAAATTCAATCTTGTGAATCATCCTTCAAGACCTATGGATATGATGAATCCAAGTCTAGGACCCGATGAAGATGAACCTGAGTACAGTGACGAGACTGATGAAGAGAAGACATCTATGGATGATGGAAGGGATCCAAACATACCTCCAAGTCCTGATACTAAAATTTTATCTTCAGAAATGGAAGAATTAGTAGAAGAAGAGACACCTACTGATGAGGAAGACCATCTAGCCATTGAGCATGAATAAGAAATACAGAATGAAACTGAAGAATCTAATTCTATTTTCTTAAGTATGAGTCCATTGATTGGAAGCTCAGTTGTGCCTGGTATGAATATATAAGGTGAAATGGAAGGATTTGTGCCTAATCTAGAGGAGCCTCCTGCATTTTCAACTGTGCCAGATATGGAGTTTATAGTAGAAGATTCTTTTTAGGACGAAAGACCCACTGAGAATTCTCTTGATGTACAAGAGAATGCACCCATTAAGGGGGGGCATCAAATATGATTTGGTAGTGTTTCAATGGATATTGAAATTGAGGATTGGGTAGAAGACCCAGGTTTTGTGGTTTGTGGACTGGACGATCCTGATTCTTGATAATGAGGCTTCCCTAAATAGGCCAAAAATCAATTATGATGTACAGACTGAGTTGTTACCTAAAGATGTGGTCAGAATGGATGACCTGGACAAGCTCAAGTCTGATATCAAAATCAGTTTTGTGGAAGAAATAAGGAAAAAATATGCTTCATTGGTGGCATCAATTAAATCAATTATGAATGACTCAGTTTCCATCATAGTATCTGAAAGAGAATCTTTTGTGATTGTTCCTGCTGATATGATCGTCAAGGAAGACTTAGCTTCCTTAAAAGTTGAAATGAAGTAGATGTTAAGTAATTCTGTTTCTAGATTGAAGATTCTCTTTTTTGAAGAATTGAGCAACTTGGAAAAGTCTGTTGAACTCTCTCTAGGTTGTATTGTCTCAACCTTTGTGGAAGAAATAGTGGAAGAAGTTACAGCTTTCCAAACTCAAGTATCTAGACTAGAATAGGATGCCGAATCTCTAAAAAAAATTGGATATCTCTTTATAATATTACATGAGTTCAAAATCTCAAGCAGACAAGGACTTAGCCTATGTTAAAAGTTTTGTGAGGCAGATGGTATCAGTGTTTGAAGGTTTCAAAACCTTTATGAAAGATCATGTTAGCACCCAAGATTCCCAAGTCAAAAATATTATCAGTGGGTTGACCAAAAACATAAAGGAGACTGTATCATTCTCTATTGATTCTCTTTCCTCCAGAACGTAAATTGATCTAAACCAAATTCAAGATGTGATGAAGGAGGATCTAGGTTTCGCATCAACCAGTGGATTTGTAGACTCATATGGCCTGAGAAAAGTGGTGATTGCTATTATAAATTCAGCTCAAGAAATAATGAAGATAGTTCAAGACTATATGAGAGAAGCTTTTTCCTCTCAGAAAGAAGTGAAAGAAAAATTAGGCTACTATTTTCAAAGTATTTATACCAAACATAAACTCAACAATCACTTTATACTTCTGTTATAAAACCAGAAGTTACCTCCTGTTAATCAAGCCTTTAGAGAGCAATTCACAAAGCTAAGGGAATTGACTCCAGCCTCGGACAAATTCATGGAAAAATATGATGATTTCATATATTCTATGGAGAGAGGAGGAAGAATAATTATGGATTTCAGAAATATTTTGTTGCCATTCTTGCATTTCGATGCTAGGCCAGTGATTATACCTCCAACCTTACTTGCCTCTGCCTATATTGCTTCTCTAGTTCAGATGACCCCTGCTCAATCTATTAGAAGCATTACTCCTATGACCAGTCAAAGAACTACATAGTATAGACCAGGCACGGTTTCAGTCACTCAGACTCCTGTGATCATTTCTGGAATTCCTAAGCCTTCACCTACATCCACACAACCTAAATACTCTTATGATCCCAATGGAAAATCTCATATTGAGGACATGGATTGAATAGGTGGCTAAGGTATTTTATAGGAATCTGTTGTATTTTGTTTTATTTCTATGTACCTTTTTGCAACATATAATTTCATTGTATTTCTTTTCGTTCTCATTTTTTTCCTCTTCTCTTTGTTGTTTCCCACTTTCTGATTATCACAATGGGGGGGAAATATTATCAAAGGCGGAGAAATATTATCTATGGAAGAGCTACTATGCTTTTCACCTATGATAACATCGCATTCACTACTACCTCTGATACATTAAGTTCTATAATATCCTTTTTTCTCTGATACAACTGAATTTAATGCTATATCCCCTCATGAAGTTACTCATTATTTTAAATCTATAATATAATATGTTGTGATTATCAAAAAGGGGGAGATTTTTTACTTCACCTATTTTGATACTCCCAATTATGCTTTCACATATTTTGATAATCCCAATTAGGTTTTCACATACTTTGATAATCCCAATTAGTGTTTATCTATATATTAATTCTTTCAATCCAGGATATT
Source organism: Viscum album (assembly GCA_963277665.1). NCBI lineage: Eukaryota > Viridiplantae > Streptophyta > Magnoliopsida > Santalales > Viscaceae > Viscum > Viscum album. The sequence continues at coordinate 1,033,960,135 of OY728157.1, forward strand.
CTATTATCATTATAATAATAATATTAATATAATCCTTAAAATATGTTAATAAATGTTTTTCTATGTTTATATATGTTTTGAAATAATTCTAACTCAATCGGATATGTTCTTCATTAAACAGAGAAGTATTAAGTCACTAATCTGCTTATAGCTTCTGATACAAATCTACCGGTACTTAGTCTACCGATAGACTTAGTCTACCAATAGACTGAATAGACAGAGTCACCAATACACAGAGCTACCGATATATGTAAATCTACCTATATAGACAGCTATCGATATAATCTACCGATAGAAGCTACCGAAATAAACTGAGGTACTGATAAAACAAGTCTCCCAGTATGCATATGTCTACGATATACACTTCATTGATACAGAACGGAGCTACTGTTATGCATCGACAAATAGTCTACTGATACAAGTTACTTTTACACCAGTGTTACCCATAGAGTAATTCTACCGATATGAAGCTACTGATACAATGCAGAGCTACCGTTAGACCAAAAAGCTACTGATACAATGAAGAGCTACCGATTGACCAAAAAAGATACCGATACAAAACAGAGCTACCGATAGACCAATAGCTACCAATATAAGGATTCACCAGTATATTTAGCTACAGTTACTAGATCAAACAGCTACCGATACAAGGAGCTACCGGTACATTATATAACAGCTACCGATGGAAGGTCAATGTTGCATAAAGCCAACCGCTACCTACAAGAAGGCTAAGAGTGACCAGTCCAGTTCTATACTCTCAATACTATTTATTTATTAAAGAAACAGTTATATTTTGTGATTTTAATGCAATAAATTCTATTAAATGTGTTTTTTTGGCATGTTAGTGGAACATACCTAGTACCCATGAAAAAGGTAGTCATTCTTTTTACAGGAGCTAAAAGCTATAATGGAAAGGAAAAAGGAAGTGCAGAATATACAGAATGAAGTAGAGAATCAAGGAACTAAGAATGCAAACAAAGGGTGAAAAAGACAAGGGATGAACAACATTGAAACGTGGTGCATTCACATACAAAAATGAAAAACCTACATCCATACTGGGAGAGAACTAGACATAAACAAAGATATTGATTCTAGAGTAGAACACAAACATCAATTTGAGTGAAGAACTACAAAAAACACTTCATGCACTCAGGCTGGTAAGCTGAACCTGAAAACCAAGGAAGAAAACAACACTATGTTATTCAAACAAAAACCATAGAAGGACTCCGAATCATTTCAGATTAATCAAAAGAGTCAAGTGCCTCACTTCAAATCACTAGAGATTTCTAAAAATCATATCTTCACTCTTATTGATTCTTTTATTTACATTTTGAGTAGTGTGTGTGCTCTGTACATTTTATACACACACTATCTCCTGAGCTAAGATGGAAAATTTATAAATCCTCATTCAAAATTTCTATAACTCCTTTGTATCCCACCATGGACAATGGTAGAGGTCATGTAAGACCTGGACATCTTGTGAGCTATTGTTTTTTCCCATGAAGAAAAGTGGAATAGGCCTTTGTACCTGGACAATGTTTCTACTGTTTTTTACCCCGATCCAGGGTGTGGATCAAATTTATATAAATTTTTTGAGAGGACTAATTCTCAGCTCCAGACTGAACCTCTTGGTTACCTCTATTTTGCATTTTTTTATGTCAAAAGTATATTTTATATTCCGCTCCTAAGTAATTTGGAATATAATTTGTTTTAAAGTTACTTTGATATTTAAATTAGCAATTGTTTATACTTATTGTAAACCAGTATGTAAGTTTCAAAAGTTAATTTAATATTCAGATTTAATTAACTGAGACCTAATCAATCATTGAGAAACTATTTGAACATTTACACTCTGTATAAATTCACTATAGTTTAACTTGTTTGTAAACATGTGGATTTTAGTAGAAATATTTTAAACAGAAATTTTTATTGGAACTCAATTCACCCCCCTCTTGAGAATCCACTCCGACCAACAATATGAACAACATAAATTAATTATCTCCAATTTATACCATTCATATTTCTTCTTCTTAGAATGATGGTCTAGAAGGGCCTTATGATTAGAATGATCCTTGGGTCTATTATTCCTATTATTTCATTTCTATTTAAATAAATGGAATTCATTTTCTTTATTTAGTATTTCCATGTATACATGTATAATTGGAGAAATATGTTGTGAATACGTCTAGTTACTATTTCTCATGTTTGTAATTCATTATGAATCTGGAGAAGTCTATAGAAAATAAGGAAAGTATGAGATATTTTTATAGATCATAATGGATCATAAATACAATGATGTTTATGTTTCCAATTTATATAATAATCATGATTATAAAGGCTAATCTTGTTACAAATCCTAGTGAATTCACAATAATAATCCATTAGTGATCCCAAATCTATTTTGTATATCCTTCCCTTGATAATGATCATGAAGGTGAGACATGATTATTAATGAAGTCATACATTCATGTCGATTTAGATCATCGTTGGAAATATAACATAATAATAGGCCATAGATTTATATGGAATCATCCATATCATTCATTGAAATAGATTGTTATACATTACTCGCCTCCATTCACAGTGTTTAAGGAACTGTGATTTCAATAACACATAATTTTTTTTAGAGTATAGAATAATGAGAATTAATTTATTCATTGAAATTAATTCTTGTGAGAAGGTTATAATTCCCAATAATCGATATCATTGATATAGTTTATTTTTTTTTAATTTTTAATTTTAAAATATAAGATGAAATTAATTTTTATACATTATATATTTATTAAAAAAATTATAATAAGAGGAAAATTAATTAATCTCCCCCAATTTTATAGAAACCCAATTTCCAATCCCATTATATTTTGAATACATTATCATATAGATATTAGATTGGTTTTACCCTTATTCCACTTCTCATTTCATAATCATGTTCATTAATATTCAATAGATGTGTTTTATGTATGAATGAATTTCCATTTTCATTATGTTGTATTTCCATGATTTGTAGAGTAGACCCCCATCCAAAAATACATAAAAAGTATTTCCTCAACTATGAACTCAATATTACATAATGTTTTTATTTTCAATTAAATCATTTTTAATCTACATTTAATCCAAGCCAAAACAGAGGCTGAAATCCTCGATAAGAATAATCACAGAAACATGGGCTAATCATGTACTTTCAAATAAGGTTTAATTTTATTTGATGTAGTGAACGAAAATTGAGACATAATATATATTATTTATTTATTTTCAACCATAATAACAAATTGTCCACCATTAATTTGAATATATACCTTGATGTATTAATATATTTACTTAAGTTATTAAACATGTGTTTGTTAATGTTCCTGGATAATCTAACATATTTATATTCTATCATAAATTATTATTAATTAATAAATTTATATGATCCAAAAATAACATTGATAATGAAATTAACCATATAACATGAAATAAATAATATAATTAAACTTTGTTTTATCATTATCCTTTCATAAGGAATAGTTTATTTACATAATTACAAACATACCCTCAACCTAGGGGAAAAGACCTTCAACCATTAATTATTTAATATTGCGACATTCCACATGATGTATCATGTATCTCCTATATAGTTAAAATAATGTTTATAAACATGAAATTCATTTGATCCCATTGGATCTCTATCCTATAGATGACATTTACTCATATGCATGTGTGGGGAACTAAAGGATTCTTTTAATACGGTTTTTATTTGAGGAACCATTAGGCATATAACCTCTTACATAATTATAGGATAGATTATGTGAAATCCACCAATTTAATTTAACAGTCATTCGAAATTAAAAGTAAATAAAATTATATACAATGGATTGGTCTATTCTTATGATCATCCACATGTATGAGATTAATTACACATTTATAAAACTAATATTCACTACCAATTGTTACAATTTAAGAAAAATTAGTCTTGAACCATTGAAATATACTTATTTATTTATCTATTCATTTAACATAATTCACTTAATAAATTTCATAATATTATGATTAAAAATTATTTTACTAAAATTGAAAATTTTATTTTGAATCATCTGAGTTCAAAATATATAACCTAGAGGTCACATCGAAATTATCCATCTCAACTAACATGCATGACTGATATACATATATTGTTTATTATTAAAGAATTTTATGTGCATGAATTATCACTTAATTTCATAGAGTGTGTTTTGAAATAAATGACACACAAACACAAGTGATTTATGTTGAAAGAATACATTCTAATTCTTGCATTGTAATTGATGTATTTTTCCATATACATGTTATGTACTTTCAAATATTTCATAGAAATTAATTACACATTAAATATATAAGAATATATATGTAATGAATTGCATGGAATGCATGAGATTAAATAATAACACATAGAACTCATTTTGATATGATTAATTTATAATAATAAATTAATTGTAAATTAATTCTAATTATGGAATATAAATAATGGGTAAAATCTTGTACATGTACTATATATTCCTTCACCATTAATCCATGAGACATGCATAGGGACAATGAATTATATACTACCATGAATATTATAGGATTAAATTTTGTGTAATTTGGTTTCACGTCATGGGGTCACTTTGTTTCATGGTAACCGATCAGTTGCACCATGTAATACACACATGGCTCAGATTTTACTATTAGACTACATCTAATTAATGTATGTATAATATTTTCTAGTCAAACTAACATTTTTATAGGATGGACTCATCAACACATAGTTTTAATAGATTAAACCCCAATAAAAATAAATTCAAGACACTCTTGATTAATTCATGATTCACAAGGGTGCTTTAAATAATTTAAATGACATGTACCTATAATCTATATATTTTTTCTGTTTATGATATTTGATGCAATACAAGGTACCTCTACATGAGTTCATGGAATATTAATCATTCATAGTAAATACATTTATTAAATTTTATGAAAAAATTAAAATAAAATGAGATCTCATGATTCATATTTTATGAACTATTACACTAGAATTGAAAAATATAAATAATATCATAAATCAATATATGATATTTAAGTAATTATAAATTATAATTTGAACCTTTGATATCTCTTATAGGAATTGGGATCTAGAGAAATATCAAGATAGTTTTTCCAATGTTAATAGTTACTCATCGATATGCATGATATCAAATATCAGGACCAAAATAATTAATTCATTTATTAATCAATTATTGTTTTCTAGAACTAAATTGTATGATTATGAAATAATAATTTGCAATTAATTTAATAAGATAAGAATTTTCTTTTCATGAATTATATTTCATTGAGGAATATGAAAATGTATCTTTAATGTGATGTCATCATGTCCCATAAATCATGTGTAGATTCCCTTTGATGGGTATCCATACATTCACCACAAACCATTGAGCAACATCATAGGAATATACTATTTCTATAATTGGAGATCATCATTCTTGTTCCAATTTTTACCCATCTCCATGATAATAACTTCAAATAAGGTCTATAATTTGTATCACAAAAATATAAAGAGGGGGTGGATTAAATATCTCTGTTATTATGAGAATTCATAGAGATAAGTGCCTTGCGGAATGGGGGGATTTTATAAATGATGTTATGTACCATAAAAAAATTTCTATTGATAGGGAGAAATATAGTATGATTGGTTATAAATAGTCTTATAAAAAGAAATTAAATTGTTCACATAGGCCGATAAAAATTTAAAATTCCATAGAGAACAAAATATCCAACTTATTATAACCATCTATTCTTATTTCTTAACAATCTCAAAAAACATAGAATAATTAAATATTATTTCATGATTTTTTTTAATAAAATTAACTATATAATAATTAATATATATTATTTCTCCCTGTAATAATCATAATTTTTATTCCATTCCTATAAAACATTTGTATATCCTTGAATAATTGTTAATTATTTTATTAATAAATATCATAAAAATATTTTAAAATAATTATTTATATACTAATTTTATTATTTAAACAATTAATATTTATTCTATGTTTTCTTCATAATTGTTATATCTTAAAATAGTGACATAATATATGTGATCAAAAAGACTACAAAAATTATTAACCCACGTATGGGAATAATATCTATTAAACATTTTAAATATTGATATAATTTAACTATGGTATTTTATACACATACTGTATAACCCACTAGGCCCCGTTCTTCTATGGCAGTAGGTCGAGCTAACCAAAGATGAAGGTTAACAGCTATAAAAAAAATTCACTCAAAAATATTGAATTTGATATCAAAATGACATAAATCCTCATGTGGACACTTGTAGTGTAATAATATCCGTTTATAATTATTTCTATTATCAAGTGGTTTCCATGCTGTTGGCATCAACCTATATGCTTGATGTCTTTTTATTTAACATTCTAGATATGAATAATTCTATAGAATAGTATTGAAGTTGATTTATATCAGATAATCTGTTCCTTTAAAAGGGAGTAAAATATAAAATTCTATTACATTGCAGAAGGGACCAATATTTTCTTCTATAAATCATTAATGTGATATCATTTAAGATGAATCCAATGTATTTTACCTGATTATGAACAAATGTCAGCACTATTATCATTAATGAATCTATGTATGTTAATAATGACAACTACTAAGAAAATAAAATTCGATTAATCAATAATCATTTATAGATATATGAAGATAAACTAAAATATATAACTATTTATTTATTAATGGAAGGTCATTTTACAATAATCTCAATTACTATATATTACCAATTGTGTTAATGATGATAATGTTGGTTAATATACTATGAGTCTCCACCCTTAATAGACTGTTTCATTTTTGAATCAAAAAATGATATCTTCCAATTTAAAAACATATATTTTAATAATATTATCGTGTTACTTCTAGATTCTATTCGTAGCCAGGATTTTTTATGACCTTTTATGGTGATAGTTACTATTGAGACATTATCACATACTATATTTCAAATATGGATAATCATGATATGTTATTAATATTATTAATATTATAATAAATTAATATAGGTTATTATAAATTACACATTTTTTTACAATGCACTTTCTCTAAATAATAATTTCTCTTGAAAAATATTATCAATGATGAGATGACAGAAAAGTCATTCCTATGATCACTGTGAACATCCATTGGTAATTTAATATTTTAATTAAAATGATTATTTTTTTGTATTCAAAATATTATATAAAAGTGTTCAACATCTTAAATAAAATTGATAAAATCTAATTACATTAATTGGTTGACAATTATTTTGTTTTCTCCTTCTCCAGTAATGATGAAAATATATGTTTTATGATTTAATCATTATTATTTTATCAATTGTAGAGTGATTTTTCATTTTTATTCCATGAAATATAAATACTATATACATACTTTTATTTGTTATAATATTCTAGAATTACTGACTGAAAATTCTTAGAAAATGATCACTGAATAATTCAAAATGTATGAAATACCAAGATGTGGATATAATTTTCCTTATAATGAATGTTATGTATAAGGTGAAAAGAGACATGGGGACTAGATAATCACCCAATTAAAATGTGATCTTAGAACTAGATTATGTTCATGAAAATGGTCACTCGTGGTGCATAACCAATGAAATATCTCACAAACACTTGACTAGTCCTTCTAATATTGAGAGGGTGCCTCGGACAATCGTTGATCATGTTTGGGAATCCAAATAAACTCCCCCATGTCACAAATAAATTCATTTAGTGAAAACCTAAATACCCATCCTTATTTCCATCAAAAATAGTTGATAACATCAAAAATGGGAGGGCACATAATAGTTTTGAATCTCACATGACACATCAATAATGACGATAATCATTGTCCTTTATAATATTAAAATAAATACACAATATCACTATAAATTTTTAAATAAATAAAGAAAATAATTATGTATTAGGAAATATATGCTCATAGTCATAAAATTCATGTTATATACCCTGGAGATCCACAAGAATCCTCATTAACCCATAAATGCTCCAATCTCAGCTTGTGAAATCCCCTTAGCTTCTCATAATAACATCAAGAATAGACTTGTGTATGTTGAGGAAACTGCACACACCCCCTTAGTCTATGTATGGAAACATATAATGAATTTATTAAGAGACACTCACTCTCATCCTTAACACCTTTGGTGAAAAAGAGACATATCACACGTATTTAGTTCGATTTTCCCTCATGAAACCCCAAAAAACCATCTGAACTACCTAGCCATTATTTTAAAAAGAGAATAAATAATAAGGGTCAAAGGAAGGATCCTATGCTAGTTATAAAACTATATTGACATGGTAAGTCTATCCAAAAAATAGTATCTTATTAACCCTAGTCATGTCATTCTAATTTCGAAAATTCCCCATGATGTGACATACTTCTCTCATTTTCCTAAAAATGTCACCTATGATCATAATAATACATTTCAATTGGCTTCCTAATATACTAATGTCACATAGATATGACAACAATAAAATTTTAATGTCCCTTGGCATGTAATCAAAAGACAAAAATACCACATTTGGTGGTCATAGTATAATAATTTGGCATTGACTATGGTCTTGCAGTTGACGAAAGACATGTGACACCCCCGAAGTTATTAATGGCAGGAACCTCTGAAGACACATGAAACTGAACCATCTACTGAATCCAGCATGGCTTCCAATGGTACATATTGTGAAAATCTGTGAATAACTAGAGGGATGGAAATTATGAATACTACATCCAAGAATACAAAATGTTCCACTATGATCGGTATGATGTGTTTTCCATCTTGCACCAAAATGCACCAATGGAAGTGAATGATTATCAAAGTGGTCATCATGTGACTGGAAAATATTACCATTAGGTATTACCTAGATAGTGTATAAATTAATCTTGATGTATGCATTATAACTTCATAGGATCACTATATATCACACAATGGAATTTGGGTAGGTCACATTAAGATCATCCCACAGATATGAAAGATCAAAGGAGACATAAAACAAGAAAACACAGAATAATTATAAATAAATTGTTATCAAATACTGAATCAGGGACTAAAATATGGGGGATGATTGTGTTAAACATTTAAAATAATCCACATGTACATTATGTGAACTATTTTTACACATGAAATCATTTATACATGTTTCCCAAATTTATTCATTATAATGGTTTACAATTGGGATCATGTGATGTTCTCTGAACATGTCAAAGAATTCCACATGGCCCCCTCATGTAATTTCCTCTCAATTCTCATAATGCCCTCCAGGATGGCCATCCATGTCTTCTGATTTCCTTCTGAATGGTTTCCCAACCCATATGGAAGAAAGAATTTGTGATAGTATAGTCTCGTAGTGGCACCAAAACATGTCATGTAACACATAGGATATCCTTCAAGTATGCTAATAAACTCTTATGATGTCCTTGGGGCACATAATAAATGATTTGTGATGTCTTCCCAACATGTTATCTAGGACATAAATCATCCCCTGCGACATGTAACATTGACTATAGTGATTCCCTTTATATGTGTCAGCTGACTCTTGGAATGACATCAAGGCATGTTAACCAAATCAGGTGACACTATCTGGAAAATACATCAGATATCATTTTATGGATTCCATGATCAACTTTAAAATTTATTTCAATATATTCCACATAACCTAAATATAATATAAGGCCCCAGCCTTAATCCTTACTTAATATTGAATTAAATGAGTAATTCACATTGAGGATCTTTTCAGGTTTAGAGTTTTAGAGAATTAGGACATAACTATTACATCTCAAAAGATTAAAAAGTAGTCGCTTCTACTAAATTTCCTTAAAATAAAGACTCATAAAAAGAAACATTTATAGTTCCATGTTTTAGGTAGCATGACTTTCCCTTGATCCCATCCTTGACCCTATTCCACGCTAAGTCCTGTGAAAAACATTTCAAAAACTTGGGATGAGCATAAGAATCTCAGTAAGGGATAAACAAAGAATGAAAACTGTTAGATTTTCAAAACAACAAGTAAACCATGAATACTTTATCAATGTAATACTTTTCACCTTCATGAGGTAGTAAAAACTATTCAATAAAAAAAAGTATCATTACTTACATTTTTGTAACCAAAGGATTACCATAAAACCCATATAAAGAACACATAACATATATAAAGGTAACTTGGGACATAAACATACTTAAGTGGAATAACCATACGGTCGAATCCCACACATATCACTTAATGGAATATCCATACGGCCAATTTCCATACATACTTAATTGAATAGCCATACGGCCGACTTCCATACCCAATGCATTGGAGGTTATAACGTAACCACCCGTCCTGGTATTCACGGCACCACCCGTCATAATGTTCAAGTACCAATATAAAATCATAAAACATAAAACCAATATAAAGGAACGATAACATTTCCACATTTCAATCACAATAAATCATAAATATATTGACATAATAGAATCCTTTTTCAAAGCCATTTTCAATACCAAAATACATAAAAGAGTATATGGTATTTATTTTATTCTAAAAACATTACGGCTTGTTGAGAAAGCCAAAGGCCAAATAATACTCGCGGCGGCGGAAAAGGTCGTTGTCGCCAGGTACGTTAAAAGAAACATTATTTATTGTCGTTTAGTAAAACGCTTCATAGAAAAAGATTCCTTTTGTATAAAAGTAAAAGTAAAAGGGTTTTATACACCGTATAAAAGAAAGTTGTGTATAAAACTAAATATGCCTCAATGAAAGGAGATTGAGACGAAATCCCTTAAAAGACGGTATCCTTGGTTTAAAGATAAATCAATTACATAATTATGTGTGACAAACGAATACACCAAATATAAGTGGATATTAAGTGTAAAATAATCAAAGGTCATTCACACATATTCAAAGGATGACATATTCAATAACAACATGTTGAACCCAAAGAAATCGAAATTGGGTTAAGAAGTTCCCTTGACAGCCTAATGGCGTCACATCAAAATGAGTTGACGAGAGATTAAAAAAAGGGTATCTCATCACTTGGACATAAAATTTACATCAATAAGGATATATGAGAACATATCCCAACATAGCAATATGTAAATTAAAAGACCCAACAGAAGAAGTCTTTTAAAAAGAGGAGGGTGAAAGGTTCCCTTACCAACTTGGGTAACTTTTGAAAAGTACACCCCATTGAAGAAGTGTCATGCAATGAATATGTAAATAACCATAAATGGAATTATATTAAAAAAGGAGTGTAATAGTGGGCAGTACATAATCCACTCAATGGAAATTGTGGCAAATGTAGCATAAATCTCACGGGAATAAAAGTGAGATGAAAAATCTCTTGCGAAAACTTGGCAGCCTAACGGCGCCACTTAAAACTTCTGAAATGGATTGATGAGAGGAAATAGGGTCTCTCATCACATCAACATACTGTTTACAGAATGAGGAATATAAAATAACATCCCCCAACATAACAAATAGGAGCTTAAAATAAGTGACATAAAGGAGAGTACTTTAAAAGAAAGATAGAGGTTAGATCTCTTACGAAAATTTGCCAGCCTATCGGCGCCACTCAAAACATCCAAAATGGATTGATGAGAGAGAATAGGTTCTCTCATCACATGAACATAAAAATTACAGCAAGATTAATATAAAATAACATCCCAATAACAATAAAGATGAGCTTTAAAAGGAATGACATAAAAGAGTGTACTTAAAAAGAAAGAGAGGAGTAGGATCCCTTACATCGGGTCCGACTTGACTCGATCATTCTTTAACGTCCTGAATAATGAACTTCAGTTAATTTCTATTTTATTAAGAACCTTTTTAATGTTAATTATTCCTTTTATATCACTTATTTCCATGTTATAAACATTATGTAATCATTTACGTTAATAATGATTTTTTTGTCGATATTTGGTTCTTAAGTCGAAAGTGGACTACTTACAATTACATGTTGTTCGTGTGGTCAAAGTTTATTTATATCCAGAATGAAATTCCTGATTTAGATATCATATATATCATTTATATCCAGCATATACATGTATTTATAATATTACATAATCATTTAGAGGTAAGAAATTAAATGCACCGTTCATGGAGATGGTAAGCCGTACGTACGCATGAACGCTACTTTCATTTCATTGTCATATTAATGGAATTAAAACTAAATGAGAGGTATGTATATTTTAATTCCAGAATTATATTCATCATTTAGATATATCATTCATTATATATATCCATTATATACGTGTAATTTTAATAGTACATTACATTTGGGGATAAGAAATGAAATGCACCATTCATTGAGACGACAAGTCGTACGTACGCATGAACGCTACTTTCATTTCTATCTCATACTTTAATGGAATGAAATAATAATTATATAGAGGTATATTATAATTCCAGTATAACATCATATATAATTACTTTAAATCCATCCTTTACACGTCCCACATATGGCATTAACGAATCACATCACTTTGAGGGGGCGGTAGTCCGCACTTCCTTAAATGAAGATATCATGTTTACCCATAATGGAAACCATAAAGGTATGCCCAAAATGAAAAATACAGAAGCTTAAAGAAAAAATAAACATATTATATATCATATATAAAAATATTGACATCATAATGGCCACCCTTAAAGGTGTTAAATGAGTATTGAACAATCATCGTTTCGGGAGGCAGAATTTCGCCATCCACGGAAACCGTATGTTCATTAACCATTTAATGTAGTTGTGTGAGAGTGTAGATCGAATAAATCATATAACAACATCCTAGTATATTGAAGATACTGGTGTTGTTACAAAAGAAGTAAATAAAAGAGTTTAGAGGGTTGGAGAAGCAAAATAAAACAAATGAACAAGAGAGAATGAATTACCTTTAAAAGTGTAACTCCTTTTGATTTGATTCTAAAGGATTCCTTTGAAAGGATTCTGCCCAAAGGGAATCCTCTAGGATGAGGAGAGGGATGTGGAGAGAGTAATTGGGCAGGGTTTGGCCGAGCCAAAGGCTTGAGGAGTGTGTGAAATGAGGTAGAGGTGGGGGCCTTTTATAAGAGCAGAGGAGGGGCACTTTTGGAAAGTAAAGAAATATTACTTTATTTGAAACAATATTTCGGTTTTAAAAGGTCCCACATTGATTTAATTCCTGGATAAAGGGATAAGGGTTCGAAATCCACTCATCCAATTGGTTTTGGACATGTTTAGTTCATAGATTATACATTATCTTTCCATTTTATTTAAATCGTCAAATAATGATATCATCGCTGCATCATTATTATGTCATAAATAATTTAATTTATTTAATGTCTAAAAATTATAAAAAAAATACTATGATGTAGGAAATCTTTTTAGCTTTCCAATTACTCTTTATAATCAAAAATCGGATCTTTATAACCCCATGTAAAAATTGATTTAGTAAAACATATCATGTTTGTGTCATTTTTACTTTTACATTAAATAAAAAGTTATTTATGTCATTTCCCCACCAAAGTGTCTCCATGGGGTCCCCAAGTTGACCCATGGCTTGTCTTGGTCGGTCATGACACAACCAATGAGGGTAGGACATGTTTCAACCTCATCTTATTTTATTAAAGCATTATTTTTACCTTAAACTACACTAATTACCACTAATCGCGATTAAGAACTTAATAAGTTACTATTAACCAAAAAATTATTATAATATCATTGAACCACATTTTACTTCTTAATTACAACCATGTATGTTGGATTTTGGAAATTCAAAACACATAAGTGGTAAAATTTCATTTAAACAAAAAATCAGCTTTTATAAGTACCACTTAGTGGTTTCACTATTCATCAAAGATTGAAGTTTTTCAGAAAAATCCCAAAAATTCACCCTAAGCTATATTTGATATTACGAATTCAAAAATTAAGTCTATTTTACAAAATTCAATACATATAATTCATATTAATTAATTTAATAATTAATTCCCACTGTCAAAGCAAATAGCGTGTTTTTTATGAAACAATAAGTATCAAAAGATTGACACTAGTTTAAGTCTGATTTCAATGTGAAATTAATTCCAAAGACCACTATTGGATTTTATGGTAAAAATATATTCTAATTTAACTTTAAAACCAATTCAAAAGATAATCTAATCATATAAATAAATTAGATTAAAAAGGGGTTTGGAATTAAAATACCACATTTTACACTATTCATAAAAAAATGAACTTTATCAGAAAGATACCAAAAATTTACACAAAGTAAATTTTGATGTCCCGATTCCCAAGAAGAGTTTTATTTGGTCCAATAGAATGTATAAGAGTGAACAAAACTATATTTAATGATGGTTCAACAAAAAAGGTGATAAGTGAACCTTTAGTGAAAACTAGGGCATATACGCCTAAAATTGAATTCTTTCCGTATTTTAAGCAATTATATTTTCATGGATAAATGTTAAAACATTTAAAAACATATATAATCATATTTTAGTTATTTATATCCATTCCCTCCAATAAAATGGCTACATGTTAACTACCATTTAAAATAATATTATTTTATTATTAGAGTGCAACGTAAGATTCCCAAGAAACTCGTTGTTGCGTATTGGGTACGCCATCGGGCATAGCATCCCCTTTAAAGTCATATTAATATTTTATTCACAAATTTGGATGAATAAGAAAATTTCATATTCTTTATTTACCTGGGGTGTTACATCCTTACCCCCTTTTGGGAATTGCGTCCTCGCAATTTTTAAAATTGAGCTTGGAAACATCCTTGAAAGTATCACATCGGAACAAGAGTTGGTAAAACAATCACTTTAAAATAAAGAAAGATAAGTACAGAGGTCACCTGAGTTAACCCATACTAGGATTCCATGTAGAAAAACATGGACAAGGAAGAAAAAGCAAAGGGTCAGGTTCTTGAGGGAGAGTGATAGAAAACATGTTTAGGAGAAAGTTAACAATAAGAAAATCACAAACTTGTGATGGGTTAAACAGTGTTGGGTTCCCCAGTAGGAAAAGTTAATAGACAACATTTTTGTTTTAAGTTACTTTTTATTGAGGAATTTATACATAAGGAAACATAATCACTTATCATGTTGACTTTCAACTTTTACTAGATTCCTTAATCGAACTCATATTTATTTCAAAAGACGAGTATTTAGGTAGACTTGTTCGCATTAAGAGTACTATAATCAACTTCTAGAGAATCACCTAATCCACAAAAGATAACTATATACATCCCATGTCTTTAGGCTTTAACCAAAACCAAAACCAAAATGATTAGTACAAGATCAGATAACCCAGAAAAGGATAACCCATTAGAAAGAAAATCAATTCTTAATCTCCAAAATTTGTCCAACAAAACCCAAAGTTCAACGAGGGCCATCCGATAAGAAAATTTTCCATAAAATTCCTCAAAGTAAACAAATCAAATATTTAAACCCAAACATTTGAAGGATTTAGTCACATAGTCTTCCAAGTTAAATCGTAACATTTATCTCCAAACAATATCAGTTGCCCCTAAAGTCTCGTATTGAAAAGTAATTAACCTAATCACATATCCTCCAAGATAGGTTAATCATTTTCATAAATAACCCAAAATCAACTTACTCTTAATTCATAAAATCATATAACTAGAAATAATCAGTAAAACTAACCAGAAACTTCACGTAGTCCAGTGGTAGGCGATAAATACCAGTCACACTTTGGTTGTGGGTTCGATTCCCGCAGCTTTGTCCGACGCGACGGGTAGTCACACGGTCTGCGTGTTGTCCTTTTTCCAAAACTATATAATTCTTAAATCATTCCCCAAAAAGAGATAAAATCATCAAAAATGATCATAACATATTTTAATTTCAAGTTTATCTCATGCCTTTCATTTTCCAGCATATCATATAATAACCCATAATTACCTCAAAAGTAAGGATCATATAAACTCTAATGGTTACCTTTACAATTATTACCTGAACTTCCACATGGATTGGTCATCTCGTACATGATGCATTAAAGATCATACCAAGGTTCAAGTGGTTGATCATGACTCTTTGTTATTTGGTTTAGAACAACCATGAGTTTCCTCATTGAATCCTCCATTTTATCTAGTATCTTAATCAGAGAACCACCACAGTTTCCTTCAAACCTGTTGTCTCTTTGGTGCCTGCTAGATCCATCCATTCACTAAAAATAGAAATGTCAGTGTGAGTATATCAACAAAACCATCATGTACTAATGAGGAAGGTAAATACTAAGATACACTTACTCATTCACTTTATCTAAAACTAGGACTCTTTCTGAAATCTTAACCATTATGGTAATGCCACTTATGCTTAAAGAATACCCAAACCTATAAAGTTATCTAAACCGACCTTTGATACCAACTATAAGTCCCCAGCCTTAAACCTTACTTAATATTGAATTAAATGAGTAATTCACATTGAGGATCTTTTCAGGTTTTGAGTTTTAGAGAATTAGGACATAACTATTACATCTCAAAAGATTACAAAGTAGTCGCTTCTACTAAATTTCCATAAAATAAAAACTCTTAAAAAGAAACATGTATAGTTCCATGTTTTAGGTAGCATGTCTTTCCCTTGATCCCATCCTTGACCCTATTCCACACTAAGTCCTGTGAAAAACATTTAAAAAACTTGGGATGAGCATAAGAAGCTCAGTAAGGGATACACAAAGAATAAAAACTGTTATTTTTTCAAAACAACAAGTAAACCATGAATACTTTATCAATGTAATACTTTTCACCATCATGAGGTAGTAAAAACTTTTTACTGAAAAAAAAGTATCATTACTTACCTTTTTGTAACCAAAGGATTACCATAAAACCCATATAAAGAACACATAACATATATAAAGGTAACTTGGGACATAAACATACTTAAGTGGAATAACCATACGGTCGACTCCCACACATATAACTTAATGAAATAGCCATACGGACAATTTCCATACATACTTAATGGAATAGCCATACGGCCGACTTCCATACCCAATTCATTGGAGGTTATAACGTAACCACCCGTCCTGGTATTCACGGCACCACCCGTCATAATGTCCAAGTACCAATATAAAATCATAAAACATAAAACCAATATAAAGGAACGATAACATTTCCACATTTCAATCACAATATATCATAAATATATTGACATAATAGAATCCTTTTTCAAAACCATTTTCAATACCAAAATACATAAAAGAGTATATGGTATTTATTTTATTCTAAAAACATTACGGCTTGTTGAGAAAGCCAAAGGCCAAATAATACTCACGGCGGCGGAAAAGGTCGTTGTCGCCGCGTACGTTAAAAGAAACATTATTTTTTGTCGTTTAGTAAAACGCTTCATAGAAAAAGATTCCGTTTTTATAAAAGTAAAAGTCAAAGGGTTTTATACACTGTATAAAAGAAAGTTGTGTATAAAACTAAATATGCCTCAATGAAAGGAGATTGAGACGAAGTCCCTTACAAAGACGGTATCCTTGGTTTAAAGATAAATCAATTACATAATTATGTGTGAAAAACGAATACACCAAATATAAGTGGATATTAAGTGTAAAATAATCAAAGGTCATTCACACATATTCAAAAGATGACATATTCAATAACAACATGTTGAACCCAAAGAAATAGAAATTGGGTTAAGAAGTTCCCTTGACAGCCTAATGGCGTCACATCAAAATGAGTTGACGAGAGATTAAAAAAAAGGCTATCTCATCACTTGGACATAAAATTTACATCAATAAGGATATATGAGAACATATCCCAACATAGAAATATTTAAATTAAAAGACCCAACAGAAGAAGTCTTTTAAAAAGAGGAGGGTGAACGGTTCCCTTACCAACTTGGGTAACTTTCGAAAAGTACACCCCATTGAAGAAGTTTCATACAATGAATATGTAAATACCCATAAATGGAATTATATTAAAAAATGAGTGTAATAGTGGGAAGTACATAAACCACTCAATGGAAATTGTGGCAAATGTAGCATAAATCTCATGGGAATAAAAGTGAGATGAAAAATCTCTTGCGAAAATTTGGCAGCCTAACGGCGCCACTTAAAACTTTCGAAATGGATTGATGAGAGGAAATAGGGTCTCTCATCACATCAACATACTGTTTACAGAATGAGGAATATAAAATAACATCCCCCAACATAACAAATAGGAGCTTAAAATAAGTGACATAAAGGAGAGTACTTTAAAAGAAAGAGAGAGATTAGATCTCTTAAGAAAATTCGGCAGCCTATCGGCGCCACTCAAAACTTCCAAAATGGATTGATGAGAGAGAATAGGTTCTCTCATCACATAAACATAAAAATTACAGCAATATTAATATAAAATAGCATCCCAATAACAATAAAGATGATCTTTAAAAGGAATGACATAAAAGAGTGTACTTAAAAAGAAAAAGAGGAGTAGGACCCCTTACCTCGGGTCCGACTTGACTCGATCATTCTTTAACGTCCTGAATAATGAACTTGAGTTAATTTCTATTTGCTTAAGAACCTTTTTAATGTTCATTATTCCTTTTATATCACTTATTTCAATGTTATAAACATTATGTAATCATTTAAGTTAATAATGTTTGTTTTGTCGATATTTGGTTCTTAAGTCGAAAGTGGACTTCTTACAATTACATGTTGTTTGTGTTGTCAAAGGTTCTTTATATCCAGAATGACATTCCTGATTTGGATATCATATATATCATTTATATCCAGCATATACATGTATTTATAATATTACATAATCATTTAGAGGTAAGAAATGAAATGCACCGTTCATGGAGACGGTAATCCGTACGTACGCATGAATGCTACTTTCATTTCATTGTCATATTAATGGAATTAAAACTAAATGAGATGTATTTATATTTTAATTCCAGAATTATATTCATCATTTAGATATATCATTCATTATATATATCCATTATATACATGTACTTTTAATAGTACATTACATTTGGGGATAAGAAATGAAATGCACCGTTCATGGAGACGGTAAGCCGTACGTACGCATGAACGCTACTTTCATTTCTATCTCATACTTTAATGGAAAGAAATAATGATTATATAGAGGTATATTATAATTCCAGTATAACATCATATATAATTACTTTAAATCCATCCTTTACACATCCCACATATGACATTAACGAATCAAATCACTTTGAGGGGGCGGTAGTCCGCACTTCCTTAAATGAAGATATCGTGTTTACCCATAATGGAAACCATAAAGGTATGCCCAAAATGAAAAATACAGAATCTTAAAGAAAAAATAAACATATTATATATCATATATAAAAATAGTGACATCATAATGGCCACCCTTGAAGGTGTTAAATGAGTATTGAACAATCATCGTTTCGAGAGGCAGAATTTCGCCATCCATGGAAACCGTATGTTTTTTAACCATTTGATGTAGTTGTGTGAGATTTTAGCTCGAATAAATCATATAAAAACATCCTAGTATATTGAAGATACTGGTGTTGTTACAAAATAAGTAAATAAAACGATTTTAGAGGGTTGGAGAAGCAAAATAAAACAAATGAACAAGAGAGAATGAATTGCCTTTAAAAGTGTAACTCCTTTTGATTTGAGCCTAAAGGCTTACTTTGAAAAGATTCTGCCGAAAGGGAATCCTCTAGGATGTGGAGAGGGATGTGGAGAGAGTAAATGGGCAGGGTTTGGCCGAGCCAAAGGCTTGAGGAGTGTGTGAAATGAGGTAGAGGAGGGGGCCTTTTATAAGAGGAGAGGAGGGGCACTTTTGGAAAGTAAAGAAATATTACTTTATTTGAAAATTTGTTTCGGTTTTAAAAGATCCCAAATTGATATAATTCGTGTATAATGGGATAAGGGTTCGAAATCCACTCATACAATTGGTTTTGGACATGTTTAGTTCAATGATTTTACATTATCTTTCCATTTTATTTAAATCGTCAAATAATGATATCATCGCTGCATCAATATTATGTCATAAATAATTTAATTTATTTAATGTCTAAAAATTATAAAAAAACTACTATGATGTAGGATATCTTTTTAGATTTCCAATGACTATTTATAATCAAAAATCTGATCTTCATAACACCATGTAAAAATTGTTTTAGTAAAACATATCATGTTTGTGTCATTTTTACTTTTACATTAAATAAAAAGTTATTTATGTCATTTCCCAACCAAAGTGTCTCCATGGGGTCCCCAAGTTGACCCATGGCTTTTCTTTGTCGGCCATGACACAACCAATGAGGTTATGACATGTGTCAAGCTCATCTTATTTTATTAAAGCATTATTTTTACCTTAAACTACATTAATTACCACTAATCGCGATTAAGAACTTAATAAGTTACTATTCACCAAAAAATTATTATAATCTCATTGAACCACATTTTACTTCTTAATGACAACCATGTATGTCGGATTTTTGAGATTCAAAACACATAAGTGGTAATATTTCATTTAAACAAAAAATCAGCTTTTATAAGTACCACTTAGTGGTTTCACTATTCATCAAAAATTGATGTTTTTCAGAAAAATCCCAAAAATTCACCCTAAGCTATATTTCATATTACGAATTAAAAAATGAAGTCTATTTTAAAAAATTCAATACACATAAGTCAGATTAATTAATTTAATAATTAATTCCCGCTGTCAAAGAAAATAGCGTGTTTTTTATGAAACAATAAGTATCAAAAGATTGACACTAGTTTATGTCTGATTTCAAAGTGAAATTAATTCCAAAGACCACTATTGGAATTAATGGTAAAAATATATTCTAATTTAACTTTAAAACCAATTCAAAAGATAATATAATCATATAAATAAATTAGATTAAAAATGGGTTTTGAATTAAAATACCACATTTTACACTATTCATAAAAAAAGAACTTTATCGGAAAGATACCACAAATTTACACAAAGTCAATTTTGATGTCCCGATTCTCATGAAGAGTTTTATTTGGTCCAATAGAATGTATAAGAGTGAACAAAACTATATTTAATGATGGTTCAACATCAAAAGGTGATAAGTGAACCTTTAGTGAAAACTAGGGCATATACACCTAAAATTGAATTCTTTCCGTATTTTAAGCCATTATATTTTATTGGATAAATATAAAAACATTTAAAAACATATATAATCATATTTTAGTTATTTCTATCCATTCCCGCCAATAAAACGGCTACATGTTAACTACCATTTAAAATAATATTATTTTATTATTAGAGTGCAACGTAAGATTACCAAGAAACTCGTTGTTGCGTATTGGGTGCGCCATCGGGCATAGCATCCCCTTTAAAGTCATATTAATATTTTATTCACAAATTTGGATAAATAAGAAAATGTCATATTCTTTATTTACCTGGGGTGTTACATATAATCATTCAATGGACCTAAAACATGACATCTAGGACAGACGATGCCTTTTTGACAAGCCAACATGATTATGAGATTTCCCTTAGATAAGCTCTCAATATAACTTGATGGTTCCAGAAATCCTATAAAATGTCAAAACAAACAATCATGGTATGTCAAGAATACAATAAAGATGGTCAGATAGGAAAGAATGTCATGTAAATTAAGGAATCATAGGGCTTAAATTTTTTTCCATCCTCAAGGTATATGGTCTCACCTCCGAGAAATATTTTTTTGTAAACCCCAATCATGGAAATACGTGTACTCTGAATGCTTCCATAACCAGGATATGCAGGATGCCTCTATGAGAATTGATCTCTATATCAAGAATAAAATGTGTGGTCTTAGTACATAATTCATGATCCCAAATTAGTGAGACTAATCATTTTTCAACCCTTGATTCTCATACGATGCATAGCTCAGTTGGGATTATGGATTTGAAATAATCATAAAATTTGAAACATAATCTTATTAATAGATTGTGGAAAAATGAATATGTAAGCCATGATAAGCTACATAATACGATAAGCCCCATATATAAGGAAATATCATCATGTAAGACATGATCAACTGAACTATGAGGACTCATATTATTGCAATAAACTAGATACATATGATGTTTCCAAATGACCCAAGTTAAATTAAGAGTCTATTTTTTCCATCCTCATGTATCTGGAATTTCAACAATCAGGACCGAATAATTACCATGGGATGATCACTACACCTCATCTCTATGGGGAATGAGTATCCAAATAAACAAAAATGACACTAATTCCTACCATAAACAGTATATGTTGATCACCAATATGTGTCCCAATATCTAGTTTAATATCCATGAGTTGTCTCAGTAATCACATTTCTTATCTATATTAAATGACGTTAATCACTTTTTATCACATGTTTCCCACACTATGCATTGCTCATGTAGAATTAAGGATTTCCAATGGACACATCACTGACAACATGAATCTCCACCACCCAGGTTTTTTCCAGTATATAATCCTTGATGAGTCCCATGATATAAATATCCCACCTCTGAGGATATTTACAGCGACGTCATTGCTATGGGAATGAACAAACTATGAAAGCATGGATTCCTTTAATAATAATGATGTGGTTCAAGTCTCCTCCAGACTCGAACTCAAATATCTAGTTCCTCTATTCCCATACATATTTCCCATCCATATGATGTTAAAATACATTTGATTAGAAAAATACATGTGTTTTGATTTATGAAAATAACCAGGCCACAGAGGATGCCTCATACTGTCTCAACACCCTCCACAATAATATTAACTTCCTCCATACATGGAATATAATTCTTATGTACCGGGTTATATAGATTCAATAAATTAGTATATACACATAAAAATGAGGTGGATGAATAAACTCAGATACATGTAGTTGGATTCACAAATGAGATCATCATCTTCTGTAGATAAAAGAGACATAACCCATAATTTGGTTCGTTTGGGTAACTATTCACATATTTTAATTAGGATGATATTCAACATGATATCTTAAATTTGTAATAAATTCCAATTGATAATAACAATTCCACCCATAAAGGGTACGTTGAGCATGACCCCCATCTTGTCGACCAACACATGTCCCCATGAATCCTTGGGTCGAAAACCCAAATTTATAATTGGCCAATGGAATTAGATATGTACGTAACCATGGATGTGGGAACTACTATGACATTCCATTAAGAATGAAAATGATAAACTATTGTTATTAGTTGTGGAATAATAAAATCCCTCATAATAAAACATCAAGATGAACAAGAGCCATATTTAATATGAGATTCATGTCGTCTAATATCCATTGAAACAAAAATTGAAAAACTGAACTAAATATATCAAATAATAAAATTACTAGATCATCCGCTTTCATTCCATTTTTAAAAAATATATGCAAAAAAATAATAATTAACCAAACCTAGAGCTCTCAAATAATAGAATGATCGGTTAATAAAACATCAAAATACTTTTATCACATCCTATTAATACAAATCTTGTAAAACAGAAATGAATCTTATAAATGATCCTCTATCACTGAGGATCCCATAAATAATTGAATCCCCACATTGACATGTCCAACCTAGTATAATTCACATATTTGGAATAAAAATAAATTGACTTATCCTTGCATATATGATGGATCACATATCATGCCTATGATACATCACTATTTGGTAACCATATTTGTTGTTTTAATCATGACTAAAGAAACTAATATCATAAACAGAATCATGATCCCATATAATTTAATAATCATCTTGTGAGTTTTCTTGTAAATCCGCAATGGCCATATTACTTATTGGTCAAAAAGTAAACTCACATGCCTGACAACTTCAATGTTATGTGGTGAACCTAATTGTATAAGATTACCATCGATGTGGTACAATAAAAACCTTGTTAGATACCTAATATGGTCTTTAGGAATGAAAAATCATTAGTCATCATTGTCCATGGAGAATTTTAGTGAATACAATGGAGCTTGTATCAAAATCCAATCACATTAGAATATTATCCACACAGTGGGTGAAATACCACCATCAATATCTGATGAAGGAAAACCAGTGGGTCAAAGATGAAACCAATATAATATTGGAGCTTCTAAAGAGGTCACATCCTAACCACCATCACCAGTATTATCCCACAAGTTCGCATTAGTCACCTATTAAGGGTACCACCTGACACACTACCAACTCTAATGTCCATACATCTATTGCAACGATGGAATATTAGTAGAGGAAGATGTGGGATATCTAGAATAGAGCCCATATTCCGACTCCCAATGACAAAGTATGTTGACATATTCTAGAAGTTACCTATCAGGAGGCTCATATCCCTCATCACTCAGAACATTTCTATTGGTATATTACAAAACAATTAACGGAGGAGGGGCATATTTCATACCCCATTCATGGAGTGCATTGGGATATTCTAGTGGCACATGGATGATATACGTGGGATCATATCCCTAAATCAATCACATATATCATCCAATATATAACAATGATTGAAAATGTGCATTCCAATATCCATTTACAAACATCTCTAAAATGAAAATATATTTTAGTAACATGTAATGAACTCTCCCAACATATTATTGATCTCGTTCAGATTGAGTTATAAGTGCATATGCCTCTCCCTATAGTCAGGATAGTTCTACACTCTAATCATATAGAAAATGCATCTTATAAAGAGAATATAAACATTATTGGTTATATACATGAGTATTATTGGCATATAAGTAAAATTTATGAGGCGTTCGACCAGGATCATATTCTAGTTCATAATGGGGCTCACTAGGTGAGATCGGTACAAACCTCAGGAAAGTGGTTCATGACTATTGAAAATTATGGGATTAAAATTCCTAATTCCCTATATTAGGTTCGTATCAAATTTTTTAGGGATCACAGTGTGAGAGTGAACAAGACTCAATTAAGGCTCGTATTCCTACGAATGATGTTCGGTGACATTCATGAGAGGGACATGAAAAATTATATATTCCTATTTTTTGGGGGCTAACCTACAGACAATGGAAGAATCCTTATGTATGCTCATATTCGTATATGTGAATCTTTATTGAATATCATATAAGATCATGTAAGCTAGACCTATATTCATACTGACACCCATGAATGCATATAATAGAATAAATTGGGGTATATATAGGAGGATTCTGTTACCCCTTCTCTTATTCAGGAGGTCCGTAGACCTATTAAAACAAAGAATGCATATTCGGGCAGTGGTTATATTGTTGATCCAATTTGGGTTTACTAAATGAGATATGAACATGGCTTAGGGAAGGACCATATACATTACATGAATGTCCATAATTATATTAAAATGGATCAATATTATTATAATATTTCTACTATCATTTAAGATCATCGTGGTGAAGGACACATGCCTCAGAAATGCTCATATTCCAATCAATGTTATGAAAGCTCATCAGCATATTCATGTAGCTTATTAGTTGAGGGATCATATTTCCATAACATAAGACAATTTTAATCATGTTCTTACAATGGTCATAAAATTTTCCCATATCACATCACAATTCCAAAATGTATGTCGTCATATATTAACCATGATCTTAAATATGACCCATTATTCCAATTCTACACAATAATCTTGTCACTAAGGTCATTTTAGACACATTATCAATTCCAAAAGGGCCCATCAAAACTTAAACCCATGTAAAAGATAATAATCCCCAATATACTCCACCTCAGGGAAGTGTGTAGATAGATCACTGGGACTCTACTTTAACATCCTCCATGGTCAATGTCCCTATAGAGATATCTACCTTAGACAATGAAATCATTCCCTTTCCTAGAATAATTTTTATAGGGTGGTGTTCAAATCACAGTCAAATTCACATATTGACATTTTCAAGGCTCAAACGCCATTATATAGATAGTTTTTGAAATAATTATGTACAACTACATATTATTCACCAAAAAACAAGAGGCACTCAACTCCAATCAGTAAGAGACCCTCAGAAAAATCTTTTATGGCCTGACCAAAGAAAGGAAGGTATGTCTAGTGAATAAAATGCCTACATTGACATAATGAAAGAGTTATCGAAAAAAATCATCCCCATCATGAACTATCCCTATGCTACATCTATCAATGAGACCCCAGATGAGATAGAAAGGTAGTGTATACCTTATCTACAAAAAAATACCTGCGCTAGTCATCAATGAATGAAGGATATACACCTAAAATATATAGTATAAGAGGGAAACTGTGAAACCATTATGATATGTTTTTTTTCAACAAGGTCAATATTTTGCCTCCATGACACAAGATTTGAAACTGTAAAAGAATAGTTCGTGTCCAAAATAAGTTTGTCTACATTGAATTAAAACTCTTCGACAACTGAGCTCTGAATCCACATCGTTCATCTGTATTCAAGGATGGGAGAGTATCAAACATTACACATTTATACACCCCTAGAATATAAGAACCCATATGATAATGCATTATGTGAGGTCATTATATTCAGTGAAATCAACTGAATAGTAAATGCTCAGGATAGTTGGTCACTAGAGTATAATACTACCACATCAATGGTGTCTAGGATTCAATAATTGAGCGAGAGGATAGATAAAAAATATTTACTGTTTTACCATTTAAGAAAATATAATGCATTTAAGACCTGGACAACAATGCTGAGATTACCCTGACAACATCCCATAAGGAATCCTTGTCCCCATTGGCTTCCATTATAGCCATCTCCTGAATATTAATTTTTTAGAGGATTCAGGACATATCAGAGGCAACTACATGAAAACCCAATCACACTAAGATGGGAAAATTTAGATATCAAAAACAATCACTAGGTTATTATCTCCTAATATAGTCTTTGAAAAATCAATGGTTATTCCATATTAACCCCACCCTAATATGTTGTGTCGGTTTTATTTTCATATCCGTCTCAAGAGTCATCAAATCCCATATTAGAAGAACTAGATCATAAAAACGTTGACAAATAAATTCCAATTGTGGCCCTAAATATCCCTCACCCCATAAGTATGGGGGAATATTCATCATCATTATCACCATAGTGTGAATCATTCTTCTATGGGTAGGGAGGATAAAATCAACATTCCACATCCCTCCAATTACACCAACAACAAACAACCACTTCTGTTGAGGGACCACATAGATAATATGACAGAAAACTTCCTCATGGACACTATTGAAGGATAAAATCACTGGGATCAAAATATTAAGGTTATTTGACCATACTGGGGTCCTAATACAAAATGGCCAAACTGGACAGGTGTTTTGAATATCGACCCTAGTGAAGGAACTTAAAAAGTGTCTTATTACATCGAATGTAATGGGAAACAACCATTTTCAGATACGAATCAATGAATGTCACACCTATAAACATCACAGTCATTTGGGATCCTGGTTAAGATGTATAAGGATACAACCCATAAAATATAACCTGATTTGAGGGTGATTCAGATGCACTAACTGAGGATGTACTCTCGGGGAACCCAATAAGTTCCCAAAATCTAGAACCTTAAAATACTGAGTTTCAACCTCAATATGGAAACACTATGATAGATAAAGAGAACAAGGTGTGTCTACATTGCAATCACCATACAATATAATTGCGGGTCCGTCCATGGAGAAACAATTGTTAAAATATTAAGGCAAGATACGCAATGTTAGAGAGCTCAATAAGAAGATGCATAAGAGAAATAATCACACAAGGTATAATCTTTAGGTAGAGATGAATAATTTACTACCCATACTCTATCCTCTATTAAGAATACTATTTTAGAATTTGATTATTTCTATTTTTGGAAAGTTGGTAAATATGAATGATGATGTTGAAAATGATCATGAAATCCAACGATTATGGAAACAATGTCTCCCTCAACAGTTTAATCATTCATTATTTATATGAATTAAGAATCAATGCCAGAGAAAGGCAAGGCTAGAATGTGAAGCCCCACCATCTCATTGTATATAGGAGATATCTTAGATATAAGTTCCCCCCCCAGCTTCATAACATAATAAAGTCCCTGGATACATGAATGAAATATAGGGAAGGGAAACTAACAACTTTTCAGCCTCAAATAAATCCAAATTTTGAATTGGTGACACCATATTCCCTCCAACCAAATTTTGAAATCCTATATTATCCTCATTTCATGGTGAAGTGGAACCTAAAATAAATCCTAAAGACATCATATCACAATACATGACGATGATGGGTCTTGAAGGATGATAGGTGGAAGAAAATATAAGATGTTTTGTATCGACTCTAGGAGGGCCAGCCATTGTCTAGTACAATAGTCTGTAATCAGATTCAATTACATGATTTGACCACCTTCATTTTTAATTCCATTTTCAATTTAACAACATTATAAGAAATATTCATTTCATTGACCTAACAAATTTCAAATATCATTAAATTGAGAATGTATCTGAATTCAATGTAGTATATAATGATTTTAATTATTAAATATACATCCCTCTCCCACATAAAAAACTAAAATAACACAATGATGAAAAAATATGAGATGGCCTCCAGAAGCATATGATGAAAATAAATTTCCCTAGTGTGTTCCATGAGTTATCATAAGTATCACACCATCCCAATGATGCCATTCAGAGAACCTAATATAAACCATGAATCATTAACTCACCATAGGGGAATATTCAAGGAAATGATAAAGATATAGTTTAAAATATCAAGCAATAAGTGGTTCCCATTCATACAAAAAGGTAGGTCCCAAACATACAATCATATCATTTCATGTGATGAAAATAAACATATCTATCAAACATAAGCACAGAAAAATCTAAGCCACATGGTATTTGAGGATCAAATGAATAAAGTACTCTCCTTTTGAAATGAACTAGTCCCTAGTTATTTCATGGATATCTTGGGAAATAACCTAGTCAGGCTACAACTTCCTAGGAACCCCATTGAGCTCAACCTCATTGACCATCTATATTACGTCCCCTTCCATAGAAGGAAATGTCATAATATCATGGATGGGTTCATCCTCAATGACATTATTCAAGGAATGTTCTATTCTGGAAAGGTGTTGTTTGATAACACCATAGAGTAAGTGGCTTTCATTACCAT
Source organism: Viscum album (assembly GCA_963277665.1). NCBI lineage: Eukaryota > Viridiplantae > Streptophyta > Magnoliopsida > Santalales > Viscaceae > Viscum > Viscum album. The sequence continues at coordinate 1,033,989,201 of OY728157.1, forward strand.
TGATGAGTCATGAGAATAAGGGGATTCAAAAAATGTTTAGGAAATTCAAGATTGGAATTTTAAATGCTAGATGACTCCAAAAATAGTAATTTGAGCACATGAAACTATTTGATCACAACTATATAGTCCCATTATAGCTCCCACTCAAAAAGATGAAACATCATATATGGATCTCAAAAGTGTGTGTGACCATTATAATGTAGATAAAAAATTAGTGTAGGTGTCATATTATTTTCAAACAGAAGCTATAACTCTTGAATATTTATTCCCTATAACATACACAACATGGGGACAATCCCACCCAATGGAACCCTCTTTGAACAAAGATATCATATATTGTTCTTTCATCAAGATATGCTTGGAAGACCACTTATATTTTTTTAATGGTTGGGGTCGAAGCCTCATTTTTATTATTAAATCAAAGCAAAGAACTCTTTTAACTGGGTAGAGGGAAACCCATTACTTAGCCTGAAGGCCCAGTGGGCTTGTAGCCCATTACATAGCCCATAGGCACAATTTTTTGGCCCAATTAACATTCTAGGAATAGTAACCCCACCTACCAGAGGAGTACACAGTACCGCCGCCGCTACAATGCCCTCTTGCCGCTACAGAACCCGCTGATGAACAGTGCCGCCACTGCTACAATACTGCTACAGTATTGCTACAGTACCTGCGCCCAATGGTCTTACCCAATATTCATGATACATCCCCATATAGGATATAGATTCAATTTAGTGTCAAGGTAATGTTTCCCAAAATGTTCAAAACAGTCCTATATGTGTCTCTGAACACTCCAGTTGTCATTTGTACCTAGTTTCCTTGTATAAAATTGTATTTTTGGTTCAATTATATGAACAACCATGTAAATTGGTATGTCCTGCATAACTTGTACCACTAGTAGCAGATTCTCCACCAACATCTACAAAAGAATATTTCCAATGAACCTCAAACAAATCGTCTCGGAAGAAAAATGTCTAGGAAAATCCCATGACTAGACACACAAACCACTGGCCTAAAAATATGACATTCTATTATAGTTGGATTGAATCCCATGTAAGATCTAAATCATGGATGCACTAAATATTTCAATTTATATTGGGGTTTCAATTCTTGAAGTACTCTATAGCCCATACGAAATTGGGAGAGAATATTATACAACTAAGGAATATCCAATGGAGAAAAAAACATCAAAATTCCATGTCATCATTTCAATCACCATCTAGTATAAGGAATAGTTCTTCAAAGGGAAAATTAAGACTCTGTACGATTCAGGTAGACTTCAGAAATGCCATCTTTCAAACAGATATAATTGATAATGGATCTAGGATCAACATTATCCTAGATTGAACCCTATGGCATTTGGAATATATTTTAGGGTGTTTTTCTCCCACTAGCATATAATTCATGGTTAATATAAATCTTTGCAAAGTCCTCATAGGATGATCAAGATAAATTCAAAATTGGGGATCTATCATGTGATGTAGATTTTATGGTTATCAACTGAGACAATTCATACAATGTTATACTTGTTGGAACATGATATATAGACACATGGAAGCACCTATATTAATTCTTTAGTGTCAAAAATACAACATTTATTTAATGGTTAAAATATTTCAATGTTATAGTGACCCCATTGAGACATGTGGAGACACATATTCTGAAAAATATTTATACAAAAAGGGAGGAAACCAACAAATAGTGTATGATGGTATAGAGGTTGAAGCACCCAACAGATTGTGGACCACCACTATGAGTACCCAGAGTATAAATGTCAATGATTGTGTACTCCCCATTAATCTAGTCAAGGTTGTCACGACCCGTCCTCGGGGCCCGTGCCGTGACTACCCCAATCCCGCCTCCCATAGGCCAAGGGCTAGCAACAAGCACTATGGCATAATTCCCGGTAAAAAGGGAAGGCATTGCCTTTGTAAAGTAAAAAAGCACCACCGAGCATGAAAGCAGAAGTAAACACTATGTAAAAACAGGGTACAACAGTAAGTGAGGAAAAGTAAGTGGGCCAGAATACAAACCCAAACTTGAAGTAAAGTACATCTAGAAAGGGAAAACAACAACTGAAAGTAAATCCTCAACATTGAGCTGCCCACTGGAAACCCACCTGAAGGTTGAGTACCGATAGCCTCCACAACTCCTCGGGTCTAGCAGTCCACTCCGAGTACGTCCCGCACAGTGGTCTACCTCCAGGTACCATCCTGCTCCGCAAGCCTCAACCACAATCAGCGTTGTACATCGTCTGCAACCAACACAACGTAGTGCGGGCATAGCCCGTTCAGGGGTGAGTATAAGATACTCAGTAGGGACCCCGAGACCCCCAATGGTCTCCCAGAATCCAAAATGGATAATCCACAAAGGAATGATACAATCACGAAGTAACATCCGACTCTACTTAGGTATATGCCCATACATATACCTAAGTTATCAATTCCAGTTCGGCTACGACATCCGAGTTCAAGTACAACCCAGTCCACACAGGAAATCACAACCCAGGCCACACAGGAAAGAAAAACGTAATCCACACAGGATAGCACAACACAATCTACAAAGGAAAGCAAAACATGATTCATCTCACACAGGTATACCTCTTCATAAGATGATAGAGATGATTAGATATTGCCACTGATTCATCTGAGCCATCAGAGCCACAAAGGATCGATAGGTACTAACACCCATAATGGCCCACAAATGATCTGACCCACACAGGATTGATAGGTACTAACCCCCGCTATGACCCACAAAGGATCTAACCCACACTGGATCGATAGGTAACTAACCCCCGCAATGACCCACACAGGATCAGACCCACACAGGATCTGTAGGCACTGGCCCACACAGGACCACTGAGCGCTGAACCACACATGATTTGACCCCCACAGGATCAGGATAACTGATCCACGTAGGATCGCTAAGTGTTGTAGTCGTCGTCGTCGAATCCACTGAGGATCTTTGTATTGTCGTCGTTGTCGTCATAGACGCAGCCAGCTCTAGGGATCCCGCACACAGCAAGCTCGTTCGGAAGGGTATGCTCCACGATCCAAGGGGATGATACATCAACTGAGACATATTCCGGAGTTGATGTATCCTAAAGTTCCGTATCGTCAACAGGAACTCAACATCACAGATGGCGCGTCAATCGGATGCCCGGTCTGAGAGTTATTGGCTTTTTCGTCCTAGGGGCCCGGTTGGTTTTTATGTCAAAACCAACCCGACCGTACTCCAACTATGTCTAAAACCTCAATCGGAGTAATCCAAAAGTTCTGTCTCACTAAGAGTAATCCATTAAAGTCGACGGCACGTCAATCGGACATCCAGAACTCAGGTTATAAGCATTTCCGCTCCGAGAGCCCGGTTGGTTTCGTGTACGAACCAAACAGGCCAAACCCAAAGTACTCTTAAACCTTGAATGTAATATACCTAAACGACCATCTCGATCCAAGGATCGCATCGCAACAGATAGTGTGTCGATCAGAGGTCCGCAGCTCATGTTATGGGCAATGGATCGAAGAGGTTTGGTATTAGGGTGTAAGGGCCCGGTCCGACCCGGCCCGATACGCCCATGGTCCGGGTCGAGCCCGCTTGGGCATAGCCCGCCCCGACATGGGTGCGGCCTGGCCTGGCCTGGGAATGGCCCGACCTTGCGGCCTTGTCTGGCAGGCCGTCCAGGGCAGCCGGCCCGGCGCGCTGGCGCGCTGGCCAGGGGCTCGGCCGAACGGCCGAGCCGTTCGGATGCGGGGGGTGCTGCCCCCGTGTGTAGAAACCACTGACCCTTAATGGGGCCGCTACATCTGACCAGACGGGGGTTTCGAACCCCTGGATCTTCCATGGTCCGGCCGGCCCGCTCCAGCCAGCCGGCTTCTACCTCCATGGTACCAGCAAAGCCGGTCCCCCTGCTCCGATGTCGGCGGCCCGGAACCGGCCGCCGGTTCCCTTCCTTCGCCGCGTCCCGGAACTGGCCGATGCCTTCATCCGTCTGGAGCGGCGCGACGGTGCCGCACCCCTCATCTGTGGCCCAGCTTTGGCAACGGTGCTTTCTTTGTTCTCTGGTGTGGCACGACAGCGCCACATATTTGGTTCGTTTTCAACGGGGCAGCGCGACAATGCCGCACTTCTTCCTATTTTTTAATATTTTCTGCATGGTGCTTCTGCACCACGTTTCCTTGCTCGTGCCACAATCAAAATCAAACCAACAATGGGGAGGAGGGTCGGTCGTGTTCGTGCCGTCCGACCTCCTCCCGTTATTGCGATAAGAGGCGGCTCAATGAAAGGAAGAAGGCGACAGAAGAAATCACAAAATAAACACCTACCTCAACATTGTCATCGAACGAGCATTCGTCGCGGAATTAACCGTTGCAGAATAAGAGGATCGTCGCTGAAGAAGATTATCGCCACAGACGGAACATCGTTGTCATTAGGTGATCTCCGAGGAAGGCGTCTCTCGCCGTCGTCCGTCGTCGGTGGTCAGCATTCTTCATCGGTGGCGGTGCGTTCTTCACGTTCTTTTTCGAAGAACTAAGAATCCTCTCTTTTTCTCCAAAAGTCTTAACACAACACAAAACCCAACCATAATAGAATAATTCCTTCCCTTATTTTATTATCATAACATAAGAATTTTAAATTCAAAAGATAAGAAATGAAAAATTAATTTAGTAAATTAATTGTAACGATTTAACCGCCCAATTTAATGAGGTGTTTCATAACCATAATAAACGCACGGTTGACTTCATTAAAAAGGGGAGTTGCGGGTGTGTTACATAGAAAGAAAGAAACTGTGAGGCTCATGCAGGCCCCACCTCAAAAATATCCTACCAAGTGGGTCAGATATTGTGGGTCCCACCTTATCCTCTTAATCTTAGGTTAAGACGCTTTATGTAAAATAAAATAAATTGTCGCACCACTTTATTTTATTCTTTAACTTTACCCCAAAAAATTAAAAACCACACCCGAGCAAATGCAACTCTGGAAAATGTGTTTCTATGAAATTATCGGCGTTGCGATTCAATCGGTGCCCTCCAAATTCGATTTCGAGCACCGGTTCAAATGTTAGAAAACCCCGCTCGTTCGTTCACTGAACGTACCCGAGATAAACTTCAGAAAAATATTCCGGTCACATCGGGCCTCGGAATCTGGTGCCGTCCGAAACTGCATTCTTGTAAAATCCCAAAGAAAAATAAGAAAAAAATTTCCCTTGATTTTTACGGGTCTTTACAAAGGTGATTGACTATACCATATAAGTACTTCCTCGTTATACCCATAGTGACAGTGTAAAAGGAAACCAGCATACGAATATCATTGCACCAACTCAAGAAATAGGTTATGATAATTTCTCTTCTCATATAATCTTTCCCTCTAATAGCTAAAAATATTACCCTATATTACCATCATCATCTTGAAATGAATCCACATACTTAGATGTGCAAGAAGAAGACGACGATCTATGTATTTCCCATCCAACATTCATGGAAGGTGTCTCTACCACTATCGATTAGGTCAAATAAATAAATTTGGAAATTTAATACAACATGAAACCTACAATGAATAGTTCCTCCATGATCCTCTATTTTCTAGAGATTTATATTCTATTTATCAAGAAATGAAAATTTGTGTTCTCTTGGAACTATGATTAAAATACATGACTTAATCCTGATGTGGTTAAGTTCCATCTAATATTTCTTGATGAGAATCAATACATCATGCTATATTTTAGGATAGTGCATTCCTATTATGCCTCCATTACAGAGGTGGATGTTGATAAACCGATCAAGAAGAAAATTGCCTTAGAATCAATGCACCAATGATGCTCACCAATTTCATCCCTGTCAAGAAAATTAATAGACTGATTAGGGACTGCATTTATTTGAATGACCTCAATCCACATTTCCCAAAAGAAACATACCAATTTCTAGTCCCCAAACTCCAGATTGATGTGAAAAAATGACTACACATCCTTTAATTCTCATAACTATATTCATTGTACAATCAAATAATTATTTCCCCAAGAGATAAATAAGTCACTAGATTCAGAGTGACTCATGTGATCCTTTTCTATTCGGTAATTCAAATTATATTTGAGAACACTAGAACCACATATTAATGCCCCATTAATCATCTCATTATATCATTTTTGGAAATAATGACTGATTGTTAGGTCGATGTCATGGTGGTCGAATCCCAACAGTGAAGTTATTTCATAACATATCATAAAAATATGATTTGACAAGATATGACAACACAATATAAGGATGAATCCACTAAATTGTGACCTTACAGTAACATTAGAAATGTTCCTCGACATTTTAGTATATCATCTCTACATCATAGTTAACTAGTGAAGACAATTTCTAAGGTACCAATGTTACACCCTTGAAATATCAAATAATTTAGGGGGATCCATGGGAACCTCAAAAATATGTAGTGATTAAGAGATATCCAAGATGGAAATGAAATCCCCTTCCATAGAATAATGATGAAGGGAATCACCTATCAATGACATGATGACTGCCATTATGTCGTTTCATGCAGCTAGATATGTTTACTACACAAACCATTATTTATGCATTTGATGTATGGAAGGACACTATTCATATATATGGATACCATGGAATTCATAGTTAGTGACCACATAGAAGAGAAAAAATAAATATGGGAGTTGGAACAGTGAATAAAACCTCATCCAAATGATTCTATGTACCATGACCCGATACTCTGACATTTAGAAGAGCATCATTTCACTCACCATTTTGGTTTTAATGCCTAGGAATTACATCCAGCAACATGAAGTCCATCTATTCAATCATTTTGATTTGATCACGTACATACTTATCTATCTTACATGGAATTTTCATTTTTCCCAATTATCGATCATGATACAACAATATGATATTCAGTTAGTGCCCTATAAATGAATTAATGGGAAATACCTAGATTATTTAAATGCAGAACATCCTACATCCAATAAAACATTATTGGTCATTCAGCTTCTAGATGAGGTGTTCTTCTATTCCCAACTCACTCCCTGGGAACAGAAGGTGTATTTGGAATGGTCGACCAGATTTCCTTTAAACAAAAAGATGGAATCCTCGATGATCAATTGTGTTTTATTATGGATTGTATGTTCCTCACAAGAAATGAGGTTTTTTCCAAACTATTTCCTCTGACTAAAGGATGGATAAATAATGATGAAAAATACCAATCCATCATCACATGCTTGTAATTACCTATATAACATAGAAATCCTACTAGAATATCAAAGTGAATTCAGAACATGTGGTAATAAAAATCAATGGAGAATACTGTATCAAAAAAGAAGAGATTACCCCTCAATATCTCAATTATGGGAATAATAGAATATTTACTATAAGGCCCCGACCTTAAACCTTACTTAATATTTAATTAAATGAATAATTCACATTGAGGATATTTTCATGTTTGAGTTTTAGAGAATTAGGACATAACTATTACATCTCAAAAGATTACAAAGTAGACACTTCTACTATGTTTCAAAAAATAAATACTACTAAAAAGAAACATGTCTAGTTCAATGTTTTAGATAGCATGACTTTTCCTTGATCCCATCCTTGACCCTATTCCAAATTAAGTCCTGTGAAAAAAAAATTCAAAAAAACTTGGGGTGAGCATAAAAAGCTCAGTAATGGATAAACAAAGAAAGAAAACAAGTAAACCATGAATAATTATCAAAGTAATACATTTCACCTTTATGGATTAGTAATTACTCTTCACGGAATAAAATATCATTACTTACACTTTTGTAACCAAATGACTCCCACAAAACCCATATAAAGAACACAAAACATATAAAGGTAATTTGGGACAGAAACATACTTAAATGGAATAACCATATGGTCGACCTCTACACATATCACTAAAAGGAATAGCCATACGGTCAACTTCCATACCCAATACATTGGAGTTTATAAAGTAACCACCCGTCCTGGTGTTCACGGCACCACCAGTCATATGGTTTATCACGTAAACACCCATCAAATGTCCAAGTACCATTATAAAATCATAACACATAAAACAATTATAAAGGAAAGAAAACATTTCCACATTTCAAGCACAATATATCACATAAATACATTGAAATAAGAAATACAATATCAAAACCATATTCAATACCAAAAAGGAGTATATGGTATTATTTACTTTTAAAAATATAACGTCTTTTTGAGGAAGCCAAATATCAAATAATACTCGCTGTGGCGGAAAGGTCATTGTCACTGTGTACGTTAAAAGAAACATTCCTTTTTGTAATTTTGTAAAATGGTTCATAGAAAAATATTCCTATTTTATAAAATTAAAATTCAAATGGGTTTATACACCATATATAAGGAAAGTATTGTATTAGAACAAAATATTCCTCAATGAAAAGAGATTGAGATGAAGTCCCTTAACTCGTGTCCGACGTGACTCAATTGCTCTTTAATCTCCTGAATAATAAACTACTGTTAATTTATACTTTCTTAAGAACATTTTTCAAGCTTACTATTCGTTTTATATCAATTATTTCCATGTTATAAGCATTATGTAATCATTTACGTGAATAATGTTCGTTTTGTCGATATCTGGTTCATAAGTCAAAAATGGACATCATACAATTACATGTTGTTTATGTGGTCAATGGTTCCTTATATGCAGAATGATATTAATGACTTGGATATCATATATATCATATATATCCATCATATACATGTATTTATAATAGTACATAACATTTAGAGGAAAGAAATGAAATGCACCTTTCATGGAGGCAGTAAGCTGTACGTACGCATGAACGCTACATTCATTTCTATTTCATATTTAATGGAGTGAAAACATAATGATATAAGAGAATATTATAAATCCAGTATAAAATCATATATAATAACATTAACTCCATCGTTTATACGTCCCGTATATGGCATTAACGAATCAATTCACTATGAGGGGGCGGTAGTCCACACTTCCTAAAATGAAATTATCGTGTTTACCCACAATGGAATCCATAAAGGTATGACACAAAGGAAGAATACAGAAGAATAAGGAAAAAACTAAACATATTATATATCATATATAAATAGAGTTACATCTTAATGGCCACCATGAAAGTTGTTAAAAGATGATTGAACAGTCATCGTTTCGTGAGGCAGAAAATCGCCAACCACAGAAACAATATGTTATTTAACCATGAAAAGATGGTGTGTGTAGGATTATCCTTAATACATATCATAAAAACATAATAGTATATATAAGATACAGGTTTTGTTACAAATTAAAGTAATAAAAAGAGTTTAGGGGTTGCAAACGCAAAATAAAAATAAGAGCACAAGAGAAGATGCTACCTTCAAATGGGGTAACCGTTTTTGATTTGAGAAAAAAGGCTTCTTTGGTAACACTTCATCCCAAAGTGATCTTCCTAAGAGTAAGAGAGGGATGTGGAGAGACAAAATGAGAAGGTTTTGGCCGAGCCAGAGGCTTGAGAGGTGTGGGTAAGATGGTAGAGGTGGGGGTCTTTTATAAGAAGAGAGGAGGGGCACTCTTTGAAAGTTATAAAAGCATACTTCATTATAAAATGAGTTTCGTTTTCTAAAGGTCCCAAAATTATATATTTCTAGGATAAGTTGATAAGGGTTCGAAATCCACCCATAAAATAGGTGTTTTACAAGTGTAGGTCTTATATTTTACATTATCTTTTCATTTTATTTAAATCATTAAATAATGAGGTAATCGCTGCATCATCATGGTGTCATAAATAATTTAATATATTTAATGTATAAAAATTATAAACAAAATATCATGATGTAGTAAATATTTTCATCTTTCTAAAGAATATTTATAGTCAAAAATATGACTTGTATAACCCCATTTAAAAATTGATTTAGTAAAACAACACATGTTTGTGACATTAATATTTTAACATTTAATAAAAAGTTATTAATGTCATTTTCTTACCAAAGTGGCTCCATGGGGTCCCCAAGTTGACCCATGGATTTTCTTGGTCGTCCATGACACATCCAATAAGGATATTACATGTGTCAAGTTCATTTCATATTATTAAAACATTATTTTTACCATAAATTACACATGTTACCTCTAATTGCAATTACAAACATTAAATTTACTATTCACAAAAAAAATTATTTTAATCCCATTGAACCACATTGTACATATTAATAACAACCATTTATGTCTGATTTTTTGAAATTCAAAACACATAGGTGGTAAAATTTCATTTAAATGAAAAATCATTTTTTTAAGTACCACTTAGTGGTTGCACTATTCATAAAAAAATTGATGTTTTTCAGAAAAATACCAAAACTTCACCCTAAGCAATATATGATATTCCAAATTAAAAAATGATGTATATTTTACATAATTCAAAAAATATTATTTACATTATTTAATTTAATAATTAATTCCCGCTGTCATGACAAATATAATGTTTTTATGAAACAATATAAATCAAATGATTGAAACTAGTTTAAGTCCAATTTCAAAGTGAAATTAATTCCAACGAACACTATTAGATTAAATGGTAAAAAAAAATTCTAATTTAACATTGAAACCAATTAGAATGATAATCTAATCATATATATAAATTAGATTAAAAATAGGTTTTGAATTAAAATACAACATTTTTCACTATTCATTAAAAATTGACCTTTATCGAAAAAATACAAAAAACTTACACAAAGTAAATTTTGATGTCCCGATTCTAAATAATAATTTTATTTGGTCCAATAGAATGTATAAGTGTGACTAAAACTATATTTAATGAGGGTTTTCCATTAAAAGGTGATAGTTTATCCTTTTAGTGAATATTAGAGTATCTATGCCTAAAATTGAATTCTTTTTATTATTTTAAGCCTTTATAGTTTATTGGATAAATGTAAAAACATGTAACAAACATATATAATCACATTTTAGAGTTTTCTATTCATTACCTCCAATACAAAGGCTACGTGTTAACTACCATTTGAAACAATATTATTTATTACTAGTGTGCAATGTAAGATTTCAAAGAAACTTATTCTTGCATATCAAGTACGCTATCGAACATAGAAACCCCTTTAAAGTAAAATTAATATTTAGCTCATAAATATTAATAAATATGAAAAAAAAATTTATTCATTATTTACCTGGGATGTTACATCCTTCACTCTTTTTGGGAATTGCATCCTCGCAATTTTATTCACTTATCAAAATAAGTGGGGGTATTTATCCCTCATAGCATTTTTCAGATTCCCACGTTGCCTCTTCAACCATATGATTTTCCACAAAACATTTACCTAGTGAATTACCTTATTTCACAACACTTTCTCTCTTTGTTCAAGAATCTGGACAAGTTGTTCTTCATAAGAGAGATTTTCTTCCAACCGAACTACCTCCGGGCTGAAAACATGAGATGGATCTGGCATATACTTTCTCAACATAGAAACATGAAAAACGTTGTGTACTTGAGATAAAATCGGAGGTAAGGCCACTCAGTAAGAAACTGATACAACTCTCTCTAGAATTTCATATAGTCTAATGTACCTTGTACAACACACTTATCCACAGTCAAACTTTGAGAAAAACTTGATAACCTACCTCAAAAGAAAGATCCTTCCTCCTGTTGTCTGCTTAACTTTTTTGTCTACTCTGAGCTGTTCTCATGTGTTTTTGAATCAACTGAACTTTTTTTTCCATATCCTCTACCACTTCTAGTCCCATCATCTTCCATTCAACCACATCATCCCAAAAAGATGGAGTTCGACACTGCTTCCCATATAATGCCTCAAATGGTGCCATCTGTATACTAGAATGAAAACTTCTATTATAAGAGGACTCAACCAAAGAAAGATGTTGGTCCCAACATCCCTGATAATTCATAGAGCCAACACGTAGCATATCCTCCAAGGTCTTAATTGTTCGTTCTAACTACTCATCTAATTGCAGATGAAAATCTGTACTAAAATTTAATTCAGTACCCAACGACTTTTGAAGGCCTTTACAAAAGTTAGAAGTAAACCTGTGATCCCGATCAGATACAGTGGAGAGGGGAACTCCATGAAACCTGATTATCTTTTTACGATACAACCGATCAAGTTGATCTAGAGACAAATTATCTCGAATAGGAAGGAAATGAGAAGATTTAGTCAATCGATCAACAGTAACCCAGATTGAATTATTACCTCAAGATGTTTTCGATAATCCCACAACAAAGTCCATGGATATATTTTTTAATTTTCCACTCTTTCACTGTTAAAGGCTGAATCATCCCTTTCGGTAACTATAGCTCTACTTTAACCTGTGACAAGTCAAACACTTCACAGTAAAATTAGAAATATCCCTTTTCATTCCATCCCACCAGTAATACTCCTGCAGATCTCGGTACATCTTAGTACTGCCTGGATGAACTGAAAACGGGGAACTATGAGCCTCACATAACAACTCATTCTTCCACTTTGAATCCCCAGGAACACATAATCTCTTCCAAAACCTCAAAAAAAAGCATTATAATTGATAAATTCAGGCAACTTACCCTTTTGAACCAGCTCTTCCTTTTTCTACAACCCAATTTCATTCTTCTCCGCTTGCTTAATTCTGTCTGATAGGGATGATCTCACTGATACCTGAAACAAAACAGAATAAATTCTTACTCCAACAACTTCTATGACAAAGTTCATCAAATGAAAAACCAAAGGATCTCGTTCCAAACGTATCATTGGTAATGAAGCATTACTTTTTCGACCCAAATCATCAGCCACTTTATTTTCTTTTCTCAGATGGTAATGAATTGCACAATCATAATCCTTGATTAATTCTATCCATCTCCACTGTCTCATGTTCAATTATTTCTGAGTGAATATATAATTTAATATTTTGTGATCAGTATATATTTCACACTTTACTCCATACAAATGATGCATCCAAATTTTTAGAGAAAAAACAACAGCAACTAATTCCAATTCATGTGTAGGGTAATTTTCCTCATGAGTTTTCAACTGACATGAAGCATATGCAATTACCTAATCATTCTGCATAAGGACACAACCAAGTCCCTTCAACGAAGAATCACTGTAGATAACAAACTCACCATTCTTGAAAGGAACTTCCAAAACTGGAGCATTCACAAATCTTTTTTTCAACTCCTAAAAACAATCGTCACATTCTTTTGTCTAGATAAACATAACACCCTTCTGAGTTAGCTTGGTCATTGGACTAGATAACCGTGAAAAATGTTCAACAAACCTTTGGTAGTAACCTACCAAACCAAGAAAACTATGGATCTCGGTTACATTTGTGGGTCTTGGCCATTCTTAAACAACTTTTTTTAGCATGATAAACATGTAGCCATTTTTTGAAACAATGTGACCAAGGAAATAAATTTTTTGTAACCAAAACTCACACTTGATGAATTTTCCATACAGTTTCTTTTCTTTTAAGATTTCCATGATAACTCTTAAATGACTTTTATGCTCCTCTTTACTTTTAGAAAGAACCAAAATATCATCGATGAAAACAAACACAAAATTATCCAAGAACTCATTGAAAATTCTATTCATAAGGTCCATGAATACAGAAGGTGCATTGGATAACCCAAAAGGCATAACTACAAATTCATAATGGGCATATATAGTATGGAACACAGTCTTCAGAACATCTGCTTCTTTTAATTTCAACTGATGGTACCCCGACATCAAGTCAATCTTTTAAAAATACTGAGCTCCCTAGAGATGATGAATCAAATCATCGATATGAGGCAAAGGATACTTGTTCTTAACAGTGATATTATTCAAGGCTCTATAATCAATGCAAATTCTCATTGAACCATCTTTATTTTTAGAAACAAGACATGAGCACCCCATAGTGATGTGCTAGTTCGAATGAAACCTTTATCTAATAACTCCTTCAATAGTTTCTTTAACTCTAAAAGTTCAACATGATCCATTCGATAATAGGGTTTTCAAATTGTCTTAGAATCAGGAACTAAGTCAATGTTAAGTTCAACTTCCTGATCATGAATAATACCAATAAACTCATCAGGAAAAACATTAAGATACTCATTTACCCCTGACACATTAATAATCTGAACACTTCCCTTGTTTTCAATGATATGGTCAAGATAACATTAATTTCCATCTTTTACTAGTTTCTCAACTTCCTGATATGTTATCAAAAGAAATGGTTCATTCTTGTACAGAAACTGAAAATCTTTCTGAAAAGAAACCATTTTAGCTTTACAGTCAATATTAGCATGATAAATAGAAATCCAATCCATGCCTAAAATAACATCAAACTCTACTAGAGGCAAGACAATAAGGTTTGCTGGTAGATTCTTTCCGCACACGAGGTTAGCAAGGTTCTTATAATTTCTTTTGGTCTCAACGTTGCCTCCGGGTGTTTTTACCATAAGTTCAGGATTCATATCTTGAGATAGAATTTCCAATTTACTAGAAAATTTCTTAGAAATGAATGAACATGTAGACCCTGAATCAAAAAACACATTGGAATAATCTGAACAAACAAATAGTGTACCTGATACTAATTCCTTCGATGTCCCAACATCTGCTGAAGTTGTTGCAAAGGATTTCACCACCCCTTTATGCTTGTAGTCTGACTTCTTTCCCCCAGTTGAGTTCTTCATTAGACACTCATTTGAATAATGACCCATTTCATTACACATAAAACATCTTACCGCAAATTTTTATTGCCTGATTGATCATCTTCCTTACAGTTACGAGAAATATGACCAGTCTTAACACACCGAATGCACTTTCCATACTTGGATAAACATTCTACAGGATTCATTTTACCACACTTCTCACATGATGGATATTGTTTTTCTTACCTCCTTGCTTCTTTGATAATTTATTCTCCTTTGCCTACCAACTGGACCTCTTATTCTGTTGTTTTTCAAAGAACACCCGATCATCGACAAACTCTATTTCTACCTTCTCCGCACATTGAACATGTTTTCATAACTTTTGAACTCACGAGAAGCGAAATCCCTTCAATACTTGGGCTTTAACCCTATGTAAAAACGGTTGATTTAACTATAAAGATCTCGTATGAAGTTTGGAGAATACCGTGCCTTTTGAGTGAACTTTTCTTTATAAGAAGCCACTGATCCATCCCCCTTCTTCAATTCGAGGAATTGTTTTTCCATCCTTAGACGAACCACCTTAGGAAAATATTTCTCATGAAACATACCTTTGAATTCGTCCCAGTGATGATCATCAGTCTCATCAGTATCCCTGATACTTTTCATCATCAACCACCACTGATCTTCTTCACATTCAAAACGGTAAACAACAAGACTAACCTTTTGATGTTCTGAACACCCAATGACATCAAAAATCTTCTCCAGTGCTTTAATTAACCCTTTAGCTAGCACATGGTCAGATAATTTTCTGAATGATGGGGTATGTTGCCTCATGAAATGTCCCACCACTGACATGTTCCTCTGTGGTTGATCTGGCTGATCTCATGCATGGATACCACCACCATTTATAGCCTGAGTCAACTGTTCCATCGCTGCAACAAACTATTCAGTTCCAATTCTGACCATCTCAAGTTGCTGATTTGGAAGTTTTTCTTCCTCCTGATTTCATCCCAACATAGCTGCCATGTTTCCTCTTTGGAAAACCACTCTGAACACATAAATATAATAGGAGAAGAAACATGGTAATCATTAAATTCTATATCATTTCAGTCATACCCTAAATTAATATATAATTTAACAATTTTCTAACTCCTAAAGAGGTCTAAACTGACCTCTGATACTAACTATAAGGCCCCAGCCTTAAACCTTACTTAATATTGAATTAAATGAATAATTCACATTGAGGATATTTTAAGGTTTATAGTTTAAAAGAATTAGGACCTAACTATTACATCTCAAAAGATTACAAAGTGAAAACTTATAATATGTTTCTATAAAATAAATACTCTTAAAAAGAAACATATCTAGTTCCATGTTTTAGATAGCATGACTTTTCCTTGATCCCATCCTTGACCTTATTCTATATTATGTCATGTAAAAAAAATTTTAAAAAAATCTTGGGGTGAGCATAAAAAGATCAATAATTTATACACAATGACAGAAAAAAAGTAAACCATTAATACTTTATCAAAGTAATACATTTCACCTTTATAGAGTAGTAATTACTCTTCACTGAATAAAATATCATTACTTACCCTATTGTAAACAAAATATTACCATAAAACCCATATAAAGAACACATAACATATAAAGGTAACATTGGACATAAACATACATAAATGGAATAACCATACAGTCGACATCCACACATATCACTCAATGGAATAGCCATACGATTGACTTCCATACCCAATGCATTGGAGGTTATAACGTAACCACCCATCCTGGTATTCATGGCACCACCGGTCATATGGTTTATCATGTAACCACCTGTCAAATGTCCAAGTACCATTATAAAATCATAAAACATAAAACAATTATAAAGGAATGAAAACATTTCCACATTTCCAGCACAATATATCACTTAAATATATTGACATAACAAATCCATTATCAAAACCATTTTCAATACCAAAAAATATTATATGGTATTTATTTACTTTTAAAAATATAACGGCTTGTTGAGGAAGCCGAAGATCAAATAATACTCGCGGCGACGGAAAGGTCATTGGCACCGTGTACGTTAAAAAAAACATTCCTTTTTGTCGTTTTGTAAAATGCTTCATAGAAAATGATTCATTTTGCCTAAAATTACTAGTAAAAGGGGTTTATACACTATATAGATGGAAATTATTATATTAGAACAAAATATGCCTCAATGAATGGAGATTGAGACGAAGTCCCTTACCTCGTGTCCGACATGAGTCGATTGATCTTTAATCTCTTGAATAATAACTATTGTTCATTTATACTTGCTTAAGAACCTTTTTAAATCTTTATATTCCTTTCATATCAATTATTTCCATTTTATAAGCATTATATAATCATTTATGTTAATAATGTTCGTTTTGTCGATATCTGGTTCATAAGTCCAAAATGGACTTCTTACAATTACATGTTGTTTATGTGGTCAAAGGTTCATTATATACAGAATGATATTCATGATTTTGATATCATATATATCATATATATCAACCATATACATGTATTTATAATAGTACATAACATTTAGAGGTATGAAATGAAATTCACCGTTCCTGGAGACGGTAAGCCGTACGTACGCATTAATGCTACTTTCATTTATATTTCGTATTTAATGGAGAGAAACCATAATGATATAAGGGTATATTATAATTCCAGTATTATATCATATATAATAACATTAACTCCATACTTTATATGTCCCACATATGACATTAATGAATCAAATAACTTTGAGGGGGCGGTAGTCCGCACTTCCTAAAATGAAATTATCGTGTTTACCCACAATGGAATCCATAATGTTATGCCACAAATAAAAAATACAGAATAAGGAAAACATAAACATTACATATATCATATATAAATAGAGTGACATATTAATGACCACCATGAAAGGTGTTAAAAGAAGATTGAACAATTATCGTTTCGTGAGTCAGAAAATCACCAACCACAGAAACGATATGTTATTTAACCATTAGATGAAGGTGAGTGTAGGTGAATATATAATAATTATCATAAAAATATCATATTATATTGAAGATACTAGTGTTTTTACAAATGAAAGGAATAAAAAGAGTTTAGGTGGTTGGAGAAGCAAAATAAAACATAAGAACAGAAGAGAAGACGCTACCTTCAAATCGGGTAACTCTTTTTGATTTGAGCTCAAAGGATTCCTTGGAAAGACTTCTGCCCAAAGTGAGGCTTCTAGGAGTAAGAGAGGGATTTGGATAGATAAAATGGGAAGGGTTTGGCCAAGCCAGAGGCTTGAGAGGTGTGGGTAAGGTGGTAGAGGTGGGGGCCTTTTATAAGAGGAGAGGAGGGTCACTCTTGGAAAGCTATAAAAGGTTACTTTATTATAAAATGAGTTTCGTTTTTTAAAGGTCCCAAAATTATATATTTCAAGGATAAGGTGATAAGAATTCTAAATACACCCATAAAATAGGTTTTTGACAAGTTTAGGTCTTAGATTTTACATTATCTTGTCATTTTATTTAAATCGTTAAATAATGAGGTAATCATTGCATCATCATGGTGTCATAAGTAATTTAATATATTTAATGTCTAAAAATTATAAAAATATTATCATGATGTAGGAAATATTTGTATATTTCTAATTAATATTTATAGTAAAAAATATAATTTTTATAACCCCATTTAAAAATTGATTTAGTAAAACAACACATGTTTGTGACATTTTTATTTTTAAATTAAATAAATAGTTATTAATATCATGTTACTACCAATGTGGCTCCATGGGGTCCCCAAGATGGCCCATGGATTATCTTGGTCTGACATGACACATCCAATATGTTTAGGACATGTGTCAAGGTCATTTCATATTATTAAAACATTATTTTTACCTTAAATTACACTAGTTACCTCTAATCACGATTAAAAACATAAAAGTTACTATTCACCAAAAAATTATTTTAACCCCATTGAACCACATTATACTTCTTAATGACAAACATGTATGTCAGATTTTTGAAATTCAAAACACAGTGGTGGTAATATTTCATTTAAAAGAAAAATCAGTTTTTTAAGTACCACATAGTGGTTGCACTATTCATCAAAAATTAAAGTTTTTCAGAAAATTACCAAAACATCACCCTAAGCTATATTTGATATTCCAAATTCAAAAATGATTTCTATTTTAAAAAATTCAAAACATAGAAGTTACTTTAATTAATTTAATAATTAATTCCCGCTGTCATGACAAATAGCGTGTTTTTATGAAACAATATATATCAAAAGATTGACACTAGTTTAGTTCTAATTTCAAAGTGAAATTAATTCCAACATCCACTATTGGATTAAATGTTAAAAATATATTCTAATTTCACATTAAAACTAATTCAATAGATAATATAATCATATAAATAAATTAGATTAAAAAGAGGTTTTGAATTAAAATACAACATTTTTCACTATTCATTAAAAATTGAACTTTATTGGAAAAATACGAAGACATTACACAAAGTAAATATTGATGTCCCGATTCTAAAGAAGAATTTTATTTGGTCCAGTATAATTTATAAGAGTGACCAAAACTATATTTAAAGAGGGTTTACCATCAAATGGTGATACTTTAACCTTTTAGTGAATATTAGAGTATCTATGCCTAAAATTGAATTATTTTTATTATTTTAAGCCTTTATATTTTATTGGATAAATGTAAAAACATTTAACAAACATATATAATGATATTTTATTTATTTCTATTCATTCCCGCCAATACAACGACTACATGTTAACTACCATTTAAAATAATATTATTTTATTACTAGTGTGCACCATAAGATTTTTAAGAAACTCTTTGTCGCGTATCGGGTACGCTATCGAACATAGCAACCCCTTTAAAGTAAAATTAATAAATAATTCGTAAATATTAATAAATATGAAAAGGTTTTATTCTTTATTTATCTGGGATGTTACATCTACCTTTTGAGCCCATGAAAAATTATGTACCTCAATACTTGAATGTCCATAGAGATTCATTGTCTAATGGTTTCCTTATCCAAGCCGACCAAGATAAAGAGGAAGAATTCTTCCATATCAGACATCAAATAATGGTCTTGCTGATCATCCTATTATATATGAACGAAATCAATAATGCCAACTCCACCCCAAATCACACCGAACTAACAACAACATTTTGATTGATGTAACCCATAATCAGTATCCTCAAGAACAGATATCTCTTCAAAGAATGGCAATGAAGGGAATATGTTAAATGACATGCAATGAACATTATCTAGAAATACAGTCCAAATGAACAAAAATATTTCATCATTAAACCACTCGATTGAATCTTATGATGATGAAAAATAGAATGATATATTCCCACCATCATGGAAGAACTACATGAAGGCCCATGCAGTGCTCGTCTGATGATCGAAGTCTGGGACATGTCTCTCACATCAAATTAAGAGGTTCGCTAACTAATAAAAAACCATGATATATGACTATGTGAAATATGATAAAAAATATTTGGCTATCTAGATCAAGTAAAATTTCATCCATCATCCTCCAGAATTGCAATATGCAACTAAATACTCTAGGAAATTTTCCTTTTGGGTTATGGATATTGTGGTTCTATATATCCCATCCAGAGCAAAGAAGTTCAAGTCCATCATAACTACCACTGAATATTTTTCAAAATGGGAATTTGAAATTCAAATCATGGAATTTGGGATTAAGAGTACCGTCAACTTCATAGTGTTTTATATCATCATCAATTTTAGGATCCCTTACACAATATTGAAAATAAATTACACCAACTACTCATAACAAAGTTATTGATGCTATACCAGTAGAAAAATATTAAGTCCAATCATTCATCCCATGATCATGTAGTGGGAAATTGATAGATAGAGCCCTTCAATAAGTCATTGTGAAATATACTTCATAATATTGTGAACATAGATATGATGTTCTGGCCAGATAGGTTGTTCTATGATTTATTGGACAACCATACCACCATGCATACTACAACACAATAAATTCCATAATTATTAGTTTACGATACTGATGCAGTGTTATCCGTTGAAGTCTCGCTTCCTTTGACCTGAATAGTTATCTTCCAATAGCTCTTAGATGATGAGTAATTACAAATTTGGAGGGATAAATTGGAGTCGCTTGATGATAAAATGTTTCATACATTACACACCCTTGAGGTCCATCAAATTCATATAGCATGAGCCTTCCAAATAATGTTATAATCAATTCATTCCTCCAATGATTATTGGTATTGCCTACCAGAACCCCAATGATAGTAGGGAATATGTCTCCAAATCATGAACATAAATGGGGAGGGCTTCCAATCACACATAGGGTCTATATAATAGAGCTTACTCATTGGACACTATAGATGAGGAGTGTGTTAAACCACCCACCAATGTGAGATTAACCAATGAATACTTTCTATATCTCCCATAAAGGATGAATTCATCCGGGAATCATGGTGTATAAATCATGTCATTCTGTAGCCTAGACACATGATGTTAAACTATATTCAATGGTCATAACATGATGAAATTAATCTTCAAGGAGTATCACATCACGAAAAAATGATATTAATCTATACTGAGATATCATGACCATATAACAATAAACTATACAAACAAATTTCACATTACAGGAATATAAAATACACAGATGAATTACTCATCATATTATGTTAAAATATATGGAAAAGACCATCTGAACAATGAGTCAATGCACACGAGAAAAATCTATGTGAAGGAAGGATGAATTTTCCCCATCAACATGTGATACATATATCTATATGGGGAATAAATTAATCCATAATATATTTATAGAATTATTCTTATCCTAATATTAATAATTGTTAAGAAAAAAATTATAGTTTTCTTCTCATCCAAAATCATCCTTTTCCTTTGTACTATTTGATCCTCATCCCCACTACGAATAATTATAAAATAGAGATGATTACATGTTTATATGACAGTAAAATGTATCTGTTTCAAGATCCATGTATGGATTGATTCTAATATTTAGTGTGATACATAGGGATTCCATGACCCAATATCATGGTGCATCAACCACTTGGTATAAAATACCATTATCATATACATAATTTCACTTTAATAGTTAGTGGAAAACATTCAATTACTTGTATTTCATACCATAAATTTCTCACATGACATTATGATTTTATTAAGGGATTACCATTATAAATAAGGAATGGAATGTCATGGAGGTTTCATCGTGGCCCAAAATGAACTATCATATAAGGCATAACGGGAGTCCTCATAAGATGAAAATTTACATCATGGTTGATTTAACAATCATGACATAAAAATACACATCTTTGTAGACCTATCCTGAGAGGACCACCATAGTTAGTTTTGGTATCACACCACACCTCCATTTCTAAACATTGTAAGGATAGATTCTCATTATAAATTAGATAAATAGTGATTTCACCAATATATAGACTAGTCCAAGCACCACATGAGACAAAATGCCCCTTCTTTGTGTATAATCTAGACATGTGTAAGAATGTTATTCCATAAGAACTGAATTTTTATGAATTTCTATTATCATTGGATTCTTATTGGGGCTCAAATATTCATCAGTAAGTATAGCCACAATTAACCATTTCACATATGGAATCCCACATCCATGGCGCATGATGTTAAACAATACGAGTCTTCAAGAACAACATGTGGACTGATTCTTGTCATCACTCATTACAAGTGATTCATAGATCTACAATATTGATTCCATATACTAAAATCAATACAAACCATTCCCACCTCTACATACATGACATAAATATAAAGAGAGTTTCACATTATATGACAACATGTGGATTGATTCCTATCTTCATAGGTTACATCATTAAACATAGGTATGCAAACATAGGATAAAATGAAATAATCACTAAAAAAGGAAACCCAACCACATAGTTAGTGAGACATAGAAGCTCATTTTACCTATTTAAGAGCCATATTTATGTCTCTATTTTAATTTCATTAAATATATCGTTAAATAATCATTCACATCATTTCACAAGTCCTTACTGCAGTATGAAAAACTACATGAAATGTTTTATTACCACACGATGATAAACAGTCTAACAGTCTTCCTTACCGCAAGATGATAATCTGATCATAAAACATCCATACCGTACGGTGTTAAAATACATAGTGAAAATACCCACTACTTGAAATTATGTTATCAGGACCATAACTAATGTTTTATTAATTATAAATGGTCCAAAAGAGCCTTAGCTAGGTCAACCAAATTATGGAGTGATTCCCCAATATTTTAATCACCTCAATCAAGAAATAAAACATAATTTCTTAACCCCTAAAAGTTACAATAAATCTTCCAATATCCTTGGAGGGTATACCTAGGCTTATGTTAAACTTTTCATGAAATTTAATATAAGAATATAGATCCAACATATACCCCTATTGTTATTAACCATACATGTCACTCTATAGAATACACTTTTTCATCCTTGTGAACCCCATCAACATCATCATTGAAGAAATGAACACCTCAATGTGACATAGTGTAATACTTGTTTGATTTTCCTAGTCTATCCTCGAGACTTGAGAACATCGAGAAAATATTTATTATAGTCTTGTCTATTGATTATTATGATGTAGGGGTACAGTAAAACCTTGGTATCCTAATTAGGATCTTTTATATAATTTCTAATATTTGTTCTAAATGTGGTATTAACTTAAGCTCTATGAAATTTGGTCACAACTGTATGAAATTAAGATCTATCCTACAATGGACCAAATCAAAAGAGAATAAGTGGATAAATATTGATACAAAAAATATCATAGGATAAAAACCCATAAAGGGTGTCATGATAAAATGTAATGTCTTTTAAATATAAACTCTCCATCCCTAGAGTTTAAGAAAAAATTAGGTCAAAAATAAAAAGGAATAAATAGCATAGTTCATATTTTGTATCCCTAATAAGAGAAAAGATATTCTCATTGAACAAATTTTTTAATGAAATTTTTATATTAATGATTGGTCACATCTCTTTACCATGTGAATTAGATTTCTAGTGGGTTACAATACATTCTGGGTTATCGAACCCTTTTTGGATTTTACACATTCGATAAATCACACTTCATGGTTTTTTTGTCTCAGATCACTGTAAACCATCCATGCCCCTAGGAGAAGATACAAAGATACATATGACCCTTTTTATGACTAAGCATGTATGCATATGGATCCTTCATTTGCTCTTAAATACCACAACAAAATGTTTCACTCTAAAAAAGGGATTTACAATTGAAGTAATGGATGACATCACTATGGAAGAATACAAAGACTCAATGTGATCTAAACTACTCCCGATATGAATATTCTATACCATCCACCCTATCCAAATAGATTGGACAATGAGTTAAAATATTTGTACCAATTAATTGAAGTGGATTAGAAATCCATTATGTTTCATTGCCTTGTTTATTACAATTTATCAGGTCTAGATTGGAATCCTTAACTAAATTAAAGATAATGTTTATTATTTTGAATAAGGAACAATATAGGGGAAACCAAAAACACACCATATTTTTCACTTTTAATGCAGGCCCATTGCAACATTAACAACAATCATTTTAGTTAATGTTTGTATTATAGTAATTTATTCACCTATATAGTACTTTGCATAAATGAGTTAAGTTTATCAGAATTCTAACTCACAGATCTATATATTTAGAGGAAAATCCAACATCAGGTAGAATATAAATTATCAGAATCACAAACCCAATTAGTATATATTAACCCAAAAATTTTCCAATTTATTGGCATCATGTAATGAATCCCTTAACTCAGAATCCCTTGAGTATTCCTGTGATCTATTTTGGAATTCACATACTATGAAACCATTGTATCATAATGATATCAAGCGCACATTCTCATTACATATAAAATATCATGTCCTGAAGTAGATAAATAATGTAAACTCTCAACAATTCATCATTATTATCATTTTTTAAACTATCACCTTCAACATATGTATACATAATTAGTCCCACTTGAATGGTATTTTGAAATTGTAATTGATGCATATATTTAAAACATCATAAGAATTTATATCAAATAATTTTATTAGGATATGAAAATAACAAAATTATTCTTTCAGGACTGTTATCACAGGAAAGTATCTTTTCTCACCCATCATGGGAATTTCATTTTTTCATTTTAATATATACATCATGATAATTATTATCATGATAAAATGGAATCATGATGTAAATAGAATATAAACTTATAATATGTGTACTTGTATTCTATTCATTGTTATTAAATATGTATTCTACAATTCCTTTGATGAATTTTAACTCATTAAAGGTTTCATCTATACTTGAATAGTTGAACCTTTAGACATGTTCTAACCCATAAATTTCATTCTTTTATTTTTATATTCATATTTCATAAATAAAAAAATATACCATCTATACTAATAAATAATTGTTCTCCACATTTCCAAAATAATTCTATTTATTCATTAAAAAACTCAATTTAATTTTTTTCATATAAAGGGTGATATATTGATATTTGGTACCCTATTTTGCATTATAATTATAAATAGATATTCTTAAGAACTCTATCCTAATATCATATCAAAATTTAATTATCTGAATCCAAAAATACAGTTTAAACTTTTCTCATATAGTTCTAGAATATATCCTATAACAATGAATTGTTTGTTAAAATTTAAAAATATTTTGAATTTTTCTTATTTCATAACAGAATGTGATAAAGGAAAAGTGAACATTTTTTGTTGATGTTTCATAAGACCGTAAAAATTGTAATAAATAACTTTTGGTGGCTCTATTGATTGTTCCTCTACTCTATCGTGATTCCATTAGACCTTTTAATATTATAAAAGATTTATAAACCTAATATATATATTTTAAAATGATGGAGATTTAACATAAAATATTATCTTTAGAAATATTTCTAAAATTCGTTTCTCCAAATTTTTGAAGTCTTATGTGTAATGTTTGATATCTTATCATGATATGTGAAAAAAATTCTAGATCTCTTGTATGATTTATATTATGATTTGTTCTTTCTATTCATGTAATAATACTTCCATCAACAATCATGAAAATATGTAAAATATTACGGATTAATACTTCTTCCCTTTATAAAAAATCATTTATCTCACAACATGATATGATTAAGACCATCAATAATGAAATTTTAATCCGAGTTCCGTATTTCTGGTTAAATAATAGCTAAAAACATTCAATTTTTTAGAAAAGAGATCTAATTCCATATGGTACCAACACCTCCAAAATTATCCATATTAATATCCATGATCATGGTACCATTTTATATATATGAATTATAGTCATTTACTAGATTACACTGTGTTCTCTTTTTGTTTCCCTTCAATGCCGCATCCCTTTTAAATGATATTTCATCTATGATTCCTTATTTTATAAAATAACCTTTAATAATATACTTCTATTTGTTAAAATTGTTTTGAAAAAATTCATCATAAATTTTAAATTTCTAATCACATCTTCCACAAATATCCTAAATCCATTCATACATACATTAAATAGAAATCATATTTGTGAACCACCCTTCATGAAGTACCCTTTGCAAACCAAATTTTCGTGTTTGGAGCTTTATGAATTTTTGATTTGTCTCACTACATTTCTAAAGGGATAGAGTTATATTTATAGGTGTTCTACTTATTCCAAATGCTTTCGGGAAATTTCATCACCATGTCACCAAGATCCTTCACTTCTGTCACGGTGCTGCCCTTTTCTGTGAAACTCCATATAAATTTCCCATTTTAAATTACTTTTGTAATCATGGAGTGTTCCATCAAAAACCTTCATAGAGGCAAAATCATTCACAAGCCCATGATTCTCCATTTATGATGCCCTTCACCTGCACCATTCTCGGTGCACATCACTGTTCGCAGAGATCACTATCAAAATTATTTGATCATTCATGAAACACTATTCATAACTTCTATACACTCAAAATTCATTATTCTACCAAATTTAAATATGGAAATCACGAAAATATGCTTTTTTAATGAAATCCAAAGTCAAAATTTTAGACCCCACAAATTCAGAAAAATAGTGAAAGGGCGTCTCCTTGTGTATGAAATTTTCTACACCAATTAAATGGAATCCAATACTTCCTTATATATATTTTTCCACATAACAAGACAACAAAATATATTGTCTCCACAACTTACCTTTGAAACCAACATTGACAAAAAAACAAAATCAACCCATGAAATACTATAATGTTAACATGATGGATTTTTTCCTAGAATATTGTTAGTGGTGAATTGGTTTCAATAATTAAGAAATCAACTAAAAAATTATGTGTATAAATACAGGGATGACATGAATATAATAAAAGGAATATATAATATAAATTATTATTGGCTAAACTCAAGACCCACCCAAACTGATGTTATACATGTCAACGTATCATCCTATATCCTAATCCATTTTCATATACATATTATCCAACTTCATGATTTTTCATGATAAATTTTTTATTATATCAAATGAATAAATTTAATTTCATCCCATTAAATAGTTAATCATTCTATATTTATTCAATATATATCAAATATTTTTTTTATATTTTTCACGAAAATACAAAAAACATAAAATAATATATATATATATTATTAAAAAGATCTCTTCATAAAGATTATATATAAAAATATCCATCTTAAGCATTCAAGCCCACACTATCCATTTATTCACTACTAATTATATATTCCAAAATTGTTTATATAATATTTTTACCCAAGTTCAATTTCTAACTGGTATAAATCATATTTACTACCCAAAATTAATTATAAAATTTTAAAACGAACAACTAATATATGTATCCATTAACAGAATTGTATATTATCTACATACATTATAATGTAAAAACCCACTTATTCCAACACATAATCCTAAATAAAACACAAATAAATTCAATCAATTTAATTTTCAAAAATATAATCCAATTCCAAAAAAACTCTATTGTGAATTAGTACTACTATAAATAACATTATACATAACCAAAAATCACTAATGCATACATTTTTTGTTCATGTAATAACTTTATCAATTTTATAATTAAGAAGAAATCAAACTGATGATTTAATCCTTTATGTCTATAAAATAATAAATAATTTACACCTATTAATTCTCATTTACAATCTTGAACTATATATAATTCATGTCTATATTTTTACATAAATTCACTCATTTTGATTTATTATCTTTTTTCATTAATATTAGTCTAAAAATTGTATTAAATCACTATATAAATTCAATGATAATATAGAAAACATATTTAATTAAAAATAAATGATATATGTCGTTCATATACTTGTTAGTAAAAAATAACTACATCGAATATCTCTCAAACAACTACACACACCCTAAAAATTCATGATGTTTTCAAACATTAATATACCATTTGATTAGTATGATTGAATAATAAAACCCTGATACATAAATATAAATTGTTATAGATTTTAAATATATTAAAATTTTATTCGAACATCATTTATGGATTTAAATAATACACAATATTTTAGAATATATTATATAATGAAGGTAGAGTGAGAGATAATGAGAACAATGAGAGGAATTCCAATAACAACTGATTAACCATATTATAATTAAACATAAATTCTCAAATACTCAAAAAATTAAATTATATATATGATTTTTTTAAGAAAAATATTACTAAAGACATCATACATCCCACAGATCCCCAGTAGACAGTTTTGGGACAACATGGGCCTTGGTTCATAAAATTACAACAAAATGATAAATTATAAGGCTAAATCTTCTACTATAAAACACTTATTACCCTCAAATAGACAACTCATGGAATTATACAATGATTTTTTTTCAATCAGCTCCTCACCTTATCCCAAACATATCTTATACCTCATACATTATAAAATATAATTCAAAATAAATCACATTTAATCATTAAAGTAATAAATTATAATTTTAAATATACCTTTAATGATGGATATGTTACTCTCCTAGTAATATTTCATAAGAATATAACCAAAAAACATTACTGATTTCATATCTATCATTTTCATTATTGAATATATTTAGGTTATCAATAATCTAAAATTAATTTATATTATCATGTTTTGTTTCTATCATTTGTGGGTTATGAGGCAGAGAAGATGACCTAGTAGATAATTCCCAAAATTTAAATTTTAATAAAAATTATTCCCTCATAGATCTACAAAATGATGAATATCAAGAATAATATAATTTTTTTCATGGATTAATAAATGAAATAACCCATGAATCACAATGTTTGATAATAACATATTGATTTATGACTACTATATGTAGGTTTAAATTCTTATGGATGAAATATTTCTTCGTGGAACAATATTATTCATCTAATATATATTAAAATTATGTCATAGGAATCCATTGAAGATTATGTAAATTGGTTATCTATACATACACTAGTAACGTCAAAAGAAATTCAAATAGAAACTATTAGTGTGGAAAATATGATCCTACTACTTATATCTTTCATATTTGATAACCATGGGAAATGATTTAATCAAATCCATTCAATGATATCTCTATAATGGATATGTGGGCCGGAGGAAGTTCATTATGAATTCTTGATACACTTCTTGGGGATAAATTTTCTATGTCTAGATTGGATTCTCCATATGTCGTCTTTCAAAAAAACAATAAAATTCTATTTTATGGGTAGAAAATAATACAAGTGGTGCTAAATTGTGATAGGGTCGTGAAGTAATAATTACATATAGGGAATCATTATTTTTATAATCCCACATAATACCCATGTCTATATAATAATATTGATTTTATTTTTCATTACTTGTCAATAAAGTAGGTAATAATTAAATAGTATTTCCTGAATACATTCTTTAAATTATATTCAAATGAAATTTAATATATACTATTGGTAACCATACCTATTATCCTTGATCTACTATTCCTCACTAATATTTTTGATCCTTTAATATTAAATATTTATATGAAATATGCATATTTATATTTACTATTCTCTAGTAAATATATAATATCATATTTAATATATATTAAAAATATATATATTAAATATTTTCCTCAAATATATCACATCGAATATCTAGGGGATGAATATATGTTATAAAAAATCTGAATATTTATTAAAATATCTATGTGAATAATATTTATTTATAATTTTCAACAATAAAAATATTTTTTAAATGTTTTCAATACACATAGTTGCGGATGTAATTGGTGTTGTATTTGATTCACTAACACACCCGATATGAATGCTTGATATCTAGGATCAAATAATGTTGTAAGTTGTTTTCTATGTTACTAAAGAATTTTTGTACTGGTGTCGTTGATGTACTATTGAATCCAGAACTATTCATCCATTTGGATCTTTGGGCCCCTAGTTTGTGCATATAGGCTACATGACCTTCAATAAACCAAAGACCATTGGGCCAATGGGCCTTCTGGCCACCTCTACATTTTGGTACATTGGATTTTGGTCCAAAAATAACATTAATAATCCCCAAAAGAAAGTAGATATTGGGTCAAAAAAGTTTATTAGAGCATATTGCAGCCACAAGAGTAGAGCTACCAGATAGTAAGAGTGAGATGGTATGAAAATCACGATTAATACATGGCATTGTATAGCTATGTTAATGGAAATTATATCATATCAAAAAATTGAGGTGGGTTTCTGCGCTCCTTAAATGATGAAGGCATTGGGAAAGAGATGTTCTAGTGTTGTTTTGTTGTGCATTTGGTAAATGTATATGGAAATGGGCCTCTATTATCATCAAACATATATTGGTCCATGTTCCACTTCGCCTTTGAGTTGTGTATTTGTTCTATATAAACCCATTTAAAAATGATATTATCCCAAATAAATTTAAAATCACATCTTTTTTGTCATTCTAGAAGGCTTAATCTGTGAACCACTAAGCATCTTTTTCAATGGATTATGGTAATTGACTCAATGCCCAATGTTATCATATTACCACATGATAAGAAATTATGGATAAATTATTTTATAAATAAGCCACATAAAACCTTATATATATTCTTTCTATGTAATAAAATACCATTATCATGACATATATAATCATGAATTTTTCATTCTTGGGTCATAAACCATTGGGATTGATCTATCATTATTTGACTATCCAAAGATGATCCGACCCAAGTTACACCATGGATATGTGTTTATTTAGCTAGTCTCATTACAATTAAATGTACTATTAAACAAAATACTTCTATAGAATATATTCATAATACGTTTTCTCAAATTATTCATTAATTCAATAACACTCAAGGAATACCCTACGTATCATACATCACCATGAACTTATTTTAAAATAGTTTTTATTAAAACATAAATGTACCTAAATAATGATAGTAATTAAAATTAATTTTCGATTCTAATGATTGATACACATGTACATAGAATGAAACATCCAATGACACATATAAATATGGCTTTCCTACTCATGGGTCATGCTCTCATAATCCCTATCTCTAAAAATTAAATAGTGGTTTCACCCTATAAATGGTTTCCAAAGGAATATTAGCCTCCAACCGTGATTTAATACATATCATTCATCGTTAAATATTTTTTCCATAAATCTATGTGGCATATATTTTATGAAATCTTACATCATTCTAATAAATTATAATTAAGGCACAAGAATTACTATGATAATTCAATGAATCATTTACTCAAAGCACATTATGCAATACTATAACACATTATAAGAGAATCATAATATGAAAATAATAATATTAAAATTCAAAATTATTAATAAATGTAAAAAAATTGTACATAGACACTGGAACTAAATATTATCTTTCCATGAGATCTCATTATAATTATGATTCTAATAATAATGAATTTCGTCAAGGGTCCTGCCATTTTCTATTCAATAATAACTCAAATAGCCACAAATTTTACCCTCCCAGAAATATCCCTCAAGAGGTGACTCTTATGGAGTAGGTTTTTTGTCCATTGTACTATCCATAACACATTTCAATGATCCAGTAATATAGAATATTAAAAATATAATGTCATATTGAATTTACTTTAAGGTACCACAATATATTATTAATAAATTATGAATATATGAATATATTCTATGACAACTTTATCTGCCACATTATACCTATACACCAATATCTAATTGATAAAAATAAGGTGATTTGAACTCTTCCAACTCAGAGATAATTGATTATGACAAAATATAGATCCTGAATATGAATTTAGAACATTAATATTTTTTAAAAGATATCATTAGTATAACTAATATTTAATTCCAACTCAAATCCTTTATAATATAGAATCATATCCTTATTACATCATATATACTTAATGATTGCCTTAACAGTTGTTCAAGTTTTCTCAAATGGATACACCAAATTTATACCTAAAAATATCAATGCATTGTAAATATCAAGACAAGTATATAAAATTGATTTAATGATTGATGCTATCAGTTATGCATATGAGGAATCAGTCATTATTACAATTTACTATTGTGTTTTAGGACACAATTTTATTGGAATTTGAATAACATGTGATAATTGAAACAATACTATCTTGGGTTATTTATATATAGTGAATGTATTTAAAATATCATTGTCTAATAACCCAATTCAATATATCACAAATGATCTTTGTCACTTATATATAGGCAAATCAACCTATGTATTTCCTGGGGAATCACATTTTTAACCAATAAATGACTAACAATGAATCTAGTATATTTTTCAACAAGTCATTTGAATTTGAAATATATGAAAAAATTTAGACCTGTATTCTCACTAAACAATCGATAAACACATGGGTCATCATATTTCATAAAAAATAAAATATAGATTCATTGATCAAAATATTCCACCACCTATATTTTTCTTCAATCCATATGTGGTTCTATATAAATTTCTCATTCCATTTCATTACTTATAGTAAAACACCCTTTTTTCATTGATATATTATTATAGATTTTCATTAATTATGAATGTTTTGACATTCAAATGAAAGAAATATAAACAACCAAAACTATTATAAAAGATTTTATTTTGATATATATAAACATTGTGACTGGATAAATTGTTTATTCAAAGTAATTTACATGATATTTATTATACCCTTTAACCGGTAGTCATGTTTTATAGGTATTCACATTACATTCCATATATAATTTTCTCTTGATTTATAATTTTTACACTCAAGGTATTACATAAAATCGAGTATTGAACATAACCCAAAATTTGTTATGATTCATGGAATTATTCTATGAATTTATAGATTCTTCTCATCTTGAGGCTTTAGAGATATGTATTAACACCTTATTTAATATTGTATCGTCATTTTCAATAAATAATGAATCAATAGTACTAGTTACTAGAAAAATTAATCTATTGTGTTTACTGACTATTGTACTTATACAACACAATTCATGTGATTAAAAAACAAAATCATAAATCGGAACATATGGAATCTATTCAGTTACCCACTATTTTGTATCTTAAGAATCACCATTATTAAATACATCACCAGTATCCCTGTATTTCTTATTTATGTTATACCTCAAATGAAAAAATTATTATCTAATCACCCGAACATTTTTTATGAGTTCTTATATAGATAGTAATTCCTTTATTAGTTTTGATACCTTATAATGATACATTTAATTCCTTCATGTTCTACTATTTTTTTAGTGAGACTCAACAAATTCCTCCAATCCCTATTCTTGAGTACCTAAGGAAACCTGTATCATTCGTATTTATAACTCAAAATTAGTATAATTACATTCTTCATAATGGAAAATGGATTATTATATATCCTTCATCGTGTAATGTATACATCTAACACTATATTGAAGATATATATGAATCATCATCAGCTAAACCATGCCATATAATATATGATTCATCAATTTACTAATACCATTCATCTATGGAGTATAAGCTGGAGTTTGTTGTGATAAAATATTAAACACCTATATAAAATCTAAAAATTCGTTTCAATATGTTCACGACCTCAATTAGTTTGAATAATTTTTATATTTTAGCCATGAATGATTATCAACAAAATTCTTATACTAATTTCATATCTCAATGGAAAATAACAAATAACTTATCATGAAGACATATCCATATCTACTTAAGTGATCAATAAAATTTATGAACTATGAATATCAACCTCCATGTTTTGCTATAAATGGTTCAAACACATGAATGTTTTTTATCCTAGAATCTATATGGAAAAATCACTATTCATAAAAAATTGTTGTCTGTCAATTTTTTCATATAAATAAGCATCAAATATTTCATTTCCTCCCCTCTTAAAAGACTCTAAATTACAGTAATCATAGATATTTATCAAATGCTTATAATTTTCATGAATAAGTTGATTATTCCATTTTAAGGGGATATTTAAGTCATGTTAAAATTAGTAGTTATCTATTTTCATTATTAATTATATAATTAAAAACATAAAAAATATAATTTATATATTCTTGACTGAAAAAACTATATTATTTTATAAAATGACAATCATTATCCCAAAATATAAAAAATATTTTATCCATATCATGGGAAAAATGGGTTCTTA
Source organism: Viscum album (assembly GCA_963277665.1). NCBI lineage: Eukaryota > Viridiplantae > Streptophyta > Magnoliopsida > Santalales > Viscaceae > Viscum > Viscum album. The sequence continues at coordinate 1,034,023,498 of OY728157.1, forward strand.
GTAACACATAATACAAAATAATAGTTTATTAAAACCAATGACATTCGAGATTTCACTGAAAGGTGGTAGTAACCTATAGAATGTGAAATAGGGTGTGCTAAATTGGATGCTCAATGATACACTTCTCCTTACAAAATCAATCCGAATCTACTTGGTTCCAATATTTGTATACAGATTTGAGCACCGCAATATGTATATTTTAGAAAATATGTAGATATAAAAATATTTATCACATTGAAGAATCAAAATTTAATATCCTATTGATTCATGGTTAATTTTTTTTTCCCTTGGAATATCATTCCACATGAAAAACATAAATTAATTTATTCAATTTCATACCATTCATCCTTCTTTTTGTTGGAAGGATGGTCTACAATGGCCTCATTACTAAATTGATCCTTGGGCCCTTTATTCATTTTATTCCATTTCTATTTCAACTTATGAACAAATTTTTTTATCATTCAGTATGTCCAATTATACATGGATAATGTGAGAAATATGTTGATAATGTGTCATATAACTATTTCTCATGTTTTTTACTCCGAATGAATATGGATAAGTCTTTAGAAAATGAGTAATGTATTATATATTTGTATATATCATAATTGTTCCTAAATACTATGATGTTTATGTTTTCATTTTAACTGATTATAATGATCATATAGTCCAATCTAGTGCCAAATCTCAATGAATTAACTATAATAATGCATTATTGATCTCAAATCTCCTTTGTATAACATTACCTTGATAAAGAACATGAAGGTGAGTCATGATTATAAATTAATGCATTAAATCAGGTTTATTTATATGATCATTGTAAATATAACACTATAATATACCATGGATATATTTGGAATCATTCATAAGATTCACTGAAATAGATAGTTCGACATCACTCGCCTCCATTCTAGGATTTTGATGAAATGTAATTGGAATAATATATAATTTCTTTTGAGTGTATAGAATATAGAGAATATATTTTTCTATTAATTGAAAATATTTCTGGTGAGAATGTAATTATTCTCTATAATGGATCTCAATGATATAGTTGATGTTTTATGGTTGTTATTTCAATAAATAAGAAGTGCATAATTTTTGTACATTAGAAATTTTTAAGAAAATTTAAAATAAGAGGTAAACTAATTAATATCCCCCTATTTTATAGAACCTGAATTTCCATGCACCTTAGATTTTTAATACCTTATCAAGTAGATATTATATTGGATGTACCCTTATTCATCTTCTCATAGCATAATCATGGACATTAACAGTCAATAGATGAGTTTTATGTTGGCATGAATTTCCAATTTCATTAAGTTGTATTACCATGATTTGTAGAGTATACCCCCGTCGAAAAATCCTTAATAAGTATTTTTTGAAAATTAAATCCTTATTACATAATGTTTTTTAATTAAATCATTTTTGAAACTTCATTTAATACATCCAAAAATAGAGGCCGAAATCCTCGATAAGAAGAATCAGAAAAACATGTGCTCATCATGTACTTTAGAATACGGTTGAATTCTATCTAATGTAGTGAAACAAGATCGATACATAATATATATTTTTTATTTATTTTTAACCATATTCATAAATTATCCACTATTATATTAATTAGATACCTTGATTAATTAATATGATTTACTTAATCGATTAATCGTATTTTAGTTAATGTTTATGCATAATCTAACATATTTATCTTTTATTATTCATTATTGTTAATCAATTAATTTATATGATCAAAAAATAACATTGATAATAAAATTAACAATATGATATGAAATAAATAAAATAATTAAACAGTGTTTTAACATTATCCTTTCTTAATGGATAGTTTGTCTAAAGAATTAAAAAGATACCCTCAAACTATGGGGAAAACACCTTGAACCATGAATTATTTCCTATTTTAAACTTCTACATGACGTTGCATGTATCTTGTAGATAGGTAAAAATATTTATATAAACGAGAAATTACTTTTTTATCCATATAATTCCATCCCTTAGATGACATTTACTCATATTCATGTGTGGAAAACTAAAGAATTCATTTAATAGGGTTTTTATTAGAGGAACCCTTGGGCATGTAACCCCTTATATAATTATAGGATGGATTATGTGAAATCCACCAATTTATTTTAACAATAATACTAAACAACGGGGAAATAAATTATATAAAATGGACAGGCCTATTCTCATGATCATCCTCATGTATGCAATTAATTGCACATTTATGAAAATAAAATTCATTCGCAATCGTTCAAATTTAAGATAAATTGTTCTTGAAACAATTAAATATATTGATTAATGTATCTATTTATTGAACATAATTAACATAATAAATATCATACTATTCTCATAAAAAATATTTTATTAAAATTGAAAGTTTTGTTTAAAATTAGCTGAGTACAAAATATATACCCTAGAGGACACACTAAAATTATCCATCTGAACTACCAGGTGTGATTGATATACATATATAGTTTATTATTATGGAATATTGTGTAAATTACTTACAAATTAATTACATGGGGTGAAATTTGAAAAAAATGACACAGAAACACAAGTAATTTATGTTAAATGTATACATTTTAATTCATGCATAGTAATTGATGTATTAATCCATATACATTTTATGTAGTTTCAAATATTACATAGAAATTAATTGTACATTATATATATTGGTATATATATTTATATCAAATCACATGGAATGCATGAGATAAATTAATGACACATTGAACACAGGTTGATAAGGATAATTTTTACTAATAAATTAATATTAAATTATTTCTAATTAGGGAATATAAACAATATCCCCAATCCTTTACATTTAATATATATTCCTTCATCATTAATCAATGAAACATTAATAGAGACTAATAATTATATCTGTAACACCCCAAGTAAATAAAGAATATGGAAATTTCATATTTATCCATATTTGTGAATAAAATATTAATATGAATTTAAAGGGGATGATATGCTCGATGGCGTACCCAACACTAAACAACGAGTTTCTTGGGAATCTTACGTTGCACTCTAATAATAAAATAATATTATTTTAAATGGTAGTTAACATGTAGCCGTTGTAATGGCGGGAATGGATAGAAATAACTAAAATATGATTATATATGTTTTTAAATGTTTTTACATTTATCCAATAAAGGATAGAGGCTTAAAATACGGAAAGAATTCAATTTTAGGCGTATATGCCCTAGTTTTCACTAAAGGTTCACTTATCACCTTTTGATGTTGAACCATCATTAAATATAGTTTTGTTCACTCTTAAACATTATTTTGGACCAAATAAAACTCTTATTATGTATCGGGACATCAAAATTTACATTGTGTAAATTTTTGGTATCTTTCCGATAAAGTTCATTTTTTTAATGAATAGTGTAAAATGTTGTATTTTAATTCAAAACCGTTTTTTAATCTAATTTATTTATATTATTAGATTATCTTTTGAATTGGTTTTAAAGTGAAATTAGAATATATTTTTACCATTAAATCCAATAGTGGTCGTTGGAATTAATTTCACTTTGAAAACAGACTTAAACCAGTGTCAATCTTTTGATACTTATTGTTTCATAAAAACACGCTATTTGCTCTGACAGCGGGAATTAATTATTAAATTAATTATTGTGACTTATATGTCTTGAATTTTGTAAAATAGACTTCATTTTTTAATCCGTAACATCAAATATAGCTAAGGGTTAATTTTTGGAAATTTTCTGAAAAACATCAATTTTTGATGAATAGTGAAATCACTAAGTGGTAATTATAAAAACTGATTTTTCCATTTAAATGAAATTTTGCCATCTTTGTGTTTTGAATTTCAAAAATCCGACATACATGGTTATCATTAAGAATTAAAATGTGGTTCAATGGGATAAAAATAATTTTTTGGTGAATAGTAACTTATTAAGTTTTTAATCGCGATTAGTGGTAATTAGTGTAGTTTAAGGTAAAAATAATGCTTTAATGAGCTTGAAACATGTACTACCCTTATTGGTTGTGTCATGTACGACCAAGAAAAGCCATGGGTCAACTTGGGTACCCCATGGAGCCACTTTGGTTGGAAAATGACATAAATACCTTTTTTTAATGTTAATGTAAAAAATGGCACAAACATGATATGTTTTACTAAAAAAATTTGTAAATGGGGTTATACAAGTCAGATTTTTTATTATAAATAGTCATTAGAATGATAAAAAGATTTCATACATCATTGTATTTTTCTTATAATTTTTAGACATTAAATAAATTAAATTATTTATGACATAATAATGATGCAGCGATGACATCATTATTTGACGATTTAAATAAAATGAGAAGATAATGTAAACTCTATGACCTAAACATGTCAAAAACTTATTGGATGGGTGGATTTCGAACCCTTATCACCTTAGCCATGAATTATGTCAATGTGGGACCTTTTTAAACCGAAACACATTTTCAAATAAAGTAATATTTCTTACTTTCCAAAAGTGCCCCTCCTCTCCTCTTATAAAAGGCCCCCACTTCTACCTCATTTCACACACTCCTCAAGCCTTTAGCTCGGCCAACCCCTGACCATTTACTCTCTACACATCCCTCTCCTCATCCTAGAGGATTCCCTTTTGGAATAATCCTTTCAAAGGAAGCCTTTAGGCTCAAATCAAAAAGAGTTACACTTTTAAAGCTAATTCATTCTCTCATGTTCATTTGTTTTATTTTGCTTCTCCAACCCCCTAAACTCCTCTTATTTACTTATTTTGTAACAATACCAGTATATTAAATATACTAGGATTTTGTTATAAGATTTATTCGAGCTACACTCTCACACAACTACATCAAATGGTTAAATAACATATGGTTTCCGTGGATGGCGAAATTCTGCCTCCCGAAATGATGATTGTTCAATACTCATTTAACACCTTAAAAGGTGGCCATTATGATGTAACTATTTTTATATATGATATATAATATGTTTATTTTTTCCTTAAGCTTCTGTTTTTTCATTTTGGGCATACCTTTATGGTTTCCATTATGGGTAAACACGATATCTTCATTTAAGGAAGTGCGGACTACCGCCCCCTCAAAGTGATTTGATTCGTCAAATACCATATGTGGGACGTATAAAGGATGGAACTATGATATTATATATGATATTATACTGGAATTATAATATACCTTTATATCATTATTATTCCATTCTATAAAATACGAAATAGAAATGGAAGTAGCGTTCATGCGTACGTACGACTTACCGTCTCCATGAACGGTGCATTTCATTTCTTACCCCCAAATGATTATGTAATGTTATAAATGCATGAATGTACTGGATATATATGACATATATGATATCTACATCATGAATACGATTCTGTATATAATAAAAATTTGGCCACACGAACAACATGTAATTTTAAGAAGTCCACTTTCGACTTAAGAACCAAACATCGACAAAATAAATATTATTAACTTAAATGATTACATAATGTTTATGACAAGGTAATAACTGATATAAAAGGAATAATGATCATGAAAAAGGTTCTTAAGGAAGTAGAAATTAACTCATGTTTATTATTCAGGAGATTAAAGAACGATCGAGTCAAGTCGGACCCGAGGTAAGGGATCCTACAACTCTCTTTCTTTTTAAGTACACACTTTTATGTCATTCCTTTTAAATCTCATCTTTCTTGTTATTGGGATGATATTTTATATTAAAATAACTGTAATTTTTATGTTCATGTGATGAGAGACCCTATTCTCTCTCATCAATCCATTTTGTAAGTTTTGAGTGGCGCCGTTAGGCTGCTGAACATTCGTAAGAGATCTAACCTCTCTCTTTCTTTTTAAGTACTCTCCTTTATGTCACTTATTTTAAGCTCATCTTTGTAATGTTGGGGGATGTTATTTTATATTCCCCTTGCTGTAAATTTTATTGTAATGTGATGAGATACCTTATTTGATCTCATCCATCCATATTCGGAAGTTTTATGTGGCGCTGTTAGGCTGCCGAGTTTTCGTAAGGGATTTTTCATCTCAATTTTATTCCCGTGAGATTTATGCTACATTTGCCACAAATTCCATTGAGCGGTGTATGTACTGCCCATTATTCTACTATTTGTGTAATATAATTTCGTTTATGAGTATTTACATCAATGATATATTGTCCTTCTTTCATGGGGTATATGTTTTGAATGATACCCAAGTCGGTAAGGGAACCTTTCACCCTCCTCTTTTTTAAAAGACTTCTTTTGTTGGGTCTTTTAATTTACATATTGTTATGTTGGGATATGTTATCATATATCCTTATTGATGTAAATATTATGTCCAAGTAATGAGATACACTTTTTATCTCTCATGAACTCATTTTGATGTAATGCCGTTAGGCTGTCAAGGGAACTTTTTAACCCAATTTCGATTTCCGTGGGTTCAACATGTAGTCTTTGAATATGTCATCCATTGAATATGTGTGAATGAAGTTTTATTGTTTTACACTTAATATCCACTTATATTGGGTGTACTTATATTTTTCACACATATTTTTGAGATTGATTTGTCCTTAATTTAAGGATACCTTCTCTATAAGAGATTTCATCACATTTGACATTTCTATTGAGGGTTCATTGTTGTTATGCACCAATTCAATCTTATATGGTGTATATACTGTCCTTTGGAGTATTATAGCATGAATCCATTTATTCTCATGATATTATAAAGTTCTGACTAAATGTTATTCCTCAATTATTGTATTCAAGTGTTTCTAATTTTGGTAAAACCCCTTTAACCAAAATATCATTTTAAGTGTTTTAATTATTTGTTCTTATTAATATCCATGTTTTCAAAATGGCTTTAAGGATTTATTTATATGGATATTAATGGTTTAAAATTTTAAGCTTCAAGGTGGTATGGGACACTTCGATTCAAAAATCTCTTTATTAAATGTTTTAAATGGTTTTGGAAATGGTTTCTTTTTGAATGGATTCATTATTTCAATATACTAAAATGTTATATTGTGATTGAAATGTGGAAATGTTATGTTTCCTTTATGCATGTTTTATGTGATACATTTATGTTATGGTTCTTGGGCATTGTTATGAAAACGGGTGGTTCCGTGATAAACTAAGGGCGGGTGAGCCCGATATAGCTCTCCAATGCATTGGGTAATGCGAAGGAGTGAAACATTGAGGTTTCTCCAAAGAGATTTAGGTAATATACTGTGATGGGTATTCCAAAACGTAACCAAGAGGGTTACTCCCTACGTAAGAATGTTATGAATGCCTCAAGATACCTTTTGTGTCTTACGATTTCTATGATTTATTCATGATTTGATATGCCTATGTTTTATGGGTAAAGTATGATTTCATTCTTATGTATACATGTACTCATGATTCCTTTCCATATCTTTATATCCCTTACTGAGCTTTTTATGGTCATCCCAAGCTTTTGAAATGTTTTTCACTGGTCAAGGGAAGGGTACATGATGTGATGATAGTGTCAAGGATGTGTAAAGAAAGAATCCATGTTTTATTTTAAATATGTTTCCGTTGATGGGTAGAATGAATACTATCTTTTATGTAACCACTTTGTTTAAATGTGGAATGTAATGCAAGTTTCATGATCTAATTCTCTAAAACTCTAAACCTGAAAAGATCCTCAATGTGTAATCTTGTAATAACTCAAGATTAAGTAAGGTTTAAGTCTGTGGCCTTATAGTTGGTATCAATGGTCAGTTTAGATAACTTTAGAGGTAAGGGTATTCTTTACGCATAAGTGACATTACCATAATGGTTAGGATTTCAGAAAGAGTCATAGTTTTAGATAAAGTGAATTAGTAAGTATATATTAGTGTTTATCTTACTCACTAGTACATGATGGTTTTGTTGATATACTCACACTGACCTTTTTGGTTTTAGTAAGTGGCTTGATCTAGCAGGCACCAAAGTAACAGTGGATGTGAAGGAAACTGTGACAGTTTTTTGAGCAAGCAACTGAATGATATGGGAGCTGCAATGAGAACTCTTGTGATTATCCTCAAACAACTATCTGGAGTCATGATTGACCACCTAAACCTTGGAGATTTCCTTAAGGCATCATATATGCATGAAACAAATCCCTACGGATGTACAGGTGATAATCATAAAGGAAAGTGTGTTCAAAAAGCTATGTGTCAAAGATGTGGAAAGAAACACCTAGGAAAATGTTCCAAAGGGACAGAAATATGCTATAGATGTGGAAATGAAGGTCATAAAGCAAGATCCTACCATGGAAAAAGGAAGCATCCAGCTGACTCGAGGAAAGGGAAAGAAGTTCTTTCTGAGGTATCAATTGAATGTTTTAAATGTGGTGTGCATGGTCATTATAAAAACACATGTTCTATGAAGAAGTTTCGTGAATGGGGTCACCAAGAGCGTACCAATATTCGTTTACCAATACCTAATGCCATTCCGATTGAGGATAAATAAACTAACAATGACCAATCAAAGGTATGTACTATTTCATGACTATTGTTTTCCTATTTTGGAATCTTAGGATATGATTCATGATTTTGTTTGTAGGAAGAGTTATTTCAGAATATATTGGAAAGGAATGGATAATGGATCATGAAGAATTTTGAATGAGTAAGATGTCAACTTATAAGGGCTTCAAGAGTTATGGATAAATTCTTAAGAGTATTAAGTCTCTTTTGATGATGGGGTTACATTAGAAGACTTTTTATATTATGTGTAACCATGATGTTTAATATAGGAAAATTTTATTCAAGTAATAGTTATCTTTTCTTTTTTGGACATAGTTATAAAGAACCATTTGGGTTTATATGATCCTTACTTTTGAGGTAATTATGGGTTACTATATTTTATGATTGAATTGAAAGGCATGAGATAAAATTGAGGTTAAATTATGTTATGGTTATTTTTTATTATTTTATCCCTTTTTTGGGAATGATTTGAGAATTATATACTTTTGGAAAAAGGACAACACGTAGACCATGTGACTACCAGTCGCGTCGGACAAAGCTGCGGGAATCAAACCCACAACCAAAGTGCGACTGGTATTTATCGCCTACCACTGGACTACGTGAAGTCCCTGGTTAGTTTGAATGATTCTTTCTAGTTATATGATTTTATGAATTATGAGTAAGATGATTTTCGGTTATTTATGAAAATTATTAACCTTTCATGGAGGATATGTGATTAGGATAATTACTTTTCAATGCGAGACTTTAGGAGCGACTGATGTTGTTTGGAGTTAAATGTTACGATTTAACTTGGAAGACTACGTGACTAAATCCTTCAAATATTTGGGTTTCAATCTTTTATTGGTTTACATTGAAGAATTTTATGGAAAAATTGTTTATCGGATGGTCCTAGTTGAACTTTGGGTTTTGTTGGACATATTTTGGAGATTAAGCATTGATTTTCTTTTAAATGGGTTATCCATTTCTGGATTATCTGACCTTGTACTAACCTTTTTGGTTTTGGTTTTGGTTTTGGTTAAAGCCTAAAGACATGGGATGTATATAGTTCTCTTTTGTGGATTAGGTGATTCTCTAGAAGTTGATTATAGTACTCTCAATGCGAACAAGTATCCCTAAATACTCGTCTTTTGGAAAAAATATGAGTTTGATTAAGGAATCTAGTAAAAGTTGAAAGTCAACATGATAAGTGGTTATGTTTCCTTATGAATAAATTCCTCAATAAAAAGTAACTTAAAACAAAAATGTTGTCTATTAGCTTTTCCTACTGGGGAATCGAATACCGTTTAACCCATCACAAGTTTGTGATTTTTTCATGGTTAACATTCTCCTAAACATGTTTTCTATCACTCTCCATCAGAACATGACCCTTTGCTTTTTCTTCCATGTCCATGTTTTCCTACACGGAATCCTATTATGGGTTAACTCGGGTGACCTTTGTACTTATCTTCCTTTATTTAAAAGTGAATGTTTTACCGACACTTGTTCTGATGTGGGACGTTCAAGGATGTTTCCAAGCTCAATTTTAAAAATTGCGAGGACGCAATTCCCAAAAGGGAGGAAGGATGTAACACCCCAGATAAATAAAGAATATGACATTTTCATATTTATCCATATTTGTGAATAAAATATTAATATGACTTTAAAGGGGATGCTATGCTCGATGGCGTACCCAACATGCAACAACGAGTTTCATGGGAATCTTACGTTGCACTCTAATAATAAAATAATATTATTTTAAATGGTAGTTAACATGTAGCCGTTGTAATGGCGGGAATGGATAGAAATAACAAAAATATGATTATATATGTTTTAAAATGTTTTTACATTTATCCAATAAAGGATAGAGGCTTAAAATACGGAAAGAATTCAATTTTAGGCGTATAGGCTCTAGTTTTCACTAAAGGTTCACTTATCACCTTTTGATGTTGAACCATCATTAAATATAGTTTTTTTCACTCATAAAAATTCTTTTGGACCAAATAAAACTCTTATTAAAAATCGGGACATCATAATTTACTTTGTGTAAATTTTTGGTATCTTTCCGATAAAGTTCATTTTTTTAATGAATAGTGTAAAATGTTGTATTTTAATTCAAAACCTCTTTTTAATCTAATTTATTTATATGATTAGATTATCTTTTGAATTGGTTTTAAAGTGAAATTAGAATATATTTTTACTATTAAATCCAATAGTGGTCTTTGGAATTAATTTCACTTTGAAAATAGACTTAAACCAGTGTCAATCTTTTGATACTTATTGTTTCATAAAAACACGCTATTTGCTTTCATAGCGGGAATTAATTATTAAATTAATTAATGTGACTTATATGTTTTTAATTTTGTAAAATAGACTTCATTTTTGAATTCGTAATATCTAATATAGCTAAGGGTGAATTTTTTATAATTTTCTGAAAAACTTCAATTTTTGATGAATAGTGAAACCACTAAGTGGTACTTATAAAAACTGATTTTTGCATTTAAATGAAATTTTGCCATCTTTGTGTTTTTAATTTCAAAAATCCGACATACATGGTTGTCATTAAGAAGTAAAATGTGGTTCAATGGGGTAAAAATAATTTTTTGGTGAATAGTAACTTATTATGTTTTTAATCGCGATTAGTGGTAATTAGTGTAGTTTAAGGTAATAATAACGCTTTAATGAGCTTGACACATGTACTACCCTCCTTGGTTGTGTCATGTCCGACCAAGAAAATCCATGGGTCAACTTGGGGACCCCATGGAGCCACTTTGGTTGGAAAATGACATAAATACCTTTTATTTAATGTTAATGTAAAAAATGGCACAAACATGATATGTTTTACTAAAACAATTTGTAAATGGGGTTATACAAGTCAGATTTTTAATTATAAATAGTCATTGGAAATATAAAAAGATTTCCTACATCATAGTATTTTTTTATAATTTTTAGACATTATATAAATTAAATTATTTATGACATAATAATGATGCAGCGATGACTTCATTATTTGACGATTTAAATAAAATGAGAAGATAATGTAAACTCTATGACCTACACATGTCAAAAACTTATTGGATGGGTGTATTTCGAACCCTTATCACCTTATACACGAATTATATAAATGTGGGACCTTTTAAAACCGAAACACATTTTCAAATAAAGTAATATTTCTTACTTTCCAAAAGTGCCCCTCCTCTCCTCTTATAAAAGGCCCCCAACTCTACCTCATTTCACACACTCCTCAACCCTTTGGCTCGGACAACCCCTGCCCATTTATTCTCTCCACATCCCTCTACTCATCCTATAGGATTCCCTTTGGGCAGAATCCTTTCAAAAAAAGCCTTTAGGCTCAAATGAAAAGGAGTTACAATTTTAAAGGTAATTCATTCTATCATGTTCATTTGTTTTATTTTGCTTCTCCAGCCACCTAAACTATTTTTATTTACTTATTTTGTAACAAAACCAGTATATTCAATATAATAGGATGTTGTTATAAGATTTATTCGAGCTACACTCTCACACAACTACATCAAATGGCTAAAGAACATTCAGTTTCCGTGGATGGTGAAATTCCGCCTCCCGAAACGATGATTGTTCAATACTCATTTAACACCTTCAAAGGTGGCCATTATGATGTAACTATTTTTATATATGATATATAATCTGTTTATGTTTTCCTTAAGCTTCTGTTTTTTTCATTTTGGGCATACCATTATGGTTTCCATTATGGGTAAACGCGATAACTTCATTTAAGGAAGTGCGGACTACCGCCCCTCAAAGTGATTTGATTCGTCAAATACCATACGTGGGACGTATAAAGGATGTAACTATGATATTATATATGATATTATACTGGAATTATAATATAACTTTATATCATTATTATTCCATTCTATAAAATACTAAATAGAAATGGAAGTAGCGTTCTTGCGTACGTACGGTTTACCGTCTCCATGAACGGTGCATTTCATTTCTTACCTCTAAATGATTATGTAATGTTATAAATGAATGAATGTACTGGATATGTATGACATATATGATATCTAAATAATGAATACGATTCATGATATAATAAAAATTTGGCCACACGAACAACATGTAATTGTAAGAAGTCCACTTTCGACTTAAGAACCAAACATCGACAAAACAAATATTATTAACTTAAATGATTACATAATGTTTATGACATGGTAATAAGTGATATAAAAGGAATAATGAACTTGAAAAAGGTTCTTAAGGAAGTAGAAATTAACTCAAGTTTATTATTCAGGAGATTAAATAACGATCGAGTCAAGTCGGACCCGAGGTAATGGATCCTACAACTCTCTTTCTTTTTAAGTACACTCTTTTATGTCATTCCTTTTAAAGCTCATATTTCTTGTTATTGGGATGATATTTTATATTAAACATACTGTAATTTTTATGTTCATGTGATTAGAGACCCTATTCTCTCTCATCAATCCATTTTGGATGTTTTGAGTGGCGCCGTTAGGCTGCCGAACTTTCGTAAGAGATCTAACCTCTCTATTTCTTTTTAAGTACTCTCCTTTATGTCACTTCTTTTAAGATCCTCTTTGTAATGTTGGTGGATGTTCTTTTATATTAATCTTGCTGTACATTTTATTTTAATGTGATGAGATACCTTATTTGATCACATCAATCCATATTCGGAAGTTTTATGTGGCACCATTAGGCTGCCGAGTTTTCGTAAGGGATTTTTCATCTCACTTTTATTCCTGTGAGATTTATGCTACATTTTCCACAAATTCCATTGAGTGGTGTATGTACTGACCATTATTCTACTCTTTGTGTAATATACATTCGTTTATCAGTATTTACATCAATGATCTATTGTCCTTCTTTCATGGGGTATATGTTTTGAATGATACCCAAGTCGGTAAGGGAACCTTTCACCCTCCTCTTTTTTAAAAGACTTAATTTGTTGGGTCTTTTAATTTACATATTGTTATGTTGGGATATGTTCTAATATATCCTTATTGATGTAAATTTTGTGTCCAAGTGATGAGATACACTTTTTATCTATCATCAACTCATTTTGATGTGATGCTGTTAGGCTGTCAAGGGAACTTTTTAACCCAATTTCGATTTCTTTGGGTTCAACATGTAGTCATTGAATATGTCATCCATTGAATATGTGTGAATGACCTTTTATTGTTTTACACATAATATCCACTTATATTTGGTGTACTTATATTTGTCACACATATTTTTGAGATTGATTTGTCCTTAATTTAAGGATACCTTCTCTATAAGGGATTTCATCACATTTGACATTTCTATTGAGGGTTCTTTGTTGTTAGGCACCAATTCACTCTTATATGGTGTATATACTGTCCTTTGGAATATTATAGCATGAATCCATTTATTCTCATGATATTATAATGTTCTGACTAAATGTTATTCCACAATTATTGTATTCAAGTGTCTCTAATTTTGGTAAAACCCCTTTAACCAAAATATCGTTTTAAGTGTTTTAATTATTTGTTCTTATTAATATCCATGTTTTCAAAATGGGTTTAAGGATTTATTTATATGGATATTAATGGTTTAAAATTTTAAGCTTCAAGGTGGTATGGGACACTTCGATTCAAAAATCTCTTTATTAAATGTTTTAAATGGTTTTGGAAATGGTTTCTTTTTTAATGGATTCATTATTTCAATATACTAAAATGTTATATTGTGATTGAAATGTGGAAATGTTATGTTTCCTTTATGCATGTTTTATGTGATACATTTATGTTATGGTTCTTGGGAATTGTTATGAAAACGGGTGGTTCCGTGATAAACTAAGGGTGGGTGAGCCAGATATAGCTCTCCGATGCATTGGGTAACGCGAAGGAGTGAAACATTGAGGTTTCTCCGAAGAGATTTAGGGAATATACTGTGATGGGTATTCCAAAACGTAACCAAGAGGGTTACTCCCTATGTAAGAATGTTATGAATGCCTCAAGTTACCTTTTGTGTCTTACGATTTCTATGATTTATTCATGATTTGATATGCCTATGTTCTATGGGTAAAGTATGATTTCATTCTTATGTATACATGTAATCATGTTTCCTTTCCATATCTTTATATCCCTTACTGAGATTTTTATGCTCATCCCAAGCTTTTGAAATGTTTTTCACAGGTCAAGGGAAGGGTACATGATGTGATGATAGTGTCAAGGATGTGTAAAGAAAGAATCCATGTTTTATTTTAAATATGTTTCCGTTGATGGGAAGAATTAATACTGTCTTTTATGTATCCACTTTGTTTAAATGTGGAATGTAATGCAAGTTTCATGATATAATTCTCTAAAACTCTAAACCTGAAAAGATCCTCAATGTGTAATCTTGTAATAACTCAAGATTAATTAAGGTTTAAGGCTGGGGCCTTATAATATCCTACCATGAATAATAATGGATTAAATTTTTTTTATTTTGGTTTCACGTCATGGGGTCTCTAGGTTTCATGGTAACCCATCACTTGCACCATGTAAAAGACACATTGATCAGATATTACTATCAGACTACATCTCATTAATGCAAGTTACATATTGTGCAGTCCAACTAACATTGTTCAAGGACAGACTCATCAACACATAGTTTTTATAGATTACAATCCAACAAAAATAACTTCTGGAAACTGTTGATTAATTCATGAGTCAGAATGGTGATTTAAAGAAGATAAACAACAAATACATATAATCTACATATTTTTTCGGATTGTGATATTTGATGGAATCCAATATACCTCCATTTGTGTTCTGTGAATATTAATCATTTATAGTTAATAAATTATTATAAATTTTTTTATAAATTATAATAAAATGAAATCTCATTATTCATATTTAATGAACTATTACACTAGAAATGAAAAATATCAAAAATATCATAAATCTATCTATGAAATTTAAAAAATTATAAATTATAATTTGAAATATTTAAAAGCACATATAGGTATTGGTCTGTAGAGAAATCTGAAATCATTGTTTTCCAAAGACAATAGTTACAGAAAGATAGACACGATATCAAATATCAGGACAAAAATAAACAATTCATTTATTAATTGATTAAAGTTTCAGGGAACCAAATTGTATGATGATCACATAATAATTAATAATTAATTTAATATGTTAAGAATTTACATTAGATAAATTATTTTTCATTGAAGAATATGAAAATGTCTCTGTAATATAACGTCATCATGTCCTATAAAGCAGGGTAGATTCCCTTTGATGGAAATCCATACATTCACCATAAACCATTAAGAAACATCATAAGAATATCCTATTTAATGAAATAGAGATCATATTTATTGTTCCATTATTTGTTCATCTACATGATAATATATTCACATATGGACTTTAATTGGTATCACTATAATAGAAAGAGTGGATGTAGGACAAATATATATTATTACGATAAATCTTAGAGGTAAGTGCCTTACATAAATAAGGGATTTTATAGATGATGTTATGTACAATAAAAAACATTTCTACTGATAGGGATAAAATAGTAATATTGGTTTTAAATGTTCTTATATGAAAAATATAATTAGTTCACATAGGCCAATAAAATTGTCAAATTCCATAGAGAACAAAATATCCAACTTATTATAACCATATAATCTTATTTATAGACAATCTCAAAACACATAGAATAATTTAATATTATTTCAGGATTTATTTTCTTAAAAATTAACTATTAATATTCAATATATATTATTTCTCCCTGTAATTATTATTCTATGTATTACATTCCAAAAAAATATTTTTATATACTTGAATATTTTCCAATTATTTAATTATTAAAATTCACAACATTATTTTAAATTAAATAAACAATAATAAAGTTATTAATTAAATAAAAAATATTTATTCTATGTTATCTTCATAAAATATTATATCTCAAAAATATTGACTGAATATATGTTATCAAGAACACTACAAGACTTACTAAGACACATATGGGAATAATTTCTATTAATCATTTTAAATATTGAAATCATTTAACTAAGGTTTTGGATACACATAGTGTGAACCCCACTAGACCCCTTTCTCTATTGCAGTAGTCCGAGCTACCAAGAGATGAAGGTTATCAACTAATAATCAAAAACACCCATAAAGATTTAATTTGATATCAAAATGACATACATCCTCATATGAACACTTGTAATGTAATAATATCCATTTATAAAGATTTCTATAATCAAGTTCTTTCCATGTTGTTGTCATCAAAGTATATGCTCGATGTATTTTTATTTAACATTCTAGATATGAAACATTCTTTAGATTAGAATTGAAGTGGATATATATCAGATAATTCATTCCCATAAAAGTTCATAAAATATATAATTCACTTAAATAAAATAAAGAACACATATTTTCTTCTATTAATCAATAATGTGATATCACGTTTGATGAGACCAATGTATTTTACCTTATTGTGAACATATTTTATAATGATTGTCATCAATTAATCTATATATGTGAATAATAAATACTATTAAGAAAATTAAGTCATGTTTATCAAAAATCATTTATAGTTATAGGAACATCTGATAAAATATATAACAATTTCTTTTTTAATGGAAGGTCATTTTACAATAATCTCAATTACAATAAATTACCAATTGTGTGAATGATGAGAATGTTCTTACATGTAATATGGGACTCCACCCTTAACAAACAATTTTATTTTTGTATCACAAAATGTTATCATCCAATTACAAAACATATAGTTTAATAATATTATCATGGAACTTCTAGGTACTTGTCATGTCTAAGATTTGATATGACCATTTAGTATGATAGTTACTCATGCGAAATTATCACATACTATATTACAAAGATATATAATTGTGATATGATATTAATATTATTAATATTCTAATAAATGAATTTTGGTGATCATAAATTACAATGTTTTTTTAAAATGCACCACTCCATACAATATGTGCCCATGAAAAATATTATTAATGTTGAGATGATAACACTGACATTCCTATGATCACTATAAACGACCTTGGTTAATTTAATATCTTTATGAAAAGGATTATTTTTTAGTTTACAAAAATTTATATAAAAGTTTTCAACATCATCAATATAATTGATAGAACATAATTACATTAATTTAATGTCAATTTTTTTTTTGGTTTTCACCATCCCTAATGTTATTGAAAAATATGTGTTTTATGATGTAATAATTTTTATTATATCAATAATAAGGTCATTTATCAAATGAGTTCCATGAAATTTAAATACTATATAATTAATTTTATTAGTTATAATATTATAGAATAAATGATTGTCAACTCTTAGAAAATGATCACGGAAAAATTCACAAAGGAAGAAATAAATGGATGATGCTATTATTTTCCTTAGTAAGAAAATGACGTAGAAGGTGGACAGAGACATGGAGAGCAGATAATACCCTAGGAGATATGTGATCATATAACTAGAATATATTCATGAAAATGATCATGTGTGATGCATTACCTGGGAAATATCCCAAAAACTCTTGACTACTCTTACTTTTGAGAGGGTGCTCCGGATAATCATTGATCATGCATTTAAAACCAAATTAGCTCCCCCATGTCACAAAACCATTCAATTATTGAGGACCTGACATCCCATCAATATTAACATAAAAATAGTTTAAAATATCAATAGGGATAGGGACCTTAGCAGTTGGGAAGCTCACATGACACATCACCAATGAAGATAATGGATGCCCTATATAATATTAAAACAAACTCTTAATCTCCCTATCCATTTTTCCATAAAAAAATAAAATAATTCTTTAAAGAGAAAGAGCATCTCATCATCCTAAAAGTCATGTGATATACCCTTGGAGACCCACAAGATTCCTCATTCACCCATAAATGCTCAAATCCCATCTTGTGAAATCCCATCAGCTTTTCATAACAACATCATGAATATCCTTTTGTATGTTGAAGGGACATCACACAACCCATTCATATATGTACGGAAACATATATTGAATTTCATGAGAAAGACTCACTCACATCCATATCACCTTTGGTGGCCAAGAGAAACATCACAATTATACAGATTGATTTTCCCTAATGAAAATCCAAAAAACCTTCTGAACTACCTAGCCATTATTTTAAAAAGAAAATAAATTATAAGGTTAAGATGTAGGAGCCTATTGTAGTTGTAAAATTATCCTAACGTTGTAATTCTATCAACAAAATAGTCTCATAATACCCCTTTTCATGTCATAATGATCTTCAAAATTCCCCTTGACGTGCCATAATTCACTCAAATCCCTATAAATGTCACCTATGATCATGAAAAGACATTTCAATATGGATCCCAATATTATAATGTCACGTAGACATGATAACCTGATAAAATGAATGTCTATTGGATTGTCAACCGAAGAAATAAATTCCTCATTTGGTGGGAATTGTCTAATAAATTGGCATTTACTATGGTCTTGCAGTTGATGAAAGACATGTGACACCCCTAGAGTTATTCATGGAAAGACACTGTGAAGACACGTGACACTGAGCCCTCTACCACACCATCATGGATTCCCATGATACATATTGCTAAAATAGGTGAACAACTGCAGTGATGGATGCTATGAATACAACAACATAGCATCAGAAATGTTCCACTACGATCAGTATGGAGAGTTTTACTTCTTACACCAAAATTCACCAATGGAAGCGAAATATTTTCATAGTGGTTCATAATGACACTAAAAAATATTACCTTTTAGTATTACTTAGATATCATGTAACTTAATCCTGATGTATGCATTCTAACTTCACATGATCACTATATATCACAAAATGGAATTTGGGTAGTTCGCATGAAGATCATCCCACAAATATGCTAGATCATAGGATAAATAAAACAAGCTAACAATGAATAAATATAAGTCATTTGTGATCAAATAATTTAACAAGTACTAAAATACCAGAGAACATTGTGATGAAATAGTAAACTGATCCTCATGTACTTTTCATGAACAATTTTTGACACATGAAATCACTGATACATGTTTCCCATATATATTCATTCAAATCATAAATACTATATGGATCATGGGATATTATCTATACATGTGAAAGAATGTCACATGGACCCCTCATGTAAATTCTTACACAATCTCATGAATCCCTCCAGGAATGCGATCCATGTATTTTGATGTCCTTATGAAAGGTTTCCCAACCCATATAGAAGCTATAATTCATGATAGTATATTGTCTTAGTTGCACCAGGGCATGTCACCTAACATGTATGAGGCCCTTCGAGCATGTTAATAAACTCTTATGATGTCCTTGGGACACAGCATAATTTATTTGTGATGTCCTCCCAACGTGTTATCCAGGACATGAATCATCCTTTGAAACATGTCGCATTAACTATATTTATGCCCTATATATGTTTCACCTGACTCTTGTGATGACTTCAATGAATGTCAGACAAATCTAGTGAAACTATCTTGAAAATCCATCTAAGATCATGTTATGGATCCTAGGATCAATTGGAAATTTATTTCTATATATTCCACATATTTCCAATATAATCATGTAATGATCCTAAAACATGGCATCTAGGACAGACGATGTCACTTATAAAAGCCAACTTGTTCATGAGATTGCAATAATTAATGCTCTAAATATAACTAGATGGTTCCAGAAATCCTATGACATGTCAAAACAAACAATCATTGTATGTCACGAAGAATATCATGATAGTTAGGCACCAAAGAATGACAGGTAAATTAGAGAATCATAGGGCTTAAAATTTTATACATCTTTGGTGTGTATGTTCAGACCTTAGGGAAATAATTGTTTGCAATCCCCAATCACGAAATACGTTGACTCTGATTTCTTCTATAAACAGGATATACAGGATTCCTCTATGAGGATTGAGTTCTATATCACACATCAAATTGGTTGTCTCAGTACATAATTCATTAGTTCATAAGTATTGAGAGTGATTATTGTTCATCCCTTGATTCTCATACCAGACATATTTCAGTTGGGATTATAGAATTGAAAAAATCATACCATTTGCACCAAACTCTTATAAAAAGTTAGGGGAAACTCAAAATGTATGCCTTAACAAGATACATAATAGTACATGCCCTATATATAAGGAAATATCATCATGTAAGCCATGATATACTGAACAATGAGGACTCATATTCCTGCAATATACAAGATTCAATGTATGTATCCCAATGATCCAAGCTCGAATAATGGTTTATTTCTATGAAATCTACATGTGTTTGAAATTTCTACCATAAAGACCTAATAATTCCCATCTAATGATCACTATACCTTATCTCTTTGTAGAATGAGAATCCTAATAAACAACAATGACACTGATTCCTACCATATCCAGGACATGTAGATCACCTCCTCATTTCCCAATGACTATATTAATATCTAAGGGTTGTCTTAGTACCCAAATTTATCATCTATATTAAATGATGTTGACCACTTGTTATAACTTGTTTCCCATAGAATGTATAGATCAATGTGGAATTAAAGAGTCTCAATGGACACATAATTAACAACGTGAATCACTTCCACCATGGTTTGTTTCACTATATAATCCCTGATGAGAGCCATGAAATAAATATCCCACCTTAGATGATATTTACAATGGGGTCATTCTTATGGGAATGAACCAACACTAAAAGAAAAAATTAATTTCATAACAAGGATATATTGCATGTCTCATCCGTAATTGAGCTCAAATATATGGTTCCACTCTACCCACACATATTTTCCATCCTTATGTTTTTAAAATACATTGGATTAAAAAATACTTGTGTTTTGATTTTTGAAAATAATCAGGATACATAGGATAGATCATAATGGCTCAATACCCCCCATGGAATATTAACTACCTCCATATATGGAAGCTAATTCTTATGTAAACAGTTATATAGATTCAAAAAAATAAGTATATACCCATACAAATCAGGTGGATGAATAACCTCTGATACATGTAGATGTATTCAGAAATGATATCATCATCTTCTGTAGATAAAAGAGACATAACCTATAATTTGGTTTCTTTGTGTTTCTAGTCACATATTGTAATTAGGAATACATTCAAAAAGATATATTAAACATGTAATCAATTCCCATAGATTGTATCATTTCCACCCAAAAATGGTTCGATGAGCATGACCCCCATCCTGCCAACCAACACTTGTCCCCATGAATCATTAGGTCGGAAACCCCAAATGTAAACTAGCAATTGGATATTAGATATGTACATAGTCATGGATGAGGGAACTATTATGAGAGTCCATTAAGAATGAAAATGGTGAAATATTGATTTTAGTTGTGAAAAAACAAAATCCTTCACAACCAATCCTCAAGATGAACAGAATACATATTTAATCGGAGATTCATGTCGTCTCTTCTCCATCGAAACAAATATGGAAAACCTAATCTAAATATAGCAAATAATAAAATTATTATATAATCCTATTCCTACTATTTTTTTAAAATATATACAAACAAAAATGAATAACCAAAACACGAACTCTAAAATAATAGAATGATCTGTTAATGAAATATAAAAATACTATTTCCACGTTCTATTGATACGAAGCTTCTAAACTCGAAATGAATCATATAGATGATCCTCTATCACCAAGGTTCCCATAAATAATTATATCCCCACATTGACTTGTCCATGCGCGTATAATGGACATATTAGGAATAAAAATAAATATTCTTAACCATGCATATATGATGGAGTTCACATCCTGCCTATGATACAACACTAATCAGTAACCATATTCCATGATGTCTTCATGACTAAAGATACTACTATCATAAACATAATCTTGATCCTATATAATTTCTTCATCAACTAGTGACTATTCCTAAAAATCCTTCACGTACATAGTAATTATTGGTCAAAAAGTGATCTCACAAGCCCAAAACCTTCAATGATTTGTGGTGAACATAATGGAATGAGATTACCATTGATGTGGTACAATAAAAACCTTGTAAGATACCTATGAGGACCTTTATGAAAGAAAAATGATGATTCTACATCATCCAAGGAAAATTGTAGTGAATCCAATCGAGCTTGTATCCACATTCAATCACATTAGGATGTTATCCTAAAGTGGGAAAACAACCACCATCAATATCTGTTGAAGGAAACCCAGCGGGTCAAATATCAAACCTATAAAATATTGGAGCTTCTGAGGAGGTCACAAGTTTACCACCATCACAAGTATTATCCCACTATTTAACATTAGTCACCTACTAAGGGTACCACCAGACACAATACTAAGACTAATGTCCATACATCCGTTGAAATGATGGTATATTAGATGAGGAAGATACTGGAAATCAATAAGTGAGCCCATATCCCCACTCGTAATGAAGGTGTATGTTGACATATTCTAGATGTGATCTATGAGGAGGCTCATATCCTTGCTCACTCAAAACATATCTATGGGTATAATAACAAATAATAAATGGGGGAGGAACATTTTCTCTCCCTCATGCACGATTTCCATAGGGACATTCTAGTGGCATATGGATGATAGATGTGGGACATTATCCCCCCATCAATAATGTACATGATCCACTATATATCAATGATAGAAAATGTGAATCCCAATATACATTTACAAACTTCTCTAAAATTAAAATTTATTTTGGCATCATGTAATGCAATCCACCATCATATTATGGCACTCGTTCATATGCAGGTATAAGGGCATATGCATCTCCCTATCATCAGGATAGCACAACACTCTGATCATCGAGAAAAAATGTCTTATATAGGGAATTTATACATTATTTCTCATATAAAGGAGGACTATTTGTATATTAGTCCAATGGATTAGGTGTTCAACCAGGATCATATTATAGTTAATAATGGGTCTCCCTATGTGAGATTGGTACAAACCTCATGAAAGAGGTTCATGTTATTCGATAATTTTGGGTTACATAATCCAAATGACCTGGATCGGGTTCATATCAATTTTTTTGGGACCACCATGTTAGAGGGAACAAGACTCTATTAAGGCTCGTATTCTTATGGATGAAGTCTAGTGCCATTCTTAAGGGGAACAAGACATATAATATATTCTTCTTTTCATTGGGGCTAACCTACTGATAATGGAATAATTCCCCAGATAGGCTCATATTCATATAAGTGAATCTTCCAAGAATATTCTAGAAGATCATGTAAGCTTGACTTATATTCATTCTAACTCCCGAAATTAATACACTAGAATAATTTCGACCATATATAGGATGAGGCTCATACCCCTTCTCTAATTCTTGTGGTATGTCGTCATATTCCAATAAAGAACGAATTTTTGGGACATGGTCATATTATAGTTTCAATTATGGTCTACCAAGTGATAGAGGAACATTCGTTAGAGAAGGACCATATAAATTCCATGAATGGAAAATAATTATATTAAAATGGATCAATGTCTATATAATATCTCTATCCTCATTTAGGATCATCTTGGTGAATGTCAAATACCTCATAAATGCACATATTCTAATCAATTGTTTGAAATATCATCAGTATATTCTAGTATCATATTAGTTAGTGGATCATATTTCCATGACAGAAGACAATTATAAACATGTTCTTACAATCGTCATACAGTAGGCCCATATCACTTCACAATTCCAAAATGCATGTCTTCATATATTAACCATGGTCTATAATATGACCCATTATTCCAATTCTACTATATTCTCTTGTCACTGAAGTCATTATAGATACATTATCAATTCCATAAGGGACCATAAAAACATCCACCAATATAGATGATGATAATCATCAATAAACTCCAACTCATGGTAGTATGTTCGCCATCCACAGAAACAGTATGTTCTTTAACCATTAGATGTAGGTGTGTGTAAGTGTAGCTCGAATACTTCTTATAAAAACATCCTAGTATATTGAGTATACTGGTTTTGTTACAAAAGAAATGGATAAAAAAATTTTAGGGGGTTGGAGAATCAAAATAAAACAAAATAACATAAGAGAAGACATTACCTTAAAATCGGGTAAATATTTTTGATTTTAGCCAAAGGCTTCCTTGGGAAGACTTACGCCCAATGTGAGGCTTCTAGGAGTAAGGGAGGGAAGTTGGGAGAGTATATGGGCAGAGGATGGCCGAATCAAAAGGCTTTGAAGGTGTGAGTAAGGTGGTAGTGGTGGGGGCCTTTTATAAGAGGAGAGGTGGGGCACTCTTGGAAAGTCATGAAATTTCACTTTATTATATAATGAGTTTCGGATTTTAAAGGTCCCACACTTATATATTTAGAGGATAAGGTGAAAAGGGTTCGAAATCTACTAATACAATAGGTTTTTTTACAATTTTATGTCTTAGATTTTACATTATCATTTCATTTTATTTAAATCATTAATTAATGAGGTAATTGTTGCATCATCATGGTGTCATAAATACATTAATTTATATAATGTCTAAAAAATATAAAAAAAAATATCGTGATGTACGGAATCATTTTAGATTTCTAATGAATATTTATAGTAATAAATATGACTTTTATTACACCATTTAAAATTTTTTTTAGTAAAATAACTCATGTTTGTGACATTTTTATTTAAATATTAAATAAAAAGTTTTTAATGTCATTTTCATACCAAAGTGGTTCCATTGGGTCCCCAAGTTGACCCATGGATTGTTTTGGTCGGCCATTACTCATCAAATATGAGTAGGACAAGTGTAAAGGTATTTTAATATTTTTATAATATCATTTTTACCTTAAATTTCATTAATTACCTTTAATCGCGATTAATTAAACTTAAAAGTTACTATTCACCAAAAATTATTTTAATCCCATTGAACCACATTTTACTTCCTAATGATAACCATGTATGTAGGATTTTTTAAAATAAAATCTCAGAAGTGGTACTGTTTTATTTAAACGAAAAATCAGTTTTTTAACTATCACTTTGTGGTTTCACTATTCATCTAAAATTTATGTTTTTCAGAACAATGCCAAAATTTCACCCTAAACTGTAATTGATATTCCGAATTCAAAAATGATGTATATTTTAAAAAATTACAAACATATAAGTTGAATTAATTAATTTTATAATTAATTCCCGCTGTCACAACAAATAGCTTGTTTTTATGAAATAATATATATTAAAAGATTGACAATTGTTTATGTCCAATTTTAATGTGAAATTAATTATAATGACCACCATTGTATAAAATGGTAAAAATATACTGTAATTATACTCTAAAACCACTAAATAGTATAATTTATCACTATAAATTATTTTGTTTAAAAAAGTTGTTTTACGTATTTCTCACTATTCACAAAAAATTGGAAGTTCTCAGAAAAATACCAAAAAATCAACATAGGCTAATTTCGATATTACGAATACAATAATGAAGTCCATTTTGAAATATAAAATTTCTATAATTTTAAAAATAGGGTATTACTATTCATAACAGCTACTTCGATTAGGCGCAGTGTGTTAGAACTCGAACTTGTGTACAATGCAAGCTATTGTATTATTGAAAGAGAGGCGTATCGTGGAAGCTCGGTGTGTTACATTCTCCCCTCGTTCAATAAATTGC
Source organism: Viscum album (assembly GCA_963277665.1). Classification (NCBI taxonomy): domain Eukaryota; kingdom Viridiplantae; phylum Streptophyta; class Magnoliopsida; order Santalales; family Viscaceae; genus Viscum; species Viscum album. The sequence continues at coordinate 1,034,049,557 of OY728157.1, forward strand.
GTCCTTGCAATTTGAAAATTTTATTTGAATATAAAAGGTTGAAAATATAAAATACCTTTGTGGAAAACCCACATCGGAAATTATGTTAAGAAAATTTAGCCTTAATAAGAGGGAAAGGGAAATGAAAAAGTCACCACCAAATTATGATCTCGATAAGGAGAACATTGGTGGCAATTAGAGACATATAATTGGAGGAAAAACATAAATATTTGTAGGGAGTGATTGAGGTCATTAATCACAAACAAGTGTAAAATTGAGGGCGTTAAAGCCTTCAATATATGTTGATTTATAATATTATCAGTTCAACAAGACATAATGTATTTGGATAACACATTTTTTGTTTTAATATCCCTTCCCTAAATTTTAAGAATTAATTTCTTCATACGAATAAGATATATATATATATATATACTTGACAAGTAGAATTTCAACCTTCAACTAATTTCTACCGCAAACATGTCTTTCACCCAAAAAGATAATAGAACTCAAAAATATTAAATTTATTCTAATCGTACAAGGTTCAAAATATTAACACGTACTATTTTGATTAGGAAAACTATTTTGTAATAACCAGGGACTTCCTGTAGGCTAGTGGTAGGTAATAAAGACCTGTCACACTATGGTTGTAGGTTCGATTCTTGCAGCTTTGTCCGACGCGATGGGTTATCCCGCAACCTGCAGGTTGTCCTTTTCCTAAAACTATAGTATTATAATATTCTAAAATTAATCTTCATAAATGTTTCAAACATAAAAAATACTATTCAATGTTCAACTTAATCCATTCCAACCTTTATAGTTATCGAAAATACCTTCGTCCATACTTTCTCTAAAAGGTCCTTAAATTCCAAAATCAATTGTAACATTACATTCCATAAACAAAGTAACGTTTCTCTTATTGTCACATACTAAAAATATGATTTTCGTCATCATATTAAAACCTTAATGATAACAACAAGTACTGTAGTACAATCATTATATATATCACATTATTTTTATAACCAGAATATAATCCTTGAGTCCAAAAGCACCAATACATTAATTATTCCTCTTCAACTATAGAAACTGCATAATATTGTCCTTGATCCCTTGGCCTTTTAGGAGGTAAGTTTCCCTGACGCTTAGGAAATTTATTTGAATAATTACCTATTTCCCTACAATTGTAGCATTTAACATTGATAGCCTCTTTCTTTCCCTTAAAATCATGAGATTGGTGACCTTTTTCTCCACATTTGTAACAAACTCCCATTACCTTTAGGGAAGTACCTGGGTGATTCTTCCCACAATTATCACATAATAGAAAATCCTTATTTCCCTGTTTCCCTTTATCTTTCTATTGTTCCATCGTTCTCTTCTTCTCTTGCTTTACTTTATTGTCATAAGATTTAGAGAATTCCTTTTCCTTATTGATTGCAAATGAGACAATATCTTCGTATGACGAGAAGGTTTTTGAGACTAATGCTCGACGGAGAAATGGTTTTAACCCATCAATGAAACTATCAATATTACTTCTTGGGTTAGGTATATAATCTGAATCATTACTCGCTAACCTTGTAAAGTTAGCCTCATACTTTGCGACATTCTCATCCTCCTTCTGCCTCAGACTCAGAAATTGCCTTTCCATATCTGCTCGATGGTCATGTAGAATGTATTTTTCTAAGAAAATCTCTTTGAATTCTCTCCATTCCATAAATGATACTTCTTCATCTTCCTTTGTGTTTTGAATAAGTGACAACCATTGATCGACATCTCCAGTAAGGCGGTAAACTGCCATGACAACCTTCTCCCTTTCACTACTCCCCAAGGCATGGAATATTTTTTCTAAGGAGTTTATCCATTTCTCATATACTACTGGATTTGTACCCCCATTAAATGTTTGTGGTAGTTGCCTCATGAAGCGATCTAACATTGATCCTCCACGTTGCGGATCAGGGTGCTCCATAAGAGTAAGGTTATTATTCATAACCTGAGTGAGCTGTCCCAGTATGGTAATAAGCTGATCAACACCAGTTGTATCTCTAGATCCACAATAATTATCTTGAGCAGGAGGGAAATCCCTACACGGAGTGTGTGCATTGATATGGTTTCCATTCCTTCCACTAGGCACCATTTCTAAACAACAGCATAAACTATATTAGTTTATTATTCAAAATACATAATTCCATACTTGTAAAATACCTAACATAAATTGAACTATTTATAGATATAATCCATAATCATAAAAAGAAATGTTTTCTTTGAGAAAGTATATACTCATAAACCCTTCATAATGGTTTGTAAAGAAAATGAAAACTATCCTAAGCATATCCCTCAAGAGTGTCGTAACCAAGAGTGTAGCAAGGGCCATTGTCGTGCACCAGTTCCCATTCGAGTCTAGCTCAAAGCGGTGTTTTCGGGTTTTACCCCTAGGTACATCTATTCCAGAGCCGCCTCTATCTTCTCGTATCTAGACAGGGATGTATTGCTCAGAAAACACACAAAATCTCTAAAATAACAAAATTCTAGGAAGTTCTTCTATACTAATCCTCAAAGTATATCTTCGAGCTATGTGCCCTAATCAGAGTTTATCTAAATCTATCTTCCAAGGTTAGTACTAAACTGCCTCTGATACAAACTGTAACGCCCAGACCCTAGCTACCCAGAGTCGGTGCATTACTTCATAACATTTTCATGATCACAAAAGATCAAGTCTCAAAAGACCGATTAGTTTAGTAGCCTTGGAAACACTAGATACATTCATATGTCTTACATTACATCATAATGTAAAAAAACTATAACAACAAAGTCTCCATAGTCCACACTCATATCCTCTTCTGACTATCCTTGTAGATAATTCATAAAATACTTTTCACTTCCTGTAAAATATTAAAACATTGAAAGGGGTGAGCTCAGATGCTCAGTAAGGATAACAATATTGCGGAAGCTTTCATAAATAAATAAAAACATTTAAAGCAATGTGTAACTAAAACAAAAGCCTTTTAAACTTGAACTTTGACATAATATGGAAAAAGTAAAATTAAATAATGCCATTTACTTATTCACATGGATATTCTACTGGTCGAATAATCACATGAAATATCAATAACATCTTTCATAATGATGGAATGCATAATGCCAGACTATCATAACTACGTTGCCAAGGCCTTGTGCCAAGACCACAAATAAGATTTTTTCCAGGCCTCGTGCCAAGACACTAGTTTGTCTCAAGAGACCTAACGATGCATCTAGGAGCTATAGCGGGCTCCACCTGTCACTTATTAAGTCCAATGCATTCCTCATATGAATAGGTTTAAATATATCATAAACCATAACATAATTGTATCACATAAAACATGCATAAAGGAAACATAAAATTTACACATTTCAATCACAAGATATCAATACAAAACATTGATGTAATAAAAACACTTTCAAAACCATTTTTAATACAAAAAATAAAGAAAATTAAAACATTGTATTTGTTTTTCTTTTAAAAAAGTTATGGCTTGTAGTGGAAGCCGAAACTCAAATAATGGTCACGGCGATAGAGAATTCGTTGTCGCCGCATACGTACGGCAAGAAAAAACATTCCTTTTTTTTCATTTAGTAAAACGCTTCGTACAAAAAATATTCCTTTTGAATAAACGTAAAAGTCAAAGGGGTTTATACACCGTATAAAAGAAATTTGTGTATAAAACAAAATACGCCTCAATGAACGGATATTGAGATGGAGTCCCTTTCAAAGATAAATTTTAAAATAAAATTGATATATTAGGCGTATTCACTATATTTACACGTAAATAAAGAATAAATACAAGATATAACATAATAATATCATGACATAATTTTAATGTAGGATATTAACCCAATGAATGGAAATTGGGTTAAGAAATTCCCTTACCTCGCGTCCGACTTGACTCGATCGTTCATTAATCTCCTGAATAATAAACTAGAGTTAATTTATATTTTCATAAGAACCTTTTTCATGTTCATTATTCCTTTATATCACTTATTACGATGTAATGAACATTATGTAATTATTTATGTTAATAACAGTCGTTTTGTCGATCTTTGGTACTTGAGTCAAAAATATATTTCTTATAATTACAAGTTGTTCATGTGGTGAAATATCCATTATATCCAGAATTATATTCATGATGTAGATATCATATATAACATATATATCGAGTATATACATTCATTTATAATATTACCTAACATTTAGAGGTAAGAAATGAAATGCACCATTCATGGAGACGGTAAGTCGTACGTACACATGAACACTACTTTCATTTCTATTTCATATTTTAATGGAATGAAACATAATGATATAAAGGTATAATATAATTACAGTATAATATAATGTATGATACCATTTACTCTATCCTTTATACATCCCACATATGGTATTAACGATTCAAATCACTTTGAGGGGGCGGTAGTCCGCACTTCCTAAAATGAAAATATCATGTTTAACAATAATGGTACCCATAAAGGTATGCCATAAATGAAAAATACAGAAGCTTGAGTAAAAAATAAACATATTATATATCATATATAAATATACTGACATCTTAATGGCCACCTTTTAAGGTGTTATATTAGTGTTGAACAATCATCGTTTCGTGAGGCAGAAATTCTCCATCCATAGAAACCGTATGTTCTTTAACCATTAAATGTAGGTGTGTGTAAGTGTAGCTCTAATACTTCTTATAACAACATCCTAGTATATTGAGGATACTGGTGTTGTTACAAAAGAAATGGATAAAAAGAGTTTATGGGGTTGGAGAATCAAAATAAATCAAAATAACATAAGAGAAGACATTATCTTAAAATTGGGTAACTCTTTTTGATTTGAGCCAAAGGCTTCCTTGGGAAGACTTCTGCCAAAAGTGAGGCTTCTAGGAGTAAGGTAGGGAAGTTGGGGGAGTATTTGGGCAGAGTATGGCCGAGCCAAATGGCTTTGAAGGTGTGAGTAAGGTGGTAGTGGTGGGGGCCTTTAATAAGAGGAGAGGAGGGGAACTCTTCGAAAGTCATGAAATGTCACTTTATTATATAATGGGTTTCGGATTTTAATGGTCCCACACTTATATATTTCGAGGCTAAGGTGACAAGGGTTCGAAATCAACTCATCCAATAGGTTTTTTACAAGTTTATGTCTTATATTTTACATTATCATTTCATTTTATTTAAATCGTTAATTAATGAGGTAATCGTTGCATCATCCTGGTGTCATAAATAATTTAATTTATATAATGTCTAAAAATTATAAAAAAAATATCATGATGTAGAAAATCTTTTAAGATTTCTAATTAATATTCATCATCACAAATATGACTTGTATAACCCCATTTATTTTTTTAGTAAAACAACTCATGTTTGTGGCATTTTTGTTTTAACATTAAATAAAAAGTTTTTAATGTCATTTTCCTACCAAGTGGATCCATGGGGTCCCCAAGTTGACCCATGGATTGTATTGGTCGGACATTACTCATCCAATAGGGGTATGAAAAGTGTAAAGGTATTTTCATATTTTTATAATATCATTTTTACCTAAAATTTCACTAATTACCTTTAGTCGCGATTAATTAAACTTAAAAGTTACTATTCACCAAAAATTATTTTAATCCCATTGACCACATTTTACTTCCTAATGACAACCATGTATGTCGGATTTTTGAAAATCAAATCACAGAAGTGGTAATGTTTCATTTAAATGAAAAATCAGTTTTTTGACTACCACATAGTGGTTTCACTATTCATCCAAAATTGAAGTTTTTCAGAACAATGCCAAAATTTCACCCTAATCTATAATTGATATTCTGAATTCAAAAATGATTTATATTTTACAAAATTCCAAACATATATGTTTCATTAATTAATTTTATAATTAATTCCCGCTGTCACAACAAATAGCGTGTTTTTAAGAAACAATATATATCAAAAGATTGACAATTGTTTATGTCCAATTTCAAAGTGAAATTAATTATAATGACCATCATTGGATAAAATGGTAAAAATATATTATAATTATACTTTAAAACCACTAAATAGTATAATTTATCACTATAAATTATTTTTATTAAAAAAGTTGTTTTATGTATTTCTCACTATTCACGAAAAATTGGATGTTCTCAGAAAAATACCAAAAAATCAACATAAGATAATTTCGATATTAATAATACAAAAATGAAGTCCATTTTGAAATATAAAATTTATATAATTTTAAAAAGTGGGTATTACTATTCATAACGGCTACTTTTATTAGTCGCGGTATGTCAGAACTCGATCTTGCGTACAAGGCAAGCTATTGCGTTAATGAAAGAGAGGCGTATCATGGAAGCTTGGGGTGTTACACAAGATGTTTCATTGCCTTGTTTAGTTCCATTTATCAGGTCTAGATTGTAATCCTAAACTGAAATAGAGAAAATTTATTTTATTTTGAATAAGGAACATTATAAGGGATACAAGAAAGACATCATAGTGGTTAAATGTAATGCAGGCCCATCGCAACAGTCACTGCAATCATTTTAGTGAATGTGTGTGTTGTAGTAATTTATTAACCTCTATAGAACTTTTCATAACTGTGTTATTGTTTTTAGAATTCTAACTCACAAAACTACCACTTAGGAGAAAAATCCAACATGAGGTGAAATTTAAATTATCACAATAACTTACCCTATAAGTATATATAAACACAAAAATATTATAATTTATTGGACTCATGTAATGAAGCCCATAACTCAAAACCCATTTAGTATTCCTGGGACCTATTTTGGAATCTGTAGGCTATGAAACCATTGTATCATAATGATTTCAAGCACATATACTCATTCCATATAAAATATCATGTCAACAAGAGGTGAGACAAATTAATCTATCATCCAGCCAACATTATTATATTTTTTTCAGTATCTCCTTCGATATATTTATACAGCAATATTCTTACATGAATGGGATTTGGAAATTGTATTTGATGCATCTATTTTAAAAATCATTAAAATTTATATCAAATAATATTATTATAATTAAAAAAATAAAAAAATTACTTTTTCAGGACATGTGTCCCTAAGAAGTATCTTTTCTCAACCGTCATGAAAATTTCATTTTTTTAATTTTAATACATACATCATGATAAATTTTAACATGATAACATGGAAACCTGAAATAATTAGAATATGAACTAATAATAAGTGTAATTTTATTCCATAAATTTTTATGTGAGATACATTCTACAATTCCTTTAATGAACATTAACTCGTTCATGTTTTCATCTATAGGTGAATAGATGGACATTTAGACAAGTTTTAACCCATAAAATTCATTCTTCAATTTTTATACTCATATTTCATAATTATAGAGTTACCTTCCATAATCACAAATAATTTTTGCCCATTTCCTAAATACCTCTATTTATTCATTCAAAATCTCGATTTTATTTTTGTATATAAAGGGTGATATATTGATATCTGATACCCTATTTTTCATTACAATATTAAAAAGATATTCCCATGAACTCCATCCTAATATCTTATCTCATTTTCATGATGTGAATCCAAAAAAAAAACACTAAACCAATCTTATATTGATCAAGAATGTATCTTATGAAAATTACTAGTTTCTTGAAAATTTAATATATTATGAATATTTCTTATTTCATAATAGAATGTGATAAAGAAAGGTGAATTTTTTTATATCGATGTGTCATAGGCCCATAAAAATTGTAATAAACTACTTGTAGTTTCTCAATTGATTTTTCCTCTACCATTTTGTGATTCCATTAAACCATTTAAAATTATAAAGATATTATAAACCTAATATATATTTTAAAATGATGGGGAGTTCACCTATAATATTATATTTACAAATATTTCCTGAATTTTTTTCTTCTAATTTTTAGATGTATTATGTGTAATGTGTGATATCTTATCTTGATCTATTGGAAAAAATTAATTGATCTCCAGTATTATTTAAATCATGATCTATTATTTCTATTCTTGTAACAATCATACCAATACCAATAATGAAAATAATTAAAAATATTCTAGTTTAATACATCCCCATCAAATTTATCAAAAATCATTTATCTCACAGCATTTTATTATTATGTCCATCTATAATGAAATGTTAATATGAGTTCAATATGGTTGGTTACATTATAGCTAAAAACATTCCATTGATTTGAAATGAGATCTTATTCTGGATGGTACCAACACCTCCAACATCATCGACATTATAATCAAAGATCATGGTACAATTTTTTATATATGAATTATATTTATTTCCTAGAATATAGTGTTTTCACTTTTTGTTGTCCATCAAAACCGCTTCCCCAATATATTATATTTCATTTATGATTCCTTGTTTTATATTATTACCTTTAAAATATACTTCTATGTATTATAATTAATTAGAAAAATCATCATAATTTTTATATTTCTAATCACATCATCCACAAATATCCTCAGTCCCTTCAAACCTATTTTAAATGGAAATCATCTCCACGAACCACGCTGCACGATGAACCCATTGCTATCCAAATTTTTGATTTTATAGCCTTATGATTTTTGATTTTTCTCACTACTTTTCTAAAGTGGTAGAGTCTTATATATAGGCATTGCACTAATTCAAAAAGCTTATGATATTTGTCATCACCATTTAACAAAGATCCTTCACTTCCTTCAGGTTCCTCCCCTTTTTTGTGAAGTTCCACAAGAATTTTACATTTTCAATTATAATTGTAATCATGGAATGTTCCAAAAAAACCTTAAAAGAATCAAAATCATTCATAGTGCCACAATTCTCTATTCATGATGCCAATCAACTTAGCCATTCTTGATGATCATCTCTATTCGTGGAGATCACTGTCAACATTCATTGATCCTTCATGAACTAGTATTCATAACTACCCTAATCTCAAAATTCATTCCATTACCATATATAAATATGGAGTTGAAGACAATATTTTTCATAATTAAATCCAAAATCTATAATTCGGACCCCAAAATTTTGTAAAATATGTGAAAGGGCATCTCCTTGTGTATGCAATTTTTTACACCACTTCAATGGGGTCCATTCCTTATATATATATATATATATTTCATCATAACATGCAATCAAAATCTATAGACCCCACAACTTACCTTGGAAACGCACATTGAAAAAAAATAAACCCATAAATGACTACAATGTTAACCCATGGTATTTTTTCCTAGCATTATGTTACTTGTGAATTTGTTTCAATAATTTTAAAATCAACTAACAAATTCTGTATGAAAATACAGGGTTGATATGAATCTTATACCGAGAATAATGAATGTAATTTATTATTTTCTAAACTACAAACCCATTAAAACCCATTTCGTACATGTCACCATATCATCCTATATATAAATCTAATTCCCTCTAAATGTTACCCAACTTCATGATTTTTCCTGATAAAATTATTTTTTAATATATCAAATGAATAAGTTCATTTTTGTCACATTAAATAGTTAATCATTATCTATTTACTCCATATAAATAGAATATTTATTATTATATTTATCATGAATATACAAAAATCCTAAACTACTTTTTATATATTATTAAAAAATATCATCATGAAGATGTAATAAAAAATCCCCATTTTAAACATTCAAGTCCTCAATATCCATTTAGTCATTGCTATGTAAATATTTTTATATTTTTTATATAATATTCTTAACCAAATATTATTTCTTACTGGTATAAATCATATTTACTACCCCAAAAAATAATTATAAAATCGAAAAACAAACAACTAATATATGTAACCCTTAACAGAATGTTACATAATATAAATATATTATAATGTTAAAATTCACTTATTACAACACATAATCCCGGATCAAATTCCTCTTATTTTATTAAATTTAATTTTTGAAAATATACTCTAATTCAAAAAAACTCCATTGTGAATTGGTATTACTATAAATAACATTAAACATAACAAAAAATAACTAAATCATTTATTTTATGAACATTTATTAACTTTATGGTCAAAATAATTAAGATGAAATCTAACTGATGATTTAATCCATAGTTTCTATAAAATAATTTTTAATTTCCAATTGTTAATTATCATTTACAATCATGAACTATATATAATTCATGTCTATTTTTTAACATTAATTTATTCATTTTTTCCTTAATATTAGTCCAAAATTGTTAATAAATCACTATCTTAATACATAACTAATAAAAAAAATATTTAATTAAAAATAACGTATACAAGTCACTCATATTTTTTTAGTGAAAAATAAACACCCAGAATATATCTCCACCACCTACACAAACCAAATAAATCCTGATATGTTCATAAATTAAAACTAGCATATGATTAGTATGATGGAATAATAAAACATCGATATATAAATATAAATTGTTAGTGAATTTTAAATTATTAAAAATGATAATTGAATATAATTTATTTATTTAAATAATACATTGTACTGCAAAATATATTATATAATGAAGGTAGAGTGAGAAATATAGAGATCAATGAGAGGAATTCCAAAAAAAGCATAACCAAATTATAATTAAACATAAATACTCAAATACTCAAAAAATAAATTATAAATATGAATTATTTTAAAAAATTATTGAACAAGTCATCGTATCGCCCTTGGATAACCATTTGACATTTTTCTGGACAACTGCGGAATTGATTCATTAAAATACAACAAAATGATAAATTATAAGGCTAAATCCTTGACTATAAAAAACTTAGTACACTCCAATAGACAATTAATGGAATAATAAAATGAATATTTTTTCAATCATCTCCTCACCCAATCCAATCATTTTCTCTACCTCATATATAATAAAAATTGATTCAAAATAAATCAAATTTCAACATTAATGAAATAAATTATAATTTTAAATATACCTTTAATGATAGATACATCACTCCTCCCGTCATATTTCATAGAAATATAAACATAAAACATTGTAGATTTCAGATATATCATTTAATTTATATAATTATGATAGGATATAAATCATCTTAATGAATATATATTATCTGAAGTTTTTATAACATTTGTGGGTTATGATGCCGAGAAGAAGACCTACTTGACAATTCCCAACATTTCATTTTTCATAACAATTTTTCCCTCTGATATCTACACAATATTGTATATTAAAAATAGTAAAAGTTTTCATTGATTAAAACATGAAAGAACCCTTGAACCAAAAAATCAGATCATCATATATTGATTTATGACTACTATATGTAGGTTCAAAATATTTTTTGGATGAATTATTTCTTCATGGAACAATATTATACATCTACAAAAAAAAATATAATTATGTTATAGGAATCCATTGAAAATTATATACACTAGCGATCTATACATACACCTGTAACATCCAATGAAATTCAAATAGAATCTATGTGCATATAACATATGATCCTACTACATATATAATTCATATTTGATCACGAAAGGATATTATTTAATTAAATACATTCAATGATATCTCTAGAACCGATAAGTTTGGTGGAGGATGATCATTATGTGTTCTAGATACAATTCATGGGGAGGAATTTTCTAGGACTAGATTGGATTAAATATATGTCTTATTTCAAAAAAAATACAATATTCTAGTTAAAGGTTATGAAATAATATAAGTGGAAATAAATTGTGACAGGGTCATTATGTAATATTTACATATATCCAATCATTATTTTTATAATCCAACCTAATACCCATGTCTATTTTCTTTTCTTCAATATTGATAATATATATTTCTAACTTCACCTTCCTAAAACATTTGTCCCTATTTTAATTATCATATTATAATTATAAAAACATATTTTATACTCTTCCCATGGAATCCCTATTTTTGAAACATAATTTAATTAACTACATATTAGTATAGATACACAATTTTAATTGTGTAGTTTTCCATAAATATCTATAGAATTCTTATAAATCAACATATTTTTCCAATCATCGCTGATTTAAATCCATCAATATTAAATAAGAAATAATTTTTTAAACCATTCATTATTTCATTCACTTATCAATATCGTTAAATATCACGTAATTTATAAATGAAATCCACTATCCAAAAAACCATGTGTAGTACCCCCGATTTTTTTATGTAACCCTTACTTGATGAGTTTCATGGTTATAAAGCTAATGGTTAAAAATGGGAGAGTCGAGAGAACTTGGATTGAGTTTTGGGGAAAAACGAAAAGTCACACAGGAGGCGCAAATTTTGTCTAAACTGTGTGTAGTTGGTATGGGAGGTAGTGGCTTCCTCATGGATGGTGCAAATTTTGTCTAACCATGCGTCCAAACTGTGCGATAAGGGTGTCCAAGGTAGTATCTAACACACGGTTTGTGCAAGATTTGTCAAACTGTGCGGTCACTTAAAATTAAATCCTTAGATTGTGGATCTAACTCGTTTTTCCTCTAATTGCCTCTTTAAAGCTCCTATGCTTCCCTAACATGATATTTTAGTTCTCCTAAGGTCAAGGAGGGTTATCCCATTGTTCCGGAGTCGATCAGAAGGCTTCTCTTAGCGAATCAAACCCAGATTATTGAGGTATTTGATCGTTATCCATCGTTCTCGAATGGTTTCATAGACCTACTTAGATCAACTTCTCGTTTGCTCTCAGATTCTTATATATACACCCGTTATCGGTAGATCTATGTGTGTGGATGCCAAATATGATTAGATTTGGTCTTGTTTGTGTTAGGAGGGGAGATCTAAGGAGGATTCTTGGAGTTTTGACCTAGTGTTCTTAAGTGTTCTTCATCTGTTTCTTGGTTTCACCATTTTGTTGAAGTAGGATGCTTCAATATCTATTCCACTTTCTTATAATGTGAAGGATTAGTTAAATTTTTATTAATTTCATGGTTTTGATTATGAAATTTTGGTGCAAATCATGTTATAAATCCTCTTTAGTGATGATTTTATGGGATTGATGGAATTTTGGAAAATTGAAGGACATGGTTTTGCAAAGTGTATTGGTTTCTTGACATTAAAATTGGTATTTTAAAATATGGATTTGTTGGATTTAAAAAAAAGTGTTTTTTTGGTTGAACGAAATGGTTTTCAATAAAAGGTTTGATGCTTTATTGAAAGGTTTTGAACACACTTGGTTTGGGCATGGATTGCCTAGGTTGTGGTGGGTGTTCATATTCATTGGGATGGATAAGGGCGAGAAGAACCCCCATCAAAAGTTTGGGATGGATATGGTAGATAAGTACACCCATAGAAAGGGATATATAAAGTTATGAATTACCCCTGTCAAGGTAGTCCACTAAGTGATAGCTTAGTGGAAGGATAACTCACCACCCCCGAGTATAGGGAGTCCCTGGTTGCATGCATGGTTGGGTGTGTGGATATGTGAACTAGAATGAATGTTCCAAAATGGAAATGTGATCTTAGTTTGAAACATTTATTGGTTGTTTTTCTTGATATAGATGGGTTTTGTTGGAAATTGGTTTTGACATGGAACATATTATATTTTGAACTGTTTTGGATTTGTTTTATATAAATTGTTTAATATAAATGTGCTAACATTTTTTATCCTAGAGGCATGGGTTAGGAATTCATCGGGGAAAACCTACTGAGTTTCATTACTCACCCCCTTCTTTAGCATGATGGGGCTATTGTAGATGTCATATACTGGGATGTTGGAAAAGGCAATGTGTCACAATTGTATAGCATTAATTCGTTACTCTTGGGCTGGTTCGTGATATTGGAGCTTAGAGCTTGTAGAGCATGGAGTTGGGTGGTCATCATGAAGTCATGTAGTTGTCTTTCCATTATTTAATCTGATTGGGGTGTGTATTCAATTGTTTCACTTTTTTGGGTTATTATGACAATAGTGGTTGAGTTCTTTCGGTTTTAAATCATGCATCATATAGTCGTTTCTTAGTGATGTTTATCTAGTATGCTTTGTTTGTTGGTTGTTTTCATATAAAGGGGTAAATCATCCCCCCTTGTGTTTTTAAACCCATCGGCATTTATTACCACCCTTTGGTGCCTAGGGGATTTCGTTTAAGGCCTAGTAATGACTCGTTGATCTCTCAAGACAATGAGGATAAGAAGGTCATTACAAATGGTATCAGCTTGTTCGGTCCATGCCTAACAAGTGGTCATCAACGTTCTTAGTCATGGATTTGAAATTACATTTCTTCTATTCTTTGGGTTGGAATCATAGATAGGAGTAAGATTGTAGGAAAATGATATGTAAAGCATAAATGGACGTAGTTATCCTGTTTTTCCTGAACATCATGTCACTAGTGTGTTGGGTACATATGTGTTTTGGATGCACCTCTAGAATGTTGGAAATATCATTGTCGTGGGTTTAGCCAATGAGAAGAGCATGAAAAGTATTGTATAGGAATGACTTCCCACTACGATTTCATATCTCATTGTGAGTAATGAGTAATAATTTTGTGAAAGGTGACAAATTATGAAAAATGCGGGAATTCTTTACAAACAATAGACTTTGAAAACAGGTTGATTGTGGTATTTTGAAAAAGAATGATTTTTAAAATGATTGTTGAATGTTTTCAAAAATGATACAACATGTGAAAGGTTGTTTTGAAAACAATTTGATGATTTTTGATGTGATATAATTTGAAATTCTAAGCCTTAAGTTTCTAGGAAGTGAGACAAACGACGTGCGTTGTTTATATAGAAAATGGAAACTGTTAAGCGTCGTAGAAACCAAATCGAAGAGGCAATAGGGAATGTGGTTGAACATGAACCACGTTTGAACCAAGATCTGGTTCATAGTATTGTTCATGCATTCCAAGCTGTGGAAATGGGGAATCGGTGGGATGAGTCAAGGCATGTAGACCATTCGGTCCAGTTCCAGATGTAGAATCCACCCATCTTTCGGGGCAATTCTGAACCATAAAGGGCGGAGGTGTGGCCAAGTAGGATGAATCGTATCTTCGATTTCGTAATCACACTAGTAGATCTGAAACTAAAGCTGGCGACGTATTTTCTTGAGTATCATGCACATCAATGGTGGGATTTAGAGGTGCATGCTAAATTTGATGAAGGCCTTACATGGGAGGATTTTGAATAATTGTTTAACAAACAATTCTATCCTCACATGTTCAAGATCCACAAAATGATTGAATTATTTAACTTGAAATAGTAGAGACTCTCTGTCACATGGTATGCGGCTAAATTAATGAATTTAGTGCGCTTTGCACAGGATGTTGCTGCAAGTGCGTCGGTGAGGCCAAACATCTTTGAATCAGGGTTGTGGCAGGAAATACGCTTGAAGCTAGTTGTGATTTGTTTTACAGATTATACAAAAATGGTAAATAAAGAAAATATAGATGATAGAGACATCTCAAGAGTTATGGGAGGAGGAAGTATGATGATACCCAAGGGAAAGGATGGTAAATCTAATGCTGCGAACAAGCGGAAGAGGGACACCTACTTCCAATGTGGGAGAGCGAATCAGAATCAGACGACGTGATCAATCAACATTCCTCCACGACCCAAGAGAAAAGAAGGTTTCTTTCAATGTGGATCGAATGATCACATGAACCGAGAATGTACAGTACTACTGAGAGCATGCCACAATTGCAAGAAGATGAGGTATCTACAGCGGCAGCATAGGAATGCTCTGAGGTCGGGTGCACGTTCCACTTCCCAAGCGTCGCAAGAATCGTATGCTTCAACAGGGTGAGGACAGAAAAATCAGTCTCGTGAGCAGAATACAGCTAGTTATGTTGACTCCAGAATTACCATGACTCCTCATGTAGGGCACTCTTAGCAAGGAAACAAAGAGATCAGTGCAATGAAACTCAAATTATATGGAGCCGAGCATATGATTATTGAAGATCTAGTTGAAAAATCAATAGTAATAGGTACAATTCTTTTTAATTCTACCCTCATGCAAGTGTTTTTCATTACTGATTCATCGCATTCATTTCTTGCTTCTCGTGTTTCTGAATTCCTGAACATAATACTAGAAATTATGCCTTCTGTCTTGAAACTACAAACTCTTCTTGGGGAAAAACAATATAAAGCCTTTGTGTGTAGAGCATGTGCTATAACTGTTGATGGAGATGAGCTAAAAGGGGACTTCCCTATGTTGGATATCGATGCCTACGATGTAATCCTGGTTATGTACCAGTTGTCATGGTTTAAGGCTCACATCGACTATTATAGGGTAACGGTTAGTTTCACGACTGAGGATGACATCGACCGTCTATTTAGTAGAGAAAAGTTAGTATCGAAAGGTGCAAAGAGCTTTTTGGAACTAATACTAGGAATGATCTCTCACCATTTGGAATTTTTGACCTTGGAATCAATAGAGGAGATTGAGGGGAACATTTTTCTATCTTTAGTGGATCAATTTCCTAATGTTTTTCGTGAAATCTTCTCAGGGTTACCACCTGTGAGAGAAGTGAAGTTTACGATTGATCTCCTTCCAGGGCCCAATCATATATCACATCCATCTTATAGGATTGAACCAACATATTCAAAGGAATTTAATGTGTAGTTAGTGGAGCTAGAAAGTAAGGGATTCATTCGCTCAAGCGTGTCTCCCTGGGAAGCACCGGTTTTGTTCGTGAAGATGTCAGAAGGAACTCTTCGGCTGTGTGTTGATTATTATAAGCTTAACCCAGATATGATAAAGAATAGATATCCAATTCTACTCATTGATGACCTGTTTAATTAATTTAGGGGAGAACAGTGGTTCCATAAAATTGACTTGCGGTCAGGATATCACCAGTTTTGAGTTCGGAAGGTGGATATTCAGAAGACATCCTTCAGAAGAAAATATGGCCACTACAAATATATAGTCATGCCTTTCGGTCTAACGAATTCACCAGCGGCCGTCCTGGCTTTGATGAATCATATATTTCATAAATATCTGTATTCTTTTGTTGTGGTGTTTTTAGACGACATATTGGTGTATTCAAGGACAAGTGATGAGCTTGAGAAACACTTGGTGATAGTGTTTGAAATCCTGAGAGACAGTCAGTTGTATGAAAAATTATCAAAAAGTGATTTTTGGATACAAGGGGTATGCTTTTTGGGACATGATGTTTCTGAGAAAGATGTCTCAGTGGATCTAGATAATATAGTAGCTGTTCTTTCCTGGAAACCGCTGAAGAAAGTCTTAAAAATACGATGTTTTCTTGGTCTAGATGGTTACGCCCGACACTTTGTGCATGATTTCTCACGACTAGTTTCACCAATGATAGGTCTGAAAAAGAAGAATTATCTATTCCAATGGATAGAAGAATGTCATAAGTCCTTCCAAGAACAGAAGGTTTGTCTTACATCGACACATATCCTGACCTTTCCAGAATCAGGACAGGGCTATGCGGTGTTTTTTGAAGCTTCGAGAACAGGATTGGGTTGTATTATCATGCATGCAGAACATGTAGTTGCTTATTGTTCAATGCAGTTTAGAGTTCATGAGAAGAATAACCCAACACGTGATTTGGAGTTACCTTCAGTCGTCCAGGCTTTGAAAAATTAGAGACACTATATCTTTGATGAGAAATTTTCTATGTTTACGGATCACAAAATCATAAAACACATTTTCTCACTGTTCTATTTGAATATGAGGCAGAGGAGATGGATGGAGTGTCTTAAAATATTCTAATTTGACTTAATTTATACACTGGGTAAGGGAAATTCAGTGGACGCTGCATTAAGCAGGAAGCATATGCTCAGTTGGAAAAGGAAGCTTCAGAAGAATGGCAGTTAATGTTGGTATTAGCCAACATGCATGTGGAATGTGAAATTCGAGGTGATGTTGCAGTTTTCATTTAAGCTACGCTTATTCCTGATATGGTAAAGGTGGTCATTGAAGCCCAAACATAAGATGCTGAATGTCTGGTAATGAGTTCAAAACTCAATAGTGAGGAGACCATTGATGGCAGGAAACTAGAAGCGGGCTCAGTTTTGTATGTCAAAGACTGAATGTTTGTACCTATAGTTTATCAGGAATAGGTCCTTAATGCTTACCATAATTTAAGATGGGATGTATATCAAGGTACCTAGTAGAGTTATAAGATGCTAAAGGCGCAGTTTTAGTGGATCGGCATGAAATGGAAGGTGGGCGAGTTCATCTGGCGATGCTTAACTTGTCAGTAGGTTAAAGCAGGGCATCATAGAACAGCTGGTATGTTATTGTCTTAACCTATTCTAGTGTGTAAATGAGAGCAGATAGCAATGGATTTTGTTACAGGTCTTCTAAGAACGGTCTGGAAACATGATTCCATTTGGTTGATAGGGGATCGTCTAACCATGTCGACCCATTTCATCCTGATTTGTGAAACTCATAAGGTGGAAGATCATTGAAAAAACTATATCTGGGAAGTGGTAAAGATACATGGTGTACTAATGTCTATTATCTCAGACAGAGATTTGAGGATCACATCTCGTTTCTGGAAATCATTACTGCAAGACTTTGTGACTCAGTTGACGATGTGTATGACGTATCATTCTCAGACAGATGGGAAGTCTAAGTGGACGATTCAATCTTTGGAAGACATGTTGCTGGATTTTGTGATGGACATTCATGGCTCATGGGAAGATCATAAACCCTTAGTGGAGTTCTCATACAATGAAAACTATCAAGCCTCGATACTTGTGATTCTTTTGAAGCATGGTATGGACATCCTTATCGTTCTCCACCATGCTGGGTGGTAACTGGTGAAACCTCACTAGTCGGGCCGAGCCATTTCTATGAAACAATAGAGAAGATTCAGATGATTAGAATGAGAATGGAGACCGATCAAAGTCATCAGAAATATTATGCAGATCACTGTCGTATACCGTTGGGGATTTTTTGGGTGATCATGTCTTCTTGTGGATTGCTCCAAGACATGGAAATCGGTGTTTTGGGAAGTATGAAAAATTATCCCCTCGATATATAGGCCCATTAGAGATACTGAAACGAGTTGGAGAGGTGGAATATCGGTTGACGTTACCACTATAGTTTAGTTCAGTGCACAATGTGTTTGATGTATCTCAGTTAAAGATGTATCAACCCGATCCTGACCATGTGATCAAATGGGATCACTTGGACCTAGAGGAGGATGCATCATTGGTACATATCCCGGTTCGGATTGTGGATAGGCAGGATAAAGACTTGCGTGGGAAAATCATCGATCTTGTGTGGGTTTTGTGGAAACATGGTCATATTTAGGAAGAGAATTGGGAATGCAAGAAAGAAATGAAAGAGGAGTGTCCAGAACTCTTTTAGACACGCATTGGTTTTCTACATTCTAGGGATGGAAAGGACAATGGTGGGGAAAATTTAGTACCCCTAGTTTTGGGTATGTAACCCATACTTGATTATTTTCATGGTTATAATGATAAGGGTGACAAATGGTAGAGTCGGGAGAACTTGGATTGATTTTTTGGAAAAAAAAGGGAAGTCACACGGGAGGCGCACGGTTTGTCTAAACTGTGCTGCCAAACCGTGCAGAGTTGGTATGGGAGGTAGCGGCTTCCACACGGTTGGCACACTGTTTGTCTAACTGTGCTGCCAAACCGTATGAGAAGGGTTTCCAAGGAAGTAGCTAACGCACAATTAGCACACAGTTTGTCAAACCGTGCAGACTAACCGTGCAGTCACATATAATTAGATCCTTAAATTGTGGATCTAACTCGTTTTGCCTCTAATTCCTCATTAAAGATCCTAAGAGGCTCTAAATCGGGATTTTGGTTCTCCTAAGGTCATGGAGGGATGTCCCATCATTCTAGAGGTGATCTGAAGTCTTCTCTTGGTGAATTGAAGCCGGTTTATTCATGTATGTGATCGTTCTCCTTCATTCTTGAATGGTTTCTTAGATCTACAGAGATCTATTTCACGTCTTCTCTTGGTTTCTTAGATCTATACCTGTTATGGGTAGATCCATGTGTGTGGATTCCATATATGATGAGATTTGTTATTCGTTCTGTTAGGAGAGGATATCTAAGGAGGATTCTTGGAGTTTTGACCCGATATTCTTGACTGTTCTACGTCTGTTGCTTGGTTTCACCTTTTTGTGGAGGTAGGTGGCTTCACTCTCGATTCCACTTTCTTAGAACATGAAGGCATAGCTAAATTTGATTTAATTTCATGGTTTTTATTGTGAAATTGTGGTGCAAAGCATGTTATAAATCCTCTTTAGTGATGATTTATGGTTTTGATGGAATTATGGATAGTTGGAGAAAATGGTTGTGCAAACTGTATTGGTTTCTTGACTTTAAAATAGTGATTTTAAAATATGGCTTTGATGGATTTGGAAAAAAGGGTTTTACTACTTGAAATAAATGGTTTTTAATAAAAGGTCTGAGGCTTTATTAAACGGTTTTGAACACACTTGGTTTGGGCATGGATTGCATGGGTTGTGGTGTGTGTTCATATGCATTATGATGGATAAGGGTGAGAACCACCCCCATCAAAAGGTTTGGATATATAAGGCCGAGAAGTCCCCCCATTAAAAGGGATGGATAAGGTCGTTAAGTACCCCCATCAAGGTAGTCCACTACGTGATGGCTTAGTGGAAGGATAACTCACCACTCACAAGTATAGATAGCTCCAGGTTGCATGCATGGTTGGGTGTGTGAATATGTAAACTGGAAAGAATGTGCCAAAATGGAAATGGCATCTTAATTGGAAAACTTTCTTGGTTGATTTTCTTGAGAATGATGGGTTTTGTTGGAATATGGTTTTGACATGGAACTAATTATATTTTGAACTGTTTCGGCTTTGTTTTATATAAATTGATTTATATTAATGTGCTAACAAGGTTTATCCTAGAGGCATGAGTTAGGAAGTCATCGGGGGAAATCTACTGAGTTTCATTACTCACCCCTTTCTTTGGCATGATTGTGCTTTTTTCAGATGTCATCTATATTGATATTGGAAAAGGTAAAGTGTCACACGTGTATAGCACTACTTCGTGACTCAGGGGATGGTTCGTGATATTGGAGCTTGGATCTTGTGGAGCATGGAGTTGGGTGGTCATCTTGATGACTTCTATTTGTCTTTCTTCTATTTACTCATATTGGGTTTTGTATTCTGTTGTTTCACTTGGATGGTTTTTTATGAGAATAGTGGTTGAGTTGTTTCAGTTTTAAATCATGCATCATATAGTGGGTTCTTGGAGATGTTTATCTTGTTTTCTTTGTTTGTTGGTTATTTTCATCTAATGTGGTAAATCATCCCCCATGTGTTATGAAACCCTTCGACATTTATTGTCAGCCTTTAGCAAATTGGGGATGTTTCTTAAGGCCTAGTAATGACTCATTGAACTCTCACGCCAATGAGGATAAGTGGGTCATTACACTATGTTAATTCATTCTATGATTCATTGGATATAACTTCACAAACATTATCCTTTTCCTATCAATTAAATTTCACAATACAAATCCATTTATTATTATAATTTTTTATAAAATGGATAATTAATATTATGATACATTTATAAAATAACATACCTATTTTTTACATGTTCGGAATATTTCATTCAATGGTCGAAACCAATCACCATCCTATGATACTAAATTTTCTAATTTATTTTAAAAATAAATTCTATTAGTGGGTTTTTAAAAAAAATTATTATAAAAATAATATTATAATATAATAGAAACGTCTATAATTAATTTTATATATACAATTTTAACTAATAAAATAATATATTGGGCCCTTTTTTTATATAATGCATATATTCACCTAAAACTAATTATTATCCAAATGCGGAAAACTATATATATTTCTTCTTGATATTGAGAAATTAATATTAATTAAAAATTAAAAATATTCCAAAAATATTTCCCTTCAATGTAGAATTATTAATTAAAATTTTCAAATAAAAATTTATAGTAGTTTTTATATTCAGAATTCTATTCCTAGAATGTCAAGATTTTTGTGAATAATCTCCATATTCTTTAAATATTATTTATTATCTAGTGAAGTTGATACATAATTTCTCCAACACATTGAATATATTTTAAACCATTTAAAGTATTTTATTTTAAAAAATTAGATTGACCATTCAATTAAACATTAAATATTTCAGAAATCACCTCTATTCATCTTTCTCTATCTGGTTAAATATAATTTTTGAAATTTATTATTCATTTGTTTAATTCCTTTTCACCACCTATCAATTAATTTGAATATTTTATGATCATTTTCGTAATTTATATACTAAAAGAACATTTAAATATTAAATTGTTATCTTGAGTGGGAAACTTCTTCAATTTATCAATTTTATTCATCATCTATGGCTCATTTCACCCTAAACGGTCTTATAATTTCTTAAAGTGTCATTATATTTTATTAATTTTCTATTGTCCTTGTCTAATATTAATATACATTAATGAAATTAAGTGAATTATATATTAAACATGAACTCCATTTAAATTTTATTCTCGCATCAAATACCACTACATTCATTAATACTAAAAAACTTTCAATCACATCTAGAATAAGTAATTTTTTAAACATATCTAGATTTCTTAAAATTATATTAATTATCAAGGCCATCATTATCATAAAATTTTGAAACTAGATTTCTTATTTTTTGTTAATGAATAATAAAAAATTATACCTTTGAATAAAACATTCAATTTACAAATATTTTTGTTTATTCATTTCGAAAATACCTGGCCTCTCCTCATTACCTTTATATTCACTATATACATTAACAATTAGATAATTTGATACTAAATACATGAATATATCATCTAAAAAAATTACTTTCCCATTTAGCTAAAATGTCCATTTTATTATTTTCAATATTCTTGTAATGAGAAAGGCGAGTTCCTCATATTTCAATTCAAATTATTGTTCTTCGTCAAAATCGTATACTTCTAAAACTAATTATTTATTAATATTTACTTTTTTCAAGGGTAAATATAAATTTTTTCTTCACAGTTTATATTATTCATAGATTTTCATCACTGCATCATTGTATAATAAATAAAAATTTTGTGAACATTGCCCAATGTATGTGTCACAAGGACACGATCATCAAGAATATCGACCACAGTATCAAACCTATATTGAAAAAATGGTATTTTCAAGATAATTATCGAAACCTATGACATTTCACCAAGACATAAGATATTTATCATAATATCTTTATCATATGTATATAATTATTCCATTATTGTATCACGACACATCTAGAGATAATTCTCTTTTAATCTAGAAATTTTCATCACGAGTTTCATAAATTTTTAATAACTTTTATTCATATGTTGTTTAATTTATCAAAGATTCCCACAACCATTTTATTCTCTCTATAATAGAGAATATTTAATTTAAAAAGATATATACTTGAATAGTTTTCATCATTCACATTATTTTCAAAATTTCTTTTAAAAACAATTGTTATAGAAGCACCCCTAAGATGGGGAAAACCAATATTCGAGACCTACAAAATATATATAATGATTTTTAATATGTATGGTAGCATCTAATCATTATAAATATAGATCATTTTCAATATAAAGTGCAAATACACATTTTATTAAACCAAATAATGTTTTTTTGAAATATTAATTCAAAGAAAAAATAATTTACCAAAAAGGAACACTAAACTCATATAACAACATAGAAAAATAAATTTCAAAATTAATACCATTCATAATTTTTATATTCATACAAAACTTTATCTCTATTGATATCATGTTGAATGGATCCATGAATGGATTCGTTTTATTGAATTTGTTGAATTAGTGACCAATATTCTATTCTCTATTTTTTGATATCTTATAAAATCACCATTCACAAAATTTTAGGGAAATCAATATCTCTACTAAATTTCCCACAAATAGATGAATCCCAATGAAGAAAAGAAAACATTGTGTACAATTTTAAAATGTTGATATTTTTATATAATTCGTAGCATTATACAACATATTTTTAGGCTAGTTATAATTTTAGGTAAAATGATAATGGTTTATACAGAACATATATTACACATTTTCAACAATGTAGTATCCTAATACTATGAAAAATAGATCTTTAATTTTTCTAATATATTTATGATTTTTTGTTTTCATTACCAATGTTGGGATTATTTTTATACTAAAAATTATGTTATCATTGAAATATGTAGTACACCCATACTTATTCACCACATAATATTGGTTTTACTTCTTTCATCAAATTTAATTTTCTATTTCAAGTAATAATTTTTCTTTTCAACCTTATTTTATTATATCATTTTAGGAAAAATTATCTAAATTTTCTCCCAATTTATAATGACAATATTATACCATATTATATTATATCAAACATAAATGTATCAATTTTCCATATTGAATAATAAATTCCCAATTTAAACTTCATATTATATATATGATTCAACTACCACTCAAATAAGTCATCTCCTTATTCAATATTCTTAAAAATTTGAAGGGTCTCATGTCATTAATATAATTTTTGAATAATTATGATTCAATTACACTCAATTTAATTTAAAATCATAATATATTTAATATGTAGTTGTATTCCCCATAGTGTAAGTATTCCATATTCTTAAATAGGGTTACATGATAACGGAATGACAATTATATCCATGACGTAATCTAGTCAGCCACAAAAAAAATAAATAGATCATAATATTATTTAATTTTAACTATATCCTATGAGAAATCCCATTATATTCTCTTGGAAACTTATATCCCAATTTTTGGATCTCCCTTTTAGATATTTTTATGTGTTTTTTTGTAATTTTGTTTGAAAAAGTAGCTGTTTTGTGGATGTACACAATTGGTGAGTTGATAGAGAAATCCATATAGCATGGACCAAATAATGACCCTATATATGTTGAGAAACATTTGGGAACAAGTTTAGTAAAAATTACGTGGGCTCTACCCTGAATAATTCATCCATAGATAGAGTGTGATTTTATAGCTAACACATAGGTTGTTTAATTATTTTAAAATAATTAACGATACCCAATGGCCAAGTAATGATGAACAATTTGGATATACAATGACTCCTAATTAAATAGTCTAACCTAAAAACATGTATCTTAGTTTTTAATCCCCTCAAAATTCATTTAAAATCATGGGACCCCAGTTTATGATTCAAAACACCACCCATTTGAAACCAACTCAATCAATTTTATTTTTTAGGATACTAGAATTATTTTTAGGATCCTATATCATTTTCTTGTTTAATAGATGTGATTGTTTAAGATCTAATATCTATATGGCATGCGGTTTCTCCCGTGATTTTGAGTTCTCTATCTCCCAATTTCCCTCCAATTCGGGTGAGGTGGGTCTTCACAATTATGTGGATTTGATATTTTTTGGATCTAAATTCAGAGGTTATTTCCATGATATCCATTACCTTTATTTTTTATATTCATTTACCATTGTTGATATTGATTTCCTAACATGATTAAATTTATGGTGTTAAATAATCAAATAACCCAAAATTGAGACCCAAATTTTCATTTTAGATTTGAAAGTATTTTTTAATTTTTTTGTGAATCCATATTCGAGATGATTACGTAATTCATTTTAAAAGTGGTGGATACTATGAATAATGCCCAATTTAAATGAAATTGAAATTGATGGAGTATATTTTTATAAAAATGAATCCTTGGATTCAATGTTCATTTAGTGAACCGATTTGATGTTAATTCTTGAGAATATAGACATTGAATCGAAAAAATAATTTAAAATGACATGAATTCCTTAAGAAAATATTAATTTTAATCCAAAAAAGGGAAATATGAACATGAAAAGAAGGATATTCTTTTATGAATGATTAACCTATTTGAAATGAATTATATTCCCGTGAATAAATTGATAACAAATTTATTTATTGATGAAAATGTGAGTCAGAGTATTTAGTGGGAGAATTGGACAAGGATGATCTGACTCTGACACCCTAATAATGGATTGATAATGAGAAATTTTATTAGTCATTGTTCATAATGGTCATACCTGATTAGTTATTTCACGATTTTCCAATATGGCCTTCTGCTTAGGAACATGTGAATATATACATGGACCCTGATTTTTGATTGAGTAGTTTTATGATCCCATAGAAAAAAACTAATGAAGTTATTTTCATATTACAATGGTGCTTATTATAAAAAATTTCATTATACATGCCACATATTATTTAATTATTTTTTTCATTCCATATATTTTACATAATTTTGTTATATAAAATTTTAATTCACCCTATTTAAATACGTCTTCATTTTTTTTGAAGAGAATGACTATTTTTTGGAATCTATATTAATTTCATTACATGATTTATTTTTTATAATTATAAAAATTAAGTGGCTTACAAATATAGAGATTACTTAGAGAATATGTTGGTGGTATCCTATAGAAATATATTCCTCACACCATATATTTTTCCATCAGTAATTAGTATATTATGTTATTCTAGGTCCAAAAAATGTAAAACTACTTTTAGAGGAGGGTGTGTTCTTGATTCATGGGAAAAATAGTGATTGTGGTAATTAATGAACATTTGATAAACATCATACATCGGGGTTTCTGAGTTTTGACCTTAGTTAATGTTGTGTCTTTTGATGATGTTTTTTTTCTGAATTTATGAATCAATATTCTTATTGTACAATCTCATTGATTATTAAATCTCACGGGGAATGTTTTTTAAGGTTTCTAATATTATTTTTTCTATTATCATAAAACCATTACATTTGAATTATTTATGATTATAGGATCTATTGGACTACTTATTAAGATCATGTACACCATTTGTGATATTTCATGGATGGATTATATAACAATATACTCATATATTAAGGATATTTTAGGAAATGGTGGAATGATTAAGAGGGTTTTCATTTTTCATTGATCTCAGTATGTAGTTTTTGATGTTCCAATAGATAGAAAGATTTATTTTTGGGGATAAATGGGTACTTATGACCATGTTTTTAGGTAAATATCATCACAAAATCCTCTAGTTTCGATATGTGATTGGGAAAATAATATTTTTGTCATAATTTGATCGAATTTTGGTTATTTTTACAATATTATCATATTGTTTTGAAAACCAAATATTATCCTCTAGTTGATGGAATATATATTCTTATATCTCTTGTTAAAGTTACAACCTCAATATCTTTTCTAATACTATAGATTTTTCTATTTAATTTGTGTAATACATGTGTTTGTAAAAACATTTTAATATTTTATTTCATGAAGTAGTAGGTGGAAGGAGAAATTGTATACTCTAGTAGAACATAGTCTTATTGAGATAGTGGTTTTTGTTATCTAAGGTATGGGATATGAATTATCACTAGTTCTATTTATAGAACAATTAGTGAAGACATTAAGGGATAGAATTATTGGTCATGCTAATGAATTTCAATATTTATATACACCATATTTCTGAGTCTTAAATTATAAAAAAGAGGGAATGTATTGTTTAAAAAATATTTATCTACTTTTTGAATTCTCAAAAACCCTTTATTATGTTAGTGTAAAATTTTATTCATTTAATATTTAGGGGAATAGAAAAATATGGCAGGATTTGATGGTAATGAAAAAAACATGAGGTATAATAGTTTCAGTAAATTAGTGTTACTTACGTACATTTTTTATTTACAGAATCAATGTTGTTGGAAATTTTTATAGAGTTTATCACTATACATCATTGTGATAAGACAAAAAATATGTAGGGAAATTCATTTACTGATTTTGTTTTGTCCTCGCCATTAGTCGTGAAAAATTGGATACAAATGTATTGAATATTTGAGATGTGTGCTTAATCTAAAATATTATTTCATGTTTTTGTATTAAATAAAGAATCCAATATTTATTTGATGGATAGAGGGTAAATTAAAGATCATGATAAAGATCTTAACTCAGAGTTGATGGGTGTTTCTTTCACTCCAATAGGATATTCTGGATGATAAATTTAAAGAAAATAAAATCATGATGAGACTCCTGATTGTTTTATACATAATGAATAATACATAGATCCTATTATACCTATAAGAGTACGTTTAACGATAATTTAGTATTTCATGTTTATGTATTTGAAAATTATATTCACTCAAGCACCAAATATATATTACCCATGAAGATGTTCATATAACCTATAGAAGTTCTATCATGATTTTGCACTCCATGAAGTGTAATGGGATCATCGGTTCCTAAAATCACTATGATTCCATTAATCACATTATGAAAAAATTTGTTCTATCCACATAAACTTGAAATAATAATTCTTCATATAGTGGAAGTGTCTATAAAAGATGATTATGTGAGTCCAGTGACAAATGGAATTACAATCATAATAACCTTTCTATATTAACTAATAATTTTGATACAGGTTTATAACAACCATTTATTTTGAAAATTATTATAATCCATTTAATCCTTTTTATAGATATTTGGTCATAGGTGATGTGTTATACTACTCCCCTCAGGATGAATAGAGAATAGGGAATTCATGGTCCCTATTTTTGTTCCTCTTTGTTAGAGATTTATTACTAATGGAATTTGATAATTTTCCACCTGAAACATAGTGAAATAATTTTTTGGATGGATTGGATACTTTCCCATAATTTTTGTATTGACTAATATCATACGGTCATCTCCTTTAGTATTCTCGAAGTGGTGTTTTTGTTTTTTAGAGATAATGGGGCATGATATAGAGTAGTTATGAAACTTTATTTAAAGATTTAGAATGTGTAAAAACTATGTTTTCATTTGACATTGAACAAGAATCATTTTAAGAGCATCTCTATCCATTTTTATCCTGTTTTCATATTTTCTTCCATCTTATTTCACTTATTTATTAATTGTGAGAGATGTCAATTTATTTTATGATATCCCCCTCATTCATCTAATAACAAACCTCATAGCATATGGATGAAAATAAATGATCATTTTGAAGAAAAAATTGGATAATTTTATAGAAGAAGGAAGTATTCTTGTGAGTGATCAGACTTGGGAGTGAATTAATTGTATTGAGACGAAAATCAATTAAATTCATGACATTTGTCTTGATAACTAGGACCGCAACACATTCGTGTGAATGAACCGAGATTATTTTCTTAAAATTGATGATTTTTTTGAAAACATTATAGGTATGGAGTGATTATAAAATATTGATCATAGATCTTGTTATCACAAAATTATAATTAAATATAATAATATTCCTAATATTTCCATCTAGAGTATATAAGTCTATTATGATTAACTTTTTATGCCTTGTACCCTGAAATTTTCTAGTATGTTTTTATTTTTTTATGACAATAATGTAACACAAGTATATTTATTTGTTTATAGTAGTGTTCGTGGATGAAATAATTATTTACTATAAAACCAATAATGTTAATTTGTGTCATTTTAGATAAATTTAAAAAATAATATGATATCAACAAAACTATTTGAATCATTTGAAATTTATTTTCCTTCATTCATAATTTATTTTTATTTTAGACATTGTCTAATAACACAGAATTTCAATTAAATATTTCAAGTTTAATTTTATTATGAAAATAGAGAAACAAAATAATGTTATTGAGATTAAATAATTCATTAGTTTTGTGAGTTATTAATATAGGTTTGTTAAATACTTCTCAATCCAAGCCTCTCCACTGAGAACTCTCACTAAGAATGGGGGGATGTTAAAATAAGATTTGAAATGTTCTATAAACTTTTATCTCTTAAAATTCCTTTGGAATTTTGTACCAGTGATAATATATTAATATACTGGAATGGGATATGTGTTTTGTTTGAGATACATGTAGTTTTAGATTGAGATATTTCCTTATACTGTGTTATCATGCTGTGTTATATGGCTCCCAATATCCAAGAATACATGAGACAAACTAAATTACCTATGATATTGAAAATTAATTAATTAAGAATCCTCAAAATATAATTTTTAATTATCATTTCAAAGAAAGGATTATAATTTAATCAAAGCACAAATGCCTAAGGAATATCAACTGCCAAAAATATTTGACCAAACTGTATAACAACATTGTAGAGTAACTATTTTTTAATGATTTTGACATTGTGTACACCCATGACATAATTGACTTTTATTGAAAATTACATGAAAAATAATCTTGTGAACGTGTCCAGGAATGAATCATAAAAATGTAGAATTTGATGGATCTTTTCTCTTTGTTGCATTTGGGAGTATAGGAAGATGAGAGTGAGATTATTTTGAATTGTTTTCAATTGGTCTATTCTATTCTCAAGATGATTTTTTGGTACCAACTTCTTTATAATATATTCCATATTATTAAGGACACTCTTTATAGTGGGGATAACATTAGTGAGGGTGTGTTTTCTATTAAGGGTATTCTTAGATTTAGAAGTGGATATTTCATACCTTTTATAATGAGAAATGATGTGATAGTGTTTTCCAATAAACCACCATGGGTAGTGAACCTCGGTACCAGAATGATGACTTATGATAGGAAGTAATGATTCTGGTGTGAAATTATAAAATGAGATATTTTTGACATTTCTTCTCATTATTATACAAGATATAAGGACATATATGAGAACTAGATACATTCTAGTTTTCATAAGCCACATCCAATGACAACATGGATGTTAGATGATATTTCTATTGATATCACGGTTGGGTAGTTGTGTACTCCATGATACATGAATGTGAGATCGGATGATATTGGTGGAATAAAAAATAATGGACTTCATTATCATTCATGATAAAACCAATGTAGATGATTTGATACCACGTTATGTGATTGATATTAATCATTTTAACAAAGATCCTACTTCGGTAGTCTTTGAAATAAATCCACATTTTTCTTATTATTTTTTGAGAGACCTGTAAGAGTAATTGAGATCCGAGGTCATATTGAGTATGGAATATCATCCACCAATTGATGTCTATACTAAATGAGCTATTTTTATTATTGAGGACATGTTTTGTGTTTACATCCCTGACTAGGATAGAGATTGATGTATCGATTTGGGACCATTTGAATTTTATTATAATAACCATTACTACTAACAGAATATAATATTTCTCTGTGTGTAATTTAATGAATAAAATTATAGAATTAATATTGGTTTTTAATAGATTGGTGAGGCTATGTTAGTGGATAATTTTTTTGGATTCATGAGATAACCAAAAAGATTCATTTGATTATTTATAGGATGGTAACAAAATAGAGTTGGTATAATCCATATACTAATATTCCCATACACCATTTGGGGATTCCCGATAGTGAATGTATTTTGAGAGTTTCTTCTCATTTTTTTCGCTATTTGATTAAGAAGGTAGGGAACTATTTATAAAAATAGTTCGGTTCCTTTTTATATTTTTAATAGGTTTATGATGTGGCATGTTATTTTGTACATCCACCTATGTTTACAATGAACCAATATGTGTTTCATGTATTTTATCCTTATAATAATAATTCTAAATATTGTTAATTTCGATTATTGAGTCAATGATACATTTTTATAAAGGGAATATGATACCAGTTCATGATGAGTTATGGAAGTGTGGTTATGATTTTCATGAGACATGGACTCATGTGGCCGTGATGAGCGATTAGTGGTCTCATTCCATTTACATCAAATATTATAAATATGATTTATTGGGTAAGAATGCATTTATCAAGGGAAGGATGTATCATCAAAATAACATCATCCAAATACATATATCCCACTTTATTACGTCCATTACCTTCTGGCATGGTGTTTTTTGTTCTTTATCATAGCTGAATAAATTGGTAACCTTTGGGGGATATTCACAGTAAAAGAAATCCATGATGATATTGTAAAAAAATTGTGTTATATATGATGGTGAACATGATGGAGTAGAATAATTTTTAAAACACATACGCCTTATCAATAAAACGTGCATCCATGAATTATTAATTTTTACATAGTTTGATCATGGATAGTTTGATAATGTGGACAAATATTTTGATACACTCTAGACTCCAAGTGATGTAATATGGTTAGGATTTACAATTACTTGTAACTATTTCCCACATCTAGTGAACTTTTCATGCGTGATTTTAATACTCATTTAATTATATTGAAAATCATTTTAACCTGATTTAATATGACTATCCCCTTACCCCAAATGACCGTAACAAAATTTTTATTATTTTTAGGACCTATATAGGATGTTTAGGCTCCTTGACCCACTTTTCCTTCAAATAAATGTTTTCATGGAATATTTGATCTTAATCTAGTTTCTGTTATCTCCCTCAATTAATGTTTTATCTATCTACATTCTCTCCATTTAGAGAGTAATGAATACATATGTCGTGGAATTTTTATATCTTCTTTTTATTGGATCATGATTCTACATTTGATTATATGTTCTCATTCCCCATTATTAATTATTAGTGTTTCCCATTGTAGGTTTTTATTTGATCTCATTATAATATGTGGGTTGATTAATATGTCATTTTCCAAAAATTAAATACCCAAACTGCTTCATATATTTGAATAATGTTTCTAATTGTTTTATAAATCCTAAATATATATGGTAATATTTTTTATTTTAAAAGTCAATAGTAATTTTGAAACCCCAATAATTCAATTACATTAGGATTATAGGGGTATATATTAAAAAAATATGAATTTATTTGGAAGATGATTTGATGAAATGATTTAATACTTATTCTTGATATGTAAATATTTAAATAATAAATTGATTAAAAATAACAATTAATGAAAATATAATTTTTTGTTTGGAAATTAAATAGCACGATCAAAAGGAAAATAGGTCAATTTAATTATTGATGAAGAATTGATTATAAAGAAATGATATTCCCATAAAAGAGTGAATAAATGTTATATTTAATAATAAAAAATCATATGTAGTTAGTGGGTGATTAAGATTATAATGTTATAACCCTGACCCTTTTGATGTGGATTGAAGAGGAAAAATGTAACAAAACATTGTTCCAAAGGATTATCCGTAATGAAATATTACATAATCATTCACAATGTCTTGTGCCTTCAGGATGTGTGTAGACAAACAGGAGTTGTGATTGATGATTGAGTTGTGTGAGTGACTATATCAAAAAAATGATCATTAAAGAATATGACCATGGTTCATTTTTATATTTGAATCTGATTTACATGATATTTTATTATAGAAATATTTTATTACTGATAGTTGTTTTATATTAATTAAATATATAATCCATTCATATAAGGCCATTTTGATAAATTTAATATCTATTAATTTAATATTTTTTAATGTAATAATATATATTTCCAATAATTTTTAAAATAATTTTTTTGAAATAATAGTTTATTGTTTTAAAATAACATATAGAATCATGTTAAGGTATACAAGAACAGTATTTTTTTTATACTATACCTTTTCCATTTGGAGTTTTTACATTATATTTTATAAGTACATGTAATTGGATTTTTCATGTTAGAGGAGACAGGTTTTCAGGATTCATGGGACTTAGAATTATTATGGTGATTAATGGAGATGGGTTCCATTAATTACATAGGATTGTCTATGTTTTTAGAATAAAATATGTTTTCATTATTAATGTTCCATTTTGCGCATTTCATTATCAATAATATTGTGGCATATTAGACGTGATGACAATTTATCATACCAATAATTTATTTTTATTTTTTTTATTTTTTTTCTCTTATCACGAAAATATTTAAATTTACTTAATTATGATGTCATATTCTTATAAATAACTCACACATCTCAGGAATTCTCTTCAGGATATGTCTGGTTCAGCCCAATTATTTATGTACCATGGAATATGGGTTGGTCTGGTAAACATAATCCCATAATTTAACCCATATAACATCCTCAATAATGTTGTATCTTTATCAATATAGTGTACCTATTTCCCAAGCCATTGAAGGTTATTCATAAAAATCATCCATGGATATATGTGGGGAAAAAATCAAATTCAAAACATAACTATTATTATCTATCTCATAATTATATTTTTTTAATGATAGAATAATATTAATCATCCCTTATGATTTAGGATTCATATGGACATTCTCCTTTTTCTAGCCTATACCATCAAGACAAACCATAAATAAGAAAAGTTATGAGATCATTTTATTTGGACATGTAATTATAATATTATTAAAACCTACATTCAATACATTATCATTTATTAATATTCCTTATATTAGTAACCAATATAAAGTTTATAGTGATTGGGACATTAAAAAATTTCATATATAATTTTTTAAAGTGGGTTGTATATTCTATACTATTCCATTATAATGTTTTAATCAAACATTACCACATACATGAATTACTGTGAACTGGGAATTTATAATATATAAATTTCATATGGTCATAGTAAAACTGTAGTATTTAGGAATTATCAAATTTTCCAAAATTCATCATTCTAACTCTATAATTTCCTTTATCTAATGACTTGAAACATTTTCATATTTTTTTCATCTTTTTATTGGTGTGAATATAATGCATAATATATTACCAAATTTTATTATATATGATTAGACTGGCCCTTATTATGGATTTTCCAAGAAAATTTTATACTTAAATCAATTAATTGTGAATAATGTTATTTAACACATAAAAATAATTTCAAACAACTTTAAAAAACTTATAAACATATTAAAAGATAAAATATCATCACAAAATCTATTGTATGAAATTTTAAATGTTATTAACTCATTCAACTAGAAATACATAACATTCTATGTCCACTCTTCTTCCCAAAATCATCTTCCCTAGAGAAACACCTCTTTTCCAGGGTGTACTTCTCGACCTCCATATTCCAAAAAACAATACCATAGACCCATATATCTCTTTCAAGTCATAATAACTCTATATAATAACATCTTACAATAATTGATATGGGAATCGACAATTTTTTATCTTTTATATGACAACATGGAGATCATATTACAATTGGTAAACCAATATTTTTCATGTTCACATTTTCTGGTGGAAGAAACCAGATTAATCAAGAATAGATATAGGTTAAACCCTTGTGTCAGATATTATTACACAATAAAAGTGTAAATGATATTTATAATCTTTTATGGATTGATCTTTCTTCATATTTCATCCCATGATGTCGAATTTCATTAAAAAATCACATAGATCTTGGGGCAGTTGTGTAAAATACACAAATAATACTGTGAATTCTCTCATCAATCATTTATATATTGTACATAGTAGTTTTATAATAATAATTGATGATATGGCCTACTAGACCAATAATGGGATTTTTTGTCTTGATTTTTAGTTTCCCCAAACCATATTAAGTGTGATGAGAATGTTTTGGTTTCTTTAATGGTTGAAAATAATGTTATCGAAATTGAATTGGTGGTTATATTATGAATTAAAATTAGAGAATAAAATTTCATTATATAGTGATTAACTACTATTCTCAGTCATGAAAATTAGTGTTTCAATAAGACATAGTATTTATTAATAAAATTATTTCCTGAACAATTATGTGTTTGAATGTTTTATACACATAAAAAATATAGAGAAACCAAAAAATATATTGATTAATTACTAAATAAGTTATCAATAATTAATAATTACACCAATTAAAAATCTAAACATTATAATTTGCCAAAACATTAAAACATAAAATTTAAAAGGGGAAACAGTAATCTCCCCAATCTACAAGATTCACCACCACCGCTATAAATACAATAAAAAAGAATAAAATATTAGTAAACCGGTAGAAATCATATACAATATAAATATAATAACATGACATTTATTGTGTTGAGTAATGAATAATAGAATATAGATGTATTGATAAGAGTTAAGTTGATCATTTTAATTGTAATGTGACCATTGGAATATTAACATGAGCATTTGGAAAAATATTCTGACCATTGAGAATAGTAACCTGAACATTGGATTAGTGACATTAATTATAAATATTATATAATGAAATAAATAATTATTATTATGATTGATAATAGAAATTAAAAAAAATTAATACCAAAAAAAATATTATTATAAATTGAAAAAAAATGTAAACACATATTTAATAATTTATATTCTAATATTTTTTAAATATATATTTAAATATTAAAAATTATATTTAACTATTTTTGGAAAATATTTTTATAAAATTAATATAATTTTTGATATATTAATTCAAAATAATCATAGTGTGTTTTTTTTGAAATTTTCTCAACTGCATCAATTTTCTGATGAATAATAAAAATATTGTTTTCAAATAACAGGTGTAACTTGAATTACATAATTCATGATGTAATAATTACATAATCATTTTTGTAAAAAAAAATTCACCCTTGTAATATTTAATTTCATAAATAGATTATTGAAATACAATATGTTTAATTTCTAATCCTTAAAATAACATTCCAGAACATAAATCCAAAAGAGATTCCATAAAATATATTTTTTAAATATTCTCTTTTAATAAACAAATTAATTTAAATTATAATGTGGATATAAAGTTTTAAATTAATTCTTATATATTAATATAAAATATATTTTTTTCGAAAAATATAAATTACATCTTTTTTCTAGATTAGATTATTTTATTCTAAAATATTCCTCTATTAATGTATGAAAACCCTCTCTCTCCCCCCTTATAAAACCACTCCATAAAAACATTAAAAATCCCCAGAACATACCAAATAAATATTCGTAAGACCATTAGAATCCATATGATCATTCTATAGAAATCCAATTCCAATCAACAGAGATATATTTTCATACAAGGAATGATACACCAAAGAGAGAGTAAGCCCCTACTAACTTGTCCACATTTTCTTCTTTTATTTATAATTGATACAATATTTATTTCAATCTAATATAATAAAAAATAATTATATACTAATTATTAAACATAAAATTGATGTTAACCTAGTTAAAAATTCATTATTATGACAAAAATAAATGTCATCAACCAATTTCATTCTCTTTCGACAATGTCATGGAAAAGGTCAGTTTACCACATACTGAGACATTGCCCTGAAGATTCATATAACAAACATCATGTATAGACATTATAAATTTTATATAATATATTAATATGTAATTTCAGGTATTATACAATTAATTAATTAATTATACATAATTATTAATTACATTTAACAAAATATTGAAATTGAGGAAAAATGGGGAATATTTTAGTAAAAGCATACAATTAAACCATGTGAATTTCATTAAAAAAAATTATAAATATAATCCAAGGATTATTATTGACGAAAATATTTATGTCATAATATTTAAAACACAAGTATTGTCTTTTTAAAAAATATAATATTTTTATTCACGTGAAGTACACGGGACGAAATAATGAGGCAACTAAGGTATGGGTGAACCGAACTCCTATTCCATAGTGTCTCCCTCTATGACAATGATTTTAGTATTACATATACATTAATTTTTCTTAAATTTAAATTTTTATTCTTCCATTTTTATTTTTTAGTATTCATGATTTCAACATGATTTTTTGATAAACTAAATGTATTTCAAAAAGGTCAATTATTTTAAAAAAACATTTCTTACTTTTGTTAAGATCATTTCTTTTTCACTCATGATTGATGATTATTATTAGAATTTTATTTTACAATTTATTCCATTGTTAACCCATTTTCATTTCATTAATTTATATTTTTTGAAATTTGTATGTATCCCATTACTTTCCATGAGTTACTTTATGGATATTACTTATATATGATTTATAGGAATACATGATTGTGTAATGTTTATTATGTAACTGTTGGGGTTGAAATTATATAGAACTCCAATAAATTTGGTAATGTTATGAATCCCTCGGGATAATGTGAGATATTCATCAACACGATGCTATATTTTTTCACAATGATGTTTTTATGATTATGCACATATGTGATGCATGGACATGATGCAACCATTATTCACAAAAATGTGTGGTATATAACCACTAAGACATGGTGTTTCATTTTTATTCATTTCCACGTTGCACAAATTTATCATATGATTCTTATCATTATTATGATATTGATCTCAAGTTTATTTTATGATGATGATGATTTTTATCATTCATTTTATATTTATTCAATTCCCTTATAAGTCATCTTGCTGGTATTTTTGCTAACCCCTTTCAATAAATGTTTATCCTCAAATAATCGATTATACTAAAAAGAAACCAGGAAAATATAAGAACCAATATCATAATTAATCAAATTATATCTATGTTTATTATGTAATAATTATTATTAAAATTATTTTCTGAATACTCTACCTTTTTTTATCACGGTTCTGAAACCCAAACATACAGTTTTAATATTAAATGAGGTAGTAATCCTATATTCAATTTTATGGTCTAAATATTATGCATCATAGAAGAGTTTAGTAGTTTTTGGAATTATAGTTAAAAAAACTATTAAAAACCGTTTCAATTAGACTATGTAAATGATAAAATACAAGAATCATTGTTAAATTAAAATTAATAACATAGGGACACCATAAGATATGCTTTTTATGTTGACTTAAAAAAATAATAAATTATTATTTTTTGTTTTATTTATATTTCATTATAAACTTTTTTATATTATAAAATGATCTGGACTAGGGGAGATGAGTCTTGCAACCCTTGTGATGGAAAATAAAACGATTGTCCAAAAAACATCACCAATTTTCATAGGGGTAGATTTTAAAATTTTATGGAAATTCGTACCTAGTTTTCATATATTTGAATATTATGTTATGTCATGTGGAATATTTCCCTTTACTCAGAAAGGATCAACTATATATTATACCCTTTATATACAAATTACCAATATGATTTTAGTGGTATATCTGATCCACTAGTTTCTTAACAACGGTTTAACACAATGAAGAAGATATTTTCTATGATCCATTATTTTGAAAAGGATATTATTACACTTATAGATTACTATTTTTATTGATAGTCCTATCAAAGGTGGGAGTCATTATAGAACACCAATCCAAAGTATTAAATATAATATATGGAGTATAAATAAAATTATAAAATATTTTTAAACTACTATTATCCCATAACTCTTGAAAAGAATGTTGAAAAGACAATAATAGAGATATAAAATAATAAAAATAAATCTATAATGTTTTCTAAATAAGAAATCATAAATATTACATGATATGTCCCATGATTTGTTAACTATAATAATAGAAAATTTGAAAGGTTATTTTAGGGTATAAAAACAAAACATCAAAAGGCTCTAGCTATATGAGACATTTGGAGTTATAAGGAAATAGTATAACGTTCTCTCAATATAGAGATGAAGTTTAGAGAATGATCCCATGGTTATAAATATAGTAAGAGAAGAATGGTGTTTCATGATAGTGGGTCAAACAACAATCGGTGAAATAGAATCCAATTACCCACATGTCAACTGTCACGACCCCCTCCCACCATAGATTCCCCTCATGAGCTAGCGATGGTGAAAGGGAGATAATTGCCCCTAGTCCCGCCTCCCATAGGCCCCAGGGTGGCGACTAGCACCAAGGGTATGAGTTTTCACAAATATGGGAGGCATTACCCTTTTTATTATTTAAGATTGGGAAATAGAACAATTCAACCACCCAAAAAGGAAAATAACAAGTGTATAGAAATAAACCCAAACCAATCCCACAATCATGTTTAAACAATTTTATAACAAGGTGCAAGTAAAAGAAAGCTCAAAGTACAATACCAAAAGAAAACAAGAGTACATCAACTGAAACAAATCCAATTGTCCGACTGGTAGGGTCTCGCACGACCCTGGTAGTCCTCTTGGAAACCTGAAAGTAAATATAGGGTGAGCATACATGTATACTTAGTAGGGAAACCTAAAGCTCTCGTGCACAAGTGGGGAGACATCCTAATGTCCTGTGAAAATAATAGAAGAAACAATGGAAGTAATTCTATCCACCCAACCTCACCAGCCACACTCACCAAAAACAAAGTCCTGATGATGCATGTACCTTCCCTAGGGTCTCTACCCAGTAATCAATGTAGTCTCACTTGGTCGTTCGGTAGGCTCAGAGTCCTTGCATCGGATCACGGGTGGCCCTAAAATCTCGTGTCCTAGCCGGTCTTCCATGGCCTATGTCACGCACTAAGATTAACTAACACTGTTTCCCTACCATCCCATGCAATCCTCATTGTCCCTAACTCCAGACTACGTCCTATCTCTCATACATCACCTCTGATACCATTCTATCACATCCCCCTCCCACCAAAGATGCCCCTCCTGAGCTGGCAATGGTGAAAGGGAGATAATGACCCCTGAGTCCCGCCTCCAGTAGGCCCCGGGGTGGCGACTAGCACCAAGGGTATGAGTTTTCACAAATATGGGAGGAATTACCCTTTTATTATTTTAAGATCGGGAAATAGGACAAGCCAACCACCAAAAAGAAAAAGAACAAGTGTATAGAAATAAACCCAAACCAAGCCCACATGCATGTTTTAACAGTTTTATAACAAGGTGAAATTACAAGAAATATCAAATTACAATACCAAATGAAAATAAGAGTACAACAACTTCAACAACTCCAACTGTATGACTAGTAGGGTCCCGCACGACCCTGGTAGTCCTCCTTGAAACCTGAATGTAAACGTAGAGTGAGCATACAAGTATACTCAGTAGGGAAACCTAAATCTATCGTGAACAAGTACGGAGACATCCTAATTTCCCGTGAGAACAATAGAAAAAACCTAGAAAGGAATTTTATCCACCCAAGCTCACCAGCCATAATCACCAAAAACAAAATCACAATACATAGTAGTATATAAGAACAAGAGTATTGGGTACCCCGCTCCATTTCCATTTAGTTAGATGCTCTTCCTGAAGGCGAATGTCCTGACGCTGCCACACTCTCCCCGCCCGCACATACCTGTGCATCACAACCACGTATCCCCCCCCCTCCCGCACACACCTGGGCCTCACAACCAGGTATCCCCCCGCACACACTTGGGCCACACAAACACGTATCCCCCCAGCATGCACCTTGGCCTCACAACGACGTATCCCGCACGCACACAACTAGGCCTTATCCCGAAGATTCTTGGGAATAGTAAAACCTGCCCGAAGAGTCTTGGGCTAAAACCACCCCAATCGAAACTTACTTGAAGGGACATAGGTGTAAGTTGGCCTCAGGCCATCATAACCAAGGGAAGAAGGAGCAGGAAAGTGTTAGTAACTATGTGAAAACACCCTATCCCATGAAATGGGAGTGTTCGACACTAAGTTCTAAACATGGGTGGGGTGCGATAAAAAACAAAGATACATATATATATATACCAAAAAATCAGTCGATCCTATGTATTTTAATTAGAGAACTGAGCATGTGCGTCAGCACTGCTACTACGAAGCATTCATACAACAAACAACCCCGACCCCATTTAGGTTTTCACGTTTCAACATAATCAGTTTATTAGTTCCTTAACTACTGGGAAACTATCCACAACCAAACACATAAATCATTCGTGAAACATATCCTTTCCACCCACAAATCAAGTTAGGAAAACACAAGAAACACAAACAAGTCCCTTATTATTAACCAACCAACCCCATTGATTATTAATCCCATTCCATTACCAAGCCCCACCATTCATTAACTCTTCAACATTTTATTTATTATTCAAAACCCATATTTCGTTCACTTTCAAACCCATCCCTGCATCCCCGCTGCTAACTTCCATTACTAAAACTAGACCGTACATCATCCTCCCTTTAAATACCATTTATCACAGCCCTACATCCCATCTCCATCATAGTATTCACACCAACCCATAACCAAGCCAACTGCAGCCCCACTTCACACCATATCCACGAAAACCCATGAAACACCCCCCTTTCATATGCAACGTAAATAAGCCAAAACCCACATGTTCATTATTATGTTTTGTTTTAACCGTGGTGATCACACAAGGGTTCCAGATTTTAATCAGCAAACTTTACGTGATTAACCAATATCCACATTCAATAAATTTCCATTCACAAAAACAGTCTAGAAATATTGGGAAACATTTAATTGCGCAAACAAAGGCCCCCAATGACGATGATTTTTAGAAGGAATAAGCCTATTAAATTCACAACATAATATCATAGGATATAAAAATAATGTAATAGTAATCACAAACTTTCCAACCCCATTATATAAGCCAGTTATTATCTTTATTAAACCAGTTTAAAAGTGTTTCACATAAACAAGAGGTCACCCACCCCGCATGATGCACAAATTTAGAGAGATGAAGGTAATATCCCTACCTCAACAGGTTCTGATCACAACGCTCCCACAGATTAACGTTAGAAGACATCCGTCGGCGTCCGTCACCTCTTTCGAGTCCCAACAAAACCTCCTAAGGTGGAAGTTGGAATGTATGGCCAAACGAAAGGCAACAAATCTATGCTCGGATGATCCAACTCGTCGTTACAATCTCGTGGTTACTTACGGATCGTAAATCAGAGCTCGGATGAGGGATGTTATGGAAGAAAAGGAGTCTTCGAGTCTCTTGGGATAGTTCTGCTTAGAGGAATGGGTAGGAGAGGGGTGAGCTGAAAAGGAGGAGGGGACCCCTACTTTTATTGGGAGTAAAAGAAAAAGTACACGGCATGTACATTATGGTACATGGTGAGTACTCGGCCGTTTCGTATGGTCACCACGCGGCTTCCAACATGGCCTTCAATGCGGAACGCGGACATTGACTGGTCAACACACGACTTTAAGGTAACGCATATGTGGGGAGCGGCTACACGACGTGTAGTAATGGATACACAGCGTGTACCAATTTATTTCACATGGCATGGACACAACTCCAACATCGCACATGGCCATTGACTGGTCAACACACGGTAACACGTATGCGGGGAGAGACTACACGACATGTAGTTTGGGGTACACAGCATGCACCCATTTATTTCACGCGATAAGGACACGACCATCAACATGGGGTATACCTGGAAAGGGGGTACACCGAGTGTACTCAATCTACATGGCGTGTAGTTTCTAAATTGTGGAAAGTGTGGGAAAAGACCATTTTACCCTCCAGAACACTTCATGGCCTTCTTTTTGACAAAGGAATGGGCCGGAGAGGTCCGAGCCATGACATCAACAATTTGGGAAGAATCATTATCGTAATTTACTCAATGATATGGTTAAATGAATCTTGATCTAAGGGAATTATATCAATAGGATGAATGTCAATGTCAAATAATGAATCTAGGAATCACAATGGAAGAACTATGTTAAACTACAAATGCCCTATCTATAGTTTCATTGTTACAAAATTGGTAGAAATGGGTCTATGCATGATAGTGAACTAACTCTCGAGACATTGTGGGTAATGTGAATCAGTGGACACTAAAGACAAAGGAGTGGACACTAATGCCAAAGGATAAAGGGAATTATTATGCCATATCTAATCATGTTGTGGAGTAGGAAAATGATGTTGTTCAAGGTAGAGTACGTATTAACTCATAAATGGAAATTGTTTTATTTCATTACATTTCGATGGATACCATTAAACAGTATATGTTTACTAAAACTATTGCATTTATTCCTTGATAGATTAACGTA
Source organism: Viscum album (assembly GCA_963277665.1). Classification (NCBI taxonomy): domain Eukaryota; kingdom Viridiplantae; phylum Streptophyta; class Magnoliopsida; order Santalales; family Viscaceae; genus Viscum; species Viscum album. The sequence continues at coordinate 1,034,093,022 of OY728157.1, forward strand.
TAGTTATCATTGAAAACAAATGGTGGTGAAATAATTGCATCAAAATTGTTTTACTCTTCTCTAGTTATTATCTGTGGGAAAATTTGTCCAGTGAATATAATTATTCTTCACTCATGGATTTTTATGTATACTGTGTATAGATTTTATCTCATTATAAAAATTAAACATCATATATTGTGAAAATGATATATAATTTCATTATCTATACCATCAAAAGATTTTATTTAAATTCAAGGAAGATCCTCATCCTCTTTTGTAAAATATATAAATTGTGTATGTGTTGATACCCATTAGAAATGAATACTGTTATTAAATGGGTGAGAAAAAAGAAAGGTAACATGTCGGCTGAAATGACCTTCATGAGGGAATAAACTGATGTGTTTCTTGATGATTTTCATAGAGTTCTACCAGGTAATGAGTTATAGTTACCAGTAGAAATCATACCCAGAGCCACTTATATCCAAAAATTTACCAAGAATATTGACCTAATTTCGCTGGAAATCTAAAATAATCACCTGTAAGAATATTTTGAAAAATGTTTCAATACCCTACTGAATCACCATGGAGTGCACTAATTCTATTTTTAATGAAATAGATGGTACACTGTTGGTCTATATTGATTTTTTATAGCACAACAAGATCCCAAAATAGAATAAATAAACCCATCCATGAATTGATGACATATTTTATAAAATATGAAGAGATCATTAGTTCTCATGTGCGTATTATTAATTTATATATAATTAATTGATGGTGACTAAGGAAGAAATTACAAATAAAGAATTTTGTACCGGATATGAGCTGTATAAGTACATTTTTATGCTCTTTGGACTTACTAACATCTAACTGAAATATATGTATTTGATCAATAGATTCTTTATAGACAATATTGAATGTTTCCATATGTTTTTATAAATGATATACTCATTTATTCCAAATGAATTGAGGAATATAAAGAGAATCTAAGGATTGTGTTGGTTACATTCTAGAAGGAGAAATAGTATGCTATGTTAAATAAGTTTAAATTTGTTATGTAGTTATTCGCATTCCTGGGGAATGTGATATTATGTGAGGTACTGTTTGTAGACCCTTAAATTAAAATTGAAATTTAGTAATATAATAGACCTTAAAGGGTCATGGAAATTTTTGTTTTCTATTATTATCATGGTAAAACCGTGATTTTATGATAAATTTCTCACTATTCTAATGCATGTTATCTATGATAACATATAAAGGGTAAAATTAGATCTGAATAGAAGAATTTAAGGAATGATTTATGGGGCATAGTAAGAGGATAGTATCAACACTTTTACTGACACTACCAATAAGTGGAGAAGGTTTTGAGATATATAGATATTCTTAAAAGAAATCAATAGGTAGTGCACTAATGTGGGATTCTGAAGTGACCGCATAAGCATCGCTATAGTAAAATATCAAAGAGAAGAACAAACATACAAATTATATAATGTTAGCATATATAATAATAATTCTAAATATATTAATGAATTATCTCTATGATGAGATTTTGGAAATATATTCTGATCATAAGATTTTAAAATTTATATATACATAGAATGAGCAAAACATGCCTCAAATGACATGGTAATGGATAATAAAGGTAAAATAATTCATACAAACTACCATCATGGAAATGAAAACAATTTTTACGATTATCAAAGTAGATAATAGAATTCCCATATACCTATGACGTGGATTGATAATGAACCAGTATTCATGGAAATCGTAAACATTGAAATGTATTTTAGAATGTTAGGTTATAAGTATTTCCTTACCGAAATTATTGTCCAACCATCCATCCAAGATATTATAATATAGGGAAAAAACTTATTTGGAGATAACAAATAATGTCAAATTAGTAATAAATTCAAGCTACATGAGTTCAATATCGATGATGATTGTGTTATTTAGTTTTATATGAGGGTTTATGTGCCTTCATCACCTGAGATTATGTAGGATCAATGGGAAAAATTATAGAAGAAACTTGTGGAGTAAAAATTAGGATGTCTGGTTTTCCAAAAGAGAAATTAGAGCATCAAAATAAAAATGGGATGATTAAACAATTTCCAATAACAATTTAAAAATGGGATAATCTCACTATGTACCTTTTCACTACTCTTCCAAATACACTAAATGAAAAAAAACATTTTTTCATGTCTTGGATTGACTCCCAAGACTACCCACTTTATCGCTATTCAAAAAGAGTAATTACATGAATAGGTGAACATATATGTGAATTGAAGTGGTGAGGATGAATTGTGTAAATGTTTCTAAAATATATGATAATGATCAAAGATTAGTCACAAAATTATGGGGATTTCTTCAGCATGCTTTGAGTAGTATGTTCAATTACATTTTTTGCATTCACCCCCAAACATAGTTTCAATATGAAAGAACAACTTAGATTCATGAATACATTTTTAGAGACTAATATATAGAATTAAAAGGTGGATGTGTTCAACATATTCTAATGGATGAGTTCTTGGATTAAAATATTATCCTATATTGAATTCAAATTTATCAATATGAATATCATTATGGGCAGTGATTTACAACACCAACTGATGGTCTGATGTTGGGGACCAAAAAAATACTTTGACCTGACCATGTGCAATGGATAATAGAAATGGTTCAGGCAATACAAAAAATAATAATGCTGATCAGAATTGAAAAAATAGATACTCTAAAAACTATATAATGGATGTAGAGATTGAATTCAGAAGAAATTATTTCAATGGAATATTATTATGTAAGAGATTCATGTAGTTTTGAATGAAAATAAAGAATATCCAAAGGAACATTGTCCCCTTTTAGATCCTCGATCTCATAAAATCATTGTCCCATTAGCTTGCACTTTAACAAAGTATAACCCATGTTCATGAAGTGTTCTATATATCATTCTAGTGTAATAACATAAATAATCCCACACATGTACTAAAATTAGTTGTGGTATGTCTAGTGAATGAAATATCATATAAAGATAATCCATTGAAGTTCATGGACCATATAGATAATGTGTTATGAACCAAAAATAATTATAATTACAATGTGTTATTGAGTTACCTTCTATATGAAAGGGATACATGGGAACTAGTGGAAAAAATAAAACAGAAGTACCCTAAAATATTCTTTACTGAGAGTATTATTGAAAATAAGGGGGAACCATTCCTAATGGGGGAGTTATTCAATGACATAATGTTTATTTTTAATAAAAATTTCCTAAATAAAGGTGTGTTTTTAAATATTATACACATAGAAATTAAAAGAAAACAAAAAATAATTTTTTACAACACTAAATATTATTACATTGATCACCAATAAAACCATTTACAATTAAAAAAAATACAAATGTAATAAATATAAAAAAATTTGAAAATAGGGATCTATGTAATTTACTAGAATCATCACACCATGTAAAAATTAGAGAAAAAAAATCATAGAAAACATGGAAATATTATATGAAATATAAATATAGAACATTGATATAAATTTATATGATTAATAAATCATGATATTTAGAAGTAATTATTTGATGTGATTAGACTGTTAGAATATTAAAATGGTCATTAGTAATGGAATCCGGGCCATTTGTAAAACAAAAATAACTATTAGAATAGTAATTTACAATAAATAATGAATTATGATAAAAAAATATTTATTATGATTAATCTATATAAATATTCATTTTAAAAATTCATTAAATAAAAATCAATTTTAAAAAATCCAAAAAATATAGGAACAATTATAATAATGTGTCTTTAAAATTACATTTTAAAAATATTAATTTTTTTTAAAAAATAATGTTACCTATTCTTGATTTGATTATGATAAAATGAATTTAATTATTGAAATAATCCATTCAATATTTTCCATGGGGTTTTTATTGAAATTTTCAATAAAACATTTATTTTATGTTGAATATTAAAAATATTGTTTTCACAATAGTTTAGAAACTCAAAATACATCTTTAATGATATAATAGTGTATTTATCTTTTATTGAGAATTGTTCTCATACCTATTATATTTAATATCATAAATTTTTTTATTTAAAATTAATTAAATGTTCAAACCTAATAATAACATTCCCAATCCTATATTCTGAAGTTATTTGTTAAGATAAAAAAAATTCATTATTTATATACCAATTTAATAATCAAAATATTATGAATTATAAAAAGAATTTTACATATTGAAACAATTTTATTATTTTAACATAGGATTTATATTTTTAATAAATAAAAATTACATTTATTACATTTAATATTTTATATTATTCATCATTTAATTTATAAACAACCCTTTCCTTATGTATAAATAACCCATCTCCCTTATTGTTTAAAACCACACCATCCACCCATTATTAAGCTCTTGATCATCTGAAATATTCCCTCTTTTGAATATTAGAAGACATAGGGATGTTATGGAGTAACAAATTCCTATCACCATGTATTTATAGTGTCATACAAAGGAAGCTACACATTGGAGAATACATGTCTCTATTAACACTGCCCTATTTTCTTCTATACTTTCTTCTTTTTCCCATGACCATTTCAAAACCATGAACTAAATAATTGATAATAAATTAATTTTACATTATAATAATTATTTAAATCTACAATAATTATCATATATTATACATATATAAAAATCCTACTTCACATTCGTTCTCTTTCGAAAATGCCTCATTAATGGTTAGTTACACACAAAAGGAGACATTTCAATGAGAATTCTTATAGCCTACTTAAAGGAATGATAGAGTGATTTATATATAATATATATTTATATATTTATATTTAATCTTGGAAAATGAAATTTAATAAAATAATTTATAATTTACATTGGAAAAACTTGAATAGCTGAGGATAATAGTAAATTTCAATGAAAAAATAATATGAAAATGCATCTATTTAAATAAATTTTTTTACAAAATATAATAAAAAGATTTTAATTTATAAATATATGTATAAATTAATATTATTAATTTCTATTTTAGTGTTTTAATCAATATAATTTTGATATTCTGGTGCTAAAAAAGAGAGTAAATAATAAGGGAGTTATGGTTAGGGGTTCTTGAACTAAACTCCCTTTTCTATTGTTTTCCTTATTTTACACCAATGTTTGTATGTATAATCATATAATTTGAAATATTATAGAACATGAATCTTGTTTTTTTAAAAATACTATCTTAGAATTGTGCACATATGTTATAAATGAACTTGATTTAATCTTTGTTTACAATAATGTGTGGTATTTTCCTACTAAGACATGATGTCTCAATTTCATGAATTGCTACAATCCATAACTTTATAATGTAATTCCTATCAGGATTATAGTGACGATCCTGTTATTATGTTATGATTGTTATGAATATCATCACTCATGTTATAATGATTCATGTCTCTTATTCGTACTCTTACATGACATTTAGCTCATCCCATTCATGGATTTAAATCATAATGTGATTACATAAACCATAGAGAATAATTGGCCCATTACGAAGCCATATTAGAGGTAATTAAATTATTTTTATGTTTTTGAATGTCAATTTTATGTATATGCATAATTTTTCAATAATAGTAAACCAGTTCATCCAGTATTTTTAATCCAATTATTTTTATTGTCTTTAAAATGATTTATTGGTCATGTAAGGAAAAGTAGGGTCGTGATAGTTTCAAAGGAAAATTTATTTGTATAATAAGAATTGTGTGTATTAAAAATGAATTGTAAGTGTAATAGACCCATGATGTTTTAAGAAAAAATATTAAACTAATTTTTGGAGATGTAATTCTAGAATGTAAGGATTTTGGATACTTAGGAATGATTTTAAATTTTAAATTTGTTTTTTCCATTATTTTTTTCATTTTCTTCATGTTCATTGATGTTTTTAAGTTCTCATCCATTACTTGTACACAATGAATATGTTTATATTGTTTTGAGTGGTCAAGAATTGAGATCCACCAAAGATTAATGATATAATTTGTATTTAAATATAAAAAAATATTGTTGAACTAATCAATATAGAAATTGATACACTTTTATTAGTTTAAGATGCATCTTCCTAAGGCACTTCTTTATCATGTATAGATTAATCATCAGAATATAATATCATCCATGAGAAATTTATATGTAACATAATTTTAAATATATTTATATACGTTTTCCATCATGGATCATTAAAATATTGTGTATATTAGATCATAAGATTATATATCTTCACTATAATAGGGGAGATATATGAATTTAATATGTTTTAAATATAAAATTCCCCAACCACTAAAATAAATTTTACCATGAAATGATTTGTATTATGAAACATTGAAAAAATGAATTAGTCATTTTATAATAAATAATATAATAACTTATATAAATACACTGTTGAAATATTTAACAAATATAATGGAAATGATAAAAACAATAATACATGTTTTATTAAATAAAATACAAAACATACAAAAACATTCCTAAGATGTTTCCACACATAATCTTCATGTATTAAACAATTATATAAAACTAGGATTAGCTAAAAATTACATAACATATCATAAGTTATGTACTCAAATCCCATAAATCCCTTTATCAATATAATTTGATTATATATTTTTTCCTATCCCGATGAATACAAGAATAAGCTGATCAAAATGACATATTTTCACTATCCCAGTGAACCCTCAATCCACCTGTTAATAAAAACTAAAATTAAAATAACATAACGTAATGTATTTAAAATGATAACATCACAGATGATTCATTATCAAAAAATCTATAAAAGTTACAGAAGAATCATGTTTAGAAAATAGTTGTTATGATACGTCATAATAGTAATTATAACTTCGATGCAAAAAAATCTTGCTAATCATGATTCTCATTATAGATGAGGATATATTTTTCAAAACAATATAATTTTTGGTTTTATGAATTCAGGGGAGTATATTCGATTGAATAAGATGATATCCTTCTTCATATGAATTGGTGAAAACATTAGTATCTTATCTAATGTAAGATTTTTAAACAAGTAATATAATTTTCAAATGTTTCAACTAGTAGATATGAAAATAATTAACTATTTTCATAATATATCATTTCATAATTGGATTATTATTTGTTAATCAAGTATATATTAATGTCTCTATCAGATTAATTATGTTAGGTTTTAATAATTTTACTTCATCATATGTAATTCATTTTACTTCATTTATCCAACTTTATAAACATTATATTAGATAGACTACATATACATTAATATTTTATTCATTGTACATTACCATCTATAATACAAGCTATCTCAATCCAATAGTTATGATATAAGCCATCCAATATAAATAATAACATTCAAATTAACCAATTTTGTAACATAGGATACATAAATATTTGAAACACTTATAGATAAACATAGTGGATTGATGAGGCGATGATGGTGGGTTGAGAGAGCTCAAATGTATGACTCAGTGAAAAAATGCAGCATTCCATCATTTGAAAAGTTTTTGTTACCCAAAATATGACTCAGTGGAAACTAGATCATGTTAATCATTCAAATATGATTTTTGGAATAATCAAATAATGATTTATAATAATTTTTTAGGGTTATTTTAGTTTTTATCCACTAAGAATGTATGAGAAGGGAATCATGCCTTGGATTCATTTCACTTATCTCAGGTTTTCACCTTTCACCTTATTCAGAAATATGGGATCAGTTTCATTTGTTTGAAATTCCAAATTTCTTATTCTTGATTTTGGGTTAAAATATTTTGATAAAATTTGACATTTCTTCGTCTTTAAATCCTATATGATATTATTTCATCAATTTTAATCGCCATTAAAATATTTAGGTAGAAACCCCAAGCTATATGCTGTGACTTTTTGTGGGTGTTAGTTGAGGTAGATCTCAATGTTGTGATAAAAAGAATTGGATAATTGTAATGATTAATGACTCAACCATATGTCTTTGAGATGCTTCTTGATTACTGCTCTAATTTCATGTCCATGGATAATTCAACCAAAAAATATTGGATGGGTATTTTATGTATATTCTATGTATTAATATACGTTTATGAGGCATATTTTTAGAGACATAATACTAATATATGGATAATTATGATAATGTATCTAGTCCTGTTGATAAATATTGGGAACACTAACACTCTTAATAAGTGTCATGATAGAATGGTGTCCATTTGAAATAGATTTATATAGGGAATTATTTGGATGTTTATGTACATAGATCAATGGGAGAAATTTGTGTTCTCACCAGTATCGAATACGAGAATAATGATACTCATGTAATGGTTTTGGGAATGGTAGACATACATGATGCATGTGTGGAATATCATGGGGTTATATAATCCCTTATATGGAATCCTATGATTAGGAGGGCAATGTCAAATTGTAGGAACTAGTTATCTAGAGTTTAGTGGATTCATCATCTTGAAATTATGAGGGCAGTGCTTCTGTGATATCTTGTGGTGGATCAAGAAAGGGAAATAGTGAAGGAATTGTTAAGTGTAAAATCATTTTTAATATGGGACCAACTACTCAAGGGGAAATCATATAGAATACTTAATTAATTTTCCACATAGATATTTTTGTTTTTATACTCTACCCAAAAATGTATATTATCATCTAAATCATAATAGAACTCAGGTTTTGGAGGTTTTAAAATGGAAGAAATAAATTGAATAATATTTAATGATACAAGGTTACCATGGAAGATGATTCTCTATTACTGATGATCTCTTATAAGATTTAATATAGTCATTAAAATATTAGGGATTATGATTTTTTTTAAACATATAATGATGTGTAGTCTAATGTAAAATTACTCACATGTCAATCCCACAAAGAGAACTAGGTTGATTCCAAATACTCATGGGAGGAATACACCTATCAATTATCTTTTCAATTTTTATGTCAAATCAGAATATGTGAGTGGAAATGTGTGTTATAATAGTCCGAGTTATGATTATGATGCGTCTAAACATGATTTTCTACATTAATGAAGGTCCATATCTTCCAAACATTTTTGGTGACTATACATCCTACAAATTTCCCCCTTATAAAATTTTTAAATGGACTTATACGGAAGATATATTAGGAATAATGTGTTCCGAAAAATGATAGAAAAATTATATAGTACAAAAATTTCATTAATATATGAAAATATAACATCAATTCAAATTAAAAAATAAAAACAAAATTGAAAAAATACAAAAATGGTGTTTGAGTTTAATTGTTTTATGATTTTCATGTCATTATTTAAAATAATTAGAATTTTTTTAAATTTTTATTTTATTTTCAAGATGGTATTACTCAAATAATCACTCGTCTTCTATGTGTTCATTAATATCAAATCTAAATTTTCTATCTTCTCTTACATCAAATAAATCTTCATGAACAACAGTGAAATTAACTAATCTAGTTCTCTCGTAAGGTTTCTAAAATCATCGAAATCATTTATTAAATAACATACATCAATATTCATACTATCATAATACATTGATATTTTCATGGTTTCAATTTTTATCCCTTAAAATTATTTATAAATTAACTTCATGTCACAATCTTTATGACTCCTCTATCTTATATTGATTTTAAATTTGTTAACTCAAATTTTTTCCCATTAAAATAAAAAAATGTCCAATTTATGGATAATGTTTTTTGAAATATGATTCATCGAAACTCACACTTCAATCACATCAACATTCCATGAATTTAGCTATAACGAGACATGAAAACAAGAAATAAATATTATATTCTCTGAATGCTTTTTATTACTTCATTGTCGTAATTCATTGTCATGTAAATTATTTTTAATCTCGTAATAGGAGTTAAATTAAGTGTACCATAGAAAGTTTATCATAGTTGACTTCATAACTCTAGTTTTTTTTGGTCTCTTCTATTTTTATAAAATCAGACTTATAAATTTCAACAACATATACCACTTAATAATGTCGATATAGTGATGATGGATTTTTATTCAATTCTTGTTCATTATTACTTGAAGAATCATCATCTAGAGAACAAAAAAATTATTCTTAATATTGAAATGATATTATTATAAAAGTATGATATGATATTTACACAATATCTAATTAAATATTCAAATCATTAATAACATAATCTTTCTTAATTGATATTATTCTCTTTTGAGATAAACTAAATCATCCTATATGATATGACATTTTTTTAAAAAATCATTTTATTTTTAAACATATTTTTAGACAATTTTTTATCCATCCTGATCAGCGAAATGTTATATGACAACATTATTTATGTTTTCATTCACATAATAAATATGATCACATTAACAATGAACAATAAATTATTATTCCATAATATTGGTTATATGAATAATATATTAAGTATTACCAAAAGGGGGCTTATTTTCATTCTAATCATTTTCAGATATAAGATCATCTTGATCATTCAACTAATGATGTTCATGAGATATATATTCCAATGGAAGTATCATTTAATATATGAGTTAGTATCCATCAATTTATATCTTCTTTAAATTTATTTTGATTATCAAAATCATTTCTTTTAATTATTTACCCACTTCAACATTGAATGAAAACCATATATACCCTTCCATTATCTAAAATTTCATTTTCCTAAATTTAACAAATACATCATAAAACATTGTTTTATATCTACTTTTATTTATCATACGTTTTTTATGAATTATTATACTCCAATATTTTATAAAGATATGTTTTGTAGAGATAAATAACTAATTAAACAGATGGGTATTTTTTGTTCTTTTATGTTAACTTATTAAATAAAGGAAAAAAATATAATCCCCATTTCAAAAATTATTTTATCACCAATGTAAGATAAATTATCTATGACTACTAAATCATATTTATTTATATTTGGATACCTCTTAATGTCCCAAAAATATTTTTCAGTAACGTCGTGTAATTTATAATTAAATTATTTATTGAACAATTTTTTATAGAATATATATAATTTACCACAGTCTTCCAAATTTTATGTTTAACATATAAATAAGGAAATCTAAAACATTTATTTACTATACTATCAACATATCACTATAACCATTTCATGAAAAAAGGAAATTTTGAACACACATGGACAATATCCTATTGTTTTCCAGAATTTGTGACAACATTCGTATTTTTTCTTCTGAGGAAAACAATGTTTTCTCTATAATGGATTTTCATAACGTTCCAATATTCAAAATAATAAATAAGTAAAAAAATATCATATATATCAAATGAGATTCATGAAAAATCATATATACTATTCATATTAAAATCATTAGGTTTTCCAAATAGAGTGAATAAATTTTTTTTCAAACATTATAACCATTAATCATAAATGATGTATAATAATATACCACTATAGCTGGATACTATGAGTCAAAAACATTTTGATAACAACAATGAGACACCCATACTTGAAAGAAATATATAATTTTAGAAGTAATCGTACCTTTCAAACTGTTATATATAATTAAACCATCGCTTTACAGATTTTGAATCATTGAGATCATCAAATTATTCAATAAAAAACAATACAAAAAAAACTAAATGAAATCAGAAAAATCACAAAATAAAATATATAGAATAATGACATGGTAGTGATCAGTATCCATAAATTCAAGCCTTGAGGGAAAAATAAAATATTTCCTTATAATATATACGATATTGAGGTTGATAGTTTCAGTTACAACTATATCTAACGGATATAAAATCCTTCTAGGATGTAGTAACTCAAATTAATATTCAAAATATGGTGAAGTGTGAATTATTTTTAAAATTTTTATGATATTGAATAATCTTACATTGTTTACATTCTTTAGAAAAATAATATAGGGTTCATTATGTGAAAATAATATTGATAAAACTATGAAATTGCACAATTTTTATTGAAATGATTTCTTAACTACTTATTAAGAATATTTTATTTTCAAAACATAAAAAAATTAAATATTTTGATAAAAACTAATTTTAAATTTTAATATTTTTTAAATATATAATCCTTAATATGAATATATGTGCTACATAAGAAAAAAATTATTGAGAAGTGTTTCTAATGAACCTTCAATAAAATTGCATTCTCTTGAAAAATATAATGTTTGAAAAAAAATATTAATATATTTTATTAAACAATTTATGGAACAACTAAATATAATCAATATTGATAAATGACCATTATAAATTTTTCTTCCAAATATTTAATATAATATACTAATATTTATCGCATTTTTGAGGTTGTGTAAAAATATTATTGTGTTGTTCTTAATTTTTTAAAAATTTAATAAAATATACATTTTATATCAATGTTATTTGATTTTGATTGATTTATTTAGGGGTTAATTAAATATATATGAAATATTTATCAAAGAAATTTAGTATTTTACGTAAAATTAAGCCAAAATCCATCACTATTTTTTACATCATCAACAAATGAGGATTATAACTTCCATCTACTATTTATTTTAATTTCGTACTAAAAATTGATATTAATTTTAATTTAATATATTATAATGATACTAAAAAAACACATATGAATTAAAAAGTTATATATGTACTTTTTTTTCCATTTATCATCCATCAAATTCTGCATCTGAATTTTTTTTGTTAAAAATAATTTCTTCAAGAATAAAATATTCCAAAATATAATGCACCCATATAGAAATGAATTGTTTCCCTTAATTTAGATGATACTATTTTATATTTTCATGATATAATATATTAGTTATATATATATATATAATGAATATGTTTTCCAAAAATATAGAAAATATATTAAATTACCAATCAATTTTATAAAATTGTTTTTATTAACTTGTTTCCCTAATCCATCAAGATAAAATTATTTCTTGGTTCCAGTTGAATTCATAATAAAATGAAAAATTTTAACACAAATATTTTATATAAATCTATTATATATATATTTTTGTGATAAAAATGTTCCTTTAATTGTTTGAGACATTTAGAAACTGAAGAAATTATTAATTTCACTAATTATACTAAATTCAAACACATATTTATTAATATGTACAATGGTATTAGATAATGGTTATTGAGTATATATAAATATAATTTCTTCAATATAAATATTAACAATGATGATTTCATTAATGTTATTATTTATTAAAAGAGTTATATATGTATCTCCCATAATAGAATTGTTTGGAATTGAACATCTGTTATGTCTATTGTAATATACTCTTGGGGATTTCTTAATTACATAAATTTCCTTATTAAGATCAATAAAAAATATGGAGAATTTTTATTTTCATAACCATGTGATTTCACATAATAAACATCATCCAATACACATGTATTTAGAAAATTAAACATCAATAATTTTGATATGGTGCAAAATTTATAAACGCTAATAAAGAATAGAGGTACATGAATATATACGCATCGAACACTTAGATAATAAATATTCTAAATAATATTGGCCTTCTTGATTATTATATATGTTATAATGAAGTTTTCTTTTATTTATTTTGTATAATTATATTTTTATCGATTTTTATGGAATACCCATTTCATTACAATCATAGGAAGGCGTTTTGGAACATTCAAACAATATCGATTAATTTTTACAGTCATATTAACTGATATCATCATATATTAACATTATGAAATATTTATCAAAAAATTCATAGTTAGCTATTTTAGGAACAATCTAAGATGACAATCCACAATTTACACATTCATTTCTTAAGTAAAATCATGTTTTAGTTTTTGGATCTACAACATCAAATATGCTATTGTTCAGACGATTCCTAAAGATCATCTAATTTAGTGGTTTTATAGATAATTATAATTCCATAATATGATGAATTTATTCTAGAGGTAATGAATGAAAAATTACATTTTCAATTAAACTTTTCAATGAAAAATTTCCAACAAGGGTGGAAATCATCATTCAAAAATGACAACTAGAGATATGATTTTGTGTAGTTTGAAAACCATATTCTTGTTTCTACAATCCTTTTAAGAAGTCATTCCTCAAAAATCATTACTATTTTATAAAAAATATCCGTAAGACATAATATTTGTAAAATAACTATGAAAAAACATTCATTAGTTTTTTGACGGAATTTAATATGGTTATATTTATTTTTCAAGATGAATAATGTATATATAATAACATTATTCTATATGTGTTTTGGATTTCATCCTTTCTATATCATAGAAATATTTTTATTAAGAAATGTTCAAAGTAATACATGATTTATAGTAATATTGTTTTTACTAAATCCTTCATCCAAAAAAAATTATAATAATTGAGTAGTCACTCATCATAGTTCTTGTAATATCCTGAAAAAATAATCTTTATTTCAAAAAAACATTTTTATGAGGAGTTTTAGAAGATTATAATTTATCTTAAGTGCCTATATTTTTTTGAAAAATATATTTTTTTTGTAAACTATTCTTCATGATCACATTGAATAGTATGAAAGGTGCGATATTATTATTTATAATATGGCACAAAACGTTTTTTAAAAATAAAATTATATATATATTTTTAGATAGAAAATACACCAACATATATCTAGTGGATTCGTCGAACATGAAATTTGAATCCAACACTTATAGTCTATTTTTGAACAAATATATCCCTATAATTTAATATAATTCATTAGATATTACAACATCACTAATAGATTTAAATATTGACTTATGTATCATACCATATTGAAAAATGACACAAACCACAAAGTAATAAATCCTAATACAAAGTAGATCTGTAACAAGTTATTCTATGTAAGGGTTATATCATTTTAATAAATAATAATTTATTCAAATTAACTGAAATTAATTATATTGATCTGTCATTGTGATAACTGCTACAGATCATAGATTTTAAGGTATTATATATTTATAGTGTAATCATTCTCTTTCATATATTTTTAAGGAATAAATTAACTTTTTTAACATTAGATTTAACATTAATCATTCAAATAGTACACAGGATAATCAGTACCACATAATTAGATTATATTAATGAGAATTTTATAATATCAAAAATTAAAATAAAGTTATTACAAGATATTTTGTATTACTAATAGTGGACATTTTTCATTAATCCTTGTCACTAATAGTTATTTTTTCAAATTTTATGTTATTGATGATATAAAAGAAATTTTTTATTTATATATATATTATTAGAGAAACCAATATCTATGTACCAATTTTTTTGGCTATTAGTAATCTCCCATTCTCCATAATATAGAAAACACTAGCCCTTGGGAACTCATTCCTACATGGTTACCAAATTTTTAGATAATAAAACTTTGGGAATAATAAATTTACACATATTTATTTGTAAAATAGATGATAATACATTATAAATATAAAAATTATTAATTAATAAAGAAATAATATTATTTTATAAATATTTATAATTTTAATTTATATCTATGAGAAACAATTTTAAAAAAGGTGCACTATTTTGAAAAATATAGTCAGATTGAAAATGTATTTTCTATGAGGTAAAACATTTTCCCCAACTATTAATAATCTGTATCAACTGGATGCAATTATTGTAAATAAAATTCAACCTGGAATGAAAATCTGAAAAATATTTATTCTTTCCTACTATAATAGAATTTAGTTTCCCACCAACTATTTTATCCTCTTTAACAAAACAAAAAATATATTAATTTTATTACTATATATTAAATTACAAAAAATAATATGTATTATTGTGTTGGGAATTTATAGTCTCAACAAAAACCTATAATTTATTATGATATTAATACTTAAAAATACCCATATTTTTTTAATAATTATTTTAATTATTTGTATCTCAGGGAATTAATATTATCTATAATATTTCTCTTAATTTTTTAAAGATTTTAAATCACAAGGAATATTTATTAATGTCATTGGGATGCATGTATATGCTTTTTGGAAACACTATTAATACTATATAGGGATAATTGTAATTTAAGCAAAAAACTGGGTCCCTTTTATAGCCCGTACGGTTCATGAACCTTACATTTTATGTATATTAATGGAAGTTACGATGCAAGTATATAATTCGTAATATTAATTTCTATTGTTTATCAAACATATTTTATTGATATTGAATTAGAATGGTTGATATTATATTTATATATATTATTAGTGTATCGTTTTTCAATATAATGGTTTTTTACATGGGAAATATTTTTCATAGACAAACATACTCTGGTGAAAATATTTTTACAGTGCTTCAGCAAACGAACAAATCGGATAGAAAAATACACATTGGAGATATACATGTTTTATCTCGTTCATCATTAATACAAAAACATCTTTTTTTTGCTCTATTTAAATTAAGGATCATTATGCCACTGAGATAACTTTATAATCATTAACTCTTGATGAATATTATTTATAAAGAACATGATCCATTATTTTTCAATGTTTGATGTTTTAAATTTGAATTTCAACCCAAAAAAAAAATAAAACTCTTTGGATTTATTGGAGATTCAATAGCTCTTACTTAGTTGTGGTTGAGTATCAGCTTCTAAGTATAAGCTGCAGTTTTTCTATTCACTTTTAATGAACTAGAAGGCTCTGTTTGGTTTAGCGTATTTGTTATGGTGTCAATATCCTTCACTGAGTTATGCAATTTTAGTCTTCTAATCAGAGGACAATAATATAGAAATTCACCAAGCTCTAATAGAGGCAATTTGGTGGAATGGCATGGGGGATTCATGAGTCCTGACAAACTATAAATAGTCATTTTATTTATTTCTATTTTAACCACTTCCTATATTTCATAGGGACGAAAACAATTAATATCTATATCATTATATATGGTGTCCAAATTGAGAATTTTGGTTTATATTTAAATGGAAAAATTCAACTCCTTTTTTTACCATTATATTCCAACATAATAATTGGAATCAAAGGATTTATTTGGTATATATATATAGAAAACTAAAAGTATAAGGTCTATACAGAAATGGAAATATTAGATTCTAGATATGGATGTTCTATGGCTTATTCTCTATACATTAATGATGAAAACAATGGGTGATGGAAATCTTGGATGAACGTATATCTATTGAATCATGAAATCCTACTCAATTGAAAAATTATTACTTATTATAATACTATTGATAAATCAAAAACTAGGGTTGAAAAAAGTATGATGGATATGATATGAATTAAATAGAAATTATTTCTATTATTTTCTATTATTGGACACATGAATTTAATCGTGTATCACAATATCCTACTTTATATGAGACTTATAAAACTATTTCAGTTTGTAGTTAAGGTGAAAAAATTGTGAGTCAAATGAGATATTCTACTGCTAAATTTTAATTTAAAATTTTTAGAATGTTTGATGGAGAATGTATCACGCAGATGAATGATGAATTACAAAAACCATCAACATTATTATTGTATTGTCTTGGAAATTCCATGTTATGTTTTTAATTATAGTGGATTACTTCGAGACAAGACGCTGTGACGACACCATATTTTGAAGCCCAGTGATCACGATATATATTTTAGAAATTTCTATATGTTAGTCTATATAAATATGAATGTTGGTTTTAATAACATTTACATTGGTGCTCAGATCAAAAATATTCTGGTACCATTGAACATTGAATGTCGGGATTCACCACGAAAGGATCTAACATAGACCTACGAGGGCCAACAAGAAACATTAGTTTTTGTATTTTCCAGTCGAAAAATTTAAATAACATAACAAGTTATTTTTTTGTTTCCTTCACACTTGAGCAATGATACATCTATTATATAGCTAGATGATGAGACAATGACGATTAACATTAAATGGAGAACATTAATGGATCATAATGTTTAATATAACACCCCATGAAATGAATCATAATAAATATGTTGTTTCATAAATTAAATAGTGTAACGACACTGTGATGTAGCACAATTGAAATGCAACGATGTGTTTTTCATTTAATCTTTTAATGAATTGGAGAAATGTCGATAAAAATGTGGATAACCAATGAAAAATCTATGATGAGAACCCAATCCAATGATGAATGAAAAATGTTGGTGAATCATCAGTGATATCGACACACCCTAATGTACGAGACCGGAGAGTGATGAAATCCAACTGAATCTCTATGAATAGACCTCTCTAATGATGAACCCCCTCTAGGTGGGGGTTTCCTTTATAAGAATTCATTTTCTAGTTCATCATCCTAAAATAATAAACATAGAATAACCCACAAACATGTTCCTCCACATATCTCTTTATCTTATAGGAGGGATTTGTTTTCATTGGGCATTGAATTGGTGTTAAATTTATTTCATTGATATAATATCAATCCTAAACCTCCCTATGTTTAAACTATAACCCACATTGTGCGGAACAGGCGGTGTGAAGAAAAATATACCAGAGCGTACCCAGTGGTATTCTAAAGAGGATTCATATGGAGGCATGTTGTGGTAGCTGTGGGTAGGTGGCTGCATTCCATAATGGGACACCAGGGGGGACAACAATTCTAGGGTGGGGAATAAACTGGCATGCCGATTACGGGCCTGGATGGATGGGATAGAGTCGTCAGGTGACCTGGCAGGTTAGACCCCCAACTGAAACAGGCCAAGCCTATTAAGGACCAATGTCCTTGGAGCCCCCTCCAGGCCACCCCAGACCCAAACCGGGTTGGTTCAAGTATTTCAAACAATGTCGTGTCTTGTGGGATCCATGTTCCAGGATGGCCAAGTTAGTCCGACCAGTTTCTACAGAGCCTAGACTTAACTGTCCCATGTTTACTAAAATTCCAATATCAATCAAACGGGGACATCCGAATGATGAGATGTTTATAGATTTGGATCCTTCAAGGTGTGGAGGATCATTTGGCAAACTCTATAAAATATTTAACAGATGTTGGAATATGAATAATGGATTGGGAGACCGTTTCTACCTTAATCAAGCACACAACAAGAGGAGGTCCTGTGATAGATTGAGACCCGAAGACTACATACAAGAGACCTTGTGTGGAGCATCTACAATGTTTGAGTGGGAAGAGGGTATTTGTATCCTATTAGGACCACTATGGATAGTGGATTTGTGTGTCTAGACATACCCACATTGCTCCTCATAAAGAAGTTCTTATCCATGATTGCCAAAGTGGGAAGTGGGTCTGTTTAACCGAGTAGGCCCACGACGTTGAACTACTCTATGTGACCCATCATACCCACATTACACAATAGGGATGAGTACCAAATAATTGCACGACTAGTGGGTTGTGGCTCTTTGTGAGCTAGATGTACATAATGAGGAGAATCTCTGTGTGACAATGTATAACCAGGAACTAATAAAGGATGGTTAACTGAGTAGACCAAGGTGTTCAGTGATACGACTAATGATATTTCTTTATATACTACGGATTAAACCTACATGAGATGATAGAACCACGTGTATACACACTTTTTTGGTCAATCCATTGTGTTTTGGGGTCACTACTTAGTACTGTGTTACTCACCCTTGCACAGGATTCACCCGCAAATGTTCTGTCTTGTGAAAATGATTGACACCTTGAAATATGACTAGATGACCTAGGACTTGGCATAGTCAAGTGAGTTCAGGCATGTGGGGAGTAATTATACAACATCTACTTGTTACCCTAAACATACCATCATGTGGGGTTTTTAGCAAAATTCGTTGCAAAGAATCTTGAACATTCTTGTTTTCGATTTTTCTTTTGTTTGGTTTACAATCTAGCCCATTTGACATACATTATGAACCTTTACAAAGTGGTTATTTAGTGTCATGTGTGTTTCCATTACATTATTTTGGATGTGGTTTTTTGTGCACGCATACATGTACCTAGACACTTGCTTCCCACTGGATATTTTATGCCTACATCACTAGTCACCAACCCTTGGCCTATGGGAGGCATGCTCAGTAGAGTAACGACACGAGCCCCAATGGATGGGTCATGAAAAACCAATATCATATGTGGTTAGTTAATCCTCCAAGACTATGAGTATATTGTATTTTTATGTGAAACATTGTTAAATATTTTTAGTTCGACTCTCAGATTCAGAGAGTCCATTATTGGTGGAGCGGCTGAGATATACGTACACCCGTTCATAGATTTCTTTTTTTTTGATGTATACATAAAAACAATGGATTCATGCATCAAATAGGAATTGGATTTTTCTTTATGTTATTCATGAATTTGAGTCATATCTATAGGAATAATCTATTTGACAAGGTGCATAATGATTTTTTTCATGATGCCTCCACATAGACATCCAACTAGGGTTTTGATATGTTCAGTATGGATAGACCTCCTAGTGATGAGGTGTCAAATAAAAAACTAGTGCTAGGGATGGCCCCATCGGGTGGTGGACTATTGTTACCACAACTTGTTTATTGGGAGTTACATCCAATGTTAACAGTATATGATGTAGGCAGAGTCAACTCCTTGCATGATTTCCAGAGATAGAGACCTCTTAGATTTAGGGGAGAGACAAACCCACACACAGCTGAGGACATGTTGTAGGTTATGAGGTGGGTCTTCTGCATAGTGGGGATTCCACCTGACTAGATGGATTTCTAATCTAAGAATCATCATCAGGGCTTGGTGGGGAGATGGTTATGATTCACCATTCAAACTCATGATGTGGTGACCCTCTTATGGGATGACATCGAGTGGATTTCCTAGGAGTTATTCCTCACGACATTACGATCAGTGCACATATGGGATCTTCTTCAACTAAAATGGGATGAATGTTAGTGTCTGATTACTCATCATGTTTTATAGTCCTCTTCCACTAATCTAAAAATATGGCACAATACACATTCATTTGGGTATAGAACATTGAGTAGGGACTCTGATGGGAGATCTGGGAATCGATTATTTCACTGAGCATCCCAATATAGGATAGAGTGATATAAGGATCTTTACTAGTAGTGGGATTTATCTAAAAGTGGGCACCAAAGGTGAGATCTACCATTAGGAGACATGCAGAAAATTATTCCATAGACAGTAATAGGTAGTAGACGTTGTCACCCTAGCGGTTCAGATCTTTTAGGGGATGACCCTGGGACTCTAGTTTTGTAGTGGGGTGCTCCAAGAGTAGAGTTAGTATATTGGGATCCATGTTGAGATTACTGTGCAGTGGGAATGAACACATATCTTGTGAGTGCCTGACCCGCCACATAGAAGATCAGGGGATGATTGAGGGGCCACTGAGGTAGAGACAGAGGATCGCGTGAGTATGTCCATTAGTAGGAAAACATGGAAGAGGGGCAGGCTGAGCAGCATGCTATGGGTGATATTTCGATGTTCTACCACCACTACCCACATGTCGTCCTCTACAACCTCATGGAGAAAGAAGATGGGGGAGAAAACAAATTCAGATAATAGAAGCATGTTACCCTGGTTCTTCTGGAGATTATTAGGGGTATTATTTGTTTCTTCGCCACTTTATCTGATGATTTTATAAACATATGTTCCATTAGATCATTCCTTTTCATATAATTTGTTTGGATCTTTGAGATTCCAGTGGATACATTTACTCGATCCTTATAAATAAAGTCATTTATGGGAGGTGATTAAACAATTGAAAATACGTTCATGCAGTGTCAGCATACTCTTGTAGTTGATATCATCATATGGGATCCCCTAAAAGCGGTGTTGAGACCATATGACATCATCAGGGGTATGGACTAGTTATCCACTGTTCACACTCAAATCGACTGTAAATGGCATAGATATTGGTGTCTCCAAAATGATGTAATCAAGGATTCCTACACCAGTGATAAGGGATCTCTTGGAGTACATGAAATACATTTTTAGAGGAGGGTGTATTCGATCTGTTACTAGTTGTCTAGCCTCACTCTCGGTATGGTAGATGAGAGGATACCATGTATTCCTATAGTGGTGGATGAGTATGAAGACATCTTTCATGAGGATGTTTTGGGACCACCTCATCACATGTACATTGACCTCTACATCGATCTATACCCTAGGACGTCACCGATATCTATACTGGAATATCAGATGGCTCCCACAGAGCATTGTGAGTTGAGGGTACAACTAGAGTATTCGTAGGATAAGGGCTTTGTGAAACCAATGTGTCACCATGGGGAAGATGGAAGCATACAAAAAAGCATGGATTATCAACTCCTAAACGAGGTGACCGTGAAGAATAAATATCCACTGTTGGGAATTGTTAACCTTTTTGACCAGCTGAAGGGAGCGTGGTTGTTCTAAAATATATATCTCAGATTGGGAACCTACTAGCTTAGAGTAAGTTATTGGGATCTACCGAAGATAGGCTTCAAATGATTGTTTGGAAACTATGAGTTTGTGGTGATGCCCTTCAGCATGACCAATTACCTAGAAGTGTTCATGAGAATCATGAAAACGTTCTTCTAGCCATACCAAGACTGTTTCATGGTAGTCTTCAAGGATTACATATTGGTGTACATAGAGTTAGATGAAAATCATGTCATAAACCTACGGAAAGCCCGTGATACAAACTGATGGAACCAACTTTATGGGAAGCTATATAAGTGTTGTTCGAGATTTGGTTGTTCCACATTCTGGGATATGTCATCTTGGAGGCAGGAGTTGTCATGGGTCAAGAGATGATAGAGGTTGTGATTTCATGGGATCCAACCAGGAGTGTTATTGGGTTATGATATTTCTTAGGGTTGGCTGGATACTACAAGAGGTTCATAATAGACTTTTCCAGAGTAGCAACACCCTTACCAGATTTGATACAAAATGGAAAACCCTTCATTTAGACAGATTAGTGCCAGCATAGATTCCAGGAGTTGAGTTAATGACTAAAAATGTGCCCCCATCTTGAGAGTAAAAGAGGAGGGTAGTGGGTATGTATTTTTCTATAACACATCAGTGACTAGATTGGGTTGTGTCATGATTCATGATCAAGTTGTGATTTACTATAATTCAATGTAGTTGAGGTTGAATGATAATAAATATGCGACCAATTACATAGAGTTTCTAGAAAATGCCTTTTCTCATAATATGTGGTAGCACGACATGATGGGTGAATGATTTACTTTGAACTCTAACCACAAGAGACTCATGTTTATCTTATCCCAGAAGGACATGAACATTATGCAGTTGGGATGGCTAGAGTACCTCCAATACTATTACATTTAGATAGTCTATACTCATATGAAGGAAATCGTGGTGAAAGACACACTTAGTGGGAGATCCAATTTACAACTAATGAGTGAGGAGATAGAGCAGATAGCAATGATGAAGATATCCTTCCTGGATGGTGAGGGATTAGATTAAATTCATTCAATGAATGTCACTACCCCAATATTATTGTGAGTTCATGAGGTACATCTTGTGAATGTTGACTACGAGGCCCATCGTGCCATGTTATCATCAGGATAAAACGTAGATATATTTTTTATATATGGGGAGAACACCATCATTTTTAATGGAGAACAATAGTATTAGGGGCGTTGTGAGTGGATATTCAGGGGAAGTTTCATATATCCCGATTAGAGGTACATCCATGAGTATAAAAGTTGTAATGGGATATCCTATGTAAGTACAGGTGGCCATTAATGAATAAAGATGTGGTTTAGTTCATTTCATGGTTCCTCACATTTCAGCAAGTGATGTCTGAGCATCAAGTTCCAATAGGCTTGGCACATCCTCATTAGGAACCGGAGTGGTAGAGAGATGATATATCCATGGACATCATAATGGTATTATAATGATGGCCTATGGACGATGACACTGGATGGAGGTGGCATGCCACGACGGTGTGTCGGGGGAGACTTTGTGGCTACCTCAGGCTATAGTGGTTGTGAAAAGAGCCAAAAACTGTGGGGCGACATCCAGTAGAAAGACGCATCCATCCAGATAAGGGGGCCATGACTACTGAGGGAGTGAAGTCCATCAACCATGTGCTGGGCGTAAAACATGGCTGGTTTATTTGGACACGACATGATGGAATCAGATTCCCTACTGGGTGTCTGAGTTGGAGATGTCTAGCCAACTGGGTGTGTTAGAATAGGGCACAAAAATTGGACAACTATGTGGCCAAGGCTGGAAATGAAGTCATCCTGAATATGCATGATGGGATGGAAAATTAACACTGGGCCATCGACTGTCTTGTGCTGGGAACAAACTGGCCCACCGTCTGCGGGTCGTACCAGTTGTGAGTAGGATGTCGGGTGACCAGGTTTTCTAGACCACTAGCTGAACATAGCTTGTTCTTACAAGGACCAATGGGCCTATAACATTTTCCAGGATAAACTGGGACATCCCAAACTTTATTCAAGTTGGTTATGTTGAGTCAAACTATGCCGAGTAATGTGGGACCCACATGTATGTTTGTTTGGGTCGGTGTAACTAGGTTAGACCATTCCTGGATGCTACTCATCCTGGTTTACAAAAACATAAATAACTTAAAACAAGGAATCTGATTGATGAGAAAATTGTGGTGTTGAAAACCTCACTGAAAGTGGGGACATTTGGAATACTGTAATATTGCATTAATTGATGTTACGGTACAATAATTGGAATTTTTAATGGTTTCCCCATGAATAAATACCATTACGTGTGGAGATCCTACGACTAATTGCGATCTTATGATAGCTCACAAGCACCCCTATGAGGATTAGCTATGATGGTCCAATGTGAAGTGACTCTATGTGGCCTTGCCTCCCCATGGAAGAGAGCAGCTCTATGTGACACATTGGACCCACAATAATCATTTGTAAATTTTACTTTAGCATGATTTCCAAAGTGGGATGTTTCCCTATGTGACCTAGTAGGCCCACAATGGGTAGCGACTCTGTGCGACCAATTATACCCATGGTATGCATTATAAATGATTTAAAAAGTAGTCCAATGGTAGTGGGAAGCTGATCTATATGACCTGGTAGGCCGCGGTGGGGAGAGGCTCTGTGTGACCCAACATACCCACAATACTTATTAGGGAGGAGTACCCCACCATCCTAAAGTGTTTAGTGATATGACTAATTGTATTTCTTTATATTTACTATATTATACATATATGAGCTGATAGTAACATGTGTATACTTTCTTTTTTGGAATTTCATTTGTGTTATTAGGTCCATATTGTGTACAATGATACTCTCCCTTCCAATGGCTTCACCAGAACATGTCATGTCTTGTGTAGATGATTGATGCCTAGACAAAGTGCATGCTAGCCTAGGACCATGTGGGGATGAGTGAGTTCAGGCAGGCAAGTCATATTTCTACAGCATCCAATAGCTACTCTATAATTACCATTATTCTGGATTTCCAATGCATGACCTTCTCGAGAGCCTTTTACATTCCTGTTTTTAGTTTGTATTCTATTCTGTTTGTATGTCGACCCTTTTGACTTAGTGCATATGTAATGCCTCGACCCCAGAACCCCAGAGTCAGTGAATTATTTTTATACATTGACCTGATTACAATGAATCAAGGCCTGAATGACTAATCTGTTTAGAATTCTTGGGAAACTGATTACATACACAAATGTTACATTACACATTACATGATAAAAGAAAGCATAAATGATCCATTAAGAATTCCAATAATATCCATGATTAACCTTTCTTATCAATAATAATAAGTTTCATGAAATCCTGTGAAAATAAAACATATGAAGGATGTGAGATCAGAAGATCAATAATCATAACAATATAGCTGAAACATTCATAAATAAAAAAAATATAGGAAATGTATAATATTAAAATAGAAGCCTTTTAAATTTATACTTCAATATAATATGACAAATCTAAATTAAATAATTCCATTTACATATTCACATGGATATTATACTAGTCAAATAATCACATGAAATAACAATATATTATTTGATAATGATGTAATGCATAATGCCATAATTCATAACCACATAGTAAAGGCCTTGTGACAAGACGAAAAATAATAATTTTTCAAGGCCTTATCCCAAGACACTAGTTTGCTTAATTAGACATACCAATGCAATGAGGAGATATAGTGGGCACCGCCTGTCACTTACTATATCTAATGCATTCATTATATGAAAAGGATTAAACATGTCATATTAAATCATATTTAAACGAGCATACAAAATATTATTACTCATTCTATAATGCCTTAATGGTATGAAAATAACACATCGATAGAAATCCATACCACAAAACCTTCAATACAATTTAGAATATAGTATCATAGTGAATCAACTTTAATCAATCATAAAATCCAATGAAGGATATTGACATAGATTAAAATAATCACTAATAACATTTGAGAGAAATATCCCATATTTATTGAATACAATTAAAATTTTCACAAATTAATAAGAATAAATTTAAAATAGATTTTTGAATCATTGAGTCCCATACCACATTGAATCATTTAAAATAATTTTAATTTTAAAACATTCTTGTCCATATAAATAAATCTATACAATCATGTTGAAAACATGGACAATAATGTTTAGGGATTTAGAGAATAAATCATTAAAACAATTTAAATTATGTTGTAGTAAAAATTCACTTAAAAATAGTCCCTTGGAATTTTTTTAATAATCATGGACATGGATACTAAATATATCCCAGAATATACATACGTAAAAACATCCTCGGATAAAAAAGTGATTGTGAAATCAACCCTTACTTTTCAATTTTCTTCGGTATATGGTACCTTTAACATACATTATAATTACCATAGTATGTTATTAAATAATACCAGAACCATATTCATATTTATTTTATAAGAAATGAATCATTTATTACATTATAATCCCTATTTAATATTGATTTCCATGTTTAATTATCAATTTGGGTAATAATTGATTTCTTTGTCGTACATGTTTTAACTTATTATTATTGATCATATAATTTAGGTCATGATTTAAATACATCAATAATATAATCCTTGATTTATATATATTATATATTTAGAATATAAATATTAAAAAAAATAGATATATGAAAAGGAAGGCACTATTTATGGAGACGGTAGGCCATACTAAAGCATAAATGTTGTTTCAGTTTTCATATCGTATTGAACGGAAGTATGTGAATAATATTTATGAATGTGAATACATAGATATATATATATATATATAAATATATATCTAGAAGAATTATTATGTCATATATTACATAATTATTAATAATATAAATTATTGTAATCATCATTGAATTGTGAACGTGGGAATGAATCTCATCGCATTGTGGAGACGATAATATGTACATATGAATGAGTGAAAATATCATTACATTGATGGTGATATTATATGTAATTGGATGGTATATCATATATAAATAATATTAAAAAAATTATATTTATTATTTATATCAGTTATACTCATTATTATATCATTACCAGTAATTAAATGTTTGAATAACAAACTACACCATGATGTGGAGATGATAAGTTGTACGTACACAAGTATGGTGCCTTTGTCATTTAAAGGATGGATTGAATAAAGAATATTAATGTACTATATTTATAATAAAATTAAAATATATAGGAGGTAATGGAGCTATTATTTTGGTGTGGAAACATCAAATAATGTTGAAGTGGAAGATGAAAAGAACTTGAAAGTGGGTGGTAAAATTATTACCTCTTCTTCCAGTGTTTCCTTTTGAGTTGATCAAAAGGGATCCATAGGTTGAATTTATGGTCAAATTAAACACTATAGTATTATTTAAGGTATGTGGGGGAGGATATTTGTGTCAGGGTTGGACAAGCCAAATGGAATTGTCGGTTGTATTTTTAGAGAAGTGTAAGTACCTTTTTATATGTGAAGTGACGGTCAGTTTAGAAAATGCTTAAAATATTATTTTATAATTAAATAGTTTTCTATTTATAATGTCACCAAAATGAATTATTTCATGTCAAAGGTGGTTATGGGTCTAACACCACTGAACAAATAGGTTTTAGACAGGTTTAGGTCACCATTTTAGCCTTATCGTTAACATTTAACTCTTAGTTAAATTGCATAACATTAACTGTGTATTCTGGTATTCTTACACTATATGGTTCATATACAAACTCTAAACATTGAAGAGAAACTCTTGTGGTTCATTAATGAAAAAATATAATATTATATAATCCCTTTGGACAAAATTTTTATTTTTATTATTATTATGTCAACCAATAATATAGTGTTTGTTTTAAATTTAATTTAAGTCAATTTTGACACTATTTGGTATTTGGTATTTGTGAAATTCTTTAAAACCTTACCACTTCAAACATAATAAATCTAATAAACAATAAAAAGTCATATTAACCTATAAAATTATGTAATTTATCAAATTCTTTAATTTGCATTTATTTTGATATTTATAATTTTAATTATTTTAATATTTCATTATTAAGGTGATTACAACATCATCATTGTGTCATAAATAAATAAAATAATTTAATTTATAAAAATTATAAATAAAATAGGATTATGTAGGAAATCATTTTATATTTATAATGAATAATTTTTGTCTAATTAAATTTGTGTGTAACCATATATTAAAAAAATTATATTTACAAAACATTGAATTTATCATTTTTTACACTTATTTAAATAAAATAATAATAAATATCATAATCAAATATATGTGGACCAGAGAGGGTACTATTTTTTTAAGTTTTTTGGTTCTAATTACTCATATACAATAGAATTATGAAATTTTTTAGGATAATTATAATATCATTCTACCCTTAATTAATCTAATTTAGTTTTAATCGCGATAAATGAAAGACAAATGTTAAAATGCAGAAATAATTATTTTCATCTTATTAAACAAAATAATACTTATTGATGTAAATTGTGTCTCATTAATATTTTAAATTCAACTCATAGAATTGGTAAAATTATGTTTTATGCAAATTTGTAAATGTATCTAGAAGGTGGGTAAAAGATGATAAAAAATTCACTAAAATTTTATAAATATTATTTTATTATAAAATTGCACCAATGAACTATTGTGACCTTATATAAATATTATATATCTATTTTTACATTATATAATTTTAAATAAAATAAATAATTATTTAAATAAAAGGTAGGTTTTATATAATAACACGTGGTTTTTCACTATTCATCCAAAATGGAATGATTTCATAAAAATAGAAAAAATTATCCCTAATATAATTTTGAAATTAATGATTAAAAAATAAAGTCTATTTCCCAAAATACTAAAAATAAAATTTTAATTTATTAATGTAAAATTATTCCCCATTGTCAAAACAAAAAATGGGTTTTTAAAAAGTAAAAATGTTCAAAAGATTGACATGTGTTGATATAAAATTTTAGTGTGAAATTACTTATAAAGACATAAATTGTATTGAATGATAAAAATTTAATCTAAATATTATTCCAAACATTTCAAATGCCTAATTTTATATTATAAATTTTTTCGATTTAGAAAGTTGATTTCAATTAAAACATAGTACTTTTAACTATTTTTCAAATATGAATATTATCAAAAATGTTCCAAAAATATATGAGAACTAAATTTTTATGTCCTGATTATGAAGAAGAATTTAATTTCATAAAATTTAATATAAAAAGTGTCAAATATTGGTTTAATAATGGGTTATCCCTTAAAAAGTGGCAAAACTGAAATTTTTTAAAAATTCATCTTTTATCTAAAAAATTAATTTGTTATTATATTATTTCTATGAAACACATAATATTGATATTAAAATTTTATATAGTCTATACTAATAAAAATTTATTTATTATTATTCATAACCACTTTTTGATGGGCTAGTTTGTTAACTTGTGGTGCACTAGAACTCGGTGTTGCGTGTAGCGCAAGCTGTTGAATTACATTAATGAGATGACATAAAAGGAATTATTTGTGTTTTTCATTCTACCATCCTCAATAAATTACATCCTCATAATTTGAAATTTTTCATCGAAAATAAAATGAAAAAAATAGAGAAATACCTTGGTGGAAAACCCACATCTTACATTGTGTTAATAAAATTTAGTCTGAATAAGAAGGAATGTAAATGAAATAGTCACCACCAAATTTTGTTCTCAATTAAGAGAATATTGGTCCCATTTAAACAGACATAATTTGAGGGAAAACATAAATATTTATATGGAGTGATTGGGTACATCGATCAGAAAAAATAGTAAAAATGAGGGCCTCAAATATGTCAGTTTAGGATTATTTAAAAAATAATTATTTCAACAACACATAAGTAATTAGCTTAAAAAAATTGGTTTTATGATAACTTCCCAAGTTTTTAAGAATTAATTTATTAATAGAATAATTGGAAAAAATATGGATGACAGGTAGGGTTTCATCCTTCAACTAATTCCTACCACAAACACATCATTAACTCAAATATATAATAGAAATCAAAAATATTATATTTATCCTAATAGTATATGGTTACAAAAATAATTAATTTATAATTCAATAGTGGAAATATTAATAAAAACATCATTATACAAACTAGATCATCACAAATTCCTATGGTAGGCGATCCACCCTTGTCACCCATCAGTTGCAGGTCCATGTCTCACATCCTTGCTGGACTCGACGGGTTGTCACCCAACCTCCTGGTATTCCTTTTAATGTCTATCCAAAAAAAATTCATTAAATAATTTAACATTAACAATATTATCCAATGTTAAAATTAATAGATTCTAACCTTTTCACTTATCCAAAATACTTCAGTCTAAACTCAATGTCCTTAATTTATATGGAATGTAAACACTATGATGATCCTTATTTCCATGTAATGACCTGTGAATACTTTCATCATGTATTCTTTTAAAACTCTATCGCTCCCTGAATTACCATAAAACCTTATTTATAAAATTAATTATTTCATATTCCTTATAGAATACATGATATACTCCTATTATCCTAAAATGTTGTATACCCCATATATGATTAAATATACAAATCATTAATTAGTTTCATGGTAGTAAAGAACAGTCAATATTATTTTTCCAAATCAATTAGATATTATTCAAAAATCACTACCTCAGTATCAGAACCATATTTTGGTTTATCATTCTCTTGACCATATATTTTCTAAAAACATTAACCTACTATTGGGTCACTTTTATTGGTTCAACACAATCTCATGTATTAATGAGTTAGTACTGTATTACTGTCCTTTTATACTCTATAATTATTATAACTTGTACATAATTAATTCAATACTCAAATTACAAAATACGTTAACAACAATATAAGAAATATAATCATTCCCTTTCTTCTTTGGTATTTTCATAACATTATTATTATCCAATAGAAGCATTTTCATTATGCTATGTTGATTTGGACATTCCTTCGTATAGTGTCTCAACTTCATGTAGATAAATCAATGTACATTTAAAACCTTTTTCTTACCCCTGCAATCTTGTACTTGGTTTCCATTTTCTACACACTTATAACAAAATTTCATTCCCTTTAATAATTAACCACATTGATTCTTTCCACAATTATCATATATGGGAAAATCCTTCTTTCCCTTTTAACCTTCATCCAGATTTCTCTCTTCCATCCTTTTCATATCTTTCTTCCCTTCAATGAAATATGTCTCATAGAATTAATTATGCAGATTATAATCACATGATATTATTTATTCATAGGATGACAATACACGAGAGACTATTTCCTTTTTAAATGATGTCTTATTACCATGATGTATATAATCCTTCTTAATTTTTCAATCAAGTGTATTGCTGGAATTATCATTCCTTCTACCAGGTTCCATTTCTAAACAATGGCATACATTAGGATAGTTTATGAAGAACAATTAAAAATTCCAAACATGTAAAATAACAAAAGTAAATTGAAAATATTATGCATATAATCTATAATCGTAATAAATTTTTATGGAGTAAGGATTTGGTCCAAAAATTTACATAACATATTGTAATGAAAATTTTAATTATGCTAAGCATATCCCCTTGGATTTTCATAACCATTATTGAAACAAGGCCCATTTTCATATACCAAGATACCACGTGTCAAGCTTGAAAATCTTTATCAGAGTTTTCAATCCTAAGTACATTTGTTCCAGAGTCGCCTATACATACATGTATCTAGACAGTGATGTATTGTTTGGAAAATAGAAAAAATCTCTACATTAACAAAATTCTAGGATGTTCTTCTATAATAATCCTCAATGTCTATATTAGGGTAATGATTTATAATCATATTATATCTAAACATATTTCCAAGGTTGTTCCTAATCTTTCTCGGATACCAACTATAATTCCCTGACCCCATAATCCCAGTAAGGATAGAAATATAGCAGAAAATATCATAGAATTACCCTACATAACATCAATAATACAATTATTGGAATCCTAGTAAAATAAAACATAAGAAAAAGGTTATATCAGATGCTCAATAAGGATAAAAATATAGAGGAAACTATCATAAATAAGCATAAAAATTTAAGGCAATGTATAAGTGTAAAACAAAAGCCATTTAAACATAAGAATCAATATAATAAGGAAGAGATAAATCCAATAATGATATGTATATATTCACATGGATATTCTACTAGTGTAATTATCACATGTAATATCAATATCAAATTTCATAATGATGGAATGCATAATTCCAGACATCATAACAACAATGTCAACACATTTCTCTAAGAATACAAATATGATTTTTTCAAGGCCTTGTGCCAAGACACTAGTTTGTCTCAAGAGACCTACTGATGCATCGAGGATCTATATTGGGCTCCTCCCATCACTTATTATGTACAATGCATTTCACATATGAAATGGTTCAAACATAACATAAACATTTGTATTAAAACAAGAATACCAAATATTAATAAATTTTATATAAAAAATGAATGGTATAAAAATAACACATATACATTCAAACATATCACAAAACCTTAAATACCATTCAGAAGATTGTATCATAATTAATCAACTTTGACAAAATTTAAAATACATTGAAGGAAGTAGACATAGACTAAAACAATCATTAAAACCATTTGAGAGAAATATCCACTTTTTATTAAAAAAATTTAAAAGTATCACAATTAATCAAGAATTTCATTATAAGTTATAATTGAATCAAATATTCTCATACCACTTTGAATATTTTAAAAGTAATTCTAATTTTAAAACAATCAAGTCCATATAATAACTCTGAATTTTTTTTTTGAAAACATGTACATAAATGAGAATTAATTAGAAAAATAAATCATTAAATCCTATAAAATGTTGTTTAGTAAAAATTCCCTTAATATTGATCCCATTTAAAGCACATTAATAGAACATGAGCAAGGATATTAAATATTTCCTAGTAGATACTTACGTAAGAATAACCATGGATAATAATGAGATTGTGAAATTAATCCTTACCTTGCAATTTCATTTGGTCGTGGGTATGTTTAACATCATTTAAAATCACCATAGTATGATATTAAATTATACCAAAATCATATTAATATTTATTATATCATACATAATTCATTAATTATGTTATACTACCCATTTAGTAATAATTTTAATGTTAAATTATCAATTTTTAAAATAATCACTTTTATTATCATACATGGTTGAGTATGATATTCTTGATCATATCATATTTATAATGATTTAAATACTTCCAAAATATAAACCATGACTTATATATAATATATATTTCTTAAATAAATATTTACAATAGACATAGATATGAAATGGTAGGCACCGTTTATGGAGATGGTAGGCCGTACGTACGCATAAACGTTGTTTCCGTTTTAATATAGTATGGAACAGAGGCATGCGAATAAGATCTATGTAGTTACATATATAAATATATCCAGTCACATTATAATATCATATATTACATATTTCGTAACCATATATATGTTTATAATCATCATTGAATGGTGAATGGGGGAATTAATCTCATTGCGTTGTGGAGACGGTAATTCGTACATACGCACGAGCGTTAATGTCATTAAATTAATGGTGAAATCGTATGTAATTGAATTTTATATCATATATATATACTCATTAAAATGTTATATTTATTATTTACATCAGTTATACTCATTATTATACAAATACAAATAATGAAGGGTTTGAATAACAAACTACACACGATGTGGAGATTGTTAGCCGTATGTATGCACGTATGGTGACTTTGTCATTAATATGATGGATAGAATAAAGAATTTGGTTGTAAAATATTTACAATAAAATCATAGTTTGAAGGACATACTTGATTTATTATTTTTATATGGAAACAGCAAATAAAAAGGAAGTGGAAGACGAAATGAACTTGAAAGAGGGTGGTGAAATTATTACATCTTCTTTGGGTGTCTCTTTTTGAGTTGACAAAAAGGCATCCCTATGATGGATTCATGATCACATTAAGGATTCTAGGTTGATGTGATGAGATTTGGAAGAATATTTGGTCAGGGTTAGGCTGAGCCATATGGTTATGGAGGATTTATTTTGAGAGAATAGGAAGTACCTTTTAATAAGAGAGGTGAGTGTCACATTAGAAAAAACATGAAATATTATTTTATTATAAAATCATTTTCGGTTTGTATTTTCCAAAAAATTATTTATTTAATTGTTAATGTTTGGATATGTTTAAAAACACTCAAATTATAGGTTTTACATAGGTTTTGGTCACCACATTAACTTTATCTTTTATATTTAACTCTTAGTTAAATAGTTTAACATTTATTGTGTCATCTTGTATTCTTACACTATAGGGTTAATAAATATACTCAAAAATTCCAAAAGAATATCAAGTGGTTCACTAATGAAATATATAATATTATTTAAGACCTTATTTATGTACCATATATTATTTAGGAATATTATATCCAACAATAATATAATATTTGTTTGGGAAATTAATTTATGTCAATTTTGACACCAATTGGTATTTTGTTTTTGGGAATGTCATAACAACCATATCACATTGAAAAAAATTTATCAAACCAACCCTAAAATGTGATATTAACATATAACATTAGTGGAATTTATCATATGTCTCATTTTACATTTATTTGGATATTTATAATATCAATTATTTTAATATACTGTTAATTTGGTAATTAATGCATCATCATTGTGTCATAAATAAACAAATAATTTAATTTATAAATTATAAATAAAATACTATTATGTAGGAAATAGTTTCATCTTTATAATTAATATTTCTTGTTGAATTTATATTATGCGTGTCTTTATATTAAAATTTTTTATGTTATTAAACATTGAATTTAACACTTTAAACACTTCTTCAAATAAAATAATATTAAATGTTCTAATATAATCCATGTAGACCAAATAGGATCATAATTTATTCCTAAGTTTTTCTTTGTTGAATTAAACTTATCAAATAGAATTAGGAAACGTTTAGAGTAATTTTCAAATCATATTTACACTTAATTACATTATTTACTTTAAACTTTGGTAAATAAAATTTAAAAGTTACTATTTACCAAAAATTATTTTAAACGTATTGAACCAAATTTTACTTATTTATTTCAACTATGTATCTCATATTTTTGATATTAAACTAACATAAGAGATAAAATTATGTTTTATTCAAATTTGAAAATGTACCTAGAAGGTGGGAAAAAAGGATAAAAAGTTAAATAACATTTTAAACATATAATTTTACTATAAATTAAATCAAATAAATTACATTAAATAACATTTCAATTATGCTTTCAATATTGAAGTCTATTTAACCAAATACAAAACATAGAATTAGAATTTAATAATTTAAAATGAATTTGAATTATCAAAACCAAATAGCATGTTTTTAAAATGTTAAAACTATCAAAAGATTGACATGTGTTTATGCGAAATTTAAATGAGAAATTACTTATAATGACCTAAATTGTATTAAATGATACAAATATAATATAATTATACTTAAAAAAATTTAAATTTAATAATTTTTTATTAAAAATTATATCAATTAAAAAATTTGTTTTTAATTAAAACATTGTATTTTTCAATATTCATCAAAAAATTAACATTATCAAAAAAGTACCAAAATCCTTATCCAATCTAAATATTAATGTCCCTCTTTTAAAGAAGAATTTTATTTCCTTAAACTAAATATATAAAATTTTCAAATATTGGTTTTAAAAAGGTTTCTCCATTTAAAGGCGATAACATTGCATTTTTTTAAAATACTTATTTTATCTATAAAAAGAATTTGTTCTTATATTATGTCTATGTAAAACATAGTATATACGTTAAAATTTTATAGATAATATTAGATTCAAAATGAAGTTAATACAATTGATAACCATTTTTCGAATTACTAGTTTTGTAAGTTGTGCTACGCTCGAACTCAGTGTTGCGTGTAGCCCAATCTGTTGAATTACTTTAATGAGATAACATACTACGAAATATTGTGGTGTTAAAGTATATAACATTACTCAATGGATGTTTAGTGGAATTAATGTTTTATTTCATGTTAATGGGATATGGTTTTGTGTTTTTGTGTTCATGTACTCAGGAAAATGCCAACCCACTTGCATGGTGATGCCTTTGCCACTAGTTTTCATCCTCGGGGCCTTGTGAGGTGGGAATAGGGGAGTCACGACACAAGCTCTAGAGTCTGGTCATAAAAATAAAATCACAAGAGAAACCATTAAATAGATTTATAAATATTTGAATTTAATAAGAGTACTATAATTTAAATTGAATGGCATATTTGTGGGAATTCACCAATCATCTCATGTCAATGATCTGAAAATAAATGAATTAATCGGGAAACTGACGATGTATGGACATGATATGAAAGATAAAGATAAAGATCAAAATATTATAATGATAAATGGAAATTCTAATATTGTAGTGACATCTCACATGCATAAAATAAGAAAAACGAAATAAAGCATGGATGAAAAATTCATATTTTTCATATTTTGAAATGAAACTGCATCAGCTGGCCAAAAATTTCAGCAATTATTATAAGAAAAAAAGGTTATTGAGAAAATATTTCAATTAGGGAGAAAAAGAATCATTATATTTTCATTTCTATGAATGAAAGAAATAAAGTCACAACATACATGATTGTCCTGAACTGAAAGATGAAAAAAATATAAGAAAAAATATAAACAAATTATAATTATGGGTACAAAATAAAAAGTGAAATAGAATATACATTGACTGTATCTAACTAAATTGAAATCCATTCTATATATGATTGAATTAAAGTGAAATTAAATCACAAATCAAATAAATAATTAATAGTGTAAGAAGAAAAGTTAAAAACACATTACACTTATAATTCGGATTCTAGTAGTTCCTCAAATGAAAAAATAACTTATTACATCCCAGTGCATTATGAAAAGTAAAATTCCTTGTTAATGAAGAATTAATGACTATAAATAATTCATAATTAAATTATTAGATATATAAATTTCATGGTGAAACAACATATAAAATTAGATGATAAATTGAACTCATCTACAACAAAGTAAATTTATCATGAAAAAACTATTTACCAATTACATGATGAAGTATAATATTATAAGAGTGTATCAATTACTTTTAAAAAAGGATCAGAAGAATGTAATGAAATTATAGGAATGAGTATAATAAAATGTGAAATATATATAATATTAAGTAATGTTCGGAACACTAAATTGTATAAAAAATATTTTATCTCCTATTTAAAAAGATCTATGAGTTATTATTGTGGAGTATATAAGAATAAAAACACTAATAATTTTTAAAAAAATTAATGGAATTATAACATCATTTATTTATAAAAATGTTTATTAATAATGTGATGAAAATTATTAAAACATAAATAAAAACATGGATTCCCAAATAACTTCTAGCTAACACTCCAGGACCAAAGAACGTATGGGTACCAAAAAATAGTTCATTAATTGTTTTATAGGTATCATTCCAAAGGATTTTTTTGTTTATAGAAAATAGATTTTCGAGTAATATGAGTGGGGATAAATCAAACATTAAAACATTCACTCAAATAGAGAGAGGTCTTGTCACTTTTGGCGAAAATTCCAAAGGGTAAATTGTTGGAGTTTGAATAGTTGGAAATGCAAAGACCATCTCAATCAATAATGTACTATATGTAAAATGGATAATGAAAAATATGAATGGAATTTCTTATCATCATTATTAATTTTCTTGTTTATTTTTCTAGGAATTCTCACTCAGTTTTTGATGATATGTTTCATAAATTTAATGCAACTAGAACTGATAATGTTTATACCATGGATTTGAATACCATGTGTAAATAAAATGAAAATGGTGTAACTACTATGTAATATGATTCAAGGATATTTAATAGGCACGTGTTCATTTTATTACTTATTCTATATATAATTTATTTAAAGAAAAACTATTTTCTTATTTTTAGAATGTTATGTTTGATAATGACAGATCATGTGATGCATATCAAATTAGAAAAATACACAAATATTTATTCAAATATTTTAACAAAACATCTTCAGGTAATCCTTTAGAATATATCTACATTTAATTTTTTTACCATCTATTGTAAAATGTTCTGATGGAAAATTTTACATCAATCATTTATTGAATGATTATTCTATATTTACCTATGTCTATATAATTAATTTTTAAAAAAAATGTTTTAACTTTTTTAAATATTTTTTTCAAAATTCGCAAAATGGAAAATGATTTAAAATAATTTCATTAATAAGTTATCATGGTGGAAAATTTAAGAATGAATTATTTATTTCCTTTTTTATAATCTGGGTATTAAACATTCCTTCTCTACATTAACAACACATCATCAAAATAGAATTGTTGATAATAGAAATAATCCTATTAAACAAATGTAAATGGTTATGCTGAATAAATACAACCCTCGTATATATCATTTTAAATATTCTATAATAATATCCCACAATATCAGGAAAAGTGGATTAATTTAGAATGTTTTAAAATAATCACCCAATGATATTTGGAATAACATATATCCAAATGTAAAATACTTTAATTTTTTTGGATGCAATAGTTATATCAGGAAAATAAAGGATTATCATGGTAATATCAATTCATAATACGATTATGGAATATTAATATGATATTATTTTACATGTAACGATTAGAGAGTGTTTAACTAAACTTCAATGATTAATGATGAATTTGTTCATGTGAAGTTTGATTAAATTGATACTTTCATTAATGAAAATGACAAAACTAATTATGTCACATATTCACATGATAGCATGAGATATGAAAAAAATTAAATATGATTTTGAAAATGATATTAACAAAATTAATTCTAGTTCTGATCAACATGATACTATGGAACCAAAAAGTGTTCTTCCTAGACAATGTAGAACGCTAATGATTGATCATTTAGAAAATGTTATTAGATACCTACTCATAGGTATTCAAACTAATTTTTTTAACTATAACATAATTCTATACATTTATATACCATTTAAAATCTATGACAATAGAGGATTCCTTAACTGATGTGATATGGGTGTTATTTATTCCAAAAGTGTATTATCATTTTAATAGGAATGTGGTTTGGGAACATGTAGAAAGGCCAATCAATTACCCAATTATAGGAACCAAACTGGTCTATAGAAAGAAATGATGATTTAGGGATAATTACTAGAAATAAAACATGATTAGTATCTAAATGTTATAATCAAGAATAATGTATATATTATCATTAGATATTTTTTCTTATATCTAGATAAGAATATATAAAAATAATTTTAGGTTTTTAATATCATATTAATTTTAAATTATATCATTTGGATGTAAAATATTCCTTTTTAAGTGGTTATTTAACAAAGGATGTTTATTATGAACACCCTGAAAGTTTTGAAAATATATGATAAATACATAAAATTTGTTAATATTAAATATCAATTAGATTATCATTTAATAATAATTGTGCTATAAATATTTGATAAATTATTACTATTTCTCCCATGACTAAAAATTTGATATAATTCATCTTTTTCTAATAGATATTGTGATTGAAATTGATAAATATTTAAAATATGTTACTATTAAATTTTAATTAGATTATATTTTCACTAAACCACTTACCTCTAATTTAATTGATTTTATTAATGGGTGATATGTTTATTTATATTTAATTATTATATTTTATTTCAATTAAATGAATTCTTTTTATTTTATTAAATTTGATGTTTATATTTTTTTTATCTTTTTTTTGTTTTCTTAAAGAAATATTTTCTAGTTTTTCAAATCACGTGTTTTCAAAATATTTAATAGTTAACCTATGTAAAAAGTATGCAAAAACAGGATGTACCATTATCTATCTGAAACCATTTGATATACCTTAACCATTTTTCCCCAATCTATATTGTTTATCAAAACCATTATCTACCTTCAAATCTTGTGATTATTAAAACTTTAGAATTTCATATTCTCAAAAAATGGTGGTGTCCTAGTGAACCGATAAGGTATAACCTAGTATCCCCAAGATTCAATGCATTCCATCATGATAGTTTATTTAAGTAATGGTCATAGATTTCATGTTGTTGTAATGGGAAGCCTCTCTCATAAGAAATCAATATCATTTCATGGATTGGAATTTCATTTCAAAGTGTATAATACTAATTTTTTTATGAAGTAATACTGAAAAATTTCAATATCATTTTTCAGTTTAATTTTCGTGAATTATAAGACATTGAATCATTGATATTTGAACACAAGGATTCTTCAATTTCTTTAGTTGAAATATTTTAGATTTTGGAATTCCCTCATGGACATTCATATCATGTTCATCATCGATCTACTATAAATATTGATCATAAGTATTCATATATAATTAGCATTCTATTTATATCCAATTATATAATAAAAATAATTTTATGGATCATGTGGATGATATGAGAGTATTAGTTTTGTTTTTTCAAACTATAATTGCCCAAAATGTAACAGAAATGGAGAAAATTTTATATCCTGATATGTACATCATGTTTTTGTAAATCATTGACATAAATAAATATTTTCTTAGATAAATGCTTAAATATCTGAATTATTGTTACTAAGGAGAAGCTTGAACATTATTAATCCTTATTGAGAGATACATTCCCTGATTATATTCAGATGGATTTGATTTATATTTTTGATGCTAGAGTATATTCTCATCATATTAACGTTATAATTTACTGTACTCCAATTATGATTGGTTGTTATTCGATTATTGGGAATGTATATCTTAGGCCAGTCAGTGTAGATGACAAATAGAATTCTAGATATTTTGGACAATAGGATGAATGTGCTACAGGAAATGAAGGAGATGGCGAATGTAGGAAT
The DNA here is from genome assembly GCA_963277665.1 of Viscum album. Classification (NCBI taxonomy): domain Eukaryota; kingdom Viridiplantae; phylum Streptophyta; class Magnoliopsida; order Santalales; family Viscaceae; genus Viscum; species Viscum album. The sequence continues at coordinate 1,034,134,251 of OY728157.1, forward strand.
AATGGTGTATCTAAGTATACTAAGATGAAATTATTAAATTATGATCCAATAAACAAAGGAGATTATGAATAAGTTATATAAGAACTTGTTGCAAATACAGTGAATAGAGAAAAACAACAGGCTGAATATTTGGTGTTATGATCAAGAAAAGCTATCCATTCAATTCATGTCAAATAATCAATATCTTAATAGGATCATCAAGATGAAGGTCGTGTTCAAGAGCTTCAAGACATTCCTAAACCTATTTTTCAGGTTAGAAATGATGTTTTTTGAGAAAAAGCTATTCCATATGAATTTGTTATTGAATTGGACTCTCAAATAGGATAAAATGAAAAGATCAGTAACTGAGGCTACATATTTTATTTAGAATCAAGATATATTAGCTAGTGAGTAGTCATTGTAGAGTCCTGGATATATCAATGGAGAAAAGTCAAAAGTTCTTGAGAATATTTCCTATTATAGTGAAATAATTTTTTTCTGAATTCTTCTGCTAATCCTCTATCCATTTTTGTTGATAACCATTCCATGAATCCAGATGAAGGGATATATAATTCATTGAATAACCAGATTGAGAATGTTGTTATTAAGGTCAATAAGCTGCACAAAGAGGATTATATTGATATATAGAAGCTTAAGGCCTTAATACAATTTTTTGAATATTTTCCAACTTAATCATCCAAAGGGATAGAGATTGTGTATGTATAGACATAGATTGAAGAAACTATAGATCCATCAATGTCAACGAATTATTTTTATGATTTTAAAAAGGAAAATTTTAATTAGATAGGATGTTTAAAGTTTAAATATATTTCAAAGTCTAGATTAATATAAATACAATGGTATTTGGAATGCTAGTTTGAGTCAATCAAGGTATGGGTTAGTCAGACTAGTTATTCTAACTCTACTCATTAAATCTCACCCGATATAATGATATGATTTTATGAAATAACATATATATTGAATTATATGAATGACATGTTGTAGAACATTCAATTAAATAATACCTTTTTGTCTATCTTGATAGAAAACCAAATAATTTTTTGAGAAAATAACATCAAGTGAATATAATGTTCATCTTCGGCTCAATAGTTGTTGTGATAAGTTAGTATAGCTATTGCAGAATGAGTATAGTCCACAAAACTTCTTCAAATTCAATTAAGTTGAAAATCAACATTAGAATCGAGATTCTAGAATTTTGATTATAACATTGAGAGACAATCTTTATGAATTGTTATAAGTTAAGATAGTAGAACTAAAAGTGGGTATTTATGTATTTCAGACCTATAGAAAAATAGTTCTAGTAACAAACCCTAACAAAACCTTTATCCCGTTTACCAAATAAATTGTCTAAACATTCCCTTAGCCATCTTTTCCACTATATTTATAAATTATTAATTAATAAAATTTCATTATTTTTATTTTATATGTTGTTTTTGATATTCTTTTCGAGTAATCTCTATCACTATAACCTATGTATTCTTTATTCGAACAACACATTATATTGTGTATTTACTATTCAGTGGAAAAAAGTGTTTTTATCCTTTCTTGAAACAATAACAGTTATGTCACATGATGAGGAAGAAAATTGGAAGAACATAAGATTTCATTTTATCCGAAAAATATTGTGAACTATAAATTTTATATAACTTATAAATATTATAATTATATAAATTTTAATATATTCATTAAATATATTTAATCAATTATTTATTTTGTTAATAATTTTATGGTTACTTGATCATCATAAAGAGAGATATTTTGGGGAATTTATTTTTCCAAAAATACTATATAATTTTTTTTTGATTTTGATACTAACAAATAACAATATTTTTTAACAATAATTTTACTTATTTTTATTTCATGGAATTAATTATCTCTATAATATTTATTCTGAATTTTTTTCATGCTTTTATTTCACATGGAATATTAATTGTATAGTTTGGGATGCATTTTTAAGCATTTTAGAAAAATTGATCATACCCTCGATGGATAAGCGTAATTTAATGAATAAACCAAATTCATTTTTAAATTAATATGGAATATGGCCCTTGAGTTTGTATTCAAACATAGGCTCATAGATGAATTTGTGGTATCTCAACCCAAAATTCAAAATATTATTTCTAGTCATTGAATAGAACATTATAAAAAGTGTATGGTTAATGAACCATACGTCTTAAAGGAACGTAATGTTTTTAAGAGGAGAAAATATTTTTAAAGAATCCTAAATATGCAATGAACCTTATATTTAGAGAGAAACATATAGATCATCAACATTACATTTATGATCAACCTTACATTTTCCACCTTACATTTTGGAGATAAAAGCTGCATAGTGGAACACTACATTTGGTATTTTTATCTTTTAGAAGGAACAATATGATCGAATATTCAACATCAAATATTTAATTTCATGATTTTATCAAACATTCCTACAATGGCCTGGATGGAATTTTATGCATGTTTAGATATCATTCTTGGATGATTTAATAAATTATGTATTTTATTCAAATGAACATATTTAATAGAAAAAATCACACTTAATCTTTATGGAACATATGGCTCCCTAGTTTTATTTAGAGTTTTAATTATTTTGGTTTATTAGGCATCATTTTTGGATATATAATTATATTTTATGATTGTTTATATATATATATATATATATTCTATTAGGGAATCATTTTTCAATATAATATATTTTTACTGGGGACATATTTTTCTATACAATAACACTCCAGTTAAAATATTTATATAGTGATACATTGAATAAATAACTCTGGCATAACACTAAAATTTTTAGATATACCTTTTGTGTCTTGTTCTTCTATAGGACTATTTCCTTATTTTTTTAGTTTCTTCTTTTAAATTAATGATCTTTGTGCAACTGTGATTACTATAGACACATTTTCCCTCAAAAACTATTATTTTTTAAGTATAAGTTACTTATATAATAAATTTCTACTACTTCCATTATGATGATCATCCTGTTATCAAAAAATAAAACTCTCTTGAGTTATTAGATTTTCAAATTATCGTACTCAGTTGTGGTGGATTATCAGTTTCTCTATCTAACGTTTGGTTTTTCTATTCCCTATTAACAAACCAAAAGATATTTATTTTTTTCCTTATTATAAATGGGTATACTACCTAAACTATTTTGTGTTATTTTGGTCTTGTGATAAGAAGACAGTACAAGTAATACTCACCAAACCCGCATAGTAGGAATTTGGTGGAGTGGACAAGGGTAACATTATCCCCTGATACATAATAAAAAGTCACTTCCTTTAATTCTATTAGTATTGATACTTATATTCCATAAGGATAAAAACAATTCACATCTATATAATAAAAGTAGATGTCAAAATTTAAAATTTTGGGAGATTTTTTAAAAGAAACAATTTACCGGCCTCTAATGTTACTTTGAATATTCTGACCTAAAAGATTGGAAATTCTAAAATTTTCTTTAGTTATTTTCACTTTTAAATTTAAATTTTTATTTATCACATTATAATTATTATTATCCAATGAATTATAATATATATTAGTTTTTCTACACTTGTTATAGTATCCTCATCATTAGAATTAATAACATAACAAATGGAACATTATTAGCATCATATTATCTACAATTTTCATTTCCAATTAAATTAGAAAATTATTCAATAAATACATTCACTCTATAACACTGGTTATATATTATAAATATACCATAAAGACCCAATTATTTCTAATCATTATTAATTTCATTAGAAATGGTTTTAGAAGAAATATCTCATCCACTACCCCCATATTTTTTTACTCTTCCAAAACATTTCATACATTATTATTATTAAATATCCTAGAACATTAATCCTTCATTGTCACCCAAGTAAATAATATCTAGATATGTAATGTTTTATTAAATTTATAAAAAACATTATAGAAGTCTATTTCTTATCTCATGTTTCCTTCTATTTTTTTCTTATAAATATAACTAAAATTATTCCTTCCAAAATTTCAATCCATCCTCTTAAAATGATGATAAATATCATTCATACATTTCTCTAAGGAAAAAAAATATGATTCAATCATATATTTCGTCATTGCCATGAAAAATATAGATGATATTTAATTAGATTTTAATTTCATATTTATATATGTAAACATTGAAGGAAATGATACATCATTTTTCTTCTTATCTATTTTAGTGTCACTTTTTAACATACACTCATACAACATAAGATTTTAAATAAAATAATCCTATATTAGATTAAAAGAATTATTTATATCATCAAATATTTTATACATAGATTACCATTACTTGGATATTATATCAATAATTTGTTTATAACCCTATCATCTGATAACACTTTTTCCCCAAGGGGATATAATATGATCAATATTGTCATTAAATATTTGGGAATTTATGTGATTATTTATCTAAGTAAGAAATCCAATTCCTATTGAAACATATGAGAAATTTCTCTTCAGGTTTCTAAATCATTGGTACATAGAAAATGAGTGAATTATACATTTTTCTAATGTTTTGTCCGTCTCAAAAGATGAAATATGTTATTAATTTTCATTTCATATATTATTATAAATGATCTAGAACATGATGATTTAGAAGATTTTAGGCTATTACTCTCTATAAAATATGTATGATCCTTATCTCGAATATTATAATATATGGCCATGATAAAAAATTTATCTACACCAGTATTGATTAAAAATATATTTATACAATCATGATAGTATTCATATTAAGTACCATCGATGATTGGTGTCAAGGTAGCATTGAGGTTCTACAATATACCAATATATAATCAAACAATTGTATAGAAAAAAAATCTTTTCAACTAATATGTTCACAATAAAAAAAAGATGAAATATCCTTCTTTAGTAACAAATGTTAAATTATAAGTGTATATATTGAACGATAATTGGTGGAGGGTGAATTATAGATTATAAATTCAAAAAATGATAAAAAAACATTAAGAAATTATATCAATTTTTTATGCAAATAAATCATTATACAGATTGTGAAATAGTTTATGACACAATAAAAACCGTTCAAAAAATTAAATGATGAAATATGAAAAAACCTATAATAATATATATAACAAAATAATACTAGTTTTATAATTGAACATAATTAACAAAATAAATCCTACCAATTAATTTTCATCACTTTAACCTCTTGTGTTTAGTAAAAATCTTAACCTCTATTTGTGTTTCAATGAATTAACATATCAAAATTTATGTATTAAAATTCAAGGAATCTTACATTTAAAAGGAATAAAAAACCTTTTTTCCCTATACCTGGGAACAAGCAATCAACTAAATCAAATTGACTCAATTTCGTTATCCCTAAGATAACTTGAACTAACAGTTATTAAAAATAAATTACACAATATATAGTTCAGATTGTACAAAGGTAACCTCACAAATGATTTATTAAGAACAATTATATTTATATTACAAAGAAAGCACTATCATAAACTAAATTTTATATACACTTTATATGTTTCTTTATATTTTTCATGTTCAATATCATCTAAAAGTTCCATTTATTAAATGAAGTACCTTCATTTAATAATGAGGTCTAATATTATGATTTCATATTTATCTTGATTAGTTGAATGTGCATCATAAAATTTCCAACTTTAATTAAATGTCTCACCCCATCTATATGGTTTTTAATGATCGAATTTTTCATCATTTTGAAATGAAAATATTTTTTTAGTAAAAGTAATATTCTTCATAGAGTATTCCATGTATATCTTTATTCAGTTGAATTATTTTTCTTTTTATAATGATGTATATATTGTTGAAATTTTAATTTATAATCAAATTGATCTCAAGGTACTCTTATGACAGAAATCAAAAAACATTATAAGATAGATGTAATATATGTTCATTTGATGTAAACCGTACATGAACATATGATATAAATGATATATGAATACAATAAGTATAATAAAATATGTTCCGACCCATCTGTTGGGGCCCATGTCGTGACTACCCCATTCCCACCTTCCACAGGCTAGGGGCTGGCGACTAGCACAAAACGTGTATTCACAAAAAATGATAAGGCATTTCTTTTATAACTTGTAATCACAAGAAACTATGAATATAAAAAGATACAACCGCAAACAAACTGTATAACTAAAAGATAGTGCTAAATGTGAAGGGGACAAAATACAAGCCCAATAGTAAAAGTATAGGTACAACTGAAATACAAAACAACTTAAGAAAGTTAAAAAGGACGCTATTGGGTCGTCCTCCAGGTTCCTACTAGAAGGGTAGGTACATATCACCTCTTCATCACACCACATTTGTCCATATCCTCTGCATATCGACACACCGTATGGTTCACCTCTAGGTAATTTCCAATATTGGTACTCTTAGCCTCAGTCAGTGCTTCCCGTCATCTGTATCCAACACAATAAGGAGTGAGCATAGCTCGTACATGGGTTTGTATAATGATACTCAGTAGGGACTGCATGACCCTCAATGTCTCAAAAAAATCCACCAATGATAATCTACAATGCATGAAATCAAAAAACAAACCATCTTCGGTATATTACCATAAATATACCCATGTTATCATGTAATCTATCTCAATCATGTGGAAAATACACAAAATCCATCTCATTTCAAACTAGTATTTTATTCTAGGGGGAGTATCTAATAACATCCCTAGTCACATTCTCAAAACCATGGCTGCTGGAGAACTAATCATTTATTGAGTACAGTGGGCCTGCCATGACACCATGGCACTTCCCACTAACCATGGATGACTAAGGTACTCTTCCTGTTGATTAACGTGGATCATCCACATCACCACACGTGCACCCCACCGTGGGTCTGCCACATCACCAAGTGCGCTCCCCCATGTAGTCTACTGAGTAACTCCTCCTGTTGAGTACCATGGGTCATCAATGAAACCAAAGATCTCACCACTAGGTGTATACTGCGACACCAAGGCACTCTCCAGTTAGCTAGTCGGGTCACTCTGAGTCGAAAAGTCAGAAGTCGTTCGGTCTCAGGTAGCCACTAGGACTCTGCTCTATGCTCGCTCATCTCATGGAGGATCTGATCCACACACAACTGGTTGATACTCCAACTATCATAAAGTCCCATGAAGAGGTATCTCAAAGGCCCAACACATCGTAGGGGTCTTAACTCATCAGACGACACATCAATCATATGCCCAGTATTTGAGTTGTTAAACTTTTATTCCAATGGGTATTGTTGGATTTATGCACTATCGAACCTGATCATTTCCCTCCTAAATAAAAACCTTACTGTGGTATCTCACAATGGGACTGACTCACTCCATTATTTCTATCACCACATATGGTTCTTCGAATGGACGTCCAAGGACAATGTTTTTTCCAAAAGAATGTTAATGGGCCATTGTGGTCCTGGGTTTGGTCCCACCCAGTCGGACCAGCCCGGCCTAACAAGACCTTGGCCGACCCGGTTCGGGTCACCCAACACATACCATTGGGTATGGACGGGCACGCTGGTCAGTTCGGGCCGACATGCCATGAGGGGCCCCAGAAGGCCATTGGTGGCCTCAAGGGCACGAGGCTACGGGGTGGCTCGAAGGGCTACGAGGCTGGTTTGGTCTGAAGTTCGTAGCACTATGGGGGGAGGAGTGCTAGTTCATCTGGATGGCCGGATCACCATGATGCTGCGGTGCCAGTTAGAACTGAATTCCAGAGATTTGTGGGGGCGCAAAGATAGTTCTGACGGTAGGATGGAGCAATGTGGGGCGGCTCAGCCACGGCATGGAGCACGGGTATGCGGTCGGTTGAGCAAGGAGGGCATAATGTCATGGGTGTCCGGGCTAGGGAATTGTGCCAGAGCTTGCTGACAATTCAGAAAGGAGGGTGGAACACTACTGGGGTGGTGCTGGTCACAAAGGGCATTGGTGGAGGTGCCATTTCCTTCATCACCTTCATCACCTTTGTCGCCCTCCTCCATTTCTAAGGGTACAAGAATGAAAAATCCTGGAGGTTTCGGGCCCTGTTTTTTTGGCCCGTTCCTCCGAATTAGCGTGGTAACATCTAGCTCAACAATAAATAAGAACAACAAGAATACAACTTCCCACAGCGTTTCATTCTTAATCCACCAATGAAACCTAGGTAAAAGAATTGGAAAAGTATTATCATGGTAAAAAACACCTACATCGTTTTCGTATAGATGTTGGTGAATTGGGGTCGAATAGTCGTTGATTCGTCGTAGGTGAAGACATCCCACATTGAAAAAATTGTAGATGAAGAATCTTGAAGTTATGATCGACATTCATCAACGATAGATCATTCTTCGTGAATGAACACAATCTTCGTTGGATATTTTTCTCCCACCAAGAGCTCTATCCCCTTTTCCAACGAATGTTCTCAAAATAAAAACCCACCAAAATAAAAGAGATAACCAAAATAATAAAAATTACTTCCCCAATTTAATCATTGGAACATTTCAAATTGGATTAATTAAATTAGATCAATTAATTTGTGTGTTGGAATAATTAGGAGGGGGAGGGTTCGCACAATTATTGTGGATGAAGCTCAAGAAGATCCACTTTATTAGTGGGGGAGATTTCAATTTTCTCCTAATTAAGGGGGGGGGGGGTGGAGGTTACAAGGGGTGTTTAATACTTGGTGGTACCTACCACCATAACCTCTAATGGGAGGTTAGGCTCGGGTGGTCTCCACCGCCAACTTCAACAATGATGTTGGTTACAAAAAAATAAAATAAAATGTGTAATTATTTTATTTTGTTATTTCCATGAAAAACCCAAAAACTGACTTTCACCCTCGACTTATTGTCATCATGCGAAAAGTATTATTAAGAGATAAGTAGCTCTGCATGTTCAACAGTTCCCTCTAAATTTAATTCCAAGAAACAATTCAAAATTTCGAAAATCATGTGTCCAAGTTTATTGAAAGTACCCGAACAAAACATCAAAAAAATCATTTTGGGCACTCCAGGCCTCAGAATCACGTTGCATCAATTATTATGGGCTCGTAGAACTCCCATATATTTAAAATAATTACATGGAAATTATGAGTCTTTACATTATTCCCACCTATGGGCTTTACATCCCCTTAAACTAAAACTCAAACTAAAGGAACAAGTGGGGGTACTGAGCAAGAATTTGAGCCTCCCACTCCCATGTGCTCTCTAGGTTGTTCATATGCTGCAAGGGAATGTACACCAGTGCTATCGACCATCCATGAAGTACCCACTCCTGTCGATCCTCAATCTCCACTGGAACCTCCGTAAAAGTTACCCCATCGTCGAATTCCAGCTCTTCATGGTTGATGATGTGTGAAGGGTCGTTCACGTTTCACCTCAGGAGGGATATGTGGAAAACACCGTGGAACCAGTGCAATTGAGGTGGAAGAGCTAAGTGGTATTCCACCTCACCAACTCTACAGAGGACCTGAAATGGTTCGATTAATCTCAGAGAAATTATTACACCTTGTCCAAATCTCCGCATACCTCTTCGAGGTGAGACCCATAGAATGATGTATTCTCCATCCTCTAACTCCTGATTTCTTCGTCTCCTGTCATCATACGACTTCTGTCTGCATTGTGCTATCTTCATCTTCTCCTGGATAATATCCACCTTTTCTATGGTAGCCTGAACCATCTCTAGTCCCACAAGTGCTGACTCCCCTGGTTCTATCCATCACAAATGAGATCCCCTTGGTCACCCGTACAATGCCTCTAAAGGTTCCATCCAAATGGTGGAGTGAGAGATATTTTAGTATGAAAACTCCACCAAAGGAAAGTGATCCTTCCCGCTGCAACCAAAGTTAAGGACACAAGCACGGATCATGTCCATTAGGGTCTAAATGGGCTGCATAGTCTGTCCATCCATTTGTGGATGGAAGGTAGTACTGTCATGAAGTAGTTTCTGGATTTCCTCCTACAACCCCTTCCATAGTCAGGATGTAAAACATGTATCATGACCATATACAATCATCATGGTATACCATGTAACCGCACAATATTCGGCACATAGAGGCATCCGGAGATCTCTAATGAACCCTGCTATCTGATCAGAAGGATGTGGGCCGACATGGTGATTCAGTCAGTGATAACATAGATAGAGTCATTTCCTATAGTTGTACACGGGATTCCTATCACTAAGTACATGGATATTCCATCCCACATTAACTATGGGACCTTAAAGGCTGAACCAATCCTGTTGGTACCTAATGCTTCGCCTTCACTTGCTGAAAAGTGAGGCACCAAGAGACAATGTCTGTTGATTCTTTGTTATTCCCAGCAACCAGTGCTATCAGCAGAGGTCCTGGTACATCTTCACTACACCTGGATGTACCGCTAGAGGGGATGTGTCTTACTCCCTCCACACATCCACCTAAAATTAAACTTGTTCCATGGTACATCTTATTAAGAGGAAGACATGCTCCCCACAATATTAAAATCTATTCGGTGCATGTCTTTTGGATATCTGAGCACGTCTTGCCTCGCAGTCAGTGTACCCACTTCCAGAACTTTTGTTAAGTGCATATGAAATTTTTTTCCCTTACTATGTGTATAGACTATCTCCAAGTCATAGTCCTAGAGGAACTATAACAGACATCGTTGTCTCAGATACAGGTTCTTCAGAGAGAAGATATACCTGATACTCTTCTGATTAGAGTACATGGTAAAAGACTTTCCCATCAAATTGTGATGCCACATCATCAAGGTGAAGACCCCTACTACAATCTCCATCTTTTGGGTTGCATAGTTCTGCTCATGTTGTCTCAGCTATCAAGAGCCATATGTGTTCATTGCTCGCTCCTACATCAAGATAATTCTGAATCTTGTCCCAAATGCATTGTAGAAGACTACATACCCTACACCTTTTCTTGTAAACCTCAATATGAGGGCTCTAGTCAGCCTGTGCCACTACTTATGAAGGATGTACTGGTATATCTACGACCACAAAAAGGATTTCCCCTTATTCTTCATAGATGCTTGTGGTGCTGTAACTCGGAGTAAATACGGCACAAAACTCCTTTAATATCCATCCAAACCCAGGAAACTTTGTACCTTTGTCACACTCAAGGGTGGCTCCCAAAAAAGTACCACCTCAATCTTTTCTATATCCACTCCATATCCAGCCTCCGAGATGAAATGTCCCACAAAGTGATCCTCTTAATTCCATAACATTCACTTTGAGAGAAAAACATAATGATGGTTATCTCGGAGTGTTTCCAAGACTTCCCAAAAATGGTAGGCACTCTCCTCCTTAGTAGTCATGTAGATCAGAATGTCGTCGATAAATACTACTATGATTTGATCAAGTTACAGCTGAAAAATCAGGTTTATGAGTCCCATTAACACTACTAGATTGTTGGTTATGCCGAATGACATAACCAAAAACTCATAGTGGACTTTCCAACACTATAAGGATGTCTTATACACATCCTTATCTCGTACTCTGAGCTGGTGGTAGCCTGATTAGAGGTCTATCTATGAAGAACCACCATTCTCCCTTCAGCTGATCGAAGTGGTTGTCAATCCTCTGGAGTGGGTACTTGTTCTTATCAGTCACCTTATTCAAGCACTGATAGTCGAGACAAAGTCCCATGATACCATTTCCCTTCTATGTAAATTGAATCAGGGCTACCCAAGGTGAAACACTGGGAAAAATAAATCCCTTCTCATGGAAGTCCTCTAGTTGTACTCACATCTATTGAAGCTCTATGAGTGACATTTAATATGCTAGTGTAGATATCTTTGTCCTACCAAGGTACAAGTTAATGTAAATATCTACCTCCCTGTGATGAGATAGACCCAAAACATCACAAGGGAAATCATCCGTGTACTGGTCCACCACTACATGATACCTCAGATTCTCCAAATCAACATTTCTGAGGGTATGGCTAGCCAACTGATGATTGATTGACTCCACTCTCTTCTGGGTAAGTCCATCTTTCACTAAAATGGATCCCTTCTCACTAATGAAGGTAAACCTGGTCCCATCAATTTAGACACACCACACTTTGCACATAATATAGTCAATATTGGCAAGGACTGTATAAAAGTAGTACATACCGAACATGACATCTTAGGCATTGACGACGCTATTAGGATATCACAGTCGAAGCTCTCCCCTACTAGAGTAAGCTCACAATGCCGGCACTAGTACATAATCATCAAATCCACTCTCGTAGATGTCTCTAGACATAAGGTTCTAGCCAATAGCTCTGTCAGAATCTCTGAGCTCTCAATGAGGGAAGTAGAAATAAAAGAATGATGATTACCTATGCCTATGATTACTAAAACTATGGTGGAGTAGACACAAATCGTACCCCATATCATCTCCAAAGTGCCCTGACATTAGGCCTCAACTACATGGAGCTAAACTCTCACTTTTCCGCCAGCTCCCTACGGTCGGGGGTGGACCTCTTGGTTGTTGTGGTGGTAATATCTCAAACTGTCTCCCACCACCAACTACATGGACATCTCCTCTACCATGTCCACCTACTCTCTACAGACCACCTTGATCGAACAACTATCTCTTCTTCATGCAGAATACTCAGCTACATGATGATTGGTAGTGCATCTCGCTGTTGATGACTGCTCAGCAAGGAAAATCTCCACCAAGAGGGCTCTCTCTAACACCCATGCCAGCTCTGGGATGCTACGTGAGATCATCGAAGCCCTGATCTCCCACATATGCCCCTGCTCATAGGTCCGAACCATGAAAATGGGTCACGCACCATATCGTTGGAATGGTGTGAGAGTTCTGTGAACCTCCCTTGGTACTGAGCCATAGTAATGATGCCCAGATACAAATGAAGTAGCTCTTGAATGCGCTCTGTGAGTAGAGTAACTCAGAAAAACTATTCCTGAAATAGGCTCTCGAAGTCTACCCAGAGAAGAGTCACCTCATCATGAACCTAGAGCATTAGGCTCCACCATCTGCCTACTGCTTATTGTAGAAGGCTGGTGGCAAAGATCACCATGAGGTCTGCTGGTGTCCCTAGTATTCAGAAACACTCACCATAGCCTCTAGAAAATACATAGCCACATGTGGGTCTGTCTCTCCCCTAATCCTAGGTGGCATTTGGTGCTGGAACTCATGAAAAGTTCTCAAGAAGAGTTCACGGTCTACTTTTGGGGTTGGTGGCATCAGTGTCCCAATGGGGAGTGGTTCTACTTGTGCCTCTACTAGTGCCTCTACAGGTCAAGGGCCATGTAGCAAGGCCTCATCGCTCGATGCGCAATCAGAGAATACAACTCACAGAACTCTATCTGGCTATCTGTGTGGAGGAGTCCTTATAAAAAAAGTGGGCTACGGTAAAAAATTTATTCATGTTGAGCTGACCTGGTGGGCTGAGATAATGAAAACATTTGAAATCAGAAAAACAATTAGTGATTTTACACATTGAGTCAGAAGTCAGAAGTAAGGGTCCTGGTGTATGGATACGTCGGATGCCAAACCTATACATGACTTCCTGAATGGAAAACCACACTCAATATTGTTAACATTATTGCTTCACAGAAAAGATCAGATCCCTATGTTCTGCGGTTGAACCGACTCCTCTAATACCAATTTGTCACAACCCGTCCCTCAGGGTCCATTCTGTGACAACCCCAAACCCTCCTTCTAGAGACTAGGGGCTGGCGACTAGCACCAAAGGCATGTTTCTTAAAACAGTTAAGGCATTGCCCCTATAACATGTAAACACACACAACCATGTTCGTAACAACATAAAAACTCAAGAAAACTGTATAACCAAAAGAGAGTGCTGAATGTAAAGGTGCCAGAATACAAGCACAATTGTAATTATATAAGAACAAATGATATAAAAAACTACTAAAGAATGTGAAAAAGACAGCTACTGGGTTATCCTCCAGGTTCCTACATGACGGGTAGGTACAGATCGCCTCCTCAGCGCACCACATTTTTCTGAATCCTTCGCATGTAGACATGCCGTATGGTCCACCTCTATGTCCCTTATAGTCTTGGTAATCTCAACTTCAGTTAGCGAAGTTTGTTGTTTATATCCAACATAACAAGGTGCGTGCATAGCTCGTGCAAGGATGCGTATAACGATTCTTAGAAGGGACACTGAGACACTCAAGGTCTTGCAAAAATCCACCAAGGATAAAAAATAAAGCATGAAATCAAAAGATTATCCTACATAGATATATGTCCATACATATACCTATGTTATCATGAAATCCATCTCAATAATGAAGAAATCCTATAATAAATGACTCATCTAAAAAATCGGATTTTTTTCTAGGGGTAGTGTCAAGATACATACACAATCACATTGTCAAAACCTCAGCTGCTAGAGATGTCCACCTCTGTCAAGTACAGTTGGCCTACCGTGACACCAAAGTGCATCCCAGTAACCTTGGATTGTTGAGGTACTCCTCCGGTTGAGTACCATGGATCTTAAGCATCACCAAGAGCACTCTCCATCATAGCCTGTTGAGTGACTCCTTCTGTTGAGTACCGTGGGTCTGTCGTGACACCAAAGTGCTCCCCACTCAGTTAGTTGAGTCACTCTGAGTCGAAACAGTCAGTAGTCATCAGGTATCAACTATATACTTGGTCTCTGCCCTATGCTCGCTCATCTCTAATAGGATCCTCTTTACAAGCTACAGGTTGAAACTCGAACTATCACGAAGTCCCACAAAGAATTATCTCAATGGTAGGCACATCATAGGGGTCTCAACGCAATAGACACCACGTCAATCAGACGCCTGCTAGGTCAGTTATAAGCCTTTTAGTCCCAGAGACCAGCTGGAATCGTGCTCGATACAGGCTGACCATTTCCCCCCACAATCAATATATTAGTGAGGTATCTCTCAATGGGGTAGACTCACATGAAGATTTGAATCACCACTGACAATTCATCAAATATACGTCTGGTGCCAAAGTTATGGCCAAACGAAATCGAATGGGCTATAGTGGGCTCTGGTTTGGTCAAACATGGTCAGACTGACATGGTTTGGGATGACCCGGCATGACCCACTGGGTCTGGACAGGCACACAGTACGGCCCAGCCCATTGGGTCGGTCCGACCTGCTAGGTCCGGCCCGACATGACGCGGGTGGCCATAAGGGTGTGAGGCTGTTCGGTGGCCCGGCCAGGGTGGATCAGAATGCCGGATGGTGGAACGATCTGGGGTGTCTTGGAGGGCTGCAGGTGAAGCAAGCTGGGGTGGCTCAGAGGGTAGGTGGGAGGCGCGATATGGGGTGTTGTAGAGGGCTACATGGAGTGCGAGCCGGGGGGACTCGGAGGGCTGCAGGGATGGTCTGGCCAGATGGCCAGAGTGCCACTTGGGCGTGGAGTTGGTTCAACCGCAAGGCTAGAGAAAAGAGAGTGCACGTTGCTAGTTCATTAAGAAGGCCAATGCATCGTGGGGGCATGGGGCAGGTTCGGCCGGAAGGTCAAAGCACCATTGGGGCGTGGGGCCAGTTGTGCTAGGAGGCCAAAGCATCGAATAGTGGCTCAGTTGGGGTGCAGAGCTGAGGAATGCAGCCGGTATGGCCGAGAGGGCCGAACACCATGGGTGGCTCATCTAAGGTGCAGAAACAAGGAACACAACCGGTTCGTCCTGGATGGCGGGATGCCGCTAAGGCGGCGCATGTCACGGAGGCCGCAAGTGGCGGCGTCATTTCCTTTGTAACCTTTATCGCCTTCACAGCCTTATTCAATTTCTTAGAGTACACCAAAGAAGAACGGTGGAGGGATCAAGCCACATTGGTTTGACCCGTACCCTCCCCGTTAGGGTAGTTTCATATGGCTCAATGAGAATGAAGAATGACAAGAATATAACATCCCACAACATTTCATTCCAAAACTACAATAGAAACTGATGTGAGAAAAATTGGAAAAGTATTATCACACAATAAACCCCCTTACCTAATTCACCTATTAACATTGGGATAATGAAGTATTATGTTCCTCGATTAATTATATATGAAGATGCCCCACATCGGAAGATGTCCTGATAAAGAATTTCATAATCGAGGTCAGAATTCTTCGTCAGCAAAGCGTTCTTTGTGGAAGCACATGTTCTTCATTGGAGAGATTTCTACCCCCATGAGCTATGTCCCTGTTGCCAACGAATGTTCATAAAATAAGAACCCTCCAAAATAAAATAGATTTCCAATATAATAAAAAGTGATTCAACAATTTAATAGTCGGCACAATTCAAATTGTATTATATTAATTGGATAAATTAAGTGGTGTGATAGCATAATTATGAATGGGAGGGTTGGAGAAATTAATGTAGAGGAAGATCAGGAGGCTCCTCCACATTAATGAGGGAGTTGAGGTTTTTCTCCCATTTATAAAGGGGTTTCAAGGGGATTTAATCTCAGGTGGTCCCAACCCCCATAACCTCTCATGGGAGGTCAGCCTCGGGAGGTCCCCACCACAAAATTCCACAAATAGGTTGGTTAAAACAAAAAAACAAAAAGTGTGTTTTTTTAGTTTATTATTTCCACTGGAAACCCAAAAACTAACAATCACCCTCAACCAAATACCATAAAGGTGAAAGACGTTTTATGAAAAAACTGGCACTGCGAGCACAATGGTGCCCTCAGATTTCAATTCCGAGCACCGGTTCAAATGATAGAAAACCCCAGTCACAGATTTATTGAATGTACCTGAACAAAACTTTAGAAATTCATTTTGGGCACTCCGGGCCTTGGAATCACGCGCCCTCAATTTATGCCTAGTTGTAAAATTCCAAAATATTTTAAAAAAATTAAATGGAAATTCTATTCCATTACAAAATCAATATAAAGAAACTAAAAATATTCTCATGCAACTATTACATCTTGAAAAAAATAGATATTAATAACATGTAAATAAATAAATAGTGGATTTTTCATCAAATGTAAATCATGAAAATGATCATTCGACTAGAAATTGTAAATTCCATATTTCATACCATTAAATTTATTTAGTAACAATTAATTAAAAGGGAGAATTATAAATTGATTATTACCACTATTTTTCATCTTACTGTGGAGGTATTAAATAAATTAAAAAAAAATTCTACCACATTAATAGGTTACGAATTCATTCTCGTGATGAAATGATATTGAAAATTATTTGTTAATCTCCATCCTCTCAATGAATCTATATTATTTATAAAACCAATTTTTATTTCAGTATCTTAAATATTGTAATAATAAAATAATAACGAATCCATGAATTAAAATGATTTTATTTCATTTTCATCTAATGCATTACAGTTAATAAAATTATAGTTCAAAAAAAAACTAAATTTATTGTTTTTTAATTACAGTAATAATGGATACTTTTTGTATAATTCCTTCTAAATGAATAATGAATATGAAAAATAAAATGAATCAAAAATATTATTCAGTAGAGATTTGGTGGAAAATGATCAACATGGATAGAATTTCTATAAATGAAATATAAAAACTAATTATTCAATGAAAATATTATTTCTCTCAAAACATGATGTTCTCTCTTGAAATGGGGTGAAAAAAATTGAAAATTATTAGACAAAGGATATATACCATCCTGATATTATTTATAAAATAAATATAGTAACATGAATCCATTACTTAATAATACAGTAATAGTGAAAATGAAATTATATTTAAATAAATTAAAAAGAGTTCCAATTGAAAATGGTGTCCATGATTTTCCTAAAATAAAAAAACAAAACATGAAAAGAAGAAATAAGAGAAAGGATAATGATTATATAAAACGAAACATGATAATTACAATTAAATGGTGTTTATAGACAAAAAAGCGTAATTCATAATAATTATGAATAAACTATTTTAAATTCATAAATTTAGTGTTACGATGGTTGAAATGATCACAATAATGATTCATTAAAATAGATATAAAGGGATTCCTTTTGAATAAATGTTATTTAATTTTTAAAATTACATCAAAATTATCAATTTTATTTTCAAAAATATATTCTTGGAATTTATTGAATTTTATAAATATAAGATAGAGTTGTATATAAAAAATTACATTTTTATTTTTTAATCAATCAGTGAAGAATTTTAGTGGCCATCTAGTTCGGTAAAAATGGTAATATAAAGTGTAAAAAAATTAAACTAATTTTATTACACTACTTAAAATATATAACATGCATTGTTACATCGGGAACATATTTTAAAAATATAAAATCATTATGGTGAGAAATATGAATGGAATTTATGATATTAATAATGGAAAATCCAATTTCAACGAGAATATCCCTAGGAATGCATATATTTTTTATAAAATCAATTGTGTACAAATATTAAGAAAAAATAAAAGAAGTAATTTTGAATAAAATAATTGTGAAATAAGGATATTTAGTTTTAGGGAAATATGGTAGTGATATGGAGTGTATAGACACCAAGAATACGTGTTTTAGGAAATCATATCACTACCTCAATCATAAAGAGTCTATTAATAGATGGAGATACTAGCTAGTGAAAAAAGAGATCAACGTATTCAACATCATTGTGAGAAGGTGAGATTTAAAATTCTCTCTAATTATATTATTGTTGATTATGGTATATGTGAAAAACATATATATACCACTAAAAATATCATCGCATTGTATCTGATTTAGCAAAAGATTAATGAAAACACACTACATATATTGATTAAGAGTGATCAAGAGAAATCTAATGCTGCTCAAATGAATTAAAAATATTCAATAGTTGAAAACCCAAGGATAATATATAATATATTCTCATAGAAATTGAGATTAAACTAAAATATTTTAAAGGATATTTATACTATATATAGATGAGTTTTTCAAATTTAAAATTGGTTGGAATATTAATTTTAATGTCACAATGATAATTCCAGTAATTGAATAAATTGTTTTTATAAAAATGATTTTCAATATAAAAATTGGTCGAGGTATCATATCATGAGGATTTATCAATTTTTTATAGTCATATAGAATTTTTTATTTAAGGAATGGATTTTTCATTACTAAATGAAGGGTCAAACAATCATCATAAAGGGAGAATGCACATGTTGAAATTTGATACATAATTTTAACTATAAAAAAATTTTATGCATGTGAAAAAAATAATGTTACACGGTATAAAATACATTTACATTTTTTTCAATATAACTGATGCTCCCATATATGTTTATATGACTAAGAAGGATGAGTGGGCCAATTACTGAACCCTTTTATTAAATCATTTCACATAATTCAATCTCAACAATCAATTATGATATAAATTCTCTCTATTTTTTTCTTAAAACCTCATGAAAATTTTATATAAATTAAATGGCGTAGGATATATAAATTTTTATAGGGTTATGACTTAAAAAAATAAAATTTAACTGTATTAGTTTGACACACCATTCAGAGATCCTCCATTATAAACCAATGTGGTTAATGATGGAATTTTTAGACCCATCAATATAGATAATCATTATGCTTCTTCTAGAGTCCAATAAGTAACCACATATTATCCATAAAAATATAAAAATGTTCAACTCAAAACAATAAGTAATAACTTATTATCTTAATATAATTACCGAATCCTATTAAATATATTCATCATAGATCCTCTATCATATTTTCTCATGATCATATATTTATGATCATTAATTTCTGATCCTCATAATAATAATGAATGTAACTGTCCTCAATCACTCTATTTAGGTCTTCATTGATTCAAGTCATCCCCTTTTCAGAGAATACCCAGACTGTAAATTCATTCAACTCATAAATAAAATACCTAAATTTATTTTATTTTCCTTATCATATTTTATTTTCTGTGCGAAATTAGTTTCACATCAACCCATGTAAAATATGGTTATGTGTATGTATATTTTAATTACTATAAATTCACTATTATATTTATTATTAGAATATAATTTCTTTAACGATTTTATTAAATGTTTTAACTCCATGTTTTAACTTTTATGTATTTTTATTTATCTCATGATTCAGTATGTCCATTGAGTTGAATTCATAGACAAATGATGCTTTTCATGGTTTCTCACACTCTAATTATCAATACATTTTGAAACTGATTCATGAACGACATATTTATACTTATTTTTATAATTACTTCCTCTTCACAATTCCTTAAGAAAAAAAAACTTATTTTATGCAACCAATATGAATTTCAGGGTCTTCTATATATTGTTCACGAAATATTGATGATTCTGTCACATTCTATTATACACATAAAAACCAATTCATTTATATATTTGTAAATTAATTATCTATTTTATATATCCCTTCGAACTAAGAATAATCACAGTATTATACTTGTATAGGTATAAAAGAAACACATGTCCTTCACTATCTCTTATTTATTCGTATTCAAAAAAAGAAGACACAAGTCTACTTCATATGTAACACCCCAAGATTTTATGAAAAATATTCTTTTTAATTTCATTAATGTCTTGTGTTATATGCTACACCAAAAGAAGCTTGCACAACACACATCCTTGACTTGCCTTGCATTACACGCAATCGCGACCTTCCTCGATAGCGTGTGTAGTACACAATAACGAGTGTCACTAAACAACAATATGCTATTAAAATATTATTAAAACTAGCCGTTATGAATAGTAATAACCACTTTTTGAAATTTTATAAATTTTATTTTTCAAAATGGACTTCATTTTTGGATTCGGAATACCGAAATTAGCCTAGGGTGAAATTTTGGTATTTTTCTGAAAACTTTCAATTTTTGATGAATAGTGAAACCACTAAGTGGTAGGTTAAAACTGAATTTTGCATAAAACTTAATTTTACCACTTCTGTGAAAGGAATATTGAAAATCCGAGAGACACAGTTAATATCAAGGACTAAAATGTGGTTCAATGAGATGAAAATAATTTTTGGTGAATAGTAACTTTTTACTTTTTTTACCACGGTTAAAAGTAAATAGGGTAATTAAGGGTAATGATTTTATTATTATTACCCTAACACATGTCCTAATTCTATTGGATAAGTGAAATTAGACCAAAAACAAACTTAGGAATAAAATATGACCATTTAGGCCCACTTGGATTAGATTAGGACATTTATTATGAATTTATTTAAAGAAGGGTTAAAATAGTTAAAATCAAAGTTTAATAAGTAAATAATTTTTAATATGGGGTTATACATAAGATAAATTAGACTATAAATATTAATTAGAAAGCTATAAATATTTACTACATAATAGTATTTTATTTGTAATTTTTAGACATTATATAATTTAATTTATTTATGACACAATGATGATGCATTAATTCTCTTATTAATGAAATATTGACATAATTGATGTTATAAACACCAAAATAAATGTAATTTGAGAATTTTTATGAATTCCACTAATTTTCTAGGTTAATATGATATATTAGTGTTTATTTAATCAACATGGTTTGAAAATATAATTCTGTTATGACTTTCACAAAAATCATATATCAAATAGTGTCAAAATTGACACAAAATAGTTTTTAAATCAAATATTATATTATTAATTGCTATTTTATTCCTAAAAATCTACGGTTCGGCCAGATGACTTAGATAAGGATATATATATTAATAATAAACAACTTAGGTTTCGTTTGGCATGTTATAGTAAGTCTATTAACCATATAGTGTAAGAAACAAAAGTCACAGTAAAAGTTAAATTATTTAACTTAGAGTCAAATCTAATTGATAAGGTTAAAATAAGAACCTAAACTTGTCTAAATCCTATTGTCTGATAGGATTTTGACCCACACCCACTTTACCTTCGAAATAAGACCCTTTGGAACCATTATAAAACGATTTTGACTTTAATATAAAATAATATTTTGAGATATTCCTAAGGTGCCCCTCTCCTCCCTTATAAAAGGGCACCTCCTCCCCCTCCTCCTCACACCAATTTGAGGACTCAAGCTCGTAAAAAACCTGCCAAAATCCCATCTCCACTTCCCTATAATAATCCTAGAGGTCATGGGATTCTTCAAAGGCCAATCTATGTTCTCTTAGTGGAGGATTCAAAGAGGCGTTTCAAAGAAGAGGTAATATCCACTACCGATCTTTTCAATTTCTTTCTTCTTCAACTTCTTCATCTTTAGTTGTTTCATGATAAATTAATAACATCAGTATTACTTACATACTGATATTTTATTATAAATATGAAACAATCCTAATTCACCTTCAATCCATCCTACGGAAAAATGAAATCACCGCGCGTGCGTACGTACGGAATATCGTCTCCACACCGTGGTGTAATCTATTTTCCACCATCACCTTACAAGGATGGGTATAATGGTGTAATGAGTAACTATATATGAATATTATAAAGTTATATTGATACTGAAATAGTATAAATACACTTAAATAAAATTCCACGATCATGGGAACAATATCATCGCTCGTGCGTACGTATGGAATACCGTCTCCACGATGTGATGCGACTCGTTCTACATGATATTCATTACATAGTAAATATAAAAATGAATTGAATGAATAAATATGATATATGTTACACTAATAAAATTCTGGATATAAGGTATCTATAACATTAAATGAAGAATAAGAATTTATTCGGCAAAACACGCATAAGAACAAAAGGCAATAAAGACCCGAGTAACAAGTAATAATGAAATATTACTAACAAGAAGCTAAGAATATGACCATATATGATATCATATCAATATGTATGATTCTGGAATTATTCAATAACATTATTTAAACCATTATACAGGAGCTTCGGACATGTACAAAGCAAATCGGACCTATGGTAAGGGAAATATCACAATCTCATTTTTATCCGAGATTGTTTATACTTTGGTATTTACTGGGGTGTATTTTATCATCCACATCCATTTTTCCTCAATATGTAATATTTATATCCTTCTACAATTGATTAACTCCAATTTTACCCATCGGTGAGTTTTTAGTAAAAGATATGAAAGTAATTTTTTGTCGTTTTTCGTAAGAGGTACTTTTTGACTTTTCCAACAAAAGTACGAAGAATGTTTTTTTTAACTTATACGTCATGAATGGATTTTTAAAACATTATTTTAAAGAATATTCCTTTAAAATTTTTCATGTTTATTTTTAATCAACTTCTTTTAGTTCAGAATTTTATGACATGTTAAGAAAGGAAAAGTGTTTTTGAAGTAGAAAGGATATTTTCCTCAAGAATGGAGTTCAAGTGTTTTATCAAAATTATTTTCCATCTAATATAATAAAGGGTCATGTTTATATACCTAGTATTACATGGATTTGGTTATGTTGTGATGGAAATATTTTTATGAATTCCTTTATCGTATACGAATTTTGTTATGATGTCATGATGTTTAAGATTCCCATTTTTATTACATGGGTTATGCAATGATGTATGGTTTATGATTTTGTGGCACACATAATAATGGTATCATTATGAGATGGGTGGGACCTATATCTCCCTCCAATGCATTGGGTAAAGATTTTATATCTCATGGGATAGACATGGCTAGAATGGTAGGTTATACTGGTTCAGTGAAACAGGACTGAAACGATGGTGACTCGGTTCAGAAAGGGACTTTGTCCACTAAGATGGTCTTGGCAATGAGTCTTGACTAAAAAGAAATGATTCTCTATGATTATGTGTTAATGCCACAAAGTTTCATGTTTTACATTATGATTATTGTGATTACATTTCATTGCCATGATTTATCACATGTTATGAAATTATGATCTCTTTTGCAGGTTATGATTTCCAAAAGTTATGTGCTTGTGTATACGATGTGATTGATATTTCTTTTGTTTACCCTTACTGAGCATTTGAGCTCACCCTTTTATGTTTTCTTTTCCTCAGGATATTAAGAAAGGGTTTAGGTAAAAAAAAGGAAGATCTTTATGGGAGATGTTGAAAATCTTTCACCATGATTAGAAGATTATATTCCGAGTTTCCAAAGACACTAAACTATTACGATCCTTGTGTGTGTGTTTTTGTTATGTACTAAGAATTCTGCAAAAGTAATGTAATGTCCATGTACGTTAGTCATCGGGTCTCTACAGTTGGAATCAGAGGAAAGGTTTAGTCATCCTTCGGAAACTAGGATGCGAAAACGTTAGTGAGATCCCTAGAGATATTTCTAAGGTATGTCTAGGGATGTCCCTAAGGTTAAGTATACGTATTGGTTATAGTACTAGAATTACGCTAACGATCATAGAATTAAACCTAAGATGTTAGATATTGAAGGTACTCCCCCTTTATTATGTTGTTTTCCCTAGCATTATTTTTGCCTCTCACACTATTCTTTTTGGGTTTTAGACGATGGCTGGAACCCGAAAGAACTGTGTTGATCAATGCAATGGACAATTCAATGATTGTCCTCCTGAATAAAAAAATGTTATGGGAGATGGAGTGCAAAATCTTATTTCTATAATTACACAAGCTATGAATCATTCTAGACATCCAAATGAGCAGATAAGGGAACAATATTCTATTGAGTCCTTCATGAGGCAACATCCACCTTCTTTCAGTGGGTCTTCTGATCCACTTGTTGCTGAACAATGGATCTGTACTACTGAAAAGATATTTTCAGTTCTTCAATGTTCTGAACATGATAAAGTCATCATAGCAGTATATCGTTTGGAAGGTGAAGCTGATCAATGGTGGAATCTTATCAAGAATACGAGGCAAAGAGATGAAATTGAGTCCATGGAATGGGACGAGTTCAAAAACTTATTTTTCAATAAGTACTTCCCTCGTATTCTTTGAACAAATATGGAGAAGGAGTTTCTTGAACTAAAGAAAAAGGATGATGAATCTGTTGGTATATACGAAGCAAATTTTACAAGGCTTGCAAGGTATGCATCTGGATTTATCATGCAACCTAAAAGTAATGTTGATCGATTTTTCAGTGGCTTAAAACCAAGTCTTCGAAGGGAATTATCTATAAGAGACTTCAGTAGCTATGAAGAAATTGTGTGTTGTGCTATCAAGGTAGAAATGGATGTTGGTGTTACATATCCATCTCATGGTTTTTGACAAGAAACGAAAGATAGAGTTCAAGGAGAAATCTCAGAATAATGGTGAAAAGAAGATAAATGTTTCCTTATGCTCAAAGTGTGGAAAAAAGCATGGTGGAGATTGCCTTAAAGGGACTAGAAAATGTTTTTAAGTGTGGAAAAGAAGGTCATCTAGCAGCTGAGTGTCGAGGTAATGGAAAAAGGGTTTCTAATGATGTGAATAAAGCAAACACTGTAGAGAACGCACCACCAACACTTCAATGCTTCAAGTGCAAGGAAATGGGGCATTATGCTAATAAATGCCCTAATCCAAGGGTTAGTGATGATCAACATGAGCAACCATTTAAGGAAAAGGACAATGGGAAGTCAAATGCGATCACTATTGGCGATGTTGAATATGACAACGATGTGGTGGAATTATTAAGTGTTTATGTAATGGAATTCCAAAATAATGTTGTATATAGTATCGTGGAATATTTGAATATTTATGTTTTGGTCTATGGTGGTTTTCAATAATTTTATGGTACCGGTAACCATGAAAAGTGATTGATACATTTTTGGTAAACAGATGATATGAGCATAATGAAGGGATAAGAAGATAATGATATGGGTGATTGTATTCATGAGCTCGTGATTGATATAAGGACTAAGTGATATCATGGTTTGAGTATATATAATTTTGAGGATTTTGGTATGTGGAAAGTGTTAACTTTTAACTACATTCATTTTTTCACTAAGGTTCAATGGGGATTCATTCTTCAAGAGAATACATGATTAAGGTATTCACATGTTTGTAATTTGACCAACAAGATATATCTTATGATATATGGGGGATAAATGATGGCATTCACATGATTATTCTGTGACATTTCAAGTAATCAATTTCTTTATACTATGAGCCTTGACCGAAGTATTTTAGATAAGCCTAAAGATTAGAATGAATTATGTTGGACATAAGTTAGGATAAAACGTTTTTCGATATTATTGATGGGATGTTATAGTAATATAGCTTTAGAAAAAGGACAACCTCCAGGATGGGCGACATCCCATCGCGTCGGACAAGGCTGTGGGAATCAAACCCACAACTGATATGAGACTGGCCTTTATCGCCTACCACTAGCCTACAGGAAGTCCCTATTTAGTAGAAACTTGTTTTAATATATTAAGCAGTATGATATATGAAGTATAAGTCCATTTTAGGTACCATATATGATTAATCTCACTATAGAATGACTTATGTATATTTAATAACGTTTGCTAACCTTTTGATGGAATGACCCGTCATTCTATCACATGATTTGCTAACACTTCACGAATAACAAATTCAACTTCATTTATTTAAGAGATGAAGTGGAAATTGATCAAGTCACGAACAATAGTGAGATTGTACCAAAATAAAGTAAGTATTTATTCTAATTCAAATTCTTCAACTTTAGGGAAATGATCATGAAAACCAAAAACTTTGTCCTAGTGCTCTTATATCTGATTAATCAGATGGTACCTTAGATCGTCACAAGTTTATGGATTTGTGATTGTTGGCTTTTCCATAGCCATGTTCTCTACCACTCTCCATCAGAACATGATGGTTAGGTTTTTCTTCAATATCCATATTTTCACCTTTGTGGAAAACCAGTGATTAGTTTATTTGGGTAATCGTTACATTTCATACTTTCATTTTTAATGATTGGTTTTGTTATTCCTTTTTATGATGTGGGTTTCTATTAAAGAAAATTTTGAATAGTAAACCATTTATAACCCCGACGAATTTCGAGGGCGGAATTAATTTTAAGGGGGGTAGAATGTAACACCCCAAGATTTTATGAAAAATATTATCTTTAATTTCATTAATGTCTTTTGTTGTATGCTACACCAAAAAGAGCTTGCACAACACGAATCCTTGACTTGCATTGCATTACATGCAATGTCGACCTTCCTCGATAGCGTGTGTAGTACGCAATAATGAGTTTCACTAAAGAAAAATATGTTATTAAAATATTATTAAAACTAGCTGTTATGAATAGTAAAAACCACTTTTTGAAATTTTATAAATTGTATTTTTCAAAATGGACTTCATTTTTGGATTCGGAATACCGAAATTAGCCTAGGGTGACATTTTGGTATTTTTCTAAAAACTTTCAATTTTTGATGAATAGTGAAACCACTAAGTGGTAGGTTAAAAACTGAATTTTGCATAAAACGTAATTTTACCTCTTCTATGAATGGAATTTAGAAAATCCGAGACACGGTTAATATCAAGGACTAAAATGTGGTTCAATGAGATGAAAATAATTTTTGGTGAATAGTAACTTTTTACTTTTTTTTACCACGGTTAAAAATAAATAGGGTAATTAAGGGTAAAGATGATATTATTATTACCCTAACACATGTCCTAATTATATTGGATAAGTGAAATTCGACCAAAAACAAACTTAGGAATAAAATATGACCATTTAGGCCCACTTGGATTAGATTAGGACATTTATTATTTATTTATTTAAAGAAGGGTTAAAATAGTTAAAATCAAAGTTTAATAAGTAAATAATTTTACATATGGGGTTATACATAAGATAAATTCGACTATAAATATTAATTAGAAATAAAAAAAGATTTCCTACATAATGGTATTTTATTTGTAATTTTTAGACCTTAAATAATGCAATTTATTTATGACACAATGATGATGCAGTAATTATCTTATTAATGAAATATTGACATAATTGATGTTATAAACACAAATATAAATTTAATTTGAGACTTTTAATGAATTCCACTAATTTTATAGGTTACTATGATATATTAGTGTTGATTTAATCAACTTGGTTCGAACATATAATTCTGTTATGACTTTCACAAAAATCATATATCAAATAGTGTCAAAATGGACACAAAATAGTTTTTAAATAAAATAAAATATTATTAATTGTTATTTTATTACTAAAAATATAAGGTTCGGCCAAATGACTTAGATAACGATATATATTAATAATAAACAACTTAGGGTTCGTTTGGCATGTTATAGTAAGTGTATTAACCATATAGTGTAAGAAAACAAAAAGTCACGGTAAAAGTTAAATTATTTAACTTAGAGTTAAATCTAATTGATATGGTTAAAATAATAACCTAAACTTGTATAAATCATATTTTCTGATAGGATTTCGACCCATCCCAACTTTACCTTCGAAATAAGACCCTTTGGAACCATTAAAAACCGATTTTGGCTTTAATATAAAATAATATTTTGAGATTTTCCTAAGGTGCCCCTCTCCTCCCTTATAAAAGGGCACCTCCTCCCCCTCCTACTCACACCAATTTGAGCACTAAAGCTCAGAAAACCCCTGCCAAAATACCTTATCCACTTCCCTAGAATAATCCTAGAGTCCTGGTCATCTTCAAAGACCAATGTTAGTTCCCTAAGTTGAGGATTCAAAGAGGCGTTTCAAAGAAGAGGTAATATCCATTACCGATCTTTTCAATTTCTTTCTTCTTCAACTTCTTCTTCTTTAGTTTTTTAATGATAAAGTAATAACATAAGTATTACTTACATACTGATATGTTATTATAAATATGAAACAACCCTAATTCACCTTCTATCCATCCTACGGAAAAATGAAATCGATGTGCGTGTGTACGTACGAAATACCGTCTCCACGCCGTGGTGTAAACTATTTTCCACCATCACCATAAAAGAATGGGTATAATGGTGTAATGAGTAACTATATATGATTATTATAAAGTTATATTGATACTGAAATAGTATAAATACACTTAAATACAATTCCATGATCATGGGAACAATATCATCGCTCGTGCGTACGTACAGAATACCGTCTCCACGATGTGATGCGACTTGTTCTACATGATAATCATTACATAGTAATTATATAAATGAATTGAATGAATAAATATGATATATTTTACACTAATACCATTCTGGATATAAGGTATCTATAACCTTAATATAATAATAAGAATTTATTCAGCAAAACACGCATAAGAACAAAAGGCAATAAAGACCCGAGTAACAAGTAACAATGAAATATTACTAATAAGAAGCTAAGAACATGACCATATATGATATCATATCAATATGTATGATTCTGGAATAAGTCAATAACATTATTTAAACCATTTTACCGGAGCCTCGGACACGTACAAAGCAAATCGGACCTAAGGTAAGGGAAATATCACAATCTCATTTTTATCCGAGATTGTTTATACTTTGGTATTTACTGGGGTGTATTTTATCATCCACATCCATTTTTCCTAAATATGTAATATTTATATCATTCTACAATTTTTTACCTCCAATTTTACCCTTCGGTGAGTTTTTATTAAAAGATATCTAAGTAACCTTTTGTTATTTTTCGTACGAGGTACTTTTTGACTTTTCCGACAAAAGTACGAAGAATGTTTTTTTAACTTATATGGCATGAATGGATTTTTAAAACATTATTTCAAAGAATCTTACTTTAAATATTTTCATGTTTATTTTTAATCAACTTCTTTTAGTTTGAATTTTATGACATGTTAAGAAAGGAAAAGTGTTTTTGAAGCAGAAAGGATATTTTCCTCAAGAATGGAGTTCAAGTGTTTTATTAAAATTATTTTCCATCTAAGATAATAAAGGGTTCTATTTATATCACTATTATTACATGGATTTGATTATGTTGTGATGGAAATATTTTTATGAATTCCTTTATCGTATACGAATTGTTTTATTATGTCATGATGTTTAAGATTCCCATTTTTATTACATGGGTTATGCAATGATGTATGGTTTATGATTTTGTGGCACACATAAGAATGGTATCATTATGAGATGGGTGGGACCTATATCTCTCTCCAATGCATTGGGTAAAGATTTTATATCTCATGAGATAGACATGGCTGGAATGGTAGGTTATACCGGTTCAGTGAAACAGGACTAAAACGAGGGTGACTCGGTTCAGAAAGGGACTTTGTCCACTAAGATAGTCTTGGCAATGAGTCTTGACTAACAAGAAATGATTATCTATGATTATGTGTGAATGCCACAAAGTTTCATGTTTTACGTTATGATTATTGTGATTACATTTCATTGCCATGATTTATCCCATGTTATGAAATTATGATATCTTTTTCAGGTTAAGATTTCCAAAAGTTATGTGCTTGTGTATACGATGTGATTGATATTTCTTTTGTTTACCCTTACTGAGCATTTGAGATCACCCTTTTATGTTTTCTTTTCCCCAGGATATAAATAAAGGGTTTAGGTAAAAAAAAGGAAGATCTTTATGAGATATGTTGAAGATCTTTCACCACGATTAGAAGATTATATACTGAGTTTCCAAAGACACTAAACTATTACGATCCTTGTGTGTGTGTTTTTGTTATGTACTAAGCATTCCAAAAAAGTAATGTAATGTCCATGTACGTTAGGAATCGGGTATCTAAATCATATATGTAGTTCTTTTATAATTTCCTATATTATTAGAGAGAAAAAATTCTTAAATGATACCACCCTTACTAATTAATCATCTATAAATATAGTATCTATGTGTTTTTATATATTATTTTTTCTTCTTTTTTGTTCGTAAAATTACTGTGATATACTCCTTAATTTTTGGCATTGAGAAATATTGTTTCAATATATCACAAGTGAATCCATGATCTCTCCAACATTATGTGCTTCGGTCGTAGACATTTATTTTCTTCTAAATCAATTTATGAGAGATATAAAAACATAATGAATGTATGTTGAATATATTCCAATGATTTTTTCTATGGTATAATCATATATTCACTAATTATCTCATGGAATATTCAAGCATAATACCATTAGAACACTATAGAATTTATATGAAAAAGGGAAGTTGTGCAAAAATTTCATTCAACAGACATATGTTTTTAAAACATTGAAAATAATATATTATACCAAATATTAAAATTGAATATTAATTTAGTGTATTTATTATTTATTACATATATTGCTTGAACGATGTTTTTTTCGAAATCCCTTAAAGCCATGAATATTTTGGAGTCCATCATTCCACCCCACAATATGGTTCTATCAAGAATCCACACTACACATCTCCATTATCGTGTTAACCATAGATTGAAGTCCCCACATCATTTAAATATTTCATCCATCCTTAATTTTTTATTGGTTATCCATCATCTATGATGGTTGGATTCTTGTTCATAGTAACATATATTGTAGGAAAATATAATTACCAGCTCATTTATTTCCATCCTTTACCAAAAATTGACTTCTATAAAAAAATATAATAATCCACTGTAAAAACATGCCCTATTTCATTTTCATGCAGCACATTTACATTTCATCATGTAATAATAGGGTTTAAATAATATAAATATACAAATGGATTCAAATTCAACTATCCAATAATTAATATTCCATAACCACTCAATATTATTCCAAAAATTTAATATCAAGTGTGATCATCCCTCATAACTATTTAACATTTATGACACTAAAAACTAGATTAAAAATCCCTAGATTATATTCTTCTCAAAAGACAAATTGAATCCAAATTTCTCCTATGACGTTTTATTCTGTAAATAATATTAAATGAGTTGTATAATTTTTGTAATACTCAATTAAATAAAAAATTTATAAATTATAATTAATCTATGGAAACATTGTTTCTGTTCTTAGGAGAGAAAAAATAGAATTAATCACCCTATTTCAATGATACCTAAAAAATGGATAAATACATTAAACTCTCCCACCATAATAAACTAAGACATTAATTGAATTTTATATTAACCAAAAATAAAGTATTAGATTCATAAATCTCATCGTGTTATTATATCACTTCATACATATTGTTTTTCAATTCACAATATAATTCTAACATTACAAATCCAATATAATTATTCAACCAATTTTTGTTAATAAATTCAATGATAATAGTTCAATTTAAGGACTTTTCCTCAAATTTACATGACCCTTGAAAGATTTGTAATAAATGTTATCTATCCATTTCAATGAATATAATAAACTAATAAAAATATTTAAGAGATTGATGACATCACATGTGACATAAAAATGAGCCTTCACCCATTCAACTCTTTGTCTATTTGTCCTGACATAAATTAAGAAAAAGTGATAATAAATTTTGAGATCAAAACCATTAATAAATATCACTGCAAAGTGATCCCTCTTTAATATTATAATTTCAATGTCTAGAAAAATTTATTTTTCAAAATAAGTAATTTTTTATCAGATTTATAAATAAAATAAATATTTCATGTAAATTATATAAAAATCATCATTTATCTTATCTTACCCATAAAATAACACTCCCCATTTTAAATCATATTTATCAAAATCAAGATAGAAGTAAAAATTAGTGACTTTTATAACCCATCATCCATATTTTTTAGATTCTATGTTGTTTATAGATTATTAAAACATAATTTATTGTTGAATTATTCATCCATATAAATACTCCCACTATTAAAAATTACTACATTATTCATCATGATATTTAAAAAAGTATATGATGATCAACTCTGCTTAATTTATATCATCTACATCACACATATAGCTCCCCATTTAATTCTTATCCACCAATTACAGACGTGAAAAATAAAATAATCCTAATAATGTAATAATGATGAACCAATTAATCCGTGAGTAAAAATATAATGGATGAGTGTTTCATAACAACTAAATTTTCAATTAATTTTAATATAATCATTGATATAATTATACATGATTCATTTAAAGTTATGAGAATTCGTAGATTCAGTGTTAATTTTCACATATTCAAAATTATCAATATATAATGTTTTTTTCTATACCTTATCCATCTTAGAAAATTAAATACTTGGGGTTTACATCATATTTATCATAAATTCTCTCTAATATGTTATGTGAATCACATAATATATCATCAAATGCCAATCACATATTATTATATTTATATATATATTATTTTATATTTTTGTAATCACATTCATACTATATCTCGTTAAATTCATCTGTAATTGTGAAATATTTTATTTCCCATTAGCATTATAATTTTATTATGTTTCATCAATTAATTATTTTTGTAAAATTATCAATGCAAGAAAATAACCATTTCTTTTAACTATGTTCACATTTCATTTAATTTTCCCCATGGTGTCTATGAAGATTCATCAAAATACAAAATTTCATTGATGTGTTTTTGAATTATATTCATTTTCAAACAATAATGAATTTATTAGTTTAGGATAGTCAAGTATACGTTAAAATTATGACAATATTGGTCACATCCACCATATATTTCCTATATACATTAGTAAATATATTTAGGTGGGATAGATGAATTTATTATGTTAGGTTTCCTCTACTAATAATATATTCTCATCATATCATAATATCTCCCCCTTGATTAATGCATGTTCCCTACTAATTACATATTAAAGTCTTTTTTTATTTGTCTCCAAAACCCAAAAATGACAATAATTTCATGTAATCCATAATCTTTTATAATCATAATAATAACATCAATCAAATTATTATTTTTATCATAATATAAAATATGTCAATTGTTCCTTATAGAGAGGTTATATTATTCAATTATTCATTTACTTTTCATTATAGATCATTATTTCTTACATATATTCATGGCCCAAAATAATCAATCATTTATTTACGACCATGAAATGTTAATGTAAACATGTTTATATTGAAAATTTATTAGGAAAAATTTAACATAATTATTTAAACCATTCATTTTAGAATTTTTTTGTTTCATCATTAACACTAACTAACTAGTTAAACTTTTATATGGTCTTCACTAACTCATTCTATGATTCATAAAGCATTCATTCTATATTAAAAAATTATTCTTCATTAACAACCATATTTCTATGAATATATATATATATATATATATATTATTCTGAAACTTCTTTTGTAATGTATTTCTTAATATCATCAATACAAGTTTATTTTTTCTTGAAATACTGCACTTTTGCCTATTCAATATAAGCTATATAGTTAACTTTTTCTCTATACTAGATGATTGATTATTTGTATTAATTTTTTTAATTAAATGTATTCTGTATCCTTTAGGTTGATAATGCATTATTAAAATATATATTGTGGATTCTATAGTTAATTTCCTTGGTATTCTGATGATATTAATTAGATTAACCTAATATAACCTCATTTTTTATATAATTGTTTACAAAATATTAAATTCTATTATTGATGTAGAAAAATAGTGAGTTTCTTAAAATTTCAATACTATTTTATAATATTTAATTCATTAAAAAAGGGAAAAACTTTATAGATTTGTTCACCATCATCCTCAACATTAGAATAATTTAATTTGTCTTCTCTATCATTGTTATTTTTTGTTTTCTATGAACATCAAAATCTATCTCATCATTGATCATATTTATTAATTATATAATTTTTATCCTTTCATAATAAAATAAAAAATTTCATATTTGATAAATGAAAAATCCTTTAATTATTATAAATATAATATACATAGAACAATCCTATCTGAAAGGATCTCATGAATATTTTTAACAATCATATAGTCATATATTTTTTCACCAAATACCGTGAAATATCTAACAATTTCATAGTCTTGCGTAACATGGTCAACCAATTTTATTTAAGCATCCATAATTATATCCTTAAACCCAGTCACCCAAATATGAAGCATAGCCTACATTAATTGGAATTTCCTTAATAACTACTCATAAATTTAACTAAATTATCATGGAATATTTAATCCCCAAGAATTTTCTGTAAAATGTTTATGAATGATAGATTACAGTATAATTGTTATATTTTTCATTATATTCCATGATTATTTTAAAATATAGAGACATATGAAAACTATAAAAAATGTATTTATGTACAAATATATAAGTATCTCTTACCTCTATACCAAATAAAATGAGGGTAAATATTTTTTCCTTATAATTTTGATGGTTTCTTCCATTAAATTTTGAAACACTTCTTTTATTATCATAATTTTGAGTTCAAAACTCCAGTAATTATTTGATCTGATAGAGGGAATCATTATAATATATCATATAACTACCCTTCTTTTATTACAAACTTAAACATGATTTATTACATAAACTATTCACTTGATACAACATGGATGATCGAGAGGTCTATTGTCTTTGGGGGTTAGGATCATTACATAACAACTTAAAATATGAATACGACATCTTTATTGAATACATCCATTACATGAACACTACATTCCCTCATACTTAACATTGTATTGGATAACCTGAGGACATGCATAAGAAAAGGGGTGAGCTGTAAAGCCCAGTAAGGGAATAAACATGGAATACATGAGGAGTACAATACCTGTTATACAATAGGAATATCAATAGAGAACAAGAGAAACATGAACATAAAGGTATGATAAAGCATGATAATCATAACATGGAAATGTGGCAACAACATTTAACATGGAATTAGCACGAGCCAAGGCTCAATGCACATAGAGCATGTGTAAATCCTCATTGCACATGAAGCACAAGTAAACCCTCATTTCACTTGAATTATCATGAGTCAACAATCATTTCACATGACGCATTATGATACTATACTTTACCCAATGCATTGGAGTGCTACAAGGGTGCACCATTCTTAATCATTTCATTTCATGCATAAGTGTGCCACATGGATCCTAAAACATGGATTCATGATACATAATCATTTATTCCACGAAAAAGAAATTTTGAATGAAACATTATAATAAATTAGTAAGTGTGCATGAATATGAATACCCTTGATGGAGAAATGGTCATGGTATTCAATAAACAATGGCATTTTCTTAGAAAATTGGTGCAATTTCGGCAGTGTAACAATGTGATATAAGAATTAATAAAAATGGTTGATGAGAGAGAAAGGTGTGTCTCATAATATCTACATGAAATGTACAGTAACAGGGTCATATAGATACATGTCCCAACAATTGTATTGGTATTTATATTCATGATACAAGAGTATTTCTTGAATGTAAATTAGGAGAGAGATGTTTCTTTCGGAATTTAGGAATAGTTAAGGGTGTATATGGATGAAATTTAATGAGGGATAAAGGGGTATCCCATCCTTAAAACAATAAGAGGTAAGTATTGTGGAGGTGATAAACCATACCCCAACATTTATAATTGCAATTAAAAGGGCATAACAATATTATGAAAATTGGGAAAAAAAAGTGGATGGAAGAAAAACCCTTACTTGGAAGTGTGCTTCCAAAGGCTTGAGAGAGGATTGAGAGAGGCTTCTTGGGAGCATGGGGCACCTTGAGGGGATTCCAAAGAGATTAGGTCAGAGGTTGGGAGAACTCAGAAGGCTTTTAGTGAGGAGGAATTGGGTGCATGGGTGGGTTTATAAAAGAAAGGTGAGGGAATTATTAATTATTCAGGTTTGGGACGCATTATATTAAATTAATCCAAACAACAATCCATCCCATGGTTTTCACCAATGGTTATTGGAAAAGGGAAGAGGAAAATAATATTTTATTAGGTCAATTTCCGAACTTTTTAAAATAATTGGGTTGCTTATGTGGAGGTGAGTCACACTCCCATGGAAAACAATTTAAAAAGACAGGGTGTTTAATAAGTCTTAAAGGGTCCATTAATGCTTTTAAAAGTTCATCAAAAAAACCCAAAATTATATTATTTTAATGTTAAATCATATATTGGTATAAAATAAAGCTTATAGTATTATATTACATCACTATTGGGTCACTACGATGTCATAAAACACATTATATATTTGAAGAGTATTTAATTTTTTCCCAAAAAAAATTGACTATCTCAGAAAATTATGAAAAATTCACCATAGAATAATTTCGAAATCCTGATTCCAGAAATAACATTTATTTTATCTACATAATTTTCTAAATATTTTAATTTTCACCTTTAAAATAAAAACTGAAATTTATTGAAAATTCACAGGTTTTGAAAAAAATGGCTTCCAAACCTTAATAAAAATAATAATTGCATTCATAAAATTATATTATAATTTATATATAATAAAAATATTTTAATTATAATAATAATAATATTTTATTAAAATATTATATAATTCAAAATACCTTATTTTTAAAAAATATTATTCTTTATTAAATAATAACTAAAACCAACATTTTCACTTTAAAAACTATTTACAATTTATCAATAAAGTCAAGAAAGAATATAAATTATTATATACAAGAAATAATGTACATGAACATAATACTAGAATTTTTTTACATAACCCCTTAAAAAAGTCACATAATACCTAAGGGTATGGTGTGCGATGGTGACAGACTCTTGAGGTGGCTCAGATAACATCAATCGAGGGGTAATTTCAATCAACATCCACTTTTCCCATAGACGGTCTCGTTCGAGATTGACATGATTTATCTCAGCTTGGTCTTGGTCAAGAGTGAAGCCCAAAGATGCCACTTCTTTTTTGAGCTCCGACAAATGGGCTTCGTATGGAGAAATTCTATTGGATGAGGCCATCACTTCCTTTTTCTGAGTGAATTGGGTTTGTTAAATACCTATATTTATACTAATAATGTGATCACTCTTCAAAACCTATAAAAGAAATGGTCACAATTCATTACATAAAACCAAAGAACATGACCTTTAATATGAAAATTTTACATAAAGAGACATTTAATTAGATCAAGAGGGAGTTCCATTAATGAAACTTTGGGTCTATACAATATTCCCCCCTTAAGAAATTTCGCCCTTGAAATTTCATTTTCCCACACTAAAACGGATATGGGTAACTAAGCTTCATCATTTCCTCTGATTCCCAAGTCCCTTCTTCAAACATGTGTTTTCACCACAACCCCTTGACGAGGGGAATTGTCTTATTTCGTAGAACATTATCTCTATGATCTAAGAGCTTCACTAGTTTCTCCTCATAAGAATGATCATCCTCCAACTGTACCACCTTAGAAGAGATTACATGTGAAGGGTCCAGTATGTACTTCATTAAGAGGGATACATTAAAGGCATCATGTACTTTAGCCAGGGTAGGCGGAAGTGCTAGTCGATAGGCAACTGTCCCGACATGATCAAGAATCTCGAAGGGGCCGATGTACCTTGGACTTAACTACCCTTTATTTCCAAACTTCATGACCTTCATCCATGAAGATATGTGTAAAAAAACCATGTCTCCAACTTTAAACTCAATTTCTCATCAATGATTATCTGCATAACTCTTCTGTCGACTATGGGATACCTTTATATGCTGCGGAATGGATTTCACCGTCTCTACCATTTCCTCAACCATTTTTGGTCCAATTAGCTTATGTTCACCGACCTCATCCCAACATGATGGTGCTCTGCACCTTTTCCCATATAGGGCTTCATATAGTGCCATTTGGATGCTCGAGTTGAAACTATTATTATAAGAGAACTCAACCAGAGAAATATGTTGAACCCATCCTCCTTTAATGTCCATTAAGCACGCTCTCAACATATCCTAAAGTGTTTGGATAGTCTGCTCATATTATCCATCAGTTTGAGGATGATAGGCTGTACTGATGTTCAGTTCAGTATTCAGTTCTTATTGAATACACTTCCAAAACATAGAGGGGAATCATGGATCTTAGTCAGACATAATAAACAGTGATACTCCATGAAACCTTACCACATCCCTGATATATAACTGTGCTAGTTCATCCAAAGAGAAATCCTCCCAAATAGCAATGAAGAGTGCAGTCTTTTTAAGACGATCCACAACAACCCAAATTGCATTTTTGCGTTTGGATTTCCTCATATTTCCGATGACAAATTCCATGGTGATGTTATCCCATTTACATTACAGTATGGAAAATGGTTTCATCATTCCCTTAGATGTATGCCTCTCTTCATTCACTTTCTGGCACAGCAGGCATGTTGATATTTATTCAATGATCTCCTTTTTCATATTATCCCACCAAATGTTATCTCGGAGATCTTGAAACATCTTTTTGCTCCCTGGGTGAATAGAGAAATTTGAACTATGTGCATCATACAAAAGTTACTTCCTCATATCCTTACATGATGGAACACATAGCCTTTTCCCAAATCGCACAATTCATTCTTCATTAACATTAAAATCTAAGGATTTTTAGTTTTTGATAGCATCCAATTTTTCCTGAATTCCCACATCATCCTTTTGAGCATCCTTTATCCTTTTCGAAGGATACGGTTGAGCAATCATTTGTGAAAATGATGACGATTTTCCCTTCTTTGTGATTTCCATGTCCATCTTCAACAAGTCTAATAAGATTGGATCCTTCTCAATTCTCATCATTGAAGAAACACGGGGTCCTTTCTACTTAGGGTGTCTGCCACCTTCTTCGCTTTCCAAGGGTGGTAATGTATTGAACAGTCATAATCCTTGATGAGCTCTATCCATATTCTTTGGCACATATTAATCTCTTTCTTTGTGAATATATATTTAAAACTCTTGTGGTCAGTATATATCTCACATTTCTCCCCATAAAGATAATGCCTCAATATTTTCAAGGAAAAGATCACCATCGCCAACTCCAGATCATTCGTTGGATAGTTTCTCTAATGAATTTTCAACAGCCCTGAGGAATTGGATATTACATTATCATTCTGCATCAGCACACATTTTAAGACCTTCTTCGAAACATCACTGAATACCACAAAAATTTCCCCTCTTGTGGGTAAAGTGAGCACGGGCACAGTGATAATCCTCCTTTTCAACACCTTGAAACTTTCTTCACATTCATCACTCCAAAAAAACGATACTCCCTTTTGAGTTATCTTCATAATAGGGTTTTAGAATCGTGAGAAATTTCTCACAAATCGTCGATAATAACCAGCTAAACCCAAGAAACTATGGATATCTATTACCGATGTTGGCCTCAACCATCCCTCAATTGCATCTTTTTTAGAGGGATCAACAGATATCCCATTGATTGTGATGATATGTCCCAAGAATGAGACTTACTTCAACCAGAAATCACACTTATTGTACTTTTCATAGAGAATCTCCTTGCGCAATGCCTCCAGTATAGTTCTTAAAGGCTCCTCATGATCCTCCTTGGTTTTAGAGTATATTAGAATATCATCTATAAAGACTACATGAATTTTTTCTAGGTAATATCTAAAGACTCTATTCATCAATTCCATGAATATTTCGAGAGCATTGTTCAGTCCTAAAGGCATTACTATGAATTCATAGTGCATGTATCTTGTATGAAAAGAAGTCTTGGATGCATCTTCCATGTTCACCCTTACTTGATAATATCCACACCGCAAATATACCTTGGAAAAGTATTGTGAACCATGTAGCTAATCGAACAAGTCATCGATTCATGGTAGAGGATACTTGTTCTTTATCGTGATTTTGTTAAGTTCATTATAATCAATGTAAAGAAGCATTGACCCATCCTTCTTCATGAAGAAGATGACTGGTGCACCCCATGGTGAAGCACTTGGGTGTATAAACACTTTATCCTGACTCTCTTGTAGTTGTTTCTTCATCTCATCTAGTTCTATGACAACCATTATTTATGGAGTCTTGGATATTGGTAGAGCCCCTGGTATATGATCAACTGAGAATTCAACGTCTTTTCTAGGAGGAAGACCAGATTGTGCCTCAGTATACACTTCAGCAAATTCCCTCACAATTGGAATTTCTTCAAGGATGATTTCTTCCATGGAATCAATAATCTAATCCAGATATGTGTGCTCATATGGATGTAATATCCATGCTTAAGATGATGGAGCTAAACGAGATTCATCTTCCTCCTTACACTTGTAATAAATCAGGGGTTGATTCTCCATATAAAGTGTGGTTTCCCTCTCCTGGAAATTTATGTTGGCTCAATATAAAGTAAGCCAATCCATGCCAAGAATTACATAAAATTACCCCATAGGGAGTATGAAGAGGTTCATCGGGAAATTCAATCCACAGATTATAATATGGGAGGACTTATATTAATTGGATGAAATGATTTCCCCATTTGTCGTACACACCAACATATTCACTTCCATGGTTTGTGGTGGTACTAGGATTGTTCTACTAAACTATTGAGATAAAAAAGATTGCGTATTACCTAAATCAAAAATTACATTCGCTATTCATGAATGAATAACTGGAGTACATGTCACCACTTCTTTGTTGGGGTTGACATCGATAGAAGTGATGGAAAAAACTCATCCTTGAAGCCTTGTAGGTTGTTGGATGTCTCCGAAAACCTTTGGTTTAGGGTACTGATTTGCAAGATTCCCCTTTTCTTTGTGTTTGTATCAATGAACAACACATTGAGGTTCTAACGTAGCATTCCTCTCCACTTTCATAGACACGGGTCTTTCTTGCTGATAGTTAACAGCTAGGTGCCCATCTCTTCCACACATAAAGCATTTCCTCATCCCCTTGAGGAAATTTCTAGTGTTCTTATTTCCACAATTTTGGAATGTGGGGTGCTGGATCATCATAGCACCATTGGATTTATCCATCAGACCGTTATATTTGAAGTCCACCTTACGCTTCTTGTCTCTATGATACCCCTGTGATTCCCCGATCTTTATTTTGGCTTTGATGGCACATCAGACAATTTCCTCATGGTTGTCGATGTCACGGATCGCTAACGATTTATGCAGGCTAGTCATCAGCCCACCAAAAAAGGGGTCAACCTTGTTTTCGGGGATAATGACAAAGATGGAAGTTTATCGTGATAACCTTGTGAAGTTTTCCTCATAAAATCCAACAGATTCTTCTTCTTTTTACTTGAGAGAAAGAAATTCTCTTTCCATCTTAAGGCGGAGGGTGCGCAAAAAATATTTATCGAAAAAAATATTTTGGAAATCCTTCCATATAATGCCTCAATCTCCTTCTCAGGCATCATATATTCTATCAAAGTCCACCATGGATCAGCTTCACCCTCCATACAATAAGCCTCCAGGAGAACCATCTCTGGTTCAGAACATTGAAGGATAGAGATGATCTATTCAATGGAGTTGATCCATTGTTCAGAAATTGTGGGATCAGATGATTTACTAAAAGTCGGAGGCCTTTGTCTAATGAAGCTCTTGATAGTGACATGTTCTTTATTAGAGGGATTTGTACATTCCTCTTGACCCAATTTTCTTTTCAAAGCTTGAGTTAGCTGAGTGAGAAGAGTGACAATGTTCAATATTCCCGCTCCAATTGGATTGGGAATCTCATTAGTATAGTCATCACACTGATCTTCACACCGGTTTTTAGCCCGAATCCTCCTATTACCGGCCATTAACTGGAATAAAAGGATTGTTAGGGGTAACACATAAAGGGAAAACCAAAGACAAAATTGTATGACTTAAAAATAAACTTTTATTTCATTAATTCATGATTTTATAGGGTTCAACCTATCCTTATCATGATCTATATTCTAATATATATTCTTAGGGGCATTTTT
The DNA here is from genome assembly GCA_963277665.1 of Viscum album. Lineage (NCBI taxonomy): Eukaryota > Viridiplantae > Streptophyta > Magnoliopsida > Santalales > Viscaceae > Viscum > Viscum album. The sequence continues at coordinate 1,034,176,600 of OY728157.1, forward strand.
TAATTCCCATAATAAGGGTTCATACTATGATTTTGAATTTATCAAAACATATCCCCTGGAGTGGCGTAACCAAGAGTGCATCAAGGCCTGTTGCCGTGCACCTGTTCTTATTCGAGTCTAGCTCAAAGCGGTGTTTTCGGGTTTTACCCCTAGGATACATCTGTGCTAGAGCCGCCTCTACCTGCTCGTATCTAGAAAGATATGTATTTTTTTTGATAAAACACATACTCAGTACACACCAAAACATAGGGATGATTTTATTATACTTAGTATTGTCTCTAAGGCTTTACTAGGGTTTTCTAATCCTAATCCCATAAATCACTAAACCTATCCCCTGATACCAACTATGACAGCCCTGCTTTTATTAAAAAATTAAACATGATTTATTACATAAACCATTCACTCGATACAACATAGATGATTGAGATGACTAGTCTCCTTGGGGATTAGGATCATTACATAACAACTTAAAACATGATTTACAACATCTTTACTGAAAACATCCATTACATGACCACTACATTCCCTCGTACTTTTCCTTGCATGGGATAACTTGAGGACATGCATAAGAAAAGGGGTGAGCTATAAAGCCCAGTATGAGAATAAAAATGGAATAAAAGAGGAGTACAATACATGTTACACAATAGGCATATCAATAGACAATAAGAGAAACATGAACATAAAGGCGTGATAAATAATGATAATCATAACATGGAAATGTGGCAACAACACTTAACATGTAATTAGCATGAGCCAAGGATCATTGCACATAGATCATGAGTAAATACTAATTGCACATGAAGCATGAGTAAACCATCGTTGAAATTAAATTAGCATGAGTCAACACTCATTGCACATGATGTATCATGATACAATACTTTACCCAATTCATTGGAGCGCTATAATGGCACACCCTTCTTAAACATTTCATTTCATGCATAAGTGTGTCACATGCATCATAAAACATGGATTCATAAAACATAATCATTTATTACAAGAAAAAGGAATGTGGAATGAAACTATATACTCAATAATTAAATGTGCATGAAGGTGAATACCCTTTATGGAGAAATGGGCATGGTATTCACTATACAATGTCCTTGGCTTAGAAAATTGGTGCAATTTCGGCAGCGTAACAGTGTGATATAATAATTCATAAATATGGTTGATGAGAGAGAAAGGGGTGTCTCATAATATCTACATGAAATGGATAGTAAGGGGGTCATATAGATACATGTCCCAATAATTGTAATTGGAACTTATATTCATGATACAATAGTATTGCTTGAATGTAAATGAGGAGAGAGAAGTTGCATTCAGAATTTCGGCATAGTAATGGGTGTACATGGGAGGAATTTAATGAGAGATAAAGGGGTCTCACATCATTCAAACAATAAAAGGGATGTATGGGGGAGGTTCTAATCCATACCCCAAAATTTATAATTGGAATTAAAAGGGCATAACAATATTAAGAAAATTGGACAAAAAAGTGAAAGGAAGAAAAAACCCTTACTTGGAAGTGTGCTTCCAGAGGCTTGAGAGAGGCTTGAGAGAGGCTTCATGGGATATTGGGGCACCTTGGGAGGATTATAGAGATATTATGGAAGAGTTTTGATTAACTCCAAAGGCTTTGAGTGAAGAGGAAGTGGGAGCTTGTGTGGGTTTATATTGGGAAGGTGAGAGAATTCTTTATTATTTATGTTTGGGACCCCTTATATTAAATTAATCCAAACCACAAACCAACCCATGGTTTTTTAGCATGGTTTTTGGAAAGGGGAATATGGAAACAATATTTTATATGCCCAATGTCCGAACTTCATAAAATAAAATGGTTGTTTATGTGGAGCTGAGTTACACTCCAATGGAAAACAATTTAAAAAGACAAGGTGTTTAATAAGTCTTGAAGGGTCCATTATTGCTTTACAACTAAGTCAAAAAAACCCAAAATCACACCATTATAAGGTTAGACATAAATTGACCGAACGTAAAGCTCATAATATTTTATTACATCACTATTGGGTCATTATGATTTCATAAAACACATTAAATATTTAAACAGTATTTATTTTTTACCCAAACAATTGACTGTCTATGAAATTTAAGAAAAATTCACAGTTGGATTATTTCGAAGTCCTGATTCCAGAAATAACATTTATTTTATCTAAATAATTTTATAAATATATTAATTTTCACTTTTAAAATAAAAACTGACATTTATCAAAAATTCACTAGTTTTGACAAAAATGGCGTTCAAACCTTAATAAAAATTACAATTGCATTCATAAAATTATATGATCATTTATATATAATATAATTAATTTAATAATAATAATAATAATTTACTAAAATAGTATTTAATTAAAAAAAATATTAATTTAATAAAATAGAAATCTTAATTAAATAATCACTAAAACACTATTTGAACTTTAAAAACTATTTACAATTTATCAATAATGACAAGAAAGTGTATTCATTATTATATACAAATAAATAATGTACATGAACATAGTACTTGCGATTTGTTACATAACCCCTTAAAATAACCGCATAAGACCTAATGATAACGTGTGAGATGGTGAAAGACTCTTGGGGTGGCTCGGATAACATCGCTCGAGTGTTATTTCTATCAAATTCCACTTTTCCCATAGACGGTCTCATTCGAGCTTGACATGATGAAGCTTAGCTTGGGCTTGGTCAAGAGAGAAGCCCAAAGATGCCACCTCATTTCTGAGCTCTGATAAATGGGCTTCATATGGGTCACTTCTATTGGATGCGGCCATCACATTCGTTATCTGAGTAAATTGGGATTGTTAAAGCCCAATATTTATACTAATCATGTTATCACTGTTCAACAGCTATAAAAGCAACGGTCACAATTAATTACATAAAACCAAGGAAGTTGACATTATATATAAACATTTTACATAAAGAGAAATATAATTAGATCAAGAGGGATTTCCATTAATGAAACTTTGAGTCGTTACATATCATATCACATAAAGTGGCCATATATAGTTATATTACTAGATAAGGGTTATTTAGTGATTCAATATTATGATTTATTTTGTTTCTATTCAACATATAAAATATATTAATATCATGATTAACACAATTTTTATCTTATGGAATCACGTAAATATTATATTATATTAATAGAATATGAAACATGATTTTTTACAATATTTGACAATAAACAATTTTTCCTTACCTTGACTACAAGGACACACCAATAATGTATTCTTTAATATCACCCTATGTCATTAAAATATAAATCTTCTCTATCTAATCAGAAATGTATTATAGTATGAACATTCTAGAATCCCTCTAGAAAAATCAGTATTTAAATTGAAATTTATAATATATTTGAACAAAAACAATAATGACATCCCTTTTCACCATGTTTTTTACACCACAACATAATGATATTCCTCCCCATTCCTCTTGGTTTAAAATATAATGTTATTATCACTTCCTCAAGATAATCTAGGTCATTTAGTCATGATTGGGATAAATATTCCAATAGAAAGTTATAATTTTTGTAATAAAAATATCAAATGGTATAAATTTTTCGCAAGATTGTTATTGCACCATATTATAAACATCCTTCTCCATATGCCTCATATATTATATGTTTTTGGTATTCTCAATTCCTCAGGAGAATAAATTTCATATGATCATGATCAAAATAATTATTCTCTCTCATCCTCTTAAGATTTTTATTGACATGATTCTTAATCAATTAAAAAAACACTGAGGCACGATATGTAATATTTTATTCATTTAAAATTCCATACATTTTCCAAAATTAACTCCATATTTTTATAAATATTTATATTTAAAAACAAATTTATTTTTTATTTTTTACATGTAATGTTTCATGGATTATAGATTATTATAAATTTATACTTGAAAATATTATTTAATAAACTATTTGTTCACTCCACATCACAATAGTTTGCCACTATCTTAGTAATTTATAATTTATTTGATGAAAGTATATGATTTTCGACTAACTATCCTAAAAAAATATTTATTTTCCTTATTTAACACAAAATTATTCTTAGTACGTCACGAAAATCATGACTTCCTAAAAAAATAAACTATTGATTCCTATTACACCAACTTCATTAAGAGAGAATCTAACAAAAAATACTTCATGAAATCATTAAAAATTTCCACGACCTCTTTATATACATTAAAAAACATTTATCCATGTGACCATATATTTAATATCAACAATATATTTATTTTTGATATATTCATGGAATTATATTGTGTTAAATATATAACATTTATACTCTATATTTTCATGATATTATATCTATACTATTTAAAACACTATATGGACTTGAAGATCATGATTATATTATTTCACTCAAACTATTGACACAAGATAACATTATTCAAGGAGTTATCTCATGAAAATTATTACCAATAGAAAGTAACCATTCTCTCAAAGAAATTTCAAATTATATGAAAATTATCTTTAAAAAGGGTATTTATCAATTATTTCAACCACCATTATCCTATGTGAATCATGGTGAGCTCCACATTACAACACATGTCCATAAATTATAGGATCAATAATTTTTAGAAAAATAATGAATCTCTTTAATCATCATGTTCTTTGTTTTTAGACTTTATATAAATTTCAATTCTTTGTTGATAGATTATGGTGAAATTTTCATTGTATTTATTTCCAAAATATAGTTATTTTCCTCGATATCATCTTTTCATCACTTCTTCATTTTTTGGACGTTTTGGTGTGATCATATAAATAAACTATAGTGGTGGTGGAGTACGACGTGCATCAACATAAGTTAAATTAGAAAACCTACATTTTTTATACACAATCATTATGATTTTATATGTGAGTCCCACATAAATTAAAAATTTGGTATAACATTGATTTATTAATCAATTAAATCTAACGAATCTCAATTTAAATCAATTGGATCTTGCACACTCTTAGGGTCCACCATTCTTCCACATGCTTTGGATCTAATCAAACACCATGCCACCATGATCTTCACTTATACGAACATATGTAGGCACTATGAACCTACTCAACAACTCTTAGTTATAATTATGTTTGATTTTGGTTGGATATAATTTGTGAAGGATGATTTCTAAGGTTTGAAATGCTTATAGGGTGTAATGTTGTTGGTAATATACTATATTTAATTCTTTTTTAAAAAAATTAATCTAAAAAAATATGATCTTCTTAGTCAAAATAAGGCATCCATAATTACTCATTCATTACACAAGTAGTTCATTAGTAAATATTTTTTTATATAATATAAATACTTAAGTGGATTCTGATTTAGCTATCCATTCATATTATTTCCCTTTATGTTTCCACTCAACTAACAATAAATGTTATAAATAGTGAAATTTTCTCTTATAAAAACAAGAAACTCTTCACACATAATTCCAACTCACATATCATCATATTTTACACTTCTGATAACATATCATAATTCAAAATTTCTTCAATAAGATTTTATTATAGGATGATTTATTCAATAATTGACTAATTTCAATGGTGCTTCTGAATAATAGAAATATCATTCTACTGAAACATTTTTTATGACTTCTGCATGTCTATTATGAGTCTTCTGATGCAATATAAAACTAACATTCCATAATACTTATTAAATTTTTATATATTCATTGAGCTCATCCACATAACTAATCTTCATCACACTTGTTGACATTAAAATTTACATCTATAATGTCAATAAATAAAATCTCACATTTATCAATCCCTTAGAATTTTTAAAGGAAAAAATATTCTTAAATATAAACCTATACAAAATATAAAAAAGTTACATTTACGACGTTCAAACACTACTGAAACCTATAATTTAATAAGATTTTAAAAGCAATCATATAGTTAAAAAAATTCTTATATTGAGAGAATAATATCTGGGTAGACCAATTATATGGAATCTTGTCAATTCATATATGAACATTAATTATTTTTTTGATAATTTTACATATATGACCTTTGCCTTTTTTATATAGGGAAAATTGAAAATATAATGGAATGATTTTAATGTTTTTGTATTTAATAAATACTCAATATGGTGTGTAATCAAAATATATTAGTTCAAAAGTTGATTTGAGTATGATAATAATGAATTTTATGTATATCTTGAGAAGATTTAGATGGGGATGTAATTATTAACACCATGAACACTATATAAAATTTTATTATATTGGGTTAATGTTGATCCAAATAGGTTAATTGAATGTTTCCATGAATTTTGATGGTGATTTTTTTGGAGAATAATATATGATTATGTGTGATTTATTTTATTGATAATATATAAATCATATTCAATGTTATAAAATTAGATGATTCCATGTGAAATTTTCATAGTGAATGATTAAGCCGTTTTGATATCATGGTGGATGAAGATATGGATAATTGGGAGTTCATGGGGTGATTATATAAATATTGTAAACTATAGCACATTTTAATGGATCACAACACACTATCATTAACCACACTACACTATTAATAACTATTCTGCATTGGAGACTCTAACTATTTTGATAATAAAACTATAAGTATTCCATGTTTCATGGGAAATATAGATAGAATCTAGTGATACTAGATATTTATGATCCCCCATCTTATAATTTTGAAGACCATAATTTTTGGTGAATAATCATGATTTTGAGGTTCTATGAATATAGGTCCCCATAGGGTGAAACACCTAAACCATGAAAAAATTATGTCAATTAATGATGTAATATTTTGTAGCCGCTGAAACAAGATATTGATGTTATTTGGTTTTAGTTTTTTATATTTTGTTATATTTTATATTATCAACATCATATAACCTATAAAAAACTACAACCATGTAAGGAAGTTATGTGTAAATTTTTTAATACCTAAATTTCTAAAAAAAATTAAAATATCATTCCTAATATGTGTGTTTAGTTATATTTGATTCTTGGATGTGGACATGAAAAAATATGATGGATTTGATGATTCTTATAATATATAATAACTAAGAATTTATAATTGGATTTCTATGATATTATTAATTATGATCACTAGCCATGGATCGAAATATTCTTCGAATGGATTTGGTTTTTTCTATTTTAATTCCAAATAAAATTATAAATATAATTGTATATTGTTTAAATTAAATGAGACTAAGAGAAATATTTTACTAAAAATGACAGAGAATAAGTGGATGAAATTATAGAGAAGTAAATTAAGAATTTATTCTGAAAATAATAATAGAAATAATGGATCCTACATGTAACTCCATATGTTAAAAACAATAATAAGTATCACTACATAAAAATTTAAGGCCTTCGGTTTAAGGAATTATTATTTTTCGTATGAATATTCTATATCATTATATTAGTATAGAATGCACTATCACTATTAGGAGGCAAGATATAATTTGGGATCAATGATAATCCCTGCTCATTAGACTTATTGGTTAAAAGTATTGTGTTTTTATTTTCATAGTAGAATCAGGATCAGGAAAATCATTAACATTTATATTTTGATAGGTGATCCATGTAATTATAGAATCCCATTCCTGTGTGTGTGTGAATTAAATAGTGGCTGACATTCTCATTAGTTGTCAATGACTATTTTTTCCACAATAAAAATATAAAATATCTAGAATCAGTCATGTTCAACTAGTGACTCATTATTGATCCAACATGTTTTGTTTCATGTTCTGTCAAGGGAAGGTCCCTACATTTTATGTTTTTTAAAAAATAATTAATTTCAAATTTCATTCAGTTTGAATTGTTTGGTTTTTTAATTTATATTATTTGTCATTTAAAAGCTTAATATAGGGACTAGCAAGTGGATTCCGACAAATTATTATAAAAATTATCATATTTTTATTATAAGATGTTTTTCTATACTCCATCAATCAATTTGGAATTTCTTGATGATATAATTATATAGTTTCCACCTAATTTCTATAATTATGGTTGTATAGAAGTAAAAAATAATAATATATAGAATGATTTTAATTCCAATAATTATTTACATTCAACATTGCCAAAAAAATGAATTCTGTAAAGTGATATGTAAAAGGACATCCAATAGAAATTGTGATAAATGTTTTAATATCAATTTGTGTAATAAGAACATGAAATTTGAAAAAGATAAATATTTTCAAATAGAAATATAAATATATGAAAATTCATGAAGATGAAACAATATATGAATTATTCGTAGGAGTTAATTGTATTTTGTGTAAAATCATAATCTATGATGAAAATTATATAATAGTAAATTATTTTATAATATATATTATATCATACTATATTTTTTTGATGTGAATGTACTTGATTTTGATGATATGGATCCAGAAACACATCCTCTTGATGAATTTCACAGTATTATTATTATACAAGACAAGAGGTAAAAAATTAGTCAAGATAACGTGCATGGATAAAAAATAAATAAATTTTATGACCTCAAATAATCTGAATCATAAGAATATGATTTAGGAATATGATATTGATTATTTTGATTTTGATACTTATATGGCTTCGAGGATTGATATGATGATGATTCAAATCTATATAGATTTGAGTCATGGAAATAAATGGTTTAATGGTAAAATTAATATTGAATTCTTTTGGTGATCAGTATTTAGAAATTTGGTAGGGAATTATCCATAATATAAGTTATATTTTGTATGTGCTAAACTAAAATATTTATTAATTATAGAAATTAAAGGAGATCGTCAATGTTTAAAAATTTTTTGGCCTCTTCTAAAGCTAAAATTAAATAATTATTGATATTTAAAAGGTGAGATTTCTTATGAAATTGCAAATCCAATAAAAAGGACAATGAAGAATAAATTGATATTTAATGATATTTTGACTAAAAAATATCATCATAATGTTGGAGAATTGCTAACATATAAATTTACAAGTAAATATAATGTTAATGAAGAAACTCAAATTGAATTAATGTTGAAAATAAAACATGGTTAGTGTCTATTAATGATCTCTATGTTGAAAATTAAGTGTCCATATGATTGTATAGTCACACCAAGGTGGAGGGGACGTGACTCAATTGTTACCTATTTTAATGAATTAATATTCACCTTTTAAATGATGAATGTAAATGGAAAAAATACAAATATTATTTTTACAATGTCTCATACTATGACTTATATAATTTTAATGTTGGCTAGACACCCCAACATGGCCGATCCACTATAATAATTTTATCAAGTATAATGATCATTAAAGAAACTGCTTATAAACCACAATTATGAATCCTCATATTGATTCATGTAGTACCCCCTAGAAATTTAAATGTTCCCTCACATTTGGTCAGACAGTACAATTGTTCAACAGGTTAGTCCATCCTTCGATGTCCCTAGAGCCACATTAGAAACTGGATAGTGTTCCATGTCACAATCTCTTACTTATTATTAGAATATGTGATCCAAATATATAAATATAAATTTATGATTCCCCCCATTAATCATTGTAGGTCAAACTGGCTCATGCACATTTTCAAGATCATTTTCACTGATGCTGAACATGATCAATTAATTTTGATCATTGTATATGGTCAAATATCTCAGTATAACACAACCTAAGAAATTATTATTTCATCTTCTTAAGTGTGTGACTCACTGGAAAATAAAAATGAATATACATAAATATTCAAAAACACTAATTGAATTACTTCCTTGCTTCAACATTAAAGGTTTCACAATGATTATGAAACATAAATTGTAAATTCATTATTCAAACATTATTCATTGTTAAAATAAATTTCATGGACTTGATAATTATTGAACAACATATATATTTAATATAGTCCATTATTGTATGAAGAAAAATTATGTTTTTATGTATATATGTCCTCACATGTATATTTTATCCAGGTATGTTAAATACAAATCCTCAATTTTCAAAAGGTGTTTGTAAGTAATTATCCAATTCATAATTTATTCATGCACATTCTCTATTTTCATACATTATACAATTTTCATATTCAATGAAAATTTATAGTATTATGTATATGGTATCAATATTCTCCCTAAAACAGGAAGAGATTATGAACTATTTTGTTTATACTTCATAATCGATTTTTCCATATAAACACATGTTCACTATCAATAATTTGTCCATACAAACCAGATAAAACAAACATCCGTTTAATATTATTATTCATTCCCATACCTTCAATAATTTGATAATCAATGAATGTATATGCTTATAGTCTTTCACATATAATTAATTTAATTCTCTATATCTGTGTCATATCTCATTACTTTCAGAAAAGAAATGCACAAGGATAAATAAATGTTATTCTTCGCATGCTTCAGGTAAGAATACAACCTTCTCAATATATATGTATTTTACCTATTGTATATTATATCATATAAAAACAACTTTTCAAGAATCATAATAATATTAATTTACAAAACATTTTTCTTCTCACCACATGAAAAAACAGTATAAGGAATATTGAAAAAAAATTCATAAAAATATTATTTAATGAAATAAATATATGTTCGGAATGAAAATGGCATTGTACAAAAAAATTAATTCTTAATGCTTTTAAAAATCATTATTAACTGGTTGATGTCCCATATAAAACAATATAAACATTGAATAAACCAAAGGCTTCACAAAACATTGCTATACAATGTAATTTACACTAACTTGGAGATATGCACATAATGTTTTAGGAAGCATCATGTAACATCATAAAAAAAATCCTCGATGTACTACCTTGGGAGTTTAAAAAACTTTTTGAGGCCTCTGGTAGCCTCTTTTATTCAAAATATGGTAATCATGAGAGATGGATATTCCTTCTTGCCAACAGTATATTCATAGAACCTCAACCTTTTGTGAACAAAAAGACCTAAAAACACTCTTCAAAATGAATCGCTCAAATATTTAAATATATTCCCAAAAAATTATCACTAGTCGGTCTATTTATAGTAAATAATCATCATCTATGAAATTTCTAGAATCATGGACAAAAAATAATTATCTAATCATTGTTATAGAGTCAGACCTATAAGATATCATCTTTATCAGAAAAATACATATTTTATTTTCACTATATTTTTTCTATTTGATATAAAATTTTTAATATAAATTAATGATTCATTACATTTGGATTTATTATAGACCACCATAAACATAAAAATATGATCCAATTCTCAGTTTGATCATGTTATAAGCTTCTATCAATATCACTACATAATGATTCACTTCGATGAGTAGAACTATCTTGTGAAGGTTCAGGTTGAAGACGATGTCAGACAGAGAAAAGATAGTGTTGAATGTTCATTCAATGTTCATAAGATATGATCTAGTAGAATATCATTTTCTCTCATGGATATCCCATTGAAGTGAAGCATCAGGGTGTCATGCTGGAGAATCCTACAAGCAGATTTTATCATAATACCAGAGTTACATTAGTGAAACAGTTCAAGAAAGATGCCCTTTTTTACCTAAGTTGTCAATATAATACAATTCAATCTAAAATAGCGAAATAAAACCCCTTTATTTAATGTAATGAAAACCCATCATACTCATTCCAACAAATCCATAATTTATAATTCCTATTAATTTTATAATGAATTACTACCAAAACAATTTACCAATGACACATGTCATTGGAACATCATATTATCTATACAATAATAACATTTATAGCTCACAAACATTTCATAATAACATGTTAATGAATACAATTTTGACATCACTAAAGCACATATCCTCTTTAATATCCTATTTTTATTTTTTTATCATAACCCATTCCTTTTTGAAATTAAATTATATAATCTAACATTATTGGAAATGAAGACAATGATATATTCATGGGAATGAATTCTCATTTCAAAAATTCCAATTCTACAAACATCCCGTTATGTACCTTTTCATATAATATTTTTTTCTTTGATGGATGGACTCACTAATATCATATGAAAAAGCCAAAATCAATCATCTTTATGCCAATGTGAAAACATATAAATGTAGAAAACTTGATTGATCAAATGTAGCATCAATTTTGTGAATAGCCATTCATCGTGTGATACCAATCACGAAAAACTCTTATCCTGGATTGATCAAATAATTTCCAAAAAATATCTTGCATACATATCAAAAAATATATTAAAACATTAAAATTAAATAATTTATTTTCAATTTAAAATTATTTTTTCTTTTACATCATTTTTTCAATATCTCCCATTGGTATTGATTTTTTTTAAAAAAATAAGATAATTAAGTCAAAATAACTCAACCATGTCAATCAGAAAACATTTTTTTAGAAATATCAAATTAATACCACTCCATAAAATCTAATAATCATATTAGGTGAAATGGGATATAAATAACTGATTTGTGATCATCTGTTCCCCCATATAAGATATTCACATAGTACATCTTCTTCATGATTGACTATCTTCAAGAATAAATTCCATGAAACTTATGAATTTTTTGAAATGTTCAATGAAACGTCATTATGAAAACATTCTTCCATAGTGGACATATTATATCTCATAGATGTTAACAGATTTTTAAAATTCAGGATTCTTATTGAATAAAAAACCAACTCAATATATATATATATGGTAATAAGTTCGTTCTTCAATGGTCGTTAGTTGAAACAACATGATAGAGAGTTTGTTATCATCTTGAAAAACATCTTGGAGGAAAAATTATTCTTATCAATGGCTAAATAAAATGTTTCATTTTTCATCTCATGATCTAATTTTCATTCCTCTTCCTAATTTTCTTATAATATTTTCTGACATTATTTTATAGCATGCTCAATATTCGCATTGTGAATAAATTATTTTTTCACAACACTATAATTTTGAGATTATTTCCATTTATTAATAAAAAATAGTTCTTCACTGTATAACCATTTCAATAATTATGTTCACATGAATTCATAAAAAACAATTCCCCATTCCAAGATGACTTTATAATTCTGAGAAACCTATTTTAGTTTCCATTTCAGATTTTTCATCTGAGATTTCTTTCACTAAACCATCCTGTTGTTTCTCTCGAGTGATCTTGTTTTTATTTTATCATACTTCCTTTTTTATTGATGTGCATGGAAAATTTGAAATGGACCATTATATGACCACATTTACTAATATAAAATCAATTTTTCATTGATTAGACACTCATCACATCATTGTTTAAAAATATCTTCATTGTATTTTTTTAATAACCTTCTTCAATTGTTCACAACCCAAGGATGACACTTCATATTCTTTTCATAAATACATCACTATTTTCTGCAATTATGTTCTCATAAATAGATGATTTGAGTTGGATTAATATATACTAGCACTCTTCATAATAATGACCACATCAATGGTACAAAATACATAATATTTCAGTGTAATCACGTCTATTCATGGTAAACTAAATGCCATTCTATGAATTCTTCTTTTTTTGTGAAGGTTTCCACTTCCCTTCTTTATTTATCGGACTAAATTCATACAATTTAATAGTATTCCAATATACAATTATCTTATACCAAAACATTCAACAAAACCACCATAGTTAAAATCATGAATTCTTTTTATTTGAAAAAATCATATTTTATTTGAAGTTATTCTTCTAATGGGTATCCCATTTCATCTTCTATGCTTTCATTACGGATAATAATTTATACACTTCTTAAAATACATCTTGGAATATTTTATAAACAAAATTTATTTTGTTTCACCAATTTTTTACATATATCATTATGGAATCTACAGTAGTCTGACCATTAGTACCTATTGATTTATTATGAAAAAAGTTTACCTTCTCCAATGAACCATGAATATTTTTTCATTCATATATTATCAATTTATTTCTCAAACTAGATTTATTATATTCAAAAAATAGAACTCATGTAATATATATCATGTGAATTTATTTATTTTGTCAAATATATTAGAGGTCAAAGCATTTAATCGTCCATATTTATTAGTTTCACTTATACTTCAAGACACTATATGTTGAGTTCCATATTCTCATATTCAACAAATTTCATGCTTTCATCACAATGAATCTTCATTTTTGAAAACTAATCTTCAATCATATGATTTTTCTTTAATAAAAAATTCATAAATATCCTTTATTTTCTTTCTTATCTATCATTTAGTTTATCATAATCATCATTTATAAATGTAATATGCTGATTTTCATGTTTATGGATATCTTCTATAAAAATAAAATTATAAAAATTATTCTCATAAACATTACGATGTTATTGTTCCATAGATCAAGTATATATATATTTTTAATGTGTAATTTCAACTTAAGATTCATTAATATGTAACGTGAGAGTGTTGTCTATGCTAATTTTTTTTGTCAATTATTCTTCTATAATACTAACCACTTCTTAAAGATGTATTTTTTATTTCTCAATTTCCTAGAAAAAATTAATTATATATGTGACCTATTTTTTTGGAAATTTATTTCTATGAATTCTATTTTCTAAAATAATCATATCAACATCATAGAGGGAACTTGATTCGTCAGAATTTTATCCAGGTGATTCAACAAAAACCATTCCACTCTGAGTGTGTTCATCGAGAATGTGATCTTCATTTACCCCTAAAGACATCATCAGTTATTTTTCATTATTTACTACCTCTATTTCAATGTTTTTATTTAAAAATAAACATTTATTACATTAAGATTATGTATTGGATTTTCCATAAAAATCAAATCTATCTTCAAACTCTAATTTTTACATCGAAAACATCATAAAAACTAGTGTCTATGTAGATCTAATTTGAGGTTCTGATACATGTGGAATATTCTAAATGATCACGTAGTCACTGTGAGATGGGGGTGAATCAGGTGTCACCTAATATATTAAATTATGTTTCAACTTATAATTTAACCCTATGTCAAATATTAAAAATAATGGATCATTCATGTAGTTTAGTGAGTAAATGAAACACAACATATAGTATTCTTACAAGGTTGGGTACAATGATCTACTTCCTTGGAAGGTTGGTTTTACCCCCATCATTGATTATCTTGTAAAATATTTTTAACAATTACAATCGTTAATGATGATACTAGTTTGAATCCCCTATAATTGATCCGTTATTTGATCTTGGTTATACCCCCATGTAATCAAAATCTTCTACCTAAGTAGTTTAGATACACCAACCATTCGACTGGTTAGACCCACTAGTCTCTCGAGCCTCTTTAGCATCTGGTTAAACCCCCTATCTCAAGCACCTTATTCTTCATAGAATATCATTTAACACATATGATTCTTAATTTATAATCATTATACCTGATCATGATAGGATAAATTGGATCATCTACAACTTCATCTTCCATTTCACTAATGTTGGTCATGATAAATTAATTTGGATAATAGTATATGGTCATCTATCTCAGAAAAACAATTCTTAGGAATGATTTCATTATTACACTAATGAACCATCTTCACAAGACACAAAAAAATAATATATATGAATGTTATGATACACTAATATAATTACTTCTGTAGATTCAGTCTTAAAAGATGCACATTTGTTATGAAATGTAAATTGTATACGGATTTTTCAAATATCATGAATGTTCAAATTATATTGCATTGAATTCACAATTAATGAAAAACTTGTAAATTTTATTTCATTAATTCATGTATGATGGGAATAATTTATTAATGTACGCATGTTCTCACATTAATTCAAATTCCATTTATTTACAATACTAATACTCACATTGAAAAAATGTATTTGTAACAAACTGTCTACTTCATAATTTCATCACTAATAGACCTAGTTTTCATAAAAAATCCCAATTGTATTTTAAATGAACTTATATATTCATGTGTACATTATATATACCTTTCAAATTAACACTTATGAGACTATGAATTATTTAGTTTCCTCATAACAAAACCACTTTTTCACAGAAAAATTTGGTCATTGTCGATACATTTTACATACAATCTAGATAAAAAAAACCCTTTAATATTTTTCAACACTCACGAAAATTCAATAATTATATACCAAATAAATTGTGATTCTTGGATTCTTTCATATACTATATATTTATATCTTAATGTATGTTTCCAATCTCAAATCCTTCTCACAAAAAATACACATGTATTCCCACATATTATTCATACTATGCTTTAGGTATGTATAAAGCCTTCTATAACATTAATTATAGTATTTTTACACTATTATATGATATAATACAGTTTTATTTCATATTTTATCTAACTAGAAACAGACACAATATATATTAAAATTTACCAGAACGTTCTTCACCAAAATATTATTTTGTGATAATAAAATATATGCATGTGGAATCAAACTAGATTTTCCAAAAAATAATGATTTATGATTCCCATTGACAGTATTAGAAAACTGTTGAACAAACATGGATAAAACATTCTACCTAATGTATATTATAGTCTTCACAGCTAATTGATATACTATGTTCATTACATTAAGCAACAAATTTGGTTGTAATATATCAGACATCCTCATGTAACAGTATAAAAAATATATACAATGGACTACATCAAATGTATAAATAATTTTCGAAGGATTTGGGTATCCACTTATTTTTCTCATATGATTATCCTGATATAATTATTTTCCTCCCCAAAAGCAGTAGCCACTCATAACCTCTGTCATTCACCTACTCGAGGGGATTCAAAACAATCATCAAAAGACTATTTCAAATACAAAATCATATTCAATAAAAAAGGTTCATTGGTTAGGGTATTTATATTAAAATAAAATATCATTAAAATATAATAGAATCATGGAAAAACCATATTTCATAGTTTCATTCATACAATGTTTTATTCATTATAGATCATCGGGATTAGAAAATACATTATTTTATTCACACTATATTTTGGGTGTTTTTTCTGAGATTTATGATGAAAATGAATATTCATTTCATTTTGATCATTTTATGATATTCATGATGATAAAAAAATCATCATATTCTCATTTCAATCATAACAGAATCTTCTATTGACATCACAATATACAGATTCCCTTTGATGATAAGATCTCCTAGGTGTGGGCAAAATATGAAGATGATGTCATATAGATATCAGATTGATTAGAATGCTTAAAACAAGGTGGGAGATTCGATCCAATATACCATTGAAATTTCCCATGGAGATCCCATTGAAGAGGATATTTTTTATGGATTTCTAGAGAATTATATTCATAATATTGATTATAAAATCAAATTTCCTTTGGTGAAATAGTCTAGAAAGGCTTCCCATATTATTATTAAGAAATATATTCAATTAATAGAAATATTATATGTTAAAATGTAAAAAATCCTATTTTAATTTTATTGCAATAAATCATACCCAAAAAAAATAAATTCATAAAATTTTAGTCCCCTAAATTATGAAAAAAATTATCCTAAACCCAAATAACTAATGACACATGTCACGACCCAACCATACCTGGGATCTAGCCACAACTACCCCAAGCCGGCCTCCATAGGCCAGGTGCTGGCGACCAACGCCGAAGGCACAACAACTTGGGGAGGCCTTTGCCAAAGTACCTATACACACACACGCATCAAACTCAATGCAATAGTGCAGAGTAAATGAATAGACACTCAAAGAAAAGGGAAAATGCTATATATATACCACAAATGTGCATCGACCTCTAAATAGTACAAGTAAAGTGCTGAAAAAGAAAAAGGGGGAAAACACGTGCCCAACCAGAAAAGTGACACAACTCGGCAACAGGTAAACAAAACAAACAGCTGGCGGGTCTCACACCTGGAACCCGGTTACGACCACCGCACGTGGTCCAAGCTCCCGAACTCCTATCCTCCACTAATGTCACGACCAACCTAGCCGTCATCTGCAAGGGCACACCAAGTGTGGGCAATGCTAAAGTAGAGGTGAGTATAAAAATACTTAGTAGGATACCTCGAAGGCTTGAGGGAGAAACAAAGGAGGTACCAAAGGGTGAGAAATAGAGTGAACATGAAAAAGTAAAGGAGTCCAACTGATGGTGCAGTAAAGAGAAACAACAGAGAGTCCAGATCAACCCAACAAGAGGAAATAAGGTAGAATCATCCTGACACAAGGAGCTGGAAATGGTGAGAAGATGGAATTCTCATCAAGTCTTCTCTACCTATAGTAGGAGAGTAGACTCGTACAACCACGAGAAGCTAGACATAGAAATCACGTGGCATACCCCATGCGTCTTTTCCTCTCCTGCAAGGATAGTAGCCAAAACCCAACGAGTGGGTACTCGTACGAGGTATATACATATATATGCTCTGTCAAGAAGTCCGAACTAGCTTATGAGGGGATATCTGTCCCATAGCTCAGCCCATGAAAAGAGTCTCCAATAGTCCCAGGAGTAAACAAAATCGATGCCCAGCATCCCGCACATCTTCCCCGAACCGCAAGCCAAGTGGCTCAAACCACCGCACCTCAACACTATCCGCTTTGGGCAGCACTGTCTCACCCATACGGTTTTAGGTCGCGTCACAAGGACGCGTATTGGTGGGGGAAAACACCCCTCATACTTGAGAGTTCTAGGGGAACATCAACCACAACTCGTCACTGCCCCGTAGACGAGAGTTCTTCTCAAAGTAAAATTCCTTCCAACACTGACCCGTACAACCAAGGGTCCCACTCCGGTAATCGAGGAGGAAATCCACAGAATAGCCTAGTAGAAAGTATTGAGTCTGGAATATCAATGGGTGTCCCACTACCCAGCCCTATGGTAGGGTAATTCATAATATGATACTGGGTGACCCACTGCCCAACCCTACTGGAGGGTAAACCATAATACATCATCCGGAGACCCACTGCCCAACCCTGCTGGACGGTAGACCATAATACATCATCCAGCAACCCAATGCCCATCCCCGCTGAAGGGTAGACCTTAATACATCATTAGGCAACCCACTGCCCAGCCCCGCTGGAGGGTAGACCATAATACATCATCAGGCGACCCATTACCCTGCCCCGCTGGAGGGTAGACCTTAATTCATCATCAGGCAAACCACTGCCCATCCCCGCTGGAGGGTAGACCTGGAATAAGTAGACAGGCGAGCCACTGCCCAGCCATGATGGAGGGTAGACTTGAGACTAGAAGACGGGCGACCCACTGCCCAGCCCTACTGGAGGGTAGATTCTAAGAGGTCATCGGATGACCAACTGCCCAGTCTCTACTAGAGGGTAGACCCTAAAAGCAGCAGGTGACCCACTTCCAAGTCTCTGCTTGAGGGTAGACCCTAGAAGCCGATGAGTAACCCACTGCCCAGCCCCGCTGGAGGGTAAAACTCAGAATTGTCTTGGCCATCTCCACTGGAGGGTACAACACTAGCCAGCTGAACACAGAGTGGGTATCGTGCAACCCTCAACTCCAGAACAACTCACCCAAAAGAGGTCCAACGCCTGCTCCGTCAATGGATGTCACTAGTACTTCTACCAACCGATCCCTCGAGAACGAAACTAGGGGGAGACAACTCAACCCTGTTGGTCAATCAAACGAGCATAGAGCTAGGGGAAAAACTACACGCTACTAGTCAAAAAAACAACCACAGAAGGACCCTCTACGTCGCGAGAGGTCAAAGTACATAAAGCAGAACCCGAGACGCACGTGGGGCCCACACAATGTGTGGCTCCATCTCAACCCCAACCAAGCTCACAAGCCTTCTCTGGTTCTAACATCCACATGTACCTCCAAGATTTTCCTCATACTCCCAGAGTATACCACATTCTCAACCCAAGGGCCATCGTGCACACGACACCAAAAGTCAACGCGAAGGCATGACATAACAACTCAAACATGCCACCTCAACGATTGGGGAATATCCAAACACATCTCTTTAACCACCAACATCACTCTCCCCGGAGTGCACGTGATCTCATGCCAAAGGTCTGCTACAAACACTGTAGAAGGACCGCCATCGAGGCACAATTCACATTTCCACATTTGATAAGATCTCGTATAAGGATCCGCACAACTAAACGGATCGCACTATTCTAATCCTTGTGAAAAAACTCACGAGATCGACTACTTACTCGCCCTAAACGGATATCTGACGGAAAGGTTACCAATACCGCCTCACACCCGAACGACGTCATGTGATCCCGAGCCTTGGCCCTGAAAATAGTCGGGCGCATCGCACCATTGGGATCCCCTCGGGAAAACATGTCAAAAGAACTACTCACTTGAGTGCAACGGATATCCAAAGAAATGTTACATTCCAGTTCATCGCACAGGAGCGGTGCTTCATGGCGGTGGTTCGTGGGACCCGGAACTTAGTCCTGAAACTCAATTAAAAGATCACACCATTGCGATCCTCTAGAAAAAGCACACTAGATGGAATATTCACTTGTCCAAAACGATCGCCCGGTGATAATGATGGAAAATCACCAAAGACACCCAATCAACCCTCATGGGACCTACACCATCATGACGAATTAAGGCGGGCAGATTGCACCATCGCAATCCCATCGGAAAAACATCCAAAATTGACTGCTCGCACGCCCCGAACGGATGACCGAGGAAAAAGTCACTAAAACGCTGCACGCAGCTCAAAAGACGGGTCGTGGGGCCCGCACCTCAACTTTCGCCTCAACACCCTGAATCACTTGCGAAGCTCCACCTCGGTTCCAAGGTCCCAACGCCACTGACGGAGCTTAAAACCAACGTCGGATGCGTCCGTGCTACACAAAACAAGGATATCGGAAAAAACACTCGTCCACTTAAAGAAACGTCGCGCCTCCACGACCCCTCGTTTCGGGAATTAAAAATTCCCAAAACTATCTCAAAAGACCGCCTCACTGTTAGGTCAGCACTGCCATAGACAGCACACAAAACGGACTCCCGTAGCGAAAGCTACGGACCTGAGAAATTCTAAGTGGGGTGGGGGGGCACTCCCTTGGGCCGGACCGCCCCAGTCCGGCCGGACCGCCCTCAGCCGGCTCACAGCCCAGCTGCGGGTCCGGTTCAGTCCCCAGCGGCCAGCTGGCCGCATCCCGCTGCCCCCGACCGTCCTTGACAGCCGTTCTTTCTTTTCCACAGCGACCCGCATCATGCGGGACGCGGTCACGCCGCACCGGGTCGCGCACCTCACGCCACCCCACTTTCTTCGCGCTACGCCGGTGCCACCCGAGACCCCGCACCACCGCCGTCCGCAGCCGCCTCTGCTTCTCTGCCGTGCTACCGAGATGCGCCCACCGCCTGGAGCCACTCTACTGCCATCCGGCTCACTGTTTCGCCGCCTGGTATGGTCGGCCGCCGCGCCAACCCGCCAGAACACCCGAGAACCCCTTCAAAAACCCGCAATCTTCGGCGAATGATTGTGGTTTCCTCCGAACTCCAACTCCGAAACTGAAATATGTGTTGTAAAGGAAAGAAAACTCTAAAATGCATCAATGGGATTTTCCAGATAATTCTACAGTGTTTAGATACAAATATTTGGTCTCAAATATCGGTGTGGGAAAGAAAAACGCAACAAGACCCTACCTGCAGGTGCGTTGCCAGAAGCATCACGGGCGATCCGCCGCCGCGCCGTCGCCTTGCCGGAGCTTCCTTGCCGGAGTGCAGGAGTAGAGGGAAGGCTGCCTCTTGTGGCTGTCCAGGTGGGGAAGAAGATGTGGAAGGGGTGAGTAAAGCGTTTAAATAGAAAACGCTTAACCACCCACCCGTCGGCCCAAACCCGAACCCTCAGTAGGGTCGTGGTTAATCCTCCCCTGGGGTAAACAGAACCTCCCGAGCACAACGGTGGTCTTGGAATTTTAATCCGAGACCCCGTTCAAAAGTTATAAAACTGAACGGCCAAGGTCTCCAAATTACGAAAACGCCCCTTGGGCCATTTTTCATAGACGGCCCGCGCCCACAAAACTTATACCCCTACTAGGGTAAAAGGCACATTTCAAACTCAACGGTGCCCTCAGTTCTCCAATATGAGCCACCATTTAAGAGATACATGTGTTTCAACATTAGACAAATTAATTACATTATTTAATCTGTTTAACGTTGCAGAAGCGAGTGAGGTGTCCGAACATTCCGCAACGACATAATTTATGTCATTCCTAGGATAAAAACCCCATTACGAACCCATCCGTACATCCGAATCTCTGATCCGGTACTCCGTTTAGGAGTTAACCCATTTATTTAGTGTTTCCAGTGTGAACGCACTGAAAATTTAATTCCAGCCACTCCGGGGCTCGGAATCGCACGCCGTCTGAAGACACTACTCTGGAATATCATCAAGAATATTCCAAAGACATTCGAAGAAAAAACTGGGATCTTACTTCATTCCCACATTCAATATTTTCATCCTCGAAAATCCAAAACAGGGAACAACACATGGTACTAATCCCACACCTGGCTTTCCCATAACCAGAAGAACCCACGCACAGCTCTACGTCACCGCACACAGACCAAAGGATTGATCTGTTCATGCTAGGTCGGCCCATGCCGATGTCATGAACCCACTCTAGACATTGTGGTTAGGGCAAGGCAGTAGAGAACCTCACCATACCTCTGCATGGTCTAAATGGCCCGAAGGCTCACAGGGGTAGCTCACCTCCCCGACCGAACCCTTACTTTGCACGCCGCGACTGGAATCACCACCCGCACCTGGAACAAGGCACGGTGATTCCCTCTTTCAGAATATCCAGATGGTGGAACACCAAAGGATATCTGGTCATGAAAGATTCCACAGCCGAGGCTCTCTTACACGCCCAGAGAGGGATGGATTCAACCCCATCGACTAAATAAAAAGGTCTCATGCACTTTTACCTTACCAACACAGGGTTACACCCAAAGACTTGTGTCACCCTGGTATAAACTCAACCAAGGAGTGGGGAGGAAAGCATTCCACACACAGAGTCTAACAATTCTACTCCAAGAAGTAGAAGAGCTGTAGAGTGTACCTCTTATCACCTCATGCTCTGCAGGATCGTAGACATCCAAAGCCTGCGGCTGTCCGTGGTCCCAACTGTCAGCTCCCGGAGCCTAACGTGGACTGCCTAGTGGTGATGGGAAGACCCCGTAAAGTCATCCTACAATAGAAGTTACTCCCTCTCCTCTGCTAGCCCCACCTCTCTAGCCGCTACTCCGATCATGGAGATGCATCTGCCGTGGTGGGGCGCCTGCTGCCTGCCCGAAGCTCTCAGCAACTCGGGTGGGGCAGTCTCATGCCAAGTGACCTCGCCCATCACAATCATAGCACCGAATCTCTCTGGGCTTCACTAGTGCCCTCTGGAGCCATTGTGGTGTACGACCATGACCTTGAGTTTAGTTTTCAATAAGCAACCTGTGTCGAGGTTCTCCTCGCCGACACCCACTAGTTGCGACAGACGTCTCGGCTCCAATGTGCATGCTGCCAACACCAACACTAGAATATGACAGGAAGCCCTCAGTTACTAGTGCCTTCTCTTGCACCCCGGAATATGTGGAAATGCCCAAGGGTACTATGAAAACAAGAATCTCTCCGCGGAGACCCTGCTCAATCTTCTGCACTCAGAGGTTGTTTTCATAGACCAATTCTGGGTAAAAGCGTGCACGGTCTACAAAAATCACCGCATACTCGGCTACCGTCATCCCTCCCCACTGAAACTGCAGGAGCTCCGAAATCTGAATGGAGCACAAGCAGGAGGGGAGAATCTCCTCGCAAAAAAATGGAAGTCGCCCCACGAAAGCGATGACTTGTCAAGAAGCTGGTCACCAGTCTCCACCAACGCCAAGACGATTCACGGAAAAGGCTGGCTGCCAAAGCCACTATCTGATCTGTCAGCGTCTAGACAAGCCTGAAAAGGCGAACCACTGCCTCTATCCAACCCTCTACGGCCTGAGGGTCTGGCTCACCATTGAACCTCAGTGGTCTCTACCGCTGGAACTCACGGAGCGCGCTCAACCTGCGCTCAAGCCCCGTCTGGTCTGCTAAAACAATCTGCTTCTCAACAGGTGGGGGTGTTGCTACCAGCCCTACCCAGAGAAAGGGGCTCGCATGATGGGTCCAGGACTGTGGCCTTGTAGCTAATAGGGTCATCATCACGATCCAAAGCTAATATCATGGCTGGCTATCCTCACGGAGACATCCTGAAAATTATCAATGAGTACCGCAGTTAGATGAGTATATATGTATATGTTGAGTCAATAAGGTTTTCCTTATGAATATTCCATTCCTTTTTGTTTTAAAAATCACAAACACCATATCTTTAAGGAAAATTACTTTTATAAGGAAAATTGATTTTATAAGGAAAATCGATTTAGTAAGGAAAATTATCCTTCTCATATTTTAATTATCTATATCCATATTTTTCTTAAGTATAATAATTGGATTCATTATTATATTCTCGGAATTGTTTAAAAATTTGATATGAAATATTCTGTTTTAGGCTCCGAATTCTGGATGAGAACTGTAATGAAGTTCCACTCCGAATTCTGGATACGAACTCTAATAAAGTTCCACTCCGAATTCTGGATACGAATTCGCTTGATGATCGACACCGAATTCTAATGATGAATTCTGATTACGAATTCCCATTTCGAATTCGGATTACAAATCCTCATTATGAATTCTAATAACGAAATCTCATTCTAAATTCTCATTCCGAATTCTCCTATTAAATAGAATCTGTTCATCTTTGCTCTATACACACCAAATTTATTTAAACTCCGAACTTTCATTTTGCTTAGACTCTGAACCTTCACTCCGATCTTTTTAGTTAATCTGAAAACGATGTCGAACATTCTGTTACACGTGTTTTGTTATAAAATGATGTCGTCTATTTCGTTATAAACTAACTATTGGCTAAGTGACACGTGTACATGTCCCTCCGATTTTTAAGGAAAATATGACCGTTGGAAAGGATTCCAACCAAGCCTATTAATAGGAGCTCATATGAAAGTGCTCATAATATCTTCTTCGACATTGTTCACACATGAGGTTGATGTGATTTCAAGAGAGAGAGGCTCTTATTAACTCTTAGCTTCGTGCAAAAAGTTTGAACTGCTTGTTCAAACTTTGCCTTGTGAAGATTTGCTTTGTGCGACTCCTAATGTTGGTGATTACATTTGAGGACTTCTCTGGGATAGGAAGACAGAGGTTTCCAACACCTTGAAGTTGAGGGCTTCCTTTCTAAGGAAGATATAGGTTTCAAACTACCTTAAATTTCAGGGGTTCCATGCTAATGAAGGTAGAGGTTTCCAAATACCTTGATGTTGTGGGCTTCCTTGCTAAGGAAGACAGAGGTTTCCAACTACCTTGAAGTTGAGGGCCTGTGGGGATAGCAAGACAGAGACTCCGATCTTCGTATCGAGGTCTTTCCCTGGTGTGGGTAAGAGAGACTTGCTTGAAAGTATAAATCAAGGGACCTTTATCCAAGGTTGTTTGATACCCTTCTCTTTGGGTTGAAAGAATTATATCTTGTTACTTATAGATTCACTATTTGTTTTTCCACTGCAAATTGTATTGTAAGGAAAGTATAATTTTCTTATACTTTATTACTCATACTCTGTTTTCTTTTAGATTCTATACACCTTAATGTAGAATCTCAAATTTTAATCTTCTGTTAATTTTCAACTTCCAGATCCATATTTCCAGAACCTACTTTCGGAATCCCTTTCCAGATTTAAGCAAGTACATTGAACATGATGTTTATAACATCATTCCTGATTCCAATTTTTCATTTGGTGTTAGAGGTGTTGTGAAATTACTTAGATTAACTTTGTTAAACTTAGATATTTACTTTTCTAAGGAAAATATAGTAACTTGTAATCAACTTTAAAGGTTCCAATGGAATTTTTAAAGTATACAATTCACCCCCCCCCCTCTTGTATATTGAGAGTCTACATAATTATTTCGATCCTACAATTGGTATCAAAGGCGGTTTCTGAAATAATTATACTCATGTTTATGTTTTTCTTGCTCATTTTTCCTTTATTCTTCATACTTTCTTACTAGTTAGTTTGTCATTCTGAACATTGTCATTACGAATTTTGTCATTCTGAACTTTTTCATTCCGAACATTGTGATTATGAACATTTCATACTAACATGTTTGTGTGCCGAACATTATTTTAAGTATGGAAGGAATCAATGTTGGCTCCATTGATAATCTAAATAATACAAGACCACCAATCTTTGATGGTAATGATTATGATTACTGGAGAGATTGAATGAAGTCTTTTGTTATCAATACTGAAGTTGAAAACTCTTTTATGCTTACTAGTGATTATAAAAATCTTGATAAAGAAGTTAGAGCTTTCACTAACCAGGAAATGAAAGAGTATCAACTAAATTATAAGGTATGCAATACTTTACTGTGTTCAATGACTAGAAATATATATAGCCAAATTTATTCTTCTAAAGCAGCTAATAGTATCTGGATGAAGTTAGAGGTAACACACTTTGGAACTTGTAATGTAATTGAGACTAGGAGAGCTATGCTTAGAGTTGAATACGATGGATTCAATTTTCCTTATGGTGAACCAATATGCAAAGTTCCACAGAGATTTATGACTATATTCAACAGATTACAGTCTATGGGAGAAAAAGGATTTGATGATGAAGCACTTGTTGATAAGATAATTGATATCATGCCCAATAAGTGGGAATCCAAAAGAACAGCTATAGATGAGAATAGGAAGGTCACTCAAATTTCTCTTGATGAGCTATTCAGAACTCTTCTTCAACATGAAACAATAATTAAGAGAGATATTGACAACATCAAGAATAAGAATTGAAATGGTACTATTTCTTTTACAATAACATCAAATCAGATGAAAGCTAAGACTCTTGAGAGAGTAACCAGACCAAGTCTAAGAAAGACAATTTTCAATTAGATTCTACTTAGAGTGAAGTCTCTGAATATGAGTTAGAAAATCATGCTCTAAGAATGAACAAGATAGCTATACAGAGAAGTTTCCAATCCAAATATATGAATAAGGAAAGGAAATATAGAAACGATGGAGAAGTCACGTGTTATGAATGCTAGAGAGCTGAACATATTATACCAGATTGTCCTCTACTCAAAAAGAACGAAGGGAAAGAAAGGCATTTAGACAGGAACAAAAATAAGTATTATAAATCTATAGATAAGAATGTTCTGAAAGCTAGTGATACCTGGAGTGCCAGTGGTGGTGACTCTTCAGATGAATCTTCTGATTATGAATCCTCAGGACAGAAGAATCTTGGTCTTGTAGCCATACTACCTATTAACAATCACTATTTTTGGATAAGGTATGAAATGCTGAATCATTGACCAATGAATCATTAAATTCTAATGATAAAGAGTATTATAACTCTTCTGATGAATAATCCTCTTCTGATGAAGATAATACTTTACCTACTTATGAAGAAGTTTATAGGTTTTCTAAACATCTTTGAATTGAGAATTCTAAACTCAATAAGAATCTTGATAATGAAAACTCTAGGAATTCTATTATTACGAAAGAAATTTCAGATCTTTCTAAAGATCTTGATTAGAAAAATTCTGATTTTGAAAGTATTTAAAAAAAATCTTGAGGAAGTAAATTCTGAGAAGAACAAACTTTCTAAAGAGTTAGAAAAAGTAATTTCTATGAAAAATGTTTTCGAGCCTAGCTCTAGTTCTAAATCTATTTATTATGAAGATAAAAACTTGGTTATAAATGTCAAGTCCAAAATATTTTCCTTAAATAAGTGTTTATCGAATTTTACCCATGGTAATGAAAATTTTGATAAAATTTATTCCCAAATACGACCTTAAAAAATAAATCGGGATTTGGTTATACCCATGAAAAACCTATTTTCAGTAAGAATTATTTTGTTCCTCAAAGTGCCCCATTTTGTACCAAGTGTCAATGTGGTGGTCACTGGGCATCAAATTGATCCTTAAACAAAACACAATCTCGAGGATTTCACAAAGCTTATTTCTCTAAGAAGATGTGGGTTCCTAAACAAATTTTGTCTGGAAATCTCAGATCCAAACAAGTTTGGATTCCGAAAGTCTAATTCCCTTCTTGATTTCAGGAAAATAAAAAGAGTATCAACACCAACACATGGTACATGGATAGTGGATGTTCCCTACACATTACTTGTAACAAAAGATATTTTGAAAAGATTTTCAAAATGAAAGGAGGAAAGGTAACTTTCGGTGATATTGCTAAGGGAGAAATTTTTGGTATTGATAATATTGTTCTCCTGGGTAAAACATTGATTACAAATGTTCGTTTTGTTATGGGTCTTAAGAACAACCTAATTAGCATATGTCAGTTATGTGATGAAGGATACCTTGTGAATTTTAGGAATGATAAGTGCTTTGTTCACAATTCCAAAGAAGAGTTTATTCTCTCAGCCAATAGGCCATTGAAATTTAGCACCTTAAACATAGAAGACCTCAGGAGCCAAGATTTACCCTGCCTAAGTGCAATGGAAGATCATTCCTAGTTATGGCATATAATACTAGGTCATTGTAACCTTAGGAACTTATGCAAACTCTCTATGAAGAAACTAGTTAAGGGTCTACCAGAGATTATATTTGATTCTTCTAAAGTTTGGGATCCATGTCAATATGGAAAGCAACATAAATCTAGCTTTAAATAAATCGGTGAATTCTCAACAACAGATGCATTACAGTTAGTGCACATGGATCTTTTTGGTCCAACACAAACCGGATGTATTGGAGGAAAATACTATGTGTTTGTTCTAGTTGATGATTATAGTAGAATTACTTGGGTTTTTTTTCTAGAAAAGAAGTCTGAAGCTTTTTTTTATTTCAAAAGTTTTAGAGATCAAGATAATATTGAGAAAAACCTTCCATTGAAATGTATTCAGAGGGATCATGGAGGAGAATTTCAAAATTCTGATTTTGAAACTTTTTGTAGTAGAAAAGGTATTACTCACAATTTTCCAGCGCCTAGAACTCCTCAACAGAATGGTGTAGTTGAAAGAAGAAATAGAATTCTTAAATAGATAACTAGAACCATGTCGACTGAATATTCTATAGCTAGGCATTTCTAGGCTGAATCTGTAAGTACTGCTTGTTATAATATATATTGAGTTTTGATTAGTCCTTTTCATAATAAAACACTTTATGAGTTATGGAATTGTAGAAAACCTAGATGTTACTACTTCTTGGTTTTTGGTTTCAAAGTATTCATTTTTTATACTAATGATAATATACATAAATTTTCACCAAAATCTGATAATGGTATTTTCTTAGGCTACTCCACAACATATAAGGCATATAGAGTTTTCAATAAAAATACTTGTACTGTTGAAGAAACAATACATGTAAAATTTGATGAGTCTGTTCTTTTTGTTTTTAAACCATCCCCATATTCATCCTTAGATGTGTTCTCAAAAACTGATTGTCATCCTTTGATAGAAGATTCTTCTGATAAGGAAAATGTTCAAGAAGATACTTCTGAAACATTTAACCCAGAAGAATTTCTACACTATGTTGATGAACAAGCTTTTCAAAACCCAAATTAGTTGTTTCTTAAGAATTATCATAGTGATAATATCATTGGTGATGTATGTCAACTAGTAAGAACTACAAGTTACTTACGAAATGAAATAAAACATCTATCATTTCTTTCCCAATTGTAACTAAAAATCACTGATAAAGCTTTAGGTGACCATTATTGGATCGAATCTATGCAAGATGAACTAAATGAATTTGAAAGGAACAAAGTCTGGGAGTTGGTTGAAAGACCTATGGAAACTTTTGTTATTGGAGTAATGTGGGTCTTTAAGAACAAATGCGATGAAAATGGAGTCATAGTAAGAAATAAAGTTAGACTTTTTTGCTAAAGGACTTAATCAGCAAGAGGGAATAGACTATAAAGAAACATATGCTCTAGTAGATGGACTTGAATCTATCCGTATTCTACTTGCCTTTCAGCATTCTTTAATTTCAAAATTTATCAAATGACGTGAAATGTGCTTTTCTTAACGGTTATGTCCAAGGGGAAGTTTTTGTTAAACAAACTCCTAGCATTGAAGAAACAAAACATCTTGGTCATGTTTTTAGGCTTCCAAAGCTCTGTATGGTCTTAAACAAGCCCCACGAGCATGGTATGATAGACTCACTGTATTTTTTCTTCAAAATAACTATGTTAAGGGAAATGTAGATCCAAATCTTTTTATAAATAATGATAAGAAAAATGTTTTGATTGCTCAAATTTATGTTGACGACATCATATTTGGTTCAACTCAGCAATCTATAACCGACTCATTCGCAAGACTAATGAAATCTTAGTTTGAAATGAGTACGATGGGTGAGTTAACATTTTTCGTTGGTTTTCAAATTTCTAAAAACCCAGAAGGGACCTATATATCTCAACATAAGTATATTAAAGATCATCTCAAAAACTATGGTTATGACAACACTAAGAGTATAAGTACTCCCATTGGTACCTCAAACACTTTAGATCATGATGAAGCTGGGAAATCAGTAGACCAAACATATTTTAGATGTATGATAGGATGTTTACATTACTTAATAGCTAGTTGACAAGACATAATGTTCTCAGTATTCTTATGTGAATG
This sequence comes from Viscum album, assembly GCA_963277665.1. Classification (NCBI taxonomy): domain Eukaryota; kingdom Viridiplantae; phylum Streptophyta; class Magnoliopsida; order Santalales; family Viscaceae; genus Viscum; species Viscum album. The sequence goes on from OY728157.1 coordinate 1,034,207,118, forward strand.
GTATCAATCCAACCCTAAGGAATCTCACTTGAAGGCAGTAAAAATAATTTTTTGCTACCTTAAGGGAACCATGGTTCTAGGATTATTTTATACTTCTGGAAATGATTTTATTCTAAAAATATTTTCTGATGCTGACTTTGGTGGATATAGAATGGATAGAAAAAGTACATCCAGAACTTGTCATTTCTTAGGAGATTCACTAGTTGCATGGTCTTGAAAGAAGCAACATTCTATAGCACATTCCACTGCTGAAGCCGAATATGTAGCAGCTGGAAGCTGTTATGCTCAAGTGTTGTGGATGCAACACACACTCAGAGACTATGGGTTGAGTTTTACTAAAACTCAAATTTTGTGTGATAACAGAAGTGCCATTGCCCTTAGTAAGAACCCTGAACATCACTCTCATGCGAAACACATAGATATTAGGCATCACTTTCTTAGGGATCACACACTGAAAGGAGATATTTTCCTTAAGTTTATTGGAACGCAAGATCAACTTGCTGATATTTTCACAAAATCTTTGTCTTCTGATAGATTTGAATATATTAAACAAATATTAGGAATGATAACTGTATGGTAATCATTCATCAATTAAATTCTTCTTGAACAATTCTCCTAACAGTAATTAACTCCTTTTCATAGGGGGAGTACATTTGATTGTTTGAGTAACTAATTTTTTATTTTATTTTATTTATTTATTTTTTTTAAAATTTTTTTTTTCAAACTTTTCGGAACTAAAAAAATTCTGAAATGGGAATTTCCGGAACTAAAATTATCCAGAATGGATATTTTGGTTTTGAAAACTTCCAGAATGGACAATTTTGTACTGGTGTTTCCGTAACGAGATTTTTGTACTGAGACTTTCAGTTTGAGCTTTTCTTATTCAATCTTTTGTAATGATATTTTAATGCTAAAATTTTGTAATTAATCTTAATTTTTTTGTTGAGTTTTTTATGCCGTAGAGAATTTTGCGAACTATGTCATTTCGTAATAAAGATTTTTCGTAGTCATTTTTTTAAGAAGGATGTTACCTATTACGAATAATCCTCCTAAGCTAATCAGAAAGGTATAACTTCCTTACTCATGTTTTCATAATCATATTTTATTTGCTGGTACATTCTTATATTTTTTATTCGGATTATAGTTTTCTTAAATCATTGTTTTAATAAAAACCTTAGAAGATCGGATTCAAGTTTTCTTGAGAATTGGTTTTCAACCGTCAGATCTGATCTCAGTTTTTACAACCGTTTGATCCACTAAGGAAGTTGAACCGTTATATCATTATCTATATATTGGGGACCCCATATGGTCAACCCACATCGGTTTTTCAATCTCTAGCGTCTCGAAGATATGCCTCTCTGTTTTAAGGCTGTTCCAATCTTCAGCAATCTCCACTATGAACTTCTCAGAAGTCTTCAGATCTGAATTTCTGTGGAAGATGCTTCTCAAGACATGTCTTCCTCTAAGCTGATTTCCAAGTGGTTAGTATATAAGGAAAGGTTGGTTCATCCTGATTTCTTCAACTAGTATGATTATCTTATAGCCAGGAACATAAATCATAATAGATGGGAAGATGTTGTGGTGTCTAAGTCTGGGAATCAAGATGAAGTATATTCATATTTTCTTATTGAGTTATATGAGACGGTTTCCTTCTTTATGGAAGATAACAGGGAGAAATTTAATTTAAGTCTTATGGAAAGACTTATAAGCTTTATTATGTCAAGGCAGCTAGCTTGGTAGGGCTGACCTATGAAGGAGAAGCCTAGTTTATCTCTAATGATTTACCAGATTCAAAAGGAATTTTCAACAAGGAAGAGGCTTTGGAGACTCTCGGACTGGCAGATGATAAGGCTCCGAAGATTGCTACTCTGTCTATGAATTTCCGGATTCTAGAGTTATGGGTACAGGGCTTTATCATACCGAGAAAGGGTGACAAAGACAGTTTGAAGAAGAGAAAGATCTATATTCTAGATTGATTGATGAATCTAAGGAAGTTTAATCTGATGAAACACATTCTTATTACAATTGAGAATGTTAAGAAAGGGAATCTGAGAGCTCAGATCATAATGTATCCAGCAATCATCTCAAAGTTAATAGTTCGATGCCTTGAGTCATTCAAAGAGGCTTGCAAGTCTAAGCCAAGAGCCTGTAAAATTATGTTGGTGAGTGATGGTACCGTCAAAATAATGGATGTTGCCTTCGACAAGAATACGGGTGAGTTCTTTGATTAACCAGTTCATGAAGAAGTGGTTCTGAATGTTACTGAACCAGAATCTTATAAACAATTGAAGAAGAGAAAGTTGAAAGATGTTGAAGTTGAAGCAGGGAATCCCAAATATAAGGAACCTCATTCTGCACCTCCAAAACCGAAGAAGAAGAAAGCTCACCCTGATGAAGTAGTTTCTAAGTGGAGGGAAATCAAATAGAAGAGAGTGAAAGGGGAGCCTCAGTTTGGCTTGGATCCTGCGGAGGCTAAGGCCTTGAAGGAAAAAACAGCGGATGAATTTCAAAAACAAGTGAAAGAAAATAAGCATAAGAAGAATATGTCCGAAGTTGAGGCGGTTCAGACCCTATTGATGTTTAATGAGATGACCTCCGCCAACATTCCAGTTTCGAGATCCTTCTCTTTGGAATCTCTACCTATGACTCCGGGATGAAACTATGACACTCTGGAGGAGGTAGTTGCTAAGCATATTGCGAAAGTTGAGCAGTTTCATGAAATGGAAGAGGAAGAAGTAGTTGCTGAAGGTAGTGGTGGGACCGGAGATCTATTAAGGAAAGTAGAATATTATAAGGAGACACCTTCGGAACATTTGTCGCTCCCAAAATCAGAAGCTCAGTCCTCTATGTTAGTAACTCCAAGAAATGATAAGGAAAAAGAACATCACGAGGTAGCTTATCATGTAGAGGAAGAACAACTTCTACATGATATTTCTCAAATGGAGAATGCAGAGGAAGATGGTGCTCAAAAAGATGTTGTTGATGAAGATGATGTGGTTCAAGTGTCTGATAGTGAAAAGAAAACTCTGAAACAGGAATCCATTCTGAAAAAGGACATGGGAAAGCAACTTGTTTACGATACCCCGAGCTCAGTGGTTGTAAAGAGAAGGGAAGTTGGTGATTCTTCTAAGAAGAAAGGCGAGCAAAATGAAGAATAAAAATCTCCAAGCAAAATCTCATATTCAGAGTCATCTTAGTTGGGGCATGACTTTGTTGTTTAGTCATTAATGAAGTTGGTGGGTTCTATTCTTACATTCTCAAGTATCGATTCAAGATGCCAAATGCTCCAACATACATTGAATCAGAAAACGGACTCTGTATCCATGGTTATGGATAAATGTATAGAAATTGAGGCTCAGTTAAAATCCTTTATTATTGGCTATGAAGCCCACAAAAGGTCTTGTAAGAAAATGACTATTTGGTCGAAGAAAACCGTAGATGAGATGAGGCTCTTGGATGAATTCCAAGATAATGTTAAAGATGCTTTTGAGACAGAAGACACGAAGTTAAATGATCTTACTTCTTACTTTGAATAAAAGTTGACTGCTGAGAAGAATTTCCGGATTCAAGAAGACAGAGATCTGAATGGGAAGCTGAATTCTATTGCTCAAAGCATGAGGAATGAAATGGATCATCAGATTGAGATTTAAGAGATGTTTTTAATGCAAGAACATGTTTTTAAAGCTCAGGAAGAAAATCTCTAAGCTCAAGAAGAATAGATTGAATCTCAAAATGCAAGAATAGTTGTGTTAAAGAAGCAAGCTGAGAAAGATCATAAAGAATTGAAGAAGATAAAGACTATTCTCAAGGGTCTCATGGCGAAGGAAAAAGATTCAAAATAGATAAATCCGATATTTTTTTGTATCTTAGCTTCCTTGTTTTTGAACATAAAAACTAAATGAAAATTTTGCTTGCTCGTCTTTTTTTTACTAATTTTTCAGGTACTTTTTTATATTTTCCATTCCGTCGAATTCTTTTTGAAAATCACAAATGGGGAGAAGGAAAAAGAACCCTAACAAAGGGGGAAAAGGAAAAGAACCTTAACAAAGGGTGAGAAAGAAAAAGAACTCTAATATAATTTATCCAAGGGGGAGTTTTTCATTAAAGAAGACATTCTTTTTCTTAATGAAATATCATTCCGGAGATCTAGAATACGATCCTTAGAGTTTCAATGCCTATGGGGGAGTTAGTCGTATTTATCAACTTCCATAAGCAAAGGGAGATAAGCTTTAATGTTTTCATTTTTTTTCTTCCTTTCAACTTAGTCTTTCTTTTTCGTAAGGATGATTGTGCTTTCCAAAAAGGGGGACATTGTTGATTCAATAAGGTTTTCCTTATGACTTTTCCATTCCTTGTTTTAAAATCACAAACACCCTATCTTTAAGGAAAACTGCCTTTATAAAGAAAATTGCTTTTATAAGGAAAATCTCTTTTGTAAGGAAAATTATCCTTATCATATTTTCATTATCTATATCCATATTTTTCTTATATATAAGAATCAGATTCCTTTCTATATTCTTGGAATCGTTTAAAACTATGATATGAAACATTCTGTTTTACGCTCCGAATTCTGGATGAGAACTACAATGAAGTTCCACTCCTAATTCTAGATATGAACTCTAATAAAGTTCCACTCTGAATTCTGGATGCAAATTCTCATGAAGTTCGACATCGAATTCTAATGACGAATTCTGTTTACGAATTCCCATTACAAATTCAGATTACAAATTCTCATTACATATTCTGATGACGAATTCTCATTCTGAATTCTCCTATTAAACAGAATCTGATCATCTTTTCTCTATACACAAAAAAGTTATTTAAACTATGAAATTTCATTTTTAGACTCCAAACCATCAATATGATCTTTTTATTTAATCTGAAAATGATGTTGAACTTTCTGTTACACGTGTTTTGTTATAAAATAATGTCGTCTATTTCGTTATAAACTTAGCGTTGGCTATGTGACACGTGTACAGGTCCCTCCGATTTTTATGGAAAATATGACCGTTGGAAAGGAGGCAAAACAAGACTATAAATAGGAGATCATTTGAAATAGCTCATAATAACTTCTTCGGTATTGTTCACACATGTTGTTGAAGTGATTTCTAGAGAGAGAAGCTCTTATTAACTCTCTGCTTCGTGCAGAAAGTTTGAACTGCTTTTTCAAACTATTCCTTGTGCAGATTTGCTTCGTGTGACTCCGAATATATGTGATTACATTTGAGGACTTCTGGGGATAGGAAGACAAAGTTTTCCAACACCTTGAAGTTGAGGGTTTCCTTGCTAAGGAAGAAAGAGGTTTCCAACTACCTTAAAGTTGAGGGATTCCTTTCTAAGTAAGACAGAGGTTGCCAACTATCTTGAAGTTGTGGGCTTCCTTGCTAAGGAAGACAGAGGTTGCCAACTACCTTGAAGTTGAGGGTTTGTGGGGATAGCAAGTCAGAGACTTCTATCTTGGTATCAAGGGCTTACCCTGGTGTGGGTAAGACAGACTTTCTTGAATGTATAAATCAAGGGACCTTTATCCAGGGTTGTTGGATACACTTCTCTTTGGGTTAAAATTCATATATCTTGTTACTTATAGTTTCACTACTTGTTTTTCCGCTGCAAATTGTATTGTAAGAAAAGTATAATTTTATTATACTTTCTTACTTGTACTCTGTATTCATTTACATTCTAAACGCTTTAAGGTAGAATCTCATATTGTAATCTTTTTTTAAGTTTCAACTTCCAGAACCTTTTTCCGGAAACTACTTTCGGAATCCCTTTCCAGATTTAAGCAAGTACATTGAACACGAAGTTTATAACTTCATTCCTTATTCCAATTTTTTATTTGGTGTTAGAGGTGTTGTGAATTTTCTTAGATTAACATTGTTAAACTTAGAACTTTCCTTTTCTAAGGAAAACATAGTTATCTGTAATCAACGTTAAAGGTTCCTAAGGAATTTTTAAAGTATACAATTCACCCCCTCTTGTATATTGAGAATCTACATCATTATTTCGATCATACAGTATATACCTATAGCAATGATGGTGAGCTGCCTCAAGAAGGACAGTCAAGACTCAGTCTTATGTGATGCACAAACAAATTTTTCTCCTGCAACAAGTGTCTCAGCACGCCGAGTCGACAAGTGGGTTATCAAGGTCATGGTGAATAGATATGTTGGCCGTCGCACCATCACTGGACTCCCTAGCCTGAGAGGCGCTCTCGATACATGTTAACACTATTGCCATAAATCCCAACCAATTCCTCATTTCGGGACATCCAAAAAGCATCCCAAGGAATGAACCACCTTTGATACCACTTTGTCACGACTCGACCCTACCTGGGATCGAGCCGCAACTACCCCAAGCACGCCTCCATAGGCCAGGGGCTGGCGACTAGCGCCGAAGGCACAACAACTCGGGGGGGACTTTGCCTAAGTACCTGTACACACACATGCAACACACTCAATGCAACAGTGCAGAGTAAAAGAAAAGACAAGCAAAGAAAAGGGAAACAGATATATATATACCACAAATGTGCATCGACCCTTAAACAGTACAAGTAAAGTGCCGAAAAAGAATAAGGGTAAATACACGCACCCAAACAGAAAAGTGACACAACCCGACAATAGGTAAACAAAAAAAATAGCTGACGAGTCTCCCACCTGGAACCCGGCTACGACCACCGCATGCGGTCCATGCTCCCGACCTCCAATGATCCACTGAAGTCACGACCAACCTGTCTGTCATCTGCAAGGTCACACCAAGTGCGGGCAAAGCCCATGCATGGGTGAGTATAAAAATACTCAGTAGGATACCCCGAAGGCTCGACGGAGAAACAATGGAGGTACTAAAGGGTTTGTAGTAGACAGAACAGGAAAAAGTAAAGGTGTCCAACCGAGGGTGCAGTAATGAGTAAGAGTAGAGAATCCAGCTCAACCCAACAAGAGGAAAGAAGCTAGACTCATCCAGACACAAGGAGCTGGAAACGGTGAAGAAGATGGACATCTTGTTGAGTCTTCACTACCAATATCGGGAGAGTAGACTCATCCAACCACGAGAAGCTAGACATGGAAAGAACGTGGCATACCTCGCGCGTCTTCGCCTCTCTTGGAAGGAGAGTAGCCAAAACCCATGGAGTGGGTACTCGTACAAGGTATATACATATATATGATTTGTCAAGAAGCCCGAACAAGCTCATAAGGGGATCTCTGTCCCGTAACACAGCCCACGAAAAGAGTCACCAACAGTCCCAGAAGTAAACACCATTGATGCCCAGAATCCCGCTCGTCTTCCCTGAACCGCAATCCAAGGGGATCAAACAACCGCACCTCGATACTATCCGCTTTGGGTGACACTATCTCACCCACACGGTTTTAGGTCGCATCACAAGGACACATCTCGGTGGGTGAAAGCACCCATCGTACTTGAGAGTTCTGGGGGAATATCAACCACAATTCTCCACTGCCTCGCAGTCGAGAGTTCTTCTCAAATTCAAAGTCATTCTAACACAAACCCGTTTAACCAAGGGTCCCGCTCTGGTAATCACTGAGGAAAGCCACAGACTAGCCATGTAGAAAGGACTAAGTCTGGAATATCAACGGGTGTCCCACTGCCCAGCCCTGTTGGAGGGTAATTCATAATATGATACCGGGTGACCCACTGCCCAGCCCTATTGGAGGGTAAATCTTTATGCATCATACGGCAACCCACTGCCTAGCCTCGCTGAAGTTTAGAACATAATACATCATCCGGAGACCCAAGGCCCAGCCCCGCTGAAGGGTAGACCTTAATATATTATCAGGCGACCCACTGCCCAGCCCCGCTGGAGGGTAGACCTTAATACATCATCAGGCAACCCACTGCCCAGCCGTGCATGAGGGTAGACCTTAATACATCATATGGTGACCCACTTCCCAGCCCCGCTGGAGGGTAGACCTAGAATAAGTCGACAGGCGACCCACTGCCCAGCCTTGCGGGAGGGTAGACCTGGGACTAGACAACGGGAGACCCAGTGCCCAGCCCCGTTGGAGGGTACACCCTAAGAGGTCGCCGGGTGACACAATTCCTAGTATCTACTAGAGGGTAGACCCTAAAAGTGGCGGGTGACCCACTGCCCAGTCTCTGCTGGAGGGTAGACCCAAGAAGCCGATGAGTAACCCACTGACTAGCCCAGCTGGAGGGTAAAACTCAGAACTGTCCTAGCCATCTCAACTGGAGGGTATAACAATAGCCAACCGAACACAGAGTGGGTATCACGCAACCCCCAACTCCAGAACATCTCACCCAAAATAGGTTCAGCATCTGCTCTATCACTGGGTGTCACTAGTACCGCTACCAACCGATCCATCGAGAACGAAACCAGTGGGAGACCACTCAACCCTGCTGGTCAAACAAACGAGCACAGAGACGAGGTAAAAATTCCACCCTGCTAGTCAAACAAACGAGCACATAGGGACCCTCTATGTCGCGAGAGCTCAATGTACGTAAAGCAGAACCCGGCACGAACGTGGGGCCCACACAACGTGGGGCCCCATCTCAACCCCAACCAAGCTCCCAAACATTCTCAGGTACAAACAACCACATATACCTCCTTGAATTTCCGTATACTCCAAGAGTATACCACATTCTCAGCCCAAGGGCCATCATGCACACAGCACCCAATGTCAGCAGGAAGGCATGAAGTAACATCTCCAACTTTCCACCTCAAAAACTGGGGCACAACCAACCACATCTCTTTAACCACCAACATCACTCTCCTAGGAGTGCACGTGATCACATGCCAAAGGTCCGCTACAAAAACGGTAGAAGGACCTCCATCGAGGGACCTTTCACATTTCCACATTAAATAAGATTGCGTACAAAGCTCCACACAACTAAACGGATCGCACCATTGTAATCCTCTCGAAAAACACTCGAGGTTGACTACTTACTCCCCCAAAACGGATATCTGACGAAAAGGTCACCATCACCGCCTCACTCCTGAACGATGTCCCATGATCCCGAGCCTCTGCCCCGAAAACAGTCGGGCGCATCACACCATTGCGATCCACTCGGGAAAACACGTCAAAAGCACTACTCACTTGAGTGCAACAGATATCCAGAGAAAAGGTGCATTACGGCGACCCACACACGAGCGGTGCTTCGGGGCGGTGCTTTTGGGACCCGCAACACGGTCCCGAAACTCAACGAACAGATCGAACCATTGCGATCCTCTCAAAAAAGCACACAAGATGGATTATTCACTTGTCCAAAATGATCACCCAGTGATAAAGATGGAAAATCACCGTCAACACCCAATTGTCCCTCATGGGCCCCGCACCATCATGCCGAATTAGGGCGGGTGGATAGAACCATCGCAATCACCTCAGAAAAACATCTAGAATCGACTGATCACACGCCCCGAACGGACGACCGGGGAAAAAGTCGCTAAAACGCTCCACACAGCTCAAAAGACGGGCCGTGGGGCCCGCACATCAACTTCAGCCTCAATGTCTAGAACAACCCTGGGAAGCTCCGCCTCGGTGCCAGGGTAACAACGCCACTGACAGCGCTTAAGACGGACGTCAGATGCGTCCGCGCTGCCGAAAACAAGGATCTCGGAAAAAACGCTCGTCCACTTAAAGACACGTTGCTCCTTCGCAACCCCTGGTTTTGGAAAAAAAATCCCAAAACCATCTCAAAATGACCTCCTCGCTGTTAGGTCTGTGCCGCCGCAGACGGCGTGCAAAACAGATGCTAGTAGAGAATGCTACGGGCGTCAGAAATTCTATGGGGGGGGGGGCACTCCCTTGGGCCAGACCGGCCCGGTCCGGCCGGTCCGCACTCTGCCGGCCCGCGGCCCGGCCACAGGTCCAGTTCAGTACCCCGCGGCCAGCAGGCCACAGCCTGCCACCACCGATCGGCCTTGACAGCCATTCTTTCTTTTCCGCAGCGGCCCGTATCCCGCGGGTCGCGGTCGCGCCGCATGGGGCCGCGCGCCTCGCGGCCCGCTCCCTCTTCGCGCTACGCCGGCACCGTCCGAGACCCCGCCCCGCCACCGTCCGCAGCCGCCTCCACTGCACGGCCCCACTGTTGAGATGCACCCACCACTTGGAGCCGTTGCGCCGCCGTCTGGCTCACCGCGCCTGTAACGACCCGAAATTTTGAATAAATATTGTTTCCTAATTTTGTGTGTTATTTTATTTTTTATACTCAACAAAAATGTTTCATTTTATAACCTGAGTATAATTAAAATGAGACCATTGGGCTTTGACTGTTATATGACAATTGGTCAATATGACCACTGGAAACTAAACATTTTGATTATTGCCTTTAAATACAAGTAATCTTGGATAATTATTATAGAAAGAAGATTCGATGGCCTCACCCAGTAGTCTTGTACCGATCGAAGCCCATCTAACAGAACTCGGGAAGGAGGTAGCACCACTGGGCTTTGCTCTGGACCAAACCCAAGCCAAACATCATCGTGTGACGCTATAACGGAATCGCCTTTGCGAGAATTTCAAACTAATATAAATTACTACTCGTGTGATGTTAGCCGATCCTCCCTCAGATTCTCTCACCTTAGCACACCTAACACTTAGGTCCTATGCTGGTGTGATAAGGGGATATTCAAGGAGACCGTAACTGCCTGTGTAATCCATTGTTTTAAATAAAAATTGTGATTTCTTCTTATGATGAAGTTTATGAATTTTCAAATGACCGGATAAATATAATATGCATATTTTTGATGAATTTTAGAAAAATGATATTTTAAAAATGGTTGTGTAAACCTTAAATAATTTAAAATGTGTAATGATTTTCGAAAAATGGTCTTCTACAATTATGTTCAGTACAAAATTTAGAGTCTAATAAGATCAACTTAATTTTTGATGAATAGTAAATTATGAATAGTGACTTTATGATTAGGATTAGTAATGTGTCCAAATGGATTAGTAATCTCACTTAAAGAAAGTATTAATATAATCTAGGCACCTTGATTAAGTAATGTGATTCAATAAAATGGTTAAATAACAGTTTCATAAATTTTTAATCAAGTATTAGTTTTTTCGGGTGAATAGTGTTTTAATAAAAAATTTAATTAAAAACATTTAGAAAATTATTTTTATAAAACGGATTTCATTTTTGAACTCAGAGCACCGATATTATGCTATGGTAATTTTTGGGGTTTTTTCTGAAAAAATTAATTTTCGGTGAATAGTGTTTTTATTTAAAAATTAAATTAGAAATATTTAGAAAATTATTTTTATAAAATAGAGTTCGTATTTGTAATCAGAGCGTTGATATTTGGTTAAGGTGAAATTTTGGGATTATTCTGAGAAAGTTGAATTTTCGATGAATAGTGAAAATACAGTTTTTAAGTTACGAGTGTCTAGTGACATCATTAAATGATGTATTAAGTTTGTAATCAATATGGTCGACTTATGAATAGTAAGATAAGGTATGAGGTGTCCCAAGTGGCCAATACCATGGGCAAATACCATGGGCAAGCCCATGGTTTTTCCAAAACCACTAATGAGGTGTCCCTTGGCCATTAATGCCTTGTCCCCTCACTTTCCCTATAAATACCAAGCCATCCTCTCATCCATTCGACTCCCCACCCTCCCCCAACGAAGTTCCGCTCTCATTAACTCCCAAGGAGTCCTCCCACGGTGCCCCCAAGCCCTCAAGGTCCCAACCTTTGAATTTTAAGAGTTATGTTTTAAGGTAAGGGATCCGACCTCTCTCTTTCATTTAAAGTAATCTCTTTTATGTCATTCCTTGTATGCTACATGTTCTTATGTTTTAGGATGTTCTTTTATAATCCTCTTACTGACCTTTTTATGTTCATATATTGAGAGATCCCCTCTTACTCTCATTATTTCATTTTATGAAGTTTTAAGTGGCGCCGTTAGGCTGCCGAAATTTTTGTAACAGATTCTTTCTCCCATCTCATTTTTCAAGATCTATTTTCATGTAAAGTATTTCATGTTCCTTTTAATTATGCTGGGGTATGATCTCTAAATTTATCATACTGATCTTTTATGATCATATTATGAGAGACCCCATTTTATCTCTTCAATTCAGTATTTTAAAGTTTTAAGTGGCGCTGTTAGGCTGCCGAATTTTTAAGTGGTTCTTCACCCTTCTCGTTTTGAAGTTCTACTTTCATGTCAATTCTTTCAAGATCCTTTTTGTTATGATGGGGTATGATATCTATATCTATCATACTGGGCTCTTATGTTCAAATGATGAGAGACCCCATTTGATCTCTTTAATTCAGTATTTTGATGTTTTAAGTGGCGCCGTTAGGCTGCCGAATTTTTAAGTGGTTCTTCACCCTTCTCGTTTTGAAGTTCTACTTTCATGTCAATTCTTTCAAGTTCCTTTTTTTTATGTTGGGGTATTATCTCTATATATATCATACTGGACTCTTATTTTCATATGATGAGAGACCCCATTTGATCTCTTCAATTCAGTATTTTGAAGTTTTAAGTGGCGCCGTTAGGCTGCCGAATTTTTTAGGGGATTCTTTCACCCTTCTCATTCTTTTCAAAGTTCTACTTTCATGTCAAGTATTTCAAGTTCCTTTTTTAATTATGTTGGGGAATTATCTCTATATCTATCATACTGAACTCTTATGTTCGCATGATGAGAGACCCTATTTGATCTTTACAAATCATTTTTGTTGATGTTTAAGTAACGTCGTTAGGCTGCCGAACTTTCATAAGAGAAATCTAATTTTTGTCTTCCTTCCATGTTTTTCATTTCAAATTGTATGTCCCTGAAATTTCATTACCATGATCATGTATCCTTCTTATTATGTCCATCTACTGTTTTATGGGTCATTTATGAATGTTTGACCCATTTTCCCACTCTTTTTAATGTCTTCTAAAACCTCGTAACATAGTCGTTATGCTGCAGAATTTCCGTCTCAAAATGTCTCTCTCTTTTTCTAAAGTTATTTTATATTATTAAGTGAATACTCAAAGCTATTTATTCTAAATGGGTATTCACATATATATCAAAATGTTCTATTTTAAATTCTGGGATATACATTCATGAGACCCACCTTCCTTTTCTGTGGGGTTTAAAGTGACATAAAGATCATGTCTTTAAAGCAGTTTTTAAAACGTTATGATTATGAAATGAAACTCATTTATTTTTGATATATGGGTTATATATGAAATTTTTGATGATGATATATGTGTCTCAAATGATAATAAAGGCAAATTTAAGGGTTCTCCCTGATAGCGCTCCAATGCATTGGGTAATGATGTAACCACTGGAGATTACAATTTTCACGATACCTTGGTGAATAACCTTGGTAATTTTCAAATGACACCTTGGGGATGGACCTTGGTGATATGTTCATGATTGTCTATGTTAAATGATGTAGCCACATCTTCATGTTATGAAAATGTTATTTATATTATTATATGCCTCATGATTTCATTCTCATGCCTTAACGTTCTTTTCATGACCTTATTGAAGTGTCTCAAGTTCACATGTAAAATGGTTCTCTTGTTTCCCTTACTGTGATTTTTTCTCACACTTTCTTTTGATGTATGTCCCCAGGTTATGTGATGTAGTAATGAACCTAGGATGAACATGATAGGAATCCATTACAGTGTTTTAGAATAATTTTTTATGTTTTCATGTTTAAAGTTCCTGGTTTCCAAGACACTAAACCTTAAAGATCCTCGGTTTTGTAAAATTTAATGAATGTTTATGTGATAAAAAGGGCGGGATGCTATAGTTGGTATCAAAGGATGGTTTTGTTATTTGTGGAAATTAGGACATGAAAACTCTAGGAAGTACCCTATAGAAAAGTTAAAAAAATAAGAAATCTTCCTGGTATTTTGGTGAGTATTGAGTTAGGGGTTTCCAAAAAAATACATCCATGTCTCGATACGAGCAGGTAGAGGTGGCTCTGGCACAGATGTACATAGGGGTAAAACTCGAAAACACCGCTTTGATCTAGACTCGAACGGGAACTGGTACACGGCAACAGGACTTGCTGCACTCTTGGTTACGACACTCCCGTGGGATATGCTTTGGTAAATTCATAAGCTTAGTAAGAACCATTTTTAAAGGAACATAGATAAAATAAAATAAAGATTCAAATAAGAATATATGATCATGGATAACCTAGATGGGAAGCTAGGGGATCACAAGGTAGGTTATACTTTTCTTCTACAAGTTATCCTTATATGCTTTCAGTTCCTTTTCATGATTATTGGCTAAGTACTTAAGCCCCTAATTATGCTTTCTCTTCTTAGTTAATGGTGAGAAATGGAAGAACATGTCCAAACAAACAATGTGATAGGAAATGCGACGATTGTCGTATTAATATGACATGGATGATTAGGGGATTAAAATATGATTATTATTTTCGAAGATGTTCACTATTTTGGGGACCCTATATGATCGAGGTAAATAGATTACTACAGTATTTTCATTGAAGAGTATGGTTGACTTATATTTTGAAGAATAGATGAATTTAAGGTGGAATTATAGTAATTTAGGTTACTTATGGGAATGATTAACATATCTTGTGTAAAATATGTTTAGGTTAGATAATTTTGTTATAAGTTGTTAGGAGTGGTTGATGTTTTTTAGAGATGAACAATGAAGTTTATTTTGGAAGACTATGTTATCAAATCCTTCTTGTATTTGGGTTTCAATCTTAGTTTGGTTTATTTTGAGGAATTTTAAGGCCCGTTATTTATGGAATGGACTATGATGAACTTTGGGTAGTACAATGGATCTTTGAAGATTTAAAATTAGTTTCCATTACTATGGGATTATTTCTTTTTGAAGAGTTGTTTTACCTTACCCTTTCTGTTTTTTGGATAATGTTTAAAGATAGAAGAAATAGATAGTTAATCTTTTGTGGATTATGAAGATGATTCTTGTGTTTTTATGAGACAAAGTAGTTTTGAATGCTCATAGTTTGGAGAAAAGATTAGTTTTGGGTAGAAAATTATTAAAGGATGAAACTCTACATGAAGATATGTATATTTTCTTATGTTTTTGTTTTAGGTTGTAAATGAATTCCTAAATATTATGAAAAGGAACGTAAAACAAAAACTTTGTTGGTTTACGTTTCCTACATGGTAATCAAAGACAGTTTACACACATCATAAGTTTGGGATTTTCATATGGTTAACGTTCTCCTAATCATGTTCTCTATCACTCTCCTCCAGAAATTGAACCTTTGTTTTTCTTCCATGTCCATGTTTTCCTCCATGGAATCATAGTATGGGTTAACTCAGGTGACCTTTGTACTTCCCTTTCTTTATTTTAATGTAATAGTTTTTCTAACTCCTTTTCCGATGTGGGACATTCAATGAAATTTCAAAACCCGATTTAAAAAAAATTGCGAGGACGCAATTTCTTAAGGGGGGAAGATTGTAATGCCCTGAAATTTTGAATAAATATTGTTTCCTAATTTTGTGTGTCAATTTATTTTTTATACTCAACAAAAATGTTTCATTTGATAACATGAGTATAATTAAAATGAGACCGTTGGGCTTTGACTGTTATATGACCATTGGTCAATATGACCACTGGAAGCTAAAAGTTTTGATTATTGCCTTTAAATACAAGTAATCTTGGTTACTTATTATAGAAAGAAGATTTGATGGCCTCACCCAGTAGTCTTGGACCGATCGAAGCCCATCTAACAGAACTCGGGAAGGAGGTAGCACCAATGGGCTTTGCTCTGGACCAAACCCAAGCCGAACTTCATCATGTGAAGCTTGAACGGAATCGCCTTTGCGAGAAGTTCAATCTAATAGAAATTACTACTCGTGTGATGTTAGCCGAGCCTCCCTCAGATTCTCTCACCTTAGCACACCTTACACTTAGGTCCTATGCTGGTGTGATAAGGGGATATGTAAGGAGACCGTAACTGCCTTGTGCAATCCTTTGTTTTAAATAAAAATTGGTATTTCTTCTTATGATGAAGTTTATGAATTTTCAAATTACCGGATAAATATAGTATACATATTTTTGATGAATTTTAGAAAAAGGATATTTTAAAAATGGTTGTGTAAACCTTAAATAATTTAAAATGTGTAATGATTTTCGAAAAATGGTCTTCTACAATTATGTTCAGTACGAAACTTACAGTCTAATAAGATCAACATAATTTTTGATGAATAGTAAATTATGAATAGTGATTTTATGATTAGGATTAGTAATGTGTCCAAATGGATTAGTAATCTCACTTAAAGAAAGTATTAATATAATCTAGGCACCTTGATTAAGTAATGTGATTCAATAAAATGGTTAAATAACGGTTTCATAAATTTTTATTCAAGTATTAGTTTTTTCGGGTGAATAGTGTTTTTTAATTAAATATTTAATTAAAAATATTTATAAAATTATTTTTATAAAACAAATTTCATTTTTGAACTCAGAGCACCGATATTATGCTATGGTAATTTTTGGGGTTTTTTCTGAAAAAATGAATTTTCGGTGAATAGTGTTTTTATTTAAAAATTAATTTATAAATATTTAGAAAATTATTTTTATAAAATGGAGTTCATATTTGTAATCAGAGCGTTGATATTTGGTTAAGGTTAAATTTTGGGATTATTCTGAGAAAGTTGAATTTTTGATGAAAAGTGAAAATACAGTTTTAAAGTTACGGGTGTCTAATGACATCATTAAATGATGTATTAAGTATGTAATAAATATGGTCGACTTATGAATAGTAAGATACGGTATGAGGTGTCCCAAGTGGCCAATACCATGGGCAAATACCATGGGAAAGCCCATGGTTTTCCCAAAACCACTAATGAGGTGTCCCTTGGCCATTAATGCCTTGTCCCCTCACTTTCCCTATAAATACAAAGCCATCCTCTCATCCATTCGACTCCCCACTCTCCCCCAACGAAGTTACAGACTCATTAACTCCCAAGGAGTCCTCCCATGGTTCCCCCCAAGCCATCAAGGTCCCAAAATTTGAGTTTTAAGAGTTATGTTTTAAGGTAAGGGATCCGACCTCTCTCTTTCATTTCAAGTAATCTCTTTTATGTCATTCCTTTTATGATAAATGTTCTTATGTTTTAGGATGTTATTTTATACTCCTATTACTGCCCTTTTTATGTTCATATAATGAGAGATCCCCTCTTACACTCATTATTTCGTTTTCTGATGTTTTAAGTGGCGTCGTTAGGCTGCCGAAATTTTTGTAACGAATTCTTTCTCCCTTCTCATCTTTCAAGATCTATTTTCATGTAAAGTATTTCAAGTTCCTTTTTATTATGTTTTGGTATGATCTCTAAATTTATCATACTGATATTTTATGATCATATGATGAGAGACCCCATTTTATCTCTTCAATTCAGTATTTTGAAGTTTTAAGTGGCGCCGTTTGGCTGCCGAATTTTTAAGTGGTTCTTCACCCTTCTCGTTTTGAAGTTCTACTTTCATGTCAATTCTTTCAAGTTCCTTTTTGTTATGTTGGGGTATGATCTCTATATCTATCATACTGTACTCTTATGTTCAAATGATTAGAGACCCCATTTGATCTCTTTAATTCAGTATTTTGATGTTTTAAGTGGCGCCGTTAGGCTGCCGAATTTTTAAGTGGTTCTTCACCCTTCTCGTTTTGAAGTTCTACTTTCATGTCAATTCTTTCAAGTTCCTTTTTGTTATGTTGGGGTATTATCTCTATATATATCATACTGGACTCTTATTTTCATATGATTAGAGACCCCATTTGATCTCTTCAATTCAGTATTTTGAAGTTTTAAGTGGCGCCGTTAGGCTGCCGAATTTTTTAGGGGATTCTTTCACCCTTCTCATTCTTTTCAAAGTTCTACTTTCATGTCAAGTCTTTCAAGTTCCTTTTTAATTATGTTGGGGAATTATCTCTATATCTATCATACTGAACTCTTATGTTCGCATGATGAGAGACCATATTTGATCTTTACAAATCATTTTTGTTGATGTTTAAGTAACGCCGTTAGGCTGCCGAACTTTCATAAGAGAAATCTAATTTTTGTCTTCCTTCCATGTTTTTCATTTCAAATGGTATGTCCCTGAAATTTCATTACCATGATCATGTATCATTCTTATTCTGTCCATCTACTGTTTTATGGGTCATTTATGAATGTTTGACCCATTTTCCCTCTCTTTTTAATGTCTTCTAAAACCTCGTAACATAGACGTTATGCTGCAGAATTTCCGTCTCAAAATGTCTCTCTCTTTTTCTAAAGTTCTTTTATATTATTAAGTGAATACTAAAAGCTCTTTATTCTAAATGGGTATTCACATATATATCAAAATGTTCTATTTTAAATTCTGGGATATACATTCATGAGAATCACCTTCCTTTTCTGTGGGTTTTAAAGTGACATAAAGATCATGTCTTTAAAGCAGTTTTTAAAACGTTATGATTATGAAATGAAACTCATTTATTTTTGATATATGGGTTATTTATGAAATTTTTGATGATGATATATGTGTCTCAAATGATAATAAAGGCAAATTTAAGGGTGCGCCCTGATAGCGCTCCAATGCATTGGTGATTGATGTAACCACTAGAGATTACAATTTTCACGATACCTTGGTGAATAACCTTGGTAATTTTCAAATGACACCTTGGGGATGGACCTTGGTGATATGTTCATGATTGTCTATGTTAAATGATGTAGCCACATCTTCATGTTATGAAAATGTTATTTATATTATTATATGCCTCATGATTTCATTCTCATGCCTTAAAGTTCTTTTCATGACCTTATTGAAGTGTCTCAAGTTCACATGTAAAATGGTTCTCTTGTTTCCCTTACTGTGATTTTTGCTCACACTTTCTTTTGATGTATGTCCCCAGGTTATGTGATGTAGTAATGAACCTAGGATGAACATGATAGGAATCCATTACAGTGTTTTAGAAGAATTTTGTATGTTTTCATGTTTAAAGTTCCTGGTTTCCAAGACACTAAACCTTAAAGATCCTCGGTTTTGTAAAATTTAATGAATGTTTATGTGATAAAAAGGGCGGTATGCTATAGTTGGTATCAAAGGATGGTTTTGTTATTTGTGGAAATTAGGATATGAAAACTCTAGGAAGTACCCTATAGAAAAGTTAAAAAAATAAGAAATATTCCTGGTATTTTGGTGAGTATTGAGTTAGGGGTTTCCAAGAAAATACATCCATGTCTGGATACGAGCAGGTAGAGGTGGCTCTGGCACAGATGTATATAGGGGTAAAACCCGAAAACACCGCTTTGATCTAGACTCGAACGGGAACTGGTACACGGCAACAGGACTTGCTGCACTCTTGGTTACGACACTCCCGTGGGATATGCTTTGGTAAATTCATAAGCTTAGTAAGAACCATTTTTAAAGGAACAAAGATAAAATAAAATAAAGATTCAAATAAGAATATATGATCATGGATAACCTAGATGGGAAGCTAGGGGATCACAAGGTAGGTTATACTTTTCTTCTACAAGTTATCCTTATATGCTTTCAGTTCCTTTTCATGATTATTGGCTAAGTACTGAAGCCCCTAATTATGCTTTCTCTTCTTAGTTAATGGTGAGAAATGGAAGAACATGTCCAAACAAACAATGTGATAGGAAATGCGACGATTGTCGTATTAATATGACATGGATTATTAGGGGATTAAAATATGATTATTATTTTGGAAGATGTTCACTATTTTGGGGACCCTATATGATCGAGGTAAATAGATTACTACAGTATTTTCATTGAAGAGTAATGTTGACTTATATTTTGAAGAATAGATGAATTTAAGGTGGAATTATAGTAATTTAGGTTACTTATGGGAATGATTAACATATCTTGTGTAAAATATGTTTAGGTTAGATAATTTTGTTATAAGTTGTTAGGAGTGGTTGATGTTGTTTAGAGATGAAAAATGAAGTTTATTTTGGAAGACTATGTTATCAAATCCTTCTTGTATTTGGGTTTCAATCTTAGTTTGGTTTATTTTGAGGAATTTTAAGGCCTGTTATTTATGGAATGGACTATGATGAACTTTGGGTAGTACAATGGAACTTTGAAGATTTAAAAGTAGTTTCCATTCCTATGGGATTATTTCTTTTTGATGAGTTGTTTTACCTTACCCTTTCTGTTTTTGGGATAATGTTTAAAGATAGAAGAAATAGATAGTTAATCTTTTGTGGATTATGAAGATGATTCTTGTGTTTTTATGAGACGAATTAGTTTTGAATGCTCATAGTTTGGAGAAAAGATTAGTTTTGGGTAGAAAATTATTAAAGGATGAAACTGTACATGAAGATATGTATATTTTCTTATGTTTTTGTTTTATGTTGTAAATGAATTCCTAAATATTATGAAAAGGAAAGTAAAACAAAAACTTTGTTGGTTTACATTTCCTACTTGGTAATCAAAGACAGTTTACACACATCATAAGTTTGGGATTTTCATATGGTTAACGTTCTCCTAATCATGTTCTCTATCACTCTCCACCAGAAATTGAACCTTTGTTTTTCTTCCATGACCATGTTTTCCTCCATGGAATCCTAGTATGGGTTAACTCGGGTGACCTTTGTACTTCCCTTTCTTTATTTTAATGTAATAGTTTTTCTAACTCCTTTTCCGATGTGGGACTTTCAATGAAATTTCAAAACCCGATTTAAAAAAAATTGCGAGGACGCAATTTCTTAAGGGGGGAAGATTGTAATGCCCCGAAATTTTGAATAAATATTGTTTCCTAATTTTGTGTGTTAATTTATTTTTTATACTCAACAAAAATGTTTCATTTGATAACATGAGTATAATTAAAATGAGACCATTGGTCTTTGACTGTTATATGGCCATTGGTCAATATAACCACTGGAAGCTAAACGTTTTGATTATTGCCTTTAAATACAAGTAATCTTGGTTACTTATTGTAGAAAGAAGATTTGATGGCCTCACCCAGTAGTCTTGGACCGATCGAAGCCCATCTAATAGAACTCGGGAAGGAGGTAGCACCAATGGGCTTTGCTCTGGACCAAACCCAAGCCGAACTTCATCGTGTGAAGCTAGAACGGAATCGCCTTTGCGAGAAGTTCAATCTAATAGAAATTACTACTCGTGTGATGTTAGCCGAGCCTCCCTCAGATTCTCTCACCTTAGCACACCTTACACTTAGGTCCTATGCTGGTGTGATAAGGGGATATGTAAGGAGACCGTAACTGCCTTGTGCAATCCTTTGTTTTAAATAAAAATTGGTATTTCTTCTTATGATGAAGTTTATGAATTTTCAAATTACTGGATAAATATTGTATGCAAATTTTTGATGAATTTTAGAAAAAGGATATTTTAAAAATGGTTGTGTAAACCTTAAATAATATAAAATGTGTAATGATTTTCGAAAAATGGTCTTTCTACAATTATGTTCAGTACGAAACTTACAGTCTAATAAGATCAACATAATTTTTGATGAATAGTAAATTATGAATAGTGATTTTATGATTAGGATTAGTAATGTGTCCAAATGGATTAGTAATCTCACTTAAAGAAAGTATTAATATAATCTAGGCACCTTGATTAAGTAATGTGATTCAATAAAATGGTTAAATAACGGTTTCATAAATTTTTATTCAAGTATTAGTTTTTTCGGGTGAATAGTGTTTTTAATTAAATATTTAATTAAAAATATTTAGAAAATTATTTTTATAAAACAGATTTCATTTTTGAACTCAGAGCACCGATATTATGCTATGGTAATTTTTGGGGTTTTTTCTGAAAAAGTGAATTTTCGGTGAATAGTGTTTTTATTTAAAAATTAAATTATAAATATTTAGATAATTATTTTTATAAAATGAAGTTCATATTTGTAATCAGAGCGTTGATATTTGGTTAAGGTGAAATTTTGGGATTATTCTGAGAAAGTTGAATTTTTGATGAAAAGTGAAAATACAGTTTTAAAGATACGGGTGTCTAATGTCATCATTAAATGATGTATTAAGTATGTAATCAATATGGTCGACTTATTAATAGTAAGATACGGTATGAGGTGTCCCAAGTGGCCAATACCATGGGCAAATACCATGGGAAAGACCATGGTTTTCCCAAAACCACTAATGAGGTGTCCCTTGGCCATTAATGCCTTGTCCCCTCACTTTCCCTATAAATACCAAGCCATCCTCTCATCCATTCGACTCCCCACTCTCCCACAACGAAGTTCCGGACTCATTAACTCCCAAGGAGTCCTCCCATGGTTCCCCCCAATCCCTAAAGGTCCCAAAATTTGAGTTTTAAGAGTTATGTTTTAAGGTAAGGGATCCGGCCACTCTCTTTCATTTCAAGTAATCTCTTTTATGTCATTCCTTTTATGATAAATGTTCTTATGTTGTAGGATGTTCTTTTATACTCCTCTTACTGCCCTTTTTATGTTCATATAATGAGAGATCCCCTCTTACACTCATTATTTCGTTTTCTGATGTTTTAAGTGGCGCCGTTAGGCTGCCGAAATTTTTGTAACGGATTCTTTCTCCCTTCTCATCTTTCAAGATCTATTTTCATGTAAAGTATTTCAAGTTCCATTTTATTATGTTTTGGTATGATCTCTAAATTTATCATACTGATATTTTATGATCATATGATGAGAGACCCCATTTTATCTCTTCAATTCAATATTTTGATGTTTTAAGTGGCACCGTTTGGCTGCCAAATTTTTAAGTGGTTCTTCACCCTTCTCGTTTTGAAGTTCTACTTTCATGTCAATTCTTTCATGTTACTTTTTGTTATGTTGGGGGTATGATCTCTATATCTATCATACTGGACTCTTATGTTCATATGATGAGAGACCCCATTTGATATCTTCAATTCAGTATTTTGAAGTATTAAGTGGCGCCGTTAGGCTGCCGAATTTTTATGTGGTTCTTCACCCTTCTCGTTTTGAAGTTCTACTTTCATGTCAATTCCTTCAAGTTCCTTTTTGTTATGTTGGGGTATGATCTCTATATCTATCATACTGGACTCTTATGTTCATATTTTGAGAGAACCCATTTTATCTCTTCAATTCAGTATTTTGAAGTTTTAAGTGGCGTCGTTAGGCTGCCGAATTTTTTAGGGGATTCTTTCACCCTTGTCATTCTTTTCAAAGTTCTAATTTCATGTCAAGTATTTCAAGTTACTTTTTAATATGTTGTGGAATTATCTCTATATCTATAATACTGAAATCTTATGTTGACATGATGAGAGACCCTATTTGATCTTTTCAAATCATTTTTGTTGATGTTTAAGTAACGTCGTTAGGCTGTCGAACTTTCATAAGAGAAATCTAATTTTTGTCTTCCTTCCATGTTTTTCATTTCAAATGGTATGTACCTGAAATTTCATTAACATGATCATGTATCCTTCTTATTCTGTCCATATACTGTTTTATGGGTCATTTATGAATTTTTGACCCATTTTCCATTTCTTTTTAATGTCTTCTAATACCTCGTAACATAGCCGTTATGCTGCAGAATTTCCGTCTCAAAATGTCTCTCTCTTTTTCTAAAGTACTTTTATATTATTAAGTGAATACTCAAAGATCTTTCTTCTAAAGTGGTATTCAAATATATACCAAAATGTTCTATTTTAAATTCTGGTATTTACATACATGATACCCACCTTCATTTTCTGTGGGTTTTAATGTGACGTAAAGATCATGTCTTTAAAGCATTTTTTTAAACGTTATATTTATGAAATTAAACTCATTTATTTTTGATATATGGGTTATTTATGAAATTTTTGATGATGATATATGTGGCTCACATGATAATAAAGGAAAATTTAAGGGTGCGCCGTGATAGCGCTCCAATGCATTGGGTAATGATGTAACCATAGAGATTACAATTTTCACGATACCTTGGTGAATAACCTTGGTAATTTTCAAATGACACCTTGGGGATGGACCTTGGTGATATGTTCATGATTGTCTATGTTAAATGACGTAGAAACATCTTCATGTTATGAAAATGTTATTTTTATTATGATATGCCTCATGATTTCATTCTCATGCCTTAAAGTTCTTTTCATTACCTTATTGAAGTATCTCAAGTTCACATGTAAAATGGTTCTCTTGTTTCCCTTACTGCGCTTTTTCCTCACCCTTTCTTTTGATGTATGTCCCCAGGTTATGTGATGTAGTAATGAACCTAGGATGAACATGAGAGGAAGCCAATCAAGTGTTTTAGAAGAATTTTTTATGTTTTCATGTTTAAAGTTCCTGGTTTCCAAGACACTAAACCTTAAAGATCCTCAGTTTTGTAAAATGTAATGAAAGTTTATGTGATAAAAAGGGCGGGATGCTATAGAGCCACCGCATGGAGCCACTCCGCCACCATCCGGCTCACCGTGCTGCCACCTGTTATGGCCGGCCGCTGTGCCTACCGCCGGAACACCCGAGAACCCCTGGAAAAACCCTCAATATTCGGTGAATGATTGAGGGTTCCTCGTAACTCAAAAATTGAAACCAAAAGATGTGTTCGAAAGGAAAAAAACTCTACTACACATCGATGGGTTTTCCCGATAATTCTACAGAGTTTAGATACAAATATTTGGGCTCAAAATATTGGTGTCGGAAAGAAAAACGCAACAAGACCCTACATGCAGGGGCGTTGCCCGATGCTTCACAGGCGATCTGCCACCACGTCGTCGCCTTGCTAGAGCAGCCTCACTAGAGTAGAGGAGGAGAGGGAAGGCTACCTCATGCGGCTGTCCAGGTGGGGAAGAATAAGAGGAAGGGGTGAGTTAAGCATTTAAATAGAAAATGCTTAACCACCCACCCGTCGGCCCGAACCCAAACCCTCAATAGGGTAGAGGTTAAGCCTCCACTGAGTTAAACACCACCTCCCGATCACAACTGTGGTCTCGTAATATTAATTCGTGAACCCATTCAAAAGTTATAAAACTGAACACCCAAGGTCACCAAATTACGAAAATGCCCCTAGGGCTATTTTTCACAGACGGCCCGCACCTGGAAAACTTATACCCCTCATAGGGTAAACGACACATTCCAAACTTAACAGTGTCGTCGGTTCTCCAATCCGATCCACCGTTTAAGAGATACATGCGTTTCATCATTAAAAGAATTAATTACTTTATTTAATCCGTTTAACGTTCCAGAAGTGAGCGAGGGGTCCAAACATCCCACGACGACAAGTTTTATGACATTCCTAGGCTAAACACCCCATTCCGTACCCATCCGTACATCCGTATCTCTGATCCGGAACTCTGTTTATATGTTATCCCATTTATTTAGTGTTTCTAGTGTGAAAGCACTGAAAATTTAATTACGGACACTCTGGGGCACAGAATTGCACGCCATCTGAAGACGCTGCTCTGGAATATCATCAAGAATGTTCCAAAGTCATTCGCAGCAAAAAATGGGTTCTTATAACACAGTTATTTGGAAATTCATACAATCTCTAATATCATTAAATTTAATCCTAATTGATTTCTCAATGTTATAGATTAAATAAAACAATTTAAACATCACCAAAGCACGTGGAATCATAAAAAAATAGATAATAGATATGAATAAGATAGATAAATATTCTATTTGAAAAGTGTTAGTTAATATTTAAGATTAATTAATTTTCTATGAGTAATTTGATTAAATGAACAACTTTTTATTGAACTGATCAATTCATGAGTGATGATGGATGATTTGAAAATTAATAATTGTAGTTTTTGATTATATAATAACAAATTTTGCGTAAGAAAAAATAGCAGGAAAAATAAAATACTATATTTTGAAGAACATTATACTTTGTTGGGGAGATCTCTTATATAGTCAAGTCTCAATGAAATTAGAAAGTATTAGACTCAAATTATAACAATTAAATGGATTAATGTTTTTATATGTATCATAATAATACTCAAATCAGTATGAATAATCATGTAGATAAATAAAATAATTAAATATATTATGTTAATTTTATGTTATAATAATTTCTCATAAAAAAAGGAATCAAATAGTAAAGTCAAAAGATATAAGAAGAATTTGGATATCAATACTGATGATTCCAGAGTTCCCCAAAATCGTGGATATCGTAAAGGGGAGAAAATTAATTTTGTTATGAAGGTTTAAATATAGGTCCACAATCATGGAAAACACAATGTATAACGTATCAAATATTCATTGAATGGTTATTAATTGAACTGTAAATGCTTTGGGACAATTTTAGGATGTTTTGGATTATATAACAACAAATTGATTGATTTATATTATTTGGAAGATAGAAATTGGTGGGTAACTATCTAACTAAAAGGCGAAAAATTCCGAAACATCCTATAAAAATTTATTTGATAACAAAAAATAGATGTCACCCATTGAAATATTACTCTAAATAAATGTATAATTGGGGTAATCCTGTAAAATTGTGTGTTGATATGTTTATAGCTCAAATGTAAAAATGATAATGTGGTTAGGAGTCTTATAATATTGTGGGGAATATAAAAAAGAAAGATCAAATTTATAGAATTTCCTACCATGGATCAAAAGAATAATTCCAATTTAATTTTTAAACTATTTTTGGTATAATATTATAGGAGATCTAAATAATCTAGTAGATGCTTAAAGTTATAAAAAATCCTTATTGATCTATTTAAATGATGGATCACCCATAATAAAATGTGGTTGGTACTATTGAGTGGTGATGATCAATTGAAATCCAAAAACACATTGTATGTTAAAGTATTAAAATTTAATTAGTGTATCTCAATTATGTGATAATTTAAATGATGTATAATTTTAGAAAATTAGTTTTTTGGGATTATCCTAATTGATAAATGTATCTCGACATGATGACCCCAAAAAGTAGATAATTTTTTTATAGTTGTTGTCATTATAAATTCTAATTATTTAATCATGATATAAGAAAATCAATTTTGGCATTGACAATTTGGACCAATTGGAACAAAGAACATGTGTGTGATATTTTATGGATATAATGTTTAGCATTCTCCTAAATTAAAAATACAATGAAAGTGGACGTGTTCCACTTGTCAAATAACATACCATACAAATACTACACAAAAGACGACTGAAATATAAACAACTCATACATTGGTGATTATTCATTATGAAAATTGAAATACTATGAAAAAATATTCCACTATTGAAGATATATATTTTATTTAATTTATTTGGGATTTTACTGCAATTACATTAATAGTTTATATGAAATAAAAATTAAAGGGATTAAATCAGTTTAATGCTTTTAGTGATGTGTACAAAGAGACTGCTTTAACTCCATGAAGATGATTATAACCAAAATAGGTGAGAAATTATACATTGGAAGGTTTAATGATTTTATTTATATCATGTAATTTTTCATGAACTAATTGTACCATACACACCGTTGAAAATACTGTAAAATAAGATATAAAATAATTATTTTTAAGATGATCTTAACCACATTATTATATCAAGACACACTTACTGTTTCCCAAGTCATTCTATTGCTGCAGCGGTTTAGATTAAATATCGTTATATTTATAGTAAAAAATATAACATGATGTTATATGAGATGTATTACAATAATTCTAAAGGATTTAAATATTTTAGATTGTTTAGAATCCACTACATTGTCAATGTTAATGAAAAATATTAAGGGAATTTTCAAATAATAGGTGTGGATGATTTCTTCCTTTGTTTCCAGAATATAGAAGATGAAATAATTAATACAAATAATTGACAAGGAATATTTCTGATGACGATTATGTTAATTTCATTGAGTATATAAATTTAGTGAAATTTCATTAAATAATAATGTTTAAATATGATCTTTAGGTATCTTTTCACGTCAAACAACAGTGTGTGGCATTGGAAAATTCTGAGAATAATGAATATATTCTCGATGATGTTGTTGAATTCGATATTTCATGTGATTAAGAGTAATATTTTTCACATTATATTAGGATTATAAAGAAATTACATTAAAATGATATCATTGTAAACAATGGTAAATATATTCAAACTTGGTGAACATTGAGGATAATATTTCCTGTATTATTTTTCGATCAACATAATGAAATATATTTACAACATGTAATGAAACATCAATAATGTTTTGAAACAATGAATGAAAATATGTACCATATAGAAATGAATGAGATTTTGGATATTATTACAAAGATCAAACTAAGAAAATAATTGGAACATATAGGGTTTTCTGAAACAAGATGAATAAAAAGTTTGAGGTTGTGACAAATAATTCTTTATTGTTTGTAAATTATATCCCCAAGATTGAGGGAGGATAAATCAATGAAGTAATTCAATTAGTTTAATGTCATAAAACAATAACAAAATTTCATTATATTATAACATTAAGACCTTATAATATATTTAAAACAGATGTTATATAATCATTCATAAATGGTTAATTGGATGATCATGTATATACTGAACAACCATGTGGTTTATTTCTTGATGAAGATGATAATTTTTTTAATAAGGTTTTATATTGGGTAAATCCATCCCCATGATCATTTTATTATAATATTGATACATACCAAAATAAGACTAATATTAGAAGATGGATAGCTGATAATAGTCTATGCTTCATTGTTGATAATGTGTGTTTTCAAATTTTCATTGTTTATGTATAATATATTATTTTTTTGAATTGATTAATGGGTTTGTAATGTTTTTTCTAGGGAATTTATATGTTTTTATGAAATTTTCAATCTTGGTGAGTTGAAATACAAATTTTTCCAACAAATGTTTCAAGAAAATAATTATATTTTTTTTCTCATTTGATGTAATTTTTTGAAATTTTGAAAAATATTGTGAAGGAATATTGCAGACCATGTACTATACAAATTTTTGTGTGGAAAAGGTTTTAAAAACATGAACCGGTAAAAGAATTTGTTCAAAGGGAATTAAAAAAATAATATTTAATGTTTGATTTATATAGTACATTAATACCTGATATTGTGTATGTATTTTCAAATTGTTCTAAATTCAATGTGCCATAAAATTATCTCATTTTTTGGAATGAAATACTATACATCAATATGTCAAAGGAACAAAACGTTTTTTCTTGAATTATGATATAAATGGGAAGCATAATATATTTTTTTTATTCAAATGTAGATAAAAAATGAGTTGTTGAGTATTATAGGTCAATATATTGATCAAATTTCTTTCTTAGAAAATCATATGATTATAATCACCTGGGGAAAAAATATTTAGTAAATATATGATCTTTTGAGGAATAATATGCTGGTGTCTATTAATATTTATCAAAACATATTTTTATGATGACTAAAATATAATATTTGAATATTGAAGTGATGTAACGAAATCTTTTGTGTTGAGGAAATAAATGTGAAATTGATCATTCAATGAAAAATGTTTAGAAATCAAAGTTCATGAAAATTGATATAAACTATATCATATTTACAGTTCTAGTAGAGAATAATGATTTAAATATGGAATTAGTTCTTATAAATTATATAATTGAGGAGGTTTTATGAGGATATTATCAAAATAATCATTTTAGAATTTTTATTTTATGTTAGGATTTCATTCTCATTCTTTATAGGGATAAGGTATTATGATTTTCCACACTCATTTCATAACTTTAGATATTGAATTCAATGTGGAAGAAAAATTGAAAACATCAATATATCATATATAATAGTTTTATTGTTGTTCAGGGGACTAGGTTAGAAAATTTAGGGTGAGTATCCACTGACATGTGTAACCTTATTGGGTAAGAATATATTTAGGGAGAGTTATTAACAGGGGAAAGATATTATTTCAACATAAATGAATAGATTTTCCATTTTATTGCAAATGTTATATGGAATAATTTTTGTTTGAGAAAATTGTTTATATAATAATTTTCTTCATTTTCATGTCTGTTATGTATGTGTTTAGGAAATATATATTTATAGAACCATAAATTATAGAATACATGTTGTTATTTATTCAATTATAATGATTACTAAAATTAATAGACTCACATAAAATTATATTTATATAATGTTGATCTATTGGAATGATTATAGTGTTTAATAATGACTCATGTTCCTTTTTTCACAAAAAGATTCAATGAGATATATTTTGTATTCAAATAGGTTATTTGATTATTATTGAGATTTTTTTAATGTGAAGAAAGGGAGAAGTAAATATTATCACGTATGTTATCATCAATGTTCCTTGAATTAATCATATTGTATGTCATAAAAAATGATAGATCCTTGTTAAATGTATATTGGGATTATATATCATGTTTGGAGTTCATGATTCATGTTGATTTGTAGAAGAAAGAGGACAAGTTGAGATGATGAAGATGTGGAAGATGACAATGTTGAGTAAGGGGACCTTACATAGTCTCATTGACCACATCACATGGTCTGTCAATAATCAGTAGAGGAGACTCTAGCTATGTACTAAATGCCACTATATGCAGTCCACCCACCATGATTGGCTTATTAAATTCCATTATTTCTCGATATTTCGAGACAATCATGCCATTGTGCTGATGACCTCACCATATATTGAATTAAATGTAATTTTTTATTTTAAATATTTTTTTAGTTATGATACATCACCATAACTATTCCATTTTCATGTGGAATCAAGAATAAGTAACCTAAAAGCTATAAAAATAATTTAGATGGAATTTTGGGAGATTATTGTTGGTTCTAGAGATTTTTTATTCTCCAGGACACATCACCTTGATCAAGCAGCACCCTTATATGTCATTTTTGTAGGAAAGATTTGAAAATCAAATGTGTTTCCCATATTTCCATGTACCATGTATTAGAATATTGTATTGTGTTGTTTTAAATAATTATTCTACTCTGTAATAACTTGAGGAATTTCATAGAAATTTCATAATTAAATTACCACTAATTTTAAATTGTATTAGTAGAATATTTTAAATTAATAAAAAAATGATGAGTTTTAATGGGGAATTGAACATGGTGGATATTTAAATTTGAATTTAAAAATAAAAAAATGAAGACAAAAACACATATTACACTAAAAGATGTATAAGAGAAACATAATATAGAAATATTGTGTGAGGTGAATTGTAATTATTTAGATTACACTACATGAAGATAATTTATATATTAGAATAGAGAGAAGATATCCAACTGGAGATTAAAATTTTGATTTGAGAATAATAAGTGAACAATATAATCAATTTAGGGCCACGATTGGATGGATTTATTGTTGTTAATACGATTTTTTACCATTAATTATATATGGGACACAATATCATTGTTGTAAGACTTTATGAAATATTATTTCATGGATAATCCCTTTACACTATAAAATCATATTAAAAAAATGGGGTTTTATGATTTTTGTTAAATGAAAATACATTGAAAGATTATCATCATTATATTTAGAGGTGCATTATATTGTCTCAAATTTTCTAGTAAAAATTATTTCCTTAATAATATAGGGTTAAATTATATTATACAATTAAAAATATAGTGAGACCAAATTACACATTATTTCATTAAAAGATACTATTATATTAAAAATTAATGAAACAAATTTAAAATTTAAAAATTATAACTTTACCATAAATATAAAATAAAAATCTATAATAAGTAATTATTAGTTACACCAATCAACGAGAATAATTCCCCCACTAGACACTCTACAGTGAATTAGAAAAATCTTAATAAAAGAAGAAATGTTTTCTAAATTTAAAACAATAAGAGAACATTAGTTTAATTTTTGGAGAAACATTATAGTTTTATATTTATGAGATAATGTGGAAATTGAAATAGTAATGTGACCATTGTAATAGAAATGCATTTATTTAAATAGTAATGTAACTCATAGAAACTGTAACGTGACCGTTGCTATAGTGATTTTATATCAAATAATACATTGTTAAAAGAATAATATTTATAATGATTCGTATATATGTATATATGGATTTTATAAAGATAAAAACTATATTTCATTATTAGAAAACTATAGGAAAATGTAATCACATTTTTAAATAACAGTAATTTAATGTATTTTATAAAAAATCATAATTTTTATATTAAATGTTAAAATTTTATATTTAAAAAATTTATTTTAATAAAATAAATAAATATTTATAAATATAAAAGAATAAATTATCCATTGGGGATGGTTTTTATGTTAGTTGAAATAGAACAATTTTCCTATCAACAGAAAAATAAAATTTTTCACATAACTGGTCTAACACAAATTACATAATTAATGAGGTTATAATATAATAATAGTTTCTAGAAACATTGTCTTTATAATGGTATATTGTATATCTTTAATAATTAATTAAAATCAAATAATCCTAATTTCAATGCCTAAAATGATCTTGGAGAAACCTAATTTCACAAGTGACTCCTTAATATGTCATTTTACTTCTTTCAATTTTCATTTATTAATAACTAATGAATTTAATTTATAATATTTATATAATTACATAAACTAATTTTATTATAATACTATATGATTTTTTATGATAAAAATTACTATTACATGTCTTACTTTTTATATATTGTTTTTGTCAATATTTGATTCTAAAAATACCCCATTCCTGAATTATAAATAACCCATCTCCATCACCATGGGATACCACTCATATCATCTATTAAAAATACCAATATCTACCCAAATAATCCCACTTATTCCATTTATAATCCATAGAAACAGTTTAGAGAAATAAAAAACCTAACAAAAATGAGTTATAGTGTTATAATGGAAGCCACAATGAGGATTAAGTATGTTTTGATAAACTTCTCTCTCTCTCCCTCTATTTTATTTCATCTTCCATTTCAATTTTTCCCCCAACCATTTCACATCAAATTGATAAAATATTTCATTATATAGAAATTTAATATTATATTATAAATTTTCCGTCAACGAGTATGACACTGCTATATATATATATGTTTTAAGTATCAACTTCACACTCTCCTAACAATGTCCAAAAATTGTTGGTCAACCACTTAAAAAGTCATTTTAATGTCAACACATATAACCATCATCATAGATGGATATTATAATCTATAAATAATAAATTACTATGTAATTATACTAATTGTAATATTATATAATTAATTTTAATAATTTTTAAATTTAAATTGTGAAAATATAGAAGGCAAAGTGAAATGGGGAATTTTTATGAAATATAAGTAATCAATATGAATAAATTTAATCAAATAAAATATTGAACTAAAATATAATGATGAAAATTAATATAATGTTGTATGAATGGATATAATTTTCATATGGATAGATGTTTAAATAAACATAAATTTATTATTCTAGAGGCATAAAAGTGATGAAATAACAAAGGAATTAAGGTAAGGGGATTTCGAAACCCAACTCTTTTTCATTGTTTCATTCTATAATCATGCCCAACATAACTGTGTATAATTCATTAATATTCCCCGATGATAATTTCGTTATCATCCCCTTTTCTTTTCTGTGTTAAACAATTATCAAGATAATAATTTATACCAATGATAAGACATTAAAATTTTACTGTATGTTTCAAATAACATATTCAATACACATAATATTGTTTCTTCTTAATTATAGTATTATGATTATTATACCAAAAAAGCTTTTCCATTCCACATTTTGTAAAAAAAATATTTTTTCATGAATATATGATTTATGAAATGAAACCCACACCTTTACATGAGTTATTTTATACCCAATATTCATATAAATTCTATGTGTAAACCATTATTATATAAATGTTATGAGGTGACGAGTGCACCTAGAATTATATATAATAAAAATACATATGGTAATGTAATGTATATCATGAGATAATATGAAATATGTGTGAAAATGATGGAATATTTTTTCAAGACGACAATGTTATGACTATTAACATATTTAATTTGTGATAGTGATCATATGTTTGTTCACAACTATGTGTTGTATATGACTACTAAAACATCATATTTCATTTTAATGAATTTACACATTTAATGATTTTATCCACAATTTCATTCAGGTTGTTCATCATAATACTATTCACATCTTATAGTGATGATATTGATGTTGATTATTCTCTCTCATGTTATATTGATTCATATCAATTATTAATCATCATACTAAGATACTACCTCACCCATTTCATTAATGTATATCAATAGGTGATTACATATACTAATGATAGTGTAATGGCCTCCTAGAATATTGATAATAATGAATGAAAAAGTGTTTTTGTATTATTAATTAAATGTTTTGTGTAAGCCTAATTTTCCATAGACATTAATCCTGTGTATCCTATATTTTTAATGATATTATGTTTTCTAGCATTAAAATGATATTTTTGTAGGAATGAATATGTAGGGTCACTATAGTTTCTATCTCAGATATGATTAATTATTTTCAGAAATAATATTAGATAATTTTGGTTAAACAACATAATATAAGTCTATGTGTGTGTAAGCATCACGAAATACCTGATTTAGAATAAATATTAATATAGACATCTAATAAGATATTATTTTAGAGTTATTTTCAAAAAAATGAAATACTTATTTTTTATTTTTATTTTATGTTTTTTTCAATACATTTATATTTTATATAAGTGGAACCCATTGAAAATAAGGCAAAAAACCCCATATGAGGGACAATGGGACTATTTTCCAAATGATATCCTCAATATTATAGACGTTGGTGTTCAAAACATAATAGTTATTCATACCTCACTATTTGTAACATCCCAGATAAATAGTGAATATAAAATTATTCATATTTATTAATGATTGTGACTTAAATGTTAATTTGACTTTAATGGGGTTTCTATGTTTGATATTATACCCAATACGCAACAACGAGTTTCATTGAAAACTTATGTTGCATAGTAATAATATAATAATATTATTTTAAATGGTAGTTGACACCTATCAATTGATTTGGTGGGAATGAACATAACTGACTACAATATGATTATACAGGTTTTTTAAATATATATACGTTATTCAATAATAGATAGAGGCTTATAATATGAATAAATCTAATTTTAAGCATAATTTACATTAAAAGGTTGATTTACAACTTTTTAATGGAGAATCCTCATTTAAATATAATTTTGGTCACTTTTATATGTTTTATTTGAACAAATGAAATAATTTTTTAGAATTAAAACAACAAAATTTACTTTCGATGAATTTTTTGTATTTTTTGGATAAAATGCACGTTTTAATGAACATTGAAACATGTTGTATTTTAATTCAAAACTACCTTTTAATATAAATTATTTATATTGATATATTATATTTCTAATTGTTTTTATAGTATAATTAGAATATATTTTTTACCATTTACTCCAATTTTGGTCGTTGGAATTAATTTGACATTAAAATTAGACATAAACAAGTGACAAATATTTGATAGTTATTGATTCACAAAAACACTCTTTTTTTCTAACATCGGAAATTTATATTAAATTAATTAATAAAAGTTTTGTGTTTTTTAATTTGGTAATATATAAATAATTTTTTAAATCAATATAACTAATATAGCTTAGGCTGAGTTATTGGTTTTTTTTGAAAAACAACAATTTTTGATGAATAGTGAAACCACTTTGTAGTAGTTAAAAACTGACTTTTTCATTTAAATGAAATTTTACTTCTTAGGTGAGTTGAATTTAAAAAATATGAGGGACACAGTTAATATCATGATATAAAATTTGGTTCAATAATATGAAAATAATTTTTGTTGATTTGTTACTTTTGACTTTTATTTACCGTAGTTAAATGTAAATAAGATAATTCCAGGTAAAAAGAATATTATAATAATTCATAATTACGTTAACTATTTTCCTAAACTTATGTATTAGTAATTTACAACCATGGGAATATTGGGGTGGATTTTGGCACCACATTGAACCACTTATGAATGAATACGACACTTTAGATTAATTAATTTAGAGTAATGAAAAAAATGACATACACAAATACCTCATTGTAAATTAAATTTGACATGGTAATATATAAGAAATATTTTCGAATATAAATATTCATTGGAAATCTAAAAATATTTTTTACTTTAGGTTTTTTTTATAATTTATAGAAATTCCAAAAATTAAATTATTAATGACAAAATAATGATGCAGTGTTTAACTCATTAATAAATCATTTATTTAAATTAGATTATAAATTTTAAAAAAAACATCTAAAACATGTCCAATTCTTATTGGATGATTATATTTCTACCATGAGTCTTTATATCTTCGACTATAATGATTATTGGACCTTTAGAAATATAATTTCATTAAATAATAAAATAATATCTTCACATGTTCCTAAAGAGCCCCTCCCCCCACTTATAAAAGGAGACAATTTCTAACAAACTCCACACACCTCTAAAGCCTTATGACTAGAAAAAATCTACCCAATTAATCTCCCTAAATCCCACCCTTCCACATAGAATCCTTACTTTAGTCATAAGTCACTTCAACAAACCCTTTTGTTTCAAACCAAATGGAGTTAACCAACTTAACGGTAAAGTTTCTCTTAACATCTTTTCATTTATTTTACTTCTTCAAAACATTACACTATTTATTCCATTATTTTATAACTAAACCATTATCTTATATATACTAGGATGTTTTTATGAGATTAATTAAATCTACACTTACACACACCTCCATCTAATTGGTGAAGAACATTCTGTTTCTTTGGATGGAAAACTAACACCTCACGAGACGATGATTGTTCGATTATCTCAAACCTCCTATCATGGATTCTATTTAGATGAGACTATATCTATTTTTGATATATATTATGTTTATGTTTTATTTATGCTTCAGTATTCCTATTTTATAGCCTACCTTTATGGTTTCCATTTTGGGTAAACGCGATAATTTCATTTGAGGAAGTGCTGACTACCGCCCCCTCAATGTGATATGACTAGTCATGTAATATGTGGGATGTATAAAGGATAGAGTTAATGATATTATTTATGATATTATACTGGAAATATAATATAACTATGAATAATTATGTTTTAAATTCCAATAAATTATGAAATAGAAATGAAAGTTGTGTTCTTGCGTACATATGACTTACTGTCACCATTAATGGTGCATTTTGTTTCTTAGCTCAAAATCTTACGTACTGTTATAAATAAATGTATATACTAGAAATATATTAAATACATGAAATATATTATATATAAATAATGAATATTATTCTTGATATAATGGACTATTGACCACATGTACAAACTTGTAAATATAAGGTGTTAATTTTTTACTCTAGTGCCAAATATCGACAAAACGGACATTGATAAATTAAATGATTAAATAATGTTTATAACAAGGTGATAAGTGATAAAAAAAGAATAATAAACAAGAAAAAGGATCTTAATCATTAATTAATTAAATTTA
The DNA here is from genome assembly GCA_963277665.1 of Viscum album. Lineage (NCBI taxonomy): Eukaryota > Viridiplantae > Streptophyta > Magnoliopsida > Santalales > Viscaceae > Viscum > Viscum album. The sequence continues at coordinate 1,034,244,443 of OY728157.1, forward strand.
TTTTATTATTAAGTAGATTAAATAATGATCAAGTCAAGTCGGAATGAGGGAAGAGATTTCTTATCTCATTTTTAATTTCGTAATATTTCCATTGTTCACCTATAATTTACTACATGTGGTGTATTTTATACAACCATTTGATCTATATTATCAGGATCCTTTTTATATTAATTGTATTATATTATTCATTTAGTGTTTATAAACATTTTTTCATACGACTCGATTGACTTCAATGTAGTAATGGGTTTTCAATGCACTTTTTATTTCTGTGTGATTTATATTATATTTTCCATTGTTTTACTATGTGTGGTGTAAATAAATCCCATTATTGTATTATTTGTGTAATATACTTTCATTTATATGTATTTACATCTTTATTTTATGATCCTTCTTTCATGTGGTGTATGTTTCGTATGTTACCAAATCTGTAAGGGAACTTTTTAACCCAATTTTCATTCCTTGGGTTATTCATCTAATTCATAATTATGTCATGTTATGATTATTGTGGAATCACTATTTATTTATTTATTTTGTAATTTCCACACACCTTTGTGTGGATATACTTTTGATATACATAATCCCTCCATTTATAAATTCATAGGTCATCGATATGAACTTGATAAGAGTAATTTCAACCAAATTTCCATTCATTGACTTAAACATCCAAGTCATTGGTTTTTTCTTAAAAAGAACATGTGTGAATTCCCTATGATTTCATTACAAAGAATATCCAATCATATTTATTGTATTTATATTTGTCACATATTATTATGTAATTTATATATCCTTAATATAAGGATACCTTTTATTATGGAATTTCCTCTCAATTTGCATTCCATTAAGACTTAATTGTTGTTATGAACCAATTTACTCTTATATGGTGTATATACTATCCTTTGGAATATTATATTATGAATATAATTATTCTCATGATTTTATAATTTTCTGATTAAATTTTCATTTCTCAATTATTTGTATTCAACCGTCTCCCATTTTGGTAAACAGTCTTTAACTAAAATATCATTTTAAATGTTTTAATGATTTATTCTTCTAAATATTTCTCCTTATTGTCCATGTTTTCAAAAATGGCTTTTATGATTTATTTATTTATATGGACATTAATGTTTTGAAATGATAATTCATTTAAAATCATCAAAGTGGTATGGGATAATTTGATTCAAAAATTTCTTTATTAAATGTTTTAAATGGTTTTGAAAATGGTTTGATAAAGGAGCGATTTATTAATCATATTGAAATGATATATTGTGATTGAAAATTGGAAATGTTATTTTTCCTTTATTATTGTTTTATGAGTTTTGAATATGTTATAGTTATCATGCATTGTTTACGTATACGGGTGGTTTTGTGATAACCCTAGGGCGTGTGAGCTCGAGATAGCTCTCCAATGCATTAGTTAACGAGACAGAGGTAAACATGAATTTTTCACCAAAGATATTTATGGAATATACTATTATGGGTATTTAAAATGGAACTCCCATTCTATCTATAATAGCTACAATGTAAGTATGTTATGAATTCCATAAGTTACCTTTATGATTTATGATTTTTGTGTGTTATTCATAAATCTTATGATTTCATACGGTATGTTATGATTGAAAAGTATTGGTTTCACTAATTTGTATTTATGGATGGGTTAATGTTTCATTTCATTATATTATAACCCTTACTAAGCTTTTTATATTCATACCATGTTTTTGAAATGTTTTCTACCGGACATAAAGATGAATAGGGTCAAGGGTGGGATCATGGAACAGTCATTTTTTCTAAAACAAGGAACATGACATGTTTCTTTTTAAGAGTTTTTATTTTATGAAAAAATGGGTACTAAGTAGTTGTTTCTACATGTAATATTCATGTTGTTATTTAATAGTTATAGAGTATTTATATAAAATTGTACACCTGATAAGATCCTCAATGTAAATTATTCATTTAATTCAATATTATGTAATTTTTTAAGGACATGTCATTATAGTTGGTTTTAGAGGTCGGTTTAAACATATTTAGGGATTAAGAGTTTTCGTTAGAAACGTGTTTGGTCCATATATCCATTAGTTCAGTTAAATCCTTTTTTATAACTTTTTCATATCAAGGTACATCAGTTACATATGGAAGTAGGAGGATCTCAAAATTACATTCCTATCTATTGATAATGACATGCTTTTAAAAATTATTGCAAAGTCATGTTGAGATGATTGTGAATCTTTTTCTAGAATAAAACTCACTTGCACGAAGTTGTTTGAGATATCAAACACCTCCACTATACCTTGTTATCATTGTGGATCTTGTGTTGTATTTAGACAAATCATATTTTCCCAATATTCTCATATATTAAATAATGGTTAATATTATCTAGCTATTTTCAAATATTTTACATCATCAAATGATTTTGAAGCATATTATGATATTAAAAATGGTTCTAAAGAAGGATACCCTTGCACTACCTATTTATATTGGATTTTACAATATAGTCTCTCACCACATATCTATGGTATTTTAAAAGGACCATTAATTGATTGTTTCTACTCAAATTTGGTCAAACTATTTTATAGAAATCATGTTTTATCAGATGTTTTAAAATTATATGTCATGCATGATTATTTTCAAAAACCGTTTTCCTTTGAACAACCATATGACCCACGTTGTACAAGGATTATTTGGTAGGAGGAAGCAAATGATTTTGAAGGATCAATAAATCATTGTTTCCATTCATGGACATTCTACCTACGTGAACTTGATGAAGATAAAACCAAATGGACACCATGATCAAGGTATTATGTTCATCCTTTTTGGGATCATTTTATTTTATCATACGATGGTGAAATAAGACTTCAACAATTAAGATGTTCAAATCAAAATGATTATGGATGAAAATGGGTTGTATAAGGAAACCATTTAGGTTAACAAAAATTTGGGTTATTTATTAGTTTTATAAAAAGTACAACATATAAGATGGGTGACAAACCATCGCGTCTGGTAAGGCTGTAGGAATCGAACCAATATCCGAAGGGCTACAAGGGCGCATAGCCTACCACAATCCTACTTGAAGTCCCTCATTAGTACGACTTATTATCTTAGTAAAAAAAATTTATGGATCAAGAATACATTGATTTTTTGAACATATATTTTTTCAAATGGATAAACATAGTATAGAAAAATGATTTAGTGATTAACTTTTAAAGGTTTTTGAGAAGATGTTCTATATTTAGAGGAAACACTATATTCCTAAGGAATATATACTACTATGGGATTTCAATTGTGGAATATTGGTAGAAATTTTAGTTGGGAATAATCAATGTTATCATTGTGGAAATATGATTATTTAGGTTATTTATGAAAATGATTAACCTATCTTGGAGAATATGTGATTATGTTAATTACATTTCAAAATGTGAGTTCATGAGTAAATGAGGTCATTTAGAGATAAATAATAAGATTTATCTTGTAATACTATGTAATTAAATCCTTATGAAATTTGGGTTTTAATATTATTTTGGATTACTTTTTAAGAATTTTATGGACAATTGTTTATTGAAGGGTCTTGGTTTAACATTGGGTATAGTTTTATAAATTTTAGAGATTAAGAGTAGTTTTTATTTTTGTAAAAGAGTATCCTTTTTGAGAATTATCTGCTATCAAACATACCATTTTGGTTTTGGTTAATGTATAAAGACATCAAAAAAATATATTTTTTTGTTGGATTATGTTATTCCCTAGAAGATGATTATAGTGCTATTAATGTGATCTAGTAATCTTGAATACTCATTTTTTGTAGAAAATATGATTTTGAGTTTGAATGATATTAAAGGATGAATGTCTAAATGACATGTAACTATGTTTACTTATGTTTTTATTAATGCTCATAAATAAATTCTTCAATAGAAAGTATCATAAATCAAAAACATTGTCTGTTATCTTTTCCTTCAGGGGAATCAAGGAATGTTTAACCCATCACATATTTGTGATTCTATGGTGGTTAAATTTCTCTTAATCTTGTTTTCTATCACTCTCCATCAGAATTTGAGGGTTTTTTTTCCTCCATATCCAGGATTTCATGGAATTATAGTATCTGTTGTCTTTGGTCACCTTTGTACTTATCTCTCTTTATTATAACATGATATTTTTACTGAATCATTTCCGATGTGAGACATTGAATGATGTTTCCATGCCAAGTTTAAAAATTTCAATGATGCAGTTCCCAAAAGAGGGGAAGGATGTAACATCCCAGGTAAATAGAGAAAAATACATTTTTCATATTTATTAATATTTTTGAACTCAATATTAATATTACTTTAAAGGGGTTTCATTTTTTGATAACGTACCTAAAAATCAACAATGACTATCTTGGAAATCATACATTGCACACTAATAATATAATTATATTATTTTAAATGGTTGTTAACTAAAAGCCGTTGAATTGTAATGAATGAGCAAAACTAACTAAAATATGATTATACATGTTTCTAAATGTATTTACATTTATCTAATAAGAGTATGAGGCTTAAAATGTGAATAAATCTAATTTTAAGCATAATTTAAATTTAAAATGATGATTTAACGCCTTTTAATGGAGAAACCTCATTAAATATTGTTTTTTGTAACTTTTTTATGTTTCATTTGAACAAATAAAATTAATATTTAGAATTTGAACATCAAAATTTACTTTGGACGAAATTCTGGTATTTTACTCATAAAATGAAATTTTTTATGAAAAGTGAATCATGTTGTATTTTAATTCAAAACAAACAATAAATCTAGTTTATTTATATGGATATAATATCTTTTAAAATGGTTTTAAAGAATAATTAGATTTTATTTTTACAATTTATTCTAATATTGGTCGTTGAAATTAATTTATCTTGAAAATTGACATAAACTAGTGTCAATATATTGATAGTAATTATTTCGTAAAAACATGCTATATGTTATATCAACGAGAATTAAATTTAAATTAATTAATGAAAATTGTATGTTACGAATTTTCTAAAATATACATTATTTTTTGAATTTGGAATACTAAACATATCTTAGGCCAAGTTTTTGGTATTTCTCTAACAAACTTCAATTATTGATGAATAGTTAAACCAATCAGTAGTAGTTAAATAACTGACTTTTTCATTTAAATGATATTTTACCTATTTTGAGGGTGTAATTTCAAAATTCCTTGAGACACGGTTAATAAAAATAATGAAAATTTGGTACAGTAAGATGAATTTTCTTTGGTGAGTAATAACCATTTATATCTATTTACCGCTGTTAAAGGTAAATAAGGTAATTCATGGTAAAAAAATATTATAATAATTCAAAATTAACTTTACATTTTAACTAACATTATTAGATGAGTAATAAAGCACCATTTTCATCATTGGTTCAATTTAGGGACCCCATGATGCCACATATGAATGATAATGACATTTTACATTAATTAATTTAAAGTAATGACAAAAATGACAAGAACAAATATCTATTTGTAAATTTATTTTTACATGGTATTTTATAAAATATTTTTTCGACTATAAATATTTATTTAAATAATAAAAAAATATAATACATCATGTTATTTCTTTATAATTTTTAAACATCAAATAAATCAAATTATTTGTGACATAATAATGATGTAGTGTTTACTTCACTTATAAATCATTTAATTAAATAATATTATAAATATATAAATAAAATCCAAAACCTGTCAAATTTTTACCGGATGATTTTATGTCGACCATGAGTCATGTTATCTTAGTCTATAATTAATTTTGGACCTTTAGAAATAGAGTATCATCATATAATAAAATAATATTTTCACACTTTCCTAAATAGCTCCTCCTCCCCCTTATAAAAGGAGAACACTTCTAACCAATTCCACACACCTCTAATGCCTTTTGGATCATCCAAACTCTTCCAATTAAGCACCCAAAACCCCTCCATTCTACCTTGAGGACATGCTTTAGGAATAAGGCACTTCAACCAATCACATTGACTCAAACCAGAGGGAGTTACCCAAATTAAAGGCAATAGTTTCTCTTAACTATTTGTCTTTTATTTTACTTCTCTAACAACTAAACTATTTTTATTCCAATATTTTATAATATGACCAGTATCCTCCATATATTAGGATGTTTTTATGAGATGTATTAGAACTACACATACACACACCTCCATCTAATGGTTGAAGAACATATTTTTTCTATAGATGGAAAACAAACGCCCCACGAGTCGATGATTGTTCGATTATCTCCTACCTCTTATCATGGTGGCTATTAAGATGAAAATATATTTATATATGATATATAATATGTTTTTTTATGATTCTGTATTTATCTTTTATATAATACCTTTATGGTTTCCATTACATGTAAACAAGATAATTTCATTTGAAGAAGTGCGGACTACCGCACCCTCAAAGTGATATGACTCATTAATTCCATATGTGGGACCTATAAAGGATAGAGTTAATTATATTTTTTATGATATTATACTTTAATTATAATATACCTATGAATAATTATGTTTTATCTTCCATTAATGTACAAAATAGAAATGAAAGTTGCGTTCATGCGTATGTACAACTTACCATCTCCAAGAACAGTGCATTTCATTTCATAAATCCAAATGTTATGAACTATTATAAATAAATTTATATACTAGATATATATTATATATATGATATCTAAATAATTAATACCATTCTAGATATAATAGATGTTTGACCACATGTACAATCTATAAATATAAGGGGTTCATTTTTGACTCATGTACCAAATATCGACAAAACAAACATTTTTAACACAAATGATTACAAAATGTTTATAACATTGTAATAAGTGATAGAAAATGAATAAAAAACATGAAAAAAGTTCTTAATCATTTATAAATTATCTTTAGTTTCTTATTCAGAAGATTAATGAATGATATAGCCAAGTCAGACACGAGGTAAGGGATTTCATAGCACACTTTTAATTCCGTGAGATTTCCATTGATCGCCACTAATTTATGGAATATGGTGTATTGTGTACTTACTTTTGATATAAATTGTAATTATCCCATGTATATTTATTGTATTCTACTATTTATTTAGTGGTTATTATCTTATTGTAATTCGACTCAATTGATTACAATGTGGTAAGGGGTTTTCATCTCTCTTTTTATTTCTATGAGATTAATGTTATATTTGACACTATTTTACTTTGTGTGGTGTAAATATGAAAATGATTATATTATTTGTTTAATATTGTTTAATTTATGGTTATTTACATATTTATTGAATGATCCTTCTCTCCTGTGGTGTATGTTTTATAAGTTACCAAATCGGTAAGATAACGTTTTTCACTTAATTTTCATTCATTGGGTTAATCATCTAATTCATAATTATGCCACGTTATGATTATGTGTGGAATCGCTGTTTATTCATTTATGTACTAATTTACAAAACACTTTGTGTAGATTTACTTTTGATACACATAATCACTCCATTAATAAATTCTAAAGTCATCGATATGAACTTGATAAGAGTAATTTTAACTGAATTCTCATTCATTGAGTTAAACATCCAATTCAATGGTTTTGTCTTAAAAAGATCATGTGTGAATGTACTCTAATTGATTTACAATGAATATCAAATGATATTTACTATATTTATATCTATCAACATTATTTCGTAATTGATTACATTTTAATCTAAGTATACCATTTTTATAAGGGATTTCATCTCAATTTACATCATATTAAGACTTCATTGTTCTTTTGCACCAATTTACTCTTATATGGTGCACATACTATCCTATGCCATATTATATCCTGAATACCTTTTATTATCATGATATTATATAGTTCTAATTAATTTTATATATCTCAATTATTTGTATTCAAGCGTCTCCTATTTTGTTAAAAACTCTTTAACTAAAATATTGATTTAAATGTTTTAATGATTAATTCTTCTAAATAAATCTAATTTATGTTCATATTTTAAAAAATGGTATTTAGGATTTATTTATTAATATTTACATTAATGTTTTTAAATGTTAATTCACATAATAGCTTCAATGTGGTATGGGACACATTGATTAAAAAATTCATTATTTAATGATTTAAATGGTTCTGAAAATGGATTAATAAAGGATTTATATTGTCTATATCTTGAAATGATATATGTTTATTTCAGTGTGTAAATGTTATTTTTTCTATTATGATTGTATTATGTGTTATGAATATGTTATGTTAATTAGGAATTGATTAAATATATGGGTGGTTCAGTGATAAACCTAGGGAGGGTGAGCCCGAGATAGCTCTCCAATGCATTGTGCAATGAGATGGAGGTAAAAGTGAATGTTTCTCCTAAGAGATTTACGGAATATACTATGATGGGTATTCCAAATTTTACTCACTATGAAGCTGTGATAGATACAATATACGTATGATACGTACTCTATATGTTACCTTTATGATTTATGATTTCTGTGTGTCATTCATAAATCATATGATTTGGTAAGGTATGTTATGATTGAAAAGTATTGGTTTCACTGATTTGTATTTATAGATAGGTTACTATTTCCATTCCTTATTTTATAACACTTAATGAGATTTTTATTCTCATACCATGTTTTTGAAATATTTTCCATATGAATTAATGATGAATAGGGTCAAGGATGGTATCATGAAACAGTCATGTTTTCTAAAACATAGAACTAGACATGTTTATTTTTAAGCATTTTTATTTTATGAAAAAAAGGATATTTGGTAGTAGTGTCTAAATTTAATATTAGTGTTGTTATATAATAGTTAGGGCATAATTATATAATATTATATACCTGATAGGATCCTCAATGTGAATTATTTATTTAATTCAATATTATGTTATGTTTTATAGTTAGGTCCTTATATTATCTTAGTTTACGAATAATTAACTGAATCATGTAAAATGACCTATTCTACCTTGGAATGATCAAATAGAAATTTATCCCTCTATCTATCCTGGACCATCAAAGTTTAGTTAAACTTAATATACAATTTTTGAGGATGTGTTTGTGAAATAACTGGAAAAGGTAAATTCAATGATCCATTTTTATGAGAAGGAGATGGTGAATCTTATAGTTTTTCATTTAGATGGTGATGTTAATTAATGATGGGAATTTATAAAGAACACCATGATAAAAATTGAAATGGAATAGTTGGACTCGGATGATTTGGAAAAAATATTTCTTACCAAGTATTTCCCCCTAAATATTCATTCAAATATATAGAGATAATTCATAGATCTGTAGAAAAAGGAAGTAAAATCTACCATGGATTATGAGGAAAACATAAAACAGATTTCAAGATACACGTTACATTTTGTTAAAAAAATTATATGAAATTTGATATATTATTTCGTGAATTGAAACAACACATTTGAATCACTCTCACTATCTGACTCATTAGGAATTATAAAGAGTATTTTTTATTAAATATAAAAGTATAGTTTTTTTAGAGAATGGTCACAATATTATAAAAAAAGAATATTATAATTAATTTTCAGGAAGGTGGGTAAAATAAAAAAGGAGTAATGTGAATAAGACTACCAACATGTTAAAAATATGGTAAGAATAATTATAGAAATTCTCTCAAAAGGATAGGGAATTCTATCATGTATATGATAATATTTCAAAATGCAAATAAATTTTTTAGAATCAAGAAAATGTTTCACAACATGTTGGAAGAAAAGTGGTCACCTCATAATTAAACACATATGTATCAATGATAAAATTGTATATATAATGGGTACCTTGAACTAACGTTCACTAAACCATGCATCATTTAGGGAAACCAGAGTTAATATAGAGAAAATCCAATGGGTAATGTGAAATATTATTCCAATTCAACTGCTAATGTGATTAAAAAAATTATGTCATACATGGTACACTTCTTATTAATTAATTAATGATAATGGTATAATTTTTTTATGGTTCTACACATTCCTTTATATCCTACTAGTTTTTAAGAACAGTTTAATTGAATCCTTGATTACATGAACTAGATATATCAATTAAAACACATAGTTGTTCCTTACTGAAATCTAGGTGTATGAATATTCTCTTCTATGTATATGTGGTTTGATTCACAATTGATTATGATAACAATTCCCTTGGTTGAATTTCGTACTCTTTTGGGTACAAATTATCTCTCATTAGGTTGAGCACACATCAACTGGTAGAAATAATAATTGTTATTCATATATAAGAACATCTAATGTTTCTCATTAAATTAAATTAATATCATGAACCTCCTTTATAATATAAATCAAAAATGTGGTTTTTGGTACCCTACATAGACGAATACGTTTCTCAAATGGTTTATTTAATGGATGGTACTAGCCTAGAATAAATTATTACTATTATAGAATATATTGATGTATTTACTTACAAAAAATTCCCCCAGATCATTTGGGAGTTTTATCAGCAGATATCTTACTCAAAAATACTTTTATATCAAAGATCCCAAAAAATATAACGTTTTTCTAATTAGAGGAATTAAAGAATAAGATGAAATAGAATTTGGAAAGAGGGTTAATACTCCCAAGAACGCCGCCTTGGTGTCGATAAATTATCTTTATATAAAAATAATTAGGGATAAGCTGGGTAATGTATTGATTTTCATGATATCAACCTGATCACCATGATGAATATGTACCCTCAGCCATTGATTGATGATTTTATTCAATTAACTACAAGGATATCATTAGTTTTCAAATGAGCGTCTTCAATCTAGATAACATCCTCTAAATGTTACTAAGGAATATATTTAGAGTACTATTTCCATACATGTTACGTGAACTACGATTTCATTGTGATTCCATTTGGAAGTACTAATTCCACATAAATCATCATGGATTTGAAAAATGGTGTCTTAACATACTACCACAAAAATATTGTGGATGTTGATATTGATGATATTCTTATTTAATATATGTGTAAGTATGTACTTGAAAATCCTCTAAGGATTAATCTATTAATATTGAGAATGGATAAAATTTACATTATTTTCAATGATTTTGACTTCTCGGTGTAAGATGTCTCATTTTACGGGAACATGATCATAATTGTGGGAATTTACTTGGACAATTAAATGACAAAAAAGAAATTTATGAATTTCATTTACCCACTATTGTCATTGAAATCTATTGATTTTTTGGCATATAATTATACGATGCATTTTCTATGATGATGTTTTCATGATTGGATATCCCGTTAACTAAGATAAACATTGAAAGGGGTAATGTATGTTTATATAGAAGAATATTTGGAAATATTTATGCTATTAAAAAAAGTCTAATCAAAACACCTGTACTCACAATCCAAAAATTGGAGATGATTTTGTGATATAGTGTTATGTTTCAAATAATTGATTTGGTTTTTACTCATACATAATGATATTGTGATTGTTAATGCCTCAAAAATGTTGAATATGTGTGGGCATAACAATGCAATGCATGATATAGAGTAATAAAATATAATATTTTCCCTAATTATTTGGATGTACAATATCTAAGAAGAGATATGAGACATATATACCAATCATAATAGTTTAATGAATATATTCACATAGATGGATCCGAAAATGTGAAAATGGACAAGGATAAATATAGTCAAGGAAAATGATTTCACTATATAATATTATCTCAAAAATGTGAATTGGTTAATTGATTCTCATAGACGAAAATAACATTCCACTATATCAATGATGTGGATTGATAAAGAACATATCTTAATGGATATCAGAAGGATGAATATGGAAATTATAATGGTAGAAAATACACCCTACATTTACCAAATAATTTCATAACCATATATACATGAGAAGATTAATAAGGAATATAGGGGTCATCTAGAGTTACAAATAACTTTTAATAAAGTAATTGAAGGGAATCTATAATATTTTTATATCAATTAGGATTGTGTGATTTGGTTTCAAACTATTATTTGTGTTCCTTCATCACATGAGATAAATAAGGATTTATTGGATAATGATCATAGATCATAATTCATCATCCATCCATTAAGTACCAATATGTATCACAATCATAGATAAATAATATGGTCAGACAAAATGAAGAAGGTTATTACTAAGTAGGTTTCAATGTTTTTTGTATATCGTAATATTAAAGAAGATAGATTGATTTCCAAATAGATGAAGAAATCGTTGAATATATCATGATGTAAATTAGTGAATATCACTATATATTTTGTCATTGGTAGCTAGAAAAAATCTAATAAGAACATTGTGATATGGTTTGTCAGAGATAGACTTTCCAATAATACCCTCTGTATCACTATTCTAGAATATTTATAGCATGAACATCTTTCCAGTAAATATGTGAAGGAATTAAAGATTATATATAGGGTACAACATTTGACAATCACTTATTGTGAACTATAGTTCACCTAGAAATTATGGAGATATCTTCAATATGGATTGGTTGATGAATTGAATTTCTTTATAGAATATACCCCGAAAAATGATGTTTAATTTGAGAGTACTCTACAAATTCTCTACGAAATTTTAAGATTCATCATGATGGAATTCAATGGATGATGGGATCAAAATCTCCAATTGGTTGAGTTTTGAAATTAAAAAAGCTTCCACTCAAGTACTCAAATGGATTCAAATTATGCTATATATGGTAAGGGATTATAAATCCCTAAATATTGGGATGAAATTTGGAAATAGAATATATTTGTACCTGACCATGTGAAAGTGATGGAAGAGATGATTCAATCCCACAAACATTATATAAAATGTAATAAAATATGTAAAAAGATCTATGCTGACAAACATCAAAGAGATGTGAATTTCATTTTTTATCCAATATTATCCCTTTAAATATCACCATGTATGTGTTTAATATTGTTAATAAATAAGGTAAAACATTTCCTATTGAATAATGGCCCATTTTAAGTCTTTAATGACATACAAGTAGTGTCCTATCAGCATACACTTCCACCTTTTATGGATCATGTTCATGATGTGTTATACATTTTAGACATGAGGAAGTACTCACCTAATCCCTTATAAGTACCAAATCTAGAGGTGGTATTATTATAGAATAACCTCCCATATGAAAATTTTTTGGTGAATATCGTGGACCATAAATACAATTATCTACGAAGAAAAACAACTAACTTTGTCAAAGTGTTGTGGAGGATACATAAGTATGGTGAGATCACCTTGGAATCATAAAAAATAATTAAACAAAATCATCCCAATAAATTATCAATATAAAATATGAGTTTAAATTTCAAGGAATAAATTTCTAAGGGGGAGGATATAACAAATCAGTGTATTTAGAAAAAAAATACAAGATAAATATCTATAGTTTTATATTATACACATAAATTTTTTAGTGAAATCAAAAAAGAATTTTTTTTTATTACTAAATATTCTTACAATAAAATAATGAAACCAATTAAAATTTGAAACTTTACAACTAAACCAAAAAATAAAAGAGAAAATACAAATTCAGATAATATGAATCACCGAATCTCTTAGAATCATATGCCCACAGGTAACACTGTATAGCAGTAGAAAAATATTAATAAACCATGAAAAATTAAGGAATTATATAACCTTGAGTTGAATTTATATGAATTTTTAGTGAAATAATATAGAACTATATATTGTAGGTAATGTGATAATTAGTATTGTAATGTGTCCATTGGAATTGAATTGGGAATTTAGAATATTAATTTGACCATTAAAAATAGTACTCTGACCATTAGAATAATAATTCAACCAAAAATAATAAATAACAATAATAATAATATTTATCATTGATAATTTATGTAAGTATATATTTTATAATTCCATGAAAATAAAATTCATATTTTATAACTACATAAAAATATAAACACATTTTTAAAAAACTTCATTTTAAAATATTGTGTAAAAAAGTTATATATATATTAATAATTAACATGAAATATTTTTTAATTTAATTATTATAAAATTATTTTCATTTTTGAAATCACCTTGAAAAAATAATCCATGGATTAATTTATTAGTAATTTATATAAACACCTAAATTTTGAGTGAATAGTAAAAATTTATTATTTTACATTACTGATTTCAAAAGAATTATATTTTTCTTGATTTAAAAAATAAATATTAATATAAAGAACATTAGGTTAGGAAATTTTATAATTAATTTCATAAGTGGTTCATTATAATATAACACACTCAATTTCCAAACCTAAAATAGAACTTTCCAAAACCAAAGTCAAAATTGATTCCCTAATATATCAGATGTTCCTTCATTCCAAATCCCTTATAAATAAAGTAATGAATGAAAATTATTATGTTTTTTTCTCTCCTTTTTTTAAAGGTAGGGGCCGGGAAACAATGCGGGTGATGGCCCAGCCCACGAGTGGTTACGTGGTCAGGCATGTAGTGGCCCGAAAATCCCCTACCTTCCCCAGGCCCGCCCAAGGGGTGAAGCCCAGTTCCCCAACGGGGGCCGGCGCCGCGTAAACGCTTGGGTAACCGGCGTGCAATCATGCACCGCGTGTGGTGAACATGCTTTTTAAAGCATACCCCCTGACAGGGTTCGAACCCCCGACCTCCCCTGAGGGAAGCGGAGCCTTCAAATAATAACTATTACTGATTTTACATTTGATATATCATTTAATTCAATTTTTTTAAAAGTACCTCTCTCCTCATGTATATGTAACATGTCACCCTCCCTATGGAAAATCACTCCTCTAAACCATTCAATATCCAAATATATTCCCTAATAATCCCTATTAATCCTATTGTATTTCATATGGTTATTTTTGATAATTCCAAATCCATCCACCAAGGCAGTATACCGTCGTACAAGAGAAGCTACACTACGGATTATATTTGATCTGATCCACATCCCACCCATTATTTTATTTTTTACTCATCTGATGTGTATTATTCTGACAAACCATTCTTAACATTATGTTCGTAGAATTAGTTAACATATATTTTAACATAAAATTATTTATTTTATCCCACTATAAGAAACAGACTAGTATATATATATATGTGTGTGTGTGTATTAAACTATTATTCCATTCTCTTCTCACAATGTCTCGCCATATGTTAAACTGATACATAGACAATTCCATGTGACCCCAAAAAACCATAGAATATAACGGATATTATCAACTAGATATAATATATAACAATGTAACTATATGATTTATAATATTTTATAATTAATTATCCTAATTTAAAAATTACATTCAATAGAATAAGAAAATAAATTTGAAACAAGAAATTTTTATGAAAGATATCATATTAAAACACTTCGTTATCATTGATATAAATTACGACATAGATTCAAACGATTCTAATTGGTAAATTTATTCAAAAATGAAATAAATTTAGATATTTATCATTTTTTAAATAAATATTTTTTATTTATTTTTCACATGGTACTAAATTGAAAAAATAACTATGGAATATAGGTTATGAGATTTTAGAAACCAACTCCATTTCTTTGGGTTATTCCTCGTTCATGTGAAATTTCAGTGTTGATATTATTTTATTATTACTAAAATATTATTTATTTTTACTTACCTTATCTTCTTGAGGATATACACGCTTACACATCTTATTTTATGACCATATATGTATTTTCTAAAAGAAATCTTCTTTACAATTCACATCATGACTCTTCTTGAGATTGTTACTTCTTCCCTCAAGTGTGATGATTCTTATATAATATATTTCCTCCCTTCTCTCTTTTAGAAACCCCAATTATTTTAAATGAATGTATGAATTATAAAATGAACCCTATTTCATTCCAGGGGTTATCATATATCTAACAATGATATATGTCTTTTGTGGGATGCATGATGCTGTAAATGTTATGGTTTGACGGATGCACCCAAAATAATATAAGACTTTAATAAATTGATAAATGTTATACGTGGTATGAATGATATAATAAATAGTTCAGGTGAGTTCAAACCATTGCTTATTACATTATCAGTATGTCAACAATGACTCAATAATTCTTGAACTTAGATTATAACATAAATTAACATATTTCCCAATTTTTTATAAATTATAAAATTTTAAATTAAAAAATATGTTTTATAAAAATACAAACACAAATATTATCATTTTAAAAATATTTACTTACATATACTAGGATATAATTATATCATATTATTATTTTTAAGATGCCTTTATTGTATTTACAAATTCCTTGGTGATGTTACTTTTCTATTGGAAAAATTATTATTCCTATGGGAAACATTACTATTCCAATGGAAATGTATCTATTTCATTATTATATAAGATTTAATTTCATGAATAACCTTTTATTTAATTTTTCTTCTTCATTTAAAGTGTTTTTTTGTGATATCCATTTTATTTTATATGATTTTATTGTACAAAATATTTTTTTTCATGAATCATAAGCTATCAAATGAATTATATTTATTTAAGAGGATACACACCATAAAGACCTAGGGATTTTTTAAAATTAAATATAGAATGTGAATTGAAATATGGGTTTTTTCAATAAGTATAGTGAGAAAATATTTGTTTCATGGAACAAGGATCGTCTAGTCTGAAGTGATCACTAAAAAATTGAGGGAAAATATTGTGATGTGTCTTTATCATTATTCAAAATTATTAATTTTTTTATTATGAAATATTTCAAAATATAATATAAAAATTTTAAAATTGATATATATTAAATTATCATGAATGGATTAATTATTGATGACAACATTATTAAATAAATAAATGGTTTTACCCTTATTTGTGATGGTTCACGAGAATGTATTTTCAGGAAAAAGTGATAGGGGCTTCTAAATTAGGATTCTTATGGTATTATAAACTGAAAAGAAAAATAATGATAATTAATTCCTTGAGATGAATTGTGGATATCAATCATTATTCTATGGTATATGGAACTAAAACACATATTGGGATTTTGTATTTCGATAATATTATCTTTCTAAAAGAATTATGTGGGAACTAATGAGGAATATTCTATACAAAAAAAAAAATAAATGATATATCATTTGTTGTAATGATAAAATTACCTTTTTGTGTTTTAATTAATAAACAAAACTTTTTCTATTACTCGATATCAAGAAAATCATACTGTGGTGTTTTTAGATTTTTTTTGGAATAGTTTTATTAAGCATAGTCTCAACTAATATAATAAATGGGACAAAACATTACTTAGATGATAAAGGAATGAGTATTTATAAAAATGAGTACCAAATTATAATCATAATCCCACATTAAATGATTGTGTATTGAGTGGATAATTTTTTAACACTTTATTTATTCTCAATCACATTGAAACCTATAGTAGTGTGATTTTATATAAATCATGTTGATAAAATCAAAAATTAAAGGTACTTAAAATTCCATATAAATGTAAGTAAGAAACAATTATTTATGGATGTTTGGATGTTTAAAAAAAACACTATCACATTAGATATTATAATTCCACTTCAAGAGGTCCATTTTTTAAATGTGAATGGGGATATCTTTGGAACTAAAAGAATAAAAATTAATACATAATAAGGTTGTTAAAATATGAATATATTATATCATTCGATGTCAAAACTAACATTATATGAAAAATGTAACAACATGTAATATATGTAAGAAATTATTATACCCATTAATTCTTCAGTGTAAAAATTGAAATGAAATGAATTTATCAAAGGATTTGATGAATGATTTTAACTAATATAAAATTGATATCTAAGAGTGAATAATAAAAATTGATATATAGAGGGTAAAATCTATATCATATAGTGGTGTATAAACTATTATTTATTTTCCCAGTGAAACATAATAACATTATTGTTACATCTCACTTGAGGAGCTTCATTGTCACACACTTACAAATTTCAATTCACATAAACTAATTCTTTTTTTATTATTTTATAAAAATATTAATTTATATGGTAGAAATATAATGAGAATGTAAAAATAAACTTATATTAAATACCTATAATATGGGATTGGAGATAATTTACATTTTAATTATTTTTTATTCAAATTCCATCTTTACTCATATTATATTAAATTTATATTGATAGTTTAATTATTATATCTCAAAAATAAGCTTATTTCCATTAACTTATTCATTTTAATTTAATTCATTACTCCCAAAATTATTTAGAATACAAAAATCCAGAAAAAAAATATAATAATGTTTGATGACCTGCCTCAATCATGAGAGTGGAATCTTACAAGAAGCATCCCCAAATTACATTTTTTCATCCTTTGAATAGATCAACTACATCATTTTGATAGTTGTAATTCAACATAAGGGAGGAAAAATATTAAAATCTTATTATAGAATTATGTTTGATGTTCATGTTATAGTGGAAACACATCCTAATTATACACTTCACCTACCTTCATCCAAAAGAGTATAAAATGTTTCACAAATATAATCATAATTTAAGGGCATTAAAAACCTTACCTAAGGCCAATTGTTTAGTACGTCACCCAAAATTGAGTATAAGAGTGAACACAATAATGACAAATAGTTAATTATAGAAATATATATATATATATATAATAGTATAATAAAAATGGAAATGTTTTATTAAAATAGAATGTTGTTATAGAAAATAAACATAATTGCAACTGAATAAAATAGATATACAGAGGCCTCCTAGTCCAATGGGATCACGTGATATTTTTAAGAGCAACAAGGCATACTATTAATAGAGGGATTAATTCCTTTTATATCCCATACATCATATTTTAATAATCATCTTTTATATTTGGTTAAAATTTTTATATATATTTTTTATGATATTCTTGTTTGATCTCCTTACATATCAGATACATAATATTTTAGTTGAATAACCAACAAAAGAGTAGATAAATCAATAATGCTGATTCCTCATTCATTTTTTCATGGAAACAATATTTAATTGTTGAAGACAAATAATCCACATCCACATCTCATTTTTCACATTCATCATGAAAACCGATCACCTTATATATGTATAACATACAAACATAACATGAGAACACATAAAAAATATCTCCAAAAAGGTTATAAACTATTTATAAAAAAAATTATGACAAATTTAAAACCTTAATGAGGTAATGGAAACAACTATAGTGAAGCACTATGTCTACCTGACTTCATTCAATATGGAAACTGTGTAGCTTAATCTTTAATGGTTAAACCAATGGTATTCCAGAAAATTAAGCTATGTATATTTGAGGTAAACGTACAATTCATCCAAATAACAATGCCATAGCTTTAGGTATTCCTTATTTAGTCACACATACATACAGTTAAACTTTGATTATTAGGATCCTCATCAGTATAATCCACCCATCAAAGTCTTTAGAACATCAAGGATGGGATCATTCCCCTTCTGAATTTGCTTCACTAATGTTCTCTAATGGTCGAAAAGAAATCATTATATACATATAATTTAATTAATTTAAATTTGGGTCATGTTTAAAATTATATTAGTCTCTTATGTACTTCTCAATCACTCCATGGGTGTTCATTTAACATTGTGAATGGATGGTAATTTCGAGAAGAGTTAATAATTTTTTTAGTTATTGGGAGAACAACTGAGGTATGATTGTGCCATTTCCAGTTAATTGGGAATAGTTACTATGATGATACATTCCCATATCATATTTTTAGCTATTTGTTATGTTTCATATATTACCAACCAGGTTGTTACCATTTAAAAATATATGGAATGGAAGGTCCCCAACATAATCACTGAAGGAAAAAATTGGGTATATGTCGACATGCATGGGTATTCCAAATTCTTTGACAGACTCTATGTGTGTTCTCACCTATTAGTCGACTAATATTACCATTCTACCTTCCATTCACTCCTATTAAGATGATTGTACAACAAGACATTCTTTAACTGACCGATTTAGTTAAAATCCCCTTTCGGGTGTGGTCTATTCAGGTTTGACTATTTCTTACAAAATATTTAATTAGGAAAAATAATATATTTCAATAAGAAAATAAAAAATAAAACACCCAATATTATAAATTTTTTCATTATAAACATTATTTATTCATCAATTGATGTTTAACATAATTTAATAAAACAATTCAATTTAGATGAAAAAATAAATGAATACGATTATCATCTGAAAAATAATTATATTTTCTAAAAAAATTGAATGCATCAAATACCGATACAAATGAAATTTAAGTGTCCTTATCCGTTGAATATTATAATTTTATTTAAAAAGGGGGACAATCTATAAATAATTAAATTTTATGAAATAATATAAATTTAGAAACAACGATAATCAAAAATTTTATGTTCTATTTGGTTTACCAACTCGTCTTTATAATTTTCAAAGACACTATATACATATGTATTTTAATTTTTCCTATTTTTAAATATTAGATCTTAACTATTCTTTCATTAACATTTCATAATTTCTTATTATTAGTCATGTCTTCTCATTATCTACCTTATATGAAATCCTTTATATCATCACTGAAGGATAATAATGAAGTACATTTGTTATCATACCGCAAATTCATGAACCATTTCATAAGATGGTAAATGATATAATTTCACAACACTGTGAGGAAAAAAAATCTAATAAAATAATTACAAAATATAAATTTACTCTCAAATAATTATACGGATTATTTTTGGTAGCCAGTGATGCTAAAACATTAATTATTTTTATAGAAGAATTATTTCTAACTAATAATGTAAAATCATAGAATAAAACTCAGCTTAAAATTACAAATTCCCACTCCCCAAGACTCAATGTGATGTCATTATAAACGTAAACATAGTGAATGATTTACACCATCATGAATTTTATATTTTTATTTTACATTTAATAATAATTGTTCATATATAATTTTTACATTTCATAATGTAATTCTTGAAATAAATCTTTCATGCCCAATCAAACGAAATATGAAAAAATCATCAGTTCTCTAATGGTGTTTATTTTTTCCCCTGAAAAAACACATTTTATTATCACTTTTTTCTAGAACTATTAATGAGAAACTTTACCCAATACAAAATCTAATACTCCACACTTTTCGTATAAAATGTACTACATGCATTCCACAATTAATTCATTTACCCCAAAACATCAACATTAAAATATCATCTGATATACTTAGAGGTGGTTTGGATAGAAACCAAAAAATATCATGCATGGAATGAAAAGGATAGTTTGAACATCTAAACATAATTTCCAAAAAAATAGGGAGTTTAATCATAATTTTTATGTTAAATCTATTATATCAATAATACATAGACATATTCTATTTTTACTATTTTTGGGATTTTATTTACCATCATATGATAATAAATAAAATCCATAATTGAAGCATAATAACTATATAAATGTAATCATAAAAGGATACAGAGTTTGAGATTTTTCAAAAACAACAAAATCGATGTTTTCATATAACAAAATCAAACAATAATACATAGTTTATCACTCTAAGGGAGCATTGTGTTTTTACTACCTTAAAATTGGATATACCTACTAGAATCAATAGTTTATATGTGGGCGGGGTATATGGGATATAAACCACCATAGGATTATTTTCATGATTTTCACTTATTATTTTATAATGATTTTGACAACATGGAATGAGTATACCAAATCCATCAACATTATTATAAGGTACATCTTTTATGGCCAGGGTAGGAAAATGTATTGATATCACTACTTCTTAGTCTAGGCTTTGGAAAGATCATATTTATTGTCAACATCTTTCTCCCTAATGGATTAATCAATTGAATATATTATAATAATTATATAATATATTTCAACTGTAATAGAATTTATCCTTGAATACTTGAATCATATTTATCCCATTAATGGTATGTATCTTATGTCTTATTATCATTTTCAAATTTCAATTGGATATCCTCATATATATCCTCCAGTTCATGTTTAATATGTTTTTGGATTATATGTCTGTTCCTCATAAGGTGCATATTAATCTCGTTCACATTTTTCAAAAAAATAACATAGACTGGCTGAATCTAAAATTTCAAAATGGTTTGGAGTGATACATAATTCCTATTTTACAAAAGTATATTAGCTTCATATTATGAATGTATCTTCTCATTTTTTTTAAATTCAATATATTCATCATTGGTAAGTTACCAATTCTTTTTAATTTCATTGGATAGAGGATGGAAGTTTAACTCTTCTATATTATCAACATACTCCTCCATATATTGTAAATATATTGGAAATTCAAAAAGTATCTCATATCGAAAATGAGAAAATATTTTTTAATACCACATAATTGAGATTCCCCAATGGGTAAAAATAAAAATAAAAATTGTTGAATAATAGAAATAATATTATATAACACATAATTATAAAACATGTACATGGAATGGAAATATACCCTTCTAAATTCATACATATTAACAATGTATGAAAATAATGAGGTTGAAAATGTATCCCTCGCCATATGTCCACTATACCATATAGGAATCTAAACATCCATTATCATCTTTTTGTTAGTAACATTTCATTGTTACACTTTATTTGAGTATTTACTGCTTATATTATTGTGCATATTTTATATAATATGTTAATGTTATCCTTATTAAATAAAATTTATATAATTTAAAATGGTATTAAAATAATATATAACATATTTATTTATTATTTAAATTAATATAATTGTGTTTTAATGGTTATTGTGTTTAATGAATCACATCGTATGTTTGAGACAGTAGGCCTTATGTATGCTAGATCGACAATATCGATCTTATAATTGTGAAATGGTATGGAAGTGGATGGTATATATGTAGTTATAGAATCCAAATAATGTCATAATAAATATATAAATTTATTATTATAAGCATTATATCCTTCCATGTAATCTGGTGGTCACAGACATATTACACCAATGTGTGGATATGGTGAGTTGTACCTACGCACATGTGGTGATTTAATTTTCCATTGGATTTATAGAAGGTGGAATATGGTTCTTCCATTTCCAAAATAACGTCTCATCATATATTATTACGAGATTTATTAATGTATAATGTAAACAACTCAGGATGAGGATGTAGAAGAAAAAATTACATGAATGAATCGATATAAGAGATTATCAGTACATCAACATACTCTCTTGTGATGTCCTCTTAAGGTCACTAGAAATGGTATTTTGAGATGACCAAAACCACTATAATGTGACTAAGAAATTTGATAAAGGATATGTGCAGGTTATGGATGATACTTAAGTGTCAATTTGAAGATAAATTATGTGAAAATATCTACCCCTTTATAGTAAATGTGATGGTCTCATTTGGAATCTAAAAAATATTAATTTATAATCAAAATGAAATCAAATCCAATAAACTCCAAAATGTCAGTGTTTCATGGATATGATGATATAAGGCTATAAAAAATAGATATTTTTTACTAGTTTTTATGTCCACATAAATCATTTCATTTTACATTAACAATTAATTATTCTATTTCATTTTAACAAGGCTAATAATTATGTCAACATTAAAACAATGAAATATATAATTATATTCTATAACCATGTCATTAAAAAATAAGATAATTTGATAACATATAATAATAATAATATTATTTTTAAGTAATTTTTTTTAAAAAAAATTAATAAAAAATTATTTTGACAAAACTACAACAGTGTCAACATTGACACTATTGAATGTTTGGATTTATAAAAAAACCCAGATATGATGTTATACATGAAAATTTTATATTATTAAATCCCTATGGGGAATATATCATCATTTAAATGACTTGGATATATTAATTATTTAAAATTATATTTATTTTAATATGTTTAATAATAATAATTTTATATTTTGGTGAATAAACTAATTACAACATCATTAATGTGTTATTATTTAATATAATTATTTCTGGTTAAGAATATATAAAAAATATGATAAATATAAATCTACGATATAATTGTATAATTTATTTAGTGGAATCTATTTTCTTGGAAATCATAATTTACAAAATATATACTTTTTAAATTATGATTGTGACAAGTTTATCCTCACTTTTAATAACATAAAATATGTTCCATAATTTCATATATAATGATTGAAATGGTCAATTAATCAACCATTAGATGATCATGGTTGATATATAATCTATCAATATTATTTGGTCATGTTTTTTTTTGTATTTTAATGGTTATTTTCTTTTAATTATAATTAGATTATTGATATTTCATCAATTAAATAATTTCTTCATCCTCAATATATAACCCTTTCAGGTAATAATTTATTCGGTAAATATTTAAAATAATTTAACATGATTAATAAAAACATTTTATCATTAATATGATTATTGTTTTTCACATATATCATATGTGTAAAATTATTTTTAAAATTTTATGTAATTTAAAACATGATTGAGACATCATTAAATTATCATTAAATGAACCATTATGTATACATTATTAACTCTAAAATGGATCCAAAACATATAAAAAACATTTTAATAGGGAAATATTATTATTATGTAAAATATTATTACTTATGTAAATCGATACCACCCATTTGTCTTTATTTGGTGACATGATAGAGATTACTGATAATGAAATTGACAAAGTGTAAGTTTCTTTGATGTAAATATTATTTATCTCATTTTCATGGACATGTGTACATTAAATTATTTAATTTCAACCCTTATGTTTTAAGGGTCGAATTTAATTCCTAAAATAAATTTTTTCATTTTTTTATGATTTTATAATCATTATAAATATTTTGATAAACTTAATTATATAATTTTCCGTTTACTCTAATAAAAAGCATTACCATGGTTACTATCAATATTTTTCCAAAATAAAAGGGAAATAAATTAAAAATTTGGACCACCTGAATCAAAATTTGACATCCATTTTTCATAATTCAAAAAACATAAGTTTCTGGGTGTAGCATTTTATAAAACCAGTAAGATGTCAGGAAACATATTTTCTTTGGAAAAATTCCACTTTTTTGATTAAAAATATATTTATAACAAATTTATTTAAAATATTATTTTGTAATCATATAATTTGATTAAAATAAAATTATTAAAATAAGCTACTAATCAAAATCATAATATTACTATTTAATGACTTTAATTTAAAATTTCAATTTCAAAAAAATGATTATTTTCACAATTCATCATGGAAATTAAAAATTGTCAAAAACAAAACAAAAAATTCAACCAAAGAAAATTTTTATTTTATAATATAAAATAAGAATTTAAAATTTTTGAGTTGAATATAAAAACAATTCAAAAACTATATTTAATGTGGGTTCCCCATTAAAAGGTGGAAATACTATTTTTATATTACTTAGTTTGTCAGAAAAATTGAATTTGTTGTTATATCATGTATCGATAAAATATTAGTTTATTTTTAAACATTAGAATGAAATTGTAAACATATATCTCATTAATAAAATCCATCAGGAGTGATTTTATTAATTTATAACCTCACATATTTTTGTACAAATTCTTTTTTGAAAAATATTAATATTGTTTATATCCGCCCAAATAATGACTACATTTTAAGGAAATAATTAATTATTTAGAAATAGATGGTCTTATGTGAAATTAATTCAATCATAATAATATAATAGTTTGTGTAAAAAAATACCATCATATGATTTCCTATACCACAAGAAAATATGGTTCTACATATTTTGCGTGTTCTTGTTGGTGTAGTCTATAGCACAAGACATCAATGAAATTAAAAAAATCTATCTTACAAAAACATTGAGGTGTTATATTCTACAAACTTTAAATGAAAATCTCCCTAAATTTTTTTCTGGGATATAAATAGATAGAAACCCACATCATAAAAATGATGTCTGAAACATTCATTTAAAAATGACTATTTATAAATTAACAGTTTCCCAATGTAAATCATGACCGATTCTATTGATTAGAGAACATTGGGGATGATTTTGACATGGATGTAACACATAAATTATCATAGATATTTATAAGGACAGCTGATCACAAGGGAGTTGGTGATCCATAGAATGTTAACAATCAAAAAATCATAAACTAATGAATAATTAAGTAGTTCACTTTGTCATAAATCTAATGATAATATGACACCATTTAACATTACAATACATTTTACTAATGCTGAATAATTTTCCTGAGAATATATTATTATATTATATTGTACAATATTATTGTTTTTCAGTCCTTGAACATTTCCCACATCATCTCTTATTCAATGTATTGATGTAAAACTTGTCCATCCTTAACCGTTAGTGGAACAAATGATCCATAAATAGAATAATAGGTCATTCAATCAGCATTTTTTATAATATTTAATCATCAATGTTATAAAATTTTTATAAGTCCACCTATGTTGAGACAATTATTTATTCAATCCAAAAAAATCCATTGTTTAAATAAATCATTCATTAAATTGATAATCGTAATTCCTTCTGAAATATGAATATCCGAACATTATAAAAAGTATTATTCACATGACCTAATATTTAACCACCATATATCATAAGGATTATCTAGGTGATCCTATTTAAAAAAAGTGAAAACCATCATTCGGTATTCCCTTATGTCACTGTAATATTCAGAATTATAATATATCATTGTAGAAATTGTGAATTTTTACTTATTCTGTATTTAAAAATCTATAAACCTCATCGATGATATAATAACCCACTAGAAATTAAATCATAACCAATTATATGGAAGCTAATATCATCCAGTAGTCTAATTATTATTCAATATTTCATTATCCAAACATCATTATCTCATCATCATACTAATAATAATGGTTATCATTCCCTTTAATTTTTTCCAAAAATATGTGAATAACATTTTATGGTTTCCAATACCACTCAAGATATAATCTTAAATACATAAAAAACATCTATATAACAATCTATATATTTTTCATTAATCTACAGTTTGAGAAAAATAATTATAATACATTATTCTTGATTAACATGCATTAATTACAAAAAATTTGTACATCATTGTTAATGATTCACCATTTTATTCTGTACTAATTCTATAATCTCAAATGTCATTAAAATCTCTTCTTTTTTATTGACATAAACACAAATCATACGACCATGATGATTCTCTTCATATTTTTTATACTAAGGAATCAGTTTTCATAATGCACATACAATCACATTTAAAAAATTTTACCATCGTGGATACCTTAGTAATACCATTATCAATGATCGTTTTATTAAGTAAACCTTTTCCATTCCAATTATATGATTAGTATCCATATTGTTGACACACCGAAAATAATCTAGCTCCATATATTCTTTCTCAAATATTCATATTCCAACATGATTTAGAATTGAAAAAATAAACATTCATTCCTCTTCTGCCACCACAAAACTCTATTATTCTCCTATTAAGAAGGTTAGTAAACTCAACAATGTTGATATTATTGAACATACTATAAAATTTATAATTATTCATAATTAAGATTTGTATCTTTACACATCCAATTTCAATTTGATTATCATGAGCAATATTATTCCACTATCATTTATTTTCTTCGTTAATATTGAATCCTCATGTTTCATGAAATTTTCCAAAACCACAAATGAAAACTATCAGCTACAATAATCACACTAGAAAAACCACATAATAAAGGTAATGTATTATTAACCTCTACCATCTCTGTTTTAATCCTATGTTGTTACTGATCATTACCATAAATTGAGGATTTTAACCAATAATTATATATATTCTTATAAAATCCTAGACATTAATTATAAATATCTATAGGTTTATCCATAATATTTTCTCACACTAGTATCCAGAGGTCGATTAAACCATTTTTCGGATACAAACACTAATAACCAAATCATGATTTTCATGGATATTAAATTTCGAATATTAAATCCTCAATATGATACACAAATAAATTCCCAAAGACTTTATTAATTTAATGTATTTTTAAACACATAATCCATTCTTCTAACTTGGGGAATGGTTTCCAACATCTCCTTTAATGATCTTTCCATTTTGTTTTCCTACTGAAAACGATTCATTATATCAAGTGGAAGGGAAATAAAATAAGGATTAGATTAAATTATCAGTAAGTGTAAAAAATGAAAAAATAAAACAGAACCTAAAAATAACCATATAAAATATGAATATAAATTTTGAATATCAAAATCTTGAGTCAAGAAAGAAATCATTGTAGATCATAAGGCCTAAATCATAATGGATCCTTAACCATGATTAAATAACATTGTAAAAAAAATTGATATTTTTTAAACAGATATGTATAAAAACAATTTCTATATTATCCAAGCCACATTTCTAAGAACACCATGGAGAAAAAGACCATTACTAAACAGATTTCACTCCTCGTTCTAGCCCTATATTTCTGAACCATATTTTCTGGTCATCATAGAACTCTATTTCTGAAACATATTAACTTTCTTGTTCATCCATGTCTATCTCACAAGATATAAATCCTTAACTAATGAATTATTATGATATACAAGTCCAACATATATGATATTGAAATCATTCTTACATGTACAACAATAACTTAGTTCTTTCATCATAGAATAACACAAGGAATAAATTGGGTTTCATAAAAATCATTCTGTTATAACATATACTATAAAAAAATTATTCATAAATATCATTATATAAATAACATAATAAAACAATATGAATGAAAGCGATGTAAATATAACCCTATTAAATAATGGAATCTTATATTGAAAATAAATTTAATAAGACAAATGAAATTAATTCTTCATGAAAATATTATCTCTTTTTTTAAAAAAATTTGTTTCTAAAAATGCCATGAAATTTGAAAAGAAATGAATTTATTTTAAAAAATATGAAATATTATAAAGGAAGATTTAGGTAAATATTTTATTATAAGAGCATTAAAATCCATTCATGATATTTAATTTAAAGTAAAACTTATTTCTTGGACTTTTTTTGGAAATCCAAAAAGGACTACATATCGAAAATGAAAAAATATTATTTTAATACCAATTATTAAAAATTCATAAAATGGGAAAAATTGAAATTAATTTTTTTAGAAGATTCAATATTATATTATATAAATCAAAATTATGAAACATGGTCATGTATAAAAATCACACCCTAGTAAATACTTATACATTAACAATCTCATAGAAAATAATGAAATTGCAAAATTATCCATTTCATTAGTTGTATATCCTTTTATGTATCAAAATATAATTTATAATGATACAAATTATTTAATTTACTTATTCCAAAATAATATATATTTTTTATGATATCATATATTATTATATTATCATCTGTTTGTTCGTGAAATTTCATTGTTAATAATTATTTGAGTATTAATATGTTTATTATCTAATGCCTGTTTTCTTAAATATGTTATGATTATATATCATATGTCATATATACATCACTAATAATTATATTATGATAATATATATCATATTTTTTTAATTATTTTCATTTATATATTCACATTTTTTTAGAAATAATGCCGAATGAATCACATTGATTTGTGGATATAGGAGTTCATATGCATGCACGAGAAATGATATAATTACAATAACGTTTAAACACTATAGATGTGGATGTTATATATGTTTTTATATAGTAAAAATCCTGATTTAATAATAATATATATTTATTTTTTCTATCATTATATTCATATAGGTAAGGTGGCGGTGAAAAACATATTACACCACGACGTGGATATGATAAACTCTATGTACAGATGCGTGTTGATTTTGTTTTTCATAGGATAAATGGAAGGATGAATATACTTCTTTCGTAACAATAATAACATAACATCTTATAATTTATACTATATTTATTAATATATAATTTAAAAAACTCATGAATCTGATGTAGAAGAAGAAATAACTTTAAAGAATTGGTAGTGCTGATTACCTCTTCTTCGATATGCTCCCTGCAGATCTTCTATTAAAGGAAATTGAATTTTTCTTTTTAGAACAACATAAAAAATGTATTGTGGATGAGGTTGTTTATAATGTAAATATTTTTTGTATGGACATTCATGAAGGATCAAAATTAATTGAAATTGTTAGGGAGGATGTTTCCTTTTATAATTATTTTGAGTCGAAGATATTGGAATCTCAAAAAATATTAATATAAAATAAAATCAATCCACTTTTAAAATTTTCTAAAATGTTAGTTCTTCAATGAAGAAATGTGATAAGTTTGTCACCTCATCAACAAATATATTTCAGACATGTTTTTTTTCAATTTAAACATTATCATTTTACATTAATGCTGCATTATTCTATTTCATTTTAATTACCATAATAATTATTTCAATATGAAATGATTCAAATATTTACTTATTTAATATAAATGAAATGATAAATTAAAAATTTAGATAATTTAAACTATATGGTTATTTTTTTATTTTTTCAAATGAAATTTATGATTTTTAAATAATTTAATAAAACATAGGTTTGATAAAACAACATCATTGTATACATTTACACTATTCAATTCAGCGACTCTGAAAAAAATATCATGATAAGATATTAAGGCCAAACCAAATATTTTATAATATCTATAAGAGTCCAGGTATTATATAACATTTTCTTAATATTTAAACTATATAATATTACTTTTATTTTAATATTTTTGATATATTAATATGGTATTTCAATTACTAAAATAATTACTACAATGGTATTGTGTAAAAATTTTATATACCTATTTTTTGAATAAAAAATAAAATTAAAATACCTAAATTGAGTATAAATATGATATATTTATATAAAAAAAATTAAGTGGAATATGTCATTAGGAAAATCCATCATTAATAATTTTATACTTATAAAATTTGGAATGTTACATGTTTAACATCACATTAAATTAAAAAACATACATGTCATAATAACAAATATAATTCTTAAAATGATCAATTACACGAACATTGGAATATTTTGGTCGGTCTGTACAGTACAAAAACAATTTTGTCTAGTTTTTCTATATTTAGTCATTGTTATCATATTAATAATAATATGTTTATTGATTTCTCATCAACTAAATAATTTTGTCATAATCAATATTAAAACCATTAAGGTAGGTATTTTATTCCCAAAAATTAAAGATAAATTATCTAAAAAAATCATTTTATCTATAAAAGAGACATATTATATTAAATTATTTGTTATGTATAAACATATTTTAAAAATTATTTTTTATTCAAAACATCAATGTGACATCATACTATATTCATTAAATAAAACATTATAAATACCATTATATCTCTCAAATGGAAGAAAAACATAAAAAATATCATATATTATGGATTTTTTTTATTATGTTTATAGTAAACAATAATATTCAATGATAACACACATTATTTCTTATGTGAACACATAATAGATATTAGATAAATAAAGACACTTTGTTTATTTCTATGATTTAAATATTATATAATTCATTTTCATTGACAAATGTCCATTATTTGAATAAAATTATATCCTTATTTATTAATGGTCAAATTCTATTAATAAAATAAAATTCTGTCATTTTTGGTCATTTGAGAGTCATTATAATTTTATTTTTAACTTAAATTTCATAATTTACCATTTACCCTAGTAACAAAATTTATCACTATTACTATACATATTTGTAAAAAATAAAAGGGACCTAAATACCAAATATGGACCTCTAGAATCCAAATTTATAATCTAAATTTTGAAACTTAAAAAATTACTTTTTTGAATTATATGTAAAATTAAACTTCTAAAATGTCAGAAAATATTGGGAAAAATTCCCTATTTTAAATGAAAATTTTTTTATTATAAATTCAGAAAAAAAATCATTTTTAAAAATTTTAATTTATAATATAAAATAATTATAATTTAAAACTAATCCAAAAAAAATAACTTTACTAATTCATGTCATTAAATTCAATTAATGGTTTCAATAAAAATCATTATTTTCACTATTCATGAAAAATGAATATTATAAGAAGAATACCAAAAAATTAACAAATGTAAATTATTATTTTCCTAATTAAATAATTATTTTATATTTTATTATTTAATATAATGATTTTTCAAAAAATATATTTTAATATGGTGTTCTCTCAAAAGGTGGAAACAATATTTTTTAAAAAAATGAATTTGTTCTTATATCATGTCCAAAGAACAAATAATATGATTTTGAAACATTTGATTTAATATAGAAAACATATATTTCGTTAATAAAATCCTTCTAGAGTTAATTAATTTATTAATTTAATCATTACTTGTATTAAAATAGTTTTTTCGAATACTTCTAATATTGTCCATACCCGCCATTATAACGATAAGGTATTAAGGTAATATTTATTTGTTCACATATAAATGGTCTTGTGTGAAATGAAATATATCAAAATTAGATGAAGTTGTGTGTAACATATGACAAGAAAATCATTTCATATTCCCCAATATATTCTGCTGTTGTGTACTACATAAGGTTATCTTGAGGCCGTGTACAACAGAAGACATAATTGAAATTAAGAACAATATTTTCTATAAAATTATAAAGTTGTTAAAAAAACAAGGGCCTCATTTAATTGTTCTAATCATAGGTTGTTCGAAATTTAATATTTATTATCCTATTGTAACAACCACTATAAGTATTGTAATCTTAATTTGGGATCATCATGGGTTTTTCATTCAAAAATAATAATACACATAATCAAAAAAATTTATATTTAATTATTTCTAAAATAATGAAAATATTTAGAAAAATAGAATGATAATGAAAATATAAATTAACATTAAATGTTATTATAATTCAGTTAGATAGAAATTAAAAAGAGAGAAGGTTTAGTTTCATGTTCCTTTTTTATTCAAATGATTTGATTAAATTCAGTACGATAGTTAAATTTTAATATATCATGCATGAACTATTAACCATAAATTTATTGAGTGGGAATTATTTCATTCATAGGATTAATTAATAAAAAAATTGAACTCTATAACTTGATATAATCTTGGTTTAGGACACTCCTCATAAAAATGTGTTCCATAATATGTGGCTCATCCCCATCTTATAAAGATTCATCCATTTAACAACTCTTCCCTATAATTTGTGGAGTTCATGTTTGATAAAAGATCGTAAAAATATATAAATTAAACGATATAAGTGATTTTGAGATTAATTATTTAAATCTAAATCAATGTTATCATAAACACAACCATCATTAAAAATAATTTGAAATCAAACAATGTATTAATTAAAATAATAATAAAATAACACCAACCTCCGCTCCCATGCCCATGTCTCAGGTAAGTCACACACAATTAAACATATTAGTTCATGATGGCATGAAATAGAAATAGGTAATGAATAAGCGAAAATGTGTGGTAATGAGAGATCGATACAACAAAATATAAATATGAAATACATTTTTATTAAATGAAATGAATTTATAAAAAATTATCAAAACCGATGTGGAATAAATTATGGTAGTTGTAGACTCATCATTAATATTGTTTCATCAGCCAACGAGATTATACCCAAGAGGTACAAGCACATTCTAGGCATCCAAAAGACACGGGATCAAATCTGGGCATGGAAGAATTTATGGGGTACTGTAGCAGGGTACTTTAGTAGTACTATGTCGGGTACTGCGGTAGCACTGTAGCAGCATCATAACTGTAGTAGTGGAAACACTGTAGTAGCGGAGGCACTATAGCAGGGGATTGTAGCGGCGGCGGGTACTGGAGCTGTTACTATAGCAGAGCTGGTACTGCAGTAGTACTATTCACCGAGGGGTCCTTTAGGCAAAAAAATTGGCTTTCAACCCTTGTATTCAGGCCAAATGGCCTTGGGCCTTTGTGCTATGTAATGGGTATCCCTCTACCCACACTAAAGAGGTCTTTGCTTTAAATAATAAATTGAGGCTTCAGCCCCATCCTTTAAAAAAATCAATATCATTTCATCATGCCCTATAATTTATTGATGGAGGAAACCCTTTTATATTCTATCATTCAAATCTCATTTTAGTATTTAATCAATTATTAATTTTTTAATATATATTATTTAAGATCACCACATTGAATCTTCATAGATATCAGAGATTTAATAATTTAGTTGATCACCATACTATGGCATGGAATTATTGTATGTTGTGTTGCATCCATTGTTTGTGCATGCCCACTTCATGGGTGTGGGGAAGAAAACTCTCGTACCATTGTAACTCATTTATCACAACATCAAATTTGAGATACATCAATATTAAATAACTCTATATATTTTAAAAACCACTTTTTCAGAACCCCTTATGTATTATTTCCCCCATTAGATATAGGTTCTTTATAATATATCACCTACATGGTGTAGTTCAAAAAACATAGTTGTTCTATCTAAAAGGCTACAACATAGATTAAAATTATATAGTGAAACTTATTGCACTACAAAAAAATGAAAAATTATAATTTTCTGTAAACCTATTGAAATTCCCAAACACATTGTCACATATCCCGGTATGACTTCATCCATTTTTTGAGAATATAGTGTTGTATTGGTTTAATGGTGCATGATCCTAATACACTCAATCTTACCTTTCAAATGGAATGATTAGTATTCCTAGATTCATTCATTTATGAAATCGGATTTATTGAAATTGGTTATGTTTGTAGGGACAACCTGTGGAGATCCCATGCTTTAGAAGTGGAATTCATAATCACACATGAATTTCCAAGACAATTCATTAAATTTTCAAGGGTTTATGGGGGTTGTTCATAATGAAACTCCTACTAGGATGTGTAATGTTGTAGTGACAAATATATGATCCATGGGGATTGTGATTTTTGTGGGATGGAATAATATTTTTAATTAGGAAAAGTTATATTTGTGATCTTGTCCCACATTAAAGGTTCTTCATGTTGAGTTCTAAAAAATTTAAATAAATCAAAAAATTCTTCTCTAAAAAAACCACGATATGTATTATCACCCACATATAAAATGGAAGATAACCTATTGTCCTATATCAAAAATCAATGTCCTACCAAAATTCTTGAATCAGTCGTTGAAAATTCTCACCTCTGAGTGGCAAGACCCCATCCAACCATGTGATACATTCTACAACAGGGCATGATTATCTAGATCACCATTAATGTGATGTATAAATGTCTTATATTCCCCATTGATTGAGGGATATCTATGGTATAATATTTTATAAAAAATAATTTTTTAAAATTGTAAAAATATTTTAACCTGAATATAAAAACTCAAAATTAAAATTTAATCTTTTTATTCCCATTAATCCATATAAACTATTAAATTTGGTTTTAATATTTTGAATAAAAAAATTTAATTTTTAGTGGAAAATTATTGAAAAGAAACATAAATCACAAAACATTGGTTAAATATTTTCACCAATTGTTTGTTAATTAGAGACTTTAAAATGAAATATGATCAAAAATTGAAAATTATAGTATATCATGATGAATCCATTAAAATAGGATTTAATTATACACTTGAAAGTTTGGATGGGTGTGGAAAATCTCAAAACATCCCAATGAGTTTTTTATCATATTTTCTTATCATTGTTCCCTACATTTATTTACAAATATCATAAATGTTTTTGAATATATTCTTGTGAATTTGAGGATTCTCCTGTTCATTGGGGAATTAATGATGGAAGATAAGATAACAATATTTTCAATATATGAGATATATTGGTTTTTGGTATCAAAATATTAGATGTATATCATATTTTCTCATCATGTTTTCAAAAACACAACTGGGGAGATGAATGATTACTTATATATGGGGTTGTTAATAAAACACTATGAATTTTAAATACAATTTTTCAATGAATTGATATTTAGATAAAATTTCATTTATCTTTACAATGCGGATTAGATAAATCCCCCCAAAAAAATAATATAGAGTATAATGGTGTTTAGATAAATCTCAGATTAGGATATTTCAATGAATGATTTTATACGAAAATTTATAATTGAGTGTTTTAGATGATTTAATTTTTTATATACTATGAACATGTTAATGGATTGATGGTGGATAGTTAAGATGTGAATGATACCAATGTAAAAAGTAAATTCTCAAGAATACAAATCATACATTTCATCTCATCAAATCACATCATGGTTAATGAATTGGAAAATGATTAATATAGTGTTCACTAAAAGAAATAATGGGACTACATGTGGTTTTTATAGTAATAGTATAAATCTACAATCAGCATAACTATATCAGTGAATTTTATCATACATCATGGTACTTATTTTTTATTTACATTATTGACATAGTAATGGTACTATATTTTTTGATGTCATGTCTATAGTTTCACAAATTATTGAAAAATTTATCATGGATTGACTAGAACATCTTCATTTATAAGAAAAAATTATTTCATTATAAATTATTGAAAGGGTTGGACTTTTATATTTATCTCATGAGGAAACCATATCACTGTCTCTTTCAAATAATCATAGTAATAATCTAACACTATCATACTTTGAGTTTAGGTCCATTTCCATTATATATTTAATTTTTGTCTAACAACAATATTATAAAGATATGGGTAATGATATTAAAAATATAACATCTTCAAATTACACACTCTATGAACAAAATCAAGACTAGATAACAATATATCCCCATATTGGCCATCATGTATGCCAGAAGCGGACAACGAGAGGTATTGTTCAATAGTGGAATAGTGGGGAGACTATAACACCAATATCATAGTATGAAATAATATCATGAATAATTTAGCATCATGAAAATAAACACATATAGATAAATTACATTAAAAAAAATAAAATAAAATTATAATGAATACATATAGCATACAAGTTACACCACCCATTAGGCCAGTTAAATAAAAAATAGAAGAAAAATATATATGGTTATTTTATAAATACTATAAAAACAATATCATGATCATCAACCATACCTATGTCATCCAACTCAAAAATTCATAGCCTAATTTGAAGAATTGGCCCATCATGTTCATGTATAACATGTGAAATCTTCCTGTGTTCCCTTGTGAAATGGTGAACCGAAGAGGTGGGAGTAAAACTTATTAGGATACCACAATTAGAAACTACAACCATAAAAAAATTATAAATAGTGAAAAATGAACTGATTGAGTTAAAATATACCAAAACAATCATTTTAATCATTTAAAAACTAAAACCGAAAAAAAACACCACAATATGGGGCTTGGTCAACCATAAAAGTGGTATAAACCTGAATTACCTAGTCTGGTGGTGTCTCCGTCACATAATATAGACCCTCCCAACCCTCCCACACTAGATGATGGGAAGTTTTACTATTTCTGGTCTAAAAAATTATCTTTTATGGAATATATATCCATACATATAAACGTAGTGTCCCTAATGACAACCTTTACCCACGTTTAATCGAAACTATCATCTATTGGGATCCATTTCCACAATAGGATCACTAAAATTTTCACTTCATACCCTTGGGGTTTTTCCCAAACATTTAAACCATAAATATCCAACATACCCCATGTTTGTGTTCCCCCATGGTTAACCATAGTCACATGTATAAGGAAATATACACTAATATTTAGTCCAAACCACAAAATAAATATATCAATCGACACTTTGTTTTCAACATTCTCTAATTAGAAAACATTTCCAAAAAAAAATCAATCCATTCCAGAAAAAAATTTTCCATTATGGGATTAATGGAATTTGACTATTTCGTTCCAATATACCATCTCTAAAAAATTTATATATTCTTAGACATACTATCATGTCATTCTATAATAATTTCAACACAACCCATTAACCATTATCATAATTTTTACTAAATACAACTTCATAATTCCATATTAATCTCTTATAAAATTTACCATTCAAAAAACCACTTACTATAAAAAATAATTTTCATTTGAATATCATACATTCAATTAAAAATTAGATTTCCAAAATCCAAGAAAATTAAAACTTTTAATCATCATGCCTAGTAGTAATATTACACGAGAATACGAGAGTCCATGAATTTTAACTTTATTATAAAATAAAATAAATTGAAATAAAAAGTTGGCACGACAAAATTAAACGGTTACATGGAAATATAATATACTATGTGTCAATTGTAGGGACCAAAATCCTTATATTAAACATTCTAATTGAATTCATTAAAGGTTAGTAATTCTGTTAAGGCCCTCCAAGGCCTATCCAAGATATGAAAAACCCATACATACTATATGGATTTCAATGTAAATCAACATATCAATAATTAATTTATCCTTTTTAAAAAATAAATAAATAATTTCTTCAAAATCAACCAAATATATTTCTTGATAACTCACAGATACTTAGTCATCCATTAAAAAATTGATCCATAGGGTGTCTACCACTATTCGTATATATTAAAACCTAAATAAATTAAACTTCCCAATCAAAATACTACATTCCTAAAAATATTTTACTTGTATTTTTTTAAAAATATCATGAAAAAACAAAACTGCATCAAACCATATAGATACACTAAGATATAATGTATAAAAAACATCATGTTACACCCTAATTCTAATATTTTAATAATACCCATGAGAATCTTGTGATTCCATCACGACTAGGTGGAATTGAAAAAATAAAACCTAGTTAAATAATAGAAATATGAAAAAGGGGGATGAGAGGACCATCTATGTATAAAAGAAACTGAGATGTACATTAAATTGTTGTTTAAAACCCCTTGAGAAACCCCTTAGAAGGGAGTTGATGATAAGAATAATGATAGGCCACCCATTGGCTATTTGAGAGAAAACATGTTTGGTGTGTTGGTTTTTCCTCTAAATCCAAATTGAGATGAATATAAATTCTTCATCATCAATACCCCAATGGATAGATAGTGGACACCCACTAGATATCCAACCCCTAGAATGACCATTAGCTATAAGATATATTCCCGACCACCCAACCTATATCACAATATTTATTTCTAACCTCATCTATATCATTCTCTCGAATCCTAATCCAGAACCACATTGTATCTATGTCTAAAACATTAGAATGATGTTAAAAACATTGATTAAATATGATCCCATGAACCAATAATAAAATTATTTTCATTGAGATGATCAAAACTATACATAAAAACCTGATGTCTTTCAAACTCCACACCATAACATATTTCACCCCCTGATAAGCCGTCAAAGTCCTCTTTATTAACATAATGACCTATTTTAGTTGTCAAAACCCATTTAAATGTACTAATTCCTTCTAAAAAGGCCATCATGATGTCTACATCATTACCTCTATTGTACGAGTAATGACACACTCAGAGATGACAAAATCATCATAAATACTAAAGGATATATTGGGATAACACATTCCAAAGATTATACATAGTGAGGTATGTTTATCCCATAACCTGATTGATCTTCCGGCCTATGGTCCTCCCTCTATTGGTATTTACTAATTTCATGAAATTCCATCAAATTATATCTTACACCATCGTAGTTCAATATATAGACCATGAATTGTTTTATATGATGATCCTTGTATAGAATCAAACTACACAAACATTATAATTATAGAGGACATCGATGCATCAATAATATATCTTATTTATTTTTATTTTTATATAAGGACATATACCTTACGTCCATTTTTAATCCTAAACATATAAATTTTGTATGAAATAAAAATAAATTCCATAAGAAACATTCATCCTACCATATTTGATTTTAATAATATAGTTCCAAACTAATAATATTCAACTACAAGAAAAAAAAAATCCAACCAACCATTTTCTATATTTTTCCTCAAGGATTCTCGGATTCACTCAACGATGTTTCCTCAAAACACTGACCACATTAAATAACAATCCCATGAACCACATGTTCATTCAAAAATACCCATCGCGGTCCATGTCTACCTCATTGAAAGACTATTTGTATAAATTTTTAGCCACAAACTATATCATTAATTATCCACCACAATCATTGACACTTTTAATCTCGATCATGTTTTCGAAATCTTGATTCATTCGTAATCCAAAAATATGTTCCTAGACTGAAAATGTCATTATTTTCCAAGAGAATATATTATGGTGGTACTTATATAAAATAAATCATTTAATTGGACATAATTGATCCCCAAAATCCATTCCTCAAACATGGTGAAATTCTATATTCACTACCTCCATCATCCATATCATTATTGATTCTAGACATCATATAAAAAATAAACCAAATAAAAAACATGCATATTTTTTTATATAATTGAAATCAAAATCATTGTTTGATTCCCTCATTTTGGAAATCAATTTACTGATCCAACATCATTCCTTTCTTCATATGGGATACATTTTTAATTCTATGTAACCTAAAATCATTATTGTATCCACCTTAGCAGAACACCCACAATCGGAATCCAACCTACATGAAAAACTATCTCATTTGAGGTACCCTTGACATCATTGGAAATAATTTAAAAAAAAACCATCAAATAATAATTCTACCAAAACCTATACACTATGTACATGGGTTCTTGTATTCTGTATCTAAGGTCACTCTCCTACCATAATATTTCATGAATCATTACCTCAACTAATAAAAACTTATGACTCACAAATCACATATTTTCCATCCTATAACATCACATCTAGATGTGTCCAAACCCCATAAATTCCCCAGAACTAATTAATACATAGCTCATTATTCAATTTTGGAAGATGCGATAATCCTTCTTGGAACCCACTGAACATACAAACCAATAAGAGGACCACCAACCTCAAGGGCCACTACTACAAATTCCACAACATGTATATACATAAACTACTCCTAGGGTGTATCCCTAAATGACACCATCCAAACTCTTGTGTCTCTACCCCATATCAATTATCATATCACCATTTTTATTACATAAAATTACTTGTTTAAAGATAGACCATTTCAGAACATTAGATACCTTTTGAATAATGACCTCACCACATAGAACGACCTTATTTGACCTAACACATCTTTCTACCTCACCAATAATAACAGCAATCATATTTTACTATATCATGTCCCCTCATAGTCATCACCATTAATAATAAAACGATTTCCATGCATGGAATGCATCTGGAACATCGATTCACTCCCCAATGCAATGGGTGAGAACTTTCGTAATACATAGTGGTAACCAATATCACACCTTCTTAACTCTGTTAACTAGAAAACTAGGCTCATAATACAAATTCAATAGCTAACCATGACTTCATTATGACAGTTCCATAAAAACCTTGGTATCTCAGCATCCCATGACCTATATATTACTTAACATCATACCAAATTAAATGTTAACAGTTCATGAATAGTCATGTGGAACCTTAATACATATAAACCCCACATATCAACACTAACTCTAGGATTACCTATTTAAAATATCACATTTCTGATTCCTTGAATTACCTCACAATCACCCATGACATGGATTGATTCCAAAGGAACATAAATCCTCTCGTGCTTAAATTTTTGTAGATCTCATCCACATGCCTTGACATCACTCTAAACCATTACATAATAATTATTTTTTTTAATTTCACTCTCACTATGAATTAAACAACCATATAATAATAGGTTCATGCCCCCGAACAATCCTACACTTCTGTTCGGTTTTTGATACCACAGTACTTGACCTAAAGGTGATTTCACATTAAAAATAGTAAAGTGAGTCTTCATGTCTATGTCATAAACTTGGATGTACCAATGATTAACAATATTTTGAGTTTTTCATATACTAAAACTCTTAGAAGTATATTAATACCCTGATCATATTATCAAAGATATGGTGGTTAATTTATTAAATTTTAAATAGATGAATGAAATATCATATCGAATAACCAAATATATTAGTAGTCATGGATAACTATATACAATCATGAATCTCATAATAATATTTAATCATGATTAAAACAAAGTAATTTTATTTTTAAATTCATCATTACCATTGGTATAACCCTCCATATGAACCAAACAACTCATTCTGAAACCCTAGGGAATGGAATGATAATAAAGGTTCTAGTAATTATACGTAGTAATAGTATTGTACAGAAGAATATATCATAAAAAATAAGTATTTTTAAATATGTAAAGGTAAACAACTAAAATATAATTTTATAAATATATAGATCATAATGTGGAAGGAATGAATAGTTAGAGGATAATTTCATACATTTAATAACATGAGCATGAATGTTATAAATTTTAATCCCAACTAATCACATAATCACATGGGTATCAGTCAACAATATCACAATTACGGGTCTCAAAATTCAAACAACATAAACATATCATCAAGGCCTCATTTTTAGACATCATACATAATGAGTATGGCCTAATCCAAATATTATAGGTAGTTTGTCTCATGATACATACTTATCCATCGTGGGTCTATAACAGGACTCACTTCTCTATAATAATTCTTATTCATTCCTTATTTGAAATGTGATAATCATAATCACTGTAAAAATTCATATTATATATATACATATATAATAAAATTTTAATACATTTCACATCTAGTAAACAATATACCAAACCATCATATGTAATATGGTGAATTATATCAAAATACAGAATCCTCAGTCAAACTAGTCCTAATTATTCTTCAAAAAATATAAAGCTGGTAAAAATACAACATATCCACATTATACAATTTGTTAAAAGTGGGATTTGATAATGATTAATAGATGTTATGTAAAAAATTAATTAAAACATTCTTGAGCAAATTACACATTCTATCATTCAGTATAAATTTTTTAAAAGATCAATTTACATTATATTAATTAAAAAGTACATTAAAAAAAATCATGAAAAATTATAAATTTATCTTTGAAACAATCGATTTATGAGATGGTAGGAAATTTTGAACAAGCAGGATATCCTAAAATAAATATTAAATATAAAAAAACCGACAAAAGTTAAATATTTCCTACTTGATAAAACAACATGAGGATCCATTTAAAAAATAATTAAAAATTAAAACAAGGATAAAATTACATTTATTAATAATTTGGATAATTTTAATAACATTTTTGACAATATTTTTAAATGACATGTGATTGACCAAAAACTAATTTTTTTCGGAGAAAAATAATCCTATATCTATATAAACATATTTTTTTAATCATTATATTTATGAAAAATAAAAATTAAAGTAATAATTGAAAATATGTTGAATAAATAATTGAGTTAAAAATATATTGGGTTTAATATATAAAAATTAAACAATTCCTCTTGGGATACATAAACATAAACTATGCTGAATAATAATGATATTTAAAAATAAACCCATTCGAAATTAGTGACATTTTAATCATAAGAACCAAGAAATAATGTCGATGAAATTAAACATTATATAAAATGAAGATATCGATATCCATTAAATAAATAATCAAATGGATATTATATACATAAAAAATACATATCATTAGAATTTGGAATATGCATCAATGAAGTGAATGTGAGATGAGAGACCATAACCTCAGGTCTCCCTTCATTTATACATGTCTGAAAATATTCTATAATAAATATTGATATTTTTTAAAAAAATTATATATTCATTATCATGTATATCAAAACATTTATGATTTTTATATAACCTTTTTTCAACCATTTATTAATAATTATTTATTAAAATTGTGTAATGGGGTTATAAATGATTTGGTTTTCAAATATGTTTTGGTTTAGTGGTCTCAGACATTATAATTTAATTATATATATGTCATATCCACAATGTTAATAATGATTCAAATGCCATATATATTAATTATATACCTATTTATAGTTATCCTAAAAAATAATGTATTTAAAAAAATATGTTACAACATTCATGGAGATGAAAATCCGTATATACTCATGAACACTATTTAATTTTATCTTCAACATATGGAATAAGTGAATGTTAAATAATAAGTAACTATTAATAAATCATTATTATGTCATAAATATCACATATAATAATAAAATTTATCCTTTTTTAAATTACATGAAAAATTTATGAACAAACCAATCACATCACTTCATGATAGTGGTGTATGTCATAAAAAAGAGTTATGATGTCATATTCCAACAGAAAGGAAATTATGAAGTAATAAATGGTATTATATTTAAATATTTATATTTAATTTAAAAAATACTACTAATATTTTCCAAATTTACATAACTATATCTGTGGTTTTTATGGGAAATAAATAACATCGGATCATGAGGTGGTGGTCACCTGTACACACAATCGATGGATTCATATTCCATTTGATGGTAGGGAAGACTTTTATATGTTGGGAAATAAACATAATAAATATTAGTTATATATTATATAATAGTGTTAATATATTTTAATTATTAATATATAAATTATCATGTTATTAGAAGTTGTAAAAATGAATAATACTAGTGAAGATAATCACCGTCACATTGAAAATCCTCTTATGTATCTCTTATTAAATGTTTATTTTTTTCTCTTTATACCAACCAATTTAATAGTTGGGTTTTTATGTTCATAATTAAATAATTTATTTCAAAGGTTGTTTATTTTCCTTATTTTTTTGTCACATATTATATCTAAAACAATGTTATTATTTTTATATATTTGGTATTAATGTCTCTCAAAAACCAATTAATTTTTCCCATATAATGTTAACTTTTTCCTGAAGGACAATGTTTAAATATATGAAAATAATTTTTTTGAAATTACACATTATAAACTATGTTAAGAAAATTGTATCATAATAAGAGTTAAAGAGATGTACGAATGTTATATAGAATAATAAATAAAAATGATTCCACAATATTGAAAATTAGTGGGAACTATACAAAGGAATTGGAAGAAAATAAACAATATTTTGGTAGTGTGATAGATA
Organism: Viscum album; assembly: GCA_963277665.1. Classification (NCBI taxonomy): domain Eukaryota; kingdom Viridiplantae; phylum Streptophyta; class Magnoliopsida; order Santalales; family Viscaceae; genus Viscum; species Viscum album. The sequence continues at coordinate 1,034,289,308 of OY728157.1, forward strand.
TCATTGATGAAAATAAAGGGAAATATCAAGAGAATTATAATGAACCAAAACAGAAAATTAATGTGGAGTGAAATGTACTACATAATTCATATTAACAAAACATAAATGTAAAAAAATTAAATACACCTTTTTAATGTTGAGGGATTATTTTATAATCATTAAAAGGGACTCCAAAAAATATAAATTAATGATATTTATTATTTTATATGCATATTTTCATTATTTTGTTGTCCATTGACCAGTTTTAACTTCATTTATTTCTCCGTTAAATGAATATAAATGAAGAAGTTTTACATATAAATAACTAAAATAAACGTCTTACAAATTAATTTATATAAAAAATGAATAAGAATCATTTCTTATAGTAATTTCTAAAACCAAAATGTATAACACGTGTTATCCAAAAATGTTCACTAATATCTAAATCATAAAAAATAACAATGAAAATATCAGCACATTTCCCTTATAAAATAATAAACACCAATTTTTTTTTGATATTAATCGTGACTATGATTAATACAATAATATTTGAAGAATTTGATAAAAATTATTTTAATATGAATTAAAAAATTTCTCTAAATGAAACCATACACTCATAATGTCTCATACCAAAAATGTGTTTGTCTAAATAATATAATATCCATTATATTTTATTCATTTCTTTGAATAACTGGAATCATTATAAAGGCCAGCCATATTTATATAAGCATCTAAAAGATAATTTTATATTAATTTTTAAAAAATTTAAAAAATGATTTGTTTAAAAAAAAATATTTGACTCTAGAAGACACGAAAAATTACATAAAATATATTAATCATAAAATAAATTTTTCACAATAATTTTTTTATATACGACATATTTAATTCTACCAAGTAAAAATTTTATGAAATGTTTTTACCAGAACATAAATGATAAAATTAATGAAAAATGTTATCAATAAATCTAATACTATGAATATATTTATATATTTCAAATAAATAATAGCTCTTTGTAGATCATAAGAATAATATATATCTCAAGCAAATATATCTCCTCTCAAAATGTTATTAATAACATGATAATTCCATTAATTATAACAGTAAATGGGTTTTTTAAGACTATAAAAATATAACCTACCATGATCATGAATACCAATGATGATATCTATGAATTTATGGTTGTATTAAATGAAATAAAATTTTCTTCAAAAAATAAGTCAATCCTTATTTTATATTTATAATAAAAATATAATTAAAAAATAATTGTACATCCTAATTCATCAATACCAATACATAGATACATCAATAATTTTACGTTTATAATTGGCATAGAATAAGTTCATTCATGGTAAAATAAATATATTTTTAAACCAATCATTGAATAGGATAGTTTCAAGGTTCAACACTTTTAATATAATGATCTATTAGAGAATATTTGTGATGAATTTTTTTTATCCATTTAAATACTCAATTTTCCTTAGAAATTTAGTTTTTCCCATTATTTCCACTCATAATCAATTTTACCATTACGTTGATATATTCTCTTAGGAGTCAATTGATGCATTCTTGATGTGAGTAAAGTTGTGAATTATTTCTCTCGTGGACACCTTGAATAGATCTCTTAATGTAATCTATACATCTCTTATTTTGGAAGCCTAATATTTGATAAATGTTGATGTTATTATACATATATCTTGATCATTAACAAGGAATAATTACAATATCATTCAATATATTAATAATCCCATTTTGTTTCCCATTAACACATTTCCCATTTAATTAAACACTAATATGAATCCCTCAGGTTGTAACCATATAACAAAAATAAACAATATCGGGTGAGAATTACTAAACATAGTGCTAAATCAAATAATCGGGAAGGATTTATTGGATTTAAAAAAAAATTACCATTATTTTCATCCTATAACATATTATGTTGATCTTAGGTCATTTGTGATTGTCATATATTAAAATTATTCATAATGTTATATAATTAAAATATATATTAACCAATGAAAAATTCTTAAAAGTGTAACATTCGTTGAGTAGTAAGAGAACAATAACCCCACACCATATTTGATTGTTACATAATTACATTTTCCAAATATAAAAGGGATCATAACATGAACTTATCAGTAGTTTTATATTATTTTGAAACCAGATACATACATGAAACACATATTATAATTGAGACATTAAATACAACATAGTATCTCTATTGAGAGAACCATTATTCCACATATCATAACCCTGAATGTCATATATGTAAAATTTGATTAAATCACAGGGAAATGAAATTTACAAAAGAGAAGACTGCAAATGATAAGAATGATTATGACTACAACAGAAGATGACACAAATAATTACGGACTAATAAATATCATATAAAATTTTAATATTAAAATAAAAATATCATATTTCATAGCACAATTTACATGGTACAATAAGATTATAATATAATGTAACACCCTGAGACCTATAAATATATTCTCAATTAAAAAAATTCAATTCTTTTGACATATTTCAATAAATAAAAAACTGAGTTTGAAAAAAATTTGACACTTTATTAAAATAATTTATTAATAATGATGAATATAAAAAAACTAATATGATAACAGTTTTTAATAGTGATACAAAAATTATTAAAATTTGATGACTTACAAATGTAAAAAATAAATTCCATGAAAAAATGTTGTTTATAAATAAAATATAAACCATTTCAATTTTAAAAATCACATTTGAGAAAATAATTTTATTATTTAATTAAAAAGTCATGAATTTTTAAAATAAATTATATCACTATAATAAAAATTTAATTTAATTATGATGTTTAATCAATTTTAACTTTTAAAAGTTTTTTGTTGGAAACATGTTTAATTAAAATTTGTTGGGTTTTAATAAAAAATTATAATATTATATATATATATATAAATTGAATTTGGATTAATGTATTAAATATATTCTATATGAATTGTTTATATTATCGATAATCATGAATGTAATTTGGAATAAAATGAAATTTGGAAGTATAAAAATTTAATTACCATAGTTATGGTTAAACATGGATAACTTGGCTTTTTAATCATGGACGATGATTCTTAAAAATTACCTACAGACATATCAAACACTCATTACTAGGAAATAATTAGACCTCCAGTCATATATAGTCATGGATGTGCCATTTTGAGACATTTTTAATGAGAAGAATATGTGTATGATTGACTGCTTTCAAATATTCCACGTCTATCTGTAACTCCCAAACATAAAAGGAAATAACCTATCCTCTAATATTAACACCAATGACACTATTTTTCTTATAAAATAAATTAGAAATAACATTCATACTTAAATTTTATCATCCTATAATAATTAGTTTGATTCTCAATCCTTCCTAGAGTGGATTTTTCATAAAACCTAAATGTTTTCTTTAAATAAGAGATAATAGTGTTAAATGAGAGTTTTCATTTCACTTATTTATTTAAATCCTTCTATTATTATTCAATAATCACTATATAATAATAAACTTATCTCACAAATACTTATATATTTTTATATTAATTCTATGAACAATATCCATATCTTCTTCCCTCATACGTGGGACGATAATGTTTCCCATGTGTACAACAAACTACCACCTCATGATCTTATGTAACCCACATATCATCAACACCTCTCACATTTGTGTATGATCGTAGATATAATTTATAAATAAATGATAATTAAAATATTATTATAAATTTTGAAATATATAATCATTAATACAATTTTTACTTTCTATTCCACGTGCGATACAATAATGTCACTCCTGTGTATGACAGACTAATTCCTCACAAAGTGATGTGAATGTTTTCACTAACACATTAGATGGAATTTAATATGAGATAAAAATAATGGAAATATTTGTTATAAATTAAGTTAAATTTTATTCTAATATGGTAAAATATAAATGACTTCCTTACAATTTTATAAATTAAAAAATAGTATCGTCGTGGTTGCATACATATAGAAGACCATCTCAAAAAAAGAAATTTCATTCATTTCATAATTATACTTTTCGATTTTGTTTATATAAATTTAATTATTGAAAAAAAATTTATTTATAAAAATGAAATAATTTTGAATTTTATTTAATAATTTCTTATATTCTATATATGAATCATTAGTTATGAAATAAGAATGTGAAAGAAAGGATTTAATTACTATATTTATTTTCATCGGGATATATTCTTTCCTCATTGTAATTTATGTTCTAATATTATCTATGTAATTAATTTTTTTACCAAATTATATATATAAAATTTTTTATTTATATTTGGTACACATAATCAAGTTATTTTTTAATTCTAACTACATTGTTTTGATCGTTAATCGGGTTTATATCATAATGGCTTTCTAATCGAAATCTTTCATTCCTAATTTTTCATTGAATGAAATTACATTAATATTGTAAAATACACCAATTTAATTTTATTCAAATAGTGTTATTAATTAATATTAAATGTAATAGTAAAATTTTATTCTATTATTTACTTAATAGAATTGATAAAATATTTTCTATAAAATATAACATCATTTCACTCTTTTAACAGAAATATTTTGTCATCAAAATCAATATTTTTAAAATAAAATTAAAAATTATATTTATCCTCATAAAATGTATTTAAAAACAAAATTATTAGAGGTTTATTAAAATTTAATTTTTTTTGATATATATAAATATTTTGTTTTTAAAAAATATTCATGAATGGATTCTACCAAAAATGTTAAAGGAATCATTTTTTTAAGATACACAATATGTATTAAATTTCTTATTATAATTAATAAAAAAAATTTACAATAAATTATATTTTTATATGGTTTTATCTTTGAAAATTATTTATGAAATATTTTGTGAACATTTCATTTTAAACATATTTTCTTATTCAAGGTCTATTAATGTCAATAATGTTTTCAATTATCATGTTATGGTTTTTTCCATTAATCAATGTTAGCCAAAAACTATTTTTCAATGGATACATATTATTGATACCATAATTATTATTTCTATAGAGGGTTTATTATCAATTTTACTATTGAATGTATTTTCATTCACATCCATGATTAATTAATATAGTAATTAACATTCACTTGAAACATTCACTATACTTTTATCATTGTAAATATCATTTCACCTAAAAATCAATATCATATTCATAATGGATATTAATATTTCTTAAAATATATAAAATTCATTACAAGGTGTTTTATGTTGTGAATTTTTTTAATCAAGGATATCATTGATAAATTTTAATTCTTTACTCAATAGAGATATTATTTGATAATAATTATGGATTCATGATTTTAATAAATAATTCTATATATGATGAAATCATTGTACATGTATCGATTTGTGGGACCAAAAATTATATATCCCTTTATTGCATTGATATTTTCTCTAGATGATTTAATAAGACATCATTTTATTGGGGTTTACATATATTATTTTAGTTTTCCTTTTAAGGAAATTGAGTAAAGAATTATGATTATTTTTAAATCATGGTGGACATTAATTAATAATTTACTACATTAGGAATTCAGTTATTATTATTCATTCGATTTCCATAGTGATATATTATCATGATGCATTTCATTCTATATTATGGATTAAATAAAATAGTTTTCATTTATTACCATTCTAAAATGATGAAATATTATTTATCTCTCACGTTATTACATAAATAAAATGTGTTCTTAGTTATTTACAATTCCATTTGGATGATATTTTATTTTATCTTGATAGATTCCACTTTACATAACCCATACTTATAATTAGAGATCTTCATTAATTTTTTCTTTTCCTATTGAATCCATTTATTATAATATGATGGATATGTGAGGAAATAATATATGGAATGATGATATTCTATGAAAAAAATATTATTGTAATATGTGTTTTGAAATTTATTATGGGAATGATCTATGTATATAGTTTACCAAGACTACTAGACTATTATGTCCATCAAGATGTGATCTATAATATCCTTTACCAAGTGGTATATTATCCACTAAATCATTGCTACTGGGCAGGGGTATTTATAGACGTTAATTCTGCATATTTACAATAAACCAGGAAAACTAAATTTTGGAAATATTTATTACTGGATATAAACTCAAGATAAAACTTTTGGATAATTATATATAAACATACTACTATATATTAAGGAATATATTGTTCAACTCTTCATGGATATCCATCAATTTATGGATATTAAAAGAGAAATTGGATATTTAATAGATGTTAATATGGGTAAAAAGTCTGAAAAAATGTTGGATGGTCATGACTGATGTTTTTCATAGTATAGGACAAAAAACCTTACTATTCACTTGGTTTAACACTCATGAAGTATATGATTTCCATATTTAAAATTTTATTTACAAGTTGTTAATTTTTTTTAATATATAATATTTATTAATGAGCTTTGATAAACATATTTTATCTTATATTGAAACTAATGGATCATAATTTTTAAATTACATAGAAGATTATTTAGCCTTATTTTGTCACCCACATTGATTATTTTTTCACACACTATGGTTTATTATTTCTTTTAATGGTTTTAAATCGAAAAATAGGGCCAGGATGAATAATAAATCCAATATGGAGATTATGAGAAACCATATTTAATGACTATATGAGTGGAATATATAGTAACTATGCCTAATAAGATGGATATTGACATTGGAGGCTGAGGCAAAGGTTTGGGGTCTGGTGATGATAAAAAAAATCTCTGCACAGAGGCAATTGGATAATAGAAATGTTGTAAGGGATGTTCAACATTGGACCTAAGAGAGAAACCAAATGGTGGATGAAATTTTTTTTGTCTTGAATATAGATGTAGAGAACATAAGGCTTTTGTTAACCCCACTTCAAGGTATTATAGTTATGATGTAGTGCTAGTAGTTGGTGTTTTGGACCCTTTATCTAGAATTATCATTGGATAATACACATTGTGGGGTTATGAAATTTGAAAATGTAATAAAATTTAGGTGGATACACATATGGAATCCTATGGTGTATATATAACTTCCATAGATTCATCGTATATTGAGGAAGTGTGTTCAGGGAATGGAACAGATAGATTTTAGTTACATCATATGACTGAGACACTGATAGGATATGTAGTGTTTCCTAATCTAATATGTGAGAGTGATACATAAGGTAGAAAATATTAAGAGTAGGACATATTAGGTGGGAAATTGATCATATCTATCCCATTCAGAGAGTTTACATGTATTGACCTCATCAATAACATAGAAGTATTTCCCAAAGAAGAACTAATTCATGTGTATGTAGCAGATCAGGTAGTGCACTCTATTGATGAGAAATGGGTCCCTTTTAATGAGACTAGCAGCGATTCTTCAGTTAATTTTTCTTATGGTTTTTCTAATGATTTTGGAGGTATATGGATAAACTTTCTAGAAAGCTATGAGAATTTATAGGAATGTTCAAATGGCTATTTCAGTTTACCACCACCAATGAAACAATATCTACCAAATTTCAATATTCTAGATGATTTGAGGTGATCCCAAGGATAATAATACATATTACTTGGATGAGACTATAGTTTATGGGGTGAAACCCTACTAGATGAATTGATTATTTCAAGGGATTAATGTGTTTCTCATGACATATCTTGGGAGTTACATATGCATTTCGAAGAAAAAATGGTGGTAGAGTTTTTGGTGATTAATTCCTCTAATGATTAGGAATATAGGATGATGGGAAGGCTATTATATTTGAATACCATTGGAGACCAGATTGCATGGATTGATATTAAATATCATATTCTAATAAGGGGGTTCTTGAAATGGAAAAACAATCAAGATTTGCATACGACTGCTTGAAAAATGATGGAATTTTGTTGTGATATCATTTTATTCTATGATCTTGATATACAGTTAACCAATATCTTCTAGAAATTATATTTGTTGAATGATTTTGGTCAGCTAATTTTTTAGTTGGATCTATGAATTCTTTTGGTGTTTTAACCTCGTGGATACTCATTTTTTCAATAATGAATTTTGATATAAAAAATGTTAATTTTCAGTCAGTTATGATGAAATATGAATACAAACATATAACTTAACCAACTCATAGACACTCAAAATAAATGATGAATGGAGTTCACTAAGAGCTAAAGTAGAGTTAATCCTAAAGAAAAGTGGGATATATTTCCTTCATTTTAGGGGTATTTCAGAAGAATCATAGGGACATGCCTCGGTGGAATGGTAAAATGATTTATTTGTTGAGAATATTGGAATAATGAAATGAATTTCAAAAAATGATGAATATGACGAACCAAAATAAATTTCATTATTGGGATCCATTTACAGTTCATTTTCATAAATTTAGGGAACCTATTCATTATCTGATTCATTTACCTCATATAAAGTTTAACACCTAGATCAATGGAGAACCTATGTTATACAAATATTATTAATTTATTTATTTATTAGTTTTCATGAAATTTTTAATAGATCTAATTTTTTAAAATTTATATTCATTATTAGAATTTTTAAATATTTATCTGATTTATTAAATATTTGATGCATAAATTTACGCATTAAATAAATATTTATAGATAACATCATGGGATTAGGGGTTATGGTTGATCACAATATCAATTTCTTAAAAACCCTTTTCATGTTTTTTGTGGTTGGAATATAACCAGATTAAGGATATTTTTAGAATACATTTATAGTAATATAAACCATCAAATTAGAAAGTGTTTTATTCAAAATGAGATTAGAATAATATTTACTTTTCATTTTATGGAGGTATTTTTAATGGTATTTATAACCATTATGGATAATATGATCATTTATTTTATCACAATAATATCCAATTTTGATTATCTGATTTTTGAAAAAACCATTTCATATTGAAAATAATTATGGTTAGTATGACTAAATAAAAAAAAATTATACTTTCCATGTATGTATATTACCTCATTTAATTTTTCAATATGTTAATAAAATCCCACTAATCATGGAAAATGAACTTGAAAAATGTTTTCCAATTTCCATCAAATATGTAGACACAAATAGTCCATCAAATTATTACATAACTCTGGTTTTTTGAACAATTTCAATAATAAATATCTATAAATATTTTAATTTTTCATCCATTCCCATATCACAAAATCCCTCCAATATTATATTAATTAGAATCCATGATAAGTGATTACTATAAATTACCATCATATTTCTACATTTTATCTTTTACGAGGATTTTTTGTTAACCCTTAAGGCAATGTGGGATTTCATAAATGTTATTTTAAAATTTGAAACACTTGATCAAGAATAAATTCTGTGGATTTAATATATTTAACGTTTAGAATATATGTAACATCATTTTACTATATTTTAGGTATTTTCATTCACATTACATGTCTTCCTCTTTAATTGGGTGTGTTTTAGGACTTCAGCATATTGAGAACATTTGTAGTTTAAATGATATAGTGTTTGGGTTAATATTTTATAGTCATTTAAATGAGTATAGGTACAAATGTGTTAATGAAATGATGGTTTTTTCCCCGAGTTCATTGATTTCTCGAGGAGGTTTTTAATTTTTTATAAGAAAAGTTGTTTTAGTAAGTTACACGTTAAATATCTGCTATGTAATGGCAGTACATGACCTGAATGTTATGATACTATAAATGTGGTACATAATGTGAATGTGGAGCATGTAATGTATTTGTTACATGTCATGTAATGGAAAAAATAACAATTACAAATTATTAAAAGATGTGTTTTTTACTTATGTGACCCCCATTGATTACAAGAAGTGTTAATGGATTAAAAATGTTGTATTTGTTTCTAAAAAGGAAATTAGAGTTTTTCTATGATAGTTTGTTTATTCATCACTTCACTACTATCTTACCTCTCAACAATGATCTCTTATATGGTGATTCTGGTATCCTTTATTCGATCCAGATTGAATTTTTTAGAGATTTATGACTGTTGTTGTTAGTTTTCATTTTTCTAGGTGGTTAGTTCTATCCTCATCTTCATTATATTTGATTGATATTTAATCATTTCATTGTGTTATTAGATCCATTTTTTCCAGGGTAGTGAATCTTTTTTATCATCAAGATTTATTGTGAAATATTGTACCAGGGATCATTTCCATCAGTGATTGTGGCATGTAGGGTGTTTCTTTTTGAAAAATGTATTATTTCCTGATCTCCTATGACCCATCAATTTAGTTAAATCAATTTTGAGATATATAGGTTTAATTTATAACCTCTATTTTAATTTTTAGTTTTTTCTATGTGGTGGACTACATTGTGGGCACATGTGATCCATGTTTTAATAAAGATTGTTTCATCTATATCATATTTTGTGGAATTGAATCACTTTTATTTTATTAATTTTTTTTTAAATCAAATGGTTTCATATTAGTAATTTTATTTTTATGTAGGGATTTGGGTTTTTTAATAGCTTTTATTAACATAGATTTTTTAAATTTAATGGGTTTTCAAGGAATTTTAAAATGGTATTATGGAATGTTTTTCAATTCAGGAAATAATGAAATTTTTTTATGGGATGGTTTAAAAAATTTATCACTTGTTAAACATTGGGTTCTTTAGAGAAGGTTATCATAATATTTCTCATCCATTGTTGGAGTTTTTTTGATGGGGCCATCCTTTTCATCATAATCATGTTGTTGTGGGGAATTTTTAGACCTATTGGGGGGGTCAGTTTTGGGATGTTCCTATGAACTATAGACTTGATGAACATGACTTGAGAAATTATTCATATTAGACTTTATATTTCTGGATATGAGTTTCATTTGTATACTGATCTTCTGAGCCCCTCTGTTTGGTGTCCCCTCTTCTATTTCGAGGTTGATTTGTGTGTTTTCATATTTTTTATATTATATTTCACTACCATGGATTTTATATGCGATTTCATTCATTCTTTTTTTTACTTGAAATATTTTCTATAATACATGTACATGAAATTCATGAAATTGATTTTCCATTTTTGTTTAAAATTTGGAAGAAGGAGATAATAAATTGTTTGTTAAGGATTTTATGAAAAAACTGTTAAGCAATATCATGAATTTATTTCTTCTAAGTCATAAATGATTTTATTGTTATACATAAACATGATTTGGAACACCTGGGAGATAACCTATTAATATTTTTTGATCACACCCTATATACCCATTTTTGTGTGTAAAAGCCTAGTTATGATTTATAAGTTATTGAATGTCAACACACCACAGTGGGGGGCTATGGTGTTTCTTTTAGATATTAATTTGGTTTCTATATAGTGGGATGGTGTGGGTTTTCCCATTTTATCACTTGGAAACTTTTGGAGTAGTATTATACATTTTTTATCTTCTTATTGGATCTTTTCTCATGGAGATTGTGCTCCGTTCCATTTTAGTTATACTATTTCAATTAATTACATTATATTAATATATATATATATATATATATTTTAATCCACTATTTCTTTCCATAATATTATATATACAGAATGTTTTTAAATCTAGTTGGGAGATGTTAATCCCTCTATATTTATTTCATTCCCATCTTCTAGACCTTGACCAGTGTCGGTCAAGAACACCCATTTTGTACCTAATGGATCTGTCCAGGTACTATTTTGAGAGGGTATTTGGGTCAATTTCATTATATATTTATTTCAACGGATTAATTTCTTCTAGATTTATTGTCTAGGGATGTTGGTTAGAATTAAGATATTATATTCCAGAATTGAGATTCATATTATGTAGATTAACTATCCATATCCTACCATGATGAGACTCATGTTACCATTAGAAGATAGGCTGTTGATCTCTGATAATAGATTATTGTTGTCGAGATCAGATTTTGATTATTATTTTATTCTGTCAACCGAGATTATTCTATTGTATGATTATTTTTTTTATTTCTATTTAATGATGAATTCCGTCAAGATGTATTTTGTGAGTTCCTTGTTAGGGTTTAACTGATTCTCCTCAAAAAAATACGCCAATGGATAAAAAAATATCAAGCCTATCTTATGTGAATTTTTTGTCATGGAACAGAATGTACTAAAAATTTAGAACATTATTTTGGTGGAATAGTTGGGATTTTTTTGATACAATTATTGATCACATGAGTTCAATTGGGATAATCCACCATCATTCAAATGTATTATTGAACCTAAAAAGATAGAGGAATAAAGTGAAAATATTCATTATATATTGCACATCATTGATTCACCTAAGTTTTATAGAGATGTGTGATGCATTTAGGCTTGAGGGTGCTTGTAGGAATTGGTGGGATTCTATAGTATATGCTGATTAGAATATGGATATGGAATGGATGTTTTTAAATGCGCACTTAATGAATCATCTTTATCCATGGATGATGATGAAGGAGAAATCATTATAGTTATTCAATTTATAGTAAAGAGAGAATTAATTACCAGTGTATTGTAAATGTTTGTAGAGATTTTTTAATTCGAAACAACAGTTACAAATAATAACCTACTAACATCTCAAAAGTACTCACAAGGATTTTATACAAATATAATAATGTAGGTAATTATGATAAAGCTCTAAACCTGTGTGGAGATATGGGAGAGCAATATAATTGTAGATATGATCATTTAAGGAATATTTCTATATTACACCCCTTCTCTTCCAACTAGTGGAAGCATAAGTGGTGCACTAGGGAAGAGGATGAAGGGAAATGATCCTCTCCAGTGTAGTGGAGGTGGTTACTAGGTGTAGGCCTCTTCAGAGCCACGAATTGAAAATATTGTTCTTCATGTTACTTGATATTAGTTCATCATGTTGATTCACAAAAGAAATTATTTTCATTGATCTACAAAAAAAATTAATTGTTTTGATATTATCAACATATTCAGTGTTTCTATTAGTCTAGCAATAAAAATAGTTATGATTATATATCACAAGCTCAAAAATAAATCTATGGAGCATTCAGATGCTTTTATAATAATGGGGCTCCTACCACATGACTTGGTAGTGAATCACCCTCACAAATTATATGATTTTTTAGGGTGGTAGATGAGGGTCCGAAAATAGTGAATCATACCAAATTTATAGAATCATCTATAGTGGTTAAATTATTTGATAAATGTTCTTCCCACACATTTTTATCTAGTTGTTTTCAGTATACGATTAACCATCTAATAGATTTAATGACATTTTTATTGAGTTATAATCAACCTAATGGAAGAAGAATGTGTACGGGATCTAGTTTATATAAGAACTATCTAAAGATGATACATATTCCTTCTTTGATATTATCAATCTTAATCTGGATTGGTTTTATATCATCGTTGTGATGGAATGGATTATTTCATATTATGCAGTGGTCTGTTTTTTTCTGTAGTGTGTCTCAATTAATGTAGAATATTATAGAACAAATCTATTTTGGGTATAGTGCGATCGTAGGTATGGTTATGTGGATGCTACCCACATAAATCATATGAGTTTTATACCTACTATTACAGTTTAAACTAATGATATTTATCCTATTTTTCATCTCCCAATTAATGTTCAGGAAATTTTTTCATGGAATAAGATGATTTTTTCTAGTCTACCTCCATAAAGAGAGGTGGACTTTTAGATTATCTGGTTCTTTAAATATAGATAATTTCTATACCTCCTAGTAACATTGAACCCAAGGAGGTAACCATGATCAAGATTTACATCAATTAAGTAAAGGAAACATGTTTTCTTCTACCCACTATTCCCCGTCAGCAGCCATAGTGCACATTTCTATGATGACAAATGCTTCAAATTAATTGTGTGTGGAGTATCATAAGTTTATCCACATAAAAACTAATACAAAGTATCATTTTACCTATGCAGAAGAGTTTTTTCACTTGTTAATGAAGTAAACGTATTTTTGATGATTAATATTTAGAGGGGTTATCATCATCTCAGAGGTTTGGAGTTTTATATCCCAATGATCACGTCAAAGAGTAGGTATAACTATTATAAATATGTTGAGATAGTGTATGGGTATTTTATCACTCATGATGTTTTTATGGACATAATGGATTTGATATTTCATCAGTATCATGATAAATTTCTTGTAGTGTCTATTAATGATATTTTGGAGTAATATAGATTCGAGCGTGATCATAAGAAACATTTTAATTTTTTTAATAAATCCTATGATTTCTTGATATTTATTGAATTCTATCAATGTTAAATTACTATGTTCATGAATATGGAGTATTTTTTTTCTAGAATGATATTTTTTTTTTCATTTATATAAATTCAATATCATTAAAATTTTATGCTCACATGGACTTGTTCAATACTATTATGGTTCATCAGTTTTTTTTAATTATGTTATCATCTTTTTCATATTTTACCATTTAATGGTTGAAATTAATATGGGTTAAAAAGATCCACTCTTCATTTTAGGATCAAATAAATCATACGACCTAAAATCCTATATTGATATGAAATGATCATAGTATTATTTATGATGTTTTAAATTATTCCATTGGGGATGGTATTTATTGTGTGATTCTAATAGATAATCATATTAAATCATACAAATCATTTTAGTTTTGATCAAATGAGAAGTATTACAAATATCATTACATAGAGAATTCCATTATTCAAGATGTGCATAACTGTTGGAGGTCCTATAATTTTGTGGAGCGGTTAATTTTATTTTTTAATTATGTTACCATTAGCGATGTCACTTCTTTGAAAGACATAAATTATAGATAAATAATATTGGAGTAATATCATCGGACAATTTTCATCAGTATAAACTACAGTCTAGGGAATAGAAACATCATTATAGATACTATTTGTAGAAAATTTTTAGTGTACGCTATTCTTGATTTAATGTACCAATGTTTGTTTTTATGTAATCAATGGTAGAGTAGAAAATTATGAGGATTTTCTCTCAATTTCATCTGGATGATCATGAATATATTTCAAGCATGGTTTAGACCAGGATTCAGTTATCATCATATCTCTTTGATTATATTATGTAGAGACTTTAGTAGGATGATGTGTTTAGAGGAATTCATGAAACCATTATGGATGAGAGACAATTATGATTGGTCTCTCTCTTTGATTATATTATGTAGAGACTTTAATGTGATCAATTTATTTAGTATCATGATTACTTGTTGTGGCATTCATCTATCCAATATGAATGTGTATTACCAATTTATTTGGATATTATGATGTATTGTTATGAATTGTGACCTTAATGATTTTGTAACCCTCAGTTACACATACCAATAAATAATAGAGTGCATCTGAAACCTCCTTGTTGGCTTCATCCTATTCGGATGCATTCATGAAAAATTGAAAAAATAATCAATGGATATTGTAGTTGTAATACAAAGGAATCTGCTGGGAGAGAAATTAAATATGGTTTGTGACTCATCATTTTTAATATTGGATCATTTAATTTTGATTAGTGATTGTACTACATTTAATTATTTTGTGAATTTTGTATTTGAGTGAAGGTTCATGGTTATAGTGTATTTATAATACCATTTATTTGGAACAAATCATATGATTAATTTGTGGTTTTGGTGGCGGTTTTGTAAAATCATGTTACCCAATTTTAATTATTTTACTTCTAATTTCTTGTCAGCTCTTTAATTGGCTTCATATTGGGACCACATTGATGGGGAGAATTTTCAGATAAAAATAGCCTAAAATTGGTGGAGAATTTTTTTTTTAATTAAAGGATTATTTTTATAAATGTAGTAATGGATTATTTGGTTTCTCCAAGTTTTTTGAGAATTCATGAGCTTATTTTTATTTTCATGTGTGAATATGTAGTTTTTTTAGTCTGTAAGGTAAATACACAGAATGTAATGGGATTAATTGATGTGAAATCTCTATGAGAGAAATTCTGTAAACCAATAACATTATGTGAAGAGAGTAAACATTACATGACTATAAAAGAATAGTTTTTACGTAAAAAGTATTTTTTTTGGTGTCTGTGATCCCTGTAGATTACAATATGTTTAAATGGAATACATATCATTGATGTGTCATGAATATGTATTTTTGTGTTCTAATTATATTATATGTTATTTCATTTTTTTTATAACAATCTCCCCTCTCGACCTTGTGCTATTATCTTGTGATTCTAAAAGTATTTGTTCAATCTGGATTGATTTGATTGAAAATTTATCCCCATTTATGTTTTTTTTCATATTTTTAAGTGAATAACACTTTTGGATAATTCATTGCCTTTTATAGAAGTTGTTCTATTTTGTTGTGTTATTTGATATGTTGACCAAGGGTAATGAATTATTTTTTTCAATTTTCGATCAATTATGAGATATTTTTATGAGGGTCTTTTCATCTGATGGTTGTGGGGTGCATGTATGTTTTCATTAAGTAGGTGTTATTTACACTTATATATCGACCTTTATATTTAATTGAATCAATTTTGAGATATATATGATGATTCATGGAACTTCATTGTATTTTTTGGTCTTCCTATGTGTTGGACTACATTTTGGTTGTGTTTAACAATGATTTTGATGCAGGTGGTTCTATCTCTATAATGAGACGGTGAAATTAATTTCTTATTTTTTTGATAAATTGTATTTTCAACTGAAATAGAACTATATGAGTAACTGATTTTATGTGTGTGGAATTAGGTTTTTATGCAATATTTCCCCCTATTTTTTGTAAATGGAAATGGTTTTCAATGTATTGTAAAATTGATTATGAAATGTTTTTCAAATGATGTAATAGTTTTACTAAAATGGTTTGAGATATAGATCACATTATATTACATGGGTAATTAGATAGAAGGTACACTATGAAATCTCATCCATTGTTGGTGGTCTTTTATCACCAATCATTCCTCTTATTTCAAGGACTTTTTTAAATAATGTGTAAGAAATGTCGGGGGGGTTCACATTCTTTGGTGTTCCTCTAAAAAATGATACTCAATGAATATGATTCAAGAATGATTCATGTGTGTTTTTATATGTTTAGGTATTATTGTTCTACCAATCCTAAAAACGGTTGATCCTTTGAATGATTTTACAAATGATATGTCTCAGTCTTTTCGGTATTCTATTTGTTTGTACAATTAGGTTTTAATCACATGGATTGTTTTATCCAATGTGAATCATGATTTATTTTTACATGACATACCTACTGGTATATATGTATAAGAAATATCTTAAAATTGATCACTCTAAATTTTTTGGAAATGTGGATGTTTTGGAAAGTAAATTAATTTTTTATGATTTTAACATAAAACATATAAATTGTATGATTCCATTTTTCATCAATGTATTTTGTTATTGAGTAATTTTTCAGATTCATGATATAGAACACATGGTTGAGACACTTTGAACATGTTACCTCAATACCTACATACCCATTTAGTGGTGTCTTGACCTAGTTATATATTTCAATATAGGTAAATGCAAAGTTATATATTGAAATAGTTACGTTTTAATATCAATTTCGTTTAAATTTGATGAATGGTTAGATGGTGTGTGTTTTACCCCAATGTCATATTGATACCTTTAGTGTATCTATTAAGCTTTTCATTTTTTTTCATTTGTACTTTTTTATTGGATATTCTGTTTAATTTATTTTGATTTTTGTCATTTTTATTTTTTTTTGACATATATAATTATGTGTTCTTCTAATATTTATTTTAGTACATGTGTGTATATTACATTTCCTCTTCTATAGATTTAAAGAGACCATTCCCTATATTTGTTCTAAGTTTTCAGGGTTCTAGATTCCAATATGTGGGGATCAAGAAACCCCTTTGTGTTAAGGATTTTTTTTATTGGGAATTAGTTTGATAGTGTATATAGGTCTTGTTTTTCTATGTTTGGAATCAAATGAGGTTTTTCCCCATGTTTCTTTTCTTGGAGAATCTTTTAGATTGGGGAAATGTATTTGTGGACATGATAGGTATATTTTGTGAGTAATTATCCATATATTTATTTTATTAGACTCAAAATACAATTAGATATTGGGATGTGTTCCTCATTTAATGTGTTTTTAATGTTGATATAAATTTTTTGTAGGGGTTTTTTATTATAAGGAGAAATTAATCAATTTTTTTGTTGATTATTATATTTTTTTGTGAAATATTTTTCCACTAAGATGGGTTCTGTATTTTTTATGAGGGTATTTCTAATTAACCATAAGGGAATACTCTTATAGATCCCAACATCATTGCGGCTACCAACAATGATGATTGTGTCATGAACTAGAGTGTTACAAAAGATTAAAACATAGTTTTCACGGTATATTTGGGAGTTATGGGAGAAAAAGATCGACTATATGAGTTATTCAATGAGAATATACCAACATTTAAATGTGTGATTGTTACGCAATGGGTGGAGGTCTATACTGAACAAATTCATTAGATATTTGGATTCTTGAATATACATGAGATTTCTATGGTCATGTGTGCAACATCTAGGCTTTATAGTCTTAGGAATATTTGGTGGGATTCTTGGTGAAGGAATATTTTCATGTGGGTATAGATTGGAATGGTTTTAAGACTATAATATAAAAGTATCTTTATCTACAATAATTTGTAATGAAAAATTCTATAGAGTTCATATCCTTGTTGCAGTGATAATGGAAAATGTTTGTGAATACAAATTGGGTTTTAAAGCATGTTTTTTTTCTCTCGGGGATATAATGAATGTACGGTATAAATATTCGAAGTTCATATAGTGTTTTCTATCAAATATGTGATTTTGGATGTTTTATTAATATTTTTACCCATGTGGAGTTAGTGGATAGGGGTATGATGGTAAAGATGAATATTATAGAAAAATATGGATATTCATCCGCTCATTTTCCACATAGTGGAGACTTTGGTGGCATAATAGCTAATTAGTTGAAATAACATGATCATCGCAGGAGTGGTTGTGTTGGTTCTCACCAGCGGGTCTCTTCTTCATTTCTAATTGTACCTAATGGTGTTATATTGAATTGATTTTTCTGTTTCATGGTCATATAACCATGGAATTATTATTATTAACTAGAAAATTGGTTAAAAAACTTGTGGATGTTATGGTTTTCCACAATGTTTCTATCAAGATATTTCTATATCTTGATATAGTCATGGATCCTCATATCCAAAGGATACCATGGTTAAATAGTATGATTCTATAAATACATGTCTTCGATCATAGACCACAAGAGATAAACACATTTATAGAGAATATATGTTTCTATCCAAGGTAAATGTACTATCTTTATTTCAACTTCTATAGAGGTTGGTTTATTTGATATCAATTCATATAACACATTTATATTTTGGATACTTTTTTATATAATTTAACTTTTTATAAATCACATTTCTTTTTTATGATTTTAGAGACACCTCTATGAAGATGAATGAGTAAGAGTTTAAGTGTTATTTTACACTATTGATCGATATTGTGGAGTTAGTCGATTAGTTTCTCATTATTCATCTATATTTTTGTAACTTCTTCATGATATTGGATTAAATTGTCACTCATCACATTGACATTGACTTTTTTCATCATTGTGTCTCTTTACTTATGGTTAATGGGATTTCATGGGAGTTTTAGATAGAGCGGAATATGATGTATTTTATTGAAAAACCATCTAACCTAGAGCTAATGAGTATGTTGTCTTCTATTATAGTTGAGCTTGATGAGCTTCCTTCCATTATTGATCATCCAACTATTTTCAGGTTTTTTAAACAATTTCTAGATTATTTCTTCTGAATTATTGATATATATAATTTGATTTTATAATTAATCTAGTTATTGTTACATAATCTATTTGATACCTACCTATCTCATGGAACCAATGAAGCTAAAAGTGATCAATATTTATTTTCTTGACCCATTGGAATATGGTTTTGTTCACAATATAGTTTCTCTTAGGGAAGTAGTAGTGCTCTTTACCAATAGTTAAGTGGTTTGATTCTATTTTGTTTTTACTATTTGATGTTTTAAAAATTAATTATTAATAAAAAAAATATTTTTTTCCATGTGTTAACAATATTATTGTTCATTTAATATTGAACATTATTGTTCAAATCATGATATCCAGTTGTTATAACATTCAATATGATTTTTGGACTCTAATGAACTACAAAAAGCTTTCAAGAGAAAATTCATCCATTTATAATGTTATTTGAAGGTATTATGTGTGACTAAAAAACTATTAGTTTTTTTGAATTCAATTAAGCAGATATTATATCAGTATCTCTGATATTTTTCAAAATATTACATGGATAATATATTGGTTCACTCCACATATAATCATATGAATAAGAAACACCATGTTTCAGATATGTAAATTCTAACGTGTCACCATTTATTTAGATACAATTTAAAATAAAATTTATATATTCATGTATTATCTTCCTTAGGGAACATGATTTCTGAAAATTTATTATCAATAAATATTAAAATGTTGAAATTCATTGTCTTGGGAAGAGGAACAAAATTTCATCGATATATAATTCTTCATTATCATAATTGGATACAATCGATTGTTCATTATGTTTTCTTCAATTATTTCATCACCATTTTATAATATCAAGATAAAAGAGGAGAAATTTACATGGGATACAAAATTTCAGTATTCTTTTAATAAGAAGAATGGAATTATGACATTGATTACTATTTTGGTTATATCTATTCCCTGGAAGGTGCATTCTTTTTTTTGTTTTCCTTATAGAACTCGTATGGTTTTTGGTCTTATGTAAGATGAGCATGTGGTATTTCAATTTTCTCTTCAATTTCAAACACATGAAAATAATTACCCCACACAAGAATTATATCATTCCTATATATCTAATGTGCATAATAGTATGAGGAACATCTGTTTTGGGGAGAGGATCACTGTCTTCTTTGATCTTATGAGTTGGAGCTATAATATTTGATAGAAATACCTGAATCATAGAAATAGATGATGGGTGGAATACCTTGAGACATTAGAATAAAATATATACTAAACCACAGGAGAGGGGAATTTAATTTAAGACCCTCTTGTAAATGAATTTCCATTGAAATATTGTTTCTTATCGATGAAATAGTTGATCTGTGTGTGGAATATGAACAATTTCATCTGGATAATCAGGATGATGTTTTAGGCATGCTTTAAACAAATGTTTATTTATCATCCTCAATCCATGAATACATATTATTGAGTCAGTAGTAGTATTATGAGTTAATATAAGTTTTTAGAAAAAAATTATATTGTGGAGACCGTTTTTGGTTGGTCACACTCAACAGGTGGTATTTTATGTTTTGGGGAACATATTGTCATCTATAAATCTATAAGTATATCAATTTTTTAAGAGTTTCATGTATATTCCCGATACATTCATCTAAGAACATTAATTATTTGCAATAACATGAGATTTATATTATTGTAGTCATGTATGAATCAGGACATTGTAGATTAAGTGTCTTGATGTAACACAAACAAATAGATAATGGCATAACATTTGAAACCTTCTTGTCAGCATAATCCTCTTCCAATTTTAATTTAGAAATGTGATGACGTATCCATTTAATTTTTATTTTTATGATCATCAAGTCATAAGGGAGGAATTATATCTCAAGGGTGATGGATCAGTTGAAAAAGATGACTCATATTATTCTGATAAATAAACCCACTAATATTGATGATCTATATTAGGTATATGTGTAGGATGTTTTGTGTTAACATGGGGTTCCTTCATCCGTTGTTTGAGGGTGGGATTATAGGTTGACTTTGTTGTTTTAGAGGAGTCATCAAGTGGTTTTGGACTCTAATGTTATTTTCAAAAAAAAACATATCATTGACAGAAAAAACAGTTAGATGGAGCCTGAAATTATGATCATCATGGATATCCTTTTTGATAATATATTATATTTTTGTAAATATTGTGATGAACATCTAGGAATAGTGGTTTTTTTTAAACAATAGTTAGAAGTCATCAAGTATATTGTTTTCTTTTGAGGCTCTTTATGGTCACCCCTATTAATAACATCATCATTTGGTAGAGGTGGGTGAATGTTTTTTGTTGGGACTGAATTTGGTCCCACTGATGTTCATGAGGAATTTGGATATGTTTCGGTATCTGGATAAATCTCAAGATAGATATAAATATTAATCTATAAATAATAATTTCCAATATATTTTTTTGTAGGTGCATATGTTTTCTTGAATGTTTATCCTTGTATGGGTCACCATTGACAATCAAAACTAGGAAAAATGGATCTATGATATGTTGGACATTATTATGTAACTGATATGTCTAGGAATAATCCTTATCATGGTGCATTTATGATTTGTTTGACATAAATTAATGATGTTTCCAACATATCCCAACTAAAAAAATTCCATCCTGAATAATCTCACCTTTTATGACAAGAGGATATTCCTATAAACCAAATGTCTCTATTATGGAGAATCATAGAGAGATTATTGAGTCTCTTGTGAATGTCATACATTGATTGTATATTCTATATTTAATAGAGTTATGGTAACATGGATCAGATTCTCAAGGTACATGGGAGTGAATTTTATTTAGGAGGATGTTATGGATTTATCTTTTTACTGGTTATCATTATTCGACATTTCATCTTGTGAATGGAAAGGATTTTGGTGGTAGGGATGTAACCTCATGTTACCTATATTCAGGTATTTTCTTACTATTACCATGTTTTCCATTTTAATTAGGATAATCTTTTTACTGACATAGATTGAGAACATTTTTCGAGAAAAAAGAACTAATGTTTTGAAATGTAATTTAGTTTGAATTAATATAGTCTAGTCATAAATGTTTTAATAGAATTATTGAGTTCTCCCCAAGTTCATAAAATTACCTAGGAGTTTTGTCTCTTCATGTAAGAATATATAGATTTTTATTCTATAATAGAAATAACTTCCTTGTAATGGGACAAAACAACATGTATGTTCCTCATGGATGATATTTTGAAGTTGGAATAAAATTTGATTGGAATAAAATATATTTAAATTTCATGCATCGTTTGATAATAAATGATAATTTTTAAATTAAAGAGACGTTAATTTTTTGTGTAATTGACCCATGTGTATTATACGGTTTGAAAATTTATTTCAATAATTTTAAGTGTCATGACCATTGATTTTGGGGTTATTTTCATCTATGATATTGATTCATTATTCCATATCTCTCCACCCCATGAACATAGGGATATACTGTAATGATTTTGGCAGCCCTTTTTTGAATCATATTGATTTATTTGGTGCTTCCACTACATTGTGTCTTATTTGATTCTTTAGGGGTGAGTAATTTTTCATTATTATTTATTTTATTTTAAAAATGATTGATACATTATGTTGTGTTATCAGATTATTTGACCGATATGGATGAACCATTTGTTTCTATTCTAGATCCAATATGTGATCTTGTTCTAGGGGTCATTTCATTAATTAGTTATAGTGCAACGGGTTGGTATTCTTGAGGTTTGTGTTGTAACCTCATATCTTTCAACACTTTGGTTTAATTGAATAAATTATGAGATATTTAGGCCTATTCTAGGGAATCCTCTTCACTTTTAATTTTGTCTCTGTGTTTGATTCTCTTACCAACTTGTGCGACCTATGTTTTTGATGCAGTAAGTTCTCTCACTGGCCTTTGTTGGTGAACTTCATTACAACTATTTTTGATAAATTATTTACCTCAATAAAATAGAATGATCTAATTTTTTTTTATTTTTTTGTGGAAGTATGGTTTTATAAAATATATTAATACCTTGGTTTTAATAAATTTAATATTTTATCAATTATTTTGAAAATAATTTTTTGAAATTGTTTTTAAAGATTGAAATAATGAAAAATATTTGATAGAATGGGTTAGAAAAATTAAAATGTTGGAATCCTTGGGTACGTATGTGTATAGTATTGTAATATGTATCATAAACTATTATGGGTTTTATCGGGGGTCGTTTCTTTCCTCTACATGCTTGTTGTTCTACGAACATGTTAATCATGTTATGGTGGTAAGTTTCTAGGGGGTTAATTCACTCTCTAGAGTCGGAACATATGTATTGAGGTATAATGCATGTGTGATTGTATATGTTTAGGTATGATTTTCCTAGTTATCCTAACCACGTACGATCATTGGTTCCATGTTTCCTTTGTTACATCTTTAAAAAAAATTCATTCTTTTAGTTAATATTGTTTTTCATTCATCTGTGTATTTTATATGAGTTGTGATTCATGATTTATTTGGACATGATATAGCGTTTTATATGTATGTATATGAGGTGATATTAAATTGATTCATGTGGTAAATTATTATATGCAGAAAGGGTGATATAAATGGTTTTCCCATGATTTTGAAATAAAAATCATTAAATGCTTTCAAGTCTTTTTTTATTTAATGTTAGGAATACATCGATTTTTGTATATAATCATAATAAAGAACACCTCGGTCAGTGCCACCTGATCATGTTATCTGACATCCTATGTACCTGAATAAGGTTGTGACAAAAATTTTATTATATTTATGTAGGGAAAAGAATGTTATCATAGTGAGGTTGAGAGGGTATATAGTTATATCGGTTTTGGGAAGCTTGAGGGTGAGATGGTACATTTATTTCCACACTATAACCTAGGACCATTGGATTAACTTTTTTTAATTATTTTCCATCGTAGTTATACATTTATCATTGTAATTTTTTGACATAATCAGTTGTATCATATTTTCATTCTCAAATGGAATATATATATATAATTTATATTTTCTTTTATTGATTCTTTCCATAAGCGTGTATAAATTTTATGTTTCCTGCATTATATTAGAGAAAATGGTTCCGTCAATTTATTATCATAGGAATTATATTCCATAATTTGGGAATCCAAATTTCCCTTTAGGTATATGAATGTTATGATTGGGTACCATTTTGTTATGGTATTTCAGTCATATTGGTAAAAATATAACTCCAATATATTTTAAAATTTTAACATAATATTTGATATCCCATATAACATGAAACGGGAATATTATATTTTCATGTAACACCCAAATAATTTAGGATATATTTTTAGACATATATGTTCAATATCATTGATAACTTGTATTGTATTCAAAAATGGATTTTATCCGAATATAACATTCTGTTATATTAGTAATATTTAAACATTAAATTTATTAAATAGCTATTAATGTGTTGGTTATAAATTATAATAACTAAATTTTAATTCTTTTTAAAACACATATAAAATAAAATCCACAATTTTTGTTTTATTAAAAAAATTTGAACAATTTTAAAGAAGAATAAACAGTATTCTGAAAAAACTATTCTTTTTTAAAAGGATGATTGGTCACACATTTCACACATAATATATATTTAATTTTAACCACCTTATGAAATGTTGTTTGAAACTGTAAACATCACTTTTTAAATATAAATATCAAAAAAATTTTTTGTAAATTTATTATAATTTTCTGAAATGATTAAAATTTTAATGTATTCTGAAAATAGTGATTTTCATTAAAAAAAATTCGTCTAGATTATTTAAAATGAAAAATTCTATATTAAATTATTTTGATGGTGAAAATAGTTAAATTATGTAAATATTTAACTAATATAGTTACATGAAATCAATATTAAATTTAATTCTAAAATAATAGCATTTGATTGTTTTGAATAACATTTATTATAAACCCCATTTTTTGGAACATCTACACATTTTCATTTAATTTTTATTCTGCCACTTATATAAATTAAATTAGATATATTTTATTCCACATATTCAATAATAATAATTTATATTATATTATATGATTTAATTTATTCTGAATAAAATTAATTATTAAAAAAGAAATAATTAATTACCACAACTATTGTAAAAATGTATTTACCAGGGGGTTCAACTATAACGATAAGGGTTATAAATCGAATAATAACATTTAAAAGCCCCATTTATATGGAAATATTTGGACATTATATTATATATTATTGAAAATTGTTACTTTTTGAGACTTTTTGAGTGAGGAAACAATAGTATGATTAAATATAATACAATATTCTAAGTGTGAAAATCTCCCCCACCCAAAAATGGACACCCCTATCACATCCCCTTCACACTCCCAAATACCTTCATAAAGTCCCTAAAAAATCATAAAGGAATTTTATTATTCATATGTTCAATTTTTAATGGATATTAGTGAAAACCTAAAGGAGGATTTTGAAAACGAGGCAACATTTGGATATGGGCATTTCAATGTTATTACTACATTCACCTCCCCAATATATTATTAAATAATTCTGATATTGTATACAAATTATCGTATAAATACTAATATTTTTATATGTTATGTCATGACCAATATAAATATCCAACAATCCTCATATATGAAATGATAACATCATTCGATGGTATGGTGGACTACAACATTATGGACTGATGGGTATAAATTTCCATCTACGCTAAACATGGATGGATATAGTGAATGATATAATTTCTCCATATAATATAATTATTAATTTATTAAACTCATATTAATACAATATCCCTAGTACATATTTACTCACCATTCTAGGGGGGATATGATAAAATAGTTAGTATTTATGGTGGACTACCATCAACATTACACGATGTGATTTATTTTATATGTCCACTTTTCAAAAATGATTATAAAAATTTATCTAATTAAAGAAATTCTATATTTACAATAAGGAAATAATTATTAATTTGAAGAAACAATATCCTTTGTTAAATATCTAAAACATTCTAGATAATATTTCCATAAGAAAAATAGGAAATCAACATCTAAAAAATAGTAATAATGAGATATTTTTAAATAACGTGTGATAAGATATTATAAAAATATAATATCTTATTTTATAAATATATTTATTATTATATCCAAATTCAATAACGTTTTTCAATCCTTTTTAAAATAAATTAAATATCTCTCGACTAATTGGAAGTATGATATAGGGTCCATCATCTCAGTTTCCTTTAATTAAAAAATATTGTAATTTTATGCACCAAATTTCTCTAATAAGGTGCATGTATTACCCATTTTACATTAAATATTTTTCTCCATATAAAACAATTCAATTTATTGTATCATTTATAATTTTTAAATATATGGGTATTTTATATTAAATTATCCTAGTATTTAATAATTTCATTACTCAATTTTGTTTTATTGGGTTATTCTCCATTATCATTGTCTTTGATATTCTATGATTTTGTGTTTAATGAAATTTTATTGTATTATTTTTAATTTCCCCTTAATTTTTAATATTTTTATTTGATTCACATAATATATTATATTATTAACTATCAATTATATTTTATAGGAAATTTTATGTTTTATTTCACAATCAAATTTAAATCAAGATTGTTTTGTTATTGAACATCCATATATTTGTAATAATTTATTATTTTTCAAATAATCCTAATTAATTTTTATGAAAACTTGTTGTTCATAAGGTTTTCAACTAATTTTTCTATTTTTCACTCATTTGTACTTATTATAATTATGATTTTTTAATAAAATATAACATATTTTTTATCCTCTTTTAGAAATATGATATCTTTAGAAAACCCTAAATTACAGAAAAGTTTTTTAAAAAAATAATATTTTATAATAAAAATATTACATAAATATTCAGATTGGAAGAGTTTTTAATTTTTTAATGTAATCTTCAGGCCATTTTCAAAATAAATATCTTTTGTATTTTAAGAAAATGTGAAAGAATTCATTTTTTTAACATACTGAGATTGAAAAAAATTAACTATGATCATTACCATAAAAATCATTAAAAAATAATATATATGTTTAAAATAATTTTATTTAATATTTTTAATGAAAAATTTATTTCAAAAAAAAGGGAAAAAATGTCTATCAAATTTTTATAAATACTTTGTATGGTATTTCCATTTATCAAGGAAAATATCCAATTATTTTACTACGGATATATCGTATTGTTACCATCCTTATTCATTCCATGAATGGAATCTAATAATTTTAACCAATTAACTTTTCTACATTAACATTATTTTGTCATCTTGTAGTCATTAAATTCCCCTAGAAAACATTCAATTTCATGTGATCATTATACTTTTAACTATCACTGAATATTCATATTCATTTTATTAGGGATTTTATTATTACCTAAACCATATACTATATTTTAAATACACTGTTTTATTATGAAAATTTATAGATTGATAAGGAAAAATACAGATTTATCAGTACTCTTTACTCAATATAGATATTTGTTGATAGGGAATATTTGTTAGTCAATTAAATCAGTCATTTGACATATAAAGATGCTTTATAACTACAGTGATGGATGTGTCTAAAATTATAGATAACCTAGATGAATGAGTTTTCATTAGAGGTAATTAAAATAAGCTAAAATTAAATGGGTTTTATGCATATTATAGAAAATTCCTTTTAGAATTTTGTGATTCTAAAGCAACCAAGATTCTTGAAATCCTGGCATCCAATAATTAAGTATTTCTTCCATTAAAAAGTTTGATATTATTATTCATGAAATATTCAAAATGATATTATATATGGAATCATTTAAATTTATTTCTATCTAATAAACTGAATTAGTTTTATTTTTTTACCATTTGATAATGATAATGACGTATTTCATGTTAAATTTATTGGCTAAATGACATGTGTTATTAGTTATTTACCTTTTCTTATTTTTTATTTTTTTTTACTCGTGATTTTTTCTACCACATTTGACCCATAATATGAATTCGAGTTAACAATTAGTTTTTTCTTTTTCCCTATAATCTAGGATGTATTCTATGAATGATATAAAATGATATTCTATATGAAATATGTATATTCTCAGAAAACCATTCTACTGTAATTTTTTTTCAAATTAATTATGGGAATCATATATGTGTTTAGCTTAAATATACTACTATAATATTAATTACGTTTTAATCATTATCTTTGTAACTTATTTAGAGTAGTAAATTATGATCCTATTTAGGGATCACAAGTTCACTATCTATAAATATTTCAATGTATGTATTTGAAAACACATTACATTTAATTAATAGTATTATCAAAATATGGGAGGAATAAATGAGAATCAAATAAATAAATCTATATAATCAAATGATCTTAATATTTATACATATATATCATTACAATTCACATTATCACATGGACTTCAATAACTAATCTCATACTGATCAAATGTATAATTTCATAAAATATAAACATATCGTCATGGCCTTATGCCAAAAAATCAAACATAAATCATCATTTCCATGGCCAAATATCAAATATTTTTTTCACATGATATATACCAAATCATAGAGGGAATATAGTTGTCCCCTCCCATAATATTGTTTTTCCAATTCATTACTAATATGAAATTGGTGAAATGTAATCAAAATAAACTGTCGGATTAAAAAAATAACAAATAAATGATAAAATAATCCCAAATAAATAAAAAATCAATACCCCAATCATAGTAACATTGATAATGGTATTAAAACACTACATACTAGTCATAACTAATCACAACAATATATATCATCAATATATATTGTTTAATAATAGGATGTACCCAATGTAACATTAATAAAATATGGTTAGTTGTCAATGATGAAAAGAAATACAAAAAAACATTACTAAAAATACATGTGGAAAATAAATATTTGACTTATAAAATAACATTTATAAAAAAATTCCCCAATATTATGTAAAAAATTCTATTTTTAAATTGTCATTTATATGTGTAAATTAATATATAAAAAATTATTCCTTTTGCAGTTTTGGAATAAATTCTAAAATTTCCTCATTCAAAAAAAACTAGATGATTCGATTAAAATAATTTTTTAAAAAATAACATTGAATAAATTTTATTTGATAAATAATATGGATACTTTTAAATAAAATTAAAATATTATTATAGAATAATGATATGGAAGAAAATACATTTTAAACCTCAGACAAAAACAATTCCATCTATTCATGAAAACAACTTCTCAATCATTTTAACTACAAAATTTAGTAAAATAGTTCCATTAAATGAAATTTTAATAAATATCAATAATATAATTTAATTTATTGGGATTAATATGTAAATATAAACCAATTACCTCAGTAGAGGCATAAACACAATCAGTCTTGTGTAATGATGAGATTGAAAAATAATCTCATTCCACTTTAGTAACATTTAAATCATAAGACCTATGAAAGAAAGAAATTAAAATAAATTTAAAATACAATTATGATACTTATATTAATGATATAACATATTGAAGGTGTGTAAAATACATCTGATAAGAGAAATTATTGTCTATTATGGCATATGAATCAATAAAGTAAATATCATATGATAATCTATTACTTTAGGTAAAAAAATTTTCATATGTGTCTGAAGCACCTATAGAATAATTAGAGAATTATAATATATTTATTATGTAGAAATAATAAAACAAAATTTATATTTTATTATTTAAATAAACCATTTTACCACTTGTTTATTAAAAATTCATTCTTAAAATCACTATTCTATGTGATAACTAATTCACTTTTAAGAAATGTTAGGGGTTGGTAATTTCGGTCCTTTTAAGTAGATTATTGTTACATAATATATTTAATATAATGAATTATTTAAATAACTTAAAAATTATATATATATATATATAGTCACCATTAAAATAAATATATTGAATTATTAATTACATTCTTCATAGAGATGGTAGACCTTACAAATGAATAAACATTGTTTTCATTTTTTTGAAGAATGTCATGAAGTAATGATAAATAGAAATTAAAATTTTATAATTTTTATTATATGATAAATAAAAAATATATTTATGTTATTTATCCTTGAAAAATTATATGTAAAACATAAGTGGGAAATGATTCACATCACATCGTAAGGCGTTAGTTCCTTATAGACACGACCGGCATTATCATATTCCATATGAAACGAAGTTAAGAAGGTATATGGTATATAATAATTCAAGACATAATTTTAACTGGAAATCCTATATTGATATATTAAATCCATCATTATGTTTAATGATTATATGTTTTCATGGAATGAATGTTACATCGGTTCATGAGGCCATAGTTTGTCAAACACACAAGCGATGATTTCTTCTTCCATTTGATGGAAATGTTGAAGGGTATAAAATATTAAAAAATGATAATAAAAAATATTTATATATATCATATTATAAAGTAATTATGTTGAAATTATTAAAACATTAATGGAGTTGTAAAGATAAGTAGTGACAATAAGATTACTAGTGATGATAATTACATTATCTTTGAAAAACCAGCTTTGAATATAGTATTATTGAACTAGGGGTTGGTATTTTTAAGAAAAAAACATCTCTAAAATTTTCATATCTTTTGTAGGGATATATTTTAATATTTTATTGATTAAATTATATTTTTTTAGTTGTGTGATGAACTACGGGTAGTGAATGATATTTTATATGTGGGGGTGGGGACATTCATGGAAACTAGTTGTAAATATCCCAAAAAAATAAAATATGATAAAATAATTCCGCTGAAAATTTATTCCAAATTATCATATGAATAAATTATATATATTTTAAGGATTAATATTTCAATCCAATAGAATTATTTAATGTATAAGAGAAAATATCACCATAACCATTACGATTAACCTCCCCCAGTAATCTCATCTCATTCTTTATAGTGTTAATGAAAATTTTCCATTTTCACCATTATTTATTGAAACAATTTATGTTGAACATATTTTATAATATTTTTTATTCGAATTAAGTATATGTATTATATTTATTTATATTATGGGAAAAAATTACATAAATATAAATATAAATTTAACCCACAAATGAGATGACGAATTTGTTTTAGAAATCAAATGTTTTAAATAATTATACATATGTCTTATAACAATGATGATAATATAATTAATTCCAATGGCATAATTTATTAAAATAACAATTTAATTTAACTAATTATTTAGTTAAAAAAATTTAAAATAATGTTAAACATGTAAACACTTTTAATGAAGTGGATGTTCTCATTTAAAAAATATTATTTGAAAAATCAATGAAAAATTTAAACATTTAGAGAACTAAAGAATATATTTGTATGATAATTTTGAAATAATTATTTTAAAAAAAATATAATTTTTTAATATAATTTTTTAATAATTGTAATATTAAATTTCATTAATATTAAGAGTGTATTACACGACATTCCAACTTCTTTACAAAAATACAGTTTTCATGAAAAAATGGATATCTTATAATACAATCACAAAATATATATTTATTATATATTATATAAATTTTATTAAAAAAAATTAAAAGATAGTGGTTAATATAATTTATTATGATATATATTCAATGCACATGTGAATTTATTTTCTATAAAATAATATCTTTTATTTTAAATGATTTTTATTTCTCATTCATATTCAATTTAAAAATAATGAGTTTATTAAATAATATAAATTGAAACTATTTATTTTTCATAGATTATTTTTTCCTATTCATAGACACCAATTTAATTTCTACTTTATAACATTCATATATAAAAAATAGATTTCACTAGTCATTTATACCCGACACGGTGTTTCACAGACACTATTGAAAACAATTTCCTTATTTTAAATTCAGGGGGGTGATACACTATGTTTCGTATTTATTAGGAAATCTAAATAAAGGGATACAAAATACTCTTTTTTCCCTTATACGGATATAACACTAACCCTTAGGAATAAGCACTTTTGTTTTTCTCATGAGTTGTAAATCACAACAACAATAGCATCCAAAACTAGGAACATAAATCTCATACCCATGGTATGCTAGACATCCACTGCAGAAGATGTTTCATTTGAATTATTCCATGTTAAATCAGAATTATAGAAACATTATAAACTCCCATTTCTTCCAAATCCCAAAAAAAATTTAGAAAAAAATTATATTCTTTTATACCACTATGTAACATCCTCTATCAGATCACTCTATGACCAGTAACCATACTAGAAGAATAAAAAAATTAAGGTGTGAATACATATATGTGAATTTTTTTAATCTAGCAGTCCAAATGATGGGGGCATGTTGGAGAAAACATACCCTCCATGTCATATTATACAATTATATTTGATATAATTAATCCTCAAACACATTTGAGTAAGAATAATTAATAAATAAAATATGAAATCTAAAAATGAGAAATTATTGAAATATGGAATACTGGACATAGCTCCAACTATGTCAATCACCTAAAATACCCAAATAAAAAATGAATGAGATATTGAACAATCAAATAACATTAAGTAATTCAATATCATTATCTCCAAACTCTACCAAATGTGTTCTGATCATCCATGAAATACATTAACCTAGGACACAACTATACCCATCCCTATAATAATATTCACAGCTGATTCGGTTATTATGTGAAATGGAGGCCTGGAAAAGCTATCACTACAACACATTAGGTGAACACTGAATAATTATGTTAATATAAAAAATCTATAAACATTTATATATAAGGGATCAAGATAAATGGTAGACAAATGATAATTTTGAAATGATGAAAATTCAAATTGAAAATAAATTTTAAATATGGGAGAATGGTTCACCCTATGAGTGTTACAAAAATACAACATCTAGTGACATGGAATTTATGAGCATTCCACATAGATGAATCCACCCATCTCAAACCAAATCAAGGTATTATAATAATATATGGTCTAATGATGTGGTGTCTGGTGAAAATATACCCATCCCTAGTTCCAAAACACCTAAAAGGGGGACCATAATGTCAGTCTTATTCTTACCCTTTATCATATGTGGTCATGTATTCCTTTGGTTAACAATAACTGAGACTCAATCCCATATGCTAAATTCTCACCCCTAGGTTAAAGATAAATATCCATCATCCCTAGTGGTCCATTTCACCCAATGTTTAAAATAATCACAACGATGTGGAACAATATATATACATTATATCCGTATAAAAATTAACAATACACTAGGTGTCTTAAAAAATTTCATTAAATAAAATATTTACAAAACTATTTTTGAAACATTTGAAAAATAAATTTCATTTTTAGGGTAATGGGTATTTTCCAATGATTTTTCAAAAGGCCAACTAAAACACCATTTTAAAAATAATAAAACACGCCATAATGATATTATATTTCCATTTGAACCGAATTACATTTAAAACTATAATTACAACAAAATATAATATCCCAAAATATAAATACACTTCAAAACAATTCCCAATTCAAGAGCAAAAAATTAAAATATAGATTCCCAAAATCAAACCATTTTACCACATATACTAACATGTGAAAGGGAATTTTAACTATAGGAGAATATAGTACAAGAATTTTAAATTAAAATAAAACAAGTTAATTCATGGAGAAGATGGAATAGCCACACAACACATCAAAATCATAAAATAAAAATCTATGGGTAAATAAAATGTATCTAAATAAGGAATAAATTAAAATTAATGGATGATATGACAAAAAAGTGCGATAGAATGGGACATATTCCTCAGATATTAATTTTAAGCTCGTTGATACACCGACCATGAATGGGGGGTTATGATGTGAGGAATGGGAGGGTTCCCCATTTCCATGTGATGAAAATTAAATATGGATAGGGGTTGCAACTCTAAAATCCAAGGGGATTCAAGGGTAAGAATACCCCATTCATACACCCACTAGTTAGCGATATAGGTCACCAGCAAGTCACTATATTCTTTTAGTTTCTCATTCCACATCCAGTTAACACAAACTAGCTAGTAAAAGTATACTAGATAGATATTGGATACATATTGTATAACCCACCCCATTTATATCAACTAGTGGTCCATGGACTATAGGTTATATCCCCGACCACTCGGCCTATCCACCATGATCTCTCAATTCCCTCAGGAACCTACATTTCCTTAAAAATCATCCAAAACACCCTTTAAATTTTTACAATTTATTATAATTCTCTTCTGAACAATGATTCAAAACAGTGGACATCCACCAATCTAAAACACTATTTCTCAACAACATCCAAACTATTCTTATGGATATTATGAATTGAAAAAAACATTAAGAACACCAATTATTAGACTCCCAATAAAAATGTTATTAAACCTCTCTAAAAATATATTTTTCACTGTGAAATCATTGATAAAATGTAGTAGTCATTATTTTACACTTATTTATATTTTATCCTACAGATTAACCACTAGAAAAATATATATTTTAAATGATTTGGTTTGATGTGACAAAATATTCACCAATCCATTTCATTTTACCTGAAACATTCACCTACAACAAATAGAAATTGTAAATATTTAATTTATTAGAAATAAAAATAATAGTATAATAAATTATGAGGAAAATGATATTTTTAAATAAATGTATTATTTTTATTGTAGTTTCTATCCCAAATAATATAAATAAGAGGAATAATGATTAATAATATAATAATTATGTATATCATTTTGTATGTAATTCATAGAATTAATTTGTACCACCCCATTAAGAAAAAGTGTTATTAAAATTTAAAATAATCCATAAATAATAACATAAAATAAATTAAAGATATGAAATTATGTATGTATATGTGGAGGATATATTGATTAATATGATAGATTTCAGGGAGAATGTGTTTTATATTCCAAGAATGTCATGATGTGGTACTCACACAATCATTATAAAGTGTATTACAAAGAGAATGCCGATATTATAATCAAAAATAAACGACCATTGTAGATAATTAATTATATAGGGGATTATAATAATGGAAATTTTCATATTTTATTAATATATATCAGAAGAGATATAATTTTATTACATTAGGAAATTTCATATTGACTCATGAATATTTTTAAAGGACATTCTATGTGTACATAATGGTTTATAATGAAAATGATCTCGAAAATCAATGTATAATTCACAATATATATTTTATAAATAATCCTAATTGGATAATTTTAATTTATTGTCATTATATTTGTGATTATATATTTATTTTAAGATTAGGATGAATTTTTCACAGTAACTTTAAAATGTGTTGGTCTAAGTGGACACTGAAGAGGGGGGGGGGGGTGAATTGAGTTACCAATGAAATTTATATTTAAAATCCTTTACAAAAATCCCCCAATTTAAAATACGAATTAAATTTTAGTGAATTTGAACTAAAGAAAACTTTCAGTTAGGTTCTCAAGGGATTGTTTAATTCCCAGTTAATCTAATCAGAAGATCAGATTAGCTTTTGAAACTAACCTATTGATTTTCAAGTAATGAAAACACTTTCTAATTCAATTATCAGAGTAACTTGGAAAAAAAATTTATGTTTTAAAGAACTTAGCAGCGGAATAAAATGGTATTAGATATAACTTAACAAAGCACATCCGATATAACCAAGAGGTTCAGTATCAATCCGAGACTTAGTCCTCTCAACAATTTATATAATTATAATCCACACCTTAGATCGGGGTTCACACTAGTTTACAACTGTCTAGGTCAAAGACCTCTACCAGAGTTCATCGTGGGAAACAAAAAACAACAGCAAATACAGCTGTCCAGGTCACACAAGACCTCTACCACTATCCACAGTGGAAAATTGAAGATGTAAATTGTTTTAATGAGGATTTATAGATCCTCTAGTTACGGTTCGAGAGACAGTGTATGTGTAAATTAAAACTGATGACACACACTTCTCGTAATGTAAATAATAAATCACTGAGCTAGATATAGAGTTTAGAATGGATCTAGTGATTTTAGTGTAGCTCTAGACTCCATTGGATTTGATCAGAAATGGTTCTGATTCCTCTTCTGGGTTTTTCTAAAAAATAGAGTGTCATTTTCTTGACATCCCGGTTCAGAGACAGTGAAAATATAGTCAATGATGTTCTTAAAAATCCTTGTGAAAGTACACAGCTCTTCGAGAGTAGGGGTGAGTGTGTATGAGCTTCTGTGTCTTCTTGTTTGTGCATGTATATTTGTATGAGATCTTCTTTTGTATGACACTTGTAAATCACTTCTGTATGTATGTTGTTTGTTGTATCTTGTATATCATCTCTTTGCAGCAACATGGACTTCTTATATTTATATCACGAGCTCCGGCAGAAGAAATGATTTCTATTTGCATGTACGAGGTACGGTTCCCTGACATCCAACAACCTTCATTAAATAAATGACAGAGCATTAAAATATACCCGATATGACCGTTGGTTAGATTAAACAGAGATAAATAAATTAAGGCAGTGTAAGATTATATAGAATGATAGCTTTGGATATCGGTAGCCTGGTGTATCGGTACGTCTTTGTATCGGTAACCTCTTGTATAATGTTAGCCTTTCTATCGGCAGTCTTTATGTCTGTCGGTAGACTAGATCGGTAGTAGTAGACTTAGTGTACTGGTGAACTTTCTTGTAACAGTAGCCATTCTATTGGTAGTATTCATGTCTGTCGGTAGACTTGATCGGTAGCAGTAGACTTAGTGTACCATTTACCTTTTGTGTAATGGTTGTCTTCATGTACCGGTAGCTTCCTCAGTGTATCTGTAGACTTCCATCAGTAACTAATTTGTAACGGTAGGCTTGAATAACGGTGACTTGTCTGTTTCGGTGACCTTCACGTAATGGTAGACTTGTTGTACCGGTGGACTTGATGTATCTGTGACCTTCACGTATCGGTAGACTTTACAAATCAGTAGCTTTGTTCTGTAATGGTGACCACTTGTCTGTTTAAGCATTTTATTGGCATAATGGGTTAAGTTAGAATATATATCCATCCGGTAACCGAATTCTCTGAAGATAATATAAATATTATAATATATGAATATGTGCATGGTGTACAGAAATAATTAATTAATCATTAATCAATATAGGGATTATCAAACTATAATTGAGCATAACTGGGATTATCAAAATATAATTGTGAATAATTGGTATTATCAAAATATAATTTTTCATAATTGGTATTATCAAAATATAATTGAGCATAATTGGGATTATCAAAATATGTGTTCAACTAATTCTCCCGAGGGTTCAACAATCTCCCCATTTTTGATAATCACAACTTATGCCAAAGTATTAAGAAAAATATAATGGTGTCAGAGAAAGAATTTCCAAAAAAAACATTAAAACAAAGTTCTCATTTTTCTCCCCCTTTCAATTGCAATGACAGTTCTCATTTGTTTCATTTTCTCCCCCTTTGTGATTTACAAAAAGAAGGGTAGAATAAGAGAAATTTAGAGACAAAAAGAGAACAGATTACATCGAAATATAGTAATGTGGAGAATGTAAGAGTAAATTTCCATTAAATCTCAAAATGTACAAACTAATAAAGTCAGTATTACAGAGATTCAAGTGAATCCTATCAAAAACATCCAGAATCACTCAATATTCCTCTTGAACATGAGTCGTTCCCTTAGGACTAGAAGAGGTTTTAGGTTTAGATTGAGTAGATGGCTTGTGAATAGCTGAAAAAACAACTGGAGGGTCAGCCACTGATATTGTATCAGATCGGAAATTTGTGCTTCTCTGTGTGATCATAGGAGTTAAGCTTCAAATAGCCTGAACTGGAGTCAACTGAGGTGTACTCCTAGAGGCAGAGGCAGGAAGGGCAGGAGCTACAATCATAGGTCTGGCATCCACATGCAAGAATGGTAGCAACAGGTTTATGAAATACATAATAATACTGCCTCCTCTCTCCATTGATGAAACAAAATCATCTCAATTTTCAATGAAATTATCCGAGACAAGAGTAAGCTCACTAAGCTTACTAACATGTTCTCTGAAAGCTTGATTCATCGGAGGCAACATCATATTATCCATCAAGATCTTGAAATGTTTGGTCAATTGATGCTTGGTATATACCTTCTCAAAGTAAGAATCTACTTTATTCTTAATTGCCTCTTGAGAAGCATTAGCTGCCTGTAGGTGATCACGGTCAAAACTACTAACTTCCCTAGTGGTAGCAAGGATTTAAGTATCTGAGGTGCCACTAGTACTAGCCTTAGCCAACTCTTCCTGTATCATAGTTCTTATCTGGTCAAGGTTCACAGTGGAGTTGGATGAGGGAAGGGGTTTTACTGAGAAAGCTACTATCTCTTTGAAAGATTCTGTCATATTACTAACCACCTACTGAACAAGTTCATCTTGACTATTCAAATTTTCCTTGACTGATTTCATAAAAGCCTAAAATACTTCCGCAAATTACTTGAAAATTTCTTTGATATATCTTATATCAGTATTCACATGGGTTTGAGATTTGTTCATGGCAGTCAATGAAGTAATCGATTATCTTAGAGAAACCACAGCTCTTGTCCAACTCTCAATTTGACTATGGCATACTTTAACTTCATCCATCATTACCTTAACTAGACTAGACATAGCACATCCTAGATATAGATCCAGGGATTGCTCCACAGTCCTCATTTCATCAACTAGGCTTTTCTTCAAATCTGTCACTGATTCCGTCAGTGCTTCATTAATTTCATCCTTTAGGGACTCAAGGTCCTCCTTGATTTCCTAATTCTCAACTATAATAGGTAGGATAACTGATTCCCTTTGGGGCTGGTCTTCCTCATCAAAGTCTCCATAATCGTGTACAAGAAACATATATCCTAGATTTGATGTCCAATGTAACACCCCAAGAATTCATAATGTGTTATTTCTTCAAAATAATTCAATAACTTGCACTACACGCAACACCGAGTTCAATTGCACCGTGAATTACCAAAAATCCATTCAAAAGAGGTTATGAATAGTATTAACTAAATTTTAAAGTTTATATAATCCTTATAATTTTTCCATATTATGAGTATATTAGACATAATGCAAGAACAAATTCATTTTCAGTATTGCACTTTTATCAACTTTTAATAGTGAACCCTTTTTAAATACAATATTTTAAACTTTTTGACTAAATGGGGACATCAAAAATTTAAAATGAAACATCCCAAGCTTCCATGGTACACTTTCTTTGAATAATACAGTAGCGTGTGTTGTACGCAACCTTGTGTTTTAACACACACCACAACCAATCAAACTAGCCGTTATGAATAGTAATACCTACCTTTTAAAATTTTAGAAATTTTATCTCTCAAAATGGACTTCATTTTTGGATTCGGAGTATCGAATTTAGCCTAAGGTGAAATTTTGGTACTTTTCGGATAACTTTCATATTTTGATGAATTGTGAAAATTACTAAATTTTAATTAAAAACAACTTTTTTAATCAAAATAATTAATACTGATAAATTATGAATTTTAGTAGTTTTAAAGTATATTTAGAATATATTTTTACCATTTAATATAATTTTGGTCATTGGACATAATTTTACAATTAAACCGAACATAAACAAGTGTCAATCTTTTGATAGTTATTATCTCTTAAAAACACGCTTTTTGTTTTGACAGCGGGAATTAATTTTAAATTAATTTCTGCCACTTCTGTGTTTTGAATTTAGGAAAATGGATTCCATATTTGTAATCAGGATGTTCAAATTGTGTAAATAGGCAACTTTTATTTTTAGACATTTTGAATAATTACAGCGGTAAATATTTTATTTACCATGGTTAAGGGTAAATCCGGTAAATAAGGGTTAAAAAAATAATACTATAATAATAATAAATTACCCTAAAACGTGTCTTAACCCTATTGGTTGATACATGGTCGACCATGGGTATCTTTGGGTCGATTTAGGGACCACATGGATCCACATGTAAGTGATAATGACACTTTATTTTAATTAAGTTAAAATGAATACAAAATGACACAAGCATATATCTTTTAGAAAAACAATTGTTACATAGGGTTATATATGTTGGATTTTAGATTATAAATATTCATTAGAAATATAAAACTATTTCCTACATAATGATATTTTATTTATAATTTTTAGACATTAAAAAATTTATTTTATTTATGACACAATGATGATGCAGTAATTACTATAATAGTGAAAAATTAAAATAATTGATATTATAAATACCCAAATAAATATAATATGAAACTTTTAATGAATTAAACTAATTTTATAAGATAATATGATATATTAGGATTGATTTAAATGAATTTTTTCGAAGTAATCAATCTGTTATGAGTTTCACAA
The DNA here is from genome assembly GCA_963277665.1 of Viscum album. Classification (NCBI taxonomy): domain Eukaryota; kingdom Viridiplantae; phylum Streptophyta; class Magnoliopsida; order Santalales; family Viscaceae; genus Viscum; species Viscum album. The sequence continues at coordinate 1,034,330,396 of OY728157.1, forward strand.
AAATCAACTATTGAATAGTGTCAAAATTGACATAAAAGAGTTCTTAAAACAAATATTATATTTTTAATTGATATTAAATTCTTAAAAAACTAAGGTTCGGCCAAGAGACTTATATAATGATAGTTTCATCATTTATGGACCACTTGGGGGTCGCTTGGATGTATATAGTATGTTTATTAACCATATTATATAAAAATACAAAGAGACATTGTAAAAGTGAAACTAATTAACTTAGAGTTAATACTTAAAGATAAGGTTAATATAAGTACCCAAACCTGTCTAAATTATATTGTTTGAGTGGTTTTTGACCTATACCCACCATAACCTTTGAATAATCAACTTTGGAGCCATTAGAAACCGAATATTAATTTATTATAAAATAATATTTCTAGCTTTTCCAAAGGTGCCCCTCACCCCTCTTATAAAAGGTCACTCCTCCTTCTCATTTCTTCACACCTTAAAAGCCTTTTGGTTCAGCCAAACTCTGCCCAAATACTATCCCAACATACCTCACTACAACTTAGAGGCCTTAGATTGATCAGAAAGCCAACCTATGGAGCCCTTTTGATCAAATCAAATGGAAGAACCCGAAGAAGAGGTAATGTTTTCACCACCCATTTTCAAGTTCCTTTCTTCTTCCACTTCTTCTTTCTTTGTTATTACCATTCTAAAATAATAACTCCAGTATCTTATATATACTGTGATGTTATTATAAATATGGTACAACCATATTCAGTATTCTATCCACCATTTGAATAACATGTCACCATACGTGCGTACGTAAGACTTACCATCTCCACATCGTGGTGTAATTGTTATTCAATATATTATTATTTGGATGGGTATAATAATGATATGTAACTCATGTAAATAATAAATAAAACATGTTAATGATTCTGTATATATGATATAACAACCATTTATATATTATTTTAATATCAAAAGAATGATATTGTCGCTCGTGCGTACATACGGACTACCGTCTCCACGAACGCGATGAGATTCATTCTCCATCATATCCATTCAAGTATAATTATCATTTGATGATTTAAAAATGATGTTTAAGGAATGATATCATTCTGGATATGAATAATATACCACCTATCCATTACAAACATGTCTTACATAACAAAACATATAAAAGAAAACAAGTAAGTTAACACCCGAAACAACGATAATACTAAGATATTATTATCAAATCAATATTAAAAGATCATATATGATATCATATTAAAGTATATGATTCTTTTATAATTTAATAACAATTATTTCACCGTTATACAGGAGGTTAACTTACCCCAACCAAGGAAAAGTACAAGGTAAGGGATTTTCTTATCTCACTTTCAATTCCGTGAGATTTCCATTGTTCGCCACTAAATTATTGAAAGTGGTGTATTGTGTACTGCCATTTGATATATATTATAATGATTCTTTTTATATTAATGTTATTATGTAAATCATTTGGTGGTTATTAACTTTTGTCCATACGACTCAGTTGATTAACGTGGTAAGGGGTTTTCATCTCACTCCTTATTCCTGTGAGATTCATGCCATATTACCACCATTACCTTTTGTGTGGTGTATGTACATCCCATAATTATATTCTTTTTGTAATACACTCTAATTTATGTGTATTTACATATTCATTGTATGATACCTCTTTCATGGGATGTATGTTTCATAAGATACCAAATTGGTAACGGTAATTTCACAATCTCTTCATTATCCGAGGTTGTTTATACGTAATAATCTACTGGGATCTCTTTATCATCCACATCCATGTTTCTTACTAATGTATTTCAAAACATTTTTACTATTTACAAGAATATGGGTTAAAGTCATTTATACCCTTATGTGTTTCGAACAGAATCTTTCTATCGTTTTCCAAACGAGGCACTTTTAACCTTTTCGACAAATTTAAGGTAAGAATGTTTTTTTAACTTATACGGCGGGTGCGGCTATTTACCACCATTATAAAATCGTCAAAGCTTCCCTTACAAGCTTATAAGAATATTTTAAAATTGAATGTATTATTTTATAATTATGTTACTTTTAAAATGATTTCAAAAAAAGAGATATTTCTCTAAAATAGTCTTTATTTCATCTATGTCAACATCCTTTGATGGATTTTAAGCTTATTTGAAGTTGATTTATTATGATACAAAACATCCATATTTTATTGAAGGTTTTGTGATATTTTTGACTGTGGATAAGTTATTCTTATGTCACTCATGGTTTTTTTTAGAGTATTGACATTTCATAAGTTATTTTAATCTGAATGTTTAAGTTATATTTCAACCTTTCATTCAAATGAATGTGTTAGACAAATATGTTCCGGGTTGGGGACCGGTAAAAGTAAGCCCTCCGGTTTGGTCTCCGGTTATTAGAGGAACTCCGGGTTGGTGTACGGTTATTAGAGGCACTCCGGGTTGGTGTCCGGTTATTAGAGGCACTCCGGGTTGGTGTCCGGTTATTAGAGGCACTCCGGGTTGGGTTCCGGTTACAGTTAGCCCCAAGGTCTTGGGACGAGGCCTTGACAAAGAAATTAAAGTTCAGCATTATGCATTCCAACATTATGAAAGTGTTTATTGATATTGCATGTGATTATTCGATTAGTAGAGTATCCATGTGAACAAGTAAATGGCATTATTTCATTTTACATTTTCCATACTATGTTGATGTTCAAGTTTAAAAGGCTTTTGTTTTAGTAATTCATTGCCTTAAATGATTATGCTTATTTTTGAATGGTCCCCTATATTGTTATCCTTACTGGGCATTTGAGCTCACCCCTTTTCTATGTTTTATTTTTCCCAGGATGTGAAGAAGTAAGTTATGAATGACCTGAAGGGATATTATGAGGGGATAATAGTGTGGACTGTGGAGACATTATGTTGTTGTAGTAGTTTTTCAATTTATGATGTAATGTAAAACTTATGAATATATCTAGTGTTTCCAAGGCTACTAAACCAATCGGTCTTTCGAGATTTGATCTTTCTTGTGATCATGCCAATGTTATGTAATAATGCACCGACTCTGGGTAACTAGGGTCGGGGCGTTACAGTTGGTATCAGAAGATGTTTAGTACAAACCTTGGAAGCTAGATTTAGATAAACTCTGATTAGAGCACGTAGACCTAAGATGAACTTTGATGATTAGTATAGAAGAACTTCCTAGAATTTTGGTATTGTAGAGATTTTGTAAGTTTTCGGAGAAATACATCCCTGTATGGATACGAGCAGGTAGAGGCGGCTCTGGAACAGATGTACCTAGGGGTAAAACCCGAAAACACCACTTTGAGCTAGACTCGAATGGGAACTGGTGCACGACAACGGGCCTTGTTGCACTCTTGGTTACGACACTCTCGGGGGATATGCTTAGGATAACTCTCATTTTCTTTAGAAATCATTATGAAGGGTTTATGAGTATATACTTCCTCAAAGAAAACATTTTTATGATTATGGATTATATCCATAAATAGTTCAATTTATGTTAAGAGTTTTATATGTATGGGATCATGTATTTTGATTCATAAACTGATCTAGTGTATGCCATTGTTTAGAAATGGCTCCCAGTAGAAGGAATGAGAACTCCAGAAATTCACATGATCCAAAGAGAAGGAAGGATCATATCTTTCATGGTCTTCAGCTATAATTTATAAGAGAAATAGTCTCCCATGTATTATCAGCATATGAAGAAATAATATCATGTGTTGATAAGATAAGTAAAGAGTTTACTGAGTCCTATAGCTTTGAAGGGATGCAAGAGAAGAAAAGGATGGAAGAGAGAAAGATGGATAAAGGGAAGAGGGAAAAGAAGAATTTTCCCATATGTGGTAACTGTGGAAAGAAACACCCTGGAACTTGCCTGAAAGGAATGGGAGTTTGTTATAAGTGTGGAGGAAAATGGCACAAAGTACGTGACTGTAAGGGTAAGAAAATGGTTTCAAATGTACAATGCTTCATTTGCAAGGAGTTTGGACACTACGCGAACCTATGTCCTAGTCATCAGACTATGCCGCAAATGATGTTATTGGATAATAATCAAGTTACTATACTACCACCGATGAAGAGGAATGATTAGAGTTCTTATGTTGATTATGTCAATTGAGTGTTGTATCAACAATGTACTTGTTATAATAATTATGGAGTATATAAGGATTGTACTGCAGTACTATTTAATTAAGGACTTGAGATTGTGTGGAACAAAGAAAAGTGACTCAATAGCAGGATAAATTTTTGGAAAATATATGGTTGAGAGAATGATAAATCATAATATAGTTCTGATACTGAGGTAGTGAATTTGGAATATTATGTGATTATTTTGGATAAATTATATTGGATATTCTTGACTACCTTGGAACTGATTAATGATTTGTATATTCCATCATTTTTGGAGTTTAAAACATTTTTGGATTAATGAAGTATATCCAGCATTCTATATGGAATAAGGGAGCATGAATGTAATCAATAAGGAATATGGTAATACATGATGAAGGTATTCATATGCTATTACGGGGTAAAAAGGATCTATATTATGTTTACCTTCCTTATAAATGTTGGACTGTGAGTTTGGACAGAAGTATTTTGGATAGTTCTAGTTTGGATTATTTTGAATTTCCATAAAAGGACAACTCGGAGGTCGGGCGGCAACCCGTCGCGTCCGGCAGGGCTGTGAGACTTGAACCCGCAACCGAAGGGCGACAAGGGTGTATCACCTACCACTGGCCCACGAGATGTCATGGATTAAATAATGTAGTTTTTATTAAAAGATCTTGTAGATGAATTATAAATTCGTTTATTTTGGAACCCTATACGAATAGTGTAAATAGAATTTTTATATTCTATTACCTTTTAGAGTGAAAGATGAGTTTGTGGTAGAAATTTATTAATGGATAAAACTCTAATTATAAAGTAAGTATATCTCCTTATGATCTTAGCCAATCTCATAAATAAATTCCTCATCATTAAGAAAAGAAACTTATAACAAAAATGTTTTCCTAGATGTTACCTTAAATCATCACTATTTTATGGCTTTGGGATTGTTGGCCTTTTAATAGCCATGTTCTCTACCACTCTCCATCAGATAATTGGTGGTTAGATTTTTCTTCCATATCCATATTTTGCTACATGGAACCCTAGTATGTGTTATTTTCGGTAATCTTCATACTTTCGACTCTTTATTTTAAATAGAGGCCTCATTAATTCATTTTTCGATGTGGGATTTCAAATAAGATATTTTGAAACGTCAAAAATGTGTTATCCTAATACCCTATGTTTTGTTGAACCGATGGTATTTCAAATCATCATATATTGATGAATTTAAGGACCTCAATTTTACACTTGTTTGTGATTGATGACCTCAATCACTACCTATAAATATTTACGTTTTTCCTCCAATTATATGTCTCTAATTGCCACCAATTTTCTCCTAATCGAGATCATAATTTGGTGGTGACCCTTTGATTTATCTTTTCCTCATATTAAGACTAAATTTTAGTAACCCAATTTTTGATGTGGGTTTTCCCACAAATATATTTTCTACCTTCAACCTTTTATTTTCGAAGAACAATTTCAAATTGCGAGGACGCAATTTATTGAAGGAGGGGAGAATGTAACACCCCAAGAATTCATAATGTGTTATTTATTCAAAATAATTCAATAACTTGAACTACATGCAACACCGAGTTCAATTGCACCATGACTTACCAAAAAGCCATTCAAAAGAGGTTATGAATAGTATTAACTAAATTTTAAACTTTATATAATCCTTATAATTTTTCCATATTATGAGTATCTTAGACATAATGCAAGAACAAATTCGTTTTCAGTATTGCACTTTTATCAACTTTTAATAGTGAACCCTTTTTAAATACAATATTTTAATCTTTTTGACTAAATGGGGACATCAAAAATTTAAAATGAAACATCCCAGGCTTCCATGGTACGCTTTCTTTGAATAATACAGTAGCGTGTGTTGTACGCAACCTTGAGTTTTAACACACACCACAACCAATCAAACTAGCCGTTATAAATAGTAATACCTACCTTTTAAAATTTTAGTAATGTTATCTCTCAAAATGGAGTTCATTTTTGGATTCGGAGTATCGAATTTATCCTAAGGTGAAATTTTGGTACTTTTCGGATAACTTCATATTTTGATGAATTGTGAAAATTACTAAATTTTAATTAAAAACATCTTTTTTAATCAAAATAATTAATACTGATAAATTATGAATTTTTGTAGTTTTAAAGTATATTTAGAATATATTTTTACCATTTAATATAATGTTGGTCATTGGACATAATTTTACAATTAAACCGAACATAAACAAGTGTCAATCTTTTGATAGTTATTATCTCTTAAAAACACGCTTTTTGTTTTGACAGCGGGAATTAATTTTAAATTAATTTCTTCCACTTCAGTGTTTTGAATTTATGAAAATGGATTCCATATTTGGAATCAGGATGTTCAAATTGTGTAAATAGGTAACTTTTATTTTTAGACATTTTGAATAATTACTGCGGTAAATATTTTATTTACCATGGTTAAGGGTAAATCCGGTAAATAAGGGTTAAAAAAATAATATTATAATAATACTAAATTACCCTAAAACGTGTCTTAACCCTATTGGATGATACATGGACGACCATGGGCATCTTTGGGTCGATTTTCGGACCCCATGGATCCACTTGTAAGTGATAATGACACTTTATTTTAATTAAGTTAAAATGAATACAAAATGACACAAGCATATATCTTTTAGAAAAACAATTGTTACATAGGGTTATATATGTTGGATTTTAGATTATAAATATTAATTAGACAGATAAAAAGATTTCCTACATAATGATATTTTATTTATAATTTTTAGACATTAAATAATTTATATTATTTATGACACAATGATGATGCAGTAATTACTATAATAGTGAAAAATTAAATTAATTGATATTATAAATACCCAAATAAATATAATAAGAATATTTTAATGAATTAAACTAATTTTCTAGGATAATATGATATATTAGTATTGATTTAATTTACTTTGTTCGAAGTAATAAATCTGTTATGAGTTTCACAAAAATCAACTATTGAATAGTGTCAAAATTGACATAAAAGAGTTCTTAAAAAAATATTATATTATTAATTGATATTAAATTCCTAAAAATCTAAGGATCGGCCAAGAGACTTATATCATGATAGGTTCATCATTAATGGACCACTTGGGGGTCGCTTGGATATATATAGTATGTTTATTAACCATATTATATAAAAATACAAAGAGACATTGTAAAAGTGAAACTAATTAACTTAGAGTTAATACTTAATGATAAGGTTAATATAAGTACCCAAACCTGTCTAAAATCTATTGGTTGAGTGGTTTTCGACCTATCCCCACCTTAACCTTTGAATAATAAACTTTTGAGCCATTTGAAACCGAATAGGAATTTATTATAAATTAATATTTCTAGCTTTTCCAAAGGTTCCCCTCACCCTTCTTATAAAAGGGCACCCCTCATTCTCATTTCTTCACACCATCAAAGCCTTTTGGTTCGGACAAACTCTACCCAAATACTCTCCCAACATCCCTCACTACAACCTAGAGGCCTTAGTTTGATCAGAAAGCCAACCTAAGGAGCCCTTTTGATCAAATCAAAAGGAAGAACCCGAAGAAGAGGTAATGTTTTCACCACCCCTTTTCAAGTTCCTTTCTTCTTCCACTTCTTCTTTCTTTGTTATTACCATTCTAAAATAATAACTCCAGTATCTTATATATACTGTGATGTTATTATAAATATGGTACAACCATATTCAGTATTCTATCCACCCTTTGAATAACATGTCACCATACGTGCGTATGTACGGCTTACCGTCTCCACGTCGTGGTGTAATTGTTATTCAATATATTATTATTTGGATGGGTATAATAATGATATGTAACTCATGTAAATAATAAACAAAACATGTTAATGATTCTGTATATATGATATAACAACCATTTATATATTATTTTAATATCAAAAGAATGATATTGTCGCTCGTGCGTACGTACGGACTACCGTCTCCACGAACGCGATGAGATTCATTCTCCATCATATCCATTCAAGTATAATTATCATTTGATGATTTAAAAATGATGTTTAAGGAATGATATCATTCTGTATATGAATAATATACCACCTATCCATTACAAACATGGCTTACATAACAAAACATATAAAAGAAAACAAGTAAGTTAACACCCGAAACAACGATAATACTAAGATATTATTATCAAATCAATATTAAAAAATCATATATGATATCATATTAAAGTATATGATTCTTTTGTAATTTAATAACAATTATTTCACTATTATACAGGAGGTTAACTTACCCCAACCAAGGAAAAGTACAAGGTAAGGGATTTTCTTATCTCACTTTCAATTCCGTGAGATTTCCATTGTTCGCCACTAAATTATTGAAAGTGGTGTATTGTGTACTGCCATTTGATATATATTATAATGATTCTCTTTATATTCATGTTATTCTGTAAATCATTTGGTGGTTATTAACTTTTGGCCATACGACTCAGTTGATTAACGTGGTAAGGGGTTTTCATCTCACTCCTTATTCCCGTGAGATTCATGCCATATTACCACCATTACCTTTTGTGTGGTGTATGTACTGACCATAATTATATTCTTTGTGTAATACACTCTAATTTATGTGTATTTACATATTCATTTTATGATACCTCTTTAATGGGATGTATGTTTCATAAGTTACCAAATTGGTAAGGGTTATTTCACAATCTCTTCATTATCCGAGGTTGTTTATACGTAATAATCTACTGGGATCTCTTTATCATCAACATCCATGTTTCTTACTAATGTATTTCAAAACATTTTTACTATTTACAAGAATATGGGTTAAAGTCATTTATACCCTTATGTGTTTCGAAAGGAATATTTCTGTCGTTTTCCAAACGAGGCACTTTTAACCTTTTCGACAAATTCAAGGTAATAATGTTTTTTTAACTTATACGGCGGGTGCGGCTATTTACCACCGTTATAAAACCGTCAAAGCGTCCCTTACAAGCTTATAAGAATATTTTCAAATTGAATGTATTATTTTATAATTATGTTACTTTTAAAATGATTTCAAAAAAAGAGATATTTCTCTAAAATAGTCTTCATTTCATCTATGTCAACATCCTTTGATGGATTTTAAGCTTATTTGAAGTTGATTTATTATGATAAAAAACATCCATATTTTATTGAAGGTTTTGTGATATTTTTGACTGTGGATAAGTTATTCTTATGTCACTCATGGTTTTTGTTTAGAGTATTGACATTTCATAAGTTATTTGTAATCTGAATGTTTATTTTATATTTCAACCTTTCATTCAGATGAATGTGTTAGACAAGTATGTTCCGGGTTGGGGACCGGTAAAAGTAAGCCCTCCGGTTTGGTCTCCGGTTATTAGAGGAACTACGGGTTGGTGTCCGGTTATTAAAGGCACTCCGGGTTGGTGTTCGGTTATTAGAGGCACTCCGGGTTGGTGTCCGGTTATTAGAGGCACTCCGGGTTGGGTTCTGGTTACAGTTAGCCCCAAGGTCTTGGGACGAGGCCTTGACAAAGAAATTAAAGTTCAGCATTATGCATTCCAACATTATGAAAGTGGTTATTGATATTGCATGTGATTATTCGATTAGTATAGTATCCATGTGAACAAGTAAATGGCATTATTTCATTTTACTTTTTCCATACTATGTTGAAGTTCATGTTTAAAAGGCTTTTGTTTTAGTAATTCATTGCCTTAAATGTTTATGCTTATTTTTGAATGGTCCGATATATTGTTATCCTTACTGGGCATTTGAGCTCACCCCTTTTCTATGTTTTATTTTTCCGATGATGTGAAGAAGTAAGTTATGAATGACCTACAGGGATATTATGAGGGGATAATAGTGTGGACTGTGGAGACATTATGTTGTTGTAGTAGTTTTTCATTTTATGATGTAATGTAAAACTTATGAATATATCTAGTGTTTCCAAGGCTACTAAACCAATCGGTCTTTCGAGATTTGATCTTTCTAATGATCATGCCAATGTTATGTAATAATGCACCGACTCTGGGTAACTAGGGTCGGGGCGTTACATCCAACCTTCAATGTCATACAACACAGAAACATAACCAAGCTACTCCCCTCACATAGGGAATTTTCCAGAGGAATCTCCTCCAACTGTTCTGCTTGAGGTAATTCTACAACTACATCTACAACTTCAGCAGATTCAACAATTGTTTGCCCTGGTAGTTCTACAGTAGGGTTAGTCCTATCATTTTATAAGTCATCAAAGACTCTCTCATCAAGGGAAGTAGATGCTACTTCTGCTTTCTGATCAGGCACTATCTTTACTGTACTATCTATCAGAGGACTCAAGATGAGCTCTTATTCTTCATTTTCCTCCTCATTTGCTTCAACAACAGCCTCCTTTTCTCCATGAACAAAATGATCAGATTCGGTTGCCTCATCCTCTTCAGTGGTGTCCCTGACAATGTTCTAATATGCTTCTACTTCTTCTTCTTCGGTGGACTCAGTATCATTGTCCTTTAGAATAGTTTCTCTTCGTGGTAGTTGTTTTGGAGGGTTAGCCGCTCCATAGGAAATATTTTGATGCATAGGATTAGGAGGTAAATCTGGGTCTCGTCCTTCTTCAACTGATGTCTCTTCCTCCTCAGCATCAGCTTTATTATCACTGTAGACTGGTTCTGGCTCAGCCTGTCCAAGACTAGGATCCCTCAAATCCTTTGGTCTAGAAGGATGGTCCACATGAATTTAGTTGTCATAGACTTTACCTGCATCATTAACCCATGATTTCATCTAAGGGTTCCAGCTAACATTCATAAGCATACAAACAGTCTTGGTGAGTCTAAAGTTATCCTTATCCACAACAGTTTCATCCTGAGGTCCAGCTACCTCCTTTACCTTCAACCTAATAGAAATAATCATAGAAAAGAATAGTGCATTGAACATAGACTTCGGTCTAGTCATATCCTCAATCTGAATCATTAGCAATCTGCACAAATTCACCTTTACTCCATGCTTTAATAGATACAACAAAAAAAATATCCTGAAATCTGAGGGTAGAAAAATCTCATCACCTTGTACAAATCACATGCTGAATGAACATGAAAAGTAATTTATCCTCCCCTTCCATTTCTGTAGTAATGATCATTCCAAGGGTTACATTTCCTGTCAATTCCAACAAGGAATCCTCATATTTTAAAAAGTCAATAGTAGTAGGTATGGATTTTTAATATAATCCATAATCACCACTATGAGGAACTCTAAGGTTCTCAGGCCATTAAACAGTTGAAAACAAAAACTTTTGACCATTCAAAAATGAAATCAACCTATTATGCTCTTCTGAAATCTCAAAACAGACAAACTCATAGAACTGCTTTACCAGTACTGGATAATATAGTCCATTATTGTTCATTAAGCATTCGAGTCATCCTTTCTCTTGTATGGTCTTCAAAATCAGGGACATGCTTTCCAACAGCCATTACGCACATAACTCCTTTTCCACTATAATTTCTCTCTTCGATAAAAGTGGATTCATAGGATTCCTTCAAACAAATCATCTACTGCTTATAATAGCACGATAATTGGTTACATTCTTCTTCTTAGCTTGTGGCGCATCATTCCCTTCATCCACTGACGGTCGCTTCACACGGGCTATTTCAGATTCTGAGGCTTAGGGTTTTGGGAGCTTCATAGGTTTAGGTAGGAGAGATTGGAATATACGGGTTCACGTTGATTGAGTGATGTCTATAGTAATGTTTAATATCATTTAGTATTCACATATAAAATAAATCTCATATTAAAAATGGTTCTATGTCTCGGCCTTAATACGAAAATTTAAAACAGTGCGAGAGATGTACCAGTGAGGTGTCCTTAAACAGTAAGGTCTATCCTAATGGTGAGGTCTATCCTAACGGTGAGGTTTGTCGTAATGGTGAGGATTGTCCTAATGGTGAGGTTTATCTAACGGCGAGGTTTATCTAATAGTGAGGTTTTTCCTAATGGTGAGGTTTGTCCTAATGGTGAGGTTACTCCTAACGGTGAGTTTTCTCCTAACGGCGATGTTTGTCCTAATGGTGAGGTTTATCCTAAATGTGAGGTTCGTCCAAATGGTGAGGTTTGTCCTAATAGTGAGGTTTGTCCTAACGGCGAGGTTTGTCCTAATGGTTTAAGAGTAGGTTATCATACCTAATTTGTGTCTAATGAAACATTATCTTTCTGAACTTAAAGACTTTGTGAAAATATCAGCTAATTGGAGTTCAATGCCTATAAATTCAAGAGTTATATATTTTTTTTAAAGAAAATGACATTGATTGGTTTCCCAATCTATGCCCAAAAAATATTTATTAAGAACAAGGTTTACAGTGAAAACACAAGGTGTAATGAAGCTACACCATCAAAAATAGAAAGCCACAGACAAATAAAATGAAACATGAATGAACAGAGCAATCTATCCTCTAGAAATCTGAAAATAGTAGTAGCAAGAGACCAACACCTCGATTGTGGAAGAAGAAGCATAAAAAGATAGAGCAGTAGCAAGAACTTCCATATAAACCAAATTCATTCATATGCAAGCTACCCCTCAGATCCAATGAAAATAAGAATATGATCCAACCCAGTTGCCAGCATCAGAAACCCCATCATAATCAATCCAGAATACAAGAGGCAACATTTTACTAGATCCAAACATGATTTAGCAACCCATTCAAGTTGAAACTCAAGAACTATAGGTGATTATACATCATCAACTCTGTGCTGGACTGATGAAGAGAACAACCTATTTTACAGAGCCATCCAGAATCATACGTCCATGAAAAAACAAGAACAATCCTTGATGCCAATAAAAGAATTACCATTCTATAACAGGGAGAACAACAACCAAAGAAGAGTGCTCAGAGCCAGCAGAGCCCAAACAACCCCTTAGAAACACAACAGAACTGCCAGCGCTAAATTAGAGAACATAAACAGGTTATAAAATGCAAGCCTTCCCAAAGTATTCAACATATTTTTTAAACTTCAAACAGAATCACAGAGTCCAGGTGCATGCATTCCAAGAAAACCAGATCCAAGCTTCAAGCATAGCCAATTAGCAATAAATAGGAGCAAATTTCGAACAAATAATAGATAGATGAAACCAAAGGGATGAAACAACAAGAGTCAAGCAAGCAGGTATCTCCAGGATCAAGCTTTCCCATAAAATCTAACGCCATACAGAGAAAAAAAAGAAACTAAGGTCCTAGAAAATAGCCTTAAAAAGACTCCAAACTCAGTCAAATATTTGTAGGAAACAGAACTGAGAAAAACCCAGCAGAATCCAGCTTGAAAAGGTAAACCAGGTCCAGCAAACAAGGTCCAAGATAAGATGCAGAAACACTTAGGAACCAAAACATAAGAATATAGATCGAAATCAGGATAAAAAAACACACCAAAAGAAAAAACACAATCCTGTTTAGAAAACCATCAGAGCCTCAAGAAGTTATTGAAACAGAACAAACAGAATAAACTAGAATGAGCTCAAGAGAGACCAATGTAGGACATCAGAGAAAGACTAGAACAAGAATTCTTTCCTGATTCTGTCATTGAGTAAGTCCTACTTTGCCACCAAGTAAGTGCTCCTAGTAATCTCACCTTTCCTAAAATAATTGTATAGGATATCATCATTGAGTCTCGCTGAAGAATCAGAATCTTCACAAACTGACATAATTGGTCCATCAACCCTTTCACCTTGCTGTTCCTTCTCAACCGGTGGGTTTGTAATAGTGGCAGATACATTCTTTCTACCAATATCCATGGATCGAGTGACAATAGTCCTCTCTACATGAGAAAAATCCCTACGTTTTTTAGTTTTTTAGGGTTGGTAGTAATAAAACCATATACATCCACAATTGTTTTCTTACCCTTCCTGACCATGTCCTTTAGGTATTCTTCTTCAATGATAGTAGATTTATCCTCCTCATCATTTTGAGAGAGACTATTTTCAGATTCATCACACCTCCCATTTTCCTCATTTTCTTGAGTGTCATCTTTTATTGGCACTTTCGTCGTTAACTCAAGTGAGGGTGAGGGGCTATGATGTGTATTAGCATTCTCCACAGTGGGTGGAGACTCCTTCTCACCCTTATCTAGAGAAATATTTCCATGATCCCCCCCCCGGTTCAGCAAATAATCACAAGGTTTAGGATGCACGTTAGTAGTCCTAGAGACATCATTGGTAATGGGAATCACAAAGTCTTTAGTAGTGGGTGATTTAGGAAGATCCATGTTAATTTTAGCATTATCTTTTTCTACCAAAACTATTCTGTAGCGAGGTTGAGGTGGTTCAAATTTGTTTGACTCACATTCTTCCAAATAATGACACACTTTGTAGCAGTAGTTACAGTAGGGTGGAACATTTTCAAAAACCACCTCTTGAGTATGACCTTTATCACCATTCTGGAGCCAGAATATGGAAGGAAATTCTTGTGATATATCAATCTCAGTGCAGATCCTAGAAACTGAGGGACCAGACAAGTTCATGGTGGAAGAATCTAATCTAATCGGAGTTCCAAATAGTCTTGCAAGGGCAGATAGAGCGATTTTCCTAAACAGATGCAAAGGAAATACTGGGAAACTGATCCAAATTGGAACAATAGGGGGCTCAGAACCTAATTCATAATCCGGTGACTACTTGAAGACCTTTAAAGAAGTCCCCACCAAAATACCATGATCCATGAATCCAAAATCGATAATAATCATTATTTTAGGAGAACCAAAACACAACATACAGAGATTTCATCAATCCAATATGAAAGTTTGTAAAACCAAGATTCTCAAGTGTTTTACATATGAAGAACAGAGAAGGGAGGTTCTTTGAAAATCGACCGACAAGAACAAACTGGAGGTCTGAAGCAAGATTGAGTACCTCTTATTTGGAGAAATCAATTGCCGATAGACCTCTATGTCTGTAGGATTTTGGAGAAAGAATAACGGAGGTCTTCAATTCTGTGCGAGGTATTCTACCTGAGACAACGTCTGTGAAGGATCTCTCATCTTGGAACCCTTGAACTGCGATGTTAGGATTAACCCTTCATTCACCCGAGAGCGCCGCCATCTGAATTTCAAGATTTATATCACCTCGTTGATAATGATCTCTTAGAAAGTGGTGTCTAACATAAATGTTTTTTGTTCTAGATTGAGACACATGGTTCTTCAGTTGTAGATAATGCAACTGAGTTCTGTTTCTTACTACACCATGATACTAGGGACATTCTAAGTAAATGACATTTTCCAGATGTTCCATTTCTATCTAACTTGCATCCATCAAATTCTGCATCTGAATAACATATAAAATCAAATGATTGTCTTTTTGGGTAAAACAGTCCCAAATTAGCAGTATATTTAAGATAATTGAAAATTCTTTTAACAGAAATTATGTGTGACTCTTTAGGGTTAGCTTGAAATCTATCACACATGCATAAACTGAACATAATATCAGGTTGACTAGAAGTAAGATAAAGTAAACTCCCAATCATACCTCTATAATTAGTTTGATCTACCGGTTTCCCAGTTTCATCAATATCTAATTTATAGGTGGTACTCATAGGTGTATAACTTCCTTTAATACTATCCAACCTAAAACGTTTTAATAAATCCATAGTATATTTACTTTGATTTAAAATAATACCATCTTTAGTTTGAAAGATTTGAAATCCAAGAAAGTACTTTATCTCTCCCATTAATCTCATTTCAAACTCATTTTGCATAACCTTTGAAAATTTAGTACATAGAGAATTTTTTGAAGATCCATAAATAATATCATCGACATATATTTTTACTATTAAAACATCATTTAAAATTTTTTATAAAAAGAGTGGGATCATCATTTCTTTTTGTAAATCCTTTTGAAATAAGAGAATTTGTAAGTCTTTCATACCAAGATCTTGGAGCTTATTTTAAACCAAATAAAGCTTTAGAAAGTTTAAAAAAATGATTTTGAAAGTGGGGATTTGAGAAACCAGGTGGTTGTTCTACAAAAACATCTTCAACAATAAAACCATTTAGAAGAGCACTTTTCACATCCATTAGATATAACTTGAAATTTAGAAGTGATGCAAAGGCATGTAAGATCCTTATTGCTTCTAATCTAGCTACAAGTGCAAAGGTTTCCTCATAGTCAATTCCTTCTTCTTGATTGTAACCTTGTGAAAATATTCTAGCTTTGTTTCTAATGATGTTTCGAGATTCATCAACTTTTTTTCTAAACACCTACTTTGTGTCTATGGTTAGAGTGTCCTTATGTATTTCTACTAATTCCCAGACTTTATTTCATTCAAATTTCTTTTTTTATTCTTGCATATCAATTACCCAGCATTCATCATTGATAGCATCATTGATATTTTCGGTTCTAACTATGAACAAAAGGCTTGATGTTCAACTTGATTTCGTAGAGAAGCTCTAGTCTGTGTTCCTCTATCTTGATTACCTAAAACAGCATCTAGAGGATGGTTTTTTAGAATCCTAGTTGGTCTCGAAAAGGTAGGGCTATAGATTTTAGGATCATCAACAAGTTGGGAATCAACAGAAGCAGGTTCTGGAAAATTTCCACAACTGGATGTTTAAACTATGGGTCCATTGTCTTTATCATTAAGGTTCAAAATAGGGAGATCATCTTCATGATTTTAAAGATAGTTCTTAGGTTCATGTGGGTCAGTTTCATTAAATTTTATGTGAACAGATTCTTCCACAAATTTTGTTCTCTTATTGAAAACTCTACAGGCTTTACTAGAAATTGAGTAACCTAGGAAAACTCCTTCATCACTCTTGGATGCAAAAATGTCAAGTTTATCTTTAGGATTATGAATAAAGACATTGCAACCAAAAAATCTGAAGTAGTTAACCTTAGGTTTCGTATGGTTCCACAACTCATAAGGGGTATTATTAAGAACATGTCTGATCAAGACTCTATTGATAATATAGCAATCTATATTGATAACATCAGCCCAAAAATAAACTGGTAGGTCATACTCATTGAGCATGGTTCTTGAAATTTATTAAAGGGTTTTATTCCTCCATTCTACTACACCATTTTTCTGTGGTTTCTGACTGGCAGAGAAATTGTGACTATAGCCATTGTGTGAGAAGTAGGATTCAAACTCATGATTTTCAAACTCACGGTCATGATCACTTCTCAAGGTTTTAATCATAAGTCCCCTAAGAATCTCTATAGAAATGGAATATTTAACAATGTAAGAACAATATTCACTTTAGTGAGCTAGAAAATATACACAAGTATACCGATAATATTCATCTACTAGAACATTGACATAATGATTCACATTTAAACTAGAAACTCTAGAATTTTCAAACAAATCCATGTGAACTAACTTGATAGGTTGAGAAGTTGACACTTCTTTCTTTGATTTGAAATAAATTTTATGTTGCTTTCCCATTTGACAGGGATTAGAAAATTTATCTGCAGGGAATTCAAGCTTTGTTAGGTCTCTAACTAAGTATTTCCTATTATGTTTTCTAAGTGAATATACATTTCAGTGTCCTAATCTTATGTGCCAAAGCCAATACTCTTTGTGAATATCATTTAACGAAGTAATATTTTTCATAGCTAAAGAATTTAAATCAACAGCATATACATTTTCATTTCACAAGGCAGAAAACACTAAATCATTTTTATAATTAAAAACATTGCAAGAATTATTTTCAAATTTAACATTAAAACCATCATCATCTAACTGCGAAATACTTAGTAAATTATACTTAAGTCCATCAACCAATAGAACATTAGAAATTAATACTGAGTCAGTGTTACCAATCTGGCCTTAGCTGATGATTTTCTCTTTAGAGTTATCACCAAAGGTAAAAAAACCTCCCTCAACTCTGACTAAGCTTTTAAAGCATGATAAGCCTCCTTACATGTGTCTGGAACATCCACTATTCAAGTACCAAGTCTTTCTACAGGAGATATTTAAGTAGGTTCCCTACAAAATAAAATTATATAAAAAATGATTTTGGTACCCAGATTTTCTTGGGTCCAGACAGGTTAGCCAATAAAAATTTAGGAAGCAAAATTTATCTTATGGGTCTCATAAAATTTGTAGAATAAACCGATATTCAAAGATAAACATTGTTAAATCCGTAACTATGAATATAACTAGTTGAAGCATATGAACTTCCAGAACTAAAACTATCTACATTTTGTCCAGATTTAGAAATAAATATAGTTATGGTAATTTTTCGTTGTCCAGGTTGGTATCCTATACTAGTAGTATATCTAGGTGAAATATTCTTACCTAGAATTTGAGTAAGAGTATATTTCCCATTTGTAATCTTTTCTAATACTTCATAAGTTTCTCGTTTGAAAATTTTAGTTCAGTGTTTTCTTTATGAAACTGAGCATTCTTTTCCATTTCTATGTCAGGGTATGATTTTTGTTTAACAGTTAAAGCATACTATTTTTTTATACCTTTGTATTTGTATTTCAGGTCATTATAGGTTTCTTCCAACATATCACAGTATTCAAACAGTTCAGATTTTGACATATTTTCATAATCAGAATCATCTCTAGAATAATATGTATTTAATGCAGGAGTGTTAGTTGTTACCTCAGAAGTGTTTTTCAAAAAACACATGTTTTCCTTATTTCTATTTTCAGTCTCAGAAGCTTCATATTCAGTGGATCTATCCTCAGAAACACTCCAAGTAGCCTTCATGGATTTCTTATACTTATTTTCATTATACTCATACTTCTTCTTGTATTTCAACTTCAGACAGTCTTCCTTTATATGAATATTTCTTTTGCATTCATAGCAGACAACTTCATCAAATTTGTCAGATTTCTTCAAGTCCTTTTCTAGTGTCCCTTGTTGTTATACATACCTTTGTAATTTGATTTTCTGAAAAACTTCTTCTTCCTATTAAACTTCTTTATTATTCTGGCTATGTGAGCCATTTCTACATCACTATCAGTTGTAATTTAACTTTCATCACAGCTTGAAGTTTCTCCTTATCCTTATTATATGAAGTAGATGTCTTGAAGGCAACTGACTTTCTTTTCAGTTCATCTTATTCTTCTTTTTCTACCTTATTCTCTTCTTCGTACATCATCAACTTACCAATAAGTTTTTTGACTGAAAGTTTACCAATATCACAAGATTATCTGATTGAAACAGAAGTTCCCCTCCATCTTTCTGGTAGGCATCTCAAAATTTTCATGATCCACTCCTTTGATGAAAATTCCTTTCCCAATGAGATCAATGTATTGAAAATTTCATTAAAACTGAGATACATATCAGAATTGGGATCATCAAGCTTCATCTTAAAGTTATCATATTTAATAGTATATGTGTTCAATCTCATTTCCTTAACATTAGTTGTTCCTTCATGAAAAGCACTTAAAGTATCCCTAATTTCATATGCAGTATTACAAGGAGATATTCTATTAAATTCCTCATATCCTAAAGCACAATACTGAGCATTAATAACTTCGCATTTATTATTATATGCTGTCTTAGTAGCTTCATTCCATGTAGATATACCAGTATTGGGAATTTTAAATTCTGATTATATGGCAGTCCGAATATCAAAACCTATGCTTTCTAAATGAATTTTCATCTCAATATTCAACTAGGCATAGTTGTTTCCATTGAAAAATGGTGGTCTATTTATAGCAACACCTTCAAGTCTGTTATCCATGATAACTAGGTTAAATTTTTTTTAAAGAGATAAAAATTTAGAAATAACAGAAATATTAAGAACATTAAAATACAACTAAAATCACAGTTGAAAAACAGAGTACTTCAAAAAATATTTTAAATCCTCTGATACCAAATTTTGGTTGGAGTGTACACTCAAGATGGGGGTGAATTGAGTTCCAATTAAAATTTCTGTTTAAAATCCTTCACTAAAATCCTCCAATTTAAAATACTAATTAAATTGTAGTGAATTTGAGCTAAAGAAAACTTTCAGTTAGGTTCTCAAGGGATTGATTAATTCCCAGTTAATATAATCAAAAGATCAGATTAGATATTGAAACTAACCTATATATTTTCATGTAATGCAACCACTTCTTAATTCAATTATCAGAGTTACATTGAAAATGAGTTTATGTTTTAAAGAACTTAGCAGCGGAATAAAAAATGTTTCAGTTAAAACTAAACAAATCACAATAGATATAACCAAGAGGATCAGTCCCAAGCTGAGACTTAGTCCTCTCAAAAATTTATATAAATTTTATCCACACCCTGGATTAGGGTTCACTATAGTTTACAACTTTCTAGGTCAAAGTCCTCAACAAAAGTTCTTCGTGGGAATCAAAAACAACAGCAAATTCAGCTTTCCAGGTCACACAAGACCTCTACCACAATCCACAGTGGGAAGTTGAATATGTAAAGAGTTTGAATGAGGATTTTTAGATCCTCCAGTTAAGGTTCAGGAGATAGTGTATGTGTAAATTAAAACTGATGATACACACAGCTCATAATGTAAATAATAAATCACTGAGCAAGATATAGAGTTTAGAAAGGCTCTATTGATTACAGTATTTCTCTGGACTCCTTCAGATTTGATCAGAAAAGGTTCTGGGTCCACTTCTAATTTTTTTCTAAAAAACAGAGTGTCGTTTTCTTGACATCTAGTTTAAGAGACACTGAAAATGTAGTCGATGATGTTCTTCAAAATCCTCGTGAATATACAAAACTCTTCTTGAGTAGGGGTGAGTGTGTATGTGCTTCTATGTCTTCTTGGCTATTCATGTATATCTGTATGAGCTCTTCTTGTTTATGTCACTTATAGATCACTTTTGTATGTATGTAGATCTTGTATCTTGTATATCGTCTCTTTGGAGCAACATGGACATCTTATATTTATAGAATGAGCTCCGGTAAAAGAAATGATTTCTTTTCGAACGTACGAGGTATGGTTCCCTAACATCCAACAACCTTCATTATATAAATGACAAATTATTAAAATATACCTGATATGACATTTGGATAGATTAAACAAAGATAATGAAAATAAGGCAGCATTGGATTCTCTGGAACGGTAGCTTTGTATATCGGTAGCCTTGTGTATTGGTATGTCTTTGTATCGGTGACCTCTTGTATAACGGTAGCATTTCTATCAGTAGTCTTCATGTATGTTAGTAGACTTGATCGGTAGTGGTATATGTAGTGTATCGGTGACCTTTCGTGTAACGGTAGCCTTTCTATCGGTAGTATTCATGTCTTTTGGTAGACTTGATCGGTAGTGGTAGACTTAGTGTACCAGTGACCATTCATGTAATGGTTGCCTTCACGTACCTGCAGCTTCCTTAGTGTATCGGGATACATCCTTCAATAACATGTTTTTAATGGTAGGTTTGAATAACGGTGACATGTCTATATCGGTGACCTTCACATAATGGTAGACTTGTTGTACCGGTGGACTTGATGTATCAGTGTGCTTCACGTATCAGTAGACATTACAAATCAGTAGATTTGTTCTATAACGGTGACCACTTGTCCTGTTTAAGAATTCTATTGGCAGAATGGGTTAAGTTAGAAAATATATCCATCAAGTAACAAAATTCTATGAAGATAATATAAATAATATAATATATGAATATGTGCATGGTGTACAGAAATATATAATTAATTATTAATCAATATAGGGATTATCAAACTATAATTGAGCGTAATTGGGATTATCAAAATATAATTGAGCATAATTGGGATTATCAAAATATGAGTTCAACTAATTCTTTAGAGGGTTCAACACAATGAATTTCAGTAGCTTACAAAATCTCATGTCCAACTAGGTCAACACTCAATAATAGACCATCACACCGCATAGGGATCCCAACAGGTGATCTTATCCATGTAAGATCACATGAGTCCCACTAATTATGGTAGATCTTGGGGATTCAATATAGTTATTAGGAGTCACACGACCAGGATATTCGGCCAGTGGTAGTAATACTGACAGAGGAAACTGTGGAATTCCACACTAGACTGGGGTTATGACTAATTGATGTTGTGGCTCCTCTAGTGCCCACATGAATGAATTGGGACTATGGAGTACCATGTTTTTATTTTTGGTATTTCCACTCCATATCCTCTCTTTGATGCAAGACACTCATTAATGTTAAAATTCAATTTTTATATAAACTCCACTATTTTTACCAGCCATGAAACACCTCACACTAAACACCCCCTCACCACATATTTACACTACACTTCACATCCAAATAATCACACCCACAACATTTTATCATGATATAATTCCCTATAATCCCCTTCCATAACTCAAACAATGCCTCCTTCATACTAAAAATGAATATAGCCGCCTTTGATCACCTTTAGTACTTATATGACCTCCATTGAGCATCATTATATGTTTCATATGGCCATTTTATGGTTCAACAACTTGAGAAGTCCATTGTCCCTCTCACATTTCAACTAAAACATCAATTCTTGGTGATTTTTGAACTTGGAATTACAAGGAATAAATGACCTCATTTCACACCATTTATATGGTAAATTGGGGCCATACCAAAACCATCAACCAATGAACTTTTTAAAAAACATGAAAACCACAAGTATTTCTAATTAAAAAATGTTAAACACCTTATGTCTTGCGGGGTTAGATATATAGATACATCCATTATATTGTACCAGGATTTGGATTTCTAACAAAGGACAATGTTCCAATCCTTGTTTTCAAATAAAATAAGTATCACACTACCTAAGGAGAGGAGCCCTCAATCCTAGAGGGGGAAACCCTAATGTATGAAGGCTCGTATTGTTTCCCTCATTTAATACATCATTATTTCTATTTTACATTAAGATAAAATAATTTGGTTTTAGTTTTATGTTCAAATTTAGTTTTTATTCAGACTCATAAATTAATATAACATCATTCATTTTTTATTTTCACAATTTCTTCCCCTCCCGATCAAATTATCTTATTTTATTCTTCTTCTCATTCACCAACATATTCTTTTTATAATTTTTTGACTATTTATTAATTTAATTTCATAAAATTTATTTTCTTCCTCTCCTTCTCTCTTTATATTATAGTTTTATTTTTGTTAATAATAAGTTTATTCTATCATATTTTTCTTCCATATAATCTTTTATGTTATTAAAATTATTCTTTATCTTTATTTTTTATTATATTCTCTTCATTAATTCATCTCCTTATTCAAATTCCACAAAGTGATATCATACTATTCACAATGAGTGGAAAACTCAAGGCATGGAATGGGGTAGTTAAATGTGTTCTGGAATTATTAATGATTTTTTAAAAAAATTTGACAGATGAGATTGGAATTCATATGTGTGGCGACTATCCCCTGAGACAAGAAACTATAATTTATATGTATTATTATATTAAATTTATTTTCCCCCTTTTTATTGATAATATATTCACAGAAATTTAGTTGATCAAGTAAATATATTAAAATTGAATCGATAGAGCAGGGTCTTGTATTATGTCACACCGTAAACCAAGGAGTTTCCTCAACCTTGATTATGAGAGGAGAAATAATTTATATCTGTAAAGGCAGAAATGGTTTCAAAATTTCAAAATTAAAGGATATAAATTAATCGTGATATTTCATTCCTAGATTATTAAACTATTATAAAAAATGTAAATAATGACAACACACAAAACCAAACTCAAAAATCATCATCTTTCATTATTAACAATTCATATACAATAATAAATATTAAAATATTAAAAAGAAATAAAAAAACAAAATCATGTCTTTTTTTCATAATAGAAATAATTAGTTTAGGATGAAAAGATTAAGTAGGTGAAAAACAAAAAATCTCCCCAATTGTGAGGATGTTGTTCAGCCATTAAATTGCATTTAGGGAATAATTTAATTTTTCAACACCCTATGATAGAAATACATTCAAAATGGAAACTGTTACTGGGGATATAATCAACCTTTTATTTATCTTTTCATTTTTAATTTATGTTTTAAATACCATTTGAAAATACACATAAAAATCCATTTTTCATTATAACATTAAATGATTATTTTTCAATTCATGGAACAATTTCTCACAGGTGTAGAAACAACTAGATAAATATACTAAAGTGGAACTAGAATTAAAATATTCTTATCATATGCTAAAGGTCCTCTATAAACAAAAAATTCATATAGTTATGAATATCTCCTCAAGATTTGGTTTCCATGGTTAATGAAATCCAATCTATCTCTAAATTATTTGAGGGAAAGAAGGAAGTGCCATAGGTTTTCCACAATTTCACTGAAGACATGCATTAGGTTTATGCCAAAATCAATTTCTATCCATAGCACAAGCATTAGAAGAACCAAATTGAGAATGATAATTATAAGATATATTGTATTCATATTGAAGAAATGTTTCTACTGAGCTAATTGTGGGAGATCAACATGGTCTGGATGAATCTGTGAAAGTGTGTGAGGTATAATTTGATCTCCTCAATCATTAAAATGGTGAAGGCTTAGAACAATTTTATTAAATTATTTATATGGATTAAAAATACCAACTAGTAATTTAATTTGAATTAATTTTGGAGGATCATGACAACCTAATTATATCCCTTGAGATCCATCTTCAAGATAAACTCACCACCGAGATATTGATTGAACCAGAAACAAATCCGGGGGATGATCCTATTAAAAATAATTTTTATATATTATTTAATATTATTTACTTATCACTCAAAATTATTTTACATATTCATATATAGTTACTTCACACCATACCATATAGGAAGATGATGAAATTGGACATAGACATATAGAGGAAGACATGGTTCTCCCCAATATTGATGAACATACACATGAGGAGGACTAGAAATAAGTCAATGTTCCTAATCCTAATCAGATAAAGTCAAAGTATGATTATTGTAAAAGGGATAATATTTATAACTATTTTAATTTATATTCTATTCTTTTAAAAATAATTTTTTACATTCCATTTGATTATTCATTTCGTGAATCCCATGTAGAGCCAGAAGTGGACAAAGAAGAGGAGGTTGAAAAAGTATCAACATTAAATGTGGATGATAAATTCTTCATCCAAACCCCACTATGAAAGCTATACATAATTTATAAAATAATGGAGATGTTATACTCAATCCATGGTCACTACTAACCAATATGGTGGAAGCATAATTTGCGAAAAGATACATTTGGTGGTTCCAATCAATAAATATATATCCATTATAATACAATAGGTTATAGCTAGTATATCCCACAAGTTGCTGCAAAAATCATGTTCACACATGGGAAATCATATCATGAATTATCACTTACTTTCTTATTAGTACATTCAATTTCAATCATAGAATTAGTCATTATTAATTCATATACCTCTTAAAATTTAAAGAATACATGATCATATAATTATGCTTATTTAAATAATTTTATTTTGTAGAATCATGATGGATGATGTAAGACAAAAATGTCAGAATAAAATTATTATGCTTCATGTGATATGGAGTTTATTAATAAATTTTTAATGATAAATCTCTATACATTTAGTCCAATAACCAATTTTGTGATTTAATATAGAAATTTCATTTCTATACGCGGACATATGTTATACTTGACTTATCAAGGATATACGATAGTCCTAGGAATCCTTTGATTCCATATTTTAGATTTCAATATTCACTGGATATAATGACTAAAATGTATAATTATAGGATTATTCTGAATCATGTATATTAAAATGATAAATCATTATTTGAGGGAAATAGTTTATTCGTGTAAACTCGATTTCCATAAACATTTTTTAGGCATTTATTTTCAAAAATTAATACAATATTTTTAGTTATTATTATTTACACGATGAGTGATTTACCCAAATCAATACATCCATTCGTGAGATAATTTCTAGACCAACTACATCATATTTATTCTTTAGAGTATTTTATGACTAATCATCCGACAAATTAACTACACAAACATGTAATTTAAAATTTAAAATATATAACAATGAATGAAGGCATTTAAATGACCGATGCATATTTTGAAAATCCCATATCCTTGAATCATTTCTGAAATCAATCATTTTTTATCCTATAAAGACCATGTATTTTCTTATTATTAATCATACATGTCTTGTCCAATAATATATATTTCTATACACATCATATTATATAGAAAAATATATATTGTTGAAGTGTTAGTGTTATGATGTTCTAGTATAAGGGTTGAAATGAATTATATGGAAGTAGTGTGGAGGTACCACATATGGGGAATGATATACATCATTTGATTCAAAAATTGTGCTTCACATTTATTCCTTCATTGAAATAAAACATGAAAATATTTTTTATTACGTAGAATAATCATAAATCACCATAATTGGAACTATTTTTTAAATGTGGTTAGTTGGTGGATGTGATGTTTTTTCTATTAATAAGAATTGAATTAAAATGAAAAAGTTCAATGAATAACATTATACAAGTATATAAAAAGTTTGAGTTGGATGTCAAACCATTCATTATTATTTACATTTCTCGTGACCATACATTGAGTTTGGGAATGTAAAGGTTTCTATATTAAATGGGAAAATGTCATTAAATTTTCCCTTTAAATATAATGCATTATAAATTATGATAAAATCCTCCTCCTTGAGCCTTAAATTTTATGCATACATTTATCTCCTCATTAATTGTCAAATTCATTATATAATGCACCAACCCACGTTATTGGAGTCGGTTCATTTTTTAATACATTGGAATGATTACAATGAATCATGTCTGGAATGACTGATCAGTTCAGCAGTCTTTGAAAATAGATTACATACATGAACATTACAATACACATTAGTAATTAAAAAACAACATAAATGATCCATTGAGAATGCGATTAATCCCTTAGCTTAAACCTACATATCAATCATAAAATAATTCTTCACATCCTTGGAAATTAAAAAATATAATGGGGTGCGCTCATATGCTTAGCAAGGATAACAATAAAATAGAAAAATTCATCAATAATAATAAAAATTTAATGCATTGTAATATACTAAAACAAAATCTCTGTAAACATAATCTTCAGCATTATATGTAAAAGATAAAATCAAATAATTCCAATTACTTACTCAAATGGATATTATACATGTCGAATAATCTAGTGAAATATCTATAGCTACTTTTATAATAATGGACTGAATAATGCCAGACTTTAATTTCTGTGTCAGGGCCTCGTGCCAGGACCAAGGGGCTAAATATAACCTGACCCCAACCCACAGATCCTCTATAACCAGACTCCAGCCTGGAGAGCCTCTCTAACCAGACTCCAACCCAGAGAGCCTTGATAACTGGACTCCAACCCGAAGAGAATCTATAACTTGTCTCCAACCTAGAGGGTGTGTTTTAACCGGACCCCAACCGGGAGGGAATACTTTTACCAGTCCCCAACACATAACATACTAGTCCAACACATTCATCTTAAGAAAATTTTTAAATATAACATAATCATTGGTATTAAAACTAGAATAGTAAATTTCAATACCTAAACCATAAACCATGAATGGAATAAAAATAACTCATCCATTTTCAATTATAACACAAAACCTTTAATTCAATATGGAATATTTTTATCATAATAAATAAACTACAAACATGTTTAAAATCCATCAATGGTTGTTGATTTAGGAGAAAATTATTTGTAAAACTATTTGTCAGAAATATCATTTTTTCTTAAAAACTTTTAAAAGTCAAACAATATTTAAAGGAAGACATTTAAATACATTTTTTAATCAATGTGTACCATACCTATTTGAAAATTTTTAAAGGAATTGTCATTTTAAAAACACTTATGTCCATATAAATAAATCCAGAAAACGTTTTTGAAAACATGGACATTAATTAAAATGTTTTTGAAGAATAAATCAGTAAAACATTAAAAATTATATTTTATTAAAGTAATACCTTTTAATAATCCCTTTGAAAACTATTTTATGAATCATGTACATGGATAATAAATATGTCATGGAAGATACTTACATAAAAAAGATCTCAAATAAAAAAGATATTGTGAAATTAAACCTTACCACATTCTAATCAATCAATTCGTATTAACAAAAGATAATAACCACCAACTAATTTACATAATAAAATGAATATAAATATTAACATGATAATATATATACAATTTCAGTACACAATACACCACATGAAATAATAAATATGCGAACAATGGAAATCATATGGAATTAAATGTGTGATATGGAACCCCTTACCTCCTGTCTGAATTGACAAGTTTGTTCCTTGATCTTCTTAAATAATAAACAAAAGATAATTTACTCTAGATTAATAAAACATTTTCAAGTTCATTATTTGTTTTCAATCAGTTATTAACATGTTATAAACAATATTTTATCATTCAATTTAATAATGGATCTTTTGTAGATATTTGGTACTTGAGTAAAAAATGAACACCATATAATTACAAGTTGTCAGTGTTGCCAAGAGTCAATTTCCACCAGAATTATATTAATGAATTATATATCATATATATCATATATATAATATATATATATATAATAGTATAGAAAGTTTGTATATATGAATTTTAATGTAACGTTCATGTAGACGGTATGCCATACGTACGCATGAATGCTGCATTCATTTCTATTTCATATTTTAATTAAATTAAAACATAATGATAAATATTTATATTTTAATTATAGTATAATATCATATATAATTTTAATAATTTAATCCTTTATATATCCCATGTATTGTATGAACGATTCATATCACTTTGAGGGGGTGATAGTCCGCATTTCCTCAAAGGAAATTATCACGTTTACTCATATTGGAAATCAAAACAGTATGCTATAAAATAGAAATACAGAAACATAATGAAAAAAACCTAACATATATCATATATAAATATAGTTTCATCATAATTTTCACCATTAGAGGTGTTAGGAGATAATTGAACAATAATCAATTCATGAGGCGTTAGTTTTCCATCCACAGAAATTGTATGTTCATTACATATTAGATAAAGGTGTGTGTAATTGTAGTTATAATCCTTCTCATGAGCACATATTAGTATATTAAAAAAATTAGTTTTTTTTATAAAATAATGGAATGAAAATATTATATTGTTTTGAGAAGTAAAATAAAAAAAAATTAATTTATGGGAAACAGTTACCATTAATTCAGGTAACTCCCTTTGGATTGAACCAAAAGGACTTCTTGAAGTCCCTTCAGCCTATGGTAAGGATTCTAGGAGGAAAATATCGATATTGAGAGCTTATTTTTCCATGGTTTAGACGATCCAAGGGGCATGACTGGTGTGAGGAATGGGTTAGAATGGATGGCTTTTTATAAGGGGGAGGGGTTCTTTAAGAATGTTTAAAAATATTATTTTATTATATAATGATTTTTTTTTTTAGAAATTCAAAACTAATTTAAGTCTAATATAATATTACTCATGTTTGAAATGAATTTATCCAATATTTACTGGATAGGATTTGGATGTTATTTTAATATTTATAATCTTATTTATTTAAATCATTTTTTATTGATGTAAACACTCCATCATTTTTGTGTCGAAAATAATTTATTATATTTAATGTCTAAAAATTATAAAAAAATAGAATGATGTAGGAATACTTTTTATCATTCTAAATAAAAATTACAATAAAAAAATATCTTATATAACCCCTTTTAAAAATTAATTTTCAAAAAGATTTTTGTTTATATCATTTTTTTATTTACTTTATGTTAATAAAAATAATGTGTCATTATCACTCTTTTGTGGATCCATGTGGTCCCAAAATCGACCCAAAGATGCCCATGGTTGTCCATGACTCATCTAATATGTTTAGGACAATTGATAAGATAATTTTGCATTATTATGATATTTCTTTTACCATGAATTACCCTATTTATCTTTAACATTGGTAAATAAAAGTCAAAAGATACTATTCACCAAAAATAAATTTTATCATATTGAACCACATTTAACTTAAAAATAACAAACCTGTAAGTTTTAGTTTCAAATTTCAATTCATAGAAGCTGTAAAATTTCATTTAAATGAAAAAGTCAGTTTTTAACTAATTTTATGAGTTTTCAATATTCATCATAAATTGATATTTTTCAGAAAATTTAACAAAAATCCAGGCTTAGCTGTGTTTGATATTCCAAATTAATAAATTATTTCTATTTTACTAAATTCAAATCATCGATGTTTCATTAATTACATTTATATTTTTTCCGATTTTCAAAAAAAGTGTGGTATTTAGAAACAATATCTATCAAAATAATGACACTTGTTTATGTCCAATTTTCAAGTGAAATTAATTATAATGAATAAATTTTTATTAAAAGATAATAATATAATCTAATTATAAATAAAAAACATAAAAATTCATAAATTAACTCTAGAAATTATTTTGATTAAAAATTATCTTTCAATTAAAATTTAAAATTTTTCACTATTCACAAAAATATTAAAGTTGTCACAAAAATACCGAATGTTTATCAAAACTATATTTTAATTTCCTGATAATAAAGAAGATAATTATGTTATCATATTGAATATATAAAAGGGTCATATATTGGATCTAAAATAGGTTCTTTATTAAAAGGCGACAAAATTTTTTGTTTAAAAAAAATAAGTCATTTTTCAGAAAAAATTAATTTTTTCATATATTATGTCTATGAAACAACTAATATGGAAGTTATTATTATAGAGAGTATATAAAATTCATAATGTATGTAATATTATTAATAAACATTTTTTGGACGACATGCTTGGTAAGTTGTGGTGTGCTCGAACTCGGTGTAGCCACTAGCACAAGTTATTGAATCAATTTGAAGAGATAACATACTATGAAATATTTGGGTATTACACAATAGAAGCATATATTATAGTCCTGAGGATTTTATTCTCTTTTTTTAATTATATAGTGAGAGATTTATTTCAATTATAATCCTATAGATAATGATCATGTATTTATGATATAATGATTATCTACAAGAATAAGTATCATAAGTGATTAGTGAAATGACAAAAGGTGAGGAAAAATAGGATTTGTCAGGATTAAAAATAAATAATTCTGCATATTAAATGAATTGGAAAAGAACTTCAAAAAAATTCTCAAAATGGAGAAATTAAAATAAATGAGTAGATTGATTCTTTGAAAATTGAGATATTAAATTGATATTTTGTGTTTATTTTTTAAAAATATATTTAACATTGATAATTATTTTATTTTACTGAATTAAAATTTCAACATTGATAACATTGGTGACCTATGTATACTTTATAAATATTTAATGTTATTGTAAAAGTATCATTTAAGTGTGGGAATAATTTAGATAAGAAAATTAAATGAATATATTAAATTTTTTGTAAATAATTTCATGATGATATTTACCAAAAATGATCATGAAAATAAGTGTTTTATTGAAAATATGATTGTTAGAAATAAATAATCTGAATTAGTTTATATGAATTAATTTATGTTGAATATTAGAGATTATATTTATTATTATATTATGATTATTATTACTTGGTAACATTCAAATTAATTTCAAGTGTTTATAGAAACAGTAAGTCCACCTACACCATCGTTCTACTATAGGACTACACACCATTTAAAATACCAAAAGGGGAACCCATACAAATAAGAAAAAAATGAACCATCCCATGATTAAAGTGAATTTGAAGTAAATATTTATTATATGTGGATAGTGGTCGAAATCGCCATACTAGGTGGTGAAACCCACAGAGCTACAGGAGGATGTCCTTGAATTTATAGGGAAACATGTGATGGTGGTCAGGGGACAACCAACATCTAGAAAACATCGTTATGGTTGAGGATATATGAGTTTCTATTTAAATTATCACCACATTGTATCACCATTTTGATGTGGGACACCCTTTTCAAGGTTATTGTAATATTTTTACAGAAACACAACCATATCTCAAACCAACATGACACCTTCTTATCATGTACCCCCACCCAAAATGATTTTTAATCCTCAGTTATGAAACAACATCATGCTCCCCTGATGATCATTGGAAAATTCCATATAAAAATATTTCATGGATCAAACTCAATCTACATCATACTATAGTAGAATAAAGCAACCTTAGATCACATTCTAATCCTTATATGACCTCCATCAACCATCATTTGATATTTCAATTGACTATTTGAATGTTGAAGTATTTGGGTGCTCTATTTCTATTTATGCATGTCCAATGATTATTTCATTATTGTTAATGTCTACAACTCTACTCAAATATAATCTAATCCCTCCATGCACACTTTTTTTGGCGGATTGGTGGGTATCGAATCCCATGCCAATAGAATATTTTGAGACACCTAAAAACCATTATTTTTTTCATTTCAAATCATTAATTAGATAATGTCTCATGGGTGCATATGTAAATATTCAGCTGATATTTGATACTATATTAGAAGATCACATATAGGTAAAATATAAAATATATTATTTTTAAATTAGTAATATCCTCACTACTTAAAGATAACAGATCATACACCTAAATGGAGATACCTGAATGCTCAAAGTCTTGTGATGTATCCTTCCTATATATCATCAATAAATTCATTTTACATTAATTTATTTTTATTATGTTATGTATATTTTTTAAATATAATTTGTATTATGTTTCATTATTTTATAGAACAATATTCATCTTTAATTTTAAAAAAGTGTTACATTTACCATCCAATTATCTTAATATTTTTCTATTTCTATTCCATAAATTAATTTTTCATTACATATATTTTATTTAATTTATCTATTTTATTTTATTTTTCTCTATTTTTTATCTTGTAATTTTATTTTTTTGATTCCTGTGTTGGTTCTCTCTTCATTCTAATAATCAAATTCATGGATATTATTCCCAATAGTCATATTATTTTTTTAGGATTAGTTTATATCATCATTCCCATTCCACCAGGTGATCTCCTAAACTCAATAATGATAGGATAACCCCAGGCTTTTCCTGGGGGTGGTAATGGTGTTCCTAAATTTTTTATAATATTTGTTATATTTTTTTATAGGTGAGAGTGGCAAACATTATGGCGGCTACTATCCATCATTCCATGAAAATGAAATTCAATTTAATTGATTTATTTAATATCTTTTAAAAACCATCACTGTTTATCTATTTAGACCATGCATTTTCACAAAAAAAATTATGAAATTATATTGATAGAGATGGACGATGAAATGTTTCACACCCTTGACCGATGTGGTACATAAACCTTATTTATTGGAGGATGTGGACTCTAGATTTATAATAGAATTCATGATTTCATAATTTCTATATAAAATTATAGTTATTCATCGTTAAAATTTATTATTTTATCATTGAACCAAAATAAAACATATAATGAGAATAAATAATGAACTAAAAACCAAACTGAAAAACTTGTTCTTTATTTCTATGTTAATTTTGTTTAGAACAACATATTATTAAATTATTAAATTTCCATTATGCATGTAATTTAAATATTTTAGAAAGTAATCAAAAACCAAATCATTTTCATTTTTTTTAAAATAAATAAAATAATACAAGGAAGTAGTTTTGGTTAATCAGATATAGTTGGTGAATAAAATGAGATTCTCCTCAAATGAGACGGCGATGATCAACCATTATACTATACATGAAAAATAATATTTTTTCCCAAATACTATAATATTAATTCGATTATATTTTTTTTAAAGGATGGGGCCGAAGCCTCATTTATTATTAAAGGAATGCAAATACCACTTTTAACTGGGTAGAGAGAGACCCATTACATAGCGCAAAGGCCCAGTGGGCATTTAGCCAATAACGTGGCCTGTAGACCCATATTTTTGGCCTGAAGCCCATTCTATGAATAGTACTGCTATAGTACCTGCACTGCTACAGTACTGCACAGTTCCCGCCGCCGCTACAGTACTCTGCCACCGCTATAGTGCCCTGCCGCCGCTATAGTGCTCGTCGTTGCTACAGTAAGCCGCTGCTATAGTACGCTACAGTACTGCTACAGTAACCTGCGCCCAATGGGTTTTGAACCCCCATTTTCATGTAGATTTAAGGGGTGCTTACCACTATGCCAAACCCCAACTACTTAATTCCATTATATATTGCAAAAATATACTTTCAAATCATAATCAAATTTATAGATAATCTTTGAATTATGTGATTTAGAATAGGATGATCTCACTGAATAATATTGTAATGTCTAAATGGTGCTCACTCTTCAGTAACTAGATTAAAGTTCCATGTGATCATTTGAAATCCCCCCCACGCAGCAAGGGTATCCAAATAGAATTGATGGTAAATGTTTATACCATAGGAAATAAAATAAAATAATATTATATAATAATGAATCATCATAATTAAATAAAATTATTCATCATGATATCTTACTATATAAAAAACATTACAGAAAAAGAAAACCAAAAATAAGTAAAACAACAATGCATTGAAAAATGGAAATATAAAAAATGTCACATGAATTAAGAAGAATCAATCAATATCTTCCATACGAAGTGCATTTATAGTTTATATTTACATATAAAAAATATATAAACAACCAAAACCAGTTCTTGGGTCTCTACATGGACCTAACTCATATCTCTGTACAATCCATCAATTAGAATCATCAATAATTGTGGATCTTCCTGACATGAAAATATCATCATGTGGTTTTCGATGAAATTGAAGTAAAATGAAATTCTGATTATGTTGTGATTATAAATCAGGGGGCCACATCCAATGGTGTTAACAAATATATCCAATATACAGAGTGAAAATACAATATGTCATTATTAGAATAAATAAATAAATAAAAGATATAAAAATAAATTACCTAACAACACTTAGTAACTAAATCACAAGGGAGTGAAAAAAATTGTCTAGCTAGTGTCACGTTGTCTCTGAACACATCACATAGACAAAACAAGGTATTTGGAACACTATCCTATAATTCCATCATATATCATATCAATACATATCATTAGGGGAATATACTCCACCCACATACCATCAAATATCATATCGAGGGAGTGACAAAATGCCTACCACAAATACCATTGTAAATCATCATGGGGAATAAAACACATCACTTATTCTATAATATATAATATCATTGAGGTTGTTGGTTTTTTATCCCATACTATCAAAAATCATCAGGGTGAAAGTAGAGATCCCCTAAAACAACTAATCAAATTTAACATATGAGTATATATCAATAGAGGAAATATTTCAACCAGGGGACCATCTCCACTCATACATCATCACGGGGAACAATAACCTTCCTATTTACCATCATATTTTATTTTGGGTAACATAATCCACCCCAAAACTACGTCATAATATCATTATAAAACATCATTATACATTTGGAGTTTAAGAGCCATTAATAGATATCAGTATATATCATATACCCTCATCATTTAGACCATTTAATTAGTTGTTAACACATGAAAACAACTAATTCCCATAAATACATTCATTCTAGAAAAAAATGTGTTATCCCCCATGTTTTAACCCTCTCCTATCATAATTATAGGGAACCCATTAGGGTCTCATCTGTGGAATTATTGTTTATACACCCCATATGGTTTATTTTATCTCATTACCAACTCTAGGGTAAAATATCACCACTCAAGAGAATCAATCTCCTCAGTATATCCATTATCATATCATGGACTAATTATTCTCACCATCACATCAATATTTCTATTATAATTGAATATTTTATCATTCATCACACATTTATGTCCATGTTTTTTTGGTACATTAAAAGCAAAGCTAAGGATAAATCAATTACATTCTATCACCCCGCATATCTACCCACTAGTAATAAAATAAGAGGAACACTACCACCACACCAAAATCAAATATCGATGAGGATATAATTTGTCTACAAAATCAATATGAGATATCTATATTACAGACATTAAAATTATGTCACCAAACCCTACCCTAATGAACAATAACATACTATCTTCTATTTTTTCTATTTTTATCTCAATGGTTATTATATCATATATTAGATACTTATGCTTAATCCACTAGACATTGATAATTTTATAATAAAACTATCCACAAGGGTCTATCATAGACTAATACACATTTATTTTAGACATTTTATTTCATAATAAACAATTCAATTATAATTTATGGTTTATCTCAAAAAAGTGGAGATATCACACAAGTAACACTATGACCCCAAAATCCTAGAGCTAATGCATTATTTTATGACATTATAATAATTACATGGAGTCATATCTAAATGACCATTAATTTTAGTTATTTTTTAAAACAATATTACCTACATGATAACCATATTATATTTTGAAATGGGAAAAACAGGATAGATAGAAAAATGATTTGAAAATCGTCATTGAAATTCAATTCAATGATTTCTTCTATATAATCTGAGGAATGAAATCATAATAAAGGTGATAGAAAATTCTTATTAAGGGTAACTAATATTAAAGCAATAATGAATCAATTAGAATAAGAAAATTAAATATTAAATAACTGATTATGCATTCCATTCAAATAACTTGATAAGGAAATATCAATATGTCATGGTATAAAACTGAAACCCATGACATTTAATCCATAATCTGATAATAAAATGTATTAATATATATACAAATTAACAATATCATGGATAAAGAATAACTAAATATAATTCAGGAAAATTATTAATTTTTGTAGATTGTAATTCCAAGGTCTGTTGTTTTATTAACCCTAAGAACATTCACAATATTGTTTATATCATGTCTTATAAAACTGCATATTAATTTCTAAAGTTTTCAACTCGGAAGACTATTGATGCATCAAGGGGATGTTTATAAATAGGCCAAACCCATGTTGTACATGTCAATATAATTCCTCATATGTTTAATAATTAATTAACTCATAAAAAATGTAACTTATCAAATATATTTACAGGATAATAGATTTTTATTTATCAATTATTCACTAATTAATCAAATAACTATCAACTAAAACATTATATGTAAAATAATATATAGTTTAAATAATAAACATGTCCATATATGGGAATAAACATATATATAAGAAAAATTTGAAGTTATATAAAAATGATTAAAATAAAATATTTATTTGAATAAAATGTTAAAATCCTAAAAAGTACATGAGATTTCAAAGTTAATCATTCAATATATTCTTGAGGAAAAAAAATGTAGTCATTCCAAAGGGTCCAATAACACATTAAAAATTTTAAATCATAACCCCCATGATGTAATAATATTTTATGAATGATTTTGATACCATGAAGATAAAATGGATCAATATTTAATATATAAAAATGTGAAATAGAGAAAAAATAAAAACTAATTATGTTGTGAATAATCCATTTATCTCACTTAGGACAAAAGTGAGATGAAAATATTTACCATGAAATTAATTTTGGGTAAATAGACATTAACATCCTATATAATTTTCTTATGTCCATTAATAACTTATTATAAAACCAAATTCTTATTTATAATATCATAAATTATCTTTCAATAATATGTTAGTACATATTTGATAAAAATAATTCATTATATTCATTATTTAGAGTGTCAATTTACTAGTTTGTTGAGTATGTTTAAACATACCACTTGTTTTAATTATGAATTATATAACTGATTAATCAAATAAATAAATCTAACAATGAATGAAATATAATATATATCAGTATATTTTTATTTAGAAAAATTCATAATATATGGAGATAAATGAATTACACAGTTCATGGAGAAAATATGCCATACATAATGTTGAATGCAAACTTCTTTTGTTTTCTGTAGTAAAAAATTCTATGTTAAATGATTTTTATTTATATTTATAAAGATAGTATCATATTATTTTCATATTTGGAATATAGGTTTATTAAAACAGTATTTTATAAACTCTATGGATTTAATGAACCAATCAAATAACATTGAGGAAGTGGTAGTCCACACTTCGATGAACAATGTATTCATATTTACAAAAAATAGAAAGAAAAAATGTATTTGTATATAAGAAAAAAATAAGCATAAATATATAATATATATATATATATATCATATATAATCAAGGTTTCAATAATAATTCCCAACCATGAATGGTGCTAATGGAAAAATGACCAATAATCATTTTGCAAGTTGATAGTTCATTATACCTGTATTTTATGTTTATAACCCATTTTATTGATGTGTTTTTAAGAGTATGTAAATAGTTTAGAATAATAATAAATCAATTTATTGAGTAAAATACTGTTATTATATAATAATAGAATAATAAATGTGGATTGGGTAGAGAAGGAAAATAAAACTAAATAGTATATGGAATGATATAAACTCTTATTTGGTAATTCCATTTTTTGCAATAAAGTTCATCCTTGGATGGATTTATGCCCAAGATAAGCCATCTAGTTTGATGGAAGGTATGCTGATGAGATGTATTTGAAGAGCATACTGACCACAATAAAACATTTCATAAAATTTATTATGTTCATATAGATGATTTAAAGTATAAGTAATAGTTTAGGTTATCTATCAAGAACTATGTGAGGTTTGATGTGTCCATATTTAATGAAACAAACTAAAAGGTATGTGGTATTGAAAATACTTTCAAAATAATAATTAATTTAACGGGTTTAGATGTTGAGGATGGAATGTGATTCCTTTAGAATTCATAGGTAATGAGGTTGTTTCATGCTCATTACACATCTTGTATACTTAATTGTTTGGGAAATATTAAATAGTTTAATAAAATCTTTTAGGTGAGGGTTTTCAATACCTTGAATCCCCATTTTCCATATAAAATGATGCACAAAGAACAACCCCTTGACACGAAAATATGTTTTTATGGTTTGGAAATCACGAATATGGTGAGGGAGGGAAAATAATACTAATATCTCATATTTGTGTTAGAGAAAGAGGTTATGAGTGTTATCCAATCGAAACAATCTATTATCCCCATTTGAAATCTCAACACAATTTGTATTGAAATGAAAACTGTTTCGATTATTTATAAAAATAAAATTCATTAAAATGAGAATTATGTTACAATAAATCATAGGTAAAATATTTAAAACTATAATTAAATAATACCAATAGAATAAACAGTAGAATAACACCATCCAATGTGAGGCTAGATCCCCTGAAATGTTTTTCCACCATTTACCTCTACATTTAATGAAAGAGGAGGATTGACTGGATTTTATCCTCCATCCTTGGTCACCCAAGTAGGATAGTGGCCTCTATAACATATATAAAGAATAGAGGATTTATTTGGGTCTCCAAATTTTAAATCTTTTCTGATGGTACATATTTCAAATGGGGTTCCCAATTCTTTGATTCATTGGAAAAGTGTATGGATGTTATGGGATTCTTGATTTTGTAAAACCTCTTAGACTATGATTTTTGATGACCAAATAGTATTAAATTGTTTTTTGAAAAAAATAAAAACATGTTATATATCTATTTCACTATCTCAAACAAATTTTTTTAATCATTTGGATGTATAAATATCTAGATTTTCAAAAAATATTAAATAACAATTTTATCATCGAACATATTCAATTTATTATATAGATAGGATCATATAGTGAACATAATGGATGAATTGGTGTTGGATATATTTATAAGAGTTGTATCTCATTAATAATTAGTTCAGATACCTAAATAACCTCCTAAATTGATGGATTTTTTTAGTATAAATGTGTTGATGAGTCAACATATGTTCTTGGATTCGAGTGCAATTTCGACCATTTTCTTCAACATTGTTCTAGGACCTCTTTATTATTTCCAACTACAAAAAATAAAAAAAAATTGAAATGGCCATTTTTAACTTTTATTAACACAAAATAATTTAATAAAAAATGATGTTCAATTTTGTATTAAAAATTTAATTTATAAAAAAAATTAGTATAACACAATGATATAAATGTGGAAATGAATGATGAATCACTACATGGTCACACCCCCATGCATAATAATTTTAACTTTTGGTAAATTTTACCTTCCTAAAAATGATTCATGGAGATATTACATACTACATACTGATTAAACATAGAAATAAAGTTTAATCATTACAATAAAGGTGATCAAATCAAGAAAAACACCAAGGGGTTATTTTGAGGGATCCCATTAAATTATGCCTCATAAATAATATCTAGAAGAAATTAATAAATATGTGTGATATAAAATTAGAAAATAATTTAAATTTTAACCATTTCACTAATCCAACACATGTTTTTGTGACATTTTTTTAATGATATTCCATCTAATTTTTATCTATTTAATTTATGTTATTTGAAAAAAAATATCCATTAATTGATTTTGTCAACTGAACCTTCCCTACATCGATTGCAATAGAATTTCACGACCCCTCACTCAAGCATTACCAAAAGTAAAAAATTGATCTCTAGACCCATATAACACATTTTTTACATTTTATCACTCCCCACATTAAATTTATTTCCTTTTTCTCAAAATTATAATATGGATCACATCTTGCATTCATCCCCCGACCCTTGTTTGATATCAGCAAAAAAAAATATTTATCTTAGTTATAACATGATAAAATGATTAGTAAGATTGGATTTCAACATTCCTAATACACAAATTTATTTTATTTTATGTTTTCTAAGGGTTTACAATAGCATGATATTTTGAACACACTCAATGGACAATCAGGAACTGTAATGAAACTAATCGGATAATAATGAACATATAGAAGAATTAGTCTGGTATGCAGATAACCATTATCCTAACAATTATTCACCATAAATTACATAATAAATAATAACACAAAATGGGGTTTTGCAAAGGTGTGTGTATAAATTATGTTTTATAATTTTCCCATAAACTATTCACAAAATAATACAATTCCTCTCAACGGTTTTGTCATGATAAAAATATTATATCATTGAAAACAACAAATTTTCAAGAAAAATACACATATCAATGATAAATTATTGATAAAATACACAATTTTTGTTGAAAATTATATTTATGAAAGTATA
This sequence comes from Viscum album, assembly GCA_963277665.1. Classification (NCBI taxonomy): domain Eukaryota; kingdom Viridiplantae; phylum Streptophyta; class Magnoliopsida; order Santalales; family Viscaceae; genus Viscum; species Viscum album. Next base: position 1,034,371,474 of record OY728157.1, read on the forward strand.
TAATAATTTTCTAAACATTTATTACACGTATATTTAGTAATAATTAATCACAATTCATGGTTGGGTTCAGTGATGTGTGGATATACTATGTGTCAAAATTTTCCCTAAGACAACTCACACAAATGTTATTAATCTCTTTAATTTTTATTAATGTGATACAACCATTTATATCATCAATATACAACTAATATTTATGAAAAATTAACAACCCGATGTTAAATTAAGGATAAAAATATACATTCAATGATTGTTAATAATATAATAAAACAACATGTAATAGAGAAAGTACACATAAAGTTTAATTAATTTTAGTGATTATGTGGGATTTATTTTCCACTATTATGTTGAAATAATAAATGAATATTTTAGAAAGATTGTGAGGGGGTATTGGGTAAGAGTAATAATACAATTCAAGAAGATGGAAAAGGGAAAATGAATAAAGATGATAAAAATCCCCTACCATATGAGGAATGTGTAGAAAAATTAAAAAAATTATGAAAAATTATAAGAAGAAGGATAAAATGAAAAAGAAAAAAAATCCTAAATAAATCAGCAATATACTAATCCCCCCAAACCTATAATATTCATTTTCCTAACTATGATAATGGAGAATGTGGAATGTAAAGATAAAACATTTTTGGTTTCATTCATAGGTTTATTCTTGAACAAGGATTAAATCCATTAGGGAATCCAAAATAGATACATGTATGTGATTCAGCCAATGCCCATAGACAGTGAAGGATTTTTGTTTCATCATTTTTAACCTAAAAAACAATAAATTTATAAATCTTATATATATTCTATGGTCCAATCCATTGATATTAAAGCATAAAATGATGCATCATCATCATTTATTTCTAAAGCAGATCCCTCTAGCCAATATGGAATTAAAATTTTTGAATGAAATAGTAATTTTCTATCTTGGTTATATCTTTATATATTTTGAGGTTCTCATATGAATTTATAAAATTTTCCAACAACTGTTAAATTTGTTACATCATTTTGGAACCTACAGAAGGAATATTTTAATTTCATTATTTATTGTCCTAGTAGGCTCATTAATTTATCTCAAAATGGAGTTGGAAACTCATTCAAAAAACATTCTGATTTGGTTACATGACAAAGGGAGATTAGAGTACTTTATGGTATGCTCAAAATGAATCCATGAGTATGAGGATCTAATAATTTATATTTGGTTGAACCATTTATCAAGAATCAATTTTACCACATTATTCGACATAATGAAATGACCACTGTTTTTTCATTGATATAAAGAATACCCTCGATTTAAAAACACATATCGAAACCAACATGATTTCATTATTTGGATTCATAAATGAGAAACCGAGTTACCAATGATGAACCTATGTTATCCAAAGAAACAAAAAAAATTCACTGTAAAATATTCCACAACATTGTTGAAATCCTCTAACATCATGGATCATGCCTACCCCCATGTTTACACATAATAAACTAATAGAAGAATGTACTGGGTCAAAAAAGGATGTGTTAAATATCTAAATAATTCCAACTACCTAAAGCCACAGAATGTATTCAATCAACATCATTTGTGGTTGATGTTCATTTATTTTTTACACATTCATAATTTTTTAATTGCTATGAAATTCATTATTGAAATCAGGGAATCCAAGAATATGGTTGGACAATAAAGACCAGAATCATGGAACTTATGAGAAGTCTGATAGAATTTAAACTGGCCCTTGCAAGAAAGAGTGTGGAAAAACCTATGGATAGATAGAAAATTGCTATCATGAACATGACACCTAATTAATTCATCACTACATGTTCATCAAAGGTATGGGTCAAAAAATAAATAAAAATGAGGCCAATACATTATATGGGAAGTTTTGGATTCGTTAAAATGAATAGGTATGCAATATTATACCAAATTAATATTCAATTTCAGCATAAAATGAACTATCATATTTCACTTCGTATAATTTTCCATCATGAAAAAACCATTTATGGGAATACAAGGGAATGAATAAATTTCTGACTATGGGATGATCCTACTTGTATGGTCTAACCACCATATTAATAAATCCTTTAATATCCATAATTTCATTATTAATTTGATGAAGGATGAGTATGAAATGAATGATACATGGATTGGATTTCTATTTCATAAGAATATAGGAAATTGATTTGTGGAATAAGAATACAATGACTTTGGTCCATAAAAGGTAGAACATAAACATATCAAAAGAAACCCAAAGGAAATGATTTTTTATACTTGTGGTGTAGTTTCCATGGGTAGGTTATAGTGTTTCTGATGTATAGGATATGACTAGAGGAACTCAAACAAACTTTCGTGATATGAATTCACTAACTACATAGATAGATATGTCACACATGATCTCAAATCGTAAATCCCACAAAGGTGGTTGGATTTTTAGTAGTGAGGCGATACTCATTTTAAAATTTTAAAATGATTCACCACATCTTATATAAATGGAAAATTCTCATTCTTTATGCATAATTCTAGAGAGGGGGAGTGAAATAAAAATATTGTCATGAATGAAACTAGCTAAAAATAGTGTAATACCTAATAAAAAAGTAACATCCCACAAATTTTTGGGTGATTTTAGGGAAGAAAGAACATCCTATTATTTTTTATCTACATGGATACCATCCCCAAGAATTACATTCCATGTTCCCCACCTTATCCCACAATGAAATAAAATTTCCCATAATTTAATACAAGATTATATTCAATAAAACTATGATGTATAAAATAAATACTTCTCAAGAAGTCATAAAAAGTGGATCAACTAATAGTGAAATCATATATGAATACTTCCATGAAATTCTCTAGGTAATTAAAAAATAACTAGCCATGAATCGTTGGAAAGTCCCCAAGTTACTTAATATACCAAATAGAATCCTATTATATGGAATTGTTCCAAAGGGATATTTGAATTCAGTATTTTCCTAGTCCTTAGTAGTGAGGTGGATATTAAAGTATCTAGATTTCCCATCCATAAAATTTTTATGGGCATTAAACACAATCGTCTATAGCATCCAGTCAATGAACAATAATAAAAAATATTCCTTCAATGTTTTATGTTTATTCGGCAATATTCCATACAGACACACCAACTATTCTCTAATGGGATGGGAATAATTCATTATTCTAATTTTCAAATATATTCATACTGTTTTTCTTGGGAACTACCTACAATAGACTATCCCATTGGTTTTTAGAGAAGGGGTAATTGATTCTAAAATCCAAAAATAATTATTTTCATTTTAACATCATATAAGACATTTGAGTTTATCCAAAACTCTGTCATTTTCACTAGTTCAACCCCATCATTTAACAATATATTTTATGTGAGTATGGATGGGATAATATCCTGAATGTCTACAAGTATCCATAAAAATGGGTTTTCACACTCCCTCGAATGAATAGAAGTCAAAATTTCATGATCAATAGGGAGTGAACTAGAATTGACGATTTGTATATTATTTCCATTCCCATAATTGGAATATTTCTAATCATGAAGTAATTTTTTAATTTATAATTCTAGTGGATATTAGATAATCATTATTTAATTTATAAGTATAAGATCAATGATATTATATTAATACTCTATTATTATATCCTATTATGAAGAATAATTTTTTACAATATTTACAATATTATCGATTTACATTTTATCTACATTAGTCATGAAATTTTCCATTAAAAAACACAACATAAATTTCTCAGGGTGACTATATCATTCTATAAATGTTTTTTTACCTATAATTTCAATTAATAATGGAACCACATAAAGGGGATCATTGTAAAGAAATGAAATTTATTTGGGGATGGGGTACATCAATAGAATTAATTGAGAGTGAGGAATGTTCTTTTGATTGGTGCTTCATGACGTCAATGTTGGTGGAGTGGAAAATTCCAAAACCATTATCGATATATAATGTACCATTATAGGAAATTTATAAGGTTATATAAGTTTTCAAGAACATTCTACCTAATAATAATGGGTCATGTCCATTTATCCTATCATCATTCATTTTATTCAAATAATTTCCAGTAAGAAATAATATATTTTCGACACTCACAAGCACATCCTCTTACACACAAAAATTTTGGGAAGTAATCTAGTTTTATAGTAACAAAAAATTATTACTGGGATTCTATTCCCTAACCCGAAGTGAAGAAACAATTGAGAAATGAATCAAATGTATAGAGTATTCCAAATCATGCATAACAATGTTAAACAAGTACTCATCTATTGTGCGTGGAATCGTTAATTTTCACAGATTGTTTCATTTGGTGGGATGAGATTTCCTTCCCTATGTAGAGGCATTACTACCTAACATCAATTATTCATCTCCTCGAAGTATACTTCTATGTATACAAAACTTTGTTATAAACATTGATAATTGTCGAATTTTCCTCAAGATATCGATCAATGGATTTTAAATGAGATCTTTTTAGAATGTTTAGAAGATTAATTTTTCATGTTCCATTTCATTTTATTTATTTGGATGGGAGAACCTTTGTGTAAATTCAAAAAAACATTATTCTAGAAAACTTATCAATAGAAACATTCTTTAAATTATGGGGATTTATAACTGGACAAATCATATTCTTTATTGGGCCATTCTCAGTGGTTGGGAGGGTTGTTTTCACAAGAGAGGATTACTCTAATATCAATGTTATTTTGATTTTATGTTGAGTTCTACTACTATGGGTGATGTCACCAATGGTCACATCAAATGGTTATATTGTACCTTGAACCATTTTATTATATTTTCTATTCCATGTTTACAATGAGGGTCATTATATTGATAGGGTTTTTATCAACTATAGTACATCCTTTGGTAGTACCAATTATTTTTCAATCAATAGAAATTAAGGCTTCGTAAAAATATTATAATAAAATAATATCACATATTTAATGGAGTTGTAAACTTAAGCAAACACATTTTAAATTCATTTATTATTCATTAATTTTTTCCACTGTTGATTGTATGAACCCCCATATTTCATTCCTTATATTTTTATTTTGAGATATATGTTGTAATTTTCCTGAAAATGATTTTTCATGTCTTTCAATCCATTAATTTATTAATAAACATATAAAATGAAATATCTTGAATTTAAATATAATTATAAACAGGAAGACATTTGATTTACTTATTCATCATCCTAAATTTTAGTTTTTATTGTTCAAAATACTATGTGAATTTTTTCAGAAAATCTTGTGTGGGTCTTCTAGATGAGCCCATGGAATCTTGGGAATATGCGAATTAGACAATACTTTAGTTCAAAATTCAGAATAATACCTTGTATTTGAATGTATGTGGGATGGATCTCTATAGAAGCTGAGGTTTTTTCCATAAATGAACTATTATTTTCATCCATATTATGCAATAATATATCAGTTTATTTGTGGAAAAAGAAGAAGAACAAGAAGGATCAGGAAGACTGTTGATCTTTTTTGTGTCCTCTATTAATGGATTGGTCAATGTTTCATGGGCTCGATGATGCAAGATCCTCCCCTATTACAGTTCAAAGTGATGTATTTCCTATGGAAAATATACCATAATAAAAAAATAAAAAAAAATATTATTTTAAACAACAACTAAATCAAAGTCATTTATGAAAATAACCTCCAAAATATTTACAAATTACCTAATGTTTTAATAAAAAATGAACACCAAAAACAAAAGTGCCCCAAAAAACGGATAAAAAATGTGACAGTTTTTTCATGACACATAAAATTTATTTGGTTTCATATATTGATTTATACTATATAGAATACCCTAGTTCATCACATTAATAAGGTTGGTAGTTTAATGTGTGTTTTTTAAAATATACTAACTAATAGAGGAGGTTGTTCTGAATTAAATTTAAAAAATAATGACATAATTTAAAGAGTTTAAAATATGACAATAGAATATTGTGTTTTTAGAATTATTATAGAATGGTGTAATTTCAATTTCCCTAAACATTATTATTCTGAAAATTCATGATTTTTTAATGGAATCATTGGGTTGCGGTTCGTAAAGAACTTCACTCCCCTTTTCAGCTTAAGATGAGTCCCAAAGAACCATCACCTCACACAAAAATTTTGTTGTCAAATTTTGGGCGACATAAGATTCCAACATGAAATCTCAATCCAATTGATGTTCAAATGAATTTGTATACAAAAAATTATAAAAATTATTTTCTTTCATATGATAATTATGTAATCATATAATATATGTAAAAATTTTACAAAAAAAAGTACAAAAAATAATAATAAAATTATTAGAACTGCCTCCCAAATGTGTAGCCTCCATGAGTTAACCTTCACCAATTTAGCTCTCCATTGAAAAGAGGATAAGGCTCGGGTTGGAAATCATCTTCATTAATTACCCCCTTATAAATAAAAGGAATTATAGGAATTCTAGGATGAGAATTAGGTTCAATTTTATATCCAAAATGGATGAGTTTTTCTCTTGGTTCGAACAAAAAAATTATTTTCTCATGGTGCCAATTTATATGAAAAGTGGAAGATGGCTAAAAGCACCCATATTTCATAAAACCACATGGACCATGGATTTTTGTGTTTATAAAATCAGAAATATATATTTATAAAACCAAAAAAATTATTTTCCCACATGTAAAGTATCTCCACCAAATGTATGGCCTCATTTTGAGGTCAAAATCACATGATATGGTTGAAATAAAGAACACTATTTTGGACTTCAAGATGATTAATTTTAGTCAAAAAATTAAATTATATTGGACTTTTAATAGATGAATTTGTATTGGCGGCCTTAAAAAGTGTAATATCCTATTGAAGTTTGGATCACACCACAAAATATAATCCCAATTGAATGCATAGGTAAACTGTTTTGTGTGTTGATGTCCACATATATTCATGACTTCTAATATAATTGGTCCACATTTCTTAAAATTTGTTCCAGCCCAAAAAATAACATCAAACTACAATAGAAGCATTAAATAATGTTAAATCAACCTTTTGAAAAATGATTGACACAAAATCTTTATATCAATCAAGAAGTTCAATTTCTTATTAAATATTCAACTTTTGATACATATTCATTTTTTCATAATTGTATAATGGTTAAAATGTATTGTGAGTCACTTCAAGGTCACTTGGTCAAAACCAATGTATTGATATGTTTGAGGATGTTTGGGGTTAGTGGATTTTTATAGTGGAGGTATGTAATTCTTGTAAATGTTTGGAAATGAAATTCCACCCACTTTTTTCATTTGTAAATTTCAACATATATTTTATATGTTATCGAACAGGGTGTATAAGGTCAAAATATAGACAACCAGTTTTTTTACTAGTATATTTGTTTTTTGGAGAATATGTTTATGGTTTTTCCATTGTAATGTAAATTTTCTTCTTAATCGCTGTAATAAATTTTGATCACTTTACATAATAACTTTTTTTAAAAGAATATAAGATAAAATTATTATAAAATATATATAATGTGGATTCCAAAAATTGAATCAATTTTATTAATTCCAATCATATATGGGGAATAAATTAATTTAATATAAATCTCATTTATATGACGACATAGCGAGTGTCGAAAGTAAAAATGATTTTAGGATTACTGTGTTTTTATTGTCCATTTTGAAGGGAAATTAAATATAGTTACCCAGATTGAATTAATTGATGTTTAATTGATATGATTTTACTTTAAACAAAATTTAAAATAAATCTAATCATATTATATAAAACATATGAAAAAGTCGTTTTGAATTAAATTCAATATTTTCCACTATTCATTAGAAAATTAAACATCTTTAATAAATAAAAAAAATCGTACTAACCTAATTTTAATTTTATTAATTAAATAAATAATGTTTAATTTGACACCTAAAATTTATTAAACTATCAATGTTCATATTTATAAGAGATTCCCCATTAAGAGGTGGCAAGACTTCCTTAAAAAATATTTTATGTGTAAAATTGTTTTTTTATCATTAGGATCACGAATATGTTAAATGATTGTAAAAAATAATTTTTTAGATATATAATTTATAAATTTACAAAATAAAATCATTAAAATAATTATAATTTTATTTACAGTGAAAAACGTGACTAAACATTGTTTTATTTAAATATGTTGTTGTGTGTATTGTAAATCTATCAACAAAATTATGTTTCTTCTAAATGTAATATATAGTAATATATTTGGGAGAAAAATTTATCCCCCAAACATAATATTATCCTTCAAAACATTTTATGTATTTCCTTAAAAATCTGTGTGTAATTCCCTTAAAAATAATCCATTATTTCCCATGTTTCTTCATCCATTTTGTAATTTCTCCGGAGTACATTTACATGAGGACCCATCTAATTCCCCAAAACAATCATTATACTATCAAAAATATGGATTGAATCATCATAGTACAAATGATCATGTTCCAACTCTATCTCATCAGTGTTGGTCACATGTCTTGGGTTAGGCATTTACTTTCATAGCATGGATATATGGAAGGTATCGTTTACCATTGATAAATATAGATTCACTTATAAATGGTGAGAAACAACTCCAACTAAACCAATAATTTTAATGGTGTTGATATAACTGAGACCCAGATTACCTTTCGTACATATCCATATAACACCCTTACATGGAAAAAATTTCATGAAAATAGGATCGTCAACTGGGAACTCTAAGTGTTTATGACGATTATCGGTGTAACATTTTTTATACTCTAGCCTACATTAATATATGCCTGAATAGCCTTTACATTTTTCATTTTTCCTTAAAAAACTTTTCTGCTGTGTTTTTTCTTTCACCAAATTCACCCCCGATGTGTTTGATTAGGAAATATCCTTCTATATAATGCTTCATATGGCACCATTTGAATATTTAAATGTCAACTATTATTATAGGAAAACTCTACCAATAGTATGTACTGGTCACACAAACCGTGAATTTTTAATGAGCATATCCCCAACTGGGATTCCATTTTTTCATTGTTCATTAATATTTTCTTTCAAATTAAGGATTGTATGAAATTACAAAATGATAATCTGTGTCATTATCCCGGTGAAAAAATTATCTGAATTTTTACGTAATTTTGGTATCTCGATAAATAATTATTGATAGATTTTAGCAATCATTCTTGAAAACATCATTAGTGTGGTACCTTGTGTTTCACAATTTTGGAGTATCATCTCTTATACAAAGGAAATGTATTGATTTGGTTAGGAGATCAATGATAACCCATGTTTCAATATCCATTCTAAATTCATTGGAAGTACCAAGAAGAAGAATATAGTAGTTTCATCACATTTACACATAGCTATAGGAAGATGTTTTAGGAATTAAGTAGGGTTCTTCCTTACAGTATCACATATTGTCACACCATTAATCAAGAAACATAATTATCAACTTCTGAATTCATGTCATCCCACCAAAAAGAATCATTAAATCCATATAAATATTTATGATACTAGAGTGGATAATGAAATTAGAGTAATGTGTGTCATCCAAAAATTCAACTATTAGTTCATGTATTGATGGAACACATAGTCTCTTTCAAAAATATAGAACACCATATTCAGAAAATAAATCAACTAATTTTTAATCATTTATTGTATCAATTTTCTTCTAAATATACTTATAATCTGATTGAGAATTATTTATATTCTAATATAAATATGGTTTTTCTAAAATTTGAAAAATAATTGATGCATCGCCTTGTATATAAATTCTCATATCCATATATTTACTATAACTATGGACATAGTATACTCATAAATCCTTATTTTGGATATAACACCAAGATCCATGTTGCTCAACACATCATCTACCTTATTTGAATTCTATGGGTGGTAGTGTATTGAGAAATAATAATTGTTTAGTAGATCAAGCCATAAACATTGTCTAATGTTGATATCATTCATCTATATGATTTATTTGAAGATTTTATGATCTGGGTATATCTCACATTTTTTGACATTGAGGTAGTGTCTCCATAATTTGAATGTGAAGATCACTTCTGTGATCTCTAGATCATTGGTCAAATAGTTCTGTACAATAGTACTAAAATAACTTTATTCCAATGAAATAACATCATAATTTATCATTAATATACCACCAATTCCCTTCTTCGTTTTATCAATATTTATAAAAAAATCATCACCAAAAAATGGTAGAGTAAAAAATATATTATGGAAAAATATTATCTTTAGCTCATACAAAAAAAAAATTCACATTCGTTTTTTCAAAAAAAATTATCCTGCTTATGTTTAATCATATTTAACGACCTTTCAAATAAAGAAAAATTTTGGATGAGTCATTTATAATAACTTTTAAAACCTATAAAACAACATACCATAGTTATGATTTATTATATCAGACATTCTCTAACAACAGTTGCCTTCGCAAGATCAATTGATAATCCATATTTGGAGTAAGTAAGGCCTAAAATGAAACATCTTTATGTGAGATATCACACATAAAAATATTCCATATAAATCTTTTCTTATAATAGTATTCATAATTATCTACAAATAATTATCATGGAAATCATAGATTTTGGGAAAAATATAATATCATTTCTAATTTCAAATAAAAATCATCATGATACTCTATAAAAACTCTCTTCATTGGGACCTTAAATTATTAGATACATTATTGAACCCAAATGGAATTACAATTAACTAGTTATTTACATACCTCCTCTAAAATTATTTCTTTATAATTTTTTTCTTTATTCACAGTTGGTTAATTCTATAAGTAATATCAATCATTAAAATATATTGTGATTCATGAATTTGAACTAATAATACATATATGTGATGTATAGGTTACTTGTTATTTGTTGTAATAGTATTGATTTATATATAATCAATGAAAAAACACTTTAATCCATATAACTAAGTAAAAATTGGGATAGAGGTTCCCCATGATGAATCACTAGGAGGAATAAATCTTTTATTTCCCAAATTCTCTAGTTTTTTATTCAATTATACCAATTCCCCAATGGACAATAAATATGAAATATTTGATATTTGGTCTTGAATTTAGGATTAAATAAATGGAAAAGACAACCTCACACTATTAGGGATGTATAAGTAATTCCACCTAAAGTACATCATTGTTTTGCTACTCTATATATATGGGATTGTGCATCTTCCTCAGAAATCCTAATTTCCAACAACTTAAAACAAATCCGGGGATCATTTTCTGAGAACTGGCCCATATCATGAATTATATTAAAGACAACCATTTGTAAAATAACATGGTCATTATGTAAATCATGTCTATGTATCATAATTTTGCCTTGATGAAAAATCATTGTCCCAATGAAACAACCATTATGATTTTTTATATATAAATCTCTTATTAAATTAAAAGGTAAATGTCCTATTTCTTATAAAACATTGTTGATATAAAAGAGTGAAATTATATAGATTTAATTAAAGAATTGTATAAATTGGAAGATATGATTAATGGACCATCCAAGATCTAATTTGGTACTTCTACCCATATTTTAGTAATCACAGAGTCTTGAGATATCCCAATGGAATCATCTATTATAGATTCCCTTGATGCTTATCGAATTTGTTTGTATAATGCCCTATCTCATTGATGTTATATCACTAAATATTAGTTAATCTCTGAACTCCATGTAATTATTAAACATTTTCAACCATTTCACCAAATATAAAAAACCTCAAATTCAATTTACGAATTTCCCAATGTGATTCTCTCAAAAACAATCATGTGATATAAAATTCTTCATCCTTATCATATAGTTTAACACATTACATATGTCCTAATGCTCAATATACCAATTTCACCATTTTTTTCACTTGTAATTGTGTGATCTATATAATTCTATACCTTTTTTATGGATAAAAAATATCCAATTATATAAATATATTTTTCAAATGATCATTTCCTTTTAGATAATGGTTTTATTTCCTTCCAAAAATGTTATCAATATTGCACTCATTGATACATATATAATATGTTTCATACATGGATATCCTTGTAATGGTTAAATAATAATTTATAATACATTATTCTTCTTTTTTAATTATGGTAATGAAATTTCTATTCCTTATAATTCTTTTATCCCCAGGAATGTATTATTTATATATTGTCTCCATGAATGTCATCCATTCAGTGAGTTGAATTTCTTCTTCTTCCATATTATTCAGGGTCATAGACCATCATTTATTAGCAATAACATGGATTATATCAACCAAAAGTTTATCCTTTTCTCTTTCACAGCATCCCATGGCCATAAATATCATCTCCATATATATAATTCATTCATTAACTACAATTGGACTAATAGTCCCACTATACAATCAAGGATTTTATTGCATAATGAAATTATTCATAAGATATTATATATATTTAATAGGTTCCTCCATTTGGGAAAGGTAAGTTTAACTATCCTTATTAATATTTCCTTGAATATCCATAATTATCACCATTCTAATACCAGCAGTAATGTTTTCCTTATATGGGTAATCTATACATTTTCCACCTATATTGATAACATTCATCCTCCTATGTTTCGTTTTAAAACAATGGAAATATAGTGTATTACATCATAAAATAACTATACAAATTAAATTTTTTTATATATTATATAAAAAATATTTATGCATCATTAATATTAGATTCCTTAAATTTTATTCTATAGGGATATATTGGCATTTAAATTCATCATCATGGGTGTTATATAAAAATGTGATCTATTTGAAAGGTATAAACCAGGTGTTTCAGACTAGGTGCATAATGAGGTTCATTTTCATGTATATGGATGCACCGAGTATGTCATAATGCACCTTATCAATGTTTTTACTCATAGGAATATTTGTTCTTGAATAACGTCCACATAAAATATATGCAGATAGAGATATATTTCTGAGAATACCCAAAAAATCAATACAAATGAAAAATTCTAAGATATTATTCTATATTGATTTGAAAAATGTACTTCAGTGTTATGATCTATAATATATGTTTTACAAAACTAGTTTCCATGGATATTGGTAACTTCATTTGACACCAACTATAACACCCAAACCCCAAAATCATTGATCTAGTTCATTACTTTATTATATTATCTTCATTACCAGGAATCAAACACCAAACTACTTATTCATTTAGTATTTTTGGAAAAATATATTACATAAAAGATACCCATATCAAATTGGGAAATGGAAAATAAAAAATTATACATAATAAAATGATACTAACTATCTCTTTGATTGATTATTGTGATATTTCTTCTTTATAACCAGCAGAAAGGAAACATAATAAGGGTTATGAAATGCTCATTTAGGGAAAGTCAACCAAAAACCTGTATTTAACTGATGAGAATAATAATTATCCAAATATTAAAAATAGATAACTCTTTTTACTATAATAACTAAATATAGAAATATCAGTATTTCAAGGTCCTAAATTGAACACATTCCATTTAATCAATAAACCGATTATAGAATGAACCCATAGATATATAAATGAAAATATATTTTAGATTAATAATAACAGAATCAAAATTAATGGAATGAATAATTATTGGATTCCTTGATTTCTATGAAAATGGTACATATACTTTAATGAACATTCACACGATTTTTTATAAGCTGTCTGGTAAAAACAAGTCTAATTGGGAAAAATGATTCTTCCCAGAAGACATTATATACATCAAGTAGATATAAATAACTAGGACTCACCCATGTCATTCCCATCCAAAGAATTTATCATAAATTTAATATTAAATTTATATCATGAAAAATATTACTTATCATATATTTTTATTGAATAAAATATATATATTTATCAATAATTATATTGTCTATAGAAAACCTCTTAAAGTGAATATTGTATGTTAAATGGTATATATTTTTGAAATTATTATATCTATTATATAAGAATATGTATATTTAAGGAAAGTGTCAAGAACCATAAAAATGAAAAAACACATTATTTGTTTAAAATGAATTTTATGAATTATAAATATGATGTAAATCAAAATTTAATCATTAAACTAATGATTGAGAAAAATAATCATTAAAAATTCTAAAGTGTCCCATAAAACATTGAAAAATTTGAATTGTAGTCTTAATGATAGATGAAAATTAAATGAATAGTTTTTATAACATTATGATTAAATGGTTCTTTTAATAATATGCCAATACAGTCAGTAGATACACCACGCAAATGAATAAATGGTGAATAAAACATTTATCTAATTGATATAAAATTTTGGTTGAAATTCCATTACCTTGGTATTACATTTGTATGAACATCCATTAACATAAAATAAAATGGTTCTATGTGTCATAATAAGTTATTATATACCATATTAATTTTATAATATCATATATAATATTGTTATAACAACTTATTAGCCATTTGATATCGATTATTCATTATTTTCATTATTTTAGGTGTTACTTGTAGAGTGTGTCGAGTATGTTTTTACTTGGTATATGATGTTTTTAAATATGATATTATGGATCTGTAATACCAAGAATGTAAACTATGATATAATTATCATATATTTTTTTATATATGTCTTTATAAAAATGCATAACATTTTGAGAGAGGAACTGAAACTCACAGTCGTTGGAGATGTTAGGTCGAACATACACATGAACACTACATTAATTTATTTTATTTATCAAAATATGCTAAAGTAAATTATAAATATGTATTAGTATATATAATTTATAATATCAATTCCATTAATGGGACATAGTTTTATTAATACCATGCATTATACATTTCATGAATATCGTGAACATATCATATCGCTCTGAGCAGGCAGTAGTCCATCATTACACAAATGATGTAATCATATTTTGACAATATAGAAAGAATAAATGTATGATTTATATATGAAAATAAAAAAAGGTAATTAAATATAATATATATATTATATATAAAAAGAGATTCCATCATATGACCAACCATAATATGTTGTAAAGGATGAAATCTAACAATCATAATTTCGTGAGGCAATAGTTCATAGTACATGAACTGTATGCTTGTAAACCATTAAATGGATGTTATTAAAAGTGTAGCTGAAATAAAATTAATAAAATAATATCATTTTATTAGTTTACTAAGGATAATATATAACCATGATATAATAGGATTATAATTGTGGAGAATAAAAATAAAACTAAAGACCTTGAGGAAGGATGTTACCTCTTCTATAGGTAATTCTTTTTGGCTTGCACCGAAGGGATGCATTGGATGGATTTATACACAGTTGAGCACCACATATTTAGGGTATTTTATTTTGGTATCTATATTGGAATATCATTATTGATCCTAATACATTGAGAGGTTTGAGGAAATGGGAGGGTTGATTTCCATTTTATAGTATAGGAGTTGTTTCATTCTTTTAAATTTTTCATAATGGATTTCCACAAATTTTTTCCTATAGAGAGTGGTAAAAATAATGGTATAAAGTATATAAAATAGAGGATATAGTATAAATACGTAAAATTATTATATATTTTATATCTTTATAAGTGTTTTTTTCTTATATTTATAATTTAGATCCATGTTCTACTAATATTAATCTTAATAGATATAATTATATTTTATTACATTCACTAATTTTTTTTGTCAAAAACTATGTTTATACTATTATAAATTATAAATTATCTAGATTCAAAAAATTTAATAAATTTATAAAAATTTCTATAAAATAAATGGTAGTGATTAATTTAATATTTAGTATGTGGATGAGATGACAATGCTGGTTGAACATAAAAAATTTTCTAAGGAATTTTATGTTTTTATATTCAATTTTGAAATTAAATTTGTCCTAACTACCATAATTGGATAAATATATTTATAATTAAAAAAATAATGTTAAAAAATATAAAAATATTTTTTATACTTATATATAGATTTGATGAAAATGCAATTTTGAAATAAAATTCATTATTTTCAACTATTCATTAGAAAAACTAACAACTCCAAAAAATACTCAAAATTAATAAAAATCAATTTTTGACATTAAAATTTCAAAAATAACATTTATTTTTACATATATAATTTATTTGAGTTTCAAAATTAATTTTTATAAGAGGATCTCCTTTAAAAGCTGGAAAAAATCATTTATAATAAATAGTATTTTTTGTAAAATTAGATTTGTTTTTATCTTATTCCTTTCAATTTTATTGAATAAATGTCAAAATATTTTATTGGGTAAATATTATATAAACATAAAAACTAAATACTCTTACAATTATTATAATTTTATTCAATGTGAGAAATTTGACTATATGTTATATTGTTCAAGTTGGGTGTTTTTTATATTGAAAATCTATCAAAATACATAAATTAATTCTAAAAGGAATATACTCTAAATTCATGGTGAAATAAATCCTATTACATAAAATATAACATTAATAAAAAACATAGTGTATTTTTTGTGGATCACATAATTTAATATGTTATATTCACATTATGAAAGAACAGTCACACACAACTAAGATCATCCAAACGTGATTAGCAATTTCCAATCAAGAATCCCTTATCTCCATTAATAATCACGTATTTAATTATAAAACAATTATATTTAATTTAATGTTAAACTAAAATTAATTATGAATGATTTTATTTTGTAATTATAAAATATTAAATAATTCGGTGATCTCATGTCATGTAATCTATGAGCTCTGTGTGTGCACCACCCCAAACATCCACTCAGCCATGTAGGTTATAATAGAAGCAACTTATTATTTCAAATCACCAAACAATTTCAACACAATTTTTGGAAACACCTAACATACACTACTAAATTTAATTCCATAATCATTTAATAATAATCATAGTGTTTTCATCATCCCAAAATTAACACTAGGAAATCAAAAAATAAATCCCCATCTTATCGATACACATTCTACATTGCTTTAGTAGAATGAGAATAAAATCATATCAAAAACATTATCTAATTAGTGTTAACAAATAGAATAATAAACAATAATGGATAGTAAAAACGCAAAACAAATCTTGGTGGAAAGAAAAATAAATATATAATAATCTGGAATGTTTAATGAGGGAATAAAAAAAGGAAATCAGCTCAATCACCCTCTCATATAACATACAAGAAATGATTAATTGAATTTTTTTTTATCATTTTATAAGGATTAAAATAAACCCCATACATGGATATTTTTTTTTGTAAATTTTAGGTAAATTTAATTAACCCATATATATCACTCCTAGGAACCCACTCATATCACATTTGAGTAAAGTAACCTCACATATTGAAAAGTAAATTACATATGAAACTATGTATCATATTTTACATGAATTATAAACAATGTAACACTTAAATATTGAGAAAATTTAAATTATCATATAAAATATGCATTGGTAGTGTGGAACATACACATAATTGGTTTACCCATTAACCCTTTCTTATAATCTATATATAAACATTACATGTCAAGAAATTTATCATTTTTTAACCCTCACATATCATAGTAACCACTACTTATTTTCCATATCAATCGTTATGTGTCATTATATTTCACTCATAACCTTTAGTATCAACTATTATGTTTTGTATTCAAAGGAAATGTATTAAATTGAAACCCTTATAAATTAACATAAAAAATTAAGTCATTATGAATTCCCATTTCTAATAGAATCCCTTAGATATCATAGACATCTCCCCAATACATTATATGATGAATTCGACACATTAAAAATTTATAAATCCTTCAAGATACTCTTATGTATCCAAACGACCCATATGTTTCATAGGGAGACCTTTAAAACAATTACATTCTGAGAAACTATACATATTTATGTTTTCAGATATTCTAATGTGAATCATACATATAATCCTAAGAGCATTACATATTAATGTGGCATTCTACACAATTCCAATTTCATGGACGAGTTTTGTACTCATATGTATGTGGAATAAAACTCTAAAAAGAGTTACATTACACATGAGTACATTATAAATAGGTATGTGTAAATTATAACTTATGTATGATTCTATTATATATAGAAACATTTTTATTTTCCCACTAACATATAACTATTTATTTTTCAATCGATAAATTGGATATCACCAATATCATATATCACAACCCAAAAAATCATATAACACAACACCGTCACTCAATTGATGTTACACATGACAATAAACCTATAATAATCCTTATAAACCATGATTACATTCCAAAAACTATTTTAATATCACTATTTACAAAACATCAGGCTATTTAATATTTCATCTACATGAATAATAATTTCAAAAACACAGACTCTTCAGTAGCATATTCCATTAAATATAAACTCAAACATAACAATCATAATCAAAACATGTCTAGAAGTTGTCTTTTAATGACCATGATAAATTTTCTATCAATTCCATATTAAAAATACCTTCATCAGACTTATTTTACTATGTACAATATTTTTTATGGAATCCAAGCATTTTCAAAAAACCAAAACCACCTACAGATTTGAGGTTTAGAAATCGTTGATCATGGTCCTAATTGGTGTCCCCCACCAAATGACAATTCATATTCATTATCTCTCTTCACATTTCAAGAAATTAATAGAAAATAGAATCACTATTTTCGAGTCTAATGAAATAACAACACTCTACAGAAAAGTTATCTTAAAATAATGAAAGTTTTTTATCGTATAACAACTCAAATTATATTTAACTAAATTTCTATGAAATTTATAAATATGACTGATCTAAGGACATTGATGTTCCATGTTTTCCAATATTACTACAATGAATAATTAATTATATTATCATTTAAAAACATCATGATATAAAATAACATATACAAAATCAACTTCAGGAATACCATCCAATTAACTCCACATTCAAAACGAAGCATAAAAAATCCATCATCATTGTTAAATACCCTAACACTAAATTGAAAATAATCCAATGAAATATATTTTGGAGTTTATGTTTACATTAAATAAAATTAGAACATTAAACATGAATTTGAATTTTTATCAAACAAGGACCCTTTCTAACTAGTCGTTCAATCTCATAACTATATGTGCCTAAGGGAAGATGTTTTATCCATAACCATTATAGGTTTTTGCTATAGTGAGAGTTATGAAAGAAACATTATAAGCACATTGATTGGGGTAATAGTATGAGAAGATATTGCAACCATTGGAATCGATGTCAGTGGTGTTAGTAATTAATTAAAAATATAAATTAATCTTGGGAATAGATCCCCATTATATAATTTTTCAAATGGCTATGTCATTCCACTAATAGAATCTTCTTCTGTGTGTGTAGTCCCTCACGAGAAGACAATAACTCCATTTCTTCACATGCTTGTTCCCATACGAACATTAATGAAAGTTATTACTAAAATTAATACATGAACCAATTTCTATATAGTTTTCCCATGGGGTCCAATATCAATGTTAGTGGATATCTGTTATTATAGGAAATCCCCATGAATGTAATAAAACCATGGTAATTAATATTAGCCATGTAATGACCTTCCCATGTTTAAATGACTAACATGGGTGATATTTTATATGTTTTTACACCTCTAAAAGAAGATTAAATATCCATAACAATCCTCAAGCATTATTTTATGTCCTTCGTATTGGGGCATACAGTCACAAGTGTGGGTCACCATATCCATATTCCATTATAATGTAGAAACTATGATATTGAAAAAATGATTTCGCTGCTTTAGGAATTTACCACATTGAACATTAGAAATGTTAACTATTATATATACATATATTTTGTATGTATGTTTATATATATATATATATATATATATATATATTCATATATATACTTAGAATATCATGTGTTGTAGTGGTAAAAGGTTCCTCTTATAGAAAAGTTGTCATGAGATCAAAACTCGATAGGTAGATTTATTATTTTTATAGTATCCTATATTTAATTGAAATGACCATGAAGTTATCTTGGTTTTTTATTACGAAAAATCTGATACCAATACCCCTACCCTACATTCATGGGAATGGATTGTGGGGGAAATTTCTGAAGAAGTGGCCTCATGCCTAGTACCATGTTAATAACTCTATTAATTATATAGTTTCACATTTATATTTCCATATATGTCCATGGGAAATTACCATTGATACTAGATTACATGACTATTTCCAATTTCCTATACAGATAGGTAGTGCCAACAACCATACACTTGGCGATACATACATAAAAATAACGCCCATGTGCTCGATACTTGTGTTAAAAGTCTATGAACAGTATACTCTTCCATGGTTGAATATTTTTCTCTAGTGGTATACTATATATCTGTGATGAAATATTTATAGGCCGAACGATAAAATATATATATATTTTTTATTATAATTTTAAATAATATTTTATAAATTTATATGATAGGTTATGTTGAATTTTTTCGTTGTATTAATTTTTCACAAAATCAATATAGAAAATTCATATCCAAATTAAAATATTCCAATAACATTTTGATTTCCTTTTAAATAATTGATAAAAACTATGTTGGAAATAATTAAAATTAAAATACTATTGTAAATATGTGGTCGTGTAGGTTTTTTCATGGTAATATTCTTCAAAAATATAATCATAAGTATAATCTACATTACAATGAAACATCCTTCTATTGTTTCTTCTGTATTAAATGTGATAATTTATCAAAATATAATTAAAAAATTCTAATGACCAAATTAATAACATTAAATGAAAATTTACCTTTTTTGTTCAATATTGTAAAAAAATATCAATAATTTTCATGTATTACAAACATAAATGGATAATTTTTTCATATAATAAAACATAATATATATCCAATGTATTAAAAAATATTGTAAGTAAATATATATCAAAAAATTTAAAAAATTAATGATTCTCTAAATATAATTATTGAAGAGTAGATCGTACTAACTTAATTTTTAAAACAAATTATGTAGCTGAATAAGAAATTGGAGCATGATTTAAAAGAGGTATAATAACTTATCTTAATAATTTCTTGAATTATTAGTGTTAGATATCATAAAAATAATCTAC
Source organism: Viscum album (assembly GCA_963277665.1). Taxonomy (NCBI): domain Eukaryota; kingdom Viridiplantae; phylum Streptophyta; class Magnoliopsida; order Santalales; family Viscaceae; genus Viscum; species Viscum album. The sequence continues at coordinate 1,034,392,514 of OY728157.1, forward strand.
TGTAAACTTATTGAACTATTTTATTTGACATAAAATCAATTTATATAAAATTAAATCTGCATGTAAATATTTTTGAAATTGGCTTACTTAATTAAAATGATTCTAGAAATTTATATTACTTTAAAATTAATCATATAGAAAGTCATCCAAAATATAATTATAAGATTTGATGTGTTCCCCACTCCCATCAACATAAATAATATACAAAAAACCCATTATCCTAAGTTATATATTTTCATTAATTTATAATATATGTAATTTTTATTTGGAACAATCTTATACAATTAAAATTATTTTTATTTTTAATCAATATAATTTGGGATTGTAATCTAATGTTGAGATATTTAAAGGCTATGGGGAATGGTGGTGAAATATATAAATGGAGAGTTACCTTTCCAAAAATGTCAATAATAGAATAGGACATGGTGGAGATTAAGGGAGATTTGGTGCAGCAATTTTGACAATATACTTATGGTAATCATAAACAATTAGTATCCAAAAAATTACAATTTTTTTATTAAGGAAAGTTATTTTATTTTTTATTAATACTGGTTTAGAGAATTAAATGGTTTATTGAATGATTCTTTACATTGGATATTGTTCATTACATTTAGAGATTATTAGTATTAACACTAAAACACTTTTTGTATTTATTAATTATCACATCCAATTTATATTTTGTGTAATTAGTATGAATTAATGATATTTAATAAATATATTTATGACCTTTATTCTCATAGACTGTTTGGAACATTATGTGAAATTTGATAGGGGTAATTTTAGGATAATTTTATTGGTTATAATGTTGGTTTTTACAAACCTATATTGTAGGAATGTTGAGCCACAAACATATTTTGGATATTGGGCCAGGTTAATTTGCAAAAATTAAAAAACAAATCGCATATAATCCCGAAATATTATTTATATTAGTTTCATAGTCTTTATAATTAGATAGATGTTTTTTTTGCGGTGGGAAACAAAACTATAGTCATCATCATTATAATGACATAATATCACATAAAATAATGGACTTTGAAATGATCATACCATAATGGAATAAAAAGGTAAGATTTATTATATATAATGTTTTCCGAAACCATATCATTGTATAATCTATTTAAAAAAAATCATTTATGATGTCTATATACACCAAGACACGTGATGTAAACAACATTTTTAAAAAATATTTTTCAATGTGGAGGCATCCATGTTTTATATATTTAAAATGTGATGAGTAAATATTATATCATAATGGAATCAATTTTAAATGTAGCATTGTTTCATTCAATTCAAATGAAATGATGGTTAATTGAGTACATTAAATCACCAATTCCATTTCAAATAATTAATGGAATTGGAAAATGTATGAAAAAAATACATCTCAAAAATGATAAATATGAGATGGACAACATGAGGTATAAAATATATATTTGAAAATGATATAAATATTATAGTATAAGGGCATCCATACAATGTTTTTTAAGAATTTAATACATTAATGGAACAAAAAATCACATAGTGATGATATAAAACATTATTGTTTATATGATTGATGAAAATTATTATTATTTATTATTTCACATAAATGATGAATGTATAATGCTTTTATGTTATAATTACACATGAGATGTTGAAAAAAATGTGAATGATATTTGACTATAATCAAATGCAGAATAATGATGTTACAATTGTGGAACAAGTGATTGTGAATTTTAATATATCGATTTTTCATAAGTAAAAAAGATATGTTGATACAAAATGGAATTTCATAAAATGATATTTATTTCTGGAAATAATTAAATATTACTTGGAAATTCTTATAAAGAGAAAAAATATTTTCAAGTTTTTTGAAAAAATCAATAACCAACACCAAAATCATAAGAATAAATAGTCTCTTGGTGCATCAATAATACAATGTAATTATCATTTTCTATTTATTGATATATATATTATAATAAAAATTATCTAAATTCTAGTAAGTGTAGTGATATGTGAAAGATGGTGAATTTACTTATAAAATTCATAATCACATTATGATTATAAATAATTAAATTGTTATAAAAGTGATATAGGGGTAAAATAACAATTAATTAAATGAAAATAATGTTCTCTCACATTGATTATCACATAAATTTACCTCTATATATTCTATAAATAATTAACGAAAGATGTAAACAATATATTATACATAGTTCACATGAAATTGGATATATCAAAATAGTATGCATGAAAATGTTCTAAATTCACCAAATCACCATAATTTTTATAAATTATTTAGAACATTCACAATGATCCACCTATATCACTACCATGAACATTTGGTTAACTCACTGCTCTCCTTTAACGAAGAATTCACTGGTACATTTTCTGAATCATGCCTTCTTCACATTATGATAATTTCTATGCCAACAATGTAGTTTGTCTTGCGAAAATGAATTTTCAATTTCCATCAAGAAAATAACATTTTTAATAACACCTTTTTCTACCATCAACCTTATAGATTATATCTAATATTTATCCGAATAATACCCTTGTAATTATCCTTGTCTCTTGGGATTTAATTATTTCCATTAAATTAGGACCCCCACTATTTTTTAAATTCAATAACCAGTATTGAATAAATATTCTCATGGATTTTGTTAGTTGTACCCTATAATTATTATTATAATCATGCTCCATTCAATTTGGATGTACCATTATGATATTTTACCCATAAATCCATCTATTTTTATTTGGAATAAAAATATAATGAATCTATATAATTATGGATTAATAATATATGTGATAGAATAGTGTTATAAATTTTTTTAACTAGAGAATATATACATTCCATATGGAACATCAATTAATTACTCTATATTCCAAATTGTGGGTTAAACAATACTATCCAATTTATTATTTTAAATTATTAGATATATTACTACTAGAGTAGTAACACAATATTTTACACATGAATGGTTTCTAACATGCTGTTTTCTGACCACATGTCACATGGAACCATCTAGAGTGTCTTTACATCACTTCTAATTGAGGTATTATATTGTTGAGTACTATAAATTCTTCACAACTATTAAATGTGGAAACATCATAATACAATAAGAATCAATATAATAGATAGCTTATATTGTATAGTGGTTTTGGTGTTGTAATATCTTTACATATGGAAGAACACCAATACTTTTTATTGGGTTAACTCTTAAAAGATAAGAGTGATAATGTATTATATTTATAGAAGGGATTTTTTACCAATATGCTTAGTGGGATCTGGAAATCAACCTTCCTGGAACGTCTGATTTACATTTATGTATTGATTCCTTCATCATGGTGTAATTATATATTGCGTGGAAAAAATATTCACAGAGTAGCTTATTGAGATATGGAATAGGATAATAAAATTGAACAAATTAAATGAAATAGAGTATAAAATGTTGAGTACGATCTTTGTTCAAAACAGATCTATTATTCAAAACCACATAAAAAAACAACTATTTTTTACTTTATATAATCTCCCTTATTTTGAAAACACATCAAAAACACTAATATATGAACCATCTTCCATTGAAAATAACATGTTCTAGATGTATTCTAATGATCCAATGATCAATATTTCTAATTACACATGAGACATGCTCAGCGTGAGAAAATTAAATTGAGTGAAATGTGTTTCATGACAAAATTTCTATATTTTCAAAAATCATATTTACCCCCCTTATTTTTTATTGGGATACTATACCATTGGGTTGTGCATTATAATGCTTTAATACACAAATTGATATTTATTTCAATTTAAAATTGATCCAAAATAGATAAGTACTGAAAAAATTTCAATAATTAGGGATAAAAATCAAACCAATTCAATTGAGAAAACATAAATTTCACACGATGGAATCTTATGTAATTTGGGGACACTGTTATATTTAATTATGTAGAATAATATTATTGGACTCCAAGATCTAATAGCTTCAATTCAAAAACACTTTGCGTAGTTCCATTGTCAAGATACCCACATGTTGATATTGAATTGTCATAAACACAAAAATCTTAATTCCATGCTCCACCTTTTTGTTTATGAACTGTTATTTTTTCTCAATGTGAATAGTCTATGAATTTAGGATAGTATTCATGAATTACTTACTAAACTTGAGTGATTACACATAATTGGGATATTTTAAATCACTTTAATACCTATAAAATATATTTTCTATCTCACCAATGGATATTTTCTTCTTGCATAACTGAAATAAATATACATAGCCTATGTAGTTCTCAATGATAATCAATCATTTAAATTTTTTTACTATGCTAAATATTGACATAAAATATAAAAATACCCACATAAATTCTATTTTCTGTTATTTACCAAAAAAATAACAATTTAAATAATTAAATAAAAAATAATATATTATGAATTATGTTAGTGGAACCACTCATATTCTGTAATATGATAGATATATCAATGTATTATTTTCATATCATATAAGTTTACATCATTGGTATCACTACTATAATAAACATTATGACATGTAGGATATAACATATTTAATCCAATGGCCCTCAAATTGAGTAAACTCTAATTAATTGGACAATATGTGGTAAAATAGTAATTGTTTCCATACACATACTCCAATAATTAATATTTTATATCCTCCAGTGTTTCTATTTTACACGGATCAACATTGAGTAATATTCTTAAAACACCATCAGAATATTGTATTGTGAGATAGAAAAATCATCCAATACAATAATATTATTCAATCAATGGAAAAAATGACTTTTATCCTATTAGATAAATTGTTATTATACAAACCATGTTTCCTATAATCTACAAACATTGGTTTTCAATTGATGATAAAAAAATTTGATTTTAATAATTATTAGAACTAAAAATCATTCCTTATTTTCATTCTTGGTATAGTGGTTTTTATTTAATCATCCTCTATTGAATACAAGATTATTTATTCTTTGATCTAATCTAGAATAACATAATATGTTTTCTTGTTTAATGTGAAAAAAGTCCTTCTTCATTGAATTAACTTTTCCATCAACTTTAAGATTGATTAACTCATCTAGTTTCTCAATATACACATACTCATCAGGGATACAATTTATTAAAGTAAATTTAACATCCATTGGATATATTAATCACCAATTTTTAGAATACAAGGATATGAATAATTAAATAGTTTAATGTAATTATATAAGTGAAACCATCTCGTCAACATAAATTCCTTCTATTTTTGAATATCCCATTAAAACAAGTTTATCATTATTTTAAATAAATATTTCATCATCGTTATGTTTTTTAGAAGAACTACATGGTTTAAATTACTTCCTTAATAGTTGTCCGTGGTAGAACATCCCATGTCCCATTTTTCTTTATTTGTAAAATATTCTCATTCATATTTATGAACTAAAATTAATTATTTATAAAATCCATATATATTTTTCATTCCACCACTAATAAATAATAAACCTATTATTAACCATTTGTATTTAGTATTTGAACTGGAGCTGTTGGGTCTCTAATAATATTTTGTTAGATTATTTCATCCCTTCTCATTTTTTCAAATTATAATACTATAACATTTATAATTTATTCAAAATATGATTCTTCATTATGATTCTTTAAATTCATTATAATTCCAACTGAATATGGTCCAATATTTTAAAATTTATATTCAAAAATAGGTTTCTGGTTATTTGAAATATGCTAATGACATGTTTCCATGTTCCTCTATTAAACCGCCATGTCATTATTTCTATCAATCATATTTTATTATATCTTATTGTTAACATCTATAAAATGTACACATTACTGATTATTCGTGAAATATTCCTTCAACTCCTTGATTATTTAATTTTCTACAATTCCACTTGTTGAGATTAATGAATTCAATTCCATACACATGGATGTACTTGATTTTTGGTAGAAAAAATCCATATGTTTTCAAATAGAAGCACTTCTAATAGGTATGTACATTGTTTCAGGAATTGATACAATTTTTTATATATCAAGAAGATAATTTTTTATCAATATAGTTTGGGCCTTATTTTTTATTATTATATTCCTTCAATACACTGAAACATTATTTTGGTGTGTTCTAAATTCCAGAACAAGATGTTGAATTCCATATGTCTCTGTATATTATTCATATTAATGATTTAATAATTTTGTCACATTTTCATTTTGAAATTTGTGAATCATTGAAAAAATTAAATGTTCAACTCTCCTTGATATTGAGTAATGTATTTATAGACCTAGTCATTTTGTTTTATGGGAATAATCCATCAAAAATTTATGAAATCATAAAATAAACATTACAAAATACCTAAAATATTCTATTTATTTGGTAACAATTGGCCAAAATCATATATGGGCACATGTTCCAATAATTTTAATTCCATCATCTTCATTGTCTTGTGAGACAATCAAATAAAATTCCCCATTTCACATGAATAAAAAATATGAGTGTGAACCAACATGATATGGGGAATATAATGTTCTCCACTACACTTATCAATCCTATTGATTTATTTTTGGATAAAATTGTCATGTCACCTATTCCACTGCTGGTTCTCCTCCTCTATGGACTAAATTGAAAAAAAGTTCTCCCATATGGAATATTTTTTCCATGTTTCATATTCCCCATAAGATATGTGATACCGTTTTATCATTGATAGTACAACCATTTTCATTGAACTCCCCTAAATTGAATACAAAATGGATAAAATTAATATTGTTATAACTTTTCCAATTAACAAACACAACATTAGTTATCCTAAGGCAATATATTCTAATCATTGAATTTTTAGAGCCATAAATCATTTAAACTTCATCATTTCTAAAATGAATTATACTATGTCTTTTGATTAATTAAATATGTAATGATTTTTTGATTTCTATTCATAAGTGATATGCATCCACTATCCAATATCCATGACCTAAACATATCCACAGACATCATGGAAATTTCATCAACATAATGTTTCTCATAATGTCATTTCATTAACCATGTTGTCGATGAAAGTGCCTCATCAATAGTTGGATAATTGAAATCTTGTTTTTATTAAAAATATAATGTCCTTTTTTATTATTAATAAATTTTTAAGAAGGTTCATGTTTCTCAATTATTCATTTTCAAGGAATTATTCTCATTATTTTTTGTTGGAGTGAGTATCTCCAATGGGTCATCAAATGAGTACCGATTAAAATGTTATGTTATATGATCTCAAAAATAGAATCCTTGAATTTAAATAAAATACCCAAGATATTTAAAATAGCAGATCGATATATGTTATGATCTATTAAAATATTCCCTCAATGATTGAGAATGTCACTATTAAAATAATTTTGAAAACTAAATTATTGATTGAAATCAACATTATCAATTAAGATTTTTTAGGATTAATAAATAAAATTATTATAAAAGTAATGTGTTTTTTAATAATAAAATAGATTCATTTTAATTTATAAATATAAATCATAAAAAATTCACATTACAATGAAATATAAGACATTTTGTATCATAATGAGACTTAATCCTACATGCATAGTAATCACATGCATCAAATCATATTATAGGAATATAATAAATGATAAAATTCCTAGATCGATTGTGAATGGATAATTATGCCATGAAATCAAATGGATCTCTTCAAAATTACTTGTTGGAATAATAAAACTACATTACACACATGATATTTTTCACAAAACTATTTGAGAAGTTGTATAAGAGAGTTCAATAAAATATCTATAATCTTCCAGATAAACGATAAGATATAGTGTGTTTGTCATGTAAAAATAACACATGTTACTAATTATTTAAATAAAATAACAATACTGATCAAGAATTATATGTAAAAATATATGTTTCTGATTTTGGTAATCTCTGAATGACATGGGTCTTTGAATATAGATTGATTTTTATCATATATATGGTTTCACAAAATTGTGTCAGAATAATGTGTCGTGAACACATTTCATTGATGTTATAATGTGTATAATTTCTATGTGCCCCTTTCAGATTTTTTTTTATGAAATATGAATAATATATAATCTTAGAAATTAAATATCCACATATTCATTAAATATAGTTCATCTCACATGATGTGTACATGTTTTCACTCTACTTATTCACACAATGTATTATAGTGATGGTTGTATCTACACAAGGACTTTTAAACATAATTTAAAAACAACATGCATGAGTGTCTATTTGCATTTGAATCGACCAGATATCATGCATCATAATACTCATGGATGACATATTGTCTAATTAATATCTATTAAAAAATATTAAAATACATTTAAATTAGTCATGGAATTAAACTTGATGATTAAGTCATTATAAATATGTAAATACAAATAAATAGAATAGTGGAATTTATTATTCTTATGGAGAGACAATATCTAGTAGTGATTAATTATAGCAGAGTGTCAGGATGGCTGTGAGGCATCCAACACAATACGAAATTTCCATTCTTGAGGTAGTCCATCACAAATGATGATAATTTTTGAATGGTACTTCATCTCGAAACCTTGGAAATTTTTCATAGGTCACCTTCAACAGTATGTGTTTACCATTTTTTTCAAATTCTCTGTGTCATGTCATACCATATGCCTTTCCAATACAAATTTATTTATTTTTAATGTTTAATCTCATCCTCTGACGGTGAGTATTTCCCATAATTTTTTAAAAAACAATTGTGTCAGTGAATCATTGATAATGGTTGACGATTTCAATAAATAGACAATATTTTTTATTACGGTTAGTTTTCACTAATGATGAGTTATAGATGACGGTTACTTGGAATATAAGGTTAGTTATCCCTAATTATAACTCAACAATAATGAATAGTCACACCTATCAAAAATTAATAAATATTCATTATAATATAAAATTCAATCGAAAAACATAAAACACATTAATAAAAACAATAAACATTATTTGGTGATCATTACTATAAGGATTCCAAAAGTATCCATTTATATAATGATCACATATCATATAATTTTATAAACCATGAAATCAAAGGTATGTAGAGTATCAAAGGTGAAATAAGACATCTCACAAAAATGATAGCATCAATAATAATAATATGGTATCAATGACAATGAAGATACATATGGTATAAATGGTAATGTATCAATGAAAATTTTGTCTCGAAGGAAGTTATTTACACATAAATTGATATGAAAATTAGTGTCATATTCAATAAGTACTACTATATAAATAAATAAAATTAATCCTTTTCCCACCTTGTATGATTTTCCAAAAGCATAAATAAAACATTATATGAAATAGAAAATAATACGAATAAGATAATTCCATTAACATTCCACAAAAACTATAGAACCCTTAAATATACAAAAAAACATAACCAATGACACAATATATAGATAAAAAAAATTATTTAGGGTTTATGAAATCATGGTTGATTTTCCCTTCCCTTTTTATATTGCAGATAGAATATTAAAAGATCTTGAAGATGATCTAGGAATAGTTGTAGGAACATCAGTCAGAGAATGATACCCCCTCATTATGATTTGACTAAGGTGTTAATATTATTCTCATGGAGACATTCTATAAATATAGAAATTTGCTTACAAGGGTTCATTTGGGACTGGGGTAACACTATAATTCATGACCATTAATGGATTCAAATTTTCATTAAATGCATTTATCAAAAAGGGATTTCTTATATTCTCTCATAGTTACTTGAAATGAGCATTCAGCCTATCCATAGTTAATATACATGATATATAATACATTATAGATGATTTGGTGGTTTCTCTTTCAACCATCATGTCTCTCAAGTATTCCCCTACTATTATATGGGAATGATCAATATTATGTTCAAACATCAATATTCATACCTGAGGTGCAGAAGGCTATACACCTAAAGCGTCACTAAGACCTTCTATCATAAAATATCTAATCTTCTCAACACGAATAAGAGGATCATTAGAAATAAAATCCAATGAATTATAATTATATATAGTCCCCACGCTTGTAATCCTTGGAGTCTTCAAAAAAGTACATCATCTCCTGCAAATTAGTTCATAGAATCTCCATATAACATATTATACTTTTTTCAGAAAATACTGCTTATTTGATCTGGATCATAATTTTTTGATGAAAATGATCAATCACAAGTGATTGAAAATTCATTTCAATCTTATCATAGAGCATGGTAAAAAAATGAGTTAAAATGTTTTTTATAACCCAATGTCTGATAAAAGATTTAATCTAAATCAATCTAAGTCACAATGTGTAAAAACATCAACTAGAATGAAATGAATTGATTTTTTAGAAACAATATCATATATAAAACATATAAAAATCAGTATCTATATATATATGATCAATTAAGGATATTTTATGATCTCTTACCTCTTGATTATCATTTCCACCAATCATTGTTGGACACACATTATCATCCAAATAATTGTAATCTTGGCCTAATCATACATATATATTATACATATTCCATTACTCATAAAAATAGACCACCCCCTGTTATAGGGCATATTATATATATTAATAATTCTAGGCTTTGTAGTTTTAGACAAAACTATATCATGTATAACTTACATCTAAATATATGAACTCTACTCTACCATAGTCTTCGAAAATATAGAAGTCTCGTTATCTATTTATTCCATAGTATCATTCTCAACAACCCTCTACTCATCCACTAACTAATCAACTAAATCATCACAACAACCATATGAACAATATCTTTAGGATCACATAGTTCTCCATCCAATAATAGCATAAACAGGATGTCTTCCCAACTAGGGGATTCCTCCCATTAATTATAGTTTTCTTCTATTCTCTAGATTCCAATTCCATGTCATTAAAAATCATTGATATACAATTTCAACTAGAGACTGTTAAATCAAGAGAGGGGAAATGTTATTAAGAGATTTCAACGTCATTTTCTCTAATTTTCCCACTAAAACCATTTGAATATTCATAATTGTCACATCCATCTCTATTTTCATTTTCATTTTCATTATCATCAAATTTATCTTATTATTCATCTTGTTCATCCCCATAATAATTTTCATTATGACCACCATTTCAATAATTTCTTTTAAAAAAATGATTTTGACTTACTGTTAAACTTCACCTAATTATATATTTATGTCTCTTCCACATCAAAACATTATTTCAAAAAATATTCTCTTATAGGGAGTGTCCAAGGAGGCGTGGGATGACCATATGATATAGTAGGATATTTCATGGGTAAGCCGAGATAACATCATTCAACGTTTTAAAATTTTTTTAGTTACCACCAGATGTAATAGTCTCATCATCAACATCATTATAGAATTAAACTACTTCATATGGATCCAAGCCATTGTCCATAAGATCCATTGGTCTACAGGGGTGGTCAACTTAATTGAACTCATTATAATTTCATTCTCAATAATATATACTTTTGCATTCCGAGGATTCTAACTAATTTTCATCATTACAAAAATTAAATAATCGATGTAAAAAACTCCTCAATCCACTACTGATTCATCAAATTCATTAACACGAATGTTGGATATAGGCATATCTGAAATAAAAATGGGTCTATTATAGAATATGACTTTGAAAAATGATTACAAAAATCTCTCATGTGTAACATTAGATATCTATTGAAATTTATCACATCTTGTATTTTCATCAGACACATTAGAAACACATATTGATAGGAAAAATTTGAAATGTCACCACTTCATGGATAAATAATATGATGGATTTACTTGAAAAGAAACAGGCCTTCACTCTCATGTTCATAGGAAGTTGTTCTTCTTACTTCATCATCCCATATTAACATTGATAATGCATCTTCATTGACAAAATAGTTATTGTCCTCTGGAATGGTTACTTTATATTAATTATACACACTATCATGTAGGATGTTTAATCAAAATTCACACTTCCATGAAGAATAAACAACATTTTATCCATTTCATCTACATCATACACAATCTTCATATTATTCGTAATAGAACTATTCACACTGGTAGTGCTCACATACAAATGGGGATATAATGTTCTATGGTTACATGATAACCCTTCATACCATCCTTAGTCCTTAAAACTAGAACAAAAATCAACATTATTGATAGATACAACCAAAATGTATATCTTATTTGGGAACAATAATCCTTTTTTCATGCTTCCGAATGATTGCAACAAAAATAGTTAAGTTGATCATTCACCTTTCATCCTCATAGAAGGACTCAAATTTTCAGAAAGGTGTCTAAATCTCTCTTCACACTATCTATCATGTTCATATATGATGGTTTGGGTGATCATGATGGATGTTCGTTTGGTATGAGAGAAATGTCTAACCATGTCTCAATAGAAATGTGAGATGGAGGTGAAGTGTTGATATTATATTACTTCTAATTTATATAACATTATGGGATTTTAAAATATTAATGTTAATAATTATAGTTTAATTTAAATATATTTAAAATTAAATATATGTAAAATTAAATAAATAAACAATTAATAAAACTATATGAGAAATGGTGCCCCAAAAAGAAAATATGAACAATAGAAAAATAAAAAAGGTTTCAAATGGTGAATAAAAACACAAATAGTGAAAAAGACTCAATGGAAATAAAAACATATCATCAAGAAACTAAAATGGTTGGTAACTGGAATGGTAAGAATCCAAAATAGTGAGAAATCCCAATGGTTGTTATAACTCATCGGTGGGTCATTGATATCCAATTTCATGAAAATAATAATAATTCATAATTCTTGTTTGATGTAACTCATTATCTCATAATTTAAAGGATCAGTTAAAATATCATAATGTTGATGTTATGTACTGATGTATTCATGAATGATATCACCCTTATCAAAATGTTCTCTAAAAATGTGTTGTCTTACATCAATATGATTTTGTATTGAATGAGGTAAAATGTTTTTACAAAATTATATTGGACATGTATTTTCACAATTTATAGGGACATGTTTGAATTAAAATCCATAATCTAGTAAAGGGTCTTTCATCCACAAAATATGAGCCCAATAACTACCCATTTATATGTATTATACATAAATAGTAGAAATTAAATATAATATTGTTTCTTATTACCCAATTAATATAAATACCTTCCAAAAAAACTTATAAAAATTATAACCACGTAAATCAAAATATGAAAAAGTAAATAATCCAAATTCTTCTAATATTGTATAACGATCACTATAAATTTTGAGTACTTGTGGTATATGAAAATTATTTTTATAGAAACTAAGAGTGACTCTCATGAATTTTAGTGAAAATGATCACACACACAAACACAAAATATAACATCAGTTTGTGTTGTAGTTAAGTATAGAAGACTAATAATCTAACCTCTTTATCTAGTTTTATCCTACGATTTCCCAACATCATTGTGATCAAACATAAAATTGGTACACATAAGAGTTTCACTAAATTTAGTACTCTGAAAATAAATTCATTTTAAAATATATATTTTATATTTACATTGATTTATAATATTTCCTTTCTTATATTGAATATTTCGAAAAACCAATAATGAATTTTATTTCACAATTTTATTTCATTTCAAATTAATTTCACCTCATTTTTAAAAAAACCATAATTAAATATTTTTTTAGATAAAAAAATAACATCTTATTCATAAATATAGATAATTAAAACATATTTTATTATTATTTGTATTAAAATGGATGATCAAAAATACCTTTTGAAATAACATTTAATATAATAATAGTGGTGAGATTATCACAACAAGATCTACAGGATTAATTTAAAAAAATTAAATTAATTTTATAACATGAAAAAGTAATTTTGAAAATATTGATTTTGATGTCCATGGGATTAGTCCATAAAATCCTCCTCAACTATATACCCATTTATGAATTTACTTTTTGACATACATATCATACATTTTGAAATATATATGTGTTTATTATGGAATGAATATGAAAATGGATTCATGTCTAGCAACATGTGAATAGGTTTCTATATAGTTTATAAAATCTTCTTGACTATACAGTTGTTCATGTAATTATTTCTCATTTATTATTATTTTTCTAGATTCATCATCCTTGTTCAAAGACACTAAAATAATGCCCATATTCGTGTTTACATTATTTCAATCACTAAGAATAATTAATTTATTTCACTTAAAATGATTAATTTATCTATTCATATTCATAAAGAATAATTGATCAATAATTGAATCATTGATTTAGGTTTATGTTGTTCTATGATATCTTGGTGTTCAGTCTAGTTTCATAGTGAAGCTATAGTTTTCGTACCAATATCTATGTCTCCAACAAAATTAAATGAATGACGGTATTTATGATTACTAATATCTCTATATGAATAGAGGGTTTTTACCTAAGGGACATCTATAGGTTCATGATCATGTTCTAAAAGTTCCTCATAACAATTTGAATTTTCATATTTCCCTACCCCAGAATCAGAGGGTTTGTAATTTATATTCAGAGTGGATAAATAATACTCATGATTTTTTAAAGAAGTATTACGATCATGTTGATATGTCTCATAATATTTCACATGAATAAAATCTAACACAATTTTGGTTCATTTGATTAAAACATAATAGTTTTTTCTAGAATTTTAGTAAACTAGTAAAATTTCATCATCACGTTTGGATGTAAAAATGAAATGATCATCCATTGTCTTAAAAATAATGAAATTACAGAAAAAATAATAATTTATATTACCATATGATTCGTAATATTCTAATTTTCACAAAACTTTTTCCTTAAGATATGTCTAATTAAAAATCAATTATTTAAATAACAGGCTAAATTCACAGCTGTTTCCAAGAAATCATGTAGGTAAATCATATTCATTAAGCATAGTTTGAGATATCTCATGAAGAACTCTATTTACCTTTTCTACAACTGCATTATACTTAATGGTCCTAGGAGAATATCAATTAGGTCTATAGCCATTTTTAGAGGAAAAATATTCAAACGGGTGATTTTCAAACTCACAGTCATAGTTATATTATATTTCCATACTTTTATGTACACTTGAGTTTTATTTATATTTATCATACTTGGTCAAAATAAAAACAAGCTTCTATTTTGTGGAAGTAAAATAATACACATCTATAATTTGAAAATATTATACATGTACATAGAAATAGTTCTTACCATTATACCTGGAATATTGGGATGGTATAAAACAAGTCCATGTGAACCAACTCAAGAGGTAGAGAAGTTAAATAATATTTATTTTATTTAAATGATACCTTCTATTATTTCCATTTTTAGAGGGGTTACAGACATTATAATGTGGGAATTCATTTTTTGGTAGATACATCAATATACCTTTTGAATTAATATTTCGATGTGAGTGATTGTTACAGTGGAGTAATCTCATAATCGAGATCCTAGACTATATAGGAATGTAACATAAGTAAAAAACATTATGAGGAAAAAATAATCAATATTAACAAAATATACATTATCATTCCTTAAATACATCAAAATTAACGAATTTTTTTGAATTAAAAACATTAAAATAATAATTGTCAATCATTATTTGAAAAACATCATTTGTGATATTCTATGAAAATAATATTTTAAACCATCAGAAAAATGTACTGTAGAAATTAAAAATAAATTATTGATAAAAATTTGGGCAGGGATGATGATCTATCTGTTATAATAATAACCAATTGGGACATGACCACCATAAAACATTATCAACTTCCTGAAACTATAGTCGTTTTCATAAATATGTCTTGAAATATTGATTTCCAAGTACAATAGATTCTTATGAGACAATTTCAATAATCATTCCTATAAAATGATTAAAAAATGATATGATTTTAGTACCTATATTATTTGTGCTCCTTATATGTTAAAAATTTGTGCCTGAAGAACCAATATTCTGTTTAATGGTTGTCTACAACATGTGTTAAAACATTTTTTGAAAAAAAATTATTAGTTTCATTTGTAATATGAGTAGCCGTTGAATTTTCAAATGTTAAATCAAGAAAAAATGTAATATTAACTAAACATATCTTCTTAGATTGGTAACCTAGACCAGTAATGTATTTTTGAGAATGTTTACTCCTAAATTTTTATTTAGTGTTTATCAACAATTTCTAAATCATTCCATGTCTTTGTTAAGTTTCTCATATGAAATATTTATTTCCCCATTTTACTTAGACTATTAATATTTCTTTTATTTTTCTATAGTTAGATCAATTTAAATACTAGAATATAAAACATGATCTATCATAAAAAAATTATATTTGTATTTATAATTATTAAATGTGTCTTCAATCAAATTAAAATAGTCAATCAACTTTTCTTTAGAAATATCATCACCATTTTCATTTTCAGAGTGTTCAAAATTTTAAAAAGGTAATATAGTTAGTACCTTAAAAATATATTTCAAGAAATACATGTTGGATCTATCAGGATTCCCAATATCATTTGAGCTAGAGTCATGTTGGATATATTAAGAGGACCGACATGTGGATTTCATAAAATTATTATACAGTTCTTCTTATCCTCATACTTATTTTTGTATTTCTACTTGGGATAAGATTCTTAAACATGTATTTCTAAAATGAACCCATAAAAGGTAATCTCATTTGTGTTTTAATATCTCCTATAATCTTTTTTCCATGTTCCTCTACTATTATACATTCTTTTTCATATTGTTTCCTTAAATAATTTATTATACCTATACAATTTTCTAATTATTCTGGGTGAATATTCCATTTCATATTAATTAACTATTTGAGATTCATTGTCACAAAATCATTCATTTTATAACTTTTCTCATTCAATTTGTTTGAGTGTAGTTTCCATTATATAAAGTGATCTTCATTTCTATTCATAATACAATTCATTATTGATTTAATGTTACTCCAAATACATCGTCAACATCACAATTTTTTATTTTATAGATAATTTACTAATATCACAATATTTCTTTATAGAAATGGATATTCATATATATCTCACTAGAAAGCATATTAGTCGTCTTAAAATCATGTCGTTATCTAAAATTGGATCCCCATGAATGCTCATTGTGTTTACTAGTTCAGTTCATATGAGTTATATATCAGAAACAGATGAATGATGTATCATATAAGAAGAATTATCAGATATTATCCAATAAATATAGTTATATCCATTAAATAAATGATGGTTGTTGGTAGAAACAAAATCTTTTGTTTTCTCCATTTGAGGAATTAATTTTAGAAATACATGAAATTTACTATAATTAACACAACTAAAATTATAGAAAAAATATATTTAAAACACCTATAATAGAAATTTTGTTAGAGTTAGTATCTTAATAGGGGTTTTATTAGAGTATGTAATAATATTTTCAATCAAAATCATGTTTAAATAAAATCTCCCGTTCTAAATAAAAAATCACAATTAATTAAAATAGTATATCAATATAAATAAAACTATTTTAAAATATTTCTAAAATATTGATTAAATATCATTTAAAATAATTATGAAAACAACATTAACAATTGAAATCAATTTACTCAACAAATACATTATATAATTAACTATTAATATGAACTATCAATTTAGTGGATTTATTTACAGTAAAACATAGATTTAGTTAAAAGTATAAAAATAAATAAAAAACGACAACAAACATAGTAGAATGAAATATAAGCGGACCAATATCTTGAAAATATTTAATCCACACCACTTGGAAACCATATGCTTCTAATAATATAATATAAAAACAATCTAGTATCCAATAACTATATTAGTGGTATAATATAAATTTATTTAGGCCCCACATAGATATGTTCCACAAAACATGTGGGAATGAAACAAATAGGGGCCACACATGAACTCTTCCACAAAACCATGGAAATAATGGTATAAGACAGTTTGAGTGGATATATATTATCCTCCCGATAAATTATTAGAGATAATTTGTGTGTAAAATACATATAATAGAAAGTAGTTTTAATGCCAATATAAAATAGAATGAGAAAAAAATATTAAAAAAGGGTATATTGTTCATTTTGTTAATCTCTGAAACGTGTGTCTCTTTGAATATATTTTATATTGAATCTAGAGACTGGTTTCTCAAAAACATTAAGAATCATAGTGTCATTAAATATTTATTATGAGTATAGATTGGATATATTATCTATTATCAACACATACAATAATGTGTAGTAATGCTGAAGTTGTATGATCTCAACAATTGAATCTATTCCAATTCATGCAATATGGTTAATAAAACATAACATATACATAATATCAGAACATTTTATATATAGTTAATTTTTTTTCAGGTTTTATTTTAATGAGGGAGTTTGATTCTTCATTTAATATCACTATTCTTGCATCCACAAAATGAGTGTTGACTCTTTCGTTAATTCATAAATTTAAGACTGTGAAGAATAATCATTAATATAACTCAATTAATTATATTACATATATATCTATTATGAGTATTTAATTCAAAATATACCGAATAATGGTATTTTTTATAAATTAATGGAGAGGAACTCAAAGGATGTGATTCATGCTAATGGTGAGTCATATTGGTTGTAATACATTCCAAATATTTCCAAAATTTCTAATCGGGTGGTAGGTTATATTCCAAGGAGGCTCTTTTATGATGGTAGTTCATCTAGAAACTTATCCATTCAATCATATGTCACCTCCAATTATAAATATTTTCCCAGCTTTTTCAAATTAATATGGATCATGTTCAAATGTATGCATTTTCAAATTATAGTTAGATTTTTAGTTTGACATCAAGTCAACCTCTCATGGAGATTCTTTCTATTAACTTTTTATAAATAAATTATAATAGTGACTCATAGCTGACAAGGGGTAATTCAAATACATAGAAAAAATATTGTACATACAGAGAGCTATCTCAAATGGTGACTCAATGATGGAGGTGAATCAACCTCAACGGTGTATCAAATTATTTTTTTCCCTAATCATGAACCCATTATAATTTGAACTGCATCCAATAAAAATATAATTATAAATAATGCATGAACATTTGTATTGTGGTTTCCCTAGAAATGACTTCATTTTGTTAGATCATTCATTGTACATTTGTACCAACATTTCATATGAAAAAAATCTAAATCTTCATGAATTTGAATTCACCTAGTCCACATGTTCATTTTCATTTCTAGTGTTTTAATGATTTATCTTCATTCATGAAGTTAGTTCATGTGGTATCAAAGAAACCACCTATATATTATTCCCTTTAACATGTTTCACTATAGATATTCCATTATAATAGAATCCCTAAAAATCAGGAATAGGTTTACATTAATTAAATTTTGTTTATTTATATTGACTTTATAATAATGAGTTTTAATTTTATGTCAATATAATAGGTGTAAATTTCTGTACCATGGTGGTTTGGTTGTTTTATGTAATTAATTCGTATATGTTTTCTCAATTTTCCTCAAAAGTTTTTGAATAATAAAAAGTAAATTTTTAGTCAATTCTTTCACCTCGTTCACATATTGTTCATCAAAACCATCTATGATATGTTATTTTCCTTCAAATTTTTGTTTCACATATGACATTTTGTCTTATTATTGTGAAATTTTGATACTATAATTATCCACACATCCATTGTATTTCTTTTTATGTTTTCAAAAAACATTACATTATTAAAAGGCCTTTCTGAACTTATATTTTAATATATAGTTTTTTTAAATTTTAAATATTTTATATTTTTTAACTGAATATTCTCAGAAAATAATCATTTTTTAACAAAATTACAATTTTAAATTAATTAATTAATATATATTTTTAAATAGATAAATGATGATGAATTTGTAATTTATAATTTAAAATATTCTAATTGTCTAATATTTTGATATTTGAAGACATTGTCCAACCCAGAGCTAGCCCTAACTAATGGATAAAACCAACACATCCAACCCTATTATGGATCCATCCAGAAATGAAACCCATATTAAGAGCCTTCACAGATACATATAGGGTGTATTCTAATGGGTAGTATCACACATATCATAGGTGGGATAAATCCCTTGTGGGCCTCATGGGATAGCATGGATCGTCTGCATGTGTGGATGTATACATAGAAACGCATATGTGGATAAGAATTATGAGATTGGGACAAATTATCTTTCATTATAATGGAGATATCACCTGAGATTAAAAATGATGTGTAATATACTTTTGTGGGAAATGCTAATACATTTTTAAATAGTTTCATACTTATATATCACTCACAAGCGTCACAAACACCTAACACGCCACCTCCCTCGATCGGTGATTTTGATCCACCACAAGAACTCACAAGAGAGTCCATGGACCATATATTGAAATCTTGTTCATTAGATGATTCTATCAAGTAAATCTTGTTGTCTCCATGGAACATATCAGAGTCCTAATATGATCTCATCAATGCTGAAATAAAAAAATAATGAACCACTATAGGAATGACATCTTTTTTAACAACTATTTTTGATAGATGCTCTGATAAGGAATAATTTCACCACTCAATTAATCACATTTACATGGAGTCCCCACAAAAATAATTTTCACCATTGGAAACACTTGAAGATTCAATGATAATGTATGAATGTTCCATGAGGAGGCCATTATGGTAGGTATGAACAATAAATTATAATACCATTGTGATTAAATTAGATATGTTACCATTCGAATAATGAGTAAACTATACAATGTTGATATATTAAAACTATATGATAGAGTCATTGATGTTGGGAATCTAAATGATGTGATGGAAGAGTCACTAATATACCAAAATGATGGTAGATGTGCTACCATTGCGCAATAATGTAACATGTACTACTGTTTATAATAGTTTGAAGATCATCCTATTATATGTGCCAATGTCTATGGAGATATTGAAAATATGTTATGAAAATTTTACTTCACAATAAGAATTAGATAAATAATAATAATGAAGACCATCTATATGGAGATCCATAGAAATGTCTACATGGTCAGGTGGATTATCTAGAGTGGTATTATGAATTATCTAGAATAGAAATCAGGGTGAAATATAATATTAAAAATAATTGTGGTCGTGAGTTCTTTTAGGATGATCTACCAAGGATTAATGTTAGATGATTATTCAATGAGTGTGTTTCGATGTAAATGTGGTGATCATTACTAAACTGTTGAAAAGTTATTCTACCATTGTATAAAGTAATGCTAAATTTCCCTTCTATCATTGTGTAATTTGATTAAATGGTGAAAATTTTAAATTGTGGATAATTCAGTGGATTTGACATCGAAAATATATAAATAAATATATCTGTACTTTGACTCATGGTAAAGGAGATATGATTGATAGTGATAAAAGAGATTCATTACTCTATACATTCAAGGAATTCATTGATTGTTAAATAATCAATGATTTGAATATTGGTACAAGAACAATTGATATTGCATACTCTATTTTTTTATGATACATTATTTTCGTTCTATATTTTTAGTTAAATTATTCTATCAATCATTTATAACAAAATCGATTCACCCAAAATTATCTGGTAGAAACCTTAAGTGGTTAGTCATAGGGGAGGTGACCTGAATTATAAATGATAATGTTAATTTCAATTTATTTAAATACATTTAATGTTTTAATTTATTTAAATGGATTTAATTAAAAAGTCAATAATTATGATATGACTAAAATTGTGTGGTATCTAATAATGTATTTTAATTTTTTACTTTGATTGAGGAAAATTTTTATCCATATTTTTGGTTTCTATCACACATAATAATTGATTTATAGACATGTATATATGTTTTTATTGATTACTATGAAAGATAGGGAGAAAAAATGGAATTATTTTGAGGCTTGAGAATTTCAATAGTATAATTGGTATTGAATATGATATTCAATGAATGAATTTTATTTCATTTATACATTTATTGGAGATTAATCTAAACATATAAAATTTGTGGATATTTTCATCAAAATCATCCTTTATCAAGGGTGAAAAATAAAAAACCAAATAATATTCTATTTATTATGTCTGTTAAAAAAATAAGTAATTAATATCATTTAAACTATGATATCATAATAAATATGGGTGCAATACTAATAACCAAATCAATTTTCTCTATTTGTTTGATTTTAAAAACACATTTTTTACTGTATAAGATTCCTTGTAATTTTATTTTGTACATTTTCAATATGAAAAAAAAATATTTGATCAATTATGCTTAATGAAAAAATTGTTTTAACAATAATTATAAATTTCTTATTGAATCAAATTTTTTTTCCCACACCCCATTATAGGTTTTCATCAAAACATTGAACTGTATTTTGTGAGCTCGGTAAAAATCATACAGTAAAACTTAATTAATATGACCTATATTGAAGAATATTTTGGTATTAATACTACAATTAAGAGGAATTTGATAATTATTCTAAGAAATCATAATATATAAAAATAATTTCAAATAAATAATAAATTAGTTTTAATTGAAATGTGAATTGGTCAATATATAAAACAAAATATTAATGTATATCTATTACAAAATTTAATGTTCCTTTGTATGCCATAATTTATGAAATTAATAAAATTATTTATAACCCCTATTTAGAAAAATGAATTACCAAATACGGTTTATATTATTTCATTATAAAAAAATTCATTTCCTTACAATAGAATATCCTACTAATATTTTTGTGAGTTTGGCATTGTAATCTCAACCTTAAAACTATGATGAGTCATCGAGAGAGAAATAATTTTGAGGTAATTCCTATTTTCACATTATATAGTGGACATGGAGTGGTTATAAAACCTATAAAATGTTGATACCCTTGACATAGATGATATCAAAAGAGTCTTCATGCCATGATTATTCCCATCCCCCATAAGGAAAACCAAAACCAGTATGATCTACTCAATACCAAAAACAAAAGGTAGAATCCTTCTATGAATTTTGTCTGTAACATCTAAGCCCTACTAACAACACCAACACCCCACATTAGCATGTATATCTGATCATGGACCTCTATGTACCACCATTTTCCCAATAGACATGTGGTCTCTTACCATGGGCCCACCCACATTCCTGAATTGTGCATCTAACTAATGACCATCCACTTAATACCCCATAAGTTCTTTTCAATATTCCCTCAATCACAGTAAAACTAAGAAACATCCTTGTTGTCTATCCATCAAGATCATTACTCTAGTCCAAGCATATTTATCAATGAATCTATAATTTGGTAGGTTCAAAAAATGAGTAACTTGTTCAGATGTGTAATATCATTTATCTATTTAACCATTCACCATTTATGAGTTTTAAATTAACCCCCCCAGAGAACATTGTATACATATTCTCAACAACAAAAAAGTAATAGCCTATATGAATAGTGTGTGTAGAAATAGAGCCCCACTAAATGCACAAACACCCCACCATAACATGGTCATTAGATCCCATATATCTAAGTACCACAAGTTTCCCCATAGAGAATTGATCCCGTACCAGGGGCCCACTATATACCAGAATGGGTCATCTGAGTAGAGAATGACCCCACATGATGATAAATGTTCATTCCAGTTTTTTTATTTTCACTCAGACACACAAAGGGAATCTTCCAAGAAGTTCTCATTATTGACAAGATTAATATCATTAATCCATTTGAACCTTAATCATCTTAGGGTGTTACATTAACAACCCCCACAACCTAGTGCAAAACATTCTTATTATAAACCTAACATATGTACCCATGAATTTTACCACAAATAAGGATGAATTGTGACTCTAATATCTATTTAACAACTGATCCGTGCTAATAGATCACATACCCCACCTTATCACTGATGATAGGTATGAACCCACTAGGTACCATATGTTTCTTCACAAACATGTGGCCCCCTACATGGCCCCCACCCATGTTCCCTAATGGGACATATTTCTAATAAATATCCCCACATTCAAAAACATTTTATTTATATTCTATTTCATTCTCACCCACACAAACATTTTGAAACATCCAAAAATGTATATCTTCCTTATCAGCAATCTAGGCCATGAATATTTACCTATAGGGTTTTTAATCAGTAAGGCTCTTGAAAATAAAGGTAAACTTGATTCACATGAGTAAATATCATTGATCTATTTATCCATTTATAATTATGAGGTTTTATATTTATACCCCCCACATAGTGGACAACAACCGCATTGTGTACAATACATCTCAACCTAGCCATTTAACCACAGTTAAATCTTGGTTCATAATCTGAATACCAATGTAACTACTGAATCTCAGTTGTCTCACTAATAACCAGTCTTAACATGGTCATCAGGTCCTAGAAAATTGGGTACCAATTTTTCACAACATACAAGTACTCTAATATCTTGGGTCAACCCCCATGCCCGAATGGGTAATGAAAATATTCATTGTCCCCACAAGATAAGACATTATTTTCTACTATGATTTGTCCCCACTCTCACAACCATTGGAAACATTCTAGAATGTCACCTATCCTGATCAGTAATCCCTGAAAAGCATCATTATATGTGGGGTTTTAATTAAGTAGTTTATTGAAAACATGATTCATTTTATTTACACGATTCATATCGTTTATACTATTTTCACTAATAATTAGAGGTTGTTACATAAGGAATGATTCACCATGATTTTTGATGGTTTTCCTCATAAACCTAAAAAAGGTCATCTCTTCAAAAATATTTTTCTAAAAATTAATAATATAGAATGATGTTAACCGCATCAGTACAATGTTCAGAGTATATTCAATTTATACTCCCCCAATGGATTCTAAGAACATGATTTAAATGAATTCAAAATATTCACAGGAGATTTGAATATGAGGTATAATTATTAGGAAAGTCTATGAGGTCAAAAATTTATACTGATCACCATTAATTGATCAAAAATAGGTTGAGTTAACAATTCTAGAATAAAATATATATGTGAAACATGTGAATGAACAACATTCTCAAACACAACTGTATGATTTTTCTTTATCAACACCACACCTCACTGTTCAATGTGTTGAGATACTATGAAGAAAGAGTTGTAGAGCTGCATTCCAACCAAGGAAATTTCAAAAAAAAAATCAATCATTTATAATTGGTAAAACCTAATATGGATTTTTAATTGAACAGAAGTAGTCGAAACATCCTTTTTTGTAATATATACAGAATATGTTCACGAATCCACACCCATTCCAAAATGCGTAAAAGGAAAAAAATTAATCTTATCAGCAACATAATTTTCGAGAATAAATTAATATGAAAACCAATCATCTAATGTATTATTAGTGGAATAAAACATTCAATAGAGAATGAGTTGATAAAAAATAGAAATATTTTTAAAATAAAATTAAAAATATCACGCACATGTGGCCAAAAACATTTGAACTTTTTTATCTTATAAAATATCATCCATAGATGAACATTTGAATATGATAATCATTAGGAGTGGAAAAGTGATTCATACACCAAAACCTATAAAATACAATTTTTAATAGGACAAAATTGATTCTAGAAATAATGAAATTATTATGAATGATTATACCCTTACCAATAGAATAAGAAAATAGTAGTAATAAAAACCTAATATAATATTTAGAAATAAAATACCTAACAACTATTACTAGGGAATCAAATGGGGAAGAATTATATTACCATTATATTCCATATTAGGTTTTCCAATTCATGTAATATTGATGAAGGGAAACTCTATTAGGGGTATAATATAAATTTCAATAGTCTAAATTATTATTATTCTTATATGAATCCATTCGGAATAATCCCAAAAAAGATAAATTTCTCAGGTATATATTTACAAAATAAAGTATTCTTGATGGTAATGATAGAATAATCTTATTGTCGAGTGTGTAAACCATGATCAAAACATAGTTTCCAAAAAAAATATAAAATTATCCCAGTAAATTATTTTATTCTATAAACCATGTGTTCTAATAAAATTTCTGATCCTCTGTGTAATCATAGTGCATCCAATAATGTAATGTCTTACTCTGTAATTTCATTTTTAAATATATGTAAATTTTTTAAAATATTTCTTTTTAGACAACTGTAAAATATTTAAAATACTTTTCTAGTATGATTGTTAGAGGGTATGATTTTATGATTATAGGGACTAATTTTTTTTGAAAACATTAATGTTCACTACATTTAAGAACATATAACACTAGGTTAGTCTCTGGTCATATTGGCAGGAAAATTGATAAAAATAAACTAGATGATCGTAAATGTACATGAAGGAACTCTTTTAATTGTTCATGTATTTCATAAATTATGCCTCAGTATCTTTAAAATTATTGAGAAATCCCATGAACATATTATTTTTTTCCAATAACTCATGATGACGGTATTGATCTCCTTGAAGTCACATGTACAATTTGAGAATATTTAGACATTGGAGATCACATTTATACAGAAAAAACAATAGAAAGTTTAAATACCCAAAATTTATAAAACTATACATGAAATATTCATGAATAAATTACATTTGGTTTAATATATAATGTATTAAAAGAGGCTGACATGATTCTCTTTACATATTAAATTCAATCTATTTAAGTGGGAAATTATAATTGAATCTCACCCATATAGTACCAGCCAAATATTTTATTAATTACTGTAAAATTTAATTAAAAATATTTAATATTATATAATCATTAAAATTACATGTAATTATAGTTAAGAACACTTTCAATGTCTGTGAGAAAACATTAATTGACTTTTACAAAAAAACATCTCTGTCATAGGGTGGGGTCTAGAAAACATACCTATAATTTACCCCAATGCATATCCCAAAATAATATTAAAATAGTGGGATTATCATCCCATTATATATATGTATAGAAGCCTAAAACCAAATATTATGATTATATGAAAAAAAAATTATTATTTTTCATGAAATAGACACAATTTACGAAATTTTATAATCAAAATAGTTCAGCCACATCCTTACGGTTCCCCCCAAAAATGATTTGACATTTATAACGAAGGATAATTATGAATTAATCCCAGATAATATTCAGAATATATATATAATATTCATTAAATTTGGAAATCCAAATCATGTATCTAGAAAAGGCAACATCCTTATCCCATTCATGAACCAAATTATAAATATGTTTCTATATAGGGAATGTTAATGTTCCTTCCATGGATTTTATTATTATTTTATTATTCTAATTATCCTATAAGACAAATCAAATAGATTATTAACCATTCCTTTTACACCCTTTTCTAAAATAAGATTCATTTCGGATATTCAATTCATCTTGAAATTTTTGATATTCGTGGAAAGAATATTATTAGATCATATTTATGACATAATAGAGGAATTTTTTATTTATTTATCAAATTTGGAAAATTAATTTGATCATTACTTATGAAATAAGGATATATTCCAGAAAAAATTCACTTGGGAAAAAAAAATTTAAACTTTGATAATAGTTATGTTATAGTAGAGAAGAATATTTTTATTGTTCATATCATTTTTCAAAAATGCATTGTGGTATAATGGTTAAAAGTTGATGTGGTCGATTATATTCCATTTCCCACCTTTGTAAAACAAATTTGATAATTATTTATAAATTTGATAATATATAAAATGTTCATCATGTAATTCACTAAAATTTCTCTTATTCAATGTGTATTTATTTTAAAAGATGATGAATTTGATAGTACAAATTAATTTTAGAATTTATTTTATTAGGTGAAGAAGAATCTACCCCCCACCGTAGTGTAAGAGAAACCTTTTGATCCACATTATGATAAATATAGGCAGGATGATAGAGAAGAACATTGCAAAATAACCTTGAATTTCAGTCATCCCAATTACACAAATATTGGAAAATAATTCCTTGACGTTGTATTTGTATTGGATAAATGATGTTATGATTGATAGGGAACTAAATTGGGTGAATTTTATGATTATGTAGAATTTGGGTTTATAATGAAGATGTATGGTTCCCTGAAAATTATGCTTTGATGGATACTGATCACTCACGAGTTCATCCTATAGAAAAATCCCAATAAGGGAGCACGAAATATGGTGGCAGGTAACTTTAAGAGAGTTCCAAACACTACTAAAATTGAAATTGTAGAACTAAACAAACTTGATGAAACAATATGTTGAGAACAACTTTAAATCATAGAACATGAGTTAATATGGTTTGAAAATATATTAAATTATTAGGACACATCTCTGGTACCATCTCACTAAAACTCTCATCAAAATCATAAACTGAATACTAAATCAAGATTATATATTTTAGAGGAAATATTTTTATAGAAAATCATTAATTATCAAGTCATAAAGAGTTTCTTATCAAAATGTGAAATACAGTCTTTATTTGATCCATTTACAAACACTACATTGGTAGCAGCTTTGGACCATCACTAATGGCTATAAAATATTTAGAATCTGAAATTACCATAATTTTTTTAATGAATACCATAATTTTATATGGAATTAACAAAGTTTCAATATTATATAAATTTTCATATAAGACCAGAGATTACTCAAAAAACAATAATTTTTTGTAAAATAATATTTGATTATTGTATTGACAATATTAAACAATTTAGCATTACTTTTCTGAATTTATACTTGTTATTTTTTATTTATATTATATAAATAGGGTGATAATATTTTCAATAAGAAAAATAAAAAACAATTAAGTTCATTTGGCATTTCTAACAATGTTTGATAAGAAATTATGTTTTTATATATATTATTTTGATGTATATGGAATTATTTAATTAAGATATGGGCACCATGTTTATGCTAAATTGATCTATTTGTCTTTTTATTATATTATTGATCATTACCGAATTGTTTTAATTTGAAAATGTGCTTAATAAAGATTAAACTGTGGTTTTTTTAAATTTAATTTATATGTGTTTTTTTATTTTAATGAGTTGTGTGTTTGGTTCCTTGAAAATGGTCTAACATGTGGTGATGGTGTGTGGACAATTTCATATTTAAAAAAAATTTATTTGGTTTTAAAATGGTGTATGTGTTTCTAAAAGAAATGATTTAAAATATTTTTAATAGGATAATGGGTTTTTTTCTTCTTTTTGGAATTTTATTTTTAGTTCATTTAAAAAGAGTGATTTGTCAATGGGTTTCTGAGGCCTGTTTATAAATTTTAAGAAATTAGCAACAAAGAAAAAACTCCTTAGATAATTATCAGGAATTGGTTATGTAAATATTATGGGAGGCCTTCATTTATAGGATACCTTGTGATTTTATGGTTTAATAAAAGAATATGGTAACGTTGTGAAGATCATGGGTGACTTGTTGTGTGAATTGCATGTGTTTGAAATATTATTATGTGATTGAACTCATGGTTAGAATTGTTGGCTCACAATAACATTATAGTTGACATGGGAAAAAAGAAAATATATTAGTAATTCAGTTAATAGTGTTTTCACTAGCTATTTACTATGATATGTGTAGTTCCCTATCATAGGGGGTTTTTGTTGTTTCTATGGGATGATCCCCCTTGGTCCGAAAATTAATGGAGGGATCAAGTGTTTTAGTGATAATTGATGTCAAAGGGTGATGCATTCCTTTGGGATGAGTCAAGATGTAAATTATTTCCAAGATAATTCAATTGTAATCATAGGAGTTCTAATGTTCTTTGTCACATTATTATCATTGGCGGATGATTGAGATGCATTCTTGGTTGGTCGGTTTTTCTTGTAGTTTATTATATGTCCCTTATCTTATAAACAATGTTACTTCAATATTTCATGATATAATATTATGGAATGATATGTGATTTGTTTTGAAGGATTATAAGAAGTATTCTAAAGATATTTAATACTCACCTATCACCATCGTTAATGAAAACAACATCATTCACTTATAAAATGATAATATCTTCACCTTGAAATTGAATATAATTTTCTTTGAGAATGGTTACTGAATAATGTTTTTATTTTTATGATAAAATGTGTGTCTAAAAAATCATAGTTATATATATATATATATATATATATTATTTCCAAACAAAAAACTGGTATTGTTTTTATTTAATTGATTTGAATTTTGAGTATTTTAGTTCTGGTATGCCTTGTAACACCTCTATATTTCATTGTATGTTATCTCTTCAATTTAATTCAATAGCTTGTGCTACATGAAACACCGAGATCGAGCTCACAATGAATTAAATAACATGCCACTAGAAAATTCTAGGAATATTATTAACTGAATTTTAATTTTTATATACTCTATATAATTTTTGAATTCATATTTTGTGTCTCTTAGACATAATATAAGGAGAAATTCGATTTTTCTGATAAAATATGTATTGTTCAATGAAATTAAATTATAAAACTTATTTAATAGAGAATCCTTTTTAAATCAAATATATGTAACATTTATATACTCAATTTAATTTAATTGATTTATTTTCTAGAATGGGCTCAAAAAAATTTAGTTTGGATAAATTTTTGGTACTTTTCTGATAACTTTAATATTTTGATGAATAGTAAAAAATACTAAATTTTAATTGAAAACAACATTTTTATTTGAAATAATTTAGTGTGATAAATTATTAGTTTGATTGGTTTTTATGTATAATTATATTATAGATTATCATTTAATACATTTTATTTAATTATATGTAATTTCACGTTTAAATTTGACATAAACTCAAGTCAATCTTTTGATAATTTTTACATTATAAAAACCCACTTTTTGGTTTTTTCAACATGAATTAAATTTAAATTAATAAATTAAAAATATTTTAATTTGGTAATATAGACTTCATTTTTGAATTCCAGATATCAAATTTTTCTTTCGGTGATTTTATGGTATTTTCCTAAAAACTTACAATTTTTGAAGAATTGGGAAAATCACCATGTTAATATTTACAATAAAAATTTAATTTAATTATTTATTTATTTTATTTAAATTTATTTTATGTCAAAATAGATATATAATACCAATATATGTTCAATGAAATTAATTGGAGTCAGTTTATAGTAAAATTAAATGTATTAAATTTTATTGAACCTTTTAACCTCTTTTACCCACTTCTTAGGTGCATTTGTAAATTTTGAGAAAACTTAATCTTACTGCTTCTGTGAGTTGAATTTCAAAACACCAGGTGACAAGGTTTACATCAGTAAGTAATATTTTGTTCAAGAAGATGAAAATTATTTTTAATTAATAGTAACTTTTTAATTTTACTTCCACAATTAAATGTAAATATGGAAATTAAGAGTAAAAATGATTTCATAAATACCATAAAACAAGTCCTAATTATATTAGAAAAGTATAATTGGATCAAAAACAACCACATGAATAATATATGATCATATTAGGTCTATTGGGATAAGATTAAGTCATTTATTATTATTTTATTTAAAAAATATTTAAAAGAGTTAAATTCAATGTTTAATAACTAAACCATAATTAATATAGGATTATACATAATATTAATTCGACTATAAATATTAATTAGAAAGATATAAATATTTAATACATAATGATAGTTTTTTTATAATTTTTATACATTAAATAATTTAACTAATTAATGTCACAATGATGGCCCGATATTTACCCAAATAATGAAATATTAAAATAACTAATATTATAAAAATCCCAATAAAAGTAATTTTAAAATTTTTATGAAATCATCAAAATTAATAGGTTAATTTTATTTGTTATTATTGAACATATTAATTTATTTCTAAGAAATAAAGTTGTTAGAATTTAAAAAAAATGAGTTATTATATAATGTAAAAATTGAAATAATTGAGAATTTAAAACCAATACTATATTATTGGTTGATATAATATTCATAAAAATAAAATTATTAGGAAAATGGCCTAATAATATATATGTCCTTAATGAACCTATTGTGGTTCAAATGGACGTTTATTGTATATTTATTTACCAAATAATAAAAAAATACAATGAGTTATGGTAAATGTCAAACTATTTTACAAAGAGTTGAATTTATAAGATAAAATTAATATGCTAACCCAAACCTGTCTAAAATATAATTTTTGAGTTTTTTGAACCATACCCACCTTATCCTAAAAATAATTTATTTTGGAGACAATATAAATATAAAATTATTATATAATAAAATAATATTTCATGCTTTTCCTAATGTGACCCACACATCTATTATAATGGAGCACATACCCTTCTATAAAAAAACAACTCAAAAGCCATTTTCATAGGCCAAAATATATAAAAATATCATCCCTAATTCCCTCACATCAACCTTAATGTCATCTATTGGTCAAAAAGCAAACCAATGGAGATCATTTGATCAAATCAAAAGCACGAACCCGAAGAAGATTTAAATATTTTATAACCACTTTAATGTTTTTTTCATCTTCCATATCCTTATTCATTGTATTGTAAATTATAAAATTATAACTCCAGTATCTACTATATTCCATGATGTAATTATAAAAGTATTAAAATTATTTTCATTACTCTATCCATACAATAAATGAGAAAATCGTCATACGTGCGTGCATACGGATTATCGTCTCCACGTCGTGGTGTAGTTCATTATACATACTATTAATTATTTGGATGGGTATAATAATGAGTATAACTGATCTAAATAATAAATATAACATGTTAATTATTCTTTATACCTGATATACCAACAAATTACATATGATTTTTCTATCAATATAATGATATTGTTGCTCGTGCGTACGTACGGATTATCGCCTCCACGACGCGATGAAATTCATTTCCATGTTCAGTATTCAAAAATGATTATAAAATATATATCATTAATATGTGTGTAATATATTATATAATAATGATACTGGATAGAAATATAAATATATATGTACTTAAATATATCTTATTTCTTTATTTTTGTTCAATACTATATGAAAACAGAAACAACATTTATTCTTACGTATGGACAACCTTCTCCATAAATGGTATTTTCCATATCTTATATACAACTATTATACATATTTATAGTATAAATATTTATGATATTTAAATAATTTTTTATATTCATGGTGTATATAAATCATGATCTATCAGATAAATAAAGAGTAACAGGTTAATACATGTTTGATGAAGAAAGCAATTATTACTCGAAATTATAATTTAACATGGAAATAAATGGGTTGTATAAAGTCATAAATGAATCTTGTATGATACTATAAATATTAATACTATTCTGTAATAATTTAATGACATACTACGATCTTTATACAGGTGGTTGAAATGTACCCTTGAATAATGAAAATGTACAAGGTAAGGGTTAATTTCACAATGTCTTTATTATCTAAGGTTGTTTTTACATTAGTATATACTGGGAAATATTTATTATCAAAGTATATATTTCATAAAAGAGTTTTAAAATGTATTGTTTTTAAGGGACTATTTTACTAAAACTCCATTTTAAATGTTTTAAATATTTATTTATCAAAACATATGCCATTAATGTTAATGTTTTCAAAATGGTTTTATGAATTAATTTATATGGACATGAATGTTTTTAAAATGTTAATTCCATTAAAATTATTCAAATTGTAATGGTACAATTTTATTCAAAAATGTATTTTAATGACTTCCTTTCTAAATTGTGTGATTTTAAATGTATTTATGAAAAATTCATGTTTCTCACAAATAGTATTAAAAAGAATTTTCATCAATAGAAAAATCCATTAATGGATTTAAAACATGTTTGAAGATTATTTATTATGATAAAAATAACCCATATTTTTTTAATGGTATTGTGATATGTTTGACTATAGATGAGTTATTATTATTCCATTCATGGTTTACAAATAATGTATTGAAATTTCATATGCTAGTTTTAATACCAATGTTTATGTTATATTTCTACCTCTTCTTAAGTTGAATGTGTGAGACAAGTATGTTCTTGGTTGGAGACTGCTAAAAGTATTCCCTCTGGGTTGGGGTTGAGTTATAGTCGAACCTCTGGGTTGGAGTTCAGTTATAGAGGCTCTTCAAGTTGGAGTCTGATTTTAGAGGCTCTCAAGGTTGGAGTCCAGTTTCAAAGGCTCTCAAGGTTGGATTCCGGTTATAATGGCTCTCAAGATTGGTGTCTTGTCACAGTTAACCCCTAGGTCCTGGAAAGAGGCATTGACATAGAAATTAAAGTCCGAGATTATGAATTCCATCATTATGAAAGTGTATATTGATATTGAATTTTATTATTTGACTAGTAGAATATCCATGAGAATAAGTAAATGGAATTATTTGATTTTATATTTTCCATATTATGATAAAGATTAATTTTAAAAAGATTTTGATTTAGTATTATACATTGACATAAATCTATATTCTTATTTATTATAGATTCCACTATATTGTTATCTTTAATGAGAATTTGAGCTCACACCTTTATGGGTTTTATTTTTCCCAAGATTCTAATAAACGTATTGTGAATGTGATGCAAGGTTAAGCCATGGAAATAATTAAATTAATAAAGGATTATATATGTTTTTATGTTATAATGGGTAATGTAACATTCATGTATTTAATCTATTTTCCATGTATTCTTGACAGATCGGTCTTTCAGGATATGATTCCTTGAAATCATGCAAATTTATTAAAATAATGCACTGAATCCGGGTAATTGGGGTCATGGCATTATAGTTGGTATCAGAGGATATTTAGAAAGAACCTTATAAATATATTTAGATAATATCTAATTAGAGAAAATTACCCTAAGATAGGCTTTGAGGATAAGTATAGAAGAACATCCTTGAATTATGTAACTGTAGATATTTTTTTAGTTTTCAAAGAAATACATCAATGTCTAGATACAAGTAGGTAGATGTGAATCTGGAACAGATGTACCTTGAGGTTTTACCTAAAAACACAGTTGAGCTAGATTGGAACAGGAACTGGGGCATGACCACGGACCTCGCTACCTCTTTGTAATGACATTCCCAAGGTATATGCTTATGATAATTGAATTTTTCATTAACATTCATTATAGAGCATTTTAGTGTAAATACTTCTTCAAAGAAAACATTTTTTGGATTATGTATTATAAACATAAACAGTTTAAATTAAGTTATATATTTTACCAGTTTGAAATTATGATTTGTGATTTTAAACTAACCTACTATATTTAATTTCTTAAATACAACTCCTATTTGAAGGTATTCAAACTACATGAATACATATGTTCTAAAACATAAGAAGGATCATATCTTTTATGGTATTAAGACAAAATTTAGAAGGAAAATAATCTCATGTGTATTCTCTTCATATGATGAAATAATATCATGTGTTAATATGATAAGTAAATAATTCTCCGAGTCCTATGTCGTTGAAGGGAAAAATTGAAGAGATGTATGGTAGAAAGAATGATGGATAATGGGAAGAAGGGAAAGAAGGATTAAACATATGTGATAAATTTGGAAGGAATCACATTGGTAAATGACTGAAGGGAATGGGAGTTTATTATAAGTGTGGAGAAAAAGGACACCACATACGTGATTGCATGGGTAAAAAAAGATTCAAATATACAATGCATCATATTCAATAAGTTGGGACACTAAGTGAATCAATGTCAAAATCACCAGAATATACCCTAAATGATGCTATTGGATAATAATCAAGTTATGATCTTACCGTAGATGAAGAAGAATTATTAGTTTTCTTATGTTTTTGTTAAAAAATTATTTCATTTGTGTGGTATATCAATGATATACTTGTTATATGAATCATGGAAATAAATAAGGATTGTACTATAGTACTATTTCATTGATAATATGAGATTATATGGTTATTTGAAAAGTTACTCAAAAACAAGTTAAACTTTTTGGAAAATACATTTTTGGAGGAATGATAAACCATAATAAGGTCCTGATATTGAGGTACTAGTTTTCGAAAAAGTGAGGGTTGATTTGGATAAATTAAATTGGATACTCGTGATTACCTTGGAAATGATTTATGGTTTTTATATTCCATCATTGTTAGAGAAAACAAACTTTTCATATAGAATGAGTATCCATAATTATTTAAGGAATAAGGGAGGATGAATGTAATAAATAATGTTTTATGGTAATTCAAGGTGATACATTGTTTTAAAAGAATACATGATGACGGTATTCACATTTTATTACATAGAAAAAAATGATCATCATTGTGCTTACCATCATTATAAATTTTTAACTCTGGGTTTGGAAAGAAGTATTTTGGATAGCTATAAAGGTTGGAATGGATTATTTTTAACTTTGGATAATATTTATTAAGATTATTTTTATAAAATTATAATACAATAGTTTTATAAAATGGACATCCTAGACATCAGGCGATAACCCATTGCGTCAGACAAAGCTATAGGAATTGAACCGACAACCAATGTACGACCAACCATTATGACATACCACTAGCCTACAGGAAGTCCTTATTTATTATAAATTATCATTCTTCATGGTATATGTCTAAAAACATATAATATTAGGATAAATATAATATTTTGTAGTTATATTATCATTTTGAGTGATAGATGAGTTTTTGGTAGAAATTAGATAAAGGATTGAACTCTACATGTCATGTATATAATTATATATATATAAATTATTCTATGAAGAAATTAATTCTTAAGCATTATGTAAGGTATATTAAAACCAAATTTTTTTTATCCTAATACCTTTGGTTTTGTTCAACCAAGGATATTCCAAATCATCCTAGATTGATGGCTTTGAGGCTCTCAACTGTACAGTTGTTTGCGATTGATGTCGTCAACCACTCACTATAAATATTTATGTTTCTCTCCAATTATGTGACTCTAATTTCTAACAATGTTCTCCTAATCGAGATCATATGTTGGTACAATATTTTTCATTTCCATTTCCCTCTTATTAAGGCTAAATTATATTAACCCTATTTGAGATGTGGGTTTTTCAGAAAGGTATTTTTCAATTTTGATATTATATATTCAACAAAAACAATTTCATGTTACGAGGACACAATTTATTGATGGAGGGTAGAATGTAAAACCCAAATATTTCTTAGTATAATATCTCTTCAACGTAATTCATTTTCTTGTGCTTCACGCAACACCTAGATAGAGCGCACCATGACTTAACAAATTAGCCGTTAAAAAATTGTTAAGAATAGTAATTACATAATTTTCAATTTTATATACTCCATATAATTTTCAAATTCATATATTGTGTCTCTTAGACATAATATAAGGAAAAAATCGATTTTTCAGATAAAATAAACAGATTTCAAAAAAAAATCAATTATACCGCTTATTTAATGGAGAATCCTTTAAAAAAAATATATGACACATTTATATACTCAATTTAATATAATTATATTTTTTTAGAATATGGAAATGAAAATGGTGTTTTTATAAATTTTTTGTACTTTTCTTATTACCTTCATATTTTCATGAATAGTGAAAAATACTAAATTTTATTTAAAAAAAATTTATCGAATTAATTTATAGTGATATATTATGCATTTGAATGGTTTGGAATTTTAATTAGACTATATTTTTATCATTTAATGAAATTGAGGTCATAATTTTTAATTTCACATTTAATTTTGACATAAACACATGTCTATATTTTTATAGTTTTTACATTTTGAAAACTCGCTTTTTGGTTTTCACAACGACAATTAATTTTATATTAATAAATGAAAATATTTTTTTTGAAAATTTTGTAAAATACAATTCATATATTAATTTGGAATATAATAATTATAATTGGGTGATTTTTTGGTATTTATCAAAAAAAATTCAATTTTTTATGAATTCTGAAAAACACCACGTTATTATTTGCAACAAACTATTAATTTAAATAAATATTAATTTTATTTAAATTTTATTTAAGTCAAAATAGATTTATAATATCTAAATAAGTTCAATGTTATTATTTGGTGTCATTTTAGAAAAAAATTAGATGTATTGAATTTTATAGTTCTTTATATCATTTTTAACCCACCTCTTAGGAGTACTAGAAAATTTGCATAAAACATAATTTTATAGCTACTGTGAGTTGAATTTTAAAAATCTGAGAGACCTGGTTGAATCAGTATGTAATATGTTGTTCAATATGATAAAAATAAATGTGTGTGAATCGTAACTATTTGCTTTTATTTACTGTAGTTAAATGTAAATAGGGTAATTAAGGGTAAAAATGAAATAATAATTACCCTAACACATGTACTAATTCTATTGGATAAGTATTGATCAACCAAAAAATACTTAGGAATAAAATATGACCCTCTTTGGTCAACTTGGATTAGATTAGGACATTTATTATTATTTTATTTAATGGAGAGTTAAAAGAGTTAAATTAAATATTAAAAAATGAATAAATTTTTAATATAGAGTTGTACATAATATTAATTCATCTATAAATATTCAATAAAAAGATAAAAACATTTCCTTCATAATTATATTTTATTTATAATATTTAGATATTAAATAATTTAATTTATTAATGAAACAATGAGGACACGGTAATTAACTTAATAGGGAAATATTAAAATAATAGATATTATAAATATCCAAATAAATATAATTTGTTACTTTTGATAAATTCCACTAAATTTCTAGGTTATTGTGACATGTTATGATTGAAATTATGAATTTATTTCTATGTAATAATGTTGTTAGGACTTTTACAAAAAAAAATGAATAATGTCAAAATTGACATAATAGAGTTTTTTTATATAATACTATATTATTGGTTGATGTAATATTCAATATAAACTAAGGAATGACTACAGGGAATTAATAAAAAAATTTGGAGACATTAAAAACTGAAAATGATTTTTTCATAAAATAATATGTCAAGCTTTTCCTAAAGTTACCATCGCCTCTCTTATAAAAGGGCACTTCCCCTTCTCTCAAAATCACAACTCCAAAGCCATTTAGCTTGGCCAAACCCTATAGAAATATCAACCCAACATACCTTACATCATCTGAGAGGCCTTCCTTTGGTCAGAAAGCCATCCTATGGAGCCCTTTTGATACAATAAAAAAGAAGAACACGAAGAAGAGTTAAATATTTCATCACCCCATTCATGTTATTTTCTTCTTCCACTTCCTATTTATTTGTTGTTTCAATTATAAAATAATAACTCAACTGTCTAATATATACTATGATTCTATTATAAAAACATTTCAACAATTTTAATTACTCTATACATTCTTTAAATGAAAAAGTCACCATACGTGTGTACGTACTGATTATCATCTCCATGTCGTGGTATAGTTTGTTATTCAAACCCATCATTATTTTAATGGGTATAATAATGAGAATAAATTATGTAACTAATAAATATATCTCATTAATGATTCTATATATATGTTATAAAATCCAATTACATACAATTATTCCATTAATAAAATTATATGTTCTCTCGTGCATACGTATGGAATACCATCTCCATGACGCGATGATATTCATTTCCACATTCACCATTCCACGATGACTATAAAAAATATATATTTATTAAGAATGTAATATATGAAATATAAATTTCAATAGATATATATATATGTGTGTGTGTACTTATATATATATTATTCAGTTTGTACCATTTAATACGATATGACAACAGAAACAACGTTTTTTCGTACGTATGGCCTACCATCTCCATAAACAGTGTCTTCTATTTCATATATACACCTATAATAAATATTAATATTCTAAGTATATATGATACATAAAGAATGTTTTATATTCTATATGTATTTAAATCATGATATATGTGATACAATCAATAGTAACATGTTAAAACACGTACGATGAAGAAAGGGATTATTACCCGAAATGTTAACATAAAAAGGAAATTATTATTAAATGGTTAGTATAAATTCATAAATTATTCATGTATTATATTATAAATATTAATATGGTTCTATTAAAACTTAATGACATTATACGGTCTTTGTATAGGAGTTTAAGACATACTCTCGACTAAAGGAAAAGTACATGGTAAGGGTTAATTACACAATATCTTTATTATCCAAGGTTGTTTTTTGGTGAGTATCTACTAGGAAATTTTTATTTTCCATTTCTATGTTTCATTAAATAGTTTTCAATGGTATTATTTTTATTGGAGTCTTCAAATATAGCATTATTTTAAATATTTAAATGATTTATTCTTAAAAACCATTCTAATTAATGTCTATGTTTTAAAAATGGTTTTATGGATTAATTTATATAGAAATGAATTTTTTGAAAATGCCAATTCCATTCAAAATATTCAAAGTTGAATGAGACACTTTTCTTCAAAAATGTCTTTAAATATTTTCGTTTCTAAATTTTGTTTCTTTTAAGTGTTTTTATGAAAAAACATTTATTTCTCACATGGAGTTTTACAATTGATTTTCATTTATATCAACATCCTTTGATGGAATTAAAACTTGTATATTGTTTATTTATTATGATAAAAGTCTTACATATTGTATAGAAGGTTTTGTGATATGTTTAACTACAGATTAGTTATTTTTATCCCAATCATGGTATATTGTTAATGTATTTACATTTTATATTCTAGCTACAATAAGAATGATTATGTTATATTTCAACCTCATTATAAGATGAAACTATTGGACTTGTATGTTCCTGGTTGGGGACAAGAAAAAGTAATCCCCCTTATTTGGGGTCATGTAACAGGAAACACTCCGGGTTGGAGTCTGATTATAGAGGCTCTCCAGGTTGGAGGTCAGATATAGAGGATCTTCGGTTTGAAGTATGGTTACAGTGGATCTCCAAGTAGGAGTCCTGTTATAGTGGCTCTCCGGGTTGGGATTTGGTTATAGTTAGACCCTAGGTCTTGGCACAAGGCCTTGACAAAGAAATTAATGTTCGACATTATGAATTCCAAAATTATGAAATTGGCTATTGATATTTCATGTGATTATTAGACATAAATAATATCAATAATAATAAGTAAATTTAATTATTTGATTTTATATATGACATATTATGATGATGATTAATATTAAATGCTTTGGTTTTAGTATTATACATTTCCTTAAATGATTGTTCTTATTTGTGAATGATTTGGCTATATTGTTATCCTCACCGAGACTTTATGCTCACCCATTTTTATTTTTTATTTTTCCCATGATTCCAATAAGTTTATTGTTACTGAGACACATGGATAAGCTTAGGGAATAATGGAATTCATAAAATATTATTTATGATTTGTTTTATGATATAATGTCTAATGTAAAATTCATATATGAAATCTATGTTCAAATAATGTTAAACTGATCGGTCATTTGGGACATGATTTCGTGTAATAATACCAATTTAATAAAATAATTCACCAACTCAGGTAACTGGGGTCAGGGTTTTACATGTCTAATAAATTTTAATACTCAAAACTATAGATATTTCTTATTTTTATATTTTCAGTAATCTTCCAGCCAGTTTCTCATTAATGTACCTGATGGTTGGTATTCATAGCAGAGAGTGACCCGCAGGGTGACATTGAAACATTAGGATCACTAGGTTTATTTTATTTTTGTTTGTTCATTTGGTTGTTTTTTTAGAATTTATATATATGTTAATTTTTGAATACTTTATTTGTATTAGGTTTCTCTAATTATTTTTGATATTTATTTTAATTTATGTTGGGTGAAATCATTACCATTTTTTCTTTGTGGATTCTATATCACTAGATTTTAGTCTTTGAGTTTCAGGGATGCCACTCCAACCTTTCAACGAAGATCCTCATGTGACCAGTTTGGGGATGAAAATTTTTTCTTAATGAAAAAATTGAATCAAGGATTGTTTTTAGAAGAAATATCTTTCATGGATCCCTATATATTTTTAACTTCATGTTGATATATTCATATTTTTTTAATTTTTTGTGCAGATTTGTGGTAATTTTTACCACACATTTTTTATGAAGCATAGAATTCAATGTTAAGTAAATAATTGATTGGATTATCAAGAAATTTTTGTTTTAAAATTGAATGGCATATTAAAAGAGCGTTCAGATAATATTCTCTAGGACCTCACAAGAACTGTAAATACAATTGGTGAAAGGAACATGATTTATAAATACTCTCTATGATGGTGGTGTGATTCTCATATGGACACCAACCATATTTACAAGTCACCCATTGAAACTAGTTTTGCCTTGTGTGTTTTTTTCTCCCTAGATACTGAAAGCATTTTTTACAAACCATGATTTGGAATTGGGAAAACATTAAATAATGAGGGAATTGATTGGTTTTAATAATATGGAAAATAAGTGTTCATTTTTATTTTGATTTTTTTTAAATATATTTTTATAAAATGTTTTTGGGTAAAACGTGGATGAGTTTATAGAGATTGAATCTATTTATTTAACATTATAATATTATTGAAATTATTTGTTTTTTATGAACAATTTAATTTTCAATACAAATTGGGAATTTTTTTAGAAGAGATGTAAATCATTATTAAATTATTTTTTATAAAATAATTTATAATGGAAGATGAATTGATATGCTACAGAAAATGTTTGAATTAGATGAATTGGATTTTAGGATAGAATCCATGAGATTTAGTTTTGACTCGAATGAAATTGAAATATTTGAGGGGTTCGAATGTGAGTTTATGTTTAATATAATGATTGTATAAGGCCCCGGTCTTAAACCTTACTTAATATTGAATTAAATGAATAATTCACGTCGAGGATCTTTTCAGGTTTAGAGTTTTAGAGAATTAGAACATAGCTATTACATCTCAAAAGATTAAAAAGTAGTCACTTCTACTAAGTTTCCATAATAAAAAAAACTCTTAAAAAGAAACATGTCTAGTTCCATGTTTTATATAGCATGACATTCCCTTGATCCCATCCTTGACCTTATTCCACATTATGTCCTGTGAAAAACAATTCAAAAAAACATGGGGTAAGCATAAAAAGCTCAGTATGGGATACACAAAGAATGAAAACTGTTAGTTTTTCAAAATCAAGTAAACCATGTATACTCTATCAAAGTAATACCTTCATCTTCATGAAGTAGTAAAAACTCTTCACTGAATAAAGTATCATTACTTACCTTTTTGTAACCAAAGTATTACCATAAAACCCATATAAAGAACACATAACATATATAAAGGTAACTTGGGACATAAACATAATTAAGTGGAATAACCATACCGCCGACTTCCACACATATCACTTAATGGAATAGCCATACCGCCAATTTCCATACATA
This sequence comes from Viscum album, assembly GCA_963277665.1. Classification (NCBI taxonomy): domain Eukaryota; kingdom Viridiplantae; phylum Streptophyta; class Magnoliopsida; order Santalales; family Viscaceae; genus Viscum; species Viscum album. The sequence continues at coordinate 1,034,435,715 of OY728157.1, forward strand.
CTTAATGGAATAGCCATACGGCCGACTTCCATACCCAATGCATTGGAGGTTATAACGTAACCACCCGTCCTGGTATTCACTGCACCACCCGTCATATGGTTTATAACGTAACCACCCATTAAAATGTCCAAGTACCAGAATAAAATCATAAAACATAAAACCAATATAAAGGAATGATAACATTTCCACATTTCAATCACAATATATCATAAATATATTGACATAATAGAATCTTTTTTCAAAACCATTTTCAACACCAAAATACATAAAAGAGTATATGGTATTTATTTTATTTTAAAAACATTACGGCTTGTTGAGGAATCCAAAGATCAAATAATACTCGCGGCGGCGGAAATGTTTATTGTCACCGCGTACGTTAAAAAAACATTCCTTTTTGTCGTTTAGTAAAACGCTTCGTAGAAAAATTTTCCTTTTGTATAAAAGTAAAAGTCAAAGGAGTTTATACACCGTATAAGAGAAAGTTGTGTATAAAACGAAATATGCCTCAATGAAAGGAGATTCAGACAATGTCCCTTACCTCGGGTCCGACTTGAGTCGATCGTTCTTTAACGTCCTGAATAATAAACCTGAGTTAATTTATACTTGATTAAGAACCTTTTTAAAGTTAATTATTCCTTTTATATCACTTATTGCCATGTTATAATCATTATGTAACCATTTATGTTAATAATGTTTGTTTTGTCAATATTTGGTTCTTAAGTCGAAAGTTGACTTCTTACAATTACATGTTGTTCGTGTGGTCAAAAGTTCTTTATATCCAAAATGAAATTCCTTATTTGGATATCATATATATCATATATATCCAGCATATACATGTATTTATAATATTACATAATCATTTAGAGGTAATAAATGAAATGCACCGTTCATGGAGACGGTAAGCCGTACGTACGCATGAACGCTACTTTCATTTCTTTGTCATATTAGTGGAATTAAAACTAAATGAGAGGTATTTATATTTTAATTCCAGAATTATATTAATCATTTAGATATATCATTAATTATATATATACATTATATACATGTAATTTTAATAGTACATTACATTTGGGGATAAGAAATGAAATGCACCGTTCATGGAGACGGTAAGCCGTACGTACACATGAACGCTACTTTCATTTCTATCTCATACTTTAATGGAAATAAATAATGATGATATAGAGGTATTTTATAATTCCAGTATAACATCATATATAATAACTTTAAATCCATCCTTTACACGTCCCGCATATGGCATTAACGGATCACATCACTTTTAGTGGGCGGTAGTCCGCACTTCCTTAAATGAAGATATCGTGTTTACCCATAATGGAAACCATAAAGGTATGCCAAAAATGAAAAATACATAAGCTTAAAGAAAACATAAACATATTATATATCATATATAAAAATAGTGACATCATAATGGCCACCCTTGAAGGTGTTAAATGAGTATTGAACAATCATCGTTTTGGGAGGCAGAATTTCGCCATCCACAGAAACCATATGTTCTTTAACCATTTGATGTAGTTGTGTGAGATTTTAGCTCAAATATATATTATAAAAACATCCTAGTATATTGGAGATACTGGTTTTGTTACAAAAGAAGTAAATAAAAATAGTTTAGAGGGTTGGAGAAGCAAAATAAAACAAATGAACAAGAGAGAATGAATTACCTTTAAAAGTGTAACTCCCTTTTGATTTGAGCCTAAAGGCTTCCGTTGAAAGGATTCTGCCCAATGGGAATCCTCTAGGATGAGTAGAGGGATGTGGAGAGAGTAATTGGGAAGGGGTTGGCAGAGCCAAAGGCTTGAGAAGTGTGTGAAATGAGGTAGAGGTGGGGGCCTTTTATAAGAGGAGAGGAGGGGCACTTTTGGAAAGTAAAGAAATATTACTTTATTTGAAAATGTGTTTCGGTTTTAAAAGGTCCCACATTGATATAATTCGTGGATAAGGTGATAAGGGTTTTAAATCCACTCATACAATTGGTTTTGTCCATGTGTAGGTTTTATATTTTTCATTATCTTTCCATTTTATTTAAATCGTCCAATAATGATGTCATCGCTTCATCATTATTATTTCATAAATAATTTAATTTATTTAATGTCTAAAAATTATATAAAAAATACTATGATGTAGTAAATCTTTTTATCTTTCCAATGATCATTTATAATCAAAAATTGGACTTGTATAACCCCACTCAAATATTATTTTAGTAAAACAAGTTATGTTAGTGTCATTTTCACTTTAACATTAAATAAAAATATATTAATGTCATTTTCCAACTAAAGTGGCTCCATGGGGTCCCCAAGTTGGCCCATGGCTTGTCTTGGTCGGCCATGACTCACCCAATAGGTGTAGGACAAGATTCATCGTGTTTTCACATTTTTATAATATCATTTTTACATTAAACTACACTAATTACCTATAATCGCGATTAAAAACTTAATAAGTTACTATTCACCAAAAAATTATTTTTATCTCATTGAACCACATTTTACTTTTTAATGACAACCATGTATGTCAGATTTCTGAAAATCAAAACACAATGATGGAAAAATTTCATTTAAACGGAAAATCAGTTTTTATAATTACCAATTAGTGGTTTCACTATTCATCAAAAATTGAAGTTTTTCAGAAAAATCCCAAAAATTCATCCTAAGCTGTATTTGATATTCCGAATTCAAGAATGAAGTCCGTTTTACAAAATTCAAAACATATTAGTCACATTGTTTTATTTAATAATTAATTCCCGTTGTCATAGCAAATAGCGTGTTTTTATAAAACAATAAGTATCAAAAGATTGACACCAGTTTAAGTCCAATTTCAAAGTGAAATTGATTCCAATGACCACCATTGGATTAACTGGTAAAAATATTTTCTAATTTCACTTCAAAACCAATTAAAATAATAATATAATCATATAAATAAATTAGATTAAAATGAGGTTTTGAATTAAAATACATCATTTTACACTATTCATTAAAAAATGAACTTTATCAGAAAGGTACCAAAAATTTACACAAAGTAAATTTTGATGTCCCGATTCTAAAGAAGAGTTATATTTGGTCCAATAGAATTTATAAGATCAATCAAAACTATATTTAATGATGGTTCACCATTAAAAGGTGATAAGTGACCCTTTAGTGAAAATTAGAGTATATATGCCCTAAAATTGAACTCTTTCCGTATTTTAAGCCTTTATCTTCTATTGGGTAGATGTATAAACATTTAAAAACATATCTAATAATATTTTAGTTATTTTTATCCATTCCCTCCAGTACAACGGCTACTTGTTAACTAACATTTAAAATAATATTATTTTATTACTAGTGTGCTACATAAGTTTCAAAGAAACTCATCGTTGCGTATCGGGTACGCTATCGAACATAGCAACCCCTTTTAATTAAAATTAATATTTAATTCGTAAATATTAATAAATATGAAAATTCTTTATTCTTTATTTACCTGGGATGTTACATCCTTCCCCCCTTTTGGGAATTGCGTCCACGCAATTTTATTCACTTATCAAAATAAGTGGGGGTATTTATCCCTCATAGCATTTTCAGATTCCCACGTTGCCTCTTAAATCACATGGGTTTTCCACAAAACCTTTACCTGATGAATCACCTTATTCCGTAACACTTGCTCCCTGTGGTCAAGAATCTGGACCGGTTGTTCCTCATAAGATAGGTTCTCTTCCAGCTGAACTACCTCTGGACTCAAAACATGAGATAGATCTGGCATATACTTTCTCAACATCGAAATGTGAAAAACATTGTGTACCTGAGATAAACTCGGAGGTAAAGCCACTCGGTATGCAACTGATCCATCTCTTTCCAGAATTTCGTATGGTCCAACCAACCACGGACTCAACTTTCCTTTCTTACCAAATCTCGTCACACTTTTCCAATGAGAATCCTTGAGAAAAACATGATCACCTACCTCGAAAGATAGATCCTTCCTCCGGTTATCCGCATAACTCTTCTGCCTGCTCTGAGCTGTTCTCATGTGCTTCTGAATTAGCTGAACTTTTTCTGCCAACTCTTCTACCAATTCTCGTCCCATCAACTTCCATTCACCAACTTCATCCCAGAAAGCTGGAGTTCGACACCGCTTCCCATATAATGTCTAAAATGGTGCCATCTGTATACTGGAATGAAAACTGTTATTATAAGAAAACTCAACTAAAGAAAGATGTTGGTCCCAACTTCCCTGATAATACATCGAACAAGCTCGTAGAATATCCTCCAAGGTCTGAATTGTTCGTTCTGACTGCCCATATGATTGAGGATGAAAAGCTGTACTAAAATTTAATTCAGTACCCAACGACTTCTGAAGGCCTTTCTGAAAGTTAGAAGTAAACCTGGGATCACGATCCGATACAATAGAGAGAGGAACTCCATGTAACCTGACTATCTCTTTATGATACAAACGGGAATTTTGATCAAGAGAGAAAGTATCTCGTATAGCAAGGAAATGAGCAGATTTGGTCAAGCGATCAACAATAACCCAGATTTCATTATTACCTCGAGATGTCTTTGGTAATCCCACAACAAAGTCCATGGATATATTCTCCCATTTCCACTCTAGCACTGGTAAAGGCTGAAGCATCCCTTTTGGCAACTGCCGCTCTGCTTTAACATGTTGACATGTCAAACACTTCATAGTAAAATCAGTAATATCTCTTTTAATTACATCCCACCAGTAATACTCCAGCAGATCTCTGTACATCTTAGTACTGCCAGGATGCACTGAAAATGGGGAACTATGAGCCTCACATAACAACTCATTTTTCAACTGTGAATCACAAGGCACACATAACCTCTTCCCAAACCTCAAAACACAAACACAAACTTATCCATGAACTCATGGAAAATATTATTCATAAGGTCCATGAATACAGCAGGTGCATTGGTTAACCAAAAAGGCATAACTACAAATTCATAATGGCCATATCTAGTACGGAACGCAGTCTTCGAAACGTCTGCTTCTTTTACTTACAACTGATGGTACCCCAACCTCAAGTCAATCTTCGAAAAATACTGAGCTCCCTGGAGCTGATACCACTTCATTCGATGGCCCAACATCTGCTGAAGTTGTTGCAAAGGATTTCACCACCCCTTTCTGCTTGTAGTATGGCTGCATTCCCCCAGTTGAGTTCTTCGTTGGACACTCGTTTGCATAATGACCCATTTCATTACACTTAAAACATCTTACCGTTGGCTTTTCATTTACTTCTTGATCATCTTACTTAAAGTTACGGGCAATATGACCAGACTTACCGCACCAAAAGCACTTACCAGACTTGGATAAACATTCTCTAGGATGCATTTTACCACACTTATCACAGGATGGATATTTGTTTTTCTTACCTCCTTGCTTCTTTGATGAATTCTTCCCCTTTGCCTGCCAACTAGACCTCTTATTCTGTTGTTTGTCATAGAACACCTGATCATCGGCAAACTCCATTTCCACCTTCTCTGCACATCGAACAAGTTTTTCATAACTTTTGATCTCACGAGAAGCTAAATAACTTCGATACTATGTCTTTAACCCTAAGTAAAAACGGTTTATTTTACTATCATGATCTCGTATGAAGTTTGGAGGATACCTTGCCAATCCAGTGAACTTTTCTTCATAAGCAGCCACTGAATCATCTTCCTGCCTCAATTCTAGGAACTGTTTTTCCATCATAAGATGAACCACCTCAGGAAAATATTTCTCAAGAAACATACCTTTGAATTCTTCCCAGTGAAGATCCTCAATCTCATCACTATCCCTGATATTTTTCACCATCGACCACCACTGATCAGCTTCACCTTCAAAATGGTAAACAACAAGACTAACCTTTTGATGTTCTGAACACCCCATGATATCAAAAATCTTCTCCAGTGCTTTAATCCACCCTTCAGCTTGCACAGGGTCAGATAATCCTCTGAATGATGGGGGATTTTGCCTCATGAAATGTTCCACCACTGACATGTTCATCTGCGGTTGATCTGGCTGATCTCATGCATGGATACCACCACCATTTATAGCCTGAGTCAACTGTTCCATCACTGCAAAAAACTATTCAGTTCTGATTCCGACCATCTCAGGTTGCTGATTTGGAAGGTTATCTTTCTCCTGATGTCGTCCCAACATAGCTGCTTTGTTTCCTCTGCGGAAAACCATTCTGAACACAGAAATATCTTAGGCGAAGCAACATGGTAATCCGTAAATGCTATATCATTTCAACCATATTATAATTTAACACTTTTCTAACTCTTAAAGTTGTCTAAACCGACCTCTGATACCAACTATAAGGCCACGGACTTAAACCTTACTTAATATTGAATTAAATGAATAATTCACGTCGAGGATCTTTTCAGGTTTAGAGTTTTAGAGAATTAGAACATAGCTATTACATCTCAAAAGATTAAAAAGTAGTCACTTCTACTAAGTTTCCATAATAAAAAAAACTCTTAAAAAGAAACATGTCTAGTTCCATGTTTTGTATAGCATGACATTCCCTTGATCCCATCCTTGACCTTATTCCACATTAAGTCCTGTGAAAAACATTTCAAAAAAACTTTGGGTGAGCATAAAAAGCTCAGTAAGGGATACACAAAGAATGAAAACTGTTAGTTTTTCAAAATCAAGTAAACCATGTATACTCTATCAAAGTAATAACTTCATCTTCATGAAGTAGTAAAAACTCTTCACTGAATAAAGTATCATTACTTACCTTTTTGTAACCAAAGTATTACCATAATACCCATATAAAGAACACATAACATATATAAAGGTAACTTGGGACATAAACATAGTTAAGTGGAATAACCATACGGCTGACTTCCACACATATCACTTAATGGAATAGCCATATGGCCAATTTCCATACATACTTAATGGAATAGCCATACGGACGCCTTCCATATCCAATGCATTGGAGGTTATAACGTAACCACCCGTCCTGGTATTCACGGCACCACCCGTCATATGGTTTATAACGTAACCACCCGTTAAAATGTCCAAGTACCAGTATAAAATCATAAAACATAAAACCAATATATAGGAATGATAACATTTCAACATTTCAATCACAATATATCATAAATATATTGACATAATAGAATCTTTTTTCAAAATCATTTTCAACACCAAAATACATAAAAGAGTATATGGTATTTATTTTATTTTAAAAACATTACGGCTTGTTGAGGAATCCAAAGATCAAATAATACTCGCGGCAGCAGAAAAGGTCATTGTCACCGCGTACGTTAAAAAAAACATTCCTTTTTGTCGTTTAGTAAAACGCTTCGTAGAAAAAGATTCCTTTTGTATAAAAGTAAAAGTCAAAGGAGTTTATACACCGTATAAGAGAAATTTGTGTATAAAACGAAATATGCCTCAATGAAAGGAGATTGAGACGAAGTCCCTTACCTCGGGTCCGACTTGACTCGATCGTTCTTTAACGTCATGAATAATAAACTTGAGTTAATTTATACTTGATTAAAAACCTTTTTAAAGTTCATTATTCCTTTTATATCACTTATTGACATGTTATAAACATTATGTAACCATTTAAGTTAATAATGTTTGTTTTGTCAATATTTGGTTCTTAAGTCGAAAGTTGACTTCTTACAATTACATGTTGTTCGTGTGGTCAAAAGTTTTTTATATCCAGAATGAAATTCCTGATTTGGATATCATATATATCATATATATACATCATATACATGTATTTATAATATTACATAATCATTTAGAGGTAAGAAATGAAATGCACCGTTCATGGAGACGGTAAGTCGTACGTACGCATGAACGCTACTTTCATTTCATTGTCATATTAGTGGAATTAAAACTAAATGAGAGGTATGTATATTTTAATTACAGAATTATATTAATCATTTAGATATATCATTAATTATATATATACATTATATACATGTAATTTTAATCGTACATTACATTTGGGGATAAGAAATGAAATACACCGTTCATGGAGACGGTAAGCCGTACGTACGCATGAACGCTACTTCCATTTCTATCTCATACTTTAATGGAAAGAAATAATAATGATATAGAGGTATATTATAATTCCAGTATAACATCATATATAATAACTTTAAATCCATCCTTTACACGTCCCACATATGGCATTAACGGATCACATCACTTTTAGGGGGCGGTAGTCCGCACTTCCTTAAATGAAGATATCGTGTTTACCCATAATGGAAACCATAAAGGTATGCCAAAAATGAAAAATACATAAGTTTAAAGAAAACATAAACATATTATATATCATATATAAAAATAGTGACATCATAATGGCCACCCTTGAAGGTGTTAAATGAGTATTGAACAATCATCGTTTCGGGAGGCAGAATTTTGCCATCCACGGAAACCGTATGTTAATTAACCATTTGATGTAGTTGTGTGAGAGTGTAGCTCAAATAAATATGATAACAACATCCTAGTATATTTAATATACTGGTTTTGTTACAAAAGAAGTAAATAAAAATAGTTTAGAGGGTTGGAGAAGCAAAATAAAACAAATGAACAAGAGAGAATGAATTACCTTTAAAAGTGTAACTCCCTTTTGATTTGAGCCTAAAGCCTTCCTTTGAAAGGATTCCGCCCAAAGGGAATCCTCTAGGATGAGGATAGGGATGTGGAGAGAGTAATTGTGCAGGGGTTGGCCGAGCCAAAGGCTTGAGAAGTGTGTGAAATGAGTTAGAGGTGGGGGCCTTTTATAAGAGGAGAGGAGGGGCACTTTTGGAAAGTAAAGAAATATTACTTTATTTGAAAATGTGTTTCGGTTTTAAAAGGTCCCACATTGATATAATTCGTGGATAAGGTTATAAGGGTTCTAAATCCACTCATACAATTGGTTTTGGCCATGTGTAGGTTTTATATTTTTCATTATCTTTCCATTTTATTTAAATCGTCAAATAATGATGTCATCGCTGCATCATTATTATGTCATAAATAATTTAATTTATATAATGTCTAAAAATTATATAAAAAATACTATTATGTATGAAATATTTTTAGCTTTCCAATGACTATTTATAATCAAATTTGGTACTTGTATAACCCCACTCAAATATTATTTTAGTAAAACAAGTTATGTTAGTGTCATTTTCACTTTAACATTAAATAAAAATATATTAATGTCATTTTCCAACTAAAGTGGCTCCATGGGGTCCCCAAGTTGGCCCATGGCTTGTCTTGGTCGGCCATGACTCACCCAATAGGTGTAGGACAAGTGTCATGGTGTTTTCACATTTTTATAATATCATTTTTACATTAAACTACACTAATTACCTCTAATCGCGATTAAAAACTTAATAAGTTACTATTCACCAAAAAATTATTTTTATCTCATTGAACCACATTTTACTTCTTAATGACAACCATGTATGTCATATTTTTTTAAAATCAAAACACAATGATGGAAAAATTTCATTTAAACGGAAAATCAGTTTTTATAAGTACCACTTAGTGGTTTCACTATTCATCAAAAATTGAAGTTTTTCAGAAAAATCCCAAAAATTCATCCTAAGCTATATTTGATATTCCGAATTCAATAATGAAGTCCGTTTTACAAAATTCAAAACATATTAGTCACATTTTTTAATTTAATAATTAATTCCCACTGTCATAGCAAATAGGGTGTTTTTATAAAACAATAAGTATCAAAAGATTGACACCAGTTTAAGTCCAATTTCAAAGTGAAATTGATTCCAATGACCACCATTGGATTAACTGGTAAAAATATTTTCTAATTTCACTTTAAAACCAATTAAAATAATAATCTAATCATATAAATAAATTAGATTAAAAAGAGATTTTGAATTAAAATACAACATTTTAAACTATTCATTAAAAAAATGAACTTTATCAGAAAGGTACCAAAAATGTACACAAAGTAAATTTTGATGTCCCGATTCTAAAGAAGAGTTATATTTGGTCCAATAGAATTTATAAGATCAATCAAAACTATATTTTATGACGGTTCACCATTAAAAGGTGATAAGTGAACCTTTAGTGAAAATTAGAGTATATATGCCCTAAAATTGAACTCTTTCTGTATTTTAAGCCTTTATCTTTTATTGGGTAGATGTATAAACATTTAAAAACATATCTAATCATATTTTAGTTATTTCAATCCATTCCCGCCAGTACAACGGCTACTTGTTAACTAACATTTAAAATAATATTATTTTATTACTAGTGTGCTACGTAAGTTTCAAAGAAACTCCTCGTTGTGTATCGGGTACGCTATCGAACATAGCAACCCCTTTTAATTAAAATTAATATTTAATTCGTAAATATTAATAAATATGAAAATTCATTATTCTTTATTTACCTGGGATGTTACAGATTGTCTTTTGATGAAGTTTTGTGAAATAACAGAAGGGAAGTTGGATGATAGATTGGATGTTGGGTAAAATGTTTGGATTTCAAAATTTTAACTGTTTTATTTTACCATTGGAATTATCATGAGTACTCACATAGATGATAGTGATTGCATAAATATATATATATATATATATATTTTATATGGTAAGGTCATATGAGTTCTTGTATTGTTATAAGTTTAGGTGTGCATTAAATAGAACGAAAATGTGTATGTGAGTGAGGATCTATATTATACCATCAGAGGATGTGTAACATATCATGGTTGTTTTTCAATTTTAAATTGTTTAAAATAGGGAAAAATAATTTTCATTTTTATCATCTGGTTATGAAGTGAAATATCATATGATATAGTAATTATTTCAAGTTATGTTTTGAATTGGAATTACAATTAATCAATTTGTTTGATTATGTTATTGAATCATGTATTTCTTATAGTATTCCCCGCAAAATGATTTTATTGATATTCAATGTGATCCAATTAGTGGTTCACCATTGAATGTCCCTTTAGTTGATCAACCCCTAAACATACTTCTTGTTTTCTCAATATTGAATCATATTCTATTTAATGATCATAAGGATCCATTCAAAAAAATAGATTAGATGAAGAAAATTTATTGAATATATTGTTTTCATATGTTTCTATTGTCGTTAAACACAATTTTTGATACCAATATCCTTGAAGGTCCAACATGGAATTGGTGGAAATTTTTCTCTCAAACTAAAACATTAGAAGATAATACTAGGGAATTATTCATGGAATTGTTCATTCATTAGTATTTCACTAAGGTAATAATGAAGAGGAAGAAAAATAGAGATGTGCTTCCTTTTTCAATCCAATGGATTAGTGATGGATTATTTTTATCATGGTAGGGATCTAATTCACTACCTTTTAGAGTGGGATGGTGATGATTACCCAAAGGATTGATGATTCTAAATAGAGATTATAACCCACTATGTATTTATAGTATAATAAATTTTCATATATGTTAATATTTATGAATTATATATTAATTTTACATAAAATTGGATGATTTTTCCCATAACATACCTGAATGGAAACAGTGGGTTTCAATGAAATCTTACACTGCAATCAAAAATGAGTTATACTATAAAATAATATATTTTTAGTATTACTATTTAAAATAATAGTAATCTCCTAGCCTTTGTATTAGAGATAATGGACAGAATTGACTCTATTATATATACCTGTTTGTATTAAAAGATTTTACATTAATTTAATAAATTTTATAGGCTAAATATGATAATAATTCCAGTATGATGCATAGCATACTCTAATATTTTTAAAATGTATTTTTATAACCTTTTGATAGAGAAACATAATTAAAAACAATTAATTTTCTCTTTTATTTATTCTATTTGAAAAAATATACTTCTTATTTTCAATGGGGACATAAAAATTTACCTTCATTCATGTTTTAGTAATTTAATGATGAAATTGATATTTTAATGAATAGTCGGAAATACTGCAGTTTAATCCAGAAAAAAAATTTCATCTAATTTATTTATATAGTTCAGTAATCATTTTCATCGGTGTTAAAATATAATATAATTATGTTTACAAATATTTAATTTAATTTTGGTTATGGGTAGGAATATTTCATTGAAATTTTATATAAACACATTTCTATATTTTGATGGGTTTTACATAAAAAACATGTTTTTCAATTTTGACAATGGGAATTAATTTTAAACTAATTAATGAAACCAATCATATTTGAAGTCGGAAAAATGGATTCCATATTTGGAATCATAAGGTAAAAATTTTGAAGATAGATCCCATTTATATTTGGACACGATGATAAGTAACATTGGTTCATATTTTCTTTCACCATGGATAAAGGGTAAATTGTGTATATAAAGATGTAAAAAATCTTATAATATTATAAAAATACCCTAAAACATTCCATAATAATATTTTATATGATATGATCAACCATGAAATTCCATGGGATGAACAATTTTGACTTTTGAATCCACATGGGATTTATTACGAAACTTATTACATTTAAATCAAATTAATGAAAAATATGTTATAAACATATATATTATTACTAAAACAATTTTGATTCACTATTTATAAAATTGATATATTAGAGAATAGATAGTCTTTATAAATCTTAAAATATTTCCTATGTCATGATACTTTTTTATAATTTATATGCATTAAATAATAAAATTTAATTATGAATGAATGATGGTGCAGTGATTTCTAAACTAATGAAGGAATCAAAAAAATTATTTTAAATATTAAAATATGTATTATATGACATAATTAATGACATATGTGTTTATTAGAGGTTTTTTATTGCATGTTATAACACTATTAAATTATATTGTTCTATGTTATCTCATCTTATCATTTTATTTATAATCAATAAATTGAATAGTTTAAAAATTAACATAATTGATGTTTTATAAAAACAATAATTTGTTAAATTATTTTAGAGCTATATTTTTTTTCATAAAATTTATAAAATGATTATTATAAGGTCTAAAAGTAAATAATGTTACCTATTATTGGAAATTTACCCCTTATAGGATTAATTAATTATCACTTAAAATTTTATATTTTGTTACCAAATTTTATGTTAAAAGATATAATTAAGGGTAAAGTGAAAAGATAATGATTAAAATAAAATAAATACATGTCTAAATGTTTTTGGATTATATAATTTATAACAATCATAATATTTTAATTTATATATATATATATATATTATTTTGGAATATTTTTTATCAAAAAAGTTAATTTATACTAATTTAAAATTTTTTGAGTTTCTATGGGTACCCCTCCCATCACCTAATAAAAGGCACACATTCATACCTAATAATCACACGTCCAAATCCATTTATAAAATAAAAATTCTACGCCAATGAATTCCTGTAATCCCTCTAATATTCTTAAGGCTTTAATTTATGAATAACACCATTTTATGTGGTGTTAAGGTGTTCTTCAAGGGTGATCAACTGAAGAAAAGGTATAGTTTCTTCTAGTATTTCTATTTTATTTCTTCTTCCACTAAGTTAATTTCTCCTCCAACTATGGTAAAATAATAAATAAATTATACTCAATATACAAAAATTTTATAATATTAATATCATCTACTATATCCATCGTTACTTCTATCAAATTGGAATGTAGTTAATCATTCTTGCATCCGTCTGAATTATCACCACTACGAAGTGATTTAGTTCTATTTACATTATATTCTAACAAGATCAGTTATAATGACTGGATTGATATTTTTATTTAATATTAATCCAATTTATTCCATTTTAAAATAATAATATTTCAATTATATTCTTATTTTTGATGAACACAAACCAATAATGTCGCTCATGCATAAATGTAAACTATCACATCCACAAAGTGATGTGAATCATTTTCCTTCACCACATAAATTATATGATATATATATATATATTTATAAGTAAATTTAAATTAATATTATGATTATAATAATATTATGATCATTATGGAAATATAAATTAATAGCTACCTTATTTGATAACGAGAAATGATAAATGAAAATGTCACTCAGGGGTATATATAGAAAACCAACTAAATAAATATAACATTTTTCATTATTAATTTCTGTATGTAATGGATTTATTTAAAAGTATGATTAATTTATAAAAGTGATTATTATGTCTTGAATACTATACTGTAGATTGTGTCCATATGAACACATGAACTAGTCACATCAAAACCATGTTCATTTTTCACTCATGTTGTAAAACATAATCAAGGACGTAGAAATTTACCTATGTTTATAATTCAGGAATATTACTATTGTACACAATGAGACAGGATCAAGGTAAGGGAAATCATAATTCAATTTCCTTTAATTGAGTTTAATATCCTTGTCTTAACTTTATTTTTCCAAGAATATGTGGGAATAACCTCTTATTATTTTACACTGAATATCTAATTATATTGGGTTTATTTATATTTTTCATAAATAATTATTTCATTTAATTTTCCTTAATCTAATTAATCAAACTTTTAAGGGATATAAACTCAATCTCCATTCCATTGGTAATATTTTGATAGTATTAGCCACCTTTTTTATACAGTGTATTATAAACCCCTTTCACAATAAATTTCATTCAAAAAATTTCAAAATGAAACAGTTTTATACCAATAATTTACTAAATGAAAAAAGGAATGTATTATTAAACATATGTGGCAATATTGATCTTTCTGTCACTGAGATAATTAATTATTATGGATTCATCTGCATGAAATAATGTTTTTAATAGAAATTTTATTACCATATTACATTTTTATGTGTTTTGACAATGAAAATGGTTTAGTAATGAATTGATTATATCTTGATATTATATATTATGATTTAAATGTTGAAATGAAATTTTTGCACTATTCATTGTTTATGTGTTTTGATTCTTGGGAATTTATTCTGGATGGTTTCGTAATAAACTATAGGTGGGTGTGAAATTGATACCTCTCCAATAAAATTGGTAATGATACAAAGATAAACAATAATTTTTCTCCTAAGAGATTAATAGAATATACTGTGATGTGTATTTCAAACATTTCCATGAAGGTTACTCCCTATGTAATTGTGAAATCTAAAATGTATGTATGATATGATTCCACAAGTTACCTTAATAATTTATGATTTATATGGAGTTTTAATAATTATTTTGAATTCATGGGTTTATAAATATTAATGAGATAAAGTTTTCATTCTTTATATTATCCCATACTGGGTTTTTTATGCTCATACCTTGATTTTATTATGTGTTCATAGGGTATGAGGATGAGTAAGAGAATGAATAAAGGTAATAATATTTTTAACTTGATAAGAAATGTTGTTTTATTTATAAATTGGTTTTCTACAGGGGGAAAAATAGATACTGTTTTGATAGTATCCTCTTGTATGATTATTTTATGATATGTATTAACAATGGCCTAAATCTCTAAATACCTATAGATGAATGTATCCTTAATGTTAATTCTCAACTTAAACCATGAATATGCAATTTTTATTGTTGGGGACATATTTTTTTGTCATATGTTAGTTTAGATAACTTAAATTGTTAGTTTATTGTTAATTGAATATCCATAAATTAATTTTACATTATTTTAAAATTGATAGGATATAGAATTATATGATTACCAAGTTGTTTCATATAAGATATGTCTATTCAGAACAGTTCTTTCTATGGAAAAAGGGAAGCTATACAGGGATGAAATCCATAGGAGAAAAAAATTCCAAATTAGTAACTGAAATGGTTAGTATCTGAGTGGAATTGTTTTTTTCAATGATAGCATAGTTGAGACAGGCTACAAATGGTAGTGGTATCCTTGCCTGAGATCAACCAGATCAACCATAGAAGAACATGTTGGTAGTGGTTTATTTTCTATGGAAATATCTTATGACATTCATATTATCATATTACCCTGAGATATCTAGTTATTTGATTATATCCTTATAAAATATATTTTATTTTATTGGATGTCCAAAAAATCTAATGGGCAGTCAGGTTGTTTAGCATACTGAAGATGATGTCGATCAGTTGTTGTCAGTGGTTAAAATTACACAAGATAGTGATGATATTGATTCACTTTTTGGGGATGAATTTAAAGTTATATTTATTGAGAAATATTTTCAAAATATAGTTCGACATAGGATAGAAAAAAAACGTGGAATTGATGTAGGAGTTTGTCTTAGTGGATTCTTATGAAGAAAATAAACTCGACAGGAAAGGTATACCCCAAATTTATTACGATATCTTCATAATAAAATCCATTGTTTTCACTCAGGTTTTAAGAAAATTTATCAAATGGAATTGAATTACCATGATTTTCAATGTAATTAAAATTGTGTTTGATATGTGTGGATTTTGTAAATAGAGTTTTTTATGATCATTTGTTATTTCAAAACTAGCTCGATAAGTGGACGTGATGGTATCCCAATTGAAACAATTCTTCAAAAATGTCTGATGGTATGAAAATATTTTTTATAGTTTTTTAAAATTATGTTAAAAATCACACATGTGAATATATATTATATTCTGTTAAGTGATTCTGATGTGGTAAAATGGGGCATTAGGTTCATAACATCACTCAAAAATATAATGGTTACGATAAATCATATATACAGTTGGTGAAATGAATAAAATTTTATGAGATATCTCATTATGTGAAAAGTAATATGATGTGTAATTTGAATGATGTGAAACAGCCAGACAATAATAATTAATGTGAGGTGAAACCATTTGAAGCTACATCAGAATACGTTGCTCATGAAATGATGTGGTATCATGTAAATTGTTTGTTTATTCAGATTATGCCTATATTTTGTTATATTCTAGGACTACACATTGATTCATTTATAATAAATGTTTTGGTAAATTTATAATTCCATATCACGGAATTAATCTAGAAATTATGGTATAAAATCATGGGGGAATTTTGAGACAAATAATAAATTATAAGAATCATCATACCCTTATCTTCTGAAATAATCATACTGGAAACCTTATTTTTTTTCCTTTTGTAGTGTCTGATGTTATTTTAGGTCTATAATTGATTTCTATTTACTATGTAATGATTTAATGTATATCTAATGAAGTTTATATTTCTGAATGACATTCAATTTGTGTACAAGAATGAACCCTTTCCAGTGATAACATATCTAAAGCTAGGAAAATAGAAAAAAATGGATATTAATTTTACCTTTAAAATGTTGTTGAATGAAAGGAACTGTTTATATTAATGATTAATGAGTGGTAAATTAGAATCTAGATGCTTTTTCAGATGATTTTCTTCATATTAAACCTCATGAGATATTGAATTTTTTGTTTACTTGGTTCCTAATGTTATTCCCATTTTAAACACCCCAATTGAATGTCTCAAATTGAAATTATAGAGTTAAAGAAAAAATTGTAGGTGTCATTAGATGAAGGTTTCATTTGTCCTATCAAATCCCCATGGGGTGATCATGTATTAATTGTTAAGAATAAATATTGTTCAATGAGACATTTCATTGATTATGGATCATTGAATAAAATCACTATTAAGAACAATTATCATTTTCCTCATACTGATGATTGTTTAATCAGCTCCATAAAGGTCAATAATTTTTAATAGTTGGCTTGAGGTCAAGGTACCATAAGTAGAATGTAAGGAATCATCCATTCCAAAGACTATGATTCATACTAGATATGGGAATTATGAATTAATAGTCTTTCTGTTTTGGTTAACAAATGCATCTTCTGTTTCATGGATTTTATGAATAGAATATTCCATATGTTCATGGATAAGATTTTGGTTGTGTTTATTGATGAAATTTACGATCATTATAAATGTAAATAGTATCATGAATGTCATTTAAGGATTTTCATGAAAAAACTAAAAGGAAAGAAACTATATTGAAAATTCACAATGTTGGAGTTTTGTTTAAAACAATGTTCACTCTGTTGTCACATTGTTTATAATGATGGAATAAATATTGAACCTACAAAATGAAAAGTTATTGGAGAATGGTCATGAAGCAAAAATATAAATGATATTCATAGTTTTCTTGATTATTCGTATTATTAAATGAATTTTTTAAAAAATCACAGTTATTTGGCTTATTAAATATGTTATCTCAAAAAGGATAGAAAAAAAATTTAATGAATGTTTTCTAGAACTCAAAAAAAATATTGGTGAATTCCCTAGTATTGGAACATCATTCAAGAAATAGTGAATTTTTTATAAATATTAATGCTTAGTGGAATAACATTGGTTGTGTCGAATTAGAATATAATCATGTAGTTTCTTACACATTGCGTCAGTTGAAAAATCGTGAGTTAAATTACTCTACACTTGATTTGGAATTACCTGTTGTTATTTTTTCATTAAATATTTTGATGTATCATCTATATGGTGTAAAAATGTGAAATATATGCTCACTATAATGATTGAAATATATACTTACTCAGAATGAATTGAACATGAGACATTGAATACGGCTAGAATTAATCAAGGATTATTATTGACTGATTCACTACAATGATGAAAAATCAAAAAGTGTTGTGGATTTATTGTGTCCAAAATTAATACTACATTAACCATGTTACATTTTGAACACGGCCCTTTGATTAATGATTGGATTAATATTGTAATGAACTTTTATGGTGTTGTAAATTCCTCTATTTTTCCATGATTTATTGAAATTTTCTCCAGAATATTTCCTTAACATAATGTAGAAAGAAGATAGTGAGTTGTAAAAAAAGTTAGCATTGGATCAGAAGGGTATGTTACTTTGATTTTACATTGATATAATTTTTTTGATGTATGAAAAGTTATATGTAATTCCATTTGATTTAAAGTAGAATAAAGAGTCGTTATGTGAATATCATTATTCCCTATTTTTAGAAAATCGTGAAAAAACTAATATGTAAAGAGATCATCAAGATTATTACTAGTCATTTAGAATGAAAAAAGATACTACTAACAATACTACGAAGTGTTTGACATGTCAATATTTTAATGTTTAGAGAAATGTACTAAAATGGATGCTTCCGACATTTCCAATACCAGAGTGTAAATGTGGGAATATATCCATGGATATCATAGTGGTATTACCAATGACTTCTTGAGGTGACAATTTTATTGGAGTTATTATTGATTGTTTGACAAAATCATATCAATTTTATAATTTCGAGATAATTTTTCTCCAGACCAATATTCATTATTGTATCTCAATGTGATTGTTATGTTAAATGGAATTACCCAATCTATTTTATATGATCGGGATCCATGATATACTTTTAACTTTTAGAAAGGCCTTCGTAAGTAGTTTTGTATTGATTTGAAATTCAGTATGGCTTATCATAACCTACTAGATGGGATGCCTAAACAAAAAATTATGACCTTGGAGGATATTCAATGTGCTTCTTCAATGTATTACCAGGGAATATGGGATTAATATATATATATTTTTGGTTGAGATTTCATAGAATAACAATTTCCATTCAACTATACAGATAACACGATTTTGATGCATTATATGGAATGCGGTGTCAAACTCTAGCTTTTTGGGATGATGTAGGTAAAATATAGTTTATGAGACTACAATTCATAGTATATATTGATTAAATATTTTAGATGATTAAAAAACATTAGAGGATAGCTCATAGAAGTTTGAAACATTATGTGGATAACCAAAGGATGAACCATTATTTTGAGGCAAGTGATCATGTATTATTCATAGTTTCACAATGGAAAATTGTGATGTGTTTCGTTAAGAATATAAACTTGTGTCCCAAATCAATGGACCCCATAAAATTAAAAAAATGTATGATCAGTTACCTATATAGTGTAATTACCTTAATGTTTATCCTCAGTACAAAAAATTTCATTTATCAATGATGATGAAATATTTTTCAGTTCCATCTCATGTTTGGACTCCATAAGTAGTTTGGTTTGAAATAAATCTTTCTAATAATGATCATCATTTATAAATTCCTCTCCATTTAGAGCATGTGTGGTGGAATAATGTGATTCATCATGTTATGGTTCAATTAAAAAAGAATCATATTTATGAGGAAACATGAGAATATGAAAATTTAAATATGGTGAAATACCCCCACTTTATAGATAACAAAATAAAATTTTTGGGATGCCATTTCCAAAATGGGGGAGGGATGTAACATTATAGGTATTTATAGATTAAATAATTTTCATATCTATTGATATTTTTGAAATATATTTTAATTTTACATTAAATGGGATTATTTTTCTGATAGCATATCCAACACTCAACAATATGTTTCTCTGAAATCTTATGCTCCACAAAGAACTTAGTTATGTCAAATAATAAAATATTATTAATAATATTATATTAAATGGTAGTTATTCTCTTGAATATTTATCGGAATAAATGAATTGAACTAATTGTATTATGTTTCCACATTTTTATTAAATTATTATAAATGAATCTAACAAATTTTATATGCATAAAATGATAATATATATAGTTTTATGCATAAAATACACTAAATCATTTAAAAGGTAGTTTTATCCTATTTTGATGTTGAACCAATTTATGTAATTTTTTCTCCAATTATATGTATATATATTTTTCAAAATAAAATTCTTGTTTTCATGTATGACATAAAAAATATCATTAGTTGAAATTTGTTTATTTTTTTGATAAAATTTATATATTAATTTATATAGGAAAACAAAAGAGTATAATTAAAAAATAGCACATAATCTATTTTACTATATTGTTAGGATATACAATTATTTTTTGTTAAATTTGAATTGAATTAATTTTAATCATTTTTTAAATTTTTTATCATTTTACGTAATTTCACATAAAATTTGATAAAAATATACTCCAATATTTTGATGGTTTTTATTTTAAGAAAAACCGATTTTCATGATTTGACAATGAGCATTAGTTTTTACATAATTACTAAAAATTCTATGTTTTGATTTCCGAACAATTTTTCTATAGTTACAATAAAAAGGCCAAATAAATGTTAATAGTAACAATTTATTTGTATTCATTATGAATAGTAATTTTTGTAATTATTTTTGTTTACCATGGTAATAGGTAAATCAAGTAAATAAGGGTAAAAATAATATTATAATCATATGAAAATATACTAAAACTTGTTATAATACTATTGGATTAGATATTGATGACCCATAATACCCATGGGATGAAAATTTGGCGTTTTGATCCCACTTGGGTTTGACAATAACACTTATAACATTTAATTTAGATTAAATGATAATATTTTATAAACATATATCTTCTGAATAAAACAAAATTAATAAGGGTTTAAATTAATCATATCATGGAAAATTAACTATCATTAAAAAATAAATTTTTTATTTCATTATGATATTTTACTTATTATTTCTGTAGATTAAATAATAAAATTTAATTATGACACAATTATGATGTAGAGATTTCTTTATTAATGATGGAATAAGATAAATAATATTATAAATATTATAAAAAATTGACATTATATATGCCATCCTATCTTATTATATAATAATATAACAGGTTACCAGACTATTAAATACTCTTTATTAATGTTATATCAGTGTTAATATTTTATTTAAATTATGTAAAATAAATAGTGTAAAAATTGCCATAATTTATGGTTTATAAAAATAATAATTTATTAAATAATTAATAAATTATAAAAACATTTTAAAATTATAATTTAATTTTTATAAGATTTAAAAGTTCATTATTTGTTAAATTATTGGATATTTATTCCATATAAGTAAAATTTAATGTCTATTAATATTTAATTTTTTTTACCACAACTGATATTAAAACAGTATAATTAAAGGTAAACCAAAATGTTATGGTTTATGATAAAATCATTACTTGTATAATTTTTATTGGATGAGATTATTAAAAACAAAACTATTCATATATTTATCACATCTCACATTAGAATCTTTTGGATTTAAAAATTAATTTATATTAATTTAATATTTTATTTGTTTCCATGGGTACCCCTCCCCTCTCCTATGAATAACACTCTCTTCTCTAATAATCACAATTCCAAATCTCTTTAGATCAGAAAATATGATCCCAAAACCATTCCTAGAATACTGTCCCACATTCATGAGGCATAATATTTGGCATAAAAATCCATTAAATAGAGGTGAAGATTTTTTCAATGGTGATCTACTGAATAAAATATATATTGTTTTCTTTAGTAACTCCAAATTTATTTTTCCTTCCACATTATTAGAGTCTCCTCCAACTAAGATGAAATATCAAATCCAGTATCCGTTATATAATTTTATGTTATTATGTAAATATTATTCTTTAAATCCAAATATACATACCTCAAAAGAGAAAAGAATTAATCATTCGTGCATACATTTGAATTATCATCTCCACAAACCAATTCAATTCTTTTACGATTATAGTCTATCAAAAGAAGTTATACTGATACGATTAATAATTAAATGTGATATTACTGAGATATTTATCCCTTAAAAAGAATAACAGTTCCAAGCGATGTGAAATTTTTATATTCACAAAATCATTTTTATGAATTATTTATGTAAATTTAAATTATTATAGAGATTCTAATAATAATATGGCCATTGATGAATGATAAAAAATAATTACCTTATTTACATATTGATCTATAAAAAATGAAAATGTTACTCATGCGTACGTGAGAGATATTATCTCCATGAATATAACACTGTTAATTTTTCAAATCCATAACTAATATATTGATTTAAAATTTATGAATAATGGATAGTTGTTATTACTATTTCATTAATAATATTATATAGATGAATTACTTAGGACCACATGGACTAGTCACATTAATACCATGTTCATTTTTTTAATCAAGTATCAAAAATTAAAAAATGCGCGATATGAACATATATAATAACGTAATTCCTATTACATAGTAATAAGGGATAAAAAAATAATATTAATTTTAAAGGTTATAATGAATGTATAAGCTAAAATGTTATTATTATAAAGGAATATAATGATTTTATGTGATGATTTAGATAAAAGTTATGCTAAATCATATATCAATTTACATTCCTGGAGTTAAATATCCATGTCATTTGTTTTGTTTTTCCTAGAATATATGTTAATGAACTCTGATTGTTTTAAATTGAATATTGATTTATATGGGGTGTATTTATATTTTCCACACATAAATATTTCATTTATTTGTCCTTAATCTAATGATATGTTCATTGTAAGGGTATTTGTCTCAATATATAGGCATTGATGCATATTTTGATAATATAACCAACCATTATTTATAAAGTGTATAATTAACAACTATGAATTTTAAATTAATTATATAGTTTTCAAAAAGATTTTTTATGATATTCTTACTAAATGATAACTACTATTTTTAACATCTCTGGTGACAAAGGCCTTTCATATTTCTTGAAAATTATTTAGTATTTGGATTCTACAAAAATCTAGAAAGATATTAAAAAACACGTAAATAATATATTCAATTTTCAGGTATTATGGTGTTGAAAATGGTTCTGAAAATGATTTGATTATATGATGTACTGATATGTTATTATGGAAATGTGGAAATGTGATTTTTAGATTATGCATGGTTTATATGCTATGATTCATTGGAATTTCTTATTTATATAGGTGGTTCCATGATAAAATTAGGGCGGGTAAGGCTGTGATAACTATCCAATTAATAGGGTAATGAGACAAAGTTAAACTATATTATTTCTCCTATGATATGTAGGGAATATGATGTAAGATGTTTTACAAACATAACCATAAAGTTTACTCAATATGTATATGTCAAATCTATAATGTAATAATAATATGGATTCCACAAGTTACCTTTATTATTTATGATTTCTATGATGTTTTCATGATTCTTATGATTTAATGGGTTTATAAATATACATGTTCTAACGTTTTCATTCTTTATTTTTATCCTTTACATTGTTTTTTTCCCATACTATGTTTCTAAAAAGTTTCCCAGGGTATATGGATTAATAATAGAAAAGAAGAAGTAAAGAATTTTTTTATCAAAAAAAGAAATGTTGTTTTATTTATAAAAGAGTAACCTTTGGTGGAAAAATGGATAATATTTTGATGGTATATTATTGTATCATTATACAGTGATATGTAATAATAAATACATAATTCTGTAAAACCCTAAACCTTAATATATCATCAATGTGAATTCTTGACATAAACTAGATTATGTAACGTTTAAGGTTGGGGCCTTATAGTGATTCATCGTAATATATAGTTGGTGGTATCCATGTTTAGTATAACTTCCACATACAATGTAGTGAGGCATGTTGTTTTAGGTTTATGTCATGTTTTTTGTTGTTCTTATGGAAGTCACCATCCTCTAGTCTCTAGAATTTTTTAAGGAAATTCAAATGAGGATATTAGAATATAGTCTAATGCTTGTGGTGCTTGTTGTGGAATTAAATTGACTTTAAATATTTTTTAATATTTTTCTACACCAAGGTTCTTGCTGTTTCTTTAGTATGGAATGACATATCATAATTATCTGTAGTGTCCAAATAATTCCAATACCATCCATTACTTTGGATGCCAATTTAACATTCAATAGTTATGATGGGGTGTCTCTAAGAAGTGACTTGGAGTCAGATCTTCCACCTTATAATACAATCAATCCCATTTTTAGGAGTAAGGTGTTGGTCTATGGTTCAGTTTAATGTAAATTTCTATTCTTATTCTCATTCCATTTTTCTCGTTTTTTAGTGTGTTCAATTTATTGTAATGAAAAAGGATGTTTTTTATATTTTAACACATATGTATTAATACGATGTCATATTATCTTTTGGTAGTTTTATAAATTTTTAATCATGAGTTGAATTGTGTTATATAGTGTACTAAGATATTTATACATTTTATTTATCATGAAATTTGATGATACATCTGCATATTTAGAATCCCTTTGTTGGTGAATGTTCCTTGTTAGAGTGATGGTTGTTCAGTGGTGTATTAGGTTCTTTTGGTTTCTTGTTTGGTTCATTATTTTTATTTTGGTTTAAGTGACTCATTTAATCTTAGTAGAGGTCGGTGTGATTTTGGTTTATTGAGTTGATCAATGTATTTTTTGTAACCTCTATATTTGATTGATCGATTGGAGATTATGTGGATTTTTTGGGCAAGAATGCGTTATACTGGGTAGAGTCATCCCATAATGTTTTCATCATCACCCTTTTATTTTAGCTCAACATTCGAGTCATAGTTTTTCGATTCTATTCCAGGTGATAAATAATTGAATTTTGATGTATTATGTTTTCCCCCATGTATATACATGGTTTTACTTGTGATTTTTTTGATGCAAAATGGAGATTTTGGGCCTGAATATAGGTGGTGCATGGTTACCACATGGTTTGGGGAAATTGTGAACGCTTTCCCAAGAAATCAGAAGGAAAATTTAATTTATGGAAGTTGGTGACCATGTGGTTGTGACATAGTTTCGTAAACTATATATGATAATTGTGCGGTCTGTTCCTCATGGATCTTGAGGGAAAGAAACTATATTGAAAAGAAGAAGTAAAGAATTTTTTTATCAAAAAAAGAAATGTTGTTTTATTTATAAAAGAGTAACCTTTGGTGGAAAAATGGATAATATTTTGATGGTATATTATTGTATCATTATACAGTGATATGTAATAATAAATACATAATTCTGTAAAACCCTAAACATTAATATATCATCAATGTGAATTCTTGACATAAACTAGATTATGTAACGTTTAAGGTTGGGGCCTTATAGTGATTCATCGTAATATATAGTTGGTGGTATCCATGTTTAGTATAACTTCCACATACAATGTAGTGAGGCATGTTGTTTTAGGTTTATGTCATGTTTTTTGTTGTTCTTATGGAAGTCACCATCCTCTAGTCTCTAGAATTTTTTAAGGAAATTCAAATGAGGATATTAGAATATAGTCTAATGCTTGTGGTGCTTGTTGTGGAATTAAATTGACTTTAAATATTTTTTAATATTTTTCTACACCAAGGTTCTTGCTGTTTCTTTAGTATGGAATGACATATCATAATTATCTGTAGTGTCCAAATAATTCCAATACCATCCATTACTTTGGATGCCAATTTAACATTCAATAGTTATGATGGGGTGTCTCTAAGAAGTGACTTGGAGTCAGATCTTCCACCTTATAATACAATCAATCCCATTTTTAGGAGTAAGGTGTTGGTCTATGGTTCAGTTTAATGTAAATTTCTATTCTTATTCTCATTCCATTTTTCTCGTTTTTTAGTGTGTTCAATTTATTGTAATGAAAAAGGATGTTTTTTATATTTTAACACATATGTATTAATATGATGTCATATTATCTTTTGGTAGTTTTATAAATTTTTAATCATGAGTTGAATTGTGTTATATAGTGTACTAAGATATTTATACATTTTATTTATCATGAAATTTGATGATACATCTGCATATTTAGAATCCCTTTGTTGGTGAATGTTCCTTGTTAGAGTGATGGTTGTTCAGTGGTGTATTAGGTTCATTTGGTTTCTTGTTTGGTTCATTATTTTTATTTTGGTTTAAGTGACTCATTTAATCTTAGTAGAGGTCGGTGTGATTTTGGTTTATTGAGTTGATCAATGTATTTTTTGTAACCTCTATATTTGATTGATCGATTGGAGATTATGTGGATTTTTTGGGCAAGAATGCGTTATACTGGGTAGAGTCATCCCATAATGTTTTCATCATCACCCTTTTATTTTAGCTCAACATTCGAGTCATAGTTTTTCGATTCTATTCCAGGTGATAAATAATTGAATTTTGATGTATTATGTTTTCCCCCATGTATATACATGGTTTTACTTGTGATTTTTTTGATGCAAAATGGAGATTTTGGGCCTGAATATAGGTGGTGCATGGTTACCACATGGTTTGGGGAAATTGTGAACGCTTTCCCAAGAAATCAGAAGGAAAATTTAATTTATGGAAGTTGGTGACCATGTGGTTGTGACATAGTTTCGTAAACTATATATGATAATTGTGCGGTCTGTTCCTGATGGATCTTGAGGGACCCATGGTTGCCGCACAGTTTGGAAAACTATTCCATAATAATTGTGTTTTCTTGCCACTAGGAGTTTTCTTGAGGTTCTTTTGGGTTGCCACTGAGGAAGCACATATGATATGATGTAGGTTTCCCATTGGACTTGACCATTGAATTTTATAAATGTTGATTTCATACTTTTATCCCCTTTATAAAATGTAAAATATTGATCAGTGATCTTTGTAACAATTGGTTGATATGAACTGAGTTGTTTTTAATTGGTCTGTTTGAAGTATATGAAACTACATAATTATGCCATGCACACCATGTGTTCGATAAAATTAATGATTACACATTGTATGGTATTTATGATAATTGAGGCATTATTTTTCATTGAAATTTTATTTGATTCATAATAAAAGTTTTTCTTAATTTATAAAATGATTTTAATAATGGTTTTGGAGTTGAACATGGTGTGGTTATGGATTCTTGAAAATGGTTTGACATTTGGTGATTATGTGTGGCTTGTTTGGAATTTTGATAATGGTGTATTTGTTTTAAAAATTATGTGTGTGTGCTTAAATGGAATTTTCTAAAAGGGTTTTAAATAGAAAATGTGGTATTTTATCTATTTTGTAAGGGTTCAATTGGTTTGATGGAAATTCTGGACTTCTCAAACGGTGTTTCAGGATAGTTTGGATCATTTTGTGAAATTGGATTTCATGAGAATTATCATTGCATAATTCTCTTTCCACGGTTATGTGAATTCAATATAATTCCAATACTAAGAGGTTACATTGTGTTCAGATGGTTGGAAGGCAATAAATTATTCCATTGGGTGACACATGGGAGACTTATTGTGATAATAGCTTGTGTGTTATATTTGTGAACATGATTTGATTCTTGATTATAATTTTTGGATTTCACCAACATTTTTATCGATATGGGAACCTGGAATATATAGTGGATGTTCAGTGAATGATTTCGGCACATTCTTAGGATTACATTCTTTCTAGGGAACCATTGAACTTGTTTTTTGTTATGTGGTAGTGACCCTCCGCTAGACCATTTATAGAGTGATCATGCATGTTGAAGAGAATTGATTCCATCAAGTGTGACATATATCCGAGATGATTTAAAATATATACTATGTTATAGATTATTCTACTACCTATCTTGGTTCTCCCAAGATCTTCAGTAGTTGGTGTTCTATAGCATATTATTCTGATGCCTTCTTGGTTGGTTTCTGGTGCATGATATTTTTCCTTTTATCTTCTTATGTGGATATTGTTTATACTCTAATTCATTATATAATATTGGTAAAATTGATGTGATGGTTCTCAAATGTTTTCAAAATGTTTTTTGGATAATTTTTATACTCACCTTTCAAATTATAAATGAAAACACCCTCATTATACATTAAAATTCTACTGTCTTCAACGTGAAAAAGAATCTTGTTTTTATGAAAAATGGAAATAGATGTGTTTTGGGTTTGAAGATAAAGAGTGTATGAAAATCATTATTTTAAATATTGTACTTTCATACCCTAAATTGATTTTTGCTTTTATTTAAAAAAGTGAATTGGGAATTGAATTTCCCCGCCATGCCTACTAAATTTTAAGAGTCATTACTAATGTCTTTTTTTTATATTGATGTTTCTAACATGTTATCAATTTCCCAGGGTAATGGATTATTTTTGGTTTGTAGAGTTTCCATTGGTGTCTCATAGATATTTTGTGGTCATCATGTCTTGTTTGGGAATTGTATTTTTGTTGGTCGTATTTTCAACCTTTATAAATGATGTTCATTTTGGATAAGTTTATTTTTATTAGGATGTTTAATTTGTTTTAGTTATTTATTTTTATCTATGTTAGGTGAAATTGTAACCTCCTATTCTTTATGAATTCCCTATTATTAGTATCCATTTAGGGGGTGGTCAGGAATTCCCATCTCAGGCCATTCCACTGAAAACCTTAGGTTACACATTTTGGGCCATCTTGGGTTGGTTCGTGACACGTGAGATCATTTTCTTAATTTTTTTTCCTAAATTAAAGTTAATTATATGAAATAATCATTTTTTTGGATGACCATTTATAGTTACTAATTTATATGAATTTGGATCCATTTAGATCAATTACGAGGACAATAAAACGCATTCACTATAAATAGTAAAAGGGTGAAAACTATTCATGGGATTCTAACTCATGAATCTGTGGAAGAGCTCAAAATTCAACACAGAATGTATGTTCTTCAAATGACGATAAGTTGATCCACATAAATCAAAAAAAGGTTATTCCCCTAGGTGGAATACAATTTAAAGGTTTCTCGTGATTTATTTCTTTAGGATTAATACACATATTCCTGTCATCACTCATTGTATACTATAATTGGTCTTACACTAGTATGATTATATTTATAGGACCATAATGAGAAAATTCATCATGTAAACCAAAAAAATGGTAAAATATGAATAAATATATATAATTATATCTCAATCATTATTTCCATATTTATGATTCAAACTCCAAAAATTTTCCTAATTTTTTTTTAAAATTATAAAAGCTATGTAAAATAAAATTTTAGTGCCAACATTAGAAATCATTAATTACATGTCTTATATAGGATATATTATTTTTATAGGAAATCTATGATTAAATGCTTTAAAATTGAATAATAATTAAATTGAATATTTTATGTTTATAATTGATTCATTATAGTAATTCATTAATGTATAAATGATGATTCTTGAATTGACGGAATTGGTTGATTTGTATAATTGAAATTTCCTTATCAATGTTTCATTCATGCATCCTATAATATTTATTTGAATTCATTTTATATTATTATTCGTACAATTTGTTGTTATCTAAAATCATATATTCTATTATTGAGAGTATTTTGATAAAAAATAATTTCTATTACTTCTTGAGAATATTTAATGGGTAATCCTTGGGAATATCATCATCGAGAACAGACATTGGAACTTATCAATGCTATGATTATAAAAAACCACATTTAAAATTACTGAGAAATTTCATTTATAAATCCTTATACAGGATACCACATTTTACATTAATTATTGTTTAACACCATGATGTCCATGAATTAACATGTTAATAATTATGCAATTTTCAGGAAATATTTATCAATTTGATCCCTCATATTAGTGTCATCATTGTATTTTTTCAATGATGTATGATGGTGTGGAAAATAATATACATTAGATAGCAATTAAGGAAAAAATATATTCTATGATATTTGTGTGTATTGAATATGGCTTTTGATTAATTCATTATACTATAGTTTTCTATTATTTAAAAAATAGAAACAAATTACAATTGATTATGAATCAAAAGAATAAAAAATCAAATTACTAGAATTTTTATTTTTATCATTTTTTTTGGTGAGGGATATGAGAATAATTTCAAACATATAGCACAAAAAATTAATAAAAAGTGATATATTGATTTTTTTTCAAAAAAATTAATATTATTAAATCATTCAAAATTATATAATTATTCGTGACATTTAATTTAATATTGATATGATTTATTAGACAATTTGAAGAGGACAATTTATTTATTATTTTAATTTTTGATATCACAATTTATACATTAGGTTTAATTTTATTCTTTTGGGAATTCTTTTATACATCAATTCCTACAAGCCATAAGACACAAAATTTTTATTGAATGGATTTCCACATCTCCATGATTTCATGTTCTTTCTTCCTTTACAACGTTGATAAATAGGTTACATTTTATGCCTATAGATAAAGGTCATGTAATAATGATATTATCAAGACTCTCGTAGAATTTTTATAATGATTCAGGACTGTAAATATTAAAACTGATAGGTATATCATGGCATGGAATTTATAAAAATAATAAACATGGGAGCATGGTTGAATAAATGGAGATGATCATGTATTTTAAATGTATAATGTAAAATAATTTTATTTGTTTTTTTATGAAATATGTAATGTTTAATTAATTTTTTATGTGAAAATAGAATATTATGTTATACATTGATAATCATTCTTTTTTATTATTTTGATATTTTAATAATGGTAACATTTGTGCCCTCCAGATTCTGTTGTAGATATTTTATGATCGAAGAAAATCAATTTTTATTTTGTAGGGTTTTTGACACACAAAAATTGAATAAATAATTATAAACATTGTATAAGGATTTTGAATTTTATTAAATTTATAATTACTTGTGGTACGTTATATTATTTAAAACTCATGTTTTTCAAATAAGTTATTTAAATAGATTAAATTGGATATAAATTATAATTTTTTTATTTTGAATTTGAAATATTTCTAATTGTATAATACTTTAATTGTTAAAAAATTTAGCCATCAATGATCTACACCTCAACCAATTGCTGTAAGACACATAGTGATCCTCAAGAAAGAGGTGGTCGACCAAGAAATACATGAGCTAGTCATGATTAGGTGTTAGGAAGGTGTAATATCACAAGGGGGATTCCACATAGTGTAGGTGTTTTAATTCCCATAAAGGCAGTGTGTCTCAACAAGACCCATCTATATATTCAGTTGTCTGACCATGAACTCAACCCCTAAGAAATATTATATGATTTGAAAGGAGTGAAATTCATTATAAAGGATCACCCACACATGAGGATAAAATGTTTTGGACGTAATTCTAGTGGGACGAAATCATACAGGATGAAATAGTGTCGTCCCACTTATCGACGCATGACCCTCACACTATGACACACCCGAGAAACCAGATCTGTAGATCGACACCGCTGGACCACCACTGAAACCCACCAATGAATATGTGGATGCCACCTAGAATGTATTGAATTGAGGCAATTTACATTGAAAAATGTTCAGGTCTCCATGGATGATCTCAAATGCCATGGATAACCTCAGAGAAACCCACATCGATGGTCACCAAATATCTACTTGAAAAAAATCGATCTAGACATTGTGTATCATGATGAATCCAAATAAGTTATTGTACTGGGGAATTACCCACTATGCCATTGATTTTACACATAGGGATGATTCACAACAGAGAATACAAGAACATGTTATGATTATGTATTAATTTTTCTTAAGGTGGCCTTTATAATATTTTGGAATGGTATGCACTAAATTTATCATGATGACAATAAAAATGATACAATTGAAATGATGTAGTTGCTTTACCCTGGTGACACACTATATGCAGATAACAGAATATTGGATTCAATGTCTATGGATGTTGTGATGTATGCACTTCTAAAGAACATAAATATAGTATATGTTAAATAACTAGTTAATTATGATATTTTTTCTATTATAAAACACAACTATTTGATCCTAGATATGTCAGTACCATTATAGATGGTTTGATGGTAGATGATTTCATACATGGTCACTTCATATACAAAATAATCTACATAAGATGAGGAATTCTTAACTACATAGATATCCACGAAACAAAATTCCATGTTGTTGGTAGGACTAGATAGAGTGTTATCTGACCTTCTTTAGAATTGAAACCCTTGGTTTTTATGATATTGGAAAATGTTGGGATCTTGTTTGATAATATAGATATATACAATTATGTAATGGTAGATGTTGCTTCCATGAGGCTCTTATCATCATGGGGAAAATGTTGATAATGAACAGTAGTATTAGAGGTGAAATAATGATGAATTTTTAGGTTATATTAATATTCTCTAAAAGATATAATTGATATACCAATGGTTTGAATCCATGGGTATAGACCACAAAATGGTGGGTATAGGTTATTACACATATTTTCAAGGAACTATTGGTAAACGGCATGTTTTATAACCTTGAGATATACCCAACACTAATAATATATGGATATATGTATGTTCCACTAGGACACTAAACCAATACCTATTGTTTTAAAACCATTTGTATAGATTTTAGAATATAAACTATCATGGGATTTGATACATAGAATGCATGTTCCTGGTTGTTCTACCGAACCACTGTCTAATTATGTATTATTAGTATATAAATGTATATTAACTCATATATATTTATCCAAACCACGTATATTGGTCCAAAACCATTGGTATAGGGGAACTAGACAATATTTTATTTGTCACTTTGATTTTCCACTTCCAGTACATGTGAATGATTTACCCATGGATTATGAAAAAAAGGGTTTAGATATTTGAAAAAACATATACCCACATTTTAATAAAAACCAATAGGTATAGGTCTTCCAAAAAAACATATACATGTGGTTCTAGGAAAAATTGTGGGTATAGGTCACCTATACCAACAGTTTTTCAAGATCAGGGGTATATGCTCCAATATTATCCACGTACCCATGTTTTTGGAAAATAGGGGTTATAGTTCTATTTTCTAGTAGTTATAACATCACTGTGGAATACATTTCATCCCAAAAAATTGGAAATTCTTTCTAATTTGGAAGATTTAATATAAAAAAAAATTTATTAGATATATTTAAACTTTGACCCAATATAAAGGATATATGAAAAATAGTGATATAATACACTCCATCTACATTAAATTCAAGGCATAATGTCACTAATATTGAATCAATAGATAAAATGTTAGGACAATAAAATCAGGTGATTCCTGCTCTATTATCAGCTATATTATATTATTCCTATATTAAAGAAACGTAAATTCGAAGGAAATTTTTTTCTTAATTTTCTTTGGAATTTTACAAGAACACAGTTTCGGACGGCACCTGATTCTGAGGGCCGGTGTGCCCGGAATCATTTTCCAAAATTTGGCTCGGGTACGTTCAGTGAACGGACAAGCGGGTTTTTCTAACTTTTGAACCGGTTCCCGGAATCGAATTCTGAGGGCACCGATGAAATCTCAGCGCCAGTATTCTCTTAGAAATTCCTCTTCTGGAGTTGCGTTTTCTCGGGTGTGGTTTTTAGTTTTTGGTCTTAAAGTTAAGAAATAAAATAATTTTACGACAACTTTATTTTATTTCACTTAAGCCACTTGAAAGCCACTTGAAGCCACATAAAAGCAGCTTAAACTGAGTTGAACCAGATATTGTACTATCCAGAAATATCCTACCCTCTTGGTAGGATATTTGTGAGGTGTGGCCCGCATGAGCCCCGCCGTTTCTTTCCGCTAAGTAACGCACTCGCGAAAACCCGTCATTATGAAAGTCAACAGACGCGTTTTCATAAATTCTTAACAGACCATTTAATTTGGCGGTTTATTTCGTAAATTAAATGAGTTTTTCATTTCATTTATTTTATTCTACGAATTAATGGTTCATTTCTTAGCTTTTGAAATTCAAATGTTTAGTTGGGTAAATAAAATAAGGCTTAAGCTAATTTTATTTTGGGTTGGTCTCCTTTGCCACCTTGAGAGATTTTGAGAAGCTCTCTCCATTTTCTTCAACCTTGACGAAGAACACAAAGAACACTTAAGCTCCGACGAAGAAAGCCGCTTCTCTTCTTCGTAGTCAGTGTGTTTCCGAAGATCGACGACGCCGCTTCTTCGATCTTCTTCCCATGTCAACGAAAGGAGACGCCATTTTCTCATCGGACCATCTCTGTCAGCTTACAAAGCTTCTCCAGCGACGTACCTCTTCGGACGCAACTCGACTTCAACGGAAACGACGTTCGATTTCCACGACGCCCGACCTCCGCGACGCTAGTCTTCCGCGGCTTGATTGGCGTGCTCCGCATTTGAATCCGAGGTAGGGGATTGTTGATATTTTATTTATTTATTTTCCATTCTTGATTCTAGAATGTCGAACTTCGAGAATAGAGGATTAAATGTTATTGTCTAACGAGAGGGGGGCCCGGACCGCACCAACACGGCCGAACCCCCTCCTATGTTCATAATTGTTTCCTTGCAGATGAAACGGGATGTCGTGGTGCCGCCGCACCACGCGGGAATCGCACGACAATTATTGTGTGGCGCCATCGCGCCACGTCGTGGAAAGAAATCCAAGAACGCGACGATGTCACGTCGCGTCGAAGAAACTCAAAGGCGCCGCGACCGGAGCGGGGCCGTGGCGGAGGGAAGAGATGTCGTCGCATCGCGCCAGATGGCATAGGCCGCGGCGGGATCCGGGCCGCGGCGGAGCAAGATGACCGGCGGCCGGCACCGGGCCGCCGGTGTCGGAGAAGGAAGGACGGGCCGTCGCCGGTCCTTGCGGGCGAAACCGGCCGGCCAGTGGAGGCCGGCCGGACAGTGGAGACCGGGAGAATTAATTTCCCCCAGCCGGGTCTCAAAAGCGAACCCAATTAAGGGGCTGCGGTTCTCAAAGGGGGGCTTTGCCCCCCGCGCGCGGCACCCGAACGGCGCCCAGGCCGCGCTACCGTGCCGGTCTGCGCCGCCGGCCGGGCCGTGTTTTCCGAGCTGGGCCGGGTCGTCGGGCCGGGTCGCCGCCTGGGGTGGGTCGACCCAGTTCGGCCGACCCAGGGGGGGGTCGGGCCGGGCCCAGACCCCCCAGTTTCGGACCACTTTCGGTCAAATGCCTGTATCTTGGGCTGCGTGCCTCCAAACAACTCGCCGTCAGCGGCAACTCGATCATTGGATCGAGACGGTCGTTTCAGTATACTATACTCAATGTGCACCTTCCTTTTCGGGAGCCTACGTGGTTAAAACTCAATAATTAAGCGTGCTTGGCCTAGAGTAGTGATCAGGATGGGTGACCTCCTGGGAAGTTTCACAGGGTGGGTGTGAGACGGAAAGGCCAATAACTAACAGACTGGGCGTCCAATTGACGCGCCGTCTGTTTCGTTGAATTCCTCTTTATGAGACGGAACTTTTGGCATACTTCTCCCGAGGTTTGGACGCAAGTGGAGTACGGTCGGGTTGGTTTTGCCTTAAAAACCAACCGGGCCCCTAGAACGAAAAATCCAATAACTCTCAGACCGGGCGTCTGATTGACGCGCCGTCTGTTGCGTTGAGTTCCTGTTGACGATACGGAACTTTTGGCATCCTCTGCCCGAGAATTGGATGCAGATGGATAGTGGCTGGGTTGGATCGCACCGAAATCCAACCGGGCCCCTGGAACGAAAAAGCTGATATCTTTCAGACCAGCCGTCCGTTTGACGAACCGTCAGTGGAGTTGGGGATCACGTTGAGTAACGGTCCCTATGAGTATACCCTATGGGAGTTCGGGGTACAGTTGAGAAACAGCCGGGTTGGTTCACTCACGAAACCAACCAGGCCCCTGGGACGAAAAGGCTAATAACTCACATACCGGGCATCTGATTGACGCACCGTCTGTTGCGTTGAGACCCCTATGACGAGGCGGTCCTTTGAGATACTTCTTTGTGGGACTTTGAGATACTTGGAGTATCGACTTGTAGCTCATGGAGTGGACCCTCCCGGAGATGAGCGTACAGAGTACGGAGACCGTGTAGCCGGCAGAGACCTGAAGACTCCTTGTCCGATTCGATTCGGAGTGACTTACGTAGCACATTGGGGAGCACTACATTGTGAGGTGGAAAACCCACGACAGAGGAGCACTACTATGTGAGGTGGTAGACCCGCGGTACATGACAGGAGGAGTACCTCTGTAGGCTATGAGGGGGAGCACTACTGTGTTTGAGTGGCAGACCCCGGCGGGAAGCACTATTGTGTGAGGTGGTAGGCCCGTGGTACTCGACAGGAGGAGTACCTCAGCAGTCTTAGGTTAGTGAGAAGTACCTCAGAGTCGTGACAGGACCACTGTACACTCCATAGACAGAGCTCTTCAGTAGTTACAGTTTCGATAAATGAAAATCCTGGTTTGAGCTGAAACTTTTGACCTTGTGTTTACCTCATGATTGAGATGGGTCACTTGCTAACTTAGGTATATGTATGGGAATATACCTGGGTAGTGGTTATCCGTTGATTTCAAAATCCTTGTGTATCCTCATGATTGTGATGGGTTACTTGATAACATAGGTATATGTATGGGAATATACCTATGTAGAGGTTATCTGTTGAGAATTTCTTTGTGGCTATCCTTGTTGGTTTAGTGAGACCATGAGGGTCTCGGGGTCCCTACTGAGTATCGTTATACTCACCCCTGCACGAGCTATGCCCGCACCTCGTTGTGTTGGTTACAGACGACGGGCAGTGCTGACGGAGGCCGAGTGTTCGAGGACTGGATGGTACCTGGAGGTGGACTACACGACCAGTCAGTACCCGGAGGTGGACTACGCGACGAGACGACTCACCGAGGAGGTTGACAGAAGAGTGCGTGGAGGAGGGTATCTTTACCTACCCTTTAGGTAGGATCTGTGGTGGACGACCAGGAGCTGCGCTATCTATACCTACCCTTCAGGTAGGACCCGAGGAGGACGACCCAGGAGCTGCTTCCCTCTTCCAGCTGATTGTCTTTTTGTTCAGTTGTAGTTGTACTTTCTTTTGGGTTTGTATTCTGGCCCATTTACTTTTCAGCTTTTCTTTTGTACTTAATGTTTTGTGTCCGCTTGTACTATGTGGTTCTTGTTTTCTTTAATAAAGGCAATGCCTTCCCAGTTATCGGGATTTTACGCCTTTGGTGCTAGTCGCCAGCCCCTGGCCAATGGAAGGCGGGCTTGGGGTAGTCACGGCACGGGCCCCGAGGACGGGTCGTGACACCTATGTTTTTCAAAAGCATGAATTATACCACATACACTCATTATTTCATATTTAGATCAATTTAGAAACACTATTTAGATATGCGAAGGGGTTGTTACTTGAAATTTATAATCTTCATTGTATTTCAATTGAGGTAATCATATTGATAATTTTTCTTTATTTCAATGGAATTAAATTATAAAATCATCAATTCTAAATTTAATATGATTGTGTTTTTATTTGATTTTAGATTTTTTATATTTCCATTTTTAGAAACATATTTTTTCCCTCCACTTTGATTTATATAACACAGATTCGATGATTTATATCCTTGTAGGGAAGTTCTTAGATATTTCTACACACATTAGGAGGTAACATTATTCTAATATAGATTCTAGGGAATTTCAATACCATATATAATGCTTTAATTGAAATTAATGGAATGATCATTGTTTCTTTCACATATTGGATGTTGAGTAATTAGTGAATGTAAATTGGGTGGATTATTATCATTAATATAAATTTTAATCACGATTGAAAAAATGATAAATAATTATTACTAATTTTATTTATTCAGTTATTAAAAAAATACATTAATTCCATAGAGACTATGATAGGATTAAATATATATAAGCCAACCTAAAAACTCAATCACTTTTCCCCCTCATTTTGATTCAAAATACAAAAATTTCTCCATTTATCAATATAATTGTTTTATTTAATGTTCCAAATGAAAATAATATTTAATCACTTCTCCTTGGGGATAACATAGGTTTATTACTAGTACTACATTCC
Source organism: Viscum album (assembly GCA_963277665.1). NCBI lineage: Eukaryota > Viridiplantae > Streptophyta > Magnoliopsida > Santalales > Viscaceae > Viscum > Viscum album. The sequence continues at coordinate 1,034,474,043 of OY728157.1, forward strand.
GTAGGGATAATAAAATAGCTTTTATTGACACCATGATAGGAGAGTGATAGGCTACATCATGTTTTTTAAATTGAAATAACCTTCCTAAAATTCCATCATTTTCATCATCAATATCATTATATCATGGATTATTGTAAATATATATCAACATACATTCACACATGAAATTTTTAACTTCTTATACTTCACATTCTCAAGTGATATTTGTTTCATAGAAATATAATTCCTTTTGAAGCCCTCTATTGATAATTCATTTTACCTTAATTTTTCATCCCCTTTGGTTGTTTGACTTAATTATAATATTCATTAATGTTTTTAGTACATTTAGCAACAATATTTCCTCCCTTTCAATAATAGAATACGGAAATCTGATGATTAAACATAAACCATACCTTTCCTCCCATTAAGATAATGTAATGAAATGAGATAACATTATTTTTTTTATCCGCCTTTGGTTTATTATTGAGATTTAATTCATGGAATATAAAGCCCCCAGCTTAGTATTTTCCATTTTTATTGGAACATTAAATTTGTTAATTCTCTCCCATGACACTTGAGTAATATGAAAAGTATCAAGCGATATTTATTTTGGATGATTTTATATAACAAACAAAAATTATTTTTAAATGAGGAGGGACTATCTGCATGTTTCTATTCAAAAGCTTATCATATATGCTATTTTCGTTTAGTCCTTACAAATATTGAATAATAAATTTTAGATTATTGAAAAAGAAATAAACCATCTCATTTGAATTCATTATCAATTATAAAACAATTATCAATAAAAACTATACCATTTATTCTCTCACTATATAATATACATCATAAATATTAAAATACCTTCCCGAAAAACATGAAAGGCCTTATCAGGAATTATCATTGGAAAAATGTTATTAGAGGGATACCATGTCATGTATTTGTGGAATTTGAAGTTGCATCAATTTCATGATAGTAAATATATATTATGTTATCAATTTAAATATAACTACTATCACTATCAATGATATTTGTGTAAACATGTGTACAAAAGGATAATAAATATTGATGCATATATATTTTCCAAAACTATAAATTACTACTTTCATATTATGGTATACAATATTGTCATAAAATATATTTTATTCAAACAAAATAGAAAAATAATAAACACCCCATTGATGTCCCGTATATATATATATTGAGGATAACACCATATAAGTAGTGTATTTAGGTATAGAAGATTAAAATAATTCTTATATGAATGAGGTTTCTTTTGTTATCCATTAAGATATCTATAGTATTTACTGATCCATTCTCTCTATGAGTTGTGAAGTAATAAGAAACATTAGGTATTTAACATCATTTACTTTGACTGGGATACAGAAATGGTGATGTTTGTCATATGTAAAGGATATACAAACATCATATGAAATTAATTCTAATATAATAACAACTTCATTGAAATTAATCCTTATATATGAGATTTATAAAATATCATCTAAAATTATACTCCATTTATTTCCCATGAGTCTTGATATTTTTCATTAATTCATACCAATAATTTCCCTCAACACATTTCAATAAAATTAATATGATTGAATCTCCCTCTTCATGAATGTTACTTATTTTTATAATAATTATAGGGATCATCATGCAAAATGTAATTCAAGATGACCATTAATAAATTATAACCATAATTACCTATCTCTATTTTTATCGATGACACTCCCAATAGAATGAAACTACATTATTTTTTTGTGGTTATATATTATCTGTTGTACTATTGCTCATTTATATTTAGCAAAACCTTGACCACCGTGATAGTCTAATTAACATCAATTCCTCAATTTTCAATATGGATTCATAAAAAACACTGCATCGTAGAGTTTTGTGTTTAATAAAGTTGACTTCTTCTGATTTGATAAATACTTCTATAAAAAAGCCACAATATCTAAATTGGACATCTATAAAATATTATCACACCAAACCAATTACATCATGGTAACATCACAACTATGTGAGTTCCTATATGGTTGAAAATTTTGAATTATATACTCATGTTAAATTCCGAGACTCTACGGCCCATAGAGAATCTCTCTCACAGTCAAATTATATTCCAAATAGGTTTTTGAATAATAACATATCTTCATCCCTGTGGATACCATTACATGAGAATATTTAATCAATTATATGAAGAGATACCCAGTATCTTTAAATTATACAAGTTATAGTTTACCATTACACATATGCGGATTATGTTTTATATCCTTATGTATTGGGTGATATACCGAAACACATAGTGTAATACTCTATGGTTTACCAACCTATGGGGTAGAAAAACAGATACCGTATAGATTAATGACTAGTGGGAAACCTTCTTAAAATAAACAAATTATATGATGTGGAGTGTATACTATGGTGTTGTGTATGTCTTCAATATATAACACTTATTCAACACCTTTTAAAAAATCCTATGTACCAAAAAACAAACAAACACAGAACAGAAAAATTCTTTTACACAAATACATTAATATGGTTAAATGTAGTTAAAAAGTCACAAAACCCACCCATAAGATAAAAATGGAGATAAAATGATAATATTATAAAAAAACAAAATCCATGTGTGAATCACTACTAATATTCATTAATTCATGATAAAATTAGTTTGATAGAGATCCCAAATTAAAAAAAATCCTAATACAAAATAAGTATTATGAAAAAAAGAATCACTTAATTCCATGGTAGTACCTTTTCATCATTAAACAGTGATATACTACAATCAATAAGACTATTCAATAGAAAAAATGGGAGTTTATTTGACTTTTAAGAGAATGTTTTACCCCTTTTTAAATTTGTTATAAAGTTTGTTTAAATAAAATTCTACTAATCATGGAATGATCTACATAGAGTCCATATGTTTCATGTATCATGAAATAATAAACTATTCGACTACACATTTGTGAAATTTTCAAATAAAAATTTTTTATACTAAGTAACATGAAAATATTATATAACAAAATAATAATCAATGAAACACCATATACTAATATCTATCAACATAAATATATTATAATAAATTTAATAGGAGTTTCCAAATGATTTTTCATATAATTTTTTATGAACTCAATGGAATTTTATAATCAACAATGACATAAATAAATTATGATTTTCTGAATTTCGTTATTTTTTCTCGTATAATTCCATTAATATCTTAAAAATTCCAAATCCCATAAGGATTTATAAAAACAAAACAGTTCGTTATAAATCAATGAGAACTCATTAGGATATGATTATAAATAAACACTTTTAAATTCTATATAAGAACATTATTCTGAATGTTTTTAATTCCATTTCTAATTATTTTTTCCCATATTACATCATAACATAAACCAATATTCATTTCCAAATATCTAGTTAAAAAAAGTAGTTTCCCTTGAAAAAAATTGTACTCATGCTATAGATGGACTATAAAAATAATAATTCAATATAATAAAAACTCCATATAAACATGTCCTATAGAAGATGTTTCTCTATAAAAATATTTTCCATAAATATTATGAATTTATCTAAGATATTTAGTCATCCATAAAACATAGATCACAATAAAATTTAAGATGAAATTCATATATTATTGATTCTCTAATATAGTCAATCAATACTAATTAATACTTCACATGTTATTTGTTAAAGAATAAGAGAACATCAAAAGTCAACCAACTAATCATGCTTAGTCTAAAAAAATATATGTACCAGATTTCATACTTCAAATATAAGAGAAAAAACCTCATGTTGTTGAACATGTACCAACCATGTGATTAATAAAAAACCCAAAAAAGCATGTATTCACTCATCCTTATAGAAGATGATCTAATGTTATCAATGTTTGAATGGATTGATTTGTGATAAAACGATATCATCATAAAATAGGGAAACCTGGAAATATATATGCAATTATATAACAAGAAAAAAATGTATAAAATTACTTTTTTATACATTGGAACATTATTCCATATAATTAGTTTCAAATTTTTGTCCCACAAATTTACTCATTATGACATGTGATGCTCAACCAACATTAATATTAACATTTAATGAAAAAATAATTATAATCCATGATGAAAAATGATTATGGAGAAATCAATGTCATGCATTGTGTAGATCTATCATTATAAACTGTATATACAATATATAACACACATGGATGAAGGATATATAGTGTTATTATTTAGTATAAAACCATGATATTTTTAAATTTAAAATGTTATTATTATATGTATCTAATATCAAATGAATTTAAAACACTATTTTTATTCATTTTTATTAATAACATTTTCAATTGGTCTATCATTTTCTCCTTTGTAAACATCCATCAACATTTTCATCACCGTCTCATTAATTGCTTAAATGAGGTGGAATTGGTGATGGATTTTATCAATCTATTGTAGAGATTGATGTTCATAGGAAGATAAATATCAGTAATATTTTTATTTTGTATCTCCACTACACAAAATATCTTAGAAACCCCTCCATTATCAATGGTGAACTTCGTGATCATTGTAGTGTAACCAAAAAAATAATGATATCATGATTCATCCATAGCTGTTTGGAAGATATCTTCATTTTAAATCATTACAATTAGATCTTCCTCACATCCAAATACAACGAATAAATATTTAATTCCATTTTATATACCTATGTATGATCATCATTAGAATACAATTACTATCACTATTATTGGATGGGAACATACTTGATGTACTCAATGTGTACATAGATTCTATTAAAGTACCATACATGGAAAACATAATCAATAAATATTTTAAAGTACGAAAAATATCATCCAAGTGTTTCTATTTTAAAGAATTGTAATGAAATGGGTATTTATAATTCATATAATATAAATAACTAGTAAATAACATCTTGGATTATATTATGAAAAACCAATTTATTGATTTATTATTATATATTTTATATATCATACAATGAAACCTATTCAATATATCTATATAAACCACCATTCTAATTGTGTAGGCAATGTCACTAATGTATATAATTGATAATAGTGTTATGAATCCAGTAATTTGATAATATAATATTGGAATATGATTTAAAATTAGTAGTATATTAACCATATAAGACACCAAAAATTTAAAATCACTCTAAATAAAATACTTGAATACTATAGACCGATCGTAGTTTATTATGAAACAAAACAGCAACATTATATCATTAAACTAGATGTTCTACGACCATGAGGAATACTTCCATCAAAAAATGAACATTTTATACATTCATACCATATACCTACCATTTGGTACTCAAAACACTATATTTATGTAATATACAATTAATTTTGGAAAATTACATTATGAATATTTATTTAAATCTATTTGATTTATCTCATAATCACAAACAGATTTTATGGAAATAAATATCATAATAAAATTTATCATCAATACTAGTGAAAATATATATCCATAGATAACACCATGATTTTTTTTATACACAATATCATCAATGGAATATTTATATATAATCATTCATCAATCAATATTAGTTTTTTATATATGAGTTACTGAACACTATATATATCACCCCCTCTTTTGTAACGAATAACATCAAAAATTTGTTTGGCTTACGGAATTCTATCCCAGATCTCAGGGATTATAATAAATTATCATAATTAAAACACTCAATGAATCTATATAGGTAGTATTTACATATTCTATTATCATTAAATAATTGAAATTTTCTATAATAAATCCATATATATAGGTTTTCATAATAATATTAATCAGCATTTTGGTTTTTGTTTATCATAGTTCAAATTAATGTCTAAAAATATTTTGGACCAAAATCCATTTCCATGTCAAAAGATAATCCTTTTTTTCTACTTATGTTTTCTATATTTGACATTCATTAAACTATATCACTGAGGAATGATATTCTTGTTATATAAAAAACTATATCAAACTATAAAAACATTATGTATTTTATGATTAAAAAAACTAACCATGATTTATTTTAGATAACCATCATAAATACATTTAAAATAATGAACCTGTTTTTCTCAATAAAACCACAGTAATTATGTTATACAAACCAAAATTATTTTTATATAAGAACCGTGATACCTCCCAACACATGTTTCATATGTGGAATTTATAATTATTATTTCGATATTATGTGAATTAATATAAGAGAACCATCTTTTCAGGATTATCCCATAATGGGTATAATATGTTTACACAAATGCCTCATTTACCAAAAAAATAAGTAAAAAGATATGATTCTTCATATCAGATAAACTATTCAATTATGGTATTCTATGTGGATTGATTTTTGAAAACAACTAAAAATATCTTAGCGAAACAATAAATTCTACAATCATGTATTCACTACCCTAATACAAAAAAAAATATAAATAATTTTAAATGGTTGATTTTGAACCATTTCTAAGAACTAATTTAAATTTACTGTGGTTACCAACTTATGTTTCATAATAAATTCTTAACTATACTGAGTACAGTTATCAATAAAGGGTATGAATATACCTGATTAACAACTTGTTTTGGATCAAATAATGTTACAACCTATCCTCGTTGGGACTCCACATATGTATTCACTATGTTAAAGTGTAACCCACAAAACCTGCCTCCAATATGCCATAGGTTGGAAACCAGGAAAAAGAGGAAAACACAACTCCTATATAGAAGAAATCACACTTATTTATTGAATATTCAATTATTACATGAATTATATAATGAAGATTCCAATCCTAATAAATAATTAATATATCATAATAAATTTAACATTACAATATTCCAATCCATATATGGTATTAAAAACCATCAGAAAAGATCTCCTCAACAACCTTGGAAATGGAAAACAAAACAGATTCCACGAATAAAATTATGTTATATATATATATAGTTTCTAGAAACCATAAGAAAATATTTTATGATAATCTTGAAAAGTGCTTATATAAATAGGGTTGATTTTATGAATATACTCAGTAAGATTCCCACATGTACACTAATGTGCCCCTATGAATAAATCATTAAAATTAATTAATTTATGTGATAAATATTGAAAATTAAATCAATAGCATGAATATCATAAAAGGCTTACATTGTGTCAAATAATTTTTAGACAACATTATCAAACATAAAAATCCTTATCTCATCTTATATATACAACATAATATATCTATTTATATAATAACCACAACCACATTTTTAGATACAAAATGTTTTCAACATGCAGGGGACTCAATGTAGTGTCACCTCTTTTATATAGTTATCAATTCATGTGGATATCACTAATTTATCCTTCACAAAAACCGTTAACTTATCCACTCTTTATAAAATCCTTAATCAACAATATTTTCCCCCATGTATCTATCTATATGTTGAGTACTCAATATAAAATCACATTTTCATTGGTTATTCTCCATTTCACCTATAGGGACATTCACTAGGATTATATGTTGTCCATCATTGTGGAATCATCCCACTGTAAAAATTTTATCTCTCAAAAATATAACAGTTCAGGGGATATCAAAAAATTAATAGATGTCCACCAATGGGGACCCATCACTTATTTAATTTCATTTACACCACCACATATAACATATCCATTATGGATGTCCCCATAATTTATACCATCATTTCATTAACTTCGTCATAATCATTTTGTAAAACAACAACTGCCATGTCACAAGTCATGACATATATATTATATTAATGTATCCTAAATGTATTCATCTCCCTAACATCAATTAATTTCACTCAACCAACCCATAAAATAACATTAAATATATTATCTATAATCCTTGATATGACATGATCCATCTTATCTAATTTTTTATAATCCTAGGTAGTATAACCCCGCAAAATTAAATTAATTCTTCATATCCTTTTATTACTCTCGCACCATATCCTCAATATATAAGATAAAAAAATCATTCCACTTTTTATTCACATTAGAGAAGTAATATAGGTTATCTTATTAGTTTTATGTGACACAACAATTATAATATCATCCTATAGTAATTACATATCAAATGTGTTATGTTTCATATGAAAAAAGGACCTACATTTCAAAAATATAGCCTAAACTCATTAGTTTATTTATGTGTTTAATTGATTGTTTGGTTTTTTGTTTGTGTGTGTTTGTGGAATTCTATGTATATCACAATACCACTTTGTACCTTATACCTCAATGATATTTCTCTTTATGTTTATTTAATTTAATGCACTTTGCATTGAAGTGGAATAGTCTATTCCAAAGTATGTGAATTTAATCCTCTCACCTATATGGTATTTAATATTGTTTTACACATTTCATGGATGTAATTTATAACATGGAATGTGTAGTTTTTTTTAAGAAATCCAAAAAAAATTCATCATCAATATTTCCCCAAAAATAATCCTAAATATTCAGATAAAAGTAAAAAATAATAATTCAATTAAAACTAGTCGTTTTATATTTATATATGTTGTTGTTCATTCTTATATATCTAAATATTCATTATTATCTATTAATATAACTATATTTAAAATTTGAGATTTAACTATTGAAAAGGAATAATCAACAAAAATAATATTTTATTTGATATTTAATAGGTCTAAATTCAATTATTCATCACGTATAATTATTCTAAACAAATATATAATCATATATAATCTTATAATATCTATATACTACATTTTAACCCTTCCAAATTATTAGGATTCCTCAACAAAACATGGATTATCAATGTAAATATATATTCATAAAGAATTTAAAAAAAATGAATGTTCAATCAACCTAGCATGATTCCCTAAAGAATGTTATTCCAAATTCGTGTATCATTGGCACCAAGAATTCCCCCAATATCATTTCTAACTATTTCTTATATATCCTATCAACAAATAATGACTCTGTATTTTCATTTTTGGAGATAATCGAGTGAATCTCAATAAAATATAATAAATTAAAAATTTATTATCACAATTCAATTTTGATTAAAAATATCTTTTACCCTAACAATTCCCTACGTGGTTATCCATTAATGCTTGTGATTTGACTTTACTAAAACCACTGATTCAGTTCATCAATTTAATTATTAAATCCTTCCATTTACTCAACATAAAATTGAATTTTTCTATTTCATGTCATAATTTCACTTAATGTCTACCACATATAATTATCTCACATGAAATTTTACTTATATAATAAAAATTATCTATTTAGAAATAATGTAAAAAGTGACTGAAATTATAATAATCCACCAGTATCCAAAAATTACTTGTAAATCCAATAATATTATAAAATTTTAAAACTACAACCCTAGAGTGAACATCACATCCTAAATTTAATCACGTGAAAAATGTTTCATACTATGATATTGGGAAAATTATTGTATGCATCTCTTCAAAAATATATTATTCATAAACTACTAAAACATATAAAATAAATTATCATTATTATAAACATAAAAAAGATTTTATCTTTGATAAGGTTCACAAATTTTCATAAAATAGTGTGAATATCAAAAAATAAACATTAATTTAAAATTTCCTCAGTCCAATGGAATTCCACATTACATAAAAAATTTACACCAAACAATTTATTAAATTACACCTATATAAATTATTCCCTCACCTATGTTCTCTCTTAGAAATTATTATTACTCAAAGAACTCTCACTATGTGAAAAATTATTTCTCACATGATCATGTCTTTAAATTATGAATTTTCATTTAAATACTCTAAAATGGTCACAACATCATTGATATACATAACACCTAAATAGATCTCATGTAAAGGATATTATTTATACATCTAAATATATGATACATGGAATGTGTTATAAAACTATATAACCTAAGGATATATAACCCATCAATAATATTCTACTCCAACCCATTCCAACACATCAAATGAGGTAATAATTATCTGTGTCATGTAAAATCCATTACCCAACCAAAAATTACCATGTTTGGGGAATCCCTAGGAACACATAATATGAAATTGCAATCTCCCATAGCCTCCTCCTCTAATCTGTATAGTACGTTTGATTAATCTAAATAGTATTCAGGTGATCCTTATTATCATTTATTGTTCATATATAATCCAAATCTATAAAATGACTGGGGCCCCACCAACCTTATGTAAACACAACTATGAATGATTAAATAACATAATCAAATACTCATAGATTCTGATACTAATAGAACCATGGTATCTATTTTTATAACTATACTCCACCACAAGAAAATGGTCATCCCATATTCAACAATAATCTATGATGAATGTTCTCAATATTTCCTACATTGTTTGTATCGTCCGTTCCGTTAATCCATCAATCCCTTAGTGAAATTTTGTGCTACTGAAGAACTAGATAATAAAGGAATGTGATAATAATTTCTCAATTAATATTATAAATGATGTATCAAGATAATTAACTATACAAATATTTAATCCACGACGATTCACCAAACTAATAACATAAACCATTTCTAAAATATCCTTTAAAATTGATTCATTAATTGAATTATGAAAATAACATTATTCAATATATCCATAAAAACAGACATAAAATCAATTCCCACTCACGTTCTGGGGAAACATTATAACAAAATCCATTTATATTTCCTCCGTCATCTATAGTATAATTTCTAATGGATCCAATAGTAACTACAAAATATATGGTTTTAATTTCACAATTAAGTGCAAAAGACAAATGTAAAACAACATACATACCACACTACATATAAAATACCACAAAAAATTCCAATTTAGAGTATGATATATCTTTATAACAGATTTAAAAAATAAGAGGTGAACTATGAAACAAATTCATAAATAATTTTTATACCATAGGGACTTAATTAATTTACCAAAAATAACACTCCATACACTACATCCTTATAACACCCTTCTAAAACATCACCATTCAAAATCTATATGGTATATTATTCTACCATATAGTCTTTATGATATGATTTTACTACCAATTACAATTATGATTATTCAACTATCATTAGAATGAAGTCCTCCATATTCCATCTCTATATAACCAAGATGATGAGATGATAATAATTATATCACCTTCATCTTCTCACTCACTCGTTAATCATCCTCACTAAAATACATTTGAAACTAGGAATTAAGATAGAATTAACATTTATTATAGTAAATGTGATATATAAAACACAATATTAGTAAAATTAATCCCATAGTAACACATTGAAATTAAAAAAAATTATAAAATATATACAACAGACTCTTATTATCCAAATAAAAAAAATTATTCTCAAATATTAATTCCCCTACGGTTTAGTAGAAAATAATAGTTGTAACATCATGTGCATTTTTTCGTAATTCATTAGTTGTTTTGTCCAAAAAATGATTGTAATGGAATGTTTGATGTTTTAGGGTTGATGACATAGGATGCGTGTTGATTATTTCAAATTCTATATAGCTCATAGGTAAAATTAAATAGTTATGACGAGACTTGGTTATAGTCATTGTAATTACGACATGGGTTGTGTTTTTAAAATAAGTATAATTGTGACTCTTTTTAGACTACTTCCCAATCAAGGGCTCTCTAACATGTTGGTTTGTGATGTGATATTAAAAATCACACAAGAATGATTCATTTGTTTTTCATAATAGTTTATCACCCAACAATTGGGTAGGTTGTTTCTTGACAGATATAATAATGGGGTTATTATTCCAAAGTCATTCAGTTTTCCCATGTTTTTATCATGGTGGGAGGTGTGCTGCAATGTAATTGATAGTGTCACACTGTAACATTACATTGCATATATGAGAGGACTTTCTGGGTTGACTCAAGGGGATATTTATCACATCATGTCCCAAAGGGCCATATTGTGAAGTGGTAATAAATGAGAAATAGTTTCATAACCCTACGGGTCTTTCCACAAAGGAATTACTATCATGTTATTTTAACATTTTATTTAATTTTTTTAAAAAAATCACTGAGATATTTTCCTCATTTGAGGATTTACCAAGGTGAGTACCCCTTACCCTCTAACATTCATTCCCTCTTCTTTCTAAGTGTGATCATTATTTTTTTGGGGTAATTTTTCAATTCATCAACCATTGTAGTTCCCCATAGTAAGTGATTTTCATTCTCTAATAACGATTCTGGATTTTCATTATTTTCATGAGTTTATAATAAAATAAATATTTATTTTATATATAAATCATTTCATTACAATTTCTTACTCATTTTTAATCATGATGTGATATTTTATTTTTAAGAATCAACTATTCTGATGTTTGTGGTTCATGGATTATAAATGTTTTAGTTGTGAGTGAATGAATTTTAGGATAATTTAGAATGTAGTAGTTCATGGATTAAAATAAGATTGAAACATCTTGAATTTTATATTCATTTGAAATAACTATATCTAATATAATGAGTCTAAGGGTGGGTTTATCTTGTAATGGATTATTCATCCATACTTATAACTATATAGGTTAGGAAGTGTGAGACAGTGTGTGTTATATAGTTTTTTTACATGTGATGTTTTGTTTAAGGTGGTTACTCTTGAACATAATCATTTTGGTGTATGAGGTTGTGTAGATATATGGGTTTATTTGGGTGACCTAGGTGGCCATGACCATTTTCATGATTATGGTGGGATACACTAATCTTAAGGGGGTATAACTCTCTATTGATGGGGAGAGACTAGTTCATCAAGTAATAAGTTGAGGTTATTGGTGATTGTCATTCACAATGGTGTGAGGTTGGTAGGGTCAACTGAACAAAAGAAAAATTCCAGTAGTTAGTATTAATCACTAGTTTATTTGTGTTATCTTTTTTATTTGATAGTCTTAGAGTGATAGTGTTTACCATTGTTTCATATAAGTGATACTATATAGGTGGACATGGGATATAGGTGGTGATTGGGATCATCATATTTGATAGAGTTCTCAATATTCTTGTTTTTCATTAAGATGTTGAGATTAAGAGTGGAATGTAAATATGTTGACTAATTTATGGGGATACAAGACATAGAACAACCATCATTATTTCCTGATTGTATTAAGATATTGTTTCATGGAATATGATGTAATGTTCAATTGTGTTATCAGATTCATTATAATGATGAAGGAATAAGTATTATGAACCATTATGGGTACAACATCCCATAAATGTACTAGATGAAGTTGGTATATGATCTCAACAATAAATGATGATAATGTGTGGAGACGGTTATGTCAATTTTATTGGTTTTTGTTGTTATTTATTTTATTAAATTTTAAATGTATGGCCAATATATATGGTTGTTGTTTCTACTATACAAACAAGTGATTAATCACTCCCAATACATGATCTATTGGATGATCTCATTCTTAATGGTTGATTGTATAAGACGGGAAATGGTCCTTATATTGATATTGTAGAAATTTTTATTGATTTGAAATCTTGAACTAGTTATCAATGGACACTGGAGTTGGACTCAGTGGTTCGTTTGTGAGGAAATAGTTTTGTCTTTTATATTATTTGAGACTTCAAATGAATTACTATTTGGTTATCCATCAATTTTTTTTTAAATTTTATGAAATTATATATATTTTTCCCATATATTTTGTTGTGTAATAGTTTCTTATGTTTTCTATTTATTATCATTATCCACTCTTTTTCAAATAATTGGAATTATATAAAAGAATTTATAGCTTCCCTACCTCCAAAATTAATATTATGTTATCCATTGGGTGAAAATATTTATTTCTATTCCTTTAATTTTCTTTGTTTTAAGAAACTCCATCTTAAATACATATTTATCAAAGTATTTTGTGTCCAATATTTTTTAATTCTACATGATGAAAACATATATGTTTAACATAATAAGAAAAATATTTTATGTATTTATCAATGATAACCTACCGCATTCATTATAATTATTTTAATAAGTATTGATCTAATAATTATCAAATTCAACTTTATCAAATCAAATTTAATGATTTTTTTCATCACGCTATATATACAATGTATTATAATAGGACTTGACATCAAACCAATATACTCATACCCATACCCATAATAATAATCATAATGAAATTATGTAAGGAAATCAATAGTATATGCCCTTATTTAAAATACGAATATGGAAGAAAAATATTCGACCATATTGTAATATATTCAACACCAAAAATAGTGGACACCCAAATATTGTCGAGCATTCTAATATTATATGAATGTTTCAGTGCCAGGTATCCTAAACATTCAAAAAATATCATAGAAATTATGACCATTGAAGGATAAAGTTTACCATTGGAAGATTTCCTATAAATATCTGGTCTTTATAAGATTTCAAAAAAAGTGTATGAACTCAAATATATTCACAACCTTCTAGTTATTCTAATGTGCAGGAGATCTAAAACTTATCAGAGCGAACACCATGTTATTTTTTATTATATCCTTTTTCTGTTAGTATTTTTCATTTATTTCTCAATCCAGATTTGATTAAAATCCAAAGATTCCATGGATTGAAAGACAAAATATGATCATATTGATCGAGGACTTATAGGAATTAAAAGAAATAATTAATTTTTCATATCGAGTGCTGCTGAAAATAGGAAGATAGAGAATCCCACAATCAAATTGAGGTATCATGTGGATAGAAAGACATGCTGATCTTCATATCGAGGGATTTACCAAGTAAGGGAAAGTCATTATTTCTTGAAATTATATATCAAGGTAGCTTTATCCTTGTTTATTGGATACCGATCATTTTGGGATAATAGAATAATTTTCATTTAATTTTTTATTAAAATAGATTCATTTAAACTACAATTTTAATGGAAAGTGAATTTTAATATATTCATTATTTTATTTGTATTTTTTATCATAATATCATTTATTATGACACAGTTTTTACAATTTATGACACTGTGAATAATTTAATACATTAATTGATATTTTATTCAATTTAATATATAAAATTAATTTTACATTACTCAGATGAATTCATAACCATTGTGATTACAATCCCATACTTACACAAATAATTCTAATCTGACTTAGAACTATGTAAATACCAGTCAGAATCTAAGTGATTGTGATATTTCCTTCAATAAACCCCTATAATAAATTTGATTAATATGAAAATAATTAATATGTATTGTGAATACGATTAGTTTAATTATGTTAATATACGTATCTTTTAAGGTAAAAAGAGTGTTATAGAAATTATAATTCACCTCCCCTAGTATTTAGCAATCTATATATACATATTGATCCAAATATTTCATTGAATTATATGAATATATATTAGTGATACATACAATTTGTATCAAAAGTGTTTTTAAATACATGAAATTGTCTTCACTATATAATATTCAGTTATTTTTTTTAATAAACTCGTTGTTTATAAACAACTACTATACTAATGAGTGTTGTAGAGTAATATTATTGTATTAAATATCTAATGTCTAAATGTACGTTCAATAGATAACCTAAATACAAATAAACCGTTGATTTCTAATGGAGATGACTGTCAATACTAGAGGGATAAATTGGAGGCATATATGATCAATATCACAAACCATATCGGGTTTCCTTCAAAACCAGAACCCGAATCAGTCCGTGATAACAACCTACGGGAATTCCCAATCCCCACAGGTTGGAAAATGTGATTGGTTACCATATATGAGTATTTGGGATTGATTTACCATTTTTTAGAAATATAAGACCATGAAATAAAATAAATAAACTGAATCTGAAATTTTTCCTGAATAAACATTTTAAAAAAATTCAGAATTGGGAAAAGGTATATACAATGACCAAAGCCTCCAATATATAAAGAAATACAATATGGAAAGACATATAACCACCACATAGAATTTGGAAACCACCATCAAACCATCCCAAAATACAACAACATGAAGGACCACTATAAAAATGGACCACCTATTCTATGAGCGTTACCCAAACCTACAAAAAACACTACTATGTTTTAATACACCCAAAGGTGTGTGTATTGTGTGATCCGAATCCCAATAGAATACCACACAAAGAGATTAAATGCGATAATCATTAGAGGACAAAAACATGCATGTTTTTTAAACAATGTATTTTATTAAATATCATTAGAAAATAAATCATTAAAAATCATTTTTCTAGTTCACTATTTTTAAGAATGAAAACATTAAAAAAATTGATCAAGATCATAATTTTACCAACCAAACAAACTCTATGATGAAAATGAGAGTAAAATTTCCAATGATCACAATCAATAAGAAAACCATTATGCACTATCTTGTTTAGAGTCCTAGGTTCCTCATATCTCTGGGAAAGTAAGAATACAACTATATGATATCGTGCAAAAGAGACACTAGTAGGGATTATACGAATAACCTTGCGGTCTCCCATCATCATCATCATAGTTTAGTTAGTTTTCTCATCTTTATGCATGCTATGTGAATCATGGGCCATACTCCACCAAATTACTAGTATACTAGTACATGTCCACCGACCATGCTAGTCTGTTTTTCCCTCTTGATCGTAAACATGTTCATGAATCCATGATATACCATGTTCTCATTAAAATACCATTTCATAATCATACACATAACAAACAACCACACACATGACCCATAATTTATTTTTTCATTCAAAAACATTTTGAAACTATAATTATACCAAATCATCCTACAACACATTTCTCATCTCATTCAAACACCAATATATAGTTTAAAATATATATAAAACATTCCCATGATTTTACACGTCACATAAAAACCAATTCACATTATAATTGACTATTTCAAAAGTAAATTCCAATCAATACAGTTTCCCATAATTTTTTCACCTCTTTCATAATTCATGAAACCATTTAAAAACTTTATAATACAATATCGTGGAGTGTAACCAATATTTGCACATAAAATCCTTCTAAAACCCCTATTTTGAAACAAAATGCAAGCCAATAATACACAAAAATAGAATTGTAACCCATATAACCATTTAGTAAAACCATTTCATGAACCATAAATTTTCCCCATGTGGTACAACATGTAATAAAAAATTCAAACTATCCTTTTTACACAAAAATTCTTATTTAACAATAATTGGTCAATCAATGCTACCGAAAATAGTTTTCGCACCACAAAAAAACATATTAGATCGATTCAAAATAGATAAATCAGTCAATAAAACTTATCTAGACAATATTACATGTTGAATCACCTACTAAAAAAATTAACACAAAATTCTATTTCAAAAGATCACCCACACCACCAATGCAGCAAAATTTAGTTAAACAAAGCCTAAAACCATACGATTAGACCAATAATCCAATGATCAATCATATTATTTGAATCCCTGTTATTTGGGAATTATGTAATTCGATAAAATATTGATAAAAGTCTAAGAAAAATAAAAAAAACCTATGAAAAATGTAGAATAGAAGGAAGGAAACCCACATACATGAGATGTCTTGATAAAAACGCCTCAAATACACTGGTATATTAATTTGAAAACAATAAAAATGAATGTGAGGTTTGAATAATGTTGTTTTGGTCATGTGAGAACTGAAATGAAGGGAATATAGGGAAAATTGAAGAATTAATGAATGAAATAAGTTACCTCTTCATATTTTCATGATTTTAGAAATATAAATATGTTTTTCCAAAATTCACGATGAATTGGTGCACCAATGATGGGGAAGTGGGTATAGGGGTTCCCCTTGCATATGTGGGCTCAGGTGATAGTGGAATCACTAAAAATCTATAAAAATTGAATGAGATATTAATGAATTTATATTTTTAAACAGGAAATGGGCCCACGATATAAGGACTCAGCCTTAAACATTACATAATCTATAATTAAATGAATAATCCACATTGAGGATATTTTCAGGATTATAGTTTTAGAGAATTACACCACAACTATTAAATTACGTCTCAAAAATTACAAGGCAGACATATCTACTTAGATTCCATTTTTCTTATAAAATAAAAACTCTTGAAAAAAAGGGTCATGTCTTGTCCCATGTTTTATATAGAATGAATTTTCCATTATCCCATCATTGACACTATTCATCCTTAGGTCCTGTGAAAAACATTTATAAACATGGGATGAGAATAAAAATCTCATTAAGGGTTATAAAATAAAGAATAAAAACATTAGTTCATCATTGCATACATAACCTATGCTCTTTAAAATACCTCATGAAATCATAAGATTTATGAATAACACAAAGAAAACATAAATCATATAGGTAACATGTGGAATTCATATCATACATACATTGTAGATATCATATATTCGTAGGGAGTTACATTTGGAATACATATCACAGTATATTGCATAAATATCTTAGGAGAATCATTCACATTTACCTCTATCATGTTACCCAATGCACTGGAGAGCTATCCTGGGCTCACCAACCCTAGGATTATCATGGAACCATCCATATATGTAACAATGCCGATGAATCATAACATATTATTAACACATAAACAATCATAATGGATGATAAAATTTCCATGACTAAATAGAAATATATCATTTAAATATATTGACATTCTAATGCATTATCAAAACCATTTTCAATACCAAAATACATATTAGGTTATATGGAATTTTCCTTTTAAAAACATAGTGACAAGTTAAGGATGTAAAATATCAAATTATACCATTTTCAATACCAAATTAGATTTAAGAGTATATGAAAATCATGTTTTGAAACAAATATGCCTCAATGACTGTAGATTGAGACAAAGTCCATTACCTCATGACCGACTTGACTTGTTTGTTCATTAGTCACTTGAATATTAAACTAAAGATAATTTATAATTTTAAAATAATCTTTTACAATTTTATTATTCCTTTTATATAATTTATTACCATGTTATAAAAATTATGTAATCATTTCATTTAATAACGTTGGTTTTGTCGATATTTCGTACATCAGTAAAAAATGGACTTCCTATAATTACAAGTTGTTCCAATGGTCAAATGTTATTTATATCCAGAATTATATCAATTATTTAGATATAATATATATAATATATATCATTTATATTTGAGAATTAATAATAGTACATAACATTTGGAGGTATGAAATGAAATACACCATTCCTAGAGACGGTAAGCAGTACGTATGCATGAATGCTACTTTCATTTATATATCTTATTTTAATGCAATTAAAACATAAGGATACATAAATATATTATAAATACAGTATAATATAATATATTATATCATTAACTCAATCATTTACACGTCCCACATATGGAATTAACATATCATATCACTTTTTGGGGGCAGTAGTCCACACATTCTCAAATGAAATTATCGCATATTCCCATAATGGAAACAAAAAAGGTATGATATAAACGAAAAATAATAATGTATAAATAAAACATAAAAATATTATATGTTATATATAAATATAGTGTCATATTAATGGCCACCATGGGAGGAGGTAGTATATAATCGAACAATCATCGTTTCGGGAGTCGTTAGTTTTCCATTCACAAAAACAGTATGTTCTTCACCCATTAGATAGAGGTGTGTGTAAGTATAGTTCAAATACATCTCATAAAAACATCCTAGTATATTTAGTATAATATTGATGTTATAAAATAAAGGATTAAAAAGAGTTTAGGGTTATAGAAGTAAAATAAATGAAATGAAGGTAAGAGAAATGGTTGCCTTTAATTTTGGTAAATCCATTTAGTTTGAACAAAAATAACTTATTTGATGTGCATTATACCTAATGAATGGATTCTAAGAGGAGGATAGGAATCTTGAGAGATTATTTTGGTAGTGTTTGGATGATCCAATAGGTTTGAGAGGGGTGTCTTTTTGGTATGAAGTGAGGCATTTTTATAAGGGGAAGGAGTGGCTCTTTAGGAATGATTGCAAATATAAATTTATTATAAACATGTCTTCTCTTTATAAAGATAAAAAACCCATTAAAGTTTAATATAAGATGACTTAAGTACAAAATAAAAGCATCCAATAATAATGGGACAATTTTTTGATATTATTTTAATATTTATAATCTTATTTATTTAAATCAATAATTAGTAAGTTAAATATTGCATGCTTATTTTGTCATAACTCATTTAATTTATTTGATGTATAAAAATAATAAAAATTACCATGATTTATGAAATATTTTAATCATTCCAGTGAATATTTTTAGACTAAATTAATACATATATGACCCGTTTTAAAAATTAATTTACTAAAAGATATTTGTTAATTTTATTTTTGTCTTTACTTTATATTAATTAAAATAATGAATCATTATCACTTCCATGTGGATCCATGGGGCCCAAAATCGACAAAAAGATTTTAATGTTCGTAAATGACTCAACCAATAAGGTTAATACAATTGTTAAGGTAATTTTTAGATTATAAAATATTTTTACTTTGAATTAAACTATTTACCTTTAATCGGGTTAAATAATAGTCAAAAGATTCTATTCCCCAAAAATTATTTTTATCTTATTGAACCACATTTAAATTACTAATAACAACCATAAATTTTTTAATTTTGAAATTAAATCCATATAAGTTGATAAATTTTTTTTAAATAAAAATTTCAATTTTTAACTTCTACTTAGTGGATGGATTCTTCATCATAATTGAAGTATTTTTAAAAAATATAAAAAATTACGCCTATATTATATTTGACATTAAAAATTAAAAAATGATGCTTATTTTACGAAATTGAAAACATATAAATTGAATTAATTAATTTTTAAAAAATTCTTGTTATCAAAACCAATAACCTTTTATTAAGAAACAATAACTATAAAAATATTGATACTAATTTATGTCCAATTTTAAAGTGAAATTAAATCCAATGAAATACAATGTATTAAATAGTAAATACATAATATAATTACACTTTAAAACCAATTAAAAAATAATCTTACCATATAAATTAATTATATAAAAATTCATTTTTCAATTAAAAATACAGTATTTTTCACTATTCATAAAATATGAATTTTATTAGAAAAAAACAAAAAATTTACCAAATGAAAATATTGATGTCCCGAATCAAAAATAATTTTATTTGGACAAATAAAATATATAAAATTGAATATAATACTATTTTGTGAGTGTTCTCAATAAAATGGAGGCAAATCAAGCTTTTAAGGTAAATAATGCTTAAAATTAGATAAATTAACATTTTAAGCCTCTATATTTTATTTGATAAATGTAAAATATTTAAAAAACTTTTATAATAATATTATAGTTAGTTATATTAATTTATAATAATAAAATGTCTAGGAGTTAACTATATTTTTAATAATAATATTATATTATTAGAGTTCACCATAAGATTTCAATGAGACCCATTGTTTCATATCAGGTACACCAACGAACAATGAAACCCATTTAATGTAAAGATAATATTTAATTTGAAAGTATTAATTATTATGGAAAATGAATTATTCTTTATTTACCTAGGATATTACATCATTCCCCCCTTTTAGAATTTCATTTTGACAATTCTATTCATTTATCAATGAAGTGGGGGTATTTATCCCTCGTAGCATTTTAAGATTCTCATGTTGCCTCTTAAACCATATGGGTTTTCCACATAACCATTACTTGGTGAATGACCTTATTCCACAACACATTCTCTTTAAAGTCAAGAATATGTATAGGTTATTCCTTATAAGAGAGATTCTCTTTCAACTGAATAAATATCTAAATAAAACAGGATATGGATATAGCAAATACTATCATAACATTGAAACATGAAATACATCGTGTACCATGGAAAATTTGGAGGTAAATGCACTCAGTAAGGAAATGATCAATCTTTCTCCAAGATTTCATATGGTGAAATGAACCTCAGACACAACATTCCATTCTTACAAAAATACATCACACTTTTCCATTGAGAAAATTTGAGAAATACATGATCACCTATCTCAAAAGAAATATCCTTCTTATGATTTTCTGCATAACTTTTATGCCCGCGCAATTCTGATCTCATATGATTAAAAATCAACCGAACCATTTCTACAATCTCTTCTATAAATTATGGTCATATTATCTTCCTTTCACCTACATCATCCCAAAAGCTAGAGTTTGACACCTCTTTCTTTATAATTACTCAAATGGATCCATATTTATACTGGAATGGAAACTGTTATTATAGGAAAATTCAACCAATGAAATATGTTTGTCCCAACATCCCTGGTAATCCTTGAACAATCACATAGCATATCCTGCATGTTTGGAATTTTTCATTCTGACTGCCATTCTGAATACGGATGAAAAGATATACTAAAATTTAATTATCTACAGAACGAATTCTAATGGCTTCTCGAAAAGTGAGATATAAACCCATGATCTTGATTAGATACAATGGGTAGGGGAACACCATGAAACCTTAATAGATCCATAACATTAAACTGGGAATGTTGATCTAGAAAGAAAGTATATCGAATAGGAATAAAATGATAATATTTAATCAACCAATCAATAATAACCCAGATTGCATTATAACATCGAGATGTCTTCAGTAATCCAACAACGAAGTCCATTGATATATTTTTCCATTTCCTCTCTGGCACTGGTAAATAATGAAGCATCACAGTTAGTAACTGTCTCTCTACATTAACCTACTGACATGTCAAACAATTCAACGTAAAATGAGGAATATCTATTTTCATTCCTTCCCATCAGTTTTACTCACGAAGATCTGTGTACATCTTAGTACAAACAGGATGAACTGAAAACAGAGAACTATAAGCTTCACATTACAAATCATTCTTCTTCTGTAAATCACAATCCACACATAATATCATTCCAACCCTTAAAACATAATAATTATCAATGTTAAATTCAGGAATCTTACTATTATAAACCATCACTACCTCTTTTCGAATGACACAATGTTTTTTCTGCGCTTACATAATTCTATCTAATAGGGATGATATCACTTAAACCTAATACAATACATAATGATTAAAGGCACAAAAAACTTCTATGCCAATGTTTATCAAATCAAAAACTGGAGGATCTCATTCCAAATGAAGCATTTTTAATGAATCATTACTATTTTGACTCAAAAAATCATCCACCTTATTTTTTTTGAAAATGGTAAAGGGTCATGTAATCATAATCCTTGATTAATTCCTACTATCTTTTCCATACCATGTTCAATTATTTCATAGTGAAAATATAATTCAATCTATTGTGGTTTGTATATATCTCAAATTTTACTCCATATAGATGATGCCTCTAAATTCTCAAAGCAATAAAAAAAGAAGCTAATTTGAAATCATGTGTAATGTAATTTACCTCATGTGGATTCAACCGACGTGATGCATAACAATTACCTTATCATTATACATAAGAACACAACCTAGTATTTTCAACGAAGAATCACTATAAATAACGAACTCACCTTTTATGGAAGTTTGTGCCAAAACTGTACCATTCACCAAACTTCATTTCAAATCCTAAAAACAATAATAACAATCTTTTGTCCAAACCAACATAACATTTTTTTCATGTTAACATCATTAGTGGACATGATAACTGTAAATTTTTTTCTACAATCCTCTTTTAATAACCTTCTAAACCAATAAACTATTAATATCGATTATATATGTGTGTCTTGGCCATTATTAATCAACTTTTTTTAGTAGGATCAGCAATTATCCCATTTTTTTAAACAATGTGACCATAAAAAAAAATAATTTAACCAAATATAAAATATTCTGATTTTCCAAAACAATATATTTTATTTTATGGTAAGAAATAAAACCCTAAAATGACTTTCATGTTCCTCGTTACTTTTGAAATAAACCAATATATCATCAATGAACCCAACCAAAAACGTATCCAATAACTCACAGAAAATTCTATTAATATGATCAATGAATATTGTTGGTGCATTAGTTAAACCAAAAGGCATAACAAAAAATTCATAATGACCATATGTAGTACAAAACATGGTTTTAAGAAAATATTCTTCATTTACTTTCAACTGATGGTTCCACAACCTCAAACCAATCTTCAAAAAATACTGAGCCCCTTGAAGCTGATAAAAAAATCCAGCGATCTGAGGCAAAGGATACATGTTTTAACTATAATGTTATTAAACACTCTATAATCAATGATAAGTATCATTGAACAATATTTATTTTTATCAAACAAGACAGGATCAAACCATGATGAAGTTCTATGTCAAAAGAAACCATTCTATAATAACTTATGAATTGTTTCTATAACTGTAAAATTTTAATTGGATCCATTAGATAAGGGGGTTTTGAAATTGTCTTAGCATCAGGAAATAAGTCTACAGTAAATTAAACATCATTATTAGTTATAATACCAGGAAATTCATTATGAAAAACATGAAGGTACTCATTTACCACTAATAAATTATTAAAGTGAAAAATTCCTTTTTTTAACAATATTGGGATTGTAACATCCATTTACACCTTTTACTAGTTTCTTAGCTTTTTGATATCTTATCAAATGTAAGGGTTCATTATTGTACACAAACTGAATATCATTCTTAAAATAAACATCATTAGGTCTGTAGTCAATCTAAGAATGATAAAAACAAGCCCATATATACCAAAAATAACATTAATCTCCAATAGAGACAAATAAATATGGTTTTCATGTAGATTCTTTCTACACAAAAGGAAATTAAGGTTATCATAATTACATTTTGTTACCACATTTCCTCCTGATGTTTTTACCATAATCTCAGGATTCATATATTGATATGGAATTACCAATTTAATAGAAAACATCTCCGAAATTAAATAGTGTGTAGACACTATATCAAAAACTCATTGGAATAATCTAAACAAACAAATAGTGTACCTAAGACTACTTCAATGGATAGCCCAACATCTCCTGAATTAGTTTCAGAAGACACCACACCATTTTTCTTCTTGTAGTATTGATTCTATGCCTCAGTTGAGTTCTTCATTGGACACTCATTTGCCTAATGACCCATTTTATTTCCCTAGAAACATTTTATTGAATGAAAATCATATTTTATCTTACCATTACCTTGATCTTTTTCAGTGAAATTACGAGCCTTATGTCCCATTTTTCCTCATCAATATCACTTAACGGAATTCAAAATAAATTCACTAGCATTATTCTTACCAAAATATTAAAAACTTTATCTTATATTTCATACCAACATACTTAATGGAAGAGTTTTACCCTTTCCTCTACCACTTAATCCTCTTATTCAGTTGTTTTTCAAAGAACACATGATCATTGACAAACTCCATTACCACCCTCTCTGCACAACGGACATTTTTTTTATAATATTTGAACTAATAAGAAGCAAATTACCTTCGATACGTTGGAATTAATCCTGAGTAAAAATGGTTGATTTTAAAATCAATATCTCAGATTAAATTTGGAGCATACCTTTCCAGTCGAGTTAATTTTTCTTCATATGCATCCACTATGTCATCCCCCTATCTCAGTTCTAGGAATTTTTTTACATCCTATGATTAACTAGTATAAGAAAATATTTATCAGGAGACATAAAATTGAATTCATCCCAATCTAGAGAATAAATCTCCTCACTATCACTGTTAATTTTCACCATTGACCACCACTAATCAACTTCACCTTCATAACGGTAAAAAACAAGACTAACCTTTTGATGTACTGAACACCGTGTAACATCATCAATTTTCTCTAGTGCATTAATCCACTCTTATTCTAGGACAATGTTCAATGATCCTATAAATGATGGGGGATGTTTCATCATGAAATGATCCACTTCTGACATGTTACACTTTGGTTGATCTACCTAATCTTCTTCACAAATACCACAACCATTTAAATACCCAGTCAATTGTGCCATCACTGCAACAATCTATTCAGTTCTGATTCTGACTATCTCAGGTTGCTGATCTGGATGGTTGTCTTCTTCTAGATGTCATCCCAACAAAGCCGCCATGTAACCTTTGTGGAAAACGATTTTGAAAACAGAAATATCTTAGGTGATGCAACATGGTAATTTGTAAATGCTATTTCATTTCAGTATAAACATAAATTAATTTATGGATATTAATTTAAAAATTCACTTACACATAATGTTATCTAAACTGTCCTCTAATACCAACTATAAGGACCTGACATTAAACATTACATATTCTTTAATTAAATTAATAATTTACATTTAAGATCTTTTCAGGTATATAGTTTTTTAAAAAAATAGACCATAACTATTACATTACATCTAAAAAATTTCAAGGTAGAAACATCTACTTAGTTTCCAATTTTTCTATTAAATAAAAACTCTTGAAAAAAAGTTTCATTTCTAGTCCCATGTTATAGACAACATGACTTTTCCTTGTCCTCATCACTGACCCTATTAATCTTTAGGTCCTATGAAAAAAATTTGAAGACATGGGTTGAGAAGAAAAAGGCTCAGTAAGGGTTTTAAAACGAAGAAAGACAACATTAGTTTATCATTTAATAAATAAAATATGCACTTTGACATACCTTGTGAAATTATATGATTCATGAATATCATATAGAAAACAAAAATCAAAAAGGTTACTTGTGGAATTCATACAATAAATAAATTGATGTTATCTGAGCTATGTATGGAGTTAAATTTGGAATACCGATCCTAGTATCTTCCCAAAATAACTTTTGAGAGTCATTAAAATATTCCTTTATCACATTACCCAGTTTATTCTAGACATATCTAGGCTCACCCTCCCTAGGTTTATCATGGAACCACATTTATATCTATGAATTCCAATAAACATAACATATTCATAACACATAAAACAAACATAAAGGAAGGATATCATTTCCACATTTCAATCACAATATATCATTTTAATATATTGACATAAAAATATCATTATCAAAACAATTTTTAAGACCAAAATGCATAAAAATGAAAATGGTACTTTCCTTTTCAAAACATTACGTCTTGTTATGGATGCCAAAGATCAAATAATAATCATAAAGGCTGAAAGATCGTTGCCAACCCTTATGATAAAATTTTTATCATTTAGTAAAATGAATTATGGAGAAAAAAATCCTTTTAAATAAAATTATAATTCAAAGGGTTTCATATGTAGTATAAAATAAAATTTTGTATTAAAAAAAATATTACTCAATAAAAGGAGATTGGGACAAATTCCCTTACCTCATGTCTGACTTGACTCGTTCGTTCTTCAATCACTTTAATAATAAAATAATGTTAATTTATAAGTTATTATGAACCATTTTAATGTTTAATATTAATTTTATATAACTTATTTAAATAATATAAATATTATGTAATCATTTAATTTAACAACGTTCGTTTGGTCGATATTTGGTACTTGAGTCGAAAATAGACATCTTATAATTAGAAGTTGTTCACATGGTAAAAATTTCATTATATACCTAATGATATTCATGATTTATATATCATATATATCATATATATCTTGTATATAATTGTATTTATAATAGTACATAACATTTGAAGCTATGAAATGAAATGCACCGTTCATGGAGATGGTAAGTCGTACGTATGCATGAACGCTAAATTCATTTCTATTTCATATTTTAATGGAATTAAAGAATAATTATTCATAAATATATTATAATAACTATATTATATCATATATAATATCATTAAATCAATCTTTTATAAATCCCACATATGGCATTAATGAGTCATATAACCTTGAGTGGGCGGGAGTACGCACTTCCTCAAATGAAATTATAATGTTTACCAATAATGGAAACCATAAATGAATTAAAAAAAGAGAGGATAATAGCTATAAAAAACATAATATATATTATATATAAATATATTGTCATATTAATTTCCATCATGATAGGTAGTAGGAGATAATCGAACAATCATCGTTTTGTGAGGCGTTTGTATTCTATTCACAGAAACCGTATGTTCCTCCCCCATTACATGGAGGTGTGTATATGTTTACTTTTAATAATTCTCATAACAACATCCTAGTTTATTTTTTATGCTGTACTTGTTATAAAATAATGGAAGAAATAGATTTTAGGGGTTGTATATGTAAAATAATTGAAAAGAAGTAAAGAGAAATTGTAATCATTAATTTGGGTAACTCCCTTTGTTTTGAACCAAATGGATTTCTTGAAGTGATTTATACCAATTTTATATATCCTAGTAAGAGGATAAGGATATTAAAATATTATTTGGTCAGGTTTTAGACGATCCAAAAGGCTTGAGAGGTGTTAGGAATGGGATAGATGTAATTTCTTTTTATAAGGCGGAGGAGGGGCTCTTTAGGAAAGATTCAAAATATTATTCTATTATAAACATATAATCAGTTTTTTAATTACCAAAACACATTAATGATGAAGATAAGATGTATCATGTTCTAAATAAAATAATCCAATAATATTTGGACACGTTTTGAATCTTATTTTACAATTTATAATCTTATTTATCTAAATAATTTATTAATGATTTAATACTTCATTCTGATTGTGTCATAAGAAATTTTATTTATTTGTTTTCTACAAATTATAAAACAAATAAAATGACTTAGGAAATAAATTTATCTTTCCAATGAATATTTATAGTCCAAAATATTACTTATATAACCCCGTTTATAAATTAAATTACTAAAAGATATTAGTTTTTGTCATATTTTTCTTTACTTAATGTAAATTAAAATATAATGTCATTATCACTTCGTAGTGGCTCCATGGGATCCAAAAATCTTTCCAAAGATGGAAATGTTCATATATGACTAACCAATAATGATAGGAAAAGAGTTAAGGTAATTTTTTATATTATAAAATTCATTTTACTTTTAATTACCGTATTTACCTTTTACCGCGATAAATAAAAGTCAAGAGTTACTATTCACCAAACATAAATTTCAGGTTATTGAACCACATTTTACTTATTAATAATGACTATGTATGTCAGAATTTTGAAATTCATTCCACAGAAGTAGTTAAATTTAATTTAAATGAAAATGTTAGTATTTTATTATTACTTAGTGGTTCCATTATTCGTCAAAAATTAATGTTTTTTAGAAAAATACCAAAAATTCAGACTAAGATATATATGATATTCAGAACTAAAATATTATGTCTTTTTTACAAAATTAAAGACTTACATTTTTAACTAATTAATTTAATATTAATTCTCATTATTAAAAAAAAATAATGAATATTTTAAGAAACAATAACTATCAAATGATTGGTACTTGTTTATGTCCAATTTCATCGTGAAATTAATTACAATGACGAACATTGGAATAAAATGTAAAAAATTAATATAATTAAACATTAAATTAAATTAAAAATATAATATAACCATATAAAAAAATTAGATTAAAATTCACTTATGATTTGAAAATACATTATTTTTCAATCATAAATAATGTATTTTATCTCAAAAATTAACAAAAAATTTCCCAATGTAAATTTTAATGTCCAAAATATAAAAAACGATTTTTATTTGATAAATATAACATATATTAGTGACAATAATTGGATTTAATGAGGGTTCTCTATCAACAGGCAGTAAATCAACCATTTAAGGTAAATGAAACTTAAAATTAGATTCATTAATATTTTAAACATCTAAATATCATTGGATAAATATAAAAACATTAAAAAATATTGTAATAAAATTGTAGTTAGTTCTATTCATTATTGCCAATACAATGACTAGGCATTAACTACAATTTAAAATAATATTATTATATTATTAGTGTGCAACGTATGATTTCAAAGAAACCTATTGTTGTGTATTTGGTATTACATCGAACACAGAAACCCCTTTAATGTAAATTTAATATTTAATTGAAAAATATGATTATTTATGGAAAATGACTTATTAATTATTTACCTGTGATTTTACGTATTATTTGGGCCAAATCTTGAAAACACAGCCTTTCCTCCAAAACTAGATGGATAACACCCACAAAAAAATCATTAATAGTAATTAAATGAAATATCCCATTAAAATATGTAATGGATTTGAAATTATTTCCCACTATAAAAAATATTGCACTCTGAAAAACAAAGTCCTTTTCCATTTATTTTCCACCCTAAAAGGACAAAATGCATCCAATTGATATATCATTGACAGAATGCTCACAAAATCATAATCATACACCACATCGTGGAATTATAAAAAATATTAAAACTACCTCAATAAACATTACACCTCAAATACTCTTTGAACAATTCCTATGAAACATACCAAGAATGTACAATGAAAATGAATTGTTTCACAATGGTCTTACTTCAATAAAACAATTGGGTGAACTCCAATACAAATGATTTATGATACATGAATTTGTTTTTTTAAAAACATTGAATAGTACTACATATTTCAGGAGAAAGAAAAGGGGAAAAACAATACCACAAATATGGGGAGCCATAAATAGACTCCCTTCTATAAGGAGAATCTAAATTTATTTTTCCAAAATAGAATCAAGAAACAAATTGGGGGAGGCCGGATCAGAATCATGGAATAAGGGGTAAACTATAATTATACTTTTCCAAAAGATCGTACATGAGATAAATAGCGGGTATTACCACCATAGGCACCAACCATCTTAATAAAACAATATTGGTCGGTTATTTATTTACCAATGGTTTTTATTATACTCAAACGTGAATTATTACATGACACACTAGACACCCACATCATATCCTTCATTAAACTCATCTAGTAGTTCCATTAACCATCTATATTCCTATATAAACAAATGCATATATTCAACCTTGAGAAAACCATTGACCAAAACCAAACCATTACTTGATTCAAAATAAAAAAACCACAGTTTCCCTTTTTCAAAACTGTTAACCATAAAATTAAAAACCAATTTATATCATAGAAAAAAAATTAGAAAAGATACCATAAATCAATAAGATCTCACTTTCATGCTTTACACAATCATTTTACTACATTATATCCCATTTAAAAACGATTTAATTTTTATTAAAAATTCGACTTCGTATATCTCAATATAATTACGAATATATCACTTATCATTTCAAAACTAGGTACTGAAATTGCATAAATTTTTTCAATTGCTCAGTAGTTACAGAAAAATCCATCTTTAACCCCCACATATAAATTCAAAAAAAAATTATTTTAATCGAAATATTTTTAAAAATTTTAGAAAAAATTATTTGAAGAAGAATATCAAATCCTAATAAAACTTAATTTATGTTTTAAAAGGTTGTGTAAACACACAATTTACGATTTGAAAAAAAATTATGAAAACTTATATCATGTATTTCTGGAATGAAACAACTTCAACATTATTATAAAATCATTTCTAACGAATTTCATTTTTCTTAAAACCCAGACATTAATATTTTAAAACAAAATATCCATGGTTACAATTCAAAAGGAAACAATAATATATGAGAGGAAACTATTGTTCGTGGGTGACATAGAAATATGGTTGGCATCCATATGTCAATCACATCACAATCATATAGAGTGTTCTAGGGAAATATCCTCGGCTCCTCATGGCTTTCCATACCCTATGAGATCATTGGGATCTTAGACCCAACTCTCCTATCATTTCCAAAATTCATCAACGAATAATGCGAAACAACGAAATCAGATAAAAATCGACATCCCCTTGAGACTTGAATCTCATCAAGAGGTGTGCTATCCAGACACCAAACTCATAATTGGGATGTCATGTCCTGAAATTCTTAGCCTCAAACTATTCCGGATCATCCCCAAATAACATGACCCAATGGATGGTGCCTGCTCTAATACCATTTTTTCACAAACTAGATCAGGTCTCCTTTAAAACTGGCACCTGACCCGGTCCTAGTAAATACCCAAATAGATTTTACGATCCCCAATGTCTGGAATACGTTCCTTGGTATAATATTTGAGTGTTAGGGAACAATTTACCAAATCTGAGAAAGATAAGAAAACAAATTACAATAAATAAAAATAATATGAAATTATAAACCAAACAAGAATTTAATAAAATTTAGAAATGGGAAACACGGTTTATAAAAAACCCAATGACTACATGAAAAGAAGAAATCCAAAATGGGCATACCAAGAACCATCTCAAAGATAGTGGGAATCAACATGAAGCTATCTCGTAATAATATTACATGAAGGACTGCTAGAAACCCAGACCACCAGTTCTAAGAGCATTATGCAAACCTGCATGAAACATTACCAAGTCTACATACACCCCATGGTGTAAGTAGGGTGTGATCCAATTCCTAGTCATGATTCTACCACAATAAAATTCCATCGAGATAATCATTATAATTCAACAATCATGCATGTTTTGTAAACAAGGAATGCTAGTAAAAATCCTTAGGAAATGTAACATTAAATAAAATCAGTTTTCATGTGGGCTGTTTCAAAGAATCAAAAAATTTAGATAAAATTAAAAATCTACTAAATTTAATCATCCAAGTACAAAATATTCCGATGAAGACTGTAAAATGAATAATGAGAATAAGAAATTTGAACACCCATAGGAAGTAGCTCGTTTTGGGTCCCAAACACCTCGTATCTCGATGGATGTAACCATAAAAATAAAAATTATCGTGTACATGATTCACTAGTAAGAAAATACCCATAACCTAGTGGTCCCTAAAAATCATCATCATCATAGTTTAGTTAGTTTTCTCCTTGTCAAACTTGCTACGTGAAATAGGGGACAAACCCCACGGGTTCACTAGCATTCTAGTACACATCCATCGACCATGATACATGGGATTTTCATGATTGTGATCAAAAAAGATCCACAACCATAGACATACCATTTTCACATTCAAATATCCATTCCAAATATCACACACACCAAATAGTCCTCACACCTTTCACATTATGTCATATTTCATTCATATTCATTTTTAAACCATACTCACACCAAAACCGAACACAACATGATTCACATCTCTTTCACACATCAATAAAAACATTATAAAATTTTATAAAACATTTGAAGATAATAAACATAACATAAAACACCTTTCTCATTGAAATGGACCATTTCAAATGTACACTCCTACTAAAATAGTTTTCCAATATAGTTTCACCTCTTACCTAAATCAATAAAACATTTAAAACCTTCAAAAACAATTCCAAGGAGTGTAACCATGTTGATAAAAAATACCTCAAAATTACTATTTTAAAACCATATTCATGCAAATATAATATATAAGCTGAATTGGAATCCCTCTATGAAATTAATAAAACCATTTCAAGAACTATAAAATATCCCCAAGTGGTACAACATGGAATACAAAAGACTAACAAAAAATTTTACACAAAAATGATACATTAACATTGACCTCTCACCCAATGATACAAAACATATTTTTTATCACCAAACCACAACATATTAGGAACATTATAAATAAATAAATCATGAAATCTAACCCATTATGAAATTTTTAACTGTGGAATCGCCTACCAAAAAAGTCAAAAAACCAAATCCTTGTGTGAATGTTCAGTCGCACCATTGTTACCCCACAAGGGAGTTAAACAAAAAATAAAACCAAAAGATTATTACAATAAAAAAATTGAAAATACTAGGATTAAATCCCAACATTTTTTAAATTAATAACTTCAATAAAATATTGATGAAACCCTATAAAAAATGTATAAACCCAATGAAAAAGAATGAAAGGATGAAAACCCACCAAGTTGAAATATGTTGAATAAAACACGATAAATATAATACATACTATATTTTCCAATAGCCAAAAATATAATTGACGGTCAAATAAGGAAGAGTAGTACATTTTAGTACTGAAATTGAAGGAAAAGAGTAAAATTTTATTGATCTATGAAGGAAACAAGTCACCTCTTCATATTTGGATGATTTGTGAAATCTATATAGGTTTTTCCCTAATTTAGAATGAATATGAGATCTATAGAGGGGGGAAAAGACCATTGAGGAATACTATTGGTGTGTGGTATCATGTGAGAGTTGGAATAACCGAAAAAAATAAAAACTAAATGATATATTAAATAATTCATTTTTTTAAATATTGAAATGAGCTCATGGATTGTCCCAAATCATGAAAAAACACCCTTTCCAAGAGTACAGTATTAGATAACACAAAAAAAATTCATGAATAGTAATTAAATGAAAAATTTATATAAAATTAGTTATGGATGTGACAATCAACACTGTATTTTCCAAATTTATCATGTTCATTGAAGATTATAAAATTTTGTAAAAAGAAGTCTCAACGCTATAAAAATCATGAAAAGAAGGTCTATCAGTTGAATTATCAGGTAATGAATTATCTATTGATTTTATTGAAAAGAAGCATTTATAATTAGATTTATTCTTGTGAAGATTACAATAGTATTTTTTATAAATTATATATTACAAATTTAATATCCATAAAGGTTGATGAAACTATAAGAGAAATGGTTAGGAATGTTTTCCAGGACATTGAATTTCATTATTCTAAACCTGTTACTATGGTAGAACATTATTTGATGAGAATATTTTATAGTCTATAATTTGTTGGTTATAGAGGATTACATGTTGATATCCATTATTAAAATATAATTTATATCATACCCAAAGTGTGTGAATCTTGGTGAACTATTGTTGATGAGTAGAGGATGATTAAAAAAAACTATTGATGAATCTTTGGAACACATTTGAAATTTGAAAGATGATTTAAATGATATTCTATGAAAAAAATTAAAGAAATGGTGGAGTTAATTTTACTATTACATAAAATTCAATAAAATCCCAAACTCCAAATATAGTTTTTTTGTTTTATATAATGAAAAATGTGTCTACTCAATTTGATTCTATTGATACTGAAAAATATAAGATCTATTTTTCCAATCATGTTCAATTAAAGATTTAGATTGTTCACCAAAATGATTTTCATTATTATTAAAAAAACATATTACAGTAATAGGATTGAAAAGAATTATTTTTATTTTTCATGATATTAATGAAAAAGAGTTGTACATATCCAATTTGACTATCCCTAGTTGAATAAAATAATAGAAGGATATAAATTCTGATAGAAATCAGAAGAAATAAAATAATTAAAAAATAAATAATGTTATTAAAAATGATGACCCATGGAGTTTCATATGAGGTAATTCATCACTCAATAGCATAGATAATAAAAGTAAAAATCATAGATACACTGTAATTCTATATTTATTACCTTTTACACATAAATATTTTATAGAAAAGGTAAATACAAATTATTCTTTAAATAATTTGTCATTAAATTAAAATTACCCAAATGAAAAGATTTATATATATTTAGTTGAAGAATCCTTATAAGTAGTGATGATAATACATTAACATCATATGAATAGGAATCATGATTTTCCCAACCAGTTAATAATTAAAATTACAATGTATGATAAAAATTGAAAATACAAATACATTAACAAATTTTCAAACCATAGATGATTCAGATGTTTTTAATGATCATGATAGAGAAACATTTTAAATTGAAACTATTTTAAAAAATCCATGATAAATATAGTCATTATTTAGTTAATAATTATAAAACATTATAAAAAAATTAGATAAAGATAGTTTGGAAATTAATTATGATAAATGAAGGACCCCATGACACTCTGAGAGGGGAGGGGTGAATCCGGGTGACAAATTTTTCTTTTAATGTGATGGATCTTCTGTCCACTTTGGCAGAAACTTGTTGAACCTGTGTGATGAATATGATCAGAATGAAAACATTCATATTCACTGAGAAGACTCAACACTTTTTACTTGGTTCACTACTAAGGGCTACGTCCAAGGAGCATATGCCGACAAGTTCTCGGTCGTACCAAATTCCACTAATCATCACTAGATATGGAATAAAAAGGTTCGGGAATAGTCACACTGTCCCAGGCTCACTGCCTTTACAAAGGTTCAGAGATAGCTCACTACTTCCCTCAGGTCACTCCCGTTGACTCCCCCAGGATCACTGCCCTTGGTGAAGTCACACTCAGTTTATAGATGTGAATGTCTCTTCATCATTGCATAAGAATGCATCCTATGTTGTATGTAGATACTCTCTTGAAGTTAAACTCTCACCAGAAGAAAAATCTAACATTGCAATGTAGGTACTGGGTGATCCTCCAGCTTTCGTGCAACTTTAAAAGGACATATGTACATTAACAACCCTAGGGCGCTTCTCCAAGCTTGGCGCGCATGTTCCAAGAATGGCGCGGAAGTCACTTGAGTGGTACAAACTCGGCGCGATGGAGACTCCAAACCTCATGCGCGACTCTGCCTCTTTGAGCTCCAAACTTTCACAACTTAGCGCCTCTAAATCCCAAACCACTTTGGATGCACACCCAACAACCGGCGCACATCCTCTACTTGCACGACCCAACAACCACTTGCGCGACTCTACCACTTGTGAGAAGAGAGCTCAAAAATTCTCAAAGACTTGAAATTTGTTACAAATGAGGAGGGGTGTCCTCTATTTATAGGCAAACTAGACCCCCTGCGTGGTGGCACACAAGTCTTCCCTCGGTGCACAGGATCCGGCGTTGAGCTCATCCTTCCTAACCTCTGTGGCGATACTCACTTGCGCAACCACACCGATAATTGCACGGCCTTATTTCCTTTGCCACATTTTGAAGTTATAATCTTGAAAAAGAATAGGCACACAAGTTTCCAATCCTCCAAGGTATTGGAGTGCATGTCTCTTCATGGTGCACAAGTTATTGCGCGACCTGCCCAAAACATGCGCGGCCCTTATCCCTTTGCCATTTTCCCATGTTCTGCTCTAGAAAAACATATGGCGCGCATGTTTCCTCTCATTCCAGTACACGATGCTCAAGTCTATATTCCAAAAACACATTTATCCCTTTGTTGATATTCAGGCCCAAAAATTTGGAAAACACTGGGAAACAACGCCACCTTCAATACTGTTGTCTGCTTGAACTGTATGATCTCTTTGCTGGTAAACATTCTGAACTTCCACTGAGGATTGAAAAAAAACACACAAACCATACTTCAAATCATTCATAGAAGGCCATGGTTCCAACAGTCTCCCCCTTGGGTTTGTTGGCAATCAGAAAAAAAAATTCAATAGATCTTCATCCATGTGAAAACCAGAAACGCAAGAATCAACATAGAAAACACTCTAAGTCTACGTGAGCAATTCTTGGTGTAGAAAACAAGAGAGGAAGCTTGAGTTGTGTTCCATGCTATCATTTCTTATTCTTCTCATCCTATAACTGACCCTGAATTTGCATTGTGTCACAAGAGTATTCAGTCTGAACATGCTCTGAACATGCCTGAATTTATTCCTTTCTCCCCCATTGACAATAAACCCAAAGCCTGATAATTTTCTAATGTTCAGCTCAATCCATAATCCCTCTGGATAGTATATATCCCACAAACCTGCATCACATCCATAAACTGAAAAAAATAGTTATCATAATTGGGGAGAGGGGTATTGCGTAACCTCCTTATGCACTGGCAGGTGGCTAAACACCGAGGTTCAACAAATGCTTCTCAAACATAGCCGCTGACAATGGCTTGGTCAAGATATCAGCCACATGTTCACGAGTTCCCACATGATCCATTCTAATCACCCCTTGTTCAACTTTTTCATTGATAAAGTGATACCTGATTTCAATATGTTTCGTACTGGAATGCTGAACAGGATTCTTTGTAAGATCAATTGTGCTCTTGTTTTCACAATAAATCAGCATTGGTTTCTTTACCACATCACCAATATCTACTAATTGATGGTTCATCCATAGTAATTAAGTGCATGCCTTTGTGGAAGAGATATACTCACCTTCAGTAGTACTAAGAGAAGTACATTCTTGTTTCTTGCTCAACCAACCAACACATTTCTACCCAATATAGAAGGCTCCACCACTAGTGGACTTTCTGTATACTACATCACCGTCCCAGTTAGCATCAGAAAACTCTGATAATTCATTGTCCTTAACAGCAAAAAAAACCTGAAGTTATATGTACCTTGAATGTTCCTCATGATTCTTTTTACTAACGCCATATGTTCCTCCTTTGGATTACTCTGAAAGTGGGCTACAAGGCATGTGGAAAATACAATATCGGAACATGTCGCTGTTAGGTACACTAGGCTCCCAATGATCTTCCTGTACATGGTGGGATCAACAGAGGCCCCATCCTCATGCTTTCCAAGTTTAGTTCCAACTGCAATCAGAGTTGACATTGGTTTGGAGTCTTGAATATTATTCTTCTTTCAGCAGCTCTCTTGCATACTTTTCCTGAGAAATGAAAGGGTATTCCATCTTTTGAATCACCTACAACCCCAAGAAATATGTGATCTCCCCAATCATAGACATATCAAATTCTGATTTCATGTGGTTGGCAAATTCGTCCACTTATTTCCACCTGCTGCCACCAAATATGATATCATCAATGTAGACTAGAACCATGAATTTATCTTTTGGTGAATTATTCACATAGAGATTGTGATCTACTACTCCTCTTTTGAATTCCAGCTTTTTGAGATACGAATCTAGCTGCGAGTACCACATCCGTGGTGCCTGCTTCAAACCATATAGAGCTTTATTCAGTTTTTAGACCATTGTTTCATCTGTACCCAAAACAAATCCCACTGGTTGTTCAATGTAGACTTCTTCTTCGAGTACACCATTCAAAAATGATGTCTTGGCATCCATTTGATATACATTATATCCTCTTTGGAGTTCCATGGCAAGGAAAATCCAGATTGACTCTAGTCTAGATACTGGAGCAATGTTTTCTTCAACATCAATGCCTTCAATCTGGGATTATTCTTTACATACCAGTCGTTCCTTTGTTTCTGATGACACTTCCATGCTCATCAAACTTATTTTTGAAGATCCATTTGTTACTAATCACATTGTGACATTTGGTTCTCTAGAAATGATCCCATGTCTGATTCTTTTCAATCTAATCTAATTCATCATTCATGGATTTCACCCAAGATTCATCATTTGCAACATCTTTGAATGTGGATGGCTCTAAAACTGATAGAAATGATTATTTTGTGTTATTCCTTATCCTTATTGTTTGAGTGGGTTCACTCTTATTCCCAATTATTTTGGATGGATCAATGTCATCTCTTCAATTTATCCTGCAAGGTTCAGTTGCATTCTCTTCAGCCACCGTTTCTTCTTCAGATTCTTCTTCTGATTCAACATCACGATGTGACTACTGATTTTTTTGTACAACTTCCTCTATTTCTACATTTGTATTTTCTTCACGTTCACTTTTTTCATGACTATCTATCACATCAGCATATGACGTCCTTGAAGAATTTGTGGTTTTCTCTTAAATTATCTTATCATCACTGCTTTCCAAAATACTTACTAAACCCTTATTGAAATATTTGTAGGCTTTTTTGATCATTGAGTAACCAAAGAAAATTCTTTCATCTGCATTGTCTCCATACTTCCCATGATTTCCTTCTTTGTTCCTGATGAAGCATTTACTTCCGATGACCCGAAAGTATTTTAAAGAGGGATTCCATCCATGCCACAATTCTTATAGTGTCTTTGTCTCACCCGTATGAAGTCTTGTTCTATTATGAATGAACACTGTAGCATCAACAACCTCTTTACAGTAATGTCAT
Source organism: Viscum album (assembly GCA_963277665.1). Lineage (NCBI taxonomy): Eukaryota > Viridiplantae > Streptophyta > Magnoliopsida > Santalales > Viscaceae > Viscum > Viscum album. Next base: position 1,034,513,605 of record OY728157.1, read on the forward strand.
GGAATACGACTCTCAATTAGCATAGATCGTGTCATGTTGTTCACCTATCGATTCCTATGTTCAACAACTCCATTGTGTTGTGGAGTTATCACAGCACCTACCTCATGCTGTATCACATGATTCTCTTATAAGGCCCCAGCCTTAAACCTTACTTAATCTTGAGTTATTACAATATAACACATTGATGATCTTTTCAGGTTTAGAGTTTTAGAGAATTAGATCATAAAACATTCATTACATTCCACATTTAAAAAAAGTGGTTACATAAAAGATAGTATTCATTTTTTTCCTATCAACGGAAATATATTTAAAACTAAATCATGGATTATTTCTTGACACTTCCCTGAAACTATCATCATATCATGTACCTTTCCCTTGACCTGTGAAAAACATTTCAAAAAAAAACGTGGGATGAGAATAAAAAGCTCACTAAGGGTTATAAAAATATGGAAAGGAACCATGAGTTCATATATACATATGAATGAAATCATACTTTACCCATAAAACATAGGCACTTTAACATACCTCATCAAATCATGAATAAATCCTAGAAATAAAAAGACATAAAGGTAATTTGAGGCATTCATAACATTCTTACATAGGGAGTAACCCTCTTGGTAACATTTGGAATATCCACCACAGTATATTCCCTAAATCTATTCAGAGAAACCTTAACGTTTCACTCCTTCGCGTTACCCAATGCATTGGAGAGCTATATCGGGCTCACCCGCCCTTAGTTTATCACGAAACCAACCGTCTTCATAATAATGCCAAAGAACCATAACATAATCGTATCACATAAAACGTACATAATGGAAACTTAACATTTCCACATTTCAATCACAAGATATCAATAAAATATTGATATAATAAAAAAATTATAAAAACCATTTTAAATACGAAAGTAAAACATGGTATTTATTTTTCTTTTAAAAAAAGGGTATGGATTGTAGTGGAAGCCGAAACTAAAATAATGGTCACGGCGGCGGAGAAGTCGCTGTCGCCGCATACGTATGGAAAAAAATTGCCTTTTGTTGTTTTGTAAAATGCTTCGTATAAAAAAGATTCCTTCTGGATAAACGTAAAAGTCAATGGGGTTTATACACTATATAAAAGAAGATTGTGTATAAAATAAAATATTTCTCAATGAAAGGAGATTGAGACGAAGTCGCATACAAAGACGATATCCTTGGTTTAAGGATAAATGAATTTCATAATTATGTGTGGCGAACGAATACACCAAATATAAGTGGATATTAAGTGTAAAACAATCAGAAATTATTCACACATATTCATAGAATGACATATTCATGGAGTACCAGTTCATCCCAAAGAATCAAATTTCGGTTAAGAAGTTCCTTTGCAAAAATTTTACAGCCTAACGGAATCACTACAAAATTCAGAAAATTAGTTGATGAGGGATAAAAGGGTATCTCATCACATCGACATAAAATTTATATAAATAAGGATATAGAAGACCATATCCCAACATAATATTATTTGAATTAAAATACATAACAAAAGTAGTCATTTAAAAAGAGGAGGGTGAAAGGTTCCCTTACCGACATGGGTATCATTCGTAACATACTCACCGTGAATGAAGGACAATACAACATTGATGTAAATACTCATAAATGAAAGTATATAACACAATGAGTAAAATAATTGGAAGTACATACACCACTCAAAGTAAGTTGTGGCAAATTTAGTATAAATCTCATGAGAATAAAAGTGAGATGAAAAATCCCTTACGAAAACTCGGCAGCCTAACGACGCCACTTAAAACATCCAAAATGGATTGGTGAGAGAAAATAGGGTCTCTCATCATATTAACATAATGTTTAAAGAAGGAGTAATAAAAAATAACATCCCCCAACATAACCAAGAGGAGCATAAAAGAAGTGACATAAATGAGAGTACTTACAGAAGAAAGAGAGAGGCTAGATCTCTTATGAAAATTTGGCAGCCTAACGGCGCTACTCAAAACTTCCAAAATGGATTGATGAGAGAGAATATGGTCTCTCATCATATGAACATAAAAATTACAGTAAGAGTAATATAAAAAACATCCCACTCACAAGAAAGATGAGCTTAAAAGGAATGACATAAATGAGTGTACTTAAAAAGTAAGGGAGGAATAGGATCCTTGACCTCAAGTCCGACTTGTCTTGTTCGTTTCATTATATTCCTGCATAATAAACATTGGTCAATTTATAATTTCCTAAGGACTTAATTTAAAGATTATTATTCAGTTTATATCACATATTATAATGTTATAATAATTGTTTAATAATGTTAGTTCATATCAGACGTTTTGCCGGTGTTTGGTACATGAGTCAAAAATAAACTTGTTTGAAAAATGATTTCCATGTAGTTATAAGTAAATAATTTCCAGAATAGTATTAATGATTATATATATCCAGTACATATTCATTTTATACTATTCCATATCATTTGGAGATAAAAACTAAAGGCACTGTTCATGGAGACGGTAGGTCGTACGTACGCATGAACACTACTTTCATTTTTTTTCTTTGTCATATTAATGGAATTAAAAATAAATGATATATATATATATATTATAATTTCAGTACAATATATATGTTATATAGTTCACATATGTTCATTAATTTCATTCTTTAATAATTCCATGTATTGCATGTACGAGTCACATCACTTGAGGGGGTGGTCGTCCACATTTGCTCATATGAAATTATCGCATTTACACAACATGAAAAGAATAAAGGTATGGTTTAAATATAAAATACAGAAGCATATAGTAAACATAAATACCATATATTTCATATATAAAATACAGTGACCTCATAATGGCCACCTTTAAAGGTGTTAAAAGAATATTGAACAATCATCATTTCGTGAGGCAGAAAATTGCCAACCACAGAAACAGAATGTTCTTTAACCATTTGACGAAGGTGTGTGTATGTGTAGATCAAATAATTCTTATAAAAACATACTAGTATATTTATTATATTGTAGTTGTTACAAAAGAAATTAATAAAAAGAGTTTAGGGGGTTGGAGAAGCAAAATAAAACAAAAGGACTCAAGTGAAGACATTACCTTAAAATCGGGTAACTCTCTTTGGTTTGAGCTCAAAAGCTTCCTTGGGAAGGCTTCGGACCAATGTGAGGCTTCATGGAGTGGTATAGGGATGTGTAGAGACAAAATTAGCAGGGGTTGTCCAAGCCAAAGGCTTTGGAAGTGTGGGTAAGGGGGTAGAGGTGGGGGCCTTTTATAAGAGGAGGGGAGGGGCACTCTTGGAAAGTAAGGAAATGTTCCTTTATTTTAAAATGAGTTTCAGATTTAAAAGGTCCCACATTGATATAATTCGAGGATAAGGTGATCAGAGTTCGAAATATTTCCATCAAATAGGTTTTGGACATGTGTAGGACATAGATTTTACATTATCTTTTCATTTTATTTAAATCCTTTATTAATGAGGTAATCGCTGCATAATCATGATGTCATAAATAATTTAATATATATAATGTCTAAAAATTATAAAAAATATATCATGATGTATGAAATAGTTTTAGCTTTCTAATTAATATTTATAGTTAAAAATATAAATTGATTAACCCCATGTAAAAATTATTTTAGTAAAACATCTCATCTTTATGTCATTTTTACTTTAACATTAAATAAAATGTTATTTATGTCATTTCCCAACCAAAGTGGCTCTATGGGGTCCCCAAGTTGACCCATGGATTGTCTTGGTCGTCCATGACACATCCAATGAGGGTAGGACATGTGTAAAACTCATCTCATATTATTGAAACATTATTTTTACCTTAAACGACATTAATTAACTCTAATCGTGATAAAAAACATAATAAATTACTATTCACCAAAAAATAATTTTAATCCCATTGAACAACATTTTACTTCTTAATGACCACCATGTATGTCAGATTTTTGAAATTCAAAACACAAAGATGGCAAAATTTCATTTAAACGGAAAATCAGTATTTATAAGTACCACTTAGTGGTTTCACTATTCATAAGAAATTGACGTTTTTCAGAAAAATACCAAAAAATAATGTCTATTTTAAAAAATTCAAAACATATTATTTTCATTAATTAATTTAATAATTAATTCCCGGTGTCAGTGCAAATAGCGTGTTTTTATGAAATGATAAGTGTCAAAAGATTGACACTAGTTTAAGTCCAATTTCAAAGTGAAATTAATTCCAACGACCACTATTGGATTAAATGGTAAAAATATATTCTAATTTTAATTTAAAAAAAATCAAAAGACAATATAATCATATAAATACAGTAGATTAAAAAGAGGTTTTGAATTAAAATACAACAATTTTCACTATTCATTAAAAAATGAACTTTATCGGAAAGATACCAAAAATTTATACAAAGTAAATTTTGATGTCCTGACTCTAAATAAGAATTTTTTTGTCATATATAACACATAAAATTATCAAAAAGTGGATTTAAAATTTGTTCGCCTTCAAAAGGAGGTTAATCGACCTTTTAAAGAATATTAGAATGTCTACGCTTAAAATTGAATTCATTTGCATAATTAATCTTATATCATTTATTATAAAGAGTAAAAATATTTGACAAACATATATAATAATTTTTTAGTTAGTTCTGTTCATTCCCGCCATTACAACGGCTAGGCGTTAACTACCATTTAAAATAATATTATGTTATTATTAGAGTGCAATGTAAGATTCCCAATAAACTCGTTGTTGCGTATTGTGTACGCCATAGAGCATAGCATCCCATTTCAAGTAATATTAATATATTATTCACAAATATGGATAAATATAAAAATTCCATATTCTTTATTTACCTGGGGTGTTACATCCTTCTACCCTTTTTGGAAATTGCATCCTCACAATTTTAAAATTGGGCATGGAAACATCCTTGAAAGTCCCACATTAGAACAAGAGTCGGTAAAACAATCACTTTAAAATAAAGAAAGATAAGTACAGGGGTAACCCGAAATATCCCATACTAGGATTACATGTAGAAAAACATGGACATGGAGGAGAAAACATAGGGTCATGTTCCGATGTAGATTGATAGAAAACATGTTTAGGAGAATGTTAACCATAAGAAAATCACAAAATTGTGATGGGTTAAATGGTATTTGATTCCCCAGTAGGAAAAGTTAATAGAAAACATTTTTGTTTTATGTTTCATTTTATTGAGGAATTTATTCATAAGGAAACATAATCACTTATCATTTTGACTTTCAACTTTTATTAGATTCCTTACACAAACTCATATTTTCTCCAAAAGACGAGTATTTAGGAAGACTTGTTCGCATTGAGAGTACTATAATCAACTTCTAGAGAATCACATAATCCACAAAAGAGAACTATATATTTCCCATTTCTTTAGACTTTAACCAAAACCAAACAAAAAATGTTAGTATAATAACAGATAATCCAGAAAAGTATAACCCTTTATAAAAAGAAAATCTATGCTTAATCTCCAAAATTTGTCCAACAAAACCCAAAGTTCAACGAGGACCATTCGATAAACAATTTGTCCAAAAAATTCTTCAAAGTAAACAAAACTAAGATTAAAACCCAAATATTTTAAGGATTTAGTCACATAGTCTTCCATGTTAAATCGTAATATTTATCTCCAAACAACATCAGTTGCTCTTAATGTCTCATATTGAAAAGTAATTAACCCAATCAAATATCCTCCATGATTGGTTAATAAATTTCCATAGATAACCCAAAATAAACTTATTCTTAATTAATAAAGTCATATAAATAAAAAATTATCAGTCAAACTAACCAGGGACTTCACGTACTCCAGTGGTAGGTGATAAATACCAGTTGCACTTTGGTTGTGGGTTCGATTCCTGCAGCTTTGTCCGACAAGACGTGTTGTAACACGGTCTGCGTGTTGTCCTTTTTATAAAACTACAAAAATAACCCCAACATGTTCTAACCTCAATAGTTTCCTTATAGCTCTCATTTTCATCCACATTCCTTACTATCTAAACATCTTAATTCTTGAAGTCTTATTTCACCACCATAAGATAAAATAAAATGATTCCCAAAATAAATAACATCACACCATGATCATGGCATCCACTCGGTTTCATCATCATCTTGCTCACGTAGGTAGAAGTCCCATGAATTACAATAATGATTTAAATATCCTTCAAAAAAATTTGCTTCCTCCATCCAAATACACCTTGTACAACATGGGTCATATGGGTGTTCACAGAAAATCCGTTTTGGAAAATAATCATGTATGACATATAATTCAAAAACATCTGATAAAACATAATTTCTACAAAATAGTCGGACAGAATTTGAGTTGACACTTTCTATTAATGGTCCCTTTAAAATACCAAAAGTATGTGCTGAGAGACTATATTTTAAAAGAAAATATAAATTAGTTGTGCAAGGGTCTCCTTCCTCAGCACCATTTTTAAAATCATAATATGCTTCAAATTCTTGTGATAAGGTAAATTATTTGAAAAAACCTTGATAATATTTACCTTTCTGGAAAATATAAGAATATTGTGAAAATAGTATTTGAATAAAAACAACCCATGATCCACGATGATAAAGAGGTATAGTGGAGGTGTTTGATATCTCAAAAAACTGCTTGCAAGTGAGTTGTATGCTAGAAAAAGTTTCACAATAATCCAAACATGACTTTGCAATAATTATTGCAAGAATGTCATCAGGAAGAGATAGGAATGTCGTTTGAGATTCTTCTCCTTCAATTTGTAACCGACTTTTCTTGACCTGATAAAAGTTATAAAACAAGGATTTAACTGAAATAATAGATATAGGGACCAATCATGTGTCTAAAAAAAACTCACAATCCCTAAAGTTGTCTAAATCGACCTCTGATACCAACTATAAGGCCCTATCCTTAAACCATAATTAATCATGAGTTATTACAAGATTACACATTGAGGATCTTTTCAGGTTTAGAGTTTTAGAAAATTAGATCATAAAACTTGCATTACATTCAATATTTAAACAAAGTGGTTACATAAAAGATAGTATTCATTTTTTCCCATAAACGGAAATATATTTAAAAATAAAGCATGGATTCTTTCTTGACACTTCCTTGAAACTATTATCATATCATGTACCTCTCCCTTGACCTGTGAAAAACATTTCAAAAAAAACTTGGGATGAGCATAAAAAGCTCATTAAGGGTTATAAAAATAAGGAAAGGAAATATGAGTTCATATATACATATGAATGAAATCAAACTTTACCCATAAAACATATGCACATTAACATACGTCATCAAATCATGAATAAATCATAGAAATAAAAAGATATAAAGGTAACTTGAGGCATTCATAACATTCTTACGTAGGGAGTAACCCTCTTGGTTACATTTGGAATACCCACCATAGTATATTCCCTAAATCTCTTCGGAGAAACCTTTACGTTTCACTCCTTCGTGTTACCCAATGCATTGGAGAGCTATATCGGGATCACCCGCCATTACTTAATCATGGAACCACCCATCTTCATAATAATGACCAAGAACCATAACATAATCGTATCACATAAAACATACATAAAGGAAACATAACATTTACACATTTCAATCCCAAGATATCAATAACATAGTGATATAATAAAAACATTATCAAAACCATTATAAAAACCAAAGTAAAACATGGTATTTATTTTTCTTTTAAAAAAAGTGTATGGCTTGTAGAGGAAGCCGAAACTCAAATAATGGTCACGGCGGTGGAGAAGTTGATGTCGCCGCATACGTATGACAAAAAAATTCCCTTTTGTCATTTTGTAAAATGCTTTGTATCAAACAGATTCCTTCTGGATAAACGTAAAAGTCAAAGGGGTTTATACACCGTATAAAAGAAGGTTGTGTATAAAATAAAATATGCCTCAATGAAAGGAGATTGAGACGAAGTCCCATACAAAGACGATATCCTTTTTTTAGGATAAATCAATTACATAATTATGTGTGACAAACGAATACACCAAATATAAGTGGATATAAATGTAAACCAATCATAAATTATTCACACATATTCATAGAACGACATATTCAAGGACAAAATGTTCATCCCAAAGAATCAAATTTGGTTTAAGAAGTTCCCTTGCAAAAATTTGACATCCTAACGACGTCACTACAAAATTCAGAAAATGAGTTTATGAGAGATTAAAAGGGTAACTCAGCACAGGGATATAAAATTTATATCAATAAAGATATAGAAGAACATATCCCAACATTATATTATGTTAATTAAAAGACATAACCAAAGTAGTCTTTTAAAAAAAGGAGGGTGAAAGGTTCCCTTACCGATATGGGTATCTTTCGTAACATACACCCCGTGAAAGAAGGACAATACAACATTGATGTAAATACTCTTAAATGAAAGTATATTACACAATGAGTTAAATAATTGGAAGTACATACACCAATCAAAGGAAGTTGTGGCAAATGTAGCATAAATCTCATGGGAATAAAATTAATATGAAAAATCCCTTACGAAAACTCGGCAGCCTAACGACGCCACTTAAAACATCCAAAATGGATTGATGAGAGAAAATAGGGTCTCTCATCATATTAACAAAAAGTATACAGAAAGAGGAATATTAAAGAACATCCCCCAACATAACAATGAGGAGCTTAAAAGAAGTGACACAAAGGAGTGTACTTAAAAAAGAAAGAGAGAGGTTAAATCTCTTATGAAAATTCGGCAGCCTAACGGCGCCACTCAAAACTTCCAAAATGGATTGATGAGATAGAATAGGGTCTTTAATCATATGAACATAAAAATTACAGTAATAGTAATATAAAAGAACATCCCATTCAGAAGAAATACGAGCTTAAAAGGAATGACATAAAAGAGTGTACTTAAAAAGAAAGGGAGGAGTAGAATCCCTTACCTCAAGTCTGACTTGTCTTGTTCGTTTCTTTATATTCCTGAATAATAAACTTTTGCCAATTTATAATTTCCTGAGGACCTCATTTAAATATTATTATTAAGTTCATATCACATATTATAATGTTATAATAATTGTTTAATAATGTTAGTTCTTATCAGACGTTTTTCCAATATTTGTTACATGAGTCAAAAATGAACTTGTTTGAAAAATGATTTCCATGTAGTTATAAGTAAATAATTTCCAGAATAGTATTAATGATTATATATATCCAGTAAATATTCATTTTATACTATTCCATTTCATTTGGAGATAAAAAATTAAAACCACTGTTCATGGAGACGGTATGTCGTACGTACGCATGAACGCTACCTTCATTTTTTTTCTTTGTCATATTAATGGAATTAAAAATAATTGATATATATATATATATATTATAATTCCAGTACAATATATATGTTATATAGGTCACATATGTTCATTAATTTCATTATTTATACATTCCATGTATTGCATGTAAGATTCACATCACTTGAGGGGGCGGTAGTCCACACTTCTTCATATGAAATTATCGCATTACACAACATGAAAAGAGTAAAAGTATGGTTTAAATATAAAATACAAAAGCATATAGTAGACATAAATACCATATATATCATATATAAAATACATTGACATCATAATGGCCCTCTTTAAAGGAGTTAAAAGAATATTGAACAATCATCGTTTCGTGAGGCAGAAAATTGCCAACCACAGAAACAGTATGTTCTTTAACCATTTGATGAAGGTGTGTGTAAGTGTAGATCAAATAATTATTATAAAAAAATCCTAGTATATTGATGATACTATATTTGTTACAAAAGAAATGAATAAATAGAGTTTAGGGGGTTGGAGAAGCAAAATAAAACAAAAGGACTCAAGTGAAGACATTACCTTAAAATCGGGTAACTCCCTTTGGTTTGAGCTCAAAGGCTTCCTTGGGAAGGCTTCATCCCAAAGTGAGGCTTCAAGGAGTTATAGAGGTATGTGGAGAGACAAAATGGTAAGGGGTTGGCCAAGCCAAAGGCATTGGATGTGTGGATAAGGAGGTAGAGGTGGGGGCCCTTTATAAGAGGAGGGCAGGGGCACTCTTGGAAAGTAAGGAAATGATCCATTATTTTAAAATGTGTTTCGGATTTAAAAGGTCCCACATTGATATAATTCGAGGATAAGGTGATAAGGGTTCTAAATATTTCCATCCATTAGGTTTTGGACATGTATAGGTCATAGAATATACATTATCATTTCAAGTTATTAAAATCCCTTAATAATGAGGTAATCGCTGCATCATCAAGATGTCATCAATAATTTAATATATTTAATGTCTAAAAATTATAAGAAAAAATATCATGATGTAGGAAATAGTTTTTTCTTTCTAATGAATATTTATAGTCAAAAATCTGTCTTGTATAACCCCATTTAAAAATTGTTTTAGTAAAACATCTCATGTTTGTGTCATTTTTACTTTAACTTTAAATAAAATGTTATTTATGTCATTTCCCAACCAAAGTGGCTCCATGGGGTCCCCAAGTTGACCCATGGATTGTCATGGTCGGCCATGACTCATCCAATGAGGGTAGGACATGTGTCAAGCTCATCTCATATTATTAAAACATTATTTTTACCTTAAACGACACTAATTACCTCTAATCGCGATTAAAAACTTAATAAGTTACTATTCACCAAAAAATTATTTTAATCCCATTGAACAAAATTTTACTTCTTAATGACAACCATGTATGTCAGATTTTTTAAATTAAAAACACAAATATGGAAAAATATCATTTAAACGGAAAACCAGTTGTTATAAGTACCACTTAGTGGTTTTACTATTCATCAAAAATTGATGTTTTTCAGAAAAATACCAAAACTTCACCCCAAGCTATATTTGACATTATGAATTCAAAAATGATTTCTATTTTAAAAAATTCAAAACATATCAGTTTCATTAAATAATTTAATAATTAATTACCGCTGTCAGAGCAAATAGCGTGTTTTTATGAAACGATAAGTATCAAAAGATTGACACCAGTTTAAGTCCAATTTCAAAGTTAAATTAATTCCAAAGTCCACTATTGGATTAAATGGTAAAAATATATTCTAATTTTAAATTAAAAAACAATTCAAAAGATAATATAATCATATAAATAAATTATATTAAAAATAGGTTTTGAATTAAAATACAACATTTTTCACTATTCATTAAAAATTGAACTTTATCGGAAAGATACCAAAAATTTATACAACATAAATTTTGATGTCCCAATTCTAAATAAGAATTTTATTTTGTCAAATATAACACATCAAATTATCAAAAAGTCGATTTAAAAGAGGTTTGCCTTGAAAAGGCGGTTAATCGACCTTTTAAAGAATATTAGAATGTCTACGCTTAAAATTGAATTCATTCCCATTTTTAATCCACTATCATTTATTGTAAAGAGTAAAAATATTTGACAAACATATATAATCATTTTGTAGTTAGTTCTGTTCATTCCCTCCATTAAAACGGCTAGGTGTTAACTAAAATTTAAAATAATATTATGTTATTATTAGATTGCAACGTAAGATTCCCAAGAAACTTGTTGTTGTGTATTGGGTACGCCATCGAGCATAGAATCCCCATTAAGGTAATATTAATATTTTATTCACAAATATAGATAAATATAAAAATGTAATATTCTATATATACTTAGGGTGTTACATATCTAGATAATTTTCAAATTCGATGGACGTGTATTCTCCTCCATTGTCAGATCTCAACACATTGATTGTTCATCAAGTATCATTCTCGGTGATTTTCCGATATGTTTTCATGTAGTCAAGGACTTGTCGTTTCCTCCGAATGACCATCACACATTCCAGTCTACTGTAATCATCAATGAAAAGGACAAAGTACATTTCCCCATGAGTTCCACCAACATTTATCAGCCCACATACATCTGTATGAATCAGATCAAGAAGGTGAGATACCCTTTTCTTCATTGGCTGATATGAACTGCGGACCAGCTTCCCACGAATGCAAGCATCACATGTTTTTTCACGCTCACGCTTTAGGTTGGTAATATCGATGAGAAATCTAAATTTTGATATTTTCTTCATGTCTTGTTGAATGATGTGTCCTATTCTCCGATGCCACAAATTTTTTTCTTCTTCAAAAGTTATGTAACAGAAATTTTCTTCACTATCAACCTGAAAAAAGTTACCTTCTGTTCTGCATCCCTTCATATGTGAATTTCCTGTCATTCCCTTGATAGTGTAAGATTTTTAATTAAATGTAACTATAAGTCCCGAGTCATGGAGTTGACCCACGCTGAGGATATTATGACATAGGAAATCTACGTAAAGGACTTCAGTCTTCTTTAGTTTTCCATTAGCTAATTCTGTACATCCACTCCCTTTGATTTTCAGAGATCCATCATTACCAAAAAAGTACTGTACCATCAACCTTCCTTTGATATCCGTTAGCAGGTCAGAATTACCTGTCATATGAGACCTTAGATTGAGTATATAGTATTGATGTCCTTTAAACTATCTCTTCTACATACCCAGGTTCCTCATAGTCTAAATCTTTTTTGAGAGGAGAAAACATGTTTGAAAGAGAACAAATGTCATGCTAACGAGACATGACTTGTCTTGAACATCGGTATGAGTTGTCCATCTCCATTCTCTGCCTGCAATTAGCAGCATTATGAACAATGTTAGAACAATAATAACAATATCCATAGAAATTGTTTCTTTTATAAGAATTAGGATATTAATTTGTTCTCCTTTGTTGATCTTCTATATCTTATCCATTTAGATAGATTGTTGCCTCTTCGCAATAAGACATGGTATGGCCCAGATAGCCACAGAACTGACACTTCATGAGAGGAAATGTCTTCTCACTTAAATTTCTCCTCATACCTTCTTCCTTGGGAGAATAGTTAGACTTTCTGTCACTTCTGAATGTTTCAAGATAATTTTTAGTTCTCCTTTTAGTTTGTATTGATGGTTCCTTTTTTAGAACTTTAAGAAATGTTTCAAAATGTTCAACATTCTTCTTATCATTCTTTTGGATATTTTCCCTTCCAGTAGTTTATGTCTATGCCTCACAGCCAATTCCACTCTTTCCCATGCAAGCAGGTATTGGATCACTCAAGATTTTTCCAACCCCATCTGAACCACATTTGGCTCATTCTAGTAATTCTACATCTGAGAATCTTCCAAACTGTATTTTCTTCTTAGATTATTTTGGAATTGATTCAGCCTAAGGTTTACTCTTTAATGTAAAAACATACTCCTCAAGACCCTCAGCAATCTTGGATTTTTAATCTAGTCTGGAGGTGAGGTCATTGATGACCTTTGCCTGCTCTTCAATTGTCAGCTTCAGATCCACTACGTCATCATTTCTTTCAATTTTTTTAGATTGTACCTTCACAAATTATTCCAGTCGTTCAATTTCATCTTCAAGTTAATCAACGTATTCAGTTGATTCTTCTACAATTGATTTCAACTTATTTCAACACTTACATTTAATATTAAGATTACTAACCACATATTTAAGTTTAATCTCAGGATCTACACAAGTTCTCAGTGGTTTTTCTCCACCAGTATCCTCTGACTCTTCAAAAGTGGCCATCATGGAAGCATGGTTCCCAGTTTTGAATTCTGGTTCTTCTTCATCACAAAATTCATTATCAGCTTCTTCCTCTTCACAATTAAAACTCTTCCTTTGCATTTTCTTTCCTAATTTGATGTCTCCCTTTTTGGAGAACCTTCTCCGAGGCCTCTCAATGATTTCACCTTCACTATCTTAATCACTGATCATTCATAAGCACTGATAGGGAATGTTCCCTACTTTTCCACAACGAAAACAGGCGAGAGGTAACTTCCTTTTGAATTTACCTTTTCCCTTCTAGAACTTCATTGCAATGAGAGAAAGAATTTCCTTTTCATCATTATCTTCACCGCTACTATTTTTTTATATTTTCAGTTTATCCATGGCCTTGAATTCCATTTCCTTGCTTACACAAGTCGTAGAATCTTCTTGTTTGACTCTCATTTCATATGCAACCAAGCTGCTCAGCAGATCATCCAGTGAAAATTTTGAAAGATCTCTTTCCTTAAGGGCTAAAAGGTTTGAATTTTATATAGGTGTAAGTATTCTTAATATTTTCATTACAATATCAATGTATTTGATTTATTCGCATAGTCCTCGAATTTCTCCAACCACTTTCATAATTCTATTGATGAATGAGTCTGCATTCTCATCTGGATGCATCTTCAGGTCATCATACTGATTGTGTAGCACTTGCAGTTTCGCCTCCATCAATTTGTTATCTCCTTCATAAATATTCTCGAGTTTATCTCACATGGATTTTACTGAGGTTCAATTCATCACCTTTAGGTAGATCTAATCAGAAATGGCTGAAGTGGGTGCATTTTGTGCTTTAGCTTCTGCATCAATAATTTTCCTATCTGTTTCAGTCATAGCCAGGAATGTTGGATCAGTGATGTGTATTCCTTGAACAGTAGAAAAGAGAACTTCCATTCCAAGATATCTTAGATGAGATTTCAGTCTCTTCTTCCAAATCTTGAAATTACTTCCATCAAAGTGAGGGACTCCCCTAACATTGAATGCATTCTCCATGATGATAAAAGACAGATTCAACACCATCAACCTCCCTCTGATACCACTTGAAGGACCCCAGTACACCCTGAGAGGGGAGGGGTGAATATGGGTGATAACTTTTTCTTTTAATGTGATGGATGTTGTTCCCATGTTAGTAGGAACTTTTTGAACTAGTATGATGAATATTATCAGAAATCAAACATTCACATGCATTGATAAGACACAACACTTTTTACACGGTTCACCACTAAGGGCTACGTCCAAGGAGCATACACCGAAAAGTTTTCGGTCTTACCAAATTCCATTAATCATCACTAGTTGTGGATTACAAAAGATCGGGTATAGTCACTCTATCCTAGGATCACTACCTTTACAAAGGTTCATGGATAGCTCATTTCTTCCCTCATGTCACTCCCGTTGACTCCCCCTGGCTCACTGCCCTTGGTGAAGTCACACTCAGTTTATAGACATGAAGGTCTCTTCATCATTGCATAATAATGCATCCTCTGTTGTATGTAGATGCTCTGTTAAAGTTCAAATCTCACCAGAAGATGAATCTCACTCTGTGCTGAGGGTACCGGGTCATCCCTCAGCTTTCGTGCAGCTTCAAAAGGACAGACGTTCTTTAACAACCCTGACGCGCTTCTGCAAGCACGACATGCATGTTACAAGAATGGAGCTCATGTCACTTGCACGGTACAAACTCAGCGCACAGGAGACTCCAAACCACGTGCGTTAATCTGCCTCTTTGAGCTCCAAACTTGCATGACTCAGCGCCTATAAATCCCAAACCACTTTGGACGCGCATCCAAAAACCGGCGCATAGCCTATACTTGCATGACCCAAAACCACTTGCGCGACTCTACCACTTATGAGACGAGAGCTCGATAATTCTCTAAGACATGAACTTTGTTACAAATGAGGAGGGGTGTCCTCTATTTATAGGAAAAATAGACCCCATGCGCGGTGGCACACAAGTCTTCCCTCGGTGCACAGGTTCCAGTGTGGAGCTCATCCTCCCTAGCCTCTGTGGCGGTACTCACTTGCGCAACCACACTGATACTTTTGCGGCCTTATTTCCTTTGCCAAATTTTGAACATATAATCTTGAAAAAGAATAGGCATGCAATTTTCCAATCCTACTAGGTATTGGTGTGCATGTCTCTTCACAGTACGCATGTTACTTGCGCGAGCTGCCCAAATCATGCGCGACCCTGGCCATTTTCCCATGTTCTGCTCTGGAAAAACATATGGCCCGCATGTTTCCTCTCATTCAAGTACATGATGCTCAAGTCTATTTTCCAAAAACACTGGGAAACAGCGCCACCATCAATACTGTTGTCTGCTTGAACTGTATGTTATCTTTGCTGGTAAACATTCTGATCTTCCACTGAGGATTGACAACAAACACAAACCATACTCCAAATCATTCATAGAAGATCATGGTTCCAATAATAAACTCTATTCCAAAACCAATACATGTGTGGATATGAATTTATATGTAAAATTAAAAAATAATATTTATTCCATGAATATACTTATATTTAAAATTACTATTTCTATCGAATATTTTGATAAAAATTTACAAACAAATTCGACCATATTCTAATCATTTAATAATAGGACATACTTATAAAACCACAATTTCTAGTAAAAATATATTGTTTCTAAAAATGATCCCTTTTTTCTAAATTTCAATGTAGTGGACATTGGGAACATATTTTTTCCCTAAATAAAATTCAATCCTTAAGGTTCCATAATTTCTATTTAAAAAAACAATTCCTAAAATATTTTTTTTCAAAATTTTCAAAAAAGAAAATGTTTTCACTTCTAAATAAATATTTTTTTTATTTTTAGAAAAAAATAATGTACAAAAAACTAGATTACATTTAGATGTATATGGGTTGTTCTGGATATATGAATTTTAGAAATTAATTCTTTGAAATGATTATCAAGATAAATAGAGGACGTTAGTATTTTGAATATACTGACCAAGAAGATATTGTAGTTGTATGTAATATTGTTCATATTGGAAATGCTTTAATTGAAAACGTATTGTTTTTTAATGACCTTAAGAACATTATTATATGTATATGTTAATTTTGTGGTGGAGGTTCCATTGTTAATTTTATGAGTGGTAAATGTATATTAAAATACAATAGTGACTTTTAAATTTTCAATGATATGGTTCTTATACATTATCATACTCATGTAGGACTCAAAATACCTTAGTTTTTCCTCTTAAGACTACTAATATCGTTCTTAAAAGAGTGTTTTTAATTTAAATTGATTATAATAACCTATATAGCGTATTGAAAAGTATTTTCTTAGAGAAATTAATATTATATACAATTTTTTTGGGACATAATTAGTTTTTATTATGTGGATCATGAATGTGAGTGGGTCATGTGGTACCTAACCCTGTTAATGGTTGGTAGTTATATATGGATATATAAATATGTCTTGCTTCTAAGTAGGGAGTTGTATTGGTTTGTGATATATGTTTCCTATTATAAATTCAATAATTTAGAATCCATGGACTATTAATTCTTGACTGGACACATTATTTTTTTCTCAGTTAGATACCACCTTGAGAGTATAAAATTTGTATTCAGAAGTGAATAGATGTTGGTCTCTAAGGCATGAATCGGATTGGGAATATAATGATGGCGTTAAAAATGAGTTATAAGTGTGGTTTTCATATTATATTACTAAACGTACAAACTTGTGGAATCTGGGGAAATTATTTAAGGATTTTATCCTGGTTATATTGGTTTATGTTATATTTGAAATTATTTGGATGCTCAAATAATTAGGTTTTATACAGTGTAATTGATGTGGCAGTTGCAGTCACAACATCATCGATTGTTCCCCTGACAGAGAGGACCACAATTAGTTGAATATAGGATCAATTCTGATTAGTCAACTATTTATTAGAAAGAGATTTTCCTATCTATGAGGTATAATTTGATGACATATATTATGATGTAAATAATAGAATACGTTTGAACATGCAATTAAATGAAGGTGGAAATGAGGGAATAAGATGGAAGGACATGAAGGTAGGGATTATTGAGAATATATTTACTATAATACCATGGATAATATAATCCTATAATTTAAGGTACATTGTGTCACAACCCACCAACTTATTTCATAAATTTATTATTTATTTACTTATTTTAATTGTGTTCAAGGTTTCCATGTTGAGTAATAAAAAATTTCATTTTTTTGTATTTTCCTCTAGTGAGCATGGTACCTGTGCCATTGGTGGAAACTATGTTCAATTAAATAATAACATGAAAACCAATAGTTATAGATGAATTGCATGATTTTTTCATTCATTTTCTAACCTTGAACAAATTAGAAGAATAGTATATTGACCCTATAGTATCATGTATGTGGTGGGGGATGGTTTTGAAAATCATTTGTCCAAACCATCCACTGTGCCTATACATTTATCAAAATTATTTATTTATTTTATATATTTTATTTTAATTCAATTAGTAATTATGCACATTCATCCACCACCATCTACCAAGTTAAAATAACTCATGGGGGCACTAATTATATTATGCCCTTATCTCTCTCCATTATGTCAGTGATTCTTCCTAAAATCATGGTTGTGATTTACATTGGATAGATTTCCTTCAATTATGTTTTTATTTCTATAACATTTTCACGCAATTATCACCACTATCTCATTTTTTTCTTGTACTAGGTTAGACCCTATGTGTTTTATATTCTGATCATCATTGTGAAATTACATAATGGGTATATAATCTTTTTTTCTGGGTTACCCACTCTCCATTATCTAGGGATTTTTTATCTTCCCCTAAAACCATATATGTTTTTGCCATATTTCCATTATATATCGATTTTAATGTAGGATTTTCATTATTTTTATGTTCCTATATGTCCTCTATAGAATCATTTCCTTCTATATGTTGAATAAATCCAAACTTTTCAATGTCGTTGACTTTCTTATTGGTTTTATATATCATTATATTTGAAATTTTGTATCCTTCTATGGTTGAATTGAAATACATCATCATGATATGAGGTGATAATAATAAATATTTTGAAAAAAATATTTACTAGAAAAATGATATTCAATTAGATATTAAAATTAAATTAAATGAGTTTTCTAATTGATGGATTCATGTCAAATTTTTTATTATAAAATTTTCATTCTAAGTTTTATAAAAATCTTACATGGCCTAGTAAATGTTTTATATGAATGAAGTAGGGTCGGATATTTTAATTGAAATGTGATGTTATCAAAAATGTATTTTGATATGTGTATATTAAAATATATTTATATGTGTCTATATATATATATTTAAATTGGTTTTATACAAATAGATATGTATCTCTATATATGTGTGTGGTTGGTTATTATATTCACATGAAAATATGTTATTTTCTATTAAGGTTTTTATGTGTCTAAATATATTGTTAATTAAAAATCTATAAAATTCTAAATGGGAAAATTCTATCCTTAATCTTGATTCTTATTTCAGCATTCTAAATGAATTGTAAAAAATGAATATTTTAGTGTACATTTAAAATGGCGATTAAAAGTCTCATTTAGAATTTTGAAATTATTGATGTTATGTTGTTAATGTATTGAAATTAATATATGTTTCCCATTAGTACATTAAAAATTTTACCGAATGCCAAATATGTTTAATTGGGTTCTTTTGTAATGCATTAATGAGGTATGAATTGAGAGTGGAAATTTAAATTTTCAAAAAGGGAAAACAAATTAGAAACCTCGGGTACTTTGTTGGGTGTACTTGGAAAAAGTGTACTATATGAGATGAATACTCCCAAGGGTCTAGAATATTCTACAACAATTACTATATTATATAATAATGTGGATATAGTTTCCACTTTTACATTGGTTCTATATTCACTAATGGATCATTCATAGGAATGTTATTATATCATTTCATCATCGAGAGTATGAGTATCCTCAGAGGAGGTATATCGTTATTGCATTAGGTCTACACATGGATCATTATTTTTTATTTTCTATTTTTCTGATATATTCAGAATATTAAAAATTCTTTAATTAATAGTATCTTAATTAGTTTATACAAACCATATATTTTTTTCAATTTAATGTCCCAAATTAATTTTTTATTATAAATGTATAAACACCCATGTATTGGAATATATATTAAATTTTTAATTTAATTAGAATAGTTACATTTATTCTAATTAAAAATAGGAAGAACCCGTGTTTTATCATTTATTTCATATTGGAATGTTAGGAATCTCTCATTTATATTTAATTTTTAGGTTGTGAATTACATGGAATTCCTTTCGAGAGTTTAACATAATGCATATATAATATTTTATTTTTGGTATTATCTCTTGTCTACTTGTGGGGAATAAATTTTAATGTTGGACATTGAATTATAATTTCTCCTAGAGTAATGTTTTATTCTTATTTATTTAATCTTTCATTACCTCTTTTTTCACACAAGATCTTAGTATATTCTATGTATTATGGGTAGCTATGGATCGTAGTTACCATTGAGAATGCATATAGTGGTGGGTTTTTTGTGCATCTGAGAATTCCAAGTGAGGTAAATGACTGTGAATGGAGTAATTGGTGTATATATTTATTAATGATTTGGTTCTTTACTAATTCTCTATATTTTTTGTATATTTTATTTTTCATTTTTTTCCAATGTACAGATATCCCTTGAAAAAATATTATTTATTTTCACTAAATGTTTTCTTAATTATTTATTCATTGAAATGATTACAATGTTGTTCAATATGATTATTGACACTAGTTTTTAGCCCATTGGTATTAGGAATTACCCTCATGAATTATTTCAACGCAATTTCATAAACATATAGGTGAACAGATTGGACTAGTTATTATAAAATGGTATTAGAGTATGCATTGTTATCTAGGTTTGTATTGTAGTATATAGTTAAAATCATCATGTCTCTAGATTTAGGTCACCGGTGGGTGACTAATCACCACCACTCAAAATGAAACTAGAGTTATAATGGGATATTGGGATTTTAATTTTATTTTTCAGTTTTACATCTCATTATTTATTTTGATAATTTGATCATATTAGTAGTGTTTTGAGTAATGATTGAATTATATGGATTCTATAACCACCGCATCTCATATAACCCAAAATTATTTTCTACTTTGTCACAAATTAATAGATTCAATGAATCTTATCTCGAATGAAAGTTCATTTTTATAGTCCTGAAGATCCTATGTATACATGATAGAAATTTTAAACCGGGAATAAATGATGAAAGATAACAATGTTAATTTTTTTCATCTCTAGAATCATTCAATGATTCCTTAATCCTATACTAGGTAAATGTAACAAAATAATAGTGACAGTCGATGCCACGAAAGGGTTATTTATAGAGAATTCAATAATGAGTAAATATGTCACAATTAGTATGGAATGGTCAAAATTGAATACACATTCAATTTAACAATTAACAAGAATATATAATGAATCTATGTAAAATATAAATTTAGTAATTCCATAGATAGATAAAATTTTATTTTTAATGATGCATATTAAATCCATTTTATGTCATAATTTCAGATATCTTGATATCTCTAATATAAGCACCTTACGCCCAGAAAGCATACAATTAATTGATGGAAAGTAGTAAATTAAAATTTATTAGGCCAACAGATTTTTATCCGGAGTCATGTTAACAAATAAAGAGGTAATATACAATTTGTTCCCACCCATCCCAACATGTCTAATTAATTCTCCTATATTGAATGTTTAGTTGAATTAATTAGATGATATTCTTTATCAATAAACATATATATTGAGTAAAAAATAAAGATTTATCCATATTTTCTTTGTCTATTAGAATAATTTAATAGTAAAACATGATATGTAAAAATGTTATTTGTTTTATAAAATAATAAAATACATGATAAAAATAAAATTTATTTTAAATTGAAATGTAATTTCAAATGATCATAAAGAATTAAATTATTTTTATTAAGTTAATAACCACAATAATTAATGATGGTAAATTAAATGGCCATCAATTCATAAAAAAAATTTATTTTTTCTAAAATCAAGTATTCAATAAAATTAAATTAAATTGAATAGAAATAATAAAAATATATTTCTTTAAAGATTATTCAAGTTAAAAATACGAAAACATGTATAAGAAATTGTATATTTTAAAATACTTACTACAGTTGGGAAGTCTATTATTGATATATAGTTTAAAATAATTCTTCTTGAGTTTTTTAGATACATTTAAAAATGTCCCTTTGGGATAAAATTCTAACAATTCATTTCAAACCATTGAAAAAATCATTGTTGCATAAAATTTTCCTTTATAAAAGAGAAATGATTTTTTAATATTAATTCTAGAAAATAGGGATATTGAAAAATATATTCCATATCAAAAAGTTAAATGTGATTTGATTTTAATTTAAACATTTATTTACCTAAATCAAGTGATTAAGAGATTATTAAATTGAATAAATTATAGAAACATATTAAATATCCATTAGATAATAAAATTAATTTCTTTTATAGTGGATATATTATAATATTCCTTCAATAAGAATTATGAAAATCCTAGAAAATGATATTGAAAAATACATCCTCACATATTTATAAAATTTAAAATTATAACCACATGAATAATAAGATTGATATGAAACCATGATATTTTTAACGAAACAATATTAATATTAAATATATCATAGTTATTGTATACTCACCATGAAATAAAAATTAGAGCATAATATAAAATATATATAAATGGAATGAAAATTAAAATGAAATCCCTTTCCAAATCGAGATGATCAATTCAACTCCCCTTCAATTGAATTATATTGATTGAAACAAAAATTAACAAGAAATATGGATGATTCGTGTAATAAAATCTAAATGAAAATTATATAGACCATATAAAATATATTGGTTATATTCATTCAAACATTCCTCAATGAATAGAAATTGAGACGAAATACCTTAAAACATGGTAACATATTAGGAAATTTACCATTGTTGAAATAATTTTTATTACGACATAAAATATAAAGATAATTAAGATTTCACTATATAACCTATATTATTTCTTCATATAAACCATGTAAAAAAAATCAGGTGCATTATATTAAATGGTTAATCAATAATGGAAAATTGAGATGAAATCCCTTACCACAGGTCTGAATTATTACGTCTTTTA
Source organism: Viscum album (assembly GCA_963277665.1). Classification (NCBI taxonomy): domain Eukaryota; kingdom Viridiplantae; phylum Streptophyta; class Magnoliopsida; order Santalales; family Viscaceae; genus Viscum; species Viscum album. The sequence continues at coordinate 1,034,536,378 of OY728157.1, forward strand.
TTTATCTTTTGAAATAATATTCATCTTTTAATAATAAATTTTATTAATAAAAAATTTCATTATGATTATTAATTTTATTATATATATTAATATTACTATTTATTTACATAAATTATCTTGTTTAAATTGGAGGTTTTGACTATATTTAGTTCATATGTCTATAATGTCATCAATAGGTGGACTGTGGACATAGAGACCAGTATTCATTCATCTATAAAATAATAATTTTTATATAATTATAAATCGTATACATAAATTATAGTTTAAATAAGAAAACATTAATTATGGATTTTAAAAATAAACTATGTTGTAATCATAGAGATGATAAGTCGTACATATGAATGAGTAAAATATGAGTTTTTTGACAATCACGAGGGGAAAATTATTAGTATTAATTTATAATTAAATAATTATATTTATAAAATAAAAATAATATTATTTATTTAAATACCATTTTTTATAACATCCACATTTTTTGGTTATAGAGAATGATTTATTTAACTTGTTGGAGGTGTTAATCCATACGAATGCATGAATGATGTAATCATATTTCAATGATTTGACATGAAAATCAATAAATTATATGTTATATTATCCTAGTGATAAAATTTATATGAATATAATATACATTATTATATTTATTAAATCAATCATAGAAACCTACCTTTATAAGTGGTTATGTAAAATGAATTAGATCGGTTCATGAAGTGGTAATCCTCTGTACAAATAACCGGTGATTTGATTTCATATTTGATGGATGTGGTTATGGATGTCGGATATTATATTAAAAAAATAACATCATATTATAATTTATATACTTATTGTCTAATATTTTTAAGGTTTATCAATATTTTATGTTTGTGGACAATGAAATAACACAAAAATTTGTCGTTTAAGAATGATAACTCTTCATTATACAACCTCATAATGATTATACATACAACCTTCCATATTTGTTTTATGATAAAAAACACATATAAGATGTGACTAGAGAATAAGATATGTTATTTTGTATCTTATTTTATGATCAAAATGGTTATTTGACTATGAATAAAAGAATATGGGTGGTTAACATTTATAAGTGAGGAGAGAAGAACTTTTGAAAAATTTAAATGTATTAAACTAATATAAATTATTTTATATTTTCTAATCACTCCAAAGTGATATAATTAGAATATATAATAATTATGGTTATAAATACCATCATACAATATATTTTTCAAATGATTCAATTACTAATTTACATTTATCTCTTAATTTTAAAGCGCATTAACACTTTTTTACAATTAACGTGATAACAATAAATTTAATTGTGGGGCTCAATACAATTACTAAAACATGATAATTGTCGAATATAATTCTAATGATTGATATATTAAACCATATCATAATTCAATTGTAACACCCCAAGCTTCCACGGTATGCTTCCCTTGGAATAATATAGTACCGTGTGTTGTAAGCAACATCGAGTTCTTAGACACACCACAACAAATCAAACTAGTCGTTATGAGTAGTAATACCCAATTTTTTAAATTTTATAAATTTTTTCATTCAAAATGGACTTTATTTTTGGATTTTGAACATCGAAAGTAGCTTAGGGTGAATTTTTGGTAATTTTCTGAAAACATTCAATTTTTTATGAATAGTGAAAAATCACCAAGTTATAGTATAAAAACGAATATTTATTTAAGTAATCATTTATTTTATTTAAATTTAATTAAGGTGAAAATAGTTACATAATACCTATGTATGTTCAATGTAATTCATTGGAGTTAGTTTAGAATAATTTTAGATATATAAAAAGTTTATGGGACTTTTCACCGTCTTTTACCCACCTCCTAGGAGAATTTGAAAAATTCACATAAAACATAATAATAAAACTTCTGTGAGTGGAATTTAGAAAATCTAAGAGACATCGTTAATATCTAGGAGTAATATGTGGTTCAATAAGATAAAAATAATTTTTGGTGAATTGTAACTTTTTACTTTTATTTATCACGGTTAAAAGTCAATAGGGTTATTAAGGGTAAAAATGATAATAATATTACCCTAACACATGTCCTAATTCTATTAGACAAGTGTATCTTGACCAAAAACAACTTTATTAATAAATTATTATCATTTAGGTCCACATGGATTAGATTAGGAAATTTATTATTATTTAATTCAAAGAAGAGTTAAAAGAGTTAAAATCAATATTTAATAACTAAATCATTTTTAATATAGGGTTATACATAAGATAAATTCGATTATAAGTATTCCATAGAAATACAATAATATTTTATACATAATGGGATTTTATTTATAATTTTTATATATTATATAATTTAATTTATTTATGACACAATGGTGATCTAGTAATTAAAGTATTAATGAAATATTAAGATAATTGATATTATAAATACCCAAATAAATGTAATTTGAGACTTTGTATGAATTAAAATAATTATCTCGGTTAATATGACATATTAGTATTTCTTATATGAATTTTATTCTAAGTGATAATTGTGTTATAAAATTATCCAAAACAAAATACCCAGTAGTGTCAAAATTGACATAAAATAGTTTTTAAAACAAATATTATATTATTAAATTATATTCTATTCCTAAAAATATAAGGCTTGACCAAAGGACTTATATAGTGATATTTGTATCATTAATGGACTACTTGGGGGTTTCTTGGATGTATATAGTTAGTTTATTAATTATATAATATAATAATACAAATTTACATGGTAAGTGTCAAAATAGTTAACTAACACTTAAAACTTAAAAATGAGGTTAATATAGAGACCCAAATATATATAAAATCTTTTGGATGAAATTATTTTGACCCATACCCACCATAGACTATGAATAATACACATTGGAGCCATTATAAACTGAATATGAATTTATTATAAAATAATATTTCTATCTTTTCCCAAGGTGCCCCTCACCGCTCTTATAAAAAGGCACACCCCTTCTCTCAAATTAATACCTTGAAATCATTTCGGTTCACCAAACCTCTACCCAAATATCCTCCCAACATCCCTCACTTCATCGTACAGACCTTAGTTTGATCATAAAGCCAACCAGTGGAGCTATTTTGATCAAATCAAAAAGAAGAACCCGAAGAAGAGGTAATGATCTCACCACCCTCATTCAAGTTCCTTTATTCTTCAACTTCTTCTATCCTTGTTATTTACATTCAATAATAATAACTCCATTATCTTATATATTCTGTGATGTTATTATAAATATGGAAAAACCAAATTCATTATTCTATCTGTCCCTTTAATGACATTTCACCATACGTGCATACGTATGACCTACCGTCTCCACGTACTGGTGTAATTGTTATTCAATATATTATTATTTAGATGGGTATAATAATGATGTATAATTAATATAAAAAAATAAATATAACATAATAATTATTATGTATATATGATATATCATCCAATTATATATTATTTTAATATCAAAAGAATGATATTGTCGCTCGTGCGTACTTATGGACTACCGTCTCCACGAACGTGATGAGATTCATTCTCCATCGTATACATTCAAGTATAATTCTAATTTAATGATATAAAATAATGTTTAAGGAATCGATATCATTTTGGATATTAATTATATACATCTTATCCATAACAAAGATGGCTTATGTAACAAAACATATAAAAGAAAATGAGTAAGTTAACACCCAAAACCGATAATACTAAGATATTATTAACAAAGCAGTGTTAAAAAGATCATATATGATATCATATTAATGTATATGATTATTTAATAATTTAATAACAATTATTTCACCATTATACTGGAGGTTGACCAATCCTCAACAAAGGAAAAGTACAATTTAATAGTTTATTTCACAATCTCTTCATTATCTGAAGTTGTTTATACATAATTATCTACTGGGACCTCTTTATCATCCACATCCATGTTTCTTAAAAAGGTATTTCAAATCGTTATTAGTATTTTTAAAATTATTGGATAAAGTAATTTATACCCTTGTTAATCTTTTTACAAGATGTTTATAAAGGAATCTTTCTATTGTTTTCCAAACAAGTTCATTTTTAACCTTTTTGACAGAATTAAGGTAAGAATGTCATTTTTTAACATATACAGAGGGGGTGGCTATTTTCTGCTGTTATAAAATCGTCGGAGCATCCCTAAAAAGTTCATAAGAATATTTTCAAAGTAAATGTTTTTTTATAATTATGTAACATTTAAATGATTTATAAAAAGAGATATTTCTCTCAAATAGTTTTGATTTCATCAATGTCAACTTCTTTTGAAGGATTTTAATCATATTTGAAGTTGATATATTAAGATACAAAACTTACATATTGTATAGAATCTTTTGTGATATTTTTGACTGTGGATGTGTTATTTTTATACCATTCATGGTTTATGGAGAATGTATTGACATTTTGTATACTATTTTTAATACGAATGTTTATGTTTTGATTAAACCTATTCATATGTGGAATGCATTGGACTTAATAAGTGATGGTGGATCCCGATATATCTCCTCTATGAATTGATAGGTCTCATGATACAAACTAGTGCCTTGTCATAAGGCTTTGAAAAAATCTTATTTGTATTCTTGCCACAATTCCTTGACTACGTGGTTATGATAGTCTGGAATTATGCATGCCATCATTATGAATGTGGTTATTGATATTGCAGTTGATTATCCTTACTGGGAATTTCAGCTCACCAATTTCAATGTTTTATTTTTCCCAGGATGTGATGAAGTATTTTATGAATGACCTATAGGTATAGTATAAGGGGATATTACTGGGAAGGAAAGATGTTGTTGTAGATTTCATTTTATGATGTAATGCAAAGTTTATGAATGTATCTTGTGACTCCAAGGCTACTAAACTAATCGGAAATTCGAGACTTGATAATTTGTGAAAATTCCAATGTTATGTAATAATGCACCGAATCTGGGTAACTGGGATCATGGCATTACACTTGGAATTAGAGGAAGTTTTGTACAAACCATGGAAACTAGATTTATATAAACTCTGATTAGAGAATATAGACCTAAGAGGGACATTGAGGATTATTATATAAGAACATCATATAATTTTGGTATTGTAGAGATTCTGTGAGTTTTCTGAGAAATTAATCCCTTATTGGATACGAGAAGGTAGAGGTAGCTCTGGAATAGATATACCTAGGGGTAAAACCCGAAAACACCACATTGAGCTAGACTCGAACGAGAAATGGTGCACGACAACGGGCCTTGCTGCACTCATGGTTACGACACTCCTAGGGGATATGCTTATGATGATTCTCATTTTCATTACAAACCATTATGAAGGGTTTATGAATAATAACCATACTTGGGAAACTCAGTCAGGTTATGAATAATAACCTTACTCATATGGAGAACCCTGATCCACAACATGAAGGATCAATGTTAGATCACTTCGTGAGGCAACAAACACCAACTTTAAATGGGAGTACAAATCCCTTTTTAGCTGAGAAATGGATAAATTCATTAGAGAAAATATTCCATGCCTTGGGGTGTAGTGAAAGGGAAAATGTTATCATGGTAGTTTACCACCTCACTGGAGATGTTGACCAATGGTAGTAATTGATTTGAAAAAAAAAGGAAGATGATGAAGTATCAAATATGTAATGGAGGGAGTTCAAAGAGCTTTTATTAGAAAAATACTTTCCTCGTGAAAATCGAGCAGATATGCAAAGGCAATTTCTGAGTCTAAGACAAAAGGAGGATGAGAATGTCACAAAGTATGAGGCTAACATTACATGGATTGAAAGGTATTTTTTAGATTATATACGTAAACCAAGAAGTATGATTGATCATTTCTTTAATGTGTTAGAACCATTTCTTTGTCGATCATTAGTGTCACCATCCTTCTCATTGTACAAATATATTGTCTCACGTGCAGTCAAGACCGAAAAAAAAATAATTAAGTCTTATGACTTTAAAGAAAACCAAGAGATGAAGAGATCTATTGATCACTCTGGGAATGGAAATAAGGGGAAGAATGGAAAATTTGAATATCCACCCTATAGTAAATGTGGGAGGAAACACCCTGGTACTTGCTTGAAGGGAATGAGATTCTGTTACAAGTGTGGTGAAAAAATCCCCCAAGCTTGTGATTTCAAATTGAAGAATGAAGCTACTGATGTTTAATGCTACAACTGCAGGGACTTGGGGAATTATGAAAATGATTCTCCTAAGAGTTAGGGAACCTTACCTCAGAAAATTCCAAGGGATCAAGGCCAAGCGTATCTTATCACTACTGCTAAGGTAGAAGCTCCACAAGACGTGGTGGGAGGTAATTTAATGAATTCCTAACGTTAGGAAAATGCATTATTTGATTCTGGATCATCACATTGTTTCATATATTCCTAGTTTCCTAAGAAAATTGGATATTTGCAATTTTATTTAAAAACACAGTTGTTAGTTGAAACCCATAAGGGAAGTATCATTGCTACAATGTTCTATGGATCCGTTCCCATTAGGGAATATAAATGTTCTTTATCTGCTGAACTCATCTTCCTAACCATGACTGAATTTGATATAATCTTCAGTATCGATTGTATTTTGGACCACGATGCGAATATTTATTGTAAGAAGAAATAGTTTACAATTTTTGATGATGATGATAATGAACACCTTATCTTTAGATAAGAATTTTCACCACCTGATTCTTTCTTAGATCCACCAAATGTAGCTCAACTAAAATCAATTATTGGGGAGGAAGAGTATGAAATAACTGTGGGTAAGGAAAGTAGTGTTCTAATAGAGGATGTACCAATTTTGAGAGAATATGTTGATGTGTTTCCAGAAGATTTACCTAGATATCATCTAGAATGATAAATTGAGTTTTCCATTGATTTAATTCCTGGTTCAAGGACCATATCAAAGACCCCTTAAAGAATGTCCACTTTGGAATTATTTGAACTAAAGAAAAAAATAGTCGAATTGAGTACTAAGGGATTTATTCACCCTATTATTTATCCCTGTGGAGCCCTTTCCTTTTATTTATGAATAATGATGGATCTGTGATGTTATGTATCGTCTATAGGTAAATCAATGCTATATCAATAATGTAAAAGTATCCACTGCCTCACATTGAAGATTTATTTGACCAACTTGAATGAGCACAATACAATTCAATGATCTACCTTAGATCTTGATATAATCAGTTGTGTGGGAAGAAAGAAGACATTCCAAAGATATCATTTTGAACCAGGTACGAGCATTACGATTTTTCAGTATTTCCTTTTGGAGAGTCTAAGGCACCATCTATATTCCTGGTTCTAAAGAACAGAGTTTCCAAGAAATATCTTGTTGAATTTATAGTGGTATTTATTGATGATATCGTGGTATACTAAAAATGATATGAAGATCAAGAAAATCACTTTCCCATTATCCTGAAGACTCTGATAAGTCATGAATTATATGGGATGTATAGCAAGTGTAAATTATGGCTTCTGGAGATTTCTATTCTTGGCCATATTGTCTCTAAGGAAGGAATTTCCGTTGATCTTTCTAAGACAAGAGCAATCCATGAATTGCCAAAATAGACTAGTATAACTGAGGTATGTAGTTTTATTGGTTTAGTGAGTTATTATCGGTGTTTCATCTAGAATTTTTTTCGATTGGCTAACCCATTAACGAAGATCACACTTAAAGGGGTTAAATTTGTTTGGACAAAATATTGTGAATAATGTTTTGATGAACTGAATAGATGAATATTCAATGATCTAATATTTACTCTATTATCGAGGAATGATGGGTTCTTTATTTATAGTGATGCATAGAATAAATAAATTGGTTGAGTCCTTATGAAAAATGAAAGGGTTATTTCCTATGCATCACAATAGCTGAAAATTCATGAGCAAAATAATCCTACTAATGATCTTGAGATAGATATTATAATCATTGCTGTGAAAATATGGAGATATTATCTATATAGTGAAAAATGTGATATTTATACAGATCACAAGAGATTGATGTATATTTTCTCACAGAAAGTACTCAACAAGAGGCAAAGGAGATGTCTTGAACTACTCAATGATTATGATTACAGGATACACTACCACCCAAAGAAGGAAAATAAGGTGGCTGATTCTTTGAGTAGAAAGGATCATGGTGTTTTTAACATGATAATAGTTGAAAAGGATCCTATATACATAGATCAAGTAATTTTTTATATTGGAATAACCATGGAAGGTGAAACATCAATTCTTTTTTAAATGGTTGCCAAACCATCTTTTCTAGAAAGGATAAAGAGTACTCTGATTGATGATGAAGAATTTCAAAAGATGAATAAAGCTATAAATGATAGGAGATTAGGTGACATTCTGAATGAAGATGTAATTTTGATGTTTGGTAAAAGACTTTGTGTTTCCAATATAACTAATCTAAAAATAGAATTGTTGGATGATGCTCATAGTTCCAATTTCTCTATACACCCTGAGAGCACCAAAATGTATATGGATTTGGAGGAACATTTGTGGTGGGACAACATGAACAGGGAGATTGATGATTTTGTGTCAAGATATATGGTTTTTCAACAAGTGAAATCTGGAAGGAAACATCCTAGAAGGGTCATGAAACCTCTTCCAATACCTGAGTTGAAATGGGATAATATCACGATGGACATTGTCATGTGACTACCAGAGACTCCTATAAGGAACGATGACATATGGGTCCTTATTGATCGTCTTACCATGTCAGTATATTTTCTTACTATAAGAGAAGATCTACAACTTGAACATCTAGTAATACTATATAATAATGATTTTGTGAGACTTCAGGGAGTACCCATATCAATCGTTTCTGATCGTGATCCATGTTTTACATCAAGATTCTGGAAAAGTTTTCATAAAGACTTGGAAAATGAACTTCATTTGAGCACTGCTTACCACCCCCAAACTAATGGACAATTAGAACATACTATTCGTATGTTACAAGACATGTTGAGATCTTTCTCACATGACATTCTGGGTATGTGGGATCAATATTTAGATCTGGTGGAATTTTACTATAACAATATATTCCATTCGAGTATTCATATAGCACTATATAAAGAGTTATACAGAAAGAGATGTATCACACCAACCTATTGGGATGATGTTGGTGAAATAATAATTTTCGGCCCAGAACTAGTGGAGGAAACGATGGAAATGTTGAAGGTAATAAAAACCACACCAAAGATGCTCAAAGTAGGAAGAAGAGATATGCTGACAACCGAAGGAAGGTTTTGGAATTTCAGGTGGAAGATCATGATTTCATGAAGGTATCACCATGGAAGGGAGTTATAAGTTTCAGTAAGAAAGGTAAATTATGTACCAGGTACATCGGACCTTTCGAAATTCTAGAATGAATTTGGGCTATTGCTTACTGTCGGGCAATGCCGCCAAATATCTCCAAAGGTCACGATGTGTTTTATGTATCTCTATTGAAAAAATACATGCCTGACCCAACATATTTACTCACCTATGAGGATGTAGAGATGGAACTTGATCTATCTCATTGCGAAGAGCCTGTCAAGATTCTTGATACAAGAGAACAAGTGCTAAGAAACCAGACGACTCATCTGGTAAATGTTCTATGGGAACTATAAGATAGAAGAGGCAATGTGGGAACCTGATGAAATTATGATGAAGAACCACCCGAGTCTTTTCATGTGGTATTATTCTAGAAATTTCGAGTATGAAATAATTTGAATGAGGTTAGAATGTAAGACCCCAAGCTTCCACGGTATGCTTCCCATTGAATAATATAGTAGTGTGCGTTGTACGCAACTTTGAGTTCTAACACACACCACAACCAATCAAACTAACTGTTATGAACAGTAAAACCCACTTTTTGAAATTTTATAAATTTTTTCATTCAAAATGGACTTCATTTTTTGATTTGTAATATCGAAATAAGCTTAGGATGAATTTTTGGTATTTTTATGAAAACATACATTTTTTGTTGAATAGTGACAAAACACTAAGTTATAGTTTAAAACCGAATTTTTAGTTAAATAATTATTTATATAATTTAAATTTAATTAATTTCAAAATCGATACATAATACTTATATAAGTTCAATTTAATTAATTAGATTTATTTTAGAATAATATTTGATATATAAAAATTTTATTAAACATGTCAACGTCTTTTACCCACCTCCTACGAGAATTTGGAAATTTACATAAATCTTAATTTTACTACTTCTGTGAGTGGAATTTAGAAAATTTGAGAGACATGGTTAATATCAAGGAATACAATTTGGTTCAATGTGATAAAAATAATTTTTTTTGAATAGTAAGTTTTTACTTTTATTTACAATGGTTAAAAGTAAATAGAGTAATTAAGGGTAAAAATGATATTAATATTACCCTAACACATGTCCTAATTCTTTTGAAAAAATCTATCTCGACCAAAAACAACCTTATGAATAATATATTATCATTTAGGTCCACATGGATTATATTAGGACATTTATTATTATTTAATTCTGTGAAGAGTTAAAAGTGTTAAAATTAAAGATTAATAACTAAAACATTTTCAATATAGAGTTATACATAATATAAATTAGATTATAAATATTAATTATAAAGATAAATGTATTTCCAACATAATTTCTATTTATTTATAAATTTTAGACCTTATATTATTTTATTTATTTATGTCAAATGATGATGTAGTATTTACTGTATTAATGTAATATTAAGATAATTGATATTATAAATATCCAAATAAATGTAATTTGAGACTTTTTATGAATTCAAATTATTTTATAGGTTAATATTACATATTAGGATTGGTTATATGAATTTATTTCGAAGTAATAGTGTTTTTATGAAATTATAAAAAACAAAATACCCAATAGTGTCAAAATTGACAAAAAAGAGTTTTTAAATCATATATTATATTATTAATTGATATTATATTCCTAAAAATCTATGGTTCGGACAAAGAACTTATATATTGATAGGCATATCATTAATGGACCACTTGCGGGTTGCTTAAATATTAATATTATGTTTATTAACTATATAATATAAAAATACCAATTGACATGGTAAATGTCAAATCTAATTAACTAAGTGTTAATACTAAAAGATAAGGTTAATATAGTGACCCAAACCTGTCTAAAATCAATTGGATGAATTTATTTCGACCCATCCCTACTTATAATTTGAATAATCAACTTTTGAGTTATTTTAAACTGAATATTAATTTATTATAAAATTATATTTCAAGTTTTTCCTAAGATGCCCCTCACCCCTATTATAAAAATCCATTCCACCATCTCTCAAATTAATTACATCAAAGTATTTTTGTTTGTCCAAACTCTACCAAAATATCCTCCCAACTTCCCTCACTTCAACTCGGGTGCCTTAGTTTGATCAGAAAGCTGACCTAAAGGGCCCTTTTGATCAAATCAAAAGGAAGAACCCGAAGAAGATGTAATGATTTCACCACCCTCTAAAAAGTTCCTTTCTTCTTTTAATTATTTTTTCCTTGTTATTTCCATTATAAAACAATAACTCTAGTGTCTTCTATATACTGTGATGATATTATAAATGTGGAAGAACCAAATTCATTATTCTATCCTTCCCTTTAATGACATGTCACCATATGTGTGTACGTATGGCCTACCGTCTCCACGTCGTGGTGTAATTGTCATTCAATATATTATTATTTATATGGGTATAATAATGATGTATAATTCATGTAAATAATAAATATTACATTATAATTATACTTTATAAATGATATACTATCCAGTTATATATTATTTTAATATCAAAATAATGATATTGTCGCTCGTACGTACATATGGACTACCGTCTCCACGAACACAATGAGATTCATATCCATCTTATCCATTCAAGTGTAATTCTCATTTAATGATTAAAAATAATGTTTAAGGACTTGATAAAATTATGGATATGAATAATATACAACCTATCCAAAAAAAACACGTCTTATGTAACAAAACATATTATAGAAAATGAGTAAGTTAACACCCGAAACCGATTATACTAAGATATTATTAACAAAGGAATGTTAAAAAGATCATATATGTTATCATATTAATGTATATGAGCATTTTAAAATTTAATAACAATTATTTCACCATTATACAGGTGGTTAACCTACACTCAACCATGAAAAAGTACAAGGTAATGGTTAATTTCACAATCTCTTCATTATTTGAGGTTGTATATACATAATTATTTATCGGGACATCTTTATCATCCACAACCATGTTTCTTAAAAATTTATTTCAAATAATTCATAATATTTTAAAAAAATTGGGTTAATGTCATTAATAAACTTGTTCGAATTTTTATAAGAAGTTTATAATGGAATCTTTCAGTCGTTTTCCAAACAATGTCCTTTTTAAACTATTCAACAAATTTAAGGTAAGAATGTGTTTTTTTAACATATACGGTGGGTGCGGCTATTTTCAACCATTATTAAATCCTCGAGCTTCCCATAAAAGCTTATAAAAATATTTTCAAATTAAATGTTTTATTTCATAATTATGTGACTTTTAAATGATTTAAAAAGAAGAGATATTTCTTTCAAATAGTTTTGATTTCATCTATGTCAACATCCTTTGAAGTATTTTAAGATTATTGGAAGTTGGTTTATTATGATACAAAACATCTATATTGTATTGATGGTTTTGTGATATTTTTGACTGTGGATTTGTTATTTTTATAACATTTATGGGTTATGGAGAATTTATTGACATTTCTTATGCTATTTTTAATATGAATGTTTATGTTAGGTTTAAACCTATTCATATGAGGAATGCATTGGACTTAATAAGTGACGAGTGAATCATACTATAGATCCTTGATGAATCGGTAGGTATCATGAGAAAAATAGTGTCTTGGCAAAAGGCCTTGACAAAATATTATTTGTATTCATTGCACGAGGCCTTGACTATGTGGTTATGATAGTCCGACATTATGCCTTCCACCATTAAGGAAGTTTTTATTGTTATTTCATGTGATTATATGACTAGTAGAATATCCATCTGAATAATAAAATGTTATTATATCATTTTATTCCTGCCCTATTATGCTGATGTTCTTGTTTAAAAGGCATTTGTTTTAGTTATACATTTCTTTAAATGTTTATTCTTATTTATTTAAGATTCCTCTGTATTGTTTTCCTTACTGGGAATTTGATCTCACCCCTTTCAATGTTTTATTTTTTCCCGGATGTGAAGAAGTATGTAATAAATGACCTGTATAGATAGTATAAGGGGATATGACTTGGAAGACAAGACGTTGTTTTAGTTTTCTTTTTATGCTGTAATGAAAACTTTGTGACTGTATCTAGGGATTCCAAGGCTACTAAACTAATCGGTCATTTGAGACATGATATTTTGTGATCCTTCCAATGTTATGTAATAATACACTGAATCTTGGTAACTGTGGTCAGGGTATTACATCAGTAGTTTAGGATTTTATTTTTTAACAAATATTGTTACTGTCATTTTTAGAACTAATCAATTAATTTGAATTTTGAAAAATTATCATATAAATTAAATTAGGATATAATATATTAACTCAATAATAAAATGTAATATTTATATAAAACATTCAATTAAAATAGTAATTATTTCAAATTATATTAATTTTAGTATTTTATAAATCATTTATTCTATTTTACTATTAAATAATTAAATTTCTACCAGCGTCGGACAAGAATTTAACATAAAATTTAAATAAATAAATTCATAAATATATTAAAATGATAAAAAATCAATTATCATTGAAAATGAAATTTATATTAAAACATAATTCTTTCCCTAATCCCAAAATATTATTAATATGAAAAGAAATAAAGTAATGTTTTTTTCATAATTATTTACATAATTATTATAAAGAAAAAATAGAAAATATATGAAACCTTGTGAAAATTTATTTGATAAATATATTTAAATCAAAAACCTCTACTTAATCTATAGGATAAAATAATGTTTCATGGTCAATTTCTCTCCTTTATCATATTATTTTTAAACAAAATGACTTGATTTACTTTTACCATTGGATTATTTATTTACTATAATTATTATTCATAGTGTCTAAAAATTATGTAGAATGTATTATATAAATTTAATTATTATAATTAAAAATATGGAATTTAATTTATTAAATTCAATTCATATAATAGGTAATATATAATTTAAATTATAACTCATGATGTGTAAAGAATAACAGGTTTCAAGAAAATGCATTTTTTAGGAAAATGTGAGATTACATTATCTCTATCACAAGTAATCATTAATATACGAGATTAAAATCAACCACACACAAGAATATATATATATACAAATTCGATCATGTAAAATTTGATGGTATTTTAATTAAAATAGAAAAACTATAATAACATAAAAGTGTTTTATGAAAAAAGTGTTTCTAAGCATAAAAATATATTCATATGAAAATCAAAAACATAGATAATAAGAATTAAATTAGATATATAATTTTAAATATAACGAAACATAAGATATTATATGCTCAATAATAAATTATTTTTATACTATAAATAAAATTATTTAATTAAAATTGATTTGTGTTTTAGAAAATTGAAATTTTTTAATATTTAATAGAAAATACTTTCTGAAATATATTAACACTTCACAACTAGATAATTTTGATATATGATTTAAAAAATGAAATAATATATGTTAATTAATAATTAAAATTATATATAAATTAAATATAATATTGGAATATGATAAAGATTCATTTTTTATAAAAAAAGTATCTATGAAGAAAAAAATTACATTAGTAAAAATGGACTGATTATTTACTAAATGTTTATCATTTTTAATTTTTATTACCCTTATATATATTTTTTAAATATATTAATATAATTATTACCAACTAAAATTTGTCTAAGGATATAACAAACATAAAATTATAATATTTCATGGTTCATTTAATCCCAATAATTAATTTTTTATACACTATCAAACATAGTTTTATTTTAAAATATTAGAATTTTATAGATTACTTTTAGATATTTTTAGTCTTTGGGGGTGAATTAGAGTCGAAATAGTTATACCTGGTGTGAATTCAATCCCCAAAAAATCTACGTAATCCCCATGTAATGGGGTCAACAATTCTACCTATAGAAATTGTATGACTGGACCATAGCCTTGTAGGGAATGTGACCTAGCCATTCATGGTACTAGACCTTTTTCGATATCATGTTTAGAGAGACCATTAAAAAATTTCTTATGGGTTATGTGTGGGTGTTAGTTGGATTTTTTTTATTATATTTCTTAAAATAAGTGTAATTTGATAAAACCTGAGTGTTTATTTTGAAATTTGTTATAATTTAGTTGTTTTTATATATGAAATAATGAATACATGGATAAGAGGGATATCGATTTTTATGGAAAAAAGTTGAGTGGTTTGAAAATTATTCTCATATGGGATATCATTAATTAGTTTTTAAAAAATTTTATTGTTTGTAAAATGGTTTTTTTTTAGAAATTTGCATTTTGATGTTGTTTTGTTATATTTATCAAGGATGGTTTGTGTTTTAATTTTTATAGTATTATTTTTAGATATTTAGGTTTTTTTATGTAAAAAATGATGGGTCATCAGATTCACTAAAATATTAACATGATTTTTGGATATCAAATACATTAGTTAGTTAAATATGAAAATTATTTCTGTGATGGATTTCTAAAAATAAATGTTTATTTGACACTAAATTTGTGAAATTTTGGTTTTAAATCCAAAATATTAGTATTTAATGATGTTTTCATGAATTTTTATAGAAATATAATATTCATTTTAAAAGGAAATATTATATTTAGTGTATATGAAATGTTTTTGAATTGAAAAGGGTATTTTCTATGTGTTTTAAAATTATGATGATTTTTTAGGATTTTAATGATATTTAAAAAATGGGGGTTTTAAAATTTATTTAAATTGTTTTCCAAATTACGTACAGTGATATATAGGGATATATTGTGATTTTAAATGTGGAAATTTATTGTTGTGTTCTTTGATATATTAACCTACTATCAACTTTTCAATATTAATGTAGTGGTCTTTAATATGATTGTTTTTTGAAAGGAGGTGTTTTTAAATGTTTTTCAGATCATTATTGTGAATGATTCCTCTATTCCATTTAATTTATATTATTCTATTTATAATATAGGTTTTCTGGAGTTCAAATTTTTTTTCTTGGGCCTCCCAAAAATTTCTAAAATTATTTGGTGATTGTCATCGATTTGGTGTGTCATACATTAGACATAGAGATATTGACCAACATATGGATGGTGATAGATCTGTATTTGGGGATTTCATTTATCAACTCGTATATTTAGGGGAGATTATTGGGTGCGACTTCTCATATTTGACCCTTCTTACTTAGTGGCATGCTAATAATCATGAGAATTTACAACCCTCATTATTTAATTGTCATTATTTGGATTGTTGGGATTATGGGAATTTATGATGTTCTTTATTTCTTATTCCTCAATAATTTTTTTCATTTGATGATGATACTCTTTTAGAAGATTTTATTTGAGAGTATTGGTATACCATGTGAGTAACATGTATTAGTGGTATATATTATTTTTATAATAGGGTTCACATGGATTCATTATTTTAGAAGAAATATCATTAGTTCTTATCTCTCAACATATATCTAGGACATTTGTTTCTGTTTAGGTAAGTGTCTTTTTGGTCAATTATATTTATACAATATTTTTTCACTGACATTCATCAATTTCCAAGTCAAAGATGAAATTTTTTCCATATCTCTTGTATATTGTTTCTCATTTGGGTATTTCTGTATTTTTTCAGAATTTAAAAATATGGGGTGGAGGCCACCACAAATAGTTAAATTGAGGGATTCATGTCATTTGATTAATTTTATTCTAGTTTTCATGGTTTGTGAACCTTTTGTTATTTATATCACTAACAATCTAAAGCATTTTTATGTCCTTTTCAACTCTTCTAATAATGCCTGTATTACTCAAGGTATAAATTTTGTTTTTAATTTGTATTTATGGAATTAAAATTTTACATTATCCTTTAAATGGACTTCATTATTTTGATGTCATTTATAGTTACTATAAATATCATGAGTTAGTGTTGTATAACAATATATTTTGACTTTGGATTTTATTTATATTGTAAAATTATGATACTACTAATCATGTAATTATATATATTTATTTTTTCTACATGAAAGTAATTTTATATTGTCATATAGTATCTATCACATTGAAAATTTCATTGTAGTAACCTCCTAAAATGGGAAAAAATAAATTATATAATGATATTCATAAATATTAATCGAGGATTGAATAACATAATATGAATAGACATATAGAATCGTTACTTGGAACTATGAGTACTCATAAGTAAATTATAAGGCATCTCATAAAGACCTCACTATGTAAACTCCAAGATGGGTGATTGTGAGATCAAAACCACCAATAGGGATTCGTCATGTTAACGTGTCATTAGATATTCCTATCAAAAAAAAATTTAAATGGTCCTTAAACTCTATGGTTATTATTATTGATTTTTATGAAACAAGTATTTTAATGTACATTCTAAAATTGCAATGTTTTTTGTTCACTAGTTGTAGGGTACCTTGGGTCCGTCACGATAGAAATGACATTTAATTAATAATTATATGATCTATTTGTTCCTTACTTATTTATAAACATGGTATCTTATACCATTTACTGACATGAATTCATCTCATTAAAATCTCATGCCACGATGTAATGATGTGTTTGTTTCAAATAATTTATGAATGATGTATCATAACATAGTTTGATGATATATGTGTATGACCTACATGACGAGATATTGTAAGAAAGGGATTATATTTCATAGTAAAAATTTATGTCTTTTTGTCCATATCATCGAATAAACATCATTATCTTAGATGACACAAACCATTTCTAGACAGTAATCATCAACATTAGAAAATACCACTTATTGCTAATGTGAAATAAGTGTTGAGGGTCACCAAATAAGTGTTTCCAATAATAAAAACAAATCATTTTGAATTTATTTATTAGAAAAAAATTATTCAAAAGGCCAGGAATAATATTATTGAATAATTAATTATGTCAAATATTTACAGGGTACTAGATAATTATTTATTCATTAATAAAAAATTCATTTAATTTTATGCATATTTAATAAATATTTATTCTGACAACTCTCGATAGATTATTTAATTTAATTTTTAAATATTTAATTGATACTTATTATTTATATTTTCAATCAATAATTTAGCAATGGATAAATATAATTTCAGGTTTTTGATAAAAATTGAAGAGGATGGGTGGACCAAGATTTTCCTGTGAAAAATATTATATTGAAAAATTGTGAAATAATTTTAATTATTTCCCTAATAGAAAATTCTTTCAAAAAAGTACTTATTATAAATCATGGGGTTAGCAATGGTTTATTATATTATATAAGTGGTTTTTTTAATTAAAAAATATTTTAACCAAAATCGTAACATTATAAATATATTAATATCTCTTATGTGTACAATTAATTGATGGATGATAATAGTAGTTTATAATTTATTTCTCTCTTGAATCCTCCTTACCCTATCCTCTCAACATTGGAAAAACCTATGTATAATTATTCAATCATGATGGAACGTGATTTTTCAATTCTAACCACACTAAACAATCAATATTCAATGCTAGAAACTTGTTTTCCATTTGTGTTGTTTATATATCAAATGACCACTTTTGGATCATAACGAGATGGTATATATAAAAACGTAAAATTTTATCGATGAAATTTACCTTCTTATAATTATGTGATATAGTATAAAACACACACATCTCATATATAACTTAATAAAAACATTATTCTCATAGATTATGAAATTAAAAAGTGGTATTTATATAAATCAAGGAACCCATTATGTTGGAATAGAAACATTACCGATGAAATACTAATGGGTCTATTAGGAAAAGTAATCTATCCAATAGAATTGTAATATCACCAATGAATATTTGAATTAAATTTGGGTTACTTAAAAATTAAAACATGAAATATTTATATCTTCGAAAAAAATAAATTAATGATCTAAAAATAATAACTCAATTGTCCGAAATTTTAGGAAACAAAAATTATAATTTTAAATATTATAAATTATATAATTATTTAAATGGAAATTTATTTTCATAAAATATATTCATAAATAAATAATTACATTTATTGTTGTTATTAGATAATTCTATGATGCCATAATAAATTTTTGTATTTTTTTTAAAATCAGTTTAAATATTAAAATCAGTATTTTTTGAATAATGATAATTTTAATTTAAAATTAAAATTCTCTTTTATGAATAATTATTTCCATAAAATGGATATCATTTTTAAAATACACACATATAAAAATGAATTGGGGGATTTATTTTATTTAAAATAATAGTAAAATTTTGTGTGAATATATTGTAATACTGTAATTTAGGATATTTAACATTTTAATCCAAATTCTTGAATTTTTTAGTCATTGGTGATGTATAGATTAGGTAATTACCCATTATATTGAAATCATATGAAATATATAGTTTAATTTTTCATGTATTTTATCCTTGAGTCATGTGTATTGCATGAAATCTTATTATTTCACATTATTTTTTTCCATTATTTCATGAGCCCATGTTCTATATGTAATGATTTCTATTGTTCATTCATTTTCCATGAATTCAAATAACGTTATATTATGTCATCTCATTCATGATGTATGCATTATTCCTTTGTTCATTACCATGCTAGAGTTTTTAAATCACCCCTGTGTTCATCTATTCCCAATGTTATCCTATGAAGATATAAGATCTCAATTTAGGTCATTATCCCATTGTGTTGATTAAATGGAATATGTTATTATTATTTTTAATTATTTCTAAATATATACCTAATATTACTTGGTCACATGAAATTATGACACATGGCTTGTAATTGATGAATAATTATGCATAAATTTATTTAATAATATATAAAAAAGTTCAGGTTCATTATAGGATCCACCTAGTATCACCATAATTTAATGAAGTTCCTCCAAATATAGGATTTATGATATCAAAAAATATCATCAAATAAATATCCTAAGAGAGAACATTAATTCTTATAATCTATTTATTTTGCTATTAAATTGAATGTGAATAGATTCTACCTAGAGGTTGACCATTATATATAAATATTCTATTGTATATATTTATTGATTATGAAATTTACAACATTTATAATTATCTATTGGATCAATGGAATCTGAAATATCTTTCTATTGTTATTCATCCAAAATGGTCTTCCACAAGATCGAAAACCTTCATGTAGAATCATAGTGACCAAATTTAAATTTGAAATAATTAATTTCATTTTTGATCAATTGTGATCTATAGTTGTTAGACCATTCATTTCATGATTATTGATTATTTAATATAAATACTAATTAACAATAATTTTACGTTTAAATATTCGTTATTTCAAATCCATATTTTCATAAATACTGAGAATATATTGAGAATGATTTGAGTTATCATTAGGAGGTGAAAATGTCTCTAGTCAGTAGATTGTGTGATATGGCATATTGCCAGAGTACACTCCATGTAACAATGTTCAATTCAACTATTTGTGTCACATGTTATAGATCATGGAAATAATATATTATAAATGGTTCATTTATTATACACTATGTGAAGACTATGCAATCCTAGAACATGGTTTCTCAGATTAGATAGAGTGAAGCTAGCATACACATCATTTAATCAACATGCTCTAACTATAAAATATTTACTAATATTGACTTAAAATCCATCGTTTCCAACCATGTGATAATGTCATCAATGATTCTTAATGAAACAGATGGTTTGTATTCAGTATAAACATCATATAACTCAATAGTTTTCTATTATCGATGTACAATACATGTAATTTATTATATTACATAGACACACAATATGTGGAACACATGGTGTGTAGTCAATGTCCACATCATTTAGTTCAGTGTTAAAATGTCCAGGTGAATCTATTAGTTGGTTATGCAGAGACAAGGAATGTGGAACCCATTATGTGTACTAATTTTGAAACACCATGCAATTCTGTCAGTGCACACATCAAGGTAACATGAATTCATCCCCAAAACAAGAAAAATGTTGAACACATGATTTACCCAATAATTAATTTGAACATTTAATTTTAATTAGGATCTTTAGGAAAAATATTTTTAACAAAAAAATAGTTCTATTAAATAATTTTAAAAAATTAATTAAATTTAATATGATTATCATTAATTATTGGTAGTAATATAATATTACCTAAATAGACTTATGATGAGTATCTCCCAGAGACATTATATTTTCATTAAGATAATTAAAAGTAATTATTTAATTAATACATGTGTATATTTATTAATAATAAAGAACTAATTGAATTATGTTATAACCTGTGTAATTTTGTTTAGTCATTTTATGGGTATAAACAATCATGTTCCTTTACCAAATCTGTAATTGTATTGTTTTTTTATTTGATTTATTTTATGAGTTATAATTTTTTTTATTAATAAATTATTAAATTTTTCTTTGTGTGTCATCCATCAACATTTTATTATATAGAATGTATTTATATATGGTTTTCTATGTAATACCTTTTAACTAATAATTTATTTCACCTCACACGTGTCTTATTTTTATACATTTGTAATAAAATGAGTCTCTACAAACAAGAATTTTGTTTAAAAAGGAACAAAGTTGAAACAATCCAGAGTGATACCTAGATTGATAAGGTTAATAAGACAACAATTTCAAATACTGTCAAAAGTATTTTTCGCTATGATCATCAGCTGAATTATTATCAGATGAAAAAATAATTCATTAGAGAATATCATTTTGAGTACATTTTTTAAATATTCATGACTTATCCGTTATTATTTCTGAAAAAAAGAACAAGTTAAATTAAATTAATGGACTAATATGAAAATATGGAAATAAAAATGGATAATATATATATATTTTTCAAAAAAACATTAATCACTTCATTAGCATCCACTGAATAATAATAATACATGTAATTCATAAAATGAAAAAATTATATTTCATTATATATTAAATCTCTCAAAATAATATTAAGTCCGACCCGAACTTCGATTAATTGATTATGAATTAAAACCATATAAATGTATGATTTTCAAAAACTTTATGGGAGAATTACATTTACCATTGAGTTCTAATGAATATTTTGGGTTGATGTAAAAAAACTCAGATAAGGATTTTTTTCCCTTGATTGAGTTGTTGTGATTTGGAGGATAGTGTTTAAGAAATCCAGTTCAAGATTTCTGGATTCATGATTTTACTCAATAGATCAAGGTGATGAAAGGAAAAATAAAAAACATACATCAGAAATACATTGTACTGATTAACTGATAGAAGTTTTGGTTTATGAGAAAAGGAATATAGATCCTTTTTAATATAATATATAAGGAATTAAAAATTATAAATCGAATTGTATGAAATTTATTTAACAAAGTAAAAAATAGATCACTAAATAAAAATGGACTTATTTTGTCTCTAAAAAATTATAATGATGTGGAGTAAAAATAATATTAAATTTTATAACAGTGTAAAAGAAGAATGTTCAAAAACCACATTATCCATGTTAATCATCTTGTAGAAATTCAATCACTATACAGAGAATAACATCTTGGAAGGTTAAAACCCAACCAGTCTATGTTTTACCATGAATGTAAATCATTCATACTGGAAACCTCACAGACTATTCATCCTTTAAAAATAGGATATTGGTAAGGAGTTCAGTGTATATTTTATAAACATGATAGATGTGGTCAATGTTCAGTTTTTTGTGATTTCATCCATAACTAATGAATTTATCATGTCATTTGATGTTATGGATATTTATATAATTTTCTAGCATCTCTATGTTCTAATTTTTGAGTGATGTATATAGTTATAATTTGATATATCCATGTCTCTCATTTCATTTAATAATGGATATGGTGTTTTAGTTGAGCCTCATACAGTCAAAATCAGTGGTTACATTGTGCTTAATGTGGTTTTAGGGAAAAAATTCCATAAATTACTATGCAATGATCTCATTCTTGTACAATTTTTTCATATATTCTCTATATTTTTTTGTTAATATAAATTATATCAGTGTAGAAGACTTTTTTAGATCCTCTCACATTTCATCACAATGTTGATATGGATATGAAGTGAAAATTTATTTTATATTTACAGTGAATAAAATTATGGGCCTGAAAAAGAGCTCAAAGGCAAATGATTATACACAATAACCTTAAAGAAGTTAATGATCATACTAAAATTAAAGAAAAAATATGTAATATCTTCTACATATTAAAAAAGGGCTTCATGCAGTGAAATTAAACCAAGGTATATATGAAATGTCAATCTTCATGTGCATTTTTTTGAATGATTTATTACTATTTCTATATATTAGTTATTAGATATATCATAAAATTCACACATATATATTCATATACTAGTGCCAGGTAGATTCGATAAGATAAACCAAATTTAGGTAAATCTATGATCAACTAGCCAGGCCATACTTTCTATTTTTGGATATTAGATAATTCTACATTAATATTCTAGTGAGAATAACAACAGTTACCAAATATTTTTATTATCTATCATTATTTTCGAAAAAATTATTTTCTCTATATAAAGATATGATAATAATGAATTTATTTTCAAATTTTTAGAATAATATTTATTTCAATAAAAATATTTCTTATAGTAAGGCATATTTGAATAATGTATCTTATTTGTTAGATTACACAAACCATGTAATTAGAATCAATAATTAAATATACACACATTTCTCATACGATGTCCATGTATCATTGAAAAGATCATGTAAATGAATTTTGTTTGATGATATAACAACAATATGTATATTTGTGTTCCATTGAACTAGAACAACATTGTTTTTTTAATCATGTTAATATGTAAAAATTATCAAATCCCTTTTTAGTAGAAAGGGTGAAATGTCAAATTATATTCTTGAATTAGTTCATTCAAATTTTTATGGTCAATTTATAGTTGATGTAATGGTTGGGAACTCATACATCATAAAATTAATTGATTATTTATGTGGATATTTATGTTATTAATTGTTGAGTATTAAGTCAAATTACATTTACTCTTTCGGTGAATACAATCATTATGTTTATAGCCAGTTTTTAAAGAATATTATGAAACACTACATTAACTATGGTGGGGAATATATACATTAATATTTCATTGACTATTTTTTAGATTTTTAGATTCTATTATAACTCATACAAACATATTGAACACAATGAAATTGTGTAAGTGAATCGATAAACCCCACATAATTTGATATTGTAAAATCGATGATGAGTCAAGTGAGTCATCCATTATCCTTTTATGGATATGAATTATATACATCAATTTATATACAAATATATTTTATGACTATAGTGTGAAATTATATTCCATACAAATTGTGATGTGTAAATATACTTGTGTTTTCTTACATTCTTGTATTGGGAATTTATGAATTTGTTAAGGCCACTATAGGTGATAGTCATTCCCCATGATAAGAAAATGTGTACGTTTATATGATAACCTATGAAGATAAATAGAAACTAACTGTATTAACCACAATAAAATAATGTAAGAGTGAAAATACTTATTTTATTTCATAAGAGGAGGAACATGTATTAATGATACATTGAGAATAGGTAGACATTGATGAAGTAAAATATAGAAGTTAAAAAGAGTTCACATGGGAAAAAAATTCTAAAAACCCTTAAAATGATTAATTTCTAGGGACAGAATTCATATCTAAGAGAAACAGTTAGGATAGAGTACTAAAAAGATTTATTTTTATAACCACATAGGTCGGTGATTCAATAGTAGTTTATAGTAAGGATTATGTAACATATAAAAACGCATTAAGTATGTAATATATTTACTTTTGGAAAAAATAATTTATTTATAAAATATATTATAT
This sequence comes from Viscum album, assembly GCA_963277665.1. Taxonomy (NCBI): domain Eukaryota; kingdom Viridiplantae; phylum Streptophyta; class Magnoliopsida; order Santalales; family Viscaceae; genus Viscum; species Viscum album. The sequence continues at coordinate 1,034,561,415 of OY728157.1, forward strand.
CTACCAAGAATTTGTTAGAATTTTTGGTAGGGCCTCCATTGGATGTAAATAAAATTTGTTTCAAATGATTATACATCATTAAACTGGACATTGATTGATACATTTATACTTATAAGGCACAATTTCTTGGAAAATAATTCAAATATCAACACATCATAAATAATATAAAATAAAAATTAGTTGTCAATTTTTTGATATCCATAAAAATTCTACCTTTAATTTTGGATTACCATGCCTATGTTATGAGAAATGTGGATTCCAAAACATCATTCCACATTGAGAAACATTTAGATGATGTCTTTATAACATAGACCAATTGTTTTTAGAGTCTAATGGATTCCAAAAACGAATGAAAATTATAGATTTTTATTTATATATTTAATAATGAGTATATAGGTATTGGAATTTTTGGTTTGGTGAAGATATTATATAAAATGGTTTTACAAAACAATAATGATATCCATGGTTCTATAAATTATTTTAGTGTGACTTCATTGATTCAATTAATAGTTTATATCAATGATATACTACATACTAGAAACAAAATAAAATTTTTTAGTCTTTTAATTTCTATTTTATCTCATTCATCTCTATTATCGAATAATAAAAAAGTATCATATATACTTTATATAATGATCCATCGTGATATTCCTAATAGGATTCAATGACTATGTTCAAGTACATATATTTACAAAACTCAAAAAAATATTTATTATGATATTTACTAAGAGAATATTTATTGAAGTATGAAATTTCCGTCATTAATTGAAGAAATATTTCATTAGGAACATGAGGGAATAAAGAGGATGGTAAGGATGATATGTGTTTCGTTGACTCGGTCAGTCATGAATGATATGATATGATCTATGTACGATATCACATCATCCATATGTGTGGTACGACAATATCATGATGACCCAATTAACAACCATTATATAATAGGAAAGGCTATACATTAGTATATGAGGCATAATAAAGATATATTACTCGTTTATTTAGGTGATTAGGTAGTAGTGAACAATGGATATGTAGATTCCAGTTTCAAAAAATATTTTTAAAATCTAAAATCATAGTCGAGAAACATATAAACTTTGAATTAAAGAAATGTGAGCTATAAGAGATCAATGAAATCCATATATGTAAATTCTATGATAGTTTCTCAGTGCATTATAACATAAAATGTATATAAATATTATATTGAGACATGAAACATTGTACATGATTTCGACGTGTAACCTAGTAATAATGAAATTATCACTCTTTATTTAAATACTACTAAATCGGTGTCTCCATTAAAGGATTCGAGGTCAAGTCCATTGGTGAAGAATCTAACTCAAAATTATTTTATCATGATTGATTTTTAAAATTTTGTAATGAATCATTGAGTAGAGTATCCAAAAAATTAATTTTTTTGGACCACAATACAAAATCACATACTCATTAGAAACATGATCATTATGTGATGTCTAGTGGACTTATATATCTTTGTACTTAGATCTAATACAAGTGGGGGTATTATAATGTTATTTCATTATAACCAAATGTTTTTACATTGTATTTTGTTTATATTAAAATATTTCTAAATTAATAAAATAACTTATTAGATATAGTTCATTTTTGTGTGTGGCATCCATTGAATAATAAAAAGGACTATATATAACAAAGTAATTGTCATAGATGGTCCCTAGTATGATTAGAACCTTGAAATTATTGATGATATTCAAAAATATAATTCAATAGTTTGATAACATAATTTTGCATAAAAAATATATTGTTAACTATAATGTATTAGTATTTTTAAATTGACGAGACTTTTTCTCATAAAATTCACACTTGGGGGTCTCTATGATGGGAGATTGTGATAACATAGACACAAATAGGAGTTTAACATGTTTTTAATTAATCAGATATTCATATATGTGATTATGTTTAATGGTTCACTGACATAAATATTATCATTAATTCTTGTCTTGAATCCAACCATTTGATGTACCGACTAGAACTATCATAACATTGGTTCACGAGATTTATGGTATTTAGGCATCTTCACAAGTGTCATGAAATTAATGAATTATTTGAGGAATGATTTTCCAATATGTAATTATGGAACTTGATACATTTACCAATTGATTGAAAAGAAATCTAAATATTAAAATCACTTTTCATTGTGTATATTTTAGATTATATTTTCAAAAGTCAAGGAATGATGTATCCAGCACACATGTTGAAGACATGTACGTGAAACTTTTAAAAATAGATATTATGAGTAATGGAATCATTATATTTTATGTGTAATATACTGTTTAAAAATTACACCATTAACTTCTTTTACATGGGTTCCTTGACTCATTTATATACAATAATGTTGAAATTTATTCAAGATCACCTATTTACAACAATAAATAAGCATAGAGGGTCACACACTATTTGTTTCTCTTAATCTCAATAAAATTATTTTGTAATTTACTAATTAGAAAAGATAATATTCATCATATAAGAGAATAATATTATTTAATTTTAATTTATTAAAAATATTTATAATAAAATAAGAAATTATTTATTCTTTAATAATAAATTTTTTAATTTTTTGAATAATTAATAAATATTTTATTAATTGTTCTATGAGTATAATTTTTATTTTAGTTATTGTATATTTTATTTATATTTATTACTTATATTATGATAGAAATATTTATTTGTGAATATATTTGTATCAAATATTAAATTTTGTGTTTGAAATTTTTTGACAAGGATGATTGGAACAAGATAATGTATATTCAAAAATATTAATTTTAAATTTTTTAAAATAATATTTAACATTATGTTAGACAAAAGTATCTACAAAAAATGATTAATATATTTAATGGGGTAGATTGGGGTTATTATAATATTTAATGGATGTTTTGAAATTAAATAATTCTTAACATTAAACTTACCTTTATAAATTTACTTATATGTCTACATTGTAGGTTTAATAATTAATTGATAAGTGTTGTGAACATTTAATTTCTCTATGTACTCAACATTCTGGCGTCATCTTATGTCTATGACAAGCAAGAGAGAATCCTACTTTATCAAGGAACATGAAATTACCATGAGCATCGATCACAAATCTATACCATGGTATTACTTCGGTGTTGTTCAAATATCAATTAACTATCTTTGGATCTCCACTATAGGACCTCAAATTTGGGTCCTATATACATAATTATGTTAATAAAAAAGTGGTTTTCGATGATCAACAACATCATAAATGAAATATCCTCTAGTAAGCTATCAATGCTTCTAATTTGTTAAAATTCATTAAAAATTTAAAATTAATATATTATTACATGATTATTGGATTTATTTTTAAAAATTTTATAGAATAAATTAATTCATCGTTTTAATTAATTCATTAAAAATTGTTAATGATCCATCAAAAATGACAAAAACCTTATAGGTTATTTTCACACAAGGTGCTTCTACTGTGTCAAGAACCCTGATTAAATAGGGAAATGGATAATTTTGGTGTGTATAATTTTTATTTGGAGGATATCTTTTTCATTCCTTGGAAATAAATTTTTTTGCTTGCGTGACTATCATGTTCATTCCCCTGGGTAATGGTTTGACCCATTATCTTCGTGAATCAGATGATTCACCTAAGGATTATAGGAGGAATAAATCATTATGTTGAGTATGACATTCACAAACCAAAAATTGTATATTTATTATTTTAGAATATATTTTTTTTGTTTGTATTTCATTAAAAAAAATAAATGTAGATAAATTTAAATAATCTATTTTTTGGAATTTATGGATGGGAGAATTTTTAGCACATTGTAAGTAGATATTATATAGGGACCTCAAAGTCACATATATATATATATATTAAAATCCAAATTAAAGGGAATTTTGATGGTTTTTCTTATCACACAAACTACCCATGTGAGGTGTCCAATCCCTAAAGAAGGAGGATCCTGGTTAGTTCATTGTTTCACCAACCATGTGGCGAATCCATTAAAAATAGTCATAATTTTTAAATAGATTTTTTTTATATTTTACAATTATTTTTATCTCTCATATCTTAACTAACCTATCCCATGTGACATCCTGGTAAGGGAGATCCCCTCACTATATTCTATTCCCTCTTCAATATCCACTTTTTTCTAAATATTCAGTAGATCACTAGGAATGATCTACATAGGTCAGTATCTCTAATACTCAATCAGTTTATTCTTCTCCCTTTTCAATCAATTTTATTCTCATACACACTTTTCATGAACCCATATGAATCATGGGGGTTCCTAGTTCTAATATTCTATGATACATTGATTTTTATGGTGTGTGGACCTCTTTTGGACTCTATCACTCTTCATTATTAACAGTTTATTAATCCTCCCATGATTTTAGTAGATGTCTTCTCTTATAAAATTTTTATACAAAAAATTGTCTTGGAAAGAACCATAGTCCCACAAACCATAGGTTATGTACCTTAAACATGAAAGGATGGTAATATATACTTACATCTAACATAGACCCTGGAATGATTTTAACTCACATAAAAATTCATCCAATCAGTGAAAAATCATAACAACAATGCGAACTATGTAATGTAGGTGATATATACAATATTACATAATAAAAATCCAATAAAATAACAATTGTAAAATATTAGTTAAAAAGTATAACAAGGACACTAATTAATATAATGGATTTATTTACGTATAAAACAGTAATATGGAAGGGAAATAAGAACTTATTAAGAAGAATCTATTCAATAAACACCATCATGAAGAGGATGCATAACGATGAACCAATGCAGAAATAATGGAAACATCATTTTCCACTTTAATGAAAAAAGTATGCTTATATACAAAATTTCATATTTGTAGGGTGACTAATAAAACCTAATTGGAATTCTAGAAGATCCATTTAAACTGACTCCAATAGGAATAAAAATTATAATGTTGTTCAAAATATAATTTAACGGAATATTGAATAACATCACATTAGTTTATTAATTTAAATATATTTTCATTATATTAAAAAACAATGTATAAATTAAAACCACATGGAAAAATAAAACCACATTTATTCACTCACACACACATGCATTTCTAGAGCTAGTTCCAATTTTATGATAAATTACTCATTGGTCCACCCTATCTTTATTAGGCCACCAATCTCATGCTACTTCTAGTCTAGCACCATGACCCTTTTTCAATGTCCCAGAAAAAAAATTAACTCCCACTAGTCATGTATCAGATATTATCTTTCCAATTAATATCACATAAATAAATTATTCCCCTTAAAACATTTAATTTAAAATCTTCAATTCATTAAATATATAATATACTTAAACCTATAAGATAATTGGTAGTTCTCCTGATATTGTTAAATTTCTATAACTCCCATCAAGAAATGGAGTTTCCAATAAAAATTGATCATATATATCATTTAAAATTATTGGAATTTAATTTTAATATCATTTAAATCTATTTAAAGAATAATTGGCTATTATAGGGAAATAACCTACCTATCAACAAATGTTGAAATTTCAGAATGCAAAAATGGAAGTTATTGATCTAGTCCCTAGAATCCATTCCATAATAATATCATGCAACGAATTCATAAAAATTTATCATAGATCATAGATATATCTAATATGTATTATATCTATTATACAATGTGATAGGATTAAAGGATATCTGATGAAAAGTAAAAAACTACATTCTATTAACAATGGATATAAAATGCACTTGGATCCATCAAAATTGACATACAGATTATAGGGAACCATAGTTGATTTTTTCGAGATTAATGTAGTATAAGAACCATATAGGAGTGGAGAAAAATTCTGGTTCCATGGGTTAAAGTATGTTATGATAAATCTTTTTTAGCATTAAATGAATATTACATGGTTAGTACAAATTTTTCTACAAAACCATGTGCCAATTGTACACATGATACTACTTCCAAAGCTCCCCATCAGAGGGATAGTCTGTAGTGTTTTAAGATCCATGAAGCAACCATTATTTTACCTATGATTGATTATATAGTTTGTCAAGAGTTCCGGTACAATAAATATAAATTGCATGCTTTCCATCTACAACCTCTTGTATGCCAAATAGAATCATAGAGCTTCATAGAAAAAACTTCATGTATTACCAAAACTATGAATAATCATTGAACCATTAAAAAAAACTCCAAAATAATGATAACCCATATTAAAAATACCATAACTCCAACCATGTATTACAAAACATCCAAATACATAGTAAAAGAGTAAAATACAGAAATGTGGTGGTTTCATATATCTACATTCGTTTTTATATAGATTTTTAATTAGGTATTTCATCATTATTTTATTTTTTCTTGTCAAACGATAATTGTTTTTGCATTTAATTGAAACATAATAACCAATATGAAAGGATGTCAGTTGCTAGAATGTTACCCTTGATTGAGGCCTTTAAATTCCATAACATTATGTGTATTTTTCTTTAGTCATCTATTATGACACAAATTAATAATAATAATTTTGTTCTATGAATTTCTAAAGGGAAAATCATGTTCCACTTGGCAGTCAAGTTCAATTAAAAAATTCTATTTCGAACCATTCCAAATTACTTTTTAAAAAACATTCGCATTTTTAATTCATTGAAAACATGAATGGCATAGTATATGTTTTATTATAATAACTAGATGTTTTTTTATTAATGTAAATTTGAGATTATGAAAACATATTTTGATATATATAAATATATATATAGATAAATCTATGAGTGTGTGTGTATAGGTTTTACACCTTAACATAAGTATATATATATGTGTGTGTGAAAAAATTGATATGAGAATATTTGAATTAACTAAATTTTATACATATATATAAAATGGGGTATGTGTTAAATGAAAAAAAATAAAAATGTTATTTAAAATTGATATTGTTTTGTCATGTTTTTTTCTAAATAAAAAAAAATGGGAATTTTAGTGTGCTTTTAAACATAAATTGGAATTACCTATTTATCATTTTTTTAATTATTGATTATACAACATCAAGGTGTTCATATTTAATAATATTTCAATTTTTTTAAATATTTTCCCATTTTCTAGAGATATCTAAATAGGTTCCTACTACAGGCCTTGATTATGGATGAATTATTTGTGGAATTGTGATTTTACCCAATTGAAAAATAAAACCAATTGTAACCAAGGGTTGTGAGGTTTGTGGTCTATGAAACTTATTATATGAAATTTATGTCCACCCTAAATGTAGGAAAACACTATAGTAATAGGTAATCTATATGATGATATGGATATGGTGACCAATATACCATTATCTTCATCTAATCCTCCTACCCATGCACAAGTATGTTATTGTATGGTTACATCACTGTTTTTAAGAGGATAATAGGATGAGGCCAAAGAAATGTGTCCAAGAGATTCCAATTGGGATTAAATTTTTTATTTAATTTGTTCCTTATTATCAAAATAAATAATTTTTTAATTATCTTTTTGGTTAAATGTGACTTGATAACAAATGATTCTTGATGCTTAAATTTGGAAATGGTTGATCAAATAAACATTCATAGGCCTCCATGTTTTGTAAATTATATATAATTTTTAAATGAATTATAATCGATATCAAGATTCTAAATAAAAACTAGAAATATGAATACATTTATAATTTTATATTAGGGTATATTATAATGAACCCTTTACTTAATGTTTTTGAATGTGGTGTAGATTACATCGTATTATTTTATGTTTTTTGAGATATGGAATATCTAATATATCAGGTTCAAAATTTTTATGTATCATCTAATGGAGATTCTTTAGTTGATGTTGTATGGAGACATATGGTAACAAATATTGTTTTTATTCATTTTCTTTTCATTTTTTTATTTAATTTATTTCATTATTCATAATGGATTTTACTTTTTTTATTAACAAATGGTAGCAATATCTTCGAATTTTTAATGAAAAATCCTTAGTGATTTTTTTCAATTTTTCATTGCAAGGGAGGGATATTATGGGTGAGAATAGGTGTTAGTATATATAAGTTCATATAATAATGTTATTTAAAAATTACATGTTCTATAGTTTTTTATTATTTCATTAATTTTTTTTGGTATGGTTGTCAAATAAATATAACTCTCAAGATGAAATTGTATTTAGTCTCCACTGATTTTTTTCATAACTATTTATTTGGATAAATTATTCATAATTAATTTTATTTTATTTTGAAAAGTTATTTCAAACATGTGGGGATAGGTAATGCCTCACATAGCTTTTTATACACTGGTTCTGGAAACCAACAAAGGGACAACTTGAGTAACTTTGTGACACATATTGTAGGGGGATTCAAATATTATCGATTATGATATGATATATATAGTTTTTTTTTTCAATTTAATTACATTTGTTATGGAATAGATCCTAAATATTATTACATTTTTTGACACACTTCTTAATGAAAATATGTTATAGGAGAATGTCTTCCGGATGGGCCAGTTTTTCGAGGTTTTGAACTATGCCTTGACCATTGAGAGTTACTTGTCTATTGTAAGTATAATTAGACAAAAAAAATTATTGGGTCATATATTTAGAGGGAAAATTGGTTGTTAGAAGTTGGTATATAAGGATACCCATAATAGATGTTTGATTAAGGGATTAATGTTTCAAATATGGAGTGGTTTATTAGTGAGATGTTATTAGTGAGGACACACATGGTATATTTAATACAATTTTAGTTAACCACTAATTTTTTGTTGGAATTTTATACTAATGTGATATTTATATATATACTTTTCTATGTTATATCATAGAGAAATGATGTTCATATATCAGGTCATACTGAAGGGTTTAAAGGAGGACCAATATTAGATTCAAGAGTTTGAATGAAGGATTTCCTTATACAGTATAGTATTGCACATGTATTGGATTCTAAATATTGGGGGCATCGAACAATATTCGGTTTGACTCTATAGAAAGGTTAGATATTAATTATTTATGTTTTGGGTTTCATATAAATAATATTGATAAGTAATTATCATAGCTATTTGCGTATCCATTGATGGTTTTTGGAATTCTATGTTCATATTTCATTTTGATTATACATGGTGGATAAAGGTGAATTGATTGACTTATTTGTAATTGGATCGAAAATGTAATGATTGAGGTATGAGTATCAATTATAATACATGAGGAATCAATATCTATTAATAATTATCATATTATTTTATATGATGTTCAGGTGTGGTGTTAGAGTTTTATGAAACATGTATGAGATATATCCAAGGATGGTGTCACCAATGGTATAAAATCCCAATGTTTTATGAATTAGTATTCAAATGTGAGTTTTATATATTATTCTTGAGTTGAAATATTTTTTTAGCACCATCCATGTGTTTTTATAGTGGTGTGAGAGGTATTAATAATGGTTAGTTTTCTATGATCAGTGTTAGGGCCAAAGGTAGCTTATTGATGTGCTATCTCAGGGATGTAAGGTTCTAAAAGCCTAGATATACATGTGAGGTAATTTTAGTCCAATATTAGACATAGTAAATGTGTTTCATTAATCATTGTCTTTTTGGGGGTCTTATATAAGACCATGATGAAATATTAGAATATCTTTTCAGTGAGTGTCAGAATAAGATTGATTCATTGGTTGTTTAAGCATGAGGCCCTAGCCAAGGCCAATATAGCTTAGTGAGTAGTTTACTGAGGTTAAAATTTGATTTTGTAATAAATATTATTTGGTTATCATTGGATCCCACCACAATATGTTTTATTTTAAAAAAAAATTGATTTCAAATAGTGTATCACGTAATTATAGTGAGGAATTTAATCCTTTAGTGGTAGCCAAGGGATAGAATAGTCCACTACAAAGGGTAGGCTCATGCTACCACATAACACTAGGAAGAGGATTCATGTTTCTGGATTCCCTCTAGGGGATTTTTAATTCTCATGGACCCAAAGTGTAATCCCCTAATGTTAGTATAATGGAGGAATTTTTTCATGAGCCCTATAAGTTCAGGCCATAGTGGCCCTTTAATCTAATATATTCAAATATAAATAAATTGGCGAAATAAAATAATCGAATGTGGTAATATAATAACTTATATTAGCTTCATGGCTATCTATGGTGAACCTGGCTTCCAATACATTAAAATTGAATTTTAATATATGAATATTCCTTAAATTACACAAATATACATACAATTATCATATTGATTTGGTGTCTTTAAAAATAAGTATACATAAACAAATGGTTCATAAGTGAACTACGACATCTGCCACTATATTATAAATAAATAGAACCCTTAATAATAATAACATTCATAATTTGATTCATAATAATTTTGAAATGGAAATATAAGAACGGGTGACCACATATTCTCTTTAATGGTAATGAAATTATATATCAATGATAAGATAAGTATAAAATATTCTTAACTGTATGAGAACATTTTTATAACAATGGAAAACCATACCCTTCATATAAAAGAACATAATATTTTGTAAAGGCATCTATATTGGTCGTTCTAAGACATTAATCCTTAAGGAATCAACAAACATCATCCATTAGATAATCATATTCATAAAATAAATATTAATTTGGAATATAGATAAGCATAAGAAAAAAATTTGATTTTAATCCAGAGTAATTTTGAAGGTTATCAGAGTAGAGTGGGTTCAGAAAAAAACCATCGTTGTAGTCATGATTAACTCCCAAGACTACATAACTGAAAAATATATTATTGTAATGGGATCACTCAAAATTCTAGTCCTATCTAACTCATTAGATATAAATCAATACCAAATTAATTGGAGGGTGATGTTGGTCTCATGAATCACAACATGAAAATATTACATATTTTATCCACAATATCTTAAAATATTCAACATATTAGGGACCATGAAAATAGACGTGTTTCATTAAAATACCATGATATATTTACATCATGAAAAGTTATATGATTTATAATAATTTCAACATTTCATCATAGAATAACCAATGAAAATATGTGAATATAATTTTCATTTATGACTATATAACATATGAAAAGAAAGAAATTTTCATGAACATATTATCACCATAATAAGAACACATTCATTGAACAACACTTTTTAAAATAATAATAAATTTTCAAAATATTTATTTTGAATATAACCATGAAAACATAATAATTATGCTTCAATGAATTTTTTTTCTTTATTATTGATTAGTAAACCCATTTCATAATTATAAATAAAAGATTCATTTCAAATTTTAATAATTATTCAAAATTATCATGTAGGTAAAATTATAAAGAAGATTCTATTTAATTCATTTTATAAAAAAAATCAATCATGGATTAAAATAATATAATAAAATCTTTAGAAAATTTTTATAAAATGTTTTTTTCAATTTTATAATCATGGATACTGATGATAAAAACATATATGACTGAAGAGATACAAAATTTCTATTTTGACATAAAATATATATTAGTTTATATTTCACTTAAATGAAGAAAAATGAATGGAAAACATGTATTAATAATACTTAACATGATTAGAAAGAATTTCATTAGAATTATAGATATGTTGTTCATAATATTTCATCATTATAAACATAATCATAAATAATCTCTATAAACAGTGAGATTATAAGATAACACTCTTACCAAATTTGGTATATTTCTAATAATAAGCCCCATGAGATTGTGAACTTAATCAAATGCATATTTTATCAATATTAAAAAACATAATTCAGTATATAACACGTAAAATGGGAATTATATTCACCTCATGAAATGATATCATGTAAAACATAACATATATCTAAAATAAGGCAATTGGAGATAAGAAAATCCTTATATTATATGTCTAACTAATTCATAAACATTAAAAACTCATATATAATTACTATTCATTTCATATAAATATATTATATAACTATAATCATATATTATAGAATATATAATATTTTCTTATACACTATTATTATTCTTTATTAATAATGATATATTAAAATAACAGCGGTAGTTAATATATAATTCATTTTTCATGTATTTTTTCATTTGGCTATGTTTTTCATTGTAATTTGATATGGATTCCGAAATTTCCATAATTATATTCATTACAAAAATATTTTATATATTTAATGTATTAATATAATTATTCTTCAATAAAAGAATTTATAAGGAATATATTATATCACTCGTAGAGTTGGTAGGGCATACATACACATTGTTTTTGTTTCCATTTTCTTAAAATTTCATATGGTAATATGATAAAAAAGAATTAATTTTTTTTAATAATTATTATTTCATATATATATATCACATCATTACATCTAACATATCCATGTTACATTCTATGTATATGAAACATGGAAAAATAATCGGAGCACTTCCTGAGGTTCTATTCTAAAGTATATAGGAATTTTGTTTCATATCTCCCAAGAAATGTTATTTAAGAAATGAATATGTGATATTATGTTTCCAATAGTATAATTATGCTACAAAAAATAATTTAAGAAAATATCCATCAACATAAAAAATCCTAATTGGTGTTGTTCTAAAATGTCTCAAATCCGTTAATGATGCAGTGGTCTGCCATACACACTATTTACGTTATAATTTCCCTTTTGAAGAAAGAATATAAGGATATAGTTTAAACACTTCCAATAAAGAAACTATGTATATAGAATATATATTTTTTCATAGTATCACCATGGTAAAATAATATTTTATGGAGGTGTAGGAAGAATTCAAATATAAACTCCCCTTGAAGAATGTTGCATTTTCTTCGAATAACCTCTTCATGTGTACACAAAAACAACTTATTGAATGGATTTATGATGAAAATTAAGATTACATTATGAGTTAATATATTTTAATAATATATTTGGTACGTTCTTTGCAGAACCAATTAGTTTTTTATGTGTGAATAGCAGAGTTAGGTTAGTAACCTTTTATAAGTATAGGAGAGGACACATTTAGAATTTTTGAAATGAAATAATTCCACTCACATTTTCTAAATTACAAAAGAATAAATGTATAAAATTTAAAAACATAGAAGATTTATTCTACTTAAATTACCATAAATTATAATTATACATGTATGGGGAAAATTTAGCACGTGTATTTTAATGATAACCACTGAACAAAAACATTTATTACCTTAATGGTGATAAATATTTATACTTTTTTAATTAATTATTGTCAAAAGATATGTTAAATTTATTATATAATAAAATTAACTGTAATTATAAATATAGAATCATTTTTTCAACCTATATTCATATAAGAATAAAAATTAAATTTATGTTTAACTTGTAGATGAGATGAAAAAAGAATTATCCAATAGTATTTGAGAGATTTCATTTGTAGAAAAGATATACTCATCTTCAACAATACTAAGAGAAGTATATTATTATTTCTTTATTCATCCATCAATCACCTTTCTTCCTAATAGGGAATGTTCCACCACTGGTATAATTTCAGTCTATTGCATATCCAGCCAAGAAAATATCAGAGAAGGATGATACTTCAATGTATTTTCGTACAGTAATGTATAACCGATAATTATTAGTACCTTGAATGTACCTCATTATTATTTTTTACTACATTCATTTTTAATTCTCTTAGATTACTCCAAAATCATGTAGCTGAGAATGTTGCAAATGCAACATCAGGTCGTGTGGTCATTATGTTTAATAAGCATCCAATAATCCTCCTATTCGTAGAGGTGTCTCTAGAGGTCCCATTCTCATTCAATCTTAGTATGGTTACAAAAATTATTATAGATGTCATTGGTTTGGAGTCATGCATATTAAATTTCTTCAGTAGCTCTCTTGCATCATTTTCCTGATAAATGAAACTGTAATCCATCTTTTGAATCACCTGAAGCCCCAAGAAATATTTGGCCTCTCCAGTCAAAGACATTTCAAAATTCTGATTTCATGCGATTTGAAAATTAATCCACTAATTTCTACCTACTAACACCATATATAATTTCATCATTATTAACTAGAGCCATGAATTGATCTTTCTTAGAAATATTCACATAGAGATTCTGATCAACTCTTCTTCTTTTGATTTCAAGATTCATGAAATATGAATCCTCTCGTGAATACCATACATGTGGTGCCAGCTTCAACCCATAGAGGGTGATCTTTAGTTTACAAACCATTTTCCATATAACTATGAAATAAACTCACCCGTTGTTCGATATAGACATTTTCTTCAAGAACAATATTAAAGAATGTTGTCATGACATCCATTTGATATACGTTATATCCCCTTTGGATTACTATGGAAATAAAAATCATGATTGACTCTTATCTAGCCGCTGGAGAACAAATTTATTCAACATTGAAACCTTCAATCTATAATTATGTTTTACATTCATGTCATGTAATGTTTTTGATAACACATCCATGATCACCAAACATGTTCTTGATAATCCATATTGTAGTAATCAAATTGTATCTTTTGGGTCTCTTGACTAGACTACATACCTGATTTTTTTCAATCTTCTATAATTCTTCATTCATGACATTCACCCATGATTTTTCATTTGTATCTTCTTAAAATGAAGATGGTTCCATAGAAGAGAGAAATGAACAATGTTCATTACTCCACATTCTCCCCATTTGTGTGGGTGCAGTCCGATTCCTAATGATGTTGGACTGATCAATTTCTGCTATTTGACCCCTCCTCAAATGTTCAACTAAATTCTCTCCAGCAATTGTTTCAACTTGATATACTTCATCCAAGACAACATTAGGATGTTACTCCAGATATATTTGTACAACTTCCTCTATTTTAATATTTCTATTTACTCAATGTTCACATTTTACCCCATCATTTATCTCATCATCATAGAAATTATTTGAAACATTTGGGGTTTCTCCTTTAGTGATATTAATTCCACATCATTCCACAATTGTTCACACATGATTATTAAAACACATGTATGATTTTTTGTCCATTGGATATCCAATAAATATTCACACAATTACAAGGTCACCAAAAATCCAATGATTTCTTTCCTTATTTCGAATGAAACATTTGCATTTGAAACACGAATGTATTTTAATAATGGCTTTCATTGATGCCAAAATTCATATCATTTATTATTTTCACCCACATAATCCCACATTCATTTTTAATGTGCATTGTAGCTTCAATATATACTTTCCACTAATTGCGAGAGATACGACTCTCAATCAGCATAGTCCTGGCCATGATGTTGACTGGTCGATTCCTGTTCTCAACAACAACATTTTTCAAGGGTGTTCTCACCGCTACTTCCTCATATAGTATTCCATGTTTTTTTCCTATAATTATTAAACTCAATGGATGTTTATTAACATTTATTGTCTGATCGATGGACGATGATTGTACATCTAGTATCATTCTTGCAATTTGATGATATGTTTCACACAATCATGTATATTATGCTTCATGTGAATAACTATCACACAATGCATTTTACTATAAAAATCAATAAAAAGGGGGAGTTACATATCTTTATATGATCTGGAAATGTTTATTGGGCCACATATGTCTATATGGATGAGATCATGGAGGATTGACACCCTTTTCTACTTTAGATGATATGAATTACAGACTAGCTTCCCCCATATGAAATCTTCAAAAGACTATCCCAGTTTACGTTTTAGAATGGGGATATCCAAGAGTATCTTAAACATACATATCTTTTCCATATCTTGTTGGTTAATATTCCCCATCCTTCATTGTCACAAGTTGTTTTCTTCTTCAACAGGAAAATCGAAAGAGTAATCTTTACTCTCAACCTGATATAACTTTCTATCTCTTGTGTATCATTTCATAATATTATTCCCTATTTATTCCTTTATAGTGTAGCATTTTTTATTGAATGTTACTATGAGCCATGAGTCATATATTTGACTCACGGTGAGTAGATTGTGACATAGAATTTACATATATATATTTTCAGTCTTCATTATCTCTCCATTGTCTAGAGAAATATTTATAATACCATTAATCATCAAAGTACCATCATTACCAGACCTCATTGTTCCATTGAACTGGTTTTTAAGGTTCTTTAAAAGTTCATAATTTCCTGTCACATGGGAAGATAATCCACTATAATGAATATTGGTGCTGCTTCATTTTGTAGCTTTGAGAGCTACTTTTGCAAGATTGGAATTTTCAATATTCTTCATTCTTTTCCATGAGATATCAGATGGATTTTAGGATATAGATTGATTTCTAATTCATTCTCCCACATAATTTGATTCACCATACCCATACTCTTATTCTATTGGATGAAACCTATTTTTGAGTCAAACACAACAGAGAGGGTGTGTATTGACCCATCTAAGAATGTTGTATAAATTTTCCTTTTCGTACCTCTTCCTACAATACATTGATTTATGGACAATGTTAGACCAATGAAAATAGTATACCTAGAATCTATTTCTTCCATAAGATGTAGGATATAAAATGTGTCTCCATTGATGACTTCATAGATCGTTTACATTCATGTATCTCCTTACCTATTGTCAATATGACATGGAATGGCCTAGATAGCCACTAAACTAACACTTCATGAGGGGAAATGTCTTCTCACTTAAATTTGTCATCATTCCTTCTTCCGTGGGATAATTTTTTTATTGATTTTAATTTTTGAAAGTTTGAGGATAATCATTAGTTATTCTATTAGTCATGATTGAGGGTATATTTATAATAACTTTATGATACATTTCTTTTAGTCCAACATTCATATTTTATTTCTTTTTACTCTGTTCGCTTCCATTAGTTGATGTATCTGCTTCATAGCCGATTCCACTCATTCCCATTCAAGCAGTTCATTGATAACTCAAGATTTTTCCAACCCCATCTAATCCACTCATGGCTCTAACAAGTAATTCTTTAAATGAGAATCGTCCGAACTAAATTGTATTCCAACCCTCAATTTTGGATTATTGACATTCATGCATAGTCCTAAGAGTATGAACATCTTCCTCATTAACCTCATCAGTCTAAGACATCACTTCCAATTTCAATGAAAGGTCACTTATGACCATTTCTTGTTATTCAATTCTATGATTCCATTCTACAATGTCATATGTTCATTCAAGGATTGATGATTAATCTCTCACTAGTTATTCTAGTCATTGAATTTCCTCATCAAGGTCATCAACATATAATGATGATTCTTCCAACACATAATTCCACTTATTACATCTCTTACATTTGGTCTCAAACATTTAATATTCATCATTTATTTTCATTTTGGGATCACCATTCGGATGATCTAATTATCTCTACCTTTATCGATTAATGGTTCTGAATTTTCAATGGTAGAAATCATGGATACATAGTTTCTAGTTTTATATTCCGGTTCATCTTCTAAATAGAATTCAATAGCATCATCATCTTCTTCACAACCAAAATTATAGTTCTGTAGTTTCATTACAAATTTGAATCACCCCTTTTTGAAAAACCTTTTCTGAGGTATATAAATGTTTTCATACTCTACTCTCTACTTCATCGAACTTTCTCTTGTAATAATAGGAAATGTGCCTAACACATCCACAATAAAAAAATGAAAACGGTAACATACCATTAAATTTACTATTTACCTTCTTTAACATCAAGGAAACGAGGGAAGGAATTTCTTTTTCCTCATCATCTTTAGAACCATTTTCTCTTCAAGTTATCAGTTTTTTCCCTGACATTGAATTCCATTTACTTGCTAACATGAGTCTTAGAATCATTATGTTGGACTCGCATCTCATATTCCGCTAGAATTCATAAAAAAACATCTCGAGATAGAATAGGTGTATATCATTATTAAATAGATGACTCCTTAGGGTTTTCCATAGGAGCAAGTCTTCAAATGTTTTCTTTACGATTTCAATGTCTTAAATTTCCTCTCCATGACCTTCAATTTCTCACACAACATCAGTATCCAATTGTAGAATTAATCTGCATTATCATTAAGGCATATATAGATTATCAAACATGTTGTGCGGGACATGATGTTTTTCATCATTCAGATTGATGATTCCTTCATAAATATTTTCTCATTTACCCCACATAAACATTGCTGAGGTCAAACTCATATACATTAGATATATATGCCCTGAATGAGCTACAATGATTTATTCGGGGCTTTAGCATCAACATCAATAATTTTTCTCTCTGTATCAGTCATTACAAGCCCTATTGTATGAGTACAATTTATTCCATGAACTGTATAAAAGAGAAAATCCATTACAAGGGATATTAAATGAGATCTCAATATGTTCTCCTATATCTGAAAATTACTTCTATCTAAGAGAGGTATTCCCCTAGAATTGATTGGATTCTCGATGGTGGAAAAGGACAGATCAAACACCAATAACATTTAGTCTCTGATACCACTTGTAGGACCTCAGGACACACTAAGAAAGAAGGTGTGTATGAGGGTTTCAAAAATTCTTTTAGAAACTAGATCATATTCCGACAGTGGTAGGAACTCATTAAACATCTATGACAGATTAGAACAGAATGTTATCAAACACATGAAAAGAGAGACCACACAACACTTTTACTTGGTTCACTACTATGAGCTACATCCATGGGGCATAAACTGACATGTTTCTGGTCATACCAAATTCTACTAACCATCGTTAGCTATAGATTTCATGGTTGGGGTATAGTCACTATTTTTCAGACACGCTTTCATTACAAAATTTCATAGATTGTTCACTAAGTCCCTTATGTCACTCCCGTTAACACCCAATGACTAACTAGCTTGGGTGAATCCATACGTAGTGTAGAGATAAGAAGGTCTCTTAAATATATTTTCACTGGAGCATTTGCCTCGTTTTAGCATGATAGACATCCTTCATCGATGTCCTCAATTGATTCACTTGAAATCACATAACACACACACCTGATATTCCAAATCCTTTTAGAATCATAACACCACACTTCCACACAATACATCTACTTGTGCATAAGATTTGGGAATTGTCACAAAAGCTGAATTTCAGGTGATCATTACATTACGCATTGCCCAAATCATTAGGGAAAGTACAATGAAGTGTTCAGATGGTATTTTCATAATAAATGAACACCTTGCACTTAATATCATTTATCTTCAATTATTTCATGCAAAAATCATCGGTTTGGTAGACTGATGAGATTTTCATCATAAATTTATTAAGTCTTCCATGGGGTAGGGGAAAATTTATAGGCTCCCATGAATCAACATGAATTATTCCATCATGTTTTTATCTGTGTGCAAAGGATTCATTCCGAGTGTGAAAAATTAGTTTTGATGTCGCATTGGCCGCCTAGGACTCCTCCATGAAACCATATATTTTTCACACATTTAACAATTGGGAACACTATTTTCCTCTCAACATTTGGACATTATTATCCCAAATAATTCCTTCTGGGGAACATGACTAACATACATTAATCTTATGAACACCTCCATTTTCCAAATAGACATTATCAATTTTTTATTTTCATGAATTTTTTTTCAAACATTGGGAAACGAAGGCACCTTCAATATTGTTGTCTTGTTGATCTACATGACCCCTTTCATGAAAAACCTCCAGATTTTCAAAAAGAGGATTGAAAACTATCAAAAAACATAATCAATTTCTAGAATAAAATTTCCATTGTTCCAACAAATTTTGAATTAACGTACCGTATAGACCTTCTAGAGAAAAAACTCAACTTCATTTTGGGGTCCTCTTAGAGAAGAACTTCAATATGACTAGCCATCTTGTCCTATGATTGATAATACTCCCCAAAAAAATTTACGACTTTTAGAATTTCTATTCCATGATTATATCTTGTTTACTAATATAAGTCTCTTCTTCGTCATTATCTTTCACCCATTGGAGTCTCTTAAATTTTTTTTCTTCCTCTTTCTCGGCTGACATGAGATAAATTGGTTCTAAGGGACGTTATTCATTGCAATGTATTATAAGAGTCTGTTGATTACCTTCTTTATTTTATTCTTTCTATTATTTAGTACCATGAACTTTATCCTCAATTTTATCATGGTATCATTTCTGATAATAATTTTTCCATTTTGGAGGGTATGTATTTCCATTTATACACACTACCGGGCTTATATTTTTTTTTTTTTGGAAAATTTAAATAGTTTATACCTCCTTTTTTTCCATAACCCATAACGAATCTACCTAAGTCTCAATTAGCATTTTCTCCTTCTTATTTCTTGGGATGTGGAGATATTTTCATTTAATTCCTTACAAATAAGACCTTGAAGGTGGGCTATAACATTCCTCATCTGATTCTAACTAATTTTGAATGTTTGGGAGTTCTTGGACATCCATACCTTTCTAATGGTCAGCCAAATTTTGCAACACGGCTTCCATAATGATGATCAAAATACTCATAGTGTTCACCCTTCCCTAATTAATCTTTTTGTCACACTTAATTATAGTGATAACATCATTTGAGAATTATGGGGCCATTTTGATGAAACTATTTGTTAATACAGAATCCAAAACACTCACTACATCAAACCACCATGTTTCGTGTCTTGGTCTGGTATGTGAACAACTTCCTCATAAGCAATATGTAACAATAAACTGTTTCACTAGGACCTAATTTAAAAACCTCTTCTTGAGAACCCAATACATTAAAAAATTTCAAGAAATCTCATCCTTCATGATTGTGCCAATCTTAATAGCAGCACATCCATGGGACAAATAAAATTAATGATAGGAACCCTATATGACCTCGGGGTCCACTGGAAATTGAGAAACCAGTTTTTACTTCTCTAAATATCATTTCAACTAGTGGAAGACATCCACCAACATTATATTAGGGTCCCTCTATCAGGGTTCCTTCTATGCATTTACGTTTTTTCTTTCCCAGTTAATAAAGTCCTTCAAATTCATATCCAAAATAGTTATTTGATCACTAATACTAGGACCTAGGCCCTCTACATCCTCCATTAGGTGTTGTTTATGAACCCACTCTTGCACACTACCTTATGGTGTCCTAGTCTTTTGAATGATGTTACGAAATAAAGCTATAGATCATTGAAAATGGGAATTTTTTTAACAAAAATCTTCACCAAAAAAACCCATATGAATTTGACCGGTCCTTTTGAATCATCAACATCAATTCATATTCATGTTTTAACCAGGTGGAAATAATCATTTATTATATTATAAAATAGTAGAAATATGCAAACTAAAATACATAAAATATGGATAATAGAGTTATTTTAGAATTGGATTGGAATTTGGGGTTATGCAAACCCAAATCACAATAGTTAGAGAGTCCAACTTCAGGACAAATAATCTAACCATTTGAACAAGAAGACCCATGATTGGTTGTATATATGAGGTGCACTAGACATGGAATGTATCATATCAATCTCTTATGAAAATAAAAACATAAAGTGGATGTTGTCTTGAAGGAAAATAGTTGGTCAATATTTAGAACCCCATGAACAATAAAAAAATCTATCAAACATGTCCACCATAGGTCAATAATTCTAGAGTACTTCTAACAATGTCATGATGGCATGAGATGAAGTGGTGGTAAATTCTATACCAGGATCAGTGAAACAGGAGAACCCTCGGAGTGGATGATACTCATTGAACAAAGTCTTCCTTTTTTGATGTGTGTAACACATACTATTGAATAAAATAAATTTGTTTTGAAAAATATTTCCTAAAATCTCATCATGTTACAAGAGATCCAGGTATGAATCAACACACAACCAAACACCCATTCCCTTTATCGTTCTACAAAATTCATGATTGATATTTCTATGATTTATATACCATTATTTGATTCTACCTCCACAAAGAGTCACCCTACATATTTAGCAACATAATTTACAAATATTTCTAGTATTAAAACTGGTTTGTTGTGTTTTGACTAAAATTTATTTCATAGGCCTATATCTCGTATTTGTGAATTATATCGACCAACGAATGAATCTGGCTATGGGATATGACATGTGGGCCTCATTTATTATGTAGAAATTGGTCCCTCCATTCTCCAATTATTATACATGTGATTATGCATCATGTAAAAAACCAAACATGGGTAGGGTCATGTGTCTGACATTTAATGTAAATTAATGAAGTCTATTTTATTCATGTTAGATGTCATGGGGTAGTCTTGTGAGGGTAATATCAAATTTAAATATGAATGGATTTTTTGTGGTATTATGGATTGATATATAATATTTCATGTGTTGTAATGTTATGGTACTTATGATATATGACTTGATTATGATTCATGGGAACATGGTGGTTGTTTCTCAGGGAGATTTTGTGAATTATATGTTTTCTTATATGAAATGGGATATGATCACCATTGTAATTAGAATAATGGGATGTATTGGTATTATGATGGATATTTTAATCATCCTTTATGAGGGGAATATTGTTCACCGATTTGTGGCCATAGGTTGTTCTGTAATTTCCCTTTACATGACATAATGACTCTTGGGTTCATGCACACACCGATAATGTTTGATGAGATTGTTTGACTAATAGTTTTTTTATCCTTTAGGTATGATGCATGTTTTATGGGTGTTGTGAAATGGTAAAATGTAAGGATACACCATTGGTAACCAAGATATATGTGTGTTGATCGAGATCATGAAATATGAGTGAGTTCTCATTGTACTTGATTTCAATCATTTAGTTTAGATTGTTTGTAGAACAAAAATTAGCTAACCATGGACATAATGTTATGGATTTTGGATATACATTACTGATTTTGGGATTGGAATGTGATAGATTTATTGTCTATGAGTGATATTCCATTATGAAATATTGTGGATTCCCAATACCCGTTCAAAACAATTTGAGTTTGTATCATTAGACATTATGGATAGGTTATCATGTGAAGGGTGTTTTATACATGTTATTATAGGTTTCAACTATTTATATTTGAATAAAATCTCTATAATAAGGATATTATCTATGGAATTATTTGGTGGTTTCAAACAGATTCCATACTCACACACCAAATTGTCCCTTCAACACATGAGTATACATTATGGTCTATGATACATGATGATAAAGTGTCTCATTATCACTAGTAAAAAAATAGGTTTTCATTTCATATTTTATGTTTTTCCAATCAGTTTTATAGGTGGCATAAATTTTTGTAATGTTATAAATATAATTTTAAGGCTAGTTATTAAAACAGACAATATAGTTATTTATTTATAATAAATAAATTACATTCAATATTTTTTTTCTTATCACGAATGTCAAAATGTATACATAATGAATTTTGATATCAATTTTTTTAAAACGACCTTGAATATCACTTCCATCATTTTTTATAACTAAATCTAACATCAAAACTCTATATTTTTTAAAAAGTATTTCAATTATAATTACTCACATGGAAGAAAATACATAAGCTATGAAGAAAAAAATAAGAAAAACAAAACAATACTGATATATAAATCTAAGGATTCAACATGAATATTTATCTTAAATATTCATATCACTTGGATGAAAATATAAAATTGATTATGAAGATAATTTTTTAATCCAAACAAAATCTATAACAATAAATAAATTGCTTCGATTTTATTTTGATTCATGATGAGACATCTATAGTCTTAATTTTAATTAGTGGGAAGAATGTGCAAGGCTTCTGAATTTAAAATATTTAATTCAATTTAGACTATGTATTATAAATACCATGTAAAAAATTATACTTTTAACTTGATCATATGATGTATCCTTCATCATTATAAATATATATGTTAACAATTATATTGATAAATGAGACTAGTATTATATAAATTAAGTAATAAGAGAATAAAAATAAATACTATTATGAAATCACATTATAAAGAACATGTGGAATTAAGTTTTCGATCAAAAAATTTGTTAAAAAATAAAAACCTATTGGGGTGAAATGAAACAAAATATGATTTAAATATTATTATACTATAGAATATTTTTTCTTGTTAAACTAAAAAATATATAATGAACACTATCAAAAAATTAAATTATGAATTCATGTTATATGAAAAAATACTTTTGAAATAAATTTTGTAAGAAAATAAATTTAAAAATTACAATCAGAATGGATTTATTGTCATTTATTAATACAATCTGACATCAAATTTTTTACAAAAAATATATCAGTTTTAATTAATTAAATATGTCAAAATTAAAAAATATATTTTGACATCAATTTTTTTAAAATAAAGGTAAAAATTAGTTGAGGTTGGATCAACTATAAAATTACATCAAAATGTTAACAAAATATATCGGTAATACTTGATAATGATGTTAAATGTATATTGGGAATAAATTTTAGGTCATTTTTAGTTGAACCCCCACCGAGAGGGCCTTCACTTGAATTACAAAACAAATAATTTAATGATTAAAGTTACAATACTGATGATGAATCATATTATAGAAGTACTTCATCTGGATAAATGTAACTAGTGGTGTTATAAATTCCTGATTCATATATAAATGGAAATAAGAGATTAACTATGTGGTTCCCCTATGGTAAATTGGGATTGTTTTTTGTCCCCTTTTATTATAAATATATATGATTGTCATATGTTTTATTTAACTTGATTTTTAATTACATTTATGACATTGTATATTTTTCTTTTCTATAACATTTTTTATGTTCTATTTCTGTATCTAAAATTTTTATTAATTTTCCACCATTATTAAACTATTATTGTGTTTTAAAAAAGGGTATAGTGTCCTCAATATCTCCCCATAAAACATTGCCTCATGTTGGAATCTTTTGGTAAGAGGAGAGATGTGTATGTGGTTATTGGGTCATGAAAATGTTTTCATTCGACTAATTTTTGTAATGGATGCTACAACATCCAAAAACATGAAATCAAGTGTAATTGAGTTATATATATGGTGAAATAAAATATTTACACCCATATGTAATTACTACTCTTTCATATATAAGAAATAATCGAAAAACAAGATTATTGGTATCTAAATAGAACTTATAATCAATATAATCCTCATGAATTTAATGAACAATAAAATTTTTCACTTCTCCTTCTATATAATAAATATATATTTACACCCCTCAGTTTATAAAATGAATTTTATTTCATTGTAAAATATTATTATTGAGTAGAAAACTATTTAAAAATTTGTATAACATTTTTATTGTAAGAATTTAGTCCAAAAAACACAATCCTTATTTATCATTTTAATCTAATTTCACAATAAAAATTAAACGATAATTATTTGGAATAAATCCACATAATGAAGTTATATAAAATAATAAATGAAATAAAACTCTATTCTGAAAATTTAGGCTTTGAAATTTTCCAATATTGTAATTTCTTATTGAAATGTTTGGACACCATCATGAGATGATATATACAGTCCAACTCCATCTTTGTATATATCAATATTTAATAAATGAATAAAACCAAAAAATTGTCACAATATGGTTGAAAACCCATAATCATAAGAAATGTAAACATAACTAGTGAATCCATTACTCTAAATGACATCAATATAATCTTGAAATAAATCCATTGTAAATAAAAAACTATCATATGAAAATATTTATCATTAAATCCACAATATTTATATATACAGATCTATATTATTCATAAAAATTAACTCACCCAATGAAATTAATAATAAAAACCAACCGTTTTCGGAATATTATAGTTATGGTTTATTGTATGTCGATTCCACTACTAGTATTATATATAAAACCCATGATCACATCCACATTAATTAGTAATATTGATGTTTCTCAT
This sequence comes from Viscum album, assembly GCA_963277665.1. Lineage (NCBI taxonomy): Eukaryota > Viridiplantae > Streptophyta > Magnoliopsida > Santalales > Viscaceae > Viscum > Viscum album. The sequence continues at coordinate 1,034,587,167 of OY728157.1, forward strand.
CATGAGAGGCAATACAAAATGAAATTAATCTGAAACAAAACACTAATAAGGATTCTTAAATCTAGACTCATCAAATGAACTAATAGATAAGATTTAATAGAAATAGGAGAAACAATATGATAAAACTCAATACCAAACTCAATCTCTCATCTTCATGGTAAAATTATGACATCTCCTAAAAATGAATCAATATAATATAACATAATATCAAAAAATTTCTCTATCTCCAAATCAGTTGCACTATGAAATTGTGTATCCAACTATGATTAAATACTCTGTAGAATAATCAATCTTTTAATATTTGGAAATGCATTTCCTAAAAAAACAACTCAAAAAATATTAAAAATATAAAAATCACCATATTTAAATGAATATTAATAGAATATTTTATGTGGAATAACTAGTATATCCCTAGGATTCCATCAATGATTTTTATCTCTTACGGGTTATGATGTTAAGGGAATCAATCTATCACTATAACCATCTTACTATTACACACCTCATCAAAACTAATCTAACCTTCTACTATAGAAATGATAATCAAGAAACTATAAATCATTTATACTAAGGTATTTAGAACAAAACATATGTAATATTTGATAATTAAATGTGTTTCTCCAAATAAATCAAAATTGATTTTAATATATTAAATAAAAATAAAACATAAAACCAACTCTGGTATCTATCCATCATGAAATAACATATCATAGATTTTAAAACTATGTACCCCTCATCCTCCCCAATCATAAATCATTTCTCTATATCCTCTCTAGTCAAATCACATCAAAACTCTAGCAATGAATCATCATCCATCACAATCATTTGATGTTAATTGTAATCGTATTCTATCATTATGTTTATATGAAAATTTCTTCTGAGGAGTTTAATGAAGAATTTAATTATCAATAACACTCCTTCCACACCACATTAGAAAAAAAGAATATATAGTCATATAGATTTTTTATGTAACATATCACTTCATGAAAAAAAATCAAGGAAAAAAAGAGTTACATTCCACCCACACCATAAATATGAGTTAAAAAAAGAATTGAAAACCCCATGGACTTTCATGAACTATAACTACATCTATAATCATGAATATCAACCAAAAAACATAGTATGAGCTATAAAATATTTTTACACCATATAAAAATGTTGTTCCCATAAATTAATGTATTTTCTTATCAACCATTTCTAATATCTCAAAAAAGGTACATAAAATATTTTCGAACTTTTAATTTTAAACAAAATGATTAAAATAACTATAAAATCCGAAAAATTTAACATCACATTAATTATAGAATATATTTAAATTTCACAACAAACCATAAATCACACACCAAAACCCAAAACAAAAGATTTTTTTGGTTTTATATCCAATGTCCCCTACTACAATACAAGGCATTGATTTTAAAAAAGGAACTATTTCGTGAAAAATAAAAAAAAATTCAACAATATATTAGTCACATGATGATATTTAATGAAATTAATCCACCAAATATGCGCTGATCCTTACAAAAAAACTCATCACTATAATAATATGTTGATCAACTCCCATATCAATTAGTAAAAAATATTTCAAAAACTCTTTTAAAGAATTACCAGTCTTATAAATGGAAATAATCACCTCATACATTTAGAAAAACATACTATTAGAACTCAGTAAATTATATCTTCCAAGCATGAGTATTTAGTTATTATCTAAATTTCACAACCATGAGTAATTACTACAAAATATCTTATAAAATTTATCCTTGGTGATGAAAACCAAGAATAAATATATATTTATACAAAAAAGTCTACCAAATTATATATATATATATAATGAATTTATAACCACTCTACCATATTATTCATCTGTAAATGTATCCCTTTATATTAACCAATAAATGAAAAATGGATAGTATAGCTATAATGAGAGTTGGGGAATTATCTTTGTCCAATTTTTACCCGAATATGAAAGGATGGCTTGTATGTACACATCTAATGAGGTCAACAAAAAGAGATTGTCACTCCAGATATAGGAGATCTTTCCATGACTACATGTGGGGAGGAGGAGGAGATCAAGCAGCTCCTTAATATACACATGAACGAGGATAAATATTCATAGGGTAACTAAATGTACATAGTTGAATGAGGGGAAAATTCACCCCATTAATTTAGGTCTGTGGTTTGGATGCATTGTAATCCATAACATGCACCTACCATATATGGGTTTCTATATACAAATCAGGTTGACAATTTTTTTAAAACGGTAAAAAAACTAAAAAAAATACCATGGTGATATTTTTTTATTATAAGTACAGACATACAGCTTGGTGCGCATAGTTTGGACATAACATGAAACTCCCTTAGACTCTATGAAAGAGATGAACAATTTTTTCATGTACAGAACAATTTTTTTAGAATAGAATGTTTCACTATAATCGAATTTCAATGTTCAGTTTCATAATCATGACCCTCCAAACCTCCTTCTTGAAAAATCATTTGGGTACCTTAATCACCCACCTAGACAGTCACTCGAATAACATCAACCAAAAAGTTATTGTAGCCAAAAAACAATAAGATTCAAGAATCTTCAATAATCCAGATACCCTAAATACAATATATTATTCATCAATTATTTTCATATTGTATAAATATACCTTTATTTAGATTTAGGGATCCATTATATGTCAACATGATTTCCTTAGTCTACTTTAGAAAACTAGGTTCATGTTTCATCACAACCTTATCTTCAATGAAATCTTCTATAGTTCCTAATATAAACTCCAACCAAATAAAACATGAAATAATACCATTCTATACTGACACACAATCAAAGAGACTCCTCATAAAATGATAAAGATTTTGACTATGACCCTTAAATCCTTCATTTAGTAGGACATAGATTGGTTACTACAACTACTGTATCATGTCACTAATATATGCAATTAATTTACATATATGTAATAAAATAACACACTAAAAATAATTATATTATTTAGTTCCATGTCCTGATTAGTGGATTAATTATATAAAAATTTATTTCATCATATTCAACAATAATTAAATGATGAAAATATTAGTAAAATGGTGCCAAATTTTTTCCTCAAGAAATTTAATACGATACTACACCCAATGATGATACTATCTACTATATAACTAAGGATACATGACACTACCACTGGATTCATTCAAAAAAATATATAAAAAGTAATTAATATAAAACACATGATATAGTATAAATATACTTAGTATTTCCCTACCTAGAACTCTCATGTGACTATATGAACAAAACACATGAATCCATATATTTATGGTATAAATAAAATAAAATAATCAATAATAATCATTTTCCAATAAGTATAGCATTCGACAACATTCTATACAAAACCAAATCATATCGAATACTATGTCACAATTCAACCTATATAATTATAATAACATATCCACCACTAAATCAAACACTATTACATATCAATATCCATGTCATGGTCTTCTGATAGGGATCACACTATTGGATCACCACTAACATGTTGTTATCCTCCCATATTGAACACCCTAAAATATCCCTGATTACACATTGGATTTATCCACCATCGTGAAACAATATAATCACACATTATCACACCAAATAATATCTACCATTCGGGAATTCTCTAACTGATCTACTATTTTTGTTTTATTCATTGTCCAACCATATGGTCTCTTTGCTAGTTTCTTAGGTGTCCATGCATGAACAATTTTCTGGACACAACTTATTATCATTGGATAAGTTCCCACCATAAATAACTCTTAACGTAATACCAAGATTTTACCCTTGGGATATTTAAACCTCTCAATATATAATTTCACCAATAAAAATCACATAAACATCATTGTTATCCATAAAATCCCCACCAATATAAAATGATGCATTCTAGTATCATCATGAAATACAACTAATTCCACATCCCTAGAAAACATCCAACTTAAAATAATATGTAAAAATTTTTATTTATACCTTACCCATACATTTATTTTCCATACACAATCCCCCATGTTAATGTTCAATGGTTATAAAATCGAACAAAATTTATAAAAAATATCCCTCCAAATTCTACAAAAAATAATATCCAATGATTAATAAACACACCACATCATTGATATTTATCATTTCATATGTGTAATATGAAAATTTAACCACATAATGTAAACATATTTATACATCCAAATATTAAAACTAGAAGTATCTTATTGGGTTATTATAAATTCCTGGTTCCACAACTATAATTTTACCACCCCACAATCTTTACTTCTCATGTTTATCACATTTCATGGCAATTTAGAAAATTATCATGTATATACCCAGTAAGGAATGAACCTAGTAATAATTAATCCCCAACCCCACCATGTATCTCACTACCAAATGGTACTCTAACTCAAAAATGGGTCTTGAACCAATGTATGTTTGTAATGACCCCATGTCACTAACTACTATTTCATCACGAAACCATCTCTAACACTTGTAATTGATTTTGTAGAGAAGGTCATCATTCGAAACATATATGAGAATGAACCATTCTAAATTATATAAATTTGATCATCTCACCTCTAAGGAATTTTTTCCATTTTCCAATATTCTGGGCTTTAATTTCATATTTTTTACGTAACAAAATAATTTCACAATTACTTATAGAAAATCATCATCATAAATATTCGACAAAAAAACATTATAAATAAATTAAAAATTTATTAGAAGAAAAATTAAATAAAAATTAATTATTTTATATTATTTTATGCCATTTATAATTATTCTATAAATATGAATTTATTATTAAATATTTAGGGGCTAATATTTCTAAGAAGTTCCAAACCATTTTTTATCTCTTATCAATGTTAATAATAACTATTAAATTATATAATATATCATAATACAATTAATAAAAAATACTAAATTTCATCATTATCTATCATCTTTAAGATAAAAATTTCAACAATGTTAAACATTAATATTGTTATGGCTTGTCTAACTAACATAAATATTTTAGTTTTATATATTTCAATGGATTTAAAATGGCTGAATGTTTTATCCACCCACATCAATTCTGAAATGAATATGACATATATATCCTATAATGATAGCTACTAATCATTTGTTTAGAATTTCATTTAGAATTTATCCTTCTCTAATTCATCAACAAATTATTAATGAGGGTTTTGTAATTTTGATATAATATACACATGATAGAATTTACAATGACATATTTATGTTGAATATTAATTCTATACATTACATTTCCATTAACTCCATTATTTACTCCATCAATTCCTTGTATAATTATAAATAAAACATATATTTTTTTATCATTACATATACCCCCTAAATTCAATATTTTTAATTCTTATCTCTTTTAATTTCATCAACTTACAAATATTTTTCCCCAATGATTCTAATAATTACACATCATCCATGACATAAAAAATATTTCAGATGACACATTATTTATTTAACTAAAAAAATCCATTTATATGTTAAACACATAAAATAAAAATAATATTATTCATCCTAAAACCAATGATATTGTGATATTCTAATAATCATTTTTAATTTCTAAATTACTACCCCATGGTAATCATCATATACTAAATAAAACAACACAAAAATATTTTCTTTTTTATAATAAAAAAAAGTTATAATATTTAATTTCACCTTTGAAAATCGGTAAAAGTCCCAAACTCCAAAATGTAAAATTTTGAGTATCTTCATGTTTCTCAATTTCATCACTATGCATTTTTTTTAAAGTCAATTTTCCCTCATACAAATTCAATTTGAATTTAATTTTCCAATTTTCTTAATTAATAGGGCCCACATTTAACAAAGGGCCCATAATTGAATGATACCAATAATCCATCTTTATAGAGTTTTTCTAATAAAATTATCATATATATTCCAAGGGAAAAATATCAATGATTAGTAATGTTATAATTAAATACCATGAAATTATTATCTTTAATGTTATAAACAATTTTATCTAGATCTAAAATTTATAAACCATTCATTATATTTGTAATTTGATTTGAAATTCATTCTAACATATTGAACTAATATTGTTATTTATAATGTATTAAAATCATATTTTCCACAAACAAAACATTGAAATAAAATTTCTATTTATGGACAAAATATATCATCATTTTCATCATTTTAGACATAATAAATCGGTTAGATATGAATTTTAAATTCTGACCTATATTGTTTAAATTTTCTCATTATTTCAAACAAATCAAAATTATTCTCCATACTAGCATTATTTTTTGTATAAAAAATATTCCCATATACTAAATTGTGTCATTCACACCCAATATTCAGTTACCATGTTTCAGAATTAATAAAATATAATTCAATAATTATAAATTACATTTTTTTTAAAATTATTCCCCGTGAAAATATATCTAAATAATTTATATAAATCTATTAAAAAATATTTATAACCATAACCATATCTCAAAATAATGATAATGATATATTAGATTCTCTTTGATAAGACCTATTTATTGGGGGAATATCATGTTTTTCATGAAATTAATAAATACTTTTAATAAATATACAATTTTTAATTGATATAATAATATATATTTCTAATTATTGCCCTAGATATTTATTTTATAAATACATACATAAAGAAAACTCATAAATTAGTGGATATTTATATTTTGTGTAAAATCACTTCAATCATGAAAATCATATCCCATATGACTTTTAGATAGTTTAATTCTACACTACTTTGTATTTTCACCATATGAATTATCCTAACAACACTACCCTAGACACATAATGTGTATAGTTACACAATTATATATAACCCTATTATGACGTAAAATCTAGGAATTTAACAATTTGTTTGGTTAAAAACTTTACTTCCTTATAAATGATAATTTATGGCCACATAATGGTTTTCTCCTCATATATAGAAGGTTCAAAGTGCTCCAAAGTGTTAATGTTATACAAAGTCTCATATTTAGTATTTTTATGTGTTTTAAAAGTTTTTTTTCTTATAAGAATACTGTACATATATTTTTATCTCATGAAATCGTTGTATCTCAAAAAATTCCAATAATTATACATCATTTAAACTAGTTATTTTTGTTTCATATATCATCAAAAAAATTAATATGTTCCAAAATTATAAAAAAAATCATATAGAATAAAAATAATGATTTATATTAGTGGGAAAAAAATCAAATAAAATTACAAAAACACATATCAATACTTATATCTCTCATAAGGTTTATTAAATTGATTCAATAATTGTTTTAGATTTATAAAAAAAATAAAATCACTACTATATCAATTATAGATCCAAGAAATTATTATAATAGTTTTTAAGCACCCAATCCCGTGATAGGGTTATCCCAATATCAACTATCCCTCGATTGGTATGTAAGGGTAGACTTACTTACAATTAAATACCAAAAACTAATTTTTAGAAATTATAATTAAAAAATTATGTTCAGATTTATATCAAAAAATTAATATCCTTAATGAATGAGATAACATTTTTTTCATAGCTATCATGTAAGAGATTATAACCATGGAATGAAAAATACACAAAGTGGTTTGAATTTGAGGTTACACCCACAAAGGTTTATTTAATAAAATATTATTAATGGTAATTTATTTTACATAAATGACTCTAAAATATGTCTTTGATGATGGATTTCAACTCACTATGGACCTTCATAGCCTACCCTATGAGATGATGATATTTGTATTGTTCCCTCTCCCATCGGAGGAGGGGGAACCTTCATCATTTTCTATGGGGGTCCACCTACTCTAATTCACACCCATTTAAAATTTAGAATTCCTCTATTCATTCACCCAAATTTCAATTTTCACTAGTGTCCCAGATTTATTTGAACATCATTGAAATCATTATCTCTCAGAATCAGAGTTCACAGATGCCTCGACTCTCCCTTATCTGATGCCAGTCACTCTATTTAAAAATGATCATTCATCAGTTTATAGGATTGATAGATTTATTTTTGATGTTTTAGGATTATATGATCATTAATCAATCATACTTCTAGACAATCCAAATATTTTAGTTCGATTTTCTATTGAAGGGGATTTGATATCATCTTGGTCTAGTGCCTCCTAGATCTGCAGCAACCTCAGATTCTTCTAGTTCTGGTTGTCCTTTTATTTTCACATGAATCAATACTCCACTATGACAACCATTTGTGTATGTTTTCCTTAACATCCAATTATATATATAAATATTTGAATAATTCAAATTCTTGGGAACCTTATGGGTTATAAAATATATATGGAATGTTGCAGTCATGCCGTTTTCCATCTAATTTCCCATGAATTTGTGTCAAGGTTGATATTTCACTACTTCTGGTCATTTTTTTGTATATTTTTGTTGGAGAAGAGTTGTGATACCAACAACCTATTCAAATTGAGATGTGGTTAAATTTATGTTATTCTTATGAGTGACTTAGTACTATGAAGGCAGGTTTTTAGACGTTCAATCCACATGTATATGTTGTACAATGGGAGTACGAGTCCAGAATGTATTGTATATGAGCTTGTTCATGATGATGGTCTGAGGGCTATTTACATGTTCATGGATATAATGTCTCTTTTTAATAAATATTCCTGATCAAAGAATGTTAATCATAATGTTTTGGCGGGTTTTATTCGACTAATTCACAAACTAGAAGCTATAATTATACAAATAAAACCTGGATTTGGGAGTGTATCTTTAGGGTCCCCTTATTATACTAAGTATGTGCGCTTTTGAAATAGAACCAATATTATAGAGGCTTTACAAGAATTATGGGCAGTGTTCCCTAACCTTGGATCTTCCATAGATGGTGTTATATAGTTTCACACATAAAATGATTATGTGGATGATTCATCTAATTGAATAAAGTCCACAGGTGGTAATTAGGTTGCTACCGATTGGATTTTTCATTGATAGGTCATTCAGAACATTAAACATGGCAATTGTTCTGATGGTCAGTCATTTGAGGTCATAGTTCACAGTCAATCAGTAATGATCTCAGCAAAGGATTCTTATGAAGTGAATGTATTCTCAGGGGTAGAGGTGAGACCAAATTCCAAATATCAGATGATTTGGTTGGGGTTGTTTTGGTAGTGGCCACGTGACCTAAGGATGAATAATTGAGAGAATCGATATAAGGATTCTATTAGATTAATTCTTATGTTAAATGAACAATACAATGCTCAAAAGGTCTATTCATTTCTTCCAAAACCAATGGAATGTCGATATGCTACAAATAAAAAGCCCATGGAAAAGAATATACCCAATTATGTGGAGGAGAAAGATTTGGTCTAGTGGAAATTTATTTGAATTTCAACACGAATAATAAATATGGTATGCAGGGAGACACAATTATTTCTCATGATGATTCAGAGGTGGTTGACGATCATGTCAATGACTTGGATGAGTAGGTGAAATCCAATGAGGATCCAACTAATGGCCACATCTGGGAAATTATTGTGCACTCAAAATAGGATATGTTAGAGGATTTATATAAGATTAATGCCTCTAAAAAATATAATGATTGGAGTACGGAGAGACTTCATCTTTTGGATACTAATAAAGAGAACATGAAGTGGATTAATAAGAAATACATAATTTTGGTAAGAGGTTTTAATGCAGGGAATTTGAATATGGATGAGTACGTCCAAAAATTGGAAAATATGTATTATTCATTCGATGATGGCATCAAGGATGAGACAGTAGATGAGGAATGTTGTCTACATTGTATATTTTTTAAGGATTGTGTCTCAAATAGTCTAATGTTGGACATTAATGATTTATCTATATGTTATGGTTTTTGTTTTTTGATTTCTATACCTTTTGGTTATCACGTTCTCTTAAATGTGATTGAAAAAAAATTATTTTTTTAGAATGGTCTTTATTAATGCTTCATGAAACCATGACCATTAACATTGATTCTGGTTATCAATATAATCTTTTTCAATAGAGTGTTTATTAAGTTGAGTCACTGAACTCGAAAATGATTTCAATTAGTAAATTATAAATGGAAAAAACATAATAAACGATTATACAATTAACCCGAAGATTTTACACAATTATAATTTTTATAAATTTCTATGGAGAATTATTTTTATTGTACTACAAATATTTTTCTAAAAAAATTATATATATGAAATATAAATTTTTTATAGTGAAATATATTTTAGAAATAAAAACTACTATTATTTATAAAACATTAAATGTTTATAAATTTTTTTTAATTATAATACAATCATATAAAACATGAGAAAGGTTAATTATAAAAAAGTTTTTATATAAATATTATTAAGTATTTATTGACCCTGAATCTCATTCAACCAAAATATTTTGTTAGAAATATTTATGCCCAAAATCAATGAATGAAATGTGGAAAACCAAAACTGATGATAAATAGAGAGATTAAATATATGATAAATTAAAAAATAAAAAATAAATAAATAAATATCCATCATTATAATGTCATGATTAGGGAGGATAATAGAGATCACCAAGTCGATATCAAAAGTAATCTATCACCAAATTTATCATTTAGATGAAATTTAATCACAAAATAATTTCTCATGAACATTTCTACTTCAAATTTAATGCTAGAACCACCTCTAAATAGATGGAAGATAAAAAATTGAATGAAATTATTAGTTGTATAAAAATATTTTCATCAATTTTAAATAGGTCCTATGAAATACCCTTTTTTAGAAATCATTCATTTAGTGAGTGGTCCATCTGTAGTTTATATATTTATCACATTATGAAATAATTATTTGATGGACTCCTCATTTCATAATTTTCAAAATTTATTAAATTTATTATGTTACATGATAAAATGATTAATAATCAATTTAATCCTCTAAATGTCATAACAAAATGTGTAAAAATGAATAATATAAATCACAGGGTCATCATATAAATTCTAACACATATCATTTTCAAAAAATACATGATTTTGTTTGAAAACTAAAATCATAATACAATCCACAATGTTTTGAAACTCACTAAATCATGGTTTCTTATTTTTTGTACAAATACAATAAGAAATTAGTTGTCACTCAGAGTGGGAAAGTCTCCACATTAGGGGTATATTAAATGAATTCAAATGTGCATTGTGATCATCAATTATTTTGATATGTAATTAGATAATGAGATAAATATTGGTTCCCTACAAAACCATGTGATGAAAATACAAAAAATAATTGTGATAAAAATTAAATAATCAAATACACTAATTCACCCTATTTTTGGTATTACCCTTGTTGGATTAAGAAATTATGAAAATTTAAATGATTTTAAATTTTCAAGAATAGTGAAACAAAATTAGATGTGACCTTTATACCATAATATATATGAAATAATATATATTCCAATAAAAACATATTATTCCAAAGATATTATTTACAATATATCAATTATTTTAATAATTATTTTCTTCATTAGATAGTTTTATTACTTTTTCATATAATTTTATACATTATAAAAATAATTATATTTTTTTACATTATTTTAAAAATAATAGAATATATTCATTATGGGATGGGTTCTTATATTATGTGATTCTATAATAATTTCAAGCATATTGGAAGTATTTTTATGTATCTTACATTAATATTTTTTTTCTAAAAACAATTTTTAATTTTTTTTATAGAAAACCATCATAATTATTGTTATATAACCTTTGGTAATCTTAAATATCACATCATATTGATGAATCCTCAATAGTATGTCTTAAAAATTTAGAATGTCTCCTAAAATTTTTCCCTCACCATATTTTAATGTTGGGATTTAGAAAAGTAAGGACACTCTGACAGAACAATAAAAAAATATAATATACCTAAAATGTAAAATGTAGTCTTGGTTTGGTATATATATTATGAAATTATACATAAAAAAATTTATGATATTTCTAGGGAAGACAAAAAATTGTAAAATGATATTAAAATGGTTTTTGAAATACAGTATTAAATAACCCTAGAATTTATTAATTATAGTATGAACATTCAAATCACTAGAAATTATTAATATTTAATCCAAAGTATTATGGGGATCAATATCTTGATATAGATACATGGGTTTGGTGAAATAACATCTATAAAACATGAGAAATAATGAGATCCTTTACTAATTGCTTTTGTGATTAGTAAAATCAGTTGTACCAACTCCTAACTATAAAGCCCCAAATTTATATTAATGAATTTCTCCTTATTATATCTATTATATATAGTATGAATCATATAAAATCACATAAATAAAAGAAAATGAACAATATAAATAATGAATTAATAAAATAAAAAAATTATTTTGAAATTAAGAAAAATTTTCTAAGGGACTAGTTACAAGACCACTGGAATAGTATTATCGACCTTATTAATAGTAAAGTAAATAATAGAGTTGTAAACATCTGTATGAAAGTGTGGATAAAATATAGGTACATTATATTGTAAATATGATATAGTTATGTCTTAGTAAAATTAAATAATTGTTTTGATGCTGATAAATTATGTTTTGGTAGTTTTGAAAAAAATCAATATTTATTTATAATTTAATAATTAATTTAATAGTGTAAAAAGTAAATTTATTTGTTATATAAAATTTTCTTAAATAATGATTTTTTATCTTATAATTATATCGTTATTTTATTAGACGTTAATTAAATATTATATTTGTTAAAAAATGAATTATTATTTTAATGTTTTTCTTTTTTAAATAAATGATGTTTTTTATAAAATACATATCTTATATATCAAAAATTATTTTCCAAAAAATTGATCCTTTAACTGAATTCAACATGGATAAATATTATTATGGTAAATTTTTTGGTATTTTTTTAAAATTACTTTATTAATTAGTTAATAGTTATATTCTGTAATTTAGGGTTTAAGGTAGATATATGAATAATTGTGTCAAAGATGTTTCTTGTAAGATATAAGCACCTTCTATTATTATATACATTCAATAGTTAATCTACATATTCATAAGAATCGAACGTATTTTGTTTCTTGAGCCAAAATAATATAATGATGAATAAAATGATCAAAAACACCCCTCACTTCGAATATAAATAATGAAGTTCCCCACCCATTCTCGTCATTTATTAAATAGACTTAATTTTTCAAAAAATTTCCCAATATTTCTACAAGTATCTACCTCACAACAATTATATTTTCCTCTAAATATAAAACAAAACTCATGTTTCTCATGGAGACTCCCAAGGAGATAAATTAAAGAGCTAAAAAACTTCTTTCATTTTTCTTCATATTATTTTAAATTTATTTTTCATCTATTTTCTTATCCTAATCTCCCATATACAATACTTCATGATAACTATATTATGTTATATAAACTATAATTTTATTACTTCCATATAATATCCACCATCAAGACTCTTCTCCTCTTTATTAAATTCTAAAAAGTAAAATAGCCCCTATGAGGTGTTGATTTAGCACCATCGAGTATGACATGTTTTAATTTTCCCTTAGTTATTTAGAGGATGTACATAAAACCATTATAATGGTTGGTAAATATTACTATTTGTATTCCATAACACATTTTATGTTCTGAAAAATTATTTTGAACACAAAAATAGCCAACAAAACAAAACTAGTTAATAATGACGGAAAACCCCCCAAAGTAGTTTAAATAATTATCACTAGTATCATATCTACTGATGCATCCTCACCCTAAATAATAATTTGAATTATTTAATCATTTTATATGTTTTTAGTTTCTTTCATAACTTATATATATTCATTTCTATATATCTATATCCATTTTACATAATCTTTCATGCATTTATACAAGTGAACCATTCATGAATAAAAAAGGAATGAACACTCTCAAATTATAAAATTGTATCGTGTAATTAATAAAAATGTCCATAAATGAACATAATAAAACTATATAAAATAGAATACATGTATGAAATTTCCACACTTAGTTATTTGTTTAATTAATTTTATTATCCCAAATAATAAGATCATGTGTAGAACAATTTCAAAATAAGTTAGGGTATTCATTATGAACCACTATTTTCCCCTCCGTTTAAGATTTACCTCTATATTCCCAAATATAACTCTTTATTTTTTTCATATAAAAATTATATATTCTATTTATGTGTTCCAAAATCATCTATCCAATTCATTACATATTTCTATGATGGGAAAATACAAGTTTAAAAAATATTCTATTATCAATTCACATGGATAATAAATATCGATTAAATGAAAATATTTTATTTCTAAACCATTATCATGTATAATACATAATTCCTATTATGAAACTATTATTTTTTTATAAAATCTGTCAATTTATTAATAATAAAATCTTAGTTCATTATTGATTTCATAAAAACAAATATTCTGTTTTTTGTTCTGATGAATTTTAATATAGTCCAAAAACATAAATACAATGATTTATTTCGAATGTTTCTCATACACTAGTTTTACTTGTTTTATCTTATGTTTGATATAATTTTTGATGATTTCTGCCTATGTTAAATTATTAATTTCCATTGATGTTTTAAAATAATTCCTTCATGGACACTATTATAATATTTCCTTTAGTTATGCATTTTGACATGACTATGATACCCAATTCATTACATGGGTAACCATTATGTTTATGTTTGGTTCCATATCTATTATCTTTAATGTGGTATGAATTATTTTTGAATATTTCATGATTGATTCATCCAAACAGATCTCTAAAGCATTGGGTAATGTTTAGTCTCACGAAACATCAAGCGCAATTGTCTTGGTGGTTAACCTTGACTCATGGACCATGTGAAGCTGTCTTTGTGGTTATACATAACTCATTCAACATGTGCAAAAGTATTGTTGTATTTCCTTGAAACACGATACTCCATGTGAAATGACTCATTAATCATTATTATTTCATGTTTTATGTTACTTCCCATATCTATAATACAATGATTAAATGATCCCATGTTTTACATACAATTCTTTGTTATATTTATTCATGTTACATGACATTTTATGTCATACCATTATGCCTTATAACCCAAGCAAATTGATTTATTCATCTGTTTATAATTTACTAGGATTTTTTTATCATCCCATTGTTCATGTATTCCATAGGTTATCCTTTGTATAATTACAACATAAAAGGATGTTGGGAAGTTATTATGATAATTAAATAATAGATGTTTTTAGTTTGGTTTAATGATGTTTAATTATGTTCTAAATATTCCAAATAAACTATAATTTATGGAACTTTTATTAATTTTACTTCTAATTATACATAAAATTATTTAATTATATTTGTAAAAGTACATGGTCATTATAGTTTGTATAAGAATAAGGTCATGTGATTTTATGAGATAATAAATATAAAATATTGTTAAAAACCCAAGGGATAATATTATCACAATGGATAATCAAGATTTAACGTTAGGGTAGCAAAAGGGGGAATATAATTTTCTTTTACATTTTTATACTTATGTGTTTAGTGTTTCCTTTTATACACTCATTACCTCAATATTTAATCTCTTTAATTATACATTAATTTTCATAGTAAATGTTTGTAAATAAAATAACTCACAACAATAATAATTATTAAAGTCAATTAGAGTATTTCCCTAATGATAAGGCAAATATAATTTGAATGGGTGCTCAAAATATCAGTATTGTGCTTTCTGAACTGGCTGATGTTATGACTAATTTCATGAGTAGTGTGGAAATCCCTTCCTCCCCAAATAGAGTGTATGTTTCGGTGGAATAATTATTGAATTGAAGGAGTACTGTCATTATATAATCACATTGTCCCCTCATCATATTTTAATAAAATAATTCCATCGAATAGATAGTATGTGTCATCCAGTGCTCAGAAGAAGAATTTTTTCTGAATGCGTTATATTATTTTGATAAAGAAGCTGATCAATGGTAGAATCTAATCAAAAAAATTTAGTCTACAGAGGAAATTGCTTACATGGGATGGATATATTTCATGAAAATATGTTTCAATAAATATTTTCCCCAAATAGTCAATATTTAGATTGAAAGGGAGTACCATGGACATAAACAAAAGGATAATGAGTTTATTTTCATAGGAGGAAACATCAAAAATCATTCATGTTACTCCTCTGGAATTCACATGAACACCAAATTAAATAAAAATCACTTTATTAGTTGACTATTGTTGAGTTAACGTGTTTCATTGAAAATTCGAGACATTGTTAGCTATGAAGAGATTCTATATTTGTTCCCTAATGTTTGAAATATAGATCGGAGAATACTAGTTATCTCACAGACCTAGAGACAAAAAGTAGACGATATATTTTAATATGGGTGGATAAACAGATAAATCCCATAATGGAAAGAAACACCAGCATCCCACTTTTCAAAATTATGGGTAGAAGAATCCAATAAAATCTTTAAAGGGATCAAGTAAATTCATCAAATGTTCCAAAATGGGGTGTATGTCTAATAACTACATAAAGGATATGAAGAATCCCACAAATTTGGTAGATGATGTGAATGTTCAAATAAAAACAGAAGTTGTAGTGATGTGTTTCAACTTCAAAGATCATGGTATTTATGTGAAATATTGACCTAAGCCTGGTGTTTTGGATGGTAATAAACAATAAATCCATCCATGAAATCAATGAAGGGAATATGATATCACTATTTCTTCGATGGGTCTTGAAAAAGATAAAGTTATTGGTATACTGGTTATTCGTTCAATAATATTGAATGTAATGTTTTAGTATAGTACAACAGATTCTATCATATCTTGCATGTTTTGTAGAAATATTCAAAAATAGCATCAAAATATGGTTGTTGTGTTTTGTGTGAGAAGAAAAAAATTAGTAAATTATTATGTCCATAGTTTATTACACCTCCCTAATTGTTTTTTTGAATGAAACTACTTGAAAATGTTTTTATACATCCATTTATAGTGTTTTATTTTATATTTGGAATTAATTATCTATAATCATAAAAATTCATTATCAATTGTCAAGAATCCGATACAAATCCCAGTTCTTGATATTATTTCGTAGTGAGAAATAAAATCTATAAAAAATGATTGAACCAATTTATATGATCTTGATCAAAGAAATAATAATTGATAGGGACATAAAATATGTGTTCCGCTAATATTTTTAGTCTTTTTCATGACCATGATGTTGTGTTCTCAATAGAACTTATTTTTTTGTAACATTGACAAAATAAAAGACTCTTTATTGAATGGACATTGTCGATCTTGGAAGAAATAAAAAATCATTTATATGTGATGATTGATAAGGGTTTTTCATGCATGAGTGATTTTTCATGGGGTGTGCCAGTCCTCTTCATTAATAAGAAGGATTGATCAATTGAACCTCTCTATTGATTGTCTTGATCTAAAAAATCAAGTTAAATAACAAGTATCTTCATTAATTAAAATATAACATATTAAATCAACTATGTTGGTCCAATTTATTTCTATGGTTGTATTTTGGTTGGGATATCACCAATTAATGACAAAGAAGGAAAACATTACCAATACTACATCTCAAACAATGAATGGGAACAATGATCTCATAATGATGGCCTTATAAAAAACTAATTCTATATAAAATATCTTATATTTTATGATCATATTAATTATAATTTACCTCGATAGGTTTTTTGGTAAAAATTATTGATGATATTACTTTATTATCTAAGAGAATGGAGGAAAATGTAGTGAATTATGTCAATGTTCTAATAACAATTTTAATTGAAAAAAATAGAAATAATATATTAATTATGATTTTTGGATGAAGGAATTAACATTATTAGAGAATGTTATCAACAATATAGGACATCCGTATACCATATCAAGACAATGGAAATTTAAAAGTGGACTAAGAAAATATATATAAGTGATATAAATTGTTTCACTAATATTGACAAGTATTACTGATGGCTTTTTAAGATAATAACTAGATTTTAGAAGCCAATGGCCAAGCCAACTCAAAAGTTATGGTAGTTAGTTTGGACCAGTGAATGTGATCAATATGTAAAAGAGTTTAAAAATAGTTTTATCATTGCACTAGTACTCACTTTCCTAAAAAGTGGGGAAATAATTGTGGAAATCATCTATTAATAAAATAATAGATTAGGATATGTACTGATTAAAAATGATTATGTGAAACCCTACTCATCAAGGTAGTTGAAAATATATAATAAATATTATCCCACATAGGATTTGGAGTTGGTGCTCTAATTTTTGAATTGAAAATATGGAATCATTGTATCTCTGTGGAGAAGCATGAGATATATACTAATTATAATAGCCTCAAATATGTATTCACATAGAATGTGATTAAAATGAGATAGTAAAGATACTTAGAGCTCAATGAGTATTATGACTACTCACTACACTACCATCATGGAATGAAAAATAATGTAGTGGATTCTTTAAGTAGAATTGATATGTAATCTCTATAAATGGTGAGAATTGAGTAGGATGAAATCATCACAGACCATAAAATATATAAATGAGAAATATTAAGGAACAAAAAACATCAATCCTTTATCATTTTATTTATCAAGAATCCCACATACACATGAAAATGGACGATCTAATGAAGGATTTATACATACAAAAAATTGTGGAAGATATTTAATATTGGAAATCAACAACGATCAAAATATATGATGATAGTTTCTTAAAATTTGGATCATAGTTATTTTTACAATATAATATGGAGATAATGAAATTGCTTTGGAATAATGTACATCGTTCATCCTTCTCTATTCACCCAAGGGGAACACATATGTTATGTGATCTCTGAACGAACTATTGGTGGAACAATATAACAAAATAGGAAAATGATTATATGTCGTTTGAAATTGTATATAATCATGTGATGGAAGAAATGAAAAAAGTATAAATGGATGAAGCAACCATTAACCATAACTAAATGGAAGTGAGAAAAGAATAGCATGGACACAATATTTGGACATCTAATCATATCCAAAGGGAATAATGTTTTATGGGTTATTATTGATCATATAATAATGATAGTACACATTATCACAATTTTTTAGGACTTAACTTTGGATTAAAATTCATTGATATAAAACATATATGTGGTAAGGCTACATGGAGTATAGCTATAGATTGTATCTGATTGGGGTATGTGATTCACCTCTTAATTCTAGAAAAATTCTCTGACATGATTGTAATATAGAGTTTAACCTCATTATAGATTATCATCATTAAACTACTATCCAAAAATAGAGGACTGTTATGATAATGGACAAAATAATGAGAGCATGTTCTATGAACATTAATGGACGATGGGAACAACACCTGTTTCTGGACGAGTTCCCATAAAATAATTGTTTCCACTTAAGAATCAAAATGGATTTATATGAATCCTATTATGGGAAAAAAGAATAACACTATCATGCTTGGATGAATATATTGAACATGAGCTACTAAGACTCAAAATAGTTGATGAAATGGTGAAAATCGTAAAAACCATTCAACAACACATCGAGGGAACCCAAAGCTGGATGATGAGATATGTATCCAATCATGGATTTAAAATATTGTTTATGTGTAGTGAGACGATATTCATGTACATATCACATATCTGGATTGATTATGTACATAATGGACCCATCACAAATACTAAATTTATTGGTGGTAAAGTTGGAAAAACATTCTCATACGAGGAGTTTCCAATGATTGTTGGTGACCAAACATATAAATTTATAAGTAATAATGATACTCACCTAGTCAAAGTACTATTGTGGATTCATAATTATGAAGAGTTGATATGGTAATTGTAGGAATAAATTAAAGATAAGAACCATGATTTTTTATTTATCTTTTTAAAATGAAATTCTAAGCGTGTAATTTCATGAGGGAAAAAAGTAACAAACTAGATTTATATGTATGAAATTTTATCATTATAATAATTATTTTTATAGTATAAATCACATTATTTTCAATAGATAACATAGTACATGATATATAAATAAGGAATGAAGGAAATAAGTTTCTTTTTTGGAAATTAAGGAACCAATACTAGTGGACTACTAACATGTCCTTTGGAATATTAATATAAACCTTATGAATAGTAAAAATGACAATAAAATAGTAAAATAAAAAATGAATATTTTTATAAAATTTAGGAACCTTATAAATTAAAATATTATTTAATTATTTAACGATATTTGTTAATAAATGTCTTGAAAATGCTAAATTATGTATTGGAATTTTTATTAAAAGTAAATGTAAATTTACAATTTTATAATTAATACAAAGATTTAAAATGAAGTTTATTTTCATAATTTAGAGTCAAAAAGTTATATTTTGAAATCATAGTATTTAAAAAAATATATTATGAGGCTTTAATTATTTATTAAAAATATAATAAAATAAGATATAATAATTAAATTGGTACTTTTTAAAAAAAAATATTTTATTTCAAAATTAAATATCCTTTATTTATAAAATTATTCTCTTAAAATAGACACCAATAATGTATTCTACATGTTGAAAAATTGTTAGGGTTAATTTTTTGGATTTCACTATATTTTTTTATTATTTAAAAGTGATATATGGAAATTTACGGTATTAGCTAAATACATGAATTATTGTGTCATATATGATTAAAGGATGATGTAAGAACATTTGGTTCAAAATGGAATGCACAAGTTACTATAAATTTTTACAATAATCCACACAATATCATTACATTATGAAAAATAATAAAATAAAGAATAAAATGTTAAAAATCACACCCCTCTCCAATATTATTAATAACACCACTTCTCCCCACACATAGAAAACACTGTTTCATGATCAAATTCTACTCAGTAATCCTCTATATTCTCTTCCCCACATCTAGGGTCCATTGGTATTAATAAAATACCATACTACCGCTCCTCAAGGAGGTTCCTAAGGTAAATAATTCAATAGGTAAGAACCACATTCCTTTTCTTTTGTTTTAATTATAATTTTATTTATTTTCATTTCCCCTCCTGACCTGCAATGTCCAATTAGCCTCCATAACAACATTTATATATATTTAAATTTATTTTAATTTGTTAATGGAATTCCCTTCATCATGTCTCTTAACCTCATATTTATATTATAAAAATAAAAATAATATTTGGGAGGTGTTGATTTATCTTCTTCATGGATGACAAGTTTACATTTTATTTTACATCATTCAATAGTGTAATTTATGTAACACCCAACGATTTTATGGTATGATTCCATTTAAATAATTTGGTAGCATGAGTTGCATGAAACATCGAGTTCAAGCGCACCATTACCTATCAAAATGGTTGTTTAAAAAGATGTTATGAATAATATAAGCCAAATAATAAAATGAATAAATATTATTTTTCAAAATAGACATTATTTTTTAATTGGTAGTATCATACTTACATTTATGTGAAATTTTTATAATTTTCAAAAACATTACATTTTTTATATTGTGAAAATTAATGAATTGTTGTTAAAAACTGATATTTTAATTTATATACTTCTTTTATTTTAAATTGATTTTATTGTGACCATACATACATAAGAAATATATAAATCCAATATATTTCAGTATACCTTTTTTATAATAGAATTATATATCAACTTTTGTAAACTTCTGACCGTCTCTTTTACTGATATTCTATCCAAATCATTGGTAATTTCATTAAATGTAATTTACCACTTCTAAAAATTGAATTAATAAAATGAACAAATTTTTTTATGATAAGTATGAAAAATTTCATCTAACTGTATCAAAATAATTTCTAGTGAACATTAAATTTTGAATTTTATTTACGATTATTAATGGAAATAGAATAATTAAAGGTAGAATTAATATTATAATAATATAATATTACCTAATCGTTGTTTTAATTTCAATAGATAATTATGTTTCTAACAAAATCGACATAACGTCAACAAATGAACTTTTTTAACCTACTTATGTTAGATTAGGAATTTTATTTTATTTAATTTAAAGAAGATTTAGAAATTTCATATTCAAACATTAATAACTAAATCATTTTTAATATGAGGATTTATAATTGAAATGGTAAAATATAAAACATATATTTAATGATAAAATTAAAATCTAAATAATTGATACTGATTCATTATTTTAAGAAATAAATAAATAAATTTAATAGTGACACAATAAGGATGTTGCTGTTGAATTTAAAAAAAAATATTAAATTAAATAAAATTTAAAATATTAAAATAATAATAATTTCACTTAATTAAAAACATAAATGAATAATATAGATAACATATAAATGTTACTAACCTATTTTAATTATTTGATCTTTGTTATAATTTTGAAATATATTTTTAAAAATACATAATTTTTATAGCATCACAATTGATATAAATTATACATTAAAGTAAATAGTATATATTTAAACGTAATAATATTAATAAAAATTTCATCTTTGGTCAAATAAATAGGATAGTATCAAATATGTCAAAAATATTTCTTAATTTGGGTTTTTATCATTTTATGGTAAATATATGAACCATATAATATAATAAGATAATTTAACAAAGTGAGTTTAAAACTGTTTAACTAAGGTATAATCACATAAGATAAGTATAATTTTGTGACCTAAACATGTCTACAAAACAATGGTTTTGAAAATTTAGATCTATCCTTTTTTATTCTAAAAATTACTCACTTTAAATGAGTTTGAATATTAAACTAAATTTATAATAAAATAACAGTTTTGGAGTTTCTAAAAGAGACACTCCCCTCTATTTTAAAATGGAACATCACCATATCTTGTATTCACACGTATAAAGCCATTTTTATCAGTCTAAAAATGAATATTTATCCTCCCAAATATCCATAATTCATCCAAGAGTACATAGTTTTGGAATACATCAACTCAATGGAGACCTTTTATGAAAATAAAGAGGTGAAACCCAAAAAAGAGGTAATTATTTTATCACATATTTCAATTTAATTTTTTTCTTCTTAATGATCTATCAATGTTTATTCCATATCAAATTAATAACTCCATTATTAACCATATTTTTAAATTTAATTGTGACAATCATATTCATCATTTTTCCATCATATGAATAAGAATATCCCTATGTGGGCATAAGCATGACGCGCTGCCTCCATGCTTTGGTGTAATTTTTTATTCAACAGTAGTTTATTTGGATTGGTATAATGATTAGTATTGATGATATAAATAATTAATATATGATTATAATTATTCATTATAATTAAAATATAATCCAATTCATTTCCATTTAACCATTAAATGAATAATTACATCTCACGTGCGTACGTGTTGTCTACGATCTCCATGATACACTGAGATTCATTAACCCCATTAACAGTTAATTAAGGATTAAAAAAATTATATAATAAGTTAAAATAATAATTATGAACTAAATTTCATTCTCGGTATTATGAATATACACCCAACTCAATACAAACATATCTAACATAAAAAAATGGGAATGGGAAAACGAATCATTTTACACCTGAAAAAATAGTAATACTGAAATATTATTACTAAAATGATATAATAGAATATATATGATATCATAAATATAGACGTAGACCTGGTAAGATTTTACAAAATTATTCCACATTTATATAAGAGGTTAATTCACCCTCAACTAATGGAAAGTACAAAGTAAATTATAATTACCAAATATCATTATTATCCGATATTTATTTATACGTAATGATCTATTGGGACATCATTACCTCTATGTTTGTGTTTCATAAAAATGTATTTAATAATATTATTTTTATTCCTTGACATTTGTTTAATGTCGTATTTATCCATTTTTTATTTTTCAAATTTTTTTTAATTGTATCATTCCATCATTTTCAAAACAATATATTTTATGACAACTTCCACAAAATTAATGAAATAATTTTTCATTAGTATTTTACAGTGCCGGTAGCTATTTAAACACCCTTGATGCCTTAATATTTAAAATATTATATATAATCCTTCATGTTTTTTTAAAATGATTTCTTTTATAATTATACAGATTTATAAATGATTTCAATGTAAATATTGGATATTTTCAACAAATAATTTTAATGAATTTATTAAATTATTTTCATCAATGTGAAAATAAATTGTTGTATGTTATACTTATTTCATGTTGATTTATTATGATACAACATTTGATAATGTATTTAAGATTTTTTGACATATTTTACTAAGGATGTGTTTTTATTATACAATTTGTGTTTTTGGTTAATGTGTTAACAATTGGTATGCTGGTTTTAATAATAATGTTTATGTTTTGTTTCACCCCTTTCATATGTGTAATGAAATGGACTTTGTAAGTGATCTATAGGGCTTGATATAGACCCTCAATGAATTATCATATATCATGAGACACAATATCATCTTTGTATAAGGCCTTGACCATATGGATATTTATGGTCTTCGCACGAGTCCTTGATTGTATGGTATGATGTTTGACATTATGCATTCCCACATTTTCTACTTTTCCTGATATTGTATTAAATTATTAGACATGTAGAATATCCATTTATATGTTAAAATTGAATTATTTTATTTATTAATTCCAAATCAGGTGCAATATTATGTTTAAATGGATTTTTTTTTTCAGATTTAAACCATGAATTAAATGATTATGATTATTTATGATAGCTTTTACTATATGGTTTATCTATACTAAGCATATGATATCCCCTTTCTTATGTTTCATTAACCAAATATGTGAAGAAGTAAATTATGATTGACCATGATGGAAAATCAAATGGATATGGTTGTTTTCAATTGTGAATATTTGTGATTTTTCATTTCAATATGAAATGTAAAATTTATGTTTGTGTCTAGTATTTATATGTATTATAAACTGATTGTTCATTTGTGATTTGATTTTTTTATGATCAAGCCAATGTAAAAAAAATAGTTCACCAACTCTGGAAAACTCGTTATTAGGAATTACAGTGTGTATCCTATGAATTGTAGTACAAACCAAACAAACTATATTTATTAAAAAATTTATTAGGGAACGCTAATCTAAGATTGAATTTCTGGATAAGTATACTACAACATCCTAGATTTTTTGTAATATAGATATTTTGTGTGTTTTAATAGAAAATACATCGATCTACTGATACTATATGTAGATTTAAATTCAGAACAAATATATCCAGGAGTAATAACACAAACAAAGTGCTGCAAGATTGACTCGGGGTAACCTGGTACACAAAAAAATTTCCTAATACTCACCTAGTTTAACACTGCAATGGTATATCTTTAGGATAATTCCAATTATGATTAAAACATATTATGAATGTTGTATGAGTAAATATATATCTCAATAACCATTTTTATGATTACATATTACATATGTGTAAATTTTTCAATTAATGTTAAGTATTTTAATAGTTTGTAATTAGTCATTACGGTTAATAACCTAATATAGTGTATTCCACAGTCTATAAATGTATCCTAGTGGAAGAAATCGAAATTGTATCAACACACATAATCAATGTATGGTTTTATTTCATTTGAAAGATAATGATAGTGAAACCGGTGATACATGTGGCGATGTATAACTTATAACCATATTGGGACAACCTACACCAGTTATGAATAATATCTTTTCTACTATGGATCATCCAGAAACAAAATTTAGTGGATCAATTTCATACCTCATCATGAGGCAAAAAACCCCAGAATTCATTGGGAGAAAAAAACAATTGTCTTAAGAAGTGTATTAATTACTTAGTGAAAAATAATTCATTATTTTGAGAGTAATTAAATTGAAAAATTGGATATGATAGTGTATCATCTATCAATAGATGCATATAAATTGTGGTCATTAATTTGAAACCTAAAATCGATGAATTTTTTTTCAAATATAAAATGTTTTTAATTTAAAGAACTCTTCCATGAAAAATAAATTCCTCGTGTTTTATTAGTAGATATGATGAAGAAATTTATGAGTTTAAGGAAGTAAACATATTAGAATTATGAAAATTATGAATATAACATCATAACATTTTCAAGGAATGATGAAAACTATATATATAACCAAGAAGAATGATTTATCCATTTTTTTATTGGTTAAAACCATTCCTCAGATGTGTATTATTCTCACAATATTTCTCATTATAAGAAGGTATAGTCCCGTGTGATTTGAGGACATGAGAAGGAATTCTATAACCCTTATAAATCTAATCTAATTAATGTGACGAATAGATCCACAAAAAACTCTATAATAGAAAAGTAGTTGAATAAGGGAAAAACTGGCATTCAACCTCATAGTAATTTTGGAAATAAATACCTTGATACGTGCGTAAATCGGGATGGTAATTTGTTAAACTTTTGGAGTAAAAGTCCACCTCGAATATGATTTCTTTGGGAAGAATGAATCTATCAATAATCAATGTAATAATTGTAATGATGTGGGACATTATGTATATGATAGTCCAATGTGTCAAATAATGATGCCCCAGAATAGGATAACAGAGAAATGTTGAGCTTTTGTGATCCCAACTATTGAGGATAAAATTTATAATGATGTGGAGGTATGTAGAAAAGGTGTTTCCTCAAATTTAGGAATATTTATTTGATTCTAGAACCTCAAATTCATATATATCAACTTGGTTTTATATTAAAATTAGATATATCAAATTCACATTAATAAGGGAGTTGTCACTCAAACCTCTAAGGGATGTATCATTGCAACTTGAATGTGTTAGGTAGTTCCAATTAATGAATATAAATGTGATTTATCTTCTATCAGTATTATCATACCTATCGCCTAATTTGATATAATCCTATATAAAAAGTGGATATCAAAATATGTTGTGGAAATTTATTTCACAAAGATGTAAGATGTAAAAGTTTTAGGAATATATAGAATCTATCATCATTGGATTAAATTCTAAACCACATGATTCTTATCAAAATCAACCAAAAATAACATTACTGAATTATATTCACGTGGAGGAAAATGAAATAACATATAGGGATGAATAGAAAAAAATTCAAACTGTGTATGTACCTATTGTATGATTATATTTTTAATTATTTCTGTAGGATTTTCCGACACTTCCTCGAGAGAAGAAATTTTAGTTTACTATTGATTTCATTAATGATGCAAGGCCAATATCAAAAAATCTATATAGAATTTCCCAAGTGGAATTAGTAGAATAGGAGAAACAAGTAGTGGAGTTCAGTAATAAGGAATTTAGTCCCCTTAATTTTTCTACACGAGGACACCCAATTATTTTTGTTAAGAAGAATAAATGATCAATGAGGTTTGGTACTGAATATTGAGAAATCATGTTTATTACAATAATGAGAATGTATAATCATTATTGAATTGATGATTTTTTTGATCTACTTTATGATGTTCAATATTATTATAATGTTGACTTTCATTCTAGATACCACCAATTCTGTGTATAAACGGTGGATATTATATATACAACATTGTGAATGAGGTATTGGAATTTTTAATTTAAAGTAATTCCATATTGATTAGTTGATGTACCATATGTTATCATGGATCTAATGAAATGAGGGTTCACGAAATATCTTGAGGATTTTGTTGTAGTATTGATTGTTGAAATCTTTGTATACTATAAAATCTATGAAGGCTATAAGAATGACTTGTGAATTGTTCTGATGACACTTAGGATAAATGTTCTACATTAGATTTTTAGTATGTGGGAATAATGGATTTATGAAATTTATTTTATTGTAAATATTGTCACTAGGGATGGAATGTCTATATATACTTCCAAAATTTTGGAAATACATGAATGAAAATCATTGATGAGTATAAATGAGGTATGTAATTTTTTTTGGTTTAACATGTTACATTCGACATTTCATCTATAATTTTTTCTGATTATTAGAACCCATATACAAGGTCTGAGGTAAAGGTGTCTAAATTGGTAGGAAAAAAAGAGTGTGAAGAAAATTTTCAAAAATTCAAGAGATGATTAGTAAATCTTCATATGAAGACTCAACTATCTTGGAATTTTTTGTTTCTGATGTATAGTGATGCATCATGGAAATGACTATGTTACATTCTTATGTATAATGAAGGGTTATTGCATTTGAATCAAAGAAATTAATAATTCATGAACAAAACTATTCAACTCATGATATTATGTTTAAAACATTTATATATGATCGGAGTATATTGAGACACTCTCTCCATGGTGAATGATGTGAGATATATACTAATCATAAGGGTTTGAAATATATTTTCTCAGAGAAGAAATGCAACATGAAACAATCAATATTACTTTACCTACTAAAGGATTATGATTTTTGAATCTACTAACAAATATGGATGGGAAATAAGGTGTAATATCCTTTGAGTAGAACATACCATGGAGTTATAAACAAAATGAGAGTTCAAAGGGAACACATTATAATAGATATAATAATGATGGATATACGAATTATCATGGAAGGTGAAACATCAGTATTATTTCCAATAATTTACAATCCATCTTTACTGTAAAGGTTAAAATGTCCTCGGTCTAATGATGAGTACTATCATTAGAAAATTAATGCTATGAATTATGGGAGACCTATTGACTTCATATTTGGAAAAAAATTTAAAAAATTTGGGATGATTTTTGGGTTATAATTATACCAGAGATAAGAAGGGAATTGTTTGATTATTCTCATAGTTCTAATTTCGATATACACCCATGGGGAACTAAAATGTATAGATATTTGAAGGAAAATTTATTTGTGGGACAACATTAAGTGGTAGATTGATGATAATATGTCAAGAATTTTTGTTTTTCAATAGGTGAAGCCTCGAAGACAACATCGTAGAGGAGTTATTAAAACTTTTCCTATACCGTTGTGGAAATGGGATGATATTATGATGGACATTGTCATGGCGCTACCAAATACTCCCTGAAAAAATGATGCGATATGGGTAATAATTAATCATATTACCATATCACCATATTTTTTTCTATACGGAATTATATACCACTTGAACAATACACAAGACAATACATTAATGAAGTTGTAAGACTTCGTGGTGTACCCCTATCAATTGTTTCTGTCCATTATCTTCATTTTACATCAAAATTCTAGAAAAACCATTAGAAGGACCTATATAAAGAGATTTGTTTGAGAACTCCCTACCACCCTCAAAATGATGGAATATAAAAAAGGACCATTCAAACTGTTGAATAAAGGTTGAAATCATACTCTCTAGACATTCATGGTATGTTGTCTTTGTATTTACCTCTATTGAATGTTTTATAACAACTGATACCATTCATGTATATAGATGACACCATATGAAGAGTTAAAAAATAGATGGTTTACACCATCATTTTGGGATGATTTTTGTGAAAGGAAATTCATAGGCCCCAAATATGTTATTGAAACAACAGAAATGGTAATTACTATTTAGACCCCTGTAAAAACAGCTCTATGTAGGAAATGTATATATAATGATAACAGAAGGAAGGATTTGGAATTTCAAGTTGGATATCTAGTATCCTTAAAGGAATATACATGGAAGGATGTTATATGATTCGAAATGAAGTGTAAATTATGTCCCCATTGTATATGATATTTGGATATTCTAGAACAAATTATAGGTGTAGCTTACCATTTGTAATTTCCACCATGTCTCTCAAAAGATCATGTTATGTTCCACATATCATTTATATGGAAATACGTGCCATACCCAACATATGTACTAACCTACAAGGAAATAGAACTCGAACCTCGTATGTCTTATTGTAAAGATCCTATCAAGATTCTTGATATGAGAGAACAATTGATGATAAATCAAACTACTCATCTGGTTGTGGTTCTTTTGAGAAGCCATAAAATGGGAGAGGTGATGGTGGAACATGAATAAATTTGGATGAAGAACTACCTATATCATTTTTCGAAGTGAAATTATTCAAACTTAGAGGTAGAATTTATTTATAGGATGGAAGAATGTAACACCATAGTCATCCACATTATTTTTCCTTTCAATTAATCAATAACACGTGATGCACACAAAATCCAGTTCAAGCACAACATGAGCTATAAAAAAGGCAATTAAAACTCGATTATGAACAGTATTAAACAAATTATCATGTTTATAAATTTTATCTTCTAAATTAGAAATCATTTTTAAATCCGTAATATCAATTTTACCTTACGGTGAAATATTGGTAATTTTATAAAATGCTTCAATTTTTGATGAATAGTTAATAATATTGTATTGTTGTTAAAAAATTACTTTTTTTAATTTAAATAAATATTTTAATGTAACATTATTTTAATATAAAAATATATAAATACTAAATATAATAATCCAATATATATCATTGAAAACATTTCATAATAGAAATAAATATATATATTTATTAAACCTTCAAACGTCTCTTTTACCCACCTTATACTCACATCGATGGGATTAAAATTAAACTTAATTTTAAAACTTTTGATAATTTAATTGTGAAAAAACATACATGGTTGTAATCAATGTAAAATATGTTCTCTAATAAGATAAAAATTATATTTCTGTATAGTAACATTGGGATTTTATTTAAAAGGGATAAAGTTAAATAAGGTAATTAATTGTAAAATTAATTTTATAATAATATAAAATTACACAAACACATGTCCTAATATTTTAAAAGATTTTTTGACCAAAATAAGAATTGGTTCATAATTATTATCCTTTAATTTGATTTTTGTGTGATTATGACATTAATAATATTTTATTTAATGAATAGTTAAAATATTCAAATTCGTAATTTAATAATTATACCAGTATTCATATAAGGATATATAAGTGATAAGGGTGAATAAAAATAATATTTTGAAATTAAAATTATCATCTACATAATGGTAATTTATAGAAAATTTTATGAAATATAAAATTAAATTTAATGGTGACATAATAATGAGGCAGTAATTGAATTATAGAAGGAATAAAAAATTAAATTATATTTTATATATTAAAATAAATATAATTTGTCATAATTAATAATATAATAAAATTTTACAAACATAAAATATTATTTACTCAAATATTGGAAATAGTTTTATGATGTTAACATGTTTTCATGAAATTAAGAAAAATTAAATTTTTGAATAGTACCAAAATTGAAAAAAATGATACTTTAAAATAATAATAATTAACTAAAAATTATAGTATTCATAAAAAAAAGATTATCCAAATAATTAAAAATAACTGGAATATTTCATTACTGGTCCAAAAGTGTTTATTTTGGAATTTTATAGTAACTAAATTAACCATATCTTACAAAAAGACATGTAGGCATGTTAAGAGTTATACTATTTAACTAAGGGATAATACCAAAATGAAAGGATATGTTTGTGACATAAAAAATTATAAAACACATTTTGTAAGACTATTTGGAACTATACACACTATAACCTCAAAATAATTCACATTGGTGCTATTTGAAACCGAAAATCAATTTATAATAAATTAATATTTTTGTAGTGTCCAAAAGTGTCCATCCCCTCTATTATAAAAGGCCTCCTCTCCATCTCTTTTATTCACACCTCAAAATTCTTTTTCCTCTAAAAAGCCCTTACCATATCTCCTCCAAAATTACATTACATCATCCCCGACTACATACATTGGGCATAATGACATTCTAATGATCCCTTTTCTGCAAACCAAAATAAGATACCCAAAAAGAGGTAATAGTTTTATCACCTATTTTAATGCACTTATTTTCATCTACATAATCAGTATACATTGTTTCTATATCAAAGAAATAAATACATTGTAATATATATACTTATATGTTAATGGTATTTCCATATTACTCATTTTATCTATCATATGAATAACCATATCTACCTATGTGCGTACAAATGACTTACTATCTCCATATCATGCTGTATAGTTTTAGTAAACACTACTTTATTCTGTTGGTTATAATGATTAGTATAATAGTTATAAATAGTAAATATATACATAATAATTATTCTTTATAATTAATATTACATCCCATTCAATACCATATAACCATTAATGTAATTATACAATTGCTCATGCGTACGTAAGACCAACTGTCTCCACGACTCGGTGAGATTCATTATCCACGTTAACCATTCAAGAGTTATTAATAAAATTATATAATGTGTCAATATTTTAGTTTTCAACTTATTTAAATTATGGTTATGAATAGAATACTTAATATTCAAAACAATCATGACTTAAGTGCGAAAATGGGAATGTGAAAATGATATAGGTAAAACCCAAAACAATTGTAATAGTGAAATATTATATCCAAAAGTATATAATAGGATGATATATGATATCATAAATAAGGATATGTGATTAGAATAATATAATAACATATTTTAACCATAATTAAAAAGGATAAATGACCCTCTACTAATAGAATGTACATGGTATGTGTTAATTTCACAGTCTATTTCTTTTTTGAGATTGTTTGTACGCAAGTATCTATTAAGACATCGTTATCATCCATGACCATGTTTTTTAAAAATGTAATTCCAAATACTATTAATATCCCTAGAAAATTTTCTAAATTCATTTTTATCGATATTTTACTTTTTATTTAAAATTTAAACAAATCATTCCATTATTTTCAAAACATTGTACATTATAAAATTTTTGTAAAATTTACGGACAAAATGTTTCTTTTAACTTATACAAAACTAGCATATATTTACACTATCATGATACCGTAACATTTTCAAACATTTCGTACATGATTACAATGTTATTTTTTATAGAAATTTCTTCTTTTATAATTTTGTGTCATTAAATAGATTTCAATGTAAAAAATAGATTTTCATTTCTGATAAACATTCAATGAATTAATTAGATTATTTTTAACTATGTCAACATCGTTTATTAAATTTTATGATTTTTTAGGATGATTTATTATTATACAATCTTTGATATAGTTTTTATGGTTTTATGATATATTTTATTGTTGATGTTCTATGATTATATCATTCATAATTTATGGTTAAACTATTAACATTATTTATTCTCATTTTAATACATATGATTATGTAATGATTCACCCCTATCATAAGTGGAATATAATGGACATAGTATTTGTTTGATAAGAACCTTGATAGCACCTTGATTAATTGGTAGATCTCATTAGGAAAAATAGTGTCTTTTCATAAGCCCTTGATGGTATGGTTAATTAAGGTTGGGGCCTCATACATTGAATGTATCTTTATAATGTCTGATATTATACATTCCATAATTATGAGTTTAGTTATTGATTTTTCATGTGATTATTGGACTAGTGGAATATACATGCGAACATTTAAATGGAATTAATTCATTTAATTGTTCATTATAATGTTGATGATTTTATTTAAATTTTTTATTGTTTTATACAATTCCTTAAAATTTATATTCTTATTAATGATAATATCAGATTTTTTTATCATCACATAGAATCTAAGCTCACTCATTTCTTATGTTTCATTTTTTCCATCATGAAAAGTTGTATATTATGGTTGACCACAGTAAAAAGTAAAAGGGGTTTGAGAATTTTCAAAGGGAACAATATGTTGTTTTATATTTAAAGATGAATTGTAATTCATATTTATACAAATAGTACTTCAAATTATTGTTAACTTATATGTACTTCAACATTTTATTTTCTTGTGTTATTTCAAATGTATTGAAATAATGTACCGACTCTGGGCTAATAGGGACAACGAAGTAAATTTAATCACAATATAATGATTGAAAAATAATTTCCAATTTATAGTATAGATTTTTTTCCTGAAACTATGTTTTGTACATGATAATAAATAATGAAATAGAACTAGTTTGTGTTGATCGAAAAACAACAAAATAATCAATATTATTATCACTAATATGTTATACAATAATTCAACCTCACAAAAAATAACCAACTATGTTATGTAATAAATTAATGTTAAGGATTTTCATTATTAAGATATAACATTAATCCTACATATCTATTCTTATTTTACATAACCACTAATACAATTATACAAGGGAACCAACCATGAATACAATGGAAACTGAAACTCCCAAATGATAAAATTGTAAATTAAAACTCATAACAATGACCATAAATAAAATTAATAAAATTAAACCTAATAAAATACATGTATAAAATGTTCTAAGATATTTAATTAGACTATTTAAATTCATTTTCCATTACCATAATATTAATTGTATAAAATATCCGGTATAATGTAAACGATTCTCTCCGAACATCCATTTTTTCATTTAGGTTACACATTTTCTCTCTGTACTAAAAAAAACATTAATTTAATTCTATATAAAACTTATTATTACTATTTATATGTTCCAAAATCAGGTATGTAAATTAATACATCAGTCTTTGATGTTAAAATACATATTTTAAAAAGGATCACTTCTCAATTATTCTTAAAAATAAATACTTATTAAATAGAACTTCACAATTACATACCCATATTAATATTCATCCCATAATATTTTTTAATAGACCAATAATTTTCAATGATCACCCCAATAATCATGAAAAAACTATCATGTTCCATTTTCAAAACAAAATCAATTATACCATTTTTGAAGTATAATTAATTGTTTCTATGAACCTCTATAAAATGTTTTATTTCAAATGTTTATCAAAAAAATTATTATTTATTTTTACATGTGTTCAAAATCAATTATCATGATCTAGGTGTATTTTCTATTATTAAATTCCATTTATGTTTGATTTTATCTATTTCGTGGACACGATTATGATATTCTCTTTTATTATTTATTTTTAATTGATGATGATACCCAATTTATTCGATGAGTAAACTTTATATCTATGTTGGATTCATAATTCATGATTCTTCATGTGGAACATATATTCATGATCATGTTATTGATGGTTCACCTAGATATCTCTTCAATTCATTTGGTAATGTTTAGTTTCATAAAAAGTCATATGCAATGGTCTGGCTGGTCATCCTTAACTCATATTCCATGTGAAATGATCCTAGTGGATGGCCATGAATCATGCTCCATGTAAAACAATAACGGTGGATTGAAATTACTCATGATTCTCTATGTACAATGATTCTTTATACATGCTTATGTGATGTTGTATGTTGTTTCCGTGTTTCAATGATGACTAAATTATAT
The DNA here is from genome assembly GCA_963277665.1 of Viscum album. NCBI lineage: Eukaryota > Viridiplantae > Streptophyta > Magnoliopsida > Santalales > Viscaceae > Viscum > Viscum album. The sequence goes on from OY728157.1 coordinate 1,034,622,320, forward strand.
TATCCCATGATAAACATTTTATGACTTCTTACGTTTATTCATGTTCTGTGCCTCTTGATACCATAATGTTATGCCTTCACACTCATGTTATTTTCATTAAGCATGTTTTTATACATATACTAAGATTTTTCGCTCATCCATTTTCATGTATTCCCCATGATATATTATATAGTGGGCTAAATTCAAGATAGGGTCTCATGATAAATTTAAAATAAAAGATGTTTTTTTGGATTCATTATGTTAAATAATGCACCTAATAATTAAAATAAACTATACATTATGGTCAATTTTTTAATTAGTAATTGAATAATTATTAATATCATGTAATAATATCTGTAAAATAATAAGGTAATCATACTTTTAGAATTAATTCTTTGATCAATAGATATTGTAATAAAGTAAAAAATTTACAATATGAAATATTTTATTCAATTCTAATGTATTATCATAAAAATGAATGTAAAAAAATAAGAATATTAAAAATAGGAATAATATATGACAATAAATCACATAGATCAGGACAAATGAGTTCAATATTTGTATCCATATGCAATATTCTTCCACTGTTGATAGGGGTGACTTCCCATGCCATTTCTCTCAAAAATTGTTGACTTGGAACTTATCCAAAAGTCCATAATCAGATCTCCCTACATTCCAAAGGCTATAGACAGGATGCATATGGGATTAGATCAATGTAGTTCAATCTATATCATTTTTTTAAGTTTTATGTGTTTAGATTAGTTTTGGACGAAGTTTGTAATAGTTTATTTTAGAAACAAATAGGAATAAAGTATTATATGTCATGAAACTATGTTACATGATGTGAAAATTGGTATCAAGAGATTTTTAATGGAGTTAAGTCGAAATAAACAACATGGAACGTTTTGGGGTTTATAAAATAAGATAAATTTTTTAGTTAATTTATTTTTCTGTGGAACATGACATTGGGGAATCACAAGGTATGAAAGTGGATTCAACGTTATGTAATTCCACGAAGCAGTATGATTTAAGTTTTTCCCATCCACATGGTGTTTTTTCAGTTCTATTACTAAATCAGATATCCCTTGACCACAGGATAACTGATTACCCTCCATATAACATTTTTGGGATTCCTTCATCAAGGAACTATCCAATGCTCCATCCTTCAAATTTTTACTCATCCATCATCGATATAAGGTATGATCTAACTCCCTTATTTATGTTTCTTTGATCTATTTCTTCATGTTTCCCTTTTCCATGAGATGAAACATGATATCCATGTTTATAATGGTGTTTTAATTGTGTTCGGTTAGTATTGTTGTGTCATTGTGTCCATGGGTGGATTCAGTTGTTGTGGGATTGGGGATAGTGATCTATTTAATTGATCCATTATTTAATGAAGAACTTAAACACACATTTTATGTAGCAGATTCAATGCTTATCTATATAGTTATGTGAAATTGTAGATCTGAAATGATATAATTCTTTCTATCACAATTAAATTTACCTAAAAATTATATGAACTACATTAATAATATTGGTATAGATCACATGATAATTTTGTTGCATTATACCATGAAAACGTCTTGAATCTTGATTTTATATATAGCGTGTTGTCTATAATATATTTTTTTTGTGAATTTTTTTCTTTTGGAAAATTGATAAGGAATATAAATCCAGATTTAATTGTCTAATTTATTGGATAATAGTTAAATAGTTACGTTTAATGAATCCAGTTATTGTTGTGGTAATTGGATGATAATGAAATTTATGAAAGTATTCATGTTTAATTTAAATTGATTAATGAATCTAAATAACATTGCTTCCTGTTGAAAAAGAAATAAAATAATGTTCAATTAATTTTTGAATTAAATTTTTGATAGATTGAAATAGGTTCTTCTTTAGGATTACTATAGTTGGAACCGATGACTAATGAATCCGTTAATTCAATATGGAATACAAATTGTTGTCTGATAAAGAAAATTTATTTATTGGGCTTTAGTTGACCACTTGATTTAAAATAATGAGTGATTTTGGATTTGGGGTCATGAGAGATAGTTGTGTGTGATGTATGGATACCTTGATTTAGGTATAAAAGCTCATTATTATTTTTATTCATGTGGATTTTGATGTTATCTATATATGAGACATGTGGCTATAAGGGATGTCGGCCCAGATGTGATTTGTGCCTGGGATGGATGATGTTGGAGGGATGTTGTGGCATGTGGGGGCTGGGAGGACTAGAGGATGTGAAATCATTTAGCTCTTAGAGTGGTGAGATGCATCAGTTTATGAATGTGGGGGTCGAGTAGTACAACATGGATGTTGGAACGTGTTGATGTTGGGCATACCTATTGATGTGAAAGGGATTTTGTGTAATTGACTTTTTATAATCTTATCTGAATTATCCACTACAAGATGCAACCAGTTTCTATTACTTTCATTCCAAAATAGGTGATGAAGCATGGGGTATTCCATGAGATTTATGTGTTTATATTCTCCACTATGTATGATTTTATGCTCCTGTTATTGGTGGAAACTACTCAATGGGACGCTCACCTTCTCATTATGTCAATCTCTCTGTTTTTTGTATCTTAAAATTCATTCATAGAATATGTGGAAATATAGAAACTATTAATGATGATAATAAATAAATGAATAATTATTTTACCCATGGTTTTAGAGACTAATGGGATGCAATGATGTGGTTGTGACACTGATATGTCATGGACACGATTTGGTTATCCGCGAAGGGGTTGAATCATTTTTGTGATGCTAATGAAATTTAATATACAATTGATAACTGTTAATTAATGTTTAATAAATTGATTAAACTTAATTGAAACATATGAAAAGGGATAATATAATAATATATATCTCACTATATGCTAAATGATTATATGATTTGATGTCTTGGATTTTGATACTGGGAGTTTGAGAGACATTAGTTGCATAAGATTCTATGACAAGGATTTTCCATATTTTAGTTCCGAGTTATATTATATGATTTAATTTTTTTTGTTTATATAAGATAATCCACCATGTCTTTTAGGTAAATCAACAAAAAATTGATTTTGAGCCTTAGGGATGTTTCCCCAACATCTATGTGGGAGGATGAATGGATGACTTCCCCCTTTGGCCATTATTTCTTCTATTGGTAGTTATTTTTGCTGGTATGCATGATAGTTCCTTTTCCCCATTAATCTGTGTAGATATATGTAAAGGATTATTTATATTTTAAACACATATATATATTGGATATAATTTCCTATTAACTACTATTAGTGAAGCATGTATAGGTGGTTATGGCTTGAAGATCATTAAATGGTGTATGGGATGCAGTGCCTTGAGGAATAATACCCAATGTATGATGCAAGATATATTAGATCTTGTGTCTCCTTGAAACATCCATGGTACTTTTTCTTATGTGTATGTGGTGGTTACTTTCACAAGGTACATGTTGTCGTAAATCACCCAAGAAAATGTGTGGAATCCTTTTTTTGAGAGAGATTCTCATGACGTACAAAATTTGGTTAAAGAGGAAAACAAGTGGGGAAGTGTTAGTAGAGTAACATAGATATTATTTTTTATATTATAACTATTATAAGAGATACATTGTTTGTATAGCCATCCTGATGATGGAAACATTTTTTACCCATTTACATATTGATTTAGTTTCCCTTGTTGTTTACTATACATTAGATTGATTTCATTACTTTTTCCTGAGAGGATCCTTGGAGGATCCTACTATGTACACTGTTATTCTCTCCCAATGTTATATAAATTATATTAATGTTATTTTAAGTAGGTTGGATATCAGACTGGATATTACTAGCTAGGGGTTTTGCAGGAGCTATATGGGCTTCGTGGTCACTATCGTTTAACATTATTTTCATGCTTTGATTTTTATCCGTTCCATTTTAGTAGTACAATATTGATATTACATTTGGGTACTTATGTATAAATTACATTGTAGTATGATTAGGAGTTGGTTGAAATCAATTATATCACTCTGTTTTTCATGTTTTCCCATAGAGGGTAATGGCTATCATCATTGTGTTAACTATAACATCAATGATATACACCAACTGTGGCCTACAAGAGGCGGGTCATGGAGTCATTATCTCTCTATTCACATTTCAATCCTAGGATGGGAACACAGTGTTGGGATAGGGTCGTGACAGAGTGGAATCAGTGGTTTCGTTTTGGTATATTATGAATCATGACATTATGCACATGTGAGGTTTCATTGGTTGGTAGAGAAATGTTGTCACCTGAGTTCAGCTAGTGTTGTAAAAACTAGAGATCAGTGGAGACAGAAGTATTTAGGTCACCCTATGATCCGATGCCTAAACCATTAAATTCACAATGGATACTAAATAATGTGATAACACTGACAGGGTAGAGTCTTAGAAAAGGATCAGACCTCATTATTCTACACCCTGTGTTTGAATGTGTGTGCCATGTGATCAGTAAACCAAAAATGAAAATGAAAATCAACTATTAAATTATTTTAAAGTAAATTATATTCCTTGTATAATAGCTCTAACTAATTTTCCTTTTGCTGGTATTGATCTTGGTCGACATCATCATCAGCTTCGCACATAAGATTTCCATCGGGATGTGTCATCTGATCAGATTAGAGAAAATGATAATTACAATGACACATTGAGTAGGAAACTTTGATACTTTTATCTACATATTCAATAGAAACATTAGTGATCTATTTTAGATGAAGTCACAAAAGACATGTTAGAGGATATTTTGATAGCCTTCATCTCGATCTGTTCTGAAAATGATATGTGGGTGTCATTTTTATTGATGATTCTATATAGGGCATCAGGGATGTGGTGGTTCTTGTTAAACAATGATCTAGAGGAGTCGATAGTCTCATGTGTAATGTTCTGATATTAGTTCAAAGCTGAGTTTTTTTAAACTCCAAATATGACCAGTCATATGGAGCTGGTTACCCTTCATAAGTGGATATATAGTGTGCGAGTGTTCATGATCTATTTCTTAAACATATGAGATATTCTTCAGACCTATTTATTGATGGGGATGCAATGTTGAGTCATTTTGAGGATTCTCTACATCCAGAGGTCTAGTGACAGGTCACACTATTTATGCTGAATACATATCATGAGGTGCTAGAAATAGCAGAGGTCATCGATATGACGTTTTCAATAACCAGATCTTCATAATAGGGGAGTCATCCGGATTTCTCACAAGGTAGATTTGTGGCCTAGGGTTTATTTTTTTAAGATAATAAGAGATTCCGATCAGCTGGGGGTTTGTCAGAAACATTATTATAACGTTTATCAATGGAAATCATCTCTCCAGACTATGATAAGGGAGAAATAAAAAGTTTTTTATGGTGAATTCCTACTTCATAATCAGTGAAAGTTCTCATCCTTTCAATTTATTTAGCATGAGTTAGGTGTTCTAGTTCTAGTTCCTCCAATGAGGAAGTTCTAGTGAAGGTATCAGTACCATTTACTGCCAGTTTTGGATCAGTAGGGTGCAGATGGGGTAGGTTGAGGATATCCACAGGACACATCTTATCCTTATAGATCATAGTGCCTTCATGGAGGACTTATATAGTAGGCTTAGAGATTCCCAGGGGCAGGTTATCAATTTTTTTATGCATTATCATTTACTATGCTAGTAGAGCTAGAAGTATTTAGATGCAACTTTTCCATGTTTTCTTCTGGGTGATTTCATTTTTTGAAAAAAAAAAGTGATGCACTCTTCCATATCACACGTCCCTATACATGCTTTTGGAATTGAGGAGGAGAGGATTCCAATGGCCTGCGTGTTTACTACTCTAGTTAGAGGTTGATCTAACTTGTTTGAAGTATATAAAGATTTTGAACTAGTGATGGGGAAGCACCGTTATTGGGGAATTTCTATATTTTTACAGATACAACCCTATGATTTTATCCATATAAATTAATGGTTGTATTTTATGTAGTATTTCTTGTGATTCAACCAAATGAAGGAGTTTTACATTGATGATGATGTGGAGCTAGAAGTGTTTTTTAGAGAGAGACAGTCAAATGGGTTACCAGTGTGTTCCTTCCCTATCATCCTTGATGGATGATCTAATACTATGTTAGTCTGAGGATCATCCATCATTCTTTCTGAGGTATGAAGAAGAGTTCCCAGATGTCAATTCATAAGGGGTTTTAGTGTTACCCCCATGAGGGGAGATCAATTTATATATCAAGATAAATCCAAGAATGTATCTTATCTTGATGTATATATATTATATAGAGCCTTATTTTTTGTGGGAGGTGAAAATACAACTCAATGATCTATTTCATTGTGATATTGTTTGATATAGTGTGCCACTGTGGGGTGCACCAATATTTTTTCACGAAGAAGGATAATTGAAGTTTGTACTTAATTTTCAACTATCGTCACATGAAAATAGTGACATTGAAGAAAAACGATCCTCATTCGTGGATTGATGATTTATTCAATCACTTATATGTTGAATATTTGTTCTCAATGTTCTATTTGTAGATAAGATAACATCAGATGTATGTGAAGAATGATGATATGCTGAAGACTGCTTTATGTTGTCATCACTGGTATTAATATTTCATTTTAATAAACATCGGTGTGATGAATGTTCCAGCTTTGTTCATGGGGATGATGGAGGTTATTTTCCATGTGTTCGTGTTTATGTTTGTGATGTTTCTCATCGATGAAATGTTTTTAATACTTCATTTTTGAGGAGTAGCATGTAGAGAATTTTCATGCCATTTTGGGAGTTCTTGGTCAACAACACCTATTCGGGAATTTGTCAAAGTGTGTGTTTTGTTCTTGGTATTTCCATTTAATGTGGAATGTTGTGTAACGATAGGGGGTACCTTTGGATCCATCAAAGGTAGAAACAGTTATTTCATGGTTAGACCCAAAAATAGTGGAAGTGGGGTGAAGTTTTCTTCTTCTTGTAGGCTATTACAAGAGGTTCTTTGTTGATTTTCCTTGGGTTGTGAATCCTCTAATAGGTTTGACAAGAATGTATTTGGAATTTCTATAGAACGATCACTATCATGAACCTTTTGAGTATCAAATGGATATGTTTGATAGTTCTATAATTCATTTTCAGCCTCCAGAAGTGGTTCAATTATAGATCATATGTGATGATTTTCATATGGGGTTGGGCTATTTTATGATGCATCAAATAAATTTTTTTTTCTTATGTGTATCATCATTTATGTAACAAATAATGTAACTATCCCACCCACAATCTCGATGTGGTGGAGTTAGTGTTCTCTCTGATGTTCTAGAGAAATACCTCATCAACGAGTTCTTTGTGGTCTTCACCGATAATTAAAGATTGAGGTATGTTTTTTAAAAGAATTATATGAACATCCTCCATTTTCAATGGATAGAGTCCATAGAGGATTATGAAATAAATAATTTTTATACACAATAAGTGTAATTTTGTAGATAATGTGATGAAAAAGAAGTCACATAAATATGTAGTGAGTGAATCAGGTGATTTGATCGATGATCTGTAGACGAACAACACCAGGTATTGTTTTAGAAATTAAATTTCATTCCTTTGGAAATGTAAGAGATTATTCCCTAGGAGTTTCATAGTTCACCATTAGTTGTAAATCCATGAGTGATAATGATGTACCAAGACTTGAGATGTTCATTTTGGTGTTCTGGGTTGAACCATGGAAATGCATAATTTTTGTCTCATAGTTTAATCTATAAGAAGGTGAATGTCATGTATTGTGTTCCTAGTGGTTGTATACAATTGTCAAATGTCTCTCAATGGAAGTTGAAGGATATATCAATGTTATTTATTATGGTTTTACCTAGATACTAGGGATGTTATGACCCTATATGGTTAGTAGTTGATTGTTTGAAGAAATCATACCATTTTATTATGATCAAGGAGTCGAGAACATTGGATATTTTTAGAGGAAATATCTAGAGAAGGTGGTGAGAATCCATGGAGTCCTGAGGTTGGATGTTTTTTTATCGAGATCCTCATTTATCCCTTAGGGCGTGGATAGGTCAAGAGAATTATATTGCATTACAACTATGCCATATCACTACATTTCTTCCATAGAAATAAGATATGTTAGAGGTGACCTTCTAGACTCCTGAAGAAATGTTGTGCTCTTGTGTCATCAAATTTTGGAGGTTCGTGAATGAGGTAATTGGCCGGGGTATAGTTCAATTACAAAAAATATTTTCAACTCCATCATTGGTATGACACCCTTTGTTTCTTTTTATGCATGACCTTTCTATTCTCTATTATGTTGGGATCAGGTCGGAGAGTCAGCAAATATAAGGCCGAAACATGTATAGAACATGAAAGATATAGTTTAGGTGATTTTTTAAAGAATTAATTCATCACCATATCATAAAAAAATTTATGCCAATCATATATGGATTCCACTACTAATTTATGATAGGGATAACATGTTTCAAAAGTTGACTCCTCATCGTGGGAGGTGATAGTTTGGTCGTAGGTGTAATCATATAACTCAATGTTTTTTTCATTCAACTTGTTAGATCATTTCTTGTAGTGGCGTGGTGGAATGTAGGAGGGTACCTTGGAAAATGATTCATAGATACATTCTTTATACCCGGAGCATTTTGATATTTATATCATTAATTGTAACATTGTTTGGTTGGTGGTTTAACAGCCTTTTTGATTATGAGATGTCTTTCTCTAGTTTTGTTTTATGTCTTGGTATCTTTTGAGAGGTATCTACAATAGGATATTGTGTAGGATCATGTTGTGGCTATTTCAGGGTTTTGTTCTTGATCTACTAGCTTGGTGTTGAGCTCTTATGGTAGAGAATGCATTGAGATGTATCTCCTGAGATGGCCATTCAGAGTACCTGTTTCTTTTCATTTTCACCTTTGGGACTTTTTTAGATTTGTGATGATGAGAATTTTTTTAGAGGTATCTAATATAAGGGTTCAAATATGTACACATAAACACTTTTCATGTTTTCAATGATCTTTGTTCATGGATGTGGGTTGAAATATGTTTGGAGATGTTCAGTTAATTAAAAACTAGGATAAAGAGACAACATGTTGTGTAACAGTATTACACAAAGTGGAATCAAGTTTCACATGTTATTTCATGTTGTTGAAAAGGTATCCATGATGATAAATTTTGTAGGGTTAGAAAAATGAAACAATTCATTGAGGCGATGAATTTTCCATGAGAACTCAACCTCTAGGAATTACACAACCTGAAAGGGGATTATACATCATGTATTCTCCTAACGCAGTATGTTTTATGTGTTTTCTTCCTACTCTGGTTTTTTCAAACCTACAACTTTAGTGGGTCTCTCTTAATGAAGGAAAATTGATGACCACCCATTCATCATTTTGGGTACACCTTCATCAATAAAAAATCTCGTGTTCCCCCCTTCAATGCATATCAATATATCTTCAATATAAAGTATGATATACATCTATTATTTATGTTTCATTATTTCATTTTGTGCTATTACTTTTTTCCATGTGATGGATGGTGATCTCCATGTTTCTAATTGATTTTATCATGGTGGTTGGTAGGTGTGGTTGGGTCACTGCATCCTCAGGTTGATGTAGTTGTTGAGGGACACTACCACAAAACTGTCCAAGGTCAGTGCCACCCCCTAATAAATCCTAACGAAGAAGCGCTAATAAAGTGGGGAGTGGGCTTTATCAGCGCTTTTTAACTCTGAAAACCCCCCCTCCCCCTTTATCAGCACTTGTTTAGTAGCGCCGATAAAGGGGGGCCTTTATCAGCGCTGATAAAGGGTTGAAATTAAAAAAAAATTAAAAAATTAAAAAAATATATAAATATATAAATATACTTATATTTATATTAATGTAATATATAATTTTTAAATATATTTTAGATATGTATAAATGTACATTTACACTTAATATACTTAATATATAAGATATTTAGTGACAATGGCTTCTTAAAAAATTAAAAAATATTTTTAATTAATTATTTGGTAAATATTATGGATTAATAGTCAATTAATAACAATTTGAACACTAAAAGAATAAAAAAATAAAAAAATGATCCAAAATATGTTAAAAACACAAAACACACATCAAATGACCATAACTTTTGATCCAAGTGTCCGTTTAAGCAATACCACATATCAAATCGAAGCCTATGATGAGCTCTACGTCATTATGGTTAGGGGCCGCCCCGATCAAGCATTTTTTGAGGCCAATAGAGGCCTAGATGGCCTCTAAAACATAGTTTTTAGTAGGGTTACCCATATTTTTTAACATTTTGTGGATTTCAGCCTTGTTTAAGGGGGTATTATTGCCTTTTTTGGTGGGGACTGAATTTATTCCAAGGTATTACAATCATATTGATATTATGTATTTGAAATATTATCTTTTTTTATAATTCACAACTATTTATAACAAATATATAACTATATGTACATATTTTTTTATATATTCACACCTAAAAATTAAATTTCTTAAATAAATAATTAGACATATTTACATATAAAATATATTAGCTTTATCTAAATAATAACTAATATCCATTTTTTTTAAATACCAATATATGAATATTTAAATAACTACTACATATTAATAAATTTATATATATATTAGTATTACTAAATATATATATTAATATAACTATATATATATATATTAATATAACTATATATATATATATAAATATATATATATATATATATATTAATATAAATATATATTACTGTAGGAATAAATATAACGAAATTTATATATAAATATATATATATATCATAAATAACAGAACAAATCAATATAGGTGAGTAGAAAAGTCTTTAGGTTTGCAGGGGGGGAGGTCTCGAGATCAAATCCGGGTGGCGGTAGGGGCGCGCGAGCAAGGCTGATTTAGAGGGGCTAGCACTGATAAAGGGTGTAGGTGGTGCATGCGGATGCTGGAGGGTGTAGGGAAAGCGCTGATAAATGGGGGATCAAGCACTGTAAAAATTCCCACCACCTGAGATTGGCAGTTTTTTTATCAGCGCTAAAAAAAGCACTGATAAAAGGTTTCTTCATCAGCCCTTTTTTGGAGCACCGATAAAGGGGATCCCCCACACTTATCTTTTCCGACATTAATAATTCTTTTTCTAGAGCTTTTAATGGCTAGTATTAACACTGATAAAAGAAATATTTTTAGTAGTGGGAGAGGTGATCATGATCAGTTCCGTAGTTCCATTATTAATAAAAGCACATCAATGAACATTTGAGGTTTGGGATTCAATGGTTATCTATTTATTTATTTGTAATCATAAACATATAATTATTTATCCAACTAGAAAACAATGAAATTGACATAATCATTATATGAATTGGATTAAAAAAATTGGAATCGATCACATGGTGATGTTGTCTCTTTGTACAATGATAAATATTTTTATATTTATTTTATAGATAGTATGATATATATGATTTTATTGGTTATGAATGTAATTCTGTATGGAAATTGGTAATGAATATAAATAAAATACTAATTTTTTAATTAATTTGATGAAGGATATAGAGGAATCATTAATAAATCTTATTTTGGTTTTTGGAATTTGATGATAATCATGTTGATGAAAGTATGAATGTTTTAATGAAATTGGTTAATGAACCAACATAACATTTATTCTAATTAATAATGTATTAAATGCATGTTAAATTAATTATTAAATTATTTTTTGATTACTTGTTATAGATTTTTATTTATGTTTCATGAAGACGGGATATATGAATAATGGTTTTGTTAATGAATGATAGAATAAGAAATGGTTGTGTAATAAATATAATTCCTTGATTAGAAAAGAGTTTCCTAATAACATAAAAAGTAAATGTGCCATATTCTTTAGATCCATGAGGGATTTTTGTTTGTGTTCGATGGATGACTTTTTTATGGGATATTGAATGTTTAAATGTTTTTTCTTGGTTCTTGTGAAGTTCTCTGGATATGAGACATATGGTTGTGGGGATAGGGAGGCATGAATGCAACCTTACTGTGTGATGAATGATCTTGGATGGATGTTATGTTATTTGGGATAGGGAGGACCAATGGTTTTGGTAGTATTTTATGCCAGGAGTGGAAATATGCATCAATTATACATGTGGGTGTCAAGGAGGACACTGGTGATAATGGAATACATTGCAGCTAGGCATACCCATTAATGTGAAATTGGTTTCCATTCAATCTATTTTTTGTTATCTAGTTTACATTAACCACTAAAAGTGGCTGTTGGTATTTCATAATCTCTTTCTAAGAGAGGGGGAGATGTGTGGTGTATTGTATTTTCTTTAAGTGGTTATGTTCTCAATGATAGATTGGTCATTGCTTCCCTTATATGTTCCAAACACTCAATGGGTAGCTTAGTTACGACCGCATTGATCCCCTTGTGTTAGGTAGCATAAAATGATTTCTTTGAATACGTATAAATATAGAAAGTGTTAATGTTGTAAATAAATGATTGAATGATTTTTTTACTAATGGGGATAGATCATACTGTGATGAAATGTAGAGGTTGTGACACTGAGAATTCGTGGACTCGGTTTTGTTATGCCTCGAGTGCGTCAAAATTGGTTGTGAAGCTAATGAAATAAAATTTCGATTTCATAAAGGTTAATTAATGTTTAAAAATTAATTAATCTATTTTGAAATGGACAAATATGGATAATTTAAATTTATATATATCGTTAAATGGTTTTTTTTATATAGGGTATCTAGTCGTAGTTGTGGTCATCAGTGTTCTAAGAGATGATAGTTTCACCTGAGTCTAAGACTAGTTTTTTTAAATAGTGTGGATGTGTGATATATTATATAATGTATATTTTCTCTTTTTATATGCAACTCCACTATATCTTTTACTTTAATGGACACCATGGGGATTCTGATCCCAAGGGGTGTTTTACCTAACATCCAGATAGGATGATGGATGGATAACTACACCCTTTATCCCCGATCTCTTCTCTTGGTAGTTTTTTTGTTATAGTATTCTTGATTTATATTTCTTCTCCATATCAATGTCTATATGGGTATAATGAAATATGGTTATTTCACTTGAAATAATATTCTTGATATAGTTTCATATGGGAAACTATAAGAGCAACATGTATAGGTTGTGATGGCTTCCAGATACTTGCTTGGTGTATGTGTTGTAATGGCTTAAGGTATAATACAAGATGTAAGATACACACTATGAAAGATGTGGTGGAGCCCAGAATATACCATTATACTTTTTTTCATGTTTGTTTTATGGTGAGGTACACAAGGTTCATTTATTGGTGCTTGGTCAAGGTGTGTGCGAGAAAACCTGTTTAGACAGAAATGATCAGGATGTGAAAAATTGTGGAAAAGTAGAAAATTTGTAGGGAAGTTAGAAAAATGTACCATTTATGTTAATTGTTATATTAGATACGCATGTATGAAGTATTTGGTGAGTGTAACCATGGTGAGGATATAAACATAGTCTACCTGTTATGTGATGAGTTAGTTACACGTGTTCTTCACTATGCATTAGTATGATTTATTTACATTTGTGAAATTTGATCAAGGGAGGATACTACTAAGTATACTCTTTTACTCATCATGTGTAATGTAAATTGTTATTTAGGTCACAATGAGTAGGTTAGATATCATGCTAGTTACTACTATCTTGGGGATTTTCTATAGTTGTATGGGCTTCGTGGTGGATATCATTTTACATTCTTTGGAAACTTGTAAATTTTTTGGCAGGTTACATATATCATGGGGTTTTCCATGTGTTCTATCAGTCTATAATGCCTTTCCATGATGTTTTTACTATACCCTCAGTGATATTTCCCAACTAGGGACCAACTGGAGGTGGAACATGGGGGTCATTATCTCTATTTAAACTTTCCTTGTCTAGGATGGGTTATAGTTTTGGGTATAGGGTTGTGACAAGTAGTGGGAGTCTTAGATGGTTCAGTGCATAGACTATCCCTTCACAATTATAGTGGAGAAAAGATGTATACATTGTATAAATAACCATAATAAGTGATGATAATTAATATAATATTCAAAAATGTCAAATAACATATAAATAAATGATCATCATAAATAATGTAAACATTAATACATAATAAATGATATCATGACTCTATAAAATAGATCCAACATACATAGTTGTATGACAATACAATATTAAATACAATAGAAGAAGATCACCAAAACATAAATATGCATTTTGATAACTTTCTCAATCATCTACTAACTCACCCCAATCCTGTAAAATGAATTTAGACTTCCATAACTAGAAACATCTCTTTTTCCATCCCTACAATCATATAATCTTTCCAAATACCCACCACTATCCTCACAGTGTGAGAGATAAAAAAAGTTTCCCACCAAAAATATATACTAAAAAAATATATTTTGTGAACAAAACTATAATAATGTGTAGGTATATCAAACTAAAATTTGAATATAAATTCAAGCCCTGTTGAGATAAAGTTAGTTATGGGACACCTACCTGACCATAACTTCTTCATCATATACTGGATGAAAATGATCGTGTGTTCATTTTATTTTGAAGTTAGGGTAAAGGAATATTATAAATGTGAACATAGTTGAAAATGATTATAATAACGAAATATGGAGCAATGAAAAACTATGACCTCCATGAGCCTGGATGACTGGGAAATGTCATGGTACATAACCATGAATCGTTGAGATAATGTCCTATTTGTAATACAAGTGGTACACCATAGGACTTTATTTAGTAAAAAACATATAACTAAGTCCATGGATATTGTCTGAGTTATTTCCTAGGATAATCCTGACAAGAGTCCAAGGAGAATAATTCATGTTTTTCGATGTCCCATGACATCATGGGGAATCATATGAATGCATCCAATGCAATAAAATTTCTGAAGAAGTATAACGGATCTAATAGAACTATTACAGGAATCCCTTAGTGGACATATAACAACATCCTAGGTGGGTACCTCTATTTATAATTTTTTATTGAATTATAATATCATCTTTTGAGTGCTTAAGGAATTCCCTTGGGAAATCAAGGATGGATCAAATTTGACTATTCCTTAAAAAATGAAAAAGGTCCGTATGAAATAAAACCTTATAAATTTAGTGTATAATGATTCATTTCAATCCATCATGTTAATGATAACTCAAATATTCATTTTATTCCCTTTAAGTAATGTTTAAAGGTTAATAATGGTTGAACAACGAATTTCTAATTCAATTATAATTAACTAGTCTACGTCATATCTATAAATATATATATAAATATATATTAAATTTATTAAATTTAAAATTCATTTATTAGGGTAAAATAGTTACTAGACAAATGTTCAAGTCAAACACATATGATAAATTTACCTAGTACAAAAAATATTAGACATTAACAGAATAATGATGAAGGTAGCCTTTTTGGGGTGGCCAAAATTGAGGAGTCAACAACTAATGATTTCAAAATTTGTCATTAGGTAATTATATTCCAATTTATATATATTAATTTATGAATATGAATATAATAATAAAATTAATGTTTTAACTATAATATGTAACAATTGAAAAGATTCATTACATTGAGGCCTTATTAGAAAACATAGATAATAGTGACTATAATTCTGTAGTAGATTCCTCATCTTGTATCAACCCTTATTTCTTCCTTCCACAATAAAAATATGAATAATTGATGAATAAATATAAAAAAGTTTAGTATAAATTTTACAAATACTACTATATATAAGGCGAGGTAATCCAATGAAGAAAGTAATTTGATTGAATTGATATCCATAAGGAATCCAATGAGATGATTGGTGTTTCATTCTAAAATCATATGGAAGAAAAAAATCATAGACTAAGGAGATTTCGTGTGGGATCTCCAAAAACAATGTTCTTGTTGTATAGGTAATGATTAAAAGAATAGTGGAACATTTTATAAGGAAATAAGGGTAAAATGATAATTTCATCGCTTTTTTATGAATTCACATTGTATAGCAACATGATTGTCCATATTGTGCACTAACTCTGTGACAACCAATGTCTATGGGACCTCCTCCCCCACCCCTCAATTGGTTGCGTGCATGGTTGGAGAAATAGTTTGGAGACCGTGTAAAATGATCAGAAACATTTCTTCGACAGGATTCATATATGTGAACTCTGGGTTCCATGGTTTCATCAGAGCATGCAACCCTAGGATGTGTGTTAGAAGACCTTTCACTATTATTATAACCTATGTGGATATTATATGTAGTTCATAATAATCATGTGGCCCATATTGTTTCTATAAAAAATATGGTTTTGGGCACATAACAAGACCTTTAAACCATCATAACCTATATAAACACATTATATACTTATATTTGGTAAAAAAGAAAAATATTCTAAAATTTAGAGGGTAAATAAATTTTAAAAAACTAGGTTGATACTATATTCTCCATGATAAAGTATCGATCCTCGATTTTCGCATCCACAGCTGGTAATGATTCATCAGATAATAACTCTTCCCACTGATTGAATAGGTATTCACCCCAATCGTAGTAATTTTCATGTACATGGCCATGAATATAGAGAATCTATACTATAGCGACATACCTCCCTTAGGGAGCCTTTTTAACACACAAAAATTTTGAAGTAAGAACATTATATTTAATATATTGTCTGACATTTGACAACAAGAATTTAAATGAACATAATGTCCCAAAACCTTATGAAATATTTATTATTTTAAATAAATATATTATAAATCTGGTAATTCAAACACCATTGAGTTAGATAGTTCTACATATAATAACTAATTTGTTTGGTAGTTTTGGGTTACATGAAAGATCAAGTTTTACAAAAAATTAATATATTATTACAATAATAGTTTTTTAATATAATTGGATACAAAATCTAGGTTACATTAAATAATAAGAATATAAAGTAATAACCTATTGAAATATATTGATGAATTGAAAGGTTAACAACAAAATTTAAATGAATATCAAAACTAATTGAATATATAGTAAGAGTTTTTATAAGGAAGTAGATTCATGCTTCCAAATATTTTTCAACATAATAAATACAATTAATTACTATTTCAGAATGATTATAATATATATATATATATAATATGTTCAATAAAATATTTTATATTTTAAATCATTTTATTTTATAATTATAATAAAATAATAAATCCATATTTAATGTTTAAAAATATTATTTTTATAAAATACAATTATGTTTCATTTATATAGTGAACATCTTTAAAAATAAATTTTATTAGTTTTATAAATTTATATGTATAAATAATTTTTTTAAATAAAATTTTAAAAATTATACTCGGATGAATTTATGATTTTTTTCATCTGAGTATTTTTTCTAATGAATAGTACTAAAATACTGAATTTAAATTGAACACTACATTTTCATATAATCTATTTATGAGAAAAAAATATATTTTAAATTGCATTAGAGTAAAATTGGTTCAATTTTAAATAAATTAATCCAACTTATTTCATTTGAATAAATTTTACATTGATATTGGAAATAATAATTGATTAAACATTTAAACATTTTTCACATTATAAACCTTGTTTTCTATACCATCAATGGGATTGATATTAAATTATTTTTTTTCCAATTATGTTATTTGAATATAGAAAAACTAATTACATATTTTGAATAATAATTATTTAAAATTTCTAGTACATTCACCATATTTATTGCAAAAAAAAGTGTCAGTGATGGTAATTAAAAATGATTACACCTATTAAAAAAATTAGATTAACAAGGGTGTAAATATTAAGAATAAAGAAATTACCTAGAAACATTTGGAAAATGAATTTTATGGACATATAAAGATAATATCTGCCATTTTATAGAATGAATTTCATAATTGGATTCACAATATGTAAATGATACATCTCAATATTGTTTTCCAATTAATATTTATAATAATGTCACTCCTCCTCCACAAAAAAGTAAAACTCACCTCTCCCACTTATTTAAAACTATAAAAACAATTTTCACATCCATTCTATACAAAAATAAAACCCAAAAATCTCTCAACTCATACTATATTCCATACAATGTAAATAAATACTATCATTTATGTATTTTGGTCTTATCCAAATTGAGTTACCCCAATATGGGGTAACATTCTTAACCCATCACCTTTTATGTATCTCATTATCCACCCAATATGTTTTTTAATATTATTCCAATATAATATCATAAGTATTATAAATATAATAAATATAATATAATTTTTTTATTTCATCGCTAGGACCTAAAAATAAACCAACGTCTGTCAAATGGGATATGCAATCATCGTTCTTGTGTACGATGGACTATATCCCTATGAAATTACATCGATCGTGCTTCCATTACCACCGTTTTTGGTTGAAAATAATTATGTATTAACAATTTATGTTTGATATATATGAGATTTATAATGTATTTATTATTCTTTAATTCTTATATCACTCATAAAATAGTGCTTTCCATTTTATGTGGATATGATAACATTGTTTGGGGATTTTTGGACTACCACCACCTCAATGTCTTGTGATTCATTCATGCAATAATGGAATATATTATAATGATACTATGTGGTATGGGATTTCACATCAATTTACATTACATGGAGACAAAAATTTTATAATGATGAAATTAATTTTTTGGTTTATATAAATAAAATATTTAATTTAATATCTTTATTAACTCATAATTCATGTGTTTTTTAGGTTCAAATTGAAATATCTTATCTAATGGGTTTTGACATGAAAATAACTAAGTAGTAAAAGTAATATACGCATTATAAAATCCATTAGGGATTGTTAACATTATCTGGAATAAACCACATACCCATGATTATATTAATTTAGCAATAATTTTATCTAAAAAAATACATATTATTATTCAAGATATATTATTATTTCCTAAACCATATAAAATTATTACATTCAATGTTAAATAGTAGAGTTATTTTATTAATTGGGGAATTATTTAAAAATTTCATATGTTATTAAAAATAGAAATTTGATATGGAATATTCGTTGTGTTTTAAATTAATAATGAAAATATGTGAGGATTTTTTCTAAACAAACTATATTTCTTATGGATTTGTGGATAAAATCCACTCGATTCATCAGTAGATTCATGATATGAATCACTTGGCGAAATTAATGTAGTTTATCCACTCATGATAATAAATCATTATGATAATGCTATCCTAATAGTAGGATCAAGGAAATCCAATAAATAAGAATCTAATTTATTTATTATTTTGTAATTATTATTATCGATGTGATTTTCATTGAAAT
The DNA here is from genome assembly GCA_963277665.1 of Viscum album. NCBI lineage: Eukaryota > Viridiplantae > Streptophyta > Magnoliopsida > Santalales > Viscaceae > Viscum > Viscum album. Next base: position 1,034,641,604 of record OY728157.1, read on the forward strand.
TATCTATGGATTCATTTTGTTCTTAGTTTATTGGTTAAATGGGATATTCATTAGTAATCTAGTATTTTATATTGATTATGCCTCATACAGATAATTATGAAGAATTTTTTTATCAGTTATTTACAATACAATTATTATTATTCTCTATAATTAATTATTTATTCAATTTTATTTCCAAAGAGATATCATTTAAAATCAGCCATAATTTTTACAATACTGAGGATATGAAGAACAATGAAATAAAAAAGACTTTAATGATGAAATTATTTTCATTTTATTATGTGTCATTATTTAATTTTAATTTTCCCAATCAAATATGGGTATCATGCAAGTAATTTTGTCTTCCCAAACTTTTAAACTGACCAGTCCTTTAGGATTTGACTCATTATAATAAATCCAATGTAATAAATTTTAGCATCCACTTTGGGATTCTAGGGTAAGGTCATAAGATTTGGAATCGAATGATGATTAGTAGAAACCATAGAAACAATATTAAAGAAAACATTTATTAGGGAACATAAACATAGTGTATAATTTAGTAAAATTTTAAAATAAAATCATAGAATTTTGGTCATATTGATATTATGTTTGTATTCCTACCAATACATCCCTTCCATCACACTACAAGTAGATGTGTTTCTAGAATAAGGTAATAACTCTGAAAAGGTGCATTAGAGATGACTCATGTTAAACTACTACCTAAAAACAATCCTTATTGTGAACATTGATTGACACTCCGTGGAGATATTCATAGGATAATTTACATTTTACGTTTTAGGCAACTATGAGTGATATAACACAATGATATCCAAATGACACCAATCTATATGATTCTATGATTTATGATGAAAAACCCCATAATTTCTACTAAGTGTTATACGTTATTTGGATTTATAAATTATTATATGAAATTTAAAATTTAATTATCTAATCTAGTACATGAAATTGATTGAAAAATGATCCTAGAATTTTGAATGTTATCAATACTCTTAGAAAATGTACATACTGACCTTTAGTGGAAACCAATATAGTTGGTATTGGAATTAAGAATGTTAAAGATATATTACGACAACATAATCATGATATGATAAAAAAAATTTCTAAAATGAAGTAAAAATATCCATATTGGGAATAACTTATGTTATACCCATTTATATGGTCGAGGCACAAATAATTTTGTTGGACTATTGATCCAACGGATGAGAAGAAATGGATTATGTCATTAAAAAATATATTTGTGCAATTAAGATATGTTGAAAATGAAATGGATACACATGTAGTGTATTGTATCAATGTAGATATGGATCAATGGTGTTTTTGAATCACATAGAATATGGATGAGGAAGAAATAGAACTCATGTATGTTTAAACTGTTAAGAAGTTATTATTTGATAAATAAAACCATGTTGATCAACTAATTGAGATAAACAAAATGTTCATTATATTAATGAAGAAGCACGAATAATGGTTTGGAGTTTCTGAATCATACATTACAAGGTTATCCAATAAAGATGTGAATTTCATACAAACATAGAGTACAAGACTGGTCCATTCATTAATGGTCATATTCCATGATTCCAAAGGACACATGTGCATTAAACGATTAAACAAAATGACGAAATAGTTTTATGTTCTAACAAGATAGAGAAAAATTTCACAGTATCATATATATTAAAATGGAAGAATGATAGGAAATGGAAGGATGATAAAATAATTGATAAAGGGAATAATGATGACATAGATTTTACATCAGGTGATAACTGTGGAATGAATCACTAACAGAAAGGTATATAAGGCCTGGGAGTTGGATATATGTGTTGAGAAAGGGGTCATTATGTCAAATAATTATTGTTGGAGAAGAAAAACACTTGTATTTAGTATTACAACTTCATGTATAAGGGGAACTGTGAAAAATAATTCCCCACTCATTGAGGGAAATATAGAAAAATCTAAGTGATCAATGTCTAATTTATGTTATTGATACACAAAATGTAGAGTGATAAATTTTCTATAGTATTTAGATCCATGAAAAAAATTGTTAATGTTTTTTTGATGATATATTGGTTTTATGTATTATTTAATGTATAATGATTATAATTCATATATTTATCCTTATATATTTTAAAATATGTCTTGATCACTAGTGATATACATTGAAATTTATTCAGTAACAAGTTGATTATTTTTTAAAACACATGGTAGAAGGAAAAAATAAAACACAACATGTTCCTAATGATATGAATTTCATTGGATATGATACAATTAGTACAAATAATGTAAATTGGATACATCTAACTTCCATTGAAATTAATCTAAAGTGTTAGATCAGAATTATTTGAAAGGTTAATCATTTATGAAATGGGTTAAGTGGATCTTTTTATAAGGTTTTAGTGTTTAATGTATTACATCACTATATAATGAATATTGGGATAGGAAATAATGTTACAATTTATCAAGGTATAAAAAAATGAAAATACTGTGTTTTTGAAGTATAAACATATATTTACATAGAGGGTAAAAACATTCCTCAACTATTAGTATAATGTTCATGAAACAAAAATATTTCCTGATTATCTGCATTTTTAATGATATAAATTACCATTCACATAACTAGGGTATAAGTATTTGGGTCCAAAAAATTTACATTTAAATTTTCACTATCACTCTACCTCAATACTTTAAAGATATATTTCATATCCATGTCCTTGTTTTCAGAAATTTACTACATTTTCAAAACCCAGTTTGTTTTGGACTTTACATTTCCACTACCTTCTTATTAAGAAGATGTTTTGTTAACCCTATTTAGGATATGGGTTTTTTAAAATATAATTATTAAATAAAAACCCATCTATTACACATATCGATTTTAAATTGAGGTCACACAATTTAATTATAGTGGGGAGAATGTAACACCACTAAATTATAAAGTATGATCAGTGAATTTAATACTATGTATAACACGCAACACCAAGAATTGAAAGGAAGAAAAACATTACATGAAATTATGATATATTTAATATTTTAAAATAATATAATCTATATATTTTAATTTATATAAAACATATTTTTCTCTCTTTAAACATTATATTTTATTTGATCTGTAGTTCTTTTAACACATAAGAACATGTTTTTCTTAACAATAATATATTATTAAGATAATAATAGTATAAAAAGGTAAGAAATTAGAATGTAGTTAATTTTATGGTTATTAATAGCATAAAAGAACATATTTAAATACATTATAAAATTAATTTTCTAAAAACAAAATAGAAATTAATATCAAAACCAAATGAATTTATAATAACAAAGTTTTTATAAAGAGTTATTATCATCGTTTAAAAGAGATTTATCAAAAAATATTTTAAAAAAACCAATTATTGAATGATATTAATAAAATATATATACTATATTAACATTCATGTATTTTTTATATTCATCCAATAGATTTTATTGTGATAAGATATGAATAAATCCAGTTTTACACTTATAAATTTTATTCATTTCATAAATGTATTTTTACCACCTTTTATTATTGAACATATATTAAATGTAATACTTCTATTTGTACATATTATATACATAAAAACATAAATATTTATTTTAAAATTTAATCAATATCTTAAGTAAAATCGTTGACATTTTTTGTGAGGTTTTATTTTTATATAAATACTAAAATAAAAAACTTTTTTTTGAAATATGATTATTCATATATTTTTCATATAATAAATTGTCTTTAAAATTGTTTTTAAATTATAATTAAATAATTATTCACAACAATTAATGAAAATAAGGACATTTTAATATATTTCACATTGAAATTGTATATTAACTCATCTCCGACTTTTGAACAATTTTACATTAAAACCCATCATAATAATCTTGTATATATGATTATTTTTATATTAATTTTGTCTACTCATTTTATTGTGATGTTTGAAATATGGATTCCATTTTTGAAATCAGAATAATTTATATTTCTATGTCATTTAAACATAGTTTTTTATAAAAAAATATTATGGAATGTAATTATTTTTAATTTTAGTGATTAAGTAAAAATTTATCTTAATAAGAGACTAAATATTAATCCTAAGTGAAAAAATGGAATATAAAAATATAAAAAATAAATTTTCTATATCTCATTAATCCATATATTCCATTTTATCTTATTTGGTTCATTATTGGAAACACATGATGTATTTTAGACCTTTTAATAGTGATTACATTTTTATTTTATCTAGAATGTCACTCCTCATCCAAAATAAAAATGAACTCACTAATTACACTTATTCACATCAGTGAAGACATTTGTATCATCAAAAACATATTTTTATATCTCCCTAACTTCCCTACCCTAACCCAAGATTCCTATTATTTTTAAGGAATCCTACACGGGAATCCTTTCAGTATATACCAAACGTGGTTACCCGAATTATAGATAACATTCTTCAACCATCACTTTTGTTTCATTTCATTATCCACCCCTTCATTTATTCTTATATAATTATTATATAATAACATAATTATACTAAATATACTATAAGTATTTTAATATGAGTTTATGTCCTACACTCACTCACACTACCATCAAATGGGATATAGAATCATCATTCATGTATGTGGCAGACTACATCATCACTAACCGATGTGATTTTTTCAACTGATATAACCTTTCAAGGTGGGAAATATGGAAAAAATTGTATTATATATTATATTATATATATATATATTATATTTATAATTTATTTTCCTTTTAATATTCTTATATAACTCAAACCATCATACATTCCAGTTTTTGGGAATATGATAACATCGTCTGTGGCCCTGTGGACTACCAACTTATCAATTCGATGAGATTCATTAATGATATACATGGAATGTATTTATGATGGGTTTAATAAAAATATCTTGCATATATATAAAAATATTGATAATAAAATAATATATATATTTCACTAACTCTCTAAATAGAACAACGGAATAGATTTAGCCTTCACACAAACATATATCCTTCTATCTCCACGAATAGTGCATTTCATTTCCAATATCCAAATATTATTTATTATTATAAATATAAATATATAATTAAATATAAATCATTTTTAAATATTTTTATGATGAAATAATGATCAACACAAATATTAAAATAAAATTAAATGTAAAAACAATCATGAAAAACATGGAAATTAACAAACGAAATCTTGAAAATAATGTACGATTTTTAACAAATGTGTATTGATATATTATAATAAGAATATATATAATAATTTAAATATTATTTTGGTTATGTCATAGTTTTTTAAAATTATTAAAACCATTATAAGTTATTATAAAATAATGTTCACCCAAATGGAAACATAGGTTAAGGAATCATGCGTCACATTTTATTCGTTGAAGAATACAAAATTTATTTCTAATGTGTTGTTTATATACACCACATATTGTATTTTAAATCATGAATATAAATATATTAATCTTATTTAGTATCTAATTTGATTTTTTTTATTTCATGGGGACTACAATTCAAAATATCCCATGAAGAAAGGAATTTTCACCACTATTTGTACGTATCTATGATAAATGATATATTCAACAATTTCTTATTTTGTGTGGGGTATATATGGCCCCTATTTTATTTAAAATAATGAATAAATTTTATTAATGGATTTTTATTTTTCATTTTATGTCATTTATTTCACATGGATTATAATTCAATAGTAACTGAGTGGAATGTGATTTCATTTCAATATAGATTACGTTGAGAATAATGTGATCTTATGAACTAATTCATTTTAATGTGGTTTATATAAATACCATTTATTATTTTATATCATTGTTAACTGAAAATTCATGTTATTTAATGTTTTAATTGGATGTATCTCTTTTTATGTCTTTTTACATGAATACCATGAAGTAGTTAATGTTATCTATTTAATATCATATTATTATATGAATGTTAGATTTCTATGAAAATAATCACTTCCTTAAGAAAATTTTAATTGAACATTTAATTTATCTAATATATATATATTATCTTGAAATGGATATTATTATTTCTTATACCATATATCATTTTTATATGTGGTGTTAACTTTTAGAGTGATTCGATTAACTGATGAATTATTGCTAAATATGTTTTAATTATTCAATATTTATATTTGTCAAGTCACACTGTTTATGATTTAAAATTACTATTTTCTATATAGGGAAATATTTTTACATGCACTATATAGGATGTTGGTCAGTTAATGCATGACTATTAATGTGAAGGTTTTATCATGAGATGACTCAGTTACCCCAATCAGAGTAGTTTAAACAGTCCTCTAAATAAATATTTATGGTGAAGGTATCATATTCCTTTGAATAATACCATAAATCAATTATGGATTTCATTTTTTGAAAATTAATTTATTATTATTATCTATTACATTTTCAATTTTTACATTATAAACCGGGGCATTTTATTTTCAGATTAATGATTAAACAACACGTTTTTCCATTATCTACTGTGACATATTGATTATGCATTATCTAGATATTTATATTGAATGTGTGAAAAATTATTTAATATTAAATAATTATTATTATCATTTATTATTATATATCATGTTTTATTTTCTATTTTCATTATTTAATATTTGTTTCATGTATGTAATATGTTTTTCCATAACATATAATCTTTTAAGTCATTTAGGATTTGATTCCTTGTAATCATACCAATGTAAAAATGTAAGGAACCAGATTCGGGATTCTTCGTGTTGGGTGTTACATCCTTCATGATCTGATCAATGATATGAATAATATACTCCTCAAAAGAAGCATCACCCACTAATTAGATATCATCGTGATCAAAAGCTTGAGTTGGGATGGATTGATAACAACGAAGTTGTGATCAATAGAATATGTTGTTCTTGGATCAGTACCTCTGAGGAAGTGTTATCTAATATGATACTAACTTGAATTTCTCATGTATCTAAAAATTTCCAACGATCCTTAGATTCAGCATCCCGATCCTTTGTATCCGTATATTTACCACTTTAGTTGAGACACACAAGAAAATATATCCCCATCCTCTAAATCCTAATGTCATCAATGGAGATTTGAATTATATATCTATCTTAAATGAGTTGAAATCATAGACATAATGATAAGTTGTACATTCTCTTATGTCACTTGGATTATAATAGATTCATCTATTGATTCATTCCTTACCTATAACCATGATAGAAGTGATTGGAATGGCGTACCATATATGTATTCATAAGAACCGAAATAAATGGTCATCTGATAGATGTTATTATAGGTGAAATAAAAAAAGGCATATAATTCCACCAATATCCTCTAAAATTAATGAAATCCACTCAATGCATGTGCGAAATAAATTTTATTATCCATTTCAAATAGCCATCTGTTTGTGGGTGGTATGTTGTACATAGATGTATCTTTATACCCACTACTTTCTATTACCCGTTCTAGAACATCGACATGAAATGAGCTTCAATTCTAAAAAAATATTAGAATTAGGGATCATATATAGCCATATAATCTCATGTACATAGCGTCTCCCCATCTCATCCCCTAAAAAGGTGTCATGGATATGAATGAATTGAGCTACCCACTTTGTCCTCTATAGGAATACCAAAACTAAAACATTACATTGAGGGATATGGGTAAAATAGAAATAAAATCCATAATGACTTTATCCCATCTCTATAACATGATATGTAACATATCTATCAATATAGATGTCCACTCATACTCCACCTTCTCCTAATGTAATGTATAAAACCATTAGATAATACATGAAAACTAATATTTCACCTCATGCCGCCAATATTAGTTATGCATGTTACAATAAATCTTGTAAATGACTAGGTGTACCATCAACTTTGAAACATGGGAATTTTGAATTAGTTCATATCAAATGTCTGTAGGCACCCATATTTTCCCATGTATATGAATGATGTCATCTCAATTGATAAAAAAATTTGTGGTGGGACTATTCTTAAAATACTCTTCCTCAAGACAAAGTCATCATTATTTGAAAAAATAATCATCATCACACTATATAGATGATATAAGGTAACTACAAAGGCCATAAAAACATGTCAATGATAAATATACTAACGATACATATTAATCAAAGAATAAATATCCAAAATCCACAAATATTTGTTTCCTTCTTGAGTAGATTTTTCTTATTCCTCCATTTAAAATAAACTAAAAAAATATTTCCATTTCCAGTTATATAGGAATGCATTATGTCAATGGAATGAGGGTATTAAACCCACATTTCCTTCCTAGGGTAACATTCATGTTGTTTGTAGGTATACATGATGCATTTATGGTCCATCTACCCAATAATTCACTCTCTAAAAAATTGTATCTCTAGAAACACATGACATGGATGACTATAACTAGCTCGAGAACATGTTTTGGGTAATTACTCTCATGAGGCCTCAACTAAAGAGACACATATTATATGGATCAATCACAGGTATCATTATTTATCATAATATAATGCATGGTGGGTCACAAAACACTATTTATCCACATCCATGCTAATGTTGGATCCAGATTTGGGATTGGGTAAATCTTCCCACCATCACCTAAAAAACCATTTCAAATGTTTTTAACCAGATAAAATTGAATCACTTCTTAGACTATAATATATTGTGCTGCAATAAGTTATTAATCAAATATAAAAACCCTAAAATATCAAAATACATAGAAGTCACTCCATATGTAAAACATGTTCTTAGGATTCTTCGAGTAAACACCACCCTCTACATTATCATGGACCACTAATAATCATGATTTTGATATAATTTGAACAATCTAGTGAATATTTTCAACACATAAGTTTAATTTGGTGATCTTGTAAAAAAAACTATTCCCTCTCAATATACTCCAAACAATATCAAGGTGATTGGAATGATCTTGATGTGTCTGAGATTACACCATGATTTCATCAATTAATACCACTATAATGGAATCCGAATATGAATGAATAACATTAATCATAAATGAAATGAAAATTGAATGTGAATTCATAAGAAAAAAAGTAGTAGCGATATTGTCAAAGAAACTATAAAACATTTGGAAATCAATACATGATATTTTTAAAGGGCTAACATGTACTAGATGAAATCGTTATCATATATCGATCAACGATAACACTCAAAATTCATCAATCATGTTGAAAATAGCATCGATGTTAGTCAATGGATAATGTTTCAAAACCAAATGATTGTTTACCCATCGGTAATCTAGGTATATCCAAAGGGTATCATCCGCCTTATTGGGGAAAAGTATGTGTGACGCCCCATGTTTGTGTAATGGGTTAGAAAAAACATTGAGATTCTAAAACCTCCAATTACCTATAGCACTCCAAAAGTGCAGTAGGTGGCTTCATATTTGGTGGAATAGACATAAAATTTATTTATGGAGAAAGATAGATCATATATTTTTCCTCTCTCGGGGGATGTATTCCTAATAAATCATTAGGAAATAAATCCCTTAAATGATCTTCCATAAGAGAAATATCTTCCTTACTAACCATATGATCATCCATTTAAATACTAGAAATATGCACCATTTCCCCTAATATCCCACAGTGCTTTAGTCCATATCAACCATCCTAGACAATCCATTAATCCTTATATGGATATCTATCACCATCAAGTTACCATAAATGAGCCCTTCTATGAAAAAAACAGAAATGTTGGAATGATATAGAACATTCTAGTCCATGCCAATTATGATTTAAAACCATTCATCTCAAGGGATAAAATGCTCCAAAAGAATGAATAACTTCAAAATTCATTAGGATGCTTATCTCATTTCATTACACCATCTAAAAGAACACCCAATTGATTATTTAGGGTCATCAACTCATAGGTGTAATGAATTCAAGTCCCAGAAATTCTATGATTTATATAGGAAAAAAACAAGGTCGGTGAACTATAACAATCCAAAAAAATGATAGTATAGGATACTATAATAGTACCTGATATAGTAGATGGGTCTATATTTTTATTTCTATTATATGAAAATTCAATGATCTATGATATTAGGCTATAGTTATGATATATTTGTAAGGTTATGTCTGCTAATTTTGTAATTTATAAGTCAAGACACCTAATCCAAATGATCCTCCTTGACCTAATCGGATGGTACTACTATAGAATCCTGCCTAATGTGGAGATAATAATCATTATCTAGTAGTTAAATCAAACACATTTCCTCTCCCACATAGAATATATGTTTGGTTTTTAATAATACCTATGGATAGCCTCTTCAGTGGTATGAAATACCATTGAAAATAATTTTATCACATTAAGGATTCATGTGACATTTCCTCCCACAATAAGGGAATACTACTGAACTATTGGGGTAGATATTATATGAACCAATATCCTACCTAGAACATTCATGATGATATTTCATACTAGTTGATGAACCACTACCCTATCTACGTATTTATCCTAAATATCATTTATCATCTGCTTCCCTCAGATTGAGTTTGGTGAAATGTAATTGAATTTAAATCTATGATATGGTAGGATGAAAAAATAAATATACATAATATTTGATGGAATACATAAGGATATTCCTAAACAATCATTATCTAGAAGGACATATCAAACTATGGTCACTATAAAATGATGTATCATGGTAATATAAGTAGAATAGTCCTTGACAAACATTGTGGTTGGAACCATGTCCAAAAACATTTTATACCGATCAACTCACAACATCTAAAAAAATTAAAATTCCTAGAAAATACAATTGAAACTCCTCTAGTTATATCCATGATGATTATAAACATGATTGAAAATATCCCACAATATCATGGTTAAATATTTTACCCTATAAGTACTGAGTTTCATATCTTCTCAGGAGGTGTCTCAATATTCATGGAAATAGACAACATGTATTTCATTCATGACTCTGCATCTTATAGGCCAACATATCCTGAAAACATGTGTATGTGTTACTATTGAATCTTTCAAGTCATCTGTGACATAGATGAAACATGTCTCGATTTAACTTATATAGATTACACTAACTATAGAAATACATGTTGGATTTTAGTATCAATGCCCAATCTACTTATATTATGTGGTTCCTCCATTTTCACCATTGGTTCAATAATGTGGGGATTAATGCACATCCAAATTGGTTATCTGATCATTAAAAACCACATGGAACATTCCATGATAAATTCATGGTGATATATGTCTATAATTCCAATCACATGCATTTGAAATACATCAATGTGTAATGGATCGCAAATGACCATAGAATAAGAACTAATACTCACTTCATAATATACAATCCCATATAACAACATATTATGTTAGGGAATTGGTAATAAATCATTTTTTTCATATAGTGGTTCTTGTATATGGATATTCAATTGTAAGGTATGGAGGAAACCAATCTTTTATATATTTATCTTCCAAATTATTTTCACCATGTTTTATTCTAGAATTTAATTTCATTATGTTCATATTCATTTATATAAAAAATCATGTCCGTATGTTTAAATGTTGAATTATATGGACAACCATTTCTATTTAATAAATATCCATAATCATTAAAAATTGAAACATAATATACATTCATTCACAACCATAAACACATTAATTCCCATATGACCAATTCTCCATGAAGAAATAATAAATAGTTGTATACATATGGTTTCATGATCATGCTATCCAAGAATTAATTGTTATGTTGATGCAGGAACATTCAGTAACCAATTATATTTATCATTCCCCTACAATAATTGATAGTAAAACTCCATATTTTAAAAAAGTAACTCATAGAATCCATTGAAAACATATTAAATAGAAATAATAAGATTTAACTATATAGAATAGAATACTTATTGACATGTATGTCCCTAGGTTCTTGTAATGATGCATTGAGTAATTAACCATCACATACCAAGTCAAGAAAGAATATTCCTAAATTTTACCTAACCTCAAAAATCATGCCATTCATTAAATAGTGGAAGTATATCAATAGTTTTAACAGAATTGAAAAAAAAATCATATTTTCCTTGAAATTATGATTTTCCACTTCATGTGGGTTAGCGACTCCTAAGAATAGGACCATTTACAAACTGTGACAATTAGTAATCTCTTTTATATCATACATAAATAGTAATTTATAAAATTATATACTAATATTACCACAGTGTGACATCACAACCTAGCTCACTCAACAACTGTATCCAAATTAGTTTTCCATGTGACTGCATGCATGCCTCCAAATATGACAGATGTTCCATACTAGTAGTTGGGGGGCGTTGGAGGTGATATAGTGATAATAATAAACCCTAATAATGTTACTATTGATGGTTGGTTTTTAATGTATAACTTAATAGCACAACCAATGATACTAAATAAAATATACAAAAAAAATGATATACATCCATTTAATAATTGATCATCTCAAAAATGTAATCTATACCATATACTAAATGATATCATGTATCTAAAAAGGTATTATTCATACATTGAAGTAGGAAGATACAATATATAATCAAAATGAGTCAAAATGCCAAAAACATTCCATGAATCTTGAGAATAAATTGACACAATTGTACCTGGATGATTCCCCTTGTCTACACCTGAAATCATATAATCTTTTTGGGTACTCAAAATGCCCTTTATAGTGTGTGTTATACACTCAGTAGGACCCTAATCATGACTTCTACAGAAATAAATTATGTGAATATTATCTATAATAGTGTGAAGGTATATCAATGCAATACAGTAATATATATACACCCCATGGAGATCACATATTCATCACGGGACAAACGGTCGACCATACTTGATTATGCCTATGTTGGATGTCTCTAAGGATGTTCACATTCTATTATTTAGATTGGGATCAAGGAATTTAATATTTTTTACAATAGGTAATAATTATGAAAATAAAAAAAAGACCCTAGAAGAAAAAATCCATCGATGAACTTAGACGTTATTGATATCTCATGGTACATAATCATGCATACAGGAAATAATGGGTTATGTGTTATACACTTCGTGCATAAATGGAATTTCCACTAGAAAACACATTTAACATAGTCTACATAAAAAGTACATGTTAAATTGTAGCCTAATCATGACTGGAGCACAAGGATAACAATCCAAGGCATGAAATTTCCAAACACATCACATTAAATCCAAGAATTGTATCCAAGAAATTATAATTTCATTATATGTATTAGGGATCCTATGGTTCAAAATATTTAATAAAATAATAAAAAAGTACCCAGTATTATGGTTGGAATCTCCATTTTCTACCACCTTAATGAATCAAAATGGTGTCCTCTCAATGCTCAAGGCATTCACGTAGGAACCCATTGTGGGGATAATTCTAACAGTTCTTATATGGATGCTAATGTAAATTTAAAATTATATATAATTACATTTTTTAATCACTATTATTTTTAGCTTATGTAATAATCATTCAAATTATAATTCATTATATTTATTTTAATACCTTTAATCACAATTGGAAATGTTAATAATGGTTACAAAACCAATTTCCATTTTAATTACAATTATATATGCCTTGTGATATATTCAAATAAATATTACTTTCCATAAATAATTTAAAATTTAATTTATTATGATGAAACAATTACAGTAAAACTTATCAGGAAAAACACACTCGAAAGGTGTTCGAGGTAATCAAAATTTTGGTATCTATAGGAAAAATTATAAACAAACCCTACTTGGGGTGGTCAACATTAAGTTCATAAACATCAATTATATTAAGTTGTTTTATTATGAATTTATATTATAATTTTGAAGATAAAATTAAGGCAAAGAAAATTTAAATTGGAAAGACATGGTTAACGCAATATGGGTAAAAATGGAAACAATTCAAAAATTATGACACCATCAAGGATAAACCATTGAACATATCCCTTATGCCATTAGTAGAAGTCACATCTATTGTCTTGTCATGGTTTTTCATTGAATGATAGAAATCATAATAATAGATTAATTCACTGAAAATAATCCATATTAGCTTATTAAAAAAGAACCAACAAAGGGGAGGTAATCCAAATAAAGAAAATAAGTGGACTGAAGAACATACTGAGAGGAATCCAACATTTTTAACAATGGTATATTCTGAACTTAGATGAAAGTGAAACACCAAATACTAATGACATTCCATGAGAGAGCATGAAAATTAAGGTCCAATTTTTTGTGGATTATTGAAATAAAATGTTCTTTAGGTTTTTAAGGAAATTACGAAAAATGAAAACCTTAAATGTAACACCCCATGATTTTATAGGGTTTTATTTCTTCAAAATAATTCAATAACTTGCACTACATACAACACTGAGTTCAAGTGCACCATGAATTACCAAACAAGCACTTCAAAAGAGATTATGAATAATATTATCTAAATTTTAAACTTTATATAATCCATATATTTTTAGAATCCATATTATGAGATTCTTAGACATAATGAAAGAATAAATTCATTTTCAGTATTGCAATTTTACCAACTTTTAATAGGGAACCCTTTTTAAATACAATATTTTAAACTTTTTGACTAAATGGGGACATAAAAAATTTAAATGAAACACCCCAAGCTTCCAAGGTACGCTTTCCTTTGAATAATACAGTTGCGTGTGTTGTACACAACTTCGAGTTTTAACACACACCACAACCAATCAAACTAGCCGTTATGAATAGTAATACCTAATTTTTGAAATTATATATATTTTATATTTCAAAATGGACATCATTTTTTGGGTTAGGAATATCAAAATTAACCTAGGGTGAAATTTTGGTACTTTTCGGATAACTTTCATATTTTGATGAATTGTGAAAATTACTAAATTTTTATTAAAAACAACTTTTTTAATCAAAATAATTAATATTGATAAATTATGAATTGGAGTGTTTTTAAAGTATATTTAGAATATATTTTTACCATTTAATATAATTTTGGTCATTGGACATAATTTTACAATTAAACCGAACATAAACAAGTATCAATCTTTTGATAGTTATTATATCTTAAAAACACGCTTTTTGTTTTGACAGCGGGAATTAATTTTAAATTAATTTATGCCACTTATATGTTTTGAATTTAGAAAAATGGATTCCATATTTCGAATCAGGATGTTCAAATTTTATAAATAGGTAACTTTTATTTTTAGACATTTTGAATAATTACTGTGGTAAATATTTTATTTACATGGTTAAGGTTAAATCCTGTAAATAAGGGTTAAAAAATAATATTATAATAATAATAAATTACCCTAAAACGGGTCCTAGACTTATTGGTTAATACATGTTCTACCATAGTCATCTTTGGGTCGATTTTGGGACCCCATGGTGGCACTTGTAGGTGATAGGGACACTTTATTTTAATTAAGTTAAAATAAATACAAAAATGACACAGGCATATATCTTTTAGCAAAACAATTTTTACATAGGGTTATTTATGTTGGATTTTTGATTATAAATTTTAATTATAAATCTAAAAATATTTCCTACATAATGATATTTTATTTATAATTTTTAGACATTATATAAGTTAATTTATTTATGATACAATGATGATGCAGTAATTACTATAATAGTGAACAATTAAAATAATTGATATTATAAATTCCAAAACTAATATAATATGAAACTTTTAATGAATTAAATAAATTTTCTAGGATAATATGACATATTAGGATTGATTTAATATACTTTTTTCTAAGTAATCAATCTGTTATGAGTTTCATAAAAATCAACTATTGAATAGTGTTAAAATTGACATAGAAGAGTTTTTAAAAAAAATATTATATTATTAATTGATATTAAATTTCTAAAAATATAATGTTCGACCAAGAAACTTATACCATGATAGGTGTATCATTAATGGGCCACTTTTGGGTATCTTGGATGTATATGGTAATTTTATTAACCATTTAATATAAAAATACAACGAGACATTGTAAAAGTGAAACTAATTAACTTAGAGTTAATATTTAAAGATAAGGTTAATATAAGTTCCCAAACCTATCTAAATTATATTGTATGAATGGTTTTCGACCTAACCCAACCTTAAACTTTTAATAATCAACTTTTTAGCCATTATAAACCGAATATGAATTTATTATAAATTAATATTTCTAGATTTTCCCAAGGTGCCACTCACCCCTCTTATAAAAGGGAAATCCTCCTTCTCTTTTCTTCACACCTTCAAAGCCTTTTGGTTCGGCCAAACTCTGCGAAAATACTCTCCCAACATCCCTCAATACAACCTAGAGGCATTAGTTTGATCATAAATCCATCCTAAAGAGCCCTTTTGATAAAATCAAAAGGAAACCCCCGAAGAAGAGGTAATGATTTCACCACCTTTTTCCAAGTTCATTTCTTCTTGCACTTCTTCTTCCATTGTTGTTACAATTCTCAAATAATAACACCAGTATCATATATATACTGTGATGTTATTATAGATATGGAACAACCATATTCAGTATTCTATCCACCTTTTGAATAACATGTCACCATATGTGCGTACGTACGGCTTACCGTCTCCACGTCGTGGTGTAATTGTTATTCAATATATTATTATTTTGATGGGTAAAATAATGATGTGTAACTCATGAAAATAATACATATAACATGATAATGATTCTGTATATTTGATATACCATCCAATTATATATTATTTTAATATCAAAATAATGATATTATCGCTCGTGCGTACGTACGGACTACCATCTCCATGAACACGATATGATTCATTCTCCATCGTATCCACTCAAGTATAATAATCATTTGATGATTTAAAAATAATGTTAAGGACTTGATATCATTCTGGATATGAATAAGATACAACCTATCCATAACAAACACGTCTTATGTTACAAAATATATAAAAGAAAACGAGTAAGTTAACACCCGAAACGACAATAATACTAAGATATTATTAACAAAGCAATGTTAAAAGATCATATATGATATCATATGAATGTATATGATTATTGTGTAATTTAATAACAATTATTTCACTATTATATAGGAAGTTAACCTACCCCATCCAAGGAAGAGTACAAGGTAAGGTTTTATTTCGCAATCTCTTCATTATCCGAGGTTGTTTATACGTAATAATCTGTTGGGATTTCTTTATCATCCACATCCATGTTTCTTCGAAATATATTTCAAAACATTTTTATTATTTACAAAGAATATGGGTTAAAGTCATTTATACCCTTATGTGTTTTTAAAGGAATCTTTCCGTCGTTTTCCAATCAAGTCACTTTTTACCTTTCGACAAATTTAAGGTAAGAATGTTTTTTTAAATTATACGGTGGGTGCGGCTATTTACCACCGTTATAAAATCGTCAAAGCTTCCCTTACAAGCTCATAAGAATATTTTAAAAGTAAATGTTTTATTTTATAATTATGTGACATTTAAATGATTTCAAAATGAATATTTTAAGAATTTTTGAAAGGTACTCTTTATCAAGATCAAAATTTTAAATGTTTTAAAGATTTATCATTCTAAATATTTTTAATTAATGTCCATGTTTTCAAAATGATTTTAATGATTTATTTATATGTACATGAAGGTTTTGAAATGATGTTTCTTTTCAAAAGTTTCAAAGTGGTATGGGACACTTTGATTCAAAAATCTCTTTTAAATTACTTCCTTTATAAATGTGTGACTTTTCAATGATTTCGAGAAAAGAGATATTTCTCTCAAATAGATTTGATTTCATTTATGTCAACATCCTTTGATGGATTTTAAGCTTATTTGAAGTTGATTTATTATGATACAAAACTTATATATTGTATTAAATGTTTTGTGATATGTTTGACTGTGGATATGCTATTTTTATACCATTCATGGTTTATGGTGAATGTATTGACATTTCGTATTCTAGTTTTAATACGAATGTTTATGTTATGTTTAAACCTTTTCATATGGGAATGCATTGGACTTAGTAAGTGATGAGTGGAGCCCACTATAGCTCCTCGATGCATCGGTAGGTCTCATGAGACAAACTAGTGTCTTGTCACAAGTTTAAATAAATAAATGTCATTATTTCATTTTATTTTTTCCATACTATGTTGAAGTTCAAGTTTAAAAGGATTTTGTTTTAGTTATACATTTCCTTAAATGTTTATTCTTCTTTATGAAATTTTTCGCTATATTGTTATCCTTACTGGAAATTTGAGCTCACCCCTTTTCTATGTTTTATTTTTCCCAGGAAGTGAAGAAGTAAATTATGAATGACCTGCAGGGATATTATGAGGGGATAATAGTGTGGGTTATGGAGACAATATGTTGTTGTAGTAGTTTTTCACTTCATGATGTAATGTAAAACTTTATGAATATATCTAGTGTTTCTAAGGCTACTAAACCAATCAGTATTTCAAGATTTGATCTTTCTTGTGATCATGCCAATGTTATGTAATAATGCACCGACTCTGGATAACTGGGGTCAGGGCGTTACAGTTGGTATGAGATGAAGTTTAGTACAAAACTTGGAATCTAGATTTAGATAAACTCTGATTAGAGCACGTAGACCTAAGATGAACATTGAGGATTAGTATAGAATAACTTCCTAGAATTTTGGTATTGTATAGATTTTGTCAGTTTTCCAAGCAATACATCTCTGTCTAGATAAGAGCAGGTAGAGGTGGATCTAGCACAGATGTACCTAGGGGTAAAACCCAAAAACACCGCTTTGAGATAGACTCGAATGGGAACTGGTGCATGACAACGGGCCTTGCTGCACTCTTGGTTACTACACTCCTGGGGGATATGCTTAGGATAACACTCATTTTCTTTACAAATCATTATGAAGGGTTTATGAGTATATACTTCCTCATAGAAAACATTTTTATGATTATGGATTATATCCATAAACTATTTAATTTATGTTATGTTTTTTACAAGTTGGGGATTATGTATTGTTATTCATAAACTGATCTACTGTATCCCATTATTTAGAAATGGAGCCCAGTTGAAGGAATGAAAACTCCAGCAATGCACTTGATCCAAAGAGAAAGAAGGATCATATCATTAATGGTCTTAAGCAAGAATTTATAAGAGAAATAGTCTCCCATGTATTATCATCATATGAAGAAATAATATCATGTGTTGATAAGATAAGTAAAGAGTTTACTGAGTCCTATGGCTTTGAAGGGAAGCAAGAGAAGAAAAGGATGGAAGAGAGAAAGATAGATAAAGGGAAGAGGGAAAAGAATAATTTTCCCATATGTGATAACTGTGGGAAGAAACACCCTCGAACGTGCTAGAAAGAAATGGGAGTCTATTATTAGTGTGGAGGAAAAGGGAACAAAGTACGTGACTACAAGGGTATGAAAATGGTTTCAAATGTACAATGCTTCATTTTCAAGGAGTTTGGACACTACGCGAACCTATATCCCAGTCATCAGACTATGCTGCAAATGATGCATTGGATAATAATCAAGTTATGATACTACCACAGATGAAGAGGAATGATTAGAGTTCTTTTGTTGATTATGTCAATTAAGTGTTGTATCAATAATGTACTTGTTATAATAATTATGGAGTATATAAAGATTGTACTGCAGTACTATTTCATTAAGGACTTTAGATTGTGTGGAACAAAGAAAAGTGACTCAATAGCAGGATAAATTTTTGGAAAATATATGGTTGAGAGAATGATAAACCATAATATAGTTCTGATACCGAGGTAGTGATTTTGGAATAATACATGACTGATTTGGATAAATTATACTGGATATTCTTGACTACCTTGAAACTGATTAATGATTTGTATATTCCATCATTGTTTGGGCATAAAACATTTTTGGATTGAAGGATTATATATATTATTCTTTAAGGAATAAGGGATCATGAATGTAATCAATAAGGTTTTATGTTAATTCAGGAAGTTGTAGTGTTTTAAAAGAATACATGATGAAGACGTTCACATGTTATTACGTGGAAAAAAGGATCTTTATTGTGTTTAAATTCCTTATAAATTTTGGACAGAAGTATTTTGGATAGTTCTAGTTTGGATTATTTTGGATTGCTATAAAAGGACAACCCGAAGGTCGGGTGGCAACCCGTCGCGTCCGGCAAGGCCGTGAGACTTGAACCCACAACCGAAGGGTGACAAGGGTGTATCACCTACCACTGACCCACATGATGTTCGAGATTAAATAATGTAGTTTTTTTAAAAGATCTGGTTGATGAATTATAAATTCGTTTTTTTGGAACCCTATACGAATAGCATAAATAGAATATTTTTTTTATAGTGAACGATGAGTTTGTGGTAGAATTTAGTTAAAGGATGGAACTCTAATTGTCATGAATATATTTTTCTTCTTCTCTTATTCTATGAATAAATTAATTCTTATAATTTATTTAATGAATCCTAAAACCAAAAATGTGTTATCCTAATACCCTATGTTTTGTTGAACCGATGGCATTTCAAATCATCATAGATTAATGAATTTAAGGACCTCAATTTTACACTTGTTTGTGATTTATGACCTCAATCACTACCTATAAATATTTACGTTTTTTCACCAATTATATGTCTCTAATTTCCACCAATGTTCTCCTAATCGAGATCATAATTTGGTGGTGACCCTTTCATTTCTCTTTTCCTCATATTAAGACTAAATTTTAGTAACCCAATTTCCGATATGGGTTTTCCCATAAAGATATTTTCTATTTTCAACCTTGTATTTTTGAAGAAAATTTTCAAATTGCGAGGACGCAATTTGTTGAAGGAGGAGAGAATGTAACACCCCAAGATTTTATAGGGTGTTATTTCTTCAAAATAATTCAATAACATGCACTACACGCAACACTGAGTTCAAGCGCACCATGACTTACCAAAAAAGCCGTTCAAAGGAGGTTATGAATAGTATTAACTAAATTTTAAACTTTATATAATCCATATAATTTTAGAATCCATATTATGAGTTTCTTAGACATAATTAAAGAATAAATTCATTCTCAGTATTGCAATTTAACCAACTTTTAATAGTGAACCCTTCTTAAATACAATATTTTATACTTTATGACTAAATGGGGACATCAAAAATTTAAAATGAAACACCCCAATCTTCCACGGTACGCTTTCCTTTGAATAATACAGTAGCGTGTGTTGTACGCAACTTTGAGTTTTAACACACACCACAACCAATCAAACTAGCCGTTATGAATAGTAATACCTAATTTTTGAAATTATATATATTTTAAATTTCAAAATGGACTTAATTTTTGGGTTCTGAATATCAAAATTATCCTAGGGTGAAATTTTGTTACTTTTCGGAAAACTTTCATATTTTTATGAATAGTGAAAATTACTAAATTTTAATTAAAAACAACTTTTTTAATCAAAATAATTAAAATTGATAAATTATGAATTTGAGTGGTTTTAATGTATATTTATAATATATCTTTACCATTTAATAAAATATTGGTCATTGTACATAATTTTACAATTAAACCGAACATAAACAAGTATCAATCTTTTGATAGTTATTATATCTTAAAAACACGCTTTTTGTTTTGACAGCGGGAATTAATTTTAAATTAATTTCTGCCACTTCTGTGTTTTGAATTTTGAAAAATGGATTCCCTATTTGGAATCAGGATGTTCAAATTTTTTAAATAGGTATCCTTTATTTTTAGACATTTTGAATAATTACTGTGGTAAATATTTTATTTACCAAGGTTAAAGGTAAATCCGATAAATAAGGGTTAAAAAATAATATTATAATAATACTAAATTACCCTAAAACTTTTCCTAGCCTTATTGGTTGATACATGTTCGACCATAGGCATCTTTTGGTCGATTTTGGGACCCCATGGTGCACTTGTAGGTGATAGGGACACTTTATTTTAATTATGTTAAAATAAATACAAAAATGACACAAGCATATATCTTTTAGAAAAACAATTTTTACATAGGGTTATATATGTTGGATATTAGATTATAATTATTCATTAGAAATCTAAAAAGATTTCTTAAATAATGATATTTTATTTATAATTTTTATACATTAAATAAGTTAAATTATTTATGATACAATGATGATGCAGTAATTACTATAATAGTGGAAAATTAAAATAATTGATATTATAAATACCTAAAAAAATATAATATGAAACTTTTAATGAATTAAATTAAATTTTTAGGATAATATATCATATTATAATTTATTTAATTTAAATTGTTTGAATAAATCAATCTGTTATGAGTTTCACAAAAATCAACTATTCAATAGTGTCAAAATTGACATAAAAGAGTTTTTAAACCGAATATTATATTATTAATTGATATTAAATTTTTAAAAATATAAGGCTTGGCCATGAAACTTAAATCATGATAGTTGTATTATTAATGGACCACATGGGAGTCACTTGGATGTATATGGTACTATTACAAACAATAAAATATAAAAATACAAAGAGACATTGTAAAAGTGAAACTAATTATCTTAGAGTTAATACTTAAAGATAAGGTTCATATAAGTACCCAAACCTATATAAATTCTTTTGGTTGAATGGTTTTAGACCTATCCCCACCATAACCTTTGAATAATAATCTTTGGATCCATTAGAAACCGAATATGAATTTATTATAAATTAAAATTTCTAGCATTTCCAAAGGTGCCCCTCACCCCTCTTATAAAAGGGCACTCCTCCTTCTCTTTTCTTCACACCTTAAAAGCCTTTTGGTTCGGCAAAAATCTCCCCAAATACTCTCACAACTTCCCTAAATACAACCTATAGGACATAGATTGATCAGAAAGCCAACCTAAGTAGCCATTTTTATCAAATCAAAAGGAAAGACCCGAAGAAGAGGTAATGATTTCACCACCCTTTTCCTAGTTCCATTCTTCATACACTTCTTCTTACTTTGTTGTTACCATTATAAAATAATAACTCTAGTATAATATATATACTGTGATTTTATTATAAATATATTACAACCATATTCAGTATTCTATCAAAACTTTGAATAACATGTCACCATACGTGGTACGTACGGCTTACCGTCTCCACGTCGTGGTGTAATTGTTATTCAATATATTATTATTTGGATTGGTATAATAATGATGTGTAACTAATGAAAATAATAAATATAACATGATAATGATTCTGTATATATGATATACCATCCAATTATATATTATTTTAATATCAAAATAATGATATTATCGCTCATGCGTACGTACGGACTACCGTCTCCATGAACGCGATAAGATTCATTCTCCATCGTATCCATTCAAGTATAATTATCATTTTATGATTTAAAAATAATGATTAAGGACTTGATATCATTCTGGATATTAATAAGATACAACCTATCCATAACAAACATGACTTATGTAACAAAACATATAAAAGAAAACGAGTAAGTTAACACCCGAAACGACAATAATACTAAGATATTATTAACAAAGCAATGTTAAAAGATCATATATGATATCATATTAATGTATATGATTATTGTATAATTTAATAACAATTATTTCACTATTATACAGGAGTTTAACCTACCCCATCCAAGGAAAAGTACAAGGTAAGGGTTTATTTCGCAATCTCTTCATTATCCGAGGTTGTTTATATGTAATAATCTATTGGGATTTCTTTATCATCCACATCCATGTTTATTCGAATTGTATTTAAAAAAATTACTATTTACAAAGAATATGGGTAAAATTCATTTATACCCTTATGTGTTTTTAAAGTAATCGTTCCTTCGTTTTCCAATCAAGTCACTTTTTACATTTTGGCAAATTTAAGGTAAGAATGTTTTTTTAACTTATACAGTCGGTGGCGCTATTTACCGACGTTATAAAATCGTCAAATCTTCCCTTATGAGATTATAAGAATATTTAAAAAGTAAGTGTTGTATTTTATAATTATTTGACTTTTAAATGATTTCAAAATTAATATTTTAAATTTTTTTGAAAGGTACTCTTTATCAAGATCATAATTTTAAATGTTTTAAAGATTTATCTTTCTAAATATTTTTAATTAATGTCCATGTTTTCAAAATGATTTTAAGGATTTATTTATATAGACATGAATGTTTTGAAATGATATTTATTTTCAAATTTTCAAAGTGGTATGGGACACTTTGATTCAAAAATCTCTTTTAAATTACTTCATTTAAAAATGTGTGACTTTTCAATTGATTTCGAGAAAAGAGATATTTCTCTCAAATTGTATTGATTTCAACTATGTCAACATCCTGTGATGGATTTTAAGCTTCTTTGAAGTTGATTTATTAGGATACAAAACCTATATATTTTATTGAAGGTTTTGTGATATGTTTGACTGTGGATGTGCTATTTTTATACCATTCATGGTTTATGGTGAAAGTATTGATATTTCGTATTCTAGTTTTAATACGAATGTTTATGTTATGTTTAAACCTTTTCATATGGAAATGCATTGGACTTAGTAATTGACAGGTGGAGCCCGCTATAGTTCCTCGATGCATCGGTAGGTCTCATGAGACAATCTAGTGTCTTGGCACAAGGCCTTGGAAAAATCGTATTTGTAGTCTTGGCACGAGGCCTTGGATTTGTGGTTATGATAGTCTGGCATTATGCATTCCATCATTATGATAGTGGATATTGATATTGCATGTGATTATTTGATTAGTAGAATATCCATATGAATAAGTAGATGGCATTATTTCATTTTATTTTTTCCATACTATGTTGAAGTTCATGTTTAAAAGGCTTTTGTTTTAGTTATACATTGCCTTAAATGTTTATTCTTATTTATGAAAGTTTCCGCTATATTGTTATCCTTACTGGGCATTTGAGCTCACCCCTTTTCTATGTTTTATTTTTCCCAGGAAGTGAAGAAGTAAATTATGAATGACCTGCAGGGATATTATGAGGGGATAATAGTGTGTATTATGGAGACAATATGTTGTTGTTGTAGTTTTTCACTTCATGGTGTAATGTAAAACATTATGAATATATCTAGTGTTTACAAGGCTACTAAACCAATCGGTCTTTAGAGATTTGATCTTTCTTGTGATTATTCCAATGTTATGTAATAATGCACCGACTCTGGGTAACTGGGTTCGGGGCGTTACATTACACAAAAATAATATGTCACATGATTTGGCCACATGGTTGTACAAACCTTATTTTGAAAATTGTATTTTTTAAAAACATAATATAACCATTTTTTAAGGGGGAACCTATATTAAATCTATATTTCGAAAATAATCTAAATTTAATATGATAAAATCAAATAAATATTTTATTGAGTAACATATAAATTAAAATTGGCTGAATTTTGGGTATTCGTCTGAGAAGTGTCATTTTTTAATAAATTATAAGAAATATAAAATATTAATTCTAAACATCATTTTTGTATAATTTATTTATAAGGATAATTTACGTTTTTTTGTTATAATGATATATTAGATTAATAAGACAATAGGTATTCTAATTTATTTCTTTAAATCAATTTATATTTGAAATTGGATATAAAAACATTCCAAACTATTGAAATATTTTTCTTTAAAAACTAGAATTGACGACCCATATGTGGGATTTAGTTTAAAATAATTTATACCACTTTATTAATTATAATTTCAAAAAATTGAATCGCTATTTTGAATAATAATAATTTATATTTTATAATAATTTAAAATTTTTTTATTACAAAAATATAACCAAATGATATTAAAATTAATTATAGCGGTTTTGATGAAAATTAACATCACAAATGACTAAACCATAATCATAAGACACAAAAAGAATTAGAAACATGTCAAAAAGAAATATACTACCCATTTTTAGACGATATTATTTATTCCATATAATTGTGTCTATTTTTTGATCCACTTTAAATGGGAAAATGATAGTGTAATTATCTTTTCATAAAATTAAAAGAATGTCACTCCTCCACTATATGATGGCACTAATCCTTCCCCCATATTCACACGTCTCAATCCATTTAGCTGCACTAATATCTTCTCAAATAATCTACCAAAATATATCCCCTCAATCTAGAAACCATTAATTTTTAATAAATAAACCAATTAATACCTTTTTTGAACACTAATGAGTAACCTGATTAAAAGGTAACATATTCTAGTGATCACATTTCATTAATTAATTTCACCACTCCTTCAATTATTTATTATAATTCTTATATAAAAACATAATTATTGTAAATATTCTTATAAATTTTTTAAATAATGGTTATATCTACACTTATACATACTTCTAAACAATGGGTAATGATGTTAACATTTGTTGATAGAGAACATAGACCTCACAATATGATTATTGTTTAGTTTTCCTTACCAAATTTCATGGTTAGGGATTATGATAGAAACTATGTTTATATAGAATATATATAATATTTTAATTTATTTATTATTATATATTTATTAAATAACACATTTATTTGTGCCTTCCATTTTGGATAAATATGATAACATCTTTTAGTGAGGTGTAGACTACCGCCTTCTCAAAGAAGTGTAATTCTTTCTAGGTGTACATGGAATTTACAAAAGATTGTATTAATAAAACTATGAATTATATTTTTATTATATAAGATACATTATTTATACATAAAAATATATATCTTTAATTTTTTTATCTTAATACAAAAAAGAAATTAATATAACTTTCATTTTTACGTATAGGCTACTATCTCCATGACTGGTGTGTTCCATTTCCTATCTCCAAAAATAATGATTAATTATGTATACATTCATAATTAATATATATATAATTTACAAGATGGTTTAAATTTTTGAGATGACGAAATAATTATTTAATTAATAATAATAACTTGTAACATATCAAAACATACTCAAACAACTGAAAAATTAACAACCTAAAATATCGATAATAATGAAACATTTTTATAAAATAGGTAATAAGATATTATTAAATGATAAAATATGAGAATAATATATTTAATATTGTTGAAAAATAATTTATTAACACTATTTAAACCCTCATATAATGGGTTAAAGGCATTTCACACAAAAAAGAAAAACCATGTTAATGGATTTTAATCTCACTTTTTCCATATGTGTGAATAATGTAATATTCACCACTTACTTATTTTTTTGGGGTATCTACATCCCCTTTTAATATATAAAATTATGAACCAAATTATCATAATTTTATCAATGACATAAATTCTATTTTATTCCATCATCAGTATAATGATTCAGATTTTTCAATATGGAATGGGACACATTGAAATGTTTAAGGAATATTTTTCTAAATAATGGGTTTAATTATTGCATTTTCAATACGACCTTATTTAATTTTTATTATAATTATCATAAAACTATCACTTTACCATGAAAATTTTTATGGTACATTACAATTTCCTTAAATATCCATATTCTCATCAAATTGATATTTTATGTCCTAATCTGTGAACGATTTTACATACGCAATTCACTTCGATAGTTTTTTTATTAAATGGGTAATTATTTGTAAATATATATATTTTACTAAATATGGATATTTTTTAAGGAACATTGTTTGGTGGATAATTCTATGATTTTATATTTGAGGAATTCCCTGTAAATGTATGACATGGGTGGCCTTTGGTTATAGATAGCACCAACATTCATCGATAGTCACATGAGATGAATAATTTTTCCATATTTGATTGGTTTTTTTGATAATATGCCATAATACAAATTTTGAAAGGACTATAAGGTAATGGTACCATGTTATAAGGAATCGTAGAAAACAAAAATTAATCATTTATATGATTTATATTTATTTATTATTAAACCATGATATTTTTCCATAGACATATATGTTGATTCATTCAATTTTCAGTTTATGGATTAAATGGAATGTGTTTTAGTTTCTCAACATTCCATAATAATATTACTAAATAAAATTCTTTTAATGGAAGTTTTATTATTTTTATACCTTTCCATTTTTATTATTCTCTTAAATTTATTATTACTTCTACTTTACATACCCTTAGTATGAATTTTAACATAACAATAATATTTTCTATATCCTTGTGTTATGAAGAATAAATCCCTTAATAATATTTGATGAGACTGTTATATCATTTATTATATATCATGTTTCTTTTCATTTCTAAAATTAATATGGGTTTTATTTATATAATAATGTTTTAAAAAACATTTAAACTCATCAGTACTTTGAGATTTTATTTCTGGTGATCATGAAATTATAATATTGTAATGTATATGAATCCGAATTATAGGGTTGCTAAGTTACACCAGACACACTAGTAACTTCTATAACCTCATTAGTAATATATATAAGGATAAAAATCAAGAATTTGACATAAATATAAATGGAATGTTTCTTTTTAAATGGTTGGTCAATATAATGGGAATCTATGAATTAAATCATTGTAAGAAACTCCCTATCTTGTATGGTGTTATGTTTCATTCTATCAATTCCATCGTATATAACAGCAATATTTAAATATGACATTTATAAGTTTTATTCTATTTAAAATCCCTCATTTGACACTTGATTTTATTTATTTTAATTGAGTATGGATGGTGTATTCTAGGATGGAGAATGTCTAGATGATCAGATCATTTATCAATATATGTCATGAAGTAAATATTATTAGTGTAGTTAGAGTGTATTGGGATTGAATCAAAATAACGATATGAAATATTTCATTAGAAATTCTCTGAAAAAATATATTTTTTCCAAAAAAACATATTGGATTCTATTTATATCATATATAACCGTACATATGTATTTTATTTGGTAATGATTTTTTAATTTTTTAATAATGATTTATTTTCCAACTAATGTAAGTAATTTTCTTCTAAAATTTAAGTCTAGGATTTCATTTTATAAAATAAATTTTTGCAATGCTTATCTAATTATTTTTTCACAAGTATCTCTTTATAGAATCCTTTAATTAGTCATTTTTTCAAAAAAATCTATATTTTTGCCTAATTCTTGTGTTTTTTTGCAAATGGATAAAATAATGACCGTATTAATTTATCAGTGATAATTTTATATTTATGTGTATATATTTGGTGAAAATGTTAAATTATTATATAAATAATTTCTTAATTATTCTATTAAAAAAACAATTATAATTTAATAGTTATAAATTATATATTGGATTTTTTGAACTGTATGACATAGGGTGACAACCTACATATTATTATACTATGTAATCACAATTCATTGATTAAATCAAAGACATGTAATTACATGATTTATTTTTATTCCCTACAATAGACTCTTATGGTTTTTGGTTTCTATTTATTTCAATTTTTTATTACATTCATTTGATGTATGTTTAGTTTGATACAAAAAATAAGTTAATACATTTATATATTTATTAGAAAAATTCATTATACAATTAAATTTTTCTGTTTGTTTTAAACTACTTCTATAGTGAAATTATTTTTTATTTTAAATCATTAATAATCCATGAATCTATGGTTATATCCCATAGTATAATTCACCTAAAAAAATTGGTACAGTTTGAAATTGTTGACATGGTATGATCTATATACATGATAAAATAATTTTATTTGGGTGTGGGGTGAAGCTTCATTAGAGGACAAAACTATAAGTGTCTTGGGTATTTAAATATTATAATTATTTGACATATATTAATAAATGAAATATTTTTTTAATTAAATAAACATATACATAAGAATACATGTATTTTTATTAATTCATTATATTATATGAAAACATTTAGTAAATATAATTCAATAAAATATAATAAATAATAAAAATTATAAAAATCATTATAGAATATTTTATATGATTTCATAGCATTATAAACATTTAATAAATGTGTTCTGTTTGGATTTGGATATCATGACATGAATAATATAATTTTAAACATTAAAAAAATTAAATGATACATATTATATTCATATTTTATTTGAATATTACTTAACAAATTCATACATATGTTCACTAATAATATTGTCACACATTATAGACTTCAAGAACAACTACATGTTCACTATAATATTCATGTTTTCATAAACTCATTACATATTTATGTTATTCATGATATATCACTATTTGAACTTCTGAATAAAAACATCCACAATAATAATTTAATGTGTTGCATATATAAACTAAGTCAATTAAAATATTGATGATTCTTAAGAAAAATATTTATAATGTTTAAATATTTTAACATATTATTAACTCATTTAATCTTCACAGCATCCATTTCAAAAAAGACAATGACTTCGATTTTCATCACATAACCGATTATATTTTCATTATCATCATCCTTCTGGGATAATTTCTATCAATAATTTTCCATGAAATCCTAGAGTAACTCATGTTAATATTACATTAATATTTTACTAATGTAAACATAACCTTTTATGGAGTTAATATACATTTACATTTTATTTTCATTGGTATAATCATTTATATGTTGAAACTGTACTTATCTTAGTCGAAATTTACCCCCCAAATATATTAGTAACTAAATTCTATTTATAATATCTTTTTGTTCCTGGAATAAAAAATTCCTTTTAGTGGGAATATTGAACAAATATACTATTTTTTTCATCAATCAAATATGATATTCAATGTTTTGGATATTTTTCCAAAAATTATATTTTAATTTTAATATATTCCATCTATATGTGGTAGAATATCATGTGCCAATAATATAATAAATAAATAGGGTAAGCACTGTATCATTTATAAAACACTAATTATCATGGAATTCATTCATTGTGTATTATTGAGTCTGAGTTATTATACACCATATGTGTTAAATATATTATATTGAACTATGAATAAAAACAAATTATTATTAAATTACATATCATATAAATTTTTATAAATTATATATAATTTCCTTTCATTTAATACAATCATACCAATCAAAATATTGTCATTTCATTTAAATCTGTGATTTAATAACCCCCAGCATCATTATTTGTATGAAAACTAAAATCACCATAAATTATATAATTCATTTTGAAATCAAGTATATTTACGACACATAAAATCATTTATTATCACAAACCCTTCTATTTTGAAGATCTATTTTAATTATACTAGTACATAATGTGGTATCTTAATAGAGTTTGTGTCTCCCATTTATGATTGATAAGTAATTCCATCACATTTGTAATCTCTTATCCTCAATCCCGAAACCACACATATGTTTCAATTACCAATAATATAAATTAATGAAATGATGATTTATATTTAAAATAAATGTTATTCCTATAGTATGAAATTTTACACAATTTTATGGTCATCACAACAATGACTATACCAAAAAAAATACACTATTTTAGGCTCACCAAATCATTGAAACCATAGACAACCTTGAGATTGTAAATGGAGACTAATGATAATTTTTTAAACCTGTATTTAATTCTTCTAAAACCTAAAGGGAATAATTTTATTCCCCTAAATATCATCTAGATTTGGTTTTTAACCATTTCAATGGTATTTTCTCAGCAAATGGTTTTCCCTAACACATAAAACATCACTTCTCAATAGAATTATTCACTTGTTTTGAATTAGTTTAAATAGTATCATATATTAATGTCTTCATTATATAGGATTTATCTCAAAATAATGGTCACTGATGATGATTTTGTATCTATAATTAAAAATTATTTCATAGGATTATCATGCATTACATTTTTATAATATGGTTATTAACAAAATATTATCCCAATAAAATGTGAAACCCTCTTTAGAATTTTTCATATTCATTAGTGGATCATGATCGATATTTCATCTGAAACTATACTACTTAATAATATAAATATGACATCACTATTTATTTTAGTAATTTATACCAACCTTATCATATGTATGACTATTGGATAGCTCATTGGATAAAATTTTACATTAATCATTCAAATAGATGTACTCAACTATATTCATATGGTATCCCAATTATAAGGGTTTCAGAATTAAATATTATTGCAATGAAATTACAAAAAAAGTGTGTAATGGTTATGATAAACAAATTACATTTTTCATACACAATATAATCATGTGATGAATTTCATTGAAATAACATAACTGGATGACTAATCATGGTTTTGATAACTGATTTATTTTGAAGGAATATATCAATTAGTAATTTTGGGGGAGTAAATCACATTGTCTTATCACATATATTATCATTTATGGAATTCATGATACTATGTATTTAGTTTTGAATCCCTAACCTATACACCAATTCAATATATTGAAATCATATTGTTTCCTTTATAATTATGTAACCTATAAATTTAGTAATTAATTAAATTTATCATAACAATATATTTTAAAATATCTATATTCATCATATGAATAAGGTTAATTAATCCACTTTTTTATTGTAATATAAGTTAAATGATAGAAAACATACTAAAAAGATTTCTCTTTGAGTTATTGATATCAAATCACCAGTTTTCCAATCTGGTATAAAGCCTCCAGGATAGTCAGTACTTCATGATTTCATTACTATCATGGACCATTATGAAAAAGAATTTTGTAACCATGTGTAACACATAGTCCATAACCGTCATATTATCTCATGTATTTATTCTAATATAATTCACTATTATAGAAACAAATAATTATTTTATTAGTCTTCATATATTTTAAATAATTAACGTATAATGATGTTTGAATTATCAAATAATTAACAAAATAATAATAGAAGAAAAATTAATGAAGGAAAGGAGAGAAAAAATGGATTCATATTAGTGATACATTTTCATCTAAAAACATGATTCTATACCCTATTATATGTATTTTCCAATTAGTTACATAATTCCTCACTACCTAAAAGGTCTTAATAGACTTCACTTATACAAATAATCCATAATAAATCATCTAATCACTCTCTCAAATTGTTCATAACCATGATTATATCCCCTAAATAAACCACTAATATTAATTTTATATTATTTTTTTAGAAAATAGAGTGGGAATGGTTATTATTAGGGTGAATGTAAATGGTTAAGTGAGAGGTATACAGGGAAATCATCCCCTCAGTCCATCACTCAATAAAAAATCTCAAAATAAAATATAATGAATAAACCATTGTGTGTAAAACCCTGTATATTATTTTTCATACATAAAGTGATCAACATATTAGCCAAAAATAATTAATGATAATTTAATAATCACAATAAATTCCATCCATCCATCATTAAAATTTTTATATTCAATAACTTTTAAGGGAAATGTGAGGAACCTCACTCCGTGCTTGATTCAGCACCAA
The DNA here is from genome assembly GCA_963277665.1 of Viscum album. Classification (NCBI taxonomy): domain Eukaryota; kingdom Viridiplantae; phylum Streptophyta; class Magnoliopsida; order Santalales; family Viscaceae; genus Viscum; species Viscum album. The sequence goes on from OY728157.1 coordinate 1,034,674,862, forward strand.
AGGTCACAACTAATTTGTTTGAAGAAAAGTTTGAGCAGATTTGAGCCATGCACTATAAAAAATATCTACAGAATAGACAATGTATGGATGTCAGAATCATCCTTTAGTACTACTTAAAAAAAGATTTTCTTGTATGTCCCAAGATTGCATGTTTTCCTCCTTGCTGATCATTCCCATGTTGAATCCCTTAAGTAGAATGTGATCCTGCTTGTCAATCCACTTACCCTTGTCCTTAGTTAAAGTCACCGGAAGCCGCCTCATTTTTCATTAACTACTAAATATCAAGAGTGTTGTCTGCCATTTCCTCATCAGAGTTGAAAAGTAAGTCCATTTGACTTAGAATCGAATGTATCTGTCATTGTGAGTAATCATTGGAATTATTTTGACATTGCTGCACTAAGCCCAGAGGCCCCTTTTCGCCCTCAAGGTTATTAGGGATGAAAACCTCTCGAATAGCAACCTGGATTTCCTGAACCTCCATTCCTTCCACTATTTGGGCCTTCTCTTCCCTTTGAGTTCTCACTCTCTTGGATGATTCAGTCTTTATTGGAAAAGGGAGGTAGGAGTAGTCCTTGCGCCCCTTTGTCTTCTACTTCTTAGACACAATGCATCCTCCTGGGTTTCTATTTTCCTTATTCCCCTTATTTCTCCTTGTTCTATGTAGGCCCAATCCAACCCCTCTATAATCAGAGTCAATTAAACCCATACATTCTTCCACAATTTTTTTTCACAGGCATTGGGCTTGTTCCACCTCAGATATCTACAACACTTCCAGGTTTATGGTGAATGTTTCTCCAAGAGATCGAATTCACAATTATTCTAATTTTATAATTCTTCCAATGATATCATGGCCATTTATTAAGATGATCAGGAAATGGATAATCTACAGGACCTCTTCATGATTTTGGAAGAATTGTGTAAATGGATTTTGATTCGATATTAGGTCAAATTTATCCATTTTTTGGAATTTTAGTTTTTTAACCTTGTTCCCTATAGTTTGTTATTTTATGGGACTGACCATGTGGGTTATTATATTCTATTGTGAATATTGACATTTGTTATACTGGTTTGAATATATGTTCATTTGAACATCATGGCAACTTGAGTGATACAGTATAACTGGGAGAGGCATGGTTGATCAAGAGAATTCACAATCATTTGAAATTAACTTGTTATTTATATATGATTATTTTGTAATTTTATTAACTCCCATGATTTATTAGGTCACTTATTAAGACTGATTCAGTCCTTCATAGAATTTTTTGCTACGTCAACTCTTGTTCAAAATGTTGTCCCTTCATCTCTTTAAATATCTTCAACCTTTATGCAGCATGACCTTGTGGTCAATGGGTATGATCCTATAGTTGATCAAATTTATTTGATCAATTCAATCTAAAAGTTGATTTTGGGTTCAGCATCATTTTCATCCTTTTAAATTAAATATCTTCCAACCATGGAAATCACACCTATTGTAGGCTATGATCAGGTATATATTAAAATGAATTAAAAAATATTACAACCAAAACTAAAAAACATTAAAATAATGATATTCTATAATAAATAACTTCATGAATTGTAATTAAAATATTAATAATTAATTAAGAAACTAAAAACCAGTATTTTACCCATTTACAAAAAATTTTATATTTCATCAAAATATAAAATATCAATTATTTTATTGGGGATTTTATTTATTATAGATTCAATAAGGATAATAAATTAGTTCAATATTGGTGATAATTTGGGTTTCATCAGTCCAACAAAAATTCCATCATCATAGGGTAATTTTACTCAAGATAAACAAGAACATCAACATATTTATATCACATAATATGTATAAGGTATAATAATCTTTTAAATTCAATGACATAAAAATACAAGCTAAAATTATTGTATCTAAAAACATAATCGGTTATCCTACCAACATTGTAACTTGTCAAATGAATGTATGAAAATATATAAAAGTATTTTAACGCCAAAAACTAAATCATACAACACAATGGATAATATAAAAATTAAATTTATTACTAATATCGTGAAGAAACTAAATAATTGAATTATTTATAATCATACAGAATAGATATACTATTAAGTAAATTTCCTAATAAAATAAATTAAAAATATTTTATAAATACGTTCTTCATTATTGACATTTCACAACAAATAAAAAATTATTATATTTACATAAAATAGTTACTATGATATATTATAATTATATATGGAAATAATTTAAATGTATGATGTCTTAAATATTAATTCTATAAATATGAACTATTCATATATTTTCAAAAGATGTTGAATATCAAACATTCATTTTTATTTAAACATTAATGATATCAATTATCAAATTTCATTTTCATGTGGATAAAATAATTTATAAAACAATGCATTTATTTTGAAAATATAAAATTATATATATGTGAAGTATTCAAAATTTAAATATGAAATAATTTATATTTTTCATTACATTATCATATATTAAAACTAAATAAATTTTGAATATGATTTAATAAGAAACATATTATAAATAAATTATTATCCATATCATACCATGTAAAATATTATTCAATATTTACATTAAATATTTTGGTTATTTGACATGAAATTGGTTTATAATCATTTAATAATTAATTATTCTATATTTTTAATTAAAAAATCAATTAACAATCCAAAAATTAAATAATTATCCAAATATTCCATTTTACCTAATTTATTGAAATTTAGAAATTATATAGTCAATTAATTTTTTAAAATTTATAAAAATAAAAATCTTCTTTATATATCTTATTTTTTGATATTAATGATATCATAACCAATAATATAATTCAAAGGTGGGGTCACCGTTTATGGCTGATATGAAACGACATACACAACATTTCCTACAAACAATATATTTTCTTTACGATATACATCTAATAAAAATATAATACATTTCTCTATTTTAATCCAATGAAGCACAAGAGATTAGAGGTGTCATTTCATATGTTTGAACGTATAGAATGATATGATATATGAAGAATTTTTTTATAATGGATCACCTGTTTGGATATCATATATTATATAAAATGGATTAATCATATAACATGATATAATATATCATTATAAAATTCCTCAGTACAATTTTTATTTCAGAATTAATAATAGTAAATATTTCACATATTTCTCTGTAGAAATTTTACACCACAGATTATGATATCCTATATCATATATAAAATTTATTCAATTTCAATATGATTTATATAATCAATAAACATAGTGAATATTTAATTCCAATAAAATTTTATATTGATTTCGAAACACTTATTCATTGTAGAAGAAGAATATAGAGACCACACATCCCAACATCATTATTCTATAAAATCTAAAATATTGTTAAAGAAATAGGGTACTTATACCTTATACTGAAGATGTTAAATATTTTTATCTAAAATAATTTCTTAGAGATGTTCACAAAGAAAATCAATCATTGTATTCTGTAAATGGTGTATCCCTAGATCAAATAAATCTCCCATCATAAGGATGGGACGATCTATATCTATAGTAGAATGCTAGTTCAACTCGATAAATAATGAAGAAGTGGGAAGAGAAAAATTAGAGAATCAGTAGAGTTGACATAATATAGGATTTCATGAATGAGAACATACTCCCCAAGGCACATACTATTTATATACCTTGTAATTCAACCATTCCATACTCTACAACATGCTTAAATCATACTATATGATATTTGCAATATGGAATCACATGTGTAACGTGTTTAGGGTATTTCTGTATCAAAATATACATTACATTATATCATTATAATTACATTTATATTAATATATTAAAAAATATTTACAATTATAATTACATATATGTTCAACATTTTCAATCAAAATATTATTATAAACCTATACCAATAGAATCTATCTTTATGGAGAACTTCTTGATGGATCAAGTAAACCCTATACTAATGAAGTTTGTAAAAATACTAAATCAATTCTTATATTAAAAATAATATATAAAAAAATAAAAAAATAATTCAAATTTTAAGGTTTTATAATATGTTATAATAATTTTTTAATATTTTTTTCTTATATGGATAGTGTAGGGACACTGGGAGGGGGTGAATCAGTTCACCAAACATTTTATTGAACATTACCTTCCATTTGTTTTCAACTAATTCTCTTGATCCTTTTGATTTAAATAAAAGTAATGGATTTATAGTGTGCTCTCAACAATCATAATATAGATAATACAAGTGAAATCAACACAGAATGATTATTAAATGGATTGGTTCTAAGACCAGATCCAATATATGCTGGTTAAATAAAAATCATGGATGCCAACATGTAAAGCAATCCTATTAAATGTAAAATAAATCTCATAAACATCATAAGAGAAAAAACTAAATTAATTCCATATCACTAATTATTATTTTTTGGAATCACCAAATGGGATATTTATAATATAATCCCAATAATGTTATTTATTAAAAATTCTTCTTATTGAGGTATCTCCGGAAATGTTATGGTGTTTCATACAAGACTCCCACTGTTTTCTCAATATATAATTCTTCCAGAATAAATGTTAATCTTATATATTAGATTATTTATTGATGAAAAAAATTTATGATATTATTAAAACTCTTATTTAGTGATCAAGTAATTTTTACAACCTATTTGTAGAATTACCTACCTATTTTCATCTCTCTCTATCTCTCTCTTCAAAACAAGAAAGTATCAAAATCTAAAAATGATTGTGCAAGTATGTCATCAACATCACCTTCCTAAAAATATTTATATACAAATAATATAGTACTTTGGGTCTCAATTAATTATATATTTTAATTTATCTATTCAAGTACTCATTTAAATGTGTTTCTAGTTAATCATTTTTTATTTTCTTTAACAAATATAAATACATGAATTACCATGTGTATTATTATTTTATTCTCATTATGAAGTACCCATTGAATTGAGGTTTTTATTTTATTCCATTAGAATAACCTATAAAAAATGTGATTTAATTTATCAATAAAATGAATAAATGATGTTATTCATTCTCCATTCGCATCATATTAAACCCATAATGGGTTTAGGTATTGACATCTTCTCTAAAGACATTGATGATTATATGGGTCCTCATATTCATGCTTGAATAAAAATAATCAAACTCAAACATATTTAACAATGTATCATAAAATGGATCCCAGAATACTTGTATGTCATCACAGAGCTCCTAAAAATACCTGACATTTATGGTTATCATCATTTATTCACATAATTATGTGTATGTTTTGGATCACTGCATTTATATATGTATTAAATTCATTTAGAAAGATCCAAAGAATTATGGAAAGTAGTTTATTTTATTGGTTTGAAAATACGCATGACCCTCCATGTCTATATTTTATCATATTTTAAACATAGTTTATCATATTACACAATTGATGAGTTAGTTTATAACTCTTCCCCCCTCATTTTATGAATGAATTTATAAACACGTCCATTTCGATTATATTAATTCATTTATCTTCGATATTTATTCTCATATAGGCATTCTTCTTCATCAAGAAACCATCACAAATAGGATTCATGGTTCATTCATGTCCATGAATGAAAATATTTGATTAAATTTTTTTATATATAACCTCGATCAATGGAGTTTATTGTGGCCTTAACTTCGATTCACAAAAAATCCAACATGAGATCCGAAACACAAAAATTAAAGATATATTTCACTATGTATATTGTCCATGTGAAGGAGGAAGAAGCTTATTTCACTACACCTATCAAATAACCAAAATTAGTCTAATGAGGTGGTCATGTTAGTAATAAATCATTTTTATAATGTATTATATGTTATCATGCACATATGTCAAACATCAAACATGAATTTCATCCAGAATTTTTCATATTAGAAAAATGATTACATAATGTGTCCATAAGACTCTAGTAGGTACAATCCACAAACCCCTACTGGAACTGTCCCATGCTAGCTCTCCTTGCCATTGTTCCACACCGCACAATGGCACCGGTTGGAGTTGGTTCCTAGAAAAAAATTCATTATAATTTATGAAAAACAAAAATTATATTTTTTAATAATAATAATATTATTACATCTTGATTATTCTTATGTATAAATATATTATATTATAATGTCCTAATGATTATTGTAACACTAAAATTTCATTGAATTTACTCGCTAGGATGAGAACCCAGAAGTTCTATGAAAATATTCTTAAATATATTTTCTATATTCCTAGGATATCATTTGTGGGAAAAAATGATATACGCTATTACAATTGGACAGAAATAGGTTATTGAGGTTCCTTATAATTGTGTACTCCCACTTTAATATGTAGTTTATGATATAATAAGAACGAGACATGGTAGTTGGAAATCCATATTATTATGTGCCATTGATTTTTCAGGTGTGAGAATATTTTTTTTGATCCACTGAATTTATGATTATCATTGATGAGTATTATGAGTCAATTACTTTGATGTTTTGATGAAAAATGTGATGACATGTGGTCATTGTGAGGTCAGATATATAGGGGGCATCACTTGTAATATTGTATTCATGAATAATGAAATAATGGATTTTCCATTATATTATTTAATAGAAGATGATATCTCAGGGACAATAATGGAAATGATATATATTTTGAAAATAAATTTTTATAATTTTCTATTGGCATGTTTGATTTGTATAAAGTTAAGGGAGGAGACATCGAGGACATAAGATGATGGAAAAATCATGAAACCTGCCTGATTAAAGATATCTTAATAAATAGTCTATATATTATATTAAGATTCTGTATGAGGTATAATTTTTTTGTGACATTAAATTAATTATATATGGGTCCCCCTGTTTGTTTCTTCACCCTATTAACGGACATTAGGCTTCTTTGCCAAATTTCATTGAGAAAAGGACCAAGAGGGCCACAGACTAAGTGTTTCCATATTCTCAGTTAAATAAAATATTATTATTTATTATTTCAAAAGTTGATTACATATTATTCTCACAAGATGTTTAATAAGTATTCAGGTTCACTTGAATATATATATCCTTTCACACATTATTCGATAGAATATAATGTGATAATAATATTTAATTTATTTTTATTTTTATTTAGTGAATATAATATTTATTTATTTAATGCGGAATAATGTAGTGATATTTACTTTTAATAGTAATGACCGTCATTTAAGGCTTGATAAATATTGTGTAGGAATGGTGGACTGATTTTTCTGGTCTATTGATAGAAAATAATGAATATTATTTGATTAAATAATATTTAATTTTTTTGAAAGATAAGATCATGTTAAGGAAATAAAAATATTATTATTATTTTAGACATGGGGTTTAAGAATGGATAAAATAAATATTAAAGGTTTCTTGTTCAGATATTTATTTCTAATCTCAAGAGGCATTTCATTTTATTTTTCTATATATCCAAATCACATTCTATTATTAAAAATGACATCGAGGAACAATCCTATCTTGTCCCATGGAGAAACCGCTGCAAAACACTTCTAAGAATGGAGAGAGATATTCCTCCACCTTATACTCTCATGTATATAGAGATCATGGAGAATATATTGAATGTTACTCTTATGGTGGTAAATAGAAGACCACCCATGTGATTGGATCTACGATAATTTCAATGGGATATACTTATGGTGATGTTTGTGGATTTTTAAAAAACGTATGGATAGCCACTAATGGATGTTTTTTCAAGATTCCATCAATGAGATAAAAGTACATTGCGTAGGTATTGTCAGATCCAGAAACAAAGAAATAATTATTTCAGGGTAATTATTTAATTTATTAAATAAATGATAAAAAATATGTGATGATCCTACCTCTAGATCTGGAATTTTTTCTATTTTATTTTTTCATTGATTCTAATGTATTTGTCACAGTTTTTATAATTTTTGGGACCATGTATTGATCATAATTAAGAAACATATTCTGATAGGAAAGAACCATCTCACTCTTTTCATTCACCCAAAACATTGAGGTGGTATTAGAGTGGACAAATTATATTTTTAATTATTTAAAGATAATTTATTGATTAATGAAATTGTGATTTAGTTTTTAATTCATGTATAATTAATTATTTTAATATAAATTGGTATATATTCTTCACAAACATTATTTTATCAAAGACATAATGAAATCAATTAAATTTATGAATGACATATAATTGAATAATTCATCTAGTGGTGCTAAGGATAAATTATAGAAAACACAATATAATATACTATACAACCAGAGTTATACATTATGTACTAGTGTTCAATTCACTAAGAAATAAGTTCAATGTTAATCCATACAATGGGTCCTAAATATACATGGTGCGTTAAATTTATTTCACCATGTGTTGACCATGATATCTTAGCACATAATCATATGAAGTATGGCCTATGTATCCCATATAGATAGTGTGTAGTTATTTTAATCAAGGGCATGTCATGTAATTCCATGAAAATCCTTCCAACATTGTGATCATGTAGCTTAGAGACCACTCGATTTGATTCCCTTATATATTCTATGTACTCAAATTTTTCCGAGTCACATTTTAAATACTGAGTCCCAATTTGTCAGAATCAGATAGATGGTGGGAGACGTATATGCATTATGGCTCACCACTAAATGTTTTGTTTTTATTCCAAAAATGGGGAATTAAAATAAAATTATTAAACTATGAAAACCATATCAGCATGTGTTTTTATTTCATCACAATGTTAATAGGACACTTCGGGTGATTGGTTTAATTTGATATATATATGTATATATACGTATATATGTTTTTAGATAATTTTTTGTAATTTATAAATTAGCATATCTTGTGTGAGCCATATATTAGATATTATTTTTCCAAAATTTAATCATTACATTTTACATATTAGTTAAGTAATTTTTCAAATCATTATTTTTATATTACACATCTTGAATGTATGTGATAACTCTAGTATTCTATATGTCATAAGAGTAAATTTTATATAATTATAATACATATTTGTCATATTCATATTGGTATTCAATTTTTTTCATACAAGGTATATTTATGTAAATATGTAATTTAAAATAAATTTATTTATTTAGTTTTAAATTATGAATAATGAGAATATCTAGGAAATTTGGATAAGAATTATGTTAAAGAATTTATTTGTTAATGAAGAAAATCAATTCATTCAAGCATGATTTATCATAAATAAATTCATAAAGAATTTAATTATTGTTATATTAAATGTGTAATTTGTTGCATGCTTGTGAATGACAATGAGAATAGAAATAAAATATTTGAAAGTGATTGTTTATATATATATATATATATTATTAAATTAAATTATTGGCATGTGTACCTTCACTCCTATAATTATGTAGGGTCTTATGTGTCCATGGAATATTTTATGTAAACACTTTTCCACTAACTTGTGTGTGAGTAAATGTATATGTAATGGTTTGAGATTAAAAGCTAGTGGAATTAGATCATGATTAGAGCTGAGGTGATGACAATCCAAGACATATACATAGGTGGATATGTGGGAAGCGGTAACACCAACCTTAATTGGATCAATTTGTCTCTCCCCAGGACAATATATATTATATCAACCGTTGGATAATCAACCCATTAGTAAAATATTATCATCATAATAAATTATTATTTTATTTATTTCAAGATTCATAGTCACTTAATTATTTATTTTTTCTCTATCACATGAATTAATGAACAAAAAAATAGTCAACATATATGTAAAATAAATTGGATTATACATAAATATTATCATAGATATGGTTTATCACTTATGTATATCAATTTAGTATTAAAACTATTGTTTAATTGATAAAAATTATATATTTTTTCCAAAAATATATTTTCCTATAATTACAGATTATATTGGTATAGCCTTCTAATAATTCCATTAAAATGTAACAATATTTCCAATTGCTTATCGAGTAAAATTTGTGGTTATTCCAATTATAATGAAATTCAGACATGATTTTTTTGGGTTGGCATAACAAGGTTCACAACAATGGTTGACTGAAAAATTAGTACTTTGTATAACTAAGAGGTTAGAGATAAGGAAATCCTATATAAAGACATTAATATATCTAGGTCCACTAAACAGATCAATATGTTGTCTGTTAATGATATTTTCATTTAGAATACCCACCTGAATCCGTTTATGTATCTCGTATATACATATGTTTTGTAATGATAGGGGGAACATTTATCCGTTCCACTATGATGCCCAAGAAATATGATTTTCAATGTCAATGGTGTGGGCTGATTGATTTCGATAAAATAGTTGGTGATTAATTAATATAACATTTTTTCGTTTATTAGAATTTTATTTGTAAATTTAGTAAAATTATACTCATATTTTTTTTAGAAACAATAATAAAAAGACACTTAATAAATCCCTATGATCCAAACATGATAATGAAAAACTTCCCACTAGAAAAAATTATCCGGAATTGTAATGGTTCATAGGGATTATAATTCCCCAAGAAAGTAAATTGTATGTGATGGAATAACATATTCCATAAGTGCCTAGAAATTATTTTCATTATTAATAGTTTTATATCAATGAGAAATTGTTGAACTATTCATGATATATTCCATTTTTCATGATATCATCCATAAGAAATTATATTTTGAAGAAAGAAGAGGACATAGATGTGTATATCATGATGTATCTACTTGAGGATCTCTATCAACAGAAAAGAGACGAGAAAGATACGAGATATAAAATTTCTTGTGTATATCTAATATCTGACATTATTCACTAGATATGTCCTATGTATTCACATATATCAATTACATTTAACACTTACACATCATAGATATTAAATGTCCAGATGATTTTATTATGTATATTGTTGGACTCTTCATGTACTAATCATGTTTTAATGACCACAAATCCAATTCAATGTGGTTAAATACTATAAATTATGTCAAATAAAAAGTATTATTGTTTATGTATTCTAATTATTTAGGGAGATCCATTCATGATAACAATACTCTACATTCAATTTAATTACTTTATTTTATCCTTGATTTACCTTTATAATAACATATTTGATAAATTATTAAGTCTAATACATTCTATGATCATCATTCTATACGTCTGAATACCGTTATTTTGAAAATTCTACGACATCGTTAGTCTACCACTAGTTATGTCATTCAGGAAATGTAAATTAGACACCATGATAATCAGACACACCATGATAGACCAGACACTGTGAAGGATCAGACACCGTGAACAAACATACATCATGACCATGAGACACTGTGACATCCAGAAACCATTACAATGAGACATTGTGAACAAGACACCATGAAAAATGTGGACACTATGTAAAAGAGACATTGTTTCCATGACATACTATGAAACCATTTACTAATATATTCTTTCATATTTCAATTTAATCAATAAGAGTCATATTTGATGATTTTAATGCACTGACTTCATTGAAGTTTGTTTATAGACATATCATCGGACAATATGAGGTACGAGGTGAAAAATACAGGCAACCTGTTGGCTCTAATACATGCACTCCATGATTAAAAGAGTAGTGAGGCCAAGAAACAATGTGCGAATAGCATGTTGGAAAACACAATAAAAAATAATAAGATGGTGGGCGTGAGCATTAAAATGGAATACATTTTTGCGAATTGGATCATGCAACCTGATTATGTTTATGAATACATGAATCATTCTATAATACCAAGAACATAATCGCATTGTAAAACACCACGAAGAACAAAAGTCGAATCTATCTAAATTGGGGCACTCTATTTTCCATATAAGGACTTGAGTTATTCATCTGCCTCATTTCAGAAGTCTAGTGCTGCAAAGATCAACACTCAGATCATTTAAAAACGTATCTCAACATCACATATCTATTGTGTATCATTTTATTAATTTTGGTGAAGATTGTGTATATGTATAGAAACACTCTTTTACTCTTGCATTAAACTAAAATATACAAGATATTCTAATTCAAACAATCATTTAATCTTGTGTATACCAATGGATATGAGTGGAAGAAGTCCCTATTTGGCCTTGTAGTTTGCACCCATAAAGAACTGTGGAATAGGTCCTTGTGCGACCTGGATAGTCATGTGTACTATTTTTTATCCCTGATCCAGGGTTTGGATCTAGTATATTTATAAAAACATATTGGTGGCAGGTGATCACCATGTGTATTTGATAAGGTCATGGCTTGAGATTAAACCACTTGTTGTATATCTTCTATGTTGGTCACTTAAGTATTCTCTATTTTACTGATCTACTTTATAATTCATATATCCATAAACAAGTTGTGATAGTAAATCTTGGAATGAAGTTATAATTTCACTGTCAAGTTAAAATATCTTCAAAAGTAATATTAATAACTATTATTATTACTGCGAAATAATCAATCATTTAAGAAGTTGTTTAAAAAGTCAAACCTTTATAACTGTAATACTTTGATTAATTAGGATGTATTTAACATGAAAGTGAAATCCTTTTAAGATCACCTTTTTAATCAGACATTCATTTATAGATACTCATTTCACCACTATTGAGTATTCTACGCTGACCAAGATTTGGTATTAATGTTTATTTTAGTAAGACATTGTTTAATCTCATGCAACTATGATTGTTGTTGTACTTTTATAATCTTTTCATTTCTGTCATTTCTAAAATTCTAGATCTTTAAACCTATTCTGTTATTATGGATAATAGATTGTAATGTGATCAAACAAAAAACCACCATTTTTTAATGTAACCAACTATGATTAATGGAAAATTAAATTGAAAATTCACATATAGAGTATGGGCTTTGAGATTTGGTCATCCATTATAAAAGAATACAAGATTCCTACTACTGATTGAATTACATGGGATGAACCTCTCAAAATTTCCTAAAATAATAATTTTAAATCAATTAATTCTTTATACTTATCCTAAGTAGATGAGTAATTCAATAAAATTTCTTGATCGTCAAACTACCCATGAAATATGGGATACCCCGTCTATTTCACATGAAGGTACATCTAGTGTAAATCAAATGAGTCTTAATACTTATAAAATTAAATATGATAACTTTAAAATGAAGAATCATGAACCTATCTATGACATGTATCTTTAGATCAATGAGATTGTCATCATAATGACTTCTCTTTGAAGACAAGTCACTTATAAAAAATAGATCATGAGAATTATCATATTTTTTCCTGATAGATGGAGAGGAACCTCTCTATCTATTAGCAAATCATGCAACATTAGAAATATACTTGTAAAAGAACTCATTGGGATACTAATGATATATGAATAAGAACTGAATGTAAACAATGAGGAGGAGGATTAATGAAAAATAAAATCAGTTGCATTCAAGACCACCACCTCTAAACACAAAGACAAAGGGAAATTCGAAGCTTCTATAGAAAGATCGTGTTGTGAACAATAATCACTCAATAGTGATGAGGAGATGGCTCAATGAGCAATATGAGTCCAAAGATTTTACAATAAGAATAACTTTTTCTGAAATCCTAACTTCAAGGGAAAATATGACCAAAATGGAATATGGGTGATGGACTAGAGAAGATATGACAATACTGATTAGATTGTGTGCTATGAATGTAAGCGCAAGGGACATATCAAGTCGGATTGTCGAATGCTTATATACAAAATAGATATGAGGATAAGGATAGGACATTAAAAAATACAATGAATGCAATCTAGAGCCACTGTGAGGATAGTTCAAATGACTCATAAACATCACATTATGAACATGATAACAAATTCAATATGTGTATCATGACAAACACATATGAGGTAAAACTTTTCTCTCATGTACATAATTCATACTATTCTGAAAATTAGAGTCACACTGAGAAAATTACTACTGAAGAAATGTTTGAATATAATTGAAAGCATGAAGAAGTATGCAATGAACTAAAATTCAAATATAAATTATTGAAAAAACAACATGTTCGTATTGTGGCAATTAAATCTAAACTAACAAATGGAAAGAAGAAGAAAATCACAATTGATCATAGAGAACAAAAAATTAAAATGAAAAATGAGAAATTGATTAATGACCTAAAAATGATTACCAATGGGAAAAATACCCATAATCAAATTCTAGGAAAACTAATTTCCTCAATATGGAACACTATTATTGGTTATTAAACTGGAAAAAGAAAACATAGTAGAAAAAAATTTGTTTCTATATATAGGACATATAGTTTTACATAAAATTGGAGACACAAATCGTTTAATTCATGTTATTATACATTGTCAATTGGTTCATGTTTTTCATGAAAAATAGAGTTTATCTTTAAAATACATTACTTAATTATTATAGGAATCCTCTAAGATAGATATGGGTTCCTAAAGCACTTATTACTAATATTTATGTACCTAACTGATTATTGGTACCAAAATCAATTTTTATTTGATCATTTTCTAAGAATGATTCTTAAATAGTTATTGTAAATTTCTATGATACATGGACAGTGGATGTTCATGGAAAATGACATAAGAACACTCAGGATTCATGAACCTAATCAAAATAGATGGATCACATGTCCCATTTGGTGACAATTCCATAGGAATGATTATTTCCCTCATCTGAATCGGTAACTCTAATTCAGTATTTATTCCTAAAGTGATGTTTGTTGATGGATTATAATAAAATATGCTCAGTATATAATAGACATGTGATGATTGATTTCATGATAAATTTTAAGATGATGCTTGAAATGTCTTTAATTATAAAGAAGATTTTTTATTTTTTGCATTAAGAAATGAATATACATACTCTGTTAACATATATTTTTTAGCATCTCAAAATGATTCATGCTAATGTTTATTTCATAAAGAGTCATGGCTCTATCATAAGAGTCTAGGACACTATAATGTTCACTCCAATGTAAAGATAACTAGAAAAAATCTAGTTAAGGACTGACCAAAACATGAGTTTCTAAATGACAACAAATGTTATGTCTATCAAAGGGGAAAACAACACAATGTTTCCATAAAACCATTGAAAAACGTTTCAACATGTCAACCTCTCAAACTCGTTTACATGGATTTGTTTAGACCATCTAGAGTCTATAGTTTAAATGGAAAGAACTATGTTTATGATCATGTAGATGAATTTTCTATATATACTTAGACCTTCTTTATAGATCACAAGAGTGAAGTCTACAATTATTTTACTAAATATGAAATGTCTATAAAAAATCATAGTCGACATATAAATAAATCCTTAAGAAGTGATCATGGTCGTGAGTTTGATAATCAAGAGTTTGAATCCTTTTTCTCAAAAAATGGTAGTAATCAAAATTTATATTCCCCATAAACACATGAAAAATATATAGTTGTAGAGAGAAGAAATAGAACCCTTTAAGAGATTGCTAGAACAATGCATAGTGAATATGACCTGTCTATTTATTTTTGGGTTGAAGCTTCCAATAAATCTGGACACATAATCAATAGAGTGTTGATCAGACCTATTCAAAAATGGAATCCTTATGTGTTATAGAACAATATAAATCCCAAGGTTAAATACTTCAATGTTTTTCGTAGCAAAGGTCATATCCATATTACAAAGGGAAACTTGAAAATTTAATCCAATAGTGATGAAGGTAACATTTTATATATTAATTGTATAGTATGGCCTACACAGTGGTCAATAAAAGAACTAAATGTATGGTAGAATCTGTCCATGTTAAATATGATGGAATAGATCCATACGATCCTGAAACCATTCTAGAAAATATAGAGGATAATCTATTGAATCTGAATAGAAATCCAGAATTCTCAAATCAGTTTATGAAAGATTCAGTCAAAACATCCAATTATGAAAATCCATAGAAGTTGAACCTGTTGATGAACCTGAAATCAAAAGTACCTCCTTTACTAGAGCTGTTAAAACTCTTAAGAACCATCCCTTAGATGTTTTTGTCAAAGACCTATGAAAAGAAACTCAATCTATAGCTTCTCAATGAAATTAGGTTGAACATAATGTCTTTATGTCAAAACATGAACCTAAAAACCCATAATGATGCTATCAATGTTGAATTTTGGGTGATGGATATACACGAAGAACATAATTAGTTTGAAAGGAACAATTTTTGGAATATTGTTGAAATACCTAAGGACACATTCACCATAGGAACTATATGGGTGTTTAGAAACAAGGTAGATTATGCTTGTAACATAGAAAGAAACAAGGATATATTGGTTGCATGAGGCTATAGTCAGGAATTTGAAATTGACTATGAGGAGATGTTTGCACCAGTAGCTAGTCTTGAAGCCATCAGAATCATGATTTCTTATGTTGCACATCTGAATTAAAAACTATATCAAATGGACGTTAAGAGTACATTAATAAATTGGTATATTTCAAAGGATGTCTTTGTTGAACAACCCAATAGAGTTATAGACACCCATTTTAGAAATAATATTTTTAAATTTCCAAAATCATTATATGGTTTAAAACAATCATCATGAGCCTGGTATTATAGATTAATTACTTTTCTTATTTCAAAAGGTTTTACAAAAGGAATAACTGATCCTAGCCTTTTTATAAATCGATTTTATAATGATGACGTAGTTGTTCAAATATATTTAGATGACATTATCTTTTGATCCTAACGATATTCATTATGTGATGATTTTTCTAAAATGATGAAAAATTAATTTGAAATTATATTAATCGGTGAACTAAAATTATTTCTTAGATTTAAAATAATTCAAAATAATTATTGTATTATTTTAACTCAATGTAAATATACTAGAGATCTTCTAAAATTTTTTGGATTGGATTTCTCTAAATATAGTAAAACTCCAATGGGTACCACTTTTATGTTGGATCTGGATGAAGATGGAAAATTTGTTGATCAGTCCACATAAAGTGGAATGATTGGAAGTTTACTCTACATAACTTCTAGTCAACATGGCATTATGTTTACTGTGAGTATGTGTGCTCTTTTTCAACCAAATCCTATGAAATCTCAAAAATATTATCTAAATTTAATATTCAAATACCTCAAGCATATAACCAATCTAGTATTATACTATCCTTGAGGAAAATCATTTGAATTAGTTAGTTATTCGGATGCTGACTTCAGTGGCTATAAGTAAGATTGATAAAGCACCATTGGAACATGTCAATTTTTGGGCAATTCACTAGTATCATGGTTTATTAAGAAACAAAATTATGTTTCATTGTCTACTACAGAAGCTGAATACATAGCAGCTAGAAGTTGTTGGGCACAAATCTTATGTATGAAACACACATTACTAGATTACGAATATCAATTCAGGCATGTACCTATAAATTTTGACAACACAAATGCTATTTAAATATAAAAAAATAATGTTTCAAATTCTAGGACAAAGCATATTTATATAAGACATCACATTTTGTAAGATCATTACCAAAATAGAGATATCACTTTAGAATTCCTTAGTATTGAGTATCAACTAGCTAATATATTTACCAAACCAATAAATTTTGAATGAATAGACTACTTCATACATGAATTAAGAATGATTAATCTTATTTAAATTTCATACAGTTGTATATCTTACTGTTTCATGATTACAGTCACATATCTAGTTCTTAATCACTACTTTGTAACAGTTACTGTCTCACTGTAACGTTTAGTTAATATCTCACCGTATTTCTTTCTCACTGTAACTCTCAGTTAATGTCTCGCAATAAAATTCATTCACTACCTCACCATAAAGACCTAATATGGTCTCAACATAAATCTTTTCTATAATGTTTAGTTAGGAATAAAAAACTGTACCACCATAATTATTCATTTCACCTTATTGTTCTCTCATATTTTTAATTTTAGATGTTTCGTATTAATTAATGATAATATAAAGAATGTATCAGTAAATTCTTCCCTCGGGATTTCTTTTATTCATTCATTTTGGATATTTCTTCGACACTGCAACCATTTTCCCTCTCTTGATCCTCTGTTAGATGCCCATGATGAAATGCCCTTCATCATCGACTCCTGAGAAGCGCATCTCAATGAAGAAGATAATTTCACCTAAGCTAGCACCTAAAGGACCTCAAAATCCAATTATAGTAAAATGAGTTGAAGTACAAAAAAAAAGGTTTTCCCCATGCGTCCTCTTACTAGAAAATCTCTGGATTTGAATAGTTTAGAACAAAAAGGCTTGATAGATTGGTTTTAGAATGAAGATAGTCCTATCTACCTAATGTTAGTGGCTCAATTTTATCAGTATATATAGTTATCTTTTGATTAAGATGATAGTTATATTGTGAGAAGCTAGATAAATTACCATAAATAATCATTATCTTCTAGGATATATGTTTCATCACTTAGGATACCTCATTAAATAATCTGTGAATATTATCATAGAGGACCTCCACCATCATCCAAATTCATTGATCTGTAGGATGATTTGAATGCCTTAATAGGAAATACCACAAAGAGGAGAGCCATTTCTACTGAGCTAGAGAGAGAATCAGGGCTTCTATGCAAGTTTATTCAAAATCAGGATACCTCAAGAAAATGTGATTTTTATGTGCTGAAATGTCAAGATGTGTTTCTGATCCACCTTATGAAAAATGGGCATAATTTCAACCTCCCCAAGTATATCATTCACCACATGTGTGAACATATAAAAACCATATCCAAGCCAACCTCCCTGTTTTATTCTCGGTTTATCTCAACAATGCTTCTCTCCAAAGGTATGGCTAACCCTAATAAGGATGTTATATAGGATTTTGAGTAATGTCTTTCAAAATTCACTATCAAACGGATGAATATTAATTGGAATATTTGGAAAAAGGAATGGGTGGATAAAAATTATAGAATTTTTGAAAAATTCAATGATGTGGAACATCCCTAAAAACCAAGAGATATTTTTGATCCAGATTAAGAACTAGATGAGGTTGTTGAAAATTATATTGAAGAGGAATAAGAGTCAGATGTGCCCCCTAGGGAAACTATTTATATTGAGGAATAATTACCTATTATCCAAAAAGCTGACCTTGATGAACTCACAGTGGAACAATCTGTTCCCTAAGTCATTCCATCTGCTGTGGAATGGATGGAGCTGACATTTCAGCTGGCTTGGTAGGAAATGAGAGAAGAACTTCAAGATGATTTTGTTGAATTGGTTCAAGATATTATGTCTCTCGGTCCTGGGTGAGATTCAATTGAAGAGGAGGAGAAAACCCCAAATCTGAAATCTATCATTGTCCCAAATCCTATAGACCCGAGCCCTGTATGTACTCAGTATATGTTCCCCAATTTCTATGATCTGGATGACACTCAAAATGTTTCTGTAAAATTCCATGACCATTATACTATGTTCCAACTGAAATTTTCCTCATATCTTCTCTTAATATGTAACGTGTGCTAGTATCAGTCCCTATTTCTGAACCTTTATCATAACAACCATCCTTTGTGACTAAGGATGATATATGGGAATTTTGTGCTACCCTTTTTTTTGTAGTGGTGACTATGATCTGAATTCCCAACCTTCTCTTGTGACAATTCTAAGTGAGAATGATGCCCCATTATTGTTAGAGAATGTTATTTGGAAAATACAACTCAAAATTATTCATGAGATTCCAGATGTAATAGTTGAAATCAAACTTCATAGTGATGATGTCAAGACCCTAAGAAGTATGATTGAAGACATTCAAAAAGAGACAAATTCAAGATCATAGATTTTTTCTCATCCTATGGAACATGTAGTTCCAAAAACATGACATAATGTTTTCCCTGAGATTCAGTCGCATTTTTCTCCATTAGAAAAAAAGTTCATAGAATTGGGAAAAAAGAGTTTGAATGAAATGCGAGAGCTATTTCTAAATCTAAAAAAACTCACTTATGAATATATGAGGTGTCTCCAGAATGTGATTAATCAACTGAAATCTCCCACCAATTATATCAATGCTTCTAAATCCTATGATCAATCCCCTCAACACTTTTAATATAGTGATATTATCAAAACAATTATCAAAGAAGAGCTTTAGACAGTTCATAGTGGCTTCAATAAATATTCTCTCTCTGTATTTATATAGAACAGTGATAGAGTTCTTGACTGAGTCCAAATCCATTCTACAATTGGTAATAATAGTCATCAGGATATTACCAGGAAAGTGTATTTCAAAATCAACAGAATATTCTCCAAGAATGAAATGAATATGTATTTCATGTATCTTTTGGAAAATCTAAAGATTACAACAATTACTGAAGCTTTAAAATATCAAGTTCAAAATCTCACAGAGTTCAACCAATTGTTGGACCTGTTTATGGAATTCATGGATGATTTTGATAAATCCATACAGCATGGAAGAGAGATCATTTTGGATTTCATTAAGAATTCATGGCCTTACCATCATATTCTGATTACCGCCTTTGTTACTCTAGTGACTGCACCTCTATGACCTGGTTTGCCTACCTACACCTCTACCCTGGACTCTACTACCATGTCTGTCAGCGACGCTCTAACTCGGATCAGGTCTATGATCCTTGATCAACACCAACCACAATTTGCTACTAATCCTATTATATCTCCATAGGTCTTTGAAAGCTTCCAATTACATTCTCTATCAACCACCTCCCTCCACAAGAATGGAGTTGCTTTTTTATCCTTTCTATTTGTTCTAGATCTTATTTTAATTAATGAAATATGCACTTGTCCTGACATCTCATATTCTATAGTTTTGATAATCCCAAAAGGGGGATAAATCCATATATGTTAGACATTTATATCTATAACAATATTTGAATAAAATATAATCTTTAAATATACATGATTTGTGATCATCAAAAAGGTGGATATTTTTGTACTCCTCATTTAATAATCATGTTCTAGTGATCGCAAATCCTATTCAACCTAGTTAAATCCTGTAAATTATATCAAATCAAATTTTTTTTAATAATTCACATGCTTTATGAAGAGACATTCAAGATCTTAATTGCGCTACATTTTTTTAATTACATTATACTATATGGGATTAACTTTTATAAAATAGTATTTGAAAAATTAGTAAGTCTAATCCATTTTATGATCACCATGGCTTATGTCTGAATACATTTATTTTGAAATTTCTTGGACACCGTGAGTCTACCAATGGTTATGTCATTCTGGAAAAGTAAATCAGACACCATGACTATCTGACACCATGACGGATCAAACACCCTGACAATCAGACAATGTGATTGATCTGACACCATGAAGGATTAGACACTGTGAAGGATCAGACACCTTGAAAACCATACACCGTGACACCCAGACAACGTGACAATCAGACATTGTGAAGGATCAGACACTATCAACAAGCTGACCCCATGAAATAGAGACACCATGAACAAGACACCATGACATCCAGACACCATTACCATGATAAACTATAAACATGACACCATTACCAATCCAGACACCGTGTAAAGTATACACCATTTCCATGACATACAGTGACATTGTTTCATCATATATTTTTTCATCGTTCATTTTAATCTCTAATGATCATATTTGAATATTTCAATGCACAAACATAATTATTGATTCCTTGTAGACATATTATCACAAAAAATGAGGTATGAGGTGCAGAATACAGGCAACCTTCCAGCTCCAACACATGCACTCTAAGATAAAAAGAGTACTGCATCCCATTAACCATGTGCAAAAATCATATAGGATAAACAAGATTAAAAAGAACAAGATGGGGGTGCGAGTGTTATAACCGAATTCATTTTTTTGAATTGGATAATGCAACCTGATTCTACTGAAGAACACATGAATCATACTTGAATCCTGAGAACCTCATTGCGCTGTAAAACACCACAAAGAACACAATTTGTATCTTTGTATCTTGTGATAATTTGTTTTCCATACAAGGACATGAGTTTTGCATCTTCCTCATTTTAGAAGACCAGATCTAAATAGATCAACACTCAGAGAACAACTAATCCTATTTCATCATTACTACACTATTGCATACCATTTTATTAATTTTTTAGTAGAGTGTGTATATGTAATGCTACACACTCTGTCTCTTGCATTAAACATAAGGATACAAGATATACTTACTGAAACGCTAATTTACTCTTCGGTACTCCCAAGGATAAGTGTGGAAGAGGTCCCTATGTGTCCTTTTAGGTTGTAGCCATGATGAACTATGGAATATGTCCTTGTGTGACCTGGAAAGTCCATTGTACTATTGTTTAACCCTGATCCAGGTTATGGATCATGTTTATTTATATAAACTACCTGGTGGAAGGTGATCACCATGTTGAGTGGATTATGTCTCAACTTGAGACCGAACCACATTTGTATATCCACTATGCTTCTTACTTTATTTTTCCTTGTTTTACTGCAAAACTATATAATTCATTAATAGCTAAACATAATTTTATAGTTAATCATAGAATGAAGTTATAATTTCACAGTCATAGTAAAATAATTAAAAAGTAATATTAATAACTATTATTATTACTGAGAAATAATAATTCTCTGATGATGTTATATGAATATTCAATTTTTATAACCATAATACATTGATTAACTAGGTTGTATTTAACATGAAGGATAAAACCTTTTAAGAAGTCATATTTTAACCAAAATTTATTATAGATACTCATTCCACCCACCCATGAGTATTCTACTCTAAAAAAATATCTCATATATTAATCACTTCGCAATGAATTCTACAATTTTATTTTTATATACAATATAATCAATAATGAGAAGATAATTTTGCAATATATTTCATTGATTTTATAATTTAATATAGAAATGTTGAGTGATAAACCCATGTTACTCATATTGAATACAATATGAATAACAAGGTGAAGGTTCCCAAGACACATATAATGTATAAATTTCAGGTGCATTATCTTTTTAAGAGGATGATGTTACAAATGTAGGAAAAGGAAAACGGGTGGAAGGAGTTGTTTGTGTAAACAAATGGAAATATAATTTGAAATATTCTTAGATCTCCTGGGAATATAAATGGGAATTAAATAACAAGAATAATATTTGAATATACTTTGGTTGTTAGATATATTTGGTGGGGGTCACATCTACATACAAATCCAGGAACAAAGTAGATTATCAAACACTTCCAAGGGACATGTGGTTTTGGGAGTTTCACTGTTTGTGAGACTAAATTTTCTAACTATTTTTTACTACCAATTTTCATTTCCATTTGGATTGATTTTTTTTTCAAATGTTGTCATTATTTACCAAAAATTAGAAGAATAAATTTATATATCATTCCTAGATGCAAATATTTTTATTTTCATGTTTTCAAATAAATGATTTTTACTTTTATAAAATAATATGTTATGGTATGGGATATTTAAATAACAGTCATTATGTTTTATATTAGTAAACCCAATTATTAGAGATAGATAACGAATCACGTTCCCATGAATCCTATAACACCTATATTTGGGATTTAATTCATGATTATATAAGAGAGAAGAGTTTGAAAAGCCGATATTGATATTGTAATTTTTACTCATCTGAGCTAAAAACAACATGAAATATGTCTTGCCTATTCACCAAGAAAATTGACCAAAATGACATTCAATTTATAGAGTGAAAGGGATACAACATTTCTGGGCCGATACACAAAGATGTTTTTGGACCATTTCCTATAAAAATTAGAGGTTTGTATTCTTAATTAATAACATTTATAGTTGACTTGAGAAGATATTGACATGTCTACATGATGAGGTACTAGTTCTTGACCTTTGATAAATTCAAGTAATTTTATAATGATGATGAGAATCTTGTAAGTATGAAAATAATGATTCATTGACCAAATTGAGATAGTGAGTATCATAAAAATGTTTTAATTGTAGTTCTATGGTAGTTTTGGATTCAATATCAACTCATATCACCATGAACAAAATTGTGTAATGGTTACACTAATATAAGAAAACATACTTTGTCAATCATTTTATGTTCTATGATGGGTCATGCAGATCTTCCATTATTATTTTGGGGATATAGAGTACATACTATGAAATATAAATTAAATCGAGTAACAACTAAAGAGGAAAATGGTATTCCCTTCAAATTCTGGTGTGGAAAGAAAAATGTTGGGTAACATACAAATGTATGAGGTTGTGAGGTGTTTTGTTAAGTCTTTCTCAACAAAAAAATATCACCTTGGGGAACAATTTGTATCATTATAGGGTATTCCAAGGAACAAAAGGGATACTGCACATACAACCCCTTAGACAATAAATTGTATGTCTCCAATAAATTCATTATTTTTTTGAGGGAGAACATCCTATAATGGATAGAGTGAGAACGATTTACATTTAAGGAGGTGATTCTCAAGATGTAAAATAGTTGGTAAAAGAATGGATTCAATAGATACCCAAGGATGATGTTGTTCTCAAAACACTAGTACTACAATGTTTCAAATGATATGTTAGGGAACCATAGGGATATGGTTTTCTTGTCACCAAAGATGGAGAATATTTTTTTGTTGAATATAATGAACATATATTTGATGTGTCGGTTGATGTAAATCCCCTTGGTTGAAATGGTTATTATAATTACCCGAAATTATATTTATGGAAATTCCGCTTAATCGAATTAAATGTATTATTTTGTGAAATAGTTGTATAAAACATACTCTCTTCCTTGGTTTTATGTTTTGGGATTTAAAAATACTGTTATTAATTATTACCATTTATAATATAGTTACTGAACATTGATCAATTAATTATTATAAATATAATGCTTTAACGAATCCAATTTATTCAAACAAGGAATGAGATGAACTCATCCAGTTGAATTGATCCATATGATGACCATTTTTCGAATCTCAGATAGTTGGTCATGTCATTGTGCATGTCTCTTGACCAAGCCCAGGATGATCTTCAACACATTATGGTTTAATGGAAACGCATATGGTTGAAGTGTAAATGAATTGTTATTACCACCCGAGCAATGTTTTCTAAGCCACCCCAAGAGTTTATCACCATCACACACTATAACCTAATCTCTTATGTGTGTGTTATAAGGGGTATTGTAACAAGACCCTAAAACTATGAACATATTAATTAATATTGAATAAAATAATTATTATAAATTCATATTATTGTTGTTACATTGTAAATATTTTTTAAAAAAATCAAATAGTAATTTTTATTTAATATTTAATGAAGACATATTATTTGATGAATTAATGTATTTTAGAATTAAATAATATTTTTATAAAATATTTTTACATAATTAAATTTTATTAAACATAAATTATTTTATAATTTTTATTAATAGAATTGTATTTTTTTATTATGGTATGGAATTTGTTTTTCTCAAAAGAAATATTTTTATAAACGTTAATTGTTATATTATGAGAAAAAATTCACATATTTAGTTTATTATTTTGATAAAACGAATATTATTTTTTGAATCAGGACCTAAAATTTTCTTAACTGTGATGTTTTCATTATTTTCTGAGAAAATCGAATTTTCACGTAATAATTAAATATTGTTTAAGTATATAATGTGTTTATGACATCATAATTACACAATAGTGATGTAACAAAATACAATAAAGGGATTTTTGGCCCATATAAGTTTTACCTTTTATTATAATGTAATTTTAGGTTTGATGGATAAATTGTACGATGTATAAGTGGACCATCCTAGACATATGGAATATTATCACTTTTTAAAATGATTTCCATGAGGATTGTGACTCAACTAAAAATAATCAGGAAAAATATTTTAATAATTTCAGACATCAAAATTATAAAATAATGTTTTCCACTCCCATTTTATGAAAAACAATGGGATAAAACCATGGGATGGTTTTTCGTTTTTATTAGTTAAACGTGTTCTGTCCAAAATCTAAATATTATTGAATTACCTGTCTTTTCCTATATAAATCCTCACAAGATCCCTCTTATATTCACTACAAACATTTGGAGAAGGTCCATAATCATACCTCCCTTTTATTAAATCCTCCCAAGATTCCCTAATATCCTATTAATCCTCTTTCAAGCCTCTCCCAAGACATTGGGATGACACTTTCAATTACAGGATTTCTTCCTTTCTCAATTTTTTCCAACTATTCATATATTGTTATTCCATTGTACAAAAAATTATAAATGCCAGGGTATGATTTATAAGCTCCCATATACATCCCTATTTATGTTTTAATTTTAGATATGCCTTGATCTCTTATTAATCTCATCCATGAAAACATGTTACCATGCTAAAATTCCATATAGGGTTTCTCTCCCCTCATTTTCATTCAAGAAATTAATTTATAGTATGCATCTAAATGAGATTAAATATGTTGGGATATTTTGTTTCTTGAACCCTTATTGACACTTTAATGTATAAATTATGTGATACCCCTTTATCCCTCATCAATTCATTTTAATTATTTCGATTTTATGTCATTATGCCACCGATATTACCCAAAAAATTTTGATGACAAAATAATCGTATATGTGAATACCATACTCATTTCTCAATCAAAGGTATTAAACATTATTCACATGTACATGTTGACCGAGTAAATACATTTATGTTTTATATATCACTAATTCCTATAATAAATAGGGATGTTTAATGAATCCATGTGGCACACTAATGAAAGAAGAGAAATGTTTATTAAGGGGGTGCTCGGATAGTGCTCTAATGCATTGGGTAAAGATCAGAATCATGATATGTCAAGTGAAATGGGGGTTTAATCATGATAATACTTGTTAAATTCAGTTTTAATCATTCATTATCAAGTGAAATGTTGGATTACTTAGGAACTATGGGAAATGATCCTTGGATCATGTTAATATAATGTTAAATGTTGTTTCCATAATATTATGTTATGATAATCCTCTTATATTATGCCTTTATGTTAATGATTATCTTATCCACCATTGATATTCCTATTTTATAACATTTAATTTATTATTCATGTTATTCCTTGTTTATAACCTTAGGTGGCTTTATATCTCACCTCATTCTAATTCATGTCCCTAGGATATCCCATGCAATCCTAAGTACCAAGGAATGTGTGTGGTCATGTAAACATTGTTCTCAATAAATATTTGTATTTCATGTTTCAAACAGTTATATAATGTTCCTAATCCCCACAGGCACGTTTCCTATTGATCATTTATGTTTTGTAAAGTAAATATATTATGTAATAAATTATGGTTATGTGTGAAATAAAGAGAAAGGTTGTTATATTTTGTATCAGGGGTATAGGTTTAGTTATTTTTTAATAGGATTAAAAAACCCTAGTGAAATCATTTGGGATATGACTATGTTTAATAAAAACATCCCTATATTTTTTTGATTATTTAGTATGTAGTTTTTCAATAATATAAATCAATGTCAGGATACGAGCTCATAGTGGTGGCTATGGAACCGATGTATCAACATGTAAAACACAAAAACACCACATTGAGATAGACACGAATGTGACCGAGTTCACATAAACGGGCCCCAATGCACAATTAGTATGACGCTCCATGTGAATATTCATTGGTAAATTCATAAGATTAATATAAACTATTATTAAGTGAATTAAATAAATACCCTAAACATTATTTGTTGGGAAGTAGAGCAAGGATAACATTGATTGAATCCTATAAAATCAATTTTTATGGCTATAAATTTAATTTTTTAGATATCTATTATTGTATTTTTATTACACTTTTTGTGTTACCCCTATATTTCCATTCATTCGAGCCAATGGCTAGTAATTAGAGTACATGGGATAACAACAGATACAGAGATCAATGTGGCGACACATCAAGTGTTCTGCCCAATCCAATGCGAATGGGAATCACAAACATTATCATGATACACTCTCTGTTAACTTCGGTTTTGAATAGAAAAATGGGTCAAGAGGATCATCCCCTCCAATAAACAACCAATCGTAATGAAGATCCTGATTAGAAAAAAGGCCCCCTACTATTAATGGATCATTTTATCCCTCAATCTTCGAATAATGGATCAACTCCATTGAATATATATTCCCCATATTTCAATATTCAGAACATATAAAGATTACAACTATTGCTTATTATATAGTGGGTGACGCAAATCAATGGTGAACATTAATAAAATATATAAATCCTAAGAAAGAGATTGAGGTGTTGGATTGGAATGTTTTTTAGAAAAATTTATTTTGACAAATAATTTCCATGCACCCTATGACTTATGATGGGAATATAATTACTTTCAATAAAGAAAAAAAGATGATGAATCTGTTAGATCATACAAGGAAATCAACATAAGGATTTCATGATATGCCTTCGACTTTGATGTTACCCCCGAATGAAATGTTGACCGCTTCTTTAGTGGGAAAAAACCTAGCGTAAGGAATACCATAACAATCAGTCACTTATATAGTTAAGAGGAAATAGTCTGATGTGCCCTCAAAGATGAAATGGATATCGATAAATCTCATGCGTATAATGAGGATAATAAATTTATGGTGGAATTTTATTCTAGTAGATCGAAGGATAAATCCAATGGTGATAAGAAATTCTAGAACCACACTTGCCAAATGTGCAGAAATATGAACCCCCCAAATTTTCATAAATGCATGAGGAAATAATATAGGTGTGTAAGAGAGGGAACCTTGCCATTAACTGATGAAAAGGAAAACAAGTTTCTGAAATAGAGGATTTGAACCATCCATTCGACCATTAACGCAATTTTCATTACTTAAACTGCAATGAATCATGGAAATTTTCAAACCAATTAGTAATGTTATGTGTTTTTTGTGGCAACCAAAATCCTCTAAGGTAGCAAGGGTGAGCTCCTTCCATCACTATCACCTATTCCAAACATGATAATAAAGTGTTCATAGGTACTATAGATATTAATTCTAGAATAGAGTAGTATAAAATTGGAATTGTGTTCTATACATTTTTTATATCTCGAATGTTTAGTAGAAAAAACCCTTCACCACCACAAATATTTGATGTAAAGATGTAGATGTCAATGAAAACATGATAAATTATTGATTCTCATTAATATAGCACCTCCACTATCATACTTTCTATATTGAACATCCCACTGAAACATGTCATACACACTCTAGTGGAGTTTCATGAAATTGTTGGCACATATTGGATTTATATATATTGATCAAAAATAAATTTCCATGAGAGGAAAATCAATCTTCATATTGAGAATCGAACCCCCGATTCTGTAAAATAGAATGGAGGATGAATATTATATAGATGAAGCATCTCATGTGTGGATTTTATTTCCCTATGTTTATGCATATCATTCTCATATGATTGAGAATAAGAAAGAAATAATCCATGAAAACATGACTATTGTTAGGGAATTATATAAAGTGTTTCATTAAGATATTCTAGGGTCTTCCTCCTAGATTTTACATTGAATTATTGATTGATATTATACCTAGGTAATTTTTAATATTCATGATTTAAAATATAATTTCAATGTGATTCAAAAGACGATAAATAAACAACTACAGGTGAATATGGATAAATGATTTATATGACCAAGTGCATCACCTTGTGGTGAACTTGTCCACTTCATCCTGAATATGATTGTTTAATGCCCCTTTTCATTGATTATCATAATCTTAATAAAATGACGAAAAATAACATGTTTCATCCACCACAAATTTATTACTTGTTCAATCAGCTATTTGGAGCCTGATACATCTCTATGGTGGATTTTTGGTCGAGATATTACCATGTTGGTGTAAAGAAATATGATATTCCCAAGACTCTGTTTCAAACAAGGTATGGGCACTATGGATTCATTGTAAGGCCTTTTGGAATAACTAATGCTCCAAAAATCATCATGGGCCTTATGAACAGAGTTTGTAGAGATAAACTGAAGAAATTGTGGTAGACATTAATGAAAATGTTCTAATATACTCAAAAAATAAGGAGGAACGCGAGGAGCATCTGACCACTACAGTAGAGACGCTGCAATAAGAGAGTATCTAAGAAACATAATGAAAGTATTGTATCTGGTTAATGGAACTCTCATTCATGGGTCATATCATCATAAGAAATGTTATATCTATGGATACCTCCAAGACAGATACAATTGAGGGATGTCTATGGCTAACATCGGTGACAGATGTTCATAACATCCTTGGGATAGCAGGATATATCCGCCAATTATTGGGAAATATATCATGATTTCCAATCTCTCTGGCCAAGCTAACAATGAAACGAGTCATGTTTACTTGGGGTGATGAATGCAAAGTGAGCTTCATGGAGTTAAAGAGGAGGATTATCACTATTCATGTCCTAACACTACCCACAAGTGGGGAAATTTTTTTGGTATTTATTGATATCTATGAGGAATTTAAATGGGTTGTGTGATGATTCAAAAGGGAAAATTCATTTTCTATGAATCAAGAAAATTAAATTATCATCAGAAAAACTATCTAAACCAAAATATGTAATTGTATATAGTAAATTTTATTTGAAGATTTGATGACATTATCACATTTGAGTGAAGTGTGAAATATATACATATCACAAAATCCTCAATTATACATTCACACTGAACGAGTTTAATATGCACCAAAAAATATGGTTATTGTTTATCAAAGACTATGACTCCTCAATCCATTTCCACCATGGGAATGTAAACAATGTAGTAGATGATCTATGTAGAAAAGACCCACCAATTCTATCATTGAAGATAATTAAATAGGATTCAATCTTCATATATTTGATAAATATGAAAATGAGAATCATAAAGATTAGAACGTCATCAAGACTCTCACAAATGATTGCTCATCCACCTATTATGGAAAGGTGAAGGTTGCTCAAATAGATGATGTGGGAATTTAGAAGAAAGTTGAAACTATTAGAATAGGGAAACCTTCAAGGATCAATTTAATGACGAATGAATTATGAGATTTCGGATAAGACAATGTGTTTCATAAAATTCATATTTATGGAAATTACATTTGGATGATGGTCATTGTTATAATTTCTCTATTCACCAAGGAAACAAAATAATTTATCAAGATCTCCTAAATAATTATTGATGGGATAACATGAAGAAATATATCACTGAGTATACATCAATTTTATTTGTTTGTAAGAATGTTTAGGTTGGGAGGAAATAGTCTTAGGGGAAGATGCAACCATTAACGATTCCAACATGTAAATGGGAGAACATCACCATGGTATATGTAACCATAATTTTAAAGACACCCAATAAAAACCAATATATCTTGGTTGTTGTGGATATTAGATGAATGATTGCACACTTCATTGTAGTTTTGGAGGATTTCTCATTGGATCAAATGGAACATATATACATCAGATAAGTGCTAAGGATGTATGGAGTACCACTATCAATTATATCTGATCGAGGTCCAAGATTCAACTCTATGTTCTGGAAGAGTCTCCGGCACACTATGAATACTGATCTGAACTTCAATATGACTTCTCATCCTCAAACAGATGGTCATTCAGAGTGTTGTATTGATACTCTGGAGGATATGTTGAGATCATGCTATATATACTTCAAAGGATTATGGGATCAATATATTCATATTGTTGAGTTCACATATAATAAAACTTTCCACTCAATATTCTAAATGGATCCTTATGATTACCTTTATGGGAATATATGTTGAACACCATAATGTTGGGATAAATTTGGGGAGAGAAAACTCTCAGTTCTATAAATGGTTTAAGAAATTATGGTGAAGGTTAAAACCATCTATCACCACATTAATGATTCTCAATGTTGACAAAAGAGCAAAGCTGAGAAATGAAAATATGACCTACAGTTTGATGTTAGAGACATGGTATTCCTCTTTATATCATCATGTAAGAGAGTTATAATATTTGAGAAGAAGGGATAGTGTAGTGCAATGTACATCACCACTTTTGTGATCCTTGATCACATTGGACCAGTGATCAATCAACTAACACACCCACTGAACCTATCTCAACTATATGATGTATTCCATGTATTATTTTATAAGACGCTAAAACATGACCCATCGCATATACTTAAAATATAATGGGTACAATTAGATAATTCCATCGTCTATGAAGAGAAGTCTATGATGATAATATATCATAGTGAATAAGTTCTAAAATATAGGGAAATTCCCCTCATCATTGTTTAGTGTTGAAAAAACAAGTTTAAAGGGGAAATATGAGAATTAGTGGAAGTGATTAAGTAGAGTTCCCCAGAACTAATTTTTGTTTTTGAAAAGAAAATTTCAAGGGAAAACATTCATAAGTGTGGAGATAGTAACAACCCAAACATTTATTAAGGGAAATTATTTGTGATCTTATTAAATATATTGTTATTTATAATGGTTATATATAACATATTCACTTCCCTGGTTTTATGTTTTTTGATTTTAAAATACATACATGAATTGTGATTGTGTCCATTACTGTCATTTAATAGTGAAAACACGATTTGTATAAATATAAGGCTTTAACGAATCCAATTTACTCAGACAAAGGATGAAATGGCCTCATACAATCGAATTTATACATTCACATCCTAATTTTTTGTTCTTATAGAGGAGGTGGTGTCACTGAGAAATGATCATGATCATGATGAAGTAGGGCATCAACACATTAATCAAGAATAGAACCTCATAAGAGAGAAGTGGAATGTTAATAGTTATTGCCTACCAAGCGATGTTATTTGAGATAGCCAAGAGTATGCCACCATCGCACAACTTACCATTAGGCCTTATGTGGGTTTTATAAGTTATTTTTTATCAAGACCCTAGAACAGTGATTATGTGAATTATTTTTTATTTAATAAATAATATACAATAATTTTCTTATTGTTACATTGAAAACAGTTTTTAAAGGGAAAATGGTGTTTTTTAGTTAATATTCAATTATGAAGTCAATTTTGAATAAATAATTATTTTAAAATTAAATTATAATTTAATAAAGTATTAATAATAAATTATATTTCATTAAATATAATTGATAATATAGTTTTTATGAATACCATTGAAATTTTAATTAAATTTTAAAAGCTACATTTTTCAAAAACACCGAATTTTTGATAAATGTTTGATTTTATTTAATAATTATTAATTCACATATTTATAACATTATTTATATAAATGGAGTTTTATTTTAGGAATCAGGATGTCGAAAAAATTTAACAGATAATTTTACACTATTTTCTGCTTCATTCGAATTTTTGGGTAAAAATTATATATCATTTAAGTATATAATTAATTTTATGGCATCATAATGACAAAATAGATATGTAATATTATACTATATATCTATTGTTAATACAGTATATGTTTTACCTTTATATTAATGTGATATTAGGTTGGTTTTATTTATTTTACTATGACTTATTGGACCCTCGAAAACAGGTAAAATATTTTAACATTTAATAATGATTTCCTTGAGTGTGTGTCTCGCCTTCACATAATCAAGGAAAATATTTTAAAATTTTTATCCATTGGAATAATAATATAACTTCATCTACTATCCTTTAGAAAATACCATGCGTTAAAACCACGATTATGATTGTGCTTTTGATTAGTTTAATGTGTGCTGTCCAAAACCTAAATAATAAAAAATTATCTCCCTTATCATATATAAACCTTTTTATGTTCCCACTTCTCATCACAAAAAACGTTTGTATCATGTCCCCAATCATCCATTATCTCTCAATAATCCACATATAGTTCCCCATTTTCCCTTGAAGCCTCTCAGTAGCCTCTCCCAATACATTTGAATCACACTTATAGGTAACACATTTCATCATTTCTCAATTTTTTCCAAATTTACTTATATTGTAATCACATTTTAATTTAAATTATAAATATTGGAATATATTTTTTATGCTACCCTGTACCTCCATCCTTATGTTTTAATGACAATAGAACCATTTATATCTCATTAATGGTTCTTATGTACACTCGTTAACATGCAGATATACTATACATGATTTCTCTCTCTTTATCATATTCAAGAAATTATTTTATATTATGCATCTGAATTTAATTAAATATGTAGGTATATTATGTTACATTACACCCTTACAATCTATTTCATTTATATATGATGATATATTATTTTATCTCTCATCAACCAATATTTATTATTATTATTTGACGTTGTTATGCCGCTGAAATTACACCAAAATTTCATTTTCCGAATAAATTGTGTAAGTGAATACCATATATATTTCTCTATCATCGGTATTCATCTTTATGAATATGTATTTGGTGATTATGTATATAAATTTATGTATTCCACATATCTCATTCATGGAATAAATTATGATGCTTAATGAATCCATGATGTATGATCCATGTGGCACACTTATGCATGATATGAAATGTTTATAATGGGTGCGCCTTGAGAGAACTCCAATGCATTCGATAAAGATTACTGTCATGAAAAATGAAGTGTAATAAGATATTATTAATTTTAATTCATGTGAAATGGGTGTTTAATCATTCTAAATCAAGTGCAATGAGTGTTTACTTATACTACATGTCAATGAGCATTGTATCATGCTAATATGATGTTAAATGTTATTTCCACACTTCCTTGTTATGATAATCATGTTATATCATGCCATTATGTTCATGTTCATATAATAATCCATTTGGATTCCTATTTCCTAACTACTAAGGTATTATTCATGTTGTTCATTTTTACTCCCTTACAGGGCCTTATAGCTCACCCTATTCTTATGCTTGTTCCTAGGTTATCTCGTGCAATGCTAAGTATGAAGCAATGTGTGTGGTCATATAATAGATTTTTTCAATAATGATATTTTTTTCAAGATTTATGTTATTATTTAATGTTTTTTATATCCAGAAAAACAATGGCACATGATCTTATTTATTTATCAAGTGACTATATTATGTAATAAATTATGTTTATGGGTGAATGAATGTGCATGGTTGTTATAGTTATTAAATAGAAAAATAGACATGTATGGTAAATTAAATACCATAAATTCAAGGATAGTGAAAAATGGGCTTGAAAACCTAAATTAATTATCTATATTGAAAAATATTCACCAGGATCCATTTTTAAATACATCACAATTTTAGTTATAATAGAAGATTACCATGAGTATGAGATTTGGAAGATGGATTTCAAAATTGCATTCCTTAATGAGATCATTAAGCCGGTTTTTATATGAGACAACTAGAAGTGTTTGTTACTCCAGGTGATGCCAAAAATAATTTCAAGATTCTGAGATACATTGATGGAGGGATGAAAAAATCTAGTTCAGGGATCATTTAATTGCATTTATCTATAAATGAATTTTTCTTGATTAAGAAATAATCTTAGCCACGTGTTTACAAGAAGTATTTTTGAAATGCATTCATAATAATAGTTGTATAAATTTATGTCATATTACTTATTTGAATTAAAATACCAGTCTTATGGTTCATTAAGGATTATGAAAAATGGTGTTTCTCTATAAAGGACTCGGGCGAGGCAGACTAAATTCTAAGGACACATATCATTCATGATAGATCAAAGATGATGTATGGACAAATTTAAATTACTTATATTGACTAGATATTAAAGATATTTCATATGGATCAATATAATAGGGGATTGGTTCTTGTGTCATATGTTTTACATCTTTATAAGAATATGTTTCCAGAGACACAACATGAAAAATGGAGAATTAGTAAGATCTTGTTTTCTTTAGTGATAGTTTCATTCATGTATATCATGTTTTGTACTAGTCATTATGTTACCTCTCTAATTAACATGGAATTAATACATCATGTAGATCCAATACATCATCATTGATCATCTGTAAAGGTTATCCTTAAGTGTACTAGATTAAATAAGGATGTTGTATTTGTGTATTATTGAGAAAAGAAGATGTTTATAATTAATTATATTGATTGTGGTTTTTAGACATACCAGAATCATCCTAATTAATAGTCTATATATGTTTTCTATCTAAATGGATGATGTTTAAGGAAGATTATTTCATTGTAGCTAGTTTTTTTAGACTGTGTAGTAGTTTATGAGTATATAAAATCATCTGATTTATCCATGGAATCTATTTTTATAAGAAAAACTATCAATTATCAAGATTATATACCAAGAATTAAAGTGAAAATAACATTTCTTTATCATAATATTGTAAACTTTTGACAAGAAAAATGGCAAAGTACACTCTAACAAACTATGAATATACTCTAAATGTATCACTTTTTTTGATGTTTTTATCTTAGGGGTGATGTTTTAGAAATAATAATAACCATGGAATAGAATGTGGTTGTTCCACTATTGGTAAAATAACATGTACCCATAGTTTGGATCTACTGGTATAGACCTTCAAAACATGGGTACAGGTTATACCATCATTCCCATAAAGCATGGGCTTCTTAGGGGCCTGTATAGAGCTATACCTTGGGTTTTATAGAAACTATGGTATATCCCTTGAGATATCCACAATATTGATGATTTTATTTAATCCGTAGGAATATATCTATACACATTACATACAAAATAGTGGGTATATATTATCACAAGAGAATAAATATACCCATCATTATTGAATAGGGTGTATAGATCCTTGACCTATAAAAAATACAACCATCCTGTAATTTGTTCCTACATTAACCCAATCTAGGTTTATATCGAATCCATACACATTTTTAGGGGCCTTATATCCCAAAACCCCTGATGTTGGGGTGTGTTGCACCCTACAACCCTGAACGAGCTCACCATGATACTCATCCAACAAATTTTGTAGTCTGTTGTGTAATATTGGGGATGATGCAATGTATAATAAGACATAATTTTTAAAGTTGTAATACGAGAAGTTTATTTTTAATGTTTTTTTTCACTATAATCATTCTAAAGATATGTTGGTGGAACTTGAGTATCAGTAGGGAAAACATCAATTCTAAATAAGGAAATTGACATTGTTACAAATTATTTCCATAAATCAGTGTATGATATAATGGTGAATCCTATTCAAGAATATAGTAATTTTTTCAAAAGTTATTGGAAGAAGACTAGGAATGTATCCAAGATCTCAAGTGATCCTAAAGTGGAATCCTCAAAGATACTTTATGTATACATGATCGTAAAATAATTTAATATGCATCTTATAAATAGGAAAATAAATATTCATTATATATTAAATATAATTATGTTGAAACAACCAAATTATGTTATACAACAGGAAAAAGTGGGTGAAATCAACAAAAGGAAACATGTCCTCAAATAATATTTTTGTGTAAACATAAATTCTATGATAAGATTGATTATGGAGCAATATGATGTAATTGAAGACCTAAAACATTAATTTATGGTATGATTCAATATTAAGGACAAAATAATTCATTCACTAAATTGAAAAGTATTATATCATTAGGAATATAGAAAAAATACTATAGTTGAAGGATTTGAGTGTCACAAAGCTGGAGGAAGAGACCCATATAGTTTGAGAGAATTCTAAAACAACATAAAATAGGAAGAGGAGTTTTTTTCTATATTCCAGAAGTATAAAGTACTAATCCATGGGTAATTTATGAAGCTCATATTGAAACATGTTACCCCAATGACATGTATATTCCATTTCAACGATACTATGAAGAAAAAATTGATGAATTATGTAACATATCTTACAAGGATAATAATGGAAGAACAAACCAAAATAGCATGCTTCAATTGAATAATTATTTACCATTTATATGGTCATTAAAAAATTGGTAAATTCATGTAAATTTAATGAGGTGGTTTGTACAAGTGTTTCACATCAAACAGAAACGTTCAGCAATAATATAAGGTGTTTTATCCCTTGGACTAACCACATTTTACATAATTAGGATATTAGAGATACCCCCTCTCGCTTTCTCTATGTTATCTTAACGAATGTGTGCATTGATTAAGGATTAATTCAATCTAATGGGGGAGTTTCAATATATATACATCAAAATAATAATCACTTAGGATTTGGGCGATAATTTATTTGAATGGGTAGTTTAAATCTATAACCCCAAATGACACAAGGAGGAATTTATCTAGTTGTATTGCTAAATCTGCTATCATGGCGATTTGATTCTCTATTCTGATTTTAAAATCTATAATTTTTTTCAATGATTAAATTTCATAAAAATACCAGATTTGAAAATAGATTATTAATTCAGTGGAAAAGTTAATCTATGAAACAATATTTTATAAACCCTCACCTTTTTGAAAACAATGATTAATTTTTACAGACATTCTACAAGATGACTGTTCATTCTAAAATATTTTAAAATAGTGAATATCATAGATTTTTGGAAGTGATACATGAATCTATGTCTTGTACCATGACCCACATAATATTTCTTGAGACTTGCATTGAGGACACCAAAAGCGTGTTCATAGCCTATCTGATGATGGAATACCATGGTGATGTGATTTGATAGTTTTACGAGGAAGTATCATTATTAAATATTCTTTTAATTTCTTTTTCACTATCATGATGGTTTTGCTGAGTGGTTTTTCCTTGATATCCATGAATATAATTGAATAAGACAATATTTTCATTTACCACTCATGGTAAATTAATTCCACATTGTGGTGTCATGATTTGTAGACATTAAGGGGTTGTTCAAAACAATTTTCAAGCATGTCAGTTTGCCAAATTTGGACGATAATAGATTAAATGTAATATGAGCTTCAAGAAACATTACAGTGGTATTTCCAAATGTACATAGGAATAATGAAAATCAGTGTTTACTTGCTAGAAAATTTATATTCAATGGATACCAAATCCAAACTATGATATGAATTTTGGAAATGAATGTTGTTTCATTGATAAAAATGACCATAAAACGTAAAATTCTATTAACCTAAGAAATAGAGAATGAAATAAGTGTCATTAATGAATCTATGAAACATTATTATTGAATTTTTCATCTAAAAAAATTCAAATCAATATTTAATTATATATGCTCGAATCAGTTAGAAGATGTTGTATTTGTGAGGATATATGGTTATCATACTTTTTATATAGTGGGGAAACACTCAAATTTAATCATTAAGGATTTCTTGGCTTCAACAATATTTTTGTTATCATTCCATTGGTGTATAGAGGTGTGTGAATTCATGAGGGGAGATATATCACTCAACATGGTATTCATGAAGTTGTTTTAAAGGTGACAATTTCTCTATACATGTTTAGTGCACGGAGTATGTTGACTGTGGGGGTTATAAAATGGACTCCATGTTCCCAATATAGAAATAGACCCTTTTTACTTTATGGAAAATCAAGGAGAGAATTTTGATAGTTTGTATTGGATGCTTTGGGAATGCTTCGACATTTTTGACAAAATATTGATGGGGGTATTGTTGCAAAAAATGGATTGATTGGTTGAATTTGTAAAAAATATATGAGTTATGAATGAGGTATTTTTTATTGAAGAGGCACTAGATTTTAAAAGAATAATGACATGAAGATCTATTTCTGTATGATGAGTTGGAGATATATATATGGTGAGGGAATTCAATGCATTACCATAATGAATATGTCTTATAAGGGTATCAATGGTGAAGGTATTAATGGATTAATTGTGTAATCAAATTATATTTATGATTTGGAGATATTGATATGTGTTTGGAGCATGGATTAAATATGATATATGTTGAAAATTTAATGTTGACAATGTTCCCTAGATGAACTAATGAAATGGATGATATATTAAGGCTAGAATTGATCTTAATATCTAGATTCTGTTTCTAATTTACAATACAAGAACTCAAAAGAAATATTTAACAGGTTTGGTATGATGAGGTTACACCAAATTTCATTGGACAATATAAAATATTATTGAACAGGGTTTCATAATTGTCCAAGATGCTGTTATAGAATGAAATCTATAGTTATAGGTGTAGTCAAGTCAGATAATAGGTAGTGCTCATGGAGAAAAAATCTTGAATGTGAATGCTTTCATGTCTTCTTCCAATGATGTTCGTATTGCTGATTTTTAGTAATATAGGTTCCATAGTATTCAATGCCTTAAATGAAAAATATTTTTTTGAATTAATCGAGATATTAATTTATGGAATGTTTTTAATAAAGAATCAGCATACCACACTCTTAAATGATGATTTCAAAATAAATATATAAATTCCAATATTATCCAATGTACAATATGAGTGTTTGAATGTTGATATCTGTTTATTCATTAGATCACATATTTTACCATGGTGACAGTTTTCACAACTATAATAAAAGAGTATGATGAAAAAGAATCGAAATAATCTAACCATGATATTTTTTATGAGGCACTCCATTTGGTGTCTCAGGATAGAAATTATTCACCCTTCTCCGGTGCATGATATGAGTGACATTGAATGTATTACAAGGGGAATTCAATTTTTTTTTGTAGAGAATGAAATGTTCATCCATATATCCCAAATATATTGAGGAATGTTTCCAGTCCACAACAAGAGGAGTGGGATTACCTAGAAAAAAATTATTTCGGATGGTCTATAAATAAACTAAATCATCCTAGAAGAATAGGTGGAAGATTCAGCATATTACTGACATTGTATAAGAGAATGAAGGTAGCTTCAGAAAACCTAGGGTTTTTATTTTGTTGGTATTTTAGAATTTAGGGTGGTGTGGAACTTCACTCAGTGTATGTGATAAAGGAATAACTACTTTTACCCTAGTTATGATATTACAGCACGTCACAAGTCCTATCATGAGGTCAGTGAAATTTTTATTGGTAATTTCAAACCAAACTATCTAGTGTATGATAGAGTATTTTTGGAACCAAGACATTTCTATAGTTACATTAGGATATAGTCTAACAAACACCAATAATGTACAATTGAACATGACATGATATTACATTAGCAAATTGGTTATGAATGTGAAATTCCCTTTATTAGTCTCAAGTGTCCGATCATCAAGGAATTACAACTCAGTAATGATTTTATGCACAAAAATTAATAGAAACAGTAACTGAAATAACTAAAATTTTGGAACGTCTCATCTGTATATCAGACTTCCACAATGAGGGAAATGAAAATAAACAGAAAAAAATACTATAAAGATGGAAAAAAATGAAAAATGCCTATTAATACCTCCACTACCTAGATCTCATACTCCTATAAATAAAACAATGTTGATACATCTATTTTCCTTCTTTCCCCAATCACTGAATATAACTAACATCCATCCATAAAATTATGTATTAGTCCTATGTAGCATATGGGATGAAGAAAATAAAATATTAACTAAACTAAACATACCTTCCAGTTGTAAATATACAAGTCACTACACCAATATAAGAACCACCACTCCCCATGGGATGAAACATATTCCTAAAATAATAGAGGAAAATGATTATATTTGTTCAAAAAGATGTGGTCCCTAAAATTGTTTGGTATTATTTTACCGGGCTTGATTTCTCTAGTTATGTTACGTATACATTAATCGAAATTTTGTGTGTTAAAAATTGTCCTTAAGATTTCATGGACACAAGTGGTTTATCTAATGCTCTACTAATTTAATACTACTATTTATCTTGGTAATTTATCTCATATAATGTGGGAATCCTTGACCTTTAGTCCTGTTCTGTTTGTAGAGAACTAAAAATTGGATATAAATTTGCATAATGTGGGGTTATTATCTTACTAAACAAGTAAGTGATATATTTTAATGCATTATGGGTTATCAAATTCGTCATTTTCGAAAAGATACATCATATTATAATGATCTTAGTAATTATCAATCAAACTATAGATTGAAGAGTCTCATTATTAAATCCATTATTCACGAAATAATGATGAAACATTTCCTCTAATTCAAACTAATGTTATCTTATAATTGATGTGAAATTACGAAAAGAACCTACCAATTATGAAATATGAATGATTAAGGCATCTTAAGAAGTTTCAAGAATCATAAATTGTTTCCTTCAACAACACTTAGAACCCAAAATGAATCACATCTAAAAGAATCCAATCACAGCCAAACATTTTTTCACAATTGTTATTTACATCACATTTCAGTGGCATGAAATTCGACAAAGAATGATATATTTTTATGAAATACGGAAGTATATCACTTATGAAGTAACAAATAGTGTTGTCATAAGAAACTATAAAAAGACAAATGGAACCACAAGAAAACTGGTCAGAATCAGGGAAGGTTTACCCAAGAACACAATAATTTTCACTAAAAAGTTGACACAATTGGACAATACACAGGAATTGCATGAAGAGTAAAAAAAATATTAACAATTTAAAACTCAATTATGAATAGATATGTAATAAAACACTAATTCAAATGTAAACTATAAATATTATAGAATAATACTATCTCCATATCTAAATATAAAAATAATAATTGATAAATTCTCTCAACCTATAACCACAACATGAAACAAATGAAGAAAAACTAACAATAGAAAAATAAGACTACCCATGAGTACAAACTATAAACATAAATTAATTATACAAAAATATTAATGGATTTTAAATATTAAATATTACATAAATATTTTACATCATGGTGAATAATAGATTGGCCGAGTCATTCACTTAATCTACTGAAAATTCAAGGAAAACAATGATAAAAAATTTAATCATCTCAATCATAGGAAAACTATACAAAGGTATAATTCGAAAAAAAATAAATGAGTGTGTGAGAACACATTCATATAGATAAAAAATTTCTAATATTAAGCTAGATATTAGAAATATTTACAACAAAAATAGTATCCTATAACCATATGTTTATTATCCCATTCTAAATCCATTATTAAAAAAATCATAATAATAATAAGAAATACGAAATATTTTATAATTAATTAAAAATAATTATATAAATAGTATAAACCAATAGTAATTTAAAATTAATTAATTATAAGAAAATAGACTATAAAATTCCATTAAAAATTATAACTGATTATATAAAAATGTCTTATTTTAATGTGTATAGTTATCTTTTTGAATTGGAATTTTAGTATTTTTTAGCATAGATTTTTAATTAACACATTATGGGTGATACTTCAATCTAAGATAAATTAAAATAATATTTTTAAAGGATCAAATGTTTTTTGAGTCTTAATCCTTCTTAATATTTTTATTATGACATTCATAGTATAGTAAGTCTCTGATTGTTTCATAATACTTTGATTGATAAAAAATCCTTATATATTAAACATATGGATTTTATTTTAATCATATGACTTTTAATCATAATCCAAATTCACA
The DNA here is from genome assembly GCA_963277665.1 of Viscum album. Lineage (NCBI taxonomy): Eukaryota > Viridiplantae > Streptophyta > Magnoliopsida > Santalales > Viscaceae > Viscum > Viscum album. The sequence continues at coordinate 1,034,718,093 of OY728157.1, forward strand.
TTTATAGAATCAATAAATAATATAAAACAGAAGGATAGACCAAGGTGGTTTGGATATAAACAGTAACATATAAATTTTTGTATTAAAAAATTCCCAATGTCCATGGGGAAGAGATAAATAACCAGTTTATGGGAATACATTTTTGGTTTCCATGAAATTAATTTTTCCAATGAATTTCTAGTTTTTCTTATAAGTTTAACATCTTAACGATGGTGATATTCTTTCTATGTGGTAACACAATTTTTTTACACAAGACAAAAATGTAAATACCAAATTATCAACACAATGTAATCAAAAATTGGAGTTTCAGTTATCTTTGTAATGTATGGACATGGTTCACATGATGTAAAATCATTATTCACATAAAATTAAGAAATAAATATATGAGTTATTTTATGGTTTATTGAATATAATGTACTGGTTGATCATTAATATAGCTCACTACGTAAATTTATATAGCAGAATAAATATCAAAATAAATATCCTAATAAATATCTAGAACAAGGAAATTTATGTTATTTTTAAAAAAATGTGAAAATAAGAATCTATAAATATTATATTTTCTATTTTAGGAAAATGAATTCAAAACACAAACATTGTAGAATTAAAATTCATACGTTACATGAAAAACAAATTTTATGGCTGCTGATAAATTAAAGGTTAGTAAAATTAATTAAAATAATATAATATTAATAAACCATCAATCATTCAAGTTCAATAAACTACAATAAATACACCAAATGTTGAATCAATAATAGCCCTATAACAATAACACACACAAACCATCATAGAAAATTGGTAAGAAGACATCAATATCTAACCTGTCTCAAATTGTTCACTTTCCCTTGGACAAATCATCTTCTATCACAATCCTAAGAAAAGAACCTATGACCAATACCTAATAAAGATCACATATATTCCCATAATAGTGATTCATTCTAACCAATGTCCATTACCATATTGAAAATGCACCATCCTAACCTATACACTTTCATATGGTCCTCAAATCACTTTTTTGATCATTGATATCCCACACTAGGGCCAATAAAATAGGATACCCCAACCTATATCCTACAATAAAGGACTAAATATTTCATACCTATGTTGTTCCACAAAAATTAACCGGCTAAAGGGTAAGTTAAATCATTCAAAACATGACTACATACATTAATTTTATATTTAGAACATCACATGGACACCCAATGAACCTGCATACTTTCAACAACATATACATATAAATTTTGTATCATTAGACAGATTTTTAACATCATGAATTATGGATAATACTTTCTAGTACACTATATTTAATTCGTAACTTTAAAAAAACAAAAATCATTCCCAAATAATAAAAATTATTTACATAAGATGGAAATAAAAGGAAAATTGAAATGAGTATGAAAATAGGGAATAAATGAAATATAAATCATCATAGAAAACCTCGATAATGAATAAAAAATCAAGGTTTTGGAGATATAGTGGAGTTGGTGGAACATACAAATATTGGGAGGTGGAGGCATAGGCAGATTCTAGTAAGAATAGTAAGGGAGGCGGATGCCGGGAAGTAGACGATACTGAAATTCGAAGGTAGGAATGTTGAGGGAGGGAGTCGGGGGTTGAGAGTTAGAGGTCGGGAGGTTGAGGATGAGGCATAAGCTGAGAGGTCGTGGTAGTGGTGGAGAATTGGAGGTTGAGGTTGAGGTTGGGAGGCAGAGTCGTGGAGGTTGACATAGTGGTAGAAGATATTATGTCAAGAAGGAGGCTAGGAGGCATAGGATGAGGCAGATGAGGGAGGGGAAATGATATCACATATCATAAGAGGAGATATTAGGGAACATAAAATAATCAACGAGAGGATAAGCATGAGGGAAGGAATCTATGAAAGAGTAACTACGCAAAAAAAAAATCAGAACCATGGGTATTGGATCGATCCAATTCATTATACTCATGGTTTATCTATGACATGGGTATAGATTTGTTAGTATAGTGCCAATTTAGAGTAGTGATCCCTCGACTAAAGGAAAATCTCACTAGAATCATGAGTATCATGTGAGAGCGAGTATACAGAACAATTTTAGCATATAGATATACTTCAATTGGGAGTCTTTTATAGTTTTCTAACTAGAACCAACAAATATTTACACTACAATGACCTATATTCTGAGTTTATAATAAAAATATACTTATCAATACATTATTATATTTCATCTATATAAATGTATTATTTGATAATTTCATTCGATCAGTTTTCACCCTAAATGGTCATATATGTTCCCCTATATGATGAGAACCTAGAAGTTATATGATTCAATTATTATATATTTTCTATATCAGGATGATATCATTTGGGATATGTAAATTATTCCGGCTATCATCTATGGAGACTCATAGGATTTTGATTCACCTTCTCATTATGTACACCCCTAGAAATAAAAAGTCTAAAATATTATTAGATACACTCCACATAGGGGGATATCCATATTCATTTTTCCTTGAATGTTCCTACATAAGGATATGTGGGTGGATCCTTAGACATTAAAATTATTTTTTATGAGTATTATATGTCGCATACTTTTAGGTATTGATGAAAACAGTGACAACCAATATTCACAGAGGTGTATGAAATTTTTTATGCCACACGAGTAAAATTTCATTAACTAATAATCTGAGAAATGATTTTTAAATTATTATTTTAAGGGAATTTTTATATCTTTTAACCTTTTATGTAAATTATATAGCCCAAACAAGTACATTTCTATGGTGATAAATAGGAATGTTTGATTTCTGAGAATTCAAAAAAAAATCATTGGACATGTAGGTTGATTACACCAGCATGAAACCTTATTGATTAAAGATATCATGATAAGGGTATTTTATTAAATTGAAAGCATATGTATGAGTTTTTATGTCACTGTTACATTAACTACATTCATTATTGATGAATTAGTATAATGCAAGATGGTAACTTTGGACATTAGGTTGTGTATCCTAATGTAACTGAGAATGACGACTATAGTGTAATTAACTAGATTTTGACTAATGAAATTCCCCTTATTATAATTACATCATATAGTATATATCACATAATATCACCCTTAGAGAACAATAAAACCTTTAAAAATGAAGAATTAACAAATTTATAGATATATCTAGATGTTAAAAAAGTGATACTGATGAAATTGTAACATGACCATTATAATATTAATATGACCCTGATGAATAAAAAACCAGATAAATAAATAGTAACCACAACCATGAAAGTATAAATTTTATTTTTGAATATTATAATGTAATTAATGATATGCTCATATCATATTATTTCCAAAAATTATTTTAAAAATTAATAATTAAGAAATGGTATTTTTGTGTATCAAAAATTTTGAATTACATTTTTATAAATACTAATAATATAAAAACCAAATTTATTTTAAGTAAATACATTTATATTTTAATATTTTTTTATCTTATGATTATTATATAATTTTCTGAGACCTTAGATAATTTTATAATGGTTTTTAAATTCATCTATAATTTTTAAATATGGATTTTTTTTTCTAATGATGATTTTAATAAAATAATTATCCTTTTTAGAAAATAACATTCATAAAATGGGGGTAATTTCATAATTTTATATGGCTATATCTGGTTGGGATTAATTTTTGTTATTTTTCTAAAATACATGATTTCTTATGTGAATAGTAGAATATGATAATTTACGATAAATGTTAAATACATGAATTACTCAGTAATACGTGATGTATGGATGATATATTCCAAAAACTTATAAATATCCGAAATCATTTTAATATATTTTGTTACACATATCAAACTATTAATAGACATGATCCAAAATAATAAAAAATTTATAATAGATTATAAAACACTCTTCTCCTCCACTATAAATACCACCCCTCACCACAAATTCCACTATCACCATAAAAGCATCAATTCTTTTCAATTTTACACCCTATACCCTTTCAAGGATCTTACCCTATGTCGAGTAGCAGTTTGTCTCATCATTATACCAACATTAATTCTCTTATAAGGATCTCATGGGGAAGAAAATCAGGAGGTAAAAATCACTTTCTTTTCCTTTCAATTACTTTTCATATTAATTTATTTTCTTGTTCCCTTGTAACCTACCCTCATAAAAAATAATTATTACAACATTACCTTACAAACAATGATATTTTATTATGATAATGGAATAATCCTTCTCTATTCCACTTTTCCTTTAATTTTATTTGTAAAAATGAAAGAACTTCTCTAAGGTGTTGTATCATCACATTCAAGGATGATAAGTTTATATTTTCCTTCCACCAACATCTAGGATGTTCATAAAACAATTTCAATAGAAAAAGAAGATATTAATATGTATATTTCAACCATTTTTATTTTCTATAATTAACATATTTACATAATAATATAGGATTAAAAAATATTCTTTTTGATCTACAACTGCAAAAAATAATATAAATGATTATCATTAACATGTTATCTAATGATTCATATCTAAATATTATAAAATAAATATATAATACTATTAAAAAATATTGATATTCATTAATAACACAAAACTTTTTTTCTAGTTAATTATACCAATTTTACATGAATATTAGTACTTGTATATATGAAATTAGTTCAAAAACCCATGAGGAAAAATGCTCTTGAATTACAAAATTAAAATATATAACTCATAAATAAGGCCATAAATGAAATTAATAAAAAAATATTGAATCAAATACATGTTTAAATTTTTATAAATTATTAAATATATTTATATAATTATATTATCACGGAAATTATTTTTTGTAGAACACATTTAGACATATGATAAGCATTTCTTCCTAAACATTAATTTTAATTTGGGATATTATTTCTACATATATAAACCAATTTAATTATTATATGTTTTAAACTCTTATATCAAGATCATTTAATCTGTTATTTGGGCTAAATTCATGTTTTACATGGTTCCCTTCTAAATTCTCCATGATATGCACGTCTAGTTATAGGGAAAATCTTTATTTATTACCCTTTTCAAGTACCAATCATAATATATTTTAATACAACATTTTTTTTCTAAATTAACGACATTTTCAGGAAAAACTATTTTTTTTCATTTTTAGTGTTTTAAAAACATTATGAAAAATACAAATAATTTTTCCAAATGAACACTTTTTGCAATGTAAAAGGGGTATTTATCTAAAAAATTTCTAAGTAATTTTTTAGAGTGTTTTCAACTATTGATACATATGTATTGTATTTTTTTTTTGATTTTTTATATTATTCTCTTTTGATTATAATTTAAAATATTTTTTAAAATTGTTTATGATCAATTTGAATGTGGATGTGTTTTCCTAATTCCAGTCACCTAAATACGCAAAATGGTTAGTGATTATGTTTATATATTGGGGGATTTTTTTATTTCATATGTATATGTTTTTTATGTTTAAGCCCATCAATATTATCAATTAAATTAAGTAATTAATAGATGGGATGGACCATATATACACCACTCATGCAGTAATAGGTCTTATGAGACCAAAAAGGTATGGAATTGTTCAAGTCCATCCCCATTTTTGGTTATGGTAATGGCCGAGGCCATAACAAATGTTTTTTAGATCTATAAGATTAGTCATCAAGAGTTTTTTTATATATCTATAATATTCATTCTTTAATTATGATATTATTAATTAATTACTAATGTTAATATTCTCCTAGTATAATATATGTGGTTAAGCATCCTTAAGATGTGATTGTTTATGTTGAATTAATATTTCACATTTTATTATTTATATATCATGATAAATATGATTTTCTAATGTCCAAGGCTTTTAATCATTCAACATGCATTATTGATTATATTATCTTCTTCTATATTACATACCCTTATTTATCATTTTATCTGAATTAAAACTATTGTTTTTATCCCCAATATGTAAAGTTGTATTTCTTTGAAGACATTCAAGGATAATATTGGAGTTATAAATGATTTAAATGGAGTTTATATGTTTTATTTCATTTCAATTTTTAATTTAATTTTCATATATGTTTCTCTTTTTACAAAACTACAAAAATTATTCAGTTTTTCAGTATGCCTCATCATTTTATAGTATAAAAATTTAATAATTTAATGAATTGGATCCGAGAAACAAGGGTCATGGTTTATATATGAGGTATTATAGGAATATTAGTAGAAGCATTGAATGATAAATTCTAAAAAATGTTTTGGGAACATAAACCTATGATATAATGTTTGTATTTTCCTAGGAAAACATCATATAACATTGGTAACGTAAAGATTATGGGGGTCTTCTTATAATACATACCGATATTGAAAATACTAGTGGACATGGTTCTATAATAGATATACATAGGGCTAACATCTCTATCAAAGTGTCCTAGCCCTAACTCAAGGTAACATGGTACATAACCATGGGAATTACTACATACCTGGTTTGACCCTCTAGGCAGATATTCATAGGGTAATTCATATTTAAATTGAAAACAATTATGAATGATTTAAAATTATTATTTCTCCAATTTATTCATGTTTTATGATTAAGAGATTATCTATGCATAAAATTTCAATGAATGATAATTTATTTTTATATGTAGATATTATTCATTATGATTTATAACATAATTTTTTATATTGCATTATTTATAAATGGATCTTCATGGATGGAATGGAAAATGTATTAATGCATGTATCCCATGTATGTATTTCCAACCTATGTAAGACAGGTATGTTGGTACTAGGGATGAATTTTTTTAGAAACCAGTAAAAATAATAGGATAGATAACTAATGTTATGAATAATAACATTACCTGAATGGAGAATCCTTATCCAAAATATGGATGGATAATGTTAGAACACATTATATGAAAAAGGATATGTCATTCAGTTGGACTAAAACCACATTTGCTGTATATCAGTGGATATGTTATAGAGAAAATAGATGTATTTCCTAGAAATGAAATAAAATGGAGAAGGATTATTTAATGATTTAATTCCAATTCGTTGAATGGATGTGGGCTCCCAAATTTTATAATCGTATAAAGATATTGACTAATATGATATCAAGGTAGAGAGAAAATTTTTTGTCTTGTAACTTTATGTGGATTTTATAAGAAAATGGCGGTGGACGAATGAGGAGATAATAGGAAGAATAAATTGGGGATTTTTCTAACATGTGATTCTTGTGGAAGAAAAAACCTCAGCATATGCAATAGAAGAAAATTAGATTTCTATATGTATGGGGTGAAAGGCTATAATGATAATTATTTTATGAGAAAGAGAATATATCGATGATTGATGATATAATTTTATGTAGATAGGTTACTATGCAAATATTTTTTCAAATCGTCAACAAATCATGGCTGAGAAAATGCAACAAGAGAATGTCCAAGCTTATTTGTTCACAACATGGGAGTTTGATGTTTTTTTAAATGTGGTGGGAGGTACTTTAAACATTTCCACAAACTTATCCAATTACATATATAAATCTATAATATTTCATTCTTTTATATCATCCTAGTATCTAATTAAGTTATAAATTTCGTTATATATTAACAAATTAATTTTCATTAAAATGTCATAAGTGATGTATCGTTATATCAAACATGTGTCGGCCAATCCCCTTTCTATAACATAAACATGATTTAGTTACAAAATTTACTAATGCTTGAATTTGGTATAATACATGTTATGGACTGGCTTTCAAAATATGATGTGAAAATAAATTTCAATAAAAAGGATTACAATTTTCTTTGGAAAATATAGAATAAATTATAATTATAGAATAATCGTCATCATCTAGTTCTTATCTAGAGCTACCTTTTGTATCTCATCAAAATAAATTTTTGTGGGAGGAATACTAAATAAATCACAAGTGGATGAAGAAAGATATATTGAAATAAAATGTGAACCTATTGTACAAGAATTTATATATGTATTTAAAGTGGAATTACATGGACGTCCTCTAGTGTGTGAATTTGATTTCACTAATTATTTAATATCTGGATAAATTAAAATATAAAAAAATCTACATAGAATTTCCCCTATGGAATTAGTAGATTTTTAGAAATGACTAGAGTAATTGAGTGATATAGGATTTAATTTCCCGTTTGTCTCTCCATGGAGAGCCCCTGTTATCATTCTCTAGAATAATGATGGATCTAGGATCCTATGAATTGATTATAGATATTTCAATGGAATTATACTATTTAACAAGTATCCTCTACCTCACATTTATGATTTATTTTATAAACTTCTCATTTCAAAAAAAAATTATAAACAATTGATCTTGATATCATAAATTTTATCTGAAGAATGAAGATATAACAAAGATAGCATTTCAAAATAGGTATTGACACTAGAGGTATATATTAGTTCTATTTAGATAGAATAATGAAACCTCTATAATTATGGATCAATATAATTGAGTGTTTGTGTAATATCATGAGGAATCTGTTTTGTTATTTATTAATGATTTATTGATATATTCTAAATTCAATGAGGACTGCGAAAAACACATAATGGTTTTTTGGAGACTCTTAGAAGAAAATAATTTTATTGGGATTTAGAAAGTATGAATTATGGATTTAAGAAGATTCTTTTTCTAGTCATACTATCTCTAAGGATGGAATCAATGTTTATCCTATCAAGAAAATGGATGTTGGGGAATAGAGCACACCAAGGAACATTATCGATTTAGGTATTTTTATTGGATTATCATGTTATTATATGTTCTTTATTCATAGATTCTACCGATGTTCTAATTTAATAGTCGAACTAACTTATAAACGATATATATTTTATTATAAAAAATAATTTGATAAATGAATTTAATAATTGAATGAGGGATTAGTTTTTTCACTTTTATCAAATCTACAATATAGAAATGGTTGGTTTATGATTTATAGTGATTAATAAACTAAATGACTAATTTTTTTACTTATTCATAAAGATGGATTTATTTCTTATACATAAAGGTAGTGAAAAATTCATGAACATAACTATCTACTACTTGATCATGATTTAATATATTGATGACACTACTTGAGGAAGTAACTAAAAATATAGACAACCTTTGGATATTTCAAATCTGAAATCATGATTCAATGAGTACAAAAAAATCAATAATACTACCAAAAGCACATTATGATGATGTAGCTTCACCGAGATACATGGTCGAGCTACAGAGCTGACCTCCATGACAGATGAAGTTCAATGACCCTACATGAAGCACCTATGAGGAAGAGCTACGTGAAGTACCAATATTGGAATCATTCCTTTGACCAGGCACATCCTTTCCTATAAATAGGGACCTAGGGCTTCCCAATTTCAGATAGAAAAAAATGGAATGACTCTATGAAACTGCCAGTGTGTATCTTCATCAACTAGATACATAAAATTGTATAACATATCTCTCTAAACCATGAGAGAATATATAATTAAATGAGATAGAAATATTTTTAATTTCTTCACATTCTTCAGTCTACATCCACACCGACACACCATACCTGCGCACCGCACCTGTGTGGTATATATGTGCGTCATACCTATGTGGTACATCTACGCATGGTACCAAAGTGGAATACAAATGTGAGGGACCTACACAACCTACTCATGTACCATTTTTTAAAGCAATTCATCATAGGGTATCTCCTTCCATGGTTCCCTTATCTCAATGGTGTTATGCTGAAGTCTCCACCAAAACATCCTAACATCTCAAACCATTGGGAAATCCATATCAATGTGTCTCTTATATGGGTTTGTATTTCCATAGTCATAGGAATACCACATTTTTTTCATGATGGGGTTTGGGTTCATGGGACATTTTTGGGTTTGTATATCCCTAGTCACATGGACTTTTCTCCCAAAAAAAAGTGCTAGGATGTTCCGAGTTTGGAGGAAAGTTGGGTCCATGCCTCTCCTTTTTCAATGACATGACCCACGATCTCAGGTTTCTTGTAGAGATGGTACGGTCCACCTATTTATTTTTCCAGGAATCATAGGAGATGACTCCCTCTTCTACCATGACTAATTTCAGGATGCCATCCAGGTATAATCCTCTCACCTTCACCCCTTCTATCTTACATTGGATCCTTGTCCAATGTAATAAGAATTGGGGGAATGTTAGACACCTCGCACACTTCTATGGTCGGCGTGCCCTCATCCATCAGCATGGAGGAAAATTTCGAAATTGTGATGTGTCATTGTTGAATCATTAACATCCTATTGTTTCTCACACTGAGCATTACTCATGTGGGCTGAGAGATACGTGATGGTTACAACATGTGAATGAACACACAACCAAGAAACAATGAGAACTCTGATTCCTGTTCAAATAAAGATACATAGGAAGCTATTTCATAGCTCAAGTTCATTGGATATCCTCCTTAGGAATTGAACTAGAATTCCCCCAATTTGTGCATCCTCCTTGGAAATATTCCCCAAATTCAATCCTCAAATTATCAAGGAATTGTTTTTAAGATGTAAGCCCAAACTCATCTATCTTAGAAGACCATAATCTCTTGTGAGACTTATTGAACTATTTGGGCATTGATTACTATCCATATGGGAAATGTAGAAATCCCTCTTGAGGTTAAAACCCAACACTTCAATTCAACCCTATTCACATTGGTCCATATTCCCAACCAGGTTTTATCTTACATGGAACCCATATCCCTTCCATGTTCCTCTACCTTCATTTGCATATGTCCCACGCTATGTTTCAACTAACCATCTTACACTTAGAGGTATTTATCACATGACCTTAAAAGGTATAATATGTCCAACTATAAAGTACTGAACTACATGGGTTCTGATTCCTTTTACAAGGATACCCAGGTATCCCATTTTATGAGCATGATCCCAAGATTAAAAAAATATTGTGTCTCCCTGGGTGACAATACATTTCATAGATCCCCACTGAGTGGATTAAAAAACAAGTATCATTATAATGATGATCAAAATAATATATAATCGCTATATTAGAGGATACCATCGATGGAAATCCATGAATACATACAAAGGATTCCATTTATGAAGAACAATAAATGCATACTGATGATTTGGAAATTTTACAAATGTTAATAAGTTATAAAAAATTCCAAGGGATAAATAGGATATAATGGGTTAATTAATAAGGATTTATGAAAATATTTTAATTTTACAAAGAGTGTCCTAGAGTAGATAATAATTCCGCCCAAAAAGGTTGTGATGTGTCCTACCTCCCATCCTCTCGAACAATGTACATTCTTATGTTTTATAATTTTTAAAATTTAACGAATTACTGCCTTTGGAATGAAGGTCCTCTTTTGGATAATGAACTAATGGATGTTTCTAGGTCCATGAATAAATTCAATTAAAACCACCTATAAATAGTGGTTTTTAAATCTATAACACGGGTTTCAAGGAACTAAAAAATAAATCTATAATCATTTCTGAGAAGATATGTAAAAACTATCATTATGGAGAGAGATGTGAGATATATAAATATCAAAATATCTTGAAATAAGTATTCCTATATAATGAACTCAACATGTGGAAAATGTGATGGATTAAGATACTTAAAGATTATGAATATTCAATAGGATACCACTAGAAAATGGAAATAATGTAGAAGATGAATTGAGATTGAATGAATATAATGTTCTAAAAAAATTGTGTATTCACAAGGATCCTATATATATATGGATCTAGTAATGATGGATACGGTTATTATCCTAGAAGATGAAAAATAATTAATTATTCAATTTATTTCCCCACCGACTTTATTAGAATGGATTAAAATTTCTTAGTTTGATGATGAAAATCATCACAATTAAAATAACAGATTAAATGAAGGGAAGATTACCGATATCATGTGTGAGGATGGAATTCTTAAATTTGGGAAGAGGCTTTGTGTTCCCACTACACCCAATCTAAAAAGGTAGTTATTGGATGATGAAAAATACTCAAATTTACCTATACACACTAGTAGTAGTATTATGTAAATAGATTTTATGGAACAATTATGGTGTGAAGATATAAATCACAAAATTGCACATTTTGTATCAAGATGCTTCGTATGTCAATAGTTGGTGCTTGAAAGGCAGCATCCTATTTGATTCAGGGATCTATTCCCTATTCCTATATGTGAATTCTGTTATATCATAATATATTTTTTCACTAGTTTACTAAAATCAAAAATAAATAATGATTCGATATGGTTGATTGTTGATCAACACACCAAATCTTCACATTTATACACTATAAGGGAGGATTTTTCACTAGGGACCCATGAATATCTATATATTAATGAACTTGTAAAAAAATAAAGAAAACATCTTCTAATTGTGTTTGATAAGGCACAACTATTTACATCAAATCTCCAAAAATTTCATCCAATATATGTTGACAATGAGCGTCGTTAGACTACTATTTATCACCCTCAAACTAAAAGGTAATCTTAATAGATGATCCATGCATTACAAGAATGTTTGAGATCATTACCACATTATTTTCAAGATATGTGGGATCAATATTTACATCTGGTCATTTTTTCATATAATAATAGTTTCCATTCAAGTATTAGAATTTCACCATATGAATCATTGTATAGAAATAGATTTCAGACACCAACTTTTTCGGATTATGTTGGTGAATGAAATCATATAAGGCCAATATTTTAGAAGGAACACTAGCAAAGAGGAATATTATTCAATCTCATACCAACGCATCTAAAAGTCGGAATAAATGTTATTCTAATAATTGAAGGAATGATTTGTAATTTTCAAATTACAGATCGTCTTTTCTTTGATATAAAACCAATGAAGGGTGTTCTAAGATTTGGGATGAAATGGAAACATAGAACTAGGAACATTATAACTATTTAAATCATATACAGAGTTGGAATTGAGGATTAACATTTGGTGTTTTAACCTAGTCATTCAAAAATACACAATGTGTTCCACATCACTTTATTAATGAAGTACATGTGAGACCCAATGAATGTACTCACTTATGTGTTAATATAATTAGAAAAAGATTTAAATTATAGCGAGGAGCATACACAGATTCTAAAAACTAAGGAGAAGTAGTTGAGGAATCATATGACTCAACTGGTAAAGGTGATTTTTAAAAATTATAAAATAAAAGAGGATACATGTGAACTAGAAGAAATTATGATGAATAAGTAGGCAAATATATATGTGAGGATATTTTTTGGAAATTTCAAGGAGAATATTTTTATAGGAGGGGAGATTGTGATGAAATATAAATCTATTAATGAATTTTTTCTTTCTTAATATTAATTCAGATAGTATATATCAAATAAATCACGTATGCAACATAGTAAAATATTTATAAATGAATAATGTATGAAATAAGACGTTTTTCTAGAAGATAAGGAACTAATGTCAATAAAATTGTTACGTTGAATTATAAACATTGATAGGTCCATTATAAATAATAATATGCATAAATGAATATTAACCACAACAATGAATGTATAAATAAAATATATGAATTCAATTAATGAATATATAATATGATTATATCATAGTATATAAAAATAAATATGTTAAACCCTATTATTTCAGAGTTGGTATTTATATATGTCAGAAATATTTATTTATAATTTCATAATTAATATAATTATTTAGAAGTGAAATTATTTTCATAAAATAGTATCATTTATTAATATTATTGTTTCTTATGATTTTAATATAATTTTACGTTATATTAGTTAATTTTTCATGGTTTTATAATGTATTTTATAATATTAAAATTTGTATTTTTCTAGTTAAAGATGATTTTAATTAAAAAATAAAATTACGATATATAGAAAATTATTTTCATAAAATGGTTTTCATTTTCTGAATTTGGAATGTTAAAAAATGTTTTGTTTGAATTTTGGGATTTTTTTAATATATGATTGTTTTGTGAATTGTAAAATACAAAAATAAAATATAAATGTTAATAACATGAATTATTGATTAATAGGTGACGTATAGATGATGTAAGTGAATAATTTAAAAATATCCTTCATTAATTTTAATTTTTTTTAAATATAATACTATTCATATTCTTGAATCAAAATAATAAATAGATGAATTAAATATTTTAAAACACCCCTCTCATCCACTATAAAAACCAACCCTCATAATCACTTCTCCTCACACCTTCCAGGATATGAATTTTTTTAAATTTCAACAATATCCCCTTCCAAAGATCATCCCTCACATCCACGATCTCATTTTCTCATCAAAATAAGAAAACATTTTCATATGGAGGTTCTTAGGGAGGAGAAAATCCAATGGTCAGAACCTCTCTTGTTTTCTATTATTTGTTTTCCAAGATATTTTAATTTCATATTGTATCCTAAACTCCTCTAATCCTAAGAGAATTATTACATAAATACCATACATATAATATAATTTAACAATTATAGTAGAATATTCAATTATCAATCCCATTATCCATAATCTTTTATAATAAAAATGGAAACACCATTTATGCGTTGTTGTTTCATCACCTTTAAGGAAGAAACGTTTTTATATTCCATCACAATATAGTAATATGTTAAAAACCATTTTAATTTTTTAAAAATATTTAAAATTTATATTAAAACTATTTTTATGTTTTGAATGTAACATATTTATTTAATAATAAAATGCTAAAACATAACGAGTTCATTGTGATCTATATCCACTAAATTTAATCTAAATGATTATCAGCAACATGATATCTAATTATTTATCCTCATATCATGGCATAAATAATATATAGTACCAATTATACATATGGATGTTCAATAATATCATCTAGTTAAAGTTATTTATAATTATACCCATTTACATGAACTTCATTACTAATATATAAGCAAACTGATCATGACAACTAAGAGAACGAATGTTTCTGAAAATGGAAGTTAAACACTATAAATCATAAGTATGACCACAAAAGATAATAAAAAATCTATAATAAATAAAATAAAATTACATTATTTTCTAAATTAAATAATTAAATTATTCAACTTGATTATCTAGGATAGTAATTTCCAGTTTATAACACATTCAGATACAAGGTATGGTTATCTTTCCAAACATCTATTTTCATTCGGGTTTCCCTTTCTCCCTTTATACACAAATGTAAGTCTTTATTTTATATATATATTTATTAATAAATTTGTGTATACATTTCAATATCTTGTATGGAGGGAATCTCATCATTTCTTAATTGTAAATACATGTTTTTCATGGTTTCATACTCAATTATTCCTTATACGCAACTTGTATTAATGAGAACATCCTGATTTCATACCCATTTTCTCAAACCATACATAATATATTTTTAGACACAATTGTTTTCACCTAATAAATATAATTTTTAGGAAAAAATGTATTTTTAAATTTCTAGATTTCTACAATCAATTATGACAAATTGAAATTAATATCCAAAAATAATTCTTAATTTCAGAGTAAAACATCTATTTCTCTCAAGAATTGTTTGATGAGTTTTAGATTATTTTCATCTATATCGTCACGTCTATTGAATTATATGATTTATTCATATTAATATTTTATTATAATCATCTAAGTAATTTTATTAAATTTTTTATGGTCGGTTTTATTGTCCATATTTTATCTTGATGCAATTTAACGTACAACTCTGAATGGTTAGAGATTATTATAACAGATTAGGGAATGCTATTTACATTTCATATATATGTTTTGTTTATGTTTGACCACATTAATATAACCAATTCAATAAACATTGTGTTTTATATGTGGGGTATATTATATCAGCTTTATTTCCCATTATGTCTCATGATTCAAAAAAGAAATGGTCTTGGGGGAGGCCTTTCCTATTTTTAGTTATGGTTATAGTTGAGGCCTTCCCTATTTATTTTCAGATTCCGTGGATAAAGCCTTAACAATAAGTTCCATATTTCCAAAATATGTATTCCATTATTAATATTTTTTTAATTTATTATCCATTTGAATATTCAACTATTATAATATCCATTGTTAGGCTTAATCATAGTATAATTATTTATTTGGAATTATTTAATCATTTTTAATTATTTCCATATCATTCTAAGGAATAGGTTCTAATGGAATATTTTTTTAGTCAATCAGTTGGCCATATTTTTTATATTAGCCTCTAATATATTACATTATCATACTGAAAATATTATCTCACACTATTTTTATCTATTCTTTTTCTATAAGATGCAAGGATTTATTTAATGAATGACTTGCAGGAATAATTTAGGAGTTAGGTAAGTTTCCAATGGAGTTTCAATGTTGTATTTCATATCGTATTGTAATATATTGTTCATGTATTTGTATGGGTTTACATGAAATATTAACTATTAGATCCTTTAGGATGGAACATCCTTATATAATATTCCAATGTAATAATGTAAGGAACCGGATCTAGTAAACTGGGGTAACATCCTGTTTCCTTGATCGGTTTATTTCCATTTTTTGTATTCCCTTCTAGTTAGAACAATCCATTTATGCGATTTTCGTGATTTACTATAGACTGTAGTATAGGTACAAATTTTTTCCATAATGTACACATCCTGTAATTGATTATGGTACTATGTGTAGGATTGGGGGATCATGTGATAAATGCAGAGATCAAGCCATGATCTGATACACGTTGTGTACATGAGGTACACATCATATAGGGGGTAAATATAAGACTTCTAATAGTTAGGGAAGTTATTTTTGTGTATCATATCCATTATTGTCTACACATCGTGACCAAGGTGTACACATCAGGACTCATCCTGCACCCATGTTTATGTCACATGTTATTCTCTTTTACCCATCATTTTTTCCTAAAACCTCTTGAATCTCAACCGTAAACTGATCCTATGAATTTTTAAGAGGTGTATCACATTATGGATCTATTCAATCGCCTCTGTGTCATTGTTTCTTCTATGGTACATCACATTGGGTATGTTTTCTCTCTAATTTTTCCTTATTATTGATCGACAATTCGCTAACCATGCATTATCAGATACACTGATCCTTGTTGGATGTTTCTTGTTGTCATAATCTAGATATGTTTTAAGATCATGTCTAGAAAGTCATTCCCTCTTTAGTTGTGCTGAATAGGATGTTTGATCATTAGGTATATAGGATTTATCGAATCTCATAGGCCTAATGTTTTCTATATATTATCAATACTTTGGGCTATGGGATTGATTCAATGGCCTTCATTGATGATGTGGATGGGTTTCATTTATGTTGGTTCTCATTGTGGTTGTGTGTGACCAGAACATTGAGGTAGGGGGTTCTATCTCTAGTCTATGATAATGATCCTTCTTGTTTTCCATTGTAAATTTCATAAGAAATCGATTTATAGAATTTGGACTATAATTGTGTGTGTTGAAAAAGGGTTTTTAATGAATAAGGTTTTTCCCTGGATTTTTTTAAATTTATTGTTAAATGGGTTTTAATGGTTTTCATACCATTAAAAATTAATGGGTAAATTAATAACATTAGTTTCCTTAGTTACATGGGTAGATATTTTAGCTTGAGTTCATCATCAATTTTTTTAATATCAAAGAGGTTTATACATGGGATTTCATATGTTTTTATGACTGTAGTTATATGAGTCCAATATTGAATTTTTTGGGGGATTACTTTTGGAGTTTTCCTTTTGTTTTCTTGACATGTTGTTCTATGATCAGTTTTCTACAGTTTATTATTTTGGTATGAGTATTATGCTTGCTAGACAAATATTTTTCCATGTTGTTTTAATACATGTGTTTCTATTTTTTATTGTGTGGTTTTCTGTGTAAGGAATTATGTTCATGTTTATGCATATGGATATTGATATGGAATTTTTATTTCAAACTGATATAACTAATTTTTTTAGAACAATGGAAAATGGAATGTCTACCCTGCTTTCTATGAAACAAATTTTCTACATATCGTGAAATGTTTTATATTATAAAAAATCATATATTAATTTTTATATAGAGTGTTTCTATGGATCACCTAGGTGGTATCCTACTAAGAATTTTATCTCAGACCATGCACACTACTTCTATGGTTCGTATACCATTGATTGACTTCTACTGCATGGAATAGAAATTCACCACAGTGATATGACAAGGTTTATGTAAACCAGGAAGGGTAGCTGGTGGTGAGATGGTTTTAGTTAATCCCTCACTTTATTGGAGTAGCTGTATGGTTTTGAGTCTCTTATAGTTAGACGTGTCTTTTCGAGTTTGTAGATCATATTTTAGTTGTTTTATTTCAACTACTTCCCTTATAGTTAAGGATTATATTCTTCTTAGTATTCCTTTGATCCTTTATTTCTCTATATATGTATTCCTTTGGGTTGTTTAGGATGGGAGAAATAATTCCCACAGTTGTGTTGTTCGATGTTTGGGTGCTTCTCACATGCCTGAGGGGATCCAAAATAACCTTCGAGTATGAGATTGATTTGTTCAGGTGCTGAGATTGAGGGAAACTTTGTTCACTTTTTTATAGATTTTAAAAAAAATTGGTCTTTCCTCATGGATAGTTCTTGTGATGTTGGTTAGACTCGTGATTTGGTTGTTGGGACTTGAGATGTGTGTTGTGATGAGTTCCTTGGTATCTATTTTTGTAATGAGAATCATGTTACAATGAGATATCAGAATATCTGTATCTACTGTTTTTATTGTTCTAAAATCTAATTTTTTTAGTATGGGTTTTCAATATTATATTTTGATTTTTTCTGTCTATCCTCTATCTTATGTTTCCATATTCATCTGTATGCCTCCAAGACGACTTCTATAGGTTATTCATAAAGGTGAAGCTAGTTCTCTTGAAAGAAATTATCATATGGATTATAATATTATTGAGACTATCATTAAGTAAATTCATGTTGTTAGTATCAATTTTCCATGAGTTTACATTGTAGTGGTTGAAATATAACCATGTTCTGGTAGAGAAAAAGTATGATCGTGAGAGTTCATGCATGAGAATCCAACTTCCATTAAAGGTACAACTGATCCTAAATATGTGGAGGATGGGTAGAATAGGATCGATCAAATCGTCGGCTTCTTTTAGACACCTAATAATATCATGGTGAAGTGCAAAAAATTCAGACATTAGGGTTCGAGAAAGCGTTGGTGGGACACAATAGTCTAGGAAGACAGACATGTGGGCATGGATTTGAGGGGTTTCAAAACCTATTATTTCCACAGTTTTTTCGAGAGTGTCTTAAGTTATAAAAATATTTAGAGTCCCTATTGTTGAATCGTGGAGAGAGTTCAGTGTCATTATAAACTAACAGAATTTTTTAGCTTTTCCATTTTTGACCGGATGTGGTAAAGATGGACCAACTAAATGCACAGAGAAACCCACATGGTTTGTGACATGAAATTAGATCACATGTTTTCATGTTTTAACATTTTAACTATGTAGATATAGTGTATAGATCAATGAAGGTTGATATGTACAATGTAGTAAAACTCATATTTTCTACCTATTCACTTCTAACAAGTGATAGAATTAGTGGTGTGTATAAGATGAAAAGGTAGTGGCATGACTGTCGCATGAGTGGTGGAAGAGGGTGTCAGGAGTGATAATTATTTTCCTTACTCATTCCACCAGACAGTGTACCTATGACATTCTAACAGTTTGGCAAGGGTGGTCACACAAGTCAGTTTTGTCCAATTACGTTGAAGTTGAGAAAAATATTAGAATGTGTCGGTAAGCTACATCATTTCTATTATGATATAAATACACCTCATTATGGTTAGGGTTCGTTAGCACCAATGTATATTACGGTGTAGTTAGACATTTCAAAGACTGTAGGCCCATAGCTACCGGCCAATGGATTGAAGCATTTGCACACAGTTGATTAGTGTTCAATAGATGTCGATACAGGTCCACCAAGATTGAGAGGTATGATCTTTATTGTAGAATAAATAGCAACCACTTTTATTGATATCGGTTACTCGAACCCATTTATATCTGAAGATTATGATGATATGATTAATGTTTTAATGTAACATATTCCATTTAAAATTTAATTATGTACACCATTTGGAAAGAGGTTAGAGTATGGGTTTTGGTGTACTTCATGTTTGTTCATGATAGAAACTGCCAAGATGGTGTTGGATTCTATCATTCTTGATCTAGATCTTTTTTATGAAATTATTCTAATAAATTTTCTTATAGCTTATCGAGTTTAGGACGATTCTTTTTTCATAGGTGTTTTTCTTTTTATATTGTCGATGGAATATCTCATGTGTTTCAGGGAGAGTGTGACTTGATGTCAAGTTGTGCAATACCATCTCACTAATGAGATCACGCGTTTATTGGTTTTTGTTGTGTATGAGGTCGTTTATGATTCTACCGCTAAGGTTCCTCTTGTTATTTTCTGAGTCATTTCTAACAATTTTCATTATTTCTTCTCTAGTCTTCATTTAGAGATATAGGTATAGTTCACAATTGACCCAGTATTGGGTACCTAGTTGATATAGATTCCTTTATACTCCAAGGAACTAGAGGAGTTGAAAGAACAAAATATTATGTTTTAAAAACTATTATTGATGTGCTTTTTCAACATAATGTTTCACCATTGGAACCCCATGTGTTCTTTTCCAAGAAAGGGTATTGTTCACTTTAGTTATGTGTGAACTATCATAAGCAGAACATTATAATGACTACGAACAGATACTCATTTCCTTATGTGGATGTTGTGATAGATTAGTAGAAGGGATAAAATTGGTAACAAAATGTTGAAATTTTATTGGGTTATCATCAGCACAACGTCCAAGAGTCTGGTAAACTAATAATCACCTTCACGAGAAGTAATGTATATTATGAATATATCATCATGTTGTTTAGTTTAACTAATGATCCTGAAATTTTTATGGACATTATTAATCACATATTCCAAAAATATCCTAACAGTTTTGGAATATTATTCATGTATGATATTCTGGTTTATTCAATATCTGATCATGAGAACAAGAACAATCTCTTTTCTGTTTTGGAGATTCTGAGAAATCAAATTCTTTATAGAAATCCTTCAAAATAAAATTTATAGATTTGAAAATTCATGTTACTAGGTCCCAGAATTGATTACCATTGTTTTTCTATTGATCCGGATAAAGTAAAATATTGTATGTCCTGTAAGGAAATAGAAAATGTATTTGAGATACAGATCTTCATTATTCATGTGGGGTACTAGCGATGTAGATTTAATGATTTCTCTATGTTTTCCTCTTCATTGAATTGTAATAACAAGAAAAAGATTTAGTTCTAATGGGTTAAAAAGTGTCATTCTTCCATTGATGATATTCAAAGTATTCTTACTTCCACAACTGTTCTGATCTTATATATGCTTGGTATGTAGAACATGGTGATTTGTGATGCATCATGTGAATCTTTGGGATGTTAACATTTGAATGAATATCATGTGATAGAATATTGATCTCATCAACTCTGTCCACATGAGAAGAAAAACCCCACTCAAGAATTTAAACAAGCTATGGTGAGTCATGCACTTAAATATTTGTGTCACATTCCCTTTTGGGAAAAGTTCAAGTCCTTCTCTATTCATTAGATAATGAGTTATATCAATTCCCAGAAGGACATGAATCTCATGTAGAGGTGATGTATATAATACCTCAGAAATCTATATTCGACATCACCTATAGTTTGGTAAAAGGAAATTTAAATGAAAATTGTTTAATAAAGAAGGTACCATCACCTTATGTTTTAGAATCGAAGGAGGAGTGGATTCTAATGGGGCTTTTCTCCCTATTTAACCTGAACACTCAGGAGGATGTATCAACTATGGTTTGGACCAGTTATCAGTTTTCATCATCTCCCATGGATTCTATGGTGCTATTTCAACAATAATATGATGTGTTTCATCTGATTCGGTAAAACCATTGTTGTGGTGAGATAGTTATTTGTAGGTCTCTTTCTACATATAGCACACTTCACACTGGGATGTGATTTTTCTTCCCTACACAAATAAAAAGTTCATTCTAGATCGATTTTCATCTATCTTCTGGGGTTGTTCAACCAGTATCTATTAATATGTACTATAACATGAGAAGATGGTTTTGGTGGTGAGGTATGATGTGTAACATTGAATATTTTTTGTCTTTTTGTCACATATACCAATAGATAAAGGAAGATAACTTCAAGCCTTTATCATTTCCTCGCCCTCTAAAGGTTCCAGTTTGGATGTCGTATGAGGTTTCAATAGAAATTTTTGTTGGGTGACCATGGAATCCATTACGTAAAAATTCTATATGGGTATGTTTGATAGGTTTATGAAGTCATATATCATAATAATGATTAAATACATCACTAATGTTGAAGATCTGTGTAAGGTGTATGTGTATGAGATTGTGCGTTAACACATGAGTCCTTATACTGTTGTTTTAGATTGGGATCATAGTATTACTTCAAGGATTAATAGGATTATTCAACAGGTAATGGGGACATAGGTCATATGGAGAACAACATTTCATCCATATTCTGATCACCACACAAAGATTGTAATTAATATCCATGAGGTTATGTGTTCTCCTTATTTCTTGGAATTCGGTGGATCATGGCATTTCCATCTAGGACTAGCTGAGTTTGTTTACAATAATATTTCACAGTAGTTGATCAAAATGGCTCCATTAAAGGTTTTTTATGTTAACCCATAATGAAATCCTATATGATTAGAATAGGTGGGATAAATTGGTTTGGTTGGAAAATGTCTAAATCAATATATGTTAGAAATAATTTGGGAGGAGTGACGACATATGGTTACAAAATAGAGTTGATATAAACCATATACAGATTAGTGAAATCATTCATTATACTTTCCAAGGGTGATTGAGTTTCCATGAATGTTTCTCCTAGGTTGTGTCAAAGTCAACATGGAAATCGAGGATTGTTAGCTCTGATATAGGTTAAACCATTTGAGATCACTAAACATCTTGTGTAGATTGCTTATAAGTGAGAATTATTTGATCAGTTTATGGGAATTAATGATGTTTTACACATATCGCATCTCATGAATTATCACCCTAATCCATCTCATGTTCTATGATGGGTTCGAATTTATCTATAACTAGATGATTCTATTTTAGAGAAACCATTTGAGCTTATTAACTCTATTATTAATTTCTTGCATGGGATTTAAGTTTCATTGGTCAGGGTTCTATGGAAAAAAGGATTGGATTCTCAAGTCTTTAGAATGAAATTCATTGTTGAGGGAGTAGTGGCCTCATTATTTTCTAGATATTAAATATTCCACATGACATTATTAGGAAATAAATTCCTTATTTTGGGGAGTTTGTAACATCTTGTTACATTTATCTTGTATGATTTCCCTTTTCTATATTCCCTTATGATTTAAAAAATTGTTTTATGTGATTTTATGGAATTACTATAGACTATAGAATAGGTACGCGTTGTGTACTAGAAGAACATTTTTTATACTTGGTGATGGTTACATGCCATGAATTGGGAGATCATGTCATGAATGGGGAGATCATGATGTGAGCCTGTACATGTCGTGTACCTAAGGTACAAATCATGTAGTGGATAAATAGATTATTATTATCATCATGAAATGTTTTTTCATTATAACTTATCCATCATGGAAAACACATCTTGACCTGGGGTTAAACATCATGACTAAGGACCACACCCAACATTAAGTCACGTTAATTTCTCCAAAACTATTGGATCACGACCCTTAACATATCATATATGTTTTCCAGAGGATTCTCACCATCTATATTGATTCGATCGACAAGGGTACATCATTTCTTCAATAGTGTGTCTCTATGGGTATGTTTTTTATCTAATACTTCTTTGTTATGGAATAATAGTTCCTACCCATGGGATATCAGATCTACTGATCCATGTTGGATGTTTATTTTTATCCTTATCTAGATACATTGTCATAACTAGTCTCTAAGTCCCTACCTTGGATTGTTTTCATGAAGTATAAATTCTTTATAGAGGTACATGGGCTTTCTTCTATCTTCCAAACACATTTTCCTTTATTTAGAATCAATCCTTTGATGTGTGGGGTTGATTCTAGGGAATTTGGTGACAACATTGTTTGATTTTGTTGGTTAACATTACCATTGTGGGTTTGTGTGAACCAATGATTGGGGGTTTTGGTTATGTATCCATCATATGATAATAAACCAACTTGTTTCCCTTTACACATTTCTTATTAAATTTATATATTAAATTGGTATGATTAAAATGTGTGTTAAAAAAATTCTAATGAAAATTGTTTTTCATTGGATTTTTATAAATGTTTTATGAAATAGTTTTTAATGGTTTAAAATGTATTGAATACTGAATGGTGAAATTGAGAACAAGTGTAACAGTAGGTAATGAGGTGGATTTTTATTTTGAGTCCATATTCCATTATTGTTATTATCAAGGTGGTTAGTCATAGAGATTTCCTCTATTCTATATTCATATTGCCCTAGGAGACTAATAATGATAATGGGGGGGGGGGTTCTCTTTGTGTTGTCCACTACTTCCTAGGCCCATTGTTCTAGGATCCGTTTTCAATACTAGATTATTTTGGTATCAGTAGTTTGCTTCTTGGACCAAAAGTATTCTTTGGTGTTGTGATACATGTGCTCTTATTTTTTATTTATTGAATTTCTGAGTTATCATTGATAGACATGTTTTTTCTTGTGGAAAAATGATATAGAAAATTTGATTTAAAATTATTATTCAATATTTTATTATGAAATGTGAAAAATTGTAGGTTTACCATGATTTCTATAAAACTCCTTTACAAATTATTTTGAAATTTTTTAAATAACAAACTAGTATACATGAATTGTTATATAGATACTATGTATGGAACACCTGAGTGAGATCCTACAGAGCCTATTAGCTCACACCCTATGAACTGCATCGAGGGTGGGTAGACCCATGTTATTATTCGTTTTCAAGGAATTTCAAGGCACGATAATGAAGAGGTGAGGTTTATGTCAGTTATGGTGGGTAGATAGTGTTGATATGGTAAGAGTTCATCCATTAAGTCATAGGGGTTTTTGTTTTGTTTTAAGTCACCTGCAGTCAGACTTTTCATTTGTAGATTCTATCTAATGTTTTAGATGTTCTGTTTCTGCTATTTTTATTACAATTGTGGAATATATACATGTCAGTATTCCTCTATTAATTTATTTATCTATAAATTTTTTTATGTAGTTTTTCTCGATCGTAAAAAACATGTCTTCATTTTTTTGTTCGATGCTCGGGTGCTTGTCACCAACAAGTGGGGATCGGGAATTCCCCCGGGGTATGTGAATGATTGTCTTGGGTACCATGTATGAGGGAAACTTGGGTCGGTTCATTACAATTGGTGTTGGTGATTTCTAATATAGCGCCACATAATATGTGTATCCATAATCTCAGTTACCTAATATATTACCATTTATTAATTAACAAGTTGTATAAATATTTCTAACCACATTTTAATTTATATTATTATTTTTTATTGATTTCATGTTTTTTTTAAATTCTCATTCGAAAAATTTTAATGTATGTAGAATAATTAATAAATATTTATTTAATTTTTAGTTAATATGAAATATTTGTATTTGTTAGCCAATAATGATGTCATATTTATTTTTAAAATAATTATTAATTATTCCAGGCCAGATAAATATTATGGTGGGAAGTAGGAATTAGTTTTTAGTAGTAGTGAAAAATAATACATATATATTTAATATTATTTGATCTAATAGTATATAATTTCATTCACATGTTATGATCATATAAAGGAAATTGTCACGACCCGTCCCCGGGGCCCATGTTGTGACTGCCCCAAGCCAGCCTTCCATAGGCCAGGGGCTGGCGACTAGCACCAAGGTGTAAATCCCAGTAAAAAGGAAAGGCATTGCCTTTGTAAAGTAAACCACAAACACCACAGAGCAAGAAGGCAGAAGTAAACGCTAAGTAAAAACTGAGTACAACAGTAAGTGCAGAAAAGAAAGTGGGCTAGTATACACACCCAAACATAAAGGGAAAACAACAACTTAAAAGTAAGGCCGCAACATCGAGCTGTCCACTGGAAATCCCACCTGAAGGGTGGGTACAGAAGCCTCCACTGCTCCTAGGGTCCAGCCGACCGCTCCGAGTACGTCCCGCCCAGTGGTCCACCTCCAGGTACCGTCCTGCTACACAAGACTCAACTACGATCAGTGTTGTCCGTCGTCTGCAACCAACAGAACGTAGTGTGGCATAGCCCATGAAGGGGTGAGTATAAGCTACTCAGTAGAGACCCCAAGACACCCGAAGGTCTCCCAATAACTAAAAAGGTTAATCCACAAAGGAAAGATACAATCACGAAGTAACATTCGACACTTCTTAGGTATATTCCCATACGTAAACCTATGTCATCAATTCTCATTCTACTCCAACATCCAAGCCCAAGTACAACCCAGTCAACACAGGAAATCAAAACGTAATCCACACAGGACAACACAACACAATCCACAAAGGAAAGAAAAACAGGATTCAGCTCACACAGGTATACTTCTTCAAATGAAGATAGAGATGATCAGATGTAGCCACTGATTCATCTAAGCCATCAGACCCACAAAGGGTTGATAGGTACTAACCCCCACAATGACCCACACGTGATAGATCATGAAGTGAAAGCATAGATATTGGGAAACTCCTTCTATATCAAGTACAGTGGTTATGCCGCTACAACCAAGCACTTACCTCTAACCTTGGACTGTTGTAGTACTCCACCTATCAAGTACTGTGGGCTTGCTGCTACAACCAAGCGCTTCCCACCATGGGTCTGCCGCTACAACCAATCGCTCACCCTCATAGCCTCTAAATGTACTCCTTATTTTGAGTACCACGGGTCAGCCGCTACCACCAAGCACTCCTCCGTCGTGGGTCTGCCGCAACAACCATGCTCTCCCCCGTGCTGCTACAACCAAGCGCTCCTCTATCGTGGGTCTTTTGCAACGACCAAGCGCTCCCCCGTGCTGCTACAACCAAGTGCTCCTCCTTCGTGGGTCTACCGCTACAACCAAGCGCTCTTTCGCCATGGGTCTTCTGCTACAACCAAGCGCTTCCCACTAGGCTATCCCTAACACACCGAGTCGTTCGATCAACAGTCGTCAAGTCTCAACCGGCTCTAGGGTTTCCGCACACAGCATGATCCTTCCGGGAGGGTCCACTCAATGAGCCAAGAGGTCGATGCATCAACTAACATGTAGTCCGGATTTGATGTATCCCATGATCGACTGTAGTGGTTACTGCCAAATCCATGGAGGATTTCCTGTATTGTCTTCATTGTCGTCGCAGACACAGCCAGCTCTAAGGTTCCCGCACACAGCAAGCTCGCTCGGGAGGGTCCGCTCCACGAGCCGAGGGGCTGATACATAAATTGACACATAATCTAGAGTAGGTGTGTCCAGAAGTTCTGTATCGTCAATAGGAACTCAACGTCGCAGGCGACGAGTCAATCGGACACCCGGTCTGAGAGTTATTGGATTTTTCGTTCCAGGGGCCCGGTTGGTTTTTAAGGGAAAACCAACCCGACAGTACTCCACCTACGTCCAAAACTCAGGACGATTAAGCCAAAATATCCTTCTCACTTAGAGGAATCCAACAAAGTCGACGACACATCAATCGGACGTTCGGATCTCATGTTATAAGTGTTTCCGCTCTGGGGGCCCGGTTGGTTTCGTGTACGATCCAACCCGGCCAAACCCAAAGTATTCCGAATCCTTGAGTGTAGTATACCAAAACGACCATTTTGATCCAAGGATCAAATCAACGTTGACGACGCATCGATCAGAGGTCCGTAAACCGAGATATGGGAAAAATACTAAAAGGGGTCCGAAAACGGGGGGTCTGGGCCCGGACCGACCCGACACAACCCCCCTGGTCGACCCGACCCGGGTCCGAGTTCGACCCAGCGGGGTGCTA
Source organism: Viscum album (assembly GCA_963277665.1). Taxonomy (NCBI): domain Eukaryota; kingdom Viridiplantae; phylum Streptophyta; class Magnoliopsida; order Santalales; family Viscaceae; genus Viscum; species Viscum album. The sequence continues at coordinate 1,034,746,056 of OY728157.1, forward strand.
CCCGGTCTGGTTGGGCGCGACCTGGCCCGACCGACGCGGCCCGACCCGTCCAGCGCGGCCCGGCCTGGGCGTCTCAGTGCTGGCCGAGCGGCTGCGCCAAAGGAGTCGTGGCCCACGCGCGGGGGCCGCTCCGTGTCACCAGACGCGGCGCAAGGCCGCATACCTTCCCCGCGGTCCCGCGGCCATGGGAATTGCGCTCGCTGCCGTGGCTTCAGCCTTGGAGGGAACTTCCGCGGACCACCAGATGCGCTTCGGTGGTCCGTTTTTCCTGCGATTTGCGCCTACGGCTCTCCCAGGATCTGAACATTACTTCTAAGGCCTCCAATTGCCATGATGATCCCATTTCATAAACGCAGTTAATCCATGAATCAGCGAAAAATCTGCGGAGGGTTGTCGGGCCGTGTTTGTTTGGCCCGCACGCTCCGCGTTAGGTGATATCAATTAGGAATAATAATCAACACATGAAAACATTACAAGGCACAATTTTAATAAATTAAAACTGAACCTAGATCCCAAAAAAACTCCTGTAAATAAAAATTCCCATCCCGCATATAAAAACAATCATGGATCAACTTGATGATGAGTTGATCCAGGTTCTTTGTTTTAGAAGGAAACAACCATGGGAATGAATATTATTCTCAAATAAAGCCCCTACCTCAAGCGGTTGATGATTCGAAGATTGCCATGGGAGAAGGAACGTCATGGAAATAGCACCGCGGAAGGAGCACCGCGGAAGGAGGATCGTCACGTCGCGGAGAAAGAATTCGTCAGCATCGCGTCATCGATCTCCGAGGATCCGGCGTTCTTGGAGACCTTTGTCGGAGGTCAGCGTTCTTCTCGTTCTTCACATTTTTCGCGTTCTTCGTCGAGGAAGAAGAACATCAAGGCATGGGTGATTTCTCCCAAATTCCTCTGGCACAACCTACCTTTAATAAAATAAGAATTCACTTATTTTTTTTTTACAAGTCAACCCTTTTAATTTCAAAATAAATAGTCAATTAATAGATTTAATTGAGCAAATTAAAACCACCCAATTAATGAGGCATTTCTTATTCAAAAAAATGCACGGTTGACTTTCTTTTTAAGAGGGGTTTGCGGGTGCATTACTTAGGAGGAAAGAAATGGTGGGGCTCATGCAGGCCACACCTCACAAATATCCTACCAGGTGGGTAGGATATTTTGGGTTCCACCTTTTCCGCTTCAACTTAGCTTAAGTGGCTTTTAAGTGGCTTTAAGAGAAATAAAATAAAATTGTCGCACCCCTTTTTATTTTATTTCATAAATTAACCCCAAAAATTAAAAACCACACCCGAGAAAATGAAACTCCAGAAAAGGCGTTTCTAAGAAAATATCGGTGCTGTGATTCCATCGGTTCCCTTAGAATTCGATTTCGAGCACCGGTTCAAATGTTTGAAAACCCCGCTCCTTCGTTCACTGAACATACCCGAGCCAAACTTCGGAAAATGATTCCGGGCACACCGTGCCTCATAATCAGGTGCCGTCAGAAACTGTGTTCATGTAAAATTCCAAAAAAAATTAAGAAAAACATTTCCTTGAATTTTATAGGTCTTTACATCACTCCCACAACATGGCTTTACATCCCCCTAAAGATACATCATAAACTAGGGAAACAAAAGCGGTATTGAGCATGCATCTGAGCTTTCCCCTCCCATGTGCTCATTGGGTGGTTTCTCATGCTGCCATCTGATGCGCACTAGAGGGATCGATCGTCCACGTAGAACCCACTCCTGTCGATCCTCGATCTCAACCGAGACCTCCGCAAACGTCTCCCCATCATCAACGTCCATCTCCCCATGGTCAATGATATGAGTCGGGTCGTCCACGTTTCTCCTCAGCGGAGATACGTGGAAGACGTTGTGCACCCGGTGCAACTGTGGTGGTAGAGACAGGCGATAAGCCACCTCGCCGATCTAGCTAAGGACGTGGAATGGCCTGATGAAGTGTGGAGACATCTTTCCACTTCGGCCAAATCTCCATAATCCATGTCGAGGCGAGACAAGCCAGAAGATATGGTCGCCATCCTCGGACTCTAGTGGCCTCTGCCTTTTGTCCGCACAAGACTTTTGCCGGCTCTTAACTGTCCTAATCCGCTCTTGGATGACTTGCACATTTCTGGTCCTACCTGATCTGCTGAGATTTCTTCTTTGCCGAGATGAGAAATCTGATCTCATCCCCTAGATGAACAACGTTCTTCGCCTAATACAGTCAATCCCAACATGGATGATACTAATCCATACCAAGGATGATGTCGTAAGGCCTCGACGCTACTATCAAGAGATCCAACCGTTACTCTCACCTCCAAGGGTTGAGTCACACTGTCGGCATCAGTGTGTGGTCACTGGGTCTCCTCCAGTAGGTATCTCAATGTGAGGGTCAAGTCAACGGTTTTTTTTAATCCGGAACCTCTTAGTAACAACATAAAGAGTGGACAGGAAGGTAAACACCAAATGAAAGGTGTATTTTTATTACTGCAGCTCAATGTAGAAAGACACAAAGCAACAACAAACAAACATCAATAGAGCTAGAAGCAACATGAACAAAAGTCTCCAGGTCTGGAGCTAGGCCAGCTCTTGTCCATCTGCTCCTGGTGCTCCATGATCATAGGCCTCAACTGCCTGCAACTGAGCTCTCCTACGTCCACATATTCCCTACGGTCTGGGTGGACCTCCTGGTTGAGGTGGTGGAAACTCCTCGAAGCGTTGTCCACCTCCTGCTGTAGGGCCATCTCCCCTGCCAAGGACTCCTACTCCATGCGGTCTGCCTCGATTGAACCTCTGCCTTGGCCTGGGAGGTCCTTCGTTCATCTGCTGGTCATCCGTATGGCTGGTCGGACGGTCACGAGCCATGTGACAAACTCCGGCACATGAGCAACACTATCCGCTCATGGTAAGCCGTTGTCCACCCCGGGTGCCACGCACAAACGATCCTGTGTCATAACGGTCGACCACCTATAGTTTTATTCCTCTTGGACCCCTACGTCATCTATCTAAAACCCGCTGGAGAAGAATCTGCCGCATGCCGGCTAGTGGTGGGTCCTGCTGCTGGAGACTGCTCAGCAAGGAAACTCTCCACTAAGAGGGCTCGCTCCAACACCCGTGTTTGTGTCAGAATGCTGTGAGAAACAACTCAAGCTCTGATCCCTCGCCTGAGCCCCTACTCGAAGGTTCAGGCCCTGAAGAATGGGTCTCGTACCATGTCTGTCGAGTAGCGTGAGAGATCGGTAAACCATGTCATGTACGGGGCTACTGTCATGTTGCCCTGCCACAGCTGTAGATGCTCCTGGATGCGCACCGCACGGAGGGTGGCTAGGATGAACTCCGAACGGAAGAGGCTCTCAATGTCCATCCAGAGAAGATATGCTTCATCGTGAACCTGAAGCATCAAGCTCCACCATATGCCTACTTCCACGTGCAGTAGGCTCGCTGCAAGGATCACTATGAGGTATGCTGGTGTCCTCACCAACCTTAAAACCCGTACAACTGCCTCTAGCCAGTCCTCGTCTGCCTGGGGGTCTGTCTCCCCACTGAACCTGGGCGGTCGCTGGTGATGAAACTCGTGCAGCGCACTAAGGTGACGTGCATCTTCAGCGGCTGGGGCTGGAAGCATCGGTGGCATGGCAGGTAGAGGTACTGCCGGTGCCTCAGCTGTCAAAGGGCCCTATACCGAGGCCTTGCCGCTCGGTGGGAAATCGTCACGCACAACCCTCGGAGCCCTAGCTAGCTGCCATCGTGGGGCCATCCGGAAAAGAAACAGGTGTCCCATGGTCAGAACAGTATACCTGGTGAGCTGACACAAGTTAATCACAATGAAAACTTTTGAAACACACACGCAATCAATGTTTTCGTGCATTGGGTCGTAAATCAGAAGTCAGGGTCCTGGTGTACGGATACGTCAGCCGCCGCACCAACACTGGACTCCCTGGACTGATAACCACACCCAATACGCTTAACAATATTGCTTTACATAGAAGAAAGTTCAGATTCCAAAGTTCTGCAGTAGAACCGAACTCCTCTGATACCAATTTCTCATGACCCATCCTTGGGGCCCGTGTTGTGACTACCCCAAGCCTGCCTTCCATAGGCCAGGGGCTGGAGACTAGCACTAAGGCATAAATCCCGGAAAAAAGGGAAGGCATTGCCTTTGTAAAGTAAACCACAAACACCACATAGCAAGCAGGCAGAAGTTAACACTAATTAAAAACTGAGTACAATAGTAAGTGCAGAAAATCAAGTGGTCCAGTATACAAACCCAATGTGAAAGGGAAAAAACTAACAATTAAGGCCGCATCGTCGAGCTATCCACTAGAAATCCCACCTGAAGGGTGGGTACAGATATCCTCCACTGCTCCTCGGGTCCAGCTGACCGCTCTGAGTATGTCCCACCCAGTGGTCCACCTCTAGGTACCGTCCTGCTCCGCAAGCCTCAACCACGATCAGCGTTGTCCGTCATCTGCAACCAACACAACATAGTGCGTGCATAGCCCGTGTAGGGGTGAGTATAAGCTACTCAATAGGGACCCCGAGACCCCCGAAGGTCTCCCAGAATACAAAAAGGATAATCCACAAAGAAAAATAAAATCATGAAGTAATATTCGACACTTCTTAGGTATATACCCATACATATACCTAAGTCATCAATTATTGTTCGGCTCCAACATCCGAGCCCAAGTACAAACCAGTCCACACAGGAAAGCAAAACCTAATCCACAGAGGATAGCACAACACAATCCACAAAGGAATGAAAAAAAGGATTCAGCTCACACAGGTATACTTCTTCAAATGACGATATAGATGATCAAATGTAGCCACTGATTCATCTAAGTCATTGGACCCACAAAGGGTCGATATGTACTAACCCCCGCAATGACCCACACAGGATCGATCATGAAGTTGAAACCATAGCTATTGGGAAACTCCTTCTATATCAAGGATAGTGGTTATGCCGCTATAACCAAACGATTCGCTCTAACCTTGGACTGCTGTAGTACTCCACTTATCGAGTACTGTGGGCCTGCTACTACAACCATGCGCTTCCCACCATGGGTCTGCCTCTACAACCAAGAGATCCCCCTTATAGCCACTAAAGATAGTCTTTCTCTTGAGTACCACGGGTCATCCACTATAACGAAGAGCTCCTCCGTCATGGGTCTGCAGCTACAACCAAGCGCTCCCCCACGCTGCTACAACCAAGCGTTCTTCCGTCATGGGTCTTCCGCTACAACCAAGCGCTCCCCTGTGCTGCTACAACCAAGTGCTCCTCCGTCGTGGGTCTGCTGCTACACCCAAGCGCTCCCCCTCATAGCCTCCAAAGGTACTACTTCTTTTGAGTACCGCGGGTCTGCCGCTACAACCAAGCACTCCCCGGACATGGGTCTGCTGCTACAACCAAGCGCTTCCCACTGGGCAATCTGTAACACACCGAGTCGTTCGATCAGCAGTCGTCAAGTCTCAATCGACTCTAGGGTTTCTGCACACAGCATGCTCGTTCCGGGAGGGTCTACTCCCAAGCCAAGAGGTCGATGCATCAACTGACATGTAGTCCGGAATTGATGTATCCCATGATGGACCATAATGGTCACTGCCGAATCCACGGAGGATTCCCGTACTGTCATCATTGTCATCGCAGACGCAGCCAGCTCAAAGGTTCCTACACACAGCAAGATCGATCGGGAGGGTCCGCTCCATGAGCCGAGGGGCTGATACATCAACTGACACATAGTCCAGAGATGATTTATCCATATGTTCCGTATCGTCAACAGGAACTCAATGTCATTGACGACGCCTCAATCGGACGCCCGGCCTGAGAGTTATTGGCTTTTTCGTTCCAGGGCCCGGTTGATTTTTAAGGCAAAACCAACCCGACTGTACTTCACATGAATCCAATCCTCGGGCGAAGTAAGCCAAATGATCCGTCTCACTTAGAGGAATCCAAAAAATTCGACGGCACGTCAATCGGACGTCCAGAGCTCATGTTATAAGTGTTTCCGCTCCGAGGGCCCGGTTGGTTTCATGTACGAACCAATACAGCCAAACCCATAGTATTCTGAAACCTTGAGTGTAATTTACTGAAACTACCATCTCTATCCAAGGATCGCATCTGCGCTGACGGTGCGTCAATCAGAAGTCTGTAGCCCGAGATATGGGCAAAAGACTGAAAGGGGTCCGAAAACGGGGGGTCTGGGTCCGGACTGACCCAACCCAACCCCCCTGGGTCAGCCCGACCCGGTCGACCTGACCCGGGTCCGAGTACGACCCGGCGGGGCACGACCCAGTCTGGCGAGACGCGACTCGGCCCGGCCTGTGGGGCCCGGCCCGACCGGCGTGGCCCGGCCTGGCCTGGGCGGCCCGACCCGGCGTGGGCGGCTCACCGCTGGCCGAGCGGCCGTGCCAAAGGAGCCGCGGCCCCCGCGCGGGGCCCGCTCTATGTCACCGGACACAGCTCTAGGCCGCGTCCCTTCCTCGCGGTCCCACGCGGCTGCGGGACCGGTGCTCTCCGCCGCGGCTGAAGCCACAGTGGGTCTTCCCTGCCGCCCGCCGGGCGCCGCCACTTCCTGGCGGCCGGCTGCTACCGGCCGCCGACATTGCCGTGCTGGTGTGGCGCCCCGGTGGTAACTTACGCGGACCACCGGACACGCTCTGGTGGTCTGTTTTGCATGTCGTTTGTGCCTATGGATCTCCCGGGATCCGAACTTTGCTGCGAAGGCCTCATATCGGCATTCTGATCCCATTTCGTGAACGCCGTTAATCCACGCATCAACGAAAAATCTTCGGAGGGTTGTCGGGCCGCGTTTGTTTGGCCCACACCCTCCGCGTTAGGTGATATAAATTGGTAATAATAATCCAAACATGAAAAAATAACAAGGCACAATTTTAATATATTAAAATTGAACCTAGTTCCCAAAAAAACTCCGGTAAATAAAAATTCCCATCCCGCATATAAACCCAATCTCGGATCAACATGATGATGATTTGATCCAGGTTATTTGTTTTAGAAGGAAACAAACATGGCAATAAATATTATTCTCAAATAAAACCCCTACCTCATGCGGTTGATGATTTGAAGATTTCCGCGGGAGAAGGAATGTCACGGAAGAAGCACCGCAGAAGGAGCGTCGCGGAAGGAGGATCGTCGCGTCGTGGAGAAAGAATTCTTCAGCGTCGCGTCATCGATCTCCGAGGATCCGGCGTTCTTGGCGAACTTCGTCGGAGGTCGGCGTTCTTCGCGTTCTTCGTCGAGGAAGAAGAATTCAAGGCTTGAGTGATTTCTCCCAAATTCCTCTACCACAACCTACCATTAATAAAATAAGAATTCTCTTATTTTATTTTTACAAGTCAGCCTCTTGAATTCCAAAAGAAACAGTCAATTAAAATAATTAATTGAGCAGTTTAAAACCGCCCAATTAATGAGTTGTTTCTTAATCAGAAAAATGCACGGTTTACTTTCTTTTAAGAGGGGTTTGCGGGTGCGTTAATTGGGAGGAAAGAAATGGTGGGGCTCGTGTGGGCCCCACCTCACAAATATCCTACCAGGTGGGTAGGATATTTTGGGTTCCACCCTATCCGCTTCAACTTAGCTTAAGTGTCTTTAAAGTGGCTTTAAGATAAATAAAATAAAATTGGCGCATCCCTTTTTATTTTATTTCATAACATAACCCCAAAAATTAAAAACCACACCTGAACAAACGCAACTCCGAAAAAAGCATTTCTAACCAAATACCGGTTCTGCGATTCCATCGGTGCCCTTGGAATTCGATTCCAAGAACCGATTCAAAAGTTAGAAAACCTCACTCATTCGTTCACTGAACGTACCCAAGACAAACTTCGGAGAATGATTCCAGGCACACCGGGGCTCAGAATCAGGTGTCGTCAAAAACTATGTTCCTGTAAAATTCCAAAGAAAATTAAGAAAAAATATCCTTGAATTTTATGGGTCTTTACAGAAATAATAATATTACTCATATTTTAGACATGAGTGATTAATGGGGATTAAATATATAATAATGAGATATTTTGAAAATAGTTATTTCGAAAACCTAGCCATATTTAATCTCAATTATGTTTATTTAGTATATCCAATTAATTTTTTCTTGTGAACAACAAAAAACATAGAGAATCAACTCAATCCCTTGAGATCTCCCTATCAAAGAACGCTCCCAAGAACTGATAGTGATCTTCGACCACATCCGACTCTCAAATATAAAGAGATCTAGGATAATTATATTTGGGTGAATCTCAGGGATACTAATGGTAGATATTTCACATGATATGAAATTTTATGCTAACACTCAGAAATTCCTACTGCGATATTTTGTGATTTTTTGAACATGCGTGGATCACCACTATAGGGAGAATGTAAAACATTCATTCAAAAAAATGGATGTAAATTTCATAGATATTTTCAAATATATAAATTTATAACTAATTCTCACAAGGTATTTATCATATTGATTAAAATAAATATAAATAATATGTCATTATCCTTCCATGGGTTTGGGAATTTTTTCCTCTTTCTGTTTTATTGTATTCAATTCAGTAAACAATGGAATTTATCATCTTATAAATACTTTATTGATCCAAAATAATGAAAATGTAAACACTTGGGAATGGCCAATTTCAAGAATACAATACTCCAAGAACCATTAACAACATTTTTTCTACCATTCACTCTACAAGGTCCCATCCTTTAAGAGCCTTATACATGAACCCTACCGTCTCTGTCGATGTAAGGGCCACATATGGATGGTCTTCCCATCAGGGGTTCCACTTGAGAGCACAATGTGTGGTTTATTGCTATCCTTGGTGGATCACAAGGTTTGGTAAAATATTTTCATAAATTAAATATTGAAAAATATATTTTTTGAATATATTCATACAAATATCATGAAAAATATATAAACAGATTTTTCTATTTTCAAGTAATCTTGTTCATATCTTCATTAATTAAATCAAAAACCATGCACTTCAACAACAATACCTTATAAAATTAACAATTTCATTGATTTCTCATTAGTTAAATAATTTACAAATTGCATATCACATGTTAATTACAATCAATATCAATTCAATTATCATAATAGTAAGAACATAGATAATTTATTGAGAATGATATCCATTTCCTTTAAATGAAAACAAAATAGTTCTATAGGAATAACAACATCATCTAAACTCAATATAATGATATTAAGACACCATTTACATCAAATTAAATAATGGTTCCAATAATATCCTTTTTTTGTTGTAAATATATTTGTACACATTTATAATTCAATATGTGTGCTCAAAACCGTATCCCCTTTTTCCAATCAAATGCATATAATTAGTCAAGGTCTTCTAAAAAACATTATCATCTACCATAAATTCAAATTTATTGATTAATTTAATGATACAGAGGATCTCCAAGGGTTCTATTAGAAAATGGTCTTATGTTGGTCAGGTCTATTCTTTAATTAGATAAAATTGTTGAAGAAATCAATAGAAACACAATGGTAGTTTCCTATCGTGTCCTTAAATAACCATTCATTTTAAATAATGTGTAGAAATTATAGATTCTCAAGATAGGGGTTGTAGGTAATCATATTTATTAAGTAATATATTCTCTTACACAGTTTAGTAAATACACATAAATTTAAAGTGAATGATTAGTTTAATTCCTATTTTATGTGCTTACTCATTAACCAAAAAACCTCCTAGATTGACATGTTTTATATAATCCAGTTAAGGGTATGTTTTCTAATTTGGTTACCTCTACATTCAGCTCTAATAGAGATGACCTGATCCTTCATATATTCAAGTAAAAACATTTAATTGAATCTCTATAATGTTTTCTACCCCTCAATGGGTGAACTCCATGATAATTTCTATTGGATGGATTAAATAAATAGTATTCATGATTTCCATAATCCACCAATTTGAAATAATATGTTTTTTATCTAATCACCATTACAACTTATTGTCTTCAACATTGTTTATTATTTTCTCTTCTTCGGAATAAATATTAAATTAAATTTATTGACAATTTATCAAAATAATACATTATAAAAATACCTGAATAAATAAGTACAATTATGATCCTCATAATAAAAAAGTGATGAAAATATTCAATGAGCCCTTAGATACCATTTCATATTTCTCAAAAGATTCATATACTCTTCGTAATTTTTCCTATTTTATATTACATATTTTAAAATTTAGTCCAAAATGGATTATTTTATTTTATTCACATTAATCATGTGTGTAATATTATTAATAACATCTACCATTAGTCAAATAGATTCTGTTGGTGCTTTTTTTTAAAGGAATAAACACTCATTGATCTAATAGAAGAATAATAACATTTTTTTATTATGTATATCCTTCATGGACCTCAGATAAAATTTATGTGAGATACTTGAGTTGTCATTCGTTGACGTCCTCTCATGAAATTCGATAACATTATATGATAAAACCTCTATATTTTTCATTTTCACTGGATATTGCCTCATCTTTATCTTTATTCATTTCTCATGAAACATGTTACTGAAGATGAAAATTAATTTGGAATTCCATATTATAATCTTCTTCACTGAAGATACATCACAGATCCTTTAATATTTTTGAGTTAAACTTCATAGGAAATATATAAACTTATTATTCATTTATGTTTGTAATAAATCCATTATTTTATCTTTATGATTGATTCTTTTATTGATTTAATCTATGAAAAATTCATTTTCATTTCCTATGTGCATTGTCCTAAAAAATTTCATGCCATTCCATAGTGAAAAAATGATTTTTTATATAAATGAAATTCTTGGATTATAAATTTTTATTATTTTTTGGTGTAGAGAGATCCATAGATTTAATGACTATCCAATCTTGTTAATTCCCCATGAAAGTCGTTTTTATTTTTTTATTTTATTTTTCAATTATAATTGTATTTTATTAGAGTTGGAGTAGAAACTAATTGTTGAATACTAGAAATGTTTTTTATGCGACCACATGTGTTACATTAATCATTGACATCCTCAAAACACCCAAATATGTTCAATGTAAACATGTTTTTCTCTAACCTGGTATTTTTATTTAGTCTTGTAGTATTATTTCTTACTCACATATACTCCCAATAAATGTGGGCCAAATTTAGAATACATATATTCTCTTATTGTTCGAAAAATCATAATATTTATTCCTAAACTTATAGAATAACCAAAAATATGAAACAAATCTAAATTTATTCATATATTATTAGTATGAACAGTTGTACGTCCTTGTTATATCTAAATTTGGATTTTCCATTTTGGAGCATAATTTTGGGTGTTATTTTTCTTGATTTGTCTATTTTCCTATTACGTTGTTTTAATAGACGTTTTTATAATTATATGAACCCATATTATCTTTTCTTTTAGACTTAAGACTTCATTACCAAATGATATTTCATTTCTAGAAATCGATTTAACTCTATTATGTGTTATATTATTCAATTAGCTTATAGGAGGATGATTAAGGGATTATCATGATCTCTTATTTCCATCAATAAGAGTTACTTCAGATAAAATATTCATATCAATAGTTTATAAATAAATTTATTTTTTAAGAGGTTGAATATTTTAATATTTTTGGGTGGCATAATTGTACTTTTCTGAAATATGAGAAGTTCCAACATGTGTCAAATTTAAATTTGTCAACATTTCGTCATGTTCAAAATATTTTTTACACAATGTAAATTTCCCATTATCATCTAATTTCAACATAATATTCTATAAAATTTTAGTATTTTTATTTATTCTTCATGTTTTTACTAAATATAAATAGAGACTTCTCAAGGTCAATTATTTTTCTATTTTTAACTTCCAATTGGGATTCATTGAAACTGATAGTTGCATTAAGTGATTCTAATAGATCATTTATATTCTTAACATACTCATCATGAATCATATAATTTTCATCCATTAATATGTCAAAAACTTTTTCCTTACATGGTTTATTTTCAAGACGATAATATCTATAAATAGTAGAATCATTTAACAACGTCCTGTGTGCATGTGTTACTTTACGAAAAAACATGTTCACCAATGATGTTCTCAAAATAATTACATATAAATTTTTCTTCAATGATTCAATATTATATTTCAAATGATTCATCATCTTATCGTTTTCATCAATATGTTCGGTGAGTGCTTTTCCAGTTTTGAATATCATAAAATGTGCATACTTTTATATATAAATTTCATAATCATTTTAGGATTTTTCATGAAAATTATCTTTGAATGAAAGATGTTTATCAGATATCACTTATTCATGCACATTATTCATATATTGTTAATAATAAGTGTAGTAGTATGCAACTAATTTGATATATAAAATATCTTCTTACTATCTATAGATTGAGCTTGTTTCATAAAAAAAGATAATTTACAAATGTTTTTAAAAGATATTATTAGTCTATATCTTCATTATTTGATATTTTATTTAATATATTTTATTCCCAATAAATACTATTTTTCATAGTCTTGTCTGATACATTAATGAATTCATTAATAAGAGTGGATAATATTCCATCCACTAGTTGTACTTAAGAAAAAAATTCAAATATGCAAATATTATAATCCCCATAGAAAAACAGTGGATAAAAATTTTGATCCAACCATGGATAGACCTAAATTTTACTACAATTTTTCGCGACCAGATGGATCATGTAGAGACATTGATATGTGCATGGATAATTGTACAATTTTTTTCCCAATTTTACATTCATTTTGTTATACCCCTTTCTCTCAAAACACTTCCCTGGTTAAGTGGAATTGATCTATCATGTACACATAACAATCATTATACAGACAATAAAGAGGATATTATCAAATAAATAACTGTTACAAGGTTTGAAAATATGACTTAATCCATGCCATGTTGTTCAGATTTACAAACTTATATTCCCACTAGAATGTTAATGTGATCTCAAATAAAGATAATACCATGAAATTATTATAAGAAAGTACTATAATTTATCATCACAAATGATTATTATGGGTTATCTCACAAAGATAACTATAGATTAGCATTCCAATAGTGATATTTATACAGACTCTCTCATGTTAACCTATCCATCAGAATTCTATGGTTGTTTATAATGGCATCTTGGAAGTTCATCAATATAGTTCTTATCTTAAGTAAACCTCGATGTTAATTTATTATGTGTTTCTTTATGATGATCAATAATTTAGATCTTGATAACCCACATCAAATTCCCACATTCATGTGATCACCTTTATAAGTAATTATCTAGCTTTGAAATGTCTATCTGTTTGATACTAGAATACGCCCTAATCATAGAATGATATTTCATGTTTATTTTTTTCATCATATTAATAAACATATTAATATAAATGTAATATATTTCATGTCGTCTCAATTATTTATATAATATTAATTCCACATTCAAATCCTCATTTAATATGTTAACAATTAAACACATTTAATTTTATTCAAATAATAATAATAAATGAATAACCATGGGTATAATTATTTCATGGTCTTTATGAAATATCCCATTGAATCATGTGTATTCACTTTCATTCATTTGATTAATTAATAAAAATGGGAAATTCATTTCTCAATAATATGAATATCCACTAGTATTTAATTATTAATAAATTAAACTCAATAATCTAAATTCATCGGGTATTTACATATTTTCATGAGGAATTTATTATGTTGTGGATCACCATCTTCTTAGATGCATGCATAATGAGAAACTCGGTCCTGTTCAAAATGTAATCTCAATATAGACTCCAAAAGGCACATCTTACATTATGATTATAATGAAAATACATGAGATGTATGGGTATCATCATTTCTTCCTACAACTAAGTGTAAGAAATAGTTCCATGCATCTACATATACAAGTAATTAATTCATTAATACCCAAAGTATTTGGTTAAATAGAATCTTCTTGAAGAATGAAGGTACACACTCCTCTCCCATTATTCACTTACATACACTGTAACGAATATTTCTCATCATTAAACACTCAATTGATTTGGGTTTTAGTTATTCTCCTAAACTTTATGAATAAAATTTTAACTACATGAACTTATAATATACTTATGTATTTTCCATTAGGATTTACTCTTAATAAATGAGGTAGGCATAATTAGGAGACCATCACACATGGGATCTCAAAATTTATATTTTACACACAATAAAATCATGTGGGAAGTGTGACTGGATATTTAATGGATCACATGTTTTTCCATTGAAAATCAGTTTGATTAGTGAATGAATGGACAAGATTTTTACAACCTCATAATTGAATATTAACAGTTATGTTTGTATCCCTTAAGGGAGGGAAGAAGAAAGCTATTTAGATCCCTTGATCAGACAGACAAAATTAGTCTCATCAATCTATTATGGTATTGTCCATTAAATTTATGATTGACTAACATTGGAAACATTGTGTTGTCCAACATGGAGTATCACATCAACAATACATTGGTGTATCAAAAAAAATCATCTTTTATTTACTTATAAGTGACTATCAGGGTGTGTTCCCAAAACCTTTCTAGTAACACCCCATATCTGATCTCCCTACCTCTATTACACTCTATATGGTGACACATCCATTGATCTCTTGTACTCTCTGAGGGCATGACATCTATATTCCATATTCAAGGTTCTTAACATATTTTTAATTCTTCAGTTTCATGTAGAATTTGATGAGTTAATTTATTGTATTCATTTTTTATAATAAATTGTTTTTATTTTGTTGATTTAATTTTTAATTCATGCCTATACACCTGATGATTTATTTTAATTTTCAGGATGCTATATGTTTTTTGAAATTGGGAAAAAGAGTGGAATGTAAATATATATCAACTCAAAAGAGGGTCTTTAGATAATAAGGATGATTATGGAGGACTTATAGGCAAAAAAACTGATGATCCAAGGAAATTTGAGGCTTCTAGAATAGAGAAAATGACATTTCAATTTTTGTAGTCATTTAATGTTGTAAAAAATATAAAGATGGCCCAGAAAACCAAATGTATTCTATTTTGTTTGAAGTGGTGAAATATTTTAATGTGTTTTAATCAATACATGATGTGTAATGGTGAGGACGGAACAAAAACATCCGTATTCCAGGTATCTCGATGTTTTGACATATTTTACGAGCTAGGACCCACATACAACCTCCTTTTTACCCATCCTCAATGACATTTAATGATAGTTGATCCATAGTGATGTATATAAATTATATTCCCTTACTTTAATATAAATATAATTTTGGTGGCCCAAACATTGGGATCAAGGATTTTTGTTGTTTTGATGAGTGAAGTTTGTTTTTTATTATCATAATCCCTTGTGGCTAACATGTGGTGGTATAAAGTATATGAAAAAATTTTAATGAAGATTGATTAATTGTTTAAGTTATTTTATTTTTATATTAAATTCATTTGAGTCTTTTTTCTATAACCATAATTTCATATACAAAATATTTACTCTGTCTATTAATACCATTGCATGATCGGTGAAGGAGTGATTATATTAGATCATTAAATAAAGAATTATACTCACAATGACCATTGGGTGGATTATATTCATTTATTAAAAATAGTTTCAATAATATATTATCATTGAATACTCAACGTAACATAACCATTTTAATAATGAACCATCCATGATTTAGGGGTTGTCTATTATGGCAATTAGATTCTTCTTAAGTCATCACTAACATTTATATTGATTTTTCCATAATCAATAATGAATTTGAATTTTTGGTTTCAAAGAATGTTTTTTTTATTTTAATAAAATTTAAAAATATCTACATCCCTTATTTGAGTAAATTTTATTTTCTTTCTCTCCTAAAAATGGGTTTCTTTTATTATTATATTAATATATTCTCCAAAAATATATATGTGTTTTAAATTTAAATTTTAATATCCAATACTAACATGTAATTTACTGGTTTTATTGTATACTATCATGAATTTATAAATTTTAGTGTCCTTGTGGAATTAATGATCACTATGAGGCTATCTAATTGTTTATTTCATTGCAAGGTATTTGTGTAGAGAATTTATAGGTTGAATAATTATTAAAAATTCTTTCCACATATTTTATGTTTCGAGATTTTTGAATACTATTTTTATGTTTTGTTTTTTTATTAATTTCATCCACAATATGTTTTTTTTGATAATATCTAAGGGTTTTAGTACATGATTAATATCATATAATGTTTTACCTTCCTACTTGAGAATATGGTGCAACAACTCAATGAAATTTTAATAATAAGAAATAAATTCAATGAGAACCCATATCTATATGATAATGTTGAAAATGTTGAACTCCATATCCTGGATCATGAATTCAAAAAGGAGAACCATAATAAAAGATGCATGGTTAAAGAAATAGAGGAATCTGTAACATCAGAATATGAGTTCTATGCAAATAATGATGCCATTTATTTTTTCAGATTTTATGATTTTGAATAGGGTAACCATACTACATAACACGAGAAGACCAACACATAATTCATAAAATAGTATAAAGAAGTAGATGAAACTGATTAAGAAAAATAGACCTAGGTTGTACAAATGATATAAACCTTCACCATGAAATATTGAACGCATGAAATGGTAGATTTAGAGGTGGATAAGAACCAGCTACACGATATGATTACTATGAAACGAAAAAAATTAAGCAATAACAAATAGAAAATTTGGATGAGATTTATGGTAAAAATAAACCAATTCAAGCCACACAATCAATAATTGGAAAACAATATTTTAACTGAGTCATGACTAATTATGATATTTAATTATTTAAACTCATAATATCTAGAATCTGGTCAGCATAATATATTTCAATGCCAATATATTTTGTGAATAAACAAGCTGTTATAAGGGGATTTAAAAGTCTAAATTTGGTAAAATCCAAATTATTTGATCTGTACCACATTCACATTAGAGAACCCATCTACTTTCATTCTAAATGAACTTTAAAATATCATCATCTAGGAGGCTAATAGACGATTATGGCTTTCAATGTATTTTTATTTATTTCTTTCTTATGATTTAATTTTATATAAGTATTTAATTTCAATTAAACCTATTGATTTTGAGAATTTTTAATGAACAAATATATTAATTTGTTATGCGTCATTTTTTTGTCTACCAAAGGTTAAGGTAGAAAGTAGCATGAGGGGATCAAAGAATTTGTTGGACCAATTCACATTGTGATCCTAGTTGACATTGTGAAATACATAGAATGAATTTCATTAATGATATACAATATGTTAATATAATGCAATAAAAACATGCAAGCCCATCATTGAGTCTTTATTCATAATGGAAGTATGTGTTTCAGTTCTGTATTTTTCATATTTATTCCATGAATTTAAATTCATTAAAGCTTAAACTACCATTTTCAAGCCTATGCATGATTATTGTATCATTAAACCAAACTAGTATACATCAACTACTTAGGATACAATCCATTCCCTTATTTTATATTTATTTTTTAGTAAATTTGATAGAGTAAAAGAGGAAAATAATTATTTAAAATTTTCATGTGATATAGGATTTGACAAGTCATGATTTGGGTATCATGTTAACCATTTTAAATTAATTTTTTCTAATAATTACTCTCATTGAATTTCATATATTTTCTATAATTTATTTAATTATTTTAATTAATTTCGATGAGTGTCTTCCCCAACCATTCCCCTCTTCTTAATACATCATCTAAAACCAATTTTACCTATCCATTTTGTAATATATTACTTGTAAAACTATGGAATTATTTATTCATGAAATTTCATGGAAAATTATCATAGAAAATTGGTTGTTTATATGGAAATTCAATATTCCTCATTCCTTGATTGGTGATCTTATTATAATCATTACTAATAGATTCATGGGTAGAATATTTTTGGGATGATGGTGGGTTTGAGATTTGTCCAAATATTGAGTTTCAAATACGAAAAAATATAACAATAAAAGAGGGAATTATGTTTATTTCGTCGCATTATGATCCTAATCTAGGATACTGAGAGAAATGGAGAAATTCATTAAGCTATTTTTTATTATCATGCTATGAAATTTAGAGACACTAATCATTAATGAGACTTAATTAATTTTCATCATTTACATACCCACCCTAATCCTCAATGTCATTTGATTCTAATAGTTAATCCCAAATGATTATTTTTAATTTTTAGTTTATGCGGTGGAGATTCTAGATGCATTTTAATCCTATGGTTAATGAAATGTTCATGAGGTATGTGTATAACTCTATTTACTTTTACCATGATGATGAGAATAAAAATTAAATTGATTTAAATTACAATTAATATTAATATTAATAATGAATATAACAATGAAAATTGATGAAAAACTCTTGACTAATTTAAAATAGATAATGTAAAATAAATGGTTGATTGTTTTTTCATTGAAAAATGAGGCTTCGGAAGATTTTTCTACGTGTGATTCTCAATAATTTAACATTACATTTGAACAATTGTTTATTTGACATGGAATTTTTATCATGGTAATCAGAATATCCTTTGAAGTATGTAATGATTTCATCCATTAAGATTTTTTTGAATCTATGTGTGGGAGGTATAATAATTTCATTCACATTATACAATTTCTTAAATAAAATTCCTTGAATTTGATTATATAATTTTTAATGACTTAATATAGACCATATTTCTATTATTTTGATGGAATTGGTTAAAAATAAACATGTACTCTAACCTCAATAAGATATGTAACGATCAAAACACACCAAAAATAGCATATATAAATGTATCATGATGTTTTGATCTTTTTTATGTCCTAGGATTCCCTTATATACACTTTTTCTCATACAAAATTCCATTGAATAATACTTCAGCGCCATGGAATCATATAAATTTGTGGTCAAGGTACTACTCTGAGGATCATTCGAGAGGTTCCACTACTAGGATCAAGTACTATTACTGTTGTAATGAGATAAATAGGATATTTATTTTCTTATACCCCCATGGATAGCATAAGGGGGTAGGAATTTTATGAAGCAATTTTAATTCTGGAGATTTATTATTTACGATGATTTATATTTATATTAATTTCATATCAGTCTTTTTTCATAACCCTAAGCTCTTAAATATCTCCATTAAATTTTTATTCCTTTCGATTACATGATTCGTGTTAGAGAGATTCATTAAACTCATTTAAAAGAAAATAATTCATATGATGACCATTTGATGGATTGTTTTCTACATTTTAAAATAGTTATGTCATTCCAATTCATAGGATACATTATGTAACATGACCATTGTGAAAATGTAACATTAGTAATTTTTGGGTTTGTCTGTAAATGATAATTCGATTTTCCATAAGTCATTTCTTATACTAATGATTTATTTTTTTTCTTCCCTAATCAATCATGAACCAGAATATTAAACTGTGAGTCATGGTTTTTTTATTTTCTCCAAATCAAATCAATAATAAAATCTTGTTTCAATCATTTATTTTTATTTTATATCATAAATAGGTTTAAGATAATTTCATTATATTAATATTTTTAATCGACCCTAACTCTCTAGGTTTAACAATAGACTTGTATATCATATACAATATTGTAGTTTAAATTTTTTTATTCTTGATAAAAATTTACACATTTTTTATTCATGTCTAATTAACGATACCTCTAGGAAAATCAATAGTCCATCCCTCAGTTTTTGACAATTGAGTCCCCCGTCGTGTGAATGATAGGTAGGCTTAGTGGCACACATTATTGGACACATATTACACATAATGAATATTTACAAATTACACCAACCAATATACAAAAATAATCTTCATGAAAAATATGCACATATATTTTTTATTTTCATGTAATATTTTTTATATCCTCATGAATTAAAACACAATGCATATTTTTCTACATTTGTTCTTCATGAAAATTATTTTTTAGGATTTAACTTTTTTTTTCAACAGTGTGGAAACTCTTTAGAACTAATATTTTATATTTTATATAACATAAAAATTCATCAAAGTAAAATCATAGAAGGTTTATCACATCTGATATAATGTTCCATTAAAGTATTCCATAATATTTCTCCAGGAATCAATACATCATCCAAATTGACCTAACAAAAATCAAAACATCATTGGAAAAAATGATACACCTCTCCATATAATTTTCATCCATAGACCATACACATAAAATATAATTATTGAAAATTTCTATAGATTCTCATAATGGTTCGATTTCATTAAATTTTATTTGACAATGCAATGAACACTTCAGAATTAATTATCACTTTTAAAATTATACTATACAATTTTATTCAATTTGAGAAAACCTCAATTCATGTTCATTACAATATTACACCAATGATTCAATTACTATATTTCATATATATTCATAATAATGTATGAGTGGTTGATCAATTTTTCTGTATGTGGTGTATATTTTGAACTAAAATGACACTTTTAATAGAAAACATAAACTATTAGTTCTTCCTAGAAGATCTCACATCAGAATGGAATTTGGTATAGCCATACATGTTACATGGGTGAGTATCATCTTTTAAGGGTTTTTTCTTTTGTCACATTTAAAAATTGATGAATAATGACGAGTACTACATAGAGCTCTATAGTGTGAGGTGATGAGTCAACGGTTGATAAGAAATAAATCATTAACCTTATAATTAGTTATTTGACTTAATTTTTTAATTTATTCATTTAATTTTTCATTCTTTATATAATTATTTATACAGGAATATGTAGATATTAGTATACAACATTGGGTAGCAGATTGAGAAACAGGAATATTATAGATGGGGATTGGTGATAGGGGAAATCTCATAATAGAAATTATTAATATCTCTTTTTTATTATTGATTATTAATTCAAGAAAAAAAATTCATTCTATGATTATTTTTGTTTTCATTTAAATGTGTAAGTAATTTTCTTTAGGAATAATAGTTTTGAAATATGATCAAATTCAATATAGTTCACACTCATTATTTTTTTTCTATTATTCATCTTATGTTTTCTCCCAACACCATTAGTTTCCTATTATTTAGTAATAAAATTAAATGTGTGAATTAGGTAGTGAATAATTGTTTCTAATGAAAAAAGATTATTTTAAAAATAGAAAATTAATAGATTGGAAGAGGAAATATTTATAAGAATTTATGTTTTTTTATGAGAATTATTTTCATCTCATATTAGTATTGATGGGTGACTTTTGGTCATACATTCTCTTATCATGTAAAACAAAAACAAATATCCTATATAAATTAATAAATATAGAAATAAAGTCTTTATAATGATCCCACACTATAGTGTCCAAAACATTAAAAAATATGCAATAAAATCACCCCACAACAATGAAAACCTCTCAAATGTTTATAGATGATAATATAATAATGGTTGAAAGAAATGATAAAAATGAAAAAAACACATATAACATTATTCATAATTGAATCACAATCCAAAAATGAACCGTGAAACTATTTTATTAATGTAATGTAATAATATTATAATAATTCAAAATTTCCCTAAATAACAATTTATCCATCTTTATATTAGTAATAAAACCCATATTGTGCTCATACTAATCCCCCTATCCTATCCATACGAGATGAATTCCACTTGAGATGATCATTACGTACAAGCCATACAATAATTAAAATACCACCATCATGAAAACACTTTTATCCAATAAATTTTTTTTTCTAAATATCTAATGGATTGAAACTATTCTACACTCATCTTCTCAAATTATATTCAGCATAACGGATAAATGTTAACTTCCAAAAAATACCTCCTTGTTTTGTACACCACTAAAATTGTCTAACTATAGAATCATGAATAAAATATATTTATTTAATCATTTGTGAATTTTGGACCATATTTTCATATTCCCCACAATCAATATGAAAATCATTAGACTTTTTGTTCATCAAATTTCTTTTGCTAGATGATTTATCCATTTTGATATTAATTTGATTAAAATCATTAATTATAATATCCCACATAAAAATTATTTCATGCATCACTACCAATTCATATCTTTACATTTGAAAATATTCTACCAATCATGAATAGTTTTTTATCATTATCATGGTTCTTCCACCAGGAATCTTGTCATCCTAACATTGGTCTAGTTTAACAAAATCATATTGAATTCTAGAAAAAAAAATTATTTCAAAAATTCTACAATGTTTTGAGTTCATTGAATCTTATGAATGTCTAAAACTAGATCAATATATAAATTTAGATGAATCGATACATTAGATTCATATAATTTTCCATTAAATAAAATTTCATTTTTTTTAGATATGGGAATCATAAATTATGAATCACAAAAGATCATTCCTTCAACATTATTCTATCTGGGATAACTCAGCAACCCCTTAAATTTTATTTCATTCTTCCTAGCTTATATCAATGTGATGTAATCCACTTCCATTTTCAAGATTAAAAATATTTATTTTTGTTTCATATAAATATATTAATTTTTCCAAAGCTTAACATAGTGATGATAATTAATATTATGTGTTTGAATCTCCACCACCGTCAGATTTATAAAATACTTATAATGAATCAACACTATTGAATCATTGTGTCGAGGCATAAAACCATTTTATGTACAACAAAAAATAAACTATCAAACTCTCAATGTTCAAATCTTGTATTTTTCATGAATCATTTAAAAACATGCACTTTATTTGTATTTTTCATCTGTCTACAAACCATAGAATACTAGAAGATTATTAAATTTGTTTCATATGAAATGTTTTCTATAAATATTTCTTAATCATCTATTCTTGGTTTCCTACAATTTTGATTCTTGAAGTGTCGATGAAGGGGTATGGTCATCTATTTTTCCTTACCCATTCTTTCAAAAAGAAATGACTTACCCCAAAATAGATTTGGTGACTTATAGAATATTTTTTAGTAGAAATCATTAATTCCAAGGGATATTATGTTTTATAGGTATTAATTTCGAACATAATTCTTTTAAATATGTATTATTGATATTAATTAACATGTACCAACAAATATCATACAAAAATAAATCATTTCATTATCAAATTAATATTATTAATTTATTTGAAAAAGGACATTTATTAAAATTAATTATCATTTCTAATTAATATTTTATTATTATAAAAACATTTTATTATATATTATTGACTGAGAAAAATTATTTCCCAAAATTGAATATATTTATTATTAATATTAATTTAACACATTATTATCTGTAAAAAAATTTTAATGCTAAATTAAAATATAATTTTTTTAAATAATATATATATATTTTTATATAAATTAAAAAATTACACAAACCTAGATATATATATATATATACTATAATTCCCAAAATATTGTAAACCGATGCGAGTTCTTTATTTTATCACATTGATATGATTACAAGGAATAAATTCCCAAAGTACTGATTAGTATAGATATCATTGGACATTAGGTTACCTCCATGATAACAACAAAACATAGGCAACTAATAAATAAAAACATGATACATAATAGATATAAATAAATATCATCCTTGAAAGAATATTCAATTGATTCCTCATCATAACTGAAGAAAAGGAATCATAATGAGGGTTAACCAAAATGATGGCCAAGGGAAAGAAAAAAAGGAAGACATATGAATAAATTAGAATAAATATATAGAAAAATAACTGAACCCATAATATATTAATATATTTATATAAGGAAATAACAATATGGAAGGCTATGAAACCAAAAACACATGTCATTTAATAAATGAACAAAATAAGAAATTCATCAATAAATATGTCGATGAAAAATATCTTGGTTGAATATAATTGATGATAATGAGAAAAATTATTTATAATTTGATTTGTTATTTCCTTGGTACATGGAACACTTACCATCAATAACATTCATAAGTCACTTTAGTATATCGGGTAAAACACTATCTAATTTGGAAAAATATATACTCACAAGAATCTTCTGATGAATTGAGGGGATATTGATAATCAGGAACCACACATTTCATACATGTCAAATTAATT
Organism: Viscum album; assembly: GCA_963277665.1. NCBI lineage: Eukaryota > Viridiplantae > Streptophyta > Magnoliopsida > Santalales > Viscaceae > Viscum > Viscum album. The sequence continues at coordinate 1,034,770,107 of OY728157.1, forward strand.
ACTCATATCCAATTAAATATTTAATCAATAAACCTTACTCTTTATCTTATATCCATATTGAAAAAAAATATACAGATTTATAAACAATTCCATACTTAATCAAATAACTATTAATATGAACAATGTATGTATAAATACAGTATAGTTTATGATATAAAAATATACATCACCCATGAATTTTGATATTGAAAAATAGTTTTATTTTATATAAATTTAAAAATAAATTTATGGTGAGATTATAAATGTGATCATTAAACACATTCTTGGGAAAAATAATATTAAGACATTCCAACGTGTCCCATGCACATTGAAACATTACAATCATAATATCTAATATGTAATAACATGAAATGAATTTTATAATATCATAAAAACATTATTATTCATTATATAACATGAATGAGTCATATATATAAAACATATAAAGGTGAACTAGTGTGTAACAATAAATAATACTCTATGTAAAGTAAATTGAGACAAATACCATTACAGTAACATTCATTTTTTGTGTTGTGTTTATCCTCCGTAATAGCTATCTAAAATATGTTAAATAATTATAAAAGAAACATATTTTTGGTTTTAGGGTCATATATCATTTTTTTATCATATATTATTATCTTTATGTTCATAATCATTCATTATTTTCAATATTTCTTTTGTTAATTGCCTAGTATTGTGAAGTATGTTCTGACATGATTTTTGTTGTTCTTATAACATAGATGATGATTAAATCCAATAAATTACATAAAAAATAATTTAATTATAAAATATATCCATAACATATATATTTATAATAATACATAATATTTTGATATAAGTAATTTAGTTCACCATTCTTTGAGATGGTAGTTTGTACGTTTTCATGGACACCAATTGAAATCAATTATCATATTAAATTAATGAAAATTAAATGATATATATATATATAATAGTATTAAATATATTTCATCTATGTAAAATATTTTTATTAAAATCATAAATAATATGATCCATGTATTTTTTGAATGAATCACATCTCTTTAAGGAGACGGTAGTCCATAATTCCAAAAATGAAGTTATCATGTTTTTTAAATAATTTGAATGAATAAAGGATTTTTTTATATATGATTTAAGTAAGAAAATGAAATAATATATATCACATATAAACACATTTTCCATTATAATTTACTTCCATGAGTCATGGTAAAAGAAAATACACAATCATCATTTCGTAAGGTGGTAGTTCATCGTACACATAAACAGAATATTTTTCATCCATTAGATGGAATTATGTTTCTGTTTATTTCAAAAACATACCAAATGAAAAACCAAGTGTATTTAGGATAAAATTTATTTTATATAATCATGATATAATAAGATTTTATTTTTTATATAATTTAAATAACAATAATGATCATAAGGAACGATTTTACCACATAATCAGTTAACTTCTTCTAGTTTGACCCAAATGGCTCCCTTCTATGTATTTCTTACTAATATGTGGATTTAAGGATGATAAAAGGTACTTTAGGAAATATTTTGGAATATCAATGTCTAAAAATAGTGTCTTGAGAGTAGTATGTATGTTGGATGGCTGGAGGACATTTTATTGTTGATAAGTAGTGTCACTCTTATAATTTTTTTAAAGGGAATTATAGACTCGATTTTCAATTCTAAATTAGCTACCATAATAGTACCATTTAGATCCATGTGATGATAGGGTAAATATATTTCTATTAAATGTATCATGGGAATGATTATAGGTCATTTTGGTAATTAAATTTATTTTCTAGTACTCTCTTAGGGTAAATTTCACTTTTATAGATGTAATTAATTTTTTAACTTTCACTAATATTTTTTGTCAAAATAATTAATTTTATTTTTCTAGACCATATATTTTCATATATTAGTGAAATCATTTCTTAATTAATAATTTAATGTATATCATATATTATATTATATTATATTATATTATATTATATTATAATAATATGTCATTATTTTGTAAGACTCGATCTTTCATTCAAATCTTTCCTAATAAAATCATAGTTTTTTACAATATGTGCTAACTGAGTATAATATTTATTATATAGTATATAATATATATTATTTATTTATAATATTAAATATAGATTAAAGTCTCATTTTATTATATACCCTTATGGACATGGTGATGTGAGTTACACACGCTCTCAAACACAATGTTCTTCATTTAGATGTTCAGGTTTTTATATTCTCTCCAACTTAATTAAATTATGTTATCATAATTTAACATTTCTCTATAAAATATAATCATTTATATTTTAAAATATACCATTTTTTAAAAATATATTAATCATAAATAGGGTTAATAATACATCATCTAAATAAGATGGAAATGAATGTTCAGTTTTCCCATAAGTAGGTACCCTATTATGAGAAAAAGGTGGGAAATGTAATCATGGATATGGGAGAAATATATAACAATCTTGTTCTAATGTAAATTACTAAATAAGATCATTATGATAATTTTAACAATCACATGTCCATAAATCTACGATGATCTGAGGGACCATTTGATTAATCTGAAATGATGGTTCTGGGACAACATTTTTGGATTCAAGATCAATTTTTGGGGATTTGGGGAATTATTTCCCTCTCTTAGAATATATTTGAATAAAATTACTTTCTACATTTCTATAAGTTAAATAATATCCATTTTTCATGACTTGAACTATTTTAAATTCATCTCCTAGAACAATTTTCATCATATGTTGATATAATATATATGTATCTAAATTACAACCAATGATCAACATAAACCATTTAATAAATTGTGAACCTATTCAATTTATTTTGATATAACACATTGGATAGAATATTACTAAATTTTAAATATTAAAACATCATTAACCTTAAACCAACATGAAGCAAATCAAAATTTTCACATTCACAAACATGTTATTAACTTCATCATGTATCATATTCAAATATTTAAATAACAATAAAAACCATATTGGAAACATTCATTATTACTTATATTTAATGTAAGAATCATGTTGTAGGATATATTCCAAAAAAATAATTTTAAAATCCATAAATGATATCATGCAACACCTGAGAGGAAAACATTAATCAATTAAAAGGTAGTATGTGTAACATCCAAGGTAAATAAAGAATAAGACATATTTAATATATATTAATATTTCTGAATTAAATATTAATTATACTTTAAAAGGGTTGCTATTTTCGATAGCGTACCAGATATGCAACAACAAGTTTCATTGAAATCTGATGTTACACACTAATAATATAATATTATTATTTTAAATGGTAGCAAACTCCTAGCAATTGTATTGACAGGAATGAACAAAACTAAATATAATATGACTATACGTGTTTGATAAATGTATTTACATTTATCCAATAAAAGATAGAGGCTTAAATTTTGAATGAATCTAATATTAAGAATAATTAAATTAAAAGGCCGATTTATCGCCTTTTAATGGAGAACCCTCTATAAATTTAGTTCTGGTCAATTTAATAAATTATAATTGACCAAAATAATCCTTCTGTAAAATGGGGACATCAAAATTTACTTTGTGTATATTTTTGGAATTTTTCCGATAATGATTAATTTTTAATGAATAGTGAAAAATTTTGTATTTTAATTTAAATGGGCCTTTTAATATAATTTATTTATACGGTTAGATTATCATTTTAATTGGATATGAACTGAAATTAAAATATATTGTTACCATTTATTTCAATGTGGGTCATTAGAATTAATTTCACTTTGAAATTAGACATAAATAGGTATTAATCTTTTGATAGTTATTATTTCTTAAAAACATGCTATTAGTTTTGATAACGGGAATTAATGTTTAAACTAATTAAATAAAATTATATGTCATTAATATAAAAAAATAGACAAGAATTTTGAATTCCAAATTTCAAATAATGCTTAGGCTTAATGTTTGGTATTTTTCTGAAAAACTTCATTTTTTGATGAATAGTGAAACCACTTAGTTGTAGTTAAAAAAACTGAATTATTCATTTACATGAAATTTTACCACATCTATGAATATAATTTCAAAAAAACAACCCACATGGTTGTTAACAAGAATAAAATGGGGTTCATTTTGATGAATATAATTTTTTGGTGAATAGTATATTTTGACTTTTATTTACCACGGTTAAAGGAAAATACAGTAATTCAAGGTTAAAAGTGTATTATAAAAATTAAAAATTACGTTAACACTTATCCAAAAAATATTTGTTGAGTAATTTACGACCATGGGCATCTTTTTGTCGATTTTGGGACCCCATTGGGCCACTTGGGAGTGATAATGACAACTTAGATTAAATAATTTAATGTGAAGAAAAAATTGACATTAACAAAAATCTTTTAGTAATTAATTTGTATATCATGTTTTATATGTCCTATTTTAGACTATAAAAATTAATTTTAAAGATAATACTATTACCTATATCATGGTATTGGTTTATAATTTTTAGACATCAATTAAATTAAATTATTTACGACATAATAATGATGCAGTATTTACCTCATTAATAAATGATTTAAATAAATAAGATTATAATTATTAAAATTTTATACAAAACATGTCCAATTCAGATTGGATTATTTAATTTCCACCATGAATCATCTTAATTTAGACTATAATGATTTTTGTACAATTAGAATACAAATATCATTATTTTGTAAAATAATATTTTCAAACAATCCTAAAGAGCCCCTCCTCTCCTCTATAAAAGGAGACCAATTCTAATAGATTCTTCACACATCGCAAGACATTTGGCTCGTCCAAACTCTACCCAATTAAGTTCTCTACATCCCTCCCCTTCTCCTAGAAGCTTTACCTTAGGTAGAAATCACTTCTATAAGTCTTTTGGTTCAAACCAAAGAAAGATACCCAAATTAAATGTAATAGTTTCTCTTAAATGTTTTTCATTTATTTTACATCTATATCCATTAAACTCTTTTTATTATTGTCTTTTGTAACAAAAACAGTATCCACAACATATTATGATTTATTTATGATAATTATTCGAATTACACTTATACACACCTCCATCTAATTGATGAAGAACATAATGTTTCTGTGAATGGAAAACTAACACCTCACTAAACAATGATTCTTCAAATATCTCCAACCGCCTCTCATGGTGGCCATAATGATGGCACTGTATTTATAAATGATATATATTATGTAAATTTTTTATTTATGCTTCTATATTTTCCATTTATAACAAGCGTTTATTTTTTCCATAGTGGTTAAATACGATAAGCACATTTGAGGATGCATGGACTACCGACCCCTAAAAGTTATGCGACTCGGTAATGCCTTATGTTGGATGTATAAAGGATATATTTAATGATATTATATATTATATTATACTGAAATTATAATATACTTATGTATCATTATGTTTTAATTCCATTAAAAGAAGAAATTTAAATGAAAGTAGCGTTCATGCGTACATACGGCTTACCATCTCCAAGAATGGTGCATTTCATTTCAAACCTATAAATGTTATGTACTATTATAAATAAATGTATATACTGAATATATAATATATATATGTGTTCTAAATCATGAATATCATTATGTATTTAATGAACCTTTGACCACAAGAATAACATGTATTTACAAGCAGCCCATTTCTGACTCAAGTACCAAATATTAAAAAAATAAACATTATTAACTTAAATGATTACATAATGTTTATAACATGGTAATAAGTGATATAATAGGAATAATAAAATTGAAAACAGTTCTTAAAAAATTATAAATTATCATTAGTTTGTTTTCAGGAGATCAAAGAACGATCGAGTCATGTCGGACATGAGGTAAGGGATCCGGATTCTCTCTTTCTTTTCATGTACTCTCTTATATGTCATTTCATTTATGCTCCATATTATTATGTTGGAGGATTTGAGACCGTCTATTACTCTAATAAATTCATTTTAGGAATTTTTAAGTTGCGCTGTTAGGCTCCCCGAATTTTGTAAGGGATTTTCTTACCTCACTTTCAATTCAGTGAGATTTCCATTGTTCGCCACTTATTCATTGCATGTGATATATTGTGTACTTCCATTTGATATATATTATCATGATTATCATTATACTCATGGTATTTTTTGATTAATTTGATGGTTATTAACTTTTGTTCATACAGCCCAGTTGATTACAATGTGGTAAAGGGTTTCTTGTCAGTTTTTATTCCCATGATATTCATGCTATATTTGAAACTATTTTGTTTTTTGTGTGGTGTATTTACTATCGATGATTTTACTATTTATATAATATAATTTAATTTATGAGTATTTATATCTTCATTTTATGAACCGTATTTCATGTCCTGTATGTTTTGTAAGTTACCAAATCGGTAAGGGAACTTTTCACCCTCCTCTTTATAAAAGACTTATTTTTGTTATGCCTTTTAATTTACAACTTATTAGGTTGGGATATGTTATTATTTATCCTTTTTTATGTAAATTTTATATAAAATTTATGGTATTCTCTTTTTTTCTCATCATCTCATTTTCAAAATTTTAATATGACGTCGTTAGGCTGTCGAATTTTTATAAGGGATCCTCTTAACCCAATTTCAACTCTTTGGGTTCAACTTGTACTTATTGAATATGGAATCCAATGAATATGTGTGAAAGACCTCTGACTATTTTATATTTAATATCCAATTATATTAAGTGTATTTGTTTTTGGAACACTTAATTATGTGACTGATTTATCCTTAATTTAAGGATACTATATTTACAAGGGATTTCATCTCATTTTACATTATTATTGAGACATCATTGTTGTTATGCTCCAATTCAATCTAATAAGGTGTATATACTTTAATTTGAAATATTATATCTTGAATCCCATTATTCTCATGATATTATAATGTTCCGATTAAATGTTATCCCTCAATTATTTGTATTCAAGTGTCTCTCTTTTTGTTAAAAAACACTTTAACTAAAATATCGTTTTAAATGTTTTAATGATTTATTCTTCTAAATATTTCTCATTAATTTCTATATTTTAAAAATAGGTTGTAGGATCTATTTATATGGACATTAATGATATCAAATGATAATTCATTTTAAATATTCAAATTGGTATGGGACACTTTGATTCAAAAATCTATTTTTAAATGGTTTTGAAAATGATTTGATAAAACATTGTTTATTTCAATATCATGATTTGAAATATCAGAATGTGGAAATGATATCATTCCTTTATACAAGTGTTTTATGTTATGATTATGTATGGTTTTTTGGCATTGTTTACTTATACGGGTGGTTCCGTGATAAACCTAGGGTGTGTGAGCCCAAGATAGCTCTCCAATGCATTGAGTAACGTGATGGAGGTAAACGTGATGTTTCTCCGAAGAGATTTAGGGAATATACTATGATGGGTATTCCAAGTCTAACTCCCTATATAGATGTGATAGCTAAAATGTATGTTTGATATGAATGCTATAAGTAACCTTAATGAATTAAGAATTGTTTATGTTATTCCTAAATATTATTATTTCATAAGGTATGTTATGATGGATAAGTATGGTTTCATGGATTTGTATTTATTGATTGGATAATTTTTTATATCCTTATTTTATAACCTTTACTAAGCGTTTTATACTCGTCCCATGTTTATGAAATTTTTTCCCCAGAACTTAAAGATTAATAGGTTCAAGGATGAGACCATGGAAAAGTCATGTTTTCTAAAACATGGAACTAGACATGTTGCTTTATAAGATTTTTTATTTTATATGAAAAATGGATACTGAGTAGAAGTGTCTACTTGTAATATTCAAGTTGGTATGTAATAGTTATGGCCTAATTCTCAAAAACTCTAAACCTGAAAAGATCCCCAATTTGAGTTATTTATTTAATTTAAGATTATGAAATGTTTAAGGTCGAGTCTTTATAGTTGGTATTAGAGGTCGGTTTATATAACATTAGAGGTTAGGATACAATTTAAGCATAAGTCACATTACTATAATTGTCAGGATGTTATAAAAATTCATAGTTATTTTTATAAATTGAATGATTTTATGATAACATGAATAATTATATCTTAGTTTTTACCCTTATTATAAGATATTTTAATTTTAATTTACTGATATACTCACAATTACATTTTTGATTATCGTAAATGGTTAGATCTAGCAGGCACCAATGTAACAGTAGATGTGAAGAAAACAATGATAGTTTTCTAAACAAGTAGCTAAATGATATGGGAGCTACAATGAGAACTCTTATGGTTATTCTTAATCAACTATCTGGAGTCAAGATTGGCCACCTGAACCTTAGTGATTTTTATAAGACATCATATATGCAAGAAAAAAAATCCCTATAGTTGATCAGGAAATAATCATAAAGTTAAGTATGATCAAAAACCTAAGTGTCAATGATGTGGAATGAAACACATAGGAAAATGATTCTATGGGACACAAAGATGCTTTAGATGTGGAAATTATGGTCATAAAGCATGAACCCGCCATGGAAAAAATTAAGATTCTAGTTGATTCTAGGAAAGGGAAAGAAGTTCTTTCTAAAGGATCAATTGAATGTTGTAAATGTGGTGAGCATGGTCATTATGAAAACATGTGTCCTATAAAAAAGTATCGGAAATGGGATCACGAGGATCGTACAAATATTCATTTACCAATACCTAATTCCATTCCGATTGAGGATAAAGAAACTGATAATGACCAATGAAAGGTAAAAATTATTTAATAACATATGTTTTCCTATTATTGAATTCTTAGGAAATTATTGATGATTTTGTTTGTTGGAACGAGTTATTTCAGAATAAGATGGTAAATAAAGATTAATGGAACATGAAGAACATTGAATGAGTAAGAGGTAAACATATTAGGGATTCTAGAGTTATGGTAAATTTCAGGATTGAGAAATGCTTAAAAGAATTAAGGCACTTTTGACGATTGGATTACATTAGAAGAATTTTTATATTATGTGTAACCCTGATGTTTGATATATGAAAATTTTATTCAAGGAATAATTATCTTATATTTTGTGGATATTTTTATAAAGAACCATTTTGGTTTATATGATCCTTGAATTTGAGGCAATTACCAATTAATACATTTTGGGATTCAAAACAAATTTTATCAGATAACCATTGTGGTTAAAATATGTTAGGGTTAGTTTTGATTAATTTATCTATTTTGGGAATGTTATAAAATTATGTTGTTTTTTAAAAGGGATAACACACAAACCGTGTGACAACCCATCACGTCAGACGATGATGTGGGAATCGAACGCACAACCAAAGTGTGACTGGTATTTAATTCCTACCACTAGAATACGTGAAGTCCCTGGTTAGTATGACTAATTATTTTTAGATAGATGATCTTATGAATCAAGAATAAGTTGAATTTGGGTTATCTGTGGAAATGATTAACCAATAATGGAGGATATGTGATTAGGTTAATTACTTTTCAGTATGAGACATTAAGAGTAACTGATGTTATTTGGAGATAAATGTTAAGATTTACCTTGAAAGACTATGTGATTAAATCCATTAGAGATTTGGGTTTCAATCTTAGTTTGGATTACATTGAAGAATTTAAAGGGTAACTGTTTATTTAATGTTCTTTCCTGAACCTTGGGTTCTTTTTGTTGAATTTTGGAGATTAAGAGTGGTATTTCATTTTATAAAGGATTATCCATTTTGTGATTATCTGATCTTATACTAAACATTTTGGTTTTAGTTAATATATGAAGACATGGGAAATATATAGTTCATCTTTTGTGGATTATTTGATTTTCTCGAGGTTTATTATATCTCTCTTAATGTGAAAAAAAGTCATCCTAAATATTCATCGTTTGGTGAAAATATGAGTTTGAGTAAGAAATATAGTGAACGATTAATGTCTACATGAAATGTAAGTATATTTCCGTATGTTTTTGGTTATGATCATAAATAAATTCCTCAATGAAAAGTAACATTAAACAAAAACATTGCAGTTAACTTTTCCTACTACGGAATTAATGACTATTTAACCCATCACAAGTTTGTAATTTTTTGGTGGTTAACATTATCCTAAACATGTTCCATAACATTTTCCATCAGAACATGACCCTTGGTTTTCTCCTCTATATACATGTTTTCATGGAATCTTAATATGGGTTAACCCATGTGACCTTTGTGCTTCTCTTTCTTTCTTTTAAAGTGATAGTTTTACTCACTCTTTTTCTGATGTGGGACTTTCAATTAAGTTTCCGAGCCCTTTTTTAAATTGTGAGGACACAATTCCCAAAAGGGGGGGAGGATGTAACATCCCAAGTAAAAAAAGAAAAATACATATTTCATATTTAATAATATTTTTTAATTATATATTAATATTACTTGAAAATAGTTTCTATGTTTGATAGCGTACCTAATACGCAACAACATGTTTCTTTGAAATCTTACGTTACACACTAATAATATAATATTATTAATTTAAATGGTAGTCAAATCCTAGCCGTTTTATTATAAATAATGAACAAAACTAAATGAAATATTATAATACATGTTTGTTAACTGTATTTACATTTATCCAATAAAATTTAGAGGCTTAAATTGTGAATGAATCTAATTTTAGGCAAAATTTTCAATAAAAGGCTGATTTATTGCCTTTAAATGGAGAACCCTTGTTAAATATAGTTTTTGCCACCTTAATACATTCTAATTGACAATATTAAATCTATCATTAGAATGGGGACATCATAATTTACTTTGTGTAAATTTTTTGAATTATTCCGATAAAGTTCATTTTTTAATGAATAGTGAATAAATATTGTATTTTAATTCAAAAGTGCCTTTTAATCTAATTTAGTTATATGGTTAGATTATCTTTTTAATTGGTTTTAAAGTTAAATAAAAAAATATTTTTACCATTTAATCCAATGTGGGTCATTAGAATTAATTTCACTTTGAAATTGGACATAAATTAGTGTTATTCTTTTGATAGTTATTGTTTCTTAAAAACACACTATTTGTTTTGATAACGGGAATTAATTTTTAAACTAAATAATTCCACTTCTATTTTTTTAATTTGTAAAAATAGACATCAATTTTTAATTTGAAATATCAAATAATGCATAGGCTGAATTTTTTGGTATATTTCTGAAAAACATCAATTTTGATGAATAGTGAAACCACTTAGTGGTAGTTAAAAAAACTATCATTTTCATTTAAATAATACTTTACCACCATTATGAGTTTAACAACATAAATCCTACATACATGGTTGTAAAAAATAAGTAAAATTTGGTTCATTAAGATGAAAATAAGTTTTTTTGGTGAATAGTAACTTTGGACTTATTTACTACAGTTAAAGGTAAATAAGGTAATTCAAGGTTAAAATAATGTTATAATAATTCAAAATTACCTTAACATTTGTCCAAACATTATTGGTGGAGTCATTTATTACCATGGGAATGTTTGGGTCGATATCGGGACCCCATTGAACCACTTGGGAGTTATAATGACAATTTAGATTAATTAATTTAACGTGAAGAAAAAATTGACATTAACACAAATATTTTAGAAATTAATTTTTATATGGTTTTATATATTTCATATATTCGACTATAAAAATTAATTTTAAAGATAAAATGATTTAATATATCATGGTATTTTTTGATAATTTTTACTCATTATATAAATTAAATTATTTATGACATAATAATGATGCAATATTTACCTCACTAATAAATGATTTAAATAAATAAGATTGTAATTATTAAAATATTATTCAAAACGTGTCCAGTTCGGATTGGATGATTTTATTTCAACCATAAATCATCTTAATTTCCACTATAATGATTTTTGTACCATTAGAAACTGAATATCATTATATTATTAAATAATATTTTCACACTTTCCTAAAGAGCCCCTCCTATCCATTATAAAAGGAGACCAATTATAACCAATTCCTCACTCCTATCAAGCCATCTGGATTGTTTAAAATTTACTGAATTAGTTTCCCCACATCCCTCCCCTCCTCCTAGAAGCCTTACCTTAGGCAGAAGGCACTTCAAGAAGTCCTTTGGTTCAAACCGAAGGGAGTTACCCAAATTAATTGTAATAGTTACTCTTAAATTATTTTCTTTTATTTTACTTATCCATCCCCTAAAATAATTATGTTCCTATCTATTGTAACAACACTAGTATCCTAAATATACATGGATGCAATTATGATAAGGATATGAACTACACTTAAACAAACCTCCATCTAATGGATGAAGAACATAATGTTTGTGTGGATGGAAAACTAACGTCTCACGAAACAACGATTTTTCAAATATGTCCAACCACTTTTCATGGTGTCTATTATGATGGTATTGTATTTATATGTGATATATTTTATGTTTATGATTTCTTTATTCTTCTATATATTACATTTATTTCATGCCTTTACAGTTTCCATAGTGGTTAAATACAATAATCTCATTTGAGGAAGTGAGGACTACCGCCCCCTTAAAGTGATGTGATTCGTTAATGCCTTATGTGGGATGTATAAAGGATAGAGTAATTAATTATATATATTAAATTATACTTGAATTATAATATACCTAGGTATCATTATTTTTTAATTCCATTAAATGATGAAATAGAAATGAAAGTAGCCTTCATGCATACATACAGCTTACCGTCTCCAAGAACGATGCATTTAATTTCATACCTCTAAATGTTATGTACTATTATAAATACATGTATATACAAGATATATATGATATATATGATATCTATATCGTGAATATCATTCAGGATATAATTAATTTTGACCACATGAACAACATGTAATTACAAGATGTCCTTTTTTGACTCAAGTACCATATATAGAAAAAAAACAAACGTTATTAACTTAAATGATTACATAATATTTATAACATGGTAGTAACTGACATAAAAGGAATCATAAACTTGAAAAATTTCCTTAAGAATGTATAAATTAACTTTACTTTTTTATTCAGGAGATCAAAGAACGATCGAGTCAAGTTGGACACGAGGTAAGGGATCTGACCTCTCTCTTTCATTTAATGTAATCTCTTTTATGTCATTTCATTTATGCTCCATGATCATATTTTGGTGTATGAGAGACCCTCTCCTATACTCATAAAATAATTTTAATAAATTTTATGTGGTGTCGTTAGGATGCCGAATTTTTGTAAGGGATTTTCTTACCTCACATTTTATTCTCTGATATTTCCATTGTTCGCCACTTATTCATTACATGTGGTGTATTGTGTACTGCCATTTGATATATATTATATGATTCTCATTATATTCATGGTATTTTGTGATTCATTTGGTGGTTATTAAATTTTGTTGATACGACTTAGTTGATTACAACGAGGTAAAGGGTTTCGTCTTACTTTTTTTTCCCTGGAGATTCATGCTATATTTGAAACTATTTCCTTTTGTGTGGTGTATGTACTTCCAATGATTGTGCTATTTATGTAATATAATTTCATTTATGAGTATTTACATCTTCATTGTATGATCCCATTTTAATGTGGCATATGTTTTGTAAGTTACCGAATCTATAAGGGAACTATTCACCCTCCTCTTTATAAAATACTTATTTTTGTTATGTCTTTTAATTTACATATTTTTATGATGGGATGTGTTCTTCTATATCCATATTGATGTAAAATTTACATCCAAGTGATGATATTACCTTTTTATTCTAATAAACTCATTTTTCTGAATTTTAATGTGACGTCATTAGGCTGTCGAATTTTTACAAGGGATCCTCTTAACCCAATTTCAATTCTTTGGGTTCTACTTATACTTATTGAATATGTCATCCAATGAATATGTTTGAATGATCTCTGATTGTTTTACATTTTATATCCACTTATATTAATTGTATTTATATTTTTCACACATAATTATGTTATTGATTTATCCTTAATTTAAGGATACCATCTTCATAAGATATTACATCTGAATATACATTTCCATTCAGAATTCATTGTTGTTATGCACCAATTCACTCTAAAATAGTGTATATACTATACATTGACATATTATATCATTAATCCCTTTATTCTCATGATATTATAAAGTTATGATTAAATTTTATTCTTCAATTATTTTTATTCAAGTGTCTCTCTTTTTGTTAAAAACACTTTTACTAAAATATCATTTTAAATGTTTTAAATATTATTTATTCTAAATATTTCTCATTAATTTCAATATTTTCAAAATAGGCTTTAGGATTTATTTATATGGACATTAATGTTTTAAAATTCTAAATAATTTTAATGCTTCAAAGTGGTATGGGACACATTGATTAAAAATTTCCTTTCTAATGGTTTTGATAAGGATTTGATAAAAAATTGTTTATTTCAATATCTTGATTTGAAATATTGGAATGTGGAAATGTTATCTTTCCTTTATACATGTGATATATGATATTATTTTGTATGGTTATTGAGAATTTTTTACATATACATGTGGTTCTGTGATAAACCTAAGGTGGGTGAGCCCAAGATAGCTCTCTAATGCATTGGGTAACGTGGCAGAGTTAAACATGTTGCATCTCCTAAGATATTTAGGGAATATACTGTGTTGGGTATTCCAAGTGTAACTCCATACATAGTTTTGATAACTATAATGTAGGTTTGATATGGATGCCATCAGTAACCCTAATGATTTATGATTTGTGTGTGTTATTTATAAATATTATGATTTCATAAGGTATGTTATGATAGAAAAATTTGGTTTCAGGAAGTTTTATTTATTGTTGGGATAATGTTTTCCTTCCTTATTTTATAACGGTTATTGAGGTTTTTTTTCTCATCCCATGTTTTTTAAATTTTTTCCACAGGACTTAAAGATGAATAGGATCAAGGATGGAATCATAGAAAATTCCTACTGTCTAAAACATGGAACTAGACATGTGTCTTTTTAATAGTTTTTATTTTATGAAAAAATGGATACTTAGTAGATGTGTCTAGATTTAATATTCAAGTTGTTATGTAATTGTTATGTCCTAATTCTCTAAAACTCTAAACCGGTAGAGATCCCCAATGAGAATTATTCATTTAATTCAAGATTATGTAATGATTACGGCTGGGTCATTATAGTATGAACTTTTCCAAATAGGTCATTTATTCATTGATACTTAAAAATCAATACATATTAATGGTTTTATATTGATAATACATGTGTTTTATGTAATGGTTTAATTTATACAGAAGAGGTTTTCTTATTATCATTAAATATATTATCTCAAATACTTAACAAAAATTATTATAGTAAAATCCTTATATATTTCATAAATCTAACGATTGGGACATAATAATATAATATTTTTACAATATATTTCATAGTTAAAAATACAAAATAACCTTAATCATTCCATTTCATTTGTTTCAATAACATATCCTTGACCAAGAAAACGTTTCTTTTTTTTTATGAATATTCCCTGGAAACTTGGGGTATTCATTTTTCAAATTTCACCATCTTCTTATATTTATAACTTTTAATAGAAGAGTTATCCTTCTTTATTTTTGGTTATTTTTCCCGGGGAACCATTTTATGACACCTATAACAAAACATCCAATCAATTCGATCAATTAGTAGGGGGATTTAATACATAGTTATAACATGTTTTAAAATTTTTCATTCAAGTCTTCTAATTATATATTATTTTTTCGTCGATAATCAATTTTTATTTCATTCCTTTAAATCCATTTGAATTATAGAATTATTTTATAGTCATAATAGAACCTAAAATATCTCTTTGTATGATGTTAAATTCTATGAAACAAGAAACCCTTTGTGATTTGTATTAAAAACATCAAATAAGTTGTGAATCATGAACTCCATGTTGCCTATGTAATATATATAATATAAAGATAACCTTGTAACAATATCATCATCATATGAAACACTCTGTTATTAATTTTTCATTAATTAACAAATCCTTCTCGTCAAATTTTTATACTAATTAGAAGATAATTAGTATTAAAATAATGTATTCTTAAAAAAATTTAATTATATTCGTTATAATACGTTTTCATCCCTAATATTCTGGATTAATGACCAATTTTGATTAGAATTACCTTTGAGGAAATAGACTAAAAGTTTAACCTTTTCTATTTCATTGTATCATATGGCCATAAATTTCATTTCCAAATACATAATACACTACTCTGACACAATTAGATTAGTACTCACACAAAATAGTGGGGGGCTTCTGTCATATAATGTTATCATGAATATGGAATTTTATCTATATAATAGGTTTCTCATTTTTTGAATGGTTATTTTTTATAACCTAACAATGATTTTGTTTTAAATCAATGTCTTTATCAGTTATAATACAACCTACACTGTCATTTTTATCAGGGAAACCTCTACACTGGCCATGATTATTTATACCATTCTTAATCTTATGGGACTTTTCTAAAAAAACATATACTAGATTTTCTCATAAAATAATAAACTGTATCTAATGGTAAATATGTTATAGTGCAAAACATAAATTAGTTAATCATAAATATTATTATCAGAATATTTTGTTACAATCGGGAAATATTTAACTTAAAATCATTCATAATGGTAGAAAAAAAATTGAACTATCCAATGTGCATCCCCTACGAGTGGGAATCTTAGTACGCAATAAGGAAAATTTTCATGTTCCAGGTTACACTGACATAGGCTTGACCCACATTGTTAATATAGATACTCTTATGTATATTGGTACTAGATCCACATCCACTTATAGTATACATACATTGATATGGTGCTAGGAAAACCCATATAATCTCTACCTTACCATAATTCTATTATGTTATTCTACACTAATCTCTAAATTCACTCCCAAGGATGTGATCCTTAATATATTTATAATAAATATTGTCTCCTAGGTGACCAATAAACATTCTTTGACACCAACTATAACACCCAGCACCCAGAATCTCGATGTTGGTGCATTATTTTATTATGTTGATGTGATTACCAGGAATCAAATCCAACTACACTGATCAATTTAGCATTAATGGGAAGCCTGATTACATATATGATACCCATAATTTATTAGGAAATATTAAATTAATACAATATACATAATAAAATAAAATGAAGAACATCCTTGAAATCTTATTCAAAAAAATCCACTTTAGAATGTGGGAAAATGAAACATAATAAGGGTGAGCACATAATCTCAATACAAGATATTACAGAATAATCATTAATGACTCAATGATGATAAATATATATGAAAATAATTGAAATCATAATCCATTAAAAAATCTATGTAATTTAATATTAATATTGAAAGGTACAAAGTTTAAAATAAATGCCATTCAATCATTGAACTAAATATGAAACACGACCACATATATGTTGACAAAAAATATAATGGATGAAAGTAATATAGGATAAATGTGTTAAATTCATAATTATTGGATTCCATTTTTCTAAGGTACATATAACCATTACTGTTAATACCATTCACAATCCAATTTGGTATATTGGGAAAAACCCCTTCTAATAATGATTATTATTTCATATCATGAGACTACTAATACAAAACGGGGACATCTATAATAGGTCCACACACATTTAACAACTATAAAAATAATTCTTCCCATATAATAATTGATTTACCCAATTATCAATATTCTTGATCAAATTTCTATATTAAATAAAACATACGAATTTATCATTAATTTCCCAGTTAATCGAACAATTATCAAAGTTAACATTGTTTGTAAAAAGATATATGTTATAGTAAATAATAATATACATCACCCAAGATTGTGTATATTTAAATAATTTTATTTTTATCGAATAAAACTAACAAACAATTAAAGGTGATATATCTATGGTTACCATTAAAGGCATTCTTAAAGAAAATAATAATTAAAATTTTCAATGTGTCCCATACATCATGGAAAAATTTAAATAATAATATCAAGGAAGTAATAACATTAAACGAATCTTATAGTATCATAAAAATATTATATTTTTTGATATTTCGTTAAAAATGTAATTAAGAACACCATATAAATGTGAATTTGTTTATAAATACAAATATGTCTAAATGGAATATAAATTATGTTGAAATCCCTTAAATTAAAAAATTTATTTTGTGTGATATTTATCATTTTTAATAGAGAAGTAATATATTTTAATAAAATTTAATCGATCCATAATCATGATTATTATTTCATATATCATCTTCAAGTAACATCTTAGTACCTATTTGTTAACAGTCATTCATTATTTTCACTATTTAGGTATCTCATTGCATAGTTTTTTAATGTATGTTTTGACATGAAGTTCCCTATTCACATTACGTAGATCATGACTTCCTATTCTCAATAATGTAAAAGAAGATTTTTTTTCTAAAATTTAATTAGGACATATTTATTTATAAAAATAAATAACATTTTTAAATTAGAAATGAAATGCACAGTTCATGGAGACGGTACACCATACTTACGCATTAATGATACTTCTATTTCATTATCATTTAACCGAATGAAAAGTAAATGATATATATATTTTAACTAAATTATAATATCTATGACATATAGGTAGCATATGTTTATTGAAATTATCCTTAATATGTTTCTAGTATAGCATGAAAAAATCACATCTCTTTGAGGATGTGGGAGTCCACAATTCCACAAACGATATAATCGAATTTTCATAGAGCGAAATGTATAAACTAATATGTTATAAAAAAATTAAATAAGAAAAATGAAATTATAATTAAAATATTTATCATATATAAATTGTGTTTCCATTATAATTTACATCCAAGAGTGGTCGTAATTGAAAATGATAAATCATCGTTTCCTGATGTCGTTGTTCTCTATACAGATAAACTTTATATTTGTTTCCCATTAGATGGAAGTGTGAGTGGCTGTATTTAAAAACCACAGAATGAAATTTCTTTTATATATAGGATTCATTAATTTTTATATAATCAATTAATAATAATTGTTCATGTGGTTTCTAATTTAAATAAAACTAATGAGATTAATAAAATATGTTAACTCTTAATCAGGTTACACCATTTAATTTGAAGAAAAGTGATTCCTTGGATGGTATTATGAAAAATTTGAGGCTACTATTCGGAGGGTTTATATTTTTAAAAGATAGTTGGGATGATCTTTGTTATTATAATGTGGTTGGAGAGGTTTGATGAAGTGTTAGGAGAGAAGGTTTTTTTATTGTGGAGAAGGGGTTGTACTCCTGTAATTTTTGTTAAAAAAATTTCACCCACATTTTTCCCTTGTAAATTGGATCCCCTCATTATCAATTTAAGATAAAAGAGATGAGAAGATACATATATTTCCATCAAATGAATCATTTTCATGTATCTATTTCATTTGGGATCTTAATTTTGTTAAGGATTGAAAACACACTGATACACACTTCCATCTATGGGGTAACATTGTTAATGTTCTAGTGTAAAGAGAACTAACAGTTAACATAATGAAGTTGATTGTTTTTCCATTACCACCATTCATGGTTCCAAAAAATGACAGTCACAAAATATATATATAATATATATATTATTTTTATTATTCTTTTATGATTCAAGTATTATTATATAAAATATACATTTATAATTTCCATTATGTGTAAATACTATAACATCATTAGTGGATATTTAGACAACTGCCTTGTGAAAGTGATGTGATTCGTTAACAGTTTTAATGGAATGTATTTACGATGTGATTGGTTGAATTATATGATTTATATGAAAAAATAATTCGACTTAAATTATAATATATATATACATATAGGTAATTTTATTCTTTCATTAAATATGATTGGAAAATGGATGCAACATTCATGCATAGGTAAAGCATACTGTCTTCATGAATGGTGTGTTTGATTGTAAAATTATATTTATTATGATTATTATAAATAAATATATAAATAATATATATGGTATTTAATTAATTTTTTTCATTACATAAATCATGAAATCATAATATATGTATGAGGGCTAAAAATATTGGAAATGAAGACACATTTATAAAAGAAAGAGGTTAATACTTGAAATGATATATTAACAAGGAATTATTGTTAAATGGTTAATGGAATGCCAAAAGAAAATCATATATTATATGGTATAAAAAATATGATGCATTAATAAATTTATAATAAAATTTAATTTATTATACATGAGGATTCTACAAGTACGACGACAGTCAAGAAATAAGGCAATGTAATTTCGTCTCAATTTTTATTTATGTGAGATTCTTGCAATATTAAGTAATCACGTCATTTTTTTGGTGTATATATTGACCAAAAAATGGTAATATAATTAATATAAATTATTTCATGACATAATAATTTTTACGTTATGTTTTATTATAGAGATTATGATTCTAAAGAAACTCGGGTAGTAATGAATTTTCATCTCACATTTATTTTCATTTTGACAGAATACATGTGATCCAATTAGTAATTATATTTTTTTTATATACTACCTATAAATGTTATATATTTGATAATATTTCTTTAATTTTTTGGTATTTAAAAATCCTTTTTATTTTATCTATGCCATTTCATTTACTATTCAAGAAGATACCAAATCAGTAAGGGAATTTTGCCTCAATTGTTTGTCTTTGATACACGTGTTATGTTATAAAAATCAAATGCATTGCATTATTTATATAAAACCTTTTTATATATGGTATCATTAATCGGAATCCTTGATTAGTAATATACGATAAATGTAATGTTATTCTATCTTCATTCTGGAATATGTGTTCCATCATTACTGGATTCTCTGAAAATATTTGAAAATCATTATTAATGATATATTATAAATTTTCAAGGAAGATGGTTTCAAAGATGTTTCTAATGGGTTTCAAATAAGAATTTAAATTTTTCAAGGTTTTTTTCACTGAAAAATATTTCTTACAAGATTTATAATATAAAATCATTTTTTTCAAATTGATATGATATTTTCATCAAGAATTATTTCAATTCATCTTTAAAAACTATTTTCCATCAATGAAAATCTTTTTTAATATTACATATGATTCATTAGGGATATTATCCAATGTTTAAACTATTGTTCTATATTTTAACAACTTTAATTTACGATGGAATGATATTTATAAAACCCAATTTATTCCATGTTCTTGATTTGATAAAATGATGTTTATAAAACTCAGTTAATTCCATAGACTCTAATATACGGAATGATTTAAATTCTAATGGAACATATTTATATGGTTTTAATTATGAAATAGGTGGTACAAATGTATTTCTATTACGCATTTGGTAAAGACATATATCTCATCATATAGACATGGTTGGAATAGAGTGTGGACATTGTTGAGCAAATGAATTTATCCGCTAATATGGTTTTTGAATTGAATCTTGACAACTATGATGGTCATTAGAGTGAACCATGATACCAATATGATTTGGATATTTAGATCATAAAAATCAGATAGCCATGGTAGTGATTCATTAACTAATATAAAAATCACAGTTTGTGGTTATGTGTATTCAATAATTCCAGGACATTTGACATAGTCCCATATAATATATTCTTTGGTTATTTATAAACATCTACGATTTATTCCACAACATAATATCAATATATTATTTATATCATACATTATTTAATATATTTTTATTTATAATTTTTTTTGTGGTTTTAATTTCATTAATTTTAACCTTTTTATCCCTTACTATGCATCCAAGTCCACCCTTTCTATTATATTTCCCAGGATACGAAGAAAGGTATAATGTTTTATATGTAAAAAATGAATATAGTTATGATGAAATAGGAAAGATAATTATTAAATTTGTTATGAACCAGTTTATTTCTATGTTTTCAAATCCTCATAACTAATACATTATATAGATGTGTGTTTGATTAATGTATGAATTGGTCTCAAAAAATGATTTATTTTTAATGTATGAAAGTTCTGGGTATTTATAATTTGTATCAGTGGAAATGATTAGTCATCTATTATAAAATGGGGTGATATAGTTTTAGTGTGACCTCTTGAGATATTTTTAATTAAATATATCAAGATGTCTCTATGAAATAATATAAGAATAAGTTAGAGTAATATTTTTTTTAATAATCATGTATAAACTAGTATTAATCCTATGGATTTATAAATTGAATTTAATTTCCCTTGATTATGTGGTTTCTATACTATTAATCATTTACATACATTGTATTTTTCCTTTATTATATGATTTGAACCTGAATAAATCATGTTTATGATGACTTCAATCGGAAGTAAATGATTGTCCTATTAAGAAACCAAAAGTTATAGGATCTAAAATGTAATATATTATCTCTAAAATCATACAAGCTATGTTTCATTTTGGATTTCAAAATTATTTGGCGATGAAACACAATTATGTTGATTCCCTTATGAGGAAATTCGAATAGTGGTGCAATATAATCAAGAATATGAGGTAGCAAGACAAAATTCAATCCAAGGGTTGGAAAGAGTTCAATAACATATTCTTCAAAATTTAATTTCCACATGATCATCTTATAAATATAAGGAAAAAGTTCCTTGATTTAAACAATTTATGATGATTGTATTGGTACATACAAAGAAATGTTTCTAGGAATTTCAAGGTATTCTTATGGTGTTATCATCCAACCTGAACGTAATTTATATAGGTTCTCCTATGGATTAAAACCCTTTCCTTGAAGTGAATTAAGTATAAAAGACATTATTATCTATGAAGTGATTGTGGGTTGTGCTATAAATGTGGAAATGGATATTTGATTTACATATCATAGTCATGTTTTTGAATTGATATTGAAAATAGAGATCGATGAAAAAGAAAAAAAAACATGAAAAAAGTATATAAGATTTACTTTCTTCTCAT